>CM057342.1:629201347-634201347 GCA_030015575.1 Agapanthus africanus
GTGTAATATATGGTGTAGCGCCGGTTTCGGTGCTATATGTCAAAAACAATTGGGATATGCATATTTACTTACGTTGATGACATGTGATGTTATGTGTTGCTGGGATATGTTATATTGGATCGTCGTGATTGAATAGCCAGGGGTTTTATGTGAGATGAGAGTTTTTATTTTCATTCATGTAAAATTCATTGTATGTAATATTCTTTTATTGGGGCACTTCCGGGTTGAGGATGATGTCACCATTATATATTATTTACTTTTCCACATTAGGATAGACCCAAGGCGGGGAGCATAAGTAACCGGGTTCTAGGGTTCAGTGGGAGAACATCTCGAGGAGTCAAGACCAGGTCTCCTAACTCTAGAATAGGTAGGGTTGCTTACCGCTCTCATAGGGGTCTAGGGGTGTGGGATTGGCTATTCATCACGACTATGGAATCCGTGTTTAATACAGGCTTAAAATAAAACCCGGAAATCCTAGTATATCCAATATTTCATATGTTGTTTTCTGCTGCGATATCTGTGATGTGATCATTTGATATATTGATGAGATGAATACTGGATATAGTATATGTGATATATTATATAGACGTTGCTTATGTTTTACACCCGCGCTAGCACTGCCCCACTCTGCCGTTAGTTACCTAACCTAATGGTGCACGAGGGGACATCGAGGTGAATGCGGATGGCATAAGCGTACGTTATATTTATCTGTGATGTTTAGGTAACTTAAAATGATGGGACTTCAATAATGAGATTAATGAAATAAAAGAAGCCTAAAGATGTTGGGGAATCGAATTTTCAAAAAAAAGGCAGCTCTAGTTATTTCTTTGCGTAGCGGTATTCCTTGTAGAATATCCAGCACCTTATTCGATAAGGAAAGAGCTGAGATCCCTTCACCGGGAGTGACCTTATTAGCAAAACTAGCAGATGCTACAAACTCGGTTTGTCTTTTGATTGTTTTTATAGTTTTTGCTTTGCATAGCGGTATTTGTGAAATATCCTGCACCTTATTCGATAAAGAAATAGCCGAGATCCCTTCACTGGGAGCGACCTCTTTAGAAAAACTAGTAAAAGCCTCAAAAACACTCCATTTAAAATCACTCGATTCTATGACGATATCAAGTTCATTATGCAAAGGGTTTTCTTAAAACCTATCGTAGCCTTCCGTCATTTCAGATAAGTACTAGTTAGTATTCGTGCTACGTTTGTTGACTATGTTAAGGCGTAGTGTGCGGTAGCTGATTAGTGCTTATCTGTATAAGCATATGATGCGATTGGATTAGGGTAGTCGTGCGACTTTGTTGACTATGTTAAGGGTAGTGCGGGTGGGATTAATTCAATCGGGAAATAACGGGATGAACTTGACTAGCACTTATGATTTGTTGACTATGTTAAGGTCATATAGTTGCTAGGGGTTAAATATTATTGGGAATTTCAAGTGTTGAAATTTGCAATGAGATTGCATAATTCCTATGAGATAGTTGGATCCCGATACCCACTGCGAGTAAGAGTTACTCCTGGGAAAGTTTTACACAATACAATTAGCCGATCAAGTAGGTGTCTAGAAAGGTGTCAACGGGGTTACGCCTCTGGGAAAACGAGGTTTATTTTAATTAGATCCGTGCGAAAGCACGGGGAACCTCCCTCAAAGTACCGGCACTGGCCTGGTTGAAAGATTGGCGAACTTGTAGGGTGTAATTAATCCCGGCTAGTCTTTCCTTTCAGGGTTTGAAGGAAGATTTGACTAAAACAGTGGGAGCCATTCTGATTAGATATATTAATAACCAATCTAATCTTGCAAGAGCATATGCTGAGTGTTTTCTTCTCTCTTTCTCTCTTTAGGTAGCGACCATGTCATGCCATAATCAAGATAATAATATGGATGTACTGACCGAACCCGCTTGTTATACTGAGCTAAGGAACGTTGGTCGCGCTCGAACTTATAATTGTTATAAGACCGAGCAGGAAATAGGGAATTACCAGAATTACCGTGCCGCCCAAACGAAGAAAGTGTCAGTTGATACATCATCTTCGGGTGTGCTCATTACAGAGAACTGTTTCTCAGTATTCTCTACGTCCTAGGTATGAGATACCGGATAAGGATCCCACAAATGTAATCTGTTACATGGGCCACAGATAGGTAGAGAACTGAGAATGGGTGATAAGTTTCAAGAGTTGGAAATGGTGCATGTGTTGCATCCAAGTATGTTGGCTGTTATCACCTTGTATTACCAAATACATTGATTCTGAACGAATGTTATTAGAGACCGAACCTAATATACAACATCATATCAGTCTCTTTATTCAGTAAAGAAGGATATAATTTTGTTTTGTTGGATAATGTTTTGAACATTTCCTATATCAAGAGTTGATCGGTTCAGGCACATTATCTAAAAGCATATACGTTCTAAATCAAACTATAGTTCTTAACGTACAAAACACACACAAGAGAAAGAGTTCACAAATGAACGAATCCTTCTTGAGGCATTGTAGATTAGGTCATATCAATGCGACCCGACTAGCTGAAGTTACGTAAAGATGCATGTTTAAATCAGTTTGAACTTACATCTTATGAAACTTGCCAGTCATGTCACAAAGATAGGATGACCATGGCTCCGTTTATTGGAAACATAGAAAGAGTTAGTGAACTCTCGGGATTAATACATGATGATGTATGTAAGTCCCCTGTCTACACATGCCAGGACCAGTTATTTATACTTCATTACATTCACTGATGATCTCTCAAGATTCGCACATGTGTTCCTGTTGAAACACAAGTCTGAAACTTTTGAGATATTCAAAGAATATAAGTCAGAAGTAGAGAACCAAAAATTGGTATAAGTATTATGTCCTTAGAAGAGATCAGGAAGGAGAATACTTGAACACGAAATTCCTGGACTGTTCTAAAGGAGAATGAGATTCTCTCTCAGCATTACTCCTCCGCACGTTGGTGTATCGGGGCGGAGCAATCGCACCCTATGTGATATGGTGTGCTCTATGATGAGTACTACTGAGTTACCTATCTACTTTTTAGGGTTATGCACTTGTGAAGCTGCATACCTATTGAATAGGGTTCCAACCAAATCAGGTGCCTACCACTCTATATGTGATATGGTATGGGAAAAGCCCATCTCTTAAGGATGTTAAGATTTGGGTTGTCCGGCCTATGTCTAAAAGCAAAATCCGGACAAGGTCAAGGCATGGTCAGTTCTGTGGAAGTTTGTTGGATATCCCAAGCATTCGCAAGGGAATATCTTCTACCCCACTGAGAAATAAAAAGTGTTTTGTTTCTCAGCATGCCACCTTTTAGAAAGGGAATTTCTTGTGAAGAAATTAGTGGTCATGAGGTAGAACTGGAAGGAGTTCCAGCTATACAAACTGCAGTCGATAATTTGGTAAACCCGGAGGATTCAATAGTTTCTAACGAATCTCAGCCTCTCCGCCGATCTGGTAGGGTTCCTCATCCACCAGAGAGATACTTCGGTTTTCTCTATGACAGTGGGAGCGAGGATTGCATCATGAGATGATGACCTAACTAGTTTCGAGCAGGCAATCAAGAGTGGAGACTCTGTGAGAATGGCTGGATGCTAAGCGATCTGAGATGGAATCCATATACACCAACAAAGTATGGACTTTGGTTGCTATATCTGAAGGGTTAAATCCCCATCAGGAGCAAGTATATCTTGAGAAGATTACTTGGTGTACATGAAAAAGTTGAGACTTTCAAAGATAAGACTAGTTGCAAAAGGTACTCGTCATCGACCAGGTGTGGATAATGATGAAACCTTTTCTAGTACATATGCTTAAGTCCATCCAGATCCTACTTGCCAATGCTACATACCATGACTACGATATCTGGCGGTTGGGTGTCATGACTGCTTTTCTAAATAATGATTTAGAAGAGAGCGTCTATAAGTACACAGCCAGAGGGCTTCGTAAACAGTAGGAGCAGTGGAAACGTGTGCAAGTTGCTTTATGGGATAAAACAGGCATCGCGGAGTTGGAACATCTGTTTTGATGTGGTAGTCAAAGAGTTTGACTTCATCAAAATGGTAGATGAACCTTGTATACACAAAAGGTAGTAGGGAGTATGGTGGTGTTCCTCGTATTGTACGTGGAAGATATACTCTTGATAGGGAAGGAGTTTCCTATGCTACGCTTGGTCAATCTCCTCTTATCACAAGGATTCTCCATATAGGATCAAGATGATACCTTCTAAATCCTGGGTTTTGGATCTATGAGATAGATCTAAGTGGATGTTAGGATTCTCACTAGGTGTAGTGAGATGGTATCAATCGATCCTGGGAAGAATCACTGGATAGCTTCCTAGGTGATAAGGTTGACTGAATGTCAGTCAAAGGCATTGTCTTTACCCTCCTTGGAGGGACAGTATGTTGGAAGAGTTCCAAGATAGATACCGTGGCAAACTAGATGATAAAGGCTGGATACATTGCTACCAAGGATGCTACCAAAGAGGTAGTCTGGATGTATAATAGTTCATGAGATGAATTTCGTTCCTACCATTGTGTGAAAATGGAATTGTGGCTTTAGCCTAGGAACCCCCGTTCCATCAGTGATCCAGACATATTCTTAGGCAGTATCACCTGATCATGGAGATGGTTGATCTCCAGTAAGATTGAGGTTAGAAGAGTAGACACAAAGGACAACAGCGCGGGTCCACTCACAAAGGCCTATTCCAGGTAGAGACTTTTATGGGATGGTTGAGTATGGGATACTTCAACCACTGCTGATTGTTGGGTATGAGATACTACAACAGATGGCCCTAGTGCAAGTGGGAGATTATTAGTGATATGTATACCCTAGAAGCCATTACTTTACATACGATGTATATTGTAGTGAATGCTTGGACATATATAGGGAGGACTTTCTTGCTCGACATGATAGTATGCTGTCTGGTTGCTTTTTATCTTAACATGTACTTTTATTGTCTCTATGTTACATGTTGATAAAGCCCTTAGGATGAGTACTTGACTACCAAGACTATGATGCAGATCATACTAATGGGGACAGAGTAGTCGCTAAGTACATCCTTTAAATGTTCCTAGTCGTAGGTGTATCGAGACAGGGCATCGATATACCAGAGCAGACTAGCGTATAGCTTCTCGACCCATACAGATGGGCGATGGATGATCCCATATCCATTGGTGTTTGACATCAGAGACAGTATACGTGTGCTCAGTGGAAACTGGGTACACTGAACGGACTCGCCGAAAACTCCCAGATGGTATTATACCTCATGTCAAATGGCAGTTCTCTGGTGACACTGGTACAGGTTAGTCTGTAGACCCGAGATCATCATAGAGTCTTATGTGATTCCTACTGTGCTTTGATTTCCACCTTACCACGTTCAAAAGAACGTGTAAAACGGTGGCTTTTGGTTACAGTCCCGAGTCACATGGAGGCAATGAGCGATAGGAGGGGTTTCGTCTCTCCCCGTATAGGGAGTTGATGTTGCGCTGTGCTCGATTGGCTATAAAAGGAAGTCCTTGGCCAAGGCTGCTTCAGAGATATACTGGTAAGTATTATCAGTAGTTTCTCAACCTGTTATGATCCTCATATCGGCACGACATATCGAGTTACTGGGGTCTGACGTTTACCACCCCCAGACGAGATTTGTGACATATCAGACAAAGAGACCGGACTGTACGGTAGTGTTACTGGTTGGATTCACAGGAGTGTGAGCAGGCTTGCTTGTTGATCTTCTGATCACTCAATACTCGGGTGGCCATTATGTTTAGCAGACCGCTTGCGGTTTGTGGGTGTTTGATATGATCATCACCTACTGCCGGCGTATTGACGAGTCTTTAGAGTCCTATACAGGGGTTTCCTTGCTCAAGCGAAACGGAGTAGGAGCACATATGTGATATGTGCAGGACCGACATTGATACGATATGAGATACCGTATTCTATTCTCGTGAAATGTGACATTGGTCGGTTGTATGCGATATAGCCGGGTTATCGGATCAAGTGTTATTCGATAAGTTGTTACACATGATATTGGTCGGTTATAGCCGGATTATTAAATCAAGAGTTGATTTAATAATTTAATGTATAATTATATATTAGATATATTACATTACATTAACTAGTATTAGCTCACTTAAGATTTCTTTTTCCACTAGATTGTGCACATTGTATATATGTGATATATGCAAGTATACATGTTTATGTCATGGTTGATGATACATACAAGATGGGTGTATGAGACTTATACCATCATAAGGTTAAATTAGGGTTTTTATTTTCTTAAGAATAACAAAAGAGTACGGCTTGGTCAATGTTGTCAAGCTTGATGAAGCTTGTAGAAACATTGACAAAGTCCACTCTTTTATCATTCCTTAAGATATTAGTTAACCCAACCCCTTAAACTTATACCTTGGTTAATTCTCTATATGAGTTAAGCATGAAGGCTTAACTCACCCATGGCTGCATTATTCATTTGGATTAACTCATATGATGAGTTCTATCTTCATCTTCTTCTTCCTCATCAAAAGCTTTCTAGCTTCAATGGAGTTTGAGAAAAAGTGTGAGAAAATCAATTCTAAAGTGAGCCCACATCTTACTTCATCATCCTCTACTACGTGCCATTTAGTATCGGGTATTCTCTTCACAAAGTTCATGACCTATTGAAGAAATAGCTTGGGTTAGTGTCTCCTCGACGTAGATCATCTTCGGCCTCGAAGTCATCAAAGCAAGTATGTTCGTTTCTTCATGGAGCCTCTCTGGAGTCCGGAGTTTACGATCGCAGTGAAGGGGACTACTACACGGAGCTATTGAAGTGAAGGACCGGTCTACAAAGGTTGTATTCCTCGCTCTCTTTACTTATTGCAAAGTGTTTGCATTTGATTCCGTATATTTCTAGTTTATGATTCTAGTTAGGGTTAGCTAAAACGGCAAATTTTTTAATTTGGCATGGACGATGCCTCCCGAAACCTTGTTGTCGTCGTAGGTAACCCTGCAAAAACCAAAGAAGAAGGTCTCTTCGTCCATGCCGGGGGCTGCAATCGCTTCGAAATCTACGGTTGACAAGTTTGTAATATAGAAATGTGGCAGGTCTTCCTCCTTGACCGGTAAGTTCCTTTATCCTAAACCAAAAGGGCCTTCAATTTTTGCAAATTTCGTAGCCTTTTTGGATATGATGTCCTCTCGAAGAATGCAAGCAATGAAAGCGTCAAAGGTGACACCTTGCCTTTCCGATGTCACGAACAGATTTTCAATGATACTCATGACCATGATTAGACTTGGGTACTTGTGACGTATGGCATTCTCTTTCGAAAGGGCGTCAAGCATAGTAGGCACCGTATCAAACACATATTCATCGGGAGGCAGTAATTCTTCATAATGCTCTCCCCTGATCAGCAATCCGGAGATCTCACGAAACTCTTCCAGTGAAATTGAGACCTCTTGATCCCCTAGCAAGAACGTGTTGGTCGGAAGGTTCCATTGATTCATGAAAGCTTTAACCCACCAGACCTGCGGGGCGTGGTAATAGAACAACGAAGCATACTCTACCTGGTACAACCCGACCTTCTGCAGACGTGCACGTTGGGCAGAAAGAATGCACCGAGCCCAGGGAAGGTAGCCCACTGGTTAGCGGGGGATAATGCCTACCTTATAAACCTACCCTAAGGTCGAGCTTCACCCTGACATATTCGGCGGTCCAGAATGTCGATGGCCACCATAGGTTGGTTGGGTATCCCAGTCGTTGATGGCTCGAGTCAGCCCGCGGGTGTCCAGTTAGTCACCACCACCGCATAAGCAGTCCGTGGGTGTTTTGTCAATGATATAGAGCGGAGGGGTTCTGTCGGCTCTTCGCAGGTAAAACTGAGGCGGCCCCCGATGATATGACCGTACCACTTTCCCCATAAGAGAATGTAAGTCCATGTTATCCACCCAGGAAGTTTGCGGGGAGGCGGAATAGGTAAAAATCAAATTTTTCTTTGCATGGTAACATGAACTAGCCATTAGGATCTTTGCTAAACATTAACTAACGAACTAACTAGGAGTGCTAACTACTATGTTAGATGATTATACCTCAACCTTCTAGTCCTTCTTCTCTATGTTGTAAGCTCCTTGGAGTGGCGGTGGATGGTGCGTCCTCATCGGCTTCTCCACGTCAAAAAAGGTCCACCCGAAGGTCTCTACCTTGAGATCCAACCTCTATAATGAAGTAAGTAGGGTGCTTGGTGTGCAAAACTAAGAACCCTAGAGTGAGTAAAGAAGGATTTTGGTGGCTAAGAGTCAACAACCCATGTTCCTCAACTCATGAGACATTTAGGCTTGAGAGAGGAAGAAGGAGAGGAGAGAGCTATGAGAGAGAATGTATATATCAATAATGAAATGAGCTCCTAAATGAGGAAAAAGAATAATGAGATTAATTACGATAATTGTGATGGTTCATTTGATTTGACCATTATCATGTCACAATTAATGCTAAGCAAAATATCTCATGCTCAACAAAAATATCTATGTCAACAATGATCAACAAGTCAAATGGTCAAACCAGTTAGCCATAACACAATTAGCTCTAATTAAAATTAATAAACAATTTTCTCCATCTCATTATGGTTTTAATCAAGTCAATGGTCAAAACCCTGATTAGGTGTCTCCTTCTCTGCCCCTATCAACCATATATACATACCTGTATCCGTGTTCCGAGAAATATGAATACAATGAGACTTAACCAATCCAAAATCAAATACTAAGATCCGGCTTAAAACAAAGCCCACTAGTATCAACCGCCCGAACACCAAACACGCACAAGTGCGTGTATGTGAACGAACCCTGTCGTAAAACCATACGACCTCTACCTCGTTTCGGCCAAAGGTGGAAAACCCTCTGTGTGGGACTCTAAAGACTCAACACTACGCTGGCAGTGGGTTTAACCACAGGCCATAAGCGGTACTAGCTGTACGTAACGGTCCCCAGGTAAATGTCGATAAGAAGGCCGATGAGGAAAACCCATCTGAACTCTTACTAAGCCTGAATGTGACAATCTTCGTGCAGTCCGGTCTGTTCGTCTAAGAGTATCTCATATCGGGCATAGGGGGCGGTAAATGTCAGTCCCCTAATAGCGGTATAAGTCATGTCGGAGTGTAGTCCAAAACACCCTGAGAAACTACTGGAGTACCTACCAGTAAATCTCGCTTACCCTGGCTAGGGACTTTGTGTAATGGCTCTCCAAACACAGCGCGATATCAACCCCCAATACTGGGAGAGACGAATCCCATCTAACCGCCACTTCCTCCAAGTGCTTCGGGACTGCACCCAACTACTATCTTTTTGCACGACTCAATAGATCCATGGTAGGGCAGTAATCTAAGAACAGTGGAAACACACTTGAGGCGAAGCAGCAGTGTCAAGTCAACGGACTAAGCAGAACTCATGTCACCTGGGAACTGTCAACTGATGATAAGTGTAGTACCAACCAACAGTTCCCGACGAGTCCTGTCCAGTGTACTCGTAACCTAACGAGCACCTGCATACTATCTCCAGTATGACGTACTGATGGCTATAGGACAAACCATCTCCCCTGCTGGGATGAGAAGCGCATACACCAGTCTACTATGGAGTATCGATACCCTTTCTCGATACTCCTATGACTAGGCACCTATATAAAGATGTGCTTGTAGACTACCCAGCCCCCACTAGTGTGACTGCCATCACAACGCTGGTAGTCAAGCAAAGATCCTAAGGGCTCTATCAATATGTATCAGCGATATGTTAAAAGAAACACATATATATATTAAGATAGATACAAACCAAGTAGCATACTACCATATCGAGCAAGACTGTCATAAATCCGTGTATATATATCCCAAGCTTCCAAAATATAATATACACGCTAGTACTATACAATAATGGCATCTAGGGCATATTACACTAACAATCTCCCACTTGCACTAAGGCCATGTGCTGGCATATCACAGACCTATCATCTCGAATAGCCTCTCGAACTGCCTCTGAGGTATGGACTTTGTGAATGGATCTGCAGTGTTGTCTTCAGTAGCAACTCTCCGAACCACGATCTCCCTGATCAGGTGATACCGCCTCAAGATGTGTCTGGACTTTTGATGGGACCTAGGTTCCTTCGCTAAATCTATATCCCCGTTGTTGTCACAATACAGAGGTATTGGATCAACAATGGACGGAACTACCTGAAGTTCTGTTAAGAACTTCCTCATCCAGACTGCTTCTTTTGCAGCATCAGGAGCTGCGATATACTCCGCTTCCATCGTCCAGTCAGCAATGGTATCCTGCTTGGAACTCTTCCAACAGACCGCCCCTCCATTAAGGGTAAAGACATAACCCGGCATGGACTTGGAGTCATCCTTGTCACTCTAGAAGTTGGAGTCAGCAGAGGCCTCGATCTGGAGGTCTTTTCCGTCGTAAACCAAGAACATATCCTTAGTCCTTCTCAGGTACTTGAGAATGTTCTTTACTACTGTCCAGTGCTTCTTCCCAGGGTTTGACTGATACCGGCTTACCACGGTCAGTGCGTAAGCAACATCTGGTCTGGTACACAACATCACATACATTATAGAGCCTACCGCAGAAGCGTAGGGTATAATAGACATGCGATCCCTTTCCAAATCAGTCTTGGGAGACAACTCTTTGGAGAGGGTGATTCCGTGACAAGCCGGTAAATTATCGTGCTTTGAATCTTCCATACTGAACCTTTTCAATATGGTCTCGATGTACCTGGACTGCGAAAGTCACAACATCCTTTTAGATCTATCACGATAGATCCGGATCCCTAGAATGTAAGAGGCATCAGCCATGTCTTTCATGGAGAACCTGTGTGACAAGAATTCTTTGACAGATTGTAGCATAGGAATGTCATTTTCTATCAAGAGAATGTCATCCACATACAAGATAAGGAATACAATAGTTCATACTACAATCTTACTATAAATGCATGGCTCATCTGGATTTTTGATAAAGTCAAATTCTTTGACTATCTCATCAAAATAGATGTTCTAACTCTGCGATGCCTTCTTTAGTCCATAAATAGAATTAAACAACTTGCACACTTTCCCGCTGCTCCCACTCTGAATGAAACCCTCTGGCTGGTCCATATAGACACACTCTTCTAAATTTCCATTTAGAAAAGCGGTCTTTATGTCTATCTGCCAAATCTCATAATCGTGGAAGGCAGCAATGGCAAGAAGGATCCGAATGGATTTGAGTATAGCCATTGGAGAAAAGGTTTTGTCATAGTCCAAGCCAGGTCTTTGACGAAAACCCTTTGCAACAAGTCTAGCCTTATAGGTTTCAACCTGTCCATCTACACTAATCTTCTTTTTGAAGATCCATTTGCAGCCTACGGGTTTTACCCTTTCTGGAGCAATATCCAAAGTCCATACTTTGTTGGTGTACATGGACTCCATTTCGGTCCGCATTGCATCGAGCCATCTTACCGAGTCAGTGCTCTTAATGGCCTGCTGGAAGTTAGTCGGCTCATCATTATCAATGATGCAATCCTCTCTATCCCCATCTACGAGAAAGCCGTAGTATCTCTCAGGCGAATGAGACAGTCTACTACTCCTGCGGAGAGGTGTGGGAATCTCCTGTTCTTTTGTAACTTCTGGTTCCACCAAGGTTTCAGTAATAGCTTGTGGTTCTGGAATTTCTTCAAGTTCTATTGCACTCCCACTTATCTGATTTTCTAAAAATTCAGTGTCCAAGAAGCGGGCATGACGAGAAACAAAGACTTTTTGCTCCTCTGCGTAATAGAAAAAATACCCCTTGGAGTTCTTTGGGTATCCCACAAACTTGCACTGTACCGAGCGTGCCTCGAGTTTGTCCTTATGCTGCTTTTTAACAAAAGCTGGACATCCCCATGTCTTAAAGTGTTTAAGACAGGGTTTCTTCACACTCCACATCTGATATGGTGTGGTGTGCACTTACTTAGTAGGAAACTGGTTCAAAAGATATGCAGCTGATTCTAGTGCATACCCCCAGAAGGATCGCGGCAACTCAGCCTTACTCATCATTGAATGAACCATATCCAATAGGGTTTGGTTCCGTCTCTCCGATACACCGTTGTGTTGTGGCGTGTATGGAGGAGTAAGCTGAGAGACAATTCCATTCTCTTTTAGGTAATTCAGGAACTCGGCACTCAAGTATTGACCATCTCGATCAGATCTCAGTGTCTTGATACTTTTGCCTGTTTGTTTTTCTACTTCATTCTTGTATTCCCAGAATTTTTCAAAGACTTCACATTTATGCTTCATCAAGAAGACATGTCCATACCTTGAAAAATCATCCGTAAAAGTAATGAAGTAAGAATAACCGCTTCGCGCATGTGTAGACATTGGACCACACACATCACTGTGTATGAGTTCCAAGAGCTCGCTCGCTCTCACTCCATGTCCAGTGAACGGAGTCTTTGTCATCTTTCCCATGAGACAAGATTGACAAGTTGCATAAGACTGATATTCGGACGGATCCAAATATCCTTCTTTATGTAACTTCGTCAATCGTGTTTCATTGATGTGACCAAGTCTACAATGCCATAAGAAAGCCTGATTTAGTTTTGGAGACTTTCTTTTAAGTGTGTTCTGGACATTCAAAATTTGTAGTTGGTTTAATACGTATATACCGTTGTTTAGAGTACCTGACCCAATCAGACCATGATTAAGGTGGATGTTTACGACATCGCTTACAAATGTAAAATCATAACCTTCTTTTGATAACAAAGATACTGAAATGATATTACAAGTTAAACTAGGTACACAAAAACAATTGCGCAAAACTAAAATATGTCCACTCGTCAACCCAAGGTGATATTCCCCTATGAACACAGCATCCACGCTTGCTCCGTTAGCAACCCTGAGGGTCATATCACCGGTCTTCAGAACTCTACGGCTTCTCAGTGCCTGCAAAGAATTGCATATATGAGATCCTGATCCGGTATCCAATACCCAGGAAGTAGAGTTGATTGACAGACAGTTTTCAATTACAAACACACCTGAAGCCAAAACCACAAATTGCCTCGGGTCCTGGTTCTTGGCCTTCCAAGCCTTGCAATCTTTCTTCCAATGGCCCTTCTTATGATAGTAGAAGCATTCTTCCTTCCCTATTGTCCGCCCTGCCACTTTTGCTTTTCCCTTGGCTTCCACCTTACTAACACCTAGGGGCCTTCTTCTTCTTTCCTTTAGCTTTCGCCTTGGACCTAGAAGAGGAAGTACCACCAACAAACAGAGCGGGTGTTTCCTTAGCTTTCTGCAGGGTGCCCTCTGCACTCTTCAACATGTTGAGGAGTTCCGGAAGTTCAACTTCTTTACCCTGAATATTAAAATTCAAGATAAACTGGGCGTAGGTGGAAGGAAGGGACTGGAGAATCAAGTCTGTGTATAGCTCCTTCTCTAACGCGGTCCCGAGGTTCGCGAGCTCCTCAATGTAGCCAATCATCTTAAGGACGTGTTCCCCTATAGATGATCCGATGGCCAACCTCGCCTGAAATAATTTCTTCGCGGTCTCGTATCTTGCGATACGAGATTGCTCTCCATATAATTCCTTGGTATGGAGGAATATGGATTCAAGATCCATATTCTCGTGCCGCCTCTGGTGTTCATTATCCATTGAGGCCAGCATGAGGTACTTGGCCTTCGCGCAGTCAATTTCCCAGGTCTTGCGGATTTCCTTATCCGCGACACTGAATTCTGGACCTGAGACGGCAAGGGCTTTAGTAGTAAGGATATACCCCAACTTGTCATAAGTGATTGCCATCTTGATATTCCTGAACCAATCTTTATAGTTTGGCCCTGTCAATATATTTTTATCTAACAGTAACTTAAGGCCCGTCATGTTTTGGTCGCTGCAATTAGAAGAAAGAGAAGAAACACTTTAGCATGATACTCTTAGAAGTTTAGAGTGGTTTTTAGTTTATCTAAACAGGATGGCTCCCACTGTTTCTCAAATCCTTCCTCAAACCATAAAAGAAGAATTAGTAAGGATTAATCTCACCGTACAATACTTGCTTAACCGTTCAATCAGGCCAGTGTCGGTACTTCGAGGGAGGTTTTACGACGCTTTTGTGAAGTTCCTTAATTAAATAACCTCTTTTCCCTAGGGCGTAGCCCCGCTAACACCTTTCTAGACACCTACTTGGTTTATAGCATTGATCGTTAAGTGAAAAAATCTTCCGAGGAGTAGCATATACTCATAGTAGGATCGGGATACAAATATCATCGTGTGATAATGCTGAAGGAATCTTACCAACATTATCAAACTCCAAAAGGTATGCAGCACTAGCAAAGTTTCAGTTTCTTTAGAAACTCCCGATGTGGATTTTTGCCCCATGTTCTTATGACCTTGACTAAGGCCAACAAATCATAAGTAATATGTCAAGTTCTACCCGTCATTATCCAGGTTAATTTTAACCCAGCCATATACACCCTTGACTAAGGCCAACAAAGTAGTATGACTTTCCCAAACCAACGCATCTATCTATGCAACATATGAATACCCAATAGCTACCAATCACTATGCCTTGACTAAGGCCAACAAAAACAGCTTGAATACTATTGAATATTCATATGAAATGACGGAGGGCTACGAATGGTTTTGGCGAAACCGTGAACGTAGTGAAATTGATATAATCAAAGGAACCGGATAGCTTTTAAAAGGAGTGGTTTGAGCTCCGAATTTTAAAAGTTTTGCTGTTTTTAAAAAACCGAGTGGTTTTGAAATTGTTCCGATGATTCATCTTTGGTTTGTTTGATTAGCATTAATATAATGCAGTCCCATCAATTAAATCCTACCATTGCAGAAAACAACGAAAAATATAACGTATGCTTACGCCATCCGCATTCGCCACCGGGCCCCATCATCACCCGTTAGGTTACTTAACTAACGAAAGAGTGGAGGTTGGACTAGCGCGGATGTAAAATATAAGCAACATCTATTAGATATCTTATATAGATATATACATTCGTCAGATGCAATGATAGTCATTCCAGATCACAGATGAACACATTGGATATGCTAGGATTCCGCGTTTCGTTTGAGCTTGCAACGAAAGACGGATTACATGGTCGTGATGAATAGCCAAACCCCACCCTAGACCCCTACGGGTGTGGCAAACTATCCGCCAAATACCCGAAGTGAAGCAACCTCCCTCAACAAAGTGAGTAGGTCACTCGCCACTTCAAAGTACCCGGTAGTTTGTGCACCCCACCTTGGGTCTATCCTAGGAGCAGAAAATAGTAAAAGAAATAATATACAATGGTGGCTACAAGCTCAACCCGGATGTGCGACCATAAAATAATATTACATCAATTTACAATTTACATCAAATGAAAGATAAAAAACACTCATCTCACATCCCCGGCTATTCATCCACGACAATCCAACAAGTTCATATACACAGATCACAGATATGTGCAACCCCCACTAATCGACGTATAGCGATTAGTAGACGTTCAACACATATAACACATCACAGATATAATCCGATTAACTAAAGTTCATAGAATTTCGATCAATAACCATATTTGATTCTACTCCAAGTACAACACTGTACAGAAAAATTCCTGAGCAGAAACAAAATATTCCAGAAAACACAACACAACAACAGAGAGCACCAGAAAAAATTTGGGCCAACTTGGAGTTGACTCGGCCGCGGATCCGCAGCTAAACGCATGGTTCGGCCGCGGTTCCGCGGTGTTCTAACCGAGTTAGGCACCTAAATTTCTTCTGTGTTCTACAAAAGCCTGCACGTATTTTCCAGGTCTCTGAAAATATTTTTAGACCCGTTTTAAAATTCGACAGAAAGTGCAATTTTTAATTGTGTTTTCAGGATTTTTCCGTGATCGAAGTTCTAATGGCTTTGCTAACATGTTAGTTATAATTTAGCCTAGCTCTGATACCACTGTAAGTCTATATTACCCACCCCGGTAGTTTGTGGGGAGGGGGAATAGGTAAAAATCATTTTTCTTTGCATGGTAACATGAACTAGCCATTAGGATCTTTCCTAAACATTAACTGACGAACTAAATAGGACTGCTAACTACTATGTTAGGTGATTATACCTCAAGCTTCTAGTTCTTCATCTCCTTGTTGTAAGCTCCTTAGAGTGGTGGTGGATGGTGCCTCCTCACCGGCTTCTCCATGTCAAAGAAGATCCATCCGAAGGTCTCTACCTTGAGCTCCAACCTCTATAATGAAGTAACTAGGGTGCTTGGTATGTTAAACTAAGAACCTTAGAGTGAGTAGAGAAGGATTTTGGTGGCTAAGTCTCAACAACCCATGTTTTTCAACTCATGAGACATTTGGGCTTGAGAGAGGAAGAAGGAGAGGAGAGAGCTATGAGAGAGAATGTATATGTCAATAATGAAGAGAGCTCCCATATGAGGAAAAAGAATAATAAGATTAATTAGGATAATTGTGATGGTACATTTGATTTGACCATTATCATGTCACAATTAATGCTAAGCAAAATATCTCATGCTCAACAAAAATATCTAAGTCAACAATGGTCAACAAGTCAAATGGTCAAACCAATTAGCCATAACACAATTAACTCTAATTAAAATTAATAACCAATTTCCTCCATCTCATTATGGTTTTAATCAAGTCAATGGTCAAAACCCTAATGAGGTGTCTCCTTCTCTGCCCCTATCAACCGTATATACATACCCGTATCCGTGTTCCGAGAAACACGAATACAATGAGACTAAACCAATCCAAAATCAAATACTAGGATCCGGCTTAAAACAAAGCCCACAAGTACCCGAACACCAAACACGCACAAGTGCGCGTATGTGAACGAACCCTGTCGTAAAACCATACGACCTCTACCTCGTTTCGCCCAAAGGTGGAAAACCCTCTGTGTGAGACTCTAAAGACTCGACACTACGCTGGCAGTGGGTTTAACTACAGGCCGCGAGCGGTACTAGCTGTACGTAACGGTCCCCAGGTAGATGTCGATAAGAAGGCCGATGAGGAAAACCCATCCGAACTCCTACTGAGCCTGAATGTGACAATCACCGTACAGTCCGATATGTTCGTCTAAGAGTATCATATATTGGGCCTAGGGGGCGGTAAACGTCAGTCCCTTAATAATGGTATAAGTCGTGTCGGAGTGTAGTCCAAAACACCCTGAGAAACTACTGGAGTACCTACCAGTAAATCTCGCTTGCCCTGGCCAGGGACATTGTGTAATGGCTCTCCAAACACAGCGTGATATCAACCCCCAATACCGGGAGAGATGAATCCCATCTAACCGCCACTGCCTTCAAGTGCTTCGGGACTGCACCCAACTACTACCTGTTTGCACGACTCAATAGAGCCGTGGTAGGGTAGTAATCTAAGAACAGTGGGAACACACTTGAGGCGAAGCAGCAGTGTCAATTCAACGGACTAAGTTGTACTCATGTCACCTGGGAACTGTCAACTGATGATAGGTATAGTACAAACCAACAGTTCCCGACGAGTCCTGTGCTGTGTACTCGTAACCTAACGAGCACGTGCATACTATCTCCAGTACGACGTACTGATGGCTGTGGGACAGACCATCTCCCCTACTGGGATGAGAAGCGCATATAGTAGTCTACTCTGGAGTATCGATGTCCTATCTTAATAATCTTACGACTAGGGACCTATATAAGGATGTGCTTATAGACTACCCAGCCCCTACTAGTATGACTGTCATCACAACGCTGGTAGTCAAGCAAAGATCTTAAGGGCTCTATCAATATATATTAGCGATATGTTAAAAGAAACAAGTACACATATTAAGATAGATACAAACCAAATAGCATATTACCATATCGCGCAAGACTGTCATAAATCCGTGTATATATATATCCTAAGCTTCCAAACTGTAATATACAAGCTATTACTATACAATAATGGCCTCTTCGGCATATTACACCAACAGAGAAGACTAGTATGGTCCCTGTCAAGCGCCCTGATCATCGCCATAGCCTCCTCGTCCGATGGCAACTGCGGAAAAGCCGCTTCTGAGTGAGTGTAAGGGAAGTCGGGAAGCGAAGCCATCGTTCCTAAAATAAAAAAAACATTTAAAAATAATAATAATAAATAATAAAGTAACATAAAATAAAATAACTGAAAACCGTGATATGACGGGACCACTGCCTGCAAAACCAGTGGACCCCACAAAATCTAAATAACGGCTCACAAATGATGAGGCAAAATTGTTGGATATAGTGCCATCAGAATCAATTATTGGATCGCAGGCACGTGATTGCAATGATTAAGGGAGGACCTATGCCGGTAGGACAATCTTACTCAGGATGATTGTATACTATCTGGTTTGTCTTTATCATCGTGTACATGTTTTAGGTGACATTGTGGTACACTATTACACGTTGATGGAGAATAGTATGCTACAATGGATTATCTTTATCATCGTGTACTGTTTTAGGTGACCTTACAGGTCGCTTTTACACGTTGATAGAGCCCTTAGGATTTTTGCTTGACTACCAGCAGTATGATGGCGATCATATATGTGAGAGTTGGGTAGTCTATAAGCACATCCTTAAAAGATCCCTAATCGTGGGAGTTTCGAGACTGGGCATTGATACTCCATTAGTAGACTAGTGTATACAGTCGAGACCCCGACGAGGGGCGGTGGCCGGTCTCATAAGCCATTGGTGTCAGTTGGATCACCTAAGATGTATACAGGTGCTCATTGGGTTATGAGTACACCGGACAGGACTCGCCGGGAACATGCTAGTTGGTATTATACCTGACGTCAGATAGCAGTTCCCTGGTGACATGTGTACAGGTTAGTTCATCGACCTGATATCGTCATTTGTCTCGTTTGAGTTCCCACTGTGCTTTGATTACTACCCTAGCATGGCTCAAAGTAGTCGTGCAAACAAGTTTTAGTTGGGCACAGTCCCGAGCCACATGGAGGCAGTGAGCGGATCGGCAAGGGTTTCTTCTCTTCCGGTATTGGGGGTGAGATAGCGCTGTGTCTAGGAGAGCCATTACACGAAGTCTTTGGCCAAGGCAGGAGATTTATTGGTTGGTATTCTTCTGGGCTACACTCCGACATGACTTGTACCGCATTTGGGGGTCTGACTTTTACCAACCCCCTAGGCCCGACTTGCGATGGTCATAGACGAACGGACTGGACTGTATGGATATTGTCACTGACAGGATCAATAAGGTGTCAGGATGAGTTCGCTCATCGACCACCCTTTTGGTCAATACCTGGTAGCCCGTTACGTACGGATAGTACCTCTGACGTGCTAGTGGTTAAATCCACAGCCAAGATATTGACGAGTCTTTAGAGTCCCCCACAGACAGTTTTCAAGTTTCGGGCGAAACATTATAGAGGTCGTATGATATATGGCACGGTCCGATCATATACGTGTGGTAGTGCACGGATCATGATCGGGTGGATCATATTAGTGGGCTTTGGTTTAAGCCGGATCCTAGTATTAGATTTGTTGGATTACTTTAGTCTCATCGCATTCGCATTCGGTCGGAATGCGGATGCAGGTATGTATATACAGGTGAGGGGTATCCTTGTGATCCATCACGAGTTAACTTTAGATGTTGCCGGATCGTTTTTGTTGGACCAAACATTTGGATTAATGTTTGGATGGTGGAAATTATGAGCTAGAAATGTTCATTTGGAGCATTAATTATGACACATGCACAAGTGATGACTCATGGTCTCTTTCTTTGTGCATGTGTCACATAATGTGATGGATTTGTGAGTTGATTTGATGAGAGGAGAGAGAGGGGTAGCCAAGGGTAAGGTTGGCTCTTGTATTATTCTCTTCTTGGTCTCATTTTATCATATGAAACACAAAAGAAAGATAGCCTCTTTTTCTTCTTCTTCCTCTAGCTCATTATCTCCATCAATGGCAACACCTCTAACCTCCATCCAAATCAATGGATGCAAGAAACAAAGTGATCACAAACATTCCCGACAACACCTTGGACACGTCGGCTAGCACACTTCGTGCCCGAGTTTCTTCAGACGAAGCGGGAGCCCGTAAAATGGCTCGAAGATGTGGTGCCCTTTCCGACGAGGAGATCGAGACCGGAGATGCCGCGAGGAGCTTGGGATGGTGGCTAAAGACCGAAGGACACGGATCGATCGGTATAGCTTTCCAACCTTTTCTATTGTAGCTAGTAGTAGGTTAATGGTTCGATCCAGGTTTTAATCTTATGATAGCGCCGGTTTCTAGTTTTGAAAAAGTTTTGTTTCTGCATTTTGGCCTTGGATAGACGGCCGGGGCGCTACCGTAGGCTTACATGGTATCAGAGCCACGCCATTAACCTTTACTAGCTTGCTCTAACGTGTTTAGAACTTCGATCGGACGAAATTTTCAAAAACTGCATTTCCAAGTTATCAGTTTTTGTCAAATTTTTCCTGTGGTCAAAAAATTATTTAGTGTGCTGCAGAAAAACAGGCAGGGTTTTTTAAGGGTTCTGTGAAAATTTGGTAAAGTGATCGTACTGTTACGCCACGGAACCACGGCCATACCCTTGTTTTGGCCGCGGTTCCGCCGTAGTAAAGATCCTTCACTGCACCAAATTTTGTACAGTGCTCTCTGAGTTGGAAATGGGGTTTCTGGTATTTTTTGTTGGGGCCCAGATTTGTCTGAGTACTGGGTATTGTACTTGGGGCCCACTTCGGGAAATTTTGTCGATTGAAAAATTAAATATGTTAGTTCACAGTATTTGCATTATATCTGCGACCGTGAATGTCATTCGAGAGGTAAATCCTGTCTAATTACTATAGTCCTTTTAGACGGATTTGCAAACGTGACATTCACGTTGATGTTCTGTGTTGTGCTGTGATGTTGCGGCTTTGTCGTGGTGGATAGCCTGGATGCAATGGTAGTACAGTTTGGTTGTATTTGTACATTTGATATTGCGGGGCGAGCGTCCGACATGTGGACTGCCGTCACTGCCTATTTGTATATTATTCTTTTGGGGCACGACCGGGCTGAGGTCGATGTACCCGTTGTATGTATATTTTACTTTCTGTACTAGGATTATCCCGCGGTGGGGTGCACGGATTGCCGGATTCTAGAGGGCAACGGGTCCGCATCTCATGGCTTTGAGACGGAGGGGGCTTCACTCTAGAATTGGCGGGCTATTCGCCGCACTCGTAGGGGGTATAGGTTGACCCAAGGAGGGGTGCTCAAGTAACCGGATTCCGTGAAGTGCTGGGTGGTCCATTCACTTTGCTGTAGGGGGCTGCCTCGCTTCAGGTTTTGGCGGGTAACTTGCTGTACCCGTAGGGGTCTAGGATTTCATTGCATAGGCTATCCACACGACCAGGGGAACGTCGGGTTTCAGTAGTGGCTCTATGAAACCCGGGGATCCCAGATTGTCTGTATTGTTCTGTGATACTTATTAATCTCTGTGATGTTGCATTTTATCATGCCTTGAGCGAATATTATATATTGATATATATACTAGTAGATATTGTATATGTTTTACACCCGCACTAGTCCAGTCCCCGCTCTGTCGTTAGTTAAGTAACCTAACGGGTGATGACGGGACCCAGTGGCGAATGCGGATGGCATATACGTACATCATATTTTCGCTCTTTTGTGGTGTGATTAATTGATGGGACTGCATTGATTCGGATCAATGCAAGCTTAAAAAACCTATTCTGATGTTGTTGGAACATTTTTCAAAAAAAGCTGTTATTGCAAGGACGTTCTCTTTTGTTTTGCACAGTGGTATTCGGTTATGAATATCGAGCACCTCAGTCGACGAGGCAAGGGCCGAGATCCCTTCACCGGGAGTGACCCCTTGGACAGAAGTTTGCGTCAAGGTAATAACTTCACTATAGTCGATTACATTTTGCTTTGCATCGCGGTATTCAGTTGGAATATCCTGCACCTCATTCTACGGGGAAAGAGCCGAGATTCCTTCACCGGGAGTGACCTCTTTAGCAAAGGTTTTCGCCACTATATTTTCATAAAAAGCTATCCGGTTCCTTCAACGATATCAAGTTCATTACGTTAAAGGTTTTTCGCCAAAAACCAACCGTAGCCCTCCGTCATTTCAGATTAGTATTGCTTAGTATTCGAGCTACGTATGTCGTGTTCAAGCCGAGGCGTAGTGTGCGGTAGCTCTATAATGCTTTTCTTTCTTATGGATATGTGATTGGTTAGGACAGTCGTACGGTCATTTTGGCTCAGTCAAGGACTCATGCGGGTGGGTCTAATGCAATCAAGATAACGACGGGTTGAACTTGACTAGGATCCTTTGATATGTTGGCTCAGTCAAGGTCACTTGGGTCCTAGGGGTAAAATTCCACATCGGGAGTTTCTAAAGAAACTGAAACTTGCCAGGCATGCGCATACCTTCTGAAGTGTGATAACGTGAGTGGATTCCATCATATTATCATGCGATGATAGTTGGATCCCAATTCCCACTGATGAGTTGGTTTACTACTCGGGTGATCCCGACTAATTCTTCTTTCAAGTTTGGTGGAGAATTTGAGGTTACAGTGGGAGGTTTCCTGATTAGATAAATTGATAACCATTCTGATTTAGGTTAGAGTGCACGCTGAGTGTTTCTTTTCTCTCTCTCTTTGGCAGCGACCATGATCCGACCCTTGACTATAACTCAGTAACCAAGTTAACCGAACCTTCTTAAAAACACTGGCTTTTGGATTGTCTAAGTTGCATACCTCATTGCCACTCCTACTTTTACCCTTTTCTCCAGGACACCCCGTATTACTACGAACATCCACTTCCATTGGATAAAACCATCGTATGGTTATATACGAACTCGAAGGAACTTGTTCCAGATTTGAAGATGTTTTCCGGTTCTGGAGAAAATGAATAGGACTATTCAGTTGTCTTTTCCTTTTACCTTCTCTCAGGTTGCTAGTGCTCCTTGGATTAGGACGGTACACCTATTATGCAAATTGGATAGTCTTCTTCCAAACCATAGGCAGGTGCCGAACGATAGGGAATGAAGAAAACCGATTAGCCTGACGATGGTGTACAGAAGGTAATAAGTTAAGACAAATAAAGGGAT
This sequence comes from Agapanthus africanus, assembly GCA_030015575.1. Taxonomy (NCBI): domain Eukaryota; kingdom Viridiplantae; phylum Streptophyta; class Magnoliopsida; order Asparagales; family Amaryllidaceae; genus Agapanthus; species Agapanthus africanus. The sequence goes on from CM057342.1 coordinate 629,224,367, forward strand.
TAGTAAATTGCGACTGCTCTTCATGACCAAACCAAGTATTTCTTCGCCAATCCTACTTCACCTTTGTATTTCTCCATGACACTCCGTATCACTATGAAGATCTACAGTTATTTGGATACTCCACCGTATGGTTATATACGAACTCGAAGGAACTTGTTCCAGTTCGAGGATGGATTTTGGTTCAGGAGAAATTGGAATAAGGTTTATTCAGTTGTCTTTTATCTTTACCTTCTCTCGGGTTGAGAGTGCTCCTAGGATTAGGGGAGTACACCCATTATGCCTATTGGATAGTTTTCTTCCAAACCATAGGCTGGTGACGAACGGTAGAGAAGGAAGAAAACCATTTGGCCTAAAGGGGTGTACAGAAGGTAATGACTAAAGACATATAAAGGGATTTGGAGAGATGGCAAAGAAATATACGGTTACAGTTGTGAATCGGATAATGGAAGAGGCATTACTAGGAATACCCGGATACCCCTTCGAAACATTTACATGTTTCAGTTTCACTGTATATTGTTAAAAGAAAACTGATTTCCCAATTAATCCTTGCTCCAGGGTATGTATTTACCAGGTTTGATTCTCATATCTGTATGGTTTTACAGATGATGAGTGGGAGTAAGTTATTGGGAATTGGGTGATCATTCTCATTATATCGGGATTCGTTCTAATTGGTGATATTTGAAGAAATCGCCCTAGTTGTTTGCCGGACGGCAAATATTTGGGTTAGAATATCCGTTGTTATGCACCAATTTCAAATTGATATATCTGTACGTTTATTTTTATAAAGTGAGATATAACTTTTTGAAATTATGTCCATGACATTTACCTATATCAGTGGATGGTTAAGTAAGGAGCATTAAACAGCGGTGTAATTCTTCTTAACCATAAGTACAGTTTTCAACCTACGACACACAGGGAATGAGTTATTAGACTGAAGGGACTTATACAGAGTATTGTATGTTGTCCAGTGTCCATTAAGACAGAGGGGTTAGTACTCGTACTATATTCTGTTTACTTGTGACTTCTCTAGTTCTTAAACACGTGTTTCGTAGAAATGCAAGGTCTAAGTTTTGACAAGTTATAGGTATAAGAATAAAGTAGAGAACCAAGTGTTGCAAGTATCAGGATTCTTCAAAGTGATCGAAGATTTAGATACTTGTGTATAGTATTCAGTTGATAGTAATGATTAAGAGAACTTGCTTCTCATTCAGGTTACTCATAATTGAAAGCATTCCAAAGTTGAGTAATGATGATCGGCATCTCTCCATTTAGTTGACATGCACTGGAGACAGCTGCATGATTTGAATCTAGTTCCAATTAAATCAATGCCTCTTTTTCTATATTGGATATAGAATAGTTCATATCTTAACAATGTTAGGGTACGGGGAGTTGTCCGGCTTATGCTTAAAACCAGACTCTGGATAACTCAAGGCATGTTTCTGTAATGGCAGTTTGTGGGTTGACCCAGGCTATGACGAGGGTTGACTTTCTACCATCTGGAAGATCAATAGTGATATTGTTCTTGACTTACCACAGTTTTAGTAAAAATGGATTTTTTCAGAAAACAGTAGTAGGAGTATGGTAGAACTGGAAGTGATTCCAGAACCACAAACGATTACTGAAAATTTGATAAGAACCTAAAGATTCAATTTGGTTTGACATTCCATTGGCCACTCCACAGATATAGTGGGCAACCTCAGGCACTCGAGAGGTACTTCGGTACCCTCAAGGACGGTGACAGGGAGGTTCTTGTTTACCCAGACTTGCCATTGATGTTGTTCCAGACCGTGAGACCCGGCAGGAGGATGAGTATAGCGTCGTTCTAAACTAGCTTTAGAAGTGTACGTGTATATGACTCTGCCAGAGGGTTGTCGTAGTCAGTGGGAGCAGCGGAAGCATAGTGGACAAGTAGCTTATGTCTATTTATGAACTAAAGCAGATATAGCGGAGATAGATCATCTGTTTCTGATGTGACGGTCATAGGTTTGACTTCATCAGAATAGGGGATGGATCTGTTAAGAAAGTAGTAGGGTGTGATGTCCTGGTATTTGGATGACATACACAGAGTAGGAAGTTAAATTCCTATTCTACGATCGGTTATACTTTGGTTGTCACACAGTGGTTTCTCCACATAGGACATAGATATTATATCAGATATTCTGGTTATTAGATCTATGGTTTTAGATCTACATTTGGATAGTTTTCAAATCAGGGTACTTAGATAGCATTCTAAAGGTATTTCGAATGGACGACTCCTGGCATGGTGGTGTACCTGCAGGTGATGGAGTCACCCTCTCTAAAGGTGTCTTACAGACTAAAGGGGAGAGGGATGTGCATGATTGGCAGATCACCTGCTTAGGCAATTGAGTCAATCATGAGATATCAAGTACCACACCAGCTATTGTTTTTGCACGAGATGCAATAAGTTGATATTAATCCAATCCTGGAGAAACGATCGGAAGTAGTTTTAGAACATAAGTTGATGTTCTAGGGATAAGATAACGGCATCCTCCTTCGGGAGACAGTTATCATTCCAGGCTTCCAAGGTGACCTGGATGACAGAGTGGCTGTCAGAGTTATATTTTTCCCTCTAACGAGGGGCAGTATTTTGGACAGGTGGTCCAAGCGAATACTGAGGGAGGTGTGGCGCAGGATGCTGATTAAGTTCAGTTGACGATACAGTCTAAGAAGTTTGGATTTGGAGTTCATTTATGAATCAGGTCCCATCATATATCCAGACATATTCTAAGACAGGTATTACTCATTTCGGGAGATGGCTTTCTCCGCGAACTTGAGATAAAGAGAGACATAGAAAAGAAACATCAGGGTGGATCCACTAACTGAGGCTATTCCTCGAACGCAATAGTTTCGCAAACGGGCTTTGTGAGACTGATTAGTAGAGGAGTTGGGTGTTCGGTATCACACGGGCTGTGAGTATGCGACATCGCAATAATTAGCCTTGAGTGCAAGTGGGAGATTGTTGGATATAGTGCCCTCGGAGTCAATTATTGGATCGCAGGCACGTGATTGCAATGATTGAGGGAGGACCTATGTATGTAGGACAATCTTACTCAGGATGATTGTATATTATCTGGTTTATCTTTATCATCGTGTACATGCTTTAGGTGACATTGTGGTTCACTATTGCACGTTGATGGAGAATAGTATGCTACCATGGTTTATCTTTATCATCGTGTACTGCTTTAGGTGACCTTACAGGTCGCTATTACACGTTGATAGAGCCCTTAGGATTCTTGCTTGACTTCCAGCAGTATGATGGCGATCATATACGTGAGAGTTGGGTAGTTTATAAGCACATCCTTAAAAGGTCCCTAGTCGTGGGAGTTTCGAGACAGGGCATCGATACTCCATTAGTAGACTAGTGTATATAGTCGAGACCCCGACGAGGGGCGGTGGCCGGTATCATAAGCCATTGGTGTCAGTTGGATCACCTAAGATGTGTTGGAGATAGTGCCCTCAGAGTCAATTATTGGGTCACAGGCATGTGATTGTAATGATTGAGGGAGGACCTATCCCGATAGGACAATCTTACTCGAGATGATAGTATGCTATCTGGTTCACCTTTATCATCATGTACTGTTTTAGGTGACCTGACACGTCGCTATTACACGTTGATAGAGCCCCTAGGATTCTTGCTTGACCACCAGCAGTATGAGGGCGATCATATAAGTGGGAGCTGGGGGTCTATAAGCATATCCTTAAAAGGTCCCTAGTCGTGCGAGTTTCGAGACAGGGCATCGATTCTCCAGAGTAGACTAGTGTATACAGTCGAGACCCCGACGAGGGGCGGTAGCCGGTCTCACAAGCCACTGGTGTTAGTTAGTTCACCTAAGACGTATACAGGTGCTCATTGGGTTATGAGTACACCGGACAGGACTCGCCGGGAACATGCTAGTTGGTCATATACCAGACGTCAGATGGCAGTTCCCAGGTGACATGTGTACAGGTTAGTTCATAGACCTGGGGATCGTCATTTGTCTCGTGTGAGTTCCCACTGTACTTTGATTACTACCCTACCACGGCTCAAAGGAGTCGTGCAAACAGGTTTTAGTTGGGTACAGTCCCGAGCCACATGGAGGCAGTGAGCGTATCTTCAGGGGTTCGTCTCTCCCGGTATTGGGGGTGAGGTCGCACTGTGTCTAGGAGAGCCATTACACGAAGCCCTCGGCCGAGGCAAGGAGATTTACTGGTAGGTATTCCAGTAGTATCTCAGGGTGTTCTGGGCTACACTCCGACACGATTTGTACCGCTTTTGGGGGTCTGACTTTTACCAACCCCCTAGGCCCGCCATGCGATACTCATAGACGAACGGACCGGACTGTACGGATATTGTCACTGACAGGCTCAGTAGGGTGTCAGGATGAGTTCGCTCATCGACGTCCCTTTTGGTCAATACCTGGTAGCCCGTTACGTATTGGCTTATACCTCTGACGTGCTAGTGGTTAAATCCACAACCAAGGTGTTGACGAGTCTTTAGAGTCCCCCACATTCAGTTACTCAAGCTTTCGGGCGAAAAGCTGTAGAGACCGTATGGAGATATGGCAAGGTCCGATCAGATACGTGCGGTATTGCACGGATCGGGATCGGACAGTTTGTACTAGAGGCCGTATGGTTATATGTCAAGGTTCGATCAGATACGTGCGGTATTGCATGGATCAGGGTCGAACGGATATTACTAGCCGGCTTTGGTTTAAGCCGGATCCTAGTATAATACAGTGTAGATTTTGTCTCATTACATTTGTATTTCGGTCGGAATACAAATGCGGGTGTGTATGCACAGTATCGGGGTTTTTCCTGTAATTTATTACGGGACCAGTTTTCTGGAGTTGCCAGTTTGCTTTCCGTTTCGGCCATTTTCATTTGTATCTTTCAATGGCCGAAGATTGGTGGAGGAAGGCTTATTTGCATTGTTGCAAATAAGTTTTTGTGGAGGGGGTCTTTGCATATTCTTGTGTCATGATAATTCTTCCACCCTTGACTTCTTGACTTCATGATGGTTCATCATGGCATGACTTTTATTTGATATGGTTGTTGATGATGGCATGACTTTTGGAGGTAATGATTGTTGTTTGAGAAGGGGCCGGCCACTGTTAATGAGGGGACATGTTTATATTTTGGTGTGAAAATGTTTCTTGCATGTTTCGTGGGCCCCCCCCTCCTTGAGTGTGCTGTGTTTAATTTGTGAGTGTGGATTAATTTCCTAAGGTTTTTAAAATAGGAGCAAAATGAGTGCGCTGGAGTTGGAGATTGATGGGATGAGGGATTAATTTATATATGGTTGCATTGAGTGCTTAAGGAGGGTTGATGGGTTTTTGGCCGAGCTCTTTTTGAAGAGCATGCTCCATTTTTTCTTTTCCAGCAAGCATCAATGGAAAAATCATTGTGCACAAATTCCTCCATCATGGCAACTATACAAAACCCCAAAGAGACAACTATTCTACACTGGTCTACAGCAAATCTTGGACGCGTCGGCTAGCCAACTTCGCGCCCGAGTTGCCTCGGCATTGAGGTGGGAGCCCGTAAAAGATGTAGGCGATGTGGTGCACTTCCGGCGACGAGGTGGAGAAAGGACATTCCGCGGGAGATCGGGACGACGACGAGAAGACCGGAGGACTCGGATCAGTCGGTATATCTCTCTTCCCCATCTTGTTGTTAGTTAGGACTCGTTAATGGTTCGATCCGGGTGTTTAGTGCGCAGTGGTGCCGGTTTGCAAGTTTGCAAAATTAAAGTTTTTCACCGCTTCCGCATTTGGCCGTCGGATTGACGGCCGGGGCGCCGCCGTGCACTTACACTGGTATCAGAGCCTCGCCATTAACTTAGTCTAGCTTTGTGTAATGTGTTTACATTTCCGATCGACCAAAATTCCAAAATCCGCATTTTGTTCACATCAGTTTTCTGTTGAAATTTTTTGGAGTCGAAAATTTTTTCAGGTTGTAGAAAACACATGTACTGGAAATTATAAAAGTACTGTAAAAATTCGATACAGTAATTTGACCACAGGAGCGCGGAACCGCGGCCAAACCCCCTCTTGGGCCGCGGTTCTGCCGCACTATGATGGTATTGTTGCATCAAATTTCTGCAGTATCTTTCTGGGGTGAAAATTGGGTTTTTGGAACATTAAAATTGGGCCCAGAATTTCTTGATGTGCTACAGTAGTACTTGGGGCCCACTTGTTAAAATTTGATCGATCGGATATTTTAAACACATTATTTTCACAGTATTTACATTATATCTGCGACCGTGAATGTCACTCGATCGGTAAATCCTATCTAACTGCTATAGCCCGGTTAAACGGATTTGCGAACGTGACTTTCACATTGATGTTTTGTGATTTTGCTGTGATGTTGCGGATCGGTCATGGGGGATAGCCTGGATGCAATGCTAGTACAGTTTTTGTTGTATTATGTACATTTGATATTGCGGGGCGAGCGTCCGACATGTGGACTGCCGTCACTGCCTGTTTGTATTATTCTTTTGGGGCACGACCAGGTTGCGGTCGATGTACCCGTTGTATGTATATTTTACTTTCTGTACTAGGATTGCCCCGCGGAGGGGTGCACGGATAGCCGGGTTCTAGAGGGCAACGATCCCGCATCTCATGGCATTGGGACGGAGGGGGCTTTACTCTAGAATTGGCGGGCTATTCGCCGCACTCGTAGGGGGTACAGGTTGACCTAGGAGGGGTGCCCAAGTTACCGGATTCCGTGAAGTGCTGGGTGGTCCATTCACGGCACTGAAAAGGGCTGCCTCGCTTCAGGTTTTGGCGGGTGACTTGCCGCGCCCGTAGGGGTCTAGGTTTTCATTGCACAGGCTATCCACATGACCAGGGGAACGTCGGGTTTCAGCGGCTCTGTGAAACCCGGGGATCCCAGATATCTGTATTGTTCTGTGATGCTGTACATTTCTGTGATGTTGCATTTTATCACGCCTTGAGCGAATACTATATATTGGTATATATATTAGTAGATGTTGTATATGTTTTGCATCCGCGCTAGTCCAGTCCCCGCTCTGTCGTTAGTTAGCTAACCTAACGGGTAATGACGGGACCCAGTGGCGAATGCGGATGGCATATACATACATCATTATATTTTCGTTCTTTGTGGTGTGATCAATTGATGGGACTGCGTTGATTCGGATCAATGCAAGTTAAAAACAAACCTAATCTGATGTTGTTGGAACACTTTTCAAAAAGCTGTTATTGCAAGGACATTCACTTTTGTTTTGCACGTGGTATTCAGTTGGAATATCCTGCTCCTCAGTCGACGAGGCAAGGGCCGAGATCCCTTCACCGGGAGTGACCCCTTGGACAAAAGTTTACGTCAGGGCAATAACTTCACTATAGCCGATTACTTTTGCTTTGCATCGTGGTATTCAGTTGGAATATCCTGCACCTCATTCTACGGGGAAAGAGCCGAGATCCCTTCACCGGGAGTGACCTCTTTAGCAAAGGTTTTCGTCACTATATTTTTAAAAGCTATCCGTTCCTTCAACGATATCAAGTTCATTACGTTAAAGGTTTTCGCCAGAAACCATTCGTAGCCCTCCGTCGTTTCATATGGATAGTCAATAGTATTCAAGCTGTGTTTGTTGGCCAAAGTCAAGGCACAGTGTTTGGTAGCTGTTGGTTATTCATATGCAGCATAGATAGATGCGTTGGTTTGGAACAGTCGTACTGCCTTTTTGGCCAAAGTCAAGGGTAGGTACGGGTGGATTCAAATTAACCTGGAGAATGACGGGTAGAACTTGACATGTGACTTATGATTTGTTGGCCAAAGTCAAGGTCATAAGAGCATGGGGCAAAAATCACATCGGGAGTTTCAAAAGAACTGAAACTTGCCAGATATGCGCATACCTTCTGGAGTGTGATTGCGTGAGCGGATTCCGTCACGTTATCATGCGATGATAGTTGGATCCCGATTCCCACTGATGAGTTGGTTTACACCTCGGGTGACCCCGACTAATTCTTCTTTCGGGTTTGGAGAAGAATTTGACGGTACAGTGGGAGGTTTCCAGATTAGATAAATTGGTAACCATTCTGATCTAGGTTAGAGTGCATGCTGAGTGTTTCTTTTCTCTCTCTCTTTGGCTGCGACCATTGACCCGATCCTAAGACTATGACTCAGTGACCAAGTTGACCGAACCTTCTTAAACACTGGCTTTTGGATTGTCAGAGTTGCAGACCTCATTGCCACTCCTACTTTTACCCTTTTCTCCAGTGTTGGAGATAGTGCCCTCAGAGTCAATTATTGGATCACAGGCACGTGATTGCAATGATTGAGGGAGGACCTATCCCAGGAAGACAGTCTTACTCGAGATGATAGTATGCTATCTGGTTTATCTTTATCATCGTGTACTGCTTTAGGTGACCTGACATGTCGCTATTACACGTTGATAGAGCCCCTAAGATTCTTGCTTGACGACCAGCAGTATGATGGCGATCATATACGTGGGAGCTGGGGTCTATGAGCACATCCTTAAAACGTCCCTAGTCGTAGGAGTTTCGAGACAGGGTATCGATACTCCATTAGTAGACTAGTGTATACAGTCGAGACCCCGACGAGGGGCGGTGGCCGGTCTCACAAGCCACTGGTGTCAGTTAGTTCACCTAAGATGTATACAGGTGCTCATTGGGTTATGAGTACACCGGACAGGACTTGCCGGGAACCTGCTAGTTGGGCTTATACCTAACGTCAGATAGCAGTTCCCAGGTGACATGTGTACAGGTTAGTTCATCGACCTGAGGATCGTCATTTGTCTCGTGTGAGTTCCCACTGTGCTTTGATTACTACCCTACCACGGCTCAAAGGAGTCGTGCAAACAGGTTTTAGTTGGGTACAGTCCCGAGCCACATGGAGGCAGTGAGCGGATCTTCAGGGGTTCGTCTCTCCCGGTATTGGGGGTGAGGTCGCGCTGTGTCTAGGAGAGCCGTTACGCAAAGCCCTCGGCCGAGGCAGGAGATTTACTGGTAGGTATTCCAGTAGTATCTCAGGGCGTTCTGGGCTACACTCCGACACGACTTGTACCGCTTTTGGGGGTCTGACTTTTACCAACCCCCTAGGCCCGCCATGCGATACTCATAGACGAACGGACCGGACTGTACGGATATTGTCACTGACAGGCTCTGTTGGGTGTCGGGGTGAGCTTCCTCATCGACGTCCCTTTTGGTCAATAGCTGGTGGCCCGTCACGTATTGGCTTATACCTCTGACGTGCCAGTGGTTAAATCCACAGCCATAGTATTGACGAGTCTTTAGAGTCCACCACACTTTCAGTTACTCAGCTTTCGGGCGAAACGCTGTAGAGGCCGTATGGAGATATGGCAGGGTCCGATCAGATACGTGCGGTATTGCACGGATCAGGATCGGACAGTTTTGCACTAGTGGCCGTATAGTTATATGGCAGGGTTTGATCTGATACGTGCGGTATTGCACGGATCAGGATCGAACGGATTTTACTAGCCGGCTTTGGCTTAAGCCGGTCCTAGTCTAGTACAGTGTAGATTTTGTCTCATTGCATTTGTATCCGGTCGGAATACAGATGCGGGTGTGTATGCACAGTGTCGGGGTTTTCCTGTAATTTATTACGGGACCAGTTTTCTGGAGTTGCCAGTTTGCATTTCCGTTCCGGCCGGTTTTCCTTTGTTCTTTCCCGGCCGGACTTTTCCGATGGAGGGGGTTATTTGCAGTTTTGCAAATAACTCTTAGTGGAGGGTTTTCTTGCATGATGATTGATTATGATAGCTTTCTTATCTTTCAACCATGCTTGCTTTATTGTGATTTGAAAAGGGTATGGGTTTGATGTGAGATGAAGCATGCTTGCATGTTTCTTTGTCTAGGTTGTGGTCACCTCCTCTCTTGCTCCTACACTCACCTCCCTCTTGATATCATATTATCCTTCCTCCACCATTCTCATTTGGAGATGATAAGTTTTATTCATGGTTGAGAAAAAAAAATGAGAGATTGATTTTTGTATCATTGGTTCATCTCATTTTCTTTGCCAAAAAAAAATGATAGCATCATTTGCCTCCAAAGTTTCATTCTTCCCTCCATCTAAAGGCAACTCCAATACCCCAAAAGAGACTACGATTCTACACCACATTCTACAGCATATCTTGAGCATGTCGAGTTGCCGGCTTCATGCGCGAGTTGCCTCGGTATTGAGGCGGGAGCCCGTAAAAGACGAAGGCGATGTGGTGCCCTTTCCGGCGAGGAGGCGACGATGTGGAGCCAAGACTTTCCGCGGGAGATCGGGATGATGAAGAGAAGACCGGAGGACTCGGATCACTCGGTATACTTTTCTTCCCAATCTCTTGTTAGCTAGCATTAGGTTAATGGTAAACGATCCGGGTTTTCTTTGTCCGCGGTAGCGCCGGTTTCCGAGTAAGGAAAAATTTTTGATTCCGCATTTTGGCCTCGAGTACGAGGCCGGGGCGCTGCCGTGGCGCAACATGGTATCAGAGCCACGCCATTAACCTTACCTAGCTTCGTTTGATGTGTTTGCGTTTCCGATCGACCGAAATTTCCAAAAACCGTATTTTTATTGCACATCAGTTTCTGTCGAAATTTTTTGAAGTCCAAAATTTTTTCAGGTGATTGCAGAATGATGTACAGGGAATTATAAGACATCTGGGAAATTTTGGTCACGAGTTACTGTATATCCGCCGCGGAAGCGCGGCGCAACCCTCCTTCGCGCCGCTCTTCCGCGGCGGTTTAGTTTGGTCTCTGGACCAGAATTTTCCAGTGAGGTTTTTACATTAAAATAGGGTATTTGGAATATTAAAATTGGGCCCAAGTTTTCTGTGAGTGCTACAGTTTTGGTTGGGGGCCCACTTGTTAATTTTTGGTCAATCGGAAAATTTTAAACACATTTTTTCACAGTATTTACATTATATCTGCGACCGTGAATGTCACTCGATCGGTAAATCCGGTCTAACTGCTATAGCCCGGTTAGACGGATTTGCGAACGTGACTTTCACGTTGATGTTCTATGTTTATGCTGTGATGTTGCGGATCGGTCGTGGGGATAGCCTGGATGCAATGCTAGTACAGTTTTGTTGTATTATGTACATTTGATGTTGCGGGGCGAGCGTCCGACATGTGGACTGCCGTCACTGCCTGTTTGTATTATTCTTTTGGGGCACGACCTGGTTGCGGTCGATGTACCCGGTGTATGTATATTTTACTTTCTGTACTAGGGTTGCCCCGCGGTGGGGTGCACGGATAGCCGGGTTCTGGAGGGCAACGGGCCCGCATCTCAGGGCATTGAGACGGAGGGGGCTTCAGTCCAGGATTGGCGGGCTATTCGCCGCACTCGTAGGGGGTACAGGTTGACCCAGGAGGGGTGCCCAAGTTACCGGATTCCGTGAAGTGCTGGGTGGTCCATTCACGGTACTGAAGGGGGCTGCCTCGCTTCAGGTTTTGGCGGGTGACTTGCCGCGCCCGTAGGGGTCTAGGATTTCATTGCACAGGCTATCCACACGACCAGGGGAACGTCGGGTTTCAGCAGCGGCTCTGTGAAACCCGGGGCTTCCAGATATCTGTATTGTTCTGTGATGCTGTACATTTCTGTGATGTTGCATTTTATTCACGTCTTGAGCGAAATACTATATATTGGTATATATATTAGTAGATGTTGTATATGTTTTTCATCCGCGCTAGTCCAGTCCCCGCTCTGCCGTTAGTTAGCTAACCTAACGGGTGATGACGGGACCCAGTGGCGAATGCGGATGGCATATACGTACGTCAGTATATTTTCGTTCTTTGTGGTGTGATCATTTGATGGGACTGCATTGATTCGGATCAATGCAAGATAAACAAACCTTATCTGATGTTGTTGGAACACTTTTTCAAAAAGCTGTTATTGCAAGGACGTTCACTTTTGTTTTGCATCGTGGTATTCATTTGGAATATCCTGCTCCTCAGTCGACGAGGCAAGGGCCGAGATCCCTTCACCGGGAGTGACCCCTTGGACAGAAGTTTGCGTCAGGGCATTAACTTCACTATAGCCGATTACTTTTGCTTTGCATCGTGGTATTCATTTGGAATATCCTGCACCCCATTCTACGGGGAAAGAGCCGAGATCCCTTCACCGGGAGTGACCTCTTTAGTAAAGGTTTTCGTCACTATATTTTATAAAAAAGTTGTGCAGTTCCTTCAACGATATCAAGTTCATTACGTTAAAGGTTTTTCGCCAAAAACCTGTCGTAGCCCTCCGTCATTTCAGATTAGTATTACTTAGTATTCGTGCTGCGTATGTCGTGCTCAGCCGAGGCGTAGTGTTCGGTAGCTATGTAGTGCTTTTCTGTTGCATGGATATGTGATTGGTTAGGACAGTCGTACGGTCATTTTGGCTCAGTCAAGGACTCGTGCGGGTGGGTCTAATGCAATCAAGATAATGACGGGTTGAACTTGACTAGGATCCTTTGATATGTTGGCTCAGTCAAGGTCACTTGGGTCCTAGGGGTAAAAACAATCATCGGGAGTTTCAAAAGAACTGAAACTTGCCAGGCATGCGCATACCTTCTGGAGTGTGGTGACTTGAGTGGATTCCGTCAAGTTATCATGCGATGATAGTTGGATCCCGATTTCCACTGATGAGTTAGTTTACTCCTCGGGTGATCCCGACTAATTCTTCTTTCAGGTTTGGAGGAGAATTTGAGGTACAGTGGGAGGTTTCCAGATTAGATAAAGTGATAACCATTCTGATCTAGGTTAGAGTGCACGCTGAGTGTTTCTTTTCTCTCTCTCTCTGGCAGCGACCATTGACCCGACCCTGGACTTTGACTCAGTGACCAAGTTGACCGAACCTTCTTAACACTGGCTTTTGGATTGTCAGAGTTGCAGACCTCATTGCCACTCCTACTTTTACCCTTTTCTCCAGGACACCCCGTATTACTACGAACGTCCACTTCCATTGGACAAAACCATCGTATGGTTAGATACGAACTCGAAGGACTTCGAGGATGGTTTCTGGTTCTGGAGAAAACGGATAGGATTATTCAGTTATCTTTTCTTTTCACCTTCTCTCAGGTTGCGAGTACTCCTTGGTTTAGGAGTAGTACACCTATTACGCAAATTGGATAGTCTTCTTCCAAACCTTAGGCTGGTGCCGACCGGTAGGGAATGAAGAAAACCAATTAGCATAACTATGGTGTGCAGAAGGTATTAAGTTAAGACAAAGCAAGGGATTAGTAGGAGGGCAAAGTAAATTGCGACTGATATTCACGACAAAACCAAGTATTTCTTCGCCAATCCCAAATCACCTTTGTATTTCTCCAGGACACTCCGTATCACTACGAAGATCCACAGTTTATTTGGATATTCCATCGTATGGTTATATACGAACTCGAAAGGAACTTTTTCCAGTTCGGGGATGGATTCTGGTTCAGGAGAAATAAGAATAAAGTACATTCAGGTGTCTTTTATCTTCACCTTCTCTCGCATTGCGAGTGCTCCTAGGATTAGGACAGTACACCCTTTATGCTTATTGGATAGTCTTCTTCCAAACCATAGGCTGGTGCCGAACGGTAGGGAAGGAAGAAAACCAATTGGCATAAAGGGGTGTGCAGACGGTAATGACTAAAGACATATAAAGGGATTTGGACAGGTGGCAAAGAATTATACGGTTGTAGTTGTGAATCTGGATAATGGTAGAGGCATTACTAGGAATACCAGAATACCCCATCGAAACATTTCAATGTTTCAGTTCAACTGTGTACTGTTAAAAGAAAAACTGATTTCCCGATTGGACACTTGCTCCAGGGTATGTATTTACCAGGTATGATTCTCACATCTGTATGGTTTTACAGATGCTGAGTGGGAGTAGGTTATTGGGAATTGGGTGATCATCCTCATTATATCGGGATTCGTTGTAATCGGTGATATTTGAGGAAGTCACCTGGGTTGTTTGCCGGTCGGCAAATATTTGGTTATTAATATCCGCTGTTGTGCACCAATTTCAAATTGATATATCTGTACGTCTATTTTCATAGAGTGAGATATACCTTTTGATATTATGTCTATGACATTTACCTATATCAGTGGATGGTTAGGTAAGGAGTATTAAACAGCGGTGTAATTCTTCTTAACCATAAGTACAGTTTTCAACCTACGACGCACAGTGAAAGAGTTGTTAGACTCAGCGGACTTATACAGAGTATTGTATGTTGTCCAGTGTCCATTAGGACAGAGGGGTTGGTGCTCGTACTATATTCGGTTTACTTATGGCTTCTCTAGATTTTAGACAGCTGTTTCGTGGAAACACAGGGTCTAAGTTTTGAGGAGTTATAGGTATTTGAATAGAGTAGAGTACCAGGTGTAGCAAGTATCGGGATTCTTCAAAGAGATCGAAGATGTAGATACTTGTGTATGGTATTCAGTTGATAGTAATGAGAACTTGCTTCTCTTTCAGGTTACTCATAATTGGAAGCATTCCTAAGTTGAGTAACGCTGATCGGCCTCTCTCCATTTAGTTGACATGCACTGGAGACAGCTGCATGATTTGAATCTGGTTCAAATAAATCAGTGCCTCTGGTTCTATATTGGATATAGAACAGTTCATATCTTAACGATGTTAAGGTACGGGGAGTTGTCCGGGTTATGCTTAAAACCAGACTCCGGATAACTCAAGGCACGTTTCTGTAATGGCTGTTTGTGGGTTGACCCAGGCTATGACGAGGGTTGACTTTCTACCATCTGGCAGATCAATAGAAATATTGTTCTAGACTCGCCACAGTTTTATTAAAAATGGATTTTTTCAAAAACAGCAGTGGGAGTATGGTAGAACTGGAAGTGATTCCAGAACCGCAAACGATTACTGAAGATTTAATAAGGAACCTAAAGATTCAATCTGATTTGACATTCCATTGGCCACTCCGCAGATAAGGTGGGTAACTTCAGGCACCCGAGAGGTACTCCGGTAGCCTCAAGGACGGTGACAGGGAAGTTCTTGTTTACCCACACTTGCCATTGTTGTTGTTCCAGGCTGCGAGACCGGGCAGGAGGATGAGTATAGCGTCGTTCTAAACTAGCTTTAGAAGTGCACGTCTATATGACTCTGGCAGAGGGTTGTCGTAGTCAGTGGGAGCAGCGGAAGCATTGGTGGACATCAGGCTTATGTCTATTTATAGACTAAAGCAGATGTAGCGGAGATAGATCATCTATTTCTGATGTGACAGTCATAGGTTTGACGTCATCAGAATAGGGGGTGGATCTGTTGAGAAGGTAGTAGGAAGTGATATTCCTATACTACGATCGGTTATACTTTGGTCGTCACACAGTGTTTTCTCCACATGGGACTTGGATATTATATCAGACATACTGGTTACTAGATCTATGGTTTTAGATCTAGATTTGGGTGGTTTCCCAATCAGGGTACTTTGACAGCATTCTAAGAGTATTTAGAATGGACGACTCCTGGCACGGTAGTACACCTGCAGGTAATGGAGTCACCCTCTCTAAAGGTGTCTTAAAGACTAAAGGGGAGAGGGATACGCATGATTGACAGATCACTTGCTTAGGCAATTGAGTCAATCATGAGATGTCAAGTACCACACCAGATGTTGTTCTTGCACTAGATGCAATAAGTTGATATTGATCCAATCCTGGAAAAACAGTCGGAAGCAGTTTTAGAACATAAGTGAATGTTCTAGGGATATGATAACGGCTGCCTCTTTTAGGAGACGGTTATCACTCCAGGCTTCCAAGGTGACATGGACGACAAGGAGGTTGTCAGAGTTATAGTTCTCCCTCTGACGAGGGGCAGTATTTTGGACAGGTGGTCCAAGGCAATACTGAGGGCGGCATGGCGCAGGATACTGATTAAGTTCAGTTGATGATACAGTCTAAGAAGTTTGGATTTGGAGTTCATTTATGAGCTAGGTCCCATCAGACATCCAGACATTCTAAGACAGGTATTGCTCATTTCGGGAGATGGCTTTCTCCGCGAACTTGAGATATAGAGAGACATAGAAAGAAACATCACAGCGGATCCACTCACTGAGGCTATTCCTCGAACGCAATAGTTTCGCAAACGAGCTTTGTGAGACTGACTAGTAGAGGAGTTGGGTGTTCGGTATCACACGGGCTGTGAGTATGCGACATCGCAATAATTAGCTGTAAGTCGATGTAGTACACCCCAGTACTTGTGGGGAGGCGGATTTTACAAAAACGATCAAGTTTAAGGAACGAACATCGACTAACCGCTTAAATCGAAGCTAAACTCTAAATAACCGTATTCTATGAGTTTCTTTTCACAAGTGATTAGGGATTATACCTAATGAAACCGGTCCTTCTTCTTTACGTCCTCCTTTGTTCTCCTCGACCTTCTCTAGGTAGTAGACGATCCACCCGAGAGCGAAACTCCAAGCTAAACCTCTAACTTGAGGTAACTAATCAACTTTGATTGCTAATCAAAGATGAAAGGATGATGTAGAGTGTAGGTTATGGATGCTTAAGTCTAACTAAACCTTTGTTCTCAACACATGAGGATTAAGGTTAGTATCTTGAAGATGAGAGCTTGAGGAGAGAGAATATGAGATAAGATAATGAGAGAAGAGAGAGAGTGTATCATAATATTATGAAGCATTCTTATTTTCAACAAAAGAATAAAAGAAATGAATAAGCATGCTTCATAAAATATCTTGTGATGATTCATTAGCATGAGTCATTAAGCAATAAATGTGCATTAATGAAGTGAATGAATCACCACCATGACTCACTCTCTTGTCCAAAAGAAACCTCCTTAGTCACATCTTCTAGAAGCTTCTCGAGTAATTACGAGAACGCCCCTCCGATCCGTAAAAATACGGAAAAACTTTAGACTGTAAAAATCCAATAACCGGATACCAGTAACTGGCTTAAACCAAAGCCGACTGGTAAAAACTGTCCGAAAGTCGTACGTGCGTAAACGCACGTATGCGTCCGAACCCTTTGTCGCAAAACCATGCAACCTCTATATCGTTTCGCCTGGAGTAGGAAACTCTCTGTGTGGGACTCTAGAGACTCGACTACTACGCTGGCAGTGGGTTTAACCACAGACCGCAAGCGGCACTAGCTGTACGTAACGGTCCCCAGGTAGTTGTCGATAAGAAGGCCGATGAGAAAACCCATCCGAACTCCTACTGAGTCTGATGTGACAATCTCCATACAGTCCGGTCCGTTCGTCCAAGACTATCGCATATCGGGCCTAGGGGGGCGGCAAGCGTCAGTCCCCTAATAGCGGTATAAGTCGTGTCGGAGTGAAGCCCATTACACCCTGAGAAACTACTGGAAACTACCAGTAAATCTCGCTTGCCCTGGCCAGGGACTTTGCGTAATGGCTCTCTGACACAGCACGATATCTACTCCCAATACCGGGAGGGACGAATCCTGTCTAACCGCCACTGCCTCCAAGTGCTCGGGACTGCACCCAACTGCTACCTGTTTGCACGACTCCTTTGAGCCGTGGTAGGGTAGCAATCTAAGAACAGTGGGACACACTCGAGGCGAAGTAGCAGTGTCAAGTCTGCGGACTACGCTGTACTCATGTCACCTGGGAACTGTTCACTGACGACTGGTATCAAACCAACCAACAGTTCCCTGTGAGTCCTGTCCGGTGTACCCGTAACCTAACGAGCACCTGTATACTATCTCCAGTACGACGTACTGATGGCTGTGGGACATGCCATCTCCCCAACTGGGATGAGAAGCGTACACACCAGTCTACTCCGGAGTATCGATGCTCTGTCTCGATAATCCAACGACCAGGGACCTGAATAAGGATGTGCTTGTAGACTACCCAGCCCCCACTAGTGTGACTGCCATCACAACGCTGGTAGACAAGCAAGATCCTAAGAGCTCTATCAATACGTACACTCACATATTAAGATAGAAAAACCAAGTAGCATACTACCATGTTTAGCAAGACTGTTATATACATGTGAATATCCCAAGCTTCCATTAAGTAATATACAAGCTAGTATGATACAGTAATGGCCTTCTAGGGCATAAACACTAACAATCTCCCACTTGCACTAGGGCCATGTACTGGCATATCGTAGACCAATGATCTCGAGTAGCCTCTCGAACTGAATCTGAGGAAGGGCCTTCGTGAATGGATCAGCAATGTTCTCTTCTGAAGCAACTCTCCGAACCTCGATCTCCTGACGATCAATGATCTCCCTGATCAGGTGATACCGCCTCAAGATGTGTCTGGACTTCTGATGGGACCTTGGTTCCTTCGCTAAAGCTATAGCTCCGTTGTTGTCGCAATACAGAGGTATTGGATCAACTATGGTAGGAACCACCTGAAGTTCTGTTAGGAACTTCTTCATCCAGACTGCTTCTTTTGCGGCATCGCAAGCAGCAATATACTCCGCTTCCATCGTCGAGTCAGCAACGGTGTCCTGCTTGGAGCTCTTCCAGCACACCGCCCCTCCATTGAGGGTAAAGACATAACCCGACATGGACTTGGAATCGTCCTTATCACTCTGGAAGCCGGAATCAGCAAAGGCCTCCAACCTGAGGTCTTTAGCGCCGTAAACCAAGAACATCTCCTTAGTCCTCCTCAGGTACTTGAGAATGTTCTTTACTGCTATCCAGTGTTTCTCCCCTGGGTCTGACTGATATCGGCTTACCACGCTCAGTGCGTAAGCTACATCTGGTCTGGTACACAACATCGCATACATTATAGAGCCTACCGCAGAAGCGTAGGGTATAATAGACATGCGTTCCCTTTCCAAATCAGTCTTGGGAGACATCTCTTTGGAGAGGGTGATTCCGTGACAAGCCGGTAGATTACCGCGCTTAGAATCATCCATACTGAATCTTTTCAGTACAGTGTCGATATACCTGGACTGCGAAAGTCCCAACATCCTCTTGGATCTATCACGATAGATCCGGATCCCCAGAATGTAAGAGGCATCACCCAGGTCTTTCATGGAGAACCTTTGTGACAAGAATCCTTTGACAGATTGTAACATAGGAATGTCATTTCCTATCAATAGAATGTCATCCACGTACAAGACGAGGAATACGACACTTCTGGCTACAGCTTTACTATATATGCACGGTTCATCTGGATTTTTGATAAAGTCATATTCTTTGACTGTCTCATCAAAACAGATGTTCCAACTCCGCGATGCCTGCTTTAGTCCATAAATAGACTTAAGCAGCTTGCATACTTTCCCGCTGCTCCCACTCTGATTGAAACCCTCTGGCTGATCCATATAGACGCTCTCTTCTAAATTTCCATTCAGAAAAGCCGTCTTTACGTCCATCTGCCAGATTTCATAATCATGGAAGGCAGCAATAGCAAGAAGGACCCGAATGGATTTGAGCATAGCCACTGGAGAAAAAGTTTCGTCATAGTCCAAACCAGGTCTTTGACGAAAACCCTTTGCAACAAGTCTAGCCTTATAGGTTTCCACCTGTCCATCTACACCAATCTTTTTCTTGAAGATCCATTTGCATCCTATGGGTTTTACCCCATCTGGAGCAAAGTCCAAAGTCCATACTTTGTTGGTGTACATGGACTCCATCTCGGTCCGCATTGCATCTAGCCATCGTACCGAGTCGCCGCTCTGGATGGCCTGCTGGAAGTCAGTAGGTTCATCATCATCTATGATGCAATCCTCTCTATCCCCATCAATGAGAAAACCGTAGTATCTCTCAGGCGGATGAGACGGCCTACTACTCCTGCGGAGGGGTGCGGGAATGTTCTGTTCTTCTTGAACCTCTGGTTCTACCAAACTTTCAGTAGCAGCTTGTGGTTCTGGAATTTCTTCCAGTTCTATTTCGCTCCCACTCTTCTGATTTTCCAAAAATTCAGTTTCTAAGAAGCGGGCATGACGAGAAACAAAAACCTTTTGTTCCTCTGCGTAATAGAAACAATATCCTGTAGAGTTCTTCGGATATCCCACAAACTTACACTCTACTGAGCGTGCCTCGAGCTTGTCCGGATGCTGCTTTTTTACAAAAGCTGGACATCCCCATGTCTTCAGGTACTGAAGATAGGGTTTCTTCCCACTCCACATCTGATATGGTGTGGTAGGCACAGTTTTGGTTGGAACTCTGTTCAAAAGATGTATCGCTGATTCTAGCGCATACCCCCAGAAAGATCGCGGTAACTCAGCATTACTCATCATGGATCGTACCATATCCAATAGGGTTCGATTCCGTCTCTCCGATACACCGTTATGCTGTGGAGTGTATGGAGGAGTAAGCTGAGAGAGAATTCCTTTCTCTTTTAGGTAACCTAGGAACTCGGCACTTAAGTATTCTCCACCTCGATCAGATCTCAGTGTCTTAATACTTTTGCCTGTTTGGTTTTCCGCTTCACTCTTGTACTCCTTGAATTTCTCAAAGGCCTCGGATTTATGCTTCATCAAGAAGATATGTCCAAACCTAGAGAAATCGTCTGTAAAAGTAATGAAGTAGGAATAACCACCTCTTGCATGTGTAGACATTGGACCGCATACATCACTGTGTATGAGTCCTAAGAGCTCGCTCGCTCTTACTCCTTGTCCAGTAAATGGAGTCTTTGTCATCTTTCCTTTGAGACAAGATTGACAAGTGTCATAGGATTGATATTCGAACGTGTCTAAATATCCTTCTCTATGCAACTTAGTCAACCTTCTCTCATTGATGTGACCCAGTCTACAATGCCATAAGAAAGCTTTATTTAAATCTGGAGACTTTCTTTTTAGTGTGTTCTGGACATTGAAAATTTGGAGTTGGTTTAGAACATATATGCCGCTATTTAGAGTACCGGACCCAATCAAGCCATGATTAAGGTGGATGTTAACAACATCTCTTACAAACGTGAAATCATAACCTTTATTTGACAACAAGGAAACTGATATGATATTACACGTTAAGCTTGGTACAAAATAACAGTTATGCAAAACCAAAATATGTCCACTCGTCAATCCTAGGTGATAATCCCCGACGGACGCAGCTCCCACGCTAGCTCCGTTAGCAACCCTGAGGATCATATCACCTTCCTTCAGCACCCTACGGTTTCTCAGTGCCTGCAATGAATTGCAAATATGAGATCCTGATCCGGTATCCAATACCCAGGAAGTAGAGTTGATTGACAGACAATTCTCAATTACAAACACACCTGAAGTCGAAGCCACAGCTTGCTTCGGTTCCTGGTTCTTGGCGTTCCACGCCTTGCAATCCTTCTTCCAGTGCCCTTTCCTGTGACAGTGGAAGCACTCATCCTGGCCAACTACCGGTGCTGCAAGCTTTTTCTTTCCCTTCTTTCCCACCTTACTAACACCTCCTCTAGGTTTGGGTGCGGCCTTCTTCTTCCTTCCTTTGGCCCTAGCCTTGGACCCTGAAGAAGATGAACCGCCAACAAACATAGCGGGTGTTTCCCTTACCTTCTGTAAGGTGCCCTCTGCACTCCTTAACATGTTCAGGAGTTCCGCAAGTTCAACTTCTTTTCCTTGAAGGTTGAAGTTGAGGATAAACTGGGCGTAGGTGGGAGGAAGGGACTGGAGAATAAGGTCTGTATAGAGCTCATTATCCAAAGTCGTCCCAAGGTCTGCGAGCTCCTCAATATAGCCGATCATCTGTAGGACATGTTCACCTACCGATGACCCGACAGCCAACCTCGCTCGAAATAGTTTCTTCGAGGTCTCGTATCTAGCAATACGAGATTGCTCTCCATAAAGTTCCTTTGTATGGAGAAATATGCCATCTAGAGACATATCCTCGTGCCTCCTCTGATGTTCGTTGTTCATAGAGGCAAGCACGATGCACTTGGCTCTCGCGCAATCTAAATCCCAGGTTTTGCGGATTTCCTTATCCGCATTGCTGGATTTGGGACCAAGGACAGCAGGTGCCGTAGCGGTGAGGACGTACCCCAGTTTGTCATAGGTCAAGGCCATTTTGACATTCCGCAGCCAATCTTTATAGTTTGGCCCCGTCAGTATATTCTTTTCTAAAAGTAACTTAAGTCCAGTCATTTTCAGGGTCGCTGCAATTAGGAGAGAGAGAAGAAAACACTTTAGCATGATGCTCTTGCAAGTTTAGAGTGGTTTTTAGTTTATCTAAACTGGATGGCTCCCACTGTTTCTCGAATCCTTCCTCAAACCATAAAAGAAGAATTAGCCAGGACTATTCTCACCGTACAATACTTGCTTAACCGTTCAGCCAGGCCGGTGTCGATACTTCGAGGGAGGTTTTCCAACGCTTTCGCGAAGTTCCTTAATTAAATAACCTCTTTTCTCTGGGGGCGTAACCCCGCTGACACTTTTCTGGACACCTACTAGGTTTATAGCATTGATCGTTAAGTGACGAATATCCTGATAAGTAGCATATACTCACAGTAGGATCGGGATCCAAATATCATCGTATGATAATGTTGAAGGAATCCTACCAACATTCATCAAACTCCAAATGGTATGCATCTCTTTGCAAATTTCAGTTTCTTTAGAAATTCCCGATATAAGTTTTTGCCCCATGCTCTTATGACCTTGACGTATGTCAACAAATCATAAGTCACATGTCAAGTTCTGCCCATCATTATCTTGTTAATTTGAACCCACCCGTATATACCCTTGACGTATGCCAACAAGGTAATGCGACTGTCCCAAACCAACACATCTATCTATGCAACAAATGAATACCCCAGCAGCTACCAAACACTATGCCTTGACGTATGCCAACAAGCATAGCTTGAATACTACTGACTATCCATAAGAAATGACGGAGGGCTACGACTGGTCTTGGCGAGACCGTGAACGTAGTGAACTTGATATGATCGAAGGAACCTGATAGCTTTTAAAAGGAGTGGTTAAAGCTCCGCATTTAAAAATATCTGTTTTAAAAATAACCGAGTGGTTTCTTTTAAATTGTTCCAACGATTTAAACTTTGGTTTGTTTTCTTTGCATTACAGATAATGCGTCCCATCATTAACCTATCATTGCAGAAAACAACGAAAATACAACGTCCTCTTATGCCATCCGCATTCGCCACGGGGTCCCGTCATCACCCGTTAGGTTACTTAACTAACGACAGAGCGGGGGCTGGGCTAGCGCGGGTGTAAAACATAAGTGACGTCTAAATAGCTACAATAAATATAGATATTTTACATTCGTCTGACGCAATGATATTCATTCCAGAACACAGATAAACAATATTGGATATGCAAGCAATCTGTATTTCTTTTGAGCCTGCAAGAAAAGACAGATTACACAGTTGTGATGAATAGCCGTTACCCCACCCTCGACCCCTACGGGTACGGCAAACTACCCACCCGGCAGTCTGTGTACCCCACCTTGGGTCAGTCCTAGGAGCAAAAACAGTAAAATGAAATAATACAACGGTGGCTACGACCGCAACCTGGAAGTGCCCCGCAAAAATAATATTACAACAAATTACATTTACAACAAATGAATTAAACAATAACCCATTGCAAACCCCGGCTATACACCACAACAGTCCAATACAGTTTATATGCACAAACAGATATAACCATTTCAGAAATGTGCAACCCCCTGCCAACCGACATACTAGCAGTTGGGGGAGGTTTACGAACACATCATATAATCACAGATATAATCCAATACGCAAATACTGTACAATTCGATCGAATAAACAACTTCAATATTGCTCCAAAATCTGCTCTGTTAAACAGTAACCTGAGCTATAATTAAACATTCCAGAAAACCCCAAATATTATAAAGAGACAACACAAGAAAAATCGGCCGCTGAATCGTTGACTCGGCCGCGGAAGCGCCGCGCCTCAGTAGGCTGAGGCCGCGGTTCCGCGCCGAGTTGAACGAGTTAGCTGACTGTTTTTCTTGTGTAGTCTACTGGTGTCATTCTAAGCTCTCTGAACTCACCTGAAAAATTTTCTGACATCATTTTAAATTCGACAGAAACTTACAATTTTTAGGGTTTTCCGGCTTCGTTTTTCCGTTCGAAATTCGTACAAATTTGCGATTAAGTTATTTAGTGTTTAGCGAGGCTCTGATACCACTGTAAGTCGATGTAGTACACCCCAGTACTTGTGGGGAGGCGGATTTTACAAAAACGATCAAGTTTAAGGAACGAACATCGACTAACCGCTTAAATCGAAGCTAAACTCTAAATAACCGTATTCTATGAGTTTCTTTTCACAAGTGATTAGGGATTATACCTAATGAAACCGGTCCTTCTTCTTTACGTCCTCCTTTGTTCTCCTCGACCTTCTCTAGGTAGTAGACGATCCACCCGAGAGCGAAACTCCAAGCTAAACCTCTAACTTGAGGTAACTAATCAACTTTGATTGCTAATCAAAGATGAAAGGATGATGTAGAGTGTAGGTTATGGATGCTTAAGTCTAACTAAACCTTTGTTCTCAACACATGAGGATTAAGGTTAGTATCTTGAAGATGAGAGCTTGAGGAGAGAGAATATGAGATAAGATAATGAGAGAAGAGAGAGAGTGTATCATAATATTATGAAGCATTCTTATTTTCAACAAAAGAATAAAAGAAATGAATAAGCATGCTTCATAAAATATCTTGTGATGATTCATTAGCATGAGTCATTAAGCAATAAATGTGCATTAATGAAGTGAATGAATCACCACCATGACTCACTCTCTTGTCCAAAAGAAACCTCCTTAGTCACATCTTCTAGAAGCTTCTCGAGTAATTACGAGAACGCCCCTCCGATCCGTAAAAATACGGAAAAACTTTAGACTGTAAAAATCCAATAACCGGATACCAGTAACTGGCTTAAACCAAAGCCGACTGGTAAAAACTGTCCGAAAGTCGTACGTGCGTAAACGCACGTATGCGTCCGAACCCTTTGTCGCAAAACCATGCAACCTCTATATCGTTTCGCCTGGAGTAGGAAACTCTCTGTGTGGGACTCTAGAGACTCGACTACTACGCTGGCAGTGGGTTTAACCACAGACCGCAAGCGGCACTAGCTGTACGTAACGGTCCCCAGGTAGTTGTCGATAAGAAGGCCGATGAGAAAACCCATCCGAACTCCTACTGAGTCTGATGTGACAATCTCCATACAGTCCGGTCCGTTCGTCCAAGACTATCGCATATCGGGCCTAGGGGGGCGGCAAGCGTCAGTCCCCTAATAGCGGTATAAGTCGTGTCGGAGTGAAGCCCATTACACCCTGAGAAACTACTGGAAACTACCAGTAAATCTCGCTTGCCCTGGCCAGGGACTTTGCGTAATGGCTCTCTGACACAGCACGATATCTACTCCCAATACCGGGAGGGACGAATCCTGTCTAACCGCCACTGCCTCCAAGTGCTCGGGACTGCACCCAACTGCTACCTGTTTGCACGACTCCTTTGAGCCGTGGTAGGGTAGCAATCTAAGAACAGTGGGACACACTCGAGGCGAAGTAGCAGTGTCAAGTCTGCGGACTACGCTGTACTCATGTCACCTGGGAACTGTTCACTGACGACTGGTATCAAACCAACCAACAGTTCCCTGTGAGTCCTGTCCGGTGTACCCGTAACCTAACGAGCACCTGTATACTATCTCCAGTACGACGTACTGATGGCTGTGGGACATGCCATCTCCCCAACTGGGATGAGAAGCGTACACACCAGTCTACTCCGGAGTATCGATGCTCTGTCTCGATAATCCAACGACCAGGGACCTGAATAAGGATGTGCTTGTAGACTACCCAGCCCCCACTAGTGTGACTGCCATCACAACGCTGGTAGACAAGCAAGATCCTAAGAGCTCTATCAATACGTACACTCACATATTAAGATAGAAAAACCAAGTAGCATACTACCATGTTTAGCAAGACTGTTATATACATGTGAATATCCCAAGCTTCCATTAAGTAATATACAAGCTAGTATGATACAGTAATGGCCTTCTAGGGCATAAACACTAACATTAGCCTTGAGTGCAAGTGGGAGATTGTTGGAGATAGTGCCCTCAGAGTCAATTATTGGATCACAGGCACGTGATTGCAATGATTGAGGGAGGAACTATCCCAGGAAGACAGTCTTACTCGAGATGATAGTATGCTATCTGGTTTATCTTTATCATCGTGTACTGCTTTAGGTGACCTGACATGTCGCTATTACACGTTGATAGAGCCCCTAGGATTCTTGCTTGACGACCAGCAGTATGATGGCGATCATATACGTGGGAGCTGGGGTCTATGAGCACATCCTTAAAACGTCCCTAGTCGTAGGAGTTTCGAGACAGGGTATCGATACTCCATTAGTAGACTAGTGTATACAGTCGAGACCCCGACGAGGGGCGGTGGCCGGTCTCACAAGCCACTGGTGTCAGTTAGTTCACCTAAGATGTATACAGGTGCTCATTGGGTTATGAGTACACCGGACAGGACTCGCCGGGAACCTGCTAGTTGGGCTTATACCTGACGTCAGATAGCAGTTCCCAGGTGACATGTGTACAGGTTAGTTCATCGACCTGAGGATCGTCATTTGTCTCGTGTGAGTTCCCACTGTGCTTTGATTACTACCCTACCACGGCTCAAAGGAGTCGTGCAAACAGGTTTTAGTTGGGTACAGTCCCGAGCCACATGGAGGCAGTGAGCGGATCTTCAGGGGTTCGTCTCTCCCGGTATTGGGGGTGAGGTCGCGCTGTGTCTAGGAGAGCCGTTACGCAAAGCCCTCGGCCGAGGCAGGAGATTTACTGGTAGGTATTCCAGTAGTATCTCAGGGCGTTCTGGGCTACACTCCGACACGACTTGTACCGCTTTTGGGGGTCTGACTTTTACCAACCCCCTAGGCCCGCCATGCGATACTCATAGACGAACGGACCGGACTGTACGGATATTGTCACTGACAGGCTCTGTTGGGTGTCGGGGTGAGCTTCCTCATCGACGTCCCTTTTGGTCAATAGCTGGTGGCCCGTCACGTATTGGCTTATACCTCTGACGTGCCAGTGGTTAAATCCACAGCCATAGTATTGACGAGTCTTTAGAGTCCACCACACTTTCAGTTACTCAGCTTTCGGGCGAAACGCTGTAGAGGCCGTATGGAGATATGGCAGGGTCCGATCAGATACGTGCGGTATTGCACGGATCAGGATCGGACAGTTTTGTACTAGTGGCCGTATAGTTATATGGCAGGGTTTGATCTGATACGTGCGGTATTGCACGGATCAGGATCGAACGGATTTTACTAGCCGGCTTTGGCTTAAGCCGGTCCTAGTCTAGTACAGTGTAGATTTTGTCTCATTGCATTTGTATCCGGTCGGAATACAGATGCGGGTGTGTATGCACAGTGTCGGGGTTTTCCTGTAATTTATTACGGGACCAGTTTTCTGGAGTTGCCAGTTTGCATTTCCGTTCCGGCCGGTTTTCCTTTGTTCTTTCCCGGCCGGACTTTTCCGATGGAGGGGGTTATTTGCAGTTTTGCAAATAACTCTTAGTGGAGGGTTTTCTTGCATGATGATTGATTATGATAGCTTTCTTATCTTTCAACCATGCTTGCTTTATTGTGATTTGAAAAGGGTATGGGTTTGATGTGAGATGAAGCATGCTTGCATGTTTCTTTGTCTAGGTTGTGGTCACCTCCTCTCTTGCTCCTACACTCACCTCCCTCTTGATATCATATTATCCTTCCTCCACCATTCTCATTTGGAGATGATAAGTTTTATTCATGGTTGAGAAAAAAAAATGAGAGATTGATTTTTGTATCATTGGTTCATCTCATTTTCTTTGCCAAAAAAAAATGATAGCATCATTTGCCTCCAAAGTTTCATTCTTCCCTCCATCTAAAGGCAACTCCAATACCCCAAAAGAGACTACGATTCTACACCACATTCTACAGCATATCTTGAGCATGTCGAGTTGCCGGCTTCATGCGCGAGTTGCCTCGGTATTGAGGCGGGAGCCCGTAAAAGACGAAGGCGATGTGGTGCCCTTTCCGGCGAGGAGGCGACGATGTGGAGCCAAGACTTTCCGCGGGAGATCGGGATGATGAAGAGAAGACCGGAGGACTCGGATCACTCGGTATACTTTTCTTCCCAATCTCTTGTTAGCTAGCATTAGGTTAATGGTAAACGATCCGGGTTTTCTTTGTCCGCGGTAGCGCCGGTTTCCGAGTAAGGAAAAATTTTTGATTCCGCATTTTGGCCTCGAGTACGAGGCCGGGGCGCTGCCGTGGCGCAACATCCAGGACACCCCGTATTACTACGAACGTCCACTTCCATTGGACAAAACCATCGTATGGTTATATACGAACTCGAAGGGATTTATTCGAGGATGGTTTCCGGTTCTGGAGAAAATGGATAGGACTATTCAGTTGTCTTTTCCTTTTACCTTCTCTCGGGTTGCGAGTACCCCTTGGTTTAGGAGATGGTACACCTATTACGCAAATTGGATAGTCTTCTTCCAAACCTTAGGCTGGTGCCGACCGGTAGGGAATGAAGAAAACCAATTAGCCTAACGATGGTGTACAGAAGGTATTGAGTTAAGACAAAGAAAGGGATTAGTAAGAGGGCAAAGTAAATTGCGACTGATATTCATGACCAAACCAGGTATTTCATTACCACTCCCAAATCACCTTTGTATTTCTCCAGGACACTCCGTATAACTACGAAGATCCACGGTTATTTGGATATTCCATCGTATGGTTATATACGAACTCAAAATGAACTTGTTCCAGTTCGGGGATGGATTCTGGTTCAGGAGAAATAGGAATAAGGTTTATTCAGGTTGTCTTTTATCTTTACCTTCTCTCGCATTGCGAGTGTTCCTAGGATTAGGACAGTACACCCATTATGCTTATTGGATAGTCTTCTTCCAAACCATAGGCTGGTGCCGAACGGTAGGGAAGGAAGAAAACCATTTGGCCTAAAAGGGTGTGCAGAAGGTAATGACTAAAGACATATAAAGAGATTTGGAGATGTGGCAAAGAATTATACGGTTACAGTCGTGAATCTGGAAGAGGCATTACTAGGAATACCGGGATACCCCATCGAAACATTTCAATGTTTCAGTTTCACTGTGTACTGTTAATGGAAAACTGATTTCCTAATTAGACACTTGCTCCAGGGTATGTATTTACCAGGTATGATTCTCACATTTGTATGGTTTTACAGATGATGAGTGGGAGTAAGCTATTGGGAATTAGGTGATTGTCCTCATTATATCGGGATTCGTTGTAATCAGTGATATTTGAGGAAGTCACCTAGGTTGTTTGCCGGACGGCAAATATTTGGTTTTGAATATCCGCTGTTGTGCACCAATTTCAAATTGATATATCTGTACGTCTATTTTCATAGAGTGAGATATACCTTTTGAAATTATGTCTATGACATTTACCTATATCAGTGGATGGTTAGGTAAGGAGCATTAAATATCGGTGTAATTCTTCTTAAGCATAAGTACAGTTTTCAACCTACGACACACAGTGAATGAGTTATCAGACTCAAAGGACTTATACAGGGTATTGTATGTTGTCCAGGGTCCATCAGGACAGAGGGGTTGGTCCTCGTACTATATTCGGTTTACTTATGACTTCTCTAGTTTTTAGACAGGTGTTTCGTAGGAGACACACGGTCCGAATTTTGAGAAGTTATAGGTATTTGAATAAAGTAGAGAACCAGGTGTTGCAAGTATCGGGATTCTTTAAGAAGATCGAAGATGTAGATACTTGTGAAGGTATTTAGTTGATAGTAATGGTTAAGAGAACATGCTTCTCTTTCAGGTTACTCATAATTGGAAGCATTCCTAAGTTGAGTAACGCTGATTGGCCTCCTTCTATTTACTTGACATGCACTGGGGATAGGTGCATGATTTGAATCTGGTTCAATTAAATCAGTGCCTCTGGTTCTATATTGGATATAGAACAGTTCATATCTTAACGATGTTAAGGTACGGGGAGTTGTCCGGCTTATGATTAAAACCAGACTCTGGATAACTCAAGGCACGTTTTCTGTAATGGCTGTTTGTGGGTTGACCCAGGCTATGACGAGGGTTGACTTTCTACCATCTGGATGAACAATAGCGATATTGTTCTAGACTCGCCACAGTTTTAAATAAAATGGATTTTTTTTCAGAAAAACAGTAGTGGGAGTATGGTAGAACTGGAAGTGATTCCAGAACCACAAACGATTACTGAAGATTTGATAGGAACCTAAAGATTCAATCTGGTTTGACATTCCATTGGCCACTCCGCAGATAAGGTGGGTAACCTCAGGCACCCGAGAGGTACTTCGGTATGCTCAAGGACGGTGGCAGGGAGGTTCTTGTTTACCCACACTTGCCATTGCTGTTGTTCCAGACCGTGAGACCCGGCAGGAGGATGAGTATAGCATCGTTCTAAACTAGCTTTAGAAGTGTACGTCTATATGACTCTGCCAGAGGGTTGTCGTGGTCAGTGGGAGCAGCGGAAGCATTGGTGGACAAGTGGCTTATGTCTATTTATGGACTAAAGCGGATATAGCGGAGATAGATCATCAATTTCTGATGTGACAGTCATAGGTTTGACTTCATCAGAATAGGGGTTGGATCTGTTGAGAAGGTAGTAGGGTGTGATGTCATGGTATATGGATGACATACACAGAATAGGAAAAGAAACTCCTATACTACGATCGGTTATACTTTGGTCGTCACACAGTGGTTTCTCCACACAGGACTTGGATATTATATCAGACATACTGGTTACTAGATCTATGGTTTTAGATCTAGATTTGGGTGGTTTCCCAATCAGGGTACTTAGACAGCATTCTAAGAGTATTTAGAATGAACGACTCCTGGCACGGTAGTGTACCTGCAGGTGATGGAGTCACCCTCTCTAAAGGTGTCTTATAGACTAAAGTAGAGAGGGATGTGCATGATTGGCAGATCATTTTGCTTAGGCAATTGAGTCAATCATGAGATGTCAAGTACCACACCAGATGTTGCTCTTGCACTGGATGCAATAAGTTGACATTAATCCAATCCTGAAGAAACAGTTGGAAGCAGTTTTTAGAACATAAGTGGATGTTCTAGGGATATGATAACGACAGCCTCATTCAGGAGGCAGTTATCATTCCAGGCTTCCAAGGTGACCTGGACGACAAGGAGGTTGTCAGAGTTATAGTTTTTCCTTCTGACGAGGGGCAGTATTTTGGACAGGTGATCCAAGGCAATACTGAGGGTGGCATGGCGCAGGACACTGATTAAGTTCAGTCGACGATACAGTCTAAGAAGTTTGGATTTGGAGTTCATTTATGAGCTAGGTCCCATCAGACATCCAGACACATTCTAAGATTGGTATTGCTCATTTCGGGAGATGGTTTTCTCCGCGAACATGAGATATAGAGAGATATAGATAGAAACATCAAGGTGGATCCACTCACTGAGGCTATTCCTCGAACGCAATAGTTTCGCAAACGAGTTTTGTGAGACTGACTGGTAGAGGAGTTGGGTGTTCGGTATCACACGGGCTGTGAGTATGCGACATCGCAATAATTAGCCTTGAGTGCAAGTGGGAGATTGTTGGAGATAGTGCCCTCAGAGTCAATTATTGGGTCACAGGCATGTGATTGTAATGATTACGGGAGGACCAATCCCGATAGGACAATCTTACTCGAGATGATAGTATGCTATCTGATTCACCTTTATCATCATGTACTGTTTTAGGTGACCTGACACGTCGCTATTACACGTTGATAGAGCCCCTAGGATTCTTGCTTGACCACCAGCAGTATGAGGGCGATCATATAAGTGGGAGCTGGGGGTCTATAAGCATATCCTTAAAAGGTCCCTAGTCGTGCGAGTTTCGAGACAGGGCATCGATTCTCCAGAGTAGACTAGTGTATACAGTCGAGACCCCGACGAGGGGCGGTGGCCGGTCTCACAAGCCACTGGTGTTAGTTAGTTCACCTAAGATGTATACAGGTGCTCATTGGGTTATGAGTACACCGGACAGGACTCGCCGGGAACATGCTAGTTGGTCATATACCAGACGTCGGATGGCAGTTCCCAGGTGACATGTGTACAGGTTAGTTCATCGACCTGGGGATCGTCATTTGTCTCGTGTGAGTTCCCACTGTACTTTGATTACTTCCCAACCACGGCTCAAAGGAGTCGTGCAAACAGGTTTTAGTTGGGTACAGTCCCGAGCCACATAGAGGCAGTGAGCGTATCTTCAGGGGTTCGTCTCTCCCGGTATTGGGGGTGAGGTCGCGCTGTGTCTAGGAGAGCCATTACACGAAGCCCTCGGCCGAGGCAAGGAGATTTACTGGTAGGTATTCCAGTAGTATCTCAGGGTGTTCTGGGCTACACTCCGACACGATTTGTACCGCTTTTGGGGGTCTGAGTTTTACCAACCCCCTAGGCCCGCCATGCGATACTCATAGACGAACGGACCGGACTGTACGGATATTGTCACTGACAGGCTCAGTAGGGTGTCAGGATGAGTTCGCTCATCGACGTCCCTTTTGGTCAATACCTGGTAGCCCGTTACGTATTGGCTTATACCTCTGACGTGCTAGTGGTTAAATCCACAAACAAGGTGTTGACGAGTCTTTAGAGTCCCCCATATTCAGTTACTCAAGATTTCGGGCGAAAAGCTGTAGAGACCGTATGGAGATATGGCAAGGTCCGATCAGATACGTGCGGTATTGCACGGATCGGGATCGGACAGTTTGTACTAGAGGCCGTATGGTTATATGGCAGGGTTCGATCAGATACGTGCGGTATTGCACGGATCAGGGTCGAACGGATATTACTAGCCGGCTTTGGTTTAAGCCGGATCCTAGTATAGTACAGTGTAGATTTTGTCTCATTACATTTGTATTTCGGTCGGAATACAAATGCGGGTGTGTATGCACAGTATCGTGGTTCTTCCTGTAATTTATTATGGGACAAGTTTTCTGGAGTTGCCAGTTTGCTTTCCGTTTCGGCCATTTTCATTTGTATCTTTCAATGGCCGAAGATTGGTGGAGGAAGGCTTATTTGCATTGTTGCAAATAAGTTTTTGTGGAGGGGGTCTTTGCATATTCTTGTGTCATGATAATTCTTCCACCCTTGACTTCTTGACTTCATGATGGTTCATCATGGCATGACTTTTATTTGATATGGTTGTTGATGATGGCATGACTTTTGGAGGTAATGATTGTTGTTTGAGAAGGGGCCGGCCACTGTTAATGAGGGGACATGTTTATATTTTGGTGTGAAAATGTTTCTTGCATGTTTCGTGGGCCCCCCCTCCTTGAGTGTGCTGTGTTTAATTTGTGAGTGTGGATTAATTTCCTAAGGTTTTTAAAATAGGAGCAAAATGAGTGTGCTGGAGTTGGAGATTGATGGGATGAGGGATTAATTTATATATGGTTGCATTGAGTGCTTAAGGAGGGTTGATGGGTTTTTGGCCGAGCTCTTTTTGAAGAGCATGCTCCATTTTTTCTTTTCCAGCAAGCATCAATGGAAAAATCATTGTGCACAAATTCCTCCATCATGGCAACTATACAAAACCCCAAAGAGACAACTATTCTACACTGGTCTACAGCAAATCTTGGACGCGTCGGCTAGCCAACTTCGCACTCGAGTTGCCTCGGCATTGAGGTGGGAGCCCGTAAAAGATGTAGGCGATGTGGTGCACTTCCGGCGACGAGGTGGAGACAGGACATTCCGCGGGAGATCGGGACGACGACGAGAAGACCGGAGGACTCGGATCAGTCGGTATATCTCTCTTCCCCATCTTGTTGTTAGTTAGGACTCGTTAATGGTTCGATCCGGGTGTTTAGTGCGCAGTGGTGCCGGTTTGCAAGTTTGCAAAATTAAAGTTTTTCACCGCTTCCGCATTTGGCCGTCGGATTGACGGCCGGGGCGCCGCCGTGCACTTACAAGATGTATACAGGTGCTCATTAGGTTATGAGTACACCGGACAGGACTCGCCGGGAACATGCTAGTTGGTATTATACTTGACGTCAGATAGCAGTTCCCTGGTGACATGTATACAGGTTAGTTCATCGACCTGAGATCATCATTTGTCTCGTGTGAGTTCCCACTGTGCTTTGATTACTACCCTACCACGGCTTAAAGGGTTCGTGCAAACAGGTTTTAGTTGGGCACAGTCCCGAGCCACATGGAGGCAGTGAGCAGATCGGCAGGGGTTTCGTCTCTCCCGGTATTGGGGGTGAGATCGCGTTGTGTCTAGGAGAGCCATTACACGAAGTGTTAGTTATATGTATACCCTAGAGGCCATTACTGTACATATGATGTATATTGTAATGGATGCTTGGACATATATAGGGAGGACTTTCTTGCTCGACATGATAGTATGCTATCTGGTTGTACTTTATCTTAACATGTACTCTGATTGTCTCTATGTTACATGTTGATAAAGCCCTTAGGATATGTACTCGACTACTGGGACTATGATGAGATCATACTAGTAGGGCCACGGTAGTCGACGAGTACATCCTATAACAGTTCCTAGTCGAGGGTGTATCGAGACAGGGCATCGATACACCAGAGTAGACTAGCGTATACGCATCTTGACCCATATGATGGGCGATGGATGATCCCATATCCATCGGTGTTTGACATCAGGGATGGTGTACGGGTGCTCAGTAGAGACTGGGTACACTGGACGAACTCGCCGAGAACTCCCAGATGGTATTATAGCTCACCTCAGATGGCAGTTCTCCGGTGACACTAGTACAAAGTAGTCTGTTGACCCGAGATCGTCATG
The DNA here is from genome assembly GCA_030015575.1 of Agapanthus africanus. NCBI lineage: Eukaryota > Viridiplantae > Streptophyta > Magnoliopsida > Asparagales > Amaryllidaceae > Agapanthus > Agapanthus africanus. The sequence continues at coordinate 629,259,010 of CM057342.1, forward strand.
GAGTCTTGTGTGATTCCCACTGTGCTTTGATTTCCATCATACCACGTCCAAGAGGGCATGCAAAAACGTGGCTTTTGGGTACAGTCCCGAATCATATGGAGGCAATGAGCAATAGAAGGGGATTCGTCTCTCCCGGTATAGGGAGTTGATGTTGTGCTGTGTTCGATTGGCTATAACTGGAAATCCCTGGCCAGGGTTGCCGAGAATTACTGGTAAGTGTTATCAGTAGTTTCTCGAACTGTTGTAGACCTCATATCGACACGACTTATCGAGCTACTGGGGTCTGACGTTTACCACCCCTAGGCGAGATATGCGACATATCAGACGACGAGACCGGACTGTACGGTATTGTTACTGTTTGGATTCACAGGAGAATGTACAGGCTTGCTTGTTGATCTTCTGAGCGCTCAATACCTAGGTGGCTGTTACGTTTAGCTGACTGCTTGCAGCTTGTGGGTGTTTGATATGATCATCACTTACTGCCGGCGTATTGACGATTCATTAGAGTCCTACACAGAGATTTCTTGGCTCAGGAAAAACGGAGTAGGAGCACATATGTGATATGTGCGGGACCGAGGATAATGCGGTATGTGATACCGTATTGGATTCTCGTGATATGAGATATCGGCTGGGTATATGTGATATAGCCGGGTCGTCATATTAGTCGGTTATATGCGATATAGCCGGATTGTCAGATCAAGTGTTGATTCGATAATTTAATATACAATAATATATATGATATATTAAATTACATTAACTAATATTAACTCACTAAAAGATTCTTTTTCTCACTCGGGTAATATATTGATATATATGCGATATATGTTAAATGTATTATTTTATTTTGTTACAATAAATATTATATATGTGATATATAATATTGTAACATGATATGATTACTAATGTAACATGTTTAGTCGAGTTTAAACATGATTAGGGTTCGGATTAGGGTTAAGACTTCTAGTAGATTCTAAAAGCTTTTCTTTTGTTTTGTGCAAGATATTTTGTAATGACTCATGCTTTAACCTAACCCAAACCCTAACCCTAGTTAATTCTCTACATGGGTTTAGTTGACCATGGCTGCATTAATCATCATATTTATCCTTTCATTATTCATCACAAAAGGGTTCATGTTGATTGTTCATCTTCTTCCTTCTTTTTTTCATAGAAAAAGCTTTCTAGCTTTTTCAAGGTGATGAAAAATGAGTGAGAATATGAAAACAAAAGAGAGCAAAAATCCTACTTCATCATTCTCATCTATCCTTGCCCTTTAGATGAGAGTGTTCACTTCATTTGGTGAGTGTTAGCTTGTGTTAATGAAACTTCAAGGTAGATCATCTTTGTATCGAAGATCGGAAGCAAACTTGCATCTTTCTCTTCGTGGAACCTCTCAAGAGTCCGGAACACGATGATCACAGCGATGGGACCTCAACACGGAGCTTAAGAAATGAAGGACCGGATCTACAAAGGTTGTAATCCCTCTCACTTAGTGTTAATGTGTTTAACATGTTAGTTTTCGCATAAACTCTAGTTTAAAGATCCGGCTTTGGGTTGTTCGGCACAGCTAAATTTTAAATCGGGCATGGTTGATGTTTCGTAGACCCTTGTGCGTGTGCCCGGCATCCCTACAGTAGTATCAGAGCCAAGCTAGAGCTTTAGGCGAAGTTTGAGCGATGTTTAAAGTCCGATCGAACCCGGATACCCCGATGTTTACCCCTCTCTGGACATTTTTCAAAAATGTGATTTTTTATGAATTAAAAATGCTCAGAAAAACAAGCAGGAAAAACTAAGAATCACTGTGAAGTACGGTCCACTAAGTCGCTCACATGACTGCGGAACCGCGGCCAAACAAAGGATTTAGCGGCGGTTCCGTGGCCAAAATTTAGTCTTAGTCCCTCATATTTCATATATTTATTTTTAGATCCTTTCTTGTCATTTTTTTCTGGGAATTTTTTAATTACACTCAAGTGTTGAGTTTTCTAGGGTTGTATTGGGGACTCGTTGATTTGATTGGATAATTTAACTTTGTTTAGTTTGTTCCGGTATTTTTAGAAACTGTTAAAAAGTTCGAACGGATATCAATAACTCACATTTTCCCCTGTCGGAAAATTTTCAAAAGTTAGATTTTTCCTCGTGTTTGAATCTTTCGTAAAGTCATGCAAGTAACGTGGTGGACCCTCTAGAAGACAACAAAGCTTAACTCGATTATGTGACCGTCTTGAACTGCCTATAAACCTTAGGGTTTGGGGCAGTACGGCGTGCCACATGTGAGGCGTTGGCTTGACCCTTCTACGGCTGGACCATCGGTACTGTGGCATGTGATGGATGTTTTTAAACTGATTTCAAGTGTTGAGATATATTGGGGAAATCTTGGGTGTTTGATTATTCGATCGGAAAGTTTAACATTGTCTATTTATCTGGAATGTGATACAATATTTGGAATCCACAGGTAGTTATGAGATAACTAATTTGAATGTTATAAATCTAGCAGTTTAGTCTCAGATGATTGGTTGCCACGGAATTTTGATGTGATCAAAAGTCCGTCGCAATCACGTAGCGTACGCGGATACTCGCCGGGTAAACTTAACAGACAGCCACGCCCCAAAGCCCCGACCAAGTGACTGTAGGAGAACCCCGTCGCCAAAAGCATCCGTTCGGATGCTCGCGGCAGCGGTGTTCCGCCTTAGTGCACTTCGTCGACGGCATCGGGGTGCGGCCGTCTACTAAAGTTTGCGACGAGCATTCGATCAGGATGTCGGGAATCTTGTTGAATTGCCCGACTTGATATTGAAAAGAGTTTTCGATAAAGAGACTAAAATGCGGGGTTTATAATTGTTAGGCATGCGATGTCTAAGGAATTCATTTGGTTAAGCATGCGATGTCTAAGGAGGTTGCGGATTCCAACTGTTGTAGTTTTACACTTTCTTTTATGTGACCGTAAGCGTAGTATGTGGTGTATCGCCGGCTTCGTTGCTATACATCAACGACAATCAGGATACGCATACTTGCTTACGTTGATGATATGAGATATTATGTGTTGCTGTGATATGTTATATTGGATCGTCGCGTTTTGAATAGCAAGGGGTTTTATGTGAGATGAGAGTTTTTTCTTTTTCATTCATGTAAAATTCATTTGTATGTAATATTCTTTTATTGGGGCATTTCCGGTCTGAGGATGATGTCACCATTGTATATTATTTACTTTTCTGCATTAGGTAGAACCAAGGCGGGGAGCACAAGTAACCGGGTTCTAGGGTCCAGTGGGAGACCATCTCGAGGAGTCGAGACCGGGTCTCCTAACCCTAGAATTGGCAGTGTTGCTTGCCGCTCTCATAGGGGTCTAGGGATGTGGGTTTGGCTATTCATCGCGACCATGGAATCCGTGTTTTATACAGCTCGTATTAAAACACGGACGTCCTAATATATCCAATATTTCATATATGTTCTTCTGCTGCAATGTTCTGTGATGAGATCATATTACTGCCTGAGACAAATGTTTATATTATATATATGAGATATATATTATATATTGTTGATTTCGTTTCATTTCTGATGCTTTTGAAGCATAATAAAATGGGACTTCATTAATGAGATTAATGAAATAAAAGAAACCTAAGATGTTGTAGAAACTTGTTTAAAAACTGGTAGCTCTAGTTTTTGCTTTGCATAGCGGTGTTCCTTGTAGAACATCCAGCACCTTATTCGATAAGGAAAGAGCCGAGATCCCTTCACCGGGAGTGACCTCTTTAGTGAAACTAGTGTTAGTTATATGTATGCCCTAGAGGCCATTACTGTACATATGATGTATATTGTAGTGGATGCTAGGACGTATATAGGGAGGACTTTCTTGCTCGACATGATAGTATGCTATCTGGTTACACTTTACCTTAACATGTACACTGACTGTCTCTCTGTTACATGTTGGTAAAGCCCTTAGGATGTGTGCTTGACTACCTGGACTGTGATGCAGATCATACTAGTGGGGACATGGTAGTCCATAAGTACATCCTTCAAAGTCCCTAGTCGTGGGTGTATCGAGACGGGGCATCGATATACCAGAGTAGACTAGCGTATACCTTCTCGACCCATACAGATGGGCGATGGATGACCCCATATCCATTGGTGTTTGACATCAGAGATGATGTACGGGTGCTCAGTAGAGACTGGGTACACTGGACGGACTCGCCGAGAACTCCCAGATGGTATTATACCTCACGTCAGATGGCAGTTCTCTGGTGACACTGGTACAGAGTAGTCTGTTGACCCGAGATCATCATAGAGTCTTGTGTGGTTCCCACTGTGCTTTGATTTCCATCTTACCACGTCCAAGAGGGCGTGCAAAACGGTGGTTTTTGGGTACAGTCCCGAGTCACATGGAGGCAATGAGCGATAGGAGGGGATTCGTCTCTCCCGGTATAGGGAGTTGATGTTGCACTGTGTTCGATTGGCCATAACAGGAAGTCCCTGGCCAGGGCTGATCAGAGAATTGCTGGTAAGTGTTACCAGTAGTTTCTCAACCCGTTATGAGCCTCATATCGACACGACTTATCGAGCTATTGGGGTCTGACGTTTGCCACCCCTAGGCAAGATATGCGACATATCTGACGATCAGACCGGACTGTACGGTAGTGTTACTGGTTGGATTCACTTGAGTGTGAGCGGGCTTGCTCGTCGATCTTCAGATCGCTCAATACCCGGGTGGCCGTTACGTTTAGCAGACCGCTTGCGGCTTGTGGGTGTTTGATATGATCATCGCCTGCTGCCGGCGTATTGACGAGTCTTTAGAGTCCTACACAGAGGTTTCCTGGCTCAAGCGAAACGAAATAGGAGCGCATATGAGATATGTGCGGGACCGAGAATAATGCGTGTATGTGATACCGTATTTCATTCTCACGATGAATGTATCGAATGGTTGTATGCGATATAACCTAGTTATCGATTCAAGCGTTGATCCGATAAGCCGATACATTGTATACTAGTCGGTTGTGTGCGACATGACCGGATCATTGAATCAAGTGTTGATTTAATGATTTGATGCATATTTATATATTTGATATATTACTTTGCATCAACTAGTATCGGTTTACTTAAGATGGATTTTCTCGCTCGGATGTGCACATTGTATATGTGATATACTTTTTGTGCACTTGATTGTATCATGTTTGATGATACATGCTCTTTAGGGTTTGTGTAAAGATTAAACCATGGTTGTATATTGGTTAGGGTTTTCTTTTTCATTTATTTATTTATTGCATTTATTTTATTTTTGGAAAAGAAATAGCAAAAGAAAAGAAAATGGTTGCTAGTTTTGTTTTACATTGAAAGTTCATGAAACTTTGACTAAGTGACCATTTTGTCTTCATGCTTAACCCTAACCACTCCTTCTAACCATGATTTATTCTCTACACTTGACCATGGTTGCCACATGATAAGTGTTCAATTTATTTTCTATTTTGAATTAACTTATCATAAGAAATAGCTTCATCTTCTTCTTCTTCTTCAAAAAGAAAGCATACTTCAACAATGGTGATTTAAGCATAAGAGTGAGAAATCCAATTCTAAAGTCTACCCACTTCCTATTTCTTCATCCTCTACCTCTTGCCAAGTAGTAGAGTGTGTTCTCTTCACAAGTTTCTTGACTTGGTGAAGTCGGAGCTTGATCTTGCGATGCTTCGACGTAGATCATCTTCGGCATGGACATCGACGACCTAGCTTGCCCATTCTCCGATGAAGCCGACGCTAGATCCCGGATTCGTTTTGGACAGCGGAGAGGACTTCGTTGCGGAGCTATGGAGGTGGAGCACCGGATGTACAAAGGTTGTATATCCGTATCCCTTAGTTAAGTGTTAACTATTGCTTTTTCGCCTAGTTTTCTAGCAAACGATCCGTAGTCGGGTCTCTCGGCACCTAGATTTTTTGAATTTGGCATGGTTGATGCCTTGTGAGACCTCCTTAGGGTGCCTAGGACCCTACAGTGGTATCAGAGCCTAGCTAGAGCCTTAGACGAAGTCTAGACGGAGTTTGAAGTCCGAACGTACCCGAAACCCCAAACAAAACTTGCTCTCTGTCCTTTTTGGAAACAGTGGATTTTTCAACATTAAAAATATGCAAAAAATTCAGCAGGTAATTTTAAGAGTTCCTGTGAAATTCGACTTCCTTATTGCATTGAACTGCCGCGGATCCGCGGCACGAGCATGGCTTGTGCGGCGGTTCCGCGGCCGTACGGATACCTTATTTAATATCGTTTACACAGTAACTCCTAATTGATAATGCTGGATTTTCTGGGAATTTTTAATTTTTATTCAAGAGTTGAATTTTCTGCAGTTGTTTTGGGGATTCGGTGTTTCGATCGGGGTATCAAATTTTGTCTATGTGGCTTTCCGGATAAATTCTTGAATATGTTAAAAAGTTCGACCGGATATAAATACCCAATTTTTCTCCTATCGGGAAATTTCCAAGTGTTGGATTTTTCCGTAGTTTAACGACGTTCTAAGTAGTGCAAGTAACGCGATGGTCCCTCTAGAAGACAACAAACCTTAACTCGATTATGTGACCGTCTTGAACTGCCCTTTGAACCTTCGGGTTTGGGGCAGTATGGCGTGCCACATGTGAGGCGTTGGCTTGACCCTTCTACGGCTGGACCGTTGGTACTGAGGCACGAACTGAATGTTGTTAGACTTATTTCATGTGTTGGATTGTATCGGGAAAACTTGGGTGTTCGATTGTTCGATCGGAAAGTTTAACATTTTCTGTTTATCTGGAATGGGATACGATAATTGGAATTCACAAGAAGTTATGAGATAACTGAATGAATGTTATAAACATAGCAATTTAGTCTCACTTGATCGGTTGCCACGGAATTTTGATGTGATCAAAAGTCCGTCGCAATCACGTAGCGTACGCAGATACACGCCGGGTAAACTTAATAGACAGCCTCACTCCATAGCCCCGACCAAGTGACTGTAGGAGAACCCCGTCGCCGAAAGCATCCGTTCGGGTGCTCGCGGTAGCGGTGTTCCGCCTTGGTGCACTTCGTCGACGGTATCGGGGGTGCGGCCGCCTACTAAAGTTTGCGACAAGTATTCGATCAGGATGTCGGGAATCCTGTTGAATTGCCCGACTTGATATTGAAAAGAGTTTTCGATTTTGAGACTGAAATGCGGGGTTTATAATTGTTAGGCATGCGATGTCTAAGGAATTCATTTGGTCAGGCATGTGATGTCTGAGGTGGTTGCGGATTCCAACTGTTGTAGTTTTACATTTTCTTTTCTGTGACCGTAAGTGTAATATGTGATATCGCCGGTTTCGTTGCTATATGTCAACGACAATTGGGATGGACATATTTACTTACGTTGATGACATGTGATGTTATGTGTTGCTGGATATGTTATATTGGATCGTCGTGTTTGAATAGCCGGGGTTTTTTATGTGAGATGAGTGTTTTTCATTTTCATTCATGTAAAAACTTGTATGTAATATTCTTTTATTGGGGCGCTTCCAGGTTGCGGAAGTTGTCACCGTTTGTATATTATTTACTTTTCCGCACTAGGATAGACCCAAGGAGGAGGGCACAAGTAACCGGGTTCTGGAGTCCAGTGGGAGACCAACTCGAGGAGTCGAGTCCGGGTCTCCTAACTCTAGAATTGGTAGGGTTGCTTGCCGCTCTCGTAGGGGTCTAGGGGTGTGGGTTTGGCTATTCATCGCGACCGTGGAATCCGTGTTTTATACTGGCTCGTATTGAAAACACGGACGTCCTAGTATATCCAATATTTCATATGTTTCTTCTGCTGCGATATCTGTGATTTGATCATGTGATGTTCTGTGATAGATACATTATATAGTATATATGATATATTATATAGACGTTACTTATGTTTTACACCCGTGCTAGCCCTGCCCCGCTCTGCCGTTAGTTACCTAACCTAACGATGCACGAGGGGACATCGAGGCGAATGCGGATGGCATAAGTGTACGTCGTATTTATCTGTGATGATTAGGTACTTTAATGATGGGACTTCATTAATGAGATTAATGAAATAAAAGAAACCTAAGATGTTGTAGAATCGAATTTCAAAATAAAACAGGTAGCTACAGTTCTTGCTTTGCACAGCGGTATATGTGATATATCCTGCACCTTATTCGATGAGGAAAGGACCGAGATCCCTTCACCGGGAGTGACTCCTTTAGCAATAACTGGCAGATGCTACACACTCGGTTTGTTTTTTGATTGCTTTTAAGAGTTTTTGCTTTGCACAGAGATATATATGATATATCCCGCACCTCATTCGACGAGGAAAGGACCGACGATCCCTTCACCGGGAGTGACTCCTTTAGCAAAACTAGAAAAGCCTGAAAAACACTCCATTTCAAAATTAATTTGATTCTACAACGATATCAAGTTCATTACGCAATAGGTTTTCAGAAAAACCTGTCGTAGCCCTCCGTCATTTCAGATAAGTACTAGTTAGTATTCGTGCTACGTTTGTTGACCTCTGTCAAGGCGTAGTGTGCGGTAGCTGATTAATGCTTATCTGCATAAGCATATGATGTGATTGATTTAGGGTAGTCGTGCGACCTTGTTGACCTCTGTCAAGGGTCGTGCGGGTGGGTTTACTTCAATCAGGAAATGACGGGTTGAACTTGACTAGCAGCCTATGGTTTGTTGACCTCTGTCAAGGTCATAGGACGCTAGGGGCAAAATATTATCGGGAATTTCAAGTGTTGAAATTTGCAATGAGATTGCATACCTTCGATGAGATAGTTGGATCCCGATACCCGCTGCGAGTAATTGTTACTTCTGGGAGAGTTTTACACATTACAATTAGCCGATCAAGTAGGTGTCTAGAAAGGTGTTAACGAGGTTACGCCTCTGGGAAAACGAGGTTTACATTAATTAGGTTCGTGCGAAAGCACGGGGGACCTCCCTCAAAGTACCGACACTGGCCTGGCTGAAAGATTGGCGAACTTGTAGTGTGTAATTAATCCCGGCTAGTCTTTCCTTTTAGGGTTTGAAGGAAGATTTGATAAAAAGCAGTGGGAGCCATCCTGATTAGATAAAATAATAACCAATCTATTCTTGCAAGAGCGCACGCTGAGTGTTTTCTTCTCTCTCTCTCCTGGTAGCGACCATATCACGCCTTAATCAAGATAATAATACGGAATATTGACCGAACCCGCTTGTTATACTGAGTTGGGGAACGTTGGTCCCGCTCCAACTTATAATTGTTATAAGACCGAGCAGGAATTTGAGGATTACCAGAATTCCCGTGCCGCCCAATCGAAGAGAGTGCATGCTGATGCATCATCTTCGGGTGTGTTCATTATACAGAACTGTTTCTCAGTATCCTTTACGTCCTGGGTATATGATACCGGATCAGGATCCCAGATATGTAATCTATTACATACGGCTACAGATAGGTAGAGAACTGAGAACGGGTGATAAGTTTCATGAGGCAGAAAACGGGGCAAGAGTTGCAGCCAAGTCTGTTGGTCACTGTCACCCTGTATTACAATACATTGATTTTGAACGAATGTTATTAGATACCGAACCTGATATACAAAATCATATCAGTCTCTTTATTAGTAAAGAAATGATAAAATTTTGTATAGTTGGATAATGTTTTGAACATTTCCTATATCAAAAGTTGATCGGTTCAGGCACGTTATCTAAAAACATTAATGTTCTAAATCAAACCACAGTTCTTAGTATATGGAACACACACAAGAGGAAGAGTTCAGAAATGAACGAATTCTTCTTGAGGCATTGTAGACTGGGTCATATCTATGCGACCCGACTGGCTGTAGTTACATGTAGATGCATATTTAAATCAGTTTGAATTTACATCTTGTGAAACTCGCTAGTCATGTCACAAAGATATAATGACACCAGCTCTGTTTATTGGTAACAGAGAAAGAGTTAGTGAACTCTTGGGATGATACATGATGATGTATGTAGGTCCCCTGTCTACACATGCCAAGAAAGGTTCTTTATACTTCATTACGTTCTCTGATAATCTCTCAAGATTCAGACATATGTTCCTGTTGAAACACAAGTCTGAACCTTTTGAGATATTCACAGAATATAAGTTAGAAGTAGAGAACCAAAATACGGGTATAAGTATTATGTCCTATGATGAGATCAAGGAGGAGAATACTTGAGCACGGAAATACTGGACTATTCTAAAGGAGAATGAGATTCTCCCTCAGCATTACTCCTCTGTATACACCATAGCACGATGGTATATCGGGGCGGAGCAGATACACCCTATTTGATATGGTGTGCTCTATGATGAGTAATACGGAGTTACCTTTTTCCTTTTGGGTGTTATGCACTTGAGAAGTTGCATACCTATTGAATAGGGTTCGAATCAAATCAATGCCTACCACTTCATATGTGATATGGAAAGGGAAGAGCCCATGTCTTAAGTTAGTTAAGATTTGGGGTTGTCCGGCTTATGTCTAAAAGCAAAATCCGGACAAACTCGAGGCAAGGTTAGTTATGTAGAACTGGAAAGGTTCCAGCTATGCAAACTACAGAAGATGATTTGACAGAACCAAAGGATTCAATAGATACCAACGAACCTCAGCCTCTCCGCCGATCTAGTAGGGTTCCTCACCCACCTGAGAGATACTTCGGTTTCTCTATGACAGTGGGAGCGAGGATTGCATCATGAGATGATGACCCAACTAGCTTCGAGCTGGCCATCGAGAGTAAGACTCTGTAAGAATGGCTGGATGTTTAGCGATCTGAGATGGAATCCATGTACACCAACAAAGTATGGACTTTGGTTGCAATATCTGAAGGGTTAAATCCCCATCAGGAGCAAGTATATCTTGAGAAGATTACTTGGTGTAGATGGAAAAGTTGAGACTTTCAAAGCTAGACTTGTTAAAGCTTTTCGTCATCGACCAGGCGTGGATTATGATGAAACCTTTTCAAGTGACTATGCTTAAGTCCATCCAGATCCTACTTGTCACGGCTACATACCATGACTACGATATCTGGTGGTTGGGTGTCATGACTGCTTTTCTAAATGATGATTTGGAAGAAAGCGTCTATAAGTACACAGCCAGAGGGCTTCGTAAACAGTGGGAGCAGCGGAAACGTGTGCAAGATGCTTTATATAAGATAAAGCAGGCATCGCGGAGTTGGAACATCTGTTTTGATGAATTAGTCAAAGAAGTTGACATCATCAAAATGATAGATGAACCTTGTATAAACAAAAAGGTAGTAGGGAGTATGGTGGCGATCCTCGTAGAGTACGTGGATGACATACTCTTGATAGGGAAGAAGTTTCCTATGCTACGCTCGATCAATCTCCGTTTATCACAATGATTCTCCATATAGGATCATAATGATACCTACTAACTCCTGGATTTTGGATCTATGAGATAGATCTAAATGGATGTTAGGATTCTCACTTGTCGAAATGAGATGGTAGCACATGATCCTGGGGAGAATCACTGGAAGTGTTCCAGGGTGATAAAGACGACTGAATGTCAGTCGCAGGCATTGTCTTTACCCTCAGTAAAGGGACGGTATGTTGGAAGAGTTCCAAGCTAGATACCGTGACATACTAGACGATAAAGGCAGGATACATCGCTACTTAAGATGCTACCAAAAGAGGATGTTTGGATGTATATTGGTTCATAAGATGAACTATGTTCCTCCCATTGTGTGACAATGGAGTTGTGGCTTTTGCCAAGGAACGCCGGTCCCATCAGTGATCCAGACATATTCTAAGGCAGTATCACTTGATCATGGAGATGGTTGATCTCCAGGGAGATCGAGGTTAGGAGAGTAGACTTAGAGGACAACACAGCGGATCCACTCACAAAGGCCCGTTCCCATAGAGAGACTTTTAAGGGGATGGTTGAGTATGAGATACTACAACCACTGCTACAGATGGCCCTAGTGCAAGTGGGAGATTGTTAGTTATATGTATGCCCTAGAGGCCATTACTGTACATATGATGTATATTGTAGTGGATGCTAGGACGTATATAGGGAGGACTTTCTTGCTCGACATGATAGTATGCTATCTGGTTACACTTTACCTTAACGTGTACACTGACTGTCTCTCTGTTACATGTTGGTAAAGCCCTTAGGATGTGTGCTTGACTACCTGGACTGTGATGCAGATCATACTAGTGGGGACATGGTAGTCCATAAGTACATCCTTCAAAGTCCCTAGTCGTGGGTGTATCGAGACGGGGCATCGATATACCAGAGTAGACTAGCGTATACCTTCTCGACCCATACAGATGGGCGATGGATGACCCCATATCCATTGGTGTTTGACATCAGATATGATGTACGGGTGCTCAGTAGAGACTGGGTACACTGTACGGACTCGCCGAGAACTCCCAGATGGTATTATACCTCACGTCAGATGGCAGTTCTCTGGTGACACTGGTACAGAGTAGTCTGTTGACCCGAGATCGTCATAGAGTCTTGTGTGGTTCCCACTATGCTTTGATTTCCATCTTACCACGTCCAAGAGGGCGTGCAAAACGGTGGTTTTTGGGTACAGTCCCGAGTCACATGGAGGCAATGAGCGATAGGAGGGGATTCGTCTCTCCCGGTATAGGGAGTTGATGTCGCACTGTGTTCGATTGGCCATAACAGGAAGTCCCTGGCCAGGGCTGATCAGAGAATTGCTGGTAAGTGTTACCAGTAGTTTCTCGACCCGTTATGAGCCTCATATCGACACGACTTATCGAGCTATTGGGGTCTGACGTTTGCCACCCCTAGGCAAGATATGCGACATATCTGACGATCAGACCGGACTGTACGGTAGTGTTACTGGTTGGATTCACTGGAGTGTGAGCGGGCTTGCTCGTCGATCTTCAGATCGCTCAATACCCGGGTGGCCGTTACGTTTAGCAGACCGCTTGCGGCTTGTGGGTGTTTGATATGATCATCGCCTGCTGCCGGCGTATTGACGAGTCTTTAGAGTCCTACACAGAGGTTTCCTGGCTCAAGCGAAACGAAATAGGAGCGCATATGAGATATGTGCGGGACCGAGAATAATGCGTGTATGTGATACCGTATTTCATTCTCGCGATGAATGTATCGAATGGTTGTATGCGATATAACCTAGTTATCGATTCAAGCGTTGATCCGATAAGCCGATACATTGTATACTAGTCGGTTGTGTGCGACATGACCGGATCATTGAATCAAGTGTTGATTTAATGATTTGAAGCATATTTATATATTTGATATATTACTTTGCATCAACTAGTATCGGTTTACTTAAGATGGATTTTCTCGCTCGGATCTGCACATTGTATATGTGATATACTTTTTGTGCACTTGATTGTATCATGTTTGATGATACATGCTCTTTAGGGTTTGTGTAAAGATTAAACCATGGTTGTATATTGGTTAGGGTTTTCTTTTTCATTTATTTATTTATTGCATTTATTTTATTTTTGGAAAAGAAATGGCAAAAGAAAAGAAAATGGTTGCTAGTTTTGTTTTACATTGAAAGTTCATGAAGCTTTGACTAAGTGACCATTTTGTCTTCATGCTTAACCCTAACCACTCCTTCTAACCATGATTTATTCTCTACACTTGACCATGGTTGCCACATGATAAGTGTTCAATTTATTTTCTATTTTGAATTAACTTATCATAAGAAATAGCTTCATCTTCTTCTTCTTCTTCAAGAAGAAAGCATACTTCAACAATGGTGATTTGAGCATAAGAGTGAGAAATCCAATTCTAAAGTCTACCCACTTCCTATTTCTTCATCCTCTACCTCTTGCCAAGTAGTAGAGTGTGTTCTCTTCACAAGTTTCTTGACTTGGTGAAGTCGGAGCTTGATCTTGCGATGCTTCGACGTAGATCATCTTCGGCATGGACATCGACGACCTAGCTTGCCCATTCTCCGATGAAGCCGACGCTAAAGCCCGGATTCGTTTTGGACAGCGGAGAGGACTTCGTTGCGGAGCTATGGAGGTGGAGCACCGGATGTACAAAGGTTGTATATCCGTATCCCTTAGTTAAGTGTTAACTAGTTTGCTTTTTCGCCTAGTTTTCTAGCAAACGATCCGTAGTCGGGTCTCTCGGCACCTAGATTTTTTGAATTTGGCATGGTTGATGCCTTGTGAGACCTCCTTAGGGTGCCTAGGAACCCTACAACTAGCAGATGCTACAAAACCGGTTTGTCTTTTGATTGCTTCTATAGTTCTTGCTTTGCATAGTGGTATATATGATATACCATGCACCTTATTTGATGAGGAAAGGGCCGACGATCCCTTCACCGGGAGTGACCCCTTTAGCAAAACTAGAAAAGACTAAAAAACACTCCATTTAAAATCACTCGATTCTACAACGATATCAAGTTCATTACGCAAAAGGTTTTCTTAAAAACCTGTCGTAGCCCTCCGTCATTTCAGATAAGTACTAGTTAGTATTCGTGCTACGTTTGTTGACTATGTTAAGGCGTAGTGTGAGGTAGCTGATTAGTGCTTATCTGTATAAACATATGATGCGATTGGATTAGGGTAGTCATGCAACTTTGTTGACTATATTAAGGGTCGTGCGGGTGGGTTAAATTCAATCGGGAAATGACGGGTTGAACATGACTAGCACTTATGATTTGTTGACTATGTTAAGGTCATATAGCTGCTAGGGGTAAAATATTATTGGGAATTTCAAGTGTTGAAATTTGCAATGAGATTGCATACTTTCAATGAGATAGTTGGATCCCGATACCCACTGCGAGTAAGAGTTACTCCTGGGAGAGTTTTACACATTACAATTAGCCGATCAAGTAGGTGTCTAGAAAGGTGTTAACGGGGTTACGCCCCTGGGAAAATGAGGTTTACTCTAATTAGGTTCGTGCGAAAGCACGAGAGACCTCCCTCAAAGTACTGACACTGGCCTGGCTGAAAGATTGGCGAACTTGTAGCGTGCAATTAATCCCGGCTAGTCTTTCCTTTTAGGGTTTGAAGGAAGATTTGATTAAAACAGTAGGAGACATCCTGATTAGATATATTAGATAACCAATCTAATCTTGCAAGAGCATACACTGAGTATTTTCTTCTCTCTCTCTCCAGGTAGCGACCATATCACGCCTTAATCAAGATAATAAAACGGATGAATTGACCGAACCCGCATGTTATACTGAGATGGGGAACGTTGGTCCCGCTCCAACTTGTAGGGTTACTAGGCACTCTCAAGAGGTTCCACAAGGCATCAACCATGCCAAATTCTAAAATTTAGGTACCGAGAAACCCTAATATAGATCGTTAACTAGAGGATAAGCGAAACTTTAAGCTAGCAAACAACTTTGCTAACAAGTGAAAGGGATTACAACCTTTGTAGATCCGGTCCTCCACTTCTTTAGCTCCGTGTTGACGTCCCTCCGCTGCGATCATTGAAATCCTGGACTCTAGTGATGGTTTCGTCGGAGAAATAATCGGGCAAGGTCATTGACTTCGAGGCCGAAGATGATCTACGTCAGGGAGACTCAAACTCAAGCTATTCCTTCACTTGGTCAAAAACTTTATGAAGAGAACACCCTATACTACATGGCAAGTAGTAGAGGATGAAGAAATAGGAAGTGGATTCACTTTAGAATTGGATTTCTCACTCTTTTTCTCATGGCACCATTGGAGCTAGCAAGCTTTTGTGGAGCTTGATGATGAAGAAGAAGAAGAAGAAAAGAATCAATAGTATAAATATCCAAATGAAACTTATCCTTTTAATTATGGCACCATGGTTGAGTTAAGCCCTCATGCTTAACTCATGTAGAGAATTAACCAAAGTATTAGGTTAAAGGTTGGGTTAACTAATATCCTAAACAAATGACAAAAGAGTTGACTTTGTCAATGTTTATCAAGCTTCATGAAGCTTGATAACTTTGACCAAAATCTCATTTCTTTTGTTATTTGTTAGGAAAATAGTAAACCCTAATTTAACCTTGATTTGGTTTAGTTATCATACACACAACTTGTATGTATCATCAAGCATGATACAAACTTGTACACTTGCATATATCACTTATAAACAATGTGCACATTCAAATGAGAAAATCAATCTTAAGTGAACCAATACTAGTGAATGTAAAGTAATATCTCAAATATATAATTATACATTAAATCATTAAATCAACACTTGATTTAACGATCCGGTCATATTGCTTATAACCGACTAATATCAATAGTAACAACTTATCGAATCAATACTTGATCCGATAACCCGGCTATATCGCATACAACCGATTAATGTCATAAATCGCGAGAATAGAATACAGTATCACATACTGGTATTATTCTCGGTCCCGCACATATCTCATTTGCGCTCCTATTTTGTTTCGCTTGAGACAGGAAACCCCTGTGTAGGACTCTAAAGACTCGTCAATACGCCGGCAGTAAGTGATGATCATATCAAACACCCACAAGCCGCAAGCGGTCTGCTAAACGTAACGGCCACCCGGGTATTGAGCGATCAGAAGATCAACGAGCAAGCCCACTCACACTCCTGTGATTCCAACCAGTAACACTTACCGTACAGTCTAGTCTGTTGGTCTGATATGTCGCATATCTCGTCTAGGGGTGGTAAACGTCAGACCCCAATAACTCGATAAGTCGTGTCGATATGAGGCTCATAACGGGTCGAGAAACTACTGGTAACACTTACCAGTAAATCCCTAAAGCAGCCTTGGCCAAGGACTTCCTGTTATAGCCAATCGAGCACAGCGCAACATCAACTCCCTATACGGGGAGAGACGAAACCCCTCCTATCGCTCATTGCCTCCATGTGACTCGGGACTGTACCCAAAAACCACCGTTTTGCATGCCCTCTTGGACGTGGTAAGGTAGAAATCAAAGCACAGTGGGAATCACACAAGACTCTATGACGATCTCGGGTATACAGACTAACCTGTACCTGTGTCACCAAAGAACTGCCATCTGACGTAAGGTATAATACCATCTGGGAGTTCTAGGCGAGTCCGTCCAGTGTACCCAGTCTCCACTAAGCACCCGTATATCATCTCTGATGTCAAACACCAATGGATATGGGATCATCCATCGCCCATCTATATGGGTCGAGAAGGTACACGCTAGTCTACTCCGGTATATCGATGCCCCGTCTCGATACACCCACGACTAGGGACTTTGAAGGATGTACTTATGGACTACCATGTCCCCACTAGTATGATCCGCATCATAGTCCAGGTAGTCAAGTACACATCCTAAGGGCTTTACCAACATGTAACAGAGAGACAATCAGTGTACACGTTAAGATAAAGAGTAACCAGATAGCATACTATCATATCGAGCAAGAAAGTCATCCCTATATATGTCCAAGCATCCACTACAATATACATCCTATGTATAGTAATGGCCTCTAGGGCATACATATAACTAACAATCTCCTACTTGTACTAGGGCCATCTGATAGCAGTGGTTGTAGTATCTCATACTCAACCATCCCATAAAAGTCTCTCTCTGGGAAAAGGCCTTTGTGAGTGGATCCGCCGTGTTGTCCTCTGAGTCTACTCTCCTAACCTCGAACCCCTGGAGATCAACCATCTCCACGATCAGGTGATACTGCCTAAGAATATGTCTGGATCACTGATGGGACTGGCGTTCCTACAGATAAGCCACAACTCCATTGTCACACAATGGGAGGAACGGAGTTCATCTCATGAACTAATATACACCCAGACTGCCTCTTTGGTAGTATCTTTGGTAGCGATGTATCCAGCCTTTATCGTCTTGTATGCCATGGTATCTAGTTTGGAACTCTTCTAACATACCGTCCCTTTACTGAGGGTAAAGACAATGCCTGTGACTGACATTCAGTCATCCTTATCACTCTGGAACCTTTCCTGTGATTCTCCCTAGGATCTATTGATACCATCTCACTACAACTAGTGAGTATCCTATCATCCAATTAGATCTATCTCATAGATCCAAAATCCAGGATTTAGTAGGTATCACTTTGATCCTATATGAAGAATCCTTGTGATAAGCGGAGATTGACCGAGCGTAGCATAGGAAACTACTTCCCTATCAAGAGTATGTCATCCACGTATTCTACGAGGATCACCACCATACTCCCTAATACCTTTTTGTATATACAAGGTTCATCTACCATTTTGATGATGTCAAACTCTTTGACTAACACATCAAAACAGACGTTCCAACTCCGCGATGCCTGCTTTAATCTGTAACGCAACTTGCACACGTTTCCGCTGCTCCCACTGTTTACGAAGCCCCCTTTGGCTGTGTACTTATAGACGTTATCTTCTAAATGATTATTTAGAAAAGCAGTCATGACACCCAACCGCCAGATATCGTAGTCATGGTATGTAGCCGTGGCAAGTAGGATCTGGATGGACTTAAGCATAGCCACCGGAAAAGGTTTCATCATAATCCATACCTGGTCAATGATGCAAACTTTTAACAAGTTTAACTTTGAAAGTCTAAACTTTTCCATGTACACCAAGTAATCTTCTCAAGATATACTTGCTCCTGATGGGGATTTAACCCTTCAGATAAAGCAACCAAAGTCCATACTTTGTTGGTGTATAAGGATTCCATCTCAAATCGATAAGCATCCCGCCATTCTTACAGAGTCCCACTCCTGATGGCCAGCTCGAAACTAGTTGGGACATCATCTCATGATGCAATCCTCGCTCCCACTGTCATAGAGAAACCGAAGTATCTCTCAGGTGGGTGAGGAACCCTACTAAATCGGCGGAGAGGCTGAGGTTCGTTGGTTGCTATTGAATCCTTTGGTTCTACCAAATCAGCAGCTGCAGTTTGTATAGCTGGAAATCTTTCCAGTTCTACCTCATGTCCACTTATTTCTTCACAAGAAATTCCCTTTCATAAAGGTGGCATGTTGAGAAACAAAACATTTTGTTCCTCGGTTAGGTAGAAGATATTCCCTTGCGAATGCTTAGGATATCCAACAAACTTCTACAGAACTGACTTTGCCTCGAGCTTGTCCAGATTATGCTTTTAGACATAGCCCGGACAACCCCAAATCTTAACCAACTTAAGATATTGGAACTTCCCTTTCCATATCACATATGAAGTGGTAGGCAACTGATTTGATTCGAACCCTAATTCAATAGGTATGCAGCTTCTCAAGTGCACAACCCCCAAAAGAAAACAGGTAACTCAGCAGTACTCACTATAGAGCGCACCATATCATATAGGGTGTGATTGGTCCGCCCCGATACACCGACGTGCTGTGGTGTATACGGAGGAGTAATGCTGAGAGAGAATCTCATTCTCCTTTAGAATAGTCCAGGATTTCCATGCTCAAGTATTCTCCTCCCTGATCACATCAAAGGACATAATACTTATACCCGTTGTTGGTTCTCTACTTCTAACTTATATTCTGTGAATATCTCAAAAGATTCGGACTTGTGTTTTAACAGGAACATATGTCTGAATCTCGAGAGATTATCAGAGAATTTAATGAAGTACAAAGAACCGGTCTTGGCATTTGTAGACAGGGGACCTTCATACATCAATATGTATCATCCCAAGAGTTCACTAACTCTTTCTCTGTTTCCAATAAACAGAGCTATGGTCATCTTATCTCTGTGACATGACTGGCAAGTTTCACAAGATGTAAATTCAAACTAATTTAAATATGCATCTTAATGTAACTTCAGCTAGTCGGGTCGCATTGATATGACCTAGTCTACAATGCCTCAAGAAGGATTCGTTCATTTCTGAACTCTTCCACTTGTGTGTGTTCTGTATACTAAGAACTGTAGTTTGATTTAGAACATTAATGCTTTTAGATAACGTGCCTGAACCGATCAACTCTTGATATAGGAAATGTTCAAAACATTATCCAACAATACAAAATTATATCCTTTCTTTACTAATAAAGAGACTGATATGATTTTGTATATCAGGTTCGGTATCTAATAACATTCGTTCAGAATCAATGTATTCTGGTAATACAGGGCGACAGTGACCAACAGACCTGGCTGCAACACTTGCACCGTTTTCTGTCTCATGAAACTTATCACCCGTTCTCAGTTCTCTCCCTTTCTGTAGCCCATGTAATATATTACATATCTGGGATCCTGATCCGGTATCAGATACCCAGGACGCAGTGGATACTGAGAAACAGTTCTGTGTAATGAACACACCCGAAGATGATGCATCGGTATGCACTTTCTTCGTTTGGGCGGCACGGGAATTCTGGTAATCCCCAATTTCCTGCTCTGTCTTATAACAATTATAAGTTGGAGCGGGACCAACGTTCCCCAGCTCAGTATAACAAGCGGGTTCGGTCAATATATCCGTTTTATTATCTTGATTAAGGCGTGACATGGTCTCTACCTGGAGAGAGAGAGAGAAGAAAACACTCTGCGTGCGCTCTTGCAAGATCAGATTGGTTATTATTTTTTCTAATCAGGATGTCTCCCACTGTTTTTATCAAATCTTCCTTCAAATCCTAAAAGGAAAGACTAGCCGGGATTAATTACACACTACAAGTTCACCAATCTTTCAGCCAGGCCAGTGTCGGTACTTTGAGGGAGGTTCCCCGTGCTTTCGCACGGACCTAATTAAAGTAAACCTCGTTTTCCCTGAGGCGTAACCCCATTTACACCTTTCTAGACACCTACTCGATCGGCTAATTGTAATGTGTAAAACTCTTCCAGGAGTAACAATTACTCGCAGTGGGTATCGGGATCCAACTATCTCATAGAAGGTATGCAATCTCATTGCAAATTTCAACACTTGAAATTCCCGATAATTTTGCCCCGAACGATCTATGACCTTGACAAGGTCAACAAACCATAGACCGCAAGTCAAGTTCAACCCGTCATTTCTTGATAGAATTAAACCCACCCGCACGACCCTTGACAAGGTCAACAAGGCCGTACGACTACCTTAATCCAATCTGCATCATATGCATAAGCAGATAAATACTGGTCAGCTACCGCACACTGCGCCTTGACAAGGTCAACAAACGCAGCACGAATACTAAGTAGGAATTATCTGAAATGACGGAGGGCTACGACAGGTTTTTCTGAAAACCTATTGCGTAATGAACTTGATATCGTTGTAGAATCAAATGATTTTAAAATGGAGTGTTTTTGAGGCTTTTACTAGTTTCGCTAAAGAGGTCACTCCCGGTGAAGGGATCGTCGGCTCTTTCCTCGTCGAATGAGGTGCAGGATATATCATATATATCACTGTGCAAAGCAAGAACTAGAAAAGCAATCAAAAGACAAACCGAGGGGTGTAGCTTCTGCCAGTCATTGCTAAAGGGGTCACTCCCGGTGAAGGGATCTCGGCCCTTTCCTTATCGAATAAGGTGCAGGATGTTCTACAAGGAACATCGCGATGCAAAGCAAGAACTGTAGCTACCTGTTTTTGAAAATTCGATTCCACTACATCTTTTAGGTTTCTTTTATTTCATTAATCATATTAATGATGTCCCATCATTTAAATCACCTAAACATCACAAATAAGTACGACGTACACTTATGCCATCCGCATTCGCCTCGATGTCCCCTCGTGCACCGTTAGGTTAGGTAACTAACGACAGAGCGGGGCTGGGCTAGCGCGGCTGTAAAACATAAGTAACGTCTATATAATATATCATATATACTATATACAGTATCTATCTCAACATATCAAATGATCACATCACAGATATCGCAGCAGAAGAAACATATGAAATATTGGATATACTAGGACGTCCGTGTTGTCAATACGAGCCAGTATAAAACACGGATTCCACGGTCGCGATGAATAGCCAAACCCACACCCCTAGACCCCTACGAGAGCGGCAAGCAACCCTACCAATTCTAGGGTTAGGAGACCCGGACTCGACACCTCGAGATGGTCTCCCACTGGACCCTAGAACCCGGTTACTTGTGCCCCCCTCCTTGGGTCTATCCTAATGCGGAAAAGCAAATAATATACAATAGTGACATCTTCCGCAACCTGGAAGTGCCCCAATTAAAAGAATATTACATACAAGTTTTTACATGAATGAAAATGAAAAACACTCATCTCACATAAAAAACCCCGGCTATTCAAACACGACGATCCAATATAACATATCAATCAACACATAACATCACATGTCATCAACGTAAGTAAATATGCGCATCCCAATTGTCGTTGACATATAGCAACGAAACCGGCGATATCACATATTACACTTACGGTCGCAGAAAAGAAAGTGTAAAACTACAACAGTTGGAATCCGCAACCTCCTTAGACATCACATGCCTAATCAAATGAATTCCTTAGACATCGCATGCCTAACAATTATAAACCCCGCATTTTAGTCTCAATATCGAAAACACTTTTCAATATCTAGTCGGGCAATTCAACAAGATTCCCGATAAACTGATCGAATGCTCGTCGCAAACTTTAGTAGACGGCCGCACCCCCGGATGCCGTCGACGAAGTGCACTAAGGCGGAACACCGTCGCCGCGAGCACCCAAACGGATGCTTTTAGCGACGGGGTTCTCTTACAGTCACTTGGTCGGGGCTATGAGGCATGGCTGTCTGTTAAGTTTACCCGGCGAGTATCCGCGTACGCTACGTGATTGCGACGGACTTTTGATCGCATCAAAATTTCGTGGCAACCGATCATTCGATACTAAACTGCTACGTTTATTACATTTAAAACAGTTATCTCATAACTTCTTATGAATTCCAAATATTGTATCACATTCCAAATAAATAGACAATGTTAAACTTTCCGATCGAATGATCAAATACCCAAGTTTTCCCGAATGGTTCTTAACACTTGAGGGGAGTTTAAAAACATCCATCACATGCCACAGTACCAATGGTCCAGCCGTAGAAGGGTCAAGCCAACGCCTCACATGTGGCACGCCGTACTGCCCCAAACCCTAAGGTTCAAAAGGCAGTTCAAGACGGTCACATAATCGAGTTAAGGTTTGTTGTCTTCTAGAGGGTCCATTGGTTAACTTGAATGATCTAGACGTTCTCAAACAAACGGAAAAATCCAACACCTGGAAATTTTCCGGGTCGGGGAAAAAGTGAGTTATTGATATCGGATCGAACTTTTTAAAATTTTCTAAATATCCGGAAAACATTACGAAATTAAATATTCCGATCGAATCATCGAATACAAAATAAACCCCAAAAATACTCAACACTTGAGTCACTGTTAAAAATACCCAGAAAATAGAAACAACAGAGTAAAGTATTACTGTGCAAAAAACCGTCACTAATACCCTTACATTGCCGCGGAACCGCCGCCAATAGTGGCTTTTTGCCGCAGTTCTGCGGCCATGTGGAGGTATTGGGTGACCGTTTTTCATGGTAATTCTAATGAAACCCTGTTGAATTTTTTGGGCATTTTTAATTGAGAAAAATCCCAGATTTCAAAAATTTTCCAGACATGGGTTAACTTTGACACGTCGGGGTTCGATCGGAGTTTTAACATCGTAAACACTTCGCCTAATGATCTAGCTAGGCTCTGATACCACTGTAGGGTTACTAGGCACTCTCAAGAAGTTCCACAAGGCATTAACCATGCCAAATTCTAAAATTTAGGTGCCGAGAAACCATAATATAGATCGTTAACTAGAGGATAGGCGAAACTTTAAGCTAGCAAACAACTTTACTAACAAGTGAAAGGGATTACAACCTTTGTAGATCCGGTCCTCCACTTATTTAGCTACGTGTTGACGTCCCTCCGCTGCAATCATCGGAATCCTGGACTCTGGTGATGGTTTCGTCGGAGAAATAATCGGGCTAGGTCGTTGACTTCGAGGCCGAAGATGATCTACGTCGGGGAGACTCAAACTCAAGCTATTCCTTCACTTGGGCAAAAACTTTGTGAAGAGAACACCCTATACTACATGGCAAGTAGTAGAGCATGAAGAAATAGGAAGTGGGTTCACTTTAGAATTGGATTTCTCACTCTTTTTCTTATGGCACCATTGGAGCTAGCAAGCTTTTATGGAGCTTGATGATGAAGAAGAAGAAGAAAAGAGTCAATAGAATAAATATCCAAATGAAACTTATCCTTTTAATTATGGCACCATGGTTGAGTTAAGCCCTCATGCTTAACTCATGTAGAGAATTAACCAAAGTATTAGGTTAAAGGTTGGGTTAACTAATATCCTAAACAAATGCCAAAAGAGTTGACTTTGTCAATGTTTATTAAGCTTCATGAAGCTTGATAACTTTGACCAAAGACTCATTTCTTTTGTTATTTGCTAGGAAAATAGTAAAACCCTAATTTAACTTTGATTTTGTTTAGTTCTCATACACACAACTTGTATGTATCATCAAGCATGATACAAACTTGTACACTTGCATATATCACATACAAACAATATGCACATTCAAGTGAGAAAATCAATCTTAAGTGAACCAATACTAGTTTATGTAAAGTAATATATCAAATATATAATTATACATTAAATCATTAAATCAACACTTGATTTAACGATCCGGTCATATTGCATATAACCGACTAATATCAATAGTAACAACTTATCGAATCAACACTTGATCCGATAACCCGGCTATATCGCATACAACCGATTAATGTCATAAATCGCGAGAATAGAATACAGTATCATATACTGTTATTATTCTCGGTCCCGCACATATCTCATATGCGCTCCTATTTCGTTTCGCTTGAGCCAGGAAACCCCTGTGTAGGACTCTAAAGACACGTCAATACGCCGGCAGTAGGTGATGATCATATCAAACACCCACAAGCCGCAAGCGGTCTGCTAAACGTAACAGCCACCCGGGTATTGAGCGATTAGAAGATCAATGAGCAAGCCCTCTCACACTCCTGTGAATCCAACCAGTAACACTTACCGTACAGTCCCGTCTGTTCGTCTGATATGTCGCATATCTCGTCTAGGGGTGGTAAACGTCAGACCCCAATAACTCGATAAGTCGTGTCGATATGAGGCTTATAACGGGTCGAGAAACTACCTGTAACACTTACCAGTAAATCCCTAAAGCAGCCTTGGCCAAGGACATCCTGTTATAGCCAATCGAACACAGCGCAACATCAACTCCCTATACCGGGAGAGACGAAACCCCTCCTATCGCTCATTGCCTCCATGTGACTCGGGACTGTACCCAAAAAGCACCGTTTTGCACGCCCTCTTAGACGTGGTAAGGTGGAAATCAAAGCACAGTGGGAAGCACACAAGACTCTATGACGATCTCGGGTATACAGACTAACCTGTACCGGTGTCACCAGAGAACTGCCATCTGACGTAAGGTATAATACCATCTGGGAGTTCTCGGTGAGTCCGTCCAGTGTACCCAGTCTCCACTGAGCACCCGTATATCATCTATGATGTCAAACACCAATGGATATGGGATCATCCATCGCCCATCTGTATGGGTCGAGAAGGTACACGCTAGTCTACTCCGGTATATCGATGCCCCGTCTCGATACACCCACGACTAGGGACTTTGAAGGATGTACTTATGGACTACCACGTCCCCACTAGTATGATCTGCATCATAGTCCAGGTAGTCAAGTACACATCCTAAGGGCTTTACCAACATGTAACAGAGAGACAATCAGTGTACACGTTAAGGTAAAGAGTAACTAGATAGCATACTATCATATCGAGCAAGAAAGTCATCCCTATATATGTCCAAGCATCCACTACAATATACATCCTATGTATAGTAATGGCCTCTAGGGCATACCTATAACTAACACAACTTATAATTGTTATAAGACAGAGCAGGAAATTGGGGATTACCAGAATTCCCGTGCCGCCTAAACGAAGAATGTGCATGTTCATGCATCATCTTCGGGTGTGTTCATTACAGTGAACTGTTTCTCAGTATCCTTTATGTCCTGGGTATTTGATACCGGATCAGGATCCTACATATGTAATTTGTTACATGGGCTACAGATAGGTAGAGAACTGAGAACGGGTGATAAGTTTCATGAGACAGAAAACGGTGCAAGTGTTGCAGCCAAGTCTGTTGGTCACTATCATCCTGTATTACCAGAATACATTGATTCTGAACGAATGTTATTAGATACTGAATCTAATATACAACATCATATCAGTCTCTTTATTAGTAAAGAAAGGATATAATTTTGTGTTGTTGGATAATGTTTTGAACATTTCCTATATCAAGAGTTGATCGGTTCAGGTACGTTATCTAAAAGCATTGGCGTTCTAAATCAAACAACAGTTCTTAGTATACGGAACACACACAATAGGAAGAGTTCAGAAATGAATGAATCCTTCTTGAGGCATTGTAGACTAGGTCATATCAATGCGACCCGACTAGCTGAAGTTACATTAAGATGCATATTTAAATTTGTTTGAATTTACATCTTGTGAAACTTGCCGGTCATGTCACAAAGATAAAATGACCATAGCTCTGTTTATTGGAAACAGAGAAAGAGTTAGTGAACTCTTGGGATTGATACATGCTGATGTATGAAGGTCCCCAGTCTACAAATGCCAAGACCGGTTCTTTGTACTTCATTACATTCTCTGATGATCTCTCAAGATTCAGACATATGTTCCTGTTGAAACACAAGTCCGAAGCTTTTGAGATATTCACAGAATATAAATTAGAAGTAGAGAACCAACAACGGGGATAAGTATTATGTCCTTTGATGAGATCAGGGAGGAGAATACTTGAGCAATGAATTCCTGAATTATTCTAAAGAAGAATGAGATTCTCTCTCGGCATTACTCCTCCGTATACGCCATAGCACGATGGTATATCGGAGCGGAGCAATAGCACTATATGTGATATGGTGTGCTCTATGATGAGTACTACTGGGTTTCCTATTTCCTTTTGGGAGTTAAGCGCTTGAGAAGCTGCATACCTATTGAATAGAGTTCAAATCAAATCATTTGCCTACCACTTCATATGTGATATGGAAAGGAAAGAGCCCATATCTTAAGTTTGTTAAGATTTGGGGTTGTCCGGCCTATGTCTAAAAAGCATAATCCGGACAAGCTCGAGGAAAAGTCAGTTCTGTAGAACTGGAAAGATTTCCAGCTATACAAACTACAGCAGATGATTTGCTAGAACCAAAGGATTCAATAGTAACCAACGAACCTCAGCCTCTCCGCCGATCTAGTAGGGTTCCTCACCCACCTGAGAGATACTTCGGTTTCTCTATGATAGTGGAAGCGAGGATTGCATCATGAGATGATGACCCAACTAGTTTCGAGCTGGCCATCAGGAGTGAGACTCTGTAAGAATGAATGGATGCTTATCGATCTGAGATGGAATCCGTATACACCAACAAAGTATGGACTTTGGTTGCTTTATCTGAAGGGTTAAATCCCCATTAGGAGCAAGTATATCTTGAGAAGATTACTTGGTGTACATGGAAAAGTTGAGACTTTCAAAGCTATGCTTAAGTCCATCAAGATCCTACTTGCCACGGCTACATACCATGACTACGATATCTGGCGGTTGGGTGTTATGACAACTTTTCTAAATGATGATTTGGAAGAGAGCGTCTATAAGTACACAGCCAGAGGGCTTCGTAGACAGTGGGAGCAGCGGAAACGTGTGCAAGATATTTTATATGATAAAGCAGGCATCACGGAGTTGGAACGTCTATTTTGATGTGGTAGTCAAAGAGTTTAACTTCATCAAAATGGTAGATGAACCTTGTATATACAAAAAGGTAGTAGGGAGTATGGTGGTGATCCTCATAGAGTACGTGGATGACATACTCTTGATAGGGAAGGAGTTTCCTATGCTACGCTCGGTCAATCTCCGCTTATCATAAGGATTCTCCATATAGGATCAAAATGATACCTCCTAAATCCTGGGTTTTGGATCTATGAGATAGATCTAATTTGATGTTAGGATACTCACTAGTTGTAGTGAGATGGTATCAATCGATCCTAAGGAGAATCACTGGAAAGGTTCTAGGGTGATAAGGACGACTGAATGTCAGTCGCAGGCATTGTCTATACCCTCAGTAGAGGGACGGTATGTTGGAAGAGTTCTAAGCTAGATACCGTGACTTACTAGACGATTAAAGGCAAGATACATCGTTACCAAGAATGCTACCAAAGAGGCAGTCTGGATATATATAAGTTCATGAGATGAACTTCGTTCCTACCATTGTGTGACAATAGAGTTGTGGCTTTTGCCAAGGAACCCCCCGTCCCATCAGAAATCCAGATATAATTCTTAGGCAGTATCACCTGATCATAGAGATGGTTGATCTCCAGGGAGATTGAGGTTAGGAGAGTAGACACAGAGGACAACAGCACGGATCCACTCACAAAGGCCTTTTTCCCAGTAGAGACTTTTATGGGATGGTTGAGTATGAGATACTTCAGCCACAGCTAATTGGTGGGTATGTGATACCACAACAGATGGCCCTAGTGCAAGTGGGAGATTGTTAGTTATATGTATGCCCTAGAGGCCATTACTGTACATATGATATATATTGTAATGGATGCTTAGACATATATAGGGAGGACTTTCTTACTCGACATGATAGTATGCTATCTGGTTGTACTTTATCTTAACATGTACTCTGATTGTCTCTATGTTACATGTTGATAAAGCCCTTAGGATATGTACTCGACTACTGGGACTATGATGAAATCATACTAGTGGGGCCACGGTAGTCGACGAGTACATCCTATAACAGTTCCTAGTCGAGGGTGTATCGAGACAGGGCATCGATACACCAGAGTAGACTAGCGTATACGCATCTTGACCCATATGATGGGAGATGGAAGATCCCATATCCATCGGTGTTTGACATCAAGGATGGTGTACGGGTGCTCAGTAGAGACTGGGTACACTGGACGGACTCGCCGAGAACTCCCAGATGGTATTATACCTCACGTCAGATGGCAGTTCTCCGGTGACACTGGTACAGAGTAGTCTGTTGACCGGAGATCGTCATGGAGTCTTGTGTGATTCCCACTGTGCTTTGATTTCCATCATACCACGTCCAAGAGGGCATGCAAAAAGGTGGCTTTTGGGTACAGTCCCGAATCACATGGAGGCAATGAGCGATAGGAGGGGATTCGTCTCTCCCGATATAGGGAGTTGATGTTGTGCTGTGTTCGATTGGCTATAACTGGAAATCCCTGTCCAGGGTTGCCGAGATTTACTGGTAAGTGTTATCAGTAGTTTCTCGAACTGTTTTAGACCTCATATCGACACGACTTATCGAGCTACTTGGGTCTGACGTTTACCACCCCTAGGCGAGATATGCGACATATCAGACGACGAGACCGGACTGTACGGTAGTGTTACTGTTAGGATTCACAGGAGAATGTATAGGCTTGCTTGTTGATCTTCTGAGCGCTCAATACCTAGGTGGCTGTTACGTTTAGCTGACCGCTTGTAGCTTGTGGGTGTTTGATATGATCATCACCTACTGCCGGCATATTGACGATTCTTTAGAGTCCTACACAGAGGTTTCTTGGCTCTGGCAAAACGGAGTAGGAGCATATATGTGATATGTGCGGGACCGAGGATAATGCGGTATGTGATACCGTATTGGATTCTTGCGATATGAGATATCGGCCGGGTATATGTGATATACCCGGGTCATCGTATTAGTCGGTTATATGCGATATAGCCAGATTGTCGGATCAAGTGTTGATTCGATAATTTAATGTATAATAATATATATGATATATTAAATTACATTAACTAATAGTATCTCACTAAAAGATACTTTTTCTCACTCGGGTAATACATTGATATATATGCGATATATGTTAAATGTGTTATTTTATTTTGTTACAATAAATATTATATACGTGATATATAATATTGTAACATGATATGATTACTAATGCAACATGTTTAGTGGAGTTTAAACATGATTAGGGTTTGGATTAGGGTTAAGACTTCTAGTAGATTCTAGAAGCTTTTCTTTTGTTTTGTGCAAGATATTTTGTAATGACTCATGCTTTAACCCAACCCAAACCCTAACCCTAGTTAATTCTCTACATGGGTTTAGTTGACCATGGTTGTATTAATCATCATATTTATCCTTTCATTATTCATCACAAAAGGGTTCATGTTGATTGTTCATCTTCTTCCTTCTTTCTTTCATAGAAAAAGCATTCTAGCTTTTTCAATGTGATGAAAAATGAGTGAGAATATGAAAACAAAAGAGAGCAAAAATCCTACTTCATCATTCTCATCTATCCTTGCCGTTTAGATGAGAGTGTTCACTTCATTTGGTGAGTGTTAGCTTGTGTTAATGAAACTTCAAGGTAGATCATCTTTTTATCGAAGATCGGAAGCAAGCTTGCATCTTTCTCTTCGTGGAACCTCTCGAGAGTCCGGAAAACGATGATCGCAGCGAAGGGACCTCAACACGGAGCTTAAAAAGTGAAGGACCGGATCTACAAAGGTTGTAATCCCTCTCTCTTAGTGTTAAAGTGTTTAACATGTTAGTTTTCGCATAAACTCTAGTTTAAAGATCCAGCTTTTGGTTGTTCGGCACGGCTAAATTTTAAATCGGGCATGGTTGATGCTTCGTAGACCCATGTGCGTGTGCCCGGCATCCCTACACGAAGTTCTTGGCCAAGGCAGGAGATTTACTGGTAGTATTCCAGTAGTATCTCAAGGTGTTCTGGGCTACACTCTGACACGACTTGTACCGCTTTTGGGGGTCTGTCATTTACCAACCCCCTAGGCCCGACATGCGATGCTCATATATGAACAGATTGGACTGTACGGATATTGTCACTGACAGGCTCAGTAGGGTGTCAGGATGAGTTCGCTCATCGACCTCCCTTTTGGTCAATACCTGGTAGCCCGTTATGTACGGCTAGTACCTCTGACGTGCTAGTGGTTAAATCCATAGCCAAAGTATTGACGAGACTTTAGAGTCCCCCACAGACAGTTTTCAAGTTTTGGGCGAAACGTCGTAGAGGCCGTATGATATATGGCAGGGTCCGATCATTTACGTGCGGTAGTACACGGATCATGATCGGACGGATCATACTAGTGGGCTTTGGTTTTAGCCGGATCCTAGTATTAGATTTGTTGGATTAATTTAGTATCATCGCATTCGCATTCGGTCGGAATGCGGATGCAGGTATGTATATACAGGTGAGGGGTATCTTTGTGATCCGTTACATGTTTACTTTAGATGTTGCCGAATCTTTTTTGTTGGACCAAACATTTGGATTAATGTTTGGATGGTGGAAATTATGAGCTAGAAATCTTCATTTGGAGCATTAATTGTGACACATGCACAAGTGATGACTGATGGTCTCTTTCTTTGTGCATGTGTCACATAATGTGATGGATTTATGAGTTGATTTGATGAGAGGAGAGAGAGGGGCAGCCAAGGGTAAGGTGGGCTCTTGTATTATTCTCTTCTTGGTCTCATTTTATCATATGGAACACAAAAGAAAGATAGCCTCTTCTTCTTTTTCTTCCTCTAGCTCATAATCTCCATCAATGGCAACACCTCTAACCTCCATCCAAATAAATGGATGCAAGAGATAAAGAGATCACAAACATTCTCTACAACACCTTGGACACGTCGGCTAGCACACTTCGTGCCCGAGTTGCTTCGGACGAAGCGGGAGCCTGTAAAAAGACTCGAAGATATGGTGCCCTTTCCGACGAGGAGATCGAGACAAGAGATGCCGCGAGGAGCTTGGGATGGTGGCCAAAGACCGAAGGACACGGATCGATCGGTATAGCATTCCAACCCTTTCTCTTGTAGCTAGTAGTAGGTTAATGGTTCGATCCGGGTTTTAAGCATACGATAGTGCCAGTTTCTAGTTTTGAAAAAGTTTTTGTTTCCGTATTTTGGCCTCGGATGGACGGCCGTGGCGCTACCGTAGGCTTACAAAAATAATCATTGAGAGAATCTAAAAGGTTTCTCATCAAGTAAACAGTAAAGGTTAAATGACTCTTGAAGCGAGTTCTGCTAAAAAGCACAATAGATTCAAATCTGCTTTAGAGGCATTAGAACTCTTAAATACTCGAGAGCATTAGGGAATAAAATTCCCAAAAATATCTGAGTCTCTCTCAAATCCAAGCTCTGTGAAAAAGTAATTAAATTCCTTTAATAAAGGGATTAAAACTCAAAAAAAACCCATGGAAAGAAGGCAAAGAAAATGGAATTAAATTCCAAGGATCTTAAAGATCGGTGACAGAGTAAAACCCTAAGAGGAAGATTAACAATCCCTATTGATTCAAGACTTCAAAATCTACAAAAAATTGTGTGCTTTGGATCTTTAAGAAATCAGTTCGAGAAAAGGGCAACGCTCTGTCCCCGGATTTAAAATCCACAACGAAAAAAAATAAAAAGTGGGGCCCCGTTCATGATCATTACCAAGGAAAAGTTTTAATAGAGTTTAACTCTGAGATTTCAGCGGGCAGAAAACTAAGCTCTGAAGAAGAGAATTAAATTCTCAAGGAAAATAAGGAAGAAGATGAAAGAACAGTGGTCTTCCCAGAGGCAAAAGCCCTGCAGTTATAAGACATAATGGGGGGGCGGTTCATCTTCCCGTTTTCCTAGGCAATCCTTTTAGTTATATGTATGGCCTAGAGGCCATTATTATACAGGTGATGTGTATTATAGTGAATGCTTGGACATATATAGGGAGGACTTTCTTGCTCGACATGATAGTATGCTATCTGGTTGCTCTTTATCTTAACATGTACACTTATTGTCTCTCTATTACATGTTGATAAAGCCCTTAGGATGAGTACTTGACTACCAGGATTATGATGCAGATCATACTAGTGGGGCAGAGGTAATCAGTAAGTACATCCTTCAATTGTTCCTAGTCATTGGAGTATCGAGACGGGGCAACGATATTCCAGAGTAGATTAGCGTATACGCTTCTTGACCCATATGATGGGCGATGGATGATCCCACATCCATTGGTGTTTAACATCAGAGAAGGTATATGGGTGCTCAATGGAGACTGGGTACAATAAACGGACTCGCCGAGAACTCCTAGATGGTATTATACATCACGTCAGATAGCAGTTCTCTGGTGACACTGGTACTGGTTAGTCTGTTGACCCGAGATCGTCATAGAGTCTTGTACAATTCCCACTGTGCTTTGATTTCTACCTTACCACGTTGAAGAGAATGTGCAAAACGGTGGTTTTTGGGTACAGTCCCGAGTCACATGGAGGCAATAAGCGATAGGAGGGGATTTCGCCTATCCCGGTATTGGGGGCTGATGTTGCGCTATGCTCGATTGGCCATAACAGGAAATCCCTGGCCAGGGTTGCTGAGAATTACTGGTAAGTGTTATCAGTAGTTTCTCGAACCATTATGGGCCTCACATCGGCATGACTTATCAGGATATTGGGGTCTGACGTTTACCACCCCCAGTCTGAGATATATGCGACATATCAGACGAAGAGACCGAACTGTATGGTAGTGTTACTTACTGGATTCGCAGGAGTATGAGAAGGCTTGCCTGTTGATCTTCTGATCGCTCAATACCCGAGTAGCCTTTACGTCCAGCTAATACCGCTGACGGCTTGTGGGTGGCTGATATGATCATCACCTACTGCCGGCATATTGACGAGTCTTTAGAGTCCTACACAGAGGTTTCTTGGCTCAAGCCAAACGAAGTAGGAGCACATATGTGATATGTGCGGGACCGAGATTAATACGCGTATGTGATACCGCATTCTATTCTCGCGATTTGTGATATCGATCGGTTATATGTGATATAGCCTGGTTATCGAATCAAGTGTTGATTCGATAAAGTTGATACATATGATATTAGTCGGTTATATGTGATATATCCGGATTATTAAATCAAGTGTTGATTTAATAATTTAATGTATATTTATATATTTGATATATTGATTTACATTAACTAATATTAGCTCAGTTAAGCATTTCTTTTTCTAACTTGTATGTACACTTAATATATATGTGATATATATTTCATGCTTGTTGCTACATGCAGCATGGGTGTATAAGACTAACACCATGCTTAACATAATGAAGGGTTTTATTTATTTAAAGTAAATCAAAATTAAATGGAAATTAGTCTAATGGTTGAAGCTTGTGGAACCATTGACTTAGTCCACTAATTTTGTTTTACTTAAGATATTTATTAATCCAACTATTATGATTAGCCATGGTTTTAGTCTCTACATGAGTTAGTATATGATATTAACTCACCCATGGTTGCCATTCTACACTTGCTTTTTCCATGGTTGCTTTTCTTCATCTCCTTCCTCAAGCTCTCTAGCCATTTGGAAGGTGAAGAAAATGTGTGAGAAAAATATTTCTAGAGTGAGAAAAATATTTCTAAAGTGAGCAAAATTCCTACCTCATCAACCTACACTAGATTAGCCATTTAGTTTAGGTTGTTTGCTTCACAATTAGTGAAAAAGTAGCTTGAGTTGGTGTCTTCTCGACGTAGATCATCTTCGGCCTCGAAGACTTCAAGCAAGTTTGTTCCTTTCATCTTATAGAGCCTTTCTAGAGTCTGGGAGTTCACTAGTTGGAGTGAAGGGACTACTACACGGAGCTATTGAAGTGAAGGACCGGTCTACAAAGGTTGTATTTCTTGTTCACTTAGATGTAAAAATGTTTACATGCTAGCTTTTGTCTAATTCTTTAGTTAAGATTCTAGATTAGGGTTCTTTAGCGCGCCAATTTTTTGAAAACGGCATGGTCGATGCCTCCCGAAACTCAGTGGCGGTGTTGCGGAACCCTTCAGTGGTATCAGAGCCAAGCTAGAGAATTAGACGATGTTTGTAGAATCACGAAACCGAAACAACTCCGAAACATC
The DNA here is from genome assembly GCA_030015575.1 of Agapanthus africanus. Taxonomy (NCBI): domain Eukaryota; kingdom Viridiplantae; phylum Streptophyta; class Magnoliopsida; order Asparagales; family Amaryllidaceae; genus Agapanthus; species Agapanthus africanus. Next base: position 629,293,758 of record CM057342.1, read on the forward strand.
GAAACTAAAACCCAAGTTTCTGTCGAAATTTTCAGAGTGTCTAAAAATTTTTTAAGCAACTGCAGAATGTTACATGAGATGTAACATGAACACCACAGTAAATTGAAACCCTTTCACCGGATTTGACCCGGCGAGATGATGTTTTTGACCGGCCTGGTCGGATTTTTTAATGAATTTGGGCTTCAATTTTGGGTGGTGTTCCAGTCTCTGGGTTTTGGTGTTTCAGGTGTTGCTTGTTTTTACTGAGATTGCATGTGATGTTATCTTTGTTTAAAGGCAATTCAGAATGTTTCGTAGTCGTAATTCTAGCATCGTTTCGGGTAATCTTGATGACGTTATAAAGTTCGAACGAATATCAAATACACATTTTTCTCCCTCGCTGGAAATTTTCCAAAAGTTGGATTTTTCCAAGTTTAAAATCTTCAGAAAATCATGCAGGTGATTCTATAGACCCTCTAGAAGAACAAAACCCTAACTCGATTCTGTGACCGCCGGAACCGTCGCCAAACCCTAGGGTTTGCGGTAGTTCCGCGACGCCATAAGCTAGGCAAGAGTTGGCCTTTCTACGGTTGGTCCATAGGTGTTGTGGCATGTTCTGGGTTATTTTTTTAACTCCGCTCAAGTGTTGAACGCTTTGGGAAATTTTGGGTGTTTGTTGATTCGATCGAAATGTTTAACATTGTCTTGCTATCTGTGATTGTGATACAATATATGGAATCCACAGTAATTAGTTTTGTGAAAACTAGTTTGAATTTTATAAATCCAGCAATTTAGTCTCAATTGATCGGTTGCCACGGGATTTTGATATGGATCAAAAGTCCGTCGCAATCACGTAGTGTACGCGGATACTCGCCGGGTAACGTTACTAGATAGCCATGCCCCATAGCCCCGACCAAGTGACAGTAGGAAAACCCCTTTGCCAAAAGCATCCTCCCGGGTGCTTGTAGCCGCGGTGTTCCTCCTAAGTGCACTTCGTCGACAGCATCGGGGGTGCGGCCGTCTACTAATGTTTCCGACGAGCATTCGATCAGGATGCCGGGAATCTTGTTGAATTTCCCGACTTGTTATTGGAAAGTGTTTTTAATAACGAGACTAAAATGCGGGGTTTATAATTGTTAGGCATGAAATTCAGAATATGTGATATTCCGGGTTTATGATGTCTAAGAAATTCATTTGGTTAGTCATGAAATCCAAAGTATGTGATACATTATGTTTATGATGTCTAAGGTGGTTGTGGATTCCAATTGTTGTAGTTTTCACTTTCTTTTCTGCGACCATAAGTGTAATATATGGTGTATCGCCGGTTTCGTTGCTATATGCCAACGACAATTGGGATACACATATTTACTTACGTTGATGACATGTGATGTTATGTGTTGCTGTGATATGTTATATTGGATCGTCGTGTTTGAATGGCCAAGGTTTTTTTAATCTGAGATGAGAGTTTTTCATTTTCATTCATGTAAAAACTTGTATGTAATATTCTTTTATTGGGGCACTTCCGGGTTGAGGATGATGTCACCATTGCTGTATATTATTTACTTTTCTGTATTAGGATAGACCCAAGATGGGGAGCACAAGTAACCAGGTTCTAGAGTCCAGTGGGAGACCATCTCGAGGAGTCGAGACCGGGTCTCCTAACTCTAGAATTGGTAGGGTTGCTTGCCACTTTCGTAGGGGTCTAGGGATGTGGGTTTGGCTATTCATCACGACCGTGGAATCTGCGTTTTTTACTGGCTTAATTAAAACACGGAATTCCTAGTATATCCAATATTTCATATGTGTTTTTTTGCTGCTGATATTCTGTGATGTGATCACTTTATATGATGAGACGAATGTTATTATTATATATATGATATATAATAAACGTTGCTTATGTTTTACACCCGCGCTATTCCCGCCCCGCTCTGCCGATAGTTAAGTAACATAACGGTGCATAACGGGACACAGTGACGAATGCGGATGGCATACGCGTACGTTATATTTTCGTTTCTTCTGTGGTGCTTAGGAAGCATAATTGATGGGACTTCATTAATGAGATAAAAGAAACCTACAGATGTAGTAGAATCCTTTTTTAAAAAACTGGTAGCTCTAGTTCTTGCTTTGCATAGCGGTATTCCTTGTAGAATATCCAGCACCTTATTCGATATGGAAAGAGCCGAGATCCCTTCACCGGGAGTGACCTCTTTAGCGAAACTAGCAGATGCTACAACCCACTCGGTTTTGTTTCTGATTGCTTTTTTAGTTCATGCTTTGCATAGTGGTATTGATGAATATCCAGCACCTCATTCGATGAGGAAAGAGCCGAGATCCCTTCTCCGGGAGTGACCTCTTTAGCAAAACTAGTGAAAGCCTCAAAAACACTCCTTTTCAAAATCACTCGATTCTACAACAATATCAAGTTCATTACACAAAAGGTTTTCTTAAAAACCTGTCGTTGCCCTCCGTCATTTTAGGAAATAGAGTACTTAGTATTCGTTTTATGTTTGTTGACCATAGTTAAGGCGTAGTTTGCGGTAGCTAAGTGATGTCTTCCTACACAGCATATGATGCGATTAATTAGGTCGGTCATATGACTTTGTTGACCATAGTTAAGGGTCATGTTGTAAGTGCACGGCGGTGCCCCGGCCGTCAATCCGACGCCGGAATGCGGAAGCGGTGATAAACTTAAATTTTGCGGACTTTGCAAACCGGCACCACCGCGCACTAAACTCCGGATCGTAACCATTAACAAGTCTAGCAAACCAAAAAGAAAGGGAAGAGATGTATACCGACGATCCAAGTCCTCCGGTCTTCATCTCCACTCCGATCTCCTCGCGGGATCTCCGTCCATCTCCTCCTCGTCGGAAAGGGGCACCACGAAGCCGGGTACTTTTACGGGCTCCCGCCTCTATACCGAGGCAACTCGGGCATGAAGCCGGCAACTCGACATGCTCAAGATATGCTGTAGGTTATCTAGTGTAGTGTCTCTTTTGGGGTTTGTTGCCATTTGAGGATGATGGAGGATACAAGACAAGAAAAATGGTGCTTGCATTTTTCTTATCATGAAATGAGATCAAGAAAATGAAACACTCTCAAGGATGAAGATGAAACCCTCTTCTTCTCTTTTCTTTCACTTTTTCTTTTTCTCAACCATGAATAAAACTCTCTTCTTGTGAGAATGAGAATGGTGGAGGAATGAACACATAATGCAAAGGGAGGTGAGTGTAGGAGCAAAAGAAAGGTGACCATATCCAAGGTCAAGGAAACATACACCATGCTTAAACTACTATACACTCCATAACCTTTCACATCTTAAAAAAGCAAGTCAATGGTGCAAGATATGAAAGCCATCATAATCAACACAATTGCAAGAAACCCCCCCACAAAGTGTTATTTGCAAAACTGCAAATAACCCCTCCATCGAAAAAGTCCGGCCGGGAAAGAACAAAGGAAAACCGGCCGGAACGGAATGCAAACTGGCAACTCCAGAAAACTGGTCCCGTAATAAATTACAGGAAAACCCCGATACTGTGCATACACACCCGCATCTGTATTCCGTCCGGATACAAATGCAAAGAGACAAAATCTACACTGTACTAAACTAGGACCGGCTTAAACCAAAGCCGGCTAGTAATATCCGTCCGATCCTGATCCGTGCAATACCGCACGTATCTGATCGAACCCTGCCATATAACCATACGGCTACCAGTACAAACCGTCCGATCCTGATCCGTGCAATACCGCACGTATCTGATCGGACCCTGCCATATCTCCATACGGCCTCTACAGCGTTTCGCCCGAAACTTGAGTAACTGAAAGTGTGGTGGACTCTAAAGACTCGTCAACACCATGGCTGTGGATTTAACCACTAGCACGTCAGAGGTATAAGCCAATACATAACGGGCCACCAGCTATTGACTAAAAGGGACGTCGATGAGCGAACTCATCCTGACACCCAACTGAGCCTGTCAGTGACAATATCCGTGCAGTCCGGTCCGTTCGTCTATGAGTATCGCATGGCGGGCCTAGGGGGTTGGTAAAAGTCAGACCCCCAAAAGCGGTACAAGTCGTGTCGGAGTGTAGCCCAGAACACCCTGAGATACTACTGGAATACCTACCAGTAAATCTCCTTGCCTTGGCCAAGGACTTTGTGTAATGGCTCTCCTAGACACAGCACGACCTCACCCCCAATACCGGGAGAGACGAACCCCTGAAGATACGCTCACTGCCTCCATGTGGCTCGGGACTGTACCCAACTAAAACCTGTTTGCACGACTCCTTTGAGCCGTGGTAGGGTAGTAATCAAAGTACAGTGGGAACTCACACGAGACAAATGACGATCCCCAGGTCGATGAACTAACCTGCACACATGTCACCAGGGAACTGCCATCTGACGTCTGGTATATGACCAACTAGCATGTTCCCGGCGAGTCCTGTCCGGTGTACTCATAACCCAATGAGCACCTGTATACATCTTAGGTGATCCAACTGACACCAGTGGCTTGTGAGACCGGCCACCGCCCCTCGTCGGGGTCTCGACTGTATACACTAGTCTACTAATGGAGTATCGATGCCCGGTCTCGAAACTCCCACGACTAGGGACCTTTTAAGGATATGCTTGTAGACCCCCAGCTCCCACTTATATGATCGCCCTCATACTGCTGGTGGTCAAGCAAGAATCCTAGGGGCTCTATCAACGTGTAATTGCGACGTGTCAGGTCACCTAAAACAGTACACGATGATAAAGGTAAACCAGATAGCATACTATCATCTCGAGTAAGACTGTCCTACCGGGATAGGTCCTCCCTCAATCATTACAATCACGTACCTGTGACCTAATAATTGACTCTGAGGGCACTATCTCCAACAATCTCCCACTTGCACTCAAGGCTAATTATTGCGATGTCGCATACTCACAGCCCGTGTGATACCGAACATCCAACTCCTCTACTAGTCAGTCTCACAAAGCTCGTTTGCGGAACTATTGCGTTCGAGGAATAGCCTCAGTGAGTGGATCCGCTTTGTTGTTTCCTTCCATGTCTCTCTATATCTCATGTTCGCGGAGAAACCCATCTCCCGAAATGAGCAATACCTGTCTTAGAATGTGTCTGGATGTCTGATGGGACTTAGCTCATAAATGAACTCCAAATCCAAACTTCTTAGACTGTATCGTCAACTGAACTTAATCAGTATCCTGCGCCATGCCACCCTCAGTATTGCCTTGGACCACCTGTCCAAAATACTGCCCCTCATCAGAAGGAAAACTATAACTCTGACAACCTCCTTGTCGTCCATGTCACCTTGGAAGCCTGGAATGATAACCGTCTCCTGAATGAGGCTGTCGTTATCATATCCCTAGAACATCCACTTATGTTCCAAAACTGCTTCCAGCTGTTTCTCCAGGATTGGATTAATGTCAACTTATTGCATCTTGTGCAAGAACAACATCTGGTGTGGTACTTGACATCTCACGATTGACTCAATTGCCTGAGCAAGTGATCTGCCAATCATGCTCGTCCCTCTCCCCTTTAGTCTGTAAGACACCTTTGGAGAGGGTGACTCCATTACCTGCAGGTACACTACCGTGCCAGGAGTCGTCCATCCTAAATACTCTTAGAATGCTGTCAAGTACCCTGATTGGGAAACCACCCAAATCTAGATCTAAAACCATAGATCCAGTAACCAGTATGTCTGATATAATACCCAATTCCTATGTGGAGAAACTACTGTGTGACGACCAAAGTATAACCAATCGTAGTATAGGAGTTTCCTTTCCTACTTTGTGTATGTCATCCAAATACCATGACATTACACCCTACTACCTTCTCAACAGATCCATCCCCTATTCTGATGAAGTCAAACCTATGACTGTCACGTCAGAAATAGATGATCTATGTCCGCTACATCTGCTTTAGTCTATAAATAGACATAAGCTACTTGTCCACCAATGCTTCCGCTGCTCCCACTGACTACGACAACCCTCTGGCAGAGTCATATACACGTACACTTCTAAAACTAGTTTTAGAACGACGCTATACTCATCCTCCCGCCGGGTCTCGTAACCTGGAACAACAGCAATGGCAATTGTGGGAAAACAAGAACTTCCCTGTCACCGTCCTTGAGGCTACCGTAGTACCTCTCGGGTGCCTGAAGTTACCCACCTTATCTGCGGAGTGGCCAATGGAATGTCAATCCAGATTGAATCTTTAGGTTCCTTATCAAATCTTCAGTAATCGTTTGTGGTTCTGGAATCACTTCCAGTTCTACCATACTCCCACTACTGTTTTCTGAAAAAATCCATTTTTAATAAAACTGTGGCGAGTCTAGAACAATATTGCTATTGTTCATCCAGATGGTAGAAAATCAACCCTCGTCATAGCCTGGGTCAACCCACAAACAGCCATTACAGAAACGTGCCTTGAGTTGTCCAGTGTCTGGTTTTAATCATAAACCGGACAACTCCCCGTACCTTAATAACGTTAAGATATGAACTGTTCTATATCCAATATAGAAACAGAGGCACTGATTTAATTGAACCAGATTCAAATCATGCAGCTGTCTCCAGTGCATGTCAACTTAATGGAAGGAGGCCGATCAGCGTTACTCAACTTAGGAATACTTCCAATTATGAGTAACCTGAAAGAGAAGCAAAATCTCTTTATCATTACTATCAACTGAATACCATACACAAGTATCTACATCTTCGATCTCTTTGAAGAATCCCGATACTTGCTATACCTGGTTCTCCACTCTATTCAAATACCTATAACTTCTCAAAATTTGGACCCTGTGTTTCCGCGAAACACCTGTCTAAAAACTAGAGAAGTCATAAGTAAACCGAATATAGTACGAGGACCAACCCCACTGTCCTGATGGACCCTGGACAACATACAATACTCTGTACAAGTCCCTTGAGTCTGATAACTCATTCACTGTGTGTCGTAGGTTGAAAACTGTACTTATGGTTAAGAAGAATTACACCGCTGTTTGATGCTCCTTACCTAACCATCCACTGATATAGGTAAATGTCATCGACATAATATCAAAAGGTATATCTCACTCTATGAAAATAGACGTACAGATATATCAATTTGAAATTGGTGCACAACAGCGGATATTCAAAACCATATATTTGCCGACCGGCAAACAACCCAGGTGATTTCCTCAAATATCACCGATTACAACGAATCCCGATATAATGAGGATGATCACCCAATTCCCAATAACTTACTCCCACTCATCATCTGTAAAACTATACAGATGTGAGAATCAAACTTGGTAAATACATACCCTGGAGCAAGTGTCCAATCGGGAAATCAGTTTTCTTTTAACAGTACACAGTTGAACCTGAAACATTGAAATGTTCCGATGGGGTATTCTGGTATTCCTAGTAATGCCTCTTCCAGATTCACGACTGTAACCGTATAGTTCTTTGCCACCTCTCCAAATCCCTTCATATGTCTTTAGTCTTTACCTTCTGCACACCCCTTTAGGCCAAATGGTTTTCTTCCTTCCCTACCGTTCGGCACCAGCCTATGGTTTGGAAGAAGACTATCCAATAAGCATAATGGGTGTACTGTCCCAATCCTAGGAACACTCGCAATGAGAGAGGGTGAAGATAAAAGATAACCGAATAAACCTTATTCCTATTTCTCCTGAACCAGAATCCATCCCCGAACTGGAACAAGTTCCATTCGAGTTCGTATATAACCATACGATGGAGTATCCAAATAAACTGTGGATCTTCGTAGTGATACGGAGTGTCCTGGAGAAATACAAAGGTGATTTAGGATTGGCGAAGGAATACTTGGTTTGGTCGTGAATATCTGTTGCAATTTACTTTGCCCTCTTACTAATCCCTTGCTTTGTCTGAACTTAATACCTTCTGTACACCGTTTAGGCTAACTGGTTTTCTTCATTCCCTACCGGTCGGCACCAGCCTATGGTTTGGAAGAAGACTATCCAATTTGCGTAATAGGTGTACTACTCCTAAACCAAGGAGTACTCGCAACCTGAGAGAAGGTGAAAAGAAAAGACAACTGAATAATCCTATCCGTTTTCTCCAGAACCGGAAACCATCCTCGAATTCCTTCGAGTTCGTATCTAACCATACGATGGTTTTGTCCAATGGAAGTGGACGTTCGTAGTAATACGGGGTGTCCTGGAGAAAAGGGTAAAAGTAGGAGTGGCAATGAGGTCTGCAACTCTGACAATCCAAAAGCCGGTGTTAAGAAGGTTCGGTCAACTTGGTCACTGAGTCATAGTCTTAGGGTCGGGTCAATGATCGCTGCCAAAGAGAGAGAGAAAAGAAACACTCAGCGTGCACTCTAACCTAGATCAGAATGGTTACCAATTTATCTAATCTGGAAACCTCCCACTGTACCTTAAATTCTCCTCCAAACCTGAAAGAAGAATTAGTCGGGGTTACCCGAGGAGTAAACTAACTCATCAGTGGGAATCGGGATCCAACTATCATTGCATGATAACGTGACGGAATCCGCTCACGCTATCACACTCCAGAAGGTATGCGCATATCTGGCAAGTTTCAGTACTTTTGAAACTCCCGATGTGATTTCTGCCCCATGCTCTTATGACCTTGGCGTGAGGTCAAAATATCATAAGTCACATGTCAAGTTCTGCCCGTCATTATCCAGGTTAATCTGAACCCACCCGTACATACCCTTGACGTAGGCCAAAATAGTAGTACGACTGTCCCAAACCAACGCATCTATCTATGCAACAGATAAATACCCGGCAGCTACCAAACACTATGCCTTGGCGTGAGGTCAAAATACATAGCTTGAATACTACCGAATATTTAACTGAAATGACGGAGGGCTACGAATGGTTTCTGGCGAAAACCTTTAACGTAATGAACTTGATATCGTTGAAGGAACGGATAGCTTTTTAGAAAATATAGTGACGAAAACCTTTACTAAAGAGGTCACTCCCGGTGAAGGGATCTCGGCTCTTTCCCCGTAGAATGGGGTGCAGGATATTCCAAATGAATACCGCGATGCAAAGCAAAAGTAATCGGCTATAGTGAAGTTAATGCCCTGATGCAAACTTCTGTCCAAGGGGTCACTCCCGGTGAAGGGATCTCGGCCCTTGCCTCGTCGACTGAGGAGCAGGATATTCCAATGAATACCACGATGCAAAACAAAAGTAAACGTCCTTGCAATAACAGCTTTTTGAAAAGTGTTCCAACAACATCAGATTAGGTTTGTTTTAACTTGCATTGATCCGAATCAATGCAGTCCCATCAATTGATCACACCAAAAAGAACGAAAATATACTGATGTACGTATATGCCATCCGCATTCGCCACTGGGTCCCGTCATTACCCGTTAGGTTAGCTAACTAACGACAGAGCGGGGACTGGACTAGCGCGGATGCAAAACATATACAACATCTACTAATATATATACCAATATATTATATTCGCTCAAGGCGTGAATGAAATGCAACATCACAGATAATGAACAGCATCACAGAAACAATACAGATATCTGGGATCCCCGGGTTTCACAGAGCCACTGCTGAAACCCGACGTTCCCCTGGTCGTGTGGATAGCCTGTGCAATGAAATCCTAGACCCCTACGGGCGCGGCAAGTCACCCGCCAAAACCTGAAGCGAGGCAGCCCCCTTCAGCGCCGTGAATGGACCACCCAGCACTTCACGGAATCCGGCAACTTGGGCACCCCTCCTGGGTCAACCTGTACCCCCTACGAGTGCGGCGAATAGCCCGCCAATCCTAGAGTGAAGCCCCCTCCGTCTCAATGCCATGAGATGCGGGCTTGTTGCCCTCCAGAACCCGGCTATCCGTGCACCCCTCCGCGGGGCAATCCTAGTACAGAAAGTAAAATATACATACACCGGGTACATCGACCGCAACCAGGTCGTGCCCCAAAATAATAATACAGTCAGGCAGTGATGGCAGTCCACATGTCGGACGCTCGTCCCGCAATATCAAATGTACATAATACAACAAAACTGTACTAGCATTGCATCCAGGCTATCCCCCACGACCGATCCTCAACATCACAGCAAATACATAGAACATCAACGTGAAAGTCACGTTCGCAAATCCGTCTAACCGGGCTATAGCAGTTAGACCGGATTTACCGATCGAGTGACATTCACGGTCGCAGATATAATGTAAATACTGTGAAAAATGTGTTTAAAAAATTTCCGATTGATCAAACAATTAACAAGTGGGCCCCAAAGAAAACTGTAGCACTCACAGAAACAATTGGCCAAACTTTAATATTCCAAAGCCCATATTTTAAGCCCAGAAGGCCTCTGTAAAAAAAATGGTGAACTGATGTGAATAGTGCGCGGCGGAAGGGCCGCACAAAGGTGGTTTTCGCGGCGGTTCCGCGCTCCAACAGTGGAGTTACTTCATCAAATTTTTACAGAACTCTTAGATTATCCAGTACATCAATATTTTACAACCTGAAAAATTTTTCGAGACTGAAAAATTTCAACAGAAACTGTCGTGGGTAAAATGCAGTTTTGGAACTTTTTGATCGATCGGAAATGCAAACACATTACACAAAGCTAGACTAAGTTAATGGCGAGGCTCTGATACCACTGTAAGTGCACGGCGGTGCCCCGGCCGTCAATCCGACGCCGGAATGCGGAAGCGGTGATAAACTTAAATTTTGCGGACTTTGCAAACCGGCACCACCGCGCACTAAACTCCGGATCGTAACCATTAACAAGTCTAGCAAACCAAAAAGAAAGGGAAGAGATGTATACCGACGATCCAAGTCCTCCGGTCTTCATCTCCACTCCGATCTCCTCGCGGGATCTCCGTCCATCTCCTCCTCGTCGGAAAGGGGCACCACGAAGCCGGGTACTTTTACGGGCTCCCGCCTCTATACCGAGGCAACTCGGGCATGAAGCCGGCAACTCGACATGCTCAAGATATGCTGTAGGTTATCTAGTGTAGTGTCTCTTTTGGGGTTTGTTGCCATTTGAGGATGATGGAGGATACAAGACAAGAAAAATGGTGCTTGCATTTTTCTTATCATGAAATGAGATCAAGAAAATGAAACACTCTCAAGGATGAAGATGAAACCCTCTTCTTCTCTTTTCTTTCACTCTTTCTTTTTCTCAACCATGAATAAAACTCTCTTCTTGTGAGAATGAGAATGGTGGAGGAATGAACACATAATGCAAAGGGAGGTGAGTGTAGGAGCAAAAGAAAGGTGACCATATCCAAGGTCAAGGAAACATACACCATGCTTAAACTACTATACACTCCATAACCTTTCACATCTTAAAAAAGCAAGTCAATGGTGCAAGATATGAAAGCCATCATAATCAACACAATTGCAAGAAACCCCCCCACAAAGTGTTATTTGGAAAACTGCAAATAACCCCTCCATCGAAAAAGTCCGGCCGGGAAAGAACAAAGGAAAACCGGCCGGAACGGAATGCAAACTGGCAACTCCAGAAAACTGGTCCCGTAATAAATTACAGGAAAACCCCGATACTGTGCATACACACCCGCATCTGTATTCCGTCCGGATACAAATGCAAAGAGACAAAATCTACACTGTACTAAACTAGGACCGGCTTAAACCAAAGCCGGCTAGTAATATCCGTCCGATCCTGATCCGTGCAATACCGCACGTATCTGATCGAACCCTGCCATATAACCATACGGCTACCAGTACAAACCGTCCGATCCTGATCCGTGCAATACCGCACGTATCTGATCGGACCCTGCCATATCTCCATACGGCCTCTACAGCGTTTCGCCCGAAACTTGAGTAACTGAAAGTGTGGTGGACTCTAAAGACTCGTCAACACCATGGCTGTGGATTTAACCACTAGCACGTCAGAGGTATAAGCCAATACATAACGGGCCACCAGCTATTGACTAAAAGGGACGTCGATGAGCGAACTCATCCTGACACCCAACTGAGCCTGTCAGTGACAATATCCGTGCAGTCCGGTCCGTTCGTCTATGAGTATCGCATGGCGGGCCTAGGGGGTTGGTAAAAGTCAGACCCCCAAAAGCGGTACAAGTCGTGTCGGAGTGTAGCCCAGAACACCCTGAGATACTACTGGAATACCTACCAGTAAATCTCCTTGCCTTGGCCAAGGACTTTGTGTAATGGCTCTCCTAGACACAGCACGACCTCACCCCCAATACCGGGAGAGACGAACCCCTGAAGATACGCTCACTGCCTCCATGTGGCTCGGGACTGTACCCAACTAAAACCTGTTTGCACGACTCCTTTGAGCCGTGGTAGGGTAGTAATCAAAGTACAGTGGGAACTCACACGAGACAAATGACGATCCCCAGGTCGATGAACTAACCTGCACACATGTCACCAGGGAACTGCCATCTGACGTCTGGTATATGACCAACTAGCATGTTCCCGGCGAGTCCTGTCCGGTGTACTCATAACCCAATGAGCACCTGTATACATCTTAGGTGATCCAACTGACACCAGTGGCTTGTGAGACCGGCCACCGCCCCTCGTCGGGGTCTCGACTGTATACACTAGTCTACTAATGGAGTATCGATGCCCGGTCTCGAAACTCCCACGACTAGGGACCTTTTAAGGATATGCTTGTAGACCCCCAGCTCCCACTTATATGATCGCCCTCATACTGCTGGTGGTCAAGCAAGAATCCTAGGGGCTCTATCAACGTGTAATAGCGACGTGTCAGGTCACCTAAAACAGTACACGATGATAAAGGTAAACCAGATAGCATACTATCATCTCGAGTAAGACTGTCCTACCGGGATAGGTCCTCCCTCAATCATTACAATCACGTACCTGTGACCTAATAATTGACTCTGAGGGCACTATCTCCAACACATGTGGGTGGGTCTAATTAATCACGAAATGACGGGTAGAACTTGACTAGTGCTTATGATTTGTTGACCATAGTTAAGGTCATAAGTCACCAGGGGAAAATATTATTGGGAATTTCAGGTGTTGAAATTTGCAATGAGATTGCATACCTTCTATGAGATAGTTGGATCCCGATACCCACTGCGAGTAAGAGTTGCTCCTGGGAGAGTTTTGCACATTACAATTAGCCGATCAAAGTAGGTGTCTAGAAAGGTGTTAACGGGGTTATGCCTCTGGAAAAATGAGATTTATTTTAATTAGGTCCGTGCGAAAGCACGGGGAACCTCTTTCAAAGTACCAACACTGGCCTGGCCAAAAAATTGGTGAACTTGTACGGTGTAATTAATCCCGGCTAGTCTTACCTTTTAGGGTTTGAAAAAAGATTTGATAAAAATAGTGGGAGCCATCCTGATTAGATAAAATAATAACCAATCTGATCTTGCAAGAGCATACACAGAGTTTTTTCTTCTCTCTCTCTCCTTGTAGCGACCGTAACATGCCTTAATCAAGATAATAATTTGGATGCATTGACCGAACATGTTTATTATACTGAGCCGGGGAACGTTGGTTCCACTCTATCTTATAATTGTTATAAGTCCGAGCAGGAAATAGGGGAATATCTGGATTCGTACGCGGCCCAATCGAGCAATAAGCATGTTGATACATATTCTTCGGCTGTATTCGTTATCAAGAACTGTTTCTCAGTACACTCTACGTCCTGGGTATGAGATACCGAAACAGGATCACACATATATAAGAGTTACATAGGCTATAGAAAGGTAGAGAACTGGGATTGGGTGATATGTTTCTAAGTATAGGGAATGGTACAATTGTTGCAGCTAAATTAGTTAGCAAATATCACCTTGTATTAATACATTGATTCTGAACCTGATATACAACATTACATCAGTTTCTTTATTAAGTTAAAGAAGAATATAATTTTGTATTACAGGATAATGTTGTGAACATTTTCCTTAATCAAAAGTTGATTAGATCAGGCATGTTATGTAATGACATATACGTTCTAAATCAAACCACAGTTCAAACTATATAGAACACATACAAGAGGAGTAGTTCAAAAATGAACGAATCCTTCTTGTGGCATTATAGACTAGGTCATATCAATGCGACAAGGCTAGCTAAGTTACATAAGGATGAATATTTGAATCCGTTCGAATTTTCATTTTATAATACTTGCCAGTCTTGTCTCAAAGGTAAAATGACCAATACTCCGTTTACTGGAAAGAAAGATAGAGTTACTGAACTCTTAGGACAGATACATGATGATGTATATGGTCCTATGTCTACAAATGCCAGGGCTGGTTCCTCATACTTCATTATATTCACTGACCATCTCTCAAGATTCAAACATATGTTCCTGTTGAAACACAAATCTGAAACTTTTGAGAAATTCAAGGAATATAAGCTTGAAGTTAAGAACCAGACGGGTAGAAGTATTAAAATCCTTCGATGAGATCGGGGAGGTGAATACTTGGGCATGGAGTTCCTGGATTTTCTAAACGGAGAATAGGATTCTCTCTCAGCTTAATCCTCCGTATACACCACAGCACAAGGGTGTGTCAGGGTGGAGGTATTGCGCCCTATAAGATATGGTGCGCTCTATGAAGAGTACTGCTGAGTTGCAAGTTTTCTTTTGGAGTTATGCACTAGAAAAGCTGCATACCTGTTGAATAGGGTTCCAACCAAATTAGTTCCTACCACTCCATATGAGATATGGAATGGGAAGAGACCATCTTTTAAACGAGTTAAGATATGGGGTTGTCCGGCCTATGTTGAAAGGCAAAATCCGGACAAGCTCGAGGCAAAGTCAGTTCTGTATAAGTTTGTTGGATATCCCAAACATTTGCAAGGGTATATCTTCTACCACACTGAGGAGCAAAAGGTGTTTTGTTTCTCAGCATGCCACCTTTTTAGAAAAGAAATTTCTTATAGAAGAAATTTTTGGTCATGAGGTAGAACTGGAAGGAGTTCCAGCTAGACAAACTAATAGCTGATGATTTGGTGAAACTAAAAGATTCAATAGTCTCCAATAAACCTCAGCCTCTCCGCGAATCTGGTAGGGTTCCTCATCCACCTGAGAGATACTATGGTTTCCCCAGTGACGGTGGGAGCGAGGATTGCATCATGGTAGATGATGACCTAACCAGGTTTAGGCAAGCCATCATGAGTGGGGACTCTGTGAATTGGCTGGATGCTATGCAATCAGAGATGGAATCTATGTACACCAACAAAGTATGACTTTCAATGTTACACCTGAAGGGGTAACCCATCAGGAGCAAGTGGATCTTGAGAAGATTCTTGGTGTAGATGGAAAAGTTGAGACTTTCAAAGATAGACTTGTAGTAAAAGGTTTTCGTCAATAACCAGGTGTGGATTATGATAAAACCTTTTCTTCAGTGGATATGCTTAAGTGTCACGACCCGAAATATTAGCTCGTGACAAGCACTTGAATCACGCAACGTCTAAAGGCGTAACGGAATTCAAGTAAGCTGAAACCCAGAAATCTAAACCTTTTAGAAAAATAAAGGAGGTGAGGTTTTGAAATAAAGTTATATGAAATCAAGTTTTCTTAATGCATAGAAAAGGAACATGATTGATGCAAGTGAAATTTACTAATTTGAAAACATGTTTCATGTTTTAAAAATTTTGGCAGTACCTCCTTTGTATATTTTGATCCAAAACCACAAATACATCATAAGAATAATGGCATCCCCAAGCGGGAGCTAACTCTTCGCCAAACGGCGGATCACAACCACACAAGACAATATATAAAAGTATACAAAGCCCAACGGCAAAGTTCACCACAAAAAGATAAAGAAAAGAAAGACATATAACTCACAAGTAGCGGAAAACCCCTCGCTCAAAGTCGTGCAACCACAATCCCACTAGTCTCATTACTTATACAATTTACAAGTTTTGATTGATGGAGTTAACTAGATACAATAAGAAATATAGATACAAGAGTGGGTATGATACAAATGTCCCACTTACCAATGCAAAACACCCGAATGCAACTGTGTGCCAGCGAAGCCGCTACTGATCCAAGCGGTCAACCTGCAAGAGCTGTGGCACAACGGGGGTGAGTTGCCAACTCGTGAGTAGAAAAATATCAACAGATAGAAATCGAATAAACAACAACTCCTAGGTCAACTATATCATAAAGGTAATACTATGATATCTAGGGTGACCGGGTCTGTATATGTGCCGACAGGGTAGTCAATACCTATATGCATGCGGATAACATCCAACAGTAATAATCAATGCATGTATATGGATCTCGTCCAACCATAATCAAGGTATGTATGCATGTGGATCTCGTCCACCCAAAATCAAGGTATGTATGCATGTGGATCTCGTCCACCCATATAATCAATGTGTGTATGTACGTAAATATCATAAAGGAGTGTGCATGAAAGTATGAGGATATATATATCAACGGTGTCCCTCGTGACACATCAAAATCATGGAACCTGAGTGCCTAGCATCGACAGTCGAAAACATCATGAAAACCATGCCCAGCATCGGCACGTAAATCCTCATATATCGGGCTCCGTCAGTCCGGATCGGCCCACGGGCTCTGTCAGTCCGGATCATCCCATATCATCTCTCGACTCCGGTCAGTATCCTCCGGATATCTGCCGAGCCTAAATACTATCACCGGTAGGTAGTAGTCTCTCTGCCAGGCTCACCGTCTACTGCACAGCGATCCGTTCTTGCCCCGGGTTACCATATCGGGTCGACCATGTACCCGCAATCGTCCTCATCCGCCTCCTCGACACGGGTTTCAGATGTCGCTATCAGAACCGAGAAAACACATGGTGGACGCTGTTAGTTATGTATATACCCTAGAGGCCATTGTTGTACATATGATGTATATTATAAAGGATGCTTGGATATATATAGAGAGGACTTTCTTACTCGTCATGATAGTATGCTATTTGTTTCTCTTTGTCTTAACATGTTGACTTATATTAGTTTACTATCTTACTCTCACATGTTGATAAAGCCCTTAGGATCTGTACTCGACTACTGGGACTATGATAGATCATACTAGTGGGGCTACGATAGTCGATGAGTACATCCTATAACTGTTCCTAGTCGAGGGTATATCGAGACAGGGCATCGATACACCATAGTAGACTAGCGTATACGCATCTTGACCTATATGATGGGCGATGGATGATCCCATATCCATCGATGTTTGACATCAAGGATGGTGTACGGGTGCTCAGTGGTGACTGGGTACACTGGACGGACTCGCCGAGAACTCCCAGATGGTATTATACCTCACGTCAGATGGCAGTTCTCTAGTGACACTGGTACAGGGTAGTCTGTAGACCCGAGATCGTCATAGAGTCTTGTGTGATTCCTACTGTGCTTTGATTTCCACCTTACCACGTCCAAGAGGGCTTGCAAAATGGTGGCTTTTGGGTACAGTCCAGAATCACATGGAGGCAATGAGCGATAGGAGGGGATTCGCCTCTCCCGGTATAGGGAGTTGATGTTATGCTGGGTTCGATTGGCTATAACTGGAAGTCACTGGCCAGGGCGGATATAGAGTACTACTGGTAAGTGTTATCAGTAGGTTCTCGACCTGTTATGAGCCTCACATCGACACGACTTATCGGTTACTGGGGTCTGACGTATACCACCCCTAGACTAGATATGCAACATATCAGACGAAGAGACCGGACTGTACGGGAGTGTTACTGATTGGATTCACAGGAGAATGTACAGGCTTGCTTGTTGATCTTCTGATCGCTCAATACCTGGGTGGCTGTTACGGTTAGCTGACCGCTTGCAGCTTGCGGGTGTTTGATATGATCATCACCTCCTACCGGCGTATTGACGATTCTTTAGAGTCCTACATAGAGGTTTCTTGACTCAGGCAAAACGGAGTAGGGGCACATATGTGATATGTGTAGGACCGAGGATAATGCGATATGAGATACCGTATTATATTCTCGCGTTATTTTGATATGAGCCGGATCATCGGATCAAGTGTTGATTTGATGAATCTGTATATGATATATTAGTCGGTTATATTCGATATAGCTGGATTGTCGGATCAAGTGTTGATTCGATAATTTGATGTATAATAATATATATATGATATATTGAATTACATTATCTATTATTGGCTCGCTTTATTATTTCATTTTCTCACCGGGTAATACATTGATATATATGCGATATATGTTAATTGTATTATTTTCTTTTGTTACAAAATATATTATATATGTGATATATAATATTGTAACATATTATTATTACTAATGCAACATGTTTAGTTGAGATTAAACAAGATTAGGCTTTGATTTAGGTTAGTGCTTTCTTGATCCTTCTAGAAGGTTTCTTTTTGTTTTGAGCTAAGATATTATGGTTGATATTTTTTAGTGACTCATTCTTAACCCAACACAAACCCTTAGCCTTAGTTAATTCTCTACATGGGTTAGCCTTGTCATAGTTGACCATGGTTGCATTTGTAATGATATATCATTTCATTATTCATCACAAAAGGTTTTTTAATTCATTATTATTCTTCTTCTTCTTCCTTGAGCTTTGAGAAAGCTTTCTAGGTTTTGAGTTTTGTGATGATTAGTGTGAGAATTTGAAAATAAAAGAGCGCACAAATACTACTTCATCATCCTCATCTAATCTAGCCAATTAGATTAGGGTGTTCACCTCATTAGAGAGAGATAGCTTGAGTTATAGAAACTTCGAAGTAGATCATCGGAGAAAAGGAAGACTACAAGCTAGCATGGATCATTCGGGTTGTGGAGCCTCTCTTGAGTCCGGGAGATCATGGATCGCGGCGAAGGGACTTCTACTCGGAGCTTATGAAGCGAAGGAGCGGACTACAAAGATTGTAATCCCTCACTCTTAGTTGTAAAGATGTTTACTTGCATGTTAAACCCTAATAATCTAGCAAAGATCCCGGCTTTGGGTTGTTTCGGCACATCTAAATTTTAAATCGGGCATGGTTGATTCCTTATAGACCCTTGTATGACTGCCTAGGAACCCTATAGTTGTATCAGAGCCATGCTAGAGCATTAGGCGACGTGTATACGAAGTTAAAACTCCGATCGAACCCCGAAACATTGAAAATGACCCCCTCTCTGGAAATTTTGTAAAAATGTGATTTTTTCTGCATTAAAAATTATCAAAAAAATCAGCAGTGAATTCTAAGAGTTACTGTGCAAAACAACACCAAAATACCACTAAAGCGCCCCGGAACCGCGGCCGTACCATGCATTCTGCGGTAGTTCCGCGGCAGCACAGTAGTATTATGGTTAGGATTTTGGCACAGTGCATCCGTAGGTATTTGTAGCTGCTTCTGGGTAATTTTAATCTGACTCGAGTGTTGAGTGTTCTGGGGATTATTTTGTATTCGTTGATTCAATCGGAAAATTTAGTTTTGTTTTGTTTTTCGGATATTTTAGAAATTGTTAAAATGTTCGAACGGATATCATTAACTCACTTTTTCCCGGCACGAATTTTTTTTTTCAAGTGTTGAATTTTTCTTGAGTTTAAATCTTTCGGAAAAATGTGCAAGTAATGCGGTGGACCCTCTTGAAGAACACAAACCTTAACTCGATTATGTGACCGTCTGAACCACCTCTAAACCTTAAGGTTTGGGGTAGTACGGCGTGCCACATGTGAGGCGTTGGCTTGACCCTTCTACGGCTGGACCATTGGTACTGTTGCATATGATGGATGCTTTTAAACTCCGCTCAAGTGTTGAGCCATCTGGGAAATTTTGGGTATTTGATTATTCGATCGGAAAGTTTAATATTGTCTATTTATCTGGAATGTGATACAATATGTGGAATTCATATAGTTAGGCATGAAATGCGAAGTATGTGATATTTCGGATTTACGATGTCTAAAGAGATTGTGAATTCCAAATGTTGTAGTTTTACACTTTCTTTTCCGTGACCGTAAGTGTAGTATGTAGTTGTATTGCCGGTTTTCGTTGCTATACATCAACGACGATCGGTGTATGCATACTTACTTACGTTGATGATATGAGATATTATGTGTTGCTGTGATATGTTATATTGGATCGTCGCGGTCTGAATAGCCGGGGGTTTTATGTGAAATGAGGGTTTTTATTTTCATTCATGTAAAATTCATTTGTATGTAATATTCTTTTATTGGGGCACTTCCGGGATGAGGTTGATGTCACCAGTGTATATTATTTACTTTTCCGCATTAGGTAGACCCAAGGAGGGGAGCACAAGTAACCGGGTTCTAGGATCGAGTGGGAGGCCATCTCGAGGAGTCGAGACCGGGTCTCCTAATCCTAGAATTGGCAGTGTTACTTGCCGCTCTCGTGGGGGTCTAGGGATGTGGGTTTGGCTATTCATCACGACCGTGGAATCCGTGTTTTATACAGGCTCGTATTAAAACACGGACATCCTAGTATATCCAATATTTCATATATGTTCTTCTGCTGCAATGTTCTGTGATGAGATCATATTACCGCCTGAGACGAATGCTTATACTATATATATGTGCTGATATATAAATATTACTGCTTTCGTTTCATCCGTGATGCTTAAGAAGCATAAGCTGATGGGATATATTAATGAGATTAATAAAAGAAAAGAAACCTAAAAGATGTTGTAGAATCAAAACATTATAAAAAGGGTAGCTACAGTTTTGGTTTGCATAGCGGTATATATGATAAACCCTGCACCTTATTCGATGAGGAAAGAGCCGAGATCCCTTCACCGGGAGTGACCTCTTTAGCGAAACTAGCAGATGCTACAAACTCGCGGGTTAGTTTTTGACAGCTTATATAGTTCTTGCTTTGCACAGTGTTATATATGATATACCGTGCACCTTATTCGATGGGGAAAGAGCCGAGATCCCTTCACCGGGGGTGACCTCTTTAGCGAAACTAGAAAAGCCTCAAAAACACTCCTTTTCAAAATCACTTGTTTCTACAACGATATCAAGTTCTTTACGCTCATGGTTTTCTGAAAAACCTACGTAGCCCTCCGTCATTTTAGATAGAGACTGGTTAGTATTCGTGCTGCGTTTGTTGACCTTAGCCAAGGTGTGGTGTACGGTAGCTAATTGGTATTTATCTGCTAAAACATGAGATGTGATTGAGTTAGGGTAGTCGTATGACTTTGTTGACCTTAGCCAAGGGTCGTACGGGTGGGTTTAATTCAATCGAGAAATGACGGGTTGAACTTGGCTAGCACTTATGATTTGTTGACCTTAACCAAGGTCATAAGTTGCTAGGGGAAAAAGTATTATCGGGAATTTCAAGTGTTGAAATTTGCAATGAGATTGCATACCTTCTATGAGATAGATGGATCCTGATACCCACTACGAGTAAGAGTTACTCCTGGGAGAGTTTTACACAGGACAATTAGCCGATCAAGTAGGTGTCTAGAAAGATGTTAACGGGGTTATGCCTCTGGGAAGACGAGGTTTATTTTAATTAGGTCCGTGCAAAAACACGGGGAACCTCTCTTAAGTACTGACACTGATCTGGCTGAAAGATTGACGAAATTGTAGGGTGTAATTAATCTCGGCTAATCTTACCTTTTAGGGTTTGAAGGAAGATTTGATAAAAACAGTGGGAGGCATCCTGATTAGATAAGATAATAACCAATCTAATCTTGGAAGAGCATACGCTAAATTGTTTCCTTCTCTCTCTCTCCAGGTAGCGACCATGTCAGGACATAATCAAGATAATAATATGGATGTATTGACTAAAGCCGCTTATTATACTGATCAGGGGATCGTTGGTCCCGTTCTTTCTTATAAGAGTTATAAGACTGAACAGGAAACAGGAGAATATCTGGATTCTCATGCCGCCCAAACAAAGAACATGCATGCTGATGCATCTTCTTTGGGTGTGTTAGTTATTGAGAACTGTTTCTCTGTTCACCCTACGTCCTGGGTATTAGATACCGGATCAGGATCCCACATATGTAAATTGTTACGTGGACTACGTAAAGGTAGAGAACTGGGAAATGGTGATCATTCCGTACAAGTAGGGAATGGTGCAAGTATTGCAGCCAAAGCAGTTGGCGAATATCACCTTGTATTACCAAGGAGTAATACATTGATTCTGAACGAGTGCTATTATATACCGAACATGATGTGCAACATTATATCAGTTTATTTATTAAGTAAAGAAGGATATAATTTTGTAGTACAGGATAATGTTATGAACATATTCCGAGATCAAAAGTTGATTGGATCAGGCTCGTTACATAATGGAAAATACGTTCTCAATCAAAATACAGTCCTTAATATACAAAACACGAATAAGAGGAAAAGTTCAGAAATGAACGAATCCTACTTATGGCATTGTAGACTTGGTCATATCAATGCGACACTACTAGCTAAGTTACATAAGGATGAATATTTGAATCCGTTCGAATTATCATCTTATGATACTTGCCATTCATGTCTCAAAGGAAAAATGACCAAAAATCCGTTTAGTGGACGCGGAGAAAGAGTTACGGAACTCTTAGGACTGGTAAATAGTGATGTATGCGGCCCCATGTCTACACATGCCAGGAACGGTTCTTCTTATTTTATTATATTCACTGACGATCTTTCTAGATACAGACATGTGTTCCTGATGAAACACAAGTCTGAAGTTTTTGAGAAATTCAGAGAATATAAGAAAGAAGTAGAGAACCAAACGGGCAAAAGTATTAAGAACCTTCGATCTGATCGAGGAGGAGAATACTTAAGCAATGAGTTCCTTGATTATCTAAAAGAGAATGGGATTCTCTCTCAGCTTACACCTCCTTATACACCACAGCACAACGGTGTATCGGAGCGGAGGAATCGCACCCTATTAGATATGGTGCGCTCTATGACAAGCACTGCTGAGTTGCCTATTTCTTTCTGGGGTATGCGCTTGAAACAGCCATATACCTATTGAATAGAGTTCCAACCAAATATGTGCCTACCACTCCATATGAGATATGGAATGGGAAGAGAGCATCTCTTAAAAGAGTTAAGATATGGGTTTTCCATCCTATGTTAAAAAGCAAAATCCGGACAAGCTCGAAGCACGATCAGTTCTTTGTAAGTTTGTAGGATATCCAAGAAATTCGTATGGATATCTATTCTACCACAGTGAACAACAAAAGGTATTTGTTGCTCAACATGGTACCTTTTTAGAAAAGGAATTTCTTGCAAAAGAAATTAGTGGCAATGCGGTAGAGCTGGAAGAGCTTCCAGCACCACAATCTACAACTGATGATTTATTGGAACCAGAGGATTCAGTAGTTCCCGACGAACCCCAGCCTCTCCGCTGATCTAGTAGGGTTTCTCATCTACCTGAGAGATACTACGGTTTTCTCATTGATGGTAGGAGCGAGGATTGCATCATGGAAGATGATGACCCGACTAGTTTCGAGCAGGACATCACGAGTGGTGACTCTGTGAAATGGCTGGATGCAATGCGATCTGAGATGGAATCCATGTACACCAACAAAGTATAGACTTTGGAAGTTGCTCCTGAATGGGTAAAACCAATTGGGAACAAGTGGATCTTTAAAAAGAAAATTGGTGTAGATGGAAAAGTTGAGACTTTTAAAGCTAGACTTATTGCAAAGGGTTTTCGTCAACGACCAGGTGTGGATTATGACGAACCCTTTTCTCCAGTGGCTATGCTTAAGTCCATCCGGATCTTACTTGCCATTGCTGCATACCATGCCTACGAAATCTGGCAAATGGATGTTAAGACCGCCTTTCTAAACAGTGATTTAGAAGAGTGCGTGTACATGACTCAGCCAGAGGGCTTCGTAGATAGTGGGAGCAGCGGAAAAGTGTGCAAGCTGCTTAAATCCATTTATGGGTTAAAGCAAGTATCGCGGAGTTGGAATATCTGTTTTGATGTTGTAGTCAAAGAGTTTGACTTCATCAAAAATATAGATGAATCTTGTATTTATAAAATGGTTGCAGAGAGTAAGGTTGTCTTCCTCGTATTGTACATCGATGACATGCTCTTGATAGGAAATGATCTTCCTATGCTGCAATCAGTCAAGCTCTTCTTATCACAAAGATTCTCAATGAAAGATCTAGGTAATGCCTCCTGCATATTGGGAATCATGATCTATAGAGATAGATCTAAACGGATACTGGGATTGTCCCAATCCAGGTACATTGACACCATACTAAAGAGGTTTAGTATGGAAGAATCCAAGCGTGGGAACCTGTAGGGTCCCTAGGCACCCTAGTGAGGTCTCACAAGGTATCGAACATGCCAATTTCAAAAATTCTAGGTGCCGAGAGACCCGACTACGGATCGTTTGCTAGAAAACTAGGCGAAAAAGCTAACTAGTTAACACTTAACTAAGAGATACGGAAATACAACCTTTGTAGATCCGGTCCTCCACCTCCACGGCTCCGAGATGAGGTCCTCTCCGCTGTCCAAATCAAATCTGTGCTCTAGCGTCGGCTTCGTCGGAGAATGGGCAAGCTAGGTCGTCGATGTCCACGCCGAAGATGATCTACGTCGAGGCATCGCTAGATCGAGCTCCACCTTCACCAAGTCTTGAAAACTTGTGAAGGAAACACACTCTACTACTTGGCAAGAGGTAGAGGATGAAGAAATAGGAAGTGGGTAGACTTTAGTTTTGGATTTCTCACTCATTTCATCAATCCACCATTGATGAAGTGAAGGTTTCTTCTTGAGTTCAAGGAAGAAGAAGAAGAATATTATGATAAGATTAATTAGAAAAGAAAAGAAAAACCATCCTTATCATAATAGTAAGCATGGTAAAGTGTAGAGAATTAACTTAGGTTAAATGAATGGTTAGGGTCAAGGTATCATGAAGCTTCCACTAAACAACAAAAAAAGCCACCATTCTTTTTCTCCTTTTTCCATCTATTTCCAAAATGAATAAATAGATAAAGGAAAAGAGAAAAGGAAATAAAACCCTAATCATAAGTTTAACCATGGTTTAATTCTTTACACTTAACCAAGTAAACATGTATCATCAAACATGATACAAACAAGTGCACAAAAATATATCGCATATACAATGCGCACATCCGAGTGAGAAAATCCATTTAAAGTGAACCGATACTAGTTAATGCAAAGTAATATATCAAATATATTACTATGCATTAAATCATTAAATCAACACTTGATTTAACGATCCGGTCATATCGCATATAACCGACTAGCATCATTAGTAACAACTTATCGAATCAACACTTGATCCGATAACCCGGCTATATCGCATATAACCGATCAATGTCACATCGCGAGAATCAAATACAGTATCACATACTGGTATCATTCTCGGTCCCGCACATATCTCATATGCGCTCCTATTTCGTTTCGCTTGAGCCAGGAAACCTCTGTGTAGGACTCTAAAGACTCGTCAATACGGTGGCAGCAGATGATGATCATATCAAGCATCCACAACCCGCAAGCGGTCTGCTAAACGTAACGGCCACCCGGGTATTGAGCTATCTGAAGATCGACGAGCAAGCCCGCTCACACTCCAGTTAATCCAACCAGTAACACTACCGTACAGTCCGGTCTGATCGTCTGATATGTCGCATATCCCGCCTAGGGGTGGTAAACGTCAGACCCCAATAGCTCGATAAGTCGTGTCGATATGAGGTCTATAACAATTCGAGAAACTACTGGTAACACTTACCAGTAAATCTCAGCAACCCTGGCCAGGGATTTCCTGTTATAGCCAATCGAACACAGCACAACATCAACTCCCTATACCGGGAGAGACGAATCCCCTCCTATCGCTCATTGCCTCCATGTGACTCGGGACTGTACCCAAAAACCACCGTTTTGCACGCCCTCTTGGACGTGGTAAGATGGAAATCAAAGCACAGTGGGAACCACACAAGACTCTATGACGATCTTGGGTCAACAGACTAACCTGTACCAGTGTCACCAGAGAACTGCCATCTGACGTGAGGTATAATACCATCTGGGAGTTCTCGGCGAGTCCGTCCAGTGTACCCAGTCTCTACTGAGCACCCGTATATCATCTCTGATGTCAAACACCAATGGATATGGGATCATCCATCGCCCATCTGTATGGGTCGAGAAGGTATACGCTAGTCTACTCTGGTATATCGATGCCCCGTCTCGATACACCCACGACTAGGGACATTGAAGGATGTACTTATGGACTACCATGTCCCCACTAGTATGATCCGCATCATAGTCCAGGTAGTCAAGTACATATCCTAAGGGCTTTACCAACATGTAATTGAGAGACAATCTGTGTACACGTTAAGGTAAAGAGCAACCAGATAGCATACTATCATGTTGAGCAAGAAAGTCCTCCCTATATATGTCCCAGCATCCACTACAATATACATCCTATGTACAGTAATGGCCTCTAGGGCATACATATAACTAACAATCTCCCACTTGCACTAGGGCCATCTGTAGCAGTGGTTGTAGTATCTCATACTCAACCATCCCATAAAAGTCTATCTCTGGGAACAGGCCTTTGTGAGTGGATCCGCTGTGTTGTCCTCTGAGCCTACTCTCCTAACCTTGATCTCCCTGGAGATCAACCATCTCCATGATCAAGTGATACTGCCATAGAATATGTCTGGATCACTGATGGGACCGGCGTTCCTTGGCATAAGCCACAACTCCATTGTCACACAATGGGAGGAACAAAGTTCATCTCATGAACAAATATATATCCAGACTGCCTCTTTGGTAGCATCTCAAATAGCGATGTATCCAGCCTTTATCGTCTAGTATGTCACGGTATCTAGTTTGGAACTCTTCCAACATACCGCCCCTTTACTGAGGGTAAAGACAATGCCTGTGACTGACACTCAGTCGTCTTTATCACCCTGGAACACTTCCAGTGATTCTCCCCAGGATCGATTGATACCATCTCACAACAACTAGTGAGAATCCTAATATCCATTTAGATCTATCTCATAGATCCAAAACCCAGGATTTAGGAGGTATCACTTTGATCCTATATGGAGAATCCTAGTGATAAGCGGAGATTGACCGAGCGTAGCATAAGAAACTCTTTTCTTATCAAGAGTATGTCATCCACGTACTCTACGAGGATCGTCACCATACTCCCTACTACCCTTTTGTTTATACAAGGTTCATCTTCCATTTTGATGATGTCAAACTCTTTGAGTACTTCATCAAAACAGACGTTCCAACTCCGCGATGCCTGCTTTATCCTATAAAGCATCTTGCACACGTTTCCGCTGCTCCCACTTTCTACGAAGCCCTCTGGCTGTGTACTTATAGACGCACTCTTCTAAAACATCATTTAGAAAAGCAGTCATGACACCCAACCACCAGATATCGTAGTCATGGTATGTAGCCGTGACAAGTAGGATCTGGATGGACTTAAGCATAGCTACTTGAAAAGGTTTCATCATTATCCACACCTGGTCAATGATGCAAACTTTTAACAAGTCTAGCTTTGAAAGTCTCAACTTTTCCATGTACACCAAGAAATCTTCTCAAGATATACTTGCTCCTGATGGGGATTTAACCCTTCAGATATAGCAGCTAAAGTCCATACTTTGCTGGTGTATAAGAATTCCATCTCAGATCATTAAGCATCCAGCCATTCTTACAGAGTCTTACTCCTGATGGCCAGCTCGAAGCTAGTTGGGTCATCATTTCATGATGCAATCCTCGCTCCCACTGTCATAGAGAAACCGAAGCAACTCTCAGGTGGGTGAGGAACCCTACTAGATCGGCGGAGAGGCTGAGGTTCATTGGAATCTACTGAATCCTATGGCTCTATCAAATCATCTACTGTAGTTTGTATAGCTGGAACCTTTCCAGTTCTACATAACAGACTTTGCCTCGAGCTTGTCCAGATTTTGCTTTTAGACATAGGCCGGACAACCCCAAATCTTAATTGGCTTAAGACATGGGCTCTTCCCATACCATATCACATATGAAGTGGTAGGAAACTGATTTGATTTGAACCCTATTCAATAGGTATGCAGCTTCTCAAGCGCATAACACCCAAAAGGAAATAGGTAACTCAGTATTACTCATCATAAAGCACACCATATCACATAGGGTGTGATTGCTCCGCCCCGATATACCATCGTGCCATGGTGTATACGGAGGAGTAATGCTGAGAGAGAATCTCATTCTCCTTTAGAATTGTCCAGGATTTCCGTGCTCAAGTATTCTTCTCCTTGATCACATCAAAGGACATAATACTTATACCCGTATTTTGGTTCTCTACTTCTAACTTATATTCTGTGAATATCTCAAAAGGTTCGGACTTGTGTTTCAACAGGAACATAGGTCTGAAACTCGAAAGATCATCAGAGAACGTAATGAAGTATAAAGAACCATTCCTGGCATGTGTAGACAGGAGACCTTACATACATCATCATGTTTCAGTCCCAAGAGTTCATTAACTCTTTCTCTGTTTCCAGTAAACGGAGCCATGGTCATCTTATCTTTGTGACATGACTGGCGAGTTTCACAAGATGTAAATTCAAACTGATTTAAATATGCATCTATATGTAACTCTAGCTAGTCGGGTCACATTGATCTGACCTAGTCTACAATGCCTCAAGAAGAATTCGTTCATTTCTGAACTCTTCCTCTTGTGTGTGATCCGTATACTAAGAACTGTAGTTTGATTTAGAACATCAATGCTTTTAGATAACGTGCCTGAACCGATCAACTTTTTATATAGGAAATGTTCAAAACATAATCTAACCATACAAAATTTTATCATTTCTTTACTAATAAAGAGACTGATATGATTTTGTATATCAGGTTCGGTATCTAACAACATTCGTTCAGAATCAATGTATTGGTAATACAGGGTGACAGTGACCAACAGACTTGGCTGCAACTCTTGCCCCGTTTTCTGCCTCATGAAACTTATCACCCATTCTCAGTTCTCTACCTTTCTGTAGCCCTATGTAACAGATTACATATCTGGGATCCTGATCTGGTATCACATACCCAGGACGTAAAGAATACTGAGAAACAATTCTTGTAATGAACACACCCGAAGATGATGCATCAGCATGCACTCTCTTCGTTTGGGCGGCACGGGAATTCTGGTAATCCCCAATTTCCTGCTCTGTCTTATAACTATTATAAGTTGGAGCGAGACCAAATATCTCCAGCTCAGTATAACAAGCGGGTTCGGTCAAAAATCCGTTTTATTATCTTGATTAAGGCGTGACATGGTCGCTACCAGGAGAGAGAGAGAAGAAAACACTCAGCGTGCGCTCTTGCAAGAATAGATTGGTTGTTATTTTATCTAATCAGGATGGCTCCCACTGCTTTTTATCAAATCTTCCTTCAAACCCTAAAAGGAAAGACTAGCCGGGATTAATCACACACTACAAGTTCGCCAATCTTTCAGCCAGGCCAGTGTCGGTACTTTGAGGGAGGTCCCCCGTGCTTTCGCACGAACCTAATTAATGTAAACCTCGTTTTCCCAGAGGCGTAACCCCATTGACACCTTTCTAGACACCTACTTGATCGGCTAATTGTAATGTATAAAACTCTCCCAGGAGTAACACTTACTCGCAGCGGGTATCGGGATCCAACTATCTCATAGAAGGTATGCAATCTCATTGCAAATTTCAACACTTGAAATTCCCGATAATATTTTGCCCCTAGCTCGCTATGACCTTGACGCATGCCAAACAACCCATAGTCTGCTAGTCAAGTTCAACCCGTACATTTCTTGATTGAATTAAACCCACCCGTACGACCCTTGACGCATGCCAAACAACGCCGTACGAATACCCTAATCCAATCGCATCATATGCTGGCAGATAAGCACTAGTTAGCTACCGTACACTACGCCTTGACGCATGCCAAACAACCGCAGCACGAATACTAACTAATACTTATCTGAAATGACGGAGGGCTACGACAGGTTTTTCTGAAAACCTATTGCGTAATGAACTTGATATCGTTGTAGGATCGAATGATTTTAAAATGGAGTGCTTTTGAGGCTTTTCTAGTTTTGCTAAAGGAGTCACTCCCGGTGAAGGGATCGTCGGTCCTTTCCTCGTCGAATGAGGTGCTGGATATATCACATATATCGCTGTGCAAAGCAAAAACACTTAAAAGCAATCAAAAGACAAACCGAGTGTGTAGCATCTGCCAGTTATTGCTAAAGGAGTCACTCCCGGCGAAGGGATCTCGGTCCTTTCCTCATCGAATAAGGTGCAGGATATATCACATATACCGCTGTGCAAAGCAAGAACTGTAGCTACCTGTTTTATTTTGAAATTCGATTCTACAACATCTTAGGTTTCTTTTACTTTCATTAATCACATTAATGATGTCCCATCATTTATATACCTAAACATCACAGATAAATACGACGTACACTTATGCCATCCGCATTCGCCTCGATGTCCCCTCGTGCACCGTTAGGTTAGGTAACTAACGGCAGAGCGGGGCAGGGCTAGCGCGGGTGTAAAACATAAGTAACGTCTATATAATATATCATATATACTATATACAGTATCTATCAGAGAACATCACATGATCACATCACAGATATCGCAGCAGAAGAATCATATGAAATATTGGATATACTAGGACGTCCGTGTTTTCAATACGAGCCAGTATAAAACACGGATTCCACGGTCGTGATGAATAGCCAAACCCACACCCCTAGACCCCTACGAGAGCGGCAAGCAACCCTACCAATTCTGGAGTTAGGAGACCCGGACTCGACTCCTAGAGTTGGTCTCCCACTGGACTCCAGAACCCGGTTACTTGTGCTCCCCTCCTTGGGTCTATCCTAGTGCGGAAAAGTAAATAATATACAAGAGGTGACAACTTCCGCAACCTGGAAGCGCCCCAAAAAAAGAATATTACATACAAGTTTTTACATGAATGAAAATGAAAAAACACTCATCTCACATAAAAACCCCCCGGCTATTCAAACACGACGATCCAACATAACATATCCAGCAACACATAACATCACATGTCATCAACGTAAGTAAATATGCGCATCCCAATTGTCGTTGACATATAGCAACGAAACCGGCGATATCACATATTACACTTACGGTCACAGAAAAGAAAGTGTAAAACTACAACAGTTGGAATCCGCAACCACCTTAGACATCGCATGCCTGACCAAATGAATTTCTTAGACATCGCATGCCTAACAATTATAAACCCCGCATTTTAGTCTCTTTATCGAAAACACTTTTCAATACCAAGTCGGGCAATTCAACAGGATTCCCGACATTTTGATCGAATGCTCGTCGCAAACTTCAGTAGACGGCTGCACCCCCGATACCGTCGACGAAGTGCACCAAGGCGGAACACCGCTACCGCGAGCACCCGGAGGGATGCTTTCGGCGACGGGGTTCTCCTACAGTCACTTGGTCGGGGCTATGGAGTGAGGCTGTCTATTAAGTTTACCCGGCGAGTATCCGCGTACGCTACGTGATTGCGACGGACTTTTGATCACATCAAAATTCCGTGGCAACCGATCAAGTGAGACTAAACTGCTATGTTTATATCATTCATTTAGTTATCACATAGCTACTTGTGAATTCCAATTATTGTATCCCATTCCGGATAAATAGAAAATGTCAAACTTTCCGATCGAACAATCGAACACCCAACTTTTCCCGATACAGATCAACACATGAAACAAGTCTAGCAACATTCAGTTCGTGCCTCGGTACCAACGGTCCAGCCGTAGAAAGGTCAAGCCAACGCCTCACATATGGCACGCCGTACTGCCCTAAACCCGAAGATTCAAAGGGCAGTTCAAGACGGTCACATAATCGAGTTAAGGTTTGTTGTCTTCTAGAGGGACCATCGCGTTACTTGCACTACTTAGAACGTCGTTAAACTACGGAAAAATCCAACACTTGGAAATTTCCCGACAGGGGAAAAATTGGGTATTTATATCCGGTCGAACTTTTTAACATATTCTAAAATTTATCCGGAAAGCCACACAGACAAAATTTGATGCTCCGATCGAAACACCGAATCCCCAAAACAATCCCAGATTATTCAACTCTTGAATAAATTTTAAAAATTCCCAGAAAACTCAGAAGAATTTATCAGGAATTACAGTGCAAAAATATAGGGCTGACGTCACCAGAGAGCCGCGGAACCGCCGCAGAAGCTAGGCTTCTGCCGCTGTTCCGCCGCACTAATTACTGTTCACCGAAATATTTTTGCATCGTAATTCTTATTTTTTCCTGCTGAATTTTTTAGTAATTTTTAATTTGGAAAAATCCTTGTTTTTAGAAAAAGGACAGAGAGCATTTTGTATTGGGGTTCCGGGTTCGTTCGGACTTCAAATTCCGTCTAGACTTCGCCTAAGGCTCTAGCTAGGCTCTGATACCACTGTAGGGTCCCTAGGCACCCTAGAGAGGTCTCACAAGGCATCGAACATGCCAATTTCAAAAATTCTAGGTGCCGAGAGACCCGACTACGGATCGTTTGCTAGAAAACTAGGCGAAAAAGCTAACTAGTTAACACTTAACTAAGAGATACGAAAATACAACCTTTGTAGATCCGGTCCTCCACCTCCACGGCTCCGAGATGAGGTCCTCTCCGCTGTCCAAATCAAATCCGGGCTCTAGCGTCGGCTTCGTCGGAGAATGGGCAAGCTAGGTCGTCGATGTCCACGCCGAAGATGATCTACGTCGAGGCATCGCTAGATCGAGCTCCACCTTCACCAAGTCTTGAAAACTTGTGAAGGAAACACACTCTACTACTTGGCAAGAGGTAGAGGATGAAGAAATAGGAAGTGGGTAGACTTTAGTTTTGGATTTCTCACTCATTTCATCAATCCACCATTGATGAAGTGAAGGTTTCTTCTTGAGTTCAAGGAAGAAGAAGAAGAATATTATGATAAGATTAATTAGAAAAGAAAAGAAAAACCATCCTTATCATAATAGTAAGCATGGTAAAGTGTAGAGAATTAACTTAGGTTAAATGAATGGTTAGGGTCAAGGTATCATGAAGCTTCCACTAAACAACAAAAAAAGCCACCATTCTTTTTCTCCTTTTTCCATCTATTTCCAAAATGAATAAATAGATAAAGGAAAAGAGAAAAGGAAATAAAACCCTAATCATAAGTTTAACCATGGTTTAATTCTTTACACTTAACCAAGTAAACATGTATCATCAAACATGATACAAACAAGTGCACAAAAATATATCGCATATACAATGCGCACATCCGAGTGAGAAAATCCATTTAAAGTGAACCGATACTAGTTAATGCAAAGTAATATATCAAATATATTACTATGCATTAAATCATTAAATCAACACTTGATTTAACGATCCGGTCATATCGCATATAACCGACTAGCATCATTAGTAACAACTTATCGAATCAACACTTGATCCGATAACCCGGCTATATCGCATATAACCGATCAATGTCACATCGCGAGAATCAAATACAGTATCACATACTGGTATCATTCTCGGTCCCACACATATCTCATATGCGCTCCTATTTCGTTTCGCTTGAGCCAGGAAACCTCTGTGTAGGACTCTAAAGACTCGTCAATACGCCGGCAGCAGATGATGATCATATCAAGCATCCACAAGCCGCAAGCGGTCTGCTAAACGTAACGGCCACCCGGGTATTGAGCGATCTAAAGATCGACGAGCAAGCCCGCTCACACTCCAGTGAATCCAACCAGTAACACTACCGTACAGTCCGGTCTGATCGTCTGATATGTCGCATATCCCGCCTGGGGTGGTAAACGTCAGACCCCAATAGCTCGATAAGTCGTGTCGATATGAGGTCTATAACAATTCGAGAAACTACTGGTAACACTTACCAGTAAATCTCAGCAACCTGGCCAGGGATTTCCTGTTATAGCCAATCGAACACAGCACAACATCAACTCCCTATACTGGGAGAGACGAATCCCCTCCTATCGCTCATTGCCTCCATATGACTCGAGACTGTACCCAAAAACCACCATTTTGCACGCCCTCTTGGACGTGGTAAGATGGAAATCAAAGCACAGTGGGAACCACACAAGACTCTGTAAGTGCACGGCGGCGCCCCGGCCGTTAATCCGACGCCGGAATGCGGAAGCGGTGAATAACTTAAATTTTGCGGACTTAGCAAACCGGCACCACCGCGCACTAAACACCCGGATCGTAACCATTAACAAGTCTAAGCTAACAAGAAGATGGGTTAGAGATATACCGACGATCCAAGTCCTCCGGTCTTCTCGTCATGGTCCCGATCTCCTGCGGAAAAGTCCCGTCTCCTCCTCGTCGCCGGAAGTGCACCACATCGCCTACTTTGTTTACGGGCTCCCACCTCAATGCCGAGGCAACTCGGGCACGAAGCCGGCTACTCGACGTGCCCAAGGTTCGTTGTAGAATATGTAGTAGAACTTGTGTCTCCTTATGGGGTAGTGGAGATGCCATTTGGTGGAGGGGTGAAAAACCAGAACAATGTGGAGGAGCTAGTGGGTATTTTGGAGCATGATGTGAACCAAAAATACACCCACACAATATTGGACAGCCCCCATCCTAAGTGGCCGGCCAAAGAGGTGAGGAGAAGAACATGGAGTGAGGGAGTGATATGATAAAAAACAAAAGATCAAAAACCACAACCATAATCAAAAAGAGAAAGAAAGGAATGGTTATGATATCAAGCAATGATCACAAGCAAAACCAACACTCATCCAACCATCATCACCAAACTCATCATCAACAACCATGATGATCACTAAAAGTCAAGCAATCATGAAGCTAGAAGTCAAGGTCAATGAGAGGCTATCATGATACAACAAAATGCAAAGACCCCCTTCCACAAATGCCTATTTGCAACAATGCAAATAAGCCCTCCTCCACCAATCTTCGGCCAATGAACGGAACAATGGAAATTGGCCGAAACGGAAAGCAAACTGGCAACTCCAGAAAACTGGTCCCGTAATAAATCACAGGAAAACCCCGATACTGTGCATACACACCCGCATCTGTATTTCGACCGAAATACAAATGCAATGAGACAAACTCTACACTGTACAATACTAGGATCCGGCTTATACCAAAGCCGGCCAGTAATATCCGTTCGATCCTGATCCGTGCAATACCGCACGTATCTGATCGAACCCTGCCATATAACCATACGGCCTATAGTACAAACTGTCCGATCCTGATCCGTGCAATACCGCACGTATCTGATCGGACCTTGCCATATCTCCATACGGCCTCTACAACCTTTCGCCCGAAAGCTGAGTAACTGAAATGTGGGGGACTCTAAAGACTCATCAACACCTTGGTTGTGGATTTAACCACTAGCACGTCAGAGGTATAAGCCAATACGTAACGGGCTACCAGGTACTGACTAAAAGGGATGTCTGTGAGCGAACTCAGCCTGACAACCCTACTGAGCCTGTCAGTGACAATATCCGTGCAGTCCGGTCCGTTCGTCTATGAGTATCGCATGGCGGGCCTAGGGGGTTGGTAAAAGTCAGACCCCCAAAAGCGGTACAAGTCGTGTCGGAGTGTAGCCCAGAACACCCTGAGATACTACTGGAATACCTACCAGTAAATCTCCTTGCCTTGGCCAAGGACTTTGTGTAATGGCTCTCCTAGACACAGCACGACCTCACCCCCAATACCGGGAGAGACGAACCCCTGAAGATACGCTCACTGCCTCCATGTGGCTCGGGACTGTACCCAACTAAAACCTGTTTGCACGACTCCTTTGAGCCGTGGTAGGGTAGTAATCAAAGTACAGTGGGAACTCACACGAGACAAATGACGATCCCCAGGTCGATGAACTAACCTGCACACATGTCACCAGGGAACTGCCATCTGACGTCTGGTATATGACCAACTAGCATGTTCCCGGCGAGTCCTGTCCGGTGTACTCATAACCCAATGAGCACCTGTATACATCTTAGGTGATCCAACTGACACCAGTGGCTTGTGAGACCGGCCACCGCCCCTCGTCGGGGTCTCGACTGTATACACTAGTCTACTAATGGAGTATCGATGCCCAGTCTCGAAACTCCCACGACTAGGGACCTTTTAAGGATAAGCTTATAGACCCCAGCTCCCACTTATATGATCGCCCTCATACTGCTGGTGGTCAAGCAAGAATCCTAGGGGCTCTATCAACGTGTAATAGCGACGTGTCAGGTCACCTAAAGCAGTACACGATGATAAAGGTAAACCAGATAGCATACTATCATCTCGAGTAAGACTGTCCTACCGGGATAGGTCCTCCCTCAATCATTACAATCACGTACCTGTGACCTAATAATTGACTCTGAGGGCACTATCTCCAACAATCTCCCACTTGCACTCAAGGCTAATTATTGCGATGTCGCATACTCACAGCCCGTGTGATACCGAACACCCAACTCCTCTACTAGTCAGTCTCACAAAGCTCGTTTGCGGAACTATTGCGTTCGAGGAATAGCCTCAGTGAGTGGATCCGCTTAGTTGTTTCTTTCTATGTCTCTCTATATCTCAAGTTCGCGGAGAAAGCTATCTCCCGAAAAGAGCAATACCTGTCTCAGAATATGTCTGGATGTCTGATGGGACATAGCTCATAAATGAACTCCAAATCCAAACTTCTTAGACTGTATCGTCAACTGAACTTAATCAGTATCCTGCGCGCCATGCCTCCCTCAATATTGCCTTGGACCACCTGTCCAAAATACTGCCCCTCATCAGAAGGAAAACTATAACTCTGACAACCTCCTTGTCGTCCATGTCACCTTGGAAGCCTGGAATGATAACTGTCTCCTGAATGAGGCTGTCGTTATCATATCCCTAGAACATCCACTTATGTTCTAAAACTGCTTCCGACTGTTTCTCCAGGATTGGATTAATATCAACTTATTGCATCTAGTGCAAGAACAACATCTGGTGTGGTACTTGACATCTCACGATTGACTCAATTGCCTGAGCAAGTGATCTGCCAATCATGCCCGTCCCTCTCCCCTTTAGTCTGTAAGACACCTTTGGAGAGGGTGACTCCATTACCTGCAGGTACACTACCGTGCCAGGAGTCGTCCATCCTAAATACTCTTAGAATGCTGTCAAGTACCCTGATTGGGAAACCACCCAAATCTAGATCTAAAACCATAGATCTAGTAACCAGTATGTCTGCATAAAATCCATTTCCTTTGTGGAGAAACAACTGTGTGACGACCAAAGTATAACCGATCGAAGTGTAGGAGTTTCTTTTCCTACTCTGTGTATATCATCCAAATACCAGGATATCACACCCTACTACCTTCTCAACTGATCCATCCCCTATTCTGATGAAGTCAAACCCATGACTGTCACTTCAGAAATAGATGATCTATCTCCGCTACATCTGCTTTAGTCTATAAATAGACATAAGCAACCTGTCCACCAATGCTTCCACTGCTCCCACTGACTACGACAACCCTCTGGCAGAGTCATATAGACGTACACTTCTAAAACTGGTTTAGAACGACGCTATACTCATCCTCCCGCCGGGTCTCGTAACCTGGAACAACAGCAATGGCAATTGTGGGTAAACAAGAACTTCCCTGTCACCGTCCTTGAGGCTACCGGAGTACCTCTCGGGTGCCTGAAGTTACCCACCTTATCTGCGGAGTGGCCAATGGAATGTCAATCCAGATTGAATCTTTAGGTTCCTTATCAAATCTTCAGTAATCGTTTGTGGTTCTGGAATCACTTCCAGTTCTACCATACTCCCACTATTGTTTTCTGAAAAAATCCATTTTTAATAAAACTGTGGCGAGTCTAGAACAATATTGCTATTGTTCATCCAGATGGTAGAAAATCAACCCGCGTCATAGCCTGGGTCAACCCACAAACAGCCATTACAGAAACGTGACTTGAGTTGTCCAGTGTCTGGTTTTAAGCATAAACCGGACAACTCCCCGTACCTTAACATCGTTAAGATATGAACTGTTCTATATCCAATATAGAAACAGAGGCACTGATTTAATTGTACCAGATTCAAATCATGCAGCTGTCCCCAGCGCATGTTAACTAAATGGAAGGAGGCCGATCAGCGTTACTCAACTTAGGAATACTTCCAATTATGAGTAACCTGAAAGAGAAGCAAGATCTCTTTATCATTACTATCAACTGAATACCATACACAAGTATCTACATCTTCGATCTTTTTGAAGAATCCCGATACTTGCTATACCTGGTTCTCTACTCTATTCAAATACCTATAACTTCTCAAAATTCGGACCCTGTGTTTCCAAGAAACACCTGTCTAAAAACTAGAGAAGTCATAAGTAAACTGAATGTAGTACGAGGACCAACCCCTCTGTCCTGATGGACCCTGGACAACATACAATACTCTGTATAAGTCCCTTGAGTCTGATAACTCATTCACTGTGTGTCGTAGGTTGAAAACTGTACTTATGGTTAAGAAGAATTACACCGCTGTTTAATGCTCCTTACCTAACTATCCACTGATATAGGTAAATGTCATAGACATGATTTCAAAAAGGTACATCTCACTCTATGAAAATAGACGTACAGATATATCAATTTGAAATTGGTGCATAACTGCGGATATTCAAAACCAAATATTTGCCGACCGGCAAACAGCCCAGGTGATTTCCCAAAATATCACCGATTACAACGAATCCCGATATAATGAGGATGATCACCCAATTCCCAATAACCTACTCCCACTCATCATCTGTAAAACCATACAGATGTGAGAATCATTCCTGGTAAATACATACCCTGGAGCAAGTGTCTAATCGGGAAATCAGTTTTCCTTTAACTGTACACAGTGAACCTGAAACATTGAAATGTTCCGTTGGGGTATCCTGGTATTCTTAGTAATGCCTCTTCCAGATTCACGACTGTAACCGTATAGTTCTTTGCCACCTCTCCAAATCCCTTCATATGTCTTTAGTCATTACCTTCTGCACACCCCTTTAGGCCAAATGGTTTTCTTCCTTCCCTACCGTTCGGCACCAGCCTATGGTTTGGAAGAAGACTATCCAATAAGCATAATGGGTGTACTGTCCCAATCCTAGGAACACTCGCAACGCGAGAGAAGGTGAAGATAAAAGACACCTGAATGTACTTTATTCCTATTTATCCTGGACCAGAATCCATCCCCGAACTGGAACAAGTTCCTTTCGAGTTCGTATATAACCATACGATGGAGTATCCAATAAACTGTGGATCTTCGTAGTGATACGGAGTGTCCTGGAGAAATACAAAGGTGATTTAGGATTGGCGAAGAAATACTTGGTTTGGTCGTGAATATCTGTTGCAATTTACTTTGCCCTCCTACTAATCCCTTGCTTTGTCTGAACTTAATACCTTCTGCACACCATCGTTATGCTAATTGGTTTTCTTCATTCCCTACCGGTCGGCACCAGCCTAAGGTTTGGAAGAAGACAATCCAATTTGCGTAATAGGTGTACTACCCCTAAACCAAGGAGTACTCATAACCTGAGAGAGGGTAAAAGGAAAAGACAACTGAATAATCCTATCCGTTTTCTCCAGAACCGGAAACCATCCTCGAATAATTCTTTCGAGTTCGTATCTAACCATACGATGGTTTTGTCCAATGGAAGTGGACGTTCGTAGTAATACGGGGTGTCCTGGAGAAAAGGGTAAAAGTAGGAGTGGCAATGAGGTCTGCAACTCTGACAATCCAAAAGCCAGTGTTTAAGAAGGTTCGGTCAACTTGGTCACTGAGTCAAAGTCTTAGGGTCGGGTCAAATGGTCGCTGCCAGAGAGAGAGAGAAAAGAAACACTCAGCGTGCACTCTAACCTAGATCAGAATGGTCACCAATTTATCTAATCTGGAATCCTCCCACTGTACCTCAAATTCTCCTCCAAACCTGAAAGAAGAATTAGTCGGGGTTACCCGAGGAGTAAACTAACTCATCAGTGGGAATCGGGATCCAACTATCATTGCATGATAACGTGACGGAATCCGCTCACGCTATCACACTCCAGAAGGTATGCGCATATCGGGCAAGTTTCAGTACTTTTGAAACTCCCGATGTGATTTTTGCCCCATGCTCTTATGACCTTGACTTTGGCCAACAAATCATAAGTCACATGTCAAGTTCTACCCGTCATTCTCCAGGTTGATTCGAATCCACCCGCACAAGCCCTTGACTTTGGCCAACAAGGCTATACGACTGTCCCAAACCAACGCATCTATCTATGCTGCATATGAATAACCAACAGCTACCAAACACTGTGCCTTGACTTTGGCCAACAAACACAGCTTGAATACTATTGACTACCCATATGAAACGACGGAGGGCTACGAATGGTTTCTGGCGAAAACCTTTAACGTAGTGAACTTGATATCGTTGAAGGAACTGATAGCTTTTTAGAAAATATAGTGACGAAAACCTTTACTAAAGAGGTCACTCCCTGTGAAGGGATCTCGGCTCTTTCCCCGTAGAATGGGGTGCAGGATATTCCAAATGAATACCACGGTGCAAAGCAAAAGTAATCGGCTATAGTGAAGTTAATGCCCTGACGCAAACTTTTTGTCCAAGGGGTCACTCCCGGTGAAGGGATCTCGGCCCTTGCCTCGTCGACTGAGGAGCAGGATATTCCAACTGAATACCACGATGCAAAACAAAAGTGAACGTCCTTGCAATAACAGCTTTTTGAAAAAGTGTTCCAACAACATCAGATTAGGTTTGTTTTTAAACTTGCATTGATCCGAATCAATGCAGTCCCACCAATTGATCACACCAAAAAGAACGAAAATATACTGATGTACGTATATGCCATCCGCATTCGCCACTGGGTCCCGTCATTACCCGTTAGGTTAGCTTACTAACGACAGAGCGGGGACTGGACTAGCGCGGATGCAAAACATATACAACATCTACTAATATATATACCAATATATTATATTCGCTCAAGGCGTGAATAAAATGCAACATCACAGAGAATGAACAGCATCACAGAAACAATACAGATATCTGGGATCCCCGGGTTTCACAGAGCCGCTGAAACCCGACGTTCCCCTGGTCGTGTGGATAGCCTGTGCAATGTAAACCTAGACCCCTACGGGCGCGGCAAGTTACCCGCCAAAACCTGAAGCGAGGCAGCCCCCTTCAGCGCCGTGAATGGACCACCCAGCACTTCACGGAATCCGGTAACTTGGGCACCCCTCCTGGGTCAACCTGTACCCCCTACGAGTGCGGCGAATAGCTCGCCAATCCTAGAGTGAAGCCCCCTCCGTCTCAATGCCATGAGATGCGGGCTTGTTGCCCTCTAGAACCCGGCTATCCGTGCACCCCTCCGCGGGGTAACCCTAGTACAGAAAGTAAAATATACATACACCGGGTACATCGACCGCAACCAGGTCGTGCCCCAAAATAATAATACAATCAGGCAGTGACGGCAGTCCACAAGTCGGACGCTCGCCCCGCAATAACAAATGTACATAATACAACAACAACTGTACTAGCATTGCATCCAGGCTATCCCCACCGACCGATCCGCAACATCACAGCATAAACATAGAACATCAACGTGAAAGTCACTTTCGCAAATCCGTCTAACCGGGCTATAGCAGTTAGACGGGATTTACCGATCGAGTGACATTCACGGTCGCAGATATAATGTAAATACTGTGAAAAATGTGTTTAAAATTTTCCGATTGACCAAAAATTAACAAGTGGGCCCCCAAGCAATACTGTAGCACTCACAGAAATAATTGGCCCAATTTTAATATTCCAAAACCCCTAATTACTACCCTGAAGCCCACTGGAAAAAGATGGCCCACTGACCTCTCCACACTGCGGCGGATCCGCGGCCCAATATAGAGGTGAGGCCGCGGTTCCGCGCTCATGAGGAGAGATCACAGTGTCGAATTTTTCCAGTATGCTTAGAATTTCCTGCACATCATTCTGAGACCACCTGAAAAATTTTTGGACACCAAAAAATCTTAACAGAAAACTGATGTGCACAAAAACATAGATTTTGGAATTTTGGTCGATCGGAAAAGCAAAACACATCAAACGAAAGCTAGACGAAGTTAATGGCGAGGCTCTGATACCACTGTAAGTGCACGGCGGCGCCCCGGCCGTCAATCCGACGCCGGAATGCGGAAGCGGTGAATAACTTAAATTTTGCGGACTTAGCAAACCGGCACCACCGCGCACTAAACACCCGGATCGTAACCATTAACAAGTCTAAGCTAACAAGAAGATGGGTTAGAGATATACCGACGATCCAAGTCCTCCGGTCTTCTCGTCATGGTCCCGATCTCCTGCGGAAAAGTCCCGTCTCCTCCTCGTCGCCGGAAGTGCACCACATCGCCTACTTTGTTTACGGGCTCCCACCTCAATGCCGAGGCAACTCGGGCACGAAGCCGGCTACTCGACGTGCCCAAGGTTCGTTGTAGAATATGTAGTAGAACTTGTGTCTCCTTATGGGGTAGTGGAGATGCCATTTGGTGGAGGGGTGAAAAACCAGAACAATGTGGAGGAGCTAGTGGGTATTTTGGAGCATGATGTGAACCAAAAATACACCCACACAATATTGGACAGCCCCCATCCTAAGTGGCCGGCCAAAGAGGTGAGGAGAAGAACATGGAGTGAGGGAGTGATATGATAAAAAACAAAAGATCAAAAACCACAACCATAATCAAAAAGAGAAAGAAAGGAATGGTTATGATATCAAGCAATGATCACAAGCAAAACCAACACTCATCCAACCATCATCACCAAACTCATCATCAACAACCATGATGATCACTAAAAGTCAAGCAATCATGAAGCTAGAAGTCAAGGTCAATGAGAGGCTATCATGATACAACAAAATGCAAAGACCCCCTTCCACAAATGCCTATTTGCAACAATGCAAATAAGCCCTCCTCCACCAATCTTCGGCCAATGAACGGAACAATGGAAATTGGCCGAAACGGAAAGCAAACTGGCAACTCCAGAAAACTGGTCCCGTAATAAATCACAGGAAAACCCCGATACTGTGCATACACACCCGCATCTGTATTTCGACCGAAATACAAATGCAATGAGACAAACTCTACACTGTACAATACTAGGATCCGGCTTATACCAAAGCCGGCCAGTAATATCCGTTCGATCCTGATCCGTGCAATACCGCACGTATCTGATCGAACCCTGCCATATAACCATACGGCCTATAGTACAAACTGTCCGATCCTGATCCGTGCAATACCGCACGTATCTGATCGGACCTTGCCATATCTCCATACGGCCTCTACAACCTTTCGCCCGAAAGCTGAGTAACTGAAATATGGGGGACTCTAAAGACTCATCAACACCTTGGTTGTGGATTTAACCACTAGCACGTCAGAGGTATAAGCCAATACGTAACGGGCTACCAGGTACTGACTAAAAGGGATGTCTGTGAGCG
Source organism: Agapanthus africanus (assembly GCA_030015575.1). Classification (NCBI taxonomy): domain Eukaryota; kingdom Viridiplantae; phylum Streptophyta; class Magnoliopsida; order Asparagales; family Amaryllidaceae; genus Agapanthus; species Agapanthus africanus. The sequence goes on from CM057342.1 coordinate 629,337,000, forward strand.
AACTCAGCCTGACAACCCTACTGAGCCTGTCAGTGACAATATCCGTGCAGTCCGGTCCGTTCGTCTATGAGTATCGCATGGCGGGCCTAGGGGGTTGGTAAAAGTCAGACCCCCAAAAGCGGTACAAGTCGTGTCGGAGTGTAGCCCAGAACACCCTGAGATACTACTGGAATACCTACCAGTAAATCTCCTTGCCTTGGCCAAGGACTTTGTGTAATGGCTCTCCTAGACACAGCACGACCTCACCCCCAATACCGGGAGAGACGAACCCCTGAAGATACGCTCACTGCCTCCATGTGGCTCGGGACTGTACCCAACTAAAACCTGTTTGCACGACTCCTTTGAGCCGTGGTAGGGTAGTAATCAAAGTACAGTGGGAACTCACACGAGACAAATGACGATCCCCAGGTCGATGAACTAACCTGCACACATGTCACCAGGGAACTGCCATCTGACGTCTGGTATATGACCAACTAGCATGTTCCCGGCGAGTCCTGTCCGGTGTACTCATAACCCAATGAGCACCTGTATACATCTTAGGTGATCCAACTGACACCAGTGGCTTGTGAGACCGGCCACCGCCCCTCGTCGGGGTCTCGACTGTATACACTAGTCTACTAATGGAGTATCGATGCCCAGTCTCGAAACTCCCACGACTAGGGACCTTTTAAGGATAAGCTTATAGACCCCAGCTCCCACTTATATGATCGCCCTCATACTACTGGTGGTCAAGCAAGAATCCTAGGGGCTCTATCAACGTGTAATAGCGACGTGTCAGGTCACCTAAAGCAGTACACGATGATAAAGGTAAACCAGATAGCATACTATCATCTCGAGTAAGACTGTCCTACCGGGATAGGTCCTCTCTCAATCATTACAATCACGTGCCTGTGACCTAATAATTCACTCTGAGGGCACTATCTCCAACAGACTCTATGACGATCTCGGGTCAACAGACTAACCTGTACCAGTGTCACCAGAGAACTGCCATCTGACGTGAGGTATAATACCATCTGGGAGTTCTCGGCGAGTCCGTCCAGTGTACCCAGTCTCTACTGAGCACCCGTATATCATCTCTGATGTCAAACACCAATGGATATGGGATCATCCATCGCCCATCTGTATGGGTCGAGAAGGTATACGCTAGTCTACTCTGGTATATCGATGCCCCGTCTCGATACACCCACGACTAGGGACATTGAAGGATGTACTTATGGACTACCATGTCCCCACTAGTATGATCCGCATCATAGTCCAGGTAGTCAAGTACATATCCTAAGGGCTTTACCAACTTGTAATTGAGAGACAATCTGTGTACACGTTAAGGTAAAGAGCAACCAGATAGCATATTATCATGTTGAGCAAGAAAGTCCTCCCTATATATGTCCCAGCATCCACTACAATATACATCCTATGTACAGTAATGGCCTCTAGGGCATACATATAACTAACAGAACTAACCCACGATCTCTGGACTCACTCTCTCCAAAGAGATGTCTCCTAAGACTGATTTGGAGAGAGCTCGCATGCAAGGGATACCCTATGCTTCGACAGTAGGCTCTATCATGTATGCGATGCTATGTACGAGACCCGATGTAGCATACTCACTAAGTTTAGTGAGTCGGTATCAAGCAGATCCTAGAGAGAGTCAATGGACAGCTGTGAAGAACATTCTCAAGTACTTGCGAAGGACTAAAGAGATGTTCTTGGTGTATGGTAACGGAGAACTCCAGGTGGAGTCCTTTACCGATTCCAGCTTCCAAAGTGATAAGGACGACTCTAAGTCGCACTCGGGATTTGTCTTTACCCTCAATGGAGGGGCGGTATGTTGAAAAAGTTCCAAACAGGATACCGTTGCAGACTCGACGATGGAGGCTGAATACATCGCTGCCAACGATGCTTCCAAAGAGGCTGCCTGGATAAAGAAGTTCATTAGTGAACTTGGTGTGGTTCCATCCATTGAACATCCAATACCTCTGTATTGCGATAACAATGGAGCTGTGGCTTTGGCTAAGGAACCCAGGTCCCATCAGAAGTCTAGACATATTCTGAGGCGGTATCACCTGATCAGGGAGATAGTTGATCGCTGAGAGATCGAGGTTAGGAGAGTTGATACGAAGGATAACACTGCGGATCCACTCACGAAGGCCATTTCCCAGATACAGTTTGAGAGATTATTCGAGATGCTAGGTATGAGAAACTACAACAGCTGGCCTTAGTGCAAATGGGAGATTGATAGTTATGTATATACCCTAGAGCCCATTGTTGTACATATGATGTATATTATAATGGATGCTTGGATATATATAGAGAGGACTTTCTTGCTCGTCATGATAGTATGCTATTTGGTTTCTCTTTGTCTTAACATGTTGACTTATATTAGTTTACTGTCTTACTCTCACATGTTGATAAAGTCCTTAGGATCTGTACTCGACTACTGGGACTATGATGAGATCATACTAGTGGGGCCACGGTAGTCGATGAGTACATCCTATAACTGTTCCTAGTCGAGGGTATATCGAGACAGGGCATCGATACACAAGCGTAGACTAGTGTATACACATCTTGACCCATATGATGGGCGATGGATGATCCCATATCCATCGGTGTTTGACAACAAGGATGGTGTACGGGTGCTCAGTGGAGACTGGGTACACTGGATGGACTCGCCGAGAACTCCCAAATGGTATTATACCTCACGTCAGATGACAATTCTCTAGTGACACTGGTACAGGGTAGTCTGTAGACCCGAGATCGTCATAGAGTCTTGTGTGATTCCCACTGTGCTTTGATTTCCACCTTACCACATCCAAGAGGGCATGCAAAACGATGGCTTTTGGGTACAGTCCCGAATCACATGGAGGCAATGAGCGATAGGAGGGGATTCGTCTCTCCCTGTATAGGGAGTTGATGTTGTGCTGTGTTCGATTGGCTATAACTGGAAGTCCCTGGCCAGGGCGGATATAGAGTACTACTGGTAAGTGTTATCAGTAGGTTCTCGACCTGTTATGAGCCTCACATCGACACGACTTATCAGTTACTGTGGTCTGACGTATACCACCCCTAGACTAGATATACAACATATCAGACGAAGAGACCGGACTGTACGAGAGTGTTACTGATTGGATTCACTGGAGAATGTACAGGCTTGCTTGTTGATCTTCTGATCGCTCAATACCTGGATGGCTGTTACGTTTAGCTGACCGCTTGCAGCTTGTGGGTGTTTGATATGATCATCACCTGCTACCGGCGTATTGGCGATTCTTTAAAGTCTTACACAGAGGTTTCTTGACTCAGGCAAAACGTAGTAGGGGCACATATGTGATGTGTGCTGGACAGAGGATAATGCGATATGAGATACCGTATTATATTCTCACGTTTTTTAGATATGAGCCGGATCATCGGATCAAGTGTTGATTCGATGAATCAGTACATGATATATTAGTCGGTTATATTCGATATAGCCGGATTGTTGGATCAAGTGTTGATTCGATAATTTGATGTATAATAATATATATTTAATTTATTGAATTACATTATCTAATATTGGCTCGCTTTATTATTTCATTTTCGCACCGGGTAATACATTGATATATATGCCATATGTGTTAATTGTATTATTTTCTTTTGTTACAAAATATATTATATATGTGATATATAATATTGTAACATATTATTATTATTACTAATGCAACATGTTTAGCGGAGATTAAACAAGATTAGGGTTTGATTTGGGTTAGTGCTTTCTTGATCCTTCTAGAAGGTTTCTTTATGTTTTGAGCTAAGATATTATGGTTGATATTTTTTAGTGACTCATTCTTAACCCAACCCAACCCTTAGCCTTAGTTAATTCTCTACTTGGGTTAGCCTTGTCATAGTTGACCATTATTGCATTTTTAATGATATATCATTTCATTATTCATCACAAAAAGTTTTTTAATTCATTATTCTTCTTCTTCGTCTTCCTTGAGCTTTGAGAAAGCTTTCTAGGTTTTGAGTTTTGTGATGATTAGTGTGAGAATTTGAAAATAAAAGAGAGCACAAATACTACTTCATCATCCTCATCTAATCTAGCCAATTAGATTAGGGTATTCACTTCATTTGAGAGAGATAGCTTGAGTTATAGAAACTTCGAAGTAGATCATCGGAGAAAAGGAAGACTACAAGTTAGCTTGGATCAATCGGGTTGTGGAGCCTCTCTTGAGTCCGGGAGATCGTGGATCGCGGCGAAGGGACTTCTACTCGGAGCTTATGAAGCGAAGGAGCAGACTACAAAGGTTGTAATCCCTCACTCTTAGTTGTAAAGATATTTACTTGCATGTTAAACCCTAATAATCTAGCAAAGATCTCGGCATTGGGTTGTTTCGGCACGTCTAAATTTTAAATCGGGCATGGTTGATGCCTTATAGACCCTTGTAAGACTGCCTAGGAACCCTATAGATGCACTGAAATATCATATCAAGAGAAACCGGGTTTTATTTTAAAACAGTATATGCTTTCTTTGAAATAGTCATGGTTCTCAAATCCAGAAATCTCATGAAAACGGCATATCTCAATGCGTAAAGTCATAGAGCATGATGTATGCGACATATAATAGAAATGTAAGCATATCCGTATATTATGCGACATGGAAAAGTGATATGACAAGTTAAGGGGAAAACCGCTCTTTTAAATGATTCCAGTTTTTAAAGTATAACATGCGGTTCTCAATTTTCCAATAAAACCAGTTATCTATGTAGGCATAATATGTAAATGCGCAAGTATAGATGTACCAATGTATGTGTGTACCAATTTGGATATACAAATGTGTATATGCGCAAGTATGGATATATCAATGTATATGTGCACCAATGTGGATATACAATGTGTATGTGCGCAAGTATGAATATATCAACGTATATGTGCACCAAAGTGGATATACAATGTGTATGTGCGCAAGTATGAATATATCAATGTATATGTGTACCAATGTGGATATACAATGTGTATGTGCGCAAGTATGAATATATCAATGTATATGTGCACCAAAGTGGATATACAATGTGTATGCGCGCAATTATGAATATATCAATGTTTATGTACACCAATATGGACATACAATCTGTATGTGCGCAAGTATGAATATATCAATGTATATGTGCACCAATGTGGATATACAATATGTATGTGCGCAAGTATGAATATATCAATGTATATGTATTTATGTACCTATGTCCCGGTTCACATGCGCAATAATCTCATATCAGGGGACCGACATGGTATAAATAAACTCGATCGACTCGCATCCCTATACCAACATATCATCATATCATCATATCAGTCTTATATTCTTTCATCGCATTTATATCACACATCAAATCGAATTTACATAAACATTCTATCTCTACTAAGTATAAGTATCTAATCTAACATACATATCCGAACCATACACTCAGATTTTTAAAGAAGCGAATCGTAGTTTGGAAAATAGGGGTTATGGTGTTTTTAAGAAAAAGATATCATTTGAAAATCTGTAACATCCCTCAAGGTATATATTTAAAGGATACATACGATTCTTCATTTTAGAAAAAGTTATGGTTCGGATAACGCATCTACATCGACTATCTAGTCCTATGGTATCCTAAACGGCAATATCGCAAAACGTCATCCTATGATAGTAGTAAAATATCACTTCTAACTATACTCTAGTTTCTAATATGGTTTCATAGCTATCTCATTCTAACCCTAGTTTCATAATCTAGGTTTCCTTAACCATATTCTATAATCAGTTTTCCATCAAAACTTTGCGGGGCTGCTATACGCCATCCACCCGACTTCCCCCGTAGATACAGATCCACTCACCTTGGTTCCTTTTCGCCGAAGTTGATGACGCCACGCTCCGTCGCCTCGGAATCCACGCGAAGGTACCTACAATAATAAACTATAGCAATGCGTATTAAAATTAAGGAGAAAAACCGATACGGCGTACGGTGCGCTCATAAGTTAGAACTTATGGCCTACATGTGCAAAAACAATCAAACAACCATTGTTGTTGATGTACAAACATCCAACAACCCAATACAAATCCAAATATCAAGAATTAACATTTCAAAATACGGAAATCATAGCCAAAAACACCCCAATGTGCTCCAAGATTTTACCCTAGGCCAAATTGGTCAATTCTGCATATATGGAGGGTCAAATTTACTGAAGATAAGGCCCTGGAACTAAACTGAATCAATTCTATCCTACTCTGGCCGCAAATTGCAGCCATATTGAATAAATCGGCGGCCTTGATGTTAGGGTTTTGTCTCGGGTCCAAGTGGTAGCTTCCTAGATGCTTGCACGACTCCTAGTAATTGCAAAATCATTTCTAGTGTCCCCGGGTTGCTCCAGATTCCAAAATACTCTCACAATTCACACATTTATCCGATGTCAGGGTTTCCAAATCCGTGTTTGGGTTTCTAAGCTCTGGTCCACGTTAAACAGCACCCAAGTCTAGTTAACAGCCATAACATCACCAATTTTTCAAACAAACACTCAAACCCTTTACTAGGGTTTCCCAAGGTTCACTAAACATCACAATTTCACCTATAAAATTGCATGAAAGGTAAAGTGAATGAAATACTATGCTAAGGGTGATGAAATTATCTCACTTGGGCAACCCAAGAAAAACCATAGCTCCTTAAGGTGGTCGAAATCTCACTTTTCTTGGTCCAATGTGTAGAGGGTGTAAAGGGGATCAACTTTTGTGAAAGGGAATTAGGGCTTTGATGGAGTTTTTGAGGTGGATCATGGGGTTAATGGTGGAGGAAAGAGAGGAAGAAGAAGATAAGAGAAAAAAAAATGGGAAAGGGATTTGTGGCTGCCCCTCTCTCTCCTCTCTCTTTTGTTCTTACCCACTCTCACTCAATATTACCCTTTTACCCTTTCACTTCTTATCCTTTTCTTTTTATTAAAATCCCAAGTCACAAAATACCCAAAATAACACAAGAAAACAACATGTAATCACCACATAATATGACATGGTGCACTGGTCATGAAAAACTGTAGAAATACGGATTTGGCTTAATCGCGATTAGAAGTGCACTAATCGGGTTTTTATCAAAATTATATATAATAAATTTTAAAAATGCCAAATCCTTTAAATATATTTTTAAATGAATAAATCATTTTAATTTCCATTTATTTAACAATTATTGGTATATATTTATACCCTTTTTCGAAAACCCCAATTTCGCAAATCGGGCAGTTTTGGGGAAAAATATTATTTTAATATTAAATTCCAAAAATAATATTTTATATTTTCTGAAATGTTACAGTCTTCCCCCCTTAAATAAATTCGGTCCCCGAATTTAAATTTAAACCCCCAAAATCTAAAACATTTCAATAATCGGCTCAAAACAACGGGGCTCCGAAATCATGGAAAACGCAAAAATAACACCGCGCGTCAAGTGCGCATGAAAACGAGTACAAAGATCAAAATCGAACTCCGTAAAGCGTTACGCAAATCATCTAATTTGCACGCATATCTTCGAAATTACAATGGAGATACAGATCTCGAAATCCACTACTGAAATCCAATATACACTAGTCAAATACTATAATTCGTGTATAGTACGCATCTTTGAAAACTCCAAAATTTGAATATAATACATGAAAAATCTTTTCTAAATCGCTGCGGGAATGCGTAACTCAAGGCATAACAGACGGGCGCTCATTTTAAAATAATAATATATGTCCATATATGTTTTCTTAAATACACGTTCCGTCGTTTTCAAAATATCCCAAAAGGTTTTCCTTTATAAACGTTCGTGTCACTCACGGACACGTAGGAAATAGCGAGACTATAGCTCCTTTGAAAACCTCTTGGTAAGCTTTCAATGCATGCAAAGTACTCAGGTACTGTCCTCGGATCAGTCCTGTTTGGCTACTACACAATATAGTGCTCAACATGAAACTTAAGTGCTCAAAAGCAAGATCAGCCTCAAAAGGCGTATCCAATAAACACATGCGTCTGGTGCGATTAGAATTCAAATCCAAATACAGGTGCAACAATATGCACCAAAGCCCAAAACTACGTACAACGGGTGTGCACGAAAGCATCTGTCCAGTGCAACAGGTGTGCAGGACAACAATATCGGTTGCATTTGATATGTACAAGAATCCAATCAGGTGCATAAGGTGCACAAAAGAATATCGTGTATCAAAATCGAATCGACGGTACACAACACATTTCAATCCAAATCCAAATCAGGTATACCGTGGTATCTAATCGCACCACCATGTGCATCGACGTGCACAAAAGCAAATCAAACACTAAAAGTGCATGAAAACTATGTCCAAAGCATAAATCAAATCATATGCATGCCCTTGGTCACAATAAATATCTCAAATAACATCAAAATGAAGTCAGGTGCAATTGTCATGCACAAAATACGTATCAATGCACTACAAGCACATAAAAGCCATACCGAGTGTAAAAATCAAATCATCCGTATGAAATCCACGAAATCATAAACATGTGATACGAAGGTAAAGAATCGACATCAAATGCAATAGATATGCACAAATCGCAAATCAACACAACGGTGTATGAAATATATATATCAGGTGCGAAACTATGTGCAAACATGCAAATACCCAGTAGGTGCAACCATTGTGCATGAATTCAATATCAGGAACTCAATCCTCAAAACTCAAATCCAAGCGATATAAGCGTGATACTCAGATCACAAACGCAAATCGCAATAAAGGACATGGAGGTACACCTCCTATAATGTCGAAAAAGGTTGATGCGCCCAAAACTGGCAGAGCAAGAACATCTGCTCGCCTCCTACTCACGGCCTGGCGTCCTTTGTCTCTGGTTCCTTATCTCTGTAGATTACCAATCCCGCAATCCATCGGCTCATCGGCCCTGTCAGGTGTGCTAACGGGAACGATTCCGTTCTGGCACTTCTCTGGTCATCTCTCGGTCAATTATCACGACCACTCGTAAGGTAGCACGTCACTGGCGTCGGCCTCTGTCTCTCTGAATACACGTGACACATCTGATCCTTGGGGTAATTCTCATTACAGGAGTGTCCTGGAAGGAATCCTGCTCAGGGTCTCTTCCGATCTTGCCTATGCCGAACTGTACGGAGGCTGGTACTCTTACATAATCCTTTCTCGTTTTCTGGACATCTGCGTGTTCCGCACACATTTCCTCGGAAACTGGCTGTATCCCAATGCCTCTATAAGCATATCAGGTCTCTGATCTCGAAGGGGAGTAATAACAGCTCGTCAGCGTCTCGCACGAACTTCTGGTTCCACTTGTCTTTATCGTCGTCCACTATGACGTCACGCCATGCTATCTGCGCACTGCAACTGTTCTCGGCCACGGTCAATCCGAAGTCTCTCACACGGACTCGAAGTCACGAACTCGGTATCTTCATCACTCGGTAGAAGATATCTGGCCGAACAATTCCTCGGGAACTCGCCCCAACCATCGGAGGAATACTCAATACTCGTCCATTCTCGATCAACTCACAACGCCTCTGGGTGAGGTCCTCTATCTAAAGCTGGTCAACATGCTGATCTCTTATCACATGGTATCCGGACGGCGTCAAACCTTTCGATCTAGTCATCAAGGTCCTAAAATTTCCCGAAGGCTCAGCACCTGAGCACAGTCTAAAAATATCTGGTACATACCACAGTACCTCTGGAACAACCGTAGAAGGGCAAACCCAAGGCTCACTGATTGCACCGCTAAAACGCCACAAACCCTAAGGTTTATAGCGGTTCCATGGTCATCATATTGAGTTAGGGTTTCATTCTTCTAGAGGGTCCACAGAATTACCTGCATGTTCCTCTTAACACTTTAAACTTAGGAAAAATGGGTTTCTGACACTCGTTCGAACCTTTTCGCTTCGCCAATACAACATGTGAATATTCTTTGCCCGCATGCTAAACAATGCCTCAATCCTCCAGGAAAGGCGATACATCGGCGGTCATCTATGGATCAGTCTGCTCTAGGTCTGAGTAAGATTCTCTCCACACTGGAAATCTTCAACTCAACTGGGCCTGCATCGGCACATCAATCTTGTAGGGTTCCGAGGCACTCTCAAGAGGTCTCACAAGGCATCAACCATTCCAATTTCAAATTTTACGGTGCCGAGAAACCCTAGATACGGATCGTTGGCTAGAATTTTAGGCGATAAAGCAACTAGTTAACTACTTAACTAAAAGTACGGAAATACAAACTTTGTAGATCCGGTCCTCCACCTCCACGGCTCCGTGATGAAGTCCTCTCCGCTGTCCAAATTAAAATCCGGGCTCTTGCGTCGGCTTCATCGGAGAAGAAGCGGGCTAGGTCATCGACGACGTGCCGAAGATGATCTACGTCGAGGCATCGCTAGATCAAGCTCCAACTTCACCAAGTCAAGAAAACTTGTGAAGGAAACACACTCTACTACTTGGCAAGAGGTAGAGGATGAAGAAATAGGAAGTGGGTTCACTTTAGAATTGGATTTCTCACTTGTTTTCATCAATCACCATTGATGGTGCAAGCTTTTCTTCAAGTGAAGAAGAAGAAGAAGATGATAGAATTATTATCATAAGTTATAATAATAAGAATAATAAAATCATTCTTATCATAATCATGAACCATGGTCAAGTGTAGAGAACTAACTAAGGTTTAAGTGAAAGGTTAGGGTTAAGCATGAGACCAAATGGTCACTTTAGTCAAAGCTTCATGAAGCTTCAAAGATAAAACAAAACTAGCAACCATTTTCCCATTTTCTTTCCAAAATAAATAAATAATAAAGAAAAGCAAAACCCTAATCATTAACTTAACCATGGTTTAATCTTTACACTTAACCAAGTTAACATGTATCATCAAACATGATACAATCAAGTGCACAAAAGTATATCACATATACAACTTGTGAACATCAAGTGAGAAAATCCATTTAAAGTGAACCGATACTAGTTAATGCAAAGTAATATATCAAATATATAATTATACATTAAATCATTAAATCAACATTTGATTTAACGATCCGGTCATATCACATATAACCGACTAATATCTAATGTATCGGCTTATCGAATCAATCCATGATTCGATAACTAGGTTATATCGCATACAACCTTCCGATACATTCATCGCGAGAATGGAATGCGGTATCACATACACGTATTATTCTCGGTCCCGCACATATCTCATATGCGCTCCTATTTCGTTTCTCTTGAGCCAGGAAACCTCTGTGTAGGACTCTAAAGACTCGTCAATACGCCGGTAGCAGATGATGATCATATCAAGCACCCACAAGCCGCAAGCGGTCTGCTAAACGTAACGGCCAACCGGGTATTGAGCGATCAGAAGATCGACGAGCAAGCCCGCTCACACTCCAGTGAATCCAACCAGTAACACTACCGTACAGTCCGGTCTGATCGTCTGATATGTCGCATATCTTACCTAGGGGTGGTAAACGTCAGACCCCAATTGCTCGATAAGTCGTGTCGATATGAGGCCTATAACAATTCGAGAAACTACTGGTAACACTTACCAGTAAATCTCAGCAACCCTGGCCAGGGATTTCCTGTTATAGCCAATCGAACACAGCGCAACATCAACCCCCTATACCGGGAGAGACGAATCCCCTCCTATCACTCATTGCCTCCATGTGACTCGGGACTGTACCCAAAAACCACCGTTTTGCACGCCCTCTTGGATGTGGTAAGATGGAAATCAAAGCACAGTGGGAACCACACAAGACTCTATGATGATTTCGGGTCAACAGACTACTCTGTACCAGTGTCACCAGAGAACTGCCATCTGACGTAAGGTATAATACCATCTGGGAGTTCTCGGCGAGTCCGTCCAGTGTACCCAGTCTCTACTGAGCACCCGTATATCATCTCTGATGTCAAACACCAATGGATATGGGATCATCCATCGCCCATCTGTATGGGTCGAGAAGGTACACGCTAGTCTACTCTGGTATATCGATGCCCCATCTCGATACACCCACGACTAGGGACTTTCAAGGATGTACTTATGGACTACCATGTCCCCACTAGTAGTCCAGGTAGTCAAGTACACATCCTAAGGGCTTTACCAACATGTAATAGAGAGACAATCTGTGTACACGTTAAGGTAAAGAGCAACCAGATAGCATACTATCATGTCGAGCAAGAAAGTCCTCCCTATATATGTCCCAGCATCCACTACAATATACATCCAATGTACAGTAATGGCCTCTAGGGCATACATATAACTAACAATCTCCCACTTGCACTAGGGCCATCTGTAGCAGTGGTTGTAGTATCTCATACTCAACCATCCCATAAAAGTCTCTCTCTGGGAATAGGCCTTCGTGAGTGGATCCGCCGTGTTGTCCTCTGAGTCTACTCTCCGAACCTCGATCCCTTAGAGATTAACCATCTCCATGATCAAGTGATACTGCCTTAGAATATGTCTGGATCACTGATGGGACCTGCGTTCCTTGGCATAAGCCACAACTCCATTGTCACACAATGGAAGGAACTAAGTTCATCTCATGAACTAATATACATCCAGACAGCCTCTTTGGTAGCATCTTAAGTAGCTATGTATCCAGCCTTTATCGTCTAGTATGCCACGGTATCTAGCTTGGAACTCTTCCAACATACCGTCCCTTTACTGAGGGTAAAGACAATGCCCGTGACTGAGATTCAGTCGTCCTTATCACCCTGAAACCCTTCCAGTGATTCTCCCCAGAATCGTTTGATATCATCTCACTACAACTAGTGAGAATCCTAACATCCAATTAAATCTATCTCATAGATCTAAAACTCAGGATTTAGGAGGTATCATTTTGATCCTACACGGAGAATCTTTGTGATAAACGGAGATTGATCGAGCGTAGCATAAGAAACTCCTTTCTTATCAAGAGTATGTCATCCACGTACTCTACGAGGATCACCACCATACTCCCTACTACCTTTTTGTTTATACAAGGTTCATCTACCATTTTGATGATGTCAAACTCTTTGACTAATCCATCAAAACAGATGTTCCAACTCCGCGATGCCTGCTTTAATCCTATAGAGCATCTTGCACACGTTTCCGCTGCTCCCACTGTCTACGAAGCCCTCTGGCTGTGTACTTATAGACGCACTCTTCTAAAACATCATTTAGAAAAGCAGTCATGACACCCAACCACCAGATATCGTAGTCATGGTATGTAGCCGTGACAAGTAGGATCTGGATGGACTTAAGCATAGCTACTTGAAAAGGTTTCATCATTATCCACACCTGGTCAATGATGCAAACTTTTAACAAGTCTAGCTTTGAAAGTCTCAACTTTTCCATCTACACCAAGTAATCTTCTCAAGATATACTTGCTCCTGATGGGGATTTAACCCTTCAGATATAGCAACTAAAGTCCATACTTTGTTGGTGTATAAGGATTCCATCTCAGATCGATAAGCATCCAGCCATTCTTACAGAGTCACACTCCTGATGGCCAGCTCGAAACTAGTTGGGTCATCATCTCATGATGCAATCCTCGCTCCCACTGTCATAGAGAAACAGAAGTATCTCTCAGGTGGGTGAGGAACCCTACTAGATCGGCAGAGAGGCTGAGGTTCGTTGGAATCTACTGAATCCTTTGGTTCTATCAAATCATCAGCTGTAGTTTGTATAGCTGGAACCTTTCAAGTTCTACATTACAGACCTTGCCTCAAGCTTGTCTGGATTTTGCTTTCAGACATAGGCCGGTCAACCCCAAATCTTTAACTAGCTTAAGACATGGGCTCTTCCCTTTCCATATCACATATGAGATGGTAGGCAACTGATTTGATTGGAACCCTATTCAATAGGTATGCAGCTTCTCAAGTGCATAACTCCCAAAAGGAAATAGGTAACTCAGTAGTACTCATCATAGAGCACACCTTATATCATATAGGGTGTTATTGCTCCGCCCCGATATACCATCGTGCTATGGTGTATACGGAGGAGTAATCCTGAGAGAGAATCTCATTCTCCTTTAGAATAGTCCAGGAATTCCGTGCTCAAGTATTCTCCTCCTTGATCTCATCAAAGGACATAATACTTATACCCTTATTTTGGTTCTCTACTTCTAACTTATATTCTGTGAATATCTCAAAAGGTTCGGACTTGTGTTTCAACAAGAACATATGTCTGAATCTAAAGAGATCATCAGAAAACGTAATGAAGTATAAAGAACCAGTCCTGGCATGTGTAGACAGGGGACCTTACATACATCAACATGTATCAATCCTAAGAGTTCACTAACTCTTTCTCTGTTTCCAATAAACAGAGCTATGGTCATCTTATCTTTGTGACATGACTGGCGAGTTTCCCAAGATGTAAATTCAAACTGATTTAAATATGCATCTAAATGTAACTCAGCCAGTCGGGTCGTATTGATATGACCCAGTCTACAATGCCTCAAGAAGGAATCGTTCATTTCTGAACTCTTCCTCTTGTGTGTGTTGTGTATACAAAAAACTGTAGTTTGATTTAGAACATTAATGCTTTTAGATAACGTGCCTGAACCAATCAACTTTTGATATAGGAAATGTTCAAAACATTATCCAACAATACAAAATTTTATCGTTTCTTTACTGATAAAGAGACAGATATGATTTTGTACATCAGGTTCGGTATCTAATAACATTCGTTCAGAATCAATGTATTGGTAATACAGGATGACAGTGACCAACAGACTTGGCTGCAACACTTGCCCCGTTTTCTGCCTCATGAAACTTATCACCCGTTCTCAGTTCTCTACCTATCTGTAGCCCTATGTAACAGATTACATATCTGGGATCCTGATCTGGTATCACATACCCAGGACGTAGAGGATACAGAAAAACAGTTCTTTGTAATGAACACACCCGAAGATGATGCATCAGCATGCACTCTCTTCGTTTGGGCGGCACGGGAATTCTGGTAATCCCCAATTTCCTGCTCGGTCTTATAACAATTATAAGTTAGAGCGGGACCAACGTTCCCCAGCTCAGTATAACAAGCGGGTTCGGTCAAATATCCGTATTATTATCTTGATTAAGGCGTGATATGGTCGCTACCAGGAGAGAGAGAGAAGAAAACACTCAGCGTTCGCTCTTGCAAGAATAGATTGGTTATTATTTTATCTAATCAGGATGGCTCCCACTGCTTTTTATCAAATCTTCTTTCAAACCCTAAAAGGAAAGACTAGACGGGATTAATTACACACTACAAGTTCGCCAATCTTTCAGCCAGGCCAGTGTCGGTACTTTGAGGGAGGTCCCCCGTGCTTTCGCATGAACCTAATTAATGTAAATCTCGTTTTCCCAGAGGCGTAACCTCGTTGACACCTTTCTAGACACCTACTTGATCGGCTAATTGTAATGTGTAAAACTCTCCCAGGAGTAACTCTTACTCGCAGCGGGTATCGGGATCCAACTATCTCATAGAAGGTATGCAATCTCATTGCAAATTTCAACACTTGAAATTCCCGATAATTTTGCCCCTAGCGTCCTATGACCTTGACGCAGGCCAACAAACCATAGTGTGCTAGTTAAGTTCAACCCGTCATTTTCTGATTGAATTAAACCCACCCGCACGACCCTTGACGCAGGCCAACAAAGTCGCACGACTACCCTAATCCAATCTGCATCATATGCATAAGCAGATAAATACTAGTTAGCTACCGCACACTACGCCTTGACGCAGGCCAACAAACGTAGCACGAATACTAACTACCATTTATCTGAAATGACGGAGGGCTACGATAGGTTTTTCTGAAAACCTATTGCGTAATGAACTTGATATCGTTGTAGAATCAAATGATTTTGAAATGGAGTGTTTTTGAGGCTTTTCTAGTTTTGCTAAAGGAGTCACTCCCGGTGAAGGGATCGTCGGTCCTTTCCTCGTCGAATGAGGTGCGGGATATATCATATATATCACTGTGCAAAGCAAAGACTCTTAAAAGCTATCAAAAGACAAACCGAGCGTGTAGCATCTGCCAGTTATTGCTAAAGGAGTCACTCCCGGTGAAGGGATCTCGGTCCTTTCCTCATCGAATAAGGTGCAGGATATATCATATATACCGCTGTGCAAAGCAAGAACTGTAGCTACCTGTTTTATTTTGAAATTCGATTCTACAACATCTTAGGTTTCTTTTCTTTCATTAATCACATTAATGAAGTCCCATCATCTAAATACCTAAACATCACAGATAAATACGACGTACACTTATGCCATCCGCATTCGCCTCGATGTCCCCTCGTGCACCGTTAGGTTAGGTAACTAACGGCAGAGCGGGGCAGGGCTAGCGCGGGTGTAAAACATAAGTAACGCCTATATAATATATCATATATACTATATACTGTATCTATCACAGAACATCACATGATCACATCACAGATATCGCAGCAGAAGAATCATATGAAACATTGGATATACTAGGACGTCCGTGTTTTCAATACGAGCCAGTATAAAACACGGATTCCACGGTCGCGATGAATAGCCAAACCCACACCCCTAGACCCTACGAGAGCGGCAAGCAACCCTACAAATTCTAGAGTTAGGAGACCCGGACTCGACTCCTCGAGTTGGTCTCCCACTGGACTCCAGAACCCGGTTACTTGTGCCCTCTTCCTTGGGTCTATCCTAGTGCGGAAAAGTAAATAATATACAAACGGTGACAACTTCCGCAACCTGGAAGTGCCCCAATAAAAGAATATTACATACAAGTTTTTACATGAATGAAAATGAAAAACGCTCATCTCACATAAAAAACCCCGGCTATTCGAACACGACGATCCAATATAACATATCCAGCAACACATAACATCACATGTCATCAACGTAAGTAAATACGCGCATCCCAATTGTCGTTGACATATAGCAACGAAACCGACGATATCACCTATTACACTTACGGTCACAGAAAAGAAAGTGTAAAACTACAACAGTTGGAATCCGCAACCTACATAGACATCGCATGCCTAATCATATGAATTCCTTAGACATCGCATGCCTAACAATTATAAACCCCGCATTTTAGTCTCATTATCGAAAACTCTTTTCAATACCAAGTCGGACAATTCAACAAGATTCCCGACATCCTGATCGAATGCTCGTCGCAAACTTCAGTAGACGGCTGCACCCCTGATACCGTCGACGAAGTGCACCAAGGCGGAACACCGCTACCGCGAGCACCTGAACGGATGCTTTCGGCAACGGGGTTCTCCTACAGTCACTTGGTCGGGGCTATGGAGCGAGGCTGTCTATTAAGTTTACCCGTCGAGTATCCGCGTACGCTACGTGATTGCGACGGACTTTTGATCGCATCAAAATTCCGTGGCAACCGATCAAGTGAGACTAAACCGCTAGATTTATAACATTCATTCAGTTATCTCATAACTACTTATGGATTCCAAGTATTGTATCCCATTCCGGATAAATAGAAAATGTTAAACTTTCCGATCGAGCATTCGAATACCCAAGTTTTCCCGAAACCGATCAACGCATGAAAAAGGTTTTAAAACATTCAGTTCATGCCTCAGTACCAACGGTCCAGCCGTAGAAGGGTCAAGCCAATGCCTCACATGTGGCACGCCGTACTGCCCCAAACCCGAAGGTTCAAAGGGCAGTTCAAGACGGTCACATAATCGAGTTAAGGTTTGTTGTCTTCTAGAGGGACCATCGCGTTACTTGCACTACTTCGAACGTCTTTAAACCACGGAAAAATCCAACACTTGGAAATTTCCCGACAGGGGAAAAAGTGGGTATTTATGTCCGATCGAACTTTTTAACATATTCTAAAATATCCGGAAAGCCACATAGACAAAATCTGATAATCCGATCGAATCATGTACGCTCCAAAACACCCCAGAAAATTCAACTCTTGAATTCAAATTAAAAAAATTTACATAAAATCCAGCACTAAAATATAGAGTTACTGTGCAATAATTAATGACAGATAAGACAAAAGGGTCGCGGAACCGCCCCATTAGCACGCTAATGCCGCGGTTCCGCCGCACTTTTATGGAATCATGTGATAATTTTTGCACCGTAATTCTTGGTTTTTCCTACTGAATTTTTTAGCAATTTTTAATTCACAAAAATCCCAGTTTTTGGAAAAAGTCCAGAGAGCATTTTGGAATCGGGGTTTCGGTTCGATCGGGTTTCAAACTCCGTCTACGCATCGCCTAAGGCTCTAGCTAGGCTCTGATACCACTGTAGGGTTCCTAGGCACTCTCAAGAGGTCTCACAAGGCATCAACCATGCCAATTTCAAATTTTACGGTGCCGAGAAACCCTAGATACGGATCGTTGGCTAGAATTTTAGGCGATAAAGCAACTAGTTAACTACTTAACTAAAAGTACGGAAATACAACCTTTGTAGATCCGGTCCTCCACCTCCACGGCTCCGTGATGAAGTCCTCTCCGCTGTCCAAATTAAAATCCGGGCTCTTGCGTCAGCTTCATCGGAGAAGAAGCGGGCTAGGTCATCGACGACGTGCCGAAGATGATCTACGTCGAGGCATCGCTAGATCAAGCTCCAACTTCACCAAGTCAAGAAAACTTGTGAAGGAAACACACTCTACTACTTGGCAAGAGGTAGAGGATGAAGAAATAGGAAGTGGGTTCACTTTAGAATTGGATTTCTCACTTGTTTTCATCAATCACCATTGATGGTGCAAGCTTTTCTTCAAGTGAAGAAGAAGAAGAAGATGATAGAATTATTATCATAAGTTATAATAATAAGAATAATAAAATCATTCTTATCATAATCATGAACCATGGTCAAGTGTAGAGAACTAACTAGGTTTAAGTGAAAGGTTAGGGCTAAGCATGAGACAAAATGGTCACTTTAGTCAAAGCTTCATGAAGCTTCAAAGATAAAACAAAACTAGCAACCATTTTCCCATTTTCTTTCCAAAATAAATAAATAATAAAGAAAAGCAAAACCCTAATCATTAACTTAACCATGGTTTAATCTTTACACTTAACCAAGTTAACATGTATCATCAAACATGATACAATCAAGTGCACAAAAGTATATCACATATACAACTTGTGAACATCAAGTGAGAAAATCCATTTAAAGTGAACCGATACTAGTTAATGCAAAGTAATATATCAAATATATAATTATACATTAAATCATTAAATCAACACTTGATTTAACGATCCGGTCATATCACATATAACCGACTAATATCCAATGTATCGGCTTATCGAATCAATCCATGATTCGATAACTAGGTAATATCGCATACAACCTTCCGATACATTCATCGCGAGAATGGAATGCGGTATCACATACACGTATTATTCTCGGTCCCGCACATATCTCATATGCGCTCCTATTTCGTTTCGCTTGAGCCAGGAAACCTCTGTGTAGGACTCTAAAGACTCGTCAATACGCCGGTAGCAGATGATGATCATATCAAGCACCACAAGCCGCAAGCGGTCTGCTAAACGTAACGGCCATCCGGGTATTGAGCGATCAGAAGATCGACGAGCAAGCCCGCTCACACTCCAGTGAATCCAACCAGTAACACTACCGTACAGTCCGGTCTGATCGTCTGATATGTCGCATATCTTGCCTAGGGGTGGTAAACGTCAGACCCCAATAGCTCGATAAGTCGTGTCGATATGAGGTCTATAACAATTCGAGAAACTACTGGTAACACTTACCAGTAAATCTCAGCAACCCTGGCCAGGGATTTCCTGTTATAGCCAATCGAACACAGCGCAACATCAACCCCCTATACCGGGAGAGACGAATCCCCTCCTATCACTCATTGCCTCCATGTGACTCGGGACTGTACCCAAAAACCACCGTTTTGCACGCCCTCTTGGACGTGGTAAGATGGAAATCAAAGCACAGTGGGAACCACACAAGACTCTATGACGATCTCGGGTCAACAGACTACTCTGTACCAGTGTCACCAGAGAACTGTCATCTGACGTAAGGTATAATACCATCTGGGAGTTCTCGGCGAGTCCGTCTAGTGTACCCAGTCTCTACTGAGCACCCGTATATCATCTCTGATGTCAAACACTAATGGATATGGGATCATCCATCGCCCATCTGTATGGGTCGAGAAGGTACACGCTAGTCTACTCTGGTATATCGATGCCCCATCTCGATACACCCACGACTAGGGACTTTCAAGGATGTACTTATGGACTACCATGTCCCCACTAGTATGATCCGCATCATAGTCCAGGTAGTCAAGTACACATCCTAAGGGCTTTACCAACATGTAATAGAGAGACAATCTGTGTACACGTTAAGGTAAAGAGCAACCAGATAGCATACTATCATGTCGAGCAAGAAAGTCCTCCCTATATATGTCCCAGCATCCACTACAATATACATCCAATGTACAGTAATGGCCTCTAGGGCATACATATAACTAACAAATCTGACGAATCACCTTCGTCTCTCAAATCGGGATAGACTAGCTATCATCTGTCGCATTTCTGCCTGGAAGCTCCGGCGATCTTAGCTCGTAAGCTCTGGAAGCGACATCCCATCATCTCAGCAACAACTGGGTCACCTGTCAACACGGTAGGCGACATCAAAATCTCTGAGGTATGTTGTACATCAACAGTCCTCTTGAAACTGGCAGCTCTAACAATTGCTCGATCATCCGGTGTAAAACCAAGCACTCGCCTCTACAAGAGGCCACAACATAAATACTAACTCGAGACGTTCCTATGTCACCAGAAAACACAATGGTCAGCCCTCATACCAGACGATCTCACCCTGACCCCAACACTAGCAGCAGCTCAAACTACGCTCAAACTATGGTGACAGGAACCTCAATCGAGTATCGAAGAAAGCAAATCACGGCATGAGAGGAAACGACAGATCCAGAATGGATACATGATCATAAGAACGAACAGCATCAATGAAAGTATGATCATGAAACAACTAAAATGAAGGATCTCCAATGGATGTATAATCATGGATACAAAGAGAATCATTGGTCTCAAAAATATGTACATCCTAAGATTTCTTAAGTGGAGTATCGTATCGTAAATATGCCGTGGAACATACGTACGGTACGTCACTCTACTCAAGCTACCTACTCCATCAATCAGGGTCAGCCTATGAAACGAATGTTCGGGTCTAATACCCCCCGTTCAAGTCTAAGTTCCGTAAGGTCATGCGTAGGTTCCGAAATATATACCCGCCCTAGACTCAGCATAGTCAAACATAGACTCGAACCAAGGTTAAACCTAGCGCTCTGATACCAACTTTGTCACGACATGAAATATTAGCTCGTGACCAGCACTTGAATCACGCAACGTCTAATGGCGTAACGGAATTCAAGTAAGCTGAAACCCAGAAATCTAAACCTTTTAGAAAAATAAATGAGCTAAGGTTTTGAAATAAAGGTATATGAAATCAAGTTTTCTTAATGCATAGAAAAGGAAAATGAATGATGCAAGTGAAATTTACTAGTTTGAAAACATGTTTCGTCTTTTAAAAATTTTGGCAACACCTTCTTTGTCTATTTTGATCCAAAACCAGAAATACATCATAAGAATAATGACATCCCCAAGCGGGAGCTAGCTCTTCGCCAAACGGTGGATCCCAACCATGCAAGACAATATATATAAGTATACGACGCCCAACGGCGAAGTTCACCACAAAAAGATAAAGAAAAGAAAGACATATAACTCACAAGTAGCGGAAAACCCCTCGCTCTAAGTCTCGCAACCACAATCCCACTAGTCTCATTACTTATACAATTTACAAGTTTTGATTGATGAATTTAACTAGATACAATAAGAAATATAGATACAAGAGTGGGTACGATACAAATGTTCCACCTACCAATGCGAAACACACGAATGCAACTGTGTGCCAGCGAAGTAGCTACTGATCCAAGCGGTCAACTTGCAAGAGCTGTAGCACAACGGGGGTGAGTTGCCAACTCGTGAGTAGAAAAATATCAACAGATAGAAATCGAATAAACAACATCTCCTAAGTCAACTATATCATAAAGGTAATACTATGTTATCTAGGGTGACCGGGTCTGTATATGTGCCAACAAGGTAGTCAATACCTATATGCATGCGGATAACATCCAACAGTAATAATCAATGCATGTATATGGATCTCGTCCAACCGTAATTAAGGTATGTATGCATGTGGATCTCGTCCACCCAAAATCAAGGTATGTATGCATGTGGATCTCGTCCACCCATATAATCAATGTCTGTATGCACGTAAATATCATAAAGGGGTGTGCATGAAAGTATGAGGATATATATATCAACGGTGTCCCTCGTGACACATCAAAATCATGGAACCTGAGTGCCTAGCATCGACACTCGAAAACATCATGAAAACCATGCCCAGCATCGGCACGTAAATCCTCATATATCGGGCTCCGTCAGTCCGGATCGGCCCACGGGCTCCGTCTGTCCGGATCGGCCCATATCATCTCTCGACTCCGGTCGGTAAGCTCCGGATATCCGCCGAGCCCAAATCCTATCACCGGTAGGTAGTAGTCCCTCTACCATGCTCACCTTCTACTGCACAGCGATCCGTTCTCGCCCCGGGGTACCATACCGGGACCACCATGTACCCGCAATCGGCCACATCCGCCTCCTCGAATCGGGTTTCACATGTCGCTCTCAGAACCGAGAAACACATGGTAGACGCACTGAAATATCATATCAAGAGAAACCGGGTTTTATTTTAAAATAGTATATGCTTTCTTTGAAATAGCCACGGTTCTCAAATCCAGAAATCTCATGAAAACAACATATCTCAATGCGTAAAATCATAGAGCATGATGTATGCGACATATAATAGAAATATAAGTATATCCGTATATCATGCAACATGGAAAAGTGATATGACATGTTAAGAGGAAAACCGCTCTTTTAAATGATTCCAGTTTTTTAAGTATAACATGCGGTTCCCAATTTTCCAATAAAACCAGTTATCTATATAGGCACAATATGTAAATGCGCAAGTATAGATGTACCAATGTATCTGTGTACCAATATGGATATACAATGTGTATGTGCGCAAGTATGGATATATCAATATATATGTGCACCAATGTGGATATACAATGTGTATGTGCGCAAGTATGAATATATCAATGTATATGTGTACCAAAGTGGATATACAATGTGTATGTGCGCAAGTATGAATATATCAATGTATATGTGCACCAATGTGGATATACAATGTGTATGTGCGCAAGTATGAATATATCAATGTATATGTGCACCAATGTGGATATACAATGTGTATGTGCGTAAGTATGAATATATCGATGTATATGTGCACCAATGTCGACAAACAATGTGTTTGTGCGCAAGTATGAATATATCAATTTATATGTGCACCAATGTGGATATACAATATGTATGTGCGCAAGTTTGAATATATCAATGTATATGTATTTATGGACCTATGTCCCGGTTCACATCCGCAATAATCTCATATCAGGAGACCGGCATGGTATAAATCATCTCGATCGACTCGCATCCGTATACCAACATATCATCATATCATCGTATCAGTCTTATATTCTTTCATCGCATTTATATCACACATCAAATCGAATTTACATAAACATTCTATCTCTACTATGTATAAGTATCTAATCTAACATACACACCCGAACCATACAATCAGATTTTTAAAGAAGCGAATCGTAGTTTTGAAAATAGGGGTTACGGTGTTTTTAAGAAAAAGATATCATTTGAAAATCTGTAACATCCCTCAAGGTATATATTTAAAAGATACATACGACTCTTCGGTTTAAAAAAAGGTATGGTTCGGATGACGCATCTACATCGACTATCTAGTCCTACGGTATCCTAAACGGCAATATCGCTAAACGTCATCCTATAATAGTAGTAAAATATCACTTCTAACTATCTTCTAGTTTCTAATATGGTTTTATAGCTATCTCATTCTAACCCTAGTTTCCTAATCTAGGTTTCCTTAACCATATTCTATAATCAGTTTTCCATCAAAACTTTGCGGGGCTGCTATACGCCATCCACCCGACTTCCCCCGTGGATATAGATCCACTCACCTTGGTTCTTGTTCGCCGAAGTCGATGACGCCATGCTCCGTCGCCTCGGAATCCAAGCGAAGGTACCTATAATAATAAACCATAGCAATGCATATTAAAATCAAGGAGGAAAACCGATACGGTGCACGGTGCGCTCATAAGTTAGAACTTATGGCCTACACGTGCAAAAACAATCAAACAACCCTTGTTGCCGATGTAAAAACATCCAACAACCCAATACAAATCCAAATATCAAGAATTAACATTTCAAAATACGGAAATCATAGCTAAAAACACCCCAATGTGCTCCCAGATTTTACCCTAGGCAAAATTGGTCAATTCTGCATATATGGAGGGTCAAATTTACTGAAGATAAGGCCCTGGAACCAAACTGAATCAATTCTACCCTACTCTGGCTTGCGGCCAGATTGAATAAATCTGCGGCCTGGATGTTGGGGTTTTGTCTCGGGTCTCAGTGGTGGCTTCCTAGATGCCTGCACGACTCCCAGTAATTGCAAAATCATTTCTAGTGTCCCCGGGTTGCTCCAGATTCCAAAATACCCTCACAATCCACACATTTATCCAATGTGGGGGTTTCTAAATCCGTGTTTGGGTTTCTAAGCTCTGGTCCAGGTTAAACAGCACCCAAGTCTAGTTAACAGCCACAACATCACCAATTTTTCAAACAAACACTCAGACCCTTTACTAGGATTTCCCAAGGTTCACTAAACATCACAATGTCACCTCTAAACTTGCATGAAAGGTAAAGTGAATGAAATACTATGCTAAGGGTGATGAAATTACCTCACTTGGGCAACCCAAGAAAAACCATTGCTCCTTAAGGTGGTCGAAATCTCACCTTTCTTGGTCCAATGTGTAGAGGGTGTAGAGGGGATCAATTTTTGTGAAAGGGAATTAGGGTTTTGATGGAGTTTTTGAGGTGGATCTTGGGGTTGATGGTGGAGGGAAGAGAGGAAGAAGAAGATAAGAGAAAAAAAGGGGGAAGGGATTTGTGGCTGCCCCTCTCTCTCCTCTCTCTTTTGTTCTCACCCACTCTTACTCAATATTACCCTTTTACCCTTTCACTTCTTATCCTTTTCATTTTATTAAAAACCCAAGTCACGAAATACCTAAAATAACACAAGAAAAGAACATGTAATCACCACATAACATGACATGGTGCACAGGCCACGAAAAACTGTAGAAATCCGGATTTGGTTTAATCGCGATTAACAGTGCACTAATCGGGTTTTTATCAAAATTGCATATAATAAATTTTAAAAATGGCAAATCCTTTAAATATATTTTTAAATGAATAAATCATTTTAATTTCCATTTATTTAATAATTATTGGAATATATTTATACCCTTTTTCGAAAACCCCAATTTCGCAAATCCGGCAGTTTTGGGGAAAAATATTATTTTAATATTAAATTCCAAAACTAATATTTTATATTTTCTGAAATGTTACAGTCTTCCCCCCTTAAATAAATTCGGTCCCCGAATTTAAATTTAAACCCCCAAAATCTAAAACATTTTAATAATCGGCTCAAAACAACGGGGCTCCGAAATTATGGAAAACGCAAAAATAACACCGCGCGTCAAGTGCGCTTGAAAACGAGTACAAAGCTCAAAATCGACGCCGTCAAGCATTACGCAAATCATCTAATTTGCACGCATATCTTCGGAATTACAATGGAGATACAGATCTCGAAATCGACTACTGAAATCCAATATACACTAGCCAAATACTATAATACGCGTCTTTGAAAACTCCAAAATTTGAATATAATACATGCAAAATCTTTTGTAAATCGCCGCGGGAATGCGTAACTCACGGCATAACTGACAGACTCTCATTTTAAAATAATAATATATGTCCATATATGTTTTCTTAAATACATGTTCCGTCGTTTTCAAAATATCCTAAAAGGTTTTCCTTTATAAACGTTCGTGTCACTCACGGACACGTAGGAAATAACGAGACTATAGCTCCTTTGAAAACCACTTGGTAAGATTTCAATGCATGCAAAGTACTCAGGTACTGTCCTGTTAGTGTATATGCCCTAGGGGCCATTATTGTATCATACTAGTTTGTATATTACTTAATGGAAGCCTGGGATATGTAAGTCCGTGGCGGCGCCCCGGCCGTCGATCCGACGCCGGAATGCGGAAACGAAAAACTTTGCAAACTAGCAAACCGGCACCACCGCGCACTTTTAACCCGGATCGGGCCATTAACCTAGCTACTAGCAAACTAGAATAAGAGTAGAGAAGTATACCAAGCGATCCGTGTCCTTCGGTCTTCGTCTCCACTCCGATCTCCCGCGGAATCTCCGTCCGTCACGTCCTCGTCGGAAAGGGCACCACGTAGCCGGGTTCGTTTACGGGCTCCCACCTCTGGACCGAGGCAACTCGGGCATGAAGTTGGCTAGCCGACGCGTCCAAGGGATGCTATAGACTAGTGTAGAAACTTTGTCTCTTGGGGTTTTGAGGTTGCCATGGTGATGGAGGAATCAAGAATAATGAACTTTGGAGATGACTTTGGTGTACCAAGAAATGAGATGATATTTTCCCCACTTCACCCAAAAAGAAATCACTCATCTCACCTCCTCAAAAAGTGGCCGGCCTCACCAAAAGAAAAAATGGTGGAGTGAAAAAGGTATCATAATGAATATGAAAATGGTCATACCCATTTCATATCCAAATCAACTCCTCATCTAATCTCATAAATGCAAGGAAAAAGACTAGAAAAGAATCCCATGATGATAAAGGCACAAATGCAATAAAGCCCTCCACAAATAATTTATTTGCAAACTGCAAATAACCCCCTCCATCGATAAAGTCCGGCCGCGAAAGAACAAAGGAAAACCGGCCGGAACGGAATGCAAACTGGCAACTTCAAAAAACTGATCTCGTAATAAATTACACGAAAACCCCGCTACTGCATATACATGCCCGCATTTTGCCCTCCACAAATAATTTATTTGCAAACTGCAAATAACCCCCTCCATCGATAAAGTCCGGCCGCGAAAGAACAAAGGAAAACCGGCCGGAACGGAATGCAAACTGGCAACTTCAAAAAACTGATCTCGTAATAAATTACACGAAAACCCCGCTACTGCATATACATGCCCGCATTTTTATTCCCACTGAACACAAATGAAAAGAGACAAAACTACACTATCTAATACTAGGATCCGGCTTAAGCCAAAGCCGACTAGTAAAAACCGTCCGATCACGATCCGTGCAATACCGTACGTATCTGATCGAACCCTGCCATATCTCCATACGGCCTCTACAGCGTTTCGCCCGAAACCTGAGTAACTGAGTGTGGTGGACTCTAAAGACTCGTCAATACTATGGCTGTGGATTTAACCACTAGCACGTCAGAGATATCAGCCATACGTGACGGGCCACCAGCTATTGACCAAAAGGGACGTCGATGAGCGAACTCATCCTGACACCCTACTGAGCCTGTCAGTGACAATATCCGTACAGTCCGATCCGTTCGTCTATGAGCATCGCATGGCGGGCCTAGGGGGTTGGTAAAAGTCAGACCCCCAATAGCGGTACAAGTCGTGTCGGAGTGTAGCCCAGAACACCCTGAGATACTACTGGAATACCTACCAGTAAATCTCCTGCCTTGGCCAAGGAATTTTCATGTACTGGCTCTCTTAGACACAGCGCGACCTCATCCCCAATACCGGGAGAGACGAACCCCTGCAGATCCGCTCACTGCCTCCATGTGGCTCGGGACTGTACCCAACTAAAACCTGTTTGCACGACTACTTTGAGCCATGGTAGGGTAGTAATCAAAGCACAGTGGGAACTCACACGAGGCAAATGACGATCTCAGGTCGATGAACTAACCTGTACACATGTCACCAGGGAATTGCTATCTGACGTCAGGTATAATACCAACTAGCAGGTTCCCGGCGAGTCCTGTCCGGTGTACTCATAACCCAATGAGCACCTGTATACATCTTAGGTGAACCAACTGACACCAGTGTCTTGTGAGACCGGCCACCGCCCCTCGTCGGGGTCTCGACTGTATACACTAGTCTACTCCGGAGTATCGATGCCCTGTCTCGAAACTCAGACGACTAGGGACCTTTTAAGGATGTGCTTATAGACTCCAGCTCTCATGTATATGATCGCCCTCATACTGCTGGTAGTCAAGCAAGAATCATAGAGGATCTATCAACGTGTAATAGCGACTCGTAAGGTCACCTAAAGCAGTACACGATGATAAAGATAAACCAGATAGCATACTATCATCTCGAGTAAGACTGTCCTACCGGCATAGGTCCTCCCTCAATCATTGCAATCACGTGCCTGTGATCCAATAATTGACTTTAAGGGCACTATATCCAACAATCTCCCACTTGCACTCAAGGCTTATTATTGCGATGTCGCATACTCACAGCCCGTGTGATACCGAACACCCAACTCCTCTACTAATCAGTCTCACAAAGCTCGTTTGTGAAACTATTGCGTTCGAGGAATAGCCTCAGTGAGTGGATCCGCTTTGATGTTTCTTTCTATATCTCTCTATATCCCATGTTCGCAGAGAAAGCCATCTCCCGAAATGAGCAATACCTGTCTTAGAATGTCTGGATGTCTGATGGGACCTAGCTCATAAATGAACTCCAAATCCAAACTTCTTAGACTGTATCGTCAACTGAACTTAATCATTATCCTGCGCCATCCTTCCCTCAGTAACCGTCTGGACCACTTGTCCAAAATACTGCCCCTCGTCAGAGAAAAAACTATAACTCTGACGGCCACTCTGCCATCCAGGTCACCTTGGAAGCCTGGAATGATAACTGTCTCCTGAATGAGGCTGCCGTTATCATTTCCCTAGAACATCCACTTATGTTCTAAAACTGCTTCCGACTGTTTCTCCAAGATTGGATCAATATCAACTTATTGCATCTACTGCAAGAACAATATCTGGTGTGGTACTTGACATCTCATGATTGACTCATTTTCCTAAGCAAGTGATCTACCAATCATGCACATCCCTCTCTACTTTAGTCTATAAGACACCTTTAGAGAGGGTGACTCCATTACCTGCAGGTACACTACCGTGCCAGGAGTCGTCCATTCTAAATACTCATAAAATGCAGTCAAAGTACCCAGATTGGGAAACTACCCAAATCTAGATCTAAAACCATAGATCCAGTAACCAGAATGTCTGATATAATATCCAAGTCCTATGTGGAGAAACCACTGTGTGACAACCAAAGAATAACCGATCGCAGTATAGGAATATCACTTCCTACTCTGTGTATGTCATCAAAATACCAGGACATCACACCCTACTACCTTCTTAACAGATCCATCCCCTATTCTGATGAAGTCAAACCTATGACTGTCGCATCAGAAATAGATGATCTATCTCCGCTATATCTGTTTTAGTCTATAAATAGACATAAGCCACCTGTCCACCAATGCTTCCGCTGCTCCCACTGATCATGACAACCCTCTGGCAGAGTCATATACGCGTGCACTTCTAAAGCCAGTTTAGAACGACGCTATACTCATCCTCCTGCCAGGTCTCACAGTTTGGAACAACAGCAATGGAAAGTCTGGGTAAACAAGAACCTCCCTGTCACCGTCCTTGAGGCTACCGGAGTACCTCTCGGGTGCCTGAGGTTACCCACCACATCTGCGGAGTGGCCAATGGAATGTCAAACCAGATTGAATCTTTAGGTTCTTTATCATATCTTCTGTAATCGTTTGCGGTTCTGGAATCACTTCCAGTTCTACCATACTCCCACTACTGTTTTGTGAAAAAAATCCATTTTTATTAAAACTGTGGCGAGTCAAGAACAATATCACTATTGATCTTCCAGATGGTAGAAAGTCAACCCTCGTCATAGCCCGGGTCAACCCACAAACAGCCATTACAGAAACGTGCCTTGAGTCATCCAGAGTCTGGTTTTAAGCATAAGCTGGACGACTCCCCATATCTTAACAATGCCAAGATATGAACTGTTCTATATCCAATACAGAAACAGAGGCACTGATTTAATTGAACCAGATTCAAATCATGCAGATGTCTCCAGTGCATGTCAAGTAAATGGAAGGAGGCCGATCAGCATTACTCAACTTAGGAAGGCTTCCAATTATGAGTAACCTGAAAGAGAAGCAAGTTCTGTTAATCATTACTATCAACTGAATACCATACACAAGTATCTACATCTTCGATAACCTTGAAGAATCCCGATACTTGCAATACCTGGTTCTCTACTTTATTCATATACCTATAACTTCTCAAAACTTAGAACCTGTGTTTCTATGAAACACTTGTCTAAGAACTAGAGAAGTCATAAGTAAACCGAATATAGTACGAGGACCAACCCCTCTGTCCTAATGGATACTGGACAACATACAATACTCTGTATAAGTCCCCTGAGTCTAATAACTCATTCACTGTGTGTCGTAGGTTGAAAACTGTACTTATGGTTAAGAAGAATTACACCGCTGTTTAATACTCCTTACCTAACCATCCACTGATATAGGTAAATGTCATAGACATAATTTCAAAAAGTTATATCTCACTCTATGAAAATAGACGTACAGATATATCAATTTGAAATTGGTGCATAACAACGGATGTTCAAAACCAAATATTTACCGACCGGTAAACAACCCAGGTGACTTCCTCAAATATCACCAATTACAACGAATTCCGATATAATGAGGATGATCACCCAATTTCCAAAAACTTACTCCCACTCATCATCTGTAAAACCATACAGATGTGAGAATCATACCTGGTAAATACATACCCTGGAGCAAGTGTCTAATTGGGAAATCAGTTTTCTATTAACAGTACACAGTGAAACTGAAACATTGAAATGTTTCGATGGGGTATCCTGGTATTCCTAGTAATGCCTCTTCCATTATCCAGATTCACAACTATAACCGTATATTTCTTTGCCGCCTCTCCAAATCTCTTTATATGTCTTTGGTCATAACCTTCTGTACACCCCTTTAGGCCAAATGGTTTTCTTCCTTCCCTACCGTTCGGCACCAACCTATGGTTTGGAAGAAGACTATCCAATAAGCATAATGGGTGTACTGTCCTAATCCCAGGAGCACTCGCAATGTGAGAGAAGGTGAAGATAAAAGACAACCGAATAAACCTTATTTCTATTTCTCCTGAACCAGAATCCATCCCCGAACTGGAACAAGTTTCTTTCGAGTTCGTATATAACCATACGATGGAGTATCCAATAAACTGTGGATCTTCGTAGTGATACGGAGTGTCCTGGAGAAATACAAAGGTGAAGTGGGAGTGGTAATGAAATACTTGGTTTGGTCGTGAATATCAGTCGCAATTTACTTTGCCCTCCTTCTAATCCCTTTCTTTGTCTTAACTCAATACCTTCTGTACACCGTTTAGGCTAATTGGTTTTCTTCATTCCCTACCGGTCGGCACCTGCCTATGGTTTGGAAGAAGACTATCCAATTTGCGTAATAGGTGTACTGTCCTAATCCAAGGAGCACTCGCAACCTGAAAGAAGGTAAAAGGGAAAAGACAACTGAATAGTCCTATCCGTTTTCTCCAGAACTAGAAACCATCCTCGAATAAATCCCTTCGAGTTCGTATATAACCATACGATGGTTTTGTCCAATGGAAGTGGACGTTCGTAGTAATACGGGGTGTCCTGGAGAAAAGGGTAAAAGTAGGAGTGGCAATGAGGTCTGCAACTCTGACAATCCAAAAGCCAGTGTTAAAGAAGGTTCGGTTAATCTTGGACACTGAGTCATAGTCTAGGGTCGGGTCAATGGTCGCTGCCAAAGAGAGAGAAAAAGAAACACTCAGCGTGCACTCTAGCCTAGATCAGAATGGTTATCACTTTATCTAATCTGGAAACCTCCCACTGTACCGTCAAATTCTTCCCCAAACCTGAAAGAAGAATTAGTCGGGATCACCCGAGGAGTAAACCAACTCATCAGTGGGAATCGGGATCCAACCATCATCGCATGATAATGTGACGGAATCCGCTCACGTTATCACACTCCAGAAGGTATGCGCATATCTGGCAAGTTTCAGTTTTTTAGAAACTCCCGATGTGAATTTTGCCCCATACTCTTATGACCTTGACTTTGGCCAACATATCATAAGTCACATGTCAAGTTCTACCCGTCATTCTCCAGGTTAATTTGAACCCACCCGTACATACCCTTGACTTTGGCCAAAATAGTAGTACGACTGTCCCAAACCAACGCATCTATCTATGCAACATATGAATACCCAATAGCTACCAATCACTGTGCCTTGACTTTGGCCAACATAAACAGCTTGAATACTTATTGACTATTCATATGAAACGACGGAAGGCTACGAATGGTTTTGGCGAAAACCTTTAACGTATTGAACTTGATATCGTTGAAGGAACGGATAGCTTTTTAAAAATATAGTGACGAAAACCTTTACTAAAGAGGTCACTCCCGGTGAAGGGATCTCGGCTCTTTCCCCGTAGGATGGGGTGCAGGATATTCCAACTGAATACCACGATGCAAAGCAAAAGTAATCGGCTATAGTGAAGTTATTGCCCTGACGCAAACTTTGGTCCAAGGGGTCACTCCCGGTGAAAGGATCTCGGCCCTTGCCTCGTCGACTGAGGAGAAGGATATTCCAACTGAATACCACTGTGCAAAACAAAAGAGAACGCCCTTGCAATAACAGCTTTTTGAAAAATGTTCCAACAACATCAGAATAGGTTTGTTTATCTTGCATTGATCCGAATCAACGCAGTCCCATCAATTGATCACACCACAAAAGAACGAAAATAATGATGTACGTATATGCCATCCGCATTCGCCACTAGGTCCCGTCATCACCCGTTAGGTTACTTAACTAACGACAGAGCGGGGACTGAACTAGCGCGGATGCAAAACATATACAACATCTACTAGTATATATATCAATATATAATATTCGCTCAAGGCATGATAAAAAATGCAACATCAAAGAAATGTAACCAGCATCACAGAACAATACAGATATCTGGGATCCCGGGTTTCACAGAGCCGCTACTGAAACCCGACGTTCCCCTGGTCGTGTGGATAGCCTGTGCAATGAAAATCCTAGACCCCTACGGGCGCGGCAAGTTACCCGCCAAAACCTGAAGCGAGGCAGCCCCCTTCAACAACGTGAATGGACCACCCAGTACTTCACGGAATCCGGTAACTTGGGCACCCCTCCTGGGTCAACCTGTACCCCCTACGAGTGCGGCGAATAGCCCGCCAATTCTAAAGTAAAGCCCCCTCCATCTCAATGCCATGAGATGCGGGTTCGTTGCCCTCTAGAACCCGGCTATCCGTGCACCCCTCCGCGGGGTAATCCAAGTAAAGAAAGTAATATATTCATACAACGGGTACATCGACCTCGACCCGGTCGTGCCCTAAAAGAATAATACAAACAGGTAGTGACGGCAGTCCACATGTCGGACGCTCTCCCCGCAATATCAAATGTACATATAAAACAAAAATGTACTAATATTGCAACCAGGCTATCCTCCACGACCAATCCGAAACATCACAACACAACACAGAACATCAACGTGAATGTCACGTTCGCAAATCCGTCTAAAAGGGCTATAGCAGTTAGACAGGATTTATCGATCAAATGACATTCACGGTCGCAGATATAATGTAAATACTGTGAACTAACATGTTTAAACTTTTCGATCGATCAAAAATTATCCAAGTGGGCCCCAAGTAATACTGTAGCACTCACAGAAAATCTGGGCCCAAAAAGAATGTCCCAAGAACCCTATTTTCAACCCAGAAGCCCACTGGAAAAAATTGGTGAACTGAAGCTATATTACTGCGGCGGAACCGTGGCCAAAGTGGGGTTATGGCCGCGGTTCCGCGGTTATATTGAAGGATTAGGTCACCAAATTTTTACAGTGTTCTTTGAATTCTCTTCATATGTTTCTGCAACAACCTGAAAAATTTTTAGAGCTAAAAAAATTTCGACAGAAAACAGATGCACTGGAAAACGGGTTTTCGGAAATTTGTTCGATCGAACTTGTAAACACATTAGAGCAAGCTAGACTAGGTTAATGGCGTGGCTCTGATACCAATGTAAGTCCGCGGCGGCGCCCCGGCCGTCGATCCGACGCCGGAATGCGGAAATGAAAAACTTTGCAAACTAGCAAACCGGCACCACCGCGCACTTTTAACCCGGATCGGGCCATTAACCTAGCTACTAGCAAACTAGAATAAGAGTAGAGAAGTATACCAAGCGATCCGTATACTTCGGTCTTCGTCTCCACTCCGATCTCCCGCGGAATCTCCGTCCGTCACGTCATCGTCGGAAAGGGCACCACGTAGCCGGGTTCGTTTATGGGCTCCCACCTCTGGACCGAGGCAACTCGGGATCGAAGTTGGTTAGCCGGCGCGTCCAAGGGATGCTGTAGACTAGTGTAGAAACTTTGTCTCTTGGGGTTTTGAGGTTGCCATGGTGATGGAGGAATCAAGAATAATGAACTTTGGAGATGACTTTGGTGTACCAAGAAATGAGATGATATTGTCCCCACTTCACCCAAAAAGAAATCACTCATCTCACCTCCTCAAAAAGTGGCCGGCCTCACCAAAAGAAAAATGGTGGAGTGAAAAAGAAATCAATCAAAACAAGAGAAGAAAAGGTATCATAATGAATATGAAAATGGTCACACCCATTTCATATCCAAATCAACTCCTCATCTAATCTCATAAATGCAAGGAAAAAGACTAGAAAAGAATCCCATGATGATAAAGGCACAAATGCAATAAAGCCCTCCACAAATAAGTTATTTGCAAACTGCAAATAACCCCCTCCATCGATAAAGTCCGGCCGCGAAAGAACAAAGGAAAACCGGCCGGAACGGAATGCAAACTGGCAACTTCAAAAAACTGATCCCGTAATAAATTACAGGAAAACCCCGCTACTGCATATACATGCCCGCATTTGTATTCCCACTGAACACAAATGCAAAGAGACAAAACTACACTATCTAATACTAGGATCCGGCTTAAGCCAAAGCCGACTAGTACAAACCGTCCGATCACGATCCGTGCAATACCGCACGTATCTGATCGAACCCTGCCATATCTCCATACGGCCTCTACAGCGTTTCGCCCGAAACCTGAGTAACTGAGTGTGGTGGACTCTAAAGACTCGTCAATACTATGGCTGTGGATTTAACCACTAGCACGTCAGAGGTATCAGCCATACGTGACGGGCCACCAGCTATTGACCAAAAGGGACGTCGATGAGCGAACTCATCCTGACACCCTACTGAGCCTGTCAGTGACAATATCCGTACAGTCTGGTCCGTTCGTCTATGAGCATCGCATGGCGGGCCTAGGGGGTTGGTAAAAGTTAGACCCCTAATAGCGGTACAAGTCGTGTCGGAGTGTAGCCCAGAACACCCTGAGATACTACTGGAATACCTACCAGTAAATCTCCTTCCTTGGCCAAGGACTTTTCATGTACTGGCTCTCCTAGACACAGCGCGACCTCACCCCCAATACCGGGAGAGACGAACCCCTGCAGATCCGCTCACTGCCTCCATGTGGCTCGGGACTGTACCCAACTAAAACCTGTTTGCACGACTCCTTTGAGCCGTGGTAGGGTAGTAATCAAAGCACAGTGGGAACTCACACGGGGCAAATGACGATCTCAGGTCGATGAACTAACCTGTACACATGTCACCAGGGAACTGCTATCTGACGTCAGGTATAATACCAACTAGCAGTTTCCCGGCGAGTCATGTCCGGTGTACTCATAACCCAATGAGTACCTGTATACATCTTAGGTGAACCAACTGACACCAGTGGCTTGTGAGACCGGCAACCGCCCCTCGTCGGGGTCTCGACTGTATACACTAGTCTACTCCGGAGTATCGATGCCCTGTCTCGAAACTCCCACGACTAGGGACCTTTTAAGGATGTGCTTATAGACTCCAGCTCTCACGTATATGATCGCCCTCATACTGCTGGTAGTCAAGAAAGAATCCTAGGGGCTCTATCAACGTGTAATAGCGACTCGTAAGGTCACCTGAAGCAGTACACGATGATAAAGATAAACCAGATAGCATACTATCATCTCGAGTAAGACTGTCCTACCGGCATAGGTCCTCCCTCAATCATTGCAATCACGTGCCTGTGATCCAATAATTGACTTTAAGGGCACTATATCCAACAATATTCACATGTATATAACAGTCTTGCTAAACATGGTAGTATTCTACTTGGTTTTTTCTATCTTAATATGTGAGTATACGTATTGATAGAGCTCTTAGGATCTTGCTTGACTACCAGCGTTGTGATGGCAGTCACACTAGTGGGGGCTGGGTAGTCTACAAGCACATCCTTATTCAGGTCCCTAGTCGTTGGATTATCGAGACAGGGCATCGATACTCCGGAGTAGACTAGTGTGTACGCTTCTCATCCCAGTTGGGGAGATGGTCTGTCCCACAGCCGTCAGTACGTCGTACTGGAGATAGTATGCAGGTGCTCGTTGGGTTACGGGTACACCGGACAGGACTCACAGGGAACTGTTGGTTGGTTTTATACCAGTCGTCAGTTAACAGTTTCCAGGTGACATGAGTACAGCATAGTCCGCAGACCTGACACTGCTACTTCGCCTCGAGTGTGTCCCACTGATCTTAGATTGCTACCCTACCACGGCTCAAAGGAGTCGTGCAAACAGGTAGCAGTTGGGTGCAGTCCCGAGCACTTGGAGGCAGTGGCGGTGGCAGTGGCGGTTAGACAGGATTCGTCTCTCCTTGTATTGGGGGTTGATATCGCGCTGTGTCAGAGAGCCATTACGCAAAGTCCCTGGCCAGGGCAAGCGAGATTTGCTGGTAGGTTCCAGCAGTTTCTCAGGGTGTAATGGGCTTCGCTCCGACACGACTTATACCGCTATTAGGGGACTGACGCTTGCCGCCCCCTAGGCCCGATATACGATAGTCTTAGACGAACGGACCGGACTGTATGGAGATTGTCACATCAGACTCAGTAGGAGTTCGGATGGGTTTCCTCATCGTCCTTCTTATCGACATCTACCTGGGGACCGTTACGTACAGCTAGTACCGCTTGCAGTCTTTGGTTAAACCCACTGCCAGCGTAGTAGTCGAGTCTCTAGAGTCCCACACAGAGAGTTTCCCTACTCCAGGCGAAACGATATAGAGGTCGTATGGTTTTACGACAAGGGTTCGGACATATACGTGTGTTTACGCACGTACGACTTTCGGACAGTTTTTACTAGTCGGCTTTGGTTTAAGCCAGTTACTAGTATCCGGTTATTGGATTTATACAGTCTAAAGTTTTTCCGTGTTTTCACGGATTGGAGGGGCATTCTCGTAATTGCGCGAGAAGCTTCTAGAAGATGGTGACTAAGGAGGTTTAGGTGGCATATACATTGAATGAGATTAGTGAGTCATATGGATGATTCATCCATGTCATTAATGCGTCATAAATGCTTAATGACTCATGGAGATGAATCACCATTAGATATTTATCAAGAATGGTTGTAAATCATTTTATTTTCTTTTCTTGAAAAACAATAATGCTTGATATATATTATGATAGCTCATTTTCTCATTTCATTATTATGTTCATCTTCTCTCTCCTCAAGCTCTCTCTCTTCAAACCCTAATCCTTCCCTCTCATGTGTTGAGTACAAGGATTAGTTAGACTAATTAAACCATAACCCTCTCTCTATATCATCTAGGTACTTTGATTAGCACCTAGTTACCTCTAGTTTGAGGTGAAGCTTGTAGTAAAGCTCTCGGGTGGACCTTCTACTACTTAGAGAAGGCCGGAGAGGACGTGGAGAACGACAAGACGAAGGACTCGGATCTTTAGGTATAATCACTTTTCATAGTAGTTGTTAACTCCTATGTTTGATGTTAGTTATTGTTTATGCAAAGATTCTTGGTTAGTCGATGTTTACGTTTTAAACAAGATTGTTTTTCATTATTCCGCCTCCCCGCAAGTCGTGGGGTGTTGTACATTGGCTTACAGTGGTATCAGAGACTCGCTAAACAATAAATAACTCATTAACAAAGTTGTAAGAATTTTGAACGCGAAAAGGAACCGGAAACATCGTCGATTATCACACTTGCTGTTGAATTTTAAACTGGCTCTTAAAATTTTTCAGGGTGCTTCAGAATAACAAGCAGGAAAAACTAGGGCTACTGAAGAAATTTGGACTCCTAACTCGGCCATATCACCGCGGAACCGCGGCGGATCCATGCGATCCGCCGGGGATCCGCGGACGAATTGAGGCCGGGTCGGCCCAAATTTATTCAGTAACTCCTAGGTGTTAACAGTGATGTTTCTGGGATGTTTTATTTTCTGCTAAGATCTCAGGTGCACAGAGAAGTTTTGCAGTAGAATCTAAAGTGTTTTGCTCGATCGAAATTTTACGAAGTTTGCTAATATGATTATATCTGTGATTGTATAATGTGTTCGTAAACCTCCCCTAACTGCTAGTATGTCGGTTGGCAGGGGGTTGCACATTTCTGTAATGAATTTTAGCTGTTTGTGGATGTGAACTGTATTGGACTGTTGTGATAATTAGCCGGGGTATGTGATGGGTTATTATTTAATTCATTTGATGTAAATGTAATTTGTTGTAATATTATTTTGCGGGGCACATCCAGGTTGCGGTTGTAGCCACCGTTGTATTATTTCATTTTACTGTTTTTGCTCCTAGGACAGACCCAAGGTGGGGTGCACAAACTACCGGGCGGGTAGTTTGCCGTACCCGTAGGGGTCTAAGGTGGGGTAATGGCTATTCATCACAACTGTGTAATCCGTCTTTTGTTGCAGTTTCTAAACAAACACGGATTGCTTGCAAATCCAATAAAGTTCATCTGTGATCTGGAATGAATATTATTGCGTCCGACGAATGTAAAATATCTATATATATGATAGCTATTTAGACGTCACTTATGTTTTACACCCGCGCTAGCCCAGCCCCCGCTCTGTCGTTAGTTAAGTAACCTAACGGGTGATGACGGGACCCAAAGGCGAATGCGGATGGCATAAGAGGACGTTGTATTTTCGTTGTTTTCTGCAATGATAAGTTAATGATGGGACGCATTATTTATAATGCAAAGAAAATAAACCAAAAGTTTAATCGTTGGAACAATTTAAAAGAAACCACTCGGTTATTTTTAAACAGATGATATTTTTGAATTGCGGAGCTTTAACCACTCCTTTTAAAAAGCTATCAGGTTCCTTCGGTTATATCAAGTTCACTACGTTCACGGTTTCGCAAAAACCATTCGTAGCCCTCCGTCATTTCATTTGGATATTCAGTAGTATTCAAGCTATGTATTTTGACCAACGCCAAGGCATAGTGTTTGGTAGCTGCTGGGTATTCATTTGTTGTATAGATAGATGAGTTAGTTTGGGACAGTCGTATGATCATTTTGGCCAACGTCAAGGATATGTACGGATGGGTTCAAATTAACAAGACAATGATGGGTAGAACTTGACATGTGACTTATGACATTTTGACCAACGCCAAGGTCATAAGAGCATGGGGCAAAAACATAAATCGGGAATTTCTAAAGAAACTGAAATTTGCAAAGAGTTGCATACCATTTGGAGTTTGATGAATGTTGGCAGCATTCCTTCAACATTATCATACAATGATATTTGGATCCCGATCCTACTGTGAGTATATGCTACTCATCAGGATATTCGTCACTTAACGATCAATACTATAAACCAAGTAGGTGACAAGAAAGGTGTCAGCGGGGTTACGCCCCCAGAGAAAAGAGGTTATTTAATTAAGGAACTTCGCGAAAGCGTTGGAAAACCTCCCTCGAAGTATCGACACTAGCCTGGCTGAACGGTTAAGCAAGTATTGTACGGTGAGAATAGTCCTGGCTAATTCTTCTTTTATGGTTTGAGAAAGGATTTGAGAAACAGTGGGAGCCATCCAGTTTAGATAAACTAAAAACCACTCTAAACTTGCAAGAGCATCATGCTAAAGAGTTTTCTTCTCTCTCTCCTAATTGCAGCGACCCTGAAAATGACTGGACTTAAGTTACTTTTAGAGAAAAATATACTGACAGGGCCAAACTATAAAGATTGGCTGCGGAATGTCAAAATGGCTTTGACCTATGACAAATTGGGGTACGTCCTCACCGCTACGGCACCTGCTGTCCCTGGTCCCAAATCCAGTAATGCGGATAAGGAAATCCGCAAAACCTGGGATTTCGATTGCGCGAAAGCCAAGTGCATCGTGCTTGCCTCAATGAACAATGAACATCAGAGGAGGCACGAGGATATGGAACTAGATGCCATATTTCTCCATACAAAGGAACTTTATGGAGAGCAATCTCGTATAGCAAGATACGAGACCTCTAAGAACTTGTTTCGAGCGAGGTTGGCTATCGGGTCATCGGTAGGAGAACATGTCCTAAAGATGATCGGCTATATAGAAGAGCTCGTAGACCTTGGGACGACTTTAGATAATGAGCTCTATACAGACCTTATTCTCCAGTCCCTTCCTTCCACCTACGCCCAGTTTATCCTGAACTTCAACATTCAAAGAAAAGAAGTTGAACTTCCGGAACTCCTGAACATGTTAAGGAGTGCAGAGGGCACCTTGCAGAAAGCAAGGGAAACACCCGCTATGCTTGTTAGCGGTGCATCTTCTTCCGGGTCCAAGGCTAGGGCCAAAGGAAGGAAGAAGAAGGCCGCCACCAAACCTAGAGGAGGTGTTAGTAAGGTGGGAGGGAAGGGAAAGAAAAAGTTTGCGGTACCGGTAGTGGGCTAGGATGAGTGCTTCTATTGTCACAGGAAAGGGCACTGGAAGAAAGATTGCAAGGCGTGGAATGCCAAGAACCAGGAACCGAAGCAAGCTGTGGCTTCGACTTCAGGTGTGTTTGTAATTGAGAATTGTCTGTCAATCAACTCTACTTCCTGGGTATTGGATACCGAATCAGGATCTCATATTTGCAATTCATTGCAGGCACTGAGAAACCGTAGAGTGCTGAAGGAAGGTGATATGACCCTGATGGTTGCTAACGGAGCTAGCGTGGGAGCTGTGTCCGTAGGGGATTACCACCTGGGATTGACGAGTGGACACATTTTGGTTTCACATAACTGTTTTTGTGTACCCAGCTTAACGTGTAATATCATATCTGTTTCCTTTTTATCAAATAAAGGTTATGATTTCACATTGCGAAGTGGTGTTGTTAACATCCACCTTAATCATAGTTTGATTGGGTCCGGTATACTAGAAAACGGTATATATGTGTTAAACCAACTCCAAGTTTTCAATGTCCAGAACACACTAAAAAGGAAGTCCCCAGATTTAAATAAAGCTTTCTTATGGCATTGTAGACTGGGTCACATCAATGAGAGAAGGTTGAATAAGTTGCATAGAGAAGGATATTTGGACTCGTTCGAATATCAATCTTATGACACTTGTCAATCTTGTCTCAAAGGAAAGATGACAAAGGCTCCATTTACCGGACATGGAGTAAGAGCGAGCGAGCTCTTAGGACTCATACACTGCGATGTATGTGGTCCAATGTCTAAACATGCAAGAGGTGGTTTTTCCTATTTCATTACTTTCATGGATGATTACTCAAGGTACGGATTCATTTATCCGATGAAACATAAA
Source organism: Agapanthus africanus (assembly GCA_030015575.1). Lineage (NCBI taxonomy): Eukaryota > Viridiplantae > Streptophyta > Magnoliopsida > Asparagales > Amaryllidaceae > Agapanthus > Agapanthus africanus. The sequence continues at coordinate 629,378,688 of CM057342.1, forward strand.
TCCGAGGCTTTTGAGAAATTCCAAGAGTATAAAAATGAAGTAGAAAACCAAACCGGCAAAAGTATCAAGACACTAAGATATGATCGAGGTGGTGAATACTTGAGTGCTGAGTTCCTAGGTTACCTAAAAGAGAAAGGAATTCTCTCTCAGCTTACTCCTCCATACACTCCACAGCATAACGGTGTATCGGAGAGACGGAATCGAACCCTATTGGATATGGTACGATCCATGATGAGTAATGCTGAGTTGCCGCGATCTTTCTGAGGTTATGCGCTAGAGTCAGCGGCATATCTTTTGAACATGGTTCCTACCAAAACTGTGCCTACCAGGCCATATCAGATGTGGAGTAGGAAGAAACCCTATCTTCAGTATCTAAAAATATGGGGATGTCCAGCTTTTGTTAAAAAGCAGCATGTGGACAAGCTCGAGGCACGATCAGTAAAGTGTAAGTTTGTGGGATATCCAAAGAACTCCAAGGGATATCTATTCTATTACGCAGAGGAACAAAAGGTGTTTGTTTCTCGTAATGCCCATTTTCTAGAATATCAGTTTTTAGAAAAGGAAATAAATGAGAGCGAAATAGAACTGGAAGAAATTCCAGAACCACAAACTAATACTGAAAGTTTGGTAGAACCGATAGTTCAAGAAGAACAAGACATTCCCGCACCCCTCCGCAGGAGTAGTAGGCCGTCTTATCTGCCTGAAAGATACTACGGTTTTCTCATAGATGGGGATAGAGAGGATTGTATCATAGATGATGATGAACCTACTGGCTTCCAGCAGGCCATCCAGAGCGGCGACTCGGTACGATGGCTAGATGCAATGCGAACCGAAATGGAGTCCATGTACACCAACAAAGTATGGACTTTGGAATTTGCTCCAGATGGGGTAAAACCCATAGGATGCAAATGGATCTTCAAGAAAAAGATTGGTGTTGATGGACAGGTGGAAACCTATAAGGCTAGACTTGTTGCAAAGGGTTTTCATCAAAGACCTGGTTTGGACTATGACGAGACTTTTTCTCCAGTGGCTATGCTCAAATGCATTCGGGTCCTTCTTGCTATTGCTGCCTTCCATGATTATGAAATCTGGCAGATGGATGTAAAAACGGCTTTTCTGAATGGTAATTTAGAAGAGTGCGTCTATATGGATCAGCCAGAGGATTTCAATCAGAGTGGGAGCAGCGGGAAAGTATGCAAGTTCCTTAAGTCCATTTATGGACTAAAGCAGGCATCGCGGAGTTGGAACATCTGTTTTGATGAGACAGTCAAAGAATCTGACTTTATCAAAAATCCAGATGAACCATGCATATATAGTAAAGTTGTAGCCAGAAGTGTCGTATTCCTCGTCTTGTACGTGGATGACATTCTATTGATAGGAAATGACATTCCTATGCTACAATCTGTCAAAGGATTCTTGTCACACAGGTTCTCCATGAAAGACCTGGGTGATGCCTCTTACATTCTGGGGATCCGGATCTATCGTGATAGATCCAAGAGGATGTTGGGACTTTCGCAGTCCAGGTGTACTGAAAAGATTCACTATGGAAGATTCCAAGCGTGGTAATCTACCGGCTTGTCACGGAATCACCCTATCCAAAGAGATGTCTCCCAAGACTGATTTGGAAAGGGAACGCATGTCTATTATACCCTACGCTTCTGCGGTTGGCTCTATAGTGTATGCGATGTTGTGCACCAGACCGGATGTAGCTTACGCACTGAGCGTGGTAAGCCGGTATCAGTCAGACCCAGGGGAGAAGCAATGGATAGCAGTAAAGAACATTCTCAAGTACCTGAGAAGGACTAAGGAGATGTTCTTGGTTTACGGCGGAAAAGACCTCAGGTTGGAGGCCTATGCTGATTTTGACTTCCAGAGTGATAAGGACGATTCCAAGTCCATGTCAGGTTATGTCTTCACCCTCAATGGAGGGGCGGTGTGCTGGAAGAGCTCCAAGCAGGACACCGTTGCTGACTCGATGATGGAAGCGGAGTATATAGCTGCTTGCGATGCCGCAAAAGAAGTAGTCTAGATGAAGAAGTTCCTAACAGAACTTCAGGTGGTTCCTACCATTGTTGATCCAATACCTCTGTATTGCGACAACAACAGAGCTATAGCTTTAGCGAAGGAACCAGGGTCCCATCAGAAGTCCAGACACATCTTAAGGCGGTATCACCTGATCAGGGAGATCATTGATCGTCAGGAGATCGAGGTTCGGAGAGTTGCTACTGAAGAGAACATTGCTGATCCATTCACAAAGGCCCTACCTCAGATTCAGTTCGAGAGGCTACTCGAGATCATCGGTCTTCGATATGCCAGAACATGGCCCTAGTGCAAGTGGGAGATTGTTAGTGTATATGCCCTAGGGGCCATTATTGTATCATACTAGTTTGTATATTACTTAATGGAAGCTTGGGATATTCACATGTATATAACAGTCTTTCTAAACATGGTAGTATGCTACTTGGTTTTTTCTATCTTAATATGTGAGTATACGTATTGATAGAGCTCTTAGGATCTTGCTTGACTACCAGCGTTGTGATGGCAGTCACACTAGTGGGGGCTGGGTAGTCTACAAGCACATCCTTATTCAGGTCCCTAGTCGTTGGATTATCGAGACAGGGCATCGATATTCCGGAGTAGACTAGTGTGTACGCTTCTCATCCCAGTTGGGGAGATGGTCTGTCCCACAGCCGTCAGTACGTCGTACTGGAGATAGTATACAGGTGCTCGTTGGGTTAGGGTACACTGGACAGGACTCACAGGGAACTGTTGGTTGGTTTTATACCAGTCGTCAGTTAACAGTTCCCAGGTGACATGAGTACAGCATAGTCCGCAGACTTGACACTGCTACTTCGCCTCGAGTGTGTCCCACTATTATTAGATTGCTACTCTACCATGGCTCAAAGGAGTCGTGCAAACAGTTAGCAGTTGGGTGCAATCCCGAGCACTTGGTGGCAGTGGCGGTTAGACAGGATTCGTCTTTCCCAGTATTGGGGGTTGATATCGCGCTGTGTCAGAGAGCCATTACGCAAAGTCCCTGGCCAGGGCAAGCGAGATTTGCTGGTAGGTTCCAGTAGTTTCTCAGGGTGTAATGGGCTTCGCTCCGACGCGACTTATACCGCTTTTAGGGGACTGACGCTTGCCGCCCCCTAGGCCCGATATGCGATAGTCTTAGAAGAACGGATCGGACTGTATGAAGATTGTCATATCAGACTCAGTAGGAGTTCGGATGGGTTTCCTCATCGGCCTTCTTATCGACATCTACCTGGGGACCGTTACGTACAGCTAGTGCCGCTTGCGGTCTGTGGTTAAATCCACTGCCAGCGTAGTATTCGAGTCTCTAGAGTCCCACACAGAGAGTTTCCCTACTCTAGACGAAACGATATAGAGGTCGTATGGTTTTACGACAAGGGTTCGGACGCATACGTGTGTTTACGCACGTACGACTTTCGGACAGTTTTTACTAGTCGGCTTTGGTTTAAGCCAGTTACTAGTATCCGGTTATTAGATTTATACGGTCTAAAGTTTTTCCGTGTTTTCACGGATAGGAGGGGCATTCTCGTAATTGCGTGAGAAGCTTCTAGAAGATGGTGACTAAGGAGGTTTAGGTAGCATATACATTGAATGAGATTAGTGAGTCATATGGATGATTCATCCATGTCATTAATGCGTCATAAATGCTTAATGACTCATGGAGATGAATCACCATTAGATATTTATCAAGCATGGTTGTAAATCATTTTATTTTATTTTCTTGAAAAACAATAATGCTTGATATATATTATGATAGCTCATTTTCTCATTTCATTATTATGTTCATCTTCTCTCTCCTCAAGCTCTCTCTCTTCAAACCCTAATCTTCCCCTCTCATGTGTTGAGTACAAGGATTAGTTAGACTAATTAAACCATAACCCTCTCTCTATATCATCTAGGTACTTTGATTAGCACTTAAAGAAACCTAGTTACCTCTAGTTTGAGGTGAAGCTTGTAGTAAAGCTTTCGGGTGGATCTTCTACTACTTAGAGAAGGCCGGAGAGGACGTGGAGAACGACAAGACGAAGGACTCGGATCTTTAGGTATAATCACTTTTCATAGTAGTTGTTAACTCCTATGTTTGATGTTAGTTATTGTTTATGCAAAGATTCTCGGTTAGTCGATGTTTACGCTTTAAACAAGATTGTTTTTCATTATTCCGCCTCCCCGCAAGTCGTGGGGTGTTGTACATCGACTTACATGTCCTCGGATCAGTCCTGTTTGGCTACTACACAATATAGTGCTCAACATGAAAACAAAGTGCTCAAAAGCAAGATCAGCCTCAAAAGGCGTATCCAATAAACACATGCATCTGGTGCGCATGGAATTCAAATCCAAATACAGGTACCACAATATGCACCAAAGCCCAAAACTACGTGCAACGGGTGTCCACGAAAGCATCTGTCCAGTGCAACGGGTGTGCACGACAACAATATCGGTTGCATTTAATATGCACAAGAATCCAATCAGGTGCACATGGTGCATAAAACAATATCGAGTATCAAAATCGAATCGACGGTATACAACACATTTCAATCCAAATCCAAATCAGGTATACCATGGTATATAATCGCACCACCATGTGCATCGACGTGCACAAAAGCAAATCAAACACTAAAAGTACATGAAAACTATGCCGAAAGTATAAATCAAATCATATGCATGCCCTAGGTCACAATAAATATCTCAAATGACATCAAAATGAAGTCAGGTGCAACTGTGGTGCACAAAATACGTATCAATGCACTACAAGCACATACAAGCCATACCGAGTGCAAAAATCAAATCATCCGTATGAAATCCACGAAATCATAAACACGTGATACGAAGGTAAAGAATCGACATCAAATGCAATAGATATGCACAAATTGCAAATCAACACAATGGTGTATGAAATATATATATCAGGTGCGAAACTATGGGCAAACATGCAAATACCCAGTAGGTGCAGCCATGGTGCACGTAATCAATATCAGGAAACTCAATCCTTAAAACTCAAATCCAAGCGATATAAGCGTGATACTCAGATCACAAACGCAAATCGCAATAAAGGACATCGAGGTACACCTCCTACAATGTCGAAAAAGGTCGGTGCGCCCAAAACTGGCAGAGCAAGAACATCCGCTCGCCTACTGCTTATGGCCTGGCGTCCTCTGTCTCTGGGTCCTTATCTTCTCTGTGGATTACCAATCCCGCAATCCAACGGCTCATCCGCCCTGTCAGGTGTGCTAACGGGAACGATTCCGTTCTGGCACTTCTTTGGTCATCTCTTGGTCAATCATCACGACCACTCGTAAGGCAGCATGTCACTAGCGTCGGCCTTTGTCTCTCTGAATACACGTGACACATCTGATCCTGGGTGCAATTCTCCTTGCAGCAATGTCCTGGAAGGAATCCTGGTCAGGGTCTCTTCTGATCTTGCCTATGCCGAACTGTACGGAGGCTGGTACTCTTACATAATCCTTTCTCGTTTTCTGGACATCTGCGTGTTCCGCACGCATTTCCTCGGAAACTGGCCGTATCCCAATGCCTCTGTAAGCATATCAGGTTTCTGATCTCGACGGGGAGTAATAACAGCTCGTCAGCGTCTCGCACGAACTTCTGGTTCCACTCGTCTTTATCGTCGTCCACTATGACGTCACGCCATGCTATCTGCGCACTGCAACTGTTCTCGGCCACGGTCAATCCGAAGTCTCTCATACGGACTCGAAGTCACGAACTCGGTATCTTCATCACTCGGTAGAAGATATCTGGCTGAACAATTCCTCGGGAACTCGCCCTAACCATCGGAGGAATACTCAATACTCGTCCGTTCTCGATCAACTCACAACGCCTCTGAGTGAGGTCCTCTATCCAAAGCTGGTCAGCATGCTGATCTCTTATCACATGGTATCCGGACGGCATCAAACCTTTCGATCGAGTCATCAAGTTCCCAAAATTTCCCGAAGGCTCAGCACCTGAGCACAGTCTAAAAATATCAGGTACATACCACAGTACCTCTGGACCAACCGTAGAAGGGCAAACCCATGCCTCACTGATGGCACTGCTAAACTGCCACAAACCCTAAGGTTCAAAGCGGTTCCATGGTCATCATATCGAGTTAGGGTTTCATTCTTCTAGAGGGTCCACAGAATTACCTACATGTTCCTCCGAACACTTTAAACTTGGGAAAAATGAGTTTCTGACACTCGTTCGAAACTTTTCGCTTCGCCTATATAACATGTGAATATTCTTTGCCCGCATGCTAAACAATGCCTCAATCCTCCAGGAAAGGTGATACATCGGCGGTCATCTATGGTTCGGTCTGCTCTAGGTCTGAGTAAGATTCTCTCCACACTGGAAATCTTCAACTCAACTGGGCCTGCATCGGCGAATCAATCTGACGAATCACCTTCGTCTCTCAAATCGGGGTTGACTAGCTATCATCTGTCGTATTTCTGCCTGGAAGCTCCGGCGATCTTAGCTCGTAAGCTCTGGAAGCGACATCCCATCATCTCAGCAACAGCTGGGTCACCTGTCTGCACGGTAGGCGACTTCAAAATCTCTGAGGTATGCTGTACATCAACAGTCCTCTTGCAACTGGCAGCTCTAACAATGGCCCGATCATCCGGTGTAAAACCAAGCACTCGCCTCCACAAGAGGCTACAACATAAATACTAACTCGAGACGTTCCTATGTCACCAGAAAACACAATGGTCAGCCCTCGTACCAGACAATCTCACCCTGACCCCAACACTAGCAGCAGCTCAAACTGCGCTCAAACTATGGTGACTGGAACCTCAATCGAGTATCGAAGAAAGCAGATCACGGCATGAGAGGAAACGACAGATCCAGAATGGATACATGATCATAAGAAGGAACAGCATCAATGAAAGTATGATCATGAAACAAATAAAATGAAGGATCTCCAGTGGATGTATAATCATGGATACAAAGAGAATCACTGGTCTCAAAAATATGTACATCCTAAGGTTTCTTAAGTTGAGTATCGTATCGTAAATATACCACGGAACATATGTACGGTACGTCACTCTACTGTAGCTACCTACTCCATCAATCAGGGTCAGCCTATGAAACGAATGTTCGAGTCTAACCCCCCCCGTTCAAGTCTAAGTTCCGTAAGGTCAAGCCTAGGTTCCGAAATACATACCCGCCCTAGACTCTGCATAGTCAAACATAGACTCGAACCAAGGTTAAACCTAGCGCTCTGATACCAACTTTGTCACGACCCGAAATAATATCTCGTGACCATCACTTGAATCACACAACGTCTAAAGGCGTAACGGAATTCAAGTAAGCTGAAACCCAGAAATCTAAACCTTTTAGAAAAATAAACGAGGTGGGGTTTTGAAATAAAGGTATATGAAATCAAGTTTTCTTAATGCATAGAAAAGGAACAAGAATGATGCAAGTGAAATTTACTAGTTTGAAAACATGTTTCGTCTTTTAAAAATTTGGCAGCACCTCTTTTGTATATTTTGATCCAAAACCACAAATACATAATGGCATCCCCAAGCGGGAGCTAGCTCTTCGCCAAACGGCGGATCACAACCATGCAAGACAATATATAAAAGTATACGACGCCCAACGTCGAATTTCACCATAAAAGATAAAGAAAAGCAAGACATATAACTTACAAGTAGCAGAAAACCCCTTGCTCTAAGCCTCGCAACCACAATCCCACTAGTCTCATTACTTATACAATTTACAAGTTTTGATTGAAGGAGTTAACTAGATACAATAAGAAATATAGATACAAGAGTGGGTACGATACAAATGTCCCACCTACCAATGCAAAACACTCGAATGTAACTGTGTGCCAGCGAAGCCGCTACTGATCCAAGCGGTCAATCTGCAAGAGCTGTGGCACAACGGGAGTGAGTTGCCAACTCGTGAGTAGAAAAATATCAACAGATAGAAATCGAATAAACAATGACTCCTCGGTCAACTATATCATAAAGGTAATACTATGATATCTAGGGTGACCGGGTCTGTATATGTGCAAACAAGGTAGTAAATACCTATATGCATGCGGATAACATCCAACAGTAATAATCAATGAATGTATATGGATCTCGTCCAACCATAATCAAGGTATGTATGCATGTGGATCTCGTCCACCCAAAATCAAGGTATGTATGCATGTGGATCTCGTCCACCCATATAATCAATGTCTGTATGCACGTAAATATCATAAAGGAGTGTGCATGAAAGTATGAGGATATATATATCAACGGTGTCCCTCGTGACACATCAAAATCATGGAACCTGAGTGCCTAGCATCGACACTCGAAAACATCATGAAAACCGTGCCCAGCATCGACAGTAAATCCTCATATATCGGGCTGCGTCAGTCCGGATCGTCCCACGGGCTCCGTCAGTCCGGATCGGCCCATATCATATCTCGACTCCGGTCGGTATCCTCCGGATATCCGCCGAGCCTAAATACTATCGCCGGTAGGTAGTAGTCCCTCTGCCAGGCACGCCTTCTACTGCACAACGATCCGTTCTCGCCCCGGGGTACCATACCGGGTCCACCATGTATCCGCAATCGGCCTCATCCGACTGCTCGAATCGGGTTTCACATGTCGCTCTCAGAACCGAGAAAACACATGGTGGACGCACTAAAATATCATACCAAGAGAAACCGTGTTTTATTCTAAAACAGTATATGCTTTCTTTGAAATAGCCACGGTTCTCAAACCCATAAATCTCATGAAAACAGCATATCTCAATGCGTAAAATCATAAAGCATGATGTATGCGACATATAATAGAAATGTAAGCATATCCTGTTCGAGATAGTGCCCTCAGAGTCAATTATTGGATCACAGGCACTTGATTGCAATGATTGAGGGAGGACCTATACCGGTAGGACAGTCTTACTCAAGATGATAGTATGCTATCTGGTTTATCTTTATCATCGTGTACTGTTTTAGAAGACCTTATAGGTTGCTTTTACACGTTGATAGAGCCCGTAAGATTCTTTCTTGATTGCCAGCAGTATGAGGGCGATCATATACGTGGGAGCTGGGGTCTATAAGCACATCCTTAAAAGGTCCCTAGTCGAGGGAGTTTCGAGACAGGGCATCGATTCTCCAGAGTAGACTAGTGTATACAGTCGAGACCCCGAAGAGGGGCAGTGGCCGGTCTCACAAGCCACTGGTGTCAGTTGGTTCACCTAAGATGTATACAGGTGCTTATTGGGTTATGAGTACACCGGACATGACTCGCCGGGAACATGCCAGTTGGTCTTATACCTGACGTTAGATAGCAGTTCCCTGGTGACATGTGTACAGGTTAGTTCATCGACCTGAGATCGTCATTTGTCTCGTGTGAGTTCCCACTGTATTTTGATTACTACCCTACCACGCTCAAAGGAGACGTGCAAACAGGTTTTAGTTGGGTACAGTCCCGAGCCACATGGAGGCAGTGAGCGGATCTGCACGGGTTCGCCTCTTCCGTTGTAACGTTTTGAAAATCGTTACGGTGAAATTTCGGAAAATCGGTAAAATAAGGGGGTTTTCTGTAAAAAGTCAAAATACAAATATCTTTATTATAAAATTAAATATACATATTCTAGCTATGTAATTGCTAGTATTTGGTGTTTATTGAGCGACAGGTGAAATTTCAAATTTTCTGAAAAAAATTATTTTAATATTATTTTAAGCCGTCACTAATATATTTAATTAGGGAAAATTAAAAATTGGAATGGGTTGATACAAATTTTATAATTCTTGACACACTAAACTGACATGTAAAATATTGTTTCTGAAACGAAATCGTTTTCCAAAACGGTTTAGAATTTTTTGAAGAAAAAAGGCTTTTTTAGTGAATTTAGTGTTAATGGATGTTTGGGGTATAGTATTTATCATTTTCCCTCACCCCACACACACCCCCACTTGCCATCTTGGCCAAGCCTTGATTCCCCAAACCCCTTTTGGCGCACTTCATTTATCACAAAACAAGGAAATAAAAAGAATTGAAGTGTAGATTATTATATAGTAATTGAGGTATGGGTCTATATACTTAATGTATGGGTTCTTGACTTGGTCAAACTCCCCACACCCACTCTCTCCTCTCCCCACCTGCGTTTGGCCGAGCCCCCCCATTTAGAACAGCCCCTTCACTTCTTCATCTCACATTCTCTTCAAAAAATCCACAAAAATGCTTTAAAATCCACAAAATTTCAAAGTAAAATCCAACTCCAACTCCTACCCATTATTACTTTGCCTTAGCTAACATGGATCCTGGAGCTAGAGAGCAAGTTGGGAGGCTAAGTTTGCATGGGAGATCTCTAAAATTGTGAAGGTAAATCCTAACCCTAATGTTTAGTTGTATGTTAATTTCTTTGAATCAACTTAATTAGGTGTTTAATTTGGGTTTTTAAATTGCAAGTTTAAATTCTAGAAAAGGGTTTAATTTTTTTATTAGGGTTGTTATCATTAGATTGTGGTCTTAATGAGTAGATTAACATGTTATTGTTATGTAAAACTTAATCTTGTTGCATCTTGCTAATTGCTACTTTTAAATTGTCCAAATTGCATAATATTGCAAACTAGGTTTTAAAAATTAAGTTATATTGTTAGATAAAAATTCTAATTATGGCTTCATAGCATTATTAACATTATAATGAGTGGTTTAATACCTTAGGTTATGCAAAACTAAGCTTAATTGTTAAATTGTGAATTTTTGCTTGAAAATAGTTAAAATTGGATAATTTGTAAACTAGGTTTTTTGGGGTTAATGAGATTAAATTGTGGAAATGGTTTATATAACTTAGTTATGATATTTAGTGGATATTATGGCCATTAGTTTTGTTAAAACGTTAAGTTTCGAATTAAAACGGTAATTAAGTGTTTTCTAGGTTTTGTGAAATAAACCGATTTGATCAATTTATTGGTTTTGATGATTTGCATCGTATTTCATATATTTTTAGTGATTTATGAAACCATGATTGGTATGTTTGGTTTTAACTCGATGATCTGACGTTTGTACGACGATATCGAGGGTTGGTGGTGGTTTTGAAAGCGTGGTCCATAGGTTCTAACCTATAGGCCTTTGGCCTGTCGATTTGATTTTCCGATGTGATTTTAATGCGCATTTGCGACTATGTATATGTGTAGGTACCCCATGTGTTGTCAAGACGTTGAAGATGAAGAGGGTGACATCGGCATCGGCACACAAGGAGCAGGTGAGTAGATTTATATCTACGGGGAGAAGTCGGGTGGATGGCGTATAGCACCCTCGCAGTTCGTGGTGATGTATACGAATACGTATACACACATATATATTGTTGAGTTTATTGATGATAAAGATGGACTTTTGGTGATTCTGTGATTGGTTTAGTGTAGTTGCGAAACCCTAGAGTAGGGGTTGCACCTATACACACACACGCACATACTTGCATACATCTTTTCTTTTACATGTGCGTATATGGGATTATATATTTATGTGTTCACATGGGTATGGGACCATGTGTTCATATACTGGATTTGAGGATAGTATTTGGGATTTGAGATCTGTCGATGAGATTTGATTCGAGACCGTGAGATCGGTGATTTGGCAGGGTTCGTATTTGAGATACGACATGACGTTGTATCAGGTCCTTTGACGTAGTGTTTCACACACGAGCATGCATACGTAAGTGGTATCAGTATTGTACTAGATATAGATAAGTACCCGGATTATGATCTTTGATAAAGGGGATACCAGATGAATAGTGAGATGAATGTGATATTGACCCGTACCCAGATTTGGGATGCCGTACGACGGATGTACGTACGGGCTATATATTGATGTTTGATCCGCACTCTTGACTTTGGATGTCTCATTATAGATATCGTATCGGATATGATATTATTGAGGCGGGATCACCGACTAATATATTTACAGGTATGTATACGTATCGACTCAGATGTTAGGCGGTTTCCTTACCTGTAGTTCAGCTTGTTAGTTCAGCCGTATAGTTTAGTGTAGTTGTTAGACTAGGTTAGACTCCTACCTATTTCAAAACTAACGAATCGTGGGTATTTTAAAAGACGGGTCAAGGGATTCTACGGATATTTCAAAAGACGTATCTTTTCTTAAAAACACCGTAGCCCTTATTTTCAAAACACCGCGATTCGTGTTATTTCAATGGCACTATTATAGGACTTATATTAGGGTAATGCAGTTTAGTTATCGTTGTGTCTAGTATTCAGCTCCCGCATATTATTGCTGTTGCTCCGCATCGCATACTTATTGTAATTCATATTTCAGTATTGATATCATGCTGTTAGGACACCATCACCATTACCGATGATGCGTATGTACCACGTACACTTACTTGCCCGCTCACACACATCTTCATCGGTAATTGCCATGTCACGAACACTTTAGAAAATACTATTTCATTTGACATAGGTTGTTAGCTAATAGTTTAGACATGATATTAATGTACTTTCCTTATATGCTAGTTTAGACATTGTAGTTATTACTTGCTACTTCATGCATGTTATTATTCATTGATATGCCGCATTCATAGATTTTTTTGTCCATATTCACTGTTTACATGCTATTGAGGATTTGGATTTGGATATTCATGAGATTTCCTGGATTTGGGGGAAAACCGCAAAAACACTTATAAACTTCTTTCTATTTTTTTTAAAGAAAAAGTGTTGTTTTCCCATGATGTATGAGTCGTCCACCATGAGTTTGCTGATGGATTTCGAGACCCGATTCGAGGAGTTGGATGAACCGTTTCGGGTACATGGTGGACCCGGTAAGGTATCCCGGGGCAAGAAGGTCGTGTTGCTGACGTTGAGCCTGGCAGGGGAGCACTACCTACCGTTGATTTTACCCGACGCGTCGGATATCCGGAGGATACCGTCGTGGTCTTGAGATTGATGGTAGGGGCCGGTCTGGACTGACGGCGCCCTAGATAGTGAGATTGATACAGAGATTCTGAGATATTGAGGTACAGAGATTTGATGATACAGGCCAGTCCGGATAGCCGGAGCCTGAGATTTTGAGACATTGGGATTTACGTTTTGTGTCGATGCAAGACACTGTTTATGCTGATTTCATTATGATACCTCGTTTTAAAAATACAGAAAATCTCACTAATTTATGAAAGTAGTTTTCTTCAGTACATGCATTCTGTTTCGTGCATTCATACTTCATCCATGTGATACATTGCTACCTGAGGCACTGACACGGGCACATGGGATTGCACTTGGGTTAGATATTTACCCTAGCCATTGTTATAGGCTGCTGGTTATATATTTGAGGATATATTATGATCGTTGACCTAGGATTGCGTTGTTCATGCGATTTCTGTTCGTAGATGTTTTTCTACTCACGATTTGGCAACTCACCCCCGTTGTGCCACAGTTTCTTGCAGGTTTTGCCGTACAGGTTTCTTTACGGCTTTGCTAGCACTGCTTCCTTCGGGTGACTTTCTAGTAGGTGGGTTTATTTGTATCGTACCCATCATTATACACTGTATATTATTATTCAGTTGTATCTGTTAGTGTATATGCCCTAGAGGCCATTACTGTATCATACTAGTTTGTATATTACTTGATGAAAGCTTGGGATATTCACAGTTGTATATACAATCTTGCTCGAAATGGTAGTATGCTACTTGGTTTGTCTCTGCTTTAATATGTGCATGTGTTTCTTTTACCATATCGCTGATATACATATTAGTAGAGCCCTTAGGATCTTTGCTTGATTACCAGCGTGGTGATGGCGCTCACACTCGTGGGAGCTGGGTGATCTATAAGCACAACCTTATACAGGTCCCTAGTCGTTGGACTATCGAGACCGGGCATCGATACTCCGGAGTAGACTAGCGTATGCGCTTCTCATCCCAGAGTGGGAGACGGTCTGTCCCACAGCCGTCAGTACGTCATACTTGAGATAGTATGCGGGCGCTCGTTAGGTTACGAGTACACTGGACAGGACTCGTCGGGGACTGTTGGTTGGTATTATACATATCGTCAGTTATCAGTTCCCAGGTGATATGAGTACAGCTTAGTCCGCTGACTTGACACTGTCACTTCGCCTCGAGTGTGTTCCCACTGCACTTTGATTACTACCTTACCACGGCTCAAAGGAGTCGTGCAAACAGGTAGTTTTTGGGTGCAGTCCCGAAGCACTTGGAGGCAGTGACGGTTAGACAGGATTCGTCTCTCCCGGTATTGGGGGTTGACATCACGCTGTGTCTAGGAGAGCCATTACACGAGTAGTCCCTGGCCAGGGCAAGCGAGATATACTGGTAGGTTTCCAGTGTTATCTCTGGGTGTTCTGGGCTACACTCCGACATGACTTGTACCGCTATCAGGGGACTGACGTTCACCGCCCCTAGGCCCGCCATGCGATGTATCAGACGAACAGACCGGACTGTACGGAGACTGTCACATACAGGCTCAGTAGGAGTTCAGATGGGGTTCACCTCGTCAGTCTTCTTATCGACATCTACCTGGGGACCGTTACGTACAGCTAGTGCCGCTTGAGGTCTGTGGTTAAACCCACTGCCAGCGTTGTGTCGAGTCTTTAGAGTCCCACACAGAGAGCTATTCGCCTTTAGGAAAATGAGTAGAGGTCGCATGGTTTTGCGAAAGGGTTCGTTCACATCCGCGCACTTGTGCACGTTTGCTGTCGGGACAGCTTATACTAGCGGGCTTTGGTTTAAGCCAGATCCTAGTATAGATTTGGGATTGGTTTTTTTCTCTTTGTATTCGTGTTCCTCGGATCACGATTACGGGTGCGTATGCACAGTTGCTTGAGACAGAGGGAGAAGACTTTGATTAGGGTTAATGACTATTGTCATTTTATTAACCCTAATGCTTATGTGTGTAATATTGTTAATTGATATTAGTTTAATAATTGTGCATGGTTATGGTTGTTGACCATTTGACCTCCTTGACTTGTTGACCTATGTTGACACTTTGACCATCATCATTTCATTTGGAAGATGCTCTTTGATCCTTGCAATTTGCATTAAAAATGAAATGATAATGGTCATGTCTTAATTAACCATGATAATTATCTAGCTAATTATCTAATTGCAATAATTCACACATATATGTGAGAATGGTTCATATTATTCTCATTCTATCATTCACATTCTCTCTCTTGTTCTTCCTCTCCCTCAAGCTCTCCCCTCTCATGTGTTGAGAAACACTTGAGCTTGAGAAAAACCCTCTCTTGATAATCTCTACTCTCATCTAGGGTTCAAGGATTAGCACTTCTTGCACCCTAGTTACTTCTAGCTTAGAGTTGAAGCCAAAGGTCGAGGCTTTCGGGTGGATCTTTCTTCGACGTGAGAAGACGACTAAGGTGACCTCCTTCCACCACTCCAAGGAGCAAGAAGAGAAGGACAAAAAGCCCAAGGTATAACCTTTCTAGCACTTAGCTAGTTTCTAGTTAGCTTAAGGTTGTTTTTGTTTAGCAAAGATCCTTCATAGTCTAGTCCATGTTGCCTAAGCTAATAAAAATTCGATTTTTATTCCGTTTTCCGCCTCCCCGTAAGTACCGGGGTGGGCAATGTGGACTTACAGTGGTATCAGAGCCTAACTAAACATAAACTAGCTAGGTAGTAGAGTGTATCGAAGTTCGAATCGGAAAAATAGAAAAACCGAGTTTTAAAAACCCTAAGTTTCTGTTAAAATGTTTTCTGTTCAAAATAAAATTTGTTATACTCCAAAAATCATCTCAGGGTTTTGTGAAGAAAGCCACCAAAAACGATCCAAAGATTCGACCAAAGAGCCGCGGTTTCGCGGCAATAGCAAGCTATTGCCGCGCAACCGCGACCATCTTGGCTCTTCTCTGGGTCGATTTTAGTGCAGTGTATTTCTGGCTTGGTTTTAGGATTTTTAAGATGGTTTATATGTGCCCAGATTTTCCAGAATAGAAATTTGTTTTTGGGGGCCTATAAATCCGTATTTTTTCCGAACTTCAATACACTTTGACTAATAGGTTATATCTGTGATGTTTATATGTATTGAACGTCGGCTAATCGCTATATGTCGATTAGTCGGGGTTATACATATCTGTGATCTGTGTTTGATGATGGTATGTGTATATGAATGGGTTGGATTGTCGCGGATGAATAGCCGGGTTGGATGTGAGATGAGTGTTGCTTTTTCTTTCATTCATTGTAATATGTAAATTGATGTAATATTATTATTTGTTTGGCCGCACAACCGGGTCGGGGTTGTAGCCGTCATTGTATAATTCTTTTTACTGTTTTTGCTCCTAGGATAGACCCATGGAGGGGT
Organism: Agapanthus africanus; assembly: GCA_030015575.1. NCBI lineage: Eukaryota > Viridiplantae > Streptophyta > Magnoliopsida > Asparagales > Amaryllidaceae > Agapanthus > Agapanthus africanus. The sequence continues at coordinate 629,394,988 of CM057342.1, forward strand.
GCACAAACTACCGGGTATCTCGAAGTGCCGAGTGGCCTACTCACGATGGTGAGGGAGGTTGCTTCGCTTCGGGTACTTGGCAGGTAGTTTGCCGCACCCGTAGGGGTCTTGGGTGGGGTATTTGGCTATTCACCGCGACCGTGTAATCCGCTTTTCGTTGCAGGCTCGAATGGATTGCGGATTCCTAGTATATCCAATGTATTCATCTGTGATCTGTAATGTCTATCATTGCTATATATTTATATATGATAACTATTTAGGCGTTGCTTATGTTTTACAGCCGCGCTAGCCCAGCCCCCGCTCTGTCGTTAGTTAAGTAACCTAACGGGTGATGACGGGGCCCCGTGGCGAATGCGAATGGCATAAGCGTACGTCATATTTTGGTTGTTTTCTGCAATGGTAGGATTAAATGATGGGACGCATTAAAAGAACTAATGCAAGAAAATAAACCAAGTAAAAGTCGATTGGAACACTTTGAAAACCACTCGGTTCTTTTCAAAACTAAACTTTTAAACGCGGAGCTTGAACCACTCCTTTTAAAAGCTATCTCGTTCCATCGATTATATCAAGTTCACTACGTTCACGGTTTCGCCAAAACCATTCGTAGCCCTCCATCATTCCACATGAATGGTCAAAAGTATTCAAGCTATGTATTTTGGCCAAAGTCAAGGCATAGTGATTGGTAGCTATTGGGTATTCATGTGCAGCATAGATAGATGCGTTGGTTTGGGACAGTCGTGCTGCCATTTTGGCCAAAGTCAAGGGTAGATACGGGTGGGTCTAAATTAACCAGAAGAATGACGGGTAGAACTTGACATGTGACTTATGATATTTTGGCCAAAGTCAAGGTCATAAGAGCATGGGGCAAAAATCCACATCGGGAGTTTCATAAGTACTGAAACTTGCTAGCACTACATACCATTTGGAGTGTGATAATTCTGGTAGGATTCCTTCGGTTTTATCACGCGATGATATTTGGATCCCGATCCTACTGTGAGTATATGCTACTCCTCGGGAAAACTCTCACTTAACGTTCAATGCTATAAACTTAGTAGGTGTCTAGAAAGGTGTTAGCGGGGCTACGCCCACAGGGAAAAGAGGTTACATAATTAAGGAACTTCGCGAAAGCGTTGGAAAACCTCCCTCGAAGTACCAACACTGGCCTGGCTGAACGGTTAATCAAGTATTGTACGGTGAGATTGATCCTGACTAATCCTTTCTTTACGGTTTGAGAAGGGATTCGAGAGACAGTGGGAGCCATCCAGTTTAGACAAATTAAAAACCACTCTAAACTTGCAAGAGCGTCATGCTAAAGTGTTTCTTTTCTCTCTCCTAATTGCAGCGACCATTCAACATGACCGGACTTAAGTTATTACTAGATAAAAACATATTGACAGGGCCAAACTACAAAGATTGGCTCAGGAATGTCAAGATGGCAATCACTTACGACAAGCTGGGGTATCTCCTTACCACCAAAGCTCCCCCTGTCCCAGGTCCCAAAACCAGTGTCGCGGATAGGGAAATCCGTAAGACATGGGAAATAGATTGCGCGAAGGCCAAATGCCTCGTACTTGCCTCGATGGACAATGAACATCAGAGGAGGCACGAGAATATGGACCTAGAGTCTATATTTCTTCATACAAAAGAATTGTATGGAGAGCAGTCTCGTATCGCAAGATACGAAGTGTCGAAGAAGTTGTTTTCGGTAAGGTTGGCCGTCGGATCATCGGTAGCGGAACACGTGCTTAAGATGATTGGCTACATAGAGGAGCTCGCAGAACTTGGGACCACGTTGGAGAATGAGCTCTATACGGACTTGATTCTCCAGTCCCTTCCTTCCACTTACGCCCAGTTCATCCTGAACTTCAACTTACAGGAAAAAGAAGTTGAACTTTCAGAGCTCCTCAACATGCTGAGGAGTGCAGAGGGCACCTTACAGAAAAGTAGGGAGACATCCACTTTGTTTGTAGGAGGATCTTCCTCTTCTAGATCCAGGGCGAAAGCCAAGGGTAAGAAGAAGAAAGCCCCCGCCAAACCAAGAGGCGGTGTCAGTAAAGTGGATACGAAGGGAAAAGGAAAAGCAACAAAGATAGCGGGAAAGCTGGTGGGGAAGGAAGAATGCTTCTACTGTCACAAAAGTGGTCACTGGAAACAGGATTGCAAGGCTTGGAAGGCCAAAACACAGGATTTGAAGCGAGTTGCGGCTTCAGCTTCAGGTGTGTATGTTATTGAAAACTGTCTATCAATAAACTCTACATCCTGGGTATTAGATACCGGATCAGGATCTCATATCTGTAATTCTTTGCAGGAGTTGAGAAAGCGTAGAGTTTTGAAGGCAGGTGACATGACCCTCAGAGTTGCAAACGGTGCTAGCATGGATGCTGAGGCCGTGGGGGACTATCACCTGGGATTGTCTGATGGACACTTTTTGGTTTTACGTAGTTGTTATTATGTACCAAATGCAACCTGTAATATCATTTCTGTATCTTTATTATCTAAAGAAGGTTATGAATTTGCATTTGTAAGTAATGTAGTGAACATTCACCTTAATCAAGTTTTGATTGGGTCAGGTACATTGAACAACGGTATATACGTGTTAAACCAACCACAGATTTTCAATGTCCAGAATACTCACAAAAGAAAGTCTCCAGAAATCGATAAAACTTTCTTATGGCATTGTAGACTGGGTCACATCAATGAGAGAAGGTTGACTAAGTTACATGCAGAAGGATATTTGGATTCGTTCGAATATCAATCATATGCAACTTGTCAATCCTGTCTCAAAGGAAAGATGACAAAGTATCCGTTCACTGGACACGGAGTAAGAGCGAGCGAGCTCTTGGGACTCGTACACAGCGACGTGTGTGGTCCAATGTCTACACATGCACGAAGCGGTTATTCTTACTTCATTACTTTTACGGATGACTTTTCATGGTACGGTTATGTCTTCTTAATGAAACATAAATCCGAGGCTTTTGAAAAATTCTAGGAATATAAGAATGAAGTAGAAAAACAAACAGGCAAAAGTATCAAGGCACTTAGATCTGATCGAGGTGGTGAATACTTGAGTGCCGAGTTCCTGGGTTACTTAAAAGAGAATGGAATTCTCTCTCAGCTTATTCCTCCATACACTCCGCAACATAACGGTGTATCGAAGAGACGGAACCGAACCCTATTGGATATGGTACGGTCCATGATGAGTAACACTGAGTTACCGCGATCGTTTTGGGGATATGCGCTAGAATCAGCTGCATACCTTTTGTACCGAGTTCCAACTAAGACTGTGCCTACTACACCATATCAGATGTGGTGTGGGAAGAGACCCTATCTTAATCACATTAAGACATGGGGATGTCCAGCTTTTGTAAAAAAGCAGCATGCGGACAAGCTCGAGGCACGCTCAGTACAGTGCAAGTTTGTGGGATATCCAAAGAACTCCAAGGGATATTTCTTCTATTGTGAAGAGGAACAAAAGGTGTTTGTTTCTCGCCATGCCCACTTTCTAGAACACCAGTTCATAGAAAAAGAATTAAGTGGGAACGCAATAGAACTGGAAGAAATTCCAGAACCACGAGCTATTACTGAAAGCTTAGTAGAACCAGAGGGTTCGAAAGATCAGGACATTCCCACGCCACTCCGCAGAAGTAGTAGGCAGTCTCATCCGCCCGAGAGATACTACGGTTTTCTCATTGACGGGGATAGAGAGGATTGCATCATAGACTTTGATGAGCCTACTAGCTTCCAGCAAGCCATTCAGAGCGTCGACTCGGTAAAATGGCTGGATGCAATGCGGACCGAAATGGAGTCCATGTACACCAACAAAGTATGGACGTTGGACATTGCTCCAGATGGGGTAAAACCCGTAGGATGCAAGTGGATCTTCAAAAGGAAGATTGGTGTAGATGGACAGGTTGAGACCTATAAAGCTAGACTAGTAGCAAAGAGTTTTCGTCAGCGACCTGGTTTGGACTATGACGAAACTTTTTCTCCAGTAGCTATGCTGAAATCCATTCGGATCCTTCTTGCCATTGCTGCCTTCCACAATTATGAGATTTGGCAGATGGACGTAAAGACAGCTTTTCTAAATGGATATTTAGAGGAGTGTGTCTATATGGATCAGCCAGAGGGTTTCATTCAGAGTGGGAGCAGCGGAAAGGTGTGCAAGTTGCTTAAGTCCATTTATGGACTAAAGCAGGCATCGCGGAGTTGAAACATCTGTTTTGATGAGACGGTCAAGGAATTTGGCTTTATCAAAAATCCAGATGAACCATGCATCTATTGTAGATTTGTAGCGAGAACTGTAGTGTTCCTCGTTTTATACATGGATGACAATCTCTAAATAGGAAATGACATTCCTATGCTACAATCTGTCAAGGGGTTCTTGTCACACAGGTTCTCCATGAAAGACCTGGGTGATGCCTCATACATTCTGGGTATCCGGATCTACCGTGACAGATCTAAGAGGATATTAGGACTTTCGAAGTCCAGGTACATCGACACCATACTGAAGAGATTCAGTATGGAAGATTCCAAGCGCGGTAATCTACCGGCTTGTCACGGGATCACCCTCTCCAAAGAGATGTCTCCCAAGACTGATTTGGAGAGGGATCGCATGTCTATTATACCCTACGCTTCTGCGGTAGGCTCTATAATGTATGCGATGTTGTGTACCAGACCGGATGTGGCTTATGCACTGAGTGTGGTAAGCAGGTATCAGTCAAACCCTGGGGAGAAACATTGGATAGCAGTAAAGAACATTCTCAAGTACCTGAGAAGGACTAAGGAGATGATCTTGGTGTATGGCGGAAAAGACCTCCAGATTGAGACCTTTGCTGACTCCAGCTTCCAGAGTGACAAGGATGATTCCAAGTCCATGTCGGGTTTTGTCTTCACCCTCAATGGAGGGGCGGTGTGTTGGAAGAGCTCCAAACAAGAAACCGTTGCTGACTCGACTATGGAAGCGGAATACATCGCTGCATCTGATGCCGCAAAAGAAGCTGTCTGGATGAGGAAGTTCTTAAAAGAACTTCAGGTGGTTCCGTCCATTGTTGACCCAATACCTCTGTATTGCGACAACAACGGGGCTATAGCTTTAGCGAAGGAACCCAGGTCCCATCAGAAATCCAGACACATCTTAAGGCGGTATCACCCGATCAGGGAGATCGTAGATCGCCAGGAGATCGAGGTTCGGAGGGTTGCTTCAGAAGATAACACAGCAGATCCATTCACCAAGGCCTTGCCCCAGACTCAGTTCGAGCGGTGGATCGAGATGATAGGTCTTCGATAAGCCAGTACATGGCCTTAGTGCAAGTGGGAGATTGTTAGTGTATATGCCCTAGAGGCCATTACTGTATCATACTAGTTTGTATATTACTTGATGGAAGCTTGAGATATTCACAGTTGTATATACAATCTTGCTCGAAATGGTAGTATGCTACTTGGTTTATCTCTGCTTTAATATGTGCATGTGTTTCTTTTAGCATATCGCTGATATACATATTAGTAGAGCACTTAGGATCTTTGCTTGATTACCAGCGTGGTGATGGCGCTCACACTCGTGGGAGCTGGGTGATCTATAAGCACATCCTTATACAGGTCCCTAGTCGTTAGACTATCGAGACAGGGCATCGATACTCCGGAGTAGTCTAGCGTATGCGCTTCTCATCCCAGCGTGGGAGACGGTCTGTCCCACAGCCGTCAGTACGTCGTACTTGAGATAGTATGCGGGTGCTCGTTAGGTTACGAGTACACTGGACAGGACTCGTCGGGGACTGTTGGTTGGTATTATACCTATCGTCAGTTATCAGTTCCCAGGTGACATGAGTACAGCTTAGTCCGCTGACTTGACACTGTCACTTCGCCTCGAGTGTGTTCCCACTGCACTTTGATTACTACCCTACCACGGCTTAAAGGAGTCGTGCAAACAGGTAGTTTTTGGGTGCAGTCCCGAAGCACTTGGAGGAAGTGACGGTTAGACAGGATTCGTCTCTCCCGGTATTGGGGGTTGACATCGCGCTGTGTCTAAAAGAGTCATTACACGAGTAGTCCCTGGCCAGGGCAAGCGAGATATACTGGTAGGTTTCCAGTGTTATCTCACGGTGTTCTGGGCTACACGCCGACACGACTTGTACCGCTATTAGGGGACTGACGTTCACCGCCCCCTAGGCCCGCCATGCGATGTATCAGACGAACAGACCGGACTGTACGGAGACTGTCACATACAGGCTCGGTAGGAGTTCAGATGGGGTTCACCTCGTCAGTCTTCTTATCGACATCTACCTGGGGACCGTTACGTACAGCTAGTGCCGCTTGCGGTCTGTGGTTAAACCCACTGCCAGCGTAGTGTCGAGTCTTTAGAGTCCCACACAGAGAGCTATTCGCCTTTAGGCAAAATGAGTAGAGGTCGCATGGTTTTGCGACAGGGTTCGTTCACATCCGCGCACTTGTGCACGTTTGCTGTCCGGGCAGCTTATACTAGCGGGCTTTGGTTTAAGCCAGATCCTAGTATAGATTTGGGATTGGTTTTTTTCTCTTTGTATTCGTGTTCCTCGGATCACGAATACGGGTGCGTATGCACAGTTGCTTGAGACAGAGGGAGAGGACTTTGATTAGGGTTAATGACTATTGTCATTTTATTAACCCTAATGCTTATGTGTGTATTATTGTTAATTGATATTAGTTTAATAATTGTGCATGGTTATGGTTGTTGACCATTTGACCTCCTTGACTTGTTGACCTATGTTGACACTTTGACCATCATCATTTCATTTGAAAGATGCTCTTTGATCCTTGCAATTTGCATTAAAAATGAAATGATAATGGTCATGTCTTGATTAACCATGACAATTATCAAGCTAATTATCTAATTGCAATAATTCACATATATATGTGAGAATAGTTCATATTATTCTCATTCTATCATTCACATTCTCTCTCTTGTTCTTCCTTTCCCTCAAGCTCTCCCCTCTCATGTGTTGAGAAACACTTGAGCTTAAGAAAAACCCTCTCTTGATAATCTCTACTCTCATCTAGGGTTCAAGGATTAGCACTTCTTGCACCCTAGTTACTTCTAGCTTAGAGTTGAAGTCAAAGGTCAAGGCTTTCGGATGGATCTTTCTTCGACGTGAGAAGACGACTAAGGTGACCTCCTTCCACCACTCCAAGGAGCAAAGAGAGAAGGACATAAAGCCCAAGGTATAACCTTTCTAGCACTGAGCTAGTTTCTAGTTAGCTTAAGCTTGTTTTTGTTTAGCAAAGATCCTTCATAGTCTAGTCCATGTTGCCTAAGCTAATAAAAATTCGATTTTTATTCAGTTTTCCGCCTCCCCGTAAGTACCGGGGTGGGCAACGTGGACTTACAGTATCTAGAAGTTCCATCAAACAAAAATGTATTTATTGAGATAGAGACCAGAGATGTTATTCTTTCGACCTTAGAGTCGCGCGTTATATTTCTATGGAATTCTTATTGTTTGAGTTTCCTTTTGAGTTTTGATCCTCGCCCTTGGCGTTGTATATTATATTGCTTGTGTAGTTGTGACCGTCGATTGACGAAGAGCTAGCTCCCGCTTGGGGATGCCTTTTTATTGATTTCGTATACTGTTCATGTTGTATCCCGTTTGGGGGCCAGTATTTACAAAGGAGACTTTGCCGAAATTTTCAGGAAATATTTGATGTTTTTTTTTTAAAAACGCATAATTCGGCTATGCTATTAAAACTACTTGATTTAAATTGGTTTTCCTTCACTCTACTACTTTTCTTGGTTTGGATTTTTGGCTTTTCGGTTTACTTAGATTACGTACACCCCGAGACGTTTCGTAGTTTAAGTGCCGGTCATGTTCCGTACTTTCGGGACGTGACAAAGTTGGTATCAGAGCGTTAGGTTTTACCTACGGAACGTAGGATGACCCTTGGTTGATGGAGTAGGTGACTAAAGTAGAGTGACGTACCGTGGGTATGTTCCGCGGCATACTTAGGATACGCTACTCCACTTAAGAAGCCTTAGGATGTACATTTCTTTGTTCGGTATTATATTCTTTCCTATGATCTAGCCTCATCGGTACCAGTTATGGTTTTGCTGCCACGATTACGGGCAGGGAGAGCTACGGCTATAGTTGCGGTCAGCACAAGCTCGTTAAGAACGAGGACTGACCAGGGCGTAATTCCGGCGACACACGATTGCGGAGATGTGTCTTTTTACTGTGCTTTTGCGCCACGAGCATTTGGCAGATCGCCTTTACGAGATTTCTCGGACGTGCCGATCAGTACCAGAGGATCAAGCCAATGATAGAGGCCAGCCAGATTTTGATGACCGTTGATGTATTGCTTATTCATGATGATTGAGGCACGGTTCAGCGTGCAGACGAGTGAGCCGGTTGTTGCTGCGAGCGACGAGATATCGCCCCAGATGTTGGAGCTATTGCGGTACGAGTTGTACTAAGAGATGATAGAAGGTCGCTAGTCACCGAGGTTGAATGACTAGGACATGTGGTTCGTTTGCTACCCCGATGCGAGGTCATCAGATAGATTGATTCCAGCTAGAGACGACTTCACACGGAGACGTTGAGAGTCGATAGAGACGATCGAATGTCAACAACATATTATTCCAAGTTTAAAGTATTCGGAAAGACATGCAGGCAATTCTATGGACCCTCTAGAAGAATGAAACCCTAACTTGACTTAATGACCGTGTGAAAGTCTTTGAACCTTAGGGTTTGCGGCAGTTCCGCGGCGCCATTAGTGAGGCTTGGGTTTGCCCTTTTACGGCTGGACCATCGATGCTGTGTTACGTACTCGATACTATTAAACTGTACCAAGATGTTGAGCTCTTGGGGGATTATGAGGTTTTGACGAATCGATCGGATGGTTCGACTTCATTCGGATGCTAGGTGGTGAGATGCATTTCTTGGGAGACTCCAGATACAAGGATAGCCGTAGGAGCTCAGTCCAGGCAGCCACGACGAGACGAGTCCGAAGCAGTCGACATCAGAGAAAAGTGGAGTAAGAGGTTCGTACGAGATCTTGATGAGACGACGTTCCACTCCACCGACATCAGAGATGCGATACGCATACCGAGGCATTGTACTTGGATATACCTTCCAGAAGGAGTCGCGATGAGTTTGCAGCCGTTCCGGAACGAGAACAGATCTACTAAGGGACGATGACTTCCGGACAATTCGGTAGAGACGAGGTTTGGGATGGATCTCGATAGGACCTTTCTGGAATAAATTACGAGAAGACTTGGACCTAGGAGTGGTCATGTTATGCACACCGGCAGGCCAGAGTTCAGGATCGTCGACGAGACATGCTATGAGTGACCACGACAGTTGGCCAGAGATTCTTGGAGGATGTGCTTGAGCGGGATTATTCCTCCATATTTGATTTCGGTATTTTGGACGATCTATTCGCATGACTGATTTTGTTGATTGAGTTTCATGGTATTTGTTTTCATGTACCATGGTTGCACCTACTGAGTATTTATGATTTTTGCACAGTTGTTGCACTTGATATCATTTTCGTGCCTTGGTTTCGCATGTTTATGATTTTATGGGTTTCATACAGTTGAGTTGATTTTGTGCGTATGTACGCACATGATTTGGTTTTTACACTCGGTATAGTTCATATATGCTTGCAGTGCAGTGTTACGCATTTTGTGCACTTAAATACACTGGACTTCGATTTCGATTGTGATACTCGATGTTTGTTTTGTGCACCTTGTGCACCTGAATTGATTTTGCGCATGTTCGACGCTTGATATTTGATTTCATGATCTTGTGCATGATGGATGCACCTGGTTTGGATTTTCGTGCATGTTTTGAGAAGCGATTTTGGTGCACACCAGATGCATTAAATCGAGATTCTTCGTGCGTGTCAGATGCACCTGTCCTTGCTGTCAGGCACATACGTTGCCTATGACAGATGTTGTGTGCACACCCGATGCACTTAGATGTTGTTTCTGTGCGCATGTATGGCACATATATGGATTTTGATTTTCGTGCGCACCAGATGCACATAGAATTTATATGCATGTTTTGGGAATTGATTTCTTATGGAGCAGTACGTTTTTATGATGATTGCTATGAGTTTTTGTACTGAGCAGAACTAGTCAGAGGACAGTACCTGAATATATTTTGCATGCATTGATAGTTATTGATGGGATTTCCAAAAAGCGAGCTATAGTCTCAGTATTTACCTACGTGTCTGATATGACACGAAATGTTTAAAACAAGGAGACCCTTCTAAATTGTTTCCAAAACGGCGGAATGTACATATTAAACAAAGGATATATATATATATATATATATATATAGTTATTTTCTTACAATAGACGTCCGCCACTGTGCAGTGCTGCGAGCATCGCACAACGATTTGAAGAAGATTTGGCATGCATTGCTTCCAGATGTTTTAATGATGTATATCATATTGATTTTCATTTTGGATTTAGGCATTGTGTCTTCACCATGACTCCGATGATTGCGGGATACTTGACGGAGTTTTGATTTTGAGTTATATGCTCATTTTTCATACGCTTGCGCTGCGCTACGATTTGTTTTATGTATTTATGATTTCGGAGCCCCGACGACTTGATGGTTTTGCTTAGATGTTTTAGTATTTGGGGGGGTTTAATTTAAATTCGGGGACCGAATTTCTTTATGAGGGGAAGATTGTAACGTTTTGAAAATCGTTTCGGTGAAATTTCGGAAAATTGGTAAAATAAGGGGGTTTTCTGTAAAAAGTCAAAATATAAATATCTTTATTATAAAATTAAATATACATATTCTAGCTATGTAATTGCTAGTATTTGGTGTTTATTGAGCCACTGGTGAAATTTCAAATTTTCAAAAAAAAAATTTTTGAATATTATTTTAAGCCGTCACTAATACATTTAATTAGGGAAAATTACAAATTGGAATGGGTTGATACAAATTTTATAATTCTTGACACACTAAACTGACATGTAAAATATTGTTTCTGAAACGAAATCGTTTGCCAAAACGGTTTAGAATTTTTTGAAGAAAATGGCTTTTTTAGTGAATTTAGTGTAAATGGATGTTTGGGGTATAGTATTTATCATTTTTCCTCACCCCACACACACACCCACACTCACACACACCCACTTGCCATCTCGGTCAAGCCTTGCTGCCCCAAACCCTTTTTGGCCCACTTCATTTCTCACAAAACAAGGAAATAAAAAGAATTGAAGTGTAGATTATTATATAGTAATTGAGGTATGGGTTTATATACTTAATGTATGGGTTCTTGACTTGGTCAAACTCCCCACACCCTCTCTCTCCTCTCCCCACCTGCATTTGGCCGAGCCCCCCCCCCCATTTAGAACAGCCCCTTCACTTCTTCATCTCACATTCTCTTCAAAAAATCCACAAAAATGCTTTAAAATCCACAAAAATTCAAAGCAAAATCCAACTCCAACTCCTACCCATTATTTCTTTGCCTTAGCTAACATGGATCATGGAGCTAGAGAGCAAGTTGGGAGGCCAAGTTTGCATAGGAGTCTCTAAAATTGTGGAGGTAAATCCTAACCCTAGTGTTTAGTTGTATATTAATTTCTTTGAATCAACTTAATTAGGTATTTAATTTGGGTTTTTAAATTGCAAGTTTAAATTCTAGAAAAGGGTTTAATTTTTTTATTAGAGTTGTTATCATTAGATTGTGGTCTTAATGAGTAGATTAACATGTTATTGTTATGTAAAACTTAATCTTGTTGCATCTTGCTAATTGCTACTTTTAAATTGTCCAAATTGCAAAATATTGCAAACTAGGTTTTAAAAATTAAGTTAAATTGTTAGATAAAAATTCTAATTATGGCTTCATAGCATTATTAACATTATAATGAGTGGTTTAATACCTTAGGTTATGCAAAACTAAGCTTAATTGTTAAATTGTGAATTTTTGCTTGAAAATTGTTAAAATTGGATAATTTGTAAACTAGGTTTTTGGGGTTAATGAAATTTAATGAGATTAAATTGTGGAAATGGTTTATATAACTTAGTTATGATATTTAGTGGATATTATGGACATTAGTTTTGTTAAAACGTAAAGTTTCGAATTAAAACGGTAATTAAGTGTTTTCTAGGTTTTATGAAATAAACCGATTTGATCAATTTATAGGTTTTGATGATTTGCATCGTATTTCATATATTTTTAGTGATTTATGAAACCATAATTGGTATGTTTGGTTTTAACTCGATGATCTGACGTTTGTACGACGATATCGAGGGTTGGTGGTGGTTTTGAAAGCGTGGTCCATAGGTTCTAACCTATAGGCCTTTGGCGTGTCGATTTGGTATTCCGATGTGATTTTAATGCACATTTACGATTATGTATATGTGTAGGTACCCCACGTGATGTCGAGACATTGAAGATGAAGAGGGTGATACCAGCATCGGCACACAAGGAGCAGGTGAGTAGATTTATATCTACTGGGAGAAGTCGGGTGGATGGCGTATAGCACCCCCGCAGTTCATGGTGATATATACGAATACGTATACACACATATATATTGTTGAGTTTATTTTTGATAAAGATGGACTTTTGGTGATTCTGTGATTGGTTTAGTGTAGTTGCGAAACCCTAGAGTAGGGGTTGCACCTATACACACACACACGCACATACTAGCATACATCTTTTCTTTTACATGTGCGTATATGGGATTATATATTTATGTGTTCACATGGGTATGTGAGTATGTGTTCATATACTGGATTTAAGGATAGTACTTGGGATTTGAGATGAGTCGATGAGATTTGATTCGAGACCGTGAGATCGGTGATTTGGCAGGGTTCGTATTTGAAATACGACATGACGTTGTATCGGGTCCTTTGACGTAGTGTTTCACATACGTACATGCATACGTAGGTGGTATCAGTATTGTACTAGATATAGATCAGTACCCAGATTATGATCTTTAATAAAGGGGATACCAGATGAATAGTGAGATGAATGTGATATTGACCCGTACCCAGATTTGGGATGCCGTACGACGGATGTACGTACGGGCTATATATTGATGTTTGATCAGCACTCTTGACTTGGGATGTCTGATTATAGATATGGTATCGGATATGATATTAATGAGGCGGGATCACCGACTAATATATATACAGGTATGTATACGTATCGACTCAGATGTTAGGCGGTTTCCTTACCTGTAGTTCAGCTTGTTAGTTCAGCCGTATAGTTTAGTGTAGTTGTTAGACTAGGTTAGACTCCTACCTATTTCAAAACTAACGAATCGTGGGTATTTTAAAAGACAGGTCAAGGGATTCTACGGATATTTCAAAAGACGTATCTTTTCTTAAAAACACCGTAACCCTTATTTTCAAAATACCGCGATTCGTGTTATTTCAAAGGCACTATTGTAGGACTTATATTAGGGTAATGCAGTTTAGTTATCGTTGTGTCTAGTATTCAGCTCCCGCATATTATTGCTGTTGCTCCGCATCGCATACTTATTGTAATTCATATTTCATTATTGATATCATGATGTTAGAACACCATCACCATTACCGATGATGCGTATGTACCACGTACACTTACTTGCCGGCTCACACACATGTTCATCGGTAATTGCCATGTCACGAACACTTTAGAAATACTATTTCATTTGACATAGGTTGTTAGCTAATAGTTTAGACATGATATTAGTGTACTTGCCTTATCTGCTAGTTTAGACATTGTAGTTATTACTTGCTACTTCATGCATGTTATTATTCATTGATATGCCGCATTCATAGATTTTTATGTCCATATTCACTGTTTACATGCTATTGAGGATTTGGATTCGGATATTCATGAGATTTCCTGGATTTGGGGGAAAACCGCAAAAACACTTATAAACTTCTTTCTCTTTTTTTAAAAGAAAAAGTGCGGTTTTCCCATGATGTATGAGTCGTCCACCATGAGTTTGCTGATGGATTTCGAGACCCAATTCGAGAAGTTGGATGAACCATTTCGGGTACATGGTGGACCCGGTAAGGTACCCTAGGGAAAGAAGGTCGTGTTGCTGACGTTGAGCCTGGCAGGGGAGCACTACCTACCGGTGATTTTACCCGACGCGTCGGATATCCAGAGGATACCGTCGTGGTCTTGAGATTGATGGTAGGGGCCGGTCTGGACTGACGGCGCCCTAGATAGTGAGATTGATACAGAGATTCTGAGATATTGAGATACAGAGATTTGATGATATAGTCCAGTCCGGATAGCCGGAGCCTGAGATTTTGAGACATTAGGATTTACGTTTTGTGTCGATCCTAGACATTGTTTATGCTGATTTCATTATGATATCTCGTTTTAAAAATACAGAAAATCTCACTAATTTATGAAAGTAGTTTTCTTCAGTACATGCATTCTATTTCGTGCATTCATACATCATCCATGTGATACATTGCTACCTGAGGCACTGACACGGGCACATGGGATTGCACTTGGGTTAGATATTTACCCTAGCCATTGTTATAGGCTGCTGGTTATATATTTGAGGATATATTATGATCGTTGACCTAGAATTGCGTTGTTCATGCGATTTCTGTTCGTAGATGTTTTTCTACTCACGAGTTGGCAACTCACCCCCGTTGTGCCACAGTTTCTTGCAGGTTTTGCCGTACAGGTTTCTTTACGGCTTTGCTGGAACTGCTTCCTTCGGGTGACTTGCTAGTAGGTGGGTTTATTTGTATCGTACCCATCATTATACATTATATATTATTATTCAGTTGTATCTAGAAGTTCCATCAACCAAAAATGTATTTATTGAGATAGAGACCAGAGATGTTATTCTTTCGACCTTAGAGTCGCGCTGTATATTTCTGTGGAATTCTTGTTGTTTGAGTTTCCTTTTGAGTTTTGATCCTCGCCCTTGGCATTGTATATTATATTGCTTATGTGGTTGTGATCGTCGATTGACGAAGAGCTAGCTCCCGCTTGGGGATGCCTTTTTATTGATTTCGTATACTATTCATGTTGTATCCCGTTTGGCGGCCAGTATTTACAAAGGAGACTCTACCGAAATTTTCAGGAAATATTTGATGTTTTTTTTAAAAACGCATAATTCGGCTATGCTATTTAAACTACTTGATTTAAATTGGTTTTCCTTCACTCTACTACTTTTCTTGGTTTGGATTTCTGGGTTTTCGGTTTACTTAGATTACGTACGCCTCAAGACGTTTCGTAGTTTAAGTGCCGGTCATGTTTCGTACTTTTAGGATGTGACACCCGGTATTGGGGGTGAGGTCGCGCTGTGTCTAGGAGAGCCATTACACGAAGTCCTTGGCCAAGGCAGGAGATTTACTGGTAGGTATTCCAGTAGTATCTCAGGGTGTTCTGGGCTACACTCCGACACGACTTGTACTGCTTTTGGGGGTCTGACTTTTACCAACCCCTTAGGCCCGCCATGCGATGCTCATAGACGAACGGACCGGACTGTACGGATATTGTCACTGACAGGCTCAGTAGGGTGTCAGGATGAGTTCGCTCATCGACGTCCCTTTTGGTCAATACCTGGTAGCCCGTTACGTATGGCTAATACCTCTGACGTGCTAGTGGTTAAATCCACAACCAAGGTGTTGACGAGTCTTTAGAGTCCACCACAGACCGTTTTCTCAAGTTTCGGGCGAAGCACTGTAGAGGCCGTATGGAGATATGGCAGTGTTCGATCAGATACGTGCGGTATTGCACGGATCATGATCGGACGGATAATACTAGCGGGCTTTGGTTTAAGCCGTATCCTAATATTGTACAGTGTAGATTTTGTCTCTTTGCATTTGTATTCAGAGGGAATACAAATGCGGGCATGTATATGCAGTCGTGTGGTTTTCCTGTAATTTATTACGGGATCAGTTTTCTGAAGTTGCCAGTTTGCATTCCGTTCCGGCCAGTTTTCCTTTGTTCCTTCACGGCCGGATTTTTCTGATGGAGGGGCTAATTTGCATATTTGCAAATTAGCAATTATGGAGGGGTTATTTGTGAAATGGTGGCATTATGATATTTCTAGCATCATTAGATTCCTTTTGCTTCATGATGGTTTGCATTAATGGTGAGATGATTGAAGGGTTTTTGATGTGAGGCTTGATTTGGCTTATGGTCACCATTCCTTTTACTACACTCACCTCCCTTGTTGTTTTTTTTCCTCCACCATATTTGATATGGCCGGCCACACTTGGATAGATGAGATGATTGATTTTGTTAGTGGAAAAATTCTTGTTCTCATTTGAACATTCACCAAAATTCCTAAAGCTTATCTCCATTGCTCATATCCTCCATCATGGCAACTTCATACCCCATGAGACAAAGCTACTACACTTAGCCTACAGCATTTCTTAGGCACGTCGGCTTGCCAACTTTGTGCACGAGTTGCCTCGGTCTAGAGGTGGGAGGCCGTAAAAGAACCCAGCGATGTGGTGCCCGTTCCGACGAGGAGCTGAAGACCGGAGATTCCGCGAGGAGATCGGAGTGTGGCCGAAGACCGAAGGACATGGATCGCTTGGTATAGCATTCTACCCTTTTTCGTATTTGCTAGCATTAGGTTAATGGCCCGATCCGGATTTTTTATAGTGCGCGGTGGTGCCGGTTTTCTAGTTTTGGAAAAGTATCGTTTCCGCATTCCGGCGTCGGAGTGACGCCCGGGGCGCCGCCGTGCACTTACACTGGTATCAGAGCCAGGTTATTAACCAAGTCTAGCTTTCTCTAACGTGTTTACAAGTTCGATCGAACGGATTTTCCGAAAACCCGATTTCAAGTGCATCAGTTTTCTGTCGATTTGTTTTTGGCTCGAAAAAATATTTGGTACATTGCAGAAATACGTGCAGGGTTTTCTAAGAATTCTGCAAAAATTTGGTGGCATGACTTCACTTTTACACCGCGGAACCGCGGCCAAACCCATGTTTTGGCCGCGGTTCCGCGGCCGTAATGAGTCCTTGTTGCACCAATTTTTTTCAGTGGGTCTTAGACTGTGAAATGGGGTTTTTGGAATATTCTTTTTGGGCCCAGATTTTCTTTGAGTGCTACAGTTGTGTTTGGGGCCCACTTCGGTAAATTTGATCGATCGAAAATTTTAAACATGTTAGTTCACAGTATTTACATTATATCTGCGACCGTGAATGTCATTTGATCGGTAAATCCTGTCTAATTGCTATAGCCCTTTTAGACGGATTTGCGAACGTGACATTCACGTTGATGTTCTGTGTTGTACTGTGATGTTGCGGATTTGTCGTGGTGGATAGCCTGGATGCAGTGGTAGTACAGTTTCATTTTTTATGTACATTTGATATTGCGGGGCGAGCGTCCGACATGTGGACTGCCGTCGCTGCCTGTTTGTATATTATTCTTTTGGAGCACGACCGGGCTGAGGTCGATGTACCCGTTGTATATTTTTACTTTCTGTACTAGGATTACCCCGCAGTGGGGTGCACGGATAGCCGGGTTCTAGAGGTCAACGGGCCCGCATCTCATGGCTTTGAGACGGAGGGGGCTTTACTCTAGAATTGGTGGGCTATTCGCCGCACTCGTAGGGGGTATAGGTTGACCAAGGAGGGGTGCCCAAGTTACCGGATTCCGTGAAGTGCTGGGTGGTCCATTCACGTTGCTGAAGGGGGCTGCCTCGCTTCAGGTTTTGGCGGGTAACTTGCCGCGCCCGTAGGGGTCTAGGATTTCATTGCACAGGCTATCCACACGACCAGGAGAATGTCGGGTTTCAGCAGCGGTTCTGTGAAACCCGGGGATCCCAGATATCTGTATTGTTCTGTGATGCTTATTACATTTCTGTGATGTTGCATTTTATCATGCCTTGAGCGAATATTATATATTGATATATATACTAGTAGATGTTGTATGTGTTTTGCATCCGCGCTAGTCCAGTCCCCGCTCTGTCGTTAGTTAAGTAACCTAACGGGTGATGACGGGACCCAGTGGCGAATGCGGATGGCATATACGTACGTCATTATTTTCGTTCTTTATTGGTGTGATCAATTGATGGGACTGCGTTGATTCGGATCAATGCAAGCTAAACAAACCTATTCTGATGTTGTTGGAACATTTTTTCAAAAAACTGTTATTGCAAGGGTGTTCTCTTTTGTTTTGCACAGTGGTATTCGGTTATGAATATCCAGCACCTCAGTCGACGAGGCAAGGGCCGAGATCCCTTCACCGGGAGTGACCCCTTGGACAGAAGTTTGCGTCAGGGCAGTAACTTCACTATAGTCGATTACTTTTTCTTTGCATCGTGGTATTCATTTGGAATATCCTGCACCTCATTCTACAGGGAAAGAGCCGAGATCCCTTCACCGGGAGTGACCTCTTTAGCAAAGGTTTTCGCCACTATATTTTTATAAAAGCTATCCAGTTCCTTCAACGATATCAAGTTCATTACGTTAAAGGTTTTTCGCCAGAAACCATTCGTAGCCCTTCGTCATTGCAGACGGGTAGCACGTAGTATTCATGCTATGTTTGTTGGCCTTCGTCAAGGCATAGTGTATGGTAGCTGCTTGTTACCTTTCTGTTGCATAGATAGATGCGTTTGTTTGGGACAGTCGTATAGCCTTGTTGGCCCTAGTCAAGGGCTTGTACGGGTAGGTTCAAATTAACCTGGACAATGACGGGTAGAACTTGACATATGACTTATGATTTGTTGGCCTTAGTCAAGGTCATAAGAGCATGGGGCAAAAATCACATCGGGAGTTTCTAAAGAAACTGAAACTTGCCAGATATGCGCATACCTTCTGGAGTGTGATAACGTGAGTGGAATCCGTCACGTTGTCATGCAATGATAGTTGGATCCCGATTCCCACTGATGAGTTGGTTTACTCCTCGGGTGATCCCGACTAATTCTTCTTTCAGGTTTGGGGAAGAATTTGACGTTACAGTGGGAGGTTTCCTGATTAGATAAAGTGATAACCATTCTGATCTAGGTTAGAGTGCACGCTGAGTGTTTCTTTTTTCTCTCTCTATGGCCGCGACCATGACCCGACCCTAGACTATGACTCAGTGACCAAGATTAACCGATCCTTCTTAAACACTGGCTTTTGGATTGTCAGAGTTGCAAACCTCATTGCCACTCCTACTTTTACCCTTTTCTCCAGGACACCCCGTATTACTACGAACGTCCACTTCCATTGGATAAAACCATCGTATGGTTATATACGAACTCGAAGGAATTTATTCGAGGATGGTTTCCGGTTCTGGAGAAAACGAATAGGACTATTCAGTTGTCTTTTCCTTTTACCTTCTCTCAGGTTGCGAGTACTCCTTGGTTTAGGAGACAGTACACTTAATACGCAAATTGGATAGTCTTCTTCCAAACCTTAGGCTGGTGCCGAACGGTAGGGAATGAAGAAAACCAATTAGCATAACGATGGTGTACAGAAGGTATTAAGAAAAGACATATCAAGGGATTAGTAAGAGGGCAAAGTAAATTGCGACTGCTATTCACGACCAAACCAAGTATTTCTTCGCCAATCCTAAATCACCTTTGTATTTCTCCAGGACACTCCGTATCACTATGAAGATCCACAGTTTATTGGATACTCCATCGTATGGTTATATACGAACTCGAAAGGAACTTGTTCCAGTTCGGGGATGGATTCTGGTTAAGGAGAAATAGGAATAAGGTTTATTCGGTTGTCTTTTATCTTCACCTTCTCTCGCATTGCGAGTGCTCCAAGGATTAGGACAGTACACCCATTATGCTTATTGGATAGTCTTCTTCTAAACCATAGGCTGGTGCCGAACGGTAGGAAAGGAAGAAAACCATTTAGCCTAAGAAGGTGTACAGAAGGTAATGACTAAAGACATATAAAGGGATTTGGAGAGATGGCAAAGAATTATACGGTTACAGTTGTGAATCTGGATAATGGAAGAGGCATTACTAGGAATACCCGGATACCCCTACGAAACATATCAATGTTTCAGTTTCACTGTGTATTGTTAAAAGAAAACTGATTTCCCAATTAGACACTTGCTCCAGGGTATGTATTTACCAGGTTTGATTCTCACATCTGTATGGTTTTACAGATGATGAGTGGGAGTAAGTTATTAGGAATTAGGTGATCATCCTCATTATATCGGGATTCGTTGTAATTGGTGATATTTGAGGAAGTCACCTGGGTTGTTTGCCGGACGGCAAATATTTGGTTTTGAATATCCGTTGTTATGCACCAATTTCAAATTGATATATATGTACGTCTATTTTTATAGAGTGAGATATACGTTTTTGAAATTATGTCTATGACATTTACCTATATCAGTGGATGGTTAGGTAAGGAGTATTGAACAGCGGTGTAATTCTTCTTAACCATAAGTACAGTTTTTAACCTACGACACACAGTGAATGAGTCACTAGACTCAGGGGACTTATACAGACTATTGTATTTTTTCCAGTGTCCATTAGGACAGAGGGGTTGGTCCTCGTACTATATTCTGTTTACTTATGACTTCTCTAGTTTTTAGACAGGTGTTTCGTAGAAACACAGGGTCCAAGTTTTGAGAAGTTATAGGTATAAGAGTAAAGTAGAGAACCAGGTGTTGCAAGTATCGGGATTCTTCAAGGTGATCGAAGATGTAGATACTTGTGAATGGTATTCAGTTGATAGTAATGATTAAGAGAACTTGCTTCTCTTTCAGGTTACTCATAATTGGAAGCACTCCTAAGTTGAGTAACGCTGATCGGCCTCCTTCCATTTAGTTGACATGCACTGGAAACAGATGCATGATTTGAATCTGGTTCAATTAAATCAGTGCCTCTGTTTCTGTATTGGATATAGAACAGTTCATATCGTGACATTGTTAAGGTACGGGGAGTTGTCCAGCTTATGCTTAAAACCAAACTCTGGATAACTCAAGGCACGTTTCTGTAATGGCTGTTTGTGGGTTGACCCAGGCTATGACGAGGGTTGACTTTCTACCATCAGGAAGATCAATAGTGATATTGTTCTTAACTCGCCACAGTTTTAATAAAAATGGATTTTTTCAGAAAACAGAAGTGGGAGTATGGTAGAACTGGAAGTGATTCCAGAACCGTAAACGATTACTGAAAATTTGATCAAATCATGCAACTGTCTCCAGTGCATATCAACTAAATGGAAAAGAGGCTAATCAGCATTACTCAACTTAGGAATCCATCCAATTATGATTAACCTGAAAGAGAAACAAGTTTCTCAAAACCATTACTATCATCTGAATACCAATCACAAGAATCTACATCTTCGATCTCTTTGAAGAATCCCGATACTTGTGATACCTGGTTCTCTACTTTATTCTTATACCCACAACTTCTCAAAACTTAGACCTTGTATTTCTACGAAACAATTGTCTAAAAACTAGAGAAGTCATAAGTAAATAGAACATAGTACGAGGACCTACCCCTTTGTCCTGATGGACACTTGGACAACATACAATACTCTGTATAAGTCTGCTGAGTCGAACAACTCAAAACCTGTGCGTCGTAGGTTGGAAACTGTACCCTGGCGATTTCCTCAAATATCACCAATTACAACGAATTCCGATATAATGAGGATAATTACCTAATTCCCAATAACTTACTCCCACTCATCATCTGTAAAACTATACAGATATGAGAATGAAACCTGGTAAATACATACCCTTGGAGTAAGTATCCAATCGGGAAAACAGTTTTCCTTTAACAATGCACTGAAACATGAAAATGTTTCGTAGGGGTATCCTGGTATTCCTAGTAATGCCTCTTCCATAATTCAATTCATGACTTTTACCGTATATTTCTTTGTCTTCTCTCCAAATCCCTTTATTTGTCTTTAGTCGTTACTTTCTGTACACCTTCGTTAGGCTAAATGGTTTTCTTCCTTCCCTACCGTTCGGCACCAGCCTATGGTTTGGAAGAAGACTATCCAGTAAGCATAATAGGTGTACCCTCCCAAACCAAGGAGTACTCACATCTTGAGAGAAGGTGATGATAAAAGACAACTGAATAATACCTCATTCCATTAAAGGTGAAATAGGAGTGGCGATGAAGTACGCGGTTTGGTCGTGAATGATATCAGTCGCAATTTACTTTGCCCTCTTTCTAATCCCTTTATTTTGTCTTTACATATTACCTTCTGCACACCCTACTTAGGCTAATTGGTTTTCTTCATTCCCTACCTTTCGGCACCTGCCTATGGTTTGGAATAAGACTATCCAATAAGCGTAATAGGTGTACTCTCCTAAACCAAGGAGCCCTTGCAACCTGAGAAAAGGTGATAATAAAAGACAACTGAATAAACCAATTCTATTTCTCCTGAACCTTGATCCATCCTCGAAGAAGTCCCTTCGAGTTCGTATATTACCATACGATGGATCTATCCAATGGAAGTGGATATCCGTAGTAATACGGGGTGTTCTGAGAAATGCAAAGGGTAAAAGAAGGAGTGGCAATGACTTATGCAACTCAGACAATCCAAAAGCCAGTATTTTAAGAAGGTTCGGTCAACTTGGTCACTGAGTCATAGTCTAGGGTCGGTCAAAGGTCTCTGCCAAAGAGAGAGAAAAGAAACACTCTGCGTGCACTCTAACCTAGATCAGAATGGTTATCACTTTATCTAATCCGGAAACCTCCCACTGTCTTGTCAAATTCTCCTCCAAACCTAAAAGAAGAATCAATCGGGATCACCCGAAGAGTAAACCAACTCATCAGTGGGAATCGGGATCCAACTTTCATCGCATGATAACGTGATGGAATGCATCCACGTTACTCATACTCCAGAAGGTATGCGCATACTTGGCAAGTTTCAGTTTATTTAGAAACTCCCGATATGATTTTTGCCCCATGCTCTTATAATCTTGGCTTTGGTCAAAATGTCATAAGTCACATGCCAAGTTCTACTCGTCACTATCTTGTCAATTTGAACCTACCCGCACATGCCCCTGACTTTGGCCAATCGGCAGAATGACTGTCCCAAACCAACTCATCTATCTATGAAACAATTGAATACCCAGCAGCTACCAAACACTATGCCTTAACTTTGGCTAAAATGCATAGCTTGAATACAACTGAATACCCAAAAGAAATGACGGAGGGCTACGGCTGGTTTTTGGCGAAAAACCTTTAACGTAACGAACTTGATATCGCTGAAGGAACCTGATAGCTTTTTAAAATATAGTGGCAAAAACCTTTTGCTAAAGAGGTCACTCCCGGTGAAGGGATCTCGGCTCTTTCCCCGTGGAATGAGGTGCAGGATATTCCACTGAATACCACGGTGCAAAGCAACTTGTAATCGACTATAGTGAAGTTATTACCCTGACGCAAACTTCTGCCCAAGGGGTCAGTCCCGGTGAAGGGATATCGGCCCTTGCCCCGTCGAATGAGGTGCAGGATATTCCACTGAATACCACTATGCAAAACAAAAGGAAACGTCTTTGTAATAACACTTTTTAAATTTGTTCCAACAACTGCCAAATAGGTTTGTTTTCCTTTGCATTGATCAGAATCAACGCAGTCCCATCAATCAATCACACCAGAAAAGAACGAAAATAAATGTACGTATATACCATCCGCATTCGTCACTGGGTCCCGTCATCACCCGTTAGGTTACTTAACTAACGACAGAGAGGGGACTGGACTAGCGTGGGTGTAAAACATATACAACATCTAATAGTATATATACTAATATACAATAATCGCTCCAGGCGTGATAATATGCAACATTACAGAAAAGTAATAAGCATCACAGAACAATACAGATAATCTGGGATCCCCGAGTTTACAGAGCCGCTGCTGAAACCCGACGTTCCCCTGGTCGTGTGGATAGCCTGTGCAATGAAACCTAGACCCCTACGGGGGCGGCAAGTTACCCGCCAAAAGCTGAAGCGAGGCAGCCCCTACAGCAAAGTGAATGGACCACTCTGCACTTTACGGAATCCGGCAGCTTGAGCACCCCTCCTTGGGTCAACCTGTACCCCCTACGAGTGCGGCGAATAGTCTGCCAATTCCAGAGTAAGGCCCCTCTGCCTCTCAAAGCCATGAGATGCGGACCCGTTGCCCTCCAGAACTCAGCTATCCGTGCACTCCGTCGCGGGGTAAAACCTTGTACAGAAATGGAAAAATAGTACAATAGGTACATCGACCGCAACCTGGTCGTGCCCCAAAAGAATATTAAACAACAGGCAGTGACGGCAGTCCACATGTTGGACGCTCGCCCCGTAATATCAAATGTACAAATAAATCCAAACTGCACTATCATTGCATACTGCTATCTGTAGGGTTCCTATGCACACAAGTGAGGTCTCCCAAGCCATCAACCATGGCAATTTCAAAAATTATGGTGCCTACAAACCCTAAAGTACGGATCGTTTGCTAGATGTCTAGGCGAAAAGAAAGCTAGCTAACAACTTAGCTAATGAGAATACGGAAATACAACCTTTGTAGATCCGGTGCTCCACCTCCACGGCTCCGCAACGATGTCGTCTCCGCTGTCCAAATCAAATCCGGGCTCTAGAGTCGGCTTCGTCGGAGAATGGGCAAGCTAGGTCGTCGATGTCCATGCCGAAGATGATCTACGTCGAGGCATCGATGAATCAAGCTCCACCTTCACCAAGTCATGAAACTTGTGAAGGAAACACACTCTACTACTTGGCAAGAGGTAGAGGATGAAGAAATAGGAAGTGGGTAGACTTTAGTTTTGGATTTCTCACTCATTTCCAACAATCACCATTGATGGACCTTGCTTTTCTTCACTTGAAGAATGAAGAAGAAGAAGGAAAATAGTTATGATAAGTTAAAAGAAAATGAAAAGAAAAATGAATTCTTATCATAATGTAACCATGGTTATGTGTAGAGATTTAACTAGGGTTAATTCAAATGGTTAGGTTAAGCATGAGATAAGAATGGTGGACAAAGTCAAAGGTTCATGAATCTTCATGAAAAAACAAAGAAAGCCTCCATTCTTCTCATTTCATTTTCCAAATAAATAAATAAATAAATAGATATGAAAAACAAAACCCTAACCATTTGAATAACCATGGTTTAATCTTTACACAAACTCAAGTTAGCATGCATCATCAAACATGATACATACAAGTGCACAAAAACATATCGCATATGCAATGCGCACGAACCAAGTGAGAAAATCCGTCTAAAGTGAACCGATACTAGTTAATGCAAAGTAATATATCAAATATATAATTATACATTAAATCATTAAATCAACACTTGATTCAATGATCCGGTCATGCGCACATAACCGACTGGTATCATTAGTAACATCTTATCGAATCAACACTTGATCCGATAACCCGGCTATATCGCATATAACCGATCAATGTCACATCGCGAGAATCGAATACAGTATCACATACTCGTATTATTCTCGGTCCCGTACATATCTCATATGCGCTCCTATTTCGTTTCGCTTGAGCCAGGAAACCTCTGTGTAGGACTCTAAAGACTCGTCAATACGCCGGCAGCAGATGATGATCATATCAAACATCCACAAGCCGCAACCGGTCTGCTAAACGTAACGGCCACCCGGGTATTGAGCGATCTGAAGATCGACGAGCAAGCCCGCTCACACTCCAGTGAATCCGACTAGTAACACTACCGTACAGTCCGGTCTGATCGTCTGATATGTCGCATATCTCGCCTAGGGGTGGTATACGTCAGACCCCAATAGCTCAATAAGTCGTGTCGATATGAGGTCTATAACTGTTCGAGAAACTACTGGTAACACTTACCAGTAAATCTCAGCAACCCTGGCCAGGGATTTCCTGTTATAGCCAATCGAACACAGCGCAACATCAACCCCCATATTTCGGGAGAGACAAATCCCCTCCTATCGCTCATTGCCTCCATGTGACTCGGGACTGTACCCAAAAACCACCATTTTACACGCCCTCTTGGACGTGGTAAGATGGAAATCAAAGCACAGTGGGAACCACACAAGACTCTATGACGATCTCGGGTCAACAGACTACTCTGTACCAGTGTCACCAGAGAACTGCCATCTGACGTGAGGTATAATACCATCTGGGAGTTCTCGGCGAGTCCGTCCAGTGTACCCAGTCTCTACTGAGCACCCGTATATCTCCTCTGATGTCAAACACCGATGGATATAGGATCATCCATCGCCCATCTGTATGGGTCGAGAAGGTACACGCTAG
The DNA here is from genome assembly GCA_030015575.1 of Agapanthus africanus. Classification (NCBI taxonomy): domain Eukaryota; kingdom Viridiplantae; phylum Streptophyta; class Magnoliopsida; order Asparagales; family Amaryllidaceae; genus Agapanthus; species Agapanthus africanus. The sequence goes on from CM057342.1 coordinate 629,421,100, forward strand.
TCTACTCTGGTATATCGATGCCCCGTCTCGATACACCCACGACTAGGGACTTTGAAGGATGTACTTATGGACTACCATGTCCCCACTAGTATGATCCGCATCATAGTATAGGTAGTCAAGTACAGATCCTAAGGGCTTTACCAACATGTAACAGAGAGACAATCAGTATACACGTTAAGGTAAAAATCAACCAGATAGCATACTATCATGTCGAGCAAGAAAGTCCTCCCTATATATGTCCCAGCATCCACTACAATATACATCCTATGTATAGTAATGGCCTCTAGGGCATACATATAACTAACAATCTCCCACTTGCACTAGGGCCATCTGTAGCAGTGGTTTGAAGTATCTCATACTCAACCATCCCATAAAAGTCTCTCTCTGGGAACAGGCCTTTGTGAGTGGATCCGCTTTGTTGTCCTCTGAGTCTACTCTCCTAACCTCGATCTCCCTGGAGATCAACCATCTCCATGATCAAGTGATACTGCCTTAGAATATGTCTGGATCACTGATGGGACCTGCGTTCTTTGGCATAAGCCACAACTCCATTGTCACACAATGGGAGGAACATAGTTCATCTCATGAACCATTATACACCCAAACAGCTTCTAGGGTAGCATCTTAAGTAGCGATGTATCGTGCCTTTATCGTCTAGTTTGTCACGGTATCTAGCTTGGAACTCTTCCATCATACCGTCCCTTTACTGAGGGTAAAGACAATGCCTGTGACTGACACTCAGTCGTCTTTATCACCCTGGAACACTTCCAGTGATTCTCCCTAGGATCGATTGATACCATCTCACTACAACTAGTGAGAATCCTAACATCCAATTAAATCTATCTCATAGATCCAAAATCCAGGATTTAGTAGGTATCACTTTAATCCTGTATGGAGAATCATTGTGATAAGCGGAGATTGATCGAGCGTAGCATAGGAAACTCCTTCCCTATCAAGAGTATATCATCCACGTACTCTACGAGGATCGTCACCATACTCCCTACTACCTTTTTGTTTATACAAGGTTCATCTACCATTTTGATGATGTCAAACTCTTTGTCTAATTCATCAAAACAGATGTTCCAACTCCGCGATGCCTGCTTTATCCTATAAAGCATCTTGCACACGTTTCCGCTGCTCCCACTGTCTACGAAGCCCTCTGGCTGTGTACTTATAGACGCACTCTTCTAAAACTTCATTTAGAAAAGCAGTCATGACACCCAACCACCAGATATCGTAGTCATGGTATGTAGCCGTGGTAAGTAGGATCTGGATGGACTTAAGCATAGTCACTTGAAAAGGTTTCATCATGATTCACACCTGGTCAATGATGCAAACCCTTACCAAGTCTAGCTTTGAAAGTCTCAACCTTTCCATTTACACCAAGTAATCTTCTCAAGATATACTTGCTCCTGATGGGGATTTAACCCTTCAGATATAGCAACCAAAGTCCATACTTTGTTGGTGTATAAGGATTCCATCTCAGATCGCTAAACATCCAGCCATTCTTACAGAGTCTCACTCTTGATGGCCAGCTCGAAACTAGTTGGGTCATCATCTCATGATGCAATCCTCGCTCCCACTGTCATAGAGAAAACAAAGTAACTCTCAGGTGGGTGAGGAACCCTACTAGATCGGCGGAGAGGCTGAGGTTCGTTGGTATCTACTGAATACTTTGGTTCTAACAAATCATCAGCTGTAGTTTGTATAGCTAGAACCTTTCCAGTTCTACATTACAGTCCTTGCCTCGAGCTTGTCCGGATTTTGTTTTAGACATAGGCCGGACAACCCCAAATCTTAACTAGCTTAAGACATGGGCTCTTCCCTTTCCATATCTCATATGGAATGGTAGGCAACTGATTTGATTGGAACCCTATTCAATAGGTATGCAGCTTCTTAAGTGCATAACTCCCAAAAGGAAATAGGTAACTCAGTAGTACTCATCATAGAGCACACCTTATCACATAGGGTGTGATTGCTCCGCCCCAATATACCATCGTGCTATGGTGTATACAGAGGAGTAATGCTGAGAGAGAATCTCATTCTCCTTTAGAAAAATCCAGTATTTCCGTGCTCAAGTATTCTCCTCCTTGATCTCTTCAAAGGACATAATACTTTTACCCGTATTTTGGTTCTCTACTTCTCGCTTATATTCTGTGAATATCTCAGAAGGCTCGGACTCATGTTTCAACAGGAACATATGTCTGAGTCTTGAGAGATTATCAGAGAATGTAATGAAGTACAAAGAACCAGTTCTGGCATGTGTAGACAGGGGACCTAACATACATCAACATGTATCATCCCAAGAGTTCACTAACTCTTTCTCTGTTTCTTAGTAAACAGGGCTATGGTCATCTTATCTTTGTGACATGATTGGCGAGTTGCACAAGATGTAAATTCAAACTGATTTAAATATGCATCTATATGTAACTCTAGCTAGTCGGGTCACATTGATCTGACCTAGTCTACAATGCCTCAAGAAGAATTCGTTCATTTCTGAACTCTTCCTCTTGTGTGTGTTCCGTATACTTAGATCTGTAGTTTGATTTAGAACATTAATGCTTTTAGATAACGTGCCTGAACCGATCAACTTTTGATATAGGAAATGTTAAAAACATTATCCAACAATACAAAATTTTATCGTTTCTTTACTAATAAAGAGACATATATGATTTTGTATATCAGGTTCGGTATCTAACAACATTCGTTCAGAATCAATGTATTCAGGTAATACAGGGTGACAGTGACCGACAGACTTGGCTGCAACACTTGCCCCATTTTCTGCCTCATGAAACTTATCACCCGTTCTCAGTTCTCTACCTTTCTGTAGCCCTATGTAACTGATTACATATCTGGGATCCTGATCTGGTATCACATACCCAGGACGTAAAGGATACTGAGAAACAGTTCTGTATAATGAACACACCCGAAGATGATGCATCATCATGCACTCTCCTCGTTTGGGCGGCACGGGAAATCTGGTATTCCCCAATTTCCTGCTCTGTCTTATAACATTTATAAGTTGGAGCGGGACCAACGTTCCCCAGCTCAGTATAACAAGCGGGTTCGGTCAATATTCCGTATTATTATCTTGATTAAGGCGTGATGTGGTCGCTACCTGGAGAGAGAGAGAAGAAAACACTCAGCGTGCGCTCTGTCAAGAATAGATTGGTTATTATTTTATCTAATCAGGATGGCTCCCACTGCTTTTTATCAAATCTTCCTTCAAACCCTAAAAGGAAAAACTAGCCGGGATTAATTACACACTACAAGTTCGCTAATCTTTCAGCCAGGCCAGTGTCGGTACTTTGAGGGAGGTCCCCCGTGCTTTCGCACGAACCTAATTAATGTAAACCTCGTTTTCCCAGAGGCGTAACCCCGTTGACACCTTTCTAGACACCTACTTGATCGGCTAATTGTAATGTATAAAACTCTCCCAGGAGTAACTCTTACTCGCAGCGGGTATCGGGATCCAACTATCTCATAGAAGGTATGCAATCTCATTGCAAATCTCAACACTTGAAATTCCCGATTATATTTTGCCCCATGCGATCTTTGACCTTGACTGAGTCAACAAACCATAGACCGCAAGTAAAGTTCAACCCGTCATTTCTCGATTGAATTAAACCCACCCGCACGACCCTTGACTGAGTCAACAAGGCCGCACGACTACCCTAATCCAATCGCATCATATGCTTTGCAGATAAACAATAATCAGCTACCGCACACTACGCCTTGACTGAGTCAACAAACGCAGCACGAATACTAACTATTACCTATCTGAAATGACGGAGGGCTACGACAGGTTTTTAAGAAAACCTTTTGCGTAATGAACTTTATATCGTTGTAGAATCAAATGATTTTAAAAATGGAGTGCTTTTGAGGCTTTTCTAGTTTTGCTAAAGGAGTCACCCCCGGTGAAGGGATCGTCGGTCCTTTCCTCGTCGAATGAGGTGCGGGATATATCACATATATCGCTGTGCAAAGCAAAAACTCTTAAAAGCAATCAAAAGACAAACCGAGTGTGTAGCATCTGCCAGTTATTGCTAAAGGAGTCACTCCCGGTGAAGGGATCTCGGTCCTTTCCTCGTCGGATGAGGTGCAGGATATATCACATATACCTCTGTGCAAAGCAAGAACTGTAGCTACCTGTTTTATTTTGAAATTCGATTCTACAACATCTTAGGTTTCTTTTATTTTCATTAATCACATTAATGAAGTCCCATCATTTAAGTACCTAAACATCACAGATAAATACGACGTACACTTATGCCATCCGCATTCGCCTCGATGTCCCCTCGTGCACCGTTAGGTTAGGTAACTAACGACAGAGCGGGGCAGGGCTAGCGCGGGTGTAAAACATAAGTAACATCTATATAATATATCATATATACTATATACTGTATCTATCACAGAACATCACATGATCACATCACAGATATCGCAGCAGAAGAATCATATGAAATATTGGATATACTAGGACGTCCGTGTTTTCAATACGAGCCAGTATAAAACACGGATTCCACGGTCGTGATGAATAGCCAAACCCACACCCCTAGACCCCTACGAGAGCGGCAAGCGACCCTACCAATTCTGGAGTTAGGAGACCCGGACTCGACTCCTCGAGTTGGTCTCCCACTGGACTCCAGAACCCGGTTACTTGTGCCCTCCTCCTTGGGTCTATCCTAGTGCGGAAAAGTAAATAATATACAAACGGTGACTACTTCCGCAGCCTGGAAGCGCCCCAATAAAAGAATATTACATACAAGTTTTTACATGAATGAAAATGAAAAACACTCATCTCACATAAAAACCCCCGGCTATTCAAACACGACGATCCAATATAACATATCCAGCAACACATAACATCACATGTCATAAACGTAAGTAAACATGCGCATCCCAATTGTCGTTGACGTATAGCAACGAAACCGGCGATATCACATATTACACTTACGGTCACAGAAAAGAAAGGGTAAAACTACAACAGTTGGAATCCGCAATCTGCATAGACAACGCATGCCTAATCAAATGAATTACTTAGACATCGCATGCCTAACAATTATAAACCCCGCATTTTAGTCTCAAAATCGAAAACAATTTTCAATATCAAGTCGGGCAATTCAACAAGATTCCCGACACCCTGATCGAATGCTCGTCGCAAACTTCAGTAGGCGGCCGCACCCCCGATACCGTCGACGAAGTGCACCAAGGCGGAACACCGCTACCGCGAGCACCCTGACGGATGCTTTCGGCGACGGGGTTCTCCTACAGTCACTTGGTCGGGGCTATGGAGTGAAGCTGTCTATTAAGTTTATCCGGCGAGTATCCGCGTACGCTACGTGATTGCGACGGACTTTTGATCACATCAAAATTCCGTAGCAACCGATCAAGTGAGACTAAACTGCTACGTTTATAATATTCATTTAGTTATCTCATAACTATTGCGAATTCCAATTATTGTATCCCATTCCAGATAAATAGAAAATGTTAAACTTTCCGATCGAACAATCGAACACCCAAGTTTTCCCGATATAGATCAACACATGAAACACGTCTAACAACATTCCGTTCGTGCCTCAGTACCAACGATCCAGCCGTAGAAGGGTCAAGCCAACGCCTCACATGTGGCACGCCGTACTGCCCCAAACCCGAAGGTTCAAAGGGCAGTTCAAGACGGTCACATAATCGAGTTAAGGTTTGTGTCTTCTAGAGGGACCATCGCGTTACTTGCACTACTTAGAACGTCGTTAAACTACGGAAAAATCCAACACTTGGAAATTTCCCGACAGGGGAAAAAGTGGGTATTTATATCCGGTCGAACTTTTTAACATATCCTAAAATTTATCCGGAAAGCCACACAGACAAAATTTGATACCCCGATCGAAACACCGAATTCCCAAATCATCTCAGAAAAAACCAACTCTGGAATAAATATTAAAAATTCCCAGAAAAACCAGTATTAATAATTATGAGATACTGTGCAAAAAATATTGTATACAGTGCCCTTACCGCCGAGCAACCGCCGCACGAGGCTAGCTCGTGCCGCGGAAGCGCTGCAAGATGGAGGAATCAGGGGCACGAATTTCACAGTATTTCACATATTTACCTGCTTATTTTTCTGAACATTTTTAATGTGGAAAAAGACCAGATTTTAAAAATTGTACAGAGAGCAACTTTGAATCGGGGTTTCGGGTTCGTTCGGACTTCAATTTCCGTCTGGACTTCGCCTAAGGCTCTAGCTAGGCTCTGATACCACTGTAGGGTTCCTATGCACACAAGTGAGGTCTCCCAAGCCATCAACCATGGCAATTTCAAAAATTATGGTGCCTACAAACCCTAAAGTACGGATCGTTTGCTAGATGTCTAGGCGAAAAGAAAGCTAGCTAACAACTTAGCTAATGAGAATACGGAAATACAACCTTTGTAGATCCGGTGCTCCACCTCCACGGCTCCGCAACGATGTCGTCTCCGCTGTCCAAATCAAATCCGGGCTCTAGAGTCGGCTTCGTCGGAGAATGGGCAAGCTAGGTCGTCGATGTCCATGCCGAAGATGATCTACGTCGAGGCATCGATGAATCAAGCTCCACCTTCACCAAGTCATGAAACTTGTGAAGGAAACACACTCTACTACTTGGCAAGAGGTATAGGATGAAGAAATAGGAAGTGGGTAGACTTTAGTTTTGGATTTCTCACTCATTTCCAACAATCACCATTGATGGACCTTGCTTTTCTTCACTTGAAGAATGAAGAAGAAGAAGGAAAATAGTTATGATAAGTTAAAAGAAAATGAAAAGAAAAATGAATTCTTATCATAATGTAACCATGGTTATGTGTAGAGATTTAACTAGGGTTAATTCAAATGGTTAGGTTAAGAATGAGATAAGAATGGTGGACAAAGTCAAAGGTTCATGAATCTTCATGAAAAAACAAAGAAAGCCTCCATTCTTCTCATTTCATTTTCCAAATAAATAAATAAATAAATAGATATGAAAAACAAAACCCTAACCATTTGAATAACCATGGTTTAATCTTTACACAAACTCAAGTTAGCATGCATCATCAAACATGATACATACAAGTGCACAAAAACATATCGCATATGCAATGCGCACGAACCAAGTGAGAAAATCCGTCTAAAGTGAACCGATACTAGTTAATGCAAAGTAATATATCAAATATATAATTATACATTAAATCATTAAATCAACACTTGATTCAATGATCCGGTCATGCGCACATAACCGATTGGTATCATTAGTAACATCTTATCGAATCAACACTTGATCCGATAACCCGGCTATATCGCATATAACCGATCAATGTCACATCGCGAGAATCGAATACAGTATCACATACTCGTATTATTCTCGGTCCCGCACATATCTCATATGCGCTCCTATTTCGTTTCGCTTGAGCCAGGAAACCTCTGTGTAGGACTCTAAAGACTCGTCAATACGCCGGCAGCAGATGATGATCATATCAAACATCCACAAGCCGCAAGCGGTCTGCTAAACGTAACGGCCACCCGGGTATTGAGCGATCTGAAGATCGACGAGCAAGCCCGCTCACACTCCAGTGAATCCGACTAGTAACACTACCGTACAGTCCGGTCTGATCGTCTGATATGTCGCATATCTCGCCTAGGGGTGGTATACGTCAGACCCCAATAGCTCAATAAGTCGTGTCGATATGAGGTCTATAACTGTTCGAGAAACTACTGGTAACACTTACCAGTAAATCTCAGCAACCCTGGCCAGGGATTTCCTGTTATATCCAATCGAACACAGCGCAACATCAACCCCCATATTTCGGGAGAGACAAATCCCCTCCTATCGCTCATTGCCTCCATGTGACTCGGGACTGTACCCAAAAACCACCGTTTTGCACGCCCTCTTGGACGTGGTAAGATGGAAATCAAAGCACAGTGGGAACCACACAAGACTCTATGACGATCTCGGGTCAACAGACTACTCTGTACCAGTGTCACCAGAGAACTGCCATCTGACGTGAGGTATAATACCATCTGTGAGTTCTCGGCGAGTCCGTCCAGTGTACCCAGTCTCTACTGAGCACCCGTATATCTCCTCTGATGTCAAACACCGATGGATATGGGATCATCCATCGCCCATCTGTATGGGTCGAGAAGGTACACGCTAGTCTACTCTGGTATATCGATGCCCCGTCTCGATACACCCACGACTAGGGACTTTGAAGGATGTACTTATGGACTACCATGTCCCCACTAGTATGATCCGCATCATAGTCTAGGTAGTCAAGTACAGATCCTAAGGGCTTTACCAACATGTAACAGAGAGACAATCAGTATACACGTTAAGGTAAAGATCAACCAGATAGCATACTATCATGTCGAGCAAGAAAGTCCTCCCTATATATGTCTCAGCATCCACTACAATATACATCCTATGTATAGTAATGGCCTCTAGGGCATACATATAACTAACACTATCCACCACGACAAATCCGCAACATCACAGCACAACACAGAACATCAATGCGAATGTCACGTTCGCAAACCCGTCTAAAAGAACTATAGCAATTAGACGCGGTTTACCGATCAAATGACATTCCCGGTCGGAGATATAATGTAAGCACTGTAAACTATCATGTTTAAATTTCGATCGACTAAATATCACGAAGTGGGCCCCACGAACATCTGTTGAACAGTAACAAAATCTGGGCCCAAAAAATATATACCAAAAACCCCAAATTCCAGACAAGAACCCACTGTGCAAATTTGGGGCCACGATCTCACTGAATGGCCGCGGAAGCGCTGTCAAACCATAGGTTTGACCACGATTCCGCGGCGGTCTTGTCGAATCACGTGCCCAAATTTGTACGGTGTTCTTAGAAAACCCTGCTGAATTTTCTGTGATATGTAAAATTATTTTTAGAACCCTTTAAAAATCAACAGAAACTCATAACTTGAATTTTGCGGTTTTCGATATCCGGTTCGATCGATGTTTTAAACGCGTTAGCACAAATTAGTAAAGCAAAATGCTGAGGCTCTAATACCACTGTAAGTCTACGGTAGCGCCCTGGCCGTCTACAGACGCCAAATGCGGAACAAAAACTTTTTAACTGGCGCTATCGTATACTATAATCCGGATCTGCCATTATTGCTAAACTAACAAACTGTAAAGAGAGTGGAAAGGTTATACCGAATGATCCGATTCCTCCGTTCTTTAACCATCATCCCACGCTCCGTTGCGGCTGCTCCGATCTCGTCGATCTCCGATCTGCTCGTCCAGGTGGCACCATGTCAACGATTCTTTAAACGGGTTCCCGCCTATGACTCGAGGCAACTCGGTCATCAAGTTTGCTAAAAGAGACGACCAAGAATGAAGTAGAGAATGAGTAGATTACTTTTTCTCATGTCGTCCAAAGCCGTGGACGATCGGTTAATGAAGTTGCCAATCGAAATGAAATGGAATGAGAAATGAACTATGAAATTTCCATGTATCCAAAACTTTAATCTTTTCTTTCAACAACCATAATCTTTTCTCTCAAGTCAAGTAAGGAGGAGGAGAGGGGGCCGGCCACATATAAGGAGGTGGGGGTGAGTGTAGGAGGAGGGAGGTGACCACAAGAACAAATATCATGTGTGAACATAATTAATGAAAAAGATGAATCACTAACCTAGTCACCTTGCATTAATTGAACCATTAAATGCAACCAATGAAATAATAACACCACTCTAACCTAGTCACCACCTTCTAGATGCTTCTAGAAGCTTCCACACTCATCCAAGAAAAGATAAATCCGTATTTAACCAAATGTTAAATACGGCTGATAGAAAACTGGAAACTGGCAACTTCCAAAAGCGATCCCGAAACGAATTTCAGGATAACCCCGTAACTGTATAAAAATACCCGCATTTGTATTACGACCGAATACAAATGCAACTGAGGCAAAGAAATTATATCTACTCAATATAATACTCGGACCCGGCTTAAACCAAAGCCGACCTGTATCATCTTCCCGAAATATGACACGTGCGTAAATGCACGTGCATTTTCCGAACCCTGCCATAAAACCATATGGCCTCAACAACGTTTCGCCCGAACTTGGGAAACTGTCTGTGGGGGACTCTAATGACTCGTCAGTACCCTGGCAGTAGGTTTAACCATAAGCCGTCAGCGGCACTAGCTGTGCGTAACGGCTGCCCATGGACTGACCTCAAGGGATGCCGATGAGCGAAGTCATCCGGAACCCCTACTGAGCCTAACAGTGACAATATATATACAGTCCGGTCCGTTCGTCTATGAGTATCGCATATCTGCGTAGGGGCTAGTAACGTCAGACCCCCAATAGCAGTATAAGTCGTGTCGGAGTGTAGCCCAAAAATACCCTGAGATACTACTGGAGTATCTACCAGTAAATCTCCTGCCACGGCCGTGGGCTTTGTGTAGTGGCTCTCCTAGACACAGCATGATCTCGCCACCAATACCGGGAGAGACGAATCCCCTGCTGATCCGCTCACGTGCCTCCATATGGCTCGGGACTGTACCCAAAAGTTACCTGTTTGCACGACTCCTTTGAGCCGTGGTAGGGTAGAAATCAAAGCACAGTGGGAACTCACACGAGACAAATGACGACCTCGGGTCGATGAACTAACCTGTACACATGTAACCAGGGAACTGCTATCTGACGATATGTATAATACCAACTAGCAGATTCCCGGCAAGTCCTGTCCGGTGTACTCATAACCCAATGAGCACCGGTATACATCTTAGATGATCCAACTGACACCCATAGCTTGTGAGGCCGGCCACCGCCCCTCGTCGGGGTCTCGACTGTATACACTAGTCTACTCCGGAGTATCGATGCCCTGTCTCGAAACTCCCACGACTAGGGACCACAATTAAGGATATGCATATAAACTACCCAACTCTCACGTATATGATCGCCATCATACTGTTGGTAGTAAAGCAAGATCCTAAGGGCTCTATCAAAGTGTAACATGCAATCAGTCACCTGAACATATACACGACTGATAAAGGCAAACCAGATAGCATACTATCATCTCGAGTAAGACTGTCCTACCGGTATAGGTCCTCCGCAATCATTGCAATCACATACCCGCGATCCAATAACTGACTCTAAGGGCACTATCTCCAACAGGCAGTTCTCTAGTGACACTGGTACAGGTTAGTCTGTAAACCCGAGATCGTCATAAAGTCTTGTGTGATTCCCACTGTGCTTTGATTTCCACCTTACCACGTTCAAGATAACGTGCAAAACGGTGGCCTTTGGGCACTGTCCCGACTCACATGGAGGCAATGAGCGATAGGAGGGGTTTCTTCTCTCTCGGTATAGGGAGTTGATGTTGCGCTGTGCTCGATTGGCTATAACAGGAAGTCCTTGGCCAAGGCTGCTTCAGAGATAAACTGGTAAGTGTTATCAATAGTTTCTCGACCCATTATGAGCCTCATATAGACACGACTTCGTCGTGATTGAATAGCCGGGGGTTTTATGTGAGATGAGTGTTTTTCATTTTCATTCATGTAAAATTCATTGTATGTAATATTCTTTTATTGGAGCACTTCCGGGTTGAGAATGATGTCACCATTGTATATTATTTACTTTTCCGCATTAGGATAGACCCAAGGCGGGGAGCACAAGTAACCAGGTTCTAGGGTCCAGTGGGAGAGCTGTAGGGTTCCTAGGCACCCTAGTGAGGTCACACAAGGCATCGAACATGCCAATATAAAAAATTATGGGTGCCGAGAGACCCGACTACGGATCGTTAGCTAGATATTTAGGCGAAAAAGCTAACTAGTTAACACTTAACTATGAGAATCGGAAATACAACCTTTGTAGATCCGGTCCTCCACCTCCACGGCTCCGAGATGAGGTCGTCTCCGCTGTCCAAATCAAATCCGGGCTCTTGCGTCGGCTTCATCGGAGAAGAAGCGGGCTAGGTCATCGACGACGTGCCGAAGATGATCTACGTCGAAGCATCGCAAGATCAAGCTCTCACTTCACCAAGTCATGAAACTTGTGAAGAAAACACACTCTACTACTTGGCAAGAGGTAGAGGATGAAGAAATAGGAAGTGGGTAGACTTTAGATTTGGATTTCTCACTCTTTTTCATCACTTGCCATTGATGGAGGTAAGCTTTCTTCACTTGAAGAAATGAAGAAGAAGAAGGAAATTGTTATGATAAGTTAATTAGAAAATAGAAAATAAAAGAATACTTATCATCAACAACCATGGTCAAGTGTAGAGATTAAACTAGGGTTAATGGAGTGCTTAGGGTTAAGCATGAGACAAAATGGTCACTTTGGTCAAAGTCTTCATGAAGCTTCAACAAGCTTCCAAATAAAGCCACCATTTTGCATTATGTTTATCATTTTCCAAAATGAATAAACAAATAAATAAATAGATATGAAAATGAAAACCCTAACCATTACATAACCATGGTTTAAACTTTACACAAAACACAAGTTAGCATGCATCATCAAACATGATACATGCAAGTGTACAAAAGTATATCACATATACAATGTGCACAAACCAAGTGAGAAAATCCGTTTAAAGTGAACCAATAATAGTTAGTGCAAAGTAATATATCAAATATATAATTATGCATTAAATCATTAAATCAACACTTGATTCAATGATCCGGTCATGTCGCACACAACCGACTAGTATTCAATGTATCGGTTTATCGAATCAACGCTTGAATCGATAACTAGGTTATATCGCATACAACCATTCGATACATTCATCGCGAGAATGGAATACAGCATCACATACACGCATTATTCTCGGTCCCGCACATATCTCATATGCGCTCCTATTTCGTTTTGCTTGAGCCAGGAAACCTCTGTGTAGGACTCTTATGACTCGTCAATACGCCGGCAGCAGATGATGATCATATCAAACACCCACAAGCCGCAAGCGGTCTGCTAAACGTAACGGCCACCCGGGTATTGAGCGATCTGAAGATCGACGAGCAAGCCCGCTCACACTCCAGTGAATCCGACCAGTAACACTACCGTACAGTCCGGTCTGATCGTCTGATATGTCGCATATCTTGCCTAGGGGTGGTAAACGTCAGACCCCAATAGCTCGATAAGTCGTGTCGATATGAGGCTCATAACGGGTCGAGAAACTACTGGTAACACTTACCAGCAATTCTCTGATCAGCCCTGGCCAGGGACTTCCTGTTATAGCCAATCGAACACAGTGCAACATCAACTCCCTATACCGGGAGAGACGAATCCCCTCCTATCGCTCATTGCCTCCATGTGACTCGGGACTGTACCCAAAAACCACCGTTTTGCACGCCCTCTTGGATGTGGTAAGATGGAAATCAAAGCACAGTGGGAACCACACAAGACTCTATGACGATCTCGGGTCAACAGACTACTCTGTACCAGTGTCACCAGAGAACTGCCATCTGACGTGAGGTATAATACCATCTGGGAGTTCTCGGCGAGTCCGTCCAGTGTACCCAGTCTCTACTGAGCACCCGTATATCATCTCTGATGTCAAACACCGATGGATATGGGTCATCCATCGCCCATCTGTATGGGTCGAGAAGGTACACGCTAGTCTACTCTGGTATAACGATGCCCCGTCTCGATACACCCACGACTAGGGACTTTGAAGGATGTACTTATGGACTACCATGTCCCCACTAGTATGATCCGCATCATAGTCCAGGTAGTCAAGTACAGATCCTAAGGGCTTTACCAACATGTAACAGAGAGACAATCAGTAAACACGTTAAGGTAAAGATCAACCAGATAGCATACTATCATGTCGAGCAAGAAAGTCCTCCCTATATATGTCCCAGCATCCACTACAATATACATCCTATGTACAGTAATGGCCTCTAGGGCATACATATAACTAACAATCTCCCACTTGCACTAGGGCCATCTGATAGCAGTGGTTGCAGTATCTCATACTCAACCATCCCATAAAAGTCTCTCTCTGGGAACAGGCCTTTGTGAGTGGATCCGCTGTGTTGTCCTCTGAGTCTACTCTCCTATCCTCGATCTCCCTGGAGATCAACCATCTCCATGATCAAGTGATACTGCCTTAGAATATGTCTGGATTACTGATGGGACGGACGTTCCTTGGCATAAGCCACAACTCCATTGTCTCACAATGGTTGGAACGTAGTTCATCTCATGAACCAATATACACCCAGACTGCCTCTTTGGTAGCATCTTAAGTAGCGATGTATCGTGCCTTTATCGTCTAGTATGTCACGGTATCTAGCTTGGAACTCTTCCACCATACCGTCCCTTTACTGAGGGTAAAGACAATGCCTGTGACTGACACTCAGTCGTCTTTATCACCCTGGAACACTTCCAGTGATTCTCCCCAGGATCGGTTGATACCGTCTCACTACAACTAGTGAGAATCCTACCATCCAATTAAGTCTATCTCATAGATCTAAAACTCAGGATTTAGGAGGTATCATTTTGATCCTATGTGGAGAATCCTTGTGATAACCGGAGATTGATCGAGCGTAGCATAGGAAACTCCTTCCCCATCAAGAGTATGTCATCCACGTACTCTACGAGGATCGTCACCATACTCCCTACTACCTTTTTGTTTATACAAGGTTCATCTACCATTTTGATGATGTCAAACTCTTTGACCGCTTCATCAAAACAGATGTTCCAACTCCGCGATGCCTGCTTTATCAGATAAAACATCTTGCACACGTTTCCGCTGCTCCCACTGTTTACAAAGCCTTCTGGCTGTGTACTTACAGACGCACTCTTCTAAATCATCATTTAGAAAAGCAGTCATGGCACCCAACCGCCAGATATCGTAGTCATGGTATGTAGCCGTGGCAAGTAGGATCCGGATGGACTTAAGCATAGCTACTTGAAAAGGTTTCATCATGATCCACGCCTGGTCAATGATGCAAACTTTTAACAAGTCTAGCTTTGAAAGTCTCAACTTTTCCATGTACACCAAGTAATCTTCTCAAGATTTACTTGCTCCTGATGGGGATTTAACCCTTCAGATACAGCAACCAAAGTCCATACTTTGTTGGTGTATAAGGATTCCATCTCAGATCACTAAACATCCAGCCATTCTTACAGAGTCTTACTCTCGATGGCCAGCTCGAAACTAGTTGGGTCATCATCTCATGATGCAATCCTCGCTCCCACTGTCATAGAGAAACCAAAGTATCTCTCAGGTGGGTGAGGAACCCTACTAGATCGGCGGAGAGGCTGAGGTTCGTTGGTATCTACTGAATCCCTTGGTTCTATCAAATCATCTGCTGTAGTTCGTATAGCTGGAACATTTCCAGTTCTACATAACAGACCTTGCCTCGAGCTTGTCCGGATTTTGCTTTTAAACATAGGACGGACAACCCCAAATCTTAACTAACTTAAGAAATGGGCTCTTCCTTTTCCATATCACATATGAAGTGGTAGGCAACTGATTTGATTGGAACCCTATTCAACAGGTATGCAGCTTCTCAAGTGCATAACACCCAAAAGGAAATAGGTAGCTCAGTATTACTCATCATAGAGCACACCTTATCACATAGGGTGTAATAGCTCCACCCCGATATACCATCGTGCTATGGTGTATGCGGAGGAGTAATGCTGAGAGAGAATCTCATTCTCCTTTAGAAAAGTCCAAGATTTCCGTGCTCAAGTATTCTCCTCCTCGATCACATCAAAGGACATAATACTTATACCCTTATTGGTTCTCTACTTCTAACTTATATTCTATGAATATCTCAAAAGGTTCGGACTTGTGTTTCAACAGGAACATATGTCTGAATCTTGAGAGATTATCAGAGAATGTAATGAAGTACAAAGAACCGGTCTTGGCATGTGTAGACAGGGGACCTACATACATCAACATGTATCATCCCAAGAGTTCATTAACTCTTTCTCTGTTTCCAGTAAACGGAGCTATGGTCATCTTATCTTTGTGACATGACTGGCGAGTTTCACAAGATGTAAATTCAAACTTATTTAAATATGCATCTATATATAACTCTAGCTAGTCGGGTCACATTGATCTGACCTAGTCTACAATGCCTCAAGAAGAATTCGTTCATTTCTGAACTCTTCCTCTTGTGTGTGTTCCATATACTAAGAACTGTAGTTTGATTTAGAACATCAACGCTTTTAGATAACGTGCCTGAACCGATCAACTTTTGATATAGGAAATGTTCAAAACATTATCCAACAATACAAAATTTTATCATTTCTTTACTAATAAAGAGACTGATATGATTTTGTATATCAGGTTCGGTATCTAATAACATTCGTTCAGAATCAATGTATTGGTAATACAGGGTGACAGTGACCAACAGACTTGGCTGCAACACTTGCCCCGTTTTCTGCCTCATGAAACTTATCACCCGTTCTCAGTTCTCTACCTATCTGTAGCCCTATGTAACAGATTACATATCTGGGATCCTGATCTGGTATCGCATACCCAGGACGTAGAGGATACAGAGAATCAGTTCATTGTAACGAACACACCCGAAGATGATGCATCAGCATGCACTCTCTTCGTTTGGGCGGCACGGGAATTCTGGTAATCCCCTATTTCCTGCTCTGTCTTATAACAATTATAAGTTGGAGCGGGACCAACGTTCCCCAGCTCAGCATAACAAGCGGGTTCGGTCAATAATCCGTTTTATTATCTTGATTAAGGCGTGATATGGTCGCTACCAGGAGAGAGAGAGAAGAAAACACTCAGCGTGCGCTCTTGCAAGAATAGATTGGTTATTATTTTATCTAATCAGGATGGCTCCCACTGCTTTTTATCAAATCTTCCTTCAAACCCTAAAAGGAAAGACTAGCCGGGATTAATTACACACTACAAGTTCGCCAATCTTTCAGCCAGGCCAGTGTCGGTACTTTGAGGGAGGTCCCCCGTGCTTTCGCACGAACCTAATTAATGTAAACCTCATTTTCCCAGAGGCGTAACCTCGTTGACACCTTTCTAGACACCTACTTGATCGGCTAATTGTAATGTATAAAACTCTCCCAGGAGTAACTCTTACTCGCAGCGGGTATCGGGATCCAACTATCTCATAGAAGGTATGCAATCTCATTGCAAATTTCAACACATGAAATTCCCGATAATATTTTGCCCCGAGCGATCTATGACCTTGACAAGGTCAACAAACCATAGACCGCATGTCAAGTTCAACCCGTCATTTCTTGATTGAATCAAACCCACCCGCACGACCCTTGACAAGGTCAACAAGGCCGCACGACTATCCTAACCCAATCTGCATCATATGCATAAGCAGATAAATACTGGTTAGCTACCGCACACTGCGCCTTGACAAGGTCAACAAACGCAGCACGAATACTAAACAGGATTTATCTGAAATGACGGAGGGCTACGACAGGTTTTTCTGAAAACCTATTGCGTAATGAACTTGATATCGTTGTAGAATCAAATGATTTTAAAAATGGAGTGCTTTTGAGGCTTTTCTAGTTTTGCTAAAGGAGTCACTCCCGGTGAAGGGATCGTCGGTCCTTTCCTCGTCGAATGAGGTGCGGGATATATCATATATATCACTGTGCAAAGCAGAACTCTTAAAAGCAATCAAAAGACAAACCGAGTGTGTAGCATCTGCCAGTTATTGCTAAAGGAGTCACTCCCGGTGAAGGGATCTCGGTCCTTTCCTTATCGAATAAGGTGCAGGATATATCACATATACCTCTGTGCAAAGCAAGAACTGTAGCTACCTGTTTTATTTTGAAATTCGATTCTACAACATCTTAGGTTTCTTTTATTTCATTAATCACATTAATGAAGTCCCATCATTTAAGTACCTAAACATCACAGATAAATACGACGTACACTTATGCCATCCGCATTCGCCTCGATGTCCCCTCGTGCACCGTTAGGTTAGGTGACTAACGGCAGAGCGGGGCAGGGCTAGCGCGGGTGTAAAATATAAGTAACGCCTATATAATATATCATATATACTATATACTGTATCTATCACAGAACATCTCATGATCACATCACAGATATCGCAGCAGAAGAAACATATGAAATATTGGATATACTAGGACGTCCGTGTTTTCAATACGAGCCAGTATAAAACACGGATTCCACGGTCGTGATGAATAGCCAAACCCACACCCCTAGACCCTTACGAGAGCGGCAAGCAACCCTACCAATTCTAGAGTTAGGAGACCCGGACTCGACTCCTCGAGTTGGTCTCCCACTGGACTCCAGAACCCGGTTACTTGTTCCCTTCTCCTTGGGTCTATCCTAGTGCGGAAAAGTAAATAATATACAAAGGGTGACAACTTCCGCAACCTGGAAGCGCCCCAATAAAAGAATATTACATACAAGTTTTTACATGAATGAAAATGAAAAACACTCATCTCACATAAAAACCCCCGGCTATTCAATCACGACGATCCAATATAACATATCCAGCAACACATAACATCACATGTCATCAACGTAAGTAAATATGTCCATCCCAATTGTCGTTGACATATAGCAACGAAACCGGCGATATCACATATTACACTTACGGTCACAGAAAAGAAAGTGTAAAACTACAACAGTTGGAATCCGCAACCACCTCAGACATCGCATGCCTGACCAAATGAATTACTTAGACATCGCATGCCTAACAATTATAAACCCCGCATTTTAGTCTCAAAATCGAAAACTCTTTTCAATATCAAGTCGGGTAATTCAACAAGATTCCCGACATCCTGATCGAATACTCGTCGCAAACTTTAGTAGACGGCCGCACCCCCGACGCCGTCGACGAAGTGCACCAAGGCGGAACACCGCCACCGCGAGCACCCGAACGGATGCTTTCGGCGACGGGGTTCTCCTACAGTCACTTGGTCGGGGCTATGGAGTGAGGCTGTCTATTAAGTTTATCCGGCGAGTATCCGCGTACTCTACGTGATTGCGACGGACTTTTGATCACATCAAAATTCCGTGGCAACCGATCAAGTGAGACTAAACTGCTATGTTTATAACATTCATTCAGTTATCTCATAACTTATTGTGAATTCCAATTATTGTATCCCGTTCCGGATAAATAGAAAATTTTAAACTTTCCGATCGAACAATCGAACACCCAAGTTTTCCCGATACAGATCAACACATGAAACAAGTCTAACAACATTCCGTTCGTGCCTCAGTACCAACGGTCCAGCCGTAGAAGGGTCAAGCCAACGCCTCACATGTGGCACGCCGTACTGCCCCAAACCCGAAGGTTCAAAGGGCTGTTCAAGACGGTCACATAATCGAGTTAAGGTTTGTTGTCTTCTAGAGAGACCATCGCGTTACTTGCACTACTTAGAACGTCGTTAAACTACGGAAAAATCCAACACTTGGAAATTTCCCGACAGGGGAAAAATTGGGTATTTATATCCGGTCGAACTTTTTAACATATTCTAAAATTTATCCGGAAAGCCACATAGACAAAATTTGATACTCCGATCGAAACACCGAATCCCCAAAAACACATCAGAAAAATTCAACTCTTGAATAAATATTAAAAATTCCAAGAAAACTCAGCTCTTTGAACTAGGAATTACTGTGCAAAGGAACAGGGCTGACGTCATCAAGGGGCCGCTGATCCGCCGCATAAGCTATGCTTATGCCGCTGATCCGCCGCGAAATTTACTGTTCACCAGAAACTTTTTGCACCGTAATTCTTATTTTTCCCTGCTGAATTTTTTAGCAATTTTTAATTTGGAAAAACTCACTGTTTTCAAAAAAGTACAGAGAGAAAGATTGATTTGGTGTTTCGGGTTCGATCGGGTTTCAAATTCCGTCTAGACTTCGCCTAAGGCTCTAGCTAGGCTCTGATACCACTGTAGTTCAGGCAGCCACCCCATCCAATGGGGTTGCCGTGGCACCAACGGGTCCTTCAGCCGCTACTTTTTGCGCATGCCCCCTCGCGAGGACTACAACCCGCCGGAACACCTTCCGGTCTCGGGACACCCTGTGGGTAAGAGCCTATGCTTCGCCACACTGTCACACAGTGAGAACCCCCCATAGGTCGACATCCAATGCCTAGTAGCTCTGATACCACTGTAGGGTTCCTAGGCACCCTAGTAAGGTCACACAAGGCATCGAACATGCCAATATAAAAAATTATGGGTGCCGAGAGACCCGACTACGGATCGTTAGCTAGATATTTAGGCGAAAAAGCTAACTAGTTAACACTTAACTATGAGAATCGGAAATACAACCTTTGTAGATCCGGTCCTCCACCTCCACGGCTCCGAGATGAGGTCGTCTCCGCTGTCCAAATCAAATCCGGACTCTTGCGTCGACTTCATCGGAGAAGAAGCGGGCTAGGTCATCGACGACGTGCCGAAGATGATCTACGTCGAAGCATCGCAAGATCAAGCTCTCACTTCACCAAGTCATGAAACTTGTGAAGAAAACACACTCTACTACTTGGCAAGAGGTAGAGGATGAAGAAATAGGAAGTGGGCAGACTTTAGATTTGGATTTCTCACTCTTTTTCATCACTTGCCATTGATGGAGGTAAGCTTTCTTCACTTGAAGAAATGAAGAAGAAGAAGGAAATTGTTATGATAAGTTAATTAGAAAATAGAAAATAAAAGAATACTTATCATCAACAACCATGGTCAAGTGTAGAGATTAAACTAGGGTTAATGGAGTGGTTAGGGTTAAGCATGAGACAAAATGGTCACTTTGGTCAAAGTCTTCATGAAGCTTCAACAAGCTTCCAAATAAAGCCACCATTTTGCATTATGTTTATCATTTTCCAAAATGAATAAACAAATAAATAAATAGATATGAAAATGAAAACCCTAACCATTACATAACCATGGTTTAAACTTTACACAAAACACAAGTTAGCATGCATCATCAAACATGATACATGCAAGTGTACAAAAGTATATCACATATACAATGTGCACAAACCAAGTGAGAAAATCCGTTTAAAGTGAACCAATACTAGTTAGTGCAAAGTAATATATCAAATATATAATTATGCATTAAATCATTAAATCAACACTTGATTCAATGATCCGGTCATGTCGCACACAACCGATTAGTATTCAATGTATCGGTTTATCGAATCAACGCTTGAATCGATAACTAGGTTATATCGCATACAACCATTCAATACATTCATCGCGAGAATGGAATACGGCATCACATACACGCATTATTCTCGGTCCCGCACATAACTCATATGCGCTCCTATTTCGTTTTGCTTGAGAAAGGAAACCTCTGTGTAGGACTCTAAAGACTCGTCAATACGCCGGCAGCAGATGATGATCATATCAAACACCCACAAGCCGCAAGCGGTCTGCTAAACGTAACGGCCACCCGGGTATTGAGTGATCTGAAGATCGATGAGCAACCCCGCTCACACTCCAGTGAATCCGACCAGTAACACTACCGTACAGTCCGGTCTGATCGTCTGATATGTCGCATATCTTGCCTAGGGGTGGTAAACGTCAGACCCCAATAGCTCGATAAGTCGTGTCGATATGAGGCTCATAACGGGTCGAGAAACTACTGGTAACACTTACCAGCAATTCTCTGATCAGCCCTGGCCAGGGACTTCCTGTTATAGCCAATCGAACACAGTGCAACATCAACTCCCTATACCGGGAGAGACGAATCCCCTCCTATCGCTCATTGCCTCCATGTGACTCGGGACTGTACCCAAAAACCACCGTTTTGCACGCCCTCTTGGACGTGGTAAGATGGAAATCAAAGCACAGTGGGAACCACACAAGACTCTATGACGATCTCGGGTCAACAGACTACTCTGTACCAGTGTCACCAGAGAACTGCCATCTGACGTGAGGTATAATACCATCTGGGAGTTCTCGGCGAGTCCGTCCAGTGTACCCAGTCTCTACTGAGCACCCGTATATCATCTCTGATGTCAAACACCGATGGATATGGGATCATCCATCGCCCATCTGTATGGGTCGAGAAGGTACACGCTAGTCTACTCTAGTATATCGATGCCCCGTCTCGATACACCCACGACTAGGGACTTTGAAGGATGTACTTATGGACTACCATGTCCCCACTAGTATGATCCGCATCATAGTCCAGGTAGTCAAGTACAGATCCTAAGGGCTTTACCAACATGTAACAGAGAGACAATCAGTAAACACGTTAAGGTAAAGATCAACCAGATAGCATACTATCATGTCGAGCAAGAAAGTCCTCCCTATATATGTCCCAGCATCCACTACAATATACATCCTATGTACAGTAATGGCCTCTAGGGCATACATATAACTAACAAGAGCATCTCGAGGAGTCGAGACTGGGTCTCCTAACTCTAGAATTGGTAGGGTTGCTTGCCGCTCTTGTAGGGATCTAGGGGTGTGGGATTGGCTATTCATCACGACCGTGGAATCCGTGTTTTATACAGGCTTAATTTAAAACACGGAAATCCTAGTATATCCAATATTTCATATGTTTCTATTCTGCTGCGATATTCTGTGATGTGATTATTGATTATATTCTGAGACGAATGCCTATATTATATATATATGATATATATTATATATTACTGCTTTCGTTTCATATGTGATGCTTGGGAAGCATATTAAATGGGACTTCATTAATGAGATTAATGAAATAAAAGAAACCTAAAGATGTTGTAGAAACTTGTCTTGAAAACTGGTAGCTCTAGTTCTTGCTTTGCATAGCGGTATTCGTTGTAGAATATCCAGCACCTTATTCGATAAGGAAAGAGCTGAGATCCCGTCACCGGGAGTGACTCTTTAGCGAAACTAGCAGATGCTACAAACTCGGTTTGTCTTTTGATTACTTTTATAGTTTTTGCTTTGCATGGTGGTATTTGTGAAATATCCTGCACCTTATTCGATAAGGAAAGAGCCGAGATCCCTTCCCCGGGAGTGACCTCTTTAGAAAAACTAGTAAAAGCCTCAAAAACACTCATTTTCATAATCACTCGATTCTACGACGATATCAAGTTCATTACGCAAATGGTTTTCTTAAAAACCTGTCATGACCCCCCGTCATTTCAGATAAGTAATAGCTAATATTTGTGCTGCGTTTGTTGGCCTTTTTCAAGGCATAGTGTGTGGTAGCTGATTACTGCTTATCTGCATAAGCATATGATGCGATTGAGTTAGGGTAGTCGTGCGACCTTGTTGGCCTTTATCAAGGGTCGTGCGGGTGGGTTTAATTCAATCAGGAAATGACGGGCTGAACTTGACTAGCATCCTATGGTTTGTTGGCCTTTGTCAAGGTCATAGGAGGTTAGGGGCAAAATATTATTGGGAATTTCAAGTTTTGAAATTTGAAATGAGATTGCATACCTTCTACGAGATAGTTGGATCCCGATACCCACTGCGAGTAAGAGTTACTCCTAGGAGAGTTTTACACATTACAATTAGCCGATCAAGTAGGTATCTAGAAAGGTGTTAACGGGGTTATGCCTATGGGAAAACGAGGTTTATTTAAATTAGGTCCATGCGAAAGCACGGGAAACCTTCCTCAAAGTACCGGCATTGGCCTCGCTGAATGATTGGCGAACTTGTAGGGTGTAATTAATCTCGGCTAGTCTTTCCTTTTAGGGTTTGAAGGAAGATTTGACTAAAACAGTGGGAGCCATCCTGATTAGATATATTAATAACCAATCTAATCTTGTAAGAGCATACGCTGAGTGTTTTCTTCTCTCTCTCTCCAGGTAGCGACCATGTCACGCCTTAATCAGGATAATAATACGGATGAATTGACTGAACCCGCTTGTTATACTGAGCTAGGGAACATTGGTCCCGCTCCAACTTATAATTGTTATAAGACCGAGCAGGAAATAGGGGAATACCAGAATTCCCGTACCGGCTAAACGAGGAAAGTGCCCGCTGATGCATCTTCTTCGGATGTGTTCATTACCGAGAACTATTTTCAGTAAACTCTACATCCTGGGTATGAGATACCGGATCAGGATCCCACATATGTAATATGTTACATGGGCTACGGAAAGATGGAAAACTGAGAACGGGTGATAAAGTTTTAAGAGTTGGAAACATTGAAAGTGTTGAGCCAAGTATGTTGGCAGTTATCACCCTGTATTACCAAATACATTGATTCTGAACGAATGTTATTAGATAATGTTTTGAACATTTCCTATATCAAAAGTTGATCGGTTCAGGCACGTTATCTAAAAGCATATACATTCTAAATCAAACCACAGTTCTTAACGTACAGAACACACACAAGTGGAAGAGTTCAGAAATGAACGAATCCTTCTTGAGGCATTGTAGACTAGGTCATATCAATGCGACCCAAGTAGCTAAGTTACATTAAGATGCCTATTTTAATCAGTTTGAACTTATATCTTTTGAAACTTGCCAGTCATGTCACAAAGATAAGATGACCATAGCTCCATTTATTAGAAATAGAGAAAGAGTTAGTGAACTCTTGCGATTGATACATGATAATGTATGTAGGTCTCCTGTCTACACATGCCAGGACTGGTTCTTTGTACTTCATTACATTCACTGATGATCTCTCAAGATTCGGACATGTGTTCCTGTTGAAACACAAGTATGAACCTTTTGAGTTATTCAAAGAATATAAGTCAGAAGTAGAGAACAAAAATGGGTATAAGTATTATGTCTTTTTATGTGATCAGGAAGGAGAATATTTGAGCACGGAATTCCTGGACTATTCTAAAAGAGAATGAGATTCTCTCTCAGCATTACTCCTCCACATACACCACAGCATGTTGGTATATCGGTGCAGAGCAATCGCACCCTATGTGATATGGTGTGCTCTATGATGAGTACTACTGAACTGCTTATTTCCTTGTGGGGGTTATGCACTTGTGAAGCTGCATACCTATTGAATAGGGTTCTAATCAAATCAGGTGCTTACCACTCCATATGTGATATGGTATGGGAAGAGCCCATCTCTTACGTATGTTAAGATTTGGGGTTGTCCGGCCTATGTCTAAAAGCAAAATCCGGACAAGCACGAGGCAAGGTCAGTTCTGTGGAAGTTTGTTGGATATCCCAAGCATTCGCAAGGGAATATCTTCTACCACACTGAGGAGCAAAAGGTGTTTTGTTTCTCAGCATGCCACCTTTGTGAAAAGGAATTTCTTGTGAAGAAGTTAGTGGACATGAGGTAGAACAGGAAGGAGTTCCAGCTCTACAAAGTACAGCTGATGATTTGGTGGAACCAGAGGATTCAATAGATCCCAACGAACCTTAGCTTCTCCGGCGATCTAGTAGAGTTCCTCAACCACCTGAGAGATACTTCGGTTTTCTCTATGACAGTAGGAGTGAGGATTGCATCAAGAGATGATGACCCAACTGGTTTCAAGCAGGCCATCAGGAGTGGGGACTCTATAAGAATGGTTGGATGCTAAGCGATCTGAGATGGAATCCATATACACCAACAAAGTATGGACTTTGGTTGCTTTATCTGAAGGGTTAAATCCCCATCAGGAGCAAGTATATCTTGAGAAGATTACTTGGTGTAGATGGAAAAGTTGAGACTTTCAAAGCTAAGACTAGTTGTAAAAGGTTCTCGTCATCGACCAGATTTGGATAATGATGAAACATTTTCAAGTGGCTATGCTTAAGTCCATCCGGATCCTACTTGCCATTGCTACATACCATGACTACGATATCTGGCGGTTATGTGTCATGACTGCTTTTCTAAATAGTGATTTAGAAAAGAACGTCTATATGCACACAGCCAGAAGGCTTCGTAGACAGTGGGAGCAGCGGAAACGTGTGCAAGTTTCTTTACGGGTTAAATCAGGCATCGCGGAGTTGGAACATCTATTTTTATGTGGTAGTCAAAGAGTTTGACTTCATCAAAATGGTAGATGAACCTTGTATATACAAAAAGGTAGTAGGGAGTATGGTGGTGATCCTTGTATTGTACATGGATGACATACTTTTGATGGGAAAGGAGTTTCCTATGCTATACTCGGTCAATCTCCTCTTATCATAAGGATTCTCCAAATAGGATCAAGGTGATACCTCCTAAATCCTGGGTTTTGGATCTATGAGATAGATCTAAGTGGATGTTAGGATTCTCACTAGGTATAGTGAGATGGTATCAATCGATCCTGGGGAGAATCACTAGATAACTTTCAGCGTGATACTGGACTGAATATCAGTCACAGGCATTGTCTTTACCCTCAGTAGAGGGACAGTATGTTGGAAGAGTTCCAAGCTAGATACCGTGGCATACTAGACGATAAAGGCCGGATACATCACTACCAAGGATGCTACCAAAGAGGCAGTCTGGATATATATATATAAGTACTTGAGATGAACTTCGTTCCTACCATTGTGTGATAATGGAGTTGAAGCTTTGGCCTAGGAACCCCCATCCCATCAGTGATCCAGACACATTCTTAGGCAGTATCACCTGATCATGGAGATGTATGATCTCCAAGGAGATCGAGGATAGGAGAGTCGACACAGAGGAGAACAGGACGGATCCACTCACGAAGGCCTATTCCCAGGAGAGACTTTTATGGGATGGTTGAGTATGAGATACTTCAACCACTGCTGATTGTTAGGTATTGGATACTACGAGATGGCCCTAGTGCAAGTGGGAGATTATTAGTAATATGTATGCCCTAGAGGCCATTACTGTACATACGATGTATATTGTAGTGGATGCTTGGACATATATAGGGAGGACTTTTTTGCTCGACATGATAGTATGCTATCTGGTTGCTCTTTATCTTAACATGTATGCTGATTGTCTCTATGTTACATGTTGATAATGTTGGATATGTATTCCCCAGAGGCCATTATTGTATAGTACTAGTTTGTATAATACATTTTGGAAGCTTGGGATATATATATACATGTTTACGACAATCTTGTTCAATATAGTAGTATGCTACTTGGTTTGTTTCTATCTTAATATGTGTATATGTTTCTTTTAACATATCGCTAATACATATTGATGGAGCCCTTAGGATCTTTGCTTGACTACCGGCGTTGTGATGGCGATCACACTAGTGGGGGTTGGATAGTCTATAAGCACATCCTTATATAGGTCCCTAGTCGTAGGATTATCGAGACAGGGCATCGATACTCCAGAGTAGACTGGTGCATGCGCTTCTCGTCCCAGCAAGGGAGATGGTCTGTCCCACAGCCATCAGTATGTCGTACTGGAGATAGTATGCAGGTGCTCGTTAGGTTACGAGTACACTGGACAAGACTCGTTGGGAACTGTTGTTTGGTATTATACCTATCGTCGGTTAACAGTTCCCAGGTGACATCAGTACAGCTTAGTCCACTGACTTGACGCTGTCACTTCGCCTTAAGTGTGTTCCCACTGTTCTTAGATTACTACCCTACCACGGCTCTATTGAGTCGTGCAAACAGGTAGTAGTTGGGTGCAGTCCCGAAGCACTTGGAGGCAGTGACGGTTAGACAGGATTCGTCTCTCCCGGTATTGGGAGTTGATATCGCGCTGTGTCTTGGAGAGCCATTACACAAACTCCCTGGCCAGGGCAAGCGAGATTTACTGGTTGTGTTTCTAGTAGTTTCTCAGGGTGTTCTGGGCTACACTCCGATATGATTTGTACCGCTATTAGGGGTCTGACGTTTATCGCCCCCTAGGCCCGACATGCGATACTCTTAGACGAACAGACCGGACTGTATGAAGATTGTCACATTCAGGCTCAGTAGGAGTTCTGATGGGTTCACCTCATCGGTCTTCTTATCGGCATCTACCTGGGGACCGCTACATATAGCTAGTACCGCTTGCGACCTGAGGTTAAACCCACTGCCAGCGTAGTGTCGAGTTTTTAAAGTCCCACACAGAGGGTTGTTCACCTTTGGGCGAAACGAGATAGAGGTCGTATGGTTTTATGACAGGGTTCGTTCACATATGCGTACTTGTGCGAGTTCGGTGTTCGGGCAATTGATACTAGTGGGCTTTGGTTTAAGCCAGATCCTAGTGTTTGGTTTTGGGTTGGTTCGGTCTCATTGTATTCGTGTTCCTCGGAACACGGATGCGGGTGTGTATATACAGTTGACAGAGGCAAAGGAACCTCATTAGGGTTTTGACCATTGACTTGATTAAAACCATAATGAGATAGAGAAAATTGATTAATGAGTTTTAATTAGAGATAATTGTATCATGGTTAATTGGTTTGACCATTTGACTAGGTTGACCCATGTTGCTTAGATATTTTTGTGAGCATGCTTAGCATTAATTGTGACATGATAATGGTCAAATCAACATCAACCATGACAATTTATCCTAATTAAAATTATCATTATTCATTCTGTTCATATGAGAGCTTGTAAGTCTACGTTACCCACCCCGGTACTTACGGGGAGGTGGAATAGGCAAAAAACAAATTTTTAACACAAGTTAACATAGACTAAAACTTGAGGATATTTGCCAAACCATTGCTAACAAACTACATGAGGTTCTATCTACTATGCAAGGAGATTATACCTCATTCTACTAGTCCTTCGGGTCTTCTCCGCTATCCTCCTCGTCTCCGTAGGCTCTATGGGTCGATCCGGATCTTGGTCACCTCCGCGGCCTCCTTGAGTCAAAGATGATCCACCCGAGAGTCTATAGTCCGAGCTCCACCTCAAGCCGAGGTAAATAGGGCAACAAGTTTGCTACTCTTGATGTCCTAGGTGATGTAGAGGAAGAAGATAGATTTGTTTGTCTATTTGGATCCTTATTTTCTTAACACATGAGAGCCAAAGGTTTTTGTAGTGAGGAGGAAGATGAAACAACCATGGGAGCTCTCTTTTTGGATGAGAGAGAATGAGCAAGAGATAATTCTATAAGAAAAACCATTTACTAATCTCTTATCATGATAAAATATGATGGCAACTTGATTTGACCCTTATCATCTCAAGAATAAATCCAAAAGAATAAGAAGGATCTAGTGCTCTCAAGAAATGTCCAAGTCAACAATGGTCAACTAGGTCAAATGGTTAACATGGTCAAATGGTCAAAGCAATTAGCCATAACACAATTATCATTAAAAAAGATTAGTAAATATTTTCCTCACCTCATAATGGTTTTGACCGAATCAACGGTCAGAACCCTAATGAGGCACCTCCTTCTTCGCTCCTCACAACCGTGCATACACACCCGCATCCGCATTCCGTAGAATGCGAATGCACAGAAAACAAAACTAATCCATCTATACAATACTAGGATCCGGCTTAAACTAAAGCCCACTAGTATCGTCTGCCCGAACATCATACACGCACAAGTGCACGTAAGTGATCGTAGTCTTGCCGTACAACCGTACGGCCTCTACACCTTTTGCCCAGTGCAGGGAAACTCTCTGTGTAGGACTCTAAAGACTCGACACTACGCTGGCAGTAGGTTTAACCACAGACCGCAAGCGGCGCTAGCTGTACGTAACGGTCCCCAGGTAGATGTCGATAAGAAGGCCGATGAGGTAAACCCATCCGAACTCCTACTGAGTCTGAATGTGACAATCTCTGTATAGTCCGGTCTGTTCGTCTATGAGTATCGCATATTGGGCCTAAGGGGCGGTAAACGTCAGACCCCTAATAGCGGTACAAGTCGTGTCGGAGTGTAGCCCAGAACAACCTGAGAAACTACTGGAAACACTACCAGTAATTCTCGCTTGCCCTGGCCAGGGACTTTGTGCAATGGCTCTCCTAGACACAGCGCGATATCAACCCTCAATACCGGGAGAGACGAATCCTATCTAACAGCTACTGCCTCCAAGTGCTTCGAGACTGCACCCAACTACTACCTGTTTGCACGACTCCTTTGAACCGTGGTAGGGTAGTAATCAAAGTACAGTGGGAACACACTCGAGGCGAAGTAGCAGTGTCAAGTCGACGGACTAAGCTGTTCTCTTGTCACCTGGGAACTGTTATCTGATAATAGGTATGCTACAAACCAACAGTTCCCGACGAGTCCTGTCCAGTGTACTCGTAACCTAACGAGCACCCGCATACTATCTCCAGTGGGACGTACTAATGGCTGTGGGACAGACCATCTCCCTTGCTCGGATGAGAAGCGTATACGCTAGTCTACTCCGGAGTATCGATGCCCCGTCTCGATAATCCTATGACTAGGGACCTGTATAAGGATGTACTTGTAGATTACTCAGCCCCCACTAGTGTCACTGCCATCACAACGCTGGTAATCAATCAAAGATCCTAATGGCTCCACTAATATGTAGAAGCGATATGCTAAAAAAAACATATGCACATATTGAAGTAGAAACAAACCGAGTAGCATACTACCATTTTGAGCAAGATTGTCTATACAACTATGAATATCCCAAGCTTCCATTAAGTTATACAAACTAGTATGATACAGTAATAGCCTCTAAGGCATATACACTAATAATCTCCCACTTGCACTAGGGCCATGTACTGGCGTATCGAAGACCTATCATCTCGATCAGCCGCTCGAACTGAGTCTGGGGTATGGCCTACATGAGTGGTTCTGCAGTGTTATTCTCCGAATCTACTCTCCTCACCTCGATCTCTTGGCGATCTACGATCTCCCTGATCAGGTGGTACCGCCTCAAACCGTGTCTGGACTTCTGATGGGACCTGGGTTCCTTCGCTAAAGCTATAGCGCCGTTGTTGTCACAATACAGCGGTATTGGATCAACAATGGTAGGAACCACCTGAAGCTCCGTGAGGAACTTCTTCATCCAGACAGCTTCCTTTGCGGCATCGCAAGCAGCAATGTACTCCGCTTCCATAGTTGAGTCAGCAACGGTTTCCTGTTTGGAGCTCTTCTAACAGACCGCCCCTCCATTGACGGTAAAGACATAACCCGACATGGATTTGGAGTCATCCTTGTCACTCTGGAAGCTGGAGTCAGCAAAGGCCTCGATCTGGAGGTCTTTTCCGCCATATACTAAGAACATCTCCTTAATCCTTCTCATGTACTTGAGAATGTTCTTTACTGCTATCCAGTGTTTCTCCCCTGGGTCCGACTGATTCCGGCTTACAACGCTTAATGCGTATGCTACATCTGGTCTGGTATACAACATCGCATACATTATAGAGCCTACCGCAGATGTGTAGGGTATAGATGACATGCGAGTCCTTTCCAAATCAATCTTGGGAGACATCTCTTTGGAGATGGTGATTTCGTGACAAGCCGGTAGATTACCGCGCTTTGAATCTTCCATACTGAATCGTTTCAGTATGGTGTCGATGTACCTGAACTGCGAACGTCCCAACATCCTCTTAGATCTATCACGATAGATCTGGATCCCCAGAATGTAGTTGGCATCGCCCAGGTTCTTCATAGAGAACCTCTGTGACAAGAATCCTTTGACTGACTGTACCATAGGAATGTCATTTTCTATTAGGAGAATGTCATCCACGTACAAGGCGGGGAATACCACAATTCTCCCTACAATCTTATTGTAAATGCATGGTTCATTCGGATTTTTGATAAAGTTGAATTCATTGACAGTATCATCAACGCAGATGTTCTAGCTCTGCGATGCCTGCTTCAGTCCATAAATGGACTTAAGCTACTTGCACACTTTACCGCTGCTCCCACTCTGAATGAAACCCTCCGGCTGATCCATATAGACGCAGTCTTCCAAATTTCCATTTAGAAAAGCCGTCTTTACGTCCATCTGCCAGATCTTATAATTGTGGAAGGCAGCAATGGCAAGAAGGATCCGAATGGATTTGAGCATAGCCACTGGAGAAAAGGTTTCGTCATAGTCCAAACCAGGTCTTTGGCGAAAACCCTTTGCAACAAGTCTATCTTTATAGGTTTCAACCTGCCCATCTACACCAATCTTCTTTCTGAAGATCCATTTGCAGCCTACGGGTTTTACCCCTTCCGGAGCAATGTCCAAAGTCCAAACTTTATTGGTGTACATGGACTCCATCTCGGTCCGCATTGCATCCAGCCATTTTACTGAGTCACCGCTCTGAATGGCTTGCTGGAAGCTAGTAGGTTCATTATTTTCAATGATGCAATCCTCTCGATCCCCGTCTATGAGAAAACCGTAGTATCTCTCGGGCGGATGAGACTGCCTACTACTCCTGCGGAGTGGCGCTGGGATGTCCGGTTCTCCTGAAACTTCTGGTTCTACCAAGCTTTCAGTAATAGCTTGTGGTTCTGGAATTTCTTCCTATTCTATTGCGCTCCCACTTATCTGATTTTCTAAAAATTCAGTTTCCAAGAAGTGGGCATGCTGAGAAACAAAACCCTTTTGTTCCTCTGCGGAATAGAAAAGATACCCCCTGGAGTTCTTGGGGTATCCTACTGTTAGTTGTATGTATGCCCTAGAGGCCAGTATTGTACAGATGATGTATATTGTATTGGATGCTTGGACATATATAGAGATGACTTTCTTGCTCGATATGATAGTATGCTATCTGGTTGCTCTTTATCTTAACATGTATACTAGTTTCTTTAAACTGTCTTATAGTTACATGTTGGTAAAGCCCTTAGGATGTGTACTTGACTACCTGGACTATGATACAGATCATACTAGTGGGGACATGGTAGTCCATAAGTACATCCTTCAAGGTCCTTAGTCATGGGTGTATCGAGACGGGGCATCGATATACCAGTGTAGACTAGCGTATATGCTTCTCGACCCATGAGATGGGCGATGGATGATCCCATATCCATTGGTGTTTGACATCAGAGATGGTATACGGGTGCTTAGTAGAGACTGGGTACACTGGACGGACTCGCCGAGAACTCCCAGATGGTATTATACCTCACGTCAGATGGCAGTTCTCAGGTGGCACTTGTGCAGGTTAGTCTGTAGACCCGAGATCGTCATAGAGTCTTGTGTGATTCCCACTGTGCTTTGATCTCCACCTTACCACGTCCATGAGGGCGTGCAAAACGGTGGTTTTTGGGTACAGTCCCGAGTCACATAGAGGCAATGAGCGATAGGAGGGGTTCCGTCTCTCCCGGTATTGGGGGTTGATGTTGTACTGTGCTCGATTGGCCGTAACAGGGAAGTCCCTGGCCAGGGTTGTTTCAGAGATTTGCTGGTAAGTGTTACCAGTAGTTTCTCGACCCGTTATGAGCCTCACATCGGCACGACTTATCGGTTATTGGGGTCTGACGTTTACCACCCCTAGACTTGATATGCGACATATCAGACGAGGAGACCGGACTGTACGGGAAGTGTTGCCGATCGGCTCGACGGGAGTTGTAGCAGGTTCGCTTGTTCTCTTCTGATCGCTCAATACCTGGGTGGCCGTTACGTTTAGCTGACCGCTTGCGGCTTGGGGGTGCTTGATATGATCATCACCCACTGCCGGCGTATTGACGAGTCTCAGAGTCCCACAATGGAGTTTCCTAGTCCAGGCGAAACGTTGTGGTGCGCGTATGCGATATGCGCATGGACCCGATTAAAATGCGCGTATGGGATACCGTATATTGATCGGGCGGCTTGCTTCTGGTAGGGGTCATATGTGATATGGCCGGATTGATAAATCAAGTGTTGATTTATCATTTAACCATTAGCTTCTCACTTGAAATCTTTTCTTGAGTTAGTTGGATGTATGCATGCATGTATGCCTTCTTTTTGATTCATGCACATATGGATGTACATATACACATACATACATACATACATCTTTCATGGTTGTAAATATATGAAAATGGTGGCAATATAAGACTCACACCATGGTTTTATTTATGAATTATTATTGTATTTATGCTAAAACATAAAAGGAAAAGAAAAGGTTCATTATTGATTTGTTCTACACTCTTCTTTTGACCTAACCATTCTCACCCACCTTTTAAACTTGGGTAAAGTTTCCTTTTGTGTTTTAACTCTAATACAATAATGAGTCAACTATGGTTTGAGATGATAGATAGAAAATATATATTGATATATTTTTCTATTTTAAAAGGAGTTGAACTTATCATCTTCTTTAAAAAAAGCCATCATCTTCATCAACCTCTCTCTTTTTGCTCTCTAGTTCTTAGCAGTGAGCAATATACTCATCAAGATTGGATTTTGAAGTGAGAAAGAGAACCACAACACCATTCTACACAAGTCTAGCCAACTTGTTTAGAGTGTTAGCTTGATTTCGTTCACTTGATCGGATAAAGTCGTAAGCTTGGACAAAGCGGACTCCGGGTGGATCATCGGTGACATCGAGGAGTTCAAGCGGAGTTCTTTCAAACCCCAAGTAGCCGAGTAGTCTAGCGTAGGGAGCTACAAAGGTTGTGCTCTCTAAACCCTGGCATTTCTTTCATATGATGATATGAATATTTTGAAACCCTAATCGATTCTAGGATGATCCTTTGTATGTTAACTTAGCACCCTAAAGACACCACCTTTGGTACATGTGATGCTTCCAAACCCTTCATATGGTGCTAGGCTAACCGTTCACCCATAAACTTACACAGTACTGAGCGCGCCTCCAGCTTGTCCGCATGCTGCCTCTTTACAAAAGCTGGACATCCCCATGTCTTAAGATACTTAAGACAGGGTTTCTTCCCACTCCACATCTGATATGAAGTGGTAGACACAGTCTTGGTTGGAACCTTGTTCAAAAGATATGCAGCTGATTCTAGTGCATAACACCAGAAAGATCACGGTAACTCAGCCTTACTCATCATGGAACGAACCATATCCAATAGTGTTCAATTCCGCCTTTCTGATACACCGTTGTGTTATGGAGGAGTCAGCTGAGAGAGAATTCCATTCTCTTTTAAGTAGCCCAGAAACTCGGCACTCAAGTATTCACCACCTCGATCAGATCTCGGTGTCTTGATACTTTTGCCTGTTTGTTTTTCAACTTCATTCTTGTATTCCCGAAATTTCTCAAAGGCCTCGGATTTATGCTTCATCAGGAAGACATGTCCATACCTAGAGAAATCATCCGTAAAAGTAATGAAGTATGAATAACCACTTCGCGCATGTGTAGACATTGGACTACACACGTCACTGTGTATGAGTTCCAAGAGCTCGCTCGCTCTTACTCCGTGTCCAGTGAACGGAGTCTTTGTCATCATTCCCATGAGACAAGATTCACAAGTAGCATAAGACTGATACTCGAATGGATTCAAGTATCCCTCTTTATGTAACTTTGTTAACCGTGTCTCATTAATGTGACCCAATCTACAATGCTATAAGAAAGCCTGATTTGTTTCCGGAGACTTTCTTTTAAGTGTGTTCTGGATACTGAAAACCTGAGCTTAATTCAATACGTATATTCCGTTTTCTAATGTACCCGACCCAATCAGAACTTGATTTAGGTGGATGTGGACCACATCGCTTACAAAGGTAAAATCATATCCTTCCTTAGAAAGTAAGGATACAGATATAATATTACAAGCCATACTAGGTACATACAAACAGTTACGCAGAATCAATATCTCCCCACTTGTCAATCCAATGTGATATTCCCCTACGGATTCAGCTTCCACGCTTATTCTGTTGGCAACCCTGAGAGTTATATCACCTATCCTGATAACTCTACGGTTTCTCAAAGCCTGTAATGAATTACAGATGTGAGATCCTGATCCGGTATCCAGTACCCAGGAAGTAGAGTTAATTTACATACAGTTTTTTATTACAAACACACCGGAAGCCGAAACCACAACATGCTTCGAATCCTGGCTACTGGCTTTGCTAGCCCTGCAATCCTTCTGCCAATGTCATTTCCCGTAACAATAGGAACGTCCGTCCTTTACTACATCCAGTCCCAAATATTTTGCCCTTCCCATTCCTTCTTCTTCCCTGGTTTCCTTCAGGGTGTAAGTAGAGGGTTGAGACTATAGAATCATGTCAGTATTTGACCTGTTCTTCAACGTGGTCTTCAGGTCCGAGGGCTCATCAAAATAGCTAGTCTCTGTAAGGACGTTGTCCCCTACAGATGACCCGAAAGCCAACCTCGCTTGAAGCAATTCGTTCGAGGTCTCATATCTTGCGATACGAGATTTCTCTCCATATAAATCTTTGTTATGGAGGAAGACAGAAACTAAGTCCATCTTCTCGTGCTGCCTTTGGTATGCACCATCAACTGAGGCTAACACGAGGCACTTGGCATTCGCACAGTCTTTCTCCGATGTCTTACGGATATCAATATCCGTGAGAGGGGAAACTGGTCCTGAGACGGCAGGGATTTGATTAGTTAAGAGGTGTCCCAGCTTGTCATGGGTAATGGATATCTGGACAAACCATTACCAGTCATAACAGTCAGATTCAGTCATTTTATTATCTAAATGTAACCTATGTCTGGTCACTGGGTCGCTGCAATTAAGAGAGAGAGAAGAAAACACTTAGCATGATGCTCTTGCAAGTTTAGATTGGTTTTTAGTTTATCTAAACAGGATGGCTCCCACTGTTTCTCGAATCCTTCCTCAAACCATAAAAGAAGAATTAGTCAGGATTAATCTCACCGTACAATACTTGCTTAACCGTTCAGCCAGGCTAGTGTCACTACTTCAAGGGAGGTTTTACGATGCTTTCACGAAGTTCCTTAATTAAATAACCTATTTTCCCTGTGGGTGTAGCCCCGCTAACACCTTTCTAGACACCTACTTGGTTTATAGCATTGATCGTTAAGTGAAAAAAGTCTCTCGAGGAGTAGCAGATACTCACAGTTGGATCAGGATTCAAATATCATTGTGTGATAACGCTGAAGGAATCCTACCAACATTATCAAACTCCAAATGGTATGCAGCACTAGCAAGTTTCAATTTTCTTAGAAACTCCCGATGTGGATTTTTGCCCCATGCTCTTATGACCTTGACTAAGGCCAACAAATCATAAGTCACATGTCAAGTTCTACCCGTCATTTTCCAAGTTGATTTGGACCCACCCGTATATACCCTTGACTATGGCCAACAAAGTAATACGACTGTCCCAGACCAACGCATCTATCTATGCAACATATGAATACCCAGCAGCTACCAATCACTATGCCTTGACTAAGGCCAACAAACATAGCTTGAATACTATTGAATATTCATACGAAATGACGGAGGGCTACAAATGGTTTTGGCGAACCCGTGAACGTAGTGAACTTGATATAATCGAAGGAACCTTGATAGCTTTTAAAAGGAGTGGTTTAACCTCCGCGTTTTTAAAAGTTTTCTGTTTTGGAAAAAACCGAGTGGTTTTGAAATTGTTCCAACGATTTAACTTTGGTTTATTTTCTTTCCATTAATATAATGCGTCCCATCAATTAATCCTACCATTGCAGAAAACAACGAAAATATGACGTACGCTTATGCCATCCGCATTCGCCACGGGGCCCCGTCATCACCCGTTAGGTTACTTAACTAACGACAGAGCGGGGGCTGGACTAGCGCGGATGCAAAACATAAGCAACGCCTACTAGATATCATATATAGATATATACATCTGTCATATGCAATGATAGCCATTCCAGATCACAGATGAACACATTGGATATGCTAGGAATCCGCGTTTCGTTCGAGCCTGCAATGAAAGATGGATTACACGGTCACGATGAATAGCCAAACCCCACCCTAAACCCCTACGGGTGCGGCAAACTACCAGCCAAGTACCCGAAGTGAAGCAACCTCCCTCAACAACATGAGTAGGCCACTCGGCACTTCAAAGTATATGGTAGTTTGTGCACCCCACCTTGGGTCTATCCTAGGAGCAAAAAACAGTAAAAGAAATAATATACAATAACGGCTACAATCTCAACCCGGATGTGCGGCCATAAAATAATATTACATCAAATTACAAATTTTACGTTGAATGAAAAATGAAAACTCTCATCTCACATCCCCGGCTATTCATCACGACAATCCAACAAGTTCATATACACAAACCAACATCACAGATCACAGATATGCACAACCCCCACTAATCGACGTATAGAGATTAGTAGACGTTCAGTACATATATCACATCACAGAAGATCCGATTAGCTAAAGTACTTAGAATTTCGATCGATTACCAGATTTGAATCTACCCCAAGCACAACACAGTACTCAACAAAATCTGGGCAGAAACAAAATATCAGAGAAATCACAAAACACCAAGATAGACATTCTGAAGGAAAAACGAGCTGACTCGGAGTCGACTCGGCCGCGGATCTGCGGTGAAACCCATGCTTTCGCCGCGCTTCCGCGGCGGTCTCACCGACTCACGATCCCGTTTTTCTTCGTTCTTCTTAAAAAAGCCTGCATATATTTTTAAGGTCCCTGGAAAAATTTTTGGACCAGTTTTTAAAAACGACAGAAAACGTGCATTTTAGACGTGTTTTTGCGATTTCTCCGGCGATCGAATTTCTAACACTTTGCAAACAAGTTAATAATGGTTTAGCGAGGCTCTGATACCACTATAAGTCTACGTTACCTACCCCGGTACTTACGGGGAGGCGGAATAGGTAAAAATAAATTTTTAACACAAGGTAACATAGACTAAAACTTGAGGATCTTTGCCAAACCATTGCTAACAAACTACATGAGGTTCTATCTACTATGGAAGGAGATTATACCTCATGGTACTAGTCCTTCGGGTCTTTTCCGCTATCCTCCTCGTCTCCGTAGGCTCCATGGGTCGATCCGGATCTTGGTCACCTCCGTGGCCTCCTTGAGTCGAAGACGATCCACCCGAGAGTCTATAGTCCGAGCTCCACCTCAAGCCGAGGTAACTAGGGCAACAAGTTTGCTACTCTTGATGTCTTAGGTGATGTAGAGGGAGAAGATGCATTTGTTTGTCTATTTTGATCCTTATTTTCTCAACACATGAGAGCTAAAGGATTTTGTAGTGAGGAGGAAGATGAAGCAACCATGGAAGCTCTCTTTTTGGATGAGAGAGAATGAGCAAGAGATAATTCCATAAGAAAAACCATTTACTAATATCTTATCATGATAAAGTGTGATGGCTACTTGATTTGACCCTTATCATCTCAAGAATAAATCCAAAAGAATAAGAAGGATCTAGTGCTCTCAAGAAATGTCCAAGTCAACAATGGTCAACTAGGCCAAATGGTCAACATGGTCAAATGGTCAAAGCAATTAGCCATAACACAATTATCATTAAAAAAGATTAGTAAATATTTTCCTCACCTCATAATGGTTTTGACCGAATCAACGGTCAGAACCCCAATGAGGCACCTCCTTCTTCGCTCCTCACAACCGTGCATACACACCCGCATCCGCATTCCATAGAATGCGAATGCACAGAAAACAAAACTAATCCATCTATACAATACTAGGATCCGGCTTAAACCAAAGCCCACTAGTATCGTCTGCCTGAACATCATACGCGCACAAGTGCACGTAAGTGATCGTAGCCTTGCCATAAAGCCATACGGCCTCTACACCTTTTTGCCAGTGCAGGGAAACTCTCTGTGTGGGACTCTAAAGACTCGATACTACGCTGGTAGTAGGTTTAACAACAGACCGCAAGCGGCACTAGCTGTACATAGCGGTCCCCAGGTAGATGTCGATAAGAAGGCCGATGTGGCAAACCCGTCCGAACTACTACTGAGTCTGAATGTGACAATCTTCGTACAGTCTGGTCTGTTCATCTATGAGTATCGCATGTCGGGCTTAGGGGGCGGTAAACATCAGACCCCTAATAGCGGTACAAGTCGTGCCGGAGTGTATCCCAGAACACCAAGAGAAACTACTGGAAACACTACCATTAATTCTCGCTTGCCCTGGCCAGGGACTTTGTATAATGGCTCTCCTAGACACAGCGCGATATAAACCCCCAATACCGGGAGAGACAAATCATATCTAACGCTACTGCCTCCAAGTGCTTCGGGACTGCACCTAACTACTACCTGTTTGCACGACTCCTTTGAGCCGTGGTAGGGTAGTAATCAAAGTACAGTGGGAACACACTCGAGGCGAAGTAGAAGTGTCAAGTCGACGGACTAATCTGTACTCCTGTCACCTGGGAACTGTTATCTGACGATAGGTATACTACCAACCAACAGTTCCCGATGAGTCCTGTCCAGTATACTCGTAACCTAACGAGCACCCACATACTATCTCCAGTACGACGTACTAATGGCTGTGGGACAGACCATCTCCCCAGCTAGGATGAGAAGCGTATACGCTAGTCTACTCCGGAGTATCGATGCCCCGTCTCGATAATCCTATGACTAGGGACCTGTATAAGGATGTGGTTGCAGATTACCCAGCCCCCACTAGTGTCACTGCCATCACAACTCTGGTAATCAAGCAAAGATCCTAAGGGCTCCACTAATATGTATAAGCGATATGCTAAAAGAAACATATGCACATATTGAAGTAGAAACAAACCGAGTAGCATACTACCATTTTGAGCAAGATTGTCTATACAACTGTGAATATCCTAAGCTTCCATTAAGTAATATACAAACTAGTATGATACAGTAATGGCCTCTAGGGTATATACACTAACAGAGCAATCTCCTCATTTTATCATGACACATTCTCTCTCTTGCAAGCTCTCTCCTCTTCCCCTCTTAAGGCTCTCTTGTTTCATGAGTTGAAAAATAAGAGCTTTGTGAGATCAAACAACCAAAACACCTCTCTACTCATTCTAGGGTTCTTAGTCTAACAAGCCAAGTACTCTAGTTACTTCATTGTTGAGGTAGGAGCTCAAGGTAGAGGCCTTCGGGTGGATCTTTCTTTGGCAAAGAGAAGACGGTGAGGAGGATCCATCTACACCACTCCATGGAGCTCACAAGAAGAGGAAGCTACACAAAAAGAGAAGGAGTTCAAGACCAAGGTATAATCATCTAACCTAGTAGTTAAAACTCTAAGTTAGTTTGTTAGTTTTTGTTTAGCAAAGATCCTTCAAGGTTAGTCTATGTTTCCTTGTGAGAAAAATTAGATTTTTACCTATTCCGCCTCCCCGAAACTACTGGGGTGGGTAACATAGACTTTTAATTGTATCAAAGCCTAGCTAAACAACAACTAACATGTTAGCAAAGTCTTTAGAACTTCGATCCCGGAAAAATCGCAAGAAACCATCAAAAACTTGTGTTTTCTGCCGATTTTAAAATAGGTCTAAAAATATTTTCAGAGACCTGAAAAATACGTGCAGGCTTTTCTAGGGACACCCAAGAAAAACGAGCTCGTGACTCGGTAAGACTGTCGCGGAAGCGTGGAGAAACCATGCTTTTCGCCGTGGATCCGCGGCCGAGTCGACTCAGAGTCAACTCTTTTTTCTTGCAGATTGTCCAGCTTGAGGTTTTGTGATTTTTCAGATACTTTGTTTCTGCCCAGATTCTTTTGAGTACAGTGTTGTATTTAGGGTAGTTTCAAATTGGATATTGATCGAAATTCTATAAACTTTAGCTAATTGGATTATATCTGTAATGTGATATATGTACTGAACGTCTACTAATCGCTATACGTCGATTAGTGGGGGTTGTACATATCTGTGATATGTGATGTTGGATTTTGTATATGAACTTGTTGGATTGTCGTGAATGAATAGCCGGGGATGTGAGATGAGTGTTTATTTATCTTTCATTTGATGTAAATTGTAAATTGATGTAATATTATTTTTGGGTCGCACATCCGGGTTGAGGATGTAGCTGCCTTTGTATATGATTTCTTTTACCATTTTCTGCTCCTAGGATAGACCCAAGGTGGGGTGCACAGACTACCGGGTACTTTGAAGTGCCGAGTGGCCTACTCACTTTGTTGAGGGAGGCTGCTCCACTTCGGGTATTTGGCGGGTAGTTTGCCGCACCCGTAGGGGTCTAGGGTGGGGTTTTGGCTATTCACCACGACTGTGTAATCCGTCTTTCGTTGCAGGCTTGAACGAAACATGGATTCCTAGCATATCCAATGTGTTCATCTGTGATCTGGAATGACTATCATTGCGTCGGACGAATGTTGTATATATATACACACACACACACACACACTAGTAGTTGTTGTAAATGTTTTGCACCCGCGCTAGCCCAGCCCCCGCTCTGTCGTTAGTTAAGTAACCTAACGGGTGATGATGGGGCCCAGTGGCGAATGCGGATGGCACATACGTACATTGTATTTTTGTTCTTTTCTGATGTGGTAGGTTACATTGATGGGATAGCATTAATTTTGATTAATGCAAGAAAAAACAAACCTAAAAGATGTTGTTGGAACCAAGTTTTAAAAACAGACATTACAGACGTTCTCTTTTACTTTGCACAGTGGTATTCAGTTTAGAATATCCAACACCTCATTCGACGAGGTAAGGGCCAAGATCCCTTCATCGGGAGTGACCCCTTGAGTAAAAGTTTGTGTCAACGTAATACTTTCACTATAGTCGATTATTCTTGCTTTGCATCGTGGTATTCAGTTTGGAATATCCCGCACCTCATTCTACGAGGAAAGAGCCGAGATCCCTTCATAGGGAGTGACCTCTTCAGCAAAAGTTTTTCGCCACTATATATTTGCAAAAACCACTCAGGTTCCTTCAACAATATCAAGTTCATTACGTTAAACGGGTTTTTCGCCAAAAACCCCAGCCGTAGCCCTCCGTCATTTCTTACAAGTAACACTTAGTATTCGTGCTGTGTTTGTTGACTCCGTCAAGGCGTAGTGTACGGTAGCTGAGTAGTGCTTGTTTGTAACACTAGATAGGATTGGTCAGGACAGTCGTATAACCTTGTTGACTCCGTCAAGGGTTATGCGGGTGGGTTTGATGCAGTCCAGATAATGACGGGTTGAACTTGACTAGGACTTTTTGATTTGTTGACTCCGTCAAGGTCACTAAAGTCCTAGGGCTAAAAACGATATCGGGAGTTTCAAATATACAGGAAACTTGCAGATTTAGCATACCTTCTGGAGTGTAGTGACTAGAGTGGATTCTATCTAGGTCATTACACAATGATAGTTGGATCCCGATCCCATTGATGAGTTGGATTACTCTCCGGAGATTATTACACTTAACAATCAATGCTATAAACCAAGTAGGTGTCTAGAACGGTGTTAGCGGGGCTACGCCTCTAGGGAAAAGAGATTATGTAATTAAGGAACTTCGCGAAAGCGTTGGAAAACCTCTCTCGAAATACCAACACTAGCCTGGCTGAAAGGTTAAGCAAGAATTGTGATGTGCGATTAATCCTGACTAGTTCTTCTTTTTAGGTTTGAAGAAGAACTCGAGGAAACAGTGGGAGCCATCCTGATTAGATAAATTAATAACCAATCTAATCTTGCAAGAGCGCACGCTGAGTGTTTTTTTTCTTTCTCTCCAGGTAGCAACCATTTCACGCCCTAATCAAGATAATAAAATGTATCGTTTGACCAATCCGAATTCTTATTCGGGGCTGGGGAAAGTCGGTTTGGCTCTAACTTATGATGGCAATCGTGATTATGAGCGAGGGAAAGAGGATTGTATGGATTCCAAGGAGACCCAGTTGAAAAAGAAGCATAGTATTGCATCTATTTCAGGTGTTCTTGTAATTGAGAACTGCTTTTCGGTCAGCCCTACCTCCTAGGTACTTGATACCGGATCAGGATCTCATATCTGTAATTTATTGCAGGGACTGAGAAAAAGTAGGAAAGTTGCACCTGGTGATATGTCCCTCAGAGTAGGGAATGGAGCACAAGTTAATGCTGCCGCCGTCGGTGAATATCACCTAGTGTTGCCAAATGGCAATACTATGATTTTGAACAATTGCTACTATATACCTTCCATGGTTTGCAACATAATATCAGTGTCTTTACTTGATAAAGATGGAAATAATTTTGTTCTTTATAGAAATATCATGAACATTTACCTTGATAAGGTACTGGTTGCAGAAGGTACACTGTGTAATGGTATCTATGTTCTAAATCAGAATACAGTTCTCAATATACAAAACACACGTAAGAGGAAGAGTTCTGATACGAACGAATCCTACTTGTGGCATTGTAGAGTTGGTCATATTAGGGAGGAAAGACTAAGTATGTTGCATAAACATGGACTCTTGAATACGTTCGAGTTTTCATCTTATGAAACTTGTCAGTCTTGTCTCAAAGGAAAGATGACAAAATCTCCGCTCACCAGACATAGAAAAAGGGTAGCAGAGCTCTTGGGACTTATACACAGTGATGTATGTGGTCCAATGTCTATACATGCAAGGGGTGGGTTCTCATACTTCATCACATTCACTGACGATCTCTCTATGTTCGGATATGTGTATCTGATGAAATACAAA
The DNA here is from genome assembly GCA_030015575.1 of Agapanthus africanus. Taxonomy (NCBI): domain Eukaryota; kingdom Viridiplantae; phylum Streptophyta; class Magnoliopsida; order Asparagales; family Amaryllidaceae; genus Agapanthus; species Agapanthus africanus. The sequence continues at coordinate 629,465,191 of CM057342.1, forward strand.
TCTGAAGCTTTTGAGAAATTCAGAGAATTCAGAAACGAAGTGGAGAACCAGATAGGCAAAAGTATCAAGATCCTCCGGTCTAATAGAGGAGGGGAGTACTTAAGCACGGAATTCCTAGATTACTTAAAAGAGAATGGTATTCTCTCTCAGCTTACTCCTCCGTACACACCACAGCATAATGGTGTGTCGGAGAGGAGGAACCGTACCCTGTTGGATATGGTTCGCTCCATGATGAGTAGTGCTGAGTTACCTCTTTCATTTTGGGGATATGCGCTTCAAACAGCTGCATACTTACTGAACTACGTTCTATCCAAATCTGTGCCTAAGACTCCATATAAAGTATGGAGTGGACGAAATCCATATCTTAAGCGATTTAAGATATGGGGTTGTCCGACCTATGTGAAAACACAGAAACCGGACAAACTAGAGGCATGGTCAGTTCTATGTAAATTTGTGGGATATCCTAAGGATTCACTAGGATATCTGTTCTACCACACTGAGGAACAGAAGTTGTTTGTATCATGCCATGCTACTTTTTTAGAAAGGGAGTTTCTTGCAAAAGAAACTGGCGGGAGTACGGTAGAACTGGGAGAGATCCATGAACCACAAAATGTAACTGAAGATTTAGAGGAACCACTAGATTCAGTAATCCCAGACGAAGCTCAGCCACTCCGTAGATCTGGTAGGCTCATAGACGGGGATCGAGAGGATTGCATCTTGGAAGAAAATGACCCTACTAGTTTCAGTCAGGCCATTATCAGTAGGGACTCTGATAAGTCGCTGGATGCTATGCGATCTGAAATGGAGTCCATGTACACCAATAAAGTGTGGACCTTGGATATTGCTCCACCTGGGGTAAAACCCGTTGGATACAAATGGATCTACAAAAGGAAATTTGGTGTAGATAGGCAGGTGGAAACCTATAAGGCTAGACTCGTTGCAAAAGGTTTTCATCAAAGACCTGGTGTGGACTATGATGAAACTTTTTCTCCAGTGGCTATACTCAAATCCATCCGGATCCTACTTGCCATTGCTGCCTTCCATGAATATGAAATATGGCAGATGGACGTAAAAACGGCTTTTCTAAACGGTAGTTTTGAAGCATGTGTTTATATGGATCAGCCAGAAGGTTTTGTAGACAGTGGGAGCAGCGGGAAGGTGTGCAAGTTGCTTAAATCCATTTATGGATTAAAGCAGGCATCGCGGAGCTGGAACATCTATTTTGATGAAGAAATCAAGGAATTTGACTTCATCAAGAATGAGGATGAGCCTTGTATTTATAAGAAGATTGTAGGACGAACTGTCGTATTCCTAGTCTTGTACGTGGACGGCATTCTTTTGATAGGAAATGACATTCGTATGCTACAATCGGTCAAGCTATTCTTGTCACAACGGTTCTCCATGAAGGATCTGGGTGATGCCTCATGCATTCTGGGGATCAAGATGTACAGAGATTACTAGGACTTTCGCAATCCAGGTACATAGAGACCGTACTAAAGAGATTTAGTATGGAAGATTCCAAGCATGGTAATATACCCGCATTACATGGAATCACCCTTTCCAAGAAGATGTCTCCCAAGACTGACGAGGAGAGGGTTCGCATGAGCATTATACCCTACGCTTCGACGGTAGGATCTATAATGTATGTGATGCTATGTACAAGACCAGATGTAGCTTACGCACTAAGCGTGGTAAGCTGGTATCAGTCAGACCCGGGTGAGAACCACTGGACGGCAGTGAAGAACATTCTCAAGTACCTAAGAAGGACTAAGGAGATGTTCCTGGTTTATGGTAATGGAGACCTTAGGGTCGAGTCCTTTACCGATTCAAGCTTCCAGAGTGACAAGGATGAAAGCAAGTCTGTCTCGGGTTTTGTGTTTACCCTAAACGGAGGGGTGGTGTGTTAGAGGAGTTCCAAACAGGATACCGTCGCAGACTCAACGATGGAGGCAGAATACATTGCTGCAAGCGATGCCGCAAAAGAGGCGGTCTGGATGAAGAAGTTCATTAGTGAACTTCAGGTGGTTCCGTCCATTGTTGACCCAATACTTTGTATTGCGATAACAATAGGGCTATAACTTTAGCGAAGGAAACCAAGGTCCCATCAAAAATCTAGACACATCTTAAGGCGGTATCACCTGATCAGAGAGATCATTGATCGCCAGGAGATCGAGGTACGGAGAGTGGACACTAAAGAAAACACGGCGGATCCATTCACAAAGGCCCTCCCTCAAACACAGTTCGAGCGACTTTTTGAGCTATTGGGTATGCGGTACGCCAGCAGCTGGCCATAGAGCAGACGTTGGGTGTGCGGTACACCAATTTATGGCCTTTAGTGAAAGTGGAAGATTGTTGGATATGTATGCCCTAGAGGCCATTATTGTATAGTACTAGTTTGTATAATACATTTTGGAAGCTTGGGATATATATACGTGTTTACGACAGTCTTGTTCAATATAGTAGTATGCTACTTGGTTTGTTTCTAACTTAATATGTGTATATGTTTCTTTTAACATATCGCTAATACATATTGATGGAGCCCTTAAAATCTTTGCTTGACTACCGGCGTTGTGATGGCGATCACACTAGTGGGGGCTGGGTAGTCTATAAGCACATCCTTATACAGGTCCCTAGTCGTAGGATTATCGAGACAAGGCATCGATACTCCAGAGTAGACTGGTGCATACGCTTCTCGTCCCAGCAAGGTAGATGGTCTGTCCCACAGCCATCAGTATGTCGTATTGGAGATAGTATGCAGGTGCTCGTTAGGTTACGAGTACACTGGAAAGGACTCGTTGGGAACTGTTGGTTGGTATTATACCTATCGTCAGTTAACAGTTCCCAGGTGACATGAGTACAGCTTAGTCCGTTGACTTGACACTGTCACTTCGCCTCGAGTATGTTCCCACTGTTCTTAGATTATTACCCTACCACAGCTCTATTGAGTCGTGCAAACAGGTAGTAGTTGGGTGCAGTCCCGAAGCACTTGGAGGCAGTGACGGTTAGACAGGATTCGTCTCTCCTGGTATTGGGGGTTGATATCGCGCTGTGTCTAGGAGAGCTATTACACAAAGTCCCTGGCCAGGGCAAGTGAGATTTACTGGTAGTGTTTCCTGTAGTTTCTCAGGGTGTTCTGGGTTACACTCCGACACGACTTGTACCGCTATTAGGGATCTGACGTTTACCGCCTCCTAGGCCCGACATGCGATACTCTTAGACGAACAGACCGAACTGTATGGAGATTGCCACATTCAGGCTCAGTAGGAGTTCGGATGGGTTCACCTCATCAGTCTTCTTATCGGCATCTACCTGGGGACCATTACGTACAGCTAGTACCGCTTGCGGCCTGTGGTTAAACCCACTGCCAGCGTAGTGTCGAGTCTTTAGAGTCCCACACAGAGGGTTGTTCACCTTTGGGCAAAACGAGATAGAGGTCATATGGTTTTACGACAGCGTTCGTTCATATATGCGTACTTGTGCGTGTTTGGTGTTCGAGCAATTAATACTAGTGGGTTTTGGTTTAAGCCAGATCTTAGTATTTGGTTTTGGGTTGGTTCGGTCTCATTGTATTCGTGTTCCTCGGAACACGGATGCGGGTGTGTATACACAGTTGACAGAGGCAGAGGAACCTCATTAGGGTTTTGACCATTGACTTGATTAAAACCATAATGAGATGGAGGAAATTGATTAATGAGTTTTAATTAGAGATAATTGTATCATGGTTAATTGGTTTGACCATTTGACTAAGATGACCCATGTTGACTTAGATATTTTTGTGTGCATGCTTAGCATTAATTGTGACATGATAATGGTCAAATCAACATCAACCATGACAATTTATCCTAATTAAAATTATCATTATTCTTTTTGTTCATTTGAGAGCTATCTTCTCATTTTATCATGACACATTCTCTCTCTTGCAAGCTCTCTACTCTTCCTCTCTCAAGGCTCTCTGGTTTCATGAGTTGATAAACAAGAGCTTTGTGAGATCAAACTACCAAAACACCTCTCTACTCATTCTAGGGTTCTTAGTCTAGCAAGCCAAGCACTCTAGTTACTTCATTGTTGAGGTAGGAGCTCAAGGTAGAGGCCTTCAGGTGGATCTTTCTTTGGCAAAGAGAAGACGGTGAGGAGGAGCCATCTACACCACTCCAAGGAGCTCACAGGAAGAGGAAGCAACACAAGAAGAGAAGGAGTTCAAGGCCAAAGTATAATCATCTAACCTAGTAGTTAAAACTCTAAGTTAGCTTGTTAGTTTTTGTTTAGCAAAGATCCTTCATGGTTAGTCTATGTTTTCTTGTGAGAAAAATTCGATTTTTACCTATTCCGCCTTCCTGAGACTACTGGGGTGGGTAACATAGACTTTCAGATAAAGCCCTTAGGATCAGTACTTGACTACCAGGATTATGATGCAGATCATACTAGTGGGGACAGTGTAGTCACTAAGTACATCCTTCAAATGTTTCTAGTCGTAGGTGTATCGAGATAGGGCATCGATATACCAGAGCAGACTAACGTATAGCTTCTCGACCTATGTAGATGGGCGATGGATGATCCCATATCCATTGGTGTTTGACATCAGAGACAGTATACGGGTGCTCAGTGGAGACTGGGTACACTGTACGGACTCGCCGAGAACTCCCAGATGGTATTATACCTAAAATCAGATGGTAGTTCTGTGGTGACACTGGTACAGGTTAGTCGGTAGACCCGAGATCGTCATAAAGTCTTGTGTGATTCCCATTGTGCTTTGATTTCCACCTTACCACGTTCAAGAGAACGTGCAAAATGGTGGCTTTTGGGTACAGTCCCGAGTCACATGGAGGCAATGAGCGATAGGAGGGGTTTCGTCTCTCCCGGTATAGGGAGTTGATGTTGCGCTGTGCTCAATTGGCTATAAAAGGAAGTCCTTGGCCAAGGCTGCTTCAGAGATATACTGGTAAGTGTTATCAGTAGTTTCTTGACCTGTTATAAGCCTCATATCTAAACGACTTATCGAGTTACTGGGGTCTGACGTTTACCACCCCTAGACGAGATATGCGACATATCAGATGAAGAGACCGGACTGTACGGTAGTGTTACTGATAGGATTCACAGGAGTGTGAGCAGGCTTGCTTGTTGATCTTCTGATCACTTAATACCCGGGTGGCCGTTACGTTTAGCAGACCGCTTGCGGCTTGTGGGTGTTTGATATGATCATCACCTACTGCCAGCGTATTGTTGAGTCTTTAGAGTCCTACACAGGGGCTTCCTGGCTCAAGCTTAATGGAGTAGGAGCACATATGTGATATGTGCAACACCGAGATTGATGCGATATGAGATACCATATTCTATTCTCGCAATATGTGATATCGGTCGGTTATATATGATATAGCCGGGTTATCGGATCAAGTGTTGATTCAATAAGTTGAATCATATGATATTAGTCGGTTATAGGTGATATAGCCGGATTATTAAATTAATAGTTGATTTAATATTTTAATGTATAATTATATATTAAATATATTGTAAGTCTACGGTAGCACCCCGGCCGTCAATCCGAGGGCAAATGCGGAAACAAAAACTTTTAGGAAATCGGCGCTATCGTAGTTTTTCACCCAGATCGAACCATTAATGCTAAACTAGCTAACTACTAAGAAGTGAGAGTGGCTATACCGATCGATCCGTGTTCTTTGGTCTTTAGCCACCATCCCAAGCTCCTCGCGGCATCTCCGGTCTCCGGTCTCTGTTAGTTATATGTATGCCCTAGATGCCATTACTATACATAGGATGTATATTGTAGTGGATGCTTGGACATATATAGGGAGGACTTTCTTGCTCGACATGATAGTATGCTATCTGGTTGAGCTTTACCTTAACGTGTACACTGATTATCTCTCTGTTACATGTTGGTAAAGCCCTTAGGATATGTACTTGACTACCTGGACTATGATGCGGATCATACTAGTGGGGACAGGGTAGTCCATAAGTCCATCCTTCAAAGTCCCTAGTCGTGGGTATATCGAGACGGGGCATCGATATACCAGAGTAGACTAGCGTATACCTTCATGACCCATACAGATGGGCGATGGATGATCCCATATCCATTGGTATTTGACATCACAGATGATATACGGGTGCTCAGTGGAGACTGGGTACACTGGACGGACTCGCCGAGAACTCCCAGATGGTATTATACCTTACGTCAGATGGCAGTTCTCTGGTGACACTGGTACAGAGTAGTCTGTTGACCCGAGATCGTCATAGAGTCTTGTGTGGTTCCCACTATGCTTTGATTTCCATCTTACCACGTCCAAGAGGGCGTGCAAAATGGTGGTTTTTGGGTACAGTCCCGAATCACATGGAGGCAATGAGCGATAGGAGGGGATTCATCTCTCCCGGTATAGGGAGTTGATGTTGCGCTGTGTTCGATTGGCTATAACCGGAAATCCCTGGCCAGGGTTGTTGAGATTTACTGGTAAGTGTTACCAGTAGTTTCTCGAACTGTTATAGACCTCATATCGACACGACTTATCGAGCTGTTGGGGTCTGACGTTTACCACCCCTAGGCGAGATATGCGACATATCAGACGACGAGACCGGACTGTACGGTAAGTGTTACTGGTTGGATTCACAGGAGTGTGAGCGGGCTTGCTCGTCGATCTTCTGATAGCTCAATACCTGGGTGGCCGTTATGTTTAGCAGACCGCTTGCGGCTTGTGGGTGTTTGATATGATCATCACCTGCTGCCGGCGTATTGACGAGTCTTTAGAGTCCTACACAGAGGTTTCCTGGCTCAAGCGAAACGAAATAGGAGTGCATATGAGATATGTGCGGGACCGAGAATAATGCGTGTATGTGATACCGTATTCTATTCTCGCGATGAATGTATCGAATGGTTGTATGCGATATAACCTAGTTATCGAACCAAGGATTGATTCGATAAGCCGATACATTGGATACTAGTCGGTTGTGTGCGACATGACCGGATCATTGAATCAAGTGTTGATTTAATGATTTAATGCATAATTATATATTTGATATATTACTTTGCATTAACTAGTATTGGTTCACTTTAAATGGATTTTCTCACTTGGATTGTGCGCATTGTATATGTGATATACTTTTGTACACAAGTTTGTACCATGTTTGATGATACATGCTCACTAGGGTTTGTGTAAAGATTAAACCATGGTTGTGTAATGGTTAGGGTTTTCATTTTCTTATTCATTTATTTATTTATTTGTTTATTCATTTTGGAAAAGCATAAAGAGAAAAATGGTTGCTAGTTTTGTTTTATTGTTGAAGCTTCATGAAGCTTTGACTAAGTGACCATTTTGTCTCATGCTTAACCCTAACCATTCCACTTAACACTAGTTCATTCTCTACACTTGACCATGGTTTGATTATGATAAGTATTCATTTTATTTTGTTTTTAAAAAACTTATCATAATATTCTTTCTTCTTTTTCTTCATCTTCTTCAATGAAGAAAGCTTGACTTCATCAATGGTGACTTGATGAAATGAGTGAGAAATCCAATTCTAAAGTGAACCCACATCCTATTTCTTCATCCTCTACCTCTTGCCAAGTAGTAAAGGGTGTTTTTTCTTCACAAGTTTCATGACTTGGTGAAGTGGGAGCTTGATCTTGTGATGCTTCGACGTAGATCATCTTCGGCACGAAGCCGACGACCTTGCCCGCCCATTTCTCCGATGAAGCCGACGCTAGAGCCCGGGTTTCTATTTGGACAGCGAGGAGAATTCTTTGCGGAGCTATGGAGGTGGAGGACCGGATCTACAAAGGTTGTATTTCCGTTCTTTTAGTTAAGTAGTTAACTAGTTGCATCGCATAGCCTATATATCTAGTTAACGATCCGTATTAGGGTTTCTCGGCACCCGTAAAATTTGAAATTGGCATGGTTGATGCCTTGTGAGACCTCATTTGCGTGCCTAGGAACCCTACAGTGGTATCAGAGCCTAGCTAGAGGCTTAGGCGATGCATAGACGAAGTTTGAAACCCGAACGAACCCGAAACCCTAAAATTTCACCCTCTCTGGACATTTTTACAAAATTGGGTTTTTTCCAGATTAAAAATGCTTAAAAAATTCAGCAGGAAGTTCTAAGAATTACGGTGCAAAATTGGACAAATGATGCCTCCAACCTGCGGCGGAACCGCGGCAGAAGCCTAGATGCTGCGGCGGTTCCGCGGCGACATGATGACGTCAGCCCTCCAAATTTGCACAGTATTTCCTATTTTACAGTGCTGAGTTTTATGGGAATTTTTAATATTTATTCAAGAGTTGAATTTTCTGGGGTGTTTTGGGAGTTCGCAGATTCGATCGGATTATCAGATTTTGTCTATGTGGCTTTCCGGATAATTTTAGAATATGTTAAAAAGTTCGACCGGATATAAATACCCAATCTTTCCCCTGCCGGAAAATTTCCAGGTGTTGGATTTTTCTGTGGTTTAAGGACGTTCTGAGTAGTGCACGTAACTCGATGGTCCCTCTAGAAGACAACAAACCTTAACTCGATTATGTGACCGTCTTGAACTGCCCTTTGAACCTTCGGGTTTGGGGCAGTACGGCGTGCCACATGTGAGGCGTTGGCTTGACCCTTCTACGGCTGGACCGTTGGTACTGAGGCATGAAGTGAATGTTTTTGAACCTATTTCATGTGTTGAACGGTTTCGGGAAAACTTGGGTGTTCGAATGTTCAATCGGAAAGTTTAATATTTTCTATTTATCCGGAATGGGATGCAATAATTGGAATTCACAAGTAGTTATGAGATAACTGAATGAATGTTATAAACATAGCACTTTAGTCTCACTTGATCGGTTGCCACGGAATTTTGATGTGATCAAAAGTCCGTCGCAATCACGTAGCGTACGCGAATACTCGCCGGGTAAACTTAATAGACAGCTACACCCCTTAGCCCCGACCAAGTGACTGTAGGAGAACCCCGTCGCCGAAAGCATCCGTTTGGGTGCTTGCGGCAGCGGTGTTCCGCCTTGGTGCACTTTGTCGACGGCATCGGGGGTGCGGCCGCCTACTAAAGTTTGCGACGAGCATTCGATCAGGATGTCGGGAATCCTGTTGAATTGCCCGACTTGATATTGAAAAGAGTTTTCGAAAATGAGACTAAAATGCGGGGTTTATAATTGTTAGGCATGCGATGTCTAAGGAATTCATTTGATTAGGCATGTGATGTCTAAAGAGATTGCGGATTCCAACTGTTGTAGTTTTACACTTTCTTTTCTGTGACCGTAAGTGTAATATGTGATATCGCCGGTTTCGTTGCTATATGTCAACGACAATTGGGATACGCATGTTTACTTACGTTGATGACATGTGATGTTATGTGTTGCTGGATATGTTATATTGGATCGTCGTGTTTGAATAGCCGGGGGTTTTTATATGAGATGAGTGTTTTTTATTTTCATTCATGTAAAAACTTGTATGTAATATTCTTTTATTGGGGCACTTCCAGGTTGCGGAAGATGTCACCATTTGTATATTATTTACTTTTCCGCACTAGGATAGACCCAAGGAGGGGAGTACAAGTAACCGGGTTCTGGAGTCCAGTGGGAGACCAACTCGAGGAGTCGAGTCCGGGTCTCCTAACTCTAGAATTGGTAGGGTTACTTGCCGCTCTCGTAGGGGTCTGGGGGTGTGGGTTTGGCTATTCATCACGACCGTGGAATCCGTGTTTTATACTGGCTCGTATTGAAAACACGGACGTCCTAGTATATCCAATATTTCATATGATTCTTCTGCTGCGATATCTGTGATGTGATCATGTGATGTTATGTGATGGATACTGTATATAGTGTTAGTTATATGTATGCCCTAGAGGCCATTACTGTACATTGGATGTATATTGTAGTGGATGCTGGGACATATATAGGTAGGACTTTCTTGCTCGACATGATAGTACGCTATCTGGTTGCACTTTATCTTAACATGTATACTTTCTGTCTCTCTGATTACATGTTGATGAAGCCCATAGGATGTGTACTCGACTTCCAGGACTATGATGTAGATCATACTAGTGGGGCCTGGGTAGTCCATGAGTACATCCTTGAAATGTTCCTAGTCGTGGGTGTATCGAGACGGGGCATCGATATACCAGAGTAGACTAGCGTATACCTTCTCGACCTATATAGATGGGCGATGGATAATCCCATATCCATTGGTGTTTGACATCAGAGATGATATACGGGTGCTCAGTGGAGACTGGGTACACTGAACGGACTCGCCGAGAACTCCCAGATGGTATTATACCTCACGTCAGATGGCATTTCTCTGGTGACACTGGTACAGCTTAGTCTGTTGACCCGAGATCGTCATAGAGTCTTGTGTGTCTCCAACTGTGCTTTGATTTCCACTCTACCACGGCTCTACTGAGTCGTGCAAACAGGTGGTTTTTGGGTACAGTCCCGATTCACATGGAGGCAATGAGCGATAGGAAGGGATTCGTCTCTCCCGGTATTGGGGGTTGATGTTGTGCTATGCTCGACTGGCCATAACAGGAAATCCCTAGCCAGGGTTGCAGTGATATACTGGTAAGAGTTATCAGTAGTTTCACGAATGTTATGGACCCTACGTCGGCATGACTTATCAAGCTATTGGGGTCTGACGTTTACCACCCCTAGGCGAGATATGCGACATATCAGACGAACAGACCGGACTGTACGCTAAGTGTTACTGGTTGGATTCGCAGGAGTGTGAGCGGGCTTGCTCGTCGACCTTCTGATCGCTCAATACCCGGGTGGCCGTTACGTTTAGCAGACCGCTTGCGGCTTGTGGATGCCTGATATGATCATCATCTGCTGCCGGCGTATTGACGAGTCTTTAGAGTCCTACACAGAGGTTTCCTGGCTCAAGCGAAACGAAATAGGAGCGCATATGAGATATGTGCGGGACCGAGAATAATTCGAGTATGTGATACCGTATTCCATTCTCGCGATCAATGTATCGATTGGTTATATGCGATATAACCTAGTTATCGAATCAAGCATTGATTCGATAAGCCGATACATAGGATACTAGTCGGTTATATGCGATATGACCGGATCGTTAAATCAAGTGTTGATTTAATGATTTAATGTATAATTTTATATTTGATATATCACTTTGCATTAACTAGTATTGGTTGACTTTAAAAGGATTTTCTCACTTGAATTGTGCACATTGTATATGCGATATAGTTTTGTGCACATGTTTGTATCATGTTTGATGATACATGCTTACTTGGTTAAGTGTAAAGAATCAAACCATGGTTTAAGTTAATGATTAGGGTTTTGATTACTTATTCATTTATCTTATTTATTTATATCCATTTTGGAAAATGAAAAAGATAAATGAATGGTTGCTTATTTTGTTTTTAGTTGAAGATTCTTGAAGCTTTGACTTAGTCTTCATTCTTGTCTTATACTTAACCCTAACCATTTAACTAACCCAAGTTAATTCTCTACACTTAACTATAGTTGAAGTCATGATAAGTATTGATTTAATTATCTTATTTTGAATTAACTTATCATATCTTCTTCTTCTTTCTTCATCTTCTTCTTCAATGAAGAAAGCTTGCTACTCCAATGGCAAGTCATGAAATCTAGTGAGAAATCCAAAACTAAAGTTTACCCACTTCCTATTTCTTCATCCTCTACCTCTTGCCAAGTAGTATAGGGTGTTTCCTTCACAAGTTTTTCCGACTTGGTGAAGTTGGAGCTTGTTCTAGCGATGCCTCGACGTAGATCATCTTCGGCATCGAACCGACGATCAAGCCCGCCCATTCTTCGATGATGCCGACGCTAGAGCCCAAGACATGATTTGGACAGCGAGGGGACTTCATTGCGGAGCCGTGGAGGTGGTGGACCGGGTCTACAAAGGTTGTATATCCGTTCCCTCAGTTAAAATGTTAACTAGTTTGCTTGTTTCGCCTAAATATCTAGTAAACGATCCGTAGTCGGGTTTGTAGGCACCCGTAAAATTTGATTTGTGCATGTTTGATCACTTGTGAGACTTCACTAGAGTGCCTAGGAACCCTACATATAGTATATATGATATATTATATAGACGTTACTTATGTTTTACACCCGCGCTAGCCCTGTCCCGCTCTGCCGTTAGTTACCTAACCTAACGGTGCACGAGGGGACATCGAGGCGAATGCGGATGGCATAAGTGTACGTCGTATTTATATGTGATGTTTAGGTACTTATATGATGGGTCTTCATTAATGTGATTAATGAAATAAAAGAAACCAAAGATGTTGTAGAATCGAATTTCAAAAATAAAACAGGTAGCTACAGTTCTTGCTTTGCACAGCGGTATATGTGATATATCCTGCACCTTATTCGATGAGGAAAGGACCGAGATCCCTTCACCGGGAGTGACTCCTTTAGCAATAACTGGCAGATGCTACACACTCGGTTTGTCTTCTGATTGCTTTTAAGTGTTTTGCTTTGCAAAGTGATATATATGATATATCCCGCACCTCATTCGACGAGGAAAGGACCGACGATCCCTTCACCGGGAGTGACTCCTTTAGCAAAACTAGAAAAGCCTCAAAAGCACTCCATTTTTAAAATCATTTGATTCTACAACGATATCAAGTTCATTACGCAATAGGTTTTCAGAAAAACCTATCGTAGCCCTCCGTCATTTCAGATAAGTACTAGTTAGTATTCGTGCTACGTTTGTTGACTATGTTAAGGCGTAGTGTGCGGTAGCTAATTAGTGCTTATCTGCATAAGCATATGATGCGATTGGATTAGGGTAGTCGTGCGACTTTGTTGACTATGTTAAGGGTCGTGCGGGTGGGTTTAATTCAATCGGGAAATGACGGGTTGAACTTGACTAGCACTTATGATTTGTTGACTATGTTAAGGCCATATAGCTGCTAGGGGCAAAATATTATCGGGAATTTCAAGTGTTGAAATTTGCAATGAGATTGCATACCTTCTATGATATAGTTGGATCCCGATACCCGCTGCGAGTAAGAGTTACTCCTGGGAGAGTTTTACACATTACAATTAGCCGATCAAGTAGGTGTCTAGAAAGGTGTTAACGGGGTTACGCCTCTGGGAAAACGAGATTTACATTAATTAGGTTCGTGCGAAAGCACGGGGGACCTCTCTCAAAGTACCGACACTGGCCTGGCTGAAAGATTGGCGAACTTGTAGTGTGTAATTAATCCCGGCTAGTCTTTCCTTTTAGGGTTTGAAGGAAGATTTGATAAAAAGCAGTGGGAGCCATCCAGATTAGATAAAATAATAACCAATCTATTCTTGCAATAGCGCACGCCGAGTGTTTTCTTCTCTCTCTCTCCAGGTAGCGACCATATCACGCCTAAATCAAGATAATAATACGGATAAATTGACCGAACCCGCTTGTTATACTGAGCTAGGGAACGTTGGTCCCGCTCCAACTTATAAATGTTATAAGACAGAGCAGGAAATTGGGGATTACCAGAATTCCCGTGCCGCCCAAACGAAGAGAGTGCATGCTGATGCATCATCTTCGGGTGTGTTCATTACAAAGAACTGTTTCTCAGTATCCTCCGCATCCTGGGTATGTGATACCGGATCAGGATCCCAGATATGTAATTTGTTACATAGGGCTACAGATAGGTAGAGAACTGAGAACGGGTGATAAGTTTCATGAGTCAGAAAACGGGGCAAGTGTTGCAGCCAAGTCTGTTGGTCACTGTCACCCTGTATTCCAAATACATTGATTCTGAACGAATGTTATTAGATACCGAACCTGATATACAAAATCATATCAGTCTCTTTATCTATAAAGAAATGATAAAATTTTGTATAGTTGGATAATGTTTTGAACATTTCCTATATCAAAAGTTGATCGGTTCAGGCACGTTATCTAAAAGCATTGATGTTCTAAATCAAACTACAGTTCTTAGTATATGGAACACACACAAGTGGAAGAGTTCAGAAATGAACGAATCCTTCTTGAGGCATTGTAGACTAGGACATATCAATGTGATCCGACTGGCTGAAGTTACATTTTAGATGCATATTTAAATTGGTTTGAATTTACATCTTGTGAAACTTGCCAGTCATGTCACAGAGATAAGATGACCATAGCTCCGTTTACTGGAAACAGAGAAAGAGTTAGTGAACTCTTGGGATGATACATGTTGATGTATGTAGGTCCCCTGTCTACACTTGCCAAGACCGGTTCTTTATACTTCATTACATTCTCTGATGATCTTTCAAGATTCAGACCTATGTTCCTGTTGAAACACAAGTCCGAACCTTTTGAGATATTCACAGAATATAAGTTAGAAGTAGAGAACCAAAATACGGGTATAAGTATTATGTTCTATGATGAGATCAAGGAGGAGAATACTTGAGCACGGAATTCCTGGACTATTCTAAAGGAGAATGAGATTCTCTCTCAGCATTACTCCTCCGAATACACCATAGCACGATGGTATATCAGGGCGGAGCTGATACACCCTATTTGATATGGTGTGCTCTATGATGAGTACTACTGAGTTTCCTATTTTCCTTTAGGGAGTTATGCACTTAAGAAGCTGATACCTATTGAATAGGGTTCAAATCAAATCAGTTTCCTACCACTTCATATGTGATATGGAAAGGGAAGAGCCTATCTCTTAAGTTAGTTAAGATTTGGGGTTGTCCGGCCTATGTCTAAAAGCAAAATCCGGACAAGCTCGAGGCATGGTCTGTAATGTAGAACTGGAAAGGTTCCAGCTATACAAACTACAGTAGATGATTTGATAAAACCAAAGGATTCAATAGTTACCAATGAACCTCAGCCTCTCCGCCGATCTAGTAGGGTTCCTCACCCACCTGAGAGATACTACGGTTACTCTATGACAGTAGGAGCGAGGATTGCATCATGAGATGATGACCCAACTAGTTTCGAGCTGGCCATCAGGAGTGGGACTCTGTAAGAATGGCTGGATACTTAGTGATCTGAGATGGAATCCATGTACACCGACAAAGTATGGACTTTGGTTGCAATATCTGAAGGGTTAAATCCCCAACAGGAGTAAGTATATCTTGAGAAGATTACTTGGTGTAGATGGAAAAGTTGAGACTTTCAGAGCTAGACTTGTTAAAGCTTTTCGTCATCAACCAGGCGTGGATAATGATGAAACCTTTTCAAGTGGCTATGCTTAAGTCCATCCAGATCCTACTTGTCACGGCTACATACCATGACTACGATATCTGGCGGTTGGCTGCCATGACTGCTTTTCTAAATGATGTTTTAGAAGAGATCGTCTATAAGTACACAGCCAGAGGGCTTCGTAGACAGTGGGAGCAGCGGAAACGTGTACAAGATGGTTTATAGGATAAAGCAGGTATCGCGGAGTTGGAACATCTGTTTTGATGTAGTAGTCAAACAGTTTGACATCATCAAAATGGTAGATGAACCTTGTATATACAAAAAGGTAGTAGGGAGTATGGTGATGATCCTCGTAGAGTACGTGGATGACATACTCTTGATGGGGAAGGAGTTTCCTATGCTACGCTCGGTCAATCTCTGCTTATCACAAGGATTCTCCATATAGGATCAAAGTGATACCTCCTAAATTCTGAGTTTTGATCTATGAGATAGAAGTGATTGGATGTTAGGATTTTCACTAGTTGTAGTGAGATGGTATCAATCGATCCTGGAGAGAATCATTGGAAAGGTTCCAGGGTGATTAGGACGACTGAAAGTCAGTCACAGGCATTGTCTTTACCCTCAGTAAAGGGACGGTATGTTGGAAGAGTTCCAAGCTAGATACCGTGGCATACTAGACGATAAAGGCTGGATACATCGCTACTTAAGATGCTACCAAAGTGACTGTCTGGGTGTATATTTGTTCATGAGATGAACTTAGATCCTCCCATTGTGTGACAATGGAGTTATGGCTTGGGCCAAGGAACGTCCGTCCCATCAGTGATCCAGACATATTCTAAGGCAGTATCACCTGATCATGGAGATGGTTGATCTGCATGGTGATCGAGGTTAGGAGAGTAGACTCAGAGGACAACACGGCGGATCCACTCACAAAGGCCTTTTCCCAGAGAGAGACTTTTATGGGATGGTTGAGTATGAGATACTACAACCACTGCTATCCGATGGCCCTAGTGCAAGTGGGAGATTGTTAGTTATATGTATGCCCTAGAGGCCATTACTATACATAGGATGTATATTGTAATGGATGCTTGGACATATATAGGGAGGACTTTCTTGCTCGACATGATAGTATGCTATCTGGTTGATCTTTACCTTAACGTGTACACTGATTGTCTCTCTGTTACATGTTGGTAAAGACCTTAGGATGTGTACTTGACTACCTGGACTATGATGCGGATCATACTAGTGGGGACAGGGTAGTCAATAAGTACATCTTTCAAAGTCCCTAGTCGTGGGTATATCGAGACGGGGCATCGATATACCAGAGTAGACTAGCATATACCTTCTTGACCCATACAGATGGGCGATGGATGATCCCATATCCATGGGTGTTTGACATCACAGATGATATACGGGTGCTCAGTGGAGACTGGGTACACAGGACGGACTCGCCGAGAACTCCCAGATGGTATTATACCTTACGTCAGATGGCAGTTCTCTGGTGACACTGGTACAGAGTAGTCTGTTGACCCGAGATCGTCAAAGAGTCTTGTGTGGTTCCCACTGTGCTTTGATTTCCATCTTACCACGTCCAAGAGGGCGTGCAAAACGGTGGTTTTTGGGTACAGTCCCGAATCACATGGAGGCAATGAGCGATAGGAGGGGATTCGTCTCTCCCGGTATAGGGAGTTGATGTTGCGCTGTGTTCGATTGGCTATAACCGGAAATCCCTGGCCAGGGTTGTTGAGATTTACTGGTAAGTGTTACCAGTAGTATCTTGAACTGTTATAGACCTCATATCGACACGACTTATCGAGCTGTTGGGGTCTGACGTTTACCACCCCTAGGCGAGATATGCGACATATCAGACGACGAGACCGGACTGTACGGTAAGTGTTACTGGTTGGATTCACAGGAGTGTGAGCGGGCTTGCTCGTCGATCTTCTGATCACTCAATACCCGGGTGGCCTTTATGTTTAGCAGACCGCTTGCGGCTTGTGGGTGTTTGATATGATCATCACCTGCTGCCGGCGTATTGACGAGTTTTTAGAGTCCTACACAGAGGTTTCCTGGCTCAAGCGAAACGAAATAGTAGCGCATATGAGATATGTGCGGGACCGAGAATAATGCGTGTATGTGATACCGTATTCTATTCTCGCGATGAATGTATCGAATGGTTGTATGCGATATAACCTAGTTATCGAACCAAGGATTGATTCGATAAGCCGATACATTGGATACTAGTCGGTTGTGTGCGACATGACCGGATCATTGAATCAAGTGTTGATTTAATGATTTAATGCATAATTATATATTTGATATATTACTTTGCATTAACTAGTATTGGTTCACTTTAAATGGATTTTCTCACTTGGATTGTGCGCATTGTATATGTGATATACTTTTGTACACAAGTTTGTATCATGTTTGATGATACATGCTCACTAGGGTTTGTGTAAAGATTAAACCATGGTTGTGTAATGGTTAGGGTTTTCATTTTCTTATTCATTTATTTATTTATTTGTTTATTCATTTTGGAAAAGCATAAAGAGAAAAATGGTTGCTAGTTTTGTTTTATTGTTGAAGCTTCATGAAGCTTTGACTAAGTGACCATTTTGTCTCATGCTTAACCCTAACCATTCCACTTAACCCTAGTTCATTCTCTACACTTGACCATGGTTTGATTATGATAAGTATTCATTTTATTTTGTTTTTAAAAAACTTATCATAATATTCTTTCTTCTTTTTCTTCATCTTCTTCAATGAAGAAAGCTTGACTTCATCAATGGTGACTTGATGAAATGAGTGAGAAATCCAATTCTAAAGTGAACCCACCTCCTATTTCTTCATCCTCTACCTCTTGCCAAGTAGTAAAGGGTGTTTTCTTCACAAGTTTCATGACTTGGTGAAGTGGGAGCATGATCTTGTGATGCTTCGACGTAGATCATCTTCGGCACGAAGCCGACGACCTTGCCCGCCCATTTCTCCGATGAAGCCGACGCTAGAGCCCGGGTTTCCATTTGGACAGCGAGGAGACTTCATTGCGGAGCTATGGAAGTGGAGGACCGGATCTACAAAGGTTGTATTTCCGTTCTTTTAGTTAAGTAGTTAACTAGTTGCATCGCATAGCCTATATATCTAGTTAACGATCCGTATTAGGGTTTCTCGGCACCCGTAAAATTTGAAATTGGCATGGTTGAAGCCTTGTAAGACCTCATTTGCGTGCCTAGGAACCCTACAGTGGTATCAGAGCCGAGCTAGAGGCTTAAACGATGCGTAGACGAAGTTTGAAACCCGAACGAACCCGAAACCCTAAAATTTCACCCTCTCTGGACATTTTTACAAAATTGGGTTTTTTCCTGATTAAAAATGCTTAAAAAATTCAGCAGGAAGTTCTAAGAATTACGGTGCAAAATTGGACAAATGATGCCTCCAACCTGCGGCGGAACCGCGGCAGAAGCCTAGATGCTGCGGCGGTTTCGCGGCGACATGATGACGTCAGCCCTCCAAATTTGCACAGTATTTCCTATTTTACAGTGCTGAGTTTTATCGGAATTTTTAATATTTATTCAAGAGTTGAATTTTCTGGGGTGTTTTGGGAGTTCGCAGATTCGATCGGATTATCAGATTTTGTCTATGTGGCTTTCCGGATAATTTTAGAATATGTTAAAAAGTTCGACCGGATATAAATACCCAATCTTTCCCCTGCCGGAAAATTTCCAAGTGTTGGATTTTTCTGTGGTTTAAGGACGTTCTGAGTAGTGCAAGTAACTCGATGGTCCCTCTAGAAGACAACAAACCTTAACTCGATTATGTGACCGTCTTGAACTGCCCTTTGAACCTTCGGGTTTGGGGCAGTACGGCGTGCCACATGTGTGGCGTTGGCTTGACCCTTCTACGGCTGGACCGTTGGTACTGAGGAATGAAGTGAATGTTTTTGAACCTATTTCATGTGTTGAACGGTTTCGGGAAAACTTGGGTGTTCGAATGTTCAATCGGAAAGTTTAATATTTTCTATTTATCCGGAATGGGATGCAATAATTGGAATTCACAAGTAGTTATGAGATAACTGAATGAATGTTATAAACATAGCACTTTAGTCTCACTTGATCGGTTGCCACGGAATTTTGATGTGCTCAAAAGTCCGTCGCAATCACGTAGCGTACGCGAATACTCGCCGGGTAAACTTAATAGACAGCAACACCCCTTAGCCCCGACCAAGTGACTGTAGGAGAACCCCGTCGCCGAAAGCATCCGTTTGGGTGCTCGCGGCAGCGGTGTTCCGCCTTGGTGCTCTTTGTCGACGGCATCGGGGGTGCGGCCGCCTACTAAAGTTTGCGACGAGCATTCGATCAGGATGTCGGGAATCCTGTTGAATTGCCCGACTTGATATTGAAAAGAGTTTTCGATAATGAGACTAAAATGCGGGGTTTATAATTGTTAGGCATGCGATGTCTAAGGAATTCATTTGATTAGGCATGCGATGTCTAAAGAGATTGCAGATTCCAACTGTTGTAGTTTTACACTTTCTTTTCTGTGACCGTAAGTGTAATATGTGATATCGCCGGTTTCGTTGCAATATGTCAACGACAATTGGGATACGCATGTTTACTTACGTTGATGACATGTGATGTTATGTGTTGCTGGATATGTTATATTGGATCGTCGTGTTTGAATAGCCGGGGTTTTTTATGTGAGATGAGTGTTTTTCATTTTCATTCATGTAAAAACTTGTGTGTAATATTCTTTTATTGGGGCACTTCCATGTTGCGGAAGATGTCACCATTTGTATATTATTTACTTTTCCGCACTAGGATAGACCCAAGGAGGGGAGCACAAGTAACCGGGTTCTGGAGTCCAGTGGGAGACCAACTCGAGGAGTCGAGTCCGGGACTCCTAACTCTAGAATTGGTAGGGTTACTTGCCGCTCTTGTCGGGGTCTGGGGGTGTGGGTTTGGCTATTCATCACGACCGTGGAATCCGTGTTTTATACTGGCTCGTATTGAAAACACGGACGTCCTAGTATATCCAATATTTCATATGATTCTTCTGCTGCGATATCTGTGATGTGATCATGTGATGTTATGTGATGGATACTGTATATAGTATATATGATATATTATATAGACCTTACTTATGTTTTACACCCGCGCTAGCCCTGCCCCGCTCTGCCGTTAGTTACCTAACCTAACGGTGCACGAGGGGACATCGAGGCGAATGCGGATGGCATAAGTGTACGTCGTATTTATCAGTGATGTTTAGGTACTTATATGATGGGACTTCATTAATGTGATTAATGAAATAAAAGAAACCAAAGATGTTGTAGAATCGAATTTCAAAAATAAAACAGGTAGCTACAGTTCTTGCTTTGCACAGCGGTATATGTGATATATCCTGCACCTTATTCGATGAGGAAAGGACCGAGATCCCTTCACCGGGAGTGACTCCTTTAGCAATAACTGGCAGATGCTACACACTCGGTTTGTCTTCTGATTGCTTTTAAGTGTTTTGCTTTGCAAAGTGATATATATGATATATCCTGCACCTCATTCAACGAGGAAAGGACCGACGATCCCTTCACCGGGAGTGACTCCTTTAGCAAAACTAGAAAAGCCTCAAAAGCACTCCATTTTTAAAATCATTTGATTCTACAACGATATCAAGTTCATTACGCAATAGGTTTTCAGAAAAACCTGTCGTAGCCCTCCGTCATTTCAGATAAGTACTAGTTAGTATTCGTGCTACGTTTGTTGACTATGTTAAGGCGTAGTGTGCGGTAGCTAATTAGTGCTTATCTGCATAAGCATATGATGCGATTGGATTAGGGTAGTCGTGCGACTTTGTTGACTATGTTAAGGGTCGTGCGGGTGGGTTTAATTCAATCGGGAAATGATGGGTTGAACTTGACTAGCACTTATGATTTGTTGACTATGTTAAGGTCATATAGCTGCTAGGGGCAAAATATTATCGGGAATTTCAAGTGTTGAAATTTGCAATGAGATTGCATACCTTCTATGATATAGTTGGATCCCGATACCCGCTGCGAGTAAGAGTTACTCCTGGGAGAGTTTTACACATTACAATTAGCCGATCAAGTAGGTGTCTAGAAAGGTGTTAACGGGGTTACGCCTCTGGGAAAATGAGGTTTACATTAATTAGGTTCGCGCGAAAGCACGGGGGACCTCCCTCAAAGTACCGACACTGGCCTGGCTGAAAGATTGGCGAACTTGTAGTGTGTAATTAATTCCGGCTAGTCTTTCCTTTTAGGGTTTGAAGGAAGATTTGATAAAAAGCAGTGGGAGCCATCCTGATTAGATAAAATAATAACCAATCTATTCTTGCAAGAGCGCACGCCGAGTGTTTTCTTCTCTCTCTCTCCAGGTAGCGACCATATCACGCCTTAATCAAGATAATAATACGGATAAATTGACCGAACCCGCTTGTTATACTGAGCTAGGGAACGTTGGTCCCGCTCCAACTTATAAATGTTATAAGACAGAGCAGGTAATTGGGGATTACAAGAATTCCCGTGCCGCCCAAACGAAGAGAGTGCATGCTGATGCATCATCTTCGGGTGTGTTCATTACAAAGAACTGTTTCTCAGTATCCTCCGCATCCTGGGTATGTGATACCGGATCAGGATCCCAGATATGTAATTTGTTACATAGGGCTACAGATAGGTAGAGAACTGAGAACGGGTGATAAGTTTCATGAGTTAGAAAATGGGGCAAGTGTTGCAGCCAAGTCTGTTAGTCACTGTCATCCTGTATTCCAAATACAATGATTCTGAACGAATGTTATTAGATACCGAACCTGATATACAAAATCTTATCAGTCTCTTTATCTATAAAGAAATGATAAAATTTTGTATAGTTGGATAATGTTTTGAACATTTCCTATATCAAAAGTTGATCGGTTCAGGCACGTTATCTAAAAACATTGATGTTCTAAATCAAACTACAGTTCTTAGTATATGGAACACACAAAAGAGGAAGAGTTCAGAAATGAACGAATCCTTCTTGAGGCATTGTAGACTAGGTCATATCAATGCGATCCGACTGGCTGAAGTTACATTTTAGATGCATATTTAAATTGGTTTGAATTTACATCTTGTGAAACTTGCCAGTCATGTCACAGAGATAAGATGACCATAGCTCAGTTTACTGGAAACAGAGAAAGAGTTAGTGAACTCTTGGGATGATACATGTTGATGTATGTAGGTCCCCTGTCTACACTTGCCAAGACCGGTTCTTTATACTTCATTACATTCTCTGATGATCTTTCGAGATTCAGACCTATGTTCCTGTTGAAACACAAGTCCGAACCTTTTGAGATATTCACAGAATATAAGTTAGAAGTAGAGAACCAAAATACGGGTATAAGTATTATGTCCTATGATGAGATCAAGGAGGAGAATACTTGAGCACGGAATTCCTGGACTATTCTAAAGGAGAATGAGATTCTCTCTCAGCATTACTCCTCCGAATACACCATAGCACGATGGTATATCAGGGCGGAGCTGATACACCCTATTTGATATGGTGTGCTCTATGATGAGTACTACTGAGTTTCCTATTTTCCTTTAGGGAATTATGCACTTAAGAAGCTGCATACCTATTGAATAGGGTTCAAATCAAATCAGTTGCCTACCACTTCATATGTGATATGGAAAGGGAAGAGCCCATCTCTTAAGTTAGTTAAGATTTGGGGTTGTCCGGCCTATGTATAAAAGCAAAATCCGGACAAGCTCGAGGCAAGGTCTGTAATGTAGAACTGGAAAGGTTCCAGCTATACAAACTACAGCAGATGATTTGATAAAACCAAAAGATTCAATAGTTACCAATGAACCTCAGCCTCTCCGCCGATCTAGTAGGGTTCCTCACCCACCTGAGAGATACTACGGTTACTCTATGACAGTGGGAGCGAGGATTGCATCATGAGATGATGACCCAACTAGTTTCGAGCTGGCCATCAGGAGTGGGACTCTGTAAGAATGGCTGGATACTTAGTGATCTGAGATGGAATCCATGTACACCGACAAAGTTTGGACTTTGGTTGCAATATCTGAAGGGTTAAATCCCCATCAGGAGCTAGTATATCTTGAGAAGATTACTTGGTGTAGATTGAAAAGTTGAGACTTTCAGAGCTAGACTTGTTAAAGCTTCTCGTCATCAACCAGGCGTGGATAATGATGAAACCTTTTCAAGTGGCTATGCTTAAGTCCATTCAGATCCTACTTGTCATGGCTACATACCATGACTACGATATCTGGCGGTTGGCTGCCATGACTGCTTTTCTAAATGATGTTTTAGAAGAGATCGTCTATAAGTACACAGCCAGAGGGCTTCGTAGACAGTGGGAGCAGCGGAAACGTGTACAAGATGTTTTATAGGATAAAGCCGGTATCGCGGAGTTGGAACATCTGTTTTGATGTAGTAGTCAAACAGTTTGACATCATCAAAATGGTAGATGAACCTTGTATATACAAAAAGGTAGTAGGGAGTATGGTGATGATCCTCGTGGAGTATGGTGATAATCCTCGCAGAGTACGTGGATGACATACTCTTGATGGGGAAGGAGTTTCCTATGCTACGCTCGGTCAATCTCCGCTTATCACAAGGATTCTCTATATAGGATCAAAGTGATACCTCCTAAATCC
This sequence comes from Agapanthus africanus, assembly GCA_030015575.1. Lineage (NCBI taxonomy): Eukaryota > Viridiplantae > Streptophyta > Magnoliopsida > Asparagales > Amaryllidaceae > Agapanthus > Agapanthus africanus. The sequence continues at coordinate 629,488,946 of CM057342.1, forward strand.
TGAGTTTTGATCTATGAGATAGAAGTGATTGGATGTTAGGATTTTCACTAGTTGTAGTGAGATGGTATCAATCGATCCTGGAGAGAATCATTGGAAAGGTTCCAGGGTGATTAGGACGACTGAAAGTCAGTCACAGGCATTGTCTTTACCCTCAGTAAAGGGACGGTATGTTGGAAGAGTTCCAAGCTAGATACCGTGGCATACTAGACGATAAAGGCTGGATACATCGCTACTTAAGATGCTACCAAAGTGACTGTCTAGGTGTATATTTGTTCATAAGATGAACTTAGTTCCTCCCATTATGTGACAATGGAGTTGTGGCTTGGGCCAAGGAACGTCCGTCCCATCAGTGATCCAGACATATTCTAAGGCAGTATCACCTGATCATGGAGATAGTTGATCTCCAGGGTGATCGAGGTTAGGAGAGTAGACTCAGAGGACAACACGGCGGATCCACTCACAAAGGCCTTTTCCCAGAGAGAGACTTTTATGGGATGGTTGAGTATGGGATACTACAACCACTGCTATCAGATGGCCCTAGTGCAAGTGGGAGATTGTTAGTTATATGTATGCCCTAGAGGCCATTACTATACATAGGATGTATATTGTAGTGGATGCTTGGACATATATAGGGAGGACTTTCTTGCTCGACATAATAGTATGCTATCTAGTTGATCTTTACCTTAACGTGTACACTGATTGTCTCTCTGTTACATGTTGGTAAAGCCCTTAGGATGTGTACTTGACTACCTGGACTATGATGCGGATCATACTAGTGGAGACAGGGTAGTCCATAAGTACATCCTTCAAAGTCCCTAGTCGTGGGTATATCGAGGCGGGGCATCGATATACCAGAGTAGACTAGCGTATACCTTCTTGACCCATACAGATGGGCGATGGATGATCCCATATCCATTGGTGTTTGACATCACAGATGATATACGGGTGCTCAGTGGAACCTGGGTACACTGGACGTGTAAGTGCACGGCGGCGCCCCGGCCGTCAATCCGACACCGGAATGCGGAAACGGTGATAAACTTAAATTTTTGCGGACTTTGCAAACCGGCACCACCGCGCACTAAACTCCGGATCGTAACCATTAACAAGTCTAAGCTAACTAGAATACGGGTTAGAGATATACCGACTGATCCGAGTCCTCCGGTCTTCATCTCCACTCCGATCTCCTCGCGGGATCTCCGTCCGTCTCCTCCTCGTCGGAAAGGGCACCACATCGCCTTCGTCTTTTACGGGCTCCCGCCTCAATACCGAGGCAACTCGGGCATGAAGCCGGCAACTCGACATGCTCAAGATATGCTGTAGGAAGTGTAGTGTAGAGTGGATGTCTCACTTTGGGGTTTGTTGCCTTTGGATGGAGGAATGAAGATTGAACTTTGGAGGGAAATGAAGCTACCAATTTTTGCAAGGAAATGAGATGAAGAATGAAGCATCAAAATGAACCTCTCATTTTTCCTCTCCTCACAATGTGTGGCCGGCCAAATTAATCCATACCCTATCAAATCCCCATAAATGCAAGGGATGGAGCAAAGGATAATGAAGCTATCATATCAATCTTTTACATAAAACCCCTCCACAAATGTGTTATTTGCAAACTTGCAAATAATACCCTCCATCGGAAAAGTCCGGCCGGGAAAGAACAAAGGAAAACCGGCCGGAACGGAATGCAAACTGGCAACTCCAGAAAACTGGTCCCGTAATAAATTACAGGAAAACCCCGATACTGTGCATACACACCCGCATCTGTATTCCGTCCGGATACAAATGCAAAGAGACAAAATCTACACTATCTAAAACTAGAATCCGGCTTAAGCCAAAACCGGCTAGTAAAAACCGTCCGATTACGATCCGTGCAATACCGCACGTATCTGATCGAACCCTGCCATATCTCCATACGGCCTCTACAGCGTTTCGCCCGAAAGCTGAGTAACTGAAAGTGTGGTAGACTCTAAAGACTCGTCAATACTATGGCTGTGGATTTAACCACTAGCCCGTCAGAGGTATAAGCCAATACGTAACGGGCCACCAGCTATTGACTAAAAGGGACGTCGATGAGCGAACTCATCCTGACACCCTACTGAGCCTGTCAGTGACAATATCCGTACAGTCCGGTCCGTTCGTCTATGAGCATCGCATGGCGGGCCTAGGGGGTTGGTAAAAGTCAGACCCCCAAAAGCGGTACAAGTCGTGTCGGAGTGTAGCCCAGAACACCCTGAGATACTACTGGAATACCTACCAGTAAATCTCCTTGCCTTGGCCAAGGACTTTGTGTAATGGCTCTCCTAGACACAGCACGACCTCACCCCCAATACCGGGAGAGACGAACCCCTGAAGATACGCTCACTGCCTCCATGTGGCTCGGGACTGTACCCAACTAAAACCTGTTTGCACGACTCCTTTGAGCCGTGGTAGGGTAGTAATCAAAGTACAGTGGGAACTCACACGAGACAAATGACGATCCCCAGGTCGATGAACTAACCTGCACACATGTCACCAGGGAACTGCCATCTGACGTCTGGTATATGACTAACTAGCATGTTCCCGGCGAGTCCTGTCCGGTGTACTCATAACCCAATGAGCACCTGTATACATCTTAGGTGATCCAACTGACACCAGTGGCTTGTGAGACCGGCCACCGCCCCTCGTCGGGGTCTCGACTGTATACACTAGTCTACTAATGGAGTATCGATGCCCGGTCTCGAAACTCCCACGACTAGGGACCTTTTAAGGATATGCTTGTAGACCCCCAGCTCCCACTTATATGATCGCCCTCATACTGCTGGTGGTCAAGCAAGAATCCTAGGGGCTCTATCAACGTGTAATAGCGACGTGTCAGGTCACCTAAAGCAGTACACGATGATAAAGGTAAACCAGATAGCATACTATCATCTCGAGTAAGACTGTCCTACCGGGATAGGTCCTCCCTCAATCATTACAATCACGTACCTGTGACCTAATAATTGACTCTGAGGGCACTATCTCCAACAATCTCCCACTTGCACTCAAGGCTATATTATTGCGATGTCGCATACTCACAGCCCGTGTGATACCGAACACCCAACTCCTCTACTAGTCAGTCTCACAAAGCTCGTTTGCGAAACTCTTGCGTTCGAGGAATAGCCTCAGTGAGTGGATCCGCTTAGTTGTTTCTTTCTATGTCTCTCTATATCTCAAGTTCGCGGAGAAACCCATCTCCCGAAATGAGCAATACCTGTCTTAGAATGTGTCTGGATGTCTGATGGGACATAGCTCATAAATGAACTCCAAATCCAAACTTCTTAGACTGTATCGTCAACTGAACTTAATCAGTAACCTGCGCGCCATGCCTCCCTCAGTATTGCCTTGGACCACCTGTCCAAAATACTGCCCCTCATCAGAAGGAAAACTATAACTCTGACAACTTCCTTGTCGTCCATGTCACCTTGGAAGCCTGGAATGATAACTGTCTCCTGAATGAGGCTGTCGTTATCATATCGCTAGAACATCCACTTATGTTCTAAAACTGCTTCCGATTGTTTCTCCAGGATTGGATTAATGTCAACTTATTGCATCTTGTGCAAGAACAACATCTGGTGTGGTACTTGACATCTCATGATTGACTCAATTGCCTGAGCAAGTGATCTGCCAATCATGCACGTCCCTCTCCCCTTTAGTCTGTAAGACACCTTTGGAGAGGGTGACTCCATTACCTGCAGGTACACTACCGTGCTAGGAGTCGTCCATCCTAAATACTCTTAGAATGCTGTCAAGTACCCAGATTGGGAAACCACCCAAATCTAGATCTAATACCATAGATCCAGTAACCAGTATGTCTGATATAATGTCCAAGTCCTGTGTGGAGAAACTACTGTGTGACGACCAAAGTATAACCGATCGTAGTGTAGGAGTTTCCTTTCCCACTCTGTGTATATCATCCAAATACCAGGATATCACACCCTACTACCTTCTCAACAGATCCATCCCCTATTCTGATGACGTCAAACCCATGACTGTCACATCAGAAATAGATGATCTATCTCCGCTACATCTGCTTTAGTCTATAAATAGATATAAGCCTGATGTCCACCAATGCTTCCGCTGCTCCCACTGACTACGACAACCCTCTGCCAGAGTCATATACACGTACTTCTAAAGCTAGTTTAGAACGACGCTATACTCATCCTCCCGCCGGGTCTCGCAACCTGGAACAACAGCAATGGTAATTTTGGGTAAACAAGAACTTCCCTGTCACCGTCCTTGAGGCTACCGGAGTACCTCTCGGGTGCCTGAAGTTACCCACCTTATCTGCGGAGTGGCCAATGGAATGTCAATCCAGATTGAATCTTTAGGTTCCTTATCAAATCTTCAGTAATCGTTTGTGGTTCTGGAATCACTTCCAGTTCTACCATACTCCCACTACTGCTTTCTGAAAAAATCCATTTTTTAATAAAACTGTGGCGAGTCTAGAACAATATCGCTATTTTTCATCCAGATGGTAGAAAGTCAACCCTCGTCATAGCCTGGGTCAACCCACAAACAGCCATTACAGAAACGTGCCTTGAGTTGTCCAGTGTCTGGTTTTAATCATAAACCGGACAACTCCCCGTACCTTAACATCGTTAAGATATGAACTGTTCTATATCCAATATAGAACCAGAGGCACTGATTTAATTGAACTAGATTCAAATCATGCAGCTGTCTCCAGTGCATGTCAACTAAATGGAAGGAGGCGGATCAGCGTTACTCAACTTAGGAACACTTCCAATTATGAGTAACCTGAAAGAGAAGCAAGTTCTCTTAATCATTACTTTTCAACTGAATACCACAAGTATCTACATCTTCGATCTCTTTGAAGAATCCCGATACTTGCTACACCTGGTTCTCTACTCTATTCAAATACCTGTAACTTCTCCAAATTCGGACCCTGCGTTTCCACGAAACACCTGTCTAAAAACTAGAGAAGTCATAAGTAAACTGAATGTAGTACGAGGACCAACCCCTCTGTCCTGATGGACCCTGGACAACATACAATACTCTGTATAAGTCCCTTGAGTCTTATAACTCATTCACTGTGTGTCGTAGGTTGAAAACTGTACTTATGGTTAAGAAGAATTACACCGCTGTTTAATGCTCCTTACCTAACCATCCACTGATATAGGTAAATGTCGTAGACATAATTTCAGAAAGGTATATCTCACTCTATGAAAATAGACGTACAGATACATCGATTTGAAATTGGTGCATAACGGCGGATATTCAAAACCAAATACTTGCCGTCCGGCAAATAACCCAGGTGACTTCCTCAAATATCACCGATTACAACGAATCCCGATATAATGAGGACAATCACCTAATTCCCAATAGCTTACTCCCACTCATCATCTGTAAAACCATACAGATGTGAGAATCATACCTGGCAAATACATACCCTGGAGTAAGTGTCTAATCGGGAAATCAGTTTTCTTTTAACATTATACAGTGAAACTGAAACACTGAAATGTTTCGATGGGGTATCCTGGTATTCTTAGTAATGCCTCTTCCAGATTCACGACTGTAACCGTATAATTCTTTGCCACCTCTCCAAAACCCTTCATATGTCTTTAGTCTTTACCTTCTGCACACCCCTTTAGGCCAAATGGTTTTCTTCCTTCCCTACCGTTCGGCACCAGCCTATGGTTTGGAAGAAGACTATCCAATAAGCATAATGGGTGTACTGTCCCAATCCTAGGAACACTCGCAATGAGAGAGGGTGAAGATAAAAGACAACCGAATAAACCTTATTCCTATTTCTCCTGAACCAGAATCCATCCCCGAACTGGAACAAGTTCCATTCGAGTTCGTATATAACCATACGATAGAGTATCCAAATAAACTGTGGATCTTCGTAGTGATACGGAGTGTCCTGGAGAAATACAAAGGTGATGTGGGAGTGGTAACGAAATATTTGGTTTGGTCGTGAATATCTGTTGCAATTTACTTTGCCCTCTTACTAATCCCTTGTTTTGTCTGAACTTAATACCTTCTGTACACCGTTTAGGCTAACTGGTTTTCTTCATTCCCTACCGGTCGGCACCAGCCTATGGTTTGGAAGAAGACTATCCAATTTGCGTAATAGGTGTACTACCCCTAAACCAAGGAGTACTCGTAACCTGAGAGAGGGTAAAAAGAAAAGACAACTGAATAATCCTATCCGTTTTCTCCAGAACCGGAAACCATCCTCGAATCCCTTCGAGTTCGTATCTAACCATACGATGGTTTTGTCCAATGGAAGTGGACGTTCGCAGTAATACGGGGTGTCCTGGAGAAAAGGGTAAAACTAGGAGTGGCAATGAGGTCTGCAACTCTGACAATCCAAAAGCCTGTGTTAAAGAAGGTTCGGTCAACTTGGTCACTGAGTCAAAGTCTTAGGGTCGGGTCAAATGGTCGCAGCCAGAGAGAGAGAGAAAAGAAACACTCAGCGTGCACTCTAACCTAGATCAGAATGGTTACCAATTTATCTAATCTGGAATCCTCCCACTGTACCTCAAATTCTCCTCCAAACCTGAAAGAAGAATTAGTCGGGGTTACCCGAGGAGTAAACTAACTCATCAGTGGGAATCAGGATCCAACTCTCATCGTATGATAACGTGACGGAATCCGCTCATGGTATCACACTCCAGAAGGTATGCGCATATCTGGCAAGTTTCAGTACTTTTGAAACTCCCGATGTGATTTCTGCCCCATGCTCTTATGACCTTGACTTTGGCCAACAAATCATAAGTCACATGTCAAGTTCTGCCCGTCATTCTCCAGGTTAATTTGAATCCACCCGTACATACCCTTGACTTTGGCCAACAAGGCAGTACGACTGTTCCAAACCAACGCATCTATCTATGCTGCATATGAATAACCAACAGCTACCAAACACTGTGCCTTGACTTTGGCCAACAAACACAGCTTGAATACTATTGACTACCCATATGAAACGACGGAGGGCTACGAATGGTTTCTGGCGAAAACCTTTAACGTAATGAACTTGATATCGTTGAAGGAACGGATAGCTTTTTAGAAATATAGTGACGACAACTTCCGCTAAAGAGGTCACTCCCGGTGAAGGGATCTCGGCTCTTTCCCCGTAGAATGGGGTGCAGGATATTCCAACTGAATACCACGGTGCAAAGCAAAAGTAATCGGCTATAGTGAAGTTAATGCCCTGACGCAAACTTATTGTCCAAGGGGTCACTCCCGGTGAAGGGATCTCGGCCCTTGCCTCGTCGACTGAGGAGCAGGATATTCTAAATGAATACCGCGATGCAAAACAAAAGTGAACGTCCTTGCAATAACAGCCTTTTGAAAAGTGTTCCAACAACATCAGATTAGGTTTGTTTTAACTTGCATTGATCCGAATCAATGCAGTCCCATCAATTGATCACACCACAAAGAACGAAAATATACTGACGTACGTATATGCCATCCGCATTCGCCACTGGGTCCCGTCATCACCCGTTAGGTTAGCTAACTAACGGCAGAGCGGGGACTGGACTAGCGCGGATGAAAAACATATACAACATCTACTAATATATATACCAATATATATTATTTCGCTCAAGGCGTGAATAAAAATGCAACATCACAGAAATGTACAGCAACACAGAACAATACAGATATCTGGGATCCCCGGGTTTCACAGAGCCACTACTGAAACCCGACGTTCCCCTGGTCATGTGGATAGCCTGTGCAATGAAATCCTAGACCCCTACGGGCGCGGCAAGTTACCCGCCAAAACCTGAAGCGAGGCAGCCCCCTTCAGCACCGTGAATGGACCACCCAGCACTTCACGGAATCCGGCAACTTGGGCACCCCTCCTGGGTCAACCTGTACCCCCTACGAGTGCGGCGAATAGCCCGCCAATTCCAGACTGAAGCCCCCTCCGTCTCAATGCCCTGAGATGCGGGCTTGTTGCCCTCCAGAACCCGGCTATCCGTGCACCCCACCGCGGGGCAACCCTAGTACAGAAAGTAAAATATACATACAACGGGTACATCGACCGCAACCAGGTCGTGCCCCAAAAAAAAATAATACAAACAGGCAGTGACGGCAGTCCACATGTCGGACGCTCGCCCCGCAATATCAAATGTACATAATACAACAACACTGTACTAGCATTGCATCCAGGCTATCCCCCACGACCGATCCGCAACATCACAGCATAAACATAGAACATCAACGTGAAAGTCACGTTCGCAAATCCGTCTAACCGGGCTATAGCAGTTAGACCGGATTTACCGATCGAGTGACGTTCACGGTCGCAGATATAATGTAAATACTGTGAAAAATGTGTTTAAAATTTTCCGATTGATCAAACCTTAACAAGTGGGCCCCCAAACAAAACTGTAGCACTCACAGAAAACCTGGGCCCAATTTTAATATTCCAGAAAACACATTTTCAACTCAGGAACATTCTGCAAAGTTTTGGGGACAAGAACAGTTGTTACTGCGGCGGAAGCGCGGCCCAAGCAGGGGTTTGGCCGTGCTTTCGCGGTGGAACAGTGAGTTCATGGTACCAAATTTTTACAGTATGTTTCTAATTCCCTGCACATCACTCTGAGACAACCTGAAAAATTTTTGGACTCAAAAAAAAATTCGACAGAAACTGATGTGCTTGAAATACGCATTTTCGGGATTTTGTTCGATCGGAAACGTAAAACACATTTAACGAAAGCTAGACTAAGTTAATGGCGAGGCTCTGATACCACTGTAAGTGCACGGCGGCGCCCCGGCCGTCAATCCGACGCCGGAATGCGGAAACGGTGATAAACTTAAATTTTTGCGGACTTTGCAAACCGGCACCACCGCGCACTAAACTCCGGATCGTAACCATTAACAAGTCTAAGCTAACTAGAATACGGGTTAGAGATATACCGACTGATCCGAGTCCTCCGGTCTTCATCTCCACTCCGATCTCCTCGCGGGATCTCCGTCCGTCTCCTCCTCGTCGGAAAGGGCACCACATCGCCTTCGTCTTTTACGTGCTCCCGCCTCAATACCGAGGCAACTCGGGCATGAAGCCGGCAACTCGACATGCTCAAGATATGCTGTAGGAAGTGTAGTGTAGAGTGGATGTCTCACTTTGGGGTTTGTTGCCTTTGGATGGAGGAATGAAGATTGAACTTTGGAGGGAAATGAAGCTACCAATTTTTGCAAGGAAATGAGATGAAGAATGAAGCATCAAAATGAACCTCTCATTTTTCCTCTCCTCACAATGTGTGGCCGGCCAAATTAATCCATACCCTATCAAATCCCCATAAATGCAAGGGATGGAGCAAAGGATAATGAAGCTATCATATCAATCTTTTACATAAAACCCCTCCACAAATATGTTATTTGCAAACTTGCAAATAATACCCTCCATCGGAAAAGTCCGGCCGGGAAAGAACAAAGGAAAACCGGCCGGAACGGAATGCAAACTGGCAACTCCAGAAAACTGGTCCCGTAATAAATTACAGGAAAACCCCGATACTGTGCATACACACCCGCATCTGTATTCCGTCCGGATACAAATGCAAAGAGACAAAATCTACACTATCTAAAACTAGAATCCGGCTTAAGCCAAAACCGGCTAGTAAAAACCGTCCGATTACGATCCGTGCAATACCGCACGTATCTGATCGAACCCTGCCATATCTCCATACGGCCTCTACAGCGTTTCGCCCGAAAGCTGAGTAACTGAAAGTGTGGTAGACTGTAAAGACTCGTCAATACTATGGCTGTGGATTTAACCACTAGCCCGTCAGAGGTATAAGCCAATACGTAACGGGCCACCAGCTATTGACTAAAAGGGACGTCGATGAGCGAACTCATCCTGACACCCTACTGAGCCTGTCAGTGACAATATCCGTACAGTCCGGTCCGTTCGTCTATGAGCATCGCATGGCGGGCCTAGGGGGTTGGTAAAAGTCAGACCCCCAAAAGCGGTACAAGTCGTGTCGGAGTGTAGCCCAGAACACCCTGAGATACTACTGGAATACCTACCAGTAAATCTCCTTGCCTTGGCCAAGGACTTTGTGTAATGGCTCTCCTAGACACAGCACGACCTCACCCCCAATACCGGGAGAGACGAACCCCTGAAGATACGCTCACTGCCTCCATGTGGCTCGGGACTGTACCCAACTAAAACCTGTTTGCACGACTCCTTTGAGCCGTGGTAGGGTAGTAATCAAAGTACAGTGGGAACTCACACGAGACAAATGACGATCCCCAGGTCGATGAACTAACCTGCACACATGTCACCAGGGAACTGCCATCTGACGTCTGGTATATGACTAACTAGCATGTTCCCGGCGAGTCCTGTCCGGTGTACTCATAACCCAATGAGCACCTGTATACATCTTAGGTGATCCAACTGACACCAGTGGCTTGTGAGACCGGCCACCGCCCCTCGTCGGGGTCTCGACTGTATACACTAGTCTACTAATGGAGTATCGATGCCCGGTCTCGAAACTCCCACGACTAGGGACCTTTTAAGGATATGCTTGTAGACCCCCAGCTCCCACTTATATGATCGCCCTCATACTGCTGGTGGTCAAGCAAGAATCCTAGGGGCTCTATCAACGTGTAATAGCGACGTGTCAGGTCACCTAAAGCAGTACACGATGATAAAGGTAAACCAGATAGCATACTATCATCTCGAGTAAGACTGTCCTACCGGGATAGGTCCTCCCTCAATCATTACAATCACGTACCTGTGACCTAATAATTGACTCTGAGGGCACTATCTCCAACAGGACGGACTCGCCGAGAACTCCCAGATGGTATTATACCTTACGTCAGATGGCAGTTCTCTGGTGACACTGGTATAGAGTAGTCTGTTGACCCGAGATCGTCATAGAGTCTTGTGTGGTTCCCACTGTGCTTTGATTTCCATCTTACCACGTCCAAGAGGGCGTGCAAAACGGTGGTTTTTGGGTACAGTCCCGAATCACATGGAGGTAATGAGCGATAGGAGGGGATTCGTCTCTCCCGGTATAGGGAGTTGATGTTGCGCTGTGTTCGATTGGCTATAACCGGAAATCCCTGGCCATGGTTGTTGAGATTTACTGGTAAGTGTTACCAGTAGTTTCTCGAACTGTTATAGACCTCATATCGACACGACTTATCGAGCTGTTGGGGTCTGACGTTTACCAACCCTGGGCGAGATATGCGACATATCAGACGACGAGACCGGACTGTACGGTAAGTGTTACTGGTTGGATTCACAGGAGTGTGAGCGGGCTTGCTCGTCGATCTTCTGATCGCTCAATACCCGGGTGGCCGTTATGTTTAGCAGACCGCTTGCGGCTTGTGGGTGTTTGATATGATCATCACCTGCTGCCGGCGTATTGACGAGTCTTTAGAGTCCTACACAAAGGTTTCCTGGCTCAAGCGAAACGAAATAGGAGCGCATATGAGATATGTGCGGGACCGAGAATAATGCGTGTATGTGATCCGTATTCTATTCTCGCGATGAATGTATCGAATGGTTGTGTTAGTTATATGTATGCCCTAGAGGCCATTACTGTACAGAGGATGTATATTGTAGTGGATGCTTGGACATATATAGGGAGGACTTTCTTGCTCGACATGATAGTATGCTATCTGGTTGATCTTTACCTTAACGTGTTCACTGACTGTCTCTCTGTTACATGTTGGTAAAGCCCTTAGGATGTGAACTTGACTACCTGGACTATGATGCGGATCATACTAGTGGGGACATGGTAGTCCATAAGTACATCCTTCAAAGTCCCTAGTCGAGGGTATATCGAGACGGGGCATCGATATACCAGAGTAGACTAGCGTGTACCTTCTCGACCCATACAGATGGGCGATGCATGATCCTATATCCATTGGTGTTTGACATCGGAAATGATATACGGGTGCTCAGTAGAGACTGGGTACACTGGACGGACTCGCCGAGAACTCCCAGATGGTATTATACCTCACGTCAGATGGCAGTTCTCTGGTGACACTGGTACAGAGTAGTCTGTTGACCCGAGATCGTCATAGAGTCTTGTGTGGTTCCCACTGTGCTTTGATTTCCATCTTACCACGTCCAAGAGGGCGTGCAAAACGGTGGTTTTTGGGTACAGTCCCGAGTCACATGGAGGCAATGAGCGATAGGAAGGGATTCGTCTCTCCCGGTATAGGGGGTTGATGTTGCGCTGTGTTCGATTGGCTATAACAGGAAGTCCCTGGCCAGGGCTGATCAGAGAATTGCTGGTAAGTGTTACCAGTAGTTTCTCGACCCGTTATGAGCCTCATATCGACACGACTTATCGAACTACTGGGGTCTGACGTTTACCACCCCTAGGCGAGATATGCGACATATCAGACGATCAGACCGGACTGTACGGTAGTGTTACTGGTTGGATTCACTGGAGTGTGAGCAGGCTTGCTCGTCGATCTTCAGATCGCTCAATACCCGGGTGGCCGTTACGTTTAGCAGACCGCTTGCGGCTTGTGGATGTTTGATATGATCATCATCCGCTGCCGGCGTATTGACGAGTCTTTAGAGTCCTACACAGAGGTTTCCTGGCTCAAGCGAAACGAAATAGGAGCGCATATGAGATATGTGCGGGACCGAGAATAATACCAGTATGTGATACTGTATTCGATTCTCGCGATGTGACATTGATCGGTTATATGCGATATAGCCGGGTTATCGGATCAAGTGTTGATTCGATAAGTTGTTACTAATGATACTAGTCGGTTATATGCGATATGACCGGATCGTTAAATCAAGTGTTGATTTAATGATTTAATGTATAATTATATATTTGATATATTACTTTGCATCAACTAGTATCGGTTCACTTTAAAATGGATTTTCTCACTCGGGTGTGCGCATTGCATATGCGATATGATTTTGTGCACTTTATTGTATCATGTTTGATGATGCATGATTGCTAGGTTATGTGTAAAGAATTTTACCAAAGTTATTTAAATGGTTAAGGGTTTTACTTATTCATTAATTAGTCTTTTTATTTTTGGAAAAAGGAAAAGAAATGAGAGAAAAATGGTGGCTTATTTTGTTTGCACTTGAAGCTTCATGAAGCTTTTATGATGCAACCATTTTTGTCTCATCTCCTAAACCCTAACCATTCCTTTAACCTTGGTCAATTCTCTACACTTAACTTAGGTTAAAGTTATGATAAGAATGATATTATTATTCTTTTCATAATTAACAAAATCTTATCATATATTTCTTTCTTCTTCTTCTTCATGAGCAAGGAAGAAAAAGCTTTCTTCATCAATGGTGATTGATGATAAAGAGTGAGAAATCCAATTCTAAAGTCTACCCACTTCCTATTTTTTCATCCTCTACCTCTTGCCAAGTAGTAGAGTGTGTTTCCTTCACAAGTTTTTAGGGCTTGGTGAAGGTGGAGCTTGATTTAGCGATGCCTCGACGTAGATCATCTTCGGCATGGACATCGACGACCTAGCTCGCTTTTTCTCCGACGAAGCCGACTCTAGAGCCCGGATTCCTTTTGGACAGCGGAGATGACTTCGTTGCGGAGCTATAGAGGTGGAGCACCGGATCTACAAAGGTTGTATTTCCGTTTTCCCATTAGTTAATTGTTAACTAGTTATCTTTTTGCCTAGAAATCTAGCAAACGATCCGTAGTCGGGTTTGTCGGCACCGTTAAAATTTTAATTTGGCATGATCGATGCCTTGTGAGACCTCTTGAGAGTGCCTAGGAACCCTACAGTGGTATCAGAGCCTAGCTAGAGCCTTAGGCGAAGTCCAGACGGATTTTGAAACCCGAACGAACCCGAAAACCCAAACCCAAAATTGCTCTCTGTCCTTTTTCTAAAAACTGGGATTTTTCCAGATTAAAAATTGCCAAAAATTTTAGCAGGGAATTGTATGAGTTACTGTGAAGCACGTGATGATAAGTCCACTAAGGAAGCGCGGAACCGCGGCCCCTACCATAGCATTAGCGGCGCTTCCGCGGCCACACTGTAGATTTACACCACGTGGATAGCACAGTAATTCTTGTCTCGGAGTGCTGAGTCTTCTGGAAATTTTTATAATTTATTCAAGAGTTGAATTTTCTGGAGTTGTTTTGGGGATTCGGTGTTTCGATCGGGGTATCAAATTTTGTCTATGTGGCTTTCCGGATAAATTTTTAGAATATGTTAAAAAGTTCGACCGGATATAAATACCCAATTTTTCCACTGTCGGGAAATTTCCAAGTGTTGGATTTTTCCGTAGTTTAACGACGTTCTAAGTAGTGCAAGTAACGCGATGGACCCTCTAGAAGACAACAAACCTTAACTCGATTATGTGACCGTCTTGAACTGCCCTTTGAACCTTCGGGTTTGGGGCATTACGGCGTGCCACATGTGAGGCGTTGGCTTGACCCTTCTACGGCTGGACCGTTGGTACTGAGGCACGAACTGAATGTTGTTAGACTCATATTTCATGTGTTGATCTGTATCGGGAAAACTTGGGTGTTCGATTGTTCGATCGGAAAGTTTGACATTTTCTATTTATCCGGAATGGGATACAATAATTGGAATTCACAAATAGTTATGAGATAACTGAATGAATATTATAAACATAGCACTTTAGTCTCACTTGATCGGTTGGCACGGAATTTTGATGTGATTAAAAGTCCGTCGCAATCACGTAGTGTACGCGGATAGTCGCCGGGTAAACTTAATAGACAGCCTCACTCCATAGCCCCGACCAAGTGACTGTAGGAGAACCCCGTCGCCGAAAGCATCCGTTCGGGTGCTCGCGGTAGCGGTGTTCCGCCTTGGTGCACTTCGTCGACGGTATCAGGGGTGCGGCCGCCTACTAAAGTTTGCGACGAGCATTCGATCAGTTTTTCGGGAATCTTGTTGAATTGCCCGACTTGATATTGAAAAGTGTTTTCGATAATGAGACTAAAATGCGGGGTTTATAATTGTTAGGCATGCGATGTCTAAGGAATTCATTCGGTCAGGCATGTGATGTCTGAGGTGGTTGCGGATTCCAACTGTTGTAGTTTTACACTTTCTTTTCTGTGACCGTAAGTGTAATATGTGATATCGCCGGTTTCGTTGCTATATGTCAACGACAATTGGGATGCACATATTTACTTACGTTGATGACATGTGATGTTATATGTTGCTGGATATGTTATATTGGATCGTCGTGTTTGAATAGCCGGGGGGGTTTTATGTGAGATGAGTGTTTTTCATTTTCATTCATGTAAAAACTTGTATGTAATATTCTTTTATTGGGGCGCTTCCAGGTTGCGGAAGTTGTCACCGTTTGTATATTATTTACTTTTCCGCACTAGGATAGACCCAAGGAGGAGGGCACAAGTAACCGGGTTCTGGAGTCCAGTGGGAGACCTACTCGAGGAGTCGAGTCCGGGTCTCCTAACTCCAGAATTGGTAGGGTTGCTTGCCGCTCTCGTAGGGGTCTAGGGCTGTGGGATTGGCTATTCATCACAACCGTGGAATCCGTGTTTTATACTGGCTCGTATTAAAAACACGGACGTCCTAGTATATCCAATATTTCATATGTTTCTTCTGCTGCGATATCTGTGATGTGATCATGTGATGTTCTGTGATAGATACAGTATATAGTATATATGATATATTATATAGGCGTTACTTATGTTTTACACCCGCGCTAGCCCTGCCCCGCTCTGCCGTTAGTTACCTAACCTAACGGTGCACGAGGGGACATCGAGGCGATTGCGGATGGCATAAGTGTACGTCGTATTTATCTGTGATGTTTAGGTAATTAAATGATGGGACTTCATTAATGAGATTAATGAAATAAAAGAAACCTAAGATGTTGTAGAATCGAATTTCAAAATAAAACAGGTAGCTACAGTTCTTGCTTTGCACAGAGGTATATGTGATATATCCTGCACCTTATTCGATGAGGAAAGGACCGAGATCCCTTCACCGGGAGTGACTCCTTTAGCAATAACTGGCAGATGCTACACACTCGGTTTGTCTTTTGATTGCTTTTAAGTGTTTTTGCTTTGCACAGTGATATATATGATATATCCCACACCTCATTCGACGAGGAAAGGACCGACGATCCCTTCATCGGGAGTGACTCCTTTAGCAAAACTAGAAAAGCCTCAAAAGCACTCCATTTCAAAATCATTTGATTCTACAACGATATCAAGTTCATTACGCAATAGGTTTTCAGAAAAACCTGTCGTAGCCCTCCGTCATTTCAGATAAATCCTGTTTAGTATTCGTGCTGCGTTTGTTGACCTTGTCAAGGCGCAGTGTGCGGTAGCTAACCAGTATTTATCTGCTTATGCATATGATGCAGATTGGGTTAGGGTAGTCGTGCGGCCTTGTTGACCTTGTCAAGGGTCGTGCGGGTGGGTTTGATTCAATCAAGAAATGACGGGTTGAACTTGACTTGCGGTCTATGGTTTGTTGACCTTGTCAAGGTCATAGATCGTTCGGGGCAAAATATTATCGGGAATTTCAAGTGTTGAAATTTGCAATGAGATTGCATACCTTCTATGAGATAGTTGGATCCCGATACCCGCTGCGAGTAATCGTTACTCCTGGGAGAGTTTTATACATTACAATTAGCCGATCAAGTAGGTGTCTAGAAAGGTGTCAACGGGGTTAGGCCTCTGGGAAAACGAGGTTTACAGTAATTAGGTTCGTGCGAAAGCACGGGGGACCTCCCTCAAAGTACCGACACTGGCCTGGCTGAAAGATTGGCGAACTTGTAGTGTGTAATTAATCCCGGCTAGTCTTTCCTTTTAGGGTTTGAAGGAAGATTTGATAAAAAGCAGTGGGAGCCATCCTGATTAGATAAAATAATAACCAATCTATTCTTGACAGAGCGCACGCTGAGTGTTTTCTTCTCTCTCTCTCCAGGTAGCGACCATATCACGCCTTAATCAAGATAATAATACGGAATATTGACCGAACCCGCTTGTTATACTGAGCTGGGGAACGTTGGTCCCGCTCCAACTTATAATTGTTATAAGACAGAGCAGGAAATTGGGGAATACCAGATTTCCCGTGCCGCCCAAACGAAGAGAGTGCATGCTGATGCATCATCTTCGGGTGTGTTCATTACAAAGAACTGTTTCTCAGTGTTCTTTACGTCCTGGGTATGTGATACCAGATCAGGATCCCAGATATGTAATCTGTTACATAGGGCTACAGAAAGGTAGAGAACTGAGAACGGGTGATAAGTTTCATGAGACAGAAAACGGGGCAAGTGTTGCAGCCAAGTCTGTTGGTCACTATCACCCTGTATTACCAATACATTGATTCTGAACGAATGTTATTAGATACCGAACCTGATATACAAAATCATATCAGTCTCTTTAATTAGTAAAGAAACGGTAAAATTTTGTATTGTTGGATAATGTTTTGAACATTTCCTATATCAAAAGTTGATCGGTTCAGGCACGTTGTCTAAAAGCATTAATGTTCTAAATCAAACTACAGTTCTTAGTATACGGAACACACACAAGAGGAAGAGTTCAGAAATGAACGGATCCTTCTTGAGGTATTGTAGACTAGGTCAGATCAATATGACCCGACTAGCTAGAGTTACATTTAGATGCATATTTAAATTAGTTTGAATTTACATCTTGTGAAACTCGCCAGTCATGTCACAAAGATAAGATGACCATAGCTCCGTTTACTGGAAACAGAGAAAGAGTTAGTAAACTCTTGGGACTGATACATGATGATGTATGTAAGGTCTCCTGTCTACACATGCCAGGACTGGTTCTTTATACTTCATTACGTTCTCTGATGATCTCTCAAGATTCAGACATATGTTCCTGTTGAAACACAAGTCCGAACCTTTTGAGATATTCACAGAATATAAGTTAGAAGTAGAGAACCAATACGGGTATAAGTATTATGTCCTTTGATGTGATCAGGGAGGAGAATACTTGAGCACGGAATTCCTGGACTATTCTAAAGGAGAATGAGGTTCTCTCTCAGCATTACTCCTTTGTATACACCATAGCACGATGGTATATCAGGGCGGAGCAATCACACCCTATACGATAAGGTATGCTCTATGATGAGTACTACTGAGTTACCTATTTCCTTATGGGAGTTATGCACTTGAGAAGCTGCATACCTATTGAATAGGGTTCAAATCAAATCAGTTGCCTACCACTTCATATTTGATATGATAAGGGAAGAGCCCATGTCTTAAGCTAGTTAAGATTTGGGGTTGTCCGGCCTATGTCTAAAAGCAAAATCCGGACAAGCTCGAGGCAAGGTCTGTAATGTAGAACTAGAAATGTTCCAGCCATACAAACTGCAGCAGATGATTTAGTACAACCTGAGGATTCAGTAGAAACCAACGAATCTCAGCCTCTCCGCCGATCTAGTAGGGTTCCTCACCCACCTGAGAGATACTTCGGTTTCTCTATGACAGTGGGAGCGAGGATTGCATCATGAGATGATGACCCAACTAGTTTCGAGCAGGCCATCGAGAGTAAGACTCTGTAAGAATGGCTGGATGTTTAGTGATCTGAGATGGAATCCTTATACACCAACAAAGTATGGACTTTGGTTGCTATATCTGAAGGGTTAAATCCCCATCAGGAGCAAGTATATCTTGAGAAGATTACTTGGTGTAGATGGAAAAGTTGAGACTTTCAAAGCTAGACTTGTTAAAGGTTTGCATCATTGACCAGGTGTGGATCATGATGAAACTTTTTCTAAGGATCTATGCTTAAGTCCATCCAGATCCTACTTGTCACGGCTACATACCATGACTACGATATCTGGTGGTTGGGTGTCTTGACTGCTTTTCTAAATGATGATTTAGAAGAGTGCGTCTATAAGTACACAGCCAGAGGGCCTCGTAGACAGTGGGAGCAGCGGAAACGTGTGCAAGATGCTTTATAGGATAAAGCAGGCATCGCGGAGTTGGAACATCTGTTTTGATGTGTTAGTCAAAGAGTTTGACATCATCAAAATGGTAGATGAACCTTGTATAGACAAAAAGGTAGTAGGGAGTATAGTGACGATCCTCGTAGAGTACGTGGATGACATGCTCTTGATAGGGAAGGAGTTTCCAAAGCTACGTTCGGTCAATCTCCGCTTATCACAATGATTCTCCATATAGGATCAAAGTGATACCTCCTAAATCCTGGATTTTGGATCTATGAGATAGATCTAAATGGATGTTAGAATTCTCACTAGATGTAGTGAGACGGTATCAACCGATCCTGGGGAGAATCACTGGAAGGGTTCCAGGGTGATACAGACGACTGAATCTCAGTCACAGGCATTGTCTTTACCTTCAGTAAAGGGACGGTACGTTGGAAGAGTTCTAAGCTAGATACCGTGGCATACTAGATGATAAAGGCTCGATACATCGCTACTTAAGATGCTACCAAAGAGGATGTTTGGGTGTATATTAGTTCATGAGATGAACTACGTTCCTACCATTGTGAGACAATGGAGTTGTGGCTTATGCCGAGGAACGCCGGTCCCATCAGTGATCCAGACATATTCTAAGGCAGTATCACCTGATCATGGAGATGGTTGATCTCCAGGGTGATCGAGGTTAGGAGAGTAGACTCAGAGGACAACACAGCGGATCCACTCACAAAGGCCTGTTCCCAGAGAGAGACTTTTATGGGATGGTTGAGTATGAGATACTGCAACCACTGCTACAGATGGCCCTAGTGCAAGTGGGAGATTGTTAGTTATATGTATGCCCTAGAGGCCATTACTGTACATAGGATGTATATTGTAGTGGATGCTGGGACATATATAGGGAGGACTTTCTTGCTCGACATGATAGTATGCTATCTGGTTGATCTTTACCTTAACGTGTTCACTGATTGTCTCTCTGTTACATGTTGGTAAAGCCCTTAGGATGTGAACTTGACTACCTGGACTATGATGCGGATCATACTAGTGGGGACATCGTAGTCCATAAGTACATCCTTCAAAGTCCCTAGTCGAGGGTATATCGAGACGGGGCATCGATATACCAGAGTATACTAGCGTGTACCTTCTCGACCCATACAGATGGGCGATGGATGATCCCATATCCATTGGTGTTTGACATCGGAGATGATATACGGGTGCTCAGTAGAGACTGGGTACACTGGACGGACTCGCCGAGAACTCCCAGATGGTATTATACCTCACGTCAGATGGCAGTTCTCTGGTGACACTGGTACAGAGTAGTCTGTTGACCCGAGATCGTCATAGAGTCTTGTGTGGTTCCCACTGTGCTTTGATTTCCATCTTACCACGTCCAAGAGGGCGTGCAAAACGGTGGTTTTTAGGTACAGTCCCGAGTCACATGGAGGCAATGAGCGATAGGAGGGGATTCGTCTCTCCCGGTATAGGGGGTTGATGTTGCGCTATTTTCGATTGGCTATAACAGGAAGTCCCTGGCCAGGGCTGATCAGAGAATTGCTGGTAAGTGTTACCAGTAGTTTCTCGACCCGTTATGAGCCTCATATCGACACGACTTATCGAACTATTGGGGTCTGACGTTTACCACCCCTAGGCGAGATATGCGACATATCAGACGATCAGACCGGACTGTACGGTAGTGTTACTGGTTGGATTCACTGGAGTGTGAGCGGGCTTGCTCGTCGATCTTCAGATCGCTCAATACCCGGGTGGCCGTTACGTTTAGCAGACCGCTTGCGGCTTGTGGATGTTTGATATGATCATCATCCGCTGCCGGCGTATTGACGAGTCTTTAGAGTCCTACACAGAGGTTTCCTGGCTCAAGCGAAACGAAATAGGAGCGCATATGAGATATGTGCGGGACCGAGAATAATACCAGTATGTGATACTGTATTCGATTCTCGCGATGTGACATTGATCGGTTATATGCGATATAGCCGGGTTTTCGGATCAAGTGTTGATTCGATAAGTTGTTACTAATGATACTAGTCGGTTATATGCGATATGACCGGATCGTTAAATCAAGTGTTGATTTAATGATTTAATGTATAATTATATATTTGATATATTACTTTGCATCAACTATTATCGGTTCACTTTAAAATGGATTTTCTCACTCGGGTGTGCGCATTGCATATGCGATATGATTTTGTGCACTTTATTGTATCATGTTTGATGATGCATGATTGCTAGGTTATGTGTAAAGAATTTAACCAAAGTTATTTAAATGGTTAAGGGTTTTACTTATTCAATAATTAGTCTTTTTATTTTTGGAAAAAGGAAAAGAAATGAGAGAAAAATGGTGGCTTATTTTGTTTGCACTTGAAGCTTCATGAAGCTTTTATGATGCAACCATTTTTGTCTCATCTCCTAAACCCTAACCATTCCTTTAACCTTGGTCAATTCTCTACACTTAACTTAGGTTAAAGTTATGATAAGAATGATATTATTATTCTTTTCATAATTAACAAAATCTTATCATATATTTCTTTCTTCTTCTTCTTCATGAGGAAGGAAGAAAAAGCTTTCTTCATCAATGGTGATTGATGATAAAGAGTGAGAAATCCAATTCTAAAGTCTACCCACTTCCTATTTTTTCATCCTCTACCTCTTGCCAAGTAGTAGAGTGTGTTTCCTTCACAAGTTTTTAGGGCTTGGTGAAGGTGGAGCTTGATTTAGCGATGCCTCGACGTAGATCATCTTTGGCATGGACATCGACGACCTAGCTCGCTTTTTCTCCGACGAAGCCGACTCTAGAGCCCGGATTCCTTTGGACAGCGGAGATGACTTCGTTGCGGAGCTATGGAGGTGGAGCACCGGATCTACAAAGGTTGTATTTCCGTTTTCCCATTAGTTAATTGTTAACTAGTTATCTTTTCGCCTAGAAATCTAGCAAACGATCCGTAGTCGGGTTTCTCGGCACCGTTAAAATTTTAATTTGGCATGATCGATACCTTGTGAGACCTCTTGAGAGTGCCTAGGAACCCTACAGGTTGTATGCGATATAACTTAGTTATCGAACCAAGGATTGATTCGATAAGCCGATACATTGGATACTAGTCGGTTGTGTGCGACATGACCGGATCATTGAATCAAGTGTTGATTTAATGATTTAATGCATAATTATATATTTGATATATTACTTTGCATTAACTAGTATTGGTTCACTTTAAATGGATTCTCTCACTTGGATTGTGCGCATTGTATATGTGATATACTTTTGTACACAAGTTTGTATCATGTTTGATGATACATGCTCACTAGGGTTTGTGTAAAGATTAAACCATGGTTGTGTAATGGTTAGGGTTTTCATTTTCTTATTCATTTATTTATTTATTTGTTTATTCATTTTGGAAAAGAATAAAGAGAAAAATGGTTGCTAGTTTTGTTTTATTGTTGAAGCTTCATGAAGCTTTGACTAAGTGACCATTTTGTCTCATGCTTAACCCTAACCATTCCACTTAACCCTAGTTCATTCTCTACACTTGACCATGGTTTGATTATGATAAGTATTCATTTTATTTTGTTCTTAAAAAACTTATCATAATATTCTTTCTTCTTCTTCTTCATCTTCTTCAATGAAGAAAGCTTGACTTCATCAATGGTGACTTGATGAAATGAGTGAGAAATCCGATTCTAAAGTGAACCCACCTCCTATTTCTTCATCCTCTATCTCTTGCCAAGTAGTAAAGGGTGTTTTCTTCACAAGTTTCATGACTTGGTGAAGTGGGAGCTTGATCTAGTGATGCTTCGACGTAGATCATCTTCGGCACGAAGCCGACGACCTTGCCCGCCCATTTCTCCGATGAAGCCGACGCTAGAGCCCGGGTTTCCATTTGGACAACGAGGAGACTTCATTGCGGAGCTATGGAGGTGGAGGACCGGATCTACAAAGGTTGTATTTCCATTATTTTAGTTAAGTAGTTAACTAGTTGCATCGCATAGCCTATATATCTAGTTAACGATCCGTATTAGGGTTTCTCGGCACCCGTAAAATTTGAAATTGGCATGGTTGATGCCTTGTGAGACCTCATTTGCGTGCCTAGGAACCCTACAGTCTCCTCGTCAGAAGGACACCACATCATTGAGTCTTTTTACGGGCTCCCGCTTCATCCGAAGCAACTCGGACATGAAGTCTGCTAGCCGACGTATCCAAGGTGAAGTAGAGAATGTGTGTGATAACTTTTCCTCTTGACACTCTAAGATTCTCAACGCATGAGATTGTTAGAGTGGAGGTAGAAGATGATGCCAATGGTGGAACTTGTGAGCAAGAAGAAGTAAGAAAAGAGATGAGCATTTTGTGTTACTGTGTTGAATTATTGTTGTAAGCACAAGAATGAAAACCCAAGAGCTAACCCCAAGCCTATGGCTGCCCTCTCTCTCTCCATCCATCAATTCAACACAATAAACAAATCCTAATGTGACATTAGCACAAATAAAGGGACCATGAGTCACTAAACTTGTCCATGTCACATTAAATGCACCTCATCATGAAATCTACTCACAATTTCCACATGTAAATATTAATCCAAATGTTTACAACAACAAAAAGATACGGCAACATCTAAAGTAAACTCGTGACAGATCATAAGGATACCCCTCACCTGTATATACATACCTGCATCCGCATTCCGACTTAATGCGAATGCGATGAGACGAAAGTAATCCAACAAATCTAATACTAGGATCAGGCTTAAACCAAAGCCCACTAGTTTGATCCGTCCGATCATGATCCGTGCATAAGTGCACGTATATATGATCGAACCCTGCCATAATACCATACGGCCTCTACAACGTTTCGCCCGAAACTTGAGAAACTGTTTGTAGGGGACTATAAAGACTCGTCAATACTTTGGCTATGGATTTAACCACTAGCACGTCAGTGGTACTAGCCGTACGTAACGGGCTACCAGGTATTGACCAAAAGGGAGGTCGATGAGCGAACTCATCCTGACACCCTACTGAGCCTGTCAGTGACAATATCCGTACAGTCCGGTCCATTCGTCTATGAGTATCGCATGTCGGGCCTACGGGGTTGGTAAAAGTCAGACCCCTAAAAGCAGTACAAGTCGTGTTGGAGTGTAGTCCAGAACACCATGAGATACTACTGGAATACCTACCAGTAAATCTCTTGCGTTGGTCAAAGAATTCGTGTAATGGCTATCCTAGACACAGCGCGATCTCACCCCCAATACCGGGAGATACGAAACCCCTGCCGATCCGCTCGCTGCCTCCATGTGGCTCGGGACTGTACCCAACTAAAACCTGTTTGCACGACTGCTTTGAGCCATGGTAGGGTAGTAATCAAAGCAGAGTGGGAACTCACACGAGACAAATGATGATCTCAGGTCGATGAACTAACCTGTACACATGTCACCAGGGAACTGCTATCTAACACTAGGTATAAAACCAACTAGCATATTCCCGGCGAGTCCTGTCCGGTGTACTCATAACCCAATGAGCACCTGTATACGTCTTAGGTGAACCAACTGACACCAATGGCTTGTGAGATCAGCCACCGCCCTTCGTCGGGGTCTCGATCCGTATACACTAGTCTACTCTGGAGTATCGATGCCCTGTCTCGAAACTCCCTCGACTAGGGACCTTTTAAGGATGTGCTTATAGACCCCAGCTCTTACGTATATGATCGCCATCATACTGCTGGCCGTCAAGAAAGAATCCTAAGGGCTCTATCAACGTGTAATAGTAATCTGTAATATCACCTAAAGCATGTACACGATGATAAAGATAAACCAGATAGCATACTATCATCTTGAATAAGACTGTACTTCCGGCATAGGTCCTCCCTCAATCATTGCAATCACGTGCCTGCGATCCAATAATTGACTTTGAGGGCACTATATTCAACAATCTCCCACTTGCACTCAAGGCTAATTATTGCGATGTCGCATACTCACAGCCCGTGTGATACCGAACACCCAACTCCTCAACTGATCAGTCTCACAAAGCCCGTTTGTGAAACTATTGCGTTTGAGGAATAGCCTCAGTGAGTGGATCCACCCTGATGTATCTTTCTATGTCTCTCTTTATCTCAAGTTCGCGGAGAAAGCCATCTCCCGAAATGAGCAATACCTGTCTTAGAATATGTCTGGATATCTGATAGGACCTAGTTCATAAATGAACTCCAAATCCAAACTTCTTAGACTGTATCGTCAACTGAACATAATCAGTATCCTATACCACACCTCCCTCAGTATCTTCTTGGACCACCTGTCCAAAATACTGCACCTCGTTAGAGGGAAAACTATAATTCTCACAGTCACTATGTCATCCAGGTCACCTTGGAAGCCTGGAATGATAATCCTCTCCCGAAAGAGGATGTCGTTATCATCTCCCTAGAACATCCACTTATGTTCTAAAACTGCTTCCGAATGTTTCTCCAGGATTGGATTAGTATCAACTTATTGTATCTAGTGCAAAAACAACATCTGATGTGGTACTTGACATCTCATGATTGACTCAATTGCCTATGCAAGTGATACGTCAATCATGCAATCCCTCTCCCCTTTAGTCTGTAAGACACCTTTAGAGAGGGTGACTCCATCACCTGCAGGTACACTACCATGCCGGGAGTCGTCCATTCTAGAACACCTGTAGAATGCTGTCTAAGTACCCAGATTGGGAAACTACCCAAATTTAGATCTAAAACCATAGATCTAGTAACCAGAATATCTGATATTATATCTATATCCTATGTGGAGAAACCACTGTGTGACAACCAAAGTATAACCGATCGTAGTATAGGAATATCACTTCCTACTATGTGTATGTCATCCAAATACCAGGACATCACACCCTACTACCTTCTTAACAGATCCATCCCCTATTCTGATGAAGTCAAAACTCATGACTGTCACATCAAAAATAGATGGTCTATCACCGCTATATCTTCTTTAGTCTATAAATAGACACAAGCTACTTGTCCACTATGCTTTCGTTGCTCTCACTGACCACAACAACCCTCTGGCAGAATCATATACACGTGCACTTCTAAAGCTAGTTAAGAATGACGCTATACTCATCCTCCTGCCGGGTCTCAAAATCTGGAACAACAGCAATGCCAAGTCTGGGTAATCAAGAACCTACTTGTCATCGTCCTTGAGGCTACCGGAGTACCTCTCGGGTGCCTGAGGTTACCCACCACATCTGCGGGGTGGCTAATGGAATGAAAATCCATATTGAATCTTTAGGTCCTATTAAATTTTTAGTAATCGTTTGCGGTTCTGGAATAACTTCCAGTTCTACCATACTCCCACTACTGTTTTCTGGAAAAAAATCCATTTTTATCAAAACTGTGGCGAGTCAAGAACAATATCACTATTGATCTTCCAGATGGTAGAAAGTCAACCCTCGTCTTAGCCCAGGTCAACCCACAAACAACCATTATAGAAACGTGCCTTGAGTTATTCAGAGTCTGGTTTTAAGTATAAGCCGGACAACTCCCCGTTCCTAAACATCGTTAAGATATGAATAGTTCTATATCCAATATAGAAACAGAGGCACTGATTTAATTGGAACCAGATTGAAATCATGCAGCTGTCTCCAGTGCATGTCAACTAAATGGAAGGAAGCCGATCAGCGTTACTCAACTTAGGAATGCATCCAGATATGAGTAACCTGAAAGGGAAAGAAGTTTCTTAAAATCATTACTATCAACTGAATACCATACACAAATATCTACATTTTCGATCACCTTGAAGAATCCTGATACTTGCAACACCTGGTTCTCTACTTTATTCTTATACCTATAACTTCTCAAAACTTAGACCTTGCATTTCTACGAAACACATGTCTAAGAACTAGAGAATTCACAAGTAAACAGAATATAGTACGAGTACCAACCCCTCTGTCCTAATAGACACTGTACAACATACAATACTCTGTAAAAGTCCCTTGAGTCTAATAACTCATTCCCTCTGTATCGTAGGTTGAAAACTGTACTTATGGTTAAGAAGAATTACACCGCTCTTTAATGCTCCTTACCTAACCATCCACTAATAAAGGTAAATGTCGTGGACATAATTTCAAAAAGTTATATCTCACTTTATAAAAATAAACGTACAGATATATCAATTTGAAATTGGTGCATAACAACGGATATTCAAAACCAAATATTTTCCGTCCGGCAAACAACCCAGGCGATTTACTCAAATATCACCAATTACAACAAATCCCGATATAATGAGGATAATCACCCAATTCCCAATAACTTACTCCTACTCATCATCTGTAAAACCATACAGATGTGAGAATCAACCTGGTAAATACATACCCTGGAGCAAGGGCTAATTGGGAAATCAGTTTTCTTTTAACAATACACAGTGAAACGGAATCATGAAAATGTTTCGAAGGGGTATCCTGGTATTCCTAGTAATGCCTTTTCCATTATCCAGATTCATGACTGTAACCGTATATTTCTCTGCCATCTTTCCAAATCCCTTTATATGTCTTTAGTCATTACCTTCTGTACACCACCTTTAGGCCAAATGGTTTTCTTCATTCCCTACCGTTCGGCACCAGCCTATGGTTTGGAAGAAGACTATCCAATAAGCATAATGGGTGTACTCTCCTAATCCTAAGAGCACCCGCAACGCGAGAGAAGGTAAAGATAAAAGAAAACTGAATAAACCTCATCCCTATTTCTCCTGAACCAGAATCCATCCTCAAACTGGAACAAGTTCCTTCGAGTTCGTATATAACCATATGATGGAATATCCAATAACTGTGGATCTTCATAGTGATACGGGATGTTCTGGAGAAATACCAAGGTGAAGTAGGAGTGGCGATGAAATATGTGGTTTGGTCATGAATGATAGCAGTTGCAATTTACTTTTCCCTCATTCTGATCCATTTATTTGTCTTAACTTATTACCTTCTGTACACCATCGTTAGGCTAATTGGTTTTCTACATTCCCCACCGTTCGGTACCTGCCAATGGTTCGGAAAAAGACTATCCAATTAGCGTAATAGGTGTACCGTCCTAATCCAAGGAGCACTCGCAACCTGAGAGAAGGCAAAAGGAAAAGACAACTGAATAGTCCTATTCATTTTCTCCAGAACCGGAAACTATCCTGAATCTGGAATAAGTTCCTTCGAGTTCGTATATAACCATACGATGGTTTTATCCAATAGAAGTAGACGTTCGTAGTGATACGAAATGTTCCGGAGAAAAAGGGTAAAAGCTGGAGTGGCAATGAGGTATGCAACTCAGACAATCCAAAATCCAATGTTTTAAGAAGGTTCGGTTAACTTGGTCACTGAGTCATAGTCTAGGGTCGGGCCATGGTCGCTGCCAAAGAGAGAGAGAGAAAAGAAACACTCTACGTGCACTCTAACCTAGATCAGAATGGTTATCAATTTATCTAATCAGGAAGCCTCCCACTGTAACCTCAAATTCTCCTGCAAACCTCAAAGAAGAATTAGTCAGGATCACCCGAGGAGTAAACCAACTCATCAGTGGGAATCGGGATCCAACTATCACCGCATGATAACGTGATAGAATCCACTCACGTTATCACACTCTAGAAGGTATGCACATGCATGGCAAGTTTCTGTTTCTTTAGAAACTCCCGATGTGATTTTTACCCAAAGCGGCTTATGACCTTGACTAGGTCAACAAACCATAAACCGCTAGTCAAGTTCAACCCGTCATTATTCTGGATTGCATTAAACCCACCCGTACGTGCCCTTGACTAGGTTAACAAGGCCGCACAACTGTCCTAACCAATCCCATTTATGCAACAAATAGGCACCACTTAGCTACCGAACACTACGTCTTGACTAGGTCAACAAACGCAGCACGAATACTAAGTAATACCCGTAAGAAATGACGGAGGGCTACGGCTGGTTTTTGGCGAAAAACCTTTAACGTAATGAACTTGATATCATTGAAGGAACTGCATAGATTTTTACAAAAATATAGTGGAGAAAACCTTTTGCTAAAGAGGTCACTCCCGGTGAAGGGATCTCGGCTCTTTTCCCGTAGAATGAGGTGCAGGATATTCCAACTGAATACCACGATGCAAAGCAAGAAGTAATCGACTATAGTGAAGTTATTACCCTGACGCAAACTTCTGTCTAAGGGGTCACTCCCGGTGAAGGGATCTCGGCCCTTGCGTCGACTGAGGTGCTGGATATTCATAACCGAATACCACTGTGCAAAACAAAAGAGAACGTCCTTATAATAACAGCTTTTTTAAAAAAAGTTCCAACAACATCAAACAGGCTTGTTTAGCTTGTATTGATCTGAATCAATGCAGTCCCATCAATTGATCACACCACAAAAGAACGAAAATGTGATGTACGTATATGCCATCCGCATTCGCCACTGGGTTCTGTCATCACCCGTTAGGTTACTTAACTAACGACAGAGCGGGGACTGGACTAGCACGGATGTAAAACATATACAACATCTACTAGTATATATATATATCAATATATAATAATCTCTCATGGCGTGATAAATGAAACATCACAGAAATGTAATAAGCATCACAGAACAATACAGATAATCTGGGATCCCCGGGTTTCCTTTGAGCCGCAACTGAAACCCAACGTTCCCCTGGACGTGTGGATAGCATGTGCAATGAAACCAAGACCCCTACGAGTGCGGCAAGTTACCCGCTAAAAACTGAAGCGAGGCAGCCCCCTACAGCAAAGTAAATGGACCACCCAGCACTTCACGGAATCCGGTAACTTGAGCACCCCTCCTTGGGTCAACCTGTACCCCCTACGAGTGCGGAAAATAGCCCGCCAATTCTAGAGTAAAGCCCCCTCCATCTCAAATCCATGAGTTGCGGGCCTGTTGCCCTCTAGAACCCGGCTATCCGTGCACCCCACCGCGGGGTAATCCTAATACAGAAAATAAAAATATGTACAACGGGTGCATCGACCTCAACCCGGTCGTGCCTCAAAAGAATAATATACAAACAGGCAGTGACGGCAGTCCACATGTCGGACGCTCGCCTCGCAATATCAAATGTACAAATAATACCAAACTGTACTAACATTGCTCCCAGGCTATCCACCAAGAAAAATCCGCAACATCACAGCACAACATAGAACATCAACGTGAATGTCACGTTCGCAAACCCGTCTAAAAGGACTATCGCAATTAGACAAGATTTACTGCTCAAATGACATTCACGGTCGCAGATATAATGTAAGCACTGTGAACTAACATATTTAAAATCTCGATTGACAAAACTTCCCGATGTGGGCCCCAAGTACAAATCCCAGTACTCAAACAAAATCTGGGTCCAAACAAAAATATCCAGAAACTACAATTCCATGTGAAAAACCCCAGGAAGAAAAATGGTGCACTGTTCCCACCAATCCGCGGCGCAACCGCGGCAAACATGCCAGTTTCGCCGCAGTTCAGCGGTCTCATGGTAGGATCGTGCATCCAAATTTCTTCTAGTGTCTTAGAAAAGCCTGCACGATTTTCTGACATACTGAAAATAATTTTTCTACGACTTTTAAAATTCGGCAGAAACTTGTAAAATGGAATCGCGGTTTTGGAAAATTCAGTCGATCGATGTTTTAAACAAGTTAGAATAAGAAAGTAAAGGTTAATGGCGTGGCTCTGATACCATGTAAGTCTACGGTAGCACCCCGGCAGTCAATCCGAGGCCAAATACGGAAACAAAAACTTTTAGAAAATCAGCGCTATCGTAGTCTTTCACCCGGATCGAACCATTAACGCCAAACTAGCTAACTACTAAGAAGTGAGAGTGGCTATACCGATCGATCCGTGTCCTTCGGTCTTCGGCCACCATCCCAAGCTCCTCGCGGCATCTCCGATCTCCGGTCTCCTCGTCTGAAGGGCACCACATCATTGAGTCTTTTTACGGGCTCCCGCTTCATCCGAAGCAACTCGGACGCGAAGTCTGCTAGCCGACGTGTCCAAGGTGAAGTAGAGAATGTGTGTGATAACTTTGTCTCTTGACACTCTAGGATTCTCAACACATGAGATGGTTAGAGTGGAGGTAGAAGATGATGCCAATGGTGGAACTTGTGAGCAAGAAGAAGAAAGAAAAGAGAGGAGCCTTTTGTGTTATTGTGTTGAATTATTGTTGTGAGCACAAGAATGAAAACCCAAGAGCTAACCCCAAGCCTTTGGCTGCCCTCTCTCTCTCCATCCATCAATTCAACACAATAAACAAGTCCTAATGTGACATTAGCACAAATAAAGAGACCAGAAGTCACTAAACATGTCCATGTCACATTAAATGCACCTCATCATGAAATCCACTCACAATTTCCACATGTAAACATTAATCCAAATGTTTACAACAACAAAAAGATACGACAACATCTAAAGTAAACTCGTGATGGATCACAAGGATACCCCTCACCTGAATATACATACCTGCATCCGCATTCCGACTGAATGCGAATGCGATGAGATGAAAGTAATCCAACAAATCTAATATTAGGATCCGGCTTAAACCAAAGCCCACTAGTATGATCTGTCCGATCGTGATCCGTGCACAAGTGCATGTATATATGATCGAACCCTGCCATAATACCATATGGCATCTACAACGTTTCGCCCGAAACTTGAGAAACTGTCTGTGGGGGACTCTAAAGACTCGTCAATAGTTTGGCTGTGGATTTAACCACTAGCACGTCAGTGGTACTAGCCGTACGTAACGGGCTACCAGGTATTGACCAAAATAGAGGTCGATGAGCGAACTCATCCTGACACCCTACTGAGCCTGTCAGTGACAATATCTGTACAGTCCGGTCCGTTCGTCTATGAGTATCGCATGTCGGGCCTAGGGGGTTGGTAAATGTCAGACCCCCAAAAGCGGTACAAGTCTTGTCAGAGTGTAGCCAGAACACCTTGAGATACTACTGGAATACCTACCAGTAAATCTCTTGCCTTGGCCAAGGACTTCGGGTAATGGCTCTCCTAGACACAGCGCGATCTTACCCCCAATACCTGGAGTGACGAAACCCCTGCCGATCCGCTCACTGCATCCATGTGGCTCGGGACTGTACCCAACTAAAACCTGTTTGCATGGCTCCTTTGAGCCGTGGTAGGGTAGTAATCATAGCAAAGTGGGAACTCACACGAGACAAATGACGATCTCAGGTCGATGAACTAACCTGTACACATGTCACCGGGGAACTGCTATCTGACGCTAGATATAAAACCAACTAGCATGTTCCCGGCGAGTCCTATCCGGTATACTCATAACCCAATGAGCACCTGTATACGTCTTAGGTGAACCAACTGACACCAATGGCTTGTGAGACCAGCCACCGCCCTTCGTCGGGGTCTCGATCCGTATACACTAGTCTACTCTGGAGTATCGATGCCCTGTCTCGAAACTCCCTCGACTAGGGACCTTTTAAGGATGTACTTATAGACCCCAGCACCCACGTATATGATCGCCATCATACTGCTGACCATCAAGCAAGAATCCTAAGGGCTCTATCGACGTATAATAGTAATCTGTAATATCACCTAAAGCATGTACACGATGATAAAGATAAACCAGATAGCATACTATCATCTAGAGTAAGATTGTCCTTCCGGCATAGGTCCTCCCTCAATCATTGCAATCACGTGCCTGCGATCCAATAATTAGCTTTGAGGGCACTATAACCAACATATATTACATTAAATTAACTAGTATTAGCTCACTTAAGATTTCTTTTCTCACTAGATTGTGCACATTGTATATATGTAATATATGCAAGTGTACATGTTTGTGTCATGCTTGATGATACATACAAGATGGGTGTATGAGACTTAAACCATATTAAGGTTAAATTACGGTTTATTTATTTCTTAAAGAATAACAAAAGAGAGAAGACTTGGTCAATGTTGTCAAGCTTTCATGAAGCTTGTAGAAACAATGACAAAGTCAACTCTTTTGTCATTTCTTAGGATATTTCTTAACCCAACCCTTAATCTTACACATTGGTTAATTCTCTACATGAGTTAAGCACGATGACTTAACTCACCCATGGTTACATAATTCATCTGGATGAATTATTGACTTGAGTTCATCTTCTTCTTCTTCTTCCTCTCAAAAAGCTTTCTAGCTCTAATGGAGGTATGAGAAAAAGTGTGAGAAAATCAATTCTAAGTGAGCCCACTTCCTACTTCATCATCATCTATTACTTGCCATTTAGTATAGGGTGTTATCTTCACAAAGTTCTTAACCTAGTGAAGAAATAGCTTGGGCTAGTGTCTCCTCGACGTAGATCATCTTCGGCCTCGAAGTCATCGAAGCAAGCATGTTCGTTTCTTCATGGAGCGTCTCTAGAGTCCAGAGTTTATGATCACAGTGAAGGGGACTTCTACACGGAGCTATTGAAGTGAAGGACCGGTCTACAAAGGTCGTATTCCTTGCTCTCTTTACTTATTGCAAAGTGTTTGCATATTACTTTCCGTATATTTCTAGTTTACGATTCAAGTTAGGGTTAGCTAAAATGGCAAAATTTTAATTTAGCATGGACGATGCCTGCCGAAACCTTGCTGCCGTCGTAGGTAACCCTTCAGTAGTATCAGAGCAATGCTAGAAATTTATACGGATTTTGTTAGAATTACGAAACCGAAATACTCCAAAACTTGCATCGCCAAAACCTGCTTGCTGTCGATTTTAAAATGTTGTCAAAAAAAATTTCAAACAAGTACAGAGTGATGTATGGGATATATCATGAACACACACAAAATTTCAGGGCATTCCCTGAAAATTGGGCCGGTCACCACCATAGTGATCTCGGCCAAATCCGAGCAGTTCCCCCTGATTTTTTTCCTGTGTTCAAGTGACTGGATTTTGGTGTTTCAGGTGTTATTTGTTATTGCTAATTTTGCATGTGATGTAATCTTACACTATAAACAATTCGGAGTGTTTTGTATTCGTATTTTTAACATTGTTTCGGGTTATTCGTATGTTGTCTAGACGAAGTTAAAAAGTTCGATCGAATGTTAAAAACCCATTTTTCCAAGTTTAACGTATTCGGAAAAACATGCAAGTGATCCTATGAACCCTCTAGAAGAATGAAACCCTAACACGGATTTTTTTGGATCGTGGAACTGCGGTCAAACGCTAGGGTTTTCCGTAGTTCCGTGGCAACATGAGTGAAGCTTGGGTTTGCCCTTCTACGACTGGTGCATAGGTACTGTGGCATATTCTGGGTAATATTGAACTGTGCTCAAGTGTTGAGCTATCGGGAAATTGTGGGACTTTGATGAATCGATCGAAGAGTTTAACGTCGTCCGGATATTATGTGATGGAATACAATATTTGGAATCCACAAGTAGTTATGAGATAACTAGTTTGAATGTTATAAATCTAGCAGTTTAGTCTCAGATGATCGGTTGCCATGGGATTTTGATGAGATCAAAAGTCTGTCGCAATCATGTAGCGTACGCGGATACTCGCCGGGTAAACTTAATAGATAGCCATGCCCCATAGCCCGGACCAAGTGACTTTAGGAGATCCCCGTCGCCAAAAGCATCCGTTCGGGTGCTCGCAGCAGCGGTGTTCCTCCTTAGTTCACTTTGTCGACGGCATTTGGGGGTGCGGCCGTCTACTAAAGTTTTCGACGAGCATTCGATCAGGACGTCGGGAATCTTATTGAATTGCCCGACTAGATATTGAAAAGTATTTTCGAGATCGAGACTAAAATCCGGGGTTTATAATTGTTAGGCAAGTGATGTCTAAGGAATTCATTTGGTTAGGCATGAAATCCAAAGTATGAGATACATTGGGTTTATGATGTCTAAGGTGGTTGCGGATTCCAACTGTTGTAGTTTTTCACTTTCTTTTCTACGACTGTAAGTGTAATATGTGGGGTATTGCCGGTTTCATTGCTATATGTCAACGACAATTGGGATACGCATATTTACTTACGTTGATGACATGTGATGTTATGTGTTGCTGTGATATGTTATATTGGATCGTCGTGATTGAATAGCCGGGGGTTTTATGTGAGATGAGAGTTTTTCATTTTCATTCATGTAAAATTCATTGTATGTAATATTCTCTTATTGGGGCACTTCCGGGTTGAGAATGATGTCACCATTGTATATTATTTACTTTTTCGCATTAGGATAGACCCAAGGCGGGGAGCACAAGTAACTGGGTTCTAGGGTCCAGTGAGAGACCATCTCGACGAGTCGAGACCGGGTCTCCTAACTCTAGAATTGGTAGGGTTGCTTGCCGCTCTCGTAAGGGTCTAGGGGTGTGGGATTGGCTAATCATCACGACCGTGGAATCCATATTTTATACAGGCTTAATTTAAAACACGGAAATCCTAGTATATCCAATATTTCATATGTTTTCATTCTGCTACGATATTCTGTGATATGATCATTGATTATATTCTGAGACGAATGCCTATATTATATATATATGATCTATATTATATATTACTGCTTTCGTTTCATATGTGATGCTTGGGAAGCATAATAAATGGGACTTCATTAATGAGATTAATGAAATAAAAGAAACTTAAAGATTATTTAGAAACTTGCCTCGAAAACTGGTAGCTCTAGTTCTTGCTTTGCATAGCGGTATTCCTTATAGAATATCCAGCACCTTATTCGATAAGGAAAGAACCAAGATCCCTTCATCAGGAGTGACCTCTTTAGCGAAACTAGCAGATACTACAAACTCGGTTTGTCTTTTGATTGCTTTTATAGTTTTTGCTTTGCATAGTGGTATTTGTGAAATATCCTGCACCTTATCTATAAGGAAAGAGCCGAGATCCCTGCACCAGGAGTGACCTCTTCAGCAAAACTAGTAAAACCCTCAAAAACACTCCTTTTCAAAATCGCTCAATTCTATGACGATATCAAGTTTATTACGCAAAGGATTTTCTTAAAAACCTGTCGTAGCCATCTGTCATTTCAGATAAGTAATAGTTAATATTCGTGCTGCATTTGTTGGCCTTTGTCAAGGCGTAGTGTGCGGTAGCTGATTACTGCTTATCTGCATAAGCATATGATGTGATTGAGTTAGGGTAGTCGTGCGACCTTGTTGGCCTTTATCAAGGGTCGTGCGGGTGGGTTTAATTCAATCAGGAAATGATGGGCTAAACTTGACTAGCATCCTATAGTTTGTTGGCCTTTGTCAAGGTCCTAGGAGGTTAAGGGCAAAATATTATTGGGAATTTCAAGTGTTGAAATTTGCAATGAGATTGCATACCTTCTATGAAATAGTTGGATCCCCAAACCCACTGCGAGTAAGAGTTACTACTAGGAGAGTTTTACACATTACAATTAGCCGATCAAGTAGGTGTCTAGAAAGGTGTTAACGGGGTTATGCCTCTGGAAAAACGAGGTTTATTTTAATTAGGTCCGTGCGATAGCACGGGGAACCTCCCTAAAAATACCGTCACTGGCCTGGCTGAAAGATTGGCGAATTTGTAGGGTGTAATTAATCCCGGCTAGTCTTTCCTTTTAGGGTTTGAAGGAAGATTTGGCTAAAACAGTGGGAGCCATCCTGATTAGATATATTAATAACCAATCTAATCTTGCAAGAGCATACGCTGAGTGTTTTCATCTCTCTCTCTCTCCAGGTAGCGACCATGTCACGCCTTAATCAAGATAATAATACGGATGTGTATTGACCGAACCCGCTTGTTATACTGAGCTAGGGAACGTTGGTCCTGCTCCAACTTTTAATTGTTATAAGACCGAGCAGGAAATAGGTGAATACCAGAATTCTCGTGCCGCCCAAACGAGGAAAGTGCATGCTGATGCATCTTCTTCGGGTGTGTTCATTACCGAGAACTATTTTTCAGTAACCTCTACATCCTGGGTATGAGATACCGGATCAAGATCCTACATATGTAATAAGTTACATGGGCTACAGAAAGGTAGAAAACTGAGAACGGGTGATAAAGTTTCAAGGGTTGGAAACGTTGCAAGTGTTGCAGCCAAGTATGTTGGCAGTTATCACCCAATATTACCAAATACATTGATTCTGAACGAATGTTATTAGATACTGAACCTGATATACAATATCATATCAGTCTCTTTATTTAGTAAAGAAGGATATAATTTTGTATTGTTGGATAATGTTTTGAACATTTACTATATCAAAAGTTGATCGGTTCAGGCACGTTATCTAAAAGCATATACATTCTAAATCAAACCACAGTTCTTAACATACAGAACACACACAAGAGGAAGAGTTCAAAAATGAATGAATCCTTCTTAAGGCTTGTAGACTAGGTCATATCAATGCGACATGACTAGCTAAGTTACATTAAGATGCCTATTTAAATCAGTTAGAACTTATATCTTGTGAAACTTGCCAGTCATGTCACAAAGATAAGATGACCATAGCTCCGTTTATTGGAAACAGAGAAAGAGTTAGTGAATTCTTGGGATTGATACATGATGATGTATGTAGGTCCCCTGTCTACACATGCCAGGACTGGTTCTTTATACTTCATTACATTCGCTGATGATCTCTCAAGATTCGGACATGTGTTCCTGTTGAAACACAAGTCTGAACCTTTTGAGTTATTCAAAGAATATAAGTCAGAAGTAGAGAACCAAAACGGGTAAAAGTATTATGTCTTTTGATATAATCATGGAGGAGAATACTTGAGCATGGAATTCCTGGACTATTCTAAAGGAGAATGAGATTCTTTCTCAGCAT
Organism: Agapanthus africanus; assembly: GCA_030015575.1. Taxonomy (NCBI): domain Eukaryota; kingdom Viridiplantae; phylum Streptophyta; class Magnoliopsida; order Asparagales; family Amaryllidaceae; genus Agapanthus; species Agapanthus africanus. The sequence goes on from CM057342.1 coordinate 629,526,508, forward strand.
TACTCCTCCGCATACATCACAGCACGTTGGTATATCGGGGCGGAGCAATCGCACCCTATGTGATATGGTGTGCTCTATGATGAGTACTACTGAACTTCCTATTTCCTTTTGGTGGTTATGCACTTGTGAAGCTGCATACCTATTGAATAGGGTTCTAATCAAATCAGGTGCCTACCACTCCATATGTGATATGGTATGGGAAGAGCCCATCTCTTAAGGATGTTAAGATTTGGGATTGTCCGGCCTATGTATAAAAGAAAAATCCGGACAAGCTCGAGGCAAGGTCAGTTCTGTGGATGTTTGTTGGATATCCCAAGCATTCGCAAGGGAATATCTTCTGCCACACTGAGGAGCAAAAGGTGTTTTGTTTCTCAGCATGCCACCTTTGTGAAAGGGAATTTCTACTGAAGAAATTAGTGGACATGAGGTAGAACTGGAAGGAGTTCCAGCTATATAAACTACAGCTGATGATTTGGTAGAACCAGAAGATTCAATAGCTCCCAACGAACCTTATCCTCTCCGCCGATCAAATAGGGTTCCTCAACCGCCTGAGAGATACTTCGGTTTTCTCTATGACAGTGGGAGCGAGGATTGCATCATGAGATGATGACCCAACTGGTTTCGAGCAGTCCATCAGGAGTGGGGACTCTCTAAGAATGGCTGGATGCTAAGCGATCTGAGATGGAATCCATATACACCACCAAAGTATGGACTTTGGTTGCTTTATCTGAAGGATTAAATCCCCATCAGGAGAAAATATATCTTGAGAAGATTACTTAGTGTACATGGAAAAGTTGAGACTTTCAAAGCTAAGACAAGTTGTAAAAGGTTCTCGTCATCGACCAGGTTTGGATAATGATGAAACTTTTTCTTGTGGCTATGCTTAAGTCCATTCGAATCCTACTTGTCATTGCTACATATGATGACTACGATATCTGGCGGTTGGATGTCATGACTGCTTTTCTAAATAGTGATTTAGAAGAGAACGTCTATAAGCACACACCCAGAGGGCTTCGTAGACATTGGTAGCAGTGGAAACGTGTGCAAGTTGTTTTACGGGTTAAAGCAGGTATCGCGAAGTTGGAACATCTGTTTTGATGTGGTAGTCAAAGAGTTTTGGCTTCATCAAAATAGTAGATGAACCTTGTATATACAAAAAGGGAGTAGGGAGTATGGTGGTGATCCTCGTATTGTACGTGGATGGCATACTCTTGATTTGAAAGGAGTTTCCTATGCTACACTCGGTCAATCTCCTCTTATCACAAGGATTCTCCAAATAGGATCAAGGTGATACCTCTTAAATCCTGGGTTTTGGATCTATAAGATAGATCTAAGTGGATGTTAGGATTCTCACTAGGTGTAGTGAGATGGTATAAATCGATCCTGGGGAGAATCACTGGATAGCTTCCAGGGTAATAAGCTCGACTGAATGTCAGTCACAGGCATTGCCTTTACCCTCAGTAGAGGGACGGTATGCTGGAAGAGTTTCAAGCTAGATACCGTGGCATACTAGACGATAAAGGCTGGACACATCACTACCAAGGATGCTACCTAAAAGACAGTCTGGATATATATATATATATATATATATATATATAAGTTCATGAGATGAACTTCATTCCTACCATTGTGTGACAATGGAGTTGTAGCTTTGGCCTAAGAACCCCCGTCCCATCAGTGATCCAGACATATTCTTAGGCAGTATCACCTGATCATGGAGATGTATGATCTCCAGGGAGATCGAGGATAGGAAAGTAGACACAGAGGAGAACAGGGCGGATCCACTTACGAATGTCTATTCCGAGGAGAGACTTTTATGGGATGGTTGAGTATGAGATACTTCAACCACTGCTGATTGTTGGGTATTGGATACTACGACAGATGGCCCTAGTGCAAGTGGAAGATTGTTAGTAATATGTATGCCCTAGAGGCCATTACTGTACATACGATGTATATTGTAGTGGATGCTTGGACATATATAGGGAGGACTTTCTTGCTCGATATGATAGTATGCTATCTGGTTGCTCTTTATCTTAACATGTATACTGATTGTCTCTATGTTACATGTTGATAAAGCCCTTAGGATGAGTACTTGACTACCAGGATTATGATGCAGATCATACTAGTGGGGAAAGTGTAGTCGCTAAGTACATCCTTTAAATGTTCCTAGTCGTAGGTGTATCGAGACAGGGCATCGATATACCAGAGTAGACTAGCATATAGCTTCTCGACCCATGTAGATGGGCGATGGATGATCCCATATCCATTGGTGTTTGACATCAGAGACAGCATACGGTTGCTCAGTGGATACTGGGTACACTAGACGGACTCGCCGAGAACTCCCAGATGGTATTATACCTAATGTCAGATGGCAGCTCTCTGGTGACACTGGTACAGGTTAGTCTGTAGACCCGAGATCGTCTTAGAGTCTTGTGTGATTCCCACTGTGCTTTGATTTCCACCTTACCACGTTCAAGAGAATTAGCAAAACGGTGGCTTTTGGGTACAGTCCCGAGTCACATGGAGGCAATGAGCGATAGGAGGGGTTTCGTCTCTCCCGGTATAGGGAGTTGATGTTACGCTGTGCTCGATTGGCTATAACAGGAAGCCCTTGGCCAAAGCTACTTCAGAGATATACTGGTAAGTGTTATCAGTAGTTTCTCGACCCGTTATGAGCTCCTATCGACAAGACTTATCGAGTTACTGGGGTCTGACGTTTACCACCCCTAGACGAGATATGTGACATATTAGACGAAGAGACCGGACTGTACGGTACTGTTACTGATAGGATTCGCAGGAGTGTGAGAAGGCATGCTTGTTGATCTTCTTATCGCTCAATAACCGAGTGGCCGTTACGTTTAGCAGACCACTTGCGGCTTGTGGGTGTTTGATATGATCATCACCTACTGCCGGCGTATTGACGAGTCTCTAGAGTCCTACACAGGGGTTTCCTGGCTCAAGCGAAATGGAGTAGGAGCACATATGTGATATGTGCAGCACCGAGATTTATAAGATATGAGATACCGTATTCTATTCTCGCGATATGAGATATCGGTCGGTTATATATGATACAGCCGGGTTATCGGATCAAGTGTTGATTCGATAAGTTGAATCATATGATATTAGTCGGTTATAAATGATATAGCCGGATTATTAAATCAAGAGTTGATTTAATAATTTAATGTATAATTATATATTGGATATATTACATTACATTAACTAGTATTAGCTCACTTAAGATTTCTTTTCTCACTAGATTGTGCACATTGTATATATGTGATATATGCATGTGTACATGTTTGTGTCATGCTTGATGTACATACAAGATGGGTGTATGAGACTTAAACCATATTAAGGTTAAATTAGGGTTTATTTGTTTCATAAAGAATAACAAAAGAGAGAAGACTTGGTCAATGTTGTCAAGCTTGTAGGGTTACTAGGTACTCTCACAAGGGTCTATAAGGCATCAACCATGCCCGATTTAAAATTTAGACGTGCCGAACAACCCTAACCAAGATCTTTAAACTAGAGATTAGGCGAAACAAAGCATGTTAAACACTTTAACATCTAAGAGTTTGGGATTACAACCTTTGTAGTCCGGTCCTTCACTTCTAAAGCTCCGTGTTGAGGTCCCTTCGCTGCGATCATCATGTTCCCGGACTCTAGAGAGGCTCCACGAAGAGAAAGATGCAAGCTTGCTTCTGATCTTCGATAACTAAGATGATCTACCTTGAAGTTTCTTTAACACAAGCTCTCACTCACTAAATGAAGTGAACACCCTAATCTAAATGGCTAGGATAGATTAGGAAGATGAAGTAGGATTTATGCTCTCATTTGTTTTCTTAATCTCACTTAAAATCATCACTAATGAAAAAGCTAGTAAGCTTTTCCATCAAGAACTCAAGGATGAAGAAGAAGAATCCTTTTGTGATGAATAATGAAACTCACGTATGGTTAGAATTGCAACCATGGATTAAGTATGAAGACTTAACCCATGTAGAGATTTAACTAGGGTAAAGGGTTGGATTGGGTTAAGGAAATATCTATGCAAAATATCCATGTCAAAGTCAAAGCTTTAAGAAGCTTCTTGAAAGCTTCATGAAGACTTAACCCTAATCCAAACCCTAACCTCAATTAAACTCCACAAAACATGTTGCATTTATAATCATAACAAGTTACAATATTATATATCACATATACAATATTTATTGTAACAAAATAAAAATAATACTATTAACATATATCACATATATATCAATGTATTACCCGAGTGAGAAAAAGAATCTTTAAATGAGCTTATATTAGTTAATATAATTTAATATATCAAATATATAATTATACATTAAATTATCAAATCAACACATGATCCGATAATCCGGCTATTTCACAAATAACCGGCTAATTTAATCTGTATCAGTTCATCGAATCAACACTTGATCCGATGACCCGGCTATATCACATATACCCGGCCGATATCTCATATCGCGAGAATATAGTACGGTATCACATACACATATTGTTCTCGGTCCCGCACATATCATATATGTGCTCCTACTCCTTTTTGCCTGAGCCAAGAAACCTCTGTGTAGGACTCTAAAGAATCGTCAATACGCCGGCAGTAGGTAATGATCATATCAAACACCCACAAGCTGCAAGCGGTCAGCTAAACGTAACAGCCACCCAGGTATTGAGCGATCAGAAGATCAACAAGAAAGCCTGTACATTCTCCTGCGAATCCAATCAGTAACACTCCCGTACAGTCCGGTCTCTTCGTCTGATATGTCGTATATCTCGCCTAGGGGTGGTAAACGTCAGACCCCAGTAGCTTGATAAGTCGTGTCGATATGAGGTCTATAACAGTTCGAGAAACTACAGATAACACTTACCAGTAAATCACAGCAACCCTGGCCAAGGATTTCCAGTTATAGCCAATCGACCACAGCACAACATTAACTCCCTATACCGGGAGAGACGAATCCCCTCCTATCGCTCATTGCCTCCATGAGATTCGGGACTATACCCAAAAGCCACCTTTTTGCACGCCCTCTTGGACGTGGTATGATGGAAATCAAAGCACAGTGGGAATCACACAAGACTCTATGACGATCTCGGGTCTACAGACTAACCTGTACCAGTGTCACAAGAGAACTGTCATCTTACGTGAGGTATAATACCATCTGGGAGTTATCGGCGAGTTCGTCCAGTGTACCCAGTCTCCACTGAGCACCCGTATACCTTCTCTGATGTCAAATACCAATGGATATGAGATCATCCATCGCCCATCATATGGGTCAAGAAGCGCATACGCTAGTCTACTCTGGAGTATCGATGCCCTGTCTCGATACTCCCACAACTAGGAACCTTTAAAGGATGTACTTGGCGACTACATTGTCCTCACTAGTATTATCCGCATCTTAGTCCTGGTAGTCAAGTACTCATCCTAAGGGCTTTATCAACATGTAACATAGAGACAATCAGAATACATGTTAAGATAAAGAGCAACCAGATAGCGTACTATCATGTCGAGCAAGAAAGTCCTCCCTATATATGTCCAAGCATCGACTACAATATACATCGTATGTACAGTAATGGCCTCTAGGGCATACATATAACTAACAAAGCTTTCATGAAGCATGTAGAAACATTGACAAAGTCAACTCTTTTGTCATTCCTTAAGATATTTCTTAACCCAACTCTTAACCTTACACCTTGGTTAATTCTCTACATGAGTTAAGCATGACGACTTAACTCACCCATGGTTACATAGTTCATCTGGATGAATTATTGACTTGAGTTCATCTTCTTCTTGTTCCTCTCAAAAAGCTTTCTAGCTCTAATGGAGGTATGAGAAAAAGTGTGAGAAAATCAATTCTAAAGTGAGCCCACTTCCTACTTCATCATCCTCTACTACTTGCCGTTTAGTATAGGGTGTTCTCTTGACAAAGTTCTTGACCTAGCGAAGAAATAGCTTGGATTAGTGTGTCATCGACGTAGATCATCTTCGGCCTCGAAGTCATCGAAGAAAGCATGTTCGTTTCTTCGTGGAGCCTCTCTAGAGTCCGGAGTTTACGATCGCAGCGAAGGGGACTTCTACACGGAGCTATTGAAGTGAAGGACCGGTCTACAAAGGTTGTATTCCTTGCTCTCTTTACTTATTGCAAAGTGTTTGCATATTACGTTCCGTATATTTCTAGTTTACGATTTAAGTTAGGGTTAGCTAAAATGGCAAAATTTTAATTTGGCATGGACGATGCCTCCCGAAACCTTGCTGCCGTCGTAGGTAACCCTTCAGAAGCTTGTGGAACCATTGACTTAGTCCACTAATTTTGTTTTACTTAAAATATTTATTAACCCAACCATTATGATTAGCCATGGTTTTAGTCTCTACATGAGTTAGTATATGATATTAACTCACCCATGGTTGCCATTCTTCACTTGCTTTTTCCATGGTTGCTTTTCTTCATCTCCTTCCTCAAGCTCTCTAGCCATTTGGGAGGTGAAGAAAATGAGCGAGAAAAATATTTCTAAGGTGAGCAAAATTCCTACTTCATTAACCTATACTAGATTAGCCATTTAGTTTAGGTTGTTTGCTTCACAATTACAGAAGAGGTAGCTTGAGTTGGTGTCTCCTCGACGTAGATCATCTTCGGTCTCGAAGACTTCAAGCAAGTTTGTTCCTTTCATCTTTTGGAGCCTTTCTAGAGTCCGGGAGTTCACTACTTAGAGCGAAGGGACAACTACACGGAGCTATTAAAGTGAAGGACCGGTCTACAATGGTTGTATTTCTTATTCACTTAGATGTAAAGATATTTACATGCTAGCTTTCGTCTAATTCTCTAGTTAAAATTCTAGGTTAGGGTTCTTTAGCGTGCCAATTTTTTGAAAACGGCATGGTCGATGCCTTGATTGATCTGTTTTAAAGTGTTTGTAGTGTAACCGCAATCAGTAACGGTGTCGTGTGTAGCTAGACCGAGATGAGTACGGGTCGTCCTCAGGGAAGCATTGAATCTTTTAATCTTACCTTAGGCGTATTGATTAGGAAAGGAGGAAGAATGAAGAATGGTGAAGAATGGTTCTAGGTTCTAAATCTACGTCAAACACGGGTGCAAAATATAGATCTAAACTAACTACGGATGTAGGTTTTATATAAAAAAAAGGGCTTGTAGGGTTCGTTAAGATTTAGTAGTCATAGATGATTAATTAAAGATTACTCATTTTATCCTCTAATAGATTTAAAACTAGATCGACAATAATGCATGTAGATTAGGGTTTCTGGAGGGAATAGGGTTTCCACTCTTAACCCCTACCTTGACATGGATCTCCGTTCATGTCTAGGTTTTACCAAAACAATCGTTAATTTAATCTCTAATCCCGGTCATGGCTCCTAATGAATTGGTAGCGTGCCCGATTAGGATGTTAATGATTCTTTTGGTAAAGTTTATAAACTTTATAGGACGTAAAATGAGTTTAAGGATCTTCATCATCCATTAATCTACCCTAATCCTACGAACCCTAACAAGTGGAGAATTACTCGCGCATGTTGGAAAAAGAAAAGATAGAAATCATGAAGAAAATAAAATGCAATAAAATAAACTATCTTTATTAATCAACAAAATCAAGTACACTTTGTTTCCTTAGAAAATGATTACAAAACCCTAGTTTGCTTCTCGATCTCTTCTAAGGAGGTAGATGAATTGTTGATGATCAACCATGATTCTTGAGCCGTCGTGGACTTCGTGATCGCGTCGGTTTGATGATGTTTCCAAGAGGCTCTCGGTCCTTATTTATAGTCACAGAGCCAGACTATCTAGTTTCCTAATAAAGCAACTAGCTGTTGAGATCCTACCTAAAAAATACAAAATCCCAACTCCCTCAACTTGCCGCGCTTCCGCCGCAAATGTGCCCTTTTGGCTGCGGATCCACCGCTTCTTGGTGGGATCTTGGGTTCCAATTTCTGGGGCTTCATCTCTGTAACACTTGGTGTTCTTTTGAATATCTAGAAACTGAAAATCTTCTCTACGTCTCTACCATAATTGATTTCTTCAGTTTACTTTCCTATTTAGGCAGGTTTGTTCTCGCCAACTTTGATTTCCTTGATTTCAGATATAAATTCTGCACAATAACTAAATAAATAATATTAGTAGAATTTATTTTTATTGAGATATTATCTTAACCATTTGTCATGATATTATAGTTTTAAGAGAATTGGTCAAAGATATTTAATAAAGTAAGCATATATAAATGGGCCAAATGTTACATGGATATTATATACTTATATTTTCCTTTATAATGTTAATTTTAATATAGAAACATATGATAATAGATATTTTGCTGATAAACCCTCATATGTTTCATATTTATAATAAACACCTTTTATTATATAAAAATAGTAGAAAGAATGTCATATTAAAAGTGCAGTTTTATCAACTGAACAAATACCCCCAAACTTAACTTTGATCGTCCCGAGCAAACTAGTTATTCAAGAGAAGGAGAAAAAGAAAAAGAAAAAGCTAAGTACACTTTCGTAGGCAACACGATTGCACTGAGCACGTGCAACAAGCCATTAAACCCCTAGGTGTCCCTAGTAGGAGGAGTGTTGTCTCCTGAGGGTTTTCAGCGGATTACACCCACAAAATCCTATAATAAAAGAAAGATGGTGAAAATTATATATAAAGATAAGAACTATAAAAGAAAGAACTTGAAAATAAGAGTTTCCAACTATACCAGCTTTTCGGTTGTTATAAGCCTTATCTTAATGGTCTTGAAAAAATGTTAGAAATCACATCATCCCTCAATAAAACATCGCCTTTAGTCTTCCTCCCTATCTTTCATCCAACATTGATCATATACCCCAACGAGTGTGTAAAACATATCCCTACACTTAGAGAATTCAATTCAAGCTATCATACACTTGTCTATCTTCCAAAGTACTTTATAGTTGATGAATATTTTAGAAGGAATTGCTCACACATTCTTCATGCGACCGTTAATACTTCTTGAGGTACTAACCGACCGATTAAAAAATGTGCTCGCGCATTTAGGCGTAATTCCTCGTTTCGCAATACCTAAGCCTTAGCAGTGGCTCTCAAACCAGTTGGTCTAAGGCACTAGGGGATAAAGCACCCTCGCTATATTTTTTTTATGCTGCCTTAAGCAATCACAAAACCAGTGTTCATTTTTTTTTCTTTCTTCACCACATATATTTTATTTTATTTTCCTTTATACTAAGGCTTTTAGACAAAAGCATTTCAAGGTATCCTCTACTATCCCAAGTTTCAAGATGTGCGTAAGTGTGTATAGTAGGGTATCAATATTCAGATGTTTGGCGTCAAGAATAAGGGCTATTTTTCAGACTTATTTTTATCCTCAGATTAGCAATTTCCTTCATCTTACTAACCCTTTAGACAACAGCTCATAACTACTTATTACTAGTTTCATTTAAGAAAACCTCTAACTTTCTTGTTTTTCTCAAACTATTCATATCTTTCATATATAATTTTTCACTTTCTACTCTTTTATTATATTTTTTTAATGCCCAGTGCCAAAGATAATTCAGTGAATACAAACCTCCCCCCTAAACATGTTTTCAGCAATGCCCTGACTGATATTGTCCTTTGAGAGCATAGACCTGCAGACTTGGAGAGATAATAATAGGGGTAAAATGAAGACTACCCCCAAACTTGTTCTTTGGCACGCACAGATATTCATTTAAGTCATGTTTTTTCACTCACCTCCATTCTTAAGATGATACGATGTTACCAAAACATAGAGGTGAGGCGGAAGAATTTAGTTATGATAAAGTGGCTCCCGTAAAAACAGGAGCTCCTCCGCTGGGTCAGCAGAAAAATACGGTTTCACTCTATGCCCATTTACTTTAAAAATTGAACCGTTTTTTATATTTTCAACTTCTACTGCCCCGTGCGGGTGTACATACCACACCACAAAAGGACTTTTCCAACAAGATTTAAGCTTACCCGGATGAAGATGGAGTCGTGAGTCGTAAAGAAGGACTTGTTGTCCCGGTGTGAAAGCTTTTCTAAAAAGGTTTTTATCGTGGAACACTTTAGTCCGGTTCTTTACTATCACTGCATTATCGTAAGCTTCATTGCGGAGTTCACTTAGCTCATTCAATTGCAGCTTCCGATAACTTCTTGCTTGATCAAAATCGAAGTTTAGCTCTTTAATAGCCCGCATTGCCTTATGTTCGATCTCGACAGGAAGGTGGCATGCCTTCCCAAACACAAGGCAGTATGGAGACATACCAAGATTGGTCTTATAAGCGGTGCGAAATGCCCAAAGAGCATCCGTCAATTTGGTTGACCAATCTTTACGGTTTTTAGAAACCGTCTTCTCCAAAATTTGTTTGATTTTCCTATTTGAGATCTCAGCTTTCCCGCTTGTTTGGGGATGATAGGGCGTAGAAAGTTTATGGTTGATAACATATTTCCGCATCAAAGTCTCAAAACACCGATTACAGAAATGCATCCCGTTGTCGCTAATTATAGCGCTAGGGTGTCCGAATCGCGAAAAGATATTTTCTTTAAGGAACCCTTGTTTTCATTAGTGCGACACGGTATTGCTTCTACCCATTTCGAGACGTAATCAACCGCTAACAAGATATATAAATTCCCAAAAGAGTTGGGAAAATGGCCCATAAAATCAATACCCCAAACGTCGAATATCTCCACAACCAAGATAAGTTGGAACGGCATCTCATTTCTTCAAGAAATCCGACCCAAGTGCTGACACCGCGGGCAAGTTTTGCAATGATCATAAGCATTTTTAAATAGTGTTGGCCAATAAAAGCCACATTGCAAAACTTTTTCCGCCGTTTTTCGAGGTCCAAAGTGACCGTCGCGTGCCTGATCATGACAAAATGATAATACACTCTTGAATTCATCGTTAGGGACACACCTGTGAATGATTTGATCGGAACATTACTTAAACAAATATGGTTCATCCCAGTAAAAGTATTTTACTTGGGATAGAAATCGAAGTTTGTCTTGTTTCGACCAATTGCCAGGAATAATTCCCGTCGCTAAATAATTCACAATATCCACGAACCAAGGTTCGTAGGATACGGTCAAGAGTTGTTCGTCAGGAAATGAGTCATTTATCGGCACGGTCAACGTTGGTCAAGAAGAGATGCGTGAAAGATGGTCAGCTACTATGTTTTCACATCCACTCTTGTCTCGGATGACAAGATCAAATTCTTGTAACAACAGGATCTAACGTATTAGCCTGGCCTTAGCATCCTTCTTCGATAAAAGGTGCCGTAGGGTGGAGTGATCAGTGTAAACCACAATTGGCGAGCCAATCAAGTAGGGCCTGAATTTTTCTAATGCAAATATAACTGCCAAGAGTTCTTTTTCGGTAGTTGTGTAATTAATTTGTGTATCGTTCAAGGCTCTACTTGCATAGTAAATTACATGTGGCATCTTATCAATGTGCTGTTTTAAGACCGCACCAATAGCAAAATCTGATGCATCACACATAAGCACTAACGGGTGGTTCGAATCCGGAGATGATAGAACGGGGGCTGTCATGAGAGTTCTTTTAAGCGACTCAAAAGCAGCCCCACAATCCGAATCGAAGTGAAATAGTGTGTCCTTAGCCAAGAGAAGAGTTAAGGGTCTAGCAATTTTGCTAAAGTCCTTAATAAATCTCCTATAAAATCCTGCATGACCAAGGAAGGATCGTATATCTTTGACGCATTTGAGACGAGGGAGGTTATGGATGACATCTATTTTAGCTCTGTCAACCTCAATGACTTTTCGTGAAATTATATGTCCAAGGACAATACCTTCTTGAACCATAAAATGACATTTTTCCCAATTCAAAGTTAAGTTCTTATCCTTACAATGAGTAAGAACCGCGTCAAGATTACGAAGACAGTCCTCAAAGGAGTCCACAAATATGGAGAAATCGTCCATAAATATTTCCAGAAAATTCTCAACCATGTATGAGAATATCCCCATCATACACCGCTGAAATATAGCGGGAGCATTGCATAACCCAAAGGTTATGCGTCTATAAGCAAAAGTGCCGAAAGGACAAGTAAATGTTGGTTTATCTTGATCCTTTTTGGCGATGGGGACCTGGTTATAGCCAGAGTATCCGTCCAAGAAACAATAGTATTCATGTCCAGCTAAGCATTCTAACATCTGGTCAATGAAAGGTAGAGGGAAGTGATCTTTCCTCTTTGCAGCATTGAGTTTCCTATAATCAATACATACGTGCCACCCAGTTTAGGTGCGTATTTGGATCAATTCATTAGCCTCATTAATTTTGACCGCGATGCCAGACTTTTTAGGGACTACGTGAATAGGACTTACCCATTGGCTATCAGATATAGGGTAAATTATACCACTATTTAGGCACTTGACGATTTCTTTCTTTACCACCTCCTTCATAAGGGGATTTAACTGTCTTTGTGGGTCTCGGGTTGGCTTGGCTTCATCCATTAGATGTATATAATGTTCAACAATTAAGGGACTAATCCCTTTGATGTCAGCCATTGTCCAACCAAATGCTTGCCGATTTGATCTCAGCACCGCCAAAAGTGCGTTCTCTTGCTCTAAAACTAGAGAAGCGGATATAATCACGGGGAAAGACTTATTCTCACCGAAATATGAATATTTAAGATGAGAAGGTAGCGGTTTGAGATCAAGTATTGGCAGAGAGACAATAGAAGGTAGGGTAAGAGAATGATGCTCGGACTCCCTAAGAGGTTCATAACTTGCATAGGATATTGACTCGGAATGTGCTACTGACTTTTGCGATGAGTCAACAGATTCAAACTCGGAGATGTGCTCATCAAAGATATCCTCACTATAAGAATTTTCCAAATCAAACAATGTTGCACTAGTGTTGTCGAGATCATCATAGCAAAGTGCTTCCGCTTCGCAGCTGTCGGAAGCTATCTCGTTGATGGAACAGATATCAAGCAAATGAGCAGAAGGTTCAGATGGTTGACTTCCTAGCTTGTAAATATTAAGTTCAATTGTCATCTTCCCGAAGGATAAGTTCATAGAACCGTTACGACAATTAATTACAGCGTTAGAAGTTGCTAGGAAAGGTCGACCGAGTATCACCGGGATTTAGTTGCGTGGGTTAGCCACAGGTTGTGTATCCAAAACAATAAAGTCCACAGGGAATATGAATTCCCCGACTTTAATTAACACATCCTCTAGTTCACCCCTCGGTTTGGTGATTGATCAGTCTGCCATCTGGAGAGTACAATGGGCGGGTTTCAACTCTCCAATCCCTAACTGCTCATATACGAAATATGGAAGCAAGTTAACGCTAGCGCCAAGGTCGAGTAAAACACGATTAATATTTTTACCCCCAATAGAAATAGAGATGGTAGGACAGCCAGGGTCCTTACGTTTCTTTGGTATTTGCTGGATAAAAGCTGTGCTAACATTACTCGTCATGAAAACTTTTTTCGGCACTTGAGTTTTTCTCTTCCTAGTGCACAAGTCTTTAAGAATTCTTGCATAAGAAGGGACTTGTTGAATAGCATCTAGGAGAGGAATATTGACGTTAACTTGCTTAAACATTTCCACAATCTTCTCCATTTGTGGGATAGGTTTGTTGGCTCTTAATCTGTTTGGAAACAGAGCTTTATCAATATGGGTTGGGTCCAACATTGGAGAAGATTGTGGGGATGGAATGGATCCCAAATTTGGAGTGGGGATCGCTTTAGATAGATTTGAGGAAGTGGGCTGAGGGTTCGAGCCTTGTGGGAAGCGTAGAATAGGCTCGGAAGTAGGTGGGAGACTAGACGAATTAGGGGAAGAAGTAGAAGCCGGGGTATCATTGGTATCACTAACGTCATCAACTTGTTCACCCACTCGGTTATCCAGCACTCTTCCTGATCTCAACGTAATAACGGCACTCACATTATGATGTTGTGAGTGGCCAGGATTCGGTAGGGGTTGAGATGGGAGTTTTCCTTTTTCTCTCGCACTCATCACGGCATTCAACTGTGCAATTTGGGCTTCTATTGATTTAATACTCTCATCGTGGGAGGCAGAGTCTTTCTTTATTGAATCAATAGAAGACCTCATATCAGCCGACATTTAGATCGAATGTTTCATAAATAAATCCAAAGTTTGTGCGAGTGAAGAGGAGTTATCGGTACCGGTCGTTTAGAAAGAATTAGTGGACGGGTTTTGAATAGGTTGCGATTGAAAGGGGTGCTGACTCTGTGGTGGTGGTTGCTGTTGCTGTAGAGGAGGTCTTTGATAATTGCTTTGGAACTTGTTTTGATTTTGATTTTGATTTTGGTTCCAAGCAAAGTTAGGATGATTCCTCCATCCCTAATTGTACGTAGAAGAATAAGGATCGTTTCTAGGTCGCTGTTGAAAAGCAGCATTAGTTTGCTCATGACCTTGAAACGGTGCATTCATAGGACATTCTTCCGTCAAGTGTGATGGATCGGAACAGCAACCACACATGGTCTTGGGAAGCGTTACCTGATTTAGGGAGACTGATGAGAATTTGTTCTCAATAGCGTCGAGTTTCTTTTGTATCGCTGTCATTTCGGATTTTTCTGCGATGGAAACATCGAGCTGATGAATACCTCCCCTAGATGAAGGCGGTCTAACGCTTTCCCACTACAAAGTGTTCTCAGCGAGATCCTCCAGATATTTCCAGGCTTCACCGTCATCTTTGGACATGGAATTGTATTGACACATTGTTTCAAGCATCTTCTTTGTCGCTGGATTAATACCCTCATATATAATTCGGCACAAATTCCATCTATGTATTCCATGATGAGAACATTGGACAAGCAGATCCTTAAAACGTTCAAAGCACTTCTAAAATGGTTCATTAGGAAGCTGGGTGAACTGGTTGATTTCGCTCCTGATACGGGCGGTCTTATGATTTAGGTAAAATTTCTTAAGGAATGCTATCACGAATTCATCCCAATTGACAATAGAGTGTGCGGCAGTATTAAAAAGCTATTTTCCTACCAAGTCGCACAAACTGAATGGGAGAAGACGCAAGCGCATAGCATCCACGGACAGTTGTGAAGTACCTATCATTGCGCATACGTTTTTGAATTTAGTGATAAAAACATATGCGTTTTCAGACTCAAGCCCGTGAAATTTGGGTAACAAATTGATGTAGTGAGGTTTAATTTCAAAATTATCCCCGTTGGCTGGTGGAATGGATAGACAGGTAGGAAGTGGACCACGAATAGGATAGCATCTATCTTGGAGAGAGATGCGCGGTTGATTCTGCTCACCTACGGGCGGTGGCAACGTGGTATTATAATTTGATGGAGTACCGTCCATCTCGGTCGTGGTAGTATAGTGGTGAGTATTCCCGCCTGTTACGCGGGTGACCCGGGTTCGATCCCCGGCAACGGCGCCATTTAATTGACCAGTTTTAAAGTGTTTGTAGTGTAACCGCAATCAGTAACGGTGTCACGTGTAGCTAGACCGAGATGAGTATGAAAGTCTATGTTACCCATCCCAGTAGTCTCGGGGAGGCGGAATAGGTAAAAATCGAATTTTTCTCACAAGGAAACATAGACTAACCATGAAGGATCTTTGTTAAACAAAAACTAACAAACTAACTTAAAGTTTTAACTACTAGGTTAGATGATTATACCTTGGTCTTGAACTCCTTCTCTTCTTGTGTTGCTTCCTCTTCTTGTGAGCTCCTTGGAGTGGTGTAGATGGCTCCTCCTCACCGTCTTCTCTTTGCCAAAGAAAGATCCACCCGAAGGCCTCTACCTTGAGCTCCTACCTCAACAATGAAGTAACTAGAGTGCTTGGCTTGCTAGACTAAGAACCCTAGAATGAGTAGAGAGGTATTTTGGTGGTTTGATCTCACAAAACTCTTGTTTTTCAACTCATGAAACAAGAGAGCCTTGAGAGAGGAAGAGGAGAGAGCTTGCAAGTGAGAGAATGTGTCATGATAAAAATGAGGAGATAGCTCTCATATGAACAAAAAGAATAATGATAATTTTAATTAGAATAAATTGTCATGGTTGATGTTGATTTGACCATTATCATGTCACAATTAATGCTAAGCATGCTCACAAAAATATCTAAGTCGACATGGGTCAGCTTAGTCAAATGGTCAAACCAAATAACCATGATACAATTATCTCTAATTAAATCTCATTAATCAATTTCCTCCATCTCATTATGGTTTTAATCAAGTCAATGGTCAAAACCCTAATGAGGTTCCTCTGCCTCTGTCAACTGTGTATACACACCCGCATCTGTGTTCCGAGGAACACGAATACAATGAGATCGAACCAACCCAAAAACAAATACTAGGATATGGATTAAACCAAATCCCACTAGTATTAATTGCCCGAACACCGAACGCGCACAAGTATGCATATGTGAACGAACCCTGTCGTAAAACCATACGACCTCTATCTCGTTTCGCCCAAAGCTGAACAACCCTCTGTGTGGGACTCTAAAGACTCGACACTACACTGGCAGTAGATTTAACCACAGGCCGCAAGCGGTACTAGCTGTACGTAACGGTCCCTAGGTAGATGCCGATAAGAAGACCGATGAGGTGAACCCATCCGAACTCCTACTGAGCTTGAATGTGACAATCTCTGTACAGTCCGGTCTGTTCGTCTAAGAGTATCGCATGTCGGGCCTAGGGGGTAGTAAACGTCAGACCCCTAATAGCAGTACAAGTCATGTCGGAGTGTAGCCCAGAACACCCTGAGATATTACTGGAAACACTACCAGTAAATCTCGCTTGCCCTGGCCAGAGACTTTGTGTAATGGCTCTCCTAGACACAGCGCGATATCAACTCCCAATACCGGAAGAGACGAATCCTGTCTAACCGTCACTGCCTCCAAGTATTTCGGGACTGCACCCAACTACTACCTGTTTGCATGACTCAATAGAGCCATTGTAGGGTAGTAATCTAAGAATAGTGGGGATACACTCGAGGCGAAGTGACAGTGTCAAGTCAATGGACTAAGCTGTACTCATGTCACCTGGGAACTGTTAACTGACGATTAGTATAATACCAACCAACAGTTCCCAACGAGTCCTGTCCAGTGTACACGTAACCTAACGAGCACCTGCATACTATCTCCAGTACGACGTACTGATGGCTGTGGGACAGACCATCTCCCCGGCTGGGACAAGATGCGTATGCACCAGTCTACTCTGGAGTATCGATGCCCTGTCTCGATAATCCTATGACAAGGGACCTGTATAAGGATGTGCTTATAGACTACCCAGCCCCCACTAGTGTGATCGCCATCACAACGCCGGTGGTCAAGCAAAAATCCTAAGGGCTCCATCAATTCGTATTAGCGATATGTTAAAAGAAACATATACACATATTAAGATAGAAACAAACCAAGTACTATACTACTATATTGAACAAGACTGTCGTAAACACGTATATATATCCCAAGCTTCTAAAATGTATTATACAAACTAGTACTATACAATAATGGCCTCTACGGCATACATATCCAACAATCTCCCACTTGCACTAAAAGCCAGTAATTGGTGTACCGCATACCCAACGTCTGCTCTATGGCCAGCTGCTGGCATACCGCATACCCAATAGCTTAAAAAGTCGCTCGAACTTTGTTTGAGGGAAGACCTTTGTGAATAGATCCGCCGTGTTGTCTTTGTTGGAGATAGTGCCCTCAGAGTCAATTATTAGGCCACAGGTACGTGATTGCAATGATTGATGGAGGACCTATCCCGGTAGGACGGTCTTACTCGAGATGATAGTATGCTATCTGGTTTACCTTTATCATCGTGTACTGCTTTAGGTGACCTTACAGGTCGCTATTACACGTTGGTAGAGCCCCTAGGATTCTTGCTTGACCACCAGCAGTATGAGGGCGATCATATAAGTGGGAGCTGGGGTCTATAAGCATATCCTTAAATGGTCCCTAGTCGTGTGAGTTTCGAGACAGGGCATCGATACTCCAGAGTAGACTAGTGTATACAGTCGAGACCCCGACGAAGGGCGGTGGCCGGTCTCATAAGCCACTGGTGTCAGTTGGTTCACCTAAGATGTATACAGGTGCTCATTAGGTTATGAGTACACCGGACAGGACTCGCCGGGAACATGCTAGTTGGTCATATACCAGACGTCAGATGGCAGTTCCCTGGTGACATGTGTGCAGGTTAGTTCATCGACCTGGGGATCGTCATTTGTCTCGTGTGAGTTCCCACTGTACTTTGATTACTACCCTACCACGGCTCAAAGGAGTCGTGCAAACAGGTTTTAGTTGGGTACAGTCCCGAGCCACATGGAGGCAGTAAGCGTATCTTCAGGGGTTCGTCTCTCCCGGTATTGGGGGTGAGGTCGCGCTGGGTCTAGGAGAGCCATTACACGAAGTCCTTGGCCAAGGCAGGAGATTTACTGGTAGGTATTCCAGTAGTATCTCACGGTGTTCTGGGCTACACTCCGACACGACTTGTACCGCTTTTGGGGGTCTGACTTTTACCAACCCCCTAGGCCCGCCATGCGATACTCATAGACGAACGGACCGGACTGTACGGATATTGTCACTGACAGGCTCAGTAGGGTTGTCAGGCTGAGTTCGCTCACAGACGTCCCTTTTAGTCAATACCTGGTAGCCCGTTACATATTGGCTTATACCTCTGACGTGCTAGTGGTTAAATCCACGACCAAGGTGTTGACGAGTCTTTAGAGTCCCCCACATTCTGTTACTCGGCTTTCGGGCGAAAGGTTGTAGAGGCTGTATGGAGATATGGCAAGGTCCGATCAGATACGTGCGGTATTGGACGGATCAGGATCGGACAGTTTGTACTATAGGCCGTATGGATATATGGCAGGGTTCGATCAGATACGTGCGGTATTGCACGGATCAGGATCGAACGGATATTACTAGCCGGCTTCGGTTTAAGCCGGATCCTAGTATAGTACAGTGTAGATTTTGTCTCATTGCATTTGTGTCCGGTCGGAATACAAATGCGGGTGTGTATGCACAGTATCGGGGTTTTCCTGTAATTTATTACGGGACCAGTTTTCTGGAGTTGCCAGTTTGCTTTCCGTTTCGGTCAATTTCCTTTGTATCGTTCATTGGCCGAAGATTGGTGGAGGAGGGCTTATTTGCATTGTTGCAAATAAGCATTTGTGGGAGGGGTTCTTTGCATATTGGTTGGATCATCATGGTTGCTCCTTTGACCTTGACTTCTTGACTTCTTCATGATGGCTTGACTATTTGGAGTCATCATGGTTGTTTTGGAGTGTTTGTTTATGTTTGTGATGATTTTGTTTTAATCATCACTCTTTATCCATGCTTGCATGATAGCTCACCCACTCCCTTGACTTTCTCTCCATTCTCACCCTTCACATTTGCTTAGGCCGGCCACTATTGGAGTGAGGATTTGATTCATTTTTGGTGTGGCAATTTTTGATTCTCATGGTGCTAAGAAAAGCTCTCTAGTTCATCTCAAAAATCAATTCCTCCACCATCTCAAAAGGCAATTCCACAACCCCAAATGAGACTTGCTCACTAGACATTCTACAGCAAACCTTGGGCACGTCGACTAGCCAGCTTCGTGCCCGAGTTGCCTCGGCATTGAGGTGGGAGCCCGTAAAAGAAGTAGGCGATGTGGTGCACTTCCGGCGATGAGGTGGAGACAGGACAATCCGCAGGAGATCGGGACGACGACGAGAAGACCGGAGGACTCGGATCAGTCGGTATATCTCTCTTCCCCATCTTGTAGTTAGCTAGGACTAATTAATGGTTCGATCCGGGTATTAGTGCGCGGAGGTTTGCCAGTTCAAGTAAAATTTAAAGTTTATCACCGCTTCCGCCTTTGGCCGTCGGATTGACGGCCGGGGCGCCGCCGTGCACTTACAGTGGTATCAGAGCCTCGCCATTAACTTAGTCTAGCTTTGTTTAATGTGTTTTGCATTTCCGATCGACCAAAATTCCAAAATCCGCATTTTTGCTTGCATCAGTTTTCTGTTGAAATTTTTTTGGTGTCGAAAATTTTTTCAGGTTACAGAAAAGTGATCTACTAGAAAAAATAAGAATTCTGTGAAAATTCGATGCAGCAACTCCACTATAGGAGCGCGGAACCGCGGCCAAAACCCCATTTGGGCCACGGTTCCGCCGCACTATTTTGGGTTCCTTGCACCAAATTTCTACAGTGTCTTTCTGGGGTGAAAATTGGGTTTTTGGAATAATAACATTGGGCCCAGAATTTCTTGATCTGCTACAGTAATGCTTTGGGGCCCACTTGTTAAAATTTGATTGATCGGATATTTTAAACACATTATTTCACAGTATTTACATTATATCTGTGACCGTGAATGTCACTTAATCGGTAAATCCAGTCTAACTGCTATAGCCCGGTTAGACGGATTTGCGAACGTGACTTTCACGTTGATGTTCTGTTTTTGCTGTGATGTTGCGGATCGGTCGTGGGGGATAGCCTGGATGCAATGCTAGTACATTTGTGGTTGTATTATGTATATTTGATATTGCGGGGCGAGCGTCCGACATGTGGACTGCCGTCACTGCCTGATTGTATTTTTTTTTGGGGCACGGCCAGGTTGCGGTCGATATACCCATTGTATGTATATTTTACTTTCTGTACTAGGATTACCCCGCGGAGGGGTGCACGGATAGCCGGGTTCTGGAGGGCAACAAGCCCGCATCTCATGGCATTGAGACGGAGGGGGCTTCACTCTAGGATTGGCGGGATATTCGCCGCACTCGTAGGGGGTACAGGTTGACCAAGGAGGGGTGCCCAAGTTACCGGATTCCGTGAAGTGCTGGGTGGTCCATTCACGTTGCTGAAGGGGGCTGCCTCGCTTCAGGTTTTGGCGGGTGACTTGCCGCGCCCGTAGGGGTCTAGGATTTCATTGCACAGGCTATCCATACGACCAGGGGAACGTCGGGTTTCAGTAGTGGCTCTGTGAAACCCGGGGATCCCAGATATCTGTATTGTTTCTGTGATGTTGCATTTTATCACGCCTTGAGCGAATATAATATATTGGTATATATATTAGTAGATGTTGTATATGTTTTGCATCCGCGCTAGTCCAGTCCCCGCTCTGTCGTTAGTTAGCTAACCTAACGGGTAATGACGGGACCCAGTGGCGAATGCGGATGGCATATACGTACATCAGTATATTTTCGTTCTTTGTGGTGTGATCAATTGATGGGACTCATTGATTCGGATCAATGCAAGTTAAAAAAAACCTAATCTGATGTTGTTGGAACACTTTTCAAAAAGCTGTTATTGCAAGGACGTTCACTTTTGTTTTGCATCGTGATATTCAGTTGGAATATCCTGCTCCTCAGTCGACGAGGCAAGGGCTGAGATCCCTTCACCGGGAGTGACCCCTTGGACAGAAAGTTTGCGTCAGGGCATTAACTTCACTATAGCCGATTAGTTTTGCTTTGCACCGTGGTATTCAGTTGGAATATCCTGCACCTCATTCTACGGGGAAAGAGCCGAGATCCCTTCACCGGGAGTGACCTCTTTAGCAATGGTTTTCGTCACTATATTTTCAAAAAGCTATCCGTTCCTTCAACGATATCATGTTCATTACGTTAAAGGTTTTCGCCAGAAACCATTCGTAGCCCTCCGTCGTTTCATATGGGTAGTCAATAGTATTCAAGCTGTGTTTGTTGGCCAAAGTCAAGGCACAGTGTTTGGTAGCTGTTGGTTATTCATATGCAGCATAGATAGATGCGTTGGTTTGGAACAGTCGTATAGCCTTGTTGGCCAAAGTCAAGGGCTTGTGCGGGTGGATTCGAATCAACCTGGAGAATGACGGGTAGAACTTGACATGTGACTTATGATTTGTTGGCCAAAGTCAAGGTCATAAGAGCATGGGGTAAAAATCCACATCGGGAGTTTCAAAAGAACTGAAACTTGCCAGATATGCGCATACCTTCTGGAGTGTGACACCATGAGCGGATTCCGTCACGTTGTCATGCGATGAGAGTTGGATCCCGATTCCCACTGATGAGTTAGTTTACTCCTCGGGTGACCCCGACTAATTCTTCTTTCAGGTTTGGAGGAGAATTTGAGGTATAGTGGGAGGTTTCCAGATTAGATAAATTGGTAACCTTTCTGATCTAGGTTAGAGTGCATGCTGAGTGTTTCTTTTCTCTCTCTCTTTGGCAGCGACCATTGACTCGACCCTAAGACTATGACTCAGTGACCAAGTTGACCGAACCTTCTTAAACACTGGCTTTTGGATTGTCAGAGTTGCAAACCTCATTGCCACTCCTACTTTTACCCTTTTCTCCAGGACACCCCGTATTACTACGAACGTCCACTTCCATTGGACAAAACCATCGTATGGTTATATACGAACTCGAAGGGATTTATTCGAGGATGGTTTTCGGTTATGGAGAAAACGGATAGGATTATTCAGTTGTCTTTTCCTTTTACCTTCTCTCAGATTGCGAGTACTCTTGGTTTAGGAGATAGTACACCTATTACGCAAATTGGATAGTCTTCTTCCAAACCTTAGGCTGGTGCCGACCGGTAGGGAATGAAGAAAACCAATTAGCGTAACGATGGTGTGCAGAAGGTATTAAGTTCAGACAAAGCAAGGGATTAGTAAGAGGGCAAAGTAAATTGCAACAGATATTCACGACCAAACCAGGTATTTCGTTACCACTCCCACATCACCTTTGTATTTCTCCAGGACACTCCGTATCACTACGAAGATCCACAGTTTATTTGGATACTCCATCGTATGGTTATATACGAACTCGAAAGGAACTTGTTCCAGTTCGGGGATGGATTCTGGTCCAGGAGAAATAGGAATAAGGTTTATTCGGTTGTCTTTTATCTTCACCTTCTCTCACATTATGAGTGTTCCTAGGATTGGGACAGTACACCCATTATGCTTATTGGATAGTCTTCTTCCAAACCATAGGCTGGTGCCGAACGGTAGGGAAGGAAGAAAACCATTTGGCCTAAAGGGGTGTGCAGAAGGTAATCGCTAAAGACATATAAAGGGATTTGGAGAGGTGGCAAAGAATTATACGGTTACAGTCGTGAATCTGGAAGAGGCATTACTAGGAATACCCGGATACCCCGTCGAAACATTTCAATGTTTCAGTTTCACTGTGTACTGTTAAAAGAAAACTGATTTCCCGATTAGATACTTACTCCATGGTATGTATTTACCAGGTATGATTCTCACATCTGTATGGTTTTACAGATGATGAGTGGGAGTAAATTATTGGGAATTAGGTGACCATCCTCATTATATCGGGATTCGTTGTAATCGATGATATTTGAGGAAGTCACCTGGACTGTTTGCCGGTCGGCAAATATTTGGTTTTGAATATCCGCTGTCATGCACCAATTTCAAATTGATATATCTGTACGTCTATTTTCATAGAGTGAGATATGCCTTTTTTGAAATTATGTTTACGACATTTACCTATATCAGTGGATGGTTAGGTAAGGAGCATTAAACAGCGGTGTAATTCTTCTTAACCATAAGTACAGTTTTGAACCTACGACACACAGTGAATGAGTTTTCAAGACTCAAAGGACTTATACAGAGTATTGTATGTTGTCCAGGGTCCATCAGGACAGAGGGGTTGGTCCTCGTACTATATTTGGTTTACTTATGACTTCTCTAGTTTTTAGACAGGTGTTTCGTAGGAAACACAGGGTCCGAATTTTGAGAAGTTATAGGTATTTGAATAGAGTAGAGAACCAGGTGTAGCAAGTATCGGGATTCTTCAAAGTGATCGAAGATGTAGATACTTGTCAATGGTATTCAATTGATAGTAGTGATTAAGAGAACTTGCTTCTCTTTCAGGTTACTCATAATTGGAAATGCTCCTAAGTTGTGTAACGCTGATCGGCCTCCTTCCATTTAGTTGACATGCACTGGAGACAACTGGATGATTTGGATCTGGTTCAATTAAATCAGTGCCTCTGTTTCTATATTGGATATAGAACAGTTCATATCTTAACGATGTTAAGGTACGGGGAGTTGTCCGGCTTATGATTAAAACCAGACTCTGGATAACTCAAGGCACGTTTCTGTAATAGCTGTTTGTGGGTTGACCCAGGCTATGACGAGGGTTGATTTTCTACCATCTGGATGAACAATAGCAATATTGTTCTAGACTCGCCACAGTTTTATTAAAAATGGATTTTTTCAGAAAACAGTAGTGGGAGTATGGTAGAACTGGAAGTGATTCCAGAACCACAAACGATTGCTGAAGATTTGATAAGGAACCTAAAGATTCAATCTGGTTTGACATTCCATTGGCCACTCCGCAGATTTGGTGGGTAACCTCAGGCACCCGAGAGGTACTCCGGTAACCTCAAGGACGGTGACAGGGAGGTTCTTGTTTAGCCACACTTGCCATTGCTGTTGTTCCAGACTGTGAGACCCGGCAGGAGGATGAATATAGCGTCGTTCTAAACTTTCTTTAGAAGTGTACGTGTATATGACTCTGCCAGAGGGTTGTCGTAGTCAGTGGGAGCAGCGGAAGCATTGGTGGACAGGTGGCTTATGTCTATTTATAGACTAAAGCACATGTAGCGGAGATAGATCATCTATTTCTGACGTGACAGTCATAGGTTTGACTTCATCAGAATAGGGGATGGATCTGTTGAGAAGGTAGTAGGGTGTAATGTCCTGGTATTTGGATGACATACACAGAGTAGGAAAAGAAACTCCTATACTACAATCGGTTATACTTTGGTCGTCACACAGTAGTTTCTCCGCATGGGACTTGGACATTATATCAGACATACCAGTTACTAGATCTATGGTTTTAGATCTAGATTTGGGTGGTTTCCCAATCTGGGTACTTAGACATCATTCTAAGAGTATTTAGAATGGACGACTCCATGCATGGTAGTGTACCTGCAGGTGATGGAGTCACCCTCTCTAAAGGTTTCTTACAGACTAAAGTGGAGAGGGATGTGCATGATTGGCAGATCACTTGCTCAGGCAATTGAGTCAATCATGAGATGTCAAGTACCACACCAGATATTGTTCTTGCACTAGATGCAATAAGATGATATTGATCCAATCCCGGAGAAGCAGTCGGAAGCAGTTTTAGAACATAAGTGAATGTTCTAGGGATATGATAACGATAGCCTCATATAGGAGACAGTTATCATTCCAGGCTTCCAAGGTGACCTGGACGACAAGGAGGTTGTCAGAGTTATAGTTTTCCTTCTGACGAGGGGCAGTATTTTGGACAGGTGGTCCAAGGCAATACTGAGGGAGGCATGGCGCTGGATACTGATTAAGTTCAGTTAACGATACAGTCTAAGAAGTTTGGATTTGGAGTTCATTTATGAGCTATGTCCCATCAGACATCCAGACACATTCTAAGACAGGTATTGCTCTTTTCGGGAGATGGGTTTCTCCGCGAACTTGAGATATAGAGAAACATAGAAAGAAACATCAAAGCGGATCCACTCACTGAGGCTATTCCTCGAACGCAATAGTTTCGCAAACGAGCTTTGTGAGACTGACTAGTAGAGGAGTTGGGTGTTCGGTATCACACGGGCTGTGAGTATGCGACATCGCAATAATTAGCCTTGAGTGCAAGTGGGAGATTGTTGGAGATAGTGCCCTCAGATTCAATTATTAGGTCACAGGTACGTGATTGCAATGATTGATGGAGGACCTATCCCGGTAGGACGGTCTTACTCGAGATGATAATATGCTATCTGGTTTACCTTTATCATCGTGTACTGCTTTAGGTGACCTTACAGGTCGCCATTACACGTTGGTAGAGCCCCTAGGATTCTTGCTTGACCACCAGCAGTATGAGGGCGATCATATAAGTGGGAGCTGGGGTCTATAAGCATATCCTTAAATGGTCCCTAGTCGTGTGAGTTTCGAGACAGGGCATCGATACTCCAGAGTAGACTAGTGTATACAGTCGAGACCCCGACGAGGGGCGGTGGCCGGTCTCACAAGCCACTGGTGTCAGTTGGTTCACCTAAGATGTATACAGGTGCTCATTAGGTTATGAGTACACCGGACAGGACTCGCCGGGAACATGCTAGTTGGTCATATACCAGACGTCAGATGGCAGTTCCCTGGTGACATGTGTGCAGGTTAGTTCATCGACCTGGGGATCGTCATTTGTCTCGTGTGAGTTCCCACTGTACTTTGATTACTACCCTACCACGGCTCAAAGGAGTCGTGCAAACAGGTTTTAGTTGGGTACAGTCCCGAGCCACATGGAGGCAGTGAGCGTATCTTCAGGGGTTCGTCTCTCCCGGTATTGGGGGTGAGATCGCGCTGTGTCTAGGAGAGCCATTACACAAAGTCCTTGGCCAAGGCAGGAGATTTACTGGTAGGTATTCCAGTAGTATCTCAGGGTGTTCTGGGCTACACTCCGACACGACTTGTACCGCTTTTGGGGGTCTGACTTTTACCAACCCCCTAGGCCCGCCATGCGATACTCATAGACGAACGGACCGGACTGTACGGATATTGTCACTGACAGGCTCAGTAGGGTTGTCAGGCTGAGTTCGCTCACAGACGTCCCTTTTAGTCAATACCTGGTAGCCCGTTACGTATTGGCTTATACCTCTGACGTGCTAGTGGTTAAATCCACAACCAAGGTGTTGACGAGTCTTTAGAGTCCCCCACATTCTGTTACTCAGCTTTCGGGCGAAAGGTTGTAGAGGCCGTATGGAAATATGGCAAGGTCCGATCAGATACGTGCGGTATTGCACGGATCAGGATCGGACAGTTTGTACTATAGGCCGTATGGATATATGGCAGAGTTCGATCAGATACGTGCGGTATTGCACGGATCAGGATCGAACGGATATTACTAGCCGGCTTCGGTTTAAGCCGGATCCTAGTATAGTACAGTGTAGATTTTGTCTCATTGCATTTGTGTCCGGTCGGAATACAAATGCGGGTGTGTATGCACAGTATCGGGGTTTTCCTATAATTTATTATGGGACCAGTTTTCTGGAGTTGCCAGTTTGCTTTCCGTTTCGGTCAATTTCCTTTGTATCGTTCATTGGCCGAAGATTGGTGGAGGAGGGCTTATTTGCATTGTTGCAAATAAGCATTTGTGGGAGGGGTTCTTTGCATATTGGTTGGATCATCATGGTTGCTCCTTTGACCTTGACTTCTTGACTTCTTCATGATGGCTTGACTATTTGGAGTCATCATGGTTGTTTTGGAGTGTTTGTTTATGTTTGTGATGATTTTGTTTTAATCATCACTCTTTATCCATGCTTGCATGATAGCTCACCCACTCCCTTGACTTTCTCTCCATTCTCACCCTTCACATTTGCTTGGGCCGGCCACTATTGGAGTGAGGATTTGATTCATTTTTGGTGTGGCAATTTTTGATTCTCATGGTGCTAAGAAAAGCTCTCTAGTTCATCTCAAAAATCAATTCCTCCACCATCTCAAAAGGCAATTCCACAACCCCAAATGAGACTTGCTCACTAGACATTCTACAGCAAACATTGGGCACGTCGACTAGCCAGCTTCGTGCCCGAGTTGCCTCGGCATTGAGGTGGGAGCCCGTAAAAGAAGTAGGCGATGTGGTGCACTTCCGGCGACGAGGTGGAGACAGGACAATCTGCAGGAGATCGGGACGACGACGAGAAGACCGGAGGACTCGGATCAGTCGGTATATCTCTCTTCCCCATCTTGTAGTTAGCTAGGACTAATTAATGGTTCGATCCGGGTATTAGTCCGCGGCGGTTTGCCAGTTCAAGTAAAATTTAAATTTTATCACCGCTTCCACATTTGGCCGTCGGATTGACGGCCGGGGCGCCGCCGTGCACTTACAGTCTTTAGTGTCCACTCACCGTATCTCGATCTCCTGGCGATCAATGATCTCCCTGATCAGGTGATACCACCTTAAGATGTGTCTAGATTTCTGATGGGACCTTGGTTCCTTCGCTAAAGCTATAGCCCCATTGTTATCGCAATACAAAGGTATTGGGTCAATAATGGACGGAACCACCTGAAGTTCACTAATGAACTTCTTCATCCAGACCGCCTCTTTTGCGGCATCGCTTGCAGCAATGTATTCAGCCTCCATCTTTGAGTCTGCGAAGTTATCCTTTTTGGAACTCCTCCAACACACTGCCCCTCCATTGAGGGTAAACACAAAACCCGAGATAGACTTGCTGTCATCCTGGTCACTCTGGAAACTTGAATCGGTAAAGGACTCGACCCTGAGGTCTCCATTACCGTAAACCAGGAACATCTCCTTAGTCCTTCTCAGGTACTTGAGAATGTTCATCACTGCCATACAGTGGTTCTCACCTGGGTCTGACTGATACCGGCTCACCACGCTTAGTGCGTAAGCTACATCTGGTCTTATATATAGCAACGCATACATTATAGATCCTACCGCCGAAGCGTAGGGTATAGTGCTCATGCGAACCCTCTCCTCGTCAGTCTTAGGAGACATCTTCTTATAGAGGGTGATTCCGTCCAATGCGGGTATATTACCATGCTTGGAATCTTCCATACTAAATCTCTTTAGTACGGTCTCTATGTACCTGAACTGCGAAAGTCCCAGTAATCTCTTGGATCTATCTCTGTAGATCTTGATCCCCAGAATGCACGAGGCATCACCCAGGTCCTTCATGGAGAACCGTTGTGACAAGAATAGCTTGACCGATTGTAGCATAGGAATGTCATTTCCTATCAAAAGAATGTCATCCACGTACAAGACTAGGAATACGACAGGTCGTCCTACAATCTTCTTATAAATACAAGGCTCATCCTCGTTCTTGATGAAGTCAAATTCCTTGATTGCTTCATCAAAACAGATGTTCCAGCTCCGCGATGCCTGCTTTAATCCATAAATGGATTTAAGCAACTTGCACACCTTCCCACTGCTCCCACTGTCTACAAAACCTTCTGGCTGATCCATATAAACGCATTCTTCCAAATTGCCGTTTAGAAAAGCCGTTTTTACGTCCATCTGCCATATTTCATAGTCATGGAAGGCAGTAATGGCAAGTAGGATCCAGATGGATTTGAGCATAGCCACTGGAGAAAAAGTTTCGTCATAATCCACACCAGGTCTTTGACGAAAACCTTTTGCAACGAGTCTAGCCTTATAGGTTTCCACCTGCCCATCTACACCAAGTTTCCTTTTGTAGATCCATTTGCATCCAACGGGTTTTACCCCAGGTGGAGCAATATCCAAGGTCTACACTTTATTGGTGTACATGGACTCCATTTCGGATCGCATAGCATCCAGCCACTTATCAGAGTCTTTACTGATAATGGCCTGACTGAAACTGGTAGGGTCATCTCCTTCCAAGATCCAATCCTCTCGATCCCCGTCTATGAGAAAACCGTAGTATCTCTCGAGCGGATGAGAAATCCTACCAGATCTGCGGAGTTGTTGAGGTTCGTCTGGGATTACTGAATCTAGTGGTTCCTCTAAATCTTCAGTTATATTTTATGGTTCATGGATCTCTCCCAGTTCTACCGTACTCCCACTAGTTTCTTTTGCAAGAAACTCCCTTTCTAAAAAGGTAGCATGGCGAGATACAAACACCTTCTATTCCTCAGTGTGGTAGAACAGATATCCTATTGAATCCTTAGGATATCCTACAAATTTACATAGAACTGACCGTGCCTCTAGTTTGTCTGGTTTCTGTGTTTTCACATAGGCCGGACAACCCCGTATCTTAAATCGCTTAAGATATGGATTTCGTCCACTCCATACTTCATATGGAGTCTTAAGCACAGATTTGGATGGAACGTAGTTCAATAAGTATGCAGCTGTTTGAAGCACATATCCCCAAAATGAAAGAGGTAACTCAGCACTACTCATCATGGAGCGAACCATATCCAACAGGGTACGGTTCCTTCGCTCCGATACCCATTATGCTGTGGTGTGTACGGAGGAGTAAGCTGAGAGAGAATACCATTCACTTTTAAGTAATCTAGGAATTCCGTGCTTAAGTACTCCCCTCCTCTATCAGACCGGAGGATCTTGATACTTTTGCCTATCTGGTTCTCCACTTCGTTTCTTAATTCTCTGAATTTATCAAAAGCTTCAGATTTGTGTTTCATCAGATACACATATCCGAACCTAGAGAGATCGTCAGTGAATGTGATGAAGTACGAGAACCCACCCCTTGCATGTATAGACATTGAACCACATACATCACTGTGTATGAGTCCCAAGAGCTCTGCTGCTTTTTCTCCATCTCCGGTGAACGGAGATTTGGTCATCTTTCCTTTGAGACAAGACTGACAAGTTTTATAAGATGAAAACTCGAACGTATTCAAGAGTCCATCTTTATGCAACTTACATAGTCTTTTCTTCCCGATATGACCAAGTTTACAATGCCACAAGTAGGATTCGTTCGTATCAGAACTCTTCTTCTTGCATGTGTTTTGTATATTGAGAACTGTATTCTGATTTAGAATATAGATACCATTACACAGTGTACCTTCTGCAACCAGTACCTTATCAAGGTAAATGTTCATGATATTTTTATCAAGAACAAAATTATATCTATCTTTATCAAGTAAAGACACTGATATTATGTTGCAAACCATGGAAGGTACATAGTAGCAATTGTTCAAAATCATAGTATTGCCATTTGGCAACACTAGGTGATATTCACCGACGGCGGCGGCATTAACTTGTGCTCCGTTCCCTACCCTGAGGGACATATCACCAGGTGCAACTTTCCTACTTTTTCTCAGTCCTTGCAATAAATTACAGATATGAGATCCTAATCCGGTATCAAGTACCCAGGAGGTAGGGCTGACCGAAAAGCAGTTCTCAATTACAAGAACACCTGAAGTAGATGCAATACTAAGCTTCTTCTTCAACTGGGTCTCCTTGGAATCCATACAATCCTCTTTCTCTTACTCATACTCACGATTGCCATCATAAGTTAGAGCCAAACCGACTTTCCCCAGCCCCGAATAAGAATTCGGATCGATCAAGCGATACATTTTATTATCTTGATTAGGGCGTGAAATGGTTGCTACCTGGAGAGAGAGAAAAGAAACACTCAGCATGCGCTCTTTCAAGATTAGATTGGTTATTAATTTATCTAATCAGGATGGCTCCCACTGTTTCCTCGAATTCTTCTTCAAACCTAAAAAGAAGAACTAGTCGGGATTAATCACACATCACAATTCTTTCTTAACCTTTCAGCCAGGCTAGTGTTAGTACTTCGAGGGAGGTTTTCCAACGCTTTCGCGAAGTTTCTTAATTACATAAGCTCTTTTCCCTGGAGGCATAGCCCCGCTAACACCGTTCTAGACACCTACTTGGTTTATAGCATTGATTGTTAAGTGTAATAATCTCCTGAGAGTAATCCAACTCATCAGTGGGATCGGGATCCAACTATCATTGTGTAATGACCTAGATGGAATCCACTCTAGTCACTACACTCCAGAAGGTATGCTAAATCTGCAAGTTTCCTGTATATTTGAAACTCCCGATGTGGTTTTTGCCCCTAGGACCTTAGTGACCTTGATGGAGTCAACAAATCAAAAAGTCCTAGTCAAATTCAACCCATCATTATATAGATTGCATCAAACCCACCCGCATAACCCTTGACGGAGTCAACAAGGTTATACGACTGTCCTGACCAATCTATCTAGTGTTACAAATAAGCACTACTCAGCTACCGTACACTACGCCTTGACGGAGTCAACAAACGCAACACGAATACTAAGTGTTACTTATAAGAAATGATGGAGGGCTACGGCTGGGGGTTTTGGCGAAAAACCCGTTTAACGTAATGAACTTGATATTGTTGAAGGAACCTGAGTTGTTTTTATAAATATATAGTGGCGAAAAACTTTTGCTAATGAGGTCACTCCCTGTGAAGGGATCTCGGCTCTTTCCTCGTAGAATGAGGTGCAGGATATTCCAAACTGAATACCACGATGCAAAGAAAGAATAATTGACTATAGTGAAAGTATTACGTTGACGCAAACTTTTACTCAAGGGGTCACTCCCGATGAAGGGATCTCGGCCCTTGCCTCGTCGAATGAGGTGCTGGATATTCCAAACTGAATACCACTGTGCAAAGCAAAAGAGAACGTCTGTAATCTCTTTTTTTAAAACTTGGTTCCAACAACATCTTTTAGGTTTGTTTTTTCTTGCATTAATCAAAATTAATGTTGTCCCATCAATGTAACTTACCACACCAGAAAAGAAAGAAAATACAATGTACGTATATGCTATCCGCATTCACCACTGGGCCCCGTCATCACCCGTTAGGTTACTTAACCAACGACAGAGCGGGGGCTGGACTAGCGCAGGTGCAAAACATATACAACATTTACTAGTGTGTGTGTGTGTGTGTGTGTGTGTGTGTATAAGTATATACAATATTCGTCCGACGCAATGATAGTCATTCCAGATCACAGATGAACACATTGGATATGCTAGGAATCCACATTTCGTTCAAGCCTGCAACGAAATACGGATTACACAGTCGTGATGAATAGCCAAAACCCCACCCTAGACCCCTACGGGTGCGGCAAACTACCCGCCAAATACCCGAAGTGGAGCAGCCTCCCTCAACAAAGTGAGTAGGCCACTCGGCACTTCAAAGTACCCGGTAGTCTGTGCACCCTACCTTGGGTCTATCCTAGGAGCAGAAAACAGTAAAAGAAATAATATACAAAGGCGGCTACATTCTCAACCCGGATGTGCGACCCAAAAATAATATTACATCAATTTACAATTTACATCAAATGAAAGATAAATAAACACTCATCTCATATCCCCGGCCATTCATCCACGACAATCCAACAAGTTCATATACACAATCCAACATCACAGATCACAGATATGTACAACCCCAACTAATCGACGTATAGCGATTAGTAGACGTTCAGTACATACATCATATTACAGATGTAATCCAATTAGCTAAAGTTTATAGAATATCGATAAATATCCAATTTGAAACTACCCCAAATACAACACTGTACTCAAAAGAATCTGGGCAGAAACAAAGTATCTGAAAAATCAAAAAACCTTAAGCTGGACAATCTGCAAGAAAAACGAGTTGACTCCGAGTCGACTCGGCCGCGCTTCCGCGGCGAAACGCATGGTTTCGCCGCGCTTCCGCGGAGAAACGCATGGTTTCGCCGCGCTTCCGCGGCGAAACGCATGGTTTCGCCGTGCTTCCGCGGCAGTCTGACCGAGCCACGAGCTCGTTTTTCTTGGGTGTCCCTAAAAAAGCCTGCACGTATTTTTCAGGTCTCTGGAAATATTTTTAGACCTGTTTTAAAATCGGCAGAAAACACAAGTTTTTGATGGTTTCTTGCGATTTTTCCGGGATCGAAGTTCTAAAGACTTTGCTAACATGTTAGTTGTTGTTTAGCTAGGCTCTGATACCATTGAAAGTCTATGTTACCAACCACAGTAGTCTCGGGGATGCGAAATAGGTAAAAATCGAATTTTTCTTACAAGGAAATATAGACTAACCATGAAGGATTTTTGCTAAACAAAAACTAACAAACTAACTTGAAGTTTTAACTACTAGATTAGATGATTATACCTTGGTCTTGAACTCGTTCTCTTTTTATGTTGCTTCCTCTTCTTGTGAGCTCCTTGGAGTGGTGTAGATGGCCCATCCTCACTGTCTTCTCTTTGCCAAAGAAAGATCCACCAGAAGGCCTCTACCTTGAGCTCCTACCTCAACAATGAAGTAACTAGAGTGCTTGGCTTGCTAGACTAAGAACCCTAGAATGAGTAGAGAGGTGTTTTTGTGGTTTGATCTCACAAAGCTCTTGTTTTTCAACTCATGAAACAAGAGAGCCTTGAGAGAAGAATAGGTGAGAGCTTGCAAGAGAGAGAATGTGTCATGATAAAAATGAAGAGATAGCTCTCATATGAACAAAAAGAATAATGATAATTTTAACTAGGATAAATTGTCATGGTTGATGATGATTTGACCATTATCATGTCACAATTAATGCTAAGCATGCTCACAAAAATATCTAAGTCAACATGGGTCAACTTAGTCAAATGGTCAAACCGATTAACCATGATACAATTATCTCTAATTAAATCTCATTAATCAATTCCCTCCATCTCATTATGGTTTTAATCAAGTCAGTGGTCAAAACCCTAATGAGGTTCCTCTGCCTCTGTCAACTGTGTATACACACCCGCATCCGTGTTCCGAGAAACACGAATACAATGAGACCGAACCAACCCAAAACCAAATAATAGGATATGGCTTAAACTAAAGCCCACTAGTATCAATTGCCCGAACACCGAACACGCACAAGTACGCATATGTGAATGAACCTTGCCGTAAAACCATACGACCTTTATCTCGTTTCACCAAAAAGTGAACAACCCTCTTTGTGGGACTCTAAAGACTCGATACTACGCTGGCAGTGGGTTTAACCAAAGGCCGCAAGCGGTACTAGCTGTATGTACCGGTCCCCAGGTACATGCCGATAAGAAGACCGATGAGGTGAACCCATCCGAACTCCAACTGTGCCTGAATGTGACAATCTACGTACAGTCCGGTCTATTCGTCTAAGAGTATCGCATGTCGGGCCTAAGGGGCGGTAAACGTCAGACCCCTAATAGCGGTACAAGTCGTGTTAGAGTGTAGCCCAGAACACCCCGAGAAACTACTGGAAACACTACCGGTAAATCTCGCTTGCCCTGGCCAGGGACTTTGTGTAATGGATCTCCTAGACACAGCGCGATATCAACTCCCAATATCGGGAGAGACGAATCCTATCTAACCGTCACTGCCTCCAAGTACTTCGGGACTGCACCCAACTACTACCTGTTTGCACGACTCAATAGAGCCATGGTAGGGTAGTAATCTAAGAACAGTGGGATCACACTCGAGGCAAAGTGATAGTGTCAAGTCAACGGAATAAGCTGTACTCATGTCACCTGGGAACTGTTAACTGACGATAGGTATAATACCAACCAACAGTTCCCAACGAGTCCTGTCCAGTGTACTCGTAACCTAACGAGCACCTGCATACTATCTCCAGTACAACGTACTGATGACTGTGGGACAGACCATCTCCCCTGCTGGGACGAGAAGCGTATGCACCAGTCTACTCTGGAGTATCGATGCCCTGTCTCGATAATCCTATGACTAGGGACCTGTATAAGGATGTACTTATAGACTACCCAGCCCCCACTAGTGTGATCGCCATCACAACGCCGGTAGTCAAGTAAAGATCCTAAGGGCTCCATCAATATGTATTAGCGAT
This sequence comes from Agapanthus africanus, assembly GCA_030015575.1. NCBI lineage: Eukaryota > Viridiplantae > Streptophyta > Magnoliopsida > Asparagales > Amaryllidaceae > Agapanthus > Agapanthus africanus. Next base: position 629,561,711 of record CM057342.1, read on the forward strand.
ATGTTAAAAGAAATATATACACATATTAAGATAGAAGCAAACCAAGTAGCATACTACTATATTGAACAAGACTGTCGTAAACACGTATATATATATCCCAAGCTTTCAAAATTTATTATACAAACTAGTACTATACAATAATGGCCTCTAGGGCATACATATCCAACAGAGTACGGGTCGTCCTCAGGGAAACGTTGAATCTTTTAATCTTACCTTAGGCTTGTTGATTAGGAAAGGAGGAAGAATAAAGAATGGTGAAGAATGATTGCAGGTTCTAGATCTACGTCAAATACGGGGGGAAATATAGATCTAGACTAACTACGGATGTAGGTTTTATTTAAAAAATGTGGCTTATAGGGTTCGTTAAGATTTAGTAGTCATAGATGATTAATTAAAGATTAGTCCTTTTATCTTTAAATAGATTTAAAACTAGATCGACAATGATGCATGTAGATTAGGGTTTCTCGAGGGAATAGGGTTCCCACTCTTAACCCCTATCTTTACATGGATCTCCGTTCATGTCTAGCCTTTTCCAAAACAATCGTTAATCTAATCTATAATCGCGGTCGTGGCTCCCAATGAAACGGTAGCGCGCCCGATTAGGATGTTAATGATTCTTTTGGTAAAGTTTATAAACTTTATAGGACGTAAAATGAGTTTAAGGATCTTCATCATCCATTAATCTACCCTAATCCTACGAACCCTAACAAGTGGAGAATTACTCACGCATGTTGAGAAAAGAAAATATAGAAATCATGAAGAAAATAAAATGCAATAAAATAAACTAGTTTTATTAATCAACAAAATCAAGTACACTTTGTTTGCTTAGAAAATGATTACAAAACCCTAGTTTGCTTCTCGATCTCTTCTAAGGAGGTAGATGAACTGTTGATGATCAACCAGGATTCTTGAGCCGTCGTGGACTTCGTGATCGCGTCGGTTTGATAATTTTTCTAAGAGGCTCTCGGTCCTTATTTATAGTCACAGAGCCAGGATATCTAGTTTCCTAATAAGGCGACTAGCTGTTGAGATCCTACCCAAAAAATACAAAATCCCAACTCCTTCAACTTGCCGCGCTTCCGCCGCAAATATGCCCTTTTGGCCCCAGATCCGCCGCTTCTTGGTAGGATCTTGGGTTCTAATTTCTGGGGCTTCATCTCTGTAACACTTGGTGATCTTTTGAATATCTAGAAACTGAAAATCTTCTCTACGTCTCTACCAGAATTGATTTCTTCAGTTTACTTTCCTATTTAGGCAGGTTTGATCTCGCCAACTTTGATTTGCTTGATTTCAGATATAAATTCTGCACAATAACTCAATAAATAATGTTAGTAGAATTTATTTTTATTGAGATATTATCTTAACCATTTGTCATGATATTATAGTTTTAAGAGAATTGGTCAAAGGTATTTAATAAAGTAAGCATATTTAAATGGGCCAAATGTTACATGGATATTATATGCTTACATTTTCCTTTATAATGTTAATTATAATATAGAAACATATAATAATAGATATTTTGCAGATAAACCCTAATATGTTTCATATTTATAATAAACACCTTTTATTATATAAAAATAGTAGGAAGAATGTCATATTAAAAGTGCAGTTTTATCAACTGAACATGCCTCCCGAAACCTAGTGGCGGTGCTGCGGAACCCTTCAAATCCAACGGTGGAAAAGGTGACAGCGTGCCACTCACGTGCAAGCCACGTGAGAACAACGCTGGGGGACATTTGTTCCCTTATAAAAAATATATATATAGAAAGAAAAAAGGCGAAAAAACTCCCCACTGTGCAGGTCTCATGTGCCCACACGTGAGCGGCTATATGCAAAGCATATAGCTGCTGTATTTAAAGCAATTGATAGGGTAAAATTGAGCCTCGCGTGTAAGCACGTGAGCGCCTATATGCAAAGCATATAGGCGCTACATTCAAATAGATAGCAGGCCAAAAAGGCTCACGTGTTAACACGTGATACCCTCTTATGTTGTTGCATATAAGCGAATAAGATTAATTCTATTGGGGTCACGTGCTACACGTGAGTGATCCTAAACAATTTCCAAGATGATAGAATTAAATTCTAAATAAAAGGATCAAGACTTTATTGGGAAGATATTTCCTTAAATCTTTTAAAACTATTTGATAGAATTAAATTCTATATATATGGGAAATATTTCCCTGATCTTCCTTAAACTAGAAAGATCTTCTTTGTTAGACGAAGGACCTTTGGATCAAAGATCCAATGGAGCTTGTCTGATAGAATAAAATTCTATCTTAGGAAAATATTTCCTAATCTGGTTAAAAACAAATAAAAAATCTTCTCTGTAAAACAGACAGCCTTTGGATTAAAAATCCAACGGTGAATAAAATTCATAAGAACAATTGGACTGATTGTGAAATCAATCATGATCTCTCAATGAAAGATTTTCTTAACAAATTGATTTGTTTTCTTCTCCTATAAATAGGAGCAAACAAGAGAAAAAGAAAAGAAAAAAAGAACAGAGAGAGAAACATACAGAGAAAAAGAGGAAGAAAAGAAGTCTCGGAAAAGATTTGCTTCATCAGAACATTCTAGGTAAAAAAAAGAGAAATACACAGAGATTGTTCTATCTTGATCTTTCTAAGGGTTTAACCCTTCGCATAAGAACTTAGTTCTTCCTCTGGTTGAGATCTGTAGAAGCAGATCTCCCCATAAGTTGAGAATTTAATTCTCATCGGAGAGATTCTGTCATGCAGATTCAAAACCTAAGGGAAAGAACTGAGTTCAAAGAATTTAATTCTTACAGAAACATATAAGAATTTAATTCCTCTGAAAATCAAGGCTTAACCCTACAATAAGAATTTAATTCTTACAAAAAAAGAGGCATGAGATCCACCAAAATCCTAGCATAAGATCAAAATCTCCAAACACTCAATAGGATCTCACGTGCTCCACGTAAGCGTCTCTGATGAATGAAAAGGGAAACACACAAAATCTCCTCGCGTGCTCTCACGTAAGTCAAGTGTTTAACACTTCTATATAAAGAAAAGGAAAGGGGAATAGAACCCAGAGAACAAATCCCACTTTGGGGCGCCTCACATGCCCACACGTGAGCGCTTCCAAAGTGCGGTGTTTAATACTGATTCGGAGCCTTACGTGGGAACACATGAGTGTTGAACATATACCAGTGCTTAGCATTTTAGGAAATCAACTTCAGCCTCAAATTGGCTAAGTCTTCATGAGGTTAAAACCTCTTTGATCTCCAAATCAACCAAGCCTCTGTGCTCATGGTTTCCCAAATTAATCTCAGTCTCAAACATGATTGATGACCATTCAACTGATGATATCCAAAATAATATTCATCCAGCATTCCCGTGAGGAAATCTTAGTCTCAAAATACGACTAATGATTTCGGAGTTGACCACCAACTTCATTTTCCCTCGGATAGGGAAATTGGTTCAAGGGTACATCTCTCCACACATCTGATACATGTCGTCGTAATTTCTCAACGTCTTCAGAGAAATGGCGGGTCCTGACAACCAACTGCTCTTCGGTGCACTTCCCAAACTGACGTGCACACCCCAGATCAATCCACACCCCAAGCTGAGTGTCTCCCATATCATCGTTGCTCATCCCGACACGTAACAAATACACGTGCGCGCAAGATGATCTACAGACCGAAATGTCCTCAAACTACAACTTCGCCTCCAAAACGGCGACAACGGACCGTAACGTCCTTAAACTAAAACAATAAAGCCCAAATGCTCTTTTGTTGGTTCTAAATGATGTTAAAACCCTGTTAAGTAGATCTTAGTCTCAAATTGGTCTAACTTATCTTTAACAAAAATTAAATTGATCATAATCTCAAACGAGATTAATGATCCTTAAATCAAGCCAAACCCAAATCTAAGATATACGGATTTGGACTAATCCACGCCCTATGGACGACAACATAAATTAGTCTCCGTATACAATCCACGAGCAACCAAAAATAAAAAAAACACACACGACACGAAGTAAACTTCTGGAGCAGGAGAAAGTGGTTATCGTGATGCGATAACGTAATTAACTGTAGGGGTTTGCGCCTGCATGGAAGAGCGTCTCCACAATCAAAAACCCCTCACAACGAGGGGGAATCTTGTTAGTTATATGTATGCCCTAGAGGCCATTACTGTACATAGGATGTATATTGTAGTGGATGCTGGGACATATATAGGGAGGACTTTCTTGCTCGACATGATAGTATGCTATCTGGTTACCCTTTACCTTAACGTGTATACTGATTGTCTCTCTGTTACATGTTCGTAAAGCCCTTAGGATGTGTGCTTGACTACCTGGACTATGATGCGGATCATACTAGTGGGGACATGGTAGTCCATAAGTACATCCTTCAAAGTCCCTAGTCGTGGGTGTATCGAGACGGGGCATCGATATACCAGAGTAGACTAGCGTGTACCTTCTCGACCCATACAGATGGGCGATGGATGATCCCATATCCATTGGTGTTTGACATCAGAGATGATATACGGGTGCTCAGTAGAGACTGGGTACACTGGACGGACTCGCCGAGAACTCCCAGATGGTATTATACCTCACGTCAGATGGCAGTTCTCTGGCGACACTGGTACAGAGTAGTCTGTTGACCCGAGATCGTCATAGAGTCTTGTGTGGTTCCCACTGTGCTTTGATTTCCATCTTACCACGTCCAAGAGGGCGTGCAAAACGGTGGTTTTTGGGTACAGTCCCGAGTCACATGGAGGCAATGAGCGATAGGAGGGGATTCGTCTCTCCCGGTATAGGGGGTTGATGTTGCGCTGTGTTCGATTGGCTATAACAGGAAATCCCTGGCCAGGGTTGCTGAGATTTACTGGTAAGTGTTACCAGTAGTTTCTCGAACAGTTATAGACCTCATATCGACACGACTTATCGAGCTATTGGGGTCTGACGTTTACCACCCCTAGGCGAGATATGCGACATATCAGACGATCAGACCGGACTGTACGGTAGTGTTACTGGTCGGATTCACTGGAGTGTGAGCGGGCTTGCTCGTCGATCTTCAGATCGCTCAATACCCGGGTGGCCGTTACGTTTAGCAGACCGCTTGCGGCTTGTGGATGTTTGATATGATCATCATCCGCTGCCGGCGTATTGACGAGTCTTTAGAGTCCTACACAGAGGTTTCCTGGCTCAAGCGAAACGAAATAGGAGCGCATATGAGATATGTGCGGGACCGAGAGTAATGCGTGTATGTGATACCGTATTTCATTCTCGCGATCAATGTGTCGAATGGTTGTATGCGATATAACCTAATTATCGAATCAAGGATTGATTCGATAAGCCGATACATTGGATACTAGCCGGTTATATGCGATATGACCGGATCATTAAATCAAGAGTTGATTTAATGATTTAATGCATAATTATATATTTGATATATTACTTTGCATTAACTAGTATCGGTTCACTTTAAATGGATTTTCTCACTCGGGTGTGCGCATTGCATATGCGATATGATTTTTGTGCACTTAAATTGTATCATGTTTGATGATACATGTTTACTTGTGTTCTGTGTAAAGTTTAAACCATGGTTATGTAATGGTTAGGGTTTACATTTTCATATCTATTTATTTATTCATTTATTCATTTTGGAAAATGAAAAGCAAATGAGAAAATGGTGGCTTCTTTTGTTTTGTTCATGAAGCTTCATGAAGACTTTGACCAAGTGACCATTTTGTCTCATGCTTAACCCTAACCATCCCATTAACCATGATTTATTCTCTACACTTGACCATGGTTCAATTATGATAAGTATTCTTTTTACTTTTCATTTTAAAATAACTTATCATATCATTTTCTTCTTCTTCTTCCTTCAACTCAAGAAGAAAACCTAAGGTCCATCAATGGTGATTGATGCATATGAGTGAGAAATCCAATTCTAAAGTCTACCCACTTCCTATTTCTTCATCCTCTACCTCTTGCCAAGTAGTAGAGTGTATTTCCTTCACAAGTTTTCAAAGCTAGGTGAAGGTGGAGCTTGATCTATCGATGCCTCGACGTAGATCATCTTCGGCATGGACATCGACGATCTAGCTCGCTTATTCTTCGACGAAGCCGACGCTAGAGCCCGGGAGTTCACTTGGACAGCGAAGGCACTTCGTTGCGGAGCTATGGAGGTGGACAAACGGATCTACAAAGGTTGTATTTCCGTATTCCCTTAGTTAATTGTTAACTAGTTTATTTTTCGCCTAGACATCTAGCCATCGATCCGTAGTCGGGTCTCTCGGCACCTATAATTTTTGAAATTGGCATGTTCGATGCCTTGTGAGACCTCACTTGAGTGCCTAGGAACCCTACAGTGGTATCAGAGCCTAGCTAGAGCCTTAGGCGAAGTCTAGACGGATTTTGAAACCCGAACGAACCCGAAAACCCAAACCCAAAATGCTCTCTGTCCTTTTTCCAAAAATTGGGATTTTTCCAAATTAAAAATATGCAGAAAAATAAGCAGGGTTTTCTAAGAATTACGGTGAAAAATTTTGGTCGTAATTCCATCAAACAGCCGCGGAACCGCGGCCTTAGCCCACGTGGCGCGGCGGTTCCGCGGCAACACTGTTGCATCGTTGACCAAAATCTGCACAGTAATTATTAGTTTGCTGTGCTGAGTTCTCTGGGTATTTTTCAAAATTATTCAAGAGTTGAATTTTCTGCAGTTGTTTTGGGGATTCGGTGTTTCGATCGGGGTATCAAATTTTGTCTATTTGGCTTTCCGGATAAATTTTTAGAATATGTTAAAAAGTTCGACCGGATATAAATACCCAATTTTTCCCCTGTTGGGAAATTTCCAAGTGTTGGATTTTTCCGTAGTTTAACGATGTTCTAAGTAGTGCAAGTAACGCGATGGACCCTCTAGAAGACAACAAACCTTAACTCGATTATGTGACCGTCTTGAACTGCCCTTTGAACCTTCGGGTTTGGGGCAGTACGGCGTGCCACATGTGAGGCGTTGGCTTGACCCTTCTACGGCTGGACCGTTGGTACTGAGGCACGAACTGAATGTTGTTAGACTTATTTCATGTGTTGATCTGTATCGGGAAAACTTGGGTGTTCGAATGTTCAATCGGAAAGTTTAACATTTTCTAATTATCTGGAATGGGATACAATAATTGGAATTCACAAGAAGTTATGAGATAACTGAATGAATGTTATAAACATAGCAATTTAGTCTCACTTGATCGGTTGCCACGGAATTTTGATGTGATCAAAAGTCCGTCGCAATCACGTAGCGTACGCGGATACTCGCCGGGTAAACTTAATAGACAGCCTCACTCCATAGCCCCGACCAAGTGACTGTAGGAGAACCCCGTCGCCGAAAGCATCCGTTCGGGTGCTCGCGGCAGCGGTGTTCCGCCTTGGTGCACTTCGTCGACGGTGTCGGGGGTGCAGCCGCCTACTGAAGTTTGCGACGAGCATTCGATCAGACTGTCGGGAATCTTGTTGAATTGCCCGACTTGATATTGAAAAGTGTTTTCGATAATGAGACTGAAATGCGGGGTTTATAATTGTTAGGCATGCGATGTCTAAGTAATTCATTTGGTCAGGCATGCGATGTCTGAGGTGGTTGCGGATTCCAACTGTTGTAGTTTTACACTTTCTTTTCTGTGACCGTAAGTGTAATATGTGATATCGCGGGTTTCGTTGCTATATGCCAACGACAATTGGGATGTGCATATTTACTTACGTTGATGACATGTGATGTTATGTGTTGCTGGATATGTTATATTGGATCGTCGTGTTTGAATAGCCGGGGGTTTTTATGTGAGATGAGTATTTTTCATTTTCATTCATGTAAAAAACTTGTATGTAATATTCTTTTATTGGGGCGCTTCCAGGTTGCGGAAGTTGTCACCATTTGTATATTATTTACTTTTCCGCACTAGGATAGACCCAAGGAGGGGAGCACAAGTAACCGGGTTCTGGGGTCCAGTGGGAGACCAACTCGAGGAGTCGAGTCCGGGTCTCCTAACTCCAGAATTGGTAGGGTTGCTTGCCGCTCTCGTAGGGGTTTAGGGGTGTGGGTTTGGCTATTCATCGCGACCGTGGAATCCGTGTTTTATACTGGCTCGTATTGAAAACACGGACGTCCTAGTATATCCAATATTTCATATGATTCTTCTGCTGCGATATCTGTGATGTGATCATGTGATGTTCTTTGATAGATACAGTATATAGTATATATGATATATTTTATAGGCGTTACTTATGTTTTACACCCGCGCTAGCCCTGCCCCGCTCTGCCGTTAGTTACCTAACCTAACGGTGCACGAGGGGACATCGAGGCGAATGCGGATGGCATAAGTGTACGTCGTATTTATCTGTGATGTTTAGGTACTCAAATGATGGGACTTCATTAATATGATTAATGAAATAAAAGAAACCTAAGATGTTGTAGAATCGAATTTCAAAATAAAACAGGTAGCTACAGTTCTTGCTTTGCACAGAGGTATATGTGATATATCCTGCACCTTATTCAATGAGGAAAGGACCGAGATCCCTTCACCGGGAGTGACTCCTTTAGCAATAACTGGCATATGCTACACACTCGGTTTGTCTTTTGATTGCTTTTAAGAGTTTTTTTCTTTGCACAGTGATATATATGATATATCCCGCACCTCATTCGACGAGGAAAGGACCGACGATCCCTTCACCGGGAGTGACTCCTTTAGCAAAACTAGAAAAGCCTCAAAAGCACTCCATTTTAAAATCATTTGATTCTACAACGATATCAAGTTCATTACGCAATAGGTTTTCAGAAAAACCTGTCGTAGCCCTCCGTCATTTCAGATAAGTCCTATTTAGTATTCGTGCTACGTTTGTTGACCTCCGTCAAGGCGTAGTGTGCGGTAGCTAACTAGTATTTATCTGTTTATGTATATGATGCAGATTGAGTTAGGGTAGTCGTGCGGCCTTGTTGACCTCCGTCAAGGGTCGTGCGGGTGGGTTTAATTCGATCAAGAAATGACGGGTTGAACTTGACTAGTAGCCTATGGTTTGTTGACCTCCGTCAAGGTCATAGGGTGCTAGGGGCAAAATATTATCGGGAATTTCAAGTGTTGAAATTTGCAATGAGATTGCATACCTTCTATGAGATAGTTGTATCCCGATACCCGCTGTGAGTAATTGTTACTCCTGGGAGAGTTTTATACATTACAATTAGCCGATCAAGTAGGTGTCTAGAAAGGTGTTAACGAGGTTACGCCTCTGGGAAAACGAGGTTTACATTAATTAGGTTCGTGCGAAAGCATGGGGGACCTCCCTCAAAGTACCGACACTGGCCTGGCTAAAAGATTGGCGAACTTGTAGTGTGTAATTAATCCCAGCTAGTCTTTCCTTTTAGGGTTTGAAGGAAGATTTGATAAAAAGCAGTGGGAGCCATCCTGATTAGATAAAATAAAAACCAATCTATTCTTGTAAGAGCGCACACTGAGTGTTTTCTTCTCTCTCTCTCCAGGTAGCGACCATATCACGCCTTAATCAAGATAATAATACGGATTATTGACCGAACCCGCTTGTTATACTGAGCTGGGGAATGTTGGTCCCGCTCCAACTTATAATTGTTATAAGACAGAGCAGGAAATAGGGGATTACCAGAATTCCCGTGCCGCCCAAACGAAGAGAGTGCATGCTGATATCTTCGGGTGTGTTCATTATACAGAACTGTTTCTCAGTATCCTTTACGTCCTGGGTATATGATACCGGATCAGGATCCCAGATATGTAACTTGTTACATAGGGCTACAAAAGAGTAGAAAAACTGAGAACGGGTGATAAGTTTCATGAGACAGAAAATGGGGCAAGAGTTGCAGCCAAGTCTGTCGGTCACTGTCACCCTGTATTATCAATACATTGATTCTGAACGAATGTTATTAGATACCGAACCTGATATACCAAATCATATCACTCTCTTTGTTTGAAAAGAAAGGATATAATTTTGTATTGATGGATAATGTTTTGTACATTTCCTATATCAAAAGTTGATCGTATCAGGCACGTTATCTAAAAGCATTAATGTTCTAAATCAAACTACAGTTCTTAGTATATGAAACACACACAAGAGGAAGAGTTCAGAAATGAACGAATCTTTCTTGAGGCATTGTAGACTAGGTCATATCACTGCGACCCGACTGGCTGAAGTTACATTTAGATGCATATTTAAATTAGTTTGAATTTACATCTTGTGAAACTCGCCAGTCATGTCACAAAGATAAGATGACCACAGCTCTGTTTATTGGAAACAGAGAAAGAGTCAGTAAACTCTTGGGATGATACATGTTGATGTATGTAAGGTCCCCTGTCTACACATGCCAGGACAGGTTCTTTGTACTTCGTTACATTCTCTGATAATCTCTCAAGATTCAGACATATGTTCCTGTTAAAACATGAGTCCGAACCTTTTGAGATATTCACAGAATATAAGTTAGAAGTAGAGAACCAATACGGGTATAAGTATTATGTCCTATGATGAGATCAAGGAGGAGAATACTTGTGCATGGAATTCCTGGATTATTCTAAAGGAGAATGAGATTCTCTCTCAGCATTACTCCTCTGTATACACCATAGCACGATGGTATATCGGGGCGGAGCAATCACACCCTATATGATATGGTGTGCTCTATGATGAGTATTACTGAGTGACCTATTTCCTTTTGGGAGTTATGCACTTGAGAAGCTGCATACCTATTGAAAAGGGTTCAAATCAAATAAGTTGCCTACCACTTCATATGTGATATGGAAAGGGAAGAGCCCATGTCTTAAGTTAATTAAGATTTGGGGTTGTCCGGCCTATGTCTGAAAGCAAAATCCGGACAAGCTCGAGGCAAGGTCTGTTAAGTATAACTGGAAATGTTCCAGCTATACAAACTGCAGCAGATGATTTGATAGAGCCAAAGGATTCAGTAGATTCCAACGAACCTCAGCCTCTCCGCCGATCTAGTAGGGTTCCTCACCCACCTGAGAGATACTTCGGTTTCTCTATGACAGTGGGAGCGAGGATTGCATCATGAGATGATGACCCAACTAGTTTCGAGCCGGCCATCAGGAGTGTGACTCTGTAAGAATGGCTGGATGCTTAATGATCTGAGATGGAATCCATGTACACCAACAAAGTATGGACTTTGGTTGCGATATCTGAAGGGTTAAATCCCCATCAGGAGCAAGTATATCTTGAGAAGATTACTTGGTGTACATGGAAAAGTTGAGACTTTCAAAGCTAGACTTGTTAAAAGTTTGCATCATTGACCAGGTGTGGATAATGATGAAACCTTTTCAAGTAGCTATGCTTAAGTCCATACAGATCCTACTTGTCACGGCTACATACCATGACTGCGATATCTGGTGGTTGGGTGTCTTGACTGCTTTTCTAAATGATGATTTAGAAGAGAGCGTCTATAAGTACACAGCCAGAGGGCTTCGTAGTCAGTGGGAGCAGCGGAAACGTGTGCAAGATGCTTTATAGGATTAAAGCAGGCATCGCAGAGTTGGAACATCTGTTTTGATGAAGTAGTCAAAGAGTTTGACATCATCAAAATGGTAGATGAACCTTGTATATACAAAAAGGTAGTAGGGAGTATGGTGACGATCCTCGTAGAGTACGTGGATGACATACTCTTGATGTGGAAGGAGTTTCCTATGCTACGCTCGATCAATCTCCGCTTATCACAATGATTCTCCATATAGGATCAAAGTGATACCTCCTAAATCCTGGATTTTGGATCTATGAGATAGATCTAATTGGATGTTAGGATTCTCACTAGTTGTAGTGAGACGGTATCAATCGATCCTGGGGAGAATCACTGGAAGGGTTCCAGGGTGATAAAGACGACTGAATGTCAGTCACAGGCATTGTCTTTACCCTCAGTGAAGGGACGGTATGTTGGAAGAGTTCCAAGCTAGATACCGTGACATACTAGACGATAAAGGCAAGATACATCGCTACTTAAGATGCTACCAAAGAGGCTGTTTGGGTGTATATTGGTTCATGAGATGAACTACGTTCCTCCCATTGTGTGACAATGGAGTTGTGGCTTATGCCAAGGAACGGCGGTCCCATCAGTGATCCAGACATATTCTAAGGCAGTATCACCTGATCATGGAGATGGTTGATCTCCAGGGGATCGAGGTTAAGAGAGTAGACTCAGAGGACAACACAGCGGATCCACTCACAAAGGCCTGTTCCTAGAGAGAGACTTTTATGGGATGGTTGAGTATGAGATACTGCAACCACTGCTACAGATGGCCCTAGTGCAAGTGGGAAATTTTTAGTTATATGTATATCCTAGAGGCCATTACTGTACATAGGATGTATATTGTAGTGGATGCTGGGACATATATAGGGAGGACTTTCTTGCTCGACATGATAGTATGCTATCTGGTTACCCTTTACCTCAACGTGTATACTGATTGTCTCTCTGTTACATGTTGGTAAAGCCCTTAGGATGTGTGCTTGACTACCTGGACTATGATGCGGATCATACTAGTGGGGACATGGTAGTCCATAAGTACATCCTTCAAAGTCCCTAGTCGTGGGTGTATCGAGACGGGGCATCGATATACCAGAGTAGACTAGCGTGTACCTTCTCGACCCATACAGATGGGCGATGGATGATCCCATATCCATTGGTGTTTGACATCAGAGATGATATACGGGTGCTCAGTATAGACTGGGTACACTGGACGGACTCGCCGAGAACTCCCAGATGGTATTATACCTCACGTCAGATGGCAGTTCTCTGGTGACACTGGTACAGAGTAGTCTGTTGACCCGAGATCGTCATAGAGTCTTGTGTGGTTCCCACTGTGCTTTGATTTCCATCTTACTACGTCCAAGAGGGCGTGCAAAACGGTGGTTTTTGGGTACAGTCCCGAGTCACATGGAGGCAATGAGCGATAGGAGGGGATTCGTCTCCCGGTATAGGGGGTTGATGTTGCGCTGTGTTCGATTGGCTATAACAGGAAATCCCTGGCCAGGGTTGCTGAGATTTACTGGTAAGTGTTACCAGTAGTTTCTCGAACAGTTATAGACCTCATATCGACACGACTTATCGAGCTATTGGGGTCTGACGTTTACCACCCCTAGGCGAGATATGTGACATATCAGACGATCAGACCGGACTGTACGGTAGTGTTACTGGTCGGATTCACTGGAGTGTGAGCGGGCTTGCTCGTCGATCTTCAGATCGCTCAATACCCGGGTGGCCGTTACGTTTAGAAGACCGCTTGCGGCTTGTGGATGTTTGATATGATCATCATCCGCTGCCGGCGTATTGACGAGTCTTTAGAGTCCTACACAGAGATTTCCTGGCTCAAGCGAAACGAAATAGGAGCGCATATGAGATATGTGCGGGACCGAGAGTAATGTGTGTATGTGATACCGTATTTCATTCTCGCGATCAATGTGTCGAATGGTTGTATGCGATATAACCTAATTATCGAATCAAGGATTGATTCGATAAGCCGATACATTGGATACTAGCCGGTTATATGCGATATGACCGGATCGTTAAATCAAGAGTTGATTTAATGATTTAATGCATAATTATATATTTGATATATTACGTTGCATTAACTAGTATCGGTTCACTTTAAATGGATTTTCTCACTCGGGTGTGCGCATTGCATATGCGATATGATTTTTGTGCACTTAAATTGTATCATGTTTGATGATACATGTTTACTTGTGTTTTGTGTAAAGTTTAAACCATGGTTATGTAATGGTTAGGGTTTACATTTTCATATCTATTTATTTATTCATTTATTCATTTTGGAAAATGAAAAGCAAATGAGAAAATGGTGGCTTCTTTTGTTTTGTTCATGAAGCTTCATGAAGACTTTGACCAAGTGACCATTTTGTCTCATGCTTAACCCTAACCATCCCATTAACCATGATTTATTCTCTACACTTGACCATGGTTCAATTATGATAAGTATTCTTTTTACTTTTCATTTTAAAATAACTTATCATATCATTTTCTTCTTCTTCTTCCTTCAACTCAAGAAGAAAACCTAAGGTCCATCAATGGTGATTGATGCATATGAGTGAGAAATCCAATTCTAAAGTCTACCCACTTCCTATTTCTTCATCCTCTACCTCTTGCCAAGTAGTAGAGTGTGTTTCCTTCACAAGTTTTCAAAGCTAGGTGAAGGTGGAACTTGATCTATCGATGCCTCGACGTAGATCATCTTCGGCATGGACATCGACGACCTAGCTCGCTTATTCTTCGACGAAGCCGACGCTAGAGCCCGGGAGTTCACTTGGACAGCGAAGGCACTTCGTTGCGAAGCTATGGAGGTGGACAAACGGATCTACAAAGGTTGTATTTCCGTATTCCCTTAGTTAATTGTTAACTAGTTTATTTTTCGCCTAGACATCTGGCCATCGATCCGTAGTCGGGTCTCTCGGCACCTATAATTTTTGAAATTGGCATGTTCGATGCCTTGTGAGACCTCACTTGAGTGCCTAGGAACCCTACAAATCTAACGAAGTCTGCTACAACGGCCGCATCCATCTGAACCTCCAATATACGGTACCATAAATAAACTTGGCATTTTCGGAGAGGTAGACAGATAAACCCAAATAGCATCAGCCCCCAAATTCAGGCAAGATGATCCATTCCGGTTTCTTCTCTGTTTTCGGCGGTGAACAATCATGTGTGTATAACAATTTAATCAAAATGGTCCAACGTGATACATGTATGAGAAACCGTGTTTTATTATGCGTCTGCATAAGTGGGCTTGACATGTTGGCATACAAGTGGATTAACAAATGATTGTGTTAAAAAGATATGATGTGATGCATACATTATTGGTGGAAAAATCTTTACAATTAGCTTCCAAATTCCAGATTGCAGCCCTGTTCAAATTAAAAGATTACAGTACAAAGATTGGCCCCAGAACTCAAAGCGAGGCCGCAATTTTAATCATTTTGGCCGCAAATTGCGGCCCAATGTGCACCATTTTCACTCGTTTTTTCTGTTCACTCCTATTGGTCACATCAACATACTTGTATACCCCTTTTTGGAGTTGCACTATCTATAAATAGGAGATCATTTTAAGAGAAAACGGATATATACTTTTCCATACTCGCATACTTGATGTACTTTGTAGTTCTAGTTCTCTGCTTCTTGCCTTTCTCTTGATCTTGTAGCTTCTTAACTGAACTTACAAGTTTACCTTTTAGGTCCTTGGTCTCAATAGTTTGTAATTCAAATTCAAAATTCAATAGAGTTCATTTCATAGTGCATTTGGTTCTTAGTATTTCTTACTTGTTACTTTTCTCGCGATTTCCTTTATGAATTCTTCTCTCTTTTGTGCTCTTTTTGTTTGTATAATGATTTGTGAGTAGTTTTTTTACTTAGGCAATAGTGACATAGGATGATGAATGGCTTGTAAGTTGATGTCGTATACCCCATGCACTTGTGGGGAGGCGGAATTTACAAAAAACGATTTTTTCATACTTTGCAACACCGACTTTAACTCCAGGATCTTAACAGAAACCTTAACTAGCTATATGTACTAAGAGGTTCTAACTACTATGTTAGGATTTTATTACTCCATGTTAAAAAGTCCTTCGGGTCTCCTTCTCATCCTCTCCTTGAGCTCCTCGAAGATCCAGATCGCACTTGATCGTCGGCCTCCTCGTGTCGAAGATGATCCATCCGAAAGTCTATACTTCAAGATCCAACCTCTAAACCGAGGTAACTAAGATATCTAGTTTGCTAAGATAGGTAGCTTAGAAGATATAGAGCGTCTAATGGAGTATTTAATCTCAATAGACCTAATAATTTACAACACATGTGAAGATTTTAAGTCTTGAGGAAGAAGGAGAGCAAAATTAGAGAGAGAAAGCAAATGAGCAAATAATCAAATATTAGCTAGTGTGGAGAATGGCTCATACTCATCTCACATGAAACATGGATTATTTTCTAATTGAAAATAGCAACCATGCTTCAATAGTAAACAAAAACCAATAAAAAAATGTAATGAGCCATGCTTCACCCCATACCATCAATATCTCCAATTTCTACCTCATTAATCTATTTCTCAAAATAGATAAATACAAATAATGAGGTGTCCCCTTTTAGAAGCATGTCTTGTGAAATTACAAGAATGCCCTCACCGTATATACATACCTGTATTCGTATTCCAAAAAATACGAATGCAATGAAATAATAATAATCCAATAATATAATACTAGAATTCGGCTTAAATCAAAGCCCACTAGTATTATCCGTCTGAACTACATCCATGCAGCCAGTGTACGTATGGGATCGGAACCCTACCGTAAAGCCAAATGGCCTCTATATCGTTTCGCCCAAAGCAGGGAAACCCTCTGTATGGGACTCTAAAGACTCGACAATACGCTAGCAGTGGGTTTAACTACAAGTCCGTCAGCGGTACTAGCTGCACGTAACGGCTACCCAGGTTTCTATCGATAAGAAGGCCGATGAGCAAACTCATCCGAACTCCTACTGAACCTATCTGTGACAATCTCCGTACAGTCTAGTCTATTCGTCTAAGATACTCGCCTATAGGGCTTAGGGGGATGGTAACCGTCAGACCCCTAATAGCACAATAAGTCATACTGAGGTAGAGCACAATACACCCTGAGAAACTACTGGAGTACCTACCGGTAAATCTCGCTTTCCCTAGTCAGGGACTTTGAGTAATGGCTTTCCGAACACAGCGCAATATCAACCCCCAATACCGGGAGAGACGAATCCTATCTAACCACTACTGCCTCCCAGTGCTTCGGGACTGCACCTATCCACTACCTGTTTGCACGACTCATTTGAACCATGGTAGGGTAGTGATATAAGTACAATGGGAACACACTCGAGACGAATAGTGATGTCAAGTCAACAGACTGACCTGTACGCATGCCACCCGGGAATTGCTACCTGATGATAGGTATAATACCAACCAACAGTTCACAACGAGTCCGTCCAGTGTAACTCATAACCCAATGAGCACCTATATACGATCTCCCGTACGACATACCAATGGATGTGGGACATACCATCTCCCATGCTGGGATGAGAAGCGTATACACTAGTCTACTCTGGAGTATCGATGACCCGTCTTGATAATCCTATGACTAGGAACCTTTATAAGGATGTGCTTATAGAATACCCAGTCCCCACTAGTGTGACTGCCATCACAATGCTGGTTGTCAAGCAAAAATCCTAAGGGCTTTACCAATATGTATTAGCGATATGCTAAAAGAAACATATACTCATATTGAAGTAGAATCAAACCAAGTAGTATACTACCATTTTGAGCAAGACTGTTATTATATCTGTGAATATCCCAAGCTTCCAAAATGTAATATACAATCCAGTACTATACAATAATAGCCTCTAGGGAATATATCACTAACAATCTCCCATTTGCACTAAGGCCATGTATTGGCATATCGCAAACCTATCATCTCGATTAGCCTCTCGAACTGTGTCTAAGGGATGGCCTTTGTGAGTGGATCTGCAGTGTTGTTCTCTGTCTTTACTCTCCGCGCCTCGATCTTCCGACGATCAACGATCTCCCTGATCAGGTGGTACCGCCTCAAGATATGTCTAGACTTCTGATGGGACCTTGGTTCCTTCGCTAAAGCTATAGCCCCACTGTTGTCATTATACAGAAGTATTTGATAAACAATGGACGGAACCCCCTAAAGTTCTGTAATGAACTTCTTCATCCAGACTGCTTCTTTCACGGCGTCACATGCAGCGATATACTCCACTTCCATCGTCGAGTTAGCAACGGTGTCTTGCTTGGAGCTCTTCCAACATATCGCCCCTCTATTGAGGGTAAAGACATAACCCGACATGGACCTGGAGTTATCCTTATCATTCTGGAAGCTGGAGTCGGCGAAGGCCTCGATCTAGAGGTCTTCACTGCGTACTCCAAGAACATCTTCTTAGTCCTTCTTAGGTACTTGAGAATGTTCCTAACAGCTGTCCATTGGTTCTCCCGTGGGTTTGACTGATACCTGCTTACAACGCTCAGTGCGTAAGCTACATCTGGTCTGGTATACAATATCGCATACAGTATAGAGCTTACCACAGAAGCGTAGGGTATAATAGTCATGCGATCCCTTTCCAAATCAGTCTTGGGAGACATCTCTTTGAAGAGGGTGATTCCTGATAAGCCGGTAGATTACTGCGCTTTGAATCTTCCATACTAAATTTTTTCGGTATGGTGTCGATGTACCTTGACTGTGAAAGTCCTAATATCCTTTTAGATCTATCACAATAGATCTGGATCCCCAGAATGTAGGAGGCATCACCCAGGTCTTTCATGGAGAACCTTTGTGACAAAAATCCTTTGACTGATTGTAGCATAAGAATGTCATTTCCTATCAGGAGAATGTCATCCACGTACAAGACGAGGAATGCCATAGTTCTCGCTACAATTTTACTATAAATGTATGGTTCATCAGGATTTTCGATAAAGTCAAATTCCTTCACCCTCTCATCAAAACAGATATTCTAACAACGCTATGCCTGCTTTAATCCATAAATGGACTTAAGCAACTTGCATACTCTTCCGTTGCTCCCTCACTCTATGAAACCCTCCGGCTGATCCATATAAACACAATCTTCCAAATTTCCATTCAGAAAAGCGGTCTTTGCATCCATCTGCCGAATTTCATAATCGTGGAAGGCAGCAATGGCAAGTAGGATCCGAATGGATTTGAGCATAGCCACTGGACAAAAAGTTTCATCATAGTCCAAACCAGGTCTTTGACGATAACCTTTTGCAACTGTCACGATACCGGCACTTAAATTATGAAACGTCTCGAGGCGTACAGAATCTAAGTAAGCCAAAACGCAGAAATCAAAACAAAGTAAAGCAATAGAGTGAAGGAAAACCAATTTAAAGAAAGAAGTTTAACAACATAAGCCGAAATATGTATTTTTAAATTCTCAAGTCTTTTCTGAAAATTTCGGCAGAGTCTCCTTTGTAAATACTGGCCCCAAACGGGGTACAACATGAATAGTATATGAAATGATAAAATGCATCCCCAAGAGGGAGCTAGCTCTTCGTCAATCGACGGTCACAACCACGCAAGCAATATAATATACAACGCCGAAAAGCGAGGATCAAGACTCAAAGAAACTCAAATCAACATGGAAAACATAATAATACAACGCGCGACTCTAAGGTCGAAATAATAACAAGTCTGGTCTTCTATCTGTATCAAATATACAATCTGGTTGATCGAGTTTTACTAGATACAACTGAAATAACAAAAATACAATGGTGGTCCTGATGCAAAAGAACCGACCTGCCAAAGCAATCACCCAGAAGGAACAGTGTGCCAGCAAAGCCGCAACGGAATCTGTACGGCAAAACCTGCAAGGAACTGTGGCACAACGGGGGTGAGTTGCCAACTCGTGACTAGAAAACATCACAGAGCAGAAATCGCATGTATGACGCTATCCTAGGTCATATCAAGTAATATCCTCAAATAATATCCTGGTCCATCTATGTATAAGTGTAATAATACATGCTCGTGTCAGTGCCGCAGATAGCAACAAATCGGATATATGATGTATGAATGAATTACAAATGGAAACAGAATACATCATGAAATCAACAGAGAAATCAGTGTCAAGTATCGACAGAAAACATAAATCTCATTATCTTAATATCTCGGTATCTCAATATTTCAAATCTCAATATCTCAGTATCTCAATATTTCGGGCTCCGTCAGTCCGGATCGGCCCATATCATCAATCACACGACCACGAACGGTATCCTCCGGATATCCGACACGCCTGGTAAAATCACCGGTAGGCAGTCTTCCCCTGCCAGGCTCATCATCCTCCATGAAATCACTCTCACCACGGGGTACCATACCGGGCTCACCATGTACCCGAAACGGTTCCTACTCCTCCTCGAATCGGGTCTCGAAATCCAACAGCAATCATGAAACTCATGGTGGACGACACATACATCACGAGAAAATCGCATCTTGCATTTTAAAAAGAGAGAAAGAGAGAAGTATATATATTTTGTTGCGGCTTTTCCCCCAAATCCAGAAATCTCATGGAAATCCGAAATCCAAGAATCAAGAGTAAGTAAACAGTGAATATCGGCATAAATCTCCATAATGCTGCATGACCAATGAGTATATGAATGCAACTGATATCATGCAATGAATGCAATAGTTAAACTAGCATAAGGAAGCTATAACATGTTGCGACTATCAGCTAGCAAGCTATGTCAATGAAATGGTATTTTCTAAAGTGTACGTGACATGGCAATTACCGATGATGATGTGTGTGAGCCGGCAAGTAAGTGTATGTGGAACATACACATCATCGGTAATGGTGCTGGTGTCCTGACAGCATGATTTCGATACTAACATATGAAAACACAATATAAGCATGCAATGCGAGGTGAGCAGCGGTAATATGCGGGAGCTGAATAATAAACGTAACAATGATGAACATGCAATAAATAATATGAGTCATACAGTAAACTACAGGTCTAACTAACAGTCTAATCCAAAGGTAAAGCAACCACTTAAATCCGAGTCGATACATATATATGTATATATTAGTCGGTGATCCCTCCTTAATAGTATCCCATACGATACCCTATATAATATGACATCCTCGAGTCAAGAGTGCGGATCTATCATCAATATATAGCTCGTACGGTAAATCCGTCGTACGGCCTCCCAAATCTGGGTACGGGTCAAATATTACATTTATCTCATTATTCGTCTGGTATCCTTTTCATCATATATCATGATCTGGGGGTACCGATCTAAGTCTAGTACAATACTGATACCATCTATGTATATGCATGCGTGTGTATGAAAACACCACGCCTAAAGAACCCGCTAAAACATCACGTCGTATCTCAAATACGAACTATATCACATCACCGATCTCATGGCCTCAAGCCCAATCTCATCGACTCATCTCCAATCCTAAATACTATCCTCATAATCCATGTATATGTATACGTACATATATATACATAGTCCCATACCCTGTGTGTGTGTGTATACATATATATATATACATATCCCCATATACGCATATGTAAATAGAATGAATGTATGTGTATGTATGCGTGTGGGTGTAAACCTTATTCTAGGGTTCGCGACTAAGAAGCTAAACTAAGTTACTTCTAACTACCCAAAACTAAACCATGAACACAAAATCATATCTTGATAATCATTCTCATATCATAAAACACATAAATAAACATATATATCATAACAGACCACGTGTGTGCACGTATGTGCATGTCAATCCTTTACTCTAAGGTCTTGCGGCTATTAACTGAACCAAAATCTCTTTCCTCCAAATTTCACTATATCCAACCCATGATCACTTAATACCTTTCTTTCCAGGTATTCACATTTCACCTATATACATATAATATCACATATGTTTTACGAAATTGCGGGGGTGCTATACGCCATCCATCCGATTTCCCCCGTAGATATAATCTACTCACCGTGATCTTCGCTTGCCTATGCCGATGTCGCCACACGCTTGCTTGTCGTCTTGAAGTTCTCGTGAGGGTACCTACATATCATAACACATCGCATCGTATTAAAATCCGACTCATGACCAAAACGACACACGAATCTCACATAGGTCAAAACTTATGGTTTGCTCTCTCAAATCAACCCAAAGCCCTCGACATCGGCGTACAAACGCCGAGTGATCGAGAAAACCCAAACACACTAATCGGGGTTTCACAAATCACTAATTATAATATGAAATAGGCTTTAAATCATCAAAACTTCAAATTTACTTTAAAACCTATTTTTCCGAACTCTAGTAAGCAACAATTGCCAATATAGTTCAAACCTAGTTGTTTTAACAATTCTAGCAGCTACAATACTCACTAATTATCTTAATTAGGCCACATAAATATTTACTAGATTTTTTTAATCTTGCTAAATTACATTAATCCAAAACCTAGTTAGCACAATTTACCCATTTCTTCAAAACATGATGTTTTAACCAATATAAATATTTTAACAATTTTAGTGGCCATAAAGCTCACTAATCTTTCTTAATTAAGTCACACAACCCATTTTAAAATTTTGTCTCACCTCTTGATATTAATACCAAAACCCTAGTTCTCAAATTTATTTAAATTGAACAATTTTGAAACAACAATGTACAATACAACAACTAGACTAGATTTTTCATTTCCTAAGATGATGAACTACACTTGATTATACTAGTAGTGATGGTTAAACCCTAATAAAATTCAAATCCTATTCTTGAATTTTCCAAACTTGCAATTAAACCTAATTAACACTTAAATACATTAGCTTTAAGCAAAGAACTAACAATTTACGCATTAGGTAAAGATTTATACCTCACAAAACAAAACAAGATATCACACTTGCACACTTGACCTCTAAAATGGCTTCTAGATCCACGATCCATGCTAATTTGAGTAAAGAATAATGGATAATGGATTAATGATGAATTAATGTGACTTTGTGTTGATTTTTGAGGCAAAAATTGAAGGATTTTGGAGTGAAAAGGAGGTGGGGAAATTTGGGGCTGCAAAAGGAGGGGGCTCGGCCAAATGGGAAGAAGGTGAGTGGTGAGTGTGTATGTGAGTTGAAAAGAAGTCCAAGTCAAGGAATAATACCCATACCTCATTATACAACACCCCATGCCTTTATGTTTATTGTTTTCTTTTTAAATTCATTTCCTTTAAACATGAAGTGTGAACAATTTGGGGCAGCTTAGCTGCTGATTTTGGACAGAAAAAGAGGAAAGAGAGAAAGAGTGTGGTGGGTGTGGGTGAGTGTGTAGAAACATCTCAAATTATCACATCTTTTAATTCTTTTCTTTAATTATTTAATTTTCTTTTATTTTAAAACCTAGACTTCACTAGAATATGGAGACACAATTAAGAAACATGAGCATGTTACAAACTTGATGCTAAGTTGTCATGGTTCACTAAATTTGTATTAACCCATTCCAATTTGTAATTATCCCTAATTAAATGTATTAGTGACGGTTTAAAATAATATTAAAATAATTAATTTCGGAAAAAAATTCAGTAAACTAAAAATTTTACAAGTGGCTCAATAAACACCAAATACTAGCAATTACATAGCTAGAATATGTATATTTTATTTTATGATGAAAGATAATTATATCTTGATTTTTACGGAAAGCACCCGTTATTTTACCGATTCTCCGAAATTTCACCTAAACGATTTTCAAAACGTTACAATCTTCCTCCCTTAAAGAAATTCGGTCCCCAAATTTAAATTAAAACTCCCCTAAATACTAAAACATTTCAGCAAAACCATCAAGTCGTCGGGGATCCGAAATCATAAATACATAAAATATATCGTAGCGTAATGCATGCACATGAAAAACGGATATGTAAACCAAAATTAAAACTCCGCCAAGCATCCCGCAATCATCGGAGTTATGGTGAAGACACAATGTCTAGATCCAATACGAAACCAACATGAGATACCTCAACTAAACATGTAAACATCTTTAAAACATCTGAAAGAAATGCATGCCAAACCCTTTTTTTTAAGTTGTTGTGCGATGCTGTAGCAGACGTTTATTGTAAGAAAATAACTATATGTATATATCCTTTGTTTAACATACACATCCCGCCATTTTGAAAATAATTTAGAAGGGTTTCCCTTGTAAAAAGTTCCGTGTCATCACGGACACATAGGTAAATACTGAGACTATAGCTCCTATTTGGAAATCCCTTCGATAACTATTAATGCATGCAAAAATATACTCAGGTACCGACCTCTGACTAGTCCTGCTCAGTACTAAACCAAATAGAAAGTATCATAAAATATACTGCTCCAAAAAAAAAAATCAATCCCAAATATATATAAATGCCATGTGCGTCTGGTGCACACGAAAATCGAAATCCATGAATGTGCCATACATGTGCACATAAAGAAAATCTAAGTGCAACGGGTGTACACGAAACACCTGTCAAAGGCTACATGTGTGCCTGACAGCAATACCAGGTGCATCTGATATGCACGAAAATCTTGATTTGGTGCATCTGGTGTGCACCAAAATCGCCTCAAGCGCCCAAGTATGCGCAAGAATCCAAATCAAGTGCACAAGGTGCACGGAAACAAATATCAAAATCGAAATCGACGGTATACAACACATCTCAATCCAAATCCAAATCAGGTATACCGTGGTATATAATCTCACGACCATGTGCATCAGTGTGTACAAAATCAAATCAAATACTAAAAGTGCATGAAAACTACACCAAAAGCATAAGTCAAATCACATGCATACCATAGGAATGAAATCAAAATCAGCATCTCGAATGACATCAAATCGAAGTCAAGTGCAACTGTGGTGCACGAAAACAATACCATAAACCCAATCATCAAAACTCAAATCCAAGTGATATAAGCGTGATACTCAGATCAAAACGCAAATCGCAATAAATGACATTGAGGTACACCTCCTATAATGTCGAAAAAGTGTCGGTACGCCCAAAACTAGTAGAGCGAGAACATCCGTTTGCCTCCTGCCCACGGTCTGGCATCCTCATTTCTCTGTAGATTACCGATCTCGCAATCCATCGGCTCGTCGACTCGGTCCGGTGTACCAACGGAAACGATTCGCTCTAGTACTCCTCTGGTCCTCTCACGGCCAATTAGGACGACCACTCACCCAGCAGCACGTCTCTAGCGTCGGCCTCTGGCCTTTTGGATACACGTCACACATCTGATCCTCGGTGCAAAATCTCATTGCAGCAGTGTCCTGGAAAGAACCTGCTCAGGGTTTCTTCCGATCTCGCCTATGCCGAACTGTACGGAGGCTGGTACTCTTGCCTAAGCCTTTCTCATTTTCTGGACATGTGCGTTCTCAGCACAACTCTTCCTCGGGAACGGGTCGTATCTCAACGCCTCTGTATGCATATCACATCTCTGATGTCAGCAGAGTGGAACGTCACTTCATCAAGATCTCGTACGAACCTCTTACTCCACTTTTCTCTAATGTCGACTGTTTCGGACTCGTCTCCTCGTGGCTACATGGACTGGGCTCCAACGGCTATATTCGTATCTGGAGTCTCCCAAGCAATGCATCTTATCACATGATATCTGAATGATGTCGAACTTTTCGATCGATTCGTCAAGGTTCCATAATCCCCCAAGAGCTCAACATCTTGGATATAGTTTAATAGCATCGAATATATGCCACAGCACCTATGGACCAGCCGTAGAAGGGCAAACCCAAGCCTCACAAATAGCACCGCTGAACTGCCGCAAACCCTAAGGTTCAAAAGCTTTCTATGGTCATTACGTCAAGTTAGGGTTTCATTCTTCTAGAGGGTACGTAGAATTACTTGCATTGTTTTCCGAATACTTTAAATTTGGAAAATGGGTTCCTGACATTCGATCGTCTATATCGACTCTCAACGTATCAGCGTGAAGTCGTCTCTAGCTGGAATCAATCAATCTGATGACCTCACATCGGGGTAGGCAATGAATCACATGTCATAGTCTTTCATCTTTGGTGACTAGCGATATTCTATCATATCTCGAAGTATAACTCATGCGGCATTGGCTTCAAACATCTGGGGCGATATCTCGTCAGTCGCAGCAGCAACTGAATCCTTCGTCTGCACGCTGAACAGTGCCCCAATCATCAAAATACGGTGCATTAACGGTCATCACATCCTGGATGGCCTCTAGCGGTAGCCCAAATCCTCTAGTGCTGATCTGCACGTCCGAGAAACCTTGTAAAAGCGATCCATCAAATGTATATGGCGCGAAAACACAAATAAACGATACATCTAAGCAATCGTATGTCCCTGGAATCACGCCCTGCTCAGTCCTCGTTCGTGACGAGCTCATGCTGACCCAACTCTGGCCGTAGCTCTTCATGCCTTTACAACCGTGATAACAAAACTATAACTGGTACTGATGAGGCTAGATCATAAGAATGAATATAATAATGTGCAAGGAAATGTACATCCTAAGTCTCCTTAAGCGGAGTATCGTATCGTAAGTATGCCGCGGAACATACACACGGTACGTCACTCTACTTGAGTCACCTACTCCATCAATCAAGGGTCATCCTACACTCCGAAGGTAAACCTAACGCTCTGATACCAACTTTGTCACGACCCAAAAAGTACGGATCATGACCGGCACTTAAATTACGAAATGTCTCGAGGCATACGTAATCTAAGTAAGCCAAAACCCAGAAATCAAAACCAAGTAAAGCAATAGAGTGAAGGAAAACCAATTTAAAGTAAGAAGTTTAATAATATAAGCCGAAGAATGTATTTTTAAAATCTTAAGTCTTTTCTGAATATTTCGGCAGAGTCTCCTTTGTAAATACTGCCCCCAAATGGGGTACAACATGAATAGTATACGAAATGATAAAAGGCATCCCCAAGCGGGAGCTAGCTTTTCGTCAATCGACGGTCACAACCACGCAAGCAATATAATATACAACGCCGAGGGGCGAGGATCAAAACTCAAAGAAACTCAAATCAACATGGAAAACATAATAATACAACGCGCGACTCTAAGGTCGAAATAATAACAAGTCTGGTCTTCTATCTCTATCAAATATACAATCCGGTTGATGGAGTTTTACTAGATACAACTGAAATAACAAATATACAATGGTGGTCTTGATGCAAAAGAACCCACCTTCCAAAGCAATCACCCAGAAGGAACAGTGTGACAGCAAAGCCGCAACGGAACCTATACGTCAAAACCTGTAAGGAACTGTGGAACAACGGGGGTGAGTTGCCAACTCATGAGTAGAAAATATCACAGAGCAGAAATCGCATGTATGACGCTATCCTAGGTCATATCAAGTAATATCCTCAAATAATATCCTGGTCCATCTATGTATAAGTGTAATAATACATGCTCATGTCAGTGCCGCAGATAGCAACAAATCAGATATACGATGTATGAATGCATTACGAATGGAAACAGAATACATAATGAAATCAACAACGAAATCAGTGTCAAGTATCGACACAAAAA
Source organism: Agapanthus africanus (assembly GCA_030015575.1). Classification (NCBI taxonomy): domain Eukaryota; kingdom Viridiplantae; phylum Streptophyta; class Magnoliopsida; order Asparagales; family Amaryllidaceae; genus Agapanthus; species Agapanthus africanus. The sequence goes on from CM057342.1 coordinate 629,588,759, forward strand.
TAAATCTCATTATCTCAATATCTCAGTATCTCAATATTTCAAATCTCAATATCTCAGTATCTCAATATTTCGGGCTCCGTCAGTCTGGATCGGCCCATATCATCAATCACAAAACCACTAACGGTATCCTCTGGATATCCGACGTACCAGGTAAAATCACCAGTAGCCAGTCTGCCCCTACCAGGCTCATCATCCTCCATGAAATCACTCTCTTCATGGGGTACCATACCGGGCCCACCATGTACCCGAAACGGTTCCTACTCCTCCTCGAATCGGGTCTCGAAATCCAACAGCAATCATGAAACTCATGGTGGACGACACATACATCACGAGAAAACCGCATCTTGCATTTTAAAAAGAGAGAAAGAGAGAAGTATATATATTTTGTTGCGGCTTTCCCCCCAAATCCAGAAATCTCATGGAAATCCGAAATCTAAGAATCAAGAGTAAGTAAACAGTGAATATCGGCATAAATCTCCATAATGTTGCATGACCAATGAGTATATGAATGAAACTGATATCATGTAATGAATGCAATAGTTAAACTAGCATAAGGAAGCTATAACATGTTGCGACTATCAGCTAGTAAGGTATGTCAATGAAATAGTATTTTCTAAAGTGTACGTGACATGGCAATTACCGATGATGATGTGTGTGAGCCGGCAAGTAAGTGTATGTGGAACATACGCATCATTGGTAACGGTGCTGGTGTCCTGACAGCATGATTTCGATACTAACATATGAAAACACAATATAAGCATGCAATGCGAGACGAGCAGCAATAATATGCGGGAGTTGACTAATAAACATAACAATGATGAACATGCAATAAATAATAAGAGTCATACAGTAAACTACAGGTCTAACTAACAGTCTAATCCAAAGGTAAGGAAACCACCTAAATCCGAGTCGATACATATATATATGTATATAATAGTTGGTGATCCCGCCTCAATAGTATCCCATACGATACCTTATATAATATGACATACTCGAGTCAATAGTGCGGATCTATCATCAATATATAGCTCGTACGGTAAATCCGTCGTACGGCCTCCCAAATCTGGGTACGGGTCAAATATTACATTTATCTCATTATTCGTCTGGTATCCTTTTAATCATATATCATGATCTGGGGATACTGGTCTAAGTCTAGTACAATACTGATACCATCTATGTATATGCATGCGTGTGTATGAAAACACCGTGCCTAAAGAACCCGCTAAAACATCATGTCGTATCTCAAATACGAACCATATCACATCACCGATCTCATGGCCTCAAGCCCAATCTCATCGACTCATCTCCAATCCCAAGTACTATCCTCATAATCCATGTATATGTATACGTATATATATATATACACACATAGTCCCATACCCATGTGTGTGTGTGTGTACATATCCATATATAAGCACATGTAAATAGAATGAATGTATGTGTATGTGTATGTGTGCCTGTGGGTGTAAACCTTATTCTTGGGTTCGCGACTAAGAAGCTAAACTAGGTTACTTCTAACTACCCTAAACTAAACCATGAACACAAAATCATATCTTGATAATCATTCTCGTATCATAAAACACATAAATAAACATAAATATCATAACAGACCACGTGTGTGCACGTATGTGCATGTCAATCCTTTACTCTAAGGTCTTGCGACTAATAACTGAACCAAAATCTCTTTCCTCCAAATTTCACTATATCCAACCCATGATCACTTAATACCTTTCTTTCCAGGTATTCACATTTCACCTATATACATATAATATCACATATGTCTTACGAAATTGCGGGGGTGATATACGCCATCCACCCGATTTCCACCGTAGATATAATCTACTCACCTTGATCATCGCTTGCCTATGCCGATGTCACCACGCGCTTGCTTGTCGTCTCAAAGTCCTAGTGAGGGTACCTACGTATCATAACACATCGCATCGCATTAAAATCCGACTCATGACCAAAACGACACACGAATCTCACATAGGTCAAAACTTATGGTTTACTCTCTTAAATCAACCCAAAACTCTCGACATCGGTGTACAAACGCCGAGTGATCGAGAAAACCCAAACATACCCATCGTGGTTTCACAAATCACTAATTATAATATGAAATAGGCTTTAAATTATCAAAACTTCAAATTTACTTTAAAACCTATTTTTCCGAACTCTAGTAAGCAACAATTGCCAATTTAGTTCAAATCTAGTTGTTTTAACAATTCTAGCGGCTACAGTACTCACTAATTATCTTAATTAGGCCACATAAACATTTACTAGATTTTTTTAATCTTGCTAAATTACATTAAACCAAAACCTAGTTAGCACAAGTTACCTTTTTGTTCAAAACTTGATATTTTAACCAATATAAATATTTTAACAATTTTAGTGTCCATAAAGCTCACTAATCTTTCTTAATTAAGTCACACAACCCATTTTAAAATTTTATCTCACCTCTTGATATTAATACCAAAACCCTAGTTCTCAAATTTATTTAAATTGAACAATTTTGAAACAACAATGTACAATACAACATCTAGACTAGATTTTTCATTTCCTAAGATGATGAACTACACTTGATTATCCTAGTAGTGATGGTTAAACCCTAATAAAATTTAAACCCTATTCTTGAATTTTCCGAACTTGTAATTAAACTTAATTAACACTTAAATACATTAGCTTTAAGCAAAGAACTAACAATTTAAGCATTGGGTAAAGATTTATACCTCACAAAACAAGAGATTACACTTGCACACTTGACCTCCAAAATGGCTTCTAGCTCCAAGATCCATGCTAATTTGAGTAAAGAATAATGGATAAGAGATTAATGATGAATTAATGTGACTTTGTGTTGATTTTTGAGGCAAAAATTGAAGGATTTTGGAGTGAAAAGGAGGTGGGGAAATTTGGGGCTGCAAAAGGAGGGGGCTCGGCCAAATGGGAAGGTGAGTGGTGAGTATGTATGTGAGTTGAAAAGAAGTCAAAGTCAAGGAATAACACCCATACCTCATTATACAACACCCCATGCCTTTATGTTTATTGTTTTCTTTTTAAATTCATTTCCTTTAAACATGAAGTGTGAACAATTTGGGGCAACTTGGCTGCTGATTTTGGACAGAAAAAGAGGAAAGAGAGAGATTGTGTGGTGGGTGTGGGTGAGTATGTAGAATTATCTCAAATTATCACACCTTTTAATTCTTTTCTTTAATTATTTAATTTTCTTTTATTTTAAAACCTAGACTTCACTAGAATATGGAGACACAATTAAGAAACATGAGCATGTGACAAATTTGATGCTAAGTTGTCAAGGTTCACTAAACTTGTATTAACCTATTCCAAATTGTAATTATCCCTAATTAAATGTATTAGTGACGGTTTAAAATAATATTAAAATAATTAATTTCGGAAAAAATTTCAGTAAACTAGAAATTATACAAGTGGCTCAATAAACACTAAATACTAACAATTACATAGCTAGAATATGTATATTTAATTTTATGATGAAAGATAATTATATCTTGATTTTTACGGAAAACACCCGTTATTTTACCGATTCTCCGAAATTTCACCTAAACGATTTTCAAAACGTTACAACAACATGTCTAGCCTTATAGGTTTCAATCTGTCCATCTACACCAATCTTCTTTCTGAAGATCCAATTGCAGCCTATGGGTTTTACCCCTTCTGGAGCAATATCCAAAGTTCATTCTTTGTTAGTGTACAAGGACTCCATTTCGGTCCGCCTTGCATCCAGCCATTTTATCGAGTCTCTGCTCCTGATGGCTTGCTGGAAACTAGTTGGCTCATCATCATCGACGATGCAATCCTCTATATCCCCGTCTATGAGAAAACCGTAGTATCTCTCGGGCGGATGAGACTGCCTATTAGTCCTGCGGAGTGGCGCAGGGATGTCCGGTTCTTTCGAAACTTCTGGTTCCACCATACTTTCAGTAATAGCTTATGATTCTGGAATTTCTTCCAGTTCTATTGCGCTCCCACTTATTTCTTTTTCAAGAAATTGGGTCTCCCAAAAGTGGGCATGCCGAGAAACAAAGTCCTTTTGTTCCTCCGCGTAATAGAAAAAGACACCCCTTGGAATTCTTTGGGTATCCCACAAACTTACACAGTACTGAGCGTGCCTCAAGCTTGCCCGCATGCTTCTTTTTTAGAAAAGCTGGATATCCTCATATCTTTAGATACTTAAGATAGGGTTCCTTCCTACTCTACATTTCATATTGTGTGGTAGGTACTGAATTAGTAGGAACCTTGTTCAAAAGATATGCAGCTGATTCTAGTGCATAACCCCAGAAGGATCGTGGTAACTCAGCGTTACTCGTTATGGAACGCACCATATCCAATAGAGTGCGGTTTCGCCTTTCTGATACACTATTGTGTTGAGGTGTGTATAGAGGAGTAAGCTGAGAGAGAATTCCATTTTCTTTTAAGTAATCTAAGAACTCAGCACTTAAGTATTCACCACCTTGATCAGATCTAAGTGTCTTAATACTTTTGCTTGTTTGTTTTTCCACTTCATTCTTGTATTCCTGGGATTTCTCAAAGGCCTCGGATTTATGTTTCATCAAGAATACATATCCATACCTTGAGAAATCATCCGTAAAAGTAATGAAGTAAGAATAACCACTTCTTGCATGTGTAGACATTGGACCACACACGTCGCTGTGTATGAGTCCCAAGAGCTCGCTGGCTTTTATCCCATGTCCAGTGAACGGAGACTTTGTCATCTTTCTTTTGAGACATGATTGACAAGTTGCATAAGACAGATATTCAAACAGATCCAAATACCCATCTTTATGTAACTTCGTCAACCGTGTTTTATTGATGTAACCCAGTCTATAATGCCATAAGAAAGCCTGCTTTAATTCCAGAGACTTTCTTTTAAGTGTGTTCTCGACGTTGAAAACTTGAGTTTGATTTAATACATATATACCGTTATCTAGTGTACCTGACCCAATCAAAGCATGATTAAGGTGGATGTGGACGACATCGCTTATAAATGTAAAATCATAACTTTCTTTAGATAGTAAAGATACAGAGATGATATTATTTGCCAAACTAGGTACACACAAATAGTTACACATAATCAAAATATGCCCACTTGTCAATCCTAGGTGATATTCCCCTACGGATACAGCATCCATGCTCATTCCATTACCAACCCTGAGAGTCATATCACCTGCCTTGATAACTCTCCGGTTTCTCAGAGCCTACAATGAATTACAGATATGAGATCCTGATCCGGTATCTAATACCCAAGATGTAGAGTTGATTGACAAACAGTTTTCAATCATAAACACATCGGAAGCCAAAGCCACAATGTGCTTCAAATCCTGGTTTTTGGCTTTCCAAGCCTTGCAGTCCTTCTTCCAATGCCCTTTTCTATGACAATAGAAACATTCCTCCTTCCTTACTGTAAGCCCCGAAACTTTTGCCATGCCCTTTCCCTCTACCTTACTGACACCGCCTTTCGGCTTGGTGGAGGCCTTCTTCTTCTTCCCCTTGGCTTTCACGTTGGATCTAGAAGAGGAAGATTCCCCAATAAGCAGAGTGGGTGTCTCCCTAGATTTCTTTAGGGTGCCCTCAGCACTCCTCAACATGTTGAGGAGTTCTGGAAGTGAAACTTTCTTCTCTTGAATGTTAAAATTCAAGATAAACCGGTCGTAAGTAGAAGGGAGGGACAGTAGAATCAAGTCAGTATATAACTCATTCTCTAACGTAGTCCAAAGGTCCGCGAGCTCTTCAATATATCTAATCATCTTAAGGAAGGGGTCCCCTATGTTAGTTATATGTATGCCCTAGAGGCCATTACTATACATACGATGTATATTGTAGTGGATGCTTAGACATATATATGGAGGACTTTCTTGCTCGACATGATAGTATGCTATCTGGTTGCTCTTTATCTTAACATGTACACTGATTGTCTCTATGTTACATGTTGATAAAGCCCTTAGGATGAGTACTTGACTACTAGGATTATGATGCAGATCATACTAGCGGGGATAGTGTAGTCGCTAAGTACATCCTTCAAATGTTCCCGGTCGTGGGTGTATCGAGACAGGGCATCAATATACCAGAGTAGACTAGCGTATAGCTTCTCGACCCATGTAGATAGGCGATGGATGATCCCATATCCATTGGTGTTTGACATCAGAGATGAAGGGTTCCTTATGACGACAGCAAGGTTTAGGGGAGGCATCATGCATGCCGTTTTAAAATTTTTGCCGTTACAAAGAACCCTACGCTAGAATCATTAACTAGAGATTTAGACCGAACAAGATGCAAACAACTTTTACATCTAAGAGAATAAGAATACAACCTTTGTAGACGATCCTTCTCTTCAATATGCTCCGTGTAGTAGTCCCGTGACTCCACAAGACTTCTCTTGAGACTTTGAACAAGCTTCCTTCGTAGCCTTCGCACCAAAGATGATCCACCTCGAAGCTCCTACTAATTCAAGCTACCACTACACTAAACCCTTTAGTATATGTAACACATCACACTACTTTGCTAAAATGGTGTGAGATGATGAAGTAGGGGATGTAAAGAGGTCACTTATTTGTGCTCAAGCTTCATGATTCACATCACATGTGAGGGTTGAAGCTTGAGGAAAAGCAAGAGGAGGAAGCATGAGAGCAAGCATGAGAGAAAAATGGCTAAGTCTTTTGGAATGAACAAGAATAAATGATAATTCTTGACCCCTCACTCATTCAAGCATGGAATTATGCAATATTAAATTGCAACCATGCTTGAATAGCGAGTCAAGAATGAATAAACAATATAAAACACCATGCTTGCAACCATGCTTCAACTTTACACCTCATTTCTATTTTCACAAAATAGAAAAGAAAATGGCATGCTTCATTTTAATATATATATATATATATATATATTTATATATATATATGTATGTATGTATGTATGTATGTATGTATGTATATATATATATATCATATATCATATATATAAATATATATTTAATGAAGATTAATTAGTGATCTAATGATATTAGTTAATATGTAATTATATCACATATAATTTATATCATATTATTAAATCAACATTTGATCTAATAATCCGGTTATATCATATACGACCGACTAATATCATTTATCTATATATCACATTATTGAATCAACACTTGATTCGACAATTTGGTTATATCACATATAACCGCACCGAAAACAGATGACTGCCAGATTACAATACGGTATCACATACTCGTATTTAATCGGGCCCACACACATATCACATATGTGTCCTACTTCGTTTCGCTTGAACCAGAGAACTTCTGTGTGGGACTCTAAAGACACGTCAATACGCCGGCAGTAGATGATGATCATATCAGTCACCTACAAGCCGTAAGCGGTACTAGCTGAACGTAACGGCTACCCGGGTATTGAGCGATATGAAGATCAACATGCAAGCCTGTCCATAGTCTCCATGAAGCCTATCAGTAACACTACCGTACAATCCGGTCACTTCATATAATATGTCGCATATCATGTCTAGGGGTGGAAATTGTCAGACCTAGTAACGTGATAAGTCATGTCGATGTCTGGCCTATAACGGGTCGAGAAACCACTAATAACACTTATCAGTAGATCTCAATATCGGCCCTGGCCAGGGACTTCCAGTTATAGCCAATCGAGCATAGCGCAACATCAACCCCCAATACCGGGAGAGACGAAATCCCTTCTATCGCTCATTGCCTCCATACGACTCAGGACTGTACCCAAAATCCACCTCTTTGCATGACTCGTCTTGAGCGTGGTAGGGAGGAAATCAAAGCACAGTGGGAGCCGCAAAAGACTCTATGACGATCTCGGGTCTACAGACTAACCTATACCAGTGTCACCAGAGGACTACTGTTTGACGATAGGTATACTACCACATAGGAGTCCTCGTCGAGTCCTGTTCAGTGTACCTAGTCTCCATTGAGTGTAGGGTTTCCTTAACACCTCGTTTAGGGTTTCCTTAACACCTCGTTTAAGGTTTGGAAGCATCACACATGCCATAACTTTAAATTTATGAGGTGCTAAGTAAACTAAACTAGGAATCGAACTAGAATTATGAAGTAACAATTAAAAGTATCACATCTAAAAGATAATTTATACTAAGTGGAGAGACTACAACCTTTGTAGACCTCCTAGGATGACTCCTTGGATCTCCTTTAGTTTGGAACGGCTCGCTAGATCACCTCCAAGTCCACGACGATCAACCCGAAGTCCTTTGCCCTGAGCTTGTTGCTTCACTTGATCATTGAAAATCTTGAAGCAAAACACCCTACACAAAGTAGCAAGGGTTGTGTAGGATGATGAAGTGGTTGCTAATCTCGATTAATACCCTTTCTTTTATTTTATCTAACTCAAAATAGAACTCAAGAGAGAGCTAGAGAGAGGAAGGGAAGATGGCTTGATATTTTTCTTTTGGAATGAGTAATGCAAAAAGAAAATGAGAGAGAGATAAATATCAAAAGAATAACCATAGTTAATAAATAATATCTAGATATTTTCTTCTTGAGTTAAAGGCAAAGGAAAAATAGACCATGGTTAAGTCAAAGTCAACCATGGAAGAGTGTAGAAGAAATGAGTCATTGAAAAAGAAATGAGTCAATATCTTTTTCCTTTATCTTTTACTTAATCCAAAAATATCCATATATATATAATTATTTACCATGTGATTCTTATATTGCTATCTAACTTGTATCATCAACCATGATACATATGCATGTATGTATGTGTGTATGCACATCATCATGTACATATACATGCATGCATCCATTAAAAGAAAAGGGTTTAAATAAATGAGATAAAAGTCAATATTAAATCAACACTTGATTTAATAAACCGGTCATATCTCATACGACCTGACTAGTATAAAGCGCCCGATTAAAATACAGTATCACATATGTAACACCTGAGTTTAGGGTTAGTAGTAATTGTGTGTTAATGTGGGGTTTTGGTAAAAAGTTTACCAAAACGGGATTCTAGTAATTTATCTGGTTTTATGGTTATTTTCGTAGAATTTTATCTCGACCACACACACTTGTGCACGTTAATAGGGTTAAGATTAGGGCTTGCCATATTTGAGGTTGTGGGTTAACTATGTTTAAATTAACCATGGTAGGTTAGGTCCTTGGTTAAGTTAATTGGGTTGTTAGAGCTTATTAGTTTAAAATTGTGGATGGTTGGCTTTGACCATAGGTATTTAGTGAGTTTAAGGTTGACTTAGAGAGAGAATGAGGGATGTGATGTTGTCATGATGGTGTAAGGATTTGTCACCCTCTTTCACCTCAAACTTTGCAAAGTCTTCTCACACTCAATCCCTCTCTCACTCACACATCAGTTCAGCCCAAATTTTGCATCAATTCAGCCCCCAAGCCACCACATTGTGCTGCTACAGCAGCTGATGATTTTCATCAGCCTATTCCAGCTCTTCTCGTCACTCAAACTGCTACAACAGCAGCTGTTTCAGCCCCCAAAACAGCCATTAGCTCAAACCATCATCCATATATCCTCATCTCAGCCATATCAGCCCCACTTCAGCCACAACATCAGCAACCATACTTACCTAAATCCTAGTTCAGCAGTGGCTGCACCAGCAGCAGCACCATCACCAACCTCAGCCCCTAATGCAACAGTAGCTACTGCTACAGCCAAGCAAACTTCACACAAAAACAGCAGCCACTGCAGCAACACATCATGAGCCATCAAAACCAACACATCAGCCCAGCTCCAGCTCAAATCAGCCTCCAAAACAACACCATCAGCCCTGACCCAAAACTTCAGCAGTACACTATCAGCCTGCTTACCATCAGTTTCAGCCATAGCATCTGAACATCAGCAGCAGCAGCTGCTACATCAGTCCTAACTCCTTACATAACACCCCATCCAAACACTCAAACCTTCCCTCAAGATTTCCCAACCCCCTGCTGCTGCTACCACTTCAAAACAGCAAGCACGCAAACCTGATTCAGTTTCAGCATCAGCTGAAAACAGCATTTCACCCTGAAAACAGCTTAGCTTCAACCCAGCACAGCACCCACCAGCCACACTACCTCAGCCCAACCACATACCACCTCAGCTTACACCACACCATAGCAACAGCCCCACCATCACCAGCAACAGCAACAACAACATATCAGCATCAGCCTTGGACTGCAGCAGCACCAGTTTAACACAGCAGCACCCACTCCCTCCTTCTTCTCCTTCTCCTTGGTTGCAAGGTTCTTAGGAGGGTATAATTCCTAAACTCCCTCCATATTACTTAGATTATGTGATTGTTAAACTAGTTTAGTGTGAAATGGGATTTTAGTACTAGAACTTGTGTAGTGATGCTAGATCTAGTTACCTTGGAATGCTTGTAGCTTAATAGAACCCTTTTGGTGTTAATTAGACTGTTTAAGCCTAGTAGTGTCGCTAAATTTTGATGGGTAACCTTAAATCGCTAAAGTTATGGATATCTAGCTTATTTTAGTGTTTATTATATGTTTAGGGGTAGTTTTGGGGTAAATTAGGGGAATTTTGAGAATGTAATAGTTATGATGGTTAGAGTAACCTTAGTAGGTGCTGTTGAAACCAGTTAACTAGAGAATTGCCCCAGATTTATCATAGACACCCGATTTACCCGACTTGGCGTAATTTAGCAGTTTTATCGACTTTTTGGCCTCTGTTGGATCTGCTGTCGACCCGAGACCTTCAGAATAAAATTGTGAAGACTGTAGCATGGTGAGACTAGTAGAAATACACACACGGAGCACGGGGACCCAACTCCCACTCACGGCCGCCGGTTTAATCATTCTGGCCGCAAATTGCGGCCAGAGTAGGGGGTGGGGTGTGGGGATTTTGGGTGTAGGGTCCTTCTGGGTAGATTAGTCTGTTGGTATCTGTAATTTTTTGTTTTGGGCCCAGAGTCAAAATCTGGAGCTATTTGTGGGTTTCCGATGTCTTAAGTCTCGTGCGTCACGCGCGTGATACGCGTGGTTCTGTGGCGCGCTGCGCGACACAGCGTGTCAGTTTTGGTTCTGGTAGTTTGTGCGCGTCGCGTCGTGTCGTGTCCACACGCGTTTAGTTTCACGCACGTGTATCCTTTTTGTCGATATATCGCGTTTGGCAGGATTTTTCCTTATGTGGTGACTTTTGTAAATTTTAGGTTCGCCGGCAGGGACTTCAAGCGCAGCAGAGAAAGGAAAGCAGGTGGTCGGACACACCTAGCACGGGATCATGGGTGAGTATATTTAACATCTACGGGGGACGATCGTTTGGATGGCGCGAGTCGCCCGATAGATTTAGTAAACCTGAAAATAGTAGGTATTTACTTGTGACATTAGAATAATAGTACTTGTAAGATAATTGCTGCAATTAGGATCTATATGATATTCCATATACGCAAACTCATTTGTAGGACACATGCACCATTACCAGGTTTTTATATGCAGCACGAGCACTATTCATGTGTACACACACACCCTGGTAATTGCCATGCCACGACACTAGATAACTATAAATCTAAAATATGTTAATTACCTAGAGATATGATATTGCAATAAGTATTTAAAATGAAATCACTGGAATTACTATACTCGTGCATATGTATTATCATATCATCTGCTCATGCCCAGTACAATCATACATTGCAAATTGATATCATTGGCATTCATTATCATTGACATATGCATACATGATGATTTCATGAGATTTATGATATTTCTGGATTTCGGGGAAAAGCCGCAAGATTTCAACTTATCATCTTTAAAAATATAAAAGTTGCGATTTTCTAGTGATGTAAAGTGTCGTCCACCATGAGTTTGCTGTGGTTTTCGAGATCCGTGTCGAGGAGTGGAGGAACCGTCACGGGTACATGGTGGGCCCGGTAAGGTACCCCGGGGCAAGAGGATCGCAGATGATGGCGTTGAGCCTGGCAGGGGACGGATTACCAACCGGTGACTTCATTTGGCGCGGCGGATATCCAGAGGATACCGACCGTGGCCGCTAGATTGAGATATGGATATTTGATATAGATCAGCCGGATGGCTGAGGCCAGAGATACTGGACATGGATATATAAGATTTGGACAGTTTTGAGGTGTCGTTGCTGGACACGGATTTTATTGATTTCTGGGATATTATGCTGATGTTTTAAAAAGAAGTTTCAAAACAAAGGAAGGAACAAGTCTTATACCTACATGATGAGATCTTGAGTTGACACATATAGCATACATACATGATAGTACTTTCATGTGGCATACATACCTGTTATTACATCCATGTGACATATATACTTGCTAGTACACTGTTGATGCATACATACCTGCTAGTACATGTAGCCATACCTGTTTTAGGGATGCCAGGACACTTGTGTGCATGCATACGATAGCCTTAGTAGATGTTATTTATTACTCACGAGCTGGCAACTCACCCCGTTGTGCCACAGCTTTTCTGCAGGTCCTTACCGTCAGCACTACAGCGGCAGATACTTTTGCTTCCTTTGCACTTTTTGCCTGGACTCGAGGCTTTTGCTCATAGGTGGGTTATTATCATTTTGTACCACCTTATACATATTTGTTGTATCTAGAACACTCCATCTACTGCTACTATCATTTCAGCTGTACCTGTTTTATTTGGATTACTGTATATTGACTTAGAGACGAGGTTGTGAGACTTGGGGATTTATTTTATGATATATCTGGAGTCGAGCTCACTTGAGTCGACATGTTATTTCTTATGCTTATTATGCACATTGTCATTTTACATTGCGTGGGATTTGTGACCGCCTTGAGGCGAAGAGCTAGCTCCCGCTTGGGGATGCCATTTTCATGTTATTCATTTTTATTCCTGTTGTACTCGTTTGGAGCTTGTTTTACAAAGGAAACACTGTTGGAATTTTCGGAAAAAGGGAAGTCGTTCTAAAAAGAAAACTTGATGTGGTTTAATGGAGTTAAATGTTGCAAATTATTGGTTTTTCCTTCACTCTAATTCCTATTTTTGGGTTTTGTATTCTGGGCTTCGGCTTACTTAGTTTACGGACGCCTTGAGACGTTTCGTAACTTAAGTGCCGGCCGTGTTCCGTACTTTGCGGGTCGTGACAAAGTTGGTATCAGAGCGATAGGTTTCACCTTTCCGAGTGTAGGATGACCCTTAGTAGATGGAGTAAGTGACTTAAGCAGGGTAGCGTAGCGTACGTATGTCCGCGGCATACTTGCGTTGCGGTACTCCGCCTAGGTGACTTTAGGATATACTTGCTTGAAATTCCTTCTTCAATTCCGTGTATCCTGTGATCCTATTGCACCGTTCTTATCGTCATGTTACCTGTACTAGTTACTATGCCGCAGAGGGCTACCAGAACCCAGAAGGCTGCTGCCCGAGACGAGATTCGAGCTGGCTCATCCGAGACTAGGACTGAGCAGGGTGGTATACTTACGCCGCAGGGACAGACTGATCCGCCTTCCCCAGGCCGTATGGATAGGCTTGAGTCCGGTATGCAGGAGCTGCGTTAGATGGTGGAATCCTTAGTAGGGGTCAATCGAGCACAGAGATTGGATACTACTCCCCCTACGATCGTTTCGAGACCAAGTCGGATTCGCACTGACATGTTAGCACCTAAGAGGGTTCGCAGAGGCCGTGGCGGATTCTTTAGGGGCCAGTTGTATCGCCTTCACCCATATGGTCAGCAACCTTGGTTAGGATGTTTTTGGTGTGGTAGCCTGCATCATCTTGTCAGAGACTGTCCAGCGAGACGACCGGGAGCGGTGACAGTTCCGCATGTGACCCAACCACCATCACCTCCCCCTCCTCAGAGAGCTCTACTTCCCGCCACAGGCGATGCTCCACGCCAGTTAGGTGCACCCAGAGGCCATGGGCGCGGCGCACCGATCCAGAGGGGACGAGGAGGCCGTGGTCAGCCCGCTATTGGAGGAGGTCAGGCCCGAGTTTTTGCATTGACACCCCAGGATGCGCGACATCCAATGCCGTCGTGACAGGTACCCTATCTACTTGCTCTGTTGGTTCACACGGGTTGTTTGATCCCGGATCCACGCACTCATACGTTTCCACACACTTCGTGCCGAGTTTAGGTAGAGAGTCTGGGTTACTTGATCAACCGCTTGTTGTGACCACTCCGTGGGAGAGTCATTTGTTGCTAGGCACGTGTTCCGATCATGTACCGTTCGTATTGGCGAGCGAGAGCTGCCTGTCGACTTGATCCTTCTTGAGATGTTGGACTTCGACGTTCTTTTGGTCATGGATTGGTTAGCCACGTGCTATGCGTCAGTGGACTGCCGTGAGAAGACCGTTAGATTTTGTTTTCCCGGCGAGTCGGTTTTTGTTGTGCAGGGGGACCGTGGTGCCGCCCATCACATTTTGATTTCTTCTCTCCGCGCTGATCAGCTGTTGAGGAAGGGATGTCGGGGATTTCTAGCCTGTGTATGCGATACTAGAGCTATAGATGTTCCATTGGACCAGGTTCCGATCGCATGCGACTTCCCCGATGTCTTCCCTGATGAGCTGCCAGGACTGCCACCTGAGCGCGATGTCGAGTTCTGTATTGATTTGGTTCCCGGCTCGGGGCCTATTTCTATACCGCCTTATCGGATGGCCCCGGCGGAACTTAGAGAGTTGAAGGATCAGCTGCAAGATTTGTTAGATAAGGGACTTATTCGACCCAGTGTTTCTCCATGGGGTGCTCCGGTCCTGTTTGTCAAGAAGAAGGAGGGAAGCTTGCGCTTATGTATCGACTACCGCCAGTTGAACAAGGTTACCGTACGGAACAGATATCCGTTGCCACGCATTGATGATTTGTTCGACCAGCTCCAGGGTGCGGGTTATTTTTCGAGGATCGACTTACGATCAGGATACCACCAGCTGCGAGTCCGACAGGAGGATATACCGAAGACAGCTTTCCATACACGCTATGGCCACTATGAGTTTCTGGTGATGTCGTTCGGACTCACCAACGCCCCCACGGCATTTATGGATTTGATGAACCGTACATTCAGGCCGTATCTTGACTTGTTCATCATCGTGTTCATCGACGATATTTTTGTGTATTCCCGGAGCCGAGAGAAGCACGAGCAGCACCTGCGGATCACGTTACAGACTCTGAGGGAGCACCAGCTATTCGCAAAGTTCTCCAAGTGTGCATTCTGGCTGGACAGCGTCGGATTCTTGGGTCACGTGATTATGAGAGACGGCATTTGTGTGGACCCGAATAAGATTGAGGCTGTTCAGCAGTGGCCCCGACCGACGTCGGTTACTGAGATCCGTAGTTTTCTAGGCCTGGCGGGCTACTACAAGCGTTTTGTTCAGGATTTCTCCCGTATTGCTGCACCTTTGACCGGTTTGACCCGGAAGGGAGTTCCTTTCGTTTGGTCGGAGGAGTGCGAGCACGGTTTTCAGCAGCTACGGACGTGTTTGACTACGGCGCCGGTATTATCTTTGCCTTCGGGATCAGGTGGATTTGTGGTCTACTGTGACGCTTCGCGAGTGGGGTTAGGATGCGTATTGATGCAGCACGACAGGGTGATCGCGTATGCTTCGCGGCAATTGAAGAAACACGAACAGAACTACCCCACTCACGATTTGGAGATGGCTGCAGTGGTCTTTGCACTAAAGATATGGCGACATTACCTATATGGCGAGTCGTGCCAAATATTCACGGACCACAAGAGCTTAAAATACATATTTCAGCAGCGAGACCTGAACCTCAGACAGCGTCGTTGGATGGAGTTGGTGAAAGACTACGACTGTGAGATCTTGTACCACCCGGGCAAGGCGAATGTAGTGGCGGATGCCTTGAGCAGGAGGCCCGGGGGTAGTCTATTCTATTTGCTCACAGTGCAGAGGCAGTCGTGAGCAGATTGACAGATTTTATGCGACAGCCGAGTTGAGTTCGAGTTCACTCCGACGGGAGGACAGCTTGCGCATGTTCGTGCACGCCCACAGTTGCTTGACCGTATATATGAGGCACAGCGCAGAGATGACCGTTGCTCAGAGATCATGGCACAGATGGGACAGGGCAGATTTTCCGAGTTCGTGATCGATGATTAGAGGATATTACGATTTGGATCCTGACTGTGCGTACCGGATGCTGAGCGATTGCGGCGTGATATTCTTGAGGAGGCACATCGATCAGTGTATAGTGTCCACCCCGGTTCCACCAAGATGTACCATGATATAAGAGAGACCTACTGGTGGAACGGAATGAAGAGGGACATCGCGGAGTTCGTATCGAGATGCCTGACTTGTCAGCAAGTCAAGGCCGAGCACCAGAGGCCCGCAGGAGAGCTACAGCCGTTACCCATTCCGGAGTGGAAATAGGAGCAGATTTCGATCGACTTCGTTGTAGGTCTACCCAGGACCAGTCGAGGGTACGACTCCATCTGGGTGATCGTGGATAGGTTTACAAAAGCGGCTCACTTCCTGCCAGTGAAGACCACTTTCAGCTTCGCTCAGTATGCCCAGCTCTACATTGACGAGATCGTGCGGCTACATGGTGTACCGACTTGTATCATGTCAGATCGAGGCACTCAGTTTACCAGCCGACTATGGCAGAGACTCCAGGAGGATTTGGGCACTCGTTTGAGCTTCAACACAGCATTTCATTCGCAGACCGACGGACAGTCAGAGTGGACCATTCAGACTCTCGAGGACATGCTCAGAGCATGCGTTCTGGACTTCGGCGGTAGCTGGGACCGTCATTTACCTCTAGTGGAGTTCTCCTACAACAACAGCTTCCAGGATACTATTCAGATGGCACCTTTCGAGGCGTTGTATAGGAGGAGATGTAGATCGCCCGTCTGTTGGACGGAGCTGAGCGAGAGCAGTATTTTTGGGCCACAGATCGTGCAGGAGACGACCGAGAAAGTACAGCTGATTCGAGACCGGATGAGAGCAGCTCAGAGCAGACAGAAATCGTATGCAGACAGGCGCCGTCGCAGATTAGAGTTCGCTGTTGGCAACCATGTTTTTCTGAGGGTCTCTCCGATGAAGGGCGTGATGCGTTTTGGGCGAAAGGGGAAGCTTAGCCCTAGATTCGTAGACCCCTTCGAGATCCTCGAGCGTGTCGGCACTGTCGCATATCGTTTGGCTCTTCCACCTAGCTTTTCAGATGTTCACCCCGTCTTCCACGTGTCGATGCTACGCCGTTATCTTCATGACCCTTCCCACACGATTCAGCATCAGACAGTTCAGCTCGAGCCCGACCTTTCGTTCACCGTGCAGCCAGTCGAGATATTAGATCGGCAAGTGAAGAAACTTCGATCAATGGTCCTGCCGTCCGTGAAAGTTCTTTGGCGCAGCCCGAGCAGCGAAGAGATCACTTGGGAGGCCGAGGGAGAGATGCGGAAGGAGTTCCCTCATCTTTTTGAAGGTTTGCGTAGTTGCATATTTTAAAATTCGGGGACGAATTTTCTTAAGGGGGGAAGACTGTAACACCTGAGTTTAGGGTTAGTAGTAATTGTGTGTTAATGTGGGATTTTGGTAAAAAGTTTACCAAAACGGGATTCTAGTAATTTATCTGGTTTTATGGTTATTTTCGTAGAATTTTATCTCGACCACACACACTTGTGCACGTTAATAGGGTTAAGATTAGGGCTTGCCATATTTGAGCTTGTGGGTTAACTATGTTGAAATTAAACATGGTGGGTTAGGTCCTTGGTTAAGTTAATTGGGTTGTTAGAGCTTATTAGTTTAAAATTGTGGATGGTTGGCTTTGACCATAGGTATTTAGTGAGTTTAAGGTTGACTTGGGGAGAGAGTGAGGGATGTGATGTTGTCATGATGGTGTAAGGATTTGTCACCCTCTTTCACCTCAAACTTTGCAAAGTCTTATCACACTCAATCCCTCTCTCACTCACACATCAGTTCAGCCTAAATTTTGCATCAATTCAGCCCCCAAGCCACCACATTGTGCTGCTACAGCAGCTGATGATTTTCATCAGCCTATTCCAGCTCTTCTCTTCACTCAAACTGCTGCAACAGCAGCTGTTTCAGCCCCCAAAACAGCCATCAGCTCAAACCATCATCCATATATCCTCATCTCAGCCATATCTGCCTCACTTCAGCCACAACATCAGCAACCATACTTACCTAAATCCTAGCTCAGCAGTTGCTGCACCAGCAGCAGCACCATCACCAACCTCAGCCCCTAATGCAACAGTAGCTACTGCTACAGCCAAGAAAACTTCAAAAAAAAAACAGCAGCCACTGCAGCAACACATCATGAGCCATCAAAACCAACACATCAGCCCAACTCCAGCTCAAATCAGCCTCCAAAACAACACCATCAGCCCTGACCCAAAACTTCAGCAGTACACCATCATCCTGCTTACCATCAGTTTCAGCCATAGCATCTGAACATCAGCAGCAGCAGCTGCTACATCAGTCCCAACTCCTTACATAACACCCCCTCCAAACACTCAAACCTTCCCTCAAGATTTCCTAACCCCCTGCTGCTGCTGCCACTTCAAAACAGCAAGCACCCAAACCTGTTTCAGTTTCAGCATCAGCTGAAAACAGCATTTCACCCTGAAAACAGCATAGCTTCAACCCAGCACAGCACCCACCAGCCACACCACCTCAGCCTAACCCCATACCACCTCAGCTCACACCACACCATAGCAATAGCCCTACCATCACCAGCAACAGCAACAACAACATATCGGCATCAGCCTTGGACTGCAGCAGCTCCAGTTTAACACAGCAGCACCCACTCCCTCCTTCTTCTCCTTCTCCTTGGTTGCAAGGTTCTTAGGGGGGTATAATTCCTAAACTCCCTCCATATTACTTAGATTATGTGATTGTTAAATTAGTTTAGTGTGAAATGGGATTTTAGTACTAGAACTTGTGTAGTGATGCTAGATCTAGTTACCTTGGAATGCTTGTAGCTTAATAGAACCCTTTTGGTGTTAATTAGACTGTTTAAGCCTAGTAGTGTCGCTAAATTTTGATGGGTAACCTTAAATCGCTAAAGTTATGGATATCTAGCTTATTCTAGTGTTTATTATATGTTTAGGGGTAGTTTTGGGGTAAATTTGGAGAATTTTGAGAATGTAATAGTTGTGATGGTTAGAGTAACTCTAGTAGGTGCTGTTGAAACCAGTTAACTAGAGAATTGCCCCAGATTTATCATAGACACCCGATTTACCCGACTTGGCGTAATTTAGCAGTTTTATCGACTTTTTGGCCTCTGTTGGATCTGCTGTCGACCCGAGACCTTCAGAATAAAATTGTGAAGACTGTAGCATGGTGAGACTAGTAGAAATACACACACGGAGCACGGGGACCCAACCCCCCCTCACGGCCGCCGGTTTAATCATTCTGGCCGCAAATTGCGGCCAGAGTAAGGGGTGGGGTGTGGGGATTTTGGGTGTAGGGTCCTTCTGGGTAGGTTAGTCTGTTGGTATCTGTAACTTTTTGTTTTGGGCCCAGAGTCAAAATCTGGAGCTATTTGTGGGTTTCCGACGTCTTAAGTCTCGTGCGTCACGCGCGTGATACGCGTGGTTCTGTGGCGCGCTGCGCGACACAGCGTGTCAGTTTTGGTTCTGGTGGTTTGTGCGCGTCGCGTCGTGTCGTGTGCACACGCGTTTAGTTTCACGCACGCGTATCCTTTTTATCGATATATCGCGTTTGGCAGGATTTTTCCTTATGTGGTGACTTTTGTAAATTTTAGGTTCGCCGGCAGGGACTTCAAGCGCAGCAGAGAAAGGAAAGCAGGTGGTCGGACACACCTAGCACGGGATCACGGGTGAGTAGATTTAACATCTACGGGGGACGATCGTTTGGATGGCGCGAGTCGCCCGATAGATTTAGTAAACCTGAAAATAATAGATATTTACTTGTGACATTAGAATAATAGTACTTGTAAGATAATTGCTGCAATTAGGATCTATATGATGTTCCATATACGCAAACTCATTTGTAGGACACATGCACCATTACCAGGTTTTTATATGCAGCACGAGCACTATTCATGTGTACACACACACCCTGGTAATTGCCATGCCACGACACTAGATAACTATAAATCTGAAATATGTTAATTACCTAGAGATGTGATATTGCAATAAGTATTTAAAATGAAATCACTAGAATTACTATACTCGTGCATATGTATTATCATATCATCTGCTCATGCCTAGTACAATCATACATTGCAAATTGATACCATTGGCATTCATTATCATTGACGTATGCATACATGATGATTTCATGAGATTTATGATATTTCTGGATTTCGGGGAAAAGCCGCAAGATTTCAACTTATCATCTTTAAAAATATAAAAGTTGCGGTTTTCTAGTGATGTAAAGTGTCGTCCACCATGAGTTTGCTGTGGTTTTCGAGATCCGTGTCGAGGAGTGGAGGAACCGTCACGGGTACATGGTGGGCCCGGTAAGGTACCCCGGGGCAAGAGGATCGCAGATGATGGCGTTGAGCCTGGCAGGGGACGGATTATCTACCGATGACTTCATTTGGCGCGGCGGATATCCAGAGGATACCGACCGTGGCCGCTAGATTGAGATATGGATATTTGATATGGATCAGCCGGATGGCTGAGGCCAAAGATACTGGACATGGATATATGAGATTTGGACAGTTTTGAGGTGTCGTTGCTGGACACGGATTTTATTGATTTCTGGGATATTATGCTGATGTTTTAAAAAGAAGTTTCAAAACAAAGGAAGGAACAAGTCTTATACCTGCATGATGAGATCTTGAGTTGACACATATAGCATACATACATGATAGTACTTTCATGTGGCATACATACCTGTTATTACATCCATGTGACATATATACTTGCTAGTACACTGTTGATGCATACATACCTGCTAGTACATGTAGCCATACCTGTTTTAGGGATGCCAGGACACTTGTGTGCATGAATACGATAGCCTTAGTAGATTTTATTTATTACTCACGAGCTGGCAACTCACCCCCGTTGTGCCACAGCTTTTCTGCAGGTCCTTTCCGTCAGCATTATAGCGGCAGATACTTTTGCTTCCTTTGCACTTTTTTCCTGGACTCGAGGCTTTTGCTCATAGGTGGGTTATTATCATTTTGTACCACCTTATACATATTTATTGTATCTAGAACACTCTATCTACTGCTACTATCATTTCAGTTGTACCTGTTTTATTTGGATTACTGTATATTGACTTAGAGACGAGGTTTTGAGACTTGGGGATTTATTTTATGATATATCTGGAGTCGAGCTCACTTGAGTCGACATGTTATTTCTTATGCTTATTATGCACATTGTCATTTTACATTGCGTGGGATTTGTGACCGCCTTGAGACGAAGAGCTAGCTCCCGCTTGGGGATGCCATTTTCATGTTATTCATTTATATTCCTGTTGTACTCGTTTGGAGCTTATTTTACAAAGGAAACACTGTTGGAATTTTCGGAAAAAGGGAAGTCGTTCTAAAAATAAAACTTGATGTGGTTTAAAGGAGTTAAATGTTGCAAATTATTGGTTTTTCCTTCACTCTAATTCCTATTTTTGGGTTTTGTATTCTGGGTTTCGGCTTAGTTTACGGACGCCTTGAGACGTTTCGTAACTTAAGTGCCGGTCGCGTTCCGTACTTTGCGGGTCGTGACAACATACTAATATTTAATCGAGCTTCCGCACATATCTCATATGCGCACCACTTCGTTTCGCCTGAGCCGAGAAACTTCTATGTGGGACTCTAAGACTCGTCAATACGCCAGCAGTAGGTGATGATCATATCAAACACCCACAAGCCGCAAGCGGTCAGCTAAACGTAACGGCCACCCGTGTATTGAGCGATCAGAAGAAGAACAAGCGAACCTGTCAAAACTCCTGTCAATCCAACTGGCAACACTTACCGTACAGTCCGGTCTTTTCGTCAGATATGCTGCATATCGAGTCTAGGGATGGAATCGTCGACCCCAATAACTCAATAAGTCATGCCGGTATATGGTCTATAACAGATCGAGAAACTTAGTGATAACACTTATCAGTAATATCTCAGCAGCCCTGGCCAGGGACTTCCCGTTATAGCCAATCGTGCACAGCACAGTATCAACCCCCAATACCGGGAGAGACGAAACCCCTCCTATCGCTCACTGCCTCCATATGCCTCGGGACTATACCCAAAATCCACCTGTTTGTACGACTCAGTAGAGCCGTAGTAGGGTGGAGATCAAAGTACAATGTGAGGACACACAAGACTTTACGACGATCTCGGGTCTACAGACTAACCTGTACCAGTGTCACCTGAGAACTGCTATCCGACGTATGATATAATACCACATAGGAGTTCTCGGTGAGTCCGTTCAGTGTACCCAGTCTCACTGAGCACCCGTATACAATCTTCGGTGTCAGCACACCAGATGGATATGGGATCATCCATCGCCCATCATATGGAACAAGAATAGCATACGTTAGTCTACACTGGAATATCGATGCCCTGCTTCGATATACCTACGACTAGGAACATTTTAAGGATATGCTTATAAACTACAGGTGTCCCACTAGTATGATCCACATCATAATCCCAGTAGTCAAGCCAATATCCTTAGGGCTTTATCAACATGTATAAAATGAATATAAACATGATCAAGTGAACATATGATAAAGAGAAACCAGATAGCATACTATCATGTCGAGCAAAACTGTCCTCTGAATAGACACACACACACACACACACACACACACACACACACTATCACATAATGGCCTCTAGGGCATACATATATCCAACAATCTCCCACTTGCACTAAGGCCAATTATTGGCGTATCTCATACCCAACATCTTAAAAAGTCGCTCATGCTGCGGCTGAGGGAGGGCCTTGTTGAATGGATCCGCAGTGTTATCCTTTGTATCTACTCTCTTGATCTCGATCTCGTGGTGATCAATTATCTTCCGGATCAGATGATATCGCCTCAAGATGTGTCTGGACTTTTAATGGGACGTGGGCTCTTTGGCCAACGCCATAGCCCCATTATTGTCACAATACAAAGGTATTGGATCAATAATGGTTGGAACTACTCCTAGCTCCGAGATGAACTTCCTCATCCAGAGGGCTTTCTTAGCAGCATCATTTGCAGCAATGTACTCAGCTTCCATTGTTGAGTCTGCAACGGTATCCTGTTTGGAACTCTTCCAACTCACCGTCCCTCCATTGAGGGTAAATGCAAACCCTGAGATAGACTTGCTATCATCCTTGTCACTCTGGAAGCTCGAATCGGTAAAGGCCTCCATTTGGAGTTCCTCGTTACCATACACCAAGAACAATTCTTTAGTCCTTCGCAAGTACTTAAGAATGTTCTTCACAGCAATCCAGTGATTCTCCCCTGGGTTTGACTGATACCTGCTTACTATACTAAGTGCATAAGCAACATCAGGGCGTGTATATAACATCGCATACATTATCGATCCTACTGCCGAAGCATAGGGCATAATGCTCATACGAGCTCTCTCTATATCAGAATTTAGGCAATCGTCCTTTGAGAGAGTGACTCCGTGGCAAGCGGGTAAGGCAGCCCGCTTGGAGTCTTCCATACTAAACCTCTTTAGGATGGTGTTAATATACTTGGTTTGGGACAATCCCAATAACCGTTTGGATCTATCCCTATAGATCTGTATGCCCAATATGTATGTGGCATCACCCAGGTCCTTCATGGAGAACCTTTTTGATAAGAATGATTTGACCGACTGTAGCATAGGAATGTCATTTCCTATCAGAAGTATGTCATCCATGTACAATACGAGGAATGCGACATTTCTCCCTATAGTCTTCTTATAAACACAAGGTTCATCTGGATTTTTGATGAAATCAAACTCTTTGATAACATCATAAAAACAGATGTTCCAACTCCGTGATGCTTGCTTTAATCCATTAATGGATTTAAGTAACTTACATGCTTTTCCGCTGCTCCCACTGTCAATGAAGCCCTCTGGCTGATCCATATAAACACATTGATCTAAATCACCATTTAGAAATGCAGTTTTAACGTCCATCTGCCAGATTTCATAGTCGTAGTGAGCGGCAATAGCAAGTATGATCCGAATGGTTTTAAGCATGGCTACCGGAGAGAAAGTCTCGTCATAGTCCAAACCTGGTCTTTGACGAAAACCTTTCGCTACAAACCTTGCCTTATAGGTCTCTACCTGTCAATCTACACCGATCTTTCTTTTAAAGATCCATTTGCAACCCACAGGTTTTATCCCGGAGGGTACATCTTCCAAAGTCCATACTTTGTTGGTGTACATGGACTCCATTTCGGATCTCATGGCATCCAGCCATTTCACAGAGTCACCACTCATGATGGCCTGATGAAAACTGGCAGGATCATCATCATCCATGATGCAATCTTCTCTATCACCATCAATGAGAAAACCGTAGTATCTCTCCGGTGGGCGAGAAGTCCTACCAGATCTACGGAGTGGCTGAGGTTCATTTAATTCTGTTGTAACATCAGGTTCAACCAAGTCGTCATTTGTAACTTGTATTTCTAGAACCTCTTCTAGATCTACCACATTGCTATCAGCATCATTTGAAAAAATCTCATTTTCTAAAAAGGTGGCATACTGAGAAACAAACACTTTTTGTTCCTCCTTGTGGTAGAAAAGATACCCAAACGAATGTTTAGGATATCCTACAAATATACATTTGACTGATCGTGTCTCGAGTTTGTCTGGATTCTGCTTTTTGACAAAAGCCGGACAACCCCAAATCTTAACTCTTTTAAGAGATGGTTTCTTCCCATGCCATATCTCATATGGAGTGGTAGACACGGTCTTGGTTGGAACTTTGTTTAACAGAAAAGCTGTTGTTTCCAATGCATGCCCCCAAAACGAGAGAGGTAATTCAGAATCACTCATCATGGATCGTACCATATCTAATAGGGTACGATTCCGCCGCTCTGACACACCATTGTGCTATGGTGTGTAAGGTGGAGTGAGCTGAGAGAGAATCCCATTCTCTTTTAGGAAGTCCAAGAACTCGGTACTTAAGTACTCTCCACCTCGATCTGATTGAAGTATCTTGATACTCTTTCCTGTTTGGTTTTCTACTTCATGTTTATACTCCTTGAATTTCTCAAATGCTTCAGACTTATGCTTTATCAAATACACATGACCGAATCTTGAGAAATCATCAGTAAAGGTTATGAAGTAAGAAAATTCGCCTCTTACATGTGTAGACATTGGCCCGCATACATCACTATGTATGAGGCCTAGGAGCTCAGTAGCTCTTTCTCCGTGTCCTGTAAACGGAGTTTTGGTCATTTTACCTTTGATACAAGACTGGCAAGTTGCATAAGATTTATACTCAAAAGATTTTAAATGTCCATCTTTATGAAGCTTGTTTAGTCTTGTTTCATTAATATGACCAAGTATACAATGCCAAAGAAAAGCTTCATTTATTTCTGAAAATTTTCTTTTATTTGTGTGTTGTACGTTGAAAACTGTGTGTTGATTAAGGAGGTATATCCCGTTATTTAGCGTACCACAACCAATAAACTCTTGATTAAGTCTTATGTTCATAACATTGTGTTGCACAGCAAAATGATACCCTTCATTGTCTAACAAGGAAACGGATATAATATTACAAAGCATACTTGGCACAAAATAACACGGGTTCAAAACCAATATACAACCCGATGGCAACCCTAGGTGATACTCTCCCACTGAAACTGCATTTATATTGGAACCATTTCCAACCTAGAGAGTATGATCACATTTCTTCAAAACTTTGCTATTTCTCAACGCCTGCACAGAATTGCAAATATGAGAACCTGAACCGGTATCTAATAACCAGGAAGCAGAGTTAATATAAAAACAGTTCTCAACTACGAACACACCTGAAGCTGAAGCATCACCATGCTTCTTCTTGAGTTCAAGGTACTCAGTACAGTTCTGCTTCCAGTGTCCCGTCTTTTTGCAGTGGAAACATTCTCCTTTCCCCGATTCCCCAACCTTAGACTTGCCTTTCCCCTTAACCTTTTTGACTCCACCCTTAGGTTTAGTGGGTTTCTTCTTCATCTTTCCCTTGGCCTTAGCCTTCGGGTAAGAGGAGGAGGATGGCCCAACACTCATAACGGGAGTCTTCACTGACTTCAGTATGCTCTCTGCACTCCTTAACATATTAAGGAGTTCAGGCAGTTCCTTCTCCATGTTGTGCATGTTGAAGTTAACAATGAACTGAGCAAAGGTGGAAGGGAGAGACTGCAGAATAATATCCGTATATTGTTCATTCTCCATTGTCCACCCAAGGTCCTCAAGCTCTTCTATGAGAGCTATCATTTTCCGAACATGGTCTCCTACTGCTGTGCCAGCGGTCATTCGTGTCTGAAACAGTTTCTTAGATGTTTCGTATCGTAATACGCGAGATTGCTCTCCATACAACTCTTTTGTATGGAGGAATATGGCTTGTACGTCCATATTCTCGTGCTGCTTCTGATGTGTATTATCCATCGATGCTAGCGCGAGGCATTTAGCTGTGGCACAGTCAGCGTCCCATGTCTTGCGGATTTCCTTATCCGCAACTGAAGGTTTAGGACCTAGGGTGGGCAGGGGTGGAGCCGTGAGGACATATGATATTTTATCATAAGTCAAGGCAATATTTAGATTTCTCAGCCAGTCTTTATAGTTGGTCCCATTCAGCTTGTTTTTATCTAATAGAAGTTTAAGTCCTGGCATTTGAATCTGCTGTTAAGAGAGAGAAAAGAATACACTCAGCGAAAAGCTCTTGCAAAGATCAGATTGGTTATTATCTTGTCTAATCGATGTCTCCCACTGTTTTTATCAAATTTTCTTTAAAACCTTTTAAAAAGAAAACTAGCCGGGATTAATTACATTATACAACTTCGCTAACCGTTCAGCTAGGCCAGTGCCGGTACTTGAGGGAGATTCCCCGTACTTTCGTACGGACCTAATTAAAATAAACCTCATCTTCCCAGAGGCATAGCCCTGTTTGACACCTTTCTAGACACCTACTGAGTTAGCTAATTGTAAAGTGCAAAATTCTCCCGGGAGCAACATTTGCTCGCAGTGGGATCGGGATCCTACTATCATATAGAAGGTATACAATCTCATTGTAATTTTCAACTCTTGAAATTCCCGATATTATTTTTATCCCTAGTACTCATGACCTTAACTAAAGTCAAATATCATAAGTACTAATCAAGTTCTTCCCGTCATTTCGTGATTAATTAGACCCACCCATATGACCCTTAACTAAAGTCAACATAATCATATGAATGTCCTAACTAATCTGCATCATATGCAGTGTAGGAAGACATCACTTAGCTACCGTTCAGTGCGCCTTAACTAAAGTCAAAATGCGCAGCACGAATACTAAATACTCTACTTCCTATGATGGAGGGCTGCGGATAGTTTTTAAGAAAACTTTTAACGCTTTGAACTTGATATCGTTGTAGAATCTAATAGGTTTAAAAGGAGTGGCTTAAGCTCCGCATTTTGAAACTTGCTTTTTCATAAAAGGCCGAGTGTGTTTCAAATCTGATTCTACAACATCTTTTTAGGTTCATTTATCTTTTACATTAATCTCATTAATGTAGTCCCATCATTTAAATCCTAAGCCATTAGAGAAAGAAACGAAAATATAACGTACACTTATGCCACTCACATTCGCCATAGTCTCCTGATATGCACCGTTAAGTTACTTAACTAACGGCATACCGGGACGGGGCTAGTGCGGGTGCAAAACATAAATAACGTCTATTATATATCATATATATAATAACGCATTCGTCTCAGATATTTATTAAAAGATCACATCAGATAATAAAAGCAGCAAAAGCACATTTAATATAGGATATCTAGGAGGTTCGTATTTTGTATTTAGCCAGCAATAAAAATACGGATTCCACGGTCGCGATTAATAGCCAAGCCCACACCCCTAGACCCCTACGAGAGCGGCAAGCGACCCTACCAATTCTGGAGTTTAGGAGACCCGGTCTCGACTCCTCGAGATGGCCTCCCACTGAACCCTAGAACCCGGTCACTTATGCCCTCCTCCTTGGGTCTATCATAATGCGGAAAAATAAATAATATACAACACTGGTAACATCAACCTCAACCCGGAAGTGCCCCAAATAAAAGAATATTACATACAATTTAATTTTACATGAATGAAAAGAAAACTCTCATCTCACATAAAACCCCCGGCTATTCATTCATGACAATCCTGCACATCAAATCTCATCGACACATAATATCAAATATCATCAACGTAAGTAAGTATGCATACACCGATCGTCGTTGATATATAGCAACCCGGCAATACAACTACATACTACACTTACGGTCACAGAGAAATAAAATGAAAAACTACAACAATTGGAATCGTAACTGCCTTTAGACAACACAAACCCGGAATATCACATATACAAGATTTCATGTCTAACAATGTAAAGCTCGCATTTGGGTCTCATCCAAGAAAACACCTTTTCAAAACAAACCGGATAATTCAACAAGATTTCCGTTTATTTCCGAGACCGAACTGCTAGATTTACACGCAACAAACAAATTTATAGATTCCAATTATTGTATCACATAATAATAAACTAGGCGCAGTTAAAACATTCGATCGAACGATTAAACACCCATAGACTTCTCAGAAAGCTCAACACCTGAGCAGTTTTAAAAAATACTAGTAACTGCACAAAATAAATACGGGCCTGCACAAGAAATTACGGCCCATGAATCACCTACAGCGCCGCGGAATCGCCGTAGAAAGGCCACTGTGGCCGCGGTTCCGCGGTCGTACGGTCGATTCAGGGCATCGTACTTCTTGTGGTCCCATAAAATACCGTGCTGAATTTTTTAAGTATTTTTAATTTGAAAAAATCCAGGTTTTTGAAAAATTTCCAGAGAGCACCCCCGAGCGTCGTTTTTCGTTCGTTCGAGGTTTTTAACATCGTCTAGGTTACTCCAAAGCTCTAGCTTGGCTTTGATACCACTGTAGGGTTTCCTTAACACCTCGTTTAGGGTTTGGAAGCATTACACATGACATAACATTAAATTTATGAGGTGCTAAGTAAACTAAACTAGGAATCGAACTAGAATTATGAAGTAACAATTAAAAGTATCACATCTAAAAGATAATTTATACTAAGTGGAGAGACTACAACCTTTGTAGACCTCATATGATGACTACTTGGATCTTCTTTGGTTTGGAACGGCTCGCTAGATCACCTCCAAGTCCACGACGATCCACCCGAAGTCATTTGCCCTAAGCTTGTTGCTTCACTTGATCTTTGAAAATCTTGAAGCAAAACACCCTACACAAAGTAGCAAAGGTTGTGTAGGATGATGAAGTGGTTGCTAATCTCACTTAATACCCTTTCTTTTATTTTATCTAACTCAAAATAGAACTCAAGAGAGAGCTAGAAAGAGGAAGAAGAAGATGGCTTGATATTTTTCTTTTGGAATGAATAATGCAAAAAGAAAATGAGAGAGAAAGATATATATCAAAAGAATAACCATAGTTAATAAATAATATCTAGATATTTTCTTCTTGAGTTAAAGGCAAATGAAAAATAAACCATGGTTAAGTCAAAGTCAACCATGGAAGAGTGTAGAAGAAATGAGTCATTGAAAAAAGAAATGAGTCATTATCTTTTTCCTTTATCTTTTACTTAATCCAAAAATATCCATATATATATAATTATTTACCATGTGATTCTTATATTGCCATCTAACTTGTATCATCAACCATGATACATATGCATGTATGTATGTGTGTATGCACATCATCATGTACATATACATGCATGCATCCATTAAAAGAAAAAGGTTTAAATAAATGAAATAAAAGTCAATATTAAATCAACACTTGATTTAATAAACCGGTCATATCTCTTACGACCTGACTAGTATAAAACGCCCGTTTAAAATACAGTATCACATACTAATATTTAATCGAGCTTCCGCACATATCTCATATGCGCACCACTTCGTTTCGCCTGAGCCGAGAAACTTCTATGTGGGACTCTAAGACTCGTCAATACGCCAGCAGTAGGTGATGATCATATCAAACACCCACAAGCCGCAAGCGGTCAGCTAAACGTAATGACCACCCGGGTATTGAGCGATCAGAAGAAGAACAAGCGAACCAGTCAAAACTCCTGTCAATCCAACTGGCAACACTTACCATACAGTCCGGTCTTTTTGTCAGATATGCTGCATATCGAGTCTAGGGATGGAATCGTCGACCCCAATAACTCAATAAGTCATGCTGGTATATGGTCTATAACAGATCGAGAAACTTACTGATAACACTTATCAGTAATATCTCAGCAGCCCTGGCCAGGGACTTCCCGTTATAGCCAATCGTGCACAGCACAGCATCAACCCCCAATACCGGGAGAGACGAAACCCCTCCTATCGCTCACTGCCTCCATATGCCTCGGGACTATACCCAAAATCCACCTGTTTGTACGACTCAGTAAAGCCGTAGTAGGGTGGAGATCAAAGTACAGTGGGAGGACACACAAGACTCTATGACAATCTCGGGTCTACAGACTAACCTGTACCAGTGTCACCTGAGAACTGCTATCCGACGTATGATATAATACCACATAGGAGTTCTCGGTGAGTCCGTTCAGTGTACCCAGTCTCACTGAGCACCCGTATACAATCTTCGGTGTCAGCACACCAGATGGATATGGGATCATCTATCGCCCATCATATGGAACAAGAATAGCATACGCTAGTCTACACTGGAATATCGATGCCCTGTTTCGATATACCTACGACTAGGAACATTTCAAGGATATGCTTATAAACTACAGGTGTCCCACTAATATATGATCCACATCATAATCCCAGTAGTCAAGCAAATATCCTTAGGGCTTTATCAACATGTATAAAATGAATATAAACATGATCAAGTGAACATATGATAAAGAGAAACCAGATAGCATACTATCATGTCGAGCAAGACTGTCCTCTGAATACACACACACACACACACACACACATCAGTACATACACTATCACATGATGGCCTCTAGGGCATACATATATCCAACACTGAGCACCCGTATACCATCTCTGATGTAAAACACCAATGGATGTGGGATCATCCATCGCCCATCGTATGGGTCAAGAAGCATATACGCTAGTCTACTCTGGGATATCGATGCCCTGTCTCGATATTCCCTCGATTAGGAACAATTAAAGGATGTACTTGTGAACTACCCTGGCCCTACTAGTATGATCTCCATCATAGTCCTGGTAGTCAAGTACATATCCTAAGGGCTTTATCAACATGTGAGAGCAAGACAGTATAACAATATATAAGTCTACATGTTAAGATAAAGGTAACCAGATAACATACTATAATGTCGAGCAAGAAAGTCATCTCTATATATATCCAAGCATCCACTATAATATACATCATGTGTACAATAATGGCCTCTAAGGCATATATATAACTAACAATCTCCCACTTGCACTAAGGCCATGTGTTGTAGTATCTCATACCCAACATCCCAAAGAGTCTTTCAAATTGCGTTTAGGGAAGGGCCTTCGTGAGTGAATCCGCTACATTGTCCTTCATGTCAACTCTCCTGACCTCGATCTCCCAGCGATCTACTATCTCCCGGATCAGGTGATACCGCCTCAGAATATGTCTAGATCTCTGATGGGACCGGGGTTCCTTGGCCAAAGCCACCTCTCCATTGTTATCACAATACACAGGTATTGGATGCTCAATGGACGGAACCACACCAAGCTCAGCAATGAACTTCTTCATCCAGACAGCTTCTTTGGCAGCATCGTTGGCAGCGATGTATTCAGCCTCCATCGTCGAGTCTGCAACGGTGTCTTGCTTGGAAATCTTCCAGCACACCGCCCCTCCGTTGAGGATAAAGTCAAAACCCGAGATCGACTTACTATCGTCCTTATCACTTTGGAAGCTCGAGTCGGTAAAGGACTCCACTTGGAGTTCACCGTTACCGTACACCAAGAACATCTCCTTAGTTCTTCTCAAGTACTTGAGAATGTTCTCTCCTGGATCTGCTTGATACCTACTCACTACACTTAGTGAGTATGCTACATCGGGTCTGGTACATAATATCGCATATATGATAGAGCTTACTGCCGAAGCATAGGGTATCCCTTGCATGCGAGTTCTCTCTAAATCAGTCTTGGGAGACATCTCTTTGGAGAGAGTGGGTCCAGAGATCGTGGGTACATTCCCACGCTTGGACTCTTCCATACTAAATCTCTTTAGTACGGTGTCTATGTACCTGGATTGGGATAATCCCAGTATCCTTTTAGATCTATTTCTATAGATCTTAATCCCTAAAATGTAGGAGGCGTCACCTAGATCTTTCATTGAGAATCTTTGTGATAAGAAGAGCTTGACCGAGTGCAGCATAGGAACATCGTTTCCTATCAAGAGTATGTCATCCACGAACAATACGAGGAAGACGACCTTACTCTCTGCAACTTGTAAGTCTACGGTAGCGCCCCGGCCGTCTTTCAGACGCCAAATGCGGAACAAAAACTTTTATAACCGGCGCTATCGCATACTATAACCCGGATCTACCATTAACGCTAAACTAACAAACTACAAAGAGGGTAGAAAGGTTATACCGAACGATCTGAGTCCTTCGTTCTTTAACCATCATCCCACGCTCCTGTTGCGGCTGCTCTGATTTCGTCAATCTCCGATCTCCTCGTCCAAGTGGCACCACGTCAACGGATCTTTAAACGGACTCCTGCCTCTGACCCGAGGCAACTCGGACATCCAGTTTGCTAAAAGAGATGACCAAGATTGATGTAGAGAATGAGTAGAACACTTTGTCTCACTTCGTCCAAAGCCATGGACGAACGGTTAATGAAGTTGCCATTTGGAATGATATGAAATGAGAAATGAGCTGTGAAATTTCCATACACCAAATCACATAAACTTTTTAATCAACAACCATGATCACTCTCCAAGAATGGGCCGGCCACATATATAGAAGGAGGGAGGTGAGTGTAGGAGCAAGTGGTGACCATTACAAAAGCTTCTCACAAAAGATCAAGAAGAAATATCTTAGCAAGAACAAGAAACATTAATGCAAAAGAATGAGTCACATAATACACATCATCAACTCATTAAAGAAAACAATGAGTCACTAACCTAGTCACCTCTTCTAGAACCTTCCACACTCATGACTCACGTCATGACTCACCCAATGATGAAAAGATAAATCCGTATTAAACCGAATGTTTAATACGGGTGATAGAAAACTGGAAACTGGCAACTTCCAAAAGCGATCCTGAAACGAATTTCAGGACAACCCCGTAACAGTATAAACATACCCGCATTTGTATTACGACCGAATACAAATGCAACTGAGATAAAGATATTATATCTACGCAGTATAATATTCGGATCCGGCTTAAACTAAAGCCCACCAGTATTATCTTCCCGAAATATGACACGTGCGTAAACGCACATGCATTTTCCGAACCCTGCCATAAAACCATATGGCCTCTACAACGTTTCGCCCGAACTTGGGAAACTATCTGTGGGGGACTCTAATGACTCGTCAGTACCCTGGCAGTGGGTTTAACCACAAGCCGTCAGCGGCACTAGCTGTGCGTAACAGCTGCCCATATACTGACCTCAAGGGAGGCCGATGAGCGAACTCATCTGGAAACCCTACTGAGCCTAACAGTGACAATGTATATACAGTCCGGTCCGTTCGTCTATGAGTATCGCATATCCGGCCTAGGGGGCTAGTAACGTCAGACCCCCAATAGCGGTATAAGTCGTGTCGGAGACAAGCCCTGAACACCCTGAGAAACTACCGGAGTACCTACCAGTAATTCTCACCTGCCTTGGCCAAGGACTTGGTGTAATGGCTTTCCTAGACACAGCGCGATCTCCACCCCCAATACCGGGAGAGACGAATCCCCTGCCGATCCGCTCACGTAACTCCATGTGGCTCGGGACTGTACCCAAAAACTACCTGTTTGCACGACTCCTTTGAGCCGTGGTAGGGTATAAATCAAAGCACAGTGGGAACTCACACGAGACAAATGACGACCTCAGGTCGATGAACTAACCTGTACACATGTCACCAGGGAACTGCTATCTGACGATAGGTATAATACCAACTAGCTGGTTCCCAGCGAGTCCTGTCCGGTGTACTCATAACCCAATGAGCACCTGTATACATCTTAGGTGATCCAACTGACACCAGTGGCTTGTGAGACCGGCCACCGCCCCTCGTCGGGGTCTCGACTGTATACACTAGTCTACTCCGGAGTATCGATGCCCTGTCTCGGTACTCCCACGACTAGGAACCACTATTAAGGATGTGCTTATAGACTACCCAACTCTCACGTATATGATCGCCATCATACTGTTGGTAGTCAAGCAAAATCCTAAGGGCTCTATCAACGTGTAATCGTGATCAGTCACCTGAACCTATACACGACTGATAAAGGCAAACCAGATAGCATACTATCATCTCGAGTAAGACTGTGCTACCGGTATAGGTTCTCCTCAATCATTCCAATCACGTACCTGCGATCCAATAATTGACTTTGAGGTCACTATATCCAACAATCTCTCACTTGCACTTAAGGCTAATTATTGCGATGTCGCATACTCACAGCCCGTGTGATACCGAACACCCAACTCCTCTACTAATCAGTTTCACAAAGCCCATTTGTAAAACTCTTGTGTTCGAGAAATAGCCTCAATGAGTGGATCCGCCCTGATGTTTCTTTCTATATCTCTCTTAATCTCAAGTTCGCGGAGAAAGCCATCTCCCGAATTGAGTATTACCTGTCTTAGAATATGTCTGGATATCTGATGGGACCTAGTTCATAAATGAACTTTAAATCCAAACTTCTTAGACTGTATTGATAACTTAACCTAATCAGTATCCTGCACCATGCCTCCCACAGTATCCTCTTGGACCACCTGTCCAAAATACTGCTCCCTTCGTCAGAGGGGAAACTATAACTCTGACAATCACTCTGTCATCCATGTCACCTTTGAAGCCTAGAATGATAACCGTCTCCCGAAGGAGGCTGCCGTCATCAAATCCGTAGAACATACACTTATGTTCTAAAACTGCTTCCTAATGTTTCTCTAGGATTGGATTAATACAAACTTATTGCATCTAGTGCAAAAACAACATCTGGTGTGGTACTTGACATCTTACGATTAACTCAATTGCCTAAGCAAGTGATATGCGAATCATGCATATCCCTCTCCCCTTTAGTCTGTAAGACACCTTTAGAGAGGGTGACTCCATCACCTGCAGGTACTCTACCATGCCAGGAGTCATCCATTCTAAAAACTATTAGAATACTGTCAAAGTACCCACATTGGGAAACTACCCAAATCTAGATCTAAAACCATAGATCTAGAAACCAGAATGTCAGATATTATATCCCTATCCTGTCTGGAGAAACAACTGTGTGACGACCACAGTACAACCGATCGTAGTATAGGAATTTTACTTCCTACTCTGTGTATGACATCCAAATACCAGGACATCACACCCTACTACCTTCTTAACTGATCCATCCCCTATTCTGATGAAGTCAAACCCATGACTGTCACATCAAAATTAGATGATCTATCTCCGCTATAACTGCTCTAGTCTATAAATAGACATAAGCAACTTGCCCACTATGCTTCCGCTGCTCCCACTGATCACAACAACTCTCTAGCAAAATAATATATGCGTGCACTTCTAAAGCTAGTTTAGAACGACGCTATACTTAACCTCCTGCCGGGTCTCATAGTCTGGAACAACAGTAGTGTCAACTCTGGGTAAGCTAGAACCTCCCTGTCACCGTCCTTGAGGCTACCGGAGTACCTCTCGGGTGTCTGAGGTTACCCACCATATCTGCGGAGTGGCTAATGGAATGTCAAACCTGATTGAATCTATATGTCCTATTAAATTTTCCGTAATCGTTTGCGGTTCTGGAATCACTTCCAGTTCTACCATACTCCCACTACTGTTTTCTGAAAAAATCCATTTTATTAAAACTGTGGCGAGTCTAGAACAATATCACTATTGATCTTCCAGATGGTAGAAAGTCAACCCTCGACATAGCCCAGGTCAACCCACAAACTACCATTACAGAAACGTGCCTTGAGTTATCCAGAGTCTGGTTTTAAGCATAAGCCGGACAACTCCCCGTATCTTAACATCGTTAAGATATGAACCATTCTATATCCAATATAGAAACCTTGGCACTTATTTAATTGGAACCAGATTCTAATCATGCATCTATCTCTGGTGCATATCAACTTAATGGAGAGAGGCTAATCAGCATTACTCAACTTAGGAATCCATCCAATTATGAGTAACCTGAAAGAGAAATAAATTTCTAAAAACCATTACTATCATCTGAATACCAATCACAAGTATCTACATCTTCGATCTCTTTGAAGAATCCCGATACTTGCGACACCTGGTTCTCTACTTTATTCTTATACCCACAACTTCTCAAAACTTAGACCTTGTATTTCTGCGAAACACTTGTCTAAAAAAACTAGAGAAGTCATAAGTAAACAGAACATAGTACGAGGACCAACCCCTTTGTCCTGATGGACACTGGACAACATACAATACTCTGTATAAGTCCGCTGAGTTGAATAACTCAAAACCTGTGCATCGTAGGTTGAAAACTATACTTATGGTTAAGAACTACTCCGTTGTTCAATGCTCCTTACCTAATCGCCAACTGATATAGGTAAATGTCATCGACATAATATCAAAATGTTATATCTCACTTTATAAATATAAACGTACAGATATATCATTTTGAAATTGGTGCACAACAACGGATACTCAAAACCAAATACATGCCTGCCGGCAATAACCCAGGCGATTTCCTCAAATATCACCAATTACAACGAATTCCGATATAATGAGGATGATTACCTTTTTCCCAATAACCTACTCCCACTCAACATCTGTAAAACCATACAGATGTGAGAAACATACCTGGTAAATACATACCCTGGAGTAAGTGTCTAATCGGGAAATCAGTTTTCCTTTAACAATACACTGAAACATGAAAATGTTTCATAAGGGTATCCTGGTATTCTTAGTAATGCCTCTTCCATAATCCAATTCATGACTATAACCGTATATTTCTTTGCCATCTCTCCAAATCCCTATATTTGTCTTTATTCATTTCCTTCTGTACACCATCGTTAGGCTAAATGGTTTTCTTCCTTCCCTACCGTTCGGCACCAGCCTATGGTTTGGAAGAAGACTATCCAGTAAGCATAATAGGTTTACACTCCTAAACCAAGGAGTACTCGCAACTTGGGAGAAGGTGATGATAAAAGACAACTGAATAATACCTTATTCTAGCAAAGGTGAAATAGGAGTGGCGATGAAGTATGCGGTTTGGTCGTGAATGATAGCAGACGCAACTTACTTTGCCCTCTTTCTAATCCCTTTATTTTGTCTTTAGTTATTACCTTCTGTACACCCTACTTAGGCTAATTGGTTTTCTTTATTTCCTACCTTTCGGCACCTGCCTATGGTTTGGAAGAAAACTATCCAATAAGCATAATAGGTGTACTCTCCTAAACC
Source organism: Agapanthus africanus (assembly GCA_030015575.1). Classification (NCBI taxonomy): domain Eukaryota; kingdom Viridiplantae; phylum Streptophyta; class Magnoliopsida; order Asparagales; family Amaryllidaceae; genus Agapanthus; species Agapanthus africanus. The sequence goes on from CM057342.1 coordinate 629,626,344, forward strand.
AAGGAGCCCTCGCAACCTGAGAGAAGGTGATAATAAAAGACAACTGAATAAACCAATTCTATTTCTCCTGAACCTGGATCCATCCTCGAAGAAGTCCCTTCGAGTTCGTATATAACCATACGATGGATCTATCCAATGGAAGTGGATGTTCGTAGTAATACGGGTGTTCTAAGAAATGCAAAGGGTAAAAGAAGGAGTGGCAATGACTTATGCAACTTAGACAATCCAAAAGCCAGTATTTTAAGAAGGTTCAGTCAACTTGGTCACTGAGTCATAGTCTATGCTCAGTCAAAAGTCGCTGCCAAAGGGAGAGAGAAAAGAAACACTCTGCGTGCACTCTAACCTAGATCAGAATGGTTATCACTTTATCTAATCAGGAAACCTCCCACCGTACTGTCAAATTCTCCTCCAAACCAGAAAGAAGAATCAATCGGGATCACCCGAAGAGTAAACCAACTCATCAGTGGGAATCGGGATCCAACTCTCATCGCATGATAACGTGACGGAATCCACTCTCGTTATCACACTCCAGAAGGTATGCGCATGCCTGGCAAGTTTCAGTTTCTTTAGAAACTCCCGATAAGATTTTTACCCCATGTTCTTATGACCTTGACGAAGGCCAACAAATCATAAGTCACATGTCAAGTTCTACCCGTCATTATCTTGTCAATTCGAACCCACCTGTACATACCCTTGATGAAGGCCAACAAGGTAATACGACTGTCCCAAACCAACTCATCTATCTATGCAACAAATGAATACCTCAGCAGCTACCAAACACTATGCCTTGACGAAGGCCAACAAACATAGCTTGAATACTACTGACCATCCATAAGAAATGACGGAGGGCTACGGCTGGTTTTTGGCGAAAAACCTTTAACGTAATGAACTTGATCTTGTTAAAGGAACCTGATAGCTTTTTAGAAAAATATAGTAGCGAAAACCTTTGCAAGAGGTCACTCCCGGTGAAGGGAACTCGGCTCTTTCCTCCTGGAATGAGGTGCAGGATATTCCAACTAAATACCGCGATGCAAAGTAACTTGTAATCGACTATAGTGAAGTTATTATCCTGACGCAAACTTCTGCCCAAGGGGTCACTCCCGGTGAAGGGATATCGGCCCTTGCCTCGTCAAATAAGGTGCAGGATATTCCAACCGAATACCACTGTGCAAAACAAAAGGAAACGTCTTTGTAATAACACTTTTTAAAACTGTTCCAACAACATCCAAACAGGTATGTTTTCCTTTGCATTGATCAGAATCAACGCAGTCCCATCAATTAATCACACCAGAAAAGAACGAAAATAAAATGTATGTATATGCCATCCGCATTCGTCACTGGGTCCCGTCTTTACCCGTTAGGTTACTTAACTAACGACAGAGCGGGGACTGGACTAGCGCGGGTGCAAAACATATACAACATCTAATAGTATATATACCAATATACAATAATCGCTCCAGGCGTGATAATATGCAACATTACAGAAAAGTAATAAGCATCACAGAACAATACAGATAATATAGGATCCTCGGGTTTCACAGAGCCGCTACTGAAACCCGACGTTCCCGTGGTCATGTGGATAGCCTGTGCAATGAAACCTAGACCCCTACGGGTGCAGCAAGTTACACGCCAAAACCTGAAGCGAGGAAGCCGCCTACAGCATAGCGAATGGACCACCCAGCACTTCACGGAATCCGGTAACTTGAGCACCCCTCTTTGGGTCAACCTGTACCCCCTACGAGTGCGGCGAATGGTCTGCCAATTCTAGAGTGAGGCCCCTCTGCCTCTCAAAGCCATGAGATGCGGACCCGTTGCCCTCCAGAACCCGACTATCCGTGCACTCCGTCGCGGGGTAAAACCTAGTACAGAAACGAAAAATATGTACAACGGGTACATCGACCTCAACCCGGTCGTACCCCAAAAGAATATTATACAAACAGGCAGTGACGGCAGTCCATATGTTGGACGCTCGCCCCGCAATATCAAATGTACAAATAAATCCAAACTGCACTACCATTGCACAATGCTATCCACCACGACAAATCCGCAACATCACAGCACAACACAGAACATCAACGCGAATGTCACGTTCGCAAACCCGTCTAAAAGAACTATAGCAATCAGACCTGGTTTACCGCTCAAATGACATTCACGGTCGGAGATATAATGTAAGTACTGTAAACTGACACGTTTAAATTTCGATCGACTAAATTTCCAGATGTGGGCCCCAAATACATCTGCTGTACAGTAACCAAATCTGGGCCCAAAAAAAATATACCAAAAACCACAATTTACCAAGTCAAGCACACCGAATCAATTTGGACCACTGTTCCTATATACTGGCCGCGGATGCGCGGTGAAACCATAGGTTTGACCGCGGATCCGCAGCGGTACAGTAAGATCACGTGACCGGATTTTTGTTAGTGTATATGCCCTAGAGGCCATTACTGTATCATACTAGTTTGTATATTACTTAATGGAAGCTTGGGATATTCACCTTGTATATACAATCTTGCTTAAAATAGTAGTATGCTACTTGGTTTGTTTCTACTTCAATGTGTACATGTGTTTATTTTTGTATATCGCCTATACACATTAGTGGAGCTGATTGAAATATTTTCTGACGTGTATATGTAAAAAGTAACGACAATCAAAAAATTATATTGACCGCAATCAAACCACGGTGTCGGATGTAGTTAATGAATGAGTGCGGATCGTCCACAGGGATTGTGCAATTCAATTGTATTTTGATACTTTTGAAATGAAATGTTAAACAACAATAAACGAAAACATGATTCAAGATGTGATTTGTATTCCAGTGTCACTATCCTTTACTCAAGAATCAAGAAACTATAAACAATCAAGAATCGGTTGTTTTGATAATATTTCCAATCAACAATCAAGAATATAAGAGAGGCTCGTAGGAATCGATCGGATCTTTAGACGTGATGCAATCTAAAGGGTTTCGTGTTCTTGTCCTTCGAAGAATTGATACTAGATCAATGGTGATCGACGAGAGTTAGGGTTTCTTGATGAAATTAGGGTTTCATCTCTTAACCCTTGTTCTTTCGAGGATACCATTTATATTCTAGCCTCTAGCAATTCCAAGAAACGATCGGAACTCCCCAATCTCGAGCGATGTCGATCAAGAAAGCATCGCAACGAATTGGGTCGTCGATTCTTGAACTTGCTAGGGTTTACAAACTCGTGGGATTCAAGAATCGATTACAAATTTGTTACATCATCATACTAAAGATCGTTTCGACTCCCCGACGAGCGGAGTTTTATTCACACATCACCACAAAGACAATATTCAAGAATAGTAATGATAACATGATGCGGAATTTAAAGAAGACAAGATAAAAGAATATCACCTTTTATTTAATCAACAATTTCAATACATTCTTTCAAGAATCTACAAGAAGAAGAAATCGATCGTTGACTCGGCTTCGCTCGTCTCCGTGGATCGTGGATCTACTTTGATCTCTTGCCCGATTGAAGATCGGCTCGGCTCATAAAAGGGTTGAAGGCATCTTGCTTGGCTTGCACTCAAGATCTTGAATTGTTGTTGGATTTAGGGTTAGGGTTTCCTACAAGCTCTCTCACTACTTGAGGAAGAGGGGATGAAGAAAGAGATTGATTTTCTAAACTTTCCCAAAATTGAATCCTTTTCAAATGATGAGCCTAGGGTCATATTTATAGACTCCCAAACCCTAGGTTAGATTTGAATTAGAACTTTCCCTCCCAAAGTTTGTTGAAGGGTTTCTAGAAGGAGTTTGTTAGGAGTTAGCTTAGGGTTTAAGCTAGGGTTTAGGGAAAGTTCTAGAAAGATTAGGCTAGTTTGGGTGTTTGCTGATCTGGAGGAAGTATCTGGGATATTCTGGAAGTTTGTGAGCATTTCTGAGCAGTGGGAACTGAAACAGGAGTTTTGGTGAAATTTGAGGAGCTGAGTTACTGGGCCCGCCGCGCAACCGCCGCAAAATGTGCCTATATGCCGCGCTTCCGCCGCGCATTGTTGGCCTTGGGATCTGTGCCTTCTTCTGCTGCTTGGTACTGCTGTTTGTAGCTTTCTTTGATGTTTAGATTTGTACTTCCTCTTCTGTGTTGATACCAGATTTGAGTTAAGTGAGTTTACGAGCAATTGTAATAGTCGAGCAAGCTTCTCTTTTCCTGCACAGACTTCGAAACAGGGGTTGCAAGATATAGAAAATATGCTATGTAATGCAATGCAGTCAATTTCCCTAGAAATGCCGGTTTTAAGGTTGAATACATGTAATCTGATATTTTGCTACCGATTTGCTAATATGTGAATTATGAATACCGTACACTTCTATATGGATGCAAATGATGAGGAAATTGCCTGTTAAAATATGCAATATTTTCGACTGATCAAATACCCCCAAACTTAATTTCGATCGTCTCGAGCGAATGTTTTATTAAAAAGAGAGGGAGAAAATAAAGAAAGAGAAAAACTAACTAGCACACTTTCGTAGGCAACACGATTGCACTGAGCATGTGCAACAAGCCTTTAAACCTCTAGGTGTCCCTAGTAGGAGGAGTGTTGTCTCCTGAGGGTTTTCAGCGGATTGCACCCACAAAATCCAATAATAAAAGCAAGATCATGAATATTACATTTAAAGAAGAGAATCGTAAAAGAAAAGCTTTGAAAATTAGGGTTTCCAACTAAGCTAGCTTTTCGGTTGTCATGAGCCCTATCTTAATGGTCATGAAAAAATGTTAGAAATCACGTCCTCCCTCAATAAAACATCGTCTTATTCTTCATTCCTATCTTTATTCCAAACATCGATCATATCACCCTGCGTGTGTGTAAAGACATCCCTACACCCGGAGAATTCAATTCAAGCTATCATACCCTTGCCCATCGGCCTCAGTACTTCTTGGCAAACGAGATTGCTTACACACTTTCATGCGACCGTCAATACTTCTTGAGGTACTAACCGACCGATTACTAATGTGCTTGCATGCTTGGTGTATTTTCCTCGTCTTGCACCACCTCAGGCATAGCAGTGACTCCCAGACCAGTTGACCTTGGGGCACTAGGTGAAGAAGCACCCTTTTGCTATATATTTTTATTGCCCTCGGTGATAACAAAACCAGTATCCATTTTTCTCACCACTTTAAAACACATATTTTTTTTTTCATACTTTTGGCTTTAAGACAAGAGCATTTCAAGGTATCCTCTACTATCCCAGGCTTCAAGACGTGTGTAAGTGCGAATAGCAGGGTAGCCACGTTCAAAATGTTTGGCTTCCAGAATAGAAACTATTTTTCAGACTTATTTTTATCCTCAGATTAGTGACGTCCTTCATCTTACTAACCCTTGGGACAACGGCTCATAACTACTTATTACTAGTTCGTATAAGAAAACTTCTAATTTTCTTAGTTTTCTAAAATTTTTTCCAATCTCATGGATGTAATTTTTCACTATCTAAACTTTCATTATCTTATTTATATACAAAAAGGTGTAAATATTAAAATTATTTTTATATTTGAAAATTTTTAAATTTTTATGGGTTTTGAAAAATTTTCAATTTTTATAGATTTTTAAAAGAAATGTTTTGTGCTTATGCAGATGATATGCAAATGATGCGAAAATAAGCACAAACCTCCCCCAAACTTGTTTTCAACAGTGTCCTCACTGTTGCCGACAGCTATACCTACAAAAATCTTGTAAATCTGGGGGGAATTATTAGTGGGGGCAAAATATATAAGTGAAGAACTTCCCCCAAACTTGTTTTTCACTCATCTTCATTCAAAAGATGATGCAATGATATACAGGATATGAAGGTGAGACGGAGGAATTTTAATCCAAATAAACTGGCTCTTGTAAGAACAAGAGCTCCTCCGTGGGGTCAGTGGAAAAATACGGCTTTAGTCTATGTCCATTTACTTTGAAAACAGTGCCGTTTTTAACATTCTCAACTTCTACTGCCCCGTGCGGGTATACAGACCGCACAACAAACGGTCCCTTCCAACGAGATCGGAGCTTACCCGCATGAAGGTGTAATCGTGAATCATAAAGAAGGACTTGTTGACCAGGTAAAAATGTTTTCCTTAAAATGCTTTTATCGTGAAAAACCTTAGTCCTATTCTTTGTGATTACAGCATTATCATAAGCTTCATCGCGGAGTTCGCTTAGCTCGTTAAGTTGCAGCTTCCGAAAGTTGCAAGCAAGGTTTAGATCAAAATTTATTTCCTTTATAGCCCACAATGCTTTATGTTCTATCTCAACAGGTAGATGACATGCTTTTCCAAACACTATCCTATATGGAGACATTCCTAGGTCGGTCTTATATGCAGTCCTGAATGCCCAAAGAGCATCCGTCAATTTGGTCGACCAGTCTTTTCTATTCTTAGCAACAGTTTTCTCCAGGATAAGTTTGATTTGTCTGTTTGAGATCTCAGCCTGCCCGCTTGTTTGGGGGTGATAGGGTGTAGAAAGTCGGTGGTTGATTGAGTATTTTCGCATCAGAGTCTCGAAAGACCTGTTGCAGAAATGTGTCCCATTATCACTAATGATAGCGCGTGGGTGTCCAAATCGCGAAAAGATATTCTCTTTTAAGAACTTAATGACAACTTTCCTGTCATTAGTGCGACATGGAATGGCTTCTACCCACTTGGAGACATAATCAACCGCCAGCAAAATGTACAGATTCCCAAAGGAGTTGGGAAAAGGACCCATAAAATCAATGCCCCAAACATCAAACATTTCAACAACCAGAATGGGTTGCTGAGGCATTTCATTCCTCTGGGATATTCTACCCGTATACTGACATTTTGTACAGGTTTTGCAATACTCAAATGCGTCCTTGAATAAGGTCGGCCAATAAAATCCACATTGCAAAACCTTTTCCGCTGTCTTTCTAGGACCAAAGTGACCCCCACAAGCCTGATCATGACAGAATGAAAGAACACTCTTGAACTCTTCATTTGGGACGCACCGGCGAATGATCTGATCAGGACAATATTTAAACAAATAGGGCTCGTCCCAGTAATAGTGTTTTACTTGGGAAAGAAAACGATATTTGTCCTGTTTTGACCAATCGCTCGGTATAAGTCCCGTGGCATGATAGTTCACAATATCCCTGAACCATGGTTCAGCAGATATGCTCAAGAGTTGTTCATCAGGGAATGAGTCATTGATCGGCAGGGTCACAGGGGAAGAAACGATGCGTGAAAGGTGGTCGGCTACTACGTTTTCACATCCTTTCTTATCTTTGATAACAAGATCAAATTCTTGTAACAGTAGGATCCAACGTATTAGTCGACCTTTTGCATCTTTCTTCGCCAGAAGATGTTTTAAAGCGGAATGGTCAGTATATACAACTATAGGCGAGCCGATTAAGTAAGGCCTGAATTTTTCTAACGCAAATACAACCGCTAAAAGCTCTTTCTCGGTGGTTGTGTAATTGATTTGCGCATCATTCAGGGTCTTACTAGCATAGTAAATCACGTGTGGCATCTTATCAATGTGCTGTCCTAAGACTGCACCTACTGCAAAATCAGATGCGTCACACATCAGCTCGAAGGGGTAGTCCCAATTTGGTGATGATAAAACGGGGGCTGAAGTGAGTGAGTGTTTAAGTGAGTCGAAAGCTGTCTCGCAATCCGAGTCAAAGTGGAAGGTCGTATCCTTGGCCAGGAGTAGTGTTAAAGGTCTAGCAATTTTGCTAAAGTCCTTTATGAATCTCCTATAAAAGCCTGCATGGCCAAGGAAAGAGCGAATATCTTTGACGCTTTTGGGATGAGGCAGGTTTTGAATGACATCTACTTTAGCTCTGTCAACCTCAATGCCTTTCTGTGAAATGACATGTCCAAGGACTATTCCTTCTTGGACCATAAAGTGGCATTTTTCCCAGTTTAATGTCAAGTTCTTCTCTTTGCAACGAGTAAGAACAGCGTCCAGATTCGCTAGGCAATCAGAAAAAGAGTCTCCAAAAATCGAGAAGTCGTCCATAAAGATCTCCAAAAAATTCTCTACCATATCAGAGAATATCCCCATCATACACCGCTGAAAGGTAGCGGGAGCATTGCATAACCCAAAGGGCATGCGACTGTAAGCAAAGGTACCAAAAGGACAAGTAAAAGTGGTTTTATCTTGATCCTTTTTGGCGATGGGGACCTGATTGTAGCCTGAGTAACCGTCCATAAAACAATAAAACTCTCGTCCCGCTAAGCGTTCCAGCATTTGATCAATAAATGGTAGAGGAAAATGGTCTTTCCTCGTAGCAGCGTTGAGTTTTCTATAATCGATGCATACACGCCACCCAGTTTGGGCGCGTGTCTGAATCAACTCATTCGCTTCATTTGTGATAACTGTGATGCCGGATTTCTTAGGAACGACATGTATAGGACTCACCCACTGGCTATCGGAGATGGGGTATATAATACCACTATCTAAGCATTTGACGATTTCTTTCATGACAGCTTCCTTCATGACGGGATTCAACCGTCTCTGTGGTTCTCGGGTTGGTCTGGCATCATCCATCACATGTATATGATGTTCAACTATCAAGGGACTAATCCCTTTGATGTCCGCCATACTCCAACCAAACGCCTCTTTGTTAGATCTCAATACCGATAAAAGGGCATTCTCTTGCTCTGATGCAAGAGAAGCAGAAATGATAACCGGTAATGACTCGTTCTCACCAAGATATGCATATTTCAGGTGAGAAGGTAAAATTTTTAGATCTAACTCAGGCGGAGAAATGATAAAAGGAAGGGTCATAGATTGATTTTTGGATCTACAAAGAAGCTCAGAGCCTGTGAAAGATACAGACTCGGGTAGAGAAGAGTCAGAAGTGCAGGACTCATGTGTAGCTAAAGTGTCCTCACTAAGATCATGTGCAAAGTCAAGCAGAGATGTGCTATTGTCATCGAGATCAGTAAAGCAAAGATCCTCAGCTCCACAACTATCGGGAGCGATCTCATGGACAGAGCACACATCTAAAATATGAGCAGAGGGTTCTGATGGCTGACTTCCAACTTTATAAATGTTTAGTTCAATGGTCATATTTCCAAATGATAAATTCATTGAACCATTTCTACAGTTTATAACAGCGTTGGAAGTGGCAAGGAAAGGACGACCTAGAATCACCGGAATTTGGCCCCGGGGGTTTGCTACAGGATGTGTGTCGAGCACAATGAAGTCTACGGGGAAAACAAATTCTCCGACCTTTATTAACACATCCTCTAATTCACCCCTTGGTTTGGTGATAGATCGGTCTGCCATCTGGAGAGTACAATGAGCAGGTTTCAGCTCTCCAATCCCTAATTGCTCATAGACAGAATAAGGTAACAGGTTAACACTCGCGCCAAGGTCTAACAGAGCACGATTTATGTTTTTACCCCCAATCGAAATCGATATTGTAGGACAACCTGGGTCCTTTCTTTTCTTTGGAAGCTGGGGTATAAAAGCAGTGCTGATGTTATTAGACATAAAGACCTTCTTCGGCACTTGGGTCTTCCTCTTCCTAGTGCACAAGTCCTTAAGAATCTTCGCATAAGCGGGGACTTGCTGAATCGCATCTAGGAGAGGGATATTGATGTTAACCTGTTTGAACATCTCTAAAATTTTCTCCATATGAGGACTCGTTTTATTAGCCCTTAGCCGGTTCGGGTAAGGTGCTTTCGCAATAAGCGCGGGGTCCATCATAGGAGAAGGAAAGGGGGGTAGACGAGGTCCCAAAGGAGGTGTGGGGACCGTCTGTGGAGAACTATAAGGGTTGGGTGAAGGTGTTGAGCCTAAGGGGAAATGGAGAATAGGCTCGTGCGAAGGTGGTTTGGTAGAAGAAGAAGGATCAGAAGGTGAAGTGTGTGAATGTGGGAAAGACTCAGCCGGGGCGTTGATATGATTTTCAGTATCATCAATACCTTCCCCGACATGATTGTTCAGCACTCTTCCCGATCTCAACGTGGTAATGGCATTTACATTGTAATGCCCAGGATTCTGTAGGGGTTGAGAGGGAAGTTTCCCTTTTTCTCTCGCACTCATTTCGGCTTTTAAGCGTGCGATTTCAGCTTCCATCGTGCGAATACTCTCAGCTTGGGATGCTGAGTTTTTCTTTATTTCACTGACGGAAGATCTAACCTCAGTCGAAACATCCATGAAATTTGATAAAAGTGATTTCATGGTTTGAGTGAATTGAGAGAACTCGTCAGAACAGGGCTGCATAGGATTAGACTGTGCAGGAGTGTTGCCCTGATTTTGGAAATTTTGTGACTGGTAGGGGTGCTGAGTGAGTTGTAGGGGTTGCTGTTGTGGTGGAGGAAGAGCCCGTTGAAATTGATTCGTGTTTGGAACCGTGTTTTGAGATTGTGATTGGTTCCAAGCAAAATTCGGGTGGTTCCTCCAACCCTGATTGTAAGTGGAAGAATATGGATCGTTTCGAGGTCGTTGAAATGCGGCATTAGAATGCTCGTGACCTTGAAACGCAGAGTTTAATGGACATTCTTCCGTTAAATGTGACGGATCAGAACAACACCCACAAATAGTTTTGGGGAGCGACATTGGGTTTAGGGAGGCTGCTGCAAATTTGTGTTCCATAGCGTCGAGCTTCTTTTGCATGGCTGCCATTTCAGCTCGAACACCTATGGACACATCTATTTGGTGTACGCCACCCCTATTCAATGGTTGTGTTCCACTCTCCCAAATTAGTGATTTTTCAGCGAACTCTTCTAAGTATCGCCAGGCTTCCCCGTCATCTTTAGTCATAAATGTACCTTGACACATGTTTTCAAGGCTCTGTTTAGTGCTAGGGTTGCTGCCCTCATATATGATTCGGCAAAGCTCCCATCTCGGGATGCCGTGGTGAGGACATTGAACCAATAGATCCTTGAAACGTTCAAAGTATTTTGAAAATGGTTCGGCAGGGAGCTGGGCAAATTGGTTCAGTTCGCTACGGATTCGAGCCGTCTTTTGGACTGGGTAAAATTTCTTAAGGAATGCAGCGACGAATTCTTCCCAATTCGTAATAGAGTGTGCGGTGGTGTTGTATAGCCACTTCTCGGCTATATCGCACAAAGTAAATGGAAGAAGTCGTAGACGCATCGCATCCACTGAAAGTTGAGACGTACCCATCATTGCGCATACGTTTTCAAATTTGGTAATGAAAACGTAAGCGTCCTCGGTCTCGAGTCCGTGGTATTTGGGTAAAAGATTGATATACTGGGGCTTTATTTCAAAGTTATCCCCATTGGCTGGTGGTGTGGATAAGCAGGTCGAAAGAGGACCTCTATGTGGATAGCATCTTTCCTGGAGAGAAATGTGGGGTGGAGTAGGATTCTGCGCACCAACGGACGGTGGCAGATTAGGGTTAAAGAAGTTTGATGGATTCGGATCCATCGGTGTGGGTGTGGTAGTGGGTAAAGAAAAGGTAAATGGAGAATTATCGACTTCGGAGTCGATAGGAGGTACGCGGACTAAACGGGCACTAGAATCCCGTGTCCAGCCTATCTTGTACTAAAAAGGGTTAGTACAAGTGGCAGCGTTGACTTATAATTAGGGATGAATGAATGCGGTGCTTGCTTTGGAAAAGGGACGGATTTTGAAAAAAATGATGCGACAAAACAAATGCAGCACACAACCCTAGAATCTAATGGTCACCTAGGTCCGATCTCTAGACCGCTCCTAACTGCCAAAAGACAAGCCGCAGGATAGAATCCTCCACTGCCTCTTTGTCCCCCTGTGGCCGGATAAGTGCCAGGTAAGTGGGAAGGAACCACCACTACAGTGGACCTAATTAATAACCACTAGCCTTAGACACACTCGCCTTAGGCACCACAAGAAAACGCGGATAAGCAATGAATTACCCACGACCTTCTCTTGTCCTATTGAGCGCGACAGTCCTTAGAGTCTTCTCTAGATTTCTTTTAGTTAATGGAGGTAATGTGGATGCAAGTTTGACGATTTTCGGGGCCTAGGAAGGGTAATGAAATCCCCACCTAATTTGGATTTGGCCGTGCCCCTTAAATTTCCGTATTAGAATGCAAACAACCAAGAAATCAAAATCACACACAATTTTAATTTTGCTTTTGCGCGCTGCGATTTATTTGCAAAGAATCCTGCAGAAAAGGGTTAGTTGGAGCTAAAAAGTGAGAGGGGAGAGAGACAGAAAATACCTGCACTGAAAATATTTCAGTGATCCCTCAAGACTGCGGCGCTTACGCCGCAATAGGCACGTATTTGCCGCTCTTCCGCGGTCTGTTGATGGGTTCACTGTACCAAACTTCTTCAGCTGCTTCCTGTTCCTATCTCCAGCTCTCTGGTATGTTCAAACAAATTTTTCCACAGAACAGAATGCTCCAGATCACCTTGCAATCAAATCACAACACACGTGTAAGAGTTTGTACGAATTTTGATTTCAAGAAGTAAAGCGTAATAATTCTTTCACTTCAAACTAAGAATGCAAATGAATTAGCGCGATCCCCGGCAACGGCGCCATTTTGATTGAAATATTTTCTGACGTGTATATGTAAAAAGTAACGACAATCAAAAAATTATATTGACCGCAATCAAACCACGGTGTCGGATGTAGTTAATGAATGAGTGCGGATCGTCCACAGGGATTGTGCAATTCAATTGTATTTTGATACTTTTGAAATGAAATGTTAAACAACAATAAACGAAAACATGATTCAAGATGTGATTTGTATTCCAGTGTCACTATCCTTTACTCAAGAATCAAGAAACTATAAACAATCAAGAATCGGTTGTTTTGATAATATTTCCAATCAACAATCAAGAATATAAGAGAGGCTCGTAGGAATCGATCGGATCTTTAGACGTGATGCAATCTAAAGGGTTTCGTGTTCTTGTCCTTCGAAGAATTGATACTAGATCAATGGTGATCGACGAGAGTTAGGGTTTCTTGATGAAATTAGGGTTTCATCTCTTAACCCTTGTTCTTTCGAGGATACCATTTATATTCTAGCCTCTAGCAATTCCAAGAAACGATCGGAACTCCCCAATCTCGAGCGATGTCGATCAAGAAAGCATCGCAACGAATTGGGTCGTCGATTCTTGAACTTGCTAGGGTTTACAAACTCGTGGGATTCAAGAATCGATTACAAATTTGTTACATCATCATACTAAAGATCGTTTCGACTCCCCGACGAGCGGAGTTTTATTCACACATCACCACAAAGACAATATTCAAGAATAGTAATGATAACATGATGCGGAATTTAAAGAAGACAAGATAAAAGAATATCACCTTTTATTTAATCATCAATTTCAATACATTCTTTCAAGAATCTACAAGAAGAAGAAATCGATCGTTGACTCGGCTTCGCTCGTCTCCGTGGATCGTGGATCTACTTTGATCTCTTGCCCGATTGAAGATCGGCTCGGCTCATAAAAGGGTTGAAGGCATCTTGCTTGGCTTGCACTCAAGATCTTGAATTGTTGTTGGATTTAGGGTTAGGGTTTCCTACAAGCTCTCTCACTACTTGAGGAAGAGGGGATGAAGAAAGAGATTGATTTTCTAAACTTTCCCAAAATTGAATCCTTTTCAAATGATGAGCCTAGGGTCATATTTATAGACTCCCAAACCCTAGGTTAGATTTGAATTAGAACTTTCCCTCCCAAAGTTTGTTGAAGGGTTTCTAGAAGGAGTTTGTTAGGAGTTAGCTTAGGGTTTAAGCTAGGGTTTAGGGAAAGTTCTAGAAAGATTAGGCTAGTTTGGGTGTTTGCTGATCTGGAGGAAGTATCTGGGATATTCTGGAAGTTTGTGAGCATTTCTGAGCAGTGGGAACTGAAACAGGAGTTTTGGTGAAATTTGAGGAGCTGAGTTACTGGGCCGGCCGCGCAACCGCCGCAAAATGTGCCTATATGCCGCGCTTCCGCCGCGCATTGTTGGCCTTGGGATCTGTGCCTTCTTCTGCTGCTTGGTACTGCTGTTTGTAGCTTTCTTTGATGTTTAGATTTGTACTTCCTCTTCTGTGTTGATACCAGATTTGAGTTAAGTGAGTTTACGAGCAATTGTAATGGTCGAGCAAGCTTCTCTTTTCCTGCACAGACTTCGAAACAGGGGTTGCAAGATATAGAAAATATGCTATGTAATGCAATGCAGTCAATTTCCCTAGAAATGCCGGTTTTAAGGTTGAATACATGTAATCTGATATTTTGCTACCGATTTGCTAATATGTGAATTATGAATACCGTACACTTCTATATGGATGCAAATGATGAGGAAATTGCCTGTTAAAATATGCAATATTTTCGACTGATCAGGAGCCCTTAGGATCTTTGCTTGATTACCAGCGATGTGATGGCCGTCACACTAGTGGGGCTGGGTAATCTATAAGCACATCCTTATGCAGGTCCCTGGTCGCAGGACTATCGAGACAGGGCATCGATACTCCGGAGTAGACCAGCGCATGCGCTTCTCATCCCAGTGTGGGAGACGGTCTGTCCCACAGCCGTCAGTACATCGTACTTGAGATAGTATGCGGGTGCTCGTTAGGTTACGGGTACACTGGACAGGACTCGTCGGGAACTGACTAGTTGGTATTATACCTATCGTCAGTTATCAGTTCCCAGGTGACATGAGTACAGCTTAGTCCGCTGACTTGACACTGTCACTTCGCCTCGAGTGTGTTCCCACTGTACTTTGATCCCTACCCTACCACGGCTCAAAGGAGTCGTGCAAGCAGGTAGTGGTTGGGTGCAGTCACGAAGCACTTGGAGGCAGTGACGGTTAGACAGGATTCGTCTCTCCCGGTATTGGGGGTTGACATCGCGCTGTGTCTAGGAGAGCCATTACACGAGTAGTCCCTGGCCAGGGCAAACGAGATATACTGGTAGGTTTCCAGTGTTATCTCAGGGTGTTTTGGGCTTCGCTCCGGCACGACTTGTACCGCTATTGGGGGACTGACGTTTACCACCCCCTAGGCCCGCCATGCGATGTATCAGATGAACAGACCGGACTGTACGGAGAATGTCACACTCAGGCTCAGTAGGAGTTCAGATGGGTTTCGCCTCGTCGGTCTTCTTGTCGGCACTACCTGGGGACCGTTACGCACAGCTAGTGCCGCTTGCGGTCTGTGGTTAAACCCACTGCCAGCGTAGTGTCGAGTCTTTAGAGTCCCACACAGAAAGCTTTTCGCCTTTAGGCAAAAGAGTAGAGGTCGCATGGTATTGCGACAGGTCGCATGGTTTTGCGACAGGGTTCGGTCACATCCGTGCACTTGTGCACGTACAGTGTCCGGACAGTTTACACTAGCGGGCTTTAGTTTAAGCCAGATCCTAGTGTACCTTTTGGGATTGAATTTATCCAGTGTGCATTCGTGTTCCTCGGAACGCGGATGCGGGTGCGTATGCACAGTTGACAGGGAGACAGAGGCAGCGGATTCTCATTAGGGTTGTTGACAGTTGACCGTTGACTATTTGACTTTTTGTTCAACCCTAATGAGAATATGATATGTGATTAACTATTATATTAATTAAGTATTATGGTGACATGGTTGTTGACTTGTTGACTTTGTTGACTTGTTGACTTTTGTTGACTTGTTGACTTTGTTGACCGGTTGACTAGGCTTGACTAGTTGACCATCATGATAACCATAGCCATCATTTCATGGCAAAGACTTTTGTTTGCTTGCTCATTTGTGTAAAATGAGTGCATAAAATGATATGATTATGGTTGCTTCAACCATCACATAAGACTTTTTTAGTATGATGAGTTATCATGACTTTGGATTATGAGAGGGTGAGAAAAAAAAAAAGAGTTGCTCATTCTTTCTTGCTCATTCTCTCTCTTGTTCTTGAGCTCTCTTGTTTTGCTCTCACCCTCTTGCTCTTTTTCCCTCTCTTTAATCTATGGTTCTCTTGTCTCATGAGTTGAGAATCAAGAACCATAGATAAAATCCCACACAAACTATTCTCTACTCATTCTAGTTCACAAGGTTTAGCAAACCGAGTGAACTAGTTTCTTCAAAGAACGAAGAAGGAGCCAAAGGTTGGAGCTTTCAGGTGGATCTATCTTCGGCGTACGGAGACGACGAGAAGAAGCCAATCCGGACCACCATCGGAGCTTGAAGACGAAGGAGTTCAAGACAAGCAAGGTATAACCCCCTAACCGAGTAGCTAGAAACTCATAGTTAGGTTGTTAGATAGATGTTTAACCAAGATCCGGGTTTTAGGTCCATGTTACCACCTCCGTAAAAATCGTATTTTACCAAATTCCGCCTTCCCGAAAGTACCGGGAGAGGTAGCATGGACTTACAGTGGTATCAGAGCCTAGTTAAACTCTATCTAACATGTTAGCAAGTAACTAGAAGATCGATCAAAGAAAAAGTCCCGAAAACGAACCCCAAAAATTCGAGTTTCTGTCGATTTTTTTACTGTTCAAAAGTTGATTATTTTAACACCTAAAATCGGCTCAGGCTTTTGTGTGAATAACCACCAAAGATGGTCCCACGATCGAGTCAAAGCGCCGCGGAAACGCGGCGGGAGCACGCTCCCGCCGCGGATCCGCGGCCGAGTTGACTCGGCCGAGGACAATCTTTGGTGCAGTGTTATTCTGGGGGTATTTTGGGATTTTTAGTATATGTATTTTCAACCCAGATTTTCCAGAACGAAAATTTTATTTTGGGGTCCCGAAAATCCGTATTTTTGATCGAACTTCTAAAAGACTTAAGCTAACGGGTTTTTCCTGTAATGTGATATTTGTATTGAACGTCTACTAATCGCTATATGTCGATTAGTGGGGGTTATACAAATCTGTGATCTGTAATGTTGATGGAATGTGTATATGAATATGTTGGATTGTCGCGGGTGAATAGCCGGGGGTTGTGAGACGAGAGTTTTTCTTTTCTTTCAATTCATGTAAATTTGTAAATTGATGTAATAATTATTTGTATGGCCGCACAACCGGGTCGAGGTTGTAGCCGTCATTGTATAATTTCTTTTTACTGTTTTTGCTCCTAGGATAGACCCGTGGAGGGGGTGCACAAACTACCAGGTATGCCGAAGTGTCGAGTGGCCTACTCATGGAGATGAGGGAGGTTGCTACGCTTCGGGTACTTGGCGGGTAGTTTGCCGCACCCATAGGGGTCTTGGGTGGGGTATTGGCTATTCACCGCGACCGTGTAATCTGTTTTTCGTTACAGGCTCGTGCGAATTACAGATTCCTAGTATATCCAATGTATTCATCTGTGATCTGAAATGTTTATCATTGCAGTATATCTATATATGATATTATTTAGGCGTTGCTTATGTTTTACAGCCGCGCTAGCCCAGCCCCCGCTCTGTCGTTAGTTAAGTAACCTAACGGGTAATGACGGGGCCCCGTGGCGAATGCGAATGGCATAAGCGTACGTCATATTTTGGTTGTTTTCTGCAATGGTAGGATTAAATGATGGGACGCATTAAAAGAACTAATGCAAGAATATCACGCATTAAAAGAACTAATGCAAGATAATAAACCAAGTTAAAGTCATTGGAACACTTTCGAAAAACCACTCGGTTCTTTTCAAAACCAACTTTTAAATGCGGAGCTTGAGCCACTCCTTTTAAAAGCTATCTCGTTCCATCGACCAAATCAAGTTCACTACGTTCACGGTTTTGCCAAAACCATCCATAGCCCTCCATCATTTCAGTTAAATATTTGGTAGTATTCAAGCTATGTATTTTGACCTCACGCCAAGGCATAGTGATTGGTAGCTGCCGGATATTTATCTGTTGCATAGATAGAATGCGTTGGTTTGAGACAGTCGTACTGCCATTTTGGCCTACGTCAAGGGTATGTACGGGTGGGTTCAAATTAACCTGGATAATGATGGGACGAACTTGACATGTGACTTATGACATTTTGACCTCACGCCAAGGTCATAAGAGCATGGGGCAAAAATCCACATCGGGAGTTTCATAAGTACTGAAACTTGCTAGATTTGCATACCATTTGGAGTGTGATGATTCTGGTAGGATTCCTTCAGTTTCGTCACGCGATGATATTTGGATCCCGATCCTACTGTGAGTATATGCTACTCCTCGGGAAATTTCTCACTAAACGATCGATGCTATAAACCTAGTAGGTGCCTAGAAAGGTGTTAGCGGGGCTACGCCCCCAGGGAAAAGAGGTTCTTTAATTAAGGAACTTCGCGAAAGCGTTGGAAAACCTCCCTCGAAGTACCGACACCGGCCTGGCTGAACGGTTAAGCAAGTATTGTGCGGTGGGATTGATCCCGACTAATTCTTCCTTTATGGTTTGAGGAGGGATTCGAGAAACAGTGGGAGCCATCCTGTTTAGACAAACTAAAAACCACTCTAAACTTGCAAAAGCATCATGCTGAGTGTTTCTTCTTCTCTCTCCTAATTGCAGCGACCAAATCGACATGACTGGACTTAAGTTACTCCTAGATAAAAACAAACTGACAGGGCCAAACTATAAAGATTGGCTCAGGAATGTCAAGATAGCAATCACTTACGACAAGCTGGGGTATCTTCTTACCACCAAAGCTCCCCCTGTCCCTGGTCCCACTTCCAGCGTCGCGGATAAGGAAATCCGCAAGACTTGGGAGATTGATAGCGCGAAGGCCAAGTGCCTCGTACTTGCCTCGATGGACAACGAACATCAGAGGAGGCACGAGAATATGGACCTTGAATCCATATTTCTCCATACAAAAGAACTGTATGGAGAGCAATCTCGTATCGCAAGATACGAAGCGTCGAAGAAGTTATTTTCGGCAAGAATGGCCGTCGGATCATCAGTAGCCGAGCACGTGCTAAAGATGATCGGCTACATTGAGGAGCTCGCGGACCTAGGGACCATATTGGAGAGTGAACTCTATACGGACATAGTTCTCCAGTCCCTTCCTTCCACTTACGCCCAGTTCATACTGAACTTCAACTTACAAGAAAAAGAGGTTGAACTTTCAGAGCTCCTCAACATGCTGAGGAGCGCAGAGGGCACCCTACAGAAAGGTAGGGAAACATCCACTTTGTTTGTAGGAGGATCATCTTCTTCTAGGTCCAAGGCGAAAGCCAAGGGAAAGAAGAAGAAAGCCCCCGCCAAACCAAGGGGCGGTGTTAGTAAAGTGGATACGAAGGGAAAAGCTAAAGCAACAAAGAAAGCGGGGAAGCTTGTGGATAAGGAAGAATGCTTCTATTGTCATAAGAAAGGACACTGGAAGAATGATTGCAGGGCCTGGAAGGCCAGAACACAGGAATTGAAGCAGGTTGCAGCTTCAGCTTCAGGTGTGTATGTTATTGAAAACTGTCTTTCAATAAACTCTACTTCCTGGGTATTGGATACCGGATCAGGATCTCATATCTGTAATTCTTTGCAGGCGTTGAGAAACCGTAGGGTTTTGAAGGCAGGTGACATGACCCTCAGAGTTGCGAACGGAGCTAGCATGGATGCTAAAGCCGTGGGGGACTATCACCTGGGAATGTCAGATGGACATGTTTTGGTTTTGCGTAATTGCTTTTTTGTACCCAACGCAACTTGTAATATCATTTCTGTATCTTTAGTTTCTAAAGAAGGTTATGAATTTGCGTTTGTAAGTAATGTTGTAAACATTCACCTTAATCAAGTTTTGATTGGGTCAGGTACATTGAGTAATGGTATATACGTATTGAACCAACCACAGATTTTCAATGTCCAGAATACACACAAAAGAAAGTCTCCAGAAATAAATCAGACTTTCTTGTGGCATTGTAGACTGGGTCACATCAATGAGAGAAGGTTGACGAAGTTACATACTGAAGGGTATTTGAATGCGTTCGAATATCAATCGTATGCCACTTGTCAATCCTGTCTCAAAGGAAAGATGACAAAGACTCCGTTCACTGGACACGGAGTAAGAGCGAGCGAGCTCTTAGGACTCGTACACAGTGACGTGTGCGGTCCAATGTCTACACATGCGCGAAGCGGTTATTCTTACTTCGTTACTTTTACGGATGACTTCTCAAGGTACGGTCATGTCTTCTTAATGAAACATAAGTCCGAAGCCTTTGGAAAATTCCAGGAGTATAAGAATGAAGTAGAAAAACAGACCGGCAAAAGTATTAAGATCCTAAGATCGGATCGAGGTGGAGAATACTTAAGTGCCGAGTTTCTGGACTATTTAAAAGAGAACGGAATTCTCTCTCAGCTTACTCCTCCATACACTCCGCAACATAACGGTGTATCGGAGAGACGGAACCGCACCCTATTGGATATGGTGCGGTCCATGATGAGTAACGCTGAGTTACCGCGATCATTCTGGGGATATGCGCTAGAATCAGCCGCATACCTTTTGAACCGAGTTCCCACTAAGACTGTGCCTACCACACCGTATGAGTTATGGAGTGGGAAGAAACCCTATCTTCAATATCTGAAGATCTGGGGATGTCCGGCTTTTGTCAAAAAGCAGCATGCGGACAAACTTGAGGCACGCTCAGTACTGTGCAAGTTTGTGGGATACCCAAAGAACACCAGGGGGTATCTTTTCTACTACGCAGAGGAACAAAAAGTCCTTGTTTCTCGTAATGCCCACTTTCTAGAACACCAGTTCTTAGAAAAGGAAATTAGTGGGAGCGCAGTAGAACTGGAAGAAGTTCCAGAACCACAGACTGTTACTGAAGGCTTAGTGGAACCAGAGGGTTCGAAAGAACAGGACATTCCTACGCCGCTCCGCAGAAGTAGTAGGCAGACTCATCCGCCCGAGAGATACTACGGTTTTCTCATAGACAGGGATAGAGAGGATTGCATCATAGATTATGATGAGCCTACTAGCTTCCAGCAGGCCATTCAGAGCGTTGACTCAGTGAAATGGATGGATGCAATGCGGACCGAAATGGAGTCCATGTACACCAACAAGGTATGGACGTTGGACATTGCTCCAGACGGGGTAAAACCCGTAGGATGCAAGTGGATCTTCAAAAGGAAGATTGGTGTAGATGGACAGGTTGAGACCTATAAAGCTAGGCTGGTAGCAAAGGGTTTTCGTCAAAGACCTGGCTTGGACTATGACGAAACCTTTTCTCCAGTAGCCATGCTGAAATCCATTCGGATCCTTCTTGCCATTGCTGCCTTCCACGATTATGAGATCTGGCAAATGGACGTAAAGACAGCTTTTCTAAATGGAAATTTAGAGGAGTGTGTCTATATGGACCAGCCAGAGGGTTTCATTCAGAGTGGGAGCAGCGGAAAGGTGTGCAAGTTGCTTAAGTCCATCTATGGACTAAAGCAGGCATCGCGGAGTTGGAACATCTGCTTTGATGAGACGGTCAAAGAATTTGGCTTTATCAAAAATCCAGATGAACCATGCATCTATAGTAGATTTGTAGCGAGAACTGTAGTATTCCTCGTTTTATACGTGGATGACATTCTCTTAATAGGAAATGACATTCCTATGCTACAATCTGTCAAGGGGTTCTTGTCACACAGGTTCTCCATGAAAGACCTGGGTGATGCCTCATACATTCTGGGTATCCGGATCTACCGTGACAGATCCAAGAGGATATTGGGACTTTCTCAGTCCAGGTACATCGACACCGTACTGAAAAGATTCAGTATGGAAGATTCCAAGCGCGGTAACCTACCGGCTTGTCACGGGATCACCCTCTCTAAAGAGATGTCTCCCAAGACTGATTTGGAGAGGGATCGCATGTCTATTATACCCTACGCTTCTGCGGTAGGCTCTATAATGTATGCGATGTTGTGTACCAGACCGGATGTAGCTTATGCACTGAGTGTGGTAAGCCGGTATCAGTCAAACCCTGGGGAGAAACACTGGGTAGCGGTAAAGAACATTCTCAAGTACCTGAGAAGGACTAAGGAGATGTTCTTGGTGTATGGCGGAAAAGACCTCCAGATCGAGGCCTTTGCTGACTCCAGCTTCCAGAGTGACAAGGATGATTCCAAGTCCATGTCGGGTTTTGTCTTTACCCTCAATGGAGGGGCGGTGTGTTGGAAGAGTTCCAAACAGGAAACCGTTGCAGACTCGACGATGGAAGCGGAATACATCGCTGCATCTGATGCCGCAAAAGAAGCTGTCTGGATGAGGAAGTTCTTGAAAGAACTTCAGGTGGTTCCGTCCATTGTTGATCCAATACCTCTGTATTGCGACAACAACGGGGCTATAGCTTTAGCGAAGGAACCCAGGTCCCATCAGAGATCCAGGCACATCTTGAGGCGGTATCACCTGATCAGGGAGATCGTAGATCGCCAGGAGATCGAGGTTCGGAGAGTCGCTTCAGAAAATAACACTGCAGATCCATTCACCAAGGCCCTGCCCCAGACTCAGTTCGAGCGGCTGATCGAGATGATAGGTCTTCGATACGCCAGTACATGGCCTTAGTGCAAGTGGGAGATTGTTAGTGTATATGCCCTAGAGGCCATTACTGTATCATACTAGTTTGTATATTACTTAATGGAAGCTTGGGATATTCACCTTGTATATACAATCTTGCTCAAAATAGTAGTATGCTACTTGGTTTTTTTCTACTTCAATGTGTACATGTGTTTATTTTTGTATATCGCCTATACACATTAGTGGAGCCCTTAGGATCTTTCCTTGATTACCAGCGATGTGATGGCCGTCACACTAGTGGGGCTGGGTAATCTATAAGCACATCCTTATGCAGGTCCCTGGTCGCAGGACTATCGAGACAGGGCATCGATACTCCGGAGTAGACCAGCGCATGCGCTTCTCATCCCAGTGTGGGAGACGGTCTGTCCCACAGCCGTCAGTACGTCGTACTTGAGATAGTATGCGGGTGCTCGTTAGGTTACGGGTACACTGGACAGGACTCGTCGGGAACTGACTAGTTGGTATTATGCCTATCGTCAATTATCAGTTCCCAGGTGACATGAGTACAGCTTAGTCCGCTGACTTGACACTGTCACTTCGCCTCGAGTGTGTTCCTACTGTACTTTGATCACTACCCTACCACGGCTCAAAGGAGTCGTGCAAACAGGTAGTGGTTGGGTGCAGTCCTGAAGCACTTGGAGGGAGTGACGGTTAGACAGGATTCGTCTCTCCCGGTATTGGGGGTTGACATCGCGCTGTGTCTAGGAGAGCCATTACACGAGTAGTCCCTGGCCAGGGCAAACGAGATATACTGGTAGGTTTCCAGTGTTCTCTCAGGGTGTTTTGGGCTTCGCTCCGGCACGACTTGTACCGCTATTGGGGGACTGACGTTTACCGCCCCCTAGGCCCGCCACGCGATGTATCAGACGAACAGACCGGACTGTACGGAGAATGTCACACTCAGGCTCAGTAGGAGTTCAGATGGGTTTCGCCTCGTCGGTCTTCTTGTCGGCACTACCTGGGGACCGTTACGCACAGCTAGTGCCGCTTGCGGTCTGTGGTTAAACCCACTGCCAGCGTAGTGTCGAGTCTTTAGAGTCCCACACAGAAAGCTTTTCGCCTTTAGGCAAAAGAGTAGAGGTCGCATGGTATTGCGACAGGTCGCATGGTTTTGCGACAGGGTTCGGTCACATCCGTGCACTTGTGCACGTACAGTGTCCGGACAGTTTACACTAGCGGGCTTTGGTTTAAGCCAGATCCTAGTGTACCTTTTGGGATTGGATTTATCCAGTGTGCATTCGTGTTCCTCGGAACGCGGATGCGGGTGCGTATGCACAGTTGACAGGGAGACAGAGGCAGCGGATTCTCATTAGGGTTGTTGACAGTTGACCGTTGACTATTTGACTTTTTGTTCTACCCTAATGAGAATATGATATGTGATTAACTATTATATTAATTAAGTATTATGGTGACATGGTTGTTGACTTGTTGACTTTGTTGACTTGTTGACTTTTGTTGACTTTGTTGACCGGTTGACTAGGCTTGACTAGTTGACCATCATGATAACCATAGCCATCATTTCATGGCAAAGACTTTTGTTTGCTTGCTCATTTGTGTAAAATGAGTGCATGAAATGATATGGTTATGGTTGCTTCAACCATCACATAAGACTTTTTTAGTATGATGAGTTATCATGACTTTGGATTATGAGAGGGTGAGGAAAAAAAAAGAGTTGCTCATTCTTTCTTGCTCATTCTCTCTCTTGTTCTTGAGCTCTCTTGTTTTGCTCTCACCCTCTTGCTCTTTTTCCCTCTCTTTAATCTATGGTTCTCTTGTCTCATGAGTTGAGAATCAAGAACCATAGATAAAATCCCACACAAACTATTCTCTACTCATAGTTCACAAGGTTTAGCAAACCGAGTGAACTAGTTTCTTCAAAGAACGAAGAAGGAGCCAAAGGTTGGAGCTTTCAGGTGGATCTATCTTCGGCGTACGGAGATGACGAGAAGAAGCCAATCCGGACCACCATCGGAGCTTGAAGACGAAGGAGTTCAAGACAAGAAAGGTATAACCCCCTAACCGAGTAGCTAGAAACTCATAGTTAGGTTGTTAGATAGATGTTTAACCAAGATCCGGGTTTTAGGTCCATGTTACCACCTCCGTAAAAATCGTTTTTTACCAAATTCCGCCTTCCCGAAAGTACCGGGAGAGGTAGCATGGACTTACAATTTTTACAGTGTGCTTAAAAAACCCTGCTCAATTTTCTGGGATCATCAAAATAATTTTTAAACCAGATTTAAAATCGACAGAAACATTGAACAGAAAAATTGTAGTTTTTGAAATTCGGTCCGATCGATATTTTAAACGTGTTAGCACAAATTAGTAAAGCTTAATGGCGAGGCTCTGATACCTTGTAAGTCTACGGTAGCGCCCCGGCCGTTTTTCAGACGCCAAATGCGGAACAAAAACTTTTAAAACTGGCGCTATCGCATACTATAACCCGGATCTGCCATTAACGCTAAACTAACAAACTACAAAGAGGGTAGAAAGGTTATACCGAATGATCTGAGTCCTTCGTTCTTTAACCATCATCCCATGCTCCTGTTGCGGCTGCTCTGATTTCGTCGATCTCCGATCTTCTCGTCCAGGTGGCACCACGTCAACGGATCTTTAAACGGGCTCCCGCCTCTGACCCGAAGCAACTCGGTCATCAAGTTTGCTAAAAGAGATGACCAAGATTGATGTAGAGAATGAGTAGAACACTTTGTCTCACTTCGTCCAAAGCCATGGACGAACGGTTAATGAAGTTACCATTTGGAATGATATGAAATGAGAAATGAGCTATGAAATTTCCATACACCAAATCACATAAACTTTTTAATCAACAACCATGATCACTCACCAAGAATGGGCCGGCCACATATATAGAAGGAGGGAGGTGAGTGTAGGAGCAAGTGGTGACCAATACAAAAGCTTCTCACAAAATATCAAGAAGAAATATCTTAGCAAGAACAAGAAACATTAATGCAAAAGAATGAGTCACATAATACACCTCATCAACTCATTAAAGCAAACAATGAGTCACTAACCTAATCACCTCTTCTAGAACCTTCCACACTCATGACTCACCCCATGACTCACCCAATGATGAAAAGATAAATCCGTATTAAACCGAATGTTTAATACGGGTGATAGAAAACTGGAAACTGGCAACTTCCAAAAGCGATCCTGAAACGAATTTAAGGACAACCCCGTAACAGTATAAACATACCCGCATTTGTATTACGACCGAATACAAATGCAACTGAGACAAAGATATTATATCTACACAGTATAATACTCGGATCCGGCTTAAACCAAAGCCCACCAATATTATCTGCCCGAAATATGAAACATGCGTAAACGCACGTGCATTTTCCGAACCCTGCCATAAAACTATATGGCCTCTACAACGTTTTGCCCGAACTTGGGAAACTATCTGTCGGGGACTCTAATGACTCGTCAGTACCCTGGCAGTGGGTTTAACCACAAGCCGTCAGCGGCACTAGCTATGTGTAACGGCTGCCCATGTACTGACCTCAAGGGAGGCCGATGAGCGAACTCATCCGGAAACCCTACTGAGCCTAACAGTGACAATGTATATACAATCCGGTCCGTTCGTCTATGAGTATCGCATATCCGGCCTAGGGGGCTAGTAACGTCAGACCCCCAATAGTGGTATAAGTCGTGTCGGAGACAAGCCCTGAACACCCTGAGAAACTACCGGAGTACCTATCAGTAATTCTCACCTGTCTTGGCCAAGGACTTGGTGTAATGGCTTTCCTAGACACAGCGCGATCTCCACCCCCAATACCGGGAGAGACGAATCCCCTGCCGATCCGCTCGCGTGCCTCCATGTGGCTTTGGACTTACCCAAAAACTACCTGTTTGCACGACTCCTTTGAGCCGTGTTAGGGTAGAAATCAAAGCACAGTAGGAACTCGCACGAGATAAATGACGATCTCAGGTCGATGAACTAACATGTACACATGTCACCAGGGAACTGCTATCTGACGATAGGTATAATACCAACTAGCTGGTTCCCGGCGAGTCCTGTCCGGTGTACTTATAACCCAATGAGCACCTGTATACATCTTAGGTGATCCAACTGACACCAGTGGCTTGTAAGACCGGCCACCGCCCCTCGTCGGGGTCTCGACTGTATACACTAGTCTACTCCGGAGTATCGATGCCCTGTCTCGGTACTCCCACGACTAGGGACCACTATTAAGGATGTGCTTATAGACTACCCAACTCTCACGTATATGATCGCCATCATACTGTTGGTATTCAAGCAAGATGCTAAGGGCTCTATCAACGTGTAATCGTGATCAGTCACCTGAACCTATACACGACTGATAAAGGCAAACCAGATAGCATACTATCATCTCGAGTAAGACTGTGCTACCGGTATAGGTCCTCCTCAATCATTGCAATCACGTACCTGCGATCCAATAATTGACTTTGAGGGCACTATATCCAACACAATCTTCTTTTATATACAAGTTTCATCTATGTTTTTGATGAAGTCAAACTCTTTGACTACCTCATCAAAACAGATGTTCCAACTCTGCGATGCCTGCTTTAACCTATAGATGGATTTAAGCAGCTTGCACACCTTTCCACTGCTCCCACTTTCTACGAAGCCCTCTGGCTGAGTCATGTACATGCTCTCTTATAAATCATCATTTAGAAAGGCGGTCTTAACATCCATTTGCCAGATTTTGTAGTCATGGTATGCAGCGATGGTAAGTAGGATCCGGATGGACTTAAGCATAGCCACTGGAGAAAAGGTTTCATCATAATCCACACCTGGTCATTGACGAAAACCTTTTGCAACAAGTCTAGCTTTGAAAGTCTCAACTTTTCCATCTACACCAAGTTTCTTCTTAAAGATCCATTTGCTTCTAATGAGTTTTACCCCTTCGGGAGCAACTTCCAAAGTCCATACTTTGTTGGTGTACATGGATTCCATTTCAGATCTCATCGCATTCAGCCATTTCACAGAGTCCCCACTCGTGATGGCCTGCTCGAAGCTAGTTGGGTCATCATCTTCCATGATGCAATCCTCGCTCCTACCATCAACTAGAAAACCGTAGTATCTCTCAGGTGGATGAGGAACCCTACTAGATCTGCAGAGAGGCGGGGGTTCGTTGGGAACTATTGGATCCTCTGGTTCCACCAAATCGTCAGTTGTACTCTGTGCTGCTGGAACTTCTTCCAGTTCTACCTCACTGCCACTAATTTCTTTTACAAGAAATTCCTTTTCTAAAAAGGTGGCATGCTGAGCAACAAACACCTTTTGTTCCTCAGGGTGATAGAAGATATGCCCTCGCGAGTGTTTGGGATATCCTACAAATTTGCACAGAACTGACCTTGCCTCGAGTTTGTCCGGATTTTGCTTTTTGAAATAGGCCGGACAACCCCATAACTTAATGAAATTAAAACATGGTCTCTTCCCATTCCATATCTCATATGGAGTGGTAGGTACAGATTTGGTCGGAACTCGATTCAATAGGTATGCAGCTGATTCAAGCGCATAACACCAAAAGGAAATAGGTAACTCAGCAGTGCTCATCATAGAGCGCACCATATCTAATAGGGTGCGATTTCTCCGTTCCGATACACCGTTGTGCTGTAGTGTATATGGAGGAGTAAGCTGAGAGAGAATCCTATTCTCTTTTAGAAAATCCAGGAACTCGGTGCTCAAGTATTCACATCCTCGATCAGATCGAAGGATTTTAATACTTTTACCCGTTTGGTTTTCGACTTCGGATTTATATTCTTTGAATTTCTCAAAAGCATCAGACTTGTGTTTCAATAAGAACACATGACCGAATCTTGTGAGATCGTCAGTGAATGTAATGAAGTACGAAAGACCATTTCTGGCATGCGTAGACATGGGACCGCATACATCACTATGTATTAGTCCCAAGAGTTCCGTAGCTCTTTCTCCGTGTCCTGTAAACAGAGTTTTGGTCATCTTGCCTTTGAGACATGACTGGCAAGTGTCATAAGATGAAAATTCGAATGGATTCAAATATCCATCTTTATACAACTTAGCTAGTCGTGTCGCATTGATATGATCTAGTCTACAATACCACAAGAAGGCTTCGTTCATTTCTGAACTCTTCGTTTTGTGTGTGTTTTGTACGTTAAGAACTGTATTTTGATTCAAAACATACAATCCGTTACATAACGCACCAAACCCAATCAACACTTGATTTAGGTAAATGTTCATAACATTATTCTCTACTACAAAGTTATATCCTTTTTTATCTAATAAAAAGATTGATATTAAATTGCATATCATATAGGGTACGTAGTAACAGTCATTCAGGATCAATGTTTTCCTTGTTGGTAATACAAGGTGATATTCACCAACTGCTTTGGCTGCAACATTTGCACCATTCCCTACTTTTAGGGAATGATCACCTTTTCCCAGTTCTCTACCCTTCCTCAGCCCATGCAACATATTGCATATGTGGGATCCCGATCCGGTATTTAATACCCAGGACGTAGAGTGTACTGTGAAATAGTTCTCTGTAACTAACACACCCGAAGAAGATGCATCAACATGTTTATTCTTCGCTTGGGTGGCGTGGGAATCCGAATATGTTCCTATTTCCTGCTCGGACTTATAACACTTATAAGTAGGAGTGGGACTAACGTTCTCCTGCTCAGTATAATAAGCGGGTTCGGTCAATACATCCATATTATTATCTTGATTAAGGCGTGACATTGGTTGCTTCCTGGAGAGAGATAGAAGGAAACGCGTTAGCATGCACTCTTTGCAAGATTAGATTGGTTATTATCTTATCTAATCAGGACGTCTCTCACTGGTTTTATCAAATCTTCCTTCAAATCGTAAAAGGTAAGACTAGCCGGGATTAATTACACCTTACAAGTTCGTCAATCTTTCAGCCAGGCCAGTGCTGGTACTTTGAGGGAGGTTCCCCGTGCTTTCGCACGGACCTAATTAAAGTAAACCTCGTTTTTCCAGGGGTGTAACCTCGTTAACACATTTCTGGACACCTACTTGATTGACTAATTTCCAGTGTAAAACTCTCCCAGGAGTAACTCTTACTCGCAGTGGGTATCGGGATCCAACTATCTCATAGAAGGTATGCAATCTCTTTGCAAATTTCAACACTTGAAATTCCCGATAATACTTTTACCCCTAGCAACCCATGACCTTGACGGAGGTCAACCAACCATAGGCCGCTAGTCAAGTTCAACCCATTCATTTCTTGATTGAATTAAACCCACCCGCATGACCCATGACGGAGGTCAACAAGGCCATACGACTACCCTAATCCAATCACATCACATGCGGCAGATGAGCACTAATCAGCTACCGCACACTACGCCATGACGGAGGTCAACAAACCCAGCACGAATACTAAATAGTACCTATCTGAAATGACGGAGGGCTACGCAGGCTTTTAAGAAAAACCATGAGCGTAATGAACTTGATATCGTTGCAGAATCGAGTGATTTTGAAAAGGAGTGTTTTTGAGGCTTTTCTAGTTTTGCTAAAGAGGTCACTCCCGGTGAAGGGATCTCGGCTTTTTCCTTATCGAATAAGGTGCTGGATATTCTACAAGGAATAACGCTATGCAAAAAAAGAACTATAGAAGCAATCAAAAAAACTAAACCGAGTGATTTATAGCATTTGCTAGTTTCGCTAAAGTGGTCACTCCCGGTAAAGGGATCTCGGCTCTTCCCTTATCGAATAATGTGCTGGATATTCTACGAGGAATACCGCTATGCAAAGCAAAAACTAGAGCTACTCTTTTTGAAAATTTGATTCTACAATATCTTTAGGTTTCTTTTCTTTCATTAATCTCATTAATGAAGCCCCATCAATTAAGCTTCCTAAGCATCACAGAAGAAACGAAAATACATCGCACATATAAAGTGATCACATCACAGAACATCAGCAGCAGAAGATATCATATGAAATATTGGATATATTAGGAATTCCGTGTTTTAAGTTAAGTCAGAATAAAACACGGATTCCACAGTTATGATGAATAGCCAAACCTACACCCCTAGACCCCTACGAGAGTGGTAAGCAACCCTACCAATTCTAGAGTTAGGAGACCCGGACTCGACTCCTCAAGTTGGTCCCCCACTGGACTCTAGAACCCGGTTACTTATGCTCCCCTCCTTGGGTCTATCCTAATACGGAAAAGTAAATAATATACAACAATGGTGACATCATCCTCAACCCGGAAGTGCCCCAATAAAAGAATATTACATACAATGAATTATACATGAATGAAAATAAAAACTCTCATCTCACATAAAACCCCCGGCTATTCAAAATGCGACGATCCAATATAACATATCCAAGCAACACATAACATCACATGTTATCAAAAGTTAGATGATTTTAAACATTCCGATCGAAGTAACAAACACCCACAATTACCCAGAAGAGCTCAACACTTGAGAAAAGTTAAAGTACCCAAAAACGTGCCACGGTACCTACGATCCAGCCGTAGAAGGGCCAAACCAATGCCTCACCTATGACACCGCGGAACTACGGCAAACCCTAAGGTTCAGTCGCGGTTCCGAGGGCACAGAATCGAGTTAAGGTTTTTGTTCTTCTAGAGGGTCCATATAGTTACTTGCACGACTATCGAATATAATTAACTTAAGAAAATTCTAACACTTGGAAATTTCCAGTAAGGGGTAAAATGGGTATTTGATATCCAATCGAACTTTTTAATATCGTCTAAAATAGCCCGAAAACTGTTAAAATTACGACTACGAAATACTCCGAGTTGCTGTTTTGGTAAATAAACATCACATGAAAATTTAGCAAAAATAAACAACACCTGAAACACCAAAACCCAGAGACCAGAACACACCACAAAGCACAACCCCAGAAGCCAAGGAAAATCCAGCGTCGCCGGAATTTTGTACTAGGTCACCGGCCATGATCCGAGGGCATGGGGTGAATTTTGTACTGTGTTCATATATTATCCCATACTATATTCTGCACTTGTTTAAATAATTTTTTGACAACTTTTAAAATTCAACAGAAACTGGAATTTTACGGTTTCAAGTTTCAGAGTTTTTCAGTTTCGTAATTCTACGCAATCCGTCTAATTCTCTAGTTTGGCTCTGATGCCACTGAAGGGTTCCTTATGACGACAGCAAGGTTTAGAGGGGGCATCATGCATGCCGTTTTAAAATTTTTGCCGTTACAAAGAACCTTACGCTAGAATCGTTAACTAGAGATTTAGACCGAACAAGATGCAAACAACTTTTACATCTAAGAGAATAAGAATACAACTTTTGTAGACGGTCCTTCTCTTCAATATGCTCCGTGTAGTAGTCCCGCGACTCCACAAGGCTTCTCTTGAGACTTTGAACAAGCTTCCTTCGTAGCCTTCGCGCCAAAGATGGTCCACCTCGAAGCTCCTACTAATTCAAGCTACCACTACAGTAAACCCTTTAGTGTATGAAACACATCACACTAATTTGCTAAAATGGTGTGAGATGATGAAGTAGGGGATGTAAAGATCTCACTTATTTGTGCTAAAGCTTCATGATTCACATCACATGTGAGGGTTGAAGCATGAGGAAAAGTAAGAGGAGGAAGAAGAAGCATGAGAGAAAAATGGCTAAGTCTTTTGGAATGAACAAGAATAAATGATAATTCTTGACCCCTCACTCATTCTAGTATGGAATTATGCAATAAATGATAATTCTTGACCCCTCACTCATTCTAGTATGGAATTATGCAATATTAAATTGCAACCATGCTTGAATAGTGAGTCAAGAATGAATAAACAATATAAAACACCATGCTTGCAACCATGCTTCAACTTTACACCTCATTTCTATTTTCACAAAATAGAAAAGAAAATGTCATGCTTCATTTTAATATATATATATATATATATATATATATATATATACTAATATATATTTAATGAAGATTAATTAGTGAGCTAAAGATATTAGTTAGTATGTAATTATATCACATATAATTTATATCATATTATTAAATCAACATTTGATCTAATAATCCAGTTATATCATATACGACCGACTAATATCATTTATCTGTATATCACATTATCGAATCAACACTTAATTCGACAATTTGGTAATATCACATATAACCGCACTGAAAACAGATGACTGCCAGATTACAATACAGTATCACATACTCATATTTAATCGGGCCCACACACATATCACATATGTGTCCTACTTCGTTTCGCTTGAACCAGGGAACTTCTGTGTGGGACTCTAAAGACTTGTCAATACGCCGGCAGTAGGTGATGATCATATCAGTCACCTACAAGACGTCAGCGGTACTAGTTGGACGTAACGGCTACCCGGGTATTGAGCGATATGAAGATCAACAAGTAAGCCTGTCCATAATCTCCATGAAGCCTATCAGTAACACTACCGTACAGTCCGGTCTCTTCATCTGATATGTCACATATCATGTCTAGGGATGGAAATCGTCAGACCCCAGTAACGTGATAAGTCATGTCGATGTCTGGCCTATAACGGGTCGAGAAACCACTGATAACACTTATCAGTAGATCTCCATATCAGCCCTGGCCAGGGACTTCCAGTTATATCCAATCGAGTATAGCGCAACATCAACCCCCAATACCGGGAGAGAAGAAACCCCTCCTATCGCTCATTGCCTCCATACGACTCGGGACTGTACCCAAAATCCACCTGTTTGCACGACTCCTCTTAAGCGTAGTAGGGAGGAAATCAAAGTACAGTGGGAGCCACACAAGACTCTATGACGATCTCGGGTCTACAAACTAACCTGTACCAGTGTCACCAGAGGACTGCTATCTGACGATAGGTATACTACTGCATAGAAGTCCTCGGCGAGTCCTGTTCAGTGTACCCAGTCTCCACTGAGCACCTATATACCATCTCTGATGTCAAACACCAATGGATGTAGGATCATCCATCGCCCATCATATGGGTCAAGAAGCATATGCGCTAGTCTGCTCTGGGATATCGATGCCATGTCTCGATATTCCCTCGACTAGGAACAATTAAAGGATGTACTTGTGAACTACCCTGGCCCCACTAGTATGATCTCCATCATAGTCCTGGTAGTCAAGTACATATCCTAATGGCTTTATCAACATGTGAGAGCAAGAGTGTATAACAATATATAAGTCTACATGTTAAGATAAAGGTAACCAGATAGCATACTATCATGTCGAGCAAGAAAGTCATCTCTATATATATCCAAGCATCCACTATAATATACATCATATGTACAATTATGGCCTCTAGTGCATATATATAACTAACAAGAGACAGTATACGGGTGCTCAGTGGAGACTGGGTACACTGGACGGACTCGCCGAGAACTCCCAGATGGTATTATACCTCACGTCAGATGGCAGTTCTCTGGTAACACTGGTACAGGTTAGTCTGTAGACCCGAGATCGTCATAAAGTCTTGTGTGATTCCCACTGTGCTTTGATTTCCACTTTACCACATTCAAGAGAACGTGCAAAACGGTAGCTTTTGGGTACAGTCCCGAATCACAGGAGGCAATGAGCGATAGGAGGGGTTTCGTCTCTCCCGGTATTGGGGGTTGATGTTGCGCTGTACTCGATTGGCTATAACAGGAAGTTCCTGGCCAGGTATTCTTCAGAGATATACTGGTAAGTGTTATCAGTAGTTTCTTGACCCGTTATGAGCCTCATATTGACACGACTTATCGAGTTACTGGGGTCTGACGTTTACCACCCCTAGACAAGATATGCGACATATCAAGCGAAGAGACCGGACTGTACGGTAGTGTTACTGATTGGATTCGCAGGAGTGTGAGCAGGCTTGCTTGTTGATCTTCTGATAGCTCAATACCCCGGTGGCTGTTAGGTTTAGCAGACCGCTTATGGCTTGTGGGTGTTTAATTTGATCATCACCTACTGCCGGCGTATTGACGAGTCTTCAGAGTCCTACACGGAGGTTTCCTGGCTCAAGCGAAACGGAGTAGGAGTACATATGTGATATATGCGGGACCGAGATTAATACGATATGAGATACCGTATTCTATTCGCGCGATATGTGATATCGGTCGGTTATATAAGATATAGCTGGGTTATCGGATCAAGTGTTGATTCGATAAGTTGATTCATTTGATATTAGTCGGTTATATGTGATATAGCCGGATTACTAAATCAAGAGTTGATTTGATAATCTAATGTATAATTATATATTTGATATATTACATTACATTAACTAGTATTAGCTCACTTATGATTTCTTTTCTCACTAATTTTGTGCATGTGTATATATGTGATATATATAAGTGTACATTATTTTGTATCATGCTTGATGATAAATGCAACAAAGGTGTGTGTATGAATTACACCATGCTTGGTTTAATTGCTAGGGTTTTATTTATTTAAGTAATTCTAAAACTAAATGATTTTGTCATGGTTGATAAGCTTGTAGAAGCTTGTAGTTCTTTGACTAAGTCTTCAAGTTTTGTTTTACCTAAGATATTTGTTAACCCTACCAATTAACCTAGCCTTGGTTAAGTCTCTACAAAGGTTAAGTATATGATACTTAACTCACCCATGGTTTCTTCACTCTCTCATGAGTTCATTCTTCTTCTTCTTCCTCAAAGCTTTTTAGCTTCAATGGAGATGTGAGAAAAAATATGAGAAAATCAATTCTAAAGTGAGCCCACTTCCTACTTCATCATCCTCTACTACTTTCCATTTAGTATAGGGTGTTTACTTCACTAATTCCACAATTAGTGAAGAGATGGCTTGGGTTAGTGTCTCCTCGACGTAGATCATCTTCGGCCTCAAAGTCTTCTAGCAAGCTTGATCCGTACATCTTGTGGAGCCTCTCTAGTGTCCAGGAGTTCATGATCGCAGCGAAGAGACGACAA
This sequence comes from Agapanthus africanus, assembly GCA_030015575.1. Taxonomy (NCBI): domain Eukaryota; kingdom Viridiplantae; phylum Streptophyta; class Magnoliopsida; order Asparagales; family Amaryllidaceae; genus Agapanthus; species Agapanthus africanus. Next base: position 629,661,559 of record CM057342.1, read on the forward strand.
CACGGAGCTAATGAAGTGAAGGACCGATCTACAAAGGTTGTATTCCTTGTTCACTTTACTTGCAAAGTCGTTTTCATTTTATTCCGTCGGATTTCTAGTAGACGATTCTAGGGTTAGAGTTAGCTAGAACGGCAAAATTTGAAATTGGCATGATAGATGCCTCCCGAAACCTTGCTGCCGTGTTAGGGAACCCTGTAGTGGTATCAGAGCCATGCTAGAAATTTAAATGGATTTTGTTAAGATTACAAAACCGAAATACTCTGAAACTTGCCACGCCAAAAACTGGTTTCTGTCGATTCTAAAAAGTTGTCAAAAAAGTTTTTAAACAAGTACAGAGTGTTATATGGGATATATCATGAACACAGTGAAAATTTCAGAGGGTTTGCTCATATTTTGGCCGAGATCACTAGGGTAGGGGCCGGCCACTTTCTGGTGGTTTGGCTTGAAATTTTCACTGTGTTCCAGTGACTGGGTTTTGGTGTTTCGGGTGTTTGTTTTTACTAATTTTGCATGTGATGTAATCCTACAGATGACCCTACAGCCAACCTCACCTGAAACAATTTCTTCGAGGTCTCATATCTTGCAATACGAGATTGCTCTCCATATAAATCTTTGGTCTGGAGGAAGATGGAAGCTAAGTCCATCTTCTCGTGCCGCCTCTGGTGTTCATTATCCATTGAGGCCAACACGAGGCATTTGGCTCTCGCACTGTCTATTTCCCATGTCTTACGGATTTCAACATCCGCGGCGGTGAAATCTGGACCTGGGACAGTGGGGGCTTTGGTAGTAAGGAGGTAGCCCAGCTTGTCATAGGTAATGGCCATCTGGCCATTCCTTAGCCAATCTTTATAGTTTAGCCCAGTCAATTTATTATTATCTAGCAATAATTTAAGCCCGGTCATTTTGGTTACTACAATTAGGAGAGAGAGAAGAAACACTCGGCATGATACTCTTCCAAGTTTAGATTGGTTATTAGTTTATCTAAACAGGATGGCCCCACTGTTCCTCGAATCCTCCTTCAAACCATAAAAGAAGAATTAGTCAAGATTAATCTCACCCTACAATTCTTACTTAGCCTTTCGGCCAGACTAGCGTTGGTACTTCGAGGGAGGTTTTCCAACGCTTTTGCGAAGTTCCTTAATTACATAACCTATTTTCCCAGGAGGTGTAGCCCTGCTAACACCGTTCTAGGCACCTACTTTGTTTATAGCATTGATTGTTTAGTGAAAAAATCTCTCGAAGAGTAGCGGATACTCACAGTAGAATCGAGATCCAAATATCATCGTGTGACAACCTTGAAGGAATCCTACCAAAATCATCACACACCAAATGGTATGCAACACTAGCAAGTTTCATTTTCCTTTGAAACTCCCGATGTGGATTTTTGCCCCAAAGCGCTTATGACCTTGACGAAGGCCAACATATCATATGACGCAAGTCAAGTTCTACCCGTCATTATCCAGGTTAATTTGAACCCATCCATACAAACGCTTGACGAAGGCCAAAATAGCTGTACGACTGTCCCAAATCAACGCATCTATCTATGTTACAGATGAATACCCAGCAGCTACCAATCACTATGCATTGGCGAAGGTCAAAATACATAGCTTGAATACTACTGAATACCGATTTGAAATGACGGAGGGCTACGGATGGTTTTGGCAAAACCGTAAACGTAATGAACTTGATATAATCGAAGGAACAATGATAGCTTTTAAAAGGAGTGGTTTAGGCTCCGCATTTAAAAGTTGTTTTTTAAAAAATCTAGTGGTTTTGAAATTGTTCCAATGATTTAAACTTTGGATTGTTTTCCTTGCATTAATCAATATTACTGCGGTCCAATCATTTAACCCTATCATTGCAGAAAAGAAACGAAAATAGAACGTACGCTTATGCCATCCGCATTCACTACGGGGCCCCGTCATGCACCGTTAGGTTACATAACTAACGACAAAGCGGGGGCTGGAGTAGCGCGGGTGCAAAACATAAGCAACGTTTATTATATATAATATATATATAGCCATTCGTCTCACACAATAATAGGCATTCCAGATCACAGCAACACTGATGAATATATTGGATATACTAGGATTTCCGTGTTTCGTTTTAGCCAAGAACGAAAGACGGATTCCACGGTCGTGATGAATAGCCAAACTCCACTCTAGACCCATATGTGTGTGGAAAACTACCCACCAAATTCCCGATGTGAAGCAACCTCCCTCAATAAAATGAGTAGGACACTCGGCACTTCAAGAACCCGGTAGTTTGTGCACCGCACCTTGGGTCTATCGTAGGTGCAAGAAAAAGTAAATGAAATAATACAACGGTGGCTACAACCTCAACCCGGATGTGCCCCGCAAAAATAATATTACATCAATTTACAATTTACATGAATGAAAGAAAAGAAAACACTCTTCTCACATCCCTAGGCTATTCATCCACGACGATCCAATACTTCATATACATAAACCATCACAATACAGATATGTGCAACCCCCACTAATCAACATATAGCAATTAGCAGACGTTTAGCAACACATATATAAACACAGAATCACATATTAGCTAAGAACTTAGAATTTCGATCGATAATACATATTCGTGTTTACCCCATGCACAAACCAATACACAAACAATCTGGGTAAAAACCAAATATACCAAAAATTGTAATTCTAAGAACCAAAACCACAGAAAAAATTGGGAGCAACTCGGCCACAACTCGGCGGCCGTTCCGCCCTAAATGACCTATTTGGCGGCGGTTCCGCCGCAAAGTTGATGAGTTAGGTGCTCAAATTTTTTTTCTAGGTCTTAGAAATGCCTGCATGTATTTTTAAGATCACTGAAATAATTTTTGAACAGTTTTAAAAAATCGACAGCGGGCATATCTTGGAAATTTAATTTCGGGTATTTTTTCGTCGATCGAAATTCTAATCACTTGCTAACAAGCTAGTTAAGCTTTAGTAAGCTCTGATACCACTGTAAGTCGATGTCGCACACCCCACGCATTTGTGGGGGGGCAGAATTTACAAAAAATGATTTTTTCGTACTTTGCAACACCGACTTTAACTCCAGGATCTTAACAGAAACCTTAACTAGCTATAACTACTATGTTAGGATTTTATACTTCCTTATTAACAAGTCCTTCGGGTCTTCTTCTCCTCCTCTCCTTGAGCTCCTCAAAGATCCGGATCGCGCTTGATCGCCGGCCTCCTCGTGTCCAAGATGGTCCACCCGAGAGTCTATACTTCAAGCTCCAACATCTAAACCGAGGTAACTAAGGTACCTAGTTTGCTATGCTAGGTAGCTTAGAAGATGTAGAGAGTCTAATAGAGTATTTAATCTCAATAAACCTAATGATTCATAACACATGTGAAAGTTTTAGATCTTGAGGAAGAAGGAGAGAAAAATTGGAGAGAGAAAGCAAATGAGTAAATGATCAAGTGTTAGCTAATGTGGAGAATGGTTCATATTCATCTCACATGAAGTATGGATTATTTTCTAATTGAAAATAGCAATTATGCTTCAATAGTAAACACAAACCAATAAATAAATGTAATGAGTCATGCTTCACCCCATGACACAAATATCTCCAATTTCCACCTTATTAATCTATTTCTCAAAATAAATAAATCCAAATAATGAGATGTCCCCTTCTAGAAGCATGTCTTGTGAAATTACAATAATTCCCTCACCGTATATACATACCCGTATTCATATTCCGAAAAATACGAATACAATGAGATAATAATAATCCAATAATATACTTAAACCAAAGCCCATTAGTATTATCCATCCGAACTACATCCATGCAGCCAGCGCACGTATGTGATCGGAACCCTACCGAAAAACCATACGGCCTCTACATCGTTCGCCCGAAGCAGGGAAACCCTCTATATGGGACTCTAAAGACTCGACGGTACACTGGTAATGGGTTTAATCACAAGTCCGTCAGTAGTACTAGCTGCACGTAACGACTACCCAGGTATCTGTCGATAAGAAGGCCGATAAGAAAACTCATCTGAACTCCTACTGAGCCTATCTATGACAATCTCCGTACAGTCCGGTCTGCTCTTCTAAGATACTCGCATATCGGGTCTAGGGGGATGGTAACCGTTAGACGCCTAATAACACAAAAAGTCATGCCGTGGTAGAGTCCAATACACCCTGAGAAACTACTGGAGTACCTACCGGTAAATCTCGCTTGCCCTGGCCAGGGACTTTGTGTAATGGCTTGACGAACACAGCGCGATATCAATCCCCAATACCGGGAGAGACGGATCCTATCTAACCACTATTTCCTCCCAGTGCTTCCGGACTGCACCCAACCACTACCTGTTTGCACGACTCATTTGAGCCGTGGTATGGTAGTGATCTAAGTATAGTAAGAACATACTCGAGAAGAATAGTGATGTCAAGTCAACGGACTAACCTGTACTCATACCACTCGGGAACTGCTACCTGACGATAAGTATAATACCAACCAGCAGTTCCCAACGAGTCCGTCCAGTGTAACTTATAACTCAATGAGCACCTGTATACTATCTCCGGCACGACATACCAATGGCTGTGGGACAGACCATCTCCTCTGCTGGGATGAGAAGCGTATACACTAGTCTACTCTGGAGTATCGATGCCCCGTCTCGATAATCCTATGACTTTGGACCTTTATAAGGATGTGCTTATAGACTACCCAGCCCCCACTAGTGTGACTGCCATCATAACACTGGTATTCAAGCAAAAATCCTAAGGGCTCTATCAATATATATTAGCGATATGCTAAAAGAAATATATACTCATATTGAGGTAAAATCAAACCAAGTAGTATACTACCATTTTGAGTAAGACTATTATTATATCTGTAAATATCCCAAGCTTCCAAAATGTAATATACAATCCAGTACTATACAATAATGGCCTTTAGGGCATATATCACTAACATGGCTTCCCTTCCTACCCCTCATTCTTGATTCATTTGTACTTAATGAACCTCATCTTTAATGTTTACAACTTTTTTGTGTTATTGTTTGATAGAATATGTTGTTTTCAATGGTTGCAAATCAACTTTTAACACATATCTATTCTTTCTTTATATCTTATTTGTTTTTACATTAGAATTGAAATAGATGGTAGGGTTGAGGGAAAATAGCTAGATAGGGCATGTAGCCACAAATCATATGTCTTATATTTTCTAACCACATTTAGTTAGTTTCATCCTAACTTCATCAAATTTCCTTGCACTTTTTAGTTGCTACTTGTTTCGACTTGATGTTGTATCCTAAAAGATTTTTTGTCATCGGTTTAGATACGACATACTTCTCAATTTCAGGTAGAAACTAGAAATGTCCGTTTTGAATCAAGAATGAGAGTGGGGGTAACTCCATAATTCAACTAATCAGCCTTAGCCTAAATATCCCGTAAATATCATCTTTTTCACGAAACATCGTATTTTTTATAAAACGTGACAAAACCCATATCAAACCATTTGTTCTTAACTCAAAAATGAACGTCGTGATATCCATTCCCTGTGGATCGACCCGTACTTGGCAGATTTCTACAATGCACTATGCACTTGCGGTATTTTTTTAAAACTTGAGATTCGAATCGTGCTATTTTTCTATTAAAACCGACATATCCGACATTTGAGTTATAATCTTCAAAATGCACGACACGCACTCGCTTGAACAATAGAGTATGATGTAATGACCTACCCTACATCCACACCTTCGAATCATAGCACGATTATACGGTTGTAATATTTTTTTCTAAAGAACCGAAATTCATTAAAATACCCTCAAGTTCAAAATACGGTTTTTAATCGATATTCTTCCCTTGGAAATTACGCCCCTACAACCCTATTTAGGGGAACCCTATGAAGATGTTGCGGATTACCGCACATCTTGGGTCTAGTGGGTGAGTTCAGAGCTCTTCACAGAGCGCTTTCTCGAAGGAAAGGGGGAAAAATACGATTTTAAACGAAATAAAACAATACTAAATTAAAAATCATGTACATGTAATTTAAACGAAATCATTTTGTAAATATAATTTTGATAAAACATTCTAAATTAAAAGATTAAGTTTTTATTAAAATACCTCAAGTTTTCCAAAAGATAGATTTTTCATGAAAATACAATAAAATTTTAAAAGGTAGGTTTTAACACTAAAATACTATTAAATCTAAAACATATTTTATTAAAACACCTCGACGTTCAAAATAATATTTTTATCAAAACATTCTTGAGATTTTAAAATTTAATATTTTACATAAAACCCTCTAGAATTTAATGGCTTATTTTATATAAATACCATAAAGTTTCAAATGTTATCTTTTCACATTAATACCGTAAAATTTCTAAGACTTGTATTTAGAAAGCAAATGGTTTAAATGACCTATTCTCTCTTGAGGTTCGGAGAGCTAGAGACAATAAGTGATTCACTTGTCTAGCTATTTTAAACAAATCAATTTGCACCGTCTCAAAATATAAATTGGTGTTAATAACTGACTTGTAACCTGAATCACTTTGTTATCATACTGGTCCTATTTCATGAACTACATGCTTGAATCATCTGAATAAACCATTACATGCTAGACTCGAATTGACTCGAACCATGAATACGTAATGAGTTGACATGAACACTTAACATGTACGCTTGAATTTGACACGAATACTTGAACTCAACTTGAAACTTGAACTTGTTATCTTCTTATGTATTCATAGATTCGGGCAAAACTTGTGGGGTTAAGGGGTAGTTTAGTAAAGAATATATGCCGTGGCATGAGAGTCCACTAAAAATCACCTCACATGAATCTCGTGAGCCGTTATGTCATGGGTTTGACGGGGCCTTGAACGAAACGTGCTGTTGGTCCGTGAGTTTGACGGACTACTCTCATATACACGCATACCTTCATTATCGAACTACAAACAACATGTTAGAATAGAGTAATCATGTTTATATACATTTTCATACTTTTATATAACACCATGGTTAAGATACATTACCATGCTCATGTTTAAAAGACACTTTTACCTATCTGTTACATCATCAGAATTCATATTCTACTTATATGTTGTCCTTTATCATATTCACCTTCATATCTTTTTAGAGGCTTACCGATTGCTAGTTCGCTGACGACATTTCACCCTTTCACTTGTTTTATTAGAATGTTCGTCAGGTGATCTAGGAATTGAGATGATCAAGCCGTGTTGGATATAGCGCCCTCAAAGAAATTATTGTAATTGCAGGTAGACGATTATGATAATTGAAGGACCTATACAAGTAAAACACTCTTACTCAAGATGATAGTATGCTATCTGCTTTGTCTTTACCATTGATGTGCATACGTTTTACTTGTTATTACGTTTCGCTAATACATAATTATTTCTCTAATACATAATGATGAAGCCCGTAGGATTCTTGCTTAACTACCGGCATTATGATGGAGATCATATAAATGAGAGTTAGGTTGTCCATAAGCATATCCTTAAATGTCCTTAGTCGAGGGAGTATCGAGACTGGGCATCGATATTCCGGAGTAGACTAGGGTATACGTTTCTAGACCCCGATGAGGGGTGGTTGCCGTATAAGTGCACGGCAGCGCCCCGGCCGTCAATCCGATGCCGGAATGCGGAAACGATACTTTTACGAAACTTGTAAACCGGCACTACCGCGCACTTTAAAACCCGGATCGGGCCATTAACCTAATGCTAGCTAACTAGAAGATGGGGTAGAATACTATACCGAGCGATCCGTGTCCTTCGGTCTTCGGCCTCCGTCCCGATCTCCTCGCGGAATCTCCGGTCTTCATCTCCTCGTCGGAAAGGGCACAATATCGCCGGGTTCTTTTACGGGCTCCCACCTCTGGACCGAGGCAACTCGGGCATGAAGTTGACGAGTCGACGTGTCCAAGAAATGCTGTAGATGAAGTGTAGAATCGTTTGTCTCAATTGGGGTTGTGAAGTTGCCATTTTTAATTGGAGAAGGAAAAATGAACTTTGGAGAGGTGTTAGGAATTTTTGCAAGCAAGAAAATGAGATGAATATTTTTCCTCCTCTCAAAAATGAATCCCTCATCCTCACCCACCAAATGTGGCCGGCCTCATCTCCATGCTGGAGGGAAAAATGAAAATGAATAATCAAGAGAAGAAAAGTCATGATAACATGTAAAAAGCAAGTGGATGATAATGAGGAAAAGGAGTCATTCCAAAGCCATATCAATCTTATCAAAATCCATCACCAATTAATGCTAACCATCATGAGAACGAGAAAGGAATCAAAGATGCTAGAAGCATCATAATCTCTTCAATTACAAGAAACCCCCTCCACAATTGCTAATTTGAAAATATGCAAATTAGCCCCTCTCATCACAAAAGTCCGGCCGTGAAGGAACAAAGGAAAACTGGCCGAAACGGAATGCAAACTGGCAGCTTCAGAAAACTGATCCCGTAATAAATTACAGGAAAACCCCACGACTGTATATACATACCCGCATTTGTATTCCGACCGAATACAAATGCAATGAGACAAAATATACACTGTACAATACTAGGATCCGGCTTAATCCAAAGCCCGCTAGTATTATCCATCCGATCATGATCCGTGCAATACCGCACGCATATGATCGAACCCTGCCATATCTCCATACGACCTCTACAGCGTTTCGCCCAAAACTTGAGAAAATGGTCTGTGGGGGACTCTAAAGACTCGTCAACACCTTGGTTGTGGATTTAACCACTAGCACGTCAGAGGTATTAGCCATACGTAACGGGCTACCAGGTATTGACCAAAAGGGACGTCAATGAGCGAACTCATCCTGACACCCTACTAAGCCTGTCAGTGACAATATCCGTACAGTCCGGTCCATTCGTCTATGAGCATCGCATGGCGGGCCTAGGGGGTTGGTAAAAGTCAGACCCCCAAAAGCGGTACAAGTCATGTCGGAGTGTAGCCCAGAACACTCTGAGATACTACTGGAATACCTACCAGTAAATCTCCTGTCTTGGCCAAGGACTTCGTGTAATGGCTCTCCTAGACACAGCGCGACCTCACCCACAATACCGGGAGAGACGAACCCCTGATGATCCGCTCACTGCCTCTATGTGGCTCGGGACTGTACCCAACTAAAACCTGTTTGCACGACCCCTTTGAGCGTGGTAGGGTAGTAATCAAAGTACAGTGGGAACTCACACGAGACAAATGACGATCTTAGGTCGATGAACTAACCTGTACATATGTCACCAGGGAACTGCTATCTGACATCTGGTATAAGACCAACTAACAGGTTCCCGGCGAGTCCTGTCCGGTGTACTCATAACCCAATGAGCACCTGTATATATCTTAGGTGAACCAACTGACACCAGTGACTTATGAGACCGGCCACCGCCCCTCGTCGGGGTCTCGACTGTATACACTAGTCTACTCTGGAGTATCGATGCCCTGTCTCGAAACTCCCACGACTAGGGACCTTTTAAGGATGTGCTTATAGACCCCAGCTCCCACGTATATGATCGCCCTCATACTACTGGCTGTTATGCAAGAATCCTAGGGGCTCTATCAACGTGCAATAGTGACCTGTAAGGTCACCTAAAGCAGTACACGATGATAAAGATAAACCAGATAGCATACTATCATCTTGAGTAAGACTGTCCTACCGGCATTGGTCCTTCCTCAATCATTGCAATCACGTGCCTGTGATCCAATAATTGACTCTGAGGGCAATATATCCAACAATCTCCCACTTGCACTCAAGGCTAATTATTGCGATGTCGCATACTCACAGCCCGTGTGATACCGAACACCCAACTCCTCTACTAGTCAGTCTCACAAAGCTCGTTTGCGAAACTATTGCGTTCGAAGAATAGCTTCAGTGAGTGGATCCCCTCTAATATTTTTTTCTATGTCTCTCTTTATCTCATGTTCGCGGAGAAAGCCATCTCCCGAAATGAGCAATACCTGTCTTAGAGTATGTCTGGATATCTGATAGGACCTAGCTCATAAATGAACTCCAAATCCAAACTTCTCAGACTGTATCGTCAACTGAACTTAATCAGTATCCTGCGCCATGCCTCCCTCAGTATCCGCTTGGACCTCCTGTCCAAAATACTGCCCCTCGTCAGAGAGAAAACTATAACTCTGACAGTCACTATGTCATCCAGGTCACCTTGGAAGCCTGGAATGATAACCGTCTCCAAAAGGAGGATGTCGTTATCATGTCCCTAGAACATCCACTTATGTTCTAAAACTGCTTCCAAATGTCTCTCCAGGATCGGATCAATATCAATTTATTGCATCTAATGCAAAAACAACATCTATATCCTTTGTGGAGAAACCACTGTGTGACAACCAAAGTATAACCGATCGTAGTATAAGAATAGCACTTCCTACTCTGTGTATGTCATCCAAATACTAGGACATCACACCCTACTACCTTCTTAACAGATCCATCCCCTATTCTGATGAAGTCAAACCTATGACTGTCACATCAGAAATAGATGATCTATCTCCGCTATATCTGCTTTAGTCTATAAATAGACATAATCCACTTGTCCACCATGCTTCCGCTGCTCCTACTGACTACGACAACTCTCTGGCAGAGTCATATAGACGTACACTTCTAAAGCTAGTTTAGAACGACGCTATACTCATCCTCCTGCCGGGTCTCATAATCTGGAACAACAGCAATGGCAAGTCTGGGTAAACAAGAACCTCCCTGTCACCGTCCTTGAGGCTACCGGAGTACCTCTCGGGTGCCTGAGGTTACCCACCATATCTGCGGAGTGGCTAATGGAATGTTAAACTAGATTGAATCTTTAGGTTCTTATCAAATTTTCAGTAATCGTTTGCGGTTCTGGAATCACTTCCAGTTCTACCATACTCCCACTACTGTTTTCTGAAAAAAATCCATTTTTATTAAAACTATGGCGAGTCAAAAACAATATCACTATTGATCTTCCAGATGGTAGAAAGTCAACCCTCGTCATAGCCTGGGTTAACCCACAAACAGCCATTACAGAAACGTGCCTTGAGTTATCCAGAGTCTGGTTTTAAGCATAAGCTGGACAACTCTCCGTACCTTAACAATGTCAAGATATGAACTGTTCTATATCCAATATAGAAATAGAGGCACTGATTTAATTGAACCAGATTCAAATCATGCAGCTGTCTCCAGTACAAGTCAACTAAATGGAAGGAGGCCGATCAGCGTTACTCAACTTAGGAGTGCTTCCAATTATGAGTAACCTGAAAGAGAAGCAAGTTCTCTTAATCATTACTATTAACTGAATACCACACACAAGTATCTACATCTTCGATCACCTTGAAGAATCCCGATACATGCAATACCTGGTTCTCTACTTTACTCTTATACCTATAACTTCTCAAAACTTAGACCCTGTGTTTCTACGAAACACTTGTCTAAAAACTAGAGAAGTCATAAGTAATCCGAATATAGTACGAGGACCAACCCCTCTGTCCTAATGGACACTGGACAATATACAATACTCTGTATAAATTCTCTTGAGTCTAATAACTCATTCACTGTGTATCGTAGGTTGAAAACTGTACTTATGGTTAAGAAGAATTACACCGCTGTTTAATTCTCCTTACCTAACCATCCACTGATATAGGTAAATGTCATGGACATAATTTCAAAAAGGTATATCTCACTCTATAAAAATAGACGTACAGATATATCAATTTGAAATTGGTGCATAACAACGGATATTCAAAACCAAATATTCGTCGTCCGGCAAACAACCCAGGCGATTTCCTCAAATATCACCAATTACAACGAATCCCGATATAATGAGGATGATCACCCAATTCCCAATAACTTACTCCTACTCATCATCTGTAAAACCATACAGATGTGAGAATCAAACCTGGTAAATACATACCCCGGAGCAAGGACTAATTGGGAAATCAGTTTTCTTTTAACAGTACACAGTGAAACTGAAACATTAAAATGTTTCTATGGGGTATCCGGGTATTCCTAGTAATGTCTCTTCCATTATCCAGATTCACAACTGTAACCGTATATTTCTTTGCCATCTATCCACATCCCTTCATATGTCTTTAGTCATTACCTTCTGTACACCCTCTTAGGCTAAATGGTTTTCTTCCTTCCCTACCGTTCGGCACCAGCCTATGGTTTGGAAGAAGACTATCCAATAAGCCTAATGGGTGTACTGTCCTAGTCCTAGGAGCACTCGCAATGCGAGAGAAGGTGAAGATAAAAGACAACCGAATAAACCTTATTCCTATTTATCCTGAACCAGAATCCATCCCCGAACTGGAACGAGTTCCTTTCGAGTTCGTATATAACCATACGATGGAGTATCCAATAAACTGTGGATCTTCGTAGTGATACGGAGTGTCCTGGAGAAATACAAAGGTGAAGTGGGAGTGGTAATGAAATACTTGGTTTGGTCGTGAATAGCAGTCGCAATTTACTTTGCCCTCTTACTAATCCCTTTATTTGTCTTAACATAATACCTTCTGTACACCATTGTTAGGCTAATTAGTTTTCTTCATTCCCTACCGGTCGACACCTGCCTATGGTTTGGAAGAAGACTATCCAATTTGCGTAATAGGTGTACTATCTCCTAAACCAAGGAGTACTCGCAACCTGAGAGAAGGTAAAAGGAAAAGACAACTGAATAGTCCTATTCGTTTTCTCCAGAAATGGAAACCATCCTCGAATAAATTCCTTCGAGTTCGTATATAACCATACGATGGTTTTATCCAATGGAAGTGGATGTTCGTAGTAATACGGGGTGTTCTGGAGAAAAGGGTAAAAGTAGGAGTGGCAATGAGGTATGCAACTCTGACAATCCAAAAGCCAGTGTTTAAGAAGGTTCGGTTAATTTTGGTCACTGAGTCATAGTCTAGGGTCGGGTCATAGTCGCTGCCAAAGAGAGAGAGAAAAGAAACACTCAGCGTGCACTCTAGCCTAGATCAGAATGGTTATCACTTTATCTAATCAGGAAACCTCCCACTGTAACGTCAAATTCTTCCCCAAACCTGAAAGAAGAATTAGTCGGGATTACCCGAGGAGTAAACCTACTCATCAGTGGGAATCGGGATCCAACTATCATCGCATGATAACTTGACGGAATCCGCTCACGTTATCACACTCCAGAAGGTATGCGCATATCTAGCAAGTTTCAGTTTCTTTAGAAACTCCCGATGTGATTTTTGCCCCATGCTCTTATGACCTTGACTAAGGCCAACAAATCATAAGTCACATGTCAAGTTCTACCCGTCATTGTCCAGGTTAATTTGAACCCACCCATACAAGCCCTTGACTAGGGCCAACAAGGCTATATGACTGTCCCAAACCAACGCATCTATCTATGCAGCAGAAAGGTAACAAGCAGCTACCATACACTATGCCTTGACTAAGGCCAACAAACATAGCATGAATACTACGTGCTACCCGTCTGAAATGACGGAGGGCTACAAATGGTTTCTAGTGAAAAACCTTTAACGTAATGAACTTGATATCATTGAAGGAACTGGATAGCTTTATAAAAATATAGTGACGAAAACCTTTGCTAAAGAGGTCACTCCCGGTGAAGGGATCTCGGCTTTTTCCCCATGGAATAAGGTGCAGGATATTCCAACTGAATACCACGATGCAAAGCAAAAGTAATCGACTATAGTGAAGTTATTGCCCTGACGCAAACTTCTGTCCAAGGGGTCACTCCCGGTGAAGAGATCTCGGCCCTGCCTCGTCGACTGAGGTGCTGGATATTCATAACCGAATACCACTGTGCAAAACAAAAGAGAACGCCCTTGCAATAACAACTTTTTGAAAAATTGTTCCAACAACATCAGAATAGGTTTGTTTAGCTTGCATTGATCCGAATCAACGCAGTCCCATCAATTGATCACACCAATAAAGAACGAAAATAATGATGTACGTATATGCCATCCGCATTCGCCACTGGGTTCCATCATCACCCGTTAGGTTACTTAGCTAACGAAAGAGCGGGGACTGGACTAGCGCTGATGCAAAACATATACAACATCTACTAGTATATATATCAATATATAATATTCGCTCAAGGCGTGATAAAATGCAACATCACAGAGAATAATAAGCATCACAGAACAATACAGATATCTGGGATCCCCGGGTTTCATAGAGCCGCTACTGAAACCCGACGTTCCCCTGGTCGTGTGGATAGTCTGTGCAATGAAGTCCTAGACCCCTACGGGCGCGGCAAGTTACCCGCCAAAACCTGAAGCGAGGCAGCCCCCTTCAACGACGTGAATGGACCACCCAGTGTTGGAGATAGTGCCCTCAGAGTCAATTATTAGGTCACAGGTACGTGATTGTAATGATTGAGGGAGGACCTATCCCGGTAGGACAGTCTTACTCGAGATGATAGTATGCTATCTGGTTTACCTTTGTCATCGTGTACTGCTTTAGGTGACATGACACGTCGCTATTACACGTTGATAGAGCCCCTAGGATTCTTGCTTGACCACCAGCAGTATGAGGGCGATCATATAAGTGGGAGCTGGGGGTCTATAAGCTTATCCTTAAAAGGTCCCTAGTCGTGGGAGTTTCGAGACTGGGCATCGATACTCCATTAGTAGACTAGTGTATACAGTCGAGACCCCGACGAGGGGCGGTGGCCGGTCTCACAAGCCACTGGTGTCAGTTGGATCACCTAAGATGTATACAGGTGCTCATTGGGTTATGAGTACACCGGACAGGACTCGCCGGGAACATGCTAGTTGGTCATATACCAGACGTCAGATGGCAGTTCCCTGGTGACATGTGTGCAGGTTAGTTCATCGACCTGGGGATCGTCATTTGTCTCGTGTGAGTTCCCACTGTACTTTGATTACTACCCTACCACGGCTCAAAGGAGTCGTGCAAACAGGTTTTAGTTGGGTACAGTCCCGAGCCCAAGGAGGCAGTGAGCGTATCTTCAGGGGTTCGTCTCTCCCGGTATTGGGGGTGAGGTCGTGCTGTGTCTAGGAGAGCCATTACACAAAGTCCTTGGCCAAGGCAAGGAGATTTACTGGTAGGTATTCCAGTAGTATCTCAGGGTGTTCTGGGCTACACTCCGACACGACTTGTACCGCTTTTGGGGGTCTGACTTTTACCAACCCCCTAGGCCCGCCATGCGATACTCATAGACGAACGGACCGGACTGCACGGATATTGTCACTGACAGGCTCAGTAGGGTGTCAGGATGAGTTCGCTCATCGACGTCCCTTTTAGTCAATAGCTGGTGGCCCGTCACGTATTGGCTTATACCTCTGACGTGCTAGTGGTTAAATCCACAGCCATAGTATTGACGAGTCTTTAGAGTCCACCACACTTTCAGTTACTCAAGTTTCGGGCGAAACGCTGTAGAGGCCGTATGGAGATATGGCAGGGTCCGATCAGATACGTGCGGTATTGCACGGATCAGGATCGGACGGTTTGTACTAGTAGCCGTATAGGTTTATGGCAGGGTTCGATCAGATACGTGCGGTATTGCACGGATCAGGATCGAACGGATATTACTAGCCGGCTTTGGTTTAAGCCGGTCCTAGTTTAGTACAGTGTAGATTTTTTCTCTTTGCATTTGTATCCGGACGGAATACAGATGCGGGTGTGTATGCACAGTATCGGGGTTTTCCTGTAATTTATTACGGGACCAGTTTTCTGGAGTTGCCAGTTTGCATTCCGTTCCGGCCGGTTTTCCTTTGTTCTTTCCCGGCCGGACTTTTCCGATGGAGGGGGTAATTTGCAGTTTTGCAAATTACTTTTGTGGAGGGGTTTTCTTGCATAATGATTGATTATGACACCTTTCATATCTTGCACCTTGACTTGATTTAAATTGTGATTAGATGAATGGGTATGGGTTGAATAGTAACAAGCATGGTTGATGTTTTCTTGTCCTTGGATGTGGTCACCATTCTTGTGCTCCTACACTCACCTCCCTCTTGCTTTCATATAGTTCTTTCCTCCACCTTATTCTTCACTTGATGAATATGATAAGTTCTTAAAAAGAAAGGAGAGAAGAAGAAAAAGAAAGAGAGAAAGAAAAAGAATGAGAGAGTTCATCTATGTTATGGGAGGAATTCTTCATCTCCTTCTTCTTCTTGTTTCGGAAAAATGAAAGCACCATTTTTCCTAACCCCAATCCTCCATCATGGCAACAACAAACCCCAAAGTGAGACATCCACTCTACACTACACTTCCTACAGCATATCTTGAGCATGTCGAGTTGCCGACTTCATGCGCGAGTTGCCTCGGTATTGAGGTGGGAGCCCGTAAAAGTACCCGGCTTCGTGGTGCCCTTTCCGACGAGGAGGAGATGGACGGAGATCCCGCGAGGAGATCGGAGTGGAGATGAAGACCGGAGGACTTGGATCGTCGGTATACATCTTTCCCTTCTTCTTGTTTGCTAGACTAGTTTAATGGTTACGATCCGGAGTTTAGTGCGCGGTGGTGCCGGTTTGCAAAGTCCGCAAAAATTTAAGTTTATCACCGTTTCCGCATTCCGGCGTCGGATTGACGGCCGGGGCGCCGCCGTGCACTTACAGTGGTATCAGAGCCACGCCATTAACTTAGTCTAGCTTTGTGTAATGTGTTTGCATTTCCGATCGATCAAAAAGTTCCAAAACTGCATTTTAGTTCGCATCAGTTTCTGTTGAAAATTTTTGGTCTCGAAAAATTTTTCAGGTTATAAAATATTGATGTACTGGAAAATCTAAGAGTTCTGTAAAAATTTGACGAAGTAACTCCACAGTTGGAGCGCGGAACCGCCGCGAAAACCCCATTTGTGCGGCCCTTCCGCCGCGCACTATTCACATCACTTCACCAATTTTTTACAGAGGCCTTCTGGGCTTAAAATATGGGTTTTGGAATATTAAAATTGGGCCCAGGATTTCTGTGAGTGCTACAGTTTTGATTGGGGGCCCACTTGTTAATTGTTTGATCAATCGGAAAATTTTAAACACATTTTTCACAGTATTTACATTATATCTGCGACCGTGAATGTCACTCGATCGGTAAATCCTGTCTAACTGCTATAGCCCGGTTAGACGGATTTGCGAATGTGACTTTCACGTTGATGTTCTATGTTTATGCTGTGATGTTGCGGATCGGTCGTGGGGGATAGCCTGGATGCAATGCTAGTACAGTTTTGTTGTATTATGTACATTTGTTTTTGCGGGGCGAGCGTCCGACATGTGGACTGCCGTCACTGCCAGTTTGTATTATTCTTTTGGGGCACGACCTGGTTGCGGTCGATGTACCCGGTGTATGTATATTTTACTTTTTGTACTAGCGTTACCCCGCGGAGGGGTGCACGGATAGCCGGGTTCTAGAAGGCAACAAGCCCGCATCTCATGGCATTGGGACGGAGGGGGCTTCACTCCAGGATTGGCTGGCTATTCGCCGCACTCGTAGGGGGTCTAGGAATTCATTGCACAGGCTATCCACACGACCAGAGGAACGTCGGGTTTCAGCGGCTCTGTGAAACCCGGGGATCCCAGATATCTGTATTGTTTCTGTGATGCTGTTCATTCTCTGTAATGTTGCATTTCTATCACGCCTTGAGCGAATATAATATATTGGTATATATATTAGTAGATGTTGTATATGTTTTTCATCCGCGCTAGTCCAGTCCCCGCTCTGCCGTTAGTTAGCTAACCTAACGGGTGATGACGGGACCCAGTGGCGAATGCGGATGGCATATACGTACGTCAGTATATTTTCGTTCTTTGTGGTGTGATCAATTGATGGGACTGCATTGATTCGGATCAATGCAAGTTAAAAACAAACCTATTCTGATGTTGTTGGAACACTTTTCAAAAAGCTGTTATTGCAAGGACGTTCATTTCTGTTTTGCATCGTGGTATTCATTTGGAATATCCTGCTCCTCAGTCGACGAGGCAAGGGCCGAGATCCCTTCACCGGGAGTGACCCCTTGGACAGAAGTTTGCGTCAGGGCATTAACTTCACTATAGCCGATTACTTTTGCTTTGCATCGTGGTATTCAGTTGGAATATCTTGCACCCCATTCTACGGGGAAAGAGCCGAGATCCCTTCACCGGGAGTGACCTCTTTAGTAAAGGTTTTCGTTACTATATTTTCTAAAAAGCTATCCGTTCCTTCGACGATATCAAGTTCATTACGTTAAAGGTTTTCGCCAGAAACCATTCGTAGCCCTCCGTCATTTCAGTTAAATATTCGGTAGTATTCAAGCTATGTATTTTGACCTCACGCCAAGGCATAGTGTTTGGTAGCTGCCGGGTATTTATCTGTTGCATAGATAGATGCGTTGGTTTGGGACAGTCGTACTACTATTTTGGCCTACGTCAAGGGTATGTACGGGTGGGTTCAGATTAACCTGGATAATGACGGGCAGAACTTGACATGTGACCTCACGCCAAGGTCATAAGAGCATGGGGCAGAAATCACATCGGGAGTTTCAAAAGAACTGAAACTTGCCAGATATGCGCATACCTTCTGGAGTGTGATACCGTGAGCGGATTCCGTCACGTTGTCATACGATGATAGTTGGATCCCGATTCCTACTGATGAGTTGGTTTACTCCTCGGGTGACCCCGACTAATTCTTCTTTCAGGTTTGGAGGAGAGTTTGAGGTACAGTGGGAGGTTTCCAGATTAGATAAATTGGTAACCATTCTGATCTAGGTTAGAGTGCACGCTGAGTGTTTCTTCTCTCTCTCTCTGGCAGCGACCATTGACCCGACCCTAAGACTATGACTCAGAGACCAAGTTGACCGAACCTTCTTAACACAGGCTTTTGGATTGTCAGAGTTGCAGACCTCGTTGCCACTCCTACTTTTACCCTTTTCTCCAGGACACCCCGTATTACTACGAACGTCCACTTCCATTGGACAAAGCCATCGTATGGTTAGATACGAACTCGAAGGAATTTATTCGAGGATGGTTTCCGGTTTTGGAGAAAACGGATAGGATTATTCAGTTGTCTTTTCCTTTTACCCTCTCTCAGGTTACGAGTACTCCTTGGTTTAGGGGTAGTACACCTATTACGCAAATTGGATTGTCTTCTTCCAAACCTTAGGCTGGTGCCGACCGGTAGGGAATGAAGAAAACCAATTAGCATAACGATGGTGTGCAGAAGGTATTAAGTTCAGACAAAGCAAGGGATTAGTAGGAGGGCAAAGTAAATTGCAACAGATATTCACGACCAAACCAAATATTTCGTTACCACTCCCACATCACCTTTGTATTTCTCCAGGACACTCCGTATCACTACGAAGATCCACAGTTTATTTGGATATTCCATCGTATGGTTATATACGAACTCGAAAGGAACTTGTTCCAGTTCGGGGATGGATCCTGGTTCAGGAGAAATAGGAATAAAATACATTCAGGTGTCTTTTATCTTCACCTTCTCTCGTGTTGCGAGTGTTCCTAGGATTGGGACAGTACACCCATTATGCTTATTGGATAGTCTTCTTCCAAACCATAGGCTGGTGCCGAACGGTAGGGAAGGAAGAAAACCATTTGGCCTAAAGGGGTGTGCAGAAGGTAAAGACTAAAGACATATGAAGGGATTTGGAGAGGTGGCAAAGAACTATACGGTTACAGTCGTGAATCTGGAAGAGGCATTACTAGGAATACCAGGATACCCCATCGAAACATTTCAATGTTTCAGTTTCACTGTGTACTGTTAATAGAAAACTGATTTCCCGATTAGATACTTACTCCAGGGTATGCATTTACCAGATACGATTCTCACATCTGTATGGTTTTACAGATGATGAGTGGGAGTAAGTTATTGGGAATTGGGTGATTATCCTCATTATATCGGGATTCGTTGTAATCGGTGATATTTGAGGAAATCACCTGGGTTGTTTGCCGGTCGGCAAATATTTGGTTTTGAATATCCGCTGTTATGCACCAATTTCAAATTGATATATCTGTACGTCTATTTTCATAGAGTGAGATATACCTTTCTGAAATTATGTCTACGACATTTACCTATATCAGTGGATGGTTAGGTAAGGAGCATTAAACAGCGGTGTAATTCTTCTTAACCATAAGTACAGTTTTCAACCTACGACACACAGTGAATGAGTAATCAGACTCAAGGGACTTTTACAGAGTATTGTATGTTGTCCAGGGTCCATCAGGACAGAGGGGATGGTCCTCGTACTATATTCGGTTTACTTATGACTCCTCTATTTTTTAGACAGGTGTTTCGTGGAAACACAGGGTCCGAATTTGGAGAAGTTATATGTATTTGAATAGAGTAGAGAACCAGGTATAGCAAGTATCGGGATTCTTCAAAGAGATCGAAGATGTAGATACTTGTGTATGGTGTTCAGTTGATAGTAATGATTAAGAGAAATTGCTTCTCTTTCAGGTTACTCATAATTGGAAGCATTCCTAAGTTGAGTAACGCTGATCGGCCTTCTTCCACTTAGTTGACATGCACTGGAGACAGCTGCATGATTTGAATCTAGTTCAATTAAATCAGTGCCTCTGGTTCTATATTGGATATAGAACAGTTCATATCTTAACGATGTTAAGGTACGGGGAGTTGTCCGGTTTATGATTAAAACCAGACACTGGACAACTCAAGGCACGTTTCTGTAATGGCTGTTTGTGGGTTGACCCAGGCTATGACGAGGGTTGACTTTCTACCATCTGGATGAACAATAGCGATATTGTTCTAGACTCGCCACAGTTTTATTAAAAAATGGATTTTTTCAGAAAGCAGTAGTGGGAGTATGGTAGAACTGGAAGTGATTCCAGAACCACAAACGATTACTGAAGATTTGATAAGGAACCTAAAGATTCAATCTGGTTTGACATTCCATTGGCCACTCCGCAGATAAGGTGGGTAACTTCAGGCACCCGAGAGGCACTACGGTAGCCTCAAGGACGGTGACAGGGAAGTTCTTGTTTACCCACAATTGCCATTGCTGTTGTTCCAGGTTACGAGACCCGGCGGGAGGATGAGTATAGCGTCGTTCTAAACTAGTTTTAGAAGTGTACGTCTATATAACTCTGCCAGAGGGTTGTCGTAGTCAGTGGGAGCAGCGGAAGCATTGGTGGACAGGGAGCTTATGTCTATTTATAGACTAAAGCAGATGTAGCGGAGATAGATCATCTATTTCTGACGTGACAGTCATGGGTTTGACTTCATCAGAATAGGGGATGGATCTGTTGAGAAGGTAGTAGGGTGTGATGTCATGGTATTTGGATGACATACACAAAGTAGGAAATGAAACTCCTATACTACGATCGGTTATACTTTGGTCGTCACACAGTGGTTTCTCCACAAAGGAAGTGGATTTTATATCTGACATACTGGTTACTGGATCTATGGTTTTAGATCTAGATTTGGGTGGTTTCCCAATCAGGGTACTTGACAGCATTCTAAGAGTATTTAGGATGGACGACTCCTGGCACGGTAGTGTACCTGCAGGTAATGGAGTCACCCTCTCCAAAGGTGTCTTACAGATTAAAGGGGAGAGGGACGTGCATGATTGGCAGATCACTTGCTTAGGCAATTGAGTCAATCATGAGATGTCAAGTACCACACCAGATGTTGTTCTTGCACTAGATGCAATAAGTTGACATTAATCCAATCCTGGAGAAACAGTCGGAAGCAGTTTTAGAACATAAGTAGATGTTCTAGGGATATGATAACGACAGCCTCATTCAGGAGACGGTTATCATTCCAGGCTTCCAAGGTGACATGGACGACAAGGAGGTTGTCAGAGTTATAGTTTTTCCTTCTGATGAGGGGCAGTATTTTGGACAGGTGGTCTAAGGCAATACTGAGGGAGGCATGGCGCGCAGGATACTGATTAAGTTCAGTTGACGATACAGTCTAAGAAGTTTGGATTTGGAGTTCATTCATGAGCTATGTCCCATCAGACATCCAGACACATTCTAAGACAGGTATTGCTCATTTCGGGAGATGGGTTTCTCCGTGAACATGAGACATAGAGAGACATGGAAAGAAACAACAAAGCGGATCCACTCACTGAGGCTATTCCTCGAACGCAATGGTTTCGCAAACGAGCTTTGTGAGACTGACTAGTAGAGGAGTTGGGTGTTCGGTATCACACGGGCTGTGAGTATGCGACATCGCAATAATTAGCCTTGAGTGCAAGTGGGAGATTGTTGGAGATAGTGCCCTCAGAGTCAATTATTAGGTCACAGGTACGTGATTGTAATGATTGAGGGAGGACCTATCCCGGTAGGACAGTCTTACTCGAGATGATAGTATGCTATCTGGTTTACCTTTGTCATCGTGTACTGCTTTAGGTGACATGACACGTCGCTATTACACGTTGATAGAGCCCCTAGGATTCTTGCTTGACCACCAGCAGTATGAGGGCGATCATATAAGTGGGAGCTGGGGGTCTATAAGCTTATCCTTAAAAGGTCCCTAGTCGTGGGAGTTTCGAGACTGGGCATCGATACTCCATTAGTAGACTAGTGTATACAGTCGAGACCCCGACGAGGGGCGGTGGCCGGTCTCACAAGCCACTGGTGTCAGTTGGATCACCTAAGATGTATACAGATGCTCATTGGGTTATGAGTACACCGGACAGGACTCGCCGGGAACATGCTAGTTGGTCATATACCAGACGTCAGATGGCAGTTCCCTGGTGACATGTGTGCAGGTTAGTTCATCGACCTGGGGATCGTCATTTGTCTCGTGTGAGTTCCCACTGTACTTTGATTACTACCCTACCACGGCTCAAAGGAGTCGTGCAAACAGGTTTTAGTTGGGTACAGTCCCGAGCCACATGGAGGCAGTGAGCGTATCTTCAGGGGTTCGTCTCTCCCGGTATTGGGGGTGAGGTCGTGCTGTGTCTAGGAGAGCCATTACACAAAGTCCTTGGCCAAGGCAAGGAGATTTACTGGTAGGTATTCCAGTAGTATCTCAGGGTGTTCTGGGCTACACTCCGACACGACTTGTACCGCTTTTGGGGGTCTGACTTTTACCAACCCTCTAGGCCCGCCATGCGATACTCATAGACGAACGGACCGGACTGCACGGATATTGTCACTGACAGGCTCAGTAGGTAGTCAGGATGAGTTCGCTCATCGACGTCCCTTTTAGTCAATAGCTGGTGGCCCGTCACGTATTGGCTTATACCTCTGACGTGCTAGTGGTTAAATCCACAGCCATAGTATTGACGAGTCTTTAGAGTCCACCACACTTTCAGTTACTCAAGTTTCGGGCGAAACGCTGTAGAGGCCGTATGGAGATATGGCAGGGTCCGATCAGATACGTGCGGTATTGCACGGATCAGGATCGGACGGTTTGTACTAGTAGCCGTATAGGTTTATGGCAGGGTTCGATCAGATACGTGCGGTATTGCACGGATCAGGATCGAACGGATATTACTAGCCGGCTTTGGTTTAAGCCGGTCCTAGTTTAGTACAGTGTAGATTTTGTCTCTTTGCATTTGTATCCGGACGGAATACAGATGCGGGTGTGTATGCACAGTATCGGGGTTTTCCGGTAATTTATTACGGGACCAGTTTTCTGGAGTTGCCAGTTTGCATTCCGTTCCAGCCGGTTTTCCTTTGTTCTTTCCCGGCCGGACTTTTCCGATGGAGGGGGTAATTTGCAGTTTTGCAAATTACTTTTGTGGAGGGGTTTTCTTGCATAATGATTGATTATGACACCTTTCATATCTTGCACCTTGACTTGATTTAAATTGTGATTAGATGAATGGGTATGGGTTGAATAGTAACAAGCATGGTTGATGTTTTCTTGTCCTTGGATGTGGTCACCATTCTTGTGCTCCTACACTCACCTCCCTCTTGCTTTCATATAGTTCTTTCCTCCACCTTATTCTTCACTTGATGAATATGATAAGTTCTTAAAAAGAAAGGAGAGAAGAAGAAAAAGAAAGAGAGAAAGAAAAAGAATGGGAGAGTTCATCTATGTTATGGGAGGAATTCTTCATCTCCTTCTTCTTCTTGTTTCGGAAAAATGAAAGCACCATTTTTCCTAACCCCAATCCTCCATCATGGCAACAACAAACCCCAAAGTGAGACATCCACTCTACACTACACTTCCTACAGCATATCTTGAGCATGTCGAGTTGCCGGCTTCATGCGCGAGTTGCCTCGGTATTGAGGTGGGAGCCCGTAAAAGTACCCGGCTTCGTGGTTCCCTTTCCGACGAGGAGGAGATGGACGGAGATCCCGCGAGGAGATCGGAGTGGAGATGAAGACCGGAGGACTTGGATCGTCGGTATACATCTTTCCCTTCTTCTTGTTTGCTAGACTAGTTTAATGGTTACGATCCGGAGTTTAGTGCGCGGTGGTGCCGGTTTGCAAAGTCCGCAAAAATTTAAGTTTATCACCGTTTCCGCATTCCGGCGTCGGATTGACGGCCGGGGCGCCGCCGTGCACTTACACCCAGCACTTCACGGAATCCGGCAACTTGGGCACCCCTCCTTGGGTCAACCTGTACCCCCTAGGAGTGCGGCGAATAGCCCGCCAATTTTAGAGTAAAGCCCCCTCCGTCTCAACGCCATGAGATGCGGGCCTGTTGCGCTCTAGAACCCGGCTATCTGTGCACCCCTCCACCGTTAGTTGTATGTATACCCTAGAGGCCAGTATTGTACAGATGATGTATATTATATTGGATGTTTGGACATATATAGAGAGGACTTTCTTGCTCGATATGATAGTATGCTATCTGGTTGCTCTTTATCTTAACATGTATACTTGTCTCTTGATACTGTCTTAGAGTTACATGTTGGTAAAGCCCTTAGGATGTGTACTTGACTACCAGAACTATGATGTGGATCATACTAGTGGGGGCATGGTAGTCTATAAGTACATCCTTCATGGTCCCTAGTCGTGGGTGTATCGAGACGGGGCATCGATATACCAGAGTAGACTGGCGTATACGCTTCTCGACCCATGAGATGGGTAATGGATGATCCCATATCCATTAGTGTTTGACATCAGAGATGGTATACGGGTGCTCAGTGGAGACTGGGTACACTGGACGGACTCGACGAGAACTCCCAGATGGTATTATACCTCACGTCAGATGGCAGTTCTCTGGTGACACTTGTGCAGGTTAGTCTATAGACCCGAGATCGTCATAGAGTCTTGTGTGATTCCCACTGTGCTTTGATTTCCACCTTACCACGTCCATGAGGGCGTGCAAAACGGTGGTTTTTGGGTACAGTCCCAAGTCACATGGAGGCAATGAGCGATAGGAGGGGTTTCGTGTCTCCCGGTATTGGGGGTTGATGTTGCGCTGTGCTCGATTGGCCGTAACAGGGAAGTCCCTGGCCAGGGCTGATTAGAGATTTACTGGTAAGTGTTACCAGTAGTTTCTCGACCCGTTATGAGCCTCGCATCGGCATGACTTATCGGTTATTGGGGTCTGACGTTTACCACCCCTAGACTTGATATGCGACATATCAGACGAGGAGACCGGACTGTACGGGAAGTGTTACCGGCAGGCTTTTACAGGAGTTGGAGCGGGCTTGCTTGCTGATCTTCTGATCGCTCAATACCCGGGTAGCCGTTACGTCTAGCTAGTACCGCTGAGGGCATGTGGGTGCTTGATGTGATCATCACCTACTGCCGGCGTATTGACGAGTCTTTAGAGTCCTACACAGAGGTTTTACTGGCTCATGCAAAACGAAATAGGAGCACGTATGTGATATGTGCGGGACCGAGAATAATACGTGTATGTGATACCGTATTCTATTCTCGCGACTCATTGTATCGATCGGTTATATATGATATAGCCAGGTTATCGAATCAAGTATTGATTCGATAAGTCAATGCATTGGATGTTAGTCGGTTATATGAGATATGACCGGATTATTAAGTCAAATGTTGATTTAGTAATTTATTGCATAATTGTATATTTGATATACTAGTTTGCATTAACTAACACTTGTTCACTTTAGGGTTTTTCTCACATGTGAACACTTGAATATATATATATACGATATATATATTAAAAGTGTTTTCTTTTGTATCATGGTTGATGATACACTAGACTTGGGTGTATGAGACTTACACCATGCTATCTTTTATGTTGGATTTTAATATTCAAAGTAATTACAAAATTAGTGGAGGATTATCTAAATGCTTGAAGCTTGTGGAAGCATTTGACTAAATCCACTAAATTTGTTTTTACTATGGATATTTCTTAACCCAACCATAAACTTTAGCCTAGGGTTAAGTCTCTACAAAAGTAAGTATATGATACTCATTCACCATGGTTAAACTACTCACTTGATGATTATCCTCATCTCTTTCATTTTTCTTCTTCTTCTTCATTTGCTAAAAAGAAAAAGAAAACTAGGGTTTGATCAAAAGTGAGAAAGATTGTGAGAGACAAAATTCTAAAGAGAACCCACTTCCTATTTCTCCATCCTCTACTAGACTAGCACTTTAGTTTAGGGTGTTTACTTCACTAATTCTCTAGTTAGTGAAGTAGGAGCTTGAGTCGGAATTCCCTCGATGTAGATCATCTTCGGCCTCGGAGACTTCAAGCAAGGTCGCATCCTTCGTGTCGTGAAGCCATGCAAGAGCCCGGGAGAACCTTGATCGCAGCGAAGGGACTTCAACAAGGAGCAAATGAAGTGGAGGACCGATCTACAAAGGTTGTATTTCGTGTTCCCTTTAGAGTAAAGTTGTTGACTTGCCTTTAGATTCGCCTAAACTCTAGTATACGATCTTGCTTAGGGTTATTCGGCATATAAAATTTTAATTTTGGCATGGTCGATGCCTTGTAGAGCCTTGTTAGTGTGCCTAGTAACCCTACAGTGGTATCAGAGCCTAGCTAGAGCATTAGGCGATGTGTTAACGAAGTTAAAACTCCGATCGAACCCCGATATGACGAAGTAGACACCCTCTCTGTACATTTTTTAAAATCTGGGATTTTTCTGAATTAAAAATGCTTAAAAAATTCAGCAGGTAATTATAAGGGAAACATTACAAAACGACACTGTTTGGCGCCCAAGGCGCCGCGGAACCGTGGCACGAGCATGGCTCGTGCGGCGGTTCCGCGGCCAAAAGGTGACGTCACCCTTGTCCTTTTGCACAGTAACGTTCCCATTTAATTTCCTGATATTTTATGGGTATTTTTATCTGACTCAAGTGTTGTGTATTTTGGGGTTTATTTTGAAATCGTCGATTCGATCGGAGAATTTAATTTTGTTATGTTATTCCGGATAATTTAGAAAATATTAAAATGTTCGAACGGATATCATTAACTCAATTTTTTCCGGCACGAAAAACATTCAAGTGTTGAATTTTTCTCGGGTTTAAATCTTTCGGAAAAACGTGCATGTGACGCGATGGACCCTCTAGAAGACAACAAACCTTAACTCGATTATGTGACCGTCTTGAACTGTCCTTTGAACCTTAGGGTTTGGGGCAGTACGGCGTGCCACATGTGAGGCATTGGCTTGACCCTTCTACGGCTGGACCGTTGCTACTGTGACGTATTCTGGAATCTTTGAACTCCGCTCAAGTGTTGAGCTATTATAGAACTCTTGGGTATTTGATTATTCGATCGGAAACTTTAATACTGTCTATTTATCTGGAATGTGATACAATATGTGGAATTCATACGGTTAGGCATGAAATGCGAAGTATGTGATATTTCGGATTTACGATGTCTAAAGAGATTGTGGATTCCAAATGTTGTAGTTTTACACTTTCTTTTCTGTGACCATAAGTGTAATATGTGATATCGCCGGTTTCGTTGCTATATGTCAACGACAATTGGGATGCGCATATTTACTTACGCTGATGACATGTGATGTTATGTGTTGCTGGATATGTTATATTGGATCGTCGCGTTCTGAATAGCCGGGAGGTTTTATGTGAGATGAGGGTTTTTATTTTCATTCATGTAAAATTAAATGTATGTAATATTCTTTTGTTGGGACACTTCCGGGTAGAGGTTGATGTCACCATTTGTATATTATTTACTTTTCCGCACTAGGATAGACCCAAGGAGAGGAGCACAAGTAACCGGGTTCTAGGGTCCAGTGGGAGACTAACTCGAGAAGTCGAGTCCGGGTCTCCTAACCCTAGAATTGGAAGGGTTGCTTGCCGCTCTCGTAGGGGTCTAGGGGTGTGGGTTTGTCTATTCATTGAGACCGTGGAATCCGTGTTTTATAGAGGCTCAAAATAAAACACGGACGTCCTAGTATATCCAATGTTTCATATGTTTCTTCTGCTGCGATATCTGTGATGTGATCATTTGATGTTCTGTGATAAATACTGTATATAGTATATATGATATATTATATAGACGTTACTTATGTTTTACACCCGCGCTAGCCCTGCCCTGCTCTGTCGTTAGTTACCTAACCTAACGGTGCACGAGGGGACATCGAGGCGAATGCGGATGGCATAAGTGTACGTCGTATTTATCTGTGATGTTTAGGTGACTTAAATGATGGGACTTCATTAATGTGATTAATGAAAGAAAAGAAACCTAAAAGATGTTGTAGAATCAAATTTTCAAATAAAAGGGTAGCTACAGTTTTGCTTTGCATAGTGGTATATGTGATATACCCTGCACCTTATTCGATGGGGAAAGAGCCGAGATCCCTTCACCAGGAGTGACCTCTTTAACAAAACTGGCAGATGCTACAACACTCAGTTTGACTTTTTGACTGCTTTTGGAGTTTTGCTTTGCATAGTGATATATATGATATATCCTGCACCTTATTCGATGAGGAAAGAGCCGAGATCCCTTCATCGGGAGTGACCTCTTTAGCAAAACTAATGAAAGCCTCAAAATCACTCCATTTCAAAATTCACTTGATTCTACAACGATATCAAGTTCATTACGCAATAGGTTTTCAGAAAAACCTGTCATAGCCCTCCGTCATTTCAGATAAGTCCTACTTAGTATTCGTGCTACGTTTGTTGACCTCCGTCAAGGCGTAGTGTACGGTAGCTAACTAGTATTTATATGTTTATGCATATGATGCAGATTGGATTAGGGTAGTCGTACGACCTTGTTGACCTCCGTCAAGGGTCGTGCGGGTGGGTTTGATTCAATCAAGAAATGACGGGTTGAACTTGACTTGCACCCTATGGTTTGTTGACCTCCGTCAAGGTCATGGGATGCTTGGGGCAAAATATTATCGGGAATTTCAAGTGTTGAGATTTGCAATGAGATTGCATACCTTCTATGAGATAGTTGGATCCCGATACCCACTGCGAGTAATTGTTACTCCTGGGAGAGTTTTACACAGGACAATTAGCCGATCAAGTAGGTATCTAGAAAGGTGTCAACGGGGTTACGCCTCTGGGAAAACAAGGTTTACTTTAATTAGGTCCGTGCGAAAGCACGGGGAACCTCCCTCAAAGTACCGACACTGGCCTGGCTGAAAGATTGGCGAAGTTGTAGGGTGTAATTAATCCCGGCTAGTCTTTCCTTTCAGGGTTTGAAAGAAGATTTGATAAAAACAGTGGGAGCCATCCTGATTAGATAAAATAATAACCAATCTGATCTTGCAAGAGCATATACTAAACTGTTTTCTTCTCTCTCTCTCTAGGTAGCGACCATTTCATGCCTTAATCAAGATAATAATATGGATGTATTGACCGAACCCGCATGTTATACTATGCTGGGGAACGTTGGTTCCGTTCTTTCTTATAAGAGTTATAAGAGTGAACAGGATATAGGTGAATACCAGGATTCCCATGCCACCCGAATGAAGAAAGTACATGTTGATGCATTTTCTTCGGGTGTGTTCATTACAGAGAACTGTTTCTCCATTTGCTCTACGTCCTGAGTATTAGATACCGAGTCAGGATCCCATATATGTAATCAGTTACATGGGCTTAAGAAAGGTAAAGAACTTGGAGAAGGTGATAAAGACATAAGGGTTGGAAATGGTGCAATTGTTGCAGCTAAAACCGTCGGGGAATATCACCTTGTATTGCCAACTGGTAATACATTGATTCTGAATGAATGCTATTTCATGCCGAACCTGATATGCAACATTATATCGGTTTCTTTGTTGAGTAAAGAGGGATATAATTTTGTATTATAGGATAATGTTATGAACATTTTCCTTAACCAAAAGTTGGTTGGATCAGGCACGTTGTGCAATGGCATTTATGTTCTAAATCAATCAACAGTTCTGAGCATAACGAACACACACAAGAGGAAGAGTTCAGAACTGAACGAATCCTTCTTGTGGCATTGTAGACTGGGTCATATCAATGCGACACGACTAGCTAAGTTGCATAAGGATGGATATTTAAATCCGTTTGAATTTTCATCTTATGATACTTGCCAGTCATGTCTCAAAGGTAAGATGACCAAAACTCCGTTTACGGGACACGGAGAAAGAGTTACCGAACTCTTGGGGCTGATACATAGTGATGTATGCGGTCCCATGTCTACATATGCCAGGGATGGTTCTTCGTACTTCATTACATTCACTGACGATCTCTCTAGATTCGGATATGTGTTCCTGATGAAACACAAATCAGAAGCTCTTGAGAAATTTAGAGAATATAAACAAGAAGTCAAGAACCAAACCGGGAAAAGTATTAAAATCCTTCGATCTGATCGAGGAGGTGAATACTTGAGCAATGAATTCCTGGACTTCCTAAAAGAGAATGGGATTCTCTCTCAGCTAACTCCTCCATATACACCACAGCACAACGGTGTATCGGAACGGAGGAACCGCACCCTATTAGATATGGTGCGCTCTATGATGAGTATAGTTGAGTTACCTATTTCCTTCTGGGGATATGCACTGGAGACAGCAGCATACCTACTGAATAGGGTTCCTACCAAATCGGTGCCTACCACCCTATATGAGATATGGGAGGGGAAGAGACCATATCTTAATTTTATTAAGATATGGGGTTGCCCAGCCTATGTCAAAAGACAAAAACCGGACAAACTCGAGGCAAGGTCTGTTTTGTGTAAGTTTGTTGGATATCCCAAGCATTCGCGAGGGTATATCTTCTACCACAGTGAGGAACAAAGGGTGTCTGTTGCTCAACACGCCACCTTTTTAGAAAAGGAATTTCTTGCAAAAGAGATTAGTGGCTCTGAGGTAGAATTGGAAGAGGTTCCAGCTGTACAAACCACAACAGAAGATTTGGTAGAACCAGAGGATTCGGTAGTTCCCGATGAACCCCAGCCACTCCATCGATCTAGTAGAGTTCCTCACCCACCTGAGAGATACTACGGTTTTCTCATGGATGGTGGGAGCGAGGATTGCATCATGGTTGATGATGACCCAACTAGTTTCGAGCAGGCCATCACGAGTGGGGACTCAGTGAAATGGCTAGATGCAATGCGGTCCGAGATGGAATCCATGTACACCAACAAAGTATGGACTTTGGAAGTTGCTCCTGAAGGGGTAAAACCCATTGGGAGCAAGTGGATCTTCAAGAAAAAACTTGGTGTAGATGGGAAAGTGGAGACTTTCAAAGCTAGACTTGTTGCAAAGGGTTTTCGTCAAAGACCAGGTGTGGACTATGACGAAACCTTTTCTCCAGTGGCTATGCTTAAATCCATCCGGATCATGCTTGCCATCGCTGCATATCTTGACTACGAAATCGGGCAAATGGATGTTAAGACCGCCTTTTTAAACGGTGATTTAGAAGAGAGCGTGTACATGACTCAGCCAGAGAGCTTCGTAGATAGTGGGAGCAGCGAGAAGGTGTGCAAGCTGCTTAAATCCATTTATGGATTAAAGTAAGCATCGCGGAGTTGGAACATCTGCTTTGACGTCGTTATCAAAGAGTTTGATTTCGTCAAAAACGTAGACGAACCTTGTATCTACAAGAAGGTGGCAGAGAGTAAGGTTGTCTTCCTCGTATTGTACGTGGACGACATACTCTTGATAGGAAATGACATTCCTATGCTGCAATCGGTCAAGCTCTTCTTATCACAAAGATTCTCAATGAAAGATTTTGGTGATGCCTCCTGCATATTGGGAATTAGGATCTATAGAGATAGATCTAAACGGATATTGGGATTGTCCCAATCCAGGTACATTGACACCATACTAAAGAGGTTTAGTATGGAAGAGTCCAAACGTGGGTTTTTACCCACGATCTCAGGGCTCACTCTCTCTAAAGAGATGTCTCCCAAGACTGATTTGGAGAGAGCTCGCATGCAAGGGATACCCTATGCTTCGGCTGTAGACTCTATCATGTACGCGATGCTATGTACCAGACCCGATGTAGCATACTCACTAAGTGTAATGAGTAGGTATCAAGCTAATCCTGGAGAGAGTCACTGGACAGCTGTGAAGAGCATTCTCAAGTACTTACGAAGGACTAAAGAGATGCTCTTGGTGTATGGTAACGGAGAACTCCAAGTGGAGTCGTTTACCGATTCGAGCTTCCAGAGTGATAAGGACGACTCTA
The DNA here is from genome assembly GCA_030015575.1 of Agapanthus africanus. Taxonomy (NCBI): domain Eukaryota; kingdom Viridiplantae; phylum Streptophyta; class Magnoliopsida; order Asparagales; family Amaryllidaceae; genus Agapanthus; species Agapanthus africanus. Next base: position 629,693,946 of record CM057342.1, read on the forward strand.
AGTCGCAGTCGGGATTTGTCTTTACCCTTTACGGAGGGGCAGTTAGCTGGAAGAGTTCCAAGCAGGAAACCGTGGCAGACTCGACGATGGAGGCTGAATACATCGCTGCCAACGATGCTGCCAAAGAGGCTGTCTGGATCAAGAAGTTCATTACTGAACTTGGAGTGGTTCCATCCATTGAGCATCCAATACCTTTGTATTGCGATAACAATGGAGCGGTGGCTTTGGCCAAGGAACCCAGGTCCTATCAGCGATCCAGGCATATTCTGAGGCGGTATCACCTGATCCGGGAGATAGTTGATCGCCGGGAGATCGAGGTCAGGAGGGTTGACATGAAGAACAACAAAGCGGATCCACTCACGAAGGCCATTCCCCAGATACAATTTGAGAGACTCTTCGGGATGCTCGGTATGCGATACTACAGCAGCTGGCCCTAGTGCAAGTGGGAGATTGTTAGTTGTATGTATGCCCTAGAGGCCAGTATTGTACAGATGATGTATATTATATTGGATGTTTGGACATATATAGAGAGGACTTTCTTGCTCGATATGATAGTATGCTATCTGGTTGCTCTTTATCTTAACATGTATACTTGTCTCTTGATACTGTCTTAGAGTTACATGTTGGTAAAGCCCTTAGGATGTGTACTTGACTACCTGGACTATGATGCGGATCATACTAGTGGGGACATGGTAGTCCATAAGTACATCCTTCAAGGTCCCTAGTCGTGGGTGTATCGAGACGGGGCATCGATATACCAGAGTAGACTGGCGTATACGCTTCTCGACCAATGAGATGGGTGATGGATGATCCCATATCCATAGGTGTTTGACATCAGAGATGGTATACGGGTGCTCAATGGAGACTGGGTACACTGGACGGACTCGCCGAGAACTCCCAGATGGTATTATACCTCACGTCAGATGGCAATTCTCTGATGACACTTGTGCAGGTTAGTCTGTAGACCCGAGATCGTCATAGAGTCTTGTGTGATTCCCACTGTGCTTTGATTTCCACCTTACCATGTCCATGAGGGCGTGCAAAACGGTGGTTTTTGGGTACAGTCCCGAGTCACATGGAGGCAATGAGCGATAGGAGGGGTTTCGTCTCTCCCGGTATTGGGGGTCGATGTTGCGCTGTGCTCGATTGGCCGTAACAGGGAAGTCCCTGGCCAGGGCTGATTAGAGATTTACTGGTAAGTGTTACCAGTAGTTTCTCGACCCGTTATGAGCCTCACATCGGCATGACTTATCGCTTATTGGGGTCTGACGTTTACCACCCCTAGACTTGATATGCGACATATCAGACGAGGAGACCGGACTGTACGGGAAGTGTTACCGGCAGGCTTTTACAGGAGTTGGAGCGGGCTTGCTTGCTGATCTTCTGATCGCTCAATACCCGGGTAGCCATTACGTCCAGCTAGTACCGCTGACGGCTTGTGGGTGCTTGATGTGATCATCACCTACTGCCGGCGTATTGACGAGTCTTTAGAGTCCTACACAGAGGTTTTACTGGCTCATGCAAAACGAAATAGGAGCACGTATGTGATATGTGCGGGACCGAGAATAATGCGTGTATGTGATACCGTATTCTATTCTCGCGACTTATTGTATCGATCGGTTATATATGATATAGCCGGGTTATCGAATCAAGTGTTGATTCGATAAGTCGATGCATTGGATGCTAGTCGGTTATATGAGATATGAACGGATTATTAAGTCAAACGTTGATTTATTAATTTATTGCATAATTGTATATTTGATATACTAGTTTGCATTAACGAACACTTGTTCACTTTAGGGTTTTTCTCACATGTGAACACTTGAATATATATATATACGATATATATATTAAAAGTGTTTTCTTTTGTATCATGGTTTATGATACACTAGACTTGGGTGTATGAGACTTACACCATTCTATCTTTTATGTTGGATTTTAATATTCAAAGTAATTACAAAATTAGTGGAGGATTAGCTAAATGCTTGAAGCTTGTGGAAGCTTGTGGAAGCATTTGACTAAATCCACTAAATTTGTTTTTACTATGGATATTTCTTAACCCAACCATAAACTTTAGCCTAGGGTTAAGTCTCTACAAGAGTTAGTATATGATACTCACTCACCATGGTTAAACTACTCACTTGATGATTATCCTCATCTCTTTCATTTTTCTTCTTCTTCTTCATTTGCTAAAAAGAAAAAGAAAACTAGGGTTTGATCAAAAGTGAGAAAGATTGTGAGAAACAAAATTCTAAAGAGAACCCACTTCCTATTTCTCCATCCTCTACTAGACTAGTACTTTAGTTTAGGGTGTTTACTTCACTAATTCTCTAGTTAGTGAAGTAGGAGCTTGAGTCGGAATTCCCTCGACGTAGATCATCTTCGGCCTCGGAGACTTCAAGCAAGGTCGCATCCTTCGCGTCGTGAAGCCATGCAAGAGCCCGGGAGAACCTTGATCGCAGCGAAGGGACTTCAACAAGGAGCAAATGAAGTGGAGGACCAATCTACAAAGGTTGTATTTCGTGTTCCCTTTAGAGTAAAGTTGTTTGCTTGCCTTTAGATTCGCCTAAACTCTAGTATACGATCTTGCTTAGGGTTATTCGGCATATAAAATTTTAATTTTGGTATGGTCGATGCCTTGTAGAGCCTTGTTAGTGTGCCTAGTAACCCTACATCCGTGGGGTAATCCTAGTACAGAAAGTAAAATATACATACAACGGGTACATCGACCTCAGCCCGGTCGTGCCCCAAAAGAATAATATACAAACAGGCAGTAACGGCAGTCCACATGTCGGACGCTCGCCCCGCAATATCAAATGTACATAAAAAACCAAACTGTACTACCATTGCATCCAGGCTATCCACTACGACAAATCCGCAATATCACAGCACAACAAAGAACATCAACGTGAATGTCACGTTCGCAAATCCATCTAAAAGGGCTATAGCAGTTAGACAGGATTTACCGATCAAATGACATTCACGGTCGCAGATATAATGTAAATACTGTGAACTAATATATTTAAAATTTTCGATCGACTAAATTTACCGAAGTGGGCCCCAAGCACTACTGTAGCACTCAAAGAAAATCTGGGCCCAAAAGGAATATACCGAAAACCCCATTTTCAACACAGAGACCCACTGAAGAAATTTGGTACAGTGAAGCCACTGTTCGGCGGTGGAACCGCGGCCAAAATGGGGTTTTTGCCACGGTTCCGCCGCGCTATAGTAACATCATGGTACCAATTTTCTTCGGTGTTCTCAGAAAACCTTGCACACATTTCTGCAATACACCAAATATTTTTTTGACAACTAAAAAATTTCGACAGAAACTTTGACAAGAAATGCGGTTTTTGGAAAATCCGGTCGATCGAACTTGTAAACACGTTAGAGCAAGCTAGACTAGGTTAATGGCGTGGCTCTGATACCATTGTAAGTGCACGGCAGCGCCCCGGCCGTCAATCCGACGCCGGAATGCGGAAACGATACTTTTATGAAACTTGTAACCCGGCACTACCGCGCACTTTAAAACCCGGATCGGGCCATTAACCTAATGCTAGCTAACTAGAAGATGGGGTAGAATGCTATACCGAGCGATCTGTGTCCTTCGGTCTTCGGCCTCCGTCCCGATCTCCTCGCGGAATCTCCGGTCTTCATCTCCTCGTCGGAAAGGGCACCACATCGCCGGGTTCTTTTACGGGCTCCCACCTCTGGACCGAGGCAACTCAGGCACGAAGTTGGCGGTCCAAGAAATGCTGTAGATGAAGTGTAGAATCGTTTGTCTCAATTGGGGTTGTGAAGTTGCCATTTTTAATTGGAGAAGGAAAAATGAATTTTGGAGAGGTGTTAGGAATTTTTGCAAGCAAGCAAATGAGATGAATATTTTTCCTCCTCTCAAAAATGAATCCCTCATCCTCACCCACCAAATGTGGCCGGCCTCATCTCCATGGTGGAGGGAAAAATGAAATTGAATAATCAAGAGAAGAAAAGTCATGATATCATGTAAAAAGCAAGTGGATGATAATGAAGAAAAGGAGTCATTCCAAAGCCATATCAATCTTATCAAAATCCATCACCAATTAATGCTAGCCATCATGAGAACAAGAAAGGAATCAAAGATGCTAGAAGCATCATAATCTCTCCAATAACAAGAAACCCCTCCACAATTGCTAATTTGAAAATATGCAAATTAGCCCCTCTCATCACAAAAGTCCGGCCGTGAAGGAACAAAGGAAAACTGGCCGAAACGGAATGCAAACTGGCAACTTCAGAAAACTGATCCCGTAATAAATTACAGGAAAACCCCGCGACTGTATATACATACCCGCATTTGTATTCCGACCGAATACAAATGCAATGAGACAAAATCTACAGTGTACAATACTAGGATCCGGCTTAATCCAAAGCCCACTAGTATTATCCGTCCGATCATGATCCGTGCAATACCGCACGCATATGATCGAACCCTGCCATATCTCCATACGGCCTCTACAGCGTTTCGCCCAAAACTTGAGAAAACGGTCTGTAGGGGACTCTAAAGACTCGTCAATACCTTGGTTGTGGATTTAACAACTAGCACGTCAGAAGTATTAGCCATACGTAACGGGCTACCAGGTATTGACCAAAAGGGACGTCGATGAGCAAACTCATCCTGACACCCTACTGAGCCTGTCAGTGACAATATCCGTACAGTCCGGTCCGTTCGTCTATGAGCATCGCATGGCGAGCCTAGGGGGTTGGTAAAAGTCAGAACCCCAAAAGCGGTATAAGTCATGTCGGAGTGTAGCCCAGAACACTCTGAGATACTACTGGAATACCTACCAGTAAATCTCATGCCTTGGCTAAGGACTTCGTGTAATGGCTCTCCTAGACACAGCGCGACCTCACCCCCAATACCGGGAGAGACGAACCCCTGAAGATCCGTTCACTGCCTCCATGTGGTTCGGGACTGTACCCAACTAAAATCTATTTGCACGACCCCTTTGAGCGTGGTAGGGTAGTAATCAAAGTACAGTGGGAACTCACACGAGACAAATGACGATCTCAGGTCGATGAACTAACCTGTACACATGTCACCAGGGAACTGCTATCTGACATCTGGTATAAGACCAACTAGCAGGTTCCCGGCGAGTCCTGTCCGGTGTACTCATAACCCAATGAGCACCTGTATACATGTTAGGTGAACCAACTGACACCAGTGGCTTGTGAGACCGGCCACCGCCCCTCGTCGGGGTCTCGACTGTATACACTAGTCTACTCTGGAGTATCGATGCCCTGTCTCGAAACTCCCACTACTAGGGACCTTTTAAGGATGTGCTTATAGACCCCAGCTCCCACGTATATGATCACCCTCATACTGCTGGCAGTCAAGCAAGAATCCTAGGGGCTCTATCAACATGCAATAGTGATCTGTAAGATCACCTAAAGCAGTACACGATGATAAAGATAAACCAAATAGCATACTATCATCTTGAGTAAGACTGTCCTGCCGGCATAGGTCCTCCCTCAATCATTGCAATCACGTGCCTGTGATCCAATAATTGACTCTGAGGGCACTATTTCCAACAGGCCGGTCACACAAGCCATTGGTGTTGTGTCACCTAAGATAGTATGCAGGTGATCACTGGAGATGAGTACATCGGACGGACTCGCCGAGAACTTCTAAATGGTATTATACTTATCGTTAGATAGCCGTTCTCTAGTGGCATTAGTATTGTTTTTCATTTGACCTGAGATCGTCACTTGTCTCGTGTGAGTTCCCACTGTACTTAGATTACTACCCTACCACGGCTCAAAGGAGTCGTGCAAACGGGTTTTAGTTGGGTACAGTTCCGAGCCAAATGGAGGCAGTAAGCGATTGTCAAGGATTCGTCTCTCTTGCTATTAGGAGTCGATGCCGCGCTGTGTTCGGTTAGCCATCACCATAAATCCGTGGCCATGGTCGATGATATTTACTGATAGGAGTTCAGTAGTTTCTCGGTTGGTGATGAGTTTGACTTCGGCACGACTTATCAGGTTATTAGCGGTCTGGCATTATCCATCCCCTATACTTGGTATGCGATACTCTTAGACGAAGAGACCAGACTCTATGGAGATTGTCACATTCAGGCTCAGTAAGGTACGGACGGACTTGATTATTGACCTCCCTTTCGACATATATCTGGGTAGCCGTTATGTACAGCTAGTGCTGCTAACGTATTTGTAGTTATGGATTTATCCAATAACTCACTGCAAGCATATTGTCGAGTCATTAGAGTCCTACACGGAGGGTTTTCCCGGTTCAGACGATATGATGTAGAGGCCGTATATTGATACGTGCAGAGATCTGATTAAATACGTGTACTGGTTACATAGATTTTAATTAGACGGTTGATAATACTAGCCGGCTTAAGATTAAGCCGGATTATTAAATCAAGTATTGATTTAATAATTTACATATATATATATATATTGATATATATATATTCTAGTATTATGTTCAATATTCATTTTCTCTCTCTTAGCTATTCGTATTTTTATACGGATACACGTATATATAGCGATACGTATATCGATGATGTATTTCGTATTTATATGGAATACTTTCTAGAAGGTGGACACTTTATTTGTGAATATTCATTCATGAATATTCAAGAAAATGAGATGGCTTTGGGTATGGTTGAGAGCATGTAAAGAGGGATGAGCTTCAATTGTTTATGCATAAATGTTATGTCACATTTTCTTTTATGGTAAAAAAAATAGAAATGAAGTCATTCTTCTCTCATTGATTCTTACAAACACACTTAACTAATTTGCATGATTGCTCTTCATCTTCCTCCTTCTTCTTTTTCACTCTCTTGAGTAATAGAAAGATATAGTTTTTTAAAGTGGAAAATTCCTACATCCCCACACTCCATTTCTAGCAAGCATGTAGTGTCGGTTGGTTCACTAGATGAAGCTGGAGCTTGGATCGGTTTCCCTTGGATGGATTATCTTCGGTAAGGACGGTCGCCTCTCAAGCTTGTTCCCGATGGCATACAAGGAGCTTGGAAGGGATTTCTATGATTGGGTGGATATGCATCAAAGGTTGTAATTTCTAAACCTTGCATGCTTTGTTTAGTAGTTTAGTGTTCGGAACAACGCTAGGGATTAGTTTCTAGTGCTCCTCTTGATTTTTTTTTTCGATTCCATATTAGCAGCGATTACAGCGGCAAGGGCATAAGGAAATTTCAATGGTATCAGAGTCCAGGCCAAACGCTAGAACTAGGTTTAGACTATGCGATAGTTTCGAAGCCAAAAATTTTCTGTATTTAATTCCAAACATCCAATTTTCTATTAGGATTTTCAACCTCCTCTAAAAAAATTTAAACGATTGCAGTGGACTCTTCTTGATGTCAAAATGATCCAAAGCAAGAAAGAGCCCAATCAGAGAACACTAGGTCGCTAAAAATCCCCTTTTGGCCGCTATGGTCGGCCCTGGTGTCTTGGATTGGCTCCATCTTGCTTCAGTTGCTTGGATATGTAGAATTAGGTTTTTTAGAACTATTTGTTTTTGCCCAAATTTTGGTTTGTTCTGTTTGTTCATTTGGGCAATCATGGAAAACTTTCGATCAAAATTTTTGTATTGTTTAATGATCCGTGTATGTTATATATGAGTTGGATAACGTTGTTTAATTGCTATATGTTTGATTAGACGGGGTTGTACATATGTTGTTGCTTGTGTTTATATATATATATCTTGTTTATGGTTTAGACAGATTGTCGTGATAGATAGCCCATCGTGCAATTGCTTGTACAGTTTTGATTTATAATGTTGTATTTATTTTTTCGGGACGAGCTCCAACTTATAGCCACTGTTTTCATATTATGTATATTCTTTTATTGGGGCTCGACCAACATACGGTATATATATTTCTTTTCTGTACTAGGATTAATCCAGAAGAAGTGATTGAGTAGTCGAGTTTTAAAGTGCAGTAGGTGGACGTCTCACGGTGTTTGAGACCGAGCCGCCTCGCTTTAGAATTGGCAGGTTGCTCACCACACTTATAGGGGTTATAGGATCGACCCGCGGAGGAGTGCCCAAGTTACCAGATTCTAGAAAGCGACGGATGTCCAACACATGGTGTCGAGGGCGGGTTACCAAGTTTCTATAATTGACGGATGACTTGCCGCACTCGTAAGGGTCTAGGATAGATATTGTATGGGCTACCCATACAGCCGGGGAACATTACGTTTCATTTGGGCTCAAATGAAACGCAGGGCTTCTAGTTTATCCGCTATTCCATTTTGTTTGCCACATGCCTGTGATATTTTTACATGCATGTGATGATACACACACACACACACATATGTATTAGATGCTTCTATATATTTTGCAACCGTGCTAGCCCTGTCTCCGCTCTGCCGTAAGTTAAGTAACCTTACTGTAAAGACTCGGGACCCCATGGTGAGTGCGGATGGCATATAAAAAATGTTAATTTGGTTGTTTCTGGTGTGTCTTAGAAACATGAATGATGAAACTACATTACATGCAAGGAAAATAAACTAATATGATGTTGTTGGAACCAAATTTTAAAACAGTAGTCTTATTCTTTTGATTTTTATAGAGGTATTCAGTTAGGAATATCCTGCACCTCATTCGATGAAGAAAGAGACTTGATCCCTTCATGGGGAGTTCGCTCTTAAGAAAAAGTTTATGTTACTATGACATTCGGTTTTCTTCAAAACCACTCGTTTTAAAATGCGGAGCATAAGCCACTCCTTTTCAAAGCCACTCGAGTTCCTTCAACGATATCAAGTTCATTACGATAAAGGTTTTTCGCCACAAACCAGCCGTTGCCCTATGTTATTTCAGATTAGTAGTATTTAGTATTCGTGTTGCGTTTGTTGACCCAGTCAAGACGTAATATGCGGTTGCTAAGTGGTGCTTTTCTATATATAGATATGTGATTAGTTAGGACAGTCGTGTGGCCTTGTTGACCTAGTCAAGGGCTCGTGCTGGTGAGTTTAATGAAATCAAGAAAATAACAGGTTGAACTTGACTAGCGGTTTATGGCTTATTGACCTCAAGATCATAAACCGTTAGGGGCAAAAACCATATCGAGAGTTTCAAATATAAGGGAAACATGCCAAGTTTGTGCATACCTTCTGGAGTGTTGTAATTTTGGTCGGTTTCTATCAAGATTATCACACGATGATAGTTGGGTCTCGATTCCCACTGATGTGTAGGTATTACTCCTCAAAAGATTTTCACTTCACAACTAGCTAACCTATTAGTTGTCAAGAAAGTGTTAACGAGGTTGTGCCTTTGCGGAAACATGGTTATTAAATTGAGTCTGTGCGAAAGCATAGGGGACATCCCTCGGAGTACCAACACCTGGATGAACGGTAAGAGAACTTGTAAGGTGTACATGATTAGATAAAGTGATAAACCAATCTAATCTCGATAGAGTGCACACTGAGTGTTTCTTTTCTCTCTCTATGGCAGTGACCCATGACTTACCCTAAACTAAAACTCATAAACCAAGTTAATCGAACCCTTTTACAGACTTTGGCTTTGGAATGCCATGATTCACAACAAAGTCATATATTTCTCTGTTGCTCCTACTTTCCCTTCACCTTCTCCAGAATATTCTGTATCACTACAATGATCCATATTGCTTGAAAAAGCCATCGTATAGTTACATACGAACTTGAAAAAGTTACTTCAGTTAAGGATGATCACTAATTCTGCAGAAATTGAATAAGATTATTTAGTTGCCTCTTTCCTTTACCTTCTCTCAGGTTGCGAGAACTCCTTATATTAGGAGAGTACACCAGTTACGCTTATTAGATAGTCTTCTTCCAAATCTTAGGCTGGTGCCGAAAGGTAGGAAAGGAAGAAAACTAATTAGTCTAAATGTGGTGTACAGAAGGTAAGATGTAGAGACATATAAAGGGATTGAACTGAGGGCAAAGAAAATTGCAACTAGTGTCATGAATCTAGATATTGGAGAAGGCATTATTAAGAATACCCGCCCGCCTCTTAAAACATTTATGTTTTTAAATTTCTGTGATATTATAATTGAAAAATGTTTTCCTATTTAATTCTGATTCCAGGGTATGTATATAGAAGATTAGAGTCTCATATCTATAGGGCGTTACAGATTCTGAGAAAGAGTAGAATATTGGGAAATGGGTGATTTGATCATCAATATCGGAATTCGTAGCAATTGGTGATATTGGATTAAATCGCATGGATTTGCTTAACAACAAATATTTGGTTTCGAATAACCGTTATTATGCATCAATTTTTAAAATTGAATATATGTATATTTATTTTTTTAAGTGAGATATAAATTTTAAAAATTGTGTTCAAAACATTTACCTTTATCAGTTGAGGATAAGCTAAGGTGTATTGAATAACGGTGTAAGACATTCTTAACCAAAATGCAGTGTTCAATCTACAATACACGGAGTTCGAGTTATTGTACTCTTGGGACTTGTACATGGTAATGTATGTTGGCCAGTGTCCTTTAGGGTAAAGGGTTGGTAATCTTACTTTATTCAGTTTACCTATGAGTTCTCTGGTTTTAGATACGCATTCATTGAAATGCAAAGTCCAAAGATTTTGAGAAGTTTATAAATATAAGATTGAAGTAGAGAACCAAACGTTGAAAGTATCGGGATTCTTCGAAGTGATCGAACATGTAGATATTTATGCTAGGTATTCCATCGTAGTAATATTGAGAACTTGATTCTCTTACAGATTACTCATCCGTGGGTGCGTTCCTTAGTGAGTAGTGTTGTATGGCCTTTTTCCATTTGGGGTATGCACTGTAAATAACTGCATAACTTTTGAATCTGGTTCCATCTAAATTAGTGCCTTTGATTCTATATGGACATAGAATGGTTGCATATTTTGAGCTTATTAAGATATGGAGTTATCCGGTTTCTGTTTAAAAGAAGAATCCGGACAAACCCAAGGCACGCTTCGGTAATGGCAGTTTGTGGTTTATCCTAAGCATTTGCTAGGGTTTTGCTTCTGCCATTTTCAAGATCAATCTTTGGTTTGTTCTTGACTCACCACCATTTTACAAAAAGGACTTATTTTCAAAAGAAACTAGTAGGAGTATGGTAGAACTTGAAATGATTCCAAAACCATAAACGGTTACTGAATATTTAGTAGAACTTGAGGATTTAATTGGACTTGACAAACCTTAGCCACTCCGCAGATTTTAGTAGGTAATCTCAGTCACCTTAGAGATACTTTGGTTTTCTCATAGACGATGACAGGGAGGTCAGCATCATGGTTATGATGGCCTTGCTAGAAATCAGCAGGTCGTAGGAAGTGGTAACTTCCAAATGAACAGATGCATTATATCCAAGTTGGACTCCACGCACTTCAGCAATATAGAATTTGCTAGGTGCTCCTGAAGGGGTAAAACCCATTAGAAGCAAGTAGATCTTTTGAGATCAGTGCTGGTGGAAAGGTGGTAACCTAATAAGACTAGACTTGTAGTAAATATTTTCATCAAATACCCGACGTGGATTATGATGAAACTTTTACTTTAGTGTCTTGTTGAAGTCCATATAGATATGGCTTGCCACTGCTGCTATTCATGACTGTGATAACTGGAAGGTGGATGATTATAATGTCTTTCTAAATAGGAATTTAGAAGTGTACATGTATATGACTCTGCTAGAGAGTTATCGTAGTCAGTGTGAGCAGCGGAAGTTGTGCAAGTAGCTTATGTCTATTTATAGACTAAAGCAAGCACAATGGAGATGGATCATCCATTTTAATGTGACAGTCATAGTATTTGACTTCAACAAAACAACATATGGACCTGGTAAGAAGGATGTGGGGAGTAATGTCCTGGTATATAGATGACATACTCCGGATAGGAAGTGATGTTCCTATACTACAATCAGTCAAACTTTGGTTATCACAGATGTTTCTCCATATAGGATCTGGATAATATATCAAGAATTCTGATGACTAGATCTATGGTTTTAGGTCTAGATTTAGGAAGTGTCCTAGTCTGGGTACTTAGACACCATTCTAAAAGTGGTTTAGAATGGACGACTCCTGGCGTAGTGGTGTACCCGTAGGTGATGGAGCCACCCTCTCTAAAGAGATGTCTTCTAGACTGATAAGGAAAGGGACTTGCATGAATGACATATCACTTGCTTAAGAAATTGAGTCAACCATGTGATGTCATGTACCAAACCAGATGTTGCTTTTGCACTTACTGTAATAAGCAAATATTAATCTAATCCTGGAGAAATAAGGAAAACAGTTAAAAACAGAAGAGTATGTTCTTGGTATATGGTAACAGCAGCCTCCTCCAAGAAGCAGTTATCGGTTCTGGCTTCCAAGGTGACCTGGACGACAGAGATGTGGTCGAAGTTTTCAATTTACCTTCTTCTGAGGAGCAGTATGTTAGATAAGGTTCCAATAGGGATACTAAGATAACCATGGTGCAGGATGCTGGTTATGGCTCAATGGTGGATATAGCCCAAGAAGTTTGTTGGATAAAATTGCTCATTTATCGTTGATACTGAGATAATAGTATGCTAACTGTTTTGTCTTTATCATTGATGTGTATACGTTTTACTTGTTATTATGTATCACTAATACATAATGATTAAGCCCGTAGGATTCTTTCTTGACTACCAACATTATGATGGCAATTATATATGTGAGAGCTGGGTACTCCATAAGCATATCCTTAAATGTCCCTAGTCAAGAAAGTATCGAGATTGGACATCAATATTCCGGAGTAGACTAGTGTATACGTTTCTAGACCCCGATGAGGGGTGGTGTCCAGTCTCACAAGTCATTGGTGTTGTGTCACCCAAGATAGTATACATGTGCTCACTGAAGGTGAGTACACCGGACGGACTCGCCGAGAACTTCTAGATAATATTATACATATCGTCATATAGCAGGTTTTTAGTGGCATGAGTACATGTTGGTCCTTTGACCTGAGATCGTCACTTGTCTTGTGTGAGTTCCCACTGTACTTAGATTACTACCCCACTACGGCTCAAAAGAGTCGTGCAAACAGGTTTTAGTTGAGTATAGTCCCGAGCCATATGGATGCAATAAGCGATTGTCAGGGATTTGTCTCTCCTGGTATTAGGAGTTGATGGCGCGCTATGTTCGGTTGGCAATCACCATAAATCCATGGCCACAGTGAATGAGATTTACTGATAGGAATTCAGTAGTTTTTCGGTTGGTGACGATCTTGACTCCGACACGACTTATCGGGTTATTAGGGGTCTGACGTTATCCACTCCTATACCCGATATGCGATACTCTTAGATGAAGAGACTGGATTTTACGAAGATTGTTATATTCAGGCTCAGCAGGGTATGGACGGACTTGATTGTCGATCTTCCTTTCGACATATACCTGGGTAGCCGTTACGTACAGCTAGTGCCGTTGACGTACTTGTGATTATGAATTTATTAAGTAACTCACTGCCAGCATATTTTCGAGTCTTTAGAGTCCCACACAGAGGGTTTTCTTGGTTCAGACGATATGATATAGAGACCGTATATTGATACATGCAGGGGTTCGATTAAGTACGTGTACTGGCTACACAGATTTTAATCGGACGGTTGATAATACTAGCTGGCTTAAGATTAATCCGGGTTATTAAATCAAGTATTATTTAATAACTATATATATATATATTCTAGTATTATGTTCACAATTCAGTTTCTCTCTTTTGGCTATTCGTATTTTTATACAGATACGCGTATATGTAGCAATACGTATGCCGGGGATGTATTCTATATTTATACAGAATACCTTCTAGAAGGTGGACACCATATTTGTGAATATTCATTTATGAATATTCAAGGAAATGAGATGGGTTTTGGTATGATTGAGAGCATGTAGAGAGAGATGGAATTCAATTGTTTATGCATAAATGTTATGTCGCATTTTCTTTGATGGTAAAAAAATAGAAATGAAGCCATTCTTCTCTCATTGATTCATACTAACACACTTAGCTCATTTGCATGATTGCTCTTTATCTTCCTCCTCCTCCTTTTTGTTCACCCTCTTGAGTGATAAAAAAGTGAGTTTTTGAGCGCGGAAAATTTCTACAACCTCACACTCCATTTCAAGCAAGGTTGGAGTGTCAGTTACTTCATTAGATAAAGCTGGAGTTTAGATCGGTTTCTCTCGGGTGGATCATTTTCGATAAGGGTGGTCGTCTCTCAATCCTGTTTCCAACGGTCTATGAGGAGCTTAGAGGGGTCTTCCATGATTGGGTGAACACGCATCAAAATTTGTAATCCCTAAACCTTGCATTCTTTCTTTACTATTTTAGTATTTGAAACGATCGCTATGGATTAATTTCTCGTGCTACTCTTAAATTTTTTTTTTGTTTTTTGATTTCGCATTGGCCGCGATTGCAGCGGCAAGGACACTATGAACTTTCTAGCCGAGTTAGGAGGATTACGCTCAGCTTGTAGCACACATCTACCTCTAGTCTTCTTTCAGCAGTTTATTTCCAGTATGCCACTATTTTGAAACTTTCCTGTTATTGTACTTTATTTTGTTTTTGACATCTTATTTGTACTTTGAAATCGTGAAGGTTGAATGTAAATAAAGTTGAAGTTGAATTTTAATTCTCTTGTTAAATCTTGTCATGTTATTACATTGCTCATACTACGCTTAGCGTATTTATTTTGGGAAATGTCCTTCTCGAAATAAATATGTCATGGATCTTGTCACGTACATGCTCCCGTCTTTTAGGAAGCAGGGTGTGACAAAAACTCTATCTCCAATTGCATTTTCGTTTGCCATATTTCAACCCGAGACTTAATGTCAAGCGTCTGGGTAAGAATATGGCAAATGAAAACGTTAATTGTGATAGCGTTTTTATTGAAAGGAAAACGCTATCCAGGATAGCGTTTTTATTAAAACGAAAATGCTATTCAGGATAATGTTTTTATTTTTGATCTAACTGCCTCTCGAGTCCTAATCCTACGTGGTGTGCGAAGGTCTAGTATGGAAAATAGTTTGGAGGAGGTCCTATTTTAGGATTTATTTTTAAAAATAGGGTTATTTAAGGAAAAAAATCAAGAAATATTTTGTTTTATTTTTGCTTGTGAATATTGGAAGGTCTTTATAGTTTGCAGCATTTGTCCCTGCAAATGATAAAATCATCTTAATTGATTTTCTCTCATTCTATCCTCTATAACATCAATCTTCAAATTGCTATGAATGTACTCAATTTTTATCCTAATTTTTAGTGTAATACCACTAATCTCTCTTAACATTCTCATTTCAGCCACAATCACTTCTAAACATGTTTTTTAATCTCATATCATTTCGATCCATAAAAAAATGTCGGCCTTATCATCGTCTTGAAGCATTTGTTAATTTTCCTTTCAATTTCAACAATATTTACCCTACAATTACTTGACACTTAGTAACATAAAAACTGCTTCTAAACATTTCTTGGTCATTAATTACATTATGTACCTATTCCTTGGTAAATTAGATTTCATATATTCAGTTTTTGTTCTGTTAATTCTAAAACGTTTAGAGGTCGGCATCTCTTCATCTACTTTAGATTTTATCTTTCTTTGGATTCAACTATTAATATCATCAGCAGAGAACATACACCTTTACACATCATTCTAAATATGTCTTATAAGTCCATTCATAACTAATGTAAAGTAATCCTCACCCAATCATCCTTACTCTAGTAATTACTCTATCTTTTATATCGTTAATCATATATATATATATATATATATATATATATATATATATATATATATATATATTTGAGACACTATTTTATTATTTAAAATCCATCACATTATTTTCTTGGGAACCAATCATAAGATTTTTCTAAATGGGTAAGGCATGTAGATCTCTCTATATTTCACCATTAACCGTTTAAAAAAAATAAATTGCTTACATGGAAAACTACAACCAAATTGGACATTTTTTCTTTAATTTATGTTTAATTACCCTCTCTTATTATTTCATTATATATTCTAATTTGAACAATTATGTATATATTCTTTTAATCTTATAAATAGGTATAAAGATAGTTCTCTTCCATTCATCAGTCATTTTCTTTATATCCATAATTTTATTAAATAACTTAGTTAACCATATAATATTTGTATCTCCGAAACACTTCCTCCCTTTGATAAGAACATCATCAGATTCTGCTGCTTTTCATATTTTTATTTTTTTAAGGCTTTCTTCACTTCATTATTATGCCAAATCTTTAGACAATATGTAATGCTTCTATTGGTATCTAAATTGTTTATTTCTAACTCAAGTTAATGAGTACTATTTTCATACAAATAAGTCTCGAGAATGTTATATCCTGAGAAGTTCTCAAGAATTAATGTCTCAGTTAATTAATATTAAAAATATTTTTTGGATAATCGTCGTAGTTCATTTTGATCTCCATTGCCTAATGGATATATACACTAATTTTCATGTGTTTTCGATACCTTATGAAAATAATTTTTCTATTTTTCTTTGATTTTATAGTTTTAACTAAAACACTTTTATTTTCACTCTTAATTCATTTAAATTATCTAGGTTTCTACTCTATTTTTCCTTTCTCATCTTAGTTTTTTTGTTTCATAGTTTTTGTAAAAGAATGTATTTAGTCAACATCAAAGGACCGACTGAATTAATTAAATTTATTTAGGATTATATGAGAATTGGTAATTAATATGGATCAAGCATCTCTTAATTTAATACAAATTGCTAATTGTTTGAAACTAATCTTAATTATTATTTCAAGCTGTCAACAATGACCAAATACCTATCTGAACAAAATAAATTCATTGCTACTTTAGATAAAAATATATAGAATCTCAATTTTCTTTTGAAATTAAAATAAAATCTTCATTTGATACTGAAGTAGGAGAAAATTGTCCAGCGTTTCTAATGTGATTCATGCGAGACTGAAATTGAAAAAAGAAAAGAAGAAATTATTTCAAGGTTATTATATATTGTTGGCACGCCATGATATCAAATAGATAAATTAAATAATTAGATATCCGAAATTGCTTTTTGAAAATATCAAAATAAGTGAATAACTAAAATAAGTGAATAACTAAATTTTTTTCTTGGATTTTGAAATGCCAAAAATATATCATTTGGATCTAATGAAGAGGCTTGATCAGGCCTTTTGGCCCAGATATAGTTTGCTCATGTCACCCTGGCTAAGCCTAACAGGCGTGGCTTTAATATTTTTTTATTTTTTAAATTTGATGCTTGCTAATTACTGTCTGTGGCTTTAACAGCCAATTAATGTGCCATCATCAAGGCTTAATTGAGTGCATAACTTCTATTTGGTGGTTTATTGACTGCTATTAAGGCTATACTTTGCAATATTTGTTGTAATCTTGCATTCAAATTCTAAAAATGGAGCACATGGCGCAAAATTGTTGCTATGATGCGAGAGTGCTCATTTTCTTACGGTTCAGCGGAAGGTCAAGGGTTCAAATCCTGCTTACATCAGGTTATGGATTATTAATCAAGAAGAAGTAGAAGAAGAAAAGAATATGCCTATGGAACCAAATGGCCCAAAAAAGTGCTATGGAGACATGGAAGAGAGAAGAGAGAGAGCCTAATTAATTGTGATAAATAGGTTTCTCATCATGGTATTAAACATTGCATGCAATAGTACTTAATATATCTAAAAATATATGTGTCCTAGCTTCATAGTTGACTTGTATAATAGAGATTTGGTGCTTGTGATAACACCAAATTGATGAATACATAATATAGAGAGAGAGTATGACCTAATGCTAGTTTGATGACTGCAAGTTTCATCTTTTTAACAATCATTGTCGTCAAGTGGCAAAACTTTGAATAATTTACTAACTAAAATTGACTTCCTTTTATTTATTAATCATCCTATATACATGCGTTTGATGTGAGAGAAGACATAATTGAGAGCAACACTTAGAATAACCTAATCACGTATTTGACTTGATGCATGATACGTACTATACAATACGTTATGCAATTAATTAAAATATTTTGATGATAGGTTTGGACATTTAAAATCTTTTGATAATTCTCCGAAGACGGACCATAAGAACTCAAACATGTAGAATCGACATAAATTTTATCTTAATGTGATAAATAGATAATAAACAAGTTAATTTCCAGTAAAAACAAAATTATCTAATTTGTTTTCTCACACTGCATATAGCTACCCATAGAGTAGAGACAATATATGCTTCTTTCGATTTTGTCCACAGAGGAAAAAAATATCCAATTGATTTTCCATATTTAACCACAACGCAGTCTGCCTCTATTACCATAACAACTATATTAACAATCTTTTATATAGCTATAATGCCAAATTTTCATTATTAAAACCGTGCTATAAACAAGTAATATTTTTTAATTGTAGTGGAGGCTCGATACAATAATTATATCGAACTGTCATTATCCGATTCACTTCATTCCTTGTTGTCATTATGCTAACTTAGCCACACCCATTTGGCATGTGAAAGAGACTTAATTGTTAATTAGATGCTCATGAACAAGGCTTTACGCACTATGACAGAACATAACCTTCATGCATCGTGATACTTTATTTTAGAGAGAGATTACGTTTGAAAACTAAGTTTTTTTATGGAGCTAATTATAGGAATAATTAAAAGATTAAAAGAACATGTCTCTTATGAAAACATTATAACTCTCTTATCTTAATCCTTATGTTTAGTAGGCATGTGTAAACTATTACTTGAATATTATGCCAACATATATAAGATTTATATAGTTTTGGTAAATAGCAAAGTCTTAATCATCTACTTAATTAGCCATTTAGGTTAATTTCACTGACAGATTGTCACACAATAAACAAGGATCTTTGTGGTATTGAATTGATTAGTGAAGCATCAAGACCCTAGTGATGTAAAGTATGAATATATTAATTTTGTGCCATGGAAGACAAAAGTTTGATAATGGAAAACAGGATATTAATCAATATATGTTACTATTTGGGAGAGGCATTTGCGGTAGCGAGCGCAGCGGATACACGACAACCAACTCTTATAGATCTAAACTAAGATTCCTTTAACACGAATAATAAAACTAAAACAAACGCAATTAAATAACACGAGGTTTTTTGCAGGATGGAAGGAAGAACTTTATTAGAACTTTTAAGAAAAAGAAAAAAGGCTTATAGAGAATTACAATAACTCACTCCTTATTATGATCTCCAATGAGATTTTTTTCTCTCTCTCAAAGTTCTCTTATGATCGTCTTGATCCCAAAGAATCTTGCATTAAAATGGAAGATTATGCTTAGTACATGAAATGGAAGATTACTAGGAATCCTTGCATTCCAGGGAATGGGATGACCGGGTATCTAATCCCAAAAAATCTTGCATTAACGTGCTTGGTATATTTTAATCATTCCCTATAATGTATGTGTGTGCAACCGTTGACCGGCGGTGAGACCGGCGGTGAACAGCCAATCGGCGGCGGGCTGGCCGGCGGACGACCGGCGGCGGGCTACAGCTGACCAGCAGCGAACGTCCAATCGGCGACTGGGCTGGACGGTGAACAATTGGCTGCTGGCCGACGGCGAACATTCGATCGGCGGTGGAATGGGCAGCAGACAATCGACGATGGCTGTGGGGCCGGCTAGCTGGTGGGTGGCAATGGATGCCGGCGGCGGATGGTCAGGATTATCTTCATTTTAGAAGAGAATATTTCGCGGTAATTTCAGATAGACACATATTTTGGGGGAAGTAGGATTACTATGAAATGTGGTTATTTTATTACCATGGTAATTTTATATTCCCAGAATTATCTTTTACACCTAAACAAGTATAGTAATATTTCATGATGATCTAGGATTACCACCTAGATTAGCTCCTACCAAATCCACCATAAGTAATTTGCATCATAACCTATCAAAATTTACCAGGAAACTTGATCTTATATTAAACTAGATAAGTTTAAGCACAAAAAGAGACATCTTTAAAGGAAAAATTAAAACATGAATCAATGTAGATTAATCTAACCATAGGTATAAAGAAAATTACCTAGTCATAATTGAAGAAAAACAATGCATAAAATTAAAAGACATAAAAAATAAAAACTTAAAACTTACAAATAGCAGATCCAAAATTCGGAGTTTGCTCTCCACCAATCATCCAGAATTTAAAACTAGGGTTTTTAATAGAGAATAAAAGTTGTGTGAGAACTTCAGCCCTCTGTAAAAAGAGTATTTACAGACTAACATCAAAATCTAAACCCTAACCCTAAAAAAAATCACCACGCCAAAGATCAGATCGAACGACCAAAATTCTTCTGCGAAAATGGTGAGAATTTCACTCTTTTGGCTTAAATATTTCCGATCGTGACGCGGTTTTTTCTATGATCTCCTGATTCCGAATATAGTCGTCCATATATGTTTTCTTTAAGTAAAATTTCTTTTGGATCGTTCAGTCATATTATTTTCACTAAAATAATCTTCTGACGGTTAAGTGGATTTCTTTTATGGAGGCTTCCCAATTCTGACGAATTTGATCTCTTGATTTGATTTGGCTGCATTTAAACCACAAAATATTTCAAAATAAATCTTTAGTAGTATCTATTTTATTTAGGAAAATATTTAAACCAATTAACTCACAAAATATTTCATTTATTATATAAGATATATATAATGTGTTTTTGACAGATAAATCCATAAATATTCTTAAATTATTATTAATGCATTTATTAATTAACAAAAGATAGGAAAAAACTAGTTAAAGTTGTGCAATAAATTAGATTGATCATTACGCTTTTGGTTTCTATATCACGATATTGGTTTCCATACCACCGGGTTTGCATATCACGCTTTTGGTTTCTATACCATGATATTGGTTTCCATACCACGCTTTTGGTTTCTATAGCACAATATTAGTTTCCATACCACAATTAAAGATTTGGTGATGTAGTTTCATACACCCTTGGGTCTATACATAGATCATAGGATTCGACCCTACAGTTTAAGATGCTTATAAGTCAATCGTCTTACTTTCGGGATTTTGAACAGTATACCTGCCGATGTTGGAACGTAACACAACATATATAATATCCTGTGAGTCCATAACCCGGTCTTCGTGACTTATTTGTGTAAGTGCACGGCGGCGCCCCGGCCGTCAATCCGACGCCGGAATGCGGAAACGAAACTTTTACAGAACTGGTAAACCGGCACCACCGCGCACTGTAAAACCCGGATCGGGCCATTAACCTAATCTTAGCTAACTAGAGAATGGGTAGAATACTATACTGAGCGATCCGTGTCCTTCGGTCTTCGGCCTCCACTCCGATCTCCTCGTGGAATCTCCGGTCTTCATCTCCTCGTCGGAACTGGCACCACATCGCCGGCTTCTTTTACGGGCTCCCACCTCTGGACCGAGGCAACTCGCGCACGAAGTTGGCAAGCCGACGTGCCCAAGAAATGTTGTACGATAAGTGTAGTAGCTTTGTCTCATGGGGTATGAAGTTGCCATGATGGAGGAATGAAACAATGGAGATCAACTAGAATTTTGTAGCAAGCAAGGAAAAATGAGATGAATGAATTTCACACATTTTTTTTCTCCCTCTCTATGTGGCCGGCCTCTCTCAAGAATGGGAGTGGGAAAAATGCAAGGGATGAGCACAAGAGAGTAGGAAGGTGACCATAAGAAAATATGAAGATAATGAGGTAAAAGTGTCACACCACCAACAACACAAATCCAATCTCATAAATGAAAACCATCATGAATGAAAAAGCAAAGATGCTATACCCATCATAATCCCTCATATACAAATAAACCCCCTCCACAATGCTAATTTGCAAATATGCAAATTAGCCCCTCCCATCACAAAAGTCCGGCCGTGAAGAAACAAAGGAAAACTGGCCGAAACGGAATGCAAATTGGCAACTTCAGAAAACTGATCCCGTAATAAATTACAGGAAAACCCCGCGAATGTATATACATACCCGCATTTGTATTCCCACTGAATACAAATGCAATGAGACAAAATCTACACTGTACAATACTAGAATCCGGCTTAAATCAAAGACCGCTAGTATTATCTGTCCGATCATGATCCGTGCAATACCGCACGGATAAGATCGAACCCTGCCATATCTCCATACGGCCTCTACAGCGTTTCGCCCGAAACTTGAGAAAACGGTCTGTGGGGGACTGTAAAGACTCGTCAATACTTTGGCTGTGGATTTAGCCACTAGCACGTCAGAGGTCTTAGCCATACGTGACGGGCTACCAGGTATTGACCAAAAATGACGTCGATGAGCGAACTCATCCTGACACCCTACTGAGCCTGTTAGTGACAATTTCCGTACAGTCCGGTCCGTTCGTCTATAAGTATCGCATGGCGGGCCTAGGGGGTTGGTAAAAGTCAGACCCCCAAAAGCGGTACAAGTCGTGTCAGAGTGTCGCCCAGAACACCCTGAGATACTACTGGAATACCTACCAGTAAATCTCCTGCCTTGGCCAAGAACTTCGTGTAATTGCTCTCCTAGACACAGCGCGACCTCACCCCCAATACCGGGAGAGACGAACCCCTGAAGATGCGCTCACTGCATCCATGTGGCTCGGGACTGTACCCAACTAAAATCTGTTTGCACGTCTCCTTAGAGCGTGGTAGGGTAGTAATCAAAGTACAGTGGGAACTCACACGAGACAAATGATGATCTCAGGTCGATGAACTAACCTGTACACATGTCACCAGGGAACTGCTATCTGACGTCTGGTATAATCCCAACTAGCAGGTTTCCGGCTAGTCCTGTCTGGTGTACTCATAACCCAATGAGCACCTATATACATCTTAGGTGAATCAACTGACACCAGTGGCTTGTGAGACCGGCCACCGCCCCTCGTCGGGGTCTCGACTGTATACACTAGTCTACTCTGGAGTATCGATGCCCTGTCTCGAAACTCCCTCGACTAGGGACCTTTTAAGGATGTGCTTATAGACCCCAGCTCCAACGTATATGATCGCCCTCATACTGCTGGTAGTCAAGCAAGAATACTAGGGGCTCTATCAACGCGCAATAGTGACCTGTAAGTTCACCTAAAACAGTACACGATGATAAAGATAAACCAGATAGCATATTATCATCTTGAGTAAGACTGTTCTAACGGTATAGGTCCTCTCTCAATCATTGTAATCACGTGCCTGTGATCCAATAATTGACTCTGAGGGCATTATATCCAACAATTTGGATTTATAGGAATCGACTCTGCCTTCTTAGATATTCATGAGTCGATCGCTATACTCTTAGGATCTTTAGAACCCGGTTGGTTGTATTTTCCCTACGTTGACATATAACGAGGCAAATATATCATCCATTGGATCCACAGTCCGGTCTTTGTGATGTATTAGACTATGGGAATCAACTCCGCCTTTATGGACACTTACAAGTTGATCGCTTTATTCTTAGGATCTTCGGATCTGATGATAACAGTATACTTGCAGGCATTGGAACGCAATATGATAAGCATATTTCTGATTCGGCCTTTGTGGCTTATTAAATCACTCACTTCATATTATTGATGCTGGAATGCAGCTCGATGAGTTTATATGTTTGATTCGGTCTTTTTGACTTAGTGAATCATAAGCTTGGGATCTTCGATGTTGGAACACAACGCGACATGATGTAGTAGTGGATGGATTCGTCCTTTGTGGCTTTTGAATTTCAGATTGGTATCTTCAACATTAGACCGCAATGTGACAGACATATTTGCAGACAGAAGGTAGTATTGTTATTTGTTTATGCCCTTGGATTATATACAACGTGCTTAAAACGTCAGGTTCGTTGGGCAGCGACATTTTGGTAGATTTTTGTCATCGATAGATATCTTTGGAGCCTCTGATAAGGCTTTGGTATAGATTAGCTTCAGTGTCATGTTGTACAGGTGGTGTCCATTATGACTTTTGGGTTTGTTTTCTTGTGAATCGAAAGGATTTCACGAGAGTTAATTTTCCAATGAGTCATGAGGATTTCATTAGGTAGTTTTCTGAGCGAGCCGAGAGGATCTCGTAGGATGTTTACTTCTATATCACAGTGGGGCATTACCGGTGTAGACCATTGGTGGAATTCTATAACTTACGAAGTGTGGCATTAAGTCACAGGTGTAAGCCATTGGTGGGACTTTGTAGTCTTGTTTGATTCCTACTTTATTCTGCAGGACCTTTGAGTTTAGAGGCACTGCCGGGTGGGACTGTAATTTGATCATTCTGACGGCATCAAGAACGTTCTTTTGCACTCTGAAGTGGCACCTTGCAGTTTATTGGTAGCATTGAATCATTTATGACACGCTTGACATGCTTATGCTTTAGAGTGATTGTAAAATTGCTTTGGACGAATTGCCTCTTCAAGATTAATTATTATAGTCACGAGATTATCTAGAAACTTCCTATTTGCTGAAGGTAGTACACGAAATAGCTTGGTCAGGGCTGCTACAATCTTAGGTTTGTTGCTGAATAGCCCTGATGAGAAAGGTTATAATCACCCCCTATCTTGTCGTATTAGGTTTATATTCCTCACCAGCTTGACTAACAAATCTGGGTGTTTCAGTATTAGGGATTGAATCTCCGAACTTTCATTCAGATTGTTGGAAAATGTAGAAGAATCCGATGCTACTCTCATTTCATTTTGTTTTTGACTTTCCCATACAATAACTAAGACAACTAGTTCGATGGCAAATCACCTGTTTTCAACAGTGGTACTATATGCTAACCGTGATCGGCTGAGAGAATTCACCATTTGAAGAATAAACTGCACTCTTCTACTATAAAGTACATTCTGTGTTTTATAAGGTAAAATTTTAGTTTAGGAACATAGTGGTCCGTTTTGCGGAAATTTTATACATATATTAGTTTAAAGTCATTCGGACATGAATCTTAGTCTAAGATCATCTCGGATCAATTCCAGTTTAGGGACGTAGCGGTCCATTCCAGTTTAGGGACGTAGCGGTCCATTTTGCGGATATTTTATACATATATCAATTTAAAGTCATTTCGGACATAAATTTTAGTTTAAGATCATCTCGGACAAATTCCAGTTTAGGAATATAGCGGTCCATTTGGCAGAAATTTTGCAGATCCAGTTTAGAAACTTGGGGGTCCATTTTGCGAATATTTTATACATATATTAGTTTAAAATTATTTCGGACATGAATTTTAGTTTACGGTCATCTCAAACCAATTCCAGTTTAAAGGCGCACCGGTCCATTCCAGTTTAGAGACTTTGAGGTCCATTTGTAAGAAATTTCATAGGTATATTAGTTTAAAGTCATTTCGGACATGAATTTTAGTTTAATGTCATCTCGGACCAATTCCAGTTTAAGGACTATTTGTCGCCGGAAACGAGGAATTGAGGCGTGGGAAACGTGTCCAGCCTGAATCTGAGGGCATATGTTATATGGAATATATCTATCCACCTCTCCAAAGATATCAAGTTGATTTATGGCACCGTATATTGGAGGTTTAGATGGATGCGACCGTTGTGGCAGACTTCTCAGATTCCCCCTCATATGTGAGGGTTTTTGATTGTGGGGACGCTTTTTCCTGCAGGTGCAAGCCCTTACAGTTAATTACGTTATTGCAACGCGATAACAACTTTCTCCTTCTCCATGCGCATCACTTCGTGTAATGATATAATTTGTTTATTTTGGGGTTACCCTTGGATTGTATACGGAGACTAATTTGGTCGTCGTCCGTAGGGTGCGGATTATTCCAAATCCGTACATTGGATTTATGGTGAACTTAGGCATTTTCTGCCATCAGTTCAATGGTTTAAGGATCGATAATCCTTTTTTTTAGACTAAGATCAACTTAAAATATGGTTAAGGACCGTTAATCTTGTTTTAAATTAAGGTCGACTTAAACATGTAAGCATATGAGCTCAAAGAAGTTTAAACTTCACAGACTTAGCTAATTTGCGGATAAGATTAGGTTTCTATATCACCCAGCAGTGCTAAGAACTCACTCATATGACGCTTATGTGTATATCACATGATGCGTATAAGTCTCAGGCACTCACGTGGATATTACGTGATGTGCACCTTCCTTTTAGCTTCAAACGCTCACGTGGATATCATGTGATGCACACTCTCTGTTTAGCTTCAGGAACTCATGTGCTTTTCATGTAATACACACTCTCGTTTTAGCTTTAAGCCTTCAACTGGATATCATGTGATGCACACTCCAGGCATTCGTGTGGATATCACGTGATGCACACCTCTTTCTAGCACCAAGCACTTACGTGGATATCACATGATGCGCACACCAAGCACTCACGTGGATATCACGTGATGCGCTTCTTTCCTAAAGATTTAATCTTCTTTTTTAGAAAAAAACTTAAGTTTTCAAGAAGCTTAAGTTTCTTTTAATGGTATTTTGACCATTAACGATCACCGAGATCAATATTTGATGATCTGGGATCATGGGAAGGAAGGTTCTTTAAGAACTTGAAAATCTTGTTCATGTAAAATCTAAGTTCTTGATTATTTGAGGGAACTAAGTTCTTGAAATATAAACTCCATCTTTTCCTTTCTTTCTTTTATATTCTTTTCTTCTGTTCATATGGGGATGGTAAAACATCATTGTTTTTCTCCTAGATCTTAAATCTGAAGAACAAGATCTTCCTTATGAGAATTAAATTCTCTTTTTATGGGAGATTTGTCCTGTGAATCTCAGATCTAGATGAAGAATTAAGTTCTTTTGAAGGGTTAAACCCTTATATATGTATGTCATAGGCAAAGGAGATTCTTTTATCGCTATATTTTCTTTACCTAGGGTTTTGGAAGGAGGAAGATGATTTTTCTTCAATTAGAAGTAAATTCTCTGTTGCAGAAGCTTATTGGGGTCTCTTTTATATGAGATTTAATCTCTTGGGTCTTTTATATAGGAGAAGATAAAAATCAATTTGTTTAAGAAAATATCTCATTGAGAGATCATGATTGATGTTAAATCACCGTTGGATCTTTAATTCAACCGCTCTCTGTTAAACATAGAATATATTTCTTGTTTGCTTAATAAGATTAGAAAAATATTTTCCTAACATAGAATTTAATTCTATCATGGTGATTATTTTAATCACCGTTGGATCTTAGATCCAAGAACTCTCTGTTTAATAGAGAAAATCTTTCTATGTTAAAAAGATCAAGGAAAATATTTCCCAAATAGAATTTATTTTTATCAAATGCTTTAATTGGGGATATTTTTCTCACCATTGGATTTTAAATTCAAAGATACTCTGTTAGTGAAAATCTTTCCATATTAAAATGATTAGTGAAAATATTTTCCAAATAGAATTTAATTCTATCAGAAGCCAGCGCTTCAAATTGGGGCACTCACATGCTATCACGTGAGCACTGCCATATACATATATGACAGCGGCACTCACGTGCTTAGCATATGAGCGCTGCCACAAGAATGCAGTAAGGGAACCCACGTGTTTAACACGTGGATGCTGTTATAGTATATAATCCTATCCAAAGACGGTTCTCGCGTGCTTTGCACATGAGCGCTTACATTGTATCACATGAGGGCTGTTATAGGAATTAATCCTAACTGCAGCAGGTGCTCGAGTGCTTTGCACGTGAATGCTCACATGTTTAACACGTAGGGAGGTTGCCCTCTATTTTTTTATAAGGGAATAAATTTATGTTTTGAGCCAAAAAATTTGGCGGGAACAAACTCCCCGCACTATTTTGCCCATGTAAATATGTATGTGGGTTAAGTAGTGCAAAGTAATACATCACCAGAGATTTGATGGCTTAGAAAACAGGTTTAGATCTATGTCACCCAAGGCTTTTTCAATCTTTATAATCCGTGAGGGTCTCACGAAAGTATTTTCTCTCTACGAGTCGAGAGGATCTCGTAGATGTCTTTTCTCCTTAGTCACCGTGAGGGCTCCTAAGTGGATTTTTCCTTTGCGAGTCGTAAGGATCTCACGCAAGTATTTTCTCCTTACAAATTGAGAGGATCCGTAAGTGTCTTCTTCTTCTTATTGGATGCAACTTTGTTATATGTGGCCCATGAATAATATACGATAGTCAATATGGGGACAATCCGAAGGGCAACGATGACTTAGGAAACAGATTTAGATCTCTGTTACCTAAGGCTTTTCAACTTTATGATCCGTGAGAGTCTCATAAAAGTATTTCTCCCAACGAGTCGAGAGGATCTCGTATGTGCATTTTCTTCTTAGAAGTCGTGAGAACTCCTAAGTGTTTTTTTCTCTTAAGAGTCGTAAGGATCCCTCAAGTGCATTTTTTCCTTACGAGTCGAGAGGACCTGTAAGTGGCTTCTTCACTTTATTGTTTTTGCTGAAGTGAACTGACTTAGTTTATTTACTCGTTTCGGAGCGTTCAGTTTATCCTTCCCTTAGGCTTATGGATAAATTCATCCTAACGTCAAACATACATAACCCTTGTTATCACAAGCCTCCGTTAGGTTGGTGATGCTGGGTTTAGTCCATCGCATCATTACGTTAGCTGATATCTACTCGATCCACGTCCACTCGAGTCGCTAGGTCGAGTAGCTGCGTACTTGCTGTATCACCCAACCTTATCGCTGCAGGATACAACATCTCAAGTAACCCTCCTAAGCCTGTATGTCCGTATTGCATTCAGATGGTTCAGCGTTAGGCGCTACCATGGTGCTTTACCTTGAGCTCAGACTCCCTTCTTTGAGGAGTCCCAGAGAAGTCAGAGCTGCCTCCGTCCGAGGTGGGTTAACATCCAATGGTCTTTAGGCTTTGCATATATTTCCACCAAGACCCTAAGCTAGGAATTTGCCATCACTTTGCTTTTGCTTTGATAATGTCGCGCCGATTCTTCACCGAAGTAGGGTAGACATCTATATGTTCTCTAGGCTGTATATACTACCATTGAGATCCGGAGCTAGGATTTTTCCATCACTCCACTTTGCTTTGAGCGTTTGGTCCTTGTTGACGTTGCGTCTGCACCCTGCTGGAGTGAGAAAGACGTCGAGATAATTCATAGGCTGTATATATTGCCATCGAGATCTGGAGTTAGGATTTTTCCACTACTCCACTTTCATTTTGACCTTTTGGTATTTATTGACGTTGCGTCTGCACCCTATTGGAATGAGAAGGAATGTCAAGATAATCCCTAGGCTATAGATGTTACCATCGAGATCTGGAGCTAGGATTTTACCATTACTCTGCTTTTGATTTGCTTGAGAAGCTGCCACTAAATCCTTCGGGGGACAAAGTAGCTCTTAGTAGTCTTTGGGCTTATATAGTGCCGCGGAGACCCAAATCTTTGTTGAAGCATTCCTTGCTTGGTAGCATTCAGTGGAGCACATGGCTCACTTTCATCTCTTTGTGCCCGTGGATCGTATACAAGAGTCAGTATTGACTTTCTTATAGGGAAGACATTTTTTATTTTTTTATCCATGATTGTTCTATCATTTTAGCTTTACATATCGTGAAAGTCACGATTGCCCAATTATTTGGGCTATTTATTCGCGGTGCCTAATCATTTCAGCTATTTCATATATTTTTACTCACTGTTTTTTTTGCGAGTTGCCCCATCATTTCAGTTATTTCATTTCATTTTTACTCGCTGCTTTTCATTGCGATTTGGGAACTTGGAGTCTGATACCAGCTTTGGTATCAGTATCGTTACAACTGAAATATTGCCAGGACCGACTTATCATCTGCCGTGAGATAACTTGGAGTTTGATACCTGATTAGGCATCAGTATCGTTATAACTGGAATATTGTCACTGTTTCCTTTTCTTGAACAAAGGTAGCTTAGAAGACGGGGTTAAGATTGTTGCCAACTAAGGGTTTTTGACTTTATGAGCCGTAAGGGTCTCACAAAGGCATTTCTCCCTACGAGTCGAGAGGATCTTGTAAGTGTATTTTCTTCATAGGAATCGTGGGGATTCCTAAGTGGTATTTTCTCTTGCAAGTCATAAGGATCTTACAAGAGTATTTTCTCCTTGCAAATGGAAATGACTTACAAGTGTCGTTCACCATATGGGTATATTTCTCGCCATTGGTGGGACTTTGTTAAAACATATTTGTTTGTGCCCATGGATTGTATACAAGAGTTGATATCGAACTACTTGTAGAGAAGTTTAGGGGATATGATGGCTTAGGAAACATGCTTAGATCCCTGTAACGTAAGGCTTTTGAATTCTATAAGTCGTGAGGGTCTCATAGGGGTATATTCTCCATACGAGTCGTGAGGATCTTGCAAGTGCATTTTCTTTCTAGGAATCGTATGGATTCCTAAGTGTGTTTCTCCTTTGTGGGTCATAAGGATTTTACGCAGGTGTTTTCTCCTTATAAGGTCAAGAGGACTTTGCAAGTGTATGTTGGTGCTATATGTCCTAGATGCCATTATTGTATAGTACATGATTGCATATTACATTTTAGAAGCTTGGGATATATACATGTATGATAACAATCTTGCTCAATATGATAGTTTGCTATCTGGTTTGAATCTATCTTAACATGTATATATGTTCCTTTTTACATATCGCTAATATATGTTGATAAAGCTTTTAAGAGTTTTGCTTGACTACCAGCGTTGTGATGGCAATCATACTTGTAGGGGCTGTGTAGTCTATAAGCACATCCTTAAAATTGTCCCTAGTCATAGGATTATCAACACTGGGCATCGATACTCTACAGTAGATTAGTGTATATGTTTCTTATCCCCGTCAGGGGAGATGGCCGGTCCCGCAGCCATTGGTATACGGTACCAAAGATAGTATACAAGTGCTCATTAGGTTATGAGTTACACTGGACGGACTCGCTGGAAACTGCTAGTTGGTATTATACCTATCGTCGGATAGCAGTTCTCTAGTGACATGAGTACAGGTTAGTCCGATGACTTGACATCACTATTAGTCTCGAATGTGTTCTTACTGTACTTAGATTACTACCCTACCACGACTTTAAAGAGTCATGCAAACCGCTAGTAGTTGGATGCAGTCCCGAAGCACTTAGAGGCAGTAGGTGATATAAGGGATTCGTTTCTCCCGGTATTGGGAGTTGATATCGAGCTGTGTACGATTGGCCGATCTATAGGTCCCTGGCCAGGGCAAGTAAGATTTATTGGTAGGTACACAAATAGTTTCTTAGGTTGTATTAGGTTCCACATTGACACGATTTGTCGCGCTAATAGGGGTCTGACGTTTACTATCCCCCTGGGCCCGATATGCAATACTCTTAGACGAACAGACCGGACAGTACAGAGAATGTCACCTATAGGCTCAGTTGGAGTTCAGACGAGTTTTCTTATCGATCTTCCTTTCGACAAATACCTGGGTAGCCGTTATGTACAGCTAGTGCCTGTTTCTCCAATCAGAGCAAAAGCTCTGTTCAAATTCCGAGATTTGAAACGAATCAACGCTTCATGAAAAGCACCAGCATTAAATGCGCCAGCACTAAGAGACAATGACTCTGAAACGGCGCTCACGTGCAAAGCACGAGAGCGCTAAGCGCCAAGAGCACTAAGCGCCAGGAACGCTTCACTCTCGCAAGGATTACTTGTGTCTGTTTGTAGCAGTGTAAGTTCTATAGCGCATATGCACCTGACAGAGGAAGGACAGAAGAATTAAAATAAGAGGAACACTTGACAGATAATGACAAAAAAAGGGAGAAAACACTTAATTAAACATCTTATTGCAATGGAAATAGATCGCCAAACATGGGATCAAAAGTACAGGGATTTACAAACATATAGATAAAATTATCTAGTTCCCTCTCTGTCTTTTCCACCATGTCAAAGCGACGATCTTCGCGAGGGGTAGCTACCCATCGGTTAGCACCGCATTCACCAGCGAAAGCAGAGATGACGGCGCGATGAGCCCGTATTTGGCTCAGCAAATGAACAGAGCTATCCCTCAGGGCTTTGGTGATCAAGTGTGCCTCGAAGAAGCACTCGATCTTGTCTTCAGCGGTATCGAGAATCACTGGGGTCATCTCCGCCAGAGGAGGGGGAATATCAGCAAGCACGGACATGAGGATCATTTGAAGCCAAATAGAGTTGGGAGGGAGAGAAGATCCTACACGAGTCAAGAGCTCGTGCAGCGCTGCGTCGCATTGGTCATCCGTAAGAACAGGATTTACCAAGTGCGCAGCGAAGCGAGGAACAATGTCCTGAATGGGCACTTCCCATAGTTGTCGACGAGCATGTGGGCGGTTACAAGCCATAGTTAAGATGGTTCTCTGGAAATGAGAAAAGAAAGAAGCATTGTTTCAGATTATAAAGACTAGGCACAGAAAATTTTGAGTATAATGGAGCTATTTTCAACATCTGGGAAATGTAAGTTCTAGGGAATATAAGTTTGACTTAAAAGGAAGGTGAAAAGATAACTCCAACAATAAAAGCAACGCTTCATAGCAGCGCCAAGTGCGCTGCGCCCAAAGCAGCGCACCACATGCAAAGCACGTGTGCGCTAGCGCTAGGTGTACTGCGCTCTAAGCAGCGCACCACATGTAAGATACGGATGCACTAGCGCTAGGTGCGCTGAGCCCTAAGCAGCGCACCATGTGCAAAGCACGGGTGCGCTAGCGCTGGAACTAAAAGCTCCCCACCGTCAGATCTAAGATCTAATAATAATGATAAATTATTAATTAATCAGAATTAAATTCTGTTAAGGAAAGATTCCTCAAAATCTTTCCAAACAACAAGATTGTGCTCTGTAAACCAGAGCACCATTGGATCAATGATCCAATGGTGATTAAAAATCACCAAAATACAGAATGAATTCTGTATGGATAGATTTACCAATCTTGTTAAAAACAAGAAGATTGCCTTCTATAAATCAGAAGCCCTTGGATAAAAAATCCAACGATGCGAAAATCCCCAAATCAATTGGAGAAAAGATCTCCTTAACTGATTGAACTGGTCAGCTTGCCCTATAAAAAGGCCCCTAGACTTCAAATCTCGATAGAGAAGCATAGAATGAAACCTCCTCAAAAAAAGTTGAGAAATTCAAAGAAAAAGAGCCAAGCTCTCGATTGAAGAACTTCTTTTCTTCAAGATAAAAAGAACAGAGAGATGAAATCATCTCATAATTGAAAGAAGAACTCACTTCTTTAAAGATCATAGATCTACATAGACCAAGGTCTTTTCAAAAAGAGATTAAAAGATCCCATCATAAAATAAAAAGAAGAATATAAATCTTCTCACAGATCATAGATCTATAAGACTAAGGTCTTTTTACAAAATGAGAGCAATACATCTCAACATAAAAGGAGGGGGGAGAATTATTCAATTCTCTTAGGATCATAGATCCATAAAGGCAAAGCCTTTCACTAAAATAAGAGATCAAAACATCTCCTATAAAATAAGAACTTTTGTTCTTAGAATTTTGAGACAAAGTCTCTTATAAACGAGAGTTTATTTCTCAGATCATAAAAATTGATCAGATGCGCTTTGCGCCCTTGAACTGCGCTTCTGCGCTCTTGGACTGGCGCTCAGCGCCAAATGCGCTACGTGTCCCTCACGTGTGCGCCACTTAACAGTTAGCACTTTGCGCTCTCGAAATAGCGCACTGCGCTCATAGGCTGGCGCTCAGCGCCAGGCGTACCATGTGTCAATTACGTATGCGCCACTAAACTACTAGCACAATGCGCTCATAAACTGGCGCAATGCACCCATCATCTGGCGCTTAGCACCAAGCGCGACACGTGTCCTTCACGTGTGCGCTACTTGGAAGAAACGCACGGCGCTCTTTGACTGGCACAAAACGCCAAGCGCGCCACGTGTTGCACTGACAGAACGTAAATTGTTCTTTAAATAAGCCCAGAGCTCTGATGAATGCCTAGCATTCAATAAAAGACAAAATATTGTCAGAATTCAAGTCAATGCTCAGCATTGTTAAAAGGGCCAAGCCCAAGCAAATGCTCAACAGCCCAAAATAAAATGTTAAACATTTTAAATTGATTTGACTTAGCCCAAGATTGGCCATAAGTCCTCAACTCATATTAATTGAGCACATCTGCTTATAAATATTTTAACAGATCTTAGTCTCAAACTGGACTACAGATCTACCAACCAAAATTGGTTCGAGGGTACATCTCTTTACTCCTCTGATATTTTTCGTTGTAATCCTTCAACGTCTTCAGAGAGGTGACGGGTCCCGACAACCATATATTTCATAGACTATGACGTCTTTAAACTGGACTGTGGGGTCTCTTTAAACCCACGGACTATGATGTCCTTAACCTCGGACTGTGGGGTCCTTTAAAACCCATGGACTATGATGTCCTTAACCTCGGACTGTAGGGTCCTTTAAAATCCATGGACTATGATGTCCTTAACCTCGGACTATGGGGTCGTTTAAAACCCATGGGCCGAGATGTTCTTAAACTAACAATGGACCACCATGTCCTTCAACTGATAATCGACCGCAATGTCCCTAAACTAAACAATAGAGCCCGATTGCTCTCTTGTTGGATCTAAACATCCTGTTGAGTTGATCTTAGTCTAAAGTTAGACTAACGTATCCTTAACAAACGTTTAAGTTGATCTTAGTCCCAAATGAGACTAACGTATCCTTAAACCCAACTTCCAAACCCAACTCTAAGAAAATACGGATTTGGACTAATCCACACCCTACGGGCGACAACATAAATTAGTCTCCGTATACAATCCACGGGAAACTAAAAACAAAACAAACACCCACGACATGAAGTGACCATATGGAGAAGGAGAAATTGGTTACCGCGATGCGGTAGCGTAATTAACTGCAGGGGCTTGCGCCTGTAGGGAAGTGCATCCCCTCAATCAAAAACCTCTCAAATGAGAGGGAATTTGACGAAGTTTGCTATATCGGCCGCATCCATTTAAACCTTTGATACATGGTGTCATAAATTAACTTGGCATCTTTGGAGAGGTGGCCGGATAGCACCAATTAGTATCTGCCCCGAAATTCAGGAAAGACGGACTTGCGTGATCGCATCCCCGTGTTTCGGAGGGGAACAGATTCTGGCACGCCCGGTGGGACCTTTTCCTCTTTCCACTCCACACTTCGTGTGTCATGTTCGTGAACGAATCGCGGTTTGATATGGTTGCCCTTGGGTTCGAGATACTAAGATTTGGTTTTGCTCCCGTGCAGAAAACAGAACATCAATGGCCTCCAACTGCTCCAGCTGCAATTGCAATTCCCGTTCCACCTCATCTGGAGGTGTAACCTGTAGGGTTCCTAGGCACTCTCAAGAGGTCTCACAAGGCATCAACCATGCCAATTTCAAAATTTAACGGTGCCGAGAAACCCTAACAAGATCGTTGGCTAGATATATAGGCGACAAAGCATACTAGTTAACACTTAACTACAAGAATACGGAAATACAACCTTTGTAGATCCGGTCCTCCACCTCCATGGCTCCGTGATGAAGTCCTCTCCGCTGTCCAAATCAAATCCCGGGCTCTAGCATCGGCTTCATCGGAGAATAGGCGAGCTAGGTCGTCGATGTCCATGCCGAAGATGATCTACGTCGAAGCATCGCTAGATCAAGCTTCACTTTCACCAAGCCATGAAAACTCATGAAGGAAACACCCTATACTACTTGGAAAGAGGTAGAGGATGAAGAAATAGGAAGTGGGTTCACTTTAGAATTGGATTTCTCACTCATTTTCATCAATCACCATTGATGAAGAAAGGTTTTCTTCATGAAGTGAAGAAGAAGAAGAAGATAATGAATATGATAAGTATTATAATAAGAATAATAAAATCATTCTTATCATAATCTTAACCATGGTAATGTGTAGAGAGTTAATCATGGTTGAATGGAATGGTTAGGGTTAAGCATGAGACAAAATGGTCATTTGGTCAAAGTCTTCATGAAGCTTCATAATACATACAAAGAAAGCCACCATTTTCTCATTATGCTAATTATTTTCTAAAAAGAATAAAGAATAAATAAATAGATAATTAAAAGAAAACCCTAACTATTACATAACCATGGTTTAATCTTTACACAATCTCAAGTAAGCATGTATCATCAAACATGATACAATCAAGTGCACAAAAAATATATCACATATACAATGTGCACATCCGAGTGAGAAAATCCATTTAAAGTGAACCAATACTAGTTAATGCAAAGTAATATATCAAATATATAATTATACATTAAATCATCAAATCAACACTTGATTTAACGATCCGGTCATATCGCATATAACCGACTAATATCCAATGTATCGATTTATCGAATCAATCCTTGATTCGATAACTAGGTTATATCGCATACAACCATTCGATACATTCATCGCAAGAATAGAATACGGTATCACATACACGCATTATTCTCAGTCCCGCACATATCTCATATGCGCTCCTATTTCGTTTCGCTTGAGCCAGGAAACCTCTATGTAGGACTCTAAAGACTCGTCAATACGCCGGCAGCAGATGATGATCATATCAAGCACCCACAAGCCGCAAGCGGTCTGCTAAACGTAACGGCCATCCGGGTATTGAGCGATCAGAAGATCGACGAGCAAGCCCGCTTACACTCCAGTGAATCCAACCAGTAACACTATCGTACAGTCCGGTCTGATCGTCTGATATGTCGCATATCTCGCCTAGGGGTGGTAAACGTCAGACCCCAATAGCTCGATAAGTCATGTCGATATGAGGTCTATAACAATTCGAGAAACTATAGGTAACACTTACCAGTAAATCTCAGCAACCCTGGCCAGGGATTTCCTGTTATAGCCAATCGAACACAGCGCAACATCAACTCCCTATACCGGGAGAGACGAATCCCCTCCTATCGCTCATTGCCTCCATGTGACTCGGGACTGTACCCAAAAACCACCGTTTTGCACGCCCTCTTGGACGTGGTAAGATGGAAATCAAAGCACAGTGTGAACCACACAAGACTCTATGACGATCTCGGGTCAACAGACTACTCTGTACCAGTGTCACCAGAGAACTGCCATCTGACGTAAGGTATAATACCATCTGGGAGTTCTCGGCGAGTCCGTCCAGTGTACCCAGTCTCCATTGAGCACCCGTATATCATCTCTGATGTCAAACACCAATGGATATGGGATCATCCATCGCCCATCTGTATGGGTCGAGAAGGTATACGCTAGTCTACTCTGGTATATCGATGCCCCGTCTCGATATACCCACGACTAGGGACTTTGAAGGATGTACTTATGGACTACCTTGTCCCCACTAGTATGATCCGCATCATAGTCCAGGTAGTCAAGTACACATCCTAAGGGCTTTACCAACATGTAACAGAGAGACAATCAGTATACACGTTAAGGTAAAGAGCAACCAGATAGCATACTATCATGTCGAGCAAGAAAGTCCTCCCTATATATGTCCTAGCATCCACTACAATATACATCCTATGTATAGTAATGGCCTCTAGGGCATACATATAACTAACAATCTCCCACTTGCACTAGGGCCATCTGTAGCCGTGGTTGCAGTATCTCATACTCAACCATCCCATAAAAATCTCTCTCTGGGAACAGGCTTTTGTGAGTGGATCCGCTGTGTTGTCCTCTGAGTCTACTCTCCTAACCTCGATCTCCTTGGAGATCAACCATCTCCATGATCAAGTGATACTGCCTTAGAATATGTATGGATCACTGATGGGACCTGCGTTCCTTGGCATAAGCCACAACTCCATTGTCACACAATGGGAGGAACATAGTTCATCTCATGAACCAATATACTCCCAAACAGCCTCTTTGGTAGCATCTTAAGTAGCGATGTATCCTGCCTTTATCGTCTAGTATGTCACGGTATCTAGCTTGGAACTCTTCCAACATACCGACCCTTTACTGAGGGTAAAGACAATGCCTGCGACTGACATTCAGTCGTCTTTATCACCCTGGAACCCTTCCAGTGATTCTCCCCAGGATCGATTGATACCATCTCACTACAACTAGTGAGTATCCTAACATCCAATTAGATCTATCTCATAGATCCAAAGCTTAGGATTTAGGAGGTATCACTTTGATCCTATATGGAGAATCATTGTGATAAGCGGAGATTGACCGAGCGTAGCATAGGAAACTCCTTCCCTATCAAGAGTATGTCATCCACGTACTCTACGAGGATCACTACCATACACCCTACTACCTTTTTGTTTATACAAGGTTCATCTACCATTTTGATGATGTCAAACTCTTTGACTAAGACATCAAAATAGATGTTCCAACTCCGCGATACCTGCTTTATCCTATAAAGCATCTTGTACACATTTCCGCTGCTCCCACTGTTTACGAAGCCCTCTGGCTGTGTACTTATAGACGCTCTTTTCTAAAACATCATTTAGAAAAGTTGTCATGACACCCAACCACCAGATATCGTAGTCATGGTATGTAGCTGTGGCAAGTAGGATCTGGATGGACTTAAGCATAGGCCCCTGGAAAAGGTTTCATCATAATCCATGCCTGGTCGATGACGAAAAACTTTAACAAGTCTAGCTTTGAAAGTCTCAACTTTTCCATCTACACCAAGTAATCTTCTCAAGATATACTTGCTCCTGATGGGGATTTAACCCTTCAGATATAGCAACCAAAGTCCATACTTTGTTGGTGTACATGGATTCCATCTCAGATCTCTAAGCATCCAGCCATTCTTACAGAGTCCCACTCCTGATGGCCAGCTCAAAACTAGTTGGGTCATCATCTCATGATGCAATCCTCGCTCCCACTGTCATAGAGAAACCGAAGTATCTCTCAGGCGGGTGAGGAACCTTACTAGATCGGCGGAGAGGCTGAGGTTCGTTGGTAACTATTGAATCCTTTGGTTCTGTCAAATCATCAGCTACAGTTTGTATGGCTGGAACATTTCCAGTTCTACATAACTGACCTTGCCTCGAGCTTGTCCGGATTTTGCTTTTCAGATATAGGCCGGACAACCCCAAATCTTAATTAGCTTAAGACATGGGCTCTTCCCATACCATATCTCATATGGAGTGGTAGGCTGTGATCTGATTCGAACCCTATTCAATTGGTATGCAGCTTCTCAAGTGCACAACTCCCAAAAAGGAAATAGGTAACTCAGTAGTACTCATCATAGAGCACACCTTATCATATAGGGTGTGATTGCTCCGCCCCGATATACCATCGTGCTATGGTGTATCGGAGGAGTAATGCTGAGAGAGAATCTCATTCTCCTTTAGAAAAGTCCAGAAATTCCATGCTCAAGTATTCTCCTCCTTGATCACATCAAAGGACATAATACTTGTACCCTTAATTTGGTTCTCTACTTCTAAATCATATTCTGTGATTATCTCAAAAGGTTCGGACTTGTGTTTCAACAGGAACATAGGTCTGAATCTTGAGAGATTATCAGAGAATGTAACGAAGTACAAAGAACCGGTCTTGGCATGTGTAGACAGGGGACCTTACATACATCAACATGTATCATCCCAAGAGTTCACTAACTCTTTCTCTGTTTCCAATAAACAGAGCTGGTGTCAATATATCTTTGTGACATGACTGGCAAGTTTCACAAGATGTAAATTCAAACTGATTTAAATATGCATCTACATGTAACTTCAGCTAGTCGGGTCGCATTGATATGACCTAGTCTACAATGCCTCAAGTAGGATTCGTTCATTTCTGAACTCTTCCTCTTGTGTGTGTTCCGTATACTAGAGAACTGTAGTTTGATTTAGAACATCAATGCTTTTAGATAACGTGCCTGAACCGATCAACTTTTGATATAGGAAATGTTCAAAACATTATCCAACAATACAAAATTATATCCTTTCTTTACTAATAAAGAGACTGATATGATTTTGTATATCAGGTTCGGTATCTAATAACATTCGTTCAGAATCAATGTATTTGGAATACAGGGTGACAGTGACCAACAGACTTGGCTGCAACACTTGCCCCATTTTCTGCCTCATGAAACTTATCACCCGTTCTCAGTTCTCTACCTTGCTGTAGCCCTATATAACAGATTACACATCTAGGATCCTGATCTGGTATCACATACCCAGGACGTAGACGATACAGAGAAACAGTTCTTTGTAACGAACACACCCGAAGATGATGTATCATATGCACTTTCTTCGTTTGGGTGGCACGGGAATTCTGGTAATCCCCTATTTCCTGCTCTGTCTTATAACAATTATAAGTTGGAGCGGGACCAACGTTCCCCAGCTCAGTATAACAAGCAGGTTCGGTCAAATATCCGTATTATTATCTTGATTAAGGCGTGATATGGTCGCTACCAGGAGAGAGAGAGAAGAAAACACTCAGCGTGCGCTCTTGCAAGA
Organism: Agapanthus africanus; assembly: GCA_030015575.1. Classification (NCBI taxonomy): domain Eukaryota; kingdom Viridiplantae; phylum Streptophyta; class Magnoliopsida; order Asparagales; family Amaryllidaceae; genus Agapanthus; species Agapanthus africanus. The sequence continues at coordinate 629,734,195 of CM057342.1, forward strand.
ATAGATTGGTTTTTATTTTATCTAATCAGGATGGTTCCCACTGCTTTTTATCAAATCTTCCTTCAAACCCTAAAAGGAAAGACTAGCCGGGATTAATTACACACTACAAGTTCGCCAATCTTTCAGCCAGGCCAGTGTCGGTACTTTGAGGGAGGTCCCCCGTGCTTTCGCACGAACCTAATTAATGTAAACCTCGTTTTCCCAGAGGCGTAACCTCGTTAACACCTTTCTAGACACCTACTTGATCGGCTAATTGTAATGTATAAAACTCACCCAGGAGTAACAATTACTCGCAGCGGGTATCGGGATCCAACTATCTCATAGAAGGTATGCAATCTCATTGCAAATTTCAACACTTGAAATTCCCGATAATTTTGCCCCTAGCGTCCTATGACCTTGACGCAGGCCAACAAACCATAGTGCGCTAGTCAAGTTCAACCCGTCATTTCTTGATTGAATTAAACCCACCCGCACGACCCTTGACGCAGGCCAACAAAGTCGCACGACTACCCTAATCCAATCTGCATCATATGCATAAGCAGATAAATACTAGTTAGCTACCGCACACTACGCCTTGACGTAGGCCAACAAACGTAGCACGAATACTAACTACCACTTATCTGAAATGACGGAGGGCTACGACAGGCTTTTCTGAAAACCTATTGCGTAATGAACTTGATATCGTTGTAGGATCGAATGAATTTTGAAATGGAGTGTCTTTGAGGCTTTTCTAGTTTTGCTAAAGGAGTCACTCCCGGTGAAGGGATCGTCGGTCCTTTCCTCGTCGAATGAGGTGCGGGATATATCATATATATCACTGTGCAAAGCAAAAACTCTTAAAAGCAATCAAAAGACAAACCGAGTGTGTAGCATCTGCCAGTTATTGCTAAAGGAGTCACTCCCGGTGAAGGGATCTCGGTCCTTTCCTCATCGAATAAGGTGCAGGATATATCATATATACCGCTGTGCAAAGCAAGAACTGTAGCTACCTATTTTATTTTGAAATTCGATTCTACAACATCTTTAGGTTTCTTTTTACTTTCATTAATCTCATTAATGAAGTCCCATCATTTAAGTACCTAAACATCACAGATAAATACGACGTACACTTATGCCATCCGCATTCGCCTCGATGTCCCCTCATGCACCGTTAGGTTAGGTAACTAATGGCAGAGCGGGGCAGGGCTAGCGCGGGTGTAAAACATAAGTAACGCCTATATAATATATCATATATACTATATACTGTATCCATCACAGAACATCACATGATCACATCACAGATATCGCAGCAGAAGAATCATATGAAATATTGGATATACTAGGACGTCCGTGTTTTTAATACGAGCCAGTATAAAACACGGATTCCACGGTCGCGATGAATAGCCAAACCCACACCCCTAGACCCCTACGAGAGCGGCAAGCAACCCTACCAATTCTAGAGTTAGGAGACCCGGACTCGACTCCTCGAGTTGGTCTCCCACTGGACTCCAGAACCCGGTTACTTGTGCTCCCCTCCTTGGGTCTATCCTAGTGCGGAAAAGTAAATAATATACAAAGGGTGACATCTTCCGCAACCTGGAAGTGCCCCAATAAAAGAATATTACATACAAGTTTTTACATGAATGAAAATGAAAAACACTCATCTCACATAAAAACCCCCGGCTATTCAAACACGACGATCCAATATAACATATCCAGCAACACATAACATCACATGTCATCAACGTAAGTAAATATGCGCATCCCAATTGTCGTTGACATATAGCAACGAAACCGGCGATATCACATATTACGCTTATGGTCACAAAAAAGAAAGTGTAAAACTACAACAGTTGGAATCCGCAACCTCCTCAGACATCGCATGCTTGACCAAATGAATTGCTTAGACATCGCATGCCTAACAATTATAAACCCCGCATTTTAGTCTCAAAATCGAAAACACTTTTCAATATCAAGTCGGGCAATTCAACAAGATTCACGACATCCTGATCGAATGCTCGTCGCAAACTTTAGTAGGCGGCCGCACCCCCGACGCCGTCGACGAAGTGCACCAAGGCGGAACACCGCTGCCGCGAGCAGCCGAACGGATGCTTTCGGCGACGGGGTTCTCCTACAGTCACTTGGTCGGGGCTATGGAGCGAGGCTGTCTATTAAGTTTACCCGACGAGTATTCGCGTACGCTACGTGATTGCGACGGACTTTTGATCGCATCAAAATTCCGTGGCAACCGATCAAGTGAGACTAAACTGCTATGTTTATAACATTCATTCAGTTATCTCATAACTTATTGTGAATTCCAATTATTGTATCCCATTCCAGATAATTAGAAAATGTTAAACTTTCCGATCGAACATTCTAACACCCAAGTTTTCCCGACACAGCTCAACACATGAAATAAGTCTAACAACATTCAGTTCGTGCCTCAGTACCAACGGTCCAGCCGTAGAAGGGTCAAGCCAACGCCTCACATGTGGCACGCCGTACTGCCTCAAACCCGAAGGTTCAAAGGGCAGTTCAAGACGGTCACATAATCGAGTTAAGGTTTGTTGTCTTCTAGAGGGACCATCGCGTTACTTGCACTACTTAGAACGTCGTTAAACCACGGAAAAATCCAACTCTTGGAAATTTTCCGGCAGGGGAAAAAGTGGGTATTTATATCCGGTCGAACTTTTTAACATATTCTAAAATTATCCGAAAAGCCACATAGACAAAATTTGATACTCCGATCGAAACACCGAATCCCCAAAACAACCCCTGAAAATTCAACTCTTGAATAAAAATTAAAAATTCCCAGAAAATCCAGCATTACCAATTAGGAGTTACTGTGTAAAATATATTAAATAAGGTGGTCGTACGGCCGCGGAACCGCCGCACGAGCCATGCACGTGCCGCGGAACCGTGGCAGTTTAATGGATTTAGGAACACGAATTTCACAGAAACTCTTAAAATCACCTGCTGATTTTTCTGCATATTTTTAATATTGAAAAATCCCATTTTTTGAAAAAAGGACAGAGAGCAATATTAGGGTTTGGGTTTTGATTCGATCGGAGTTCTAATTCCGTCTGGACTTCGCCTAAGGCTCTAGCTAGGCTCTGATACCACTGTAGGGTTCCTAGGCACTCTCAATAGGTCTCACAAGGCATCAACCATGCCAATTTCAAAATTTAACGGTGCCGAGAAACCCTAACAAGATCGTTGGCTAGATATATAGGCGACAAAGCATACTAGTTAACACTTAACTACAAGAATACGGAAATACAACCTTTGTAGATCCGGTCCTCCACCTCCACGGCTCCGTGATGAAGTCCTCTCCGCTGTCCAAATCAAATCCCGGGCTCTAGCGTCGGCTTCATCGGAGAATAGGCGAGCTAGGTCGTCGATGTCCATGCCGAAGATGATCTACGTCGAAGCATCGCTAGATCAAGCTCCACCTTCACCAAGCCATGAAAACTCGTGAAGGAAACACCCTATACTACTTGGCAAGAGGTAGAGGATGAAGAAATAGGAAGTGGGTTCACTTTAGAATTGGATTTCTCACTCATTTTCATCAATCACCATTGATGAAGAAAGGTTTTCTTCATGAAGTGAAGAAGAAGAAGAAGATAATGAATATGATAAGTATTATAATAAGAATAATAAAATCATTCTTATCATAATCTTAACCATGGTAATGTGTAGAGAGTTAATCATGGTTGAATGGAATGGTTAGGGTTAAGCATGAGACAAAATGGTCACTTGGTTAAAGTCTTCATGAAGCTTCATAATACATACAAAGAAAGCCACCATTTTCTCATTATGCTAATTATTTTCTAAAAAGAATAAAGAATAAATAAATAGATAATTAAAAGAAAACCCTAACCATTACATAACCATGGATTAATCTTTACACAATCTCAAGTAAGCATGTATCATCAAACATGATACAATCAAGTGCACAAAAAATATATCACATATACAATGTGCACATCCGAGTGAGAAAATCCATTTAAAGTGAACCAATACTAGTTAATGCAAAGTAATATATCAAATATATAATTATACATTAAATCATCAAATCAACACTTGATTTAACGATCCGGTCATATCGCATATAACCGACTAATATCCAATGTATCGATTTATCGAATCAATCCTTGATTCGATAACTAGGTTATATCGCATACAACCATTCGATACATTCATCGCAAGAATAGAATACGGTATCACATACACGCATTATTCTCGGTCCCGCACATATCTCATATGCGCTCCTATTTCGTTTCGCTTGAGCCAGGAAACCTCTGTGTAGGACTCTAAAGACTCGTCAATACGCCGGCAGCAGATGATGATCATATCAAGCACCCACAAGCCGCAAGCGGTCTGCTAAACGTAACGGCCACCCGGGTATTGAGCGATCAGAAGATCGACGAGCAAGCCCGCTTACACTCCAGTGAATCCAACCAGTAACACTACCGTACAGTCCGGTCTGATCATCTGATATGTCGCATATCTCGCCTAGGGGTGGTAAACGTCAGACCCCAATAGCTCGATAAGTCGTGTCGATATGAGGTCTATAACAATTCGAGAAACTACAGGTAACACTTACCAGTAAATCTCAGCAACCCTGGCCAGGGATTTCCTGTTATAGCCAATCGAACACAGCGCAACATCAACTCCCTATACCGGGAGAGACGAATCCCCTCCTATCGCTCATTGCCTCCATGTGACTCGGGACTGTACCCAAAAACCACCGTTTTGCACGCCCTCTTGGACGTGGTAAGATGGAAATCAAAGCACAGTGGGAACCACACAAGACTCTATGACGATCTCGGGTCAACAGACTACTCTGTACCAGTGTCACCAGAGAACTGCCATCTGACGTAAGGTATAATACCATCTGGGAGTTCTCGGCGAGTCCGTCCAGTGTACCCAGTCTCCACTGAGCACCCGTATATCATCTCTGATGTCAAACAACAATGGATATGGGATCATCCATCGCCCATCTGTATGGGTCGAGAAGGTATACGCTAGTCTACTCTGGTATATCGATGCCCCGTCTCGATATACCCACGACTAGGGACTTTGAAGGATGTACTTATGGACTACCTTGTCCCCACTAGTATGATCCGCATCATAGTCCAGGTAGTCAAGTACACATCCTAAGGGCTTTACCAACATGTAACAGAGAGACAATCAGTATACACGTTAAGGTAAAGAGCAACCAGATAGCATACTATCATGTCGAGCAAGAAAGTCCTCCCTATATATGTCCTAGCATCCACTACAATATACATCCTATGTATAGTAATGGCCTCTAGGGCATACATATAACTAACATAACCTACGGGTCCCAAGTGGCCTCCCTGTTCAAGATGCCAGTGGAGCAAGTAACTCAGGCGACCACTGGGCTGTTCCTTGGAACCATGATCCCACCGATGAACTTCAATGCCCCGCTGTTGCCGCAAGAATCCCCAAAGAAGTCGATCTTTGATCGACTTACCACAGCTGCGGCTCCTCTCAATGGGTCGCCCAACTCCACTGCCTCAATTTTCAGCAGACTGGGCCAGAACGCCAACAAGCCCGCGATACCCGAAGCAGCCATCCCAAAGCAGATAGCCATTCCCACTCAAGCGGACGAAATTATTAGAGAAGCTTCTCTCGTTAAAGGGTCGGTCTTCACAAGACTGACTGTTCCGGCTCCCGTTCCAGGCGAAGTCTTAAGAGCTGCTTCCCCTGCCCAGAGGTCTGTCTTTGACAGATTGGACATTGCTGCTCAACGGACATCGGTCTTCAAGAGGCTGACGCCGACGACAACCCTTCGCCAAAACAGGGGGCATGAAGAAGTCACCCCTACAGCTGAGATAATCCCAACGGCTTAACACGCTTGACGTCGCCACTGGTACCGAGTAAGGAAGGCTGGGGGCAGCTCCCCTTCTGGACTGACCCCGCCAGCTCCCATGGTGGAAATCGATGCTGTTGTTCCAACTGGGAACAGCTTTGAACCGCTAAGGTGGGTGCGCAAAAGCTCTCCTACTGCCGCGCTGAAGAGATCTCCTCCACCCGTGGAGAATGTTACAGAAAAGAAGCCGGAGCAGCCCCCTCAGCGGCTGTCCTCCAAAATTTACAAAGTCTAGCGACAGGTCAAGGAATCGGTGATTGACCAGGACTACTATTGCCGACCAAAGAAGATTAAAGCTCGGAAAGAAAAGGGCCACCCCATGGTACCACAGAAGATGTCATCCGTCTGGGTGCTCGCTGTAACGGCTCCCTCAACTTCAACTGCTCACAAGAGAAGGAGGCCGGAGAAAGCCCCTGTGACCGCGGTGAACCATAAGGACGCTGAATCTAAACGCCCCAAGTCTGAGGGCATTGTAACACATACCGTTTATATGACTTCCGGAAAAGAGGAAAGCCATGCTTCTACGGGTTATCGACCGCTTACTCGATCGTTAACAAAGGCTCAGGAGCAGCAGCAGTAGAAACTTCCGGAGATGCTAACTGCAATGGCCGCACTTACTGGGCCGAAAGAAAGTCCGGAGACCTCAGAGCAGCGTCGGGAACAAGAAACTGATACTGAATTCCTCTAAAGAATGCTCGACAAGAAAGAAAAAGAGGCCGTGGAACAGGCAGCCAACATCAAACGAATGGCTCTTTTGTTCCAAGACATGGCCGGGATGATGTTTCAGCCGGAACTTCCAGCTGAAGACCCCTCGATTATCATTGAAGACGACAGAGGGGAGACATCGAACCCTCTCCGGCTCTTTCAGCAGCCAAGGAGGAGACCTTCTCTAAGGCCGCTCTGGATGATTATATCGCTCAGCAAATACGAGCTCATCATGTGAGCGAGCCGGCCGGGCAGATCGTTAAGACTGGACGACCCTATCCAGGCTGGTATAACCAAATAAGGTACCCGCCGGGATATACGATCCTTAAATTCCATGTATATAAAGGGACGGGGGATCCGCATCAGCACGTCGCTCAATTTAGAGCCTTGTGCGGCAACACCGGAGGTGATGATAAACTTCTGCTCCGCCAGTTTGTTGGTAGCTTGTCAGAGACGGCGTTCGAGTGGTATTCTGAACTTCCAAATGACTCTATCAAGACATTTGCAGAGATGGAGCTGTTGTTCACATGAAGATTCGCAATCGCTAGCGTGCGTACTCCGATTACCGCACTAATTAATGCCAGGGTGAAGTCAGGCGAGACATGGGTTCAATACGCAATACGATGGCGGAATCTGTGGTAGAAATGTGAGCAGCGTATCGAAGAAGCGCCAGAAGTGGGCATGTTCGTGGGTACTCTTAATCTGCAGGCGACCATCTCCTAATTTATGATGTTTTTCAAGCCCACCACCTTCCAAGCCCTGATTGACAAATAGGCTCAAATGGACCAGATGGGTCATAGGCCTTCCTCTTCGAAGACGAAGCCGCGGAATGAAAAAGGGAAAGGGAAAGAAACCTTCGTTGCCAATGCTCAGCCCAGAGGTCCAAAATTAACGGATCGACTAGACGAGAGACGGCGATACTATAATGAAAAAATAAAGCGCCCTTATTCGTTTCCCCGGGACAAAACGAGGAGATTGTTCGAGCTAGCGGTGCGCAACAGGCTCATTAATTTGCCAAATCCAAAACACCCATTGCAACCCGGTGAGGCTAATAGTCCTAATTATTGCCCCTACCACCAATCAGTAAGCCATCCAATTGAAGATTGCTTCATCTTTAAAAGCTGGATCGAAGACCAATACCAACAGGGCAAGTTCGCACTGTCCGAGGATTGGAAAGTAAACCCGCCGCAGCCATATGCTCCTAAAAGGGAGGACACATCGGGGGCATCGTGCTCTTTTGTTGAAGAAGCTCCATGGGAGGTCGTTCTTTCAAACAAGACTAAAAGAATGCTGAAGGATCTCCAAACATGTCCGGTGATCAGGTGGAAAAACTTGTTTGCAGCACCTCTACAATTCCATACAAAGATCCACTGGAACCCGAGATCATCGAGGGAATGCTGAAACCGCGCCCAACTCTAAAAATTGGTGGTGATAGCCAAAGCGCTCACACCCAGCCGTCAAAATCTTCAAAGAAGAAGAAAAAATCCAAGAAGCCCGTGAAGCCTGGTGACAAGCGCACGGACCTGCAAAAGCAGATTGACGCGCTGGAAGAATATAATCAGAAGGCGCGGACTCCAGTCACACTCCAAGAATTTCTTAGCCACGTCCTTGAGGACGGAGATGATGACAATGAAGGAGACTCGTCGGATGAGCCTGAAGATTATGTGGCAAGCTGCCATGTGATCTTCCACTCGTTAATAAACGTTGAAAAAGCTTCTTACGCAGAAAAACTGGGGGCAGATCCTGAGCCGGAACGTCTAGGACCATCAGACGAAATGATTGATGCATTCCTGAACGAAGCTATTCTTAAAAGCAAAGCCGATCGAGAGCGCGAGACGGCCGTATTGGAAAAGGCCAAACGCCGGCGACTGGACGAAAGGGTCGAGGCACTCCCACTAGATCAAACTACATCTTCCGTAAATAAAATCAGATTCAAGATGAGGAAGAGGTTCGCCAAAGCCATATCGATGGGAATGAAGCTGCCACCCTCTGAAGGAAACACTCCTGATGAAGCGGATATACATCCTAGCTACTGCTTATACCATCGAAGGATTGTGCACCCCACCGAAGAGTTCAACGCTTTTAAAAGCCGGTGGCAGGGATATGTTGCTCACCGATAACATTTCAAGCTGATGAAATGCAAAACTCGTCGGGAACAAAGAAACACAAACGAGGAGCGCAAAAGAATTACCGGCAACTTCCACATGGTCGACGTTAGGGGATCACAAGTTCTCACCTTTGGGAGCGACTCTGATGAAGAAATAGCTCTTGGCTCTCTATTCAAAGAATCCACCTCGGGAAAAGAGGAAGAACCGAAGAGTTGCGAGAACATTCATCTGCGCAATCGCACGTTACCTGAAAAGAATCTCGGACTCGCAAACAAGGGATCGAATAAAAAGGATAAGGGGAAAGAAAAAATCCCTGAGGACATCGCCCTAGATGATCAAGTCGTCAAAGAGTTGACAGCCAAGGACCCGCCAAAGAAAAATAAGGTGGATTACAACGTTCTGGCACACTTGAGAAAGCTATCTTCGCAGCTAAGCATTCTCGATGCCCTTCTGCTATCCAAAGAGGCGAGAGATTTTTTGATCAAGGCACTACAAGAGCCCGAACAATTCCAAGCTTTCCTCGCCGAAGAAAAGATGAAGGACGAACTAGAAGAAGTACACACGGCTGATATCACTTTCGGCGATGAAGATCTCCTCCTCGGGACGTGTGAGCATAACCGTCCCCTTTATGTCTCCGGATACTGTTATGAGATCAAGATAGGCAAAATCCTGGTTGATAATGGGTCCTCCGTTAACCTCCTCAATGTAAGAGTGTTGAAGGAAATCTGCAAGAGCGTTCAACACCTTGCTCGGGATAAGATCACTATCTCCGGGTTTGACTCCCAGTCATCATGGATACTTGGGTCTGTGATACTGACGCCGCGCTTTGGGCTGGTAGTCACTGACATCAAGTTTCACGTCATTGACGCTAAGACCTGCTATAATGCTTTGCTCGGTAGGCCTTGGCTACACGAGTACAATATTATCCCTTCTACACAACATCAGTGTATGAAGTACTTCAAAGATGGTCTCGAATACACTGTGACAGAGGAACTAAACCCATTCTCCTTGAACGATGTCCGCAAATATGAGGATGCCAAGTACTTCCTGCCAGATTTCGAAGACACAGAAAGATGTCACAAACCGGAGGACAAGAACAATGCTATCACCACTATTCCGGTCTTCAGGAGTGATATCGAAGAGGAAGAAGAGATAGTCTATTCAGGACCGTCCCAATACAACAAACCGGGACCGTCAACCTCTATGTTGATCTTTGGCAGTGACTCGGAAGATGAGGTCAATGCCGTATTTTCGGTTCGGCCATCGATACAAACTTTCGCCGATGAAGATCAAAGTTTGCAAGTTGCCATGGTTCCACAAGAGCATTACAAAGAGCTCGATGCACTTGAAACTTATAGTGTGCAAGAACTGCAGACATTCTATGTCCCCCTCAGGCGAACGGGTGAAAAGGCGATCCTCTTTTATCAATCCACGGAAACCAAAGTGGTGAAAGAAATCTGGCACGACACCAATTCTACGCTTAACAGGCTTCAGCCCATCCGTTTTCCCAGATACTACACAGAAGGATTAAAATGGCTGTTGAGGCGTCAAGGCATACCCTTCAAACAAACTGCTCGACAAGCCCAGTTCTATAACAGGATCTGGAGCGTCTCCGGAACTCAGCGAAAGTTGCCCAACGGGAGAATGGAAATGATCGGGCTTGGGTATGTTCAATCCAAGAAACGAGAGCGATTCCGCGGCTGCTACGTCATACATGACTTCGATGAAGAAGGAGATGCTCTGTGGGAAGATGCTAACCCTGAACCAAAATGAGCTCCCGTCGTGAAAATGCCAAGTCCGTCGTTCGAAGAACCAATGGACAAGCTTATAAGGGAAGCGGATCAAAAGGTTCGAAACGACCATAATCGCGAAATGACCATCTACGAGAAAGCCAGAACGCAGCACCTCCTTCAGGCTACAACAAGTGACGATTCCCTTCGTCGCCAATCCGTCATACAAAAAGACCCGACGCAGAGGAAAAAATAAACCAAAGAACGGAAAAAACGTTCGACAGCAGCATAGCAGGTCTGAGAAGCCACGCAATCAAGAATTGAGCAGCCGGGATCCGTCTCTTATAAAGAAGATAGGTCGAGAATATTCTTTTCCTCAAGACAAGACAAAGAAGATATTCGATCTTGTCATGAAACATCGGATGATGACACTCCCGGAGTCCAAGCATCCAGAGCAAGCAGACGAGGTCTCTCACCCAGACTATTGCTCCTATCACCGGGCAATAGGCCATCCCCTCGAAGACTGCTTCACATTCAAAGACTGGATAGAAGACCAGTATCAGCAAGGCAGGTTCGCTCTATCCAGCAGTTGGAGGGTAACCCCGCTGCAGAAACATGAACCGAAAGCCATAAGAGCAGAGCCAGATCAACATCGGTCTTGGAAGCGATCTCGCACCTGTCACGTGATAACGATGTCAGGAGAAGAACCCGAGAGTATGGATGACCTCCCCTGGTGCTTCGAAAACAATGATGATGAGGTGATCTCAGAATTTCCACCGGCCCCAAAAGAGCTGGAAGATAGGATACATACTACTGCAGATAATCTCAAGAAAATTGACTTGGGGACAGCAAGTGACCCGAGGCTGACATTCTTCAGTGAGCTATTGTCCGAAGAAAAGGTGGCTATGCTTAAAGACGTGCTCATGCAGTATAAAGACTGCTTCGCATGGAACTATTCTGAAATGCCGGGACTCAATCCAGAGATCGCTGTGCACAAATTGGCGATATCTCCGGACGTCAAGCCAGTCAAACAAGCGCCGAGAAGAATGCGGCTTGAGCTTGAGATGAGCATCAATGCCAAGGTCAAGAAGCTAATCGACTCCGGCTTCATCCAAGAGGTTCAATATCCTGATTGGATCGCCAACATCGTCCCGGTGATAAAGAAAAATGGGACGGTGCGTATATGTGTGGACTTTCGGGATCTCAACAAAGCTTGCCCGAAGGACGACTTTCCAGTACCGGTCACCGAGCTGATGATAGATAATACGTCCACTAACAAAGTTTTCTCTTTCATGGACGGCTCATCAGGATACAATCAGATAAAGATGCATCCTGAGGATCAGGAGTATACCGCTTTCCGGACCCCTTTGGGTATATTCTGCTACAAGGTGATGCCTTTCGGTCTAAATAACGCTGGTGCCACCTATCAAAGGGCCATGACGAAGATTTTCGATGATCTCATACATGAAATCGTCGAATGCTATATCGACGACCTCGTGGTTAAAAGCAAATCATACGAGGAACATTTAGAGCATCTGAAGATCGTGTTTCAGCGCCTTCGGAAATACAACTTGAAGATGAACTCTCTCAAATGCGCGTTCGGAGTTTCCTCGGGCAAGTTCCTGGGATTCGTCGTCCGATACCGAGGCATCGAGATAGACCCGTCGAAGAACAAGGCGATCATGGAAATGCCTCCGCCAAAAACTCTCACGCAACTGCGGTCCCTCCAAGGGAAGCTCGCGTATATCCGGCGATTTATAGCCAATCTCTCCGGCAAGTGCCGTCCTTACAGTCACCTAATGAAGAAGGGAACCCCGTTCGTATGGGATCGCAAATGCCAAATCGCATTGGATGAAATCAAGCAATACTTGCAGAATCCGCCAGTACTGGCCGCTTCCGTTATAGGAAAACCCCCCGTCCTGTATACAACAGCCCTCGAAGGTTCCTTAGGCGCGCCGTAGGAACAAGAGAATGACCAAGGAAAGGAGAGAGCCCTCTACTATTTGAGTCGAGTTCTACTGGGGGCAGAAAGCAATTATTCTCCCATCAAAAAACACTGCCTGGCGTTGATCTTCGCGATAACGAAGCTCAGACACTACGCGTTGGCACATGAGGTCCATCTCATATCGAAGGTGGATCCTCTCAAATATTTAATGTCAAAGGCTATATTAACGGGACGACTCGCTAAATGGGCCCTGCTCTTGATGGAGTTCTAGATTGTAAGTGCACGGCAGCGCCCCGGCCGTCTGTCCGAGGCCAAAATGCGGAAACGAAACTTTTACAAAACTTTAAAACCGGCACTACCGCGCCCTTTAAAATCCGGATATGGCCATTAACCTAGTCCTAGCAAACTAGAGAATGGGAGAAAGCTATACCGAGCGATCCGTGTCCTTTGGTCTTCGGCCTCCACTCCGATCTCCTCGCGGAATCTCCGGTCTTCATCTCCTCGTCGGAACGGGCACCACATCGCCGGGTTCTTTTACGGGCTCCCACCTCTGGACCGAGGCAACTCGGGCACGAAGATGGCGAGTCGATGTGTCCAAGAAATGCTGTAGATGAAGTGTAGAAAGCTTTGTCTCATTGGGGTATGAAGTTGCCATTTGATGGAGGTGAAGAATGAAAAAAGAGCAAGAGGAAAAATGAGCTTGAGGATTTTTCTTTTGCAATGAATATCAACCAAAAATCCTCACACCAAAATGTATATCACTCCCACCAAATAGTGGCCGGCCATATCATGAGATGAGGGAGGTGAGAGAATGAAACAAGAGGGAAAATAATGTGTGATCACAAGAAAAAATGGTCACCCTCATATCCAATCCAAATTCCATAACATTAAATGCAAAGGAAAATGACTCAAAGAGAATCTAATAATGCAAGAACCATCATGAAGCCATAAATACAAATAACCCTCTCCACAATGCTAATTTGCACATTTGCAAATTAGCCCCTCCATCAAATATCAGCCAACGAAAGGAAGAAAGGAAAACTGGATGAAACGGAATGCAAACTGGCAACTTCAAAAAACTGATCCCGTAATAAATTACAGGAAAACCCCGCGACTGTATATACATACCCGCATTTGTATTCCCACTAAATACAAATGCAATGAGACAAAATCTACACTGTACGATACTAGGATCCGGCTTAAACCAAAGCCCGCTAGTATTATCCGCCCGATCATGATGCGTGCAATACCGCACGTATATGATCGAACCCTGCCATATCTCTATACGGCCTCTACAGCGTTTCACCCGAAACTTGAGCAACTGTCTGTGGGGGACTCTAAAGACTCGTCAACACCTTGGTTGTGGATTTAACCACTAGCACGTCAGAGGTATTATCCATACGTAACGGGCTACCAGGTATTGACCAAAAGGGACGTCGATGAGCGAACTCATCCTGACACCCTACTGAGCCTGTCAGTGACAATATCCATACAGTCCGGTCCGTTCGTCTATGAGCATCGCATGGAGGGCCTAGGGGGTTGGTAAAAGTCAGACCCCCAAAAGCGGTACATGTCGTGTCGGAGTGTAGCCCAAAACACCCTGAGATATTACTGGAATACCTACCAGTAAATCTCCTGTCTTGGCCAAGGACTTCGTGTAATGGCTCTCCTAGACACAGCGCGACCTCACCCCCAATAACGGGAGAGACGAACCCTTGAAGATGCGCTCACTGCCTCCATGTGGCTCGGGACTGTACCCAACTAAAACCTGTTTGCACGACTCCTTTGAGCGTGGTAGGGTAGTAATCAAAGTATAGTGGGAACTCACACGAGACAAATGACGATCTCAGGTCGATGAACTAACCTGTACACATGTCACCAGGGAACTGCTATCTGACATCTGGTATAAGACCAACTAGCATGTTCCCGGCGAGTCCTGTCCGGTGTACTCATAACCCAATGAACACCTGTATACATCTTAGGTGAACCAACTGACACCAGTGGCTTGTGAGACCGACCACTGCCCCTCATCGGGGTCTCGACTGTATACACTAGTCTACTCTGGAGTATCGATGCCCTGTTTCGAAAACTCCCACGACTAGGGACTATTTAAGGATGTACTTGTAGACCCCAGCTCCCACGTATATGATCGCCCTCATACTGCTGGCAGTCAAGCAAGGATCCTAAGGGCTCTATCAACCTGCAATAGTGACTTGTAAGGTCACCTAAAGCAGTACACGATGATAAAGATAAACCAGATAGCATACTATCATCTTGAGTAAGACTGTCCTACCGGCATAGGTCCTCCCTCAATCATTATAATCACGTGCCTGTGATCCAATAATTGACTCTGAGGGCACTATATCCAACATAGATTACTTGTCGACCCCTCAAGGCAGTGAAAGGCCAGGCCATCGCCGACATCCTCGCTGAGCATCCGATACCTGCTGATTCTCCCTTGAACTGCGACTTGCCAGACGAGCACGCGTTTGACATGATTGACGGTGAGAGAAGAGAGAATGACACCCGATGGGAACTCTACTTCGATGGGGCATCTTCCATGAAGAAGCGCAAACAAAGCACCCCCATAATCAAATCAGGGGTAGGCCTCATCTTCGTGACTCCACAAGGAGGGATAATGCGCTTTGCCTTCTCCTTAACAGAGCCGAGGATGAACAATGAAGCCGAATATGAAGCTTTGATAGCAGGTCTTGAGATCGCTGTCGACATGGGAATCGAAAGCCTCCTCATATACGGAGACTCTCAGCTGATCGTTAGCTAAGTAAACGGCGACTATCAAACGTGCAAGGCCGAGCTGGTGAAGTACGGCGAGAGAGTGCAGCAACTGCTGACTCAAATTCCTTTCTACACCCTGGAAAGCATACCGCTTGCGGAAAATAGCAAAGCGGATGCATTGGCCAAGCTCACTAAAGAATTGGCTGACGAGAATCTTGATCACGTGAGGATCGTTGTACAAAGTCGTCGGGTTCTTGCACCGGCAGAAATATCTCCGGAGTCTTCTGAAGAAAAGGGAGCTATCGAGCAAACGGCCCTACAAATAAAGGACCAGGAAAAGGTTAAGGATTGGAGATAAGTCTTAATAGACTACTTCAAATCCCGTCGAACACCTGAAGATGCGTCTTCGAGACATCAGCTCATGAAACGAGCTCTATCTTTTGCCTTCGTCAATGATACTCTGTATAAGAGATCATTTGATTCTCCGTGGCTAAGATGCCTGGGACCTGAAGAGGCAAGGAGAGTCGTCCAAGAAACTTACGATGGACTCTGCGGCTCTCATCAAGCCAGGCCGAAGATGAAACTAAAAATCAGAAGGATGGGCTACGATTGGCCTACGATGATCCAGGACTACCTTGAATACGCGAAGCAGTGCCACTCATGCCAGGTTCACGGGGATTTTATCCATTAGCATCCGAATCCACTACATCCAATGGTGGCTAGCTGGCCGTTCGAAATGTGGGGGACTGACATAATCGGCCCCATCGAACCGACATCGTCCAGAGGACATCGATTCATCTTGGCGACAACTGATTACTTCTCCAAATGGGCAGAAGCAGTACCGCTGAGGGAGGTGAAGACGTAGAATATTCTCCATTTCTTCAAGACACACGTCATTTACCGGTTCGGCACTCCATGACCGATTATCTCCGATAACGGGCCAGCCTACAGAAGCCACAAGATCAGCCGCTTCACACAACAGCATAAAATAGACTGGAGATACTCTTCAGTCTATAATCCCCGAGCTAACGGTCTAGCTGAGGCTTTCAACAAGACCTTGATGAAGATCGTGAAAAAGACGGTGTCTCGAAATAAGAAGGACTGGCACGAGAGACTGCATGAAGCTCTCTGGGCGTATCGAACTACGTTCAAAACTGCCACGAACACAACGCCGTATGCATTGGTATTCGGCACAGAAGCGGTACTCCCCCTTGAGATAGAGTTACCCTCTCTACGAGTGGCGGTTCACTAAGAGCTAACAGATGAACAAAATGCTCACCTTCGGCTTGAGGAGCTCGATGCCCTTAATAAAACCCGGCTCATGACGCAACAAAATCTGGAGGCTTATAAAGCAAAGATGACGTGCTCATATGAAAGATTGACTAGGTCAAGAACATTCCATCAAGGCGAACTCATGCTAGTGGTCAAAATACCTATGATCCCCAATCACGCCAAACGGTGGAAATTCGAGCCGAACTATGAAGGTCCGTACATCATAGACAAGGTTTACCAGGGTGGAGCCTATCTACTCATGGACATGCATGGTGAAAGACCTTTCAGGCCAATAAACGGCCGCTTCCTAAAAAAATACCACGCCTAACGATTAACGGCCTGGGTCAATGATAGATGACGAAGCCTATGTCCGCTCGCTATCTTCTTAAAGCCCAAACTCTGTAAGTAGTAGCCAACGACGGACCGAAATGTCCGTAAACTAACGACGGACCGAAATGTCCTAAAACTAACGACGGACCGAAATGTCCTTAGACTAACGACGGACCAAAATGTCCTAAAACTAACAACGGACCGAAACGTTCTTAAACTAACAATGGACCACTATGTCCTAAAACTGGCGTCGGACCGAAACGTCCTTAAACTAATGATGGACCACTATGTCCTAAAACTGGCTGTTGACCGAGACGTCGATAAATTACTACGGACTGCAGCATCCTAAGGCTGGCACAAAAATAAAAAATAAAAAATAAAAAAGAAGAAGAAAACGGTATGTCCATAAGCAAAATGGGCACGGATGAAAACCTGAAAGGGCTCCGTGAGTAAAAACAGCAGGGCTACCGGCGAGTTTTGTGAAAACCCGAAAGGGTGCAATCTCGTTAAAGGACACTTGCAAGGTCCTCTCGACCTTGTGAGGAGAAACCACCTGCGTGAGATCCTTACGACTCACAAAGGAGCAACACACTTAGGGATCCCCACGATTCCTAGGGAGAAAACACACATACGAGATCCTCACGACTCATAAGGAGAATCCCCCTTTGAGACCCTCACGGCTCATCGGATTCAAAAGCCTTAAGCTACAGGGATCTGAACCTGTTCTTAAGCAGTCATACCTCCAATTTTGACCTACAAGCGGTTCAATATTGACCCTTATATACAATCCACGGGCGCAAATAAACATTTCCCTAACAAAGTCTCATCAGAGACCGGGAATATGCTCATATGGCGAATGACACTTGTAAGTCCTCTCGACTTATAAAGAGAAAATACTCTTGTAAGATCCTTACGACTTATAAGAGACCATACACCTGGGAATTCTCACGATTCTTAAGGAGAAAATGCACTTACGAGATCCTCATGACTCGTAGGGAGAGATACTTTTATGAGACCCTTACGGCTCGTAAAGTCAAAAAGTCTTAGTTGACAGGATCCTAAGCCTATTCACTAAGCCACTTTTGTTCGACATCGACAGAGGCAAATGATTATTCGCTCCTGGCAATATCCCAGTTGTAGCGATGTTGATGCCTAAATCGGTGTCGAATCCCAAACTCGTAGTGAAAAGTCAGTGAGCCACAAATGCATATGAAATAGCCAAAATGATGGGGCAACTTGCAAATCAGCAAGTAAAACAAATATATGCATGCAAAATAGCCAAAGTGGTTGGGCGACTCACAATAAAAAGCAGCGAGTAAATAAAAACAAATAGCCGAAATGACTGGGCACGGCGAAAAATAGCCGAAATGATTGCGCAATCGCAACTTTCGGGATATAAAAGCTGAAATGATAGAGCATCGCGGAAAGAAAAATATAACTTTTTGCCTTACAGGTGAGATCACATCGATCCCTGTATACAATCTAGGGGCACAAACAAAGAGGGAACCATACCTTCCCCCTAGGCTTCATCCGAAAGAGAGCCAAGTCTTGACTATTCACAGACAGCATGGAGATCATCTCAACATTCGTCTCACTACCACAGACGCAACATCAGCAAAGTGGAACCGTGGTAACTCTCAGTTCCATGACTCG
The DNA here is from genome assembly GCA_030015575.1 of Agapanthus africanus. Classification (NCBI taxonomy): domain Eukaryota; kingdom Viridiplantae; phylum Streptophyta; class Magnoliopsida; order Asparagales; family Amaryllidaceae; genus Agapanthus; species Agapanthus africanus. The sequence goes on from CM057342.1 coordinate 629,752,552, forward strand.
GCAGTGCACAGACAAACGAAAGTCAACCCCCGACTCCGTGAAATGCGGATAAAGTCAACCCTTCCTGGTCCTCGCAGAACACAGCTATGTCAATCCTGACTCCATGGGAAGTATCCAGAGCAAATCCTGGTTTCATGGAACACGGCCAATGTTAATCCTGACCCCGTGGGAAACGTCCAGAGCGGATCCTGGTCCTCACAGAACACGGCTATGTCAATTCTGACCCCGTGGGAAGCATCCAGAGCAAATCCTGGTTTCGTAGAACACGACCTATATCAATCTGACCCCATGGGAAGCGTCCAGAGCGAATACTGGTCCCCGCAGAACACGGCTATGTCAATTCTGACCCCGTGGGAAGCATCCAGAGAAAATCCTGGTTTCGTGGAACATGGCCTATGTCAATCCTGACTCCGTGAGAAGCGTTCAGAGCGGATCCTGGTCCTCACAGAACACGTCTATATCAATTCTGAGCCCGTGGGAAGCATCCAGAACAAATCCTGGTTTCATGGAACACGGCCTATGTCAATCCTGACCCCGTGGGAAACGTCCAGAGCGGATCCTGGTTCTCGCAGAACACGGCTATGTAAATCCTGACCCCGTGGGAAGCATCCAGAGCAAATCCTGGTCACGTGGAACACGGCCTATGTCAATCCTGACCCCGTGGGAAGCATCCAGAGCGGAACCTGGTCCTTGCGGAACACTACTATGTCAATCCTGACACCATGGGAAGCATCCAAAGCAAATCCTGGTCTAGTAGAACACGGCCTATGTCAATCTTGAACCCGTGGGAAACGTCCAGAGCAGATCCTGGTCCTTGCAGAACACGGCCTATGTCAATCTTGACCCCGTGGGAAGCATCCAGAGCAAATCCTGGTTTCGTGGAACACGGCCTATGTCAATCCTGACCCCGTGGGAAGTATCCAGAGGAAATCCTGGTCATGTGAAACACGGCCTATATCAATCCTGACCCCGTAGGAAACGTCCAGAGCGGATCCTGGTCCTTGCGGAACACGGCTATATCAATACTGACCCCGTGGGAAGCATCCAGAGCAAATCTTAGTTTGGCGGAACACGGCTTATGTCAATCCTGATCCCGTGGGAAGCGCCCAGAGAGGATCCTGGTCCTTGCGGAATACGGCCTATGTCAATCCTTACCCCGTGGGAAGCATCCAGAACAAATCCTGATTTCGTGGACCACGGCTTATGTCAATTCTGACCCTGTGGGAAACGTCCAGAGCGGATCCTGGTCCTTGCGGAACACGGCCTATGTCAATCCTGACCCCGTGGGAAGCATCTAGAGCAAATCCTGGTCTAGTAGAACACGTCTTATGTCAATTCTGACCCCGTGGGAAGCATCCAGAGTGGAACCTGGTCCTTGCGAAACACGGTTTCTGTCAATTCTGACCCCGTGGGAAGCGTCCAGAGCAAATCCTGGTCCCGTGGAACACGGCTAAAGTCAATCCTAACCCCGTGGGAAATGTCCAGAGCAACCCTGACTCCGTGAAAGGCGGATAATATCAACCCCATCAATCACTTACGGGTCCTCTCGACCCGTAAGGAAGAAAACTCTCTTGTGAGATCCTTACGACTCCTAAGAGAAAACGCACTTAGGAATCCTCACGATTCCTAAGGAGAAAATACACCTACGAGATCCTCTCAACTTATAAGGAGAAAAGTCTTTATGAGACCCTCACGGCTCATAAAGTTGAAAAGTCTTAGGCAGCAGATCTGAACCTGCTTCCTAAGCCATCACTACCTCTCGAAGAATTCAATACGGAATGTTCTCTATCATCTACAGGCTATGCTTACTAAAGTAATATGCCAAAAAAGCAGAAAATAAAGAAAAAGAAGCGAAAGATTTGTCATTCATACTTCGGAAAATTCTTACATCGATAAAGACAATAAACAAAAGAGGCATCGAGATGTTTACAATGGTAAAACCTCAGATCCAGGGCATGGATTGAGGAATTCAAAAGAAAGGCCGTCTAGAATCTTTCTGGCCTTTCTGACCATTCTCATATGCATCCTCTCGCGATCGCGGGTGTCGAGATCCTCGCCAATTCCCTCCTACTTTTGATAAGAAGCGATTATCGTTGTCTGTTGGAAAGTTTGATGCAGAATATCAATGGGGTTATCTCGACGCTTCTTCGAGATCAGGCCCGACAGGTACACCGAGTACACCTTGTCTTCGGCATAATCCAGCGCATTCAACAGCTTGGCTTCGTAAAACCCAGGAAGTGCTTCCCAAATTGGTCCCACTATGATTTTCAAGAGAGTGGAGTGACGAGGAAGCAGTCGACCGTTGTGTGCATACAGACGAGCCATAATCTCCGCACATTGGACATCTGTAAACTCTTGGTTCTGGAAACGGCCCTGTACGCGAATATCCTCATAAGAGATAAATTCGTTCTGACTATATAAATGAACAGCCATAGTGCCTGAAAAGAAACGTAATTGAATGATTAGTAATGAGGAAAATAAGACATTGGGATTTAAACAAGTTCTCGGGAAGACAAGTTATGTCAAGCGACAAACAAATTCAAATTTGTGCGATTAAGGAAGAAAACCCTCAAAAGACTCCCATTTAAGCTCCTCAAGCCAAGGAGTAAATCTCCCTTGAGAGTAATGCTTTTCAGCAGAAATGACAACTGCCATAATTAATAGGGGAATAAAATTCCCCGAAAATGCTAAAGAGCAATGCTCTGTAGAGAAGATGAAATGATCCATCAAGAAACCCTGAAAGCAAAGCTTTCTGCAGAAGTAAAAACTTCGAAATCATTAAGATCTGTAAAGTGAATTCCAAAAATTCTTCATCAATAGGTCGAAATAAACCCTAAAAAGGTTTTCTTTTTCGGATCCATGATCCAAATAGAGCAAAGCTCTGATAAAGAATTCGAATCTTACCAAAAAGAAAAGATCTGACAGAGTTTTGATTCTTAAGAGATTTCTTAAGGAAGAAAGCAATACTCTAAAGGAGAAATAATTCTCAGAAAAGAAGATGAATAATGGTCATCTCAGAGGGCCAAAGGTCCTATTTATAGGCATTGAGAGCCGTTTCAATTCCCAAAAAAGTTGATCCAACGGCGGAGATGCTGCCACCGTTGCACTCACGTGTGGGCCATGTAAGCGCAACGGTGGGGGGGCATTTGTTTCCCCAATCAGAGCAAAACTCTGTTCAAATTCCGAGATTTGAAATGAAGCAACGCTTCATGAAAAGCGCTAGCATTTAATGCGCCAGCACTAAGAGTCAAAAAATATGAAACGGCACTCATGTACAAAGCACGAGAGCGCTAAGCGCCAAGAGCGCTAAGCGCCAGGAACGCTTCACTCTCGCAAGGATTACTTGCGTCTGTTTGTAGCAGTGTAAGTTCTATAGCGCATATGCGCCTGACAGAGGAAGGACAGAAGAATTAAAATAAGAGGAACACCTGACAGATAATGACAAAAAAACGAAAAAAACTCTTAATTAAACACCTTATTGCAATGGAAATAGATCGCCAAACATGGGATCAAAAGTACAGGGATTTACAAACATATAGATAAAATTATCTAGTTCCCTCTCTGTCTTTTCCACCATGTTAAAGCGACGATCTTCGTGAGGGGTAGCTACCCATCGGTTAGAACCGCATTCACCAACGAAAGCAGAGATGACGGCCCAATGAGCCCGTATTTGGCTCAGCAAATGAACAGAGCAATTCCTCAGGGCTTTGGTGATCAAGTGCGCCTCGAAGAAACACTCGATCTTGTCTTCGGCGGTATCGAGCATCACTGGGGTCATCTCCACCGGAGGAGGGGGAATATCAGCAAGCACGGACATGAGGATCATCCGAAGCCAAATAGAGTTGGGAGGGAGAGAAGATCCTAGACGAGTCAAGAGCTCGTGCAGCGCTGCGTCGCATTGGTCATCCGTAAGAGTAGGATTCACCAAGCGCGCAGCGAAGCGAGGAACAATGTCCTGAATGGGCACTGTTGGAGATAGTGCCCTCAGAGTCAATTATTAGGTCACAGGTACGTGATTGTAATGATTGAGGGAGGACCTATCCCGGTAGGACAGTCTTACTCGAGATGATAGTATGCTATCTGGTTTACCTTTATCATCGTGTACTGTTTTAGGTGACCTGACATGTCGCTATTACACGTTGATAGAGCCCCTAGGATTCTTGCTTGACCACCAGCAGTATGAGGGCGATCATATAAGTGGGAGCTGGGGGTCTACAAGCATATCCTTAAAGGTCCCTAGTCGTGGGAGTTTCGAGACCGGGCATCGATACTCCATTAGTAGACTAGTGTATACAGTCGAGGCCCCGACGAGGGGCGGTGGCCGGTCTCACAAGCCACCGGTGTCAGTTTGATCACCTAAGATGTATACAGGTGCTCATTGGGTTATGAGTACACCGGACAGGACTCGCCGGGAACATGCTAGTTGGTCATATACCAGACGTCAGATGGCAGTTCCCTGGTGACATGTGTGCAGGTTAGTTCATCGACCTGGGGATTGTCATTTGTCTCGTGTGAGTTCCCACTGTACTTTGATTACTACCCTACCACGGCTCAAAGGAGTCGTGCAAACAGGTTTTAGTTGGGTACAGTCCCGAGCCACATGGAGGCAGTGAGCGTATCTTCAGGGGTTCGTCTCTCCCGGTATTGGGGGTGAGGTCGTGCTGTGTCTAGGAGAGCCATTACACAAAGTCCTTGGCCAAGGCAAGGAGATTTACTGGTAGGTATTCCAGTAGTATCTCAGGGTGTTCTGGGCTACACTCCGACACGACTTGTACCGCTTTTGGGGGTCTGACTTTTACCAACCCCCTAGGCCCGCCATGCGATACTCATAGACGAACGGACCGGACTGTACGGATATTGTCACTGACAGGCTCAGTAGGGTGTCAGGATGAGTTCGCTCATCGACGTCCCTTTTAGTCAATAGCTGGTGGCCCGTTACGTATTGGCTTATACCTCTGACGGGCTAGTGGTTAAATCCACAGCCATAGTATTGACGAGTCTTTAGAGTCTACCACACTTTCAGTTACTCAGCTTTCGGGCGAAACGCTGTAGAGGCCGTATGGAGATATGGCAGGGTCCGATCAGATACGTGCGGTATTGCACGGATCAGGATCGGACAGTTTTGTACTAGTGGCCGTATGGATTTATATGGCAGGGTTCGATCAGATACGTGCGGTATTGCACGGATCAGGATCGAACGGTTTTTTACTAGCCGGCTTTGGTTTAAGCCGGTACTAGTTTAGTACAGTGTAGATTTTGTCTCATTGCATTTGTATTTCGGTCGGAATACAGATGCGGGTGTGTATGCACAGTATTGGGGTTTTCCTGTAATTTATTACGGGACCAGTTTTCTGGAGTTGCCAGTTTGCATTCCGTTCCGGCCGGTTTTCCTTTGTTCTTTCCCGGCCGGACTTTTCCGATAGAGGGGGTAATTTGCAGTTTTGCAAATTACAATTGTGGAGGGGTTTTCTTGTAAAAGATTGATATGATAGCTTTCATATTTTTTTCCACCATGCTTTTGCTTTATTGTGACATGAAAGGGTATGGTTGGATTTGATATGAAGCATGGTGTTTGTTTTCTTGTCTCTTGGATGTGGTCACCTCCTTCTTCTCCTACACTCACCTCCCTCATATGATACATATTGTTATTCTCTTCACCATTTTAAAAGATTGGCCGGCCACACTTGAAGATGAGGAAAAAATGAGAGATGTGTTTCTTTTGTTGTATGGAAATTATTCTCATTTCTCTTTTTGTATCAAAGTTCACCACCTCTCTTCATATCATCTTGTTTCCTCCATCATGGCAACACTACCCCAAAGAGACAAAGCACTACACTTCCTACAGCACATCTTGAGCATGTCGAGTTGCCGGCTTCATGCTCGAGTTGCCTCGGTATTGAGGCGGGAGCCCGTAAAAGTACCCGGCTTCGTGGTGCCCCTTTCCGACGAGGAGGAGATGGACGGAGATCCCGCGAGGAGATCGGTGTGGAGATGAAGACCGGAGGACTCGGATCAGTCGGTACATCTCTTCCCCTCTTGTTAGTTAGCTAGACTAGTTTAATGGTTACGATCCGGAGTTTAGTGCGCGGTGGTGCCGGTTTGCAAAGTCCACAAAATTTAAGTTATTCACCGCTTCCGCATTCCGGCGTCGGATTGACGGCCGGGGCGCCGCCGTGCACTTACAGTGGTATCAGAGCCTCGCCATTAACTTAGTCTAACTTTGTGTAATGTGTTTGCATTTCCGATCGATCAAAAAGTTCCAAAACTGCATTTTACCCACGACAGTTTCTGTTGAAATTTTTCAGTCTCGAAAAATTTTTCAGGTTGTAAAATATTGATGTACTGGAAAATCTAAGAGTTCTGTAAAAATTTGACGAAGTAACTCCACAGTTGGAGCGCGGAACCGCCGCGAAAACCACCTTTGTGCGGCCCTTCCGCCGCGCACTATTCACATCACTTCACCATTTTTTTACAGAGGCCTTCTGGGCTTAAAATATGGGCTTTGGAATATTAAAGTTGGGCCAATTGTTTCCGTGAGTGCTACAGTTTTCTTTGGGGCCCACTTGTTAATTGTTTGATCAATCGGAAATTTTTTAAACACATTTTTCACAGTATTTACATTATATCTGCGACCGTGAATGTCACTCGATCGGTAAATCCGGTCTAACTGCTATAGCCCGGTTAGACGGATTTGCGAACGTGACTTTCACGTTGATGTTTTGTTTTTGCTGTGATGTTGCGGATCGGTCGTGGGGGATAGCCTGGATGCAATGCTAGTACAGTTTTGTTGTATTATGTACATTTGATATTGCGGGGCGAGCGTCCGACATGTGGACTGCCGTCACTGCCTGACTGTATTATTATTTTGGGGCACGACCTGGTTGCGGTCGATGTACCCGGTGTATGTATATTTTACTTTTTGTACTAGGGTTACCCCGCGGAGCGGTGCACGGATAGCCGGGTTCTAGAAGGCAACAAGCCCGCATCTCATGGCATTGGGACGGAGGGGGCTTCACTCCAGGATTGACTGGCTATTCGCCGCACTCGTAGGGGGTATAGGATTTCATTGCACAGGCTATCCACACGACCAGGGGAACGTCGGGTTTCAGTAGTGGCTCTGTGAAACCCGGGGATCCCAGATATCTGTATTGTTCTGTGATGCTGTACATTTCTGTGATGTTGCATTTTATTCACGCCTTGAGCGAAATACTATATATTGGTATATATATTAGTAGATGTTGTATATGTTTTTCATCCGCGCTAGTCCAGTCCCCGCTCTGCCGTTAGTTATCTAACCTAACGGGTGATGACGGGACCCAGTGGCGAATGCGGATGGCATATACGTACGTCAGTATATTTTCGTTCTTTGTGGTGTGATCAATTGATGGGACTGCATTGATTCGGATCAATGCAAGTTAAAAACAAACCTAATCTGATGTTGTTGGAACACTTTTCAAAAAGCTGTTATTGCAAGGACGTTCACTTTTGTTTTGCATCGTGGTATTCATTTGGAATATCCTGCTCCTCAGTCGACGAGGCAAGGGCCGAGATCCCTTCATCGGGAGTGACCCCTTGGACAAAAGTTTGCGTCAGGGCATTAACTTCACTATAGCCGATTACTTTTGCTTTGCATCGTGGTATTCAGTTGGAATATCCTGCACCTCATTCTACGGGGAAAGAGCCGAGATCCCTTCACCGGGAGTGACCTCTTTAGTAAAGGTTTTTCGTCACTATATTTTCTAAAAAGCTATCCGTTCCTTCAACGATATCAAGTTCACTACGTTAAAGGTTTTCGCCAGAAACCATTCGTAGCCCTCCGTCGTTTCATATGGGTAGTCAATAGTATTCAAGCTGTGTTTGTTGGCCTTAGTCAAGGCACAGTGTTTGGTAGCTATTGGGTATTCATATGCTGCATAGATAGATGCGTTGGTTTGGGACAGTCGTATAGCCTTGTTGGCCTTAGTCAAGGGCTTGTACGGGTGGGTTCAAATCAACCTGGACAATGACGGGCAGAACTTGACATGTGACTTATGATTTGTTGGCCTTAGTCAAGGTCATAAGAGCATGGGGCAGAAATCACATCGGGAGTTTCAAAAGAACTGAAACTTGCCAGATATGCGCATACCTTCTGGAGTGTGATACCGTGAGCGGATTCCATCACGTTATCATGCGATGAGAGTTGGATCCCGATTCCCACTGATGAGTTGGTTTACTCCTCGGGTGACCCCGACTAATTCTTCTTTCTGGTTTGGAGGAGAATTTGAGGTACAGTGGGAGGATTCCAGATTAGATAAATTGGTAACCATTCTGATCTAGGTTAGAGTGCACGCTGAGTGTTTCTTTTCTCTCTCTCTTTGGCAGCGACTATTGACCCAACCCCAAGACTTTGACTCAGTGACCAAGTTGACCGAACCTTCTTTACACTGGCTTTTGGATTGTCAGAGTTGCAAACCTCATTGCCACTCCTACTTTTACCCTTTTCTCCAGGACACCCCGTATTACTACGAACGTCCACTTCCATTGGACAAAACCATCGTATGGTTAGATACGAACTCGAAAGAATTTATTCGAGGATGGTTTCCGGTTCTGGAGAAAACGGATAGGATTATTCAGTTGTCTTTTCCTTTTACCCTCTCTCAGGTTACGAGTACTCCTTGGTTTAGGGGTAGTACACCTATTACGCAAATTGGATTGTCTTCTTCCAAACCTTAGGCTGGTGCCGACCGGTAGGGAATGAAGAAAACCAATTAGCATAACGATGGTGTGCAGAAGGTATTAAGTTCAGACAAAGCAAGGGATTAGTAGGAGGGCAAAGTAAATTGCAACAGATATTCACGACCAAACCAAATATTTCGTTACCACTCCCACATCACCTTTGTATTTCTCCAGGACACTCCGTATCACTACGAAGATCCACAGTTTATTTGGATATTCCATCGTATGGTTATATACGAACTCGAAAGGAACTTGTTCCAGTTCGGGGATGGATCCTGGTTCAGGAGAAATAGGAATAAAGTACATTCAGGTGTCTTTTATCTTCACCTTCTCTCGTGTTGCGAGTGTTCCTAGGATTGGGACAGTACACCCATTATGCTTATTGGATAGTCTTCTTCCAAACCATAGGCTGGTGCCGAACGGTAGGGAAGGAAGAAAACCATTTGGCCTAAAGGGGTGTGCAGAAGGTAAAGACTAAAGACATATGAAGGGATTTGGAGAGGTGGCAAAGAACTATACGGTTACAGTCGTGAATCTGGAAGAGGCATTACTAGGAATACCAGAATACCCCATCGGAACATTTCAATGTTTCAGTTTCACTGTGTAATGTTAAAGGAAAACTGATTTCCCGATTAGATACTTACTCCAGGGTATGTATTTACCAGGTACGATTCTCACATCTGTATGGTTTTACAGATGATGAGTGGGAGTAAGTTATTGGGAATTGGGTGATTATCCTCATTATATCGGGATTCGTTGTAATCGGTGATATTTGAGGAAATCACCTGGGCTGTTTGCCGGTCGGCAAATATTTGGTTTTGAATATCCGCTGTTATGCACCAATTTCAAATTGATATATCTGTACGTCTATTTTCATAGAGTGAGATATACCTTTCTGAAATTATGTCTACGACATTTACCTATATCAGTGGATGGTTAGGTAAGGAGCATTAAACAGCGGTGTAATTCTTCTTAACCATAAGTACAGTTTTCAACCTACGACACACAGTGAATGAGTTTTCAGACTCAAGGGACTTATACAGAGTATTGTATGTTGTCCAGGGTTCATCAGGACAAAGGGGTTGGTCCTCGTACTATATTCGGTTTACTTATGACTTCTCTAGTTTTTAGACAAGTGTTTCGTGGAAACACAGGGTCCGAATTTTGAGAAGTTATAGGTATTTGAATAGAGTAGAGAACCAGGTGTAGCAAGTATCGGGATTCTTCAAGGTGATCGAAGATGTAGATACTTGTGTATGGTATTCAGTTGATAGTAATGATTAAGAGAACTTGCTTCTCTTTCAGGTTACTCATAATTGGAAATGCTTCCTAAGTTGAGTAACGCTGATCGGCCTCCTTCCATTTAGTTGACATGCGCTGGGGACAGCTGCATGATTTGAATCTGGTTCAATTAAATCAGTGCCTCTGTTTCTATATTGGATATAGAACAGTTCATATCTTAAACGATGTTAAGGTACGGGGAGTTGTCCGGTTTATGATTAAAACCAGACACTGGACAACTCAAGGCACGTTTCTGTAATGGCTGTTTGTGGGTTAACCCAGGCTATGACGAGGGTTAACTTTCTACCATCTGGAAGATCAATAGAAATATTGTTCTAGACTCGCCACAGTTTTAATAAAAATGGTTTTTTTCAGAAAACAGTAGTGGGAGTATGGTAGAACTGGAAGTGATTCCAGAACCACAAACGATTACTGAAGATTTATAAGGAACCTAAAGATTCAATCTGGATTGACATTCCATTGGCCACTCCGCAGATAAAGTGGGTAACTTCAGGCACCCGAGAGGTACACAGGTAGCCTCAAGGACGGTGACAGGGAAGTTCTTGTTTACCCACACTTGCCATTGTTGTTGTTCCAGGCTGCGAGACCCGGCAGGAGGATGAGTATAGCGTCGTTCTAAACTAGTTTTAGAAGTGCACGTCTATATGACTCTGGCAGAGGGTTGTCGTAGTCAGTGGGAGCAGCGGAAGCATTGGTGGACATCAGGCTTATATCTATTTATAGACTAAAGCAGATGTAGCGGAGATAGATCATCTATTTCTGATGTGACAGTCATGGGTTTGACGTCATCAGAATAGGGGATGGATCTGTTGAGAAGGTAGTAGGGTGTGATATCCTGGTATTTGGATGACATACATAGAATAGGAAAAGAAACTCCTATACTACAATCGGTTGTACTTTGGTCGTCACACAGTTGTTTCTCCACATAGGAATTGGGTATTATATCAGACATACTGGTTACTAGATCTATGGTTTTAGATCTAGATTCGGGTGGTTTCCCAATCAGGGTACTTGACAGCATTCTAAGAGTATTTAGGATGGACGACTCCTGGCACGGTAGTGTACCTGCAGGTAATGGAGTCACCCTCTCCAAAGGTGTCTTACAGACTAAAGGGGAGAGGGACGGGCATGATTGGCAGATCACTTGCTCAGGCAATTGAGTCAATCGTGAGATGTCAAGTACCACACCAGATGTTGTTCTTGCACTAGATGCAATAAGTTGACATTAATCCAATCCTGGAGAAACGGTCGGAAGCAGTTTTAGAACATAAGTAGATGTTCTAGGGATATGATAACGACAGCCTCATTCAGGAGACGGTTATCATTCCAGGCTTCCAAGGTGACATGGACGACAAGGAGGTTGTCAGAGTTATAGTTTTCCCTCTGACGAGGGGCAGTATTTTGGACAGGTGATCCAAGGCAATACTGAGGGAGGCATGGCGCGCAGGATACTGATTAAGTTCAGTTGACGATACAGTCTAAGAAGTTTGGATTTGGAGTTCATTTATGAGCTATGTCCCATCAGACATCCAGACACATTCTAAGACAGGTATTGCTCATTTCGGGAGATGGCTTTCTCCGCGAACATGAGATATAGAGAGACATAGAAAGAAACAACTAAGCGGATCCACTCACTGAGGCTATTCCTCGAACGCAATAGTTTCACAAACGAGCTTTGTGAGACTGACTTGTAGAGGAGTTGGATGTTCGGTATCACACGGGCTGTGAGTATGCGACATCGCAATAATTAGCCTTGAGTGCAAGTGGGAGATTGTTGGAGATAGTGCCCTCAGAGTCAATTATTAGGTCACAGGTACGTGATTGTAATGATTGAGGGAGGACCTATCCCGGTAGGACAGTCTTACTCGAGATGATAGTATGCTATCTGGTTTACCTTTATCATCGTGTACTGTTTTAGGTGACCTGACATGTCGCTATTACACGTTGATAGAGCCCCTAGGATTCTTGCTTGACCACCAGCAGTATGAGGGCGATCATATAAGTGGGAGCTGGGGGTCTACAAGCATATCATTAAAGGTCCCTAGTCGTGGGAGTTTCGAGACCGGGCATCGATACTCCATTAGTAGACTAGTGTATACAGTCGAGGCCCCGACGAGGGGCGGTGGCCGGTCTCACAAGCCACCGGTGTCAGTTTGATCACCTAAGATGTATACAGGTGCTCATTGGGTTATGAGTACACCGGACAGGACTCGCCGGGAACATGCTAGTTGGTCATATACCAGACGTCAGATGGCAGTTCCCTGGTGACATGTGTGCAGGTTAGTTCATCGACCTGGGGATTGTCATTTGTCTCGTGTGAGTTCCCACTGTACTTTGATTACTACCCTACCACGGCTCAAAGGAGTCGTGCAAACAGGTTTTAGTTGGGTACAGTCCCGAGCCACATGGAGGCAGTGAGCGTATCTTCAGGGGTTCGTCTCTCCCGGTATTGGGGGTGAGGTCGTGCTGTGTCTAGGAGAGCCATTACACAAAGTCCTTGGCCAAGGCAAGGAGATTTACTGGTAGGTATTCCAGTAGTATCTCAGGGTGTTCTGGGCTACACTCCGACACGACTTGTACCGCTTTTGGGGGTCTGACTTTTACCAACCCCCTAGGCCCGCCATGCGATACTCATAGACGAACGGACCGGACTGTACGGATATTGTCACTGACAGGCTCAGTAGGGTGTCAGGATGAGTTCGCTCATCGACGTCCCTTTTAGTCAATAGCTGGTGGCCCGTTACGTATTGGCTTATACCTCTGACGGGCTAGTGGTTAAATCCACAGCCATAGTATTGACGAGTCTTTAGAGTCTACCACACTTTCAGTTACTCAGCTTTCGGGCGAAACGCTGTAGAGGCCGTATGGAGATATGGCAGGGTCCGATCAGATACGTGCGGTATTGCACGGATCAGGATCGGACAGTTTTGTACTAGTGGCCGTATGGATTTATATGGCAGGGTTCGATCAGATACGTGCGGTATTGCACGGATCAGGATCGAACGGTTTTTTACTAGCCGGCTTTGGTTTAAGCCGGTACTAGTTTAGTACAGTGTAGATTTTGTCTCATTGCATTTGTATTTCGGTCGGAATACAGATGCGGGTGTGTATGCACAGTATTGGGGTTTTCCTGTAATTTATTACGGGACCAGTTTTCTGGAGTTGCCAGTTTGCATTCCGTTCCGGCCGGTTTTCCTTTGTTCTTTCCCGGCCGGACTTTTCCGATGGAGGGGGTAATTTGCAGTTTTGCAAATTACAATTGTGGAGGGGTTTTCTTGTAAAAGATTGATATGATAGCTTTCATATTTTTTTCCACCATGCTTTTGCTTTATTGTGACATGAAAGGGTATGGTTGGATTTGATATGAAGCATGGTGTTTGTTTTCTTGTCTCTTGGATGTGGTCACCTCCTTCTTCTCCTACACTCACCTCCCTCATATGATACATATTGTTATTCTCTTCACCATTTTAAAAGATTGGCCGGCCACACTTGAAGATGAGGAAAAAATGAGAGATGTGTTTCTTTTGTTGTATGGAAATTATTCTCATTTCTCTTTTTGTATCAAAGTTCACCACCTCTCTTCATATCATCTTGTTTCCTCCATCATGGCAACACTACCCCAAAGAGACAAAGCACTACACTTCCTACAGCACATCTTGAGCATGTCGAGTTGCCGGCTTCATGCTCGAGTTGCCTCGGTATTGAGGCGGGAGCCCGTAAAAGTACCCGGCTTCGTGGTGCCCCTTTCCGACGAGGAGGAGATGGACGGAGATCCCGCGAGGAGATCGGTGTGGAGATGAAGACCGGAGGACTCGGATCAGTCGGTACATCTCTTCCCCTCTTGTTAGTTAGCTAGACTAGTTTAATGGTTACGATCCGGAGTTTAGTGCGCGGTGGTGCCGGTTTGCAAAGTCCACAAAATTTAAGTTATTCACCGCTTCCGCATTCCGGCGTCGGATTGACGGCCGGGGCGCCGCCGTGCACTTACAGGCACTTCCCATGGTTGTTGATCGCACGCTTTTGGCGTGTCGGATGTTCAAAGAATTAAAGTATAACCGCGATCAGGACGGTGTCGCTATGCAGCTAGCCGGTTGAGCACGGGTCGGTCCACAGGGAGATGGTGGTATTTTACCTTCTTGTCTTAGACGAGTCAATAAAGAATCTGTATGTTCGAGACTATCCTATGTGTAATATTTGCAAGTATAAAGTTGTTAAGAAAAAGATACGAGATTATAAGCTAAAGAAATCCGTACTCAAAACCTTTGAGCCGAATCTTGACCAATTGAAGTTAAGCAATCGGCAACAACGTGGATTAGGGGATTTAAGCGCGGTATTCGTGGAATACGGCTTATTTACCCTTGTCCTTCCGTTCTTGTCTCTTGCTTTCGTCTCCGGCCAAACCGAACGCAACCGGTCGCGGTTAGGAATCACCGTTACCTTGTCAGGGTACAGTGCCTAACGGAGCGCTTGCGTATGGTTTGGGCGGAGTTCAATGGAAAATACGGGAAAATGAAATGGGCAAAGAAGCATTAACTTAGAATACCGTATTTTTCTCTTAACAAAGATAATTACATTCATTCACAAGAAAGAACCAAAAAGAGAGAACAAAAAGAAAAGAACAAAGAAAAGAAAAGATTACAAACAAGTAATTAAAGTGCATGAATATAAATTGCAAGAAAGTAAAGAAAGGTAATAAAAAGCAAGTAATAAATAAGCAAATAAAAAGAACAAGAAACTAGAACTCAAGACAAGCATGTGATCAATAGCCAACCCTTAAACTTGCAAGCTCAATCAAGAGGTTGCAAGATCAAGGGAAGGGTAGAGAACGCATGTGAAATGAAGTGCTAATTCCATGAAAGAATACGACCCTTGAGATCAATAACTAACCCTTAACCATTCAAGCTCAATGAAGAGGTTGAATGATCAAGAGAAAGCAAGAATCTCAAGGGGAAGAAGAAACACAAGAGAATGATACAAAAACCTCATCTTCATTAATCTCCCACTCAAAAAGCTCTCACTACAATTTTCATGGAAAAAGAATGAAGAAGAAGAAGAAAAAGAACTAAAACTACAAAAGAATGGAGAACAAAGAATGACCCTTGGTTGAGCTCAGGTTTGCTGTATTTATAGGCAGGGAAATGAAACCCTAGAGGCAAATTCTGATACTATATGAAGTCCCCAAAATACCCATAAAAGACGACAAAGTGAGGACCCCACATGGCCGCGGATCCGCGGCCAAGACCTCCCTTTGGCCGCGGATCCGCGGCCCTATGATGGATTTGGGGCATGGTGTTTCTTGTACGGCCCTGATATGCAGTCCCCTGTTGTCTGGTACACCTATTTTCTGAAAATACTTTCACATTTCTTCCAGAATTTCTGTTGAGGAAAGGTGGACTTTTGTGGATGCTTTTGTCATGATTGCCTCGAGCTCCGCGTAGATTTCTTGGAACTAGTTGTTGCCATTGAGCCTTGTGCATGAAGGTGACATTGATTTGACATTTTGTCTTCCTAAACTGGTATCTGGCAACATACGGATGACGAGCGGAGACCGTGTTTTCTCAGTGGTTGGCAGGAACCCGGATTTTGTCGTGTTTTCCATGAATTTCACCGTTTTAGAACCGAGAACCTGTATCCTGCAAATATGTAACAAACACGGATTAAAAGTACCTACCTATAAACAACCGAGCGTAAGAATGGGCGGTATAAAATACAGTATTTTGTGATGAACAAATACCCCCAAACTTAACTTTTGCTCGTCCCGAGCAAAACCAATTATTCACAAAAATAAAATCCTAACCGCACTTTCGCAGGGAACGCGATTGCACTGAGCGCGTGCAACAAGCCGTTAAACCTCTAGGTGTCCCTAGTAGGAGGAGTGTTGTCTCCTGAGGGTTTTCAGCGGATACTACCCACAAAATCCGGTCAAGTTGGTTTTGTACAATAACTAAGATTCAAACCCTAAAGTTTTTGTTTCAGAAAATAATAATTCTATAATCCTAAGTCTAGACTATCGAACCTTTATTTTTCACACCTCGCTTCTTATTTAACTACAGATTTTATATGTCTTTACGTGCAGTGCAATTAGTGTCGTTAAGTTCCAGAAGGATCGATTAAAGTCATCATGTCGCACAATAAAGCCCAGATAACAATTTTAAAAGGATCACATAAGTTTTATAAAGAGTTAAGCATTTTTCAAGTTTCGTTTTCCAGTAAGGTTTTAACTTCAGAATTTCTATCTTCCTTAACAGGAAACTAAGTCGTATTTTTCACTCCACCTTTTTCTTGTTTTCATTTCATACACACCTCTGTGAACGTGCAATAGTCTTTATCATAGAATAAAACCTTCATATCTCCGTTAAATTTTTTTTTATAAAAGCCTGTCTTTTATCAAGATTATTCTCACACAAAGAACCGTTAGGAATTTTAACTTGGAGAGAACACTTGCTTGACTTTGTTTTAAACTGGACTTTCTAGGCTTCTTAGCGAGCTTTGGGCCAATGCACCCAAACCAGTTGGTTTTAGGGCATTAGGTGTAGAAACACCCCAGCGGACTTAATTACTCAAGTTACCTAGGTCCAAAAACAAAAGACAGTTTGACGTGAAAATCAGATGATTTAATACGAACGGAGATATAACCGGCAGTTCAATTATTTTTTGGATAAAAGACGTGTTTAGTGGGTTTGGTGTGTAATCATTCCAATCAAGTTTCCGATGGGTTATTTTTCAGACTTAGCTCCAATTACGGCATCAATAACATTCCTTCATATTCGCTTTACTTCATAAACTATTCTTGACATTACTTATTTCAGAACAAACCTATTTGATCCTCAAAAAATCATTTATCTGTTTAAAAGTTTAAACATGAAAGACTTGTCATCTAATTCCCAAAATTCACGACACGTGTAGTGTGATGTAAAGACGTATATCAGCTATAGTTAACTTCAAAGGAGAGTTATCTTTCAGGTTTTCAAAATCTAAACATAAGATTTAGTTATTCCTATTTTTTCAAACAAAAACCGTCGAATGTTGAATCAGAGTTCTTCCACAATCTAACTTGACAAAAAAGTTTTTATATTTTTAGAAAATTTTCAGATTTTTATGGATTTTATGGATTTAATATGCAGATGCAAAAATATATATATGAATGCGAAGGAAGAAAGCTTACCGAGCACACCCCCAAACTTAAACTTGACAGTGCCCTCACTGTCAGGCTATACCAAGAGGGTTAAAATTGCCGGCGCTTCCTAGAAACAAATTATATACAAAACAAAAAGGAAAACAAAAATATATACAAAAAAGTGTCCCCCCCAAACTTAAGTAAAACAGTGTTTCCACTGTTACGCGTTGAAATTCAGGATTTAGGGGGGAAAGAACAGTATCAAGCTATACAAGGCCTTACACAGGCCAAAAGTGAGCACCAACCATTCAAAGATTTTATCGCTATAATGTACAGGTTGGTGGAAGAAGGCGTAGAGAAAAGAGAAGGACAATACGCGAGACCGTATGCGAAGAGAAGCGGGATACGGTCTCGGTATATAAGAGGAAGAAGAATGGCGGAAGGGAAAAAGAAGTGGAATACGAACTTAAGGGTGCAAATGGAGTAAATAGATTAGCACAATTTGTGATGACCGATGTGTGAAAAGCGATTGTGCTAATATATTTACCCGTCGAGAAATGGGGTCAAATCCCTCAAGGTTCGTGAGAAACCATGGGTACGCCGAACCTGGTAAACCAGACATAGTAAATGAAAGTGAGACGGGTTCTTGCAAGGTCAGAACGATGGAAAGGATGGAGGGAAGTGGTTGAGGAAGGGTATCGGTTAAAGGTTCTGGAGGGTGTACACAGTCAGTGAAAGGAACAGGATGAATTGGAAAATCCGACTCATCATCTAAAACTGTTTCATCCTCAAAAATATCCTCAAAATTTTCCTCAAAGTTAAGCTCATCCATGCATATTTCATCAAAGTCCAGACGCATATGGGGTTCGGGAAAAACATTTAATGACTCGGGATGATGAATTGGAGAGAGAAACTCAGTCAAATCTACAGGTTCATCATCCAAAATATTCCCAGCGTCAATATCCTCAATTAAGTGAAAATCAAAATTCTCTGACACCTCATCAAAAGCATGGATTTTAATCAATTCAGGTTCTAGAGTGGAGGTGTAGAGGTCAAAAGGATTGGGTATGGTTTCACTCAAAGGGGACCCTTCACAATTGGGTAAATCAAACACTACAAAGTCGCACAACTCATTAATCATTCTATCTTCAATTGATAAATCATGTGGGATACTTGATAGACTTTCAAAACAGGAGTTGTGGGATTCAATTTGGGATGGGTAGGTTTGATTTGGAAGGGGGTACATCTCACTCTCTCCACTCAAATTCACAGCCTGTCCTACCGCTTCTTCATACATTGGAAAATTTGGAGCTAGTTGAAAGCTAGCTACCGGGTCACTAGGTTGTATGAGAGCGGCCATGGACGCATTCAACTCCATCATCTGTTGGCTTGACGCTACCCTAAAGTCTTCCAACGACTGTTCCAGACTAGACAAGGGTTGTGAAGGGGGTTCAGTAAAAGATTCAAAGTTGTTTGGATACTGAAAACTCCCAACTGGCGGTTCTGATGCAATGTCTAGGGAAGGTGCAAAAGTAGGGTAGGATTGGTAGGAATTGAATGGTTGGACAGGAGCAGGATCAACATTTGGATAGGAAGGTGAATGGAATTGTTGATCCCAAGAATTTGAAGTGGTGAAAGGAGTGAAAGATCGGCTACGGGATTGTTCAATACGTTCAGCGATGGACAAAGGACGACTTGCAAAAGGGGTATCAACATAAGCGGGTGCGGGAGGTTGAAAAGGTTGATACGAAGTGGAATGAGGAGTGCAAGTGTTTGTCCTAGACGCTGCTATGCGATCTTTCAGTGAAACTTTGGGCATGGAGGGGTCGTTCGATGTTCGGCCAAAGCAAGAACCGTAAGAAGTAATGTCTGGTTGTGGGTACCAAAGTTCGGCAAGAGTTTTTCGAGGTGGGGTACCCATGATATGAAGAGAGAGAAAGAAAGGTAGAGAAAATGAGGGGAAAAAGAATGTGATTTTTTTTTTGAATATTAACAAAAGAATGAAATATACACAAAAAAGAATATTGACAAAAACAATCACGACACAAAAATACCACACACCTAATCGTTCTAGGGTTCACCTAGGTCAACTAGACCTGCTCCAGAACTTGATTGTCGAAGTAAAACTGTGTCGAGAAACAGGCTCAAGATACACTGATCACGAGGCCAGGTAAGTGCAGAGATAAGGGGAGGTTTTCCAACGCTTTCGCGAAGTTCCTTAATTAAATAACCCTTTCTCTTTTGGCGGTTTCGCCGTTAACACTTTCCTAGACACCCCGTAAACAATATACCGTTAAGCAAGGTTCTAAATACAGTTAACTTCTCCTAGTGAGCGCGAAGTCCTTAAGGCTTAAAGTCTAGTTTCTTTTAAATTTTGTGCGGGTAAATGTTATGCTCAAGTTCGTGATTTGTGGGCCACGGAAAAGGTGATGAAATCCTTTACCGTATATTGTGGGGTTCGCTTGCCCTTAAGTCCGTATTAATGTATGCAATGCGCAATTCAAAAAATTCTATAAAGAATCAAACAATCGTTTTTTAGTTTAAGCGCGGCGCTGCAACAAATACGGGTTAGTCAATTTTTAGCGTTTGCTAGCGAACTTGCAAAGAATCCTGCAAAGAATAGTTTATTGGATGCGTCGGATTTGAGAAGAAGGTGTTAGTAAAGTACGTACCGTTAAGTTTTGGGTTAGGAAACCCCCGTTGAATCAAATCCGGTAAGCTTGAAAAGTTCGCTTGCGCGGGTCAAACTACCCGGATCTTTGGCACTGTACTTCATAATCACCTTAGCCTTGAATGTACACTTTGCTCCCCACAATCGCAGTTTGCAAATCTGCAAAAATCTGCACTCTTGCCCACAAAAATGATCAAAAAAAAAAACAAAAAGAGATTTTTTATATATATATATATATACAAAAAGAATATTAACCCGAATAACAAGAAAAGAAATACGTTACCGTCTCCCCGGCAACGGCGCCATTTGATCGCACGCTTTTGGCGTGTCGGATGTTCAAAGAATTAAAGTATAACCGCGATCAGGACGGTATCGCTATGCAGCTAGCCGGTTGAGCACGGGTCGGTCCACAGGGAGATGGTGGTATTTTACCTTCTTGTCTTAGACGAGTCAATAAAGAATCTGTATGTTCGAGACTATCCTATGTGTAATATTTGCAAGTATAAAGTTGTTAAGAAAAAGATACGAGATTATAAGCTAAAGAAATCCGTACTCAAAACCTTTGAGCCGAATCTTGACCAATTGAAGCTAAGCAATGGGCAACAACGTGGATTAGGGGATTTAAGCGCGGTATTCATGGAATACGGCTTATTTACCCTTGTCCTTCCGTTCTTGTCTCTTGCTTTCGCCTCCGGCCAAACCGAACGCAACCGGTCGCGGTTAGGAATCACCGTTACCTTGTCAGGGTACGGTGCCTAACGGAGCGCTTGCGTATGGTTTGGGCGGAGTTCAATGGAAAATACGGGAAAAGAAAATGGGCAAAGAAGCATTAACTTAGAATACCGTATTTTTCTCTTAACAAAGATAATTACATTCATTCACAAGAAAGAACCAAAAAGAGAGAACAAAAAGAAAAGAACAAAGAAAAGAAAAGATTACAAACAAGTAATTAAAGTGCATGAATATAAATTGCAAGAAAGTAAAGCAAGGTAATAAAAAGCAAGTAATAAATAAGCAAATAAAAAGAACAAGAAACTAGAACTCAAGACAAGCATGTGATCAATAGCCAACCCTTAAACTTGCAAGCTCAATCAAGAGGTTGCAAGATCAAGGGAAGGGTAGAGAACGCATGTGAAATGAAGTGCTAATTCCATGAAAGAATACGACCCTTGAGATCAATAACTAACCCTTAACCATTCAAGCTCAATGAAGAGGTTGAATGATCAAGAGAAAGCAAGAATCTCAAGGGGAAGAAGAAACACAAGAGAATGATACAAAAACCTCATCTTCATTAATCTCCCACTCAAAAAGCTCTCACTACAATTTTCATGGAAAAAGAATGAAGAAGAAGAAGAAAAAGAACTAAAACTACAAAAGAATGGAGAACAAAGAATGACCCTTGGTTGAGCTCAGGTCTGCTGTATTTATAGGCAGGGAAATGAAACCCTAGAGGCAAATTCTGATACTATATGAAGTCCCCAAAATACCCATAAAAGACGACAAAGTGAGGACCCCACATGGCCGCGGATCCGCGGCCAAGACCCCCCTTTGGCCGCGGATCCGCGGCCCTATGATGGATTTGGGGCATGGTGTTTCTTGTACGGCCCTGATATGCAGTCCCCTGTTGTCTGGTACACCTATTTTCTGAAAATACTTTCACATTTCTTCCAGAATTTCTGTTGAGGAAAGGTGGAATTTTGTGGATGCTTTTGTCATGATTGCCTCGAGCTCCGCGTAGATTTCTTGGAACTAGTTGTTGCCATTGAGCCTTGTGCATGAAGGTGACATTGATTTGACATTTTGTCTTCCTAAACTGGTATCTGGCAACATACGGATGACGAGCGGAGACCGTGTTTTCTCAGTGGTTGGCAGGAACCCGGATTTTGTTGTGTTTTCCATGAATTTCACCGTTTTAGAACCGAGAACCTGTATCCTGCAAATATGTAACAAACACGGATTAAAAGTACCTACCTATAAACAACCGAGCGTAAGAATGGGCGGTATAAAATACAGTATTTTGTGATGAACAGTTGTCGACGAGCATATAGGCGGTTACAAGCCATAGTTAAGATGGTTCTCTGGAAATGAGAAAAGAAAGAAGCATTGCTTCAGATTATAAAGACTAGGCACAGAAAATTTTGTGCATAATGGAGCTATTTCCAAGATCTGGGAAATGTAAGTTTTAGGGAATATAAGTTTGACTTAAAAGGAAGGTGAAAAGACACCTCCAACAATAAAAGCAACGCTTCATAGCAGCGCCAAGTGCGCTGCGTCCTAAGCAGCGCACCACGTCCAAAGCACGTGTGCGCTAGCGCTAGGTGCGCTGCTCTCTAAGCAGCGCACCATGTGTAAGACACGGATGCGCTAGCGCTAGGTACGCTGCGCCCTAAGCAGCGTACCACGTGCAAAGCACGGGTGCGCTAGCGCTGGAACTAAAAGCTCCCCACCGTCAGATCTAAGATCTAATAATAATGATAAATCATTAATTAATCAGAATTAAATTCTGTTAAAGAAAGATTCCTCAAAATCTTTCCAAACAACAAGATTGTGCTCTGTAAACCAGAGCACCATTGGATCAATGATCCAATGGTGATTAAAAATCACCAAAATACAGAATGAATTCTGTATGGAAAGATTTACCAATCTTGTTAAAAACAAGAAGATCGCCTTTTGTAAATCAGAAGCCCTTGGATCAAAGATCCAACGATGGGAAAATCCCCAAATCAATTGGAGAAAAGATCTCCTTAACTGATTGAACTGATCAGCTTGCCCTATAAAAAGGCCCCTAGACTTCAAGTCTCGATAGAAAAGCATAGAAAGAAACGTCCTCAAAAAACTTTGAGAAATTCAAAGAAAAAGAGCCAAGCTCTCGATTGAAGAACTTCTTTTCTTCAAGGTAAAAAGAACAGAGAGATGAAATCATCTCATAATTGAAAGAAGAACTCACTTCTGTAAATATCATAGATCTACAGAGACCAAGGTCTTTTCAAAAAGAGATCAAAACATCCCATCATAAAATAAAAAGAAGAATATATCTTCTCACAGATCATAGATCTACAAGACTAAGTCTTTTTACAAAATGAGAGCAATACATCTCAACATAAAAGGAGGGGGGAGAATTATTTAATTCTCTTAGGATCATAGATCCATAAAGGTAAAGCCTTTCACTAAAATAAGAGATCAAAATATCTTTTATAAGAACTTTTGTTCTTAAAATCTTGAGAAAAAGTCTCTTATAAACGAGAGTTTATTTCTCAGATCATAAAAATTGATCAGATGCGCTTTGCGCCCTTGAACTGCGCTTCTGCGCTCTTGGATTGGCGCTCAACGCCAAATGTGCCACGTGTCCCTCACGTGTGCTCCACTTAACAGTTAGCGCTTTGCGCTCTTGAAATAGCGCACTATGCTTATGGGCTGGCGCTCAGCGCCAGGTGGACCACGTGTCGATTATGTATGCGCCACTAAACTACTAGCTCAATGCGCTCATAAACGGGCGCAATGCGCCCATCATCTGGCGCTTAGCGCCAAGCGCGACACGTGTCCTTCACGTGTGCGCTACTTGGCAGAAACGCACGGTGCTCTTTGACTGGTGCAAAGCGCCAAGCGCGCCACGTGTTGCGCTGATAGAACGTAAATTGTTCTTTAAATAAGCCCAGAGCTCTGATGAATGTCCAGCATTCAATAAAAGACAAAATATTGTCAGAATTCAAGTCAATGCTTAGCTTTGTTAAAAGGGCCAAGCCCAAGCAAATGCTCAACAGCCCAAAATAAAATGTTAAACATTTTAACTTGATTGGACTTAGCCTAAGATTGGCCATAAGTCCTCAACTCATATTAATTGAACCCATCTGCTCATAAATATTTTAACAGATCTTAGTCTCAAACTGTACTACAGATCTACCAACCAAAATTGGTTCAAGGGTACATCTCTTTACTCCTCTGATGTTTGTCGTTGTAATCCTTCAACATCTTCAAAGAGGTGATAGGTCCCGACAACCATATATTTCATAGACTATGACGTTTTTAAACTGGTGATCACACGCTTTTGGCGTGTCGGGATTCAAAGTTCTAAGATTATAACCGCGATTAGGACGGTGTCGCTTCGCAGCTAGCCGGTTGAGCACGGGTCGATCCGCAGGGAGATGGTTGTGTAAGTCTACGGTAGCGTCCCGGCCGTCTAACAGACGCCAAATGCGGAACAAAAACTTTTTAACTGGCGCTATCGTATACTATAACCCGGATCTGCCATTATTGCTAAACAAACAAACTACAAAGAGGGTAGAAAGGTTATACGGAATGATCCGAGTCCTTCGTTCTTTAACCATCATCCCACGCTCCGTTGCGGCTGCTCCGATCTCGTCGATCTCCGATCTGCTCGTCCAGGAGGCACCACGTCAACGGATCTTTAAACGGGCTCCCGCCTCTGACTCGAGGCAACTCGGTCATCAAGTTTGCTAAAAGAGATGAACAAGATTGATGTAGAGAATGAGTAGAATACTTTGTCTCACTTCGTCCAAAGCCGTGGACAAACGGTTAATGAAGTTGCCACTCAAAATGAAATGGAATGTGAAATGAACTATGAAATTTCCATGTATCCAAAACTTTAATCTTTTCAAAACAACAACCATGAATCAATCACCAAGAGGGGACGGCCACTTATAGATAAGGGGGAGGTGAGTGTAGGAGCTAGGAGGTGACCACAAGATTAAATGATATGATGATTCACCATCACACCTAGTATGAACACATATAATGCAAGTGATGAATCATAACCCTAGTCATCAAACATCATTAAATGCACTAATGAGTCACAAAGATGCATGAACCTAGTCACCACCTTCTAGAAGCCTTTAAAAACTTCCACACTCATCTCCAGAAAAGATAAATCCGTATTTAACCGAATGTTAAATATGGCTGATAGAAAACTGAAAACTGGAAACTGGAAACTTCCAAAAGCGATCCCGAAACGAATTTCAGGACAAACCCGTAACAGTATAAACATACCCGCATTTGTTTTATGACCGAATACAAATGCAACTGAGACAAAGATATTATATCTACACAGTATAATACTCGGATCCGGCTTAAACCAAAGCCCACCAGTATTATCTACCCGAAATATGACACGTGCGTAAACGCACGTGCATTTTCCAAACCCTGCCATAAAACCATACGGCCTCTACAACGTTTGGCCCGAACTTGGGAAACTATCTGTGGGGGACTCTAATGACTCGTCAGTATCCTGGCAGTGGGTTTAACCACAAGCCGTCAGCGGCACTAGCTGTGCGTAACGGCTGCCCATGGACTGACCTCAAGGGATGCCGATGAGCGAACTCATCCGGAAACCCTACTGAGCCTAACAGTGACAATGTATATACAGTCCGGTCCGTTCGTCTATGAGTATCGCATATCTGCTTAGGGGGCTGGTAACGTCAGACCCCCAATAGCGGTATAAGTCATGTCGGAGTGTAGCCCAATAACACCCTGAGATACTACTGGAGTACCAACCAGTAAATCTCCTGCCACGGCCGTGGGCTTTGTGTAATGGCTTTCCTGGACACAGCACGATCTCACCCCTAATACCGGGAGAGACGAATCCCCTGCCGATCCGCTCACTTGCCTCCATGTGGCTCGGGACTGTACCCAAAAAATACCTGTTTGCACGACTCCTTTGAGCCGTGGTAGGGTAGAAATCAAAGAACAGTGGGAACTCACACGAGACAAATGACGATCTCAGATCGATGAACTAACCTGTACACATGTCACCAGGGAACTGCTATCTGACGATAGGTATATACCAACTAGCAGATTCCCGGCGAGTCCTGTCCGGTGTACTCATAACCCAATGAGCATCTGTATACATCTTAGGTGATCCAACTGACACCAGTGGCTTGTGAGACTGGCCACCGCCGCTCGTCGGGGTCTCGACTGTACACACTAGTCTACTCCGGAGTATCGATGCCCTGTCTCAAAACTCCCACGACTAGGGACCACAATTAAGGATATGCTTATAAACCACCCAACTCTCACGTATATGATCGCCATCATACTGTCGGTAGTAAAGCAAGATCCTGAGGGCTCTATCAAAGTGTAACATTGATCAGTCACCTGAACCTGTACACGACTGATAAAGGCAAACCAGATACCATACTATCATCTCGAGTAAGACTGTCTTACCGGTATAGGTCCTCCGCAATCATTGCAATCACGTGCCTGCGATCCAATAATTGACTTTGAGGGCACTATATCTAACAATCTCCCACTTGCACTTAAGGCTAATTATTGCGATGTCGACTACTCACAGGCCGTGTGAAACCGAACATCCAACTCCTCTACTAATCAGTTTTACAAGGCCCGTTTTTAAAACTATTGTGTTCGAGAAATAGCCTCAGTGAGTGGATCCGCCCTGATGTTTCTTTCTATGTCTCTCTTAATCTCAAGTTCGCGGAGAAAGCCATCTCCCGAATTGAGTAATATCTGTCTTAGAATATGTCTGGATATCTGATGGGACTTAGTTCATAAATGAACTCCAAATCCAAACTTCTTAGACAGTATCAATAACTGAACCTAATCAGTATCCAGCACCATGTCTCCCACAGTATCCTTTTGGACCCCCTGTCCATAATACTGTCCCTCGTTAGAGGGAAAACTATAACTCTGACAATCACTCTGTCAACCATGTCACCTTTGAAGCCTGGAATGAAAACCGTCACCCGAAGGAGGCTGCCGTCATCAAATCTGTAGAACATCCACTTATGTTCTAAAACTGCCTCCTTATGTTTCTCCAGGATTGGATTAATACAAACTGATTGCATCTAGTGAAAAAACAACATCTGGTGTGGTACTTGACATCTCACGATTGACTCAATTGCCTAAGCAAGTGATCTGCCAATTATGCACATCCCTCTTCCTTTTAGTCTGTAAGACACCTTTAGAGAGGGTGACTCCATCACCTGCAGGTACACCACCATGCCAGGAGTCATCTATTCTAAAAACTATTAGAATACTGTCAAAGTACCTACATTGGGAAACTAACCAAATCTAGATCTAAAACCATAGATCTAGAAACCAGAATGTCATATATTATATCCATATCATATCTGGAGAAACAACTGTGTGACGACCACAGTACAACCGATCGTAGTATAGGAATTTTACTTCCTACTCTGTGCATGTCATCCAAATACCATGATATCACACCCTACTACCTTCTTAACAGATCCATCCCCTATTCTGATGAAGTCAAACCCATGACTGTCACATCAAAAAATAGATGATCTATCTCCGCTATATCTGCTCAAGTCTATAAATAGACATAAGCTACTTGCCCACTATGCTTCCGCTGATCCCACTGACTACGACAACCCTCTGGCAGAATAATATATACGTGCACTTCTAAAACTAGTTTAGAACGACGCTATATTTAACCTCCTGCCGGGTCTCATAGCCTGGAACAACAGTAGTGCCAAGTCTTGGTAGATAAGAACATCCCTATCACCGTCCTTGAGGCTACCGGAGTACCTCTCGGGTGTCTGAGGTTACCCACCAAATCAGCGGAGTGGCTAATGGAATGTCAAACCTGATTGAATCTTTTAGGTCCTATTAAATTTTTCGTAATCGTTTGCGGTTCTGGAATCACTTTCAGTTCTACCATACTCCCACTACTGTTTTCTGAAAAAAAACCATTTTACTAAAACTGTGGCGAGTCAAGAACAATATCACTATTGATCTAACAAATGGTAGAAAGTCAACCCTCGTCATAGCCAGGGTCAACCCACAAACAGCCATTACAGAAACGTGCCCTGAGTTATCCAGAGTCTGGTTTTAAGCATAAGCCGGACAACTCCCCGTACCTTAACATCGTTAAGGTATGAACCATTCTATATCCAATATAGAAACTTTGGCACTTATTTAATTGGAACCAGATTCAAATCATGCAGCTGTCTCCAGTGCATATCAACTTAATGGAAAGAGGCTAATCAGCTTTACTCAACTTAGGAATTCATCCAATTATGAGTAACCTGAAAGAGAAATAAGTTTCTCAAAACCATTACTATCAACTGAATACCAATCACAAGAATCTACATCTTCGATCTCTTTGAAGAATCCCGATACTTGTGACACCTGGTTCTCTACTTTATTCTTATACCCACAACTTCTCAAAACTTAGACCTTGTATTTCTACGAAACACTTGTCTAAAAACTAGAGAAGTCATAAGTAAACAGAACATAGTATGAGGACTTACCCCTTTGTCCTGATGGACACTGGACAACATACAATACTCTGTATAAGTCCGCTGAGTTGAATAACTCAAAACCTGTGCATCGTAGGTTGAAAACTGTACCCAGGCGATTTCCTCAAATATCACCAATTACAACGAATTCCGATATAATGAGGATGATCACCTAATTCCCAATAACTTACTCCCACTCATCATCTGTAAAACCATACAGATATGAGAATGAAACCTGGTAAATACATACCCTGGAGTAAGTATCTAATCGGGAAAAAAGTTTTTCCTTTAACAATGCACAAAAACATGAAAATGTTTCGTAGGGGTATCCTGGTATTCCTAGTAATGCCTCTTCCATAATCCAATTCATGACTATAACCGTATATTTCTTTGCCATCTCTCCAAATCCCTTTATTTGTCTTTAGTCATTACCTTCTGTACACCATCGTTAGGCTAAATGGTTTACTTCCTTCCCTACCGTTCGGCACCAGCCTATGGTTTGGATGAAGACTATCCAGTAAGCATAATAGGTGTACTCTCCTAATCCTAGGAGTACTCGCAACTTGAGAGAAGGCGATGATAAAAGACAACTGAATAATACCTTATTCTATTTCTCCCGAACTGGGGAAAAAAGCAAAGGTGAAATAGGAGTGGCGATGAAGTACATGGTTTGGTCGTGAATGATAACAGTCGCAATTTACTTTGCCCTCTTTCTAATCCCTTTATTTTGTCTTTACATATTACCTTCTGTACACCCTACTTAGGCTAATTGGTTTTCTTCATTCCCTACCTTTCGGCACCTGCCTATGGTTTGGAAGAAGACTATCCAATAAGCGTAATAGGTGTACTCTCCTAAACCAAGGAGCTCTCGCAACCTGAGAGAAGGTGATAATAAAAGACCACTGAATAAACCAATTCTATTTCTCCTGAACCTGGATCCATCCTCGAAGAAGTCCCTTCGAGTTCGTATATAACCATACGATGGATCTATCCAATGTAAGTGGATGTCCGTAGTAATACGGGGTGTTCTGAGAAATGTAAAGGGTAAAAGAAAAAGCGGTAATGACTTATGCAACTTGGACAATCCAAAAGCCAGTATTTTAAGAAGGTTCGGTTAACTTGGTCATTGAATCATAGTTTAGGGTCGGTCAATGGTCGCTGCCAGAGAGAGAGAGAAAAGAAACACTCTGCGTGCACTCTAACCTAGATCAGAATGGTTATCACTTTATCTAATCCGAAAACCTCCCACTGTACTGTCAAATTCTCCTCCAAACCTGAAAGAAGAATCAATCGGGATCACCCGAAGAGTAAACCAACTCATCAGTGGGAATCGGGATCCAACTCTCATCGCATGATAACGTGACAGAATCCATCCACGTTACTCACACTCCAGAAGGTATGCGCATACTTGGCAAGTTTCAGTTTCTTTAGAAACTCCCGATATTATTTTTGCCCCATGCTTTTTTGACCTTGGCGTTATGTCAAAATGTCATAAGTCACATGCCAAGTTCTACCCGTCACTATCTTGTCAATTTGAACCCACCCGTACATGCCCTTGGCGTTAGGTCAAAATGGCAGAACGACTGTCCCAAACCAACTCATCTATCTATGCAACAAATGAATATCCAGCAGCTACCAAACACTATGCCTTGGCGTTAGGTCAAAATACATAGCTTGAATACTACTGAATACCCAAAAGAAATGATAGAGAGCTACAGCTGGTTTTTGGTGAAAAACCTTTAACGTAACGAACTTGATATCGCTGAAGGAACCTGATAGCTTTTTTATAAAAATATAGTGGCGAAAACCTTTGCTAAAGAGGTCATTCCCGGTGAAGGGATCTCGGCTCTTTCCTCGTGGAATGAGGTGCAGGATATTCCAACTGAATACCGCGATGCAAAGCAACTTGTAATCGACTATAGTGAAGTTATTACCCTGACGCAAACTTCTGCCCAAGGGGTCATTCCCGGTGAAGGGATATCGGCCCTTGCCTCATCGAATGAGGTGCATGATATTCCAACTGAATACCGCTATGCAAAACAAAAGGAAACGTCTTTGTAATAACACTTTTAAAATTGTTCCAACAACTGCCAAAAAGGTTTGTTTTCCTTTGCATTGATCAGAATCAACGCAGTCCCATCAATTAATCACACCAGAAAAGAACGAAAATAAAATGTACGTATATGCCATCCGCATTCATCACTGGGTCCCGTCATCATCCGTTAGGTTACTTAACTAACGACAGAGCAGGGCTGGACTAGCGCGGGTGCAAAACATATACAACATCTAATAGTATATATACCAATATACAATAATCGCTCCAGGCGTGATAATATGCAACATTACAGAAAAGTAATAAGCATCACAGAACAATACAGATAATCTGGGATCTCCGGGTTTCATAGAGCCGCTGCTGAAACCCGACGTTCCTCTGGTCGTGTGGATAGCCTGTGCAATGAAATCTAGACCCCTACGGGTGCGGCAAGTTACCCGCCAAAACCTGAAGCGAGGAAGCCCCCTACAGCAAAGTGAATGGACCACCCTTCACTTCACGGAATCCGGTAGCTTGAGCACCCTTCCTTGGGTCAACCTGTACCCCCTACGAGTGCGGTGAATAGTCTGCCAATACTAGAGTGAGGCCCCTCTGCCTCTTAAAGCCTTGAGATGCGGACCCGTTGCGCTCCAGAACCCGGCTATCCGTGCACTCCTTCGCGGGGTAAAACCTAGTACAGAAATGAAAAATATGTACAACGGGTACGTCGACCTCAACCCGGTCGTGCCCCAAAAGAATATTATACAAACATGCAGTGACGGCAGTCCACATGTTGGACGCTCGCCCCGCAATATCAAATGTATAAATAAATCCAAACTGCACTACCATTGCACATTGCTATCCACCACGACAAATCCGCAACATCACAGCACAGCACATAACATCAACGCGAATATCATGTTCGCAAACCCGTCTAAACGAACTATAGCAATTAGACGCAGTTTACCGATCAAATTACATTCCCGGTCGGAGATATAAAGTAAGTGCTGCATACTAACATGTTTAAAATATCGATCGACAAATTTCCTGAAGTGGGCCCCACGTACATCTGCTGTACAGAAACAAAATCTGGGCCCAAAAGAACTTTACCAAAAACCATAATTTCCACAATAAAGCTCTCTGGAAAAAGTTGAAGCACTGTTCCCACAATAGCGCCGCGGTTCCGCGGTCAAACCCTAGGTTTGACCGCGTATCCGCGGTGGTCATGTGGGATCACGTGCCCAAATTTTCCCATAATTCTTAGATAACCCTGCACGCTTTTCTATGATATGCAAAATTATTTTTAGGCCCGTAAAAAAATCGACAGAAACCTGTGTGCTTAAAAATTGTGATTTCGGAAATTCCGTTCGATCGATCTTTTAAACGCGTTAGCATAAGTTAGTAAAGCATAATGGTGAGGCTCTGATACCACTGTAAGTCTACGGTAGCGTCCCGCCCGTCTAACAGACGCCAAATGCGGAACAAAAACTTTTTAACTGGCGCTATCGTATACTATAACCCGGATCTGCCATTATTGCTAAACTAAAAAACTACAAAGAGGGTAGAAAGGTTATACCGAACGATCCGAGTCCTTCGTTCTTTAACCATCATCCCACGCTCCTTTGCGGCTGCTCCGATCTCGTCGATCTCCGATCTGCTCGTCCAGGTGGCACCACGTCAACGGATCTTTAAACGGGCTCCCGCCTCTGACTCGAGGCAACTCGGTCATCAAGTTTGCTAAAAGAGATGACCAAGATTGATGTAGAGAATGAGTAGAATATTTTGTCTCACTTCGTCCAAAGCCGTGGACGAACGGTTAATGAAGTTGCCACTCGAAATGAAATGGAATGTGAAATGAACTATGAAATTTCCATGTATCCAAAACTTTAATCTTTTCAAAACAACAACCATGAATCAATCACCAAGAGGGGCTGGCCACTTATAGATGAGGGGGAGGTGAGTGTAGGAGCTAGGAGGAGACCACAAGATTAAATGATATGATGATTCACCATGACACCTAGTATGAACACATATAATGCAAGTGATGAATCATAACCCTAGTCATCAAACATCATTAAATGCACTAATGAGTCACAAAGATGCATGAACCTAGTCACCACCTTCTAGAAGCCTCTAGAAACTTCCATACTTATCTCCAGAAAAGATAAATCCGTATTTAACCGAATGTTAAATACGGCTGATAGAAAACTGGAAACTGGCAACTTCCAAAAGCGATCCTGAAACGAATTTCAGGACAACCCCGTAACAGTATAAACATACCCGCATTTGTATTACGACCGAATAATAATGCAACTGAGACAAAGATATTATATCTACACAGTATAATACTCGGATCCGGCTTAAACCAAAGCCCACTAATATTATCTGCCCGAAATATGACACGTGCGTAAACGCACATTCATTTTCCGAACCCTGCCATAAAACCATACGGCCTCTACAACGTTTCGCCCGAACTTGGGAAACTATCTGTGGGGGACTCTAATGACTCGTCAGTACCCTGGAAGTGGGTTTAACCATAAGCCGTCAATGGCACTAGCTGTGCGTAACGGCTGCCCATGGACTGACCTTAAGGGATGTCGATGAGCGAACTCATCCGGAAACCCTACTGAGCCTAACAGTGACAATGTATATACAGTCCGGTCCGTTCGTCTATGAGTATCGCATATCTGCTTAGGGGGCTGGTAACGTCAGACCCCCAATAGTGCTATAAGTCGTGTCGGAGTGTAGCCCAATAACACCCTGAGATACTACTGGAGTACCTACCAGTAAATCTCCTGCCACGGCCGTGGGCTTTGTGTAATGGCTCTTCTAGACACAGCACGATCTCACCCCCAATACCGGGAGAGACGAATCCCCTGCCGATCCGCTCACTTGCCTCCATGTGGCTCGGGACTGTACCCAAAAAATACCTGTTTGCACGACTCCTTTGAGCCGTGGTAGGGTAGAAATCAAAGCACAGTGGGAACTCACACGAGACAAATGACGACCTCAGGTCGATGAACTAACCTGTACACATGTCACCAGGGAACTGCTATCTGACGATAGGTATATACCAACTAGTGGATTCCCGGCGAGTCCTGTTCGGTGTACTCATAACCCAATGAGCACCTGTATACATCTTAGGTGATCCAACTGACACCAGTGGCTTGTGAGACCAGCCACCACCCCTTGTCGGCGTCTCGACTGTATACAATAGTCTACTCCGGAGTATCGATGCCCCGTCTCGAAAGTCCCACGACTAGGGACCATAATTAAGGATATGCTTATAAACCACCCAACTCTCACGTATATGATCGCCATCATACTGTTGGTAGTAAAGCAAGATCCTAAGGGCTCTATGAAAGTGTAACAGTGATCAGTCACCTGAACCTGTACACGACTGATAAAGGCAAACCAGATAGCATACTATCATCTCGAGTAAGACTGTCCTACCGGTATAGGTCCTCCGCAATCATTGCAATCACGTGCCTGCGATCCAATAATTGACTTTGAAGGCACTATATCCAACAGGTTGTATGTCCGTTCGAGTTTTTGACGAGTCAATAAAGAATGTGTATATGTATGTTCAAGTCTAACCTAAGTGTTCGTATTTATGTTCGAGTAAGCTTGTTAATGTTAAGGTCGGTTAGTAGAGTTAGGATTAGTCTTGTACTTCTGTTTTGCCATTCTTAAGACGGTGTTGGGATAATCGAAAGTAGCGGGGATTAGGAGGACATAGGAATGGGATTTGCGAGTTTAAGCAAGCTTTC
Organism: Agapanthus africanus; assembly: GCA_030015575.1. Lineage (NCBI taxonomy): Eukaryota > Viridiplantae > Streptophyta > Magnoliopsida > Asparagales > Amaryllidaceae > Agapanthus > Agapanthus africanus. Next base: position 629,786,393 of record CM057342.1, read on the forward strand.
CAACGCTAAATCCATTCCTAGTGCCCCTTGTCCGTCCGCTAAATACGCTTATTTCCAAACCTCGGCCAAACACCCGCAACCATGTATCCAATTAAGTCACAACTATATGTCACGTTGTAGTGCGCTTAAAGGACTTCTCAACTTAGGTCGCGGCTACATGTCACGTATAGCGCGCCTAAGCGAGGGGGTTGCGGTTGTTTGGTCGGGGTTCGTTTCAAGATGTTTGGCGAAGAGAAGCACAAGGGATTTCTCCGTCCCTCATACCACCTTCCTTAGCCTTAACAAGAGGAAAATTATTCACACATCATAAAAACAAAAGAAAACAAAACAAGAAGGAAGAAAGGAAAGAAAAATACGGTTTTACAAGTGAAGCAAGCTAACTCTTAGGTCCTCACCTTAGCAAGGAACTCCGTCGAGTATCATCGCTTGAAAATACGGATAAAAGAAGAAAAGAAAAGAGAACAACAAAAGAAATAACAACAACTAGTTAACAAAAAATAATAAAGTTACACTAGAAATGAAATTACAATGCAATGAAATAAAAATACAAGATAAGAAAAACAACGCTCATTTTCATTTCATCATCCACTCAATGCTCTCACTATATTTTAATGAAGGAAGACATGAAGAAGAAGAAGAAGCTAAACTAAACTACACTAAAAGAGATGGGAGAAGAAGACATGAAGAAGACCCTTGGCTTGGCACAAAACTGGGCTATTTATAGGCTGCGTGCTGAAACCCTAGGGCAACATTCTGGCCCTAAATGCGAAGACCAAACTACCCCCAAAATTTGGTCAGATGATGACACTAAAGGACCCCACAGTCAGAGGTTAAGGACATCATAGTCTTTATTATCTCACACAGAGGGTTTCCTGGTTTAGGAGAAACGGTTTAGTTTGCGTATTCCGATACGCTCGGGTGTTCGATTGAATACGTGTATTTTATACACGTGTTTTAATCGGACTATTTAGTAGTACCAGCAGGTTTGAAAGATAGCCAGATTTGATGCTAGTATTATATTTCTCTCTTTTGGGTATTTGTATTTTAGCACGAATACGGTATTTATACGAATACGAGTATTTGTTTGAATTTGTGTCTTAATACAAATGTATGTATTTCTTTCTAAATATGAATACGTGTATTTTGTATTTTCGGGACAAATACGATATTCGTATTTTGGTAGAAATGTGGTATACATATTTAATATAAATATGGGTATTATGGTATACTTGATTATACATACACACACACATATATTTATATGTGTATGTATATTTGTTGGGTTATGCCAGCGCACTGGCCATCAAACCGTGGCCGATTGCGGAATATAATTTATAAAACTAGCGCTAACATAACCCGCTACTCGGATCTACCATTAACCCTAAACTAATAATATACAAAGGAGTGTAGAATGGTTATTCAAAATGATTCGTGTCCTTTAGTCTTCAACCACCTTCCCAAGCTCCTAGAGGCCACCATGATCAAGCTTGGTCGCCGGTCTCCCTCCATCGAAGATGATCCACCTGAGGATTTGTATTCCGAGCTCCTACCTTAATAGCCGAGCCAATTAGGGTACCTAGTTCGCTAAACTAGATAGCCTAGAGGATGTAGAGTGTATGATGGATTAACTTGTCTCATAACACCCTAGGTTTCTCAACACATGAGACTTGAAGGGTGGAGGTAGAAAAAGAAGCTTGAGGATGAGAGTGTAAGGCAACCCAAGAAAATGGCTAAGTGTTTTGTGTTGTGTTGTGTTGTGAGTAATAATGAAGCCTCCAATAAATATCTCAAGTCTCTAAAATATCTCAAGTCAACAAAATATCTCAAGACTTCAAAATATCTCACAACGACCAAAAATCAAGCATGCTTGAATAGTAACCATAAGTCACTACAAAGCCATACCACAATAAATGCAATAAACACCTCAGCCTCTCCACCTCATTAACCATTTAATCCTAAATGGTTAAAACTAAATGAGGTTGCATCTTCTAGAAGCACCTTGTAATAAATTACAAGAATACCCCCCATCCGTATATATATACCAGTATCCGTATTCTGAAAAATACGAATCTAAATGAGACAAAAATAATCCAACAATATAATACTAGAATCCGTCTTAAACCAAAGCCACCAGTATTATCCGTCCGAATCATGATACGTGCACAAGTTCACGTATATGATCGAACCCTGCCGTAAAACCATACGGCCTCTACATCATTTCGTCCGAAGTAGGGAAACCCTCTGTGTGGAACTTTAAAGACTCGTCAATACGCTGGCAGTGGGTTTAACCATAAGCACTTCAGCGGCACTAGCTTTACGTAACGGCTACCCAGGTATTGAGCAAAAGGGAGGCCGACGAGCAAACTCATCCGAACCCCTACTGAGCCTATCCGTGACAATATTTGTACAGTCCGGTCTGTTCATTTAAGAGTATCGCATATCGAGTCTAGGGGGTGGATAAAGTTAGACCCCTAATAACGCAACATTTTGTGTCGGTATGAAGCCCATCACCAACTGAGAAACCACAGATCCAAATCAGTAATTCTCGACTACCTTGGCCAAGGATTTCTGGTGATGGCCACCCGTGCACAACGCGACATCAACCACCAATACTGGGAGAGACGAATCCTCGACGAACCGCTCACTGCCTCCATGTGGCTCATGACTGTACCCAACTAAAACCTGTTTGCATGATTCCTTTGAGCCGTGGTAGAGTAGTAATCAAAGCACAGTGGTAACTCACACAAGACAACCAACGATCTCAGGTCGACAGACTAAGCTGTACACATGTCACTTAGGAACTGCTATCTGACAATAGGTATACTACCAACTAGCATGTTCCCTGCGAGTCCGTCTAGTGTACTCATAACCCAATGAGCACCTATATACTATCTTAAGTGAACAAACTAACACCAATGGCTTGTGAGACTTGCCCACCATCCCTCGTCGGGGTTTCGATCAGTATACACTAGTCTACTCTGGAGTATCGATGCCCAGTCTCGAAACTCCCACGACTAGGGACATTTAAAGATGTGCTTATAGACTACTCAGCTCCCACGTATATGATTGCCATCATAATGCTGGTAGTCAAGCACGAATCCTATGGGCTCTATAAATATGTAATAGTGATCTGTAATACCACATAAAGTATGTACATGATGATAAAGACAAACCAGATAGCATACTATCATTTTGAGTAAGATTGTTCTATCCGTATAGGTCCTCCCTCAATCATCGCAATCGCGTGCCTACGATTCAATAATTAACTTGAGGGCACTATAGACAACAATATGTGTACCATATGAGGTGGCCATTCTTTACATCTCATATCTTCTAGTTTCTACATGAAGCGTGTAGGCTTGTAACTCACACTAGTAAGTCACAAGCCTGCTCACTTCTATGATTACTTTATAGTGTTTTAAAGTATATGAAGAGATAAGAGTGAGAATGAGAGAGAGGTTGATGATTATCTTGATAGATATTTTCTCTAGTTGCCATCTCTTTCTTCATCTTCTTCCTCACTTGCTCACTAGAGTTTTGTGATAGAAAAAAGAGAGCATCTTTATTCATAACTACACCCCTAAGCATCTAGTCCAAGCAAGACTTGATATTTAGATGCTTCGTGGAAGCTATCGCTTGAACCGATATCCTCGGGTGGATTGTCTTCGACGCGGGAGATCGACTTCGAGAGCTCGTTCCTTCAACTCTAGGAGCTCAAGGAATGTACCATTCAAGACCTGAAGGATCGACTTCAAAGGTTGTAATACTACCATAGTAGCTAAACTCTTGTAGTTTAAGGTTTAGTTTAATGTTTGGACTTGAATTCTAGGGTTTTAGTGTGTAGTGCTCAAGTAAAATTAAAGTTTTTGATTCCATAGAGCTATAGTAGTCACGCAAAGGAGCACTACGCACTTACACTGGTATCAGACCCAAACCAAGCACTAAAACTAATTTTAGACAAAGTTTAGAGTTTCGAAACCGAAATAACTCTGTATCGATAAAACCTATATCCAAGTTTCTCTCGATTTTTCTGAGCATTTAAATTATTTTAAATAATTGCAGAATGCTCTTTGTATTGTAATTAGAACACCAGAGAAGAATGAGACCATAAGTCCAAAACAAAACCGCCATTTTCCCTTCAAACCCCGCTATTGGCAGTTTTCATGTTGACTTGGGTCTCGTGCTTCTTGTGGTGTTTTGTATACTTGGATTTAGGGTTTCTGGTATTATTTGATTTTTCTTCAATTTCATATTGTGTTATTATTGTGCTTGGGCAATACGGAGTATTTCTAAATTGAAATTTTAACATCGTTGCTTGTTTTTCATTCGTATATGTGTTTCTAAACGTCGACTAATTGATATACATTGATTAGTATGGGTCGCACATATCTACTATCTTGTTTGTGTTGTGATGATGTAATGAATTATTGGATCGTCGTGATTGAATAGCCGGGGATGTGAGAAGAGTGTTCTTTTCTTTTCATTCATGTAATATTCAAATGTTGTAATATTCTTTCGTGGGGCACTTCCGGGTTGAGGTTGTAGCCACCGTTGTATTATTTATATTTCTGTACCTAGGATAAACGCAAGATGGGGTGCTCAAGTAACCGGGTTCTAGAGTCCAAAAGGTAATCATCTCGGGCAGTGAGAATGGGTCACCTAACTCCAGGACTCGTAGGGTTTCTTGCGGCACTCGTAGGGGTCTAGGCGATTGGGTATTGGCTATTCATCACGATCGTGGAATCCACTTTTTCGTAATTGGCTTAAACGAAAACACAAAAATCCTAGTATATCCTCTATTTTCATTTGTGTTGCTTCTGCTGTGATCTGTGATATTTATCATTGCGTGAGACGAATGACTATATATAGATTATATATAATAACGTTGCTTATGTTTTGCATCCATGCTAGTCCTGTCCCCACCATACCGTAAGTTAAGTAACCTTACGGTAAAGACCCAGGATTCTGTAGCGAATGCGGATGGTATAAGCGTACATTCTATTTTCATTTCTTCTGCAATTATATGATTAAATGATGGGACCGCATTAATTTTAATTAGTGCAAAGAAACAAACCAAAAAGCTTAATGTCGTTGGAACAATTTAAAAACCACTCGGTTTTTTTAAAAACAACTTTTAAATGCGGAGCCTAAACCACTCATTTTAAAAGCTATTCAGGTTCCTTCGACTATTTCAAGTTCATTACGTTCACGGTTTTTGCCAAAACCAGCCGTAGCCCTCCATCATTTCAGATAGGTATCCACTATTATTCAAGCTATGTATTTTGACCTTTGCCAAGGTATAGTGATTGGTAGCTATTTGGATATTTATTTGTAGTATAGATAGATGCGTTAATGTAGGACGAGCGTACAATCATTTTGGCCTTCATCAAGGGTTTGTAAGAATGGATCGAGGTTAACCAGGACAACGACGGGTAGAACCTGACTTGTGACTTATGATATTTTGGCCTTCGTCAAGGTCATAAGAACTTGGGGCAAAAATCCACAACGGGAGTTTCAAAGGAAAATGAAACTTGCAAGTTTTGCATACCTTATGGAGTGTGATGATTTTGGTAGGATTCCTTCAAGGTTATCACACAATAATAGTTGGATCCCGATCCTACTGTGAGTAATTATTATTACTCTTCGGGAGACTTTTCACTTTACAATCAATGCAACATTTTGTAGATGTCAAGAAAGGTGTTAGCTGGGCAACGCCTCCAGGGAAAAGAGCTTATTTAATTAAGGAACATCGCAAAAGCTTTATAAAACCTCCCTCGAAGTACCGACACTTGCCCGACCAAAAGGTTAAAGTAAGAATTGTAGGGTGCGATTAATCCCGACCAATTCTTCTTTTATGGTTTGAAGAAGAATTCGAGAAATCATTGGGAGCCATCCTGTTTAGATAAACTAAAAACCAATCTAAACTTGCAAGAGCATCTATGCTGAGTGTTTCTTTTCTCTCTCTCTCTCCTAATAGCAGTGACCAAGATGATCGAGTTTAAGTTACTATTAGATAAAAATATATTAACGGGACCGAACTATAATGATTGGCTAAGAAATGTCCAGATGGTCATTACTTATGCTAAGCTGGGCTACCTCTTTACTACTATAGTCCCCGCCATCCCAGGTCTAGATTCCACCTTCACGGACATTGAGATCTGTAAGACTTGGGATATAGACAATGCGAAAGCCAACTGTCTCGTACTGGCCTCTATGGATAATGAACACCAGAGGCAGAACGAGAAGATGGACTTAGCTTCCATCTTCCTCCATACCAAAGATTTATATGGAGAGCAATCTCGTATAGCAAGATACGAGATCTCGAAAAAACTATTTTAGGCGAGGTTGACTGTCGGGTCATTTGCAGGGGACTACATCCTTAAGATGATCAGCTTCATTGAAGAGCTTACGGACTTTGAGTCCACATTGGAGAACGAGTTGTATACGGACTTGATTCTACAGTCCCTTCTCTCTACCTATGCCCAGTTTCTATTGAATTTCAATATACAAGGAAAGGAAGTTACAATTCCAGAGTTTCTCAACATGTTGAGGAGTGCAGAGGGCACCCTAAAGAAATCTAGGGAGACACCCGCTCTGCTTGTCGGGGAACCTTCTTCCTCTAGATCCAAGGCGAAAGCCAAGGGGAAGAAGAAGAAGGCCCCCACCTAACCGGAAAGCGGTGTTGTTAAGGTACAGGGGAAGGGCAAGGCAAAAGTTGGGGGTGTTAGTTATATGTATGCCCTAGAGGCCATTACTGTACATAGAATGTATATTGTAGTGGATGCTGGGACATATATAGGGAGGACTTTCTTGCTCGACATGATAGTACGCTATCTGGTTGCACTTTATCTTAACATGTATACTTTCTGTCTCTCTCTGATTACATGTTGATAAAGCCCATAGGATGTGTACTCGACTTCCAGGACTATGATGTAGATCATACTAGTGGGGCCTGGGTAGTCCATGATACATCCTTGAAATGTTCCTAGTCGAGGGAATATCGAGACGGGGCATCGATATTCCAGAGTAGACTAGCGCATATCTTCTCGACCCATGCGATGGGCGATGGATGATCCCATATCCATTGGTGTTTGACATCGAAGATGGTATGCGGGTGCTCAGTGGAGACTGGGTACACTGAACGGACTCGCCGAGAACTCCCAGATGGTATATACCTCACGTCAGATGGCAGTTCTCTGGTGACACTGGTACAGCTTAGTCTGTTGACCCGAGATCGTCATAGAGTCTTGTGTGTCTCCCACTGTGCTTTGATCTCCACCCTACCACGGCTCTACTGAGTTGTGCAAACAGGTGGTTTTTGGGTACAGTCCCGATTCACATGGAGGCAATGAGCGATAGGAGGGGATTCGTCTCTCCCGGTATTGGGGGTTGATGTTGTGCAATGCTCGACTGGCCATAACAGGAAATCCCTGGCCAGGGTTGCAGTGATATACTGGTAAGAGTTATCAGTAGTTTCACGAATGTTATGGACCCTACGTCGGCATGATTTATCGAGCTATTGGGGTCTGACGTTTACCACCCCTAGGCGAGATATGCGACATATCAGACGAACAGACCGGACTATACGGTAGTGTTACTGGTCGGATTCACTGGAGTGTGAGCGGACTTGCTCGTCGATCTTCAGATCGCTCAATACCCGGGTGGCCGTTACGTTTAGCAGACCGCTTGCGGCTTGTGGGTGTTTTGATATGATCATCATCTGCTGCCGGCGTATTGACGAGTCTTTAGAGTCCTACACAGAGGTTTCCTGGCTCAAGCGAAACGAAATAGGAGCGCATATGAGATATGTGCGGGACCGAGAATAATGCGTGTATGTGATACCGTATTCTATTCTCGCGATAAATGTATCGAATGGTTGTATGCGATATAACCTAGTTATCGATTCAAGCGTTGATTCGATAAGCCGATATATTGTATACTAGTCGGTTGTGTGCGACATAACCGGATCATTGAATCAAGTGTTGATTTAATGATTTAATGCATATTTATATATTTGATATATTACTTTGCATCAACTAGTATCGGTTTACTTAAGATGGATTTTCTCACTCGGATTGTGCGCATTACATATGCGATATGATTTTGTGCACTTGGTTGTATCATGTTTGATGATACATGTTTACTTGGTTAAGTGCAAAGAATAAACCATGGTTAAAAGAATGGTTAGGGTTTCATTTCCTTTATTTATTCATTTATTTATTTGTTTATTCATTTTGGAAAAGAGGAGAAAAGAATGGTGGCTTATTTTGGAGTTTAGTTGAAGCTTCATGAAGCTTTGTTCAAGTCAACCATTCTTATCTCATCCTTAACCCTAACCATTCCCACTAACCATGATTCATTCTCTACACTTGACTCTAGTTAACATGTATCATCAAACATGATACTACGATACAGTGGTATCAGAGCCTAGCTAGAGCCTTAGGCGAAGCGTAGACGGAGTTTGAAGTCCGATCGAACCGAAATACGATTTCCAAATTGCTCTCTGTACTTTTTTGTAAAATGTTGATTTTTGCAAATTAAAAATATGCAGAAAAATAAGCAGGGAAATCTAAGAATTACGGTGCAAAAATTACCTAATGATCCCTCAAAAGTGCGGCGGAACCGCGGCATTATCGTGCTAATGCGGCCCTTCCGCCGCCGTTTTGTCTTATTAGGCACTGAATTTTGCACAGTAACTCCTATTTTTCAGTGTTGGTTTTCCTGGAATATTTTTTTCTGAAATCAAGAGTTGAGTATTTTGGGTTGTATAGGGGGTTCGTACACTCGATCGGATTGTCAAATTTTGTCTATGTGTTTTTCCGGATAATTTTTGAATATGTTAAAAAGTTCGACCGGATATAAATACCCAATTTTTCCCCTGTCGGGAAATTTCCAAGTGTTGGATATTTCTGTAGTTTAATCACGTTCTAAGTAGTGCAAGTAACACGATGGTCCCTCTAGAAGACAACAAACCTTAACTCGATTATGTGACCGTCTTGAACGACCCTTTGAACCTTCGGGTTTGGGGCAGTACGGCGTGCCACATGTGAGGCGTTGGCTTGACCCTTCTACGGCTGGACCGTTGGTACTGAGGCACGAACTGAATGTTTTTAGACTTGTTTCATGTGTTGATCTGTATCGGGAAAACTTGGGTGTTCGATTGTTCGATCGGAAAGTTTAACATTTTCTATTTATCCGGAATGTGATACAATAATTGGAATTCACAAGAAATTATGAGATAACTGAATGAATGTTATAAACATAGCAGTTTAGTCTCACTTGATCGGTTGCCACGGAATTTTGATGTGATCAAAAGTCCGTCGCAATCACGTAGCGTACGCGGATACTCGCCGGGTAAACTTAATAGACAGCCTCACTCCATAGCCCCGACCACGTGACTGTAGGAGAACCCCGTCGCCGAAAGCATCCGTTCGGGTGCTCGCGGTAGCGGTGTTCCGCCTTGGTGCACTTCGTCGACGGTATCAGGGGTGCGGCCGTCTACTGAAGTTTGCGACGAGCATTCGATCAGAATGTCGGGAATCCTGTTGAATTGCCCGACTTGATATTGAAAAGTGTTTTCGATAATAAGACTAAAATGCGGGGTTTATAATTGTTAGGCATGCGATGTCTAAGTAATTCATTTGGTCAGGCATGCGATGTCTGAGGTGGTTGCGGATTCCAACTGTTGTAGTTTTACACTTTCTTTTCTGTGACCGTAAGTGTAATATGTGATATCGCCGGTTTCGTTGCTATATGTCAACGACAATTGGGATGCGCATATTTACTTACGTTGATGACATGTGATGTTATGTGTTGTTGGATATGTTATATTGGATCGTCGTGTTTGAATAGCCGGGGGGTTTTTATGTGAGATGAGTGTTTTTCATTTTCATTCATGTAAAAACTTGTATGTAATATTCTTTTATTGGGGCACTTCCAGGTTGCGGAAGTAGTCACCCTTTGTATATTATTTACTTTTCCGCACTAGGATAGACCCAAGGAGGAGGGCACAAGTAACCGGGTTCTGGAGTCCAGTGGGAGACCAACTCGAGGAGTCGAGTCCGGGTCTCCTAACTCTAGAATTGGCAGGGTTGCTTGCCGCTCTCGTAGGGGTCTAGGGGTGTGGGATTGGCTATTCATCACGACCGTGGAATCCGTGTTTTATACTGGCTCGTATTGAAAACACGGACGTCCTAGTATATCCAATATTTCATATGTTTCTTCTGCTGTGTTTTATCTGTGATCATGCGATGTTCTGTGCTCTGTGACAGGTATTATATATAGTATATATGATATATTATATAGACGTTGCTTATGTTTTACACCCGCGCTAGCCCTGCCCCGCTCTGCCGTTAGTTACCTAACCTAACGGTGCAGACGGGACATCGAGGCGAATGCGGATGGCATAAGCGTACGTTATATTTATCTGTGATGGTTAGGTGGATTTAAATGATGGGATATTCATTAATGAGATTAATGAAAGAAAATAAACCTAATTGATGTTGTGGAATCGAATTTCAAAATAAAACAGGTAGCTACAGTTCTTGCTTTGCATCGCGGTGTTCATTATAGAACATCCTGCACCTTATTCGATAAGGAAAGGACCGAGATCCCTTCACCGGGAGTGACTCCTTTAGCAATAACTGGCAGATGCTACAACCCTCGGTTTGACTTTGATCGCTTCTATAGTTTCCGCTTTGCACAGTGATATATATGATATATCCCGCACCTCATTCGACGAGGAAAGGGCCGACGATCCCTTCACCGGGAGTGACCCCTTTAGCAAAACTAGAAAAGCCTCGAAAACATTCCATTTAAAAACCATTTGATTCCGCAACGAGATCAAGTTCAAAGCGTTAAAGGTTTTCACAAAAATCAGCCGCAACCCTCCGTCATTTTAGGAAGTAGAGTACTTAGTATTCGTGCTGTGTTTGTTGACCATAGTCAAGGCACAGTGTACGGTAGCTAAGTGATGTCTTCCTACACCGCATATGATGCGATTAGTTAGGACAGTCGCGTGACTTTGTTGACCTTAGTTAAGGGTCATGTGGGTGGGTCTAATTAATCACGAAATGACGGGTAGAACTTGACTAGTACTTATGATTTGTTGACCATAGTTAAGGTCATAGGTGCTAGGGGTAAAAACCTTCATCGGGAGTTTCAAGTGTTGAAATTTGCAATGAGATTGCATACCTTCTATGTGATAGTTGGATCACGATACCCACTGCGAGTAATTGTTACTCCTGGGAGAGTTTTGCACTTTGCAATTAGCCGATCAAGTAGGTGTCTAGAAAGGTGTCAACGGGGTTACGCCTCTGGGAAAACGAGGTTTACAGTAATTAGGTCCGTGCGAAAGCACGGGGAACCTCCCTCAAAGTACCGACACTGGCCTGGCTGAAAGATTGGCGAACTTGTAGAGTGTAATTAATCCCGGCTAGTCTTTCCTTTTAAGGTTTGAAGGAAGATTTGATAAAAACAGTGGGAGCCATCCTGATTAGATAAAATATATAACCAATCTGATCTTGCAAGAGCGCACGCAGAGTGTTTTCTTCTCTCTCTCTCCTGGTAGCGACCATATCACGCCTTAATCAAGATAATAATACGGATGTATTGACCGAACCCACTTGTTATACTGAGCTGGGGAACGTTGGTCCCGCTCCAACTTATAATTGTTATAAGACAGAGCAGGAAATTGGGGAATGCCAGAATTCCTATGCCGCCCAAACGAAGAAAGTGCATATGATGCATCTCCTTCGGGTGTGTTCATTACAAAGAACTGTTTCTCAGTATCCTCTGAGTCCTGGGTATATGATACCGGATCAGGATCCCAGATATGTAATCTGTTACATAGGGCTACAAAAAGGTAGAAAAACTGAGAACGGGTGATAAGTTTCATGAGACAGAAACCGGGGCAAGTGTTGCAGCCAAGTCTGTTGGTCACTGTCACCCTGTATTACGAATACATTGATTCTGAACAAATGCTATTAGATACCGAACCTGATATACAAAATCATATCAGTCTCTTTATTAGTAAAGAAATGATATAATTTTGTATTGATGGATAATGTTTTGAACATTTCCTATATCAAAAGTTGATCGGTTCAGGCACGCTATCTAAAAGCATTAACGTTCTAAATCAAACTACAGTTCCTAGTATACTGAACACACACAAGAAGAAGAGTTCAGAAATGAACGAATTCTTCTTGAAGCATTGTAGACTAGGTCATATCGATGCGACCCGACTGGCTGAAGTTACATTTAGATGTATATTTAAATCAGTTTGAATTTACATCTTGTGAAACTTGCCGGTCGTGTCACAAAGATAAGATGACCATAGCTCTGTTTATTGGAAACAGAGGAAGAGTTAGTAAACTCTTGGGACTGATACATGATGATGTACGTAAGGTCTCCTGTCTACACATGCCAGGACTGGTTCTTCATACTTCATTGTATTCTCTGATAATCTCTCAAGATTCAGTCATATGTTCCTGTTGAAACAAAAGTCCGAACCTTTTGAGGTATTCACAGAATATAAGTTAGAAGTAGAGAACCAATAACCGGGTATAAGTATCATGTCCTATGATGAGATCAGGGAGGAGAATACTTGTGCATGGAATCCTTGGACTATTCTAAAGGAAAATGAGATTCTCTCTCAGTATTACTCCTCTGAATACACCACAGCACAACGATGTATCGGGGCGGAGCAATCACACAATATTAGATATCGTGTGCTCTATGATGAGTATTACTGAGTTACCTATTTCCTTTTGGGAGTTATGCACTTGAGAAGCTGCATACCTATTGAATTAGGTTCGAATCAAATCAGTGCCTACCATTCCATATGAGATATGGTATGGGAAGAGCCTATCTCTTAAGTAAGTTAAGATTTGGGATTGTCCGGCCTATGTCAAAAGCAAAATCCGGACAAGATCGAGACAAGATCAGTTCTGTAAAACTGGAAAGGTTCCAGCTGTACAAAACTGCTAATGATTTGGTAGAACCAAAGGATTCAATAGTTTCCGACGAACCTCAGCCTCTCCGCCGATCTAGTAGGGTTCCTCATCCACCTGAGAGATACCTCGGTTTCTCGATGACAGTGGGAGCAAGGATTGCATCATGAGATGATGACCCAACTAGTTTCGAGCAGGCCATCGAGAGTAGGGACTCTGTAAGAATGGCTGGATGCTTAGCGATCTGAGATGGAATCCATGTACACCAGCAAAGTATGGACTTTAGCTGCTATATCTGAAGGGTTAAATCCCCATCAGGAGCAAGTATTTCTTGAGAAGATTACTTGGTGTAGATGGAAAAGTTGAGACTTTCAAAGCTAGACTTATTAAAGGTTTTCGTCATCGACCAGGCGTGGATAATGATGAAACCTTTTTCCTGTAGCTATGCTTAAGTCTATCTAGATCCTACTTACCACGGCTACATACCATGACTACGATATCTGGCGGTTGGGTGCCATGACTGCTTTTCTAAATACTGATTTAGAAGAGAACGTCTATAAGAACACAGCCAGAGGTCCTCGTAGTCAGTGGGAGCAGCGGAAACGTGTGCAAGATGCCTTATAGGATAAAGCAGGCATCGCGGAGTTGGAACATCTGTTTTGATGTGTTAGTCAAAGAGTTTGACATCATCAAAATAGTAGATGAACCTTGTATAAACAAAAAGGTAGTAGGAAGTATGGTGATGATCCTCGTAGAGTACGTGGATAACATACTCATGATAGGAAAAGAGTTTCCTATACTATGATCGGTCAATCTCCTATTATCACAAGGATTCTCCAAATAGGATAAAGATGATACCTCCTAAATCCTGAGATTTGGACCTATGAGATAGATCTAAAGGGATATTAGGGTTCTCACTAGGTATAGTGAGATTGTATCAATCGATCCTGGGGAGAATCACTGGAAGTGTTCCAGGGTGATAAAGACGACTGAATGTCAGTCAAAGGCATTGTCTTTACCCTCAGTAAAGGGACGGTATGTTGGAAGATTTCCAAGCTAGATACCGTGACAAACTAGACGATAAAGGCTGGTAACATCGCTATTAAAGATACTACCAAAGAGGAAGTTTGGGTGTATATTGGTTCATAAGATGAACTAGGTTCCTGCCATTGTATGACAATGGAAGTGTGGCTTTGGCCCATGGAACCCTGGTCCCATCAGTGACCCAGACGTATTCTGAGGCAGCATCACCTGATCATGGAGATAGTTGATCTCCAGGGTGATCGAGGTAAGGAGAGTAGACTCAGAGGACAACACGGCGGATCCACTCACGAAGGCCTTTTTCCCAAAGAGAGACACTTTTATGGGATGGTTGAGTATGAAATACTACAACCACTGCTACAGATGGCCCTAGTGCAAGTGGGAGATTGTTAGTTATATGTATGCCCTAGAGGCCATTACTGTACATAGAATGTATATTGTAGTGGATGCTGGGACATATATAGGGAGGACTTTCTTGCTCGACATGATAGTACGCTATCTGGTTGCACTTTATCTTAACATGTATACTTTCTGTCTCTCTCTGATTACATGTTGATAAAGCCCATAGGATGTGTACTCGACTTCCAGGACTATGATGTAGATCATACTAGTGGGGCCTGGGTAGTCCATGATACATCCTTGAAATGTTCCTAGTCGAGGGAATATCGAGACGGGGCATCGATATTCCAGAGTAGACTAGCGCATATCTTCTCGACCCATGCGATGGGCGATGGATGATCCCATATCCATTGGTGTTTGACATCGAAGATGGTATGCGGGTGCTCAGTGGAGACTGGGTACACTGAACGGACTCGCCGAGAACTCCCAGATGGTATTATACCTCACGTCAGATGGCAGTTCTCTGGTGACACTGGTACAGCTTAGTCTGTTGACCCGAGATCGTCATAGAGTCTTGTGTGTCTCCCACTGTGCTTTGATCTCCACCCTACCACGGCTCTACTGAGTTGTGCAAACAGGTGGTTTTTGGGTACAGTCCCGATTCACATGGAGGCAATGAGCGATAGGAGGGGATTCGTCTCTCCCGGTATTGGGGGTTGATGTTGTGCAATGCTCGACTGGCCATAACAGGAAATCCCTGGCCAGGGTTGCAGTGATATACTGGTAAGAGTTATCAGTAGTTTCACGAATGTTATGGACCCTACGTCGGCATGATTTATCGAGCTATTGGGGTCTGACGTTTACCACCCCTAGGCGAGATATGCGACATATCAGACGAACAGACCGGACTATACGGTAGTGTTACTGGTCGGATTCACTGGAGTGTGAGCGGACTTGCTCGTCGATCTTCAGATCGCTCAATACCCGGGTGGCCGTTACGTTTAGCAGACCGCTTGCGGCTTGTGGGTGTTTTGATATGATCATCATCTGCTGCCGGCGTATTGACGAGTCTTTAGAGTCCTACACAGAGGTTTCCTGGCTCAAGCGAAACGAAATAGGAGCGCATATGAGATATGTGCGGGACCGAGAATAATGCGTGTATGTGATACCGTATTCTATTCTCGCGATAAATGTATCGAATGGTTGTATGCGATATAACCTAGTTATCGATTCAAGCGTTGATTCGATAAGCCGATATATTGTATACTAGTCGGTTGTGTGCGACATAACCGGATCATTGAATCAAGTGTTGATTTAATGATTTAATGCATATTTATATATTTGATATATTACTTTGCATCAACTAGTATCGGTTTACTTAAGATGGATTTTCTCACTCGGATTGTGCGCATTACATATGCGATATGATTTTGTGCACTTGGTTGTATCATGTTTGATGATACATGTTTACTTGGTTAAGTGCAAAGAATAAACCATGGTTAAAAGAATGGTTAGGGTTTCATTTCCTTTATTTATTCATTTATTTATTTGTTTATTCATTTTGGAAAAGAGGAGAAAAGAATGGTGGCTTATTTTGGAGTTTAGTTGAAGCTTCATGAAGCTTTGTTCAAGTCAACCATTCTTATCTCATCCTTAACCCTAACCATTCCCACTAACCATGATTCATTCTCTACACTTGACTCTAGTTAAAATTATGATAAGAATTCATTTTCTTTTCTTATTCTTTTAACTTATCATATATTTCTTTCTTCTTCTTCTTCATGAGCAAGGAAGAAAAAGCTTTCTTCATCAATGGTGAATTGAGCAAATGAGTGAGAAATCCAATTCTAAAGTCTACCCACTTCCTATTTCTTCATCCTCTACCTCTTGCCAAGTAGTAGAGTGTGTTTCCTTCACAAGTCATCATGGTTTGGTGAAGGTGGAGCTTGATCTAGCGATGCCTCGACGTAGATCATCTTCGGCATGGACATCGACGACCTAGCTTGCCCATTCTCCGACGAAGCCGACGCTAGAGCCCGGATTTGATTTGGACAGCGGAGAGGACCTTGTTTCGGAGCTATGGAGGTGGAGCACCGGATCTACAAAGGTTGTATTTCCGTATCTTGTAGTTAAGTGTTAACTAGTTTGCTTGTTTCGCCTAAATATCTAGTAAACGATCCGTAGTCGGGTTTGTAGGCACCCGTAAAATTCAGATTTGTGCATGTTTGATCACTTGTGAGACTTCACTAGAGTGCCTAGGAACCCTACAGGGGGGCCAACGGTGGCAAAGGAAGAATACTTCTATTGTCACAAGAAAGGTCATTGAAAGAAGGACTGCAGGGCGTAGAAAGCCAAAAACCAGGATTCGAAGCAAGTTATGGTTTCGTCTTCAGGTGTGTTTATGATTGAAAACTGTTTGTCAATAAACTTTACTTCCTAGGTATTGGATACTGCTTCAGGATCTCATATCCGAAATTCTTTGTAGTCACTGAGAAGCCGTAGATTTTTGAAGGCAGGTGATATGACCTTCAGGGTTGCAAATGGAGCGAGCGTGGATGCTGTTTCCGTAGGGGAATATCATCTAGGATTAACAAGTGGAAACATTTTGGTTTTGCGTAACTGTTTTTGTGTACCTAGTATGGCATGTAATATCAGCTATGTATCTTAACTATCTAAAAAAGATTATGATTTTACATTTGTAAGTGATGTTGCTAACATTCACCTTAATCATGGCTTGATTGGGTCTGGTACACTAGACAATGATATATACGTATTAAATCAACACCAAGTTTTCAATGTTTAGAACACACTCAAAAGAAGGTCTCCAGAATTAAATCATGCTTTCTTATGGCATTGCAGACTAGGTCACATCAATGAAACACGGTCGACGAAGTTATATAAAGAGGGATATTTGGATCTATTTGAATATCTATCTTATACAACTTGTCAATCATGTCTCAAAGGAAAGATGACAAAGACTTCATTTACTGGACATGGACAAAGAGCCACCGAGCTCTTAGGACTCATACACAGCGACATGTGTGGTCCAATGTCTACACATGCGAGAAGTGTTTATTGCTACTTCATTACTTTTACCGATGATTTCTCAAAATATGGACATATATTCTTAATGAAACATAAATTTGAGGCTTTTGAGAAATTCCAAGAGTACAAGAATGAAGTGGAAAACCAAACAAGCAAAAATATCAAGACACTTCGATCTGATCGGGGTGGTGAATACTTAAGTGCCGAATTCCTAGGATATTTAAAAGAGAATGGAATTCCTTCTCAGCTTACTCCTCCATACACACCTCAACACAACGGTGTATCGAAAAGATGGAATCGCACCTTACTAGATATGGTACGTTCCTTGATGAGTAATGTCGAGTTACCATGATCCTTCTGGGATTATGCCCTAGAATCTGCTGCATATCTTTTGAACAAAGTTCCAACTAATTCTGTGCCTACCACTCCATATGAAATGTGGAGTGAGAAGAAAATCTGTCTTAAGTATCTTAAAATATGGGGATGTCCAGCTTTTGTTAAAAAGCAGCATGCGGACAAGCTCGAGGCACGATCAGTATTGTATAAGTTTGTGGGATACCTGAAGAATTCGAGAGGGTATCTTTTCTATTACGTAGAGGAAAAAAAGGATTTTGTTTCTCGACATGCCCACTTTCTGGAGACTCAAATTCTTGAAAAAGAAATTAGTGGGAGCGCAATAGAACTGGAAGAAATTCTAGAACCGCAATCTATTACTGAAAGCTTAGTAGAACCCGATGTTTCAAAAGAACTGGACGTACCTGCGCCACTCCATAGATCTAGTACGTAGTCTCATCCTCATGAGAGATACTACGGTTTTTTCATGGATAGGGATAGAAAGGATTGCATCATCAATGATGATGAGCCAACTAGTTTCCAGTAGGCCATTATGAGTAGAGGCTCAGTAAAGTGGCTGGATGCTATGCGATCCGAAATGGAATCCATGTATACCAACAAAGTTTGGATTTTGGACGTTGCACCTCCAGGGGTAAAACCCGTAGGGTGCAAGACCCGTAGGGTGCAAGTGGATTTTGAAAAAGAAGGATGGTGTAGATGGACAGGTTGAAACCTATAAAGCTAGACTTGTAGCAAAAGGTTTTCGTCATTGACCTGGCTTGGACTATGATGAATCCTTTTCTCCAGTGGCTATGCTTTAATCCATTCAGATCCTACTTGCCATTACTGCCTTACATGATTATGAAATCTGGCAGATGGATGTAAAGACCGCTTTTCTGAATGGTAGATTGGAAGATTGTTTATATGGATAAGCTATAGAGTTTCATAGAGAGTGGGAGTAGCGGAAGAGTGTACAAGTTGCTTAAATCCATTTATGGATTAAAGCAGGCATCGTGGAGTTGGAACATCTTCTTTAATGAGATGGTCAAAGAATTTGACTTTATCAAAAATGTAGATGAACCATGCATTTATAAGAAAATTATAGCGAGAACTGTGGTATTCCTTGTCTTGTACGTGGATACTATTCTCTTGATAGGAAATAGCATTCCTATACTACAATCGGTCAAAAAATTCTTGTCACAGAAGTTCTCCATGAAAGACCTGGGTGATGCCTCCTACATTCTGAGGATCAAGATCTATCGTGATAGATCTAAGAGGATGTTGGAATTTTCACAGTCCAGGTACATTGACACCATACTGAAAAGATTTAGTATGGAAGATTCTAAGCGCGGTAATTTACCCGCTTGTCATGGGATCACCCTCTCCAAAGAGATGTCTCCCAAGACTAATTTGGAAAAAGGATCGCATGAGTATTATACTCTATACTTCGGCGGTAGGATCTATAATATATTCAATGTTATGTACCAGACCAGATGTTGCTTACGCATTGAGCGTGGTAAGCAGGTATCAGTCAAACCCTAGGGAGAAGCATTGGATAGTAGAGAACATTCTCAAGTACCTAAGAAGGACTTAGGAGATGTTCTTAGTATATGGCAGTAATGACCTCCAGATTGAGGCTTTGCTGACTCTAGCTTCCAGAGTGACAAGGATGACTCAAAATCCATATCGGGTTATGTATTCACCCTCAATGGAGGGGCGGTCTGTTGGAAGAGCTCCAAACAGGACACCGTAGCTGACTTGACAATGGAAGTAGAGTATATTGCTGCTTGTGTCGCTGCAAAAGAAGCAGTCTGGATGAGGAAGTTCATTACAGAACTTTAGATGGTTCCATCCATTGTTGACCCAATACCTTTGTATTGTGACAACAACGAGGCTATAGTTTTAGCGCAGGAACCACGATCCTATCAGAGATCTAGACACATCTTAAGGCAGTATCACCTGATCAGGAAGATCATGGATCGCCAGGAGATCGAGGTGCGGAGAGTAGACACAAAGGACAACACTGTAGATCCACTCACAAAGGCCATCCTTTAGACGCAGTTCGAGAGGCTATTCGATATGATAGGTTTACAATACGCCAATACATGGTCTTAGTTCAAGTGGGAGATTGTTAGTGATATATGCCCTAGAGGCCATTATTGTATAGTACATGATTGTATATTACATTTTGGAAGTTTAGGATATATACATGTATAATAATAATCTTGCTCAATATGATAGTTTACTATCTGGTTTGAATCTATCTTAACATGTGTATATTTTTCTTTTTATATATCGCTAATATATGTTGATAGAGCCCTTAAGATCTTTGCTTGACTATCAGCGGTGTGATGGCAATCATACTTGTAGAGGCTGGGTTGTCTATAAGCACATCCTTAAAATTGTTCCTAGTCGTAGGATTATCGAGACTAGGCATCAATACTCTAGAGTAGACTAGTGTATACGTTTCTTATCTCCGTCAGGGGAGATGGCCGGTCCCGCAGCCATTGGTATACGGTACCAAAGATAGTATACATGTGCTCATTAGGTTATGAGTTACACTGGACAGACTCGCTGTGAACTGCTAGTTGGTATTATACCTATCGTCGAATAGCAATTCTCTAATGACATGAGTACAGGTTAGTCCGATGACTTGATATCACTATTAGTCTCGAGTGTGTTCCTACTGTACTTAGATTACTACCCTACCACGACTTTAAAGAGTCCTGCAAATCGCTAGTAGTTGGGTGCAATCCCGAAGCACTTAGAGACAGTAGGTGATAGAAGGGATTCGTCTCTCCTGGTATTGGGAGTTGATATCGCGCTGTATATGATTGGCCGATACTATAGGTCTCTGGCCAGGGCAAGTGATATTGGTATGTACAACAATAGTTTCTTAGGTTGTATTGAGTTCCACACCGACATGATTTGTCGCGCTAATAGGTGGATCTGAAGTTTACCATCCCCCTAGGCCCATTATGCGATACTCTTAGACGAATAGACCAGACTGTATGGAGAATGTCACCTATAGGCTCAGTAGGGGTTTGGAAGAGTTTTCTTGTCGATCTTCCTTTCGATAGATACCTGGATAGCAGTTACGTACAGCTAGTACCACTGATGTGCTTGTAGTTCAACCCACTGCCAACATATTATTGAGTCTTTAGAAACCCATACAGAGGGTTTCCCGATTCAGGTGAAACGGTGTAGTTTACGTATTTTGATACGCTCGAATGTTCGATTGAACACGTATATTTTATACACATACTTTAATCAGACTGTTTAGTAGTACTAGTAGGTTTGAAAGACATCCGGATTTGATGCTAGAATTATATGTAAGACTACGGTAGCGCCCTGGCCGTCTGTCCGAGGCCAAAATGTGGAAACGATCAAACTAGAAACCGGCGCTATCGTATGCTTAAATCCCGGATCGAACCATTAACCTACAACTAGCAACTAGAGAAAGGGTTGGAAAGCTATACCGATCGATCCGTGTCCTTCGGTCTTTGGCCACCATCCCAAGCTCCTCGCGGCATCTCCGGTCTCGATCTCCTCGTCGGAAAGGGCACCACATCTTCGAGTCTTTTTACGGGCTCCCACTTCATCCGAAGCAACTCGGGCATGAAGTTCGCTAGCCGACGTGTCCAAGGCGAAGTAGAGAATGTTTGTGACAACTTTGTCTCTTACATCCATTGCATGGATGGAGGTTGAAGGTGTTGCTATTGATGGAAATGGTGAGCTAGAGAAGAAAGAGGAGGAAGAAGAAGTTTTCTTTCTTTTCTTTTGTGATGGAATGATAAAATGAGAGCGAATTAATCTCAAAAATACAAGACGAAAACCTTATGTATGGCATCCCCCCTCTCTCTCTTCTTATCATATCAAGACAAATCAAGCCCATAATGTGACACATGCACAAAGAAAGAGACCATGAGTCATCACTTATGCATGTGCCACAATTAATGCTTGTAATCATGATTTCTAGCTCATAATTTCCATTTACAAACATTAATCCAAATATTTACAACAATAAAAAGATACGGCAACATCTAAAGTAAACTCGTGACGGATCACAAGAATACCCCTCACCTGTATATACATACCTGCATCCGCATTTCGACTGAATGCGAATGCAATGAAACTAAAGTAATCTAACAAATCTAATACTAGGATCCGGCTTAAACCAAAGCCCTCTAGTATGATCCGCCCGATCATGACCCGTGCACTACTGCACGTATATGATCGGACCCTGCCATATATCATACGGCCTCTACAACGTTTTGCCCGAAACTTGAAAATTGTCTGTGGGGGACTCTAAAGACTCGTCAATACTTTGGCTGTGGATTTAACCACTAGCACGTCAGAGAAACTAGCTGTACGTAACGGGCTACCAGGTAATGACCAAAAGGGAGGTCGATGAGCGAACTCATCCTGACACCATACTGAGCCTGTCAGTGATAATATCCGTTCAGTCCGGTCCGTTCGTCTATGAGCATCGCATGGTGGGCCTAGGGGGTTGGTAAAAGTCAGACCCCCAAAAGCGACTCAGATTTTTTCTTTCTCTACGAGACGCTACCGGGGCTTTTGTGTAGCTAGGAAGTCCTGAACACCGTGTCGGAGTGTAGCCCAGAACACCCTGAGATACTACTGGAATACCTACCAGTAAATCTCCTGCCTTGGCCAAGAACTTCGTGTAATGGCTCTCCTAGACACAGCGCGATCTCACCCCCAATACCGGGAGAGACGAAACCCCTGCCGATCTGCTCACAGCCTCCATGTGGCTCGGGACTGTACCCAACTAAAACCTGTTTCCACGACTCCTTTGAGCCGTGGTAGGGTAGTAATCAAAGCACAGTGGGAACTCACACGATACAAATGACGATCTCCGGTCGATGAACTAACCTGTACACATGTCACCAGGGAACTGCTATCTGACGTCAGGTATAATACCAACTAGCATGTTCCCAGCGAGTTCTGTCCGGTGTACTCATAACCTAATGAGCACCTGTATACATCTTAGGTGAACCAATTGACACCAATGGCTTGTGAGACCGGCCACCGCCCCTCGTCGGGGTCTTGACCGTATACACTAGTCTACTAATGGAGTATCGATGCCCAGTCTCGAAACTCCCACGACTAGGGACCACTTTAAGGATGTGCTTATAGACCCCAGCTCCTACGTATATGATCGCCATCATACTGCTGGCCGTCAAGCAAGAATCCTATGGGCTCTATCAACGTGCAATAGCGACCTATAAGGTCACCTAAAGCAGTACACGATGATAAAGATAAACCAGATAGCATACTATCATCTTAAGTAAGACTGTCCTACCGGTATAGGTCCTCCCTCAATCATTGCAATCACGTGCCTGTGATCCAATAATTGACTCTGAGGGCACTATATCCAACAATCTCCCACTTGCACTCAAGGCTAATTATTGCGGTGTCGTATACTCACAGCCCGTGTGATACCGAACACCCAACTCCTCTACTAATCAGTCTCACAAAGCCCGTTTGCGAAACTATTGCGTTCGAGGAATAGCCTTAGTGAGTGGATCCGCCCTAATGTTTCTTTCTATGTCTCTCTTTATCTCAAGTTCGCGGAGAAAGCCATCTCCCGAAATGAGCAATACCTGTCTTAGAATATGTCTGGATATCTGATGGGACCTAGTTCATAAATGAACTCTAAATCCAAACTTCTTAGACTGTATCGTCAACTGAACTTAATCAGTATCCTGCGCCACACCTCCCTCGGTATCCGCTTGGACCACCTGTCCAAAATACTGCCCCTCGTCAGAGGGAAAACTATAACTCTGATAGCCACTCTGTCATCCAGGTCACCATGGAAGCTTGGAATGATAACCGTCTCCCGAAAGAGGCTGCCGTTATCATTTCCCTAGAACATCCACTTATGTTCTAAAACTGCTTCCGAATGTTTCTCCAGGATAGGATTAATATCAACTTATTGTATCTAGTGCAAAAACAACATCTGGTGTGGTACTTGACATCTCATGATTGACTCAATTGCCTAAGCAAGTGATCTGCCAATTATGCATATCCCTCTCCCCTTTAGTCTGTAAGACACCTTTAGAGAGGGTGACTCCATCACCTGCAGATACACTACCATGCCAGGAGTCGTCCATTCTAAAACACCTTTAGAAAGCTGTCTAAGTACCCAGATTGGGAAACTACCCAAATCTAGATCTAAAACCATAGATCTAGTAACCATAATATCTGATATAATATCCATATGCTATGTGGAGAAACCACTGTGTGACAACCACAGTATAACCGATCGTAGTATAGGAATTTCACTTCCCACTCTGTGTATGTCATCCAAATACCAGGACATCACACCCTACTACCTTCTTAACAGATCCATCCCCTATTCTGATGAGGTCAAACCTATGACTGTCACATCAGAAATAGATGATCTATCTCCGCTATATCTGCTTTAGTCCATAAATAGACATAAGCTACTTGTCCACCAATGCTTCCGCTGCTCCCACTGACTACGACAACCCTCTGGCAGAGTCATATACACGTACACTTCTAAAGCTAGTTTAGAACGATGCTATACTCACCCTCCTGCCGGGTCTCTCAGTCAGGAACAACAACAATGGCAAGTCTGGGTAAAAAAGAACCTCCTTGTCACCATCTTTGAGCATACCGAAGTACCTCTTGAGTGCCTGAGGTTACCCACCATATCTGCGGAGTGGCTAATGGAATGTCAAACCAGATTGAATCTTTAGGTTCTTATCAAATTTTCAGTAATCGTTTGCGGTTCTGGAATCACTTCCAGTTCTACCATACTCCCACTACTGTTTTCTGAAAAATCCATTTTACTAAAACTGTGGCGAGTCAAGAACAATATCATTATTGATCTTCCAGATGGTAGAAAATCAACCCTCGTCATAGCTCGGGTTAACCCACAAACAGCCATTATAGAAACGTGCCTTGAGTTATCCAGAGTCTGGTTTTAAGCATAAGCCGGACAACTCCCCGTACCATAACATTGTTAAGATATGAACTATTCTATATCCAATATAGAAACAGAGGCACTGATTTAATTGGAACCAGATTCAAATCATGCAACTGTCTCCAGAGCATGTCAACTAAATGGAGAGAGGCCGATCAGCATTACTCAACTTAGGAGTGCTTCCAATTATGAGTAACCTGAAAAAGAGGCTAGTTCTCATAATCATTACGATCAATTGAATACCATACTCAAGTATCTACATCTTCGATCACTTTGAAGAATCCCGATACTTGCAAGACCTGGTTCTCTACTTTACTCTTATACCTATAACTTCTCAAACTTAGACCTTGCATTTCTACGAAACACATGTCTAAGAACTAGAGAAGTCACAAATAAACAGAATATAGTACAAGTACTAACCCCTATGTCCTCATGGACACTGGACAACATACAATACTCTGTATAAGTCCCCTGAGTCTAATAACTCACTCCCTGTGTGTCGTAGGTTGAAAACTGTACTTATGGTTAAGAAGAATTACACCGTTGTTTAATGCTGCTTATCTAACCATCCACTGATATAGGTAAATGTCATAGAAATAATTTCAAAAAGTTATATCTCACTTTATAAAAATAAACGTACAGATATATCAATTGGAAATTGGTGCATAACAATGGATATTCAAAACCAAATATTTTCCGTCCGGCAAACAACCCAGGCGATTTTCTCAAATATCACCAATTACAACGAATCCCGATATAATGAGGATGATCACCCAATTCCCAATAACTTACTCCCACTAATCATCTGTAAAACCATACAGATGTGAGAGTCAAACCTGGTAAATACATATCCTGGAGCAAGGGCTAAGTGGGAAAATAGTTTTTTTAACAATACACGGTGAAACTGAAACATAACGAATGCTTCGAGGGGTTATTCGGGTATTCCTGGTAATACCTCTTCCATTATCAGATTCTCAACTGTAACCGTATATTTCTTTGCCATCTTTCCAAATCCCATTATATGTCTTTAGTCATTACCTTCTGTACACCCCTTTAGGCTAAATGGTTTTCTTCCTTCCCTACCGTTCGGCACCAGCCTATGGTTTGGAAGAAGACTATCCAATAAGCATAATGGGTGTACTCTCCTAATCCTAGGAGTACTCTTAATCTGAGAGAAGGTGAAGATAAAAGACAACTGAATAAACTTTATTCCTATTTCTCCTGAACCAGAATCCATCCCCGAACTGGAACAAGTTCCTTCGAGTTCGTATATAACTATATGATGGAATATCCAATAAATTGTGGATCTTCGTAGTGATACGGAGTGTTCTGGAGAAATACATAGGTGTTGTAGGATTGGCGAAGAAATACTTGGTTTGGTCGTGAATAGCAGTCGCAATTTACTTTGCCCTCTTACTAATCCCTTTATTTGTCTTAACTTATTACCTTCTGTACACCATCGTTAGGAAAATTGGTTTTCTTCATTCCCCACCGTTCGGCACCTGCCTATGGTTTGGAAGAAGACTATCCAATTAGCGTAATAGGTGTACTGTCCTAATCCAAGGAGCACTCGCAACCTGAGAGAAGGTAAAAGGAAAAGACAACTGAATAGTCCTATTCGTTTTCTTCAGAACCGGAAACCATCCTCGAATCTGGAACAAGTTCCTTCGAGTTCGTATATAACCATACGATGGTTTTATCCAATGGAAGTGGATGTTCGTAGTAATACGGGGTGTTCTGGAGAAAAGGGTAAAAGTAGGAGTGGTAATGAGGTATGCAACTCTGACAATCCAAAAGCCAGTGTTTTAAGAAGGTTCGGTTAACTTGGTCACTGAGTCATAGTCTAGGGTCGGGTCATGGTCGCTGCCAAAGAGAGAGAGAAAAGAAACACTCTGCGTGCACTCTAACCTAGATCAGAATGGTTATCACTTTATCTGATCAGTAAACCTCCCACCGCAACCTCAAACTCTGCTCCAAATCTGAAAGAAGAATTAGTCGGGATCACCCGAGGAGTAAACCAACTCATCAGTGGGAATCGGGATCCAACTATCATCGCATGATACCGTGATGGAATCCACTCACGTTATCACACTCCAGAAGGTATGCGCATATCTGGCAAGTTTCAGTTTCTTTAGAAACTCCCGATGTGTGTTTTTACCCCTAGGACCCAAGTGACCTTGACTGAGCCAACATATCAAAGGATCCTAGCCAAGTTCAACCCGTTATTATCTTGATTGCATTAGTCCCACCCGCACGAGTCCTTGACTGAGCCAAAATGACCGTACGACTGTCCTAACGAATCACATATCCATAAGACAGAAAAGCATTACAGAGCTACCACACACTACGCCTCGGCTGAGCACTACATACGTAGCACGAATACTAAGCAATACTAATCTGAAATGACGGAGGGCTATGTTTGGTTTTGGCGAAAAACCTTTAACGTAATGAACTTGATATCGTTGAAGGAACCGGATAGCTTTTTATAAAAATATAGTGGCGAAAACCTTTGCTAAAGAGGTCACTCCCGGTGAAGGGATCTCGGCTCTTTCCCCGTAGAATGAGGTGCAGGATATTCCAACTGAATACTACGATGCAAAGAAAAAAGTAATCGGCTATAGTGAAGTTATTACCCTGACGCAAACTTCTATCCAAGGGGTCACTCCCGGTGAAGGGATCTCGGCCCTTGCCTCGTCGACTGAGGTGCTGGATATTCATAACCGAATACCACTGTGCAAAATAAAAGAGAACGTCCTTGCAAAAACAGCTTTTTTTTTGAAAAATGTTCCAACAATATCAGAATAGGTTTGTTTAGCTTGCATTGATTTGAATCAATGCAGTCCCATCAATTAATCACACTACAAAAGAACGAAAATATGATGTACGTATATGCCATCCGCATTCGCCATTGGGTCCCGTCATCACCCGTTAGGTTACTTAACTAACGATAGATCGGGGACTGGACTAGCGCGGGTGTAAAACATATACAACATCTACTATTATATATATCAATATATAATATTCGCTCATGGCGTGATAAAATGTAACATCACAGAAATGTAATAAGCATCACAGAACAATACAGATTATTTGGAAGCCCCGGGTTTCATAGAGCCGCAACTGAAACCCGACGTTTCCCTGGTCGTGTGGATAGCCTGTGCAATGAAATCCTAGACCCCTACGGGCGCGGCAAGTTACCCGCCAAAACCTGAAGTGAGGTAGCCCCCTTCAACAACGTGAATGGACCACCCAGCACTTCACGGAATCCGGTAACTTGAGCACCCCTCCTCGGGTCAACCTGTACACCCTACGAGTGCGGCGAATAGCCTGCCAATTCTAGAGTGAAGCCCCCTCCGTCTCAAAGCCATGAGATGCGGGCCCGTTGTCCTCTAGAACCCGGCTATCCGTGCACCCCACAGTGGGGTAATCCTAGTACAGAAAGTAAAATATACAACGGGTACATCGACCTCAGCCCGGTCGTGCCCCAAAAGAATAATATACAAACAGGCAGTGACGGCAGTCCACATGTCGGACGCTCTCCCCGCAATATCAAATGTACAAATACAACCAAACTGTACTACCACTGCATCCAGGCTATCCACCACGACAAATCCGCAACATCACAGCACAACACAGAACATCAACGTGAATGTCATGTTCGCAAATCCATCTAAAAGGGCTATAGCAATTAGACAGGATTTACCGATCAAATGGCATTCACGGCCGCGGATATAATGTAAATACTGTGAACTAACATATTTAAAATTTTCGATCGACAAAATTTCCCGAAGTGGGCCCCAATCACAATTCCCAGTACTCAAACAAATCTGGGCCCAAACAAAAATTACCAGAAACCCCAATTCCAAGTCAGAGAACACTGTACAAAATTTGGTGCAGTGAAGAGATAGAATAGCGGCGGAACTGCGGCCAAAACATGGGTAAGGCCTGTTGGAGATAGTGCCCTCAGAGTCAATTATTGGATCACAGGCACGTGATTGCAATGATTGAGGGGAGGACCTGTCCCAGTAGGACAGTCTTACTCGAGATGATAGTATGCTATCTGGTTTATCTTTATCATCGTGTACTGCTTTAGGTGACCTGACGAGTCGCTATTACACATTGATAAAGCCCCTAGGATTCTTGCTTGACTTCCAGCAGTATGAGGGCGATCATATAAGTGGGAGCTGGGGGTCTACAAGCACATCCTTAAAAGGTCCCTAGTCGTGGGAGATTCGAGACAGGGCATCGATTCTCCACAGTAGACTAGTGTATACAGTCGAGACCCCGACGAGGGGCGGTGGCCGGTCTCACAAGCCACTGGTGTCAGTTGGTTCACCTAAGATGTATACAGGTGCTCATTGGGTTATGAGTACACCGGACAGGACTCGCCGGGAACCTGCTAGTTGGGATATACCGGACGTCAGATAGCAGTTCCCAGGTGACATGTGTACAGGTTAGTTCATCGACCTGGGATCGTCATTTGTCTCGTGTGAGTTCCCACTGTACTTTGATTACTACCCTACCACGGCTCAAAGGAGTCGTGCAAACAGGTTTTAGTTGGGTACAGTCCCGAGCCACATGGAGGCAGTGAGCGGATCTGCAGGGGTTCGTCTCTCCCGGTATTGGGGGTGAGGTCGTGCTGTGTCTAGGAGAGCCAGAACATGAAAAGTCCTTGGCCAAGGCAGGAGATTTGCTGGTAGGTATTCCAGTAGTATCTCAGGGTGTTCTGGGCTACACTCCGACACGACTTGTACCGCTTTTGGGGGTCTGACTTTTACCAACCCCCTAGGCCCGCCATGCGATGCTCATAGACGAACGGACCGGACTGTACGGATATTGTCACTGACAGGCTCAGTTGGGTGTCGGGGTGAGCTTCCTCATCGACGTCCCATTTGGTCAATACCTGGTGGCCCGTCACGTATTGGCTTATACCTCTGACGTGCTAGTGGTTAAATCCACAGCCAAGGTATTGACGAGTCTTTAGAGTCCACCACACAGACAGTTACTCAAGTTTCGGGCGAAACGCTGTAGAGGCCGTATGGAGATATGGCAGGGTTCGATCAGATACGTGCGGTATTGCACGGATCGCGATCGGACAGTTTTTTACTAGCCGGCTTTGGCTTAAGCCGGATTCTAGTTTTAGATAGTGTAGTTTTGTCTCTTTGCATTTGTGTTCAGTGGGAATACAAATGCGGGCATGTATTTGCAGTAGCGGGGTTTTCCTGTAATTTATTACGGGATCGGTTTTTTGAAGTTGCCAGTTTGCATTCCGTTCCGGCCGGTTTTCTTTCATTCCTTCTCGGCCGGACTTTCTTGTTGGAGGGGGTTATTTGCAATTTGCAAATAACTCTTTTGTTGAGGGTTTTCTTGCATATGTTGCTTATGATGAGACTTGCTTCATGATGATATGCCTTTCTTGTCCCTTTCTTTGCTTTTCATTTGATGGTTTAGAAAAAGGGATTGATTTGTGAGATGAGTGAAAAAGGATTGATTTGTGAGGTTTATATTATCTACACATATTGTTTTTCTCTCTCCAATCTATTTTCATCTAATAGAGGGGCCGGCCACTTTGGCTAAGGAGGGTGAGAGGATCATTTTCTTTTTGTATGAAAAAAATGCTTCATATCTTTTTCCATGCTACCAAGTTCATAAGCACATTTTCTTGAGTTGCTTTCTTTACCTCCACCATCCATGGCAACTTCATGAAACCCCAAGAGACAAGTTCACTACACTATTTCTATAGCAAGCCTTGGACGCGTCGGCTAGCCAACTTCGCGCCCGAGTTGCCTCGGTCAAGAGGCGGGAGCCCGTAAAAGATTCCGGCTACGTGGTGCCCCTTTCCGACGAGCGAGGAGGTGACGGAGATTCCGCAAGAGATCGGAGTGGAGACGAAGACCGAAGGACACGGATCGCTTGGTATAACTTCTCTACTCTTTTCTATTTTGCTAGCTAGCTAGGTTAATGGCCCGATCCGGGTAAAAAGTCCGCGGTGGTGCCGTTTTGCAAAGTTCGCAAAGTTTTTGTTTTCCGCGTTTCCGGCGTCGGATCGACGGCCGGGGCGCCCCCGCGGGCTTACAATGGTATCAGAGCCAGGTTATTAACCTTGCCTAGCTTGCTCTAGCGCGTTTAGAACCCGATCGAACAAAATCCCCAAAAACCGTATTTTTGTGCACATGTGTTCTCTGTTGAAATTTTTTGAGCTCCTAAAATTTTTCAGGTTGTTTCAGAGGCATGTACATGCAATTATAAGAATTCTGGGAAAATACGATCCAATGATTCTTCACTTCGACCGCGGAAGGGCGGCCAAACCCTCTGTTTGGCCGCGCTTCCGCGGCGGATAGGAGGAATCTTGGCACCATATTTTCCCAGTAAGCTTATGAGTTGGAAATAGGGCTTTTGGGACATTTTCTTTGGGCCCAGATTTTCTGTAAGTGCTACAGTAGTGTGTGGGGCCCACTTTGATAAATTTGTTCGATCGGATATTTTAAACATGCTAGTTCACAGTTTTTACATTATATCTGCGACCGTGAATGTCACTTGATCGGTAAATCCCGTCTAACTGCTATAGCCCGGTTAGACGGATTTACGAACGTGATTTTCACGTTGATGTTCTGTGATTGTACTGTGTTGTTGCGGATCGGTCGTGGGGATAGCCTGGTCGCAGTGGTAGTATAGTTCTGTTGTATTATGTACATTTGATATTGCGGGGCGAGCGTCCGACATGTGGACTGCCGTCACTGCCAGTTTGTATTATTATTTTGGGGCACGACCTGGTTGCGGTCGATGTACCCGTTGTATGTATATTTTACTTTCTGTACTAGGATTACCCCGCGGAGGGGTGCACGGATAGCCGGATTCTGGAGGGCAACAAGCCCGCATCTCATGGCATTGAGACGGAGGGGGCTTCACTCTAGGATTGGCGGGCTATTCGCCGCACTCGTAGGGGGTATAGGGTTGACCCAGGAGGGGTGCACGGATAGCCGGATTCTGGAGGGCAACAAGCCCGCATCTCATGGCATTGAGACGGAGGGGGCTTCACTCTAGGATTGGCGGGCTATTCGCCGCACTCGTAAGGGGCTGCCTCGCTTCAGGTTTTGGCGGGTGACTTGCCGCGCCCGTAGGGGTCTAGGATTTCATTGCACAGGCTATCCACACGACCAGGGGAACGTCGGGTTTCAGTAGCGGCTCTGTGAAACCCGGGGATCCCAGATATCTGTATTGATCTGTGTTGCTATACATTTCTGTGTTGCTGCATTTTTATCACGCCTTGAGCGAAAATTATATTTTATATATATATTAGTAGACGTTGTATATGTTTTGCATCCGCGCTAGTCCAGTCCCCGCTCTGTCGTTAGTTAGCTAACCTAACGGGTGATGACGGGACCCAGTGGCGAATGCGGATGGCATATACGTACGTCAGTATATTTTCGTTCTTTATGGTGTGATCAATTGATGGGACTGCATTGATTCGGATCAATGCAAGTTAAACAGACCTAATCTGATGTTGTTGGAACACTTTTTCAAAAGGCTGTTATTGCAAGGGCGTTCTCTTTTGTTTTGCACAGTGGTATTCATTTGGAATATCCTGCTCCTCAGTCGACGAGGCAAGGGCCGAGATCCCTTCACCGGGAGTGACCCCTTGGACAAAAGTTTGCGTCAGAGCATTAACTTCACTATAGCCGATTGCTTTTGCTTTGCACCGTGATATTCAGTTGGAATATCCTGCACCTCATTCTACGGGGAAAGAGCCGAGATCCCTTCACCGGGAGTGACCTCTTTAGCAAAGGTTGTCGTCACTATATTTTTATAAAGCTATCAGTTCCTTCAACGATATCAAGTTCATTACGTTAAAGGTTTTCGCCAGAAACCATTCGTAGCCCTCCGTCGTTTCATATGGATGGTCAGTAGTATTCAAGCTGTGTATGTTGGCCAAAGTCAAGGCACAGTGTTTGGTAGCTGTTGGGTATTCATATGCAGCATAGATAGATGCGTTGGTTTGGGACAGTCGTACTGCCATTTTGGCCAAAGTCAAGGGTAGGTACGGGTGGGTTCAAATTAACCAGGAAAATGACGGGTAGAACTTGACATGTGACTTATGATATGTTGGCCAAAGTCAAGGTCATAAGAGCATGGGGTAGAAATCCACATCGGGAGTTTCAAAAGTACTGAAACTTGCCAGATATGCGCATACCTTCTGGAGTGTGATAACGTGAGCGGATTCCGTCACGTTATCATGCGATGAGAGTTGGATCCCGATTCCCACTGATGAGTTGGTTTACTCCTCGGGTTATCCCGGCTAATTCTTCTTTCAGGTTTGGGGAAGAATTTGACGTTACAGTGGGAGGTTTCCAGATTAGATAAATTGGTAACCATTCTGATCTAGGTTAGAGTGCACGCTGAGTGTTTCTTTTCTCTCTCTCTCTGGCAGCGACCATTGACCCGACCCTAGACTATGACTCAGTGACCAAGTTGACCGAACCTTCTTAACACTGGCTTTTGGATTGTCAGAGTTGCAGACCTCTTTGCCACTCCTACTTTTACTCTTTTCTCCGGGACACCCCGTATTACTACGAACGTCCACTTCCATTGGACAAAACCATCGTATGGTTATATACGAACTCGAAGGACTTCGAGGATGGTTTCCGGTTCTGGAGAAAACGAATAGGACTATTCAGTTGTCTTTACCTTTTACCTTCTCTCAGGTTGCGAGTACTCCTTGGTTTAGGAGATAGTACACCTATTACGCAAATTGGATAGTCTTCTTCCAAACCTTAGGCTGGTGCCGAACGGTAGGGAATGAAGAAAGCCGATTAGCCTAAACGGTGTATAGAAGGTATTAAGTTCAGACAAAGCAAGGGATTAGTAAGAGGGCAAAGTAAATTGCCACTGCTATTCACGACTAAACCATGTACTTCTTTGTCAATCCTAAATCACCTATGAATTAAGTTCATTCGGTTGTCTTTTATCCTCACCTTCTCTCGCATTGCGAGTGCTCCTAGGACTAGGACAGTACACCCTTTATGCTTTTTGGATAGTCTTCTTCCAAACCATAGGCTGGTGCCGAACGGTAGGGAAGGAAGAAAACCATTTGGCCTAAAGGGGTGTACAGAAGGTAATGACTAAAGACATATAAAGGGATTTGGAGAGGTGGCAAAGAATTATACAGTTATAGTTGTGAATCTGGATAATGGAAGAGGCATTACTAGGAATACCAGCATACCCCATCGAAACATTTCAATGTTTCAGTTTCACTGTGTACTGTTAAATGAAAACTGATTTCCCAATTAGGCACTTGCTCCAGGGTATGTATTTACCAGGTAGGATTCTCACATCTGTATGGTTTTACAGATGATGAGTGGGAGTAAGTTATTGGGAATTAGGTGACCATCCTCATTATATCAGGATTCGTTGTAATTGGTGATATTTGAGGAAGTCACCTGGGTTGTTTGCCGGTCGGCAAATATTTGGTTTTGAATATCCGTTGTTGTGCACCAATTTCAAATTGATATATCTGTACGTCTATTTTTATAGAGTGAGACATATCTTTTTGAAATTATGTCTATGACATTTACCTATACCAGTGGATGGTTAGGTAAGGAGCATTGAACAGCGGTGTAATTCTTCTTAACCATAAGTACAGTTTTCAACCTACGACACACAGTGAATGAGTCACCAGACTCAGGGGACTTATACAGAGTATTGTATATTGTCCAGTGTCCATTAGGACAGAGGGGTTGGTCCTCGTACTATATTCTGTTTACTTTTAACTTCTCTAGTTCTTAGACATGTGTTTCGTAGAAACACAGGGTCTAAGTTTAGAGGAGTTATAGGTATAAGAATACAGTAGAGAACCAGGTATCGCAAGTATCGGGATTCTTCAAGGTGATCGAAGATGTAGATACTTGTGAATGGTATTCAGTTGATAGTAATGGTTAAGAGAACTAACTTCTCTTTCAGGTTACTCATAATTGGAAGTGCTCCTAAGTTGAGTAACGCTGATCGACCTCTCTCCATTTACTTGACATGCACTGGAGACAGCTGCATGATTTGGATCTGGTTCAATTAAATCAGTGCCTCTGTTTCTTAGATATAGAACAGTTCATATCTTGACATTGTTAAGATACGGGGAGTTGTCTGGCTTATGCTTAAAACCAGACTCTGGACAACTCAAGGCACGTTTCAGTAGTGGCTGTTTGTGGGTTGACCCGGGCTATGACGAGGGTTGATTTTCTACCATCTGGAAGATCAATAGTGATATTGTTCTTGACTCGCCAAAGTTTTATCAAAAATGGATTTTTTTTCAGAAAACAGTAGTGGGAGTATGGTAGAACTGGAAGTGATTCCAGAACCACAAACGATTACTGAAGATTTCATAAGAACCTAAAGATTCAATCTGGATTGACATTCCACTGGCCACTCCGCAGATACGGTGGGTAACCTCAGGCACTCGAGAGGTACTTCGGTATGCTCAAGGACGGTGGCAGGGAGGTTCTTGTTTACCCAGACTTGCCATTGCTGTTGTTCCAGGCTGCGAGACCCGGCGGGAGGATGAGTATAGCGTCGTTCTAAACTGGTTTTAGAAGTGCACGTCTATATGACTCTGCCAGAGGGTTGTCGTAGTCAGTGGGAGCAGCGGAAGCATTGGTGGATATCAGGCTTATGTCTATTTATAGACTAAAGCAGATATAGCGGAGATAGATCATCTATTTCTGATATGACAGTCATAGGTTTGACTTCATCAGAATAGGGGATGGATCTGTTGAGAAGGTAGTAGGGTGTGATGTCCTGGTATTTGATGACATACACAGAATAGGAAGTGATATTCCTATACTACGATCGGTTATACTTTGGTCGTCACACAGTGGTTTCTCCACATAGGACTTGGATATTATATCAGACATTCTGGTTACTAGATTTATGGTTTTAGATCTAGATTTGGGTGGTTTCCCAATCTGGGTACTTTGACCGCATTCTATGAGTATTTAGAATGGACGACTCCTGGCACGGTAGTGTACCTGCAGGTAATGGAGTCACCCTCTCTAAAGGTGTCTTACAGACTAAAGGGGAGAGGGACACGCATGATTGACAGATCACTTGCTTAGGCAACTGAGTCAATCATGAGATGTCAAGTACCACACCAGATATTGTTCTTGCAGTAGGTGCAATAAGTTGATATTAATCCAATCTTGGAGATACAGTCGGAAGCAGTTTTAGAACATAAGTTGATGTTCTAAGGAATTGATAACGACAGCCTCCTTTAGGAGACGGTTATCATTCCAGGCTTCCAAGGTGACCTGGATGGCATAGTGGCTGTCAGAGTTATAGTTTTCCCTCTAACGAGGGGCAGTATTTTGGACAGGTGGTCCAGGTGGAAACTGAGGGAAGGCATGGCGCAGGACACTGATTAAGTTCAGTTGTCGATACAGTCTAAGAAGTTTGGATTTGGAGTTCACTTATGAGCTAGGTCCCATCAGACATCCAGACATTCTAAGACAGGTATTGCTCATTTCGGGAGATGGCTTTCTCCGCGAACTTGAGATTTAGAGAGACATAGAAAGAAACATCAAAGCGGATCCACTCACTGAGGCTATTCCTCGAACGCAATAGTTTCGCAAACGGGCTTTGTGAGACTAACTAGTAGAGGAGTTGGGTGTTCGGTATCACACGGGCTG
Organism: Agapanthus africanus; assembly: GCA_030015575.1. Classification (NCBI taxonomy): domain Eukaryota; kingdom Viridiplantae; phylum Streptophyta; class Magnoliopsida; order Asparagales; family Amaryllidaceae; genus Agapanthus; species Agapanthus africanus. The sequence goes on from CM057342.1 coordinate 629,822,746, forward strand.
TGAGTATGCGACATCGCAATAATTAGCCTCGAGTGCAAGTGGGAGATTGTTGGAGATAGTGCCCTCAGAGTCAATTATTGGATCACAGGCACGTGATTGCAATGATTGAGGGGAGGACTTGTCCCAGTAGGACAGTCTTACTCGAGATGATAGTATGCTATCTGGTTTATCTTTATCATCGTGTACTGCTTTAGGTGACCTGACGAGTCGCTATTACACATTGATAAAGCCCCTAGGATTCTTGCTTGACTTCCAGCAGTATGAGGGCGATCATATAAGTGGGAGCTGGGGGTCTACAAGCACATCCTTAAAAGGTCCCTAGTCGTGGGAGATTCGAGACAGGGCATCGATTCTCCACAGTAGACTAGTGTATACAGTCGAGACCCCGACGAGGGGCGGTGGCCGGTCTCACAAGCCACTGGTGTCAGTTGGTTCACCTAAGATGTATACAGGTGCTCATTGGGTTATGAGTACACCGGACAGGACTCGCCGGGAACCTGCTAGTTGGGATATACCGGACGTCAGATAGCAGTTCCCAGGTGACATGTGTACAGGTTAGTTCATCGACCTGGGATCGTCATTTGTCTCGTGTGAGTTCCCACTGTACTTTGATTACTACCCTACCACGGCTCAAAGGAGTCGTGCAAACAGGTTTTAGTTGGGTACAGTCCCGAGCCACATGGAGGCAGTGAGCGGATCTGCAGGGGTTCGTCTCTCCCGGTATTGGGGGTGAGGTCGTGCTGTGTCTAGGAGAGCCAGAACATGAAAAGTCCTTGGCCAAGGCAGGAGATTTGCTGGTAGGTATTCCAGTAGTATCTCAGGGTGTTCTGGGCTACACTCCGACACGACTTGTACCGCTTTTGGGGGTCTGACTTTTACCAACCCCCTAGGCCCGCCATGCGATGCTCATAGACGAACGGACCGGACTGTACGGATATTGTCACTGACAGGCTCAGTTGGGTGTCGGGGTGAGCTTCCTCATCGACGTCCCATTTGGTCAATACCTGGTGGCCCGTCACGTATTGGCTTATACCTCTGACGTGCTAGTGGTTAAATCCACAGCCAAGGTATTGACGAGTCTTTAGAGTCCACCACACAGACAGTTACTCAAGTTTCGGGCGAAACGCTGTAGAGGCCGTATGGAGATATGGCAGGGTTCGATCAGATACGTGCGGTATTGCACGGATCGCGATCGGACAGTTTTTTACTAGCCGGCTTTGGCTTAAGCCGGATTCTAGTTTTAGATAGTGTAGTTTTGTCTCTTTGCATTTGTGTTCAGTGGGAATACAAATGCGGGCATGTATTTGCAGTAGCGGGGTTTTCCTGTAATTTATTACGGGATCGGTTTTTTGAAGTTGCCAGTTTGCATTCCGTTCCGGCCGGTTTTCTTTCATTCCTTCTCGGCCGGACTTTCTTGTTGGAGGGGGTTATTTGCAATTTGCAAATAACTCTTTTGTTGAGGGTTTTCTTGCATATGTTGCTTATGATGAGACTTGCTTCATGATGATATGCCTTTCTTGTCCCTTTCTTTGCTTTTCATTTGATGGTTTAGAAAAAGGGATTGATTTGTGAGATGAGTGAAAAAGGATTGATTTGTGAGGTTTATATTATCTACACATATTGTTTTTCTCTCTCCAATCTATTTTCATCTAATAGAGGGGCCGGCCACTTTGGCTAAGGAGGGTGAGAGGATCATTTTCTTTTTGTATGAAAAAAATGCTTCATATCTTTTTCCATGCTACCAAGTTCATAAGCACATTTTCTTGAGTTGCTTTCTTTACCTCCACCATCCATGGCAACTTCATGAAACCCCAAGAGACAAGTTCACTACACTATTTCTATAGCAAGCCTTGGACGCGTCGGCTAGCCAACTTCGCGCCCGAGTTGCCTCGGTCAAGAGGCGGGAGCCCGTAAAAGATTCCGGCTACGTGGTGCCCCTTTCCGACGAGCGAGGAGGTGACGGAGATTCCGCAAGAGATCGGAGTGGAGACGAAGACCGAAGGACACGGATCGCTTGGTATAACTTCTCTACTCTTTTCTATTTTGCTAGCTAGCTAGGTTAATGGCCCGATCCGGGTAAAAAGTCCGCGGTGGTGCCGTTTTGCAAAGTTCGCAAAGTTTTTGTTTTCCGCGTTTCCGGCGTCGGATCGACGGCCGGGGCGCCCCCGCGGGCTTACAAGGCCGTGGTTCCGCAGTGTAACAATAACAACAGTCAACTAAATTTTCACAGAACTCTTTAAAAACCCTGCCTGTTTTTCTGCAGCACACTAAATAATTTTTTGACCAAAGGAAAATTTGACAGAAACTGTGACTTAGAAATGCAGTTTTTGAAAATTTCATCCGATCGAAGTTCTAAACACGTTAGAGCAAGCTAGTAAAGTTAATGGCGTGGCTCTGATACCATGTAAGACTACGGTAGCGCCCCGGCCGTTTGTTCGAGACCAAAATGCGGAAACGAAAACTTTTTCAAACTATAAACCGGCGCTATCGAATGCTTAAATCCTGGATCGAACCATTAACCTACAACTAGCAACAAGAGAAAGGGTTAGAAAGCTATACCAATCGATCCGTGTCCTTCGGTCTTTGGCCATCAACCCAAGCTCCTCGCGGCATCTCCGGTCTCGATCTCCTCGTCGGAAAGGGCACCACATCTTCGAGTTTTTTTATGGGCTCCCGCTTCATCCGAAGCAACTCGGGCACGAAGTTCGCTAGCCTACGTGTCCAAGGCGAAGTAGAGAATGTTTGTTACAACTTTGTCTCTTGCATCCATTGCATGGATGGAGGTTGAAGGTGTTGCCAATGATGGAAATGGTGAGCTAGAAAAGAAAGAGGAGGAAGAAGAAGTTTTCTTTCTTTTCTTTTTGTGATGGAATGATAAAATGAGAGTGAGTTGGTCTCAAAAATACAAGACGAAAACCTCATGTATGGCAGCCCCTCTCTCTCTCTTCTTATCATATCAACACAAATCAAGCTCATAATGTGACACATGCACAAAGAAAGAGACCATGAGTCATCACTTGTGCATGTGTCACAATTAATGCTTGTAATCATGATTTCTAGCTCATAATTTCCATTTACAGACATTAATCCAAATGTTTGCAACAATAAAAAGATACGGCAACATCTAAAGTAAACTCGTGACGGATCACAAGGATACCTCTCACCTGTATATACATACCTGCATCCGCATTCCGAATGCAATGAGACTAAAGTAATCCAACAAATCTAATACTAGGATCCGGCTTAAACCAAAGCCCACTAGTATGATCCGTCCGATCATGACCCATGCACTAATGCACGTATATGATCGGACCCTGCCATATATCATACGGGCTCTACAACGTTTCGCCCGAAACTTGAAAACTGTCTATGGGGGCCTCTAAAGACTCGTCAATTCTTTGGCTGTGGATTTAACTACTAGCACGTCAGAGGTACTAGCTGTACGTAACGGGCTACCAGGTAATGACCAAAAGAGAGGTCGATGAGCGAACTCATCCTGACACCCTACTGAGCCTGTCAGTGACAATATCCGTACAGTCCGGTCCGTTCGTCTATGAGAATCGCATAGCGGGCCTAGGGGGTTGGTAAATGTCAGACCCCTAAAAGCGGTACAAGTCGTGTCGGAGTGTAGCCCAGAACACCCTGAGATACTACTGGAATATCTACCAGTAAATCCCCTGCCTTGGCCAAGGACTTTGTGTAATGGCTCTCCTAAACACAACACGATCTCACCCCTAATACCGGGAGAGACGAAACCCCTGCCCATCCGCTCACTGCCTCCATATGGCTCAGGACTGTACCCAACTAAAACATGTTTGCACGACTCCTTTGAGCCATGGTAGGGTAGTAATCAAAGCACAGTAGGAACTCACACGAGACAAATGGCGATCTCAGGTCGATGAACTAACCTGTACATATGTCACCAGGGAACTGCTATCTGACGTCAGGTATAATACCAACTAGCATGTTCCCAGCGAGTCCTGTCCGGTGTACTCATAACCCAATGAGCACCTGTATACATCTTAGGTGAACCAACTGACACCAATGGCTTGTGAGACCGGCCACCTCCCCTCGTCGGGGTCTCGACTGTATACACTAGTCTACTAATGGAGTATCGATGCCCAGTCTCGAAACTCCCACGACTAGGGACCACTTTAAGGATGTGCTTATAGACCCTAGCTACCACGTATATGATCGCCATCATACTGCTGGCCGTCAAGCAAGAATCCTATGGGCTCTATCAACTTGCAATAGCGACCTATAGTTTCACCTAAAGCAGTACACGATGATAAAGATAAACCAGATAGCATACTATCATCTTGAGTAAGATTGTCCTACCGGTATAGGTCCTCCCTCAATCATTGCAATCACGTGCATGTGGTCTAATAATTGACTCTGAGGGCACTATATCCAACATTATATTGCTCTCTTTTGGGTATTTGTATTTTAACACGAATACGGTATTTATATGAATACGAGTATTTTTATGAATATGGGTATTTGTGTCTTAATACAAATACATGTATTTCTTCTAAATATGAATACGCGTATTTTGTATTTTCGGTGTAAATACGATATTCGTATTTTGGTAGAAATACGGTATATGTATTTATTATAAATATGGGTATTATAGTATACTTGATTTTATATATACATATATATTTATGTGTATGTATATGTGTACCATATGAAGTGGCCTTTCTCTGTATCTCATCTCTTCTAGTTTCTACATGAAGAATATGGGCTTGTGACTCACACTAGTGAGTCACAAGCCTACTCATTTCTATGATTACTTTATAGTTTTAGAGTATATGAAGTGATAAGAGTGAAGATGGGAGAGAGGTTGATGATTATCTTGATAGATATTTTCTTTAGTTACCATCTCTTTCTTCATCTTTTTCCTCACTTGCTTATGAGAGTTTTGAGATAGAAAAAAGAGAGCATCTTGATTCATAACTACACTCCTAAGCATCTAGTCCTAGCAAGACTTAATCTTTAGTTTCTTTGTGGAAGCTATCGCTTGAACTGGCATCCTCGGGTGGATTGTATTCGACGTGGGGGATTGACTTTGAGAGCTCATTCCTTCAACTCTAGGAGCTCAAGGAGTGTACCATTCAAGACCCGTAGGACCGACTTCAAAGGTTGTAATACTAACCTAGTCGCTAAACTCTTGTAGTTTAAGGTTTAGTTTAGTGTTTGGACTTGAATTCTAGGGTTTTAGTGTGTAGTGCTCAAGTAAAATTAAAGTTTTTGATTCCATAAAGATGGAGTAGTCATGACAAGGAGCACCATGCACTTACAATGTATTTTCCTTTCTTTTCTTTTTACGAGTTTGGGCCCTTTCGGGTTTTCATAAGCACACCAACAGTCCTGCTGTTTTTACTCACGAGGCCCTTTCGGGTTTTTATCTGTGCCTATTTTGCTTGTAGACATGCCGTTTTTTTAAAACTCATCAGCCTTTTTGCGAGTTGGAGACTTTGGGTCTGATACCTTATTTAGCATCAGTATTGCTTTGGCTGGAATATTGGTAGGAACAACGCATCATTTGCCATTGCTTATTTTGGCCAATGGTGGCTTAGAAAACAGGTTTAGATCCTTGTTAGCTCAGTCTTTTGACCTTATGAGCCGTAAGGCTCTCATAAATGTATTCTCCTTACGAGTCATTAGGATCACGTAAGTGTGTCTTCTCCTTAGGAATCGTATGGATTCCTAAGCGTGTTGCTCTTTTTTGGGTAGGAAGGAACTCACGCAGGAGTTTTCTCCTTACAAGGTAGAGAGGACCATGCAAGTGTACCTTTTTTAACAGGTTAGCGTTCTTTCTGGTTTTCACAAACTCGCCGACAGTCATGCTGTTTTTACACACGGAGCCCTTTCGGGTTTTCATCCGTGTCCATTTTACTTGTGGACATACCCCTTTTTTAACGGTGGAACTCTCGGCTGTAGTTTCACCGCAGGTGACCCAACTGTTTGCCGATGGGACTTAGGAATGATATGGATTGTTCATGCTCGTTGGGTTGTATACGGTGATCTATATGGAGATCTACCATATGAAAATCTATTAGTTTAGGGATATTACGGTCCATTATTAGTTTAGGGACATTTTGGTCCAACTTTTGTTTTGGTTGGAGAGTTGCATAATTCGTCCCTTCCGCTGCTTGCTTGATTAGGTGTTGCTATTTGGCCTTTTCATAAACGCCCACTTCGTAACTTAAGCCATCTTCACCCTCTTAGTCTGCTTCATTTATCATCGCGTCAATCGGGTTGTTTTGTAGGAAATACCGAGCACTTTACACGGTACCTGCCCCCTACTTATCAAAGTCGCTTTCTGACGCCGACGGAGCATCTTATTCATATAGGAAGGAACGAGAGATCATGTGTCAACTTTCCACTCGCTCTTCCACTCCTTCTACTGAGTTTTCTTCTTCCCCGGCATCCTTATTTTTGAAGGAATGCTGAAGAATTTGACAAACGCGCCTTCTGGCTATATTCCTCTAACTCGTCGATATGCTTCTGCAAATTCATACGGCTGTCTACATATTCGGGTAGCTGCACGGGTTTCTTGGTCTTCTTTTCCTTTTTCTTAGAATACTATACTTAGGGGCTTTTTCCTTTCTCCTTCATCTTCAGAGCGGGACATGGCTTCTACATCCTTTCGATAATTTCTGGTTCAAGTGGACTATTCTATTTGATTCCAAGACACGCTTGCAGGTCCTTTAACATCCTTTCATATCACATGGAGATTCTTATGCCAGCGAGCAAGATTCCCCCTGCACATTCTTTGGGGGAATGAGTATCCATGCCCCAATCTTTTCAAGGGTGGGACCTGCGTGATCGTTATTTTGGTGACCAGATGCTTTAAGGCCGCTCGTTTATTGTGAGCGTTGGCGACGAACGCCGACTTGACTTTGCATTTTTTATTTCATGAGTCTTCATCAGAAGAGGAAGGGCCTTGGCCAATTTGATCCCATTGAGCCAATTTATCCATAAGCTCTTGGAAGGTAGCAGGCTTAAAAATGGCCATGAACGGATACACCTGCGAATGTTGGTTTATAGCAGCCATGAACATGCTGACAGCTGGAGCTTCATCTATCCGCTGCTCACACTTAAACCAAAGGTTTCGCCATCGGGTAGTATATTGAACCCATGTTTCATTCAGTCTAACCCTTTCATTGATTTGTAAGGCCGGTCGCGCACCGCCGTGCACGCAGCGGAAGCGGGAACGGTCAGAAAACAAAAATTCCATAGGAGCGCGATCGGCCGTATGCCAAAAATCGTCCAAGCACTAGTATCTAGCTAATTGTAAAGAGCATACATAAAAGTTCATAGGTGGTACAACCTTTGTAGCGTGTCCGGCTAATCCTGGAAGACCCCATCTAAACTCTATGAGCTCCCGAACGCGTCTGCATGCCGACTGCCTCGCCGTAGATGATCCGCATTGAAAGCGGACTGCCCGAGCTCTAACTCCGTCACCGGTCAGAGAAACTTCCTCCAAAGGCTTGCTGGACATAGAGGAAGGCGATGCGAATGATGGGTACTCTCTACTTTTTACTCTCCCTTACTATGGCAACACTTGCCATCATCAATAGAGCATGAGTGCTTAATGTGTTGAGAAAGAAGAAGGTGGTTGGGAAAAAATGGCTTGTTCTATGTTGGAAAAAGAATTATTTTCCTTATCTATTTTTAACCATGTCATATTATCATGACACATACCCTCTCTCCCACTCTCTCTCTTGTGTGTGTCAACACACAAGAGAGAGGGTGGGCCCCACCACTTAATTAAAGATATTAAATAAATATTAATATATATACATTAATATATATATATATATATACACACACATTTACATATATATATTTATTTGTATATTTATTTATACTTAATTTATAATGGTGTGAATTTATATATATATATATATGTATATATATAATAAGTATTAGTATATGTATCCCATACACATACACATCATGTATCACATACATGAAATGCCATCAATATCTTCTCGGTATCATATACTATAGAGAGCGTGTGTATCATATACACTATACCAGAAACCGTATCGTTAATACGGATACCAAGTCAACACTTGACTTGGTATTCGGCTTTGAAACCGGCTAGTATAACAGTTGTTCGATTGAATACGAATATCCAATATACATGTTTTATCGAACTCATGTACGTATCCCTATACGTACGTCATATCGCGTTTTTGCCTGGGAAAGCACTTTCGTTGTTGGACTCTAAAGACCAGTCAATACATTAGCAGTAGGTTATATAAGATCATGTCCGATTGAATCTGAAACACTTTCAGATTCAATCCACTTTTGGGTTAACCCACAAGCTCGTCAGTGGCACTAGCTGTACGTAACGGCTAACCAGGTATGAGCAAGATAAAAGCAGGTCGACGAGCGAACTCATCCGAACCCAACAAATTCTATAAGTGATAGCCACCGTACAGTCCGGTCTCATCGTCAAAGAGTATCACATACCAGGTCTGGGAAGTGGAATTTGTCAGGACCCCCAATAATACAGTAATTCGTGCTGACAGAAGACTCATAACCAAAGAGACACTGTTAGTTATATGTATGCCATAGAGGCCATTACTGCCATAGAGGCCATTACTGTACATACGATGTATATCGTAGTGGATGCTTGGACATATATAGGGAGGACTTTCTTGCTCGACATGATAATATGCTATCTGGTTACACTTTATCTTAACATGTACTCTGATTGTCTCTATGTTACATATTGATAAAGCCCTTAGGATGAGTACTTGACTACCAGGACTATGATGCGGATCATACTAGTGAGGACAGTGTAGTCGCCATTTACATTCTTCAAATGTTCCTAGTCGTGGGAGTACCGAGACAGGGCATCGATACTCCAGAGTAGACTGGCGTATGCGCTTCTTGACCCATATGATGGGCGATGGACGATCTCATATCTGTAAGACTACGGTAGCGCCCCGGCCGTCTATCCGAGGCCAAAATGCGGAAACGAAATTTTTTCTTAACTTGAAAACCGGCGCTATCGTATGCTTAAAACCCGGATCGAACCATTAACCTACAACTAGCTATCTAGAGAAGGGATAGAATGCTATACCGATCGATCCGTGTCCTTCGGTCTTTGGCCACCATCCCAAGCTCCTCGCGGCATTTCCGGTCTTGATCTCCTCGTCGGAAAGGGCACCACATCTACGAGTCTTTTTACGGGCTCCCGCTTCATCCTAAGTAACTCGGGCATGAATTGTTCTAGTCGACGTGTCCAAGGTATTGTAGAGAATGTTTGTGATCACTTTGTCTCTTGCATCCATAGAGTTGGATGGAGGTTAGAGGTGTTGCCATTAATGGAGATTTGAGCTAGAGAAGAAAGAGGAAGAAGAAGGAGTTTTCTCTCTCTTTTCTTTTTGTGTTATCTTATGATAAAATGAGAGCAAGAGAGGAATTATGCAAGAGCCAACCTCACTCATGGCAGCCCCTCTCTCTCTCTTCTTATCATATCAACATACATCCATCACATAATGTGACACATGCACAAGAAAAGAGACCATGAGTCATCACTTGTGCATGTGTCGCCATTAATGCTCTAAATGATGATTTTGTGCTCATAATTTCCATTAACAAATATTAATCCAAATGTTTGCAACAATAAAAAGATACGGCAACATCTAAAGTAAACTCGTTACGGATCACAAGGAAACCCCTCACCTGTATATACATACCTGCATCCGCATTCCTACTGAATGCGAATGCGACGAGACTAAAGTAATCCAACAAATCTAATACTAGGATTGGGCTTAAACCAAAGCCCACTAGTATGATCCGTCCGATCATGATCCGTGCAATACCGCACGTATATGATCGAACCCTGCCATATATCATACGGCCTCCACAACGTTTCGCCCGAAACTTGAGAAACTGTCTGTGGGGGACTCTAAAGACTCATCAATACTTTGGCTGTGGATTTAACCACTAGCACGTCAGAGGTATTAGCCGTACGTAACGGGCTACCAAGTATTGACCAAAAGGGAGGTCGATGAGCGAACTCATCCTGACACCCTACTGAGCCTGTCAGTGACAATATCCGTACAGTCCGGTCCATTCTTCTATGAGCATCACATGTCGGGCCTAGGGGGTTGGTAAAAGTCAGACCCCCCAAAACGGTACAAGTCGTGTCGGAGTGTAGCCCAGAACACCCTGAGATACTACTGGAATACCTACCAGTAAATCTCCTGTCTCGGCCGAGGGCTTTGTGTAATGGCTCTCCTAGACACAGCGCGACCTCACCCCCAATACTGGGAGAGACGAACTCCTGCCGATCCGCTCACTGCCTCTTTGTGGCTCGGGACTGTACCCAACTAAAACCTGTTTGCACGACTCCTTTGAGCCATGGTAGGGTTAGTAATCAAAGCACAGTGGGAACTCACACGAGAAAAATGACGATCTCAGGTCGATGAACTAACCTGTACACATGTCACCAGGGAACTGCTATCTAACATCAGGTGTAATACCAAGTAGCATGTTCCCGGTGAGTCCTGTCCGGTGTACTCATAACCCAATGAGCACCTGTATACATCTTAGGTGAACCAACTGACACCAATGGCTTGTGAGACTGGCCACCGCCCCTCATCGGGGTCTCGACTGTATACACTAGTCTACTAATGGAGTATCGATGCCCAGTCTCGAAACTCCCATGACTAGGGACCTTTTAAGGATGTGCTTATAGACCCCAGCTCCCACGTATATGATCGCCATCATACTGCTGGTCGTCAAGCAAGAATCCTAAGGGCTCTATCAGCGTTCAATAGCGACCTGTAAGGTCACCTAAAGCAGTATACGATGATAAAGACAAACCATGGTAGCATACTATTCTCCATCAACGTGTAATAGTGAACCACAATGTCACCTAAAGCATGTACACGATGATAGAGACAAACCAGATAGTATACAATCATCTCGAGTAAGACTGTCCTACCGGTATTGGTCCTCCCTCAATCTTTGCAATCACGTGCCTGCGATCCAATAATTGACTCTGAGGGCACTATATCCAACAATATCCATTGGTGTTTGACATCAGAGAAGGTATACGGGTGCTCAGTAGAGACTGGGTACACTGGACGGACTCGCCGAGAACTCCCAGATGGTATTATACCTCACGTCAGATGGCAGTTCTCTGGTGACACTTGTACAGGTTAGTCTGTTGACCCGAGATCGTCATAGAGTCTTGTGTGATTCCCACTGTGCTTTGATTTCCATCATACCACGTCCAAGAGGGCATGCAAAAAGGTGGCTTTTGGGTACAGTCCTGAATCACATGGAGGCAATGAGCGATAGGAGGGAATTCGTCTCTCCCGGTATAGGGAGTTGATGTTGTGCTGTGTTCGATTGGCTATAACTGGAAATCCCTGGCCAGGGTTGCTGAGATTTACTGGTAAGTGTTATCAGTAGTTTCTCAAACTATTATAGACCTCATATCGACACGACTTATCAAGCTACTGGGGTCTGACGTTTTCCACCCCTAGGCGAGATATGCGACATATCAAATGAAAAGACCGGACTGTACGGGAGTGTTACTGATTGGATACGCAGGAGAATGTACAGGCTTGCTTGTTGATCTTCTGATCGCTCAATACCTGGGTAGCAGTTACGTTTAGCTGACCGCTTGCAGCTTGTGGGTGTTTGATATGATCATCACCTACCGCCGGCGTATTGACGATTCTTTAGAGTCCTACACAGAGGTTTCTTGGCTCAGGCAAAATGGAGTAGGAGCACATATGTGATATGTGCGGGACCGAGAATGATGTGTGTATGCAATACCGTATTAGATTCTCACGATATGAGATATAGGCCGGGTATATGTGATATAGCCGGGTCATCGGATCAAGTGTTGATTCGATGAACTGATACAGATTATATTAGTCGGTTATTTATGAAATAGCCGGATTATCGGATCAAGAGTTGATTCGATAATTTAATGTATAATTATATATTTGATATATTAAATTACATTAACAAATATAAGCTCACTAAAAGATTCTTTTTCTCACTCGGGTAATACATTGATATATATGCGATATATGTTAATTGTATTATTTTATTTTGTTACAATAAATATTGTATATGTGATATATAATATTGTAACATATTGTGGTTATAAATGCAACATGTTTTGTGGAGTTTAATTGTGGTTAGGGTTTGGATTAGGGTTAAACATTCATGAAGCTTTCAAGAAGCTTCTTGAAGCTTTGACTTTGACCTTGATATTTTGTTATATTTTGTGATATTTCTTTAACCCAACCCAATCCTTTAACCATAGTAAAATCTCTACATGGGTTAAGTCTTCATACATAACCCATGGTTGAATTTCTAACCTCACTTGATTCATTATTCATCACAAAAGAAATGGCTTCATCTTCTTCTTCTTGCTTGAAAAGCTTTCTAGCTTTTTCAAAGGTGATGAAAATGAGTGAGAAATCGAAAACAAATGAGAGCTAAATTCCTACTTCATCATCCTAATCTATTCTTGCCAATTAGATTAGGGTGTTCACTTCATTTAGTCAGTGAGAGCTTGTGTTAAAGAAACTTCAATGCAGATCATCTTAGTTATCGAAGATCGGAAGCAAGCTTGCATTTTTCTCTTCGTGGAGCTTTTCGAGAGTCCGGATACTCGATGATCACAGCGAAGGGACCTCAACACGGAGCTTTAGAAGTGCAGGACCGGACTACAAAGGTTGTAATCCCAAACTCTTAGATGTTAAAGTGTTTAACATGCTTTGTTTCGCTTAATCTCTAGTTTAAAGATCTTGGTTAGGGTTGTTCGGCACGTCTAAATTTTAAATCGGTCATGGTTGATGCCTTATAGACCCTTGTGAGAGTGCCTAGTAACCCTACAGTGGTATCAGATCCAAGCTAGAGCTTTAGGCGAAGTCTTGATGAAGTTTAAAGTCCGATCGAATCCCGAAACCCCATTTTACACCCTTCTCTGCAAATTTTCTAAAAATGTTGATTTTTTCATATTAAAAATACTCAGAAAAATCAGCAGGGAAATCTAAGAATTACTGTGAAAAACGAGCCACCAAAGCCATTAAAGCGCCGCAGAACCGCGGCCGTACCATGGCTTGCGCGGCGGTTCCGCGGCCAAACTATAGCATTAGGGTTTGTTTTTGGCACAGTAATATCCGTATGTATTTCCTGATTGTTCTGGGAATTTTTAATTCTACTCAAGTGTTGAGTTTTCTGGGATGTATTGGGAACTCGTAGATTCGATTGAAAAGTTTAACTTCGTTTAAGTTTTTTCCGGGTAATTTCAGAATGTGTTAAAAAGTTCGAACGGATATCAATAACTCACTTTTTCCCCTGCCGGAAAAATTTCCAGGTGTTGGATTTTTTCCGTAGTTTAAGAACGTTCTAAGTCATGCAAGTAACGCGGTGGTCCCTCTAGAAGAACACAAACCTTAACTCGATTATGTGACCGTCTGAATCACCTCTGAACCTTAGGGTTTGGGGCAGTACGGCGTTGCCACATGTGAGGCATTGGCTTGACCCTTCTACGGCTGGACCATTGGTACTGTGGAATGTGATGGATGTTTTTAAACTAATTTCAAGTGTTGAGAACTTTTTGGGAAATCTTGGGTGTTTGTTTATTCGATCGGAAAGTTTAACATTGTCTGTTTATCTGGAATGTGATACAATATTTGGAATCCACATGTAGTTATGAGATAACTAATTTGAATGTTATAAATCTAGCAGTTTAGTCTCAGATGATCGGTTGCCACGGGTTTTTGATGCGATCAAAAGTCCGTCGCAATCACGTAGCGTACGCGGATACTCGCCGGGTAAACTTAATAGATAGCCATGCCCCATAGCCCCGACCAAGTGACTGTAGGAGAACCCCGTCGCCAAAAGCATTCGTTCGGGTGCTCGCGGCAGCGGTGTTCCGCCTTAGTGCACTTCGTCGACGGCATCCGGGGGTGCGGCCGTCTACTAAAGTTTGCGACGAGCATTCGATCAGGATGTCGGGAATCTTGTTGAATTGCCCGACTTGATATTGAAAAGTGTTTTCGAGATCGAGACTAAAATGCGAGGTTTATAATTGTTAGGCATGCGATGTCTAAGGAATTCATTTGGTTAGGCATGCGATATCTAAGGAGGTTGCGGATTCCAACTGTTGTAGTTTTACACTTTCTTTTCTGTGACCGTAAGCGTAGTATGTGGTGTATCGCTGGTTTCGTTGCTATACATCAACGACAATCGGGATACGCATACTTGCTTACGTTGATGATATGAGATATTATGTGTTGCTGTGATATGTTATATTGGATCGTCGTGTTCTGATTAGCCGGGGGTTTTATGTGAGATGAGAGTTTTTCTTTTTCATTCATGTAAAATTCATTTGTTTGTAATATTCTTTTATTGGGGCACTTCCGGGTTGAGGATGATGTCACCATTGTATATTATTTACTTTTCCGCATTTGGTAGACCCAAGGCGGGAAGCACAAGTAACCGGGTTCTAGGGTCCAGTGGGAGACCATCTCGAGAAGTCGAGACCGGGTCTCCTAACCCTAGAATTGGCAGTGTTGCTTGCCGCTCTCGTAGGGGTTTAGGGATGTGGGTTTGGCTATTCATCGCGACCGTGGAATCCGCGTTTTATACAGGCTCGCATAAATCACGGAAATCCTAGTATATCCAATATTTCATATGTTATCTTCTGCTGCAATGTTCTGTGATGAGATCATATTACTGCCTGAGACGAATGTGTATATTATATATATGAGATATATGTTATATTGCAGATTTCGTTTCAAATGTGATGCTTGTGAAGCATAATAAAATGGGACTTCATTAATGAGATTATTGAAACTAAAAGAAACCTAAAGATGTTGTAGAAACTTGTCTCAAAAACGGGTAGCTCTAGTTCTTACTTTGCATAGCGGTGTTCTTTGTAGAACATCCAGCACCTTATTCGATAAGGAAAGAGCCGAGATCCCTTCACCGGGAGTGACCTCTTTAGCGAAACCAGCAGATGCTACAAACACGGTTTGTCTTTTGATTGCTTCTATAGTTTTTGCTTTGCATAGTGGTATTTGTGAAATATCCTGCACCTTATTCGATAAGGAAAGTGCCGACGATCCCTTCACCGGGAGTGACCTCTTTAGCGAAACTAGAGAAGCCTAAAAAACACTCCATTTAAAATCACTCGATTCTACAACGATATCAAGTTCATTACGCAAAGGGTTTTCTTAAAAACCTGTCGTAGCCATCCGTCATTTCAGATAAGTAGTATTTAGTATTCATACTACGTTTGTTGGCTTTCGTCAAGGCGTAGTGTGCGGTAGCTATTTATGCTTATCTGTATAAGTATATGATGTGATTGAGTTAGGGTAGTCGTGCGGCCTTGTTGGCTTTCGTCAAAGGTCGTGCGGGTGGGTTTAATTCAATCGGGAAATGACGGGCTGAACTTGACTAGTAGCCTATGGTTTGTTGGCTTTCGTCAAGGTCATAGGATGCTAGGGGTAAAATATTATTGGGAATTTCAAGAGTTGAAATTTGCAATGAGATTGCATACATTCTATGAGATAGTTGGATCCCGATAGCCGCTGCGATTAAGAGTTACTCCTGGGAGAGTTTTACACATTACAATTAGCCGATCAAGTAGGTGTCTAGAAAGGTGTTAACGGGGTTACGCCCTTGGGAAAACGCGGTTTATTTTAATTAGGTCCGTACGAAAGCACGGGGAACCTCCCTCAAAGCACTGGCTGAAAGATTGGCGAACTTGTAGAGTGTAATTAATCCCGGCTAGTCTTTCCTTTTAGGGTTTGAAAGAAGATTTGATTAAAACAGTGGGAGACATCCTGATTAGATATATTAATTGTTAGTTATGTATATGCCCTAGAGGCCATTGTTGTACATATGATGTATATTATAATGGATGCTTGGATATATATAGAGAGGACTTTCTTGCTCGTCATGATAGCATGCTATTTGGTTTCACTTTATCTTAACATATTGACTTATATTAGTTTACTGTCTTACTCTCACATGTTGATAACTTAGGATCTGTACTCGACTACTGGGACTATGATGAGATCATACTAGTGGGGCTACGGTAGTCGATGAGTACATCCTATAACCGTTCCCAGTCGAGGGTGTGTCGAGACAGGGCATCGATACACCAGAGTAGACTAGCGTATACGCATCTTGACCCATATGATGGACGATGGATGATCCCATATCCATCGGTATTTGACATCAAGGATGGTGTACGGGTGCTCAGTGTAGACTGGGTACACTGGACGGACTCGCCGAGAACTCCCAGATGGTGATATACCACACGTCAGATGGCAGTTCTCTGGTGACACTGGTACAGGGTAGTCTGTAGACCCGAGATCGTCATAGAGTCTTGTGTGATTCCCACTGTGCTCTGATGCCACTGTAGGGTTCCTAGGTAGTCATACAAGGGTCTATAAGGCATCAACCATGCCCGATTTAAAATTGTCCAGAGAAGGGGTCAAAATCGGTGTTTCGGGGTTCGATCAGAGTTTTTACTTCGTATACATGTCGCCTAATGCTCTAGCTTGGCTCTGATTGGTTATTCGATCGGAAAGTTTAATACTGTCTATTTATCTGGAATGTGATACAATATGTGGAATTCATATAGTTAGGCATGAAATGCGAAGTATGTGATATTTTGGATTTACGATGTCTAAAAAGATTGTGGATTCCAAATGTTATAGTTTTACACTTTCTTTTCTGTGACCGTAAGTGTAGTATGTAGTTGTATTGCCGGTTTTCGTTGCTATACATCAACGAAGATCAGTGTATGCATACTTACTTACGTTGATGATATGAGATATTATGTGTTGCTGTGATATGTTATATTGGATCGTCGTGTTCTGAATAGCCGGGGGTTTTATGTGAGATGAGGGTTTTTATTTTCATTCATGTAAAATTCATTTGTATGTAATATTCTTATATTAGGGCACTTCCGGGATGAGGTTGATGTCACCAGTGTATATTATTTACTTTTCCACATTAGGTAGACCTAAGGAGGGGAGCATAATTAACCGGGTTCTAGGGTCCAGTGGGAGGCCATCTCGAGGAGTCGAGACCGGGTTTCCTAACCCTAGAATTGGCAGTGTTACTTGCCGTTCTAGTAGGGATCTAGGGATGTGGGTTTGGCTATTCATCATGACCGTGGAATCCATGTTTTATACAGGCTCGTATTAAAACACGAACATCCTAGTATATCCAATATTTCATATGTTATCTTCTGCTGCAATGTTCTGTGATGAGATCATATTACTGCCTGAGACGAATGCTTATACTATATATATATGCTGATATATAAATATTACTGCTTTCGTTTCTACTGTGATGCTTAGGAAGCATAAGCTGATGGGATATATTAATGAGATTAATAAAAAGAAAAGAAACCTAAAAGATGTTGTAGAATCAAAACTTTATAAAAAGGGTAGCTACAGTTTTGCTTTGCATAGCTGTATGTATGATATACCCTGCACCTTATTTGATAAGGAAAGAGCCGAGATCCCTTCACCGGGAGTGACCACTTTAGCGAAACTGGCAGATGCTACAAACTCGCTGTTTAGTTTTTGACAGCTTCTATAGTTCTTGCTTTGCATAGCGGTATATATATACCCTGCACCTTATTCGATGGGGAAAGAGCCGAGATCCCTTCACCGGGAGTGACCTCTTTAGCGAAACTAGAAAAGCTTAAAAAACACTCCTTTTCAAAATCACTTGATTCTACGACGATATCAAGATCATTACGCTCATGGTTTTCTGAAAAACCTGCATAGCCCTCCGTCATTTCAGATAAAGACTATTTAGTATTCGTGCTGCGTTTGTTGGCCTTTGTCAAGGTGTAGTGTGCGGTAGCTGACTGGTACTTATCTGTTTGTGCATGTGATGCGATTGAATTAAGGTATTCATACGACCTTGTTGTCCTTTGTCAAGGGTCGTGCGGGTGGGTTTATTTCAATCAAGAAATGACAGATTGAACTTGACTAGCTTCCTATGGTTTGTTAACCTTTGTCAAGGTCATAGGGGTTAGGGGAAAAAGTATTATTGGAAATTTCAAGTGTTGAAATTTGCAATGAGATTGCATACCTCTTATGAGATAGTTGGATCCTGATACCCAATGCGAGTAAGAGTTACTACTGGGAGAGTTTTACACAGGACAATTAGCCGATCAAGTAGGTGTCTAGAAAGGTGTTAACGGGGTTATGCCTCTGGAAAGACGAGGTTTATTTTAATTATGTCCGTGCGAAAGCACGGGGAACCTCCCTCAAGTACCAACACTGATCTGGCTGAAAGATTGACGAAATTGTAGGGTGTGATTAATCCCGGCTAATCTTGCCTTTTAGTGTTTGAAAGAAGATTTGATAATAACAGTGGAAGACATCCTGATTAGATAAGATAAAGCTAGGTATGAGATACTACAGCAGCTGGCCTTAGTGCAAGTGGGAGATTGTTAGTTATGTATATGCCCTAGAGGCCATTGTTGCACATATGATGTATATTATAATGGATGCTTGGATATATATAGAGAGGACTTTCTTGCTCGTCATGATAGTATGCTATTTGGTTTCACTTTATCTTAACATGTTGACTTATATTAATTTACTGTCTTACTCTCACATGTTGATAAAGCCCTTAGGATCTGTACTCGACTACTGGGACTATGATGAGATCATACTAGCGGGGCCACGGTAGTCGATGAGTACATCCTATAACTGTTCCTAGTCGAGGGTGTGTCGAGATAGGGCATCGATACACCAGAGTAGACTAGCGTATACGCATCTTGACCCATATGATGGGCGATGGATGATCCCATATCCATCGGTGTTTGATATCAAGGATGGTGTATGGGTTCTCAGTGGAGACTGGGTACACTGGACAGACTCGCCGAGAACTCCCAGATGGTGATATACCACACGTCAGATGGCAGTTCTCCGGTGACACTGGTACAGGGTAGTCTGTAGACCCGAGATCGTCATAGAGTCTTGTGTGATTCCCACTGTGCTTTGATTTCCACCTTACCACGTCCAAGATGGCGTGCAAAATAGTAGCTTTTGGGTGCAGTCCGAATCACATGGAGGCAATGAGCGATAGGAGGGGATTCGTCTCTCCCGGTATAGGGAGTTGATGTTCTACTGTGTTCGATTGGCTATAACTGGAAGTCCCTGGCCAGGGCTGATATAGAGATTTACTGTTAAGTGTTACCATTAGTTTCTCGACCGGTTATGAGCCTCACATCGTCATGACTTATCGGTTACTGGGGTCTGACGTATACCACCCCTAGACTAGATATGCAACATATCAGACGAAGAGACCGGACTGTACGGGAGTGTTACTGACTGGATTTACAGGAGAATGTACAGGCTTGCTTGTTGATCTTCTGATCGCTCAATACCTGGGTGGCTGTTACGTTTAGCTGACCGCTTGCAGCTTGTGGGTGTTTGATATGATCATCACCTGCTACCGGCGTATTTACGATTCTTTAGAGTCCTACATAGAGGTTTCTTGACTCAGGCAAAACGGAGTAGGGGAACATATGTGATATGTGCAGGACCGAGGATAATGTGATATGAGATACCGTATTATATTCTCGCGATATTTTGATATGACCCGGATCATCGGTTCAAGTGTTGATTCGATGAATCGGTACATGATATATTAGTTGGTTATATTCGATATAGCCGGATTGTCGGATCAAGTGTTGATTCGATAATTTAATGTATAATAATATATATGATATATTGCATTACATTATCTAATATTGGCTTGCTTTATTATTTCATTTTCTCATCGGATAATACATTGATATATATGTGATATATGTTGATATATGTTAATTGTATTATTTTCTTTTGTTATAAATATATAATATATATGTGATATATATTATTGTAACATGATATGATTACTAATGCAACATGTTTAGTGGAGATTAAATAAGGTTAGGGTTTGAATTGGGTTAGTACTTTCATTAACCTTCTAGAAGGTTTTCTTTTGTTATGAGCTTAGATATTATGGTTGATATTTTCCAGTGACTCATTCTTTAACCCAACCCAAACCCTAGCCATAGTTAAATCTCTACATGAGTTATCCTTGTCATCCTTGACCATGGTTACATTATTAATCATATATCATTTCATTATTCATCACAAAAGGAATTAATTGATTTTTCTTCTTCTTCTTCAACCTTGAGCTTTGAGAAAGCTTGCTAGGTTTTCATTTTGTGATGATTAAAAGTGAGAATTTGATAAGAAAAGAGAGCACAAATACTACTCCATCATCCTCATCTAATGTAGTCAATTAGATTAGGGTGTTCACCTCATTAGAGAGAGAGAGCTTGAGTTATAGAAATTTCGAGGTAGATCATCGGAGAAAGGGAAGACTACAAGCTAGCATGGATCGTTCGAGTCGTGGAGCCTCTCTTGAGTCCGGGAGATCGTTGATCACGGCGAAGGGACTTCTACTCGGAGCTTATAAAGCGAAGGAGCGGACAACAAAGATTGTAATCCCTCACTCTTAGTTGTAAAGATGTTTACTTGAATGTTAAACCCTACTAATCTAGCAAAGATCCCGGCTTTGGGTTGTTTCGGCATGTCTAAATTTTAAATCGGGCATGGTTGATGCCTTATAGACCCTTGTATGACTGTCTAGGAACCCTACATTAATAACCAATCTAATCTTGCAAGAGCATACGCTGAGTGTTTTCTTCTCTCTCTCTCTCCTGGTTACGACTATGTCACGCCTTAATCAAGATAATAATACAGATGTATTGACCGAACCCGCTTATTATACTGCGCTAGGGAACATTGGTCCCGCTCCAACTTATAATTGTTATAAGACAGAGCAAGAAATAGGGGATTACCAGAATTCCCGTACTAACCAAACGAAGAAAGTGCATGATGATGCATCATCTTCGGGTGTGTTTATTACCGAGAACTATTTCTCAGTATCCTTTACGTCCTGGGTATTTGATACCGGATCAGGATCACACATATGTAATTTGTTACATAGGCTACAGATAGGTAGAGAACTGAGAACGGGTGATAAGTTCCATGAGATAGAAACGGTGCAAGTGTTGCAGCCAAGTCTGTTGGTAGTTATCACCCTGTATTACCAGAATACATTGATTCTGAATGAATGTTATTAAATACCGAACTTGATATACAACATCATATCAGTCTCTTTATAAGTAAAGAAACGATATAATTTTGTATTGTTGGATAATGTTTTGAACATTTCCTATATCAAGAGTTGATCGGTTCAGGCACGTTATCTAAAAGCATTGACATTCTAATTCAAACTACAGTTCTTAGTATATAGAACACACACAAGAGGAAGAGTTCAGAAATGAACGAATCCTTCTTGAGGCATTGTAGACTAGGTCATATCAATGCGACCCGACTTGCTAAGTTACATACAGATGCATATTTAAATTAGTTTGAATTTACATCTTGTGAAACTTGCCGGTCATGTCACAGATATAAGATGACCACAGCTCCGTTTATTGGAAACAGAGAAAGAGTTAGTAAACTTTTGGGATTGATACATGCTGATGTATGAAAGTCCCCTGTCTACACATGCCAAGACCGGTTCTTTGTACTTCATTACATTCACTGATGATCTCTCAAGATTCAGACATATGTTCCTGTTGAAAACACAAGTCTGAAACTTTTGAGATAATCACAGAATATAAGTTAGAAGTAGAGAACCAAAATCGGGTATAAGTATTATGTCCTTTGATGAGATCAAGGAGGAGAATACTTGAGCACGGAATTCCTGGACTATTCTAAAAGAGAATGAGATTCTCTCTTAGCATTACTCCTCCGTATACACCACAGCACGTCGGTGTATCGGGGCGGAGCAATCACACCCTATTTGATATGGTGCGCTCTATGATGAGTACTACTGAGTTTCCTATTTCCTTTTGGGAGTTATGCACTTGTGAAGATGCATACCTATTGAATAGGGATCCAATCAAATCAGTTGCCTACCACTTCATATGTGATATGAAATGGGAAGAGCCTATATCTTAAGTAAGTTAAGATTTGGGGTTGTCCGGCCTATGTCTAAAAGCAAAATCCGGACAAGCTCGAGGCAAAGTCAGTTCTGTGGAAGTTTGTTGGATATCCCAAGCATTCGCAAAGGAATATCTTCTACCAAACCGAGGAACAAAAGATGTTTTGTTTCTCAGCATGCCATCTTTGTGAAAGGGAATTTCTTGTAAAGAAATTATTGGTCATGAGGTAGAACTGGAAAGAGATCCAGCTATACAAACTGCAACTGATGATTTGGTAGAACCAAAGGATTCAATAGTTTCCAACGGACCTTAGCCTCTCCGCCGATCTAGTAGGGTTCCTCACCCACCTGAGAGATACTTCGGTTTTCTCTATGACAGTGGGAGCGAGGATTGCATCATGATATGATGACCCAACTAGTTTCGAGCTGGCCATCAGGAGTGGGACTCTGTAAGAATGGCTGGATACTTAGCGATCTGAGATGGAATCCTTATACACCAACAAAGTATGGACTTTGGTTGCTTTATCTGAAAGGTTAAATCTGTTAGTTGTATATATGCCCTAGAGGACAGTATTGTACAGATGATGTATATTATATTGGATGCTTGGACATATATAGAGAGGACTTTCTTGCTCGATATGATAGTATTCTATCTGGTTGCTCTTTATCTTAACATGTATACTTGTCTCTTGATACTGTCTTATAGTTACATATTGGTAAAGCCCTTAGGATGTGTACTTGACTACCTGGACTATGATGCAGATCATACTAGTGGGGACAGAGTAGTCCATAAGTACATCCTTTAATGTTCCTAGTCGTAGGTGTATCGAGACAGGGCATCGATATACCAGAGTAGACTAGCGTATACGCTTCTCGACCCATGAGATGGGCGATGGATGACCCCATATCCATTGGTGTTTGACATCAGAGAAGGTATACGGGTGCTCAGTGGAGACTGGGTACACTGGACAGACTCGCCAAGAACTCCCAGATGGTATTATACCTCTCGTCAGATGGCAGTTCTCTGGTGACACTTGTGCAGGTTAGTCTGTAGATCCGAGATCGTCATGGAGTCTTGTGTGATTCCTACTGTGCTTTGATTTCCACCTTACCAAGTCCAAGAGGGCATGCAAAACGATGGTTTTTGGGTATAGTCCCGAGTCACATGGAGGCAATGAGCGATAGGAGGGGTTTCTTCTCTCCCGGTATTGGGGGTTGATGTTGTGCTGTGTTCGATTGGCCATAACATGGAAGTCCCTGGCCAGGGCTGATTTAGAGAATTACTGGTAAGTGTTACCAGTAGTTTCTCGATCCGTTATGAGCCTCACATCGGCACGACTTATCGGTTATTGATGTTTGATGTTTACCACCCCTAGACTTGATATGCGACATATCAGACGAGAAGACCGGACTGTACGAGAAGTGTTACTGGCAGGCTTTTACAGGAGTTAGAGCGAGCTTGCTTGCTGATCTTCTGATCGCTCAATACCCGGGTAGCCGTTACGTTCAGCTAGTACCACTGATGGCTTGTGGGTGCTTGATGTAATCATCACCTACTGCCGGCGTATTGACGAGTCTTTAGAGTCCTACATAGAGGTTTTATTGGCTCAGGCAAAACGAAATAGGAGCGCATATGTGATATGTGCAGGACCGAGAACAATGCGTGTATGTGATACCGTATTCTATTCTCGCGACTTCTTGTATCGGTCGGTTATATGTGATATAGCCGAGTTATCGAATCAAGTGTTGATTCGATAAGTCGATACATTGGATGTTAGTCGGTTGTATGAGATATGACCGGAATATTAAGTCAAGTGTTGATTTGATAATTTAGTGTATAATTGTATATTAGATATACTAATTTACATTAACTAATATTTGTTCACTTAAGGATTATTCTCATATGTGCACAACTTTAATATATATGTGATATATATTAAAATGTGTTTTCTTTTTGTATCATGGTTGTTGATACATCATTCATGGGTGTGCAAGACATACACCATTCTATTTTAAATGGTGGTTTATATTTATTTAAGGTAATTACAAATTAGTGGAGCTTTTGTCATAAGCATGAAGCTTGTAGAAGCTTGTGGATGCTTTGACAAAGTCCACTAACTTTGTTTTACTTTAGATTTTTATTAACCTAACCATTTTGGATTAGCCATGGTTATGTCTCTACATGAGTTAGTATATGATACTCACTCACCCATGGTTAGCTCACTTGACTTGATCATTATCCCCATCTTTTCTTTTGTTCATCTTCTTCTTCTTTGAGCAAATGAAAAGCTTGCTTGGATTTTCAAAAGAGAGTGAAACATTGTGAGAAAAAAATTCTAAAGAGAACCCACTTCCTATTTCTCCCTCCCCTACTAGACTAGCACTTAAGTTTAGGGTGTTTGCTTCACTAATTCTCTAGTTAGTGAAGTAGTAGCTTGAGTTGGTATTCCCTCGACGTAGATCATCTACGGCCTCGAAGACTTCAAGCAAGGACGCTTCTTTCGCCTCGTGAAGCCATGCAAGAGCCCGGGAGAACAATGATCGCAGCGAAGGGACTATGACAAGGAGCTTTAGAAGTGAAGGACCGATCTACAAAGATTGTATTTCGTATTCACTTAGTAGTAAATGTTATTTACTTGCATGTGTAACCCTAATTATCTAGCAAAGATCTTGTTTAGGGTTATTCGGCACGGCGAAAATTTTAATCGGGCATGGTTGATGCCTTGTAGAACCTTATTAGAGTGCCTAGTAACCTTACAGTGGTATCAGAGCTTAGCTAGAGCATTAGGCGACGTGTATACGAAGTTAAAACTCCGAACGAACTCCGAAACGTCATTTTAAACCCCTCTCTGGACATTTTTTTGAAACTGTGATTTTTCTGTATTAAAAATACCTAAAAAATTCAGCAGGGAAATATAAGCAACACTGTGAAAAATGAGACAGTAAGACGTACAATTAGCCGTGGAACCGCGGCAATACCCTACTTGTGCCGCGGATCCGCTGCCGTACAGAAGGCTTACTGCCTCGTTTTGACACAGTAACATCCGTAGGCAAAATTGCTAATTTCTGGGTATTTTTAATTTGACTCAAGTGTTGAGTGTTCTGGGGATTATTTTGTATTCGTTGATTCGATCGGAATATTTAATTTCGTTATACTTTTCGGATAATTTAGAAAGTATTAAAATGTTCGAACGGATATCATTAACTCATTTTTTCCGGCACGAAAAACTTTCAAGTTTTGAATTTTTCTTGAGTTTAAATCTTTCGGAAAAACGTGCATCTAACGTGATGGACCCTCTAGAAGAACACAAACCTTAACTCGATTATGTGACCGTCTGAACCGCCTCTAAAGCTTAGGGTTTGGGGCAGTACGGCGTGCCACATATGAGGCGTTGGCTTGACCCTTCTACGGCTGGACCATTGCTACTGTGACATATTCTGGAATTTTTGAACTCCGCTCAAGTGTTGAGCTATTTAGGAAATCTTGGGTATTTGATTATTCGATTAGAAAGTTTAATACTGTCTATTTATCTGGAATGTGATACAATATTTGGAATTCATATAGTTAGGCATGAAATGCGAAGTATGTGATATTTCGGATTTACGATGTCTAAAAAGATTGTGGATTCCAAATGTTGTAGTTTTACACTTTCTTTTCTGCGACCGTAAGTGTAATATGTGATATCGCCGGTTTCGTTGCTATATGTCAACGACAATTGGGATGCGCATATTTACTTACGTTGATGACATGTGATGTTATGTGTTGCTGGATATGTTATATTGGATCGTCGCGTTTTGAATAGCCGGGGGTTTTATGTGAGATGAGGGTTTTTATTTTCATTCATGTAAAATTCTTTGTATGTAATATTCTTTTATTGGGACACTTCCGGGATGAGGTTGATGTCACCATTTGTATATTATTTACTTTTCCGCACTAGGTACACCCAAGGGGGGAGCACAAGTAACCGGGTTCTAGGGTACAGCAGGAGACCAACTCGAGGAGTCGAGTCCGGGTCTCCTAACTCTAGAATTGGTAGGGTTGCTTGCTGCTCTCGTAGGGGTCTAGGGATGTGGGTTTGGCTATTCATCGCGATCGTGGAATCCGTGTTTTATAGTGGCTCAAAATAAAATACGGACGTCCTAGTATATCCAATATTTCATATGTTTCTTCTGCTGCGATATCTGTGATGTGATCATTTGATATGTTGTGATAGATACTGTATATAGTATATGTGATATATTATATAGACGTTACTTATGTTTTACACCCGCGCTAGCCCTGCCCCGCTCTGCCGTTAGTTACCTAACCTAACGGTGTACGAGGGGACATCAGGGCGAATGCGAATGGCATAAGTGTACGTCGTATTTATCTGTGATGTTTAGGTGACTTAAATGATGGGACTTCATTAGTATGATTAATGAAAGAAAAGAAACCTAAAAGATGTTGTAGAATCAAACTTTTAAAAAGGGTAGCTACAGTTTTTTGCTTTGCATAGCGATATATATGATATATCCTGCACCTTATTCGATGAGGAAAGAGCCGAGATCCCTTCACCGGGAGTGACCTCTTTAGCAAAACTGGCAGATGCTACAACATTCGGTTTGTATTTTGATTGCTTTTGGAGTTTTTGCTTTGCATAGTGATATATATGATATATCCTGCACCTTATTCCATAAGGAAAGAGCCGAGATCCCTTCACCGGGAGTGACCTCTTTGACAAAACTAATAAAAGCCTAAAAACACTCCATTTCAAAATTCACTCGATTCTATAACTATATCAAGTTCATTACGCAATAGGTTTTCAGAAAAACCTGTCGTAGCCCTCCGTCATTTCAGATAAGTCCTACTTAGTATTCGTGCTACGTTTGTTGGCCTGCGTCAAGACGTAGTGTGCGGTAGCTAACTAGTATTTATCTGCTTATGCATATGATGCAGATTGGATTAGGGTAGTCGTGCGACTTTGTTGGCCTGCGTCAAGGGTCGTGCGGGTGGGTTTAATTCAATCAAGAAATGACAGGTTGAACTTGACTAGCGCACTATGGTTTGTTGGCCTGCGTCAAGGTCATGGGACGCTAGGGGCAAAATATTATCGGGAATTTCAAGTGTTGAAATTTGCAATGAGATTGCATACCTTCTATGAGATAGTTGGATCCCGATACCAACTGCGAGTAATTGTTACTCCTGGGATAGTTTTACACAGGACAATTAGCCAATCAAGTAGGTGTCTAGAAAGGTGTCAACGGGGTTACGCCTCTGGGAAAAAGAGGTTTACTTTAATTAGGTCCGTGCGAAAGCACGGGGAACCCCCTCAAAGTACCGATACTGGCCTGGCTGAAAGATTGGCGAAATTGTAGGGTGTAATTAATCCCGGCTAGTCTTTCCTTTTAGGGTTTGAAGGATGATTTGATAAAAACAGTGGGAGCCATCCTGATTAGATAAAATAATAACCAATCTGATCTTGCAAGAGCATACGCTAAAGTGTTTTCTTCTCTCTCTCTCCAGGTAGCGACCATATCATGCCTTAATCAAAATAATAATATGGATGTATTGACCGAACCCGCATGTTATACTGTGCTGGGGAACGTTGGTTCCGTTCTTTCTTATAAGAGTTATAAGACTGAACAGGATATAGGGGAATACCAGGATTCCCATGCCACCCGAATGAAGAAAGTACATGTTGATGCATTTTCTTCAGGTGTGTTCGTTACAGAGAACTATTTCTCTATTTGCTCTACGTCCTGGGTATTAGATACCGGGTCAGGATCCCATATATGTAATCAGTTACATGGGTTTAGGAAAGGTAGAGAACTTGGAGAAGGTGATAAAGACATAAGGGTTGGAAATGGTGGAATTGTTGCAGCTAGAACCGTCGGGGAATATCACCTTGTACTACCAACTGGTAATACATTGATTCTGAACGAATGCTATTACATGCCGAACCTGATATGCAACATTATATCGGTTTCTTTATTAAGTAAAGAGGGATATAATTTTGTATTACAGGATAATGTTATGAACATTTTCCTGAACCAAAAGTTGGTTGGATCAGGCACGTTGTGCAATGGCATTTATGTTCTAAATCAATCAACAGTTCTGAGCATAACAAACACACACAAGAGGAAGAGTTCAGAACTGAACGAATCCTTCTTGTGGCATTGTAGACTGGGTCACATCAATGCGACATGACTAGCTAAGTTGCATAAGGATGGATATTTGAATCTGTTTGAATTTTCATCTTACGACACTTGCCAGTCATGTCTCAAAGGCAAGATGAACAAAACTCCGTTTACAGGACACGGAGAAAGAGTTGCGGAACTCTTGGGACTGGTACATAGTGATGTATGCGGCCCCATGTCTACACATGCCAGGAATGGTTCTTCGTACTTCATTACATTCACTGACGATCTCTCTAGATTCGGATATGTGTTCCTGATGAAACACAAATCAGAAGCTTTTGAGAAATTTAGGGAATATAAACAAGAAGTCGAGAACCAAACCGGAAAAAGTATTAAAATCCTTCGATCTGATCGAGGAGGTGAATACTTGAGCAATGAATTCCTGGACTTCCTAAAAGAGAATGGGATTCTCTCTCAGCTAACTCCTCCATATACACCACAACATAATGGTGTATCGGAACGAAGGAACCGCACCTTATTACATATGGTGCGCTCTATGATGAGCAAAGCTGAGTTACCTATTTCCTTCTGGGGCTATGCACTGGAAACAGCTGCAGACCTATTGAATATGGTTCCCACCAAATCTGTGCCAACCACTCCATATGAGATATGGAAAGGAAAGAGACCATGTCTTAATTATGTTAAGATATGGGGTTGTTCGGCATATGTAAAAACGCAAAATCCGGACAAATTCGCGGCAAGGTCCATTCTCTGTAAGTTTATTGGATATCCCAAACATTCACGCGGGTATATCTTCTACCACACCGAGGAACAAAAGGTGTTTGTTTCTCGACATGCCACCTTTTTAGAAAAGGAATTTCTTGAAAAAGAGATTAGTGGCAAGGAGGTAGAACTGGAAGAGGTTCCAGCAATACAAACTGCAACAGAAGATTTGGTGGAACCAGAGGATTCGGTAGTTCCCGATGAACCCCAGCCACTCCGCCGATCTAGTAGGGTTCCTCACCCACCTGAGAGATACTACGGTTTTCTCATGGAAGGTGGGAGCGAGGATTGCATCATGATTGATGATGACCTAACTAGCTTCGAGCAGGCCATCACGAGTGGGGACTCAGTGAAATGGATGGATGCAATGCGGTCCGAGATGGAATCCATGTACACCAACAAAGTATGGACTTTGGAAGATGCTCCTGAAGGGGTAAAACCCATTGGGAGCAAGTGGATCTTCAAGAAAAAACTTGGTGTAGATAGGAAAGTAGAGACTTTCAAAGCTAGACTTGTTGCAAAGGGTTTTCGTCAAAGACCAGGTGTGGACTATGACGAAACCTTTTCTCCAGTGGCTATGCTTAAATCCATCCGGATCATGCTTGCCATCGCTGCATATCATGACTACGAAATCGGGCAAACGGATGTTAAGACCGCCTTTCTAAACGGTGATTTAGAAGAGAGCGTGTACATGACTCAGCCAGAGGGCTTCGTAGCTAGTGGGAGCAGCAGGAAGGTGTGCAAGCTGCTTAAATCCATTTATGGATTAAAGCAAGCATAGCGGAGTTGGAACATCTGCTTTGACGTCGTTATCAAAGAGTTTGATTTCGTCAAAAACGTAGATGAACCTTGTATCTACAAGAAGGTGGCAGAGAGTAAGGTTGTCTTCCTCGTATTGTACGTGGACGACATACTCTTGATAGGAAATGACTTTCCTATGCTGCAATCGGTCAAGCTCTTCTTATCACAAAGATTCTCAATGAAAGATCTAGGTGATGCCTCCTGCATACTGAGGATTAAGATCTATAGAGATAGATCCAAACGGATACTGGGATTGTCCCAATCCAGGTATATTGACACCATACTAAAGAGATTTAGTATGGAAGAATCCAAGCGTGGGAACTTACCCACGATCTCTGGACTCACTCTCTCCAAAGAGATGTCTCCCAAGACTGATTTGGAGAGAGCTCACATGCAAGGGATACCCTATGCTTCGGCTGTAGGCTCTATCATTTACGCGATGCTATGTACCAGACCCGATGTAGCACACTCACTAAGTGTAGTGAGTAGGTATCAAGCTGATCCTGGAGAGAGTCACTGGACAGCTGTGAAGAGCATTCTCAAGTACTTACGAAGGACTAAAGAGATGCTCTTGGTGTATGGTAACGGAGAATTCCAAGTGGAGTCCTTTACCGATTTGAGCTTCCAGAGTGATAAGGAAGACTCTAAGTCGCACTCGGGATTTGTCTTTACCCTTTACGGAGGGGCGGTTAGCTAGAAGAGTTCCAAGTAAGAAACCGTGGCAGACTCGACGATGGAGGCTGAACACATCGCTGCCAACGATGCTGCCAAAGAGGCTGCCAGGATCAAGAAGTTCATTACTGAGCTTGGAGTGGTTCCATCCATTGAGCATCCAATACCTTTTTATTGTGATAACAATGGAGCGGTGGCTTTGGCCAAGGAACCCAGGTCCCATCAGCGATCCAGGCATATTCGGAGGCGGTATCACCTGATCCGGGAGATAGTAGATCGCTGGGAGATCGAGGTTAGGAGGGTTGACACGAAGAACAACACTGCGGATCCACTCATGAAGGCCATTCCCCAGATACAGTTTGAGAGACTCTTCGGGATACTTGGTATGCGATACTACAGCAGCTGGCCCTAGTGCAAGTGGGAGATTGTTAGTTGTATGTATGCCTTAGAGGCCAGTATTGTACAGATGATGTATATTATATTGGATGCTTGGATATATATAGAGAGGACTTTCTTGCTCGATATGATAGTATGCTATCTAGTTGCTCTTTATCTTAACATGCATACTTGTCTCTTGATATTGTCTTATAGTTACATGTTGGTAAAGCCCTTAGGATGTGTACTTGACTACCTGGACCATGATGCAGATCATACTAGTGGTGACAGAGTAGTCCATAAGTACATCTTTTAATGTTCCTAGTCGTAGGTGTATCGAGACAGGGCATCGATATACCAGAGTAGACTAGCATATACGCTTCTCGACCCATGAGATGGGCGATGGATGACCCCATATCCATTGGTGTTTGACATCAGAGAAGGTATACGGGTGCTCAGTGGAGACTGGGTAAACTGGACGGACTCGCCGAGAACTTCCAGATGGTATTATACCTCACGTCAGATGGCAGTTCTCTGGTGACACTTGTGCAGGTTAGTCTGTAGACCCGAGATCGTGATGGAGTCTTGTGTGATTCCCACCGTGCTTTGATTTCCACCTTACCACATCCAAGAGGGCGTGCAAAACGGTGGTTTTTGGGTACAGTCCCGAGTCACATGGAGGCAATGAGCGATAGGAGGGGTTTCGTCTCTCCCGGTATTGGGGGTTGATGTTGCGCTGTGCTCGATTGGCCATAACAGGGAAGTCCCTGGCCAGGGCTGATTTAGAGATTTACTGGTAAGTGTTACCAGTAGTTTCTCGACCCGTTATGAGCCTCACATCGGCACGACTTATCGGTTTTTGGGGTATGACGTTTACCACCCCTAGACTTGATATGCAACATATCAGACGAGGAGACCGGACTGTACGGGAAGTGTTACCGGCAGGCTTTTACAGGAGTTGGAGCGGGCTTGCTTGCTGATCTTCTGATCGCTCAATACCCGGGTAGCCGTTACGTCCAGCTACTACCGCTGACGGCTTGTGGGTTCTTGATGTGATCATCACCTACTGCCGGCGTATTGACGAGTCTTTAGAGTCCTACATAGAGGTTTTACTGGCTCAGGAAAAACGAAATAGGAGCGCATATGTGATATGTGCGGGACCGAGAATAATGCATGTATGTGATACCGTATTCTATTCTCGCGACTTCTTGTATCGGTCGGTTATATGTGATATAGCCGGGTTATCGAATCAAGTGTTGATTCGATAAGTCGATACATTGGATGTTAGTCGGTTGTATGAGATATGACCGGATTATTAAGTCAAGTGTTGATTTAATAATTTAGTGTATAATTGTATATTAGATATACTAATTTACATTAACTAACATTTGTTCACTTAAGGATTATTCTCACATGTGCACAACTTTAATATATATGTGATATATATTAAAATGTGTTTTCTTTTTATATCATGGTTGTTGATACATCATTCATGGGTGTGCAAGACATACACCATTCTATTTTAAATGGTGGTTTATATTTATTTAAGGTAATTACAAATTAGTGGAGCTTTTGTCATAAGCATGAAGCTTGTAGAAGCTTGTGGATGCTTTGACAAAGTCCACTAACTTTCTTTTACTTTAGATTTTTATTAACCTTACCATTTTGGATTAGCCATGGTTATGTCTCTACATGAGTTAGTATATGATTCTCACTCACCCATGGTTAGCTAACTTGACTTGATCATTATCCTCATCTTTTCTTTTATTCATCTTCTTCTTCTTTGAGCAAATGAAAAGCTTGCTAGGGTTCTCAAAAGAGAGTGAAACATTGTGAGAAAACAAATTCCAAAGAGAACCCACTTCCTATTTCTCCATCCTCTACTAGACTAGCACTTTAGTTTAGGGTGTTTGCTTCACTAATTCTCTAGTTAGTGAAGTAGTAGCTTGAGTTGGTATTCTTTCGACGTAGATCATCTTCGGCCTCGAAGACTTCAAGCAAGGACGCTTCTTTCGCCTCGTGAATCCATGCAAGAGCCCAGGAGAACCATGATCGCAGCGAAGGGACTATGACAAGGAGCTTTAGAAGTGAAGGACCGATCTACAAAGGTTGTATTTCGTATTCACTTAGTAGTAAATGTTATTTACTTGCAAGTGTAACCCTAATTATCTAGCAAAGATCTTGTTTAGGGTTATTCGGCACGGCTAAAATTTTAATCGGGCATGGTTGATGCCTTGTAGAACCTTATTAGAGTGCCTAGTAACCCTACAAAATCCCCATCAGGAGCAAGTATATCTTGAGAAGATTACTTGGTGTACATGGAAAAGTTGAGACTTTCAAAGCCATGCTTAAGTCCATCCAGATCCTACTTGCCACGGCTACATACCATGACTACGATATCTGGAGGTTGGGTGTTATGAAAGCTTTTCTAAATGATGATTTGGAAGAGAGCGTCTATAAGTACATAGCCAGAGGGCTTCGTAGACAGTGGGAGCAGCGGAAACGTGAGCAAGATGTTTTATGTGATAAATCAGGCATCGCGTAGTTGGAACGTCTGTTTTGTTGTAGTAGTCAAAGAGTTTGACTTCATCAAAATGGTAGATGAACCTTGTATATACAAAAAGTTAGTAGAGAGTATGGTGGTAATCTTCATAGAGTACGTGGATGACATACTCTTGATAGGGAAGGAGTTTCTTATGCTACGCTCGGTCAATCTCTTCTTATCACAATGATTCTCCATATAGGATCAAGGTGATACCTCCTAAATCCTGGGTTATGGATCTATAAGATAGATCTAATTGGATGTTTGGAATCTCACTAGTTGTAGTGAGATGGTATCCATCGATCCTGGGGAGAATCGCTGGAAAGGTTCCAGGGTGATAAGGACGACTGAATGTCAGTCGCAGGCATTGTCTTTATCCTCAGTGGAGGGACGGTATGTTGGAAGAGTTCCAAGCTAGATACCGTGACTTACTAGACGATTAAAGGCAAGATACATCGTTACCAAGGATGCTACCAAAGAGGCAGTCTGGATATATATAAGTTCATGAGATGAACTTCGTTCCTACCATTGTGTGACAATGGAGTTGTGGCTTTATGCCAAGGAACCCCCGTCCCATCTGTGATCCAGATATATTCTTAGGCAGTATCACCTGATCATGGAGATGATTAATCTCCAGGAAGATTGAGGTTAGGAGAGTAGACACAGAGGACAACAGCGCGAATCCACTCACAAAGGCCTATTTCCCAGTAGAGACTTTTATGGGAAGGTTGGGTATGAGATACTTCAGCCACAGCTAATTGTTGGGTATGCGATACCACAACAGATGGCCCTAGTGCAAGTGGGAGATTGTTAGTTATATGTATCCCTAGATGCCATTACTGTACATACGATGTATATCGTAGTGGATGCTTGGACATATATAGGGAGGACTTTCTTGCCCGACATGAAAATATGCTATCTGGTTACACTTTATCTTAACATGTACTTTGATGGTCTCTATGTTACATATTGATAAAGCCCTTAGGATGAGTACTTGACTACCAGGACTATGATGCGGATCATACTAGTAAGGACAGTGTAGTCGCCAAGTACATCCTTTAAATGTTCCTAGTCGTGGGAGTACCGAGACAGGGCATCGATACTCAAGAGTAGACTAGCGTATGCGCTTCTTGACCCATATGATGGGCGATGGATGATCTTATATCCATTGGTGTTTGACATCAGAGAAGGTATACAGGTGCTCAGTGAAGACTGGGTACACTGGACGGACTCGCCGAGAACTCCCAGATGGTATTATACCTCACGTCAGATGGCAGTTCTCTGGTGACACTAGTACAGGTTAGTCTGTAGACCCGAGATCGTCATAGAGTCTTGTGTGATTCCCACCGTGCTTTGATTTCCATCATACCACATCCAAGAGGACGTGCAAAAAGGTGGCTTTTTGGTACAGTCCCGGATCATATGGAGGCAATGAGCGATAGGAGGGGATTCGTCTCTCCCGGTATAGGGAGTTGATGTTGTGCTGTGTTCGATTGGCGGTAACTGGAAATCCCTGGCCAGGGTTGCTGAGATTTACTGGTAAGTGTTATAAGTAGTTTCTCGAACTGTTATAGACCTTATATCGACACGACTTATCAAGCTACTGGGGTCTGACGTTTTCCACCCCGAGGCGAGATATGCGACATATCAAACGAAGAGACCGGACTGTACGGGAGTGTTACTGATTGGATACGCAGGAGAATGTATATGATTGCTTGTTGATCTTCTGATCGCTCAATACCTGGGTCGCTGTTACTTTTAGCTGACCGCTTGCAGCTTATGAGTGTTTGATATGATCATCACCTACTGCCGGCGTATTGACGATTCTTTAGAGTCCTACACAGAGGTTTCTTGGCTCAGGCAAAACGGAGTAGGAGCACATATGTGATATGTGCGGGACCGAGAATGATGCGTGTATGAGATACCGTATTAGATTCTCGCGATATGAGATATCGGCCGGGTATATGTGATATAGCCGGGTCATCGGATCAAGTGTTGATTCGATGAACTGATACAGATTATATTAGTCGGTTATTTATGAAATAGCCGGATTATCGGATCAAGAGTTGATTCGATAATTTAATGTATAATTATATATTTAATATATTAAATTACATTAACTAATATAAGCTCACTAAAAGATTCTTTTTCTCACTCGGGTAATACATTGATATATATGCGATATATGTTAATTGTATTATTTTATTTTGTTACATTAAATACTGTATATGTGATATATAATATTGTAATATATTGTGGTTATAAATGCAACATGTTTTGTGGAGTTTAATTGTGGTTAGGGTTTGGATTAGGGTTAAACATTCATGAAGCTTTCAAGAAGCTTTTTGAAGCTTTGACCTTGACCTTGATATTTTGTGATATTTTTTTAACCCAACCTAACCCTTTAACCATAGTAAAATCTCTACATGGATTAATTCTTCATACTTAACCCATGGTTGCATTTCTTACCTCACTTGATTCATTATTCATCACATAACAAATGGCTTCATCTGCTTCTTCTTCTTCTTACTTGAAAAGCTTTCTAGCTTTTTCAAAGGTGATGAAAATGAGTGAGAAATTGAAAACAAATGAGAGCTAAATTCCTACTTCATCATCCTAATCTATTCTTGCCAATTAGATTAGGGTGCTCACTTCATTTTGTCAGTGAGAGCTTGTGTTAAAGAAACTTCAAGGTAGATCATCTTAGTTATCGAAGATCGGAAGCAAGCTTGCATCTTTCTATTCGTGGAGCTTTTCGAGAGTCCGGATACTCGATAATCGCAGCGAAGGGACCTCAACATGGAGCTTTAGAAGTGCAGGACCGGACTACAAAGGTTGTAATCCCAAACTCTTAGATAAAGTGTTTAACGTGCTATGTTTCGCCTAATCTCTAGTTTAAAGATCTTGGTTAGGCTTGTTCGGCACGTCTAAATTTTAAATTGGGCATGGTTGATGCCTTATAGACCCTTGTGAGAGTGCCTAGTAACCTTACAGATACAACCGGTAACACTTACCAGTTTATCTTTACAGCCGTGGCCACGGACTTGTGGCTATAGTCGTGTCTTGCACAATGCGATATCGACTCTCAATACCGGGAGCGACAAATTCCCTCGACCACTCACTGCCTCCATGTGCTTCAGGACTGTACCTAACTAAAACCGGTTTCCACGACTCAGTAGATCCGTGGTAGGGTAGTAATCTAAGTACAGTGGGAACACACACGAGAAACTGTGGCAATTTCAGGTCTAGGGACTACCCTGTACTCATGTCACCAGAGAACTGCTATCTGACATTGGTATAATACCATCCATGAGTTCTCGGCGAGTCCGTCTAGTGTAACTCATCAAATAAGCACCTGTATACAATCATCAGTGTCAAACACCAATGGTTATAGGATTAGCCATCGCCCCGTACAGGGTCATGAAACGTATACATTAGTCTAAATTGGAGTACCAATGCCCAGTCTCGATAC
The DNA here is from genome assembly GCA_030015575.1 of Agapanthus africanus. NCBI lineage: Eukaryota > Viridiplantae > Streptophyta > Magnoliopsida > Asparagales > Amaryllidaceae > Agapanthus > Agapanthus africanus. The sequence continues at coordinate 629,859,561 of CM057342.1, forward strand.
TCCTATGACTAGGGACATTTAAGGATGTTCTTATAAACTACCAGGCCCCACTAGTATGATCCTTATCATAATCCTGGTATTCAAGCAAGGATCATATTGGCTTTATCTCATGTATTTGCGATACGTGATAACTAGTATCGCGCATTCACATGACAGATAAAGACAAACTAGATAGCACACTATCATCTTGAGTGAGACTGTTCTTGGTATAGGCCCTCCTCGAATTCAGTAATTGCAATCTTGCAACTACGATAATTGCCTTGAAGGCACCTATATCCAACAATCTCCTATTTGCACTCATGGCCAATAATTGTGATATCGCATGCACACATCTTATGTGCTACTGTATACCCAACTTCTGTACTAACAGTTTCGCAAACTGTGTTTGAGAAATAGCCTCAGTGAGTGGATCTGCTAATATGTTTCTAACTATATCTCTCCGAATCTCAACTTCGTAGAGATCAACTAGCTCCTGAAATAAGCGATACTTACCATAGAATACTGTTTGGATAGTTGATAGGGCCTTGTTCACAAATGAACATATTTATCCAAACAAATACATAAGATGTATCCTCTACTGATTCACAATTAGCATCTAGCACCTTGACTACCCCAGTATCTCGATTGGAACTTTTCCAATACACTGCTCCTCATAAGAGGGTAAACTAATGACTCACAACAAATACTCTGTCACCATTGTCATTACGGAAGCTAGAATCGGTAATTGCCTCCTGAAAGAGTCTGCTATTACCACACACCTAGAACATCTCATATGTTCTTCATTTCTTCCTTTGTTTCTCCAGTATTAGATTAATGTCTTCTTATTACACCAAGTGTAAAAGCAATATCTGATCCGGTATTTGACATCGCATGATTGACCTCACTGCCGAAACACGTCGAATGTCATTCATGCGAGTCTCTCTCATCATTAGTCCCGAAAGACATCATTTTAGAGAGAGTGACCCCATTACTTGTGGGTACATTACCTCACTAGGAGTCCTCCATTCTAAACCATTTTAGAACGGTGTCATTATACCGGAATTGGGATAATCCCAAAACCCCTACCAGGTCTAACTTTATAGACCTAATCACCAGAATCATTGATATATGTATAATCCACAAAAAAGAAACAAAAGTGATTACCAACGTTTGACCGAATCGTAGTATAGGAATATCACTTCCTATTAAGAGTATGTTATCCACATCAGTATGCAAAATCTGACAGTACTGCCTAAAGGTTTCTTACAAATATCTAGTTTATCTCTTATTTGATGAAGTCAAACACTTTGACCGTTTCATTAAAAGCAGATGATCCACCTTCGCTATGCCTGCTTTTGTCTACAAATAGACTTAAGAAATTTTGCACACATTCCGCCGCTCCCACTGACTAAGACAATCCTCTAGTATAGTTATATACACGTACACTTCTAAATCCATTTTAGAAATACATTATAATTGTAAGTGCACGGCGGCGCCCCGGCCGTCAATCCGACGGCCAAATGCGGAAGCGGTGATAAACTTTAAATTTTCTTGAACTGGCAAACCGCCGCGCACTAATACCCGGATCGAACCACTAACTAGTCCTAACTATCTACAAGAAAGGGAATAGAGATATACCGACGATCCAAGTCCTCCGGTCTTCTCGTCATCGTCCCGATCTCCTGCGGAATGTCCCGTCTCCTCCTCGTCGCCGGAAGTGCACCACATCGCCTACTTCTTTTACGGGCTCCCACCTCAATGCCGAGGCAACTCGGGCACGAAGCCGGCTACTCGACGTGCCCAAGGTTCGCTGTAGAATATAGTGTGGATACTTGTGTCTCATTTGGGGTAGTGGAGCTTGCCATTGGTGGAGGGATGAAACAAGAACAAATGTGGAGGAGCTTGGGGATATTTTGTGCATCAAATGAACAACAAAAACCCCACTACAATTTTTGGACAGCCCATGAATAACATGGCCGGCCACCCCCTTTGGAGAGAGGAGAGAATGAGATTGAAGCCAAAAAAAATGAGTGGGAAAAACTCTATCATACAAGAGAGAGAAAGAGGAATGACTATGATGCAAAAGCCATCATTAAAGAACATCATCACAATATCAAAACCACACTCAACACCACCATCATCACCTTACAATGTCCAACCATGATGAGAAAGAAAAAGTCAATGATGGTGCACATCATGAAAACCATCATGATGCTACAATAAGCAAAGACCCCCTCCACAAAAGCCTATTTGCAACAATGCAAATAAACCCTCCTCCACCAAACATCGGCCAATGAACGATCAAAGGAAAATTGGCCGAAACAGAAAACAAACTGGCAACTCCAAAAACTGGTCCCGTAATAAATTACAGGAAAACCCCGATACTGTGCATACACACCCGCATTTGTATTCCGACCGAAATACAAATGCAATGAGACAAAATCTACACTGTACTATACTAGGATCCGGCTTAAACCAAAGCCGGCTAGTAATATCCGTTCGATCCTGATCCGTGCAATACCGCACGTATCTGATCAAACCCTGCCATATAACCATACGGCCTATAGTACAGACTGTCCGATCCTGATCCGTGCAATACCGCACGTATCTGATCGGACCTTGCCATATCTCCATACGGCCTCTACAACCTTTCGCCCGAAAGCTGAGTAACTGAAATGTGGGGGACTCTAAAGACTCATCAACACCTTGGTTGTGGATTTAACCACTAGCACGTTAGAGGTATAAGCCAATACATAACGGGCCACCAGGTATTGACCAAAAGGGACGTCTGTGAGCGAACTCAGCCTGACACCCTACTGAGCCTGTCAGTGACAATATCCGTGCAGTCCGGTCCGTTCGTCTATGAGCATCGCATGGCGGGCCTAGGGGGTTGGTAAAAGTCAGACCCCCAAAAGCGGTACAAGTCGTGTCGGAGTGTAGCCCAGAACACCCTGAGATACTACTGGAATACCTACCAGTAAATCTCCTTGCCTCGGCCGAGGGCTTCGTGTAATGGCTCTCCTAGACACAGCACGACCTCACCCCCAATACCGGGAGAGACGAACCCCTGAAGATACGCTCACTGCCTCCATGTGGCTCGGGACTGTACCCAACTAAAACCTGTTTGCACGACTCCTTTGAGCCGTGGTAGGGTAGTAATCAAAGTACAGTGGGAACTCACACGAGACAAATGACGATCCCCAGGTCGATGAACTAACCTGCACACATGTCACCAGGGAACTGCCATCTGACGTCTGGTATATGACCAACTAGCATGTTCCCGGCGAGTCCTGTCCGGTGTACTCATAACCCAATGAGCACCTGTATACATCTTAGGTGATCCAACTGACACCAGTGGCTTGTGAGACCGGCCACCGCCCCTCGTCGGGGTCTCGACTGTATACACTAGTCTACTATGGAGAATCGATGCCCTGTCTCGAAACTCTCACGACTAGGGACCTTTTAAGGATATGCTTATAGACCCCCAGCTCCCACTTATATGATCGCCCTCATACTGCTGGTGGTCAAGCAAGAATCCTAGGGGCTCTATCAACGTGTAATAGCGACGTGTCAGGTCACTTAAAACAGTACACGATGATAAAGGTAAACCAGATAGCATACTATCATCTCGAGTAAGACTGTCCTACCGGGATAGGTCCTCCATCAATCATTACAATCACGTACCTGTGACCTAATAATTGACTCTGAGGGCACTATCTCCAACAATCTCCCACTTGCACTCAAGGCTAATTATTGCGATGTCGCATACTCACAGCCCGTGTGATACCGAACACCCGACTCCTCTACTAGTCAGTCTCACAAAGCTCGTTTGCGAAACTATTGCGTTCGAGGAATAGCCTCAGAGAGTGGATCCGCTTTGTTTTCTCTTTCAATGTCTCTCTATATCTCAAGTTCGCGGAGAAACCCATCTCCCGAAATGAGCAATACCTGTCTTAGAATATGTCTGGATGTCTGATGGGACATAGCTCATAAATGAACTCCAAATCCAAACTTCTTAGACTGTATCGTCAACTGAACTTAATCAGTATCCTGCGCCATGCCTCCCTCAGTATTGCCTTGGACCACCTGTCCAAAATACTGCCCCTCATCAGAAGGAAAAACTATAGCTCTGACAACCTCCTTGTCGTCCATGTCACCTTGGAAGCCTGGTATGATAACTGTCTCCCGAATGAGGCTGTCGTTATCATATCCCTAGAACATCCACTTATGTTCTAAAACTGCTTCCGACTGTTTCTCCAGGATTGGATTAATGTCAACTTATTGCATCTAGTGCAAGAACAACATTTGGTGTGGTACTTGACATCTCATGATTGACTCAATTGCCTGAGCAAGTGATCTGCCAATCATGCACATCCCTCTCCCGTTTAGTCTGTAAGACACCTTTAGCGAGGGTGACTCCATTACCTGCAGGTACACTACCGTGCCAGGAGTCGTCCATCCTAAATACTCTTAGAATGCTGTCAAGTACCCTGATTGGGAAACCACCCAAATCTAGATCTAATACCATAGATCCAGTAACCAGTATGTCTGACATAATATCCAAGTCCTGTGTGGAGAAAACATTGTGTGACGACCAAAGTATAACCGATCGTAGTATAGGAGTTTCTTTTCCTACTCTGTGTATGTCATCCAAATACCAGGATATCACACCCTACTACCTTCTCAACAGATCCATCCCCTATTCTGATGAAGTCAAACCCATGACTGTCACATCAGAAATAGATGATCTATCTCCGCTACATGTGCTTTTGTCTATAAATAGACATAAGCCACCTGTCCACCAATGCTTCCGCTGCTCCCACTGACTACGACAACCCTCTGGCAGAGTCATATACACGTACACTTCTAAAACTAGTTTAGAACGACGCTATACTCATCCTCCCACCGGGTCTCGCATCCTGGAACAACAGCAATGGTAATTGTGGGTAAACAAGAACTTCCCTGTCACCGTCCTTGAGGCTACCGTACTACCTCTCGGGTGCCTGAAGTTACCCACCTTATCTGCGGAGTGGCCAATGGAATGTCAAACCAGATTGAATCTTAAGGTTCCTTATCAAATCTTCAGTAATCGTTTGTGGTTCTGGAATCACTTCCAGTTCTACCATACTCCCACTACTGTTTTCTGAAAAATCCATTTTTAATAAAACTGTGGCGAGTCTAGGACAATATCGCTATTGTTCATCCAGATGGTAGAAAGTCAACCCTCGTCATAGCCTGGGTCAACCCACGAACAGCCATTACAGAAACGTGCCTTGAGTTATCCAGAGTCTGGTTTTAAGTATAATCCGGACAACTCCCCGTACCTTAACATCGTTAAGATATGAACTGTTCTATATCCAATATAGGACCAGAGGCACTGATTTAATTGAACCAGATTCAAATCATGCAGCTGTCTCCAGTGCATGTCAACTAAATGGAAGAAGGCCTGATCAGCGTTACCCAACTTAGGAATGCTTCCAATTATGAGTAACCTGAAAGAGAAGCAATTTCTCTTAATCATTACTATCAACTGAACACCATACACAAGTATCTACATCTTCGATCACTTTGAAGAATCCCGATACTTGCGACACCTGGTTCTCTACTCTATTCAAATACCAATAACTTCTCCAAATTCGGACCCTGTGTTTCCACGAAACACCTGTCTAAAAACTAGAGAAGTCATAAGTAAACCGAATATAGTACGAGGACCAACCCCTTTGTCCTGATGGACCCTGGACAACATACAATACTCTGTATAAGTCCCTTGAGTCTGATAACTCACTCACTGTGTGTCGTAGGTTGAAAACTGTACTTATGTTTAAGAAGAATTACACCGCTGTTTAATGCTCCTTACCTAACCATCCACTGATATAGGTAAATGTCGTGGACATAATTTCAAAAAGGTATATCTCACTCTATGAAAATAGACGTACAGATATTTCAATTTGAAATTGGTGCATAACAGCGGATATTCAAAACCAAATATTTGCCGACCGGCAAACAACCCAGGTGATTTCCTCAAATATCACCGATTACAGCGAATCCCGATATAATGAGGATGATCACCCAATTCCCAATAACTTACTCCCACTCATCATCTGTAAAACCATACAGATGTGAGAATCATACCTGGTAAACACATACCCTGGAGCAAGTATCTAATCGGGAAATCAGGTTTCCTTTAACAGTACACAGTGAGACTGAAACATCGAAATGTTTCGATGGGGTATCCTGGTATTCCTAGTAATGCCTCTTCCAGATTCACGACTGTAACCGTATATCTCTTTGCCACCTCTCCAAATCCCTTCATATGTCTTTAGTCATTACCTTCTGCACACCCCTTTAGGCCAAATGGTTTTCTTCCTTCCCTACCGTTCGGCACCAGCCTATGGTTTGGAAGAAGACTATCCAATAAGCATAATAGGTGTACTGTCCTAATCCTAGGAGCACTCGCAATGTGAGAGAAGGTGAGGATAAAAGACAACCGAATAAACCTTATTCCTATTTCTCCTGAACCAGAATCCATCCCCGAACTGGAACAAGTTCCTTTCGAGTTCGTATATAACCATACGATGGAGTATCCAAATAAACTGTGGATCTTCGTAGTGATACGGAGTGTCCTGGAGAAATACAAAGGTGATGTGGGAGTGGTAACGAAATATTTGGTTTGGTCGTGAATATCTGTTGCATTTTACTTTGCCCTCTTACTAATCCCTTGCTTTGTCTGAACTTAATACCGTCTGTACACCATCGTTAGGCTAATTGGTTTTCTTCATTCCCTACCGGTCGGCACCAGCCTAAGGTTTGGAAGAAGACTATCCAATTTGCGTAACAGGTGTACTACTCCTAAACCAAGGAGCACTCGCAACCGGAGATGAGGCAAAAGGAAAAGACAACTGAATAGTCCTATCCGTTTTCTCCAGAACCTGAAACCATCCTCGAATAAATTCTTTCGAGTTCGTATCTAACCATACGATAGTTTTGTCCAATGGAAGTGGACGTTCGTAGTAATACGAGGTGTCCTGGAGAAAAGGGTAAAAGTAGGAGTGGCAATGAGGTTTGCAACTCTGACAATCCAAAAGCCAGTGTTAAAGAAGGTTCGGTCAACTTGGTCACTGAGTCATAGTCTTAGGGTCGGGTCAATGGTCGCTGCCAAAGAGAGAGAGAAAAGAAACACTCAGCGTGCACTCTAACCTAGATCAGAATGGTTACCAATTTATCTAATCTGGAATCCTCCCACTGTACCTCAAATTCTAATCCAAACCTGAAAGAAGAATTAGTCGGGGTCACCCGAGGAGTAAACTAACTCATCAGTGGGAATCGGGATCCAACTCTCATCGCATGACAACGTGACGGAATCCGCTCACGGTATCACACTCCAGAAGGTATGCGCATATTTGGCAAGTTTCAGTTCTTTTGAAACTCCGGATGTGATTTCTGCCCCATGCTCTTATGACCTTGACGAAGGCCAACAAATCATAAGTCACATGTTAAGTTCTACCCGTCATTCTCCAGGTTGATTTGAACCCACCCGCACAAGCCCTTGACGAAGGCCAACAAGGCTATACGACTGTCCCAAACCAACGCATCTATCTATGCTGCAGAAAGGCAACAAGCAGCTACCATACACTATGCCTTGACGAAGGCCAACAAACATAGCATGAATACTACGTGCTACCCGTCTGAAACGACGGAGGGCTACGAATGGTTTCTGGCGAAAACCTTTAACGTAGTGAACTTGATATCGTTGAAGGAACTGATAGCTTTTAAAATATAGTGACGAAAACCGTTGCTAAAGAGGTCACTCCCGGTGAAGGGATCTCGGCTCTTTCCCCGTAGAATGGGGTGCAGGATATTCCAACTGAATACCACGGTGCAAAGCAAAAGTAATCGGCTATAGTGAAGTCATTGCCCTGACGCAAACTTCTGTCCAAGGGGTCACTCCCGGTGAAGGGATCTCGGCCCTTTCTTCGTCGAGTGAGGAGCAGGATATTCCAACTGAATACCACGATGCAAAACAAAAGTGAACGTCCTTGCAATAACAGCTTTTTGAAAAAGTGTTCCAACAACATCAGATTAGGTTTGTTTTTAACTTGCATTGATCCGAATCAATGCAGTCCCATCAATAGATCACACCAAAAAGAACGAAAATATACTGATGTACGTATATGCCATCCGCATTCGCCACTGGGTCCCGTCATTACCCGTTAGGTTAGCTAACTAACGACAGAGCGGGGACTGGACTAGCGCGGATGCAAAACATATACAACATCTACTAATATATATACCAATATATTATATTTCGCTCAAGGCGTGAATAAAATGCAACATCACAGATATGTACAGCATCACAGAAACAATACAGATATCTGGGATCCCCGGGTTTCACAGAGCCGCTGAAACCCGACGTTCCTCTGGTCGTGTGGATAGCCTGTGCAATGAGAACCTAGACCCCTACGGGCGCGGCAAGTCACCCGCCAAAACTTGAAGCGAGGCAGCCCCCTTCAGCGCCGTGAATGGACCACCCAGCACTTCACGGAATCCGGTAACTTGGGCACCCCTCCTGGGTCAACCTGTACCCCCTACGAGTGCGGCGAATATCCCGCCAATCCTAGAGTGAAGCCCCCTCCGTCTCAATGCCATGAGATGCGGGCTTGTTGCCCTCTAGAACCCGGCTATCCGTGCACCCCTCCGCGGGGCAATCCTAGTACAGAAAGTAAAATATACATACAACGGGTACATCGACCGCAACCTGGCCGTGCCCCAAAATAATAATACAAACGGGCAGTGACGGCAGTCCACATGTCGGACGCTCGCCCCGCAATATCAAATGTACATAATACAACCATAACTGTACTAGCATTGCATCCAGGCTATCCCCCATGACCGATCCGCAACATCACAGCAAAAACAGAACATCAACGTGAAAGTCACGTTCGCAAATCCGTCTAACCGGGCTATAGCAGTTAGACTGGATTTACCGATCAAGTGACATTCACGGTCGCAGATATAATGTAAATACTGTGAAAAATGTGTTTAAAATATCCGACCGATCAAAATTTAACAAGTGGGCCCCAAAATAATACTGTAGCAGTTAAAGAAATTATGGGCCCAAAATTAATGTTCCAAAACCCCTAAAATAAGCCCAGAGGCCCACTGAAAAAATCCGACCCATCGAACCTTTCATTCTGCGGCGGAACCGCGGCCCCAGGTGGGTATTGGCCGCGGTTCCGCGCTCTTACTGAAAAGTCAACGGCTCGAATTTTCCCAGAAGTCTTATGTTATCCTGTACAGTACTTTTATACAACCTGAAAAATTTTTGGGGACCAAAAAATTTCAACAGAAAACTGTCGTGAGCAAATACGGGTTTTTGGACATTTCGATAGATCGGAAATGAAAAACACATTACACAAAGCTAGACTAAGTTAATGGGGAGGCTCTGATACCACTGTAAGTGCACGGCGGCGCCCCGGCCGTCAATCCGACGGCCAAATGCGGAAGCGGTGATAAACTTTAAATTTTCTTGAACTGGCAAACCGCCGCGCACTAATACCCGGATCGAACCACTAACTAGTCCTAGCTATCTACAAGAAAGGGAATAGAGATATACCGACGATCCAAGTCCTCCGGTCTTCTCGTCATCGTCCCGATCTCCTGCGGAATGTCCCGTCTCCTCCTCGTCGCCGGAAGTGCACCACATCGCCTACTTCTTTTACGGGCTCCCACCTCAATGCCGAGGCAACTCGGGCACGAAGCCGGCTACTCGACGTGCCTAAGGTTCGCTGTAGAATATAGTGTGGATACTTGTGTCTCATTTGGGGTAGTGGAGCTTGCCATTGGTGGAGGGATGAAACAAGAACAAATGTGGAGGAGCTTGGGGATATTTTGTGCATCAAATGAACAACAAAAACCCCACTACAATTTTTGGACAGCCCATGAATAACATGGCCGGCCACCCCTTTGGAGAGAGGAGAGAATGAGATTGAAGCCAAAAAAAAATGAGTGGGAAAAACTCTATCATACAAGAGAGAGAAAGAGGAATGGCTATGATGCAAAAGCCATCATTAAAGAACATCATCACAATATCAAAACCACACTCAACACCACCATCATCACCTTACAATGTCCAACCATGATGAGAAAGAAAAAGTCAATGATGGTGCACATCATGAAAACCATCATGATGCTACAATAAGCAAAGACCCCCTCCATAAAAGCCTATTTGCAACAATGCAAATAAACCCTCCTCCACCAAACATCGGCCAATGAACGATCAAAGGAAAATTGGCCGAAACAGAAAACAAACTGGCAACTCCAAAAACTGGTCCCGTAATAAATTACAGGAAAACCCCGATACTGTGCATACACACCCGCATTTGTATTCCGACCGAAATACAAATGCAATGAGACAAAATCTACACTGTACTATACTAGGATCCGGCTTAAACCAAAGCCGGCTAGTAATATCCGTTCGATCCTGATCCGTGCAATACCGCACGTATCTGATCAAACCCTGCCATATAACCATACGGCCTATAGTACAGACTGTCCGATCCTGATCCGTGCAATACCGCACGTATCTGATCGGACCTTGCCATATCTCCATACGGCCTCTACAACCTTTCGCCCGAAAGCTGAGTAACTGAAATGTGGGGGACTCTAAAGACTCATCAACACCTTGGTTGTGGATTTAACCACTAGCACGTTAGAGGTATAAGCCAATACATAACGGGCCACCAGGTATTGACCAAAAGGGACGTCTGTGAGCGAACTCAGCCTGACACCCTACTGAGCCTGTCAGTGACAATATCCGTGCAGTCCGGTCCGTTCGTCTATGAGCATCGCATGGCGGGCCTAGGGGGTTGGTAAAAGTCAGACCCCCAAAAGCGGTACAAGTCGTGTCGGAGTGTAGCCCAGAACACCCTGAGATACTACTGGAATACCTACCAGTAAATCTCCTTGCCTCGGCCGAGGGCTTCGTGTAATGGCTCTCCTAGACACAGCACGACCTCACCCCCAATACCGGGAGAGACGAACCCCTGAAGATACGCTCACTGCTTCCATGTGGCTCGGGACTGTACCCAACTAAAACCTGTTTGCACGACTCCTTTGAGCCGTGGTAGGGTAGTAATCAAAGTACAGTGGGAACTCACACGAGACAAATGACGATCCCCAGGTCGATGAACTAACCTGCACACATGTCACCAGGGAACTGCCATCTGACGTCTGGTATATGACCACCTAGCATGTTCCCGGCGAGTCCTGTCCGGTGTACTCATAACCCAATGAGCACCTGTATACATCTTAGGTGATCCAACTGACACCAGTGGCTTGTGAGACCGGCCACCGCCCCTCGTCGGGGTTTCGACTGTATACACTAGTCTACTATGGAGAATCGATGCCCTGTCTCGAAACTCTCACGACTAGGGACCTTTTAAGGATATGCTTATAGACCCCCAGCTCCCACTTATATGATCGCCCTCATACTGCTGGTGGTCAAGCAAGAATCCTAGGGGCTCTATCAACGTGTAATAGCGACGTGTCAGGTCACTTAAAACAGTACACGATGATAAAGGTAAACCAGATAGCATACTATCATCTCGAGTAAGACTGTCCTACCGGGATAGGTCCTCCATCAATCATTACAATCACGTACCTGTGACCTAATAATTGACTCTGAGGGCACTATCTCCAACAATAATCATACTCATACCAGATATCATAGTCATGAAAACAACAGTTGGCAAATTTTATCCGCATGGACTTCAGCACAGACTTTGAAGTAACATTATCATCACAATCCACATCGGGTATTTGATGAATATTGTATACTACAATTCTATCCTTTATTAGGTTAATACCTTTCTATTTTCACTGATCTCAAAAGATCTGCTTGCTTCTTATGGGTTTTATCATTTTCAGGAGAACATAACAAAGTCTATAATTTGTTGTAGTGCATGGAGTCCAACTTGGATAACTTGTCTTCCAGCCATCAGTCGGAAGTCACCACTTCCTATGGCATGCTGATAACTAGTAGAGTCATCATCACATGATGCAAGTCTCCTAGTCACCGTCTATGAGAAAACCGAAGTATCTTCCGGGTGGCAGAGGTCACCTACTAAATCTGCGGAGTAGCTATGGTCTGTCAGGGTCAATTGGAACATCAGGTTCTACTAAACTTTCGGTAATTGTTTGTTGTTCTGGAATGACTTCCAGTTCTACCATTCTTCTACTAATTTCTTTTACAAGAAATTCCTTAACCAAGGAGGAGGCTAGTCAAGAATAAAACACTTTTGAACTAGAAAATGGTAGAAGCTATCCCTCGTGAAAACTTGGGACAACCCACAGACTTTTATAACGGAAACGTGCCTTGAGTTTATCTGGATTATAGTTTTAAACACAAACCGGATAACCCATATCTTAAAAATTTTAAGATGAACACTATTCTATATCACATATAGAAAAGAGACACTTGTTTAGGTAGAACCAGTATCAATTGATATGCATCTATTTCTAATGCATCCCCAAAATTGAAGAAGGCAGCTCAATATTACTCATCATGGAGCACACCCACGGATGAGTAATATGAGAGAGAATCACAATCTCAATATGGAATACCTAGTACCTACCCCATGTCCGTATGGACATTGGATGACATACATCAATATGTATTAGTCTCTAGAGTTCACTAACTCATTTTCCGTGTGCTGTTAATCGAAAAACATTCTTTTGGTTAAATAAAACCAAAAGTTTGCTGTTTAGGCAAAACCTGATGATTTTCCTTGATAGCAACAATTGCTCCGAAAGCCGACATTGAGGATACAATCATCCATTCTTAATTCTTTGCTCCTTCTCAGCATCTGTAATGCCCTACCGATGTGGGATTCTTATCCTGTATCTATATATCCAGGAGTTAAAGTTTATTGAGAAATAGTTTCTCAAAACACAAACGCACGGGAAATCCAAAACATCAAAAAATGTTTCGGTGGGGTTTAGTCGGGTATTCAAAATATTGCTTTTTTTATTGCCCAGGTTCATGACAGCAGTTGCACTTTCCTTTTCTCACTTCAACCCCTTTTGATGACTTTCCATCTTACCTTTTTGTATACCGAACTTATGCTAGTTGGTTTTATCCTTTCCATTCCTTCAGTACCAGCTTCGGGATTGGAAGAAGACTATCCAATTAACGTAACTGGTATACACTCCTTATATATAAGGAACTCTTGAGCTTAAGATAAGGTAGAAGGGATAGAAAAACGAACAATTTATCTAATCCAGAACCAGTGGCCATCTTCAGACTGAAACAGTTTCATCGAGTTCGTATCTAACTATACGATGGCCTTCCAAGAAATATAGATCTTTGTACCGAATACAGAGGGTTCTGGAGTTAGCAGAAGGGGAAGTAGGATATATGAGGACATATATGACTATCTCGTGGATTAGGGCAATCCAGATATACCAAAGCTATCGATTTTGAAGAAAGGTCGGTCAACTTGGTTAATGAGTCTAAGTTTAAGGTTAGTCCAGGGTCGCTACGGAGAGAGAGAAAAGAAACACTCAGCATACACTCTAAAGTGGATTAGATTGGTATATTTATCTAATTAGGATGGCTCATACTGTTCTGTTAAATTCTCCTTCAAAACCTAAAACGAGAAATAGCCAGGATTTTGTATAGAAAATCTCCCGGGAGTAACAATTACTCACAGTAGGAATCGGGATCTAAACTATCATGGAACAGTAACTTTGACACAGTCAACAAGTCACCCTACACTATAGAAGGTATGCAATCTCATTGCAAGTTTCAATACTCGAAACTCCCGATATTAGTTTTTACCCCTAGTGGCTTATGACCTTGACACAGTCAACAAACTATAAGCTACTAGTCAAGTTCAACCCATTATTTCATGATTGATTTAGACCCACCCACATAACCCTTGACACAGTCAATAAGGTTACACGACTATCCTAACCTATCGCATCAATATGCAAACAAGAAGACATCATTTAGCTACCGTATGGTACGCCTTGACACAGTCAACAAACGTAGCATGAATACTAAGTACTCTACTTCCTAAAATGACAGAGGGCTACGAATGGTTTTGAAGAAAACCATCAACGTAATTAATTTTATCTCATCGTAGGAACCAAGTGGTTTTGAAAGTTTATACTCGCGTAGACCTTTGCTTAAGAATGAACTCCCCGTGAAGGGATCTAGACTCTTTTCCTCATCGAATGAGGTGCGGGATATTCCTAATCGAATATCACGACACAAAGCAAAAGAATACGGCTACAAAATCAATTTTAGTGACACAAAATTTTGCCTAAGAGAGAATTCCCAGTGACGGGATCAAGGCTCTTTCCTCATCGAATGAGGTGCAGGACATTACTTACCGAATGCCTCGATGCAAAGCAAAAGAATCGACTAACATTTCCCTTTTTATAAAAAAATGGTTCCTACAATGTATAGGTTTATTTTACTTTGTATTATTGCAATTAGTGCAATCCCATCATATAGATAATCTCATTATCTAGTATTATCCTTTTTAGACAAAATTTTGCAGAAAAGTACGAAAAGAAAAAAATATATTGCACATATACGTCATCCGCATTCGCCACGGGGCCCCGTCATGCATCGTTAGGTTACTTAACTAACGACAAAGCGGGGACAGGGCTAGCGCGTATGCAAAACGTATATAACATTAATACACACACACACACACTATATATATATCACATATATAAATATACTATCACACGCAAATAATCACATTACAGCATGAGGAAAAACAACATCACAGAGTTTGGAATGGTCGGATCACCTAGGAATCCCGCATTTCGTTCGAGTCACAAACGAAGCATGAAATACCCTGGTCGCGTGAATAGCCCGTGCGTAACCAAAAGCAGACCCCTACGAGTGCCGCAAGTTATCCGCTAATCCGAGAAACGAGGCAACTTGGCATCATCACCATGATGGGGTCACCCAGCACTTTCTCGAATCCGATGACATAAGTAATCCTCCGCGGGTCTATCCTAACCCCCTACAAGTGCGGCAAGCAGCCTGCCAATCCTAGAATCGAGCGGCCCGATCTCAGCTCCTTGAGATGGCCAGCCGCTGCAATCTAGAATCTAGCTGCTAGAGTGCTTCTCCGTGGGGTAATCCTAATACCTGTATTAATACAACGATGACATTGATCGCAACCTGATCGAGCCTCGAAAAAAAAATACAATAAGCGGAAACGATAGTCACATGTCGACCGCTCGTCCCGATTAAAAGAATATACCTTTTTGGCTATAACATGAATGAAAAGAAACATATAACATCGCAACATCCAATTACACACAGGGCTATTCATTTCGTGACGATCTAATTCACACCAAACAAACTTAACATAGAACATCACAGACTCACAAATACATATCAACAAGTATGTATCATCGTATCAATTGAGTTAAACACTTTAACATCATGAATATGGAAATGCTACAATGTTACAGTTTTGATCGATAACTTTCTAATGCAATACGAGATCAAATCTCAATACTAGAAAAAACAAACAATACCAAAAATCCTATTTCTACAAGCTTAAGCCCCCAGAGAAAATTGGGGGCACACAGAAAAATTTTGGTCGGTATAAAACCGCCCTAGCCGGTCTAAACGTGGCCAAATTCCCCCAGTTTTCTCCCATGTCATTTTCACATCCAAAGTGACATTCTGTAATTGTTTAAAAAAATTTAAAAGACTTTTGAAATTCGAACAGAGAAGGGGCTTAAAATAGGAAATCGGAATTGGAAAATTGTCGATCGAAACTAAAACGTCGCCTAAGCTAGTCCTAGTGCTTGGTTGTCTCTGAGACCACTGTAATGTCGGGCACGCCCCGTGCGTGCGCGCAGCGAAAGCGGAAACGGTAAGAAAACAAAAATTCCGTAGGAGCGCGATCGGCCATACGCCAAAAATCGTCCAAGCACTAGTATCTAGCTAATTGTAAAGAGCATAAAAAAAGTTCAGAAGTGCTACAATCTTTGTAGAGTATCCGGCTAATCTCGAAAGATTCCGTCTAAACTCCGTGAGCTCCCGAACGCGTCTGCATGCCGACTGTCTTGCCGTAGATAATCCGCGTTGAAAGCGGACTGCCCAAGCTCCAACTCCATCATCGGTCGGAGGAACTTCCTACAGAGGCTTGCTGGGCTTGAAGGAAGGTGATGCGAACGATGGGTACTCTCTACTTTTTACACTCCCTCACTATGGCAACACTTGCCATTATCAAGAGAGAATGAGCTCTTGATGTGTTAAGGAAGAAGAAGATGGTTGGAAAAAAATGGTTTGTTCTATGTTTAAAAAAGAATTATTTTCGTTATCTATTTTCAACCATGTCATATTATCATGACACATACCCTCTCTCCCACTCTCTCTCATGTTTGTGTCAACACACAAAAGAGTGGGTGGGCCCACCACTTAATTAAATATATTAAATAAATAATAATATATACACATTAATATATATATATATAAAGATATATATATACATTTATTTGTATATTTATTTATACTTAATTTAAAATGGTGGGAATTAATATATATATATATCAAATATATATATATATATATATATATATATATATATATATAAAATAATATGCATTACTACATGTATTCCATACACGTACACATCATGTATCACATACACGAAATGCCATCAATATCTTCTCAGTATCATATACTATAGAGAGTGTGTATCATATACACTATATTAGAAACCGTATCATTAATACGGTTATCAAGTCAACACTTGACTTGGTATTCCGTTTTTGAAACCGGCTAGTATAACAGTCGTCCGATTGAACACGTATATCCAATATACATGTTTTATTGAACTCATGTACGTATCCCTATACGTACGTCACATCGCGTTTTTCCCAGGAAGGCACTTTCGTTGCGGAACTCTAAAGACCTGTCAATACACTGGCAGTAGGTTATACATGATTGTATCCGATTGAATTTGAAACACTTTTAGATTCAACCCCCTTTTGGGTTAACCCACAATCTCGTCAGTGGCACTAGCTATACGTAACGGCTATCCAGGTATGAGCAAGATAAAGGCAAGTCGACGAGCAAACTCATCCGGACCCAACAAATTTTATAAGTGACAGTCACCGTTGTTTACCGCCGGAAACCAGGAAGACGGACTGTCTAGCCTGAATCTGGGGACAGATGCTAATTGGTGCTATCCGTCCACCTCTCCGAAAATGCCAAGTTGATTTATGGCACCATGTATCGAAGGTTTAAGCGGATGCGTCCGATGTAGCAGACTTCGTCAAATTCCCCCTCGTCTGAGGGGTTTTTGATTGTGGGGACGCTCTTCCCTGCAGGTGCAAGCCCATGCAGTTAATTACGCTATCGCATCGCGA
Source organism: Agapanthus africanus (assembly GCA_030015575.1). NCBI lineage: Eukaryota > Viridiplantae > Streptophyta > Magnoliopsida > Asparagales > Amaryllidaceae > Agapanthus > Agapanthus africanus. The sequence continues at coordinate 629,876,949 of CM057342.1, forward strand.
TAACAACTTTCTCCTTCTTCAGTTGGTCACTTCGTGTCGTGGGTGTTTGTTTTGTTTGTGGTTGCCCGTGAATTGTATACGGAGACTAATTTATGTTGTCTCCCGTAGGACGTGGATTAGTCCAAATCCATATTTTCTTAGATTTGGGTTTGGGGTTTTGGTTTAAGGATACTTTAGTCTCATTTTGGACGAAGATCAACTTAAACGTTTGTTAAGGATACGTTATTCTAATTTCCAGACTAAGATCAACTTAACAAGATCATTTAGATCCAACAAGAGAGCATTTGGGCTCTATCGTTTAGTTTACGGACATTTTGGTCGATTGCCAGTTTAGGGACATGGTGGTCCCTTGTTAGTTTAAAGACATCCCGATAAAGGTTAAGGACATCGTAGTCCATGGAATGTACGGTCGTCGGGACCCGTCACCTCTCTGAAGACGTTGAAGGATTACAACGACAAATATCAGAGGAGTTCAGAGATGTACCCTTGAACCAATGTTGGTTGGGAGATCTATAGTCCAATTTGGGACTAAAGTCTGTTTGAAGGTTTATGAGCATATGGGCTCAGTTGGGCTCAGTTGTTATGAGTTGAACATTTTATTGTTCTGGCTGTTGAGCCTTTATTTGGGCTCGGCCCTTTTATTAATGCATAGCATTGGGCTCTGTAATTAAATGCATGGCATTTATCAGGAGCAAAATAGTGGTCTGATAGTGCACCACATGGCTTGTCAGGCGCTTTGCGCCAATCAAAGAGCGCATTGCGCTAGCGCATGCAAAAGTGACACGTGTCACGCTCAGCGTTAAGCGCAAATCTGTTAGCGCACTGCGCTATATAAGTGCGCTGCGCTAGTTTATGGGTGCGCCAGTGAGTGACACGTGGCGCGCTCTGGCGCTGTGCGCCAGTCCAAGAGCGCAGTGCGCTATTTTTAGAAGCGCAAAGCGCAAACTGTTCTGTGGTTGACACGTGGCGCGTTTTGGTGCTGTGAGCCAGTCCAATAAGTGCAAAGGCGCAATTCAAGAGTGCAAGGCACTGTTCAATAGCGCAGAGTGCATTTTGATCAGTTTAAGATCATAGAACAAGTTTTTTGTTTATCAAAGGAGGCCTTGCCTCAAGATCCAAGAACCAAAGTTCTTGTTTTCATCAAAAGGCTATGCCTTTATAGATCCAAAGATCTGTGAATGAAGTAAATTACTTCTTTTAATCTTTTATAATTAGATCTTTCTTGATATTTTTCTTCTCTATTGAAGATCTTGATCTTGTTCTTAGATCTCTGATCTTTTTAGAAGATGATTCTTCTTTTTTAATGGGATGATTTCATCTCTGTTCTTCAAGAATATAATTCTTTACCTTTAAAGATGAAGAAAATGATCTTCTTTCTTCAAAGGCTTGCCTTTCTTTCTCTTTGAGTTCTTCTCTCAAAGTTTTTAGAGGGTTCTCTCTATGTGAGACTTGAAGTCTTGGGGCCTTTATATAGGGCCAATTGATTTGTTAAGTTAGTTGCAGAGATCTTTCTCTGATTGATTTGGGGATATTTCCCCACCATTGGATCATTGATCCGAGGGCTTCTGTTTTACAGAAGATAATCTTCTTATTTTAATAAGATTGGAAAGATCTTTCTAGAACAGAATTTTAATAATTTATTATTATTATTAGATCTTTTGATCTAACGGTGGGGAATTCTTTAAATTCCAGCACTGGCGCAATTGGCGCTAGCGCACCTGCGTTTGACACGTGGTGCGCAGCGCACCTGCGTTTGACACGTGGCGCGCAGCGCAGAGCACAGCGCAACTGCGCTAGCGCGCCTGCGTTCGACCCGTGGCGCGCAGCGCAGAGCGCAAGGGATCTGAAGCGTTGCTTCAATTTTTGAACTTTGAAATTTAAAACAGAGTATTGTTCTGATTGGGGGAAACAAATTCCCCCCCCCCCCGCCGTGGCGCTCACGTGGCGCACACGTGAGTGCAGCGGTGGCAACATCTAAGCCCTTGGATCAACTCAGAAGTTGAGGAGGCGCTTCAGCGCCTATAAATAGGACCCTTGGTCTTCAGATGATTGTCATCTTTCCTTCAAGAATTTTAGTCTCAGAGCCTTGCACTTCTTTGCAAGAACTTCAAGAGTTAGAACTCTAGAAAATTTTAGGTAAAAATTAAATTAAATTAAATTAATTTTAATAACTTAGGGGTTTTACCCATTAACAGAGCCTTGCTCTCATAGATCTTTTGATCTAAAGAAAACCCCTTTAGGGTTTTATAAACAGAGCCTTACTCTCAAGAACCCATAGATCTAAATAGATCTTTCCTCAGAGCTCTGCTCTCTTGACAATATAGATCTTTTGATCTTTTGATGAAGAACTCTTAAGAGTTTTTTCATGAATCTTTAAGATCCCAGAATTTTAATTCTCAGGAATTAATTTTCATTAACTTTTGGTGGATTTTCCATCATCATTACAGAGCTAGGCTCTTTAAGGAATTTTATTCCCTCGTGACCAGAGTTTGACAAGTGTCACTCTGTTACAGAGCTTTGCTCTGAAAGGGAGATTTTCTCCTTGTCTCGAGGGATTTCTCATTTAATGAGAATATTCTTTGAGAATTTTCTCATTAATTGACAGTCTCATCCAATGATGAGGCTGTCTTATTAACTGATGTAATGTCATCTGGATTTTGTAGGTCCCTCTTTGGTCCCCTCTCCACTGCATTGCAGTGTGATACAAAAATTTTAAAGTACTGAGCGTCGGGATTTTAAAATTAAATTATAACACTGATAATTGAATTTCGTTCTTTCTTGCAGGCGACATGTCTTCTGATCTCTCGTTCCCGTTCATTCGCTCAGAAGGCGGGTTCCCTGAAGCACCCGTTGACCGTGAGGTTTTTGCGTTGATAAAAGACCATGACCCGGAGCACAAGAGCCTTCATTTATGGGGTAAATGGTATGACCAAATTATCATGAGCCGACGGAGCTTTTCCTGTGCGACACCTTCGGAGCCTATTTCAGCGATTGCTTATGCAGATGCGCCTCCGATAAATTACACTGTGGAGGAAGTCAACTGGACATCAGAAAGTCTCCTTCGGCCTTCTATCGCCGCAATACCAGTACAACCGCCGGTAGCTTTGGACATCTTAGGGCGACGCATATGTCAAGGCGAGTCGCGTCCTTGGGGACAGCCGTACAATTTAGGACGAACTTCCCGTCACCCAGCCGGGTATTTACAGTGGGCCCGGTATATCTTTTCGGCGAGGAAATCACTGTTGATGAAGCTCGGATTGTATTCCGCCGTTTATGCTTCTTTGTTTCAATATTCCACGCCCCATACATGGTGGGTCAGGGCATTTCTGGAACAGTGAAACATTCCAACCCACACCTTCCTCCTGCCAGATCGAGAAGTCTCCATTTCTTTAGAGGAGTTTGCAGAGGTCTCGGGTTCACCCGTTAGAGGGGAACATTATGAGGAATTGCTTCCCCCGGATGAGTATGTTTTCGCTACCAAATCAGTGGTAATGGGTCTTACTCCCGAGAATGCCATTCAGCACAAATTTCCGAGCTTAATAAAGGTGTTGTGTATGTACGAGAACCTCTCTATTGCATCCGAAGGTCGTGGAGTCAGTTTTCCGGCTTTTACCGCTGATTTTCTTTGTCCGGAAATATTGAAGGAAGAAGTCGAGAAATTCGCCAGTCTTGACGACCCCTTCGGCCTGGGTTTAGGAAAGCTGCCAGCGGTGGAGGCGGATCGGAAGAGGTTCTATCTACCTGATGCCCCGGTCATCCCTCTTGTAGAACTGGCGGCTCCTGGGATCGACGAAGAAGCGTTCTTTTTAGGTTCCTTGGGCTGTGGCTGAGTTGGTTCGTGCTTCCCATGCACCCTCGCCGTATGAGGCCGTCCGTCTTCTATCCTGCGCATCGGATGGTTGCTGGGATACAAGTGGCTGTGGGGATTGCTAGGTTAGCCCATATGTATCACGGCCTCAGCTTGGCGGCTGATACCACTGAGCCAGGGGTGCAGTTGGTAAACTTCCCGATGCATTATTTCACGTCATGGCTCGAGTTACACGTGCTAGGTGTCTTTGGCATCCACAAGAGGCTGGGTTTTTATGACAGGTGCAGGCTCCCTCGGATCATGCGACTGGTTGGCGCTTCTATTCTGACTCTGACGCAACGGGAAGCTAGAGTCTTGCTTCTTCACCCGCGCACGGTTGGGGCAGGCATGTTCTTTACTGATAAAGTTCTGACCGTTGGCCAAGAGTCGAGGAAGGTGGTGCTGCCGCTGCAGGACATATTTAAAGATGGGGCCTCTGTGCTGAAAGCTCGGGAGATCCTTCATTTATACTCCATCAGGCCGGGTTTCCTAGTGTTCAGGAAAAATGACGTGGCGTTATTCATGAGATATAATCCGCACCGTTTCGCCCAGCAGCTAAGTTACAATCAGGGCGTCCCACTTGAAGCCTTCTTGGCCGAGCCTGCTGCTACCGAAGAGGGAATGCAGAGCGCACTGCATCATTTCATGCGCTTGAACACAGGGTCCAACTTCTTTATCAGCGAACCGAGTTGCGTCTCAAAGGCTCTTAATGCGTACGTGGCATGGTATTAGCATTCAATGGGTGCTGTCATCAGGGAATAGAAGCGATTGTTGCTCGATCGCAAAGGTGCAGTGCTGGCTGGTGATCGAAATTTTCTTCTAAAGTGACGAAACATTGTTCATCCTCCCCTGAGAGAGATCACTGCAGTTGAGCCTCCACACGTGTTAAGTCCTATGCGTGGGTTGCCCCCACCCAGCGTGCCTGAAAAAGAGGTGGCTGCCGCGTCCCCCTGAGTCGGACGTAGGAAAAGAAATTGGGACTCGTTGTCCGAAGGCGTCTACCAAACGTAAACTCGTGTTATCGGCCACCAGCGTCCGTCCTCAAAAGAAGAAGAAACAAGTACTTTCTTTGGACACCATATTAATCTCGACGCCCCGTGCTCTGTTTAGCGAAGGCTTGAGCGAATATGGGACCAACGAGGGTTTATTCGGGATGCTTGATGATACCGATTTGGAGGTCGCCATTGAAGCTTGCAAACAGTCAGCCACCCTTGAAAAAGAGCTGGCCGCCCTTACGCAGTCAAGTATACTTTACCCTTATCTCTCTGCTATTTATTTCACTCTTCTTTTTATCATGCTTTGACTGATGCTTGCTGTTTCAACCAGTGCCTCAACAGAAGAGGCCATTGCTGCTTTGCTTAAAACCTTTGAAGAGGAGGAAAGGCTTCGTGCCTCATTGCCAACAGAGGCTTCTCTTGAACGACCGATGAAAGATACCGTAACGGTTCCGGAGGTAAAACCTGGTTCTGATGATAATGTCCCCTTGGCGGAGGTCCTGAAGAAGTCTTCCCTCTCTGTCAAAACCGAGAAGCAGCCTAGAAAACAGACGGCAAGGGAAAAGAAGAGATCTTCTAGGGCTATTAGCTCTGGGCCAAAACGGGGGAAGAAGACCGCTGCTAGTCGACCAGATGATAGCTTTCTTTTTCCTGGATCATCCGCCGAGGAAGCTGCACAACTGGCTGAGGCTATAAGACGTTCTCAGGACGAGCCAGAGAACGTAAGAATTCCGAAAAAACCTTACCCAGCCGTCATTTTTTATGAAGACCCTTCGTGGATCCGGCGACGATTCATCGGCCCTTTGGAGGAATGGGGCGAGAGGGCTCTTAAGCAGGCTGCTTCGGAGGACGCTGCGGATGCGCTTTCATTGTGGACTGGCGGCCATAAGTCTACCCTTGAACCTCGTTGAGCACACTTCCTTGAGAAGGAGTGTCGACTTGAGCGAGCCATACAAAAAGCTTCCTTGCGCATCGGTACGTTCCGATATTTCTTTGTAATACTTCATATTGTCTGCACTTGTATATATGTATTCTTATCCTTGTATGAACTGTGCAGAGACTTCGGCGATGGGGGAGGTTCCAACGGGTTTACTGACCGTAGGGCCTGCCGATACCCCTAGTAAAACACTGTTTAGTAGGGAGGGGGCTGATGAAAATGTCCCTCCTGCGATGGAGCTTCCCTTGGTGATTCCTGCTCCCCAGGAGGTTGCTCCTTCAGAAGAGGCATCTTCATTGGCCACGGGTTCAACGGGTCTCTCTGGGGATGGCCCGGAGACTACGGGACAGATAGTCGAGGCCACCGTCCTTCCATTGGAGCTTGTAGCGATGGTTACTGTTTCTCCACCGGAAGTTACTATACCGGTCCGCATCCCTGATGATGTGCTCGGGAGCACGGAGGAGGGTGAGGCAGTCACTGCATCCAGTGATGCCCTTGTTGTGGTCTCGACCGGTGACTTACCAGGTAAATTTCAGGTTATTACTTTCTATTTTATTCTGCAATCCCTTTTCTACCTTTTCCGACAGTACTTTTGTTTTGAATGCAGCTGCGGTGGGCGTTGAGGTTGTGCCACCCGAGGAAGCACCACCAGTTACCGCTTTGACGGTCCCTCCATCTTCTCTTATATCTTCTCAAATGCTGGAAGGTATGGTTTTGTGATAAGTCTAAATTGGGGATAGCATCTTTTGTGTACTGACCATGTATCATCGTGATCTCGCAGGAGTTCTTTTTGATCATTTGTATCAGGTGCTGAACCCGCACTTCTCTTTCCCGTCGGAGATTAGTCCGCCCGCTGGTGTCGGTGAGTATCTTTTCTAACCGATGTCCTTTTTTCCTTTAACGGGCAGTCATGTTATTGCTAATTCTTCTTTGCATTGCTCGTAGTCTTACAAATTGAAGGGGGGTCAAGGGTATCGCCGCGCCACCGGAACACCCAGCTTTGCCCCCTGTTGCGTCCGGTATAGCAGACTCTGTTTTCGTGTATCTTCTTTACTTCCTGAACCGACATCTGACCATGATTTATTTTGCAGCAATCACATCGACTCTAGCCCCGTTCAAGTCTCTTATCATAATACCAGCAGGGCCCTTTTCCAGACATCCATCCTCAAAAGGTGCCGTGACCAGTCTGCGTATGCTGAGCGAATACGTCTAGGAGCTTGACGCGGAGGCTCCTATATCTGCTGCAGATTTCGCTGCTGAGGTCGATCCAATGCTGGCGACGCTTGTGAACTTCCATAATGAAGGCGTCATCGAGTCTTGGGTTAATCACTGCAGGGAAATTGAAGCTTGCCTGCATGAGCTCGAGGTTGGATGTCCTGCTCCAGAGGTTCGGGCTGTGAGCGCTCAGCGGGCTACGTGGGTTGAGCAGAGCACTCCCTACTTCCGTCATTTTGAACAAGAGGCGGCTTTAAAATGTAAAGAGTGCGGAGAGACTTCGACCGAATCTGCCCGACTGCATGCTCAAGTCGACGCCAATGCTGTGCAGTTGAAAACCATCTTTGAGGGCCTTTTACTATGCATTTCTGATGGGCTGACGCTAAGGCAGAATCTCGACCTCATCGAGCAGGATGCGCAGAGTCATGAGGCAGCTCGGCGGGTCGTTGATGAGCGACTTTTGTCTTATTTGCAGCAACGGGCTCAGGTTGAAACGGAGTTGGCCGTGGCAGCTGACCGTGACTATAGGCTGAGGGGAGTGCGCAAGCAATTGATTAGCCTACTGAAGATGCTTCCCTCCCAATAGTCGAATTTTGCGCCATTTGTAAATTTTGAATAAAATGTATTCATTTTTCTTTATCCTTTCAGATGATGTTGCTTGTACTCAATTGAATCCATGAATAAAAGATACATTTCTTTCGCAATGTCTTGTGTCATCTCTCTGCTTTCTTCTTTCTTTTGTTATCAGCATGTCACCTTAGCAAGCATAGCCGGCAGATGATAGGGTGAGCATCTTGTTTTGGCTTCTTCGAGGGGTAGTGATGGCTTAGGAGGCAGGTTCAGATCTGCTGCCTAAGACTTTTCAACTTCATGAGCCGTGAAGGTCTCATGAAGACTTTTCTCCCTACGAGTCGAGAGGATCCCATGGGTGTAATTTCTCCTTAGGAATCGTGGGGATCCCTAAGTGTGTTTCCTTTTGAGAGTCGTAAGGATCTTACAAAAGAATTATCCCTCTTACAAGTCGAGAGGACCCGTAAGCGGTTATTTCCCTCCTTGTCGAGATTCGACTTTGGAGTGTAGCCCGTGAATAGTATGTAGGAGTCTATTTTGAACTGACTTGCAGGGCCCCAGTGCTTAGGAGACCAGTTCTTATCCCGATTACCTAAGGCTTTTCCCTACGAGTCGAGACGAATCGAACATTTCTCGCAAGGATATCCTAACGTAACAGTTAACCTCTGCTCTTTACGACAAAGGTCCGTTAGGGTTTGTGGTACTAGGGTTTTGTCCATCGTACCGTCGCGTTGGCTGATGTATTCCTTGATAGGCAATCTTGCTTGTTCGAGTAGCCTTGCGACTGTCGTGTCTCTGATCCCTTCGGTGGCTGGACAAGACGTCTTCAAGTAATCCTCCTAGGCAGTTTGACCGTCGGAAGAGCAAGCGTTAGGAATTTTTCCATGCCGCTTTTTACTTGAGGTTAGGCCCATTTTGGATAGCCCCGATGAGTCATAACCACTCCGCGCTGGTGTGGGATGATCTCCGATAGTCTTTCAGGTTTTATATGAGTTGCCATCAAGACCATGAAGCTAGGAATTTGGCCTTCGCTTCGTTTGCTGGCATTGCGTCTGCTGTATCGAGACGAATGTTGCGGTTATCTCTAGGTTGCTGGTGAACCGTCGAGGTTTGGAACTAGGGATTTTGCCGTGGCTCTATTGTTTAATTGTCACGTCTGAATCCTACTGGAGGAGAAACGCTGTAGTGACATTTCCTCTGCTGTATCGAGACGAACGTCGAGATGGTGACTACTCCACGCTAGTGTGGGATGATCTCCGATAGTCTTTCAGATTTTATATAAGTTGCCGTCAAGACCCTGAAGCTAGGGATTTGGCCTTCACTTCGTTTGCTTTGGCGTGTCCGAATCCTGTTGGAGGAAGGACGCTGTAGTGACATATCGTCTGCTGTATCAAGACGAATGTCGCGGTTGTCTCTAGGTTGTTGGTGAACCATCGAGGTTTGGAACTAGGGGTTTTGCCGTGGCTCCTTTTGGTGATGTTGCGTTTGCTGTAAGGAGACGAATGTCGAGGTGAACTCTAGGTTGTCTGTGGACCATCGAGATTTGGAACCAGGGATTTTGCCGTGGCTCCTTTTGGTGATGTTGCGTCTGCTGTAACGAGACGAATGTCGAGGTGATCTCTAGGTTGTCCGTGGACCATCGAGATTTGGAACTAGGGACTAAGCCATGGCTCCGTTGGGTGATATTGCGTCTGAGTCCTGTTGGAATGAGGAGGAACGCTGTGGTGGGTCTCCAGGCTGTAGATGTGGCCGTCGAGACTTGGAACGAGGGATTTTGCCGTGGCTCCGTTGTTTTGACCGTGAGGTCTTTTGTTGACGTTGCATCTGCCTCCTGCTGGACTGCGAAGGAACGCCATTGTTGACATTGCGTCTGGTGTAACGAGACGAATGTTGAGGTGGAGCAGGGATTTTTCCATCACTCCGCTTTGTTTCGAACAAGAGGTCTTTTGTTGACATTGTATCTGCATCCTGCTGGACTGCGAAGGAACGCCGTTGTTGACATTGCGTCTGCTGTAACGAGACGAATGCTGAGGTGGAGCTGGGATTTTGCCGTCACTCCGCTTGGTGATGTTGCGTCCGAGTCCTATTGGAATGAGGAGGATCACCGTTGCTGATTTTTAGGCTGTAGATATTGCTGTTAAGATTTGGAACTAGGGACTATACCGTGGCTCCGTTTTGTTGTGTCGCTTCCGTGCCTTGCTGGCATAAGGAGGAACGCTGTTGTTGGTCTTCTGCTGATGTGACCATCGAGACTTGGCTCTGCTTCTGATGGAGCCTAGTGGGATGATATGGTTCCCTCTTTGTTTGCGCCCCTGGATTGTATACAGGGATTGATGTGATAGCACCTGTAGGGCATAAATTTCATTTTTCTTTATTTCTTTCCGTGATGCTTTATCATTTCAGCTCTTGTATCGCGAAGGTCGCGATTGCCCAATCATTTAGGCTATTTTTCGCGGTGCCCAATCATTTTGGCTATTTGTTTTATTTACTCGCTGCTTTTTATTGCGAGTTGCCCAATCATTTCGGCTATTCTGCATGCATGTGTGGTTCGCCGGCTTTTTGGTGCAAGCTTGGAATTAGACACCGATTTCGGCATCAGCACCGATACAACTGGGATATTGCCAGGAGCGAAGCATCATTTGCCTCCGTCGATATCGAACAAAGGTGGCTTAGCGAACAGGGTTAAGATCCTGTTGACTAAGGCTTTTGACTTCATGAGCCGTAAGGGTCTCATAAAGATATTTCTCCCTTCCAGTCGTGAAGATCTCGCAAGTGTGTTTTCTCCTTAGGAATCGTGAGGACTCCTAAGTGTATGGCTTCTCGTAAGTCGTAAGGGTCTTACAAGAGAGTTTTCCCCTTATAAGTCGAGAGGACTCACAAGGGTTGTTCACTGTGCGAATATATCCCTAGTCACGGGTGGGACTTGGTAAGGGAAATGTTTATTCGCGCCCGTGGATCGTATACAAGGGTCAGCATTGAGCCGCCTGTAGGGCAGTATCGGAGGTTGTAGGGGCTGCTTAAGAACAGGCACAGATCCCTGTAGCTTAAGACTTTTGAATCTTACGAGCCGTGAGGGTCTCATAAGATGGTTCTCCTTACGAGTCGTGAGGATCTCGCAAGTGTGATTTCTCCTTAGGAATCATGGGGATCCCTAAGTGTGTTGCTCCCTTTGTGAGTCGTAAGTATCTCACGCAGGCGGTTTCTCCTTACAAAGTCGAGAGGACCTTGCAATTGTCTTTTAACGAGATTGCGCCTTTTCGGGTTTTCACAAAACTCGCTGGTAGCCCTGCTGTTTTTACTCACGGAGCCCTTTCGGGTTTTCATCCGTGCCCATTTTGCTTATGGTCATACCGTTCTTTTTTTCTTTTTTTTTTTAACGAGGCTGCGCCCTTTCGGGTTTTCACAAGACTCGCCGGTAGCCCTGCTTTTTTTACTCACGGAGCCCTTTCGGGTTTTCATCCGTGCCCATTTTGCTTATGGACATACCATTCTTCTCTTTTTTTTATTCTTCTTCTTTTTTTATCAACTTTGGGACGCTGCAAGCCATCGTAGTTTATCGACGTCTCGGTCAACGGCTAGTTTTAGGACATAGTGGTCCGTTGTTAGTTTAGGGACATTTCGGTCCACAGCCAGTTTTAGGACATAGTGGTCCACCGTCGCCGTATTTGAGGCGAATCTCTAGTTTACTGACTTCTCTGTCTATGGGGCTTTCCCTATGACTGAGCATGATGCCCCCGGCGTGTCCACCTTTTTAGGAGCATGAGGCTGTGGCGGGCTCACCTTCCAGTTTTCGGACAACGTGAAATTGCCCTGTTGGTACTGGTCTTCAACCCAGTTTTTGAAGACGTAGCAGTTTTCGATCGGATGGCCCAATACTTGGTGGTAAGGGCAGTAATTAGGATTGTTGACATCATTCAATTATAGCTGGTGTTTCAGCTCCGGTAGAGTGATAATTCTGTTGCGCACCGCTAGTTCGAACAGCCTTTTTGTTTCATCATGGGGAAATGAATAAGGACGTTTCAACTTCTGATAGAGGGGTTGCCGCTTGTTGCTTTGGCGAACAACCGGTCTAGGGTCACTTGATTGTTGTTGAGCGTTGGCGACGAAAGCCGTTTTTTCCTTCCCTTTATCCTTTTTGTTCGATCCCTTGTTTGCGGGTCCGAGATTCTTTCCGGGTAGCGTGCAATTGCACGGCTGATTGTTCTCGCAACTCCTCAATTTTTTTATTTCAGAGATGGATTCCTTGAAGAGAGGGCCGAGGGCTACTTTTTCGTCAGAATCTCTCCCGAAGGTGAGAACTCGCGATACCTCGGGATCAACCCTTTGACAATTGCCGGCACTTCTTTTAAGCTCATCTGTCGCATTTTTCCGTTGTCTACGAGCTTCACGCTTTGTCCTGTTGAAGTGTTGCCTGTGAACGACATACCCTTACCACCAACACTTAAAGGAGTTGCAGTCTTCAGTAGGATGTGCGATCTTCTGATGATATAAGCAGAAGTTAGGATGTACGTCCGCTTCATCAAGATGTATACCACCAGGAGAATTTTCTCCGAAAGAGGGCAGCCTCATCCCTATCGATATGGCTTTGGTGAATCGTTTCCTCGTCTTGATCCTGCTTTCATTTACGGTGGATGTACTTTGATCTGACGGGAGTGTTTCGACCCTTTTGTTTAGTCGCCGGCGTTTGGCCTTTTCAAATATGGCCATCTCACGCTCCCGATCGGCTTTACTTTTTAGATGAATTTCACTCAGGAAGGCGTCGATCATTTCGTCTGACGGCCATAGAAGTTCTGGTTCAGGACTTTCCCCCCGTCTCTCGGTGCAAAGAGCTTCTTTATCATCTATCGACGAGTGAGAGATCACATGGCAGCTTGCCACATAATCCTCAGATTCATCTGACGAGTCTTTGTCATCATCTCCGTCCTCAAGGACGTGGCTGAGGGATTCTTGGAGTGTGATTGGGGTCAATGCCTTCTGATTATATTCTTCCAGTGTGTCAATATGTTTTTGTAGATCTGTGCGCTTGTCATCAAACTTCACGGGCTTTTGTGTCTTCTCCTTCTTCTTCGAAGATTTTGACGGCTGGGTGCGAGCGCTTTGACCATCACCACCGGATTTTGTAGTTGGGCGCGGTTTCAGCATTCCCTCGACGACCTCGGGTTCCAGTGAATTTTTCCACCTGATTGCCGGGAACGTTTGGAGATCCTTCAGCATCCTTTTCGTCTTGGCTGAAAGAACGATCTCCCATGGAGCTTCTTCAACAAAAGAGCACGTTGCCCCCAGCGTGTCGACCTTTTTGGGAGCATAAGGCTGTGGCGGGTTCACCTTCCAGTTTTCGGATAACGCGAACTTGCCTTGTTGGTATTAGTCCTCAATCCAGCCTTTAAAAACGAAGCAATCTTTGATTGGATGGCTTACTGCTTGATGGTAAGGGCAGTAATTAGGATTGTTGAGATCGCCTGGCTGCATTGGACGTTTTGGACTCGGCAGATTCATGAGTCTGTTGCGCACTGCCAGCTCGAACAGTCTTCTCGTTTTATCCTGAGGAAACGAGTAAGGATGTCCCAGTCTCTCCTCAAGGGATGGGCGTGGACGCATATTGTTTTGACGGACAACCGGCTTTAAGTTGCTCGGCTGTTGTTGAGTATTAGCGACAAAAGTTGCTTTCTCTTTCCCTTTTTCATGTCGAGGATCCGTTTTTGAAGGAGATGGTCTGTGACCCATCTGATCCATTTGGGCCAACTTGTCAATCAAGGCCTGGAAAGTCGTCGGCTTGGAAAACATCATGAATTGGGAGATAGTCGACTGAGGGTCAAGAGTACCCACAAACATGCCTACCGCAGGTGCTTCTTCGATGCGTTGTTCGCATTTCGACCATAAGTTTCGCCATCGTATTGAGTATTGAACACACGTTTCGCCTGGCCTTCCCCAGGCGTTGATCAATGCGGTGATCGGGGTGCGCTCGCTGGTGCTTCCAAATCTTTGTGTAAACAGAAGCTCCATCTCCGCAAATGTTTTGACGGAGTCCTTAGGTAGCTCCGAATACCATTCGAAGGCCGTTTCCGCTAAGCTGCCGACGAATTGGCAAAGCAACTGTTTATCATCGCCTCCAGTGTTACCGCATAAGGCTCTGAATTGAGCGACATGCTGATGTGGATTCCCCGTCCCTTTATATATATGGAACTTAGGGATCGTATATCCCGACGGGTACTTTATCTGATCATACCAGCCTGGATACGGTCGCCCAGTTTTAACGACTTGACCGGCTGCTTCATTTGCCTGGTGAGCTCGTATTTGCTGAGCTATATAGTCATCCAGTGCGGCCTTGGAAATGGTTTCCTCCTTTGTTGCTGAAAGAGCCGGAGGAAGATTAGATGTCTCCCCTCTATCGTCTTCAATAATGATCGGAGGGTCTTCGGCTGGAGGATCCGGCTGTAACATCATCCCGATCATGTCTTGGAAGAGAAGAGCCATTTGTTTTATGTTGGCAGCTTGTTCTGCTGCTTCTCTGTCCTTCTTTTCGAGGACTCTGCGTAGGAAGTCAGCGTCAGTTTCTTGTTCATGACGCTGTTCTGATGATGCCTCCGGGCTTTCTTTTGGCCCGGTAAGTGCGGCCATTGTAGTCAGCATCTCTTGAAGCTTCTGCTTTTGCTCTTGGGCTTTTGTCACGGATCAGGTGAGCGGTCGGTGACCCGTCGAAGCATGGCTTTCCTCCTTTCCTGAAGTCATATAAACAGTATGCACCACCATGCCCCCAGACTTAGGGCGTTTGGGTTCAGTGGTCTTGCGATTCGTTGCAGACTTAGGGATTTTCTCCGGCCTTCTCCTCTTGTGGGTGGTCGAAGTTGAGGGGTCCATAGCAGCGGGAACCCAAGTAGGTGACACCTTCTGTGGTACGATAGGGTGGTCCTTCTCTTGTCGAACTTTCATATTCTTCGGTCGGCGGGAGTAGTCTTGATCAATCACGGAGTCTTGGACCTGTCGCCAGACCTTGTAAATTTTAGAGGGCATCCGCTGAGGGGGATGTTCAAACTTCGCCTTTGTAGCGTTCTCCATTGGTGGAGGAGATCTTTTCAGCACAGCAGTTGGCGAATTCCTGCGTACCTTGTTAAGTAGTTCAAAGTTGTTCCCAGTTAGAACAGCAGCATCAACTTCCACCATTGGAGTTGGCAGAGTTAGTCCAGAAGGGGAGTTGCCCCCAGCTTTCTCACTCGGCTCCAGTGGCGACGTCGAGCATGTCGTGCGGCCGGGATCACCTCCGCTGTTGGATCAGCTTTCCCGTGCCCCTTGTTCTGATGAGAGTCTGCTGTTGGCGCTAGCCTGTTAAAGACAGATGCTCGCTGAGAGGGGATAGTCAGTCTTGTGAAGGCCGACTTTCGAACAGGGGAAACAACCTTCATGACTTCACGCGAAGTTGGAGCTGAAACGGCCAGTCTCGTGACGACCGACCCCTTAGCAGGAGAAGCCGCCTTGGAGACTTCAGGAGTAGGGATGGCTATATTCTTTGGGATGGACACTTCGGGTATCACGGGTTTCTCGGCAGGCCCATCGGAGTTTAAGCTCAGCCTGGTGAAGACCGAGGAGTTGGAGTTGGACGACCCGTTGAGAGGAGCCGCAGTAGTTGCGAGCCGGTTAAAGACCGAGCTCTTTGGGGCTTCTTGCAATGGTACAGGGGCGCTGAAGCTCATCGGTGGGATCATGGTCCCAAAGAACATTCCAGTGGTGGCCTGCGTCACTTGTTCCACTAGCATCTTGAACAGGGAGGCCGCTTGGGGCCCGTAAGTCACTCCTCCGGACAGGACGGAGCGAGAGTTGCAGTTGCAGTTAGTGTAGTTTGAAGCCATTGGTCTTCTGTTTTCTGCACGGAGCAAGACACAAAATCTAAGTACCTTGAATCCACATGCAACTATAGCAAACCGCGATTCGTTCGTGAACACGACATACGAAGTGTGGAGTGGAAAGAGGAAGAGGTCCCACCGGGCGTGCCAGAATCTGTTTACCGCCGGAAACCGGGAAGACGGACTGTCTAGCCAGAATCTGGGGGCAGATGCTAATTGGTGCTATCCGTCCACCTCTCCGAAGATGCCAAGTTGATTTATGGTACCATGTATCGAAGGTTTAAGCGGATGCGTCCGATGTAGCAGACTTCGTCAGATTCCCCCTCGTCTGCGGGGTTTTTGCTTGTGGGGACGCTCTTCCCTGCAGGCGCAAGCCCTTGCAGTTAATTATGCTACCGCATCGCGATAACAACTTTCTCCTTCTCCAGCTGGTCACTTCGTGTCGTGGGTGTTTGTTATGTTTGTGGTTGCCCGTGGATTGTATACGGAGACTAATTTATGTTGTCGCCCGTAGGACGTGGATTAGTCCAAATCCATATTTTCTTAGATTTGGGTTTGGGCTTTTGGTTTAAGGATACGTTAGTCTCATTTTGGACTAAGATCAACTTAAACATTTGTTAAGGATACGTTAGTCTAATTTCCAGACTAAGATCAACTTAACAGGATCATTTAGATCCAACAAGAGAGCATTTGGGCTCTATCGTTTAGTTTACGGACATTTTGGTCGATTGCCAGTTTAGGGACATGGTGGTCCCTTGTTAGTTTAAAGACATCCCGGTAAAGGTTAAGGAGTAGTCCGTGTAATGTATGGCCGTCGGGACCCGTCACCTCTCTGAAGACGTTGAAGGATTACAACGACAAATATCAGAGGAGTTCAGAGATGTACCCTTGAACCAATGTTGGTTGGGAGATTTATAGTCCAATTTGGGACTAAAGTCAGTTTGAAGGTTTATGAGCATATGGGCTCAGTTGTTATGAGTTGAACATTTTATTGTTCTGGCTTTTAAGCCTTTATTTGGGCTCGGCCTTTTTATTAATGCATAGCATTGGGCTCTGTAATTAAATGCATGGCATTTATCAGGAGCAAAATAGTGGTCTGATAGTGCGCCATATGGCTTGTCAGGCGCTTTGCGCCAATCAAAGAGTGCATTGCGCTAGCGTATGCAAAGGTGACACGTGTCACGCTCAGCGCTAAGCGCAAATCTGTTAGCGCACTGCGCTTTATAAGTGCGCTGCACCAGTTTATGGGTGCACCGGTGAGTGACACGTGGCGCGCTCTGGCGCTGTGCGCCAGTCCAAGAGCGCAGTGCGCTATTTTTAGAAGCGCAAAGCGCAAACTGTTCTGTGGTTGACACGTGGCGCGTTTTGGCGCTGTGCGCCAGTCCAATAAGTGCAAAGGCGCAATTCAAGAGTGCAAGGCACTGTCCAATAGCGCAGAGCGCATTTTGATCAGTTTAAGATCAAAGAACAAGTTTTTTGTTCATCAAAGGAGGCCTTGCCTCAAGATCCAAGAACCAAAGTTCTTGTTTTTATCAAAAGGCTATGCCTTTATAGATCAAAAGATCTGTGAATGAAGTAAATTACTTCTTTTAATCTTTTATAATTAGATCTTTCTTGATATTTTTCTTCTCTATTGAAGATCTTGATCTTGTTCTTAGATCTCTGATCTTTTTAGAAGATGATTCTTCTTTTTTAATGGGATGATTTTATCTCTGTTCTACAAGAATATAATTCTTTACCTTTAAATATGAAGAAAATGATCTTCTTTTTTCAAAGGCTTGCCTTTCTTTCTCTTTGAGTTCTTCTCTCAAAGTTTTCAGAGGGTTCTCTCTATGTGAGACTTGAAGTCTTGGGGCCTTTATATAGGGCCAATTGATTTGTTAAGTTAGTTGCAGAGATTTTTCTCTGATTGATTTGGGGATATTTCCCCACCGTTGGATCTATTATTCTAGGGCTTCTATTTTACAGAAGATAATCTTCTTATTTTAATAAGATTGGAAAGATCTTTCTAGAACAGAATTTTAATAATTTATTATTATTATTAGATCTTTTGAACTAACGGTAGGGAATTCTTTAAATTCCAGCGCTGGCGCAATTGGCGCTAGCGCGCCTGCGTTTGACATGTGGCGCGCAGCGCAGAGCGCAGCGCAACTGCGCTAGCGCGCCTGCTTTTGACACGTGGCGCGCAGTGCAGAGCGCAAGGAATCTGAAGCGTTGCTTCAATTTTTGAACTTTGAAATTCAAAACAGAGCATTGCGCTGATTGGGGGAAACAACCGTACAGTCTGGTCTCTTCTTCAAAGAGTATCACATACCGGGTTTGGGGAGTGGAATCTGTCAAACCCCCAATAACCCGATAAGTCATACTAACAGAGGACTCATAACTAAAGAGATACAACTGGTAACACTTACCAGTTTATCTTTACAGCCGTGGCCATGGACTTGTGGCTATAGTCGTGTCCTGCACAGTGCGATATCGACTCCCAATATCAGGAGTGACGAATTCCCTCAACCGCTCACTGCCTCCATATGCTTCGGGAATGTACCCAACTAAAACCTGTTTGAACGACTCAGTAGAGCCATGGTAAGGTAGTAATCTAAGTACAATAGGAACACACACGAAACACTGTGATGATTTCAGGTCTATGGACTACCCTGTACTTATGTCACCAGGGAACTGCTATTTGACATTAGTATAATACCATCCAAGAGTTCTCGGCGAGTCCATCCAGTGTAACTCATCAAATGAGCACCTGTATACAATCATCAATGTCAAACTCCAATCGCTATGGGATCAGCCATCGCCCCGTATAGGGTCTTGAAACATATACATTAGTCTAAACTGGAGTACCGATGCCCAGTCTTGATACTCCTACGACTAGGGACATTTAAGGATGTACTTATAAACTATCAGGCCCAATAGTATTGTTGGATATGTATGCCCTAGAGGCGATTATTGTATATGCATATATATAGATGCTAGGGATATGTATGTACAGGACATTCTTGTTCAGTTATATAGTATATTGTTTCAGTTGTCTTTTATCAGAATATGTGTATTTGTTTTTATTCTTGCTTTATCTAGCTTGCACATATTGATTAAGACTTGGTACGGTAATATCTATCATGGTTTGACTTTATCTTAACATGGCATATGTTATACATGTTATTACATATTGCGGTTACATGTTGATAAAGCCCGTAGGATCTTGCTTGACTACCTGCGTTGTGATGGCGATCATACTTGTAGGAGCAGGGTAGTCCATAAGCACATCCTTAAATGGTCCCTAATCATGTGAGTATCGAGACTGGGCATTGATACTCCAGAGTAGACTAGTGTATACACTTCTATCCCCGACAAGGGGCAATGGTTGTCCCGCAGCCATTGTCAGATGCACCTAAGATCATATACAGGTGCTCAATGGGTGTGAGTACACTGGACGGACTGACGGAGAACTTCCAGATGGTATTATACCTATCGTCAGATGGAAGTTCTCAGATGACATGTGTACGGGTTAGTCTTGAGACCTGAGATCATCATTTGTCTCGTGTGAGTTCCCACCGTACTTTGATCACTACCGTACCACGGCTCTACTGAGTCGTGCAAACAGGTTTTGATTGGGTACAGTCCCGAGCCACATGGAGGCAGTGAGCGATTGTTGGGGATTCGTCTCTTCCGGTATTGGGAGTCGATATCGCACTGTGTTTCGATTAGTCAGGAACATAAGATGTTGGCCAAGGCAGTTGGGATTTACTGGTAGGTTGATCAATAGTTTCCCGGATTAGTCCTGAGCCACATTATCACGACTTATCGGGTTATTAGGGTCTGACTTTTACTACTCCCTAAACCCGGTATGCGATACTCTTTGATGAAGAGAACAGACTGTACAGATATTGTCACGAATAGGCTCAGTTAGAGTTCGGACGAGTTTGCTCGTCGGCCTTCATTTTCGACAGGTACCTGGGTAGCCATTACGTATTGCTATTGCCGCTGACATGCTTCTGGTTAAACCCACTGCTAGCGTACTGTCGAGTCTTTAGAGTTCCACACAGAGGGTTTCCCTACTTCGGGCGAAACGATGTAGATGCCGTATGGTTTTATGGCAGGGATTTGATCACATACATGTACTTGTGCACGTGTGATGTTCGGACAGATAATACTAGTGGGCTTTGGTTTAAGCTGAATCCTAGTATTTAATTGATGGATTATTTTTGTCTCTTTGTATTCGAATTCTTCGAATGCGGATGCGGGTATGTATATACGGATGAGGGGCGTTCTCATAATTTTGCGGGACAGCTTCTAGAAGAGACACCTCATTTAGGGTTTCCTTTTCCATTTGGATTAATTCTTCAAGTGAGGTGTAGAAAATGAGTTGGAGATATTTTCTTGGATGAGCTATGAGTCATCACTTGACAAAATAGATATTTTGTGAGCCATGGTTGATATTTGTGAGATATTTATTTATCTAATCAATTATCACATGGTATATTATTCATCACAAATGAATGAGCATTCTTCATCCAAGTTCTTTCTCTCCTCTCTCAATCATTTTCTTCAAGTGACCTTCTTCCTCATCAAACCCTAAAAGCTCTCATGTGTTGAGAATCCTAGGATTCCAAGAGACAAATCACTCCATCTTCTCACTCTATACAATCTAGGACTTCTAGTTTAGCGAACTAGAAGCCGTAGTTACCTAGGATTTGAGGTCGGAGCTCAAAGTTGGAACTCTCGGGTGGATTATCTTTGACTCGAGGTGGCCAAAGTTTAAGCACGATCCGTACATCCATCGAGGCGTTAGAGGAAAGGATTGAAGACCCAAAGGACTTGATTGTCATGGTATAACTCCTTCTCTTGGTAGATAGCTTCTCAAGTTGGTTTGTTTATTTAGGTCTTATGGTAGATCCGGTGTTTCGTTTATTCTAGCGCTAGTTTAAGCATCCAAGAATTTTTTTTATTCTGCATATCGGCCACGGTAAATGGGCAGCAGCGCTAGAATAACCATTCATGGTATCAGAGCCACTCCATAAGCCTTAGATAACTCGTTGCGACGTTAGAAATATATCGCACACGAAATGCTGATGAAAACAGTTTCAAAAACTGATATTTCGAGTTGTTTGCACACCCCGTGGGCTCACGGTTTGAACCGAGAAGCCACGGGGTGAAGCATGCGCACCTCTGGGTTACCCCGAGGGGGGACCGAATGGCTTGGCCCACTCCCCAAGACGACCACAAGGCGGTCTTGGCGGTGGGGACCCGAAACTGCCCCACCTTGGGCAGTTTCGGGTCTGCCTCACCCCATGGCCACCTCATGGTGGCCTCAGGGGTAGAGTACCCCCTTTAGGCCCCCCGACTCAAATTTAATTTTGTTCTCTAACTCCCCGCGAAGGTTCGAGCATGTTTCGTTTTGATTCGAACTTCCGGATTGGCTTAAAACGTCGGTTTTTGGAACTTTAGCTCACTGGATTTTTCATGTTTTGGAAATTGGTTTAGTTTGCTAATTGCGTGCTGAATTCTAATGTCGTAGTTTGTTATACTTGCTTCTGTGATGCGTACATGTGTTGTTTAACGTCTTCTAATCGCTATACGTTGATTAGAAGGGATTGCACGCATCTAGTTTATCTATGGTGTTGGATGTGATATCTTTGAGATGATATTGTCGGATTGTTATGATGGATAGCATATTGTGCAATGTTTGTAGTACAGTTATGATTCATTTGTATATTCATTATTGCGGGGCGAGCGTATGTCACGACCCGAAATTGGCACGTGACGGCCCTAATACTACGCAATGCCTAAAGACGTAACGCAGTTAAAGAAAGCCAAAACCCAGAAATCTGAACCAAATAAAGACAAGAAAAGATAATAGCAGTTTTGAAACATTTGAAATCACAACCCAAATTCTTTAAAAAAAATTCAGCTTGCTTTCTTAAAAATTTTGGCAGCACCCCCTTTATAAAAGCTAACCCCGAAACGGGTACAACAATTTAAGATAAATAAAGCATCCCCAAACGGGAGCAAATACACGCCCAAAGGCGGAAAACAATCACCACCACAAATATACGACGCCGTAGCGAAGAAATAAAGACAATAGAGAGAAAGCTGTATAAAAGACAACAAATCCACAATTTATACAATATCGTCCTCACCAAGTCTCTAAGTCAACAACATAATAGTAGATGGAGAGTACAAGATACAACGAATATACAATACAAATACAGATAACCACCAAAACCCACCTGAACAAAACAGCACACTGTGAGCCGATGCGGATTATGTAGCAAAAGATGATAGATGAATAGCCAGCCACGACTACTCTGGGGAACACTCTGTAACTCCTGTGGCACAACGGGGGTGAGTTGCCAACTCGTGAATAGTAAATAACATATGCAGGTAATCGCAAGAATGCACGTAAAGAGTGAATCTAAGATATGCAATAACATGTCATATGAATGCAGAATAATGGAAAGTACTCTAGCAGGTACAACAAATATATGAAGCAATAATAATATGACAATAGTATGCAATAATCATGCAATAAGGGTGTGAGAATATAAATATGCAACAATCATGAAAGGTACACTAACAGGTACTACTAATACATGAAACAGTGCACAAAAAGATAAAGCTGAGGTATGGAGTGAAATATGTTATTTCCACGGAATCCTGACATCGTGGTAGGATCACAATCCAGCAAGACAATTCAAATCCCAATTCCTCAAATCAGCCCCCAAATTGGCACTCATATTATCTAAGTATCACATATCCTCAATTGTACAATATCAAGTATATCTCGTATATTCCGAATGTACAACATCAAGTATATCTCACATATATGGAATGTACAACATCAAGTATATCTCACGTATATCGAATGTACAATCATCAAGTATATCTCATATATATCAAATGTACAAAATCAAGTGGATCTCACATATCTCGTATGTACAATATCAAGTATATCTCACATATCTCGAATGTACAACAGCAAGTAGATCTCATATATCTCGAATGTACAATATCAAGTAGATCTCACATATCTCGTATGTACAATATTAAGTATATCTCACATATCTCGAATGTACAACAGTAAGTAGATCTCACATATCTATCCAGTATCCAATCTCAAATGAATCTCTATCCAATCTCAAATGAATCTCTTATATCCCGAGTCAAATCTCCAGCAAAATTCTAACATCCTAAATATAATGGCATAATTAAATATGATGAGGTCAATACACATATATTAGTGTCGCATTCCACTAATATTGGTGTAAGGGTATATATAACAGCGAATAAATCCCATGTTATTTATACAAATAGTAATTAGAAATATTATGAAACCAATGTGCCAAGCATCGACACAGAAATACTGATCTATCAGATGTCGCCTCCCAGACTAACATACTGATAGGTACGTATCATACGCTATCCCGAAAGCTCGAGTGCCTAGCTCTGACCCTCGCCTCTCGACGTATCCATACGTACATGACTCCCGTCGGTATCCACATGATAACCGCTGAGTCATTGGTCCTGTCACCGGGTAGTATGTTTCCCCTAAGCCTCATCGCCTGACACCACGACATCGTTCTTGCTTCGGGGTACCTCCGGGCCCCACCATGTACCCGCACGCGGACCCCTCCTTTCCTCGCATGGGGTATACACATCGTAAACGACAAATTTCATGGTGGCTGCTGAAATATTAGATCAAGGAAACCGGGTTTTTCAAATAATGCATAATTTCATGAACTCCCGCGGTCCCCAAATCCAGAAAACATCATGAAAAATCCATTTAACAATGCGAAAATCCATGAATATAATATGTACGACATATCTGAAATGCAAGCATATAAAGGAAAACCGCTAATTAACTGCATCAACTTAATACCAATATCTTGCGGTTCCTATATTATCCGATTCTAAATAACATCAAGTAAAGATAAACATGTAGCTAACACCAGATGTATGTGTCTACCTATAAGTAAATGATGTAATATACCCTCTGGGTATAAGAACAGTATGTGCAAGGTATACCTGTAGCTATGTCATGGAGTGTGTATGTACCTATCACTAATGGTACAATACTCTATAGGAATACAGGTATGCTAAATGCCATATATGATAAGCAGTATGAATCAATGTCAAAATGTCCCTAACCAAGCAATATAACATCTATAAGTAGTTTGTGTGTGACATGGCAATAATTGACGGTGTGTATAGCATACAATCAGTTCTCGTGCAATATTGTTAGTGTATATGCCCTAGAGGCCATTACTGTATCATACTAGCTTGTATATTACTTAAAGGAAGCTTGGGATATTCACAGTTGTATATACAATCTTGCTCAAACTGGTAGTATGCTACTTGGTTTTCCTCTACTTCAATATGTGCATGTGTTTCTTTTAGCATATCGCTTATATACATATTAGTAGAGCCCTTAGGATCTTTGCTTGATTACCAGCATTGTGATGGCGCTCACACTCGTGGGGGCTGGGTAATCCATAAGCACATTCTTATACAGGTCCCTAGTCGTTGGACTATCGAGACAGGGCATCGATACTCCGGAGTAGACTAGCGTATGCGCTTCTCAGCCCAGTAGGGGAGACGGTCTGTCCCACAGCCGTCAGTACGTCGTACTTGAGACAGTATGCGGGTGCTCGTTAGGTTACGAGTACACTGGACAGGACTCGTCGGGAATTGTTGGTTGGTATTATACCTATCGTCAGTTATCAGTTCCCAGGTGACATGAGTACAGCTTAGTCCGTTGACTTGACACTGTCACTTCGCCTCGAGTGTGTTCCCACTGTACTTTGATTACTACCCTACCACGGCTCAAAGGAGTCGTGCAAACAGGTAGTAGTTGGGTGCAGTCCCAAAGCATTTGGAGGCAGTGACGGTTAGACAGGATTCGTCTCTCCCGGTATTGGGGGTTGACATCGCGCTGTGTCTAGGAGAGCCATTACACGAGTAGTCCCTGGCTAAGGCAAGCGAGATATACTGGTAGGTTTCCAGTGTTATCTCAGGGTGTTCTGGGCTACACTCCGACATGACTTGTACCGCTATTAGGGGACTGACGTTCACCGCCCCCCTAGGCCCGCCATGCGATGTATCAGATGAACAGACCGGACTGTACGGAGACTGTCACATACAGGCTCAGTAGGAGTTCAGATGGGGTCACCTCGTCAGTCTTCTTATTGGCATCTACCTGGGGACCGTTACGTACAGCTAGTGCCGCTTGCGGTCTGTGGTTAAACCTACTGCCAGCGTAGTGTCGAGTCTTTAGAGTCCCACACAGAGAGCTATTCGCCTTTAGGCAAAATGAGTAGAGGTCGCATGGTTTTGCGACAGGGTTCGTTCACATCCACGCACTTGTGCACGTTTGCTGTCCGGACAGCTTATACTAGCGGGCTTTGGTTTAAGCCGGATCCTAGTATATGTTTTGGGATTGGTTTTTATCTCATTGTATTCGTGTTCCTCGGATCACGAATACGGGTGCGTATGCACAGTTGATTGAGACAGAGGGAGATGACTTTGATTAGGGTTAATGACCATTGTCATTTTATTAACCCTAATGCTTATGTGTGTATTATAATTAATTGATATTAGCTATATCTAGTTGTGCATGGTAAGGGTTGTTGACATTTTGACCATACTTGACTTGTTGACCTTAGTTGACATGTTGACCTTCTTCATTCCATATAAAAGATGCTCTTTGATCCTTGCAATTTTCATTTAATGTGAAATGATAATGGTCAAGTCTTGATTAAACCATGACAATTGTCTAGCTAATTATCTAATTTTTATAATTCACACATATATGTGAGAATGGCTTATTATTCTCTCATTCTATCATATACTTTCTCTCTCTTGTTCTTCCTCTCCCTCAAGCTCTCCCCTCTCATGTGTTGAGAAACACTTGAGCTTGAGAAAAACCTCTTCTTGATAATCTCTACTCTCATCTAAGGTACTAGGATTAGCACTTCTAGCACTTTAGTTTCTTCTAGCTTAGAGTTGAAGCCAAAGGTTGAGGCTCTCGGGTGGATCCTTCTTCAACTCAAGAAGGCGACAAGGTGATCTCTTTCTTCCACTTCAAGGAGTAAGGAGAGAAGGACATAAAGCCCAAGGTATAACTTTTCTTCCATGTAGCTAATTTCTAGTTAGCTTTAGTTAGTTTTTGTTTAGCAAAGATCCTTCTTTTGTTAGTCCATGTTGCCTAGCATGATAAAAATCCGATTTTTATTACGTTTTCCGCCTCCCCGCAAGTACCGGGGTGGGCAACGTGGACTTACAGTGGTATCTGAGCCTAACTAAACATAAACTAGCTAGGTTAGTAAAGTGTATGGAAGTTTGATCGGAAAAATCGCAAAACCAAAACATGAAAACCCTAACTTTCTGTTGAAATTTTTTCTGCTCTAAAAATAAAAAATCATACTTCGAAAATCGGCTCAGGGTTTTGTGAAGAAGTACACCAAAAACGGCCAAGTGAACAGTTCAAAGCGCGGCGGTTCCGCGGCAAAAGCATGCCTGTTGCCGCGGAACCGCCGCCGTTTTAACTCTTCTCTGGACCGGGTTTGGTGCAGTATTCTTATGGTAAGGTTTTGGGATTTTTAAGATGGTTTATTTGTGCCCAGGTTTTCCAGAAAAGAAATTTGTTTTTGGGGGACTATAAATCCGTATTTTTGATCGAACTTCACTACACTTTGACTAAAGGGTTATATCTGTGATGTTTATATGTATTGAACGTCCGCTAATCGCTATACGTCGATTAGTGGGGGTTATACATATCTGTGATCTGTGTTTGTTGATGGTATGTGTATATGAATGCGTTGGATTGTCACGGGTGAATAGCCGTGGTGGATGTGAGATGAGTGTTTCTTTTTCTTTCATTCATGTAATATGTAAATTGATGTATTATTATTTGTTTGGCCGCACAACCGGGTCGGGGTTGTTGCCGTCATTGTATAATTCTTTTTACTGTTTTTGCTCCTAGGATAGACCCATGGAGGGGGTGCACAAACTACCGGGTATCTCGAAGTGCCGAGTGGCCTACTCACGGTGTTGAGGGAGGTTGCTTCGCTTCGGGTACTTGGCGGGTAGTTTGCCGCACCCGTAGGGGTCTTGGGTGGGGTATTGGCTATTTACAGCGACCGTGTAATCCGCTTTTCATTGCAGGCTCGAACGGATTGCGGATTCCTAGTATATCCAATGTATTCATCTGTGATCTGTAATGTCTATCATTGCTATATATCTATATACTATAACTATTTAGGCGTTGCTTATGTTTTACAGCCGCGCTAGCCCAGCCCCCGCTCTGTCGTTAGTTAAGTAACCTAACGGGTGATGACGGGGCCCCGTGGCGAATGTGAATGGCATAAGCGTACGTCATATTTTGGTTGTTTTCTGCAATGGTAGGATTAAATGATGGGACGTATTAAAAGAACTAATGCAAGAAAATAAACAAAGTTAAAGTCGATTGGAACACTTTGAAAACCACTCGGTTCTTTTCAAAACTAAACTTTTAAATGCGGAACTTGAACCACTCCTTTTAAAAGCTATCTCGTTCCATCGATTATATCAAGTTCACTACGTTCACGGTTTCGCCAAAACCATTCGTAGCCCTCCGTCATTTCGGTTAAATATTCAGTAGTATTCAAGCTATGTATTTTGACCTTCGCCAAGGCATAGTGATTGGTAGCTGCTGAATATTTATCTGTAGCATAGATAGATGCGTTGGTTTGGCACAGTCGTACTACTATTTTGGCCTTCGTCAAGGGTATGTACGGATGGGTTCAAATTAACCTGGATAATGACGGGTAGAACTTGACATGTGACTTATGATATGTTGGCCTTCGTCAAGGTCATAAGAGCATGGGGCAAAAATCCACATCGGGAGTTTCAAAAGTACTGAAACTTGCTAGCGCTGCATACCATTTGGAGTGTGATGATTCTGGTACGATTCCTTCGGTTTTATCATGCGATGATATTTGGATCCCGATCCTACTGTGAGTATATGCTACTCCTCGGGAAAACTCCCACTTAACGATCAATGCTATAAACCTAGTAGGTGTCTAGAAAGGTGTTAGCGGGGCTACGCCCACAGGGAAAAGAGGTTACTTAATTAAGGAACTTCGCGAAAGCGTTGGAAAACCTCCCTCGAAGTACCGACACTGGCCTGGCTGAACGGTTAAGTATGTATTGTACGGTGAGATTGATCCTGACTAATTCTTCCTTTATGGTTTGAGGAGGGATTCGAGAGACAGTGGGAGTATCCTGTTTAGATAAATTAAAAACCAATCTAAACTTGCAAGAGAATCATGCTAAGTGTTTTCTTCTCTCTTTCTTAATTGCAGCGACCCAATGACCGCACCTAGGTTACATCTAGATAATAAAATGACTGAATCTGACTGTTATGACTGGCAATGGTCTGTCCAGATGTCCATTGCCCATGACAAGCTGGGACACCTCTTGACTGATCCAACCCCTGCCGTCTCAGGTCCAGTTTCCCCTGTCATGGATATTGATATCCGTAGGACATCGGAAGAAGACTGTGCGAAAGCCAAGTGCCTCGTGTTAGCCTCAATTCATGGTATATACCAGAGGCAGCACGAGAAGATGGACTCAGCTTCTATCTTCCTCCATAACAAAGTTTTATATGGAGAGCAATCTCGTATCGCAAGATATGAGACCTCGAACAAATTGCTTCCAGCGAGGTTGGCTATCGGGTCATCTGTAGGGGACAACGTCCTTACAGAGACCAGCTCTTTTGAGCTCTCGGACCTGAAGACTACGTTGAAGAACGGGTCAGATGCTGACTTAGTTCAACAGTCCCTACCTACTACCCTGAAGGAAACCAGGGAAGTAGAAAGAAAGGGAAAGGCAGAAGTTTCGGGACTGGATGTAGTAAAAGTGGGATGTTCCTATTGTAACGGGAATGAACATGGGCAGAAGGATTGCAGGGCTTGCAAAGCCAGTAGCCAGAATTCGAAGCATGTTGTGGCTTCGGCTTCAGGTGTGTTTGTAATTGAGAACTGTATGTCAGTTAACCCTACTTCCTGGGTATTGGATACCGGATCAGGATCTCATATCTGTAATTCGTTACAGGCTCTGAGAAACCGTAGGGTTATCAGGAAAGGTGATATGACTCTCAGGGTTGCTAACGGAATGAGCATGTATGCTGAATCCGTAGGGGAATATCATCTAGGACTGACAACTGGGCAGATATTGATTCTGCGTGAATGTTTTTATGTACCAGGTGCGAATTGTAATATCATATCTGTATCCTTACTTTCTAAGGAAGGATATGATTTTACTTTTGTAAGCGATGTAGTAAACATCCACCTAAATCAAGTTCTGATTGGGTCAGGTACATTGAAATACGGTATATACGTTTTGAATCAAGCTCAGGTCTTCAGTGTCCAGAACACACTTAAAAGAAAGTCTCCGGAATTAAATCAGGCTTTCTTATGGCATTGTAGACTGGGTCACATTAATGAAACACGGTTGACAAAGTTACATAAAGAAGGATACTTGGATCCGTTCGAGTACCAGTCTTATGCCACTTGTGAAGCTTGTCTCATGGGAAAGATGACAAAGACTCCGTTCACTGGACACGGAGAAAGTGCAAGTGAACTCTTGGGACTCATACACAGTGATGTGTGTGGTCCAATGTCTATACATGCGCGAAGTGGTTATTCATACTTCATTACTTTCACAGATGATTTCTCTAGGTATGGGCATGTCTTCTTGATGAAGCACAAATCCGAGGCCTTTGAGAAATTTCAGGAATACAAGAATGAAGTTGAAAAACAAACAGGCAAAAGTATTAAGACACTGAGATCTGATCGAGGTGGTGAATACTTAAGTGCCAAGTTTCTTGGCTACTTAAAAGAGAATGGAATTCTCTCTCAGCTTACTCCTCCATACACACCACAACACAACGGTGTATCGGAAAGGAGGAATCGAACCCTATTGGATATGGTTCGATCCATGATGAGTAAGGCTGAGTTGCCGCGTTCCTTCTGGGGTTATGCACTAGGATCAGCTGCATATCTTTTGAACAAGGTTCCCTCCAAGACTGTGCCTACCACACCATATCAGATATGGTGTGGGAAGAAACCCTGTCTTAAGTATCTGAAGATATGGGGATGTCCAGCTTTTGTAAAAAAGCAGCATGCGGACAAGCTCGAGGCACGCTCAGTACTGTGTAAGTTTGTGGGATACCCAAAGAACTCCAGGGGGTATTTTT
The DNA here is from genome assembly GCA_030015575.1 of Agapanthus africanus. NCBI lineage: Eukaryota > Viridiplantae > Streptophyta > Magnoliopsida > Asparagales > Amaryllidaceae > Agapanthus > Agapanthus africanus. Next base: position 629,906,593 of record CM057342.1, read on the forward strand.
TCTATTACGCAGAGGAACAAAAGGTTTTTGTTTCTCGTCATACCCAATTTCTGGAACATCAGTTTTTAGAAAAAGAAGCAAGTGGGAGCGTAGTAGAACTGGAAGAAATTCCAGAACCACAAACTATTACTGAAAGCTTGGAAGAACCAGAAGTTTCAAGAGAACCGGACATCCCAGCGCCACTCCGCAGGAGTAGTAGGCAGTCTCATCCGTCCGAGAGATACTACGGTTTTCTCATAGACGGGGATAGAAAGGATTGCACTATGGATTATGGTGAGCCTACTAGCTTCCAGCAAGCCATTTAGAGCGGCGACTCGGTAAAATGGTTGGATGCAATGCGGGCCGAGATGGTGTCCATGTACACCAACAAAGTTTGGACTTTGGACTTTGCTCCAGAAGGGGTAAAACCCGTAGGCTGCAAATGGATCTTCAGAAAGAAGATTGGTGTAGATGGGCAGGTTGAGACCTATAAAGCTAGACTTGTTGCAAAGGGTTTTCGTCAAAGACCTGGTTTGGACTATGACGAGACCTTTTCTCCAGTGGCTATGCAGAAATCCATTCGGATCCTTCTTGCCATTGCTGCTTTCCACGATTATGAAATCTGGCAGATGGACGTAAAGACGGCTTTCCTAAATGGAAATTTGGAAGAGTACGTCTATATGGATCAGCCAGAAGGATTCATGCAGAGTGGGAGCAGCGGTAGAGTGTGCAAGTTGCTAAAGTCCATCTATGGACTTAAGCAGGCATCGCGGAGTTGGAACATCTGCTTTGATGATACTGTCAAAGAATTCGACTTTATCAAAAACCCAGATGAACCATGCATTTACAGTAAGATTGTAGGGAGAACTGTGGTATTCCTCGTCTTGTACGTGGATGACATTCTCCTAATAGGAAATGATATTCCTATGCTACAGTCAGTCAAAGGATTCTTGTCACAGAGGTTCTCCATGAAGGACTTGGGCGATGCCAACTACATTCTGGGGATCCAGATCTATCGTGATAGATCTAAGAGGATGTTGGGACTTTCACAGTCAAGGTACATTGACACCATACTGAAAAGATTCAGTATGGAAGATTCCAAGCGCGGTAATTTACCGGCTTGTCACGGGATCACCCTCTCCAAAGAGATGTCTCCCAAGACTGATTTGGAAAGGGATCGCATGTCTATTATACCCTACGCTTCTGCGGTAGGCTCTATAATGTATGTGATGTTATGTACCAGACCAGATGTAGCATACGCATTGAGCGTTGTAAGCCGGTATCAGTCAAACCCAGGGGAGAAACACTGGATAGCGGTAAAGAACATTCTCAAGTACCTGAGAAGGACTAAGGAGATGTTCTTGGTGTATGACGAAAAAGACCTCCAGCCCGAGGCCTTTGCTGACTCCAGCTTCAAGAGTGACAAGGATGACTCCAAGTCCATGTCGGGTTATGTCTTTACCCTCAATGGAGGGGCGGTTTGCTGGAAGAGTTCCAAGCAGGAGACCGTTGCAGACTCAACTATGGAAGCGGAGTACATAGCTGCTTGCCATGCCGCAAAGGAAGCTGTCTGGATGAAGAAGTTCCTCACGGAGCTTCAGGTGGTTCCTACCATTGTTGATCCAATACCGCTGTATTGCGACAACAACGGCGCTATAGCTTTAGCGAAGGAACCCAGGTCCCATCAGAAGTCCAGGCACATTTTGAGGCGTTTCCACCTGATCAGGGAGATCGTAGATCGCCGGGAGATCGTAGATCGCCGGGAGATCGAGGTGAAGAGAGTAAATACGGAGAATAACACTGCAGATCAACTCACGAAGGCCCTACCCCAGACTCAGTTCGAGCGGCTGAATAGGTCTTCGATACGCCAGTACATGGCCTTAGTGCAAGTGGGAGATTGTTAGTGTATATGCCCTAGATGCCATTACTATATCATACTAGCTTGTATATTACTTAATGGAAGCTTGGGATATTCACAGTTGTATATACAATCTTGCTCAAAATGGTAGTATGCTACTTGGTTTGCCTCTACTTCAATATGTGCATGTGTTTCTTTTAGCATATCGCTTATATACATATTAGTAGAGCCCTTAGGATCTTTGCTTGATTACCAGCGTTGTGATGGCGCTCACACTCGTGGGGGTTGGGTAATCCATAAGCACATCCTTATATAGGTCCCTAGTCGTTGGACTATCGAGACAGGGCATCGATACTCCGGAGTAGACTAGCGTATGCGCTTCTCATCCCAGTGGGGGAGACGGTCTGTCCTACAGCCGTCAGTACGTCGTACTTGAGATAGTATGCGGGTGCTCGTTAGGTTACGAGTACACTGGACAGGACTCGTCGGGAACTGTTGGTTGGTATTATACCTATCGTCAGTTATCAGTTCCCAGGTGACATGAGTACAGCTTAGTCCGTTGACTTGACACTGTCACTTCGCCTCGAGTGTGTTCCCACTGTACTTTGATTACTACCCTACCATGGCTCAAAGGAGTCGTGCAAACAGGTAGTAGTTGGGTACAGTCCCGAAGCACTTAGAGGCAGTGACGGTTAGACAGGATTCGTCTCTCCTGGTATTGGGGGTTGACATCGCGCTGTGTCTAGGAGAGCCATTACACGAGTAGTCCCTGGCCAGGGCAAGCGAGATATACTGGTAGGTTTCCAGTATTATCTCAGGGTGTTCTGGGCTACACTCCGACACGACTTGTACCGCTATTAGGGGACTGACGTTCACCGCCCCCCTAGGCCCGCCATGTGATGTATCAGACGAACAGACCGGACTGTACGGAGACTGTCACATACAGGCTCAGTAGGAGTTCAGATGGGGTCACCTCGTCAGTCTTCTTATCGGCATCTACCTGGGGACCGTTACGTACAGCTAGTACCGATTGCGGTCTGTGGTTCAACCCACTGCCAGCGTAGTGTCGAGTCTTTAGAGTCCCATACAGAGAGCTATTCGCCTTTAGGCAAAATGAGTAGAGGTCGCATGGTTTTGCGACAGGGTTCGTTCACATCCGCGCACTTATGCACGTTTGCTGTCCGGACAGCTTATACTAGCGGGCTTTGGTTTAAGCCGAATCCTAGTATATGTTTTGGGATTGGTTTTTATCTCATTGTATTCGTGTTCCTCGGATCACGAATACGGGTACGTATGCACAGTTGATTGAGACAGAGGGAGAGGACTTTGATTAGGGTTAATGACCATTGTCATTTTATTAACCCTAATGCTTATGTGTGTATTATAATTAATTGATATTAGCTATATATAATTATGCATGGTTAGGGTTGTAGGCATTTTGACCATACTTGACTTGTTGACCTTAGTTGACATGTTGACCATCATCATTCCATATAAAAGATGCTCTTTGATCCTTGCAATTTTTATTTAATGTGAAATGATAATGGTCAAGTCTTGATTAAACCATGAAAATTATCTAGCTAATTATCTAATTTTTATAATTCACACATATATGTGAGAATGGCTTATTATTCTCTCATTCTATCATATACTTTCTCTCTCTTGTTCTTCCTCTCCCTCAAGCTCTTCCCTCTCATGTGTTGAGAAATACTTGAGCTTGAGAAAAACCTCTTCTGGATAATCTCTACTCTCATCTAAGGTACTAGGATTAGCACTTCTAGCACTTTAGTTGCTTCTACCTTGGAGTTGAAGCCAAAAGTTGAGGTTCTCGGGTGGATCCTTCTTCGACTCAAGAAGGCGGAAAGGTGATCTCTTTCTTCCACTTCAAGGAGCAAGGAGAGAAGGACATAAAGCCCAAGGTATAACTTTTCTTCCATGTAGCTAATTTCTAGTTATCTTTAGTTAGTTTTTGTTTAGCAAAGATCCTTCTTTTGTTAGTCCATGTTGCATAGCATGATAAAAATCCGATTTTTAGTTTTCCGCCTCCCCGCAAGTACCGGGGTGGGCAACGTGGACTTACAAACATGAATCGTCAATAATATGTGCAGTGTCCTACTACTACTAGTCCTGGCACAACTACATCTAAGTATTAGGGTAACGGCGCAATTCTAACAATAACGTAGAATATGCGACAAGTAATAAAATCTCTAGCCCTGACGCATAACGCCATGCGGGCGATTCCCCTGTAGATGTTAAATCTACTCACCAACGCTCCTGACTAAGTGAAGCCTACCACCTGTTTTCCCTTGTCGTAGCGTCCGAAGTCCCCACTTGCGAACCTAAAATTTCACAAACACATCACATAACCAAATATCCTACATCGACGAAAAGACATGGAAATGCAAGAATAACGCTCTGAAAATTGTACTGCGCACTTAGCGCATCTATCACGCACGACATCGGCCAAAAACCCTAATTGGGGTCGCTAAACTAAAAAACACTAAGTCTAGACCCCGATCGTCCCGATCGCGCGACACAACACAAAAATTACGAGGAATACAATAGATATAACTTCGCAACGACCAATCGAACCCACGTCGGAAAAACCCCGAAATCTAGTAAGCAACCTATCGCAATATTTCGCACTAGTTTCAAGCTAATGCAAATCTAGCGATTACAACCACCTTAAAACAGCTTAACTAATCTATCTAAACCATTCCTATATTTTTAACACTTGCTAATTAAGTTTTAGCAAAACCTAGTAAGCAAATTTCATAATTAAACAAAGTGTTCATTAGCAAAAATTAACATTTTCTCCTAGGTTAATCTTCTCCCAAACACAAATTAACACTTCAAATGAACACTAAACACATAAACAAAATTTAACCCTAACATGAATTTCTTAAACCAAATATTAATGAATTAATCATAATTTAAAAACTAAACTAAACACATAATTAGCTAACTAAATTAGCTAGAATAAGATTAAAGCAAATATAAAAGGATTAAGGTAAGAATTATACCTTCCCAAGAACACAAAATGAAACTTAATCCAATATCTTAGTATCAAAAACCAAGCTCTATTGAAGATCCATGAAGGATTAGTGAAGGAAATGAAGGAAAATAATTATATATGAATTTGTATGAATTAAATTGGATTTTTCATGTTTTATTTGATGAAAAATGAGTTGAAAATGGGTGGAAATGATGGAGGGCAGCAAGGGGAAGGGAAGGGCCGGCCAAGGGAAGAATGGGGCGATTTTTGGTGAAGTGTGTGGAATTTTCTAGCAAAAGAAAACAATTAATGCACATTTAATGCAAAAATGCCACCTTTTATTCATTTTCTTTTCCTTTTCTTTTAAAAATTAATTCCTTTGACAAAAAAAAATCTAGATATTTGAAAAGAAGGTTCTAAAATAATTGTAGTGATGATTTCCAAAAATTTTCATTTAGAAAAAAAAAATTTCCCGATTTACGTGCACCAAATACCGCTTAAAATAATATTTTATTTGGGAAAAATTCTATCTGAACAAAAACCTCCCAAATACCCCTAAAGTTTGCGCACAAGCTTTATTTTAGCTAAAAAAAAGTGCCGGTAAGTTTCTACGGACGTTTGATCGAAATCGGGTTAAAACGGAAAATACCGACTATTTTGCCCTAAAACGGAAAAATTCGCAAAACGATTTCTTAAACGTTACAATCTCCCCCCCTTATAAAAATTCGTCCCCGAATTTAAAATTTTTACTAAGCGTACCTTCAAAGAGAGGATTACAAAACTTTCATATCTCGTTCGCAGCCTCCCAAGTGATTACCTCACTATACGGCTACGTCCAAGAAAAACCTTTCACAAATGGCAAGACCCTTGACCGAAGTTTCTCCACCCGCCGAGCCATTAACATAATTGGATGCTGGTGAACGAAAGATCGCGTCCAAGATAAATGGTCTGGTGCTGAATCATGTGAGAAAGGTCATGAAGGTAATTGCAAAGTATCGACATAAGGAATACGGGGTGAATACTCAATAATCTGGGCGGAAGTGCCAAATTAAAGGCAACGGAACTAACTCGCTTTAAGGATCTCGAAAGGACCTACAATTCTGGGTAAGCTTCCCAAAGCTCAACACGTCATTCATCAGAAAAATCCGTAGGAATACATGATCTCCCACTGCGAACTCGAGCCTGCGATCACCATGGTCGGCATAAGACCTCTGTCCGCACAGGACTGTCATCATCCTCACCTGAAACAGCTGGATCATTTCCGAAGTCTCTAAACTAACTGGGGTCCAAAAATCCTACTTACGCAGAGTCAGAAAAACAGACTGGTGATCGACACCACCTAACAAACAAAACTTAAAGGTTGCCAATTGGAATGTCTCCTGATAACTGCTATCGAAGGAGAGTCCTAACAATGGCAAGTGACGATCCCAACTGCCGACAACAATTAGTACGTATGCACGAGTATAACCTTTAGAGTCGGTATAGCCCGCTCTCACAAAACCATCATCCTGCGGATGGAAAGACGGAGCTAAAGCTCAACCAGTACCCAAGGCTTCCTGAAGCTCCTGCCCAAGACGGCAAGCGAACAGGGTGCCTTCATTGGATACGACCCATGAAGGAACTCCGTGCAACACACAAACTTAACAAAGAACAACTGAGCAAACTGAATATAACCGGACAAAAAGCATCCGAATGGAGTCACACCCTGACTAAACCTGGGTATACGCCACAAAGAATATTCATGAAGATCTGCTCCCATTCCCACTTCAGAACGGTCTAAGGTTGCAACTCTCCAGCCGGTCTCAGATGCTCAACCAAAACACACAACAAGACAACACCTTGAAACGAAATCTGAAACTTCTCTTTACATCCTTGCCTACCCGTAACTATCTCACAAGTCACGTCAAATGCTGGTGGAACTTGAATAAGTACAGAGAGTTGACATATGTGCCTGCTCTAGGATTTCACGTCTCTACCCAATAGTATCAGGTACACAAACGCATCTCTAAACTCAGCATACCCTTGTCACAAATCAAGGACTCCGAATCATTACCCAGCCGAGTATGCTCAAGTATTTCTGACGAACGAGCATCGGCGGGCAGTGTCTCGCGAAAGCGATTAAGGAAAAGTTGTCGGGCGCGGACATGAGTAAGTTGTCCCGTCAGTAGGGGCAAACTTAAGCTATACTCAACGATCGCACAAGAACTGTGAATCTGCAGAAGACTATCTCAACAATCAAAATCCGCTGCAGGAAGATGTACATTAAGCTCTGGTAGTCCGTGAAAATCTGACACGACTCTCGAACAAGTAGTGTCTCCAAATCTCCAAAGCAAGACCACCGCGGCCATCTCCAAATCGTGAGTGGAATATCCTGCTAGTACTTACTCCAAATGTAGGGAAGCAAAAGTGATAACTTTATAGTGCCGCATCAGCGCAAAATCGAGCCCTACTCGCGAAACATTACAGTTAAACAACAAAATCGCCCGAACCAGAAAGCAAAGAAAGAACTGATGCAGTTGTTAATCGAATCTTCAACTGCCGAAAAATCCGCACACATGCCTCAGTCCAAAGAAAAGAAACCTCCATTCTGGTCAATTCAGTCGACGGTGCAGCACTACACTAACGATCTTGCACGAAACGGCGGTAGAAACCTGCTAAGCCCAAAATCTGCGGACCTCCTTCCTGCACACAAGTCTGGGCCTAAGCTGTATGGCCATGATCTCCTTCGGAACCATACAAAATCGTCTCCCATGACTACAAGACCTAGGAGTCAACACAAACAATCCTGAAGGAACACTCCGAGAATCTAACAAACAGCTGTCACTCTTCCAGCATCTGCATAACAAATCATCAATTGCTACTCCTGTCCGACACATTAGAATAGACCAGAATGTCGTGAATAACATAACAATAACTGGTCAAGGAACGGCCTGAAGAAATCCGGTTCATCACATCTACTAATGCTGCTAGGGCAATGGTGAGTCCAATGACACACCAAAACACATAAAGCCCGCAGCGCGCACAAGGCAGCCTTCGGAATGTCATCACTCCGAACCCGCAACAATGATGACCTGATCCTGAACAAACTTAGAAAATGTCTCGTAATGTGGAGCTGATCGAAGAAATCGTCAAGGCGAGGTAAAGGATACCTATCCGCACCGTAAGCCGGTTCAATTGACGATCTATCAATCTACAACCGGAATCTGTCGTCTTTCTCCTTGAGGAACAGAAATAGGAGCTTCCAAAAGCGAAACGCTCATACGCACAAAACTCCCTAACAAACAACTCTGCAGCTGATCCTTAAGCTCCCTAAGCTTCACCAGCTCCTCTGGAACATCGTCGGAAAACCCTTGCACGAAAGAAAACCGGTCCAACAACCTTCTGTGGCTACGGTATCACGAATGAACGCCAAGAATCCTCGACATCCTCCCTTCAAAAGCCGACTAGCGAAAAAGGCTGAATTCGAGCTGTGAGAGGCGGCACCACTGTCCCCCTGCACAACAAGAACTGACTTGCCGGGAAAAAAACCCTGACTGTTTCCTCGCGGTAGTCCACAGACGCCTAGCACGTAACTAACCAGTCCGTGCCCAAGAGAACGTTAAATCCAATATCTCTAGAAGGATCAAGTGACGGATGAATCTCCTAACCGAATGGCATACGACTGAAATACGTGTCGCGCAACAAAAGAAACGCTGACAGAAGTTAACACAACAAACGGCTGATCTAGCTAACACGAATCCCCTCGTCCCAAACCTCTACTACTCCCGCAACGGTCATGAAAGTTGTCTCGACGACTAAGCCTTTATCTCTGAGCTGATACCCTGGTACGAGTCCTCTACGATTCCGGAACTCCCGAAGTCTCTGGAATACGTGTCTCGTCAGCTAGGGCTGCATCCACTGGTGCTATGTAAGTGACGGAAAGCTGTGTGCTGATCGTAAGGAACAACTGGGTAACAAGGGTGACAACCTCCTGTCGCTGCGCTCGAATGGTCTCCACCAAAGAACTCATCGTCTGGCGCATGTCCTGCATCTCTGCCACAAGCCTAGCGATACTATCTGTCAAAGGCGGATCCGTCTGCACCTGTGCAACGAGCGTGCCATCCTGGTCAGTCCTTGACTCACCCGAGTCAACTCTGACCTCGGCCCTCGCTGCACCTCACTGAGTCCCCATAGTCGTCGGCGGCAAAGGCTATAAATAGGGATAGGATTCGATATGAACACGGAAATCGAATCACAAGGATATGAATCAACAAGGAAGGAATTTCAAACAATTGTACTTTGGTCACTTTAGACGGAGTACCGCATCATGAGTATGCTGCAGACATACACACACTACGTTACTCTGCTTAAGCTACCTACTCCATCATACCAAGGTCATCCTACACTCCATAAGGTAAAAACCTAGCGCTCTGATACCAACTTTGTCACGACCCGAAATTGGCACGTGACGGCCCTAATACTACGCAATGCCTAAAGACGTAACGCAGTAAAAGAAAGCAAAAACCCAGAAATCTAAACCAAATAAAGACAAGAAAAGATAATAGCAGTTTTGAAACATTTGAAATCACAACCCAAATTCTTTAAAAAAAATTCAACTTGCTTTCTTAAAAATTTTGGCAGCACCCCCTTTATAAAAGCAAACCCCGAAACGGGTACAACAATTTAAGATAAATAAAGCATCCCCAAACGGGAGCAAATACACGCCCAAAGGCGGAAAACAATCACCACCACAAATATACGACGCCGTAGCAAAGAAATAAAGACAATAGAGAGAAAGCTGTATAAAAGACAACAAATCCACAATTTATACAATATCGTCATCACCAAGTCTCTAAGTCAACAACATAATAGTAGATGAAGAGTACAAGATACAACGAATATACAATACAAATACAGATAACCACCAAAACCCACCTGAACAAAACAGCACACTGTGAGCCGATGCGGATTCTGTAGCAAAAGATGATAGATGAATAGCCAGCCTCGACTACTCTGGGGAACACTCTGTAACACCTGTGGCACAACGGGGGTGAGTTGCCAACTCGTGAATAGTAAACAACATATGCAGGTAATCGCAAGAATGCACGTAAAGCGTGAATCTAAGATATGCAATAACATGTCATATGAATGCAGAATAATGGAAAGTACTCTAGCAGGTACAACAAATATATGAAGCAATAATAATATGACAATAGTATGCAATAATCATGCAATAAGGGTGTGAGAATATAAATATGCAACAATCATGAAAGGTACACTAACAGGTACTACTAATACATGAAACAGTGCACAAACAGATAAAGATGAGTATGGAGTGAAATATGTTATTTCCACGGAATCCTGACATCGTGGTAGGATCACAATCCAGCAAGACAATTCAAATCCCAATTCCTCAAATCAACCCCCAAATTGGCTCTCATATTATCTAAGTATCGCATCTCCTCAATTGCACAATATCAAGTATATCTCGTATATCCCGAATGTACAACATCAAGTATATCTCACATATATCGAATGTACAACATCAAGTATATCTCAAATATATCGAATGTACAATCATCAAGTATATCTCGTATATATCGAATGTAAAAAATCAAGTGGATCTCACAAATCTCGTATGTACAATATCAAGTATATCTCACATATCTCGAATGAACAGCAAGTAGATCTCATATATCTCGAATGTACAATATCAAGTAGATCTCACATATCTCGTATGTACAATATTAAGTATATCTCACATATCTCGAATGTACAACAGTAAGTAGATCTCACATATCTATCCAGTATCCAATCTCAAATGAATCTCTTATATCCCGAGTCAAATCTCCAGCAAAATTCTAACATCCTAAATATAATGGCATAAATAAATATGATGAGGTCAATACACTTATATTAGTGTCCCATTCCACTAATATTGTTGTAAGGGTATATATAACAGCGAATAAATCCCCTGTTATTTATACAAATAGTAATTAGAAATATCATGAAACCAATGTGCCAAGCATCGACACAGAAATACTAATCTATCAGATGTCGCCTCCCAGACTAACATACTGATAGGTACGTATCATACGCTATCCCGAAAGCTCGAGTGCCTAGCTCTGACCCTCGCCTCTCGACGTATCCATACGTACATGACTCCCGTCGGTATCCACATGATAGCCGCTGAATCATTGGTCCTGTCACCGGGTAGTATGTTTCCCCTAAGCCTCATCGCCTGACACCACGACATCGTTCTTGCTTCTGGGTACCTCCGGGCCCCACCATGTACCCCCACGCGGACCCCTCCTTTCCTCGCATGGGGTATACACATCGTAAACGACAAATCTCATGGTGGCTACTGAAATATCATATCAAGGAAACCGGGTTTTTCAAATAATGCATAATTTCATGAACTCCCGCGGTCCCCAAATCCAGAAAACATCATGAAAAATCCATATAACAATGCGAAAATTCATGAATATAATATGTGCGACATATCTGAAATGCAAGCATATAAAGGAAAACCGCTAATTAACTGCATCAACTTAATACCAATATTATGCGGTTCCTCTATTATCCGATTCTAAATAACATCAAGTAAAGGTGAATATGTAGCTAACACCAGATGTATGTGTCTACCTATAAGTAAATGATGTAATATACCCTCTGGGTATAAGAACAGTATGTGCAAGGTATACCTGTAGCTATGTCATGGAGTGTGTATGTACCTATCACTAATGGTACAATACTCTATAGGAATACAGTTATGCTAAATGCCATATATGATAAGCAGTATGAATCAATGTCACAATGTCCCTAACCAAGCAATATAACATCTATAAGTGGTTTGTGTGTGACATGGCAATTATTGACGGTGTGTATAGTATACAATCAGTGCTCGTGCAACATGAATCGTCAATAATATGTGCAGTGTCCTACTACTACTAGTCCAGGCACAACTATATCTAAGTAATAGGGTAACGACGCAATTCTAACAATAACGTAGAATATGCGACTAGTAATAAAATCTCTAGCCCTGACGCATAACGCCATGCGGGCGATTCCCCTATAGATGTTAAATCTACTCACCAACGCTCCTGGCTAAGTGAAGCCTACCACCTGTTTTTCCTTGTCGTAGCGTCCGAAGTCCCCGCTTGCGAACCTAAAATTTCACAAACACATCACATAACCAAATATCCTACATCGACGAAAAGACATGGAAATGCAAGAATAACGCCCTGAAAATTGTACTGCACACTTAGCGCATCTATCGTGCACGACATCGTCCAAAAACCATAATTGGGATCGCTAAACTAGAAAACACTAAGTCTAGACCCCGATCGTCCCGATCGCGCAACACAACACAAAAATTACGAGGAATACAATAGATATAACCTCGCAACGACCAATCGAACCCACGTCGGAAAAACCCCGAAATCTAGTAAGCAACCTATCGCAATATTTCGCACTAGTTTCATGCTAATACAAATCTAGCGATTACAAACACCTTAAAATAGCTTAACTAAGCTATCTAAACCATTCCTATATTTTTATCACTTGCTAATTAAGTTTTAGCAAAAACCTAGTAAGCAAATTGCATAATTAAACAAAGTGTTCATTAGCAAAAATTAACATTTTCTCCTAGGTTAATCTTCTCCAAAACACAAATTAACACTTCAAATGAACACTAAACACATAAACAAAATTTAACCCTAACATGAATTTCTTAAACCAAATATTAATGAATTAATCATAATTTAAAAACTAAACTAAACACATAATTAGCTAACTAAATTAGCTAGAATAAGATTAAAGCAAATATAAAAGGATTAAGGTAAGAATTATACCTCCCCAAGAACACAAAATGAAACTTAATCCAACATCTTAGTATCAAAAACCAAGCTTTATTGAAGATCCATGAAGGATTAGTGAAGGAAATGAAGGAAAATGATTATATTTGAATTTGTATGAATTAAATTGGATTTTTCATGATTTATTTGATGAAAAATGAGTTGAAAATGGGTGGAAATGATGGAGGGCAGCAAGGTGAAGGGAAGGGCCGGCCAAGGGAAGAATGGGGGGATTTTCGGTGAAGTGTGTGGAATTTTCTAGCAAAAGAAAACAATTAATGCACATTTAATGCAAAAAGGCCACTTTTTATTCATTTTCTTTTAAAAATTAATTCCTTTGACCAAAAAAATCTAGATATTTGAAAAGAAGGTTCTAAAATAATTGTAGTGATGATTTCCAAAATTTTTCATTTAGAAATTTTTTTTCCCGATGTACGTGCACCAAATACCGCTTAAAATAATATTTTATTTGGGAAAAATTCTATCTGAACCAAAACCTCCCAAATACACCTAAAGTTCGCGCACAAGCTTTATTTTAGCTAAAAAAAAGTGCCGGTAAGTTTCTACGGAAGTTTGATCGAAATCGGGTTAAAACGGAAAATACCGACTATTTTGCCCTAAAACAGAAAAATTCGCAAAACGATTTCTGAAACGTTACAATGACCCGCCCCCAATACAGAGAGTATTGTCCGCTGTGGCCGAAGCCGCACAGTTTTGTTCTTCGGAGTGAATTGGACCCGACCATGGGCCACTTCCCAGGAGGTCACCCATCCCAGGACTTCCCTGGCCCGAGCACGCTTAACTACGGAGTTCTTCAAACTCCGGAGTTCCGATTCATCCAAAAGGCGCCTCTAGTTCTAAGAGGGGTATAATTCCATTTATAGTTCAGATCGTGCCCTCTTTCGGAATGAAATTCGATACTCCCCATTGTTCTATAGTGGTTCCCCGTGTGTATCCGTATCGGTAACATCCCCACCTCGATACCGGATAACACCTCACTTCTTCACGGGGTTGGTGGTATTCAGCCCCAACTCCACCTGGGGCATTACATTCCCCCACACTTAGAACAATGGTTCGTCCTCGAACCACAGACCTACTTTTGAGGACCGGCTCTGATACCATTCTGTCATGACCCGCCCCCAAAACAGAGAGTATTGTCCGCTCTGGCCGAAGCCGCACGGTTTTGTCCTTCGGAGTGAATCGGACCCGACCAGGGGCCACTTTCCAGGATGTCACCCATCCCAGGACTTCCCTGGCCCGAGCACGCTTAACTACGGAGTTCTTCAAACTCCGGAGTTCCGATTCGTCCAAAAGGCGCCTCTAGTTTGAAGAGGGGTATAATTCCATTTATAGTTCAGATCGTGCCCTCTTTCGGAATGAAATTCGATACACCCCATTGTTCTATAGTGGTTCCCCGTGTGTATCCGTATCGGTTACATCCCCACCTCGATACCGGATAACACCTCACTTCTTCACGGGGTAGGTGGTATTAGCCCCAACTCCACCTTGGGCATTACATTCCCCCCCACTTAGAACAATGGTTCGTCCTCGAACCACAGACCTACTTTTGAGGGACCGGCTCTGATACCATTCTGTCACGACCCGCCCCCAATACAGAGAGTATTGTCCGCTCTGACCGAAGCCACACGGTTTTGTCTTTCGGAGTGAATCGGACCCGACCAGAGGCCACTTCCCAGGAGGTCACCCATCCCAGGACTTCCCTGGCCCGAGCACACTTAACTACGGAGTTCTTCAAACTCCGGAGTTCCGATTCATCCAAAAGGCGCCTCTAGTTTGAAGAGGGGTATAATTCCATTTATAGTTCAGATCGTGCCCTCTTTCGGAATGAAATTCGATACTCCCCATTGTTCTATAGTGGTTCCCTGTGTGTATCCGTATCGGTTACATCCCCACCTCGATACCGGATAACACCTCACTTCTTCACGGGGTAGGTGGTATTCAGCCCCAACTCCACCTGGGGCATTACAGCGTCCGACATATGGACTACCGTTTCTACCTTGTTGTATATTCATTTATTGGGGCACGACCGGGTTGAGGTCGATGTCACCACTGTATATATTTTTCATTTCTGTATTAGGATTACATCGCGGTGGAATGCACGAATAGCCAGGTTCTAAAGGGAAACAAGCCCGCATCTCAGAGCATTGAGACGGAGGGGCCTTCACTCTAGAATTGGCGGGCTATTCGCCGCACTCGTAGGGGGTATAGGTTTACCCAAGTAGGGGCGCCCAAGTTACCGGATTCCGTGAAGTGCCGGGTGGCCCATTCACTTTGTTGATTGGGGTTGCCTCACTTCTGGGATTGGTGGGTAACTTGCCGTGCTCATATGGGTCTAGGTTTTCAACGCACAGGCTATCCACACGACCAGGAATGTTGGGTTTTATTTGCGGCTCAATTGAAATCCGAGGCTCCAAGATTTATCCACCATTCTGTGTTGTTGGCTGTGATTCTGTGATGTTGATTATTATCATGCCTGGGACGAATATTGTATATACTTATATATAAACTAGTAGATGTTGTATATGTTTTGCACTCGCGCTAGTCCAACCCCCGCTCTGTCGTTAGTTAAGTAACCTAACGGGTGATGACGGGGCCCAGTGGTGAATGTGGATGGCATATACGTACTTCATATTTTCGTTCTTTTCTGGTTTGATAAGTTAATTGATGGGACCACATTAATTTTGATTAATGCAAGAAAAGAAACCTAAAAGATGTTGTAACAAATTTCGAAAAAAAACTACAGTTATATTATTTCACTTTGCATAGTGGTATTTGGTTGTGAATATCTTGCACCTCATTCCACGAGGTAAGAGCCAAGATCCTTTCGCGAGGAGTGACCTCTTGAGCAAAACAATATACTATAAATTACTCGGTTTTTTCAAAACCAGAAATTTTCAAAAAGCGGAGCTTAAACAACTTCTTTTTCAAAGCTATCAGGTTCCTTCAAAGATATCAAGTTCATTACGTTAACGGGTTTTTCGCCAAAAACCCAGCCGTAGCCCTCCGTCATTTCTGATAAGTAGTACCTATTATTCGTGCTGCGTTTGTTGTCCTTTGTCAAGGCGTAGTGGACGGTAGCTAGATATTGCCTGTCTGTTGCATAGATAGATGCGATTATCTAGGACAGTCGTATAACCTAGTTGGCTTTTGTCAAGGGTTTGTATGGGTGGGTCTAAATTAATCCAGGATAATAACAGGTTGAACTTGACTAGGGGTTTATGATTTGTTGGCCTTTGTTAAGGTCATGAAACCACTAGGGGCAAAAACTACATCAGGAGTTTCAAATATACAGGAAACTTGCAGATTTAGAATACCTTCTGGAGTATGGTGACTAGAGTGGATTCCATCTAGATCATCACACAATGATAGTTGGATCCCGATCCCACTGATGAGTGGGATTACTCTCGGGAGATTATTTCACTTAACAATCAATGTTATAAACCAAGTAGGTATCTAGAACAGTATTAGCGGGGCTACGCCTCCATGGAAAAGAGGTTATATAATTAAGGAACTTCATGAAAGCATTGGAAAACCTCCCTCGAAGTACCATCACTAGCCTGGCTGAAAGGTTAAGCAAGTATTGTGACGTATGATTAATCCTGACTTGTTCTTCTTTTAAGGTTTGAAGAAGAATTCGAGGAAACAGTGGGAGACATCCTGGTTAGATAAAGTAATAACCAATCTAATCTTGCAAGAGCACACGATAAGTGTTTCTTTTCTCTCTCTCTGGGTAGCAACCATTTCACGCCCTAATCAAGATAATAAAATTTATCGCTTGACCGATCCGAATTCTTATTCGGGGCTGGGGAACGTCGGTTTTGCTCTAACTTATGATGACGATCATAAGTATGAGCAGAAGAAAGAGGATAGTCCGAATTCCTTGGAGACCCCAACGAAGAAGAAGCATACTATTGCATCTACTTCAGGTGTTTTTGTAATTGAGAACCGCTTTTCGGTCAGTCCTACCTCCTAGATACTAGATACTGGATCAGGATCTCATATCTGTAATTTATTACAAGGACTAAGAAAAAGTAGGATAGTTGGACCTGGTGATATGACCCTCAGAGTAGGGAACAGAGCATAAGTTGATGCTGCAGGCGTCGGTGAATATCACCTGGTGTTGCCAAATGGAAATACTATGATTTTGAACAATTGCTATTATGTACCTTCCATGGTTTGCAACATAATATTAGTTTCTTTACTTGATAAAGATGGATATAACTTTGTTCTTGATAGAAATATCATGAACATTTACCTTGATAAGGTACTGGTTGTAGAATGTACACTGTTTAATAGTATCTATGTTCTAAATCAAAACGCACTTTTCAATATAAAAAACACACGCAGGAGGAAGAGTTCAGATACAAACGAATCCTACTTATGGCATTGTAGACTTGGTCATATCGGAGAGAAAAGACTAAGTAAGTTGCCTCAAGATAGACTTTTGAATACGTTAGAATTTTCATCTTATGATACTTGTCAGTCTTGTCTCAAAGAAATGATGACCACTTCTCCGTTCACAGGACACGGAGAAAGAGCAGGAGAGCTCTTGGGACTCATACACAGTGAAGTATGTGGTCCAATGTCTATACATGCACGGGGTGGGTTCTCGTACTTCATCACATTCACTGGCGATCTCTCTATATTCGGGTATTTGTATCTTATGAAACACAAATCTGAAGCTTTTGAGAAATTCAAAAAATACAGAAACGAAATAGAGAACTAGATTAGCAAAAGTATCAAGATCCTCCGGTCTGATAGAGGAGGGGATTACTTGAGCACAGAATTCCTAGATTACTTAAAAGAGAACGGAATTTTCTTTCAGCTTACTCCTCCGTATACACCACAGCACAACGGTGTATCGAAGCGGAGGAACCGTACCCTATTAGACATGGTTCTCTCTATGATGAGTAGTGTCGAGTTACCTCTTTCATTCTGGGGACTTGCGCTTGAAACAGCAGCGTACCTATTGAATCAGGTTCCATCTAAATCTGTGCCTACGACTCCATATGAAATATGGAGTGGAAAGGGACCATGTTTTAAGGGTATTAAGATTTGGGGTTGTCCGGCCTATATGGAAACACAGAAACCGGAAAAACTAGAGGCACGGTCAGTTTTATATAAATTTGTGGGATATCCAAAGCATTCGCATGGATATCTGTTCTACCACATTGAGTAACAGAAGGTGTTTGTGTCTCGCCACGCGACCTTTTTAGAAAGGAAGTTTCTTGCAAAAGAAACTAGTGGGAGCACGGTATAACTGGAAGAAATTCAGTGACCAGAAAATGATACTGAAGATTTGGTGGAACCCATGATTCAGTAACCCCAGACGAGCGTCAGCCACTCCGCAAATCTGGTAGGATTTCTCATCCGTACGAGAGATACTACGGTTTTCTCATAGACGGGGATCGAGATGATTGCATCTTGGAAGAAAACGACCCTACCAGTTTCAGGCAGGCCATTATCATCAGGGACTCTGATAAGTGGCTGGATGCTATGCGATCTGAGATGGAGTCCATGTACACCAATAAAGTGTGGACCTTGGATATTTCTCCACCTGGGGTAAAGCCCCTTGGATGCAAATGGATCTACAAAAGGAAACTTGGTGTAGATGGGCAGGTAGAAACCTATAAGGCTAGATTCGTTGCAAAAGGTTTTCTTCAAAGATCAGGTGTGGACTATGATGAAACCTTTTCTCCAGTGGCTATGCTCAAATCCATTCAGATACTACGTGCCATTATTGCCTTCCATGACTATGAGATCAGGCAGATGGACGTAAAAACGGCTTTTCTAAACGGAAGTTTGGAAGAGTGCGCTTATACGGATCAGCCAGAAGGTTTTGTAGGCAGTAGGTGTTGGATATAGTGCCCTCAAAGTCAATTATTGGATCGCAGGCACGTGATTGCAATGATTGAGGGAGGACCTATACCGGTAAGACAGTCTTACTCAAGATGATAGTATGCTATCTGGTTTATCTTTATCATCATGTACAGCTTTAGGTAACCTTACAGATCACTATTACACATTGATAGAGCCCTTAGGATTCTTGCTTGACTACCAGCAGTATGATGGCGATCATATACGTGAGAGTTGGGTAGTCTATAAGCACATCCTTAAAGTGGTCCCTAGTCGTGGGAGTTTTGAGACTGGGCATCGATACTCCATTAGTAGACTAGTGTATACAGTCGAGACCCCGACGAGGGGCGGTGGCCGGTCTCATAAGCCATTGGTGTCAGTTGGTTCACCTAAAATGTATACAGGTGCTCATTGGGTTATGAGTACACCGGACAGGACTCGCCGGGAACATGCTAGTTGGTATTATACCTGACATCAGATAGCAGTTCCCTGGTGGCATGTGTACAGGTTAGTTCATCGACCTCGTCATTTGTCTCGTATGAGTTCCCACTGTACTTTGATTACTACCCTACCACGGCTCAAAGGAGTCGTGCAAACGGGTTTTAGTTGGGTACAGTCCCGAGCCACATGGAGGCAGTGAGCGGATCGGCAGGTGTTTCGTCTCTCCCGGTATTGGGAGTGAGATCGCGCTGTGTCTAAGAGAGCCATTACATGAAGTCCTTGGACAAAGCAGGAGATTTACTGGTAGGTATTCCAGTAGTATCTCAGGGTGTTCTGGGCTACACTCCAACACGACTTGTACCGCTTTTGTGGGTCTGACTTTTACCAACCCCCTAGGCCTGACATGCGATACTCATAGACGAACGGACCGGACTGTACGGATAT
Organism: Agapanthus africanus; assembly: GCA_030015575.1. Classification (NCBI taxonomy): domain Eukaryota; kingdom Viridiplantae; phylum Streptophyta; class Magnoliopsida; order Asparagales; family Amaryllidaceae; genus Agapanthus; species Agapanthus africanus. The sequence goes on from CM057342.1 coordinate 629,926,022, forward strand.
TGTCACTGACAGGCTCAATAGGGTGTCAGGATGAGTTCGCTCGACCTCCTATTTGGTCAAAACCTGGTAGCCCGTTACGTACAGCTAGTACCACTGATGTGCTAGAGGTTAAATCCACAACCAAAGTATTGACGAGTCTTTAGAGTTCCCCACAGACAGTTTCTCAAGTTTCGGGCAAAACGTTGTAGAGGCCGTATGGTAATATGGCAAGGTTCGATCATATATGTGCAGTTGTGCACGGATCATGATCGGACGGATCATACTAGTGGGCTTTGGTTTAAGCCGGATCCTAGTATTAGATTTGTTGGATTACTTTAGTCTCATTGCATTTGCATTCATTCGGAATTAGGATGCAGGTATGTATATACAGCTGAGGGGTATTCTTGTGATCCGTCACGAGTTTACTTTAGATGATGCCGTTCTTTTTATTGTTGCAAACATTTGGATTAATGTTTACATGTCGAAATTATGAGTGGAAATGATCATGAGGAGCATTTAATGTGACATGGACATGGCTAGTGACTCATGGTCTCTTTATTTGTGCATATGTCACATTATTGCTTGATTTATGTGTTGAAATGATAAGAGGAGAGAGAGAAGGCAGCCATATGGCTTGGCGTTAGCTCTTGTATTATCATTCTTGCTCTTATTTTATCATTCCAACACAATAACAAAGCTAGCCTCTTCTTCTTCTTCTTCCTCTAGCTCACAACTTCCAAAAATGGCATCATCTCCAACCTCCATCCATACACTCTCATGAGTTGAGAATCAATAGATACTTGAGACAAAGTTATCGCACACATTCTCTACATCACCTTGGACATGTCGGCTAGCAAACTTCATGTTTGAGTTGCTTCGGATGAAGTGGGAGCCTATAAAAAGACTCATTGATGTGGTGCCCTTCCGAAGAGGAGACCGGAGATGCCGCGAGGAGCTTGGGATGTTGGCCAAAGACCGAAAGACACGGATCAATCGATATACCCACTCTCACTTCTTAGTATTTAGCTAGTTTAGCGTTAATGGTTCGATCCGGGTGAAAGACTACGATAACGCCGGTTTCCTAAAAAGTTTTTGTTTCCGCATTTGGCCTCGGATTAATGGCCGGGGCGCTACCGTAGACTTACATAGTATCAGAGCCACGCCATTAACCTTTTCTAGCTTGTTCTAATATGTTTAAAACATCGATAGATCAAAATTTCCGAAACCACATTTCCATTTTCTGAGTTTCTGTCGAATTTTTTTTTTGTGGTCGAAAAATTATTTTGTGTACGTCAGAAAATCAGGCAGGCTTTTTTAAGACCTTTGTAGAAATTTTGTAGCGTGAATCCATAGTAACGCCGCGGAACCGCGGCAATAACTACGTTTTGGCCGCGATTCCGCCGCTATTATGTGGCTTCAGTGCACCATTTTTCTTGTGCTGGTCTTTTGTGTGAAAATGTGGTTTCTGGAATTTTTTGTTTTGGCCCAGATTATTTTGAGTGCTGGAATTGTACTTGGGGCCCTCTTCGGGAAATTTTGTCGATCGAAATTTGAAATAAGTTAGTTTGCAGTACTTACATTATTATCTGTGACCGTGAATGTCATTCGAGCGGTAAATCTTGTCTAATTGCTATAGCTCTTTTAAACGGATTTGCGAACGTGACATTCACGTTGATGTTTTGTCTTGTGCTGTGATGTTGCGGATTGTCGTGGTGGATAGCGTGGTGCAATGTTAGTACAGTTTAGTTTTATTTATACATTTGATATTGCGGGGCGAGCGTCCGACAGGTGGACTGCCGTTACTGCCTGTTTGTATATTATTCTTTTGGGGCACGACCGAGTTGAGGTCGATGTACCCGTTGTACATATTTTATTTTCTGTACTAGGATTACCCCGCGGTGGGGTGCACGGATAACCGGGTTCTAGAGGGCAACGAGCCCGCATCTCAGGGTTTTGAGACGGAGGGGGCTTTACTCTAGAATTGGCGGGCTATTCGTCGCACTCGTAGGGGGTATAGGTTGACCCAAGGTGGGGTGCTCAAGTTACCGGACTCCGTAAAGTGCTAGGTGGTACATTAACTTTGTTGAAGGGGACTGCCTCGCTTCAAGTTTTGGCGGGTAACTTGCCGTGCCCGTAGGGGTCTAGGATTTCATTGCATAAGCTATCCACACGACCCGGGGAACGTCGGGTTTCACTTGCGGCTCAAAGTAAATCAGGGGATCCCAGATTATCTGTATTGTTCTGTGATGCTTATTACTTTTCTGTAATGTTGCATTTATCACGCCATGATCAATTATTATATATTGATATATATACTAGTAGATGTTGTATATGTTTTACACCCGCGCTAGTCCAGTCCTCGCTCTGTCGTTAGTTAAGTAACCTAACGGGTGATGACGGGACCCAGTGGCTAATGCGGATGGCATATACGTACATCATATTTTCGTTCTTTATTGGTGTGATCAATTGATGAGACTGTATTGATTCGGATCAATGCAAGCTAAACAAACCTGTTTGATGTTGTTGGAACAATTTTTCAAAAACCTGTTATTACAAAGACGTTCTCTTTTGTTTTGCACAGTGGTATTCAGTTGAAATATCCAGCACCTCATTCGATGAGGCAAGGGCCGAGATCCCTTCATCGGCAGTGACCCCTTGGACAGAAGTTTACGTCAGGGTAATAACTTCACTATAGTCGATTACTTTTTTCTTTGCATCGCGGTATTCAATTGGAATATCCTGCACCTCATTCTATGGGGAAAAAGCCGAGATCCCTTCACCGGGAGTGACCTCTTTAGCAAAGGTTTTCGCCACTATACATTTGTAAAAAGTTATCCGGTTCCTTCAGCGATATCAAGTTCATTATGCTAAAGGTTTTCCGCCAAAACCAGCCGTAGCCCTCCGTCATTTCAGATTAGTATTGCTTAGTATTCGTGCTGCGTATGTTGTGCATTGCCGAGGCGTAGTGTTCGGTATCTCTGTAATGCTTTTCTGTTGCATGGATATGTGGATTAGTTAGGACAATCATACGGTTATGTTGGCATTGTCAAGGACTCGTATGGGTGGGTTTAACACAATCAAGATAATGATGGGTTGAACTTGACTAGGACTCTTTGATATGTTGGCATTGTCGAGGTCACTTGGGTCCTAGGGATAAAAACACACATCGGGATTTTCTAAAGAAACTGAAACTTTTCAGATATGCGCATACCTTCTGGAGTGTGATAACGTGAGTGGATTCCATCATGTTATCATGCGATGATAGTTGGATCCCGATTCCCACTGATGAGTTGGTTTACTCTTCGGGTGATTCCGACTAATTCTTCTTTCAGGTTTGGAAGAGAATTTGAGGATACAGTGGGAGGTTTCCTGATTAGATAAAGTGATAACCATTCTTATCTAGGTTAGAGTGCACGCGGAGTGTTTCTTTTCTCTCTCTCTTAGGCTGCGACCACGGCCCGACCCTAGACTATAACTCAGTGACCAAATTAACCGAACCTTCTTAAAACACTGGCTTTTGGATTGTCTGAGTTGCATACCACATTGCCACTCCTACTGTTACCCTTTTTTTTCCAGAACATTTCATATCACTACGAACGTCCACTTCCATTGGATAAAACCATCGTATGGTTATATATGAACTCGAAGGAACTTGTTCCAGATTCGAGGATGGTTTCCGGTTCTGGAGAAAATTAATAGGACTATTCAGTTGTCTTTTCCTTTTACCTTCTCTCCGGTTACAAGTACTCCTTGGATTAGGATGGTACACCTATTACGCTAATTAGACAGTCTTCATCCAAACCATAGGCACGTGCCGAAAGGTAGGGAATGAAGAAAACCGATTAGCCTAAGTAAGGTGTACAGAAGCTAATAAGTAAAGACAAATAAAGGGATTAGAAAGAGGGCAAAGTAAATTGCGACTGCTATCGACTGCTATTGACGACCAAACCAAGTATTTCATCGCCACTCCTACTTCACTTTTGTATTTCTCCAGAACACCCCGTATCATTACGAAGATCCACGGTTATTTGGATAATCCATCGTATGGTTATATACGAACTCGAAAGAACTTTTTTCAGTTTGAGGATGGATTCTGGTTCAGGAGAAATAGAAATAAGGTTTATTCATTTGTCTTTTATCTTTACCTTCTCTCGTGTTACGAGTGCTCCTAGGATTAGGAGAGTACACCCATTATGCTTTTTGGATAGTCTTCTTCCAAACCATAGGCTGGTGCCGAACGGTAGGGAAGGAAGAAAACCATTTGGCCTAAAGGTGGTGTACAGAAGGTAATGACTAAAGAAATATAAAGGGATTTGGAGAGATGGCAAAGAAATATACGGTTACAGTTGTGAATCCGATAATGGAAGAGGCATTACGAGGAATACCCGGATACCCCTACGAAACATTTTCCTGTTTCAGTTTCACTGTTTATTGTTAAAAGAAAACTGATTTCCCTATAAGCCCTTACTCCGAGGTATGCATTTACCAGGTATGATTCTCACATCTGTATGGTTTTACAGATGATGAATGGGAGCAAGTTATTGGGAATTGGATGATCATCCTCATTATATCGGAATTCGTTGTAATTGGTGATATTTGAGGAAATCGCCTGGGTTGTTTGCCGGACGGCAAATATTTGGTTTTGAATATCCGTTGTTATGCACCAATTTCAAATTGATATATCTGTATGTTTTTTTTTATAAAGTGAGTATAACTTTTTAAAATAATGTCCATGACATTTACCTATATCAGTGGATGGTTAGGTAAGGAGCATTAAACAGCGGTGTAATTCTTCTTAACCATAAGTACAGTTTTCAACCTACGACACACAGGGAATGAGTTATTAGACTCAGGGGACTTATACAGAGTATTGTATGTTGTCCAGTGCCCATTAGGACAGAGGAGTTGGTACTCGTACTATATTCTGTTTTCTAGTGACTTCTCTAGTTCTTAGACACGTGTTTCATAGAAATACAAGGTCTAAGTTTTGAGAAGTTATAGGTATAAGAATAAAGTAGAGAACCAGGTGCTGCAAGTATCAGGATTCTTCAAGGTGATCGAAGATGTAGATACTTGTATTCGGTATTCAGTTGATAGTAATGGTTTTGAGAAACTTGTTTCTCTTTCAGATTACTCATATCTGGATGCATTCCTAAGTTGAGTAACGCTGATCGGCCTCCTTCCATTTAGTTGACATGCACTGGAGATAGCTGCATGATTTGAATCTGGTTCCAATTAAATTAGTGCCTCTGTTTCTATATTGGATATAGAATAGTTCATATCTTAACAATGTTAAGGTACGGGGAGTTGTCCGGCTTATGCTTAAAACCAGACTCTAGATAACTCAAGGCGCGTTTCTGTAATAGCTGTTTGTGGGTTAACCCGGGCTATGACGAGGGTTGATATTCTACCATCTGGAAGATCAATAGTGATATTGTTCTTGACTCACCACAGTTTTAATAAAATGGATTTTTTTCCAGAAAACAGTAGTGGGAGTATGGCAGAACTGGAAGTGATTCCAGAACCGTAAACGATTACTAAAAATTTGATAAGAACCTAAAGATTCAATCTGGTTTCACATTCCATTGGCCACTCCGCTGATATGGTGGGTAACCTCAAGCACTCGAGAGGTACTTCGGTATGCTCAAAGACGGTGACAGGGAGGTTCTTGTTTTCCCAGACTTGACACTACTGTTGTTCTAGGATATGAGACCTGGTAGGAGGATGAGTATAGCATCGTTCTAAACTAGCTTTAGAAGTGCATGTGTATATGACTCTGCCAGAGAGTTGTCGTAGTCAGTAGGAGCAGCGGAAGCATAGTGGACAAGTAGCTTATGTCTATTTATGGACTAAAGCAGATATAGCGGAGATAGATCATCTATTTTTGATGTGACAGTCATGGACTTTGACTTCGTCAGAATAGGAGATGGATCTGTTAAGAAGGTAGTAGGGTGTGATGTCCTGGTATATGGATGACATACACATAGTAGGAAGTGAAATTCCTATACTACGATCGGTTATACTTTGGTTGTCACACAGTGGTTTCTCCACATAGGATATAGATATAATATCAGACATTCCGGTTTCTAGATATATGGTTTTAGATCTAGATTTAGGTAGTTTCCCAATCTGGGTACTTAGACAGCATTCTACAGGTATTTTAGAATTGACGAATCCTGGCACGGTAGTATACCTACAGGTGATGGAGTCACCCTCTCTAAAGGTGTCTTACAGACTAAAGGGGAGAGGGATATGCATGATTGACATATCACTTGCTTAGGCAATTGAGTCAATCACGAGATGTCAAGTACCATACCAGGTGTTGTTTTTGCACAAGCTACAATAAGTTGATATTAATCCAATCCTGGAGAAACATTCGGAAGCAGTTTTAGAACATAAGTGGATGTTCTAGGGATATGATAATGACAGCCTCCTTCGGGAGACGGTTATCATTCCAGGCTTCCAAGGTGACCTGGATGACAGAGTGACAGTCAGATTTATAGTTTTCCCTCAGACGAAGGGCAGTAGTTTGGACAGGAGGTCCAAGCGGATACTGAGGGAGGCATGGCGCATGATACTGATTAATTTCAGTTGACGATACAGTCTAAGAAGTTTGGATTTGAAGTTCATTTATGAACTAGGTCCCATCAGATATCCAAACATATTCTAAGACAGGTATTGCTCATTTCGGGAGATGGCTTTCTCCACGAACTTGAGATAAAGAGAGACATAGAAAGAAACATCAGAGATGATCCACTCACTGAGGCTATTTCTCGAAAGCAATAGTTTTGAAAATGAGCTTTGTGAAACTGATTAGTAGAGGAGTTGGGTGTTCGGTATCACACGGGCTGTGAGTATGCGGAATCGTAATAATTGGCCTTGAGTGCAAGTGGGAAATTGTTGGATATAGTGCCCTCAAAGTCAATTATTGGATCGCAGGCACGTGCTTGCAATGATTGAGGGAGGACCTATACCGGTAGGACGTCTTATTCAAGATGATAGTATACTATCTGGTTTATCTTTATCATCGTGTACAGTTTTAGGTGACCTTACAGATCACTATTACACATTGATAGAGCCCTTAGGATTCTTACTTGACTACCAGCAGTATGATGGCGATCATATACGTGAGAGTTGGGTAGTCTATAAGAACATCCTTAAAGTGGTCCCTAGTCGTGGGAGTTTCGAGACTGGGCATAGATTCTCTATTAGTAGACTAGTGTATACAGTCGAGACCCCGATGAGAGGCGGTAGCCGGTCTCACAAGCTATTGGTGTCAGTTGATTCACCTAAGATGTATACAGGTAGTCATTGGGTTATGAGTACACCAGACAGGACTCGCCGGGAACATGCTAGTTGGTATTATACCTGACATCAGATAGCAGTTCCCTGGTGACATGTGTACAGGTTAGTTCATCAACCTGAGATCGTCATTTGTCTCGTATGAGTTCCCACTGTGCTTTGATTACTACCCTACCACGACTCAAAGGAGTCGTGCAAACAGGTTTTAGTTGGGTACAGTTCCGAGCCACATAGAGGCAGTGAGCGGATCAGCAGGGGTTTCGTCTCTCCCGGTATTGGGGGTGAGATCGCGCTGTGTCTAGGAGAGCCATTACACGAAGTCCTTGGCCAAGGCAGGAGATTTACTGGTAGGTATTCCAGTAGTAACTCAGGGTGTTCTGGGCTACACTCCGACACGACTTGTACCGCTTTTGGGGTTCTGACTTTTACCAACCCCCTTGGCCCGACATGCGATGCTCATAGACGAACGGACCGGACTGTACGGATATTGTCACTGACAGGCTCAGTAGGGTATCAGGATGTGTTCGCTCATCGACCTCCCTTTTGGTCAATACCTGGTAGCCCGTTACGTATAACTAGTACCACTGATGTGCTAGTGGTTAAATCCACAGCCAAAGTATTGACGAGTCTTTAGAGTTCCCCACAGATAGTTTCTCAAGTTTCGGGCGAAATGTTGTAAAGGCCATATTGTAATATGGCAGGGTTCGATCATATACGTGCAGTTGTGCACGGATCATGATCGGACGGATCATACTAGTGGGCTTTGGTTTAAGCCGGATCCTAGTATTAGATTTGTTGGATTACTTTAGTCACATTGCATTTCCATTCAGTCGGAATGCAGATGCAGGTATGTATATACAGGTGAGGGGTATTCTTGTGATCCGTCACGAGTTTACTTTAGATGATGTCCTTCTTTTTATTGTTGCACACATTTGGATTAATGTTTACATATGGAAATTGTGAGTGGAAATGATCATGAAGAGCATTTAATGTGACATGGACATGGCGAGTGACTCATGGTCTCTTTATTTGTGCATATGTCAAATTATTGCTTGATTTATGTGTTGAAATGATAAGAGGAGAGAGAGGGGGCAGCCATATGGCTTGGGGTTAGCTCTTGTATTATCTTTCTTGCTCTTATTTTATCTTTCCAACACAATAACAAAGCAAGCCTCTTCTTCTTCCTCTAGCTCACAACTTCCACAAATGGCATCATCTCCAACCTCCATCCATACGCTCTCATGTGTTGAGAATCAATGGATACTTGAGACAAAGTTATCACACACATTCTCTACATCACCTTGGACATGTCGGCTAGCAAACTTCATATTCGAGTTGCTTCGGATGAAGCGGGAGCCCGTAAAATGACTCATTGATGTGGTGCCCTTCCGACGAGGAGACCGGAGATCGGAGATGCCGCGAGGAGCTTGGGATGGTGGCCAAAGACCGAAGGACACGGATCGATCAGTATAGCCACTCTCACTTCTCAGTAGTTAGCTAGTTTAGCGTTAATGGTTCGATCCGGGTGAAAGACTACGATAGCGCCGGTTTCCTAAAAAGTTTTTGTTTCCGCATTTGGCCTCAGATTAACGGCCGGGGCGCTACCGTAGACTTACAGTAGGAACAACGGGAAGGTGTGCAAGTTGCTTAAATCCATTTATTGATTAAAGCAGGCATCGCGGAGCTGGAACATCTGTTTTGATGAAACAGTCAAGGAATTTGAATTCATCAAGAACGAAGATGAGCAATGTATTTATAAGAAGATTGTAGGACGAACTGTCGTATTCCTAGTCTTGTACGTGGACGACAATCTTTTGATAGGAAATGATATTCCCATGCTACAATCGGTCAAGCTGTTTTTGTCATAAAGGTTCTCCATGAAGGACATAGGTGATGCCTCGTACATTCTGGGGATCAAGATCTACAGAGATAGATCCAAGAGATTATTGGTACTTTCGTAGTCTAGGTACATCGTGACCGTACTAAAGAGATTTTGTATGGAAGATTCCAAGCGCGGTAACATACCCATATTGCACGGAATCACCCTCTCCAAGGAGATGTCTCCCAAGACCGACGAGGAGAAGGTACGCATGAGCACTATACCTTACGCTTCGGGGGTAAGATCTATAATGTATGCGATGCTATGTATAAGACCAGATATAGCTTACGCGCTAAGCATGGTGAGCCGGTATCAGTCAAACTCAGGTTAGAACCACTGGACAGCTGTGAAGAACATTCTCAAGTAGCTGAGAAGGACTAAGGAGATGTTCCTGGTTTACGGTAATGGAGACCTCAGGGTCGAGTCCTTTACCGATTCAAGCTTCCAGAGTGATAAGGATGACAGCAAGTCTGTCTCGGATTTTGTGTTTACCCTAAACAGAGGGGAGGTGTGTTGGAGGAGTTCCAAACAGGACACCGTTGCAGACTCGACGATGGAGGCTGAATACAGCAGGGTTACCTAGGACGGAAGAAAGATTTTGGGAGGCATCATCCATACCAATTCAAAAAAATTTCGTTCTAGCTAACGCTAACTAAGAATCGCTAACTAGAAATCGACGGAAAAGTAAATGCAAACACTTTGCAAGTCTAGTGAGCAAGGAATACAACCTTTGTAGACTGGTCCTTCACTTTAATAGCTTCGTGTAGTAGTCCCTTCACTGCGATTATGAACTCTGGACTCTAGAGAGGCTCCCTTGAAGAAACGAACATGCTTGCTTCGATATCTTCAAGGCCGAAAACGATTTATGTCGAGGAGACACTAACCCAAGCTATCTCTTCACTAATTGTGGAATTAGTGAAGAAAACACTCTATACTAAATGGCAAGTAGTAGAGGATGATGAAGTAGGAATTTTGCTCACTTTAGATTTCATTTTCTCACATTTTTTCTCATATCTCCATTGAAGCTAGAAAGCTTTGAGGAAGAAGAAGAAGAAGAATGAACTGCTATGAAAAATTATTCAAGTGAGAATGAATAATTATCCAAATGAATAATTGCAACCATAGGTGAGTTAAGCCCTCATGCCTAACTCATGTAGATAATAAACCAAGGGCTAAGGTTAAGGGTAGGGTTAACAAATATCTTAAGCAATGACAAAAGAGTTGAATAAGTCAATGTATCCATAAGCTTCTACGAGCTTATCCATGACCAATTCAAATGTTTTGTGAATTACTTAATGATAAATAAAACCCTAATTTAACCCTAGCATGGTATAAGTCTCATACACCCATATTGCTTGTATTATCAAGCATGACACAATTCATGTACACAAATATACATATCACATATATACAATGTGCACATCTAGTGAGAAAAGAAATCTTAAGTGAATTAATATTATTTAATATAATTTAATATATAAAATATATAATTAGACATTAAATCATTAAACAAACAATTGATTTAATGATTCGGCTATATTACATATAACCGACTTATATCAAATGTAACTTATCGAATCAACACTTGATCCGATAAATCGGCTATATCTTATATAACAGAGCGATGTCACATGACGCGAGAATAGAATACGATATCTCATATTATATCAATCTCGGTCCCGCACATATCACATATGTGCTCCTCCTCCGTTTCGCTTGAGCCAGGAAAGCTCTGTGTAGAACTCTAAAGACTCGTCAATACGCCGGCAGTAGGTGATGATCATATCAAACACCCATAAACCGCAAACGGTATGCTAAACATAATGGCCACCCGGGTATTGAGCGATCAGAAGATAAACTAGCAAGCCTGCTCACACTCCTGCGAATCCAATCAGTAACACTACCGTAAAGTCCTGTCTCTTCGTTTGATATGTCGCATATCTCGTCTAGGAGTGGTAAACGTCAGACCTTAGTAACTCGATAAGTCGTGCCGATATGAGGCTCATAACGGGTCGAGAAACTACTGATAACACTTACCAGTATATCTCTGAAGCAGCCCTGGCCAGGGACTTCCTGTTATAGCCAATCGAGCACAGCGCAACATCAACTCCCAATACCGGGAGAGACGAAACCCCTCCTATCGCTCATTTCCTCCATGTGATTCGGGACTGTACCCAAAAGCAACCGTTTTGCATGTTCTCTTAAACGTGGTAAGGTGGAAATCAAAGCACAGTGGGAATCACACAAGACTCTATGATGATCTCGGGTCTACAGACTAACCTGTACCAGTGTCACCAGAGAACTGTCATCTGACGTGAGGTATAATACCATCTGGGAGTTCTCGGCGAGTCCGTCCAATGTTCCCAGTCTCCACTGAGCACCCCTATACTGTCTATGATGTCAAACACCAATGGATATGTGATCATCCATCGCCCATCTACATGGGTCGAGAAGCTATACGCTAGTCTACACTGGTATATCGATGCCCTGTCTCGATACACCCATGACTAGGAACATTCGAAGGATGTACTTAACGACTACTCTATCCCCACTAGTATGATCTGCATCATAGTCTTGGTAGTCAAGTACTCATCCTAAGGGCTTTATCAAGATGTAACATAGAGACAATCAGAGTACATGTTAAGATAAAAAGCAACCAGATATCATACTATCATGTCGAGCAAGAAAGTCCTCCATATATATGTTCAAGCATCCACTACAATATACATCGTATGTACAGTAATGGCCTCTAGGGCATACATAAAACTAACAATCTCCCACTTGCACTAGGGTCATCTATTGTAGTATCCAATACCCAACAATCAGCAGTGGTTGAAGTATCACATACTCAACCATCCCATAAAAGTCTCTCCTAGGAATAGGCCTTTGTGAGTGGATCCGCCCTGTTGTCCTCTGTGTCTACTCCCTTAACCTCGATCTCCGTGGAGATCATCTATCTCTATGATCTGGTGATACTGCCTAAGAATATGTCCGGATTACTGATGTGACGGGGGTTCCTAGGCATAAGCCACAACTCCATTGTCACACAATGGTAGGAACGAAGTTCATCTCATGAACTTATACACCCAGACTGCCTCTTTGGTAGCATCCTTGGCAGCGATGTATCCAGCCTTTATCGTCTAGTATGCCACGGTATCTAGCTTGGAACTCTTCCAACATATCGTCCCTCCACTGAGGGTAAAGACAATGCCTGTGACTGAGATTCAGTCAACCTTACCACCTTGGAAGATATCCAGTGATTCTCCCCAGGATCGATTGATACCAACTCACTACACCTAGTGAGAATCCTAACATCCACTTAGATCTATCTCATAGATCCAAAACCCAGGATTTAGGAGGTATCACCTTGATCCTATATGGAGAATCTTTATGATAAGAGGAGATTGACCGAGTGTAGCATAGGAAACTCCTTTCCTATCAAGAGTATGTCATCCACGTACAACACGAGAATCACCACCATACTCCCTACTACCTTTTTGTATATACACGGTTCATCTACTATTTTGATGAAGTCAAACTCTTTGACTTCCACATCAAAACAGACATTCCAACTCCGCGATGCCTGCTTTAATCCATAAAGCAACTTGCACACGTTTCCGCTGCTCCCACTGTCTATGAAGCCCTCTAGCTGTATACTTATAGACGCTCTCTTCTAAATCACTATTTAGAAAAGCAGTCATGACATCCAACCGCCAGATATCGTAGTCATGGTATGTATCAATGGCATGTAGGATCCGAATGGACTTAAGCATAGGCACTAGAAAAGGTTTCATCATTATCCACACCTGGTCGATGATGAGAACCTTTTGCAACAAGCCTTAGCTTTGAAAGTCTCAACTTTTCCATGTACACCAAGTAATCTTCTCAAGATATACTTGCTCCTGATGGGGATTTAACCCTTCAGATATAGCAACCAAAGTCCATACTTTGTTAGTGTATATGGATTCCATCTCAGATCGCTTAGCATCCATCCATTCTTACAGAGTCCCCACTCTTGATGGCTTGCTCGAAACTAGTTGGGTCATCATCTCATGATGCAATCATCACTCCCATTGTCATAGAAAAAACCAAAGTATCTCTCAGGTAGGTGAGGAACCCTACTAGATCGGCGGAGAGGCTGAGATTCGTTGGGAACTATTGAATCCTCCGGTTCTACCAAATCGTCAGCTGTAGTTTGTATAGCTGGAACTCCTTCCAGTTCTACCTCATGACCACTAATTTCTTCACAAGAAATTCCCTTTTTAAAAGGTGGCATGCTGAGAAACAGAACACCTTTTGCTCCTCAGTGTGGTAGAAGATATTCCCTTGCGAATGCTTGGGATATCCTACAAACTCCCATAGAACTGACCTTGCCTCGAGCTTGTCCGGATCATGCTTTTAGACATAGGCCAGACAACCCCAAATCTTAACTTTCTTAAGAGATAGGCTCTTCCCATACCATATCGAATATGGAGTGGTAGGCAACTGATTTGGTTGGAACCCTATTCAATAGGTATACAGCTTCTCAAGTGCATAACCTCCAAAAGGAAACAGGCAACTCAGTAGTACTCATCATAGAGCACACCATATCACATAGGGTGCGATTGCTTTGCCTAATATACCAACGTGCTGTGGTATATACGGATGAGTAATAATGAGAGAGAATATCATTCTCCTTTAGAATAGTCCAGGATCTCCGTGCTCAAGTATTCTCCTCCCTGATCTCATCATAGGACATAATACTTATACCCGTTTTGGTTCTCTACTTCTAATTTATATTCGTTGAATATCTCAAAAGATTCAGACTTGTGTTTCAATAAGAACATATGTCCGAATCTTGAGAGATCATCTGTGAATGTAATGAAGTACAAAAAACCGTTCCTGGCATGTGTAGACAAGGGACCTACATACATCATCATGTATCATTCCCAAGAGTTCACTAACTCTTTCTTTGTTTCCAATAAACGGAGCTATGGTCATCTTGTCTTTGTGACATGACTGGCAAGTTTCATAAGATGTAAATTTAAACAGATTTAAATATGCATCTAAATGTAACTTAGCTAGCCGGGTCGCATTGATATGACCTAGTCTACAATACCTCAAGAAGGACTTGTTCATTTCTGAACTCTTCATCTTGTGTGTGTTCTATACGTTAAAGAACTGTGGTTTGATTTAGAACGTATATGCTTTTAGATAACATGCCTGAACCGATCAACTCTTGATATAGGAAATGTTCAAAACATTATCCAACAATAAAAAATTATATCCTTCTTTACTTAATAAAGAGACTGATATGATGTTGTATATCAGGTTCGGTATCTAATAGCATTCGTTCCGAATCAACGTATTTCGTAATACAGGGTGATAACTGCCAACAGATTTGGCTGCAACACTTGCACCGTTTCCAACTCGTAAAACTTATCACTTATTCTCAGTTCTCTACCTATCTGTAGCCCATGTAATTGATTAAATATGCGAGATCCTGATCCGGTATCACCTACCCAGGACGTAAAGGATACTAAGAAACAGTTCTCTGTAATGAACACACCCCAAAATGATGTATCAGCATGCACTTTCTTCGTTTGGGCGGCACGGGAATCCTAGTAATCCCCTATTTCCTGCTCAGTCTTATAATAGTTATAAGTTGGAGCGGGACCAACGTTCCCCTAGCTCAGTATAACAAGCGGGTTCGGTCAATACATCCATATTATTATCTTGATTAAGGCGTGAAATGGTCGCTACATGGAGAGAGAGAGAAGAAAACACTTTGCGTGTGCTCTTGTAAGATTAGATTGGTTATTAATTTATCTAATCAGGATGGCTCCCACTATTTTAGTCAAATCTTCCTTCAAACCCTAAAAGGAAAGACTAGCCGGGATTAATTACACCCTACAAGTTCGCCAATTTTTCGTCCAGGTCAGTGTTGGTACTTTGAGGGAGGTTCACCATGCATTCACACGGACCTAATTAAAATAAACCTCGTTTTTCTAGGGACGTAACCCCGTTAACACCTTTCTAAACATCTACTTGATCGGCTAATTGTAATGTGTAAAACTCTCCCAGGTGTAACTCTTACTCGCAGTGGGTATCGGGATCCAACTATCTCATAGAAGATATGCAATCTCATTGCAAATTTCAACACTTGAAATTCCCAATTATGTTTTTCCCCTAGCATCCTATGACCTTGACGAAAGCCAAGAAACCATAAGCTACTAGTCAAGTTCAACCCGTACATTTCCTGATTGAATTAAACCCACCCGCACGACCCTTGACGAAATCCAAACAACTCTATACGAATACCCTAATCAAATCGCATCGTATGCAGCAGATAAGTACTAGTTAGCTACCGAATACTACGCCTTGACGAAAGCCAAATTACCGCAGCACGAATATTAAGTAGTACTTATCTGAAATGATGGAGGGCTACGACAGGTTTTTAAGAAAACCCTTTGCATAATGAACTTGATATCGCTGTAGAATCGAGTGAATTTGAAAATGAGTGTTTTTGAGGCTTTTATTAGTTTTGCTAAAGAGGTCACTCCCGGTGAAGAGATCTCGGCTCTTTCCTTATCGAATAAGGTGCAGGATATTTCACAAATACCACTATGCAAAGTAAAAACTATAAAAGCAATCAAAATACAAACCGAGTTTGTAGTATCTGCCAGTTATTGCTAAAGAGGTCACTCCCGGGGAAGGGATCTCGGCTCTTTCCTTATCTAATAAGGTGCTGGATGTTCTACAAGGAATACCGATATGCAAAGCAATAACTAGAGCTACCTGTTTTTGAAAATTTTATTCCACAAAATCTTTAGGTTTATTTTCATTCATTAATCTCATTAATGAAGTCCCATCATTTTAAGTTACCTAAACATCACAGATAAATACAACGTACGCTTATGTCATCCGCATTCGCTTCGATGTCCTCTCATGCACCGTTAGGTTAGGTAACTAACGGCAGAGTGGGGCAGGGCTAGTGCGGGTGTAAAACATAAGCAACGTCTATATAATATATCACATATACTATATCCATTATCTATCTCAACATATACAGTAATCACATCACAGATAAATCGCAGCAGAACCCAACATATGAAATATTGGATATATTAGGATTTCCGGGTTTTATTTTAAGCCAGTATAAAACACGGATTCCACGATCTTGATGAATAGCCAAACCCACATCCCTAGACCCCTACAAGAGTGGCAAGCAACCCTACCAATTCTAGAGTTAGGAGACCCAGTCTCGACTCCTCGAGATGGTCTCCCACTGGACCCTAGAACCCAGTTACTTATGCTCCCCGCCTTGGGTCTATCCTAATGCGGAAAAGTAAGTAATATACAATGGTGGCATCATCCTCAACCTGGAAGTGCCCCAATAAAAGAATATTACATACAATGAATGTAAATGAAGAAACTCTCATCTCACATAAAACCCCGGCTATTCAAAACACGACGATCCAATATAATATATCACAGCAATACATAACATCACATGTCATCAACGTAAGTAAGTATACGTATCCCAATTGACGTTGACATATAGCACCGAAACCGGCGATACACCACATATTACACTTACGGTCGCAGAAAAGAAAGTGAAAAACTACAATAGTTGGAATCCGCAGCCACCTTAGACATCGCATGCCTAACCAAATGAATTCCTTAGACATCGCATGCCTAACAATTATAAATCACGCATTTTATTCTCGATCTCGAAAAAACTTTTCAAAATCTATTTGGGCAATTCAACAAGATTCCCGACATCCTGATCGAATGCTCATCGGAAACTTTAGTAGACGGCCGCACCCCCCGATACCGTCGACGAAGTGCACTAAGGCGGAACACCGCTGCCGCGAGCACCCGAACGGATGCTATTGGCGATGGGGTTCTCCTACAGTCACTTGGTCGGGGCTATGGGGCGTGGCTGTCTAATAATGTTACCCGGCGAGTATCCGCATACGTTACGTGATTGCAACGGACTTTTGATCACATCAAAATCCCGTGGTAACCGATCAAATGAGACTAAACTGTTAGATTTATAAAATTCAAATTAGTTTTGTGTAACATTTCAGAAAAATAAAATATTATTTTTGGGAATTTATAAAATTAAATAATAAATATTATGAATAATTTAATAAGGCGGTATAATTAAATACCGATAAATTGGGAAAAATTTGGAAAATTATAGAAATTACTAAAAAGTGGGTGCTTTATGTGATTTATGCAAATTATAAAATTTTATAATTTATTGTACACTATTTTAATGCTAATCGCGATTAAATATCGCTAATCGTGTTTTAAGAAAGTGAAAAACTACAATAGTTGGAATCCGCAGCCACCTTAGACATCGCATGCCTAACAAAATGAATTCCTTAGACATCGCATGCATAATAATTATAAACCCCGCATTTTAGTCTCGATCTCGAAAACACTTTTCCATATCTAGTCGGGCAATTCAATAAGATTCCCGACATCCTGCTCGAATGCCCATCGGAAACTTTAGTAGACGGCCACACCCCCAGATACCGTCGACGAAGTGCACTAAGGAGGAACACCGCTGCCGCGAGCACCCGAACGGATGCTATTGGCGATGGGGTTCTCCTACAGTCACTTGGTCGGGGATATAGGGCGTGGCTGTCTAATAATGTTATCCGGCGAGTATCCGCATACCCTACGTGATTGCAACGGACTTTTGATCACATCAAAATCCCGTGGCAACCGATCAAATGAGACTAAACTGCTAGATTTATAAAATTCAAATTAGTTTTGTGTAACATTTCAGAAAAATAAAATATTATTTTTGGGAATTTATAAAATTAAATAACAAATATTATGAATATTTTAATAAGGCGGTATAATTAAATACCGATAAATTGGGAAAAATTTGGAAAATTATAGAAATTACTAAAAAGAGGGTGCTTTATATGATTTATGCAATTTATGAAATTTTCTAATTTATTATACACTATTTTAATGCTAATCACGATTAAATATTGCTAATCGTGTTTTAAGCTTGATTTGTGCACATAACAGGCACCATGTCATATTCTACACTTTTCATCTTTTCTACCATGGCTTTTCTTTTTGATTATCTTGGATTTGTTTTGAATGGGAAAGAAAAGATAAGAAAACAAAACAAAACAAAACAAAACAAAAGAATATAGAAGCATGGGCAAGAGAGAGAGAGAGGTGAGGGTCAACCTTGGTCATGCCTCTTTGTTTCATTCATCATCTTCATCCTTTTTCTCCTCCCTCCTCATCCCAAGAAGCTGCCCTCTTTCCCTCTTCCTCTTCAAGCCTCAAAACACCTCCAAAATCAACTCAAAA
The DNA here is from genome assembly GCA_030015575.1 of Agapanthus africanus. NCBI lineage: Eukaryota > Viridiplantae > Streptophyta > Magnoliopsida > Asparagales > Amaryllidaceae > Agapanthus > Agapanthus africanus. Next base: position 629,944,509 of record CM057342.1, read on the forward strand.
CTCCGTCTCCATTTCACAAAAAGCATGCACAAGCTCACAAGCTACACTTTGGACCAAGAAAGCAAGGATTTTGGACACTTGGGGCAACTCAAGAATTTTCTTGAGTTGCCAAATGATGTAATTTTTGGACCATTAGTGTAGTATTTGGTTTACTTTAGCTTCCATGCATGTTTAGAAGTGATTAGGCGATGTGTAGTGAGGTTTGGAAATTCTAAGTTAGGGTTAGGGTTTGAATTGAGTTGTGATAGTGTAATTGAGTTATTAGTGACCTTAAACCCCCCCCCCCTTAGTGATAGTATTTGGACACAAAAACAGAGACGAACCTGTTGGATATAGTGCTCTCAAAGTCAATTATTGGATCGCAAGCACGTGATTGCAGTGATTGAGGGAGGACCTATACCGGTAGGACAGTCTTACTCAAGATGATAGTATGCTATCTGGATTATCTTTATCATCGTGTACATACTTTAGGTGACCTTACAGGTTGCTATTACACGTTGATAGGGCCCTTAGGATTCTTGCTTGACTGCCAGCAGTATGATGGCGATCATATACGTGGGAGCTAGGGTCTATAAGCAAATCCTTAAAGTGGTCCCTAGTCGTGGGAGTTTCGAGACTGGGCATCGATACTCCATTAGTAGACTAGTGTATACAGTTGAGACCCCGACGAGGGGCGGTGGCCGGTCTCATAAGCCGTTGGTGTCAGTTGGTTCACCTAAGATGTATACAGGTGCTCATTGGGTTATGAGTACACCGGACAGGACTCGCCGGGAACATGCTAGTTGGTATTATACCTGACGTTAGATAGCAGTTTCCTGGTGACATGTGTACAGGTTAGTTCATCGACCTGAGATCATCATTTGTCTCGTGTGAGTTCCCACTGTGCATTGATTACTACCCTACCACGGCTCAAAGGAGTCGTGTAAACAGGTTTTAGTTGGGTACAGTCCCAAGCCACATGGAGGCAGTGAGCGGATCGGCAGGGGTTTCGTTTCTCCCGGTATTAGGGGTGAGATCGCGCTGTGTCTAGGAGAGCCATTACACGAAGTCCTTGGCCAAGGCAGGAGATTTACTGGTAGGTATTCCAGTAGTAACTCAGGGTGTTCTGGGCTACACTCCGACACGACTTGCACCGCTTTTGGGGGTCTGACTTTTACCAACCACCTAGGCCCGACATGCGATGCTCATAGACGAACGGACCGGACTGTACGGATATTGTCACTGACAGGCTCAGTATGGTGTCAGGATGAGTTCGCTCATCGACTTCCCTTTTGGTCAATACCTGGTAGCCCGTTACGTACGGCTAGTGCCTCTGACGTGCTAGTGGTTAAATCCACAGCCAAAGTATTGACGAGTCTTTAGAGTCCCCCACAGACAGTTTCTCAAGTTTCGGGCGAAACGTTGTAGAGGCCGTGTGATATATGGCAGGGTCCGATCATATACGTGCAGTAGTGCACGGATCATGATCGAGCGGATCATACTAGTGGGCTTTGGTTTAAGCCAGATCCTAGTATTAGATTTGTTGGATTACTTTAGTCTCATCGTATTCGCATTCGGTCGGAATGCGGATGCAGGTATGTATATACAGGTGAGGGGTATCCTTGTGATCCATCACGAGTTTACTTTAGATATTGCCGTATCTTTTTGTTGTTGTAAACATTTGGGTTAATGTTTACAAATGGAAATAATGAGCTAGAAATCATGATTAGAAGCATTAATTGTGACATATGCACAAGTGGTGACTCATGGTCTCTTTCTTTGTGCATGTGTCACATTATGTGATTTATTTATGGTTGATATGATAAGAGGAGAGAGGAAGGGCTGCCATATGATAGTTTTGGTCTTGTACTTTTTTGAACTCACTCTCTCATTTTATCATAGAACACAAGAAAGAAAAGAGCTCATCTACTTATTCTTCCTCTAGCTCACCATTTCCATTAATGGCTTCATCTTCAACCTCCATCCATACACTCTCATGCGTTGAGAATCAATGGATGCAAGAGATAACGTGATCACACACATTCTCTACTTCACCTTGGACACGTCGGCTAGCAAACTTCGTGTCCGAGTTGCTTCGGACGAAGCGGGTGTTAGTGTATATGCCCTAGGGGCTATTATTGTATCATACTAGCTTGTATATTACTTAATAGAAGCTTAGGATATTCACAGTTATATTAACAGTCTTGCTAAACATGGTAGTATGCTACTTGGTTATATCTATCTTAATATGTGTGTACGTATTGATAGAGCCCTTAGGATCTTGCTTGACTACCAGCGTTGTGATGGCAGTCACACTAGTGGGGGCTGGGTAGTCTACAAGCACATCCTTTTTCAGGTCCCTAGTCGTAGGATTATCGAGACAGGGCATCGATACTCCGGAGTAGACTAGTGTGTACATTTCTCATCCCAGTTGGGGAGATGGTCTGTCCCACAGCCATTAGTACGTCGTACTGGAGATAGTATACAGGTGCTTGTTGGGTTACGGGTACACCGGACAGTCCTCGCGGGGAACTGTTGGTTGGTATTATACCTGTCGTCAGTTAACAGTTCCCAGGTGATATGAGTACAACATAGTCCGCAGACTTGACACTGCTACTTCGCCTCGAGTGTGTCCCACTGTTCTTAGATTGCTACCCTACCACGGCTCAAAGGAGTCGTGCAAACAGGTAGCAGTTGGGTGCAGTCTCGAGCACTTGGAGGCAGTGGCGGTTAGACAGGATTCGTCTCTCTCGGTATTGGGAGTTGATATCGCGCTGTGTCTGGAGAGCCATTACGCAAAGTCCCTGGCCAGGGTAAGCGATATTTACTGGTAGGTTTTCCAGTAGTTTCTCAAGGTGTAATGGGCTTCGCTCTGACACGACTTATACCGCTTTTAGGGGACTGACGCTTGCCGCCACCCTAGGCCCGATATGCGATAGTCCTAGACGAACAGACCGGACTGTACGGAGATTGTCACATCAGGCTCAGTAGGAGTTTGGATGGGTTTCCTTATCGGCCTTCTTATCGACATCTACCTGGGGACCGTTACGTACAGCTAGTGCCGCTTGCGGTCTGTGGTTAAACCCACTGCCAGCGTAGTAGTCGAGTCTTTAGAGTCCCACACAGAGAGTTTCCCTGCTCCGGGCGAAACGATATAAAGGTCGTATGGTTTTACGACAAGGGTTCGGACGCATACGTGTTTTTACGCACGTACGATGTTCGGACAGTTTTTACTAGCCGGTTTTGGTTTAAGCCAGATTCTAGTATCGGATTATTGGATTTATACAGTCTAACGTTTTTCCGTGTTTTCACGGATAGGAGGGGCGTTCTCGTAATTTGGCGAGAAGCTTCTAGAAGGATGATGACTTGGGGGTTAAGGTGGCATTTGCATTTATTGATTTAGTGACTCATTTGTGTGATTCGTCCATGGAGTTAATGATGCATTTAATGGCTAATGACTCATGAGATGAATCACACAAGGTGAATGAATGAAGCATGGTTGATAAATCATTTGATTTATTCATTTAATAAATCATCATTCTTCATATATTCAAAATGAGTTATTATTTCATTTCATTCTCACTCTCACCTTCTCTCTCCTCAAGCTCTCTCTCTTCAAACCCTAATCCTAACCTCTCATGTGTTGAGATCAAGGATTAGTAAGACTTGTCAATCCCTAATCACACTCTATATTACCTAGGTGACTTTGATTAGCAATTTGAGTGACCTAGTTTCCTCAAGTTAGAGGCAAAGCTTGGAGTAGTAGCTTTCGGGCGGATCGTCTATTACAAAAAGGAGGCCGACGAGGAGGTGGTTAACGAGAAGAAGAAGGACTTGGTTCATTAGGTATAATCTTCTTTCATAGTAGCTAACTACTCCTATGATTATGTTAATAAGTGTTTAGCAAAGATCCTTTCGGTTAGTCGATGTTGTTTTAAACAAAATGATTGTTTTACCTATTCCGCCTCCCCGCAACTCGTGGGTTGTACAACGTCGACTCACAGTGGTATCAGAGCCTCGCTAAACCATAACTAACTTGTTAGCAAAGTCGTTAGAAATTCGATCGCAAAACGAACTGGAAAAAACATCAATTTCACCAAGTTTCTGTCGATTTTAAAACAGGGTCTAAAAATTTTTCAGGGACCCTTAAAATTACAAGCAAGGAAATTTAAGAACACTGGAGAAATTTGGGGTCCTGACTCGGCCAAACCTCCGCTGAACAGCGGCCGATCCAGCCGATCCGCCGCGGATCCGCCGTCGAGTTGAAGCCGAGTTGACTCAAATTTCCCCAGTAACTCTTCTGTGTTAATTTTGTTCTTTCTGAAATATTTTGTTTCTGCTCAAGTCTCAGGTGCACAGAGAAGTTTTTGGAGTAGAATCAATTGTGTTTGCTCAATCGAAATTCTACGATGTTTGGCTAATTAGATTATATCTGTGATTTGTATAATGTGTTCGTAAACCTCCCCTAACTGATAGTATGTCGGTTGGCAGGGGGTTGCATATTTCTGTAATGATTTTACTGTTTGTGCTTATGAACTTGATTGGATCGTTGTGATGGTTAGCCGGGGTTTGAGATGGGTTTTTATATTCATTCATTCGATATAAATTGTAATATGATGTAATATTCTTTTGCGGGGCATATCCAGGTTGCGGTTGTAGCCACCGTTGTATTATTTCATTTACTGATTTTTGCACCTAGGATAGACCCAAGGTGGGGTGCACAAACTACCGGGTACTTTGTGTAAGTCTACGGTAGCGCCCCGGCCGTCTAACAGACGCCAAATGCGGAACAAAAACTTTTTAGCTGGCGCTATCGTATACTATAACCCGGATCTGCCATTATTGCTAAACTAACAAACTACAAAGAGGGTAGAAAGGTTATACCGAACGATCCGAGTCCTTCGTTCTTTAACCATCATCCCATGCTCCGTTGCGGCTGCTTCGATCTCGTCGATCTCCGATCTGCTCGTCCAGGTGGCACCACGTCAACGGATCTTTAAACGGGCTCCCGCCTCTGACCCGAGGGAACTCGGTCATCAAGTTTGGTAAAAGAGATGACCAAGATTGATGTACAGAATGAGTAGAACACTTTGTCTCATTTCTTCCAAAGCCATGGACGGACGGTTAATGAAGTTGCCATTTGAAATGATATGAAATGAGAATTGAGCTATGAAATTTCATGAACCAAATCACATAAACTTTTAATCAACCATCTCTTTTCTTTTGCAAATCAATCAATAGGGCACCATAAGGGGCCGGCCACTATAAAAGAGGAGGGGGTGAGTGTAGGAACCAAAAAAGTGACCATTAACACTAAAACAAATGAATGAGTCATTTAGAACACCTTGCATAACAATAAATGAAACCTAATGAGTCATAAGCCAAGTCACCATTCATTTAATGCATACAAAGATTCATGAACCTAGTCACCACTTCTAGAACCTTCTAGAATCACGACTCACCCCATGACTCACCTAAGTGACGAAAAGATAAATCCGCATTTAACCGAATGTTAAATACGGGTGATAGAAAACTGGAACCCGGAAACTGGCAACTTCCAAAAGCGATCCCGAAACGAATTTCCGGACAACCCCGTAACAGTATAAACATAACCGCATTTGTATTATGACCGAATACAAATGCAACTGAGACAAAGATATTATATCTACACAGTATAATACTCGGATCCGACTTAAACCAAAGCCCACCAGTATTATCTGCCCGAAATATGACACGTGCGTAAACGCACGTGCATTTTCCGAACCCTGCCATAAAACCATACGGCCTCTACAACGTTTCGCCCGAACTTGGGAAACTATCTGTGGGGGACTCTAATGACTCGTCAGTACCCTGGCAGTGGGTTTAACCACAAGCCGTCAGCGGCACTAGCTGTGCGTAACGGCTGCCCATTTACTGAGCTCAAGGGAAGCCGATGAGCGAACTCATCCAGGAACCCTACTGAGCCTAACAGTGACAATGTATATAAAGTCCGGTCCGTTCGTCTATGAGTATCGCATATCTGCCTAGGGGGCTGGTAACGTCAGACCCCCAATAGCGGTATAAGTCGTGTAGGAGTGTAGCCCAAAAACACCCTGAGATACTACTGGAGTACCTACCAGTAAATCTCCTGCCTCGGTCGAGGGCTATGTGTAATGGCTCTCCTAGACACAACGCGATCTCACCCCTAATACCGGGAGAGACGAATCCCCTGTCGATCCGCTCACTTGCCTCCATGTGGCTCGGGACTGTACCCAAAAGCTACCTGTTTGCACGACTCCTTTAAGCCGTGGTAGGGTAGAAATCAAAGCACAGTGGGAACTCACACGAGACAAATGACGATCTCAGGTTGATGAACTAACCTGTACACATATCACCAGGGAACTGCCATCTGACGATAGGTATAATACCAACTAGCAGATTCCCGGCGAGTCCTGTCCGGTGTACTCATAACCCAATGAGCACCTGTATACATCTTAGGTGATCCAACTGACACCAGTGGCTTGTGAGACTGGCCACCACCCATCGTCGGGGTCTCGACTGTATACACTAGTCTACTCCGGAGAATCGATGCCCTGTCTCGAAACTCCCACGACTAGGGACCACAATTAAGGATATGCTTATAGACCACCCAACTCTCACGTATATGATAGCCATCATACTGTTGGTAGTCAAGCAAGATCCTAAGGGCTCTATCAAAGTGTAACAGTGATCAGTCACCTGAACCTGTACACGACTGATAAAGGTAAACCAGATAGCACACTATCATCTCGAGTAAGACTGTCCTACCGGTATAGGTCCTCCGCAATCATTGCAATCACGTGCCTGCGATCCAATAATTGACTTTGAGGGCACTATATCCAACAATCTCTCACTTGCACTTAAGGCTAATTATTGCGATGTTGCATACTCATAGCCCGTGTGAAACCGAACATCCAACTCCTCTACTAATCTGTTTCACAAAGCCCGTTTATAAAACTATTTTGTTCGAGAAATAGCCTCAGTGAGTGGATCCGCCCTGATGTTTCTTTCTATATCTCTCTTAATCTCAAGTTCGCGGAGAAAGCCATCTCCCGAATTGAGTAATACCTGTCTTAGAATATGTCTGGATATCTGATGGGACCTAGTTCATAAATGAACTTCAAATCCAAACTTCTTAGACTTTATCGACAACTGAACCTAATCAGTATCCAGCAACATGCCTCCCACAGTATCCACTTGGACCACCTGTCCCTCGTAAGAGGGAAAACTATAACTCTGACAATCACTCTGTCAACCATGTCACCTTTGAAGCCTGGAATGATAACCGTCTCCCGAAGGAGGCTGCCGTCATCAAATCCTTAGAACATGCACTTATGTTCTAAAACTTCTTCCTTATGTTTATCCAGGATTGGATTAATACAAACTTATTACTTCTAGTGCAAAAACAACATCCGGTGTGGTACTTGACATCTCACGATTGACTCAATTGCCTAAGCAAGTGATCTGCCAATTATGCACATCCCTCTCCCCTTTAGTCTGTAAGACACCTTTAGAGAGGGTGATTCCATCACCTGCAGGTACACCACCATGCCAGGAGTCATCTATTCTAAATACTATCAGAATACTGTCAAAGTACCCACATTGGGAAACTACCCAAATCTAGATCTAAAACCATAGATCTAGAAACCAGAATGTCAGATATTATATCCATATCCTGTCAGTAGAAACAACTGTGTGACGACCACAGTACAACCGATCGTAGTATAGGAATTTTACTTCCTATTCTGTGTATGTCATCCATATACCATGACATCACACCCTACTACCTTCTTAACAGATCCATCCCCTATTCTGATGAAGTCAAACCCATGGCTGTCACATCAAAAATAGATGATCTATCTCCGCTATATCTGCTCAAGTCTATAAATAGACATAAGCTACTTGCCCACTATGCTTCCGCTTCTCCCACTGACCACAACAACCCTCTGGTAGAATAATATACACGTGCACTTCTAAATCTAGTTTAGAACGACGCTATACTTAACCTCCTGCGGGGTCTCATAGCTTGGAACAACAGTAGTGTCAAGTCTGGGTAGATAAGAACCTCCCTGTCACCGTCCTTGAGGCTACCGGAGTACCTCTCGGGTGTCTGAGGTTACCCACCATATCTGCGGAGTGGCTAATGGAATGTCAAATCTGATTGAATCTTTAGGTCCTATTAATTTTTCCGTAATCGTTTGCGGTTCTGGAATCACTTCCAGTTCTACCATACTCCCACTACTGTTTTCTGAAAAAATCCATTTTGCTAAAACTGTGGCGAGTCAAGAACAATATCACTATTGATCTTCCAGATGGTAGAAAGTCAACCCTCGTCATAGCCTGGGCCAACCCACAAACAGCCATTACAGAAACGTGCCCTGAGTTATCCAGAGTCTGGTTTTAAGCATAAGCCGGACAACTTCCCGTACCTTAACATCGTTAAGATATGAACAATTCTATATCCAATATAGAAACTTTGGCACTGATTTAATTGGAACCAGATTCTAATCATGCAGCTGTCTCCAGTGCAAATCAACTTTATGGACAGATGCTAATCAGCATTACTCAACTTAGAAATGCATCCAATTATGAGTAACCCGAAAGAGAAACAAGTTTCTCAAAACCATTACTATCAACTGAATACCAATCACAAGTATCTACATCTTCGATCTCTTTGAAGAATCCCGATACCTGCGATATCTGGTTCTCTACTTTATTCTTATACCCACAACTTCTCAAAACTTAGACCTTGTATTTTTGCGAAACACTTGTCTAAAAACTAGCGAAGTCATAAGTAAACAGAACATAGTACGAGGACCAACCCCTTTGTCTTAATGGACACTGGACAACATACAATACTCTGTATAAGTCCGCTAAGTTGAATAACTCAAAACCTGTGCGTCGTAGGTTGAAAACTGTACCCAGGCGATTTCCTCAAATATCACCAATTACAACGAATTCTGATATAATGAGGATGATCACCTAATTCCCAATAACTTACTCCCACTCATCATCTGCAAAACCATACAGATGTGAGAATCATACCTGGTAAATACATACCCTGGAGTAAGTATCTAATCGGAAAAACAGTTTTCCTTTAACAATGCACTGAAACATGAAAATGTTTCGTAGGGGTATCCTGGTATTCATAGTGATGCCTCTTCCATAATCCAATTCATGTCTTTAACCATATATTTCTTTGCCATCTCTCCAAATCCCTTTATTTGTCTTTATTCATTACCTTCTGTACACCCTTTTAGGCTAAGTGGTTTTCTTCCTTCCCTACCGTTCGGCACCAGCCTATGGTTTGGAAGAAGACTATCCAGTAAGCATAATAGGTGTACCCTCCTAAATCAAGGAGTACTCTCAACTTGAGAGAAGGTGATGATAAAAGACAACTGAATAATACCTTATTCTATTTCTCCCGAACTGGGGGAAAAAAGCAAAGGTGAAATAGGAGTGGCGATGAAGTACGCGGTTTGGTCGTGAATGATAACAGTCGCAATTTACTTTGCCCTCTTTCTAATCCCTTTATTTGTCTTTAGTTATTGTTAGTTGTATGTATGCCCTAGAGGCCAGTATTGTACAGATGATGTATATTATATTGGATGCTTGGACATATATAGAGATGACTTTCTTGCTCGATATGATAGTATGCTATCTGGTTGCTCTTTATCTTAACATGTTTACTAGTCTCTTTAAACTGTCTTATAGTTACATGTTGATAAAGCCCTTAGGATGTGTACTTGACTACCTGAACTATGATGCAGATCATACTAGTGGGGACATGGTAGTCCATAAGTACATCCTTCAAGGTCCCTAGTCATGGGTGTATCGAGACGGGGCATCGATATACCAGAGTAGACTAGCGTATACGCCTCTCGACCCATGAGATGGGCGATGGATGATCCCATATCCATTAGTGTTTGACATCAGAGATGGTATACGGGTGCTCAGTGGAGACTGGGTACAATGGACGGACTCGCCGAGAACTCCCAGATGGTATTATACCTCACATCAGATGGCAGTTCTTAGGTGACACTTGTGCAGGTTAGTCTGTAGACCCGAGATCGTCATAGAGTCTTGTGTGATTCCCACTGTGCTTTGATCTCCACCTTACCACGTCCATGACGGCGTGCAAAACGGTGGTTTTTGGGTGCAGTCCCGAGTCACATGGAGGCAATGAGCGATAGGAGGGGTTTCGTCTCTCCCGGTATTGGGGGTTGATGTTGCGCTGTGCTCGATTGGCCGTAACAGGGAAGTCCCTGGCCAGGGCTGATCAGAGATTTGCTGGTAAGTGTTACCAGTAGTTTCTCGACCCGTTATGAGCCTCACATCGGCACGACTTATCGGTTATTGGGGTCTGACGTTTACCACCCATAGACTTGATATGCGACATATCAGACGAACAGACCGGACTGTACGGTAAGTGTTACTGGTTGGATTCACAGGAGTTTGAGCGAGCTAGCTCGTCGATCTTCTGATCGCTCAATACCCGGGTGGCCGTTACGTTTAGCAGACCGCTTGCGGCTTGTGGGTGATTGATATGATCATCATCTGCTGCCGGCGTATTGACGAGTCTTTAGAGTCCTACACAGAGGTTTCCTGGCTCAAGCGAAACGAAATAGGGGCGCATATGAGATATGTGCGGGACCGAGAATGATGCGTGTATGTGATACCGTATTTCATTCTCGCGATGAATGTTTCGATTGGTTATATGCGATATAACCTAGTTATCGAATCAAAAATTGATTCGATAAGTCGATTCATTGGATACTAGTCGGTTATGTGCGACATGACCGGATCATTGAATCAAGTGTTGATTTAATGATTTAATGTATAATTATATATTTGATATATTACTTTGCATTAACTAGTATTGGTTCACTTTAAAAGGATTTTCTCACTTGAAGTTCACAAGTTGTATATGTGAAATACTTTTGTGCACTTGATTGTATCATGTTTGATGATACATATATACTTGGATTTGTGTAAAGACTTAAACCATGTTTAGTGAATGGTTAGGGTTTCATTTTTCCACTTAATTATTTATCTTTTCTTTTTTGAGAAATAGATAAAAGAAAACAAAATGGTTTCTTTTTATCATGAAGCTTGTTGAAGCTTCATGAAGCTTTGACTAAAGTGACCATTTTGTCTTCATGCTTAACCCTAACCATTCCCACTAACCATGGTCTATTCTCTACACCTAACCAAGGTTAGAAGATGATAAGTATTCATTTTATTATTCTTTTGAGATAACACTTATGATATTCTATCTTCTTCTTCATCTTCTTCTTCAAGAAAAAGCTTGCCACCATTAATGGCATCTTGAGCAAAAGTATGAGAAATCCAATTCTAAAGTGAACCCACCTCCTATTTCTTCACCCTCTACCTCTTGCCAAGTAGTATAGGGTGTTTTCTTCACAAGTTTCACAACTTCGTGAAGTTGGAGCTTGATCTTGTGTAACCTCGACGTAGATCATCTTCGGCATCGTAGCCGACGACTTGTCCGCTCATCTCTCCGATGAAGCCGATGCTAGAGTCCGAGATCCGACTAGGACAGTGAGAGGACGTCTACGTGGAGCTAAGGAAGTGGAGAACCGGATCTACAAAGGTTGTAGCTTCACACTTTTAGTTAAGATGTTAACTAGTTTTATGTTTCGCCTAAAATTCTAGTTAACGATCCGTATTAGGGTTTCTCGGCACCGGAAAAGTTTGAAATTGGCATGGTTGATGCCTTGCGAGACTTCATTAGCATGCCTAGGAACCCTACAGTGGTATCAGAGCCTAGCTAGAGCCTTAGGCGATGCATTGACGACGTTTGAAGTCCGATCGAACCGAAACCCTAATTTACAAATTGCTCTCTGGACTTTTTCCTAAAACTGGGTTTTTTCCATATTAAAAATGCTTAAAAAATTCAGCAGGGAATTATAAGAATTACGGTGCAAAATTTGACCAATGATACCTCAAACCTGCGGCGGAACCGCGGCAGAAGCCTAGCTTCTGCGGCGGTTCCGCCATCCTCTGATGACGTCAGCCCTCCACTTTTGCACAATAATTCCTCTTTCTCAGTGCTGAGTTTTATGGGAATTTTTAATAGTTATTCAAGAGTTGAATTTTCTGGGGTTGTATTGGGGATTCAATGATTCGATCGGATTATCAGATTTTTTCTATGTGGATTCCGGATAATTTTCGAATATGTAAAAAAGTTCGACCGGATATAAATACCCAACTTTTCCCCTGCCAGAAAATTTCCAAGTGTTGGATTTTTCTGAGGTTTAAAGACGTTCTAAGTAGTGCAAGTAACGCGACGGTCCCTCTAGAAGACAACAAACCTTAACTCGATTATGTGACCGTCTTGAACTGCCCTTTGAACCTTAGGGTTTGGGGCAGTACGGCGTGCCACATGTGAGGCGTTGGCTAGACCATTCTACGGCTGGACCGTTGGTACTGAGGCATGAAGTGAAAGTCTTTGAACTTATTTCATGTGTTGAACGGTTTCGGGAAAACTTGGGTGTTCGAATGTTCGATCAGAAAGTTTAATATTTTCTAATTATCCGGAATGGGATACAATAATTGGAATTCACACACAGTTATGAGATAACTGAATGAATGTTATAAATCTAGCGGTTTAGTCTCACTTAATATTGAAAAGAGTTTTCGATAATGAGACTAAAATGCGGGGTTTATAATTGTTAGGCATGTGATGTCTAAGTATTTCATTTGATTAGGCATGCGATGTCTAAAGAGGTTGCGGATTCCAATTGTTGTAGTTTTACACTTTCTTTTCTGTGACCGTAAGTGTAATATGTGATATCGCCGGTTTCGTTGCTAAATGCCAACGACAATTGGGATGCGCATATTTACTTACGTTGATGGTATGTGATGTTATGTGTTGCTGGATATGTTATATTGGATCGTCGTGTTTGAATAGCCGGGGTTTTTTATGTGAGATGAGTGTTTTTTATTTTCATTCATGTAAAAACTTGTATGTAATATTCTTTTATTGGGGCACTTCCAGGTTGCGGAAGTTGTCACCTTTTGTATATTATTTACCTTTCCGCATTAGGATAGACCCAAGGAGGGGAGCACAAGTAACCGGGTTCTAGGGTCCACTGGGAGACCATCTCGAGGAGTCGAGTCCGGGTCTCCTAACCCTAGAATTAGTAGGGTTGCTTGCCGCTCTCGTAGGGGTCTAGGGATGTGGGATTGGCTATTCATCACGACCGTGGAATCCGTGTTTTATACTGGATCGTATTGAAAACACGGACGTCCTAGAATATCCAATGTTTCATATGTTTCTTCTGCTGCGATATCTGTGATGTGATTATGTGATGTTCTATGATAGATACAGTATATAGTATATATGATATATTATATAGACGTTACTTATGTTTTGCACCCGCACTAGCCCTGCCCTGCTCTGTCGTTAGTTACCTAACCTAACGGTGCACGAGGGGACATCGTGGGGAATGCGGATGGCATAAGTGTACGTCGTATTTATCTGTGATGTTTAGGTGACTTAAATGATGGGACTTCATTAATGTGATTAATGAATGAAAAGAAACCTAATATGTTGTAGAATCAAATTTTAAATAAAAAGAGTAGCTACAGTTTTGCTTTGCATAGATGTATATATGATATACCCTGCACCTTATTCGATGAGGAAAGGACTGAGATCCCTTCACCGGGAGTGACTCCTTTAGCAATAACTGGCAGATGCTACATACTCGGTTTGCTTTTGATTGTTTTTGGAGTTTTGCTTTGCACAGCGATATATATGATATATCCCGCACCTCATTCGACGAGGAAAGGGCCGACGATCCCTTCACCGGGAGTGACCCCTTTAGCAAAACTAGAAAAGCCTCAAAATCACTCCATTTCAAAACTTCATTCGATTCTACAATGATATCAAGTTCATTACGCAATAGGTTTTCAGAAAAACCTGTCGTAGGCCTCCGTCATTTCAGATAAGAACTGTTTAGTATTCGTGCTGCGTTTGTTGGCCTTTGTCAAGGCGTAGTGTGCGGTAGCTGAATAGTGCATGTCTGCTTGTGCATGTGATGCAGATTGTTTCAGGGTAGTCGTACGACCTTGTTGGCCTTTGTCAAGGGTCGTGCGGGTGGGTTTGATTCAATCAAAAAATGACGGGTTGAACTTGACTAGCATCCCATGATTTGTTGGCCTTTGTCAAGGTCATAGGACGCTAGGGGCAAAATGTTATCGGGAATTTCAAGTGTTGAAATTTGCAATGAGATTGCATACCTTCTATGAGATAGTTGGATCCCGATACCCACTGCGAGTAAGAGTTACTCCTGGGAGAGTTTTACACATTACAATTAGCCGATCAAGTAGGTTTCTAGAAAGGTGTCAACGGGGTTAAGCCTCTGGGAAAACGAGGTTTACTTTAATTAGGTCCGTGCGAAAGCACGGGGAACCTCCCTCAAAGTACCGACACTGGCCTGGCTGAAAGATTGGCAAAGTTGTAGGGTGTAATTAATCCCGGCTAGTCTTTCCTTTTAGGGTTTGAAGGAAGATTTGATAAAAACCAGTGGGAGCCATCCTGATTAGATAAGATAATAACCAATCTGATCTTGCAAGAGCATACGCTAAAGTGTTTTCTTCTCTCTCTCTCCAGGTAGCGACCATTTCATGCCCTAATCAAGATAATAATATGGATGTATTGACCGAACCCGCATGTTATACTGTGCTGGGGAACGTTGGTTCCGTTCTTTCTTATAAGAGTTATAGGACTGAACAGGATATAGGGGAATACCAGGATTCCCATGCCACCCGAATGAAGAAAGTACATGTTGATGCATTTTCTTCGGGTGTGTTCATTACAGAGAACTGTTTCTCCATTTGCTCTACGTCATGGGTATTAGATACCGGGTCAGGATCCCATATATGTAATCAGTTACATGGGCTTAGAAAAGGTAGAGAACTTGGAGAAGGTGATAAAGACATTAGAGTTGGAAATGGTGCAATTGTTGCTGCTAAGACTGTCGGGGAATATCACCTTGTATTACCAACTGGTAATACATTGGTTCTGAACGAATGCTATTACATGCCGAACCTGATATGCAACATTATATCGGTTTCTTTGTTGAGTAAAGAGGGATATAATTTTGTATTACAGGACAATGTTATGAACATTTTCCGTAACCAAAAGTTGGTTGGATCAGGCACGTTGTGCAATGGCATTTATGTTCTAAATCAATCAACAGTTCTGAGCATAACAAACACACACAAGAGGAAGAGTTCTGAACTAAACGAATCCTTCTTGTGGCATTGTAGACTGGGTCACATCAATGCGACACGACTTGCTAAGTTGCATAAGGATGGGTATTTAAATCCGTTTGAATTTTCATCTTATGACACTTGCCAGTCATGTCTCAAAGGCAAGATGACCAAAACTCCGTTTACAGGACACGGAGAAAGAGTTACCGAACTCTTGGGACTAATACATAGTGATGTATGCGGTCCCATGTCTACACATGCCAGGGATGGTTCTTCATACTTCATTACATTCACTGACGATCTCTCTAGATTCGGATATGTGTTCCTGATGAAACACAAATCAGAAGCTTTTGAGAAATTTAAAGAATATAAACAAGAAGTTGAAAACCAAACTGGAAAAAGTATTAAAATCCTTCGATCTGATCGAGGAGGTGAATACTTGAGCAATGAATTCCTGGACTTCCTAAAAGAGAATGGGATTCTCTCTCAGCTGACACCTCCATATACACCACATCACAACGGTGTATCAGAACGGAGGAACCGCACCCTATTAGATATGGTGCGCTCTATGATGAGCACAGCTGAGTTACCTATTTCCTTCTGGGGATATGCGCTGGAAACAGCAGCATACCTATTGAATCAAGTTCCAACTAAATCTGTACCTACCACACCATATGAGATATGGAGTGGGAAGAGACCATGTCTTAAACGAGTTAAGATATGGGGTTGCCCGGCCTATGTCAAAAGGCAAAATCCGGACAAACTCGAGGCACGGTCAGTTCTATGCAAGTTTGTGGGATATCCCAAACATTCACATGGATATCTTTTCTACCATACAGAGGAACAAAAAGTGTTTGTTTCTCGACATGCCACCTTTTTGGAAAAAGAATTTCTTGCAAAAGAAATTAGAGGGGATAAGGTAGAACTGGAAGAAATTCCGGCTACACAAACTCAAACTGAAGATTTAGTGGAACCAGAGGATTCAGAAGCTCCCAATGAACCTCAGCCTCTCCGCCGATCTAGTAGGGTTCCTCGCCAACCTGAGAGATACTACGATTTTCTCATGGATGGTGGGAGCGAGGATTGCATCATGGAGGATGATGACCCAACTAGCTTCGAGCAGGCCATCACGAGTAAGGACTCAGTGAAATGGCTGGATGCAATGCAGTCCGAGATGGAATCCATGTACACCAACAAAGTGTGGACTTTGGAAGTTGCTCCTGAAGGGGTAAAACCCATTGGGAGCAAATGGATCTTCAAGAAAAAACTTGGTGTAGATGGGAAAGTGGAGACTTTCAAAGCTAGACTTGTTGCAAAGGGTTTTCGTCAAAGACCAGGTGTGGACTATGACGAAACCTTTTCTCCAGTGGCTATGCTTAAATCCATCCGGATCATGCTTGCCATCGCTGCATATCATGACTACGAAATCTGGCAAATGGATGTTAAGACCGCCATTCTAAATGGTGATTTAGAAGAGTGCGTGTACATGGCTCAGCCGGAGGGCTTCGTAGACAGTGGGAGCAGCGGGAAGGTGTGCAAGCTGCTTAAATCCATTTATGGATTAAAGAAAGCATCGCGGAGTTGGAACATCTGCTTTGACGTCGTTATCAAAGAGTTTGATTTCGTCAAAAACCTAGATGAACCTTGTATCTACAAGAAGGTGGAAGAGAGTAAGGTTGTCTTCCTCGTATTGTACGTGGACGACATACTCTTGATAGGAAATGATATTCCTATGCTGCAATCGGTCAAGCTCTTCTTATCACAAAGATTCTCAATGAAAGATCTTGGTGATGCCTCCTGCATATTGGGAATTAGGATCTATAGAGATAGATCCAAAAGGATATTGGGATTGTCCCAATCCAGGTACATTGACACCATACTAAAGAGGTTTAGTATGGAAGAATCCAAGCGTGGGAACTTGCCCACGATCTCTGGAGTCACTCTCTCCAAAGAGATGTCTCCCAAGACTGATTTGGAGAGAGCTCGCATCCAAGGGATACCCTATGCTTCGGCTGTAGGCTCTATCATGTACGCGATGCTATGTACCAGACCCGATGTAGCATACTCACTAAGTATAGTGAGCAGGTATCAAGCTGATCCTGGAGAGAGTCACTGGACAGCTGTGAAGAGCATTCTCAAGTATTTGCGAAAGACTAAAGAGATGCTCTTGGTGTATGGTAACGGAGAACTCCAAGTGGAGTCCTTTACCGATTCGAGCTTCCAGAGTGATAAGGACGACTCTAAGTCGCATTCGTGATTTGTCTTTACCCTTTACGGAGGGGCGGTTAGCTGGAAGAGTTCCAAGCAGGAAACCGTGGCAGACTCGACGATGGAGGCTGAATACATCGCTGCCAACGATGCTGCCAAAGAGGCTGTCTGGATCAAGAAGTTCATTACTGAACTTGGAGTGGTTCCATCCATTGAGCATCCAATACCTTTGTATTGCAATAACAATGGAGCGGTGGCTTTGGCCAAGGAACCCAGGTCCCATCAGCGATCCAGGCATATTCTGAGGCGGTATCACCTGATCCGTGAGATAGTTGATCGCCGGGAGATCGAGGTCAGGAGGGTTGACACGAAGAACAACACGGCGGATCCACTCACGAAGGACATTCCCCAGATACAGTTTGAGAGACTCTTCGGGATGCTCGGTATGCGATACTACAGCAGCTGGCCCTAGTGCAAGTGGGAGATTGTTAGTTGTATGTATGCCCTAGAGGCCAGTATTGTACAGATGATGTATATTATATTGGATGCTTGGACATATATAGAGATGACTTTCTTGCTCGATATGATAGTATGCTATCTGGTTGCTCTTTATCTTAACATGTTTACTAGTCTCTTTAAACTGTCTTATAGTTACATGTTGATAAAGCCCTTAGGATGTGTACTTGACTACCTGAACTATGATGCAGATCATACTAGTGGGGACATGGTAGTCCATAAGTACATCCTTCAAGGTCTCTAGTCGTGGGTGTATCGAGACGGGGCATCGATATACCAGAGCAGACTAGCGTATACGCCTCTCGACCCATGAGATGGGCGATGGATGATCCCATATCCATTGGTGTTTGACATCAGAGATGGTATACGGGTGCTCAGTGGAGACTGGGTACACTGGACGGACTCGCCGAGAACTCCCAGATGGTATTATACCTCACGTCAGATGGCAGTTCTCAGGTGACACTTGTGCAGGTTAGTCTGTAGACCCGAGATCGTCATAGAGTCTTGTGTGATTCCCACTGTGCTTTGATCTCCACCTTACCACGTCCATGAGGGAGTGAAAAACGGTGGTTTTTGGGTGCAGTCCCGAGTCACATGGAGGCAATGAGCGATAGGAGGGGTTTCGTCTCTCCCGGTATTGGGGGTTGATGTTGCGCTGTGCTCGATTGGCCGTAACAGGGAAGTCCCTGGCCAGGGCTGATCAGAGATTTGCTGGTAAGTGTTGTAGGGTTCCTAGGCACTCTCAAGAGGTCTCACAAGGCATCGAACATGCCATTTTAAAAATTCTAGGTGCCGAGAGACCCGACTACGGATCGTTTGCTAGAAAACTAGGCGAAAAAGCTAACTAGTTAACACTTAACTAAGGGATACAGATATACAACCTTTGTAGATCCGTTTGTCCACCTCCATAGCTCCATGAAGAAGTCATCTCCGCTGTACAAATCCGAAATCCGGGCTCTTGCGTCGGCTTCATCGGAGAAGAAGCGGGCTAGGTCATCGACGACGTGCCGAAGATGATCTACGTCGAGGCATCGCTAAATCATGCTCCGACTTCACCAAGTCCAAAAACTTGTGAAGAGAACACACTCTACTACTTGGCAAGAGGTAGAGGATGAAGAAATAGGAAGTGGGTAGACTTTAGAATTGGATTTCTCACTCTTAATCATCAATCACCATTGATGGACCTTAGGTTTTCTTCTTGAGTTGAAGGAAGAAGAAGAAGAAATGATATGATAAGATTAAATAAAAAGAAAAGAATAATCCAATCTTTATCATAACATGACCATGGTTATGTGTAGAGACTAAACCCAAGTTAAGTGAATGGTTAGGTTAGGAATGAAGACAAAAATGGTGACTAAGTCAAAGTATTCATGAAGCTTCATGAATGAACAAAAGAATGCCACCATTTTTCTTTTCTTTTCCTTAAATGAATAATGAATATAAATAAATGAATAAGTATATAAAACCCTAACCATTCATATAACCATGGTTTAATCTTTACACAAGCACAAGTCAACATGTATCATCAAACATGATACAATGTATATGCACAAAAGTATATCACATATACAACTTGCACATTGAGTGAGAAAATCCATATAAAGTGAACCTATACTAGCTAATGCAAAGTAATATATCAAATATATAATTATTCATTAAATCATTAAATCAACACTTGATTCAATGATCCGGTCATGTCGCACACAACCGACTAGTACACAATGTATCGGCTTATCGAATCAACGCTTGAATCGATAACTAGGTTATATCGCATACAACCGTCCGACACATTGATCGCGAGAATGAAATACGGTATCACATACACGCATTATTCTCGGTCCCGCACATATCTCATACGCGCTCCTATTTCGTTTTGCTTGAGCCAGGAAACCTCTGTGTAGGACTCTAAAGACTCGTCAATACGCCGGCAGCAGGTGATGATCATATCAATCACCCACAAGCCGCAAGCGGTCTGCTAAACGTAACGGCCACCCGGGTATTGAGCGATCTGAAGATCGACGAGCAAGCCCGCTCACACTCCAGTGAATCCAACCAGTAACACTACCGTACAGTCCGGTCTGATCGTCTGATATGTCGCATATCTCGCCTAGGGGTGGTAAACGTCAGACCCCAATAGTTCGATAAGTCGTGTCGATATGAGGCTCATAACGGGTCGAGAAACTACTGGTAACACTTACCAGCAATTCTCTGATCAGCTCTGGCCAGGGACTTCCTGTTATAGCCAATCGAACACAGCGCAACATCAACCCCCTATACCGGGAGAGACGAATCCCCTCCTATCGCTCATTGCCTCCATGTGACTCGGGACTGTACCCAAAAACCACCATTTTGCACGCCCTCTTGGACGTGGTAAGATGGAAATCAAAGCACAGTAGGAACCACACAAGACTCTATGACGATCTCGGGTCAACAGACTACTCTGTACCAGTGTCACCAGAGAACTGCCATCTGACGTGAGGTATAATACCATCTGGGAGTTCTCGGCGAGTCCGTCCAGTGTACCCAGTCTGTACTGAGCACCCGTATATCATCTCTGATGTCAAACACCAATGGATATGGGATCATCCATCGCCCATCTGTATGGGTCGAGAAGGTATACGCTAGTCTACTCTGGTATATCGATGCCCCGTCTCGATACACCCTCGACTAGGGACTTTGAAGGATGTACTTATGGACTACCATGTCCCCACTAGTATGATCCGCATCATAGTCCAGGTAGTTAAGTACACATCCTAAGGGCTTTACCAACATGTAACAGAGAGACAATTAGTATACACGTTAAGGTAAAGTTCAACCAGATAGCATACTATCATGTCGAGCAAGAAAGTCCTCCCTATATACGTCCCAGCATCCACTACAATATACATCCTATGTACAGTAATGGCCTCTAGGGCATACATATAACTAACAATCTCCCACTTGCACTAGGGCCATCTGATAGCAGTGGTTGCAGTATCTCATACTCAACCATCCCATAAAAGTCTCTCTCTGGGAACAGGCCTTTGTGAGTGGATCCGCTGTGCTGTTCTCTGAGTCTACTCTCCTAACCTCGATCACCCTGGAGATCAACCATCTCCATGATCAGGTGATACTGCCTTAGAATATGTCTGGATCACTGATGGGACCGTCGTTCCTCGGCATGAGCCACAACTCCATTGTCTCACAATGGTAGGAACGTAGTTCATCTCATGAACCAATATACATCAAAACAGCCTCTTTGGTAGCATCTTAAGTAGCGATGTATGCTGCCTTTATCGTCTAGTATGTCACGGTATCTAGCTTGGAACTCTTCCAACGTACCGTCCCTTTACTGAGGGTAAAGATAATGCCTGTGACTGACATTCAGTCGTCTTTATCACCTTGGAACCCTTCTAGTGATTCTCCCCAGGATCGGTTGATACCGTCTCACTACAACTAGTGAGAATCCTAACATCCAATTAAGTCTATCTCATAGATCTAAAACTCAGGATTTAGGAGGTATCATTTTGATCCTATGTGGAGAATCCTTGTGATAACCGGAGATTGATCGAGCGTAGCATAAGAAACTCCTTTCTTATCAAGAGTATGTCATCCACGTACTCTACGAGGATCACCACCATACTCCCCACTTCCCTTTTTGTTTATACAAGGTTCATCTACCATTTTGATGATGTCAAACTCTTTGACAACTTCATCAAAACAGATGTTCCAACTCCGCGATGCCTTCTTTATCCTATAAAGCATCTTGCACACGTTTCCGCTGCTCCCACTGTCTACGAGGCCCTCTGGCTGTGTACTTATAGACGCTCTCTTCTAAACATCATTTAGAAAAGTTGTCATGACACCCAACCACCAGATATCGTAGTCATGGTATGTAGCCGTGGCAAGTAGGATCTGGATGGACTTAAGCATAGCTACTTAGAAAAGGTTTCATCATCATCCATACCTGGTCAATGATGTAGACCTTTAACAAGTCTAGCTTTGAAAGTCTCAACTCTTCCATGTACACCAAGTAATCTTCTCAAGATATACTTGCTCCTGATGGGGATTTAACCCTTCAGATATAGCAACTAAAGTCCATACTTTGTTGGTGTACATGGATTCCATCTCAGATCACTAAGCATCCAGCCATTCTTACAGAGTCTTACTCCTGATGGCCAACTCGAAGCTAGTTGGGTCATCATCTCATGATGTAATCCTCGCTCCCACTGTCATAGAGAAACCGAAGTATCTCTCAGGTGGGTGAGGAACCCTACTAGATCGGCGGAGAGGCTGAGGTTCGTTGGTCTCTACTGAATCCTTTGGTTTTATCAAATCATCTGCTGTAGTTTGTATAGCTGGAACCTTTCCAGTTCTACATTACAGACCTTGCCTCGAGCTTGTCCGAATTTTGTTTTTAGACATAGGCCGGACAACTCCAAATCTTAACTAGCTTAAGACATGGGCTCTTCCCTTTCCATAACACATATGAAGCGGTAGGCAACTGATTTGATTGGAACCCTATTCAATAGGTATGCAGCTTCTCAAGTGCATAACTCCCAAAAGGAAAAATGTAACTCAGTAGTACTCATCATAGAGCACACCTTATCATATAGGGTGTTATTGCTCCGCCCCGATATACCATCGTGCTATGGTGTATACAGAGGAGTAATGCTGAGAGAGAATCTCATTCTCCTTTAGAATAATCCAGGATTTTCGTGCTCAAGTATTCTCCTCCTTGATCTCATCATAGGACATAATACTTATACCCGTGTTGGTTCTCTACTTCTAACTTATATTCTGTGAACATCTCAAAAGGTTCTGACTTATGTTTCAACAGGAACATATGTCTGAATCAAAAGAGATCATCAGAGAATGTAATGAAGTACAAAGAACCGGTCTTGGCATATGTAGACAGGGGACCTTACATACATCAACATGTATCATCCCAAGAGTTTACTAACTCTTTCTCTGTTTCCAATAAACAGAGTTGTGGTCATCTTATCTTTGTGACATGACTGGCGAGTTTCACAAGATGTAAATTCAAACTAATTTAAATATGCATCTAAATGTAACTCTAGCCAGTCGGGTCGCATTGATATGACCTAGTCTACAATGCCTCAAGAAAAATCCGTTCATTTCTGAAACTCTTCCTCTTATGTGTGTTCCATATACTAAGAACTGTAGTTTGATTTAGAACATCAATGCTTTTAGATAACGCGCCTGAACCGATCAACTTTTGATATAGGAAATGTTCAAAACATTATCCAACAATACAAAATTATATCCTTTCTTTTCTAACAAAGAGAGTGATATGATTTGGTATATCAGGTTCGGTATCTAATAACATTCGTTCAGAATCAATGTATTGGTAATACAGG
The DNA here is from genome assembly GCA_030015575.1 of Agapanthus africanus. Classification (NCBI taxonomy): domain Eukaryota; kingdom Viridiplantae; phylum Streptophyta; class Magnoliopsida; order Asparagales; family Amaryllidaceae; genus Agapanthus; species Agapanthus africanus. Next base: position 629,967,830 of record CM057342.1, read on the forward strand.
GTGACAGTGACCGACAGACTTGGCTGCAATACTTGCCCCGTTTTCTGCCTCATGAAACTTATCACCCGTTCTCAGTTCTCTACCTTTCTGTAGCCCTATGTAACAGATTACATATCTGGGATCCTGATCTGGTATCACATACCCAGGACGTAGAGGATACAGAGAAACAGTTCTTTGTAACGAACACACCCGAAGATGATGCATCAGCATGCACTCTCTTCGTTTGGGCTGCGCGGGAATTCTGGTAATCCCCTATTTCCTACTCTGTCTTATAACAATTATGAGTTGGAGCGGGACCAACGTACCCCAGCTCAGTATAACAAGCGGGTTCGGTCAATAATCCGTATTATTATCTTGATTAAGGCATGATATGGTCGCTACCATGAGAGAGAGAGAAGAAAACACTCAGCGTGCGCTCTGTCAAGAATAGATTGGTTTTTATTTTATCTAATCAGGATGGCTCCCACTGCTTTTTATCAAATCTTCCTTCAAACCCTAAAAGGAAAGACTAGCCGGGATTAATTACACACTACAAGTTCGCCAATCTTTCAGCCAGGCCAGTGTCGGTACTTTGAGGGAGGTCCCCCGTGCTTTTGCACGAACCTAATTAATGTAAACCTCGTTTTCCCAGAGGCGTAACCCCCTTGACACCTTTCTAGACACCTACTTGATCGGCTAATTGTAATGTATAAAACTCTCCCAGGAGTAACTCTTACTCGCAGCGGGTATCGGGATCCAACTATCTCATAGAAGGTATGCAATATCATTGCAAATTTCAACACTTGAAATTCCCGATAATATTTTGCCCCTAGCTCGCTATGACCTTGACGCATGCCAAACAACCCATAGTCTGCTAGTCAAGTTCAACCCGTACATTTCTTGATTGAATTAAACCCACCCGCACGACCCTTGACGCATGCCAAACAACGCCGTGCGAATACCCTAATCCAATAGCATCATATGCTAGCAGATAAGCACTAGTTAGCTACCGTACACTACGCCTTGACGCATGCCAAACAACCGCAGCACGAATACTAACTAGTACTTATCTGAAATGACGGAGGGCTACGACAGGTTTTTCTGAAAACCTATTGCATAATGAACTTGATATCGTTGTAGGATCGAATGAATTTTGAAATGGAGTGTTTTTGAGGCTTTTCTAGTTTTGCTAAAGGAGTCACTCCCGGTGAAGGGATCGTCGGTCCTTTCCTCGTCGAATGAGGTGCGGGATATATCATATATATCACTGTGCAAAGCAAAAAATCTTAAAAGCAATCAAAAGACAAACCGAGTGTGTAGCATCTGCCAGTTATTGCTAAAGGAGTCAATCCCGGTGAAGGGATCTCGGTCCTTTCCTCATCGAATAAGGTGCAGGATATATCTCATATACCGCTATGCAAAGCAAGAACTGTAGCTACCTGTTTTATTTTGAAATTCGATTCTACAACATCTTAGGTTTCTTTTATTTCATTAATCACATTAATGAAGTCCCATCATTTAAGTACCTAAACATCACAGATAAATACAACGTACACTTATGCCATCCGCATTCGCCTCGATGTCCCCTCGTGCACCGTTAGGTTAGGTAACTAACGACAGAGCGGGGCAGGGCTAGCGCGGGTGTAAAACATAAGTAACGTCTATATAATATATCATATATACTATATATAGTATCTATCACAGAACATCACATGATCACATCACAGATATCGCAGCAGAAGAATCATATGAAATATTGGATGTACTAGGACGTCCGTGTTTTCAATACGAGCCAGTATAAAACACGGATTCCACTGTCGTGATGAATAGCCAAACCCACACCCCTAGACCCCTACGAGAGCGGCAAGCAACCCTACCAATTCTAGAGTTAGGAGACCCGGACTCGACTCCTCGAGTGGGTCTCCCACTGGACTCCAGAACCCGGTTACTTGTGCCCTCCTCCTTGGGTCTATCCTAGTGCGGAAAAGTAAATAATATACAAAGGGCGACAACTTCCGCAACCTGGAAGTGCCCCAATAAAAGAATATTACATACAAGTTTTTACATGAATGAAAATGAAAAACACTCATCTCACATAAAACCCCCCGGCTATTCAAACACGACGATCCAATATAACATATCCAGCAACACATAACATCACATGTCATCAACGTAAGTAAATATGTCCATCCCAATTGTCGTTGACATATAGCAACGAAACCGGCGATATCACATATTACACTTACGGTCACAGAAAAGAAAGTGTAAAACTACAACAGTTGGAATCCGCAACCTCCTCAGACATCGCATGCCTGACCAAATGAATTACTTAGACATCGCATGCCTAACAATTATAAACCCCGTATTTTAGTCTCAAAATCGAAAACACTTTTCAATATCAAGTCGGGCAATTCAACAAGATTCCCGACATCCTGATCGAATGCTCGTCGCAAACTTCAGTAGATGGCCGCACCCCCGATACCGTCGACGAAGTGCACCAAGGCGGAACACCGCTACCGCGAGCACCCGAACGGATGCTTTCGGCGACGGGGTTCTCCTACAGTCACTTGGTCGGGGCTATGGGGTGCAGCTGTCTATTAAGTTTACCCGGCGAGTATCCGCGTACGCTACGTGATTGCGACGGACTTTTGATCACATCAAAATTCCGTGGCAACCGATCAAGTGAGACTAAATTGCTATGTTTATAATATTCATTCAGTTATCTCATAACTGCTTGTGAATTCCAATTATTGTATCCCATTCCGGATAATTAGAAAATGTTAAACTTTCCGATTGAACATTCGAACACCCAAGTTTTCCCGATATAGATCAACACATGAACTAAGTCTAACAACATTCAGTTCGTGCCTCAGTACCAACGGTCCAGCCGTAGAAGGGTCAAGCCAACGCCTCACATGTGGCACGCCGTACTGCCCCAAACCCGAAGGTTCAAAGGGCAGTTCAAGACGGTCACATAATCGAGTTAAGGTTTGTTGTCTTCTAGAGGGACCATCGCGTTACTTGCACTACTTAGAACGTCGTTAAACTACGGAAAAATCCAACACTTGGAAATTTCCCGACAGGGGAAAAATTGGGTATTTATATCCGGTCGAACCTTTTAACATATTCTAAAATTTATCCGGAAAGCCACATAGACAAAATTTGATACCCCGATCGAAACACCGAATCCCCAAATCAACTCCAGAAAATTCAACTCTTGAATAAATTTTAAAAATACCCAGAAACTCCAGCACTGTTAAATAGAAGTTACTGTGCAAACATCACCTCACAAAACGACAAACAGGCCGCGGTTCCGCCGCACGAGCCATGCTCGTGCCGCGGAAGCGCGGCGCTTTAATGGAATTAGGGTTACGAATTGCACAGTTACTCTTATATTTTCCTGCTGATATTTCTACATAATTTTAATACTGAAAAATCCCTGTTTTTATAAAAAAGTACAGAGAGCACATTTGAGTTGGGATTTCGGGTTCGTTCGTGTTTCAAACTTCGTCTAGACTTCGCCTAAGGCTCTAGCTAGGCTCTGATACCAATGTAGGGTTCCTAGGCACTCTCAAGAGGTCTCACAAGGCATCGAACATGCCATTTTAAAAATTCTAGGTGCCGAGAGTCCCGACTACGGATCGTTTGCAAGAAAACTAGGCGAAAAAGCTAACTAGTTAACACTTAACTAAGGGATACGGATATACAACCTTTGTAGATCCGTTTGTCCACCTCCATAGCTCCATGAAGAAGTCATCTCCGCTGTACAAATCCGAAATCCGGGCTCTTGCGTCGGCTTCATCGGAGAAGAAGCGGGCTAGGTCATCGACGACGTGCCGAAGATGATCTACGTCGAGGCATCGCTAAATCAAGCTCCGACTTCACCAAGTCCAAAAACTTGTGAAGAGAACACACTCTACTACTTGGCAAGAGGTAGAGGATGAAGAAATAGGAAGTGGGTAGACTTTAGAATTGGATTTCTCACTCTTAATCATCAATCACCATTGATGGACCTTAGGTTTTCCTCTTGAGTTGAAGGAAGAAGAAGAAGAAATGATATGATAAGATTAAATAAAAAGAAAAGAATAATCCAATCTTTATCATAACATGACCATGGTTATGTGTAGAGACTAAACCCAAGTTAAGTGAATGGTTAGGTTAGGAATGAAGACAAAAATGGTGACTAAGTCAAAGTATTCATGAAGCTTCATGAATGAACAAAAGAATGCCACCATTTTTCTTTTCTTTTCCTTAAATGAATAATGAATATAAATAAATGAATAAGTATATAAAACCTTAACCATTCATATAACCATGGTTTAATCTTTACACAAGCACAAGTCAACATGTATCATCAAACATGATACAATGTATATGCACAAAAGTATATCACATATACAACTTGCACATTGAGTGAGAAAATCCATATAAAGTGAACCTATACTAGCTAATGCAAAGTAATATATCAAATATATAATTATGCATTAAATCATTAAATCAACACTTGATTCAATGATCCGGTCATGTCGCACACAACCGACTAGTATACAATGTATCGGCTTATCGAATCAACGCTTGAATCGATAACTAGGTTATATCGCATACAACCATCCGACACATTGATCGCGAGAATGAAATACGGTATCACATACACGCATTATTCTCGGTCCCGCACATATCTCATACGCGCTCCTATTTCGTTTTGCTTGAGCCAGGAAACCTCTGTGTAGGACTCTAAAGACTCGTCAATACGCCGGCAGCAGGTGATGATCATATCAATCACCCACAAGCCGCAAGCGGTCTGCTAAACGTAACGGCCACCCGGGTATTGAGCGATCTGAAGATCGACGAGCAAGCCCGCTCACACTCCAGTGAATCCAACCAGTAACACTACCGTACAGTCCGGTCTGATCGTCTGATATGTCGCATATCTCGCCTAGGGGTGGTAAACGTCAGACCCCAATAGTTCGATAAGTCGTGTCGATATGAGGCTCATAACGGGTCGAGAAACTACTGGTAACACTTACCAGCAATTCTCTGATCAGCCCTGGCCAGGGACTTCCTGTTATAGCCAATCGAACACAGCGCAACATCAACCCCCTATACCGGGAGAGATGAATCCCCTCCTATCGCTCATTGCCTCCATGTGACTCGGGACTGTACCCAAAAACCACCGTTTTGCACGCCCTCTTAGACGTGGTAAGATGGAAATCGAAGCACAGTGGGAACCACACAAGACTCTATGACGATCTCGGGTCAACAGACTACTCTGTACCAGTGTCACCAGAGAACTGCCATCTGACGTGAGGTATAATACCATCTGAGAGTTCTCGGCGATTCCGTCCAGTGTACCCAGTCTCTACTGAGCACCCGTATATCATCTCTGATGTCAAACACCAATGGATATGGGATCATCCATCGCCCATCTGTATGGGTCGAGAAGGTATACGCTAGTCTACTCTGGTATATCGATGCCCCGTCTCGATACACCCTCGACTAGGGACTTTGAAGGATGTACTTATGGACTACCATGTCCCCACTAGTATGATCCGCATCATAGTCCAGGTAGTTAAGTACACATCCTAAGGGCTTTACCAACATGTAACAGAGAGACAATTAGTATACACGTTAAGGTAAAGTTCAACCAGATAGCATACTATCATGTCGAGCAAGAAAGTCCTCCCTATATACGTCCCAGCATCCACTACAATATACATCCTATGTACAGTAATGGCCTCTAGGGCATACATATAACTAACAAGTGTTACCAGTAGTTTCTCGACCCGTTATGAGCCTCACATCGGCACGACTTATCGGTTATTGAGGTCTGGCGTTTACCACCCCTAGACTTGATATGCGACATATCAGACGAACACACCGGACTGTACGGTAAGTGTTACTGGTTGGATTCACAGGAGTGTGAGTGGGCTAGCTCGTCGATCTTCTGATCGCTCAATACCCGGGTGGCCGTTACGTTTAGCAGACCGCTTGCGGCTTGTGGGTGATTGATATGATCATCATCTGCTGCCGACGTATTGACGAGTCTTTAGAGTCCTACACAGAGGTTTCCTGGCTCAAGCGAAATGAAATAGGGGCGCATATGAGATATGTGCGGGACCGAGAATAATGCGTGTATGTGATACCGTATTTCATTCTCGCGATGAATGTTTCGATTGGTTATATGCGATATAACCTAGTTATCGAATCAAAGATTTATTCGATAAGTCGATTCATTGGATACTAGTCGATTATGTGCGACATGACCGGATCATTGAATCAAGTGTTGATTTAATGATTTAATGTATAATTATATATTTGATATATTACTTTGCATTAACTAGTATTGGTTCACTTTAAAAGAATTTTCTCACTTGAAGTTCACAAGTTGTATATGTGATATACTTTTGTGCACTTGATTGTATCATGTTTGATGATACATATATACTTGGATTTGTGTAAAGACTTAAACCATGTTTAGTGAATGGTTAGGATTTCATTTTTCCACTTAATTATTTATCTTTTCTTTTTTGAGAAATAGATAAAAGAAAACAAAATGGTTTCTTTTTATCATGAAGCTTGTTGAAGCTTCATGAAGCTTTGACTAAAGTGACCATTTTGTCTTCATGCTTAACCCTAACCATTCCCACTAACCATGGTCTATTCTCTACACCTAACCAAGGTTAGAATATGATAAGTATTCATTTTATTATTCTTTTGAGATAACACTTATGATATTCTATCTTCTTCTTCATCTTCTTCTTCAAGAAAAAGCTTGCCACCATTAATGGCATCTTGAGCAAAAGTGTGAGAAATCCAATTCTAAAGTGAACCCACCTCCTATTTCTTCACCCTCTACCTCTTGCCAAGTAGTATAGGGTATTTTCTTCACAAGTTTCACAACTTGGTGAAGTTGGAGCTTGATCTTGTGTAACCTCGACGTAGATCATCTTCGGCATCGTAGCCGAAGACTTGTCCGCTCATTTCTCCGATGAAGCCGATGCTAGAGTCCGAGATCCGACTAGGACAGTGAGAGGATGTCTACGTGGAGCTAAGGAAGTGGAGAACCGGATCTACAAAGGTTGTAGCTTCACACTTTTAGTTAAGATGTTAACTAGCTTTATGTTTCGCCTAAAATTCTAGTTAACGATCCGTATTAGGGTTTCTCGGCACCGGAAAAATTTGAAATTGGCATGGTTGATGCCTTGTGAGACTTCATTAGCGTGCCTAGGAACCTTACAGTTATTACCTTCTGTACACCCTACTTAGGCTAATTGGTTTTCTTCATTCCCTACCTTTCGGCACCTGCCTATGGTTTGGAATAAGACTATCCAATAAGCGTAATAGGTGTACTCTCCTAAACTAAGGAGCCCTCGCAACCTGAGAGAAGGTGATAATAAAAGACAACTGAATAAATCAATTCCTTTTCTCCTGAACCTGGATCCATCCTTGAAGAAGTCCCTTCAAGTTTGTATATAACCATACGATGGATCTATCCAATTGAAGTGGATGTCCATAATAATACGGGGTGTTCTGAGAAATGCAAAGGGTAAAAGAAGGAGCGGCAATGACTTATGCAACTCAGACAATCCAAAAGCCAGTATTTTAAGAAGGTTCGGTTAATTTGGTCACTGAGTCATAGTCTAGGGCCGGTCAAAGTTTGCTGCCAAAGAGAGAGAGAAAAGAAACACTCTGTGTGCACTCTAACCTAGATCAGAATGGTTATCACTTTATCTAATCAGGAAACCTCCCACTGTACTGTCAAATTCTCCTCCAAACCTGAAAGAAGAATCAGTCGGGATCACCCGAAGAGTAAACCAACTCATCAGTGGGAATCGGGATCCAACTCTCATCGCATGATAACGTGACGGAATCCACTCACGTTATCACACTCCAGAAGGTATGCGCATACTTGGCAAGTTTCAGTTCTTTAGAAACTCCCGATATGATTTTTGCCCCATGCTCTTATGACCTTGGCGTTGGTCAAAATGTCATAAGTCACATGCCAAGTTCTACCCGTCACTATCTTGTCAATTTGAACCCACCCGCACATGCCCTTGACGTTGGCCAAAATGGCAGAACGACTGTCCCAAACCAACTCATCTATCTATGCAACAAATGAATACCCAGCAGCTACCAAACACTATGCCTTGACGTTGGTCAAAATACATAGCTTGAATACTAATGAATACCCAAAAGAAATGACGGAGGGCTACGGCTGGTTTTTGGCGAAAAACCTTTAACGTAACGAACTTGATATCGCTGAAGAAACCTGATAGCTTTTTATAAAAATATAGTGACGAAAACCTTTGCTAAAGAGGTCACTCCCGGTGAAGGGATCTTGGCTCTTTCCTCGTGGAATGAGGTGCAGGATATTCCAACTGAATACCTCTATACAAAGCAACTTGTAATCGACTATAGTGAAGTTATTACCCTGACGCAAACTTCTGCCCAAGGGGTCATTCCCGGTGAAGGGATATCGGCCCTTGCCTCGTCGAAGGAGGTGCAGGATATTCCAACCGAATACCACGATGCAAAGCAACTTGTAATCGACTATAGTGAAGTTATTACCCTGACGTAAACTTCTGCCCAAGGGGTTACTCCCGGTGAAGGGATATCTGCCCTTGCCTCGTCGAATGAGGTGCAGGATATTCCAACCGAATACCGCTATGCAAAACAAAAGGAAACGTCTTTGTAATAACACTTTTTAAAACTGTTCCAACAACTGCCAAACAGGTTTGTTTTCCTTTGCATTGATCAGAATCAACGCAGTCCTATCAATTAACCACACCAGAAAATAACGAAAATAAAAAGTACGTATATGCCATCCGCATTCGTCACTGGGTCCCGTCATCACCCGTTAGGTTACTTAACTAACGACAGAGCGGAGACTGGACTAGCGCGGGTGTAAAACATATACAACATCTACTAGTATATATACTAATATACAATAATCGCTCCAGGCGTGATAATATGCAACATTACAGAAAAGTAATAAGCATCACAGAACAAAACAGATAATTTGGGATCCCTGGGTTTCACAGAGCCGCTACTGAAACCCAACGTTCCCCTGGTCGTGTGGATAGCCTGTGCAATGAAACTTAGACCCCTACGGGTGCGGCAAGTTACCCGCCAAAAGCTGAAGCGAGGCAGCCCCCTACAGCATAGTGAATGGACCACCCTGCACTTCACGGAATCCGGTAGCTTGAGCACCCCTCCCTGGGTCAACCTGTACCCCCTACGAGTGCGGCGAATAGTCTGCCAATTCTAGTGTGAGGCCCCTCTGCCTCTCAAAGCCATGAGATGCGGACCCGTTGCCCTCCAGATCCCGGCTATCCGTACACTCCGTCACGGGGTAAAACCTAGTACAGAAATGAAAAATATGTACAACGGGTACATCGACCTCAGCCTTGTCGTGCCCTAAAAGAATATTATACAAACAGGCAGTGACGACAGTCCACATGTTGGACGCTCGCCCCGCAATATCAAATGTACAAATAAATTCAAACAGCACTATCATTGCACACTGCTATCCACCACGACAAATCCGCAACATCATAGCACAACACAGAACATCAACGCGAATGTCACGTTCGCAAATCCGTCTAAAAGAACTATAGCAATTAGACGCAATTTACCGCTCAAATGACTTTCCCGGTCGGAGATATAATGTAAGTACTGCAAACTAACAAGATTAAAATTTCGATCGACAAAACTTACCGAAGTGGGCCCCTCGTACATCTGCTGTACAGTAACAAAATATGGGCCCAAAAGAAATATTCCAGAAACCACAATTTTCAATGTAGAACCTACTGTAGAAAAATGGTTCACTGTAGCACTAAAACGGCCGCGGAACCGCGGCCAAACTAGGGTTTGTGCGGCAGTTCCACGGCGCTTTGGAGTCTTCAGTTGACCAAATTTCACCAGAATTCTTAAAAAACCCTGCTCTGTTTTCTGTGATATGCAAAATAATTTTTAGACCCTTTTAAAAATTCGACAGAAACTTTTCACAGAAAATTGCGTTTTTTGAAATTCCGTTCGATCGATATTTTAAACGCGTTAGCACAAGTTAGTAAAGTATAATGGCGAGGCTCTGATACCACTGTAAGTCTACGGTAGAGCCCCGGCCGTCTAATAGACGCCAAATGCGGAACAAAAACTTTTTAACTGGCGCTATCGTATACTATAACCCGGATCTGCCATTATTGCTAAACTAACAAACTACAAAGAGGGTAGAAAGGTTATACCGAACGATCCGAGTCCTTCGTTCTTTAACCATCATCCCACGCTCCGTTGCGGCTGCTTCGATCTCGTCGATCTCCGATCTGCTCGTCCAGGTGGCACCACGTTAACGGATCTTTAAACGGGCTCCCGCCTCTGACCCGAGGAAACTCGGTCATCAAGTTTGCTAAAAGAGATGACCAAGATTGATGTACAGAATGAGTAGAACACTTTGTCTCGTTTCGTCCAAAGCCATGGACGAACGGTTAATGAAGTTGCCATTTGAAATGACATGAAATGAGAAATGAGCTATGAAATTTCATGAACCAAATCACATGAACTTTTAATCAACCATCTCTTTTCTTTTGCAAATCAATCAATAGGGTACCATAAGGGGCCGACCACTATAAAAGAGGAGGGGGGTGAGTGTAGGAACCAAAAAGGTGACCATTAACACTAAAACAAATGAATGAGTCATATAGAACACCTTGCGTAACAATAAATGAAACCTAATGATTCATAAGCCAAGTCACCATTCATTTAATGCGTACAAAGATTCATGAACCTAGTCACCACTTCTAGAACCTTCTAGAATCACGACTCACACCATGACTCACCCAAGTGACGAAAAGATAAATCCGCATTTAACCGAATGTTAAGTACGGGTGATAGAAAACTGGAAACTGGAAACTGGTAACTTCCAAAAGCGATCCCGAAACGAATTTCAGGACAACCCCGTAACAGTATAAACATAACCGCATTTGTATTACGACCGAATACAAATGCAACTGAGACAAATATATTATATCTACACTGTATAATACTCGGATCCGGCTTAAACCAAAGCCCACCAGTATTATCTGCCCGAAATATGACACGTGCGTAAACGCACGTGCATTTTCTGAACCCTGCCATAAAACCATACGGCCTCTACAACGTTTCGCCCGAACTTGGAAAACTATCTGTGGGGGACTCTAATGACTCGTCAGTACCCTAGCAGTGGGTTTAACCATAAGCCGTCAACGGTACTAGCTGTGCGTAACGGCTGCCCATGTACTGACCTCAAGGGAAGCCGATGAGCGAACTCATCCAGGAGCCCTACTGAGCCTAACAGTGACAATGTATATACAGTCCGGTCCGTTCGTCTATGAGTATCGCATATCTAACTAGGGGGCTGGTAACGTCAGACCCCCAATAGCGGTATAAGTCGTGTCGGAGTGTAGCCCAAAAACACCTTGAGATACTACTGGAGTACCTTCCAGTAAATCTCCTGTCTCGGCCGAGGGCTATGTGTAATGGCTCTCCTAGACACAGCGCGTTCTCACCCCCAATACCGGGAGAGACGAATCACCTGTCGATCCGCTCACTTGCCTCCATGTGGCTCGGGACTGTACCAAAAAACTACCTGTTTGCACGACTCCTTTGAGCCGTGGTAGGGTAGAAATCAAAGCACAGTGGGAACTCACACGAGACAAATGATGACCTCAGGTCGATGAACTAACCTGTACACATGTCACTAGGGAACTGTTATCTGACGATAGGTATAATACCAACTAGCAGATTCCCGGCGAGTCCTGTCCGGTGTACTCATAACCCAATGAGCACCTGTATACATCTTAGGTGATCCAACTGACACCAGTGGCTTGTGAGACCGGCCACCGCCCCTCGTCGGGGTCTCGACTGTATACACTAGTCTACTCCGGAGAATCGATGCCCTGTCTCGAAACTCCCACGACTAGGGACCACAATTAAGGATATGCTTATTGATCAGCCAACTCTCACGTATATGATCGCCATCATACTGTTGGTAGTCAAGCAAGATCCTAAGGGCTCTATCAAAGTGTAACAGTGATCAGTCACCTGAACCAGTACACGACTGATAAAGGTAAACCAGATAGCATACTATCATCTTGAGTAAGACTGTCCTACCGGTATAGGTCCTCCGCAATCATTGCAATCACGTGCCTGCGATCTAATAATTGACTTTGAAGGCACTATATCCAACACTTTGAAGTGTTTAGTGTCCTACTCACGTTGTTGAGGGAGACCGCTTCACTTCGGGTACTTGGCAGGTAGTTTGCCTTACCTGTAGGGGTCTAGGGTGGGGTAATGGTTATTCATCATAACTGTGTAATCCGTCTTTCGTTGCAGGCTCAAAGGAAAAATGGATTGCTTGTATATCCAATAATGTTCATCTGTGATCTGGAATGCCTCTTGTTGTGTCTGACGAATGTACAATATCTATATATAATAGCTATTAAGACGTCACTTATGTTTTACACCCGCGCTAGCCCAGCCCCCGCTCTATCGTTAGTTAAGTAACCTAACGGGTGATGACAGGACCCAGTGGCGAATGCGGATGGCATAAGAGGACGTTGTATTTTCGTTGTTTTCTGCAATGATAGGTTAATTGATGGGACACATTATATTAATGCAAAGAAAATAAACCAAAGATGAATCGTTGGAACAGTTTAAAAGAAGCCACTCGGTTATTTTAAAATAGAGGATATTTTTTAATTGCGGAGCTTTAACCACACCTTTGAAAAGCTATCAGGTTCCTTCAATCATATCAAGTTCACTACATTCACGGTTTCGCCAAAACCATTCGTAGCCCTCCGTCATTTCATTTGGGTATTCAGTTATGTTCCCCTCAGAATCACGGAGACGCGACGGCGCAGGTTCGTCTTTCCTGAGATTCGGGGCAGATGCTATTTGGTTTTATCCGTCCACCTCTCCGAAGATGCCAAGTTGATTTATGGCACCGTGTATCGGAGGTTTAGACGGATGCGGCCGATGTAGCAGACTTTGTCAGATTCCCCCTCGCTTGAGGGGTTTTTGATTGTGGGGACGCTCTTCCCTGCAGGTGCAAGCCCCTGCAGTTAATTACGTTACCGCATCGCGGTAACAACTTTCTCCTTCTCCAGAATTTCACTTCATGTCGTGGGTATTTGTTTTGTTTGTGGTTGCCCGTGGATTGTATACGGAGACTAATTTATGTCGTCGCCCGTAGGACGTGGATTAGTCCAAATCCGTATTTTCATAGATTTGGTTTTGGTGTTTTAGTTTAAGGATACGTTAGCCATATTTGAGGCTAAGATCAACTCAAACGTTTGTTAAGGATACGTTAGTCCAATTTGATACTAAGATCAACTTAACAGGATCGTTTAGATTCGACAAAAGAGCATTTGGGTGCTCTATTGTTCCAGTTTAGGGACGTAGTGGTCCATTATATGCACGGCCATCGGGACCCGTCACCTCTCTGACGTCGTTGAAGGATTACAACGATAGGTGTCAGAGAAGTTCAGAGATGCACCCTTGGACCAAAGTTGATTGGGGGATCTATAGTCCAATTAGGGACTAAAGTCTGTTTGAAGGTTTAAGGATACGTTAGCCATATTTGAGGCTAGGATCAACTCAAACATTTGTTAAGGATACATTAGTCCGATTTGAGACTAAGATCGACTTAACTGGATCATTTAGATCCGACAAAAGAGCATTTGGGCTCTATTGTTCAAGTTTAGGGACATAGTGGTCCATTGTATGCACGGCCATCGGGACCCATCATCTCTCTGACGTTGTTGAAGGATTACAACGATAGGTGTCAGAGGAGTTCAGAGATGTACCCTTGAACCGGATATAAATTGATTTGAGAGAGCATTTGTGCTCAGTTCAATTTAATTTGTGGACTTACGTCCAGAATTGGGCTAAGTCCAGTTGAAAATGTTCAACATTTTTATTTGTGGTTGGCCTGTTAGATCTTGGCTTGGGCTTTGCCCTTTGTTTAATAATGCAGTGCATTTTGTCTGGCCTATTAGGCCCCCTTTTAATTGGGCTCTGACCTTTTTAAATGATGCACAGCATCTATTTTGAGCCAGACAGACCTTTGCTTGGGCTTTATCCCTTTTAATAGTGCATAGCACATTGTTTGGTCTGATAGACCTTTCCTTATTGGGATCTGCCCTTGATAATGCATTGCATTAATTAGTCTGACAGAGTGCCACATGGCTTGTCAGGCACTTTGCGTTGATTGAGGAGCGCAAGGCGCAAGTCCATGTGGAGGCGACACGTGTCATGCTCTGGTGAGCGCAAGCGCAGTGCGCTGCGCTGTTGCACTTCTGACACGTGGCGCGCTCTGGTGGGTTGTGCCAATTCATAAGAGCAGTGCTCTATTTCAACAGCGCGTAGCGCAAATCATTCTGCGGCTGACACGTGGCGCTCTCTGGTGGTTTGCGCCAACCCAGGAGCGCAACAGTAAGTGCAAGGAAGTGTTTTAATATCTTGATCCAATTTTGGATTCAAGAAAAGAATCTTTAAGATTTCAGAACCAATGGTTCATAAAAAAGGCAATGCCTTTGTTATTATTATATATTTTTTTTATTGAAGATCTTTGATCTTGTTCTTAGATCAATGATCTTTTTAGAAGAAATTCTTCTTTATTCAGAGGTTTTTAGCTTTTCTTTCTTTGAGCTCTTCTTAGAATTCTTTAGAGGAATTCTCTGTTTTTCTCTCTGTGTTGTTGTTTTAGAATTGGGGTCTAGGGCCTTTATATAGTGCACATTAATTTGTTAAATTTTTTAAAGAGATCATTCTCTGATTGATTTGGGGATTTTTTCCCCACCGTTGGATCTTTGATCCAAGAGCTTCTGTTTTACAGAACACAATTTTCTTGTTTTAACAGGAATAGAAAGATCTTACTGGAATTTTAATTCTGTTTGGCGCAAACGCACCTGCGCTTGACACGTGTCGCACAGCGCAGAGCGCAGCGCAACTGCGCTGCCACGTGGCGCGCAGCGCAACTGCGCTGCCACGTGGCGCGCAGCGCATAGCGCAGCGCAACAGCGCTGCCACGTGGCGCGCAGCGCATAGCGCAGCGCAACTGCGCAGCCACGTGGCTCGCAGCGCATAGTGCAGCGCACCTGTGCTAGCGCAACTGCGCTGCCACTTGTCGCGCAGCGCAGAGCGCAGATCATCTGAAGCGTTGATTCTTTTAATTTTGATTTTAATTTTCACTTTAATTTTCAAAACAGAGCTTTGCTCTGATTGGGGGAAACAGAAGCGTTGCTTCGTTTCCCGCCTTGGAATTTGAACAGAGCTTTGCTCTGATTGGGGTAAACAAATGCCCTCCCACCGTTGCGCTTACGTGGCCCTCCAAACGTGAGCGCGGCGGTGGCAGAATTCCAACCGTCGCGGCAACTTTTGGAAGTTGAAAGGGCGTTTGATGCTTATAAATAGGACCTTTGGTCCCTTAGATGATTTTCATCTCTTCATAAGAATTTTAATTCAGAGCCTTGCTCTCTTGTTTAAGCACTTTTAAGAGTTAGAATCCTGCTAAAAATTTTAGGTAAAAATTAACCTAGATTAACTTAAATTAATTTCAGGAGCTTTGCTCTTAATAGATCCCTGATCTAAAGAAGACCCATTTTGGGTTTCATTTAGCAGAGCTTTGCTCTAAAAGGATCTAGAGAGAACTAAAGAGAACCCTATTAAGATTCCATCAATAGAGCTCTGCTCTTTGAAAGATATCATTTATAATTTCTTGATTCATTAATGGAGCTTTGCTCCTTTTAAATCATATAGCAGAACTCTTAAGAGTTGCTAATTTTTGTCGATTTTCTTTTATAGGAGTAATGGACGCGCACATGTACGATCTCGACGAGATTATCTCTTATGGGGACATCCGCCGACTTGGTTGTTCTCAGAATCGTGAATTTACCAACGCTGAGTGTGCCGAGATTATGAGTCGCTTCGACGCGTACAACGGTCAACTGCTTCCTCGGCGCTCCTCTCTGCTGAAGCTTATTATGGGAGCCATCTGGGAAGCGCTTCCCCTATTCTTTACCGGTGTGCCGCTTAGAGCATTGGACGCCGCCGAGGACAAGGTGCACTCAGTGTACCTGATGAACTTAATCTCGAAGAGACGGCGAGACAATCTTATCGATCTCTTGCACGAAGCCTTTCAACAGTCCGCCATTCTTGCTGCCTATCGGAGGGTGGAGGACATCAGTGGGGATCCCGATGCCCGTGCTCGCGAAAGGAAGCACACCAGGATGGTTCGCCAAGCTTAGAAAGTCTTGGACAAGGTCACTTTCGAGTTCCTCAATCCCTGTCCAGGATCTGAGGTTTTGCCATTGTAATGATCTGGACAATGTCTTTGTTTATTTCTTTATAATTGTAAGAACCCTTTGCCATATGAATGGAAATTTTTTTATTTCAGCTCGTCTTATTTCTTGTTCTGAGTCTTTTGCATATGCATGAATGGACGTGTCTCGAACGCTTGATCAAATGCAAATCGGATGTTCTTTCTGTCGCTTTCTTCTTTCTTTATTGCCAACATGTTACCTTAGTAAACATGGTCGATGGATGATAGAGCGAGCATTCTGTATTGGCTCCTTCAAGAGGTAATGAGGGCTTAGGACGCAGGTTCAGATCTGCTGCCTAAGACTTTTCAACTCTATGAGCCGTGAGGGTCTCATAGAGAATTTTCT
Organism: Agapanthus africanus; assembly: GCA_030015575.1. Classification (NCBI taxonomy): domain Eukaryota; kingdom Viridiplantae; phylum Streptophyta; class Magnoliopsida; order Asparagales; family Amaryllidaceae; genus Agapanthus; species Agapanthus africanus. The sequence goes on from CM057342.1 coordinate 629,984,512, forward strand.
CCCTACGGATCGAGAGGATCTCGTAGGTGTATTTTCTCCTTAGGGATCGTGAGGATCCCTAAGTGTGTTTTCTCTTATAAGTCGTAAGGATCTCATAAGAGAATTTTCCTTCTCACGAGTCGAGAAGACTCGTAAGCGGTTGTTTCCCTCCTTGTCGAGATTCGACTTTGGAAAGTGAGACCCGTGGATAGTATGCAAGAGACCGTTTTGGACCGACTTGCAGGGTCCCAGTGCTTGAGAAACAGGTTTCTTTTATGCCCACTGCCTAAGGCTTTATCTCACGAGTCGAGACGGATCGAGAAGTTCTCGCAAAGACGTTAATTTCCTCACGAGTCGAGACAAATCGAGCAGATCTCGCAAGCATATCCTAACGTCACAGTTAACCTCTGTTCTTTACGACAGAGGTCCGTTAGGGTCTGTGGTACTTAGGGTTTTGGCCGTCGTATCGTCGCGTTGGCTGATATATTCCTCGATATGCAATCTTGCTGTTCGAGTAGCCTTGCGATTGTCGTGTCTCTGATCCCTTCGGGGGCTGGACAAGACGTCTTCAAGCAATCCTCCTTGGCAGTTTGACCGTTGGAAGAGCAAGCGTTAGGGATTTTGCCAAGCCGCTTTTTACTTGAGGTTAGGCTCATTTTGGAGAGCCCCGATGAGTCATAACCACTCCGCGCTGGTGTGGAATGATCCCCGATAGTCTTTCATGTTTTATGTGAGTTGCCGTCAAGACCCTGAAGCTAGGAATTTGGCCTTTGCTTCGTTTCCTGACATTACGTACTCTTTATCGAAACGAATGTCGTGGTTATCTCTAGGTTGTTGGTGAACCGTCGAGGTTTGGAACTAGGGACTTTGCCATGGCTCCGCTGTTTGATGATATTGTGTCCGCTGTGTCGAGTCGAAAGTCGAAGTGGTGACCATTCCGCACTGGCGTGAGACGATCTCCGGTTGTCCTTCAGGCTTTATATGACTTGCCGTTAAGACCTTGAAGCTAGGAATTCGGCCTTTGCTTCGTTTGCTGACATTACGTCCTCTATATCGAGACGAATGTCGCGGTTAACTCTAGGTTGTTGGTGAACCGTAGTGGTTTGGAACAAGGGACTTTGCCGTGGCTCCGTTTGTTTGATTGTCGCGTCTGAACCCTGCTGGAGGAAGAACGCTGGGGTGACATCTCATCTGCTGTATTGAGATGAACGTCGAGGTGGTGACCATTCCACGTTGGTGTGGGATGATCTCTGGTTGTCTTTCAGGCTTTATATGACTTGCCGTTAAGAACTCGAAGCTAGGAATTTGGCCTTTGCTTCGTTTGCTGGCATTATGTCCTCTATATCGAGACGAATATCACAGTTGTCTCTAGGTTGTTGGTGAACCGTCGAGGTTTGGAACTAAGGACTTTGCCGTGGCTCCGCTGTTTGATTGTCGCGTCTGAATCCTATTGGAGGAAGAATGCTGGGGGTGACATCTCGTCTGCTGTATCGAGACAAACGTCGAGGTGAAGCTGGGATTTTGCCATCGCTTCGCTTTGTTTCGACCACGAGGTCTTTTGTTGGCGTTGTATCTGCATCTTGCTGGACTGCGAAGGGACGCCTTTGTTGATTCTCAGGCTGTAGATATTGCCGTTAAGATTTGGAACTAGGGACCATGCCGTGGCTCCGTTTCATTGCGACTCTGAGGTCGGTTATTGACGTCATGTCTGCATCTGGTTGGAGTAGAGAGAAACACCGTTAGTGATCTCTAAGTTATCGGTATCGACGTCGAGACCCTGAAGCTAGGGATTTTCTTTTGCTTCGTTTGTTGACATTGTGTCTGCAATATTGCAACAAATGTTGAGGTTATCTCTAGGTTGTCTATGAACCGTCGAGATTTGGCTTCGCTTTCTGGTGGAACCTGTTGGGAAGGTATGGTTCCTTCTTTGTTTGTGCCCTTGGATCGTATACAGGGATCGATGTGATCTCGCCTGCAGAGCAAAAATTTCATCATTTTTTTATTGCTTTATTTCCGCGATGCTCTATCATTTCAGCTTTTATATCGTGAAGGTCGCTATTGCCCAATCATTTCGGCTATTTTTCGCGGTGCCCAATCATTTTGGCTATTTATTTTATTTTTACTCGCTGCTTTTTATTGCGAGTTGCTCAATCATTTAGGCTATTTTGTATGCATACATTTTTACTTGCTGCTTTTTATTGCAAGTTGCCCCATCATTTCGGCTATTTCGTATGCATGTGCGGCTTGCTGGCTTTTCGCCATAAGCCTGGAATTATACACCGATTTCGGCATCAGCACCGCTACAACTGGGATGTTGCCAGGAGCGAATCATCATTTGCCTCTGTCGATGTCGAACAAAGGTGGCTTAGCGAACAGGGTTAAGGTCCTGTCGACTAAGGCTTTTGACTTCATGAGCCGTAAGGGTCTCACAAAGGTATTTCTCCCTACACGTCGTGAGGATCTTGTAGGTGTGTTTTCTCCTTAGGAATCGTGAGGATTCCCAAGTGTGTGTTCATCTGTAAGTCGTAAGGATCGTACAAGAGGGTTTTCTCCTTGTAAGTCGAGAGGACCTACAAGGGTTGTTCATCATATGAACATATCCCTAGTCACGGATGGGACTTTGTTAGGGAAACGTTTATTCGTGCCCATGGATTGTACACAGGGGTCAGTACTGAGCCACTTGTAGGGCACTATCGAAGGTTGTGGGGGGTTTTGCTTAAGCACAGGTTTATGTCTCTGTAACTTAAGACTTTTAAATCTTATGAGCCGTGAGGGTCCCATAAGAGAGTTCTCCTTATGAGTCATGAGGATAGGATTCCTAAGTGTGTTGCACCCTTGTGAGTCGTAAGGATCTCACGCTGGTGGTTTCTCCTTACAAGGTCGAGAGGATCCTGTAGGTGTCCTTTAACGAGGTTGTGCCCTTTCAGGTTTTCATAAACACTCGCCGGTAATCCTGCTGTTTTTACTCATGGAGCCCTTTCGGGTTTTCATCCGTGCCCATTTTGCTTATGGACATACCGTTTTTTTTCTTTTTTATTCTTTTTTTTTAAACGAGGCCTCGCCCTTTCGGGATTTCACGAACACTCGCCGGTAGCCTTGCTGTTTTTACTCACGGAGCCTTTTCGGGTTTTCATCCGTGCCCATTTTGCTTATGGACATACCATTTTTTTATTATTATTATATTTTTTTCCTTTTTTTTTGTCAGCCTGAGGATACTGCGGTAGTAGTTTAAGGACGTTTCGGTCCGTCTGCTAGTTTTAGGACGTAGTGGTCCGTCGTTAGTTTAAGGACGTTTCGGTCTGTCATTAGTTTAAGGACGTTTCGATCCGTCGTCGCCGTATTCGAGGAGAATCTCTAGTTTACTGACTTTTCGGTCCATGGGGCTTTTTCTATGACTGAGCATGATGCCCCCGGCGTATCCATCTTTCTCGGAGCGTGCGGTTGTAGCGGGCTCACCTTCCAGTTTTCGGAGATGACGAACTTGCCCTGTTGGTATTGGTCTTCAACCCAGTTTTTGAAGACGTAGCAATCCTCGATCAGGTGATTTACCATTTGGTGGTAAGGGCAATAATTGAGATCGTTAACATCACCTAGCCGCAACGGACGTTTTGGACTCGGCAGATTGATGAGTCTGTCGCGCACTGCCAGCTCGAACAGTCTCCTTGTTTTATCTTGAGGAAACGAGTAAGGACGTTTCAACTTTTCATGGAGGGGTTGCCGCTTGTTGTTTCGGCAAACAACCGGTCTAGGGCCACTCGATTGCTGTTGAGTGTTGGCTATGAGGGCTGTTTTTCCCTTCCCTTTATCCTTTCTGCTCGATCCTTTGTTTGCGGGGCCAAGATTTTTTTTGAGTAGCGTGCGATTGCACGGCTGAACATTCTTGCAACTCCTCAATTCTTTCATTTTTGAAATGGATTCCTTGAGGAGAGGGTTGAGGGCAGCTTCTTCGTCAGAGTCGCTTCCAAAGGTGATAATTTGCGATCCCTTGGAGTCGGCTATGTGACAGTCGGCGGCGGCTCTTCTGCGCTCATCTATCGCATTTTTCTGATGTCTACGAGCTTCACGCTTTGTCCTGTTGAAGTGTTGCTTTTGAGCGACATACCCTTGCCACCAACAATTAAAGGAGTCGCAGTCTTCGGTAGGATGTATGATCTTCTGATGATATAAGCAGAAGTTAGGATGCATCTCTACTCTACCGAGAGTATTTTCTTCAGAGGGTGGTAGCTTCATTCCCACTGACAGGGCTTTAGCAAACCTTTTCCTCGTCTTGAATTTGATTTTATCCGCAGCGGATGACTTTTGATTTGACGGGAGTGCCTCGACTCTTTGGTCTAGTCGGCGGTGTTTGGCTTCTTCCAGTATGGCCACCTCACGTTCTTGATTGGCTTTAACTTTCAGACGAATCTCATTCAGGAAGGCATTGATCATCTCGTCTGACGGCCGCAGAATTTCTGGTTCAGGGTCCGCCCTCGGTTTCTCGGCGCAAGGAGCCTCTTCATCATCCACTAATGAGTGAGAGATTACATGACAACTCACTACGTAGTCTTCGGATTCATCTGATGAGTCTTCTCCGTAGTTTTTGTCCTCTACAAAAGAACAAGCTGCCCCCGGCGTGTCCGTCTTCTTTGGAGTGTGCGGCTATGGTGGGTTTACTTTCCACTTTTCAGACAGCACGAACTTGCCTTGTAGGTACTGATCCTCGATCCATCCCTTAAAGACGAAGCAATCCTCGATCGGGTGACTTACCGTTTGGTGGTAAGGGCAATAATTGAGATCGTTAACATCGCCTTGCCGCAACGGACGTTTTGGACTCGGCAGATTGACGAGTCTGTTGCACACTACCAGCTCAAACAGTCTTCTCGTTTTATTCTGAGAAAACGAGTAAGGACGTCCCAGTCTCTCCTCGAGGTATGGGCGAGGACGCACGTTGTTTTGGCGAACAACCGGCTTTGAGTTGCTCGGCTGTTGCTGAGCATTGGCGACGACGATCGCCTGCCCTTTCCCCTTCTCATTTCGAGAGTCCGGTTTTAGAGGAGACGGTCCATGGCCCTTCTGCCATTTGGGCTAATTTGTCGATCAAGGCCTGGAAGGTGGTCGGCCTGAAGAGCATCATGAATTGTGAGATGGTCGCATGCGGAACAAGAGTACCCACGAACATACCTACCGCAGGTGCTTCTTCGATGCGTTGTTCGCATTTCGCCCATAGGTTCCGCCATCGTGTTACATATTGGAGCCACGTTTCGCCTGGCCTTATCCTGGCGTTGATCAGCGCTGTTATCGGGGTGCGTTCACTAGCACTCGCAAATCGCTGAGTAAACAACAACTCCATTTCAGCGAAAGTCTTGACGGAGTCATTTGGGAGTTCGGAGTACCACTCAAATGACATCTCCGATAAGCTACCGACGAACTGGCGAAGCAACAATTTATCATCACCGCCGGTATTGCCATAAAGAGCCCTAAACTGGGCAACATGTTGATGTGGATTCCCCGTCCCTTTATATACATGGAACTTAGGGATCGTATATCCCGGCGGGTAACTGATTTGGTCATACCAGCTAGGGTACGGTCGCCCAGTTTTGACGACTTGGCCGGCTGCCTCAGTCGTCTGATGAACCCGTATCTGCTGAGCTATATATTCGTCCAAGTCAGCTTTGGAGATTGTCCCCTCCTTGGCTGTTGACAGAGCCGGTAGAAGATGTGAAGTTTCTCCCCTGTCATCTTCAAGGACGATCGGAGGATCTTCAGCAGGAGGATCTTGTTGGATCATCATACCCACCATGTCCTGGAACAAGAGGGCCATTCGCTTTATATTGGCTGCTTGTTCCGCAGCCTCTTTGTCCTTCTTTTCCAGTATCCTGCGAAGGAATTCAGCGTTAGTTTCTTGCTCTTGGCGTTGATCAGAGGACGCTTCGGGGCTTTCTTTTGGCCCAGTGAGTGCGGTGTTCATAACAGAATACTGCATTTTATACCGCCCATTCTTACGCTCGTGTGTTTATAGGTAGGTGCTTTTTATCCGTGTTTATTACATATTTGCAGGATACAGGTTCTCGGTTCTAAAACGGTGAAATTCATAGAAAACACGACAAAATCCGGGTTCCTGCCAACCACTGATAAAACACGGTCTCCGCTCTTCATCTGTATGCTGCCAGATACCAGTTTAGGAAGACAAAATGTCAAATCAATGTCATCCTCATGCACAAGGCTCAATGGTAGCACAAAATCCAAGAGATCTACGCGGAGCTCGAGGCAATCATGACAAAAGCATCCACAAAAGTCCACCTTTCCTCAACAGAAATTCTGAAAGAAATGTAAAAGTATTTTCAGAAAATATGTATACCAGACAACAGGGGACACCAAACCAGGGAACCCAGCCAAAAACCACTTCCCAATTCCCCTATACTGCCGCGTTTCCGCGGCCAATAGGGGGTATTGGCCACGGAAACGCGGCCATACAGTGGGATCATCATGTCGTCTTTTGGGGGTATTTTTGGGATTTCATCTATGCTCTGCTGGTTGCCCTAGAACTCCATTTCCCTGCCTATAAATACAGCAGAACTTGCCAAAGCCAAGGGTCATTCTTTGCATTCTTTTGTTCCTCTTTCTTTTGTAGTTTTAGTTCTTTTTCTTCTTCTTCTTCATTCCTCTTCCATGAATTGTAGTGAGAGCTTTTTGTGGATATGAATAAAGATGAGGGTTTTGTATCATTCTTTTGTGTTTCTTCTTCCCCTTGAGATTCTTGCTTTCTCTTGCTCATTCAACCTCTTTATTGAGCTTGAATGGGTAAGGGTTAGTTATTGATCTCAAAGGTCGTATTTTCTCCCGGGACTAGTTCTTCACTTCACATGCGTTTTCTACCCTTCCCTTGATCTTGCAACCTCTTCATTGAGCTTGCAAGTTTAAGGGTTGGCTATTGAGCACATGCTTGGCTTGGGTTCTACTTCCGTGTTCTTTTCTTGTTCTTTTTATTACTCGCTTTTTATTACTTGTCTTTTTATTACTTGCAATTCTATTCATGCATTTTATTACTTGTATCTTTTCTTTTCTTTGTTCTTTTCTTTTTGTTCTCTTTTGTTCATTTTGTGAATGTTTTAATTATTGTTGTTGTTAAGAATTAATACGGTATTGTAAGTTAACGTTTCTTTGCCAATTCCTTTTCCCGTTATTTTCCATTTTGAACTTCGCCCAAACCATACGCAAGCGCTCCGTTAGGCTCCGTACCCTGACAAGGTAACGGTGATTCCTAACCGTGACCGGTTGCGTTCGGTTTGGCCGGAGGCGAAAGCAAGAGACAAGAACGGAAGGACAAGGGTAAATAAGCCGTATTCCACGAATACCGCGCTTAAATCCCCTAATCCACGTTGTTGCCAATTGCTTAGCTTCAATTGGTCAAGACTCGGCTCAAAGGTTTTGAGTACGGATTTCTTAGCTTACAATCTTGTATCTTTTCTTAACAATTTTATACTTGCAGATAAACACATAGGTTAGAACAAACTCATACAGATTCTTTATTGACTCGTCTAAGACAAGAAGGTAAGATAACACCATCTCCCTGTGGACCGACCCGTGCTCACCGGCTAGCTGCAAAGCGACACCGTCCTGATCGCGGTTACACTTAAATTCTTTGAACATCCGACACGCCAAAAGCGTGCGATCAAATGGCGCCGTTGCCGGGGAGACGGTAGCGTATTTTCTTTCTTGTTATTCGGGTTAATATTCTTTTTGTATATAAAAAAAATATATATTCTTTTTTGTTTTTTGGACAATATTTTTGTGGGCAAGTGTGCAGAATTTTGCGTATTTGCAAACTGCGATAGTGGGGAAGCAAAGTGTACATTCAACGTTAAGGTGATTACGAAGTACAGTGCCAAAGATCCGGGTAGTTTGACCCGCGCAAGCGAACCTTTCAAGCTTACCGGATTTGATTCAACGGGGGTTTCCTAACCCAAAACTTAAACGGTACGTACTTTACTAACACCTTCTTCTCAAATCCGACGCTTCCAATATACTATTCTTTGCAGGATTCTTTGCAAGTTCGCTAGCAAACGCTAAAACTTGACTAACCCGTATTTGTTGCAGCGCCGCGCTTAAACTAAAAAAAAACGATTGTTTTGATTCTTTATAAGAATTTTTTGAATTGCGCATTGCATCAATTAATACAGACTTAAGGGCAAGCGAACCCCACAACATACGGTAAAGGATTTCATCACCTTTTCCGTGGCCCACAAATCACGAACTTGCGCATAACGATAACCCGCACAAATTTTAAAAGAAACTAGACTTTAAGCCTTAAGGACTTCGCGCTCACTAGGAGAAGTTAACTGTATTTAGAAGCTTGCTTAATGGTATATTGTTTACGGGGTGTCTAGGAAAGTGTTAACGGCGAAACCGCCAAAAGAGAAAGGGTTATTTAATTAAGGAACTTCGCGAAAGCGTTGGAAAACCTCCCCTTATCTCTGCACTTACCTGGCCTCGTGATCAGTGTATCTTGAGCCTGTTTCTCGACACAGTTTTACTTCGACAATCAAGTTCTCGAGCAGGTCTAGTTGACCTAGGTGAACCCTAGAACGATAAGGTGTGTGGTATTTTTGTGTCGTGATTTTTGTCCATATTCTTTTTTGTGTATACTTCATTCTTTTGCTAACAACTAACTAAATAAAAACAAAAAAAAAATCACATTCTTTTTCCCCTCCTTTTCTCTTCCTTTCTTTCACTCTCTCTTCATATCATGGGTACTCCACCTCGCAAAACTCTTGCCGAACTTTGGTACCCACAACCGGACATTACTTCTTACGGTTCTTGCTTTGGCCGAACATCGAACGACCCCTCCATGCCAAAAATTTCTTTGAAAGATCGGATAGACGCGTCTAGGACAAACAATTTGACTCCGCAATCCACTTCATATCAACCATTTCAAACAGTCACCCCTTCTTACGTTGATACCCCTTCTTCGAGTCATGTTGCAATTCCAAGACCTATGTCTATTGCAGAACGTATTGAACAATCTCGTAGCCGATCTTTCACTCCTTTCACCACTTCAAATTCTTGGGATCAACAATTCCATTCACCTTCTTATCCCAATGTTGACCCCACTCCTGTCCAGCCATTCAATTCCTACCAATCCTACCCTACTTATGCACCTTCCCTAGACATTGCTTCAGAACCGCCTTTTGGGAGTTTTCAGTATCCATACAACTGTGAATCTTTCACTGAAACCCCTTCACAACCAATGTCTAGTCTAGAACAGTCGTTGGAAGACTTTAGGGTAGCGTCAAGCCAACAAATGATGGATTTGAATGCGTCCATGGCCGCCCTCATACAACCTAGTGATCCGGTAGCTAGTTTTCAACTAGCTCCAACTTTTTCAATGTATGATGAGGCGGCAGGACAGGCTGTGAATTTGAGTGGAGAGAGTGAGATGTACCCCCTTCCAAATCAAACCTACCCGTCTCAAGTTGAATCCCACAACTCTTGTTTTGAAAGTCTATCAAGTGTCCCAAATGAATTATCAGTTGAAGATAGAATGATTAATGAGTTGTGCGACTTCGTAGTGTTTGATTTGCCCGATTGCGAAAGGTCTCTTCCAAGTGAAACCAATCCTAAACCTTTTGACCTTTACACCTCCATCTTAGAACCTGAATTGATTAATATCCGTGCTTTGGTTGAGGTATCAGAGAATTTTGATTTTCACTTGATTGAGGATATTGACGCTGGGAACATTTTGGATGATAAACCCGTAGATTTGGCTGAGTTTTTCTCTTCAAATCATCATCCCGATTCTTTAAATGTTTTTCCCGAACCCCATATGCGTCTTGATTTTGATGAAATTTGCATGGATAAGCTGAATTTTGAGGAGAATATTGAGGATAGCACTGAGGATGATACAGTTTTAATTGATGAGTCGGATTTTCCAATTCATCCTAATCCTTCCACTGACTGTGTACACCCTCCTGAACCCTTAACCGATACCCTTCCTCAACCACTTCCCTCCATCCTTTCCATCGTTCCGACCTTGCAAGAACCCGTATCACTTACATTTCATATGTCTGGTTTACCAAGTTCGGCGTACCCATGGTTTCTCACGAACCTTGAGGGATTTGACCCAATCTCTCGACGGGTAAATATATTAGCACAATCGCTTTCCACACATCGGTCATCACAAATTGTGCTAATCTATTTACTCCATTTGCACCCTCAAGTTCGTATTCCACTTCTTTTTCCCTTCCGCCATTCTTCTTCCCCTCATCTACCGAGACCGCATTCCACTTCTCTCCACAAGCGGTCTCGCGTAATCTCCATTTCTTACCTCTTCACCTTCTTTCACCAACCACTGCTGTACCATGATAAAATCTTTGAATGGTTGGTGTTAACTTTTGGCCTGTGTAAGGCCTTGTATAGATGGATACTGTTCTTTCCCCCCCAATCCTGAACTTCATCGCTTCACAGTGGAAACACTGTTTTACTTAAGTTTGGGGGGGACACTTTTTTTGTATATATATTTTTTTTTTTTTTTTTCTGTTTTTGTATATAATTTGTTTTTAGGAGGAGCGCCGACTATTTTGACCCTCTTGGTATAGCCTGACAGTGAGGGCACTGTCAAGTTTAAGTTTGGGGGTATGCTCGGTAAGCTTTCTTCCTTCGCATTCATTTGTATATTTTGCATTTGCATACCTTATTTAAAAACCCATAAAAATTTAAAAATTTTCTAAAAACATAAAAACTTTTCTGTCAAGTAGCTTGTGGAAACTCTGATTCAACATTTCGACGGTTTTTGTTTGAAAAGATAGGAATAACTAAATCTTATGTTTAGATTTTGAAAACCTGAAAGATAACTCTCCTTTGAAGTTAACTATGGCTGATATACGTCTTCACATCACACTACACGTGTCGTGAATTTTGGGAATTAGATGACAAGTCTTTCATGTTTAAACTTTTAAACAGATAAATGATTTTCTGAGGATCAAATAGGTTTGTTCTGAAATAAGTAATGTCAAGAATAGTTTATGAAGTAAAGCGAATATGAAGGAATGTTATTGATGCCGTAATTGGAGCTAAGTCTGAAAAATAACCCATCTAAAACTTGATTGGAATGATTACACACCAAACCCACTAAACACGTCTTTTATCCAAAAAAATATTTGAACTACCGGTTATACCTCCGTTCGTATTAAATCATCTGATTTTCACGACAAAACTGTCTTTTGTTTTCTAGACCTAGGTAACTTGAGTAATTAAGTCCGCTGGGGTGTTTCTACACCTAATGCCCTAAAACCAACTGGTTTGGGTGCATTGGCCCAAAGCTCGCTAAGAAGCCTAGAAAGTCCAGTTTTAAAACAAAGTCAAGCAAGTGTTCTCTCCGAGTTAAAATTCCTAACGGTTCTTTGTGTGAGAATAATCTTGATAAAAGACTGGCTTTTATAAAAATTTTAACGGAGATATGAAGGTTTTATTCTATGATAAAGACTATTGCACGTTCACAGAGGTGTGTATGAAATGAAAACAAGAAAAAGGTGGAGTGAAGAATAAGACCTAGTTTCCTGTTAGGGAAGATAGAAATTCTGAAGTTGAAACCTTACTGGAAAACGAAGCTTGAAAAATGCTTAACTCTTTATAAAACTTATGTGATCCTTTTAAAATTGTTATCTGGGCTTTATTGTGCGACATGATGACTTTAATCGACCTTTCTGGAACTTAACGGCACTATTTGCACTACACATAAAGACATATAAAACCTGTAGTTAAATAAGAAGCGAGGTGTGAAAACTAAAGGTTCGATGGTCTAGACTTAGGATTATAGAATTGTTATTTTCTAAAAACAAAACTTTAGGGTTTGAATCTTAGTCATTTTACAAACTAGCTTGACGGGATTTTGTGGGTGTAATCCGCTGAAAACCCTCAGGAGACAACACTCCTCCTACTAGGGACACCTAGAGGTTTAACGGCTTGTTGCACGCGCTCAGTGCAATCGCATTCCCTGCGAAAGTGCGGTTATCATTTTATTTTAGTGAATAATTGGTTTTGCTCGGGACGAGCAAAAGTTAAGTTTGGGGGTATTTGTTCATAACAGAATACTGCATTTTATACCGCCCATTCTTACGCTCGTGTGTTTATAGGTAGGTGCTTTTTATCCGTGTTTATTACATATTTGCAGGATACAGGTTCTCGGTTCTAAAACGGTGAAATTCATAGAAAACACGACAAAATCCGGGTTCCTGCCAACCACTGATAAAACACGGTCTCCGCTCTTCATCTGTATGCTGCCAGATACCAGTTTAGGAAGACAAAATGTCAAATCAATGTCATCCTCATGCACAAGGCTCAATGGTAGCACAAAATCCAAGAGATCTACGCGGAGCTCGAGGCAATCATGACAAAAGCATCCACAAAAGTCCACCTTTCCTCAACAGAAATTCTGGAAGAAATGTAAAAGTATTTTCAGAAAATATGTATACCAGACAACAGGGGACACCAAACCAGGGAACCCAGCCAAAAACCACTTCCCAATTCCCCTATACTGCCGCGTTTCCGCGGCCAATAGGGGGTATTGGCCGCGGAAACGCGGCCATACAGTGGGATCATCATGTCGTCTTTTGGGGGTATTTTTGGGATTTCATCTATGCTCTGCTAGTTGCCCTAGAACTCCATTTCCCTGCCTATAAATACAGCAGAACTTGCCAAAGCCAAGGGTCATTCTTTGCATTCTTTTGTTCCTCTTTCTTTTGTAGTTTTAGTTCTTTTTCTTCTTCTTCTTCATTCCTCTTCCATGAATTGTAGTGAGAGCTTTTTGTGGATATGAATAAAGATGAGGGTTTTATATCATTCTTTTGTGTTTCTTCTTCCCCTTGAGATTCTTGCTTTCTCTTGCTCATTCAACCTCTTTATTGAGCTTGAATGGGTAAGGGTTAGTTATTGATCTCAAAGGTCGTATTTTCTCCCGGGACTAGTTCTTCACTTCACATGCGTTTTCTACCCTTCCCTTGATCTTGCAACCTCTTCATTGAGCTTGCAAGTTTAAGGGTTGGCTATTGAGCACATGCTTGGCTTGGGTTCTACTTCCGTGTTCTTTTCTTGTTCTTTTTATTACTCGCTTTTTATTACTTGTCTTTTTATTACTTGCAATTCTATTCATGCATTTTATTACTTGTATCTTTTCTTTTCTTTGTTCTTTTCTTTTTGTTCTCTTTTGTTCATTTTGTGAATGTTGTAATTATTGTTGTTGTTAAGAATTAATACGGTATTGTAAGTTAACGTTTCTTTGCCAATTCCTTTTCCCGTTATTTTCCATTTTGAACTTCGCCCAAACCATACGCAAGCGCTCCGTTAGGCTCCGTACCCTGACAAGGTAACGGTGATTCCTAACCGTGACCGGTTGCGTTCGGTTTGGCCGGAGGCGAAAGCAAGAGACAAGAACGGAAGGACAAGGGTAAATAAGCCGTATTCCACGAATACCGCGCTTAAATCCCCTAATCCACGTTGTTGCCAATTGCTTAGCTTCAATTGGTCAAGACTCGGCTCAAAGGTTTTGAGTACGGATTTCTTAGCTTACAATCTTGTATCTTTTCTTAATAATTTTATACTTGCAGATAAACACATAGGTTAGAACAAACTCATACAGATTCTTTATTGACTCGTCTAAGACAAGAAGGTAAGATAACACCATCTCCCTGTGGACCGACCCGTGCTCACCGGCTAGCTGCAAAGCGACACCGTCCTGATCGCGGTTACACTTAAATTCTTTGAACATCCGACACGCCAAAAGCGTGCGATCATGCGGCCATCGTATTCATCATTTTCTGGAGCTTCTGCTGCTGCTTCTGAGCTTCAGTCACTGACCGTGTAAGCGGTCTATGACCTGTAGATGCACGGCTGTCCTCTTTCCCCGACGCCATGTATACCGTGTGTACCACGATACCCTCTGACTTAAGGCGTTTAAGTTTACTGCCTTTGACATTTGTCGCGGGCGTGGGCATTTTCTCCGGCCTTCTTCTTTTGTGGGCCGTCGAAGTTGAGGGGGCCGTTGCCACGGGCACGGATTGAAAGGGGTTTTATCGATCAAAAATATATTACCGCAATCAAGAACGGCGTCGCTTGGTAGCTAGCCGGTGAGTACGGGTCGGTCCACAGGGATGTTGTAATTTTCCTAAATGTTCTTACGAGCTAATTCCAAATGGTGTTTGGTCTTTTAATTAAATCTAAAAACGAAGTTGTGTTATACTAGGATTAGGAAACTTGCTAGGATTAGGTTTAGGTAAAATTTGGTAAATAAAAATCTACACCTCTTTCCAATGCCTTTAATTAGATATCATATTAGGGGTTATGGTAAATTTTAATAAAGGGGATTAGGATGATTGGGAAGATGTTTCTTCCTCTAGATCCTTGTCCTTCCTTTCTTAATCTTTACCCTAACCTCCATGGAAAACTTACAGATCCGGTCTTTTATACTACGGTATCATCGTTACTTCATGGGTAGAGTGCCGTAGGGAGCGTAAGATGAAAGTATGCATGGAGTCCGAATGTTCATAAGATATTGGCAAAGAAAAGAGATGAGAGATCTTCATCTCTCAAACCCTTCCCTATTCCTAACACTAACAAATGAGGAAACTACTCGCTCATTAAGAGATCTACGAAAGACATAATTTTTATTTTGTTTTTGATTTAAGAGATGAAAGATCTACTGCAAATTAATAAAAATTCTAAACTATATTAAACTAGAGCAAGAAAAGAATTTACCTAAGGCAGAAATTAAAACTAAAACTAGGGCAGAAAAATAAACCTACTTACGATTGATGCTCTCCAACTTCAAAGAAAACTAAAATTTTATTGATGAATAGAGGCATAGGGAAGCATAGCTAATACAATGATTTAGAGTTCCTATTTATAAAAGATAGGAAACCCTAGGTTACAATTGATTCGCACGTCTGCATTTACCAAAATAACCCTGTAAAGACCAGTCAACGCCGCCGCCACATTATGGTAAAATTTCTGTTCTCTAATCACTCAAGCCTGCCGCGGAACCGTGGCCCGAGGCCTGGTTTGGCCACGGTTTCGCGGCCAAAAGGGAGAACTGGGCTTTGTAATTTCTGCTGTAGGCTCCTGGCTTTT
This sequence comes from Agapanthus africanus, assembly GCA_030015575.1. Classification (NCBI taxonomy): domain Eukaryota; kingdom Viridiplantae; phylum Streptophyta; class Magnoliopsida; order Asparagales; family Amaryllidaceae; genus Agapanthus; species Agapanthus africanus. Next base: position 629,999,590 of record CM057342.1, read on the forward strand.
TGGGTTTTCTGTTTATTCAGTTCTTTTCTCCATTTTACTTCTGGGTCTTCTTCAGATCTTCCAGTGAATAATTGCAGTGGACTTTTAACCGTTCGCTTTGTAATCTTGGACCTTGCGTTGCCTTGTACTGATCTTTGTGTCGGCTTTATCAAAATCCTTCTGTTTGCTGGTTATAGTCTCACTTTTCCATCATCTTTTATCTTTTTCACTGTTTTAGATCCAAGAACCTGTAACCTGTAATATGTAGCAGACATGCGTCAAAAGTACCTGTTTATTTATAAAACGAATAAGAATGGGGAATATAATAATGCAATATTATGGTATGAACAAATACCCCCAAACTTATCTTTTGCTCGTTCTCGAGCAAACTTATTTTTTATTCTCGACAAAAATCCTAACCGTACTTTCGCAGGGAATCGCGATTGCACTGAGCAGGTGCAACAAGCCATTAAACCTCTAGGTGTCCTTAGTAGGAGGAGTGTTGTCTCCTGAGGGTTTTCAGCGGATACTACCCACAAAATACTATCAATTTGGCTTTTTCGACTTTTGTTCTCCAATTAGGTTTTCTAACAAGGAATTCTATTACCGTCGACCCGTAAATTATCCACCCATATTCTTCATACTTCCTCATCATTTAACTTAAGATTATATATATTCTACAGACTTACTTAGCTTTCAGCATTTCCTAAGTTTTCCTTCTAGGGTTCCATCTCCACTTAGGAATTTTTATCAACTCTATTAAAAATACAAGTTCTATTCTCCATTCCTCTCTCTTATCTAAACTCCAATCACATATCCCCACGTGTGTGTATAAATCACCCTTATACTTGGAAATTCAAATCAAGCAATCATACCCTTATCCGTTGTCCAAAGTACTTATTAATTGGTGCATTTTTAATTGAATTTTGCTTACACATCTTTCATGCGACCGTTAATACTTCTTGAGGTACCAACAACGATTACAAGATGTGTTTGCATATTAAAGCGTAATTCCTAGTCTTGCAACACCCAAGGCTTTTTAGCAGTGACTCCCAAACCAGTTGGTCTAAGGCACTAGGTGATGAAGCACCTTCGCTAAATATTTTTCTATTTTTTTCGCAGCCTTAAGTAATCACAAAAACCAGTGTTCATTTTTTCCTTTTATTCACACTTGTATTTTTTTTTATTTTCCATCGTACTAAGGACTTTAGACAAGAGCATTTCATGGTCTCTTCTACTATTCCAAGCTTTAAGGTGCGTGATTGTGCAATTTATAGGGTATACATTTTCAGAATCTAGACTTAAGCTAGGAATTATTTTTCAAACTTATACTCTAATAAATATATCAATACTTTTCCTTTGCTTTGACTTAGCCCAAGAACTGAACTCAAAATTTGGCTATTTCTAAATAAACTACAAAGACATATACTTTCTACCGTTAAACTTTAAGGAAGGTTATTTTTAGCGTTTTTAATTTACTAAGTCTAAGATCTAGTTGTTCCTAGCCAGTTAACTTATTTGTCAAACTCAAGTCAATTAGCCAAAATTGAATACAATAATTTTTATAATTTTTGAATTTTTTATGGGTTTTCAAATAAGTATGCAAATGCAAAAATATACACTTGAATGCGAAGGAAGAAAACGTACCGAGCATACCCCCAAATTTAAACTTGACAGTGTCATCACTGTCATGCTACACCAAGAGGGTCAAAATGTCGGCACTCCCCTGTTTATTTATTTATAAAAAAAAATTATATTTATTTGAAATTTTTGTTTATTAGAAAAGAAAACAAAAAATATATATACATATATACAATAAGGTCCTCCCCAAACTAAGCAAGGCCTTACATAAGCCAAAAGTTAGCACCAACCATTCAAAAATCTTATCGTGGTAATGGTAGGGTTGGTGAAAGAATGTGGTGTAAAGGAAAGAAATGAGAAACACATGAGACCGTGTGGAGAGAAAGGGTGAATATGGTCTCGGTGGAGGAGAAGAATGACGGAAAAGAGAAAGAAGTGGAGTACGATCTTGAGGCTGTAAATCGAGTGAATAAATTAGCGCAATTTGTGATGACCGATGTGTTAAAAGCGATTGTGCTAACCTATCAACCAGTCGAGAAATGGGGTCAAATCCCTCAAGATTCATAAGAAAGCATGGGTACGCCTGTAGCGTTTTGAAAATCGTTTCGGTGAAATTTCGGAAAATCGGTAAAATAAGGGGGTTTTCTGTAAAAAGTCAAAATACAAATATCTTATTATAAAAATTAAATATACATATTCTAGCTATGTAATTGCTATTATTTAGTGTTTATTGAACCGCTGGTGAAATTTTAAATTTTCTGAAAAAAATATTATTTTATTATTATTTTAAGCCGTCACTAATACATTTAATTAGGGAAAATTACAAATTGGAATGAGTTGAAACAAATTTTGTGCATCATAAAACATTAAATAAAATTTTATCATGTGGTTTTTGGAACGAAATCATTTGCCAAAACGGTTTAGAAATTATTGAAGAAAAAAAGGCTTTATTTAGTGTTAATGGTTGTTTGGGGTATAGTATTTATCATTTTCCCACACATCCACACTCACACACCCTCATTTCTCCTCCTCTTTTCTGCTGAATTCAGCAGCCCACCCCAAAGTTTTCCCCCACTTCTTTTGGTAAAAGAAAAGAAAAGAATAGAATAAAGAGAGAAGGGTTGTGTGTTGACTTGGGGTATCTTTTCTTGACTTGGACTTTCACACCAAAACTCACACCTCACTCTCTCTCTTCCCTTCATCTTGTGGCCGAGCAATCCCATGGGCTGCTGTCCAAAAAAATCCCCCACTTCATTCACCTCCAAAATCATCACAAAATCCACTAAATCCACACAAATTTCCATCAAAACTCAAATCCAACCTTGACCCATTATTTCTTTGCCCATGCTAGCTTGAATCCTTGGAGCAAGATGACATTTTGGGGGCTATGTTTTGGCAAGTGTGGATCTCATTTCAAACTAGTTTGAGGTATAACCCTTTTCCAAATGATACTTGTTCTAATCTAAGATTTTAATTAAGTGTTTAATTAAGCTTTGATTGCAAGCTTGGAATTCAAGAAAGGTTTTGAATTAATATTAGCATTTTGATCTATAGATTATGGTTTCAATGGGTAATCTAACATCTAGAGAATGCAAAATGTAATCTAGTTGTTAATTTGCATATTGTTGCTTGTAATTTGTAAAAATTGGAATTTTATGCAAACTAGGTTTTTCAATTTAATTGCAAATGCTAGATTAAAAATCTAATTAGATTATTCATGACATTATTAACATTATTAAGTGTAGTTTAATACTTTAGTTCGTGAAAATCCAAGCTAAATTGTTGTTTGTGCATTTTTGCTATAAAATTGTTAAAATTTGGTTATATTGTAAACTAGAATTTTGGGGTTAATGGAATTTAATGAGATTAAATTGTGGAAATTATTTTTATGACTTATTTAAGATATTTAATAAGTATCATGGCCGCTAGATTTGTTTAAACGTCGAGTTTTGTACTTAAACGGGTAATATTCGCTTGCTAGATTTTCGGAAAAATGGCTTTTAAAGTGAATTTGGGGTTTTTGCGAATTTTAACCTATTTTATATTAAAATTAGTATTCGTGAATGTGAAAATGGGAGTGTTTGGGTTTTTCACGATGGTTTGACGTTTGTACGTCGACATCGAGGGTTGGTTTCGCTATTCTTGCATGCGTAGGCGATAGGTTTTGACCTATGCATGATATGCATGCCGATTTGATTTTCGTATGCCGTTTCGATTTCGAATTTGGTTTTAATGCGATACGGTGCATTATGATATGTAGGTACCCCATGTGGACTTCGAGACGATAAGCAAGCACATGGCGACGTCGGCACCGGCGAGCGAGGGCCAGGTGAGTAGATTTATATCTACGGGAAGAAGTCGGGTGGATGGCGTATAGCACCCCCGCAGTCCGTGGTGGTGTATACGGATGCGTATACACACCACATTTATTATATGTTATTTGGGATTAATAACGATGCTTAGAATGGATATTGGTGTTTTGGATTATTTTAGCGTTGCGAACCCTAGAGTAGTGTTGCACTACACATACACACATACATACTTGCAAACTTTCCTATTGATATGTGCTCATGGGATTCTTTATCGTTATGTGTTCACATGGGTATGGGACTATGTGTTCACATACTGATTTTTGGATGATACTTAGGATTGAGCTGAGTCGATGAGATTTGATTTGAGGCCGTGAGATCGGTGATATAGCAGGGTTCGTATCTTAGATACGACATGACGTTGTAGCGGGTCCTTGACATAGTTTTTACACACGTGCATGCATACTTAGGCGATATCAATATTGTACCAGACGTAGATCAGTACCCCGATCATGATATTTGATAAAGAGGATATCAGATGAATAGTATGATGAATGTGATATTGACCCGTACCCAGATTTGGGATGCCGTACGACGGATTTACGTACGAGCTATATTTTGATGATTGATCCGCACTCTTGACTTGGGATGTCTGATTATAGATAGGGTATCGGATATGATATTATTGAGGCGGGATCACCGACTATACATATACAGGTAGGTATATGTATCGACTCAGATGATAGGCGGTTTCCTTACCTGTAGTTCAGCTTGTTAGTTCAGCCGTATAGTTTAGTGTAGTTGTTAGATTAGATTAGACTCCTACCTATTTCAAAAACTAACGAATCGTGGGTATTTTAAAAGACAGCCCAAGGGATCCTACGGATATTTCAAAAGACTTATCTTTTCATAAAAACACCGTAGCCCCTATTTTCAAAACCCCATGATTTGTGTTATTTCAAAAGGCACCATTTGTAGGACTTATATTAGATTATTACAGATTAGTTATCGTTATGTCTAGTATTCAGCTCCCGCTCATTTTTACTGTTCGCTCCGCATCGCATGCTTATATTATAATTTCTTATTGCATTATTAATATCATGCTGTTAGGACACCAGCACCATTACCGATGACGCGTATGTACCACGTACACTTACTTGCCGGCTCACACACATCTTCATCGGTAATTGCCATGTCACGTACACTTTAGAGAATATATTTGCTTGACTTAGCTTGTTAGTTAGTAGGTTGATATGATATTAGTGTACCTGGGTTATATGCCAGTTTAGACATTGTAGTTATTACTTGTCACTTCATGCATACTGTTATTCCATTGTTCATGCCTAGTTATTAATCATACATTGCAACTTGGTTATTGACACTATATACATTCATTAGCATTGACATATGCACTTGTGATAACTTCTTGAAATTTATGATATTTCCGGATTTCGGGGGAAAGCCGCAAAATTTCTAAACTTATTAACCTTTTAAAATATGTAAATTGCGGTTTTCTAGTGATGTAAGTGTCGTCCACCATGAGTTTGCTGTGGTTTTCGAGATCCGTGTCGAGGAGTGGAGGAACCGTCACGGGTACATGGTGGGCCCGGTATGGTACCCCGGGGCATGATGAATGTGGTGTTGACGTTGAGCCTGACAGGGGACAGATTACCTACCGGTGATATTACCCGACGCGTCGGATATCCGGAGGATACCGTCGTGGTCTTGAGATGGATGGTAGGGGCCGGTCTGGACTGACGGCGCCCTAGATATTGAGATTGAGACATTGATATTTCGAGACAGTGAGATTTATGTTTTGTGTCGATGCTAGACACTGTTGATACTGATTTCATTATGATACCTCAGTTTAAAAATACGAAGGAAATCTCACTAATTTATGAACACAGTTTCTTCATTTACATGTATTCTGTTTTCATGCATTCATACCTCATTCATATGATATATTGCTACCTGAGGCACTGACACGGGCATATGAGTTTACACTCGAGTTAGATATTTACCCTAGCCATTGTTATAGGCTGCATGTTATATATATTTTTGAGGATATATTATGATCATTGACGTAGGATTGCGTTATTTATGCAATTTCTGTGCGTAGATGTTTTTCTATTCACGAGTTGGCAACTCACCCCCGTTGTGCCCCAGTTTCTTGCAGGTTTTGCCGTACAGGTTTAATTACGGCTTTGCGGGCTCAGTTTCATTCGGGTGACTTGCTAGTAGGTGGGTTTTTCTTGTATCGTACCCATCATATTACCTTGTATAATATTATTCCGTTGTATCTAGTAAATTCCATCAACCAAACATGTATTTATTGAGATAGAGACCAGTGTTGTTTACTCTTTCGACCTTAGAGTCGCTCGTTATATTTCTGGTGGTTTTGAGTTTCCTTTTGAGTTTTGATCCTCGCCGTTGGCGTTGTATATTTTATTGCTTGTGTGGTTGTGACCGTCGATTGACGAAGAGCTAGCTCCCGCTTGGGGATGCCTTTTTATTGATTTCGTATACTATTCATGTTGTATCCCGTTTGGGAGCCAGTATTTTCAAAGGAGACTCTGCCGAAATTTTCAGTAAAATTTGATGTTCTTAAAAACCGCATAATTCGGCTTATGCTATTAAATCTACTTGTTTTAAATTGGTTTTCCTTCACTCTACTTCTTTTCTTGGTTTGGATTTCTGGGTTTTCGGTTTACTTAGATTACGTACGCCTCGAGACGTTTCGTAGTTTAAGTGCCGGTCATGTTCCGTACTTTCGGGACGTGACAAAGTTGGTATCAGAGCGTTAGGTTTTAACCTTCGGAGCGTAGGATGACCCTTGGTTGATGGAATAGGTGACTAAAGTAGAGTGACGTACCGTTGGTATGTTCCGCGGCATATTTACGACACGCCACTCCACTTATGAAGCCTTAGGATGTACATTTCCTTGTTCAGTATTATATTCCTTCCTGATCTAGCCTCATCGGTACCAGTTTGGTTTTGCTGCTACGGTTACGGGCAGGGAGAGCTACGGCTAGAGTTGCGGTCAGCACAAGCTCGTCACGAACGAGGACTGACTAGGGCGAAATTCTGGCGACACACGATTGCAGAGATGTGTGTTTTTACTGTGTTTCCGCGCCACGAGCGTTTGGCGGATCGCCTTTATGAGGTTACTCGGAGGTGCTGATCGATACTAGAGAATTGAGCTAATGATGGAGGCCAGCCAGATTTTGATGACCGTTGGTGTGTTGCTTACTCCTGATGATTGAGGCACGGTTCAGCATGCAGACGAGCGAGCCAGTTATTGCTATGAACGACGAGATATCGCCCCAGATGTTGGAGCTATTGCAGTATGAGTGGTACTGAGAGATGATAGAAAGTCGCTAGTCACTGAGGATGAATGACTAGGACATGTGGTTCGTTCACTACCCCGATGCGAGGTCATCAGATAGATTGATTCCAGCTAGAGACGACTTCACGCGTAGACGTTGAGAGTCGACAGAGGCGATCGAATGTGAGAAACCTATTATTCCAAGTTTAAGGTAGTCGGAAAGACATGCAGGCAATTCTATGGTCCCTCTAGAAGAATGAAACCCTAACTCGACTTAATGACCGTGTGAAAGCCTTTGAACCTTAGGGTTTGCGGCAGTTCTGCGGCGCCATTAGTGAGGCTTGGGTTTGCCCTTCTACGGCTGGACCACCGATGCTGTGGTATGTACTCGATACTATTAAACTGTGCCCAAGAGGTTGAGCTCTTGGGGGATTATGAGGTTTTGACGACTCGATCGGATGGCTCGACTTAATTCGGATGCTAGGTAGTGAGATGCATTCTTGGGAAACTCCAGATACGAGGATAGCCGTTGGAGCTCAGTCCATGCAGCCACGACGAGATGAGTCCAAAGCAGACGACATTAGAGAAAAGTGGAGTAAGAGGTTCGCACCAGATCTAGATGAGATGACGTTCCACTCGCCGACATCAGAGATGCGATGCGCATGCCGAGGCATGGTACTTGGACTTACCTTCCAGAAGGAGTCGCGATGAGTATGCAGTCGTTCCAGAGCAAGATGCAGATATAGGAAAGGACAATGACTTCCGGACAGTTGGCAGAGACGAAACATGGAAGAGACCGTGAGCAGGATTCCTTCCAGGACACTGCTGCAATGATACTTGCACCCAGGATCAGATGTGTCACGTACATTCAGAGAGGCAGAGGCCGACGCCAGTGATATGCTGTCCTACGAGTGATCGCGATGATTGACCGAGAGATGACCATAGAAGTGCCAGAATGGGATCATTCCCGTTAGCACACCTGACAGGGCCGATGAGCCGATGGACCGAGAGATTGGTAATTCACAGTGAAGACCTTGACCCAGGAGTGGTCATTGTTACGCACACCAGCAGGCCAGAGTTCATGATCGTCGACGAGACGTCCCACTAGTGACCGCGACAGTTGGTCCGAAATTCTTAGAGGATGCACTTGAGCGGTACTATTCCGCCATTATTGATTTCAATGTTTTGGGTGATTTATTCACATGATTTGATTTTTGATGATTGAGGATTTACGATCCTTGCACAGTGTTGCACTTGATTTCGTTTTCGTGCTTGGGTTTCACATGTTTGTGATGTTACAGTTTTAGACATTTGAGTTGATTTTGTGTGTATGCACGCACACGATTTGGTTCCTGCACTCTGTATAGTTTATATATACTTGCAGTGCAGTGATACGCCTTTTGTGCACTTAGATGCATTGGACTTTGATTTCGATGGTGATGTTCGATATTTGTTTTGTGCACCTTGTGCACCTGATTTGATTTCGCGCATGTTGGGTGCATGTTTTGAAGTGTGATTTTGATGCACACCAGATGCACTAAATCGAGATTTTTCGTGCATGTCAGATGCACCTGATTTTGCTGTCAGGCGCACATGTTGCCTACGACAGGTGTTGTGTGCACAACCGATGCACTTAGATGTTGTTTCTGTGCGCTTGTATGGCACGTATATGGATTTTGATTTCCGTACGCACCAGACGCACGTAGTATTTATACACGTATTTTTGGATTGACTTAACCTATAGAGCAGTACATTTTTATGATATTTGCTATGTGTTTTCGTACTGAGCAGGACTGGCCAGAGGACAGTACCTGAATATATTTGGCATTCATTTCCTTCAGATATTTATATATATAGATTCGATATTTACATGTATAGTTCCGAGTTATATCATATTGGTTTTGCTTTGGATTTGGCATTGATGTCTTCCCCATGACTACGATGGTTGCGGGATGCTTGACGGAGTTGTGATTTGAGTTATATGCTCATTTTTCATGCGCATGCGTTGCGCTACGATTTGTTTTATGTACTTATGGTTTCGGAGCCCCGACGACTTGATGATTTTGCTTAGATGTTTTTGTATTTGGGGGGAGTTTGAATTTAAATTCGGGGACCGAATTTCTTTAAGGGGGAAGATTGTAGCGTTTTGAAAATCGTTTCGGTGAAATTTCGGAAAATCGGTAAAATAAGGGGGTTTTCTGTAAAATGTCAAAATACAAATATCTTATTATAAAAATTAAATATACATATTCTAGCGATGTAATTGCTATTATTTAGTGTTTATTGAACCGCTGGTGAAATTTCAAATTTTCTGAAAAAAATATTATTTTATTATTATTTTAAGCCGTCACTAATACATTTAATTAGGGAAAATTACAAATTGGAATGAGTTGAATCAAATTTTGTGCATCATAAAACATTAAATAAAATTTTATCATGTGGTTTTTGGAACGAAATCATTTGCCAAAACGGTTTAGAAATTATTGAAGAAAAAAAGGCTTTATTTAGTGTTAATGGTTGTTTGGGGTATAGTATTTATCATTTTCCCACACATCCACACTCACACACCCTCATTTCTCCTCCTCTTTTCTGCTGAATTCAGCAGCCCACCCCAAAGTTTTCCCCTACTTCTTTTGGTAAAAGAAAAGAAAAGAATAGAATAAAGAGAGAAGGGTTGTATGTTGACTTGGGGTATCTTTTCTTGACTTGGACTTTCACACCAAAACTCACACCTCACTCTCTCTGTTCCCTTCATCTTATGGCCGAGCAATCCCATGGGCTGCTGTCCAAAAATATCCCCCACTTCATTCACCTCCAAAATCATCATAAAATCCACTAAATCCACACAAATTTCCATCAAAACTCAAATCCAACCTTGACCCATTATTTCTTTGCCCATGCTAGCTTGAATCCTTGGAGCAAGATGACATTTTGGGGGCTATGTTTTGGCAAGTGTGGATCTCATTTCAAACTAGTTTGAGGTATAACTCTTTTCCAAATGATACTTGTTCTAATCTAAGATTTTAATTAAGTGTTTAATTAAGTTTTGATTGCAAGCTTGGAATTCAAGAAAGGTTTTGAATTAATATTAGCATTTTGATCTATAGATTATGGTTTCAATGGGTAATCTAATATCTAGAGAATGCAAAATGTAATCTAGTTGTTAATTTGCATATTGTTGCTTGTAATTTGTAAAAATTGGAATTTTATGCAAACTAGGTTTTTCAATTTAATTGCAAATGCTAGATTAAAAATCTAATTAGATTATTCATGACATTATTAACATTATTAAGTGTAGTTTAATACTTTAGTTCGTGAAAATCCAAGCTAAATTGTTGTTTGTGCATTTTTGCTATAAAATTGTTAAAATTTGGTTATATTGTAAACTAGAATTTTGGGGTTAATGGAATTTAATGAGATTAAATTGTGGAAATTATTTTTATGACTTATTTAAGATATTTAATAAGTATCATGGCCGCTAGATTTGTTTAAACGTCGAGTTTTGTACTTAAACAGGTAATATTCGCTTGCTAGATTTTCGGAAAAATGGCTTTTAAAGTGAATTTGGGGTTTTTGCGAATTTTAACCTATTTTATATTAAAATTAGTATTCGTGAATGTGAAAATGGGAGTGTTTGGGTTTTTCACGATGGTTTGACGTTTGTACGTCGACATCGAGGGTTGGTTTCGCTATTCTTGCATGCGCAGGCGATAGGTTTTGACCTATGCATGATATGCATGCCGATTTGATTTTCGTATGCCGTTTCGATTTCGAATTTGGTTTTAATGCGATACGGTGCATTATGATATGTAGGTACCCCATGTGGACTTCGAGACGATAAGCAAACACATGGTGACGTCGGCACCGGCGAGCGAGGGCCAGGTGAGTAGATTTATATCTACGGGGAGAAGTCGGGTGGATGGCGTATAGCACCCCCGCAGTCCGTGGTGGTGTATACGGATGCGTATACACACCACATTTATTATATGTTATTTGGGATTAATAACGATGCTTAGAATGGATATTGGTGTGTTGGATTATTTTAGCGTTGCGAATCCTAGAGTAGTGTTGCACTACACATACACACATACATACTTGCAAACTTTCCTATTGATATGTGCTCATGGGATTCTTTATCGTTATGTGTTCACATGGGTATGGGACTATGTGTTCACATACTGATTTTTGGATGATACTTAGGATTGAGCTGAGTCGATGAGATTTGATTTGAGGCCGTGAGATCGGTGATATAGCAGGGTTCGTATCTTAGATACGACATGACGTTGTAGCGGGTCCTTGACGTAGTTTTTACACACGTGCATGCATACTTAGGCGATATCAATATTGTACTTGACGTAGATCAGTACCCCGATCATGATATTTGATAAAGAGGATATCAGATGAATAGTATGATGAATGTGATATTGACCCGTACCCAGATTTGGGATGCCGTACGACGGATTTACGTACGAGCTATATTTTGATGATTGATCCGCACTCTTGACTTGGGATGTCTGATTATAGATAGGGTATCGGATATGATATTATTGAGGCGGGATCACCGACTATACATATGCAGGTAGGTATATGTATCGACTCAGATGATAGGCGGTTTCCTTACCTGTAGTTCAGCTTGTTAGTTCAGCCGTATAGTTTAGTGTAGTTGTTAGCTTAGATTAGACTCCTACCTATTTCAAAAACTAACGAATCGTGGGTATTTTAAAAGACAGCCCAAGGGATCCCACGGATATTTCAAAAGACTTATCTTTTCATAAAAACACCGTAGCCCCTATTTTCAAAACCCCATGATTTGTGTTATTTCAAAAGGCACCATTTGTAGGACTTATATTAGATTATTACAGATTAGTTATCATTATGTCTAGTATTCAGCTCCCGCTCATTTTTACTGTTCGCTCCGCATCGCATGCTTATATTATAATTTCTTATTGCATTATTAATATCATGCTGTTAGGACACCAGCACCATTACCGATGACGCGTATGTACCACGTACACTTACTTGCCGGCTCACACACATCTTCATCGGTAATTGCCATGTCACGTACACTTTAGAGAATATATTTGCTTGACTTAGCTTGTTAGTTAGTAGGTTGATATGATATTAGTGTACCTGGGTTATATGCCAGTTTAGACATTGTAGTTATTACTTGTCACTTCATGCATACTGTTATTCCATTGTTCATGCCTAGTTATTAATCATACATTGCAACTTGGTTATTGACACTATATACATTCATTAGCATTGACATATGCACTTGTGATAACTTCTTGAGATTTATGATATTTCCGGATTTCGGGGGAAAGCCGCAAAATTTCTAAACTTATTAACCTTTTAAAATATGTAAATTGCGGTTTTCTAGTGATGTAAGTGTCGTCCACCATGAGTTTGCTGTGGTTTTCGAGATCCGTGTCGAGGAGTGGAGGAACCGTCACGGGTACATGGTGGGCCCGGTATGGTACCCCGGGGCAAGATAAATGTGGTGTTGACGTTGAGCCTGGCAGGGGACAGATTACCTACCGGTGATATTACCCGACGCGTCGGATATCCGGAGGATACCGTCGTGGTCTTGAGATGGATGGTAGGGGCCGGTCTAGACTGACGGCGCCCTAGATATTGAGATTGAGACATTGATATTTCGAGACAGTGAGATTTATGTTTTGTGTCGATGCTAGACACTGTTGATACTGATTTCATTATGATACCTCAGTTTAAAAATACGAAGGAAATCTCACTAATTTATGAACACAGTTTCTTCATTTACATGTATTCTGTTTTCATGCATTCATACCTCATTCATATGATATATTGCTACCTGAGGCACTGACACGGGCACATGAGTTTACACTCGAGTTAGATATTTACCCTAGCCATTGTTATAGGCTGCATGTTATATATATTTTTGAGGATATATTATGATCATTGACGTAGGATTGCGTTATTTATGCGATTTCTGTGCGTAGATGTTTTTCTATTCACGAGTTGGCAACTCACCCCCGTTGTGCCCCAGTTTCTCGCAGGTTTTGCCGTACAGGTTTAATTACGGCTTTGCGGGCTCAGTTTCATTCGGGTGACTTGCTAGTAGGTGGGTTTTTCTTGTATCGTACCCATCATATTACCTTGTATAATATTATTCCGTTGTATCTAGTAAATTCCATCAACCAAACATGTATTTATTGAGATAGAGACCAGTGTTGTTTACTCTTTCGACCTTAGAGTCGCTCGTTATATTTCTGGTGGTTTTGAGTTTCCTTTTGAGTTTTGATCCTCGCCGTTGGCGTTGTATATTTTATTGCTTGTGTGGTTGTGACCGTCGATTGACGAAGAGGTAGCTCCCGCTTGGGGATGCCTTTTTATTGATTTCGTATACTATTCATGTTGTATCCCGTTTGGGAGCCAGTATTTTCAAAGGAGACTCTGCCGAAATTTTCAGTAAAATTTGATGTTCTTAAAAACCGCATAATTCGGCTTATGCTATTAAATCTACTTGTTTTAAATTGGTTTTCCTTCACTCTACTTCTTTTCTTGGTTTGGATTTCTGGGTTTTCGGTTTACATAGATTACGTACGCCTCGAGACGTTTCGTAGTTTAAGTGCCGGTCATGTTCCGTACTTTCGGGACGTGACAACGCCGAACTTGGTATTGGAGATGAAAGCGTTATGGTCACTTGGACAGTCGGAACGATAGGAAGGACGAAAGGGAGTGGATTCGGGATAGTCTCATTCTCACCGTAGTAAACTGTCTCGAACTTGAAAGATTCCATCAATGGTTCGAAACGATTGTAAGCAACCGAGTCTGATGGTTCAACTAACTCATCTGAAATTTCAAAGGACTCAAACTCGAGCGGTGTGTCTTCAAAATCGTCCGAAAAAGTGAAACACTCGTAAGTGTTATCGGCTGGGAGAACTGTGTCAGATTCAAAGGGAATGTTTTCAAGCTCACAGTCTTCAAGCGTGATCTTTTGCGTGGTCGGAACGATGGAAAGGAGGGAGGGTGATATAACAGTTAAAGATTCAGGAGGATGAATTGGAAAATCCGACATATCAAACAAAAATGGTTCAACCTCAATATTATCCTCAATACTCTCCTCAATACTATCCTCATAATTATCCTCAATATTTAGCTCATCCATGCCATTATCATCAAAATCAAGACGCATATGAAGTTCAGGAGAAACAATTAATGAGTCGGGATGATGAATTGGACATAAAATTTCAATCAAATTGACAGGTTTATCATCCGAAATATTCCCGGAGTCTATAACCTCAATCAAGTGAAAATCAATATTTTCTGACACCTTGTCAAAAGCATGAATATTTATCAATGTAGGTTCTAGAGTGGAGGTGTAAAGGTCAAACGGATTAGGTGTGGTTTCACTTGAAAGGGGTTCTTCACAATCTGGCAATTCAAGCACTACAAAGTCACACAACTCGTTTTTATTTTCAACTAGTGAACTATTTGGGACAATCGATGGAAAACCGGAGTTGTGGGTTTCAATTGGGTATGGGTAGGTCTGATTTGGGAATGTGTAGAACTCACTCACTCCTCTCAAATTCTCCTTCTGTCCAACCGCCTCCTCATATATTGGAAAATTTGGAGCTAGGTGGAAACTAGCTGCCGGTTCACTAGGTTGCATAAGTGCGGCAATGGACGCATCCACATTCCTAATCATTTTGTTTGTTGCTGAAATATAAGCTGCCAACAACTGTTCCAAACTAGACATGGGTGGTGAGAGGGTTTCGGTAAAAGATTCGAAATTGTTTGGATATATGAAACTCCCAAAAGGCTGTGTAGAAACAGTGTCCAGTGACGGTGGGAAAGTCGAGTAGGACTGGTAGGAAGTGGGTGGTTGGACAAGAGTAGGATCAACATGCGGATAAAAAGGTGGATGGACTTGTTGATTCCTAGAACTAGATGAGTGGAGAGGGGTGAAAGATCGGCTACGAGATTGAGCAATATGCTCAGCAATGGACATCGGTTTAGGAGATACAGCAGGACTTGAAAAAGTGGTATCAACGTATAAAGGTGGTAAAGGTGAACATGGTTGACACAAGGTGGGTTGCAAAGTCGAACTGTTTCTCCTAGACGCTTCTATTTGATCTTTCGAAGAAATTTTGGGCACGGAGGGATCTTCCTTAAATCGACCGAAACAATTGACGTATGAGGCAAAGTTAGGTTTAGGATACCAAAGTTCGGAAAGTGATTTATGATGTGGGGTACCCATGATAGAAGAAAGGGGAAAAGAAAGAAGGTTGGGTGGTGCGAGGATTTATTTGCGGCAAAAATTTGCAAGTTGTTACAAAAAATTTTCCTTTTTCCGCTTGCTCTTTATTTGGAAATTTTGCAAAAAGATTTTTTGAAAAGAGACTTTAACACAAATGCGATCAACCACAAATGCACAATCAGGCCTACATCTAGGATCACCTAGGTCAGCTAGACAGCTCCTAACTGTTCCAAAGGGCTAGAAATAGGACCTCAAACCGCCTCTTCACCGCCAATTGCGGCCAGGTAAGTGCCAGGTAAGTGGGAGGCTCCCCGCTACAAGTAGCGGTCCTAATTAAGTAACCACTTGTCTTAGACACACTTGCCTAGACACCGCAAAGTCAGGTTAGGATAAACGGTCGATGCCTATAACTAGTCCTCTGCCCTATTGAGCTCGAAGTCCTTAAGGCCGAGTCTAGTATTTTTTTAATTAAGAATGGTCAATGCAAATGCCTTATGTGATTTCTGGGGTCCTAGGAAGGGTGATGAAATCCCCACCCAATCTGAAATGGTCAAAAGCCCCTTAAAATCCGATTAAAAATATGCAAAACAGTAAATCACTTGCAATCAAAGATTTTTTTTATTTCAATTTGAGAAAAGATATGCAAAACAGAAAAGATTTCTTGCAATCAATTTTTATTTTAAACGCGCGCAAAGAATCCTGCATAAGATTTGTTATTTGGAAGAGGGAAGATTTTTAAAGCGCAAATAATTCTGCAGGCAAATTTACAGAAGATATATCGAGATTTGCAGAGAAGAGAGACAGGAAGCTTACAGTGCAAATTTCACACGAAGAGGAAACAGGCCCGCCGCGTTTCCGCCGCACTATGGCCCTTCAGACCGCGTTTCCGCGGTTATTTCAGAGGCTCGGTTCCCCAAAAAAATTTGTGGAAGATGATGTCACATTCCCGCCGCCCTTCCGCAGTGAAAACGCCTTAATGCCACGTATCCGCGGTGATAGAAAAGTCGCTGTTCCAAAAAAAAATTATACTCCTCTGTTGTTGTAATCTTCTGTTGTTAGGATCGTTTGTTTTCTGTTTTGATTTCTGTAGATTTCCAGATCCGAAATTGTGTGTAGATCCTGCAAAATTCAAACAAAAGTACCATTTCCAAAAATAGCAGATGATATATTTTTATATTTTGTTGATTTTTCAGATTTTTATGATTTTTTAATTTTAGATTAACCCGAAATTGCAAAAAGGAATTAACAGGCTATCTCCGGCAACGGCGCCATTTGATTAAAAGGGGTTTTATCGATCAAAAATATATTACCGCAATCAAGAACGACGTCGCTTGGTAGCTAGCCGGTGAGTACGGGTCGGTCCACAGGGATGTTGTAATTTTTCTAAATGTTCTTACGAGCAAATTCCAAATGGTGTTTGGTCTTTTAATTAAATCTAAAAACGAAGTTGTGTTATACTAGGATTAGGAAACTTTCTAGGATTAGGTTTAGGTAAAATTTGGTTAATAAAAATCTACACCTCTTTCCAATGCCTTTAATTAGATATCATATTAGGGGTTATGGTAAATTTTAATAAAGAGGATTAGGATGATTGGGAAGATATTTCTTCCTCTAGATCCTTGTCCTTCCTTTCTTAATCTTTACCCTAACCTCCATGGAAAACTTACAGATCCGGTCTTTTATACTACGGTATCACCGTTACCTCATGGGTAGAGTGCCGTAGGGAGCGGAAGATGAAAGTATGCATAGAGTCCGAATGTTCATAAGAGATTGGCAAAGAAAAAAGATGAGAGATCTTCATCTCTCAAACCCTTCTCTATTCCTAACCCTAACAAGCGAGAAAACTACTCGCTCATTGAGGGATCTATGAAAGACATAATTTTTATTTTGTTTTTGATTTAAGACATGAAAGATCTACTGCAAGTTAATAAAAATTCTAAACTATATTTAACTAGAGCAAGAAAAGAATTTACCTAGGGCATAAATTAAAACTAAAACTAAGGCAGAAAAATAAACCTACTTACGATTGATGCTCTCCAACATCAAAGAAAACTGAAATTTTATTGATGAATAGAGCCATAGGGAGGCATAGCTAATACAATGATTTAGAGTTCCTATTTATAGAAGATAGGAAACCCTAGGTTACAATTGATTCGCACGTCTGCATTTACCAAAATAACCCTGTAAAGACCAGTCAACGCCGCCACCACATTATGGTAAAATTTCGGTTCTCTAATCACTCAAGCCTGCCGCAGAACCGCGGCCCGAGGCCTTATTTGGCCGCGGTTCCGCGGCCGAAAGAGAGAACTGGGCTTTGTAATTTCTGGTGTAGGCTCCTGGCTTTTTGGGTTTTCTGTTTATTTAGTTCTTTTCTCCATTTTACTTCTGGGTCTTCTTCAGATCTTCCAGTGAATAATTGCAGTGGACTTTTAACCGTTCGCTTTGTAATCTTGGACCTTGCGTTGCCTTGTACTGATCTTTGTGTCGGCTTTATCAAGATCCTTCTGTTTGCTGGTTATAGTCTCACTTTTCCATCATTTTTTATCTTTTTCACTGTTTTAGATCCAAGAACCTATAACCTGTAATATGTAGCAGACATGCGTCAAAAGCACCTGTTTATTTATAAAACGAATAAGAATGGGGAATATAATAATGCAATATTATGGTATGAACAGGTACCCAAGTAGTTGTCGTTCTTTGCTGTTCAACAGGACGGTTCTTTTCTTCCTGTACTTTCGCCCTTTTCTGCCGGCGAGAGTGATCTTGGTCAATTATGAAGTCTTGAACCCGCCGCCAGACCTTATAAATTTTGGAGGACGGCTATTGAGGGGGCTGCTCCAGCTTCGTTTCTGTAACCCTCTCCGCAGGTGGAGGAGATCTTTTTAGCGTGGTAGTCGGAGAGTTCTTGCGTACCCTCCTTAGCGGTTCAAAGCTGCTCCCTGTTGGAACAGCAGCATTAACTTCCACCACTGGAGCCGGTGGAGTTAGCCTTGAGGGGGTGTTGCCCCCGGCCTTTCTTACTCGGTGCCAGTGGCAACGTCGAGCATGTCGAGCTGTCGGGGCTGGCTTGGCGATAAGGATAGTTTCGTCTTACCCCCCGTCCGGATGAGGCGCTGCCGGTGCCAACCTCTTAAAGACTTATTTTGTCTTTTCGGTAGCAGTATCCAATCTGTCAAAGACAGACCTTCGAGTAGGAGCAGGAGCCGGAATAGTCAGCCTTGAAAAGACCGACTCTTTAACTGGAGAAGCCGCCTTGACGACTTCAGGAGCAGAGGTGGCTACCTTCCTTGGGATGGCCACTTCAGGGTTCATGGGCTTCTTGGCGGGCCCACTAGAGTTCTGGTTCAGCCTGGTAAAGACAGAGGTTGCCGGCTTGATATTGGACGACCCGTTGAGAGGGGCCGTGGTAGTAGTAAGCCGATCAAAGACCGACTTCTTTTGCGTTTCCGGTGCGGGCACTGGAATGGTGAAGCTTGCAGGCGGGAGCATGGTCCCGAAGAATAGACCGGTGGTGGCCTGAGTCACCTGTTCCACCGGCATCTTGAAAAGGGAGGCCGCTCGGGGCCCATAAGTCACGCCTCCAGCAAGGATGAAGCGAGAGTTGCAGTTGCAGTCATTGCAGTTTGATGCCATTGATCTTCTATTTTCTGCACGGAGCAAGACACCAAATCTTAGTACCTCAAACCCAGAGGCAACCACAGCAAACCGCGATTCGTTCGTGACCACGACACACGAAGTGTGGAGTGGAAAGAGGAAAAGGTCCCACCGGGCGTGCCCAAATCTGTTCCCCTCCGAATCACGGAGACGTGACGGCGCAGGTTCGTCTTGCCTGAGATTCAGGGCAGATGCTATTTTGTTTTATCCGTCCACCTCTTCGAAGATGCCAAGTTGATTTATGGCACCGTGTATCAGAGGTTTAGATGGATGCGGCCGATGTAGCAGACTTCGTCAGATTCCCCCTCGCTTGAGGGGTTTCTGATTGTGGGGATGCTCTTCCCTGCAGGCGCAAGCCCCTGCAGTTAATTACGTTACCGCATCGCGGTAACAACTTTCTCCTTCTCCAGAATTTCACTTCATGTCGTGGGTGTTTGTTTTGTTTGTAGTTGCCCGTGGATTGTATACGGAGACTAATTTATATCGTCACCCGTAAAACGTGGATTAGTCCAAATCCGTATTTTCTTAGATTTGGTTTTGGTGTTTTAGTTTAAGGATACGTTAGCCATATTTGAGGCTAAGATCAACTTAAACGTTTGTTAAGGATACGTTAGTCCAATTTGAGACTAAGATCAACTTAACGGGATCGTTTAGATTCGACAAAAGAGCATTTGGGGGCTCTATTGTTCCAGTTTAGGGACATAGTGGTCCATTGTATGCACGGCCATCGGGACCCGTCACCTCTCTGACGTCATTGAAGGATTACAACGATAGGTGTCAGAGGAGTTTAGAGATGTACCCTTGGACCAAAGTTGATCGGGGGATTTATAGTCCAATTTGGGACTAAAGTCTGTTTGAAGGTTTAAGGATACGTTAGCCATATTTAAGGCTAGGATCAACTCAAACATTTGTTAAGGATACATTAGTCCGATTTGAGACTAAGATCGACTTAACTGGATCATTTAGATCCGACAAAAGAGCATTTGGGCTCTATTGTTCCAGTTTAGGGACATATTGGTCCATTGTATGAACGGCCATCGGGACCCGTCACCTCTCTGACGTCGTTGAAGGATTACAACGATAGGTGTCAGAGGAGTTCAGAGATGTACCCTTGAACCGGATGTAAATTGATTTGAGAGAGCATTTGTGCTCAGTTCAATTTAATTTGAGGACTTACGTCCAGAATTGGGCTAAGTCCAGTTGAAAATGTTCAACATTTTTATTTGTGGTTGGCCTGTTAGATCTTGGCTTGGGCTTTGCCCTTTGTTTAATAATGCAGTGCATTTTGTCTGGCCTATTAGGCCCCCTTTTAATTGGGCTCTGCCCTTTTTAAATGATGCACATCATCTATTTTGAGCCTGACAGACCTTTGCTTGGGCTTTATCCCTTTTAATAGTGCATAGCACTTTGTTTGGTCTGATAAACCTTTCTTTATTGGGCTCTGCCCTTGATAATGCATTGCATTAATTAGTCTGACAGAGTGCCGCATGGCTTGTCAGGTGCTTTGCGCTGATTGAGGAGCGCAAGGCGCAAGTCCATGTGGAGGCGACATGTGTCACGCTCTGGTGAGCGCAAGCGCAGTACGCTGTTGCGCTTCTGACACGTGGCACGCTCTAATGGGTTGCGTCAATTCATAAGAGCAGTGCTCTATTTCAACAGCGCGTTGCGCAGATCATTCTGGGGCTGACACGTGGCGCTCTCTGGTGGCTTGCACCAACCCAGGAGCGCAACACTAAGTGCAAGGCACTGTTTTAATATCTTGATCCAATTTTGGATTCAAGAAAAGAATATTTAAGATTCCAGAACCAATGGTTCATAAAAAAGGCAATGCCTTTGTTTTTATTATATATATATTTTTATTGAAGATCTTTGATCTTGTTCTTCGATCAATGATCTTTTTAGAAGAAATTCTTCTTTATTCAGAGGTTTTTACCTTTTCTTTCTTTGAGCTCTTCTCAGAATTCTTTAGAGGAATTCTCTGTTTTTCTCTCTGTGTTGTTGTTTTAGAATTGGGGTTTAGGGGCCTTTATATAGTTCCCATTAATTTGTTAAATTTGTTAAAGAGATCATTCTCTGAGTGATTTGGGGATTTTTCCCTACCGTTGGATCTTTGATCCAAGGGCTTCTGTTTTACAGAAGACAATCTTCTTGTTTTAACAGGAACAGAAAGATCTTACTGGAATTTTAATTCTGTTTGGCTCAAACGCACCTGCGCTTGAAACGTGTCGCGCAACGCAAAGCGCAACGCAACTGAGCTAGCGCAACTGCGCTGCCACGTGTCGCGCAGTGCAGAGCGCAGCGCAACTGCGCTGCCGTATGGCGCGCAGCGCAACTGCACTGCCACGTGGCGCGCAGCGCAACTGCACTGCCACGTGGCGCGCAGCGCATAGCGCAGCGCAACTGCGCTGCCACGTGGCGCGCAGCGCATAGCGCAGCGCAACTGCGCTGCCACGTGGCGCGCAGCGCATAGCGCAGCGCAACTGCGCTGCCACGTGGCGCGCAGCGCAGGACACAGATCATCTGAAGTGTTGCTTCTTTTAATTTTGATTTTAATTTTCACTTTAATTTTCAAAACAGAGTTTTGCTCTGATTGGGGGAAACAGAAGCGTTGCTTCGTTTCCCGCCTTAGAATTTGAACAGAGCTTTGCTCTGATTAGGGTAAACAAATAGTATTCAAGCTACGTATTTTGACTTAACGCCAATGCATAGTGTTTGGTAGCTGCTGGGTATTCATTTGTTGCATAGATAGATGAGTTAGTTTTGGACAGTCGTATTATCATTTGGCCTACGTCAGGGATATGTACGGATGGGTTCAAATTAACAAGATAATGATGGGTAGAACTTGACATGTGACTTTTGACATTTTGACCTAACGCCAAGGTCATAAGAGCATGGGACAAAAATTTATATCGGGAATTTCTAAAGAAACTGAAATTTGCAAAGAGATGCATACCATTTGGAGTTTGATGAATGTTGGTAGTATTCCTTCAACATTATCACACGATGATATTTGGATCCCGATCCTACTGTGAGTATATGCTACTCATCAGGAGATTCGTCACTTAACGATCAATGCTATAAACCATGTAAGTGCCGAGAAAGGTGTCAGCGGGGCTACGCCCCCAGAGAAAAGAGGTTATTTAATTAAGGAACTTCGCGAAAGCGTTAGAAAACCTCCCTCGAAGTATCGACACTGGCCTGGCTGAACGGTTAAGCAAGTATTGTACGGTGAGAATAGTCCTGGCTAGTTCTTCCTTTTAGTTTGAGGAGGGATTCGTGAAATAGTGGGAGCCATCCAATTTAGATAAACTAAAAACCACTCTAAACTTGCAAGAGCATCACGCTAAAGTGTTCCCTCTCTCTCTCATTGCAGCGACCCAAAACATGACAGGACTTAAGTTACTACTAGAAAAAAATATATTGACAGGGCCAAACTATAAAGATTGGCTGCGGAATGTCAAGTTGGCTTTGACCTATGACAAATTGGGGTATGTCCTTACCGCTAAGGCACCTACTATCCCTGGTCCAAAATCCAGTAATGCGGATAAGGAAATCTGCAAAACCTGAGAGTTAGATTGCGCGAGGGCCAAGTGCATCGTGCTTGCCTCGATGAATAATGAACATCAGAGGAGGCACGAGGATATGGATCTTGATGCCATATTTCTCCATACAAAGGAACTTTATGGAGAGCAATCTCGTATAGAAAGATACGAGACCTCAAAGAACTTGTTTCAGGTATCAGAGTCACGCCATTAACCTTTACTAGCTTGCTCTAACGTGTTTAAAACATCGATCGAACAAAATTTCCGAAACCGCAATTTCAAAAACGAAGTTTCTATCGAAGTTTTTTTGTCGTCGAAAAATTATTTTAAGTATTGCAGAAAATCAGGCAGGCTTTTCTAAGAACACTGCAGAAAATTTGTAGAAAGAGCTCACTGTAGCGCCGCGGAACCGCGGCCGTAACCCCGTTTAGGCCGCGGTTCCGCCGCACTACTGTAGCATCAGTCCACCTATTTTTCTACATTGGTCTCTGAATTGGAATTAGGGTTTCTGGTAATTTTTGTTTGGGCCTAGATTATTTTGAGTACTGGGAATTGTGCTTGGGGCCCACTTTGGGAAATTTTGTCAATCGAAAAATTTAAATAAGTTATTTCTCAATACTTACATTACTATCTGTGACCGTGAATGTCATTTGATCGGTAAATCTTGTCTAATTGCTATAGCCCTTTTTAGACGGATTTCCGAACGTGACATTCACGTTGATGTTCTGTGTTGTGCTGTGATGTTGCGGATTTGTCGTGGTTGATAGCCTGGATGCAATGGTAGTACAGTTTGGTTTTATTTGTACATTTGATATTGCGGGGCGAGCGTCTGACATGTGGACTGCCTGTTTGTATATTATTCTTTTGGGGCACGACCGGGCTGAGGTCGATGTACCCGTTGATATATATTTTACTTTCTGTACTAGGATTACCCTGTGGTGGGGTGCACGGGTAGCCGGGTTCTAGAGGGCAACGGGTCCGCATCTCATGGCTTTAAGATGGAGGGGGCTTCACTCTAAATTGGCGGGCTATTCGCTGCAATCGTAGGGGGTACAGGTTGACCCAAGGAGGGGTGTTCAAGTTACCGAATTCCGTGAAGTGCTGGGTGGTCCATTCACATTGTTGAAGGGGGCTGCCTCGCTTCAGGTTTTGGCAGGTAACTTGCAGCACCCGTAGGGGTCTAGGATTTCATTGTACAGGCTATCCATACGACCAGGGGAACGTCGGGTTTCAGTAGCGGCTCTATGAAACCCGGGGATCCCAGATTATCTGTATTGTTCTGTGATGCTTATTACATTTCTGTGATATTGCATTTATCACGTCTTGAGCGATTATTATATATTGAGATATATACTAATAGATATTGTATATGTTTTACACCCGCACTAGTCCAGTCCCCGCTCTGTCGTTAGTTAAGTAACCTAACGGGTGATGACGGGACCCAGTAGCGAATGCGGATGGCATATACGTACATCATATTTTTGTTCTTTTGTGGTGTGATTAATTGATGGGACTGCATTGATTCGGATCAATGCAATCTAAACAAACCTATTCTGATGTTGTTGGAACATTTTTTAAAAAGCTATTATTGCAAGGACGTTCTCTTTTGTTTTGCATAGTGGTATTCGGTTATGAATATCCAGCACCTCAGTCGACGAGGCAAGGGCCGAGATCCCTTCACCGGGAGTGACCCCTTCGACAGAAGTTTGCTCAGGGTAATAAATTCACTATAGCCGATTGCCTTTTTACTTTGCATCGTGGTATTCAGTTGGAATATCCTCCACCTCATTCTACGGGGAAAGAGCCGAGATCCCTTCACCGGGAGTGACCTCTTTAGCAAAGGTTTTCGCCACTATATTTTTGTAAAAAGCTATCCGGTTCCTTCAACGATATCAAGTTCATTACGTTAAAGGTTTTTCGCCAAAAACCATTCGTAGCCCTCCGTCATTTCAGACGGGTAGCACTTAGTATTCATGCTATGTTTGTTGGCCTTAGTCAAGGCATAGTGTATGGTAGCTATTTGTTACTTTTCTGCAGCATAGATAGATGCGTTGGTTTAGGACAGTCGTACAGCCTTGTTAGCCCTAGTCAAGGGCTTGTACGGGTGGGTTCAAATTAACCTGGACAATGACGGGTAGAACTTGACATGTGACTTATGATTTGTTGGCCTTAGTCAAGGTCATAAGAGCATGGGGTAAAAATCACATAGGGAGTTTCTAAAGAAACTGAAACTTGCCAGATATGCGCATACCTTCTGGAGTGTGATAACGTGAGTGGAATCCATCACGTTATCATGCGATAATAGTTGGATCCCGATTCCCACTGATAAGTTGGTTTACTTCTCGGGTGATCCCGACTAATTCTTCTTTCAGGTTTGGAGGAGAATTTGACAATACAGTGGGAGGTTTCCTAATTAGATAAATTGATAACCATTCTGATTTAGGTTAGAGTGCACGCAGAGTGTTTCTTATCTCTCTCTCTTTGGCAGCGACCATGACCCGACCCTTGACTATGACTCAGTGATCAAGTTAACCGAACCTTCTTAAAACACTGGCTTTTGGATTGTCTGAGTTGCATACCTCATTGCCACTCCTACTTTTACCCTTTTCTCCTGAACACCCCGTATTACTGCGAACATCCGCTTCCATTGGATAAAACCATCGTATGGTTATATACGAACTCGAAGGAACTTGTTCCAGATTCGATGATGGATTCTAGTTCTGGAGAGATTGAATAGGACTATTCAGTTGTCTTTTCCTTTTACCTTCTCTCAGGTTGCGAGTGCTCCTTGGATTAGGACGGTACACCTATTACGCTAATTGAATAGTCTTTTTTCAAACCATAGGCAGGTGCCGAACAGTGTGGAATGAACAAAACCAATTAGCCTAACGATGGTGTACAGAAGGTAATAAGTTAAGACAAATAAAGGGATTAGAAAGAGGGCAAAATAAACTGCGACTGCTATTCACGACCAAACCAAGTATTTCATCGCCACTCCTACTTCACCTTTGTATTTCTCCAGGACACTCCGTATCACTATGAAGATCCAAGTTATATGGATACTCCATCGTATGGTTATATACGAACTCGAAGGAACTTGTTCCAGTTCGGGGATGGATTCTGGTTCAGGAGAAATAGGAATAAGGTTTTATTCAATTGTCTTTTATCTTTACCTTCTCTCGGGTTGCGAGTGCTCTTAGGATTAAGACAGTACACCTATTACGCTTATTGGATAGTCTTCTTCCAAACCAAAGGCTGGTGCCGAACGGTAGGGATGGAAGAAAACCATTTAGCCTAAAGGGGTGTATAGAAGGTAATGACTAAAGACATATAAAGGGATTTGAAGAGATGGCAAAGAAATATACGGTTACAGTTGTGAATCTGATAATGTGTAACGTTCGGTGAAATTTCGGAAAAATCGGTAAAATAAGGGGGTTTCTGTAAAAAGTCAAAATACAAATATCTTTATTATAAAATTAAATAAACATATTCTAGCTATGTAATTGCTAGTATTTGATGTTTATTGAGCCACTCGTAAAATTTCTAATTTTCTGAAAATTTTTCCGAAATTAATTATTTTAATATTATTTTAAGCTGTTAAAAATATATTAAATTAGCGATAAATACAAATTTGAATAGGCTAATTGCACCCTATAGAACCATGACAACAAAAATCTAGTTAGCAATATAATTTTTTTAGCAATTTATTTCAAGTTCTAATTGGTTATAATTAAGAGAAAACTACAATTTAAATAATTAAACTAAAACTTGCATCTTTGTAACTTGAGGGGTTCTTTTTGCATGAAATTTTCTTGTATACTTTCTCACACACTCTCACCTCCCCTTGGCCGGCCCCCACTACAACCTGCAGCCCACATTCCCCCCTCCATTCTTTTGCTTCTTTAACTCATTTAAATGGTTTAAAATATAGGTATTTATATATATTGGTTGGGTGGGGGTATTATGGTAATTGGGAGGGGCTTTGACTTGGATCTTTTAGCACCATCCCCACACCTTTCCCCCCTCTCCTCCTTGGCCAAAACTTGCACAGCAGCAGCCCCCATTTCTTCTTCTCTTTTCTCTTCAAAACTCCATCAAAAAAAATCATCCAAAATGCTTCAAAAATCCCACAAAATAAAAATCTAATCCCTACCTATTTTTACTTGACCATTCTAGTATGGATCTAGGGAACAAGATGACAATTTGAAAGGCTGGATTTCAAGTTGGATCAATGGGTTGTGAGGTATAAAAATCTTGACCTTTCTGTTAAATTGTTGATTAATGCTTATGTTATCTTAATTAAGTGTTAATTAGGTTTTATATGGGTTTAAATTGCATGATTGAAAATTCAGGAGAAGGGGGTTGTGATCAAATTAGAGTTTTGGGTATTTGGATCATGATTTGTGTGTTGTAATTTGGGATCTTAAGTCATGTAAGGAAAAGCTAGTTACTAGTTGCCTTTTGTTAGTGTAAAATTTTGCTAATTGTGTTAATTTTGTTAACTAGGTTTTGGGAATTTTATTAATCAATTGGGATAAAAATCTAATTAGGGTATTCATGGTATTATTAACATTTCAAATTGTATTTTAATATTTTAGATCATGTAAATCCAAGCTAAATTATTGTTTATGCATTTTGCTAAAATGGTTGAATTTGGGTAAAATTGCAAACTAGTTTTTTTGAACGTATATAGTTTGGTGAAATTAAATTGTGGAAATGGTTTGTATGGCTTATTTAAGTTATTTAGTAAATATTATGGCCATTAGTTTTGTTTAAACATCAAGATTTGTATTAAAACGGTTAACGACCGCTAACTAGATTTTTGGAAAATAAAACGAATTGTTTACTTTTATGGTTTTGATGAATTAAAACATATTTCTTATATAATTAGTGAGTTTTGAAACCACGATTGGTGCGTTTGAGTTTTTCTCGATCACTCGGCGTTTGTACGCCGATGTCGAGGGCTTTGGATTGATTTGTGAAAGCAAAGCATAGGTTTTGACCTATGTGGGATTCGTGTGTCGTTTTGGTCATGAGTCGGATTTTAATGCGATATGGTGCGTTATGATATATAGGTACCCCATGTGGACTTCGAGACGACAAGCAAGCGCGTGGCGACGTCGACACCGGCAAGCAGGGACCAGGTGAGTAGATTTATATCTACGGGGAGAAGTCGGGTGGATGGCGTATAGCACCCCCGCAGTTCGTGGTGATGTATACGAATACGTATACATACATATATGTTGATTATATATTGTTGAGTTTATTGATGATAAAGATAGATTTTAGGTGTGATTGGATAAGTTTAGTGTTGTGAGACCCTAGAGTAGAGGTTGCACCACATTTTTACACACACACCCATACTTGCATACATTCTTCTTTCATATGTGCTTATATGGGGTTATATAGTTATGCGTTCACATGGGTATGGGACTATGTGTTCACATACTGGATTTGAGATGAGTCGATAAGATTTGATCGAGACCGCAAGAACGGTGATATGGCAGGTTTCGTACTTGAGATACGTCCTGATGTTATAGCGGATCTTGGGACGACGATACATTTGAATAGTGTTATACATTGAATGGTTGACATGTAATCGTGATATGAGATAAGATATGTTAAGATATTCATAATAGGTCGCATTAGGCGATGTATATCTCTTTATGACGATATATGATGATGATATCGGTTTGTATGAGACGTAGATCAGTACACCGGATCATGATCTTTGATAAAGAGGATACCAAATGATTAAGTTGATGAATGTGATACTGACCTGTACCCAGATTTGGGGATGTCGTACGACGGATTTACGTACGAGCTATATATTGATGTTTGATCCGCACTCTTGACTTGGGAATGTCTGATTATAGATATGGTATCGAATTTGATATTATTGAGGCAGGATCACCGACTAACATATACATGTTGGTATATGTATCGACTCAGAGGTTAGACGGTTTCCTTACCGTCAATAGCCAGTTAGCTTAGACCTTTAGTTTAGTGTAGTTGTTAGACTAGATTTATATTAAATATAGATTGTTATCTTTTTGTCTAGTATTTAGCTCCCGCTCATTATTGCTGTTGCTCTGCATCGCATACTTATTGTGATTCATATTCCATTATTGATATCATGCTGTTAGGACACCAGCACCATTACCGATGATGCGTATGTACCACGTACTCTTACTTGCCGGCTCACACACATCTTCATCGGTAATTGCCATGTCACGTACACTTAGTGAATATTGTTGCTTAACTTAGCTTGTTAGATAGTAGTTTTGACATGATATTAGTGTACTTGCCTTATATGCCAGTTTAGACATTGTAGTTATTACTTGTCACTTCATGCATACGGTTATTCATTGTTATGCCACATTCATGGATTCTCATGCATATATTCCCTATTTTACGTGCTATTGAGGTTTTGGATTCGGATTTTCATAAGATTTTCTAGATTTGGGGGAAAACCGCAAAACTTATACAAACTTCTCTCTCTTTTTAAATGAAAAGCGCGGTTTTCCTATGATGTATGAGTCGTCCACCATGAGTTTGCTGATGGATTTCGAGACCCGATTCGAGGAGACGGATGAACCGTTTCGGGTACATGGTGGACCCGGTAAGATACCCCGGGGCAAGAAGCGCGTGGTGATGACGATGTGAGCCTGGCAGGGGAGCACTACCTACCGGTGATTTTACCCGACGCGTCGGATATCCGGAGGATACCGTCGTGGTCTTGAGATGGATTTTAGGGGCCGGTCTGGACTGACGGCGCCCTAGATAGTGAGATTGAGACATACATGGATATTTGAGATATTGAGGTACAGAGATTGCGACACAGAGATATCGAGATATTTGGATACTTGTTTTGTGTCGATGCTAGACACTGTTTATGCCGATTTCATTATGATACCTCATTTTAAATATACAAAAATCTCACTAAGTTATGAAAGCAGTTTCTTCAGTTTTATGTATTTTGTTTTCATGCATTCGTACCGCATCCATATGATATATTGCTACCTGAGGCACTGACACGGGCACATGGGATTACACTTGGGTTAGATATTTACCCTAGCCATTGTTATAGGTTGCAGGTTTTATATTTGAGGATTATATATTATGATCGTTGACCTAGGATTGCGTTGTTCATGCGATTTCTGTTCGTAGATGCTTTTCTACTCACGAGTTGGCAACTCAACCCCGTTGTGCCCCAGTTTCTTGCAGGTTTTACCGTACAGGTTTCATTACGGCTTGCTGGCACTATTTCCATTCCGGGTGATTTGCTAGTAGGTGGGTTTATTTGTATCGTACCCATCATTATACCTTGTATATTATTATTCTGTTGTATCTAGAAGTTCCATCAACCACACATGTATTTATTTTAGAGATAGAGACCAGTAATGTTTATTCTTTCGACCTTAGAGTCGCGTGTTGTATTTCTATGGATTTTCTTGCTGTTTTGATTTTCCTTTTAAGTTTTGATCCTCATCCTTGGCGTTGTATATTATATTGCTTGTGTGGTTGTGACCGTCGATTGACGAAGAGCTAGCTCCCGCTTGGGGATGCCTTTTTATTGTTTTCGTATACTATTCATGTTATATCCCGTTTGGGGGCCAGTATTTACAAAGGAGACTCTGCCGAAATTTTCAGAAAATACTTGATGTTTTTTTAAACGCATAATTCGGCTTATGCTATTAAAACTACTTGCTTTTAGTTGGTTTTCCTTCACTCCACTACTTTTCTTGGTTTTCGGCTTACTTAGATTACGTATGCCTCGAGATGTTTCGTAGTTTAAGTGCCGGTCATATTCTGTACTTTTGGGACGTGACAAAGTTGGTATCAGAGCGTTAGGTTTTACCTTCAGAGTGTAAGATGACCCTTGGTTGATGGAATAGGTGACTAAAGTAGAGTGACGTACCGTGGGTATGTTCCACGGCATACTTACGATACGCTACTCCACTTAAGAAGCCTTAGGATGTATATTTCTTTGCTCCGTATTATATTCATTCCTGATCTAGCCTCATCGGTACAGGTTATGGTTTTGCTACCATGATTACTGGCAGGGAGAGCTACGGCTAGAGTTGCGGTCAGCACGAGCTCGTCACGAACGAGGACTGACCAGGGCGTAATTCCGGCGACACACGATTGCAGAGATGTGTCTTTTTATTGTGTTTTCGCGCTACGAGTGTTTGATGGATCGCTGTATGAGATTACTCGGATGTGCTGATCGGCACCAGAGGATTGAGCCAATGATAGAGGCCAGCCAGATTTTGATGACCGTTGGTGTATTGCTTATTCATGATGATTGAGGCACTGTTCAGCATGCAGACGAGTGAGCTAGTTGTTGTTGCGAACGACGAGATATCGCCTCAGATGTTGGAGCTATTGCAGTACGAGTTGTACTAAGAGATGATAGAAGGTCGCTAGTCACCCGAGGATGAATGATTAGGGCATGTGGTTCGTTCGCCTACCCCGATGCGAAGTCATCAGATAGATTGATTCCAGCTAGAGACGACTTCACGCGGATACGTTGAGAGTCGATAGAGACGATCGAATGTCAGAAACCTATTATTCCAAGTTTAAAGTATTCGGAAAGACATGCAGGCAATTCTATAGACCCTCTAGAAGAATGAAACCTTAACTTGACATAATGACCGTGTGAAAGCTTTTGAACCATAGGGTTTGCGGCAGTTCCGCGGCGCCATTAGTGAGGCTTGGGTTTGCCCATCTATGGCTGGACCATCGATGCTGTGGTACGTACTCGATACTATTAAACTGTAACCAAGATGTTGAGCTCTTGGGGGATTATGTGGTTTTGAAGAATCGATCGAATGGTTCGACTTCATTCGGATGCTAGGTGGCGATATGCATTCTTGGGAGACTCCAGATACGAGGTTAGCCATTGGAGCTTAGTCCATGCAGCCACGACGAGACGAGTCCGAAGCAGTCGACATTAGAGAAAATGGAGTAAGAGGTTCGTACGAGATCTTGATGAGACGACGTTCCACTCCGCCGACATCAGAGATGCAATAAGCATGCCGAGGCATTGTACTTGGATATACTTTCTAGAAGGAGTCGCGATGAGTATGCAGCCGTTCCGGAAACGAGAACAGATCTAGTAAGGGACGATGACTTCCGGACAGTTTGGCAGAGACGAGATTTGGGAGAGATCTCGACAGGACCTTTCTGGAATGAATTACGAGGAGACTTGGACCCAGGAGTGGTCACTTACGCACACCGGCAGGCCAGAGTTCAGAATCATCAACGAGACATGCTATGAGTGACCACGACAGTTGTCAAGAGATTCTTGGAGGATGTGCTTGAGCGGGACTATTCCGCCATACTTGATTTCGGTATTTTGGGCGATCTATTCGTATGACTGAGTTTGATGATTGAGTTTCATGATATTTGTTTTCATGCACCATGGTTGCACCTACTGAGTATTTACGATTTTTGCACAGTTGTTGCACTTGATATCGTTTTCGTGCCTTAGTTTCTCATGTTTATGATTTTATGGGTTCCATACAGTGAGTTGATTTTATGCATATGTACACACATGTTTTGGTTTTTGCACTCAGTATAGTTCACATATGCTTGCAGTGCAGTGATACACATTTTGTGCACTTAGATGCACTGGACTTCGATTTCAATTGTGATATTCGATATTATTTTGTGCACCTTGTGCACCTGATTGGATTTTGCGCATGTTCGGCGCTTGATATTTGATTTCATGATTTCGTGCATGATGGATGCACCGGATTTGGATTTTCGCGCATGTTGAGCGCATGTTTTGAGATGCGATTTTAGTGCACACCAGATGCACTAAATCAAGATTTTTCGTGCATGTCAGATGCACCTGATTTTGCTATCAGGCACACACATTGCCTATGACAGATGTTTCGTACACACCCGTTGCACCTTGATGTTGTTTTGTGCACATGTATGGCACATCCATGGATTTTGATTTCCGTGCGCACCAGACGTACGTAATATTCATATGCATATTTTGGGATTGATTTCTTATGGGCAGTACATTTTTATGATATTGGCTATGTGTTTTTGTACGGAGCAGGACTAGTCAGAGTACAGTACCTGAATATATTTTGCATGCATTGATAGATTTCAAGGGATTTCTAAAAAGCGAACTATAGTCTCAGTATTTACCTGCGTGTCTGATATGACACGAAACGTTTAAAACAAGGAAACCCTTCTAAATTATTTTCAAAAACGACGGAACATATGCACATTAAAGAAAAGGTATATATGTATATGGTTATTTTCTTATGATAGACGTCCGCCACTGTGCAGTGTTATGCGCATTGCACATCGACTTTCGTAAATTTGGCATGCATTATTTACATGTATAGTTTTGAGTTATAACATATTGGTTTTGCTTTGGATTTGGCATTGATGTCTTCCCCATGACTCCGATGATTACGGGATGCATAACGGAGTTTTGATTTTGAGTCATATGCTCATTTTTCATGCGCATGCGTTGCGCTACGATTGTTTTATGTATTTATGATTTCGGAGCCCCGACGACTTGATGGTTTTGCTTAGACGTTTTAGTATTTGGGCGAAGTTTTAATTTAAATCCGGGGACCGAATTTCTTTAAGGGGGAAGATTGTAACATTTTGAAAATCGTTCGGTGAAATTTCGGAAAAATCGGTAAAATAAGGGAGATTTCTGTAAAAAGTCAAAATATAAATATCTTTATTATAAAATTAAATATACATATTCTAGCTATGTAATTGCTAGTATTTGCTGTTTATTGAGCTACTCATAAAATTTCTAATTTTCTGAAAAAATTTCCGAAATTAATTATTTTAATATTATTTTAAGCTGTTAAAAATACATTAAATTAGCGATAAATACAAATTTGAATAGGCTAATTACACCCTATAGAACCATGACAACTAAAATCTAGTTAGTAATATAATTTTTTTAGCAATTTATTTCAAGTTCTAATTGGTTATAATTAAGGGAAAACTAAAATTTAAATAATTAAACTAAAACTTGCATCTTTGTAACTTGAGGGGTTCTTTTTGCATGAAATTTTCTTATACACTGATTGATCTCAAAAACTATCTATTAATCGCAATCAAGAACGGCGTCGCTTTGCAGCTAGCCGGTGAGTACGGGTCGGTCCACAGGGATGATGTGAATTTCCTAATCGCTCTTACGAGTTAATTCCAAACAGTGTGAATGGATTAATTAAATCTAAAAAAACTAAATTAATCTAGGGCAATTGAATTAAAGATCTAACTATCTAACTAGGGCATGGAATTAAATTTAATCTAGGGCAGAGAATGAAAAATTACCTAGGGCAATTAAATAAATCTACTTACTTTACAGATGGCTCTCTCCAAACATTTACACAGAGTTGTCAGATCTAAATAGATGATATGAAAAGAGGCATCGATACTCTCCAAAAGATTTCTAAATTTTATTCATAAAAAGAGGCATGAGGGAGGCATGAGAAAATACAATGATTTGGGTTCTATTTATATGAGGTAGAAGCCCTAGGTTTACAATTGATTCGCACGTCTGCATTTAAAAATTCTCCCTTAGGAAATCTTTTCAGCGCCGCCAAAAGAACTTGGTAAAAAAAATTCACGAAGCCCGGGTACAAGATGGCCGCGGAACCGCGGCATGGGTAGGCTTGGGCCGCGGTTCCGCGGCCCATTGGTTAGTTTGAATGGTGAAACTTTGAGGTCCTGTTCTGGGCTTTCTGGGCTTCAATATTCTGTGGTTCTTTTCTCAATTGGACTTCTACGTTGCTTCCAGATCTCCAGTGAACAATTTGCAATGGATTTTTAACCGTTTTCCTTGTAATCTTGGACCTTGCATTGCCTTGTATTTTGTGAATTTTATCTTTGATGTAGGCTTGATCAAGAGTCTTTTGTTTGTTGGTCAAAGTCCACTTTTGCATCGTCTTTTCGTCGTTTTCACAATTTTAGATCCAAGAACCTGTAACCTGTAATATGTAGCAGACATGCATCAAAAGAAGCTGTTTATTTGTAAAATATATAAGAATGGGGATATAATAATGCAATATTATGATATGAACAAATACCCCCAAACTTATCTTTTGCTCGTCCTCGAGCAAACTTATTTTTTTTTATTCTCTACAAAAAACCTAACCGCACTTTCGCAGGGAAACGCGATTGCACTGAGCACGTGCAACAAGCCGTTAAACCTCTAGATGTCCCTAGTTGGAGGTGTGTTGTCTCCTGAGAGTTTTCAGCGGATACTACCCACAAAATCCTATCAATTCGGCCTTTCAATTTTAATTCTCCAATTAGGGTTTCTAACAAGGAACTCTATTATCGTCGACTCGTAAATTATCCACCCATATTCTTCACACTTCCTCATCATTTAACTTAAGATTATATATGTTCTGCAGACCTACTCAGCTTTCGGCATTTCTTAAGTTTTCCTTCTAGGGTTCCATCTCCACTTAGGAATTTCTATTAACTCTACTAAAGATACAAGTTCTATTTTTCATTCCTCTCTCTTATCTAAACTCCAATCACATATCCCTACGTGTGTGTATAATTCACCCCTACACTTGGAAATTCAAATCAAGCTATCATACTCTTGTCCGTTGACCAAAGTACTTATTAATTGGTGAATTTTTAAATGAATTTTGCTTACACATCCTTCATGCGACCGTTAATACTTCTTGAGGTACCAACAACCGATTACAAGATATGTTTGCACTTTAAAGCGTAATTCCTAGTCTTGCAACACCCAAGGCTTTAGCAGTGACTCCCAAAGCAGTTGGTCTAAGGCACTAGGTGATGAAGCACCCTCGCTAAATATTTTTCTATTTTTTTCAGCCTTCAGTAATCACAAAAACTAGTGTCCATTTTTTTTATTCTTTATTCACACTTGTATTTTTTTTCGTTGTACTAAGGACTTTAGACAAGAACATTTCAAGGTCTCTTCTACTATTCCAAGTTTCAAGGTGCGTGATTGTGCAAATTGTAGGGTATACATTTTCAGAATTTAGACTTAAGCTAGGAATTATTTTTCAAACTTATACTTTAATAAAAACATTAATACTTTTCCTTTGTTTCTACTTTGCCCAAAAAGTGAACTTAAAATTTTCCTATTTCTAAATAAACTACAAAGGCATATACTTTCTACCGCTAAACTTTAAGGAAGGTTATCTTTAGGGTTTTTAATTTACTAAGTTTAACATCTAGTTGTTCCTAGCTAGTTAACTTATTTGTCAAACTCAAATCAAATATGGCCAAAATTGAATACAATAATTTTTATAATTTTTCAATTTTTTATGGTTTTTCAAATAAATATGCAAATGCAAAAATATGCATATGAATGCGAAGGAAGAAGACGTACCGAGCATACCCCTAAACTTAAACTTGACAGTGTACTCACTGTCATGCTACACCAAGAGGGTCAAAATATCGGCACACCCCTGTTTATTTATTTATATTTTTTTTATGGTTTTGAATTTTTTTTTATTTTTTATAGAAAAAGAAAAATATATATATATACATATATACAAAGGTTCCCCCAAAACTTATGCTTGGCCTTACACAAGCCAAAGGTTAACACCAACCCTTCAAAAATCTTATCGTGGTAATGGTCGAGTTGGTGAAAGAATGAAGTAGAAAGAAAAGAAATGAGAAACACACGAGACCGTGTGGAGGTAGAAATGGGATAAAGTCTCGGTGGGGGAGAAGAATGGCGGAAAAGAGAAAAAAGTAGAGTACGATCTTGAGGGTGTAAATCGAGTGAATAAATTAGCACAATTTATGATGACCGATGTGTTAAAAGCGATTGTGCTAACCTATCAACCCGTCGAGAAATGGGGTCAAATCCCTCAAGATTCGCAAGAAAGCATGGGTACTCCGAACTTGGTATAGGAGATGAAAGCGTAACGGTCACTTGCAAGGTCGGAACGATAGGAAGGACGGAAGGGAGTGAATTAGGGTTAGTCTCATTCTCACCGTAGTAAACTGTCTCAAACTTGAAAGATTCCATCAACGGTTCGAAACAACTGTAAGCAACCGAGTCTGATGGTTCGACTAACTCATCTGAAAATGTAAAGGACTCAAACTCGGGCGGTGAGTCATCAACATCATCCAAAAAAGTGAAATACTCGTACGTGTTATCGTTTGTGAGAACTGTGTAAGATTCAAAGAGAAATTTTTCAAACTCACAGTCTTCAAGCGTGATATGAGGCGTGGTCGGAACAATGGAAAGGACGGAGGGTGATTTAGGTAAAGGTTCAAGAGGATGAATTGGAAAATCCGACACATCAAACAAAAATGGTTCAACCTCAATATTATCATCACTACTCTCCTCAATACTATCCTCATAATTCTCCTTAATACTTATCTCATCCATGCCATTATCATCAAAATCAAGACGCATATGAAGTTCGGGAGAATTATTTAATGAATTGGACATAAAATATCAATCAAATCTACGGGTTCATCATCCAAAATATTTCCGGCGTCTATATCCTCAATCAAGTGAAAATCAATATTTTCTGATACCTCATCAAAAGCATGGATATTTATCGATTTAGGTTCTAGAGTGGAGGTGTAAAGATCGAAAGGATTATGTGTGGTTTCACTCGAAAGGGGTTCTTCACAATCTGGCAAATCAAGCACTACAAAATCACACAACTCATTATTTTGGACACATGTTTGAAAATTGGAGTTATTGGATTCAATTGGGTATGGGTAGGTTTGATTTGGAAATCCTCTCACATTCTCACTCTGTCCAACCGCTTCCTTATACATTGAAAAATTTGGAGGTGAAACCCCATCTGTACTCCTACTGAGTCTGAATGTGACAGTCTCCGTACAGTCCGGTCTGTTCGTCTGATACATCGCATGGCGGGCCTAGGGGGCGGTAAACGTCAGTCCCCCAATAGCAGTACAAGTCGTGCCGGAGCG
Organism: Agapanthus africanus; assembly: GCA_030015575.1. Taxonomy (NCBI): domain Eukaryota; kingdom Viridiplantae; phylum Streptophyta; class Magnoliopsida; order Asparagales; family Amaryllidaceae; genus Agapanthus; species Agapanthus africanus. The sequence goes on from CM057342.1 coordinate 630,037,162, forward strand.
AAGCCCAAAACACCCTGAGATAACACTGGAAACCTACCAGTATATCTCGTTTGCCCTGGCCAGGGACTACTCGTGTAATGGCTCTCCTAGACACAGCGCGATGTCAACCCGCAATACCGGGAGAGACGAATCCTGTCTAACCGTCACTGCCTCCAAGTGCTTCGGGACTGCACCCAACCACCACCTGTTTGCACGACTCCTTTGAGCCGTGGTAGGGTAGTGATCAAAGTGCAGTGGGAACACACTTGAGGCGAAGTGCCAGTGTCAAGTCAGCGGACTAAGCTGTACTCATGTCACCTGGGAACTGATAACTGACGATAGGTATAATACCAACTAGTCAGTTCCCGACGAGTCCTGTCCAGTGTACTCGTAACCCAACGAGCACCCGTATACTATCTCCAGTACGACGTACTGATGGCTGTGGGACAGACCATCTCCCACACTGGGATGAGAAGCGCATACGCTAGTCTACTCCGGAGTATCGATGCCCTGTCTCGATAGTCCTGCGACTAGGGACCTGTATAAGGATGTGCTTATAGATTACCCAGCCCCCACTAGTGTGACTGCCATCACAACGCTGGTAATCAAGCAAAGATCCTAAGGGCTCTACTAATGCGTATAAGTGATATACTAAATAAACACAAGTACACATTGAAGTAGAAACAAACCAAGTAGCATACTACTATTTTGAGCAAGATTGTATATACAAGGTGAATATCCCAAGCATCCATTAAGTAATATACAAACTAGTATGATACAGTAATGGCCTCTAGGGCATATACACTAACAATCTCCCACTTGCACTAAGGCCATGTACCGGCGTATCGAAGACCTATCATCTCGATCAGCCGCTCGAACTGAGTCTGGGGCAGGGCCTTGGTGAATGGATCTGCAGTGTTGTCTTCTGAAGCAACTCTCCGAACCTCGATCTCCTTGCGATCCACGATCTCCCTGATCAGGTGATACCGCCTCAAGATGTGCCTGGATCTTTGATGGGACCTGGGTTCCTTTGCTAAAGCTATAGCCCCGTTGTTGTCGCAATACAGAGGTACTGGGTCAACAATGGACGGAACCACCTGAAGTTCCTTTAAGAACTTCCTTATCCAGACCGCTTCTTTTGCGGCATCAGATGCAGCGATGTATTCCGCTTCCATAGTCGAGTCTGCAACGGTTTCCTGTTTGGAACTCTTCCAACACACCGCCCCTCCATTGAGGGTAAAGACAAAACCCGACATGGACTTGGAATCATCCTTGTCACTCTGGAAGCTGGAGTCAGCAAAGGCCTCAATCTGGAGGTCTTTTCCGCCATACACCAAAAACATCTCCTTAGTCCTCCTCAGGTACTTGAGAATGTTCTTTACCGCTATCCAATGTTTCTCCCCAGGGTTTGACTGATACCGGCTTACTACACTCAGTGCATAAGCTACATCCGGTCTGGTACACAACATCGCATACATTATAGAGCCTACCGCAGAAGCGTAGGGTATAATAGACATGCGATCCCTCTCCAAATCAGTCTTGGGAGACATCTCTTTAGAGAGGGTGATCCCGTGACAAGCCGGTAGGTTACCGCGCTTGGAATCTTCCATACTGAATCTTTTCAGTACGGTGTCGATGTACCTGGACTGAGAAAGTCCCAATATCCTCTTGGATCTATCACGATGGATCCGGATCCCCAGGATGTATGAGGCATCACCCAGGTCTTTCATGGAGAACCTTTGTGACAAGAACCCCTTGACAGATTGTAGCATAGGAATATCATTTCCTATTAAGAGAATGTCATCCACGTATAAAACGAGGAATACTACAGTTCTCGCTACAAATCTACTATAGATGCATGGTTCATCTGGATTTTTGATAAAGCCAAATTCCTTGACCGTCTCATCAAAACAGATGTTCCAACTCCGCGATGCTTGCTTTAGTCCATAGATGGACTTAAGCAACTTGCACACCTTTCCGCTGCTCCCACTCTGAATAAAACCCTCTGGCTGATCCATATAGACACACTCCTCTAAATTTCCATTTAGAAAAGCGGTTTTTACGTCCATCTGCCAAATCTCATAATCGTGGAAGGCAGCAATGGCAAGAAGGATCCGAATGGATTTCAGCATGGCTACTGGAGAAAAGGTTTCGTCTTAGTCCAAGCCAGGTCTTTGACGAAAACCCTTTGCTACCAGCCTAGCTTTATAGGTCTCAACCTGTCCATCTACACCAATCTTCCTTTTGAAGATCCACTTGCATCCTACGGGTTTTACCCCGTCTGGAGCAATGTCCAACGTCCATACCTTGTTGGTGTACATGGACTCCATTTCGGTCCGCATTGCATCCAGCCATTTCACTGAGTCAACGCTCTGAACGGCCTGCTGGAAGCTAGTAGGCTCATCATAATCTATGATGCAATCCTCTCTATCCCCGTCTATGAGAAAACCGCAGTATCTCTCGGGCGGATGAGACTGCCTACTACTCCTGCGGAGCGGCGTAGGAATGTCCTGTTCTGTTGAACCCTCTGGTTCCACTAAGCTTTCAGTAACAGTCTGTGGTTCTGGAATTTCTTCCAGTTCTATTGTGTTCCCACTTATCTGGGTTTCCAAAAACTCAGTTTCCAAGAAGCGGGCATGCTGAGAAACAAAAACCTTTTGTTCCTCAGCGGAATAGAAAAGATACCCCCTGGAGTTCCTTGGGTATCCCACAAACTTACACTGTACTGAACGTGCCTCAAGCTTGTCCGCATGCTGCTTTTTTACAAAAGCTGGACATCCCCATACCTTAAGATAATTAAGACAGGGTTTCTTCCCAGTCCACATCTCATATGGGGTGGTGGGCACAGTCTTGGTAGGAGCCTTGTTCAAGAGATACGCAGCTGCTTCTAGTGCATATCCCCAGAATGATCGCGGTAACTCAGCGTTACTCATCATGGACCGAACCATATCCAATAGGGTTCGGTTCCGTCTCTCCGATACACCGTTATGTTGCGGAGTGTATGGAGGAGTAAGCTGAGAGAGAATACCATTCTCTTTTAAGTAATTCAGGAATTCGGCACTTAAGTATTCTCCACCTCGATCCGATCTTAGAATCTTAATACTTTTGCCGGTCTGTTTCTCTACTTCATTCTTATACTCCTGGAATTTTCCAAAGGCCTCGGACTTATGTTTCATTAAGAAGACATAACCGTACCTTGAGAAGTCATCCGTAAAAGTAATGAAGTAAGAATGTCCGCTTCGGGCATGTGTAGACATTGGACCGCACACGTCACTGTGTACGAGTCCCAAGAGCTCGCTCGCTCTTACTCCATGTCCAGTAAACGGAGTCTTTGTCATCTTTCCCTTGAGACAGGATTGACAAGTGGCATACGACTGATATTCGAACGTATTCAAATACCCTTCTGTATGTAACTTCGTCAACCTTCTCTCATTGATGTGACCCAATCTACAATGCCATAAGAAAGTCTGATTTATTTCTGGAGACTTTCTTTTGTGTGTATTCTGGACATTAAAAATCTGTGGTTGGTTTAACACGTATATACCATTACTCAGAGTACCTGACCCAATCAATACTTGATTAAGGTGAATGTTTACAACATTACTTACAAACGCAAATTCATAACCTTCTTTAGAAACTAAAGATACAGAAATGATATTACAAGTTGCGTTGGGTACAAAAAAGCAATTACGCAAAACCAAAACATGTCCATCTGACATTCCCAGGTGATAGTCCCCCACGGCTTTAGCATCCATGCTAGCTCCGTTTGCAACTCTGAGGGTCATGTCACCCGCCTTCAAAACCCTACGGTTTCTCAACGCCTGCAAAGAATTACAGATATGAGATCCTGATCCGGTATCCAATACCCAGGAAGTAGAGTTTATTGAAAGACAGTTTTCAATAACATACACACCTGAAGCTGAAGCTGCAACCTGCTTCAATTCCTGTGTTCTGGCCTTCCAGGCCCTGCAATCATTCTTCCAGTGTCCTTTCTTATGACAAAAGAAGCATTCTTCCTTATCCACAAGCTTCCCCGCTATCTTTGTTGCTTTACCTTTTCCCTTCGTATCCACTTTACTAACACCGCCCCTTGGTTTGGCGGGGGCTTTCTTCTTCTTTCCCTTGGCTTTCGCCTTGGACCTAGAAGAAGATGATCCTCCTACAAACAAAGTGGATGTTTCCCTACCTTTCTGTAGGGTGCCCTCTGCGCTCCTCAGCAGGTTGAGGAGCTCTGAAAGTTCAACCTCCTTTTCTTGTAGGTTGAAGTTCATTATAAACTGGGCGTAAGTGGAAGGAAGGGACTGGAGAACTATATCCGTATATAGCTTACTCTCCAATGTGATCCCTAGGTCAGCGAGCTCCTCAATGTAGCCGATCATCTTTAGCACATGCTCGGCTACTGATGATCCGACGGCCATTCTTGTCGAAAACAACTTTTTCGACGCTTCGTATCTTGCGATACGTGATTGCTCTCCATACAGTTCTTTTGTATGGAGCAATATGGACTCCATGTCCATATTCTCATGCCTCCTCTGATGTTCGTTGTCCATCGAGGCAAGCAGGAGGCACTTGGCCTTCGCGCTATCAATCTCCCAAGTCTTGCGGATTTCCTTATCCGCGATACTGGAAGTTGGACCAGGGACAGGGGGAGCTTTGGTGGTAAGAAGATACCCCAGCTTGTCATAAGTGATTGCTATCTTGACATTCCTGAGCCAATCTTTGTAGTTTGGCCCTGTCAGCTTGTTTTTATCTAGGAGTAACTTAAGTCCAGTCATGTTGATTGGTCGCTGCAATTAGGAGAGAGAAGAAGAAACACTCAGCATGATGCTCTTGCAAGTTTAGAATGGTTTTTAATTTGTCTAAACAGGATGGCTCCCACTGTTTCTCGAATCCCTCCTCAAACCATAAAGGAAGAATTAGCCGGGATCAATCCCACCGCACAATACTTGCTTAACCGTTCAGCCAGGCCGGTGTCGGTACTTCGAGGGAGGTTTTCCAACGCTTTCGCGAAGTTCCTTAATTAAATAACCTCTTTTCCCTGGGGGCGTAACCCCGCTAACACCTTTCTAGGCACCTACTAGGTTTATAGCATTGATCGTTTAGTGAGAAATTTCCCGAGGAGTAGCATATACTCACAGTAGGATCGGGATCCAAATATCATCGCGTGATGAAACTGAAGGAATCCTACCAGAATCACCACACTCCAAATGGTATGCAAATCTAGCAAGTTTCAGTACTTATGAAACTCCCGATGTGGATTTTTGCCCCATGCTCTTATGACCTTGACGAAGGTCAACAAATCATAAGTCACATGTCAAGTTCTGCCCGTCATTATCCAGGTTAATTTGAATCCACCCGTATATACCCTTGACGAAGGTCAACAAGGTAATGCGAATGTCCCAAACCAACGCATCTATCTATGCTACATATGAATACCCAATAGCTACCAATCACTATGCTTTGACGAAGGTCAACAAACACAGCTTGAATACTTATTGAATATTCATACGAAACGACGGAGGGCTACGAATGGTTTTGGCGAAACCGTGAACGTAGTGAACTTGATTTAATCGATGGAATGAGATAGCTTTTAGAAGGAGTGGCTCAAGCTCCGCATTTAAAAGTTATTTTGAAAAGAACCGAGTAGTTTTTCGAAAGTGTTCCAACGACTTTAACTTGGTTTATTATCTTGCATTAGTTCTTTTAATGCGTGATATTCTTGCATTAGTACTTTTAATGCGTCCCATCATTTAACCCTACCATTGCAGAAAACAACCAAAATATGACGTACGCTTATGCCATTCGCATTCGCCACTGGGCCCCGTCATTACCCGTTAGGTTACTTAACTAACGACAGAGCGGGGGCTGGGCTAGCGCGTCTGTAAAACATAAGCAACGCCTAAATAGTAAGCAATGATAGACATTACAGATCACAGATGAATGCATTGGATATACTAGCAATCCGCAATCCTTTCGAGCCTGAAACGAAAAGCGGATAACACGGTCGCGGTGAATAGCCAAATACCCCACCCAAGACCCCTACGGGTGCGGCAAACTACCCGCCAAGTACTCGGTAGTTTGTGCACCCCTCCATGGGTCTATCCTAGGAGCAAAAACAGTAAAAAGAATTATACAATGACGGCTACAACTCCGACCCGGTTGTGCGGCCAAACAAATAATATTATTACATCAATTTACATTTACAATGAATGAAAGAAAAACAAAAGCTCATCTCACATCCACCCCGGCTATTCACCCGCGACAGTCCAACACATTCATATACACATTCCAGCACATTACAGATCATGTATAACCCCGACTAATCGACTTATAGCGATTAGCCGACGTTCAATACATGCAAGCATCACAGATATAACCATCATAGTCAAAGTGCAGTGAAGTTCGGAAAAAATACGGAATTATAGGACCCCAAAAGGAAATTTCTTTTCTGGAAAATCTGGGCACATATAATATATTTTAAAAATCCCAAAACCAACACACAAACACACTGCACGAAAAACGATGCAGAGAAGACAACAACTCGCGGCGGTTCCGCGGCGGCTAAGAAGGCTCACGCGGCGGAAGGGCGGCAGTTTAGACGAATCACTGTATCGTTTTTCTTGGGTGTTCACACAAAACCCTGAGCCGAATTTACAAGTATAAAGTTTTTCATTTTGACCAGAAAATATTTCAACAGAAACTCAGGTTTTTGTAAAGTTTGGTTTTTGGATTTTTCCGGTTCCGAACTTCGTTACACTTCACTACCAAGCTAGTTTAAGTTTAGTTAGGCGCTGATACCACTGTAAGTCCATATTGCGACCCCCGGTTCTTACGGGGAGGCGGAAACGGTATAAAAAACGAATTTTTATCGCAAGAGGAAACATGGACTAAACTATGGTCGGGATCGTTGTCTAAACTAAAACTAGCAAACTATGCTAAAGAGAGTTAGCTACTCGGATGAAGATGGTTATACCTAGACTTGAACTCCTTCGTCTTCAAACTTTGTAGAGGTTGATGGTTCTCCTTTGTCGCCTTCTTCCGTCGAAGATGGATCCACCTCGAAGGCTCGACCTTTGGGCTCTTTCTCGTACTTGGAGTGAACTAGAATCGCCGGCTTGCTAAACCCTTGATCCTAGAGTGAGTAGAGAGTGTCTAAGGGTTGCTTTTGTTTTTCAAGAGAAGGATTCTCAACACATGAGAAGGTTTCTCTTGGCTAGAGGAAGAAGAAGATGAAGTGAAGAGAGAGAGTGAATATGATAGAATGAGCTATCATTTCCTTTCTTGCAACCATAATGCAAAAAGAAAATGAATTATCAAAATAATAATAATCAAAATGAAAAGGTTGATGGAAAGTTTTAGAATGACTAATATCATTACAAGCATTAAATGAAAATGCAAGAATCAAGAGCATCTTTCTCTTGTAATGATAATGGTCAAATGTTCAACCATGGTCAACAAGTCAACCATGGTCAACAAGTCAACAAAAACTAACCATGACACAATTTCATTTTATTATATATTATTAAATGATATAATACAAATCCATTAGGGTTTGGAAAAATACAACTGTCAACTGTGCATACGCACCCGTTCCGAAACCCTAATGAAAAATCATCTTCCTCCTCCTCAAAAAGAACTGTGCATACACACCTGCATTCTTGTTCCGAGGAACATGAATACTGAGAGATAAAAGCAACCCCAAATACTATACCAGTATCCGGCTCAAACCAGAGCCCGCTGGTAAAATCTGTCCGGACTCCAAACGTGCACAAGTGCGCGGATGAGAACGAACCCTGTCGCAAAACCATGCGACCTCTACTCTGTTTTGCCCAGAGGCGAATACCCTCTGTGTGGGACTCTAAAGACTCGACACTACGCTGGCAGTGGGTTTAACCACAGACCGCAAGCGGCACTAGCTGTGCGTAACGGTCCCCAGGTAGATGTCGACAAGAAGGCTGACGAGGTGAAACCCCATCTGTACTCCTACTGAGTCTGAATGTGACAGTCTCCGTACAGTCCGGTCTGTTCGTCTGATACATCGCATGGCGGGCCTAGGGGGCGGTAAACGTCAGTCCCCCAATAGCGGTACAAGTCGTGCCGGAGCGAAGCCCAAAACACCCTGAGATAACACTGGAAACCTACCAGTATATCTCGTTTGCCCTGGCCAGGGACTACTCGTGTAATGGCTCTCCTAGACACAGCGCGATGTCAACCCCCAATACCGGGAGAGACGAATCCTGTCTAACCGTCACTGCCTCCAAGTGCTTCGGGACTGCACCCAACCACCACCTGTTTGCATGACTCCTTTGAGCCGTGGTAGGGTAGTGATCAAAGTGCAGTGGGAACACACTTGAGGCGAAGTGCCAGTGTCAAGTCAGCGGACTAAGCTGTACTCATGTCACCTGGGAACTGATAACTGACGATAGGTATAATACCAACTAGTCAGTTCCCGACGAGTCCTGTCCAGTGTACTCGTAACCCAACGAGCACCCGTATACTATCTCCAGTACGACGTACTGATGGCTGTGGGACAGACCATCTCCCACACTGGGATGAGAAGCGCATACGCTAGTCTACTCCGGAGTATCGATGCCCTGTCTCGATAGTCCTGCGACTAGGGACCTGTATAAGGATGTGCTTATAGATTACCCAGCCCCCACTAGTGTGACTGCCATCACAACGCTGGTAATCAAGCAAAGATCCTAAGGGCTCTACTAATGCGTATAAGTGATATACTGAAATAAACACAAGTACACATTGAAGTAGAAACAAACCAAGTAGCATACTACTATTTTGAGCAAGATTGTATATACAAGGTGAATATCCCAAGCATCCATTAAGTAATATACAAACTAGTATGATACAGTAATGGCCTCTAGGGCATATACACTAACACTAACTGTTTCAAAAGGCTAGAAATAGGCCCTCAAACCGCCTCTTCACCGCCAATTACGGCCAGGTAAGTGCCAGGTAAGTGGGAGGCTCCCCGCTACAAGTAGCGGTCCTAATTAAGTAACCACTTGCCTTGACACACTTGCCTAGACACCGCAATGTCAGGTTAGGATAAACGGTCGATGCCTATAACTAGTCCTCTGTCCTATTGAGCTCGAAGTCCTTAGGGCTGAGTCTAGTATTTTTTAATTAAATATGGTCAATGCAAATGCCTTATGTGATTTCTGGGGTCCTGGGAAGGGTGATGAAATCCCCACCCAATTTGAATTGGTCAAAAGCCCCTTAAAGTCAGTTTTAAAGATATGCAAAACAGAAAAATCACTTGCAATCAAATCTTTTTATTTTATGCGCGGCGCAAAGAATCCTGCACAAGATTGTTATTTGGAAGGGGAAAGATTTTTAAAGCGCAAAAATACTGCAGGAATTTTTAGAAGATATATTGAAATTTGCAGAGAACAAAAAACAGAGGAGCTTACAGAGCTTTTTTCACCGTCTGATGTCAAGGGCCCACCGCGTTTCCGCGGTCTTAGGTGGGGTCCCGCGGCGCAAACGCGGCGGTGGAAGCGGCTCGGATCCATAAATTTTTTTTCACGCGACGAGTCATCAAGGCGGCCGCATTTCCGCGGTCTAAGGTAGGTTTAGGCCGCGGTTTCGCGGCGCGGTAGGGGGTTCAATGCTCCAAATTTTTTCTGCTGTTCTGTTTTTCAAATCTCCTTCTGTTCTGATCTGTTGTTTTCTGTTTCGCTTTCTGTAGATTTCCAGATCCGAATATGTGTGCAAATCCTGCAAAATTCAAACAATAAAGTACCCTTTCCAAAAATAACAGATGATATATTTTTATATTTTTTTGTGATTTTTCAGATTTTTCAGATTTTTTTTTTAATTTTGATTAACCCGAAATTGCAAAAAGGAAATTTTACGCCATCCCCGGCAACGGCGCCATTTGATTGATCTCAAAAACTATCTATTAACCGCAATCAAGAACGGCGTCGCTTTGCAGCTAGCCGGTGAGTACGGGTCGGTCTACAGGGATGTTGTGAATTTCCTAATCGCTCTTACGAGATAATTCTAAAAGGTGTGAATGGATTAATTTGTTGGAGATAGTGCCCTCAGAGTCAATTATTGGATCACAGGCACGTGATTGCAATGATTGAGGGAGGACCTGTCCCAGTAGGACAGTCTTACTCGAGATGATAGTATACTATCTGGTTTATCTTTATCATCGTGTACTGCTTAGGTAACCTTACAGGTCGCTATTACACGTTGATAGAGCCCCTAGGATTCTTGCTTGACCACCAGCAGTATGAGGGCGATCATATAAGTGGGAGCTGGAGGTCTATAAGCACATCCTTAAATGGTCCCTAGTCGTGGGAGTTTCGAGACAGGGCATCGATACTCCAGAGTAGACTAGTGTATACAGTCGAGACCCCGACGAGGGGCGGTGGCCGGTCTCACAAGCCATTGGTGTCAGTTGGATCACCTAAGATGTATACAGGTGCTCATTGGGTTATGAGTACACCGGACAGGACTCGCCGGGAATATGCTAGTTGGTCATATACCAGACGTCAGATGGCAGTTCCCTGGTGACATGTGTACAGGTTAGTTCATCGACCTGAGGATCGTCATTTATCTCGTGTGAGTTCCCACTGTACTTTGATTACTACCCTACCACGCTCAAAGGAGACGTGCAAACAGGTTTTAGTTGGGTACAGTCCCGAGCCACATGGAGGCAGTGAGCGTATCTTCAGGGGTTCGTCTCTCCCGGTATTGGGGGTGAGGTCGCGCTGTGTCTAGGAGAGCCATTACACAAAGCCCTCGGCCGAGGCAGGAGATTTACTGGTAGGTATTCCAGTAGTATCTCAGGGTGTTCTGGGCAACACTCCGACACGACTTGTACCGCTTTTGGGGGTCTGACTTTTACCAACCTCCTAGGCCCGCCATGCGATGCTCATAGACGAACGGACCGGACTGTACGGATATTGGCACTGACAGGCTCAGTAGGGTGTCAGGCTGAGTTCGCTCACAGACGTCCCTTTTGGTCAATACCTGGTAGCCCGTTACGTATTGACTTATACCTCTGACGTGCTAGTGGTTAAATCCACAACCAAGGTGTTGACGAGTCTTTAGAGTCCCCCACATTCAGTTACTCAAGCTTTCGGGCGAAAAGCTGTAGAGGCCGTATGGAGATATGGCAGGGTTCGATCAGATACGTGCGGTATTGCACGGATCAGGATCGGACGGTTAGTACTTGAGGCCGTATGGGTATATGGCAGGGTTCGATCAGATACGTGCGGTATTGCACAGATCAGGACCGAACGGATATTACTAGCCGGCTTTGGTTTAAGCCGGATCCTAGTATAGTACAGTGTAGATTTGTCTCATTGCATTTGTATTCCGGTCGGAATACAGATGCGGGTGTGTATGCACAGTTGTGGGGTTTTCCTGTAATTTATTACGGGACCAGTTTTCTGGAGTTGCCAGTTTGCTTTCCGTTTCGGCCATATTTCTTTGTATCGTTCATTGGCCGAAGTTTGGTGGAGGTGGGCTTATTTGCATTGTTGCAAATAAGCATTTGTGGAGGGGGTCTTTGCATATCGTTGTATCATGATGGTGCACCATCCATTGACCTCACTTGACTTTTGCTTCATGATAGTTTTCATGATTGCTTGACTTTGGATATGATGATGGTTGTTTTAGAGTGTTGGGTTTTGTTGTGATCATTTGATTTTCTCATCATCACTTGCTTTTCATCCACCTCTTTGTCTTGGCCCTCTCTCTTTTTCCCTTCACATGGCATGGGCCGGCCATTCCCTTAGGGGATCGATTGATTCATTTTTTTGGTGTGGCATTTTTGTTCTCATGGTGCTAAGAAAAATGCTCTCTAGTTCATCTAAAATATCCTTTCTTTCCTCCACCAAAAATGGCACCTCCACTACCCCAAAATTGAGACACAAGTTCTATACCATATTCTACAGTAAACCTTGGGCACGTCGACTAGCCAGTTTCGTGCCCGAGTTGCCTCGGCATTGAGGTGGGAGTCCGTAAAAGATGTAGGCGATGTGGTGCACTTCCGGCGACGAGGTGGAGACAGGACATTCCGCGGGAGATCGGGACGACGACGAGAAGACCGGAGGACTCGGATCAGTCGATATATCTCTTTTCCCTATCTTGTAGTTAGCTAGGACTAGTTAATGGTTCGATCCGGGTGTTTAGTGCACGGTGGTGCCGGTTTGCTAGTTTGCAAAATTAAAGTTTATCACCGCTTCCGCATTTGACCGTCGGATTGACGGCCGGGGCGCCGCCGTGCACTTACAGTGGTATCAGAGCCTTACCATTAACTTAGTCTAGCTTTGTTTAATGTGTTTACATTTCCGATCGACCAAAATCCCAAAAACCGTATTTTCCTACACATCAGTTTTCTGTCGAAATTTTCTGGTCTCGAAAATTTTTTCAGGTGACTGCAGAATGATGTACAGAGTATCCTAAGACCACTGGAAAATTTTGGTTCCCTGATCCTTCCGTACGACCGCGGAACCGCGGCCATAACCCCTCTTTGGCCGCGGTTCCGCCGCAGGTAGTTAGGTTCAGTTCACCATTTTTTTCAGTGGGCTTATGGGCTTAAAATATGGGTTTTGGAATATTAATATTGGGCCCAGAATTTCTTGGTGTGCTACAGTAGTACTTGGGGGCCCACTTGTTAAAATTTTATCGATCGGATATTTAAAACACATTATTTCACAGTATTTACATTATATTTGCGACCGTGAATGTCACTTGATCGGTAAATCCTGTCTAACTGCTATAGCCCGGTTAGACGGATTTGCGAACGTGACTTTCACGTTGATGTTCTTTGTATTGCTGTGATGTTGCGGATCGGTCGTGGGGGATAGCCTGGATGCAATGCTAGTACAGTGTTTTTGTTGTATTATGTACATTTGATATTGCGGGGCGAGCGTCCGACATGTGGACTGCCGTCACTGCCTGTTTGTATTATTATTTTGGGGCACGACCAGGTTGCGGTCGATGTACCCATTGTATGTATATTTTACTTTCTGTACTAGGATTACCCCGCGGAGGGGTGCACGGATAGCCGGGTTCTAGAGGGCAACAAGCCCGCATCTCATGGCATTGAGACGGAGGGGGCTTTACTCTAGAATTGGCGGGCTGTTCGCCGCACTCGTAGAGGGTACAGGTTGACCCAGGAGGGGTGCCCAAGTTACCGGATTCCGTGAAATGCTGGGTGGTCCATTCACGGTGCTGAAGGGGGCTTCCTCGCTTCAGGTTTTGGTGGGTAACTTGCCGCGCCCGTAGGGGTCTAGGATTTCATTGCACAAGCTATCCACACGACCAGGGGAACGTCGGGTTTCAGCTGCTCTGTGAAACCCGGGGATCCCAGATATCTGTATTGTTCTGTGATGCTGTACATTTCTGTGATGTTGCATTTTATCACGCCTTGAGCGAATATAATATATTGGTATATATATTAGTAGATCTTGTATATGTTTTGCATCCACGCTAGTCCAGTCCCCGTTCTGTCGTTAGTTAGCTAACCTAACGGGTAATGACGGGACCCAGTGGCGAATGCGGATGGCATATACGTACATCAGTATATTTTCGTTCTTTGTGGTGTGATCAATTGATGGGACTGCGTTGATTCGGATCAATGCAAGTTAAAACAAACCTAATCTGATGTTGTTGGAACACTTTTCAAAAAGCTGTTATTGCAAGGACGTTCACTTTTGTTTTGCATCGTGGTATTCAGTTGGAATATCCTGCTCCTCAGTCGACGAGGCAAGGGCCGAGATCCCTTCACCGGGAGTGACCCCTTGGACAAAAGTTTGCGTCAGGGCAATAACTTCACTATAGCCGATTACTTTTGCTTTGCATCGTGGTATTCAGTTGGAATATCCTGCACCTCATTCTACGGGGAAAGAGCCGAGATCCCTTCACCGGGAGTGACCTCTTTAGCAAAGGTTTTCGTCACTATATTTTTAAAAGCTATCCGTTCCTTCAACGATATCAAGTTCATTACGTTAAAGGTTTTCGCCAGAAACCATTCGTAGCCCTCCGTCGTTTCAGACGGGTAGCACGTAGTATTCATGCTATGTTTGTTGTCCTTCGTCAAGGCATAGTGTATGGTATTTGCTTGTTGCCTTTCTGCAATATAGATAGATGCGTTGGTTTGGGACAGTCGTATAGCCTTGTTGGCCTTGGTCAAGGGCTTGTGCGGGTGGTTTTAAATCAACCTGGAGAATGACGGGTAGAACTTGACATGTGACTTATGATTTGTTGGCCTTCGTCAAGGTCATAAGAGCATGGGGCAAAAATCACATCGGGAGTTTCAAAAGAACTGAAACTTGCCAGATATGCGCATACCTTCTGGAGTGTGATGACGTGAGCGGATTCCGCCACGTTATCATGCGGTGATAGTTAGATCCCGATTCCCACTGATGAGTTAGTTTACTCCTCGGGTGATCCCGACTAATTCTTCTTTCAGGTTTGGAGAAGAATTTGACGGTACAGTGGGAGGTTTCCAGATTAGATAAATTGGTAACCATTCTGATCTAGGTTAGAGTGCACGCTGAGTGTTTCTTTTCTCTCTCTCTTCGGCGGCGACCATTGACCCGACCCTAAGACTATGACTCAGTGACCAAGTTGACCGAACCTTCTTTAACACTGGCTTTTGGATTGTCTGAGTTGCGAACCTCATTGCCACTCCTACTTTTACCTATTTCTCCAGGACACCCCGTATTACTACGAACGTCCATTTCCATTGGACAAAACCATCGTATGGTTATATACGAACTCGAAGGAATTCGAGGATGGTTTCAGGTTCTGGAGGAAACGGATATGACTATTCAGTTGTCTTTTCCTTTTACCTTCTCTCAGGTTGTGAGTACCCCTTAGATTAGGGGATAGTACACCTATTACGCAAATTGGATAGTCTTCTTCCGAACCTTAGGCTGGTGCCGAACGGTGGGGAATGAAGAAAACCAATTAGCATAACGATGGTGTACAGAAGGTATTAAGTTAAGACAAAGCAAGGGATTAGTAAGAGGGCAAAGTAAATTGCGACTGATATTCACGACCAAACCAGCTATTTCATTACCACTCCCACTTCACCTTTGTATTTCTCCAGGACACTCCGTATCACTACGAAGATCCACAGTTTATTGGATACTCCATCGTATGGTTATATACGAACTCGAAAGGAACTTGTTCCAGTTCGGGGATGGATTCTGGTTCAGGAGAAATAGGAATAAGGTTTATTCAGGTGTCTTTTATCTTCACCTTCTCTCGCATTGCGAGTGCTCCTAGGATTAGGACAGTACACCCATTATGCTTATTGGATAGTCTTCTTCCAAACCATAGGCTGGTGCCGAATGGTAGGGAAGGAAGAAAACCATTTGGCCTAAGGGGTGTGCAGAAGGTAATGACTAAAGACATATAAAGGGATTTGGAGAAGTGGCAAAGAATTACACGGTTACAGTTGTGAATCTGGAAGAGGCATTACTAGGAATACCGGGATACCCCATCGAAACATTTCAATGTTTCAGTTTCACTGTGTACTGTTAAAAGAAAACTGATTTCCCAATTAAGACACTTGCTCCAGGGTATGTATTTACCAGGTATGATTCTCACATCTGTATGGTTTTACAGATGATGAGTGGGAGTAAGTTATTGGGAATTAGGTGATCATCCTCATTATATCGGGATTCGTTGTAATCGGTGATATTTGAGGAAGTCACCTGGGTTGTTTGCCAGTCGGCAAGTATTTGGTTTTGAATATCCGCTGTCATGCACCAATTTCAAATTGATATATCTGTACGTCTATTTTCATAGAGTGAGATATGCCTTTTTAAAATTATGTCTATGACATTTACCTATATCAGTGGATGGTTAGGTAAGGAGCATTAAACAGCGGTGTAATTCTTCTTAACCATAAGTACAGTTTTCAACCAACGACACACAGTGAATGAGTTATCAGACTCAAGGGACTTATACAGAGTATTGTATGTTGTCCAGGGTCCATCAGGACAGAGGGGTTGGTCCTCGTACTATATTATGTTTAGTTATGACTTCTCTAGTTTTTAGACAGGTGTTTCGTAGGAAACACACGGTCCGAATTTTGAGAAGTTATAGGTATTTGAATAGAGTAGAGAACCAGGTGTAGCGAGTATCGGGATTCTTCAAAGTGATCGAAGATGTAGATACTTGTCAATGGTATTCAGTTGATAGTAGTGATTAAGAGAACTTGCTTCTCTTTCGGGTTACTTATAATTGGAAGCATTCCTAAGTTGAGTAACGCTGATCGGCCTCCTTCCATTTAGTTGACATGCACTGGGGACAGCTGCATGATTTGAATCTGGTTCAATTAAATCAGTGCCTCTGGTTCTATATTGGATATAGAACAGTTCATATCTTAACGATGTTAAGGTACGGGGAGTTTTCCGGTTTATGATTAAAACCAGACACTGGACAACTCAAGGCACGTTTCTGTAATGGTTGTTTGTGGGTTGACCCAGGCTATGAAGAGGGTTGATTTTCTACCATCTGGAAGATCAATAGTGATATTGTTCTAGACTCGCCACAGTTTTAATAAAAATGGATTTTTTCAGAAAAAAGTAGTGGGAGTATGGTAGAACTGGAAGTGATTCCAGAACCACAAACGATTACTGAAGATTTGATAGGAACCTATAGATTCAATCTGGTTTGACATTCCATTGGCCACTCCGCAGATATGGTGGGTAACCTCAGGCACCCGAGAGGTACTCCGGTAGCCTCAAGGACGGTGGCAGGGAAGTTCTTGTTTACCCAGACTTGCCATTGCTGTTGTTCCAGACCGTGAGACCCGGCAGGAGGATGAGTATAGCGTCGTTCTAAACTAGCTTTAGAAGTGTACGTCTATATGACTCTGCCAGAGGGTTGTCGTGGTCAGTGGGAGCAACGGAAGCATTGGCGGACAAGTGGCTTATGTCTATTTATAGACTAAAGCAGATATTGCGGAGATAGATCATCAATTTCTGATGTGACAGTCATAGGTTTGACTTCATCAGAATAGGGGATGGATCTGTTGAGAAGGTAGTAGGGTGTGATGTCATGGTATTTGGATGACATACACAGAGTAGGAAAAGAAATTCCTATACTACGATCGGTTATACTTTGGTCGTCACACAGTGGTTTCTCCACAAAGGAAATGGATTTTATATCAGACATACTGGTTACTAGATCTATGGTTTTAGATCTAGATTTGGGTGGTTTCCCAATCAGGGTACTTAGACAGCATTCTAAGAGTATTTAGAATGGACGACTCCTGGCACGGTAGTGTACCTGCAGTTGATGGAGTTACCCTCTCTAAAGCTGTCTTACAGACTAAAGGGGAGAGGGATGTGCATGATTGGCAGATCACTTGCTTAGGCAATTGAGTCAATCATGAGATGTCAAGTACCACACCAGATGTTGTTCTTGCACTAGGTGCAATAAGTTGACATTAATCCAATCCTGGAGAAACAGTCGGAAGTAGTTTTAGAACATAAGTGGATGTTCTAGGGATATGATAACGACAGCCTCATTCGGGAGACAGTTATCATTCCAGGCTTCCAAGGTGACTTGGACGACAGGGAGGTTGTCAGAGTTATAGTTTTCCTTCTGACGAGGGGCAGTATTTTGGACAGGTGGTCCAAGGCAATACTGAGGGAGGCATGGCGCAGGATACTGATTAAGTTCAGTTGACGATACAGTCTAAGAAGTTTGGATTTAGAGTTCATTTATGAGCTAGGTCCCATCAGACATCCAGACATATTCTAAGACAGGTATTGCTCATTTCGGGAGATGGCTTTCTCCGCGAACATGAGATATAGAGAGACATAGAAAGAAACATCAAAGCGGATCCACTCACTGAGGCTATTCCTCGAACGCATTATTTTCGCAAACGGGATTTGTGAGACTGACTAGTAGAGGAGTTGGGAGTTCGGTATCATACGGGCTGTGAGTATGCGACATCGCAATAATTAGCCTTGAGTGCAAGTGGGAGATTGTTGGAGATAGTGCCCTCAGAGTCAATTATTGGATCACAGGCACGTGATTGCAATGATTGAGGGAGGACCTGTCCCAGTAGGACAGTCTTACTCGAGATGATAGTATGCTATCTGGTTTATCTTTATCATCGTGTACTGCTTAGGTGACCTTACAGGTCGCTATTACACGTTGATAGAGCCCCTAGGATTCTTGCTTGACCACCAGCAGTATGAGGGCGATCATATAAGTGGGAGCTGGAGGTCTATAAGCACATCCTTAAATGGTCCCTAGTCGTGGGAGTTTTGAGACAGGGCATCGATACTCCAGAGTAGACTAGTGTACACAGTCGAGACCCCAACGAGGGGCGGTGGCCGGTCTCACAAGCCATTGGTGTCAGTTGGATGACCTAAGATGTATACAGGTGCTCATTGGGTTATGAGTACACCGGACAGGACTCGCCGGGAACATGCTAGTTGGTCATATACCAGACGTCAGATGGCAGTTTCCTGGTGACATGTGTACAGGTTAGTTCATCGACCTGAGGATCGTCATTTGTCTCGTGTGAGTTCCCACTGTACTTTGATTACTACCCTACCACGCTCAAAGGAGACGTGCAAACAGGTTTTAGTTTGGTACAGTCCCGAGCCACATGGAGGCAGTGAGCGTATCTTCAGGGGTTCGTCTCTCCCGGTATTGGGGGTGAGGTCGCGCTGTGTCTAGGAGAGCCATTACACAAAGCCCTCGGCCGAGGCAGGAGATTTACTGGTAGGTATTCCAGTAGTATCTCAGAGTGTTCTGGGCTACACTCCGACACGACTTGTACCGCTTTTGGGGGTCTGACATTTACCAACCCCCTGGGCCCGCCATGCGATGCTCATAGACGAACGGACTGGACTGTACGGATATTGTCACTGACAGGCTCAGTAGGGTGTCAGGCTGAGTTCGCTCACAGACTTCCCTTTTGGTCAATACCTGGTAGCCCGTTACGTATTGGCTTATACCTCTGATGTGCTAGTGGTTAAATCCACAACCAAGGTGTTGACGAGTCTTTAGAGTCCCCCACATTCAGTTACTCAAGCTTTCGGGCGAAAAGCTGTAGAGGCCGTATGGAGATATGGCAGGGTCCGATCAGATACGTGCGGTATAGCATGGATCAGGATCGGACGGTTAGTACTTGAGGCCGTATGGGTATATAGAAGGGTTCGATCAGATACGTGCGGTATTGCACGGATCAGGATCGAACGGATATTACTAGCCGGCTTTGGTTTAAGCCGGATCCTAGTATAGTACAGTGTAGATTTGTCTCATTGCATTTGTATTCCGGTCGGAATACAGATGCGGGTGTGTATGCACAGTTGTGGGGTTTTCCTGTAATTTATTACGGGACCAGTTTTCTGGAGTTGCCAGTTTGCTTTCCGTTTCGGCCATATTTCTTTGTATCGTTCATTGGCCGAAGTTTGGTGGAGGTGGGGTTATTTGCATTGTTGCAAATAAGCATTTGTGGAGGGGGTCTTTGCATATCGTTGTATCATGATGGTGCACCATCCATTGACCTCACTTGACTTTTGCTTCATGATAGTTTTCATGATTGCTTGACTTTGGATATGATGATGGTTGTTTTAGAGTGTTGGGTTTTGTTGTGATCATTTGATTTTCTCATCATCACTTGCTTTTCAACCACCTCTTTGTCTTGGCCCTCTCTCTTTTTCCATTCACATGGCATGGGCCGGCCATTCCCTTAGGGGATCGATTGATTCATTTTTTTGGTGTGGCATTTTTGTTCTCATGGTGCTAAGAAAAATGCTCTCTAGTTCATCTAAAATATCCTTTCTTTCCTCCACCAAAAATGGCACCTCCGCTACCTCAAAATTGAGACACAAGTTCTATACCATATTCTACAGTAAACCTTGGGCACGTCGACAAGCCAGCTTCGTGCCCGAGTTGCCTCGGCATTGAGGTGGGAGTCCGTAAAAGATGTAGGCGATGTGGTGCACTTCCGGCGACGAGGTGGCGACAGGACATTCCGCGGGAGATCGGGACGACGACGAGAAGACCGGAGGACTCGGATCAGTCGGTATATCTCTTTTCCCCATCTTGTAGTTAGCTAGGACTAGTTAATGGTTCGATCCGGGTGTTTAGTGCGCGGTGGTGCCGGTTTGCTAGTTTGCAAAATTAAAGTTTTTCACCGCTTCCGCATTTGGCCGTCGGATTGACGGCCGGGGCGCCGCCGTGCACTTACATAATTAAATCTAAAAAAACTAAATTAATTTAGGGCAATTGAATTAAAGATCTAACTATCTAACTAGGGCAAGGAATTAAATTTAATCTAGGGCAGAGAATGAAAAATTACCTAGGGCAAGAATTGAAATCTAAAGTAGGGCAATTAAATAAATCTACTTATTTTACAGATGGCTCTCTCCAAACATTTACGCATGGTTGTCAGATCTGAATAGATGATATGAAAAGAGGCATCGATGCTCTCTAAAAGATTTCTAAATTTTATTCATAAAAAGAGGCATGAGGGAGGCATGAGAAAATACAATGATTTGGGTTCTATTTATAGGAGATAGAAACCCTAGGTTTACAATTGATTCGCACGTCTGCAATTACAAATTCGCCCTTAGGAAATCTTTTCAGCGCCGCCAAAAGAACTTGGTAAAAAAAATTCACGAAGCCCGGGCACAAGATGGCCGCGGAACTGCGGCATGGGTAGGCTTGGGCTGCGGTTCCGTGGCCCATTGGTTAGCTTGAATGGTGAAACTTTCAGGTCCTGTTCTGGGCTTTCTAGGCTTCAATATTCTGTGGTTCTTTTCTCAATTGGGCTTCTACGTTGGTTCCAGTTCTCCAGTGAACAATTTGCAATGGATTTTTAACCATTTGCCTTGTAATCTTGGACCTTGCATTGCCTTGTACTTTGTGAATTTTATCTCTGATATAGGCTTGATCAAGAGTCTTCTGTTTGTTGGTCAAACTCCACTTTTGCATCGTCTTTTCATCGTTTTCACTGTTTTAGATCCAAGAACCTGTAACCTGTAATATGTAGCAGACATGTGTCAAAAGCACCTGTTTATTTGTAAAATATATAAGAATGGGGAATATAATAATGCAATATTATGATATGAACAAACACTCTCTCACACACCTTCACGTCCCCTCGGCCGGCCCCACTACCACCTGCAGCTCACATTCCCCTTCCATTCTTTTGCTTCTTTAACTCATTTAAATGGTTTAAAATATATGTTTTTATATATATTAGTTGGGTGGGGGTATTATGGTAATTGGGAGGGGCTTTGACTTGGATCTTTTGGCACCATCCCCTCACCTTTTCCCCCTCTCCCCCTTGGCCGAAACCTGCACAGTAGCAGCCCCCATTTCTTCTTCTTTTTTCTCTTCAAAACTCCATCAAAAAAAATCATCCAAAATGCTTCAAAAATCCCACAAAATAAAAATCTAATCCCTACTCATTTTTACTTGACCATTCTAGTATAGATCTAGGGAACAAGATGGCAATTTGAAAGGCTAGATTTCAAGTTGGATCAATGGGTTGTGAGGTATAAAAATCTTGACCTTTTTGTTAAATTGTTGATTAATGCTTATGTTAGCTTAATTAAGTGTTAATTAGGTTTTATATGGTTCAAATTGCATGATTGAAAATTCAAGAGAAGGGGGTTGTGATTAAATTAGAGTTCTGGGTATTTGGATCATGATTTGTATGTTGTAATTTGAGATCTTGTACGGAAAAGCTAGTTACTAGTTGCTTTTTGTTAGTGTAAAATTTTGCTAATTGTGTTAATTTTGTTAACTAGGTTTTGGGAATTTTATTAATCAATTGGGATAAAAATCTAATTAGGGTATTCATGGTATTATTAACATTTTAAATTGTATTTTAATATTTTAGATCATGTAAATCCAAGCTAAATTGTTGTTTATGCATTTTTGCTAAAATGGTTGAATTTGGGTAAAATTGCAAACTAGTTTTTTTGAACGTATATAGTTTGGTGAAATTAAATTGTGGAAATGTTTTGTATGGCTTATTTAAGTTATTTAGTAAATATTATTGCCATTAGTTTTGTTTAAATATCAAAATTTGTATTAAAACGGTTAACGACCGCTAACTAGATTTTCGGAAAATAAAACGATTTGTTTACTTTTATGGTTTTGATGAATTAAAACCTATTTCTTATATAATTAGTGAGTTTTGAAACCACGATTGGTGCGTTTGAGTTTTTCATGA
The DNA here is from genome assembly GCA_030015575.1 of Agapanthus africanus. Taxonomy (NCBI): domain Eukaryota; kingdom Viridiplantae; phylum Streptophyta; class Magnoliopsida; order Asparagales; family Amaryllidaceae; genus Agapanthus; species Agapanthus africanus. The sequence continues at coordinate 630,059,345 of CM057342.1, forward strand.
TCACTCGGCGTTTGCGCGCCGATGTCGAGGGTTTTGGGTTGATTTGTGAAAGCAAACCATAGGTTTTGACCTATGTGGGATTCGTGTGTCGTTTTGGTCATGAGTCGGATTTTAATGCGATACGGTGCATTATGATATGTAGATACCCCATGTGGACTTCGAGACGACAAGCAAGCGCGTGGCGACGTCGGCACCGACGAGCGAGGACCAGGTGAGTAGATTAATATCAACGGGGAGAAGTCGGGTGGATGGCGTATAGCACCCCCGCAGTTCGTGGTGATGTATACGAATACGTATATACACATATATATTGATTATATATTATTGAGTTTATTGATGATAAAGATAGATTTTAGGTGTGATTGGATAGGTTTAGTGTTGCGAAACCCTAGAGTAGAGGTTGCACCACATTTACACACACACACCCATACTTGCATACATTCTTGTTTCATATGTGCTTATATGGGGTTATATAGTTATGCGTTCACATGGGTATGGGACTATGTGTTCACATACTGGATTTGAGATGAGTCGATAAGATTTGATTGAGACCGCGAGAACGGTGATATGGCAGGATTCGTACTTGAGATACGTCCTGATGTTATAGCGAATCTTGGGACGACGATACATGTGAATTGTGTTATACATTGAATGGTTGACATGTGATCGTGATATGAGATAAGATATGTTAAGATATTCATAATAGGTCGCATTAGGCGATGTATACCTCTTTATGACGATATATGATGATGATATCGGTTTGTATGAGACGTAGATCAGTACCCCGGATCATGATCTTTGATAAAGAGGATACCAAATGATTAAGTTGATGAATGTGATACTGACCTGTACCCAGATTTGGGGATGCCGTACGACGGATTTACGTACGAGCTATATATTGATGTTTGATCCGCACTCTTGACTTGGGAATGTCTGATTATAGATATGGTATCGGATTTGATATTATTGAGGCAGGATCACCGACTAACATATACATGTAGGTATATGTATCGACTCAGAGGTTAGGCGGTTTCCTTACCTTCAGTAGCCAGTTAGCTTAGCCCTTTAGTTTAGTGTAGTTGTTAGACTAGATTTATATTAAATATAGATTGTTATCTTTGTGTCTAGTATTTAGCTCCCGCTCATTATTGTTGTTGCTCCACATCGCATACTAATTGTGATTCATATTCCATTATTGATATCATGCTGTTAGGACACCAGCACCATTACCGATGATGCGTATGTACCACACACACTTACTTGCCGGCTCACACACATCTTCATCGGTAATTGCCATGTCACATACACTTAGAGAATATTATTGCTTGACTTAGCTTGTTAGATGGTAGTTTTGACATGATATTAGTATACTTGCCTTATATGCCAGTTTAGACATTGTAGTTATTACTTGTCACTTCATGCATACGGTTATTCATTGTTATGCCACATTCATGGATTCTCATGCATATATTCACTATTTTTCGTGCTATTGAGGTTTTGGATTCGGATTTCCATGAGATTTTCTGGATTTGGGGGAAAACCGCAAAACTTATACAAACTTCTTCTCTCTCTTTTTAAATGAAAAGCGCGGTTTTCCTATGATGTATGAGTCGTCCACCATGAGTTTGCTAATGGATTTCGAGACCCGATTCGAGGAGACGGATGAACCATTTCGGATACATGGTGGACCCGGTAAGGTACCCCGGGGCAAGAAGCGCGTGGTGATGACGATGTGAGCCTGGCAGGGGAGCACTACCTACCGGTGATTTTACCCGACGCGTCGGATATCCGGAGGATACCGTCATGGCCTTGAGATGGATTTTAGGGGCCGGTCTGGACTGACGGCGCCCTAGATAGTGAGATTGAGACATACAGGGATATTTGAGATATTGAGGTACAGAGATTGCGACACAGAGATATCGAGATATTTGAATACTTGTTTTGTGTCGATGCTAGACAATATTTATGCTGATTTCATTATGATACCTCATTTTAAATATGCAAAAATCTCACTAAGTTATGAAAGCAGTTTCTTCAGTTTCATGTATTCTATTTTCATGCATTCACACCGCATCCATATGATATATTGCTACCTGAGGCACTGACACGGGCACATGGGATTACACTTGGGTTAGATATTTACCCTAGCCATTGTTATAGGCTGCAAGTTTTATATTTGAGGATTATATATTATGATCGTTGACCTAGGATTGCGTTGTTCATGTGATTTCTGTTCGTAGATGTTTTTCTACTCACAAGTTGGCAACTCACCCCCTTTATGCCCCAGTTTCTTGCAGGTTTTGCCGTACAGGTTTCATTACGGCTTGCTGGCACTATTTCCATTCCGGGTGATTTGCTAGTAGGTTGGTTTATTTGTATCGTACCCATCATTATACCTTGTATATTATTATTCTGTTGTATCTAGAAGTTCCATCAACCACACATGTATTTATTTTAGAGAAAGAGACCAGTAATGTTTATTCTTTCGACCTTAGAGTCGCGCGTTGTATTTCTATGGATTTTCTTGCTGTTTTGAGTTTCCTTTTGAGTTTTGATCCTCGCCCTTGGCGTTGTATATTATATTGCTTGTGTGGTTGTGACCGTCGATTGATGAAGAGCTAGCTCCCGCTTGGGGATGCCTTTTTATTGTTTTCGTATACTATTCATGTTGTATCCCGTTGGGGGCCAGTATTTACAAAGAAAACTCTGCCGAAATTTTCAGAAAATACTTGATGTTTTTTTAAACGCATAATTTGGCTTATGCTATTAAAACTACTTTCTTTTAGTTGGTTTTCCTTCACTCCACTACTTTTCTTAGTTTGGATTTCTGGGTTTTCGGCTTACTTAGATTACGTACGCCTCGAGACGTTTCGTAGTTTAAGTGCCGGTCACATTCCGTACTTTCGGGACGTAACATAATGGAAGAGGTATTATTAAGAATACCCGGATACCCCTTCGAAACATTTACATGTTTCAGTGTAACTGTGTATTGTTAAAAGAAAACTGATTTCCCAATTACCCCTTGCTCCAGGGTATGTATTTACCAGGTTTGATTCTCACATCTGTATGGTTTTACAGATGATGAGTGGGAGTAAGTTATTGGAAATTGGGTGATCATCCTCATTATATCGGGATTCGTTGTAATTGATGATATTTGAGGAAATCACCTGGGTTGTTTGCCAGACGACAAATATTTGGTTTTAAATATCCGTTGTATTGCACCAATTTCAAATTGATATATCTGTACGTTTATTTTTATAATGTGAGATATATCTTTTTGAAATTATGTCTATGACATTTACCTATATCAGTAGATGGTTAGGTAAGGAGTATTAAACAGCGGTGTAATTCTTCTTAACCATAAGTACAGTTTTCAACCTACGACACACAGGGAATGAGTTATAAGACTCAGGGGACTTATACAGATTATTGTATGTTGTCCAGTGTCCATTAAGACAGAGGGGTTGGTACTCGTACTATATTCTGTTTACTTGTGACTTCTCTAGTTCTTAGACATGTGTTTCATAGCAATATAAGATCCAAGTTTTGAGAAGATATAGGTATATGAATAAAGTAGAGAACCAGGTATTGCAAGTATCAGGATTCTTCAAGGTGATCAAAGTTGTAGATACTTGTGTATGGTATTCAGTTGATAGTAATGAATATGAGAACTTGCTTCTCTTTCATGTTACTCATATCTGGATGTATTCCTAAGTTGAGTAATGCTGATCGGCCTCTCTCCATTTAGTTGACATGCACTGGAGACAGCTGCATGATTTGAATCTGGTTCCAATTAAATCAGTGCCTGTATTTTTATATTGTATATAGAATAGTTCATATATTAATATTGTTAAGGTACAGGGAGTTTTCCGGCTTATGCTTAAAATCATACTCTGGATAACTCAAAGCACGTTTCTGTAATGGCAGTTTGTGGGTTGACCCGGGTTATGATGAGGGTTGACTTTCTACCATCTGGAAGATCAATAGTGATATTGTTCTTGACTCGCCACAGTTTTAGTAAAATGGATTTTTTTTTCAGAAAACAGTAGTGGGGGTATGGTAGAACTGGAAGTGATTCCAGAACCGCAAACGATTACTGAAAATTTAATAGGACCTAAAAATTCAATCTGGATTGACATTCCATTAGCCACTCCGCAGATATGGTGGGTAACCTCAGGCACCCGAGAGGTATTCCGGTTGCCTCAAGGACGGTGACAGGGAGGTTCTTATTTACCCAGACTTGTCATTGCTGTTGTTCCAGACTGTGAGACCCGGCAGGAGGATGAGTATAGCGTCGTTCTAAACTAGCTTTAGAAGTATACATGTATATGACTCTGCCAGAGGGTTATCGTAGTCAGTGGGAGCAGCGGAAGCATAGTGGACAAGCAGCTTATGTCTATTTATAGACTAAAGCAGATATAGCGGAGATAGATCATCTATTTCTGATGTGACAGTCATAGGTTTGACTTCATCAGAATAGGAGATGGATCTGTTAAGAAGGTAGTAGGGTGTGATGTCTTGGTATTTGGATGACATACACAGAGTAGGAAGTGATATTCCTATACTACGATCGGTTATACTTTGGTTGTCACACAGTGGTTTCTCCATAGAGGATATAGATATAATATCAGACATTCTGGTTACTAGATCTATGGTTTTATATCTGGATTTGGATAGTATCACAATATTGGTACTTAGACAACATTCTAAAGGTGTTTTAGAATGGACGACTCCTGGCACGGTGGAGTACCTGCAGGTGATGGAGTCACCCTCTCTAAAGGTGTCTTACAGACTAAAGGGGAGAGGGATGTGCATGATTAGCAGATCACTTGCTTAAGCAATTGAGTTGATCATGAGATGTCAAGTACCACACCAGATGTTGTTTTTGCATGAGATGCAATAAGTTGATATTAATCCTATCCTGGAGAAACGTTCGGAAGCAGTTTTAGAACATAAGTGGATGTTCTAGGGATATGATAACAACAGTCTCTTTTAGGAGACGGTTATCATTCCAGACTTCCAAGGTGACCTGGATGACAGAGTGACTGTCAGAGTTATAGTTTTTCCTCTGACGAGGGGCAGTTGTTTGGACAGGAGGTCCAAGCGGATACTGAGGGTGGCATGGCGTAGGATACTGATTAAGTTCAGTTGACGATACAGTCTAAGAAGTTTAGATATGGAGTTCATTTATGAACTAGGTCCCATCAGATATCCAAACATATTCTAAGATAGGTATTGCTCAATTCGGGAGATGGCTTTCTCCGCGAACTTGAGATTAAGAGAGACATAGAAAGAAATATCAGGGAGGATCCACTCACTGAGGCTATTCCTCGAACGCAATAGTTTCGCAAACGGGCTTTGTGAAACTGATCAGTAGAGGAGTTGGGTGTTCAGTATCACACGGGGTGTGAGTATGCGACATCGCAATAAATAGCCTTGAGTGCAAGTGGGAGATTGTTGGATATAGTGCCCTCAAAGTCAATTATTGGATCGCAGGCACGTGATTGCAATGATTGAGGGAGGACCTATACCGGTCGGACAGTCTTACTCAAGATGATAGTATGCTATATGGTTTATCTTTATCATCGTGTACATGCTTTAGGTGACCTTACAGGTTGCTATTACACGTTGATAGAGCCCTTAGGATTCTTGCTTGACTGCCAGCAGTATAATGGCGATCATATACGTGGGAGCTGGGGTCTATAAGCACATCCTTAAACTAGTCCCTAGTCGTGGTAGTTTCGAGACTGGGCATCGATACTCTATTAGTAGACTAGTGTATACAGTCGAGACCCCGACGAGGGGTGGTGGCCGGTCTCACAAGCCATTGGTGTCAGTTGGTTCACCCAAGATGTATACAGGTGCTCATTGGGTTATGAGTACACCGGACAGGACTCGCCGGGAACATGCTTGTTGGTATTATACCTAACGTTAGATAGCAGTTCCCTGGTGACATGTGCACAGGTTAGTTCATCGACCTGAGATCGTCATTTGTCTCGTGTGAGTTCCTACTGTGCTTTGATTACTACCCTACCATGGCTCAAAGGAGTCATGCAAACAGGTTTTAGTTGGGTACAGTCCCGAGCCACATGGAGGCAGTGAGCGGATCGGCAGGGGTTTCGTCTCTCCCAGTATTGGGGGTGAGATCGCGCTGTGTCTAGGAGAGCCATTACACAAAGTCCTTGGCCAAGGCAGGAGATTTACTGGTAGGTATTCCAGTAGTATCTCAGGGTGTTCTGGGCTACACTCCGACACGACTTGTACCTCTTTTGGGGGTCTGACTTTTACCAACCCCCTAGGCCCGACATGCGATGCTCATAGACGAACGGACCGGACTGTACGGATATTGTCACTGACAGGCTCAGTAGGGTGTCAGGATGAGTTAGCTCATCGACCTCCCTTTTGGTCAGTACCTGGTAGCCCGTTACATACGGCTAGTGCCTCTGACGTGCTAGTGGTTAAATCCATAGCCAAAGTATTGACGAGTCTTTAGAGTCCCCCACAGACAGTTTCTCAAGTTTCGGGCGAAACGTTGTAGAGGCCGTATGATATATGGCAGGGTCCGATCTTATATGTGCAGTAGTGCACGGATCATGATCGGGCGGATCATACTAGTGGGCTTTGGTTTAAGCCAGATCCTAGTATTAGATTTGTTGGATTACTTTAGTCTCATCGCATTCGCATTCGGTCGGAATGCGGATGCAGGTATGTATATACAGGTGAGAGGTATCCTTGTGATCCGTCACGAGTTTACTTTAGATATTGCCGTATCTTTTTGTTGTTGTAAACATTTGGGTTAATGTTTACAAATGGAAATAATGAGCTAGAAATCATGATTAGAAGCATTAATTGTGACACATGCACAAGTGGTGACTCATGGTCTCTTTCTTTGTGCATGTGTCACATTATGTGATTGATTTATGGTTGATATGATAAGAGGAGAGAGGAGGGGCTACCATATGATAGTTTTGGTGTTGTATTTTTTTGAACTCGCTCTCTCATTTTATCATAGATCACAAGAAAGAAAAGTGCTCTTCTTCTTCTTCTTCCTTTAGCTCACCATTTCCATTAATGGCTTCATCTTCAACCTCCATCCATACACTCTCATGCGTTGAGAATCAATGGATGCAAGAGACAAAGTGATCACATACATTCTCTACTTCACCTTGGACACGTCGACTAGCAAACTTCGTGGCCGAGTTTCTTCGGACGAAGTGGGAGCCCGTAAAAAGACTCGAAGATGTGGTGCCCTTTCCGACGAGGAGACCGGAGATCGGAGATGCCGCGAGGAGCTAGGGATGGTGGCTAAAGACCGAAGGACACGAATCAATCGGTATAGCTTTTCTAACCTTTCTCTAGTTAGCTAGTTGTAGGTTAATGGTTCGATCCGGGATTAAAGTCTGCGATAGCGCCGGTTTCTAGTTTAGAAAAAGTTTTCGTTTCCGCATTTTGGCATCGAACAGACGGCCGGGGCGCTACCGTAGACTTACAAAACCCCAATTCACGAACTTTGAAATTCTTCCGATATTGTATTTTGTGGGAATTGTGTAGGGAATTTGAAATCTGCTATCATCCAGGACACCTGAAAATTATTTAGCAAGCACTGTAAGTCATGTAGGCACCCAGGAAGCTACTCTGAAGACCTGAGCCCAAACCCTAGCACCCAGGCCGTAAATAAATTCATCCTGGCCGCAAATGCGGCCAGGTTAGGGTGGTTTTGCCTCGTGTTGGTTCTGTGGCTCCTTTATCTGTAAACTGGACCCTTTGCATGTGCAAATTTGACAAATTTCAGTTAGGGTAAAATCTGGGACCACTTTATGAGTTGATGCATTGTTTTACAACTCGTTTTAACTTGATTTGATATTTGATATTGTGTTCCGTCGTTTAATGTTTGTACGTCAGTGACGGAGATTATTTAGTTGTTTTGAAGGCGTAGTCCATAGGTTCTAACCTATAGGCTTCTAGCGTGTCGTTTTGGTTTTGATTTGGTTTTTAATGCGATACGATATGTTGTGACACGTAGGTACCCCGTGTGGATTTCGAGACGACGAGGATGAGGGTGGCGTCATCGATTCCAGCAAGCGAAGGCCAAGGCGAGTAGATATATATCTACAGGGGAAGTCGAGTGGATGGCGTATAGCACCCCCGCAGTTTGAAGTATAGTATGCTTTATATATAATATTATATATATGAGATTTGTTATGTGAAACATGGATTTTCAAGATAGGTTAAAGGGTTCATGATATAGTTTAGTGTTTTTAGAAGTTAATGTTATGGTTTAGTGTTAGTTGCGAAACCTTAGGATAGATTACACCCACACGCGCACACACACACACATGCTTACATTTTATTACCTGTACGTATATGGGGATATGTATATATATATATACACATGGGTATGGGACAATGTATATATATATATATATACGTATACATATACATGGATTATGAGGATAGTACTTGGGATTGGAGATGATTCGATGGGATTGGGCTTGATGCCATGAGATCGGTGATATGACGTGGTTCGTATTATGAGATACGACACGATGTTTAGAGGGTCCTTTATGCGAGGTGTTTTCATACACACGCATGCATATAGATGGTATCAGTATTCTATTTGACTTAGATCAGTACCCCCACATCATGATATATGATGAAAAGGATACCAGACGAATAATGAGATAAATATGATATTTGACCCGTACCCAGATTTGGAATGCCGTACGATAGATTTACCGTACGAGCTATATTGATGATAGATCCGCACCATTGACTCAACGATGTCATATTATATAAGGTATCGTATGGGATACTATTGAGGCGGGATCACCGACTATTATATATAAATATATATCGACTCAGATTTTCGGCGGTTTCCTTACCTTCTAATTTGCCTGCTAGTTCAGACCTGTAGTTACCTGTATAACTCGTTTACATTATTACATATCCTTTATTGTTGTGTTTATTATTCAGCACCCGCATATTTCTGCTGCTCGCATCGCATTGCATGCTTATATCGTGTTTTCATATGCTTGTATTGGAATCATACTGTTAGGACACCAGCACCATTACCGATGATGCGTATGTCCCACATACACTTACTTGCCGGCTCACACACATCATCATCGGTAATTGCCATGTCACGTACACTTAAGAGAATATTATTTCATTGACATAGCTTGTTAGCTGATAGTTTCGACATGGTATTAGCGTACTTGTTTTTATATGCTAGTTTAGACATTGCATTTAATACTTGCTATTTCATGCATATTAATATTCACTGTCATGCTTTTTTATTTAGGGCCAGTCCGGATTGCCGGAGCCCAATGCTTTTAAATTCATTGTTATTTATTCCGAGATTTGGGTTTTCCATGAGATTTATGGATTTGGAGAAACCGCAAGTTTTTATAAAACTGATTATCATTTTAAAATGAAAGTTGTGGTTTACTCATGATATGATTGAGATTGTCCACTATGAGTTTTCTCGGCTCTTGAACGATATTATACACCCAATTCGAGGAGGAGTAGAGTCCGTCTGTGGGTGCATGGTGGACCTGGTGCGGTACCCCGGGGCAAGAAGTTCGCAGTTGATCGGCGTTGAGCCCGTGACAGAGGAGCATTGCTGACCGGTGATTGTATTGTGACTCGTCGGATATCCGGAGGATACCGTTAGGAGTTGGGCCAGTCCGGATAGCCGGAGCCCAGGGGCCAGTCCGGATAGCCGGAGCCCCAGATATTGATATTGAGGTATTGAGATATTATGATATGGACCAGTCCGGATAGCTAGAGCCCAAGATATTTGATATTAGGATTTATGTTTTGTGTCGATGCTAGACACTGATTTATATTGGTTTATTGATGATACCTCATTTTAAAAATACAGAAATCTCACTAAATTAAGAAAACTGTTTTCTCATACATGATGCATTCTGTTTTCATATTATCACATTCATACCTCATACACATGATATATTGCTACCTGAGGCACTGACACGAGCACATATGATTACATTTATGTATAGCTGTCTACCCTTGCCACCTTTTCATGCTTCAGACTTTATCATTTTGAGGTTATATATATTGATCGTATTGACCTAGGATTGAGTCATGCATACGATTTCTGCTCGGTGATGTTTTCTACTCACGAGTTGGCAACTCACCCTCGTTGTGCCACAGTTCTTGCAGGTTTTGCCGTACAGGTTTCGTTACGGTTTTGCTGGCACACTACTTCCATTCCGGGTGATTTGCTTTGCTAGGTGGGTTCACTTGTATCGTTACCACTATTGTACTTTATTTTATTCATTGTATCTAGTAAAATCCATCAACCAGACATATATATTTATTTCAGGCTTAGAGACCAGTTGTATATTATTTCTACCTTAGAGTCGCGCGTTGTATTATTATGGGTTTCATGTTGTCTTTGAGTTTCCTTTCAGTTTTGATCCTCGCCCTTCGGCATTGTATATTGTATTGCTTGCGTGGTTGTGGCCGTCGATTGACGAAGAGCTAGCTCGCGCTTGGGGATGCCTTTTATATATTATGCATGTTGTACCCTTTTTTGGGGCCAGTACTGCCGAAATTTTCAAAAAAGACTTGATGTTTTAAAAGACGCATCATTCGGCTTATGCTATTAAAACCACTTGAATTTATACAAGTATTCCTTCATTTATTATTTAAAAATGGTTTTAGATTTCTGGGCTTTTGGCTTACTCGAATTAGATATGGTCCTATAGACTTCATCTGATTGAAGTGCCAGTCACGTGCTATTTCGGGTCGTGACAAAGTTGGTATCAGAGCGCTAGGTTAACCTTGGTTCGAGTCTATGTTTGACTATGCGGAGCCTAGGGCGTTTGTATATATACGGAATATAAGCTTGACCTTACGGAACTTAGACTTAGTCGAGGGGGTATTAGACCCGAACTTTCGTCGCATAGGTTGACCTTGGTTGATGGAGTAGGTGACTTAAGGAGAGTGACGTACCGTGTGTATGTTCCGCGGCATACTTACGATACGCTACTCCACTTAAGAAGCCTTAGGATGTACATTTTATTGCACATTATTATATTCATTCATGATCTATCCTCATCGATATCGGTTTATGGTCTTGCTGCCACGATTATACGAGCAGAGAGATCTACGGCTAGAGTTGTGGTCAGCATGAGCTCGTCACGGACTAAGACTGACCAGGGCGTGATTCCAGAGACATAAGATTGCATATAGAGGCGTCGTTTTATTGTGTTTTCGTGCCATGAGCGTTTGATGGATCGCTGTTATGAGATTTCTCGGACGTGCAGATCAGCACCAGAGGATTGAGCCACTGATAGAGGCCAGCTAGATTTTGATGACCATTGATGTATGGCTTATTCTTGATGATTGAGACATTGTTCAGCGTGCAGATGAATGAGCTAGTTGTTACTGCGAACGATGAGATATTGCCCCAGATGTTGGAGCTATTGCTGTACGAGTTGTACTTAGAGATATGATGGAAGGTGGCTAGTCACCCGAGGCTGAATGACTAGGACATGTGGTTCGTTCGCTTATCCCGATGGAAGGTCATCAGATTGATTGATTCCAGCTAGAGATGACTTCGCACAGATACGTTGGGAGTCGATAGAGACGATCGAATGTCAGAAACCCATTTTCCAAGTTTAAGGTATTTGGAGAAAACATGCAAGTGATTCTACGGACCCTCTAGAAGAATGAAACCCTAACATGATATAATGACCCTGAGAACGCCTTTAAACCTTATGGTTTGCGGCAGTTCAGCGTTGCCATTAATGAGGCTTGGGTTTGCCCTTCTCCGGTTGGTCCATAGGTACTGTGGCATGTACTCGATATTATTATACTGTACTCAAGATGTTGAGCTCTTGGGGGATTATGAGGTTTTGACAAATCGATCAAATGGTTCGACTTCATTCGAATATTATATGATGGGATGGATTGCTTGGGAGACTCCAGATACAAGTATAGCCGTTGGAGCGCAGTCCATGCAGCCACGAAGAGACGAGTCCGAAGCAGTCGATATTAGAGAAAAGTGGAGTAAGAGATTCGTACGAGATCTTGATGAGACGACGTTCAACTCCGCCGACATCAGAGATGTGATACGCATGCAGAGGCATTGTATATGGATATATCTTCCAGAAGGAATCGCGATGAGTATGCAGCCGTTCTGGAACAAGAAACAGATCTAATAAGGGACGATGTCTTCCGGGCAGTTCGGCAGAAATGAGATTTGGGAGAAACCTCGACAGCACCTTTCTGGAATATTATACGAGAAGACTTGGACCCAGGAGTGGTCATATTACGCACACACAGCAAGCCAGAGTTCGGCATCGTCGACGAGACATGTTATGAGTGACCACGACAGTTGTCCAGAGATCTTTAGAGGATGTGTTTGAGCGGAACTATTCCGCCATACTTGATTTCGGTATTTTGGGCGATCTATTCGCATGATTGTGTTTTGATGACTGAGTTTCATGATATTTGTTTTCGTACACCATGGTTGCACCTACTGGGTATTTATATTTTGCGCATAGTTATTACACTTAAGATATGCTTTATACACCGTTGTGTTGATTTATGATTTGTGCAAAGTTATTGCACTTCATATCTTTTTTGTGCCTTGGCTGCACATGTTTATGATTTCATGGATTTCATACAGTTGGATTGATTTTTTGCATATAGTACGCACACGATTTGGTTTTCGCACTCGGTATAGTTCACATATGCTTGCAGTGCATTGATACGTATTTTGGGCACCACGGTTGCACCTGACTTCATTTTGATGTCGTTCGAGACATTGATTTGATTTCATGCCTAGGGAATGCACATGATTTGGCTTATGCTTTCGGCATAGTTTTCATGCACTTTTAATATTTTGATTTGCTTTTATGCACGCTGATGCACATGGTTGTGAGATTATATACCACGGTATACTGGATTTGGATTTGGATTGAAATGTGTTGTATACCGTCGATTTCGATTGTGATACTCGATATTTGTTTGTGCACTTTGTGCACCTGATTGGATTCTTGCACATATTTGACGCGCTTGGATTGGATTTTTGCGCATGTTCGGCTCTTGATATTGGATTTTGTGATTTTGTGCATGTTGGATGCACATGATTTAGATCTTATTCATGCATGATGGATGCACCTGATTTGGATTTTCACGCATGTTGGGCGCATGATATGAGATGCGATTTTGGTGCACACCAGATGCACTAAATCGGGGTTCTTTGTGCATATCAGATGCACCTGATATTACTATCAGGCACACCGTTGCCTCTGACAGGTATTTCGTGCACACCCGTTGCCCTTAGAGGTTATTTCTGTGCACATGTATGGCACATTCATTGATTTTGATTTCCGTGCGCGCCAGACGCACGCGGCATTCTTATGCACATTTTGGTGATTGATTTTTGGAGCAGTACGTTTTTATGATATTTACTATTTGTTTTCGTACTGAGTAGGACTAGTCAGAGGACAGTACCTGGATATATTTTTCATGCATTGGTAGTTATCGAAGGGAATTCCAAAAAGAGAGCTATAGTCTCAGTATTTACCTACGTGTCCAAGATGGCACGAAACGTTTAAAACAAGGAAACCCTTCTAAACTATTTTTCAAAACGGTGGGACGTGTATGTTAAACAAATGATATACAGATATACATAGTTATTTTCTTACAATAGACGTCCGCCACTGTGCATTGTTATGCTCATCGCACAGTAGCTTAAAAGGGTTTGGCATGCATTTCTTCAGATGTTTTAATGATATTTACATGTTATAGTTTTGATGTATATCATGTCGGTTTTCGTATTGGATTTGATATTGGTGTCTTCACCATGACTCCGATGATTGCGGGATGCTTGACGGAGTTTTGATTTTGAGTTATCTGCTCATTGTTCATGCGCATGCATTGCGTTATGATGCGTTTTATGTATTGATGATTTCGGAGCCCCGCTGACTTGATCTTTTTACTGAAATGTTTTAGAAATTGGGGGAGTTTAAATTTAAATTCGGGGACCGAATTTCTTTAAGAGGGGTAGACTGTAACATTTCAGAAAAATAAAATATTATTTTTGGGAATTTATAAAATTAAATAATAAATATTATGAATATTTTAATAAGGAGGTATATTTAAATGCCGATAAATTGGGAAAAATTTGGAAAATTATAGAAATCACTAAAAAGAGGGTGCTTTATGTGATTTATGCAAATTATGAAATTTTATAATTTATTATACACTATTTTAATGCTAATCGCGATTAAATATCGCTAATCGTGTTTTAAGCCGGATTTGTGCACATAACACGCACTGCACTGTGTCATATTCTACACTTTTTCATCTTTTCTACCATGGCTTTTCTTTTTGATTTGCTTGGATTTGTTTTGAATGGGAAATAAAACAAAACAAAACAAAACAAAACAAAAGATGCATGGGCAAGAGAGAAAGAGAGAGGTGAGGGTCAACCTTGGTCATGCCCCGTTGTTTCATTCATCATCTTCATCCTTTTTCTCCTCCCTCCTCATCCCAAGCTGCTGCCCCCTTTCCCTCCCCCTCTTCAAGCCTCAAAACACCTCCAAAATCAACTCAAAACTCCATCTCCATTTCACAAAAAACATGCACAAGCTCACAAGCTACACTTTGGACCAAGTAAGCAAGGATTTTTGACACTTGGGGGCAACTCACGAATTTTCTTGAGTTGCCAAATGAGGTAATTTCTGGACCATTAGTGTAGTATTTGGTTTACTTTAGCTTCCATGCATGTTTAGAAGTGATTACGCGATGTTTAGTGAGGTTTGGAAATTCTAAGTTAGGGTTAGGGTTTGAATTGAGTTGTGATAGTGTAATTGAGTTATTAGTGACCTTAAACCCCCCTTAGTGATAGTATTTGGACACAAAACCAGAGACAAACCCAAATTCACGAACTTTGAAATTCTGTCGATATCGTATTTTGTGGGAATTGTGTAGGGAATTGGAAATCTGCTATCACCCGGGACACCTGAAAAATATTTAGCAAGCACTATAAGTCATGCAGGCACCCAGGAAGCTACCCTGAAGACCTGAGCCCAAACCCTAGCACCCAGGCCGCAAATAAATTAATCATGGCCGCAAATTGCGGCCAGGTAAAGGTGGTTTTTCCTCGTGTTGGTTCTGTGGCTCCTTTATCAGTAAACCGGGCCCTTTGCTTGTGCAAATTTGACAAATTTTAGTTAGGGTAAAATCTGGGACCATTTTCATGAGTTGATGCATTGTTTTATGACTCGTTTTAACTTGATTTGATATTTGATATTGTGTTCCGTCGTTTAATGTTTGTACGTCAGCGACGGGGATTATTTGGTTGTTTTGAAAGCGTAGTCCATAGGTTCTAACCTATAGGTTTCTAGCGTGTCGTTTTGGTTTTGATTTGGTTTTTAATGCGATACGATACGTTGTGATATGTAGGTACCCCGTGTGGATTTCAAGACAACGAGGATGAGGGTGGCGTCATCGACTCCAGCAAGCGAAAACTAAGATGAGTAAATATATATCTACGGGGGAAGTCGGGTGGATGGCGTATAGCACCCCCGCAGGTCGAAGTATAGTATGCTTTATATACAAAAGTATATTTATGAGATTTGTTATGTGAAACATGGATTTTCAAGATAGGTTAAAGGGTTCATGATATAGTTTAGTGTTTTTAGAAGTTAATGTTATAGTTTAGTCTTAATTGCGAAACCTTAGGATAGATTACACCCACACGCATACACACATACTTACATTTTATTACCTGTGTGTATATGGGGATATATATATATACACACACACATGGGTATGGGACTATGTGTATATATATATATATATACATGGATTATGAGGATAGTACTTGGGATTAGAAATGTGTCGATAGGAATGGGCTTGATGCCATGAGATCAGTGATATGGTGTAGTTCGTATTATAAGATACAACACGATGTTTAGAGGGTCCTCAAGGCGTAGTGTTTTCAAACACACGCATGCATATACATAGATGGTATCGGTATTGTACTAGACTTAGATCAGTACCCCCAGATCGTGATATATGATGAAAATGATACCAGACGAATAATGAGATAAATGTGATATTTGACCCGTACCCAGATTTGGGATGCCGTACGATGGATTTACCGTACGAGCTATATTGATGATAGATCCGCACTCTTGACTCGAGAATGTCATATTATATAGGGTATCGTATGGGATACTATTGAGGCGGGATCAACGATTATTATATATATATATATATATATATCGACTCAGATTTTAGGCGGTTTCCTTACCTTCTTAGTTGCCTGTTAGTTCAGACCTGTAGTTACCTATATGAGTCATTTACATTATTGCATATCCTTTATTGTTGTGTTTATTATTCAGCTCCGGTATATTTCTGCTGCTCGCATCGCATTGCATGCTTATATCGTGTTTTCATATGCTAGTATTGGAATCATGCTATCAGGACATCGTCACCATTACCGATGATGCGTATGTCCCACATACACTTACTTGCAGGCTCACACACATCATTATCGGTAATTGCCATGTCATGTACACTTTAGAGAATATTATTTCATTGACATAGCTAGTTAGCTGATAGTTTCGGCATAGTATTAGCGTACTTGTTTTTATATGCTATTTTAGACATTGCATTTATTACTTGCTATTTCATGCAAATTATTATTCGCTGTCATTGTTTTTTATTTAGGGCCAGTCCGGATTGTCGGAGCCCAATGCTTTTAAATTCATTGTAATTTATTTTCGATATTTGGGTTTTCCATGAGATTTATGGATTTGGAGAAACCGCAAGATTTTATAAAACTAATTATCATTTTAAAATGAAAGTTGCAGTTTTCTCATGATATGATTGAGATTGTCCACCATGAGTTTTCTCGGCTCTTGAGCGATATCATACACCCAATTCGAGGAGGAGTAGAGTCCGTCTGTGGGTGCATGGTGGACCTGGTGCGGTACCCCAGGGCAAGAAGATCGCAGTTGATCGGCGTTGAACCTGTGACAGGGGAGCACTGCTGACCGGTGATTGTATTATGACTCGTCGGATATCTCGAGGATACCGATCGGAGTTGGGCCAGTCCGGATAGTCGGAGCCCCAGATATTGATATTGAGGTATTGAGATATTATGATATGGGCCAGTCCGGATAGCTGGAGCCCGAGATATTTGATATTGGGATTTATGTTTTGTGTCGATGCTAGACACTGATTTATATTGGTTTATTGATGATACTTCATTTTAAATATACAGAAATCTCACTAAATTAAGAAAACAGTTTTCTCATACATGATGCATTGTGTTTTCATATTATCACATTCATACCTCATACACATGATATATTGCTACCTGAAGCACTGACACGAGCACATGGGATTACACTTATGTATAGCTGTTTACCCTTGCCACCTTTTCATGCTTCAGACTTTATCATTTTTAGGTTATATATATTGATTGTATTGTCCTAGGATTGAGTCATGCATAAGATTTCTGCTCGGTGATGTTTTCTACTCACGAGTTGGCAACTCACCCTCGTTGTGCCACGGTTCTTGCAGGTTTTGCCGTACAAGTTTCGTTACGGCTTTGCTGGCACACTGCTTCCATTCCGGGTGATTTGCTTTGGTAGGTGGGTACACTTGTATCGTGACCACCATTATACTTTATTTTATTCATTGTATCTAGTAAACTCCATCAACCAGACATGTATATTTATTTCAGGCTTAGAGACCAGTTGTATATTATTTTGACCTTAGAGTCGCGTGTTGTATTATTATGGGTTTCATGTTGTCTTTGAGTTTCCTTTCAGTTTTGTTCTCCGTCCTTCGGCGTTGTATATTATATTGCTTGTGTGGTTGTGGCCGTCGATTGACGAAGAGCTAGCTCCCGCTTGGGGATGCCTTTTATATATTATGCATGTTGTACCCCTTTTTGGGGCCGGTATTTACAAAGGAAACTCTGCCGAAATTTTCAGAAAAGACTTGATGTTTTAAAAGGAGCATAATTCGGCTTATGCTATTAAAACCACTTGCTTTTAAATAAGTATTCCTTCATTTATTATTTAAAAATGGTTTTAGATTTCTGGGCTTTTGGCTTACTCGAATTAGATGTGGTCCTATAGACTTCATCTGATTAAAGTGCAAGTCACGTGCTATTTCGGGTCGTGACATTTTGATTTCAAGTATTGTATCCCATCACATAATATCCGGACGACGTTAAATTTTTCGATCGATTCATCAAAGTCCCACAATTTTCCGACAGCTCAACACTTGAGCACAGCTTTAATAATACCCAGAAGATACCACAGTACCTATGAACCAGCCGTAGAAGGGTCAAACCAACGCCTCATATGTGACAACGCTGAACTACCACAAACCCTACGGTTTAGTGGCAGTTCTGACGACCACATAATCGAGTTAAGGTTTCGTTCTTCTAGAGGGTCCACAGAATCACTTGCATATTTTTCCGAATACGTTAAACATGGAAATATGGGTTTTTGACATTCGATCGAACTTTTTAACTTCATCTAGACAACATGCGAATAACCCGAAACATTGTTAAAACTACGAATACGGAACACTCCGAATTGCTTATAGTGTAATATTATATCACATGCAAAATTAGCAAAAACAAACAACACCTGAAACATCAAAACCAAGTCTTTGGAACACACAAAATATTTCATGGGGGAGCTCGAATTTGGACCGAGATGAGCAAGGTGGTGGCCGACCAAAAAATCTTAGATTTTCCTGAAATTTTCAGGGTGTTCTTGATATATCTCATACATCATTCTGTACTTGTTTAAAAAAAAATTTGACAAACTTTTAAAATCGATAGAAACTTCAATTTTCCGTTTCAAGTTTCTGAGTATTTCGGTTTTGTAATCCTAATAAAATCCGTATAAATTTCTAGCATGGCTCTGATACCACTGCAGAGATACCTAGGACGACAGCAAGGTTTCGGGAGGCATCGTCCATGCCAAATTCAAAAATTTGCCGTTCTAACTAACCCTAACTAAGAATCGTTAACTAGAAATCGACGGAAAAGTAAATGCAAACACTTTGCAAGTCTAGTGAGCAAGGAATAAAACCTTTGTAGACCGGTCCTTCACTTAAATAGCTCTATGTAGTTGTCCCTTCGCTGCGATCTTGAACTCCGGACTCTAGAAAGGCTCCCATGAAGAAACGAACATGCTTGCTTCGATATCTTCGAGGCCGAAGATGATCAACGTCGATGAGACACTAACCCAAGCTATCTCATCACTAATTGTGGAATTAGTGAAGTAAACACCCTATACTAAATGGCAAGTAGTAGAGGCTGATGAATTAGGAATTTTGCTCACTTTAGATTTCATTTTCTCACATTTTTTCTCATATCTCCATTGAAGCTAGAAAGGTTTGAGGAAGAAGAAGAAGAAGAATGAACTCCTATGAAAAATTATTCAAGTGAGAATGAATAATTATCCAAATGAATAATTTCAACCTTGGGTGAGTTAAGCCCTCATGCCTAACTCATGTAGAGAATAAACTAAGAGCTAAGGTTAAGGGTAGGGTTAACAAATATCTTAAGCAATGACAAAAGAGTTGAATAAGTCAATGTATCCATAAGCTTCTACAAGCTTATCCATGAATAATTCAAATGTTTTGTGAATTACTTAATGATAAATAAAACCCTAACTTAAGCCTAGCATGGTATAAGTCTCATACACCCATCTTGCTTGTATCATCAAGTATGACAAAATTCATGTACACAAATATACACATCACATATATACAATGTGCACATCTAGTGAGAAAAGAAATCTTAAGTGAATTAATATTAGTTAATGTAATTTAATATATCAAATATATAATTATACATTAAATCATTAAACCAATAATTGATGTAATAATCCGGCTATATTACATATAACTGACTAATATCAAATGTAACAACTTATCGAATCCACACTTGATCCGATAACCCAGTTATATCTCATATAACCGAGCGATGTCACATGACGCGAGAATAGAATACGGTATCTCATATCGTATAAATCTCGGTCCCGCACATATCACATATGTGCTCCTACTCCGTTTCGCTTGTGCCAGGAAAGCTCTGTGTAGGACTCTAAAGACTCGTCAATATGCCGGCAGTAGGCGATGATCATATCAAACACCCACAAGCCGCAAGCGGTCTGCTAAATGTAACGGCCACCCGCGTATTGGGCGATCAGAAGATCAAAAAGTAAGCCTGCTCACACTCCTGGAAATACAATCAGTAACATTACCATACAGTCTGGTCTCTTCGTCTGATATGTCGCATGTCTCGTCTAGGGGTGGTAAACGTCAGACCCCAGTAACTCGATAAGTCGTGCTGATATGAGGCTCATAACGGGTCGAGAAACTACTGATAACACTTACCAATATGTCTCTGAAGCAGCCCTGTCCAGGGACTTCCTGTTATAGCCAATCGAGCACATCGCAACATCAACTCCCAATACCGGGAGAGACGAAACCCCTCCTATCGGTCATTTCCTCCATGTGATTCGGGACTGTACCCAAAAGGCACTATTTTGTACGTTCTCTTGAACATGGTAAGATGGAAATCAAAGCACAATAGGAATCACACAAGACTCTATGACGATCTAGGGTCTACAGACTAACCTGTATCAGTGTCACCAAAGAACTGCCATCTTATGTGAGGTATAATACCATCTGGGAGTTCTTGGCGAGTCCGTACAGTGTACCCGGTCTCCACTGAGCACCCGTATACTGTCTCTGATGTCAAACACCATTGGATATGGGATCATCCATCGCCTATCTACATGGGTCGACAAGTTATACGCTAGACTACACTGGTATATCGATGCCCTGTCTCGATACACCCATGACTAGGAACATTTGAAGGATATACTTAACGACTACTCTGTCCCTACTAGTATGATCTTCATCATAGTCCTAGTAGTCAAGTACTCATCCTAAGGGCTTTATCAACATGTAACATTGAGACAATCGGAGTACATGTTAAGATAAAGAGCAACCAGATAGCATACTATCATGTCGAGCAAGAAAGTCCTCCATATATATGTCCAAGCATCCACTACAATATACATCGTATGTCCAGTAATGGCCTCTAGGGCATACATATAACTAACAAATACATTGCTGCCAGCGATGTCGCAAAAGAAGCGGTTTGGATGAAGAAGTTCATCGCTGAACTTTAGGTGGTTCCATCCATTGTTGATTCGATACCTTTGTATTGCGATAAAAATAGGGCTATAGCTTTAGTGAAGGAACTACGGTCCCATCAGAAATCCAGACACATCTTAAGGCGGTATCACCTGATCAGGGAGATCATAAATCGCCAGGAGATTGAGGTCCGGACGGTAGATACAAAAGACAACACAGCGGTTCCATTTACAAAGGCCCTCCCTCAAGAGCACTTCGAGCAACTTTTTAATATATTGGGTATGCGGTACGTCAGCAACTGGCCTTAGTGCAGACGTTGGGTATTCGGTACACCAATTACTGGCCTTTAGTACAAGTGGGAGATTGTTGGATATGTATGCCTTAGAGGCCATTATTGTATATGCATACATATGGATGCTAGGGATATGTATGTACAGGACATTCTTGCTCAGTTATATAATATATTGTTTCAGTTTTCTTTTATCAGAATATATGTATTTGTTTTTATTCTTGCTTTATCCAGCTTGCACATATCGATAAAGACATGATACAGTAATATACTATTATGGTTTGATTTTATCTTAACATGGCATATGTTATACATGTTATTACATATTGCGGTTACATGTTGATAAAGCCCGTAGGATCTTTCTTGACTACCTGCGTTGTGATGGCGATCATACTTGTGGGAGAAGGGTAGTCCATAAGCACATCCTTAAATGGTCCCTACCCATGTGAATATCGAGACTGGGCATTGATACTCCAGAGTAGACTAGTGTATACGCTTCTAGCCCCGACAAGGGGCAATGGTTGGTCCCGCAGCCATTGGTCAGATGCACCTAAGATCGTATACAGCTTCTCACTGGGTGTGAGTACACTGGATGGGCTCATGGAGAACTTCCAAATGGTACTATACCTATCGTCAGATGGAAGTTCTCAGGTGAAATGTGTACGGGTTAGTCTTCGGACCTGAGATCGTCATTTGTCTCATGTGAGTTCCCACCGTGCTTTGATCACTACCTTACCAAGGTTTTACTGAGTCGTGCAAACATGTTTTGATTGGGTACAGTCCCGAGCCATATGGAGGCAGTGAGCGATTGTTGGGGATTCATCTCTCCCGGTATTGGGAGTCGATATCGCACTGTGTTTCGATTGGTCAGGACTATAAGACCTTGGCTAAGGCAGTTGGGATTTACTGGTAGGTTGATCAGTAGTTTCCCGGATTGGTCCTAAGCCACATCAGCATGACTTATCGGGTTATTAGGGTCTGACGTTTACCACCCACTAGACCCAGTATGCGATCCACTTTGACGAAGAGACCCGACTGTACAGATATTGTCACGGATAGGCTCAGTAGGAGTTCGGACGAGTTTGCTCATCGGCCTTCCTTTTCGACAGGTACCTGGGTAGCCGTTATATACAGCTAGTGCCACTGACGTGCTTATGGTTAAACCCACTGCCAGCGTACTGTCGATTCTTTAGAGTCCCACACAGAGGGTTTCCCTACTTCGGGCGAAACGATGTAGAGGCCGTATGGTTTTACGGCAGGGCTTCGATCATATACATATACTTATGCACGTGTGATGATCGGACAGATAATACTAGTGGGCTTTGGTTTAAGCCGGATCCTAGTATTATATTGATGAATTATTTTCGTCTCTTTTTATTCGTATTCTTCGGAATGCGGATGCGGTTATGTATATATGGATAAGGGGCATTCTCATAATTTTGCGGGAAATATTTTAGAAGAGACACCTCATTTTGGGTTTCCTTTTCCATTTGGATTAATTCTGTAAGTGAGGTGTAGGAAATGAGTTGGAGATATTTTCTTGGATGAGCTATGAGTCATCACTTGACAAAATAGATATTTTGTGAGCCATGGTTGATATTTGTGAGATATTTATTTATCTCATCAATTATCACATGGTTCATTATTCATCACAAATGAATGAGCATTCTTCATCCAAGTTCTTTCTCTCCTCTCTCATTTTCTTCAAGTGACCTTCTTCCTCATCAAACCCTAAAAGCTCTCATGCGTTGAGAATCCTAGGGTTACAAGAGAGAAATCACTCCATCTTCTCACTCAACACAACTTAGGACTTCTAGTTTAGCAAACTAGAAGCCGTAGTTACCTTGGATTTGAGGTAGGAGCTCAAAGTCGGAAATCTTGGGTGGATCATCTTTGACTCGAGGTGGCCGAAGTTCAAGCACGATCCGTACTTCCATCGAGGAGCTAGAGGAGAGGATTGAAGACCCGAAGGATTTGATTCTCATGGTATAACACCTTCTCATAGTAGATAGCTTTTCAAGTTGGTTTGTTTATCTAGGGCTTATGGTTGATCCGGTGTTTCAGTTATTCTAGCGCCAGTTTAAGCATCCAAGAAATTTTTTTCGTTCCGCATATTGGCAATGGTAGATGGCCATCGGCGCTAGCATAACCTTTCAAGTATGATCCTTATCATAATCCTGATAGTCAAGCAAGGATCCTATGTGCTTTATCTCATGTATTTGCGATACGTGATAACTAGTATCGCGCATTCACATGACAGATAAAGACAAACCAGATGGCACACTATCATCTTGAATAAGACTATTCTTGGTATAGGCCGTCCTCAAATTTAGTAATTGCAATCTTGAAAATATGATAATTTCCTTGAGGGCACCTATTTCCAACATGATTAACGCCGTGATGGTAGTGCGTTTATTTGCACTGGCGAATCTTTAGCAAAATATCGGTTCCATTTCATCGAAGATCTTCATAGAGTCATTTGGAAGCTTTGAATACCATTCGAAAGAAGTGTCTGATAGACTGGTGACAAACTGTCGAAAAAGCGGCATATCATTTCTTTTAGTGTTGCCGCATATGGATTTAAACCGTGCGATGTATTGGCGAGGATTCCGATCCTCTTGTACATAAGGAACGTCGACAATATGTATCCTGGAGGGTACTGCCATATTCATAGCATGCCGAATACGGTCGATCAGTCTTGATCAGTTTGCCTGTAGCTTCATTGACTTGATGTGCTTTGAACTGCCGGGCAATGTATTCATCCATCCGTGACTTGGAGATCATCTCCTCCTTCACTGCTAGTGTGATTTGCAGAGGATTTGATATTCCTATCTTGTCGTTGGTTATATCCACCAGCGGTTGCTCTGCTGGCTATTCGGGCTGAGCCATCATCCCGACTATGCTCTAAAATAGGAGGGCCATCTTATTCATTTTAGCGGTCATTTCTACCTCTTCTTCATCATTCTTTTTGAGAGCGTACTTCAGGAAGTCAATATCCGACCCTTTCCATGTCCTTTCTTCGGGTGCGTCCTCTGTGTTTCCTTTGGGAAGTGGATTAACGAGTTCTGCCGCCTGAGCAAGAATCTCCTACAGCTTTTCATGTTGCTAATAAGCCTTTGTCAGAGGCCGAGTATGCGGCCTGCGACCAACAGAAGCTCGACTTTCATCCTTGGAGCTCACCATACGGACTGTGTGAACTACTATGCCCCCATACTTAGGGTGTTTGGGACATCGGCCTTTGGATTTTTCTTTGGGCGTTTGAACTTTCTCTGGCCTCTCTCTTTTATAAAAAACCAGTTTAGGAGGAACCATCATAGCAGGAACCACCTTGAGATGAGTCCCCTTATATTTGGAAGGGGAGTTGTTAGTGTTTAGTTGACACTTCATTTGTTTGAACTTAGGAGAAGAGCTGCGGACAACGACAGAGTTCTTCACCTCCTTCCACATTTTATATATAGATGAGAAAAGTTTTTTTGGAGAGCAAACCAGTTTCTGCTCTCCTTGGATCTCCACAGGCTGCGGAGACCTCTTCAACACTGCGGTGGGGGAATTTTTTTGAACTCTTCGCAGCATTTCAAAGCTGTTCCCTATTGGAATAGCTGCATTCACCATTGGAGTTGGAGTAGGTGGAGTCAACCCGGACGAATAACTTCCCTCAGCTTGTCTTATTCGATGCCAATATCGATGTCGATCATGTCCTTAAACCGGAGATTCTTCAGTCTCAGGAACTTGCAGGGCTTGCCCCATGTTTTCTTTCAGATCAGAACTATTATTCCCCCTGTATTGATCTTGGCCTTCGGCATGTGCCGGTCATTTGAAGACCGATACCGTCGGCAGAGCTGAAACTTGAGGAGCCAGCCTGTAGAAGGCATACTTCTTCTGTGCTTCCCCTTTCGGCGTTGAGGCACCAAGGGTAGGAGGTGGGAGCATCGACCCAATGAAAAGCACATTCATTTCTTGAAGAGCCGGAGTGCAGAGGATGGAGGCTGCATGTGGCCCATACTTGACTCCACTGTATGCGGGAGAGCTTAAGTTACAATTAGGAGTCATTGATCTCTTCATAGAGACGAAATACCAGCTTTGGTATCCCAAGACCCAAAGGAAACATAAACATATATACCGAAATTTTAGTTCGCGAGAAACAAGACACACGAAGTGTGGAGTGGAAAAAAAATGCCCCACTGGGCTTGCCAGAATCTATTTACCACCGAAAACAAGGAATTGAGGCACGGGGAGCGCGTCCAGCCGGAATCTGTGGGCATATGCTATATGGATCATATCCATCCACCTCTTCGAAAATACCAAGTTGATTTATGGCACCGTATATCAGAGGTTTGGATGGATGCGACCGTTGTAATGGATTTATTAGATTCCCCCTCAAATGTGAGTGGTTTTGATTGTGGAGATGCTTTTTCCTGCAGGCGCAAGCCACTGCAATTAATTACGTTATTGCAACGTGATAACAACTTTCTCCTTCTCCAAGCGCATCACTTCGTATCATGTTATAATTTCTTTATTTTAGGGTTATCCTTGGATTGTATACGGAGACTAATTTGGTCATCGCCCGTAGGGCGCAGATTAGTCCAAATCCATACATTAGATTTAGGGTGAACTTAGCTATTTTTTGCCATCAATTCAAGGGTTTAAGAATCGTTAATATTGTTTTTAGACCAAGATCCACTTAAAATATAGTTAAGGACCGTTAATCTTATTTTAGATTAAGATCGACTTAAAAATATGAGCATATGGGCTCAAAGAAGTTTAAACTTCATAGACTTAGCCAATTTGGGCCTAAGATTGGGTTTCTATATCACCTAACAGTGCGAAGCACTCACTCATATAACACTCACATGTATATCACGTGATGTGCATGAGTCTCAGGCTCTCACAGAGCTATCACGTGATGCACACCTTCCTTTTAGCTTCAAACGCTTACGTGGATATCAAGTGATACGCACTCTCTGTTTAGCTTCAGGCACTCACGTACTTTTCACGTGATGCACACTCTCGTTTTAGCATTAAGTGCTCATGTGAATATCACGTGATGTGCACTCCAGGCACTAACGTGCATTTCACATGATGCACACTCCAGGAACTAATGTGGATATCACATGATGCGCACCACTTTTAAGCTTCAAGTTCTCATGTCGATATCACGTGATGCGCATTCTAGGCAATCACATGGATATCACATGATGTGCATCTTTCCTAGAGATTTAATCTCTATTTTTAGAAATAAAAAACTTAAGTTTTTATGAAGCTTAAGCTTCTGTTAATGGTATTTTGACTATTAACGATCACCGAGATCAATATTTGATGATTTGGGATCATGGGAAGGCAGATTCTTTAAGAACTTGAAGATCTTGTTCATGTAAGATCTAAGTTCTTGATTATTTGAGGGAACTAAGTTCCTGGAATATAAAATCCATCTTTTCCTTTCTTTCTTCCATGTTCTTTTCTTCTGTTCATGCGGGGATGGTAAAATATCATTATTTTTCCCCTGGATCTTGGGTCTGAAGAACAAGATCTTCCTTATGAGAATTAAATTCTCTTTTTTATAGGAGATTTGTCTTGTGGATTTCTGATCTAGAGGAAGAACTAAGTTCTTTTGAAGGGTTAAACCCTTATATATGTATATGATAGGTAAAGGAGATTCTTTTATCTCTATATTTTCTTTATCTAGGGTTTTGGAAGGAGAAAGATGATCGTTCTTTAAAGAGAATTAAATTCTCTGTTGCAGATACTTATTGTAACGTTTTGAAAATCGTTTCGGTGAAATTTCGAAAAATCGGTAAAATAAAGGGGTTTTCTGTAAAAAGTCAAAATACAAATATCTTATTATAAAAATTAAATATACATATTCTAGCTATGTAATTGCTATTATTTGGTGTTTATTGAGCCGCTGGTGAAATTTCAAATTTTCTAAAAAAAATATTATTTTATTATTATTTTAAGCCGTCACTAATACATTTAATTAGGGAAAATTACAGATTGGAATGAGTTGAAACAAATTTTGTGCATCATAAAACATTAAATAAAATTTTATCATATGGTTTTTGGAACGAAATCATTTGCCAAAACGGTTTAGAAATTATTAAAGAAAAAAGGCTTTTTTTTAGCGTAAATGGATGTTTGGGGTATTGTATTTATCATTTTTCATCAACCCACACCCGTACCCACACCCACACACCCCCATTTATTTCTCCCCTTGGCTGAATTCAGCAGCCCCCATCTTTTCCCTCACTTGAATTTCAAAGGAAAAGAAATGAAAGAAAAGAAAAGAAAATGGAGAAATGAGGTAGACCTTTGACCTTGAATTGACTTTGACTTCTTCCCCCACTTTCTCTAGCTTCCTCTCTCTCCTCTCCCATTCCCAATCAGCCGACCCCCACCCTCCTACAGCAACAACAGCCCCCCCCATTTCCCTTCTCTTTTCACTTCAAACTTCATCAAAAATTGCCTCAAATCCATCAAAAAAAATCCCAAAACCCAAATCCGACTCCTACCCATTTTAGCTTAGCTCGTATAGCACGGATCTTTGTGAAAAGAGAGCATTTTGGGAGGCCATGGATGCTTGTGGATCTTCAAATGTTTTTGAGTATAATTCTAAAACATTTTTGCTTAATTTGTTACTAATTTCTTAAAGCTAAACTACTTAAGTGTTAATTATGCTTAAGTTGCGAGTTTTGGAATTCAAGTTATGAATTTGAATGCAAGTTAGGGTTTTATAAAATTGGTGTATGGTTGTGTGTTATATTTAGGCTTTTTTGTCATGTTAATACAAGATTAGTAGCTTGTGCTAATGGTTAGTTTAAAAATTGTGTTAATTTGCTAATTTGCTTACTAGGTTTTTGAAATTGGTTAAATACTTGGGATTAAAAATGTGTTTAGGTTTTTCATGACTTCATTAACTTTATTAAGTATGGTTTAATGATTTAGATCATGCAAATCTAAGCTAGATTGTAGTTTGTGCATTTTTGCTTTGAAATTGATAAATTTTAGGTATTTTGTAAACTAGAATATTAGGGTTTTTGGAATTTAATGAGATTAAATTCCGGAAATTGTTTATATGACTTATTTAAGATATTTAATAAATATATTGGCCGCTAGATTCATTTAAACATCATGTTTTGTATAAAAACGGCGAATTGTGCTTGCTAGATTTTCGGAAAAATGACTTTTTAAGTGAAATTGGGGTTTTTGTGAGTTTTAACCTAGTTTATATTAAAATTAGTGTTCGTGAATGTGTAAATGAGTGTGATTGGATTTTTCTCGATGGTTTGACGTTTGTACATCGACATCGAGGGTTGGTTTGACTATTCTTGCATGCGTAGGCGATAGGTTTGGACCTATGCGTGATACGCGTGCCGATTTGATTTTCGTATGCCGTTTCGATTTTGAATTTAGTTTTAATGCGATACGGTGCGTTATGATATGTAGGTACCCCATGAGGACTTCGAGACGACAAGCAAGCGCGTGCCGACGTCGGCACCGGCTAGCGAGGACCAGGTGAGTAGATTTATATCTACGGGGAGAAGTCGGGTGGATGGCGTATAGCACCCCCGCAGTCCGTGGTGGTGTATACGGATGCGTATACACACCAACAATTATTATCTGTTATTTGGGATTAATAACGATGTTTAAGATGGATATTGGTGTGTTGGATTATTTTAGCGTTGCGAACCCTAGGGTAGTGTTGCACTACACATACACACATACATACTTGCATACTTTCCTATTGTTATGTGCTCATGGGATTCTTTATAGTTATGTGTTCACATGGGTATGGGACTATGTGTTTACATACGGATTGAGGATGATACTTGGGATTGAGCTGAGTCGATGAGATTTGATTTGAGGCCGTGAGATCGGTGATATAGCAGGATTCGTATCTTAGATACGACATGACGTTGTAGCGGGTCCTTAACGTAGTGTTTCACACACGTCCATGCATACGTAGGCGGTATCAGTATGGTACTAGACGTAGATCAGTACCGCGATCATGATATTTGATAAAGAGGATACCAGGTGTGAAAGGTTCCTAGGCACTCTAGTAAGGTCTCACAAGGCATCGAACATGCCAATTTAAAAAAAATGGTGCCGAGAAACCCTAGACTACGGATCTTAGACTAGATGTTTAGGCGAAAAGATAATCTAGTTAACAAATTAACTAAAAGTTAGATGCTACA
The DNA here is from genome assembly GCA_030015575.1 of Agapanthus africanus. NCBI lineage: Eukaryota > Viridiplantae > Streptophyta > Magnoliopsida > Asparagales > Amaryllidaceae > Agapanthus > Agapanthus africanus. The sequence goes on from CM057342.1 coordinate 630,089,012, forward strand.
ACCTTTGTAGATCCGGTTCCCCACTTCCTTAGCTCCACGTGGGTGTGCTCTCGCTGTCCATCACGAATCCTAGACTCATTCGTCGGCTTCATCGGAGAAACGGGCGAGCTAGGTCGTCGGCTTCGTGTCAAAGACGATCTACGTCGAGGTTGCACTAGTTCGAGCTCCGACTTCACAAAGTTGTGAAACTTGTGAAGAAAACACCCAAAACCACTTGGCAAGAGGTAGAGGATGAAGAAATAGGAGGTGGGTTCACTTTAGATTTGGATTTCTCTCACTAGAACTCAAGTTGCCATTGATGGCATCAAGGTTCTTATCTTGAAGAAGAAGGAGAAGATGATAGAATTGTTATGATAAAAGTGTTATGGAAAAAGAATAATAAAACAATACTTATCATATTCTAACCATGGTCAAGTGTAGAGAATAGACCATGGTTAGTGGGATTGGTTAGGGTTTAGTATGATGACAAAATGGTATCATTAGTCAAAGCTTCATGAAGCTTCAACAAGCTTCAAGTTAAAAATGAAACCATTTTGTTTTTCATTTATTTATTTATCAAGAAAGAATAGATAAATAAATAAGTAATTAAATCAAAACCCTAACTCATCTCATAACCATGGTTTAATACTTAACACATAACCAATTTACATGCATCATCAAACATGACACATACAAATGCACACAAAATATATCACATATACAATGTGCTTTTCAAGTGAGAAAAATCCGTTTAAAGTGAACCAACACTAGTTAATGCAAAGTAATATATCAAATATATAATTATACATTAAATCATTAAATCAACATTTGATTCAATGATCCGGTCATGTCGCACATAACCGACTAGTATTTAATGTATCGATTTATCGAATCAATGATTCGATAACTAGGTCATATCGAATATAATCAATCGAAACATTTATCGCGAGAATGAAATGCGGTATCACATACACTCATTATTCTCGGTCCTGCACACATCTCATATGCGCTCCTATTTCGTTTCGCTTGAGCCAGGAAACCTCTGTGTAGGACTCTAAAGACTCGTCAATACGCCGGTAGCAGATGATGATCATATCAAGCACCCACAAGCCGCAAGCGGTCTGCTAAACGTAACGGCCACCCGGGTATTGAGCGATCAGAAGATCGACGAGCTAGCCCGCTCACACTCCTGTGAATCCAACCAGTAACACTTACCGTACAGTCCGGTCTCTTCGTCTGATATGTCGCATATCAAGTCTAGGGGTGGTAAACGTCAGACACCAATACTCGATAAGTCGTGCCGATGTGAGGCTCATAACGGGTCGAGAAACTACTGGTAACACTTACCAGCAAATCTCTGATCAGCCCTGGCCAGGGACTTCCCTGTTACGGCCAATCGAGCACAGCGCAACATCAACCCCCAATACCGGGAGAGACGAAACCCCTCCTATCGCTCATTGCCTCCATGTGACTAGGGACTGTGCCCAAAGACCACCGTTTTGCATGCCCTCATGGACGTGGTAAGGTGGAGATCAAAGCACAGTGGGAATCACACAAGACTCTATGACGATCTCGGGTCTACAGACTAACCTGTACAAGTGTCACCTGAGAACTGCCATCTGACGTGAGGTATAATACCATCTGGGAGTTCTCGGCGAGTCCGTCCAGTGTACCCAGTCTCCACTGAGCACCCGTATACCATCTCTGATGTCAAACACCAATGGATATGGGATCATCCATCGCCCATCACATGGGTCGAGAAGCGTATACTCTAGTCTACTCTGGTATATCGATGCCCCGTCTCGATACACCCACGACTAGGGACCTTGAAGGATGTACTTATGGACTACCATGTCCCCACTAGTATGATCTGCATCATAGTCCAGGTAGTCAAGTACACATCCTAAGGGCTTTACCAACATGTAACTATAAGACAGTATAAAGAGACTAGTGTACATGTTAAGATAAAGAGTAACCAGATAGCATACTATCATATCGAGCAAGAAAGTCATCTCTATATATGTCCAAGCATCCAATATAATATACATCATCTGTACAATACTGGCCTCTAGGGCATACATACAACTAACAATCTCCCACTTGCACTAGGGCCAGCTGCTGTAGTATCGTATACCGAGCATCCCGAAGAGTCTCTCAAACTGTATCTGGGGAATGGCCTTCGTGAGTGGATCCGCCGTGTTATTCTTCGTGTCGACCCTCCTGACCTCGATCTCCCTGCGATCAACTATCTCCCGGATCAGGTGATACCGCCTCAGAATATGCCTGGATCGCTGATGGGACCTGGGTTCCTTGGCCAAAGCCACCGCTCCATTGTTATCGCAATACAAAGGTATTGGATGCTCAATGGATGGAACCACTCCAAGTTCAGAAATGAACTTCTTGATCCAGACAGCTTCTTTAGCAGCATCGTTGGCAGCGATGTATTCAGCCTCCATCGTCGAGTCTGCCACGGTTTCCTGCTTGGAACTCTTCCAGCTAACCGCCCCTCCGTAAAGGGTAAAGACAAAGCCCGACTGTGACTTAGAGTCGTCCTTATCACTCTGGAAGCTCGAATCGGTAAAGGACTCCACTTGAACTTCTCCGTTACCATACACCAAGAACATATCTCTAGTCCTTCGCAAGTACTTGAGAATGCTTTTCACAGCTGTCCAGTGACTCTCTCCAGGATCAGCTTGATACCTACTCACTATACTTAGTGAGTATGCTACATCGGGTCTGGTACATAGCATCGCATACATGATAGAGCCTACTGCCGAAGCATAGGGTATCCCTTGCATGCGAGCTCTCTCCAAATCAGTCTTGGGAGACATCTCTTTGGAGAGAGTGACTCCAGAGATCGTGGGTAAGTTCCCACGCTTGGACTCTTCCATACTAAACCTCTTTAGTATGGTGTCAATGTACCTGGATTGGGACAATCCCAAAATCCGTTTGGATCTATCTCTATAGATCCTGATCCCCAATATGCAGGAGGCATCACCAAGATCTTTCATTGAGAATCTTTGTGATAAGAAGAGCTTGACCGATTGCAGCATAGGAATATCACTTCCTATCAAGAGTATGTCGTCCACGTACAATACGAGGAAGACAACCTTACTCTCTGCCACCTTCTTGTAGATACAAGGTTCATCTGGATTTTTGACGAAATCAAACTCTTTGATAACGACGTCAAAGCAGATGTTCCAACTCCGCGATGCTTGCTTTAATCCATAAATGGATTTAAGCAGCTTGCACACCTTCCCGCTGCTCCCACTGTCTACGAAGCCCTCTGGCTGAGTCATGTACACGCACTCTTCTAAATCACCATTTAGAAAGGCGGTCTTAATATCCATTTGCCAGATTTCGTAATCATGATAAGCAGTGATGGCAAGCATGATCCGGATGGATTTAAGCATAGCTACTGGAGAAAAGGTCTCGTCATAGTCCACACCTGGTCTTTGACGAAAACCCTTTGCTACTAGTCTAGCTTTGAAAGTCTCCACTTTCCCATCTACACCAAGTTTCTTCTTGAAGATCCACTTGCTCCCAATGGGTTTTACCCCTTCAGGAGCAACTTCCAAAGTCCATACTTTGTTGGTGTACATGGAATCCATCTCAGACCGCATAGCATCCAGCCATTTCACTGAGTCCCCACTCGTGATGGCCTGCTCGAAGCTAGTTGGGTCATCATCCTCCATGATGCAATCCTCGCTCCCACCATCCATGAGAAAACCGTAGTATCTCTCAGGTTGGCGAGGAACCCTACTAGATCGGCGGAGAGGCTGAGGTTCGTCGGGAGCTACTGAATCCTCTGGTTCCACTAAATCTTCAGTTTGAGTTTGTGTAGACGGAATTTCTTCCAGTTCTACCTTATTGCCACTAATTTCCTTTGCAAGAAATTCCTTTTCCAAAAAGGTGGCATGTCGAGAAACAATCACTTTTTGTTCCTCTGTATGGTAGAAAAGATATCCATGTGAATGTTTGGGATATCCCACAAACTTGCATAGAACTGACCGTGCCTCGAGTTTGTCCGGATTTTGCCTTTTGACATAGGCCGGGCAACCCCATATCTTAACTCGTTTAAGACATGGTCTCTTCCCACTCCATATCTCATATGGTGTGGTAGGTACAGATTTAGATGGAACTTGATTCAATAGGTATGCTGCTGTCTCCAGCGCATAACTCCAGAAGGAAATAGGTAACTCAGTTGTGCTCATCATAGAGCGCACCATATCTAATAGGGTGCGGTTCCTCCTTTCTGATACACCGTTGTGCTGTGGTGTATATGGAGGAGTCAGCTGAGAGAGAATCCCATTCTCTTTTAGGAAGTCCAGGAATTCATTGCTTAAGTATTCTCCTCCTCGATCAGATCGTAGGATTTTAATACTTTTTCCGGTTTGGTTCTCAACTTCTTGCTTATATTCCCTAAATTTCTCAAAAGCTTCTGATTTGTGTTTCATCAGGAACACATACCCGAACCTAGAGAGACCGTCAGTGAATGTAATGAAGTATGAAGAACCATCCCTGGCATGTGTAGACATGGGACCGCATACATCACTATGTATAAGTCCCAAGAGTTCGGTAACTCTTTCTCTGTGTCCCGTAAACGGAGTTTTGGTCATCTTGCCTTTGAGACATGACTGGCAAATGTCATAAGATGAAAATTCAAACGGATTTAAATATCCATCTTTATACAACTTAGCTAGTCGTGTCGCATTGATGTGGCCCAGTCTACAATGCCACAAGAAGGATTCGTTGAGTTCAGAACTCTTCCTCTTGTGTGTGTTTGTTATGCTCAGAACTGTTGATTGATTTAGAACATAAATGTCATTGCACAACGTGCCTGATCCAACCAACTTTTGGTTATGGAAAATGTTCATAACATTGTCCTGTAATACAAAATTATATCCCTCTTTACTTAATAAAGAAACCGATATAATGTTGCATATCAGGTTCGGCATGTAATAGCATTCGTTCAGAACCAATGTATTACCAGTTGGTAATACAAGGTGATATTCCCCGACAGTCTTGGCTGCAACAATTGCACCATTTCCAACTCTAATGTCTTTATCACCTTCTCCAAGTTCTCTACCTTTCCTTAGCCCATGTAACTGATTACATATATGGGATCCTGACCCGGTATCTAATACCCAGGACGTAGAGCAAATGGAGAAACAGTTCTCAGTAACGAACACACCCGAAGAAAATGCATCAACATGTACTTTCTTCATTCGGGTGGCATGGGAATCCTGGCATTCCCCTATATCCTGTTCATTCCTATAACTCTTATAAGAAAGAATGGAACCAACGTTCCCCAGCACAGTATAACATGTGGGTTCGGTCAATACATCCATATTATTATCTTGATTAAGGCATGAACTGGTCGCTACCTGGAGAGAGAGAGAAGAAAACACTTTAGCGTATGCTCGTGCAAGATCAGATTGGTTATTATCTTATCTAATCAGGATGGCTCCCACTGCTTTTTATCAAATCTTCCTCCAAACCCTAAAAGGAAAGACTAGCCGGGATTAATTACACACTACAAGTTCGCCAATCTTTCAGCCAGGCCAGTGTCGGTACTTTGAGAGAGGTCCCCCGTGCCTTCGCACGAACCTAATTAATGTAAACCTCATTTTCCCAGAGGCGTAACCCCGTTGACACCTTTCTAGACACCTACTTGATCAGCTAATTGCAATGTGTAAAACTCTCCCAGGAGTAACTCTTACTCGCAGTGGTTATCGGGATCCAACTATCTCATAGAAGGTATGCAATCTCATTGCAAATTTCAACACTTGAAATTCCCGATAATATTTTGCCCCTAGTGTCCTATGACCTTGACAAAGGCCAACAAATCACAGGATGCTAGTCAAGTTCAACCTGTCATTTCTTGATTGAATCAAACCCACCCGCACGACCCTTGACAAAGGCCAACAAGGTCGTACGACTACCCTGAAACAATCAGCATCACATGCATAAGCAGATAAGCACTATTCAGCTACCGCACACTACGCCTTGACAAAGGCCAACAAACGCAGCACGAATACTAAACAGTTCTAATCTGAAATGACGGAGGGCTACGGCAGGTTTTTCTGAAAACCTATTGCGTAATGAACTTGATATCGTTGTAGAATCAAATGGAGTTTTGAAATGGAGTGATTTTGAGGCTTTTCCAGTTTTGCTAAAGGAGTCACTCCCGGTGAAGGGATCTCGGTCCTTTCCTCGTCGAATGAGGTGCGGGATATATCATATATATCGTTGTGCAAAGCAAAAACCCAAAAGCAGTCAAAAGCAAACCGAGTGTGTAGCATCTGCCAGTTATTGCTAAAGGAGTCACTCCCGGTGAAGGGATCTCGGTCCTTTCCTCATCGAATAAGGTGCGGGGTATATCGCATATACCGCTGTGCAAAGCAAGAACTGTAGCTACCTGTTTTATTTTAAAATTCGATTCCACAACATCTTAGGTTTCTTATCTTTCATTAATCACATTAATGAAGTCCTATCATTCAAATACCTAAACATCACAGATAGATATGACGTACACTTATACCATCCGCATTCGCCTCGATGTCCCCTCATGCACCGTTAGGTTAGGTAACTAACGATAGAGCAGGGCAGGGCTAGCGCGGGTGTAAAACATAAGTAACGTCTATATAATATATCATATATACTATATACTATATCCATCACAGAGTCACAACACAGATATCGCAGCAGAATAAACATATGAAATATTGGATATACTAGGACGTCCGTGTTTTCAATACGAGCCAGTATAAAACACGGATTCCACGGTCGTGATGAATAGCCAATCCCACACCCCTAGACCCCTACGAGAGCGGCAAGCAACCCTGCCAATTCTAGGGTTAGGAGACCCGGACTCGACTCCTCGAGTTGGTCTCCCACTGGACCCCAGAACCCGGTTACTTGTGCTCCCCTCCTTGGGTCTATCCTAATGCGGAAAAGTAAATAATATACAAAGGTTGACAACTTCCGCTACCTGGAAGTGCCCCAAATAAAAGAATATTACATACAAGTTTTTACATGAATGAAACTGAAAAACACTCATCTCACATAAAAAAAACCCGGCTATTCGAACACGACGATCCAATATAACATATCCAGCAACACATAACATCACATGTCATCAACGTAAGTAAGTATGCATACCCCAATTGTCGTTGACGTATAGCAACGAAACCGGCGATATCTGCATACTACACTTACGGTCACAGAAAAGAAAGTGTAAAACTACAACAATTGGAATCCGCAACTTCTTTAGACATCGCATGCCTAATTAAATGAAATACTTAGACATCACATGCCTAATAGATATAAATCCCGCATTTTAGTCTCATTATCGAAAACTCTTTTCAATATCATATGGGACTAAACTGCTAAATTTATAACATTCATTCAGTTATCACATAACTGTTTGTGAATTCCAATTATTGTATCACATTCCAGATAAACAGAAAATGTTAAACTTTCCGATCGAACAGTCGAATACCCAAGCTTTCCCGATACAGCTCAACACATGAAATAAGTCTAACAACATTCAGTTCGTGCCTCAGTACCGACGGTCCAGCCGTAGAAGGGTCAAGCCAACGCCTCACATGTGGCACGCCGTACTGCCCCAAACCTGAAGGTTCAAAGGGCAGTTCAAAACGGTCACATAATCGAGTTAAGCTTTGTTGTCTTCTAGAGGGTCCATCGCGTTACTTGCACTACTTAGAACGTCGTTAAACTATGGAAAAATCCAACACTTGGAAATTTCCCGACAGGGGAAAAATTGGGTATTTATATCCGGTCGAACTTTTTAACATATTCTAAAAATTATCCGGAAAGCCACACTGACAAAATTTGATAATCCGATCGAATATACGAATCCCCAAAACAACCCCAGAAAATTCAACTCTTGAAACAGTATTAAAAATTCCCAGAAAATCCAGCATAAAATAATAAGAGTTACTGTGCAAATAGTGGAGGATGACGTCATCATGACGCCGCGGACCGCCGCAGAAACCAAGCTTCTGCCGCGGTTCAGCCGCGTTGTTTACTGTTCATGAGTCAATTTTTGCGTCGTAATTCTTAGAATTCCCTGCTGAATTTTTTACGCATTTTTAATTTGGAAAAATCCCAGAATTTGGAAAAAGTCCAGAGAGCTATTTTGGGTTCGGATTTTAGGTTCGATCGGGTTTCAAATTCCGTCAGGACTTCGCCTAAGGCTCTAGCTAGGCTCCGATACCAGTGAAAGGTTCCTAGGCACTCTAGTAAGGTCTCACAAGGTATCGAACATGCCAATTTAAAAAAATGGTGCCGACAAACCCTAGACTACGGATCTTAGACTAGATGTTTAGGCGAAAAGATAATCTAGTTAACAAATTAACTAAAAGTTAGATGCTACAACCTTTGTAGATCCGGTTCCCCACTTCCTTAGCTCCACGTGGGTGTGCTCTCGCTGTCCATCATGAATCCTAGACTCATTCGTCGGCTTCATCGGAGAAACGGGCGAGCTAGGTCGTCGGCTTCATGTCAAAGACGATCTACATCGAGGTTGCACTAGTTCGAGCTCCGACTTCACAAAGTTGTGAAACTTGTGAAGAAAACACCCAAAACCACTTGGAAAGAGGTAGAGGATGAAGAAATAGGAGGTGGGTTCACTTTAGATTTGGATTTCTCTCACTAGAACTCAAGTTGCCATTGATGGCATCAAGGTTCTTATCTTGAAGAAGAAGGAGAAGATGATAAAATTGTTATGATAAAAGTGTTATGGAAAAATAATAATAAAACAATACTTATCATCTTCTAACCATGGTCAAGTGTAGAGAATAGACCATGGTTAGTGGGATTGGTTAGGGTTTAGTATGATGACAAAATGGTATCATTAGTCAAAGCTTCATGAAGCTTCAACAAGCTTCAAGTTAAAAATGAAACCATTTTGTTTTTCATTTATTTATTTATGAAGAAAGAATAGATAAATAAATAAGTAATTAAATCAAAACCCCAACTCATCTCATAACCATGGTTTAATACTTAACACATAACCAATTTACATGCATCATCAAACATGACACATACAAATGCACACAAAATATATCACATATACAATGTGCTTTTCAAGTGAGAAAAATCCGTTTAAAGTGAACCAACACTAGTTAATGCAAAGTAATATACCAAATATATAATTATACATTAAATCATTAAATCAACATTTGATTCAATGATCCGGTCATGTCGCACATAACCGACTAGTATTTAATGTATCGATTTATCGAATCAATGATTCGATAACTAGGTCATATCGAATATAATCAATCGAAACATTTATCGCGAGAATGAAATGCGGTATCACATACACGCATTATTCTCGGTCCTGCACACATCTCATATGCGCTCCTATTTCGTTTCGCTTGAGCCAGGAAACCTCTGTGTAGGACTCTAAAGACTCGTCAATACGCCGGTAGCAGATGATGATCATATCAAGCACCCACAAGCCGCAAGCGGTCTGCTAAACGTAACGGCCACCCGGGTATTGAGCGATCAGAAGATCGACGAGCTAGCCCGCTCACACTCCTGTGAATCCAACCAGTAACACTTACCGTACAGTCCGGTCTCTTCGTCTGATATGTCGCATATCAAGTCTAGGGGTGGTAAACGTCAGACCCCAATACTCGATAAGTCGTGCCGATGTGAGGCTCATAACGGGTCGAGAAACTACTGGTAACACTTACCAGCAAATCTCTGATCAGCCCTGGCCAGGGACTTCCCTGTTACGGCCAATCGAGCACAGCGCAACATCAACCCCCAATACCGGGAGAGACGAAACCCCTCCTATCGCTCATTGCCTCCATGTGACTCGGGACTGTGCCCAAAGACCACCGTTTTGCATGCCCTCATGGACGTGGTAAGGTGGAGATCAAAGCACAGTTGGAATCACACAAGACTCTATGACGATCTCGGGTCTACAGACTAACCTGTACAAGTGTCACCTGAGAACTGCCATCTGACGTGAGGTATAATACCATCTGGGAGTTCTCGGCGAGTCCGTCCAGTGTACCCAGTCTCCACTAAGCACCCGTATACCATCTCTAATGTCAAACACCAATGGATATGGGATCATCCATCGCCCATCACATGGGTCGAGAAGCGTATACGCTAGTCTACTCTGGTATATCGATGCCCCGTCTCGATACACCCACGACTAGGGACCTTGAAGGATGTACTTATGGACTACCATGTCCCCACTAGTATGATCTGCATCATAGTCCAGGTAGTCAAGTACACATCCTAAGGGCTTTACCAACATGTAACTATAAGACAGTATAAAGAGACTAGTGTACATGTTAAGATAAGGAGTAACCAGATAGCATACTATCATATCGAGCAAGAAAGTCATCTCTATATATGTCCAAGCATCCAATATAATATACATCATCTGTACAATACTGGCCTCTAGGGCATACATACAACTAACAAGGTGAATAGTATGATGAATGTGATATTGACCCGTACCCAGATTTGGGTTGCCGTACGACGGATTTACGTACGAGCTATATTGATGATTGATCCGCACTCTTGACTTGGGATGCCTGATTATAGATATGGTATCGGCTATGATATTATTGAGGCGGGATCACCGACTATACATATACAGGTAGGTATATGTATCGACTCAGATGATAGGCGGTTTCCTTACCTGTAGTTCATCTTGTTAGTTCAGCCGTATAGTTTAGTGTAGTTATTATATTAGATTAGACTTCTACCTATTTCAAAACTAACGAATCGTGGGTATTTTAAAAGACAGCCCAAGGGATCTTATGGATATTTCAAAAGACGTATCTTTTTATAAAAACACCGTAATCCCTATTTTCAAAACCCCATGATTCGTGTTATTTCAAAAGGCACCATTTATAGGACTTATATTAGATTAATACTGATTAGTTATCGTTGTGTCTAGTATTCAGCTCCCGTACATTATTGCTGTTCGCTCTGCCTCGCATACTTATTTTGCTGCATATTCCATTATTGATATCATGCTGTTAGGACACCAGCACCATTACCGATGATGCGTATGTACCACGTACACCTACTTGCCGGCTCACACACATCTTCATCGGTAATTGCCATGTTACGTACACTTTAGAGAATATATTTCCTTGACATAGCTTGTTAGTTAGTAGTTTGATATGATATTAGTTTACCTGCCTTACATGCCTAGTTTATTAATCATACATTGCAACTTGGTTATTGATACCATATGCATTCATTATCATTGACATATGCACTTGTGATGATTTCTTGAGATTTATGATATTTCTGGATTTCGGGGAAAGCCGCAAAATTTACGACTTATGATCTTTTAAAATATAAAATGTTGCGGTTTTCTAGTGATGTAATGTGTCGTCCACCATGAGTTTGCTGTGGTTTTCGAGATCCGTGTCGAGGAGTGGAGGAACCGTCACGGGTACATGGTGGGCCCGGTGCGGTACCCCGGGGCAAGAGGAATGTGGTGTTGACGTTGAGCCCGGCAGGGAAGCACTACCGACCGGTGATATTACCCGACGCGTCGGATATCCGGAGGATACCGTCGTGGTCTTGAGATGGATGGTAGGGGCCGGTCTGGACTGACGGCGCCCTAGATATTGAGATTGAGACATTGATATTTCGAGACAGTGAGATTTATGTTTTGTGTCGATGCTAGACACTGTTGATACTGATTTCATTTATGATACCTCAGTTTAAAAATACGAAGGAAATCTCACTAATTTATGGAAACAGTTTCTTCATTTACATGTATTCTGTTTTCATGCATTCATACCTCATTCATATGATATATTGCTACCTGAGGCACTGACATGGGCACATGAGTTTACACCCGGGTTAGATATTTACCCTAGCCATTGTTATAGGCTGCATGTGTTATATGCATTTTTGAGGCTATATTATGATCATTGACCTAGGATTGCGTTATTTATGCGATTTCTATGCGTAGATGTTTTTCTACTCACGAGTTGGCAACTCATCCCCGTTGTGCCACAGTTCTTGCAGGTTTCGCCGTACAGGTTTCATTACGGCTTGCTGGCACTCTTTCCATTTTCGGGTGACTTGTTAGTAGGTGGGTTTATTTGTTTCGCACCCATCATTATATCTTGTATATCATTATTCTGTTGTATCTAGAAGTTCCATCAACCAAACATGTATTTATTAAGATAGAGACCAGTGTTGTTTATTCTTTCGACCTTAGAGTCGCTCGTTATATTTCTGGTGGTTTTGAGTTTCCTTTTGAGTTTTGATCCTCGCCGTTGGCGTTGTATATTATATTGCTTGTGTGGTTGTGACCGTCGATTGACGAAGAGCTAGCTCCCGCTTGGGGATGCCATTTTATTGATTTCGTATACTATTCATGTTGTATCCCGTTTGGGGGCCTATATTTACAAAGGAGACTCTGCCAAAATTTTCAGTAAATTTTTGATGTTTTTAAAAACCACATAATTCGGCTTATGCTATTGAAACTACTTGCTTTAAGTTGGTTTTTCCTGCACTCTACTACTTTTCTTGGTTTGGATTTCTGGGTTTTCGGTTTACTTAGATTACGTACGCCTCGAGACGTTCGTAGTTTAAGTGCCGGTCATGTTCCGTACTTTCGGGTCGTGACAAAGTTGGTATCAGAGCGTTAGGTTTTAACCTTCGGAGCGTAGGATGACCCTTGATTGATGGAATAGGTGACTAAAGTAGAGTGACGTACCGTTGGTATGTTCCGCGGCATATTTACGACACGCCACTCCACTTATGAAGCCTTAGGATGTACATTTCCTTGTTCAGTATTATATTCATTCCGATCTAGCCTCATCAGTACCAGTTATGGTTTTGCTGCTACGGTTACGGGCAGGGAGAGGTACGGCTAGAGTTGCGGTCAGCACAAGCTCGTCACGAACGAGGACTGACCAGGGCGAAATTCCGGCGACACACGATTGCGGAGATGTGTCTTTTTACGGTGTTTTCGCGCCACGAGCATTTGATGGGTCGCTGTATGAGATTTCTCGGACGTGCCGATCAGTATCAGAGGATTGGGCCACTGACAGAGGCCAGCCAGATTTTGATGACCGTTGGTGTATTGCTTATTCATGATGATTGAGGCACTGTTCAGCATGCAGACGAGCGAGCCAGTTGTTGCTGCGAGCGACGAGATATCGCCCCATATGTTGGAGCTATTGCGGGGCGAGTTGTACGAATAGATGATAGAAGGTCTCTAGTCACCCGATGATGAATGACTAGGACAGGTGGTTCGTTCGCTTACCCCGATGCGAGGTCATCAGATAGATTGATTCCAGCTAGAGACGACTTCACGCAGAGATGTGGGGGTCGACAGAGACGATCGAATGTCGGAAACCTATTATTCCAAGTTTAAAGTATTCGGAAAGACATGCAGGCAATTCTATGGTCCCTCTAGAAGAATGAAACCCTAACTCGACTTAATGACCGTATGAAAGCCTTTGAACCTTCGGGTTTGCGGCAGTTCTACGGCGCCATTAGTGAGGCTTGGGTTTGCCCTTCTACGGCTGGACCACCGATGCTGTGGTATGTACTCGATACTATTAAACTGTACCCAAGATGTTGAGCCCTTGGGGGATTATGAGGTTTCGACGAATCGATCGAATGGTTCGACTTCAATCGGATGCTAGGTGGTGAGATGCATTCTTGGGAGACTCCAGATACGAGGATAGCCGTTGGAGCTCAGTCCATGCAGCCACGACGAGACGAGTCCGAAGCGGTCGACATTAGAGAAAAATGGAGTAAGAGGTTCGTATAAGATCTGGATATGATGACGTTCCCCTCCGCCGACATCGGAGATGCGATGCGCATGCCGAGGCAGAGTACTGGATATACCTTCCAGAAGGAGTCGCGATGAGTATGCAGTCGTTCCAGAGCAAGATGCAGATATAGGAAAGGACAATGACTTCCGGACAGTTGGCAGAGACGAGATATGGAAGAGACCGTGAGCAGGATTCCTTCCAGGACACTGCTGCAATGATACTTGCACCCAGGATCAAATGTGTCACGTACATTCAGAGAGCCAGAGGCCGACGCCAGTGATATGCTGTCTTACGAGTGGTCGTGATGATTGACCGGGAGATGACAAGAGACGTGCCAGAACTGGATCATCCCCGTTAGCACACCCGACAGGGCCGATAAGGCAATGGACCGAAAGATTGGTAATTCACAGTGAAGACCTTGACCCAGGAGTGGTCATGGTTACGCACATCAGCAGGACAGAGTTCATGATCATCGACGAGACATCCCACTAGTGACCGTGACAGTTGGCCGAGATTCTTAGAGGATGCGCTTGAGCAGTACTATTCCGCCATTATTGATTACGATGTTTTGGGTGATTTATTCGTATGATTTGATTTTGATGATTGAGGATTTACGATCTTTGCACAGTGTTGCACTTGATATCGTTTTCGTACTTTAGTTTCACATGTTTCTGATTTTACGGTTTTAAACAGTTGAGTTGGTTTTGTGCGTATGCATGCACACGATTTCGTTCCTGCACTCTGTATAGTTTATATATGCTTGCAGTGCAGTGATACGCCTTTTGTGCACTTAGATGCACCGGACTTCGATTTCGATTGTGGTACTCGATATTTGTTTTGTGCACCTTGTGCACCTGATTGATTTTGCGCACGTTCGGCGCTTGATATTGGATTTCATGATTTCGTGCACGATGGATGCACCTGATTTGGATTTTAGCGCATGTTGGGCGCATGTTTTGAAGGGTGATTTTGGTGCACACCAGAGGCACTAAATTGAGAATTTTTCATGCATGTCAGATGCACCTGATTTTGCTGTCAGGCACACATGTTGCCTACGACAGATGTTTCGTGCACACCCGATGCACTTAGATGTTGTTTCTGTGCGCATGTATGGCACATTCATGGATTTTGATTTCCGTGCGCACCAGACGCACGTAGCATTCATGTGCATATTTTGGGATTGATTTCGTATAGAGCAGTACGTTTTTATGATATTGCTATGTGTTTTCGTACTGAGCAGGACTAGTCAGAGGACAGTACCTAAATATATTTTGCATGCATTGATAGTTATTGAAGGGATTTCCAAAAAGAGAGCTATAGCCTCAGTATTTACCTACGTGTCTAATATGACACGAAATGTTTAAAACAAGGAGACCCTTCTAAATTGTTTCCAAAACGGCGGAACGCACATTTCAAACAAAGGTATATATGTATATAGTTATTTTCTTATGATAGACGTCCGCCACTGTGCAGTGTTACACGCGTTGCACAGCGACTTAAAGAGATTTGGCATGCATTTCCTTCAGATACTTACAGATATAGATTCGATATTTACATGTATAGTTTCGAGTTATGTCATATTGGTTTGATTTAGATTTGGCATTGATGTCTTCTCCATGACGCCGATGATTGCGGGATGCTTGACGGAGTTTTGATTTGAGTTATATGCTCATTTTTCAAGCGCATGCGCTGCGCTACGATTTGTTTTATGTATTTACAATTTCGGAGCCCCGACGACTTGATGGGTTTTCTTAGATATTTTAGTATTTGGGGGAGTTTCAATTTAAATTCGGGGACCGAATTTCTTTAAGGAGGGAAGATTGTAACGTTTTGAAAATCGTTTCGGTGAAATTTCGAAAAATCGGTAAAATAAGGGGGTTTTCTGTAAAAAGTCAAAATACAAATATCTTATTATAAAAATTAAATATAAATATTCTAGCTATGTAATTGCTATTATTTGGTGTTTATTGAGCCGCTGGTGAAATTTCAAATTATCTGAAAAAAATATTATTTTATTATTATTTTAAGCCGTCACTAATACATTTAATTAGGGAAAATTACAAATTGGAATGAGTTGAAACAAATTTTGTGCATCATAAAACATTAAATAAAATTTTATCATGTAGTTTTTGGAACGAAATCATTTGCCAAAACGGTTTAGAAATTATTGAAGAAAAAAGGCTTTTTTTTTAGCGTAAATGGATGTTTGGGGTATTGTATTTATCATTTTTCATCAACCCACACCCGTACCCACACCCACACACCCCCATTTATTTCTCCCCTTGGCTGAATTCAGCAGCCCCCATCTTTTCCCCCACTTGAATTTCAAAGGAAAAGAAATGAAAGAAAAGAAAAGAAAATGGAGAAATGAGGTGGACCTTTGACCTTGAATTGACTTTGACTTCTTCCCCCACTTTCTCTACCTCCCTCTCTCTCCTCTCCCACTCCCAATCAGCCGACCCCCCACCCTTCTACAGCAGCAACAGCCCCCCCCCCATTTCCCTTCTCTTTTCTCTTCAAACTTCATCAAAAATTGCCTTAAATCCATCAAAAAAAATCCCAAAACCCAAATCCGACTCCTACCCATTTTAGCTTAGCTCGTATAGCATGGATCTTTGTGAAAAGAGAGCATTTTGGGAGGCCATGGATGCTTGTGGATCTTCAAATGTTTTCGGGTATAATTCTAAAACATTTTTGCTTAATTTGTTACTAATTTCTTAAAGCTAAACTACTTAAGTGTTAATTAGGCTTAAGTTGCGAGTTTTGGAATTCAAGTTATGAATTTCAATGCAAGTTAGGGTTTTATAAAATTGGTGTATAGTTGTGTGTTATATTTAGGCTTTTTTGTCATGTTAATACAAGATTAGTAGCTTGTGCTAATGGTTAGTTTAAAAATTGTGTTAATTTGCTAATTTGCTTACTAGGTTTTTGAAATTGGTTAAATACTTAGGATTAAAAATGTGTTTAGGTTTTTCATGACTTCATTAACTTTATTAAGTGTGGTGTAATGCTTTAGATCATGCAAATCTAAGCTAGATTGTAGTTTGTGCATTTTTGCTTTGAAATTGTTAAATTTTAGGTATTTTGTAAACTAGAATATTAGGGTTTTTGGAATTTAATGAGATTAAATTCCGGGAATTGTTTATATGACTTATTTAAGATATTTAATAAATATATTGGCCGCTACATTCATTTAAACATCATGTTTTGTACAAAAACGGCGAATTGTGCTTGCTAGATTTTCGGAAAAATGACTTTTTAAGTGAAATTGGGGTTTTTGTGAGTTTTAACCTAGTCTATATTAAAATTAGTGTTCGTGAATGTGAAAATGAGTGTGATTGGATTTTTCTCGATGGTTTGACGTTTGTACATCGACATCGAGGGTTGGTTTGACTATTCTTGCATGCGTAGGCGATAGGTTTGGACCTATGCGTGATACGCGTGCCGATTTGATTTTCGTATGCCGTTTCGATTTTGAATTTAGTTTTAATGCGATACGGTGCGTTATGATATGTAGGTACCCCATGAGGACTTCGAGACGACAAGCAAGCGCGTGGCGACGTCTGCACCGGCTAGCGAGGACCAGGTGAGTAGATTTATATCTACGGGGAGAAGTCGGGTGGATGGCGTATAGCACCCCCGCAGTCCGTGGTGGTGTATACGGATGCGTATACACACCAACAATTATTATCTGTTATTTGGGATTAATAACGATGTTTAAGATGGATATTGGTGTGTTGGATTATTTTAGCGTTGCGAACCCTAGGGTAGTGTTGCACTACACATACACACATACATACTTGCATACTTTCCTATTGTTATGTGCTCATGGGATTCTTTATAGTTATGTGTTCACATGGGTATGGGACTATGTGTTCACATACGGATTGAGGATGATACTTGGGATTGAGCTGAGCCGATGAGATTTGATTCGAGGCCGTGAGATCGGTGATATAGCAGGATTCGTATCTTAGATACGACATGACGTTGTAGCGGGTCCTTGACGTAGTGTTTCACACACGTCCATGCATACGTAGGCGGTATCAGTATGGTACTAGACGTAGATCAGTACCGCGATCATGATATTTGATAAAGAGGATACCAGGTGAATAGTATGATGAATGTGATATTGACCCGTACCCAGATTTGGGTTGCCGTACGACGGATTTAAGTACGAGCTATATTGATGATTGATCTGCACTCTTGACTTGGGATGCCTGATTATAGATATGGTATCGGCTATGATATTATTGAGGCGGGATCACCGACTATACATATACAGGTAGGTATATGTATCGACTCAGATGATAGGCGGTTTCCTTACCTGTAGTTCAGCTTGTTAGTTCAGCCGTATAGTTTAGTGTAGTTATTAGATTAGATTAGACTCCTACCTATTTCAAAACTAACGAATCGTGGGTATTTTAAAAGACAGCCCAAGGGATCTTACGGATATTTCAAAAGACGTATCTTTTCATAAAAACACCATAGTCCCTATTTTCAAAACCCCATGATTCGTGTTATTTCAAAAGGCACCATTTGTAGGACTTATATTAGATTAATACTGATTAGTTATCGTTGTGTCTAGTATTCAGCTCCCGCACATTATTGCTGTTCGCTCTGCCTCGCATACTTATTTTGCTGCATATTCCATTATTGATATCATGCTGTTAGGACACCAGCACCATTACCGATGATGCGTATGTACCACGTACACCTACTTGCCGGCTCACACACATCTTCATCGGTAATTGCCATGTCACGTACACTTTAGAGAATATATTTGCTTGACTTAGCTTGTTAGTTAGTAGTTTGATATGATATTAGTTTACCAGGCTTACATGCCTAGTTTATTAATCATACATTGCAACTTGGTTATTGATACCATATGCATTCATTATCATTGACATATGCACTTGTGATGATTTCTTGAGATTTATGATATTTCTGGATTTCGGGGTAAGCCGCAAAATTTACGACTTATGATCTTTTAAAATATAAAATGTTGCGGTTTTCTAGTGATGTAAAGTGTCGTCCACCATGAGTTTGCTGTGGTTTTCGAGATCCGTGTCGAGGAGTGGAGGAACCGTCACGGGTACATGGTGGGCCCGGTGCGGTACCCCGGGGCAAGAGGAATGTGGTGTTGACATTGAGCCCGGCAGGGGAGCACTACCGACCGGTGATATTACCCGACGCGTCGGATATCCGGAGGATACCGTCGTGGTCTTGAGATGGATGGTAGGGGCCGGTCTGGACTGACGGCGCCCTAGATATTGAGATTGAGACATTGATATTTCGAGACAGTGAGATTTATGTTTTGTGTCGATGCTAGACACTGTTGATACTGATTTCATTTATGATACCTCAGTTTAAAAATACGAAGGAAATCTCACTAATTTATGGAAACAGTTTCTTCATTTACATGTATTCTGTTTTTATGCATTCATACCTCATTCATATGATATATTACTACCTGAGGCACTGACACGGGCACATGAGTTTACACTCGGGTTAGATATTTACCCTAGCCATTGTTATAGGCTGCATGTGTTATATGCATTTTTGAGGCTATATTATGATCATTGACCTAGGATTGCGTTATTTATGCGATTTCTGTGCGTAGATGTTTTTCTACTCACGAGTTGGCAACTCACCCCCGTTGTGCCACAGTTCTTACAGGTTTCGCCGTACAGGTTTCATTACGGCTTGCTGGCACTCTTTCCATTTCCGGGTGACTTGCTAGTATGTGGGTTTATTTGTATCGCACCCATCATTATATCTTGTATATCATTATTCTGTTGTATCTAGAAGTTCCATCAACCAAACATGTATTTATTGAGATAGAGACCAGTGTTGTTTATTCTTTCGACCTTAGAGTCGCTCGTTATATTTCTGGTGGTTTTGAGTTTCCTTTTGAGTTTTGATCCTCGCCGTTGGCGTTGTATATTATATTGCTTGTGTGGTTGTGACCGTCGATTGACGAAGAGCTAGCTCCCGCTTGGGGATGCCTTTTTATTGATTTCGTATACTATTCATGTTGTATCCCGTTTGGGGGCCTGTATTTACAAAGGAGACTCTCCGAAATTTTCAGTAAATTTTTGATGTTTTTAAAAACCGCATAATTCGGCTTATGCTATTAAACTACTTGCTTTAAGTTGGTTTTTCCTGCACTCTACTACTTTTCTTGGTTTGGATTTCTGGGTTTTCGGTTTACTTAGATTACGTACGCCTCGAGGCGTTCGTAGTTTAAGTGTCGGTCATGTTCCGTACTTTCGGGTCGTGACACTTATGGGAGGGTCTCATCTATATATGATTTAATTTCTTGGGTCCTTGTCACGACCCGAAAAAGGCACGTGACTGGCACTTGAATCATGTGAAGTCTTTAGGACCTCACCTAATTCAAGTAAGCCCAAAGCCTAGAAATCTAAAACTTTAAGGGAAAATAGTGGAGGTGAAGTTTTGAAATAAAGGTTTAATAAAATCAGGTTCTTTTCTGAAAACATAAGTAAACTTATATGAAAAACATTGTTTTATAACTAGCTTGAAAACATGTTTCATCATTTGAAATTTGGGCAGCACCTCCTTTGTATATTTTAACCCGAAAACAATACAAACAATAATAATCATAGGAATCCCTAAGAGGGACCAGCACTTCGCCAATTGGCGGAAACAACCATGCAAGATATAAATATACAACGCCGAAGGTGAGGATCAAAACTCATAACGAAAATAAAGAAAACAGGCACTAATGAAATCAGAATAAAGAAATAATACATGAGCGTGACACTAAGCCCGAAAGAATATACAAGTCGAGATTTCTAAATCTATAAATATACATAGTCTGGCTGATAGAGCTTTTAACTAGATACAACTGAAATAAAAGTACAAGTGCAATAGTGGTTGTGATGCAAAAGTATCTCATCTATCAATTGCAATCACCCTGAAGAAGGTAGTGTGCCAGCAAGCCGCAACGGAACTTGTGCGGTCAAACCTGCAAGAAAACCGTGGCACAACGGGGGTGAGTTGCCAACTCATGAGCTGAAGACATCACTGAGTAGAAACCGAATGTATGACTATCTCCTAAATCATACAATATAATAATAGTAATATAAAGACAGCGAGTGATGACAAGTGTAACAAAATAACATAAAGTGATATCAAGGGTTACACTATAAACATAAATATGATATCAAGTACTCATGTCCATGTCGTAAAGTAGTAACATGTCATGTGTATTATGTATGAATGCATCAGTCAATGTGTGTCTAGCAACGAGACACTAAAATCATGATAAAACCTGAGTGTCCAGCATCGACACTCGAAAACATCATGAAAACCGTGTCTGTCCGCGACACATAAATCTCATATCTCGGGCTCCGTCTGTCCGGATCGGCCCCATCATCTAATCTCACGACTGCGGTCGGTATCCTCTGGATGTCTGCCGAGCCAAATATCACCGGTCGGTAGTACTCCCCTGCCGGGCTCAATGTCTCTATCTCTCTATACGGCCTTCTTGCCCCGGGGTAGCGCACCGGGTCCACCATGTACCCGCAAACGGTGTCTCCCACGCTCATCGCAGCAGGTAATCATATATCATATATGCTCCAGGACCGAGAAATCTCATGGTGGACGCCACACATCATATCAAGGGAAAACCACAATTTTCTTTTAAAAGGAGCATAAGTTTTCAATTACATGTGCGGTTTCCCAAATCCAGAAATCTCATGAAATCGAAATCTCAAATCATGAGCTATTAATGATCAATGAACATCGGCATAAAACTCCTCAACAGTGCATAAACAGAAAGTATATATGTATGCGTGCGTTATCTAAGTAAGAAATGCAATATCCAAACTAGCAAGTGAGATCATGAATGTTAAACAATACCAGTAAACTACAAATTATCTGATATTACGAGTGAAGTAATGGTCCTCTAATGTGTACGTGGCATGGCAATTACCGATGATAATGTGTGTGAGCTGGCCAGTAAGTGTACGTGCAACATACGCACATCCGAGTCGGTAACGGTGCATGTGTCCTAGCAGACGAGATAATAATAGCTAATGCAAAACATGTATATATGCAATGCAATGGAATTAACAAGAACAGAGCAGAAAGTAAATAGTAATCTATACATATCCGAGTCGATATAACTAATAGTCGGTGATCTGACCTCATAGCATCACGTACGGTATAACACATCGTAGGGCATCCTCGAGTCAAGAGTATGGATCAGTCATCGTATATATATCTCGTACGGTATAGTCCATCGTACGGCTTCCTCAAAGTCGAGGATACGGGTCGAATATCATATATATATATATATATCATCATTCGTACGGTATCATCTATCGTACAAAATCATAATCACGGGTACGAATCTAAGGTCTCGTACATCCTATTATATTATCAGGTCATGTTATCGCATGTTATATGTATATCGCCCAACGATCCATTAATATATCATATTATATATGAGGTCTCAAGTCGATCATAAATCATAATAACCTCACGACATTATGTCCGATCACATCGACTCATATCCATATAACATAAACTATCCTCATCTCACGTGTGTGTGTGTGTGTATACACACACACGTAAGATGAGGATAGTTTATTTCATATGGATATATATATATATATATGAACATACGCGCGCGCGCGCGCACACACACACACTTACACACATCAATATGTACCAAGTGTAAGTGTGTGAATGCGTGTGTTTGCGCGTGTGTGACAGCACATATCCTAAGGTTCACGACAAGGTTAAAGAGCCTAAGGTTATACCTTCTTACGAAAGTGTTTATTCTAATCCTACAATCTCCTAAAACCCTATTTGCTAAATATCCAAGTCCTGTATCAACACACACATTTATAATATATATATATAACCTATTCTATGGTTGCGGGGGTGCTATACGCCATCCACCCTACTTCTCCTGCAGATATACATCTACTCACCTTCGATCCTCGCCTGCCGAAGTCGATGATGCCTTGTTCTCCCTTATCGTCTTGAAGTCCACGCAAAAGTACCTATATATCAAAACACATCGTATCGCATCAAAATCATATTCGAAAACCGACACGTCCTGTGAAGTGCTCATAGGTTAGAACCTATAGCCTACGTATGCAAAAACAACCAAATAACCCTCGTCGTTGACGTACAAACATCCAACGACCAAATCCAAATTCAAATACCAAAAACCAAGTTTTAGAAATCGGAAAAATATTGCCAAAATCAACTAAAAATGCTCATAGATTTTTGCTCAGGTATAAAAGGGCTAAACTAACAATACAGGGGCTAGGTTATAAAGTAAGTAAGCTACAGGCCAAACTCTAACACCAATGCCCAAACATATGCTGACGAGACAAGCTAAAAATCTGGCGTCGCCGGTCCCAATAGGAAATTTTGGGCTGTATTCCTATGGTGGTCTTCTAGTGGTCTAACTAGGTCAATGTAATTGTTTGTTTTTCCTATGATGACGCCAAGTTGCTCCAGATTCATATGATCCTCAAAATTCCACAAAACCGACATCGCAATAATTCAAATCTTGAGTTCAGGGTTTGGGATTTTATCTCAGGTCTGGTCCACCAAACAAACACTATAGGGTTTTATAGTCTCTTCTAAACCACAATAACACTTTCACAAACCATAAAATCCCCTAATCCTCTTCTAAGAATTTCCAAGCATCACTAAATCATAAAATAATAACTCTAAACTATACTAGGAGGGTAGGAAAGCTAATTACTTAACTAAATGTGTAGGGATTACCTCATTTGGAAATTCAAGAATTTTCTTGAGTTGCCCAAAGTGTTCAAAATCTCCACTTGAAAGATCCATCATGCTTGTAGTGAGCTTGTGCACCATTTTAATGAAGGGGTCATGGTGGTTTGAGGTGTTTTTCATGGTGTTTGTGGGCGGTAGAAAGGTGAAGGGTTGAAGGAGAAGGAGGAAGAGAAGAAGAATGTAGAAGGATGAGGATGAGAATGAAGGAGCCATGTGAACAAAACCCCTCCCTCTATCTCTCTCTCTTTCTCACACACACACACATCAACCATGACACAAGTCCCATCATTCTCACTCTCACCTTTATCTTTTTCCTTTTCTTTTTTAAACCCAAAACAAAACCATTTAAAGAGAAAAGAAGCAATGGTTCATAACAAAATTTAACAAGTTTTGCAACATGCTTTGTTGCATATCATATATATAAGAAAGATCGATCCATAATTAATAAAATATTAATCAAACTTAGCATTTCGACTTGTATACAATTAATTGTATAATAATTTATAAAATGTCAAAATCATCTAAACACTTTCAAATCAATAATTCATATAATTTCCAAATATTTTCTAAACTATTGGTATATAATTATACTATTTCATTAAAACCAATTCTCATACTTTAATAATATTCATGAAATTTATTATTTTAATTACTTAAATTCCGAAAAATAATATTTAATTTTCCGAAAGGTTACAATCTTCCTCTCTTAAATAAATTCGGTCCCCGAATTTAAATTTAAACACACCAAATACTAAAACATTTCAGCAAAACAATAAAGTCGTCGAGGCTCTGAAATCAAGAATATATAAGACATATGATAGCGCAATACATGCGCATGAAAACGAGTGCAAAAACTCAAAATCGAAACTCCGTCAAGCGTCACGCAATCATCGAAGTTTATGCGAAAATACTAGTTTCCAGAATCCATTGTTGAAGTCAAGCATAATATAATTAGAATTACAACATATGTATAATACGCATCGCTGTTAAATCGTCAAAACACTGAAACAAAGTGCATGCAAAATTTCCTTTTTCAAATTGCCATGCGATGCGCAAATCACGGCACAAGTAACGGACGTGCATTTGTAAAGAAATACATATATATATATATATATATATATCCTTTGTTTAACATATATGTCTCGCCTTTTCGAATCTAATTTAGTAGGGTTTTCTTAGTAAAGTTTCCGTGTCACTCACGGACAAGTAGGAAAATATGGAGACTATAACTCCTTTTGAAAATCTCTTGGTAAAATATCAATGCATGCAAAAATACTCAGGTACTGTCCTCAGACTAGTACTTCTCGGTCTATATAATATAGTATACATCATGAAAATATGATGCTCGAAAAAAAAATCAATCTCCGAAGTGTATACAAAGAATGCCACGTGCGTCGCGTGCGCACGGAAATTGAAATCAATATAGGTGCCACGAATGTGCACAGAAACAAAACTGAGTGCAACGGGTGTGCACGAAAACATCTGTCAAGTGCAACAGGTGTACCAGACAACAATATCGGATGCATCTAATGTGCATGAAGAATCTCGATTAAGTGCATCTGCTGTGCACAAAATCTCATACCATGCTCCCAATATAAGCAAAAATCCAAATTAAGTGCGTCAGGTCCGCATAAAAACATCTAGTGAGTTAAAGCGCACGAAAACGAACATCAAATCAAATCAAGTATACCGTGGTATTTAAACTTATAAACATATGCAACTGCATGAACAAAACTCATATCAAGTATTGAAAGCGGGTGTAATCTATACCAAAGCATAAGTCAAAATTATGTGCAAACTATATGCACGAAATCAAATCAAATATATGTCGGGGTGTACGAAATCAAAATCAGGTGCAATGGGTATGCACAAAACGAAAATCAGTACTACTGCTACATGAAAATACGAATCAAGTGCAACTGTGGTGCACATAGGAAATATCAATCATGAAACAAATCGTCAAAATATCGAAATCCAAAACGAAGGAAACGTGATATCCGTATCACCAAGTCGCAAATCATAAATAACTGTCATCGATGTGCCCCTCCTTTAATGTCGAAAGGTGCCGGTGCACCCAAGACTGGCAGAGCAAGAATATCTACTCGCTTCTTGCCTACGGTCTGGCGTCCTCTGTCCTTAGATCCTCATTTCACTTTGTGGATTACCAGTTACATGACTCCTCGGCTCGACAGCCCGATTCAGAGTAATGACAGAAACCGTTCCATTCTGGCGCTTCTCTGAAGATCTCCTGACCAATTAACATAGTCACTCGTAACGTATCACGTCAATGATGGCAGCCCCTGGCCCACTGAGTATGCGCGATACAACCGATCCTGGGTCCAAGTCTTCAGAGGAATACGCTTCCGCTCGTCTTTTCTCGATAGACTTACAACATATCTGTGTGAGGTTCCTTCTATCCAAAGCTGGTCAACTTTCTGATCTTACATCGGAGCATCCAACGATTAATGTCCTTTCTTGATCGATTTACTCTAGATCTGTGTAAGATCCTTCAAACTGGAATTCTTCAACTTAACTGAGCCTGCGTCGGCGCATCAGATCAGACGAATCATCTCAGTCACTCTATTCAAGATGGACTAGCTATCTTCTATCACATCTCCATGTATAAACTCATGTTGCCTCAGCTTCAATGGTCTGGGGGAGATATCTTATCAATCACAGCAGCAACTGTCTCATCTGTCCGCACGATAGACAATGCCTCAATCATCTGGAGTAGATGGTGCATCAACAGTCTTTACATTCTGGCTAGTCTCTAGCAGTGGCCCGATCATCTGATGTAGACGGTACCTTAATAGTCGTTGCTATCTGGCTGGCCTCTAGCCATGGCCCAATCACCTGGTGTAGATCTTGAACGCTCATGTCAACAAGAAATCTCAATAAAATAATAAATTAGTGTGTTTTTGTGTCACCGGAATATATCCTAGTCAGTCATCGTCCATGATGAGCTCGCTCTGACCGCAGCTCTCTTTGTTCGTGCAGCCAAGGTAATGGAAACCATGATCCGATATCGATGATGATAGATCATAGGAATGAATAGAAATACAATGCATAAGAAATGTACATCCTAAGGCTACTTAAGCGAAGTAGCGTATCGTAAGTATGCCGCAGAACATACACACGGTACGTCACTCTACTTAAGTCACATATTCCATCAACCAAGGTCAACCTACGTGATGAAAGTTCGGGTCTAAAACCCCCTCGGTCAAGTCTAAGTTCCATAAGGTCAAGCCTAGGTTCCGAAATATATATATGCCCTAGACTCCGCATAGTCAAACCAAGACTCGAACCAAGGTTAAACCCAACGCTCTGATACCAACATTGTCACGACCCGGAAAAGGCACGTGACTGGAACTTGAATCATGTGAAGTCTATATGACCCCACCTAATTCAAGTAAGCCAAAAGCCCAGAAATCTAAACCTTTTAGGAAAAATAGTGGAGGTGATATTTTGAAATAATGGTTTAATAAAATCAGGTTCTTTCGTGAAAACATAAGAAACTTATATGAAAAATAATGTTTTATAACTAGCTTGAAAACATGTTTCGTCATTTGAAATTTGGGCAGCACCTCCTTTGTATATTTTAACCCGAAAACACTACAAGCAATAATAATCATAGGCATCCCCAAGTGGAAGCTAACTCTTCGCCAATTGGCGGAAACAACCACGCAAGATATAAATATTCAACGCCGAAGGCGAGGATCAAACTCAGAACGAAAATAAAGAAAACATGCATCAAAGAAATCAGCAAAAAGAAATAATACATGAGTGTGACTCTAAGGCCAAAAGAATATACAAGTCGAGGTTTCTAAGTCTACAAATATACATAGTCTGGTTAATGGATCTTTTAACTAGATACAACTGAAATAAAAGTACAAGTGCAATGTGTTGGAGATAGTGCCCTCAGAGTCAATTATTAGGTCACAGGTACGTGATTGCAATGATTGATGGAGGACCTATCCCGGTAGGACAATCTTACTCGAGATGATAGTATGCTATCTGGTTTACCTTTATCATCGTGTACTGCTTTAAGTGACCTGACAAGTCGCTATTACACGTTGATAGAGCCCCTAGGATTCTTGCTTGACCACCAGCAGTATGAGGGCGATCATATAAGTGGGAGCTGGGGTCTATAAGCATATCCTTAAATGGTCCCTAGTCGTGTGAGTTTCGAGACAGGGCATCGATACTCCAGAGTAGACTAGTGTATACAGTCGAGACCCCGACGAGGGGCGGTGGCTGGTCTCACAAGCCACTGGTGTCAGTTGGATCACCTAAGATGTATACAGGTGCTTATTGGGTTATGAGTACACCGGACAGGACTCGCCGGGAACATGCTAGTTGGTCATATACCAGACGTCAGATGGCAGTTCCCTGGTGACATGTGTACAGGTTAGTTCATCGACCTGGGGATCGTCATTTGTCTCGTGTGAGTTCCCACTGTACTTTGATTACTACCCTACCACGGCTCAAAGGAGTCGTGCAAACAGGTTTTAGTTGGGTACAGTCCCGAGCCACATGGAGGCAGTGAGCGTATCTTCAGGGGTTCGTCTCTCCCGGTATTGGGGGTGAGGTCGTGCTGTGTCTAGGAGAGCCATTACACGAAGCCCTCGGCCGAGGTAAGGAGATTTACTGGTAGGTATTCCAGTAGTATCTCAGGGTGTTCTGGGCTACACTCCGACACGACTTGTACCGCTTTTGGGGGTCTGACTTTTACCAACCCCCTAGGCCCGCCATGCGATGCTCATAGACGAACTGACCGGACTGTACGGATATTGTCACTGACAGGCTCAGTAGGGTTGTCAGGCTGAGTTCGCTCACAGACGTCCCTTTTAGTCAATACCTGGTAGCCCGTTACGTATTGGCTTATACCTCTGACGTGCTAGTGGTTAAATCCACAACCAAGGTGTTGACGAGTCTTTAGAGTCCCCCACATTCTGTTACTCAGCTTTCGGGCGAAAGGTTGTAGAGGCCGTATGGAGATATGGCAAGGTCCGATCAGATACGTGCGGTATTGCACGGATCAGGATCGGACAGTTTGTACTATAGGCCGTATGGATATATGGCAGGGTTCGATCAGATACGTGCGGTATTGCACGGATCAGGATCGAACGAATAATACTAGCCGGCTTTGGTTTAAGCCGGATCCTAGTTTAGTACAGTGGAGATTTTGTCTCATTGCATTTGTATTTCGGTCGAAATACAGATGCCGGTGTGTATGCACAGTATCGGGGTTTTCCTGTAATTTATTACGGGACCAGTTTTCTGGAGTTGCCAGTTTGCTTTTCGTTTCGGCCGATTTCCTTTGTATCGTTCATTGGCCGAAGATTGGTGGAGGAGGGTTTATTTGCATTGTTGCAAATAGGCATTTGTGGAGGGGGTTCTTTGCATCTTGTTGCATCATGATGGCTTTCATGATGGTTGCACCATCCATTGACCTTTCTTGAGTTCATGATTGCTTGACTTGGTGAGGTGATGGTTGAGGTGGAGTGTTGGTTATTCCTTTATCATCATGGTTGTTAATGATGAGGTTGTTGGAGTGTTAGTTTAGGCTTGTGATCATTTCTTTTGATGATAGCCTCTCTCTTGCATTATTCTCTTGATTCACTCTCTTGAGTTTTGTGACTCTCTCATATTCTCACTCACCCCTCACTTGCATGGCAGGCCACTTCCCTCAAGGGCTGTCCAAAATTCTAGTGTAGGGATTTACACTCTTTTGGCTTGGCAAAAATCATATTAGCTCCTCCTCCAAAAGCTTGTATCATCCCTCCACCAAAATGGCAACTTCCAATACCCCAAATGAGACTTGCTCACTAGATATTCTACAGCAAATCTCGGGCACGTCGACTAGCCAGCTTCGTGCCCGAGTTGCCTCGGCATTGAGGTGGGAGCCCGTAAAAGAAGTAGGCGATGTGGTGCACTTCCGGCGACGAGGTGGAGACGGGACATTCCGCAGGAGATCGGGACGATGACGAGAAGACCGGAGGACTTAGATCGTCGGTATATCTCTATTCCCTTTCTTGTAGTTGGCTAGGACTAATTAATGGTTCGATCCGGGTATTAGCGCGCGGCGGTTTGCCAGTTCAAGAAAATTAAAGTTTATCACCGCTTCCGCATTTGGCCGTCGGATTGACGGCCGGGGCGCCGCCGTGCACTTACATTGGTATCAGAGCCTCGCCATTAACTTAGTCTAGCTTTGTGTAATGTGTTTGCATTTTCGATCGATGAAAAATCCCAAAACCGCATTTTTGCCCGCATCAGTTTTCTGTTGAAAATTTTTGGTGTCAAAAAATTTTTCAAGTTGCATAAAACTAGTGTACTGGAAGATCTAAGAGTGCTGCAAAAATTCGAGACACTAATCTCTTCAGGGGAGTGCGGAACCGCGGCAAAACCCTACTTGTTGCCGCGGTTCCGCCGCAGTATGAAGGATTCAGTGGGTCGGGTTTTTACAGTGGGCTTCTGGGGTTAAAATTAGGGTTTTTGGAATATTAATATTGGGCCCAAAATTTCCTGATCTGCTGCAGTAATGTTTTGGGGCCCACTTGTTAAAATTTGATTGATCGGATATTTTTAAACACATTATTTCACAGTATTTACATTATATCTGCGACCGTGAATGTCACTCGATCGGTAAATCCGGTCTAACTGCTATAGCCCGGTTAGACGGATTTGCGAACGTGACTTTCACGTTGATGTTCTGTTTTTGCTGTGATGTTGCGGATCGGTCGTGGGGGATAGCCTGGATGCAATGCTAGTACAGTTGTGGTTGTATTATGTACATTTGATATTGCGGGGCGAGCGTCCGACATGTGGACTGCCGTCACTGCCTGTTTGTATTATTATTTTGGGGCACGGCCAGGTTGCGGTCGATGTACCCGTTGTATGTATATTTTACTTTCTGTACTAGGATTGCCCCACGGAGGGGTGCACGGATAGCCGGGTTCTAGAGGGCAACAAGCCCGCATCTCATGGCATTGGGACGGAGGGGGCTTCACTCTAGGATTGGCAGGCTATTCGCCGCACTCGTAGGGGGTACAGGTTGACCCAGGAGGGGTGCCCAAGTTACCGGATTCCGTGAAGTGCTGGGTGGTCCATTCACGGAGCTGAAGGGGGCTGCCTCGCTTCAGGTTTTAGCGGGTGACTTGCCGTGCCCGTAGGGGTCTAGGATTTCATTGCACAGGCTATCCACACGACCAGGGGAACGTCGGGTTTCAGCGGCTCTGTGAAACCCGGGGATCCCAGATATCTGTATTGTTTCTGTGATGCTGTACATTTTCTGTGATGTTGCATTTTATTCACGCCTTGAGCGAATATAATATATTGGTATATATATTAGTAGATGTTGTATATGTTTTACATCCGCGCTAGTCCAGTCCCCGCTCTGTCGTTAGTTAGCTAACCTAACGGGTAATGACGGGACCCAGTGGCGAATGCGGATGGCATATACGTACATCAGTATATTTTCGTTCTTTTTGGTGTGATCAATTGATGGGACTGCGTTGATTTGGATCAATGCAAGTTAAAAACAAACCTAATCTGATGTTGTTGGAACACTTTTCAAAAAGCTGTTATTGCAAGGACGTTCACTCTTGTTTTGCATCGTGGTATTCAGATGGAATATCCTGCTCCTCAGTCGACGAGGCAAGGGCCGAGATCCCTTCACCGGGAGTGACCCCTTGGACAAAAGTTTGCGTCAGGGCATTAACTTCACTATAGCCGATTACTTTTGCTTTGCACCGTGGTATTCAGTTGGAATATCCAGCACCTCATTCTACGGGGAAAGTGCCGAGATCCCTTTACCGGGAGTGACCTCTTTAGCAACGGTTTTCGTCACTATATTTTCTAAAAAGCTATCAGTTCCTTCAACGATATCAAGTTCATTACGTTAAAGGTTTTCGCCAGAAACCATTCGTAGCCCTCCGTCGTTAAATATGGGTGGTCAATAGTATTCAAGCTGTGTTTGTTGGCCAAAGTCAAGGCACAGTGTTTGGTAGCTATTGGGGTATTCATATGCAGCATAGATAGATGCGTTGGTTTGGGGCAGTCGTACAGCCTTGTTGGCCAAAGTCAAGGGCTTGTGCGGGTAGGCTCAAATTAACCTGGAGAATGACGGGTAGAACTTGACATGTGACTTATGATTTGTTGGCCAAAGTCAAGGTCATAAGAGCATGGGGTAAAAATCACATCGGGAGTTTCAAAAGAACTGAAACTTGCCAGATATGCGCATACCTTCTGGTGTGTGATACCGTGAGCGGATTCCGTCACGTTATCATGCGATGATAGTTGGATCCCGATTCCCACTGATGAGTTAGTTTACTCCTCGGGTGACCCCGACTAATTCTTCTTTCAGGTTTGGAGGAGAATTTGAGGTACAGTGGGAGGTTTTCAGATTAGATAAATTGGTAACCATTCTGATCTAGGTTAGAGTGCACGCTGAGTGTTTCTTTTCTCTCTCTGGCAGCGACCATTGACCCGACCCTAAGACTATGACTCAGTGACCAAGTTGACCGAATCTTCTTAAACACTGGCTTTTTGATTGTCAAAGTTGCAAACCTCATTGCCACTCCTACTTTTACCCTTTTCTCCAGGACACCCCGTATTACTACGAACGTCCACTTCCATTGGACAAAACCATCGTATGGTTAGATACGAACTCGAAGGAATTTATTCGAGGATGGTTTCAGGTTCTGGAGAAAACGGATAGGATTATTCAGTTGTCTTTTCCTTTTACCTTCTCTCCGGTTGCGAGTACTCCTTGGTTTAGGAGATAGTACACCTATTACGCAAATTGGATAGTCTTCTTCCAAACCTTAGGCTGGTGCCGACCGGTAGGGAATGAAGAAAACCAATTAGCCTAACGATGGTGTACAGAAGGTATTAAGTTCAGACAAAGCAAGGGATTAGTAAGAGGGCAAAGTAAATTGCAACAGATATTCACGATCAAACCAAGTATTCCTTCGCCAATCCTAAAATCACCTTTGTATTTCTCCAGGACACTCCGTATCACTACGAAGATCCACAGTTTATTGGATACTCCATCGTATGGTTATATACGAACTCGAAAGGAATTTGTTCCAGTTCGGGGATGGATTCTGGTCCAGGAGAAATAGGAATAAGGTTTATTCGGTTGTCTTTTATCTTCACCCTCTCTCATTGCGAGTGTTCCTAGGATTGGGACAGTACACCCATTATGCTTATTGGATAGTCTTCTTCCAAACCATAGGCTGGTGCCGAACGGTAGGGAAGGAAGAAAACCATTTGGCCTAAAGGTGTGTGCAGAAGGTAAAGACTAAAGACATATGAAGGGATTTGGAGAGGTGGGAAAGAATTATACGGTTACAGTCGTGAATCTGGAAGAGTCATTACTAGGAATACCAGGATACCCCATCGAAACATTTCGATGTTTCAGTTTCACTGTGTAGTATTAAAAGAAAACTGATTTCCCGATTAAATACTTACTCCAGGGTATGTATTTACCAGTTATGATTCTCACATCTGTATGGCTTTACAGATGATGAGTGGGAGTAAGTTATTGGGAATTGGGTGATTATCCTCATTAAATCGGGATTCGTTGTAATCAGTGATATTTGAGGAAATCACCTGGGTTGGTTGCCGGACGGCAAACATTTGGTTTTGAATATCCTCTGTTATGCACCAATTTCAAATTGATATATCTGTACGTCTATTTTCATAGAGTGAGATATACCTTTTTGAAATTATGTCTACGACATTTACCTATATCAGTGGATGGTTAGGTAAGGAGCATTAAACAGCGGTGTAATTCTTCTTAACCATAAGTACAGTTTTCAACCTACGACACACAGTGAATGAGTTATCAGACTCAAGGGACTTATACAGAGTATTGTATGTTGTCCAGGGTCCATCAGGACAGAGGGGTTGGTCCTCGTACTATATTCGGTTTACTTATGACTTCTCTAGTTTTTAGACAAGTGTTTCGTGGAAACACAGGGTCCGAATTTTGAGAAGTTATAGGTATTTGAATAGAGTAGAGAACCAGGTATAGCAAGTATCGGGATTCTTCAAAGTGATCGAAGATGTAGATACTTGTATATGGTATTCAGTTGATAGTAATGATTAAGAGATCTTGCTTCTCTTTCAGGTTACTCATAATTGGAAGCATTCCTAAGTTGAGTAACGCTGATCGGCCTCCTTCCATTTAGTTGACATGCACTGGAGACAGTTGCATGATTTGAATCTGGTTCAATTAAATCAGTGCCTCTGGTCCTATATGGGATATAGAACAGTTCATATCTTAACGATGTTAAGGTACGGGGAGTTGTCCGGCTTATGCTTAAAACCAGACACTGGACAACTCAAGGCACGTTTCTGTAATGGCTGTTTGTGGGTTGACCCAGGCTATGACGCGGGTTGATTTTCTACTATCTGGATGAACAATAGCAACATTGTTCTAGACTCGCCACAGTTTTAATAAAAATGGATTTTTTCAGAAAACAGTAGTGGGAGTATGGTAGAACTGGAAGTGATTCCAGAACCACAAACGATTACTGAAGATTTGATAAGGAACCTAAAGATTCAATCTGGTTTGACACTCCATTGGCCACTCCGCAGATACGGTGGGTAACTTCAGGCACCCGAGAGGTACTACGGTAGCCTCAAGGACGGTGACAGGGAAGTTCTTGTTTACCCACAATTACCATTGCTGTTGTTCCAGGCTGCGAGACCCGGCGGGAGGATAAGTATAGCGTCGTTCTGAACTCGCTTTAGAAGTGTACGTGTATATGACTCTGCCAGAGGGTTGTCGTAGTCAGTGGGAGCAACGGAAGCATTGGTGGACAGGTAGCTTATGTCTATTTATAGACTAAAGCAGATGTAGCGGAGATAGATCATCTATTTCTGACGTGACAGTCATAGGTTTGACTTCATCAGAATAGGGGATGGATCTGTTGAGAAGGTAGTAGGGTGTGATGTCCTGGTATTTGGATGACATACACAGAGTAGGAAAAGAAACTCCTATACTACAATCGGTTATACTTTGGTCGTCACACAGTGGTTTCTCCACATGGGACTTGGACATTATGTCAGACATTCTGGTTACTATATCTATGGCTTTAGATCTAGATTTGGGTAGTCTCCCAATCAGGGTACTTAGACAGCATTCTAAGAGTATTTAGAATGGACGACTCCTGGCACGGTAGTGTACCTGCAGGTGATGGAGTCACCCTCTCTAAAGGTGTCTTACAGACTAAAGGGGAGAGGGATGTGCATGATTGGCAGATCACTTGCTTAGGCAATTGAGTCAATCATGAGATGTCAAGTACCACACCAGATGTTGTTCTTGCACTAGATGCAATAAGTTGATATTGATCCTATCCTGGAGAAACAGTCGGAAGCAGTTTTAGAACATAAGTGGATGTTCTAGGGATATGATAACAACAGCCTCATTCGGGAGACAGTTATCATTCCAGGCTTCCAAGGTGACATGGACGACAAGGAGG
The DNA here is from genome assembly GCA_030015575.1 of Agapanthus africanus. NCBI lineage: Eukaryota > Viridiplantae > Streptophyta > Magnoliopsida > Asparagales > Amaryllidaceae > Agapanthus > Agapanthus africanus. Next base: position 630,124,083 of record CM057342.1, read on the forward strand.
TTGTCAGAGTTATAGTTTTCCTTCTGACGAGGGGCAGTATTTTAGACAGGTGGTCCAAGGCAATACTGAGGGAGGCATGGCGCAAGATACTGATTAAGTTCAGTTGACGATACAGTCTCAGAAGTTTGGATTTGGAGTTCATTTATGAGCTATGTCCCATCAGACATCCAGACACATTCTAAGACAGGTATTGCTCATTTCGGGAGATGGGTTTCTCCGCGAACTTGAGATATAGAGAGACATAGAAAGAAACAACTAAGCGGATCCACTCACTGAGGCTATTCCTCGAACGCAATAGTTTCGCAAACGAGCTTTGTGAGATTGACTAGTAGAGGAGTTGGGTGTTCGGTATCACACGGGCTGTGAGTATGCGACATCGCAATAATTAGCCTTGAGTGCAAGTGGGAGATTGTTGGAGATAGTGCCCTCAGAGTCAATTATTAGGTCACAGGTACGTGATTGCAATGATTGATGGAGGACCTATCCCGGTAGGACAATCTTACTCGAGATGATAGTATGCTATCTGGTTTACCTTTATCATCGTGTGCTGCTTTAAGTGACCTGACAAGTCGCTATTACACGTTGATAGAGCCCCTAGGATTCTTGCTTGACCACCAGCAGTATGAGGGCGATCATATAAGTGGGAGCTGGGGTCTATAAGCATATCCTTAAATGGTCCCTAGTCGTGTGAGTTTCGAGACAGGGCATCGATACTCCAGAGTAGACTAGTGTATACAGTCGAGACCCCGACGAGGGGCATTGGCCAGTCTCACAAGCCACTGGTGTCAGTTGGATCACCTAAGATGTATACAGGTGCTCATTGGGTTATGAGTACACCGGACAGGACTCGCCGGGAACATGCTAGTTGGTCATATACCAGACGTCAGATGGCAGTTTCCTGGTGACATGTGTACAGGTTAGTTCATCGACCTGGGGATCGTCATTTGTCTCGTGTGAGTTCCCACTGTACTTTGATTACTACCCTACCACGGCTCAAAGGAGTCGTGCAAACAGGTTTTAGTTGGGTACAGTCCCGAGCCACATGGAGGCAGTGAGCGTATCTTCAGGGGTTCGTCTCTCCCGGTATTTGGGGTGAGGTCGTGCTGTGTCTAGGAGAGCCATTACACGAAGCCCTCTGCCGAGGCAAGGAGATTTATTGGTAGGTATTCCAGTAGTATCTCAGGTGGAAAAAATCGAATGTCAATGAAAGATTAATAAAAATGAATTAAGACCAGTTTTTCTTTTCTTTGCTGATTCCTCTCAATGAAATTTGTTCTGGGCTACACTCCGACACGACTTGTACCGCTTTTGGGGGTCTGACTTTTACCAACCCTCTAGGCCCGCCATGCGATGCTCATAGACGAACGGACCGGACTGTACGGATATTGTCACTGACAGGCTCAGTAGGGTTGTCAGGCTGAGTTCGCTCACAGACGTCCCTTTTAGTCAATACCTGGTAGCCCGTTACGTATTGGCTTATACCTCTGACGTGCTAGTGGTTAAATCCACAACCAAGGTGTTGACGAGTCTTTAGAGTCCCCCATATTCTGTTACTCAGCTTTCGGGCGAAAGGTTGTAGAGGCCGTATGGAGATATGGCAAGGTCCGATCAGATACGTGCGGTATTGCACGGATCAGGATCGGACAGTTTGTACTATAGGCCGTATGGATATATGGCAGGGTTCGATCAGATACGTGCGGTATTGCACGGATCAGGATCGAACGGATATTACTAGCCGGCTTTGGTTTAAGCCGGATCCAAGTTTAGTACAGTGGAGATTTTGTCTCATTGCATTTGTATTTTGGTCGAAATACAGATGCGGGTGTGTATGCACAGTATCGGGGTTTTCCTGTAATTTATTACGGGACCAGTTTTCTGGAGTTGTCAGTTTGCTTTTCGTTTCGGCCGATTTCCTTTGTATCGTTCATTGGCCGAAGATTGGTGGAGGAGGGTTTATTTGCATTGTTGCAAATAGGCATTTGTGGAGGGGGTTCTTTGCATCTTGTTGCATCATGATGGCTTTCATGATGGTTGCACCATCCATTGACCTTTCTTGAGTTCATGATTGCTTGACTTGGTGAGGTGATGGTTGAGGTGGAGTGTTGGTTATTCCTTTGTCATCATGGTTGTTAATGATGAGGTTGTTGGAGTGTTAGTTTAGGCTTGTGATCATTTCTTTTGATGATAGCCTCTCACTTGCATTATTCTCTTGATTCACTCTCTTGAGTTTTGTGACTCTCTCATATTCTCACTCACCCCTCACTTGCATGGCCGGCCACTTCCCTCAAGGGCTGTCCAAAATTCTAGTGTAGGGATTTACACTCTTTTGGCTTGGCAAAAATCATATTAGCTCCTCCTCCAAAAGCTTGTATCATCCCTCCACCAAAATGGCAACTTCCAATACCCCAAATGAGACTTGCTCACTAGATATTCTACAGTAAATCTTGGGCACGTCGACTAGCCAGCTTCGTGCCCGAGTTGCCTCGGCATTGAGGTGGGAGCCCGTAAAAGAAGTAGGCGATGTGGTGCACTTCCGGCGACGAGGAGGAGACGGGACATTCCGCAGGAGATCGGGACGATGACGAGAAGACCGGAGGACTTGGATCGTCGGTATATCTCTATTCCCTTTCTTGTAGTTGGCTAGGACTAATTAATGGTTCGATCCGGGTATTAGTGCGCGGCGGTTTGCCAGTTCAAGAAAATTAAAGTTTATCACCGCTTCCGCATTTGGCCGTCGGATTGACGGCCGGGGCGCCGCCGTGCACTTACACAATGGTGGTCACGATGCAAAGGTATCCCACCTATCAATTGCAATCACCCTGAAGAAGGTAGTGTGCCAGCAAACCATAACGGAACCTGTGCGGTCAAACCTGCAAGAAAACTGTGGCATAATGGGGCTGAGTTGCCAAATCGTGAGTAGAAGACATCACCGAGTAGAAACCGAATGTATGACTATCTCCTAAGTCATTCAATATAATAATAGTAATATAAAGACATCGAGTGATGACAAGTGTAATAAAATAACATAAAGTGATATCAAGGGTTACACTATAAACATAAATGTGATATCAAGTACTCGTGTCCGTGTCGTAAAGTAGTAACATGTCATGTGTATGATGTATGAATGCATCAGTCAATGTGTGTCTAGCAATGACACACTAAAATCACGATAAAACCTGAGTACTTACCATCGACACTCGAAAACATCATGAAAACCGTGTCTGTCCGCAACTCATAAATCTCATATCTCGAGCTCCGTCTGTCCGGATCGGCCCCATCATCTAATCTCACGACTGTGGTTAGTATCCTCAGGATATCCGTCGAGCAAAATATCACCGGTCGGTAGAGCTCCCCTGCCGGGCTCAACGACTCTATCTCTCTATATGGCCTTCTTGTCCCGGGGTACCACACCAGGTCTACCATGTACCCGCAAACGGTGTCGCCAACGCTCCTCGCAGTGGGTAATCATATATCATATATGCTCCAGAACTGAGAAATCTCATGGTGGACGCCACACATCATATCAAGGAAAAACCGCATTTTTCTTTTAAAAGGAGCCTAAGTTTTCAATTACATATGCAGTTTCCTAAATCCAGAAATCTCATGAAATCGAAATCTTAAATCATGAGCTAATAATGATCAATGAATATCGCATAAAAACCCTCAAAAGTGCATAAACAGAAAGTATATATGAATGCGTGTGGCATTTAAGTAAGGAAAGCAATATCTAAACCAGCAAGGGAGATCATGAATGCTAAAAAATACCAGTAAACTACAAATTATAAGATATTACGAGTGAAGTAATGGTTCTCTAATGTGTACGTGGCATGCCAATTATCGATGATGATGTGTGTGAGCCAGCCAGTAAGTGTACGTACAACATACGCATCATCGGTAATGGTGCATATGTCCTAATAGACGAGATCATAACAGCTAATGCAAAACATGTATATATGCAATGCAATGGAATTAACAAGAACAGAGTAGAAAGTAAATAGTAATCTATACATATCCGAGTCGATATAACTAATAGTTGGCGATCCAGCCTCATAGTATCACGTACGGTATAACACATAGTACGACATCCTCAAGTTAAGAGTGTGGATCAATCATCGTATATATATCTCGTACGATATAGTCCGTCGTACGGCATCCTCTAAGTCGAGGGTACGGGTCAAATATCATATATATATCATCATTCGTACGGTATCATCTATCGTACAAAATCATAATCACGGGTACGGATCTAAGGTATCGTACATCCTATTATATCATCAGGTCACGTATTATCGCATGTTATGCGTATATCGCCCAACGATTCGTTAATATATCATATTATATATGAGGTCTCAAGTCGATCATAAATCATAACCTCACGACATCATGTCCGATCATATCGACTCACATCCATATAACATAAACTATCCTCATCTCACGTGTATATGTTTGTATATATATATATATATATATATATATATATATATATATAAACATACGCGCACACACACATATATAGATACACATGCACACATAGATACACCTACACACACATCAATATATACCAAGTGTAAGTGTGTGAGTGCGTGTGTGCATGTGCGTGTGTGACAACACATATCCTAAGGTTCACGACTAAGGTTAAAGATGCTAAGGTTATATCTTCCTATGAAATCATTTATTCTAATCCTACTGTCTCCTAAAACCCTATTTGCTAAATATCCAAGTCTTGTATCAACACACACACACACACACACACACACACACATACACATAACCTATTCTACGGTTGCGGGGGTGCTATATGCCATACACCCGACTTCCCCAGTAGATATACATGTAATCACCTTCGATCCTCGCTTGCCGAAGTCGATGACGTCTTGTTCTCCCTTGTTTTCCTGAAGACCACGAAAAGTTACCTACATATCAAAATACATCGTATCGCATCAAAATCATATTCGAAAACCGACATATCATGCGAAGTGTTCATAGGTTAGAACCTATAGCCTACATATGCAAAAACAACCAAATAACCGTCATCGTTGACGTACAAACGTCCAACGACCAAATCAAAATTCAAATACCAATAACCAAGTTTTAGAAATCGGAAAAAATTGCCAAAACCAACTCAAAATGCTCACAGATTTTTGATCAGGTATAAAGGGACTAAACTAACAATACAGGGGCTAGGTTATAAGGTAAGTGAGCTACATGCCAAACTCTAACACCAATGCCCAAACTTAGGCCGGTGAGACAAGCCAAAAATCCGGTGTTGCCAGTCCCAATAGGAAATTTTTGGCTCGTATTCCTGTGGTTGTTTTCTAGTGGTCTAACTAGTGTTAGTTGTATGTATGCCCTAGAGGCCAGTATTGTACAGATGATGTATATTATATTGGATGCTTGGACATATATAGAGATGACTTTCTTGCTCGATATGATAGTATGCTATCTGGTTGCTCTTTATCTTAACATGTACACTAGTCTCTTTATACTGTCTTATAGTTACATGTTGGTAAAGCCCTTAGGATGTGTACTTGACTACCTGGACTATGATGCAGATCATACTAGTGGGGACATGGTAGTCCATAAGTACATCCTTCAAGGTCCCTAGTCGTGGGTGTATCGAGACAGGGCATCGATATACCAGTGTAGACTAGCGTATACGCTTCTCGACCCATGAGATGGGCGATGGATGATCCCATATCCATTGATGTTTGACATCAGAGATGGTATACGGGTGCTCAGTGGAGACTGGGTACACTGAACGGACTCGCCGAGAACTCCCAGATGGTATTATACCTCACGTCAGATGGCAGTTCTCAGGTGACACTTGTGCAGGTTAGTCTGTAGACCCGAGATCGTTATAGAGTCTTGTGTGATTCCCACTGTGCTTTGATCTCCACCTTACCACGTCCATGAGGGCGTGCAAAACGGTGGTCTTTGGGTACAGTCCCGAGTCACATGGAGGCAATGAGCGATAGGAGGGGTTTCGTCTCTCCCGGTATTGGGGGTTGATGTTGCGCAGTGCTCGATTGGCCGTAACAGGGAAGTCCCTGGCCAGGGCTGATCAGAGATTTGCTGGTAAGTGTTACCAGTAGCTTCTCGACCCGTTATGAGCCTCACATCGGCACGACTTATCGGTTATTGGGGTCTGACGTTTACCACCCCTAGACTTGATATGCGACATATCAGACGAACAGACCGGACTGTACGGTAAGTGTTACTGGTTGGATTCACAGGAGTGTGAGCGGGCTATCTCGTCGATCTTCTGATCGCTCAATACCCGGATGGCCGTTACGTTTAGCAGACCGCTTGCGGCTTGTGGGTGCTTGATATGATCATCATCTGCTACCGGCGTATTGACGAGTCTTTAAAGTCCTACACAGAGGTTTCCTGGCTCAAGCGAAACGAAATAGGAGCGCATATGAGATATGTGAAGGACCGAGAATAATGCGTGTATGTGATACCGCATTTCATTCTCGCGACATATGTTTCGATTGGTTATATTCGATATGACCTAGTTATCGAATCATTGATTCGATAAATCGATACATTGGATTCTAGTCGGTTATGTGCGACATGACCGGATCATTGAATCAAATGTTGATTTAATGATTTAATGTATAATTATATATTTGATATATTGCATTGCATTAACTAGTATTGGTTCACTTTATATGGATTTTCTCACTTGATGTGCAAGAAGTATATGTGATATACTTTTGTGCACATATTTGTATCATGTTTGATGATACTTGCTCACATGGTTAAGTGTAAAGAATTAAACCATGGTTATGTAGATAATTAGGGTTTTGATTTATTATCTCTTTTATTTATCCATTCTTTATTTATTTAAATGGATAAATGAAAACATAATGGTTTCTTTTTATCATGAAGCTTGTTGAAGCTTCATGAAGCTTTGACTAAAGAAACCATTTTGTCTTCTAGCTTAACCCTAACCCTTCTCATTTACCATGGTCTTTTCTCTACACTTAACCATGGTTAAGATATGATAAGTATTGATTTATTTTTCTAAAAAACACAACACTTATCATATTCTAGCTTCATCTTCTCCTTCTTCTTCAAGAAAGAAAACTAGATGCCATCAATGGCAACTTGAGCAAAAGTGAGTGAAATCCAATTCTAAAGTGAACCCACCTCCTATTTCTTCACCCTCTACCTCTTGCCAAGTTGTTTTGGGTGTTTCCTTCACAAGTTTCTCAACTTGGTGAAGTTGGAGCTTGAACTTGTGCAACCTCGACGTAGATCATCTTCGGCACGAAGCCGACGACCTATTCCGCTCATTTCTTCGATGAAGCCGATGCGAGAGTCCGAGATCCAACTAGGGCAGCGAGAGGACGCCTACGTGGAGCTTAGGAAGTGGAGAAACGGATCTACAAAGGTTGTAGTCTCTCTCCTTTAGTTAATGTGTTAACTAGTTTAATGTTTCGCCTAGAAATCTAGCCGACGATCCGTATTAGGGTTTCTCGGCACCCATAAAATTTTAAATTGGCATGATCGATGCCTTGTGAGACCTCTATAGTGTGCCTAGGAACCCTACAGTGGTATCAGAGCCTAGCTAGAGCCTTAGGCGAAGTCTAGACGGAGTTTGAAGTCCGAACGAACCGAAACCCTAACTCACAAAATGCTCTCTGTACATTTTCTAAAATCTGGGATTTTTCCAAATTAAAAATATGCAGAAAAATCAGCAGGTGATTCTAAGAGTTACTGTGAAATTCGACAGCCCAAATCCACCATGTCGCCGCGGTTCCGCGGCATGAGCATGGCTCATGCGGCGGTTCCGCGGCCGTACGGCGTAATTAAACAAAGAATTCTGCACAGTAATTCTTATTTTCCAGTGCTGGTTTTCCTGGGAATTTTTAAAATTTATTCAAGAGTTGCATTTTCTGGGGTTGTATTGGGAATCGTAGATTCGATCGGATTGTTAAACTTCGTCTATATGTTTTTCCGGATAATTTTTGGTATGTTAAAAAGTTCGACCGGATATAAATACCCAACTTTTTCCCTGCCGGAAAATATCCAAGTGTTGGATTTTTGCATGGTTTAAGGACATTCTAAGTAGTGCAAGTAACGCGATGGTCCCTCTAGAAGACAACAAACCTTAACTCGATTATGTGACCGTCTTGAACTGCCCTTTGAACCTTCGGGTTTGGGGCAGTACGGCGTGCCACATGTGAGGCGTTGGCTTGACCCTTCTACGGCTGGACCGTTAGTACTGAGGCATGAAGAGAATGTCTTTGAACCTATTTCATGTGTTGGACGGTTTCGGGAAAACTTGGGTGTTCGAATGTTCGATCGGAAAGTTTAATATATTCTATTTATCCGGAATGGGATACAATAATTGGAATTCACAAACAGTTATGAGATAACTAAATGAATGATATAAATCTAGCGGTTTAGTTTCATTTGATGTTGAAAAGAGTTTTCGATAATAAGACTAAAATGCGGGGTTTATAATTGTTAGGCATGTGATGTCTAAGGTATTCATTGGATTAGGCATGTGATGTCTAATAAGATTGCGGATTCCAACTATTGTAGTTTTACACTTTATTTTCTGTGACCGTAAGTGTAGTATGTTCATATCGCCGGTTTCGTTGCTATACGTCAACGACAATTGGGGTATGCATACTTACTTACGTTGATGACATGTGATGTTATGTGTTGCTGGATATGTTATATTGGATTGTCGTGTTAGAATAGCCGGGGTTTTTTATGTGAGATGAGTGTTTTTCATTTTCATTCATGTAAAAACTTGTATGTAATATTCTTTTATTTGTGGCACTTCCAGGTTGCGGAAGTTGTCACCTTTTGTATATTGTTTACTTTTCCGCATTAGGATAGACCCAAGGAGGGGAGCACAAGTAACCGGGTTCTGGGGTCCAGTGGGAGACCAACTCGAGGAGTCGAGTCCGGGTCTCCTAACCCTAGAATTGGCAGGGTTGCTTGCCGCTCTCGTAGGGGTCTAGGGGTGTGAGATTGGCTATTCATCATGACCGTGGAATCCGTGTTTTATACTGGCTCGTATTGAAAACACGGACGTCCTAGTATATCCAATATTTCATATATTTCTTCTGCTGCGATATCTGTGATGTGATCATGTGATGTTCTGTGATGGATACAGTATATAGTATATATGATAAATTATATAGACGTTACTTATGTTTTACACCCGTACTAGCCCTGCCCCGCTCTGCCGTTAGTTACCTAACCTAACGGTGCACGAGGAGACATCGAGGCGAATGCGGATGGCATAAGTGTACGTCGTATTTATCTGTGATGTTTAGGTACATAAATGATGGGACTTCATTAATGTGATTAATGAAAGAAAAGAAACCTAAGATGTTGTGGAATCAAATTTTAAATAAAAAAAAGTTAGCTACAGTTCTTGCTTTGCACAGCGATATATATGATATATCCCGCACCTTATTCGATGAGGAAAGGACCGAGATCCCTTCACCGGGAGTGACTCCTTTAGTAATAACTGGCAGATGCTACAAACTCGGTTTGGTTATTGATTGCTTTTAAGAGTTTTTGCTTTGCATAGTGATATATGTGATATATTCCGCACCTCATTCGACGAGGAAAGGGCCGACGATCCCTTCACCGGGAGTGACCCCTTTAGCAAAACTAGAAAAGCCTCAAAATCACTCCATTTCAAAACTTCATTTGATTCTACAACGATATCAAGTTCATTACGCAATAGGTTTTCAGAAAAACCTGTCGTAGCCCTCCGTCATTTCAGATAAGTCCTGTTTAGTATTCGTGCTGCGTTTGTTGACCTTGTCAAGGCGCAGTGTGCGGTAGCTAACCAGTATTTATCTGCTTATGCATATGATGCAGATTGGGTTAGTGTAGTCGTACGGCCTTGTTGACCTTGTCAAGGGTTGTGCGGGTGGGTTTGATTCAATCAAGAAATGACGGGTTGAACTTGACTTGTGGTCTATGGTTTGTTGACCTTGTCAAGGTCATAGATCGTTCGGGGCAAAATATTATCGGGAATTTCAAGTGTTGAAATTTGCAATGAGATTGCATACCTTCTATGAGATAGTTGGATCCCGATACCCACTGCAAGTAAGAGTTACTCCTGGGAGAGTTTTACACATTGCAATTAGCTGATCAAGTAGGTGTCTAGAAAGGTGTTAACGAGGTTACGCCTCTGGGAAAACGAGGTTTACATTAATTAGGTTCGTGCGAAAGCACGGGGGACCTCCCTCAAAATACTGACACTGGCCTGGCTGAAAGATTGGCGAACTTGTAGTGTGTAATTAATCCCGGCTAGTCTTTCCTTTTAGGGTTTGAAGGAAGATTTGATAAAAACAGTAGGAGCCATCCTGATTAGATAAGATAATAACCAATCTGATCTTGCACGAGCTTACGCTAAAGTGTTTTCTTCTCTCTCTCTCCAGGTAGCGACCATTTCATGCCTTAATAAAGATAATAATATGGATGTATTGACCGAACCCGCATGTTATACTGTGCTGGGGAACGTTGGTTCCGTTCTTTCCTATAAGAGTTATAGGACTGAACAGGATATAGGGGAATACCAGGATTCCCATGCCACCCGAATGAAGAAAGTACATGTTGATGCATTTTCTTCGGGTGTGTTCGTTACAGAGAACTGTTTCTCCATTTGCTCCACGTCCTGGGTATTAGATACCGGGTCAGGATCCCATATATGTAATCAGTTACATGGGCTTAGGAAAGGTAGAGAACTTGTAGAAGGTGATAAAGACATTAGAGTTGGAAATGGTGCAATTGTTGCAGCTAAGACTGTCGGGGAATATCACCTTATATTACCAACTGGTAATACATTGGTTCTGAACGAATGTTATTACATGCCGAACCTGATATGCAACATTATATCGGTTTCTTTATTGAGTAAAGAGGGATATAATTTTGTATTACAGGATAATGTTATGAACATTTTCCGTAACCAAAAGTTGGTTGGATCAGGCACGTTGTGCAATGGCATTTATGTTCTAAACCAATCAACAGTTCTGAGTATAACAAACACACATAAGAGGAAGAGTTCAGAACTGAACGAATCCTTCTTGTGGCATTGTAGACTGGGTCACATCAATGCGACACGACTGGCTAAGTTGCATAAGGATGGATATTTGAAACCTTTCGAATTTTCATCTTATGACACTTGCCAGTCATGTCTCAAAGGCAAGATGACCAAAACTCCGTTTACGGGACACGGAGAAAGAGTTACCGAACTCTTGGGACTTATACATAGTGATGTATGCGGTCCCATGTCTACACATGCCAGGGATGGTTCTTCATACTTCATTACATTCACTGAAGATCTCTCTAGGTTCGGGTATGTGTTCCTGATGAAACACAAATCAGAAGCTTTTGAGAAATTTAGGGAATATAAACAAGAAGTTGAGAACCAAACCGGAAAAAGTATTAAAATCCTACGATCTGATCGAGGAGGTGAATACTTGAGCAATGAATTCCTGGACTTCCTAAAAGAGAATGTGATTCTCTCTCAGCTGACTCCTCCATATACACCACAGCACAACGGTGTATCAGAACGGAGGAACCGCACCCTATTAGATATGGTGCGCTCTATGATGAGCACAGCTGAGTTACCTATTTCCTTCTGGGGATATGCACTGGAGACAGCAGCATACCTATTGAATCAAGTTCCATCTAAATCTGTACCTACCACACCATATGAGATATGGAGTGGGAAGAGACCATATTTTAAACGAGTTAAGATATGGGGTTGTCCGGCCTATGTCAAAAGGCAAAATCCGGACAAGCTCGAGGCACGGTCAGTTCTCTGCAAGTTTGTGAGATATCCAAAGAATTCATATGGGTATTTTTTCTACCACAGTGAGGAACAAAAAGTGTTTGTTGCTCAACATGCCACCTTTTTAGAAAAGGAATTCCTTGAAAAAGAAATTAGTGGCAAAGTGGTAGAGCTGGAAGAGGTTCCAGATACACAAACAGTAACTGAAGATTTAGTGGAACCAGAAGATTCAGTAGCACCCAATGAACCCCAGCCTCTCCGCCGATCTAGTAGGGTTCCTCGCCAACCTGAGAGATACTACGGTTTTCTCATGGATGGTGGGAGCGAGGATTGCATCATGGAGGATGATGACCCAACTAGCTTCGAGCAGGCCATCACGAGTAGGGACTCAGTGAAATGGCTGGATGCTATGCGGTCCGAGATGGAATCCATGTACCCCAACAAAGTATGGACTTTGGAAGTTGCTCCTGAAGGGGTAAAACCCATCGGGAGCAAGTGGATCTTCAAGAAAAAACTTGGTGTAGATGGGAAAGTGGAGACTTTCAAAGCTAGACTTGTCGCAAAAGGTTTTCGTCAAAGACCAGGTGTGGACTATGACGAAACCTTTTCTCCAGTGGCTATACTTAAATCCATCCGGATCATGCTTGCCATCGCTGCATATCATGATTACGAAATCTGGCAAATGGATGTTAAGACCGCCTTTCTAAACGGTGATTTAGAAGAGTGCGTGTACATGACTCAGCCAGAGGGCTTCGTAGACAGTGGGAGCAGTGGGAAGGTGTGCAAGCTGCTTAAATCCATTTATGGATTAAAGCAAGCATCGCGGAGTTGGAACATCTGCTTTGACGTCGTTAACAAAGAGTTTGATTTCGTCAAAAACCCAGATGAACCTTGTATTTACAAGAAGGTGGCAGAGAGTAAGGTTGTCTTCCTCGTATTGTACGTGGACGACATACTCTTGATAGGAAATGATATTCCTAAGCTGCAATCGGTCAAGCTCTTCTTATCACAAAGATTCTCAATGAAAGATCTTGGTGATGCCTCCTGCATATTGGGAATTAGGATCTATAGAGATAGATCCAAACGGATTTTGGGATTGTCCCAATCCAGGTACATTGACACCATACTAAAGAGGTTTAGTATGGAAGAATCCAAGCGTGGGAATTTGCCCACGATCTCTGGAGTCACTCTCTCCAAAGAGATGTCTCCCAAGACTGATTTGGAGAGAGCTCGCATGCAAGGGATACCCTATGCTTCGGCTGTAGGCTCTATCATGTATGCGATGCTATGTACCAGACCCGATGTAGCATACTCACTAAGTATAGTGAGCAGGTATCAAGCTGATCCTGGAGAGAATCACTGGACAGCTGTGAAGAGCATTCTCAAGTACTTGCGAAGGACTAAAGAGATGCTCTTGGTGTATGGTAACGGAGAACTCCAAGTGGAGTCCTTTACCGATTCGAGCTTCCAGAGTGATAAGGACGACTCTAAGTCGCAGTCGGGCTTTGTCTTTACCCTTTACGGAGGGGCGGTTAGCTGGAAGAGTTCCAAGCAGGAAACCGTGGCAGACTCGACGATGGAGGCTGAATACATCGCTGCCAACGATGCTGCCAAAGAGGCTGTTTGGATCAAGAAGTTCATTACTGAACTTGGAGTGGTTCCATCCATTGAGCATCCAATACCTTTGTATTGCGATAACAATGGAGCGGTGGCTTTGGCCAAGGAACCCAGGTCCCATCAGCGATCCAAGCATATTCTGAGGCGGTATCGCCTGATCCGGGAGATAGTTGATCGCCGGAAGATCGAGGTCAGGAGGGTTGACACGAAGAACAACACGGCGGATCCACTCACGAAGGCCATTCCCCAGATACAGTTTGAGAGACTCTTCGGGATGCTCGGTATGCGATACTACAGCAGCTGGCCCTAGTGCAAGTGGGAGATTGTTAGTTGTATGTATGCCCTAGAGGCCAGTATTGTACAGATGATGTATATTATATTGGATGCTTGGACATATATAGAGATGACTTTCTTGCTCGATATGATAGTATGCTATCTGGTTGCTCTTTATCTTAACATGTACACTAGTCTCTTTATACTGTCTTATAGTTACATGTTGGTAAAGCCCTTAGGATGTGTACTTGACTACCTGGACTATGATGCAGATCATACTAGTGGGGACATGGTAGTCCATAAGTACATCCTTCAAGGTCCCTAGTCATGGGTGTATCGAGACAGGGCATCGATATACCAGTGTAGACTAGCGTATACGCTTCTCGACCCATGAGATGGGCGATGGATGATCCCATATCCATTGATGTTTGACATCAGAGATGGTATACGGGTGTTCAGTGGAGACTGGGTACACTGGACGGACTCGCCGAGAACTCCCAGATGGTATTATACCTCACGTCAGATGGCAGTTCTCAGGTGACACTTGTGCAGGTTAGTCTGTAGACCCGAGATCGTCATAGAGTCTTGTGTGATTCCCACTGTGCTTTGATCTCCACCTTACCACGTCCATGAGGGCGTGCAAAACGGTGGTCTTTGGGTACAGTCCTGAGTCATATGGAGGCAATGAGCGATAGGAGGGGTTTCGTCTCTCCCGGTATTGGGGGTTGATGTTGCGCAGTGCTCGATTGGCCGTAACAGGGAAGTCCCTGGCCAGGGCTGATCAGAGATTTGCTGGTAAGTGTTACCAGTAGCTTCTCGACCCGTTATGAGCCTCACATCGGCACGACTTATCGGTTATTGGGGTCTGACGTTTACCACCCCTAGACTTGATATGCGACATATCAGACGAACAGACCGGACTGTACGGTAAGTGTTACTGGTTGGATTCACAGGAGTGTGAGCGGGCTAGCTCGTCGATCTTCTGATCGCTCAATACCCGGATGGCCGTTACGTTTAGCAGACCGCTTGCGGCTTGTGGGTGCTTGATATGATCATCATCTGCTACCGGCGTATTGACGAGTCTTTAGAGTCCTACACAGAGGTTTCCTGGCTCAAGCGAAACGAAATAGGAGCGCATATGAGATATGTGCAGGACCGAGAATAATGCGTGTATGTGATACCGCATTTCATTCTCGCGACATATGTTTCGATTGGTTATATTCGATATGACCTAGTTATCGAATCATTGATTCGATAAATCGATACATTGGATTCTAGTCGGTTATGTGCGACATGACCGGATCATTGAATCAAATGTTGATTTAATGATTTAATGTATAATTATATATTTGATATATTGTATTGCATTAACTAGTATTGGTTCACTTTATATGGATTTTCTCACTTGATGTGCAAGAAGTATATGTGATATACTTTTGTGCACATATTTGTATCATGTTTGATGATACTTGCTCACATGGTTAAGTGTAAAGAATTAAACCATGGTTATGTAGATAATTAGGGTTTTGATTTATTATCTCTTTTATTTATCCATTCTTTATTTATTTAAATGGATAAATGAAAACATAATGGTTTCTTTTTATCATGAAGCTTGTTGAAGCTTCATGAAGCTTTGACTAAAGAAACCATTTTGTCTTCTAGCTTAACCCTAACCCTTCTCATTTACCATGGTCTTTTCTCTACACTTAACCATGGTTAAGATATGATAAGTATTGATTTATTTTTCTAAAAAACACAACACTTATCATATTCTAGCTTCATCTTCTCCTTCTTCTTCAAGAAAGAAAACTAGATGCCATCAATGGCAACTTGAGCAAAAGTGAGTGAAATCCAATTCTAAAGTGAACCCACCTCCTATTTCTTCACCCTCTACCTCTTGCCAAGTTGTTTTGGGTGTTTCCTTCAAAAGTTTCTCAACTTGGTGAAGTTGGAGCTTGAACTTGTGCAACCTCGACGTAGATCATCTTCGGCACGAAGCCGACAACCTATTCCGCTCATTTCTTCGATGAAGCCGATGCGAGAGTCCGAGATCCAACTAGGACAGCGAGAGGATGCCTACGTGGATCTTAGGAAGTGGAGAAATGGATCTACAAAGGTTGTAGTGTCTCTCCTTTAGTTAATGTGTTAACTAGTTTAATGTTTCGCCTAGAAATCTAGCCGACGATCCGTATTAGGGTTTCTCGGCACCCATAAAATTTTAAATTGGCATGATCGATGCCTTGTGAGACCTCTATAGTGTGCCTAGGAACCCTACAACTAGGTCACTGTAGTTGTTTGTTTTTCCTATGAAGACCCCAAGTTGCTCCAGATTCATATGATCCTCAAAATTCCACAAAACCGACATCGCAACAATTCAAATCATGAGTTTAGGGTTTGGGGTTTTATCTCAGGTCTGGTCTACCAAACAAACACTACAGGGTTTTATAGTCTCTTCTAAACCTCAATAACACCTTTACAAACCATAAAACCCCCTAATCCCCTTCTAGGAATTTCCAAGCATCACTAAACCATAAAATATTAACTCTAAACTATACTAGGAGGGTAGGAAAGCTAATTACATAACTAAAGGTGTAGGGATTACCTCATTTGGCAACTCAAGAATTTTCTTTAGTTGTCCAAAGTGTTCAAAATCTCCACTTGAAAAATCCATCATGCTTTTAGTGAGCTTGTGCACCTGTAACACCTTAGAATGCGCTTAGTGTTAATTAAGCGATAATGCGGGTTTTTAGTAAAAATTTTACCAAAATAGTTTTCAAATATTTTATAAAAATTAATGAATATTTTATTAATATTTATTTTGGGCTTGCACACACATGTGCATGTTAACCTAGGGTTAATTAGGTGTTAAACCAAGCTTGAGTAGCCATGGCATGTTAACCCATCCCATTAAGTATTAGGTAATTAGTTAATTAAATTAGTTTTCGAAAGAAAATAATTAGGATTTTTGAATTTTGGGGTTGACTTGAGAGAGAGAGAGGGAGAGAAAGAGAGGGCATAATGAGGCATAGCAAGCATGCCATGCATTTAATGAGGAGAGAGGAGAGGGAGGCATGGATTGTGCTAAAGTCACCCCTCACCTTCACACATACACCCTCATTCCCTCACTCTCACTTGTTTTTCACTCTCATATTTTCCCTTCATCTCACCCTCACTCCCTCAACTGAAACCCCTCTTGCTCTTCACTAAACCAAAGTTAAACCCACACCAAATCTTCACTAAACTTCACTTAAACCCTACACAAGCCAAGATCAAGCCACTAGGATCACTTGGAGCAAGGAAAGATAGGATTTTAGAGCAAGTGTGAATAGATAATGGCCTCTAACTGTTAACTAAGATATTATGATGTTGTTTTGATAATTAGTTGCTGATTAGAACTCTAAAATTTCAGTTTTTATGAGAATATTGTATTTTGGTAAGGTATTGTGTCTCGAGTGAATCTGCTCTCAAACCAGGATTTTTCTGGAGAAGTTGCCATCACAGAGACCTAGTTTAGAGGCCTAGAACCCACCATATAAACCTGAGACGATTCCCTACACACTGGGCCGCAAATAAATAGGTTCTGGACACAAATGGCGGCCAGATTAGGAACTGGGGTCTCGAGTCTTGGTCGTGGGGTCTCTGGGCTTGTTTGTAGTTTCGTAGAACTTGCAACTTTCATCAATTGTTTGTATGGAAAAATCTGGGACCAGTTAGCTAGTTTTAAGCATTTCGGCAACGTGCGATGCCGATTATCCTTTATTTGTTTATGTGTTCAATACGATGTGTAGCTGTAGGGCTAGTCTAGGAAGTTGCTGCACGCGTTTAGCCCGCTAAGAGATCACTTGGGAGCTTTTAGGAGTCGGTTTGTTGTTTTCATTGTTGCGTGTGTTATCGAAAGGGTTCTAATGTGCACTTGTTATGTTGTGTATGATTATAGGATCGCAGGCGGGCACTTCGGACGCCGCGAATAAAGGGAAGTAGGTGGTCGGATATACTTAGCTCGAGATCACGGTGAGTAGATTTAACATCTATGGGGAATTCGCCCATATGGCGTTGTGCGTCAGGGCTTGATAGGATATTATAGCCGCATGTTTATATATATATATATATATTGATTGTGCATGTGTACCTTTATTGCATACCCCATTTCTTGTTGCATATGGACGTAGTATTAATAAGACACATCACTGTTACTAACGGTTCATGTTACATGAGCACTAAACTGTATGCCACATACACGACGTTAGTAATTGTCATGACACTCACACTATAGAATTGCTATGGATAATACATTGCTTAGCTTACCTTATTATTAGACATAATTACTCTTCTAATGCGCATATGAATTGCATTATGCATACATACATACTTGCGTACATACATACCTTGCTATAGCTACATATATGCTCATATGTGATGTTTTATTGGATTTTGGAGGAATTGGGAACCGCAAGATATATTTTAAAACTGGATTCATTTAAAGAGCGGTTTTCCCTGGATATACTCATATTTTGGTTTTATTTTACATATATCATATTGCATGGATTTACGCATTGAGATATGGATTTCATGTGATTTATGGATTTGAGAACCGTGGTATTATTTCAAGAAAGTATGCATTGTTTTGAAAACCCGGTTCTCTTGATATGCTATTTCAGTGCATCCACCATGCGTTTTCTCGGTTCTGAGATGTGTGATAGAAACCCGATTCGAGTAGGTGGATAATCCGTTTGCGGGTTCATGGTGGACCCGGTATGGTACCCCGGGGCAAGAAAGGGATTTTGTAGAGTAGACAATGAGCCTAGAAGAGGAACTACTACCTACTGGTGATTGATTGGACCTAGCGGTTATCCGGAGGATACCGACCAGAGTTGAGAGATGGATATGGGCCGATTCGTAATGCTGGAGCCCGAGGGCCAATCCGGACAGACGGATCCCGATATATGTGTATTTGCATGTCGATGCTGGACACGAGTATTTCATGATGTTTCCGAGTGCCGATCTTGGGCACTCAGGTTCCATGAGATTTACAGGATATGAGGGTCGATCAGAGTGATGGCGCCAAAGATATTGGGATTTGGGGTGTATTGACGGACACCGGGGTTTTCCACGATGATGATTCGTGATGATGATATGTTTTATCCCATACCCAGTATTTATTGATATGCATTGCATCATGTATTTGTAGTACCTGATAGAGTACCTTTCATGATTGTTGCATATCCATATTTCCATATTGGTACTATCAGATTGCATGTGATAGGGTATCGCAGTACGTGTATACCTGCGATTTCCTGTATGATGTTACTTACTATTCACGAGTTGGCAACTCACCCCCGTTGTGCCACAGTGTTTTGCAGGTTGATCCTCAGAGTAGTTGCGGCCGGGGCTATCTTACCGTATCTTTTGCAGCGGATACCGCTACAGTTGGCTGTGAGCCGTTTTGCTATAGGTGGGTTTTGCGGTTATCCGTTCATATTCATTGTACACCTTATTGTATCTAGTACTCTCCATCTACCATTTCATGTATTGACTTAGACACGAGTTGTGAGGACGATATTGTTTATTTTGTGACTCTGGTGTCGAGCTCGTGTGAGCCGGCTTTTATTATGCAGTTTTTACCTCTTATGCTGTTTTCACTTTATACTATCTGTTTCTTCGCTACGGCGTCGTATATTTGCTTCTGGTGGTTGTTTCCGCCTTTGGGCATTATTTGCTCTCATTTGGGGATACTTTATTTATATCCGATATTGCTTTACTTATATCTCATGTTATATTCGTTTTGGGGCTAGTTTTTACAAAGGAGGTGCTGCCGAAATTTTTAAGGAAATAATTTAAACTCTAAAGATTTTTACTTGAGATTTCCAAATGTTTTTTTAACAATATTTTCATCACTTACTACTTTTGATGGTTTAGATTTCTAGGTTTCGGCTTACTTAAATTGCGTTACGCCTGTAGACGTTTCTGTCACGATCCGAAATATTAGCTCATGACCAGCACTTGAACTACGCAACGTCTAAAGACGCAACGGAATTCAAGTAAGCTGAAAACCCAGAAATTTAAACCCTTTTGAAAAATAAAGGAAGTGAGGTTTTGAAATAAGTGTATAATGAAATCAAGTTTTCATAAATGCATAGAATAGGAACATGAAAAATGCAAGTGGATTATGCAAGTTTAAAAACATGTTTTGTCTTTTTAGAAATTTGGGCAGCACCTCCTTTGTATATTTTGATCCAAAACCACATATACAAGATAATGATAAAGGCATCTCCAAGCAGGAGCTAGCTCTTCGCCAAACGGCTGATCACAACCACGCAAGACAGTATAAATAAGTATACGACGCCCAACGGAGAAGTTCACCACAAAGATAAAGAAAAACAAGACATAAAAACCACCAGTAGCGGAAAACCCCTCGCTCTAAGTCTCGCAACCCCAATCTCACTGAGTCTCATTACTTATAAAATTTACAAATTTTGATTGATGGAGTTTACTATATACAATATGAAATATAATACAAGAGTGGGTACGATACAAATGTCCCATCTACCACTGCAAAACACCCAAATGAAGCTGTGTGCCAGCGAAGCCGATACTGATCCAAGTGGTCAACATGCAAGAACTGTGGCACAACGGGGGTAAGTTGCCAACTCGTGAGTAGAAAAACATCTACAAGTAGAAACTGAATAAACGACCACCCCTAGGTCAACTATATCATAAAGGTAATACTATGATATCTAGGGTGACCGGCTCGGTATGTGTGCCAACAAGGTAGTCAATGCCTATAAGCATGTGGATAACATCTAACAGTATAATCAATGCATGTATGCACGTGGATCTCGTCCAACCAGATAATCAGTGTATGTATGTATGTTGATCTCATCCAACCATAATCAATGTATGTATGTATGTAGATCTCGTCCAACCATATAATCAATGTCTGTATGCAAGTAAGTATGAAGATATAAATCAACGGTGTCCCTCACGACACATCAACATCATGGAACCTGGGTGTCCAATATCGACACCCGAAAATATCATGAAACCCGTGTCCAGCATCGACACGTAAATCCTCATATCTCGGGCTCCGTCAGTCCGGATCGGCCCACGGGCTCCGTCAGTCCGGATCGGCCCGTACCATCTCTCGACTCTGGTCGGTATCCTCCGGATATCCGCCGAGCCCAAATACTATCACCGTTGGTAGTAGTCTCTCTGCCAGGCTCACCGTCTGTATACACAGCATCCCTTTCTTCCCTCGGGGTACCATACCGGGTCCACCTTGTACCCGCAATCGGTCTCATCCGCCGCCTCGAATCGGGTTTCACATGTCGCTCTCCGAACCAATAAAACACATGATGGACGCACTGAAATATCATATCAAGAGAAACCAGGCATTTTAAAAAAACACATAATCACTTTGAAATGTCCACGGTTCTCAAATCCAGAAATCTCATGAAAACAGCATATCACAATGTGTAAAATAATAGAGCATAATATATGCGACATATAAGAGAAATGCGAGCATATCCGTGTATCATACAACATGGAACAGTGATATAACATATTAAGGGAAAACTGCTCTTTTAAAATGATTCCAGTTTTTAAATATATCCCGCGGTTTCCAATCACCCAATAAAAATCAGTTCTCTATGTAGGTACAATATGTATATGCGCAAGTATAGATATACCAATGTATGTGTGCACCAATATGGATATACAATGTGTATGTGCGCAAATATGGATATATCAATGTATATGTGCACCAATATGGATATACAAATGTGTATATGCGCAAGTATGGGTTTATCAATGTATGTGTGCACCAATATGGATATACAATGTGTATATGCGCAAATATGGATATATCAATGTATATGAGCACCAATATGGATATACGAATGTGTATATGCGCAAGTATGGATGTATCAATGTATGTGTGCACTAATATGGATATACAATATGTATGCGCGCAAATATGGATATAACAATGTATATGTGCACCAATATGGATATACAAATGTGTATATGCATAAGTATGGATGTATCAATGTATGTGTGCACCAATATGGCTATATAATGTGTATGTGTGCAAATATGGATATACAAGTGGTGTATACGCAAGGTTGTTATGCGAAGAGTCATCATGATGTAGCAATTCTACTGTGTAGTGACATGGCAATTATCGATGATGAAGTGTGTGAGCCTACAAATCTGTGTGCGTGTAACATTCGCACCATCGATAATGGTGCAGGTGTACGAGCACAGGTATAAGCAATGCAACGAGAATAATATGAATGCAGCATAAGGTAAATCATATGTAAATGCTGACTGGTATACGTATTTAACATGACCGAGTCGGTGAATCTATCAGTCGGCATATAGTCTCACAACAACGCGCACGGCACTATACATCGTACGGCAGCCTCTAATTAAAGATATGGATCAAACATCAAGTCAAACTCATCACGCACGGAAAATCATCGTACAGCGGCATTAAACCACTAGGGATCCTATCAACCTATAAGACAAATGAAGGTACGGCCTAATATCACGTACGGACTATCATCCATGATTCACAACATTATATATATATATATATATATATATATATATCTATCTTTATACCTATGTCCCAGATCACATCCATATCGATCTCATATCAAGCGACCGACAAGGTATCAATCATCTCAATCGACTCGCATCCGTATACCAACATATGATCAGGTCATCATATTCGTCTTATATTCCTTTTAACGCATTTATTTCTCACATCAAGTCTAGTTTACATAAACATTCTATCTCTACTATAAGTATAAGTTCCTAATCTAACATACACACCCGAACCATACAATCAGATTTTTAAAGAAGCGGATCATAGTTTTGAAAATAGGGGTTACGGTGATTTTAAGGAAAAGATATCATTTGAAATTCCGTAACGTCCATCAAGGAATCTGTTTAAAAGATGCATACGATTCTTCAGTTTAGAAATTTATATGGCTCGGATGACACATCTACGTCGACTATCTAGTCCTATAGTATCCTAAACGGCAATATCGTCAAAAATCATCCTCAAATCCCGTCATCACATATTAGCCGTATTATATCATTTCTAACTATCCTTAGTTTCTAATATGGTTTCACTAACTATCATTTTACTCTAACCCTAGTTTCCAAATCTAAGTTTCCTTAACCATATTCTATAAATCAGTTTCCATCAAAACTTTGCGGGGGTGCCATACGCCATCCACCCGACTTCTACGGTAGATATAGATCTACTCACCGTAATCTTCGCTTGCCGAAGTCGTTGAAGCCACGCTCCATAGCCTCGGAATCCACGCGAGGGTACCTACAATAATAAACAATCACAATCGCCATTAACATCAAGTCCGGAAACCAAAACGACACACGGATCGCCTATAGGTTAGAACCTATAGCCCACGTATGCAAAACCAATAAATTACCCCTAGTCGTTGATGTACAAACATTCAACAACCAATACAAAACCAAATATCAAGAATTAGCATTTCAAAATACTGAAAACATAGCTTAAATCCCACTAAACTGCTCCCAGATTTTGACTCAGGTCAAATAAAGCCAAGCAAACAAGTCTAGGATGATGTATATTGTGTATTTGAGCTACTGGACCAACCCCGACACCCCACCCCATGAAGTGGCCGGCCAACTCTCCTTAAAATCCGGCCTCCTCGGCCCCTTGGCTCCTATGGGCTTCATTTTGTCATGGTGGTCTCCTATGGTCAAAAATGGGTCCCTGGTGTTGTTTGCTAAACTCAGAAATCCCCCGGTTTGCTCCAGATTTCCCTGCACACCCTAATTTCTCACAAAACCGACATGGATCAAATGCTAAATCCGTATTTTGTTTCCCATACTCATTCCCAAGTCTTAAACAGTCACTCAACAGCCACTCAAGCATCACCAATCAACAATTTCGCTCAAACCCTCATTAGGATTTCCCAAAGTTCACTAAACTTCACTTAATCACATCTAAACACATATGAATACTAAAGTGAATGAAAAACTACACAATTGGTGAAGGGATTACCTCATATAGCACCGATAAATCCCTAAAATCATCTAAATCTGAATTTTCTTGGTCCAATGCGCTTCCCTTGAGCTTGTGCAAGTTTTTAATGAAATGGGTATGGGGTTTTGGTGGATATTTCATATAGGGGTCATGAGGGTAGAGGATGGAGGGAGATGTGGAAGAAGAAGAAGAAGAAAATGGTGGAGGAAAAAATGAAGCAACACCCTCTCTCTCCCTCTCAATTATTCTCACTTCTCTCTCTCACAAAAAGTTTACCTACCCTAATCATTATGTCCCCCTCTCACCTCAAGTCATCATTTCTTTTATTTTCTCTTTCTCACCAAAAAATATAAACCCAAATAAAACAACACCATAAAATAACATGTAACATGTCATGGTGCACTTACCATGAAAAACTGTAGAAACACGGATTTGGCTTAATCGCGATTATCAGTGCACTAATCGGGTTTTTATCAAAACTGTATATAATAAATTTTTAAAATGCCAAATCTTTTGAATATATTTTTAAATGAATAAATCATTTTAATTTCCATTTACTTCCTAAATATTGGTATATATTTATACCCTTTTTCGAAAACTACAATTTCGCAAATCGGGCAGTTTTCGGGAAATATATTATTTTAATAATAAATTCCAAAAATAATATTTTATATTTTCTGAAATGTTACAATCTTCCCCCCTTAAAGAAATTTGGTCACCGAATTTAAATTTAAACCACCAAATTCTAAAATATTTCGATAGCAAACTTAAATCAACGGGGCTCCGAAATCTTGGAAAATGCAGAAATAACACAGCGCATCGCGTACGCATGAAAACGAGTACAAAGCTCAAAAACTGAACTCCGTCAAGCGTCATGCAAATCGTCGGGTTGCACGCATATCTTCGGAGTTACAATAGAGATACAGACCTAGAAATCCAATACCGAAATCCAATATACACTAGTCTGTTAGTTATATGTATGCCTTAGAGGCCATTACTATACATAGGATGTATATTGTGGTGGATGCTTGGACATATATAGGGAGGACTTTCTCGCTCGACATGATAGTATGCTATCTGGTTGATCTTTACCTTAACGTGTACACTGATTGTCTCTCTGTTACATGTTGGTAAAGCCCTTAGGATGTGTACTTGACTACCTGGACTATGATGCGGATCATACTAGTGGGGACATGGTAGTCCATAAGTACATCCTTCAATGTCCCTAGTCGTGGGTGTATCGAGACGGGGCATTGATATACCAGAGTACACTAGCGTATACCCTCTCGACCCATATAGATGGGCGATGGATGATCCCATATCCATTGGTGTTTGACATCAGAGATGATATACGGGTGCTCAGTGGAGACTGGGTACACTGGACGGACTCGCCGAGAACTCCCAGATGGTATTATACCTTACGTCAGATGGCAGTTCTCTGGTGACACTGGTACAGAGTAGTCTGTTGACCCGAGATCGTCATAGAGTCTTGTGTGGTTCCCACTGTGCTTTGATTTCCACCTTACCACGTCCAAGAGGGCGTGCAAAACGGTGGTTTTTGGGTACAGTCCCGAATCACATGGAGGCAATGAGCGATAGGAGGGGATTCGTCTCTCCCGGTATAGGGAGTTGATTTTGCGCTGTGTTCGATTGGCTATAACCGGAAATCCCTGGCCAGGGTTGCTGAGATTTACTGGTAAGTGTTACCAGTAGTTTCTCGAACTGTTATAGACCTCATATCGACACGACTTATCGAGCTATTGGGGTCTGACGTTTACCACCCCTAGGCGAGATATGCGACATATCAGACGATCAGATCGGACTGTACGGTAGTGTTACTGGTTGGATTCACTGGAGTGTGAGCGGGCTTGCTCGTCGATCTTCTGATCGCTCAATACCCGGGTGGCCGTTACGTTTAGCAGACCGCTTGCGGCTTGTGGGTGTTTGATATGATCATCACCTGCTGCCGGCGTATTGACGAGTCTTTAGAGTCCTACACAGAGGTTTCCTGGCTCAAGCGAAACGAAATAGGAGCGCATATGAGATATGTGCGGGACCGAGAATAATGCGTGTATGTGATACCGTATTCTATTCTCGCGATGAATGTATCGAATGGTTATATGCGATATAACCTAGTTATCGAATCGAGGGTTGATTCGATAAACCGATACATTGGATAATAGTCGGTTATATGCGATATGACCGGATCGTTAAATCAATTGTTGATTTAATGATTTAATGCATAATTATATATTTGATATATTACTTTGCATTAATTAGTATTGGTTCATTTTAAATGGATTTTCTCTCTTGCTTTGCACAAGTTGTATATGTGATATACTTTTGTGCACTTGATTGTATCATATTTGATGATACATGTTAACTTGGTTAAGTGTAAAGATTAAACCATGGTTAAGTTAATGATTAGGGTTTTGCTTTTCTTTCTTATTTATTTATTTATTTATTTTGGAAAGAATAAAGAGAAAATGGTGGCTTTCTTTGTTTGTAGTTGAATCTTCATGAAGGTTTGACTTTCTAACCATTTTGTCTTCATGCTTAACCCTAACCATTTAAACAAACCATGGTCTATTCTCTACACTTAACTAGGGTTAGGATATGATAAGTATTCATATTATTTATCCTTTTTCAATAATACTTATGATATTCTTTCTTCTTCTTCTTCATCTTTACAAAGAAGAAACCTTGATTCCATCAATGGTGATTGATGAAAATGAGTGAGAAATCCAATTCTAAAGTGAACCCACTTCCTATTTCTTCATCCTCTACCTCTTGCCAAGTAGTATAGGGTGTTTCCTTCACAAGTTTTCATGGCTTGGTGAAGGTGGAGCTTGATCTAGTGATGCCTCGACGTAGATCATCTTCGGCATCGTCGTCGATAACCTAGCCCGCTTTTTCTCCGATGAAGCCGACTCTAGAGCCCGGGATCCATTTTGTACAGCGAGAGGACTTCATCATGGAGCTATAGAGGTGGAGAAACGGATCTACAAAGGTTGTATTTCCATTCTTTTAGTTTAGTTGTAAACTAGTTGCTTTGGTCGCCTAGATTTCTAGTTAACGATCCGTAGTCTAGGGTTTCTCGGCACCGTAAAATTTGAAATTGGCATGGTTGATGCCTTGTGAGACCTCTTGAGAGTGCCTAGGAACCCTACATAGTCAAATACTATAATATGTATATAGTACGCATCTTTGGAAAACTTTCAAGAACTGAATAAACTCATGCAAAAATCTTTTCTAAATCACCGCGTGAATGCGTAACTCCCGGCATAAGTGACGGACGCTCGTTTGTAAAATAATAATATATGTCCATATATGTTTTCCTAAATACACGTTCTGCCGTTTTCAAAATATCCCAAAAGGTTTTCCTTTATAAACGTTCGTGTCGCTCACGGACATATAGGAAATAGCGAAACTATAGCTCTTTTTCAAACACCTCTTGGTAAACTTTTAATGCATGCAAAGTACTCAGGTACTGTCTTCAGATCAGTCCTGTTTGGCCACTAAATAATATGGTGCCTATCATGAAAACAAGGTGCTCAAAAGCAGAATCAGCCTCAAAAGGCGTATCCAACAATCGCATGCGTCTGGTGCACACGGAAATCAAATCCGAATACAGGTGCCACAATATGCACGAAAGCCAAAACTACATGCAACGGGTGTGCACGAAAGCAATATCAAGTACATCTAGAGTGCATCCGGTGCAACTAACATGCATGAATGAAAATCCCAATTGGGTGCATCCGGTGTGCAAAAAATCCAAAATCAGGCGCCTAATATGCGCAAAACCCAACCAAAACGCGTCGGGTCCATAAAAGCATATAGTGCAGTAGCATGCATGAAAACGAACGGCAATTGCCAACGCGCACGAAAATACAAATCCGGTAAAACGAATGCTCAAGGACATAAATCGGGTGCAACTACGGTACAGAGTATAAATCCAGTGCGACAAACGCATAAATACCCGTCCGGTGCAACAAGTGCGAGAAATGCAAATCTAGTGCGACTAATGTATGAAATACGAATTTGGTGTTGCAAATGCACAGAAATATAAATCTGGTGTGACAATCGTACGAAATGAAAATATAGTACCAAAAATGCACGAAGCGCAAATTTGGTGCATTCAGTGCACGAAATACAAATACAGTGCATCCAGTGCACGAAATACGAATACAGTGCATCCAGTGCACGAAACACAAATACAGTGCATCCAGTGCACGAAATACGAATACAGTGCATCCAGTGCACGAAATACAAATACAGTGCATCCAGTCCACGAAGTACAAATACATAACTCAAATGCGTATAAAAGCAACACCGAGTGTGCCCGGGTGTATAACTCAAAACCATGTGCAACTACTGCACAAAATCCGTATCAATACACTGCAAGCACATGTGAGCTATACTGAGTGCAGAAATCACATCATCCGTATGAAATCCACGAAATCGTATACATATGCTACGAAAATACAAAATCGACATCAACCGCAATAGGTATGCAAGAATCACAAATCAACACAACGGTGTATATAAAATATATATCAAGTGCGGTGACTATGCGCAAAAATGTAAATACCCAGCAGGTGCAGCCATGGTGCACGAAAACCAATATCATAAGCTCAATCATCAAAAATCAAATCCAAGCGATATTAGCATGATACTCGGATCACAAACGTAAATTGCAATAAATGACATTGAGGTACACCTCCTACAATGTCGAAGAATAAATCGGTGCGCCTAAAACCGGTAGAACAAGAATATCCGCTTGCCTCCTGCTCACGGTCTGACGTCCTCTGTCTCTGGGTCCTTACCTTCTCTGTGGATTACCAATCTCGCAATCCATCGGCTCATCGTCCCGGTCAGGTGTGCTAACGGGAACGATTTCCATTCTGGCACTTCCCTGGTTATCTCTTGACCAATCATCACGACCACTCGTAAAACAGCACGTTACTGGCGTCGGCCTCTGGTCCTCTGAATACACGTGACACAACTGATCCTGGGTGCAAATCTCATTGCAGCAGCATCCTGGAAGGAATTTTGCTCAAGGTCTCTTCCGATCTCGGCTATGCCGAACTGTACGGAGGCTGGTTCTCTTACATAATCTTTTCTCGTTTTCTGGACACCTGCGTTCTCAGCATAACATTTCCTCGGGAATTGGCCGCATCCCAACGCCTCTGTATACACATCAGATCTCTAATCTCAGCGGGGAGTAGCAACAGCTCGTCAGCATCGTGCATGAACCTCTGGCTCCACTCGTCTTTATCATCGTCCGCTTCGACGTCACGTCTTACTGTCTGCGTACTGCTACTGTTCTCGGCTACGGTCAATCCGAAGTCTCTCACACGGACTCGAAATCACGAACTCGGTATCTTCATTACTCTGTACCAGATCTCTAGCCGAACATGTCCTCGGGAACTCGTTCCAACCATTGGAGGAATTCCCAATACTCGTCCGTTCTCGATCAACTCACAACGCATCTGGGTGAGGCCCTCTATCCGAAGCTGGTCATCTTACTAATCTCTTATCACATGGTATCTGGACGACGTCAAACTTTTCGATCGAGTCATCGAGGTCCCAAAATTTCCCGAAGGCTCAACACCTGAGCGCAGTCTAAAAATATCTGGTACATACCACAGCACCTCTGGACTAGCCATAGAAGGGCAAACCCAAGCCTCACTGATGGCATCGCTAAACTGCTGCAAACCCTAAGGTTTAAAAGCGGTTCCATCGTCATCATGTGTAGTTTGTAGGGTTACTAGGCACAGTCACAAGGGTCTATAAGGCATCAACCATGCCCGATTTAAATTTTAGACGGGCCGAACAACCCTAACCAAGATCTTAGACTAGAGATTAGGCGAAACAAAGCAAGTAAACAACTTTACTTCTAAGAGTTAGGGATTACAACCTTTGTAGTCCGTTCCTTCACTTCTAAAGCTCCGTGTTGAGTTCCCTTCACTGCAATCACCGAGTATCTGGACTGTAGAGAGGCACCACAAAAGAAAGATGCAAGCTTGCTTCCGATCTTCGATAACAAAGATGATCTACCTTGAAGAAACTCAAACCCAAGCTCTTGTTTTGCTAATCAAGTATTAGCAAAGCAAACACCCTAATCTAAGTGGCTAGAATACATGAGGATGATGAGGTAGGAATTTAACTCTCATTTATTTTCTATTTCTCACTCATTTTCATTACTTCACAAAAAGCTAGAAAGCTTTTTATGCAAGGAAGAAGAAGAAAGAAGATGATCAATCCTTTTGTGATGAATCATGAAATCTAGTGAGGTTAGAAATGCAACCATGGGTTAAGTATGATAACTTAACCCATGTAGAGACTTAACCATGGTGAAGGGTTAGGATGGGTTAACAAATATCAACCAAAATATCTTTAGAAAATATCTTTAGTTAAAAACAAAAGCAAAGCTTCTAGAAGATTCAAGAAGGTTTAACCCTAATCCAAACCCTAAGCATGTTTAAACTCCACAAAACATGTTGCATTTGTAACCTTAACTTGTTACAATATTATATATCACATATATAATATATTTTGTAACAAAATAAAATAATACAATTAATATATATCGCATATATATATCAATGTATTGCCCGAGTGAGAAAAAGAATTTTTTAGTGAGCTTATATTAGTTAATGTAATTTAATATATCAAATATATAATTATACATTAAATTATCGAATCAACACTTGATCCGATAATCCGGCTATTTCACAAATAATCGACTAATATAATCTGTATCAGTTCATCGAATCAACACTTGATCCGATGACCCGACTATATCACATATACCCGGCCGATATCTCATATCGCGAGAATCTAATACGGTATCACATACACGTATTGTTCTCTGTTCTGCACATATCATATATGTGCTCCTACTCCGTTTTGCCTGAGCCAATAAACCTCTGTGTAGGACTCTAAAGAATCGTCATTACGCCGGCAGTAGATGATGATCATATCAAACACCCACAAGCTGCAAGCGGTCAGCTAAACGTAACAGCCACCCAGGTATTAAGCGATCAGAAGATCAACAATCAAGGCTGTATATTCTCCCGTGAATCCAACCAGTAACACTCCCGTACTGTCCGGTCTCTTCGTCTGATATGTCGCATATCTCGCCTAGGGGTGGTAAACGTCAGACCCCAGCAGCTTGATAAGTCATGTCGATATGAGGTCTATAACAGTTCGAGAAACTACTGATAACACTTACCAGTAAATCTCAGCAACCCTGGCCAGGGATTTCCAGTTATAGCCAATCGAACACAGCGCAACATCAACTCCCTATACCGGGAGAGACGAAACCCCTCCTATTGCTCATTGCCTCCATGTGATTCGGGACTGTACCCAAAAGCCACATTTTTGCATGCCCTCTTGGACGTGGTATGATGGAAATCAAAGCACAGTGGGAATCACACAAGACTCTATAACGATCTCGGGTCTACAGACTAACCTGTACCAGTGTCACCAAAGAACTGCCATCTGACTTGAGCTATAATACCATCTGGGAGTTCTCGGCGAGTCCGTCCAGTATACCCTGTCTCCACTGAGCACCCGTATACCTTCTCTGATGTCAAACACCAATGGATATGAGATCATCCATCGCCCATCATATGGGTTAAGAAGCGCATACGCTAGTCTACTCTGGAGTATCGATGCCCTGTCTCGGTACTCCTATGACTAGGAACAATTGAAGGATGTACTTGGCGATTACACTGTCCCCACTAGTATGATCTGCATTATAGTCCTGGTAGTCAAGTACTCATCTTAAGGGCTTTATCAACATGTGACATAGAGACAATCAGAGTACATGTTAAGATAAAGAGTAACCAGATAGCATACTATCATATCGAGCAAGAAAGTCCTCCCTATATATGTCCAAGCATCTACTACAATATACAACGTATGTACAGTAATGGTCTCTATGGCATACATATAACTAACAGTGTTAGGGTTTCATTCTTCTTGAGGTTCCACAGAATTACCTGCATGTTCCTCCGAACACTTTAAACTTGGGAAAAATGGGTTTCTGACACTCGCTTGAACTTTTTAACTCCGCCTAGGCGACATGCGAATACCCTCCGTCTGCACGCTAAACAATGCCTCAATCCTCCTGGAAAGGCGATACATCGGCGGTCATCTCTGGATCGGTCTGCTCTAGATCTGAGTAAGACACTCCATACTGGAAATCTTCAACTCAACTGGGCCTACGTCGGCGCATCAATCTGACGAATCACCTTCGTCTCTCAAATCGGGGTAGACTAGCCATCACTTGTCGCATTTCTACCTGGAAGCTCTGGCGATCTCAGCTCGTAAGTTCTGGAAGCGACATCCTATCAATCTCAGCAACAGCTGGGTCATCTGTCTGCACGGTAGGCGACATCATAATCTCTGAGGTATGCTGTACATCAACAGTCCTCTCACAACTGGCAGCATCTATCGATGGCCCGATCGTCCGGTGCAAAAAAAAAACACTTGCCTCAACAGGAGGTCACAACACAACACTGCATCGAGATGTTCCCATGTCACCAGAAAACACAATGGTCGGTCCTCGTACCAGACGAGCTCGCCCTGACCGCAACACTAGCAGCAGCTCAAACTGCGCTCAACTATGGTGACAGGAACCTCAATCGAGTATCAAAGAAAGAAGATCAACGGCATGAGAGGAAACGACAAATCCAGAATGGATACATGATCATAAGAAGGAACAACATCAATGGGAGTATGATCATGGAAACAAATAGAATCAAGGATCTCAAATGGATGTATAATCATGGATACGAAGAGAATCACTGGTCTCAAAAATATATACATCCTAAGGTTTCTTAAGTGGAGTAGCGTATCGTAAATATGCCGCGGAACATACGTACGGTACGTCACTCTATCCAAGCTACCTACTCCATCAATCAGGGTCAGCCTATGTAACGAAAGTTCGGGTCTAATACCCCCCCTTTCAAGTCTAAGTTCCGTAAGGTCAAGCCTAGGTTCCTAAATACATACCCGTCCTAGATTCCGTATAGTCTAACATAGACTCGAACCAAGGTTAAACCTAGCGCACTGATACCAACTTTGTCACAACCCGAAATATTTGCTCGTGACTAGCACTTGAACTACGCAACGACCAAAGACACAGCGGAATTCAAGTAAGCTGAAAACCCAGAAATCTAAACCCTTTTGAAAAATAAAGGAGGTGAGGTTTTGAAATAAGTGTATCTTAAATGCATAGAATAGGAACATGAAAAATGCAAGTGGATTATGCAAGTTTAAAAACATGTTTTGTCTTTTTAGAAATTTGGGCAGCACCTCCTTTGTATATTTTGATCCAAAACCACATATACAAGATAATGATAAAGGCATCCCCAAGCGGGAGCTAGCTCTTCGCCAAACGGCGGATCACAACCACGCAAGAAAGTATAAATAAGTATACGACGCCCAACGGTGAAGTTCACCACAAAGATAAAGAAAAACAAGACATAAAAACCACCAGTAGCGGAAAACCCCTCGCTCTAAGTCTCGCAACCCCAATCTCACTGAGTCTCATTACTTATACAATTTACAAATTTTGATTGATGGAGTTTACTAGATACAATATGAAATATAATACAAGAGTGGGTACGATACAAATGTCCCACCTACCACTGCAAAACACCCAAATGAAACTGTGTGCCAGCGAAGCCGCTACTGATCCAAGCGGTCAACCAGCAAGAACTGTGGCACAACGGGGGTGAGTTGCCAACTCGTGAGTAGAAAAACATCTACAAGTAGAAACCGAATAAACGGCGACCCCTAGGTCAACTATATCATAAAGGTTATACTATGATATCTACGGTGACCGGGTCGGTATGTGTGCCAACAAGGTAGTCAATGCCTATAAGCATGTGGATAACATCCAACAGTATAATCAATGCATGTATGCACATGGATCTCGTCCAACCAGATAATCAGTGTATGTATGTATATGGATCTCATCCAATCATAATCAATATATGTATGCATGTGGATCTCATCCAACCATATAATCAATGTCTGTATGCAAGTAAGTATGAGGATATAAATCAACGGTGTCCCTCGCGACATATCAACATCATGGAACCTGGTTGCCCAACATTGATACCCAAAAACATCAAGAAACCCGTGTCCAGCATCGACACGTAAATCCTCATATCTCGGCCTCCGTCAGTCCGGATCGGCCCACGGGCTTCGTCAGTCCGAATCGGCCCATACTATCTCTCGACATATCCGCCGAGCCCAAATACTATCACCTGTAGGTAGTAGTCCCTCTGCCAGGCTCACCGTCAGTATACACAGCATCCTTTTCTTGCCCTGGGGTACCATACCGGGTCCGCCATGTACCCGCAATCGGCCTTATCCCCCTCCTCGAATCGTGTTTCACATGTCGCTCTTAGAACCGAGAAAACACATGGTGGACACACTGAAATATCATATCAAGAGAAACCGGGTTTTTTAAAACAACACATAATCTCTTTGAAATGTCCACGGTTCTCAAATCCAGAAATCTCATGAAAACAGTATATCTCAATGCGTAAAATAATAGAGCATGATGTATGCGACATATAAGAGAAATACGAGCATATCCGTGTATCATGCAACATGGAACAGTGATATGACATATTAAGGGAAAACCGTTCTTTTAAAATGATTCCAGTTTTTAAATATATCCTGCGGTTCCCAATCTCCTAATAAAAACCAGTTCTCTATGTAGGTACAATATGTATATGCGCAAGTATAGATGTACCAATGTATGTGTGCACCAATATAGATATACAATGTGTATGTGCGCAAATATGGATATATCAATGTATATGTGCACCAATATGGATATACAAATGTGTATATGCGCAAGTATGGATGTATCATTGTATTTGTGCACCAATATGGATATACAATGTGTATGTGCGCAAATATGAATATATCAATGTATATGTGCACCAATATAGATATACAAATGTGTATTTGCGCAACTATGGATGTATCAATGTATGTGTGCACCAATATGGATATACAATATGTATGTGCGCAAATACGGATATATCAATGTATATGTGCACCAATATGAATATACAAATGTGTATATGCGGAAGTATGGATGTATCAATGTATGTGTGCACCAATATGGATATACAATGTGTATGTGCGCAAATATGGATATACAAGAGGTGTATACGCAAGCATGTTATGCGAAGAGTCATATCATGATGCAGCAATCCTACTGTGTAGTGACATGGCAATTATCGATGATGAAGTGTGTGAGCCTACAAATCTGTGTGCGCATAACATACGCATCATCGATAATGGTGCAGGTGTACTAGCACAGGTATAAGCAATGCAATGAGAATAATATGAATGCAGCATAAGGTAAATCATATGCAAATGCTGACGGGTATACGTATCTAACATGACCGAGTCGGTGAATCTATCAGTCGGCATAT
Organism: Agapanthus africanus; assembly: GCA_030015575.1. Classification (NCBI taxonomy): domain Eukaryota; kingdom Viridiplantae; phylum Streptophyta; class Magnoliopsida; order Asparagales; family Amaryllidaceae; genus Agapanthus; species Agapanthus africanus. The sequence goes on from CM057342.1 coordinate 630,159,262, forward strand.
AGTCTCACAACAACGCGCACGGCATTATACATCGTACGGCAGCCTCTAGTCAAGGGTATGGATCAAACATCAAGTCAAACTCATCACACACTGAAAATCATCGTATGGCGGCATTAAATCACTAGGGATCCTATCATCCTATAAGACAAATGAGGGTACGGCCTAATATCATGTACGGCCTATCATCCATGATTCACAACATTATATATATATATATATCTTTTTACCTATGTCCCAGGTCACATCCATAACAATATCATATCAGGGGACCGACAAGGTATCAATCATCTCAATTGACTCGCATCCGTATACCAACATATCATCAGGTCATCATATTCGTCTTATATTCCTTTCATCGCATTTATATCTCACATCAAGTCGAGTTTACATAAATATTCTATCTCTACTATAAGTATAAGTACCTAATCTAATATACACACTCGAACCATACAATCAAATTTTTAAAGAAGCGAATCGTAGTTTTGAAAATAGGGGTTACGGTGTTTTTAAGGAAAAGATATCATTTGAAATTCCATAACGTCCCTCAAGGTATCTGTTTAAAAGATGCATGCGATTCTTCAGTTTAGAAATATGTATGGTTCGGATGACACATCTACGTCGATTATCTAGTCCTATAGTATCCTAAACGGTAATATCGTCAAAGATCATACTCAAATCCCGTCATCACATATTAGCCGTATTATATCATTTCTAACTATCCTTAGTTTCTAATATGGTTTCACTAACTATCGTTTAACTCTTACCCTAGTTTCCAAATCTAAGTTTCTTTAACCATATTCTATAAATCAGTTTCCATCAAAACTTTGCGGGGGTGCAATACGCCATCCACCCGACTTCCCCGGTAGATATAAATCTACTCACCGTAGTCTTCGCTTGCCGAAGTCGTTGAAGCCACGCTCCGTCGCCTCAGAATCCACGCGAGGGTACCTACAATAATAAACAATCGCAATCTCTATTAACATCAAGACCGGAAACCAAAACGGCACAGGGATCGCCTATAGGTTAGAACCTGTAGCCCACGTATTCAAAACCAACAAATTACCCCTAGTCGTTGATGTACAAACATTCAAGAACCAATACAAAACCAAATATTAAGAATTAGCATTTCAAAATATGGAAAACACAGCAAAAATCCCTCTAAATTACTCCCAGATTTTGACTCAGGTCAAATAAAGCCAAGCAAACAAGTCCAGGGTGATGTATATTGTGTATTTGAGCTACTGGACCAACCCCGACACCACACCCCACCAAGTGGCCGGCCAACTACCCTTAAAATCCGGCCTCTTCAGCCCCCTGGCTCCTATGGGCTTCGTTTTGTCATGGCGGTCTCTTATGGTCAAAAATGGGTCCCTGGTGTTGTTTGCTAAACACAAAAATCCCCCGGTTTGCTCCCGATTTCCCTGCACACCCTAATTTCTCACAAAACCGACATGGCTCAAATCCTAAATCCGTATTTTGTTTCCCATACTCATTCCCAAGTCTTAAACAGTCACTCAACAGCCACTCAAGCATCACCAATCCACAATTTCCCTCAAACCCTCACTAAGGTTTCCCAAAGTTCACTAAACTTCACTTAATCACATCTAAACACATGAATACTAAAGTGAATGAAAAACTACACAATTAGTGAAGGGATTACCTCATATAGCACCCATGAATCCCTAAGATCATCAAAATCTAAATTTTCTTAGTCCAATGTGCTTCCCTTAAACTTGTGCAAGTTTTTAATGAAATGGGTATGGGGTTTTGGTGGATATTTCATATAGGGGTCATGAGGGTTGAGGATGGTGGGAGATGAGGAAGAAGAAGAAGAAGAAAATGGTGGAGTAAAAAATGAGGCAACACCCTCTTTCTCCCTCTCAATTATTCTCACTTCTCTATCTCACAAAAAGTATACCTACCCTAATCATTTTGTCCCCCTCTCACCTCAAGTCATCATTTCTTTTATTTTCTCTTTCTCACCAAAACATATAAACCCAAATAAAACAACACCATAAAATAACATATAATATGTTATAGTGCACTTACAATGAAAAACTGTAGAAACACGGATTTGGCTTAATCGCGATTATCAGTGCACTAATCGGGTTTTTATCAAAACTGCATATAATAAATTTTAAAAATGCCAATTCTTTTAAATATATTTTTAAATGAATAAATCATTTTAATTTCTATTTACTTCACAAATATTGGTATATATTTATACCCTTTTTCGAAAACCCCAATTTCGCAAATCGGGCAGTTTTCGGGAAATATATTATTTTAATATTAAATTCCAAAAATAATATTTTATATTTTCTGAAATGTTACAGTTGCGTGGTTTAAGTTCCGGTCACGTGCCAAATTTTGGGTCGTGACAAAGTTGGTATCAGAGCGCTAGGTTTTACCTTTCGGAGTGTAGGATGACTTTGGTATGATAGAGTAAGTAGCTTAAGCAGAGTGACGTAGCGTGTGTATGTTCTGCGACATACTTACGTCACGATACTCTGCCTAAGTGACCTTAGAACTTGTTAGTTTAAACTCCTTCCGTGAGTATATACATCCTTGTGATTAGATTTCCGTGTTCTTATCAAATCCTGTTTTTATTTCCAGCCATTATGCCGCCGAAGACTATGAGGGCGCATAGAGTGGCCGCGAGAGCTGAGGTCAGAGTTGGCTCGTCTGAGATGAGGACTGACCAGGACGGTATGCCCGTTGTTCAGGAGCAGATTGATCCACCTTCGCTTGATCGTATTATTAGGCCAGAGGCCGGTATGCAGGATTTGCGCCAGATGATGGGATCGTTAGTCGAGTCCAGTAGAGCATAGAGACAGGAGGTTGTCCCACCTCCTATAGGGACTGTGATGGTGCCTACTATTCAGGAAGTTGTACCTGCAGCTATAGAGGTTATCACAGTATCGTTATCTGAGTTCATGAGGCTGAAGCCTCCAGTTTTCACCGGCACAGATGCGGCGGAGGATCCGCAGTCATTTATTGATCGGATGGCCAGGATATGTCGTTCGGTGAGATGCTTCGACGCGAGATAGGTAGAGTTCACGAGTTTTCGTCTGGAAGGTCTTGCCCAGAAGTGGTGCGAGTCTTTAGAGAAGGGCAGAGCTGCAGGTCTTTCTCCTATGACCTAGGCTGAGTTCGTGACGGTGTTTCTTGCCCGTTTTCTTTCACAGAGCGTCAGGGATGCTCGAGCGTGCAGTTTCGAGTCGTTACGCCAGACTCCGGGTATGACGGTGGCAGAGTATGATATGCAGTTTACCGAGCTATCTGTGTATGATCCGTATTTGGTGGACACTGAGGAGATGCGGGTCAAGAGGTTTGTTCGAGGTTTGCTTACCCAGTTGTTCCTCGCTATCAGCGTACAGCATTGTGATACATATGCAGCTGCAGTAGACACAACCCTACTAGTTGAGGAGCGTCTTTCCAAGACGTTAGACGTTCCGGAACCGAAGAGGGTCCGTACTGGTGTATCAGCATGGAGACAGATGTTTAGACGCCGCGACAGATTTCTTTCAGGTACGGGGAGTAGCAGAGGCTCGGGACAAGGCCAGTTGTTTAGCTCTTATCCCAAGGAGGGTTAGCAGTCGTCGTATGTGTGCTTTTGGTGTAGCAGTCTACTTCACCTCTTTAGGGATTGTACCGTGATGCTCCAGAGAGAGGCAGCCATACCACATATTACCTTACCACCTTCTCCACCTCAGAGAGTGTTGCCTCTTGCGCCTGTTGTTGCTCCGTGTCATACTTACGCTCAGAGAGGTCATGGTCATGGAGGGTTTGTTCAGAGAGGACGGGGTGGCAGAGGTGGAGGATAGCCAGTTGCAGGTAGAGGACAAGCACGAGTATTTTCTTTGACTCATCAGGATGCGCAGGCGTCCAATGCAGTGGTTTTAGATATTCTTTTAGTATGTTCTTTTGATGCACACGTGTTGTTTGATCCGGGATCTACGCACTCGTATGTTTCTACACACTTCGTGCCGAGATTGGGCAGAGAGTCGTGTTTGCTAGATCAGTCGCTTTTTATAACCACTACTGTTGGCGAGTCGTTTGTTGCGCGACACGTGTTTTGGTTGTGTGTTGTTCGTATTGGAGGGAGAGATTCGTCCGTCGACTTGATCTTTCTTAAGATGTTGGACTTCGACGTTCTCCTGGGCATGGAACGGTTAGCTACTTGCTACGCATCCGTGGACTGCCGCGAGAAGACGGACAGGTTTTTTTTTCCCGGCGAGTCAGTTCTTGTTGTGCAGGGGGACCGTGGTGCCGCCCCTCACAGTTTGATTTCATCCCTTTGCGCTAGTCGGCTTTTGAAGAGAGGATGTCGGGGATTCTTGGCTTTCATTTGTGATACCGGAGACCATAGTAGATTCGTTAGACCGGGTTCCTATCGTGCGAGAGTTTCCCGATGTTTTTCCCGATGAGTTAACTGGATTACCGCCAGAGCGTGAGATTAAGTTTTGCATTGATCTGGTTCGCGGCATGGGGCCTATTTCTATACTGCCTTACCGGATGGCCCCGGCAGAGCTTAAGGAGCTTAAGGATCAGTTGCAAGAGTTGCTTGATAGGGGACTTGCACGTCCGAGTGTTTCCCCTTGGGAGCTCCTATCCTATTCGTCAAGAAGAAGGACGGCAGTTTGAGATTGTGTATTGATTATCGTCAATTGAACCGAGTTACGGTGCAGAATAGGTATCCTTTACCTCGCATTGACGATTTGTTTGATCAGCTCCAGGGTGCGGGACATTTTTCTAAGATTGATTTGAGATTAGGTTATCATCAGTTGCGGGTTCGGAATGATGACATTCCGAAGACTGCTTTTCGTACGCGCTACGGGCATTATGAATTTTTTGTGATGTCGTTCGGACTCACCAATGACCTAGCAGCGTTCATGGACTTGATGAACCAGATTTTCACGCCGTTCCTCGACCAGTTTATTATTGTGTTTATTGATGACATTCTGGTTTATTCCAAGAGTCGTGAGGATGAGTAGCACTTGAGGATTGCCTTGCCGTCATTGAGAGAGCACCAGCTGTTTGCTAAATTCTCGAAGTGTGCTATCTGGCTTGATAGTGTTGACTTCCTTGGTCATGTGGTTACGGGAGCCGGTATTTGTGTGGACCCGAGGAAGATCGAGGCCGTACAGCTTTGGCCCAGACCTGTATCAGTGACAGAGGACTTCTTGAGTATTGCTGCACCGCTGACCCGACTGACCAGGAAGGGAGTTCCTTTCTTTGGACTGAGGCATGCGAGCAGAGTTTTCAGCAGTTGAAGACTCGGTTGACGACTGCACCAGTTTTATCTTTGCCTTCTGGATCGGATGGCTTTGTCGTTTACTGTGATGCTTCCCAAGTGGGGCTCGGTTGTGTATTGATGCAGCATGATAGAGTTATCGCTTATGCTTCCCGGCAGTTGAAGAAGCATGAGCAAAATTACCCCACCCACGATCTTGAGATGGCCGTGGTGGTCTTTGCGCTTAAAATTTGGAGACACTACTTGTACGTAGAGCCGTGTCAGATTTTCACGGACCACAAGAGCTTGAAGTACATCTTCCAGCAGCGGGATCTGAATTTGAGACAACGCCGTTGGATAGAGCTTGTGAAGGATTATGATTTTGAGATCCTTTATCACCCGGGCAAGGCGAATGTGGTAGACGATGCTTTGAGTCGTAGGCCCGGGGATAGCTTGTCCCAATTGAGCGCAGTTTAGATACGGTCTTCTGCAGATTGGCAGATCTTGTGCGACAGCAGAGTACAGTTTGAGTTCACTTCCACTGGGGGACAGCTTGCTCATGTCCACGCCCGTCCACTTCTACTAGATCGTATTCGTAAGGCACAGCCTGCCGATGCCTATTTGTTTGAGATCCTGGAGCATATCCGGTAGGGTCGAGATTCGGAGTTTGAGATTGATGACTAGGGTGTGCTATGTTTTGGGACTCTTTGTGTGTACCTGATACCGATGGGTTGAGGAACGAGATCCTAGAGCAGGCACATTAGTCAGCTTTTAGTGTTCACCCAGGTTCCACCAAGATGTATCATGACTTTAGAGATATCTACTGGTAGGCAGGGATGAAGAGTGATGTCTCGGATTTTGTTTCGAGGTGCCTGACTTGCCAGCAAGTCAAGGATGAGCATCAGAGACCGACAGGAGAGTTGCAGCCTTTACCCATTCCGGAGTGGAAATGGGAACAGATCTCTATGGAATTCGTTGTTGGTCTACCCAGATCTAGTCGAGGGTATGATTCCATTTCGGTGATTGTTGACCGGTTGACGAAAGCTGCTCACTTCATTCCAGTGAATACCACTTTCGGTAATGCTCAGTATGCTCAGTTGTACATTGATGAGATTGTGCGTTTGCACGGCGTTCCCATATGCATCGTATCTGACGGGGCACCCAGTTCACTAGTCATCTTTGGCAGAAGCTTCAGGAAGCCTTGGGTACCCGTTTGAGCTTTAGCACCGCTTTCCATCCGCAGACTGATGGTCAGTCAGAGCGGACTGTACAGACTCTGGAGGATATGCTTCATGCATGCGTGCTTGATTTTGGTGGCAGTTGGGATCGTCCCTTGCCATTGATAGAGTTATCTTACAATAACATTTATCAGGAGACGATTCAGATGGCACCTTTTGAGGCTTTGTATGTTAGAAAGTGCCGATCGCCAGTCTGTTGGACCGAACTTCACGAGAGCAGGATTTTGGGACCCCAGCTAGTTCAAGAGACTACGGAAAAGATCCAGTTGATTCAGGATAGGATAAGAGTAGCCCAGTGCAGACAGAAGTCTTATGCCGACCGTCATCGTCACAGGCTCGAGTTCGCAGTGGGGGATCATGTATTCCTACGGATTTCTCCGATGAAAGACGTGATGAGATTTGGGAGGAAAGGGAAGCTCAGTCCCAGATTTGTTGGTCCTTTCGAGATCCTTGAGCGAGTTGGCACCGTTGCCTATCGTTTGGCACTTCCACCCAGTTTTCCGGATGTTCACCCCGTATTCCACGTGTCGATACTTGCCAAATACCTTCATGACCCTTCTCACATGATTCAGCACCAGACCGTTCAGCTAGAGCGCGATCTTTCGTTCACCGAGCAACCGGTAGTTATATTGGATCGACAGGTGAAGAAACTTCGGTCAAAGGTCTTGCCATCTGTGAAAATCCTTTGGCGCAGCCCGAATGGTGAAGAGGTCACTTGGGAGGCCGAGAGCGAGATGCGGAAGAAATTCCGTCATCTCTTTCAAGGTATGCATAGTAAGATTTTTAAATTCGGGGACAAATTTCTATAAGGGGGAAGATTGTAACACCTTAGAATGCGATTAGTGTTAATTAAGCAATAATGCGGGTTTTTAGTAAAAAGTTTACCAAAATAGTTTTCAAATATTTTATAAAAATTATTGAATATTTTATTAATATTTATTTTGGGCTTGCACACACATGTGCATGTTAACATACGGTTAATTAGGTGTTAAACCAAGCTTATGTAGCCATGGCATGTTAACCCATCCCATTAAGTATTAGGTAATTAGTTAATTAAATTACTTTTCAAAAGAAAATAATTAGGGTTTTTGAATTTTGGGGTTGACTTGAGAGAGAGAGAGAGGGCATGATGAGGCATGGCAAGCATGCCATGCATTTAATGAGGAGAGAGGAGAGGGAAGCATGGCTTGTGCTAAACTCACCCCTCATTCCCACACCCCTCACCCTTAGACATACACCCTCATTTCCTCACTCTCACTCTCATTTGTTTTTCACTCTCATATTTTCCCTTCATCTCACCCTCACTCCCTCAATTGAAACCTCTCTTGTTCTTCACTAAACTTCACTTAAACCCCTCACAAGCCAAGATCAAGCCACTAGGATCACTTGGAGCAAGGAAAGATAGGATTTTGGAGTAAGTGTGAATAGGTAATGGCCGCTAACTGTTAACTAAGATATTATGATGTTGTGTTGATAATTAGTTGCTAATTAGAACTCTAAAATTTCAGTTTTTGTGAAAATATCATATTTTGGTAAGGTATTGTGTCTCGAGTGAATCTGCTCTCAAACCAGGAATTTTCTGGAGAAGTTGCTATCACAGAGACCTAATTTAGAGGCCTAGAACCCACCATAGAAACCTGAGACGATTCCTTACACATTGGGCCGCAAATAAATAGGTTCTTGCCGCAAATTGTGGCCAGATTAGGGACTGGGGTCTCGAGTCTTGGTTGTGGGGTCTCTGGGGTTGTTTGTAGTCTCGTGGAACTTGCAACCTTCAACAATTGTTTGTGTAGAAAAATCTAGGACCAGTTAGCTATTTTTAAGCATTTCGACAACGTGCGATGTGGATTATCCTTTATTTGTTTAGGTCTTTCGTATGATGTATAGCCGTAGGGCTGGTCTAGGAAGTTGCTGCACGCGTTTAGCCCGCTAAGAGACCACTTGGGAGATTTTGGGAGTTAGTTTGTTGTTGCCGTTGTTGCGTGTGTTATCGAAAGGTTTCTAATGTGCACTTGTTATGTTGTGTATGATTATATGATCGCAGGTGGGGACTTCGGACGCCGCGAAGAAGGGGAAGCAGGTGGTCGGATATACCTAGCTCGAGATCACGGTGAGTAGATTAACATCTATGGGAAAATTGCCCGTATGGAGTTATGCATCAGGGCGTGATAGGATATTATAGCCGTATGTTTATATATATATATATATATATTTATTTATTTTGCATGTGTACTGTTGTTGCATACCCCATTTCTTGTTGCATATGGACGTAGTATTAATGAGACATAACACTATTACTAACGGTTCATGTTGCACGAGCGCTAAACTGTATACTACACCCATGCCATGAGTAATTTCCATAACACTCACACTATAGAATTGCTATGGATAATACATTGCTTAGCTTACCTTATTATTAGACATGATTCCTGTTCTATTGCGCATATGAATTGCATTATGCGTACATACATACTTGCGTACATACATACCTTGCTATAGCTACATATATGCTCATATATGATGTTGCATTGGATTTTGGAGGAATTGAGAACCGCAAGATACATTTTAAAATTGGATTCATTTAAAGAGCGGTTTTCCCTGGATATACTTATATTTTGGTTTTATGTTACATATATCATATTGCTGTAGGGTTGCTAGGCATGCGTACAAGGGTCTACGAGGCATCAACCATGCCCGATTAAAATTTTAGTCGTGCCGAACAACCCAAAGCCGGATCTTTAAATTAGAGATTATGCGAAAACTACCATGTTAAACACTTTAACACTAAGTGAGAGTGATTACAACCTTTGTAGATCCGGTCATTCACTTCAATAGCTCCGTGTAGATGTCCCCTTCGCTACGATCGTGAACTCTGGACTCTAGAAAAGCTCCACAAGAAGAACGAACGTGCTTGCTTCGATGACTTCGAGGCCGAAGATGATCTACGTCGGGGAGATACTAACTCAAGCTATTCCTTCACTAGGTCATGAACTTTGTGAAGAGAACACACTTTATTACATGGCAAGTGGTAGAGGATGAAGAAGTAGGAGGTGGGCTCACTTTAGAATTGATTTTCTCACACTTTTTCTCATAGCACCATTAGAGCTTGAAAGCTTTTTCAAGGAGCTTGATGAAGAAGAAGAAAGAATAATATCATCATATGAATTATCCTCCTCAATAATGTAACCATGGGTGAGTTAAGCTATCATGCTTAACTCATGCAGAGAATTGACCAAGGTATTTGGTTAAGGGTTGGGTTAACTAAATATCCTTAAGAATGACAAAAGAGTTGACTTTGTCAATGTTTCCACAAGCTTCATGAAAGCTTGAGACCTTTGACAAAGTCTTTCTCTTTTGTTATTCTTAAGATATAAACAAAACCCTAATCTTTACCCTAATCTTGGTATAAGTCTCATATACCCATCTTTGATGTATCATCAAGCATGACACAATCATATGTACACAAATATATATCACATATACACTTATGCACAATCAAGTGAGAAAATAAATCATAAGTGAGCTAATACTAGTTAATGTAATGTAATATATCAAATATATAATTGTACATTAAATTATTAAATCAACTCTTGATTTAATAACCCGGCTATAACCGACTAATATCATGTGTAACAACTTATCGAATCAACACTTGATCCGACAACCAGGCTATATCACATACAACCGATCAATGTCTACAATCGCGAGAATAGAATACGGTATCTCATATAGTATTAATCTCGGTCCCGCACATATCACATATATGCTCCTACTCTGTTTCGCTTGAGCCAGGAAACCCCTGTGTAGGACTCTAAAGACTCGTCAATACGCCGGCAGTAGGTGATGATCATATCAAACACCCACAAGCCGCAAGCGGTCTGCCAAACGTAACGGATACCCGGGTATTGAGCGATCAGAAAATCAACAAGCAAGCCTATACATTCTCCTGCGAATCCAATCAGTAACACTCCCGTACAGTCCGGTCTCGTCGTCTGATATGTTGCATATCTCGCCTAGGGGTGGAAAACGTCAGACCCCAGTAGCTTGATAAGGCATGTCGATATGAGGTCCATAACAGTTCGAGAAACTACTGATAACACTTACCAGTAAATCTCAGCAACCCTGGCTAGGGATTTCCAGTTATAGCCAATCGAACACAGCACAACATCAACTCCCTATACCGGGAGAGACGAATCCCCTCCTATCGCTCATTGCCACCATGTGATTCGGGACTGTACCCAAAAGCCACCTTTTTGCACGCCCTCTTGGATGAGGTATGATGGAAATCAAAGCACAGTAGGAATCATACAAGACTCTATGATGATCTCGGGTCAACAGACTACTCTATACCAGTGTCACCGGAGAACTGCCATCTGACATGAGGTATAATACCATCTGGGAGTTCTCGGCGAGTCCGTCCAGTGTACCCAGTCTCTACTGAGCACCCGTACAACATCCTTGATGTCAAACACCGATAGATATGGGATCATCCATCGCCCATCATATGGGTCAAGATGCATATACGCTACTCTACTCTGGTGTATCGATGCCCTGTCTCGATACACCCTCGACTAGGAACAGTTATAGGATGTACTCGTCGACTACCGTGGCCCTACTAGTATGATCTCATCATAGTCCCAGTAGTCGAGTACATATCCTAAGGGCTTTATCAACATGTAACATAGAGACAATCAGAGTACATGTTAAGATAAAGTACAACTAGATAGCATACTATCATGTCGAGCAAGAAAGTCCTCCCTATATATGTCCTAGCATCCACTACAATATACATCGTATGTACAGTAATGGCCTTTAGGGCATACATATAACTAACAATCTCCCACTTGCACTGGGGCCATCTGTTGTGGTATCACATACCCAACAATTAGTTGTGGTTGAAGTACCTCATACTCAACCATCCCATAAAAGTCTCTACTGGGAAAAAGGCCTTTGTGAGTGGATCCGCGCTGTCGTCCTCTGTGTCTACTCTCCTAACCTCGATCTCCCTGGAGATCAACCATCTCCATGATCAGGTGATACTGCCTAAGAATTATATCTGGATTTCTGATGGGACGGGGGGTTCCTTGGCAAAAGCCACAACTCCATTGTCACACAATGGTAGGAACAAAGTTCATCTCATGAACTTATATATATATCCAGACTGCCTCTTTGGTAGCATCCTTGGTAACGATGTATCTAGCCTTTAATCGTCTAGTATGTCACAGTATCTAGCTTGGAACTCTTCCAACATACTGTCCCTCCATTGAGGGTAAAGACAATGCCTGCGACTGACACTAAGTCGTCCTTATCTCCCTGAAACCTTTCCAGTGATTCTCCTCAGGATCGATTGATACCATCTCACTACAACTAGTGAGTATCCTAACATCCAATTAGATCTATCTCATAGATCCAAAACCCAGGATTTAGGAGGTATCACTTTGATCTTATATGGAGAATCCTTGTGATAAGCGGAGATTGACCGAGCGTAGCATAGGAGACTCCTTCCCTATCAAGAGTATGTCATCCACGTACTCTACGAGGATCACCACCATACTCCCTACTACCTTTTTGTATATACAAGGTTCATCTACCATTTTGATGAAGTCAAACTCTTTGACTACCACATCAAAACAGACGTTTCAACTCCGCGATGCCTGCTTTATCACATAAAACATATTGCACACGTTTCCGCTGCTCCCACTGTCTACGAAGCCCTCTGCCTGTGTACTTATAGACGCTCTCTTCTAAAACATCATTTAGAAAAGCAGTCATGACACCCAACCACCAGATATCATAGTCATGGTATGTAGCAGTGGCAAGTAGGATCTGGATGGACTTAAGCATAGCTTTGAAAGTCTCAACTTTTCCATGTACACCAAGTAATCTTCTCAAGATATACTTGCTCCTGATGGGGATTTAACCCTTCAGATAAAGCAACCAAAGTCCACACTTTGTTGGTGTATAAGGATTCCATCTTAGATCACTAAGCATCCAGCCATTCTTACAGAGTCCCACTCCTGATGGCCAGCTCGAAACTAGTTGGGTCATCATCTCATGATGCAATCCTCGCTCCCACTGTCATAGAGAAACCGAAGTATCTCTCAGGTAGGTGAGGAACCCTATTAGATCGGCTGAGAGGCTGAGGTTCGTTGGAAACTATTGAATCCTTTGGTTCTACCAAATCATCTGCTGTAGTTTGTATAGCTGGAACTCCTTCCAGTTCTACCTCATGACCACTAATTTCTTCATAAGAAATTCCCTTTCACAAAGGTGGCATGTTGAGAAACAAAACATCTTTTGTTCCTCGGTTTGGTAGAAAATATTCTCTTGCATATGCTTGGGATATCCAACAAACTTCCACATATCTGACTTTGCCTCGAGCTTGTCCGGATTTTTCTTTTTTAGACATAGGCCGGACAACCCCAAATCTTAACAAACTTAAGATATGGGCTCTTCCCTTTCCATATCACATATGAAGTGGTAGGCAACTGATTTGATTTGAACCCTATTCAGTAGGTATGCAGCTTCTCAAGTGCATAACTCCCAAAAGGAAAAAGGAAAACTCAGTAGTACTCATCATAGAGCACACCATATCACATAGGGTGCTATTGCTCCGCCCCGATATACCATCGTGCTATGGTGTATACGAAGGAGTAATGCTGAGAGAGAATCTCATTCTCCTTTAGAATAATCCAGGAATTCCGTGCTCAAGTATTCTCCTCCCTGATCTCATCAAAGGACATAATACTTATACCCTATTTGGTTCTCTACTTCTAACTTATATTCTGTGAATATCTCAAAAGCTTTGGACTTGTGTTTCAACAGGAACATATGTCTGAATCTTGAGAGATCATTAGAGAATGTAATGAAGTACAAAGAACCGGTCTTGGATGTGTAGACAGAGGACCTTTCATACATCATCATGCATCAATCCCAAGAGTTTATTAACTTTTTCTATGTTTCTAATAAACAGAGCTGTGGTCATCTTATCTTTGTGACATGACCGGCAAGTTTTACAAGATGTAAATTCAAACAAATTTAAATATGCATCTTAATGTAACTTTAGCTAGTCGGGTCTCATTGATATGACCTAGTCTACAATGCCTCAAGAAGGATTCGTTCATTTCTGAACTCTTCCTCTTGTGTGTGTTCCGTATATTAAGAACTGTAGTTTGATTTAAAACGTCCATGCTTTTAGATGACGTACCTGAACCGATCAACTCTTGATATAGGAAATGTTCAAAACATTATCCAACAATACAAAATTATATCTTTTCTTTACTAATAAAGAGACTGATATGATGTTGTACATCAGGTTCGGTATATAATAACATTCGTTCAGAATCAACGTATTCTGGTAATACAGGGTGACAGTGACCAACAGACATGGCTGCAACACTTGCACCGTTTTCTGTCTCATGAAACTTATCACCCGTTCTCAGTTCTCTACCTATCTGTAGCCCATGTAACAGATTACATATGCGGGATCCTGATCCGGTATCTCATACCCAGGACGTAAAGGACATTGAGAAACAGTTCTCTGTAATGAACACACCCGAAGATGATGCATCGGTATGCACTTTCTTCGTTTGGGCAGCACGGGAATTCTGGTAATCCCCAATTTCCTGCTCTGTCTTATAACAATTATAAGTTGGAGCGGGACCAACGTTCCCAGCTCAGTATAACAAGCGGGTTTGGTCAATATATCCGTATTATTATCTTGATTAAGGCGTTATATGGTCGCTACCTGGAGAGAAAGAGAAGAAAACACTCAGCGTATGCTCTTGCAAGATTAGATTGGTTATCTAATATATCTAATCAGGATGTCTCCCACTGTTTTAATCAAATCTTCGTTCAAACCCTAAATGGAAAGACTAGCCGGGATTAATTACACGGTACAAGTTCGCCAATCTTTCAGCCAGGCCAGTGTCGGTACTTTGAGGGAGGTCCCCCGTGCTTTCGCACAAACCTAATTAAAGTAAACCTCGTTTTCCCAGGGGCGTAACCCCGTTAACACCTTTCTAGACACCTACTTGATCGGCTAAATGTAATGTGTAAAACTCTCCCAGGAGTAACTCTTACTCGCAGCGGGTATCGGGATCCAACTATCTCATAGAAGGTATGCAATCTTATTGCAAATTTCAACACTTGAAATTCCCAATAATATTTTGCCCCAAGCGTCCTATGACCTTGACAGAGGTCAACAAAGCATAGGCTGCTAGTCAAGTTCAACCCGTCATTTCCTGATTGAAGTAAACCCACCCGTACGACCCTTGACAGAGGTCAACAATGTCGCACGACTACCCTAAATCAATCATATCATATGCTTATACAGATAAGTACTAATCAGCTACCGCACACTACGCCTTGACAGAGGTCAACAAACGCAGCACGAATACTAACCAGTACTTATCTGAAATGACGGAGGGCTACGACAGGTTTTTAAGAAAACCATTTGCGTAATGAACTTGATATTGTTGTAGAATCGAGTGATTTTTAAATGGAGTGTTTTTGAGGCTTTTTCTAGTTTTGCTAAAGAGGTCACTCCCGGTGAAGTGATCGCCGGCTCTTTCCTCATCGAATAAGGTGCAGGATATATCATATATACCGCTGTGCAAAGCAAGAACTATAGAAGAAACCAAAAGACAAACCGAGTTTGTAGCATCTGCTAGTTTCACTAAAGAGGTCACTCCCGGTGAAAGGATCTCGGCTCTTTCCTTATCGAATAAGGTGCTGGATGTTCTACAAGGAACACCGCCATGCAAAGCAAGAACTAGAGCTACCAGTTTTTAAACAAGTTTCTACAACATCTTTAGGTTTCTTTTAGTTTCATTAATCTCATTAATGAAGTCCCATTTTATTATGCTTTACAAGCATCACATTTGAAACGAAATCTGCAATATAACATATATCTCATATATATAATATAAACATTCGTCTCAGGCAGTAATATGATCTCATCACATAACATTGCAGCAGAAGAACATATATGAAATATTAGATATATTAGGACGTCCGTGTTTTCAATACGAGGCTGTATAAAACACGGATTCCACGGTCGTGATGAATAGCCAAACCCACATCCCTAGACCCCTACGAGAGCTGCAAGCAACTCTGCCAATTCTAGGGTTAGGAGACCCGGTCTCGACTCCTCGAGATGGTCTCCCACTAGACCCTAGAACCCGGTTACTTGTGCTCCCCTCCTTGGGTCTACCTAATGCGGAAAAGTAAATAATATACAATGGTGACATCATCCTCAGCCCGGAAGTGCCCCAATAAAAGAATATTACATACAAATGAATTTTACATAAATGAAAAAGAAAAACTCTCATCTCACATAAAACCCCCGGCTATTCAAAACGCGACGATCCAATATAACATATCACAGCAACACATAATATCTCATTTCATCAACGTAAGTAAGTATGCATACACCGATCGTCGTTGATGTATAGCAACGAAAATCGGCAATACAACTACATACTACATTTACGGTCACAGAAAATAAAGTGTAAAACTACAACAGTTGGAATCCGCGACCACCTTAGACATCACATGCCTAACCAAATGAATTCCTTAGACATCGCATGCCTAATAATTATAAACCCTGCATTTTAGTCTCATTATCGAAAACTCTTTTCAATATCAAGTCGGGCAATTCAACAAGATTCCCGACATGCTGATCGAATGCTCGTCGCAAACTTTAGTAGACGGCCGCACCCCCGGATGTCGTCGACGAAGTGCACTAAGGCGGAACACCGCTGCCGCGAGCACCCGAATGGATGCTTTTGGCGACGGGGTTCTCCTACAGTCACTTGGTCGGGGCTATGGGGCATGGCTGTCTATTAAGTTTACCCGGCGAGTATCCGCGTACGCTACGTGATTGCGACGGACTTTTGATCACATCAAAATTCCATAGCAACCGATCAATTGAGACTGAACTGCTAGATTTATAACATTCAAATTAGTTATCTCATAACTACTTGTGGATTCCAAATATTGTATCATAATCCAGATAAATAGACAATGCTAAACTTTCCGATCGAATAATCAAACACCCAAGTTTTCCCAAATAGTTCTCAACTCTTGAAATTAGTTTAAAAACATCCATCACATGCTACAGTACCAATGGTCCAGCCGTAGAAGGGTCAAGCCAACGCCTTACATGTGGCACGTCGTACTGCCCCAAACCCTAAGGTTTAGAGGTAGTTCAAGACGGTCATATAATCGAGTTAAGGTTTGTTGTCTTCTAGAGGGTCCACCACGTTACTTGCACGACTTAGAACGTTCCTAAACTACGAAAAAATCCAACGCTTGGAAATTTTCCGGCAGGGGAAAAAGTGAGTTATTGATATCCGTTCGAACTTTTTAACACTCTCTAAAAATTAACCGGACAAACTAAACAAAGTTATAATATCCGAGTGAATCAACGAGTCCCCAATACAACCCTAGAAAACTCAACACTTGAGTGAAATTAAAAAATTCCCAGAAAAAAATCACAAGAAAGGACCTAAGAATAAATATATGAAGTTCCAGGGACTAATTCACAATTTTGGCCGTGGAACCGCCGCTAAACCCTTGGTTTCGCCGCGCTTCCACGGTCATTTGAGCACATTAATTGTCCGTACTTCACAGTAATTCTTAGTTTTTCCTACTTTATTTTCTGAGCATTTTTAATTAGGAAAAAATCAACATTTTTGAAAATGTACAGAGAGGGGTAAAATCGGGGTTTTCCGGGTTCGATCGGATTTTAAACTTCGCTCAGACTTCGCCTAAAGCTCTAGCTTGGCTCTGATACCACTGTAGGGTTGCTAGGCACGCGCATAAGGGTCTACGAGGTATCAACCATGCCCGATTAAAATTTTAGCCGTGCCGAACAACCCAAAGCCGGATCTTTAAACTAGAGATTATGCGAAAACTACCATGTTAAACACTTTAACACTAAGTGAGAGGGATTACAACCTTTGTAGATCTGGTCCTTCACTTCAATAGCTCCGTATAGATGTCCCCTTCGCTGCGATCGTGAACTCCAGACTCTAGAAAAGCTCCACAAGAAGAACGAACGTGCTTGCTTCGATGACTTCGAGGCCGAAGATGATCTACGTCGGGGAGACACTAACTCAAGCTATTCCTTCACTAGGTCATGAAATTTGTGAAGAGAACACACTCTACTACATGGCAAGTGGTAGAGGATGAAGAAGTAGGAGGTGGGCTCACTTTAGAATTGATTTTCTCACACTTTTTCTCATAGCACCATTAGAGCTTGAAAGCTTTTTCAAGGAGCTTGATGAAGAAGAAGAAGAAAGAATAATATCATCATATGAATTATCCTCCTCAATAATGTAACCATTGGTGAGTTAAGCTATCATGCTTAACTCATGTAGAGAATTGACCAAGGTATATGGTTAAGGGTTGTGTTAACTAAATATCCTTAAGAATGACAAAAGAGTTGACTTTGTCAATGTTTCCACAAGCTTCATGAAAGCTTGAGAACTTTGACAAAGTCTTTCTCTTTTGTTATTCTTAAGATATAAACAAAACCCTGATCTTTATCCTAATCTTGGTATAAGTCTCATGCACCCATCTTTGATGTATCATCAAGCATGACACAATCATATGTACACAAATATATATCACATATACACTTATGCACAATCAAGTGAGGAGATAAATCATAAGTGAGCTAATACTAGTTAATGTAATGTAATATATCAAATATATAATTGTACATTAAATTATTAAATCAACTCTTGATTTAATAACCAGGCTATAACCGACAAATATCATGTGTAACAACTTATCGAATCAACACTTGATCCGATAGCCCGGCTATATCGCATACAACCGATCAATGTCACGAATCATGAGAATAGAATACGGTATCTCATATCGTATTAATCTCGGTCCAGCACATATCACATATGTGCTCCTACTCTGTTTCGCTTGAGCCAGGAAACCCCTGTGTGGGACTCTAAAGACTCGTCAATACGCCGGCAGTAGGTGATGATCATATCAAACACCCATAAGCCGCAAGCGGTCTGCCAAACGTAACGGCCACCCGGGTATTGAGCGATCAGAAGATCAACAAGCAAGCCTGTATATTCTCCTGCGAATCCAATCAGTAACACTCCCGTACAGTCCGGTCTCGTCGTCTGATATGTTGCATATCTCGCTTAGGGGTGGAAAACGTCAGACCCTAGTGGCTTGATAAGTCGTGTCGATATGAGATCCATAACAGTTCGTGAAACTACTGATAACACTTACCAGTAAATCTCAGCAACCATGGCCAGGGATTTCCAGTTATAGCCAATCGAACGCAGCACAACATCAACTCCCTATACCGGGAGAGACGAATCCCCTCCTATCGCTCATTGCCTCCATGTGATTCGGGACTGTACCCAAAAGCCACCTTTTTGCACGCCCTCTTGGACGTGGTATGATGGAAATCAAAGCACAGTGGGAATCACACAAGACTCTATGACGATCTCGGGTCAACAGACTACTCTGTACCAGTGTCACCGGAGAACTGCTATCTGACGTGAGGTATAATACCATCTGGGAGTTCTCGGCGAGTCCGTTCAGTGTACCCAGTCTCTACTGAGCACCCGTACACCATCCTTGATGTCAAACACCGATGGATATGGGATCATCCATCGCCCATCATATGGGTCAAGATGCCTATACGCTAGTCTACTCTGGTGTATCGATGCCCTGTCTCGATACACCCTCGACTAGGAACAGTTATAGGATGTACTCGTCGACTACCGTGGTCCCACTAGTATGATCTCATCATAGTCCCAGTAGTCGAGTACATATCCTAAGGGTTTTATCAACATGTAATATAGAGACAATCAGAGTACATGTTAAGATAAAGTACAACCAGATAGCATACTATCATGTCGAGCAAGAAAGTCCTCCCTATATATGTCGTAGCATCCACTACAATATACATCGTATGTACAGTAATGGCCTCTAGGGCATACTTATTACTAACAATTGCATGGATTTTCGCATTGAGATATAGATTTCATGTGATTTATGGATTTGAGAACCGTGGTATTATTTCAAGAAAATATGCATTGTTTTGAAAATCCGGTTCTCTTGATATGATATTTCAGTGCATCCTACATGCGTTTTCTCGGTTCTGAGACGTGTGATAGAAACCCGATTCGAGGAGGTGGATGATCCGTTTGTGGGTTCATGGTGGACCCGGTATGGTACCCTGAGGCAAGAAAGGGATTTTGTATAGTAGACAATAAGCCTGTCAGAGGGACTACTACCTACCGGTGATTGGTTGGACCTGGTGGTTATCCGAAGGATACCGACCGGAGTAGAGAGATGGATATGGGCCGATTCGTACTGCCGGAGCCCGAGGGCCGATCCGGACAGACGGAGCCTGATATATGTGGATTTGTGTGTCGATACTAGACATGAGTATTTCATGATGTTTTCGAGTGCCGATGTTGGGCACTCAGGTTCCTTGAGATTTACAGGATATGAGGGTCGATCAGAGTGACGGCGCCTGAGATATTGGGATTTGGGGTGTATTGACGGACACCGGGATTTTCCACGATGATGATTCGTGATGATTATATGTTTTATCCCATACTCAGCATTTATTGATATGCATTGCATCATGTATTTGTAGTACCTGATAGAGTACCTTTCATGATTGTTGCATATCCATATTTCCATATTGATACTATCAGATTGCATGTGATAGGGTATCGCAGTACGTGCATACCTGCGATTACCTATATGATGTTACTTACTATTCACGAGTTGGCAACTCATCCCCGTTGTGCCATAGTGTTTTGCAGGTTGACCTCAGAGTAGTCGTGGCATGGGCTATCTTACCGTAACTTTTGCAGCGGATACCGCTACAGTTGGCTGTGAGCCTTTTTTCTATAGGTAGGTTTTGCGGTTATCCATTCATATTCATTGTACACCTTATTGTATCTACCACTCTCCATCTATCATTTCATGTATTGACTTAGAGACGAGTTATGAGGACGATATTGTTTATTTTGTGACTACGGTGTCGAGCTCGTGCGAGCCGGCTTTTATTATGTTTTTTTACCTCTTATCCTGTTCTCACTTTATACTGTCTGTTTCTTCGCTACGGCGTCGTATATTTGCTCGTGGTTGTTGTTTCCACCTTTGGGCATGATTTGCTCCCGTTTGGGGATGCTTTATTTATATCCTATGTTGCTTTACTTATATCCAATGTTGTACCCGTTTCGGGGCTAGTTTTTACAAAGGTGGTGTTGTCGAAATTTTTAAGAAAATAATTTAAACTTTAAAGATTTTTACTTGAGATTTCCAAATGTTTTTTTAACAATATTTTCATCACTTACTACTTTTGATGGTTTAGATTTCTGGGTTTCGGCTTACTTAAATTACATTACGCCTGTAGACGTTTCGTGGTTTAAGTGCCGGTCACGTGCCAAATTTTGGGTCGTGACAGCACCATTTTAGTGAAGTAGGCATGATGGTTTGAGGTGTTTTTCATGATGTTTGTGGGTGGTAGAATGGTGGAGGGTTGAAGGAGAAGGAGGAGGAGAAGAAGAATGTAGATGGATGAGAATGAAAATGAATGAGCCATGTGAAGAAAACCCCTCCCCGCCTCGCTCTCACCTTTATCTTTTTCCTTTCCTTTTCTTTTTTAAAACCAAAAAAAACCATTTAAAGAGAAAAGAAGCCATGGTTCAGTGTTTAGATGCTTTGTTGCATATCATATATATAAGCAAGATCAATGCATAATTAATAAAATATTTATCCAACTTAACATTTCGACTTGTATACAATTAATTGTATAATAATTTATAAAATGTCAAAATCATCTAAACACTTTCAAATCAATAATTCATATAATTTCCAAATATTTTCCAAACTATTGGTATATAATTATACCATTTCATTAAAACCAATTCTCATACTTTAATAATATTCAAGAAATTTATTATTTGAATTACTTAAATTCCCAAAAATAATATTTAATTTTCTGAAAGGTTACAGTCCTTTATATAGGAGAAGAGAAAAATCAATTTGTGTGGGAAAATCTCTCATTGAGAGATCCTGATTGATTTTATAATCAATAAGAGATATTTATATCACCGTTGGATCTTTAATCCGACCGCTCTCTATTTACAGAGATTATATTTCTTGTTTTTTTAACAAGATTAGGAAAATATTTTCCTAATATAGAATTTAATTCTATCATGGTGATTGTTTTAATCACCATTGGATCTTAGATCCAAGAACTCTCCGTTTTACTAGAGAAAATCTTTCTATGATTGAAAGATCGGGGAAAATATTTCCCACGTGGAATTTAATTCTATCAGATGCTTTAATTGGTGATATTTTATCACCATTGGATTTTAAATCGAAATATCCTCAGTCAGAGAAAAATATCTCCATATTTGAAAGATCAGGGAAAATATTTTCAAAATGTAATTTAATTCTGTCATATAGAATTTAATTTTATCATAAGCTAGCACTTCAAATTGGGGTGCTCACATGCTATCACGTGAGCGTTGCCATATACATATATGACAGCGACGCTCACGTGCTTAGCACATTAGTGCTGCCACAAGAATGTGGCAAGGGAACTCACGTATTTAACAAGTGGGTGCTGGTATAGGATTTAATTCTATCTGAAGCCGATTCTCACGTACTTTACACATAAGTGTCATGTGATATCATGCAAGGGCTGTTATAGGATTTAATCCTAATTGCAGCAGGTGCTCATGTGTTTTGCAAGTGAGTGCTTACGTGTTTAACATGTGGGAGGCTGCCCTCTATTTTTTTTATAAGGGAACAAATGTATACCTTGAGCCAAAAATTTTGACGGGAATAGGGACATTGTGGTCCATTGGCATATATTTTGTAGATTCAGTTTAGGGACTTAAGGTTCCATCTCCAGAAAATTTTGCAGATCCAGTTTAGGGACTTTGGTGTCCAATAGGCAGGATTTTTATCATTCCAGTTTAGGGACTTAGAAGTCCAATCCAGTTTAGGAACTTGGAGGTCCAATGGGCAGAATTTCATATATATTAGTTTATAGTCATTTTGGATATGGATTTTAGTTTAAAATCATTTCAGACAAATTCAAGTTTAGGGACGTAGTAGTCCATTTCCAGTTAGGGACTTGGAGGTCCAATCCAGTTTAGCAATTTGGAGGTCCATTTCCAGTTTAGGGACTTTGAGGTTCAATAGGCAAAATTATATATATATATATATATATATATATATATATGTATGTATATATGTATATGTATGTGTGTGTGTGTGTATTAGTTTAAAGTCATTTTGGACATTGATTTTAATTTAAAGTCATCTCGGACAGATTCTAGTTTAGGAATGTAGTGGTCCATTTCCAGTTTAGGGACTTGGAGATCCAATCCAGTTTAAGGATTTGGAGGTCCAATCTAGTTTAGGGACTTGGAGATCCAATGGGCAGAATTTCATATATACTAGTTTAAATTCATTTCGGACATGGATTTTAGTTTAAAGTCATCTTGGACAAATTCCATTTTAGGGACGTAGTGGTCCATTTCCTGTTTAGGGACTTGGAGGTCCAATCCAGTTTAGGGACTTGGAGGTCCAATCCTTGAGAGGCAAACTTGTTGATGTCCTTTCAAACAGTTATTTTCTATGAGTCATGAGGATCTCGCGGGCAGTTTTATCCTAACGGATCGTAAGGGTCTCACTGGGTTCTGGTTTGGTGTATCTAAATAGCATATTTATTTTCTTACTCGAGCACTTATTTCCTCCGGGTTGGGAGGATCTCACAAGATTATTTGAACATCGATGAGTCGAGAGGACTTCATGAGGTGCTGGCTGTATCTAGTTTTTCCAGACCCGCTGCTTTATCAATCAGGTCTTGGAAGGTAGTGATTTTATATGATAGAAAGAATGGTTCTATCCAACCGTCGATGTTGCCCATGATGAGTCCCACAGCTTGAGGTTCATATAGGACTTGTTCTCACTTCATACTCAGGATGCGCCATCATATGATATATTTAGCCACCGTCACGTCTTTTCTTCATTTTTTGGCAATTAGATGGGAGATAGTTATCTTCTTGCTTGTGCTAGCAAACCGTTGTAGAAACTGAGTTTCTAGCTGGGCAAATGTTTTGATAGAATCATTTGGTAACCCTGAGTACCACTCAAAGGCTATTCCACTCAAGCTGCCGACAAATTGCCTGAGTAATAAGGCCTCGTTGCTCCTAGTATCGCCACAAACCGCTTTGAATTGTGTGATGTGTTGTCGGAAGTTCCTAATATCGTTGAAAAGATTAAACCGGGGAATTATGTAGCTCTTTGGATACGAGACTTGGTCATATTCAGTCGGGTAGGATTTTTCTTTCCCGATGAGTTGTTGAGCAGTTTCTATCACCATTAGGGTTTTCACCTGAACAACGATTAAATCATTAATTTACGACTTAGTTATCGCTTCAGTATTTCCCATTTGGGTAGCTGTTGGCTGGGAGGATCCAGCATTGGTATCAACATTTTCATGAATTACTGGCGCCGAGATGACAACCGACATGGGGAAGGTATGATGGCCGGCCTCCACATTTGTTGCCTGGGTTGGGGTTCAGTCATTCAGATGACCCACTAGCTTGTTGCTGCTCAAGTTGAGCTTTCCCGGATTTTTTAACGGCTTGGGCCGTTATAATTTCAATCAAGTTCTTAACCATTGCAGTAAGATCCCCGACTTGTTGACTAGCAAAAGAAAAATGTAGATAGGTTCCTATGTTTTAGAGAAGCGATTTCATCATCTTTTTTCCTCGCCTCAAAGATAGGATTATCAAAACAATCCGGGTTATATCGTTCTCATCTTCATTGCCATCACCTATATGAGGGCACGACGATTCGGCTGCGCTTATGGAGTTGTTTCTTCTGTTATGTTGTTCAGTCTTAGCAGAAGGTTTAGGTTGATGCTGTTCATTGACTACATAAGAGGTATGAACCTCAGTAGCGCCGTGCCTTTTGAAATACACCTTTGGTGAGGTGGGTTGTTCGTATCCCCTTTCATCAACAATCACATAGGAGGGTATCCTTTTAGCAGGAGTGCTGCAGTTTTCATTTATTTAGTCGAAGAAATTAGACCATGATGACACCGCAGTATTGGAAGTATCCTTGTTCTCCTTTCTCCTCAAGACTTGAATTGATCCGGGCTGTGGTTGACTCCTCTCTTCTTAGTATCTTTGAGAGCTCCTCTTATATTGCCGATCTTTCACGGTTTTCAGAGCCTGGTATACTCAACGGGAAATGGTCTGATTGCGAGAGTGTGATTTACACTCCTCATTTCTTCTGCTCAGGAGAAGTGGATGCTTGAGGACCATAATGGAAGCATTCTTGCAAACCATTTTCAATGCCTCAAAGCGATTGCTGAAGCTAGCATTAGCAGCATAAGATCTTCTATCTTGCTCTCAGACCCTGTTATCATGAGTTTGTGGTGCAGTGGTCATTAATTTGTGGTTTCTCCTTTCACGAGCTCTCTTTTCCATCTTTATAGCGATGGAGGCAACGGAGGATTGGGCGCTCTTTGACCCCAGTGCTCATCTCTACTGGTTTGGTAAGTGACGGCGTCAACATGGGTATTCAGCGCTGTTTGCCCCCGGCGCACATCCTTGCAATTTCGGTAAATGAAGGCATCATCGAGAGTGTTAGGCCTTCTTTGCCCCCAGACTTTCTCATCATAGGTCCATGGTACAGTAGCTCTCAACCTCCGGTCGCTTTGCCAGAGAGTCTTCTTTCTCACTTTTCTATTGATGATATTGTCGGGGTTATTCATTGACTTTTTCCCCTGGCGTGCTTCTTTATTAACTTGATGAGAGAGAGCATAAATAGGGTTATTGGGTGTTGTTTGCCGGGCGCACATTTCTATTGATTTGTTCCTGATGCGAAGGGTTGACTGATCGGACCGTTGTGTCGGAGGTGGACATCCTGGTGAAGACTGACCACCTACCAGATTTAGCAATCTCTTTTCGTGTCCCCCGAACATATTGGGTGTTTCATTTGCCATCATCCTGAGAGTTGCCGGGGACGATCACATTTGACCTGAGGCCCTTGCCAGGAAGCATAGCAGGGCTGGCCTGGGTGACAGTAGATGCACCGTCCTTCGTCTTATCAGAACCCGCGAGCTCAACAGGTGCTTCAGGGATGACAGCAATTTTAGCAAAGTTGACGGGCGTGTTAGTGCTGAATTGGATGGTGGAGCTTGATTCTCCAACATCTACATGGCCATGGGGAAGCTGAATCACAGATCCCGACGATATCTTTATGAAGTAGGTAGAGGCAGCGGCTGCTGCAGTTGTGGCACGTGTGTTGTTGTTGGATGACATTGCTCTGATCGGAGAAATATATGTTAAAATGCTCTTTGTATGACAAAAATAAACCATAAGGAAAGAGAAATCTGTCCTACCGGACGTGCCAGAATCTGTTCGCCTCCAAAAAGGGTTCCCGGAAAAATCTTAAGACTCTCGAGGGATGTTTACGGGGCCAGATGGATGCAGATATGCATGGATCCTCAGCGCGATGCGTTGTCACGACGTAAATATGGCTGAGGCTTCAAATGGATACGATCGATATAGCGTGACTTCTTAGATTCACCCTTCTGAATGGTTTTTTTGATTGTGAAGACTAGATTTTCTACAGGCGCAAGCCCTTGTAGTTAATTACCCCTCCATATTAAATGAATAGAACTTTCTACGAGTGGTTTATTTCTGAATGAATTAAAAATAAGAGCAACACAAACGACAATGGCATATATATATATATATATTCAATAACAAAAATGTACAGAGACAACAATTAGAATATGTATTTCATTAATCATCATATATAACATTGCACATTTCAATTTACGATCTGTCTCTGTTGCTGGGAAGACATGTGCTCGAACTGCTATTCATGCTCATGGATTATTTACGATTTTATAGAATGTGTTTATCCAGACCGTATGACAACCATAAGAGAATATATAACATTTTCTTCGTAAGGAGGATCTCGTAGGTGGTATACGCCAAGTTATTTTATTCATTGTAAGTCCTTTTTGGTTTTGGTGTACATGGTTTGGGGTAGTAGTTTAATGTCATTTTGGACATAGGCAGTAGTTTAGAGTCGTTTCAGACATAAGTAGCAGTTTAGAGTCATGAGTTGTTTCGGACATAGGTAGCAGTTTAGAGTCGTTTCAGACATAATTAGTAGTTTAGAGTCATGAGTTTTTTCGGACATAGGTAGTAGTTTAGAGTTGTTTCGGACATTGGTAGTAGTTTACAGTGGTTTCGGACATAGGTAGTAGCTTAGAGTCTTTTCAGACATAAGTATTAGTTTAAAGTCATTTTGGACATAAGTAGTAGTTTCGAGTCATTTCGGACATAGATATGGTAGAACATTGACTTCTATATCACGATGGATGCCCGTGGATTGTATATGCCAAGCAATTTTACTTGCCATAGGGCAAGGCATGCTCAGTGGGGTGAATGAAATGTTTGTTGACTTCTGTGTCACAAAGGTTACCCGTGAGTTGTATATGGCAAGTTATTTTACCCGCCATCTAGATATTTGGTCATTTGGATATATGATTTAGTGTATTTGGGGTTGTTGACTTCTGTGTCACGATAGATGCCCGTAGATCGTGTATGGAAAGTTATTTTACTTACCATAGAGCAATTGAATATGCTCGGTGGGACAGTTGACTTCTGTGTCATAAGTTGATTTCTATGTCACGCTGGTAGCCCATGGATAATATACAGTAGGTCGACATAATATAACCCACTGTATAGTAAAACTCATATTTCGAGGTGGTTGACTTCAATGTCACACTTTGTTGGCTTCTATTCCACGATGGTTGCCTATGGATTGTATATGGCAGACTATTATGGTGCATTCCCTCATAGGGTAGCTTGGTATTTGGGTATAGTATATTTGTTGACTTCTATGTCATGGCAGATGCGCGTCGATTGTATACGGAATACTAATATAGAATAGCTTGCCGTAGGGTATGGATATTGCTGACTTTTATGTTACAATGGTAGCCCATGGGTAGTATATGGTAGATTTATATTATGTCAATCTGCCATAGGGAAGTAAGGTGGTATGTGGATTTATTGATTTCTGTGCCATGACAGTTTGCTTCAATGCCATGATTGTTGCCCATGGATTGTAACAGCAGGTTGACATAATGTAGCCTACTGTAGGGCATGGTTGTGAGGGATTATTGACTTCTATATGACAATATTGCTCATGGATTGTATATGGTAGGTTTATATTATGTTAACCTGCCATAGGGCAATAAGGCGGTATATGGATTTATTGACTTCTGTGTTACAAAAGTTGGCTTCTATGCCTGATGGTTGCCCGTGGATTGTATACAGCAGGTTGATATAATGTAGCCCACTGCAGGATAGAATAGGTTTTGGTTGTAATATATTTGTTGATTTCTGTGTCATGATATACGTCCATAGATTGTATATGGAAGCCGATTTTAGACTTGCCATAGGGCAATAGGGTAGTATAATGGTTGACTTATGTATCACGACAGTTGACTTCTATGCCACGATGGTTGCCCGTAGATTGTATACAGCATGTTGATATAATGTAGCCCACTATATGGTAGGATAGGTTTTGGTATATGAATTTATTGACTTCTGTGTCACGGCAGTTGGCTTCTATGCCATGATGGTTGCCCGTAGATTGTATATGGTAAACTACTATGATGCAGTCCCCTATAGGGCAAGATTCTAGTTTAGGGACTTGGGGTTCCGCTGATAGGGTTTCATATGTATGGTAGTTTAAAGTCATTTCGGACATGGGTATTAGATTAAGGTCATCTCGAACCATTCGAGTTCCATTGGCATAAATTTCAAATGTATATTAGTTTAAAGTCATTTCAGACATAAATATCAGTTTAAGGTCATCTCGAACCAAACGGTTTTCTTCTATGCCACGATGGTAGCATGTGGGTGGTATATGATAGGCTATTTTTCTTACCATAGAGAAATAGGGTTGTGGTATGATATATATGTGTGGATGAATTCGAAAAGGGTCTAATGGCATATGCGGGGAGCTCTAGAGGGTACCCGACGTTGGATTTGGTAGGGACAAGGACCTTTAGGGGCCGCCGCCATTGAGTTTTGGTGAGGCCGAGAACCTCTGGCGTCTCCGCCATTGTATTTAGTGGAGACAGAGCCCTATAAGGTTCTCCACCATTAGATTTTGTGGAGACGGAGCCTGGTAAGGGTCTTCGCCATTGAATTTGGTGGAGATAGAGCCCTCTAGGGGTCTCCAACGTTGGATTTGGTGGAGATGGAGTCCGCTGGGGGTCTCCGCCATTGAATTTGGTAGAGACGGAGCCCTCTTGGGGTTTCCTCCAATGGATTTTGGTCTCCGCCATTTGATTTGGTGGAGACGGAGCCTTCTGAGGGCCTTCGCCATTAGATATGGTGGAAACGGAGCCCGCTAGGGATCTCCGCCGTTGGATTTGGTAGAGAAGAAGCCTTCTGGGGGTCTCCGCAATTGAATTGATAGGTGTGGAGCCTGCTAGAGGGTCTTCGATGTTGGATTTGTAAGTGTGGAGACCGCTAGGGTGTCTCCGAAGTTGAATTTGATTGGGCTTGGGTGGTTCTGGATGCCACCGCCAGCGGTTGCTATTGTTGGAGATAGTGCCCTCAGAGTCAATTATTAGGTCACAGGTACGTGATTGCAATGATTGATGGAGGACCTATCCCGGTAGGACAGTCTTACTCGAGATGATAGTATGCTATCTGGTTTACCTTTATCATCGTGTACTGCTTTAGGTGACCTGACAAGTCGCTATTACACGTTGGTGGAGCCCATAGGATTCTTGCTTGACCACCAGCAGTATGAGGGCGATCATATAAGTGGGAGCTGGTAGTCTATAAGCATATCCTTAAATGGTCCCTAGTCATGAGAGTTTCGAGACAGGGCATCGATACTCCAGAGTAGACTAGTGTATACAGTCGAGACCCCGACGAGGGGCGGTGGCCGGTCTCACAAGCCACTAATGTCATTTGGATCACCTAAGATGTATACAGGTGCTCATTGGGTTATGAGTACACCGGACAGGACTCCCCGGGAACATGCTAGTTGTTCATATACCAGACGTCAGATGGCAGTTCCCTGGTGACATGTGTACAGGTTAGTTCATCGACCTGGGGATCGTCATTTGTCTCGTGTGAGTTCCCACTGTACTTTGATTACTACCCTACCACGGCTCAAAGGAGTCGTGCAAACAGGTTTTAGTTGGGTACAGTCCCGAGCCGCATGGAGGCAGTGAGCGTATCTTCAGGGGTTCGTCTCTCCCGGTATTGGGGGTGAGGTCGCGCTGTGTCTAGGAGAGCCATTACACGAAGCCCTCGGCCGAGGCAAGGAGATTTACTGGTAGGTATTCCAGTAGTATCTCAGGGTGTTCTGGGCTACACTCCGACACGACTTGTACCGCTTTTGGGGGTCTGACTTTTACCAACCCCCTAGGCCCGCCATGCGATGCTCATAGACGAACGGACCGGACTGTATGGATATTGTCACTGACAGGCTCACTAGGGTGTCAGGCTGAGTTCGCTCACAGACGTCCCTTTTGGTCAATACCTGGCAGCCCGTTACGTATTGGCTTATACCTCTGACGTGCTAGCGGTTAAATCCGCAACCAAGGTGTTGATGAGTCTTTAGAGTCCCCCACATTCAGTTACTCAAGCTTTCGGGCGAAAAGCTGTAGAGACCGTATGGAGATACGGCAGGGTCCGATCAGATACGTGCGGTATTGCACGGATCAGGATCGGACGGTTAGCTGTAGAGGCCGTATGGATATATGGCAGGGTTCGATCAGATACGTGCGGTATTGCACGGATTAGGATCGGACGGATAATACTAGCCGGCTTTGGTTTAAGCCGGATCCTAGTATAGTACAGTGTAGATTTGTCTCATTGCATTTGTATTTCGGTAGGAATACAAATGCGGGTGTGTATGCACAGTATCGGGGTTTTCCTGTAATTTATTACGGGACCAGTTTTCTGGAGTTGCCAGTTTGCTTTCCGTTTCGGCCATATTTCTTTGTATCGTTCATTGGCCGAAGATTGGTGGAGGAAGGCTTATTTGTATTTGTGCAAATAAGCATTTGTGGAGGGGGTCTTTGCATATTGTTGTATCATGATAGCTATTCTTTGACCTTGACTTCTTGTCTTCATCATGGCTTGACCTTGTGATGAGATATGATTAGGTTGTTGGTGTGTGGGTTTTAGTTTATGATCATTGTTTGTTATCATCACCCTTTCTCTCTCTTGATTGATTGGTTGGCTCACTCATTCCTTTTGATACACACACACCACTATCTCATTCTCTCCATTTCATGAGAGCATGGCCGGCCACTAGTGAGGAAGGGGGGCTGTCCAACATTTTGTGTGTGGGATTTTGCTTCTTTTCATGTTGCAAAAATCCCACAAGATCAATCTCAAAAGCTCCAAGTATCATTCCTCCACCAAATGGCAATTCCACAACCCCAAAGTGAGACTTGAGTACTACACATTCTACAGCAAATCTTGGGCACGTCGACTAGCCAGCTTCGTGCCCGAGTTGCCTCGGCATTGAGGTGGGAGCCCGTAAAAGAAGTTGGCGATGTGGTGCACTTCCGGCGACGAGGTGGAGACAGGACATTCCGCAGGAGATCGGGACGATGACGAGAAGACCGGAGGACTCGGATCAGTCGGTATATCTCTCTCCCCCATCTTGTAGTTAGCTAGGACTAGTTAATGGTTCGATCCGGGTATTAGTGCGCGGTGGTGCCAGTTCATGAAAAATTAAAGTTTATCACCGCTTCCGCTTTTGGCCGTCGGATTGACGGCCGGGGCGCCGCCGTGCACTTACAGTGGTATCAAAGCCTCGCCATTAACTTAGTCTAGCTTTGTTTTATGTGTTTACATTTCCGATCGACCAAAATTCCAAAATCCGCGTTTTTGTTTACATCAGTTTTCTGTTGAAATTTTTTGGAGTCGAAAATTTTTTCAGGTTGCAGAAAAGTGATGTACTAGAAAAAATAAGAGTTCTGTGAAAATTCGATGCACTAACTCCACTGTAGGAGCGCGGAACCGCGGCCAAACACCCCTTTGGGCCGCGGTTCCGCCGCACTATTTTGGGTTCCCTGCTCCAAATTTCTACAGTATCTTTCTGGGGTGAAAATTGGGTTTTTGGAATAATAACATTGGGCCCAGAATTTCTTGATCTGCTACAGTAATGCTTGGGGGCCCACTTGTTAAAATTTGATTGATCGGATATTTTAAACACATTATTTCACAGTATTTACATTATATCTACGACCGTGAATGTCACTTGATCGGTAAATCCTGTCTAACTGCTATAGCCCGGTTAGACGGATTTGCGAACGTGACTTTCACGTTGATGTTCTGTTTTTGCTGTGATGTTGCGGATCGGTCGTGGGGGATAGCCTGGATGCAATGCTAGTACAGTTTTGTTGTATTATGTACATTTGATATTGCGGGGCGAGCGTCCGACATGTGGACTGCCGTCACTGCCTGTTTGTATTATTTTTTTGGGGCACGGCCAGGTAGCGGTCGATGTACCCGTTGTATGTATATTTTACTTTCTGTACTAGGATTACCCCGCGGACGGGTGCACGGATAGCCGGGTTCCAGAGGGCAACAAGCCCGCATCTCATGGCATTGAGACGGAGGGGGCTTCACTCTAGAATTGGCGGGCTATTCGCCGCACTCGTAGGGGGTACAGGTTGACCCAGGAGGGGTGCCCAAGTTACCGGATTCCGTGAAGTGCTGGGTGGTCCATTCACGTTGCTGAAGGGAGCTGCGTCGCTTCAGGTTTTAGCGGGTAACTTGCCGCGCCCGTAGGGGTCTAAGATTTTCATTGCATAGGCTATCCACACGACCAGGGGAACGTCGGGTTTCAGCGGCTCTGTGAAACCCAGGGATCCCAGATATCTGTTTTATTCTGTGATGCTGTACATTTCTGTGATGTTGCATTTTATCACGCCTTGAGCGAAATATAATATATTGGTATATATATTAGTAGATGTTGTATATGTTTTGCATCCGCGCTAGTCCAGTCCCCGCTCTGTCATTAGTTAGCTAACCTAACGGGTAATGACGGGACCCGGTGGCGAATGCGGATGGCATATACGTACGTCAGTATATTTTCGTTCTTTGTGGTGTGATTAATTGATGGGACTGCGTTGATTCGGATCAATGCAAGTTAAAAACAAACCTAATCTGATGTTGTTGGAACACTTTTCAAAAAGCTGTTATTGCAAGGACGTTCACTTTTGTTTTGCATCGTGGTATTCATTTGGAATATCCTGCTCCTCAGTCGACGAGGCAAGGGCCGAGATCCCTTCACCGGGAGTGACCCCTTGGACAGAAGTTTGCGTCAGGGCATTAACTTCACTATAGCCGATTACTTTTGCTTTGCATCGCGGTATTCATTTGGAATATCCTGCACCTCATTCTACGGGGAAAGAGCCGAGATCCCTTCACCGGGAGTGACCTCTTTAGCAACGGTTTTCGTCACTATATTTTTAGAAAAGCTATCCGTTCCTTCGACGATATCAAGTTCTTTACGTTAAAGGTTTTCGCCAGAAACCATTCGTAGCCCTCTATCATTTCAGTTAAATATTCGGTAGTATTCAAGCTATGTATTTTGACCTCACGCCAAAGCATAGTGTTTGGTAGCTGCCGGGTATTTATCTGTTGCATAGATAGATGCGTTGGTTTGGGACAGTCGTACTACTATTTTGGCCTACGTCAAGGGTATGTACGGGTGGGTTCAAATTAACCTGGACAATGATGGGTAGAACTTGATATGTGACTTATGATATTTTGACCTCACGCCAAGGTCATAAGAGCATGGGGAAGAAATCACATCGGGAGTTTCAAAAGAACTGAAACTTGCCAGATTTGCGCATACCTTCTGGAGTGTGATAGCGTGAGCGGATTCCGTCACGTTATCATGCGATGATAGTTGGATCCCGATTCCCACTGATGAGTTGGTTTACTCCTCGGGTGATCCCGACTAATTCTTCTTTTAGGTTTGGAGGAGAATTTGACGGTACAGTGGGAGGTTTCCAGATTAGATAAATTGGTAATCATTCTGATCTAGGTTAGAGTGCACGCTGAGTGTTTCTTTTCTCTCTCTCTTTGGCAGCGACTATTGACCCGACCCTAAGACTATGACTCAGTGACCAAGTTGACCGAACCTTCTTAACACTGGCTTTTGGATTGTCAGAGTTGCGAACCTCATTGCCACTCCTACTTTTACCCTTTTCTCCAGGACACCCCGTATTACTACGAACGTCCACTTCCATTGGACAAAACCATCGTATGGTTAGATACGAACTCGAAGGAATTTATTCGAGGATGGTTTCAGGTTCTGGAGGAAACGGATAGGACTATTCAGTTGTCTTTTCCTCTTACCTTCTCTCAGATTGCGAGTACTCCTTGGTTTAGGAGATAGTACACCTATTACGCAAATTGGATAGTCTTCTTCCAAACCTTAGGCTGGTGCCAACCGGTAGGGAATGAAGAAAACCAATTAGCCTAACGATGGTGTACAGAAGGTATTAAGTTCAGACAAAGCAAGGGATTAGTAAGAGGGCAAAGTAAATTGCAACTGATATTCACGACCAAAACAGGTATTTCGTTACCACTCCCACATCACCTTTGTATTTCTCCAGGACACTCCGTATCACTACGAAGATCCACAGTTTATTGGATATTCCATCGTATGGTTATATACGAACTCGAAAGGAACTTGTTCCGGTTCGGGGATGGATCCTGGTTCAGGAGAAATAAGAATAAGGTTCATTCGGTTGTCTTTTATCTTCACCTTCTCTCGCATTGCGAGTGATCCTAGGATTAGGACAGTACACCCTTTATGCTTATTGGATAGTCTTCTTCCAAACCATAGGCTGGTGCCGAACGGTAGGGAAGGAAGAAAACCATTTGGCTTAAGGGGTGTGCAGAAGGTAAAGACTAAAGACATATGAAGGGATTTGGAGAGGTGGCAAAGAATAATACGGTTACAGTCGTGAATCTGGAAGAGGCATTACTAGGAATACCGGGATACCCCATCGAAACATTTCAATGTTTCAGCTTCACTGTGTACTGTTAAAAGAAAACTGATTTCCCAGTTAGACACTTGCTCCAGGGTATGTATTTACCAGGTATGATTCTCACATTTGTATGGTTTTACAGATGATGAGTGGGAGTAAGTTATTGGGAATTGGGTGATCATCCTCATTATATCGGGATTCGTTGTAATCGGTGATATTTGAGGAAGTCACCTGGGTTGTTTGCCGGTCAGCAAATATTTGGTTTTGAATATCCGCTTTTATGCACCAATTTCAAATTGATATATCTGTACGTCTATTTTCATAGAGTGAGATATACCTTTTGAAATTATGTCTATGACATTTATCTATATCAGTGGATGGTTAGGTAAGGAGCATTAAACAGCGGTGTAATTCTTCTTAACCATAAGTACAGTTTTCAACCTACGACACACAGTGAATGAGTTATCAGACTCAAGGGACTTATACAGAGTATTGTATGTTGTCCAGAGTCCATCAGGACAGAGGGGTTGGTCCTCGTACTATATTCGGTTTACTTATGACTTCTCTAGTTTTTAGACAGGTGTTTCGTGGAAACACAGGGTCCGAATTTGGAGAAGTTATAGGTATTTGAATAAAGTAGAGAACCAGGTGTAGCAAGTATCGGGATTCTTCAAAGCGATCGAAGATGTAGATACTTGTGAATGGTATTCAGTTGATAGTAATGATAAAGAGATCTTGCTTCTCTTTCAGGTTACTCATAATTGGAAGCATTCCTAAGTTGAGTAACGCTGATAGGCCTTCTTCCATTTAGTTGACATGCACTGGAGACAGTTGCATGATTTGGATCTGGTTCAATTAAATCAGTGCCTCTGGTCCTATATTGGATATAGAACAGTTCGTATCTTAATGATGTTAAGGTACGGGGAGTTGTCCGGATTATGCTTAAAACCAGACTCTGGATAACTCAAGGCACGTTTCTGTAATGGCTGTTTGTGGGTTGACCCAGGCTATGACGAGGGTTAACTTTCTACCATCTGGATTAATAATAGCAATAATGTTCTAGACTCGCCACAGTTTTATTAAAATTGTTTTTTTTTCAGAAAACAGTAGTGGGAGTATGGTAGAACTGGAAGTAATTCTAGAACCACAAACGATTGCTGAAGATTTGATAAGGAACCTAAAGATTCAATCTGGTTTGACGTTCCATTGGCCACTCCACAGATACGGTGGGTAACCTCAGGCACCCAAGAGGTACTCCGGTAGCCTCAAGGACGGTGGCAGGGAGGTTCTTGTTTACCCAGACTTACCATTGCTGTTGTTCCAGACGGTGAGACCCGACTGGAGGATGAGTATAGCGTCGTTCTAAACTTGCTTTAGAAGTGTAAGTCTATATGACTCTGCCAGAGGGTTGTCATGATCAGTGGGAGCAGCGGAAGCATTGGTGGGCAGGTAGCTTATGTCTATTTATAGACTAAAGCAGTTTTAGCGGAGATAGATCATCTATTTCTGATGTGACAGTCATAGGTTTGACTTCATCAGAATAGGGGATGGATCTGTTGAGAAGGTAGTAGGGTGTGATGTCCTGGTATTTGGATGACATACACAGAATAGGAAAAGAAACTCCTATACTACGATCGGTTATACTTTGGTCGTCACACAGTAGTTTCTCCACACAGGACTTGGACAATATATCAGACATACTGGTTACTAGATCTATGGTTTTAGATCTAGATTTAGGTGGTTTCCCAATCAGGGTACTTAGACTGCATTCTAAGAGTATTTAGAATGGACGACTCCTGGCACGGTAGTGTACCTGCAGGTGATGGAGTCACCCTCTCTAAAGGTGTCTTACAGACTAAAAGGGAGAGGGATGTGCATGATTGGCAGATCACTTGCTTAGGCAATTGAGTCAATCATGAGATGTCAAGTACCACACCAGATATTGTTCTTGCACTAGATGCAATAAGTTGACATTAATCCAATCCTGGAGAAACAGTCGGAAGCAGATTTAGAACATAAGTGGATGTTCTAGGGATATGATAACGACAGCCTCATTCAGGAGAAAGTTATCATTCAAGGCTTCCAAGGTGACCTGGACGACAAGGAGGTTGTCAGAGTTATAGTTTTTCCTTCTGTCGAGGGGCAGTATTTTGGACAGGTGGTCCAAGGCAATACTGAGGGAGGCATGGCGCAGGATACTGATTAAGT
The DNA here is from genome assembly GCA_030015575.1 of Agapanthus africanus. Taxonomy (NCBI): domain Eukaryota; kingdom Viridiplantae; phylum Streptophyta; class Magnoliopsida; order Asparagales; family Amaryllidaceae; genus Agapanthus; species Agapanthus africanus. The sequence continues at coordinate 630,196,046 of CM057342.1, forward strand.
TCAGTTGACGATACAGTCTAAGAAGTTTGGATTTGAAGTTCATTTATGAGCTAGGTCCCATCAGACATCCAGACATATTCTAAGACAGGTATTGCTCATTTCGGGAGATAGTTTTCTCCGCGAACTTGAGATATAGAGAGACATAGAAAGGAACATCAAGGCGGATCCACTCACTGAGGCTATTCCTCGAACGCAATAGTTTCGCAAACTGGCTTTGTGAGACTGACTAGTAGAGGATTTGGGTGTTCGGTATCACACGGGCTGTGAGTATGCGACATCGCAATAATTAGCCTTGAGTGCAAGTGGGAGATTGTTGGAGATAGTGCCCTCAGAGTCAATTATTAGGTCACAGGTACGTGATTGCAATGATTGATGGAGGACCTATCCCGGTAGGACAGTCTTACTCGAGATGATAGTATGCTATCTGGTTTACCTTTATCATCGTGTACTGCTTTAGGTGACCTGACAAGTCGCTATTACACGTTGGTGGAGCCCCTAGGATTCTTGCTTGACCACCAGCAGTATGAGGGCGATCATATAAGTGGGAGCTGGTAGTCTATAAGCATATCCTTAAATGGTCCCTAGTCGTGAGAGTTTCGAGACAGGGCATCGATACTCCAGAGTAGACTAGTGTATACAGTCAAGACCCCGACGAGGGGAGGTGGCCGGTCTCACAAGCCACTGGTGTCAGTTGGATCACCTAAGATGTATACAGGTGCTCATTCGGTTATGAGTACACCGGACAAGACTCCCCGGGAACATGCTAGTTGGTCATATACCAGACGTCAGATGGCAGTTCCCTGGTGACATGTGTACAGGTTAGTTCATCGACCTGGGGATCGACATTTGTCTCGTGTGAGTTCCCACTGTACTTTGATTACTACCCTACCACGGCTCAAAGGAGTCGTGCAAACAGGTTTTAGTTGGGTACAGTCCCGAGCCACATGGAGGCAGTGAGCGTATCTTCAGGGGTTCGTCTCTCCCGGTATTGGGGGTGAGGTCGCGCTGTGTCTAGGAGAGCCATTACACGAAGCCCTCGGCCGAGGCAAGGAGATTTACTGGTAGGTATTCCAGTAGTATCTCAGGGTGTTCTGGGCTACACTCCGACACGACTTGTACCGCTTTTGGGGGTCTGACTTTTACCAACCCCCTAGGCCCGCCATGCGATGCTCATAGACGAACGGACCGGACTGTACGGATATTGTCACTGACAGGCTCAGTAGGGTGTCAGGCTGAGTTCGCTCACAGACGTCCCTTTTGGTCAATACCTGGCAGCCCGTTACGTATTGGCTTATACCTCTGACGTGCTAGTGGTTAAATCCGCAACCAAGGTGTTGATGAGTCTTTAGAGTCCCCCACATTCAGTTACTCAAGCTTTCGGGCGAAAAGCTGTAGAGACCGTATGGAGATATGGCAGGGTCCGATCAGATACGTGCGGTATTGCACGGATCAGGATCGGACGGTTAGCTGTAGAGGCCGTATGGATATATGGCAGGGTTCGATCAGATACGTGCGGTATTGCACGGATCAGGATCGGACGGATAATACTAGCCGGCTTTGGTTTAAGCCGGATCCTAGTATAGTACAGTGTAGATTTGTCTCATTGCATTTGTATTTCGGTAGGAATACAAATGCGGGTGTATATGCACAGTATCGAGGTTTTCCTGTAATTTATTACGGGACCAGTTTTCTTGAGTTGCCAGTTTGCTTTCCGTTTCGGCCATATTTCTTTGTATCGTTCATTGGCCGAAGATTGGTGGAGGAGGGCTTATTTGCATTTGTGCAAATAAGCATTTGTGGAGGGGGTCTTTGCATATTGTTGTATCATGATAGCTATTCTTTGACCTTGACTTCTTGTCTTCATCATGGCTTGACCTTGTGATGAGATATGATTAGGTTGTTGGTGTGTGGGTTTTAGTTTATGATCATTGTTTGTTATCATCACCCTTTCACTCTCTTGATTGATTGGTTGGCTCACTCATTCCTTTTGATACACACACACCACTATCTCATTCTCTCCATTTCATGAGAGCATGGCCGGCCACTAGTGAGGAAGGGGGGGCTGTCCAACATTTTGTGTGTGGGATTTTGCTTCATTTCATGTTGCAAAAATCCCACAAGATCAATCTCAAAAGCTCCAAGTATCATTCCTCCACCAAATGGCAATTCCACAACCCCAAAGTGAGACTTGAGTACTACACATTCTACAGCAAATCTTGGGCACGTCGACTAGCCAGCTTCGTGCCCGAGTTGCTTCGGCATTGAGGTGGGAGCCCGTAAAAGAAGTAGGCGATGTGGTGCACTTCCGGCGACGAGGTGGAGACAGGACATTCCGCAGGAGATCGGGACGATGACGAGAAGACCGGAGGACTCGCATCAGTCGGTATATCTCTCTCCCCCATCTTGTAGTTAGCTAGGACTAGTTAATGGTTCGATCCGGGTATTAGTGCGCGGTGGTGCCAGTTCATGAAAAATTAAAGTTTATCACCGCTTCCGCTTTTGGCCGTCGGATTGACGGCCGCGGCGCCGCCGTGCACTTACAGCTTTCATGGGGGTACCCTCTATAAATTATGATATTAACAAAAATATTTAAATTTTTGTCCTATGGTTCATATCCGGTATATATGTGTGCATTTGTTCATTTTTGACCTATGTATAAGTCCATGGAATCTATTATGTGGACAATCTCGTGGTGGATAACTCAATATGAGCATCCGTATACATGGGGATAATTCCGAAGAGCATCTAAATTAGGATAACTTTTGCATGCATCCCGTAGTTTAATTTTACAGCCATTACGAGGCATTTAAAGTTTTTTGAGTCATCGTGCAATTCAAAGCAGGGCTATTGGGGATGATTCTTAGAAAGCATTCCTTTAATTCTCACATTTCAGAGCATTAGAAGATTGCATCACTGAAGCATAGGGAATTGCAGAGGAGTTGTTTTCTTTACTCCACACGTACATGACTTTTAGTTCTTCTCCTTCCTTTTCGAAGCTTGGACTTTTGGATGTTCTCTTGATGTTCTCCAGTGATTCAACAGTAACACTTGGTGATTTCTGTGACTAAGGGTGATTAAACTCTTTCAAATGCATATGGGGAGGCTTTTATAGCCTCAGGAACATTTGAAATAGTAGCCACAAAACGTGGGAAATTATTGGGGACGTGGGGGCGTCGTTATGGCCGCCTCTTCATGTTTTGTGAGGAGGTCGTGGACGTTGGGGATTCCTTTGGAGAATGGTGGGTTCAAGTGCAGCGAAGGCCTTATGTCAGGGACTTCTGCTTGAGGATGTAGCGGGAACCTTCTAACGTTAATGATCCCTTTTTGAGGATATAGCGGGGGCTTCCTTTTTGCATGGCGGAGACCTTTTCTTGACTTGGTTGGGACCAGTTTTAGCATTGCGGGGACCCCTTTGGGTGTCTTCCTGGACTTTTGAACTCTGTTTGATGGCTCAGGTAGTTTCATCAAGTGGTTGTATTCTTTCTAAGACTGCAAGTTTGGAGAGCGTACATGAGCGTCGTCACCCAAAGCAGAACCAGTCTCATTTAGAGTGGGCCCATCCAAGATTGTTAGAGTAGATCTGCAAAGTAATTTTATAGAGGTCAACAAGTATAATCTTGCTGGTTTTTCGGTTCTCAAGAATTATCATCCTGATGTGTTGTTTTAAATCCAGAAATTCTATCCTTCCTCAACAGAACTTAATCCTATTGTTCTCGCTTCTCTTTCCCTCAAATACAGATCCTATACCCCTACATGTATGTGTAATGCATCTTTTTGTCTTGAGTTTTCATTCAAACTATGATATCAATGTCTCATATCCTCATATTTATTATTTTAATATCTATCTATATATATCTACCCACTATGCGACTATTAATGTTTCATGAGGCACCAATCAACCGATTACTCAGTGTGTGAGTTTTATTATATTTAATCTGCTAAAATACCTAGCATTCCTATGTATCAAGCTTTCAGCCAGTGACTCCATAGCCAGACGGCTTGAGGACATTAGGTGAGAAAACACTCTAAAAGATTTAATCACTCAAGTATTCTAGATAATCACAAATCTAAACTTATTTAATTAATTAATTTTTTTCACTTTTCGACGTGAGCATCCAATGCTTCTTGAGGCATGAATTCCCAGCTATTTAGTAAAAAATTAGTTTTCTTTTTCTTTTTTTGAATCATACGAGGATATTTCGACAAAGATTCTTCTAATTATCCTTTACATCTCAAGAGTACAGATGCATGCTCGTGCGACTAGTAAGGTGTATATTTATTATATCTAATTTTGAGATGGGGTTATTTTTTTTTGTTTCGTTTTATTCTCAAATTCAATAGATTTCCTTCATATCATTTAACTTTCGGATTTCAAAATTCAAGATCACCACTTCACTAGCTTAATTTCAAAACTTTTTATTTATTTAAGGAAAAGAAAAAAAATAAACTAGAAAAGAAAAGGAAAAAAGATGAAAAAATGCAAAAAAAAAGAAAGAAAGATGAAAAACGATGCAACCCCCCACATTTATTTCATGCAATGTCCTCAATGGTGACCTCTACCCCCTGTCGATAACCATATCACAATTCTCTACCATAAGAGGGAGATACTCAGCGGTGTTAAGTGGTTATTGATGGTCTTATACAGTAGGTATGGTGGTTATGGCATTAATGGTGTCGGTGCCAACCATTCTCACTTCATTACGCCATTTAACATATATAATACCTAATTCATCATTATAATAAACAATGCTACTGTAAAATTCAAGAACTAGGGAATGTATTGTGGTGGATTCATAATTATAGAGTAAAAATTCCCATCCCAGGCCATGATTTCACCCAAAAAACAATCGCCATAAGGCCGTACCTACGTTATTATAGTTACGTTTCATCACCATTTTTAGCATTTCTTTCTCATCAACCATGATCAGAGAATAATTGTTTCTAATAAACTATAAAAACAGAAAGAAAAAAATTGTGCAAGTTTATCTCTCCCAGACATCAGGGGGATCAAAGTAACTGGGCTGGCTAAACATGACAATGGGGCGGCAATTCGCCGTTCTGGATGGCTGGATCTCCTCCAATTTTGGTGAGCTACGTCCTCTCGGGTTGTAGATCTAGAAAAATGAAAAAGAAGACGCTAGGGTCGGCTGAAATGATGTTTATAAAGGGAAATGGAGTTTTGCACATAAGACCTTACAAAAAGGAAAAATTAAAATAATCGGTAAATAGAAAAAGAAGCAAAAAGTAAAAATAAATGTTAGTATACATATAATACAAAGAGGGTTATGATTCTAAGGTATATAAACCGGCTCATGGAGATCCATGGGCTACTCCTCTATATCTGCAGAAAATTCTAAATACAGTTTCAAGCGTTGGCCGTTAACTTTAAAAACTGCACCGTTCTTAGGATTTTCTATTTCGACTGTTCCATGTGAGAAAACGTTTTTTACAGTAAAAGTCCCCGTCCATCTAGATTTAAGTTTTCCAGGAAATAAATGCAATCTAGAGCTGTATAAAAATATTTTTTGTCTTATTATGAAAACTTTTCTAATTATGGATTTATGGTGGAATACCTTTATTTTCTCTTTATATATTTTTGCGTTTTCATATTAGTCGTTCCTAATTTCATCTAACTCATTAAGTTGATGTTTTCGTGTTTCATCGGCTTTTTCAAAATCAAAATTTAAATTTTTAATAGTCCATATAGCACAATGTTCTAGTTCAACGAGTAAGTGGCAAGTTTTACCAAAAAAAGGTCGATAGAAAGGCATTCCTAAATTAGTCTTATAAGCCGTTCAACAAGCCCAAAGTGTATCTACTAGCTTAGTTGGCCAATCCTTTCTTTTCTTGTTGACCGTCATCTTTAAGATTTATTTTATTTGTCTGTTTGATACTTCTACTTGTCCACTTGTTTGAGGGTGATATGGGGTTGCAAGTTTGTGATTTATTGAATATTTTTTCATTAAAGCTTCAAAGGTACTATTGCAAAAGTGGGTTCCGTTATCGCTAATAATGGAGCGTGAGGTGACAAACCGAGAAAATATATTATGTTTTAAGAATTTGAAAACTACTTTGTTGTCATCAGTTTTGTATGTTATTGCTTCAAGCCACTCTGACACGTAATCAACAGCCACTAAGATATAAACATTCCAAATTGAATTTGGGAATGGCCTTATAAAATCGATGCCCTATACATCAAAGACTTCTACAATTAGAATAGATTGCAGTGGCATCATGTTCCTTTAATTTATTTTACCCACAACGATCATAACTTTTTGCAAAAGTTATAAGCATTTTTAAAGAGTGGGCCAATAAAACCCACTTTGCAAAACCTTTTCAGCTGCCTTTTTTGCTCCAAAGTGTCCCCCACAGGCTTGTTCATGGAAAAATGATAGAACGCTCCTCATTTCTTCATTATGAACACATCTCCTAAAAATTTGGTTAGAACAATATTAAAATAAGTAAGGCTCATCCTAATGGAAATACTTCACTTGGGAGAAAATTTTATATTTATTTTGTTTTGATCAATACGAAGGTGTTCTCTTCGTGACAAGATAATTTATGATATCGGCAAACCAAGGCCCACTCGATATCGTAAACAATTGTTCATCAGGAAAGTGTTCATTTATAGGAAGTTCTATTGTAAGTGCGTTGGGAAGACAAGATAAATGATCGGCCACAACACTTTTGACTCCTTTCTTATCTTTAATTTCAAGATCAACCTTTTGTAATAAACGATCCAACGAATAAGTCGGGCTTTAGAATCTTTCTTCACAAAAAAATACCGAAGTGCCGAATGGTCGTTATAAACAATGATGTGAGAACCGATCAAGTAGGATATAAACTTTCACATGCATAAACAACAACTAATAGTTCTTTCTTAGTTGTAGAATAATTTAGTTGTGGGTCCTTTAGAGTTCTACTAGAATAATGGATAACTTGTGGCATCTTATAAATATGTTGTTCTAAGATAGATCCTATAGTAAAATTTGATGCATTACACATCAACTCGAAAGGCTTACTCCAATCTGATGAGTGGAGTATGGGGCGGATGTAAGCTCCTTCTTTAAATGCTCGAATGAAACGAGATAATCAAGTTAGTGTATATGCCCCAGAGGCCATTATTGTATCATACTGGTTTGTATATTACTTAATGGAAGCTTGGGATATTCACAATTGTACTGTTAGTCTCGCTCAAAATGGTAGTATGCTACTTGGTTTGTTTCTACTTCAATATGTGCATGCGCTTCTTTTAGCATATCGCTTATACATATTAGAAGAGCCCTTAGGATCTTTGCTTGATAACCAGCATTGTGATGGCAGTCACACTAGTGGGGGCTGGGAAATCTACAAGCACATCCTTATATAGGTCCTTAGTCATTAGATTATCGAGACGGGGCATCGATACTTCGGAGTAGACTAGTGTATACGCTTCTCATCCCAGCAGGGGAGATGGTATGTCCTATAGCCATTAGTACGTCGTACTTAAGATAGTATGCAGGTGCTCGTTAGGTTACGAGTACATGGACAAGACTCGTTGGGAACTGTTGGTTGGTATTATATCTATCGTCGGGTAGCAGTTCCCAGGTGACATGAGTACAGCTTAGTCCGTCAACTTGACACTGCTACTTCGCCTCGAGTGTGTTACCACTGTACTTTGATTACTACCTTACCACGGCTCAAAGGAGTCGTGCAAACAGGTAGTAGTTGGGTGCAGTCCCGAAGCACTTGGAGGCAGTGGCGGTTAGGTAGGATTCGTCTTTCCCGGTATTGGGGGTTGATATCGTGCTGTGTTCAGAGAGCCATTACACAAATTCCCTGGCCAAGGCAAGCGAAATTTGCTGGTAGGTATTCCAGAAGTTTCTCGGGGTGTTTTGGGCTACACTCCGGCATGACTTATTGCGCTATTAAGGATCTGACAATTACCGCCCCCTAGGCCTGATATGCGATCCACTTATACGAACATACCGGACTGTACAGAGATTCTCACATTCAGGCTCAGTAGGAGTTCGGATGGGTTTTCCTCATCGGCCTTCTTATCGACATCTACCTGGGGACCGTTACGTGCAGCTAGTACCGCTTGGGGCCTGTGGTTAAACCCACTGTCTGCGTAGTGTCGAGTTTTTAGAGTCCTACATAAAGAGTTTCTCTGCACCGGGAAAAAGGTGTAGAGGCTATATGGTTTTACGACAGGGCTTCGATCACTTACGTACAGTTGTGCGCGTATGATGTTCGGGCGGATAATACTAGTGGTTTTGGTTTAAGCCGGATCCTAGTATTATATTGATGGATCAGTTTCGTCTCATTGTATTCGTGTTTCTCGGAACACGAATGCGGGAATGTATATATGGTTGAGAGGGGCATGAAAGAGACACCCATTAGGGTTTTGACCATTGACTTGATTAAAACACTTATGAGGTGGAGGAAAGTATTGTTATTTTTGTAAATGATAATTGAGGCACGGCTACTTGTTTTGACTACTTGACTTTGTTTGACCATTTGACTTGACTTGACCACTTGACTTGGTTTGACTATTTGACTAAGATATTTTGTGAGATATTTTGTGACCTAGATATTTTGATGAGATATTTTTCGTGCCATGTTTGTAGTCAATTCAAGGTAGCCATCTCATATTATCTTTATCATTATCAAAAATCATTTCTCTTTCCTCAAGCTAGCTCTCTTCTTCTTCCTCACATCAAAACCCTAAAAGCTCTCCTGTGTTGAGAATCCTAGGGTTTCAAGAGACAAATAAATCTATCTTCATACTCTACATCATCTAGGCCATCAATTTTAGCTAGCTTGTTGCCATAGTTACCTCAGTTTTGAGGTGGAGTTCGGACTATAGACTTTCGGATGGATCGTCTTTGACTTAAGGAGGTCGTCGAAGAAGCTACGATCCGGATCAAACCTTAGAGCCTACGACGACATGGAGGACAGCGGAGAATACCCCAAGGACTTGTATCATGAGGTATAACATTCTTTCCGAGTAGTTAAACCTCATGTAGTTTGCTAGCTAGGTTTATGGACGATCCTTGGTTCTAGTCGGTGTTGCGAAGCCCGTAAAAATCATTTTTTGCAAATTCCGCCTCTCCGCAAACACGTGGGGTGTGCGACATCGACTTACAGTGGTATCAGAGCCTCCAATAAACCCTAGATAGCTTGTAGCATTGTTAGAATTCCGTCGTTTTTGTCACGCAAAAACTGTTGACAAAAATAGTTTTCAATAGTGAGGTTTTGAGTTGTTTGCACACCCCGCAGGCTCATGGTTTGAACCGAGAAGCTACATGGTGAAGTGTGCGCACCCCGGGGATACCCCGGGGGGAACAACGGCCGGTACCACCCCCAAGACCACCACTTGGTGGCCTTGGGGGCTGGTGACCCGAGAGCACCAGAAATTGGTGCTCTCAGGTCTTCCTTCCTTTGGGGCCACCTCGTGGTGGCCCCCAGGGGTGTGTACCTTCTCAAGGCCCCCTATTCGATAATAATTCATTTGTCTTTGCCTCCGTGAAGATACGGGAGGGTTTCGAGTTCGTTTCGACTCCCGGATTGGCTCAAAACTATCAGTTTTGGAACTTTAGCTCACTGAATTTTCAAGTCTTAGAAAATTGGTAAAGTTTGCTAATTGCGTGCGGAATTCTAATGCCGTAGTTACTTTGCAAGCTTTTTGATGTATATATGTGTTAGGAAACGTCGAGTAATTTCTTTACGTCGATTAGTCGGGGTTGCACATATCTGTGATGTTGTTGTGATGGTTTGTGTATATGAACTTGTTGGATCGTCGTGGATGAATAGCTGGGGATGTTTGATGAGGGTTTTCATTCTTTCATTCGATGTAAAATTTGTTAAGTGGTGTAATATTATTTCTGCGTAGCAGATTCGGGTTGAGCTTGTAGCCACCGTTATATTATTCTTTTATTCTTTTTGCTCCTAGGATAGACCCAAGGTGGGGTGAAAAAACTACCGGTTATTTTGAAGTGCCGAGTGGCCTGCTCACTTTGTTGAGGGAGGTTGCTTCACTTCGGTTATTTGGGGGGTAGTTTGCCGCACCCGTAAGGGTCTAGGGTGGGGTTTGGCTATTCATGGCGACCGTGGAATCTGTCTTTCGTTACAGGCTCAAACGAAACGCGGAATTCCTAGTATATCCAATGTGTTCATCTGTGATCTGGAATGACTATCATTGCGTCTGACGAATGGATATTATTATATATGTATTATATAATAGACGTTTCTTATGTTTTGCATCCGTGCTAGTCCAGCCCCCACTCTGTCCTTAGTTAAGTAACCTAACGGTAGATGACGGGCCCAGTCGCGAATGCGGATGGTATAAGCGTACGTTGTATTTTCGTTGTTTTCTGCAATGGTAGGTAATTGATGGGACTGCATTAAATTACTGCAAAGCAAACAAACCAAAGCTGAATCGTTGGAATAAATTTTAAAACCACTCGGTTATTTTAAAACATCATACTTTTAAATGCGGAGCTTAAACCACTTCTTTTATAAGATATCAGGTTCCTTCGATTATATCAAGTTCACTACGTTCACGGTTTCGCCAAAACCATTCGTAGCCCTCCGTCATTTCATATGAATATTCAATAGTATTCAAGCTATGTTTGTTGACCTTCATCAAGGCATTGTGATTGGTAGCTGCTGGGTGTTCATATGTAGCATAGATATATGCGTTGGTTTGGGATATTCGTATTACCTTGTTGACATTCGTCAAGGGTATATACGAGTGGCTTCAAATTAACCTGGACAATGATGGGTAGAACTTGACATGTGACTTATGATTTGTTGACCTTCGTCAAGGTTATAAGAGCATTGGGCAAAAATCTACATCGGGAGTTTCTAAAGAAACTGAAACTTTCTAATGCAGCATACCATTTGGAGTTTGATAATGTTGGTAGGATTCCTTCAGCATTATCACACAATGATATTTAGGTCCCGATCCTACTGTGTGTATTCGCTACTCCTCGGAAGAGTTTTTCACTTAACGATCAATGCTATAAACAAGGTAGGAGTGTAGAACATTGTTAGCGGGGCTTCGCCTTCAGGGAAAAGAGATTATTTAATTAAGGAATTTCGTGAAAGCGTCGTAAAAGCTCCCTTGAAGTACCGACACTAGCCTGGCCGAACGGTTAAGCAAGTATTGTACGGTGAGATCAAACCTGACTAATTCTTCTTTTTTGGTTTGAGAAAGGATTCGAGAAACAGTGGGAGCCATCCTGTTTAGATAAATTAAAACCAATCTAAACTTCCAAGAGTATCATGCTAAGTGTTTTCTTCTCTCTCTCTCTCTTAATTACAGCGACCCAGTGACCAAGACTAGGTTGCATCTAGATAATAGATTGACTGAATCTGACTATAATGACTGGCAAACATGTTAGTAATATGTATGCCTTAGAGGCCATTACTGTACATGCGATGTATATTGTAGTGGATGCTTGGACATATATACGGAGGACTTTCTTGCTCGACATGATAGTATACTATCTGGTTGCACTTTATCTTAACATGTACACTTATTGTCTCTCTATTACTTGTTGATAAAGCCCTTAGGATGAGTACTTGACTACCAGGATTATGATGCAGATCATACTAGTGGGGACAGGGTAGTCGATAAGTACATCCTTCCAATGTTCCTTGCCATGGGAGTATCGAAACAGGGCATCGATACTCCAGATTAGACTAGCGTATGCGCTTCTTGACCCATATGATGGGCGATAGATGATCCCATATCCATTGATGTTTGACATCAGAGAAGGTATACGGGTGCTCAGTGGAGACTGGGTACACTGGACGGACTCGCCGAGAACTCCTAGATGGTATTATACCTATCGTCGGATAGCGGTTCTCTGGTGACACTGGTACAGGTTATTCTGTAGACCCGAGATCGTCATAGAGTCATGTGTGATTCCCACTGTGCTTTGATTTCTACCTTACCACAGTCAAGAGATATTGCAAAACGGTGGCTTTTGGGTATAGTCCCGAGTCATAAGGAGGCAATGAGCGATAGGAGGGGTTTCGTCTCTCCCGGTATTGGGAGTTGATGTTGTGCTATACTCGATTGGCTATAACAGGAAATCCCTGGCCTGGGTTGCTGCGATTTACTGGTAAGTGTTACCAGTAATTTCTCAAATCATTATGGACCTTGCATCGGCATGAATTATCACGCTATTGGGGTCTGAATTTATACCACCCCCAGGCTGTGATATGCGACATATCAGACGAAGAGACCGGACTGTACGGTAGTGTTACTGATTGGATTCGCAGGAGTTATAGCAAGCTTGCTTGTTGATCTTCTGATCGCTCAATACTCCGGTGGCCGTTACATTTAGCCGACTGCTTCCGGCTTGTGGGTGTTTGATATGATCATCACGTACTGCCGGAGTATTGACGAGTCTTTAGAGTCCTATACAGAGGTTTCCTGGTTCATGCAAAACGGAGTAGGAGTACATATGTGATATGTGCGGGACCGAGATAAATATGAGTATGTGATACCGTATTCTATTCTCGTGATATGTGATATCGGTCAGGCATATGTGAAATAGCCGGGTTATCGGATCAAGTGTTGATTCGATAAGTTGATTCATTTGATATTAGTCGGTTATATTCCTTATAGCCGGATTATTAAATCAAGAGTTGATTTAATAATTTAATGTATAATTATATATTTGATATATTAAATTACATTGACTAATATTAGCTCACTTAAGATTTATTTTCTCACTTTATGATACATTGATATATATACGATATATGTTAAATGTATTGTTTTCTTTTTGCACAAAATATATATGTGATATATATTGTTGTGCATGCTAGGTTACACATGCAATATGTATGTATGAGACTCACACTATGCTAGGGTTAAGTTAGGGTTTTATTTGTTTTAAGTAATTCAAATGTTTGGATAATGAGTCATGGTTGAAGCTTGTAGAAGCTTGTGGAAAACATTGACCAAGTCCACTCTTTTGTCATTGCTTAAGATATTTTTTTAACCTAACCCTTAACTCATAGCTATGGTTAAGTCTCTACAATGGTTAGTGCATGACATATACTAACTATGGTTGCATTTCTAACCTCATGAGTTCATTCATCTTCTTCTTCTTCATCAAGTGAGAAAAGCTTGCTAGCTTTTTCAAAAGTGATGGAAACTTGTGAGAAAAATATATCTAAAGTGAGCCCACTTCCTACTTCATCATCCTATACTATTAGTCATTTAGTTTAGGGTGTTTGCTTCACTAATCTACACAATTAGTGAAGAGATAGCATGAGCTAGTGTCTCCTCGACATAGATCATCTTTGGCCTCGAAGACTTCGAAGCGAGCTTGTTCCGTAGATCTTGTGGAGCCTCTCTAGAGTCCGGGAGTTCGTGATCGCAGCGAAGTGACTACTACATGGAGCTATTGAAGTGAAGGATCGGTCTACAAAGCTTGTAATTCTTATTCATTTAGATGTAAAGAGTTTACATATCATGTTTAACCTTAATTCTCTAGTTCGATTACTTGGCGGGTTGGTTTAGCACCCCAAAAATTTTAAAGTAGCATGATTTATGCTTGCCAAAACCTTGTTAATATGCCAAGCCTCCCCTACAGTGGTATCAGAGCCAAGCTAGAGCATTAGGCGTTGTGTAGGCGAATTTTAAAGTCCGATCGAACCCCAAAAGCCCAAAACGACCCCCTTTCTGGAAATTTTTCCAAAAGTAGGATTTTTCCATAATAAAATACTCAGAAAATCATGCAGGGAATTCTATGGACACACCTGAAGAACGAAAAACCTAACTCATCCAAGTGACCGCAGATCCGCGGCCAAAACATGGTTTTGGCGGCGGATCCGCGGCGCCACTTGAGTGGCTTGGGTCAGGCCCTTCAGCTGTTGGTCCGTAGGTACTGTGGCATACGTCTGGGAACTTTTAATTTTTCTTAAGTGTTGAGCTCTCTGGGAATTTTTGGGAATTCGTTGTATCGATCGAATTATCTAACTTCGCCTAGCTATCTATGATTGTGATACAATATTTGGAATCCACAAAGTTGGTTATGAGATAACTAATTTGAATTTTATAAATCTAGCCGTTTAGTCTCATTTGATCGGTTGCCACGGAATTTTGATGTTGGTCAAAAGTCCGTCACAATTATGTAACGTACGTGGATACTCGCCGGGTAAACTTCATAGATAGCCATGCCCCATAGCCCCGACCAAGTGACTGTAGAAGAACGCCGTCGCCAAAAAGCATCCGTTCGGGTGCTCGCGGCCGCGGTGTTCCTCCTTAGTGCATTTCGTCGACGACATCGGGGGGTGCGGCCGTCTATTAAAGTTTCCGACGAGCATTCGATCAGGTTATCGGGAATCTTGTTGAATTACCCGACAGGTTATTGGAAAGTATTTTCAATATCGAGACTAAAATGCGGAGTTTATAATTGTTAGGCATGCGATGTCTAAGGAAGTCATTTGTTAAGGCATGAAATCCAATGTATGTGATACGTTGGGTTTATGATGTCTAAGGTGGTTGCGGATTCCAATTGTTGTAGCTTTTCACTTTCTTTTCTGCGACCGTAAGTGTAATATGTGGTGTATCGCTAGTTTTGGTGCTATATGTCAATGACAATTGGGATACGCATATTTACTTACGTTGATGACATGTGTTATTATGTGTTGCTGTGATATATTATATTGGATCGTCGTGTTCTGAATAGCCTGGTTTTTTTTATGTGAGATGAGAGTTTTTCATTTTCATTCATGTAAAAACTTGTATGTAATATTCTTTTATTGGGGAACTTCTGGGTTGAGGATGATGTCACCATTGTATATTATTTACATTTTCGCATTAGGATAGACCCAAGACGGGGAGCATAAGTAATCGGGTTCTAGGGTACAGTGGGAGACCATCTCGAGGAGTCGAGCCCGGGTCTCCTAACTCTAGAATTGGTAGGGTTGCTTGCTGCTCTCATAAGGGTCTAGGGATGTGGGTTTGGCTATTCATCACGACCGTGGAATCCGCGTTTTTACTGGCTTAAATAAAACACGGAATTCCTAGTATATCAAATATTTCATATGTAATTCTTCTGCTGCTGATATTCTATGATGTGATCATTTTATATTCCTAAGATGAATACCTATATTATATATATGAGATATAATAAATATTGTTGCTTTCGTTTCTTATGTGATGCTTGGGAAGCATATCTGATGGGACTTCATTAATGAGATTAATGAAATAAAAGAAACTTAAAGATGTTGTGGAAACTTGTTTAAAAACTGGTAGCTGTAGTTCTTGTTTGCATAGTGGTATTCTTTATAGAATATCCAGCACCTTATTCGATAAGGAAAGAGCCAAGATCCCGTCACCGGGAGTGACCTATTTAGCGAAATTAGCAGAAGCTACAACCCACTCGGTTTGTCTTTTGATTGCTTCTATAGTTTTTTTTTTGCATAGTGGTATTTTTGAAATATCCAGCATCATATTCGATGATGAAAGAGCCGAGATCCCTTCACCGGGAGTGACCTCTTTAGCGAAACTAGTAAAAGCCTCAAAAACACTCCTTTTCAAATTCACTCAATTCTACAACGATATCAAGATCATTACGCTCATGGTTTTCTTAAAAACCTACGTATCCCTCCATTATTTCAGATAAGTACTACTTAGTATTCGTGCTGCGGTAGTTTGGCATGCGTCAAGGCGTAGTGTACGGTAGCTAACTAGTGCTTATCTGCTAGCATACGATGCGATTGGATTAAGGTATTCGTACGGCGTTGTTTGGCATGCGTCAAGGGTAATGCGGGTGGGTTTAATTCAATCAAGAAATGTACGGGTTGAACTTGACTAGCGGACTATGGGTTGTTTGGCATGCGTCAAGGTCAAAGGACACTAGGGGTAAAAACATTATCAGGAATTTCAAGTGTTGAAATTTGCAATGAGATTGCATACCTTCTATGCGATAGTTGGATCCCGATACCCACTGCGAGTAAGAGTTACTCCTGAGAGAGTTTTACACATTACAATTAGCCGATCAAGTAGGTGTCTAGAAAGGTGTTAACGGTGTTACGCCCGTGGGAAAATGAGATTTATTATAATTAGGTCAGTGCGAAAGCACGAGGAACCTCCCTCAAAGTACCGACACTGGCATGGCCGAAAGATTAGAGAACTTGTAGGGTGTAATTAATCCCGGCTAGTCTTACCTTTTAGGGTTTGAAGGAAGATTTGACTAAAACAATGGGAGCCATCCTGATTAGATAAAATAATAACCAATCTAATCTTACAAGAGCGCACGCAGAGTGTTTTCTCTCTCTCTCTCTCCTGGTAGTGACCATGTCACGCATTAATCATGATAAATAATATGGATGCTTTGACCAAACCTGCTTATTATACTGAGCTAGGGAATGTTTGTTCCGCTCTATCTTATAACTGTTATAAGTCCGAGTAGGAAATAGGGGAATATCCGGATTCCCATGCTACCCAAATCGAAGAAAGTGCATGTTGATGCATATTCTTCGGGTGTCCTTATTACCGAGAACTGTTTCTCAGTATTCTCTACGTCTTAGGTATGAGATACCGGATAAGGATCCCACATATGTAAGAGTTACATGGGCTACAGAAAGGTAGAGAACTGAGAATGGTGATATGTCTCTAAGTGTTAGAGACCGGTGCAATTGTTGCAGCCGAGTCAGTTGGCAGATATCACCTTGTATTAGATACATTGATTCTGAACAAATGTTATTGGATACCGAACCTGATATACAACATTACATCAGATTCTTTAATGAAGTTAAAGAAGGATATAATTATGTATTAGAGGATAGTGTTGCGAACATTTTCCTGAATCAAGAGTTGATTCGATCAGGCATGTTATATAATAGCATATACGTTCTAAATCAAACCACAGATCAAAGTATATAGAACACAGACAAAAGGAGCCGTTCAGGAATGAACGAATCCTTCTTGAGGCATTGTAGACTAAGTCATATCAATGCGACATGACTAGCTAAGTTACATAAGGATGAATATGAGAATCTATTCGAATTTTCATCTTATGCTATTTGCTAGTCTTGTCTCAAAGATAGAATGACCAATACTCCGTTTACTGGAAACAGAGAAAGAGTTAGTAAACTCTTTGGACGAATGCATGATGATGTATACGGTCCTATGTCTATAAATGCCGAGGTTGGTTCTTCAAACTTCGTTATATTCATCGACTATCTCTCCGGATTCGGACATAAATTCCTGTTGAAACACAAGTCTGAAACTTTGGAGAAATTAAAGGAATATAAGCTTGAAGTTAAAGAATCAGATGGGTAAAAGTATTAAGTCCTTCGATATGATCGAGGAGGTGAATACTTGTGCATGGTGTTCCTAGAGTTTCTAAAAGGAGAATGTGATTCTCTCTCAGCTTACTCCTTCGAGTACACCACAACACAACGGTGTATCGGGGCGGAGGTATCGTACCCTATGAGATATGGTGCGCTCTATGATGAGTACTACTGAGTTACCTGTTTTCTTTTGGGTGTTATGCACTTGAGAAGCTGCATACCTATTGAATGGGGTTCCATCCAAATCAGGGCCTACCACTACATATGAGATATGGTATGGGAAGAGACTATGTCTTAAAAGAGTTAAGATATGGGGTTGTCCGGCCTATGTTGAAAAGCAAAATCCGGACAAGCTCGAGGCAAGGTCAGTTCTGTAAGTTTGTTAGGATATCCCAAACATTTGCGAGGGAATATCTTCTACCACTCTGAAGAGCAAAAGGAGTTTTGTTTCTCAGCATGCCACCTTTTTAGAAAAGTGATTTCTTGTGAAGAAATTAGTGGTTATGAGGTAGAACTGGAAGAAGTTCCAGCTAAGCAAACTAACAGCTGATGATTTGGTGAAACCAAAGGATTCAATAGTCTCCAACGAACCTCAACCTCTCCGCGAATCTGGTAGGGTTTCTCATCCACTCGAGAGATACTACGATCTTCTCGGTAACAGTGGGAGAGAGGATTGCATCATGAGATGATGACCCAAACCGGGTTCAGGAAGTTGGAACGTCTGTTTTGATGTGATAGTCAAAGAGTTTGACTTCATCAAAATGGTAGATGAAACTTGTATTGACAAAAAGGTTGTAGAGAGTAAGGTTGTCTTCCACGTATTGTACGTAGATGACATACTCTTGATAGGAAATGGTTTCCTATGCTACACTCGGTCAAGCTCCACTTATCACGGGGATTCTCAATGAAAGATCTGGATGATGCCTGCTACATCTTGTGGATTATGATCTATGGTGATAGATCCATGTAGATGTTAGGAGTGTCCTAAATCCAGGTACATTAACACCGTACTAAAGGGGTTTAGTATTGAAGATTCTAACCGTAGTGATTCGTCCACTTACTCATGGATCACTCTCTCCAATACTAATTTGGAGGGAGCTCGCGTGCAAGGGTTACCCTATGCTTCGACAGTAGGCTCTATCAGAGTGCGCGATGTTATGTACCAGACCAGTTGTAGATGACTCACTAGGTGTAGTGATCAGGAATCGATCGGATCTTGGGAGAATCACTGGACAGCTGTGGAGGACATTCTTAACTACTTGAGAAGCACTAAAATAATGTTCTTGGTTCTAGCTTCCAGAGTGATAAGTTCGACTGAGAGTCAGTCATAGGCATTGTCTTTACCCTCAGTCCAGGGACGGTATGTTGGAAGAGTTCCAAGCTAGATACTGTGACATACTAGACGATAAACGCTGAATACATTACTACCAATGATGCTACCAAAGTGGCTGTCTGGACATTTCTTATTCATGAGATGAACAAGGTTACTACCATTGAGCGTCCAAAAACTATTATTGTGACAACAATGAAGTTGTGGCTTTAGCCCAGGAACACCGGTCCCATCAGCGTTCCAGACATATTCTGAGGCAATTATCACCTGATCACGGAGATTGATGATCTCCTAGGGATCGAGGTAAGGAGAGTAGATACGAAGGATAATGTAACATTTCAGAGAAAAAAAAATATTATTTTTGGAATTTAATATCAAAATAATATTTTTCCCGAAAACTGCCCGATTTGCGAAATTAGGGTTTTCGAAAAAGGGTATAAATATATACCAATAATTGCGAAATAAATGAAAATTAAAATGATTTATTCATTTCATAATATATTTATAGGATTTGGCATTTTTAAATGTTATTATAAGCAAATTTGATAAAAACCCGATTAGTGCACTGCTAATCGCGATTAAGCCAAATCCGCATTTCTACAGCTTTTCATGGTTAGTGCACCATGACATGTTTCATTTGGTTACAAGTTATTTCATTTATGGTTTTATATGGGCGTATGAGTTTTTTTTTGGTGAGAAAAAGAAATAGGAAAAAGGAAAAGTCAAAGGGAGACATAATGAGTGGTTATGTATACTTTGGAGAGAGAAGAGAGAGTGAGTATTAGTGAGAGAGAGGGGGGGCTGCTGCCCAAATTCAATCCCCCACCATTTTCATCACCCTCTTCATCTTCCTCAACTCCACCACCCTCCACTTAAACCCTAGATCTATCTCCAATGGATCCCCAAAACCCTAAACCCCTTTTACTAAAATTTATCACCATCTCCTCCTCTACACGATGAACCGAGAAAAGTGGGATTTTGACGACGTTGGGAAGTTAGTACTGCCTTGAGTGGACTAGATGAGGTATAATTTCTTCCCTTTAGATTAGTTTTGTGTAATATCGTGTTTTAATGTCGTTTTGTGCTATCCCTGACCTGCTGTGACCCCGAGCATTCACTGGGAAAACAAACAGTGTGTTAGTGTTGTGCTCAATACCTGGAGTGTTCACCTAAAACCCTATCCCATACCTACCGGTTTTGACCGGCGACCATGGAGACAAATCTGGCGACCCCGGGTTGCTAGAAGAGTTAGGGTGTGGGTTCTGTAGGGTAGTTACCTGAAGGTGTTTAAAGGGGTTTGGTTCTACTTGATTTTTCTGTAATATCTATAGGTGAAATATGGAGACATTGATGAGTGTTTACATGATCATGGTAACACGATTCATGACCTGAGCCATAGAGCTGAACCCGTTGCACGAACTCAGGAATTGACCCATATCAGTTTTGTGACTTATAGTGTGGGGATGGGGTATCTGGAGCAATCCAGGGAATTTCTGAGACAACCAAACAATACCAGAGACCAATTCTAGACCATAGGAGACCACCATGACAAAAAGAGACCCAACTGACCCTGGGGGTCGGTCTCGCCGGAATTTCTTGGTATGGGGCCGGCCACTTGGTTGTCTGGGGTGTTGGAGTTGGTTCAGTAGCTCTTATATACTATATACATCACCCTATACTTGTTTGCTTGGCTTTATTTGACCTGAGTCAAAATCTGGGAACACTTGTGTGTGATTTAGGATATGTTTTTCGTATTTGAAATGATGAGTTTTGATATTTGGATTCGTTTTTGGTTGTCGCATGTTTGTACATCGATAACAAGGGTTGTTTGATTGATTTTGTACACATATGCTATAGGTTCTAACCTACGAGCAATGCGTGTGCTGTTTTGGTTTTCCGCCTTGATTTTAATATCGTTACGATATGTGTTTTTATTGAAGGTACCTTCGCATGGATTCCGAAGCGACGGAGCGAGGCGTCATCGACTTCGGCAAGCGAGGACTACGGTGAGTAGATCTATATCTACCGGGAAAGTCGGGTGGATGGCGTATAGCACCCCCTCAATGTTTGATGGAAGAATGATTTATAGAATTTGGTTAGGAAACCTAGATTAGGAAACTAGGGTTAGAATGAGATAGCTACGAAACCATATTAGAAACTATAGGATAGTTAGAAGTGATATGTTAGTACTGTCGTAGGATGATGTTTAGCGATATTACCGCTTAGGGTACTGTAGGACTAGATAGTCATTGTAGATGCGTCATCCGAACCGTACCTTTTTCGAAACCAAAGAATCGTATGTATCTTTTAAATGTATATCTTGAGGGATGTTACGGATCTTCGAATGATATCTTTTCCTTAAAAACATCGTAACCTCTATTTTCAAAACTACGATTCACTTCTTTAAAAATCTGATTGTATGGTTCGGGTGTGTTTGTTAGATTAGATACTTATACTTAGTAGAGATAGCATGTTTATGTAAACTCGACATGATATGAGACATAAATGCGATGATAGAATACAAGACGTATTTGATGATATGATGAGATGATGACATGATGATATGGTGGTATACGGATACGAGTCGATCGAGATGATTTATACCCTGTCGGTCCCCTTATATGAGATTATTGCAGATATGATCTAGGACAAAGGTATATAGGGTTATTTAAATATATAGAATGTTGTGAATCATGGATGATAGGCCGTATGTGATATTAGGCCATACACTCATTTGTCGTATAGGATGATAGGATCCCTTTTAGCTTAATGCCGCCGTACGATAATTTTCCGTGCGTGATGAGTTTGATTTGATGATTGATCCTTACCCTTGACTAGAGGATGCCGTACGATGGATCATACCGTACGTGATGCTGTGAGGCTAGATGCCGATTGATAGATTCACCGACTCGGACATATGATAATTACGTATACCTTATAGCTTTTAGCTGATGATTTACCTTATGCTGCATTCATATTATTTCCATCGCATTGCTTATACCTATGCTAGTACACTTGCACCATTATCGATGAAGCGTATGTTACACGTACACAGATTGTATGCTCACACACTTCATCATCGATAATTGCCATGTCACTACACAGTAGGATTGCTGCATCATGATGTGACTCTTCGCATAACCTGCTTGCGCATATACATTGATACATTCATATTTGCGCACATACATATTGTGCACATATACATTGATACATTCATACTTGCGCACATACACATTGTATATTCATATTGTGCACATATGCATTGATACATTCATACTTGCGGATATACACATTTGTATATCCATATTCGTGCACATATACATTGATACATTCATACTTGGAGATATACACATTTGTATATCCATATTCGTGCACATATACATTGATACATTCATACCTGCGGATATACACACTTGTACATCCATATTTGTGCACACATACATTGGTACATCTATACTTGCGCATATACATATTGTACCTACATAGATAACTGATTTTATTAGGAGATTGGGAACCGCATGTTATATTTTGAAAACTGGAATGATTTTCAAAGAGCGGTTTCCCCTTAATATGTCATATCACTGTTCCAGGTTGCATGATATATTGATATGCTTACAATTCTGTTATATGTCGCATACATCATGCTCTACGTGCAGGGTTACTAGGCACTTTCACAAGGGACTATAAGGCATCAACCATGCCCGATTTAAAATTTAGACGTGCCGAACAACCCTAACCAAGATCTTTAAATATGAGATTAGGCGAAACAAAGTATGTTAAACACTTTAACACTAAGAGTTTGGGATTACAACCTTTGTAGTCCGGTCCTTCACTTCTAAATCTCCGTGTTGAGGTCCCTTCACTGCGATCATCATATTCCCAGACTCTAGAGAGGCTCCACTGTAACGTTTTAGAAATCGTTTTGCGAATTTTTCCGTTTTAGGGCAAAATTGTCAGTTTTTCCCGTTTTTTCCAGATTTACACGCATATTTTACCGGCTAAAATAAAATTTTATTTGGGAAAAAATCTATCTTATCCAAAACCTCCCAAATACCACTAAAGCTCGCGCACAAGCTTTATTTTAGCTAAAAATGGTGCCGGTAAGCTTATACGGACGTTTGATCGAAATCGTGTTAAAACGGGAAAAACTGACAATTTTGCCCTAAAACGGAAAAATTCGCAAAACGATTTCTAAAACGTTATAATCTCCCCCCTTATAAAAATTCGTCCCCGAATTTAAAAATTTTCATTAAGCGTACCTTCAAAGAGAAGAGTATAAACTCCCAATTCTCGCTCGCAGCCTACCAAGTGATCATCTCACTATACGGCTACGTCCAAGACAACTCTCCACAGATAGCAAGACCCTTGACCGAAGTTTCTCCACCTGCCGGGCCATTAACACAATTGGCTGCTGGTGAACGAAAGATCGCGTCCAAGCAAAATGGTCTGGTGCTGAATCATATAAGAAAGGTCATGAAGGTAATTGCAAAGTATCGACACAAGGAATACGGGGTGAAAACTCAATAATCTAGGAGGAAGTGCCAAATTAAAGGCAACGGAACTAACTCACTTTAAGGATCTCGAAAGGACTTACAATTTTGGGTAAGCTTCCCAAAACTCAACATGTCCTTCATCGGCAAAAATCCGTAGGAATCCATGATCTCCCACTGCGAACTCGAGCCTGCGATCACCATGGTCGGCATAAGACCTCTGTCCGCACAGGACTGTCATCATCCTCAACTGAAACAGCTGGATCATTTCCGAAGTCTCTAGACAAGCTGGGGTCCAAAAATCCTACTACGCAGAGTCAGAAAAACAGACTGGAGATCGATACCACCTAACAAACAAAACATAAAGGTTGCCAATTGGAATGTCTCCTGATAACTGCTATCGAAGGAGAATCTGAACAATGGCAAGTGACGATCCCAACTGCCGAAAACAAATAATACGTATGCACGAGTATAACCTCTAGAGTTGGTATAGCCTGCTCTCACAAAACCATCATCCTGCGGATGGAAAGACGGAGCTAAAGCTCAACCACTACCCAAGGCTTCCTGAAGCTCCTGCCCAAGCTGGCAAGCGAGCAGGGTGCCTTCATTGGATACGACCCTCGAAGGAACTCCATGCAACACACAAACTTAACAAAGAACAACTGAGCAGACTGAGAAAAACCGGACAACAAGCATCCGAATGGAGTCATACCCTGACTTAACCTGGGTAGACACCATAACGAATTTCATGGAGATCTGTTCCCATTCCCACTTCGGAACAGTTAAAGATTGCAACTCTCCAGCCGGTCTCAGATGCTCAACCCAAAACCCACAACAAGACAAACACCTTGAAACGAAACCTGAAATTTCTCTTTACATTCTTGTCCACGCGTAACTATCTCACAAGTCACATCAATGTTGGTGGAACTTGAATGAATACAGAGAATTGACAGATGTGCCAGCTCTAGGATTTCACGTCTCTACCCGATAATATCAGGTACACAAACGTGTCCCTAACTTAGCACACTATTGTCACAAATCAAGGACTCTGAATCATTACCCAGCCGAGTATCCTCAAGTATCTCTGACGAACGAGCATCGGCGGGTAGTGTCTCGCGAAAGCGATTAAAGAAAAGTGGTCAGGCGCGGACATGAGCAAGCTGTCCCCTCCGTAGAGAAGAACTTAAGCTGTACTCAACGATCACACAAGAACTGTAAATCTGCGGAGGACTATCACAACAATCAAATCCACTGCAGGAAGATGCACATTAAGCTCTGGTGGTCCGTGAAAAATCTGACACAACTCTCAAACCAGTAGTGTCTCCAAATCTCCAACGCAAAACCACCACGGCCATCTCCAGATCATGAGTGGAATATCCTGCTAGTACTTCCTCCAACTGTCGGGAAGCAAAAGTGATAACTCTATAGTGCTACCTCAGGAAACAATTGAGCCCACTCAAGAAACATTACAGTTAAACCACAAAGTCGCTCGAACCAAAAGCAAAGAAAGAACTGATGCAATTGTTAACCGATTCTTCGACTGCCGAAAACTCCGCACACATGCCTCAGTCCAAAGAAAAGAAACCTCCCTTCCGGTCCATTCAGTAGACGGTACAGCACTACTCTAACGATCCTGCACGAAACGGCGGTAGAAACCTGCTAAGCCCAAAATCTGCGGACCTCCGTCCGTACACAAGCCTGGGCCAAAGCTGTGCGACCTCGATCTTCCTCGGGACCATGCGAAAACCGTCTTCCGTAACTACAAGACCTAGGAGTCAACACAAACAAGCCAGAAGGAACACTCCGAGAATCTAGCAACAGCTGGGGCTCTCCCAATTTCTGCAAAACAAATCCTCAAGTGCTACTCCTGTCCCTCACGACACATTGAATAGACCAGAATGTCGTCAAAAACACAACAATAACTGGTCGAGGAACGGCCTGAAGAAATCTGCTGTATCATGTCTACGAATGCTGCTAGGGCATTGGCGAGTCCAAAGACACCACCAAAACACACAAAGCCGTAGCACACACAGGGCAGCCTTCGGAATGCCATCACTCCGAACCCGCAACAATGATGACCTGATCCCGAACAAACTAGAAAAAGTCTCGCACTTAGGAGCCGATCGAAGAAATCGTCAATGCGAGGTAAATGATACCTATCCGCACCGTAAGCAGGTTCAATTGACGATCTATCAATACACAATCTCAATTTCCGTCCCTCTCCTTGACGAACAGAAATAGGAGCTTCTCAAGACGAAACACACAGACGCACAAACCCCCCAACAAACAACTTTGCAGCTGATCCTTCAGCTCCCTAAGCTCCGCCGGCTCATCTGGAACAACGTCGGAAAACTCTCGCACGATAAGAACCCGGTCCAACAAACCCACTATGGCTCCGGTATCACGAATGAACGCAAAGAATCCTCGACATCCTCTCCTCAAAAGCCGACTCGCGAAAAAGGATGAATTCGAGCTGTGAGAGGCGACACCACTGTCCCCCTGCACAACAAGAACTGACTTGCTAGGAAAATAAACCTGACTGTTTCCTCGTGGTAGTCCACAGACGCCTAGCACGTAACTAACTAGTCCATGCCCAGAAGAACGTCAAATCCAACATCTCTCGAAGGATCAAGTGACGGATGAATCTCCTAATCGATTGGCATACGACTGAAATACGTGTCACGCAACAAAAGAATCGCTAACAGAAGTTAACACAACAAACTGCTGATCTAGCTAACACGAATCCCCTCGTCCCAAACCTCTGCTACTCCCGCAACGGTCACGAAAGCTGTCTCGACGACTAGGCCTCTGTCCCTGAGCTGATACCCCGGTACGGGTCCTCCATGGTTCCGGAACTCCCGAAGTCTCCGGAATATGTGTCTCGTCAACTAGGGCTGAATCCACTGGTGCTATGTAAGTGACGGAAAGTTGTGTGCTGATCGCAAGGAACAACTGGGTAGCAGGGTGACAGCCTCCTGTCGCCGCGCTCGAATGGCCTCAACCAATGAACTCATCGTCTGGCGCAAGTCCTGCATCGCTGCCACATGCCTAGCGATAGTATCTGTCGAAAGCGGATCCGTCTGCACTGTGCAACTAGCGTGCTATCCTGGTCAGTGCTCGTCTCACCCGAGCCAACTCTGACCTCGGCCCTCGCGGCACCTCTCTGAGTCCCCATGGTCGTTGGCGGCAAAGGCTATAAATGGAGATAGGATTCGATATGAACACGAAAATCGAATCACAAGGATATGAATCATCAAGGAAGGAATTTCAAGCAATGTACTTAGGTCACTTTAGGCGAAGTACTGCATCGTGAGTATGCTGCAGAGATACACACACTACGTTACTCTGCTTAAGCTACCTACTCCATCATATCAAGGTCATCCTACACTCCGTAAGGTAAAAACCTAGCGCTCTGATACCAACTTTGTCACGACCCGAAATTGGCACGTGACGGCCCTAATACTACGCAACGTCTACAGGCGTAACGCAGTAAAAGAAAGCCAAAACTCAGAAATCTAAACCAGTAAAAGATAAGAAAAGATAAGAAATATTGTTTAAAAGTCTTTGAAATCACAACCCAAATTCTCTAAAAGTCCAACTTTATTTCCTTTAAAATTTTGGCAGCACCTCCATTATGAAAACCAACCCCAAAAATGGGTACAACATAAATATAAAGTAAAGCATCCCCAACGGGAGCAAATCTACGGCCAAAAGCGGAAAACAATCACCACAACAAATATACGACGCCGTAGCGAAGAAATAGAAGACGATAGAAAGGAAACTGTATAAAAGACAACAAATCCAACATAATATACAACATCGTCCTCACCATGTCTCTAAGTCAATATGAAAATAGTATATGGAGAGTACAGGGATACAGCGAATATACAATACAACGAATAACCACAAAACCCACCTAAGCAAACTGCACACTGTGAGCTGATGCGGTATCCGTAGCAAAAGATGATAAGATGTGTGATAATAGCCTGCCTCTGACTATCCTGAGGAACACCTGCAAACACTGTGGCACAACGGGGGTGAGTTGCCAACTCGTGAAAAGTAAATAACATATGCAGGTAATCGCAAGTATGCACGTAAAGCGTGAATCTAAGATATGCAATTAACAGTAATAACATGTCATATGAATGCAGAATAATGGAAAGTACACTAGCAGGTACAACCAATATATAAAGCAATAATGATATGACAACAGTATGCAATAATCATGCAATAGGGATATGAGAATGTAACTTTGCAATAATCATGAAAGATACACTAACAGGTACTACTAATACAAGAAGCAGTGCATAAACAGATAAGGTGAGGTATGGAGTGAAATATGTCATTTCCACAGAATCCTGACCTCGTGGTAGGATCACAATCCATCAAGACAAATCAAATCCCACTTCCTCAAATCAGCCTCCAAATTGGCTTTCATATCATCTAAGTATTTCATCACCTCAATTTCATAATATTAAGTGTATCTCGTATATCCCAAATGTACAACATCAAGTATATCTCACGTATATCGAATGTACAACAGCAAGTGAATCTCATATATCTCGTAGGTACAATATCAGGTATATCTCACATATATCAAATATACAACATCTAGTGGATCTCACATATCTCATATGTACAACATCAAGTATATCTCACATATCTCGAATGTACAGCAGCAAGTGGATCTCACATATCTCGTATGTACAATATCAGGTATCCAATCTCAAATGAATCTCTTATATCCCGAATCAAACTCCAGCCAAATTCTAACATCCTAAATATAATGTCATGAATAAATATGATGAGCTCAATACACATATATTAGCGTCCCATTCCACTAATATTGGTGTAAGGGTATATATAACAGCGGCTCAATCCCCTGTTATATATATAAAGGAGTAATTAGAAATATCATGAAACCAATGTGCCAAGCATCGACACAGAAATGCTGATCTATCAGGTGCTGTCACCACGACTGGCCCCCTGATAGGTACGTATCATACGCTATCCCGAGATCTCGAGTGCCTAGCTCTGACCCTCGCCTCTCGACGTATCCATACGCACATGACTCCCGTCGGTATCCACTCGATAGCCGCTGAGTCATTGGTCCTGTCACCGGAAAGCATGGTTCCCCTAAGCCTCATCGCCTAGCACCGCGACATCGTTCTTGCTTCGGGGTACCCTCGGGCCCCACCATGTACCCAC
Source organism: Agapanthus africanus (assembly GCA_030015575.1). Lineage (NCBI taxonomy): Eukaryota > Viridiplantae > Streptophyta > Magnoliopsida > Asparagales > Amaryllidaceae > Agapanthus > Agapanthus africanus. The sequence continues at coordinate 630,224,381 of CM057342.1, forward strand.
AGACGGTGCCTCCTCACTCCTCGAATCGGGCATATATCAGAACCGATAAATCTCATGGTTGCTGCGGAAATATCAATATCAAGGAAACCGGGTCTTTCAAATAATGCATAATTTCATGAACTACTACGGTCCCCAAATCCAGAAAGCATCATGAAAAATCCATATAACAATGCGAAAATCCATGAATATAATATGTGCGCCATATCTGAAATGCAAGCATATAAAGGAAAAACCGCTAATTAACTGCATCAAGTTAATACAAATATCATGCGGTTCCTATTTATCCACTTCTAAATAACATCAAGTGAAGGTAAACATGCAGCTAAAACCAGATGTATGTAAAATCAATAAGGCATAGCAAGATAATGTGTCTACCTATAAGCAATGATATAGTATACCCCTGGGTGTAAGAACACAGTATGAGCAAGGTATACCTGTAGCTATGACGTAAAGTGTGCATGTACCTATCACTAATGGTACAATACTCTATAGGTATACAGGTAACTAGCATGTAAGTATGTCGGAACATATGTGTAAGCATGTAGGTATACAGGTATGCTATAAGTAAATGCGTAAAGAAATATGAATCAAAGTCTCAATGTCCCTAACCAAGCAATATTATATCTATAAGTGGGTTATGCGTGACATGGAAATTATTGATGGTGTGTGTAGCATACAATCAGTGCACGTGCAACATGAATCGTCAATAATATGTGCAGAGTCTTACTACTACTAGTCCAGGCACAACTACATCTAAGTAATAGGGTAAAGGCGCAATTCTAACAATAACGTAGAATATGCGACAAGTAATAAAATCTCTAGCCCTGACGCATAACGCCATACAGGCGATTCCCCTGTAGATGTTAAATCTACTCACCAACGCTCCAAGCTAGGTGAAGCCTACCACCTGTTTTCCCCTTATCGTAGCGTCCGAAGTCCCCGCTTGCGAACATAGAATTTCACAAACACATCACATAAGCATATATTCGACATCGACGAAAAGACATCGAAACGCAAGAATAACGCCCTGAAAATTACACTGCGCGCTTAGTGTATCTAACGCGCACGACATCGGCCAAAATCCTAACTAGGGTCGCCAAACTACGAAACACCTTGTCTAGATTCTGATCGTCCCGATCGCGCATTCAAAACACAATAATAAACGTGGACTCAAAATAAATAACGTCGCAACGTCAAAAAAAACCCACGCCTAAAAGTTACCGAAATCTATTAAGCAGTACTTATCTTTATAGCACAAAACTACGAGTTTTACCAAAACTATAATTTACAAACATCTTCAAATAGCAAGGTTAAACCATTTAAACCATTTCTATATTTTTAAACTTGCTTAATTAAGCTTTAGCAAAAACCTAGTAAGCAAAAACCCTTAATTAGACAAAGTAGTAACTAACAAAAATTAGCATTTTGTACTAGGTTAAGCTTTTACAATTCATAAATTAACACTTCAATTAAATATTAAACACTTAAATTAAGCTTTAACCTTAACTTGAATTTCTAAAACCATTTCTATAATTTTGAAACATGAAATTTATCAGTTATGATATATGCCCGATTCGAGGAGTGAGGAGGCACCGTTTGTAGGTACATGGTGGGGCCCGGGGGTACCCCGAAGCAAGAACGATGTCGCGGTGCTAGGCGATGAGGCTTAGGGGAACCATACTTTCCGGTGACAGGACCAATGACTCAGCGGCTATCGAGTGGATACCGACGGGAGTCATGTGTGTATGGATACGTCGAGAGGCGAGGGTCAGAGCTAGGCACTCGAGCTCTCGGGATAGCGTATGATACGTACCTATCAGGGGGCCAGTCGTGGTGACAACACCTGATAGATCAGCATTTCTGTATCGATACTTGGCACATTGGTTTCATAATATTTCTAATTACTCCTTTGTATATATAACAGGGGATTGAGCCGCTGTTATATATACCCTTACACCAATATTAGTGGAATGGGACGCTAATATATGTGTATTGACTTCATCATATTTATTCATGACATTATATTTAGGATGTTAGAATTTGGCTGGAGTTTGATTCGGGATATAAGAGATTCATTTGAGATTGGATACCTGATATTGTACATACGAGATATGTGAGATCCACTTGCTGCTGTACATTCGTGATATGTGAGATATACTTGATGTTGTACATATGAGATATGTGAGATCCACTTGATTTTGTATATTTGATATTTGTGAGATATACCTGATATTGTACCTACGAGATATGTGAGATTCACTTGCTGTTGTACATTCGATATACGTGAGATATACTTGATGTTGTACATTTGGGATATACGAGATATACTTAATATTGTGAAATTGAGGTGATGAAATACTTAGATGATATGAAAGCCAATTTGGGGGCTGATTTGAGAAAGTGGGATTTGATTTGTCTTGATGGATTGTGATCCTACCACGAGGTCAGGATTCCGTGGAAATGACATATTTCACTCCATACCTCACCTTATCTGTTTGTGCACTGCTTCTTGTATTAGTAGTACCTGTTAGTGTACCTTTCATGATTATTGCATAGTTACATTCACATATCCCTATCGCATGATTATTGCATACTGTTGTCATATCATTATTGTTTTATATATTGGTTGTACCTGCTAGTGTACTTTCCGTTATTCTGCATTCATATGACATGTTATTACTGTTAATTGCATATCTTAAATTCACGCTTTACGTGCATACTTGCGATTACCTGCATATGTTATTTACTTTTCATGAGTTGGCAACTCACCCCCGTTGTGCCACAGTGTTTGCAGGTGTTCTTCAGGATAGTCAGAGGCAGGCTATTATCACACATCTTATCATCTTTTCCTACGGATACCGCATCAGCTCACAGTGTGCAGTTTGCTTAGGTGGGTTTTGTGGTTATTCGTTGTATTGTATATTCGCTGTATCCCTGTACTCTCCATCTACTATTTTCATATTGACTTAGAGACTTGTGAGGATGATGTTGTATATTATGTTGGATTTATTGTCTTTTATACAGTTTCCTTTCTATCGTCTTCTATTTCTTCGCTACGGCGTCGTATATTTGTTGTGGTGATTGTTTTCCGCCTTTGGGCGTGGATTTGCTCCCGTTGGGGATGCTTTACTTTATATTTATGTTGTACCCATTTTTGGGGTTGGTTTTTATAAAGGAGGTGCTGCCAAAATTTTAAAGGAAATAAAGTTGGACTTTTAAAGAATTTGGGTTGTGATTTCAAAGACTTTTAAACAATATTTCTTATCTTTTCTTGTCTTTTACTGGTTTAGATTTCTGGGTTTTGTCTTTCTTTTACTGCGTTACGCCTGTAGACGTTGCGTAGTATTAGGGCCGTCACGTGCCAATTTCGGGTCGTGACATCCACGAAGAGAAAGATGCAAGCTTGCTTCCGATCTTCCATAACTAAGATGATCTACCTTGAAGTTTCTTTAACACAAGCTCTCACTCACTAAATGAAGTGAACACCCTAATCTAAATGGCTAGGATAGATTAGGATGATGAAGTAGGATTTATGCACTCATTTATTTTCTATTTCTCACACTAAATCATCACATAAAGAAAACCTAGAAAGCTTTCTCAAAACTCAAGGAAGAAGAAGAAGAAGGAAATTCCTTTTGTGTTGAATAATGAAAATTATCATAATGATTAATAATGCAACCAAGGTTGAATATGAAGAGGCTAACCATTGTAGAGACTTAACCTAGGGTGAAGGGTTTGGGTTGGGTTAGAAATATCTAGCAAAAATATCAAAGATAATATCTTTGCTAGAAACAAAGTAAAACCTTCTAGAAGCATCAAGAAAGAACTAACCCAAATCAAACCCTAACCTTGTTTAATCTCCACAAAACATGTTGCATTAGTAATCATATCATGTTACAATATTATATATCACATATATAATATATATTTGTAACAAAATAAAATAATACAATTAACATATATCGCATATATATCAATGTATTACCCGAGTGAGAAAAAGAATCTTTTAGCGAGCTTATATCAGATAATGTAATTTAATATATCAAATATATAATTATACATTAAATTATCGAATCAACACTTGATCCGATAATCCGGCTATTTCACAAATAACCGACTAATATAATCTGTATCAGTTCATCGAATCAACACTTGATCCGATGACCCGGCTATATCACATATACCCGGCCGATATCACATATCGCGAGAATCTAATACGGCATCACATACACGTATTGTTCTCGGTGTTGGAGATAGTGCCCTCAGAGTCAATTATTGGATCACAGGCACGTGATTGCAATGATTGAAAGGGGACCTATACCGTTAGAACAGTCTTACTCAAGAAGATAGTATGCTATCTGGTTTATCTTTATCATCGTGTACTGCTTTAGGTGACCTTACAGGTCACTATTGCGCGTTGATAGAGCCCTTAGGATTCTTGCTTGACAGCCAGCAGTATGATGGCGATCATATACGTGGGAGCTGGTAGTCTATAAGCACATCCTTAAAAGGTCCCTAGTCGTGGGAGTTTTCGAGACGGGATATCGATACTCCAGAGTAGACTAGTGTATACTGTCGAGACCCCGACGAGGGGCGGTGGCCGGTCTCACAAGCCACTGTTGTCAGTTGGTTCACCTAAGATGTATACAGGTGCTCATTGGGTTATGAGTACACAGGACAGGACTCGCCGGGAACATGCTAGTTGGTCTTATACCAGACGTCAGATAGCAGTTCCCTGGTGACATGTGTACAGGTTAGTTCATCGACCTGAGATCGTCATTTGTCTCGTGTGAGTTCCCACTGTACTTTGATTACTACCCTACCACGCTCAAAGGAGTCGTGAAAACAGGTTTTAGTTGGGTACAGTCCCGAGCCACATGGAGGCAGTGAGCGGATTTTCAGGGGTTCGTCTCTCTCGGTATTAGGGGTGAGGTCGCGCTGTGTCTAGGAGAGCCATTACACGAAGTCCTTGGCCAAGGCAGGAGATTTACTGGTACGTATTCCAGTAGTATCTCAGCGTGTTCTGGGCTACACTCCGACACAACTTGTACCGCTTTTGGGGGTCTGAGTTTTACCAACCCCTTAGGCCCGCCATGCGATGATCATAGACGAACGGACCGGACTGTATGGATATTGTCACTGACAGGTTCAGTAGGGTGTCAGGATGAGTTCGCTCATCAACGTCTCTTTTGGTCAATACCTGGTAGCCCAATACGTATGGCTAATATCTCTGACGTGCTAGTGGTTAAATCTACAGCTGAGGGATTGACGAGTCTTTAGAGTCCTCCACAGACCGTTTCTTATGTTTCGGGCGAAACGCTGTAGAGGCCGTATGGAGATATGGCAGGGTTCGATCATATACATGCGGTATTGCACGGATCATGATCGGACGAATAATACTAGCGGGCTTTGGTTTAAGCCGGATCCTAGTATTGTACAGTGTAGATTTTGTCTCATTGCATTTGTATTCGGTTGGAATATAAATGCGGGTATGTATATACAGTCGCGGGGTTTTCCTGTAATTTATTACGGGATCAGTTTTCTGAAGTTGCCAGTTTGCTTTCCGTTTCGGCCATTTTCCTTTGTTTCTTTCCTTGGCTGAAAATTGGTGGAGGAGGGCTTATTTGCAAATGTGCAAATTGGCATTGTGGAGGGTGGTCTTTGTAAATTGTTGCTTCATGATGATTCTACCATCTTTTGACCTTCATTTGTTCATCATTGTTTGACTTTTGAGTTGTGATGGTTGTTGAGTGTGGACTTTTGTTGTGATCATTTTATTTTCTCATGATCACTCATTATTTATCTTGCATTATTGGTCCATTCTCTCTCTCCCCTTTACACATATGCTTGGGCCAGCCACTTCTTGAGAGAGGGGGTCATTTTTGGTGTGGGAAAATTGTTCATCTCATATTATCTTGCACAGACCAAAATTCCCAAGTTGATCTCCATAGTTCATTTCCTCCATCGAATGGCAACTTCATACCCCAATGAGACAAAACTTTCTACACTTCATCTACAGTATCCTTGGGCATGTCGATTCGCCAACTTCGTGCTCGAGTTGCCTCGGTCCAGAGGTGGGAGCCCGTAAAAGAACCCGGCGATGTGGTGTCCTTTCGACGAGGAGATGAAGACCGGAGATTCCGCGGGGAGATCGGGACGACGACGAGAAGACCGAAGGACACAGATCGCTCGGTATATCTCTCTACCCCTTCTCTTGTTTACTAGAAGTAGGTTAATGGCCCGATCCGGGATTTTAGTGCGCGGTGGTGCCGGTTCTAAAGTTAAAGAAAAGTATCGTTTCCGCATTTTGGCCTCGTACAGACGGCCGGGGCGCCGCCGTGCACTTACACTGGTATCAGAGCCACGCCATTAACCTAGTATAGCTTGCTCTAAAGTGTTTACAAGTTCGATCGAACGGATTTTCCGAAAACCCGATTTCTAAAGCACAGTTTCTGTCGAAATTTTATAGTTGTCAAAAAATTATTTAGTGCATTTCAAAAATACAGGCAGGGTTTTCTATGCATTCTAGGAAAATTTGGTGCAGTGTTGTTCCTGTTCAGCCGCGGAACCGCGGCCTTACCCCTGCTTTGGCCGCGGTTCCGCCGCAGGAAAGTGGGATCACTGCACCATATTTCTTCAGTTGGTTGCTGTGTCAGAAATGGTTTTTTTTGTACATTATTTTTGGGCCCAGATTTTCTTTGAGTGCTACAGTAGTGCTTGGGGCCCACTCCGGAAAATTTAGTCGATCGAAAATTTTAAATATGTTAGTTCACAGTATTTACATTATATCTGCGACCGTGAATGTCACTTGATCGGTAAATCCCGTCTAACTGCTATAGACCTTTTAGACAGATTTGCGAACGTGACATTCACGTTGATGTTCTGTGTTGTACTATGATGTTGCGGATTGTCGTGGTGGATAGCCTGGATGCAATGGTAGTACAGTTTGGTTTATTATGTACATTTGATATTGCAGGGCGAGCGTCCGACATGTGGACTGCCGTTACTGCCTGTTTGTATATTATTCTTTTGGGGCACGACCGGGCTGAGGTCGATGTACCCGTTGTATGTATATTTTACTTTCTGTACTAGGATTACCCCAAGGTGGGGTGCACGGATAGCCGGGTTCTAGAGGTCAACGAGCCCGCATCTCATGGCGTTGAGACGGAGGGGGCTTCACTCTAGAATTAGCGGGCTATTCGCCGCACTCGTAGGGGGTACAGGTTGACCTAAGGAGGGGTGCTCAAGTTACCGGATTCCATGTAGTGCCGGGTGGTCCATTCACGTTGTTGAAGGGGGCTGTCTCGCTTCAGGTTTTGGCGGGTAACTTGCCGCGCCCGTAGGGGTCTTGGATTTCATTGCACAGGCTATCCACACGACCAGGGGAACGTCGGGTTTCAGTAGCGGCTCTATGAAACCCGGGGATCCCAGATATCTTTATTGTTCTATGATGCTTATTACATTTCTGTGATATTGCATTTTATCACGCCTTGAGCGAATATTATATATTGATATATATACTAGTAGATGTTGTATATGTTTTGCATCCGCGCTAGTCCAGTCCCCGCTCTGTCGTTAGTTAAGTAACCTAACGGGACCCAGTGGCGAATGTGGATGGCATATACATACATCATTATTTTCGTTCTTTATTGGTGTGATCAATTGATGGGACTGGGTTGATTCGGATCAATGCAAGCTAAGCAAACCTTTTCTGATGTTGTTGGAACATTTTTCAAAAAGATGTTACTGCAAGGACGTTCACTTTTGTTTTACACAGTGGTATTCGGTTATGAATATCCAGCACCTCAGTCGACGAGGCAAGGGCCGAGATCCCTTCACCGGGAGTGACCCCTTGGACAGAACTTTGCGTCAGGGCAATAACTTCACTATAGTCAATTACTTCTGCTTTGCATCGTGGTATTCAGTTGGAATATCCTGCACCTCATTCTACGGGGAAAGAGCCGAGATCCCTTCACCGGGAGTGACCTCTTTAGAAAAGGTTTTCGCCACTATATTTTTAAAAGCTATCCAGTTCCTTCAACGATATCAAGTTCATTACGGTAAAGGTTTTTTGCCAGAAACCATTCGTAGCCCTCCCTCATTTCTGTTAAATGTTCGGTAGTATTCAATCTATATATTTTGACCTATGCCAAGGCATAGTGATTGGTAGCCACCGGATATTTATCTGTTGCATAGATAGATGCGTTGGTTTAGACAGTCGTATAGCCTTGTTGACCTTCATCAAGGGCTTGTACGGGTGGGTTCAAATTAACCTGGACAATGACGGGTAGAACTTGACATGTGACTTATGATTTGTTGACCTTCGTCAAGGTCATAAGAGCATGGGGCAAAAATCACATCGGGAGTTTCTAAAGAAACTGAAACTTGCCAGATATGCACATACCTTCTGGAGTGTGATAACGTGAGCGGATTCCGTCACGTTATCATGCGATGATAGTTGGATCCCGATTCCCACTGATGAGTTGGTCTACTCCTCGGGTGATCCCGTCTAATTCTTCTTTCAGGTTTGGAGGAGAATTTGACGGTACAGTGGGAGGTTTCCAGATTAGATAAATTGATAACCATTATGATCTAGGTTAGAGTGCACACTGAGTGTTTCTTTTCTCTCTCTCCTTGGCAGCGACCATGACCTGACCCTAGACTATGACTCAGTGACCAAGATTAACCGAACCTTCTTAAACACTGGCTTTTTGGATTGTCAGAGTTGCAAACCTCATTGTCACTCCTACTTTTACCCTTTTTCTCCAGAACAACCCGTATTACTACGAATGTCCACTTCCATTGGATAAAACCATCGTATGGTTATATACGAACTCGAAGGAATTTATTCGAGGATGGTTTCCGGTTCTGGAGAAAACGGATAGGACTATTCAGTTGTCTTTTCCTTTTACCTTCTCTCAGGTTACGAATGCTCCTTGGATTAGGACAGTACACCTATTACGCTAATTGGATAGTCTTCTTCCAAACCATAGGAAGGTGTCGAACGGTAGGGAATGAAGAAAACCAATTAGCCTAACGAAGGTGTGCAGAAAGTATTAAGTAAAGACAAATAAAGGGATTAGTAAGAGGGCAAAGTAAACTGCGACTGCTATTCACGACCAAACCAAGTATTTCTTCGCCAATCCAACATCACTTTTGTATTTCTCCAGAACACTCCGTATCACTACGAAGATCCATAGTTATTTGGATACCCCATCATATGGTTATATACGAACTCGAAAGGAACTTGTTCCAGTTCGGGGATGGATTCTGGTTCAGGAGAAATAGGAATAAGGTTTATTCGGTTGTCTTTTATCTTCACCTTCTCTCGAGTTGCGAGTGCTCCTAGGATTAGGACAGTACACCCATTACGCTTATTGGATAGTTTTCTTCCAAACCATAGGCTGGTGCCGAACGGTAGGGAAGGAAGAAAACCATTTAGCCTAAGAGGGTGTACAGAAGCTAATGACTAAAGACATATGAATAGATTTAGAGAGATGGCAAAGAAATATACGGTTACAGTTGTGAATCTGGATAATGGTAGAGGCATTACTAGGAATACCCGGATACCCCTTCGAAACATTTCAATGTTTCAGTTTCACTGTGTACTGTTAAAAGAAAACTGATTTCCCAATTAGACACTTGCTCCAGGGTATGTATTTACCAGGTATGATTCTCACATATGTATGGTTTTACAGATGTTGAGTGGGAGTAAGTTGTTGGGAATTAGGTGATCATCCTCATTATATCGGAATTCGTTGTAATTTGTGATATTTGAGGAAGTTGTAAGTCCATGTCACGCACCCCACGAACTAGCGGGGAGGCGGAATATATGAAAAACGATTATCAAAGCTTCGTAACACGGACTTGAGCGCAAGAATCGTGTCTAAACCGTTACTAGCAAACTACGAAAGGTTTAACTACTCGGATTCGAAGTTATACCTCACGTTACTTATCCTTCGGGTCTTCATCGTTGTCCTTCACTCCTCGTAGGCTCTTTGAAACGTCGGCACCTCAACAGCCTCCTCGAGTCAAAGACGATCCACCCAAGAGCTCCTACTCCAAGCTTGACCTCTAACATGAGGTAACTAGGTTACTCAAAGTGCTAATCTAAGCAACCTAGGTGATATAGAGTTAGATTAGTGATGTATTAGTCTAGCTAAACCTTGATCTCAACACATGAGAGGTTAGGGTTAGGGTTTGAAGAGAGAGAGAGCTTGAGGAGAGAGAAGGTGAGAATGAGAATCCTTTTGGATGAATGAATCATATGTGTATATATGAAACATATCATATATATTAAATGAATAACAAATAATGATATATCATCATGTTTCATTAATACACTAAGTGATTCATCACATGAGTCATATAAATCATAAATGATTCATTAACTCCATGTATGAATCACACCATGACTCATTTATCCAATTAATGCAAATGACACCTTAACCCTCAAGTCACCATGCTTCTAGAAGCTTCCCGAAAAATTACGAGAACGCCCCTCCTATCCGTGAAAACACGGAAAAACTTTAGACTGTATAAATCCAATAATCCGATACTAGAATCTGGCTTAAACCAAAGCCGACTAGTAAAAACTATCCGAACATCGTACGTGCGTAAAAACACGTATGCGTCCGAACCTTGTCGTAAAACCATACAACCTCTATATCGTTTCGCCCGAAGTAGGGAAACTCTCTGTGTGGGCCTCTAAAGACTCGACACTACGCTGGCAGTGGGTTTAACCACAGACCGCAAGCGGCACTAGCTGTACGTAACGGTCCCCAGGTAGATGTCGATAAGAAGGTCGATGAGGAAACCTATTCGAACTCCTACTAAGCCTGCTGTGACAATCTCCATACAGTCCGGTCTGTTCGTCTAAGACTATCGCATATCGGGCCTCGGGTGGCGGCAAGCGTCAGTCCCCTAATAGCAGTATAAGACGTGTCGGAGTGTAGCCCATTACACCTTAAGAAACTACTGGAACCTACCAGTAAATCTCGCTTGCCGTGGCCAGGGACTTTGCGTAATGGCTCTCTGACACAGCGCGATATCAACCCCCAATACCGGGAGAGAAGAATCCTGTCTAACCGCCACTGCCTCCAAGTGCTCGGGACTGCACCCAACTGCTACCTGTTTGCACGACTCCTTTGAGCCGTGGTTGGGTACCAATCTAAGAACAGTGGGACACACTCGAGGCGAAGTAGCAGTATCAAGTCTGCGGACTATGTTGTACTCATGTCATCTGGGAACTGTTAACTGACGATGGGTATAATACCAACCAACAGTTCCCCGCGAGTCCTGTCTGGTGTACCCGTAACCTAACGAGCACCTGTATACTATCTCCAGTACGACGTACTGATGGCTGTGGGACAGACCATCTCCCCAACTGGGATGAGAAGCATACACACTGGTCTACTCCGGAGTATCGATGCCCTGTCTCGATAATCCTACGACTAGGGACCTGTATAGGATGTTGCTTATAGACTACCCTGCCCCCACTAGTGTGACTGCCATCACAACGCTGGTAATCAAGCAAAGATCCTAAGGGCTCTACTAATATGTATAAGCGATACGTTACAAGAAACATATGCACATATTAAAGTAAACACAAACCAAGTAGCATACTACCATTTTTAGCAAGACTGTCAATACAACTGTGAATATCCCAAGCTTTCATTAAGTAATATACAAACTACTATGATACAGTAATGGCCTTCTAGGGCATAAACACTAATAATCTCCCACTTGCACTAGGGCCATGTACTGGCATATCGCAGACCTATCATCTCGAATAGCCTCTCGAACTGCGTCTGAGGAATGGCCTTTGTGAATGGATCAGCAGTGTTATTCTCTGTATTTACTCTCTTTACCTCGATCTCCCGGCGATCTACGATCACCCTGATCAGGTGATACCGCCTTAAGATGTGTCTAGACTTCTGATGGGACCTGGGTTCCTTCGCTAAAGCAATAGCGCCGTTGTTGTCGCAATACAGAGGTATTGGACTAACACTGGTAGGAACCACCTGAAGTTCTGTGAGGAACTTCGTCATCCAGACAGCTTCTTTTGCGGCATCGCAAGCAGCTATGTACTCCGCTTCCATCGTTGAGTCAGCAACGGTCTCCTGCTAGGAACTCTTCCAACAGACCGTCCCTTCATTGAGGGTAAAGAGATAACCCGACATAGACTTGGAGTCATCCTTGTCACTCTGGAAACTGAAGTCAGCAAAGGCTTCGATCTGGAGGTCTTTTCCGCCGTACACCAAGAACATCTCCTTAGTCCTCCTCAGGTACTTGAGAATGTTCTTTACTGCTATCCAGTGCTTCTCTCCTGGGTTGGCTTGATACCGGCTTACAACGCTCAATGCGTATGCCACATCTGGTCAGGTACATAACATCGCATACATTATAGAGCCTACCGCAGAAGCGTAGGGTATAATCGACATGCGATCCCTTTCCAAATCAGTCTTGGGAGACATCTCTTTGGAGAGGGTGATTCCGTGACAAGCTGGTAGGTTACCGCGCTTAGAATCATCCATACTGAATCTTTTCAATATGGTGTCTATGTACCTGGACTGCGAAAGTCCCAACATTCTTTTTGATCTATCACGATAGATCTGGATCCCCAGAATGTAGGTGGCATCACCCAGGTCCTTCATGGAGAACTTCTGTGACAAAAATCTTTTGACTGACTGTAGCATAGGAATATCATTTCCTATTAGGAGAATGTCATCCACGTACAAGACGAGGACTACAACAACTCTCCCTACAATCTTACTGTATATGCATGGTTCATCTGGATTTTTTAATAAAGTCGAATTCTTTGATAGTATCATCAAAACAAATGTTCCAACTCTGCGATGCCTGCTTTAGTCCATAAATGGACTTAAGCAGCTTGCACACTTTACTGCTGCTCCCACTCTGAATGAATCCCTCTGGCTGATCCATATAGACGCACTCTTCCAAATTACCATTTAGAAAGGCCGTATTTACGTCCATCTACCAGATCTCATAATCGTGGAAGGCAGCAATAGAAAGAAGGACCCGAATGGATTTGAGCATAGCCACTGGAGAAAAGGTTTCGTCATAGTCCAAACCAGGTTTTTGACGGAAACCCTTTGCAACAAGTCTAGCCTTATAAGTTTCAACCTGTCCATCTACACCAATCTTCTTTCTGAAGATCCATTTGCATCCTACGGGTTTTACCCCATCTGGAGAAATGTCCAAAGTCCATACTTTGTCAGTGTACATGGACTCCATTTCGGTCCGTATTGCATCCAGCCATTTTACCGAGTCGCCGCTCTGAATGGCTTGCTGGAAGCTAGTAGGGTCGTCATTATCAATGACGCAATCTTCTCGATCCCCGTCTATGAGAAAACCGTAATATCTCTCGGGCGGATAAGACTGCCTACTACTTCTACTGATAGGCGCTGGTATGTCCCTTTCTTCTGAAACTTCAGGTTCTACCACACTTTCAGTAACAGCTTGTGGTTCTGGAATTTCTTCCAGTTCTACTGCGCTCCCACTCTTCTGATTTTCTAAAAATTCAGTTTTTAAGAAGTGGGCATGACGAGAAACAAAAACCTTTTGTTCCTCTGCTAATAGAAATAATATCCGTTGGAGTTCTTTGGATATCCCACAAGCTTATACTGTACTGAGCGTGCCTCGAGCTTGTCCGCATGCTGCTTTTTACAAAAGCTGGACATCCCCATGTCCTAAAATGTTTAAGACAGGGTTTCTTCCCACTCCACATCTGATATGGTGTGGTAGGCACAGTCTTGGTTGGAACCTGGTTCAAAAGATATGCAGCTGATTCTAGTGCATAACCCCAGAAAGATCGCGGTAACTCAGCCTTACTCATCATGGAACGAACCATATCTAATAGGGTTCGATTCCTCCTTTCCGATACACCGTTGTGTTGTGGTGTGTATGGAGGAGTAAGCTGAGAGAGAATTCCATTCTCTTTTAAGTAACCCAGGAACTCGGCACTTAAGTATTCACCACCTCGATCAGATCTCAGTGTCTTGATACTTTTGCCTGTCTGTTTTCCCACTTCAATCTTGTATTCTCGGAATTTCTCAAAGGCCTCGGATTTATGCTTCATTAAGAAGATATATCCATACCTAGAGAAATCATCCGTAAAAGTAATGAAGTAGGAATAACCACCTCGCGCATGTATAGACATTGGACCGCACACATCACTGTGTACGAGTCCCAAGAGCTCGCTCGCTCTTACTCCGCGTCCATTAAACGGAGTCTTTGTCATCTTTCCCATGAGACAAGATTCACAAGTGGCATAAGATTGATATTTGAACGGATTCAAATATCCTTCTCTATGTAACTTCGTTAATCGTGTTTCATTGATGTGACCTAGTCTACAATGCCATAAGAAAGCCTGATTTATTTCTGGAGACTTTCTTTTAAGTGTGTTCTGGACATTGAAAACCTGAGCTTGATTCAATACGTATATACCGTCATCTAATATACCGGACCCAATCAGAACTTGATTTAGGTGGATGTGAACTACATCGCTTACGAATATAAAATCATATCTCTCTTTCGAAAGTAAGGACACTGATATGATATTACAAGTCAAACTAGGTACATACAAACAGTTATGTAGAATCAATATCTGCCCACTTGTCAAACCTACACGATATTCTCCCACGGATTCAGCGTCCACGCTCATTCCGTTTGCAACTCTGAGAAACAAATCACCTACCCTTATAACTCTACGGTTTCTCAAAGCATGTAATGAATTACAGATATGAATCCTGCTCCGGTATCTAGTACCCAGGAAGTAGAGTTAATTGACAAATAGTTCACAATTACAAACACACTTGAGGCCGAAGCCACAACAAGCTTCGTATCCTGGCTACTGGCTTCCAAAGCCCTGCAATCCTTCTGCCAATGTCCGTTCCCATAACAATAGGAACATCCCTCTTTACCTACACCAAGTCCCGAAACTTTTGCTGTTCCCTTTCCTCCTACTTTACCGACACCGTATATCGGCTTTGTAGAGGTCTTCTTCTTTTCACCCTTTGCTTTCGCCCTGGATGTAGTAGAAGAAGATCCCCCATTAAGCAGAGCTTGTGTCTCCCTGGTTTCTTTCAGGGTGTAAGTAGAGGGTAAGGACTGTGGAAATAAGTCAGCATATGACCTGTTTCCCAACGTGGTCTCCAGGTCCTTGAGCTCATTATAGCTAGTCATCGTAAGGACGTTGTCCCCTACTGATGACCCGACAGCCAACCTCGCTTGAATTAATTCGTTCGAGGACTCATATCTTGCGATATGAGATTGCTCTCTATATAAATCTTTGTTATGGAGAAAGATGGGAACTGAGTCCATCTTCTCGTGCTTCTTCTGGTATACACCATCAACTAAAGCCAACACGAGGCACTTGGCTTTCGCTTTATCCGTTTCCCTTGTCTGGCGGATATCCATATCCGTGATGATGGAAACTGGACCTGGGACGGCGGGATATTGAGTAGTAATAGGGTGGTCCAGCTTGTCAGAGGCAATGGACATCTGGACAGACCTTTGCCAGTCATATAAGTCAGATTCAGTCAAATTGTTATTTTGATGTAACCTAGTCATGGTCACAAGGTCGCTGCAATGAAAGAGAGAGAAGAAAACACTTTAGCATGATGCTCTTGCAAGTTTAGATTGGATTTTAATTTATCTAAACTGGATGGCCCCCACTGTTTATCGAATCCTTCCTCAAACCATAAAAGAAGAACTAGCCAGGACTATTCTCACTGTACAATACTTGCTTAACCGTTCAGCCAGGCCAGTGTCGGTACTTCGAGGGAGGTTTTCCAACGCTTTCGCGAAGTTCCTTAATTAAATAACCTCTTTTCTCTGGGGGCGTAGCCCCGCTGACACCTTTCTCGACACCTACTTGGTTTATAGCATTGATCGTTAAGTGACGAATCTCCTGATAAGTAGCATATACTCACAGTAGAATCGGGATCCAAATATCATCGTATGATAATGTTGAAGGAATCCTACCAACATTCATCAAACTCCAAATGGTATGCAACACTAGCAAGTTTCAGTTTCTTAAGAAACTCCAGTTGTGGATTTTTGCCCCATGTTCTTATGACCTTGACTAAAGGCCAACAAATCATAAGTCACATGTCAAGTTCTACCCATCATTATCTTATTAATTTGAACCCACCCGTATATACTCTTGACTAAAGGCCAAACAAAGTAATACGACTGTCCGAAACCAACTCATCTATCTATGCAACAAATGAATACCCCAGCAGCTACCAATCACTATGTCTTGACTAAGGGCCAAACAAACATAGCTTGAATACTACTGACTATTCATATGAAATGACGGAGGGCTATGACTGGTTTTGGCGAAACCGTGAACGTAGTGAACTTGATATAATCGAAGGTACCTGATAGCTTTTTAAAAGGAGTGGTTAAATCTCCGCAATTAAAAAATTCTGCTCCTTTAAAATAACCGAGTGGTTTCTTTTAAATTTGTTCCAACGATTCAACTTTGGTTTATTTTCTTTGCATTAAAATAATGCGTCCCATCATTTAACCTATCATTGCAGAAAACAACGAAAATACAACGTTCTCTTATGCCATCCGCATTCTCCAGTGGTTCCGTCATCACCCGTTAGGTTACTTAACTAACAACAGAGCGGAGGCTGGGCTAGCGCGGGTGTAAAACATAAGTGACGTCTAAATAGCTATCATATATAGATATTGTACATTCGTCAGACGCAATTGTAAGTCCATGCTACCTCTCCCAGTACTTTCGAGCAAGCGGAATTTGATAAAGAAAACGATTTTCTTAGAGGTGGTAACATGGACTTAAAACCCGGATCTTTGTTAAACATCTAACTAACAACCTAACTACGAGTTGCTAACTACTCGGTTAGGGGTTTATACCTTTCTTTTTCTCGAACTCCTTCGTCTTCAAGCTTCGATGGTCGTCCGAATCGGCTTCTCCCCGTCGTCTCCTTGCGCCGAAGATAGATCCACCTGAAAGCTTCAACCTTTGGCTCTTTCTTCGAACTTTGAAGAAACTAGTTCACTCGGTTTGCTAAACCTTGTGAACTAGAGTGAGTAGAGAAGAGTTTGTATGGGATTTTATCTATGGTTCTTGGTTCTCAACTCATGAGACAAGTGAACCATAGAGTCAAGAGAGGGAGAGCAAGGGGAGGAGATGAGAGCTCAAGAACAAGAGAGAGAATGAGCATGAAAGAATGAGAGAAGACTTTTCTCATTTTGCTCTCATAATCCAAAACAATCATAAAACCTCATATCAATCAAGTATTATGTGATGGTTTAAGCAACCATAGCCATATCATTTCATGCACTCATTTTGCACAAAAGAGCAAGCAAGCAAAATTCTTTGCCATGAAATGATAGCTATAGTTATGATGATGGTCAACTAGTCAAGCCTAGTCAACCGGTCAACAAAGTCAACAAGTCAACAAAAGTCAACAAGTCAACAAAGTCAATCCCTCAACAACCATGTCACCATAATACTTAATTAATATAATTGTTAATCACATATCATATTCTCATTAGGGTTGAGCAAAAAGTCAATAGTCAACTGTCAACGGTCAACAACCCTAATGAGAATCCTCTGCCTCTGTCTCTCCGTCAACTGTGCATACACACCCGCATCCGCGTTCCGAGGAACACGAATGCATACTGGATAAAACCAATCCCAAAAGGTACACTAGGATCTGGCTTAAACCAAAGCCCGCTAGTGTGAACTGTCCGGACACCGTACGTGCACAAGTGCACGGATGTGACCGAACCCTGTCGCAAAACCATGCGACCTGTCGCAAAACCATGCGACCTCTACTCTTTTGCCTAAAGGAGAATAGCTTTCTGTGTGGGACTCTAAAGACTCGACACTACGCTGGCAGTGGGTTTAACCACAGACTGCAAGCGGCACTAGCTGTGCGTAACGGTCCCAAGGTAGATGCCGACAAGAAGACTGACGAGGCAAAACCCATCTGAACTCCTACTGAGCCTGAATGTGACATTCTCCGTACAGTCCGGTCTGTTCGTCTGATACATCGTATGGCGGGCCTAGGGGGCTGTAAACGTCAGTCCCCTAATAGCGGTACAAGTCGTGTCGTAGTGAAGCCCAAAACACCCTGAGATAACACTGGAAGCCTACCAGTATATCTCGTTTGCCCTGGCCAAGGACTACTCGTGTAATGGCTCTCCTAGACACAGCGCGATGTCAACCCCCAATACCGGGAGTGACGAATCCTGTCTAACCGTCACTGCCTCCAAGTGCTTCGGGACTGCACCCAATTACTACCTGTTTGCACGACTCCTTTGAGCCGTGGTAGGGTAGCAATCAAAGTACAGTAGGAACACACTCGAGGTGAAGTGACAGTGTCAAGTCAGCGGACTAAGCTGTACTCATGTCACCTGGGAACTGATAACTGACGATAGGCATAATACCAACTAGTCAGTTCCCGACGAGTCCTGTCCAGTGTACTCGTAACCTAACGAGCACCCGCATACTATCTCAAGTACGACGTACTGACGGCTGTGGGACAGACCGTCTCCCACACTGGGATGAGAAGTGCATGCGCTAGTCTACTCCGGAGTATCGATGCCCTGACTCGATAATCCTGCGACTAGGGACCTGCATAAGGATGTGCTTATAGATTACCCAGCCCCCACTGGTGTGACTGCCATCACAACGGTGGCAATCAAGCAAAGATCCAAAGGGCTCCACTAATGTGTATAGGTGATATACTAAAATAAACACATGTACACATTGAAGTAGAAACAAACCAAGTAGCATACTACTATTTTGAGCAAGATTGTATATACAAGGTAAATATCCCAAGCTTCCATTAAGTAATATACAAACTAGTATGATACAGTAATGGCCTCTAGGGCATATACACTAACAATCTCCCACTTGCACTAAGGCCATGTACTGGCGTATCGAAGACCTATCATCTCGATCAGCCGCTCGAACTGAGTCTGGGGCAAGGCCTTGGTGAATGGATCTGCAGTGTTATCTTCTGAAGCGACTCTCCGAACCTCGATCTCCTGGCGATCCACGATCTCCCTGATCAGGTGATACCGCCTCAAGATGTGTCTGGATCTCTGATGGGACCTGGGTTCCTTCGCTAAAGCTATAGCCCCGTTGTTGTCGCAATACAGAGGTATTGGATCAACAATGGACGGAACCACCTGAAGTTCTTTCAAGAACTTCGTCATCCGGACAGCTTCTTTTATGGCATCAGATGCAGCGATGTATTCTGCTTGCATCGTCGAGTCTGCAACGGTTTCCTGTTAGGAACTCTTCCAACACACCGCCTCTCCATTGAGGGTAAAGACAAAACCCGACATGGACTTGGAATCATCCTTGTCACTCTGGAAGCTGGAGTCAGCAAAGGCCTCGATCTGGAGGTCTTTTCCGCCATACACCAAGAACATCTTCTTAGTCCTTCTCAGGTACTTGAGAATGTTCTTTACTGCTATCCAGTGTTTCTCCCCAGGGTTTGACTGATACCGGCTTACCACACTCAGTGCATAAGCTACATCCGGTCTGGTATACAACATCGCATACATTATAGAGCCTACCGCAGAAGCGTAGGGTATAATAGACATGCGATCCCTCTCTAAATCAGTCTTGGGAGACATCTCTTTAGAGAGGGTGATCCCGTGACAAGCCGGTAGGTTACCTCGCTTGGAATCTTCCATACTGAATCTTTTCAGTATGGTGTCGATGTACCTGGACTGTGAAAGTCCTAATATCCTCTTGGATCTATCACGATGGATCCGGATCCCCAATATGTATGAGGCATCACCCAGGTCTTTCATGGAGAACCTGTGCGACAAGAACCCCTTGACAGATTGTAGCATAGGAATGTCATTTCCTATTAAGAGAATATCATCCACGTATAAAACGAGGAATACTACAGTTCTCGCTACAAATCTACTATAGATGCATGGTTCATCTGGATTTTTGATAAAGCCAAATTCCTTGACCGTCTCATCAAAACAGATGTTCCAACTCCGCGATGCCTGCTTTAGTCCATAGATGGACTTAAGCAACTTGCACACCTTTCCGCTGCTCCCACTCTGAATGAAACCTTCTGGCTGGTCCATATAGACACACTCCTCTAAATTTCCATTTAGAAAAGCTGTCTTTACGTCCATCTGCCAAATCTCATAATCGTGGAAGGCAGCAATAGCAAGAAGGATCCGAATGGATTTCAGCATAGCTACTGGAGAAAAGGTTTCATCATAGTCCAAGCCAGGTCTTTGACGAAAACCCTTTGCCACAAGTCTAGCTTTATAGGTCTCAACCTGTCCATCTACACCAATCTTCCTTTTGAAGATCCACTTGCATCCTACGGGTTTTACCCCGTCTGGAGCAATGTCCAACGTCCATACTTTGTTGGTGTACATGGACTCCATTTCGGTCCGCATTGCATCCAGCCATTTTACTGAGTCAATGCTCTGAACGGCCTGCTGGAAGCTAGTAGGCTCATCATAATTTATGATGCAATCCTCTCTATCCCCGTCTATGAGAAAACCGTAGTATCTCTCGGGCGGATGAGACTGCCTACTACTCCTGCGGAGCGGCGTAGGAATGTCCTGTTCTTTTGAACCCTCTGGTTCCACTAAACTTTCAGTAATAGTCTGTGGTTCTGGAATTTCTTCCAGTTCTACTGCGCTCCCACTAATTTCCTTTTCTAAGAACTGGTGTTCTAGAAAGTGGGCATGACGAGAAACAATAACTTTTTGTTCTTCTTCGCAGTAGAAGAAATATCCCTTGGAGTTCTTTGGATATCCCACAAAGTTGCACTGTACTGAGCGTGCCTCGAGCTTGTCCGCATGCTGCTTTTTGACAAAAGCTGGACTTCCCCATGTCTTAATGTGATTAAGATGGGGCCTCTTCCTACACCACATCTCATATGGTGTGGTAGGCACAGTCTTAGTGGGAACTCGGTTCAAAAGGTACGCAGCTGATTCTAGTGCATACTCCCAGAATGATCACGGTAACTCAGCGTTACTCATCATGGACCGTACTATATCCAATAGGGTGCGGTTATGTCTCTCCGATACACCGTTATGTTGCGGAGTGTATGGTGGAGTAAGCTGAGAGAGAATTCCATTCTCTTTTAAATAGTCCAGGAACTCGGTACTCAAGTATTCACCACCTCGATCCGATCTTAGAATCTTGATACTTTTGCCGGTTTGTTTTTCTACTTCATTCTTATATTCTTGGAATTTTCCAAAGGCTTCGGACTTATGTTTCATTAAGAAGACATAACTGTACCTTGAAAAGTCATCCGTAAAAGTAATGAAGTAAGAAAAACCGCTTCGCGCATGTGTAGACATTGGACCGCACACGTCGCTGTGTACGAGTCCCAAGAGCTCGCTCGCTCTTACTCCGTGTCCAGTGAACGGAGACTTAGTCATCTTTTCTTTGAGACAGGATTGACAAGTGGCATACGATTGATATTCGAACGGATTCAAATATCCTTCTGTATGTAACTTTGTCAACCTTCTCTCATTGATGTGACCCGGTCTACAATGCCATAAGAAAGTCTGATTTATTTCCGGAGTCTTTCTTTTGTGTGTATTCTGGACATTGAAAATCTGTGGTTGGTTTAATACGTATATACCATTGCTCAATGTACCTGACCCAATCAGAACTTGATTAAGGTGAATGTTTACAACATTGCTTACAAACGCAAATTCATAACCTTCTTTAGAAACCAAAGATACAGAAACGATATTACAAGTTGCGTTGGGTACAAAAAAGCAATTACGCAAAACCAAAACATCTCCATCTGACATTCCCAGGTGATAGTCCCCCACGGCTTTAGCATCCATGCTAGCTCCGTTCGCAACTCTGAGGGTCATGTCACCTGCTTTCAAAACACTACGGTTTCTCAACGCCTGCAAAGAATTACAGATATGAGATCCTGATCCGGTATCCAATACCCAGGAAGTAGAGTTTATTGAAAGACAGTTTTCAATAACATACACACCTGAAGCTGAAGCTGCAATCTGCTTCAATTCCTGTGTTCTGGCCTTCCAGGCCCTGCAATCATTCTTCCAGTGTCCTTTCTTATGACAATTGAAGCATTCTTCCTTATCTACAAGCTTCCCCGCTTTCTTTGTTGCTTTAGCTTTTCCCTTCGTATCCACTTTACTAACACCGCCCCTTGGTTTGGCGGGGGCTTTCTTCTTCTTTCCCTTGGCTTTCGCCTTGGACCTAGAAGAAGATGACCCTCCTACAAACAAAATGGATGTTTCCCTACCTTTCTGTAGGGTGCCCTCTGCGCTCAGCATGTTGAGGAGCTCTGAAAGTTCAACTTCTTTTTCTTATAAGTTGAAGTTCAGTATAAACGGGGCGTAAGTGGAAGGAAGGGACTGGAGAACTAAGTCCGTATAGAGCTCACTCTCTAATGTGGTCCCTAGGTCCGCGAGCTCCTCAATGTAGCCGATCATCTTAAGCACGTGTTCTGCTACTGATGATCCGACGGCCATCCTTGCCGAAAATAACTTTTTCGACGATTCGTATATTGCGATACGAGATTGCTCTCCATACAGTTCTTTTGTATGAAGAAATATAGATTCCAAGTCCATATTCTCGTGCCTCCTCTGATGTTCACTGTCCATAGAGGCAAGTACGAGGCACTTGGCATTCGCGCTATCAATCTCCCAAGTCTTACGGATTTCCTTATCCACGATGCTGGAAGTTGGACCAGGGACAGGGGGTGCTTTGGTGGTAAGAAGATACCCCAGCTTGTCATAAGTGATTGCCATTTTGACATTCCTGAGCCAATCTTTGTAGTTTGGCCCTGTCAGTATGTTTTTATCTAGAAGTAACTTAAGTCCAGTCATGTCGATTGGTCGCTGCAATTAGGAGAGAGAGAAGAAACACTCAGCATGATGCTCTTGCAAGTTTAGAGTGGTTTTTAGTTTTTCTAAACAGGATGGCTCCCACTGTTTCTCGAATCCCTCTTCAAACCATAAAGGAAGAATTAGTCGGGATCAATCCCACCGCACAATACTTGCTTAATCGTTCAGCCAGGCCAGTGTCGGTACTTCGAGGGAGGTTTTCCAACGCTTTCGCGAAGTTCCTTAATTCAAGAACCTCTTTTCCCTGAGGGCGTAGCCCCGCTAACATCTTTCTTGGCACCTACTAGGTTTATAGCATCGATCGTTTAGTGAGAAATTTCCCGAGGAGTAGCATATACTCACAGTAGGATCGGGATCCAAATATCATCGCGTGACGAAACTGAAGGAATCCTACCAGAATCATCACACTCCAAGTGGTATGCAAATCTAGCAAGTTTCAGTACTTATGAAACTCCCGATGTGGATTTTTGCCCCATGCTCTTATGACCTTGACTTTGGCCAAAATATCATAAGTCACATGTCAAGTTCTACCCGTCATTATCCAGGTTAATTTGGATCCATTCGCACCTACCCTTGACTTTGGCCAAAATGGCAGTACGACTGTCCCAAACCAACGCATCTATCTATGCTACACATGAACACCCAATAGCTACCAATCACTATGCCTTGACTTTGGCCAACATACATAGCTTGAATACTATTGACTATTCATGTGAAACGACGGAGGGCTACGAATGGTTTTGGTGAAACCGTGAACGTAGTGAACTTGATATAGTCGATGGAACGAGATAGCTTTTAAAAGGAGTGGCTCAAGCTCCGCATTTAAAAGTTGGTTTTGAAAAGAACCGAGTGGTTTTTCGAAAGTGTTCCAACGACTTTTGCTTGGTTTATTATTTTGCATTAGTTCTTTTAATGCGTGATATTCTTGCATTAGTTCTTTTAATGCGTCCCATCATTTAATCCTACCATTGCAGAAAACAACCAAAATATGACGTACGCTTATGCCATTCGCATTCGCCACTGGGCCCCGTCATTACCCGTTAGGTTACTTAACTAACGACAGAGCGGGGGCTGGGCTAGCGCGGCTGTAAAACATAAGCAACGCCTAAATAATATCATATATAGATATATTGCAATGATAGCCATTTCAGATCACAGATGAATACATTGGATATACTAGGAATCCGCAATTCGTACGAGCCTGTCACGAAAAGTAGATTACACGGTCGCGGTGAATAGCCAATACCCCACCCAAGACCCCTATGGGTGCGGCAAACTACCCGCCAAGTACCCGAAGTGGAGCAACCTCCCTCAACACCGTGAGTAGTCCACTCGGTACTTCGAGATACCCGGTAGTTTGTGCACCCCTCCATGGGTCTATCCTAGGAGTAAAAACAGTAAAAAGAAATTATACAATGACGGCTACAACCCCGACCACGTTGTGCGGTCATACAAATAATATTACATCAATTTACAAATTTACATGAATTGAAAGAAAAGAAAAGAAACTCTCGTCTCACAATCCCCCGGCTATTCACCCGCGACAATCCAACATATTCATATACACATTCCAGCAACATTACAGATCACAGATTTGTATAACACCCACTAATCGACATATAGCGATTAGCGGACGTTCAATACAAATATCATATTACAGAAAAACCTGTCAGCTAAAGTCTTTTAGAAGTTCGATAAAAAATACGGATTTTTAGGACCCCAAAAATAAAATTTTCGTTCTGGAAAATCTGGGCTGAAAATATATATACCAAAATTCCCAAAATAACTCCATAAGCACACTGTAGCAAAGAACAACAAGAGAGGAGCCAGGACGGCCGCGTTTCCACGGCGTAATGAAGAGATCAGGTGATCATTTTTCTACAGTATATTTAAAAAACCCTGAGTCGATTTTTGATGCATGATTTATCATTTTTACAGAACATAAAAAATCGACAGCAAGTTTGAAAACGGGGTTCATTTCGGGACTTTTTCTTTGATCGATCTTCTAGCTACTTTGCTAACATGTTAGATAGAGTTTAACTAGGCTCTGATACCACTGTAAGTCCATGCTACCTCTCCCAGTACTTTCGGGCAAGCGGAATTTGATAAAAAAAACGATTTTCTTAGAGGTGGTAACATGGACTTAAAACCCGGATCTTTGTTAAACATCTAACTAACAACCTAACTACGACTTGCTAACTACTCGGTTAGGGGTTTATACCTTTCTTTTTCTCGAACTCCTTCGTCTTCAAGCTTCGATGGTCGTCCGAATCGACTTCTCCCCGTCGTCTCCTTTCGCCGAAAATAGATCCACCTGAAAGCTTCAACCTTTGGCTCCTTCTTCGAACTTTGAAGAAACTAGTTCACTCGGTTTGCTAAACCTTGTGAACTAGAGTGAGTAGAGAAGAGTTTGTATGGGATTTTATCTATGGTTCTTGGTTCTCAACTCATGAGACAAGTGAACCATAGAGTCAAGAGAGGGAGAGCAAGAGGAGGAGATGAAAGCTCAAGAACAAGAGAGAGAATGAGCATGAAAGAATGAGAGAAGACTTTTCTCATTTTGCTCTCATAATCCAAAACAATCATAACACCTCATATCAATCAAGTATTATGTGATGGTTTAAGCAACCATAGCCATATCATTTCATGCATTCATTTTGCACAAAAGAGCAAGCAAGCAAAAGTCTTTGCCATGAAATGATAGCTATAGTTATCATGATGGTCAACTAGTCAAGCCTAGTCAACCGGTGAACAAAGTCAACACGTCAACAAAAGTCAACAAGTCAACAAAGTCAATCCCTCAACAACCATGTCACCATAATACTTAATTAATATAATTGTTAATCACATATCATATTCTCATTAGGGTTGAGCAAAAAGTCAATAGTCAACTGTCAACGGTCAACAACCCTAATGAGAATCCTCTGCCTCTGTCTCTCCATCAACTGTGCATACACACCCGCATCCGCGTTCCGAGGAACACGAATGCATACTGGATAAAATCAATCCCAAAAGGTACACTAGGATCTGGCTTAAACCAAAGCCCGCTAGTGTGAACTGTCCAGACACTGTACATGCACAAGTGCACGGATGTGACCGAACCCTGTCGCAAAACCATGCGACCTGTCGCAAAACCATGCGACCTCTACTCTTTTGCCTAAAGGCGAATAGCTTTCTTTATGGGACTCTAAAGACTCGACACTACGCTGGCAGTGGGTTTAACCACAGACCGCAAGCGGCACTAGCTGTGCGTAACGGTCCCCAGGTAGATGCCGACAAGAAGACTGACGAGGCAAAACCCATCTGAACTCCTACTGAGCCTGAATGTGACATTCTCCGTACAGTCCGGTCTGTTCGTCTGATACATCGCATGGCGGGCCTAGGGGGCGGTAAACGTCAGTCCCCTAATAGCGGTACAAGTCATGTCGGAGTGAAGCCCAAAACACCCTGAGATAACACTGGAAGCCTACCAGTATATCTCGTTTGCCCTGGCCAGGGACTACTCGTGTAATGGCTCTCCTAGACACAGCGCGATGTCAACCCCCAATACCGGGAGAGACGAATCCTGTCTAACCGTCACTGCCTCCAAGTGCTTCGGGACTGCACCCAATTACTACCTGTTTGCACGACTCCTTTAAGCCGTGGTAGGGTAGCAATCAAAGTACAGTGGGAACACACTCGAGGCGAAGTGACAGTGTCAAGTCAGCGGACTAAGCTGTACTCATGTCACCTGGGAACTGATAACTGACGATAGGCATAATACCAACTAGTCAGTTCCCGACGAGTCCTGTCCAGTGTACTTGTAACCTAACGAGCACCCGCATACTATCTCAAGTACGACGTACTGAAGGATGTGGGACAGACCGTCTCCCACACTGGGATGAGAAATGCATACGCTAGTCTACTCCGGAGTATCGATGCCCTGTCTCGATAGTCCTGCGACTAGGGACCTGCATAAGGATGTGCTTATAGATTACCCAGCCCCCACTGGTGTGACTGCCATCACAACGGTGGTAATCAAGCAAAGATCCTAAGGGCTCCACTAATGTGTATAGGTGATATACTAAAATAAACACATGTACACATTGAAGTAGAAACAAACCAAGTAGCATACTACTATTTTGAGCAAGATTGTATATACAAGGTGAATATCCCAAGCTTCCATTAAGTAATATACAAACTAGTATGATACAGTAATGGCCTCTAGGGCATATACACTAACAGCAATAATAGGCATTCCAGATCACAGATGAACATTATTAGATATACAAGCAATCCGCGTTTGCTTTGAGCCTGCAACAAAAGACGGATTACACAGTTGTGATGAATAGCCATTACCCCACCCTTTACCCCTACGGGTACGGCAAACTACCCGCCAAGTACCCGAAGTGAAGCGGTCTCCCTCAACAACGTGAGTAGGCCATTAAACACTTCAATGTACCCGGTAGTTTGTGTACCCCATCTTGGGTCTATCTTAGGAGCAAAAAATAGTAAATGAAATAATACAACGGTGGCTACAACCGCAACCTGGATGTGCCCCGCAAAAGAATATTACATCATATTATAATTTACATCGAATGAATGAATATAAAACCCATCTCAAAACCCGGCTAATCATCACAACGATCCAATCAAGTTCATATACACAAACAGTAAACATTACAGAAATGTGCAACCCCTGCCAACTGACATACTAGCGGTTAGGGGAGGTTTACGAACACATTAAACATTACAGATAAAAACCCAATTAGCAAATAACTTAGAATATCGATCGACAACCTTTTTCCGTGTCTACCCAAAATGCAAGCCAGCACAGAAGTAACCTGGGCAGAAACAGAATATACAGGAAAACAAAAAACCATAATATATGAATTACTGTGAAACTCCGAGTCAACTCGGGGTTGACTCGGCGGCGGATCCGCGGCCAAAAGCACCATTGTGTTGCGGATCCGTGGCCATCTAATCGAGTTGAGTCCACGTATTTTCCCAGAATTCTTATAATACCCTGCTGTGAATTTTAAGGCATATGAAAAAAAAAATTTACACTTTTAAAATTAACAGAAACTGATAGTGTTGCCGGGTTTCGTTTTCGTGTTTTCCGTCGATCGAACTTCTAATTAGTTGCTAACAAGCTACTAATAGTTTAGTTGGCTCTGATACTACTGTAAGTCCATGTCACGTACCCCACGAACTTGCGGGGTGGCGGAATATATGAAAAACGATTATCAAAGCTTTGTAACACGGACTTGAGCGCAAGAATCGTGTCTAAACCGTTACTAGCAAACTACGAAAGGTTTAACTACTCGGATTCGAAGTTATACCTCACGTTACTTGTCCTTCGGGTCTTCATCGCTGTCCTTCACTCCACGTAGGCTCTTTGGAACGTCGTCACCTCAACGGCCTCCTCGAGTCAAAGACGATCCACCCGAGAGCTCCTACTCCAAGCTGGACCTCTAACTTGAGGTAACTAGGTTACTCCAAGTGCTAATCTAAGCAACCTAGGTGATATAGAGTTGGATTAGGGATGTATTAGTCTAGCTAACCCTTGATCTCAACACATGAGAGGTTAGGGTTAGGGTTTGAAGAGAGAGAGCTTGAGGAGAGAGAAAGTGAGAATGAGAATCCTTTTGGATGAATGAATCATATGTGTATATATGAAACATATCATATATATTAAATGAATAACAAATAATGATATATCATCATGTTTCATTAATACACTAAGTGATTCATCACATGAGTCATATAAATCATAAATCATTCATTAACTCCATGTATGAATCACACCATGACTCATTTATCCAATTAATGCAAATGCCACCTTAACCCCCAAGTCACCATGCTTCTAGAAGCTTCCCGAAAAATTACGAGAACGCCCCTCCTATCCGTGAAAACACCGAAAAACTTTAGACTGTATAAATCCAATAATTCGATACTAGAATCTGGCTTAAACCAAAGCCGACTAGTAAAAACTGTCCGAACATTGTACGTGCATAAAAACACGTATGCATCCGAACCTTGTCGTAAAACCATACGACCTCTATATCGTTTCGCCCGAAGCAGGGAAACTCTCTGTATGGGACTCTAAAGACTCGACACTATGCTGGCAGTGGGTTTAACCACAGATCGCAAGCGGCACTAGCTGTACGTAACGGTCCCCAGGTAGATGTCGATAAGAAGGCCGATGAGGAAACCCATCCGAACTCCTACTGAGCCTGCTGTGACAATCTCCGTACAGTCTGGTCTGTTCGTCTAAGACTATCGCATATCGGGCCTAGGGGGGTGGCAAGCGTCAGTCCCCTAATATAAGTCATGTCGGAGTGTAGCCCATTACACCTTGAGAAACTATTGGAACCTACCAGTAAATCTCGCTTGCCCTGGCCAGGGATTTTGCGTAATGGCTCTCTGACACAGCACGATATCAACCCCCAATATCGGGAGAGATGAATCCTTTCTAACCGCCACTGCCTCCAAGTGCTCGGGACTGCACCCAACTGCTACCTATTTGCACGACTCCTTTGAGCCGTGGTAGGGTAGCAATCTAAGAACAGTGGGACACACTCGAGGCGAAGTAGCAGTGTCAAGTTTGCGGACTATGCTGTACTCATGTCACCTGGGAACTGTTAACTGACGACGGGTATAATACCAACCAACAGTTCCCCGCGAGACCTGTCCGGTGTACCCGTAACCTAAAAAGCACCTGTATACTATCTCCAGTATGACGTACTGATGGCTGTGGGATAGACCATCTCCCCAACTGGGATGAGAAGTGTACACACTAGTCTACTCCGGAGTATCGATGCCCTGCCTCAATAATCCTACGACTAGGGACCTGTATAGGATGTTGCTTATAGACTACCCAGCCCCTACTAGTGTGACTGCCATCACAACGCCGGTAATCAAGCAAAGATTCTTAGGGCTCTACTAATATGTATAAGCGATACGTTATAAGAAACATATGCAAATATTAAAGTAGACACAAACAAGTAGCATACTACCATTTTTAGCAAGACTGTCAATACAACTGTGAATATCCCAAGCTTCCATTAAGTAATATACAAACTAGTATGATACAGTAATGGCCTTCTGGGGCATAAATACTAACAGAAGTCATCTGGGTTGTTTGCCGGACAGCAAATATTTGGTTTTGAATATCCGCTGTTATGCACCAATTTCAAATTAATACATCTGTACGTCTATTTTTATAGAGTGAGATATATCCTTTTGAAATTATGTCCATGACATTTACCTATATCAGTGGATGGTTAGGTAAGGAGCATTAAACAGCGGTGTAATTCTTCTTAACCATAGGTACAGTTTTCAACCTACGACACACAGGGAATGAGTTATTAGACTCAAAAGACTTGTACAGAGTATTGTATATTGTCCAGTGTCCATTAGGACAGAGGGGTTGGTCCTCGTACTATATTTGGTTTACTTATGACTTCTCTAGTTCTTAGACAAGTGTTTCGTAGAAACACAAGGTCTGAGTTTTGAGAAGTTATAGGTATAAGAGTAAAGTAGAGAACCAAGTATTGCAAGTATCGGGATTCTTCAAGGTGATCGAAGATATAGATACTTGTGTTTGGTATTCAGTTAATAGTAATGATTAAGAGAACTTGCTTCTCTTTCAGGTTACTCATAATTGGAAGCACTCCTATGTTGAGTAATGCTGATCGGTCTCTCTCCATTTAGTTGACATGCACTGGAGACAGCTGCATGATTTGAATCTGGTTCAATTAAATCATTGCCTCTGTTTCTGTATTGGATATGGAACAGTTCATATCTTGACACTGTTAAGGTACGGGGAGTTGTCCATCTTATTCTTAAAACCAGATTCTGGATAACTCAAGACACGTTTCTATAATGGCTGTTTGTGGGTTGACCCGGTGTTAGTGTATATGCCCTAGAGGCCATTACTGTATCATACTAGTTTGTATATTACTTGATGGAAGCTTGGGATATTCACAGTTGTATATACAATCTTGCTCGAAATGGTAGTATGCTACTTGGTTTGTCTCTGCTTCAATATGTGCATGTGTTTCTTTTAGCATATCGCTTATATACATATTAGTAGAGCCCTTAGGATCTTTGCTTGATTACCAGCGTTGTGATGGCGCTCACACTCGTGGGGGCTGGGTAATCCATAAGCACATCCTTATACAGGTCCCTAGTCGTTGGACTATCGAGACAGGGCATCGATACTCCGGAGTAGACTAGCGTATGCGCTTCTCATCCCAGCATGGGAGACGGTCTGTCCCACAGCCGTCAGTACGTCGTACTTGAGATAGTATGCGGGTGCTCGTTAGGTTACGAGTACACTGGACAGGACTCGTCGGGAACTGTTGGTTGGTATTATACCTATCGTCAGTTATCAGTTCCCAGGTGACATGAGTACAGCTTAGTCCGCTGACTTGACACTGTCACTTCGCCTCGAGTGTGTTCCCACTGCACTTTTATTACTACCCTACCACGGCTCAAAGGAGTCGTGCAAACAGGTAGTTTTTGGCTGCAGTCCCGAAGCACTTGGAGGCAGTGACGATTAGACAGGATTCGTCTCTCCCGGTATTGGGGGTTGACATCGCGCTGTGTCCAGGAGAGCCATTACACGAGTAGTCCCTGGCCAGGGCAAGCGAGATATACTGGTAGGTTTCCAGTGTTATCTCAGGGTGTTCTGGGCTACACTCCGACACGACTTGTACCGCTATTAGGGGACTGACGTTCACCGCCCCCTAGGCCCGCCATGCGATGTATCAGACGAACAGACCGGATTGTACGGAGACTGTCACATACAGGCTCAGTAGGAGTTCAGATGGGGTTCACCTCGTCAGTCTTCTTATCGACATCTACCTGGGGACCGTTACGTACAGCTAGTGCCGCTTGCGGTCTGTGGTTAAACCCACTGCCAGCGTAGTGTCGAGTCTTTAGAGTCCCACACAGAGAGCTATTCGCCTTTAGGCAAAATGAGTAGAGGTCGCATGGTTTTGCGACAGGGTTCGTTTCACATCCGCGCACTTGTGCACGTTTGCTGTCCGGACAGCTTATACTAGCGGGCTTTGGTTTAAGCCAGATCCTAGTATAGATTTGGGATTGTTTTTTTCTCATTGTATTCGTGTTCCTCGGATCACGAATACGGGTGCGTATGCACAGTTACTTGAGACAGAGGGAGAGGACTTTGATTAGGGTTAATGACTATTGTCATTTTATTAACCCTAATGCTTATGTGTGTATTATGGTTAATTGATATTAGTTTAAATAATTGTGCATGGTTATGGTTGTTGACCATTTGACCTCCTTGACTTGTTGACCTAGGTTGACACTTTGACCATCATCATTTCATTTGGAAGATGCTCTTTGATCCTTGCAAATTGCATTAAAAATGAAATGATAATGGTCATGTCTTGATTAACCATGACAATTATCTAGCTAATTATCTAATTACAATAATTCACACATATATGTGAGAATGCTTCATATTTTCTCTCATTCTATTATTCACTTTCTCTCTCTTGTTCTTCCTCTCCCTCAAGCTCTCCCCTCTCATGTGTTGAGAAACACTTGAGCTTGAGAAAAACCCTTTCTTGATAATCTCTACTCTCCTTTAGGGTTCAAGGATTAGCACTTCTTGCACCCTAGTTACTTCTACCTTGGAGTTGAAGCCAAAGTTCGAGGCTTTCGGGTGGATCTTTCTTCGACGTGAAAAGACGACTAAGGTGACCTCCTTCCACCACTCCAAGGAGCAAGGAAAGAAGGACATAAAGCCCAAGGTATAACCTTTCTAGCACTTAGCTAGTTTCTAGTTAGCTTTAGCTTGTTTTTGTTTAGCAAAGATCCTTCTTTGTCTAGTCCATGTTGCCTAAGTTGATAAAAATTTGATTTTTATTCCGTTTTCCGCCTCCCCGCAAGTACCGGGGTGGGCAACGTGGACTTACAGTGGTATCAGAGACTAACTAAACATAAACTAGCTAGGTAGTAGAGTGTATCGAAGTTCGAATCGGAAAAATCGAAAAACCGAGTTTTCAAAACCCTAAGTTTCTGTTAATTTTTTTTCTGTTCAAAACAAAATAAATTATACTCCAAAAATCATCTCAGGGTTTTGTGAAGAAAGCCACCAAAAACGATCCAGTGATTCTTGGCTCTTCACTGGGTCGAGTTTGGTGCAGTGTATTTCTGGCTTGGTTTTAGGATTTTTAAGATGGTTTATATGTGCCCAGATTTTCCAGAATAGAAATTTGTTTTTGGGGGCCTATAAATCCGTATTTTTTCCGAACTTCAATACACTTTGACTAAAAGGTTATATCTGTGATGTTTATATGTATTGAACGTCGGCTAATCGCTATATGTCGATTAGTCGGGGTTATACATATCTGTGATCTGTGATTGATGATGGTATGTGTATATGAATGTGTTGGATTGTCGCGAGTGAATAGCCGGGGTGGATGTGAGATGAGTGTTTCTTTTTCTTTCATTCATTGTAATATGTAAATTGATGTAATAATATTATTTGTATGGCCGCGCAACCGGGTCGGGGTTGTAGCCGTCATTGTATAATTCTTTTTACTGCTTTTTGCTCCTAGGATAGACCCATGGAGGGGGTGCACAAACTACCGGGTATCTCGAAGTGCCGAGTGGCCTACTCACGGTGGTGAGGGAGGTTGCTTCGCTTCGGGTACTTGGCGGGTAGTTTGCCGCACCCGTAGGGGTCTTGGGTGGGGTATTTGGCTATTCACCGTGACCGTGTAATCCGCTTTTCGTTGCTGGCTCGAACGGATTGCGGATTCCTAGTATATCCAATGTATTCATCTGTGATCTGTAATATCTATCATTGCTATATATTTATATATGATAACTATTTAGGCATTGCTTATGTTTTACAGCCGCGCTAGCCCAGTCCCCACTCTGTCGTTAGTTAAGTAACCTAACGGGTGATGACGGGGCCCCGTGGCGAATGCGAATGGTATAAGTGTACGTCATATTTTAGTTGTTTTCTGCAATGGTAGGATTAAATGATGGGACGCATTAAAAGAACTAATGCAAGAAAATAAACCAAGTAAAAGTCGATTGGAACACTTTGAAAACCACTCGGTTCTTTTCAAAACTAAACTTTTAAACGCGGAGCTTGAACCACTCCTTTTAAAAGCTATCTCGTTCCATCGATTATATCAAGTTCACTACGTTCACGGTTTCGCCAAAACCATCCGTAGACCTCCATCATTTCAGTTAAATATTCGGGAGTATTCAAGCTATGTATTTTGACCTCACGCCAAGGCATAGTGATTGGTAGCTGCCGGATATTTATCTGTTGCATAGATAGAATGCGTTGGTTTGAGACAGTCGTACTGCCATTTTGGCCTACGTCAAGGGTAGGTATGGGTGGGTTCAAATTAACCGGGATAATGATGGGAAGAACTTGACATGTGACTTATGACATTTTGACCTCACGCCAAGGTCATAAGAGCATGGGGCAAAAATCCACATCGGGAGTTTCATAAGTACTGAAACTTGCTAGCGCTGCATACCATTTGGAGTGTGATAATTCTGGTAAGATTCCTTCGGTTTTTATCACGCGATGATATTTGGATCCCGATCCTACTGTGAATATATGCTACTCCTCGGGAAAACTCTCACTTAACGATCAATGCTATAAACTTAGTTGGTGTCTAGAAAGGTGTTAGCGGGGCTACGCCCACAGAGAAAAGAGGTTACTTAATTAAGGAACTTCGCGAAAGCGTTGGAAAACCTCCCTCGAAGTACCGACACTGGCCTGGCTGAACGGTTAAGCAAGTATTGTACGGTGAGATTGATCCTGACTAATCCTTTCTTTACGGTTTGAGAAGGGATTCGAGAGACAGTGGGAGCCATCCTGTTTAGACAAACTAAAAACCACTCTAAACTTGCAAGAGCATCATGCTAAAGTGTTTCTTTTCTCTCTCCTAATTGCAGCGACCATTCAACATGACCGGACTTAAGTTATTACTAGATAAAAACATATTGACAGGGCCAAATTACAAAGATTGGCTCAGGAATGTCAAGATGGCAATCACTTACGACAAGTTGTGGTATGTCCTTACCACCAAAGTTCCCTCTGTCCCAGGTCCCAAAACCAGTGTCGTAGATAGGGAAATCTACAAGACCTGGGAAATAGATTGCGCGAAGGCCAGATGCCTCGTACTATCCTCGATGGACAACGAACATCAGAGGAGGCACGAGAATATGGACCTAGAGTCCATATTTCTTCATACAAAAGAACTGTATGGAGAGCAGTCTCGTATCGCAAGATACGAAGTGTCGAAGAAGTTATTTTCGGCATGGTTGGCCGTCGGATCATCGGTAGCGGAACACGTGCTTAAGATGATTGGCTACTGTTCCCCTCCGAACGGCGGCCTGGACTTCGCGTCCGTGCCTGAGGTTCGGGACAGATTCTATTTGGTTTTATCCGTTTATCTCTCCGAAGATGCCAAGTTGATTTATGGCACCGTGTATCGGAGGTTTAGACGGATGCGGCCGATGTAGCAGACTTTGTCAGATTCCCCCTCAGGGTGAGGGGTTTTTGATTGTGGGGACACTCTTCCCTGCAGGCGCAAGCCCCTGCAGTTAATTACGCTACCGCATCGCGGTAACAACTTTCTCCTTCTCCAGAATTTCACTTCGTATCGTGTGTGTTTGTTTTGTTTGTGGTTGCCCGTGGATTGTATACGGAGACTGAGTAATGCCGTCGCCCGTAGGACGTGGATTAGTCCAAATCCGTATTTACTTAGATTTGGGTTTGGTGTTTTCAGTTTAAGGATGCATTAGTCGCGTTGCGGCTAAGATCAACTTAAACGTTCGTTAAGGATACGTTAGTCTTGTTTTAGACTAAGATCCACTTAACGTAGTGATTAATTTAATGTATGGCCATCGGGACTCGTCACCTCTTTGACGTCGTTGAGAAATTACAACGACGGATGTCAAAGGACTTCGGAGATGTACCCTCGAACCAGAGTTGATTGGGAGTTTTATAATCCGTTTGAATGTTTAAGGATACGTTAGCCATATTTGGGGCTAAGATCAACTTAAACGGGACCGTTTAGATCCGGTAAAAGAGCGTTTGGAGGCTCTATTGTGCCTGTTTAGGGACGTGGTGGTCCATTATTAGTTTAAGGACGTTTCGGTCCATCGCCAGTTTAGGGACGTAGTGGTCCGTCGCCAGTTTAAGGACGTGGTGGTCCATTATTAGTTTAGGGACGTCTCGGTCCGTGTTCCAGTTTAGGGACGTGGTGGTCCAATACTAGTTTAGGGACGTTTCGGTCCGATATTAGTTTAGGGACGTTTCGGTCCGATATTAGTTTTGGGACGTTTCGGTCCGATATTAGTTTAGGGACGTTTCGGTCCAATATTAGTTTAGGGACGTTTCGGTCCACGAGTTTAAGGACCCCGCAGTCCATATGGGTGTGTGGTCGTTGGGACCCGTCACCCCTTTGACGTCGTTGAGGAATTACAACGATAGATGTCAAAGGAGTTCGGAGATGTACCCTCGAACCGGACGCATTTTGCTCAGTCAATTTAATTTAAGGACTTACGGCCAAAATTGGGCTAAGTCCAGTTGAAAATGTTCAACACCATCATTTATTTTTTTTATTAGACCTGTGCTAGGGCTTTGCCCATACTTAAATAATGCATTGCATTATTTCAGGCCATTTATGCCCATCTTGATTGGGATCTGCCCTTTTTATTATGATGCAGATCATTTATTTTGGTCCATTGGACCTTTCAATTGGGCTCTGCCCTTTCAAATAATGCACAGCATTTTATTTATTAGGCTTGTTAAGCCTTTTAATTGGGCTTGGCCCTTCAGGAAGTGAAATGCATTGCATTTGTCAGGCACTTTGCGCCAATCACTGAGCGCAAGCTCATATGGTGATGACACGTGTCATGCTCTGCGCTGTTGCGTTGGAGACACGTGGCGTGCTCTCAGCGAGTTACGCCAATTCCAGAGAGCAAAGCTCTATCTTAAAGGCACTTAGCGCAAGTGGTTTTATAGCCGACACGTGGCGCTCTCTCAAGAGCGCAACGGCGCAGTTTGGAAGTGCAAAGCACTAAGAATCTTTTAGATTCAAGAAGGGAAGTGCAAAGCACTGCTTAATTTCTTGATCTGAATTAGATCAAAGAAAAATAAATTTTTCTTTATTTAAAGAACCAGAGGTTCATAAAAGTGCAAAGCACTATTTATTATGTAAAGATCATTGGTTTTGTTTTTAGACCAATGATCTATTAGAAGAATTTCTTCTAATCCATGAAGGTTCTTTACCTTTTTCTTGAAATCTTCTCGGAGTTCTCTCTGTTTAAAGTTCTCGAGTTATCAAAAAAAAATGTTGATGCCTTTGAATTGAGGCTTAGGGTCCTTTTTATAGTGCTCACAAATTAGTTAAATTTGTTAAAGAGATCATTCTCTGAGTGATTTGGGGAATTTTCCCCACCGTTGGATCTTTGATCCAAGGGCTTATGCTTTGCAGAAGAAAATCTTCTTGTTTTAACAAGAACAGAAAAGATTTCTTAAAATCTTAATTCAGTTTTGGCGCAGATGCCCCAGCGTGTGACACGTGTCGCGCAGAGCAGAGCGCAGCGCAACTGTGCGAGCGCATCTGCGCTGACACGTGTCGCGCAGCGCAGAGCGCAGCGCAACTGAAGCGTTGCTTCAGGCAAATAGAGCTTTGCTCTGATTGGGCGCGCCTTCTTGGGCGCTGCGCTGATGTATTAGCGCCAGACAAGCGGCGCGTTGCGCCCGAGACTTGAAGCGTTGCTTCAAAATTCGAATTTTGAATTCAAACAGAGCTTTGCTCTGATTGGGCGCAACAAATGCCCCCCCACCGTTGCGCTCACGTGGCGCACACGTGAGTGCAATGGTGGCAACCCCTCCTGACCGTTGGATCAAGGGGGAATCTCAAGAGGCACAAGCGCCTTATAAATAGGGCCTCTGGCCCTAAAAAAATTCTCCACCATTTTCTAGGTTTAGATTTTCAGAGCTCTGCTCTTGCTTAAGAATTTCAGAGCTTTGCTCTTGCTTTCAGAACTCTAGAGCTTTGCTCTCATTTCCCAAAGTTTTTAGAAAACTTTAGGTAATATTTAATTTAAAATTAAGTTAAATTAATTTAAGTCAATTTTAACCAACTCTCATAGATCTTTTGATCTGAAGAAATTCCCTTTGGGGTTTCATCAACAGAGCTTTGCTCTCACAAATCCATAATCTATATAGATCTTGTTCATGGGTTCTAACCCATGAACAGAGCTTTGCTCTTGAATCAAATGTAGATCTTTTAGATCTGAAAAAAAAAATGAAGAATTTTCCTATAAGCTTTCATGGATCTCTTTTTTTTTTAGGATTCCAGAAATTTTAGCTTTAAATTTCTTTTCAAAAACTTTCTTTTTGATGGAATATTATAGAGCTAAGCTCTTTCTTAAGGAATTTTAATTCTTTTGAGACCAGAATTTGACAAGTGTCATTCTGTGACAGAGCTTTGCTCTGAAAGAGGAGATTTTCTCCTTGTCTCTAGGGATTCTTTCCCCCCCTTTTTTTATTATGGAAATGTTCCCCCCAAGGACCAACTGACAATCTCATCCAATGATGAGTTTGTCTTCTTAATTGACGTATTGTCATTTAGATTTTGTGGGTCCCTCTTTGGTCCCCTACTCACTGCACTGTGGTGCGGTGTAATTAATTAATTTTGATTTTAATTTAATTAATGCATTTTCTTCTTTCAATGCCAAACGTTGGGGTTACAACATTGACGGCTACATTGCTCTTTTTGCAGCGATCATGTCTGAAGACACTTCATTCCCGTTTGTCCGCTCGGAGGAGGGATTTCCAGAGGCGCCTTTGGACCGTGAGGTCCTGGCCATGATCAAGGCATACGACCCGGAGTACAAGAGTCTCCTCCTTTGGGGGTCGTGGTACAATCAGATCATTATGGGCCGACGGAGCTTTACATGCGCGGTGCCGTCGGAGCCCATAACGGCGATTCATTACGCCAGCCCACCCCCGGTGCAGTATGCCGTGGAGATGACGGATTGGACATCGAAGGGTTTTCTTCATCCGGCCATAGATGTCATCCCGGTCCAGCGTCCTATGGTTTTGGATATCCTAGGACGCCGTATCTGTCAGGGCGAGGCGAGACCTTGGGGGCAATCATATAACATTGGTCTGATCCCCCGCCACCCTGTTGGCTATCTGCCGTGGGCCCGGTATATCCTGTCGACGAAGAAGTCACAGTTGATAAGATTAGGACTATACACCGCAGTCTATGTCTCTCTCTTCCAGTATCCTACGCTTTCCACTTGGTGGTTCTAGGCCTTCCTGGAGCAGTGGAACATTCCTACTCATACTTTCCTTGCCATGGATCGGGAAGTGTCCATCTCGCTGGAAGAGTTTACGGAGGTGTCGGGCCTACCGGCTATGGGGGAACATTATGAAGAGTTGCTCCCGCCGGATGAGTACATCTTTGGTGCCAAGCCGATGATAAGGGAGCTTACGCCGGAGAACGCTGTTCAACATCAGTTTCCAAGTCTGATCAAGGTGTTGAACATCTACGAGGCCCTTTTCGTTGAGCATGGGAGCCGTGGAGTTAATTTTGAAGATTTTATTGCTCGGTTCCTTCATCCAAAAGTCCTCTCGGCGAAGACTGCCAAGTTTGCCAACCTTGAGGATCCTTTCGGCTTAGGTTTGGATAACCTGCCAGCGAAAGACATAGATCAAAAGAACTTTTTTCTTCCCAACTCCTCAACCATGTCTTTTGCAGAAGTCGCAGCCCCCGAGATGGACGAGGAGGCCTTCTTTTTGGGATTTCTTGGGCTTTGGCTGAGTTGGTTTGCACTTCTAATGCACTCTCACCGCATGCTGCCCTCTGTTTTTTACCCGGCCCACCGAATGACTATCGGGGTAAAGGTGGCCGTTGGGATCGCCGGCTTGGCGCATTTATATCACGGACTTAGCCGAGCAGCGGATGCTAATGAGCCTGGGGTGTTGCACGTGGTTTTCCCAATGCACTACTTCATGTCGTGGCTCGAACTACATACAGCGGGTGTTTTCGGCATGCATAAAAGGCCCTCATTCTACGAAAGGTGCATTTTCCCTCGCCTTCTACAGTTGATCGGCGCATCAATTGTAAATCCATCGCCGCAAGATGCCAGGAGTTTACTCCTTCGCTCCCACACCGTTGGAACCGGTGTGTCTTTCATTGACAAGGTGTTGACCATTGGAAAAATGTCCACCACTGCAGTACGGCCATTGCAAGACACTTTCAAGGATGGCGCTTCGGTTTTAACGGCCCGGGAGACCCTTCACTTATATTCTATCAGACCGGGCTTTTTGGTGTTTAGGCAGGACGGGGGAGCGATCTTTATGAGATATAACCCGCATCGTTTCGCCCAACAGCTGAGCTATAACCAAGGGGTACCGCTGGAGGCCTTTTTATCGGAACCTGCCGCGACCGAAGAAGGGATGGAGAGAGCGCTGCATCACTTCATGCGTCTAAACACGGGCTCTCACTTCTTTATCAGTGAGCCGGCTTGTGCTCCCCGACTTCTTAGGGTATACACCGAATGGTATAGTCATTCGACGGGAGCGGTGATAAAGGAGGAAAGGCGGTTGCTGATCGATCGTAAGGTTGCACCCCCAGGTAGCGATCGCAACGCTCCTCTGGTGCCTAGGACTCCAGTAGTCGCTCCCTTAAAAGATGCCAGGGGCAGACCATCACGTGTGCAAAGTCCTCCACGTGAATTGCTGCTCCCTGATATCGCGGATGCACCTCCCGCCCCCCGTGCTCAGGCGGAAACAGTGGTTGTACCCTCACCGGAGTCCGGCGTGGTTGCGGACATCGGGACCCGTCGTCCCAAAGCGGCTGCCAAGCGTAAGTCGCTTCTCCGTGAGCCTAGGGTTGGAAGGCAAAAGAAAAAGAAGTCACTCTTTGCCGCGGACGTTGCGTTCGGCCAGGAACCCCATGCTCCCTATTCCGAGGGTCTGCTCGAATATGGGACTAACGCCGGGTTGGTGATGCCGCCGCCGGACGATACAGACTTGGAGGCTGCTCTTAGAGCTTCGGCATGGTTGGTGAGGCGTGACGCGTGGCTGGCTAAGCTCGCGCAATCAGGTAACTACTAGTCGCCTTTTCTTTATTGCAACATATCCTCTTCATTATTTTTGACTAACGCTTTTCTTTCTTTTCTTTCAACAGGCATCACTGATGAAGAAGCCATTGCTGCTTCTCTGAGGACTTTTCAGGAGGAGGAACGTCTCAGGGCATCTATGGGCCTTAGTAAGTTTCAACTCATCAAGTTTTTCATTTTCCTTGTGTTATGGTCGATCTAACCCTTCCCTTTTAATTACAGGGACTTCAATGCCGTTCCCTCCTAGCGACGCAGATGTTGTACCAGCTGCCAACGTTCCTGCTTCTTCTGGGCCACCGCAGGAGGTTCGTCTTGGAGAGCCGATGAGAGATGCCTTAAAGGCTCTGGAGGCATCCCTGAATGAAGACGATGATGCCTTGAAGGAGACATCACGGAGGTCCCTCATGACCACTCGGGAGGAGAGGAAGCGGTTGAGGCGTGAGGCGAAGGCGCGCAGGGCTGCCTTGGCTATGGGAGCGGGCGCCAGCACCGCCCCTCGAGCTGATATTCCCTCTGAAGAGGCCTCTGTCGGCTTATCCACTGCCCGCAGAGAGGTGGCGCGAGCAGTTCGGAGCGCAAACGGTAAATCCGCTTCAGGTAATATTTCTCTCAGAGTTTTTGTTATAAGGATTTTAATGTCATTGGTCCTTATATCTCTTATCTTTGCAGGGCCAAGTCCGATCGAGGGGGAGGCGGAAGCCATTGATCCCAAAGAAATAGAGGAAGCGGTACTCGCCGAGCTCGAGCCGACGGTGGGCAACGTCGCTGTGGCTTTGGAGCCTGGGGTAGAGGTTGAGGGGCCTGCAGCCGATAAGGTCATGGATGCCGAACCTGAAGTGGTGGCTGATGATATGATCATTATAACTGAGCCCAGAGTGGCGGCGAATGAGGCGCTCGAGACCGGTGATTCCCCGGCGATGGTGGACGATACGACCGCCACTACTGAACCTGAGATGGTAGTGGGCGAGGTGGCCACGATTCCTGAAGACGAGCCAACCGCTCTTTCTCTGGAATCTGGCAATACTCCAGTCATAGCCCTTCCCGTCTACGGTCCTCCGCCGTCTCCCGGTCTTGCGAGCACGACGACGGTCCCCATTGAGTCGGGCGATGAGGCCACAGGTGGTGGTCTTATGTCGATAGAGGAGGGAGTCGTCTCTGTTTCCGCCGGGAGCTCCTCAGGTACACCTTAAGTTGTTGTTTTTATTTGCTTTACAATCTTTTCTGACAAGTTCATTTTTTCGTAATGCAGGTGCAGCTAGTGCTGATGCCCCACCGCTCGAGGGAGCGCCTTCGATGACTGCTTTGGCGGTGGTCACCTCTCAACCTTCTCTCATACCCTTGAAGATGTTGGAAGGTCTGTGTTTACGATTTATTAATCTTGTTTTCCAGACATATAATTCGCGTACTAAAGTGACACTGTTGTGTTTCCAGGAGTGCTTTTTGATCATG
Organism: Agapanthus africanus; assembly: GCA_030015575.1. Lineage (NCBI taxonomy): Eukaryota > Viridiplantae > Streptophyta > Magnoliopsida > Asparagales > Amaryllidaceae > Agapanthus > Agapanthus africanus. The sequence goes on from CM057342.1 coordinate 630,266,858, forward strand.
TATATCAGATGTTGCTCCCACACTTTTCCTTCCCATCTGAGCTTGCTTCTTCGTCTGGTGGCGTTGGTGAGTATGATTTCCGTTGACATCCTTCCTCTATTTCTTTCTTATTGACGGAATTGTCTTTAACCTCTTTTTCTCATCTCATCTGCAGTGCTACAGATTGAAGGAGGGAATGAAAGATGAGCTGCGCCACCAGCCCTTCCGACCTTGCCACCCGTCTCAACTGGTACAATGACCATCATATTGGTAACTTTCCTCTCTCTATTTTCTGTACTGTTATCTGATCGCATCCTGTTTCTTTCAGCTGTCGTTCTGGCTTCGGCGTCCTTCGAACCTCGCGTCACAATGCCGGCGGGTCCTTATCTGAGGAGTCCGTCTTCAAAAGGCGCCGCGAATAGTCTGCGCATGTTGAGTGACTACGTCGAGGAACTCGACGTTGAAACTCCTACATCTGCCGCAGACTTCGCTATGGTGGTTAACCCGATGCTAGCAATACTCGTGAATTTTCATGATGAAGGCATCATTGCATCCTGGGTTAACCATTGTAAGGAGATCGAGGGTCACCTATATCAGTTGGAGTCGCTGCGTCCCGCTCCCGAGACCGTGGCTGCCAGTAATCAAAGGACAGCGTGGATTGAGCAGAGCGCTCCTTAATTCCGCCATCTCGAACAAGAATTCATTTTAAGGCGTAAGGAGCGTGGTGAGGCTTTGAGCAAGTCTGCTCAACTGCATGCTCGGGTGGAGGCCAATGCTGCACGGCTGAAGGTTATCTTTGAGGGCCTCCTGCAATGCCTCTTCGAAGGATTATCATTGAGGAAAAAACTTGACGTTGTCGAGCGAGCTGCAGCCAGCCAGGAAGCAGCCCAGAAGGCGGCAGAGGAGCAACTTTCATCCTTCTTGCAGCAGCGGGCTCAGGTGGAGGCGGAGGTGGCCGCGGCTGTCACTCGAGAGGAAGCGCTGAAGGAAGTGCGAGAGCAGCTTGTGAACTTAGTAAAGACACTTCCTCCTCAGTAGCTATCCACTTTTGTATCGTTCGTACTTATAGATAAAAGAATGTATATGTATATTTTTTTATCCTTTGACATAATGTATCCTGTATCCGATCAAGTTTATGAATAAAAGATACACCTTTTTTTTTTGTAATGTGTCATTTCCTGGTCTTTCCCTTCTTTTATTATCAGCATATCACCTTAGCGAACATGGTTGACGGATAGTAGGGCGCGCATCTTGACTTTCCTTAGAATCAGCAATGGCTTAGGCCGCAGGTTCAGATCTGCTGCCTAAGACTTTTCAACTCCATAAGCCGTGAGGGTCTCATAGAGGCTTTTCTCCCTACGGATCGAGGGGATCTCGTAAGTGGATTTTCTCCTTAGGAATCGTGAGGATTCCCAAGTGTGGTTTTCTCTCATAAGTCGAAAGGATCCTATAAGAGAATTTCTCCCTCTTACGAGTCGAGAGGGCTCGTAAGCGGTTGTTTCCCTCTTTGTCGAGAATCGACTTCAGAGAGTGAGACCCGTGAATAGTATGCAAGAGACCATTTAGGATTGACTTGCAGGGTCCCATTGCTCAGGAAGCAAGTTTTTTAATCCTTACTGCCCGAGATGTGAGTCAAAGAGGCTCTCGTCACGGAGTGTTTGTATCCGTGAGTTGAGAAGTTTTGCGAGGGACTATTTGTTTCCCAAGCGCCAAGGATTATTTGTGTCCTTGGGGTTTGTAACGAGTCGAGGGTTCCCACGGAGGCACTGGTGGCTCTGCGAGTCGACGCGGATCAGAAGGCTCTCGTCAAGGAGTGTTTGTATCCGTGAGTCGAGGATTTTGCGAGGGATTATTTGTTTCCCAAGCGCCAAGGATTATTTATGTCCTTGGGGTTTGAAACGAGTCGAGGGTTCCCACGGAGGCGCTGGTGGCTCTACGAGTCGACGCGGATCAGAAGGCTCTCGTCAAGGAGTGTTTGTATCCGTGAGTCGAGGATTTTGCGAGGGATTATTTGTTTCCCATGCGCCAAGGATTATTTGTGTCCTTGGGGTTTGAAACGAGTCGAGGGTTCCCACGGAGGCGCTGGTGGCTCTGCGAGTCGACGCGGATCAGAAGGCTCTCGTCAAGGAGTGTTTGTATCCGTGAGTCGAGGATTTTGCGAGGGATTATTTGTTTCCCAAGCGCCAAGGATTATTTGTGTCCTTGGTGTTTGAAACGAGTCGAGGGTTCCTACGGAGGCACTGGTGGCTCTGCGGGTCGACGCGGATCAGGAGGCTCTCGTCAAGGAGTGTTTGTATCCGTGAGTCGAGGAATTTGCCAGAGATTATTTGTTTCCCAAGCGCCAAGGATTATTTGTTTCCTTGGGGTTTGAAACGAGTCGAGGATTCCTACGGAGGCACTGGTGGCTCTGCGGGTCGACGCGGATCAGGAGGCTCTCGTCAAGGAGTGTTTGTATCCGTGAGTCGAGGAGTTTGCTGAAGATATTGATTTCTTCGGAGTTGGACTGAACTGTCGAGATTTGGCTTCGTCTTCTGGCGGAGCCTGTTGGGAAAGTATGGTTCCCTTTTTGTTTACGCCCTTGGATTGTATACAGGGATCGATGTGATCTTAACTGTAGGGCCAAAGCTTCATCATTTTTTTTATTTTCGCGATGCTCTATCATTTCAGCTTTATATCGCGAAGGTCGCGATTGCCCAATCATTTCGGCTATTTTTCGCGGTGCCCAATCATTTCGGCTATTTATATTTTTTTATTTTTACTCGTTGCTTTTTATTACGAGTTGCCCAATCATTTCGGCTATTTTGCATGTATACATTTTTACTTGCTGCTTTTTTATTGCAAGTCGCCCCATCATTTCGGCTATTTCGTATGCATGTGCGGCCTACTGGCTTTTCGCTGTAAACCTGAAATTGGACATCGATTTCGGCATCAGCACCGCTGCAACTGGGATATTTCCAGGAGCGAATCATCATTTGCCTCTGTCGTTGTCGAACAAAGGAGGCTTAGCGACCAGGGTTAGGGTCCTGTCGGCTAAGGCTTTTGACTTCATGAGCCGTAAGGGTCTCGTGAAGGTATTCCTCCCTACAAGTCGTGAGGATCTTGTAGGTGTATTTTCTCCTTAGGAATCGTGAGGGTTCCTAAGTGTTTTGTTCCTCTGTAAGTCGTAAAGATCCTACAGGAGGGTTTTCTCCTCATAAATCGAGGGGATTTATAAGGGTTGTTCACCATGCGAACGTATTCCCAATTACGGATGAAATTTGGCTAGGGAAGTGTTTATTCGCGCCCGTGGATTGTATACAAGGGTCAATACTGAGCCACTTGTAGGGCAATATTGGAAGTTTGTGAGGGTTTTCTTAAGCACAGGTTTAGATCTCTGTAGCTTAAGAATTTCAAATCCTATGAGCCGTGAGGGTCCCATAAGAGAGTTCTCCTTACGAGTCGTGAGGATCTCGCAAGTGTATTTTCTCCTTTAGGAATCGTGGGGATTCCTAAGTGTGTTGCTCCTTTGTGAGTCGTAAGGATCTCACGCAGGTGGTTTCTCCTTACAAGGTCGAGAGGACTCCGTAAGGGTTCTTTAACGAAGTTGCGCCCTTTCGGGTTTTCACAATCATTCGCCGGTTGTCCTGCTGTTTTTACTCACGGAGCCCTTTCGGGTTTTCATCCGTGCCCCCTTTTTTTTTATGGACATACCGTTTTTTTTTTCTTTTTTTTTTTTATCTCGTCAGCCTAAGGATGCTGCGGTAGTAGTTTAAAGACGTTTCGGTCTGTTATTAGTTTAAAGACATTTCGGTCCATCATTAAGGAAGGCCATTTACTGCTTATAGAGTTTGGGCTTAAGAAGATAGCGAGCGGACATAGTTGTCGTCATCTACCGTTGACGTAGGCCGTAGCTCATTAAGCGTAGTATTTCTTTAGGAAACGACCGTTTATTGGCCTAAAAGGCCTTTCACCGTACATGTCCACGAGTAGATAGGCCCCACCCTGGTAGACCTTATCAATGATGTATGGACCCTCATAGTTCGGCTCGAATTTTCCCCGCTTGGCGCGATTGGGGATCATAGGCCTTTTGACCACTAGCACGAGTTCGCCTTGACGAAATGTCCTCGGTCGGGTCAATCTTTCGTATGAGCGCGTCATCTTTGCTTTATAAGCTTCCAGATTTTGTTGTGCTAGAAGCCGGATTTCATCAAGGGCGTCAAGCTCTTCAAACCGAAGATGAGCATTTTCTTCGTCTGTCAGCTCGTAGTGGACTGCCACTCGTAGAGAGGGTAATTCTATCTCGAGAGGGAGTACTGCTTCCGTCCCAAATACCAACGCGTATGGCGTTGTGTTTGTGGCCGTTTTAAATGTAGTTCGATATGCCGAAAGAGCCTCTTGCAATCTTTCGTGCCAATCTCTCTTATTTCGTGACACTGTTTTCTTCATGATCTTCGTCAAGGTCTTGTTGAAGGCCTCAGCTAAACCGTTAGCTCGCGGGTTATAAACTGAGGAATATCTCCAGTCTATATTGTGCTGCTGTGCGAAGCGGCTAATTTTATGACTTCGGTAGGATGGCCCATTATCAGAGATGATCCTTCTTGGGGTTCCAAACCGGTATATGACATGCGTTTTGAAGAAATGGAGGATGTTCTCCGTCTTCACTTCCCTCAACGGTACCGCCTCTGCCCATTTAGAGAAGTAATCAGTCGTCGCTAGGATGAAACGATGTCCCTTAGACGATGCTGGTTCGATAGGGCCAACTATATCAGTCCCCCACATTTCGAATGGCTAGCTAGCCACTGTTGGGTGTAGCGGATTTGGATGTTGATGGATGAAGTCCCCATGAATTTGGCATGAGTGGCATTGCTTCGCATATTCGATGCAGTCCTGCATCATCGTGGGCCAGTAGTAGCCCATCCGTTTTATCTTCAACTTCATCTTAGGGCCTGCTTGGTGGGAACCGCAGAGTCCGTCGTGAACTTCTTGGACGACCCTTCTCGCTTCGTCAGGTCCTAGGCATCTCAGCCACAGAGAATCGAATGTCCTCTTGTATAGAGTATCGTTGACGAAGGCGAAGGACAGAGCTCGTTTTATGAGTTGATGTCTTGTGGACGCGTCTTCGGGCATTTGGTGGGACTTGAAGTAGTCTATAGAGACTTCCCTCCAATCCTCAACTTTCTCATGTTCTTTTATTTGCAAGGTTGCTTGTTCAGTCACTCCCTTCTCTTCGGGTGATTCCGAAGGTATTTCTGCGGGGGCGAGCACTTGACGACTTTGTACTGTGATTCTAACGTCATCGAGGTTCTCGTCAGCCATTTCTTTAGCGAGTTTGGCCAACGCGTCCGCTTTGCTGTTTTCCGCTCGCGGTATGCTTTCCAAAGTGTAGGAGGGAATTTGGGTTAGCAGTTGCTGCACTTTTTCACCGTATTTTACCAATTCCGGTTTGCATGTTTGGTAATCGCCGTTCACTTGACTGACGACCAGTTGCGAATCTCCGTATAAGAGGAGGTTTTCAATTCTCATGTCAATGGCGATCTCGAGGCCTGCTATCAGAGCTTCATATTCAGCTTCATTATTCGTTCTCGGCTCTGTTAAGGAGAAGGCGAAGCGCATTATTCCTCCTTGTGGAGTCACGAAGATGAGTCCTACTCCCGATTTGATCATTGGCGTACTTTGTTTGTGCTTTTTCATAGAAGACGCCCCATCGAAATAAAGCTCCCAACGGGCATCACCACCGTCGATTGCGTCAAACGCATGTTTGTCTGGCAAATCGCAATTCAGAGGAGAATCGGCCCGTATCGGGTGCTCAGCAAGGAAGTCGGCTATGGCCTGACCCTTCACTGCCTTGAGGGGTCGATATGTTATCGAGAACTCCATTAAGAGCAGAGCCCATTTAGCGAGTCGTCCTGTCAAGATGGCCTTTGACATTAGATATTTGAGAGGGTCCACCTTTGAAATGAGATAGACTTCATGCGCTAATGCGTAATGTCTAAGCTTTGTTATTGCGAAGATCAACGCCAGGAAGTGTTTCTCAATGGGGGAGTAATTGCTTTCTGCCCCCAGCAGCACTCGACTTAAGTAGTAGAGTGCTCTTTCTTTCCCCTAGTCATTCTCTTATGCCCATAATGCGCCTAAAGAACCCTCAAGGGCGGTCGTGTAAAGAATGAGAGGCTTTCCCTTAACTGGAGCAGCCAACACCGGAGGGTTTTGCAGATACTGCTTGATCTCATCCAATGCGCCTTGGCATTTGTGATCCCAAACGAATGGGGTTCCCTTCTTCATCAGGTGGCTGTAAGGACGGCACTTTCCTGAAAGGTTGGCTATAAATCGCCGTATATACGCGAGCTTCCCTTGGGGAGATCGTAGCTGTTTGAGAGTCCTTGGCGGAGGCATTTCCATGATCGCTTTAATCTTAGACGGGTCTATCTCAATACCTCGGTGCTGGACGATGAATCCCAGGAATTTGCCCGAGGAAACTCCGAATGCACACTTGAGCGGGTTCATCTTCAAGTTGTATTGTCGAAGGCGTTGAAACACAGGCTTCAAATGCTCGAGGTGTTCTTCGTATGATTTTCTTTTAACCACGAGATCGTCGATATAGCATTCGACGATTTCGTGTATAAGGTCGTCGAAGATCTTCGTCATGGCCCTCTGATAAGTAGCACCGGCGTTCTTCAAACCGAAGGGCATCACTTTATAACAAAATATACCAAGAGGAGTCCTGAAGGCTGTGTGCTTCTGGTCTTCTGGATGCATTTTTATCTGGTTATACCCCGATGAGCCGTCCATAAAGGAGAAAACTTCATGAGTGGATGTATTGTCTATCATCAGTTCAGTGACTGGCACTGGGAAATCATCCTTCGGGCAAGCTTTATTAAGATCCCGGAAGTCTACGCATATGCGCACTGTCCCATTTTTCTTCATCACTGGGACGATGTTAGCGATCCATTCAGGGTATTGAACTTCATGGATAAAGCCGGAGTCTATCAGCTTTTTGACTTCGGCGTTGATGCTCATTTCAAGCTCGAGCCGCATTCTTCTCGGCGCCTGTTTGACTGGCTTGATGTTTGGGGATATCGCTAGTCTATGTACAGCGACTTCTGGATCTAGTCCTGGCATCTCGGAATAGTTCCATGCGAAGCAATTTTTATGCTGCACAAGGACGTCTTCTAACACAGCCATCCTCTCTTCAGACAGCAGCTTACTGACGAATGTCGGTCGCGGATCATTTACCGTCCACAACTCGATTTTCCTGAGGTTATCTGCAGTAGTATGTATTCCATCCTCTAGTTCTTTTGGAGCTGGGGGAAATTCTGAGATTACCTCATCGCTGCTGTTTTCAAAGCACCGAGGAAGGCTGTTCATGTCCTCGGACTCTTCTTTTAATATTGTTATCACGTGGCAAGTGCGAATTTTCTGCCAACCCCAATGCGGAGTTGGTTCTTCTTTCGTGGCCTTAGGCTCGTGCTTTTGTGGTGGTGCTACCCTCCAGTTGTCAGACAACGCGAACTTGCCGAGCTGATATTGGTCCTCAACCCAATTCTTAAAGGTGAAGCAATCTTCAAGCGGATGCCCTACTACTCGATGGTACGAGCAATAATTTGGGTTGGAGACTTCGCCCGCTTGCTCAGGGTGTTTAGACTCTGGCGGTGTAAGCATTTGATGTTTTAGAGCAAGATCAAGTATTTTCCTTGTTTTGTTCCGAGGAAATGAGTATACTCGACCCATTTTCTTCATGAGGGCTAGGTCAATTACGCTCGACTCTCGGATGCGTGTCTTCTTAGCTCTGCTTTGTGGTTGTCGAGCACCTTTTCGGCCCTTCGACTTTTTTTTGCCTTCGCGTCGAACCCTTTTTGTAGCAGGCTGACGTGGGGCAGCATCTTCGTTCTTTACTGCCTGTTGAAGGAGACGCTGTATCTTGGCTTTCTCATAGATTGCCATTTCACGATCGTGATCATCTCGGGCTTTTTGACTCGCATCCTTTATAAGTTTGCTCATCTGGTCTTCAGACGATGGACTGGGCGGTTTTGTATCAGGAACTTTTGCTGATTCAGGATTAGCGTCCTCCCATTGAGCGTCCGCCTCTTCATCGAAGTCATACATGGCATAACAGCTGTTTATTAGCTCCCGTTTCTTTGGCCGGATGTACCCAAGCCCTTTTGTTTCCGTTCTCCCGTTAGGCAGTTTGCATTGAGTCCCGGGAACGTTCCAGACCTTGTCATAGAATTTGGCTTTTCTAACGGTCTGTGTGAAGGACATCCCCTGGCGTTTCAGCAGTTTCTTCAAACCTTCGGTATAATATCTGGGAAGACGGATGGGCTGAAGCCTGTCGAGCGTGGGATCCGCGCCATGCCAAATTTCTTTTTCCACCTTGTTTTCTTCAGAACGGTAGAATAGGATTGCCTTCTCGCCTTTTCGTCCGGGAGGAATATAGAATGTGTGCAATTCTTCTATGCTATTGGCGTTGAGTGCATCCAGTTCTTTGTAATGTTCAAGCGGCACCATGGTTATCTGCAGACTTCGCTCTTCATCAGCGGAAATCCGTATTGAAGGCCAAGCAGGGAATACAGCATGAACTTCATCCTCTGAATCACTACCGAAGATCAATGAAGGAACGGATGGTCCTGGCCTAGTGGACTGGGATTGACCTGAATAATTTATATCCTCCTCCTCCTCGGTGTCACTGCCGAAGACAGGGATGGTAGCGTTAGTTTTGTTTTCCGGTTTATGACACCTTTCCGTGTCTTCGAAACTCGGTAAGAAGTACTTGGCATCTTCATACTTGCGAACTTCGTTTACGGAAAACGGATTCAACTCTCCCGCCACAGTGTACTCAAGGCCATCCCTAGAATAATTCATGCACTGATGCTGTGTAGAAGGGATGATATTGTACTCGTGTAGCCATGGTCGGCCGAGCAGAGCATTGTAGCACGTCTTGGCGTCTATAACATGGAATTTGATGTCTGTGACGAGCAACCCGAAGCGTAGCGTCAATATCACAGATCCAAGAGTCTTTGAGGACTGAGAGTCGACACCGGAGATGGTGATCTTGTCCCGGGCGAGGTGTTGGACGCTCATGCAAATTTCTTTTAACACCCGCACATTAAGTAGATTGACAGATGATCCATTATCGACCAGGATTTTGCCTATCTTTATGTCATGGCAGTATCCTGAGACATAAAGGGGACGATTGTGTTCGCACGTCCCAAGGAGAAGGTCTTCATCGCCGAAAGCAACGTCGGCCGTGTGCACCTCTTCCAATTCATCCTTCATCTTTTATTCAGCGAGGAAAGCTTGGAATTGGTCCGGATCTTGTAGGGCCTTAATCAAAGAATCCCTCGCCTCTTTTGATAGTAATAGGGCATCGAGAATGCTGAGTTGTGAGGGTAGCTTTCTCAGATGCGCCAAGACATTGTAATCCACTTTACTCCTCTTTGGCGGGTTCTTGGCGGTTAACTCTTCCGCGACTCGGTCATCCAAGGAGATATCTTCAGAGACCTTCTCTTTCCCTTTGTCTTTTCTGTTCAAGGGTCCGAGGTTCTTTTCGGGTAATGTTCGATTGCGCAGCTGTATATTCTCGCAGGCCTTCGGTTCTTCTTCTTTTCCCGAAATGGATTCTTTGAAGAGGGGGCCAAGCTCTAGCTCCTCATCGGAATCGCTCCCAAATGTAGGCACTTGTGACCCGGCGGTGTTAATCATGTGACAATTGTTGGCAGTTCTTTCAAGCTCTTTGGTCGTGTTTCTTTGCTCCCGACGAATTTTACGCTTTTCCCGTTTAAAGCGTTGTCGATTAGCGACGTATCCTTGCCACCACTTATCGAAAGCTTTGCAATTTTGGGTGGAATGCGAGACCTTCTGATGATATAAGCAATAAGAGGGGTGCATTTCTGCCATACCAGTCATTTTTCCTTCAGAGGATAGTAGCTTCATGCCCATCGATATGGCATTAGCAAACCTCTTTTTTTATCTTGAATTGGCTTTTGTCAGCGGTGGAGGCATTTTGCTCCAGCGGGATCATCTCAGCTCTTTCCTCAAGTCGCTGACGCTTGGCCCTTTCGAATGTAGCCGTCTCGCGTTCTTGATCAGCTTTACTTTTCAATCGAGCTTTACTAAGAAACACGTCAATCATTTCGATTGATAACTCCGGAACCCTTGACTCAGTATTTGCCCCCAGCGTTTCAGTGCCAGAGGTCTCTTCATCATTTGTGACCGAATGAGAGATCATATGACAGCTCGCCACATACTTCTCGGATTCGTCCGATGAAATTTCTCCCTCATCTTCCTTTTGAAAGACGTAATCAAGGAAATCTTGGAGCGTAATGGGAGTCCGCGCCTTTTGGTTATATTCATCCAGCGTGTCGATCTGCTTTTGTAGGTCCGTGCGCTTGTCGCCAGGCTTCAAGGGCTTCTTAGATTTCTTCTTCTTCTTTTTCGAAGATTTTGACGGCCGGCTATGAACACTTGAACCACCACCATCGGTCTTCGGAGTCGGTCGTGGTTTCAACATCCCCTCAATAACCTGCGGTTCCAAGGGGTTCTTCCACTTGACTGCTGGACAGGTCTGAAGATCATTTAGCATTCTCCTCGTTTTGGCTGATAATACAACCTCCCAAGGAGCTTCCTCAATGACGGAGCATGTTGCCCCCGGCGTACTCGTCCCTTTAGAGGTGTGGGGCTGCGGGGGATTCACCTTCCATTTGTCGGACAGCGCAAATTTGCCTTGGCGGTACTGATTCTCAAGCCAATTTTTGAAAACGTAACAGTCTTCGATCGGATGTCCTAGCACTCGATGATAAGGGCAGTAATTAGGCTCGCTAACGTCACTTGGTTGCGACGGGCGTTTTGGATCTGGCAGATTTATGAGTCTGTTGCGCAATGCCAGCTCGAATAGCCTCCTCGTTTTATCACGGGGGAAGGAGTAAGCACGTCCCATCTTGTCCTCAAGGGGTACGTATGGGCGCGTATTGTTTGGACGAGCAACCGGCTTCGAGTCGCTCGGTTGTTGTTGGGCATTAGCGACAATGATCGCTTTTCCCTTTCCTTTATCGTTTCGAGAGTCTGGTTTCGGGAGAGGGGGTTTATGGCCCATCTGGTCCATCTGCGCTAATTTGTCGATCAAAGCCTGGAAGGAAGCCGGCTTGAAGAACATCATAAACTGTGAAATGGTTGTTTGTGGATCGAGGGTTCCAACAAACAATCCCACCGCAGGGGCTTCTTCTATGCGCTGTTCACACTTCGACCATAGATTACGCCATCGTATAGCGTACTGAACCCATGTCTCGCCGGGTTTTACCCTGGCGTTAATCAGCGCCGTCATCGGGGTACGCTCACTGGCACTCGCAAAACGTTGGGTGAAGAGCAACTCCATCTCCGCAAAGGTTTTAATAGAGTCGTTGGGAAGCTCAGAATACCATTCGAACGCCGTATCTGATAGGCTTCCAACGAACTGGCGAAGCAAAAGCTTGTCGTCGCCGCCGGTGTTACCGCAAAGCGCCCTGAACTAGGCCACATGTTGATGGGGATTGCCGGTCCCTTTGTAGACATGAAACTTGGGAATTGTGTAACCCGGCGGGTACCTGATTTGGTCATACCAGCCTGGATACGGTCACCCCGTTTTCACGACGTGTCCGGCTGCTTCTGCCGCGTGATGAACCTTTATTTGCTGGGCTATGTATTCGTCCAGATCAGTCTTAGAGATTGTATCCTCTTTAGCTGTTGATAGAACGGGCTGAGGGTTTGATGTCTCTCCCCTATCATCTCCAAGGACGATCGGGGGTTCTTCAGTCGGGGGATCTTGTTGTATCATCATCCCTATCATGTCCTGGAAGAGGAGGCCCATACGCTGTATATTGGCTGCTTGTTTAGCAGCCTCTTTGTCTCTCTTTTCCAGTACTCGGCGGAGGAACTCGGCGTCGGTCTCTTCCTCTTGGCGTTCATCTAAGGACGTCCCAGGGTTCTCTTTTGGCTCCGTGAGTGCAGCCATTGTAGTCATCATCTCCTGGAGCTTTTGTTGCTGCTCCTGAGCCTTGGTCACTGATCGGGTAAGCGGTCGGTGACCCGTAGAAGTGCGGCTTTCCTCCTTTCCAGAAGCCATATAAACCGTATGAACTGTTATGCCCCCTGACTTGGGGCGTTTAGGTTCACCGCTTTTAAACTTTGTCAGTGTCACGGGAGCTTTCTCTGGCCTTTTTCTTTTGTGGACCATTGAGGTTGAAGGAGCAGTTGAAGTGGGCATCCTAGCATTTGTTGCCTCCTGCCGTTTAATGGGGCGGTTTTTGTCCTTTTCCACCTTTGCCTTTTTCTGCCGATGAAAGTGATCTGGGTCAATCACAGAGTCTTGAACCCTCTGCTAAACTTTATAAATTTTTGACAACAGCCGTTGAGGGGGCTGTTCTTGCTTTGCCTCCGGAGCTTTCTCCATAGGCGGAGATCTTTTCAATGTAGCTATCGGAGAGTTCTTTCTCACCTTCTTCAGTAATTCAAAGCTGTTCCCAGTTGGAACAGCAGCGTTGACCTCCACCATCAGAGCAGGTGGGGTTAGCCCTGAGGGGGAGTTGCCCCCTGTTTTCCTTACTCGTTGCCAATGTCGACGTCGAGCACGATGAGCCGTTGGGACTAGCTCGGAAACCGAGATAGTTTCTTGTTGCCCCCTATTTGGGTGTGGGGTAACTGCCGATGTCAGTCTATCGAAGACTGATGCTTTTTGACTAGCTGGGGGAGGAGTGGGAACCATCAATCTTGTGAAGACCGAATCTTTGATGGGAGACGCCGCTTCAACGACTTCCAAAGCAGCGGCCGTTGCCCTCTTTGGGACAGCCACTTTATAGTTCTGACCTAGCCTGGTGAAAACGGAGGCTGTCGGCTTAGTAGCGGGCGACCCGTTGACAGGGGTCGTGGTAGTAGTGAGCCGGTCGAACACCGACTTCTTGTTCGCTTCTGGTGCGGATATCGGCATAGAGAAGCTTGTAGGTGGGACCATGGTCCCGAAGAACAAGCCGGTGGTAGCTTGGGTCACCTGGTCTACCGGCAGAGTTAGGAAGGAAGCCGCTTGGGGCCCGTATGTCACACCTCCTGGTGAAGTGGAGCGTCTGTTGCAATGGCATTTTCGAACAGTTGGTGCAGTTGGTGGCCATTGGATCTTGAATTCTGCGCCAGGTAAAAGACCAAATCTTAGTACCTTGAAATCCGAAGACAACCATTTAACAAACCGCGATTGGTTCGCGAAGACGACACATGAAGTGTGGAGTGGAAAGAGGAAAAGGTCCCACCGGGCGTGCCAGAATCTGTTCCCCTCCGAACGGCGGCCTGGACTTCGCGTCCGTGCCTGAGGTTCGGGGCAGATGCTATTTGGTTTTATCCGTTTATCTCTCCGAAGATGCCAAGTTGATTTATGGCACCGTGTATCGGAGGTTTAGACGGATGCGGCCGATGTAGCAGACTTCGTCAGATTCCCCCTCAGGGTGAGGGGTTTTTGATTGTGGGGACACTCTTCCCTGCAGGCGCAAGCCCCTGCAGTTAATTACGCTACCGCATCGCGGTAACAACTTTCTCCTTCTTCAGAATTTCACTTCGTGTCGTGTGTGTTCGTTTTGTTTGTGGTTGCCCGTGGATTGTATACGGAGACTGAGTAATGCCGTCGCCCGTAGGACATAGATTAGTCCAAATCCGTATTTACTTAGATTTGGGTTTGGTGTTTTCAGTTTAAGGATGCATTAGTCGCGTTGCGGCTAAGATCAACTTAAACGTTCGTTAAGGATACGTTAGTCTTGTTTTAGACTAAGATCTACTTAACGTAGTGATTAATTTAATGTATGGCCATCGGGACTCGTCACCTCTTTGACGTCGTTGAGAAATTACAACGACGGATGTCAAAGGAGTTCGGAGATGTACCCTCGAACCAGAGTTGATTGGGAGTTTTATAATCCGTTTGAATGTTTAAGGATACGTTAGCCATATTTGGGGCTAAGATCAACTTAAACGGGACCGTTTAGATCCGGCAAAAGAGCGTTTGGAGGCTCTATTGTGCCAGTTTAGGGACGTGGTGGTCTATTATTAGTTTAAGGACGTTTCGGTCCATCGCCAGTTTAGGGACGTAGTGGTCCGTCGCCAGTTTAGGGACGTGGTGGTCCATTATTAGCTTAGGGACGTCTACGTCCGTGTTCCAGTTTAGGGACGTGGTGGTCCAATACTAGTTTAGGGACGTTTCGGTCCGATATTAGTTTAGGGACGTTTCGGTCCGATATTAGTTTAGGGACGTTTCGGTCCTATATTAGTTTAGGGACGTTTCGGTCCACGAGTTTAAGGACCCCGCAGTCCATATGGGTGTGTGGTCGTTGGGACCCGTCACCCCTTTGACGTCGTTGAGGAATTACAACGATAGATGTCAAAGGAGTTCGGAGATGTACCCTCGAACCGGACGCATTTTGCTCAGTCAATTTAATTTAAGGACTTACGGCCAAAATTGGGCTAAGTCCAGTTGAAAATGTTCAACACCATCATTTATTTTTTTTATTAGACCTGTGCTAGGGCTTTGCCCATACTTAAATAATGCATTGCATTACTTCAGGCCATTTATGCCCATCTTGATTGGGATCTGCCCTTTTTATTATGATGCAGATCATTTATTTTGGTCCATTGGACCTTTCAATTGGGCTCTGCCCTTTCAAATAATGCACAGCATTTTATTTATTAGGCTTGTTAAGCCTTTTAATTGGGCTTGGCCCTTCAGGAAGTGAAATGCATTGCATTTGTCAGGCACTTTGCGCCAATCACTGAGCGCAAGCTCATATGGTGATGACACGTGTCATGCTCTGGGGAGCGCAAGCGCAACAGTGCAGCGCGCTGCGCTGTTGCGCTGCGCTGTTGCGTTGGAGACACATGGCGTGCTCTCAGCGAGTTGCGCCAATTCCAGAGAGCAAAGCTCTATCTTAAAGGCACTTAGCGCAAGTGGTTTTATAGCCGACACGTGGCGCTCTCTCAAGAGCGCAACGGCGCAGTTTGGAAGTGCAAAGCACTAAGAATCTTTTAGATTCAAGAAGGGAAGTGCAAAGCACTAAGAATCTTTTAGATTCAAGAAGGGAAGTGCAAAGCACTGCTTAATTTCTTGATCTGAATTAGATCAAAGAAAAATAAATTTTTCTTTATTTGAGGAACCAGAGGTTCATAAAAGTGCAAAGCACTATTTATTATGTAAAGATCATTGGTCTTGTTTTCAGACCAATGATCTATTAGAAGGAATTTCTTCTAATCCATGAAGGTTCTTTACCTTTTTCTTGAAATCTTCTCGGAGTTCACTCTGTTTAAAGTTCTCGAGTTCTCAAAAAAAATGTTGATGCCTTTGAATTGAGGCTTAGGGTCCTTTTTATAGTGCTCACAAATTAGTTAAATTTGTTAAAGAGATCATTCTCTGAGTGATTTGGGGAATTTTCCCCACCGTTGGATCTTTGATCCAAGGGCTTCTGCTTTGCAGAAGAAAATCTTCTTGTTTTAACAAGAACAGAAAAGATTTCTTAAAATCTTAATTCACTTTTGGCGCAGATGCCCCAGCGTGTGACACGTGTCGCGCAGCGCAGAGCGCAGCGCAACTGCGCTGGCGCATCTGCGCTGACACGTGTCGCGCAGCGCAGAGCGCAGCGCAACTGCGCTGACGCATCTGCGCTGACACGTGTCGCGCAGCGCAGAGCGCAGCGCAACTGAAGCGTTGCTTCAGGCAAATAGAGCTTTGCTCTGATTGGGCACGCCTTCTTGGGCGCTGCGCTGACGTATTAGCGCCAGACACGCGGCGCGTTGCGCCCGAGACTTGAAGCGTTGCTTCAAAATTCGAATTTTGAATTCAAACAGAGTTTTGCTCTGATTGGGCGCAACAGCTACATAGAGGAGCTCGCGGACCTTGGGACCACGTTGGAGAATGAACTCTATACTGATTTGATTCTCCAGTCCCTTCCTTCCACTTACGCCCAGTTTATCCTTAACTTCAACATGCAAGGAAAGGAGGTTGAACTTTCCGAACTTCTGAACATGTTGAGGAGTGCTGAGGGCACCCTACAGAAGGGTAGGGAGACATCCACTTTGTTTGTAGGAGGATCTTCCTCTTCTAGATCCAGGGCGAAAGCCAAGGGTAAGAAGAAGAAAGCCCCCGCCAAACCAAGAGGCGGTGTCAGTAAAGTGGATACGAAGGGAAAAGGAAAAGCAACAAAGGTAGCGGGAAAGCTGGTGGGGAAGGAAGAATGCTTCTATTGTCACAAAAGTGGTCACTGGAAACAGGATTGCAAGGCTTGGAAGGCCAGAACACAGGATTTGAAGCGAGTTGCAGCTTCAGCTTCAGGTGTGTATGTTATTGAAAACTGTCTATCAATAAACTCTACATCCTGGGTATTGGATACCGGATCAGGATCTCATATCTGTAATTCTTTGCAGGCGTTGAGAAAGCGTTGAGTTTTGAAGGAAGGTGACATGACCCTCAGAGTTGCAAACGGTGCTAGCATGGATGCTGAGGCCGTGGGGGACTATCACCTGGGATTGTCGGATGGACACTTTTTGGTTTTACGTAGTTGTTATTATGTACCAAATGCAACCTGTAATATCATTTCTATATCTTTATTATCTAAAGAAGGTTATGAATTTGCATTTGTAAGTAATGTAGTGAACATTCACCTTAATCAAGTTTTGATTGGGTCAGGTACATTGAACAACGGTATATACGTATTAAACCAGCCACAGATTTTCAATGTCCAGAATACACACAAAAGAAAGTCTCCAGAAATCAATAAAACTTTCTTATGGCATTGTAGACTGGGTCACATCAATGAGAGAAGGTTGACTAAGTTACATACAGAAGGATATTTGGATCCGTTCAAATATCAATCGTATGCAACTTGTCAATCCTGTCTCAAGGGAAAGATGACAAAGACTCCGTTCACTGGACACGGAGTAAGAGCGAGCGAGCTCTTGGGACTCGTACACAGCGACGTGTGCGGTCCAATGTCTACACATGCGCGAAGCGGTTATTCTTACTTCATTAATTTTACGGATGATTTCTCAAGGTTCGGACATGTCTTCTTGATGAAGCATAAATCCGAAGCTTTTGAAAAGTTCCAGGAATATAAGAATGAAGTAGAAAAACAAACAGGCAAAAGTATCAAGACACTAAGATCTGATCGAGGTGGTGAATACTTGAGTGTCGAGTTCCTGAGTTACTTAAAAGAGAATGGAATTCTCTCTCAGCTTACTCCTCCATACACTCCGCAACATAACGGTGTATCGGAGAGACGGAACCGAACCCTATTGGATATGGTACGGTCCATGATGAGTAACGCTGAGTTGCCGCGATCGTTCTGGGGATATGCGCTAGAAACAGCTGCATACTTTTTGAACCGTGTTCCCACTAAGACTGTGCCAACCACACCATATGAGTTATGGAGCGGGAAGAAACCCTATCTTCAATACTTGAAGATTTGGGGATGTCCAGCTTATGTCAAAAAGCAGCATGCGGACAAACTAGAGGCACGCTCAGTACTGTG
Organism: Agapanthus africanus; assembly: GCA_030015575.1. Classification (NCBI taxonomy): domain Eukaryota; kingdom Viridiplantae; phylum Streptophyta; class Magnoliopsida; order Asparagales; family Amaryllidaceae; genus Agapanthus; species Agapanthus africanus. Next base: position 630,284,335 of record CM057342.1, read on the forward strand.
CAAGTTTGTGGGATACCCAAAAAACTCTAGGGGGTATCTTTTCTATTACGTAGAGGAACAAAAAGTCCTTGTTTCTCGTAATGCCCATTTTCTGGAACACCCGTTCATAGAAAAGGAAATAAGTGGGAGCGCAATAGAACTGGAAGAAATTCCGGAACCACAAGCTATTACTGAAAGCTCAGTAGAACCAGAGGGTTCGAAAGATCAAGACATTCCCACGCCACTCCGCAGGAGTAGTAGGCAGTCTCATCCGCCCGAGAGATACTACGGTTTTCTCATTGACGGGGATAGAGAAGATTGCATCATAGATTTTGATGAGCCTACTAGCTTCCAGCAAGCCATTCAGAGCGTCGACTCGGTAAAATGGCTGGATGCAATGCGGACCGAGATGGAGTCTATGTACACCAACAAAGTATGGACGTTGGACATTGCTCCAGATGGGGTAAAACCCGTAGGATGCAAGTGGATCTTCAGAAGGAAGATTGGTGTAGATGGACAGGTTGAGACCTATAAAGCTAGACTGGTTGCAAAGAGTTTTCGTCAAAGACCTGGTTTGGACTATGACGAAACCTTTTCTCAAGTAGCTATGCTGAAATCCATTCGGATCCTTCTTGCCATTGCTGCCTTCCACGATTATGAGATTTGGCAGATGGACGTAAAGACAGCTTTTCTAAATGGACATTTAGAGGAGTGTGTCTATATGGACCAGCCAGAGGATTATGAGATTTGGCGGAAAGGTGTGCAAGTTGCTTAAGTCCATTTATGGACTAAAGTAGGCATCGCGGAGTTGGAACATCTGTTTTGATGAGACGGTCAAGGAATTTGGCTTTATCAAAAATCCAAATGAACCATGCATCTATTGTAGATTTGTAGCGAGAACTGTAGTATTCCTCGTTTTATACGTGGATGAAATTCTCTTAATAAAAAATGACATTCCTATGCTACAATCTGTCAAGGGGTTCTTGTCACACAGGTTCTCCATGAAAGACCTGGGTGATGCCTCATACATTCTGGGTATCCGGATCTACCGTGACAGATCCAAGAGGATATTAGGACTTTCACAGTCCAGGTACATCGACACCATACTGAAGAGATTCAGTATGGAAGATTCCAAGCGCGGTAATCTACCAGCTTGTCACGGGATCACCCTCTCCAAAGAGATGTCTCCCAAGACTGATTTGGAGAGGGATCGCATGTCTATTATACCCTACGCTTCTGCGGTAGGCTCTATAATGTATGCGATGTTGTGTACCAGACCGGATGTGGCTTATGCACTGAGTGTGGTAAGCAGGTATCAGTCAAACCTTGGGGAGAAACATTGGATAGCAGTAAAGAACATTCTCAAGTACCTGAGAAGGACTAAGGAGATGTTCTTGGTGTATGGCGGAAAAGACCTCCAGATTGAGGCCTTTGCTGACTCCAGCTTCCAGAGTGACAAGGATGATTCCAAGTCCATGTCGGGTTTTGTCTTCACCCTCAATGGAGGGGTGGTGTGTTGGAAGAGCTCCAAACAGGAAACCGTTGCTGACTCGACCATGGAAGCGGAATACATCGCTGCATCTGATGCCGCAAAAGAAGCTGTCTGGATGAGGAAGTTCTTGAGAGAACTTCAGGTGGTTCCGTCCATTGTTGACCCAATACCTCTGTATTGCGACAACAACGGGGCTATAGCTTTAGCGAAGGAACCCAGGTCCCATCAGAAATCCAGACACATCTTGAGGCGGTATCACCTGATCAGGGAGATCGTGGATCGCCAGGAGATCGAGGTTCGGAGGGTTGCTTCAGAAGATAACACAGCAGATCCATTCACCAAGGCCTTGCCCCAGACTCAGTTCGAGCGGCTGATCGAGATGATAGGTCGTCGATACGCCAGTACATGGCCTTAGTGCAAGTGGGAGATTGTTAGTGTATATGCCCTAGAGGCCATTACTGTATCATACTAGTTTGTATATTACTTGATGGAAGCTTGGGATATTCACAGTTGTATATACAATCTTGCTCGAAATGGTAGTATGCTACTTGGTTTGTCTCTGCTTCAATATGTGCATGTGTTTCTTTTAGCATATCTCTTATATACATATTAGTAGAGCCCTTAGGATCTTTGCTTGATTACCAGCGTTGTGATGGCGCTCACACTCGTGGGGGCTGGGTAATCCATAAGCACATCCTTATACAGGTCCCTAGTCGTTGGACTATCGAGACAGGGCATCGATACTCCGGAGTAGACTAGCGTATGCGCTTCTCATCCCAGCGTGGGAGACGGTCTGTCCCACAGCCGTCAGTACGTCGTACTTGAGATAGTATGCAGGTGCTCGTTAGGTTACGAGTACACTGGACAGGACTCATCAGGAACTGTTGGTTAGTATTATACCTATCGTCAGTTATCAGTTCCCAGGTGACATGAGTACAGCTTAGTCCGCTGACTTGACACTGTCACTTCGCCTCGAGTGTGTTCCCACTGCACTTTGATTACTACCCTACCACGGCTCAAAGGAGTCGTGCAAACAGGTAGTTTTTGGCTGCAGTCCGGAAGCACTTGGAGGCAGTGACGGTTAGACAGGATTCGTCTCTCCCGGTATTGGGGGTTGACATCGCGCTGTGTCCAGGAGAGCCAATACACGAGTAGTCCCTGGCCAGGGCAAGCGAGATATACTGGTAGGTTTCCAGTGTTATCTGAGGGTGTTCTGGGCTACACTCCGACACGACTTGTACCGCTATTAGGGGACTGACGTTCACCGCCCCCTAGGCCCGCCATGCGATGTATCAGACGAACAGACCGGACTGTACGGAGACTGTTACATACAGGCTCAGTAGGAGTTCAGATGGGGTTCACCTCGTCAGTCTTCTTATCGACATCTACCTGGGGACCGTTACGTACAGCTAGTGCCGCTTGCGGTCTGTGGTTAAACCCACTGCCAGCGTAGTGTCGAGTCTTTAGAGTCCCACACAGAGAGCTATTCGCCTTTAGGCAAAATGAGTAGAGGTCGCATGGTTTTGCGACAGGGTTCGTTTCACATCCGCGCACTTGTGCACATTTGCTGTCCGGACAGCTTATACTAGCGGGCTTTGGTTTAAGCCAGATCCTAGTATAGATTTGGGATTGGTTTTTTCTCATTGTATTCGTGTTCCTCGGATCATGAATACGGGTGCGTATGCACAGTTACTTGAGACAGAGGGAGAGGACTTTGATTAGGGTTAATGACTATTGTCATTTTATTAACCCTAATGCTTATGTGTGTATTATGGTTAATTGATATTAGTTTAAATAATTGTGCATGGTTATGGTTGTTGACCATTTGACCTCCTTGACTTGTTGACCTAGGTTGACACTTTGACCATCATCATTTCATTTGGAAGATGCTCTTTGATCCTTGCAAATTGCATTAAAAATGAAATGATAATGGTCATGTCTTGATTAACCATGACAATTATCTAGCTAATTATCTAATTACAATAATTCACACATATATGTGAGAATGCTTCATATTTTCTCTCATTCTATTATTCACTTTCTCTCTCTTGTTCTTCCTCTCCCTCAAGCTCTCCCCTCTCATGTGTTGAGAAACACTTGAGCTTGAGAAAAACCCTTTCTTGATAATCTCTACTTTCATCTAGGGTTCAAGGATTAGCACTTCTTGCATCCAAGTTACTTCTAGCTTGGAGTTGAAGCCAAAGTTCGAGGCTTTCGGGTGGATCTTTCTTCGACGTGAAAAGACGACTAAGGTGACCTCCTTCCACCACTCCAAGGAGCAAGGAGAGAAAGAAATAAAGCCCAAGGTATAACCTTTCTAGCACTTAGCTAGTTTCTAGTTAGCTTTAGCTTGTTTTTGTTTAGCAAAGATCCTTCTTTGTCTAGTCCATGTTGCCTAAGTTGATAAAAATTTGATTTTTATTCCGTTTTCCGCCTCCCCGCAAGTACCGGGGTGGGCAACGTGGACTTACACCCGGGCTATGATGAGGGTTAACTTTCTACCATCTGGAAGATCAATAGTGATATTGTTCTAGACTCGCCACAGTTTTAATAAAAATGTATTTTTTCAGAAAACAGTAGTGGGAGTATGGTAGAACTGGAAGTGATTCCAGAACCGCAAACGATTACTGAAAATTTGATAAGAACATAAAGATTCAATCTGGTTTGACATTCCATTGGCCACTCCGCAGATAAGGTGGGTAACCTCAGGCACTCGAGAGGTACTTCGGTAGCCTCAAGGACGGTGGCAGGGAAGTTATTGTTAGGTCCACGTTACCTCTCCCGGTACTTTCGGGGTTGCGGAAACGGTAAAACAAAAATTTATCTAGACTTGGTAACATGGACCGTAAAAGCCGGATCTTTGCTAAACTAGAAACTAGCAAACTAAGAGAGGTGCTAACTACTATGCCGTAGAAATATACCTCACGACACCGGTCCTTCGGGTCTTCACTCCTCTGCGCCGTTTGTCCATCCATGCTCCGAGGGTTGATCCGGACTTTGGTCACCTCCGCGGCCTTTTGAGTCGAAGACGATCCACCCGAGAGATGTACACCGAGCTCCACCTCGAGCCGAGGTAACTAGGGCAACAAGATTGCTAGTCGTGGTACCATAGGTTGTGTAGAAGAGAAAGATGGAGGTGTTTGTCTTTGTGGGATCTTTATCTCTCAACACATGAGATCAAAAGATGAATCAAGAGGAGAAAAAAGGAGGAGCTAGCAACCATGGAGCATTTCTTTTCTTCTCATGAGAAAGAGCAAGAGAGAGAATGAGAAAAGAAAAAATGAACTAAAGAAATTAACCATGGTTGCAATAATACACTAAATCATCATTACAAATCCTATCAAGATAAAGTTGATGGCTACATTGAAATGACCATTATCATAATTAAAAAAGAAAAAGAAAATGAAAAGAAGAGTGTAGATCTCTCATGAAGGTCAATGGTCAACCCCGGTCAACCGGTCAACAAAGTCAAGAGAGGTCATGGTGGTCAAATGGTCAATGCAATTAGCCATCATAAAATTATCATTAAAAGGATTAGTAAATGATGTCCGCGGCTCATAACGGTTTTGACCAAACGAATTGCCAAAACCCTAATGAGTCCGCCTTAAAATGGTTTTGACCGAATCGACTGTCAAAACCCTAATGAGCCTGCCACATAACGGTTTTGGACGAACTAACTGCCAAAACCCTAATGAGGCACCTCCTCCTTCATCGTTCCGCAAAACTGTGCATACACACCTGCATCCGCATTCCGTAGAATGCGAATACACAGAAGACAAAACAAATCCATCCGTGCAATACTAGGATCCGGCTTAAACCAAAGCCTACTAGTATTGCCTGCCCGAACACCACACGCACACAAGTGTACGTAAGTGATCGCAGCCCTGCCATAAAACCATACGGCCTCTACACGTTTCGCTCAGTGCAGGGAAACTCTCTGTGTGGGACTCTAAAGACTCGACACTACGCTGGCAGTGGGTTTAACCACAGACCGCAAGCGGCACTAGCTGTACGTAACGGTCCCCAGGTAGATGTCGATAAGAAGGCCGATGAGGTAAACCCATCCGAACTCCTACTGAGCCTGTATGTGACAATTGTAGGGTTCCTAGGCACTCTAAAGAGGTCTCACAAGGCATCAACCATGCCAATTTAAAATTTTACAAGTGCCGAGAAACCCTAGACTAGATCGTTAACTAGAATTTTAGGCGACAAATGAAACTAGTTAACAAATTAACTAAGTGAACGGAAATACAACCTTTGTAGATCCGGTTCTCCACCTCCATAGCTCCATGATGAAGTCCCCTTGCTGTCCAAATAAAATCCCGGGCTCTAGCGCCGGCTTCATCGGAGAAATGGGCGAGCTAGGTCATCGACTACGATGCCGAAGATGATTTACGTCGAGGCATCACAAGATCAAGCTCCGACTTCACCAAGTCATGAAACATGTGAAGAAAACACCCTATACTACTTGGCAAGAGGTATAGGATGAAGAAATAGGAGGTGGGTTCACTTTAGAATTGGATTTCTCACTCTTTACATGAAGTTACCATTGATGAAGCAAGGTTTTCTTCAAGTGAAGAAGAAGAAGAAGATAAAGATAATCATATGATAAGTGAAAAGAAAATAATACTTATCATATAAATAACTTTGGTCAAGTGTAGAGAATTAACTAAGGTTATGTGAATGGTTAGGGTTAAAAGAAGAAGTCAAAATGGTCACTTGGTCAAAGCTTCATGAAGCTTCAACAAGCTTCATGAAAGAAAACAAAGAAAGAAACCATTTTGCTTTTCTTTTATCCATTTTTCAAAAAAGAATAGATAAATAAATAAATGAATAAGTAAAAACAAAACCCTAACCATTACACAACCATGGTTTAATCTTTACACTTAGCCAATTTTGCATGCATCATCAAACATGATACAGACTAGTGCACAAAATTATATCGTATATACAATGTGCACATCCGAGTGAGAAAATCCTTTTAAAGTGAACCAATACTAGTTAATGCAAAGTAATATATCAAATATATAATTATACATTAAATCATTAAATCAACACTTGATTTAACGATCCGGTCATATCGCATATAACCGACTAATATCCAATGTATCGGCTTATCGAATCAATCCTTGATTCGATAACTAGGTTATATCACATACAACCATTCGACACATTCATCACAAGAATGGAACACGGTATCACATACACGCATTATTCTCGGTCCCGCACATATCTCATATGCGCTCCTATTTCGTTTCACTTGAGCCAGGAAACCTCTGTGTAGGACTCTAAAGACTCGTCAATACGCCGGCAGCAGATGATGATCATATCAAACACCCACAAGCCGCAAGCGGTCTGCTAAACGTAACGGCCACCCGGGTATTGAGCGATCAGAAGATCGACGAGCAAGCCTGCTCATACTCCTGTGAATCCAACCAGTAACACTTACCGTACAGTCCGGTCTGATCGTCTGATCTGTCGCATATCTCGCCTAGGGGTGGTAAACGTCAGACCCCAATAGCTCGATAAGTCGTGTCGATATGAGGTCTATAACAATTCAAGAAACTACTGGTAACACTTACCAGTAAATCTCAGCAACCCTGGCCAGGGATTTCCGGTTATAGCCAATCGAACACAGCGCAACATCAACTCCCTATACCGGGAGAGACGAATCCCCTCCTATCGCTCATTTTCTCCATGTGATTCGGGACTGTACCCAAAAACCACCGTTTTGCACGCCCTCTTGGACGTGGTAAGGTGGAAATCAAAGCACAGTGGGAACTACACAAGACTCTATGACGATCTCGGGTCAACTGACTAACCTATACCAGTGTCACCAGAGAACTGCCATCTGACGTAAGGTATAATACCATCTGGGAGTTCTCGGCGAGTCCGTCCAGTGTACCCAGTCTCCACTGAGCACCCGTATATCATCTCTGATGTCAAACACCAATGGATATGGGATCATCCATCTCCCATCTGTATGGGTCGAGAAGGTATACGCTAGTCTACTCTGGTATATCGATGCCCCGTTTCGATATACCCACGACTAGGGACTTTGAAGGATGTACTTATAGACTACCATGTCCCCACTAGTATGATCCGCATCATAGTCCAGGTAGTCAAGTACACATCCTACGGGCTTTACCAACATGTAACAGAGAGACAATTAGTGTACACGTTAAGGTAAAGAGTAACCAGATAGCATACTATCATGCCGAGCAAGAAAGTCCTCCCTATATATGTCCCAGCATCCACTACAATATACATCCTATGTATAGCAATGGCCTCTAGGGCATACATATAACTAACAATCTCCCACTTGCACTAGGGCCATCTGTTGCAGTGGTTGTAGTATCTCATACTCAACCATCCCATAAAAGTCTCTCTCTGGGAATAGGCCTTCGTGAGTGGATCCGCCGTGTTGTCCTCTGAGTCAACTCTCCTAACCTTGATCCCTTAGAGATCAACCATCTCCATGATCAGGTGACACTACCTTAGAATATGTCTGGATCACTGATGGGACCGGCGTTCCTTGGCATAAGCCATAACTTTATTGTTTCACAATGGTTGGAACGTAGTTCATCACATGAACCAATATACACCCAAACATCCTCTTTGGTAGCATCTTAAGTACGATGTATCCAGCCTTTATCGTCTAGTTAGCCACGGTATCTAGCTTGGAACTCTTCCAACATACCGTCCCTTTACTGAGGGTAAAGACAATGCCTGTGACTGATATTCAGTCGTCCTTATCACTCTGGAACCTTTCCAGTGATTCTCCCCAGAATCAATTGATACCATCTCACTACAACTAGTGAGAATCCTAACATCCATTTAGATCTATCTCATAGATCCAAAATCCAGGATTTATGAGGTATCATTTTGATCCTATATGGAGAATCATTGTGATAAGCGGAGATTGACCGAGCGTAGCATAGGAAACTCCTTTCTTATCAAGAGTATGACATCCACGTACTCTACGAGGATCACCACCATACTCCCTACTACCTTTTTGTTTATACAAGGTTCATCTACCATTTTGATGATGTCAAACTCTTTGACAACTACATCAAAACAGACGTTCCAACTCCGCGATACCTGCTTTATCCTATAAAGCATCTTGTACACGTTTCCGCTGCTCCCACTGTCTACGAAACCCTCTGGCTGTGTACTTATAGACGTTCTCTTCTAAAACATCATTTAGAAAAGCAGTCACGGCACCCAACCGCCAGATATCGTAGTCATGGTATGTAGCCGTGGCAAGTAGGATCTGGATGGACTTAAGCATAGCCACTTGAAAAGGTTTCATCATTATCCACGCCTGGTCGATGACGAAAAAGCTTTAACAAGTCTAGCTTTGAAAGTCTCAACTTTTCCATCTACACCAAGTAATCTTCTCAAGATATACTTGCTCCTGATGGGGATTTAACCTTTCAGATATAGCATCCAAAGTCCATACTTTGTTGGTGTACATGGATTCCATCTCAGATCGCTAAGCATCCAGCCATTCTTACAGAGTCCCACTCCTGATGGCCAGCTCGAAACTAGTTGGGTCATCATCTCATGATGCAATCCTCGCTCCCACTGTCATAGAGTAACCGAAGTATCTCTCAGGTGGGTGAGGAACCCTACTAGATCGGCGGAGAGGCTGAGGTTCGTTGGTAACTATTGAATCCTTTGGTTCTTTCAAATCATCAGCTGCAGTTTGTATAGATGGAACCTTTCCAGTTCTACATAACAGACCTTGCCTCGAGCTTGTCCGGATTTTGCTTTTAGACATAGCCCGGACAACCCCAAATCTTAACTAACTTAAGATATGGGCTCTTCCCTTATCATATCTCATATGAAATGGTAGGCAACTGATTTGATTTGAACCCTATTCAATAGGTATGCAGCTTCTCAAGTGCATAACTCCCAAAAGGAAATAGGTAACTCAGTAGTACTCATCATAGAGCACACCTTATCATATAGGGTGTGATTGCTCCGCCCCGATATACCATCGTGCCATGGTGTATACGGAGGAGTAATGCTGAGAGAGAATCTCATTCTCCTTTAGAATAGTCCAAGAATCTCGTGCTCAAGTATTCTTCTCCTTGATCTCATCAAAGGACATAATACTTATACCCGTTTTGGTTCTCTACTTCTAACTTATATTCTGTGAATATCTCAAAAGGTTCGGACTTGTATTTCAACAAGAACATATGTCTGAATCTAAAGAGATTATCAGAGAATGTAATGAAGTACTAAGAACCGGTCTTGGCATGTGTAGACAGGGGACCTTACATATATCAACATGTATCATCCCAAGAGTTCATTAACTCTTTCTCTGTTTCCAGTAAACAGAGCTATGGTCATCTAATCTTTGTGACATGACTGGCAAGTTCCACAAGATGTAAATTCAAACTGATTTAAATATGCATCTACATGTAACTTCAGCTAGTCGGGTCGCATTGATATGACTTAGTCTACAATGCCTCAAGAAGAATTCGTTCATTTCTGAACTCTTCCTCTTTTGTGTGTTCGGTATACTAAAGAACTGTAGTTTGATTTAGAACATCAATGCTTTTAGATAACGTGCCTGAACCGATCAACTTTTGATATAGGAAATGTTCAAAACATTATCTAACTATACAAAATTTTATCATTTCTTTACTAAAAAAGAGATTGATATAATTTTGTATATCAGGTTCGGTATCTAATAACATTCGTTCAGAATCAATGTATTTGGAATACAGGGTGACAGTGACCAACAGACTTGGCTGCAACACTTGCCCCGTTTTCTGCCTCATGAAACTTATCACCCGTTCTCAGTTCTCTACCTTTCTGTAGCCCTATGTAACAGATTACATATCTGAGATCCTGATCTGGTATCACATACCCAGGACGTAGAGGATACAGAGAAACAGTTCTTTGTAACGAACATACCCGAAGATGATGCATCAGCATGCACTCTCTTCGTTTGGGCGGCACGGGAAATCTGGTATTCCCCAATTTCCTGCTCTGTCTTATAACAATTATAAGTTGGAGCGGGACCAACGTTCCCCAGCTCAGTATAACAAGCGGGTTCGGTCAATATTCCGTATTATTATCTTGATTAAGGCGTGATATGGTCGCAACCTGGAGAGAGAGAGAAGAAAACACTCAGCGTGCGCTCTTGCAAAAATAGATTGGTTATTATTTTATCTAATCAGGATGGCTCCCACTGTTTTTATCAAATCTTCCTTCAAACCCTAAAAGGAAAGACTAGCCGGGATTAATTACACACTACAAGTTCGCCAATCTTTCAGCCAGGCCAGTGTCGGTACTTTGAGGGAGGTCCCCCGTGCTTTCGTACGAACCTAATTACAGTAAACCTCGTTTTCCCAGAGGCGTAACCCCGTTGACACCTTTCTAGACACCTACTTGATCGGCTAATTGTAATATGTAAAACTCTCCCAGGAGTAACAATTACTCGCAACGGGTATCGAGATCCAACTATCTCATAGAAGGTATGCAATCTCATTGCAAATTTCAACACTTGAAATTCCCGATAATATTTTGCCCCTAACGTGCTATGACCTTGATGAAAGCCAACAAACCATAGCCCGCTAGTCAAGTTCAACCCGTACATTTCTTGATTGAATTAAACCCACCCGCACGACCCTTGACGAAAGCCAACAAAGCCGCACGACTACCCTAATCCAATCGCATCGTATGCAGCAGATAAGCAGCATATAGCTACCGCACACTGCACCTTGACGAAAGCCAACAAATGCAGCACGAATACTATATACAACTTATCTGAAATGACGGAGGGCTACGACAGGTTTTTCTGAAAACCTATTGCGTAATGAATTTGATATCGTTGTAGAATCAAATGATTTTAAAATGGAGTGTTTTTGAAGCTTTTCTAGTTCTGCTAAAGGAGTCACTCCCGGTGAAGGGATCGTCGGTCCTTTCCTTATCGAATAAGGTGCAGGATATATCATATATACCGCTGTGCAAAGCAGAAACTATAGAAGCAATCAAAAACAAACCGAGTGTGTAGCATCTGCCAGTTATTGCTAAAGGAGTCACTCCCGGTGAAGGGATCTCGGTCCTTTCCTCATCGAATAAGGTGCAGGATATATCATATATACCGCTGTGCAAAGCAAGAACTGTAGCTACCTGTTTTATTTTGAAATTCGATTCTACAACATCTTAGGTTTCTTTTACTTTCATTAATCTCATTAATGAAGTCCCATCATTTAACCACCTAAACATCACAGATAAATACGACGTACACTTATGCCATCCGCATTCACCTCGATGTCCCCTCGTGCACCGTTAGGTTAGGTAACTAACGGCAGAGCGGGGTAGGGCTAGCGCGGGTGTAAAACATAAGTAACGCCTATATAATATATCATATATACTATATACAGTATCTATCACAGAACATATCACATGATCACATCACAGATATCGCAGCAGAAGAAACATATGAAATATTGGATATACTAGGACGTCCGTGTTTTTAATACGAGCCAGTATAAAACACGGATTCCACGGTCGCGATGAATAGCCAAACCCACACCCCTAGACCCCTACGAGAGCGGCAAGCAACCCTACCAATTCTAGGGTTAGGAGACCCGGACTCGACTCCTCGAGTTGGTCTCCCACTGGACTCCAGAACCCGGTTACTTGTGCTCCCCTCCTTGGGTTTATCCTAGTGCGGAAAAGTAAATAATATACAAAGGGTGACATCTTCCGCAACCTGGAAGTGTCCCAATAAAAGAATATTACATACAAGTTTTTACATGAATGAAAATGAAAAACACTCATCTCACATAAAAAACCCCGGCTATTCAAACACGACAATGCAATATAACATATCCAGCAACACATAACATCACATGTCATCAACGTAAGTAAATATGCGCATCCCAATTATCGTTGACATATAGCAACGAAACCGGCGATATCACATATTACACTTACGGTCAAAGAAAAGAAAGTGTAAAACTACAACAGTTGGAATTCGCAACCTCTTTAGACATCACATGCCTAATCAAATTAATTCCTTAGACATCACATGCCTAACAATTATAAACCCCGTATTTTAGTCTCATTATCGAAAACACTTTTCAATATCAAGTCGGGTAATTCAACAAGATTCCCGACATCCTGATCGAATGCTCGTCGCAAACTTCAGTAGGCGGCCGCACCCCCGACGCCGTCGACGAAGTGCACCAAGGCGGAACACCGCTACCGCGAGCAACCGAACGGATGCTTTCGGCGACGGGGTTCTCCTACAGTCACTTGGTCGGGGCTATGGAGTGAGGCTGTCTATTAAGCTTACCCGGCGAGTATCCGCGTACGCTACGTGATTGCGATGGACTTTTGATCACATCAAAATTCCGTAGCAACCGATCAAGTGAGACTAAAGTGCTATGTTTATAACATTCATACAGTTATCTCATAACTTTTTGTGAATTCCAATTGTTGTATCACATTCCGGATAAATAGAAAATGTTAAACTTTCCGATCGAACATTCGAACACCCAAGTTTTCCCAAAGCAAATCAACACATGAAACAAGTTTAAAAACATCCAGTTCATGCCTCAGTACCAACGGTCCAGCCGTAGAAGGGTCAAGCCAACGCCTCACATGTGGCACGCCGTACTGCCCCAAACCCGAAGGTTCAAAGGGCAGTTCAAGACGGTCACATAATCGAGTTAAGGTTTGTTGTCTTCTAGAGGGTCCATCGCGTTACTTGCACTACTTAGAACGTCTTTAAACCACGGAAAGATCCAACACTTGGAAATTTCCCGACAGGGGAAAAGTTGGGTATTTATATCTGGTCGAACTTTCTAACATATTCTAAATATCCGGAAAAACACATAGACAAAATCTGATAATCCGATCGAATCGTTGAAGCTCCAAAACACCCCTGAAAAATCAACTCTTGAGTAATATTTAAAACATCCCAGAAAATCCAGCACCAGAAAAAAGGAATTACTGTGCAAAAATGGGAAGCTGACGTCATCATATGGCCGCGGAACCGCCGCAGAAGCCAGGCTTCTGCCGCGGTTCCGCCGCACTTTGATCGAATCAGGGGTCCCGTTTTATACAGTAATTCTTATAATCTTCTACTGAGTTTTCTGCATATTTTTAATTCTCAAAAATCCCCATTTTTGAAAAAAGTCCAGAGAGCATTTTGGATTTAGGGTTTCGGTTCGATCGGACTTCTAACTCCGTCTACGCATCGCCTAAGGCTCTAGCTAGGCTCTGATACCACTGTAGGGTTCCTAAGCACTCTAAAGAGGTCTCACAAGACATCAACCATGCCAATTTAAAATTTTACAAGTGCCGAGAAACCCTAGACTAGATCGTTAACTAGAATTTTAGGCGACAAATGAAACTAGTTAACAAATTAACTAAGTGAACGGAAATACAACCTTTGTAGATCCGGTTCTCCACCTCCATAGCTCCATGATGAAGTCCCCTTGCTGTCCAAATAAAATCCCGAGCTCTAGCGTCGGGTTCATCGGAGAAATGGGCGGGCTAGGTCATCGACTACGATGCCGAAGATGATCTACGTCGAGGAATCACAAGATCAAGCTCCGACTTCACCAAGTCATGAAACTTGTGAAGAAAACACCCTATGCTACTTGGCAAGAGGTAGAGGATGAAGAAATAGGAGGTGGGTTCACTTTAGAATTGGATTTCTCACTCTTTACATGAAGTTACCATTGATGAAGCAAGGTTTTCTTCAAGTGAAGAAGAAGAAGAAGATAAAGATAATCATATGATAAGTGAAAAGAAAATAATACTTATCATATAATTAACTATGGTCAAGTGTAGAGAATTAACTAAGGTTATGTGAATGGTTAGGGTTAAAAGAAGAAGACAAAATGGTCACTTGGTCAAAGCTTCATGAAGCTTCAACAAGCTTCATGAAAGAAAACAAAGAAAGAAACCATTTTGCTTTTCTTTTATCCATTTTTCAAAAAAGAATAGATAAATAAATAAATGAATAAGTAAAACCAAAACCCTAACCATTACACAACCATGGTTTAATCTTTACACTTAGCCAATTTTGCATGCATCATCAAACATGATACATACTAGTGCACAAAATTATATCGTATATACAATGTGCACATCCGAGTGAGAAAATCCTTTTAAAGTGAACCAATACTAGTTAATGCAAAGTAATATATCAAATATATAATTATACATTAAATCGTTAAATCAACACTTGATTTAACGATCCGGTCATATCGCATATAACCGACTAATATCCAATGTATCGGCTTATCGAATCAATCCTTGATTCGATAACTAGGTTATATCACATACAACCATTCGACACATTCATCGCGAGAATAGAACACGGTATCACATACACGCATTATTCTCGGTCCCGCACATATCTCATATGCGCTCCTATTTCGTTTCTCTTGAGCCAGGAAACCTCTGTGTAGGACTCTAAAGACTCGTCAATACGCCGGCAGCAGATGATGATCATATCAAACACCCACAAGCCGCAAGCGGTCTGCTAAACGTAACGGCCACCCGGGTATTGAGCGATCAGAAGATCGACGAGCAAGCCCGCTCATACTCCTGTGAATCCAACCAGTAACACTTACCGTACAGTCCGGTTTGATCGTCTGATCTGTCGCATATCTCGCCTAGGGGTGCTAAACGTCAGACCCCAATAGCTCGATAAGTCGTGTCGATATGAGGTCTATAACAATTCGAGAAACTACTGGTAAAACTTACCAGTAAATCTCAGAAACCCTGGCCAGGGATTTCCGGTTATAGCCAATCGAACACAGCGCAACATCAACTCCCTATACCGGGAGAGACGAATCCCCTCCTATCGCTCATTGCCTCCATATGATTCGGGACTGTACCCAAAAACCACCGTTTTGCATGCCCTCTTGGACGTGGTAAGGTGGAAATCAAAGCACAGTGGGAACCACACAAGTCTTTATGACGATCTCTGGTCAACTGACTAACCTGTACCAGTGTCACCAGAGAACTGCCATCTGACGTAAGGTATAATACCATCTGGGAGTTCTCGGCGAGTCCGTCCAGTGTACCCAGTCTCCACTGAGCACCCGTATATCATCTCTGATGTCAAACACCAATGGATATGGGATCATCCATCGCCCATCTGTACGGGTCGAGAAGGTATACGCTAGTCTACTCTGGTATATCCATTCCCCGTCTCGATATACCCACGACTAGGGACTTTGAAGGATGTACTTATAGACTACCATGTCCCCACTAGTATAATCCGCATCATAGTCCAGGTAGTCAAGTACACATCCTACGGGCTTTACCAACATGTAACAGAGAGACAATTAGTGTACACGTTAAGGTAAAGAGTAACCAGATAGCATACTATCATGTCGAGCAAGAAAGTCCTCCATATATATGTCCCAGCATCCACTACAATATACATCCTATGTATAGCAATGGCCTCTAGGGCATACATATAACTAACAACAATCTACGTACAGTCCGGTCTGTTCGTCTGATACATCGCATGGCGGGCCTAGGGGGGCGGTAAACGTCAGTCCCCTAATAGCGGTACAAGTCGTGTCGGAATGAAGCCCAGAACACCCTGAGATAACACTGGAAACCTACCAGTATATCTCGCTTGCCCTGGCCAGGGACTACTCGTGTAATGGCTCTCCTAGACACAGCGCGATGTCAACCCCCAATACCAGGAGAGACGAATCCTGTCTAACCGTCACTGCCTCTAAGTGTTTCGGGACTGCTCCCAACTACTACCTGTTTGCACGACTCAGTAGAGCCGTGGTAGGGTAGTAATCAAAGAACAGTGGGAACACACTCGAGGCGAAGTGACAGTGTCAAGTCAGCGGACTAAGCTGTACTCATGTCACCTGGGAACTGATAACTGACTATAGGTATAATACCAACCATCAGTTCCCGACGAGTCCTGTCCAGTGTACTCGTAACCTAACGAGCACCCGCATACTATCTCAAGTACGACGTACTGACGGCTGTGGGACAGACCGTCTCCCGTGCTGGGATGAGAAGCGCATACGCTAGTCTACTCCGGAGTATCGATGCCCTATCTCGATAATCCCATGACTAGGGACGTGTATAATGATGTACTTGTGGATTACCCAGCCCCTACGAGTGTGATCGCCATCACAACGCTGGTAATCAAGCAAAGATCCTAAGGGCTCTACTAATGCGTATAGGTGATATAATAAAGAAACACATATACTGTAACACCTTAGAATGTGTTTTGTAGTTAATTATATTTTATATATATGGTTTTTAATAAAAAGTTTACCAATTTGGGTTTTAAATATTTTATCCTATTTATTGAGTATTTTGTTAGATTTTTCCTAGCCTTGCTCGAGCTTGTGCATGATAACTAGGGTTGTTTTTGGGGTTTAACCATGATTAACAACATGGTGAACTAACCATTCCTTAATCTAGTTTAATATTGTTAGGTGTTTTAGGTTTTAAGCATGATGGTTGTTTTAAAATGAAAAATGAATTTAAAAGGATTTAAATTTGGGTTGATGTGTTGACCATGTGAGGGAGGGAGAGAAAGAGTGCAAGATGGGAGAGAAAGAGTGCAAGATGGGGCATGATGGCCTTTGCCATGGCTCATTAAATGAAGAGAGAGAGTGGAGGGGTTGACATTGGGTGCTATCCTTTCTTTTCCTCTCACTCTTGTACTCTTTTTCCTCTCATTCTCTCACACAAACACACACACACACACCCCTGCTTCAGCTCCAGCAGCAGCAGAAGACACAGCAGCAACAGCAGCTCCAGCTTCAGCAACATCAGCAGCAGAGCAGCATCAACAGCAGCAGCTTCATCAGCAACACACACACCCACAACAGGTCGAGCAAGGCAGCAGCAGCAGCAGCTCCAACACCAGCATCCATCAGCAGTAGCAGCAGACATCATCTTCATCATCAGAAGCAGCAGCAGCCGAGAGCAGCAGCAGCAACAAGCAAGCAGCAGCAACAGCAGAGAGCAGCAACAGGAACCCCAGCACTTGCAGAAGCTCTTCTTCCCCCCATTCACTTCCTCTCCTGCTCTCTAGGGTCCATTAGGGTATAATTTCTTGACCCGAATTCCTAGTTTGCTTGAGTTGTGCATTGATTAGTGTCGGTTTGTGTTAAATAGTGGGTTTAGTGCTAGATTAAGGTGATTTGTGTGGAATGTTGGTTAAGTGGTTATTGTGTTAGTTAATCTAGCCTATTTTAGTGTTATTAGGGTCATCTTAACTGAGAATTAACCCAGATTACACTAAAATACCATAGGGTTTCCTTTTTGTGCAAATTAGTGATTTTAAAGCGATGTATTGGCTTTCTGTGATCTGCTTTTGACCCGGGGCCTTCAGGACAAAATTGAGAAAACTGGGGCATGTACACTAGGTATAGATAACACCACCAGAACACGAGCCACCCATCCCAAAACTTGGCCGCAGATTTATTCAATCTGGCCGCAAATTGCGACAAGGAAGAGGGGTTGGGTCTTGGGGTTTTGGCTACTGTAGTCTACTGTGTAGTGTAGTGTTTTGGCATGTCTAGTTTTGTAAGATTTAACCTGTAGGAAAATCTGGGGCAATATATCGTTTTGCATGTCCGTTGTGTTTGCGCGATACGCGCGATACGTGAGAGGGTTCTGTGATCCAGCGTATCGCGGCGTGTCGCGATGGTTTTAGATGCGTACACACACGTTTTAGCGTATCGTGCACACGCGCGTTTAGTTCGCGACGCGAGTTTCTCGTTTTGGTTCGATATCGCGTTTCGCGGAATATTTGGCATATATATGATTTCCATGTCTTATTTGCAGGTTTGCAGGCAGGGACTACGGACATGGCTACAAGGGGGAGCAGTGGTAGGATTCACCTAGCGTGGAGCGTAGGTGAGTAGATTTAATATCTACAGGGGAATCGCCCACATGGCGTTATGCGTCTGGGCTAGGATTCAAATACCTGTTGCACATTCTACGTCATTGTTAGAATTGCGCCTTTACTTTATTTCCTTGATATAGTTATACTGTGACCAGCAGCTATAGGACACTGCACATATTATTGACGGTTCATGTTGCACGAGCACGGATTGTATGCTACACACACACCGTCAATAATTGCCATGTCACACACTAACTATTATAGATACTATTGCTTATCACACATGACATCTAGCTTATCGGTATACCTATAGTGTATCTTACCTTTAGTGATAGGTACATATACACCTTGCGATACAGCTACAGGTATACCATGCACATATTTTACTTATAGGTAGATACCTATACTTAGCTGTACCTTATTGATTTCGCATACATCTGGTTTCAGCTACATGTTCTCATTTATATGCTCACATTCAGATATATCGCATTTATTTGTTCCTGGATTTGCTCATTGTTTATTTGGATTTTATATGGTGTTTTCTGGATTTGGGAACCGTGGGAGTTCATGAAATTATGCATACATTGAAAAACCCGGTTTCCTTGAGATGATATTTGCGCGTCCACTATGAGTTTTATCGGTGCTGATCATATACTCCATACGAGGTGTGTTTGCCGTATGAGAGTACATGGTGGGGCCCGGTATGGTTCCCCTCGGCAAGAAGATCGATGGATTTTGCCGATTGAGCCTGGAGGCGGGCGAGTACCTACCGGTGACAGTACCCATGACTCGGCGGGGGATCACGGAGACACCGCTGGGAGTCATGTACGTATGCATATGTCGAAAGGCGAGGGACAGAGCTAGGCACTCGTGCTTTCAGGATAGCGTATGATACGTGATCAGGATTTCTGTGTCGATACTTGGCAAATTGTTTTCATGACATTTCTTTTAATACCATTGTATATATAACAGGGGATTTAGCCATTGTTATATATACCCTTACACCAATATTAGTGGAATGGGACGCTAATATATGTGTATTGCCCCCATCATATTTTATTTCTGCATACATATATATATATATAGGATGTTAGAAATTATTTGAGATTCGACTTGGGATTTAGGTGATTCATTGAGATTCGATATTGGATATGAAAGAGATTGATGGTTTGTATATTCGGGATATAGGAGATCTACTCGATATTGTACATTGAGGTGATGTGAGACTTATGATGTGAGAGCCAGTTTGGGGGCTGATTTGAGGATTTGGGATTTGAGTGTCTTGATGGATTGTGATCCGGCCACGATGTCAGGTTTCCGTGGAAATGACATATTCCACCCCATACCTCATACTTATCTATTCTTTGCACAGATTCATATATTGGTAGTACCTGTAAGTGTATCCTTATGATAGTTGCATATTTGCTTTCTCATGTCCCTATTGCATAGTTATTGCATACTATTATCATGTCATTATCGCTTCACATATTGATTGTACCTGCTATTGTACTCTCCGTTACTTTGCTTTCACATGACATGTTATTACTGCAATCGCATACCTTAGATTCATGCTGTACGTACATTCCTGCGATTACCTGCATATGTTATCTACTATTCACGAGTTGGCAACTCACCCCTGTTGTGCCACAGGTGTTTCAGGTTGTTCCCCAGAGTAGTCGAGGCAGACTATCCCGCTATTCAGCTATCATCTTTTGCTACAGATACCGCATCAGCTCACAGTATACCATTTTGCTTAGGTGGGTTAGATGATTATCTGTATTTCATATTGTACATTCGTTGTATTTTGTACTCTCCATCTACTATTGTATTGTTGACTTAGAGACTTGGTGAGGACGCTATTGTATATTATTTGTGGATTTGTTGCCTTTTTATATACAGTTTCCTTCCTATTGTCTTTATTTCTTCGCTACGGCGTCGTATATTTGTATTGTATTCATCTTGGCTAGTTTTTAAAAAAAGGGGGTGTTGCCAAAATTTTAAAGAAAGAAAGTAAGACTTTTAAAGAATTTGGGTTGCGATTTCAAATGTTTCAAAAACTTATATTATCTATTCCGTATTTTCTTGGTTTAGATTTCTGGGTTTTGGATTTCTTTTACTGCGTTACGTCTTTTGGCGTTGCGTAGTATCAGGGCCGTCACGAGCCAATTTTGGGTCGTGACAAAGTTGGTATCAGAGCGCTAGGTTTTACCTTTCAGAGTGTAGGATGACCTTAGTATGATGGAGTAGGTAACTTAAGCAGAGTAACATAGTGTGTGTATGTCTGCAGCATACCCACGATGCGATACTTCGCCTAAAGTGACCTGAGTACAATTTGCTTGAAATTCCTTCCTTGATGATTCATATTCTTGAGATTCGATACCTTATTCTCATCGAATCTTATATCTATTTATAGCCTTGCCGCCGATGACTATGGGGACTCGGAGTGATGCAGTAAGGGCCGAGGTCTGAGTTGGCTCGGGTGAGACGAGTACTGACCAGGATGGCACTCTAGTTGCACAGGTGCAGACGGATCAGCCTACGACATATACTATGGATAGACTTTTGGCAGAGATGTAGGACTTCCGCCAGACTATGATTTCTTTGGTTGATGTAGTTCGGGAGCTACGACAGGAGGTTGTCACCCCTGTTACTCAGTTGTCGCTTACGATCAGCATTCAGCTGTCTGTCACCTACATAGCACCAGTGGTTGCAGCTCCAGTTGACGAGGCACATATTCCAGAGGCTCAGAGAGTTCCAGGACAGTGGAGGACTCGTACCAGTGTACCCGCCCAGAGGCAGAGGTTTGGTCATCGAGACAGATTTCGTGGCCGTCGCGGGAGTAGCAGAGGCTTAGGACGGAGACAGTCGTTCAGCTCTCATCCCCACGATGGTCAGCAGTCAGCGCGTGGATGTTTTCGATGCGGGAGCCTTCAGCACTTCGTCAGGGATTGTTCCTTAGCACCTCGTCAAAGTCGTATTCAGAGAGGCCGTGGACGTGGAAGATTCGCTCAGAGGGCTCAGTCTACCAGAGGAGTTCATCCAGCTGCGAGTAGAGGGCAGACACAGGAGTTTGCTTCTACTCATCGGGACGCGCAGACGTCCAATGTGGAGTTTTTAGGTACCCTTGATTTATATGTTCTTTTCATGTATTCGTTGTTTTTCATGCTTGTACCGTGGTTGGGTAGATTAGTCGTAGTTGTTTTAACTTCTGTCAGCGATTCTTTTATTGCGCGACACGTATTTCAGTTGTGTGCCAATCGGATAGGAGATAGAGATTCGTCCGTCGTTTTGGTCCTTCTAGAGATGTTGGATTTGGCGTTCTCCTGGGCACGGACTGGTTAACTACGTGCTAGGCGTCTGTGGACTACCGTGAGGAAACAGTCAGGTTTGTTTTCCCCGGCAGGTCAGTTCTCGTTGTGCAGGTGGATAGTTGTGCCGCCTCTCCCAGCTTGAATTCAGCCTTTTTCGCTGTTCGGCTTTTGAGGAGATGTCGTGGATTCTTGGCGTTCATTCGTGATACCGTAGCCACAGTGGGATTGTTGGACCGAGTTCCTTTCGTGCAAGAGTTTTCCGACGTTGTTCCAGATGGGCCGGCGAAGCTTGGGAGCTTAAGGATCAGCTGCAGAGTTGTGGTTTGGGAGTTTTGTGCGCCTGAGTGTTTCGCTTTTGGAGGATCCTATTTCTGTTCGTCAAGGAGAAAGACGGCAGTTTGAGGTTGTGTATCGACGGATCGTCAATTGAACCGGCTTACGGTGCGGATAGGTATCCTTCACCTCGCCGTGACGATTTCCTCGATCAGCTCCAGAGTGCGAGACATTTTCTAAGTTCGCTTGGGATCAGGTCATCATTATTGCGGGTTCGGTATGATGGCATTCCGAAGTCTGCCTTGTGCGTGCTATGGGTTTTGTGTGTGTTAGTGAGTCACAGGATTCACTGATGCCCTAGCAGCATTCGTTGATGTGATGAACCAGATTTCTGCAGGCCGTTCCTCAACCAGTTTTCGTTGGGTTATTTACGACATTCTGGTCTATTTAATTTGTCTTGAGGGACAGGAGTAACACTTGGGGATTTGTTATGCAAATACTGGGAGAGCACCAGCAGTTCGCTAAATTCTCGGAGTGTTTCTTCAGGCTTGTTTTGTGTTGATTCCTAGGTCTTATAGTCACGGGAGATGGTTTCGTATGGTTCCGAGGGAGATCGTGACCGTACAGCTTAGGTCCAGACATGTGTGCAGGATGGAGATCCGCAAATTGTTGTGCTTAGCAGGTTTTACCGCCGTTTCATACAGGATTGCTAGAGTAGTGCTGCACCGTCGACTGAATGGACCGGAAGGGAGGTTTCTTTTCTGTGGACTGAGGCATGTGTACGGAGTTTTCGGAAGTTGGAGATTCGGTTAACAACTGCATCAGTTCTTTCTTTGCCTTTGGTTCGGGCGACTTTGTTGTTTAACTGTAATGTTTCTTGAGTGGGCTCGAGTGTGTACTGATGTGACACTACAGAGTCATCGCTTTTGCTTCCCTACATTTGGAGGAAGTACGAGAAGGATATTCCACTCATGATCTAGAGATGGCCGCGGTGGTTTTGCGTTGGAGATTTGGGGACACTACTTGTTTGAGAGTCGTGTCAGATTTTCCACGGACCACTAGAGCTTAATGAACATCTTCCTGCAGCGGATTTTGATTGTTGTGATAGTCTTCTGCAGATTTACAGTTCTTGTGTGATCGTTGAGTACAGCTTAAGTTCGTCTCTACGGAGGGGACAGCTTGCTCATGTCCGCGCCCGACCACTTTCCTTAAATCGTTTTTACGAGACACTGCCCGCCGATACTCGTTCGTCAGTGATACTTGAGCATACTCGGCTGGGTAATGATTCGGAGACCTTGAATTGTGACAATGGTGTGCTAAGTTAGGGACGCGTTTGAGTACCTGATATCATCGGGTACAGACGTGTAATCCTAGAACATGCACATCTGTCAACTCTCTGTATGCATTCAAGTTCCACCAACACTTAGCGTGACTTGTGAGATAGTTACGGGTGGACAGGGATGTAAAGTGAAGTCAGGATTCGTTTCAAGGTGTCTGTCTTGTTGTGTGCTTGGGTCGAGCATCTGAGGCCGGCTGGAGAGTTGCAATCTTTTACCGTTCCGAAGCAGGAATGGGAGCAGATCTCCACGAATTTCGTTATGGTTTCTACCCAAGTTTGGTCAGGGTGTGACTCCATTCGGATTCTTGCCGTCCGGTTATACTCAATGTGCTCAGTTGTTTCTAGTTAAGTGGTGTGTTTGTTTTGATTGTTGTCAGC
Organism: Agapanthus africanus; assembly: GCA_030015575.1. NCBI lineage: Eukaryota > Viridiplantae > Streptophyta > Magnoliopsida > Asparagales > Amaryllidaceae > Agapanthus > Agapanthus africanus. The sequence goes on from CM057342.1 coordinate 630,307,989, forward strand.
AGTTGGGGATCGTCACTCGCCATCGTTAGGGTTCTCCTTCGATAGTTGTTATCAGGAGACACTCTAATTGGCCACCTTTAGGTTTAGGGGTTAGGTCGTGTCGATCACCAGTCTGTTGTTTTTCTGACTCTGCGTAAGTAGGACTTTGGACACCAGCTAGTCTAGAGACTTCGGAGATGGTCCAGTTGTGTTAGGTCAGGATGGGAATTGTCCATTACGAACTGAGGTCTTGTGCCGACTGCCTTGGTCATAGACTCGAGTTCACAGGGACAGATCATGTATTCCTACGGACTTTTCGATGAATGACGTGTTGGATTTTGGGAAGCTTGTCCCAGGATTTAGGTCCTTCTGAGATCCTATAAGCGAGTTAGTTTCGTTGCCTTTAATTTGGCTCTTCCGCCCAGATTATTGGATTTTCACCCCGTATTCCTTGTGATGATGCTTTACAATTACCTTCATGACCTTTCTCACATGATTTGGCACCTTCATGACCTTTCACCCCGTTTCGCTCACCGGCAGCCATTGTGCTAATGGCTCGGCAGGTGGAGGAACATCGGCCAAGGGTCTTGCCATCTGTGAAGGGTTTTTCTTGGGCGTAGCCGTAAAAGTGAGATAATCACTTGGGAGGCTCTGAGCGAGATTTGAGAGTCGTAATCTTCTCTTAGAAGGTACGTATAGTATATTTTTTTTAAATTCGGGGACGAAATTCTTTTAAGGAGGGGGAGATTGTAACACCTTAGAATGTGTTTTGTGGTTAATTATATTTTATATATATGGTTTTTAATAAAAAGTTTACCAATTTTGGTTTTAAATATTTTATCCTATTTATTGAGTATTTTATTAGATTTTTCCTAGCCCTGCTCGAGCTTGTGCATGATAACTAGGGTTGTTTTGGGGGTTTAACCATGATTAGTAACATGGTGAACTAACCATTCCTTAATCTAGTTTAATATTGTTAGGTGTTTTGGGTTTTAAGCATGATGGTTGTTTTAAAATGAAAAATGATTTTAAAAGGATTTAAATTTGGGTTGATGTGTTGACCATGTGAGGGAGGGAAGAGAGAGTGCATGATGGGGCATGATGGCCTTTGCCGTGCCTAATTAAATGAAGAGAGAGAGTGGAGGGGTTGACATTGGGTGCTATCCTTTCTTTTCCTCTCACTCTTGTGCTCTTTTTCCTCTCATTCTCTCACACAAACACACACACACACACCCCTGCTTCAGCTCCAGCAGCAGCAGAAGACATAGCAGCAGCAGCAGCTCCAGCTTCAGCAACATCAGCGGCAGAGCAGCATCAACAGCAGCAGCTTCATCAGCAACACACACCCACAACAGCTCGAGCAAGGAAGCAGCAGCAGCAGCTCCAACACCAGCATCCATCAGCAGTAGCAGCAGACGTCATCTTCATCATCAGAAGCAGCAGCAGCCGAGGGCAGCAGCAGCAACAAGCAAGCAGCAGCAACAGCAGAGAGCAGCAACAGGAACCCCAGCACTTGCAGAAGCTCTTCTTCCCCCATTCACTTCCTCTCCTGCTCTCTAGGGTCCATTAGGGTATAATTTCTTGACCCAAATTCCTAGTTTGCTTGAGTTGTGCATTGATTAGTGTCGGTTTGTGTTAAATAGTGGGTTTAGTGCTAGATTAAGGTGATTTGTGTAGAATGTTGGTTAAGTGGTGATTGTGTTAGTTAACCTAGCCTATTTAAGTGTTATTAGGGTCATCTTAACTGAGAATTAACCCAGATTACACTAAAATACCATAGGGTTTCCTTTTTGTGCAAATTAGTGATTTTAAAGCGATGTATTGGCTTTCTGTGATCTGCTTTTGACCCGGGACCTTCAGGACAAAATTGAGAAAACTGGGGCATGTACACTAGGTATAGATAAGACCACCAGAACATGAGCCACCGATCCCAAAACTTGGCCGCAGATTTATTCAATCTGACCGCAAATTGCGGCCAGGAAGAGGGGTTGGGTCTTGGGGTTTTGGCTACTGTAGTCTACTGTGTAGTGTAGTGTTTTGGCATGTCTAGTTTTGTAAGATTTAACCTGTAGGAAAATCTGGGGCAATATATCGTTTTGCATGTCCGTTGTGTTTGCGCGATACGCGCGATACGTGAGAGGGTTCTGTGATCCAGCGCATCGCGGCGTGTCGCGATGGTTTTAGACGCGTACACACACGTTTTAGCGTATCGTGCACACGTGCGTTTAGTTCGCGACGCGAGTTTCTCGTTTTGGTTCGATATCGCGTTTCGCGGAATATTTGGCTTATATATGATTTCCATGTCTTATTTGCAGGTTTGCAGGCAGGGACTACGGACACGGCTACAGGGGGGAGCAGATGGTAGGATTCACCTAGCGTGGAGTGTAGGTGAGTAGATTTAACATCTACAGGGGAATCGCCCGTATGGCGTTATGCGTCTGGGCTAGGATTCAAATACCTGTTGCACATTCTACGTCATTGTTAGAATTGCGCCTTTACTTTATTTCCTTGATATAGTTATACTATGACTAGCAGCCGTAGGACACTGCACATATTATTGACGGTTCATATTGCACGAGCACGGATTGTATGCTACACACACCGTCAATAATTGCCATATCACACACTAACCATTATAGATACTATTGCTTATCACACATGACATCTAGCTTATCGGTATACCTATAGTGTATCTTACCTTTAGTGATAGGTTCATATACACTTTGCGATACAGCTACAGGTATACCATGCACATATTTTACTTATAGGTAGATACCTATACTTAGCTGTACCTTATTGATTTCGCATACATCTGGTTTCAGCTACATGTTCTCATTTATATGCTCACATTCAGATATATCGCATTTATTTGTTCCTGGATTTGCTCATTGTTTATTTGGATTTTACATGGTGTTTTCTGGATTTGGGAACCGTGGGAGTTCATGAAATTATGCATACATTGAAAAACCCGGTTTTCTTGAGATGATATTTGCGCGTCCACCATGAGTTTTATCGGTGCTGATTATATACTCCATACGAGGTGTGGTTGCCGTATGAGAGTACATGGTGGGGCCCGGTATGGTTCCCCTCGGCAAGAAGATCGATGGATTTTGCCGATTGAGCCTGGAGGCGGGCGAGTACCTACCGGTGACAGTTCCCATGACTCGGCGGGGGATCACGGAGACACCGCTGGGAGTCATGTACGTATGCATACGTCGAAAGGCGAGGGTCAGAGCTAGGCACTCGCGCTTTCAGGATAGCGTATGATACGTGATCAAGATTTCTGTGTCGTTGCTTGGCACATTGTTTTCATGATATTTCTTTTAATACCTTTGTATATATAACAGAGGATTTAGCCGTTGTTATATATACCCTTACACCAATATTAGTGGAATGGGACGCTAATATACGTGTATTGCCCCCATCATATTTTATTTCTGCATACATATATATATATATATAGGATGTTAGAAATTATTTGAGATCCGACTTGGGATTTAGGTGATTCATTGAGATTGGATATTGGATATGAAAGAGATTGATGGTTTGTACATTCGGGATATAGGAGATCTACTCGATATTGTACATTAAGGTGATGTGAGACTTATGATGTGAGAGCCAGTTTGGGGGCTGATTTGAGGATTTAGGATTTGAGTGTCTTGATGGATTGTGATCCGGCAACGATGTCAGGTTTCCGTGGAAATGACATATTCCACCCCATACCTCATACTTATCTATTCTTTGCACAGATTCATATATTGGTAGTACCTGTAAGTGTATCCTTATGATAGTTGCATATTTGCTTTCTCATGTCCCTATTGCATCGTTATTGCATACTATTATCATGTCATTATCGCTTCACATATTGATTGCACCTGCTATTGTACTCTCCATTACTTTGCTTTCACATGACATGTTATTACTGCAATCGCATACCTTACATTCATGCTGTACGTATATTCCTGCGATTACCTGCATATGTTATCTACTATTCACGAGTTGGCAACTCACCCCCGTTGTGCCACAGGTGTTTCAGGTTGTTCCCCAGAGTAGTCGAGGCAGGCTATTCCGCTATTCAACTATCATCTTTTGCTACAGATACCGCATCAGCTCACAGTATACCATTTTGCTTAGGTGGGTTAGATGATTATCTGTATTTCATATTGTACATTCGTTGTATTTTGTACTCTCCATCTACTATTGTATTGTTGACTTAGAGACTTGGTGAGGACGCTATTGTATATTATTTGTGGATTTGTTGCCTTTTTATATACAGTTTCCTTCCTATTGTCTTTATTTCTTCGCTACGGCGTCGTATATTTGTATTGTATTCATCTTGGCTAGTTTTTAGAAAAAGGGGGTGTTGCCAAAATTTTAAAGAAAGAAAGTAAGACTTTTAAAGAATTTGGATTGCGATTTCAAATGTTTCAAAAACTTATATTATCTTTTCCGTATTTTCTTGGTTTAGATTTCTGGGTTTTGGCTTTCTTTTACTGCGTTACGTCTTTTGGCGTTGCGTAGTATTAGGGCCGTCACGGGCCAATTTTGGGTCGTGACATATACACATTAAAGCAGAGACAAACCAAGTAGCATACTACTATTTCGAGCAAGATTGTCTATACAACTGTGAATATCCCAAGCTTCCATCAAGTAATATACATATTATTATGATACAGTAATGGCCTCTAGGGTATATACACTAACAATCTCCCACTTGCACTAAGGCCATGTACTGGTGTATCGAAGACCTATCATCACGATCAGCCGCTCGAACTGAGTCTGGGGCAAGGCCTTTATGAATGGGTCCGCTGTGTTTTCCTTTGTGTCCACTCTCCGCACCTCGATCTCCTGGCGATCAATGATCTCCCTGATCAGGTGATACCGCCTTAAGATGTACCTGGATTTCTGATGGGACTTTGGTTCCTTCGCTAAAGCTATAGCCCCATTGTTATCGCAATACAAAGGTATTGGGTCAATAATGGACGGAACCACCTGAAGTTCACTAATGAACTTCTTCATCCAGACCGCCTCTTTTGCGGCATCGCTTGCAGCAATGTATTCAGCCTCCATCGTCGAGTCTGCGACGGTATCCTGTTTAGAACTCCTCCAACATACCGCCCCTCCGTTGAGGGTAAATACAAAACCCGAGACAGACTTGCTGTCATCTTTGTCACTCTGGAAGCTTGAATCGGTAAAGGACTCGACCCTGAGGTCTCCATTACCATAAACCAGGAACATCTCCTTAGTCCTTCTTAGGTACTTAAGAATGTTCTTCACTGCTGTCCAGTGGTCCTCACCTGGATCTGACTGATATCGGCTTACCGCGCTTAGCGCGTAAGCTACATCTAGTCTTGTACATAGCATCGCATACATTATAGATCCTACCGCCGAAGCGTAGGGTATAGTGCTCATGCGAACCCTCTCCTCGTCAGTCTTAGGAGACATCTTCTTGGAGAGGGTAATTCCGTGCAATGCGGGTATGTTACCGTGCTTGGAATCCTCCATACTAAATCTCTTTAGTACGGTCTCTATGTATCTGGACTGCGAAAGTCCCTGTAGTCTCTTGGATCTATCTCTATAGATCTTGATCCCCAGAATGTACGAGGCATCACCCAGGTCCTTCATGGAGAACCGTTGTGACAAAAATAGCTTGACCGATTGTAGCATAGGAATGTCATTTCCTATCAAAACAATGTCGTCCACGTACAAGACTAGGAATACGACAGTTCGTCCTACAATCTTCTTATAGACACAAGGTTCATCTTCCTTCTTGATGAAATCAAATTCCTTGATTGCCTCATCAGAACAGATGTTCCAGCTCCGCGATGCCTGCTTTAACCCGTAAATGGATTTAAGCAACTTACACACCTTCCCGCTGCTCCCACTGTCTACGAAACCTTCTGGCTGATCCATATAAACGCACTCTTCCAAACAACCGTTTAGAAAAGCCGTTTTAACGTCCATCTGCCAGATTTCATAGTCATAGAAGGCAGCAATGGCAAGTAGGATCTGAATGGATTTGAGCATAGCCACCGGAGAAAAAGTTTCGTCATAGTCCAAACCAGGTCTTTGACGAAAACCTTTTGCAACGAGTCTAGCCTTATAGGTTTCCACCTGCCCATCTACACCAAGTTTCTTTTTGTAGATCCATTTGCATCCAACGGGTTTTACCCCAGGTGGAGCAATATCCAAGGTCCACCTTTATTAGTGTACATGGACTCCATTTCGGATTGCATTGCTTCCTGCCACTTATCAGAGTCCCTACTGATAATGGCCTGCCTGAAACTGGTAGGGTCATCTTCTTCCAAGATGCAATTCTCTCGATCCCCGTCTATGAGAAAATCGTAGTATCTCTCGGGCGGATGAGAAATCCTACCAGATCTGCGGAGTGGCTGAGGTTCGTCTGGGGTTATTGAATCCTGAGGTTCTGTCAAATTTTCAGTTTCAGTTTGTGGTCGCTGAATTTCTTCCAATTCTACCGTGCTTTCACTAATTTCTTTTGCAAGAAACTCCGTTTCTAAGAAAACGGCATGCTGAGCAACAAACACCTTCTGTTCCTCGGTGTGGTAGAATAGATATCCATAACCATTCTTTGGATATCCCACAAACTTACATAAAACTGACCGTGCCTCTAGTTTATCTGGTTTATGCGATTTAACATAAGCCGGACAACCCCATATCTTAAATCTTTTAAGATATGGCCTTTTTCCATTCCATATCTCGAACGGAGTCTTAGGCACAGATTTAGACGGAACATCATTCAATAGATATGCCGCTGTCTGAAGCGCATGTCTCCAGAATGAAAGAGGTAACTCAGCACTACTCATCAAGGAGTGAACCATATCCAATAGGGTACGATTCCTCCGCTCCGAAACACCGTTGTGCTGTGGTGTATAAGGAGGAGTAAGCTGAGAGAGAATGCTATTCTCTTTTAAGTAATCTAGGAATTCCCTGCTTAAGTACTCCCCTACTCTATCAGACCGGAGGATTTTGATACTTTTTCCAGTCTGGTTCTCTACTTCCTTTCTGAATTCCTTGAATTTCTCAAAAGCTTCAGATTTGTGTTTCATCAGATATACATATCCGAACCTAGAGAGATCGTCAGTGAATGTGATGAAGTACAAGAACCCACCCCTTGCATGTATAGACATCGGACCACATACATCACTGTGTATGAGTCCCAAGAGCTCTATTGCTCTTTCTCCATGTCCGGTGAACGGAGATTTGGTCATCTTCCCTTTGAGACAAGATTGACAAGTTTCATAAGATGAAAACTCGAACGCATTCAAGAGTCCATCTTTATGCAACTTACTCAGTCTTTTCTCTCCGATATGACCAAGTCTACAATGCCACAAGTAGGATTCATTCGTATCTGAATTCTTCCTCTTGCGTGTGTTTTGTATATTGAGAACTGTATTCTGATTTAGAACGTAGATACCATTACACAGTGTACCCTCTGCAACCAGTACCTTATGAAGGTAAATATTCATGATATTTCTATCAAGAACAAAGTTATATCCATCTTTATCGAGCAAAGAAACTGATATGATGTTGCAAACCATGGAGGGTACATAGTAGCAATCGTTCAAAATCATAGTCTTGCCATTTGGCAATACTAGGTGATATTCACCGATGGCTGCCGCATTAACTTGTGCTCCGTTCGCTACTCTGAGCGACATATCACCCGGTGCAACTTTCTTACTTTTTCTCAGTCCCTGCAATAAATTACAGATATGAGATCCTGATCCGGTATCAAGTACCCAGGAGGTAGGGCTGACCGTAAAACAGTTCTCAATTATAAGAACACCTGAAGTAGATGCAAAACCATGCTTCTTCTTCAACTGGGTATCCTGGGAATCCATACAATCCACTTTCCCTTGCTCATACTTATGACTGTTGTCACAAGTTAGAGCTGAACCAACGTTCCCCAGCCCCGAATAAGAATTCGTATCGGTCAAGCGATACATTTTATTATCTTGATTAGGGCGTGAAATGGTTGCTACCTGGAGAGAGAGAAAAGAAACACTCAGCGTGCGCTCTTGCAAGATTAGATTGGTTTATTAGTTTATCTAACCAGGATGTCTCCCACTGTTTCCTCAAATCCTTCTTAAAACCTTTTTAAAAGAAGAACTAGTCGGGATTTAATTCACGTCACAATACTTGCTTAACTTTTCAGCCAGGCTAGTGTCGGTACTTCGAGGGAGGTTTTCCAACGCTTTCGCGAAGTTCCTTAATTTAAGAACCTCTTTTCCTTGGGGGCGTAGCCCCGCTAACACCTTTCTAGACACCTACTAGGTTTATAGCATTGATCGTTAAGTGAAATAATCTCCCGAGAGTAATCCAACTTATCAGTGGGATCGGGATCCAACTATCATTGTGTGATGACCTAGATGGAATCCACTCTAGTCATCACACTCCAGAAGGTATGCTAAATCTACAAGTTTCAGTTTCTTTAGAAACTCCCGATGTGGTTTTTGCCCCTAACGGTTTATGACCTTGACTAGGTCAACAAGACACAAACCGTTAGTCAAGTTCTACCCGTCATTATCCTGATTGCATTAGACCCACCCGTACGTGCCCTTGACTAGGTCAACACGGCCGTACGACTGTCCTAACCAATCATATTTGCAATCCACAGAAAAATATCATTTAGCTACCGTTCACTACGCCTTGACTAGGTCAACAAACGCAGCACGAATACTAAATAATCTTAATCCGAAACGACGGAGGGCTACGGCTGGGTTTTGGCGAAAAACCCGTTAACGTAATGAACTTGATATCGTTGAAGGAACATGATTGCCTTTTTGAAAATATAGTGGCGAAAACTTTTGCTAAAGAGGTCACTCCTTGTGAAGGGATCTCGGCTCTTTCCTCGTCGAGTGAGGTGCTGGGCATTCATAAGATGAATACCTCGATGCAAAGCAAGAATGATCGACTATAGTGAAGTTATCACCCTGAAGCAAACTTTTGTCCAAGGGGTCACTCCCGATGAGGGGATCTCGGCCCTTTCCTCGTCGAATGAGGTGCTGGGCATTCATAACCGAATACCTCGATGCAAAACAAAAGTGAACGTCCTTGCAATAACAGCTTTTTGAAAAATTGTTCCAACAACGTCTTTTAGGTTTATTTTCTTGCATTAGTTTTTTTTAATGCATCCCATCATTTAAATCCTACCATTGCAGAAAACAACCAAAATATGACGTACGTTTATGCCATTCACATTCGCCACGGGGCCCCGTCATCACCCGTTAGGTTACTTAACTAACGACAGAGCGGGGGCTGGGCTAGCGCGGCTGAAAAACATAAGCAACGCCTAAATAGTTATTGTATATAGATATATAGCAATGATAGACAATCCAGATCACAGATGAACACTTTGGATATACTAGGAACCCGCGATTCGTTCAAGCCTGCAACGAAAAGCGGATTACACAGTCGTGATGAATAGCCAATACCCTACCCTAGACCCCTACGGGTGAGGCAAACTACCCGCCAAGTACCCGAAGCGAAGCAACTTCTCTCAACCCGTGAGTAGGCCACTCGGCACTTCGAGATACCCGGTAGTTTGTGCACCCCACCTTGGGTCTATCTTAGGAGCAAAAACAGTAAAAAGAATTATACAATGACGGCTACTACCCCGACCCAGTTGTTCGGCCATACAAATAATATTACATCAATTTACATATTTTTTACATGAATGAAAAAAAAAGAAACTCTCATCTCACATCCACCCCGGCTATTCATCCGCGACAATCCAACGAGTTCATATACACAAACCATCAGCATTATAGATCACAGATATGTATAACCCCCACTAATCGACGTATAGCGATTAGTAGACGTTCAATACATATATCACATCACAGATACAACCCATTAGCCAAAGTCTACAGAAAATCGACCAAAAATATGGATTTTTAAGCCCCAAAAACAAATTTTGCTTTCTGGAAAATCTGGGCAGAAAAATCATATTCTAAAAATCCCAACATACCCAAATAAGAACACTACAGAAAACCGGACCTCCAAACGAGTTAACTCGGCCGCGGTTCCGCGGCATAAGCAAGCTTATGCCGCGGTTCCGCGACGCTTTAACCGAGTTGGGGGATCGAATTTCTCCAGTGTTCTACAAAAAGCCTGAGCCGATTTTTAGTGCATGATTTATTAATTTTTGAACAGATCTAAAAATCGGCAGAAACTTGAATTTTCCGGGGTGTTTTGTGGTTTTTCGTCCGGTTGAAATTCTAGATACTTTGCTAACTTGCTAGTTTATGTTTAGCTAGGCTCTGATACCACTGTTAGGTCTATGTTACCTCTCCCGGTACTTTCGGGGTTGCGGAAACGGTAAAACAAATTTTTTTCTAGACTTGGTAACATGGACCGTAAAAGCCGGATCTTTGCTAAACTAGAAACTAGCAAATTAAGAGAGGTGCTAACTACTATGCCGTAGAAATTATACCTCATGACACCGGTCCTTCGGGTCTTCACTCCGCTGCGCCGTTTGTCCATCCATGCTCCGAGGGTTGATCCGGGCTTTGGTCACCTCCACGGCCTTCTTAAGTCAAAGACGATCCACCCGAGAGATGTACACCGAGCTCCACCTCGAGCCGAGGTAACTAGGGCAACAAGATTGCTAGTCTTGGTACCCTAGGTTGTGTAGAAGAGAAAGATGGAGGTGTTTGTCTTTGTGGGATCTTTATCTCTCAGCACATGAGATCAAAAGATGAATCAAGAGGAGGAAGAAGGAGGAGCTAGCAACCATGGAGCATTTCTTTTCTTCTCATGAGAAAGAGTAAGAAAGAGAATGAGAAAAGAAAAAATGAACTAAAGAAATTAACCATGGTTGCAATAATACACTAAATCATCATTACAAATCCTATCAAGATAAAGTTGATGGCTACATTGAAATGACCATTATCATAATCAAAAAAGAAAAAGAAAATGAAAAGAAGAGTGTAGATCTCTCATGAAGGTCAATGGTCAACCCCGGTCAACCGGTCAACAAAGCCATGAGAGGTCACGGTGGTCAAATTGTCAATGCAATTAGCCATCATAAAATTATCACTAAAAGGATTAATAAATGATGTCCGCGGCTCATAACGGTTTTGACCAAACGAATTTCCAAAACCTAATGAGTCCGCCTCAAAATGGTTTTGACCGAATCAACTGTCTGTAACCCTTCGAAAAATCGTTCAGGCAGTTTTTCGGTAATCGGCTAAAATGTCAGCTTTTTCCGTAAAAAGTCAAAATATGTATTTTTCATTGTAGACCTAATTATACAAAATTTAGATAAGATATTACTATAATTTGGTCACTAAAATACCACTTATAATTTTCTAGTTAAATAATATTTTTTCGTAATTAATTATTTTTTAATATTATTTTAAGCTTTTAAAAATACGTTAAATTAGTGATAAATACAAATTTAATTAGGAAAATTTCTTAATTAGGAATCTTTATAAACTAAAATATAGTGTTAATAAAATTGCATCATGAGTTTTCAAGATTTTTTTTCAAGGGTTTAAGAATCATATGAAAAATGATAAGAAAAAGGGTTTTTTTTTGAAAAAGTTTTGATGTAAAAGTCTAAATTGACCTTAGATGATATTTTCTTCATGGAATTTTCTACACTCTCTCTCATTTTCCTCCTCCAATTGCTCAGGCCGAGCCCCTCCCTCCTTCAGCCCTAATTTTTTTTTTCACTTTTCTTGCTTCTAAAATCATGCAAAAATCAACAAAAATACACTATTTTCTTCTCTAATTCAAATCAAAACCCTAAGCCACCTCTTTCCAACCCCAATTTAGTTTAAAACTTGAAGAAAGGAGGCATCTTTGGTGGCTTGAGCAAGCTAGGGTTCAAACTTGTGAGGTGAAAATTCTAAACTAGTTGTTAAATTGTAGTTTAATTGTGCTAAATTAGAATTTTGAAGTATCAATTTAATAGAAATTGCTTGTTCATGAAATTCAAGTAAGGGATTTGATTGTGGATTAGGGTTTGAAGCATTGTTAATAGGTTAAAGTAAGTGTTGTGGTTAGCTAGTTGTATGGTTGGATGAGTATGCTTGATAGTAGTTATTTTTATCGCAAATTTGCGATGTTTGCATTGTTATCGGGATGCTAATTGCTTACTAGATTTTTATAAATATTAGGAGGTGGTCTAATTACAATATATGGACGATAACTTTAGCATCTTATACGACTTTTAGTGTGCGCGAATGCGGGTTTTTGTCTAGTCGGGTTTTACTTTTGTCGATTGCCCCGAAATGACGATTCTAGTTAAGATTTAGCGATTTTCGTGTGTTTTCCGCGTACCGAGTGCACGTTATGTTTAATTCAAGAGCGTCGATCTTTTTATATTGTTACTTTCATCGTTGCAGGGGTATGTAATCTTATATTGTGTGTTATGCAATGCTAGGATCGGTCGGGAAAACATCGGACACGGCGCGTAAAGGCAAGGCGGTGGTCGGATCGAATTAGCGAGGCATTCAGGTGAGTAGATGTATTCATCTATGGGGGAATCGTCTGGATGGCGCGAGGCGCCCCCTAGTTAGGATTACCTTATTTCTTGCAAGACTTGTATTGCTAGTTAGTTTACCCCTTTATTTACATTGCATACCTTTACAGCTAACCGTATACTAGATTGCATGGACATTCATATACACATATGCGATATCACTTCGTAGGACACGAACACCACAACCATTGGCATCTGTTGCACGTGCACTATTCATGTGACACACACGCCTTTGGTAATTGCCATGCCACGTGCACTATAGAACCTGTTTAGCTTAGTATCGCCACTTGCATCGTACATGATATATGAAATTTGCATAGCATGTATATACCTCGCATCATCATCATACTTACATAGATTTCTAGCCACAATTCACATCGCATACCTTGTTATCATAGACATTTATCATATATAACATGTGGACATTATGATTTTCTTGAGGATTTCAGTATTGCTGCGATTTCTGGATTTTGGGGAAAACCGCAAGAATTTAACAAAAGCTTATATTTATCATTTTTAAAACAAAGTTGCGGTTTTCTCGTGATGTATGTGTCGTCCACCATGAGTTTTCATGTTTTCTGTTGGATTTCGAGACCCGATTCGAGGAGTGGATGAACCGTCTCGGGTACATGGTGGGCCCGGTATGGTACCCCGGGGCAAGAAGATCGAGTTGTAGACGATGAGCCAGGTAGGGGAAGACTACCTACCGGTGATGTCTGGCGTGGCGGATATCCGGAAGATACCGACCGTTGTCGTGAGATTTGATGACATGGGCTGATCCGGACTGACGGAGCCCGATATTTTGAGACATTGATACAGTGAGACATTGAGACAGAGGTGATATCATATTTGGTGTCGATGCTTGACACGGTTTTCAGATGATTTCTTGATGTTATTTAGCTATTATACAGATATTCTTTTTTTCTAAAGTTAAGAATGCAGAACTCTTAACATTGAAAACACTTAAAGATTTAGTAATGACATTGCATACATGTGCATGCATACTAGAGGTATTATATCACATCTGAACATACATGCTGTGATGCATTTGCGTGCATTCTTACGATTGCCTTATTAGATGTTATATTCTACTCACGAGCTGGCAACTCACCCCCGTTGTGCGACAGTGTCTTGTAGGTCGGACCCGTCATCCTTGTAGCGGCGGGCTATCTTATCATCAGCTCCTTTTGCTCAGACTCGCGACATTGCTCGTAGGTGGGTTGCGAGCACACTTTATCTCTTTTTGCTCTATCATTGTATCTAGTATTCTCCATCTACCACTTTCTATTTGTATATGCGACCTAGTGATGAGACTGAGAGATTTGTATATATGTGGTTTCTTTTGGGTCGAGCTCACTTGAGCCGACGTTGTGTTTTATGATATTTTGCATTTCTTTTATGCTCTTTTCTTGATATTACTTATATATTGCGTGTGGTTATGATCCGCCTTGGGCAAAGAGCTAGCTCCCGCTTGGGGATGCCATTTTATGATTACAGGTTATATATATCTTGTTGTACCCATTTTGGGGGATAGAATTTACAGAGGAGACTCTGCCGAAATTTTCGGGAATTTTTGATGTTTTTAAAAAGGGATTCTATGCAACTTAATTGATTTAAAAATCGTTTTCATGTAAGGTTTTCCTTCACTCTTTTTTTGCTTTTGGTTTAGATTTTTCTGGGCTTTGGTTGACTTAGGTTACGGTACGCCTTTAGACGTCTCGTAATCTAAGTGCCAGTCACGTTCCATACTTTCAGGTCGTGTCAAAGTTGGTATCAGAGCTTAGGTTTTACCTTTGTGAGTGTAGGACGACCTTGGTAGATGGAGTAGGTGACTTAAGCAGAGTGGCGTAGCGTGAGTATGATCCGCGGCATACTTACGATACGGTACTCCGCCTAAGTGACCTTAGGACATAATTTCTTGTATTTCCTTTCTTGATTCCTTGCATTCCTTGATTCAATTGCCATTTTCTTATCAGTCCTGTTTCTTATTCCAGCTTCGATGCCGCTAAATACTACGAGAGCTCAGCGGGCTGCCGCTAGGGATGAGATTCGAGCGGGCTCGTTTGAGGCGAGGATCGAGCTGGAGGATACGCCTACCCATCAGGGTCATACTGATCCGCCTTATACAGACCGTATTGCCAGATTAGAGGCCGGCATGCAAGAGTTGCGACAGATGATGGGATCTTTAGTTGAGTCCAGCCGGGCACAGAGATCCGAGGACGTTCCTTCCACCGCACAGACCACGATTGTACCTGCTGCACAGATGGTCACTCCTGCTGCTACTACGGAGACTAACCCTGTTTCACTACAGGAGTTCATGAGATTGAGACCTCCAGCTTTTACCGGCACAGATGCGACAGAGGACCCACAGGCATTTCTTGATAGGATGGCTCGGATTTGCCGTTCGTTGAGGTGTTCTGATGATAGATTGGTGGAGTTTGTGAGTTTTCGTCTGGAGGGTCTTGCCCATACATGGTACGATTCAGTAGAGAGAGGCCGAGCTGCAGGTCTACTTTCTATGACCTGGGATGAGTTTACATCTGCATTTCTTGCCCGTTTTCTTCCGGAGAGTGTCCGAGATGCTCGAGCCCGTAGTTTTGAGTCTTTGCGCAAGACTCCTGGGATGACAGTGTCGGAGTATGATATACAGTTTACCCAGTTGTCTCGATATGCTCCGTACCTAGTAGACACAGAAGAGAAGAGAATAAAGAGGTTTGTGCGAGGGCTTGATACACAGCTATTCCTTGCCATCGGCACCCAGCACTTTGATACATACGCAGCCGCGATGGATGCAGCCTTACTTTTGGAGGAGCGTATTTCTGAGACTCCGGTCGTTTCTGGGCCGAAGAGGATCCGTACTGATACGCCAGCTCAACGGCAGATGGGTAGACACCGCGATAGATTATTTCAGGGAGATGGTGGAGGCAGAGGATTGAGACGAGGTCAGTTATTTGGTTCATATCCACAGACCCAGCAGTCGTCTCCAGGATGTTTTCGGTGTGGGAGTCAATACCACCGTGTCAGAGACTGTACCATGGGACGCCAGGGCACGGCGATAGTCCCGCATGTGACCTTACCACCCTTACCACCTCCTCAGAGAGCTCTACTTCCTACTCCTTATGATGCCCCACGCCAGCCAGATGCTTCTAGAGGTCGTGGGCGTGGCGGTCCGGTTCAGAGAGGACGAGGCGACAGAGGCAGAGGCAGAGGCCGAGGTAAAGGCAGAGGACAGCCAGCTATTAGTGGTGGACAGGCTCGAATGTTTGCATTGACTCCTCAGGATGCACAGGCATCCAATGCCGTCGTGACAGGTACTCTGCCAGTATGTTCTTTTGATGCACGGGTATTATTTGATCCAGGCTCCACACATTCCTATGTATCCACGTACTTTGCACCGAGGTTGGGTCGAGAGTCTTCTCCGTTAGATCAGCCCCTTGTCGTTATTACACCGGTAGGCGAGTCTTTTGTTGCCCGTTTTGTGTACCGATCGTGTTCCGTTCGTATCGGGGAGAGAGATTCTTCGGTTGATTTGATTCTCCTCGATATGCTAGACTTTGACGTTCTTCTTGGTATGGACTGGCTAGCCACCTGTTATGCATCCGTGGACTGCCGTGAGAAAGCAGTCAGATTCAGTTTTCCTTGTGAGCTGGTTCTTGTTATTCAGGGAGATCGTAGCGCTACCCTTCCCAGCTTGATTTCTTCTCTTCGCGCTGGTCAGCTCTTAAGAAAAGGGTGTCAGGGATTCTTAGCATATGTTTGTGATACTAGCTCCACAGAGGTTCCGTTGGATCAGGTCCCTGTTGTGAGAGAGTTTCCTGATGTATTCCCTGACGAGCTGCCTAGTCTGCCACCAGAGCGCGAGATTGAGTTCTGTATTGACTTGATCCCCGGCACGGGGCCTATCTCTATACTGCCTTATCGGATGGCCCCGGCGGAGCTGAGAGAGCTAAAGGATCAGTTACAGGACTTGCTGGACAAAGGGCTTATCCGACCGAGTGTGTCACCTTGGGGTGCTCCCGTCCTGTTTGTTAAGAAGAAGGACGGAAGTATGCGCTTATGCATTGATTATCGTCTGCTGAACCGGGTTACTGTGCGGAACAGATATCCCCTACCCCGCATTGATGACTTATTCGATCAGCTCCAGGGTGCAGGGCTTTTCTCGAAGGTTGATTTACGGTCAGGTTATCACCAGTTGCGGGTTCGGAAGGAGGATATTCTGAAGACCGCCTTCCATACTCGATATGGTCATTATGAGTTCTTGGTGATGTCATTCGGGCTCACCAATGCCCTGGCAGCATTTATGGACTTGATGAACCGTGTATTCAGGCTGTATCTCGATCAGTTCATTATTGTGTTCATTGACGACATCTTGGTTTATTCTCGGAGCCGGGAGGAGCATGAGCAACACTTACGTATCACATTGCAGACTTTGAGGGAGCATCAGCTGTTCGCCAAATTTTCCAAGTGCGCATTCTGGTTAGACAGTGTCGACTTCTTGGGTCATGTGGTGACGAGAGATGGTATTTGTGTGGACCCGAAGAAGATCGAGGCAGTTCGGTGTTGGCCTAGACCAGTATCAGTTACAGAGGTTCGCAGTTTTCTAGGTCTGGCCGGCTACTATCGACGTTTTATCCAGGATTTCTCCCGCATTGCTGCACCGTTGACCGGATTGACCCGGAAGGGGGTTCCTTTTGATTGGACCCAGGCATGTGAGGATAGTTTCCAGCAGTTGAAGACTCGTCTGACTACTGCACCAGTGTTAGCATTGCCTTCAGGATCAGGCGGGTTCGTGGTATATTGTGATGCTTCTCGAGTGGGGCTGGGCTGTGTATTGATGCAGCACGACAGAGCTATCGCGTATTCTTCTCAGCAGCTGAGGAAACACGAACAGAACTACCCCACCCATGATTTAGAGATGGCTGCAGTGGTATTTGCACTTAAGATCTGGAGACATTACCTATACGGTGAGTCGTGCCAGATATTCACTGACCACAAGAGTTTGAAGTATATCTTCCAGCAGCGAGATCTGAACCTGAGACAGCGCCGTTGGATGGAGTTGGTGAAAGATTATGACTGCGAGATTCTATACCATCCGGGAAAGGCGAATGTGGTGGCAGATGCTTTGAGTAGGAGGCCCGGAGGTAGCTTATCTTGTTTGAGCGCAGTACAGATGCAGTCGACGGCGGATTGGCAGGTTTTATGTGATAGCAGAGTGCAGTTCGATTTCACTCCTACAGGGGGACAGCTGGCCCATTTCAGAGCACGCCCACAGTTTCTTGACCGTATCCGCGAGGCACAGTCCGGCGATGCCCGCATTTTAGAGATTATTGAGCAGATTCGGCAGGGCAGAGTTTCTGAGTTCGTGATTGATGATCAGGGGATACTTCGATTTGGGACTCGACTGTGCGTGGCAGATTCAGAGGGACTGAGGCGTGATATTCTTGAGGAGGCATATAGATCAGTATACAGTGTTCACCCAGGTTCCACCAAGATGTACCGTGATTTGAGAGAGGTTTAATGGTGGGACGGGATGAAGAAGGATATTACAGACTTTGTGTCGGGATGCCTGACTTGTCAGCAAGTCAAGGCCGAGCACCAGAGGCCAGCCGGCGAGTTGCAGCCTTTGCCCATCCCTGAGAGGAAGTGGGAGCAGGTCTCCATGGACTTCATTATGGGTCTACCCAGGAACAGTCGAGGGTATGACTCTATTTGGGTGATTGTGGATCGACTGACGAAAGCGGCTAACTTCCTTCCAGTGAAGGCCACTTTTGGATTTTCTCAGTACGCCCAGGTTTATATTGATGAGATAGTGTGACTGCATGGCGTTTCGACTTGCATCGTGTCCGACCGGGGCACCCAGTTCACCAGCCGGTTGTGGCAGAAACTTCAGGAAGCATTAGGCACCCGATTGAGTTTTAGCACAGCCTTTCTCCGCAGAATGACGGTCAGTCGGAGCGTACTATTCAGACTCTTGAGGACATACTCAGAGCTTGTGTTTTAGATTTCGGTGGTAGCTGGGATTGTCATTTGCCTTTGATCGAGTTTTCCTACAATAATAGCTTCCAGCAGACGATTCAGATGGCACCTTTCGAGGCTTTATATGGGAGGAGATGTCGATCGCCTGTATGTTGGACAGAGCTCAGGGAGAGCAGTGTTTTGGGGCCGCAGATTGTATAGGAGACGACCGAGAAGATACAGCTGATTCGGGACAGGATGAGAGCGGCACAGAGCAGGCAGAAATCATATGCTGACAAGCGCCGTCGCCGACTCGAGTTCGCTGTTGGCGATCATGTTTTCCTGAAGGTCTCTCCGATGAAAGGTGTGATGAGATTTGGGTGGAAAGGGAAGCTGAGTCCTAGATATGTTGGTCCTTTCGAGATCCTAGAGCGTGTTGGTCCAGTTGCTTATCGGTTAGCTCTTCCGCCCAGCTTCCCCGATGTTCACCCCGTATTCCATGTCTCGATGCTCCGCAAGTACCTTCATTATCCTTCCCATGCGATTCAGCACCAGACGATCCGGCTAGAGCGTGATCTTTCATTCACCGAGCAGCCGGTGGTCATTCTGGATCGGCAGGTGAAGAAATTGAGGTTGAAGGTTATACCGTCCGTCAAGGTCCTTTAGCGTGGCCCGAACAGCGAGGAGGTCACCTGGGAGACCTAGGTCGAGATGAGGAAGAGATATCCCCATCTTTTTGAAGGTACGCGTAGTAAAATTCTAAATTCGGGGACCGAATTTGTTGGAGATAGTGCCCTCAGAGTCAATTATTGGATCACAGGCACGTGATTGCAATGATTGAGGGGAGGACCTATCCCAGTAGGACAGTCTTACTCGAGATGATAGTATGCTATCAGGTTTATCTTTATCATCGTGTACTGCTTTAGGTGACCTTACGAGTCGCTATTGCACGTTGATAAAGTCCCTAGGATCCTTGCTTGACTACCAGCAGTATGAGGGCGATCATATACGTGAGAGCTGGAGTCTATAAGCACATCCTTAAAAGGTCCCTAGTCGTGGGAGTTTCGAGACAGGGCATCGATTCTCCAGAGTAGACTAGTGTATACAGTCGAGACCCCGACGAGGGGCGGTGGCCGGTCTCATAAGCCACTGGTGTTAGTTGGTTCGCTTAAGATGTATACAGGTGCTCATTGGGTTATGAGTACACCGGACTGGACTCGCCGGGAACCTGCTAGTTGGTATTATACCAGACGTCAGATAGCAGTTCCCTGGTGATATGTGTACAGGTTAGTTCATCGACCTGAGATCGTCATTTGTCTCGTGTGAGTTCCCACTGTGCTTTGATTACTACCCTACCACGGCTCAAAGGAGTCGTGCAAACAGGTTTTAGTTGGGTACAGTCCCGAGCCACATGGAGGCAGTGAGCGGATCTGCAGGGGTTCGTCTCTCCCGGTATTGGGGGTGAGGTCGCGCTGTGTCTAGGAGAGCCAGAACATGAAAAGACCTTGGCCAAGGCAGGAGATTTACTGGTTGGTATTCCAGTAGTATCTCAGGGTGTTCTGGGCTACACTCCGACACGACTTGTACCGCTATTGGGGGTCTGATTTTTACCAACCCCCTAGGCCCGCCATGCGATGCTCATAGACGAACGGACCGGACTGTACGGATATTGTCACTGACAGGCTCAGTAGGGTGTCAGGATGAGTTCGCTCATCGACGTCCCTTTTGGTCAATAGCTGGTGGCCCGTCACGTATGGCTGATACCTCTGACGTGCTAGTGGTTAAATCCACAGCCATAGTATTGACGAGTCTTTAGAGTCCACCACACACACAGTTACTCAAGTTTCGGGCGAAACGCTGTAGAGGCCGTATGGAGATATGGCAGGGTTCGATCAGATACGTGCGGTATTGCACGGATCATGATCGGACGGATTTTACTAGCCGGCTTTGGCTTAAACCGGATCCTAGTATTAGACAGTGTAGATTTTGTCTCATTGCATTTGTATTCAGTGGGAATACGAATGCGGGCATGTATATGCAGTAGCGGGGTTTTCCTGTAATTTATTACGGGATCAGTTTTTGGAGGTTTCCAGTTTGCATTCCGTTCCGGCCGGTTTTCCTTTGTTCCTTCACGGCCGGACTTTTCGATGGAGGGGGTTATTTGCAAGTTTGCAAATAACATTTGTGGAGGGGGTTTCTTGCATATGGATTGATAATGATGGCTTCATGATTTGACAAGTATCAAGAGATCCTTTTTCTTTCTTATCCTTTTGCTTTTTGAGATTAGAAAGGGATGTGAAACTTGCTTTTGATGTGGTCACCTCTTTGATCTCCTACACTCACCTCCCTTGTTGAAACCCACCCCATTCTTATGTGTGGCCGGCCACTTGAGAATAGAGGAAGGGGATTCATTTTTGTAGAGTGATATCTTCATCTCATTTCATTTTTCCTTTGCTAGAAAAATGATTCCAAACATCTCTCCATAGTTCATTCTTTGATTCCTCCATCAAGGCAACTTCACAACCCCTAGAGACAATGCTACTCTACACTAGTCTACAGCAAACCTTGGACGCGTCGGCTAGTCAACTTCGGGCCCGAGTTGCCTCGGTCAAGAAGTGGGAGCCCGTAAAAGATTCCGGCTATGTGGTTCCCTTTCCGACGAGGACGTGACGGACGGAGATTCCGCAGGAGATCGGAGTGGAGACGAAGACCGAAGGACACGGATCGCTTGGTATACTCCTCTACTTTTTTTTTTAGTTTGCTAGTTGCTAGTTTAATGGCCCGATCCGGGTGAAAAGTGTGCGGTGGTGCCGGTTTGCTAGTTTGAAAAGTTTTTATTTCCGCGTTTCCGGAGTCGGATCGACGGCCGGGGCGCCGCCGCAGACTTACAATGGTATCAGAGCCACGCCATTAACCTAGTCTAGCTTTGTCTAATGTGTTTTACATTTCCGGTCGAACAAATGTTCCGAAAACCCAATAACACATGTATCAGTTTTCTGTCGATTTTTTCCTGGCTCGAAAATTTTTTCAGGTTGTACAAAACTGATGTACTGGAAGTCCTAAGGATTCTGGAGAAATTCGAGACATTGATCTTTCAAGGAGAGAGCGGAACTGCGGCCAAACCCCACTTGGCGCCGCGGTTCCGCTGCAGTATGGAGGGATCAATGCTTCAACTTTTTCCAGTGGGCTTGTGGAGTGAAAATAGGGTTTCTGGAATATTATTTTGGGGCCCACTTGGTAATTTTTTATCGATCGGACATTTTAAATACATTAGTTCACAGTATTTACATTATATCTGCGACCGTGAATGTCACTTGATCGGTAAATCCTGTCTAACTGCTATAGCCCGGTTAGACGGATTTGCGAACATGACATTCACGTTGATGTTCTGTGTGTTGCTGTGATGTTGCGGATCGGTCGTGGGGGATAGCCTGGATGCAATATTAGTACAGTTTTGTTTTATATGTACATTTGATATTGCGGGGCGAGCGTCCGACATGTGAACTGCCGTCACTTCCTGTTTGTATTATTATTTTGGGGCACGACCAGGTTGCGGTCGATGTACCCGTTGTATGTATATTTTAATTTCTGTACTAGGGTTACCCCGCGGAGGAGTGCACGGATAGCCGGATTCTAGAGGGCAACGAGCCCGCATCTCATGGCGTTGAGACGGAGGGGGCTTTACTCTAGAATTGACAGGATATTCGCTGCGCTCATAGGGGGTATAGGTTGACCCAGGAGGGGTGCCCAAGTTACCGGATTCCGTGAAGTGCTGGGTGGTCCATTCACGTTGCTGAATGGGAATGCCTCGCTTCAGGTTTTGGCGGGTAACTTGCCGCGCCCGTAGGGGTCTAGGATCTCATTGCACAGGCTATCCACAGGACCAGGGGAACGTCGGGTTTTCAGCGGCTCTGGGAAACCCGGGGATCCCAGATATCTGTATTGTTCTGTGATGCTGTACATTTCTGTGATGTTGCATTTTTATCACGCCTTGAGCGAAAATTATATATTCTATATATACTAGTAGATGTTTTATATGTTTTGCATCCGCGCTAGTCCAGTCCCCGCTCTGTCGTTAGTTAGCTAACCTAACGGGTGATGACGGGACCCAGTGGCGAATGCGGATGGCATATACGTACGTCGGTATATTTTCGTTCTTTTGTGGTGTGATCAATTGATGGGACTGCGTTGATTCGGATCAATGCAAGATAAACAAACCTATTCTGATGTTGTTGGAACACTTTTTCAAAAAGCTGTTATCGCAAGGACGTTCTCTTTTGTTTTGCACAGTGGTGTTCAGTTGGAATATCCTGCTCCTCAGTCGACGAGGCAAGGGCCGAGATCCCTTCACCGGGAGTGGCCCCTTGGACAAAAGTTTGCGTCAGGGCAGTAACTTCACTATAGCCGATTACTTTTGCTTTGCATCGTGGTATTCAGTTGGAATATCCTGCACCTCATTCTACGGGGAAAGAGCCGAGATCCCTTCACCGGGAGTGACCACTTTAGCAAAGGTTTTCGTCACTATATTTTTCTAAAAAGCTATCCGTTCCTTCAACGATATCAAGTTCATTACGTTAAAGGTTTTCGCCAGAAACCATTCGTAGCCCTCCATCATTTCAGTTAAATATTAGGTAGTATTCAAGCTATGTATTTTGACCTCACGCCAAGGCATAGTGTTTGGTAGCTGCCGGGTATTTATCTGTTGCATAGATAGATGCGTTGGTTTAGGACAGTCGTACTACTATTTTGGCCTACGTCAAGGGTATGTACGGGTGGGTTCAAATTAACCTGGACAACGATGGGTAGAACTTGACATGTGACTTATGATATTTTGACCTCACGCCAAGGTCATAAGAGCATGGGGCAAAAATCCACATCGGGAGTTTCAAAAGAACTGAAACTTGCCAGATATGCGCATACCTTCTGGAGTGTGATAGCGTGAGCGGATTCCGTCACGTTATCATGCGATGATAGTTGGATCCCGATTCCCACTGATGAGTTGGTTTACTCTTCGGGTGATCCCGGCTAATTCTTCTTTCAGGTTTGGGGAAGAATTTGACGTTACAGTGGGAGGTTTCCAGATTAGATAAAGTGATAACCATTCTGATCTAGGTTAGAGTGCACGCCGAGTGTTTCTTTTCTCTCTCTCTTTGGCAGCGGCCATTAACCCGATCCTAGACTATGACTCAGTGACCAAGTTGACCGAACCTTCTTAACACTGGCTTTTGGATTGTCAGAGTTGCAGACCTCATTGCCACTCCTACTTTTACCCTTTTCTCCAGGACACCCCGTATTACTACGAACGTCCACTTCCATTGGACAAAACCATCGTATGGTTATATACGAACTCGAAGGGATTTATTCGAGGATGGTTTCTGGTTTTGGAGAAAACGAATAGGACTATTCAGTTGTCTTTTCATTTTACCTTCTCTCTGGTTGCGAGTACTCCTTGGTTTAGGAGATAGTACACCCATTACGCAAATTGGATAAGTCTTCTTCCAAACCATTGGCAGGTGCCGACCGGTAGGGAATGAAGAAAACCAATTAGCCTAAATTGTGTACAGAAGGTATTAAGTTAAGACAAAGCAAGGGATTAGTAAGAGGGCAAAGTAAACTGCGACTGCTATTCATGACCAAACCAAGTATTTCTTCGCCAATCCTAAATCACCTTTGTATTTCTCCAGGACACTCCGTATCACTACGAAGATCCCGAGTTTATTGGATAATCCATCGTATGGTTATATACGAACTCGAAAGAAACTTGTTCCAGTTCGGGGATGGATCCTGGTTCAGGAGAAATAGGAATAAGGTTTATTTAGTTGTCTTTTATCTTCACCTTCTCTCGCATTGCGAGCGCTCCTAGGATTAGGACAGTACACCCATTATGCTTATTGGATAGTCTTCTTCCAAACCATAGGCTGGTGCCGAACGGTAGGGAAGGAGGAAAACCATTTGGCCTAAATGGGTGTACTGAAGGTAATGACTAAAGACATATAAAGGGATTTAGAGAGATGGCAAAGAGATATATGGCTAAAGTTGTGAATCTGGATAATGGAAGAGGCATTACTAGGAATACCAGGATACCCCATCGAAGCATTTCAATGTTTCAGTTTCACCGTGTACTGTTAAAAGAAAACTGTTTTCCCAATTAGACACTTGCTCCAGGGTATGTATTTACCAGGTAGGATTCTCACATCTGTATGGTTTTACAGATGATGAGTGGGAGTAAGTTATTAGGAATTAGGTGACCATCCTCACTATATCGGGATTCGTTGTAATCGGTGATATTTGAGGAAGTCCCCTGGGTTGTTTGCCGGTCGGCAAATATTTGGTTTTGAATATCCGCGGTTATGCACCAATTTCAAATTGATATATCTGTACGTCTATTTTTATAGAGTGAGATATACCTTTTTGAAATTATGTCTATGACATTTACCTATATCAGTTTATGGTTAGGTAAGGAGCATTGAACAGCGGTGTAATTCTTCTTAACCATAAGTACAGTTTTCAACATACGGCACACAGTGAACGAGTCATTTGACTCAAGGGACTTATACAGAGTATTGTATATTGTCCAGTGTCCATTAGGACAGAGGGGTTGGTTCTCGTACTATATTCGGCTTACTTATGACTTCTCTAGTATTTAGACAAGTGTTTCGTAGAAACACAAGGTCCGAATTTTGAGAAGTTATAGGTATAAGAGTAAAGTAGAGAACCAGGTATTGCAAGTATCGGGATTTTTCAAGGCGATCTAAGATGTAGATACTTGTGAATGGTATTCAGTTGATAGTAATGAGAACTTGCTTCTCCTTCAGGTTACTCATAATTGGAAGTATTCCTAAGTTGAGTAACGCTGATCGGCCTCTCTTCCATTTAGTTGACATGCACTGGAGACAGCTGCATGATTTGAATCTGGTTCAATTAAATCAGTGCCTCTGTTTCTATATTGGATATAGAACAGTTCATATCTTGACATTGTTAATGTACGGGGAGTTGTTCGGCTTCTGCTTAAAACCAGACTCTGGATGACATAAGGAACGTTTCTGTAATGGCTGTTTGTGGGTTGACCCGGGCTATGACGAGGGTTGACTTTCTACCATCTGGAAGATCAATAGTGATATTGTTCTTGACTCACCACAGTTTTAATAAAAATGGTTTTTTTTTTCAGAAAACAGGAGTGGGAGTATGGTAGAACTGGAAGTGATTCCAGAACCGCAAACGATTACAGAAGATTTGATAAGAACCTAAACATTCAATCTGGTTTGACATTCCATTGGCCACTCCGCAGATATGGTGGGTAACCTCAGGCACCCGAGAGGTACTTCGGTATGCTCAGGGACGGTGGCAGGGAGGTTCTTGTTTACCCAGACTTGCCATTGCTATTGTTCCAGACTGTGAGACCCGGCAGGAGGATGAGTATAGCGTCGTTCTAAACTGGCTTTAGAAGTGCATGTGTATATGACTCTGCCAGAGGGTTGTCGTAGTCAGTGGGAGCAGCGGAAGAATTGGTGGACAGGAGGCTTATGTCTATTTATAGACTAAAGCAGGTATAGCGGAGATAGATCATCTATTCCTGATGTGACAGTCATAGGTTTGACTTCATCAGAAAAAGGGATGGATCTGTTAAGAAGGTAGTAGAGTGTGATGTCCTGGTATTTGATGACATACACAGAGTAGGAAGTGATATTCCTATACTACAATCGGTTATACTTTGGTTTTCACACAGTGGTTTCTCCACATAGGACTTGGATATTATATCAGACATTCTGATTACTAGATCTATGGTTTTAGATCTAGATTTGGGTGGTTTCCCAATCAGGGTACTTAGACAGCATTCTATGAGTATTTAAAATGGACGACTCCTAGCATGGTGGTGTACCTGCAGGTAATGGAGTCACCCTCTCTAAAGGTGTCTTACAGACTAAAGGGGAGAGGGATGTGCATGATTGACAGATCACTTGCTTAGGCAATTGAATCAATCATGAGATGTCAAGTACCACACCAGATGTTGTTCTTGCAGTAGGTGCAATAAATTGATATTGATCCAATCCTGGAGAAACGGTCGGAAGCAGTTTTAGAACATAAGTTGATGTTCTAGGGATTTGATAACGGTAGCCTCTTTTAGGAGACGGTTATCATTCCAGGCTTCCAAGGTGACCTGGATGGCAGAGTGGCTGTCAGAGTTATAGTTTTCCCTCTGACGAGGGGCGGTATTTTGGACAGGTGGTCCAGGTGGATACTGAGGGAAGGCATGGCGCAGGATACTGATTAAGTTCAGTTGACGATACAGTCTAAGAAGTTTGGATTTGGAGTTCATTTATGAGCTAGGTCCCATCAGACATCCAGACATTCTAAGACAGGTATTGCTCATTTCGGGAGATGGCTTTCTCCGCGAACTTGAGATAAAGAGGGACATAGAAAGAAACACCAGAGCGGATCCACTCACTGAGGCTATTCCTCGAACGCAATAGTTTCGCAAACGAGCTTTGTGAGACTGACTAGTAGAGGAGTTGGGTGTTCGGTATCACACGGGATGTGAGTATGCGACATCGCAATAATTAGCCTTGAGTGCAAGTGGGAGATTGTTGGAGATAGTGCCCTCAGAGTCAATTATTGGATCACAGGCACGTGATTGCAATGATTGAGGGGAGGACCTATCCCAGTAGGACAGTCTTACTCGAGATGATAGTATGCTATCTGGTTTATCTTTATCATCGTGTACTGCTTTAGCTGACCTTACGAGTCGCTATTGCACGTTGATAGAGCCCCTAGGATCCTTGCTTGACTACTAGCAGTATGAGGGCGATCATATACGTGAGAGCTGGAGTCTATAAGCACATCCTTAAAAGGTCCCTAGTCGTGGGAGTTTTGAGACAGGGCATCGATTCTCCAGAGTAGACTAGTGTATACAGTCGAGACCCCGACGAGGGGCGGTGGCCGTTCTCACAAGCCACTGGTGTCAGTTAGTTCACCTAAGATGTATACAAGTGCTCATTGGGTTATGAGTACACCGGACAGGACTTGCCGGGAACCTGCTAGTTGGTATTATACCAAACGTCAGATAGCAGTTCCCTGGTGACATGTGTACAGGTTAGTTCATCGACCTGAGATCATCATTTGTCTCATGTGAGTTCCAACTGTGCTTTGATTACTACCTTACCACGGGTCAAAGGAGTCGTGCAAACAGGTTTTAGTTGGGTATATTCCCGAGCCACATGGAGGCAGTGAGCGGATCTGCAGGGGTTCGTCTCTCCCGGTATTGGGGGTGAGGTCGCGCTGTGTCTAGGAGAGCCAGAACATGAAAAGACCTTGGCCAAGGCAGGAGATTTCATGGTAGGTATTCCAGTAGTATCTCAGGGTGTTCTGGGCTACACTCCGACACGACTTGTACCGCTATTGGGGGTCTTACTTTTACCAACCCCCTAGGACCGCCATGCGATGCTCATAGACGAACGGACCGGACTGTACGGATATTTTCACTGACAGGCTCAGTAGGGTGTTAGGATGAGTTCGCTCATCGACGTCCCTTTTGGTCAATAGCTGGTGGCCCGTCACGTATGGCTGATACCTCTGACGTGCTAGTGGTTAAATCCACAGCCATAGTATTGACGAGTCTTTAGAGTCCACCACACACACAGTTACTCAAGTTTCGGGCGAAACGCTGTAGAGGCCGTATGAAGATAAGGCAGGGTTCGATCAGATACGTACGG
This sequence comes from Agapanthus africanus, assembly GCA_030015575.1. NCBI lineage: Eukaryota > Viridiplantae > Streptophyta > Magnoliopsida > Asparagales > Amaryllidaceae > Agapanthus > Agapanthus africanus. The sequence goes on from CM057342.1 coordinate 630,336,144, forward strand.
TATTGCACGGATCGTGATCGGACGGATTTTACTAGCCGGCTTTGGCTTAAACCGGATCCTAGTATTAGACAGTGTAGATTTTGTCTCATTGCATTTGTATTCAGTGGGAATACGAATGCGGGCATGTATATGCAGTAGCGGGGTTTTCCTGTAATTTATTACGGGATCAGTTTTTGGAGGTTGCCAGTTTGCATTCCGTTCCGGCCGGTTTTCCTTTATTCCTTCACGGCCAGACTTTTCGATGGAGGGGGTTATTTGCAAGTTTGCAAATAACATTTGTGGAGGGGGTTTCTTGCATATGGATTGATTATGATGGCTTCATGATTTGACAAGTATCATGAGATCCTTTTTCTTTCTTATCCTTTTGCTTTTTGAGATTAGAAAGGGATGTTAAACTTGCTTTTGATGTGGTCACCTCTTTGATCTCCTACACTCAGCACCCTTGTTGAAACCCACCCCATTCTTATGTGTGGCCGGCCACTTGAGAATAGAGGAAGGGGATTCATTTTTGTAGAGTGATATGTTCATCTCATTTCATTTTTCCTTTGCTAGAAAAATGATTCCAAACATCTCTCCATAGTTCATTCTTTGATTCCTCCATCAAGGCAACTTCACAACCCCTAGAGACAATGCTACTCTACACTAGTCTACAGCAAATCTTGGACGCGTCGGCTGGCCAACTTCGCGCCCGAGTTGCCTCGGTCAAGAGGTGGGAGCCCGTAAAAGATTCCGGCTATGTGGTGCCCTTTCCGACGAGGACGTGACGGACGGAGATTCCGCAGGAGATCGGAGTGGAGACGAAGACCGAAGGACACGGATCGCTTGGTAAACTTCTCTACTTTATTTTTTAGTTTGCTAGTTGCTAAGTTAATGGCCCGATCCGGGTGAAAAGTGCGCGGTGGTGCCGGTTTGCTAGTTTGCAAATTTTTTTTTTCCGCGTTTCCGGCGTCGGATCGACGGCCGGGGCGCCGCTGCGGAATTACAACGAATTTCTTTAAGGAGGGAAGATTGTAACCCTTCGAAAAATCGTTCAGGCAGTTTTTCGGTAATCGGCTAAAATGTCAGCTTTTTCCGTAAAAAGTCAAAATAGGTGTTTTTCATTGTAGACCTAATTATAACAAATTTAGATAAGATATTACTATAATTTGGTCACTAAAATGCCACTTATAATTTTCTAGTTAAATAAAAAAAATTTCGTAATTAATTATTTTTTTATATTATTTTAAGATTTTAAAGATACATTAAATTAGTGATAAATACAAATTTAATTAGGTAAATTTCTTAATTAGGAATCTTTATAAACTAAAATATAGTGTTAATAAAATTGCATCATGACTTTTCAAGATTTTTTTTCAAGGGCTTAAGAATCATATGAAAAATGATAAGAAAAAGGGGTTTTTTTTGAAAAAGTTTTGATGTGAAAGCCTAAATTGACCTTAGATGATATTTTCTTCATGGAATTTTCTACACACTCTCTCATTTTCCTCCTCCAATTGCTCAGGCCGAGCCCCTCCCTCCTTCAGCCCTAATTTTTTTTTTCACTTTTCTTGCTTCTAAAATCATGCAAAAATCAACAAAAATACACTATTTTCTTCTCTAATTCAAATCAAAACCCTAAGCCACCTCTTTCCAACCCCAATTTAGTTTAAAACTTGAAGAAAGGAGGCATCTTTGGTGGCTTGAGCAAGCTAGGGTTCAAACTTATGAGGTGAAATTTCTAAACTTGTTGTTAAATTGTAGTTTAATTGTGCTAAATTAGAATTTTGAAGTATCAATTTAATAGAAATTGCTTGTTCATGAAATTCAAGTAAGGGATTTGATTGTGGATTAGGGTTTGAAGCATTGTTAATAGGTTAAAATAAGTGTTGTGGTTAGCTAGTTGTATGGTTGAATGAGTATGCTTGATAGTAGTTATTTTTATCGCAAATTTGCGATGTTTGCATTGTTATCGGGATGCTAATTGCTTACTAGATTTTTATAAATATTAGGAGGTGGTCTAATTACAATATATGGACGATAACTTTAGCATCTTATACGACTTTTAGTGTGCGCGAATGCGGGTTTTTTTCTAGTCGGGTTTTAGTTTTGTCGATTGCCCCGAAATGACGATTCTAGTTAAGATTTAGCGATTTTCGTGTGTTTTCCGCGCACCGAGTGCACGTTATGTTTAATTCAAGAGCGTCGATCTTTTTATATTGTGACTTGCATCGTTGCAGGGGTATGTAATCTTATATTGTGTGTTATGCAATGCTAGGATCGGTCGGGGAAACATCGGACACGGCGTGTAAAGGCAAGGCGGTGGTCGGATCGAATTAGCAAGGCATTCAGGTGAGTAGATGTATTCATCTATGGGGGAATCGTCTGGATGGCGCGAGGCGCCCCCTAGTTAGGATTACCTTATTTCTTGCAAGACTTGTATTGCTAGTTAGCTTACCCCTTTATTTACATTGCATACCCTTACAGCTAACCGTATACTAGATTGCATGGACATTCATATACACATATGCGATATCACTTCGTAAGACACGAAAACCATTACCATTGGCATCTGTTGCATGCACACTATTCATGTGACACACACGCCTTTGGTAATTGCCATGCCACGTGTACTATAGAAACTGTTATCTTAGTATCGCCACTTGCATCGTACATGATATATGAAATTTGCATAGCATGTATATACCTCGCATCATCATCATACTTACATAGATTTCAAGCCACAATTCACATCGCATACCTTGTTATCATAGACATTTATCATATATAACATGTGGACATTATGATTTTCTTGAGGATTTCAGTATTGCTGTGATTTTTGGATTTTGGCGAAAACCGCAAGAATTTAACAAAAGCTTATATTTATCATTTTTAAAACAAAGTTGCGGTTTTCTCGTGATGTATGTGTCGTCCACCATGAGTTTTCAAGTTTTCTGTTGGATTTCGAGACCCGATTCGAGGAGTGGATGAACCATCTCGGGTACATGGTGGGCCCGGTATGGTACCCGGGTCAAGAAGATCGAGTTGTAGACGATGAGCCTGGCAGGGGAAGACTACCTACCGGTGATGTCTGGCGCGGAGGATATCCGGAGGATACCGACCGTTGTCGTGAGATTTGATGACATGGGCCGATCCGGACTGACGGAGCCCGATATTTTGAGACATTGATACAGTGAGACATTGAGACAGAGGTGATTTCATATTTGGTGTCGATGCTTGACACGGTTTTCAGATGATTTCTTGATGGTGTTTAGCTATTATACAGATATTCTTTTTTTCTAAAGTTAAGAATGCAGAACTCTTAACATTTAAAACACTTAAAGATTTAGTAATGACATTGCATACATGTGCATGCATACTAGAGGTATTATATCACATCTGAACATACATGCTGTGACGCCTTTGCGTGCATTCTTACGATTACCTTATTAGATGTTATATTCTACTCACGAGCTGGCAACTCACCCCCGTTGTGCCACAGTGTCTTGCAGGTCGGACCCGTCATCCTTGTAGCGGCGGGCTATCTTATCATCAGCTCCTTTTGCTCAGTCTCCCGACATTGCTCGTAGGTGGGTTGTGAGCACACTTTATCTCTTTTTGCTCTATCATTGTATCTAGTATTCTCCATCTACCACTTTCTATTTGTATATGCGACCTAGTGATGAGACTGAGAGATTTATATATATGTGGTTTCTTTTGGGTCGATCTCATTTGAGCCGACGTTGTGTTTTATGATATTTTGCATTTCTTTTATGCTATTTTCTTGATATTACTTATATATTGCGTGTGGTTGTGATCCTCCTTGGGCGAAGAGCTAGCTCCCGCCTGGGGATGCCATTTTATGATTACATGTTATATATATCTTGTTGTACCCATTTTGGGGGATAGAATTTACAGAGGAGACTCTACCAAAATTTTCGGAAATTTTTGATGTTTTTGAAAAGGGATTCTATGCTACTTAATTGATTTAAAAATCGTTTTCATGTATGGTTTTCCTTCACTCTCTTTTTCTTTTGGTTTAGATTTTTCTGCGCTTTGGCTGACTTAGCTTACGGTACGCCTTTAGACGTCTCGTAATCTAAGTGCCAGTCACGTTTCGTACTTTCGGGTCGTGACACTGTCAAAACCCTAATGAGCCTGCCACATAATGGTTTTGGCCGAACTAACTGCCAAAACCCTAATGAGGCACCTCCTCCTTCATCGATCCGCAAAACTGTGCATACACACCTGCATCCGCATTCCGTAGAATATGAATGCACAGAAGACAAAACAAATCCATCCGTGCAATACTAGGATCCGGCTTAAACCAAAACCCACTAGTATTGCCTGCCCGAACACCACACGCACACAAGTGTACATAAGTGATCGCAGCCCTACCGTAAAACTATACGGCCTCTACACGTTTCGCTCAGTGCAGGGAAACTCTCTGTGTGGGACTCTAAAGACTCGACACTACGCTGGCAGTGGGTTTAACCACAGACCGCAAGCGGCACTAGCTGTACGTAACGGTCCCCAGGTAGATGTCGATAAGAAGGCCGATGAGGTAAACCCATCCGAACTCCTACTGAGCCTGTATGTGACAATCTCCGTACAGTCCGGTCAGTTCGTCTGATACATCGCATGGCGGGCCTAGGGGGGCGGTAAACGTCAGTCCCCTAATAGCGGTACAAGTCTTGTCGGAGTGAAGCCCAGAACACCCTGAGATAACACTGGAAACCTACCAGTATATCTCGCTTGCCCTGGCCAGGGACTACTCGTGTAATGGCTCTCCTAGACACAGCGCGATGTCAACTCCCAATGCCGGGAGAGACGAATAATGTCTAACCGTCACTGCCTCCAAGTGCTTCGGGACTGCTCCCAACTACTACCTGTTTGCACAACTCAGTAGAGCCGTGGTAGGGTAGTAATCAAAGAACAGTGGGAACACACTCGAGGCGAAGTGACAGTGTCAAGTCAGCGGACTAAGCTGTACTCATGTCACCTGGGAACTGATAACTGACGATAGGTATAATACCAACCATCAGTTCCCGACGAGTCCTGTCCAGTGTACTCGTAACCTAACGAGCACCCGCATACTATCTCAAGTACGACGTACTGACGGCTGTGGGACAGACCGTCTCTCGTGCTGGGATGAGAAGCGCATACGCTAGTCTACTCTGGAGTATCGATGCCCTATCTCGATAATCCCACGACTAGGGACGTGTATAAGGATGTGCTTGTGGATTACCCAGCCCCCACGAGTGTGATCGCCATCACAACACTGGTAATCAAGCAAAGATCCTAAGGGCTCTACTAATGCGTATAGGTGATATAATAAAGAAACACATGTACACATTAAAGCAGAGACAAACCAAGTAGCATACTACTATTTCGAGCAAGATTGTCTATACAACTGTGAATATCCCAAGCTTCCATCAAGTAATATACATACTAGTATGATACAGTAATGGTCTCTAAGGCATATACACTAACAGTTATTGTTTACCCAGACATTCCATTGCTGTTGTTCCAGACTGTGAGACCCGGCAGGAGGATGAGTATAGCGTCGTTCTAAACTAGCTTTAGAAGTGTACGTCTATATGACTCTGCCAGATGGTTGTCATGGTCAGTGAGAGCAGCGGAAGCATAGTGGACAAGTGGCTTATGTCTATTTATAGACTAAAGCAGATATAGCAGAGATAGATCATCTATTTCTGATGTGACAATCATAGGTTTAACTTCATCAGAATAGGGGATGGATCTGTTAAGAAGGTAGTAGGGTGTGATGTCCTGGTATTTGGATGACACACACAGAGTAGGAAGTGAAATTCCTATACTACGATAGGTTATATTTTGGTTGTCACACAGTGGTTTCTCCACATGGGACTTGGATTTTATATCAGACATCCTGATTATTGGATCTATGGTTTTAGATCTAGATTTGGGTAGTATCCTAATCTGGGTACTTAGACCGCATTCTAAAGGTGCTTTAGAATGGACGACTCCTGGCACGGTAGAGTACCTGCAGGTGATGGAGTCACCCTCTCTAAAGGTGTCTTACAGACTAAAGGGGAGAGGGATGCGCATGATTGGCAGATCACTTGCTTAGGCAATTGAGTCAATCATGAGATATCAAGTACCACACCAGATGTTGTTTTTGCAGTAGATGCAATAAGTTGATATTAATCCAATCCCGAAGAAACGGTCGGAAGCAGTTTTAGAACATAAGTGGATGTTCTAGGGATATGATAACGACAGCCTCATTCAGGAGACGGTTATCATTCCAGGCTTCCAAGGTGACCTGGATGACAGAGTGGCTCTCAGAGTTATAGTTTTCCCTCTGACTAGGGGCAGTAGTTTGGACAGGAGGTCCAAGCGGATACTGAGGGAGGCATGGCGCAGGATATGGATTAAGTTCAGTTGACGATACAGTCTAAGAAGTTTGGATTTGGAGTTCATTTATGAGCTAGGTCCCATCAGATATCAAGACATATTCTAAGACAGGTATTGCTCATTTCGGGAGATGGCTTTCTCCGTGAACTTGAGATAAAGAGAAACATAGAAAGAAACATCTGAGCGGATCCACTCACTGAGGCTATTCCTCGAACGCATTAGTTTCGCAAACGGGTTTTGTGAGACTGATTAGTAGAGGAGTTGGGTGTTCGGTATCACACGGGCTGTGAGTATGCGACATCGCAATAATTAGCCTTGAGTGCAAGTGGGAGATTGTTGGAGACAGTGCCCTCAGAGTCAATTATTGGATCACAGGCACGTGATTGCAATGATTAAAATGGGACCTATACTGTTAGAACAGTCTTACTCAAGATGATAGTATGCTATCTGGTTTATCTTTATCATCATGTACTGCTTTAGGTGACCTTACAGGTCACTATTGCGCGTTGATAGAGCCCTTAGGATTCTTGCTTGACAGCCAGCAGTATGATGGCGATCATATACGTGAGAGCTGGTAGTCTATAAGCGAATCCTTAAAAGGTCACTAGTCATGGGAGTTTTCGAGACGGGGCATCGATACTCCAGAGTAGACTAGTGTATACAGTCGAGACCCCGACGAGGGGCGGTGGCCGGTCTCACAAGCCACTAGTGTCAGTTGGTTCACCTAAGATGTATACAGGTGCTCATTGGGTTATGAGTACACCGGACAGGACTCGCCGGGAACATGCTAGTTGGTCTTATACCAGACGTCGGATAGCAGTTCCCTGGTAACATGTGTACAGGTTAGTTCATCGACCTGAGATCGTCATTTGTCTCAAGTGAGTTCCTACTGTACTTTGATTACTACCCTACCACGCTCAAAAGAGTCGTGTAAACAGGTTTTAGTTGGGTACAGTCCCGAGCCACATGGAAGCAGTGAGCGGATCTTCAGGGGTTCGTCTCTTCTGGTATTGGGGGTGAGGTCGTGCTGTGTCTAGGAGAGCCATTACATGAAGTCCTTGGCCAAGGCAGGAGATTTACTGGTAGGTATTCCAGTAGTATCTCAGGGTGTTCTGGGCTACACTCCGACATGACTTGTACCGCTTTTGGGGGTCTGACTTTACCAACCCCCTAGGCCCGCCATGTGATGCTCATAGACGAACGGACCGGACTGTACGGATATTTTCACTGACAGGCTCAGTAGGTGTCACGACCCAAAGTTCGGCCCGTGACCGGCACTTAACCACGTAACGTCTACAGGCGTAACGCGATTAAGTAAGCCGAAACCCAGAAATCAAAACCATTTAAAATATAGAGTGTTAAAACATTTTAGTAGAAGCATTTGTAAAATGTTTAGAAAACCTTAAGTAATTTAGTAGAAATCCTTTTTAGTTCAAGAGTTATATTTTAATAATTTTGGCAACATTTCCTTTATAAAAGTTTGTCCCGCAAGTCGGGTAAAAGGCAAGGTGTAATAGAAGTAACATGTGAAATGAATAGAGCATCATAAAGGGAGAATCGCGCTCAACGGCGGAACAATCACCATAATATGATATACGACGCCGTAGCGACGAATAAGCAGTAGAGAAAAGACAAATGACATAAAAGATAAGACTGCATAATAAAGTCGGCTCACAGCGAGCTCGACACCAGAGTACAAAATAACATACATCGTCCTCACAACTGTCTCTAAGTCAATACATGAAGGTAGATGGAGAATACTAGATACATCAATGTACAACTGAAAAGTAAACAGGTACCGCACAAAACCCACCTAATAGCAAAAGGACTAGCATGCCAAAGCAGAGGTATCTGTGCCAAAAGATGCGATAAACAGCCAGCCGCGACTACTCCAAAGGGCAACCTGCAAGCACTGTGGCACAACGGGAGTGAGTTGCCAACTCGTGAATAGTAGATAACACATAAAGGTAATCGCGAGGATGCATGTACTGCGATACTATAATCTATGCCAACAGATAACATCTATATGATGAACTGGATGCTCAAGACATGCAACAAATGCGATATTATAACATCCCTATGTTTTGAGCAGGGTGTGCAGTAGTCGTGCATGCCGTATGTGCTCTATCAGGTACCACAGATACAGGATGAGATGCGTAATACTAAATGCTGAGCATGGGAATAAATAATATTTACACGAAATATCAACATGGAAAAACAGTCGGTGTCAAACAGTACAACCAAATCCCAGTAAAACTCAGTGCCCAACATCGGCACTCAAAATATTAAGAAACACTCGTGTCCAGCATCAACACGCAAATCCGCATATATCGGGCATCCGTCAGTCCGGGACAACCTTCTCTCTCATATATCGGGCATCCGTCAGTCCGGGTCAGCCCCTTTCTCATACATCGGGCATCCGTCAGTCAGGGTCAGCTACTCTCTCATACATCGGGCATCCGTCAGTCCGGGTCAGCCCCTCTCTCATACATAAAGGGAAACCGGGTTTCCTTTTAAACAGTGCGTATTTTCTTAAAATATTACTCCGGTTCCCAAATCCAGAAATCACATAAATCCAAACTCCATGCGTAAATCTATGCAATGTGTCGTATGACACTAAGAGTAAAAAGGGAGGGAAAACTGCTCTTTTAAAAAATCCTGTTTTGAAAATATCACATGCGGTCCCTTAGTTTTTAATCATGTCAATGTCATCTATGTATGTGTATAGGTATGGATATGCAAATGGGTATATAAGCAATGTGAATGTAGTAATGCACATGGGTACTAATATGGATATCCGATGTATGTAAGTCCACGGCGGCGCCCCGGCCGTCGATCCGACGCCGGAAATGCGGAAATGAAAAACTTTGAAAACTAGCAAACCGGCACCACCACGCACTTTTTACCCGGATCGGGCCATTAACCTAGCTACTAGCAAACATCAAGATGGGTAGAGAAGTATACCAAGCGATCCGTGTCCTTCGGTCTTCGTCTCCACTCCGATCTCCCGCGGAATCTCCATCCGTCACCTCCTCGTCGGAAAGGGCACCACGTAGCCAAATACTTTTACGGGCTCCCATCTCTGGACCGAGACAACTCGGGCACGAAGTTGGCTAGCCGACGCGTCCATGATTTGCTGTAGAATAGTATAGCAGCCATTGTCTCTTTGAGGGTTTGAAGTTGCCTTTGGATGGAAGTAGGAATCAAGAACTTTGGAGAGGTGAGAAGGATTTTGTGAGCTAGCCAAATGAGATAATCAAATTTTTTCTCATACAAAATGAAACCTCTCTCTCTCTCTCTCAATGAAGTGGCCGACCCCGCTTTTTTCAAATGGTGGAGGAAAAATACAAATCATGAAGGCAGGTGATGGTAGGAAAAAGGAGAGGGTGACCACAACCCAAAGTGAATGATAACAATATCAAATCAATATCTTATCCATTCAAATCACATAAAAGCAGGAAAAGCAAAGATGCTTTCATAATCTATCATTTCACAAATAAACCCTCCACAAAATGTTATTTGCATACTTGCAAATAACCCCCTCCATCAGAAACTCCGGCCGTGAAGGAACAAATGAAAACCGGCCGGAACGGAATGCAAACTGGAAACTACAGAAAACTGATCCCGTAATAAATTACAGGAAAACCCCGCGACTGCATATACATGCCCGCATTTGTATTCCCACTGAACACAAATGTAAAGAGACAATATCTACACTATCTAATACTAGGATCCGGCTTAAAGCAAAGCCGGCTAGTAAAAACCGTCCGATCACGATCCGTGCAATACCGCACGTATCTGATCGAACCCTACCATATCTCCATACGGCCTCTACAGCGTTTCGCCCAAAACTTGAGTAACTGTCTGTGTGTGGTGGACTCTAAAGACTCGTCAATACTATGGCTGTGGATTTAACCACTAGCACGTCAGAGGTATCAGCCAATACGTAACGGGCTACAAGGTACTGACCAAAAGGGATGTCGATGAGCGAACTCATCCTGATACCCTACTGAGCCTGTCAGTGACAATATCCGTACAGTCCGGTCCGTTCGTCTATGAGCATCGCATGGCGGGCCTAGGGGGGTGGTAAAAGTCAGACCCCCAAAAGCGGTACAAGTCGTGTCGGAGTGCAGCCCAGAACTCCCTGAGATACTACTGGAATACCTACCGGTAAATCTCCTGCCTTGGCCAAGGACTTTTCATGTTCTGGCTCTCCTAGACACAGCGCGACCTCACCCCCAATACCGGGAGAGACGAACCCCTGCAGATCCGCTCACCGCCTCCATGTGGCTCGGGACTGTACCCAACTAAAACCTGTTTGCACGACTCCTTTGAGCCGTGGTAGGGTAGTAATCAAAGCACTGTGGGAACTCACACGAGAAAAATGTCGATCTCAGGTCGATGAACTAACCTGTACACATGTCACCAGGGAACTGCTATCTGACATCAGGTATAATCCCAACTAGCAGGTTCCCAGCGAGTCCTGTCCGGTGTACTCATAACCCAATGAGCACCTGTATACATCTTAGGTGAACCAACTGACACCAGTGGCCTGTGAGACCGGCCACCGCCCCTCGTCGGGCTCTCGACTGTATACACTAGTCTACTCTGGAGAATCGATGCCCTGTCTCGAAACTCCCACGACTAGGGACTTTTAAAGGATTTGCTTATAGACCCCAGCTCCCACTTATATGATCGCCCTCATACTGCTTGAAGAAAAGCAAGAATCCTAGGGGCTCTATCAACGTGTAATAGCGACTCGTAAGGTCACCTAAAGCAGTACACGATGATAAAGATAAACCAGATAGCATACTATCATCTCGAGTAAGACTGTCCTACCGGCATAGGTCCTCCCTCAATCATTGCAATCACGTGCCTGTGATCCAGTAATTGACTCTGAGGGCACTATATCCAACAATCTCCCACTTGCACTCAAGGCTAATTATTGCGATGTCGCATACTCACAGCCCGTGTGATACCGAACACCCAACTCCTCTACTAGTCAGTCTCACAAAGCTCGTTTGCGAAACTATTGCGTTCGAGGAATAGCCTCAGTGAGTGGATCCGCTATGGTGTTTATTTCTATATCTCTCTTTATCTCAAGTTCGCGGAGAAAGCCATCTCCCGAAATGAGCAATACCTGTATTAGAATGTCTGGATGTCTGATGGGACCTAGCTCAAAAATGAACTTCAAATCCAAACTTCTTAGACTGTATCGTCAACTGAATTTAATTAGTATCCTGCGCCATACCTTCCCTCAGTATCCACCTGGACCATCTGTCCAAAATACTGCCCCTCGTCAGAGGGAAAACTATAACTCAGACAGTCACTCTGTCATTCAGGTCACCTTGGAAGCCTGGAACGATAACTATCTCCCGAAGGAGAATGCTGTTATCATATCCCTAGAACATCAACTTATGTTCTAAAACTGCTTCCGACTGTTTCTCCATGATTGGATCAATATCATCTTATTGCACCTACTTCAAGAACAACATCTGGTGTGGTACTTGACATCTCATGATTGACTCAATTGCCTAAGCAAGTGATCTGCCAATCATGCGTATCCCTTTCTCCTTTAGTCTGTAAGACACCTTTAGAGAGGGTGACTCCATCACCTGCAGGTATAATACCGTGCCAGGAGTCGTCCATTCTAAATACTCTTAGAATGCTGTCTAAGTACCCAGATTGGGAAACCACCCAAATCTAGATCTAAAACCAGAATATCTGATACAGTATCCAAGTCCTATATGGAGAAACTACTGTGTGACGACCAAAGTATAACCGATCGTAGTATAGGAATATCACTTCCTACTCTGTGTATGTCATCCAAATACCAGGACATCACACCCTACTACCTTCTTAACAGATCTTTCCCCTATTCTGATGAAGTCAAACCTATGACTGTCACATCAGAAATAGATGATCTATCTCCGCTATATCTGCTTTAGTCTATAAATAGACATAAGCCCCCTGTCCACCAATGCTTCCGCTGCTCCCACTGACTACGACAACCCTCTGGCAGAGTCATATAGACGTACACTTCTAAAGCTAGTTAGAACGACGCTATACTCATCCTCCTGCCGGGTCTCATAGTCTGGAACAACAGCAATGGCAAGTCTGGGCAAACAAGAACCTCCCTGTCACCATCCTTGAGCATACCGAAGTACCTCTCGGGTGCCTGAGGTTACCCACCATATCTGCGGAGTAGTTAATTGAATGTCATACCAGATTGAATCTTTAGGTTCTTATCAAATCTTCAGTAATCGTTTGCGGTTCTGGAATCACTTCCAGTTCTACCATACTCCCACTACTGTTTTATGAAAAAAAAATTCCATTTTTAATTAAAACTGTGGCGAGTCAAGAACAATATCACTATTGATCTTCCAGATGGTAGAAAGTCAACCCTCGTCATAGCCCGGGTCAATCCACAAACAGCCATTACAGAAACGTGCCTTGAGTTGTCCAGTGTCTGGTTTTAAGCATAAGCCGGACAACTCCCCGTACCTTAACAATGTCAAGATATGAACTGTTCTATATCCAATACAGAAACAGAGGCACTGATTTAATTGAACCAGATTCAAATCATGCAGCTGTCTCCAGTGCATGTCATCTAAATGGAAGGAGACCGATCAGCGTTACTCAACATAGGAGTACTTCCAATTATGAGTAATCTGAAAGAGAAGCAAGTTCTCTTAAACATTACTATCAACTGAATACCATATACAAGTATCTACATCTTCGATCACCTTGAAGAATCCCGATACTTGCAACACCTGGTTCTCTACTTTATTCATATACCCATAACTTCTCAAAACTTGGACCCTGTGTTTCTACGAAACACTTGTCTAAGAACCAGAGAAGTCATAAGTAAACTGAATATAGTACGAGGACCAACCCCTCTGTCCTAATGGACACTGGACAATATACAATACTCTGTATAAGTCACTTGAGTCTAATAACTCATTTCCTGTGTGTCATAGGTTGAAAACTGCACTTATGGTTAAGAAGAATTACACCGCCGTTTAATGCTCCTTACCTAACCATCAACTGATATAGGTAAATGTCATAGACATAATTTCAAAAAGGTACATCTCACTCTATAAAAGTAGACGTACAGATATATCAATTTGAAATTGGTGCATAACAACGGATATTCAAAACCAAATATTTACCGACCGGCAAACAGCCCAGGTGACTTCCTCAAATATCACCAATTACAACGAATCCCGATATAATGAGGATGACCACCTAATTCCTAATAACTTACTCCCACTCATCATCTGTAAAACCATACAGATGACAGAATCAAACCTGGTAAATATATACCCTGGAGCAAGTGTCTAATCGGGAAATCAGTTTTCTTTTAACAGTACACAGTGAAACTGAAACATTGAAATATTTCGATGGGGTATTCTAGTATTCCTAGTAATGCCTCTTCCATTATCCAGATTCACAACTGTAACCGTATAATTCTTTGCCATCTCTTCAAATCCCTTTATATGTCTTTAGTCATTACCTTCTGTACACCCCTTTAGGCCAAATGGTTTTCTTTCTTCCCTACCGTTCGGCACCAGCCTAAGGTTTGGAAGAAGACTATCCAATAAGCATAATGGGTGTACTGTCCTAATCCTAGGATCACTCGCAATGCGAGAGAAGGTGAAGATAAAAGACAACCGAATAAACCTTATTCCTATTTCTCCCGAACCAGGATCCATCCCCGAACTGGAACAAGTTCCTTTCGAGTTCGTATATAACCATAAGATGGATTATCCAATAAACTGTGGATCTTCATAGTGATACGGATTGTCCTGGAGAAATACAAAGGTGATTTAGGATTGGCGAAGATATATTTGGTTTGGTCGTGAATATCAGTCGCAATTTACTTTGCCCTCTTACTAATCCCTTTCTTTGTCTTAACTTAAAGCCTTCTGTACTCCGTTTAGGCTAATTGGTTTTCTTCATTCCCTACCATTCAGCACCAGCCTAAAGTTTGGAAGAAGACTGTCCAATTTGCGTAATAGGTGTACTATCTCCTAAACCAAGGAGTACTCGCAACCTGAGAGAAGGTAAAAGGAAAAGACAACTGAATAGTCCTATTCGTTTTCTCCAGAACCGGAAACCATCCTCGAATTCCTTCGAGTTCGTTTATAACCATACGATGGTTTTGTCCAATTGAAGTGGACTTTCGTAGTAATACGGTGTGTCCTGGAGAAAAGGGTAAAAGTAGGCGTGGCAATGAGGTTTGCAACTCTGACAATCCAAAAGCCAGTGTTAAGAAAGTTCGGTCAACTTGGTCACTGAGTCATAGTCTAGGGTCGGGTCAATGGTCGCTGCCAAAGAGAGAGAGAAAAAAAACACTCAGCGTGCACTCTAACCTAGATCAGAATGGTTATCACTTTATCTAATCTGGAAGCCTCCCACTGTAACGTCAAGTTCTTCCCCAAACCTGAAAGAAGAATTAGCCGGGATCACCGGAGGAGTAAACCAACTCATCAGTGGGAATCGGGATCCAACTATCATCGCATGATAACGTGACGGAATCCGCTCACGTCACCACACTCCAGAAGGTATGCGCATATCTGGCAAGTTTCAGTTCTTTTGAAACTCCCGATGTGATTTTTGCCCCATGCTCTTATGACCTTGACTTTGGCCAACAAATCATAAGTCACATGTCAAGTTCTACCCGTCATTGTCCAGGTTGATTTGAACCCACCCGTACAAGCCCTTGACTTTGGCCAACAAGGCTATACGACTGTCCTAAACCAACGCATCTATCTATGCAGCATATGAATACCCAACAGCTACCAAACACTGTGCCTTGACTTTAGCCAACAAACACAGCTTGAATACTATTGACTATCCATATGAAACAACGGAGGGCTACGAATGGTTTCGGGCGAAAACCTTTAACGTAATGAACTTGATATCGTTGAAGGAACTGATAGCTTTTTAGAAAAATATAGTGACGAAAACCTTTGCTAAAGAGGTCACTCCCGGTGAAGGGATCTCGGCTCTTTCCCCGTAGAATGAGGTGCAGGATATTCCAACTGAATACCATGATGCAAAGCAAAAGTAATCGGCTATAGTGAAGTTATTGCCCTGACGCAAACTTTTGTCCAAGGGGTCACTCCCAATGAAGGGATCTCGGCCCTTTCCTCGTCGACTGAGGAGCAGGATATTCCAACTGAATACCACTGTGCAAAACAAACGAGAACGTCCTTGCAATAACAGCTTTTTGAAATGTGTTCCAACAACATCAGAATATGTTTGTTTAGCTTGCATTGATCCGAATCAACGCAGTCCCATCAATTGATCACACCACAAAAGAACGAAAATAATGACGTACGTATATGCCATCCGCATTCGCCACTGGGTCCCGTCATCACCCGTTAGGTTAGCTAACTAACGACAGAGCGGGGAGTGGACTAGCGCGGATGCAAAACATATACAACATCTACTAGTATATATATAATATATAATATTTCGCTCAAGGCGTGATAAAATGCAACATCACAGAAATGTACAGCATCACAGAACAATACAGATATCTGGGATCCCCGGGTTTCACAGAACCGCTACTGAAACCCGAGGTTCCCCTGGTCGTGTGGATAGCCTGTGCAATGAAATCCTAGACCCCTACGGGCGCGGCAAGTTACCCGCCAAAACTTGAAGCGAGGCATCCCCCTTCAGCAACGTGAATGGACCACCCAGCACTTCACGGAATCCGGCAACTTGGGCACCCCTCCTGGGTTAACCTGTACCCCCTACGAGTGCGGCGAATAGCCCGCCAATTACAGAGTAAAGCCCCCTCCGTCTCAATGCCATGAAATGCGGGCTCGTTGCCCTCTAGAACCCAGCTATCCGTGCAGCCCTCCGCGGGGTAATCCTAGTACAGAAAGTAAAATATACATACAACGGGTACATCGACCGCAACCTGGTCGTGCCCCAAAATAATAATACAAACAGGCAGTGACGGCAGTCCACATGTCGGACGCTCGCCCCGCAATATCAAATGTACATATAAAACAGAACTGTACTAACATTGCATCCAGGCAATCCCCCACGACCGATCCGCAACATCACAGCACAACACAGAACATCAACGTGAATGTCACGTTCGTAAATCCGTCTAACCGGGCTATAGCAGTTAGACAGGATTTACCGATCAAGTGACATTCACGGTCGCATATATAATGTAAATACTGTGAACTAGCATGTTTAAAATATCCGATCGATCAAATTTACCGAAGTGGGCCCCAAGCAGTACTGTAGCACTTACAGAAAATCTGGGCCCAAAAAGAATGTCCCAAAACCCCCATTTTCAACTCAGAAGCCTACTGTGAAAATTTGGTACAATGAACAGTCAAAAGCGTGGCGGAACCGCGACCCAAGCACGGGTTCCGCCGCGGTATGGAGAGATCGCACGATCAAATTTTCACAGATTGCTTAGATTTCCATGCACAGTATTCTGCAACAACCTGAAAAATTTTTGGACCTAAAAAAAATTCAACAGAAACCAGTGCACTGAAAATACGGTTTTTGCGATTTTTGTTCGATCGGGTTTTAAACATACTAGAGCAAGCTAGGCATGGTTAATTGCGTGGCTCTGATACCAATGTAAGTCCACGGCGGCGCCCCGGCCGTCGATCCGACGCCGGAAATGCGGAAACGAAAAACTTTGCAAACTAGCAAACCGGCACCACCGCGCACTTTTAACCCGGATCGGGCCATTAACCTGGCTACTAGCAAACATCAAGATGGGTAGAGAAGTATACCAAGCGATCCGTGTCTTTCGGTCTTCGTCTCCACTCCGATATCCTCCGGAATCTCCATCTGTCACCTCCTCGTCGGAAAAGGCACCACGTAGCCAAATACTTTTACGGGCTCCCACCTCGGGACCGAGGCAATTCGGGCGCGAAGTTGGCTAGCCGACGCGTCCAAGATTTGCTGTAGAATAGTGTAGCAGCCATTGTCTCTTTGAGGGTTTGAAGTTGCCTTTAGATGGAAGTAGGAATCAAGAACTTTGGAGAGGTGAGAAGGATTTTGTGAGCAAGCCAAATGAGATAATCAAATTTTTTCTCATACAAAATGAAACGTCTCTCTCTCTCTCAATGAAGTGGCCGGCCCCTCTTTTTTCAAATGGTGGAGGAAAAATACAAATCATGAAGGGAGGTGATGGTAGGAAAAAGGAGAGG
Source organism: Agapanthus africanus (assembly GCA_030015575.1). NCBI lineage: Eukaryota > Viridiplantae > Streptophyta > Magnoliopsida > Asparagales > Amaryllidaceae > Agapanthus > Agapanthus africanus. Next base: position 630,353,708 of record CM057342.1, read on the forward strand.
GTGACCACAACCCAAAGTGAATGATAACAATATCAAATCAATATCTTATCCATTCAAATCACATAAAAGCAAGAAAAGCAAAGATGCTTTCATAATCTATCATTTCACAAATAAACCCTCCACAAAATGTTATTTGCATACTTGCAAATAACCCCCTCCATCAGAAACTCCGGCCGTGAAGGAACAAAGGAAAACCGGCCGGAACGGAATGCAAACTGGAAACTACAGAAAACTGATCCCGTAATAAATTACAGGAAAACCCCACGACTGCATATACATGCCCGCATTTGTATTCCCACTGAACACAAATGCAAAGAGACAATATCTACACTATCTAATACTAGGATCTGGCTTAAACCAAAGCCGGCTAGTAAAAACCGTCCGATCACGATCCGTGCAATACCGCACGTATCTGATCGAACCCTACCATATCTCCATATGGCCACTACAGCGTTTCGCCCGAAACTTAAGTAACTGTCTGTTTGTGGTGGACTCTAAAGACTCGTCAATACTATGGTTGTGGATTTAACCACTAGCACGTCAGAGGTATCAGCCAATACGTAACGGGCTACCAGGTACTGACCAAAAGGGACGTCGATGAGCGAACTCATCCCGACACCCTACTGAGCCTGTCAGTGACAATATCCGTACAGTCCGGTCCGTTCGTCTATGAGCATCGCATGGCGGGCCGAGGGGGTTGGTAAAAGTCAGACCCCCAAAAGCGGTACAAGTCGTGTCGGAGTGCAGCCAAGAACACCCTGAGATACTACTGGAATACCTACCAGTAAATCTCCTGCCTTGGCTAAGGACTTTTCATGTTCTGGCTCTCCTAGACACAGCGCTACCTCACCCCCAATACCGGGAGAGATGAACCCCTGCAGAACCCCTGCAGATCCGCTCACCGCCTCCATGGCTCGGGACTGTACCCAACTAAAACCTGTTTGCACGACTCCTTTGAGCCGTGGTAGGGTAGTAATTAAAGCACAGTGGAAACTCACACGAGACAAATGACGATCTCAGGTCGATGAACTAACCTATACACATGTCACCAGGGAACTGCTTGTAGGGTTCCTAGGCACTCTAAGGAGGTCTCACAAGTCATCAACCATGCCAATTTAAAATTTTACGGGTGCCGAGAAACCCTAATACGGATCGTTAACTAGATATATAGGCGACAAATGAAACTAGTTAACTACTTAACTAAAAGAACGGAAATACAACCTTTGTAGATCCGGTGCTCCACCTCCATAGCTCCGTGATGAAGTCTCCTCGTTGTCGAAATCAAATCCCGGGCTCTAGCGTCGGCTTCATTGGAGAAATGGGCGGGCAAGGTCGTCGGCTTCGTGCCGAAGATGATCTACGTCGAGGCATCACAAGATCAAGCTCCCACTTCACCAAGTCATGAAACTTGTGAAGAAAACACCCTTTACTACTTGGCAAGAGGTAGAGGATGAAGAAATAGGAGGTGGGTTCACTTTAGAATTGGATTTCTCACTCATTTCATCAAGTCACCATTGATGAAGTCATGCTTCCTTCATTGAAGAAGATGAAGAAGAAGAAGAAAGAATATTATGATAAGTTTTTAAAAAGAATAATAAAAATCATTCTTATCATAATTTAAACCATGGTTAGATGTAGAGAATTTACTAAGGTTAGAAGAATGGTTAGGGTTTTGGAAATGAAGACAAAATGGTCACTTTGGTCAAAGTTGCATGAAGCTTCAAGAAGCATCATGAGTGAAAGCAACCATTATCATTTCATTTCTCATTTCTTTTAATCCAAATCATAAAGATAAATGAATGAATAAATAAGCAAAAACCCTAACCATTTACTTAACCTAGGTTTAATTCTTCACACTTAACCAAATGAGCAAGTATCATCAAACATGATACAAACATGTGCACAAAAGTATATCACATATACAACTTGCACATCAAGTGAGAAAATCCATATAAAGTGAACCAATACTAGTTAATGCAAAGTAATATATCAAATATATAATTATGCATTAAATCATTAAATCAACACATGATTTAACGATCCGGTCATATCGCATATAACCGACCAGTATCCTATGTATCGACTCATCGAATCAATCCTTGATTCGATAACTAGGTTATATCGCATATAACCAATCGATACATTCATCGCGAGAATAGAATACGGTATCACATACACGCATTATTCTCGGTCCCGCACATATCTCATATGCGCTCCTATTTCGTTTCGCTTGAGCCAGGAAACCTCTGTGTAGGACTCTAAAGACTCGTCAATACGCCGGCAGCAGATGATGATCATATCAATCACCCATAAGCCGCAAGCGGTCTGCTAAACGTAACGGCCACCCGGGTATTGAACGATCAGAAGATCGATAAGCAAGCCCGCTCACACTCCTATGAATCCAACCAGTAACACTTACCGTACAGTCCGGTCTCGTCGTCTGATATGTCGCATATCTCGCCTAGGGGTGGTAAACGTCAGACCCCAATAGCTCGATAAGTTGTGTCGATATGAGGCCTATAACAGTTCGAGAAACTACTGGTAACACTTACCAGTAAATCTCAGCAACCCTGGCCAAGGATTTCCGGTTATAGCCAATCGAACACAGCGCAACATCAACCCCCTATACCGGGAGAGACGAATCCCCTCCTATCGCTCATTGCCTCCATGTGATTTGGGACTGTACCCAAAAACCACCGTTTTGCACGCCCTCTTGGTCGTGGTAAGGTGGAAATCAAAGCACAGTGGGAATCACACAAGACTCTATGACGATCTCGGGTCAACAGACTACTCTGTACCAGTGTCACCAGAGAACTGCCATCTGACGTAAGGTATACTACCATCTGGGAGTTCTCGGCGAGTCCGTCCAGTGTACCCAGTCTACACTGAGCACCCGTATATCATCTCTGATGTTAAACACCAATGGATATGGGATCATCCATCACCCATCTGTATGGGTCGAGAAGGTATACGCTAGTCTACTCTGGTATATCGATGCCCCGTCTCGATATACCCACGACTAGGGACTTTGAAGGATGTACTTATGGACTACCATGTCCCCACTAGTATGATCCACATCATAGTCCAGGTAGTCAAGTACACATCCTAAGGGCTTTACCAACATGTAACAGAGAGACAATCAGTATACACGTTAAGGTAAAGAGTAACCAGATAGCATACTATCATGTCGAGCGAGAAAGTCCTCCCTATATATGTCCAAGCATCCACTATAATATACATCCTATGTATAGTAATGGCCTCTAGGGCATTCATATAACTAACAATCTCCCACTTGCACTAGGGCCATCTGATAGCAGTGGTTGTAGTAACTCATACTCAACCATCCCATAAAAGTCTCTCTCTGGGAATAGGCCTTCGTGAGTGGATCCGCCGTGTTGTCCTCTGAGTCTACTCTCCTAACCTCGATCCCCTGGAGATCAACCATCTCCATGATCAGGTGATGCTGCCTCAGAATATGTCTGGATCACTGATGGGACGGACGTTCCTTGGCATAAGCCACAACTCCATTGTCACACAATGGGAGGAACTAAGTTCATCTTATGAACAAATATACACCCAGACAGCCTCTTTGGTAGCATTTTAAGTAGCGATGTATCCAGCCTTTATCGTCTAGTATGCCACGGTATCTATCTTGGAACTCTTCCAACATACCGTCCCTCCACTGAGGGTAAAGACAATTCCTGTGACTGACATTCAGTCGTCCTTATCACCCTGGAACCCTTCTAGTGATTCTCCCCAGGATCGGTTGATACCATCTCACTACAACTAGTGAGAATCCTAACATCCAATTGGATCTATCGCATAGATCCAAAATCCAGGATTTAGGAGGTATCACTTTGATCCTATTATGGAGAATTCTTGTGATAACCGGAGATTGACCGAGCGTAGCATAGGAAACTCTTTTCTTATCAAGAGTATGTCATCCACGTACTCTACGAGGATCACTACCATACTCCCTACTACCTTCTTGTATATACAAGGTTCATCTACCATTTTGATGAAGTCAAACTATTTGTCTTCCACATCAAAATAGATGTTCCAACTCCGCGATGCCTGCTTTAACCTATAAAGCATCTTGTACACGTTTTCGCTGCTCCCGCTGTCTACGAAGCCCTATGGCTGTGTACTTATAGACGTTCTCTTCTAAAACATCATTTAGAAAAGCAGTCATGGCACCCAACCGCCAGATATCGTAGTCATGGTATGTAGCCGTGGCAAGTAGGATCTGGATGGACTTAAGCATAGGCACTGAAAAGGTTTCATCATTATCCACGCCTGGTTGATGACATAAACCTTTAACAAGTCTAGCTATGAAAGTCTCAACTTTTCCATGTACACCGAGTAATCTTCTCAAGATATACTTGCTCCTGATGGGGATTTAACCCTTCAGATATAGCAACCAAAGTCCATACATTGTTGGTGTATATGGATTCCATCTCAGATCACTAAGCATCCAGCCATTCTTACAAAGTCTTACTCCTGATGGCCAGCTCGAAACTAGTTGGGTCATCATCTTATGATGCAATCCTCGCTCCCACTGTCATAGAGAAACCGAAGTATCTCTCAGGTGGGTGAGGAACCCTACTAGATCGGCGGAAAGGCTGAGGTTCGTTGGTCACTATTGAAACCTTTGGTTCTATCAAATCATCAGCCGCAGTTTGTATAGCTGGAACATTTCCAGTTCTACATAACTGACCTTGCCTCGAGCTTGTCCGGATTTTGCTTTTAGACATAGCCCGGACAACCCCAAATCTTAACCAACTTAAGATATGGGCTCTTCCCTTATCATATCACATATGAAATGGTAGGCAACTGATTTGATTTGAACCCTATTCAATAGGTATGCAGCTTCTCACGTGCATCACTCCCAAAAAAGGAAATAGCTAACTCAGTAGTACTCATCATAGAGCACACCATATCGAATAGGGTGCAATTGCTCCGTCCCGATATACCATCGTGCTATGGTGTATACGGAGGAGTAATGCTGAGAGAGAATCTCATTCTCCTTTAGAATAGTCCAGGAATTCCATGCACAAGTATTCTCCTCCCTGATCTCATCACAGGACATAATACTTATTCCCGTATTTTGGTTCTCTACTTCTAAATCATATTCTGTGAATATCTCAAAAGGTTCGGACTTGTGTTTCAACAGGAACATATGTCTGAATCTTGAGAGATCATCAGAGAATGTAATGAAGTATAAAGAACCGGTCTTGGCATGGGTAGACAGGGGACTTACATACATCAACATGTATCATCCCAAGAGTTCACTATCTCTTTCTCTGTTTCCAGTAAACAGAGCTATGGTCATCTTATCTCTGTGACATGACTGGCAAGTTTCATAAGATGAAAATTCAAACAGATTTTAAATATGCATCTATATGTAACTTCAGCTAGTCGGGTCGCATTGATATGACCTAGTCTACAATACCTTAAGAAGGATCCGTTCATTTCTGAACTCTTCCTCTTATGTGTGTTCCATATACTAAGAACTGTAGTTTGATTTAGAACATCAATGCTTTTAGATAACGTGCCTGAACCGATCAACTTTTGATATAGGAAATGTTCAAAACATTATCTAACAATACAAAATTTTATCGTTTCTTTACTAATAAAGAGATTGATATGATTTTGTATATCAGGTTCGGTATCTAATAACATTCGTTCAGAATCAATGTATTTGGAATACAGGGTGACAGTGACCAACAGACTTGGCTGCAACACTTGCCCCGTTTTCTGTCTCATGAAACTTATCACCCGTTCTCAGTTCTCTACCTTTCTGTAGCCCTATGTAACAAGTTACATATCTGGGATCCTGATCTGGTATCACATACCCATGACGTAGAGGATACAGAGAAACAGTTCTTTGTAACGAACACACCCGAAGATGATGCATCAACATGCACTTTCTTCGTTTTGGCGGCATGGGAATTCTGGTAATCCCCAATTTCCTGCTCTGTCTTATAACAATTATAAGTTAGAGCGGGACCAACGTTCCCCAGCTCAGTATAACAAGCGGGTTCGGTCAATATTCCGTTTTATTATCTTGATTAAGGCGTGATATGGTCGCTACCTGGAGAGAGAGAGAAGAAAACACTCAGCGTGCGCTCTTGCAAGAATAGATTGGTTATTATTTTATCTAATCAGGATGGCTCCCACTGCTTTTTATCAAATCTTCCTTCAAACCCTAAAAGGAAAGACTAGCCGGGATTAATTACACACTACAAGTTCGCCAATCTTTCAGCCAGGCCAGTGTCGGTACTTTGAGGGAGGTCCCCCGTGCTTTCGCACAAACCTAATTAATGTAAACCTCGTTTTTCCAGAGGCGTAACCCCGTTGACACCTTTCTAGACACCTACTTGATCGGCTAAATATAATGTGTAAAACTCTCCCAGGAGTAACTCTTACTCGCAGCGGGTATCGGGATCCAACTATCTCATAGAAGGTATGCAATCTCATTGCAAATTTCAACACTTGAAATTCCCGATAATATTTTTCCCCTAGCGTCCTATGACCTTGACGCAGGCCAACAAACCATAGTGCGCTAGTCAAGTTCAACCCGTCATTTCCTGATTGAATTAAACCCACCCGCACGACCCTTGATGCAGGCCAACAAAGTCGCACGACTATCTTAATCCAATCTGCATCATATGCATAAGCAGATAAATACTAGTTAGCTACCGCACACTACGCCTTGACGCAGGCCAACAAACGTAGCACGAATACTAACTATCACTTATCTGAAATGACGGAGGGCTACGACAGGTTTTTTTGAAAACCTATTGCGTAATGAACTTGATATCGTTGTAGAATCAAATGATTTTAAAAATGGAGTGCTTTTGAGGCTTTTCTAGTTTTGCTAAAGAGTCACTCCCGGTGAAGGGATCGTCGGTCCTTTCCTCATCGAATAAGGTGCGGGGTATATCATATATATCACTGTGCAAAGCAGAAACTCTTAAAAGCAATCAAAAGACAAACCGAGGGTTGTAGCATCGGCCAGTTATTTCTAAAGGAGTCACTCCCTGTGAAGGGATCTCGGTCCTTTCCTCATCGAATAAGGTGCAGGATATATCACATATACCGCTGTGCAAAGCAAGAACTGTAGCTACCTGTTTTATTTTGAAATTCGATTCTACAACATCTTAGGTTTCTTTTATTTCATTAATCTCATTAATGAAATCCCATCATTTAAATTACCTAAACATCACAGATAAATACGACGTACACTTATGCCATCCGCATTCGCCTCGATGTCCCCTCGTGCACCGTTAGGTTAGGTAACTAACGGCAGAGCGTGGCAGGGCTAGCGCGGGTGTAAAACATAAGTAACATCTATATAATATATCATATATACTATATACAGTATCTATCACAGAACATCACATGATCACATCACAGATATCGCAGCAGAAGAAACATATGAAATATTGCATATGCTAGGACGTCCGTGTTTTTAATACGAGCCAGTATAAAACACGGATTCCACGGTCGTGATGAATAGCCAAACGCACACCCCTAGACCCCTACGAGAGCGGCAAGCAACCCTACCAATTCTAGAGTTTCGAGACCCGGACTCGACTCCTCGAGTTGGTCTCCCACTGGACTCCAGAACCCGGTTACTTGTGCTCCCCTCCTTGGGTCTATCCTAGTGCGGAAAAGTAAATAATATACAAACGGTGACATCTTCCGCAACCTGGAAGTGCCCCAGTAAAAGAATATTACATACAAGTTTTTACATGAATGAAAATGAAAAACACTCATCTCACATAAAAACCCCCGGGCTATTCAAACACTACGATCCAATATAACATATCCAACAACACATAACATCACATGTCATCAACGTAAGTAAATATGCGCATCCCAATTGTCGTTGACATATAGCAACGAAACCGGCGATATCACATATTACATTTACGGTCACAGAAAAGAAAGTGTAAAACTACAACAGTTGGAATCCACAACCTCTTTAGACATCACATGCCTAATCAAATGAATTCCTCAGACATCACATGCCTAACAATTATAAACCCCGCATTTTAGTCTCATTATCGAAAACACTTTTCAATATCAAGTCGGGTAATTCAACAAGATTCCCGACATCCTGATCGAATGCTCGTCGCAAACTTTAGTAGGCAGCAGCACCCCCGATACCGTCGACGAAGTGCACCAAGACGGAACACCGCTGCCGCGAGCACCCGAACGGATGCTTTCGGCGACGGGGTTCTCCTACAGTCACTTGGTCGGGGCTATGGACTGAGGCTGTCTATTAAGTTTACCCGGCGAGTATCCGCGTACGCTACGTGATTGCGACGGACTTTTGATCACATCAAAATTCCGTGGCAACCGATCAAGTGAGACTAAACTGCTATGTTTATAACATTCATTCAGTTATCTCATAACTGTTTGTGAATTCCAATTATTGTATCACATTCCAGATAAATAGAAAATGTTAAACTTTTCGATCGAACAAACGAACACCCAAGTTTTCCCGAAACAGATCAACACATGAAATAAGTCTAAAAACATTCAGTTCGTGCCTCAGTACCAACGGTCCAGCCTTAGAAGGGTCAAGCCAACGCCTCACATGTGGCACGCCGTACTGCCCCAAACCCTAAGGTTCAAAGGGCAGTTCAAGACGGTCACATAATCGAGTTAAGGTTTGTTGTCTTCTAGAGGGTCCATCGCGTTACTTGCACTACTTAGAACGTTATTAAACCATGGAAAGATCCAACACTTGAAAATTTCCCGATAGGGGAAAAGTTGGGTATTTATATCCGGTCGAACTTTTTAACATATTCAAAAATTATCCGGAAAACACCTAGACAAAGTTTGACATTCCGATCGAATCTACGATTCCCAATACAACCCCAGACCACTCAACTCTTGAGTCAAATTAAAAATTCCCAGAAAATACAGCAATAAAATTTAAGAGTTACTGTGCAAAAATTACTGGGAGAAGGGAAAAAGTTGCCGCGGAACCGCGGCATTAGCCATGCTAATGCCGCGGTTCCGCCGCAATGTTGTCGAATCTTGGGTACAGGCTTCACAGTAATTCTTACAATTCCCTGCTGAATTTTCTGCATATTTTTAATGTGGAAAAATCCCCGAAATTGAAAAATGTACAGAGAGCAATTTTGGGTTTAGGGTTTCGGTTCGATCGGGTTTCTAATATCGTCTAAACATCGCCTAAGGCTCGAGCTAGTCTCTGATACCACTGTAGGGTTCCTACGCACTCTAAGGAGGTTTCACAAGGCATCAACCATGCCAATTTAAAATTTTACGGGTGCCGAGAAATCCTAATACGGATCGTTAACTAGATATATAGGCGACAAATGAAACTAGTTAACTACTTAACTAAAAGAACATAAATACAACCTTTGTAGATCCGGTGCTCCACCTCCATAGCTCCGCGATGAAGTCTCCTCGCTGTCCAAATCAAATCCCGGGCTCTAGCGTCGGCTTTATCGGAGAAATGGGCGGGCAAGGTCGTCGGCTTCGTGCCGAAGATGATCTACGTCGAGGCATCACAAGATCAAGATCCCACTTCACCAAGTCATGAAACTTATGAAGAAAACACCCATTACTACTTGGCAAGAGGTAGAGGATGAAGAAATAGGAGGTGGGTTCACTTTAGAATTGGATTTCTCACTCATTTCATTAAGTCACCATTGATGAAGTCATGCTTCCTTCATTGAAGAAGATGAAGAAGAAGAAGAAAGAATATTATGATAAGTTTTTAAAAAGAATAATAAAAATCATTCTTATCATAATTTAAACCATGGTTAGATGTAGAGAATTAACTAAGGTTAGAAGAATGGTTAGGGTTTTGGAAATGAAGACAAAATGGTCACTTTGGTCAAAGTTGCATGAAGCTTCAAGAAGCATCATGAATGAAAGCAACCATTATCTTTTCATTTCTCATTTCTTTTTATCCAAATCATAAAGATAAATGAATGAATAAATAAGTAAAAACCCTAACCATTTACTTAACCTAGGTTTAATTCTTCATACTTAACCAAATGAGCAAGTATCATCAAACATGATACAAACATGTGCACAAAAGTATATCACATATACAACTTGCACATCAAGTGAGAAAATCCATATAAAGTGAACCAATACTAGTTAATGCAAAGTAATATATCAAATATATAATTATGCATTAAATTATTAAATCAACACTTGATTTAACGATCCGGTCATATCGCATATAACCGACCAGTATCCTATGTATCGGCTCATCGAATCAATACTTGATTCGATAACTAGGTTATATCGCATACAACCAATCGATACATTCATCGCGAGAATAGAATACGGTATCACATACACGCATTATTCTCGGTCCCGCACATATCTCATATGCGCTCCTATTTCGTTTCGCTTGAGCCAGGAAACCTCTGTGTAGGACTCTAAAGACTCGTCAATATGCCGGCAGCAGATGATGATCATATCAATCACCCACAAGCCGCAAGCGGTCTGCTAAACGTAACGGCCACCCGGGTATTGAGCAATCAGAAGATCGACGAGCAAGCCCGCTCCCACTCCTGTGAATCCAACCAGTAACACTTACCGTACAGTCCGGTCTCGTCGTCTGATATGTCGCATATCTCGCCTAGGGGTGGTAAACGTCAGACCCCAATAGCTCGATAAGTCCTGTCGATATGAGGCCTATAACAGTTCGAGAAACTACTGGTAACACTTACCAGTAAATCTCAGCAACCCTGGCCAGGGATGGCCGGTTATAGCCAATCGAACACAGCGCAACATCAATCCCCTATACCGGGAGAGACGAATCCCCTCCTATCGCTCATTGCCTCCATGTGATTCGGGACTGTACCCAAAAACCACCATTTTGCACGCCCTCTTGGACGTAGAAAGGTGGAAATCAAAGCACAGTGGGAATCATATAAGACTCTATGACGATCTCGGGTCAACAGACTACTCTGTACCAGTGTCACCAGAGAACTGCCATCTGACATAAGGTATAATACCATCTGGGAGTTCTCGGCGAGTCCGTCCAGTGTACCCAGTCTACACTGAGCACCCGTATATCATCTCTGATGTCAAACACCAATGGATATGGGATCATCCATCGCCTATCTGTATGGGTCGAGAAGGTATACGCTAGTCTACTCTGGTATATCGATGCCCCGTCTCGATATACCCACGACTAGGGACTTTGAAGGTTGTACTTATGGACTACCATGTCCCCACTAGTATGATACACATCATAGTCCAGGTAGTCAAGTACACATCCTAAGGGCTTTACCAACATGTAACAGAGAGACAATCAGTATACACATTAAGGTAAAGAGTAACCAGATAGCATACTATCATGTCGAGCGAGAAAGTCCTCCCTATATATGTCCAAGCATCCACTACAATATACATCCTATGTATAGTAATGGCCTCATGGGCATACATATAACTAACACTGCTATCTGACATCAGGTATAATCCCAACTAGCAGGTTCCCGGCGAGTCCTGTCCGGTGTACTCATAACCCAATGAGCACCTGTATACATCTTAGGTGAACCAACAAACACCAGTGGCTTGTGAGACCGGCCACCGCCCCTCTTCGGGGTCTCGACTGTATACACTAGTCTACTCTGGAGAATCGATGCCCTGTCTCGAAACTCCCACGACTAGGGACCTTTTAAGGATTTGCTTATAGACCCCAGCTCCCACTTATATGATCGCCCTCATACTGCTGGAAGTCAAGAAAGAATCCTATGGGCTCTATCAACGTGTAATAGCGACTCGTAAGGTCACCTTGTTGGTGATAGTGCCCTCATAGTCAATTATTGGATCGCAGGTACGTGATTGCAATGATTGCGGAGGACCTATACCGGTAGGACAGTCTTACTCGAGATGATAGTATGCTATCTGGTTTGCCTTTATCAGTCGTGTACATATTCAGGTGACTGATTACATGTTACACTTTGATAGAGCCCTTAGGATCTTGCTTTACTACCAACAGTATGATGGCGATCATATACGTGAGAGTTGGGTAGTTTATATGCATATCCTTAATTGTGGTCCCTAGTCATAGGAGTTTCGAGACAGGGCATCGATACTCCGAAGTAGACTAGTGTATACAGTCGAGACCCCGACGAGGGGCGGTGGCCGGTCTCACAAGCCACTGGTGTCAGTTGGATCACCTAAGATGTATACAGGTGCTCATTGGGTTATGAGTACACCGGACTGGACTCGCCGGGAATCTGCTGGTTGGTATTATACATATCGTCAGATAGCAGTTCCCTGGTGACATGTGTACAGGTTACTTCATCGACCTGAGGTCGTCATTTGTCTCGTGTGAGTTCCCACTGTGCTTTGATTTCTACCCTACCACGGCTCAAAGGAGTCGTGCAAACAGGTAGTTTTTGGGTACAGTCCCGAGCCACATGGAGGCACGTGAGCGGATCGGCAGGGGATTCGTCTCTCCCGGTATTGGGGGCGAGATCGTGCTGTGTCTAGGAGAGCCATTACACAAAGCCCACGGCCGTGGCAGGAGATTTACTGGTAGGTACTCCAGTAGTATCTCAGGGTGTTATTGGGCTACACCCCGACACGACTTATACAGCTATTGGGGGTCTGACGTTACTAGCCCCCTAGGCAGATATGCGATACTCATAGACGAACGGACCGGACTGTATATACATTGTCACTGTTAAGCTCAGTAGGGTTTCCGGATGAGTTCGCTCATCGGCCTCCCTTGAGGTCAGTCCATGGGCAGCCGTTATGCATAGCTAGTGCCGCTGACGGTTTGTGGTTAAACCCACTGCCAGGGTACTGACAAGTCATTAGAGTCCCCCACAGACAGTTTTCAAAGTTCGGGCAAAACGTTGTAGAGGCAGTATGGTTTTATGGCTGGGTTCGGAAAATGCACGTGCGTTTACGCACGTGTCAGATTTCGGGCAGATGATACTGGTCGGCTTTGGTTTAAGCCGGATCCGAGTATTATATTGAGTAGATATAATATCTTTGTCTCAGTTGCATTTGTATTCGGTCGTAATACAAATGCGGGTATATTTATACAGTTGCGGGGTTATCCTAAAATTCGTTTCGGGATCACTTTTGGAAGTTGTCAGTTTCCAGTTTTCTATCAGCCGTCTTTTAACATTCGGTTAAAGACGGATTTATCTTTTCTTGGATGAGAGTGAGTCATGTTTCTAGAAGGTTCTAGAGAGGGTGACTTGGCTTAGTGAGTCATTAGTGCATTAATGGAGTCATTAATGACTTGATGAGGTGTATAATGACTCATGCTTTAAGCTTTATTGTTTCTTGTTTTCTTAAGGATATTTTCTCTTGATCTTTTGCTTATGGTTACCCTCACATTGCTCCTACACTCACCCCCTCTCCATATATATGGCCGGCCCCTCCTCTCACTCTCTCACTGGATGTTTTCATTTTGGTAAAAAGATTATGATAGATTTTGGGGTGTATGGAATTTCACAGCTCATTTCATTCCATCACCCGATTTGAGTGGAAACTTCATTAACCGATCGTCCACGGATTTGGACGAAGTGAGACATAGTCATCTACTCATTCTCTACATCATTCTTGGTCGTTTCTTTTAGCAAACTTGACGACCGAGTTGCCTCGAGTCAGAGGCGGGAGCCCGTTTAAAGAATCAGTGACGTGGTGCCACCTGGACGAGCAGATCGAAGATCGAAGAGATCGGAGCAGCCGCAACGGAGCGTGGGATGATGGTTAAAGAACGAAGGACTCGGATCGTTCGGTATAACCTTTCTACACTCTTTACTGTTTGTGAGTTTAGCAATAATGGAAGATCCGGGTTAAAGTATACGATAGCGCCAGTTAAAAAGTTTTTGTTCCACATTTGGCGTCTGTAGACGGCCGGGGCGCTAACGTAGACTTACAGTGGTATCAGAGCCTCACCATTTTGCTTTACTAACTTGTGCTAACGCGTTTAAAACAACGATCGAACCGGATATCAAAAACCGCATTTTTCAAATTCACAGTTTCTGTAGATTTTAAATGATGTCCTAAAATTATTCTACATATCACAGAAAGTTGTGCAGGGTTTTAGAAGCACACCGACCAAATTTATGCACGTGATTCCACCAAACAGCCGCGGAATCGCGGCCAAACCCATGGTTTGGCCGCGCATCCGCGGCCATTCTATGGAATAAGTGCACCAAATTTGCACAGTGTCTTCTCTGTTGGAATTTGGGGTTTTTGGTATATATCTTTTGGGCCCAGATTTTGTTACTGTTGAACAGATGTTCGTGGGGCCCACTTCGTGATATTTAGTCGATCGAAATTTAAACATGTTAGTTTACAGTGCTTACATTATATCTCCGACCGGGAATGTCATTTGATCGGTAAACCGCGTCTGATTGATATAGTTCTTTTAGACGGGTTTGCGAACGTGACATTCGCGTTGATGTTCTGTGTTGTGCTGTGATGTTGCGGATTTGTCATGGTGGATAGCAGTGTGCAATGATAGTGCAGTTTGGATTTATTTGTACATTTGATATTGCGGGGCGAGCGTCCAACATGTGGACTGCCGTCACTGCCTGTTGTATAATATTCTTTTGGGGCACGACCAGGTTGCGGTCGATGTACCTGTTGTACTATTTTTTATTACTGTACTAGGTTTTGCCCCGCGACGGAGTGCATGGATAGCCGGGTTCTGAGGGGCAATGGGTCCGCATCTCATGCCTTTGAGAGGCAGAGGGGCCTCACTCTAGAATTGGCAGACTATTCGCCACACTCGTAGGGGGTACAGGTTGGCCCATGGAGGGGTGCCCAAGATTACCGGATTCCGTGAAGTGCAGGATGGTCCATTCACTTTGCTGTTGGGGGGCTGCCTCGCTTCAGGTTTTGGCGGGTAACTTGCCGCACCCGTAGGGGTCTAGGTTTCATTGCACAGGCTATCCACACGACAGGGGAACGTCGGGTTTCAGCAGCGGCTCTGTGAAACCCGGGGATCCCAGATTATCTGTATTGTTCTGTGATGCTTATTACTTTTCTGTAATGTTGCATATTATCATGCCTGGAGCGATTATGTATATTGGCTTATATACTATTAGATGTTGTATATGTTTTACACCCGCGCTAGTCCAGTCCCCGCTCTGTCGTTAGTTAAGTAACCTAACGGGTGATGACGGGACCCAGTGACGAATGCGGATGGCATATACGTACATTTTATTTTTGTTCTTTTCTGGTGTGATTGATTGATGGGACTGCGTTGATTCTGATCAATGCAAAGTAAAACAAACCTATTTGGCAGTTGTTGGAACAATTTAAAAAGTGTTATTACAAAGATGTTTCCTTTTGTTTTGCATAGCGGTATTCAGTGGAATATCCTGCATCTCATTCGACGGGGCAAGGGCCGATATCCCTTCACCGGGACTGACCCCTTGGGCAGAAGTTTGCGTCAGGGTGATAACTTCACTATAGTCGATTACAAGTTGCTTTGCATCGCGGTGTTCAGTGGAATATCCTGCACCTCATTCCACGAGGAAAGAGCCGAGATCCCTTCACCGGGAATGACCTCTTTAGCAAATGGTTTTCGCCACTATATTTTAAAAAAGCTATCAGGTTCCTTCAGCGATATCAAGTTCACTACGTTAAAGGTTTTTCGCCAAAAACCAGCCGTAGCCCTCCGTCACTTCTTTTGGGTATTCAGTAGTATTCAAGCTATGCATTTTAGCCAAAGTTAAGGCATAGTGTTTGGTAGCTGCTGGGTATTCAATTGTTGCATAGATAGATGAGTTGGTTTGGGACAGTCGTTCTGCCGATTGGCCAAAGTCAGGGGCATGTGCGGGTGGGTTCAAATTGAAAAGATAGTGATGGGTAGAACTTGGCATGTGACTTATGACATTTTGACCAAAGCCAAGGTTATAAGAGCATGGGGCAAAAATCTTATCGGGAGTTTCTAAAGAAACTGAAACTTGCCAAGTATGCGCATACCTTCTGGAGTATGAGTAACGTGGATGCATTCTATCACGTTATCATGCGATGAAAGTTGGATCCTGATTCCCACTGATGAGTTGGTTTACTCTTCAGGTGATCCCGATTGATTCTTCTTTTAGGTTTGGAGGAGAATTTGACGAGACAGTGGGAGGTTTCCGGATTAGATAAAGTGATAACCATTCTGATCTAGGTTAGAGTGCACGCAGAGTGTTTCTTTTCTCTCTCTCTTTGGCAGCGACCTTTGACCGACCCTAGACTATGACTCAGTGACCAAGTTGACCGAACCTTCTTAAAATACTGGCTTTTGGATTGTCCGAGTTGCATAAGTCATTGCCACTCCTTCTTCTACCCTTCGCATTTCTCAGAACACCCGTATTACTACGGACATCCACTTCCATTGGATAGATCCATCGTATTGTTATATACGAACTCGAAGGGACTTCTTCGAGGATGGATCCAGGTTCAGGAGAAATAGAATTGGTTTATTCAGTTGTCTTTTATTATCACCTTCTCTCAGGTTGCGAGGGCTCCTTGGTTTAGGAGAGTACACCTATTACGCTTATTGGATAGTCTTATTCCAAACCATAGGTAGGTGCCGAAAGGTAGGGAATGAAGAAAACCAATTAGCCTAAGTAGGGTGTACAGAAGGCAATAACTAAAGACAAAATAAAGGGATTAGAAAGAGAGCAAAGTAAATTGCGACTGTTATCATTCACGACCAAAGCCGCGTACTTCATCGCCCCTCCTATTTCACCTTTAAAAGAATAAGGTATTATTCAGTTGTCTTTTATCATCACCTTCTCTCAAGATGCGAGTACTCCTAGGATTAGGAGGGTACACCTATTATGCTTACTGGATAGTCTTCTTCCAAACCATAGGCTGGTGCCGAACGGTAGGGAAGGAAGAAAACCATTTAGCCTAACGATGGTGTACAGAAGGTAACGACTAAAGACAAATAAAGGGATTTGGAGAGATGGCAATGAAATATACGGTTAAAGTCATGAGTTGGATTATGGAAGAGGCATTACTAGGAATACCAGGATACCTCTATGAAACATTTTCATGTTTCAGTGCATTGTTAAACGAAAACTGTTTTCCCGATTAGATACTTACTCCAAGGGTATATACTTACCAGGTTTCATTCTCATATCTGTATGGTTTTACAGATGATGAGTGGGAGTAAGTTATTGGGAATTAGGTAATTATCTTCATTATATCGGAATTCGTTGTAATTGGTGATATTTGAGGAAATCGCCAGGGTACAGTTTTCAACCTACGAAGCACAGGTTTTGAGTTGCTTAACTCAGCGGACTTATACAGAGTATTGTATGTTGTCCAGTGTCCATCAGGACAAAGGGGTAGGTCCTCGTACTTTGTTCTGTTTACTTATAACTTCTCTAGTTTTTAGACAAGTGTTTCGTAGAAATACAATGTCTAAGTTTTGAGAAGTTGTGGGTATAAGAATAAAGTAGAGAACCAGGTGTCACAAATATCGGGATTCTTCAAAGAGATCGAAGATGTAGATTCTTGTGATTGGTATTCAGATGATAGTAATGATTTTGAGAAACTTATTTCTCTTTCAGGTTACTCATAATTGGAAGGATTCCTAAGTTGAGTAATGCTGATTAGCCTCTTTCCATTAGGATGATATGCACTGGAGACAGCTGCATGATTGAATATGGTTCCAATTAAATAAGTGCCAAAGTTTCTATATTGGATATAGAATAGTTCGTGCCTTAAAAGATGTTAAGGTACGGGGAGTTGTCCAGCTTATACTTAAAACCAGACACTGGATAACTCAGGGCACGTTTCTGTAATGGCTGTTTGTGGGTTGACCCTGGCTATGACGAGGGTTGATATTCTACCATTTGGAAGATCAATAGTGATATTGTTCTTGACTCGCCACTGTTTTAGTAAAATGGATTTTTTCAGAAAACAGTAGTGGGAGTATGGTAGAACTGGAAGTGATTCCAGAACCGCGAACGATTACGGAAAATTTAATAGGACCTATATATTCAATCAGGTTTGACATTCCATTAGCCACTCCGAAGATATGGTGGGTAACCTCAGACACCCGAGAGGTACTTCGGTAGCCTCAAGGACGGTGACAGGGAGGTTCTTATCTACCCAGACTTGACACTACTGTTGTTCAAGACTATGAGACCAGGCAGGAGGATAAGTATAGCGTCGTTCTAAACTAGCTTTAGAAGTGCACGTGTATATTATTCTGCCAGAGGGTTGTCGTAGTCAGTGGGAGCAGCGGAAGCATAGTGGGCAAGTAGCTTATGTCTATTTATAGACTAAAGCAGAATAGCGGAGATAGATCACCTAATTTTGATGTGACAGTCATGGGTTTTGACTTCAATCAGAATAGGGGATGGATCTGTTAAGAAGGTAGTAGGGTGTGATGTCATGGTATTTGGATGACATACACAGAGTAGGAAGTAAAATTCCTATACTACGATCGGTTGTACTGTGGTCGTCACACAGTTGTTTCTCCAGAAAGGATATGGATATAATATTTGACATTCTGGTTTCTAGATCTATGGTTTTAGATCTAGATTTGGGTAGTTTTCCAATGTGGGTACTTTGACAGATATTCTAATGGTTTTTAGAATAGTTGACTCCTAGCATGGTGGTGTACCTGCAGGTGATGGAGTCACCCTCTCTAAAGGTGTCGTATAGACTAAAGGGGAGAGGGCTGTGCATGATTGGCAGATCACTTGCTTAGGCAATTGAGTCAATCGTGAGGTGTCAAGTACCACACCAGATGTTGTTTTTGCACTAGATGCGATAAGTTTCTATTAATCCAATCCTGGAGAGACATAAGGAAGCAGTTTTAGAACATAAGTGGATGTTCTACGGATTTGATGATGGAAGCCTCCTTCGGGAGACGATTATCATTCCAGGCTTCAAAGGTGACGTGGATGACAGAGTGATTGTCAGAGTTTTAGTTTTTCCCTCTGACGAGGGACAGTATTATGAACAGGTGGTCCAAGAGGATACTGTGGGTGGCATGGTGCCGGATACTGATTAGGTTCAGTGATCGATACAGTCTAAGAAGTTTTGGATTTGGAGTTCATTTATGAACTAGGTCCCATCAGATATCCAGACATATTCTAAGACATGTATTACTCGATTCGGGAGATGGCTTTCTCCACGAACTTGAGATTTAGAGAGATATAGAAAGAAACATCTAGGCGGATCCACTCACTGTGGCTATTTCTCGAACACAATAATTTTACAAACGAGCTTTGTGAAACTGATTAGTAGAGGAGTTGGATGTTCGGTTTCACACGGGCTGTGAGTAGTCGACATAGCAATAATTAGCGTTGAGTGCAAGTGGGAGATTGTTGGTGATAGTGCCCTCATAGTCAATTATTGGATCGCAGGTACGTTATTGCAATGATTGCGGAGGACCTATACCGGTAGGACAGTCTTACTCGAGATGATAGTATGCTATCTGGTTTGCCTTTATCAGTCGTGTACATATTCAGGTGACTGATTACATGTTACACTTTGATAGAGCCCTTAGGATCTTGCTTTACTACCAACAGTATGATGGCGATCATATACGTGAGAGTTGGGTAGTTTATATGCATATCCTTAATTGTGGTCCCTAGTCGTGGGAGTTTCGAGACAGGGCATCGATACTCCGGAGTAGACTAGTGTATACAGTCGAGACCCCGACGGGGGGCGGTGGCTGGTCTCACAAGCCACTGGTGTCAGTTGGATCACCTAAGATGTATACAGGTGCTCATTGGGTTATGAGTACACCGGACAGGACTCGCCGGGAATCTGCTGGTTGGTATTATATATATAGTCAGATAGCAGTTCCCTGGTGACATGTGTACATGTTAGTTCATCAACCTGAGGTCGTCATTTGTCTCGTGTGAGTTCCCACTGTGCTTTGATTTCTACCCTACCACGGCTCAAAGGAGTCGTGCAAACAGGTAGTTTTTGGGTACAGTCCCGAGCCACATGGAGGCACGAGAGCGGATCGGCAGGGGATTCGTCTCTCCCGGTATTGGGGGCGAGATCGTGTTGTGTCTAGGAGAGCCATTACACAAAGCCCACGGCCGTGGCAGGAGATTTACTGGTAGGTACTCCAGTAGTATCTCAGGGTGTTATTGGGCTACACTCCGACACGACTTATACTGCTATTGGGGGTCTGACGTTACTCGCCCCCTATGCAGATATGCGATACTGATAGACGAACGGACCGGACTGTATATACATTGTCACTGTTAGGCTCAGTAGGGTTTCCGGATGAGTTCGCTCATCGGCCTCCCTTGAGGTCAGTCCATGGGCAGCCGTTATGCATAGCTAGTGCCGCTGACGGTTTGTGGTTAAACCCACTGCCAGGGTACTGACGAGTCATTAGAGTCCCCCACAGACAGTTTCCCAAGTTCAGGCGAAACGTTGTAGAGGCCGTATGGTTTTATGGCTGGGTTCGGAAAATGCACGTGCGTTTACGCACGTGTCAGATTTCGGGCAGATCATACTGGTCGGCTTTGGTTTAAGCCGGATCCGAGTATTATATTGAGTAGATATAATATCTTTGACTCAGTTGCATTTTTATTCGGTCGTAATACAAATGCGGATATATTTATACAGTTGCGGGGTTATCCTGAAATTCGTTTCGGGATCACTTTTGGAAGTTGCCAGTTTCCAGTTTTCTATCAGCCTCCTTTTAACATTCGGTTAAAGACGGATTTATCTTTTCTTGGATGAGAGTGAGTCATGTTTCTAGAAGGTTCTAGAGAGGGTGACTTGGCTTGGTGAGTCATTAGTGCATTAATGGAGTCATTAATGACTTGATGAGGTGTATAATGACTCATGCTTTAAGCTTTATTGTTTCTTGTTTTCTTAAGGATATTTTCTCTTGATCTTTTACTTATGGTTACCCTCACATTGCTCCTACACTCACCCCCTCTCCATATATATGGCCGGCCCCTCCTCTCACTCTCTCACTGGAGGTTTTCATTTTGGTAAAAAGATTATGATAGATTTTGGGGTGTATGGAATTTCACAGCTCATTTCATTCCATCACCCGATTTGAGTGGCAACTTCATTAACCGATCGTCCACGGATTTGGACGAAGTGAGACAAAGTCATCTACTCATTCTCTACATCATTCTTGGTCGTCTCTTTTAGCAAACTTGACGACCGAGTTGCCTCGAGTCAGAGGCGGGAGCCCGTTTAAAGAATCAGTGACGTGGTGCCACCTGGACGAGCAGATCGAAGATCGAAGAGATCGGAGCAGCGGCAACGGAGCGTGGGATGATGGTTAAAGAACGAAGGACTCGGATCGTTCGGTATAACCTTTCTACACTCTTTACTGTTTGTTAGTTTAGCAATAATGGAAGATCCGGGTTAAAGTATACGATAGCGCCAGTTAAAAAGTTTTTGTTCCGCATTTGGCGTCTGTAGACGGCCGGGGCGCTAACGTAGACTTACACACCTAAAGCAGTACATGATGATAAAGATAAACCAGATAGCATACTATCATCTCGAGTAAGACTGTCCTACCGGCATAGGTCCTCCCTCAATCATTGCAATCGCGTGCCTGTGATCCAATAATTGACTCTGAGGGCACTATATCCAACAATGTATATGCGCACAAGTGTAGATATATCAAGGTGTCTATGCACAAAGATGAATAGATAGGTGCATGTGCGCATGTAATGATCTATCTAGGCACGTATGTACAAAAGTGAATAGATAGGGTGTATGATATGAAGGTAAACATATGAAATCTAGTATAGCCTATAACGCCCTGACGCTTAATGCCATACGGGCGATTTCACCGTAGAAGTTAAATCTACTCACCTGTTCGCGTGCTACATGTAGCCGACCACTTGCTTTCCCTTCTTGACGGTGTCCGACGTACCTGGAATTTACACGAGAAACCAAATATAATCAAAATCTCGCAAAACGAGATATCGAATCAAAACGGGAACTCGTGTCGCGAATTAACGCGCGTGTGTGCGATACGCTGAAACGTGTATGTACGCGTCTACGACTCATCCCGACACGCCGCGATACGTTGAATCACAGAACCCACTCGCGTATCGCGCAAACTAAAAACACCAGAAAACGATATATCGTCCCAGATTCTACCCAGGTTAAAATATTACAAAACTATATATACCACAGACCTACAAAATGTAGTAGACACCTGTACCAAAAACCCTAGCTCCTAACTCCCTGGTCTGGCCGCAATTTGCGGCCAGAATGGTTTTTCCGGCGGCCTGAAGTTGGGCTGGTGGGGTCGGGCTCTGGTGGTGGGGCCAGGGTCTCTCAAGTAGGCTACAGTCCACTCAAATTTATTCTGAACTCACTAGGGTAACAACAGACTTCAAAAGCTAAGATTTTGCTTAAAAACGTCAAATTTTGCACAATTGAAAAACTTAGGGTATATCTGTGTAATCTGGGGTTTACCTAGGTTAACTAGGCCCTAACAAAACTTAATTAACTTAGTCTAACCAAAACTAACCTTACTTAAGCAAAGTTCACACTAATCACCACATAAAGTACTAAAACACATCATTATTGCTAACCGAAGCTAAACTACACAACTAAGCAAAAGCAAGAATAAATTTAGAGATTATACCCTCTAGGGATCTCCCAAATGAAGAGAAGGAGAAGAAGAAGAGGGGATGGAGCTGCTGATGTGTTGCTGTTGCTGCTGCCTGAAGCTTCTGCCACTGCTTCCTGTAGCTGCTGCTGCTGATGCTGTGCTTGCTGCTGTTGCTGAAGCTGTGGCTGCAAATGTTGGTGCTGGAGCTGGAGCTGCTACTACTGTGGAGGGTGCTGGTGGTGTGTGTGTGTGTATGAGAGAGTGAATGAGTGAGAAATGAGAGGGTGTGTTGCAACAAAGAAATGATAATTCAAAAAGTCAAGCCCCCATTTCTCTCTCTCTCGCCACATTAAATGCAAGCATGGGCTTGCCATGATGTACTCCCTCTCTCCTTCATTTAATGCAAGCATGGCTTAACCATGATGCATTCTCTCTCTCTCATCCTCTCAAGTCAACCAAAATACATTTTAAATCCCATTTCATTAAAAAAAAATACCCTTAATTAAAATCATGTTAACTTAATAATGGTGGGGTTAACCTATCATGGTTGTTAAACATGGTTTAACCCAAATTTTAACCCTAGTTTACATGCACAAGTTTGTGCAAGCTTAGGAAAATCCTAGAAAAATATTTATTAAATTTGAAAAATTATTTGAAAACCAATTTGGTAAACTTTTTATTAAAAATCATTTATTAACATATAATTAGCCCCTAAACACATCATAAGGTGTTACAATCTTCCCCCCTTAAAGAAATTCGTCCCAGAATTTTAAAATATAAAGCAATGCATACCTTCAATGAGATGGGGGAACTTCTTTCGCATCTCGCCCTCGGCCTCCCAAGTGATCTCTTCACCATTCGGGCTGCGCCAAAGCACTTTCACTGATGGCAAGACTTTCGATCTAAGTTTCTTTACCTGCCGGTCCAATATCACGACTGGCTGCTCGGTGAAAGTAAGATCGCGCTCGAGCTGAACGGTCTGATGTTGAATCATGTGCGAAGGGTCATGTAGGTATCTGCGAAGCATTGACACGTGGAATACGGGGTGAACGTCTGGGAAGTCGGGTCGAAGAGCCAAACGATATGCTACTGCGCCCACACGCTCAAGGATCTCGAAAGGACCTATGAATCTGGGGCTAAGCTTCCCCTTCCGTCCAAACCTCATCACTCCCTTCATCAGAGAGACCCTCAGAAACGTGTGATCGCCAACTACGAACTCTAATCTGCGGCGCCTGTCAGCATACCATCTCTGCCTGATCTGAGCTGTCCTCGTCCTGTCTCGAATCAGCTGTATCTTCTCAGTCGTCTCCTGTACGATCTGTGGCCCCAAAATACTGCCCTCGCAGAGCTCTGTCCAACAGACGGGCGATCTACATCTCCTCCCATACAAAGCCTCGAAAGGTGCCATCTGAATAGTATCCTGGAAACTATTGTTGTAGTAGAACTCCACCAACGGTAAATGATGATCCCAGCTACCACCAAAGTTTAAACGCACGCTCGGAGCATGTCCTCGAGGGTCTGAATAGTCCGCTCTGACTGGCCGTCGGTCTGCGGATGAAATGCTGTACTGAAACACAAGCGCGTGCCCAAAGCCTCCTGAAGCCTCTGCCCTAGTCGGCTGGTAAACTGGGTGCCTCTGTCGGACACAATACACGTCGGGACTCCATGCAGTCGTACAATCTCGTCATTGTAAATCTGGGCATACTGAGCAAATCCGAAAGTCGTCTTCACTGGCAGGAAGTGAGCTGCTTTCGTCAAACGATCCCCGATCACCCAAATGGAGTCATACCCCCGCCTAGTCCTGGGTAGACCCACTACGAAATCCATCGAAATTTGCTCCCATTTCCACTCCGGAATGGGTAACGGCTGTAGCTCCCCTGCGGGCCGCTGGTGCTCGGCCTTGACTTGCTGACAAGTCAGGCATCTAGATACGAAATCTGCAATGTCCCTCTTCATTCCGTCCTACCAGTAATCATCTCTCATATCATGGTACATCTTGGTGAAACCGGGGTGGACGTTGTACACCGATCGATGTGCCTCCTCAAGAATCTCACGCTGCAGTCCCTCAGCATCTGGTATGCACAGTCTAGTCCCAAACCGCAGTATCCCCTGATCATCGATCACGAACTCAGAAAATCTGCCCTCTCCAATCTGTGTCATGATCTCTGAACATCGGTCATCACTGTGCTGTGCCTCATATATACGGTCAAGCAACTGTGGGCGTGCACGAACATGCGCAAGCTGTTCCCCGATCGGCATGAACTCGAACTGCACTCGGCTGTCGCATAATATCTGCCAATCTGCCAACGACTGCCTCTGCACTGCGTTCAAACAAGATAGACTACCCCCGGGCCTCCTGCTCAAAGCATCTGCAACTACATTAGCCTTGCCCGGGTGATACAAGATCTCGCAATCGTAGTCCTTCACTAATTCCATCCATCGGCACTGTCGGAGATTCAGGTCCCGTTGCTGAAATATATACTTTAAGCTCTTGTGATCAGTGAATATCTTGCACGACTCGCCGTATAGGTAATGTCGCAAGATCTTAAGTGCAAAGACCACTGCAGCCATCTCCAAATCGTGAGTAGGGTAGTTCTGTTCATGTCTCTTCAACTGCCGCGAAGCATACGCGATCACCCTATCATGCTGCATCAATACGTACCCTAGCACCACTCGTGAAGCGTCACAATAGACTGCAAATCCGCCTGATCCAGAAGGCAACGATAGCACTGGCGCTGTAGTCAAACAGGTCCGTAGCTGCTGGAAACTGTGCTCGCACTCCTCCGTCCAATCGAAAGGAACTCCCTTCCAGGTCAATCCGTTCAAGGGTGCAGCAATGCGGGAGAAATCCTGCATAAATCGCCTGTAGAAGCCGGCCAAACCTAGAAAACTGCGTATCTCAGTAACGGATGTAGGCCTGGCCAACTCTGAACGGCCTCGATCTTCCTCGGGTCTACACATATACCATCCCGTGTAATCACGTGACCCAAGAAGTCTACACTGTCCAGCTAGAACACGCACTTGGAGAATTTTGCATAAAGCTGGTGCTCCCTCAAAGTCTGCAGTGTGATCCGCAGGTGCTGCTCGTGCTCCTCTTTACTCCGGGAAAACACCAAGATGTCGTCAATGAATACGATGATGAACAAGTCAAGGTACAGCCTGAAGATACGGTTCATCAAGTCCATGACTGCTGCTGGGGCGTTGGTGAGTCCGAACGACATCACCAAAAACTCATAATGGCCGTAGCGCGTGCGGAAAGCTGTCCTCGGTATATCCTCCTGTCGAACCCACAGCTGATGGTATCCTGAACGCAAATCGATCCTCGAAAAATATCCTGCCCCCTGAAGCTGGTCGAACAAGTCGTCGATGCGTGGAAACGGATATCTGTTCCGCACGGTCACCCGATTCAGCTGGCGGTAGTCGATACACAGACGCAAACTGCCGTCCTTCTTCTTAACAAACAGGACCGGAGCACCCTAAGGAGAAACACTTGGTCGAATAAGTCCCTTGTCCAGCAAATCTTGCAACTGACTCTTCAACTCACAAAGCTCCGCCGGGGCCATTCGATAAGGCGG
Source organism: Agapanthus africanus (assembly GCA_030015575.1). Classification (NCBI taxonomy): domain Eukaryota; kingdom Viridiplantae; phylum Streptophyta; class Magnoliopsida; order Asparagales; family Amaryllidaceae; genus Agapanthus; species Agapanthus africanus. Next base: position 630,379,838 of record CM057342.1, read on the forward strand.
TATAGAAATAGGCCCCGTGCAGGGAATCAGATCAATACAGAAGGCAATATCGCGCTCAGGCGGTAGCCCAGGAAGCTCATCAGGGAATACGTCAGGGAACTCACATACGATCGGAACCTGGTCCAATGGAACATCTGTAGCTCTAGTATCACAAACATAGGCTAGAAATCCCTGACATCCCTTCCTCAATAGCTGTCCAGCGCGAAGAGAAGAAATCAAGATGTGAGGGGTGGCACCACGGCCCCCCTGCACAACAAAAGCCGACTCGCCGAGAAAATAAAATCTCACTGTTTTCTCGCGGCATTCTACAGACGCATAGCACGTGGCTAACCAATCCATGCCCAAAAGAACGTCAAAGTCCAACATCTCAAGAAGGATCAAGTCGACAGGCAGCTCTCTCTCGCCAAGACGGACAACACAGGATCGGAACACGTGCCTAGCAACAAACGACTCTCCCAACGGGAGTGGTCACAACAAGTGGCTGATCAAGCAGACCGGACTCTCTACCCAAACTCGGCACGAAGTGTGCGGATACGTACGAGTGCGTGGATCCTGTTAGTGTATATTCCCTAGAGGCCATTACTGTATCATACTAGTTTGTATATTACTTAATGGAAGCTTGGGATATTCACAGTTGTATATACAATCTTGCTCGAAATGGTAGTATGCTACTTGGTTTGTCTCTGCTTTAATATGTGCATGTGTTTCTTTTAGCATATTGCTGGTATACATATTAGTAGAGCCCTTAGGATCTTTGCTTGATTACCAGCGTTGTGATGGCGCTCGCACTCGTGGGAGCTGGGTAATCTATAAGCACATCCTTATACAGGTCCCTGGTCGTTGGACTATCGAGACAGGGCATCGATACTCCGGAGTAGACTAGCGTATGCGCTTCTCATCCCAGTGTGGGAGACGGTCTGTCCCACAGCCGTTAGTACGTCGTACTTGGGATAGTATGCGGGTGCTCGTTAGGTTACGAGTACACTGGACAGGACTCGTCGGGAACTGTTGGTTGGTAATATACCTATCGTCAGTTATCAGTTCCCAGGTGACATGAGTACAGCTTAGTCTGCTGACTTGACACTGTCACTTCGCCTCGAGTGTGTTCCCACTGCACTTTGATTACTACCCTACCACGGCTCAAAGGAGCTGTGCAAACAGGTAGTTTTTGGGTGCAGTCCCGAAGCACTTGGAGGCAGTGACGGTTAGACAGGATTCGTCTCTCCCGGTATTGGGGGTTGACATCGCGCTGTGTCCAGGAGAGCCATTACACGAGTAGTCCCTGGCCAGGGCAAGCGAGATATACTGGTAGGTTTCCAGTGTTATCTCAGGGTGTTCTGGGCTACACTCCGACACGACTTGTACCGCTATTAGGGGACTGACGTTCACCGCCCCCCTAGGCCCGCCATGCGATGTATCAGACGAACAGACCGGACTGTACGGAGACTGTCACATACAGGCTCAGTAGGAGAGCAGATGGGGTTCACCTCGTCGGTCTTCTTATCGATATCTACCTGGGGACCGTTACGTACAGCTAGTGCCGCTTGCGGTCTGTGGTTAAACCCACTGCCAGCGTAGTGTCGAGTCTTTAGAGTCCCACACAGAGAGCTATTCGCCTTTAGGCAAAACGAGTAGAGGTCGCATGGTTTTGCGACAGGGTTCGTTCGCATCCGCGCACTTGTGCACGTTTGCTGTCCGGACAGTCTATACTAGCGGGCTTTGGTTTAAGCCGGATCCTAGTATATGATTTGAGATTGGTTTTTCTCATTGTGTTCGTGTTCCTCGGATCACGAATGCGGGTGCGTATGCACAGATGCTTGAGATTGGGGGAGAGGACCTTGTTTAGGGTTAATGGCCTTTGTCATTTTATTAACCCTAATATTTATGTGTGTGTTATTGTTAATTAGTAATTAGTTTAATAATTATCCATGGTTGTGGTTGTTGACCTTTTGACTTCTTTGACTTGTTGACCAAGGTTGACACTTTGACCATCATAATTTCTTTTGGAAGATGCTTTTTGATCTTTGCAATTTGAAATGATAATGGTCATGTCATGATTTACCATGATAATTATCTAGCTAATTATTCAATTAAAAATTATACACACATATTAGTGAGAAAGGCTCACAAATAATTCATTCTCTCATTCTATTTCTCTCTCTTGCTCATCCTCTCCCTCAAGCTCTCTCCCTCTCATGTGTTGAGAAACAAAAAGCTTGAGAAAAACCCTCTCTTGATCTTTTCTACTCACTTCTAGGGTTCAAGTCTTAGCATTTCTTGCACTCTAGTTACTCCTAGCTTGGAGTTGAAGCTAAAGGTGGTGGCTTTCGGGTGGATCCTTCTTTGACGGGAGAAGACAAGCAAGGTGACCCTTTTCTACCATACCTAGGAGCAAGGAGAGAAGGACTAAAGACCAAAGGTATAACCTTTCTTCACTTAGCTACTTTGTAGTTAGGGTTAGCTAGTTTATGTTTAGCAAAGATCCTCACAAGTTTAGTCCATGTTGCCTAAGTCATAAAAATCCGATTTTTATTATGTTTTCCGCCTCCCCGTAAGCACCGGGGTGGGCAACACGGACTTACAGTGGTATCAGAGCCTAACTAAACTCAAACTAGCTAAGTAGTTAAGTGTAACGAAGTTTCGAAACCGAAAAACCCTAAAACCAAACTTTTTCAAAATCCAACTTTCTGTTAAAATTTTTCCTGGTTAAAATGAAAAACTGTATACTTGTAAAATTGTCTCAGGGTTTTGTGTGAAACACCACCAAATACGAACCAGAGAGGAGCCAAGAGGACCGTGCTTCCGCGGCATAAGGAAGCTCTTGCCGCGGAAGCGCGGCCGTCTTGTCAACTCTCTGTATCGTTTTTGCTGCAGTTTGTTTCTGAGTTGGTTTTAGGATTTTTAGGATATGTTATATGTGCCCAGATTTTCCAGAACTAAAATTTACTTTTGGGGGCCTATAAATCCGTATTTTTCGGAACTTCACTACACTTTAACTATATCGGTTATATCTGTGATGCTTGTATGTATTGAACGTCGGCTAATCGCTATAAGTCGATTAGTCGGGGTTATACATCTCTGTGATCTGTGATTGTTGGTTTGTGGATATGAATGGATTGGATTGTCGCGGGTGAATAGCCGGGTTGGATGTGAGATGAGTGTTATTTTCTTTCATTCATTTGTAACATGTAAATTGATGTAATAATATTCTTTGTATGGCCGCACAACCGGGTCGGGGTTGTAGCCGTCATTGTATAATTCTTTTTACTGTTTTTGCTCCTAGGATAGACCCATGGAGGGGGTGCACAAACTACCGGGTATCTCGAAGTGCTGAGTGGCCTACTCACGGTGGTGAGGGAGGTTGCTTCGCTTCGGGTGCTTGGCGGGTAGTTTGCCGCACCCGTAGGGGTCTTGGGTGGGGTATTGGCTATTCACCGCGACCGTGTAATCCGCTTTGCGTTGCAGGCTCGAACGCATTGCGGATTCCTAGTATATCCAATGTATTCATCTGTGATCTGTAATGTCTATCATTGCTATATATTTATATATAATAACTATTTAGGCGTTGCTTATGTTTTACAGCCGCGCTAGCCCAGCCCCCGCTCTGTCGTTAGTTAAGTAACCTAACGGGTGATGACGGGGCCCCGTGGCGAATGCGAATGGCATAAGCGTACGTCATATTTTGGTTGTTTTCTGCAATGGTAGGATTAAATGATGGGACGCATTAAAAGAACTAATGCAAGAAATAAACCAAGTAAAAGTAGATTGGAACACTTTGAAAACCACTCGGTTCTTTTTCAAAAACTAAACTTTTAAACGCGGAGCTTGAACCACTCCTTTTAAAAGCTATCTCGTTCCATCGATTATATCAAGTTCACTACGTTCACGGTTTCGCCAAAACCATTCGTAGCCCTCCGTCATTCCACATGAATGGTCAAAAGTATTCAAGCTATGTATTTTGGCCAAAGTCAAGGCATAGTGATTGGTAGCGTTTGGGTATTCATGTGCAGCATAGATAGATGCGTTGATTTGGGACAGTCGTGCTGCCATTTTGGCCAAAGTCAAGGGTAGGTACGGGTGGGTCCAAATTAACCAGGAGAATGACGGGTAGAACTTGACATGTGACTTATGATATTTTGGCCAAAGTCAAGGTCATAAGAGCATGGGGAAAAAATCCACATCGGGAGTTTCATAAGTACTGAAACTTGCTAGATTTGCATACCATTTGGAGTGTGATAATTCTGGTAGGATTCCTTCGGTTTTATCACGCGATGATATTTGGATCCCGATCCTACTGTGAGTATATGCTACTCCTCGGGAAAACTCTCACTTAACGATCAATGCTATAAACCTAGTAGGTGCCTAGAAAGGTGTTAGCGGGGCTACGCCCACAGGGAAAAGAGGTTACTTAATTAAGGAACTTCGCGAAAGCGTTGGAAAACCTCCCTCGAAGTACCGACACTGGCCTGGCTGAACGGTTAAGCAAGTATTGTACAGTGAGAATGATCCCGGCTAATCCTTTTCTTTACGGTTTGAGAAGGGATTCGAGAGACAGTGGGAGCCATCCAGTTTAGACAAACTAAAAACCACTCTAAACTTGCAAGAGCATCATGCTAAAGTGTTTCTTTTCTCTCTCCTAATTGCAGCGACCATTCAAGATGACCGGACTTAAGTTACTATTAGATAAAAACATATTGACAGGGCCAAACTACAAAGATTGGCTCAGGAATGTCAAGATGGCTATCACTTATGACAAGCTGGGGTATATACTTACCACCAAAGCTCCCCCCGTCCCAGGTCCCACCTCCAGCGTCGCGGATGTAGAAATCCGTAAGACATGGGAGATAGATTGCGCGAGGGCCAAATGCCTCGTACTAGCCTCGATGGACAATGACCATCAGAGGAGGCACGAGAATATGGACCTAGAGTCCATATTTCTCCATACAAAAGAACTGTATGGAGAGCAGTCTCGTATCGCAAGATACGAAGTGTCGAAGAAGCTCTTTTCGGCAAGGTTGGCCGTCGGATCATCGGTAGCGGACCACGTGCTTAAGATGATCGGCTACATAGAGAAGCTCGCGGACCTCGGGACCACGTTGGAGAATGAACTCTATACTGATCTGATTCTCCAGTCCCTTCCTTCCACTTACGCCCAGTTCATTCTCAACTTCAACATGCAAGGAAAGGAGGTTGAACTTGCCGAACTTCTGAACATGTTGAGGACTGCTGAGGGCACCCTACAGAAGGGTAGGGAGACATCCACTTTGTTTGTAGGAGGATCTTCCTCTTCTAGGTCCAGGGCGAAAGCCAAGGGCAAGAAGAAGAAAGCCCCCGCCAAACCAAGAGGCGGTGTCGGTAAAGTGGATACGAAGGGAAAGGGTAAAGCAACAAAGGTAGCGGGGAAGCTGGTGGGGAAGGAAGAATGCTTCTATTGTCACAAAAGTGGTCACTGGAAACAAGATTGCAAGGCTTGGAAAGCCAGAACACAGGATTTGAAGCGAGTTGCAGCTTCAGCTTCAGGTGTGTATGTTATTGAAAATTGTCTATCAATAAACTCTAATTCCTGGGTATTGGATACCGGATCAGGATCTCATATCTGTAATTCTTTGCAGGCGTTGAGAAAGCGTAGAGTTTTGAAGACAGGTGACATGACCCTCAGAGTTGCGAACGGTGCTAGCATGGATGCTGAGGCCGTGGGGGACTATCACCTGGGATTATCAGATGGACACTTTTTGGTTTTGCGTAGTTGTTATTATGTACCAAATGCAACCTGTAATATCATTTCTGTATCTTTATTATCTAGAGAAGGTTATGAATTTGCATTTGTAAGTAATGTAGTGAACATTCACCTTAATCAAGTGTTGATTGGGTCAGGTACATTGAACAACGGTATATACGTTTTAAACCAACCACAGGTTTTCAATATCCAGAATACACACAAAAGAAAGTCTCCAGAAATTAATAAAACTTTCTTATGGCATTGTAGACTGGGTCACATCAATGAGAGAAGATTGACTAAGTTACATACTGAAGGATACTTAGATTCGTTCGAATATCAATCGTATGCAACTTGTCAATCCTGTCTCAAAGGAAAGATGACAAAGGCTCCGTTTTCTGGACACGGAGAAAGAGCGAGCGAGCTCTTGGGACTCGTACACAGCGACGTGTGCGGTCCAATGTCTACACATGCGCGAAGCGGTTATTCTTACTTCATTACCTTTACGGATGATTTTTCAAGGTACGGTTATGTCTTCTTAATGAAACATAAATCCGAGGCTTTTGAAAAATTCCAGGAATATAAGAATGAAGTAGAAAAACAAACAGGCAAAAGTATCAAGATCCTAAGATCGGATCGAGGAGGAGAATACTTAAGTGCCGAATTCCTGAACTATTTAAAAGAGAATGGAATTCTCTCTCAGCTTACTCCTCCATACACTCCGCAACATAACGGTGTATCGGAGAGACGGAACCGAACCCTATTGGATATGGTACGGTCCATGATGAGTAACGCTGAGTTACCGCGATCGTTCTGGGGGTATGCGCTAGAAACAGCTGCATATCTTTTGAACCGTGTTCCCACTAAGACTGTGCCTACCACACCATATGAGTTATGGAGTGGGGAGAAACCCTATCTTAATCACATTAAGACATGGGGATGTCCAGCTTTTGTAAAAAAGCAGCATGCGGACAAGCTCGAGGCACGCTCAGTACAGTGCAAGTTTGTGGGATATCCAAAGAACTCCAAGGGATATTACTTCTATTACGAAGAGGAACAAAAAGTCCTTGTTTCTCGCCATGCCCACTTTCTAGAACATCAGTTCATAGAAAAAGAAATAAGTGGGAGCGCAATAGAACTGGAAGAAATTCCAGAACCACAAACTATTAATGAAAGTTTAGTGGAACCAGAAGGTTCAAAAGAACAGGACATTCCTATGCCACTCCGCAGGAGTAGTAGGCAGTCTCATCCGCCCGAGAGATACTACGGTTTTCTCATTGACGGGGATAGAGAAGACTGCATCCTAGATTGTGATGAGCCTACTAGCTTCCAGCAAGCCATTCAGAGCGTCGACTCGGTAAAATGGCTGGATGCAATGCGGACCGAGATGGAGTCCATGTACACCAACAAAGTATGGACGTTGGACATTGCTCCAGACGGGGTAAAACCCGTAGGATGCAAGTGGATCTTCAAAAGGAAGATTGGTGTAGATGGACAGGTTGAGACCTATAAAGCTAGACTGGTAGCAAAGGGTTTTCGTCAGCGACCTGGTTTGGACTATGACGAAACCTTTTCTCCAGTAGCTATGCTGAAATCCATTCGGATCCTTCTTGCCATCGCTGCTTTCCACGATTATGAGATTTGGCAGATGGACGTAAAGACAGCTTTTCTAAATGGTCATTTAGAGGAGTGTGTCTATATGGACCAGCCAGAGGGTTTCATTCAGGGTGGGAGCAGCGGAAAGGTGTGCAAGTTGCTCAAGTCCATTTATGGACTCAAGCAGGCATCGCGGAGTTGGAACATCTGTTTTGATGAGACGGTCAAAGAATTTGGCTTTATCAAAAATCCAGATGAACCATGCATCTATTGTAGATTTGTAGCGAGAACTGTAGTATTCCTCGTTTTATACGTGGATGACATTCTCTTAATAGGAAATGACATTCCTATGCTACAATCTGTCAAGGGGTTCTTGTCACACAGGTTCTCCATGAAAGACCTGGGTGATGCCTCCTACATTCTGGGTATCCGGATCTACCGTGACAGATCCAAGAGGATATTAGGACTCTCGCAGTCCAGGTACATCGACACCATACTGAAGAGATTCAGTATGGAAGATTCCAAGCGCGGTAATCTACCGGCTTGTCACGGGATCACCCTCTCCAAAGAGATGTCTCCCAAGACTGATTTGGAGAGGGATCGCATGTCTATTATACCCTACGCTTCTGCGGTAGGCTCTATAATGTATGCGATGTTGTGTACCAGACCGGATGTGGCTTATGCACTGAGTGTGGTAAGCAGGTATCAGTCAAACCCTGGGGAGAAACATTGGATAGCAGTAAAGAACATTCTCAAGTACCTGAGAAGGACTAAGGAGATGTTCTTGGTGTATGGCGGAAAAGACCTGCAGGTTGAGGCCTTTGCTGACTCCAGCTTCCAGAGTGACAAGGATGATTCCAAGTCCATGTCGGGTTTTGTCTTTACCCTCAATGGAGGGGCGGTGTGTTGGAAGAGCTCCAAACAGGAAACCGTTGCTGACTCGACTATGGAAGCGGAATACATCGCTGCATCTGATGCCGCAAAAGAAGCTGTCTGGATGAGGAAGTTCTTGAAAGAACTTCAGGTGGTTCCGTCCATTGTTGACCCAATACCTCTGTATTGCGACAACAACGGGGCTATAGCCTTAGCGAAGGAACCCAGGTCCCATCAGAAATCCAGACACATCTTAAGGCGGTATCACCTGATCAGGGAGATCGTGGATCGCCAGGAGATCGAGGTCCGGAGAGTTGCATCAGAGGATAACACTGCAGATCCACTCACAAAGGCCCTACCCCAGACTCAGTTCAAGCGGCTGATCGAGATGATAGGTCTTCGATACGCCAGTACATGGCCTTAGTGCAAGTGGGAGATTGTTAGTGTATATGCCCTAGAGGCCATTACTGTATCATACTAGTTTGTATATTACTTAATGGAAGCTTGGGATATTCACAGTTGTATATACAATCTTGCTCGAAATGGTAGTATGCTACTTGGTTTGTCTCTGCTTTAATATGTGCATGTGTTTCTTTTAGCATATTGCTGGTATACATATTAGTAGAGCCCTTAGGATCTTTGCTTGATTACCAGCGTTGTGATGGCGCTCGCACTCGTGGGAGCTGGGTAATCTATAAGCACATCCTTATACAGGTCCCTGGTCGTTGGACTATCGAGACAGGGCATCGATACTCCGGAGTAGACTAGCGTATGCGCTTCTCATCCCAGTGTGGGAGACGGTCTGTCCCACAGCCGTTAGTACGTCGTACTTGGGATAGTATGCGGGTGCTCGTTAGGTTACGAGTACACTGGACAGGACTCGTCGGGAACTGTTGGTTGGTAATATACCTATCGTCAGTTATCAGTTCCCAGGTGACATGAGTACAGCTTAGTTGACTTGACACTGTCACTTCGCCTCGAGTGTGTTCCCACTGCACTTTGATTACTACCCTACCACGGCTCAAAGGAGCTGTGCAAACAGGTAGTTTTTGGGTGCAGTCCCGAAGCACTTGGAGGCAGTGACGGTTAGACAGGATTCGTCTCTCCCGGTATTGGGGGTTGACATCGCGCTGTGTCCAGGAGAGCCATTACACGAGTAGTCCCTGGCCAGGGCAAGCGAGATATACTGGTAGGTTTCCAGTGTTATCTCAGGGTGTTCTGGGCTACACTCCGACACGACTTGTACCGCTATTAGGGGACTGACGTTCACCGCCCCCCTAGGCCCGCCATGCGATGTATCAGACCGAACAGACCGGGACTGTACGGAGACTGTCACATACAGGCTCAGTAGGAGAGCAGATGGGGTTCACCTCGTCGGTCTTCTTATCGATATCTACCTGGGGACCGTTACGTACAGCTAGTGCCGCTTGCGGTCTGTGGTTAAACCCACTGCCAGCGTAGTGTCGAGTCTTTAGAGTCCCACACAGAGAGCTATTCGCCTTTAGGCAAAACGAGTAGAGGTCGCATGGTTTTTGCGACAGGGTTCGTTCGCATCCGCGCACTTGTGCACGTTTGCTGTCCGGACAGTCTATACTAGCGGGCTTTGGTTTAAGCCGGATCCTAGTATATGATTTGAGATTGGGTTTTTCTCATTGTGTTCGTGTTCCTCGGATCACGAATGCGGGTGCGTATGCACAGATGCTTGAGATTGGGGGAGAGGACCTTGTTTAGGGTTAATAGCCTTTGTCATTTTATTAACCCTAATATTTATGTGTGTGTTATTGTTAATTAGTAATTAGTTTAATAATTATCCATGGTTATGGTTGTTGACCTTTTGACTTCTTTGACTTGTTGACCAAGGTTGACACTTTGACCATCATAATTTCTTTTGGAAGATGCTTTTTGATCTTTGCAATTTGAAATGATAATGGTCATGTCATGATTTACCATGATAATTATCTAGCTAATTATTCAATTAAAAATTATACACACATATTAGTGAGAAAGGCTCACAAATAATTCATTCTCTCATTCTATTTCTCTCTCTTGCTCATCCTCTCCCTCAAGCTCTCTCCTCCCTCATGTGTTGAGAAACAAAAAGCTTGAGAAAAACCCTCTCTTGATCTTTTCTACTCACTTCTAGGGTTCAAGTCTTAGCATTTCTTGCACTCTAGTTACTCCTAGCTTGGAGTTGAAGCTAAGGTGGTGGCTTTCGGGTGGATCCTTCTTTGACGGGAGAAGACAAGCAAGGTGACCCTTTCTACCATACCTAGGAGCAAGGAGAGAAGGACTAAAGACCAAAGGTATAACCTTTCTTCACTTAGCTACTTTGTAGTTAGGGTTAGCTAGTTTATGTTTAGCAAAGATCCTCACAAGTTTAGTCCATGTTGCCTAAGTCATAAAAATCCGATTTTTATTATGTTTTCCGCCTCCCCGTAAGCACCGGGGTGGGCAACACGGACTTACAGATCCGGGATCGAACAATACGTGTGCATCAACAGAACATACTAATAAGGTACCTGAGACCACTGCATGAGACGCTTGCGCGTCCTGATGCGTCAATGCGAAAACCCGTGCCTGTCCTCCACCTGCAACTGGCGGTCCTCTACTAGCAACTGGCTGCACTCTGCCGGTAGCTGACTGTCCTCTGCCACGACCACCTCTCCCTCTAGGAACAAACCCTCCGCGACCACGGCCTCTCTGTGCATGGGTCTGACGCGGAGCGACTGTGGGTACAATAGGCAATGCCCTATAGGGTGGTGAAGGTGGTAGTGTGACACGCGGTGCGGCTGCCTCCTTCTGGGGTATCTCAAGGCACTCTCGTACACGATGATAGGAACTCCCGCATCGAAAACATCCGGATGATACTGGCTGACCCTCCTGGGGATAAGAGCTAAAAAGCTGACCTCGTCCTGAGTCTCTGCCACCTGCAAGGTGTCCGTCGCGGCGCCTGAATGGCCGTCTCTGAGCCGGCGTATCAGTACGAACCCTCTTCGGCCCTGGAACTACCGAAGTCTCTGCAAGGCGCTCCTCGACTAATAAGGCTGCGTCTACAGCTGCTGCATAAGTCTCGTAATGCTGTGCGCTGATCGCAAGAAATAACGGGGTGAGCAAGCCTCGAACGAACCTCTTGACTCGCATCTCCTCAGTAGCCACTAGGTACGGAGCATACACTGATAGCTTGGTGAATAGCACATCGTACTCTGCCACGGTCATCTCTGGTGTCTGGCGTAAGGACTCGAATCTGCGTGCTCGGGCATCCCTCACACTCTGGGGAAGGAAGCGGGCTAGAAACAATGTCACAAACATGGCCCAGGTCATAGGAGGAAGACCTGCTGCTCTGCCTTTCTCGACCAATTCGCACCATTTCTGCGCAAGACCTTCCAGGCGAAAGCTCGCGAACTCTACCCATCTCGCATCTGTGCATCTGAGAGAACGGCATATCCGGGCCATCCTATGAATAAAAGACTGTGGGTCCTCAGCTGCATCGGTGCCTGTAAAGACCGGAGGCTTCAACCTCATGAACTCTGATAGCGATACTGTAATCACCTCCGTAGCTGCAGGGCAACGGCCTGTACTGTAGGTACCATCGCGGTCCCCGTGACTGGTGGAGCTACCTCTAGTCGCTGCGCTCGAAGCATCTCAACTAGCGATCCTATCATCTGGCGCATCTCCTGCATACTGGATCCCACCGTCTGGCGCATCTCCTGCATACCAGCCCCTAGCGTGGCGATCTGATCTGTCACAGGAGGAACAGTCTGCTCGGGTACAATGGGTGTACTTTCCGGATCAGTTCTCGTCTCGGACGAGTCAACACGAATCTCGGCCCTCGTGGCCACTCTCTGCGCCCTCGTAGTCTTTGGCGGCATAGTGGCTAATAGCAAAATAGGATTCGATAAGGATACGGAAATCGAATCGCAAGAAAATATACAATCATGAAGGAATTTCAATCAATAAGTCCTAAGGTCGCTTAGGCGGAGTACCGTGTCGTGGGTATGCCGCGGTACACACGCTACGCTACCCTGCCGCAACTACCTACTCCATCATACCAGGGTCATCCTACACTCCGAAGGTAAAACCTACGCTCTGATACCAACTTTGTCACGACCCAAAGTTCGGTCCGTGACCGGCACTTAACCACGTAATGTCTACAGGCGTAACGCGATTAAGTAAGCCGAAACCCAGAAATCAAAACCATTTAAAATATAGAGTGTTAAAACATTTTAGTAGAAGCATTTGTAAAATGTTTAGAAAACCTTAAGTAATTTAGTTGAAATCCTTTTTAGTTCAAGAGTTATATTTTTATAATTTTGGGAACATTTCCTTTATAAAAGTTTGTCCCGCAAGTCAGGTAAAAGGCAAGGTGTAATAGAAGTAACAAGTGAAATGAATACAGCATCACAATAGGAGAATCGCGCCCAACGGCGGAACAATCACCACAATATGATATACGACGCCGTAGCGAAGAATAAGCAGTAGAGCAAAGACAAATGACATAAAAGATAAGACTGCATAATAAAGTCGGCTCACAGCGAGCTCGACACCAGAGTACAAAATAACATACATCGTCCTCACAACTGTCTCTAAGTCAATACATGAAGGTAGATAGAGAATACTAGATACATTAATGTACAACTGAAAAGTAAACAGATACCGCACAAAACCCACCTAATAGAAAAAGGACTAGCACGCCAAAGCAGTGGTATCTGTGCCAAAAGATGCGATAAACAGCCAGCCGTGACTACTCCAAAGGGCAACCTGCAAGCACTGTGGCACAACGGGGGTGAGTTGCCAACTCGTGAATAGTAGATAACACATAAAGGTAATCGCGAGTATGCACGTACTGCAATACTATAATCTATGCCAACAGATAACATCTATATGATGAACTGGATGCTCAAGACATGCAACAAATGCGATATAATAACATCTCTATGTTTTGAGCAGGGTGTGCTGTAGTCGTGTACGCCGTATGTACCCTATCAGGTACCACAGATACAGGATGAGATGTGTAATACTAAATGCTGAGCATGGGAATAAATAATATTTACATGAAATATCAACATGGAAAAACAGTCGGTGTCAAACAGTACACCCAAATCCCAATAAAACTCAGTGCCCAACATCGGCACTCAAAATATCAAGAAACACTCGTGTCCAGCATCGACACGTAAATCCTCATATATCGGGCATCCGTCAGTCCAGGCCAGCCCTCTCTCTCATATATCGGGCATCCGTCAGTCCGGGTCAGCCCCTCTCTCATACATCGGGCATCCGTCAGTCCGGGTCAGCCCCTCTCTCATACATCGGGCATCCGTCCGTCCGAGTCAGCCCATCTCTCATACATCGGGCATCCGTCAGTCCGGGTCAGCCCCTCTCTCATACATAAAAGGAAATCGGGTTTTCTTTTAAACAGTGCGTATTTACTTAAAATATTACTCCGGTTCCCAAATCCAGAAATCACATAAATCAAAACTCCATTCGTAAATCCATGCAATGTGTCGTATGACACTAAGAGTAAAAAGGGAGGGAAAACTGCTCTTTTAAAAGATCAAGTTTTGAAAATATCATATGCGGTCCCTTAGTTTTTAATCATGTCAATGTCATCTATGTATGTGTATAGGTATGGATATGCAAATGGGTATATACGCAATGTGACGGTAGTAATGCACATGGGTACTAATATTGATATCCGATGTATATGCGCACAAGTGTAGATATATCAAGGTGTGTATACACAAAGATGAATAGATAGGTGCATGTGTGCATGTAATGATCTATCTAGGCACGTATGTACAAAAGTGAATAGATAGGGTGCATGATATGAAGGTAAACATATGAAATCTAGTATAGCCTATAACGCCCTGACGCTTAACGCCATACGGGCGATTTCCCCGTAGATGTTAAATCTACTCACCTGGTCGCGTACTACACGTAGCCGACCACTTGCTTTCCCTTCTTGACGGCGTCCGACGTACCTGGAATTTACACGAGAAACCAAATATAATCAAAATCTCGCAAAACGAGATATCGAATCAAAACAGGAACTCGTGTCGCGAATTAACGCGCGTGTGTGCGATACGCTGAAACGTGTGTGTACGCGTCTACGACTCATCCCGACACGCCGCGATACGCTGAATCACAGAACCCACTCGCGTATCGCGCAAACAAAAAACACTAGAAAACGATATATCGTCCCAGATTCTACCCAGGTTAAAATATTACAAAACTATATATACCACAGACCTACAAAATGTAGCAGACACCTGTACCAAAAACCCTAGCTCCTAACTCCCTGGTCTGGCCGCAATTTGCGGCCAGAATGGTTTTTCCGGTGGCCTGAAGTTGGGCTGGTGGGGTCGGGCTCTGGTGGTAGGGCCAGGGTCTCTCAAGTAGGCTACAGTCCACTTAAATTTATTCTGAACTCACTGGGGGTAACAGCAGACTTCAAAAGCTAAGATTTTGCTTTAAAACGTCAAATTTTGCACAATTGAAAAACTTAGGGTATATCTGTGTAATCTGGGGTTTACCTAGGTTAACTAGGCCATAACAAAACTTAATTAACTTAGTCTAACCAAAACTAACTTTACTTAAGCAAAGTTCACACTAATCACCACATAAAGTACTAAAACACATCATTATTGCTAACCGAAGCTAAACTACACAACTAAGCAAAAGCAAGAATAAATTTAGAGATTATACCCTCTAGGGATCTCCCAAATGAAGAGAAGGAGAAGAAGAAGAGGGGATGGAGCTGCTGATGTGTTGCTGTTGCTTCTGCCACTGCTGCCTGTAGCTGCTGCTGCTGATGCTGTGCTTGCTGCTGTTGCTGAAGCTGTGGCTGCTGATGTTGGTGCTGGAGTTGGAGGTGCTACTGCTGTGGAGGGTGCTGGTGGTGTGTGTGTGTTTATGAAAGAGTGAATGAGTGAGAAATGAGAGGGTGTGATGCAACAAAGAAATGATAATTCAAAAAGTCAAGCCCCCATTTCTCTCTCTCTTGCCACTTTAAATGCAAGCATGGGCTTGCCATGATGCACTCCCTCTCTCCCTCATTTAATGCAAGCATGGCTTAGCCATGATGCATTCTCTCTCTCTCATCCTCTCAAGTCAACCAAAATACATTTTAAATCCCATTTCATTAAAAAAAAATACCCTTAATTAAAATCATATTAACTTAATAATGGTGGGGTTAACCTATCATGGTTGTTAAACATGGTTTATCCCAAATTTTAACCCTAGTTTACATGCACAAGTTTGTGCAAGCTTAGGAAAATCCTAGAAAAATATTTATTAAATTTGAAAAATTATTTGAAAACCAATTTGGTAAACTTTTTATTAAAAATCATTTATTAACATATAATTAGCCCTTAAACACATCCTAAGGTGTTACAGTAGGATGTCAGGATGTGTTCGCTCATCGACGTCCCTTTCGGTCAATACCTGGTAGCCCGTTACGTATGGCTAATACTTCTGACGTG
This sequence comes from Agapanthus africanus, assembly GCA_030015575.1. Classification (NCBI taxonomy): domain Eukaryota; kingdom Viridiplantae; phylum Streptophyta; class Magnoliopsida; order Asparagales; family Amaryllidaceae; genus Agapanthus; species Agapanthus africanus. The sequence goes on from CM057342.1 coordinate 630,395,501, forward strand.
CTAGTGTTAAATCCACAGCCAAGGGATTGACGAGTCTTTAGAGTCCCCCACAGACCGTTTCTCTAGTTTCGGGCGAAACGCTGTAGAAGCCGTATAGAGATATGGCAGGGTTCGATCATATACGTGCTGTATTGCACGGATCATGATCGGACGGATAATACTAGTGGGCTTTGGTTTATGCCGGATCCTAGTATTGTACAGTGTAGATTTTGTCTCATTGCATTTGTATTCGGTTGGAATACAAATGCGGTTATGTATATACAGTCGCGGGGATTTCCTGTAATTTATTACGGGATCAGTTTTCTGAAGTTGCCAGTTTGCTTTCCGTTTCGGCCATTTTCCTTTATTTCTTTCCTTGGCTGAAAATTGGTGGAGGAGGGCTTATTTGCAAATGTGCAAATTGGAATTGTGGAGGGTGGTCTTTGTAAATTGTTGCTTCATGATGATTCTACCATCCTTTGACTTTCATTTGTTCATCATTGTTTGACTTTTGAGTTGTGATGGTTGTTGAGTGTGGACTTTTGTTGTGATCATTTTATTTTCTTATGATCACTCTTTATTCTTCTTGCATTATTGGTCCATTCTCTCTCTTCCCTTTACACATATGCTTGGGCCGGCCACTTCTTGAGAGAGGGGGTCATTTTTGGTGTTGGAAAATTGTTCATCTCATATTATCTTGCACACACCAAAATTCCCAAGTTGATCTCCATAGTTCATTTCCTCCATCAAATGGCAACTTCATATCCCAATGAGACAAAGCTTTCTACACTTCATCTACAGTATCCTTGGGCACGTCGACTCTCCAACTTCGTGCTCGAGTTGCCTCGGTCCAGAGGTGGGAGCCCGTAAAAGAACCCGGCGATGTAGTGCCCTTCCGACGAGGAGATGAAGACCGGAGATTCCGCGGGGAGATCGGGACGACGACGAGAAGACCGAAGGACACGGATCGCTCGGTATATCTCTCTACCCCTTCTCTTGTTAGCTAGGAGTAGGTTAATGGCCCGATCCGGGATTTTAGTGCGCGGTGGTGCCGGTTCTAAAGTTAAAGAAAAGTATCGTTTCCGCATTTTGGCCACGTACAGACAGCCGGGGCGCCGCCGTGCACTTACACTCGGTCCCGCACATATCATATATGTGCTCCTACTCTATTTTGCCTGAGTCAAGAAACCTCTGTGTAGGACTCTAAAGAATCGTGAATACGCTGGCAGTAGGTGATGATCATATCAAACTCCCATAAGCTGCAAGCTGTCAGCTAAACGTAACAGCCACCCACGTATTGAGCGATCAGAAATTCAACAAGCAAGCCTGTACATTCTCCTGCGAATCCAATCAGTAACACTCCCGTACAGTCCGGTCTCTTCGTCTGATATGTCGCATATCTCACCTAGGGGTGGTAAACGTCAGACCCCAGTAGCTTGATAAGTCGTGTCGATATGAGGTCTATAACAGTTCGAGAAACTACAGATAACACTTATAAGTAAATCTCAGCAACCCTGGCCAGGTATTTCTAGTTATAGCCAATCGAACACAGCGCAACATCAACTCCCTATACCGGGAGAGACGAATCCCCTCCTATCGCTCATTGCCTCCATGTGATTCGGGACTGTACCCAAAAGCCACATTTTTGCATGCCCTCTTTGACGTGGTATGATGGAAATCAAAGCACAGTGGGAATCACATAAGACTCTATGACGATCTCGGGTCTACAGACTAACCTGTACCAGTGTCACCAGAGAACTGCCATCTGACGTGAGGTATAATACCATCTGGGAGTTCTCGGCGAGTCCGTCCAATGTACCCAGTCGCTACTGAGCACCCGTACACCATCCTTGATGTCAAATACCGATAGATATAGGACCATCCATCGCCCATCATATGGGTCAAGATACGTATACGCTAGTCTACTCTGGTGTATTGATGCCCTGTCTCGATATACCCTCGACTAGGAACAGTTATAGGATATACTCGTCGACTACCGTGGCCCCACTAGTATGATCTCATCATAGTCCCAGTAGCCGAGTACATATCCTAAGGGCTTTATCAACATGTAACATAGAGACAATAAGCGTACATGTTAAGATAAAGTACAACCAGATAGCATACTATCACGTCGAGCAAGAAAGTCCTCCCTATATATGTCCAAGCATCCATTACAATATACATCATATGTACAGTAATGGCCTCTAGGGCATACATATAACTAACAATCTCCCACTTGCTCTAGGGCCATCTGTTGTGGTATCACATACCCAACAATTAGCTGTGGTTGAAGTATCTTATTCTCAACTATCCCATATAAGTCTCTACTGGGGAAAAAGGCCTTTGTTGGTGGATCCGCGCTGTTGTCCTCTGTGTCTACTCTCCTAACCTCGATCTCCCTGGAGATCATCCATCTTCATGATCAGGTGATACTGCCTAAGAATTATATCTGGATTTCTGATGGGACGGTGGTTCCTTAGCATAAGCCACAACTCCATTGTCACACAATGGTAGGAACGAAGTTCATCTCATGAACTTATATGTATATCCAGACTGCCTCTTTGGCAGCATCCTTGGTAACGACGTATTTTGCCTTTAATCGTCTAGTATGTCACGGTATCTAGCTTGGAACTCTTTCAACATACTGTCCCTCCACTGAGGGTAAAGACAATGCCTGCGACTGACATTCAGTCGTCTTTATCACCCTGGAACCTTTTCCAGTGATTCTCCCCAGGATCGATTGATACCATCTCACTATAACTAGTGAGAATCCTAACATCCATTTAGATCTATCTCATAGATATAAAACCTAGGATTTAGGAGGTATCGCCTTGATCCTATATGGAGAATCCTTGTGATAAGCGGAAATTGACCGAGTGTAGCATAGGAAACTCCTTCCCTATCAAGAGTATGTCATCCACGTACTCTACGAGGATCTACATCATAATCCCTACTACCTTTTTGTATATACAAGGTTCATCTACCATTTTGATGAAGTCAAACTCTTTGACTACCACATCAGAACAGATGTTCCAACTCCGCGATGCCTGCTTTATCACATAAAATATCTTGCACACGTTTCCGCTGCTCCCACTGTCTACGAAGCCCTCTGGCTGTGTACTTATAGACGCTCTCTTCCAAAACATCATTTAGAAAAGCAGTCATGACACCCAACCGCCAGATATCGTAGTCATGGTATATAGCCGTGGGAAGTAGGATCTAGATGGACTTAAGCATAGATTTGAAAGTCTCAACTTTTCCATATATACCAAGTAATCTTCTCAAGATATACTTGCTTCTGATGGGGATTTAACCCTTCAGATAAAGCAGCCAAAGTCCATACTTTGTTGGTGTATAAGAATTCCATCTCAGATCGCTAAGCATCCAGCCATTCTTACAGAGTCTCACTCCTGATGGCCTGCTCGAAACTAGTTGGGTCATAATCTCATGATGCAATCTTCGCTCCTACTGTCATAGAGAAAACCGAAGTATCTCTCAGGTGGATAAGGAACCCTACTAGATCGGCGGAGAGGCTGAGGTTCGTTGGAAACTATTGAATCCTTTGGTTCTACCAAATCATTATCTGCAGTTTGTATAGCTGGAACTCTTTCCAGTTCTACCTCATGACCAATAATTTCGTCACAAGAAATTCCCTTTCACAAAGGTGGCATGCTGAGAAACAAAACGTCTTTTGTTCCTCGGTTTGGTAGAAGATATTCCCTTGCGAATACTTGGGATATCCAACAAACTTCCACAAAACTGACTTTGCCTCGAGCCTGTACGGATTTTGCTTTTAGACATAGGCCGGACAACCCCAAATCTTAACTTACTTAAGATATGGGCTCTTCCCATTCCATATCACATATGAAGTGGTAGGCATATGATTTGATTAGAACCCTATTCAATAGGTATGCAACTTCTCAAGTGCATAACCTCAAAAGAAAATAGGTAACTCAGTAGTACTCATCATAGAGCACACCATATCACATAGGGTGCGATTGCTCCGCCCTGATACACCGATGTGCTGTGGTGTATACGGAGGAGTAATGCTGAGAGAGAATCTCATTCTCCTTTAGAATAGTCCAGGAATCCCGTGCTCAAGTATTCTCCTCCTTGATCTCATCAAAGGACATAATACTTATACCCGTTTTTGGTTCTCTACTTCTAACTCATATTCCGTGAATATCTCAAAAGGTTCAGACTTATATTTCAACAAGAACATTTGTCCGAATCTTGAGAGGTAAACAGTGAATGTAATGAAGTATAAAGAACCCGTCTTGGCATGTGTAGATAGGGGACCTTCATACATCAGCATGTATCAATCCCAAGAGTTCACTAACTCTTTCTCTGTTTCCAATAAACGAAGCTGTGGTCATCTTATCTCATGTGACATGACCGGCAATTTTCACAAGATGTAAATTCAAACTAATTTAAATATGCATCTTTATATAACTTCAGCTAGTCTGGTCGCATTGATATGACCTAGTCTACAATACCTCTAGAAGGATTCGTTCATTTCTAAACACTTCCTCTTGTGTGTGTTCTGTACATTAAGAACTGTGGTTTGATTTAGAACGTCTATGCTTTTAGATAACGTGCCTGAACCGATCAACACTTGATATAGGAAATGTTCAAAACATTATCCAACAATACAAAATTATATCCCTCTTTACTAATAAAGAGACTGATATGATGTTGTATATTAGGTTCGGTATCTAATAATATTCATTCAGAATCAATGTATTCTGGTAATACAGGGTGATAACTACCAACAGACTTGGCTGCAACACTTGCATCGTTTCTATCTCATGAAATTTATCACCCGTTCTCAGTTCTCTACCTATCTGTAGCCCATGTAACAAATTACATATGCGGGATCCTGATCTGGTATCTCATACCCAGGACATAAAGGATATTGAGAAACAGTTCTGTGTAATGAACACACCCGAAGAAGGTGCATCAACATGTACTTTCTTCGTTTGGGCGGCACGGGAATTCTGTTAATCCCCTATTTCCTGCTCTGTCTTATAACAATTATAAGTTGGAGCGGGACCAACGTTCCCTAGCGCAGTATAACAAGCTGGTTCGGTCAATACATCCGTATTATTATCCTGATTAAGGCGTGACATAGTCGTAACCAGGAGAGAGAGAGAAGAAAACACTCAGCGTGCGCTTTTACAAGATTAGATTGGTTATCAATTTATCTAATCAAGATGTCTCCCACTGTTTTAGTCAAATCTTCCTTCAAACCCTAAAAGGAAAGACTAGCCGGGATTAATTACACTCTATATGTTCCCCAATCTTTCAGCCAGGCCAGTGCCGGTACTTTGAGGGAGGTTCCCCGTGCTTTCGCACAGACCTAATTAAAATAAACCTCGTTTTCCCAGGGGCGTAACCCCGTTAACACCTTTCTAGACACCTACTTGATCGGCTAATTGTAATGTGTAAAACTCTCCCAGGAGTAAATCTTACTCGCAGCGGGTATCAGGATCCAACTATCTCATAAAAGGTATGCAATCTCATTGCAAATTTCAACACTTGAAATTCCTAATAATATTTTACCCCGAGCGATCTATGACCTTGACAAGGTCAACAAACTATAGACCGCAAGTCAAGTTCAACCCGTCATTTCCTGATATGAATTAAATCCACCCGCACGACCCTTGATAAGGTCAACAAAGTCGCACGACTACCCTAATCCAATTGCATCATATGCTTATGCAGATAAGCAGTAATCAGCTACCGCACACTACGCCTTGACAAGGTCAACAAACATAGCACGAATACTAACTATTACTTATCTGAAATGACGGAGGGCTACGACAGGTTTTTAAGAAAACTCTTTGCGTAATGAACTTCATATCGTTGTGGAATCGAGTGATTTTAAATGGAGTGTTTTTGAGGCTTTTTCTAGTTTTGCTAAAGAGGTCACTCCCGGTGAAGGGATCGTTGGCTCTTTCCTCATCGAATAAGGTGCAGAATATTTCACAAATACCACTATACAAAGCAAAAACTATAGAAACAATCTAAAGACAAGCCGAGTTTGTAGCATCTGCTAGTTTCGCTAAAGAGGTCACTCCCGGTGAAAGGATCTCGGCTCTTTCCTTATCGAATAAGGTGCTGGATGTTCTACAAGGAACACCGCTATGCAAAGCAAGAACTAGAGCTACCAGTTTTTAAACAAGTTTCTATAACATCTTTAGGTTTCTTTTACTTTCATTAATCTCATTAATGAAGTCCCATTTTATTATGCTTCACAAGCATCACATTTGAAACGAAATCTGCAATATAACATATATCTCATATATATAATATAAACATTCGTCTCAGCTAGTAATATGATCTCATCACAGAACATTGCAGCAGAAGAACATATATGAAATATTGGATATACTAGGACGTCCGTGTTTTAGTACAAGCCAGTATAAAACACGGATTTCATGGTCGCGATGAATAGCCAAACCCATATCCCTAGACCTCTACGAGAGCTGCAAGCAACACTGCCAATTCTAGGGTTAGGAGACCCGGTCTCGACTCCTCGAGATGGTCTCCTACTGGACCCTAGAACCCTGTTACTTGTGCTCCCCGCCTTGGGTCTACCTAATGCGAAAAAGTAAATAATATACAATGGTGACATCATCCTCAGCCCGGATGTGCCCCAATAGAAGAATATTATATATAAATGAATTTTACATGAATGAAAATAAAAACCCTCATCTCACACAAAACCCCCGGCTATTCAAAACGCGACGATCCAATATAAAATATCACAGCAACACATAATATTTCATATCATCAACGTAAGGAAGTATGCGTATCCCGATTGTCGTTGATGTATAGCAACGAAGCCGGTGATACACCACATACTACGCTTACGGTCACAGAAAAGAAAGTGTTAAATTACAACAGTTGGAATCCGCAACCTTCTTAGACATCGCATGCCCAACCAAATGAATTCCTTAGACATCGCGTACCTAACAATTATAAACCCCGCATTTTAGTCTCATTTATCGAAAACTCTTATCAATATCTAGTCGGGCAATTCAACAAGATTCCCGACATCCTGATCGAATGCTCGTCGCAAACTTTAGTAGACGGCCGCACCCCCGGATGCCATCGATGAAGTGCACTAAGGCGGAACACCGCTGCCGCGAGCACCCGAACGGATGCTTTTGGCGACGAGGTTCTCCTACAGTCACTTGGTCGGGGCTATGGGGCGTGGCTATCTATTAAGTTTATCCGGCGAATATCCGCGTACGCTACGTGATTGATACGGACTTTTGATCACATCAAAATTCCATGGCAACCGATCATCTGAGACTGAACTGCTAGATTTATAACATTCAAATTAGTTATCTCATAACTACTTGTGGATTCCAAATATTGTATCACCATCCAAATAAATTGACAATGATAAACTTTCTGATCGAATAAACAAACACCCAAGATTTCCCTAATAGCTCAACACTTGAGAGGAGTTCAAAAAGTATCCATCACATGCCATAGTACCAATGGTCCAGCCGTAGAAGGGTCAGGCCAACGACTCACATGTGGCAATGCCGTACTGCCCCAAACCTTAAGGTCTAGAAGCAGTTCAAACGGTCACATAATCGAGTTAAGGTTTGTGTTCTTCTAGAGAGTCCACCGCGTTACTTGCACGATTTTCCGAAAGTTTCAAACTCGAGAAAAAATCCAACTTTTGAAAAAATTTCCGACAGGGGAAAAAGTGAGTTATTGATATCCGTTCGAACTTTTTAACACGTTCTAAAATTACCTGGAAAAAATTAAACGAAGTTAAACTTTCCGATCGAATCAACGAGCTCCCAATACAACCCAGAAAACTCAACACTTGAGTAGAATAAAAATTCCCAGATCAATCAGGAGATCAGTATGGATGTTACTGTGTAAAAACCCCAACCCCAATACTACTGTTTGGCCGCGGAACCGCCGCGCAAGCCATGTCATTACCGCGGTTCCGCGGCGCATTAAAGGTATTAAAGGGTCGTTTTGCACAGTAATCCATCAAATCACCTGCTGATTTTTCTGAGAATTTTTAATATGAAAAATATCAACGTGTGAAAAAATTTCCAGAAACTAGGGTTTTACGGGTATTCGGAGTTCGATCGGACTTTAAACTTCGTCTAGACTTCGCCTAAACCTCTAGCTTGTCTCTGATACCACTGCAGGGTTACTAAGCACTCTCACAAGGGTCTATAAGGCATCAACCATACCCGATTTAAAATTTAGACGTGCCGAACAACCCTAACCAAGATCTTTAAACTAGAGATTAGGCGAAACAAAACATGTTAAACACTTTAACACTAAGGGTTTGGGATTACAACCTTTGTAGTCCGGTCCTTCACTTCTAAAGCTCCGTGTTGAGGTCCCTTCGCTGCGATCATCATGTTCCCGGACTCTAAAGAGGCTCCACGAAGAGAAAGATGCAAGCTTGCTTCCGATCTTCGATAACTAAGATGATCTACCTTGAAGTTTCTTTAACACAAGCTCTCACTCACTAAATGAAGTGAACACCCTAATCTAAATGGCTTGGATAGATTAGGGTAATGAAGTAGGATTTATGCTCTCATTTATTTTCTGTTTCTCACACTAAATCATCACATAAAGAAAACCTAGAAAGTTTTCTCAAAACTCAAGGAAGAAGAAGAAGGAAATTCCTTTTGTGTTGAATAATGAAAATTATCATAATGATTAATAATGCAACCATGGTTGAATATGAACAGGCTAACCATTGTAGAGACTTAACCTAGGGTGAAGGGTTTGGGTTGGGTTAGAAATATCTAGCAAAAATATCAAGCATAATATCTTTGCTAGAAACAAAGTAAAACCTTCTAGAAGCATCAAGAAAGAACTAACCCAAATCAAACCCTAACCTTGTTTAATCTCCACAAAACAAGTTGCATTAGTAATCATATCATGTTACAATATTATATACCACATATATAATATATATTTATAACAAAATAAAATAATACAATTAACATATATCGCATATATATATCAATATATTACCCGAGTGAGAAAAAGAATCTTTTAGCGAGCTTATATCAGTTAATGTAATTTAATATATCAAATATATAATTATACATTAAATTATCGAATCAACACTTGATCCGATAATCCGGCTATTTCACAAATAACCGACTAATATAATCTGTATCAGTTTATCGAATCAACACTTGATCCGATGACCCGGCTATATCACATATACCCGGCCGATATCTCATATCGTGAGAATCTAATATGGTATCATATACACGTATTGTTCTCGGTCCCGCACATATCATATATGTCCTCCTACTCCGTTTTTCCTGAGTCAAGAAACCTCTGTGTAAGAATCTAAAGAATCGTCAATACGCTGGCAGTAGGTGATGATCATATCAAACACCCACAAGCTGCAAGCGGTCAGCTAAACGTAACAGCCACCCAGGTATTGAGCGATCAGAAGATCAACAAGAAAGCCTGTACATTCTCCTGCGAATCCAATCAGTAACACTCCCGTACAGTCCGGTCTCTTCGTCTGATATGTCGCATATCTCGCCTAGGGATGGTAAACGTCAGACCCCAGTAGCTTGATAAGTCGTGTCGATATGAGGTCTATAACAGTTCGAGAAACTACTGATAACACTTACCAGTAAATCTCAGCAACCCTGGCCAAGGATTTCCAGTTATAGCCAATCGAACACAGCGCAACATCAACTCCCTATACCGGGAGAGACGAATCCCCTCCTATCGCTCATTGCCTCCATGTGATTCGGGACTGTATCCAAAAGCCACCTTTTTGCACACCCTCTAGGACGTGGTATGATGGAAATCAAAGCACAGTGAGAATCACAAAAGACTCTATGACGATCTCGGGTCTACAGACTAACCTTTTTGCACGACCTCTAGGGAACTGCCATCTGACGTGAGGTATAATACTATCTGGGAGTTCTCGGCGAGTCCGTCCAGTGTACCCAGTCGCTACTGAGCACCCGTACACCATCCTTGATGTCAAACACCGATGGATATAGGATCATCCATCGCCTATCATATGAGTCAAGATGCGTACACGCTAGTCTACTATGGTGTATTGATGCCCTGTCTCGATACACCCTCGACTAGGAACAGTTATAGGATGTACTCGTCGACTACCGTAGCCCCACTAGTATGATCTCATCATAGTCCCAGTATTCGAGTACATATCCTAAGGGCTTTATCAACATGTAACATAGAGACAATCAACGTACATGTTAAGATAAAGTACAACCAGATAGCATACTATCATGTCGAGCACGAAAGTCCGCCCTATATATGTCTAAGCATCCATTACAATATACATCATATGTACAGTAATGGCCTCTAGGGCATACATATAACTAACACTACGCATTTCACGCATTGAGATATGCTGTTTTTATGAGATTTCTGGATTTGAGAACCGTGGCTATTTAAAAGAAAGCATGTACAGTTTAAAAAACCCAGTTTCTCTTGATATGATATTTCAGTGCGTCCACCATGCGTTTTCTCGGTTCTGAGAGTGGCATGTGAAACCCGATTCGAGGAGCGGTAGGCACCGATTGCGGGTACTTGGTGGACCCGGTAAGGTACCCCAGGGCAAGAAGACTCGTATATATTAGACGGTGAGCCCGGCAGGGGAGCACTACCTACCGGTGATTGTATTTGGACTCGGCGGTTATCCGTAGGATACCGACCGGAGTGGCGAGATGGATACGGGCCGACCCGTACTGTTGGGGTCGAGGGCCGATTCTGCAAACGGAACCCGTGGGCCGATCCGGACCGACAAAGCCCGATATATGAGGATTTACGTGCCGATGCTGGGCACGGTTTTCATGATGTTTTCGAGTGTCGATGCTAGGCACTCAGGTTCCATGATTTTGATCTGTCGGGAGGGACACAGTTGATATATATGTTAGTGTATATGCCCTAGAGGCCATTATTGTATCATACTGGCTTGTATATTACTTAATGTAAGCTTGGGATATTCACAGCTATATTAATAGTCTTTCTAAACATGGTAGTATGCTACTTGGTTATATCTATCTTAATATGTGTGTACGTATTGATAGATCCCTTAGGATCTTGCTTGACTACCAGCGTTATGATGTCAGTCACACTAGTGGGGGCTGAGTAGTCTACAAGCACATCCTTTTTCACGTCCCTAGTCGTAGGATTATCAAGACTGGGCATCGATACTCCGGAGTAGACTAGTGTGTATGCTTCTCATCCCAGTTGGGGAGATGGTCTGTCCCACAACCATCAGTACGTCGTACTGGAGATAGTATACAGGTGCTCGTTGGGTTACGGGCACACCGGACATGACTCGTAGGGAACTATTGGTTGGTATTATACCCGTCGTCAGTTAACAGTTCCCAGGTAACATGAGAACAGCATAGTCCGCAGACTTGACACTGCTACTTCGCCTCGAGTGTGTCCCACTGTTCTTAGATTGCTACCCTACCACGGCTCAAAGGAGTCGTGCAAACAGGTAGCAGTTGGGTGCAGTCTCGAGCACTTGGAGGCAGTGGCGGTTAGACAGGATTCGTCTCTCCCTGTATTAGGAGTTGATATCGCGCTGTGTCTGGAGAGCTATTACGCAAAGTCCCTGGCCAGGGCAACCGAGATTTACTGGTAGGTTTTCCAGTAGTTTCTCAAGGTGTAATAGGCTTCGTTCCGACACGACTTATACCGCTTTTAGGGAACTGACGCTTGCCGCCCCCCTAGGCCCGATATGCGATAGTCCTAGACGAACAGACCAGACTGTACTAAGATTGTCACATCAGGCTCAGTAGGAGTTCGGATGGGTTTTCTCATCGGCCTTCTTATCGACATCTACCAGGGGACCGTTACGTACATCTAGTGCCGCTTGCGGTCTGTGGTTAAACCCACTGCCAGCATAGTAGTCGAGTCTTTAAAGTCCCACACAGAGAGTTTCCCTGCTCCGGGCGAAACGATATAGAGGTCGTATGGTTTTACGACAGGGTTCGGACATGCACGTGCATTTATGCACGTACGATGTTTGGATAGTTTTTACTAGCCGGCTTTGGTTTAATCCAGATTCTAGTATCGGATTATTGGATTTATATAGTCTAAAGTTTTTCTGTGTTTTCACGGATAGGAGGGGAGTTCTCGTAATTTGGCGAGAAGCTTCTAGAAGGATGATGACTTGGGGGCTAAGGTGGCATTTGCATTTATTGATTTAGTGACTCATTTGTATGATTCATTCATTTAGTTAATGGTGCATTAAATGGCTAATGACTCATGAGATGAATCACACATAATGAATAAATAAAGCATGATGATAAATCATTTGATTTTATTCATTTAATAAATCATTATGCTTCATATATTCAAATGATATCATTATTTCATTTCATTCTCAGTCTCACCTTCTCTCTCTCTTCAAACCCTAATCCTAACCTCTCATGTGTTGAGATCAAGGATTAGCAAGACTCATTAATCCATAATCATACTCTATATTCCCTAGGTGACTTTGATTAGCAATTAGAGTAACCTAGTTACCTCAAGATTAGAGGTAAAGCTTGGAATAGAAGCTCTCGGGTGGATCGTCTATTATAAAGAGGAGACCGACGAGGAGGTGGTTAACGAGAAGAAGAAGGACTTGTTTCATTAGGTATAATCTTCTTTCATATTAGCTAATTACTCCTATGATAGTGTTAGTTATAGTTTAGCAAAGATCCTTTCGGTTAGTCGATGTTGTTTTAAACAAAATGATTGTTTTACCTATTCCGCCTCCCCGCAAGTAGTGGGGTGTAAAACGTCGACTTACAGTGGTATCAGAGCCTCGCTAAACCATAACTAACTTGTTAGCAAAGTCGTTAAAAATTCTATCGCGAAACGAACCGGAAAAAACATCAATTTCACCAAGTTTCTGTCGATTTCAAAACAGGGTATAAAAATTTTTCAAGGACCCTTAAAATTACAAGCAGGGAAACTTAAGAACACTGGAGAAATTTGGGGTCCTAACTCGGCCAAACCGCCTTGGAACCATGGCCGATCCAACCGATCCGCCGCGGATCCGCCGCCGAGTTGAAGCCGCGTTGACTCAAATTTTCCCAGTAACTCTTCTGTGTTAATTTTGTTCTTTCTGGATTGTTTTGTTTCTGCTCAAGTCTCAGGTGCACAGAGAAGTTTTTGGAGTAGAATCAATTGTGTTTGCTCGATCGAAATTCTACGATGTTTGGATAATTAGATTATATCTGTGATTTGTATAATGTGTTCGTAAACCTCCCCTAAACTGCTAGTATGTCGGTTGGCAGGGGGTTGCACATTTCTGTAATGATTTTACTGTTTGTGCTTTTGAACTTGATTGGATCGTTGTGATGATTAGCCGGGGTTTGAGATGGGTTTTTATATTCATTCATTTGATGTAAATTGTAATATGTTGTAATATTCTTTTGCGGGGCATATCCAGGTTGCGGTTGTAGCCACCGTTGTATTATTTCATTTACTGTTTTTTCTCCTAGGATAGACCCAAGGTGGGGTGCGAAAACTACCGGATACTTTGAAGTGTTTAGTGGCCTACTCACGTTGTTGAGGGAGACCGCTTCACTTCGGGTACTTGGCGGGTAGTTTGCCGTACCCATAGGGGTCTAGGGTGGGGTAATGGCTATTCATCATAACTGTGTAATCCGTCTTTCGTTGCAGGCTCAAAGGAAACGCGGATTGCTTGTATATCCAATAATATTCATCTGTGATCTGGAATGCCTATTATTGCGTCAGATGAATGTACAATAGCTATATATGATAGCTATTTAGACATCACTTATGTTTTACACCCGCGCTAGCCCAGCCCCCGCTTTGTCGTTAGTTAAGTAACATAACGGGTGATGACGGGACCCAGTAGCGAATGCGGATGGCATAAGAGGACGTATTTTCGTTGTTTTCTGCAATGATAGGTTAATGATGGGACGCATTATATTAATGCAAAGAATATAAACCAAAGTTGAATCGTTGGAACAGTTAAAAAGAAACCACTCGGTTATTTTAAAACAGAGGATATTTTTTTTTAAAATTGCGGAGTTTTAACCACTCCTTTTAAAAGCTATCAGGTTCCTTCGGTCATATCAAGTTCACTACGTTCACGGTTTCGCCAAAACCATTCGTAGCCCTCCTTCATTTCATTTGGGTATTCAGTAGTATTCAAGCTATGTATTTTGACCTAACGCCAAGGCATAGTGTTTGGTAGCTGCTGGGTATTCATTTGTTGCATAGATAGATGAGATAGTATGGGATAGTCGTATTATCATTTGGCCAACGTCAGGGGTATGTACGGATGGGTTCAAATTAACAAGATAATGATTGGTAGAACTTGACATGTGACTTATGACAGTTTGACCTAACGCCAAGGTCATAAGAGCATGGGGCAAAAATTTATATCGGGAATTTCTAAAGAAACTGAAATTTGCAAAGAGATGCATACCATTTGGAGTGTGATGAATGTTGGTAGGATTCCTTCAGCATTATCACACGATGATATTTGGATCCCGATCCTACTGTGAGTATATGCTACTCATCAGGAGATTCGTCACTTAACGATCAATGCTATAAACCAAGTAGGTGCCGAGAAAGGTGTCAGCGGGGCTACGCCCCTAGAGAAAAGAGGTTATTTAATTAAGGAACTTCGCGAAAGCGTTGGAAAACCTCCATCGAAATACCGACACCGGTCTGGCTGAATGGTTAAGCAAGTATTATACAGTGAGAATAGTCCTGGCTAGTTCTTCCTTTTGGTTTGAGGAGGGATTCGAGAAACAGTGGGAGCCATCCAGTTTAGATAAATTAAAACCACTCTAAACTTGCAAGAGTATCATGCTAAAGTGTTCCCTCTCTCTCTCATTGCAGCGACCCAAAACATGACAGGCCTTAAGTTACTATTAGAGAAAAATATATTGACAGGGCCAAACAATAAAGATTGGCTACGGAATGTCAAAATGGCTTTGATTTATGACAAATTGGGGTATGTCCTTACCACTAAGGCACCTACTATCCCTGGTCCTAAATCCAATCTTGTGGATAAGGAAATCCACAAAACTTAGGAATTAGATTGTGCGAAGGCCAAGTGCATCGTGCTTGCCTCGATGAATAATGAACATCAGAGGAGGCACGAGGATATGGATCTTGAATCCATATTTCTCCATATAAAGGATCTGTATGGGGAGCAATCTCGTATAGCAAGATACGAGATCTCAAAGAACTTGTTTCAGGCGAGGTTGGCCATCGGATCGTCTGTAGGAGAACATGTCCTAAAAATGATTGGCTATATAGAAGAGCTCGCAGACCTGGGGATGACTTTGGAGAACGAGCTCTATACAGACTTGATTCTCCAGTCCCTTCCTTCCTCCTACGCCCAGTTTATTCTGAATTTCAACATTTAAAGAAAAGAAGTTGAACTTCCAGAACTCCTTAACATGTTGAGGAGTGTAGAGGGCACCTTGCAGAAGGCAAGGGAAACACCCTCTTTGTTTGTTCGCGGTGCTTCTTCTTCCGGGTCCAAGGCTCGGGCCAAAGGAAGGAAGAATAAGGCCGCCACCAAACCCAGAGGAGGTGTTAGTAAGGTGGGAGTGAAGGGAAAGAAAAAGATTGCGGTGCCAGCAGTGGCAAAGGATGAGTGCTTCCACTGTCATAGGAAAGGGCACTGGAAGAAAGATTGCAAGGCGTGGAACGCCAAGAACCAGGAACCGAAGCAAGCTGTGGCTTCGACTTCAGGAGTGTTTGTAATTGAGAATTGTCTGTCAATCAACTCTACTTGCTGAGTATTGGTTACCGGATCAGGATCTCATATATGCAATTCATTGCAGGCACTGAGAAACTGTAGAGTGCTGAAGGTTGGTGATATGACCCTGAAGGTTGCTAACGGAGCTAGCGTGGGAGCTGTGTCCATAGGGGATTATCACCTGGGATTGACGAGTGGACATATTTTGGTTTTGCATAACTGTTTTTGTGTACCTAGTTTAATGTGTAATATCATATCAGCTTCCTTGTTATCGAAAGAAGGTTATGATTTCACGTTTGTAAGCGATGTTGTTAACATCCACATTAATCATGGTTTGATTGGGTCCGGTACACTGGATAACGGTATATATGTCTTAAACCAATTATAGATTTTCAATGTCCAGAACACACTAAAAAGAAAGTCTCCAGATTTAAACAAGGCTTTCTTATGGCATTGTAGACTATGTCACATCAATGAGACAAGGATAACTAAGTTACATAGAGAAGGATATTTGGATTCATTCGAATATCAATCTTATGCCACTTGTCAATCATGTCTCAAAGGAAAGATGACAAAGACTCCATTCACTGGACATGGAGTAAGAGCGAGTGAGCTCTTAGGACTCATACACAGCGATGTATGTGGTCCAATGTCTACACATGCAAGAGGTGGTTTTTCGTATTTCATTACTTTTACGGATGATTACTCTAGGTACGGATTCATTTTTCTGATGAAACATAAATCCGAGGCTTTTGAGAAATTCCAAGAGTATAAGAATGAAGTAGAAAACCAAACCGGCAAAAGTATCAAGACACTGAGATCTGATCGAGGTGGTGAATACTAAAGTGCCGAGTTCCTAGGTTACCTAAAAGTGAAAGGAATTCTCTCTCAGCTTACTCCTCCATACATTCCACTGCATAACAGTGTATCGGAGAGACGAAATCAAACCCTATTCGATATGGTACGTTCCATGATGAGTAATGCTGAGTTACCGCGATCTTTCTGGGGTTATGCGCTAGAATCAGCAGCATATCTTTTGAACATAGTTCCTACCAAGACTGTGCCTACCATGCCATATCAAATGTGGAGTAGGAAGTAACCCTATCTTCAGTATCTAAAGATATGGGGATGTCCAGCTTTTGTTAAAAAGCGGCATGCAGACAAACTCGAGGCACGATCAGTACAGTGTAAGTTTATGGGATATCCAAAGAACTCCAAGGGGCATTATTTCTATTACGCAGAGGAACAAAAGGTTTTTTGTTTCTCGTAATGACCATTTTCTAGAACATCAGTTTTTAGAAAAGGAAACAAGTGGGAGCGAAATAGAACTGGAAGAAATTACAGAACCACAAACTACTACTGAAAGTTTGGTAGAACCAGTAGTTCAAGAAGAACAGGACATTCCCGCACCCCTCCGCAGGAGTAGTAGGCCGGCTCATCCGCCTGAGAGATACTACGGTTTTCTCATAGATGTGTATAGAGAGGAATGCATCATTGATGATGATGAACCTACTAGCTTCCAGCAAGCCATCCAGAGCGGTGACTCGGTATGATGGCTAGATGCAATGCGGACCGAAATGGAGTCTATGTACACCAACAAAGTATGGACTTTGGACTTTGCTCCAGGTGGGGTAAAACCCATAGGATGCAAATGGATCTTCAAGAAAAAGTTTGGTGTAGATGGACAAGTGGAAACCTATAAGGCTAGACTTGTTGCAAAGGGTTTTCGTCAAAGACCTGGTTTGGACTATGACGAGACTTTTTCTCCAGTGGCTATGCTCAAATCCATTCGGGTCCTTCTTGCTATTGCCGCCTTCCATGATTATGAGATTTGGCAGATGGACGTAAAGATGGCTTTTCTAAATGGTAATTTGGAAGAGTGCGTCTATATGGATCAGCCAGAAGGCTTGAATAAGAGTGGGAGCAGCGGGAAAGTACGCAAGTTGCTTAAGTCCATTTATGGACTAAAGCAGGCATCGCGGAGTTGGAACATCTGTTTTGATGAAACGGTCAAAGAATATGACTTTATCAAAAATCCAGATGAACCATGTATATATAGTAAAATTGTAGCACGAACTGTCGTATTCCTCGTCTTGTACGTGGATGACATTCTACTGATAGGAAATGACATTCCTATGCTACAATCTGTCAAAGAATTCTTGTCACATAGGTTCTCCATGAAAGGCCTGGGTGATGCCTCTTACATTCTGGGGATCCGGATCAATCGTGATAGATACAAGAGGATGTTGGGACTTTCGCAGTCCAGGTATATCAACACCATACTGAAAAGATTCAGTATGAAAGATTCTAAGCGCGGTAATCTACCGGCTTGTCACGGAATCACCCTCTCCAAAGAGATGTCTCCCAAGACTGATTTGGAAAGGGAACGCATGTCTATTATACCCTACGCTTCTGCGGTAGGCTCTATAATGTATGCGTTGTTATGCACCAGACCAGATGTAGCTTACGCACTGAGCGTGGTAAGCAGGTATCAGTCAGACCCAGGGGAGAAGCTCTGGATAGCAGTGAAGAACATTCTCAAGTGCCTGAGAAGGACTAAGGAAATGTTCTTGGTTTACGGTGGAAAAGACCTCAAGATCGAGGCCTTTGCTGATTCCGGCTTCCAAAGTGATAAGGATGACTCCAAGTCCATGTCAGGTTATGCCTTTACCCTCAATGGAGGGGCGGTGTGCTGGAAGAGTTCCAAGCAGGACACCGTTGCTGACTCGACGATGGAAGCAGAGTATATTGCTGCTTGCGATGCCGCAAAAGAAGCGGTCTGGATGAAGAAGTTCCTAATAGAACTTCAGGTGGTTCCTACCATTGTTGATCCAATACCGCTGTATTGCAACAACAACGGAGTTATAGCTTTAGCAAAGGAACCCAGGTCCCATCAGAAGTCCAGACACATCTTAAGGCGGTATCACCTGATCAGGGAGATCATAGATCGCCGGGAGATCGAGGTCCGGAGAGTTGCTACAGAGGAGAACACTGCTGATCCATTCACAAAGCCCTTACCTCAGATTCAGTTCGAGAGGCTACTCGAGATGATCGGTCTTCGATATGCCAGTACATGGCCCTAGTGCAAGTGGGAGATTGTTAGTGTATATACCCTAGAGGCCATTATTGTATCATACTGGCTTGTATATTACTTAATGGAAGCTTGGGATATTCACAGTTATATTAACTGTCTTGCTAAACATGGTAGTATGCTACTTGGTTATATCTATCTTAATATGTGTGTACGTATTGATAGAGCCCTTAGGATTTTGCTTGACTACCAGCGTTGTGATGGCATTCACACTAGTGGGGGCTGGGTAGTCTACAAGCACATCCTTTTTCAGGTCCCTAGTCATAGGATTATCGAGACAGGGCATCGATACTCCGGAGTAGACTAGTGTGTACGCTTCTCATCGCAGTTGGGGAGATGGTCTTGTTAGTTATATGTATGCCCTAGAGGCCATTACTGCACATTGGATGTATATAGTAGTGGATGCTGGGACATATATAGGTAGGACTTTCTTGCTCAACATGATAGTAAGCTATCTGGTTGCTCTTTATCTTAATATGTATACTTTCAGTCTCTCTGTTACATGTTGATAAAGCCCTTAGGATGTGTGCTCGACTTCCAGGACTATGATGTAGATCATACCAGTGGGGCCTGGGTAGTCCTTGAGTACATCCTTCAATGTTCCTAGTCGTGGGAATATCGAGACGGGGCATTGATATTCCAGAGTAGACTAGCGTATATCTTCTCGACCCATGTGATGGGCGATGGATGATCCCATATCCATTGGTGTTTGACATCAGAGATGGTATGCGGGTGCTCAGTGGAGACTGGGTACACTGAATGGACTCGCCGAGAACTCCCAGATGGTATTATACCTCACGTCAGATGGCAGTTCTCTGGTGACACTGGTACAGCTTAGTCTGTTGACCCGAGATCGTCATAGAGTCTTGTGTGTCTCCCACTGTGCTTTGATTTCCACCCTACCACGACTCTACTGAGTCATGCAAACAGCTCGTTTTTGGGTACAGTCCCGATTCACATGGAGGCAATGAGCGATAGGAGGGGATTCGTCTCTCCCGGTATTGGGGGTTGATGTTGCGCTGTGCTCGACTGGCCATAACAGGAAATCCCTGGCCAGGGTTGCAGTGATATACTGGTAAGAGTTATCAGTAGTTTCACGATTGTTATGGACCTCACGTCGGCATGACTTATCGAGCTATTGGGGTCTGACGTTTACCACCCCTAGGTGAGATATGCGACATATCAGACGAACAGACCGGACTGTACGGTAAGTGTTACTGGATGGATTCACAGGAGTGTGAGCAGGCTTGCTCGTCGATCTTCTGATCGCTCAATACCCGGGTGGCCGTTACGTTTAGCAGACCGCTTGCGGCTTGTGGGTGCTTGATATGATCATCATCTGCTGCCGGCGTATTGACGAGTCTTTAGAGTCCTACACAGAGGTTTCCTGGCTCAAGCGAAACGAAATAGGAGCGCATATGAGATATGTGCGGGACCGAGAATAATGCGTGTATGTGATACCGTATTCCATTCTCGCGATGAATGTATCGATTGGTTGTATGCGATATAACCTAGTTATCGAATCAAGGATTGATTCGATAAGCCGATACATTGGATATTAGTCGGTTATATGCGATATGACCGGATCGTTAAATCAAGTATTGATTTAATGATTTAATGCATAATTATATATTTGATATATTACTTTGCATTAACTAGTATTGGTTCACTTTAAATGGATTTTCTCACTTGAAATACACAAGTGGTATATGTGATATACTTTTGTGCACAAGATTGTATCATGTTTGATGATACATGCAAACTTGGGTTTGTGTAAAGACTTAAACCATGGTTATGTTAATGGTTAGGGTTTTGATTTACTCACTTATTCATTTATCTATTTATTTTGGTTAAAAAAGGAAAAGGAAAACAAAAATGGTTGCTTTCATTCAAGAAACTTCTTGATGCTTCACGCATCTTTGACTAAAGTAACCATTCTTGTCTTCTTCTCCTAACCCTAACCATTCAACTTAACCCTAGTTAGTTCTCTACACTAAACCATGGTTGAAATTATGATAAGTATCATTTTGTTTTCTATTTTTAATATAACTTATCATATTCTTTCTTCTTCTTCTTCTTCTTCAACAAAGAAGAAAGCTTGCAACCTTTAATGGCAACTTGAGAAAAAGAGTGAGAAATCCAATTCTAAAGTGAACCCACTGTTACGCCACGGCAGCGCCCCGGCCGTCTTACCGAGGCTAAAATGCGGAATCAAAAATTTTCCTTACTTGGAAACTAGCGCTACCGCGGACAATAAAACCCGGATCGTTAACCATTAACCTATACTAGCAAACAAGAGATGGGAAGAGGAGTATACCAAGTGATCCGAGTCCTCCGGTCTTCTCGTCATCGTCCCGATCTCCCGCGGAAAGTCCTGTCTCCATATCATCGCCTCCTTGCCGAAAAGGGCACCACATCGCTTGTATCTTTTACGGGCTCCCACCTCAATACCGAGGCAACTCGGGCGCGAAGTTGGCTGGCCGACGCGTCCAAGATTTGCTGTAGAATGTGTAGGGTTGAAGCTATGTCTCATTTGGGGTTTGTTGCCTTTGAAGATAAAGGAGGAATCAAGATAAGAAAAATGGTGCTTGCATTTTTCTAGCATGAAAATAAGATCAAGAATGAAACTCTCAAGAATGAAAAACCTCTTCTTCTTCTTTCTCAAAATGAAACCTTAACCTTATCATATGAGAATGGTGGATGAAAAGAATATCAAAACCACAACCATAGAAGGAAGGTGAGTGTAGGAAAAGGTGGAGGGTGACCACAACCTAAACATCATCATAACAAATCCACATCAAACACTAATCACCTCAAATCACCAAAAAGAAAGTGATGATGATAGAAAAGAATGGTATCAAAAGATGCTTTCATAATTAATACATTTGCAAGAAACCCCTCCACAATGTGTTATTTGCAAACTTGCAAATAACACCCCCCATCGGAAAAGTCCGGCCGGGAAAGAACAAAGGAAAACCGGCCGGAACGGAATGCAAACTGGAAACTCCAGAAAACTGGTCCCGTAATAAATTACAGGAAAACCCCGACACTGTGCATACACACCCGCATCTGTATTCCGACCGGATACAAATGCAATGAGACAAAAAAAAAACTACACTGTACTATACTAGGATCCGGCTTAAACCAAAGCCGGCTAGTAATATCCGTTCGATCCTGATCCGTGCAATACCGCACGTATCTGATCGAACCCTGCCATATATCCATACGGCCGCTAGTACAAACCGCCCGATCCTGATCCGTGCAATACCGCACGTATCTGATCGGACCCTGCCATATCTCCATACGGCCTCTACAGCGTTTCGCCCGAAAGCTTGAGTAACTGTAAGTGTGGTGGACTCTAAAGACTCGTCAATACTATGGCTGTGGATTAACCACTAGCACGTCAGAGGTATTATCCAATACGTGACGGGCCACCAGCTATTGACCAAAAGGGACGTCGATGAGCGAACTCATCCTGACACCCTACTGAGCCTGTCAGTGACAACATCGGTACAGTCCGGTCCGTTCGTCTATGAGTATCGCATGGCGGGCCTAGGGGGTTGGTAAAAGTCAGACCCCCAAAAGCGGTACAAGTCGTGTCGGAGCGTAGCCCAGAACACCCTGAGATACTACTGGAATACCTACCAGTAAATCTCCTGCCTCGGCCGAGGGCTTTGCGTAATGGCTCTCCTAGACACAGCGCGACCTCACCCCCAATACCGGGAGAGACGAAACCCTGAAGATCCGCTCACTGCCTCCATGTGGCTCGGGACTGTACCCAACTAAAACCTGTTTGCACGACTCCTTTGAGCCGTGGTAGGGTAGTAATCAAAGCACAGTAGGAACTCACACGAGACAATTGACGATCTCAGGTCGATGAACTAACCTGTACACATGTCACCTGGGAACTGCTATCTGACGTCTGGTATAATCCCAACTAGCAGGTTCCCGGCGAGTCCTGTCCGGTGTACTCATAACCTAATGAGCACCTGTATACATCTTAGGTGAACCAACTGACACCAGTGTCTTGTGAGACCGGCCACTGCCCCTCGTCGGGGTCTCGACTGTATACACTAGTCTACTAATGGAGTATCGATGCCCAGTCTCGAAACTCCCACGACTAGGGACCTTTTAAGGATGTGCTTATAGACCCCAGTTCCCACGTATATGATCGCCATCATACTGCTGGTCGTCAAGCAAGAATCCTAGGGGCTCTATCAACGTGTAATAGCGACCTGTCAGGTCATCTAAAGCAGTACACGATGATAAAGATAAACCAGATAGCATACTATCATCTTGAGTAAGACTGTCCTACCGGGATAGGTCCTCCCTCAATCATTGTAATCACGTGCCTGTGATCCAATAATTGACTTTGAGGGCACTATCTCCAACAATCTCCCACTTGCACTCAAGGCTAATTATTGCGATGTCGCATACTCACAGCCCGTTTGATACCGAACACCCAACTCCTCTACTGGTCAGTCTCACAAAGCTCGTCTGCGAAACTATTGCGTTCGAGGAATAGCCTCAGAGAGTGGATCCGCTGTGGTGTTTCTTTCTATGTCTCTCTTTATCTCAAGTTCGCGGAGAAAGCCATCTCCCGAAATGAGCAATACCTGTCTTAGAATGTGTCTGGATATCTGATGGGACCTAGCTCATAAATGAACTCCAAATCCAAACTTCTTAGACTGTATCGTCAACTGAATTTAATCAGTATCCTGCGCCATGCCTTTCCCTCAGTATTGCCTTGGACCACCTGTCCAAAATACTGCCCCTCGTCAGAAGGAGAAACTATAACTCTGACAGCCACTCTGCCATCCATGTCACCTTGGAAGCCTGGAATGATAACCGTCTCCTAAAAGAGGCTGTCGTTATCACATCCCTAGAACACGCACTTATGTCCTAAAACTGCTTCCGATTGTTTCTCCAGGATTGGATTAATATCAAATTATTGCATCTACTGCAAGAACAACATCTGGTGTGGTACTTGACATCTCATGACTGACTCAATTGCCTAAGCAAGTGATCTGTCAATCATGCGTATCCCTCTCCCCTTTAGTCTGTAAGACACCTTTTAGAGAGGGTGACTCCATTACCTGCAGGTGTACTACCGTGCCAGGAGTCGTCCATTCTAAATACTCATAGAATGCTGTCAAGGTACCCAGATTAGGAAACCACCCAAATCTAGATCTAAAACTATAGATCTAGTAACCAGAATGTCTGATATAATATCCAAGTCCTGTGTGGAGAAAACACTGTGTGACAACCAAAGTATAACCGATCGTAGTATAGGAGTTTCTTTTCCTACTCTGTGTATGTCATCCAAAACCAGGACATCACACCCTACTACCTTCTTAACAGATCCATCCCCTATTCTGATGACGTCAAACCTATGACTGTCACATCAGAAATAGATGATCTATCTCCGCTATATCTGCTTTAGTCTATAAATAGACATAAGCCTGATGTCCACCAATGCTTCCGCTGCTCCCACTGACTACGATAACCCTCTGGCAGAGTCATATAGACGCGCACTTCTAAAGCTAGTTTAGAACGACGCTATACTCATCCTCCTGCCGGGTCTCGCAGCCTGGAACAACAACAATGGCAAGTGTGGGTAAACAAGAACTTCCCTGTCACCGTCCTTGAGGCTACCGGAGTGCCTCTCGGGTGCCTGAAGTTACCCACCTTATCTGCGGAGTGGCTAATGGAATGTCAAATCAGATTGAATCTTTAGGTTCCTTATCAAATATTCAGTAATCGTTTGCGGTTCTGGAATCGCTTCCAGTTCTACCATACTCCCATTACTGTTTTCTGAAAAATAACCATTTCCTTTTTAAAATGTGGCGAGTTAAGAACAATATCACTATTGATCATCCAGATGGTAGAAAGTCAACCCTCGTCATAGCCTGGGTCAACCCACAAACAGCCATTACAGAAACGTGCCTTGAGTTGTCCAGTATCTGGTTTTAATCATAAGCCGGACAACTCCCCGTACCTTAACAATGTTAAGATATGAACTGTACTATATCCAATATAGAACCAGAGGCACTGATTTAATTGAACCAGATTCAAATCATGCAGCTATCTCCAGTGCATGTCAACTAAATGGAAGGAGGCCGATCAGCGTTACCCAACTTAGGAATGCTTCCAATTATGAGTAACCTGAAAGAGAAGCAAGTTCTCATTACTATCAACTGAATACCATTCATAAGTATCTACATCTTCGATCACCTTGAAGAATCCCGATACTTGCAATACCTGGTTCTCTACTGTATTCTTATACCAATAACTCCTCAAAACTCAGACCCTGTGTTTCTACGAAACACATGTCTAAGAATTAGAGTAGTTAAAAGTAAACAGAATATAGTATGAGGACCAACCCCACTGTCCTAATGGACACTGGACAATATACAATACTCTGTATAAGTCCCTGAGTCTAACAACTCATTCACTGTGTGTCGTAGGTTGAAAACTGTACTTATGGTTAAGAAGAATTACACCGATGTTCAATGCTTCTTTCCTAACCATCCACTGATATAGGTAAATGTCATAGACATAATTTCAAAAGGTATATCTCACTCTGTAAAAATAGACGTACAGATATATCAATTTGAAATTGGTGCATAACAACGGATATTCAAAACCAAATATTTGCCGATCGGCAAACAACCCAGGTGGCTTCCTCAAATATCACCAATTACAACGAATCCCGATATAATGAGGATGATCACCCTATTCCCAATAACTTACTCCCACTCATCATCTGTAAAACCATACAGATGTGAGAATCAAACCTGGTAAATACATACCCTGGAGCAAGTATCCAATCGGGAAATCAGTTTTCTTTTAACATTACACAGTGAAACTGAAACATTGAAATGTTTCGGTGGGGTATCCTGGTATGCCTAGTAATGCCTCTACCATTATCCAGATTCACAACTGTAACCGTATATCTCTTTGCCATCTGTCCAAATCCCTTTATATGTCTTTAGTCATTACCGTCTGCACACCCCTTTAGGCCAAATGGTTTTCTTCCTTCCCTACCGTTCGGCACCAGCCTATGGTTTAGAAGAAGACTATCCAATAAGCATAAAAGGTGTACTGTCCTAATCCTAGGAGCACTCGCAAAGCGAGAGAAGGTGAAGATAAAAGACAACCGAATAAACCTTATTCCTATTTCTCCTGAACCAGAATCCATCCCCGAACTGGAACAAGTTCCTTTCGAGTTCTTATATAACCATACGATGGAGTATCCAAATAAACTGTGGATCTTCGTAGTGATACGGAGTGTCCTGGGGAAATACAAAGGTGATTTAGGATTGGCGAAGAAATACTTGGTTCGGTCGTGAATAGCAGTCGCAATTTACTTTGCCCTCTTACTAATCCCTTGCTTTGTCTTAACTTAATACCTTCTGTACACCATCGTTATGCTAATTGGTTTTCTTCATTCCCCACCGTTCGGTACCTGCCTAAGGTTTGGAAGAAGACTATCCAATTTGCGTAATAGGTGTACTATCTCCTAAACCAAGGAGTACTCGCAATGAGAGAAGGTGAAAAGAAAAGACAACTGAATAATTCTATTCATTTTCTCCAGAACCAGAAACCATCCTCGAAGTCCTTCGAGTTCGTATATAACCATACGATGGTTTTGTCCAATGGAAGTGGACGTTCGTAGTAATACGGGGTGTCCTGGAGAAAAGGGTAAAAGTAGGAGTGGCAATGAGGTTTGCAACTCTGACAATCCAAAAGCCAGTGTTAAGAAGGTTCGGTCAACTTGGTCACTGAGTCATAGTCTAGGGTCGGGTCAATGGTCGCTGCCTAAGAGAGAGAGAAAAGAAACACTCAGCGTGCACTCTAACCTAGATCAGAATGGTTATCACTTTATCTAATCTGGAAACCTCCCACTGTACCTCAAATTCTCCTCCAAACCTGAAAGAAGAATTAGTCGGGGTCACCCGAGGAGTATAGTAACTCATCAGTGGGAATCGGGATCCAACTATCATCGCATGATAACTTGACGGAATCCACTCAAGTCACCACACTCCAGAAGGTATGCGTATGCCTGGCAAGTTTCAGTTCTTTTGAAACTCCCGATGTAGGTTTTTACCCCTAGGACCCAAGTGACCTTGACAATGCCAACAAATCAAAGAGTCCTAGTCAAGTTCTACCCGTCATTATCTTGATTGCGTTAAACCCACCCGTACGAGTCCTTGACAATGCCAACAAGACCGTACGACTGTCCTAACCAATCCACTTATCCATGTGACAGAAAAACACTACATAGCTACCGAACACTACGCCTCGGCAATGCACGACAAACGCAGCACGAATACTAAGTAATACTAATCTGAAATGACGGAGGGCTAAGACTGGTTTTTGGCGAAAAACCTTTAACGTAATGAACTTGATATCGTTGAAGGAACTGGATAACTTTTTATAAAAATATAGTGACGAAAACCTTTACTAAAGAGGTCACTCCCGGTGAAGGGATCTCGGCTCTTTCCCCGTAGAATGAGGTGCAGGATATTCCAACTGAATACCACGATGCAAAGCAAAAGTAATCGGCCATAGTGAAGTTAATGCCCTGACGCAAACTTCTGTCCAAGGGGTCACTCCCGGTGAAGGGATCTCGGCCCTTGCCTCGTCGACTGAGGAGCAGGATATTCCAAATGAATACCACGATGCAAAACAAAAGTGAACGTCCTTGCAATAACAGCTTTTTGAA
The DNA here is from genome assembly GCA_030015575.1 of Agapanthus africanus. Taxonomy (NCBI): domain Eukaryota; kingdom Viridiplantae; phylum Streptophyta; class Magnoliopsida; order Asparagales; family Amaryllidaceae; genus Agapanthus; species Agapanthus africanus. The sequence continues at coordinate 630,423,050 of CM057342.1, forward strand.
AAAGTGTTCCAACAACATCAGAATAGGTTTGTTTAGCTTGCATTGATCCGAATCAACGCAGTCCCATCAATGGATCACACCACAAAGAAAATATACTGATGTACGTATATGCCATCCGCATTCGCCACTGGGTCCCGTCATCACCCGTTAGGTTAGCTAACTAACGGCAGAGTGGGGACTGGACTAGCGCGTATGAAAAACATATACAACATCTACTAATATATATACCAATATATTATATTTCGCTCAAGGCGTGATAAAATGCAACATCACAGAAATATGCAGCATCACAGAACAATACAGATATCTGGAAGCCTCGGGTTTCACAGAGCCGCTGCTGAAACCCGACGTTCCCCTGGTTGTGTGGATAGCCTGTGCAATGAAAACCTAGACCCCTACGGGCGCGGCAAGTCACCCGCCAAAACCTGAAGCGAGGCAGCCCCCTTCAGCAACGTGAATGGACCACCCAGCACTTCACGGAATCCGGTAACTCGGGCACCCCTCCTGGGTCAACCTGTATCCCCTACGAGTGCGGCGAATAGCCCGCCAATCCTGGAGTGAAGCCCCCTCCTTCCCAATGCCATGAGATGCGGGTTTGTTGCCCTACAAAACCCGGCTATCCGTGCACCCCACCGCGGGGCAATCCTAGTACAGAAAGTAAAATATACATACACCGGGTACATCGACCGCAACCAGGTCGTGCCCCTAAAGAATAATACAATCAGGCAGTGACGGCAGTCCACATGTCGGACGCTCGCCCCGCAATATCAAATGTACATAATACAACAGAAACTGTACTAGCATTGCATCCAGGCTATCCGCACGACCGATCCGCAACATCACAGCAAAATCACAAAACATCAACGTGAAAATCAGGTTCGCAAATCCGTCTAACCGGGCTATAGCAGTTAGACCGGATTTACCGATCTAGTGACATTCACGGTCGCAGATATAATGTAAATACTGTGAAATAATGTGTTTAAAATATCCAATCGATCAAAAATTAACAAGTGGGCCCCCAAGTAATACTGTAGCAGTCACAGAAATTCTGGGCCAAAATTTAATATTCCAAAACCCCTATCTTAAGCCCAAAAGCCCACTGCAAAAAGTTGGCCAAATGAAGCAAACATACTACGGCGGAACCGCGGCAAAAGAGGGGTCATTGCCCCGGTTCCGCGGTCGTACGGAATGATCAAGCTTCTAAATTTTTTGCAGTGTTCTTAGGATTCTCTGTACATCATTCTGCAATCACCTGAAAAATTTTTCGAGCCCGGAAAAAATCGACAGAAAACCGATGCATGCAAAACGCGGTTTTTGGAATTTTGGTCGATCGGATAAGTAAAACACATTAGAACAAGCTAGACAAGGTTAATGGCATGGCTCTGATACCATGTTGCGCCACGGCAGCGCCCCGGCCATCTTACCGAGGCCAAAATGCGTAATCAAAAATTTTCCTTACTTGGAAACTGGCGCTACCGCGGACAAAAAAACCCGGATCGTTAACCATTAACCTAAACTAGCAAACAAGAGATGGGAAGAGGAGTATACCAAGTGATCCGAGTCCTCCGGTCTTCTCGTCATCGTCCCGATCTCCCGCGGAAAGTCCTGTCTCCATATCATCGCCTCCTTACCGAAAAGGGCACCACATCGCTTGTATCTTTTACGGGCTCCCACCTCAATACCGAGGCAACTCGGGCGCGAAGTTGGCTGGCCGACGCGTCCAAGATTTGCTGTAGAATGTGTAGGGTTGAAGTTATGTCTCATTTGGGGTTTGTTGCCTTTGAAGATGATGGAGGAATCAAGATAAGAAAAATGGTGCTTGCATTTTTCTAGCATGAAAATGAGATCAAGAATGAAACTCTCAAGAATGAAAAACCTCTTCTTCTTCTTTCTCAAAATGAAACCTTAACCTTATCATATGAGAATGGTGGAGGAAAAGAATATCAAAACCACAACCATAGAAGGAAGGTGAGTGTAGGAAAAGGTGGAGGGTGACCACAACCTAAACATCATCATAACAAATCCACATCAAACTCTAATCACCTCAAATCACCAAAAAGCAAGTGATGATGATAGAAAAGAATGGTATCAAAAGATGCTTTCATAATTAATACATTTGCAAGAAACCCCTCCACAATGTGTTATTTGCAAACTTGCAAATAACACCCCCCATCGGAAAAGTCCGGCCGGGAAAGAACAAAGGAAAACCGGCCGGAACGGAATGCAAACTGGCAACTCCAGAAAACTGGTCCCGTAATAAATTACAGGAAAACCCCGACACTGTGCATACACACCCGCATCTGTATTCCGACCGGATACAAATGCAATGAGACAAAAAAAAACTACACTGTACTATACTAGGATCCGGTTTAAACCAAAGCCGGCTAGTAATATCCGTTCGATCCTGATCCGTGCAATACCGCACGTATCTGATCGAACCCTGCCATATATCCATACGGCCGCTAGTACAAACCGCCCGATCCTGATCCGTGCAATACCGCACGTATCTGATCGGACCCTGCCATATCTCCATACGGCCTCTACAGCGTTTCGCCCGAAAGCTTGAGTAACTGTAAGTGTGGTGGACTCTAAAGACTCGTCAATACTATGGCTGTGGATTAACCACTAGCACGTCAGAGGTATTAGCCAATACGTGACGGGCCACCAGCTATTGACCAAAAGGGACGTCGATGAGCGAACTCATCCTGACACCCTATTGAGCCTGTCAGTGACAATATCCGTACAGTCCGGTCCGTTCGTCTATGAGTATCGCATGGCGGGCCTAGGGGGTTGGTAAAAGTCAGACCCCCAAAAGCGGTACAAGTCGTGTCGGAGCGTAGCCCAGAACACCCTGAGATACTACTGGAATACCTACCAGTAAATCTCCTGCCTCGGCCGAGGGCTTTGCGTAATGGCTCTCCTAGACACAGCGCGACCTCACCCCCAATACCGGGAGAGACGAACCCCTGAAGATCCGCTCACTGCCTCCATGTGGCTCGGGACTGTACCCAACTAAAACCTGTTTGCACGACTCCTTTGAGCCGTGGTAGGGTAGTAATCAAAGCACAGTGGGAACTCACACGAGACAAATGACGATCTCAGGTCGATGAACTAACCTGTACACATGTCACCAGGGAACTGCTATCTGACGTCTGGTATAATCCCAACTAGCAGGTTCCCGGCGAGTCCTGTCCGGTGTACTCATAACCTAATGAGCACCTGTATACATCTTAGGTGAACCAACTGACACCAGTGGCTTGTGAGACCGGCCACTGCCCCTCGTCGGGGTCTCGACTGTATACACTAGTCTACTAATGGAGTATCGATGCCCAGTCTCGAAACTCCCACGACTAGGGACCTTTTAAGGATGTGCTTATAGACCCCAGCTCCCACGTATATGATCGCCATCATACTGCTGGTCGTCAAGCAAGAATCCTAGGGGCTCTATCAACGTGTAATAGCGACCTGTCAGGTCATCTAAAGCAGTACACGATGATAAAGATAAACCAGATAGCATACTATCATCTTGAGTAAGACTGTCCTACCGGGATAGGTCCTCCCTCAATCATTGTAATCACGTGCCTGTAATCCAATAATTGACTCTGAGGGCACTATCTCCAACACCCACTTCCTATTTCTTCATCCTCTACCCCTTGCCAAGTAGAATAGGGTGTTTTCTTCACAAGTTTCATGACTTGGTGAAGTTGGAGTTTGATCTTGAGTTGCCTCGACGTTGATCATCTTCGGCATCGAAGTCGACGACCTAGCCCGATCTTTTCTCCAATGAAACCACCGCGAGAGTCTAGGATTCTGGTGGGTACAGCGGAGGGACGTCATCACGGAGCTAGAGAGGTGGAGGACCGGATCTACAAAGGTTGTAGCCCTTTTCCTTTAAGTTAAAGTTGTTTACTTGCATTGCATCGCCTATACATCTAGTTAACGATCCGTATTAGGGTTTGTAGGCACATGAAAAAATTTGAATTGGCCATGTTTGATCACTTGTAGAACCTCATGGGTGTGCCTAGGAACCCTACAGTGGTATCAGAGCCGAGCTAGAGCCTTAGGCGATGCGTAGACGGAGTTAGAAGTCCGATCGACCCGAAACCCTAACTCAAAACGGCTCTCTGGACATTTTCTGGATTTGTGGATTTTTGTGAATTAAAAATTCTCAGAAAATAGAGCAGGAAATTCTAAGAGTTACTGTTGAAAACGAACCCCTAACTCTACTGAATCGCCGCGGAACCGCGGCATTAGCATGCTATTCGCGGCTGTTCTGCGGCCGTAAGTACAGATTATAGGTAAATTTTTATACAGTAATGCCCGTATCTGTTTCCTCTGTTCTCTGGGAAGTTTTAATCTGCACTCAAGAGTTGAGTTTTCTGGGTTGTATTGGGGACTCGGTGTTTCGATCGGATTGTCTAATTTTGTCTGTGTTTTTTCCGGGTAATTTTAGAATATGTTAAAAAGTTCGACCGGATATAAATACCCATTTTTTCCCCTGTCGGAAAATTTCCAACTGTTGGATTTTTCCGTAGTTTAATGACGTTCTAAGTAGTGCAAGTAACGCGATGGTCCCTCTAGAAGACAACAAACCTTAACTCGATTATGTGACCGTCTTGAACTGCCCTTTGAACCTTCGGGTTTGGGGCAGTACGGCGTGCAACATGTGAGGCGTTGGCTTGACCCTTCTACGGCTGGACCGTTGGTACTGAGGCATGAAGTGAATGTTTTTGAACTTATTTCATGTGTTGAGCTGCTTCGGGAAAACTTGGGTGTTCGATTGTTCGATCGGAAAGTTTAACATTTTCTATTTACCCGGAATGTGATACAACATTTGGAATTCACAAGTAGTTATGAGATAACTGAGTGAATATTATAAACATAGCAGTTTAGTCTCACTTGATCGGTTGCCACGGAATTTTGATGCGATCAAAAGTCCGTCGCAATCACGTAGTGTACGCGGATACTCGCCGGGTAAATTTAATAGACAGCCTCGCCCCATAGCCCCGACCAAGTGACTGTAGGAGAACCCCGTCGCCGAAAGCATCCGTTCGGGTGCTCGCGGTAGCGGTGTTCCGCCTTGGTGCACTTCGTCGACGGCTTCGGGGGTGCAGCTGCCTACTAAAGTTTGCGACGAGCATTCGATCAGAATGTCGGGAATCCTGTTGAATTGCCCGACTTGATATTGAAAAGAGTTTTCGATAATGAGACTAAAATGCGAGGTTTATAATTATTAGGCATGCGATGTCTAAGGAACTCATTTGATTAGGCATGCGATGTCTAAAGAGATTGCGGATTCCAACTGTTGTACTTTTACACTTTCTTTTCTGTGACCGTAAGTGTAATATGTGATATCGCCGGTTTCGTTGCTATATGTCAACGACAATTGGGATATGTATGTTTACTTACGTTGATGACATATGATGTTATGTGTTGCTGGATATATTATATTGGATCGTCGTGTTTGAATAGCCGCGGTTTTTTTTATGTGAGATGAGTGTTTTTCATTTTCATTCATGCAAAAACTTGTATGTAATATTCTTTTATTGGGGCACTTCAAGGTTGCGGAAGATGTCACCTTTTGTATATTATTTACTTTTCCGCATTAGGATAGACCCAAGGAGGGGAGCACAAGTAACCGGGTTCTAGGGTCCAGTGGGAGACCATCTCAAGGAGTCGAGTCCGGGTCTCCTAACCCTAGAATTGGTAGGGTTGCTTGCCGCTCTCGTAGGGGTCTAGGGGTGTGGGATTGTCTATTCATCACGACCGTGGAATCCGTGTTTTATACTGGCTCGTATTAAAGACACGGACGTCCTAGTATATCCAATATTTCATATGATATTTTCTACTGCGTTATCTGTGATGTGATCATATGATTTGTTCAGATAGATATTATATATAGTATTTATGATATATTATATAGACGCTGCTTATGTTTTACACCCGCGCTAGCCCTGCCTCGCTCTGGCATTAGTTACCTAACCTAACGGTGCAGACGGGACATCGAGGCGAATGCGGATGACATAAGCGTACGTTATATTTATCTGTGATGTTTAGGTGGACTTAAATGATGGGATATTCATTAATAAGATTAATGAAAGAAAATAAACCTAATTGATGTTGTGGAATCGAATTTCAAAATAAAAACAGGTAGCTTCAGTTCTTGCTTTGCATCGCGGTGTTCCTTGTTGAACATCCTGCACCTTATTCGATGAGGAAAGGACCGAGATTCCTTCACCGGGAGTGACTCCTTTAGAATTAACTGGCAAATGCTACACACTCGGTTTGTCTTTTGATTGCTTCTATAGTTTCTGCTTTGCACAGTGATATATATGATATATCCCGCACCTCATTCGACAAGGAAAGGGCCGACGATCCCTTCACCGGGAGTGACCCCTTTAGCAAAACTAGAAAAGCCTAAAAAACATTCCATTTAAAAACCATTTGATTCCGCAACGAGATCAACTTCAAAGCGTTAAAGGTTTTCATAAAAACCATCCTCAACCCTCCGTCATTTTAGGAAGTAGAGTACTTAATATTCGTGCTGTGTTTGTTGACCTTAGTTAAGGCACAGTGTACGGTAGCTAAGTGATGTCTTCCTACACCGCATATGATGCGATTAGTTAGGACAGTCGCGTGACTTTGTTGACCTTAGTTAAAGGTCATGTGTGTGGGTCTAATTAATCACGAAATGACGGGTATAACTTGACTAGTGCTTATGATTTGTTGACCATAGTTAAGGTCATTAGCGCTAGGGGTAAAAAACTTTTATCGGGAGTTTCAAGTGTTGAAATTTGCAATGAGATTGCATACCTTCTATGTGATAGTTGGATCCCGATACCCACTGTGAGTAATTGTTACTCCTGGGTGAGTTTTGCACTTTGCAATTAGCCGATCAAGTAGGTGTCTAGAAAGGTGTCAACGGGGTTACGCCTCTGGGAAAACGAGGTTTACTGTAATTAGGTCCGTGCGAAAGCACGGGGAACCTCCCTCAAAGTACCGACACTGGCCTGGCTGAAAGATTGGCGAACTTGTAGAGTGTAATTAATCCCGGCTAATCTTTCCTTTTAGGGTTTGAAGGAAGATTTGATAAAAACAGTGGGAGCCATCCTGATTAGATAAAGTATATAACCAATCTAATCTTGCAAGAGCGCACGCAGAGTGTTTTCTTCTCTCTCTCTCCAGATAGTGACCATATCACGCCTTAATCAAGATAATAATATGGATGTATTGACCGAACCCGCTTATTATACTGAGCTGGGGAACGTTGGTCCCGCTCCAACTTATAATTGTTATAAGACAGAGCAGGAAATAGGGGAAAACCAGAATTCCTATGCCGCCCAAATGAAGAAAGTGCATATGATGCATCTCCTTCGGGTGTGTTCATTATACAGAACTATTTCTCAGTATCCTCTGCATCCTGGGTATCTGATACCGGATCAGGATCCTAGATATGTAATCTGTTACATAGGGCAACAGAAAAGCAGAGAACTGAGAACGGGTGATAAGTTTCATGAGACAGAGAACGGGGCAAGTGTTGCAGCCAAGTCTGTTGGTCACTGTCACCCTGTATTACCAATACATTGATTCTGAACAAATGCTATTAGATACCGAACCTGATATACAAAATCATATCAGTCTCTTTATAAGTAAAGAAATGATAAAATTTTGTATTGTTGGATAATGTTTTGAACATTTCCTATATCAAAAGTTGATCGGTTCAGGCACGTTATCTAAAAGCATTGATGTTCTAAATCAAACTACAGTTCCTAGTATACAGAACACACACAAGAGGAAGAGTTCAGAAATGAACGATTCCTTCTTGAGGCATTGTAGACTAGGTCAAATCAATGCGACCCGACTGGCTGAAGTTACGTTTTAGATGCATATTTAAATCAGTTTTAATTTACATCTTGTGAAACTTGCCAGTCATGTCACAAAGATAAGATGACCATAGCTCGGTTTATTGGAAACAGAGAAAGAGTTAGTGAACTCTTGGGACTGATACATGATGATGTATGTAAGGTCTCATGTCTACACATGCCAGGACCGGTTCATTATACTTCATTACGTTCTCTGATGATCTCTCAAGATTCAGACATATGTTCCTGTTGAAATACAAGTCTGAACCTTTTGAGATATTCACAGAATATAAGCTAGAAGTAAGGAACCAATACGGGTATAACTATTATGTCCTTTGATGTGATCAGGGAGGAGAATACTTGTGCATAGAATTCCTGGATTGTTCTAAAGGAGAATGAGATTCTCTCTCTCCGTATTACTCCTCTGAATATACCACAGCACAACGGTGTATCGGGGCGGAGCAACCGCACCATATTAGATATGGTATGCTCTATGATGAATACTACTGAGTTACCTATTTCCTTTTGGGGGTTGTGCACTTGAGAAGTTGCATACTTATTGAATTGGATTCGAATAAAATCAGTGCCTACCACTCCATATAAGATATGGTATGGGAAGAGACTATCTCTTAAATAAGATAAGATTTGGGATTGTCCGGCCTATGTCAAAAGCAAAATCCGGACAAGATCGAGGCAAGGTCAGTTCGGTAGAACTGGAAAGGTTCCAGCTATACAAACTGCAGCTGATGATTTGACAGAACCAAAGGATTCAATAATCCCCGACGAACCTTAGCCTCTCCGCCGATCTGGTTGGGTTCCTCACCTGCCTGAGAGATACTTCGGTTTCTCGATGACCGTGGGAGCGAGGACTGCATCATGAGATGATGACCCAACTAGATTCGAGCAGGTCATAAAAAGTAGGGACTCTGTAAGAATGGCTGGATGCTTAGCGATCTGAGATGGAATCCATGTACACCAGCAAAGTATGGACTTTAGCTGCTATATTTGAAGGGTTAAATCCCCATCAGGAGCAAGTATATCTTGAGAAGATTACTTGGTGTAGATGGAAAAGTTGAGACTTTCAAAGATAGACTTGTTAAAGGTTTTAGTCATCAACCAGGTGTGGATAATGATGAAACCTTTTCTAGGGACTATGCTCAAGTCCATCCAGATCCTACTTGCCATTGCTACATACCATGACTACGATATTTGGTGGTTGGGTGCCATAACTACTTTTCTAAATAGTGATTTAGAAGAGAATGTTTATAAGAACACAGCCAGAGGGCTTCGTAAACTGTGGGAGCAGCGGAAACGTGTGCAAGTTGCTTTACAGAATAAAGCAGGCATCGTGGAGTTGGAACGTCTGTTTTGATGTGATAGTCAAAGTGTTTGACATCATCAAAATGGTAGACGAACCTTGTATATACAAAAAGGTAGTAGAGAGTATGGTGGTCATCTTCGTATTGTACGTAGACAACATACTCTTGATAGGAAAAGAGTTTCCTATGCTACGCACGGTCAATCTCCTCTTATCACATGGATTATCCATATAGGATCAAAGTGATACCTCATAAATCCTGGGTTTTGGATCTATGAGATAGATCTAGATGGATATTAGGATTCTCACTAGTTGTAGTGAGATGGTATCAATCGATCCTGGGGAGAATCACTGGAAAGGTTCCAGGGTGATAAGGATGACTGAATGTCAGTCGCAGGCATTGTCTTTACCCTCGGTAAAGGGACGGTATGTTGGAAGAGTTCCAAGCTAAATACCATGGCAAACTAGACGATAAAGGCTGGTAACATCGCTATTAAAGATACTACCAAAGAGGAAGTTTGGGTGTATATTGGTTCATAAGATGAACTAGGTTCCTACCATTGTATGACAATGGAAGTGTGGCTTTGGCCCAGGAACCCTGGTCCCATCAATGACCCAGGCATATTCTGAGGAAGCATCACCTGATCATAGAGATAGTTGATCTCCAGGGTGATCGAGGTTAGGAGAGTAGACTCAGAGGACAACACGGCGGATCCACTCACAAAGGCTTTTTCCCAGAGAGAGACTTATATGGGATGGTTGAGTATGTGATACTGCAACTACTGCTATAGATGGCCCTAGTGCAAGTGGGAGATTGTTAGTTATATGTATGCCCTAGAGGCCATTACTGTACATTGGATGTATATAGTAGTGGATGCTGGGACATATATAGGTAGGACTTTCTTGCTCAAAATGATAGTACGCTATCTGGTTACTCTTTATCTTAATATGTATACTTTCAGTCTCTCTGTTACATGTAGATAAAGCCCTTAGGATGTGTGCTCGACTTCCAGGACTATGATGCAGATCATACTAGTGGGGCCTGGGTAGTCCATGAGTACATCCTTCAATGTTCCTAGTCGTGGGAATATCGAGACGGGGCATCGATATTCCAGAGTAGACTAGCGTATATCTTCTCGACCCATATGATGGGCGATGGATGATCCCATATCCATTGGTGTTTGACATCAGAGATGGTATGCGGGTGCTCAGTGGAGACTGGGTACACTGAACGGACTCGCCGAGAACTCCCAGATGGTATTATACCTCACGTCAGATGGCAGTTCTCTGGTGACACTGGTACAGCTTAGTCTGTTGACCCGAGATCGTTATAGAGTCTTGTGTGTCTCCTACTGTGCTTTGATTTCCACCCTACCACGGCTCTACTGAGTCATGCAAACTGGTGGTTTTTGGGTACAGTCCCGATTCACATCGAGGCAATGAGCGATAGGAGGGGATTCGTCTCTCCCGGTATTGGGGGTTGATGTTGCGCTGTGCTCGACTGGCCATAATAGGAAATCCCTGGCCAGGGTTGCAGTGATATACTGGTAAGAGTTATCAGTAGTTTCACGATTGTTATGGACCTCACGTCGGCATGACTTATCGAGCTATTGGGGTCTGACGTTTACCACCCCTAGGTGAGATATGCGACATATCAGACGAACAGACCGGACTGTACGGTAAGTATTACTGGTTGGATTCACAGGAGTGTGAGCAGGCTTGCTCGTCGATCTTCTGATCGCTCAATACCCGGGTGGCCGTTACGTTTAGCAGACCGCTTGCGGCTTGTGGGTGCTTGATATGATCATCATCTGCTGCCGGCGTATTGACGAGTCTTTAGAGTCCTACACAGTGGTTTCCTGGCTCAAGAGGAGCGCATATGAGATATGTGCGGGACCGAGAATAATGCGTGTATGTGATACCGTATTCCATTCTCGCGATGAATGTATCGATTGGTAGTATGCGATATAACCTCGTTATCGAATCAAGGATTGATTCGATAAGCCGATACATTGGATATTAGTCGGTTTTATGCGATATGACCAGATCGTTAAATCAAGTATTGATTTAATGATTTAATGCATAATTATATATTTGATATATTACTTTGCATTAACTAGTATTGGTTCACTTTAAATGGATTTTCTCACTTGAAATACATAAGTTGTATATGTGATATACTTTTGTGCACAAGATTGTATCATGTTTGATGATACATGCAAACTTGGGTTTGTGTAAAGACTTAAACCATGGTTATGTTAATGGTTAGGGTTTTGATTTACTCACTTATTCATTTATCTATTTATTTTGGTTAAAAAAGGAAAAGGAAAATAAAAATGGTTGCTTTCATTCAAGAAACTTCTTGATGCTTCATGCATCTTTGACTAAAGTAACCAATCTTGTCTTCTTCTCCTAACCCTAACCATTCAACTTAACCCTAGTTCGTTCTCTACACTAAACCATGGTTGAAATTATGATAAGTATCATTTTGTTTTCTATTTTTAATATAACTCATCATATTCTTTTTTCTTCTTCTTCTTCAACAAAGAAGAAAGCTTGCAACCTTTAATGGCAACTTGAGAAATCCAATTCTAAAGTGAACCCACTTCCTATTTCTTCATCCTCTGCCACTTACCAAGTAGAATATGGTGTTTTCTTCACAAGTTTCATGACTTGGTGAAGTTGGAGTTTGATCTTGAGTTGCCTCGACGTAGATCATATTCGGCATCGAAGTCGACGACCTAGCCCGATCTTTTCTCCTATGAAACCACCGCGAGAGTCTAGGATTCCGATGGGTACAGCGGAGGGACGTCATCACGGAGCTAGAGAGGTAGAGGACCGGATCTACAAAAGTTGTAGCCCCTTTCCTTTAAGTTAAAGTTGTTTACTTGCATTGCATCGCCTATACATCTAGTTAACGATCCGTATTAGGGTTTGTAGGCACAAGAAAAAATTTGAATTGGCCATGTTTGATCACTTGTAGAACCTCATGGGTGTGCCTAGGAACCCTACAGGTCTGTCACACAGCCATCAGTAAGTCGTACTGGAGATAGTATACAGGTGATCGTTGGGTTACTGGTATACCGGACAGGACTCGTAGGGAACTGTTGGTTGGTATTATACCCGTCGTCAGTTAACAGTTCCCAGGTGACATGAGTACAGCATAGTCCGCAGACTTGACACTGCAACTTCGCCTCTAGTGTGTCCAACTGTTCTTAGATTGCTACCCTACCACGGCTCAAAGGAGTCGTGCAAACAAGTAGCAGTTGGGTGCAATCCCGAGCACTTGGAGGCAGTAGTGGCTAGACAGGATTCGTCTCTCTCGGTATTGGGAGTTGATATCGCACAGTGTCTGGAGAGCCATTACGCAAAGTCCCTGGCTAGGGCAAGCGAGATTTACCGGTAGGTTTTCCAGTAGTTTCTCAAGGTGTAATGGGCTTCGCTCCGACACGGCTTATACCGCTTTTAGGGGACTGACGCTTGCCGCCCATAGGCCAGATATGCGATAGTCCTAGAGGAACAGACCGGACTGTACGGAGATTGTCACATCAGGCTCAGTAGGAGTTCAGATGGGTTTCCTCATCGGCCTTCTTATCGACATCTACCTGGGGACCGTTACGTACAACTAGTGCCGCTTGCGGTCTGTGGTTAAACCCACTGCCAGCATAGTGGTCGAGTCTTTAGAGTCCCACACAGAGAGTTTCCCTGCTCCGGACGAAACGATATAGAGGTCGTATGGTTTTACGACAGGTTTCGGACATGCACGTGCATTTATGCACGTACGATGTTCGGACAGTTTTTACTAGCCGGCTTTGGTTTAAGCCAGATTCTAGTAACGGATTATTGGATTTATAGAGTCTAAAGTTTTTCCGTGTTTTCACGGATATGAGGGGCGTTCTCGTAATTTGGCGAGAAGCTTCTAGAAGGATGATGACTTGGGGGCTAAGGTGGCATTTGCATTTATTGATTTAGTGACTCATTTGTGTGGTTCATTCATGTAGTTAATGGTGCATTAAATGGCTAATGACTCATGAGATGAATCACACATAATGAATAAATGAAGCATGATGATAAATCTTTTGATTTTATTCATTTAATAAATCATTATGCTTCATATATTCAAATGATATCATTATTTCATTTCATTCTCACTCTCACCTTCTCTCTCCTCAAGCTCACTCTCTTCAAACCCTAATCCTAACCTCTCATGTGTTGAGATCAAGGATTAGCAAGACTCATTAATCCATAATCATACTCTATATTCCCTAGGCGACTTTGATTAGCAATTAGAGTAAACTAGATACCTCAAGATTAGAGGCAAAGCTTGGAGTAGAAGCTTTCGGGTGGATCGTCTATTACAAAGAGGAGGCCGACGAGGAGGTGGTTAACGAGAAGAAGAAGGACTTGTTTTATTAGGTATAATGTTCTTTCATAGTAGCTAATTACTCCTATGATAGTGTTAGTTATAGTTTAGCAAAGATCCTTTCGGTTAGTCGATGTTGTTTTAAACAAAATGATTGTTTTACCTATTCCGCCTCCCCGCAAGTAGTGGGGTGTACAACGTCGACTTACAGTGGTATTAGAGCTTCACTAAACCATAACTAACTTGTTAGCAAAGTCGTTAGAAATTCTATAGCTAAACGAACCAGAAAAAACATCAATTTCACCAAGTTTCTGTCGATTTTAAAAGTGGGTCTAAAAATTTTTCAGGGACCCTTAAAATTACATGCAGGGAAACTTAAGAACACTGGAGAAATTTGGGGTCCTAACTCGGCCAAACCGTCGCGGAACCGTGGCCGATCCAACCGATCTGCCGCGGATCCGCCGCCGAGTTGAAGCCGAGTTGACTCAAATTTCCCCAGTAACTCTTCTGTGTTAATTTTGTTCTTTCTGGAATGTTTTGTTTCTGCTCAAGTCTCAGGTGCACAGAGAAGTTTTTGGAGTAGAATCAATTGTGTTTGCTCGATCGAAATTCTACGATGTTTGGATAATTAGATTATATCTGTGATTTGTATAATGTGTTTGTAAACCTCCCCTCAACTGCTAGTATGTCGGTTGGTAGGGGGTTGCACATTTCTGTAATGATTTTACTGTTTGTGCTTATGAACTTGATTGGATCGTTGTGATGATTAGCCGGGGTTTGAGATGGGTTTTTATATTCATTCATTCGATGTAATTGTTATATGTTGTAATATTCTTTTGCGGGGCACATCCAGGTTGCGGTTGTAGCCACCGTTGTATTATTTCATTTACTGTTTTTGCTCCTAGGATAGACCCAAGGTGGCGTGCGAAAACTACCGGGTACATTGAAGTGTTTAGTGGCCTACTCACGTTGTTGAGGGAGACCGCTTCACTTCGGATACTTGGCGGGTAGTTTGCCGTGCCCGTAGAGGTCTAGGGTGGGGTAATGGCTATTCATCACAACTGTGTAATCCGTCTTTCGTTGCAGGCTCAAAGGAAACGCGGATTGCTTGTATTTCCAATAATGTTCATCTGTGATCTGGAATGCCTATTATTGCGTCAGACGAATGTACAATATCTATATATGATAGCTATTTAGACGTCACTTATGTTTTACACCCGCGCTAGCCCAGCCCCCGCTCTGTCGTTAGTTAAGTAACCTAACGGGTGATGACGGGACCCAGTGGCGAATGTGGATGGCATAAGAGGACGTTGTATTTTCGTTGTTTTCTGCAATGATAGGTTAATGATGGGACGCATTATATTAATGCAAAGAATATAAACCAAAGTTGAATCGTTGGAACAGTTTAAAAGAAACCACTCGGTTATTTTAAAACAGAGGATTTTTTATTAATTGCGGTGCTTTAACCACTCCTTTTAAAAGCTATCAGGTTCTTTCGGTCATATCAAGTTCACTACGTTCACGGTTTCGCCAAAACCATTCGTAGCCCTCCGTTAGTTCATTTGGGTATTCAGTAGTATTCAAGCTATGTATTTTGACCTAACGCCAAGGCACAGTGTTTGGTAGCTGCTGGGTATTCATTTGTTGCATAGATAGATGAGTTAGTTTGGGACAGTCATATTATCATTTGGCCAACGTCAGAGGTATGTACGGATGGGTTCAAATTAAAAAGATAATGATTGGTATAACTTGAAATGTGACTTATGACATTTTGACCTAACGCCAAGGTCATAAGAGCATGGGGCAAAAATTTATATCGGGAATTTCTAAAGAAACTGAAATTTGCAAAGAGATGCATAGCATTTGGAGTGTGATGAATGTTGGTAGGATTCCTTCAGCATTATCACACGATGATATTTGGATCCCGATCCTACTGTGAGTATATGCTATTCATCAGGAGATTCGTCACTTAACGATCAATGCTATAAACCAAGTAGGTGCCGAGAAAGGTGTCAGCGGGGCTACGCCCCCAAAGAAAAGAGGTTATTTAATTAAGGAACTTCGCGAAAGCGTTGGAAAACCTCCCTCGAAGTACCGACACAGGCCTGGCTGAACGGTTAAGCAAGTATTGTACAGTGAGAATAGTCCTGGCTAGTTCTTCCTTTTGGTTTGAGGAGGGATTCAAGAAACAGTGGGAGCCATCCAATTTAGATAAACTAAAACCACTCTAAACTTGCAAGAGCATCATGCTAAAGTGTTCCCTCTCTCTCTCTCATTGCAGCGACCCAAAACATGACAGGCCTTAAGTTACTATTAGAGAAAAATATATTGACAGGGCCAAACTATAAAGATTGGCTGCGGAATGTCAAAATGGCTTTGATTTATGACAAATTGGGGTATGTCTTTACCACTAAGGCACCTGCTGTCCCTGGTCCTAAATCCAATCTTGCGGATAAGAAAATCCATAAAACTTGGGAATTAGATTATGCGAAGGCCAAGTGCATCGTGCTTGCCTCGATGAATAATTAACATCAGAGGAGGCACGAGGATATGGATCTTGAATCTATATTTCTCCATACAAAGGATCTGTATGGGGAGCAATCTCGTATAGCAAGATACGAGATCTCAAAGAACTTGTTTCAGGCGAGGTTGGCCGTCGGATCGTCTGTTGGAGAACATGACCTAAAGATGATTGGCTATATAGAAGAGCTTGCAGACCTGGGGACGACTTTGGAGAACGAGCTTTATACAGACTTGATTCTCCAGTCCCTTCCTTCCACCTACGCCCAGTTTATTCTGAATTTCAACATTCAAAGAAAAGAAGTTGAACTTCCAGAACTCCTTAACATGTTGAGGAGTGCAGAGGGAACCTTGCAGAAGGCAAGGGAAACACCCGCTATGTTTGTTCGCGGTGCTTCTTCTTCCGGGTCTAAGGCTCGGGCCAAAGGAAGGAAGAATAAGACCGCCACCAAACCAAGAGGAGGTGTTAGTAAGGTGGGAGTGAAGGGAAAGAAAAAGATTACGGTGCCAGTAGTGGCAAAGGATGAGTGCTTCCACTGTCATAGGAAAGGGCACTGGAAGAAAGATTGCAAGGCGTGGAACGCCAAGAACCAGGAACCGAAGCAAGCTGTGGCTTCGACTTCAGGTGTGTTTGTAATTGAGAATTGTCTGTCAATCAACTCTACTTGCTGGGTATTGGATACCGGATCAGGATCTCATATATGCAATTCATTGCAGGCACTGAGAAACCGTAGAGTGCTGAAGGTTGGTGATATGACCCTGAAGGTTGCTAACGGAGCTAGCGTGGGAGCTGTGTCCGTAGGGGATTATCACCTGGGATTGACGAGTGGACATATTTTGATTTTACATAACTGTTTTTGTGTACCTAGTTTAACGTGTAATATCATATCAGTTTCCTTGTTATCGAAAGAAGGTTATGATTTCACGTTTGTAAGCGATGTTGTTAACATTCACCTTAATCATGGTTTGATTGGGTCCGGTACACTGGATAACGGTATATATGTCTTAAACCAATTATAGATTTTCAATGTCCAGAACACACTAAAAAGAAAATCTCCAGATTTAAACAAGGCTTTCTTATGGCATTGTAGACTAGGTCACATCAATGAGACAAGGTTAACTAAGTTACATAGAGAAGGATATTTGGATTCATTCGAATATCAATCTTATGCCACTTGTCAATCATGTCTCAAAGGAAAGATGACAAAGACTCCATTCACTGGACATGGAGTAAGAGCGAGCGAGCTCTTAGGACTCATACACAGCGATGTATGTGGTCCAATGTCTACATATGCAAGAGGTGGTTTTTCGTATTTCATTACTTTTACGGATGATTACTCTAGGTACGGATTCATTTTTCTGATGAAACATAAATCCGAGGCTTTTGAGAAATTCCAAGAGTATAAGAATGAAATAGAAAACCAAACCGGCAAAAGTATCAAGACACTGTGATCTGATCGAGGTGGTGAATACTTAAGTGCCGAGTTCCTAGGTTACCTAAAAGAGAAAAGAATTCTCTCTCAGCTTATTCCTCCATACATTCCACGGCATAACAGTGTATCGGAGAGACGAAATCGAACCCTATTGGATATGGTACGTTCCATGATTAGTAATGCTGAGTTACCGTGATCTTTCTCGGGTTATGCGCTAGAATCAGCAGCATATCTTTTGAACATAGTTCCTACCAAGACTGTGCCTACCACGCCATATCAGATGTGGAGTGGGAAGAACCCTATCATCAGTATCTAAAGATATGGGGATGTTCAGCTTTTGTTGAAAAGCAGCATGCGGACAAACTCGAGGCACGATCAGTACAGTGTAAGTTTGTGGGATATCCAAAGAACTCCAAGGGGTATTATTTCTATTACGCAGAAGAAAAAAAGGTTTTTTGTTTCTCGTAATGCCCATTTTTTAGAACATCAGTTTTTAGAAAAGGAAACAAGTGGGAGCGAAATAGAACTGGAAGAAATTCCAGAACCACAAACTACTACTGAAATTTTGGTAGAACCAGTAGTTCAAGAAGAACAGGACATTCCCGCACCCCTCCGCAGGAGAAGTAGGCCGTCTCATCCGCTTGAGAGATACTACGGTTTTCTCATAGATGGGGATAGAGAGGAATGCATCATTGATGATGATGAACCTACTAGCTTCCAGCAGACCATCCAGAGCGGTGACTCGGTACGATGGCTAGATGCAATGCGGACCGAAATGGAGTCCATGTACACCAACAAAGTATGGACTTTGGACTTTCCTCCAGGTGGGGTAAAACCCATAGGATGCAAATGGATCTTCAAGAAAAAGATTGGTGTAGATGGACAGGTGGAAACGTATAAGGCTAGACTTGTTGCAAAGGGTTTTCGTCAAAGACCTGGTTTGGACTATGACGAGACTTTTTCTCCAGTGGCTATTCTCAAATCCATTCGGGTCCTTCTTGCTATTGCCGCCTTCCATGATTATGAGATCTGGCAGATGGACGTAAAGACTGCTTTTCTAAATGGTAATTTGGAAGAGTGCGTCTATATGGATCAGCCAGAAGGCTTCAATTAGAGTGGGAGCAACGGGAAAGTATGCAAGTTGCTTAAGTTCATTTATGGACTAAAGCAGGCATCGTGGAGTTGGAACATCTGTTTTGATGAAACGGTCAAAGAATATGACTTTATCAAAAATCCAGATGAACCATGTATATATAGTAAAATTGTAGCACGAACTGTCGTATTCCTCGTCTTGTACGTGGATGACATTCTATTGATAGAAAATGACATTCCTATGCTACAATCTGTCAAAGGATTCTTGTCATACAGGTTCTCCATGAAAGACCTGGGTGAGGCCTCTTACATTCTGGGGATCCGGATCTATCGTGATAGATCCAAGAGAATGTTCGGACTTTCGCAGTCCAGGTATATCAACACCATACTGAAAAGATTCAGTATGGAAGATTCTAAGCGCAGCAATCTACCGGATTGTCACGGAATCATCCTCTCCAAGGAGATGTCTCCCAAGACTGATTTGGAAAGGGAACGCGTGTCTATTATACCCTACGCTTCTGCGGTAGGCTCTATAATGTATACGATGTTGTGCACCGGACCAGATGTAGCTTACGCACTGAGCGTGGTAAGCAGGTATCAGTCAGACCCAGGGAAGAAGCTCTGGATAGCAGTGAAGAACATTCTCAAGTACCTGAGAAGGACTAAGGAGATGTTCTTGGTTTACGGCGGAAAAGACCTCAAGATCGAGGCCTTTGCTGATTCCGGCTTCCAGAGTGATAAGGATGACTCCAAGTCCATGTCAGGTTATGTCTTTACCCTCAATGGAGGGGCGGTGTGCTGGAAGAGTTCCAAGCAGGACACCGTTGCTAACTCGACGATGGAAGCGGAGTATTCTGCTGCTTGCGATGCCGCAAAAGAAGCGGTCTGGATGAAGAAGTTCCTAACAGAACTTCAGGTGGTTCCTACCATTGTTGATCCAATACCGCTGTATTGCGACAACAACGGAGCTATAGATTTAGCAAAGGAACCCAGGTCCCATCAGAAGTCCAGACACATCTTAAGGCGGTATCACCTGATCAAGGAGATCATAGATCGCCGGGAGATCGAGGTCCGAAGAGTTGCTACAGAGGAGAACACTGTTGATCCATTCACAAAGGCCTTACCTCAGATTCAGTTCGAGAGGCTACTCGAGATGATCGGTTTTCGATATGCCAGTACATGGCCCTAGTGCAAGTGGAAAATTTTTAGTGTATATACCCTAGGGGCCATTATTGTATCATACTGGCTTGTATATTACTTAATGGAAGCTTGGGATATTCACAGTTATATTAACAGTCTTGCTAAACATGGTAGTATGCTACTTGGTTATATCTATCTTAATATGTGTGTACGTATTGATAGAGCCCTTAGGATCTTGCTTGACTACCAGCGTTGTTATGGCAGTCACACTATGTAAGTCCGCGTTGCCCACCCCGGTGCTTGCGGGGAGGCGGAAAACGGAATAAAAATCGGATTTTTATCGAACTAGGCAACATGGACTAGCTTAAGGAGGATCTTTGCTAAACAAAAACTAACTAAAAGCTAACTAGATTTAGCTATATGGAAGAAAGGTTATACCTTGGGCTTTATCTCCTTCTCTCCTTGCTCCTTGGAGTGGAAGAAAGAGATCACCTTGTCGCCTTCTCTAGTCGAAGAAGGATCCACCCGAGAGCCTCAACCTTTGGCTTCAACTTCAAGCTAGAAGTAACTAAGGTGCTAGAAGTGCCAATCCTAGAACCTTAGATGAGAGTAGAGATTACTTTGGAGAGGTTTAACTCAAGCTCTAGTGTTTCTCAACACATGAGAGGGGAGAGCTTGAGAGAGAGGAAGAGGAGGAGAGAGAATCAATATGATAGAATGAATGAGAATAAAGAACCATTCTTACATATATGTGTGAATTATGTAAATTGATAATTAGCAAGATAATTGGCATGGATTAATCAAGACATGACCATTATCATTTCATATTTAATGCAAATTGCAAGAATCAAAGAGCATCTTTTATATGGAATGATGATGGTCAAAGTGTCAACCTAGGTCAACAAGTCAAGAATGGTCAAAAGGTCAACAACCCTAACCATGCACAATTATATTTAACTAATATCAATTATTCATAATACACACATAAGCATTAGGGTTAACAAAAAGACAATGGTCATTAACCCTAATCAAAGTTCTCTGCCTCTGTCTCAGTCAACTGTGCATACGCACCCGTATTCGTGATCCGAGGAACACGAATACAATGAGATAAAACCAATCCCAAATCATATACTAGGATCCGGCTTAAACCAAAGCCCACTAGTATAAGCTGTCTGGACAGCAAATGTGCACAAGTGCGTGGATGTGAACGAACCCTGTCGCAAAACCATGCGACCTCTACTCATTTTGCCTAAAGGCGAATAGCTCTCTGTGTGGGACTCTAAAGATTCGACACTACGCTGGCAGTGGGTTTAACCACAGACCGCAAGCGGCACTAGCTGTACGTAACGGTCCCCAGGTAGATGCCGATAAGAAGACTGACGAGGTGAACCCATCTGAACTCCTACTGAGCCTGTATTTGACAGTCTCCGTACAGTCCGGTCTGTTCGTCTGATACATCGCATGGCGGGCCTAGGGGGCGGTAAACGTCAGTTCCCTAATAGCGGTACAAGTCGTGTTGGAGTGTAGCCCAGAACACCCTGAGATAACACTGGAAACCTACCAGTATATCTCGCTTGCCCTGGCCAGGGACTACTCGTGTAATGGCTCTCCTAGACACAGCGCGATGTCAATCCCCAATACCGGGAGAGACGAATCCTGTCTAACCGTCACTGCCTCCAAGTGCTTCGGGACTGCACCCAACTACTACCTATTTGCACGACTGCTTTGAGCCGTGGTAGGGTAGTAATCTAAGTACAGTGGGAACACACTCGAGGCGAAGTGACAGTGTCAAGTCAGCGGACTAAGCTGTACTTATGTCACCTGGAAACTGATAACTGACGATAGGTATAATACCAACCAACAGTCCCCGACGAGTCCTGTCCAGTGTACTCGTAACCTAACGAGCACCCGCATACTATCTCAAGTACGACGTACTGACGGCTGTGGGACAGACCGTCTCCCCCGTTGGGATGAGAAGCGCATACGCTAGTCTACTCCGGAGTATCGATGCCCTGTCTCGATAGTCCAACTACTAGGGACCTGTATAAGGATGTGCTTATGGATTACCCAGCCCCCACGAATGTGACTGCCATCACAATGCTGGTAATCAAGCAAAGATCCTAAAAGCTCTACTAATATGTATAAGCGATATGCTAAAAGAAACAAATGCACATATTGAAGTAGAGACAAACCAAGTAGCATACTACCATTTTGAGCAAGATTGTATATACAACTGTGAATATCCCAAGCATCCATTAAGTAATATACAAGCTAGTATGATACACTAATGGCCTCTAGGGCATATACACTAACAATCTCCCACTTGCACTAAGGCCATGTACTGGCGTATCGAAGACCTATCATCTCGATCAGCCGCTCGAACTGAGTCTGGGGTAGGGCCTTCATGAGTGGATCTGCAGTGTTATTCTCCGTATCTACTCTCTTTACCTCGATCTCCTGGTGATCTACGATCTCCCTGATCAGGTGGAACCGCCTCAAAATGTGCCTGGACTTCTGATAGGACCTGGGTTCCTTCGCTAAAGCTATAGCTCCGTTGTTGTCGCAATACAGCGGTATTGGATCAACAATAGTAGGAACCACCTGAAGCTCCGTGAGGAACTTCTTCATCCAGACAGCTTCCTTTGCGGCATCGCAAGCAACTAAGTACTCCGCTTCCATAGTTGAGTCTGCAACGGTCTCCTGCTTGGAACTCTTCCAGCAAACCGTCCCTCCATTGAGGGTAAAGACATAACCCGACATGGACTTGGAGTCATCCTTGTCACTCTGGAAGCTAGAGTCAGCAAAGGCCTCGAGCTGGAGGTCTTTTCCGCCATACACCAAGAACATCTCCTTAGTCCTTCTCAGGTACTTGAGAATGTTCTTTACCGCTATCCAGTGTTTCTCCCCTGGGTTGGACTGATACCGGCTTACAACGCTCAATGCGTATGCTACATCTGGTCTGGTACATAACATCGCATACATTATAGAGCCTACCGCAGAAGCGTAGGGTATAATAAACATGCGATCCCTTTCCATATCAGTCTTGGGAGACATCTCTTTGGAGAGGGTGATCCCGTGACAAGACGGTAAATTACCGCGCTTGGAATCTTCCATACTGAATCTTTTCAGTATGGTGTCGATGTACCTTGATTGTGAAAGTCCCAACATCCTCTTAGATCTATCACGATAGATCTGGATCCCCAGAATGTAGTTGGCATCGCCCAGGTCCTTCATGGAGAACCTCTGCGACAAGAATCCTTTGACTGACTGTAGTATAGGAATATCATTTCTTATTAGGAGAATGTCATCCACGTACAAGACGAGGAATACGACAGTTCTCCCTACAATCTTACTGTAAATGCATGGTTCATCTGGGTTTTTGATAAAGTCGAATTCTTTGACAGTATCATCAAAGCAGATGTTCCAACTCCGCGATGCCTGCTTAAGTCCATAGATAGACTTTAGCAACTTGCACACTTTACCGCTGCTCCCACTCTGAATGAATCCTTCTGGCTGATCCATATAGACGCACTCTTCCAAATTTCTATTTAGGAAAGCAGTCTTTACGTCCATCTGCCAGATTTCATAATCGTGGAAGGCAGCAATGGCAAGAAGGATCCGAATGGATTTCAGCATAGCCACTGGAGAAAAGGTCTCGTCATAGTCCAAACCAGGTCTTTGACGAAAACCCTTTGCAACAAGTCTAGCTTTATAGGTCTCAACCTGCCCATCTACACCAATCTTCTTTCTGAAGATCCATTTGCAGCCTACGGGTTTTACCCCTTCTGGAGCAAAGTCCAAAGTCCAAACTTTGTTGGTGTACATGGACTCCATCTTGGCCCGCATTGCATCCAGCCATTTTACCGAGTCGCCGCTCTGAATGGCTTGCTGGAAGCTAGTAGGCTCACCATAATCCATAGTGCAATCCTCTCTATCCCCGTCTATGAGAAATCCGTAGTATCTCTCGGGCGGATGAGACTGCCTACTACTTTTTTGGAGTGGCGTGGGAATGTCCTGATCTTTCGAACCCTCTGGTTCTACTAAGCTTTCAGTAATAGCTCGTGGTTCTGGAATTTTTTCCAGTTCTATTGCGCTCCCACTTATTTCTTTTTCTATGAACTGGTGTTCTAGAAAGTGGGCATGGCGAGAAACAAAAACCTTTTGTTCCTCTTCGCAATAGAAGAAATATCCCTTGGAGTTCTTTGGATATCCCACAAACTTGCACTGTACTGAGCGTGCCTCGAGCTTGTCCGCATGCTTCTTTTTGACAAAAGCTGGACATCCCCATGTCTTAATGTGATTAAGATAGGGTCTCTTCCCACACCACATCTGATATGGTGTAGTAGGCACAGTCTTAGTAGGAACTCGGTTCAAAAGGTATGCAGTTGATTCTAGCGCATATCCCAAGAACGATCGCGGCAACTCAGCGTTACTCATCATGGACCGTACCATATCCAATAGGGTTCGGTTCCGTCTCTCCGATACACCGTTATGTTGCGGAGTATATGGAGGAGTAAGCTGAGAGAGAATTCCATTCTCTTTTAAGTAACCCAGGAACTCGGCACTCAAGTATTCACCACCTCGATCAGATCTCAGTGCCTTGATACTTTTGCCTGTTTGTTTTTCTACTTCATTCTTATATTCCTGAAATTTTTCAAAAGCCTCGGATTTATGTTTCTTTAAGAATACATAACCGTACCTTGAAAAGTCATCCGTAAAAGTAATGAAGTAAGAATAACCGCTTCGTGCATGCGTAGACATTAGACCGCACACGTCGCTGTGTACGAGTCCTAAGAGCTCGCTTGCTCTTTCTCCGTGTCCAGTGAACGGAGTCTTTGTCATCTTTCCCATGAGACAGGATTCACAAGTGGCATAAGACTGATACTCGAACGGATCCAAGTATCCTTCTTTATGTAACTTTGTTAACCGTGTCTCATTAATGTGACCCAGTCTACAATACCATAAGAAAGCCTGATTTAAATCCGGAGACTTTCTTTTAAGTGTGTTCTGGACACTGAAGACCTGGGCTTGATTCAAAACGTATATACCGTTTTTCAATGTACCCGACCCAATCAGAACTTGATTTAGGTGGATGTTTACTACATCGCTTACAATAGTAAAATCATATCCTTCCTTAGAAAGTAAGGATACAGATATGATATTACAAGTCGCACCTGGTACATAAAAACAGTCACGCAGAATCAATATCTGCCCAGTTGTCAGTCCTAGATGATATTCCCCTATGGATTCAGCATACATGCTCATTCCGTTAGCAACCTTGAGAGTCATATCACCTTTCCTGATAACCCTACGGTTTCTCAGAGCCTGTAACGAATTACAGATATGAGATCCTGATCCGGTATCCAATACCCAGGAAGTAGGGTTAACTGACATACAGTTCTCAATTACAAACACACCCGAAGCCGAAGCCACAACATGCTTCGAATTCTGGCTACTGGCTACACTAGCCCTGCAATCCTTCTGCCAATGTTCATTCCTGTAACAATAGGAACGTCCTTCTTCCACTATATCCACTCCCGAAACTTCTGCCCTTCCCTTTCTTTCTACTTCCCTGGTTCCCTTCAGGGTAGTAGGTAGAGACTGTTGAACTAAGTCAGCATCTGACCCGTTTTTCAACGTGGTCTTCAGGTCCGTGAGCTCAAAAAAGCTGGTCTCTGTAAGGACGGTGCCCCTTACAGATGACCCGATAGCCAACCTCGCTGGAAGTAATTCGTTCGAGGTCTCATATCTTGCGATACGAGATTGCTCTCCATATAAATCCTTGTTATGGAGGAAGATAGAAACCGAGTCCATATTCTCATGTTGCCTCTGGTATGTACCATCAACTGAGGCTAACACGAGGCACTTGGCTTTCGCACAGTCCTTTTCCGATGTCCTATAGATATGAATATCCGTGACAGGGGAAGCTGGACCTGAGACGGCAGGGAATGGATTAGTTAAGGGCTGTCCCAGCTTGTCATGGGCAATGGACATCTGGACAGACCTTTGCCAGTCATAGCAGTCAGATTCAGTCATTTTATTATCTAGATGTAACCTAGGTGCGATCATTGGGTCGCTGCAATTAAGAGAGAGAGAAGAAAACACTTAGCATGATGCTCTTGCAAGTTTAGATTGGTTTTTAATTTATCTAAACAGGATGGCTCCCACTGTCTCTCGAATCCCTCATCAAACCATAAAGGAAGAATTAGTCAGGATCAATCTCACCGTACAATACTTTCTTAACCGTTCAGCAAGGCCAGTGACAGTACTTCGAGGGAGGTTTTCCAACGCTTTCGCGAAGTTCCTTAATTAAGTAACCTCTATTCCCTGTGGGCGTAGCCCCGCTAACACCTTTCTAGACACCTACTATGTTTATAGCATTGATCGTTAAGTGAGAGATTTCCCGAGGAGTAGCATATACTCACAGTAGGATCGGGATCCAAATATCATTGCGTGATAAAATCGAAGGAATCCTACCAGAATCATCACACTCCAAATGGTATGCAACGCTTGCAAGTTTCAGTACTTATGAAACTCCCGATGTGGATTTTTGTAGGGTTCCTAGGCACTCTAATGAGGTCTCACAATGCATCAACCATGCCAATTTCAAATTTTACAAGTGCCGAGAAACCCTAATACGGATTCGTTGACTAGAGTTTAGGCGAAAAGTGAAACTAGTTAACAACTTAACTAAAAGAAAGAGGCTACAACCTTTGTAGATCCGGTTCTCTACTTCCTTAGCTCCACGTAGACGTCCTCTCGCTGTCCATATCGGATCCCGGAATCTAGCATCGGCTTCATTGGAGAAATGGGCGGGCTAGGTCGTCGGCTTCGATGCCGAAGATGATCTACGTCGAGGCAACACAAGATCATGCTCCAACTTCACCAAGTTGTGAATCTTGTGAAGAAAACACCCTATACTACTTGGCAAGAGGTAGAGGATGAAGAAATAGGAGGTGGGTTCACTTTAGAATTGGATTCCTCACTCTTTTACTCAAGGTGCCATTAGAGCTAGTAAGCATTCTTCTTGAAGATGAAGAAGAAGATCAAGATAGAATATGATAAGTGTTGTTTTAAATAGAAAAATACAATGAATACTTATCATCTTCTAACTATGGTTATGTGTAGAGATTAGACCATGGTTATTTGGAATGGTTAGGGTTAAGCATGAAGACAAAATGGTCACATTAGTCAAACCTTCATGAAGCTTCAACAAGCTTCATGTTAGAATGAAACCATTTTGTTTTCTTTTATTTATTTCTCAAAAAAGAATGGATAAATAAATAAGTGAATAACTCAAAAACCTAACCATTATCATAACCATGGTATAAGTCTTAACACAAAGCCAAAATACATGCATCATCAAACATGATACAATCATGTGCACAAAAGTATATCACATATACAACTTGTGAACATTAAGTGAGAAAATCCTTTTAAAGTGAACCAATACTAGTTAATGCAAAGTAATATATCAAATATATAATTATACATTAAATCATTAAATCAACACTTGATTCAATGATCCGGTCATGTCGCACATAACCGACTAGTATCCAATGTATCGACTTATCGAATCAATCTTCGATTCGATAACTAGGTTATATCGCATATAACCAATCGAAACATTCATCGCGAGAATGAAATACGGTATCACATACACGCATCATTCTCGGTCCCGCACATATCTCATATGCGCCCCTATTTCGTTTCGCTTGAGCCAGGAAACCTCTGTGTAGGACTCTAAAGACTCGTCAATACGCCGGCAGCAGATGATGATCATATCAATCACCCACAAGCCGCAAGCGGTCTGCTAAACGTAACGGCCACCCGGGTATTGAGCGATCAGAAGATCGACGAGCTAGCCCGCTCACACTCCTGTGAATCCAACCAGTAACACTTACCGTACAGTCCGGTCTGTTCGTCTGATATGTCGCATATCAAGTCTAGGGGTGGTAAACGTCAGACCCCAACAACCGATAAGTCGTGCCGATGTGAGGCTCATAACAGGTCGAGAAACTACTGGTAACACTTACCAGCAAATCTCTGATCAGCCCTGGCCAGGTACTTCCCTGTTACGGCCAATCGAGCACAGCGCAACATCAACCCCCAATACCGGGAGAGACGAAACCCCTCCTATCGCTCATTGCCTCTATGTGACTCGGGACTGTACCCAAAAACCACTGTTTTGCACGCCCTCATGGACGTGGTAAGGTGGAGATCAAAGCACAGTGGGAATCACACAAGACTCTATGACGATCTCGGGTCTACAGACTAACCTGCACAAGTGTCACCTGAGAACTGCCATCTGACGTGAGGTATAATACCATCTGGGAGTTCTCGGCGAGTCCGTCCAGTGTACCCAGTCTCCACTGAGCACCCGTATACCATCTCTGATGTCAAACACCAATGGATATGGGATCATCCATCGCCCATCTCATGGGTCGAGAAGAGTATATGCTAGTCTACACTGGTATATCGATGCCCTATCTCGATACACCCACGACTAGGGATCTTGAAGGATGTACCTATGGACTACCATGTCCCCACTAGTATGATCTGCATCATAGTCCAGGTAGTCAAGTACACATCCTAAGGTCTTTACCAACATGTAACTATAAGACAGTTTAAAGAGACAAGTGTACATGTTAAGATAAAGAGCAACCAGATAGCATACTATCATATCGAGCAAGAAAGTCATCTCTATATATGTCCAAGCATCCAATATAATATACATCATCTGTACAATAATGGCCTCTAGGGCATACATACAACTAACAATCTCCCACTTGCACTAGGGCCAGCTGCTGTAGTATCGCATACCGAGCATCCCGAAGAGTCTCTCAAACTGTATCTGGGGAATGGCCTTCGTGAGTGGATCTGCCGTGTTGTTCTTCGTGTCAACCCTCCTGACCTCGATCTCCCGGCGATCAACTATCTCCCGGATCAGGTGATACCGCCTCAGAATATGCATGGATCGCTGATGGGACCTAGGTTCCTTGGCCAAAGCCACCGCTCCATTGTTATCGCAATACAAAGGTATTGGATGCTCAATGGATGGAACCACTCCAAGTTCAGTAATGAACTTCTTGATCCAGACAGCCTCTTTGGCAGCATCGTTGGCAGCGATGTATTCAGCCTCCATCGTCAAGTCTGCCACGGTTTCCTGCTTGGAACTCTTCCAGCTAACCGCCCCTCCGTAAAGGGTAAAGACAAATCCCGACTGCGACTTAGAGTCGTCCTTATCACTTTGGAAGCTCGAATCGGTAAAGGACTCCACTTGGAGTTCTCCGTTACCATACACCAAGAGCATCTCTTTAGTCCTTCGCAAGTACTTGAGAATGCTCTTCACAGCTGTCCAGTGACTCTCTCCAGGATCAGCTTGATACATACTCACTACACTGAGTGAGTATGCTACATCGGGTCTGGTACATAGCATCGCGTACATGATAGAGCCTACAGCCGAAGCATAGCGTATCCCTTGCATGCGAGCTCTCTCCAAATCAGTCTTGGGAGACATCTCTTTGGAGAGAGTGACTCCAGAGATCGTGGGCAAGTTCCCACGCTTGGATTCTTCCATACAAAACCTCTTTAGTATGGTGTCAATGTACCTGGATTGGGACAATCCCAATATCCGTTTGGATCTATCTCTATAGATCCTAATTCCCAATATACAGGAGGCATCACTTAGATCTTTCATTGAGAATCTTTGTGATAAGAAGAGCTTGACCGATTGCAGCATAGGAATGTCATTTCCTATCAAGAGTATGTCGTCCATGTACAATACGAGGAAGACAACCTTACTCTCTGCCACCTTCTTGTAAATACAAGGTTCATCTGGGTTTTTGACGAAATCAAACTCTTTGATAACGACATCAAAGCAGATGTTCCAACTCCGCGATGCTTGCTTTAATCCATAAATGGATTTAAGCAGCTTGCACACCTTCCCGCTGCTCCCACTGTCTACGAAGCCCTCTGGCTGAGTCATGTACACGCACTCTTCTAAATCACCGTTTAGAAAGGCGGTCTTAACATCCATTTGCCAGATTTTGTAGTCATGATATGCAGCGATGGCAAGCATGATCCGGATGGATTTAAGCATAGCCACTGGAGAAAAGGTTTCATCATAGTCCACACCTGGTCTTTGACGAAAACCCTTTGCAACAAGTCTAGCTTTGAAAGTCTCCACTTTCCCATCTACACCAAGTTTTTTCTTAAAGATCCACTTGCACCCAATGGGTTTTACCCCTTCAGGAGCAACTTCCAAAGTCCATACTTTGTTGGTGTACATGGATTCCATCTCGGACCGCATAGCATCCAGCCATTTTACCGAGTCTCTACTCGTGATGGCCTGCTCGAAACTAGTTGGGTCATCATCTTCCATGATGCAATCCTCGCTCCCACCATCCATGA
Organism: Agapanthus africanus; assembly: GCA_030015575.1. Taxonomy (NCBI): domain Eukaryota; kingdom Viridiplantae; phylum Streptophyta; class Magnoliopsida; order Asparagales; family Amaryllidaceae; genus Agapanthus; species Agapanthus africanus. The sequence continues at coordinate 630,453,191 of CM057342.1, forward strand.
GAAAACCGTAGTATCTCTCAGATTGGCGAGAAACCCTACTAGATCGGCGGAGAGGCTGAGGTTCATTGGGAGCTACTGAATCTTCTGGTTCCACTAAATCTTCAGTTACGGTTTGTGTATCTGGAACTTCTTCCAGCTCTACCACTTTGCCACTAATTTCTTTTTCAAGGAATTCCTTTTCTAAAAAGGTGGCATATTGAGAAACAAACACCTTTTGTTCTTCAGCATGGTAGAATAGATATCCTTGGGAATTCTTAGGATATCCCACAAACTTGCAAAGAACTGACCGTGCCTCGAGTTTTTCTGGATTTTGCATTTTGACATAGGCCGGACAACCCCATATCTTAACTCGTTTAAAATATGGTCTCTTCCCACTCCATATCTCATATGGTGTGGTAGGTACAGATTTAGATGGAACTTGATTCAATAGGTATGCTGTTGTCTCCAGCGCATATCCCCAGAAGGAAATAGGTAACTCAGCTGTGCTCATCATAGAGCGCACCATATATAATAGGGTGCGGTTCCTCCGTTCTGATACACCGTTGTGCTGTGGTGTATATGGAGGAGTCAGTTGAGAGAGAATCCCATTCTCTTTTAGGAAGTCCAGGAATTCATTGCTCAAGTATTCACCTCCTCGATCAGATCGAAGGATTTTAATACTTTTTCCGGTTTGGTTTTCGACTTGTTGTTTATATTCTCTAAATTTCTCAAAAGCTTCTGATATGTGTTTCATCAGGAACACATATCCGAATCTAGAGAGATCGTCAGTGAATGTAATGAAGTACGAAGAACCATCCCTGGCTTGTATAGACATGGGACCGCATACATCACTATGTATCAGTCCCAAGAGTTCGGTAACTCTTTCTCCGTGTCCCGTAAACGGAGTTTTGGTCATCTTGCCTTTGAGACATGACTGGCAAGTGTCATAAGATGAAAATTCAAACGGATTTAAATATCCATCCTTATGCAACTTAGCTATTCGTGTCGCATTGATGTGACCCAGTCTACAATGCCACAAGAAGGATTCGTTCAGTTCAGAACTCTTCCTCTTGTGTGTGATTGTTATGCTCAGAACTGTTGATTGATTTAGAACATAAATGCCATTGCACAACGTACCTGATCCAACCAACTTTTGGTTACGGAAAATGTTCATAACATTATCCTGTAATACAAAATTATATCCCTCTTTACTCAATGAAGAAACCGATATAATGTTGCATATCAGGTTCGGCATGTAATAGCATTCGTTCAGAACCAATGTATTACCAGTTGGTAATGCAAGGTGATATTCCCCGACAGTCTTAGCTGCAACAATTGCACCATTTCCAACTCTAATGTCTTTATCACCTTCTCCAAGTTCTCTACCTTTCCTGAGCCCATGTAACTGATTACATATATGGGATCCTGACCCGGTATCTAATACCCAGGACGTAGAGCAAATGGAGAAACAGTTCTCTGTAACGAACACACCCGAAGAAAATGCATCATCATGTACTTTCTTCATTCGGGTGGCTTGGGAATCCTGGTATTCCCCTATGTCCTGTTCATTCCTATAACTCTTATAAGAAAGAACGGAACCAACGTTCCCCAGCACAGTATAACATGCGGGTTCAGTCAATACATCCATATTATTATCTTTATTAGGGCATGACATGGTCGCTACCTGGAGAGAGAGAGAAGAAAACACTTTAGCGTATGCTCTTGCAAGATCAGATTGGTTATTATCTTATCTAAACAGGATGGCTCTCACTGGTTTTTATCAAATCTTCCTTCAAACCCTAAAAGGAAAGACTAGCCGGGATTAATTACACCCTACAACTTCGCCAATCTTTCAGCCAGGCCAGTGTCGGTACTTTGAGGGAGGTTCCCCGTGCTTTCGCACGGACCTAATTAAAGTAAACCTCGTTTTCCCAGAGGCGTTACCCCGTTGACACCTTTCTAGACACCTACTTGATCGGCTAATTGTAATGTGTAAAACTCTCCCAGGAGTAACTCTTACTCGCAGTGGGTATCGGGATCCAACTATCTCATAGAAGGTATGCAATCTCATTGCAAATTTCAACACTTGAAATTCCCGATAATATTTTGCCCCTAGCAGCTATATGACCTTAACATAGTCAACAAATCATAAGTGCTAGTCAAGTTCAACCCGTCATTTCCTGATTGAATTAAACCCACTCGCACGACCCTTAACATAGTCAACAAAGTCGCACGACTACCCTAATCAAATTGTATGGTTCCTAGGCACACTAGTGAGGTCTCACAAGGCATCAACCAAGCCAATTTCAAAAATTCTAGGTGCCGAGAGACCCGACTACGGATCGTTTGCTAGATTTCTAGGCGAAAAGATAACTAGTTAACACTTAACTAATGGGAAAACGGAAATACAAACTTTGTAGATCCGGTGCTCCACCTCCATAGCTCCGCAATGAAGTCCTCTCGCTGTCCTACACAAATCCTGGGCTCTAGCGTCGGCTTCATCGGAGAATAGGCGAGCTAGGTCGTCGATGTCCATGCCGAAGATGATCTACGTCGAGGCATCGCAAAATCAAGCTCCGACTTCACCAAGTCAAGAAACTTATGAAGTAAACACACTCTACTACTTGGCAAGAGGTAGAGGATGAAGAAATAGGAAGTGGGTAGACTTTAGAAATGGATTTCTCACTCTTAATCATCAATCACCACTGATGAAAATGAAGCTTTCTTCACTTGAAGAATGGAAGAAGATGAAGATGATATGATAAGTCTTGAATTAAAAATAGAAAATAAAACAATACTTATCATACTTTTAACTCTTGTTAAGTGTAGAGAATTAACTTAGGTTAGTTAAAATGGTTAGGGTTAAGTATAGGACAAGAATGAAGACTTAGTCAAAGTTTCAAGAAACTTCAACTAAATCCAAAATATGCCACCATTTATCTTTCTTTTTCCCTTTTCCAAAAAGAATAAATAAGAAAGATAAATGAATAAATAAAAATCAAAACCCTAACCCATTCATTACCATGGTTCATTCTTTACACTTAACTAAGTTTGGCATGCATCATCAAACATGATACAAGCAAGTGCACAAAATCATATCGCATATGCAATGCGCACACCAAGTGAGAAAATCCATTTTAAAGTGAACCGATACTAGTTAATGCAAAGTAATATATCAAATATACAATTATGCATTAAATCATTAAATCAACACTTGATTTAACGATCCGGTCATGTCGCACATAACCGACTGGTATCCAATGTATCGGCTTATCGATTCAACGCTTGAATCGATAACTAGGTTATATCGCATACAACCATCCGACACATTGATCGCGAGAATGAAATACGGTATCACATACACGCATTATTCTCGGTCCCGCACATATCTCATATGCGCTCCTATTTCGTTTCGCTTGAGCCAGGAAACCTCTGTGTAGGACTCTAAAGACTCGTCAATACGCCGGCAGCAGATGATGATCATATCAAACATCCACAAGCCGCAAGCGGTCTGCTAAACGTAAAGGCCACCCGGGTATTGAGCGATCTGAAGATCGACGAGCAAGCCCGCTCACACTCCAGTGAATCCAACCAGTAACACTACCGTACGGTCCAGTCTGATCGTCTGATATGTCACATATCTCGCCTAGGGGTGGTAAACGTCAGACCCCAATAGCTCGATAAGTCGTGTCGATATGAGGTCTAAAACACTTCGAGAAACTACTGGTAACACTTACCAGTAAATCTCAGCAACCCTGGCCAGGTATTTCCTGTTATAGCCAATCGAACACAGCGCAACATCAACCCCCTATACCGGGAGAGACGAATCCCCTCCTATCGCTCATTGCCTCCATGTGACTCGGGACTGTACCCAAAAACCACCGTTTTGCACGCCCTCTTGGACGTGGTAAGATGGAAATCAAAGCACAGTGGGAACCACACAAGACTCTATGACGATCTCGGGTCAACAGACTACTCTGTACCAGTGTCACCAGAGAACTGCCATCTGACGTGAGGTATAATACCATCTAGGAGTTCTCGGCGAGTCCGTCCAGTGTACCCAGTCTCTACTGAGCACCCGTATATCATCTCTGATGTCAAACACCGATGGATATGGGATCATCCATCGCCCATCTGTATGGGTCGAGAAGGTACACGCTAGTCTACTCTGGCATATCGATGCCCCGTCTCGATACACCCACGACTAGGGACTTTCAAGGATGTACTTATGGACTACCATGTCCCCACTATTATGATCCGCATCATAGTCCAGGTAGTCAAGTACAGATCCTAAGGGCTTTACCAACATGTAACAGAGAGACAATCAGCATACACATTAAGGTAAAGGGTAACCAGATAGCATACTATCATGTCGAGCAAGAAAATCCTCCCTATATATGTCCCAGCATCCACTACAATATACATCCTATGTACAGTAATGGCCTCTAGGGCATACATATAACTAACAATCTCCCACTTGCACTAGGGCCATCTGATAGCAGTGGTTGTAGTATCTCATACTCAACCATCCCATAAAAGTCTCTCTCTGGGAACAGGCCTTTGTGAGTGGATCCGCTGTGTTGTCCTCTGAGTCTACTCTCCTAACCTCGATCCCCTGGAGATCAACCATCTCCATGATCAGGTGATACTGCCTTAGAATATGTCTGGATCACTGATGGGACGGGCGTTCCTTGGCATAGGCCACAACTCCATTGTCACACAAAGGTTGGAACGTAGTTCATCTCATGAACCAATATACACCCAGACTGCCTCTTTGGTAGCATCTTAAGTAGCGATGTATCCTGCCTTTATCGTCTAGTATATCACGGTATCTAGCTTGGAACTCTTCCAACATACCGTCCCTTTACTTAGGGTAAAGACAATGCCTGTGACTGACATTTAGTCGTCCTTATCACCCTGGAACCCTTCCAGTGATTCTCCCCAGGATCAGATGATACCATCTCACTACAACTAGTGAGTATCCTAACATCCAATTAGATCTATTTCAAAGATTCAAATCCAGGATTTAGGAGGTATCACTTTGATCCTTTATGGAGAATCATTGTGATAAGCGGAGATTGACCGAGCGTAGCATAGGAAACTCCTTCCCTATCAAGAGTATGTCATCCACGTACTCTACGAGGATCGTCACCATACTCCCTACTACCTTTTTGTTCATACAAGGTACATCTACCATTATGATGATGTCAACCTGTTTGACAAACTCATCAAATCAGATGTTCCAACTCCGCGATGCCTGCTTTATCCTATAAAGCATCTTGCACACGTTTCCGCTGCTCCCACTGTCTACGAAGCCTTCTGGTTGTGTACTTATAGACGCACTCTTCTAAAACATTATTTAGAAAAGCAGTCATGACACCCAACCACCAGATATCGTAGTCATGGTATGTAGCCGTGACAAGTAGGATCTGGATGGACTTAAGCATAGCTACTTGAAAAAGGTTTCATCATTATCCATACCTGGTCAACGATGTAGACCTTTAACAAGTCTAGCTTTGAAAGTCTCAACTTTTCCATGTACACCAAGTAATCTTCTCAAGATATACTTGCTCCTGATGGGGATTTAACCCTTCAGATATAGTAGCTAAAGTCCATACTTTGCTGGTGTATAAGGATTCCATCTCAGATCACTAAGCATCCAGCCATTCTTACAGAGTCTTACTCCTGATGGCCAGCTTGAAGCTAGTTGGGTCATCATCTCATGATGCAATCCTCGCTCCCACTATCACAGAGAAACCGAAGTATCTCTCAGGTGGGTGAGGAACCCTACTAGATCGGCGGAGAGGCTGAGGTTCGTTGGTATCTACTGAATCCCTTGGTTCTATCAAATCATCTACTGTAGTTCGTATAGCTGGAACTTTTCCAGTTCTACATAACAGACCTTGCCTCGAGCTTGTCCGGATTTTGCTTTTAGACATAGGCCAGACAACCCCAAATCTTAACCAACTTAAGATATGGGCTCTTCCCTTTCCATATCATATATGAAGCGGTAGGCAACTGATTTGATTGGAACCCTATTCAATAGGTATGCAGCTTCTCAAGTGCATAACTCCCAAAAGGAAATAGGTAACTCAGTAGTACTCATCATAGAGCACATCTTATCATATAGGGTGTTATTGCTCCGCCCCGATATACCATCGTGCTATGGTGTATACGGAGGAGTAATGCTGAGAGAGAATCCCTTTCTCCTTTAGAATAGTCCAGGAATTCCGTGCTCAAGTATTCTCCTCCTTGATCTCATCATAGGACATAATACTTATACCCGTATTGGTTCCCTACTTCTCGCTTATATTCTGTGAATATCTCAAAAGGTTCGGACTTGTGTTTCAACAGGAACATAGGTCTGAATCTCGAAAGATCATCAGAGAATGTAATGAAATATAAAGAACCAGTCCTGGCATGTGTAGACAGGAGACCTTACATACATCATCATGTATCAGTCCCAAGAGCTTACTAACTCTTTCTCTGCTTCCAGTAAACGGAGCTATGGTCATCTTATCTTTGTGACATGACTGGCAAGTTTCAGAAGATGTAAATTCAAACTGATTTAAATATACATCTAAATGTAACTTCAGCTAGTCGAGTCGCATTGATATGACCTAGTCTACAATGCCTCAAGTAGGATTCGTTCATTTCTGAACTCTTCCTCTTGTGTGTGTTCCGTATACTAAAAAACTGTAGTTTGATTTAGAACATCAATGCTTTTAGATAACGTGCCTGAACCGATCAACTTTTGATATAGGAAATGTTCAAAACATTATCCAACAATACAAAATTTTATGATTTCTTTACTAATAAAGAGAGTGATATGATTTTGTATATCAGGTTCTGTATCTAATAACATTCGTTCAGAATCAATGTATTGGTAATACAGGGTGACAGTGACCAACAGACTTGGCTGCAACTCTTGCCCCGTTTTCTGCCTCATGAAACTTATCACCCGTTCTCAGTTCTCTACCTATCTGTAGCCCTATGTAAAAGATTACATATCTAGGATCCTGATATGGTATCACATACCCAGGACGTAGAGGATACAGAGAAACAGTTCTTTGTAACGAACACACCCGAAGATGATGCATCAGCATGCACTCTCTTCGTTTGGGCGGCATGGGAATTCTGGTAATCCCCAATTTCCTGCTCTGTCTTATAACAATTATAAGTTGGAGCGGGAGCAACGTTCCCCAGCTCAGTATAACAAGCGGGTTCGGTCAATATTCCGTATTATTATCTTGATTAAGGCGTGATATGGTCGCTATCTGGAGAGAGAGAGAAGAAAACACTCAGCGTGCGCTCTGTCAAGAATAGATTGGTTATTATTTTATCTAATCAGGATGGCTCCCACTGCTTTTTATCAAATCTTCCTTCAAACCCTAAAAGGAAAGACTAGCCGGGATTAATTACACACTACAAGTTCGCCAATCTTTCAGCCAGGCCAGTGTCGGTACTTTGAGGGAGGTCCCCCGTGCTTTCGCACGAACCTAATTAATGTAAACCTCGTTTTTCCAGAGGCGTAACCTCGTTAACACCTTTCTAGACACCTACTTGATCGGTTAATTGTAATGTGTAAAACTCTCCCAGGAGTAACACTTACTCGCAGCGGGTATCGGGATCCAACTATCTCATAGAAGGTATGCAATCTCATTGCAAATTTCAACACTTGAAATTCCCGATAATATTTTGCCCCTAGCTCACTATGACCTTGACGCATGCCAAACAACCCATAGTCTGCTAGTCAAGTTCAACCCGTACATTTCTTGATTGAATTAAACCCACCCGCACGACCCTTGACGCATGCCAAACAACGCCGTACGAATACCCTAATCCAATCGCATCATATGCTGGCAGATAAGCACTAGTTAGCTACCGTACACTACGCCTTGACGCATGCCAAACAACCGCAGCACGAATACTAACTAATACTTATCTGAAATGACGGAGGGCTACGACAGGTTTTTCTGAAAACCTATTGCGTAATGAACTTGATATCGTTGTAGAATCAAATGATTTTGAAATGGAGTGCTTTTGAGGCTTTTCTAGTTTTGCTAAAGGAGTCACTCCCGGTGAAGGGATCGTCGGTCCTTTCCTCGTCGAATGAGGTGCGGGATATTTCATATATATCACTGTGCAAAGCAAAACACTTAAAAGCAATCAAAAGACAAACCGAGTGTGTAGCATCTGCCAGCTATTGCTAAAGGAGTAACTCCCGGTGAAGGGATCTCGGTCCTTTCCTTATCGAATAAGGTGCAGGATATATCATATATACCTCTGTGCAAAGCAAGAACTGTAGCTACCTGTTTTATTTTGAAATTCGATTCTACAACATCTTAGGTTTCTTTTATTTCATTAATCACATTAATGAAGTCCCATCATTTAAGTACCTAAACATCATAGATAAATACGACGTACACTTATGCCATCCGCATTCGCCTCGATGTCCCCTCGTGCACCGTTAGGTTAGGTAACTAACGGCAGAGCGGGGCAGGGCTAGCGCGGGTGTAAAACATAAGTAACGTCTATATAATATATCATATATACTATATACTGTATCTATCACAGAACATCACATGATCACATCACAGATATCGCAGCAGAAGAATCATATGAAATATTGGATATACTAGGACGTCCGTATTTTCAATACGAGCCAGTATACAACACGGATTCCACGGTCGCGATGAATAGCCAAACCCACACCCCTAGACCCCTACGAGAGCGGCAAGCAACCCTACCAATTCTAGAGTTAGGAGACCCGGACTCGACTCCTCGAGTTGGTCTCCCACTGGACTCCAGAACCCGGTTACTTGTGCCCTCCTCCTTGGGTCTATCCTAGTGCGGAAAAGTAAATAATATACAAACGGTGACATCTTCCGCAACCTGGAAGTGCCCCCAATAAAAGAATATTACATACAAGTTTTTACATGAATTAAAATGAAAAACACTCATCTCACATAAAAACCCCCGGCTATTCAAAAACACGACGATCCAATATAACATATCCAACAACACATAACATCACATGTCATCAACGTAAGTAAATATGTCCATCCCAATTGTCGTTGACATATAGCAACGAAACCGGCGATATCACATATTACACTTACGGTCACAGAAAAGAAAGTGTAAAACTACAACAGTTGGAATCCGCAACCACCTCAGACATCGCATGCCTGACCAAATGAATTACTTAGACATCGCATGCCTAACAATTATAAACCCCGCATTTTAGTCTCATTATCGAAAACTCTTTTCAATATCAAGTCGGGTAATTCAACAAGATTCCCGACATCCTGATCGAATGCTGGTCGCAAACTTCAGTAGACGGCCGCACCCCCTGTTAGTGTATATGCCCTAGAGGCCATTACTGTATCATACTAGTTTGTATATTACTTAATGGATGCTTGGGATATTCACCTTGTATATACAATCTTGCTCAAAATAGTAGTATGCTACTTGGTTTGTTTCTACTTCAATGTGTACATGTGTTTATTTTAGTATATCGCCTATACACATTAGTGGAGCCCTTAGGATCTTTGCTTGATTACCAGCGATGTGATGGCCGTCACACTAGTGGGGCTGGGTAATCTATAAGCTCATCCTTATGCAGGTCCCTGGTCGCAGGACTATCGAGACAGGGCATCGATACTCCGGAGTAGACCAGCGCATGCGCTTCTCATCCCAGTGTGGGAGACGGTCTGTCCCACAGCCGTCAGTACGTCGTACTTGAGATAGTATGCGGGTGCTCGTTAGGTTACGGGTACACTGGACAGGACTCGTCGGGAACTGACTAGTTGGTATTATACCTATCGTCAGTTATCAGTTCCCAGGTGACATGAGTACAGCTTAGTCCACTGACTTGACACTGTCACTCCGCCTCGAGTGTGTTCCCACTGTACTTTGATCACTACCCTACCACGGCTCAAAGGAGTCGTGCAAACAGGTAGTGGTTGGGTGCAGTCCCGAAGCACTTGGAGGCAGTGACGGTTAGACAGGATTCGTCTCTCCCGGTATTGGGGGTTGACATCGCGCTGTGTCTAGGAGAGCCATTACACGAGTAGTCCCTGGCCAGGGCAAACGAGATATACTGGTAGGTTTCCAGTGTTATCTCAGGGTGTTTTGGGCTTCGCTCCGGCACGACTTGTACCGCTATTGGGGGACTGACGTTTACCGCCCCCTAGGCCCGCCATGCGATGTATCAGACGAACAGACTGGACTGTACGGAGAATGTCACACTCAGGCTCAGTAGGAGTTCAGATGGGTTTCGCCTCGTCGATCTTCTTGTCGGCACTACCTGGGGACCGTTACGCACAGCTAGTGCCGCTTGCGGTCTGTGGTTAAACCCACTGCCAGCGTAGTGTCGAGTCTTTAGAGTCCCACACAGAAAGGTTTTCGCCTTTAGGCAAAAGTGTAACGTCTTCAAAATAATAAAATATGATTTTTGGGAAATTTTATAATTTAATATTATTTTAATGAATATTTTAATATTCTGGTATAATTAAATACAGATAAATGGGGAAAAATTATGGAAAATTCTAAAATAAGGTATTTTAAGGAATTGCCTCGTTTTCTGTGCATGCCTCCATTTCCTCTAGTTTTGACCCTGAGTATGTCTAGTTTTGACTGATTCCATCTAGGGTGAAATCTGGGTTGATTTTCCTATGTTGGTGTATAATTTGGGACTTGTTTTAGCATGGATTTTGGTATTTGGTGATTCATTCCTGTCGGGTGGCGTTTGGACGTCAACGACAAGTGGATTTTGATTTTGTTTACATGCGAGTCGATAGGTTTTTACCTATGCGGGTAGCGTGTGCTATTTTGGTTTCCGATGTGATTTTCATGTGCTTTAGCATTGTGAAATACTTGTAGGTACCCCGCGTGATGTTGAGGCAAAGGAGGTGAAGATAGCGACATCGGCTTTGGCACACGAGAAGCAAGGTGAGTAGATTTATATTTACGGGGAGAAGTCGGGTGGATGGCGTATAGCACCCCCGCAGTCCGTGGTGATGTATACGAATACGTATACACACGAATATTTATTATGTGTTGTTTAGGGTTATTGATGGTGATAATGATATTCTGATGATAAGAATATATTGGTTTAGTATAATGCGAACCCTAGAGTAGTGGTTGCACTCACACATACATTTACACACATACTTGCATTCATTCTTTCATTTATTAGAGTGCATATGATGGTGCGTATATCTACACATGGGTATGGGACTATGTATTTATATACGGGATTTGAGGATGATACGTGGTTTGAGATGATACTTGATGTGAGGCCGTGAGATCGGCGATGTGACATAGCTTGTCTTCGAGGTGCGATATGATAGTTTTAGCGGGCCTTTGGACATGTGCTTTACCCGCATTCATATTTTTATAGATGGTATCGATTTGTACTAGACTTAGAGTAGTACCCCAGATTATGCGATCTGATGATAGTGATACCTGATATGTGATGAGGTACTGTGATATTGACCCCTACCCAGCTATTGGGATGCCGTACGACGATCTACCGTACGAACCGATATTGATGATAGATCCGCACTCATGACTCGAGGATATCTTACGATATGTTATTGAGGCGGGATCACCGACTATCATATCTATATGTATTGACTCAGATTATGTGGTTTCTTACCCCTCCTGTCTAGATTACTTAGTAGACATTAGACTGGACCGAGTCATACCTATTTCAAACTAACGAATCGGGGATATTTTAAAGATAGGCAGAAGGGTCATACGGATATTTTCAAATGATGTATCTTTTCTTAAAACACCGTAGCCCTTGTTTTTCCAAAAGCCCTGATTCGTCTTATTTCAAATAGCACCCCTGCATGACTTGTACAGATTGGTGTAGATTCTTTACTTTTGCGTTGATTATTCGATTCCGCATATTCATGCTATTTGCATTGCATCGCTTGTACTGTGGTTATATTTCAGTCATGCTGCTAGGACACCAGCACCATTATCGATGATGCATATGTTCCACGTACACTTGTTGCCGGCTCACACACTCATCATCGATAATTGCCATGTCACTACACTGTAGTACTATTGCATTCAGTATATGATCCTTGCATGACATGATGATGTGCATACCTTCCTTTACATGTCGCATACTTCATGCTTTTGACTATACGCATTGAGATATGTTGTTTCTATGATATTTCTGGATTTGGGAACCGAGAGTGTTTCAAAAGAGAATATGTCTTTGCTTTAAAAACCCGGTTACCCTTGATATGATATTTCAGTGCGTCCACCATGTGTTTTCTCGGTGCTGAGAGCGACATGTGAAACCCGAATCGAGGAGTGGATGAGCCGATTGCGGGTACATGGTGGACCCGGTATGGTTCCCCTCGGCAAGATGATCGATGAGCTTTGCCGATTGAGCCTGGAGGCGGGCGAGTACCTACCGGTGATTGGTTGGACCTGGCGGTTATCCGGAGGATACTGACCAGAGTCGATGGATAGATTTGGGCGTCCTGCCGGGGCCGAGGGCCGATACCGCAGACAGAGCCCGCGGGCCGATCCGGACTGACGGAGCCCGATATATGAGGATTTATGTGCCGATGCTGGGCACAGTTTTCATGATGTTTTCGAGTGCCGATGCTGGGCACTCCAGTTCCATGATTTTGACGTGTCGCGAGGGACACGGGTGGGTGTCCTCATATTTCCATGCACAGGTTTCATGATATTTACTTGCATGATGGTTATTGTCATTGGGTGACGAGTGGACGGGATCCACGTGTGTGCAGATTTGATTACATTGATCATACCTCATATTCATGACATGCTATTACCTGAGGCACTAGCACGAGCACTTGGCATTACACTCATGTAGAGATTACATTGCCAGTTTAGCATGCTTCAGCTTTATTCATATTGAGGTTTATTTATATCTGATCGTATTGACCAAGGATGGGTCATGCATTCGATCTCTGCTTGTAGATATTTTCTATTCACGACTTGGCAACTCACCCCCGTTGTGCCCCAGTCCTTGCAGGTTTTTGCCGTACAGATTCCATAGCGGCATTTCTGGCACACTGCTTCCTTATGGGTGACTTGCTTGGATAGGTGGGTTCTTTTGTATCAGAACCGCCATTGTTCATGTATCATTTATTGTATCTAGAATTTCCATCAACCAAAACTTGTATATTGTTTCAGACTTAGAAAACAGTGTTGTTTTATTTCGACCTTAGAGTCGAGCTAGTAGTAATACGGTTTTCTGGCTGTTTTGAGTTTCTTTTTTTTGGGTTTTGATCCTCGCCCTTTGGCGTTGTATATTATTATTGCTTGCGTGGTTGTGACCGTCGATGGACGAAGAGCTAGCTCCCGCTTGGGAATGCCTTTTATCATTTCATATATATTATTCTTGTTGTACCCCGTTCGGGGCCAGTTTTTACAAAGGAAACTCTGCCGAAATTTTCAGGAAAGGTTACACATTTTAAAAAAATGCATATTCGGCTTAGTTATTTAAAAACTTTGATTTCCAAACATGATTTCCTTACTTTTCAAAAACAGTTTTTCCTTATTTACTCTTTAAATGGTTTTAGATTGCTGGGCTTTTGGCTTACTTGGATCAGATGGGGTCCTATAGACTTCATATGGTTCAAGGGCCAGTCACGTGCTCTTTCGGGTCGTGACAAAAAGAGTAGAGGTCGCATGGTATTGCGACAGGTCGCATGGTTTTGCGACAGGGTTCGGTCACATCCGTGCACTTGTGCGCTTACAGTGTCCGGACAGTTTACACTAGCGGGCTTTGGTTTAAGCCAGATCCTAGTGTACCTTATGGGATTGGATTTATCCAGTTTGCATTCGTGTTCCTCGGAACGCGGATGCGGGTATGTATGCACAGTTGACAGGGAGACAGAGGCAGTGGATTCTCATTAGGGTTGTTGACAGTTGACCGTTGACTATTTGACTTTTTGCTCAACCCTAATTAGAATATGATATGTGATTAACTATTATATTAATTAAGTATTATGGTGATATGGTTGTTGACTTTGTTGACTTGTTGACTTTTGTTGACTTGTTGACTTGTTGACTTTTATTGACTTGTTGACTTTGTTGACCGGTTGACTAGGCTTGACTAATTGACCATCATGATAACCATAGCCATCATTTCATGGCAAAGACTTTTTCTTGCTTGCTCATTTGTGTAAAATGAGTGCATGAAATGATATGGTTATGGTTGCTTCAAACCATCACATAAGACTTTTGTTAGTATGATGAGTTATGATTGCTTTGGATTATGAGAGGGTGAAAGACAAAAGAGAGCCTCATTCTTTCTTGCTCACTCTCTCTCTTGTTCTTGAGCTCTCCTTTTTCTCTCACCCTCTTGCTCACTTTCCCTCTCTTTAATCTATGGTTCTCTTGTCTCATGAGTTGAGAATCAAGAACCATAGATAAAATCCCATTCTAATTCTTCTCTACTCATTCTAGTTCACTAGGTTTAGCAAACCAAGTGAACTAGTTTCTTCAAAGAACGAAGAAGGAGCTAAAGGTTGGAGCTTTCAGGTGGATCTATCTTCGGCGTACGGAGACGACGAGAAGAAGCCGGTCCGGACCACCATCGGAGCTTGAAGACGAAGGAGTTCAAGACTAGTAAGGTATAACCCCCTAACCGAGTAGCTAGAAACTCATAGTTAGGTTGTTAGATAGATGTTTAACCAAGATCCGGGTTTTAGGTCCATGTTACCATCTTTAAGAAAATTGTTTTTTACCAAATTCCGCATTCCCGAAAGTACCGGGAGAGGTAGCATGGACTTACAGTGCTATCAGAGCCTAGTTAAACTCTATCTAACATGTTAGCAAGTAACTAGAAGATCGATCAAAGAAAAAGTCCCGAAAACAAAACCCCAAATTTTCAAATTTTTGTCGATTTCAAAAGTACTGGAAAAACTTTTTGGAACACACCTAAAATCGACTCAGGCTTTTTTAAAGAATCTGCAAAATTTTGGGCCCCTGACTCGATCAAAGCGCCGCGTTTCCGCGGCGGGAGCACGCTCCCGCCACGGAAACGCGGCCGAGTTGACTCGGTCAGGGGTTTTATTTTTTGCAGTTTACTCTTGGGGGTATTTTGGGATTTTTGGTATATATATTTTCTGCCCATATTTTCCAGAACGAAAATTTTATTTTGGGGTCCCGAAAATCCGTATTTTTTATCGAACTTCTAAAAGACTTAAGCTAACGGGTTTTCTGTAATGTGATATTTGTATTGAACGTCTACTAATCGCTATATGTCGATTAGTGGGGGTTATACAAATCTGTGATCTGTAATGTTGCTGGAATGTGGATATGAATATGTTGGATTGTCGCGGGTGAATAGCCGGGGGTTGTGAGACGAGAGTTTTCTTTTCTTTCAATTCATGTAAATTTGTAAATTGATGTAATAATTATTTGTATGGCCGCACAACCGGGTCGGGGTTGTAGCCGTCATTGTATAATTTCTTTTTACTGTTTTTGCTCCTAGGATAGACCCATGGAGGGGGTGCACAAACTACCGGGTATGCCGAAGTGTCGAGTGGCCTACTCATGGAGATGAGGGAGGTTACTACGCTTCGGGTACTTGGCGGGTAGTTTGCCGCACCCGTAGGGGTCTTTGGGGGGGTATTAGGCTATTCACCGCGACCGTGTAATTTGTCTTTCGTTACAGGCTCGTACGAATTACAGATTCCTAGTATATCCAATGTATTCATCTGTGATCTGAAATGTTTATCATTGCAGTATATCTATATATGATATTATTTAGGCGTTGCTTATGTTTTACAGACGCGCTAGCCCAGCCCCCGCTCTGTCGTTAGTTAAGTAACCTAACGGGTAATGACGGGGCCCCGTGGCGAATGCGAATGGCATAAGCGTACGTCATATTTTGGTTGTTTTCTGCAATGGTAGGATTAAATGATGGGACACATTAAAAGAACCAATGCAAGAATATCACGCATTAAAAGAACTAATGCAAGATAATAAACCAAGTTAAAGTCGTTGGAACACTTTCGAAAAACCACTCGGTTCTTTTCAAAACAACTTTTAAATGCGGAGCTTGAGCCACTCCTTTTAAAAGCTATCTCATTCCATCGACCAAATCAAGTTCACTACGTTCACGGTTTTGCCAAAACCATCCGTAGCCCTCCGTCGTTTCACATGAATTGTCAATAGTATTCAAGCTGTGTTTGTTGGCCAAAGTCAAGGCACAGTGATTGGTAGCTATTGGGTATTCATGTGCAGCATAGATAGATGCGTTGGTTTGGAACAGTCGTACTGCCTTGTTGGCCAAAGTCAAGGGTAGGTGCGGGTGGATTCAAATTAACCTGGAGAACGACGGGCAGAACTTGACATGTGACATATGATTTGTTGGCCAAAGTCAAGGTCATAAGAGCATGGGGCAAAAATCCACATCGGGAGTTTCATAAGTACTGAAACTTGCTAGATTTGCATACCATTTGGAGTGTGATGATTCTGGTAGGATTCCTTCAGTTTCGTCACGCGATGATATTTGGATCCCGATCCTACTGTGAGTATATGCTACTCCTCGGGAAATTTCTCACTTAACGATCAATGCTATAAACCTAGTAGGTGCCTAGAAAGATGTTAGCGGGGCTACGCCCCCAGGGAAAAGAGGTTCTTTAATTAAGGAACTTCGCGAAAGCGTTGGAAAACCTCCCTCGAAGTACCGACACCGGCCTGGCTGAACGGTTAAGCAAGTATTGTACGGTGGGATTGATCCTGACTAATTCTTCCTTTATGGTTTGAGGAGGGATTCGAGAAATAGTGGGAGCCATCCTGTTTAGACAAACTAAAAACCACTCTAAACTTGCAAGAGCATCATGCTGAGTGTTTCTTCTTCTCTCTCCTAATTGCAGCGACCAATCAACATGACTGGACTTAAGTTACTCCTAGATAAAAACAAACTGACAGGGCCAAACTACAAAGATTGGCTCAGGAATGTCAAGATAGCAATCACTTACGACAAGCTGGGGTATCTTTTTACCACCAAAGCTCCCCCTGTCCCTGGTCCAACTTCCAGCGTCGCGGTTAAGGAAATCCGCAAGACTTGGGAGATTGATAGCGCGAAAGCCAAATGCCTCCTGCTTTCCTCGATGGACAACGAACATCAGAGGAGGCACGAGAATATGGACATGGAATCCATATTGCTTCATACAAAAGAACTGTATGGAGAGCAATCTCGTATCGCAAGATACGAAGCGTCGAAAAAGTTATTTTCGACAAGAATGGCCGTCGGATCATCAGTGGCCGAGCACGTGCTAAAGATGATCGGCTACATTGAAGAGCTCGCAGACCTAGGGATCACATTGGAGAGTGAGCTATATACGGATATAGTTCTCCAGTCCCTTCCTTCTACTTACGCCCAGTTTATACTGAACTTCAACTTACAAGAAAAAGAGGTTGAACTTTCAGAGCTCCTCAACATGCTGAGGAGCGCAGAGGGCACCCTACAGAAAGGTAGGGATACATCCACTTTGTTTGTAGGAGGATCATCTTCTTCTAGGTCCAAGGCGAAAGCCAAGGGAAAGAAGAAGAAGGCCCCCGCCAAACCAAGGGGCGGTGTTGTTGGAGATAGTGCCCTCAGAGTCAATTATTAGGTCACAGGTACGTGATTGTAATGATTGAGGGAGGACCTATCCCGGTAGGACAGTCTTACTCGAGATGATAGTATGCTATCTGGTTTACCTTTATCATCGTGTACTGTTTTAGGTGACCTGACATGTCGCTATTACACGTTGATAGAGCCCCTAGGATTCTTGCTTGACCACCAGCAGTATGAGGGCGATCATATAAGTGGGAGCTGGGGGTCTACAAGCATATCCTTAAAAGGTCCCTAGTCGTGGGAGTTTCGAGACCGGGCATCGATACTCCATTAGTAGACTAGTGTATACAGTCGAGACCCCGACGAGGGGCGGTGGCCGGTCTCACAAGCCACTGGTGTCAGTTGGATCACCTAAGATGTATACAGGTGCTCATTGGGTTATGAGTACACCGGACAGGACTCGCCGGGAACATGCTAGTTGGTCATATACCAGACGTCAGATGGCAGTTCCCTGGTGACATGTGTGCAGGTTAGTTCATCGACCTGGGGATCGTCATTTGTCTCGTGTGAGTTCCCACTGTACTTTGATTACTACCCTACCACGGCTCAAAGGAGTCGTGCAAACAGGTTTTAGTTGGGTACAGTCCCGAGCCACATGGAGGCAGTGAGCGTATCTTCAGGTGTTCGTCTCTCCCGGTATTGGGGGTGAGGTCGTGCTGTGTCTAGGAGAGCCATTACACAAAGTCCTTGGCCAAGGCAAGGAGATTTACTGGTAGGTATTCCAGTAGTATCTCAGGGTGTTCTGGGCTACACTCCGACACGACTTGTACCGCTTTTGGGGGTCTGACTTTTACCAACCCCCTAGGCCCGCCATGCGATACTCATAGACGAACGGACCGGATTGCACGGATATTGTCACTGACAGGCTCAGTAGGGTGTCAGGATGAGTTCGCTCATCGACGTCCCTTTTAGTCAATAGCTGGTGGCCCGTTACGTATTGGCTTATACCTCTGACGTGCTAGTGGTTAAATCCACAGCCATAGTATTGACGAGTCTTTAGAGTCCACCACACTTTCAGTTACTCAAGTTTCGGGCGAAACGCTGTAGAGGCCGTATGGAGATATGGCAGGGTCCGATCAGATACGTGCGGTATTGCACGGATCAGGATCGGACGGTTTGTACTAGTAGCCGTATAGGTATATGGCAGGGTTCGATCAGATACGTGCGGTATTGCACGGATCAGGATCGAACGGATATTACTAGCCGGCTTTGGTTTAAGCCGGTCCTAGTTTAGTACAGTGTAGATTTTGTCTCTTTGCATGTGTATCCGGACGGAATACAGATGTGGGTGTGTATGCACAGTATCGGGGTTTTCCTGTAATTTATTATGGGACCAGTTTTCTGGGGTTGCCAGTTTGCATTCCGTTCCGGCCGGTTTTCTCTTTTTCCTTCCCGGCCGGACTTTTCCGATGGAGGGGGTAATTTGCAGTTTTGCAAATTACATTTGTGGAGGGGTTTTCTTGCATAAAGATCTATTATGATAGCTTTCTTTTCTTGCACCATGACTTTCTTTATTTGTGATTTGATAAGGGTATGGGTTTGATGTGAGTTGAAGCATGCTTGCATGTTTCTTTGTCTTGGTTGTGGTCACCCCTTCTTCACTCCTACACTCACCTCCCTTCATCATATATATCCATTCTTTCCTCCACCAATTTCCTTGATGATTTTGGCCGGCCACTTCATGGTGGAGAAGAAAAATGAGAGATTGATTTATGTGCTTCATTTGTTCATCTCATTTGGCTTGCAAAATTGGTAGCTTCATTTCCCTCCAAAGTTCAATCTTCATTCCTCCATCCAAAGGCAACAAACCCCAAAGTGAGACATCCACTCTACACTACACTTCCTACAGCATATCTTGAGCATGTCGAGTTGCCGGCTTCATGCCCGAGTTGCCTCGGTATTGAGGCGGGAGCCCGTAAAAGACGAAGGCGATGTGGTGCCCTTTCCGACGAGGAGGAGACGGACGGAGATCCCGCGAGGAGATCGGAGTGGAGATGAAGACCGGAGGACTCGGATCAGTCGGTATATCTCTAACCCGTATTCTAGTTAGCTTAGACTTGTTAATGGTTACGATCCGGAGTTTAGTGCGCGGTGGTGCCGGTTTGCAAAGTCCGCAAAAATTTAAGTTTATCACCGTTTCCGCATTCCGGCGTCGGATTGACGGCCGGGGCGCCGCCGTGCACTTACAGTGGTATCAGAGCCTCACCATTAACTTAGTCTAGCTTTGTGTAATGTGTTTGCATTTCCGATCGATCAAAAAGTTCCAAAACTGCATTTTACCCACGACAGTTTCTGTTGAAATTTTTCAGTCTCGAAAATTTTTTCAGGTTGTAAAATATTGATGTACTGGAAAATCTAAGAGTTCTGTAAAAATTTGACGAAGTAACTCCACAGTTGGAGCGCGGAACCGCCGCGAAAACCACCTTTGTGCGGCCCTTCCGCCGCGCACTATTCACATCACTTCACCATTTTTTTACAGAGGCCTTCTGGGCTTAAAATATGGGCTTTGGAATATTAAAGTTGGGCCAATTGTTTCTGTGAGTGCTACAGTTTTCTTTGGGGCCCACTTGTTAATTGTTTGATCAATCGGAAATTTTTTAAACACATTTTTCACAGTATTTACATTATATCTGCGACCGTGAGTGTCACTCGATCGGTAAATCCGGTCTAACTGCTATAGCCCGGTTAGACGGATTTGCGAACGTGACTTTCACGTTGATGTTCTATGTATTTGCTGTGATGTTGCGGATCGGTCGTGGGGGATAGCCTGGATGCAATGCTAGTACTGTGCTGTTGTATCATGTACATTTGATATTGCGGGGCGAGCGTCCGACATGTGGACTGCCGTCACTGCCTGTTTGTATTATTCTTTTGGGGCACGACCTGGTTGCGGTCGATGTACCCGGTGTATGTATATTTTACTTTCTGTACTAGGATTGCCCCGCGGAGGGGTGCACGGATAGCCGGGTTCTGGAGGGCAACAAGCCCGCATCTCATGGCATTGGGACGGAGGGGGCTTCACTCCAGGATTGGCGGACTATTCGCCGCACTCGTAGGGGGTACAGGTTGACCCAGGAGGGGTGCCCAAGTGACCGGATTCCGTGAAGTGCTGGGTGGTCCATTCACGGTGCTGAAGGGGACTGCCTCGCTTCAGGTTTTGGCGGGTGACTTGCCGCGCCCGTAGGGGTCTAGGATTTCATTGCACAGGCTATCCACACGACCAGGGGAACGTCGGGTTTCAGTAGTGGCTCTGTGAAACCCGGGGATCCCAGATATCTGTATTGTTCTGTGATGCTGTACATTTCTGTGATGTTGCATTTTATTCACGCCTTGAGCGAAATACTATATATTGGTATATATATTAGTAGATGTTGTATATGTTTTTCATCCGCGCTAGTCCAGTCCCCGCTCTGCCGTTAGTTAGCTAACCTAACGGGTGATGACGGGACCCAGTGGCGAATGCGGATGGCATATACGTACGTCAGTATATTTTCGTTCTTTGTGGTGTGATCAATTGATGGGACTGCATTGATTCGGATCAATGCAAGTTAAACAAACCTAATCTGATGTTGTTGGAACACTTTTCAAAAAGCTGTTATTGCAAGGACGTTCACTTTTGTTTTGCATCGCGGTATTCATTTAGAATATCCTGCTCCTCAGTCGACGAGGCAAGGGCCGAGATCCCTTCACTGGGAGTGACCCCTTGGACAATAAGTTTGCGTCAGGGCATTAACTTCACTATAGCCGATTACTTTTGCTTTGCACCGTGGTATTCAGTTGGAATATCCTGCACCCCATTCTACGGGGAAAGAGCCGAGATCCCTTCACCGGGAGTGACCTCTTTAGCGGAAGTTGTCGTCACTATATTTCTAAAAAGCTATCCGTTCCTTCAACGATATCAAGTTCATTACGTTAAAGGTTTTCGCCAGAAACCATTCGTAGCCCTCCGTCGTTTCATATGGGTAGTCAATAGTATTCAAGCTGTGTTTGTTGGCCAAAGTCAAGGCACAGTGTTTGGTAGCTGTTGGTTATTCATATGCAGCATAGATAGATGCGTTGGTTTGGAACAGTCGTACTGCCTTGTTGGCCAAAGTCAAGGGTATGTACGGGTGGATTCAAATTAACCTGGAGAATGACGGGCAGAACTTGACATGTGACTTATGATTTGTTGGCCAAAGTCAAGGTCATAAGAGCATGGGGCAGAAATCACATCGGGAGTTTCAAAAGTACTGAAACTTGCCATATATGCGCATACCTTCTGGAGTGTGATACCGTGAGCGGATTCCGTCACGTTGTCATGCGATGAGAGTTGGATCCCGATTCCCACTGATGAGTTGGTTTACTCCTCGGGTGACCCCGACTAATTCTTCTTTCAGGTTTGGAGGAGAATTTGAGGTACAGTGGGAGGTTTCCAGATTAGATAAATTGGTAACCATTCTGATCTAGGTTAGAGTGCACGCTGAGTGTTTCTTTTCTCTCTCTCTTTGGCAGCGACCATTGACCCGACCTTAAGACTTTGACTCAGTGACCAAGTTGACCGAACTTTCTTAACACAACCTTTTGGATTGTCAGAGTTGCAGACCTCATTGCCACTCCTACTTTTACCCTTTTCTCCAGGACACCCCGTATTACTGCGAACGTCCACTTCCATTGGACAAAACCATCGTATGGTTAGATACGATCTCGAAGGGATTCGAGGATGGTTTCCGGTTCTGGAGAAAACGGATAGGATTATTCAGTTGTCTTTTCTTTTCACCCTCTCTCAGGTTGCGAGTACTCCTTGGTTTAGGGGTAGTACACCTATTACGCAAATTGGATTGTCTTCTTCCAAACCTTAGGCTGGTGCCGACCGGTAGGGAATGAAGAAAACCAATTAGCATAACGATGGTGTGCAGAAGGTATTAAGTTCAGACAAAGCAAGGGATTAGTAAGAGGGCAAAGTAAATTGCGACTGCTATTCACGACCGAACCAAGTATTTCTTCGCCAATCCTAAATCACTTTTGTATTTCTCCAGGACACTCCGTATCACTACGAAGATCCCATTTTATTGGATAATCCATCGTATGGTTATATACGAACTCGAAAGGAACTTGTTCCAGTTCGGGGATGGATTCTGGTCCAGGAGAAATAGGAATAAAGTATATTCAGGTGTCTTTTATCTTCACCTTCTCTCGCATTGCGAGTGTTCCTAGGATTGGGACAGTACACCCATTATGCTTATTGGATAGTCTTCTTCCAAACCATAGGCTGGTGCCGAACGGTAGGGAAGGAAGAAAACCATTTGGCCTAAAGGGGTGTGCAGAAGGTAAAGACTAAAGACATATGAAGGGATTTGGAGAGGTGGCAAAGAATTACAAGGTTACAGACGTGATGATGGAAGAGGCATTACTAGGAATACCAGGATACCCCATCGAAACATTTCAATGTTTCAGTTTCACTGTGTAATGTTAAAGGAAAACTGATTTCCCGATTAGATACTTACTCCAGGGTATGTATTTACCAGGTACGATTCTCACATCTGTATAGTTTTACAGATGATGAGTGGGAGTAAGTTATTGGGAATTGGGTGATCATCCTCATTATATCGGGATTCGTTGTAATCGGTGATATTTGAGGAAATCACCTGGGTTGTTTGCCGGTCGGCAAATATTTGGTTTTGAATATCCGCTGTTATGCACCAATTTCAAATTGATATATCTGTACGTCTATT
Source organism: Agapanthus africanus (assembly GCA_030015575.1). NCBI lineage: Eukaryota > Viridiplantae > Streptophyta > Magnoliopsida > Asparagales > Amaryllidaceae > Agapanthus > Agapanthus africanus. The sequence goes on from CM057342.1 coordinate 630,476,513, forward strand.
TTCATAGAGTGAGATATACCTTTCTGAAATTATGTCTACGACATTTACCTATATCAGTGGATGGTTAGGTAAGGAGCATTAAACAGCGGTGTAATTCTTCTTAACCATAAGTACAGTTTTCAACCTACGACACACAGTGAATGAGTAATCAGACTCAAGGGACTTTTACAGAGTATTGTATGTTGTCCAGGGTCCATCAGGACAGAGGGGATGGTCCTCGTACTATATTCGGTTTACTTATGACTCCTCTAATTTTTAGACAGGTGTTTCGTGGAAACACAGGGTCCGAATTTGGAGAAGTTTTATGTATTTGAATAGAGTAGAGAACCAGGTATGGCGAGTATCGGGATTCTTCAAGGAGATCGAAGATGTAGATACTTGTGGTATTCAGTTGAAAGTAATGATTAAGAGAACTTGCTTCTCTTTCAGGTTACTCATAATTGGAAGTGTTCCTAAGTTGAGTAACGCTGATCCGCCTCCTTCCATTTAGTTGACATGCACTGGAGACAGCTGCATGATTTGAATCTAGTTCAATTAAATCAGTGCCTCTGGTTCTATATTGGATATAGAACAGTTCATATCTTAACGATGTTAAGGTACGGGGAGTTGTCCGGTTTATGATTAAAACCAGACACTGGACAACTCAAGGCACGTTTCTGTAATGGCTGTTTGTGGGTTGACCCAGGCTATGACGAGGGTTGACTTTCTACCATCTGGATGAACAATAGCGATATTGTTCTAGACTCGCCACAGTTTTATTAAAAAATGGATTTTTTCAGAAAGCAGTAGTGGGAGTATGGTAGAACTGGAAGTGATTCCAAAACCACAAACGATTACTGAAGATTTGATAAGGAACCTAAAGATTCAATCTGGTTTGACATTCCATTGGCCACTCCGCAGATAAGGTGGGTAACTTCAGGCACCCGAGAGGCACTACGGTAGCCTCAAGGACGGTGACAGGGAAGTTCTTGTTTACCCACAATTGCCATTGCTGTTGTTCCAGGTTACGAGACCCGGCGGGAGGATGAGTATAGCGTCGTTCTAAACTAGTTTTAGAAGTGTACGTCTATATGACTCTGCCAGAGGGTTGTCGTAGTCAGTGGGAGCAGCGGAAGCATTGGTGGACAGGAAGCTTATGTCTATTTATAGACTAAAGCAGATGTAGCGGAGATAGATCATCTATTTCTGACGTGACAGTCATGGGTTTGACTTCATCAGAATAGGGGATGGATCTGTTGAGAAGGTAGTAGGGTGTGATGTCCTGGTATCTGGATGACATACACAGAATAGGAAAAGAAACTCCTATACTACAATCGGTTGTACTTTGGTCGTCACACAGTTGTTTCTCCACATAGGAATTGGGTATTATATCTGACATACTGGTTACTAGATCTATGGTTTTAGATCTAGATTTGGGTGGTTTCCCAATCAGGGTACTTGACAGCATTCTAAGAGTATTTAGGGTGGACGACTCCTGGCACGGTAGTGTACCTGCAGGTAATGGAGTCACCCTCTCCAAAGGTGTCTTACAGACTAAAGGGGAGAGGGACGGGCATGATTGGCAGATCACTTGCTCAGGCAATTGAGTCAATCGTGAGATGTCAAGTACCACACCAGATGTTGTTCTTGCACTAGATGCAATAAGTTGACATTAATCCAATCCTGAAGAAACAGTCGGAAGCAGTTCTAGAACATAAGTGGATGTTCTAGGGAGATGATAACGACAGCCTCATTCAGGAGACAGTTATCATTCCAGGCTTCCAAGGTGACATGGACGACAAGGAGGTTGTCAGAGTTATAGTTTTCCTTCTGATGAGAGGCAGTATTTTGGACAGGTGGTCCAAGGCAATACTGAGGGAGGCATGGCGCGCAGGATACTGATTAAATTCAGTTGACGATACAGTCTAAGAAGTTTGGATTTGGAGTTCATTTATGAGCTATGTCCCATCAGACATCCAGACACATTCTAAGACAGGTATTGCTCATTTCGGGAGATGGGTTTCTCCGCGAACTTGAGATATAGAGAGACATAGAAAGAAACAACTAAGCGGATCCACTCACTGAGGCTATTCCTCGAACGCAAGAGTTTCGCAAACGAGCTTTGTGAGACTGACTAGTAGAGGAGTTGGGTGTTCGGTATCACACGGGCTGTGAGTATGCGACATCGCAATAATATAGCCTTGAGTGCAAGTGGGAGATTGTTGGAGATAGTGCCCTCAGAGTCAATTATTAGGTCACAGGTACGTGATTGTAATGATTGAGGGAGGACCTATCCCGGTAGGAAAGTCTTACTCGAGATGATAGTATGCTATCTGGTTTACCTTTATCATCGTGTACTGTTTTAGGTGACCTGACATGTCGCTATTACACGTTGATAGAGCCCCTAGGATTCTTGCTTGACCACCAGCAGTATGAGGGCGATCATATAAGTGGGAGCTGGGGGTCTACAAGCATATCCTTAAAAGGTCCCTAGTCGTGGGAGTTTCGAGACCGGGCATCGATACTCCATTAGTAGACTAGTGTATACAGTCGAGACCCCGACGAGGGGCGGTGGCCGGTCTCACAAGCCACTGGTGTCAGTTGGATCACCTAAGATGTATACAGGTGCTCATTGGGTTATGAGTACACCGGACAGGACTCGCCGGGAACATGCTAGTTGGTCATATACCAGACGTCAGATGGCAGTTCCCTGGTGACATGTGTGCAGGTTAGTTCATCGACCTGGGGATCGTCATTTGTCTCGTGTGAGTTCCCACTGTACTTTGATTACTACCCTACCACGGCTCAAAGGAGTCGTGCAAACAGGTTTTAGTTGGGTACAGTCCCGAGCCACATGGAGGCAGTGAGCGTATCTTCAGGGGTTCGTCTCTCCCGGTATTGGGGGTGAGGTCGTGCTGTGTCTAGGAGAGCCATTACATAAAGTCCTTGGCCAAGGCAAGGAGATTTACTGGTAGGTATTCCAGTAGTATCTCAGGGTGTTCTGGGCTACACTCCGACACGACTTGTACCGCTTTTGGGGGTCTGACTTTTACCAACCCCCTAGGCCCGCCATGCGATACTCATAGACGAACGGACCGGATTGCATGGATATTGTCACTGACAGGCTCAGTAGGGTGTCAGGATGAGTTCGCTCATCGACGTCCCTTTTAGTCAATAGCTGGTGGCCCGTTACGTATTGGCTTATACCTCTGACGTGCTAGTGGTTAAATCCACAGCCATAGTATTGACGAGTCTTTAGAGTCCACCACACTTTCAGTTACTCAAGTTTCGGGCGAAACGCTGTAGAGGCCGTATGGAGATATGGCTGGGTCCGATCAGATACGTGCGGTATTGCACGGATCAGGATCGGACGGTTTGTACTAGTAGCCGTATAGGTATATGGCAGGGTTCGATCAGATACGTGCGGTATTGCACGGATCAGGATCGAACGGATATTACTAGCCGGCTTTGGTTTAAGCCGGTCCTAGTTTAGTACAGTGTAGATTTTGTCTCTTTGCATTTGTATCCGGACGGAATACAGATGCGGGTGTGTATGCACAGTATCGGGGTTTTCCTGTAATTTATTATGGGACCAGTTTTCTGGGGTTGCCAGTTTGCATTCCGTTCCGGCCGGTTTTCTCTTTTTCCTTCCCGGCCGGACTTTTCCGATGGAGGGGGTAATTTGCAGTTTTGCAAATTACATTTGTGGAGGGGTTTTCTTGCATAAAGATCTATTATGATAGCTTTCTTTTCTTGCACCATGACTTTCTTTATTTGTGATTTGATAAGGGTATGGGTTTGATGTGAGTTGAAGCATGCTTGCATGTTTCTTTGTCTTGGTTGTGGTCACCCCTTCTTCACTCCTACACTCACCTCCCTTCATCATATATATCCATTCTTTCCTCCACCAATTTCCTTGATGATTTTGGCCGGCCACTTCATGGTGGAGAAGAAAAATGAGAGATTGATTTATGTGCTTCATTTGTTCATCTCATTTGGCTTGCAAAATTGGTAGCTTCATTTCCCTCCAAAGTTCAATCTTCATTCCTCCATCCAAAGGCAACAAACCCCAAAGTGAGACATCCACTCTACACTACACTTCCTACAGCATATCTTGAGCATGTCGAGTTGCCGGCTTCATGCCCGAGTTGCCTCGGTATTGAGGCGGGAGCCCGTAAAAGACGAAGGCGATGTGGTGCCCTTTCCGACGAGGAGGAGACGGACGGAGATCCCGCGAGGAGATCGGAGTGGAGATGAAGACCGGAGGACTCGGATCAGTCGGTATATCTCTAACCCGTATTCTAGTTAGCTTAGACTTGTTAATGGTTACGATCCGGAGTTTAGTGCGCGGTGGTGCCGGTTTGCAAAGTCCGCAAAAATTTAAGTTTATCACCGTTTCCGCATTCCGGCGTCGGATTGACGGCCGGGGCGCCGCCGTGCACTTACAGGTGTTAGTAAAGTGGATACGAAGGGAAAAGGTAAAGCAACAAAGATAGCGGGGAAGCTTGTGGATAAGGAAGAATGCTTCTATTGTCATAAGAAAGGACACTGGAAGAATGATTGCAGGGCCTGGAAGGCCAGAACACAGGAATTGAAGCAGGTTGCAGCTTCAGCTTCAGGTGTGTATGTTATTGAAAACTGTCTTTCAATAAACTCTACTTCCTGGGTATTGGATACCGGATCAGGATCTCATATCTGTAATTCTTTGCAGGCGTTGAGAAACCGTAGGGTTTTGAAGGCAGGTGACATGACCCTCAGAGTTGCGAACGGAGCTAGCATGGATGCTAAAGCCGTGGGGGACTATCACCTGGGAATGTCAGATGGACATGTTTTGGTTTTGCATAATTGCTTTTTTGTACCCAACGCAACTTGTAATATCATTTCTGTATCTTTAGTTTCTAAAGAAGGTTATGAATTTGCGTTTGTAAGTAATGTTGTAAACATTCACCTTAATCAAGTTTTGATTGGGTCAGGTACATTGAGTAATGGTATATACGTGTTAAACCAAACACAGATTTTTAATGTCCAGAATACACACAAGAGAAAGTCTCCAGAAATAAATCAGACTTTCTTATGGCATTGTAGATTGGGTCACATCAATGAGAGAAGGTTGACGAAGTTACATACAGAAGGGTATTTGAATGCGTTCGAATATCAGTCGTATGCCACTTGTCAATCCTGTCTCAAAGGAAAGATGACAAAGACTCCGTTTACTGGACATGGAGTAAGAGCGAGCGAGCTCTTGGGACTCGTACACAGTGACGTGTGCGGTCCAATGTCTACACATGCCCGAAGCGGACATTCTTACTTCATTACTTTTACGGATGACTTCTCAAGATACGGTTATGTCTTCTTGATGAAACATAAGTCCGAGGCCTTTGGAAAATTCCAGGAGTATAAGAATGAAGTAGAGAAACAGACCGGCAAAAGTATTAAGATTCTAAGATCGGATCGAGGTGGAGAATACTTAAGTGCCGAGTTCCTGGACTATTTAAAAGAGAACGGAATTCTCTCTCAGCTTACTCCTCCATACACCCCGCAACATAACGGTGTATCGGAGAGACGGAACCGCACCCTATTGGATATGGTGCGGTCCATGATGAGTAACGCTGAGTTACCGCGATCATTCTGGGGATATGCGCTAGAATCAGCAGCATACCTTTTGAACCGAGTTCCTACTAAGACCGTGCCTACTACACCATATGAGATGTGGTGTGGGAAGAGACCCTATCTTAAGCACATTAAGACATGGGGATGTCCAGCTTTTGTCAAAAAGCAGCATGCGGACAAGCTCGAGGCACGCTCGGTACAGTGCAAGTTTGTGGGGTATCCGAAGAACTCCAAAGGATATTTCTTCTACTGTGAAGAGGAACAAAAAGTTCTTGTTTCTCGTCATGCTTACTTCTTGGAAACTGAGTTTTTGGAAACCCAGATAAGTGGGAGCACAGTAGAACTGGAAGAAATTCCAGAACCACGGACTATTACTGAAAGTTTAGTGGAACCAGAGGGTTCGGAAGAACAGGACATTCCTACGCCGCTCCGCAGGAGTAGTAGGCAGACTCACCCGCCCGAGAGATACTACGGTTTTCTCATAGACGGGGATAGAGAGGATTGCATCATAAATTATGATGAGCCTACTAGCTTCCAGCAGGCCGTTCAGAGCGTTGACTCAGTGAAATGGCTGGATGCAATGCGGACCGAAATGGAGTCCATGTACACCAACAAGGTATGGACGTTGGACATTGCTCCAGACGGGGTAAAACCCGTAGGATGCAAGTGGATCTTCAAAAGGAAGATTGGTGTAGATGGACAGGTTGAGACCTATAAAGCTAGGCTGGTAGCAAAAGGTTTCCGTCAAAGACCTGGCTTGGACTACGACGAAACCTTTTCTCCAGTAGCCATGCTGAAATCCATTCGGATCCTTCTTGCCATTGCTGCCTTCCACGATTATGAGATCTGGCAAATGGACGTAAAGACAGCTTTTCTAAATGGAAATTTAGAGGAGTGTGTCTATATGGACCAGCCAGAGGGTTTCATTCAGAGTGGGAGCAGCGGAAAGGTGTGCAAGTTGCTTAAGTCCATCTATGGACTAATGCAGGCATCGCGGAGTTGGAACATCTGCTTTGATGAAACGGTCAAAGAATTTGGCTTTATCAAAAATCCAGATGAACCATGCATCTATAGTAGATTTGTAGCGAGAACTGTAGTATTCCTCGTTTTATACGTGGATGACATTCTCTTAATAGGAAATGACATTCCTATGCTACAATCTGTCAAGGGGTTCTTGTCACACAAGTTCTCCATGAAAGACCTGGGTGATGCCTCGTACATTCTGGGTATCCGGATCTACCGTGACAGATCCAAGAGGATATTAGGACTTTCTCAGTCCAGGTACATCGACACCATACTGAAGAGATTCAGTATGGAAGATTCCAAGCGCGGTAACCTACCGGCTTGTCACGGGATCACCCTCTCTAAAGAGATGTCTCCCAAGACTGATTTGGAGAGGGATCGCATGTCTATTATACCCTACGCTTCTGCGGTAGGCTCTATAATGTATGCGATGTTGTGTACCAGACCGGATGTAGCTTATGCACTGAGTGTGGTAAGCCGGTATCAGTCAAACCCTGGGGAGAAACACTGGATAGAGGTAAAGAACATTCTCAAGTACCTGAGAAGGACTAAGGAGATGTTCTTGGTGTATGGCGGAAAAGACCTCCAGATCGAGGCCTTTGCTGACTCCAGCTTCCAGAGTGACAAGGATGATTCCAAGTCCATGTCGGGTTTTGTCTTTACCCTCAATGGAGGGGCGGTGTGTTGGAAGAGTTCCAAATAGGAAACCGTTGCAGACTCGACGATGGAAGCGGAATACATCGCTGCATCTGATGCCGCGAAAGAAGCTGTCTGGATGAGGAAGTTCTTGAAAGAACTTCAGGTGGTTCCGTCCATTGTTGATCCAATACCTCTGTATTGCGACAACAACGGGGCTATAGCTTTAGCGAAGGAACCCAGGTCCCATCAGAGATCCAGGCACATCTTGAGGCGGTATCACCTGATCAGGGAGATCGTGGATCGCCCGGAGATCGAGGTTCGGAGAGTCGCTTCAGAAGATAACACTGCAGATCCATTCACCAAGGCCCTGCCCCAGACTCAGTTCGAGCGGCTGATCGAGATGATAGGTCTTCGATACGCCAGTACATGGCCTTAGTGCAAGTGGGAGATTGTTAGTGTATATGCCCTAGAGGCCATTACTGTATCATACTAGTTTGTATATTACTTAATGGATGCTTGGGATATTCACCTTGTATATACAATCTTGCTCAAAATAGTAGTATGCTACTTGGTTTGTTTCTACTTTAATGTGTACATGTGTTTATTTTAGTATATCGCCTATACACATGAGTGGAGCCCTTGGGATATTTGCTTGATTACCAGCGATGTGATGGCCGTCACACTAGTGGGGCTGGGTAATCTATAAGCTCATCCTTATGCAGGTCCCTGGTCGCAGGACTATCGAGACAGGGCATCGATACTCCGGAGTAGACCAGCGCATGCGCTTCTCATCCCAGTGTGGGAGACGGTCTGTCCCACAGCCGTCAGTACGTCGTACTTGAGATAGTATGCGGGTGCTCGTTAGGTTACGGGTACACTGGACAGGACTCGTCGGGAACTGACTAGTTGGTATTATACCTATCGTCAGTTATCAGTTCCCAGGTGACATGAGTACAGCTTAGTCCGCTGACTTGACACTGTCACTCCGCCTCGAGTGTGTTCCCACTGTACTTTGATCACTACCCTACCACGGCTCAAAGGAGTCGTGCAAACAGGTAGTGGTTGGGTGCAGTCCCGAAGCACTTGGAGGCAGTGACGGTTAGACAGATTTGTCTCTCACGGTATTGGGGGTTGACATCGTGCTGTGTCTAGGAGAGCCATTACACGAGTAGTCCCTGGCCAGGGCAAACGAGATATACTGGTAGGTTTCCAGTGTTATCTCAGGGTGTTTTGGGCTTCGCTCCGGCACGACTTGTACCGCTATTGGGGGACTGACGTTTACCGCCCCCTAGGCCCGCCATGCGATGTATCAGACGAACAGACCGGACTGTACGGAGAATGTCACACTCAGGCTCAGTAGGAGTTCAGATGGGTTTCGCCTCGTCGATCTTCTTGTCGGCACTACCTGGGGACCGTTACGCACAGCTAGTGCCGCTTGCGGTCTGTGGTTAAACCCACTGCCAGCGTAGTGTCGAGTCTTTAGAGTCCCACACAGAAAGCTTTTCGCCTTTAGGCAAAAGAGTAGAGGTCGCATGGTATTGCGACAGGTCGCATGGTTTTGCGACAGGGTTCGGTCACATCCGTGCACTTGTGCGCGTACAGTGTCCGGACAGTTTACACTAGCGGGCTTTGGTTTAAGCCAGATCCTAGTGTACCTTATGGGATTGGATTTATCCAGTTTGCATTCGTGTTCCTCGGAACGCGGATGCGGGTGTGTATGCACAGTTGACAGGGAGACAGAGGCAGTGGATTCTCATTAGGGTTGTTGACAGTTGACCGTTGACTATTTGACTTTTTGCTCAACCCTAATGAGAATATGATATGTGATTAACTATTATATTAATTAAGTATTATGGTGATATGGTTGTTGACTTTGTTGACTTGTTGACTTTTGTTGACTTGTTGACTTTGTTGACTTGTTGACTTTTGTTGACTTGTTGACTTTGTCGACCGGTTGACTAGGCTTGACTAGTTGACCATCATGATAACCATAGCCATCATTTCATGGCAAAGACTTTTTCTTGCTTGCTCATTTGTGTAAAATGAGTGCATGAAATGATATGGTTATGGTTGCTTCAAACCATCACATAAGACTTTTGTTAGTATGATGAGTTATGATTGCTTTGGATTATGAGAGGGTGAAAGACAAAAGAGAGCATCATTCTTTCTTGCTCACTCTCTCTCTTGTTCTTGAGCTCTCCTTTTGCTCTCACCCTCTTGCTCACTTTCCCTCTCTTTAATCTATGGTTCTCTTGTCTCATGAGTTGAGAATCAAGAACCATAGATAAAATCCCATTCTAATTCTTCTCTACTCATTCTAGTTCACTAGGTTTAGCAAACCAAGTGAACTAGTTTCTTCAAAGAACGAAGAAGGAGCTAAAGGTTGGAGCTTTCAGGTGGATCTATCTTTGGCGTGCGGAGACGACGAGAAGAAGCCGGTCCGGACCACCATCGGAGCTTGAAGACGAAGGAGTTCAAGACTAGTAAGGTATAACCCCCTAACCGAGTAGCTAGAAACTCATAGTTAGGTTGTTAGATAGATGTTTAACCAAGATCCGGGTTTTAGGTCCATGTTACCATCTTTAAGAAAATCGTTTTTTACCAAATTCCGCATTCCCAAAAGTACCGGGAGAGGTAGCATGGACTTACACCCCCGACGCCGTCGACGAAGTGCACCAAGGCGGAACACCGCTACCGCGAGCACCCGAACGGATGCTTTCGGCGACGGGGTTCTCCTACAGTCACTTGGTCGGGGCTATGGAGTGAGGCTGTCTATTAAGTTTAACCGGCGAGTATCCGCGTACGCTACGTGATTGCGACGGACTTTTGATCACATCAAAATTCCGTGGCAACCGATCAAGTGAGACTAAACTGCTACGTTTATAACATTCATTCAGTTATCTCATAACTTCTTGTGAATTCCAATTATTGTATCCCATTCCAGATAATTAGAAAATGTTAAACTTTTCGATCGAACAATTGAACACCCAAGTTTTCCCGATACAGCTCAACACATGAAACAAGTCTAACAACATTCCGTTCGTGCCTCAGTACCAACGGTCCAGCCATAGAAGGGTCAAGCCAACGCCTCACATGTGGCACGCCGTACTGTCCCAAACCCGAAGGTTCAAAGGGCAGTTCAAGACGGTCACATAATCGAGTTAAGGTTTGTTGTCTTCTAGAGGGTCCATCGAGTTACTTGCACTACTTCGAACGTCGTTAAACTACGGAAAAATCCAACACTTGGAAATTTCCCGACAGGGGAAAAAGTGGGTATTTATATCCGGTCGAACTTTTTAACATATCCTGAAATTTATCCGGAAAGCCACACAGACAAAATTTGATAATCCGATTGAATATTCGAATCCCCAAAACAACCCCAGAAAATTCAACTCTTGAAAAAATATCAAAAATACCCAGGAAAACCAGCACAGCATACTATGAATTACTGTACAAATTTGGGTGCCACAAACGACAAAACGGCCGCGGTTCCGCCGCACGAGCAATGCTCGTGCCGCGGAAATGCAGCGCATTGATGGAATCAGGCACACGAATTTTGCAGTATCCCTTAGAATTTCCTGCTGATTCTACTGAATATTTTTAAAATGGAAAAACTCACTGTTTTCAAAAAAGGACAGAGAGCAAGTTTGTGATCGGGTTTCGGGTTCGTTCGGACTTCAAATTCCGTCTGGACTTCGCCTAAGGCTCTAGCTAGGCTCTGATACCACTGTAGGGTTCCTAGGCACACTAGTGAGGTCTCACAAGGCATCAACCATGCCAATTTCAAAAATTCTAGGTGCCGAGAGACTCGACTACGGATCGTTTGCTAGATTTCTAGGCGAAAAGATAACTAGTTAACACTTAACTAATGGGAAAACGGAAATACAACCTTTGTAGATCCGGTGCTCCACCTCCATAGCTCCGCAATGAAGTCCTCTCGCTGTCCTACACAAATCCTGGGCTCTAGCGTCGGCTTCATCGGAGAATAGGCGAGCTAGGTCGTCGATGTCCATGCCGAAGATGATCTACGTCGAGGCATCGCTAAATCAAGCTCCGACTTCACCAAGTCAAGAAACTTGTGAAGTAAACACACTCTACTACTTGGCAAGAGGTAGAGGATGAAGAAATAGGAAGTGGGTAGACTTTAGAAATGGATTTCTCACTCTTAATCATCAATCACCATTGATGAAAATGAAGCTTTCTTCACTTGAAGAATGGAAGAAGATGAAGATGATAAGATAAGTCTTGAATTAAAAATAGAAAATAAAACAATACTTATCATACTTTTAACTCTAGTTAAGTGTAGAGAATTAACTTAGGTTAGTTAAAATGGTTAGGGTTAAGTATAGGACAAGAATGAAGACTTAGTCAAAGTTTCAAGAAACTTCAACTAAATCCAAAATATGCCACCATTTATCTTTCTTTTTCCCTTTTCCAAAAAGAATAAATAAGAAAGATAAATGAATAAATAAAAATCAAAACCCTAACCCATTCATTACCATGGTTCATTCTTTACACTTAACTAAGTTTGGCATGCATCATCAAACATGATACAAGCAAGTGCACAAAATCATATCGCATATGCAATGCGCACACCCGAGTGAGAAAATCCATTTTAAAGTGAACCGATACTAGTTAATGCAAAGTAATATATCAAATATACAATTATGCATTAAATCATTAAATCAACACTTGATTTAACGATCCGGTCATGTCGCACATAACCGAATGGTATCCAATGTATCGGCTTATCGATTCAACGCTTGAATCGATAACTAGGTTATATCGCATACAACCATCCGACACATTGATCGCGAGAATGAAATACGGTATCACATACACGCATTATTCTCGGTCCCACACATATCTCATATGCGCTCCTATTTCGTTTCGCTTGAGCCAGGAAACCTCTGTGTAGGACTCTAAAGACTCGTCAATACGCCGGCAGCAGATGATGATCATATCAAACATCCACAAGCCGCAAGCGGTCTGCTAAACGTAACGGCCACCCGGGTATTGAGCGATCTGAAGATCGACGAGCAAGCCCGCTCACACTCCAGTGAATCCAACCAGTAACACTACCGTACAGTCCGGTCTGATCGTCTGATATGTCGCATATCTCGCCTAGGGGTGGTAAACGTCAGACCCCAATAGCTCGATAAGTCGTGTCGATATGAGGTCTATAACACTTCGAGAAACTAATGGTAACACTTACCAGTAAATCTCAGCAACCCTGGCCAGGGATTTCCTGTTATAGCCAATCGAACACAGCGCAACATCAACCCCCTATACCGGGAGAGACGAATCCCCTCCTATCGCTCATTGCCTCCATGTGACTCGGGAATGTACCCAAAAACCACCGTTTTGCACGCCCTCTTGGACGTGGTAAGATGGAAATCAAAGCACAGTGGGAACCACACAAGACTCTATGACGATCTCGGGTCAACAGACTACTCTGTACCAGTGTCACCAGAGAACTGCCATCTGACGTGAGGTATAATACCATCTGGGAGTTCTCGGCGAGTTCGTCCAGTGTACCCAGTCTCTACTGAGCACCCGTATATCATCTCTGATGTCAAACACCGATGGATATGGGATCATCCATCGCCCATCTGTATGGGTCGAGAAGGTACACGCTAGTCTACTCTGGCATACCGATGCCCCGTCTCGATACACCCACGACTAGGGACTTTCAAGGATGTACTTATGGACTACCATGTCTCCACTAGTATGATCCGCATCATAGTCCAGGTAGTCAAGTACAGATCCTAAGGTCTTTACCAACATGTAACAGAGAGACAATCAGCATACACATTAAGGTAAAGGGTAACCAGATAGCATACTATCATGTCGAGCAAGAAAGTCCTCCCTATATATGTCCCAGCATCCACTACAATATACATCCTATGTACAGTAATGGCCTCTAGGGCATACATATAACTAACACAAATCGCATCATATGCATATACAGATAAGCACTAATTAGCTACCGCACACTACGCCTTAGCATAGTCAACAAACGTAGCACGAATACTAACTAGTACTTATCTGAAATGACGGAGGGCTACGACAGGTTTTTCTGAAAACCTATTGCGTAATGAACTTGATATCGTTGTAGAATCAGGTGAAATTTCGAAATGGAGTGATTTTGAGGTTTTTCTAGTTTTTCTAAAAGGGTCACTCCCGGTGAGGGGATCGTCGGCCCTTTCCTCGTCGAATGAGGTGCGGGATATATCATATATATCACTGTGCAAAGCAGAAACCATAGAAGCAATCAAAAGTCAAACTGAGTGTGTAGCATCTGCCAGTTATTGCTAAAGGGGTCACTCCCGGTGAAGGGATCTCGGCCCTTTCCTCATCGAATAAGGTGCAGGGTATATCATATATACCGCTATGCAAAGCAAAACTGTAGCTACCCTTTTATTTAAAATTTGATTCTACAACATCTTTTAGGTTTCTTTTCTTTCATTAATCACATTAATGAAGTCCCATCATTTAAGTCACCTAAACATCACAGATAAATACGACGTACACTTATGCCATCCGCATTCGCCTCGATGCCCCTCGTGCACCGTTAGGTTAGGTAACTAACGACAGAGCAGGACAGGGCTAGTGCGGGTGCAAAACATAAGTAACGTCTATATAATATATCATATATACTATATAGTGTATCAATCAGAACATATCAAATGATCACATCACAGATATCGCAGCAGAAAATATCATATGAAATATTAGATATACTAGGACGTCCGTGTTTTTAATACGAGCCAGTATAAAACACGGATTCCACGGTCGTGATGAATAGCCAATCCTACACCCCTAGACACCTACGAGAGCGGCAAGCAACCCTACCAATTCTTGGGTTAGGAGACCCGGACTCGACTCCTCGAGATGGTCTCCCGCTGGACCCTAGAACCCGGTTACTTAAGCTCCCCTTCTTGGGTCTATCCTAATGCGGAAAAGTAAATAATATGCAAACGGTGACATCTTCCGCAACCTGGAAGTGCCCCAATAAAAGAATATTACATACAAGTTTTTACATGAATGAAAATGAAAAAAACTCATCTCACATAAAAACCCCCCCGGCTATTCAAACACGACGATCCAATATAACATATCCAGCAACACATAACATCACATGTCATCAACGTAAGTAAACATGCGTATCCCAATTGTCGTTGGCATATAGCAACGAAACCGGCGATATAACATATTACACTTACGGTCACAGATAAGAAAGTGTAAAACTACAACAGTTGGAATTCGCAACCTCTTTAGACATCGTATGCCTAATCAAATGAAATACTTAGACATCACATGCCTAACAATTATAAACCCCGCATTTTAGTCTCATTATCGAAAACTCTTTTCAATATCAAGTGAGACTAAACCGCTAGATTTATAACATTCATTCAGTTATCTCATAACTGTTTGTGAATTCCAATTATTGTATCCCATTCCGGATAAATAGAAAATATTAAACTTTCCGATCGAACATTCGAACACCCAAGTTTTCCCAAAACCGTTCAACACATAAAATAAGTTCAAAGACATTCACTTCATGCCTCAGTACCAACGGTCCAGCCGTAGAAAGGTCAAGCCAACGCCTCACATGTGGCACGCCGTACTGCCCCAATCCCTAAGGTTCAAAGGGCAGTTCAAGACGGTCACATAATCGAGTTAAGGTTTGTTGTCTTCTAGAGGGACCATCGCGTTACTTGCACTACTTAGAACGTCATCAAACAACGGAAAAGTCCAACAATTGGAAATTTCCCGGCAGGGGAAAGATTGGGTATTTACATCCGGTCGAACTTTTTAACATATTCTAAAATTATCCGGAAAAACACATAGACAAAGTTTGATATCGAATCTTCGATTCCCAATACAACCCCAGAATACTCAACTGTTGAGTGCATATTAAAAATTCCCAGAAAACTCAGTACCTGAAAACATGAATTACTGTGCAAACAATGGAGGCAAATCCCATCAACTGGCCGCGGAACCGCCGCTGAAGCCAGGCTTCTGTCGCGGTTCCGCCGCGCTATTGACACATCATGAGTAAATTTTTGCACCGTAATTCTTAGAATTCCCTCCTGAATTTTTTAAGCATTTTTAATCTGGAAAAAACCCAGTTTTTGAAAAAAGTCCAGAGAGCAATTTGGGTTTAGGGTTTCGGTTCGATTCGGATTTCAAACGTCGTCTACACTTCGCCTAAGGCTCTAGCTAGGCTTTGATACCACTGTAGGGTTCCTAGGCACTCTAATGAGGTCTCACAAGGCATCAACCATGCCAATTTCAAATTTTACAAGTGCCGAGAAACCCTAATACGGATTCGTTGACTAGAGTTTAGGCGAAAAGTGAAACTAGTTAACAACTTAACTAAAAGAAAGAAGCTACAACCTTTGTAGATCCGGTTCTCCACTTCCTTAGCACCACGTAGACGTCCTCTCGCTGTCCATATCGGATCCCAGAATCTAGCATCGGCTTCATCGGAGAAATGGGCGGGCTAGGTCGTCGGCTTCGATGCCGAAGATGATCTACGTCGAGGCAACACAAGATCAAGCTCCAACTTCACCAAGTTGTGAATCTTGTGAAGAAAACACCCTATACTACTTGGCAAGAGGTAGAGGATGAAGAAATAGGAGGTGGGTTCACTTTAGAATTGGATTCCTCACTCTTTTACTCAAGGTGCCATTAGAGTTAGTAAGCTTTCTTCTTGAAGATGAAGAAGAAGATCAAGATAGAATATGATAAGTGTTGTTTTAAATAGAAAAATACATTGAATACTTATCATCTTCTAACTATGGTTATGTGTAGAGATTAGACCATGGTTATTTGGAATGGTTAGGGTTAAGCATGAAGACAAAATGGTCACATTAGTCAAACCTTCATGAAGCTTCAACAAGCTTCATGTTAGAATGAAACCATTTTGTTTTCTTTTATTTATTTCTCAAATAAGAATGGATAAATAAATAAGTGAATAAATCAAAACCCTAACCATTATCATAACCATGGTATAAGTCTTAACACAAAGCCAAAATACATGCATCATCAAACATGATACAATCATGTGCACAAAAGTATATCACATATACAACTTGTGAATATCAAGTGAGAAAATCCTTTTAAAGTGAACCAATACTAGTTAATGCAAAGTAATATATCAAATATATAATTATACATTAAATCATTAAATCAACACTTGATTCAATGATCCGGTCATGTCGCACATAACCGACTAGTATCCAATGTATCGACTTATCGAATCAATCTTCGATTCGATAACTAGATTATATCGCATATAACCAATCGAAACATTCATCGCGAGAATGAAATACGGTATCACATACACGCATCATTCTCGGTCCCGCACATATCTCATATGCGCCCCTATTTCGTTTCTCTTGAGCCAGGAAACCTCTGTGTAGGACTCTAAAGACTCGTCAATACGCCGGCAGCAGATGATGATCATATCAATCACCCACAAGCCGCAAGCGGTCTGCTAAACGTAACGGCCACCCGGGTATTGAGCGATCAGAAGATCGACAAGCTAGCCCGCTCACACTCCTGTGAATCCAACCAGTAACACTTACCATACAGTCCGGTCTGTTCGTCTGATATGTCGCATATCAAGTCTAGGGGTGGTAAACGTCAGACCCCAATAACCGATAAGTAGTGCCGATGTGAGGCTTATAATGGGTCGAGAAACTACTGGTAACACTTACCAGCAAATCTCTGATCAGCCCTGGCCAGGGACTTCCCTGTTACGGCCAATCGAGCACAGCGCAACATCAACCCCCAATACCGGGAGAGACGAAACCCCTCCTATCGCTCATTGCCTCCATGTGACTCAGGACTGTACCCAAAAACCACCGTTTTGCACGCCCTCATGGACGTGGTAAGGTGGAGATCAAAGCACAGTGGGAATCACACAAGACTCTATGATGATCGCGGGTCTACAGACTAACCTGCACAAGTGTCACCTGAGAACTGCCATCTGACGTGAGGTATAATACCATCTGGGAGTTCTCGGCGAGTCCGTCCAGTGTACCCAGTCTCCACTGAGCACCCGTATACCATCACTGATGTCAAACACCAATGGATATGGGATCATCCATCGCCTATCTCATGGGTCGAGAAGCGTATATGCTAGTCTACACTGGTATATCGATGCCCTGTCTCGATACACCCACGACTAGGGATCTTGAAGGATGTACCTATGGACTACCATGTCCCCACTACTATGATCTGCATCATAGTCCAGGTAGTCAAGTACACATCCTAAGGGCTTTACCAACATGTAACTATAAGACAGTTTAAAGAGACAACTGTACATGTTAAGATAAAGAGCAACCAGATAGCATACTATCATATCGAGCAAGAAAGTCATCTCTATATATGTCCAAGCATCCAATATAATATACATCATCTGTACAATACTGGCCTCTACGGCATACATACAACTAACATTTTTGCCCCATGCTCTTATGACCTTGACTTTGGCCAAAATATCATAAGTCATATGTCAAGTTCTACCCGTCATTCTCCTGGTTAATTTGGACCCACCCGTACCTACCCTTGACTTTGGCCAAAATGGCAGCACGACTGTCCCAAACCAACGCATCTACCTATGCTGCACATGAATACCCAATAGCTACCAATCACTATGCCTTGACTTTGGCCAACATACATAGCTTGAATACTTATCGACCATTCATGTGGAATGACGGAGGGCTACGAATGGTTTTGGTGAAACCGTGAACGTAGTGTACTTGATATAATCGATGGAACGAGATAGCTTTTAAAAGGAGTGGTTCAAGCTCCGCATTTAAAAGATTGGTTTTGAAAAGAACCGAGTGGTTTTCAAAGTGTTCCAATCGACTTTTACTTGGTTTATTTTCTTGCATTAGTTCTTTTAATGCGTCCCATCATTTAATCCTACCATTGCAGAAAACAACCAAAATATGACGTACGCTTATGCCATTCGCATTCGCCACGGGGCCCCGTCATCACCCGTTAGTTTACTTAACTAACGACAGAGCGGGGGCTGGGCTAGCGCGGCTGTAAAACATAAGCAACGCCTAAATAGTTATCGTATATAGATATATAGCAATGATAGACATTACAGATCATAGATGAATACATTGGATATACTAGGAATCCGCAATCCGTTCGAGCCTGCAACGAAAAGCGGATTACACGGTCGCGGTGAATAGCCAATACCCCACCCAAGACCCCTACGGGTGTGGCAAACTACTCGCCAAGTATCCGAAGCGAAGCAACCTCCCTCAACTCCGTGAGTAGGCCACTCGGCACTTCGAGATACCCGGTAGTTTGTGCACCCCCTCCATGGGTCTATCCTAGGAGCAAAAACAGTAAAAAGAATTATACAATGACGGCTACAACCCCGACCCGGTTGTGCGGCCATACAAATAATATTACATCAATTTACATGTTACATGAATTGAAAGAAAAGAAAACTCTCGTCTCACAAAACCCCCCGGCTATTCACCCGCGACAATCCAACGCATTCATATACACATACCATCAACAAACACAGATCACAGATATGTATAACCCCCACTAATCGACGTATAGCGATTAGCAGACGTTCAATACATATAAACTTCACAGATATAACCCATTAGTCAAAGTGTAGTGAAGTTCGATCAAAAAATACGGATTTATAGGCACGCCAAATACAAATTTCTTTTCTGGAAAATCTGGGCAGAAATAAACCATCTTAAAAATCCCAAAACCTTAACAGAGGAATACTGCACCAAACTCGGTCCAGAACGGAGTCAAAACGGCCGCGGTTACGCGGCAATAGGCATGCTTTTGCCGCGGAACCGCCGCGCTTTGAACTGTTCATTGGACCGTTTTTGGTGTGCTTCTTGACAAAACCCTGAGCCGATTTTTGAAGTATGATTTTTTATTTTTAGAGCAGAAAAAAAAAACAGAAACTTAGGGTTTTGATGTTTTAGTTTTGCGATTTTTCCGATCGAACTTCCATACACTTTACTAACTAGCTAGTTTATGTTTAGTTAGGCTCTGATACCACTGTAAGTCCACGTTGCCCACCCCGGTGCTTACGTGGAGGCGGAAAACGGAATAAAAATCGGATTTTTATCGAACTAGGCAACATGGACTAGCTTAAGGAGGATCTTTGCTAAACAAAAACTAACTAAAAGCTAACTAGATTTAGCTATATGGAAGAAAGGTTATACCTTGGGCTTTATGTCCTTCTCTCCTTGCTCCTTGGAGTGGAAGAAAGAGATCACCTTGTCGCCTTCTCTAGTCGAAGAAGGATCCACCCGAGAGCCTCAACTTTTGGCTTCAACTTCAAGCTAGAAGTAATTAAGGTGCTAGAAGTGCCAATCGTAGAACCTTAGATGAGAGTAGAGATTACTTTGGAGAGGTTTAACTCAAGCTCTAGTATTTCTCAACACATGAGAGGGGAGAGCTTGAGAGAGAGGAAGCGGAGGAGAGAGAATCAATATGATAGAATGAATGAGAATAAAGAACCATTCTCACATATATGTGTGAATTATGTAAATTGATAATTAGCAAGATAATTGTCATGGCTTAATCAAGACATGACCATTATCATTTCATATTTAATGCAAATTCCAAGGATCAAAGCGCATCTTTTATATGGAATGATGATGGTCAAAGTGTCAACCTAGGTCAACAAGTCAAGAATGGTCAAAAGGTCAACAACCCTAACCATGCACAATTATATTTAACTAATATCAATTATTCATAATACACACATAAGCATTAGGGTTAACAAAAAGACAATGGTCATTAATCCTAATCAAAGTCCTCTGCCTCTGTCTCAGTCAACTGTGCATACGCACCTGTATTCGTGATCCGAGGAACACGAATACAATGAGATAAAACCAATCCCAAATCATATACGAGGATCCGGCTTAAACCAAAGCCCGCTAGTATAAGCTGTCCGGACAGCAAACATGCACAAGTGCGCGGATGTGAACGAACCCTGTCGCAAAACCATGCGACCTCTACTCATTTTGCCTAAAGGCGAATAGCTCTCTGTGTGGGACTCTAAAGACTCGACACTACGCTGGCATTGGGTTTAACCACAGACCGCAAGCGGCACTAGCTGTACGTAACGGTCCCCAGGTAGATGCCGATAAGAAGACCGACGAGGTGAACCCATCTGAACTCCTACTGAGCCTGTATGTGACAGTCTCCGTACAGTCCGGTCTGTTCGTCTGATACATCGCATGGCGGGCCTAGGGGGGCGGTAAACGTCAGTCTCCTGATAGCTGTACAAGTCGTGTCGGAGTGTAGCCCAGAACACCCTGAGATAACACTAGAAACCTACCAGTATATCTCGCTTGCCCTGGTCAGGGACTACTCGTGTACACTACTACAAATAAGGGTTGCCCCTACGGATTTATCCGTAGGGGCAACCCACTTCCCCTACGGATATATGCGTTGGGGCGAAAAAATACCCCGTAGGTGCAAAGGCCGCAGGTGCAAGTTGAAGCCCTGAACTTGCCCCTACGGATTTCTGTGTAGGTCCTGTTGCCCCTACGGAGTAATCCGTAGGGTAAATTTTTTTATATAATTTAAGGTTTTTTAATATATTACATGTACCTACGGACATAACCGTAGGTCCATTTACTACCCCGTACGGATATATACGTAGGTGCCTATCCGTAGGGGCAAAATATCAGGATTCCTGATATTTTGCCCCTACGGATATCCCCGTAGGGGCGAGGCCGTGGCCCCTACGGATATGTCCGTAGGGGCACTCCCAACCCCCTGGTACTGAAATCTGGGGGGAAATATCAGTTACTGCTGATATTTTGCCCCTAGGGGCAACATGTACATATTATCTGTATTTTTTTTTATAAAATGGGCTACTTGATTTTTTCCCGCCCTGTGCACAATAATATGTACATCAATCAAATATAAAATTAATCATCACACAACATATATCGCAGTATTCATAATCACATCTCACGCATATATATAATATACAAAAGAAACCCAAAAACTGAATATAATATAAATATAAACAAATATTAATATCGTTTCAAAATGCAGTACAATGTGTATGATATAAATAAATACATGTTTCAAAAAATAAGAACCAAAAAGCTACCCTAGTTCGGTCCAGCTCCACCTCTGAATAACGATAGAAAAACGCGCGCCTGCTCCTCGGTCAATAAACTCTGCAATTCGGCGCGAGCGGGAGTCTGAGCGGCATGTGGAGTTGGCGATGTGGTCTGCGCAGCCGCCGTCGAGGTAGTCGCTTGCGGAGCCACGGCTGCGGGAGTCTGAGTGGGCGGTGGAGCTACAGGATCTGTCTGCGGAACCGCAGCCGATGTAGTGGCTTGCGGAGCCGCAGCCGAAGGAGATGCATGTGGAGGCTCGGCTGATGTACCCTGTCGCATCTGGACCTAACGTGTGTAATAAGCATGTAAGAACTGTGTATTATTCGAATTCATATCATTATTAAGTTATTTCGAAACCCCGTTTGGATATCTAGTTTGTTGTTTATTTTAATTACATCTGTATGTATAATTAATCAAACTTAAGTCTAAAACCAAATAAGCTCAAGCTACGTACTATTTATGGATATGTCGATATCTATATAATATGACATGATATTTTACTATAAAGCAGTATACATACCAGCATCTCCTTCAACTCCTGAACGGTGGCCCTCAAGCTCTCAAGTTCCTGATGGACACGTCGGTCACTGGAGACGGAGTAAGTTGTAGGGTTCCTAGGCACACTAATGAGGTCTCACAAGGCTTCAACCATACCAATTTCAAATTTTTCATGTGCCGAGAAACCCTAATACGAATCGTTAACTAGAATTTTAGGCGAAACAAATGCGAATAGTTAACAACTTAACTAAGTGAACGGAAATACAACCTTTGTAGATCCGGTCCTCCACCTCCATAGCTCCGTGATGAAGTCCCCTCGCTGCGATCATCGGATCCCAGGCTCTAGCGTTGGCTTCATCGGAGAAATGGGCGGGCTAGGTCGCCGACTTCGATGCCGAAGATGATCTACGTCGAGACAACACAAGATCAAGCTCCAACTTCACCAAGCCATGAAACTTGGGAAGAAAACACCCTATACTACTTGGCAAGAGGTAGAGGATGAAGAAATAGGAAGTGGGTTCACTTTGGAATTGGATTTCTCACTCATTTTCACAAGTTGCCATTTATGGAGGCAAGCTTTCTTCATTGTTGAAGATGAAGAAGAAGAAGAAAGAATATGATAAGTATTTTCTCAAAAAAAAAAATAATATGAATACTTATCATATACTAACCATGGTCAAGTGTAGAGAGTAAACTAGGGTTAGGTGAATGGTTAGGTTAAGGGAATAAAACAAAAATGGTCAAGCTTTCAACTCTTCATGAAGCTTCATGAAAGAAACAAAGAAAGCCACCATTTCCATGTTTTGTTTTCCAAAATAAATAAACAAAATAAATAAATGAATAAGTAAACAAAACCCTAACCATTCATATAACCATGGTTTAATCTTTACACAAACACAAGTTAGCATGTATCATCAAACATGATACAATCAAGTGCACACAAAAATATATCACATATACAATGTGCACATCAAGTGAGAAAATCCTTTTAAAGTGAACCAATACTAGTTAATGAAAGTAATATATCAAATATATAATTATACATTAAATCATTAAATCAATACTAGATTCAATGATCCGGTCATGTCGCATATAACCGACTAATATCCAATGTATCAGCTTATCGAATCAATCCTTGATTCGATAACTAGGTTATATCACATACAACCATTCGATACATTCATCGCGAGAATAGAATACGGTATCACATACACGCATTATTCTCGGTCCCGCACATATCTCATATGCGCTCCTATTTCGTTTCGCTTGAGCCAGGAAACCTCTGTGTAGGACTCTAAAGACTCGTCAATACGCTGGCAGCAGATGATGATCATATCAAACACCCACAAGCCGCAAGCGGTCTGCTAAACGTAACGGCCACCCGGGTATTGAGCGATCAGAAGATCGACGAGCAAGCCCGCTCATACTCCTGTGAATCCAACCAGTAACACTTACCGTACAGTCCGGTCTCGTCGTCTGATATGTCGCATATCTCGCCTAGGGGTGGTAAACGTCAGACCCCAATAGCTCGATAAGTCATGTCGATATGAGGACTATAACAGTTCGAGAAACTACAGGTAACACTTACCAGTAAATCTCAGCAACCCTGGCCAGGGATTTCCGGTTATAGCCAATCGAACACAGCGCAACATCAACTCCCTATACCGGGAGAGACGAATCCCCTCCTATCGCTCATTGCCTCCATGTGATTCGGGACTGTACCCAAAAACCATCGTTTTGCACGCCCTCTTGGACGTGGTAAGGTGGAAATCAAAGCACAGTGGGAATCACACAAGACTCTATGACGATCTCGGGTCTACAGACTAACATGTACCAGTGTCACCAGAGAACTGCCATCTGACGTAAGGTATAATACCATCTGGGAGTTCTCGGCGAGTCCGTCCAGTGTACCCAGTCTCCACTGAGCACCCGTATATCATCTCCGATGTCAAACACCAATGGATATGGGATCATCCATCGCCCATCTGTATGGGTCGAGAAGGTATACGCTAGTCTACTCTGGTATATCGTTGCCCCGTCTCGATATACTCACGACTAGAGACTTTGAAGGATGTACTTATGGACTACCATGTCCCCACTAGTATGATCTGCATCATAGTCCAGGTAGTCAAGTACACATCCTAAGGGCTTTACCAACATATATCAGAGAGACAATCAGTGTACACGTTAAGGTAAAGTGCAACCAGATAGCATACTATCATGTCGAGCAAGAAAGTCCTCCCTATATATGTCCAAGCACCCACTACAATATACATCCTATGTATAGTAATGGCCTCTAGGGCATACATATAACTAACAATCTCCCACTTGCACTAGGGCCATCTGATAGCAGTGGTTGTAGTATCTCATACTCAACCATCCCATAAAAGTCTCTCTCTAGGAAAAGGCCTTTGTGAGTGGATCCGCCGTGTTGTCCTATGAGTCTACTCTCCTAACCTCGATCACCCTGGAGATCAACCATCTCCAAGATCAGGTGATACTGCCTTAGAATATGTCTGGATCACTGATGGGACGGACGTTCCTTGGCATAAGCCACAACTCTATTGTCACACAATAGGAGGAACTAAGTTCATCTCATGAACAAATATACACCCAGACAGCCACTTTGGTAGCATCTTAAGTAGCGATGTATCCAGCCTTTATCGTCTAGTATGCCACGGTATCTAGCTTGGAACTCTTCCAACATACCGTCCCTTTACTGAGGGTAAAGACAATGCTTGTGACTGACTTTCAGTCGTCCTTATCACCCTGGAACCCTTCCAGTGATTCTCCCCAGGATCGGTTGATACCATGTCACTACAACTAGTGAGAATCCTAACATCCAATTAGATCTATCTCATAGATCCAAAACCCAGGATTTAAGAGGTATCACTTTAATCCTATATGGAGAATCATTGTGATAAGCGGAGATTGACCGAGCGTAGCATAGGAAACTACTTCCCTATCAAGAGTATGCCATCCACGTACTCTACGAGCATCACCACCATACTCTCCACTACCTTTTTGTTTATACAAGGTTCATCTACCATTTTGATGATGTCAAACTCTTTGACTAACACATCAAAACAGATGTTCCAACTCCGCGATACCCGCTTTATCCTATAAAGCATCTTGTACACGTTTCCGCTGCTCCCACTGTCTACGAAGCCCTCTGGCTGTGTACTTATAGACGTTCTCTTCTAAAACATCATTTAGAAAAGCAGTCATGGCACCCAACCGCCAGATATCGTAGTCATGGTATGTAGTCGTGGCAAGTAGGATCTGGATGGACTTAAGCATAGCCACTTAAAAAGGTTTCATCATTATCCACGCCTGGTCGATGACGAAAAGCTTTAACAAGTCTGGCTTTGAAAGTCTTAACTTTTCCATCTACACCAAGTAATCTTCTCAAGATATACTTGCTCCTGATGGGGATTTAACCCTTCAGATATAGGAACCAAAGTCCATACTTTGTTGGTGTACATGGATTCCATCTCAGATCGCTAAGCATCCAGCCATTCTTACAGAGTACCACTCCTGATGGCCAGCTCGAAACTAGTTGGGTCATCATCTCATGATGCAATCCTCGCTCCCACTGTTATAGAGCAACCGAAGTATCTCTCAGGCGGGTGAGGAAACTTACTAGATCGGCGGAGAGGCTGAGGTTCATTGGTAACTATTGAATCCTTTGGTTCTTTCAAATCATCAGCTGCAGTTTGTATAGATGGAACATTTCCAGTTCTACATAACAGATCTTGCCTCTAGCTTGTCCCGATTTTGCTTTTAGACATAGGCCGGACAACCCCAAATCTTAACTAGCTTAAGACATGGGCTCTTCCCATTCCATATCTCATATGGAGTGGTAGGCAGTGATCTGATTCGAACCCTATTCAATAGGTATGCAACTTCTCAAGCACATAACTCCCAAAAAGGAAACAGGTAACTCAGTATTACTCATCATAGAGCGCACCATATCGAATAGGGTGCAATTGCTCCGTCCCGATATACCATCGTGCTATGGTGTATACGGAGGAGTAATGCTGAGAGAGAATCTCATTCTCCTTTAGAATAGTCCAGGAATTCTGTGCTCAAGTATTCTCCTCCTTGATCACATCAAAGGACATAATACTTATACCCGTTTTGGTTCTCAACTTCTAACTTATATTCTGTGAATATCTCAAAAGGTTCGGACTTGTGTTTCAACAGGAACATATGTCTGAATCTAAAGAGATCATCAGAGAATGTAATAAAGTACAAAGAACCGGTCTTGGCAAGTGTAGGCAGGGGACCTACATACATCATCATGTATTAGTCCCAAGAGTTTACTAACTCTTTCTCTATTTCCAATAAACAGAGCTATGGTCATCTTATCTTTGTGACATGACTGGTAAGTTTCACAAGATGTAAATTCAAACTGATTTAAATATGCATCTAAATGTAACTTCAGTTAGTCGGGTCGCATTGATATGACCTAGTCTACAATACCTCAAGAAGGATCCGTTCATTTCTGAACTCTTCCTCTTGTGTGTGTTCTGTATACTAAGAACTGTAGTTTGATTTAGAACGTCAATGCTTTTAGATAACGTGCCTGCCGATCAACTTTTGATATAGGAAATGTTCAAAACATTATCCAACAATACAAAATTATATCCTTTCTTTACTAATAAAGAGACTGATATGATTTTGTATATCAGGTTCGGTATCTAATAACATTCGTTCAGAATCAATGTATTTTAAATACAGGGTGACAGTGACCAACAGACTTGGCTGCAACACTTGCCCCGTTTTCTGCCTCATGAAACTTATCACCCGTTCTCAGTTCTTTACCTATCTGTAGCCCATGTAACAAATTACATATGCGGGAACCTGATCCGGTATCAAATACCCAGGACGTAGAGGACACTGAGAAACAGTTCTTTGTAAAGAACACACCCGAAGGAGATGCATCATATGCACTTTCTTCGTTTGGGCAGCACGGGAAATATGGTATTCCCCTATTTCCTGCTCGGTCTTATAACAATTATAAGTTGGAGCGGGACCAACGTTCCCCAGCTCAGTATAACAAGCGGGTTCGGTCAACATTCCGTATTATTATCTTGATTAAGGCGTGACATGGTTGCTACCTGGAGAGAGAGAGAAGAAAACACTCAGCGTGCGCACTTGCAAGAATAGATTGGTTATAATTTTATCTAATCAGGATGGCTCCCACTGTTTTTATCAAATCTTCCTTCAAACCCTAAAAGGAAAGACTAGCCGGGATTAATTGCACACTATAAGTTCGCCAATCTTTCAGCCAGGCCAGTGTCGGTACTTTGAGGGAGGTTCCCCGTGCGTTCGCACGAACCTAATTAATATAAACCTCGTTTTCCCAGAGGCGTAACCTCGTTAACACGTTTCTAGACACCTATTTGATCGGCTAGTTACAATGTGTAAAACTCTCCCAGGAGTAACTCTTACTCGCAGCGGGTATCGGGATCCAACTATCTCATAGAAGGTATGCAATCAC
Source organism: Agapanthus africanus (assembly GCA_030015575.1). Classification (NCBI taxonomy): domain Eukaryota; kingdom Viridiplantae; phylum Streptophyta; class Magnoliopsida; order Asparagales; family Amaryllidaceae; genus Agapanthus; species Agapanthus africanus. Next base: position 630,503,921 of record CM057342.1, read on the forward strand.
ATTGCAAATTTCAACACTTGAAATTCCCGATAATATTTTGCACCTAGCGTGCTATGACCTTGACGCATGCCAAACAACCCATAGTCCAGTAGTCAAGTTCAACCCGTACATTTCTTGATTGAATTAAACCCACCCGCACGACCCTTGACGCATGCCAAACAACGCCGTACGCATACCCTAATCCAATCGCATCGTATGCTAGCAGATAAGCACTAGTTAGCTACCGTACACTACGCCTTGACGCATGCCAAACAACCGCAGCACGAATACTAACTAGTACTTATCTGAAATGACGGAGGGCTACGACAGGTTTTTATGAAAACCTATTGCGTAATGAACTTGATATCGTTGTAGGATCGAATGAATTTTGAAATGGAGTGTTTTTGAGGCTTTTCTAGTTTTGCTAAAGGGGTCATTCCCGGTGAAGGGATCGTCGGCCCTTTCCTCATCGAATAAGGTGCGGGATATATCATATATATCACTGTGCAAAGCAAAAACTCTTAAAAGCAATCAAAAGACAAACCGATTGTGTAGCATCAGCCAGTTATTGCTAAAGGAGTCACTCCCGGTGAAGGGATCTCGGTCCTTTCCTCATCGAATAAGATCCATGATATATCATATATACCGCTGTGCAAAGCAAGAACTGTAGCTACCTGTTTTATTTTTGAAATTCGATTCTACAACATCTTAGGTTTCTTTTATTTCATTAATCATATTAATGAAGTCCCATCATTTAAGTACCTAAACATCACAGATAAATACGACGTACACTTATGCCATCCACATTCGCCTCGATGTCCCCTCATGCACCGTTATGTTAGGTAACTAACGACAGAGCGGGGCAGGGCTAGCGCGGGTGTAAAACATAAGTAACGTCTATATAATATATCATATATACTATATATAGTATTCATCACAGAATATCAAATGATCACATCACAGATATCGCAGCAGAAGAATCATATGAAACATTGGATATACTAGGACGTCCGTGTTTTCAATACGAGCCAGTATAAAACACGGATTCCACGGTCGCGATGAATAGCCAAACCCATACCCCTAGACCCCTACGAGAGCGGCAAGCAACCCTACCAATTCTAGAGTTAGGAGACCCGGACTCGACTCCTCGAGTTGGTCTCCCACTGGACTCCAGAACCCGGTTACTTGTGCCCTCCTCCTTGGGTCTATCCTAGTGCGAAAAAGTAAATAATATACAAACGGTGACATCTTCCGCAACCTGGAAGTGCCCCAATAAAAGAATATTACATACAAGTTTTTACATGAATGAAAATGAAAAACACTCATCTCACATAAAAAACCCCGGCTATTCAAACACGACGATCCAATATAATATATCCAGCAACACATAACATCACATGTCATCAACGTAAGTAAATATGCGCATCCCAATTGTCGTTGACATATAGAAACGAAACCGGCGATATCACATATTACATTTACGGTCACAGACAAGAAAGTGTAAAACTACAACAGTTGGAATCCGCAACCTGCATAGACATCGCATGCCTAATCAAATGAATTCCTTAGACATCGCATGCCTAACAATTATAAACCCCGCATTTTAGTCTCATTATCGAAAACACTTTTCAATATCAAGTCGGGCAATTCAACAGGATTCCCGGCATCCTGACTGAATGCTCGTCGCAAACTTCAGTAGACGGCCGCACCCCCGATGCCGTCGACGAAGTGTACCAAGGCGGAACACCGCTGCCGCGAGCACCCGAACGGATGCTTTCGGCGACGGGGTTCTCCTACAGTCACTTGGTCGGGGCTATGGGGAGAGGCTGTCTATTAAGTTTACCCGGCGAGTATCCGCATACGCTACGTGATTGCGACGGAATTTTGATCACATCAAAATTCCGTGGCAACCGATCAAGTGAGACTAAAATGCAATGTTTATAACATTCATTCAGTTATCTCATAACTACTTATGAATTCCAATTATTGTATCCCATTCCAGATAAATAGAAAATGTTAAACTTTCCGATCGAACATTCAAACACCCAAGTTTTCCCGAAACAAATCAACACATGAAATAAGTTCAAAAACATCCACTTCATGCCTCAGTACCAAAGGTCCAGCCTTAGAAGGGTCAAGCCAACGCCTCACATGTGGCACGCCGTACAGCCCCAAACCCGAAGGTTCAAAGGGCAGTTCAAGACGGTCACATAATCGAGTTAAGGTTTGTTGTCTTCTAGAGGGTCCATCGCGTTACTTGCACTACTTAGAACATCTTTAAACCACGGAAAAATCCAACACTTGGAAATTTCCCAACAGGGGAAAAAGTGGGTATTTATATCCGGTCGAACTTTTTAACATATTCTAAAAATACCCGGAAAGCCACACAGACAAAGTTTGATAATCCGGTCGAATTTATGAACTCCCAATACAACCCAGAAAACTCAACTCTTGAGTGAAAATAAAAATTCCCAGAAAACTCAGCACCTCAAGAAAAAAATTACTGTGCAAAAATTGAAGGCTGACGTCATCATATGGCCGCGGAACCGCCGCAGAAGCCAGGCTTCTTTCGCGGTTCCGCCGCACTTTAGACGTATCACTTTGTCGTTTTGCACTGTAATTCATAGAACTTCCTGCTGAATTTTTTAAGCATTTTTAATCTGTAAAAAACACAGTTTTGAAAAAATGTCCAGAGAGGTTGAAAAATTGGGGTTTCGGGTTCGATCGGGTTTCTAACATTGTCTACGCATCGCCTAAAGCTCTAGCTAGGCTCTGATTCCACTGTAGGGTTCCTAGGCACACTAATGAGGTCTCACAAGGCATCAACCATGCCAATTTCAAATTTTTCATGTGCCGAGAAACCCTAATACGGATCGTTAACTAGAATTTTAGGCGAAACAAATGCGAATAGTTAACAACTTAACTAAGTGAACGGAAATACAACCTTTGTAGATCCGGTCCTCCACCTCCATAGCTCCGTGATGAAGTCCCCTCGCTGCGATCATCGGACCCCGGGCTCTAGCGTTGGCTTCGTCGGAGAAATGGGCGGGCTAGGTCGTCGACTTCGATGCCGAAGATGATCTACGTCGAGGCAACACAAGATCAAGCTCCAACTTCACCAAGCCATGAAACTTGTGAAGAAAACACCCTATACTACTTGGCAAGAGATAGAGGATGAAGAAATAGGAAGTGTGTTCACTTTGGAATTGGATTTCTCACTCATTTTCACAAGTTGCCATTTATGGAGGCAAGCTTTCTTCATTGTTGAAGATGAAGAAGAAGAAGAAAGAATATGATAAGTATTTTCTCAAAAAAGAAAATAATATGAATACTTATCATATACTAACCATGGTCAAGTGTAGAGAGTAAACTAGGGTTAGGTGAATGGTTAGGTTAAGGGAATAAAACAAAAATGGTCAAGCTTTCAACTCTTCAAGAAGCTTCATGAAAGAAACAAAGAAAGCCACCATTTCCATTTTTTGTTTTCCAAAATAAATAAACAAAATAAATAAATGAATAAGTAAACAAAACCCTAACCATTCATATAACCATGGTTTAATCTTTACACAAACACAAGTTAGCATGTATCATCAAACATGATACAATCAAGTGCACACAAAAATATATCAAATATACAATGTGCACATCAAGTGAGAAAATCCTTTTAAAGTGAACCAATACTAGTTAATGCAAAGTAATATATCAAATATATAATTATACATTAAATCATTAAATCAACACTTGATTCAATGATCCGGTCATGTCGCATATAACCGACTAATATCCAATGTATCGGCTTATCGAATCAATCCTTGATTCGATAACTAGGTTATATCACATACAACCATTCGATACATTCATCGCGAGAATAGAATACGGTATCACATACACGCATTATTCTCGGTCCCGCACATATCTCATATGCGCTCCTATTTCGTTTCGCTTGAGCCAGGAAACCTCTGTGTAGGACTCTGAACACTCGTCAATACGCCGGCAGCAGATAATGATCATATCAAACACCCACAAGCCGCTAGCGGTCTGCTAAATTTAACGGCCACCCGGGTATTGAGCGATCAGAAGATCGACGAGCAAGCCCGCTCATACTCCTGTGAATCCAACCAGTAACACTTACCGTACAGTCTGGTCTCGTCGTCTGATATGTCGCATATCTCGCCTAAGGGTGGTAAACGTCAGACCCCAATAGCTCGATAAGTCGTGTCGATATGAGGACTAGAACAGTTCGAGAAACTACAGGTAACACTTACCAGTAAATCTCAGCAACCCTGGCAAAGGATTTCCGGTTATAGCCAATCGAACACAGCGCAACATCAACTCCCTATACCGGGAGAGACGAATCCCCTCCTATCGCTCATTGCCTCCATGTGATTCGGGACTGTACCCAAAAACCACCGTTTTGCACGCCCTCTTGGACGTGGTAAGGTGGAAATCAAAGCACAGTGGGAATCACACAAGACTCTATGACGATCTCGGGTCTACAGACTAACCTGTACCAGTGTCACCAGAGAACTGCCTTCTGACGTAAGGTATAATACCATCTGGGAGGTCTCGGTGAGTCAGTCTAGTGTACCCAGTCTCCACTGAGCACCCGTATATCATCTCCGATGTCAAACACCAATGGATATGGGATCATCCATCGCCCATCTGTATGGGTCGAGAAGGTATACGCTAGTCTACTCTGGTATATCGATGCCCCGTCTCGATATACCCACGACTAGGGACTTTGAAGGATGTACTTATGGACTACCATGTCCCCACTAGTATGATCCGCATCATAGTCCAGGTAGTCAAGTACACATCATAAGGGCTTTACCAACATGTATCAGAGAGACAATTAGCGTACACGTTAATGTAAAGTGCAACCAGATAGCATACTATCATGTCGAGCAAGAAAGTCCTCCCTATATATGTCCAAGCACCCACTACAATATATATCCTATGTATAGTAATGGCCTCTAGGGCATACATATAACTAACAGAAGTAACCGCCGGGGTAGAGTCCAACCTCATATGGGCCCTGCTAGGGCCCAGTCTCCGGCCTCTCTCCCAACCTCCGTGGTGCCCTCCGTGTGCGGCGTCCAGAACTGGGGTCAGCAGCCTCGGATCGCTCTGTCTGGTAAAATCGATCCCCGAGGCCTGGGCCTGCTCAACCACCCGCTCCTACACCCACATTAAGCAGTAAAGTATAAGTATAAAATTTAAACTTGAACCTTGCAAAGCTAAAATTTCAAATTTGGTTAGAAAAAATATTAACACTTACGCAGTACTCCTGGGTAGCAACGTCGGGATATCGATGCTCGCCCGTGGCGGGATCTGTCGAGGTGCCGTGGACGGCAAGATATGCGGACAGCACGCTCGGTGTACCACCTGACGCCACGGTCCGAGATGTCTGCAATATTAGAAAGTAACTCTTAATATTAGAAATATTAGAAAATAACTCTTAATATTGCAGAATATCACAAAGGTCGGTCTATTGTAATTTACCGATAACACCATGGCTCGAGTAATGTTTCTCGAGCCACCTGTGCAAGTGGGGCGACCCCTCTTCGCCGACTTCCTGTTCTCTGTATTCTGAGCGGCCTGTTTCTGCACAACGCATTAACATTTACTTTTCTAATTAAGAAACACAAAGAAATAAATTATATCATAAATAATGAATTACATTTAAAATACATACCTGTTTGCGTTGGGAGTCGAAATAAGCGCACAATAGAGGCCATGTCTCTACGTCGACTCTCGCAAACGCCGGAGTAGATAGGAGGGCCGCTCTCTCTGCCTCGGGGGTCGCCATCCATAGGGAGTAGCAGTCGTCCTTCAGCTCATTCCTGTTGTATCGGACCTTGGCCTGCATGTTCTTCATCAGGCCATTGTACAGAGCATGAAGGTCGAGCACCCTCCCCGGGTGATCAGGGTCGGCTACAGGCTGAAAATCGTAATCCAACAGAAAATACAAAAAAAAATTGTTATTAGATTGCAAGTGTTAATAATAAATATATTGGATAGATCAAATGAAAATATATATTAATACATACCCGAGCCAGATCAAAGAAGAGGGCGAATAAGCGCTGGTGCTGCTCGCCCCACTCAACGTGAAGTGGATAGTTGTTCACGAGCCGGCTCTCGTCCCCCAAATACCGGCCGAACCTCTCAGCATGAGGACCGGTATAGAGATAGTCAAGGGTAAAAAAAAGGAGGAATGCTGCCTCGCCCCTAGCTCTGTCAGGCCTCAGCCTATGGGACTAATTCGGGCCTCGAGTCCCCCTCTGGGGATGGGGAGGCCCTGCGTCTGCACGAAATATCAAGACAATCAATAATAAGACATAGTTGTATTAAGAAATCAAGGTTAAACGAAAATTCAAGTGTGATATATACCTCCGGTGACTATCGCACGAGCCTGGGCCCGGGCAGCAGCACGAGCGGGACGATAGTTCCTCCGGTGAGGAACAACCGGGGTTCCGGATGCGGATGCATCCCCTCCAACCAGAAAATAAACATCGACGCTAAATATCCATGAAGTTCATATATATTCTATAGAGCATATGTAAAATGAATAAATATTTTAAATTTATTCATACTAACCTGCAGACGATGCGGAGGGTATGGAAGCGGCAGGAGTGGCCCCTGCGGAAGATGTGGACACACCACCTATAATTAGACAATTAAAAATAGATTATATAAGTAATTGCAAAAAGAATGTGTAGATCAATAATATAACGTTCTAAATCAATATGCATGCACTATAGGATATATAAACATACCCGCAGGTGCGGTGGTGTCACCACCTACAGCTAGACAATAATAAAAATTGCTAAGTAAGAGCAAAAGGAATGTGTGTATTTATGATATAGCATTCTAAATCAATATACATACACTATATGGTATATAAACATACCTGGAGGAGCGGGGGTGGCCTCTGTCCCAGATGTGGACGCATCACCAACAACTAGACAATCAAACATTGACAATATAAGTAATTTTGACATAAATAGGCATGAATATATGTAATTTTACATTCAAAATGGATATGCGTGCAGTATACCTGGAGATGTGGCAAAATACACAGGGAAGGAGGCATCCGAAGGGGTCTCCGATCTGGGTGCAAGACCGGCCCTCTGAAGCTCCCTACGGAGCTCTCCGGGCGGCAGAACCGCTGTGCCTCTGCCTCTGCCTCTGCCGCGGCTGGAGCTCCTGCCGCCCCTCGCTGCTCCCGACATCGTCATCAAATCTAGATAAACGGTTGGTGGACGCATTAGACAATCATTAAAAGTATTGATTATATATGTATAGAGCGTATAATGTGAAGTAATAATATAACATTACTGATAACCTTTTTCGTTTCGTGGGCGCATTATACATATCTACTTGGATTTCATCGTCGATGTCATTTCTAACCTACGTAACTTCATTATCGGTCGAAGACAACCCGTCCTTCGCAACAGACGGTCGGAGCACTTTAAGCCTTCTCTCTTCTTCGTCCTCATCGCTGTCCTCGTATTCTGGGACATCGTACACATCTCTGGGTTTCCATCGGCATACAACACTCCACCCAGGATGCTTCAAACACTGTGAGTAGTATACTTGGAACGCTTTGTTCGGAAAGATAAATGGATCGTCCTGACCGTAAAATCGAAGTGTGTTCACACTGGTCAATCCATATTCATCTTTCCAAGTCCCAAGACTGCTTCTCCACCTGTCCGTATCGGTTCGCGGATCGTACCAAGTACACTGGAATATATAAAAGGGTTCTGATCGTCCGGGATAGTGGATGCCGAGTAAACAATTTAAGTACCTATAGTAAATCACAACGTCCGATCCTACCGTCACAATCCCACTATTCTGAGTCGTTCTAGATGTTTCTATGTCCTTAACTTCGAATTTGTATCCAAGGACACCAAATACTTTGTAATATGCAACCTCCATACTAGGAAATTGAGCTAAACATCTTGAATCACTCTCAAATGATGCAGACAAGTTCGGATCGTGGATCTAACAAAACAAATTTTACGACATATACATAACGATACAAGTTTAGATTAAAACTGATAGCAATAAAATGTTCTTCGAATAACTTACATGATCTGTGACCCAATCACAAAAATTATCCTGATGGTATTTTTCCAAACGTTCTTCGTTCCAATCAGGATGCCCCTCACGTACCTCGTTAAAATGAATTCTGTTTTCGACAAATAATTGTGACATTAATATTATATCATTTCATACACACACAAACACAGATATAACAATTAATCCAAAAGAACTTACTCTCTAATTTGTTCAAGACATTAAGCAAGATAAACCGGTATATCTTGTTGATAAACATAGTGTCTACCCTCTTATACTCTGCTTTACCATATGGCCCGTCTTGAATTCTTCGTGGTCGGTTAAGCCTTGTCTCAATGTTCTCGTCCAGATAGCGGGAACAAAATGTGGTTGCTTCATCAAGAAGATAACCTTGCATGATAGAACCCTCTGGTCGACTTTTATTGCGTATATACTTCTTAAGAGTGTAGAGGTACCTAATGAGAATATGTTGAATAAATAAATACGGGCATACAGGACAACAATAAATTTATAAATTGCGCGAAACGAAATATTACACGTACCTCTCGACGGGATACATCCATTGATATTGTACCGGTCCGGCTAACTTCGCCTCAGTTGTGTATTATGATATCGAAGAATGACGGTGGGAAAATACGCTCAAACTTGCAAAGTATCAACGCAACAGAATTTTCTAGTTTATCCAGCGTCGCAACCTCCAGTGTTTTAGCACACAACTCCCTGAAAAAACAACATAGGTCGTTGATTACTAGACCAATCGAGTCGGGGAGAGAAGTCCTGAGGGCTAATGGAAAAAGGTGCTCCACGATAACATGGTGATCATGACTTTTCAGCCCATCGATCTTGCCCTTCACAATTTTTATTTTCTTGCTGAATGATCCTGAGAAACCTGTGGGGACTTTCAAATCATGCAACACCTGCAGGAATCTTTTCTTCTCCGGTTGTGACATATGATAAGCGGCATTGGGAAGTACAAACTTGCCCGGTTTACCCGCTACCGGTCTAGGGTGCAATTCACTTCTTATTCCCCACTCTTGTAGATCCATCCGAGCATTCATGTTGTCTTTCGATTTCCCGTCTTTACAAAGAAGCAAGTTAAATATGTGCTCTGATACTCCCTTCTCTATATGCATGACGTCCAGACAATGACGCACTGAATTTGTAGACCAGTACGGAAGCTCGAAGAAAATGCTTAACTTGTTCCAATATTGTGGTTTGACCTGTTTGGTCGGATCCATCCCGAAGGTCACGTTATTGTAACCATCCCATTTAGCAGTCACGTCCTCTCCGGACAATGGGGATGGAGGTCCAAGAAGCTCCTGATGACCATCAAAGTGAACCGTATCTAACCTATAGGGGTGGTCTGGAGGCAGAAAACGTCGATGGCCGCAATAACAAACCTTCCTGCTGAAATTCAAGAATTTTGATGTTATGTGTTCATGGCAATGAGGACATGCTTTGTGACCATGTACGGACCAACCTGATAGCATTCCATACGTAGGAAAGTCATTAATTGTCCACATTAAAGCCGCACGCAGTACGAAGGTTGTATTTGTGTTTGAATCATATGTCTCTACACTATCAATGAACAAAGATTTCTACTCCTCGATCAGAGGTCGGAGATAGACGTCGATATTGTTCCCCGGTGAGTTTGGTCCGTCGATAAGAAGAGGCATCATAAAGTATGTGTTAGTGTATATGCCCTAGAGGCCATTACTGTATCATACTAGCTTGTATATTACTTAATGGAAGCTTGGGATATTCACAGTTGTATATACAATCTTGCTCGAAATGGTAGTATGCTACTTGGTTTGTCTCTGCTTTAATATGTGCATGTGTTTCTTTTAGCATATTGCTGGTATACATATTAGTAGAGCCCTTAGGATCTTTGCTTGATTACCAGCGTTGTGATGGCGCTCGCACTCGTGGGAGCTGGGTAATCTATAAGCACATCCTTATACAGGTCCCTGGTCGTTGGACTATCGAGACAGGGCATCGATACTCCGGAGTAGACTAGCGTATGCGCTTCTCATCCCAGTGTGGGAGACGGTCTGTCCCACAGCCGTTAGTACGTCATACTTGGGATAGTATGCGGGTGCTCGTTAGGTTACGAGTACACTGGACAGGACTCGTAGGGAACTGTTGGTTGGTAATATACCTATCGTCAGTTATCAGTTCCCAGGTGACATGAGTACAGCTTAGTCCGCTGACTTGACACTGTCACTTCGCCTCGAGTGTGTTCCCACTGCACTTTGATTACTACCCTACCACGGCTCAAAGGAGCTGTGCAAACAGGTAGTTTTTGGGTGCAGTCCCGAAGCACTTGGAGGCAGTGACGGTTAGACAGGATTCGTCTCTCCCGGTATTGGGGGTTGACATCGCGCTGTGTCTAGGAGAGCCATTACACGAGTAGTCCCTGGCCAGGGCAAGCGAGATATACTGGCAGGTTTCCAGTGTTATCTCAGGGTGTTCTGGGCTACACTCCGACACGACTTGTACCGCTATTAGGGGACTGACGTTCACCGCCCCCCTAGGCCCGCCATGCGATGTATCAGACGAACAGACCGGACTGTACGGAGACTGTCACATACAGGCTCAGTAGGAGTGCAGATGGGGTTCACCTCGTCAGTCTTCTTATCGACATCTACCTGGGGACCGTTACGTACAGCTAGTGCCGCTTGCGGTCTGTGGTTAAACCCACTGCCAGCGTAGTGTCGAGTCTTTAGAGTCCCACACAGAGAGCTATTCGCCTTTAGGCAAAACGAGTAGAGGTCGCATGGTTTTGCGACAGGGTTCGTTCGCATCCGCGCACTTGTGCACGTTTGCTGTCCGGACAGTTTATACTAGCGGGCTTTGGTTTAAGCCGGATCCTAGTATATGATTTGAGATTGGTTTTTCTCAGGGTATTCGTGTTCCTCGGATCACGAATGCGGGTGCGTATGCACAGTTGCTTGAGATTGGGGGAGAGGACCTTGTTTTGGGTTAATGGCATTTGTCATTTTATTAACCCTATTGTTTTTGTGTGGATTATTGTTAATTGATAATTAGCTTAATTATTGTGCATGGTTGTTGTTGACAATTTGACTTCATTGACTTGTTGACCATGTTGACAACTTGACCATAATCATTTCATTTGGAATATGCTCTTTGATCTTTGCAAAAATGAAATGATAATGGTCAATTCATGATTTATCATGACAATTTTCAAGCTAATTATCTAATTAGAATTATCCTCACATATTAGTGAGAATGGCTCACTATTATTCTCATTCTCTCATTCTATTTCTCTCTCTTGCTCATCCTCTCCCTCAAGCTCTCTCCCTCTCATGTGTTGAGAAACAAAAAGCTTGAGAAAAACCCTCTCTTGATCTTTTCTACTCACTTCTAGGGTTCAAGTCTTAGCATTTCTTGCACTCTAGTTACTCCTAGCTTGGAGTTGAAGCCAAAGGTGGTGGCTTTCGGGTGGATCCTTCTTTGACGGGAGAAGACAAACAAGGTGACCCTATTCTACCATACCTAGGAGCAAGGAGAGAAGGACTAAAGACCAAAGGTATAACCTTTCTTCACTTAGCTACTTTGTAGTTAGGGTTAGCTAGTTTATGTTTAGCAAAGATCCTCACAAGTTTAGTCCATGTTGCCTAAGTCATAAAAATCCGATTTTTATTATGTTTTCCGCCTCCCCGTAAGCACCGGGGTGGGCAACACGGACTTACAGTGGTATCAGAGCCTAACTAAACTCAAACTAGCTAAGTAGTTAAGTGTAACGAAGTTTCGAAACCGAAAAAACCCTAAAACCAAACTTTTTCAAAATCCAACTTTCTGTTAAAATTTTTCCTGGTTAAAATGAAAAACTGTATACTTGTAAAATTGTCTCAGGGTTTTGTGTGAAACACCACCAAATACGAACCAGAGAGGAGCCAAGAGGACCGCGGTTCCGCGGCATAAGGAAGCTCTTGCCGCGGAAGCGCGGCCGTCTTGTCAACTCTCTGTATCGTTTTTGCTGCAGTTTGTTTCTGAGTTGGTTTTAGGATTTTTAGGATATGTGATATGTGCCCAGATTTTCCAGAACTAAAATTTACTTTTGGGGGCCTATAAATCCGTATTTTTCGGAACTTCACTACATTTTAACTATATCGGTTGTATCTGTGATGCTTGTATGTATTGAACGTCGGCTAATCGCTATAAGTCGATTAGTCGGGGTTATACATCTCTGTGATCTGTGATTGTTGGTTTGTGGATATGAATGGATTGGATTGTCGCGGGTGAATAGCCGGGTTGGATGTGAGATGAGTGTTATTTTCTTTCATTCATTTGTAACATGTAAATTGATGTAATAATATTCTTTGTATGACCGCACAACCGGGTCGGGGTTGTAGCCGTCATTGTATAATTCTTTTTACTGTTTTTGCTCCTAGGATAGACCCATGGAGGGGGTGCACAAACTACCGGGTATCTCGAAGTGCTGAGTGGCCTACTCACGGAAGTGAGGGAGGTTGCTTCGCTTCGGGTGCTTGGCGGGTAGTTTGCCGCACCCGTAGGGGTCTTGGGTGGGGTATTGGCTATTCACCGCGACCGTGTAATCCGCTTTGCGTTGCAGGCTCGAACGCATTGCGGATTCCTAGTATATCCAATGTATTCATCTGTGATCTGTAATGTCTATCATTGCTATATATCTATATATAATAACTATTTAGGCGTTGCTTATGTTTTACAGCCGCGCTAGCCTAGCCCCCGCTCTGTCGTTAGTTAAGTAACCTAACGGGTGATGACGGGGCCCCGTGGCGAATGCGAATGGCATAAGCGTACGTCATATTTTGGTTGTTTTCTGCAATGGTAGGATTAAATGATGGGACGCATTAAAAGAACTAATGCAAGAAATAAACCAAGTAAAAGTCGAATGGAACACTTTGAAAACCACTCGGTTCTTTTCAAAACTAAAACTTTTAAACGCGGAGCTTGAACCACTCCTTTTAAAAGCTATCTCGTTCCATCGATTATATCAAGTTCACTACGTTCACGGTTTCGCCAAAACCATCCGTAGCCCTCCATCATTTCGGTTAAATATTCGGTAGTATTCAAGCTATGTATTTTGACCTCACGCCAAGGCATAGTGATTGGTAGCTGCCGGATATTTATCCGTTGCATAGATAGAATGCGTTGATTTGAGACAGTCGTACTGCCGTTTTGGCCTACGTCAAGGGTAGGTACGGGTGGGTTCAAATTAACCAGGATAATGATGGGAAGAACTTGACATGTGACTTATGACATTTTGACCTCACGCCAAGGTCATAAGAGCATGGGGCAAAAATCCACATCGGGAGTTTCATAAGTACTGAAACTTGCTAGCGTTGCATACCATTTGGAGTGTGATAATTCTGGTAGGATTCCTTCGGTTTTATCACGCGATGATATTTGGATCCCGATCCTACTGTGAGTATATGCTACTCCTCGGGAAAACTCTCACTTAACGATCAATGCTATAAACCTAGTAGGTGCCTAGAAAGGTGTTAGCGGGGCTACGCCCACAGGGAAAAGAGGTTACTTAATTAAGGAACTTCGCGAAAGCGTTGGAAAACCTCCCTCGAAGTACCGACACTGGCCTGGCTGAACGGTTAAGCAAGTATTGTACGGTGAGAATGATCCCGGCTAATCCTTTTCTTTATGGTTTGAGAAGGGATTCGAGAGACAGTGGGAGCCATCCAGTTTAGACAAACTAAAAACCACTCTAAACTTGCAAGAGCATCATGCTAAAGTGTTTCTTTTCTCTCTCCTAATTGCAGCGACCATTCAAGATGACCGGACTTAAGTTACTATTAGATAAAAACATATTGACAGGGCCAAACTACAAAGATTGGCTCAGGAATGTCAAGATGGCTATCACTTATGACAAGCTGGGGTATATACTTACCACCAAAGCTCCCCCCGTCCCAGGTCCCACCTCCAGCGTCGCGGATGTAGAAATCCGCAAGACATGGGAGATAGATTGCGCGAGGGCCAAATGCCTCGTACTAGCCTCGATGGACAATGACCATCAGAGGAGGCACGAGAATATGGACCTAGAGTCCATATTTCTCCATACAAAAGAACTGTATGGAGAGCAGTCTCGTATCGCAAGATACGAAGTGTCGAAGAAGCTCTTTTCGGCAAGGTTGGCCGTCGGATCATCGGTAGCGGACCACGTGCTTAAGATGATCGGCTACATAGAGGAGCTCGCGGACCTTGGGACCACGTTGGAGAATGAACTCTATACTGATCTGATTCTCCAGTCCCTTCCTTCCACTTACGCCCAGTTCATTCTTAACTTCAACATGCAAGGAAAGGAGGTTGAACTTGCCGAGCTTCTGAACATGTTGAGGACTGCTGAGGGCACCCTACAGAAGGGTAGGGAGACATCCACTTTGTTTGTAGGAGGATCTTCCTCTTCTAGGTCCAGGGCGAAAGCCAAGGGCAAGAAGAAGAAAGCCCCCGCCAAACCAAGAGGCGGTGTCGGTAAAGTGGATACGAAGGGAAAGGGTAAAGCAACAAAGGTAGCGGGGAAGCTGGTGGGGAAGGAAGAATGCTTCTATTGTCACAAAAGTGGTCACTGGAAACAAGATTGCAAGGCTTGGAAAGCCAGAACACAGGATTTGAAGCGAGTTGCAGCTTCAGCTTCAGGTGTGTATGTTATTGAAAATTGTCTATCAATAAACTCTAATTCCTGGGTATTGGATACCGGATCAGGATCTCATATCTGTAATTCTTTGCAGGCGTTGAGAAAGCGTAGAGTTTTGAAGACAGGTGACATGACCCTCAGAGTTGCGAACGGTGCTAGCATGGATGCTGAGGCCGTGGGGGACTATCACCTGGGATTATCAGATGGACACTTTTTGGTTTTGCGTAGTTGTTATTATGTACCAAATGCAACCTGTAATATCATTTCTGTATCTTTATTATCTAAAGAAGGTTATGAATTTGCATTTGTAAGTAATGTAGTGAACATTCACCTTAATCAAGTGTTGATTGGGTCAGGTACATTAAACAACGGTATTTACGTTTTAAACCAACCACAGGTTTTCAATATCCAGAATACACACAAAAGAAAGTCTCCAGAGATTAATAAAACTTTCTTATGGCATTGTAGACTGGGTCACATCAATGAGAGAAGATTGACTAAGTTACATACTGAAGGATACTTAGATTCGTTCGAATATCAATCGTATGCAACTTGTCAATCCTGTCTCAAAGGAAAGATGACAAAGGCTCCGTTTTCTGGACACGGAGAAAGAGCGAGCGAGCTCTTGGGACTCGTACACAGCGACGTGTGCGGTCCAATGTCTACACATGCGCGAAGCGGTTATTCTTACTTCATTACCTTTACGGATGATTTTTCAAGGTACGGTTATGTCTTCTTAATGAAACATAAATCCGAGGCTTTTGAAAAATTCCAGGAATATAAGAATGAAGTAGAAAAACAAACAGGCAAAAGTATCAAGATCCTAAGATCGGATCGAGGAGGAGAATACTTAAGTGCCGAATTCCTGAACTATTTAAAAGAGAATGGAATTCTCTCTCAGCTTACTCCTCCATACACTCCGCAACATAATGGTGTATCGGAGAGACGGAACCGAACCCTATTGGATATGGTACGGTCCATGATGAGTAACGCTGAGTTACCGCGATCGTTCTGGGGGTATGCGCTAGAAACAGCTGCATATCTTTTGAACCGTGTTCCCACTAAGACTGTGCCTACCACACCATATGAGTTATGGAGTGGGAAGAAACCCTATCTTAATCACATTAAGACATGGGGATGTCCAGCTTTTGTAAAAAAGCAGCATGCGGACAAGCTCGAGGCACGCTCAGTACAGTGCAAGTTTGTGGGATATCCAAAGAACTCCAAGGGATATTACTTCTATACTGAAGAGGAACAAAAAGTCCTTGTTTCTCGCCATGCCCACTTTCTAGAACATCAGTTCATAGAAAAAGAAATAAGTGGGAGCGCAATAGAACTGGAAGAAATTCCAGAACCACAAACTATTACTGAAAGTTTAGTGGAACCAGAAGGTTCAAAAGAACAGGACATTCCCCTGCCACTCCGCAGGAGTAGTAGGCAGTCTCATCCGCCCGAGAGGTACTACGGTTTTCTCATTGACGGGGATAGAGAGGACTGCATCCTAGATTGTGATGAGCCTACTAGCTTCCAGCAAGCCATTCAGAGCGTCGACTCGGTAAAATGGCTGGATGCAATGCGGACCGAGATGGAGTCCATGTACACCAACAAAGTATGGACGTTGGACATTGCTCCAGACGGGGTAAAACCCGTAGGATGCAAGTGGATCTTCAAAAGGAAGATTGGTGTAGATGGACAGGTTGAGACCTATAAAGCTAGATTGGTAGCAAAGGGTTTTCGTCAGCGACCTGGTTTGGACTATGACGAAACCTTTTCTCCAGTAGCTATGCTGAAATCCATTCGGATCCTTCTTGCCATCGCTGCTTTCCACGATTATGAGATTTGGCAGATGGACGTAAAGACAGCTTTTCTAAATGGTCATTTAGAGGAGTGTGTCTATATGGACCAGCCAGAGGGTTTCATTCAGGGTGGGAGCAGCGGAAAGGTGTGCAAGTTGCTCAAGTCCATTTATGGACTCAAGCAGGCATCGCGGAGTTGGAACATCTGTTTTGATGAGACGGTCAAAGAATTTGGCTTTATCAAAAATCCAGATGAACCATGCATCTATTGTAGATTTGTAGCGAGAACTGTAGTATTCCTCGTTTTATACGTGGATGACATTCTCTTAATAGGAAATGACATTCCTATGCTACAATCTGTCAAGGGGTTCTTGTCACACAGGTTCTCCATGAAAGACCTGGGTGATGCCTCCTACATTCTGGGTATCCGGATCTACCGTGACAGATCCAAGAGGATATTAGGACTCTCGCAGTCCAGGTACATCGACACCATACTGAAGAGATTCAGTATGGAAGATTCCAAGCGCGGTAATCTACCGGCTTGTCACGGGATCACCCTCTCCAAAGAGATGTCTCCCAAGACTGATTTGGAGAGGGATCGCATGTCTATTATACCCTACGCTTCTGCGGTAGGCTCTATAATGTATGCGATGTTGTGTACCAGACCGGATGTGGCTTATGCACTGAGTGTGGTAAGCAGGTATCAGTCAAACCCTGGGGAGAAACATTGGATAGCAGTAAAGAACATTCTCAAGTACCTGAGAAGGACTAAGGAGATGTTCTTGGTGTATGGCGGAAAAGACCTGCAGGTTGAGGCCTTTGCTGACTCCAGCTTCCAGAGTGACAAGGATGATTCCAAGTCCATGTCGGGTTTTGTCTTTACCCTCAATGGAGGGGCGGTGTGTTGGAAGAGCTCCAAACAGGAAACCGTTGCTGACTCGACTATGGAAGCGGAATACATCGCTGCATCTGATGCCGCAAAAGAAGCTGTCTGGATAAGGAAGTTCTTGAAAGAACTTCAGGTGGTTCCGTCCATTGTTGACCCAATACCTCTGTATTGCGACAACAACGGGGCTATAGCTTTAGCGAAGGAACCCAGGTCCCATCAGAAATCCAGACACATCTTAAGGCGGTATCACCTGATCAGGGAGATCGTAGATCGCCAGGAGATCGAGGTCCGGAGAGTTGCATCAGAGGATAACACAGCAGATCCATTCACGAAGGCCCTACCCCAGACTCAGTTCGAGCGGCTGATCGAGATGATAGGTCTTCGATACGCCAGTACATGGCCTTAGTGCAAGTGGGAGATTGTTAGTGTATATGCCCTAGAGGCCATTACTGTATCATACTAGCTTGTATATTACTTAATGGAAGCTTGGGATATTCACAGTTGTATATACAATCTTGCTCGAAATGGTAGTATGCTACTTGGTTTGTCTCTGCTTTAATATGTGCATGTGTTTCTTTTAGCATATTGCTGGTATACATATTAGTAGAGCCCTTAGGATCTTTGCTTGATTACCAGCGTTGTGATGGCGCTCGCACTCGTGGGAGCTGGGTAATCTATAAGCACATCCTTATACAGGTCCCTGGTCGTTGGACTATCGAGACAGGGCATCGATACTCCGGAGTAGACTAGCGTATGCGCTTCTCATCCCAGTGTGGGAGACGGTCTGTCCCACAGCCGTTAGTACGTCGTACTTGGGATAGTATGCGGGTGCTCGTTAGGTTACGAGTACACTGGACAGGACTCGTAGGGAACTGTTGGTTGGTAATATACCTATCGTCAGTTATCAGTTCCCAGGTGACATGAGTACAGCTTAGTCCGCTGACTTGACACTGTCACTTCGCCTCGAGTGTGTTCCCACTGCACTTTGATTACTACCCTACCACGGCTCAAAGGAGCTGTGCAAACAGGTAGTTTTTGGGTGCAGTCCCGAAGCACTTGGAGGCAGTGACGGTTAGACAGGATTCGTCTCTCCCGGTATTGGGGGTTGACATCGCGCTGTGTCTAGGAGAGCCATTACACGAGTAGTCCCTGGCCAGGGCAAGCGAGATATACTGGCAGGTTTCCAGTGTTATCTCAGGGTGTTCTGGGCTACACTCCGACACGACTTGTACCGCTATTAGGGGACTGACGTTCACCGCCCCCCTAGGCCCGCCATGCGATGTATCAGACGAACAGACCGGACTGTACGGAGACTGTCACATACAGGCTCAGTAGGAGTGCAGATGGGGTTCACCTCGTCAGTCTTCTTATCGACATCTACCTGGGGACCGTTACGTACAGCTAGTGCCGCTTGCGGTCTGTGGTTAAACCCACTGCCAGCGTAGTGTCGAGTCTTTAGAGTCCCACACAGAGAGCTATTCGCCTTTAGGCAAAACGAGTAGAGGTCGCATGGTTTTGCGACAGGGTTCGTTCGCATCCGCGCACTTGTGCACGTTTGCTGTCCGGACAGTTTATACTAGCGGGCTTTGGTTTAAGCCGGATCCTAGTATATGATTTGAGATTGGTTTTTCTCAGGGTATTCGTGTTCCTCGGATCACGAATGCGGGTGCGTATGCACAGTTGCTTGAGATTGGGGGAGAGGACCTTGTTTTGGGTTAATGGCATTTGTCATTTTATTAACCCTATTGTTTTTGTGTGGATTATTGTTAATTGATAATTAGCTTAATTATTGTGCATGGTTGTTGTTGACAATTTGACTTCATTGACTTGTTGACCATGTTGACAACTTGACCATAATCATTTCATTTGGAATATGCTCTTTGATCTTTGCAAAAATGAAATGATAATGGTCAATTCATGATTTATCATGACAATTTTCAAGCTAATTATCTAATTAGAATTATCCTCACATATTAGTGAGAATGGCTCACTATTATTCTCATTCTCTCATTCTATTTCTCTCTCTTGCTCATCCTCTCCCTCAAGCTCTCTCCCTCTCATGTGTTGAGAAACAAAAAGCTTGAGAAAAACCCTCTCTTGATCTTTTCTACTCACTTCTAGGGTTCAAGTCTTAGCATTTCTTGCACTCTAGTTACTCCTAGCTTGGAGTTGAAGCCAAAGGTGGTGGCTTTCGGGTGGATCCTTCTTTGACGGGAGAAGACAAACAAGGTGACCCTATTCTACCATACCTAGGAGCAAGGAGAGAAGGACTAAAGACCAAAGGTATAACCTTTCTTCACTTAGCTACTTTGTAGTTAGGGTTAGCTAGTTTATGTTTAGCAAAGATCCTCACAAGTTTAGTCCATGTTGCCTAAGTCATAAAAATCCGATTTTTATTATGTTTTCCGCCTCCCCGTAAGCACCGGGGTGGGCAACACGGACTTACAGTATGATTGGTCCATAGCCAACCAAGGCGACAGATTATAAATTATCATTACAACGGGCCATGTGCTGTGACTTCCAGCCATATAGTTGAATGGGCAGAAGCCATCAGTAGCCAGTCCGAGCCGGACATTGCGAGGATCGCTACTGAATATTGCGTGCCTCCTATCGAAATCCTTCCATGCCGGTGAATCTCTTGGATGGCTCATTTTTCCATTTTCGCTTGGAGGAGCACGGTGATGCCAAATCATTGCCTCGGCTGTTTTCTTGCACCAGAATATCCTCTGTAACCTCTGTGTTATGGGAAAGTATTGTGCTATCTTCACAGGTATATCAGGCTTCTTATCAGAATCTTTCGGCTTATACCTGGCATTTTGATTGATGCATTTTCTGACGTGTATATGTAAAAAGTAACGACAATCAAAAAATTATATTGACCGCAATCAAACTACGGTGTCGGATGTAGTTTGTAGTGAGTGCGGATCGTCCACAGGGATTGCACGATTCAATTGTATTTCGATACGTTTGAAATGAAATGTTAAGCAACAATAAACGAAAACATGATTCAAGAATGATTTGTATTCGAGTGTCACTATTCTTATGCAAGAATCAAGAAACTATAAACAATCAAGAATCGGTGTTTTGATAATATTTCCAATCAACAATTAAGAATCTAAAAGAGGCTCGTAGGAATCGATCGGATCGATAGACGTGATGTAATCTAAAGATATCGTGTTCTTGTCCTTCGAAGGATTGATACTAGATCGATGATCATCGACAAGAGTTAGGGTTTTCTCGTGAAACTAGGGTTTCATCTTATCCCTTGTTCTATTGTCGATATCATTCACATTCTAGCCTCTAGCAATTTCAAGAAACGATCCTAACTCCCCCATTTTGAACGATGTCAATCAAGAAAGCATCGAAACAAAATGGGTTGTCGGTTCTTGAACTTGCTAGGGTTTACAAACCATCGTAGGAATCAAGAATCGATTAAAGCTTTGTTACATCATCATTCTACAACCGTCTCGACTCCTTTACGAGCGGAGTTTTATTCACACATCACCACAAAGATAATATTCAAGAATTGTAAAGATAACATGATGCGGAATTTAAAGAAAACAAGATAAAAGAATATCACCTTTTATTTAATCAACAATTTCAATACATTCTTTCAAGAATCTACAAGAAGAAGAAATCGATCGTTGACTCGGCTTCGCTCGTCTCCGTGGATCGTGGATCTACTTTGATCTCTTGCCCAATTGAAGATCGGCTCGGCTCATAAAAGGGTTGAAGGCATCTTGCTTGGCTTGCACTCAAGATCTTGAATTGTGGTTGGATTTAGGGTTAGGGTTTCCTACAAGCTCTCTCACTAAAGTTGAGGAAGAGGGGATGAAGAAAGAGATTGATTTTTCTAAGCTTTCCCAATGTTGAATCCTAGGTTGAATAATTTCTAAATGATGAGCCTAGGGTCTTATTTATAGAACTCCCAAACCCTAGGTTTAGGTTTGAATTAGAACTTTCCCTCCCAAAGTTTGTTGAAGAGTTTCTAGAAGGAGTTTGTTAGGAGTTAGCTTAGGGTTTAAGCTAGGGTTTAGGGAAAGTTCTAGAATAATAGGCTAATTAAGTGAAGCTCAAAGTGTTTGCTGATCTGGTAGAACTCTCTGGAGTTTTCTGGAAATTTGTGTGCATTTCTGGAATGTGGGCCCAAGTAGAAGCATTTTGGTCCAAAGAAAACTTGATGATGTCACCATATAGCCGCGCTTCCGCGGCATAAGAAGGCTATGGCCGCGGATGCGCGGCCATGTTAGAGCTTTGGGATCTGGGTCTTCTGCAGTTGTCTTATACTTCTGTTTGGGCTTTTCTCTGATGTTTTGAATTGCAGTTTCCCTTCTGTGTTGATACCAGATTTGATTTTAGTGAGTTTACGAGCAATTGTAATGGTCGAGCAATGTAATGATCGAGCAAGCTTCTCTTTTCCTGCACAGACTTTGAAACAAGGGTTGCAAGATATAGAAAATATGCCATGTAATGCAATGCAGTCAATTTCCCTAGAAATGCCGGTTTTAAGGTTGAATACATGTAATCTGATATTTTGCGACCGATTTGCTAATATGTAGAATATGAATGTCGAACACTTCTAATTGTATGCAGATGATATGGAAATTGCCGGTTAAAATATGCAATATTTTCGACTGATCACATCTCCGCATGTTGGACACTCTTTCAAATCTGAATTCTCTTTCCGGTACAACACGAAATTTTTAGGACATGCTTGAATCTTCTCGCACTTTAGACCCAAATCAGACATCATCTTCTGGGGTTCGTACCAGCTTTCGGGCACATTATTTCCCGGAGGCATCAAGAACGAAAGAAGCATTGTGAATGACTTGTTACTCCATCCATTTAGGCACTTAATCTGGAAAAATTGGACGAACCATGAGAGGGTGGAATACTTCGCATTCTCATAAATTGGTTTCCAAGCATCACTCATGAAATTTTCATATTTATCCGCACGCGGTCCTTGACCGGAAGGAAAGTCATCTTCGGTACGAATAGATTCACCTAGGGCAGCCTCTACCATATCCTCCATTTCTTCTGATGGAAATAAATTTCTGTCTCCTGCCGCATTACCGAATTCTTCTTCTACTCCTGCCGCATTATCGTGTTCTCCTTTTTCTTCTGCCGCAGTACTGCATTCTTCTCCTTCCCCGTGATATTTCCAAGTTGTATAAAGTCTAGTAAACCCATGTTTTACAATATGAAGCTCTGCCAATTCTAACTTCTGCCAGTACTTATTGCCACATCTATCGCACGGACAGAGAATCTTCTCTATTATGATCTTATTATGTGCGCGTGCAAATTCAACGAAAGCAGCAACTCCTGCGACAAACTTAGGTTGCATACGTTGTTTCCAATCCACATACATCCAGTCCTTAACTCTGACGTACGCATGGGCCATGTTAGACTGTATAACATATAAATTGTAGGTTATGCTAACTATATTGAGAAATATAAGAACGGGATAGTTACTAACAAAGGAGAAAATCCGTGTATATGCTTTGTGTGTGCGTTTGTCGTTGAAAAGAATAAATTATCGCACGTATGTTAACCGATAGACGGGGACTAAATGGCGCTTTTAGTTTCATATATGAGTATCGATGGGAATATGAAGGTTTCATATTATCATATATTGGTTTTAACCCGAACATCTCGAATCGCTCTCTAATTATGCGTTTGTTGTGTATTCTTGTTGTATGTGTGTGTTCCGGCTGTCGGGGTTAGGCTTCTATCCCATTAAGAATGTGTAGAGCGAACGCCCATCACTTGTGCTTTCAACCGTTTCGAGTAAATTTCGGCAGCACCTCCCCGCTGTTCTCCTAGTACACTGTAATAGAATAGATAATCATTTCAAAGCCGTGAAACAACGTTGAAATGAACATCTAATCTAACTTTGTACACGGAGAACCAGCGGAAAGTTACCGACGAAATATCTCGAAACGGATGAAAACACAAGTGAATGAAGGCGTTTGCTTTATAGATTCTTAATTTGTCCACACGGGACAAATCTATGGGTTACTATACGATTGAATTTTCTCGTCGCGTAGACTATACGACGGTTGTTAGTATCGAGCTATACTGTCCGATATTTAACAACCTTCGTATAGTTCTAGATCATGACGAGCATCGCACGTATGTTAACCGATAGACGGGGACTAAGTGGCGCTTTTAGTTTCATATATGAGTATCGATGAGAATATGAAGGTTTCATATTATCATCGAATATCATATATTGGTTTTAACCCGAACATCTCGAATCGCTCTCTAATTATGCGTTTGTTGTGTATTTTTGTTGTATGTGTGTGTTCCGGCTGTCGGGGGTAGGCTTCTATCCCATTAAGAATGTATAGAGCGAACGCCCATCACTTGTGCTTTCAACCGTTTCGAGAAAATTTCGGCAGCACCTCCCCGCTGTTCTCCGAGTACACTGTAATAGAATAGATAATCATTTCAAAGCCGTGAAACAACGTTGAAATGAACATCTAATCTATCTTTGTACACAGAGAACCAGCGGAAGGTACCGACGAAATATCTCGAAACGGATGAAAACACAAGTGAATGAAGGCGTTTGCTTTATACATTCTTAACTTGTCCACACGGGACAAATCTATGGGTTACCATACGATTGAATTTTCTCGTCGCGTAGACTATACGATGGTTGTTAGTATCGAGCTATACTGTCTGATATTTAACAACCTTCGTATAGTTCTAGATCACGACGAGCATCGTACGTATGTTAATCGATAGACGGGGACTAAGTGGCGCTTTTAGTTTCATATATGAGTATCGATGAGAATATGAAGGTTTCATATTATCATCGAATATCATTTATTGGTTTTAACCCGAACATCTCGAATCGCTCTCTAATTATGCGTTTGTTGTGTATTCTTGTTGTATGTGTGTATTCCGGCTGTCGGGGGTAGGCTTCTATCCCATTAAGAATGTATAGAGCGAACGACCATCACTTGTGCTTTCAACCGTTTCGAGTAAATTTCGGCAGCACCTCCCCGCTGTTCTTCGAGTACACTGTAATAGAATAGATAATCATTTCAAAGCCGTGAAACAACGTTGAAATGAACATCTAATCTATCTTTGTACACGGAGAACCAGCGGAAAGGTACCGACGAAATATCTCGAAACGGATGAAAACACAAGTGAATGAAGGCATTTGCTTTATACATTCTTAACTTGTCCACACGGGACAAATCTATGGGTTACCATACGATTGAATTTTCTCGTCGCGTAGACTATACGACGGTTGTTAGTATCGAGCTATACCGTCCGATATTTAACAACCTTCGTATAGTTCTAGGTCACGACGAGCATCGCATGTATGTTAACCGATAGACGGGGACTAAGTGGCGCTTTTAGTTTCATATATGAGTATCGATGAGAATATGAAGGTTTCATATTATCATCGAATATCATATATTGGTTATAACTTGAAAAACATGCCGTTGAAACAAATTATTGTTCTCCACCTTGCACTCTCTTAACAATGGTACATGCATTAAACATGTAAGAGCTATCTATAACAACTCTAAAGTTTCACCTGTTGGGTTCAACAAAAAGGTTTTTGATATAACAAACACAATCTTCCTCAATTTTTCCCTTGAATCGATGTGAAATTAATAGTGTCCATATGACACAATGGATATATTTTCTACACAAAAGGAAAAAGGTAAACAATAGTAAAACAATTGTAATTCTATCAAGTATCCATAATGAAAAAGAATAATTAGCAAACTAAAAATTAATCACTAATGAAAAACAAACAAAAGTGCTTATTATTATACTTCAGAGGTTATAAGTGCTTGACCCCCATAGTACATAGGCTGTATCCGCAATAAACACTTTTCTATATACTTGGGTGTATAGAATTTCTAAAAGTTACACACGGTTTTTCTATATCCAATTATTTCCTTTCACTACAAAACCCTTTATATTTTCTAATAGGTACCAAGAACTTTCAAAGTTTTTGGATATGCACAAAAAGAAAGCATCGCCAATAAGATTGACATAACCCAAATGACTTTGACCCATTACATATCAATGTCATGGTCTTTCACTATTTTTCAAACAAATACCATAGACTTTGTTTGTTACAAATAAATACCATGAAGTTTTAACGTTTTCACATAATTTCCATAGACTTTGTTGTTTACAAATACATACCATTGACTTCCAACGTTTTCCAGATAAATACCATGAACTTTGTTGTTTACAAATAAATACATGAACTTTCAGCGTTTTTTAGATAAATCCCATAGACTTTCATGGACCTTTTTCTCATATAAAAACCATGGACTGTGTTATTCACAAATCAACAGTATCGACTTTCACTATTTTCCAGATCAATCCCCTAAAATTTCACCTTTTTAACCCTAACCCAGCCCCAGCCGAACCCCAACCCAACACCAAACCCTAACCCGGCCTAACCCTAACCCCAACCCAGCCCCAGCCGAACCCCAACCCAACACCAAACCTTAACCCGGCCTAACCCTAACCCCAACCCAGCCCCAGCCGAACCCCAACCCCAACACCGAACCCCTACCGAACCCTAACCCTAACCCTAACCCCAACACCAGCCGAACCCCAACCGATCGAACCCGTACCCTAACCCTAATCCTAACCCTAACCACAACCGATACCTAATCCTAACCCTCATCGCTACCCTAACATTATTAAAATAATGTTTAACTAACCTGTAGGCGACGACGGAGACGCAATCGGCGACGACGAGGGCAGTGGCGACAACGAGAACGGAGGGCGGTGGCGACGACGAGATCACTGCAGGCGGTGGCGACGAGGATTCGGCTTGGATTCGGCGACGACGAGATCACTGTAGGGCGGTGGCGACGACGATCTCGATTTGGGGATTTGGATTCGCGCGAACAATAGAGAGAATAAGAAATAATCAGTGTAGGGATCGATCACTTAAATCCCTATTTATATGCCCCTACGGATATACTCGTAGGTGCTTGGTTTGCGGCTCCGTAGGGGCAAACAACACTTTAAGATTTAATAATTTTTAAATAAATATTGAAGGACCGTAGGGGCAACCGTTTGGCCATACGGATTAATCCGTAGGGCCAAACTTTATCTGCCCCTACGGATGTTGTTATCCGTAGGGGCAACCCCCTATTTTACTAGTGGTAATGGCTCTCCTAGACAGAGCGCGATGTCGACCCCCAATACCGGGAGAGACGAATCATGTCTAACCGTCACTACCTCCAAGCGCTTCGGGACTGCACCCAACTACTACCTGTTTGCATGACTCCTTTGAGCCGTGGTAGGGTAGTAATCTAAGTACAGTAGGAACACACTCGAGGCGAAGTGACAGTGTCAAGTCAGCGGACTAAGCTGTACACATGTCACCTGGGAACTGATAACTGATGATAGGTATAATACCAACCAACAGTCCCCGACGAGTCCTGTCCAGTGTACTCGTAACCTAACGAGCACCCGCATACTATCTTAAGTACGACGTAATGACGGCTGTGGGACAGACCGTCTCCCCCGCTGGGATGAGAAGCGCATACGCTAGTCTACTCCGGAGTATCGATGTCCTGTCTCGATAGTCCAACGACTAGGGACCTGTATAAGGATGTGCTTATGGATTACCCAGCCCCCATGAGTGTGACTGCCATCACAACGCTGGTAATCAAGTAAAGATCCTAAGGGCTCTACTAATATGTATAAGCGATATGCTAACAGAAACACATGCACATATTGAAGTAGAGACAAACCAAGTAGCATACTACCATTTTGAGCAAGATTGTATATACAACTGTGAATATCCCAAGCATCCATTAAGTAATATACAAGCTAGTATGATACAGTAATGGCCTCTAGGGCATATACACTAACACACTAGTGGGGGCGGGTTAGTCTACAAGCACATCCTTTTTCAGGTCCCTAGTCGTAGGATTATCGAGACAGGGCATCGATACTCCGGAGTAGACTAGTGTGCATGCTCTCATCCTAGTTGGGGAGATGGTCTGTCCCACAGCCATCAGTACGTCAAACCGGAGATAGTATACAGGTGCTCGTTGGGTTACGGGTACACCGGACAGGACTCGCAGGGAACTGTTGGTTGGTATTATACCCGTCGTCAGTTAACAGTTCCCAGGTGACATGATTACAGCATAGTCCGCAGACTTGACACTGCTACTTCGCCTCGAGTGTGTCCCACAGTTCTTAGATTGCTACCCTACCACGGACCAAAGGAGTCGTGCAAACATGTAGCAGTTGGGTGCAGTCCCGAGCACTTGAAGGCAGTAGTGGTTAGACAGGATTCGTCTCTCTCGGTATTGGGAGTTGATATCGCACAGTGTCTGGAGAGCCATTACGCAAAGTCCCTGGCCAGGGCAAGCGAGATTTACTGGTAGGTTTTCCAGTAGTTTCTCAAGGTGTAATGGGCTTCGCTTCGACACGATTTATACCGCTTTTAAGTGACTGACGCTTGCCGCCCCCTAGGCCCGATATGCGATAGTCCTAGACGAACAGACCGGACTGTACGGAGATTGTCACATCAGGCTCAGTAGGAGTTGGATGGGTTTCCTCATCGGCCTTCTTATCGACATCTACCTGGGGACCGTTACGTACAGCTAGTGCCGCTTGCGGTTTGTGGTTAAACCCACAACCAGCGTAGTAGTCGAGTCTTTAGAGTCCCACACAGAGAGTTTCCCTTCTCCGGACGAAACGATATAGAGGTCGTATGGTTTTACGACAGGGTTCGGAAATGCACGTGCATTTATGAACGTACGATGTTCGGACATTTTTTACTAGCCGGCTTTGGTTTAAGCCAGATTCTAGTATCGGATTATTGGATTTAAACAGTCTTAAGTTTTTCCGTGTTTTCACGGATAGGAGGGGCGTTCTCGTAATTTGGCGAGAAGCTTCTAAAAGGAAGATGACTTGGGGGCTAAGGTGGCATTTGCATTTATTGATTTAGTGACTCATTTGTGTGATTCATTCATGTAGTTAACGGTGCATTAAATGGCTAATGACTCATGAGATGAATCACACATAATGAATAAATGAAGCATGACGATAAATCATTTGATTTTATTCTTTTAATAAATCATTATGCTTCATATATTCAAATGATATCATTATTTCATTTCATTCTCACTCTCACCTTCTCTCTCCTCAAGCTCTCTCTCTTCAAACCCTAATCCTAACCTCTGATGTGTTGAGATCAAGGATTAGCAAGACTCATTAATCCATAATCATACTCTATATTACCTAGGCGACTTTGATTAGCAATTAGAGTAACATAGTTACCTCAAGATTAGAGGGAAAGCTTGGAGTAGAAGCTCTCGGGTGGATCGTCTATTACAAAGAGGAGGCCGACGAGGAGGTGGTTAACAAGAAGAAAAAGGATTTGTTTCAATAGGTATAATCTTCTTTCATAGTAGCTAATTACTCCTATGATAGTGTTAGTTATAGTTTAGCAAAGATCCTTTCGGTTAGTCGATGTTGTTTTAAACAAAATAATTGTTTTACCTATTCCGCCTCCCCCCAAGTAGTGCGGTGTACAACGTCGAGTTACAATATATATCCTCATAATTTCATGCACACTCCTTTATGATATTTATGTGCATACAGCGTTGATTATATGGGTGGACGAAATCCACATGCATACATATCTTGATTTCGGTTGGACGAGATCCATATACTTGCATTGATTATTACTGTTGGATATTATCCACATGCATATAGGTATTGACTAACTTGTTGGCACATATACAGACCCGGTCATCCTAGATATCATAGTATTACTATATGATATAGTTGACCTAGGAATCGGTATTTATTCGATTTCTACTTGTAGATTTATTTCTATTCACGAGTTGGCAACTCAACCCCGTTGTGCCACAGTTCTTGCAGGTTGACCGCGTGGATCAATAGCGGCATCGCTGGCACACAGTTTCCTTTAGGTGTTTTGCAGTGGTAGGTGGGACATTTGTATCGTACTCACTCTTGTATTACATTTTATATTGTATCTAGTTAACTCCATCAATCAATCAAAATTAGTGATTTGTATAAGTAATGAGACTTGGTGAGACTGTGGTTGCGAGACTTAAAGCGAGGGGTTGCCGCTACTTGTGAGTTATATGTCATGCTTTTCTTTATCTTTTGTGGTGAACTTCGCCGTTGGGCGTCGTATACTTTTATATATTGTCTTGCGTGGTTGTGATCCACCGTTTGGCGAAGAGCTAGCTCCCGCTTGGGAATACCATTATTCTTTTTATGTACTTATGGTTTTAGATCAAAATATACAAAGGAGGTGCTGCCATAATTTTTAAAAGACGAAACATGTTTTCAAACTAGAAAATTTCACTTGCATCGTTCATGTTCTTTTCCTATGCATTAAGAAAACTCGATTTCATTATACCTTTATTTCAAACTTCACCTCCTTTATTTTTCTAAAAGGTTTAGATTTCTGGGTTTCAGCTTACTTGAATTCCGTTACGCCTTTAGACGTTGCGTGATTCAAGTGCTGGTCACGAGCTAATAATTCGGGTCGTGATGAAGTTGGTATCAGAGAGCTAGGTTTAACCTTTGTTCGAATATATGTTTGACTATGCGGAGTCTAGGGCGGGTATGTATTTCGGAACCTAGGCTTGACCTTACGGAATTTAGACTTGAACGGGGGAGTATTAGACCCGAACATTCATTTCATAGGCTGACCCTGATTGATGGAGTTGGTAGCTTGAGTAGAGTGACGTACCGTACGTATGTTCCACGGCATATTTATGATACTATACTCCACTTAAGAAATCTTAGGATGTACATATTTTTGAGACCAGTGATTCTCTTCGTATCCATGATTATACATCCATTTGGGATCCTCGATTCTATTAGTTTCGTGATCATACCTTCATTGATGCTGTTCCTTCTTATGATCATTTATCAATTCTGGATCTGTCGTTTCCTCTCATGCCGTTGATCTGCTCTCTTCGATACTCGATTGAGGTTCCTGTCACCATGTTTGAGCGCAGATTGAGCTGCTGCTAGTGTTGCGGTCAGGGCGAGCTCGTCTGGTACGAGGGCCAACCATTGTGTTTTCTGGTGACACGGGAACGTCTAGAGATAGTATTTATGTTGTGACCTCTCAGATGATGCGAGTGTTTGGTTTTGCACCGGATGATCGGGCCTTTGTTAGAGCTGCCAGCTGCGAGAGGATTGTTGATGTACAGCATACCTCAGAGATATTGATGTCGCCTACCGTGCAGACAGATGATGTAGCTGTTGTTGAGATTAATAGAATGTCGCTTCCAGAGCTTACGAGCTAAGATCGCCGGAGCTTCTAGGCAGAAATGCGACAGATGATAGCTAGTCTACCCCGATTTGAGAGACAAAGGTGATTCGTCAGGTTGATGCGCCGACACAGGCCCAGTTGAGTTGAAAATTTTCAGTGTGGAGAGTCTTACTCAGATCTAGAGCAGACCGATCCAGAGACGACTGCCGATGTATCACCTTTCCTGGAGGATTGAGGCATTGTTTAGCATGCGGGTGAAGAATAGTCACATGCGGTATTGGCAAAGCTAAAAGGTTCGAACGAGTGCCAGGACACCATTTTCCCATGTTTAAAGTGTTCGGAGGAACATGCAGGTAATTCTGTGGACCCTCTAGAAGAATGAAACCCTAACTCGACATGATGACATGGAACCGCTTTGAACCTTAGGGTTTGTGGCAGTTTAGCGGTGCCATCGGTGAGGCTTGGGTTTGCCTTTCTACGGCTGGTCCAGAGGTGCTGTGGTATATACCAGATATTTTTAGACTGCGCTGAGGTGTTGAGCCTTTGGGAAATTTTGGGACCTCGATGACTCAATCGAAAAGTTTGACATCGTCCAGATACCATGTGATAAGAGATCAGCAAGCTGACCAGCTTCGGATAGAGGACCTCACCCAGATGCATTGTGAGTTGATCGAGAACGGACGAGTATTGAGTATTCCTCCGATGGTTGTGGCGAGCTTCCGAGGACGTGCTCGGCCAGATATCTTCTACCGAGTGATGAAGATACCGAGTTTGTGACTTCGAGTTCGTGCGAGAGACTTCGGATTGACCGTGGCCGAGAACAGTTGCAATGCGCAGATAGCATGGTGTGACGTCATAGTGGACGATGATACAGACGAGTGGGAGCCAGAGGTTCATGTGAGATGCTGAAGAGCTGTTGCTACTCCCCATCGAGATCAGAGACCTGATATGCTTACAGAGGCATTTGGAAACGGCCAGTTTACGAGGAAAAGTGTGCGGAACACGCAGATGCCCAGAAAAGAGGGAAGATTATGCAAGAGTACCAGCCTCCGTATAGTTCGGCATAGGCGAGGTCGGAAGAGACCCTGAGCAGGATTCCTTCCGGGACACTGCTGCAATGAGATTTGCACCCAGGATCAGATGTTTCACGCGTATTCAGAGAACCAAAGGCCGATGCCAGGGAAGTGCTGCACTACGAGTAGTGGCGATGATTGACCGGGAGATGACCAGAGAAGTGCCGGAATGGAATCTTCCCCGTTAGCACACCCGACAGAGCCGATGAGCCGATGGATTGCGAGTGTAGTAATCCACAGTGAAGATAAGGACACAGAGACAGAGGACGCCAGGCCGTGAACGGGAGGCGAGCGGATGTTCTTGCCCTGCCAGTTTTTAGGCGCACCAATTTATTTTTCGACATCGTAGGAGGTGTACCTCAATATCCTTTTTGCGATTTGCGTTTGTGATCCGATTATCACGCTTATATCGCTTGGATTTGAGTTTTGATGACGAGTTTCCTGATATTGATTTCGTGCACCATGGCTGCACCTACTGGTTATTTGCATATTTGCGCATAGTTTCGCATCTGATATATAATATTATTTTAAACTGAGCGTCCGTCACTTATGCCGTGAGTTATGCATCACACGGCAATTTAGAAAAGATCTTTGCATGTATTTTATTCATATTTTGGAGTTTTCAAAGATGCGTACTATACACGTACTATAGTATTTGACTAGTGTGTACTGGATTTCAGATTTCGAGACCTGCATCTCTATTGTAACTCCGAGGATATGCATGCAAATCTGATGATTTGAATGACGCTTGATGGAGTTCGATTTTGAGTTTTGTACTCGTTTTTATGCGCATTGTGTTATTTCTGCGTTTTCCATGATTTCGGAGCCCCGTGATTTGAGCTGATTATTGAAATGTTTTAGATTTTGGGGTTTAAATTTAAATTCAAATTCGGGGACCGAATTTATTTAAGACTGTAACATTTCAGAAAACATAAAATATTATTTTTGTAATTTAATATTAAAATAATATTTTTCCCGAAAACTGCCCGATTTGCGAAATTGGGGTTATCGAAAAAGGGTATAAATATATACCAATAATTGCAAAATAAATGAAAATTAAAATGATTTATTCATTTAATAATATATTTATAGGATTTGGCATTTTTAAAAGTTATTATATGCAAATTTGATAAAAACCCGATTAGTGCACTGCTAATCGCGATTAAGCCAAATCCGCATTTCTACAGCTTTTCATGGTTAGTGCACCATGACATATTTCATTTGGTTACATGTTATTTCATTTATGGTTTTATATGGGTGTAGGTGTGTTTTTTTGGTGAGAAAAAGAAATAGGAAAAAGGAAAAGTCAAAGGGAGACATAATGAGTGGTTAGGTATACTTTGGAGAGAGAAGAGAGAGTGAGTATTAGTGAGAGAGAGAGAGGGGGGCTGCTGCCCAAATTCAATCCTCCACCATTTTCATCATCCTCTTCATCTTCCTCAACTCCACCATCCTCCACTTAAACCCTAGATCTATCTCCAATGGATCTCCAAAACCCTAAACCCCTTTCACTAAAATTTATCCCCATCTCCTCCTCTACACGATGAACCGAGAAAAGTGGGATTTTGACGACATTAGGAAGTTAGTGCTGCCTTGAGTGGACTAGATGAGGTATAATTTCTTCCCTTTAGATTAGTTTTGTGTAATATCATGTTTTAGTGTCGTTTTGTGCTATCCATGACCTGCTGTGACCCCGAGCATTCACTGGGAAAACAAACAGTGTGTTAGTGTTGTGCTCAATACCCAGAGTGTTCACCTGAAACCCTATCCCATACCGACCGGTTTTGGCCGGCGACCGTGGAGACAAATCCGGCGACCCCGGGTTGGTAGAAGAGTTAGGGTGTGGGTTCTGTAGGATAGTTACCTGAAGGTGTTTAAGGGGGTTTGGTTCTACTTGATTTTTCTGTAATATCTATAGGTGAAATCTGGGCACATTGGTGATTGTTTACATGATCATGGTAACACGATTCATGACCTGAGCTATAGAGCTGAACCCGTTGCACGAACTCAGCAATTGACCCATATCAGTTTTGTGACTTATAGTGTGGGGATGGGGTATCTGGAGCAACCCAGGGAATTTCTGAGACAACCAAATAATACCAGAGACCAATTCTAGACCATAGGAGACCACCAAGACAAAAAGAGACCCAACTGAGCCTACTGGACGGTCTCGCCGGAATTTCTTGGTATGAGGCTGGCCACTTGGTTGTCTGGGTTGTTGGAGTTGGTTCAGTAGCTCTTATATACTATATACATCACCCTATATTTGTTTGCTCGGCTTTATTTGACCTGAGTCAAAATCTGGGAACACTTGTGTGTGATTTAGGATATGTTTTCCGTATTTGAAATGATGAGTTTTGATATTTGGATTCGTTTTTGGTTGTCGCGTGTTTATACATCGACAACAAGGGTTGTTTGATTGATTTTGTACACATATGCTATAGGTTCTAACCTACGAGCAATGCGTGTGCCGTTTTGGTTTTCCGCCTTGATTTTAATATCGTTACGATATGTGTTGTTATTGTAGGTACCTTCACGTGGATTCTGAAGCGACGGAGCGAGGCGTCATCGACTTCGGCTAGCGAAGACTACGGTGAGTAGATCTATATCTACCGGTGAAGTCAGGTGGATGGCATATAGCACCCCCGCAAAGTTTGATGTAAGACTGATTTATTGAATATGGTTAAGAAACCTAGATTAGGAAACTAGGGTTAGAATGAGATAGCTACGAAACCATATTAGAAACTAGAGAATAGTTAGAAGTAATATGTTAGTACTGTCGTAGGATGACGTTTAGCGATATTACCGCTTAAGGTACTGTAGGACTAGATAGCCGTTGTAGATGCTCATCCGAATCATACCTTTTTCTAAACCAAGGAATCGTATGTATCTTTTAAATGTATACCTTGAGGGATGTTACAGATCTTCAAATGATATCTTTTCCTTAAAAATATCGTAACCCCTATTTTCAAAACTACGATTCACTACTTTAAAAATCTGATTGTATGGTTCGGGTGTGTTTGTTAGATTAAATACTTATACTTAGTAGAGATAGCATGTTTATGTAAACTCGACATGATATGAGACATAAATGCGATGAATGAATACAAGACGGATTTGATGATATGATGAGATGATGATATGATGATATGGTGGTATACGGATGCGAGTCGATCGAGATGATTTATACTCTACCGGTCCCCTGATATGAGATTATTGCAGATATGACCTGGGACAAAGGTACATAGGGTTATTTAAATATATAGAATGTTGTGAATCATGGATGATAGGTCGTATGTAATATTAGGCCGTACCCTCATTTTTCGTATAGGATGATAGGATCCCTTTTAGCTTAATGCCGCCGTACGATAATTTTTCGTGTGTAATGAGCTTGATTTGATGATTGATCCTTACCATTGACTAGAGGATGCCGTACGATGGATCATACTGTACGTGATGCTGTGAGGCTAGATGCCGATTGATCGATTCACCGACTCAGACATATGATAGTTACGTATACCTTATAGCTTTTAGCTTTTAGCTGATGATTTACCTTATGCTGCATTCATATTATTTCCATCGCATTGCTTATACCTGTGCTAGTACACTTGCACCATTATCGATGATGCATATGTTACACGTACACAGATTATAGGCTCACACGCTTCATCATCGATAATTGCCATGTCACTACACAATAGGATTGCTGCATCATGATGTGACTCTTCGCATAACCTGCTTGCGCATATACATTGATACATTCATACTTGCGCACATACACATTGTATATGCACATTGTGCACATATACATTGATACATTCATACTTGCGCACATACACATTGTATATGCACATTGTGCACATATACATTGATACATTCATACTTGCGGATATACACATTTGTATATCCATATTCGTGCACATATACATTGATACATTCATACTTGAGGATATACATATTTATATACCATAGTCGTGCACATATACATTGATACATTCATACTTGCGGATATACACACTTGTACATCCATATTTGTGCACACATACATTGGTACATCTATACTTGCGCATATACATATTGTACCCACATAGAAAACAGATTTTATTGGGAGATTGGGAACCGCATGTTATATTTTAAAAACTGGAATTATTTTAAAAGAGTGGTTTCCCCTTAATATGTCATATCATTATTCCAGGTTGCATGTTATGTTGATATGCTTACAATTCTGTTATATGTCGCATACATCATGCTCTACGCTTTTTACGCATTGAAATATGCTGTTTTTATGAGATTTCTGGATTTGAGAACCGTGGCTATTTCAAAGAAAGCATGTACTATTTTTAAAACCCGGTTTCTCTTGATATGATATTTCAGTGCGTCCACCATGCGTTTTCTCGGTTCTGAGAGTAGCATGTGAAACCCGATTCGAGGAGCGGTAGGCACCGATTGCGGGTACATGGTGAATCCGGTGAGGTACCCCGGGGCAAGAAGACTCGTATATGTTAGACGGTGAGCCCGGCAGGGGAGCACTACCTACCGGTGATAGTATTTGGACATGGCGGTTATCCGGAGGATACCGACCGGAGTAGCGAGATGGATACGGGCCGACCCGTACTGCTGGGGCCGAAGGCCGATTCTGCAGACGGAGCCCGTAGACTGATCCGGACTGACGGAGCCCGATATATGAGGATTTACGTGCCGATGCTGGGAACGGTTTTCATGATGTTTTCGAGTGTCGATGCTAGGCACTCAGGTTCCATGATTTTGATGTGTCGGGAGGGACACCGTAGATATATATATCCTCATACTTTCATGCCTACTCCATTATGATATTTACGTGCATACAGACGTTGATTATATGGGTGGACAAGATCCACATGCTTACATACCTTGATTTCGGTTGGACGAGATCTATATACTTGCATTGATTATTACTGTTGGATGTTATCTACATGCATATAGGTATTGACTACCTTGTTGGCACATATACAGATCCGGTCACCCTAGATATCATAGTATTACCATATGATATAGTTGACCTAGGAGTCATTGTTTATTCGATTTCTATTTGTAGATATATTTCTATTTACGAGTTGGCAACTCATCCCCGTTATGCCACAGTTCTTGCAGGTTGACCGTGTGGATCAGTATCGGCATCGCTGGCACACAGTTTCCTTTGGGTGTTTTGCAATGGTAGGTGGGACATTTGTATCGTACCCACTCTTGTATTACATTTCATATTGTATCTAGTTAACTCCATCAATCAATCAAAATTAGTGATTTGTATTAGTAATGAGACTTAGTGAGACTGCGGTTGCGAGACTTAGAGCGAGGGGTTTCCGCTACTTGTGAGTTATATGTCTTGCTTTTCTTTATCTTTTGTGGTGAACTTCACCGTTGGGCGTCGTATACTTTTATATATTTTCTTGCGTGGTTGTGATCCGCCGTTTGGCGAAGAGCTAGCTCCCGCTTGGGGATGCCATTAGTCTTATTATGTACTTATGGTTTTGGATCAAAATATACAAAGGAGGTGCTGCCAAAATTTTTAAAAGACGAAACATGTTTTCAAACTAGAAAATTTCACTTGCATCGTTCATGTTCTATCCCTATGCATTAAGAAAACTCGATTTCATTATACCTTTATTTCAAACTTCACCTCCTTTATTTTTCTAAAAGGTTTAGATTTCTGGGTTTCAGCTTACTTGAATTCCGTTACGCCTTTAGACCTTGCGTGATTCAAGTGCTGGTCACGAACTAATATTTTGGGTCGTGACAGAAAATACAGCGGATCCACTCACAAAGGCCTTACCCCTAGAGAGACTACTATGGGATGGTTGAGTATGTGATACTTTAACCACTGCTAGATTGTTGGGTATTGGATACTACAATAGATGGTCCTAGTGCAAGTGGGAGATTGTTAGTAATATGTATGCCCTAGAAGCCATTACAGTACATGCGATGTATATTGTAGTTGAAGCTTGGACATATATAGGGAGGACTTTCTTGCTCGACATGATATTATACTATCTGGTTGCACCTTATCTTAATAAGTACACTTATTGTCTCTCTATTACATGTTGATAAAGACCTTAGGATGAGTACTTGACTACCAGGATTATGATGCAGATCATACTAGTGGGGACAGGGTAGTCGATAAGTACATCCTTCAAATGTTCCTAGTCGTGGGAGTATCGAGACAGGGCATCGATACTCCAGATTAGACTAGCGTATGCGCTTCTTGACCCATATGATGAGCGATGGATGATCCTATATCCATTGGTGTTTGACATCAGAGAAGGTATGTGGGTGCTCAGTGGAGACTGAGTACATTGGACCGACTCGCCGAGAACTCCTAGATGGTATTATACCTATCATCGGATAGTAGTTCTCTGGTGACACTGGTACAGGTTAGTCTGTAGACCCGAGATTGTCATAGAGTCTTGTGTGATTCCCACTGTGCTTTGATTTCCACCTTACCACGGTCAAGAAATTGTGCAAAACAGTGGCTTTTGGGTACAGTCCCGAGTCACATGGAGGCAATGAGCGATATAAGGGGTTTCGTCTCTCCCGGTATTGGGAGTTGATGTTGCGCTATACTCGATTGGCCATAACAGGAAATCCCTGGGCAGGGTTGCTGAGATTTACTAGTAAGTGTTACCAGTAGTTTCTCAAACCGTTATGGACCTTGCATCGGCATGACTTATCAGGATATTGGGGTATGACGTTATACCACCCCCAGGTCGTGATATGCGACATATCAGACGAAGAGACCGGACTGTACGTTAGTGTTACTGATTGGATTAGCAGGAGTTATCGCGGGCTTGCTTGTTGATCTTCTGATCGCTCAATACCCGGGTGGCCATTACGTTTAGTCGACCGCTTGCGGTTTGTGGGTGTTTGATATGATCATCACCTACTGCCGGAGTATTGACGAGTCTTTAGAGTCCTACACAGAGGTTTCCTGGTTTATGCGAAATGTAGTAGGAGCACATTTGCGATATGTGCGGGACTGAGATTAATACGAGTATGTGATACCGTATTCTATTCTCACGATATGTGATATCGGTCAGGCATATGTGATATAGCCGGGTTATCGGATCAAGTGTAGATTCGATAAGTTGATTCATTTGATATCAGTCGGTTATATGTATTATAGCCGGATTATTAAATCTAGAGTTGATTTAATAATTTAATGTATAATTATATATTTGATATATTAATTTACATTGACTAATATTAGTTCACTTAAGATTTATTTTCTCACTTTATGATACATTGATAAATATGCGATATATGTTAAATGTATTGTTTTCTTTTTGCACAAAATATATATGTGATATATATTGTTGTGTCATGCTAGGTTACACATGCAACATGTATATATGAGACTCACACCATGCTAGGGTTAAGTTAGGGTTTTATTTGTTTTAAGCAATTCAAATGTTTGGATAATGAGTCATGGTTGAAGCTTGTAGAAGCTTGTGGAAAACATTGACCAAGTCAACTCTTTTGTCATTACTTAAGATATTATTTTAACCCAACCCTTAACTCATAGGTATGGTTAAGTCTCTACAATGGTTAGTGCATGACATACACTAACTATGGTTGCATTTCTAACCTCATGAGTTCATTCATCTTCTTCTTCTTCATCAAGTGAGAAAAGCTTGCTAGCTTTTTCAAAAGTGATGGAAACTTGTGAGAAAAATATATCTAAAGTGAGCCCACTTCCTACTTCATCATCCTATACTATTATCAATTTTGTTTAGGGTGTTTGCTTCACTAATCTACAAAATTATTGAAGAGATAGCATGAGCTAGTGTCTTCTCGATGTAGATCATCTTCGGCCTCGAAGACTTCGAAGCAAGCTTGTTCCGTACATCTTGTGGAGCCTCTCTAGAGTCCGGGAGTTCGTGATCGCAGTGAAGGGACTACTACACGGAGCTATTGAAGTGAAGGACCGGTTTACAAAGGTTGTATTCCTTGTTCACTTAAATGTAAAGAGTTTACATATAATGTTTAACCTTAATTCTCTAGTTCGATTACTTGGCGGGTTGGTTTAGCACCCCAAAAATTTTAAAGTTGCATGATTTATGCTTGCCAAAATCTTGCTAAGGTGCTAAGCCTCCCCTACAAAAGGTCTGTCCAGATGTCCATTGCCTATGATAAGCTGGGACACCTCTTTATTACTCAAGCCCCCGCCGTCTCAGGTCCAGTTTCTACCGTCACAGATATTGATATCCGAAAGACAAGGGAAAAGGATAGTGCGAATACCAAGTGCCTCGTGTTGGCCTCAGTAGATGGTGGAAACTAGAGGCTGCACGAGAAGATGGACTTAGCATTCATCTTCTTCCATAACAATGTTTTATATGGAGAGCAATCTCGTATCGCAAGATATAAGAGCTCGAAGGAATTGCTTCAAGCGAGGTTGGCTATTGGGTCATCTGTAGGGGACGACGTCCTTACGATGACTTGCTATATTGATGAGATCACGAACCTGGAGACCACGTTAGGAAACGGGTCATATGCTGACTTGTTTCTACAGTCCCTACCAACTACTTTTGCCCAGGGGAAGAAAGTTATACTTCTAGTTGAGGGCACCCTGAAGGGAACCAGGCTGACACCTACCCAGCTTATTGAGGAATCTTCCTCTTCTGCATCCAAAGCGAAAGCAAAAGGTGAGAAGAAGTCCTCCACAAAGCCGATATGCGGTGTCAGTAAGGTAGAAGGTCAGGGAAGGGCAAAATTTTCTGGGCTACCAGTATGGAAGGAGGGATATTCCACTTCGAGTGTGTTTGTAATAGAAAACTGTATGTCAATTAACTCTACTTCCTGGGTTCTAGATACCGGATCAGGATCTCATATCTGTAATTCATTATAGGCTTTGAAAAACCGTAGAGTTATCAGGATAGGTGATATGACTCTCAGGGTTGCTAACGGAATGAGCGTGGATGCTGAATCCGTAGCGGAATATCACCTCGGATTGATAAGTGGGCAGATATTGATTCTACGTAACTGTTTGTATGTATCTAGTCTAGCTTGCAACATCATATCTGTATCCTTACTTTCTAAGGAAGGATATGATTTTACATTTGTAAGCGATGTGGCACACATCCACCTAAATCAAGCTTTGATTAGGTCAGGTACATTAGATAACGGTATATACGTATTAAATCAAGCTCAGGTTTTCAGTGTCCAGAACACACTTAAAAGAAAGTCTCCGGAATTAAATCAGGCTTTCTTATGGCATTGTAGACTGGGTCACATCAATAAAACATGGTTGATGAAACTACATAGAGAGGGATATTTGGATCCGTTCGAATATCAGTCTTATGCAACTTGTTAATCTTGTCTCATGGGAAAGATGACAAAGATTCCATTCACTGGACACGGAGTAAGAGCGAGCGAGCTCTTAGAACTCATACACAGCGATGTGTGTGGTCCAATGTCTACACATGCATTAAGTGGTTATTCCTATTTCATTACTTTTACAGATGATTTCTCTAGATATGGACATGTCTTCTTGATGAAGTATAAATCCAAGGCCTTTGAGAGATTCCGGGAATACAAGAATGAAGTGGAAA
Organism: Agapanthus africanus; assembly: GCA_030015575.1. NCBI lineage: Eukaryota > Viridiplantae > Streptophyta > Magnoliopsida > Asparagales > Amaryllidaceae > Agapanthus > Agapanthus africanus. The sequence continues at coordinate 630,545,240 of CM057342.1, forward strand.
AACAAACAGGCAAAAGTATCAAGACACTGAGATCTGATCGAGGTGGTGAATACTTAAGTGCCGAGTTCCTGGACTACTTAAAAGAGAATGGAATTCTCTCTCAGCTTACTCCTCCAAACACACCACAACACATTGGTGTATCGGAAAGGTGGAATTGAACCCTATTGGATATGGTTCGTTCCATGATGAGTAAGGCTGAGTTAGCGCGATCCTTCTGGGGTTATGCACTAGAATCAGCTACATATCTTCTGAACAAGATTCCTACTAAGTTAGTTCCTACCACACCATATCAGATGTGGAGTGGGAAGAAACCCTGCCTTAAGTACCTAAAGACATGGAGATGTCCAGCTTTTGTAAAAAAAGCAGCAAGCAGACAAGTTTAAGGCACACACAGTACTGTGTAAGTTTGTAGAATATCCTAAGAACTCCAGGGGGTATCTTTTCTATTACGCAGAGGAACAAAAGGTTTTTGTTTCTCAACATCCCCACTTTTTGGAATCTGAATTTTTAGAAAATCAATAAAGTGGGAGCGCAATAGAACTGGAAGAAATTCCAGAACCACAAGCTATTACTGAAAGCTTGGTAGAACCAGAGATTTCAGAAGAACCGGACATCCCTGCACCACTCCGCAGAAGTAGTAGGCAGTCTCTGTTGGATATAGTGCCCTCAAAGTCAATTATTGGATCGCATGCACATGATTACAATGATTGAGGGAGGACCTATGCCGGTAGGACAGTCTTACTCAAGATGATAGTATGCTATCGAGTTTATCTTTATCATCGTGTACATGTTTTAGGTGACATTACAGGTCACTATTGCACGTTGATAGAGCCCTTAGGATTCTTGCATGACGACCGGCAGTATGATGGCGATCATATACGTGGGAGCTAGGGTCTATAAGCACACCCTTAAAAGGTCCCTAGTCGAGGGAGTTTCGAGACAGGGCATCGATACTCTAGAGTAGACTAGTGTATACGGGTCGAGACCCCGATGAGGGGCAGTGGCTGGTCTCACAAGCCATTGGTGCCAGTTGGTTCACCTAAGACGTATAGAGGTGCTCATTGGGTTATGAGTACACCGGATAGGACTCGCCGGGAACATGCTAGTTGGTTTTATACCTAGCGTCAGATAGCAGTTCCCTGGTAACATGTGTACAGGTTAGTTCATCGACCTGAGATCGTCATTTGTCTCGTGTGAGTTCTCACTGTGCTTTGATTACTACCCTACCACGGCTCAACGGAGTCGTGCAAACATGTTTTTGTTGGGTACAGTCCCGAGCCACATGGAGACAGTGAGCGAATCTACAGGGGTTTCGTCTCTCCCGGTATTGGGGGTGAGATCGCGCTGTGTCTAGGAGAGCCATTACACGAAGTCCTTGGCTAAGGCAGGAGATTTACTGGTAGGTATTCCAGTAGTATCTCAGGGTGTTCTGGGCTACACTCCGACACGACTTGTACCGCTTTTGGGAGTCTGACTTTTACCAACCCCCTAGGCCTGACATGCGATGCTCATAGACGAACGGACCGGACTGTACGGATATTGTCACTGACAGGCTCAGTAGGGTGTCAGGATGAGTTCGCTCATCGACCTTCCTTTTGGTCAATACCTGGTAGCCCGTTACGTACGGCTAGTACTACTGACGTGCTAGTAGTTAAATCCACAGCCAAAGTATTGACGAGTCTTTAGAGTCCCCCACAGACGGTTTCTCATGTTTCGGGCGAAACGTTGTAGAGGCCGTATGGTATTATGGCTGGGTTCGATCATATACGTGCATTCGTGTACGGATCATGATCAGACGGATCATACTAGTGGGCTTTGGTTTAAGCCGGATCCTAGTATTAGATTTGTTGGATTACTTTAGTCTAATTGTATTCGCATTCAATCGGAATGCGGATGCAGGTATGTATATACAGGTGTGGGGTATCCTTGTGGTCCGTCACGAGTTTACTTTAGATGTTGCCGTATCTTTTTGTTGAATTAAACATTTTGGTTAATATTTACTTTGGTGGAAATTGTGAGCTTAATTCATGATGAGGTGCATTAAATGTGACATGGACAAGGATGGTGACTCATGGTCTTATTCTTTGAGCCATGTCATCTTTAGTGATTGATTTATGTGGTGAAATGAAAGATAGAGAGAGAAAGGGCAGCCATGTATAGGGTGAGCTCTTGTGATTATTTTTTTAGAAGCTCTCATATTTCATCTCACACAAGAAAAGGAAATTGCTCTTCTTCTTCTTCCTCCTCTAGCTCACCATTTCCACCAATGGCATTATCTTCAACCTCTATCCATACACTCTCATGCGTTGAGAATCAATTGATGTACGAGACAAAGTTATCAAACACATTCTCTACATCACCATGGACACATCGGTTGGCAAACTTCGTGTCCGAGTTGCTTCGGACGAAGCAGGAGCCCGTAAAAAGACCATTGATGTGGTGCCCTTTCCGACGAGGAGACCGGAGATCGGAGATGCCGCGAAGAGCTTGGGAAGGTGGCCAAAGACCCAAGGACACGGATCGATCGGTATAGTCTTTCTAACCCTTCTCTAGTTTGCTAGTTATAGGTTAATGGTTCGATCCGGGACTAAAGTCTGCGATGGCACCGGTTTCAAGTTTAGAAAAAGTTTTCATTTCCGCATTTTGGCCTCGGATCGATGGCCGGGGCGCTACCGTAGACTTACATGGTATCAGAGACACGCGATTAAGCTTTACTAGCTTGTTCTAACGTGTTTAAAATATCGATCGAATAAAATTTCCAAAACCGCGATTCCAATTTATGCAGTTTCTGTCGAATTTTTTTTGTCGTCGAAAAATTATTTTGAGTGTTTCAGAAAATCAGGCAGGCTTTTTTAAGACATCTGTGAAAATTTGGTAGCATGATGCTACAGTGCAGCCGCGGAACCGCGGCCATACCCATGTTTTGGCCGCGGTTCCGCCGCCATTATGTGTCATCTCTGCACCAAATTTTCTACAGTGGTCTTAATCTTGGAATTGGGGTTTCTGGAATATTTTGTTTGGGCCCAGATTTGTTACAGTACTGGATTTGTGCTTGGGACCCACTTCGGGAAATTTTGTTGATCGAATATTTTAAATACGCTAGTTTACAGTACTTACATTATATCTGCGACCGTGAATGTCATTTGACCGGTAAATCTTGTCTAATTGCTAAAGCCCTTTTAGACGGATTTGCGAACGTGACATTCACGTTGATGTTCTGTGTTGTGCTATGATGTTGCGGATTTGTCGTGGTTGATTGCCTGGAGCAATGGTAGTACAGTTTGGTATTATTTGTACATTTGATATTGCAGGGCGAGCGTCCGGCATATGGACTGCCGTCACTGCCTGTTTGTATATTATTCTTTTGGGGCACGACCGGGCTGAGGTCGATGTACCCGTTGTATATATTTTATTTTCTGTACTAGGATTACCTCGCGGTGGGGTGCACGAATAGCCGCGTTCTAGAGGGAAACGAGCCTGCATCTCATGGCTTTGAGATGGAGGGGGATTTACTCTAGAATTGGCGGGCTATTCGCCGCACTCGTAGGGGGTATAGGTTGACCCAAGGAGGGGTGCTCAAGTTACCGGATTCCGTGAAGTGATGGGTGGTCCATTCACTTTGTTGAAGGGGGCTGCCTCGCTTCAGGTTTTGGCGGGTAACTTAACGCACCCGTAGGGGTCTAGGATTTCATTGCACAGGCTATCCACACGACCAGGGGAACGTCGGGTTTCACTTGCGGCTCAAAGGAAACCCGGGGATCCCAGATTATCTGTATTGTTCTGTGATGCTTATTACATTTCTGTGATGTTGCATTTATCATGCTATGAGTGATTATTATATATTGATATATATACTAGTAGATGTTGTATATGTTTTACACCCACGCTAGTCCAGTCCCCGCTCTGTCGTTAGTTAAGTAACCTAACGGGTGATGACGGGACCCAGTGGCGAATGCGGATGGCATATACGTACATCATATTTTCGTTCTTTTGTGGTGTGATTAATTGATGGGACTGCATTGATTCGGATCAATGCAAGCTAAACAAACCTGTTTGATGTTGTTGGAACTTTTTTCAAAAAGCTGTTATTGCAAGGACGTTCTCTTTTGTTTTGCACAGTGGTATTCGGTTATGAATATCCAGCACCTTAGTCGACGAGGCAAGGGCCGAGATCCCTTCACCGAGAGTGACCCCTTGGGCAGAAGTTTGCGTCAGGGTAATAACTTGACTATAGTCGATTACTTTTTGCTTTGCATCGCGATATTCAGTTGGAATATCCTGCACCTCATTCTACGGGGAAAGAGCCGAGATCCGTTCACCGGGAGTGACCTCTTTAGCAAAGGTTTTAGCCACTATATTTATAAATGGCTATCCGGTTCCTTCAACGGTATCAAGTTCATTACGTTAATTGTTTTTCGCCAAAAACCATTCGTAGCCCTCCGTCATTTCAGACGGGTAGCACTCAGTATTCATGCTATGTTTGTTGGCCTTCGTCATTGCATAGTGTATGGTAACTATTTGTTACTTTTCTGCTGCATAGATAGATGCGTTGGTTTGGGACAGTCGTACTACTATTTTGGCCTTCGTCAAGGGTATGTATGGGTGGGTTCAAATTAACCTGGATAATGACGGGTAGAACTTGACATGTGACTTATGATATGTTGGCCTTCGTCAAGGTCATAAGAGCATGGGGTAAAAATCACATCGGGAGTTTCTAAAGAAACTGAAACATGCCAGATATGCGCATACGTTCTGGAGTGTGATAACGTGAGTGGATTCCATCACGTTATCATGCGATGATAGTTCGATCCCGATTCCCACTGATGAGTTGGTTTACTCCTCGGGTGATCCCGACTAATTCTTCTTTCAGGTCTGGAGGAGAATTTGAGGTTACAGTGGGAGGTTTTCTGATTAGATAAATTGATAACCATTCTGATCTAGGTTAGAGTGCACGCAGAGTATTTCTTTTCTCTCTCTCTTTGGCAGCGACCATGACCCGACCCTTGACTATGACTCAGTGACCAAGTTAACCGAACTTTCTTTAAACACTGGCTTTTGGATTGTCTGAGTTGCATACCTCATTGACACTCTTGCTTTTACCCTTTTTCTCCGGAACATTTCGTATCACTGTGAACGTCCACTTCCATTGGATAAAACCATCATATGGTTATATACGAACTCGAAGGAACTTGTTCCAGATTCGAGGATGGTTTCCGATTCTGAAGAAAAATGAATAGGACTATTCAGTTGTCTTTTCCTTTTACCTTCTCTTAGGTTGCGAGTGCTCCTTGGATTAGGACGGTACACCTATTATGCTAATTGGATAGTCTTCTTCCAAACCATAGGCAGGTGCCGAACGTTGGGGAATGAAGAAAACCAATTAGCCAAACGATGGTGTACAGAAGGTAATAAGTTAAGACAAATAAAGGGATTAGAAAGAGAGCAAAGTAAACTGCGACTGCTATTCACGACCAAACCAAATATTTCATCGCCACTCCTACTTCACCTTTGTATTTCTCCAGGACACTCCGTATAACTACGAAGATCCACAGTTATTTGGATACTCCATCGTATGGTTATATACGAACTCGAAGGAACTTGCTCCAGTTCGGGGATGGATTCTGGTTCAGGAGAAATAAGAATAAGGTCTTATTCAGTTGTCTTTTATCTTCACCTTCTCTCAGGTTACGAGTACTCCTAGGATTAGGAGAGTACACCCATTATGCTTATTGGATAGTCTTCTTCCAAACCATAGGCTGGTGTCGAACGGTAGGGAAGCAAGAAAACCATTTAGCCTAAAAGGGTGTACAGAAGGTAATAAGTAAAGACATATAAAGGGATTTGGATAGATGGCAAAGAAATATACGGTTACAGTTGTGTATCTGATAATGGAAGAGGCATTATTAAGAATACCCCTTCGAAACATTTACATGTTTCAGTTTCACTGTATATTGTTAAAAGAAAACTGATTTCCCAATTAGTCCTTGCTCCAGGGTATCTATTTACCAGGTTTGATTCTCACATCTGTATGGTTTTACAGATGATGAGTGGGAGTAAGTTATTGGGAATTGGGTGATCATCCTCATTATATCGGGATTCGTTGTAATTGGTGATATTTGAGGAAATCACCTGGGTTGTTTGCCGGACAGCAAATATTTGGTTTTGAATATCCGTTGTTTTGCACCAATTTCAAATTGATATGTCTATACATTTATTTTTATAAAGTGAGATATAACTTTTTGAAATTATGTCCATGACATTTACCTATATCAGTGGATAGTTAGGTAAGCAGCATTAAACAGCGGTGTAATTCTTCTTAACCAAAAGTACAGTTTCAACCTACGACACACAGGGAATGAGTTATTAGACTCAGGGGACTTATATAGAGTATTGTATATTGTCCAGTGTCCATGAGGACAGAGGGGTTGGTACTCGTACATTATTCTGTTTAATTGTGACTTCTCTAGTTCTTAAACATGTGTTTCGTAGAAATGCAAGGTCTAAGTTCTGAGAAGTTATAGATATAAGAATAAAATAGAGAACCAAGTGTTGCAAGTATCAGGATTCTTCAAGGCGATCAAAAATGTAGATACTTATGTATGGTATTCAGTTGATAGTAATGATTATGAGAACTTGCTTATCTTTCAGGTTACTCATAATTGGATGCACTCCTAAGTTGAGTAATGCTGATCGGTCTCCCTCCATTTAGTTGACATGCACTGGAGACAGCTGCATGATTTGAATCTGGTTCCAATTAAATCAGTGCCTCTGTTTCTATATTGGATATAGAATAGTTCATATCTTAACAATGTTAAGTTATGAGGAGTTGTCCGGCTTATGCTTAAAACCAGACTCTGGATAACTCAAGCCGCGTTTCTGTAATGGCAGTTTATGGGTTGATCCGGGCTATGACGAGGGGTGACTTTCTACCATCTGGAAGATCAATAGTGATATTGTTCTTGACTCGCCACTGTTTTAGTAAAATGGATTTTTTCAAAAAACAGTAGTGGGAGTATGGTAGAACTGGAAGTGATTCCAGAACCACAGACGATTACTGAAAATTTAATAGGGACCTAAGGATTCAATCAGGATTGACATTTCATTAGCCACTCCGCAGATATGGTGGGTAACCTCAGGCACCCGAAAGGTACTCCGATAGCCTCAAAGACGGTGACAGGGAGGTTCTTGTTTACCCAGACTTGCCATTGCTGTTGTTCCAGAATGTGAGACCCGGCAAGAGGATGAGTATAGCGTCGTTCTAAACTAGCTTTAGAAGTGTACGTGTATATGACTCTGCCAGAAGGTTGTCGTAGTCAGTAGGAGCAGCGGAAGCATAGTGTACAAGTAGCTTATATCTATTTATAGACTAAAGCAGATATAGCGGAGATAGATCACCTATTTCTGATGTAACAGTCATAGGTTTGACTTCACCAGAATAGAAGATGGATCTGTTAAGAAAGTAGTAGGGTGTGATGTCCTGGTATTTGGATGACATACACAGAGTAGGAAGTGATATTCCTATACTATGATTGGTTATACTTTTGTTGTCACACAGTGGTTTCTCCACATAGGTCATGAATATTATATCAGACATTCTAGTAACTAGATCTATAGTTTTAGATCTAGATTTGGGTAGTTTCCCAATCTAAGTACTTAGACAGCATTCTAAAAGTGTTTTAGAATGGACGACTCCTGGCACGGTAGTGTACCTGCAGGTGATGGAGTCACCCTCTCTAAAGGTGTCTTACAGACTAAAGGAGAGAGGGATGTGCATGATTGGCAGATTACTTGCTTAGGCAATTGAGTCAATCATGAGATGTCAAGTACCACACCTGATGTTGTTTTTTGCACTAGATGCAATAAGTTGATATTAATCCAATCCTGGAGAAACGTTCGGAAGCAGTTTTAGAACATAAGTGGATATTCTAAGGATATGATAACAACAGTCTCTTTTAGGAGACAGTTATCATTCCAGGCTTCCAAGGTGACCTTGATGACAGAGTGACTGTCAGAGTTATAGTTTTCCCTCTGACGAGGGGCAGTGGTTTGGACAGGTGATCCAAGCGGACAATGAGGGAGGCATGACGCAGGATACTGATTAAATTCAGTTGACGATACAGTCTAAGAAGTTTGGATTTGGAGTTCATTTATGAACTAGGTCCCATCATATATCCAAACATATTCTAAGACAGGTATTGCTCATTTCGGCTAACTTGAGATAAAGAGAGACATAGAAAGAAACATTAGGGCGGATCCACTCACTGAGGCTATTCCGCGAATGCAAAAGTTTCGCAAATGGGCTTTGTGAAACTCATTAGTAGAGGAGTTAGGTGTTCGGCATCACATGGGCTATGAGTATGCGACATCGCAATAATTAGCCTTGAGTGCAAGTGGGAGATTGTTGGATATAGTGCCCTCAAAGTCAATTATTGGAACGCAAGCACGTGATTGCAATGATTGAGGGAGGACCTATGCCGGTAGGACAGTCTTACTCAAGATGATAGTATGCCATCTGGTTTATCTTTATCATCGTGTACATGCTTTAGGTGACATTACAGGTGACTATTGCATGTTGATAGAGCCCTTAGGATTCTTGCTTGACGGCCAGCAGTATGATGGTGATCATATACGTGGGAGCTGGGGTCTATAAGCACATCCTTAAAAGGTCCCTAGTCGAGGGAGTTTCGAGACAGGACATCGATATTCCAGAGTAGACTAGTGTATATGGGTCGAGACCCCGACGAGGGGCGGTGGCTGGCCTCACAAGCCATTGGTGTCAGTTGGTTCACCTAAGACGTATACAGGTGCTCATTGGGTTATGAGTACACCGGACAGGACTCGCCGGGAACATGCTAGTTGGTTTTATACCAAACATCAGATAGCAGTTCCCTGGTGACATGTGTACAGGTTAGTTCATCGACCTGAGATCGTCATTTGTCTCGTATGAGTTCCAACTATGCTTTGATTACTACCCTACCATGGCTCAAAAGAGTCGTGCAAACAGGTTTTAGTTGGGTACAGTCTCTAGCCACATGGAGGCAGTGAGCGGAACGACAAGGGTTTCGTCTCTCCCGGTATTGGGGGTGAGATCGCGCTGTGTCTAGGAGAGCCATTACACGAAGTCCTTGGCCAAGGCAGGAGATTTACTGGTAGGTATTCCAGTAGCATGCGATGCTCATAGAAGAACGTACCGGACTGTACGAATATTGTCACTGACGGCTCGGTAGGGTGTCAGGATGAGTTCGCTCATCGACCTCCCTTTTGGTCAATACCTGATAGCCCGTTACGTACGGCTAGTACCACTGACGTGCTAGTGGTTAAATCCACAGCCAAAGTATTGACGAGTCTTTAGAGTCCCCTACAGACAGTTTCTCAAGTTTCGGGCGAAACGTTGTAGAGGCCGTATGGTATCATGGCAGGGTTCGATAATATACGTGCAGTCATGCATGGATCATGATCGGACGGATCATACTAGTGGGCTTTGGTTTAAGCCGGATCCTAGTATTAGATTTGTTGGATTACTTTAGTCTCATCGTATTCGCATTCAGTCGGAATGCGGATGCAGGTATGTATATACAGGTGAGGGGTATCCTTATGATCCGTCACGAGTTTACTTTAGATGTTGCCGTATCTTTTTGTTGAATTAAATATTTGGGTTAATGTTTACTTTGGTGGAAATTGTGAGCTTAATTCATGATGAGGTACATTAAATATGACATGGACAAGGGTGGTGACTCATGATCTTATTCTTTGAGCCATGTCATCTTTAGTGATTGATTTATGTGGTGAAATGAAAGATAGAGAGAGAAAGGGCAGCCATGTATAGGGTGAGCTCTTGTGATAATTTTTTTAGAAGCTCTTATATTTCATCTCACACAAGAAAAGGAAATGGCTCTTCTTCTTCCTCCTCCTCTAGCTCCGCATTTCCACCAATGGCATCATCTTCAACCTCCATCCATACATTCTCATGCGTTGAGAATCAATGGATGCAAGAGACAAAGTTATCACACACATTCTCTACATCACCTTTGACACGTCGGCTGGAAAACTTTGTGTCCGAGTTGCTTCAGACGAAGCGGGAGCCCGTAAGAAGACTCATTGATGTGGTGCCCTTTCCGACGAGGAGACCGGAGATCGGAGATGCCGCGAAGAGCTTGGGATTGTGGCCAAAGACCGAAGGACACGGATCGATCGGTATAGCCTTTCTAACCCTTCTCTAGTTTGCTAGTTATAGGTTAATGGTTCTATCCAGGATTAAAGTCTGCGATAGCGCCGGTTTCAAGTTTAGAAAAAGTGTTCGTTTCCGCATTTCGGCCTCGGATCGACGGCCGTGGCGCTACCGTAGACTTACAGTCTCAACAGCCCGAGAGATACTACGGTTTTCTCATAGACGGGGATCGAGAGGATTGTATCATTGACAATGATGAGCCTACTAGCTTCCTGCAAGCCATTCAGAGAGGCAACTTGGTAAAATGGCTGGATGCAATGCGGACCGAGATGAAGTCCATGTACACCAACAAAGTATGGACTTTGGAAATTGCTCCAGGACTGGTAAAACCCGTAGGCTGCAAATGGATCTTCAGAAAGAAGATTGGTGTAGATGGACAGGTTGAAACCTATAAGGCTGGACTTGTTGCAAAAGGCTTTCGTCAAAGACCTGGTTTGGACTATGATGAAACCTTTTCTCCAGTGGCTATGCTCAAATCCATTCGGATCCTTCTTACAATTGCTTCCTTCCACGATTATGAGATCTGGCAGATGGACGTAAAGACGGCTTTTCTAAATGGAAATTTGGAAGAGTGCGTCTATATGGATCAGTAAGAGGGTTCATTCAGAGTGGGAGCAGCGGGAAAGTGTGCAAGTTGCTTAAATCCATTTATGGACTAAAGCAGGCATCGCAGAGTTGGAACATCTGTTTTGATGATACAGTCAAAGAATTCGACTTTATCAAAAATCCAGATGAACCATGCATATATAGTAAGATTGTAGGGAGAATTGTGGTATTCCTCGTCTTATACGTGGATGGCATTCTCTTGATAGGAAATGACATTGCTATACTACAATCAGTCAAAGGATTCTTCCCATAGAGGTTCTCCATGAAAGACCTGGGAGATGCCAACTACATTCTAGGGATCCAGATCTATCGTGATAGATCTAAGAGCATGTTGGGACTTTCACAGTCAAGGTACATCGACACCATACTGAAAAGATTCAGTATGGAAGATTCCAAGCACGGTAATCTACCGGCTTGTCACGGAATCACCCTCTCCAAAGAGATGTCTCCAAAGACTGATTTGGAAAGGGCTCGCATGTCAACTATACCCTACGCATCTACGATAGGCTCTATAATGTATGCGATGTTGTGTACCCGACCAGATGTAGCATACGCATTGAGCGTTGTAAGCCGGTATCAGTCAAACCCAGGGGAGAAGCACTGGATAGCAGAAAAGAACATTCTCAAGTATCTGAGAAGGACCAAGGAGGTGTTTTTGGTGTATGGCAGAAAATCCCTCCAGATCGAGGCCTTTGCTGACTCCAGCTTCCAGAGTTACAAGGATGACTCCAAGTCCATGTCAGGTTATGTGTTTACCCTCAATGGAGGGGCGGTCTGTTGGAAGAGCTCCAAGCAGGACACCGTTGCCGACTCAACGATGGAAGCGGAGTATATAGCTACTTGCAAAGCCATAAAAAAAGCTGTCTGGATGAAGAAGTCCCTTACGGAACTTCAGGTGGTTCCAACCATCGTTAATCCAATACCTCTATATTGTGACAACAATGGCACTAAGCTTTAGCGAAGGAACCCAGGTCCAATCAGAAGTCCAGACACATTTTGAGACGGTACCACCTGATCAGGGAGATCGTTGACCGCCGGGAGATCGAGGTGAGGAGAGTAGATAAGAAGAATAACACTGTAGATCCACTCACGAAGGCCATCCCCCAGACACAGTTCGAGAGGCTAATCGAGATGTTAGGTCTGCGATATACCGATACATGGCCCTAGTGCAAGTGGGAGATTGTCAGTGTATATGCCCTAGAGGCTATTATTGTATAATATTGGTTTGTAAATTACTTAATAGAAGATTGGGATATTCACAGTTGTACTGACAGTCTTGCACAAAATGGTAGTAGGCTAGTTGGTTTGTTTCTACTTCAATATGTGCATGTGTTTCTTATAGTATATCGCTTATACATATTAGTAGAGCCCTTTGGATCTTTGCTTGATTACCGGCGTTGTGATGGCAGTCACACTAGTGGGGGCTGGGTAATCTACAAGCACATCATTATATAGGTCCGTAGTCATAGGATTATCGAGACGGGGTATCGATACTCTGGAGTAGACTAGTATATACGCTTCTCATCCCAGCAGGGGAGATGGTATGTCCAACAGCTACTACTACGTCGTACTGGAGATAGTATGCAGGTGCTCGTTAGGTTACGAGTACACTGGACAGGACTCGTCCAGAACTGTTGGTTGGTATTATATCTATCGTCGGGTAGCAGTTCCCAGGTGACATGAGTACAGCTTAGTCCGTCGACTTGACATTGCTAATTCGCCTCGAGTGTGTTCCCACTGTACTTTGATTACTACCCTACCATGGATCAAAGGATTCGTGCAAACAGGTAGTAGTTTGGTGCAGTCCCGAAGCACTTGGTGGCAGTAGCGGTTAGAAAGGATTCATCTCTCCCGTTATTTGGTGTTGATATCGTGCTGTGTTCGGAGAGCCATTAAACAAAGTCCTTGGCCAGGGCAAGCGAAATTTACTGGTAGGTTTTTCGGTAGTTTCTCAGGGTGTTTTGGGCTACACTCCGGCATGACTTATTGCGCTATTAGGGGTCTGACGATTACCGCCCCCATAAGCCCGATATGCGATACTCTTAGACGAACAGACCGGACTGTACAGAGATTGTCACATTCAGGCTCAGTAGGAGTTCGGATAGGTTTTCCTCATCGGCCTTCTTATCGACATCTACCTAGAAACCATTACATGCAGCTAGTACCTCTTGCGGCCTGTGGTTAAACCCACTGCCGGCGTAGTGTCGAGTCTTTAGACTCCCATATAGAGAGTTTTCCTGCACCGGGCAAAAGGTGTAGAGGCCGTATGGTTTTACGGTAGGGCTTCGATCACTTACGTGCACTTGTGCGCGTATGATGTTCGAGCGGATAATACTAGTGGGCTTTGGTTTAAGCCGGATCCTAGTATTCTATTGATGGATCGGTTTCGTCTCATTGTATTCGTGTTTCTCGGAACACGAATGCGGGTATATATATTTGGATGAGAGGGGCATAGAAGGAGACACCTCATTTGGGTTTTGACCATTGACTTGATTAAAACAATTATGAGGTGGAGGAAAGTATTTGTTATTTTTGTAAATGATAATTGAGGCATGGCTACTTGTTTTGACCACTTGACTTTCTTTGACCATTTGACTTGGCTTGACCACTTGACTTGGTTTGACTATTTGACTTAGATATTTTTGTGAGATATTTTGTGACCTAGATATTTTGATGAGATATTTTTCATGCCAAGCTTGTAGTCAAGTCAAGGTAGCCATCTCACATTATCTTTATCATTATCAAAAATCATTTCTCTTTCCTCAAGCTAGCTCTCTTCTTCTTCCTCACATCAAAACCCTAAAAGCTCTCATGTGTTGAGAATCCTAGGGTTTCAAGAGACAAATAAATCCATCTTCATACTCTACATCACCTAGGACATCAAGTTTAGCAAGCTTGTTGCCCTAGTTACCTCGGTTTTGAGGTGGAGCTCGGACTATAGACTCTCGGGTGGATCGTCTTGGACTCGAGGAGGCCGTCGAAGAAGCTACGATCCGGATCGATCCTTATAGCCTACGACGACAAGGAGAACAGCGGAGAAGACCCGAAAGACTTGTATAATGAGGTATAACATTCTTTCCGAGTAGTTAAACCTCATGTAGTTTGCTAGCTAGGGTTTATGAACGATCCTTGGTTCTAGTCGGTGTTGCGAAGCCCATAAAAATCATTTTTTGCAAATTCCTCCTCTCTGCGAACACGTGGGGTGCACATCATCGACTTACAAATCGGAACTAAACTCGAAAGGTACTTTCTTGGCAAGTAGATTCATCAATGTCTAGCAATCTTGCTAAAGTTCTTGACAAAGCGTCTATAAAATCCCGCATGTCCTAAGAATGAACTAATATTTTTAATTGTTTTAGGAGGTGGTAGGTTAGATATTATGTCTATTTTGGCCTTATATGCCTCAATACATTTTCGTGAAATGATGTGGCCTAGAACAATTCCATGCTTGACCATGAAGTGACATTTCATCCAATTGAGTGTTAAATTTTTATCCTTACAATGTTGGAGAACTAGCTCCAAATGGTGTAAACACTTATCATAAGAATCGCCGAAGATCGAGAAGTCATCCATAAATCCCTTGAGATATCTCTCCACCATATCAGAGAATATATTGATTATGCACCGTTGAAAAGTAGCTGGTGCATTATATAGCCTGAATGACATCTGTCGGTAAGAAAAAGTACCGAAAGGGAATGTAAATATAGTCTTCTCTCAACATCTGTAGGTGGCGTCTCGTCGATGGATTCTTTAGGCATCTCTACATGATTGTTAACCTGCCTTCCCGATCTAAGTGTTTGAATAGCATTCATTTCCATGGTGTCAGTTCTAGGATCTTTAGGATTAATGACAAGTTGACTAGGAAAGGTTCCCTTATCTTTTTCACCCATTGACGCAGCCATTTGACCAAGTTATACTTCTAATTATATAATAGCCTGTGAGTTAGCATTACCTGTTTGATTAGTATTTTGTAACATTGATGTTGTTGTGGTCATAGTTTGAGGAGATGTTTTCATGAAGGCCTCTAAAGTCTTTTCTAGGTTATTGACTTTCCCACTCTCATTTCCAAGCTCTTGAGGTGTGAATTGTGTGTTGGTTTTGATAGGATTAGTTAGGGGGCAACCTTTTGATTTTGATTTTGGAATTGTTGAGTTTGGTTGGAATTATATGTTCCTTGATTCCAAAAGAGGCTAGGACAGTTCCTCCTTGATTATAATTTTAAGAATGTGGATTATTGTTAGGTCGTTGAAATGCAGCGTTAGTAGATTCTTGACCTTGATGACCCCCTAGGTAAGGACATTCTTTAGAGAGATGATGGAAACCTAAACAATATGAGAAAGAAGATTGGTTAGATTGATTTACAGGAGAAGGATTCGTGACTTCCATAGTCTCTAACTTGCACATGATTGCGGCTATCTTTGCTTCTAAACCGATGGAAACTTTGACGACGTGCATCCCTCCTTTTGAGGTAGTTGTCGCCCTTTCATTTGTGCTTTCTCATTGCGTGGTCTTGTCAGACAGATCTTCAAGGAAGTTCCATGCATCTTCTTCTCCTTTCTTCATAAAATCTCCTCGACATATGGATTCTAGCATGGTCCTAGAGTTATATCCTAAGCCTTCATATACTATTTGACACAATTCCCACTTAGCCATCCTATGATGAGGACATTTAATTAAGATATCTTTAAATCTTTCAAAATATGTCCGAAAGGACTCACCCCCTATTTGATGAAATACTCTTATATTATTCCTATATTTAGCAGTTTTATAGCTAGGGTACAACAAGATTTTTATAAATTCCTCCTAAGTGTGGATAATATTAGTGGGAATGTTATAAACCCAATGTTTTGCCTTGTCAGTGATGGAAAAAGGTACTAGGCTAAGCTTGGACGGATCCTCTGGTAATTGTTGCATCTTCATCATTTGGCATATCTCCTCAAATTCTCTAATAAAGACATATGCGAATTCCGTATCAAGAACGTGGAACTTGGAGAGTGAATTAATAAATTGTGGTTTAATTTCAAAATTATTACCTATGTCAGGAGGCAAAACAATGCAAGAAGGTAAAGAAGTACGAACATGATAACACCTATCCTATATAGTAGGTTGTGTAGGAACAACGTCACCTATTTTAGAAGTACTAATATCAAGTCGAACTAAAGGGTTTGTGTCGTCCTTAAACCACTTAGACATGGACTAACGAAGAATATAATAAATATCATATATTTTTTCTTTTTACCAAGGAAAGTAAAATGCAGAAAATAAACTAAATTAAAAACTAACAGAGAATTAAAAATAAATCAGAACACACAAATCGAGGAGCCTGTGTGTCCCACAGGTCGAACAAAACACGAAGGAGTTTGGCAAATCGCGGTTAATTTGTGTTGAAATTTCTTCGTTCTTTTTTGTGCTCTCGGTTGTCTCCAAAAAGGCTCTCTATAACTCCAAAATCACTATTGCAGAAAATAGATAAAATAGGGTAAAATAAAACTAAAACTAATAAAAAACTTAATTCGAACAAATTTAATTAAATAAACCATCTTCCCCAGTAACGGCGCCAAAAAATTGATAGGTATTTTATTAGTCCTATTGTTATATCCGCAAGTGCACGGTCGCGTTGCAATACGTGTGCAAGAGCAGGTCGATCACACAGAGAAGTGGTTATCTAATTAAACTTAGGCGAATTGAAAGTAAATATTTTGCGAAGAAAGGTTGATTAATACTAATAAAAAGAAAATAAAATAGTGAATTTTAAGTAATAGAAAGAAATATAACTAAGTTTGAATTCTCTAGATAGGTGTTTGCATAGAATAAATCATAATTTGTTTTCCTACCGAATTTCCTCTTTATCCCTTTAAGAATTATAAAACAATAAATCATATGATGTCTATTATAATTTAACAATTTAAACAAAGTATAAATTATAAGGTTTTCAAAATAACTTATCAATTATATAGATCATTCACAATTTGATGGATGTTTAAATCTTAATGATAACAAATAAAATTCTAATACTATTAAGTATGAAATATATCTCATCAAAATTTGCTTACAAAACTTATATTTGCATCATAAAAACTTAATTTTTAATGAACCCTGATTAGCATGACATGGGTTAAAAGCATATTGCAATATCTAAGAATAAATTGTAAGCATTCGCATCATAATTTATCAAAAAGAGTAAACAAAAGAAGTGATCATGTCAAGCAAATATAGAATCAATCAATAAGGCACATAGGAAAACTCATCATAAATATTCTAAGCATATTACTTAGATTCATCAACCTAGGTACATATGAAATTAACTACTCATAATTAAAAATAAAACAATGCAAATAAAATTCATAATTAAAAATAGAACTCCTTACAAACCTATTGATCTCCTATAAGCAAACCGTAGCCTGCTTGAGAAGTAAAAAAAAGATTAACGCTTAAAATAAATCTACAGCAATATATAGGGTTCTTGGCCGATTACAAGAGATAAAAGCAAATAATTAAGAATCCATGAGTCGCATGTAAAATTTCAGAAGCTTCATCGAAGTTTGAACGGCTTTTAGCCGACCCAATTAAGATTTTAGTCGACTTGTGGGGCCCAAAGTGGCTTGGTCTCCTGTGTTGACTCCTTTGGATGCCTACTTGGTCCTTTAGCTCATCTCTTGTATCAGGTTCTTTACTACCTTGGTTACGTCGAAAGCACGTAACTTCGTCTTTTCCGGTTTTTTTTTGCATTTGAGACCTTATAATCTGCATTTATCAACAAAAAACATCTCGAGCAGCATTAAATATATCAAATAAGGTAAATAAGGACATAAAATTATGCAATAAATTACACCTATCAATAGGTGTAGGACCCTCTGGGCAATAATCGGCTCCTTAAAGACTGATTATGATTGAACAAACCCACCCGTCTGGGGTTGTTGGTCGGTGGTGGATTCCTTAGGGAGCCATGACAACCGAGTAAGCTGCTTCTTTTTCAGCCATCTTCTCTTCCTCTGTTGGTATGCCGAGAAACATTTTGACGAACTTAACATACTCATCTTGCAAGGTTTTGTCGTCGTTGGTTTTTATCCAACTAAAAGGAATTTTGGCACCTCTAGCGTCGATATATTTCATTCATTGATAAACCAAACAGGTATTGTAGATTTTTTTCCTTACATTGTACTCCCCAATTTTGCTACCCTAGACAATCTTATCCAAAGTCAAGGTTACTTTGCCCCTAGATTGGAGCCTGCAGCTTTTTCTTCCTATACCTAGAGATGTCTAATCACTCTGGTCGATTTTGGGAAAATAGACCTATTCCGGCTCCATGTTCGACCCCAACAATTTGGCCTCTAGTTTAGATGACATTTTTAGCCCTTCAATCTGGTCGATCGATGCATCCGAGCTCAAGTCAGTGTCGACCATATTCAGTAGCGTAGCCTATGGGAATAGGTTCTTCTCCACTTCTAATTATTCTTTGGCGCACTTTTTTTACCGTTATTTTATGCATTCTGAAGAATGTTCCTTAAGTCCATGCAATCATTGGTACAGTGGCTCTCCGAACTGTGCTACTTACAGTAGTTTGTCTTCTTACTGATATACTTGGAACTCGGGGTTTTATGTGTGACCTTGATCAACTTGTCCATATGAAGCAGAATGAAGATCTGATTCGCCTTTGTCAAGTCAAAGTCGTATTTCTGGTGGGCCTCGAAGTAGTACCTTCTGACAGATCCTTTCCTAGCTGCAGAGTCATCAATTTTCTCTAGAATTTTGCACGTGTAAGGTTTTCTGGGTAAAAGCTCGACAATAGTAGCAAAGGCTTTTCGGGTAAAACTTCTGCAATATTAACATCAGAATCTTCTTTCACTAAGAGATTGATTGGAAGAGATTTTGCAAGGGGAAAGTGTTTAAAAACCACAATAAAGATCTGTGTCGCTAGATGCTAGCCGTAGGTGAGATTCAAGTCATCCACGGAGAAACAATAGTTAATGTTCAAGGTTTAGACGAGTCACCATGAGTTTGTTCAAAATGTTTGTTCGTTTTTTTAGCTATGTGAAATGTCAAGTACGAAAGGAGCTTGTTAGGGTCTTCGGATTAGGTAGTTAAGTAATGGAATTAATTATTCTCTCCTTTGAGCTTCTTTTTGATTTTATGCTAGAGCAATCCCAAACAACGTGGATTAGGATTCTTTAGAAGGGTACTTGCGAGTATAGGCAATGCCTTCCAAGCGCTAAGTCTCTTCTATCGACCCTTGTCATTACTTTCTTTACTCTTGACTCAAGCCCCTGGTCAAGGCGATACACAACTTTCACAAACCGGAAAAGGCACATGACTGGCACTTGAATCATGTGAAGTCTATAGGACCCCACCTAATTCAAGTAAGCCAAAAGCCCAGAAATCTAAACCTTTTTAGGGAAAAATAGTGGAGGTGATGTTTTGAAATAAAGGTTTAATGAAATCAGGTTCTTTCTTTAGAACATAAGTAATATCATATGAAATAGAATGTTTTGTAACTATCTTGAAAACATTTTTCGTCATTTGAAATTTGGGCAGCACCTCCTTTATATATTTTAACCCGAAAACAAAACAAGCGGTAATAATAATAAGCATCCCCAAGTGGGAGCTAGCTCTTCGCCAATTGGCGGAAACAACCACGCAATGAAATAAATATAAAATACTGAAGGCGAGGATAAAAACATAGAGATAAAACAAAGAAACCAAAACAAGAATAAATACACGGTCGTAACTCCAAGTCTGAAAGAATATACAATAAAGGTTCTAAGACTATGAATATATTGATGGAGCCTTTAACTAGATACAACTGAAATAAATGTATAAGTACAATGGTGGTCACGATTCAAGTGAACCCCACCTACCAAAGCAGTCACCCGTAACAAAGGCAGTGTGCCAGCAAAGCCGCCACGAAAACCTGTGCGGTCAAACCTGCAAGAAACTGTGGCACAACGGGGGTGAGTTGCCAACTCATGAGTAGAAAATATCAGCAGGTAGAAATCGAATAAACAGCGATCTCTAGGTTCTACTGTAACATGAAGGTAATACTATGGTATCTAGGGTGACCATGTATGCCTGTGTATCAATAATAAAATCAATGCCAATGACAACATGTAAAAACCAATCATCTACATCATATGCCTGTATGTATGAAAATCAATCAACGTGTGTCCATCAACGACACATAAACATCATGAAACCTGAGTGTCCAACATCAACACTCGAAAGATCATGAAACCCATGTCCAGCATCGACACGTAAATCCTCATATCTCAGGTGCCGCATCCTCAGATCGGCCCTCATATCCATCTCATAACTCCGGCCGGTATCCTCCGAA
The DNA here is from genome assembly GCA_030015575.1 of Agapanthus africanus. NCBI lineage: Eukaryota > Viridiplantae > Streptophyta > Magnoliopsida > Asparagales > Amaryllidaceae > Agapanthus > Agapanthus africanus. The sequence continues at coordinate 630,565,402 of CM057342.1, forward strand.
TAACCGCCGAGTCCAAACTATCACCGGTAGGTAGCACATCCCTTTCTAGTCTCATCGTCTACTCCACGATCTTCTTACCCTGGGGTACCTTACCGGGTCCACCATATACCCGCAGACAGCTCTGCCAACTCCTCGAATCGGGTATGCTCATAACTCAGAACCGAGAAAACTCATGGTGGACACGAGATATCATATCAAGAGAAACCGCGTTTTTAAAACAATACATAATTTCCTTTGAAATATAATCGCGGTTCTCAAATACAGAGATCTCATGAAAACAGTATCTCAATGAATGTAACCATAAAGTACGATATATGCAAATATAGAACAATAATGTGAGCATATCAACTATATCATGCAAGCATGTCATATGATAATATTGAATAATGAGTGTACTTTATAGTTAAGAATAATACCATGATATAGCAGTTCTACTGTGTAAGTGGTATAGCAATTACCGATGATGATTGTGTGTGAGCCGATAGATCTGTGTAAGTGTAATATGCACATCATCGGTAATGGTGCATGTTTCTTAGCAGGAGAGATCATAACAACTAATGAAAGCACATGTATATATATAAAATGCAGTGAGAGTAATATGAACGTAGCAGAAAGGTAAATAATAAACGCAACAAGATAAGATATGTATCGATATACGAGTCAAAAAGTAAATAGAAAATGAACGCATTTCCGAGTCGATATATCTAGTAGTCGGCGATCTAGCCTCATAGCATCACGTACGGTATAATCAATCGTACGGCATCCTCGAGTCAAGAGTGCGGATCAATCATCATATATATATCTCGTACGGTATAGTCCGTCATACGACATCCTCAAAATCGAGGGTACGGGCTAATATCATATATCTCATATTTTGTACGGTATCATCCGTCATACGATATCATAAACAAGGGTACGGATCTAAGATCACGTACATTCTATTCTATTATCAAATCACATGTTTTCGCATGTTATGTGTATATCGCCCAACAATCCTTTAATATATCACATCACAAACGATGTCTCAACTCAATCATATATTATAATCTCTTGACATCCCGTTCGATCGTATCGACTCATATCCATAGAACATATCAAATTGTCATCTTATATGTATATGTATATATATATATACATATATGAACATACACAAACCTATATATGTGTGTGTGTGTGTATATATATATATATATATAAAAGCATATTCACACATATCATACCAAGTATGTAAGTGTGTGCGTGTGTGACAACAAAAATTAGCAAACGACTCACGACTAAGGAAATAAGACTAAAGGTATACCTTCCTACGCATATTCTTAATCGAACATATAGTCCCCTAGGACCCTACTTGCTAAGTATCCAGAACTCACTTTGAAATATATATAGATATATATAGGTATATAAATAAGTACCCTAATCTACGGTTGCGGGGGTGCTATACGCCATCCGCCTGATTTCCTCCATAGATATACATCTACTCACCTACAACGCCTCGCTCTAGTCAATCCCGATGGATGCATTGCCCTCCTTCGTCGTCCCGAAAATCCCCGTGCTTGTACTTACAATCAAGCACGTCGTATCGTAAACAAAAATCCAATAAGAAATCCGAATCGAATTGCATAGAGATCCATATCCAAAAGCGATACGACACGCGAAGCGCACATAGCTTTGAACCTATGGTCAATGCACGCTAAAACAATAAAATACTATCTGACGTCAACTTGCGAACGTCGAACGATCAAATCACATGAAGAAATCCAAAATTCTATGATTCAAATATCGGAAAACATCGTCAAAACCAACTCAAAATGCTGCCAGATTTTTGCACAGGTAGCTTAGGACAAAACAAACAATACAGCGGCTAAGTTATAAGGAGTGTGAGCTATAGGCCAAACCCCAACATCCAAATCCGAAATTTGGCCAGCGAGAAGTGCTACAGAAACCGGTGTCGACGGCCCAATTTTGGGATTTTGGTCACTTTCTTCTGTGGTGGTCTTCTAGTGGTCTAAGTAGGTCAATGTAGTTGTTTGTTTTTCTTATAAAGACCCCAAGTTGCTCCAGAATTCATTTGATCCTCAAAATCTCCACAAAACCGACATCGGAAAATTCTGAACTCAAGCTTTGGGTTTCTAGTCTCTAGTCTAGCTGGAATATCACCACTAAGGTCTTGTAAATACTAACTAAACCTCAATTACACTTTCATAATTCATAATATACCCTAAACCTCATCTTAGAAATTTCTAACATCACAAACATGCACTAGTTTAGCTCTAAATTACAATAGGGTATACTAAATGAAGGGTTCCGGCAGCGCCACGGCCATCGAAACGCGGCCAATATGCGGAACAAAATTTTCTAAACTGGCGCTACCACTACCCGATTTATGGATCGACCTTAAACTCTAAACTAGCGAGCTAACTAAGAGTTAGAAACGTTATACCGAGTTAATCCGAGTCCTTCGGTCTTCATTCCAAGCTCCTAGTTATTCCTTGATGTGGTTTGGTTGCCGGTCATCCTCTATCTCCGATGATCCACCTGAGGGAAACGGCGCAAGCTTCAACCTCGTCGAACGAGATAACCGACGCTCCAAAATCGCTAGCGATGGAGAGTCGAGGTGTATGGAAGTGACACTACATTTTTCTCTCTACCCAAAGTGCTCATGGAGCAACCATAGAAGATGAAGAAGGAGGTGATGAAAACTTGGCATGAATAACTAAGAAAATAGCTAAGTGCTTTGTTTGAAGCATGAGAGAGTGAGAGAGAGCTAGTGTGTAAAATATGTAATGAGCCAAAATCAAATTAACCCACACTTCAAAAAGTGGCCGGCCCCTTCTCACTCTCCTATCAAAAAAATCATTTTCTTTTTCAATTAAACAATTGCAAACCATACTTTATTCCATGCCTCAAAGCCATGCTTTGACTCACCTTTTCCACCTAATTTTTTAATTGAATTTCTAAAAGAAAATCAATAAAAAGGGTGGCATCTTCTAGAAGCTATTCCGTATAAAATACGGAATACTTCCCGGTACATGTATCGAAATACATATACGCGTTTTCATACCAAAATACGAATAGCCGAGAGAGAAAACGAATAGTGAACAATAATACTAGAATACATATATATAAATACATATGTAAATTATTAAATCAAAACCTGATTTAATAATCTGGCATAATCCTAAGCCACTAGTATTATCAACCGTCCGATTAAAGTCTACGCAGCTAGTGCACATATTTAATCGGACACCTGTATGCACCAACATACAACATGTACACCATATCGCCTGAACCGTGAAAACCCTCTGTGTGGGACTCTAAAGACTCATCAATACGCTGGCAGTGGGTTTAACCATAAGCTCGTCAGCGGCACTAGCTGTACGTAACGGCTGCCCAGGTATTGAACAAAAGGGAGGCCGACGAGCAAACTCATTCTGAACCCCTACTGAGCCTGACAGTAACAATATCCGTACAGTCCGGTCTGTTCGTCTAAGAGTATCGCATATCGAGTCTAGGGGAATGGATAAAGTCAGACCCCTAACAACGCGATATTTAGTGTCGGCATGATACCCATCACCTCCTGAGAAACTATTGATCCTGGATCGGTAATCCTCGTCTACCATGGCCATGGATTTATGGTTATGGCCATCCGTACACAATGCGACATCAACCCCTAATACCGGGAGAGACGAATCCCCGACGACCCGATCAATGCCACCATGTGGCTCGGGACTGTACCCAACTAAAACCTGTTTGCACGACTCCTTTGAGCCATGGTATGGTAGTAATCAAAGCACAGTAGGAACTCACACGAGACAAATGACGATCTCAGGTCGACAGACTAACCTGTACACATGTCAACTGGGAACTGCTATCGGATAATAGGTATTATACCAACTAGCAGGTTCCCGGCGATTCCGTCCAGTGTACTCATAACCTAATAAGCACCTGTATACTATCTTTGGTGAATAAACTAACACCAATGGCTTGTGAGACCTGGCCACCGCCCCTTGTCGGGGTCTCGATCAGTATACACTAGTCTACACTGGAGTATCGATGCCTGGTCTCGATACTCCTACGACTAGGGACATTTAAGGATGTGCTTATAGACCCCAGCTCCAACATATATGATCGCCATCATAATGCTGGCAGTCAAGCAAGAATCCTATAGGCTCAATCAACATGTATATGATGATAAAGACAAACCAGATAGCATACTATCATCTTGAGTAAGACTGTTTTATCGGTATAGGTCCTCACTCATTCATCATAATCACTAGTCCGCGACTATGATAATTTCCTTAAGGGCACTATAGCCAACAATCTCCCACTTGCACTTAAGGCTAATTATTGCGATGTCGCATACTCACAGCCCGTGTGATACCGAACACCCAACTTCTCTTCTAATCAGTTTCGCAAAGCCCGTTTGCGAAAATGATTGCATTCGAGAAATAGCCTCAGTGAGTGGATCCGCTCCAATGTTTCTTTCTGTATCTCTATATATCTCAACTTCGCGGAGAAAACTATCTCCCGAAATGAGCAATACCTGTCTTAGAATTTGTCTGGATATCTGATGGGACCCAGTTCACAAATGAACTCCAAATCCAGCAAACTACTTAGACTGTATCGTCCACTGAATCAGTATCCTACGCCATGCCTTTCCTCAGTATCCGCTTGGACCATCTGTCCAACATACTGTCCCTCAAAAGAGAGAAAAACTATAACTCTGACAGTCACTCTGTCATCTAGGTCACCTTGGAAGCCTGAAATGGTAATGGTCTCCCCAAGGAGGCTGCCGTTACCATATCCATAGAACATCCATTTATGTTCATAAACTGATTCCCAATGTTTCTCCAGGATTGGATTAATATATCTGCTTATTGCATCTAGTGCAAAAGCAATATCTGATGTGGTACTTGACATTTCATGATTAACTCAATTGCCTAAGAAAGTGATAAGCTAATCATGCAGATCCATTTCCCCTTTAGTCTGTAAGACACCTTTAGAGAGGGTCACTCCATCACCTGCAGGGACACCACCATGCCAGGTGTCGTCCATTTAATGTCAAAGTACCCAGATTTGGATACTTCTCAAATCTAGATCTAAAACCATAGATCTGGTAACCAAGAAACCTGATATTATTTCTATACCCTATGTAGAGAAACAACTGTGTGACAACCAAAGTATAATCAATTGTAGTATAGGAACATCCCTTCCTATCAAGTGCATGTCATCCCAATACCTGGACATCACTCTTTACTACCTTCTTACCAGATCCATCTCCTATTCTGATGAGGTCAAAGACTGTGACTGTCACATCAAAATTAGATGATATGTTTTCGCTATAACTGCTTTAGTTTATAAATAGACATAAGCTACTTGCCTTCTATGCTTCCGCTGCTCCCACTAACTACAACAACCCTCTGGCAAAGTCATATACACGTGCACTTCTAAAGCTAGTTTAGAATGACGCCATACTCATCCTCCTACCGGGTCTTATAGTCTAGAACAGCAGCAATAACAAGTCTGGGTAAACAAGAACCTCCCTGTCACCGTCTCTGAGAAGACCGAAGTACCTCTCGGGTGCCTGAGGTTACCCACCAAATTTGCGGAGTGGCTAATGGAATTCGAAACTAATTGAATCCTTAGGTTCTATTAAATCTTCAGTGATCGTTTGTGGTTCTGAAATTACTTCCAGTTCTACCATATTCCTACTTATGTTTTTCTGAAAAAATCCATTTTATTAAAACTGTGGTGAGTTAAGAACAATATAAATATTGATCTTCCTGATGGTAGAAAGTTAACCCTCGTCAAAACCCGAGATAACCTACAAACAGCTATTACTGAAACGTGCCTTGAATTTATCCGGATTCTGGTATTAAGCATCAGCCGGACAACTCCCTATACCTTAACATCGTTAAGATATAAATCGATTCTATATATATCTAATATAGAAACAAAAGCACTAATCTAATTTGAACCAGATTCAAAATCATGCAGCTGTCTCCAGTGCATATCAACCAAATGGAAAGAGGATAATCAGCATTACTCATATAGGAGTGCATCCATATATGAGTAACCTGAAAGAGAAGCAAGTTCTCAAAACCATCACTATCAACGGAATACCAAACACAAGTATCTACATCTTTGAATACTTCGAAGAATCCCGATACTTCTAATAAATGGTTCTCTACTTTATTCTTATACCTATAACTTCTCAAAATCTGAACCATGCACTTCAACGAAATACATGTCTAGAATCGGAGATGTTATGAGTAAACAGAATATAGTACGGATACCAACCCCATTGTTCTAATGGACACTGGACAACATACAATACTTTGTATAAGTCCCTTGAGTTCAATAACTCAAACTCTGTGCGTCGTAGGTTGAAAAACTGTTCTTTGGTTAAGAAGAGTTACACCGCTGTTGAATGCACCTTACCTAATCACCAACTGATATAGGTAAATGTCATAGACACAATATCAAAAAGTTATATCTCACTTTAAAAATAAATGTATAGATATATCAGTTTGAAATTGGTGCATAACAACGGATATTCAAAACCAAATAATTGCCATCCGGCAAAGTCCAGATGATTTACTCAAATATCACCAATTACTACGAATTCCGATATAATGAGGATCTAATCACCCAATTCCCAATATATTACTCCCACTCACCATCTGTAATAATATACAGATGTGAGAAACTGATCTGGTAAATACATACCCTGGAGTTAGACTCTAATTGGGAAAACAGTTATCAATTAACATCGCACAGTAAAACTGAAACATGAAAATGTTTCAAAAGGGTTAACTGGTATTCCTAGTAATGCCTCTTCCATTATCCTGAATCATGACAGTAACCATATACTTACCTGCCCTCACTGCAATCCCTTTATTATGTCTTTACTTATTACCTTCTGTACACCTCCTTTACGCTAATTGGTTTTCTTCATTCCCTACCTTTCGGCACCAGCCTAAGGTTTGGAAGAAGACTACCCAATAAGTGTAATAGGTGCACTCTCCTAATCCTAGGAGCCCTCGCAACCTGAGAGAAGGTAAAGAGAAAAGACACCTGAATAATTCAATTCTATTTCTCCTGAACCAGAATCCATTCTCGAAAAAGTTCCTTTGAGTTCGTATGTAACTATACGACGGATTTATCCAATGGAAGTGGATATCCGTAGTGAAAAGGAGTGTTCTAGAGAAAAGCAAAATGGATGTAAGAGTGGCAAGGGTATACACGGTCTTTGTCGTGAATGATGGTGATCGCAATTTGCTTCGCCATTATTCTAATCCCTTTATATGTCTTTACTTATTACCTTCTGTACACCACAGTTAAACTTATTGGTTTTCTTCCTTCCCTACCGTTCGTCACCTGCCTATGGTCTGGACAAAGACTATCCAATAAGCTCAATAGGTGTACCCTCTCCTAATCCTAGGAACCCTCACAACCTGAGAGAAGGTAAAGAGAAAAGACAACCGAATAATCCTATTCAATCTCTCCAGAACCAGAATCCATCCTCGAATCAGATCTTTCGAGTCCGTATATAACCATACGATGGATTTATCCAATGGAAGTGGACGTTCGTAGTGATACGAGGTGCTCTGGAAAAATGCAAATGTGATATAGAAGTGGCAATGATGTATGCGACACCGTGACATTCCAAAAGCCAAAGTGTTTTAAGAAGGTTCGGTCAACTTGGTTTCATGAGTTTTAGTCAAAGGTCGGGTCATAGTCCCAGCTAGAGTGAGAGAGAAAAGAAACACTCAGCGTGCATTCTAACCTAGATCAGAATGGTTAATCATTTTATCTAATCTGGATGGCTCCCACTGTTTCCTCGAATTTTCCTCCAAACCCAAAAGGAGAATTAGTCGGAATCACCCGAGGAGTAATCCTACCCATCAGTGGGAATCAGGATCCAACTATCATCGCATGATAACTTAATGGAAGCCACTCAAGTTACCACACTCCAGAAGGTATGCACAAGCCTGACAAGTTTCCTGTATGTTTGAAACTCCCGATGTGTGTTTTTACCCCTAACGACCTATAACCTTGACGCTTGCCAACAAGTTATAGGCCACTAGTCAAGTTTAACCCGTCATTGTCCTGGATTAACTCGAACCCACCCGCACAAGCCCTTGACGCTTACCAACAAAGCTGTTCGACTATCCCGATCAATCGCATATCCATACTACAAATAAGTATTATTCAGCTACCGTATACTATGCCTTGACGATTGCCAACAAATATAGCACGGATACCAAATAATACTAATAAGAAATGACAGAGGGCTACGGCTGGTTTTTGGCGAAAAAACTTTAACGTAATGAACTTGATCTCGTTGAAGGAATCCAAGTGGTTTTTATAAATATATAGTGGCGAAAACTTTTGCTAAAGAGGTCACTCCCGGTGAAGGGATCTCGGCTCTTTCCTCGTAGAATGAGGTGCAGGATATTCCAAACTGAATACCACGATGCAAAGCACAAATAATCGACTATAGTAAAGTTATTACGTTGACGGAAACTTTTACCCAAGGGGTCACTCCCGATGAAGGGATCTCGGACCTTGCCTCGTCGAATGAGGTGCTGGATATTCATAACCGAATACCACTGTGCAAAGCAAAAGAGAACGTCTGTAATGTCAGTTTTTAAAGAACTTGGTGCCAACAACATCATATATAGGTTTGTTTTATCCTTGGATTGATGAGAATCAATACAGTCCCATCAATTAATCACACCAGAAAAGAATGAAAATAAAATGTATGTATATGCCATCCGCATTCGTCATTGGGTCCCGTCATCACCCGTTAGGTTACTTAACTAACGACAGAGTGGGGACTGGGCTAGCGCGGGTGCAAAACATATACAACATCTACTAATATATATATAAATATATATAACAATCGTCCCAGGCATGATATAAAGCAATATCACAGAAGCAACACAGAATGGTGGATAATCTGAAGCCCCGGGTTTCACTTGAGCCGCAAGTGAGACCCGACGTTCCCTGTCGTGTGGATAGCCTGTGCAATGAAACCTAGACCCCTACGAGCGCGGCAAGTTACCCGCCAAAACCAGAAGTGAGGCAGCCCCCTTCAGCAACGTCAATGGACCACCCAGCACTTCACGGAATCCGGTAACTTGAGCACCCCTCCTGGGTCACCTATACCCCCTACGAGTGCGGTGAATAGCCCGCCAATTCTAAAGTAAGGTCCCCTCCATCCCAACGCCATGAGATGCGGACCCGTTTCCCTCTAGAATCCGGCTATTCGTGCACTCCACCGCGTGGTAATCCTAGTACAGAAAAGAAAATAATATACAAGGGTGACATCGACCTCAACCCGGTCGTGCCCCAAAAGAATAATATACAAACTAGCAGTGACGGCAGTCCACATGTCGGACGCTCGCCCCGCAATATCAAATGTACAAATGAAATAAAACTGTACTAACATTGCACCATTGCTATCCACCACGACGATCCAACCAACATCACAGCTCAACACAGAACATCAACATGAATGTCACGTTCGCAAACCCGTCTAAAAGAACATATAGCAGTTAGACGGGTTTACCGATCAAATGACATTCACGGTCGTAGATAGAAATGTATGTACTATTAAACGCACATTTAAAATATCGATGGACTAAGTTCCAAATTGGCCCCAATAGCAAAACAACACTTTACTGAAAGCTGGGCCAAATCAGAAAATCACAAAAATCACAATTCTAAGTAAATGAGCTACAGAAAAATTTTGGACGCCCGTTGCCACTAAATAGCCGCGGAACCGCCGCCAATAAAGGCTAAGTGCGGCGGATCCGCGGCGCTTTAGAGGAATCATGAGCCCAAAAGTTTTATGTACCCATATAATTGCCTGCATGGATTTTTAAGATGCCTTAAATAATTTTTTGACCACTTTGGAAAATCGACAGCAAACCCAAAAATGAAATCGTGATTTTGGTAAATTCCGTTGATCGATCTTTTAAGCACGTTTAAACAATCTAGTAAGAGGTTTAAAGGGTGGCTTTGATATCATGAAGAGTTCCGGCAACGCCCCGGCCATCGAAACGCGGCCAATATGCGGAACAAAATTTTTCTAAACTGGCGCTACAGCTACCCGATTTACGGATCGACCTTAACCCCTAAACTAGCGAGCTAACTAAGAGTTAGAAACGTTATACCGAGTTGATCCGAATCTTTCGGTGTTCATTCCAAGCTCCTAGTGATTCCTTGATGTGGTTTGGTTGCCGGTCTTCCTCTGTCTCCGATGGTCCACCTGAGGAAAACGGCGCAAGTTTCAACATCGTCGAACGAGGCAACCGACGCTCCAAAGTCGCTAGCGATGGAAATTCGAGGTGTATGGAAGTGACACTACATTTTTCTCTCTACCCAAAGTGCTCATGGGGCAACCATAGAAAATGAAGAAGGAGGTGATGAAGACTTGGCATGAACATCTAAGATAATGGCTAAGTGCTTTGTTTGAAGATGAGAGAGTGAGAGAGAGATAGTGTGTAAAATATGTAATGAGCCAAAATCAAATCAACCCCCACTTCAAAAAGTGGCCGGCCCCTTCTCACTCTCCCATCAAAAAAATTCATTTTCATTTTCAATTAAACAATTGCACACCATACTTTGTTCCATGCCTCAAAGTCATGCTTTGACTCACCTTTTTCACCTAATTTTTTAATTGAATTTCTAAAAGAAAATCAATAAAAAAGGTAGCATCATCTAGAAACTATTCCGTATAAAATACGGAATACTTCCCGGTACTTGTATCGAAATACATATACGCGTATTCGTACCAAAATACGAATAGCCGAGAGAGAAAACGAATAGTGAACAATAATACTAGAATACATATATATAAATAGATATGTAAATTATTAAATCAAAACCTGATTTAATAATCTGGCTTAATCCTAAGCCGCTAGTATTATCAACCGTCCGATTAAAGTCTGCGCAGCTAGTGCACATATTTAATCGGACACATGTATGCACCAACATACAACATGTACACCATATCGCCTGAACCGTGAAAACCCTCTGTGTGGGACCCTAAAGACTCGTCAGTACGCTGGCAGTGGGTTTAACCACAAACACGTCAGCGGCATTAGCTTGTATGTAATGTTACCCAGGTATTGAGCGAAAGGGAGGCCGAAGAGCAAACTCATCCTGAACCTCTACTGAGCCTGACAGTGACAATATCCGTATAGTCCGGTCTGTTCGTCTAAGAGTATTGCATATCGAGTCTAGGGGGGTGGATAAAGTCAGACCCCTAACAACGCGATATTTAGTATCAGCATGATACCCATCACCTCCTAAGAAACTATCGATCCTGGATCGGTAATCCTCGTCTATCATGGTCATGGATTTGTGGTGATGGCCATCCGTACACAATACGACATCAACCCCCAATACCGGGAGAGACGAATCCCCGACGACCCGATCACTGCCTCCATGTGGCTCGGGACTGTACCCAACTAAAACCTATTTGCACGACTCCTTTGAGCCGTGGTAGGGTAGTAATCAAAGAACAGTTAGAACTCACACGAGACAAATGACGATCTCAGGTCGACAGACTAACCTGTACACATGTCACCTGGGAACCGCTATCTGACAATAGGTATAATACCAACAAGAAGGTTCCCGGCGAGTCCGTCCAGTGTACTCATAACCCAATGAGCACCTGTATACTATCTTAGGTGAACAAACTAACACCAATGGCTTGTGAGACCTGGCCACCGCCCCTCGTCGGGGTCTCGATCAGTTTACACTAGTCTACACTGGAGTATCGATGCCTGGTCTCGATACTCCTACGACTAGGGACATTTAAGGATGTGCTTATAGACCCAAGCTCCCAAATATATGATCGCCATCATAATGCCGGCAGTCAAGCAAGAATCCTATGGGCTCTATCAACACGTATATGATGATAAAGACAAACCAGATAGCATACTATCATCTTGAGTAAGACTGTTTTATCGGTATAGGTCCTCACTCATTCATCATAATCACTAGTCCGTGACTATGATAATTGCCTTGAGGGCACTATTACCAACACTAAACACTAATAACTTAAATAAAAGTGTAGAATTCTACCTCATGTGGTAACTCAAGAAATTTCTTGGGTTGTCCAAAGTGTTCAAAATCTCCACTTGATCCATCCATGGTCTATGTGAGGAGCATGTGTCTATTTTTATGAAGGGGGTATAAGATTTGGTGGTGGTTTTGAGGGTCGCCATAGGGGGTAGAGGAGGTAGAGGGAGGATGAAGGAGGAGATGAAGAAAAATGAAGAAGTGAAGAAATGAAGTGAGAATGAGATGAAGGAATCAAGTGTAGGAGCCATACTCACATCTCTCTCTCTTTCATAGCATGCTCTCTATCATGCCCATGCTGTTCCCTTATAAAGAAAGGGAAGAGGAAAAATTCCCTACTGTTCAAGTCTCATGAGTTAAACACATGGGCACCTATATGCAATGCATATAAGCGCTGCAAATCGAACAACTATAGGTTAAATAAGCCTCACATGTTAAACACGTGAACGCCTATATGCAATGCATGTAGGCGCTGCAAATCAAACAACTGACAGGCTTAATAAGACTCACATGTTAAACACGTGAGCGCCTATATGCAAAGCATATAGACGCTGCAAATCAAACAACTATAGCCTAAATATGCCTCACGTGTTTAATACGTGAGCGCCTATATGCGAAGCATATAAGTGCTGCAATCAAACAACTGACAAACTAAATAAACCTCACGTGTTAAACACGTGAGGGCATCTCCCTACGAAGAATTAAATTCTACTCAACAAGGGATCGTTGGATCAAAAATCCAATGATGATTAAACATAGAGCTTTCTACCGAAGAGGGAAATTCTCTGTTAAACATAAAGTTGGTGGATCAAAGATCCTATGAGGTGAAAAATATTTTCCATATTTTTCTAAACAAAGAAAGATTGTGCTCTATTAAACCGAGCACCCTTGGATTAAAATTCCAATGATGATTAAAATTCACTATTTTTACAGAATAAGATTCTGCATATGGGAAAATATTTCCCAAATCTTGTTAAAAACAAGAAAAATATATTCTGTAAAATAAAAACCCTTAGATCAAAGATCCAATGATAGGCAAAATTCCCCAGATCAAGTCAGAAACCAATTAAATCAATTAGGATCTCTCAATGAGATATTTTCTCAGAATTAAACAAACTTCTCTCTACTATATAAAGAACCAAAGACTTCAAGTCTCAAGAAGAGAGAGTGAAAAAAGGAACCCCCTCAGAAGCTTTTAAAAAAAAGAGAGAAGAAAAAAGAAAAGCTTCAAAAGAAACGGAGAATTTAATTCTCACAGAAGAAGACTTGTTTCATTGAAACCCTAGGTAAAAAGAAAACAAAACTCAGAGACCATATTGTCTATCTTTTGCCTCTCTAAGGGTTTAACCCTTCATGCAAGAACTTAGTTCTTCCTCTGGTTGAGATCTGCAGAAGCAGATCTCCCCACAAGTTGAGAATTTAATTCTCATCGGGGAGATTCTGTCATGCAGATTCAAAAAACTAAGGGAAAGAATTGAGTTCAAAGAATTTGATTCTTACAAAACACATGGAAATTTAATTCCTCTGAAAACTAGGGTTTAACCCTATAAAAAGAATTTAATTATTACAAAACAAGAGACATGAGATCCTCCAAATACTAAGGTCATTAACATGAGATCAAAATCTCCAAACACCCAGAAGGAAAGACTGATGACTCATTATTGTTTAAACACTATAACGAGGACCACACGTGTTTCCTACGCAAGCGCTTAAAAAAAGAACAAGAAGTGCCTCCTAGGGCAGTCACGTGTTTTGCACGCGATCTCCAATCAAGTGCTTAGCACTTATATAAAAAAGGAGGGGATAAAACCCAAAAGGCAGTATCCAACTTTGGTGCGCCTCACGTGTTCACACGTGAGGGCCATAAGAACCAAGTGCTTAGCTCTTATATGCAAAAAGGGAATAAAAGACAAAGAACAGCGCCCACTTTGGGACGTCTCACGTGATTCACACGTGAGCGCCTCCAAAGTTCAGTGTTTAACACTGGTCTAATACCTCACGCGGGATACACGTGAGTACTACATTTACCAGTGCTTAGCACTATAGGGGTAAATATGAAGACCCAAATCTAGTCACAAATTGGCTAAGTCTTCCCGAGGTCAAAACTTCTTTGATCTCCAAATCGACTGAGCCTCTGTGCTCATATTTTGCTAAACTGATCATAGTACCAAATATGACTATTGATCTTCCAACTGATGATATCCAAAACGATACTCATCCCACATCCTCCCGAGAAAATCTTAGTCTCAAAATATGACCAACGATTTCCAGGTTTACCACTAACACATTTTCCCCTCAAATACGGGAATTGGTTCAAGGGTACATCTCTCCACACCTCTGATCCACGTCGTTGTAATTCCTCAACGTCTTCAGAGAGGTGGCGGGTCCCAACAACCAACAGTTTTCTTGTGCACTTCGAAACTGATGTGCACACCTCAAATCAGACTGCACTCAAATTGGATGCATCCCAAAACATCGTTGTTCATCCCGTCACGTAACAAATACCCGTCCGCACAAGATGATCAACGGACCGAAACGTCCTTAAACTAACAATGGACCGTAACATCCTTAAACTAAAATCTCACCTCCAAAATGCTGATCAACGGACCGAGACACCCTTAAACTAAAACCTCACCTCCAAAATGGTGATCAACGGACTGAGACATCCTTAAACTAAAATCTCACCTCCAAAATGGTGATCAATGGACTGAGATGTCCTCAAACTAGAACGTCGCCCCCAAAATGACGATAATGGACCAAAATTTCCCTAAACTAAGACAACAGATCCCAAATGCTCTCTTGTTGGATTTGAAACAAAAATGATTCTAAAACCTTGTTAAGTAGATCTTAATCTCAATTTGGACTAATGTATCCTTAACAAAATACTAACCGAGCCCCAACTGCTCACATACATTTAAGTCGATCTTAATCTCAAACCAGATTAACGATCCTTAAATAAAACAAACCCAAATCTAAGATATAAGGATTTAGACTAATCCACGCCTAACGTGTTGGGTAATGGAAGCGCCCCGGTCATCAATCCGTAACCAATTGCGGAACAAAAATTTATAAAACTTGGTGCCACCGCAACCAATTACCCGGATCTACCTATAAGCCCTATATAACAAAACATGGAAAGGAGTTAGAATGGTTATACCAAATATATCAGTGTCCCTCGGTCTTCAACCATCATCCCAAGCTTCTAGGGACTTCCTTGATCAAGCTTGATCTCCGGTCTCGCTCCATCGAAGATGATCCCCTCAAGTGTCTATGCAACGAGCTCCAACCTCATATCCGAGACAACTAGGGCACCTAGATCGCAACTCTAGATACCGTAGATGAAGTAGAGAGTGATGAGGGATTAATTTCTCTCAATACACCTAAGGATTCTCAACTCATGAGAGGGTTTGGGTGGAGTTAGAGGAAGAAGAAGATGCCATGAGAATGATGTGTTGAGAGCAACACAAAAGAGAGAGAAAAATTGAATAATGGATTGTTCCTTTTTTGTTTGTTGTGTGAGTGTGATAAGAAATAATAGAGCCATCACATAAATGTCTATGTCTCCAAAATATCTTAGTCAACAAAAAATATCTCAAGTCAACATAATCTTACAACAAAAAAAAACCCTAAGTATGCTAGAATAGTAACCATGGGTCACTAATTAGCCATGCCATAAAAATGCAATAAGCACCTCATCCTACACCTCAATAATCTTTTAATCCAAAAAGTTCTAAACCATGATGAGGTGTAATCTTCTAAATGTAATCTTGTAATAAATTGCAAGAATACCTCTCAACTGTATATATATACCCGCATCAGTATTCCGAAGAATACGAATACAAAGAGATGAAAATAATCCAACAAATAAAATACTAGGATCCGGCTTAAACAAAAGCCCACTAGTATTATCCGTCCGAACATCATGCGTGCACAAGTACACGTATGTGATCGAACCCTACCGTAAAACCATACGGCCTCTACATCATTTCGCCCAAAGCAGGGAAACCCTATGTGTTGGACTCTAAAGGCTCGTCAATACACTGGCAGTGGGTTCAACCACAAGCACGTTAGCGACGCTAACTGTACGTAATGGCTACCCAGGTATTGAGAGAAAGGGAGGCACTTTGCCTTAGACTGACGGAACAAAGCTAAGAAGTAGGCTGAATGGAAAAAGGAATGAGCAACACCTACTGAGCCTGATAGTGACAATATCCGTACAGTCCGGTCCGTTCGTATATGAGTATCGCATATCGAGTCTAGGTGGTGGATAAAATCAGACCCCTAATAACACGACATTTAGTGTCGGTATGAAGCCTATCACCACCTGAGAAACTACCGATCTTAGATCAGTAATTCTCAACTATCTTGGCCAAGGATTTCTGGTGATGGCCACCCATGTACAACCGCGACATCAACCCCAATACCGGGAGAGACGAATCCCCCGACAATCCGCTCACTGCCTTTATTTGGCTCAGGACTGTACCCAACTAAAACCTGTTTGCACGACTCCTTTGAGCCGTGGTAGGGTAGTAATCAAAGAACAGTGGGAACTCACACAAGAAAAATGATGATCTCAGGTCGATAGACTAACCTGTACACATGTCACCAGGGAACTGCTATCTAACAATAGGTATAATACCAACTAGCATGTTCCCGGCGAGTCCGTCTGGTGTACTCATAACCCAATGAGCACCTATATACATCTTAGGTGGACAAACTAACACCAATGGCTTATGAGAGCGGCCACCGCGCCTCGTCGGGGTCTCGATCAGTATACACTAGTCTACTCTGGAGTACCGAAGCCCAGTCTCGAAACTCCCACGACTAGGGACATTTAAGGATGTGCCTATAGACTACCCAGCTCCCACGTATATGATCGCCATCATACTACTGGCAATCAAGTAAGAATCCTATGAGCTCTATCAACATGTAATAGTGATTTGTAATGCCACCTAATGTTGTACATGATAATAAAGACAAACCAGATAGCATACTATCATCTCGAGTAAAACTGTTCTACCGGTATAGGTCCTCCCTCAATTATCATAATCACCTGCCTGCGACTATGATAATTGCCTTGAGGGCACTATAGCCAACAATCTCCTACTTGCACTTAAGGCTAATTATTGCGGTGTCGCATACTCACAGCTCGTATGATACCGAACACCCAACTCCTCTACTAATCAGTCTCGCAAAGCTCATTTGCAAAACTATTATGTTCGAGAAATAACTTAAGTGAGTGGATCCGCTCCAATGTTTCTTTCTGTATCTCTCTATATCTCAACTTCACGGACAAAGTTATCTCCCGAAATCAGCAATACCTGTCTTAGAATATGTCTGGATATCTGATGGGACCTAGCTCACAAATGAACTCTAAATCCAGCAAACTTCTGAGATTGTATTTTCCACTGAATTTAATTAGTATCCTGCACCATGCCTTCCTCAGTATCCACTTGGACCACCTGTCCAAACTACTGCCCCTCAAAAGAGGGACAACTAAAACTCTGACAGTCGCTCTGTCATCCAGGTCACCTTGGAAGCCTGGAATGATAGCCGTCTCCCGAAGGAGGCTGCTGTTACCATATCCCATGAACATCCACTTATGTTCATAAACTGCTTCCCAACGTTTCTCCAGGATTGGATCAATATAAATTTATTGCAGCTCCTGCAAAAACAACATCTGGTTTGGTACTTGACATCTCATGGTTGACTCAATTGCCTAAGCAAGTGATATGCTAATCATGCACATCCCTGTCCCTTTTAGTCTGTAAGACACCTTTAAAGAAGGTGACTCCATCACTTGCAGGTACACAACCATGCCAGGAGTCGTCCATTCTAAAACACCTTTAGAATAGTGTCAAAGTACCAAGATTAGGAAACTATCCAAATCTAGATCTAAAACCATAGATCTAGTTACCAGAATGCCTGATATATTATCCATATCCAATGTGGAGAAACCACTGTGTGACAACCACAGTATAACCGATCGTAGTATAGGAATTTCACTTCCTATAAAGTGTATGTCATCCAAATACCAGGACATCACACCCTACTACCTTCTTAACAGATCCATCTCCTATTCTGATAAAGTCAAAGCCTATGACTATCACATCAAAAATAGATGATCTATCTTTGCTATACCCGCTTCAGTCTATAAATAGACACAAACTACTTGTCCAATATGCTTCCGCTGCTCCCAATGACTATAACAACCCTCTGGTAGAGTCATATACATATGCATTTCTATAGATAGTTTAGAACGACGCTATACTCATCCTCCTGCTGGGTCTTATAGTCTAGAACAGCAGCAATAGCAAGTGTGGGTAAACAAGAACCTCCCTGTCACCGTCTTTGAGGATACCGAAGTACCTCTCGGGCGCCTGAGATTACCCACCATATCTGCGGAGTGGCTAATGGAATGTCAAAAACCAATTGAATCTTTAGGTTCTATTAAATTTTCAGTAATCGTTTGTGGTTCTGGAATCACTTTCAGTTCTACCATACTCCCACTACTGTTTTCTGAAAAATGTCCATTTTACTAAAACTGTGGCGAGTCAAGAACAATATCACTATTGATCTTCCAGATGGTAGAAAGTTATCCTTCGACATAGCCCGGGATAACCCACAAACAACCATTACAGAAACGTGTTAGTGTATATGCCCTAGAGGCCATTACTGTATCATACTAGTTTGTATATTACTTGATGAAAGCTTGGGATATTCACAGTTGTATAGACAATCTTGCTCGAAATGGTAGTATGCTACTTGGTTTGTTTCTACTTTAATATGTTCATGTATTTCTTTTAGCATATCGCCTTTACACATTAGTGGGGCCCTTAGGATCTTTGCTTGATTACCAGCGTTGTGATAGCAGTCACACTAGTGAGGGCTGGGTAATCTAAAAGCATATCTTTATACAGATCCCTTGTCGTAGGATTATCGAGACGGGGCATCGATACTCCAGAGTAGACTAGTGTATACGCTTCTCATCCCAGGAGGGGAGATGGTCTGTCCCAAAGCCATCAGTACGTCGTACTGGAGATAGTATGCAGGTGCTCATTAGGTTACGAGTACACTGGACAGGACTCGTCGGGAACTGTTGGTTGGTACTACACCTATCGTCCGTTATCAGTTCCCAGGTGACATGAGTACAGCTTAGTCCGCTGACTTGACACCGTCACTTCGCCTCGAGTGTGTTCCCACTGTTCTTAGATTGCTACCCTACCACGTCTCAAATGAGTCGAGCAAACAGGTAGCAGTTGGATGCAGTCCCGAAGCATTTGGAGGTAGTGACGGTTAGACAGGATTCGTCTCTCCCGGTATTGGGGGTTGATATCGCGCTGTGCCTAGGAGGGCCATTACATAAAGTCCCTGGCCAGGGCAAGCGAGATATACTGGTAGGTTTTCAAGTGTCATCTCAGGGTGTTCTGGGCTATACTCTGACACGACTTGTACCACTATTAGGGGACTGACGTTTACCGCCCCCTAGACCCGCCATGCGATATTCTCAGACGAACAGACCGGACTGTACGGAGATTGTCACATTCAGGCTTTGTAGGAGTTCGGATGGATTCACCTCATCAGTCTTCTTATCGGCATCTACCTGGGGACCGTTACGTACAGCTAGTACCGCTTGCGGCCTGTGGTTACACCCACTGCCAGCATACTGTCGAGTCTTTAGAGTCCCATACAAAGGGCTATTCGCCTTTGGGCAAAACAGAGTAGAGGTCACATGGTTTTGCGACGGGGTTCGTTCACATCCGCGCACTTGTGCACGTTTGGTGTCCGGGCACTTATTACTAGCGGGCTTTGGTTTAAGCCAGATCCTAGTATATGTTTTGGGATTGGTTTTATCTCATTGTATTCGTGTTCCTCGGAACACGGATGCGGGTGTGTATGCACAGTTGACAGAGGCAGAGGAATCTAATTTGGGTTATTGACCGTTGACTTTTTCTAAACCCTAATGAGAATGAGAAATATGATTAATAATATTAATTAAGAATAATAGTGCCATGGTTGAGGTGACCTTTTGACTTTCGTTGACTTTTTGACTTCGGTTGACCGGTTGACTATTGTTGACCAATTGACCATCATAATTTCACTTGCAAGATGCTTCTTGTTTCTTGCAAATGCATTAAATGATGAAATGATAATGGTCATTCATAAACTAACCATCATAATTTCTTAATTATTATTATTATTATCATTATTCTTATTTTGAGAGCATGGTTGTAAAAAGGCTAGCTCATTCTCACTTGCTCATTCTCTCTCATCCATTAGCTCATCCTCTTCCTCTCTCAAAGCTCTCATCTCTCATGTGTTGAGAACCATGAGTTCTTGAGATAAAACCTTCAAGACTTCACTCTACTCATTCTAGAGTTCTAGGTTTAGCAAGCCAAGCACTTTAGTTATCTCTAAGTTGAGGTAGGAGCTCAAGGTAGAGGCCTTCGGGTGGATCCTTCTTCGGCAAAGAGAAGACGACGAAGAGGAGCCGTTCAAACCACTCCAAGGAGCAAGAAGAGAAGGAGTTCAACATCTAGGTATAACCTTCTAAACGAGTAGCTAAACTTGTAGTTAGTTTGCTAGGTTTTTGTTTAGCAAAGATCCTCTAGTTTCTAGTCCATGTTGCCTTAAGAAAAAATCGTTTTTTTACCTATTCCGCCTCCCCATAAGCACCGGGGTGGGCAACGTGGACTTACAGAGGTATCAGAGCCTAGCTAAACAAAAACTAGCATGTTAGCAAAGTGTTTGGAACTTCGATCTGAAAAAAAATCATGAAACTTGTCAAATATTCATACTTTCTGCCGATTTTTAAAACCGCTCTAAAAATAATTCCACATACCTTAAAAATCGGTGCAGGGTTTTTTTTAGGAACTTGCAGGAAAAATGAGCCAACGACTCGGTCAACGCGCCGCGGAACCGCGGCGAAACAGCGCGTTTCGCAGCGGATCCGCGGCCGAGTTGACTCGGCCGCGACTCGGGTTTGCTGCAGTTTGTTCAGTGTACTGTTTTGGGATTTTTAAAATATTTTATTTCTGCCCAGAATTTCCAGAGAACAGTGTTGTGTTTAGGGTAGTTGCAAATTGGTATTTTGATCAAAGTTCTACAAACTTTTGCTAAATGGTTATATCTGTAATGTGATATATGCACTGAACGTCGACTAATCGCTATGTATCGATTAGTGGGGGTTGTGCATATCTGTGATGTGTAATGTTGTTGGATTGTGTATATGAACTCGTTAGATTGTCGCGGGTGAATAGCCGGGTGTTGTGAGATGAGAGTTTTCTTTATCTTTCATTTGATGTAATATGTAAATTGATGTAATATTATTTTATAGCCGCACAGCCGGGGTGAGGTTGTAGCCGCCATTGTATATTATTTCTTTTACTGTTTTTGCTCCTAGGATAGACCCAAGGTGGGGTGCACAAACTACTGGGTACTTTGAAGTGCCGAGTGTCCTACTCACGTTGTTGAGGGAGGTTGCTTCACTTCGGGTACTTGGCGGGTAGTTTGTCGCACCCGTAGAGGTCTAGGGTAGGGTTTGGCTATTCATCGCGACCGTGTAATCCATCTTTCGTTGCAGGCTCGAACGAAACGCGGATTTCTAGCATATCCAATGTGTTTATCTGTGATCTGGAATGGCTATCATTGCATCTGACGAATGTATATATCTATATATAATATCTAGTACGCGTTGCGTTTGTTTTGCATCCGTGCTAGTCCAGCCCCCACTCTGTCGTTAGTTAAGTAACCTAATGGGTGATGACGGGGCCCCGTGGCGAATACGGATGGCATAAGCGTACGTTATATTTTCGTTGTTTTCTGCAATGGTAGGATTAAGTGATGGGACGCATTAAATTAATGCAAGAAAATAAACGAAAGTTAAGTCGTTGGAACAATTTCAAAACCACTCGGTTTCTTTTCAAAACAGAAAACTTTTAAAACGCGGAGCTTGAACCACTCCTTTTTAAAAGCTATCACGTTCCTTCGATTATATCAAGTTCACTACGTTCATGGTTTCGCCAAAACCATTCGTAGCCCTCCGTCATTTCATATGGATAGTCAATAGTATTCAAGCTGTATTTGTTGGCCAAAGTCAAGGCATAGTGATTGGTAGCTATTGGATATTCATATGTACCATAGATAGATGCGTTGGTTTGGGACAGTCATACTGCCTTTTTGGCTAAAGTCAAGGGTAGGTACGGGTGGGTTCAAATTAACCTGGAAAATGACGGGTAGAACTTGACATGTGACTTATGATTTGTTGGCCAAAGTCAAGGTCATAAGAGCATGGGGCAAAAATCCACATCGGGAGTTTCTAAAGAAACTGAAACTTGCTAGTGCTGCATACCATTTGGAGTGTGATGATTCTGGTAGGATTCCTTCAGTTTTATCACACGATGATATTTGGATCCCGATCATACTGTGAGTATATGCTACTCTTCGGGAAACTTTCTCACTTAACGATCAATACTATAAACCAAGTAGGTGCCTAGAAAGGTGTTAGCGGGGCTACGCCCACAGGGAAAGAGGTTATTTAATTAAGGAACTTCGCGAAAGCGTCGTAAAACCTCCCTCGAATTACCCACACTGGCCTGGCTGAACGGTTAAGAAAGTATTGTACGGTGAGATTGATCCTGACTAATTCTTCTTTTTTGGTTTGAGGAAGGATTCGAGAAACAGTGGGAGCCATCCTATTTAGACAAACTAAAAACCACTCTAAACTTGCAAGAGCATCATGCTAAAGTGTTTCTTCTCTCTCTCCTTATTGCAGCGACCAAGCATCATGACCGGACTTAAGTTACTACTAGATAAAAATATACTGACAGGGCCAAACTACAAAGTTGGCTCAGGAATGTCCAAATGGCAATCAGTTATGACAAGTTGGGGTATCTCCTTACAACCAAAGCTCCCCCTGTCCCAGGTCCCACATCCAGCGTCGCGGATAAGGAAATCCGTAAGACCTGGGAGATTGATTGCGTGAAGGCCAAGTGCCTCGTGCTTGCCTCTATGGACAATGAACATCAGAGGAGGCACGAGAATATGGACCTTGAATCCATATTTCTCCATACTAAGGAACTATATGGAGAGCAATCCCGTATCGCTAGATACGAAGTCTCGAAAAAGTTTTTTTCGGCGAGATTGGCCTTCGGATCATCGGTAGCGGAACACATGCTTAAGATGATTGGCTATATTGAAGAGCTCGCGGACCTCGGAACCACGTTAGAGAACGAGCTCTATACTGACTTGATTCTCCAGTCCTTTCCTTCCACTTACGCCCAGTTTATCCTGAACTTCAACTTGCAAGGAAAACAAGTTGAACTTCCGGAACTCTTCAACATGTTGAGGAGTGCAGAGGGCACCTTACAGAAAGTAAGGGAAACATCCACTTTGTCTGTTGGAGTACTTTCTACTTCTAGGTCCAAGGCGAAAGCCAAAGGAAAGAAGAAGAAGGCCCCCACCAAACCAAGGGGCGGTGTTAGTAAAGTGGAAGCCAAGGGAAAGGCAAAGGTATAAAAGGTAGCGGGACAGCTTGTGGGGAAGGAAGAGTGCTTTTACTGTCATAAGAAAGGACACTGGAAAAAAGATTGCAGGGCTTGGAAGGCCAAGAACCAGGACCCGAAGCAAGTTGTGGCTTCGGCTTCAGGTGTGTATGTTATTGAAAACTGTCTATCAGTAAACTCTACTTCCTGGGTATTGGATACCGGATCAGGATCTCATATCTGTAATTCTTTGCAGGCATTGAGAAAGCGTAGGGTTTTGAAGGCAGGTGATATGACCCTCAGAGTTTCAAACGGAGCTGGCATGGATGCTGAGTCCGTGGGCGACTATCGCTTGGGATTGTCAGATGGACATGTTTTGGTTTTACGTGACTGTTATTTTGTACCCAGTGCGACTTGTAATATCATATCTGTATCTTTAATGTCTAAAGAAGGTTATGATTTTGCATTTGTAAGCGATGTTGTAAACATTCACATTAATCATGTTCTGATTAGGTCGGGTACATTAAGTAACGGTATATACGTTTTGAACCAACCACAGATTTTCAATGTCCAGAATACACACAAAAGAAAGTCTCCAGAAATAAATCATGCTTTCTTATGGTATTGTAGACTGGGTCACATCAATGAGACAAGGTTAACTAAGTTGCATAAAGAAGGATATTTGGATCCGTTCGAATATCAATCATATGCAACTTGTCAATCATGTCTCAAAGGAAAGATGACAAAGACTCCGTTCACTGGACACGGAGTAAGAGCGAGCGAGCTCTTGGGACTCGTACACAGCGATGTATGCGGTCCAATGTCTACACATGCGCGAAGCGGTTATTCTTACTTCATTACCTTTACGGATGATTTTTCAAGGTACGGATATGTCTTCTTAATGAAACATAAATCTGAAGCCTTTGAAAAATTCCAGGAATACAAGAATGAAGTAGAAAAACAAACAGGCAAAAGTATCAAGACACAGAGATCTGATTGAGGTGGTGAATACTTGAGTACCGAGTTCCTGGGTTACTTAAAAGAGAATGGAATTCTCTCTCAACTTACTCCTCCATACACCCCACAACATAATGGTGTATCGGAGAGAAGGAACCGAACCCTATTGGATATGGTACGTTCCATGATGAGTAACGCTGAGTTGCCGCGATCATTCTAGGGATATGCACTAGAATCAGCTACGCATCTTTTGAACCGAGTTCCAACTAAGACAGAGCCTACCACACCATATCAGATGTGGAGTGGGAAGAAACCCTATCATAAGCACATTAAGACTTGGGGATGTCCAGCTTTTGTCAAAAAGCAGCATGCGGACAAGCTCGAGGCACGCTCAGTACAGTGCAAGTTTGTGGGATATCCAAAGAACTCCAAGGGATATTTTTTCTATTGTGCATAGGAACAAAAGGTTTTTGTTTCTCGTCATGCCTGCTTCTTGGAAACTGAATTTTTCGAAAATCAGATAAGTGGGAGCGCAATAGAACTGGAAGAAATTCCAGAACCATAAGCTATTACTGAAAGCTTAGTAGAACCAGAAGGTTCGAAAGAACAGGACATTCCAGTGCCGCTCCGCAGGAGTAGTAGGCAGTCTCATCCGCCCGAGTGATACGGTTTCCTCATAGACGGGGAAAGAGAGGATTGCATCATTGATAATGATGAGCCGACTAGCTTCCAGCAGGCCATTCAGAGCGCTGACTCGGTAAAATGGCTGGATGCAATGCGGACCGAAATGGAGTCCATGTATACCAACAAAGTATAGACTTTGGACGTTGCTCCAGAAGGGGTAAAACCCGTAGACTACAAATGGATCTTCAAAAGGAAGAATTGTGTAGATGAACAGGTTGAGACCTATAAGGCCAGACTTGTTGCAAAGGGTTTTCGTCAAAGACCTGGTTTGGAATATGACGAAACCTTTTCTCCAGTGGCTATGCTCAAATCCATTCGGATCCTTCTTGCCATTGCTACCTTCCACGATTATGAGATTTGGCAGATGGACGTAAAGACCGCTTTTCTAAATGGAAATTTGGAGGAGTGTGTCTATATGGACCAGCCAGAGGGTTTCATTCAGAGTGGGAGCAGCGGGAAGAAGTGCAAGTTGCTTAAGTCCATTTATGGACTGAAGCAGGCATCGCGGAGTTGGAACATCTGTTTTGATGAGACGGTCAAACAATTTGGCTTTATCAAAAATCCAGATGAACCATGCATCTATAGTAAAATTGTAGCACGAATTGTCGTATTCCTCGTGTTATACGTGGATGATATTCTCTTGATAGGAAATGACATTCCTATGCTACAATCTGTCAAAGGGTTCTTGTCACACAGGTTCACCATGAAAGACCTGGGTGATGCCTCTTACATTCTGGGGATCCGGATCCATCGTGATAGGTCAAAGAGGATATTAGGACTTTCGCAGTCCAGGTACATCGACACCATACTGCAAAGATTCAGTATGGAAGATTCCAAGCGCGGTAATTTACCGGCTTGTCACGGGATCACCCTCTCCAAAGAGATGTCTCCCAAGACTGATTTGGAAAGGGATCGCATGTTTATTATATCCTACGCTTCTGCGGTAGGCTCTATAATGTATGCGATGTTGTGTACCAGACCAGATGTAGCTTATGCACTGAGTGTGGTAAGCAGGTATCAGTCAAACCCTGGGGAGAAGCACTGGATAGCGGTAAAGAACATTCTGAAGTACCTGAGAAGGACTAAGTACATGTTTTTGGTTTACGGCGAAAAAGACCTCCAGATGGAGGCCTTTGCTGACTCCAGCTTCCAGAGTGACAAGGATGACTCCAAATCCATGTCGGGTTATGTCTTTACCCTCAATGGAGGGGCGGTGTGCTGGAAGAGTTCTAAACAGGAAACCGTTGCTGACTCGACGATGGAAGCGGAATATATTGCTCCATCAGATGCCGCAAAAGATGCCGTCTGGATGAGGAAGTTCTTGACAGAACTTCAGGTGGTTCCATCCATTGTTGATCCAATACCTCTGTATTGTGACAACAACGGGGCTATTGCTTTAGCGAAGGAACCCAGGTCCCATCAGAAGTCCAGACACATCTTGAGGCGGTATCACCTGATCAGGGAGATCGTGGATCGCCGGGAGATCGAGGTTCGGAGGGTTGCTACAGAAGATAAAACTGCAGATCCATTCACGAAGGCCATAACCTAGACTCAGTTCGAGCGGCTGATCGAGATGATAGGTCTTCGATACGCCAGTACATGGCCTTAGTGCAAGTGGGAGATTGTTAGTGTATATGCCCTAGAAGCCATTACTGTATCATACTAGTTTATATATTACATGATGGAAGCTTAGGATATTCATAGTTGTATAGACAATCTTGTTCGAAATGGTAGTATGCTACTTGGTTTGTTTCTACTTTAATGTGTGCATGTGTTTCTTTTAGCATATCGCCTTTACACATTAGTGGAGCCCTTAGGATCTTTGCTTGATTACCAGCGTTGTGATGGCAGTCACACTAGTGGGGGCTGGGTAATCTACAAGCACATCTTTATACAGGTCCCTAGTCATAGGATTATTGAGACGGGGCATCGATACTCCAGAGTAGACTAGTGTATACGCTTCTCATCCCAGGAGGGGAGATGGTCTGTCCCACAGCCATCAGTACGTCGTACTGGAGATAGTATGCAGGTGATCGTTAGGTTACGAGTACATTGGACAGGACTCGTCGGGAACTGTTGGTTGGTACTATACCTATCCTCAGTTATCAGTTCCCAGGTGACATGAGTACAGCTTAGTCCGCTGACTTGACACCGTCACTTCGCCATGAGTGTGTTCCCACTGTTCTTAGATTGCTACCCTACCATGGCTCAAATGAGTCGTGCAAACAGGTAGCAGTTGGGTGCAGTCCCGAAGCACTTGGAGGCAGTGACGGTTAGATAGGATTCGTCTCTCCCAGTATTGGGGGTTGATATCGCGCTGTGTCTGTGAGAGCCATTACACAAAGTCCCTGGCCAGGGCAAGCGACATATACTGGTAGGTTTTCCAGTGTTATCTCAGGGTGTTCTGGGCTACACTCCGACACGACTTGTACCGCTATTAGGGGACTGACGTTTTTCGCCCCCTAGGCCCGCCATGCGATATTCTCAGACGAACAGACCGGACTGTACGGAGATTGTCACATTCAGACTCAGTAGGAGTTCGGATGGGTTCACCTCATCAGTCTTCTTATCGGCATCTACCTAGGGACCGTTACGTACAGCCAGTACCGCTTGCAGCCTGTAGTTAAACCCACTGCCAGCGTAGTGTCGAGTATTTAGAGTCCCACACAAAGGGCTATTCGCCTTTGGGAAAAACAGAGTAGAGGTCGCATGGTTTTGCGACGGGGTTCGTCCACATCCGCCCACTTGTTCACTTTTGGTGTACGGGTAGTTATTACTAGTGGGATTTGGTTAAAGCTAGATCCTAGTATATGTTTTGGGATTGGTTTTATCTCATTGTATTCGTGTTCCTCTGAACACGGATATGGGTGTTTATGCAGAGTTGACAGAGGTAGAGGAATCTCATTAGGGTTGTTGACCGTTGACTTTTTCTAAACCCTAATGAGAATGAGAAATATGATTAATAATATTAATTAAGGATAATTGTGCCATGGTTGAGTTGACCTTTTAACTTTCGTTGACTTTTTGACTTCGGTTGACCGGTTGACTATTGTTGACCAATTGACCATCATCATTTCACTTGCAAGATTCTTCTTGTTTCTTGCAAATGCATTAAATGATGAAATGATAATGGTCATTCATAAACTAACCATCACAATTTCTTAATTATTATTATTATTATCATTATTCTTATTTTGAGAGCAAGGTTGTAAAAAGGCTAGCTCATTCTCACTTGCTCATTCTCTCTCATCCATTAGCTCATCCTCTTCCTCTTTCAAAGCTCTCATCTCTCATGTGTTGAGAACTATGCGCTCTTGAGATAAAACCTTCAAGACCTCACTCTACTCATTCTGGAGTTTTAGGTTTAGCATGCCAAGCACTTTAGTTACCTCTAGGTTAAGGTAGGAGCTCAAGGTAGAGGCTTTCGGGTGGATCCTTCTTCGGCAAAGAGAAGACGACGAGGAGAAGCCGTTCAAACCATTCCAAGGAGCAAGAAAAGAAGGAGTTCAAGATCTAGGTATAACCTTCTAACCAAGTAGCTAAACTTGTAGTTAGTTTGCTAGGTTTTTGTTTAGCAAAGATCCTTTAGTTTCTAGTCCATGTTGCCTTAAGAAAAAATCTTCTTTTTACCTATTCCGCCTCCCCGTAAGCACCGGGGTGGGCAACGTGGACTTACAAAACGTGCATTGAGTTTATTCAGAGTCTGGTTTCAGGCATAAGCCGGATAACTCCATATACCTTAACATCATTAAGATATGAACCATTCTATATACAATATAGAAACAGAGGCACTAATTTAATGGGAACCGGATTCAAATCATGCAGTTGTCTCCAGTATATGTCAACTAAATAGAGAGAGGCCGATCTGCATTATTCAACTAGGAGTGCATCCAGATATGAGTAACCTGAAAGAGAAGCAAGTTCTCAAAACCATTACTATCAACTGAATACCAATCACAAGTATCTACATCTTCGATCACCTTAAAGGATCCTGATACTTGCAACACATGGTTCTCTACTTTATTCTTTTACCTATAACTTCTCAAAACTTGGACCTTGTATTTCTACGAAATACTTGTCTAAAAACTAGAGAAGTCACAAGTAAAAAGAATATAATATGAGTACCAACCCGTTTGTCCTAATGGACACTGGACACCATACAATACTTTGTATAAGTTTCCTGAGTTCAATAACTCAAACCCTGTGCGTCGTAAGTTGAAAACTATACTGTGGTTAAGAAGAATTACACCGTTGTTGAATGCTCCTTACCTAACCATCAACTAATATAGGTAAATATCATAAACATAATTTCAAAAAGTTATATCTCACTTTATGAAATAAACGTACAGATATATCTGTTTGAAACTAGTGCATAACTACAGATATTCAAAACCAAATATTTACCGTCGGGCAAAATCCCAGGTGATTTTCTCAAATATCACCAATTACAATGAATTCCGATATAATGAGGATATAATCACCTAATTGCCAATATCTTACTCCTACTCATCATCTGTAATACCATACAGATGTGA
Organism: Agapanthus africanus; assembly: GCA_030015575.1. Classification (NCBI taxonomy): domain Eukaryota; kingdom Viridiplantae; phylum Streptophyta; class Magnoliopsida; order Asparagales; family Amaryllidaceae; genus Agapanthus; species Agapanthus africanus. The sequence continues at coordinate 630,595,160 of CM057342.1, forward strand.
GAATCAAACCTGGTAAATACATACCCTGGAGTAAGAATCTAATTGGGAAATCAGTTTTCAATTAACAACTCACAGTGAAGCTGAAACATGAAAATGTTTTTCGGGTATCTGGGTATTCCTAGTAATGCATCTTCCGCTATCCAGATTCATGATTGTAACCGTATATTTCATTGCCATCTCTCCAATCCCTTTATTTGTCTTTACTTATTACCTTCTGTACATCGTACTTAGGCTAAATGGTTTTCTTCCTTCCCTACCTTTTGGCACCAGCCTAAGGTTTGGAAGAATATTATCCAACGAGCTTAATAGGTGTACCATCCTAATCCTAGGAGCCTTCGCAACCCGAGAGAAGGTAAAGGAAAAAGACAAATGAATAATCCTTATTCTATTTCTCCTGAACCAGAATCCATTCTCGAACTGGAACAAGTTCCTTCAAGTTCGTATGTAATTATACGATAGATTATCCAATAAATGTAGATCTTCATAGTGATACGGGGTGTTCTGGAGAAATGCAAACTTGAAGTAGGAGTGACGATAATATACGCGGTTTGGTCGTGAATGATAGCAGTCGCAATTTACTTTGCTTTCTTTCTAATCCCTTTATTTGTCTTTACTTATTACCTTCTGTACACCTCACTTAGGTTAATTGGTTTTCTTCCTTCCCCACCTTTCGGCACCTGCCTATGGTTTGGAAGAAGTCTTTCCAATAAGCGTAATAAGTGTACCCTCTCCTAATCCTAGGAGCCCTCACAACCTTAGAGAAGGTAAAAGGAAACGACAACTAAATAGTTCTATTCAATTTCTCCAGAACCGGAAACCATTCTCAAATCTGAAACAAGTTTCTTCGAGTTCGTATGTAACTATACGATGGTCATATCCAACAACTGTGGATCTTCGTAGTGATACGGAATGTTCCGGACAAAAGCAAAGGGTAAAAGTAGGATTGGCAATGAAGTATGCAACTCTGCCAATACAAAATCCAGTGAGTTTTAAGAAGGTTCGATTAACTTTTTTCATGAGTTTTAGTCTAGGGTCGGGCCATGGTCGCTTCCAAAGAGATAGCGAAAAGAAACACTCAGCGTGCACTCTAACCTATATCAAACTGGTTAATCATTTTATCTAATCCGGATGGCTCCTACCGTTTTCTCGAATCCTCCCCCAAACCCAAAGGAGAATTAGTCGGGATCATCTAAAATCACCCGAGGAGTAAACCAACCCATCAGTAGGAATCGGGATCCAACTATCATCACATGATAACTTGATGGAATCCATTCAAGTTATCACACTCCAAAAGGTATGCGCATGCCTGGCAAGTTTCAGTTTCTTTAGAAACCCCTGATGTGATTTTTACCCCATGCTCTTATGACCTTGACTAAGGCCAACAAATCATAAGTCACACGCCAAGTTTTACCCGTCATTGTCCAGCTTAATTTGAACCCACCCGTACTCATCATTGACTAAGGCCAACTAGGCTGTACGACTGTCCCAAACCAACGCATCTATCTATGCAACAGAAAAGTAACAAATAGTTGCCATACACTATGCCTTGACTAAGGCCAACAAACATAGCATGAATACTAAGTACTACCCGTCTGAAATGACGGAGGGCTACGAATGGTTTTTGGCAAAAAACCTTTAACGTAATGATCTTGATATCGTTGAAGAAACCGGATAGCTTTACAAATATATAGTGGCTAAAACTTTTGCTAAAAAGGTCACTCCCGGTGAAGGGATCTAGGCTCTTTCCTCGTCGAATGAAGTGCAGGATATTCCTAACTGAATATCACGATGCAAAGCAAAAATTAATCGACTATAGTGAAGTTATTACCCTGACGCAAACTTCTGCCCAAGAGGTCACTCCCGGTGAAGGGATCTCGGCTCTTGCCTCATCGAATGAGGTGCTGGATATTCATAACCGAATATCGCTGTGCAAAACTGTACTACTTTAGAAAAAATTTTCCAACAACATCAAATAGGTTTGTTTTCCTTGCATTGATCAGAATCAACGCAGTCCCATCAGTTAACATATCATACCACAGAAAAAAGGAACGAAAAATAAAATGTACGTATATGCCATCCGCATTCGCCAATGGGTCCCGTCATCACCCGTTAGGTTACTTAAATAACGACAGAGCGGGGAATGGACTAGTGCGGGTGCAAAATATATACCACATCTACTAGTATATATATATATAAATATATATAACAATCATCCCAGGCATGATATATGCAACATCTCAGAATCTCAGCTAAGCATCACAGAGTGGTGGATAATCCTAGAGCATCGGGTTTCATTTGAGCTGCAAATGAGACCCGACATTCCCTGTCGTGTGGATAGCCTGTGCAATGAAAACCTAGACCCCTACGAGCGCGGCAAGTTACCCGCCAATCCCAGAAGAGAGGCAACCCCAATCAATAACGTGAATGAGCCACCCAGCACTCCACGGAATCCGGTAACTTGAGCACCCCTCCTTGGGTCAACCTATACCCCCTACGAGTGCAGCGAATATCCCGCCAATTCTAGAGTAAGGCCTCCTCCGTCTCACCGCTATGAGATGCAGACCTGGAACCCTCTAGAACCCGTCTATTTATGCACTCCACCACGGGGTAATCCTAGTACAGAAAAGAAAATAAGTACAAGGGTGATATCGACCTCAACCCGGTCGTGCCCCAAACAAATAATATACGAACAGGAAGTGACAGAAATCCACATGTCGGAAGCTCGCCCCATAATATCAAATGTACAAATGAAACTAAACTATACTACCATTGTACCCAAGCTCTCCACCACGACGATCCAACCACAACCACAGCAAAACACAGAACATCAACTTGAATGTCACGTTTGCAAACCCGTCTAAAAGTCATATAGCAATTAGACAAGTTCTACCGCTCTAATGACATTCACGGTCGCAGATAGTAATGTACGTACTGAAAACTACGACATTAGAATTCTGCACGCAATTAGCAAACTAAACCAATTTCCAAAACCATGAAAAAACAGTGAGCTAAAGTTCTAAAAACCGACCGTTTAAAGCCAATTCTGAAGTCCGAATCAAAATGAAATGCGCCCGAACCTTTGCGGGGAGTCAGAGCACGAAATTAACTTCGAGTCGGGGGGCTTAGAAAGGGTACCCTATCCCTGAGACCACCAAAAGGTGGCTACAGGGAGACGCAGACCCGAAACTGCCTAAGGTGGGGCAGTTTCGGGTCCCCACCGCCAAGACCACCTTGTGGTGGTCTTGGGGAGTGCACCCAGCCATTCGGTCTCCCGCGGGGATTCCCCGCTGTGCCCATGCACCACCCCGTAGCTTCTCGGTTCAAACCGTGTGCCCGCAGGGTGCGCAAACATCTCAAACTTTTAGTTTTCGGAACTGTTTTTGTCGGCAGTTTTTGCACGATAAAAACGGCGGATTTCTAATATCGCAAAGAGTTAACTAAGGCTTATGGAGTGGCTCTGATACCATGTTAGGTTACGTCAGTACCCCGGCCATCAATCCGTAACCAATTGCGGAATAAAAATTTATAAAACTAGGCGCTACCACAACCAATTACCCGGATCAACCCATAAGCCCTAAATAACAAAACATGCAAAGGAGTTAGAATGGTTATACTGAATAGATCCGTGTCTTCGGTCTTCAACCATCATCCCAAGCTCCTAAGGGATTCCTTGATCAATCTTGATCTCTGGTCTCCCTCCATCGAAGATGATCCAACCGAGAGTCTATGCAACGAGCTCCAGCCTCATATCTGAGGCAACTAGGAGACCTAGATCGCTACTCTAGATACCGTAGATGAAGTAGAGAGTGATGAAGGATTAATTTGTCTCAAGACACCCAAGGATTCTCAACTCATGAGAGGTTTAGGTTGAGCTAGAAGAAGAAGATACCATGAGAATGAGGTGTTGAGAGAAACTCAAGAGAGAGAAAAAAATGAATAATGGCTTGTCCCTTTTTTTTGTGTGAGTGTGATAAGAAATAATGGAGCCATCACATAAATGTCCATGTCTCCAAAATATCTTAGTCAACAAAAAATATCTCAAGTCAACATAATGTCACAACAAACAAAAACCCTAAGCATGCTAGAATAGTAACCATGGGTCACTAATTAGCCATGCCACAAAAACGCAATAAGCACTTCGTCCTACACCTCAATAACCTTTTAATCCAAAAAGGTTTAAACCATGATGAGGTGTAATCTTCTAAAAGTAATCTTGTAATAAATTACAAGAATACCCCACAACCGTATATACATATCCGAATCCGTATTCCCAAGAATACGAATACAAAGAGACGAAAATAATCCAACAAATAAAATACTAGGATCCGGCTTAAACCAAAGCCAACTGGTATTATCCGTCCGAACATCATGAGTGCACAAGTACACGTAAGCGATCGAACTCAGCCGTAAAACCATACGGCCTCTACATCGTTTCGCTCGAAGCAGGAAAACCCTCTGTGTGGGACTCTAAAGACTCGTCAATACGCGGGCAATGGGATCAACTACAAGCACATCAGCGGCACTAGCTGTACGTAACGGCTACCCAGGTATTAAGCGAAAGGGAGGCCGACGAGCAAACTCATCCTGAAACCCCTACTAAGCCTAACAGTGACAATATCCGTACAGTCTGGTCCGTTCGCCTATGAGTATCGCATATCGAGTATAGGGGGTGGATAAAGTCTGACCCCTGATAACACAACATTTTGTGTCGGTATGAAGCCCATCACCACCTGAGAAACTACTGATCCAAGATTAGTAATTCTCGACTATCTTGGCCAAGGATTTCTGGTGATGGCCACCCATGCACAACCGCGACATCAACCCCTAATACCAGGAGAGATGAATCCCTCGACGATCTGCTCACTGCCTCCATGTGGCTCGAGACGGTACATAACTAAAACCTGTTTGCACGACTTCTTTGAGCCGTGGTAGGGTAGTAATCAAAGCACAGTGGGAACTCACACGAGACAAATGACGATCTACGGTCGATAGACTAACCTGTACACATGTCACCGGGGAACTGCTATCTGACAATAGGTATAATACCAACTAGTATGTTCCCGGCGAGTCCGTCCGGTGTACTAATAACCCAATGAGCACATGTATACATCTTAGCTGAACAAAATATCACCAATGGTTTGTGAGAGCAGCCACCGCCCCTCGTCGGGGTCTCGATCAGTATACACTAGTCTACTCTGGAGTATCGATGCCCAGTCTCGAAACTCCCACGACTAGGGACATTTAAGGATGTGCCTATAGACTACCCAGCTCCCACATATATGATCGCCATCATACTGCTGGCAGTCAAGAAAGAATCCTATGGGCTCTATCAACATGTAATAGTGATCTGTAATATCACATAATGTTGTACATGATAATAAAGACAAACCAGATAGCATACTATCATCTCGAGTAAGACTGTTTTACAGGTATAGGTCCTCCCTCCATCATCATAATAACCTGCCTGTGACTATGATAATTGCCTTGAGGGCACTATAGCCAACACTACGTGCAACAACATAAATTAGTATCCATTTACAATCCATGGGCAACCAACACAAACAAAAACACACACGACACGAAGTGAAATTCCGGAGCAAGAGAAAGTGGTTATCATGATGCGATAACGTAATTAACTGCAAAGGGCTTGCGCCTGCAGGGAAGAGCGTCCCCACAATCAAAAACCCCTCACAAACGAGGGGGAATCTGACGAAGTCTATTACAACGTCCACATTCGTCCAAATCTCCGATATACGGTGCCATAAATCAACTTGGCATCTTCGGAGAGATGGACGGATAAATCCAAATAGCATCTGCCCCCAAATTCAGGCAAGACGATCCATCCCTCTATCCCGGTACGTCTCTATTTTCGGCGGTAAACAGATTCTGGCACGCCCAGTGGGACCTTTTTGTCTTTCCTTTCCACACTTCGTGTGTCGTGTTTCGCGAACAAAAATCGTGGTTTGCTATGGTTGCCCTTGGATTCGAGAAACTGAGATTTTGTGTCTTATTCCTGTGCAGAAAGAAGAAGTGAACATCAATGGCTTCCAGCTGCACAAATTGCAACAGCAACTCCCGCTCCGCCTCGACTGGAGGAGTGACATATGGGCCCAATGCGGCCTCCATCTTTTCAATGTCGTTTGGGCAGGTGAATCAAGCTACCACTAGATTGTTCTTCGGGACCATGCTCCCGCCAGCGATTTTCACCACCCTAGTGCCACCCCAGGAAGCTCCAAAGTAGCCGGTGATCGATCAACTTGCATCCACCACGGCCCCTCTCAACGGGTCATCAAAGCCCGCCACCTCAGTCTTCAACGGGCTGAGTCGAAGCTCAAGTGGGCCCACAAAGAGGCTTACGATACCTGAAGGGGCTATCCCAAAACAGATAGTCCTCCCAACTCCTCCGGCGGGTGAAGTCGGCAAAAGTGCCTCCCCTACCAGAAAATCGGCCTTTAGAAGATTGGCCGTTCCCTCTCAACGGACGCCAGTCTTCGACAGGTTGGCATCAGCAGAAGCCCCTCACCAAAGACGGTGGCATGACAGAGCCGCATCCACAACTGAGGTGATCCCGTCTGCAAGACACGATCGATGTTGCCATTGGTGCCGGGTGAGAAGAGCCGGGGGCAACTCCCCCTCTGGACTTACTCCACCTGCTCCAATGGTGTAAGTTGACGCTGCTGTTCCAACCGGGAACAGCTTTGAGCCGTTAAAGAGGGTGCGAAAGAACACCCCAATTGCGGTGTTGAAGAAATCTCCACTTCCTGCTGAAAACATGACGCGGGAAAAACCGGAGTTGTCCCCTCAACGGCTCTCCTCCCAAATCCACAGGGTCTGGCGGAAAGTCCAAGATTATATGATCAATAATAACTACTCTCGTCAACCGGAGAAAATGAATGTTTGACCAGAGGAAAATCATCCCTCTACCATACAGCGAAGGACTTCTTTTACACAGGCACCTGTTACAATGGCTCCTTCAACCTCGACCTCCCATAAAAGCAGGAGGCCGGAGAAAATCGCATTGCCTGCGGCAAATTCCAAAGGTGCTGGACCTAAACGACCCAAGCCTGGGGGCATGGTTTACATGGCTTCCGGAAAAGAGGAAAGCCGTACTTCCGTGGGCTATCGACCGCAAACTAGGTCATTGACAAAAGCTTCAAGAGATGATGACGAAAATGATAGCACTCACCGGGCAGAAAGAATGCTCGGAATCGGCATCTAAACAGCGCTGGGAGCAGGAGACCGATACAAAGTTCCTGCGAAGGGTGCTGGAAAAAAAGGATAAGGAGGCCGTAGAACAGGCTGCTAATATAAAGCAAATGACACTTTTGTTTCAAGATATGGTTGGAATGATGATCCAGCCAGAACCTCCAGCTGAAGGCCTACCGATAGTCATCCAGGACGACATGGGGGAAACATCAAACTCTCTTCCATCTTTATCAACAGCCAGGGAGGAAACGATCTCCAAAGCTGCCCTTGATGATTATATAGCTCAACAAATACGAGCTCATCAGGGAAGTGAAGCGGCTGGCCAAGTCGTCAGAACTGGACGACTATATCTGGGCTGGCATGACCAAATCAAATACCAGCCAGGATATATGATCCTTAAGTTCCATGTGTATAAGGGGATAGGCAATCCTTATCAGCACGTTGCTCAGTTCAGAGTTCTATGCGGCAATACTAGAGGCGACGACAAATTGCTTCTTTGCCAGTTCATTGGCAGCCTGTCAAAAACGGCGTTTGAATGGTACTCGGAGCTCCCAAATGACTTCGTCAAAACATTCATGGAAATGGAATTGCTGTTCACGCAGCGGTTCGCCAGCGCAATCGAGTGCACCCCAATCACAGCATTAATCAATGCCAAGGTGAAGCCGGGAGCGACCTGGGTTCAATATGCGATCCGTTGGTGGAACCTGTGGTAAAAATGCAAACAATGCATCGAAGAAGCTTCTGCCGTGGGCATGTTCATTGGGACCCTCGATCCTCAGGCGACTGTGTCCTAGTTTATGACGTTCTTTAAACTGACCACCTTCCAGACTTTGATCGACAAGTTGGCCCAAATGGACCAAATGGGCCACGGGCCTTCCTTTTCATAAATAAACCCTCGAAATGCAAAGGGTAAAGGGAAAGCGGCTTTCGTTTCCAACACTCAACAACAACCGAGTGACCCGAAACCGGTTGCTCGCCAAAACAACGAGCGCCCACGCCAATCCCTGGAAGAGAAGTTAGGACGTGCTTACTCATTTCCCCGTGATAAAATGAGGAGACTGTTCGAGCTGGCAGTGCGCAACAAACTTATTACATTGCCGGACCAAAAACGACCACCGTAGCACGGTAACGTAAACAATCCCAACTACTTCACCTATCACAGAATGGTAAGCCACCCCATTGAGGATTGCTACATCTTTAAAAACTGGGTCGAGGACCAGTACCGCCAATAGAAAGTCGCGCTGTCAGAGAACTAGATGTGAACCCACCATAGAGGCACGCTCCTAAAAAATTGGATACGCCGGGGGCATCATGTTCGTTTGTGGAAGAAGCCCCGTGGGAAGTTTTCCTTTCAGCTAAAGCCAAAAGAATGCTGAAGGATCTTCAAGCATGTCCGGCGATCAGGTGGAAAAGCCCACTTGAGCCCGAGATCATTGAAGGGATGCTGAAACCGCGTCCCACACCGAAAACAGCTACGATGGGCAAAACACCCAGGTCAAGCCTTCAAAGACTTCGAAGGGAAAGAAGAAGACCGAGAAGCTCATGCAACCTGACAACAAGCGCACGGACTTGCAAAATTACATCGATGCGCTGGAGGAGTACAACCAGAAAGCGCGGATCCCAGTCACCCTCGAAGTGTTTCTCAGCCATATACTTGAGAACAGAGATAGTGACGATGATGAGGGGAATGGCTCATCGGGAGAAACCGAAGATTATGTATTAAGTTTCCACATGGTTTCTTATTCATCGTTAAATAATGAAAAAACTCCCTCGGCGTCGGAAAGCAACGCAGAGGAACTGGGAGCAAGACCGGTGCCAAAATCCCTGGAACTGCCAGAAGACCCAATTGACAGGCTGCTAAACGAAGCCTTTCAAAAGAGTAAAGCTGACCGAAAACATGAAATGGATGTATACGAAAAGGCCAAGCGTCAACGTCAGGATGAAGAAAATGCGGCTAGGAGGAGTCGTAAAGTACTCCAACCAGACCGATGCACGCCTGCGGCAAACAAAAGTAGGACCAAGATAGAAAAGCGCTTCACCAAAGCCCTGTCAATTGGAATGAAGCTGCCACCTCTCAAGGGAAATACTCCCGGAGCCACAAGCCTCAACGGAGAGATTTCACATCCGAACTATTGCCTATATCATCGGAGGGTCACTCACCCCACCGAAGAGTGCAATGCCTTCAATAAGTGGTGGCAAGGATACATTGCTCATCGACAACACTTCAAGTGGATGAAGCGCATGTTGGAGTTTTCTTAGCACCCTCACTAGGTTTTAACAAGTATCAAACATGCAACTTTAAAAACTAGGGTATTAACCAATCCGAACCTAGAATCGAACTAGAGGATTAGGCGCAAAAGCTAAAAAGTATCACATACTAGTAAGTGTCCAACACTAAGAAGAAAAGAAATACAACCTTTGTAGACCTCTCCTCCTTGACTCCTTGGTTCTACTCGAAACTTGAACGGGTCAGCTTGAGGCCTTCGAATTCCTTGATGATCCATCATGGAGTTCCTTTGCTCAAGCTCCTTGCTTCACTTGACATAAGTAGAAGTGATGAAAACAACCTACACTAGTGGGCTAGACTAATATAGATTGGTGAAGTGGGTAATAAGCTCACTAAAAAACCTTTCTTTTTCTTTTTCTTCACTCACTAGAATATAGTAGAGAGCTTAGAGGAAGGAGATAGAAAATGGCTTAGCTAGAGCTCAAGAGAAATGAACACAAGAATAATAAAAGAGAGAGCGTCACACTCACTAATAACCCAACCATGAAAAATATCTAGATATTTTTAGTACTTGAGTTAGTGGAGGATTATAAATCAAACCATTGTTACTTAGATATTTTAAGAAGTGTGTAGAAGGAAAAAACCAACCATGGATTAATTTCTAATTTCCTTTAACTCACTAATTATAAAAATATCATATTAGTTTCCATGTGAGTCTTGTATGGCCATCTCCAATGTATCATCAACCATGGCACATGTGTGCATGCATGTGTGCATACATATCAATATAAACATACATGCATACATGCATACAAACAAAGAAAAGATTTAATAAATGAGGTAATGGTCACATGATATTAAATCAACACTTGATTTAATAATCCGGTCATATCACATACGACCCGACAAGAAGAAAACGCCAGATTAAGATACGGTATCATATACTCGTATTTAATCAAGATCCTGCACATATCCACATATGCGCCCCACATATTTTCGCCTAAGCTTGGAAACCCCTTTGTGGTGTAAGTCGACGTTAGACACTCCACATGATGCGGGGAGGCGGAATAGGTAAAACAATCATTTTGTTTAAACTAACATCGACTAACTTTACGGATCTTTGCCAAACCCTAACTAACAACAACATAGAGGTGATTAGCTACTATGAAAGAAGATTATACCTAATGAATCAAGTCCTTCTAGTTCTCTTTGTTCACCTCCTCGACGGCCTCCTCGATGTGATAGAAGATCCACCCAAGAGCTACTTCTCCAAACTTTAACCTCACACTTGAGGTAACTAAGTGGCTATGAGTGCTAATCAAAGCAACCTAGAGGATATAGAAGAGGATTAGGTATCTATTAGTCTTACTAACCCTTGGATCTCAACACATGAGAGGTTAGGGTTAGGGTTGAAGAGAGAGAGAGCTTGAGGAGAGAGAATGTGAGAATAATTATGAAATGGAAATTAACTCATTTGTGTATATATATGAAGCATAATATATCTTGCACAAAAATATCTTTGCACAAATATCTTCATGCTTCATTTAATACATAATTAATCATCTAGTGAGTCATTAAAAGCATTAATGCTTCATTGACTCTCTTGATGAATCATCTCCATGAGTCACAAAACCATTTAATGCATATAACACCTAAGCTCTCCACCTCATCAACCTTCTAGAAGCTTCTCTATTAATTACCGGAACGCCCCTCCTATCCGTGAAAATACGGAAATACTGAGACTGTATAAATCCAATAATCCAATACTAGAATCTGGCTTAAACTAAAGCCCTCTAGTAAAAACTGTCCGAACATCGTACGTGCGTGAAAACACGTATGTGTCCGAACCCTGTCGTAAAACCATACGACGTCTATATCGTTTCGCACGAAACAGGGAAACTCTCTGTGTGGGACTCTAAAGACTCGACTACTACGCTGGCAGTGGGTTTAACCACAGACCGCATGCGGCACTAGCTGTACGTAACGTTCCCCAAGTAGATGTTGATAAGAAGGCCGATGAGGAAACCCATCCGAACTCCTACTGAGCCTGATGTGACAATCTCCGTACAGTCCAGTCTGTTCGTCTAGGACTATTGCTTATCGGGCCTAGGGGGCGGCAAGCGTCAGTCTCCTAAAAGAGGTATAAGTCGTGTCGAAGTGAAGCCCATTACACCTTGAGAAGCTACAGGAAAACCTACCAGTATATCTCGCTTGCCATGGCCAGGGACTTTGCGTAATGGCTCTCTAGACACAGCGCGATATCAACTCCCAATACCGGGAGAGACGAATCCTGTCTAACCGCCACTGCCTCCAAGTGCTTCAGGACTGCACCCAACTGCTACCTGTTTGCACGACTCCTTTAAGCCGTGGTAGGGTAGCAATTTAAGAACAGTGGGAACACACTCGAGGTGAAGCAGCAGTGTCAAGTCTGCGGACTATGCTGTACTCATGTCACCTGGGAACTGTTAACTGACGATGGGTATAATACCAACCAACAGTTCCCTGCGAGTCATGTCCGGTGTACCCGTAACCCAACGAGCACCTGTATACTATCTCCAGTACGATGTACTGATGGCTGTAGGACAGACCATCTCCCCAACTGGGATGAGAAGCGTACACACTAGTCTACTCCGGAGTATCGATGCCCTGTCTCGATAATCCTACGACTAGGGACCTGAAAAAAGGATGTGCTTATAGACTACCCAGCCCCCACTAGTGTGACTGCCATCACAACGCTGATAGTCAAGCAAGATCCAAAGGGCTCTATCAATACGTACACACATATTAAGATAGATATAAACCAAGTAGCATACTACCATGTTTAGCAAGACTATTAATATAACTGTGAATATCCCAAGCTTCCATTAATTAATATACAAGCTAGTATGGTACAATAATGGCCCCTAGGGCATATACACTAACAATCTCCCATTTGCACTAGGGCTATGTACTGGCGTATCGAACACCGATCATCTTGAGTAGCCTCTCAAACTGAATCTGAGGTAAGGCCTTTGTGAATGGATCAGCAGTGTTCTCCTCTGTAGCAACTCTCCGGACCTCGATCTCCCGGCGATCTATGATCTTCCTGATCAGGTGATACCGCCTTAAGATGTGTCTGGACTTCAGATAGGACCTGGGTTCCTTTGCTAAAGCTATTGCTCTGTTGTCGTCGCAATACAGTGGTATTGGATCAACAATGGTAGGAACCACCTGAAGTATTGTTAGGAACTTCTTCATCCAAACTGCTTATTTTGTGGCATCGCAAGCAGCGATATACTCCGCTTCCATCGTCGAGTCAGCAATGGTGTCCTGCTTGGAACTCTTCCAGCACACCACCCCTCCATTGAGGGTAAAGACATAACCTGACATGGACTTGGAGTCATCCTTATCACTCTGGAAGCTGGAATCAGCAAAGGCCTCGATCTTGAGGTCTTTTCCGCCGTAAACCAAGAACATCTCCTTAGTTCTTCTCAGGTACTTGAGAATGTTCTTTACTACTATCCAGTGCTTCTCCTCTGGGTCTGACTGATACATGCTTACCACGCTCAGTGCGTAAGCTACATCTGGTCTGGTGCACAACATCGCATACATTATAGAGCCTACCGCAGAAGCGTAGGATATAATAGACATGCGATCCCTTTCTAATTCAGTCTTGGGAGACATCTCTTTGGAGAGGGTGATTCCGTGACAAGCCGGTAAACTACCGCGCTTAGAATCTTCCATACTGAATCTTTTCAGTATAGTGTTGATATACCTGGACTATGAAAGTCCCAACATCCTCTTGGATCTATCACGATAGATCTGGATCCCCAGAATGTAAGAGGCGTCACCCAGGTCTTTCATAGAGAACCTGTGTGACAAGAATCCTTTGACAGATTGTAGCATAGGAATGTCATTTCCTATCAATAGAATGTCATCCACGTACAAGACGAGGAATATGACAGTTCGTGCTACAATTTTACTATATATACATGGTTCATCTGGATTTTTGATAAAGTCATATTCTTTGACCGTTTCATCAAAACAGATGTTCCAACTCCGCGATGCCTGCTTCAGTCCATAAATGGGCTTAAGAAACTTGCACACTTTCCCGCTGCTCCCACTCTGATTGAAACCTTCTGGCTGATCCATAAAGACGCACTCTTCCAAATTACCATTTAGAAAAGCCGTCTTTACGTCCATCTGCCAGATCTCATAATCATGGAAGGCAGCAATGGCAAGAAGGATCCGAATGGATTTGAAAATAGCCACTGGAGAAAAAGTTTCGTCATAGTCCAAACCAGGACTTTGACGAAAACCCTTTGCAACAAGTCTAGCCTTATAGGTTTCCACCTGTACATCTATACCAATCTTTTTCTTAAAGATCCATTTGCATCCTATGGGTTTTACCCCATCTGGAGCAAAGTCCAAAGTCCATACTTTGTTGGTGTACATGGACTCCATCTCGGTCCGTATTGCATCCAGCCATCGTACCGAGTCGCCGCTCTGGATGGCCTGCTGGAAGCTAGTAGGTTCATCATCATCAATGATGCAATCCTCTCTATCTCCATCTATGAGAAAACCATAGTATCTCTCAGGCGAATGAGACGGCCTACTACTCCTGCGGAGGAGTGCGGGAATGTCCTGTTCTTCTTGAACTACTGGTTCTACCAAACTTTCAGTAGTAGTTTGTGGTTCTGGAATTTCTTCCAGTTCTACTGCGCTCCCACTTTTTTCCTTTTCTAAAAACTGATGTTCTAGAAAATGGGCATTACGAGAAACAAAAACATTTTGTTCCTCTGCGTAATAGAAGAAATACCCCTTGGAGTTCTTTAGATATCCTACAAACTTACACTGTACTGATCGTGCCTCGAGTTTGTCCGCATACTGCTTTTTAACAAAAGCTGGACATCCCCATATCTTAAGATACTGAAGATAGGGTTTCTTCCCACTCCACATCTGATATGGCGTGGTAGGCACAGTCTTGGTAGGAGCCTTGTTCAAAAGATATGCTGCTGATTCTAGCTCATAACCACAGAAAGATCGCGGTAACTCTGCATTATTCATCATGGAACGTACCATATCCAATAGGGTTCGATTCCGTCTCTCCGATACACCGTTGTGCTGTGGAATGTATGGAGGAGTAAGCTGACAGAGAATTCCTTTCTCTATTAGGTAACCTAGGAACTCGGCACTTAAGTATTCACCACCTCGATCAGATCTCAGTGTCTTGATACTTTTGCCGGTTTGGTTTTCTACTTAATTCTTATATTCTTGGAATTTCTCAAAGGCCACGGATTTATGTTTCATCAAGAAAATGAATCCGTACCTAGAGTAATCATCCGTAAAAGTAATGAAATATGAAAAACCATCTCTTGCATGTGTAGACATTGGACCACATACATCGCTGTGTATGAGTCCTAAGAGCTCGCTCGCTCTTACTCCATGTCCAGTGAATGGAGTCTTTGTCATCTTTCCTTTGAGACATGATTGACAAGTGGCATAAGATTGATATTCGAACGGATCCAAATATCCTTCTCTATGTAACTTAGTTAACCTTGTCTCATTGATGTGACCCTGTCTACAATGCCATAAGAAAGCCTGATTTATATCTGGAGACTTTCTTTTTAGTGTGTTCTGGACATTGAAAATCTGTAATTGGTTTAATACGTATATACCATTATCTAGTATACCGGACCCAATCAAACAATGATTAAGGTGGATGTTGACAACATCGCTTACAAACGTGAAATCATAACCTTCTTTTGATCACAACGAAATCGATATGATATTACACGTTAAACTGGGTACACAAAAACAGTTATGCAAAACCAAAATATGTCCACTCGTCAATCCAAGATGATAATCCCCTACGGACACAGCACCCACGCTAGCTCTGTTAGCAACCTCGAGGGTCATATCACCAACCTTCAGCACTCTACGGTTTCTCAGTGCCTGCAATGAATTGCATATATGAGATCCTGATTTAGTATCCAATATCCAGGAAGTAGAGTTGATTGACAGACAATTTTCAATTACAAACACACCTGAAGTCGAAACCACAACTTGCTTCGGTTCCTGGTTCTTGGCATTCCAAGCTTTGCAATCTTTCTTCCAGTACCCTTTCCGACGATAGTGGAAGCACTCGTCCTTTGCCACTACTAGCACCGCAACATTTGCCTTTCCCTTAACTCCCACCTTACTAACACCACCTCTTGGTTTGGTAGCGGCCTTTTTCTTCCTTCCTTTGGCCCTAGCCTTAGACCCGGAAGAGGAAGCACCGCGAACAAACATAGCGGGTGTTTCCCTTGCCTTTTCCAAGGTGCCCTCTGCACTCCTCAACATGTTAAGGAGTTCTGGATGTTCAACTTCTTTTCTTTGAATGTTGAAATTCAGAATAAACTGGGCGTAGGTGGAAGGAAGGGAATGAAGAATCAAGTCTGTATAAAGCTCGTTCTCCAAAGTCATCCCGAGGTCCGCGAGCTCTTCTATATAGCGAATCATCTTAAGGACATGTTCTCCTACAGATGATCCGACGGCCAGCCTCGACTGAAACAAGTTCTTCGAGGTCTCATATCTAGCTATACGAGATTGCTCTCCATACATATCCTTTGTGTGGAGAAATATGGATTCAAGATCCATATCCTCGTGCCTCCTCTGATGTTCATTAGTCATAGAGGCAAGCACGATGCATTTTGCCATCGCGCAATCTAACTCCCAGGTCTTGTGGATTTCCTTATCCGCAATACTGGATTTTGGACCAGGGAGAGCAGGTGCCTTAGTAGTAAGGACATACCCCAATTTGTCATAAGTCAAAACCATTTTGACATTCCTCAACCAAGCTTTATAGTATGGCCCTGTCAGAATATTTTTTTCTAATAGTAACTTAAGGCCTGTCATGTTCTGGGTCGCTGCAATTAGGAGAGAGAGGGAACACTTTATCATGATGCTCTTGCAAGTTTAGAGTGCTTTTTAGTTTATCTAAACTGGATGGCTCCCACCGTTTCTCGAATTCCTCCTCAAACCAAAAAGGAAGAAATAGCCAGGACTATTCTCACCGTACAATACTTGCTTATCCGTTCAGCCAGGCCGGTGTCGGTACTTCGAGGGAGGTTTTCCGACGCTTTCGTGAAGTTCCTTAATTAAATAACATCTTTTCTCTGGGGGCGTAGCCCCGCTGACACCTTTCTCGGCACCTACTTGGTTTATAGCATTGATCGTTACGTGACGATCTCCTGATGAGCAGCGGATACTCACAGTAGGATCGGAATCCAAATATCATTGTGTGATAAAGCTGAAGGAATCCTACCAAAATTATCACACTCCAAATGGTATGCATCTCTTTGCAAATTTCAGTTTCTTTAGAAATTCCCGATATAAATTTCTGCCCCATTCTCTTATGACCTTGGCGTTGGTCAAAATGTCATAAGTCACATGTCAAGTTCTACCCATCATTAACTTGTTGATTTGAACCCATCCGTACATACCCCTGACGTTGGCCAAATGATAATACGACTGTCCCAAACTAACTCATCTATCTATGCAACAAATGAATACCCAGCAGCTACCAAACACTATGTCGTGGCGTTGGTCAAAATACATAGCTTGAATACTACTGAATACCCAAATGAAATGATGGAGGGCTACGAATGGTTTTGGCGAAACCGTGAACGTAGTGTACTTGATATGATCGAATAGACCTGATAGCTTTTAAAAGGAGTGGTTAAAGCTCCGCAATTTAAAAAATATCCTTTGTTTTAAAATAACCGAGTGGTTTCTTTTAAACTGTTCCAATGATTCAACTTTGGTTTATTTTCTTTGCATTAATATAATGCGTTCCATCAATTAACCTATCATTGCAGAAAACAACGAAAATACAACGTCCTCTTATGCCATCCGCATTCGCCACTGGATCCCGTCATTCACCCGTTAGGTTACTTAACTAACGACTGAGCGGGGGCTGGGCTAGCGCGGGTGTAAAACATAAGTGACGTCTAATAGCTATCATATATCGATATTGTACATTTGTCAGACGCGATAATAGGCATTCCAGATCACAGATAAACATATTGGATTTTCTACGAATCTGCATTCCTTTTGAGCCTGCAAAGAAAGACGGATTACACAGTCGCGATGAATAGCCAAAACCCCACCCTAGACCCCTACGGGTACGGCAAACTCCCCGCTAAGTACCCGAAGCAAAGCAGTCTCCCTCAACAATGTGAGTAGGCCACTAAACACTTCAAAGTACCCGGTAGTTTGTGCACCCCACCTTGGGTCTATCCTAGGAGCAAAAATCAGTAAATGAAATAATACAACGGTGGCTACAACCTCAGCCCGGATGTGCCCCGCAAAAGAATATTACAACAATTTTCAAATTACATTTGAATGAAAGAAACACTCGTCTCATATCCCCGGCTATCCATTCACGACAATCCAACAAGTCCACAAACACAAACAGTAAAAACCATTACAGAAATGTGCAACCCCCTGCTAACTGACATACTAGCAGTTAGGGGAGGTTTAAGAACACATTAAACAAATCATAGATATAATCAAATTAGCCAAACATCGTAGAATTTCGATCAAGCAAACAAAAATGATTCTACTCCAAATACTTCACTGTGCACCTGAAACCTGAGTAGAAACAGAACATCCCAGAAAATCCAAAATTAACACAAAAGAGTTACTGGGGAATTTTAGGCTGACTCGACTCCAACTCGGCCGCGGATCCGCGGCGGATCACTTTGGATCGGCCGCGGTTCCGCGGCGGTTTGGCCGAGTTAGGAACCCAAATTTCTTCAGTAATCTTATAATTCTCTGCTTGTATTTTTAAGGGTCCCAGATAAAATTTTAGACCCCGTTTTAAAATCGACAGAAACTATGTGAAAATGATGTTTTTTCGGGTTCGTTTTGCGATCGAATTTCTAACGACTTTGCTAACATGTTAGTTATGGTTTAGCGAGGCTCTGATACCACTGTAAGTCGACGTTAGACACCCCATATGATGCGGGGAGGCGGAATAGGTAAAACAATCATTTTCTTTAAACTAATATCGACTAACTTTACGGATCTTTGCCAAACCCTAACTAACAACAATATAGAAGTGATTAGCTCCTATGAAAGAAGATTATACCTAATGAATCAAGTCCTTCTTGTTCTCTTTGTTCACCTCCTCGACGGCCTCCTCGATATGATATAAGATCCACCCGAGAGCTACTTCTCCAAGCTTTAACCTTACACTTGAGGTAACTAAGTGGCTATGGGTGCTAATCAAAGCAACCTAGAGGATATAGAAGAGGATTAGGGATCTATTTATCTTACTAACCCTTGGATCTCAACACATGAGAGGTTATGGTTAGGGTTGAAGAGAGAGAGCTTGAAGAGAGAGAATGTGAGAATAATTATGAAATGGAAATTAACTCATTTGTGTATATATATGAAGCATAATATATCTTGCACAAAAATATCTTTGCACAAATATCTTCATGCTTCATTTAATACATAATGAATCATCTAGTGAGTCATTAAAAGCATTAATGCTTCATTAACTTTCTTGATGAATCATCTCCATGAGTCACAAAACCATTTAATGCATATAACACCTAAGCTCTCCACCTCATCAACCTTCTAGAAGCTTCTCGAGTAATTACGAGAACGCCCCTTTTATCCGTGAAAACACGGAAATACTGAGATTGTATAAATCCAATAATCCAATACTAGAATCTGGCTTAAACTAAAGCCCGCTAGTAAAAACTGTCCGAACATCGTACGTGCGTGAAAACACGTATGTGTCCGAAACCTGTCGTAAAACCATACGACCTCTATATCGTTTCGCCCGAAGCAGGGAAACTTTCTGTGTGGGACTCTAAAGACTCGACTACTACGCTGGCAGTGGGTTTAACCACAAACCGCAAGCGGCACTAGCTGTACATAACGGTCCCCAGGTAGATGTCGATAAGAAGGCCGATGAGGAAACCCATCCGAACTCCTACTGAGCCTAATGTGACAATCTCCGTACAGTCCGGTCTGTTCGTCTAGGACTATCGCATATCGGGCCTAGGGGGTGGCAAGCGTCAGTCCCCTAAAAGCGGTATAAGTCGTGTCGGAGTGAAGCCCATTACACCTTGAGAAGCTACTGGAAAACCTACCAGTATATCTCGCTTGCCCAAGCCAGGGACTTTGCGTAATGGCTCTCCAGACATAGCAAGATATCAACTCCCAATACCGAGAGAGACGAATCCTGTCTAACCGCCACTGCCTCCAAGTGCTTCGGGACTGCACCCAACTGCTACCTGTTTGCACGACTCCTTTGAGCCGTGGTAGGGTAGCAATCTAAGAACAGTGGGAACACACTCGAGGCGAAACAGAAGTGTCAAGTCTGCGGACTATACTGTACTTATGTCATCTGGGAACTGTTAACTGACGACGGGTATAATACCAACCAACAGTTCCCTGCGAGTCTTGTCCGGTGTACCCGTAACCCAACGAGCACCTGTATACTATCTCCAGTACGACATACTGATGGCTGTGGGACAGGCCATGTCCCCAACTGGGATGAGAAGCGTACACACTAGTCTACTCCGGAGTATCGATACCCTGTCTCGATAATCCTACGACTAGGGACCTGAAAAAAAGGATGTGCTTGTAGACTACCCAGCCCCCACTAGTGTGACTGCCATCACAACGCTGGTAGTCAAGCAAGATCCTAAGGGCTCTATCAATACGTACACACATATTAAGATAGATATAAACCAAGTAGCATACTACCATGTTTAGCAAGACTGTTAATATAACTGTGAATATTCCAAGCTTCCATTAAGTAATATACAAGCTAGTATGATACAATAATGGCCCCTAGGGCATATACACTAACATGTGGGACACTAAAACTCGTCAATATGCTAGCAGTAGGTAGTGATCATATCACATACCCACAAACCTTCAGTGGTACTTGCTGCACATAACGGCTCCCAGGTATTGAGCGAACAGAAGAACAACAAGCGAACCTGTCAAAACTCCCGTAGAGCTAACCAGTAACACTTACCATACAGTCCGGTCTCTTCATCAGATATGATGCATATTGAGTCTAGGTATGGTATCGTCGACCCTAATAACTCAATAAGTCATGCTGATGCATGGCCTATAACAGATCGAGAAACTACTGATAACACTTTTCAGTAAATCTCATCAGCACTGGCCAGGGACTTCCAGTTATAGCCAATCGAGCACAGTGCGACATCAACCCCCAATACCGGGAGAGAAAAAACCCCTCCTATCGCTCATTGCCTCCATGTGTCTCTGGACTGTACCCAAAAAACACCTGCTTGCATGACTCAGTAGAGCCGTGGTAGGGTGGAAATCAAAGTACAGCAGGAGAACACACAAGACTTTATGACGATCTCGGGTCTACAGACTAACCTGTACAAGTGTCACCTGAGAACTACTATCCGATGATAGATATAATAGCATATAGGAGTTCTCTGCGAGTCCGTTCAGTGTACCCAGTCTCCACTGAGCACCCGTATACAATCTTTGATGTCAAACACCAATAGATATAGGATCATCCATCGCACATCAAATGGGTCAAGAAACGTATACGCTAGTGTACTCTGGAATATCGATGCCCCGTCTCGATACACCTACGACTAGGAACATTTAAGGATATGCTCATAAACTACACATGTCCCACTAGTATGATCTGCATCATAATCACAGTAGTCAAGCAAATATCCTAAGGGCTTTATCAACATGTAACAAATGAACAATATAAGGAATCAAGTAAACATGTTAAGATAAAGAGTAACCAAATAGCATACTATCATATCGAGCAAGGAATTCCTCTGAGTGTGTGTGTGTGTGTGTGTGTGTGTGTATACATCCACTATCAAATAATGGCCTTTAGGGCTTACATATATCCAACAATCTCCCACTTGCACTAAGGCCAATTATTGGCGTATCTCATACCCAACATCTCAAAAAGTCGCTCATGTTGTGGCTGTGGGAGGGCCTTGGTGAGTGGATCCGCAGTATTATTCTTTGAATCTACTCTCCGAATCACGATCTCGCGGCGATCAACTATCTCCCGGATCAAATGATATTGCCTCAGGATGTGCCTGGATCGCTGATGGGACCTGGGTTCTTTGGCCAACGCCATAGCCCCATTATTATCACAATACAATGGTATTGGATTAATAATGGTTGGAACTACTCCTTGCTCCGAAATGAACTTTCTCATTCGGACCGCTTTCTTGGCAGCATCATTTGCAGCAATATACTCAGCTTCCATTGTGTAGTCTGCAACGATATCCTGCTTAGAACTCTTCCAACATACCGCCCCTCCATTAAGGGTAAATACGAACCCTCAGATAGATTTATTGTCATCCTTATCACTCTTAAAGCTCGAATCGGTAAAGGCCTATATTTAGAGATCTCCGTTACCATACACCAAGAACATTTCTTTAGTCCTTCGCAAGTACTAAAGAATGTTCTTCACAGCTGTCCAGTGTTTCTCCCCAGAGTTGGATTGATACCTACTTACTACACATAGTGCATAAGATACATCAGGGCGAGAACATAATATCTCATACATTATAGATCCGACGGCTGAAGCGTATGGTATAATGCTCATGCGAGTTCTCTCTTCATCAGACTTTGGGCCAAATTCCTTGGAGAGAGTGATTTCGTGACAAGCGGGTAAAGGATCCCGCTTGGAATATTCCATACTAAACCGCTTTAGGATGGTGTTAATGTACCTGGATTGGGACAATCCCAACAAACTTTTAGATCTATCTCTATAGACCTTAATGCCCAATATGTACGAGGCATCACCCAGGTCCTTCATCGAGAACCTTTGTGATAAGAATAGTTTGACTGATTGTAGCATAGAAATATCGTTTCCTATCAGGAGAATGTCATCTATGTACTATACGAGGAACGTGACTGTATTCCCTAGAATCATCTTATAAATACAAGGCTCATCTGGATTATTGACGAAATCAAATTCTTTGATCGCATCATCAAAATAGATGTTCCAACTCTGTGATGTCGGCTTTAATCCATAAATGGATTTGAGCAATCTACACGCTTTCTCGCTGCTCCCACTATCAATGAAGCCCTCTGGCTGATCCATATAAACGCACTCTTCTAAATCACTATTTAGAAATGCAGTTTTAACGTCCATATGCCAGATTTCATAGTCGTAGTGAGCAGCAATAGCAAGTAGGATCTGAATGAATTTAAGCATGGTTACAGGAGAGAATGTTTCATCATAGTCCAGTCCTGGTCTTTGACGAAATCCTTTCGCTACAAACCTTGCCTTACAGGTCTCCACCGCCCATCTACACCGATCTTTCTTTTAAAGATCCATTTGCAACCTACGGGTTTTACCCCAGAGGGTACAACATCCAAAGTCCACAGTTTGTTGATGTACAGAGACTCTATTTCGGATCTCATGGCATCCAGCCACTTCACAGAGTCACCACTCGTGATAGGTTGCTGAAAACTAGTAGGGTCATCATCGTCCATGATGCAATCTTTTCTATCACCATCAATGAGGAAACCGTAGTATCTCTCAGGTGGGCGAGAAGTCCTATTAGATCTACGGAGTGACTGAGATTCATAAGTTTCTGTTGCAACATCATGTTCAACCAAGTCGTCATTTGTAACTTGTGTCTCTAGAACTTCTTCTAGTTCTACTGCATTGCCATCAGTGTTATTTGAAAAAAATTCATTTTCTAAAAATATGGCATGTTAAGAAACAAACACTCTTTATTCCTCCTTGTGGTAGAAAAGATATCCATACGAATGTTTTGGATATCCTACACATATACACTGAACCGATCGTGTCTCGATTTTTTCTGGATTCTGCTTTTTGACAAAAGCCGGACAACCGCAAATCCCAACTCATTTAAGAGATGGTCTTTTGACATGGCATATCTTATATGGAGTGGTAGACACGGTCTTGGTTGGAACCCTTTTCAACAAATATGCTACAGTCTCCAATGCATGCCCCCAAAAGAGAGAGGTAACTCAGCATCACTCATCATGGATCGTACCATATCTAGTAGGGTACGATTCCCCCGCTTTGAAACACCATTGTGCTGTGGTGTGTAAGGGGGAGTGAGCTGAGAGAGAATCTCATTCTCTTTTAGGAAGTCCAAAAACTCTGTACTCAGATACCCTCCACCTCGATCTGATCGAAGCTTCTTGATGCTCAAACCTGTTTGTTTCTCTACTTCAAGTTTGTACTCTTTGAATTTCTGAAAAACTCCAAACTTATACTTTAATAAAAACACATGTGAATCTTGAGAAATCATCAGTAAAAGTTATGAAATAAGAAAAACCGTCTCTAGCATGTATAGACATTGGTCCGCATACATCACTATGTATGAAGCCTAAGAGTTCTGTAGCTCTTTCTCCGTGTCCAGCAAACAGAGTTTTGGTCATTTTACCTTCGATACAAGACTGACAAGTCGCATAAGATTTATATTCAAAAGAATTTAAATATCCATCTTTATGTAGCTTGTTTAGTCTTGTTTCGTTAATATGACCAAGTCTACAATGCCAAAGAAAAGCTTCATTTATATCTAAAAATTTTCTTTTATTTGTGTGTTGTATGTTGAAAACTGTGTGTTGATTTAGAACATATATCCCGTTATTTAGTGCACCATACCCAATCAACTCTTGATTCTGGTTAATGTTCATAACATTATTTTGCGACACAAAATTATATCCTTCATTGTCTAACAAAGAAACGGATATTATATTACATAGCATGATTGGTACATAATAACACTAGTTCAAAACTAATATACATCCCGATGGCAACCCCAGGTGATACTTTCTTACTGATACTGCATGTACATTGGAACCATTTCTAATCCAGAGAGTGTGATCACCAGTCTTTAAAACTCTGCTATTTCTCAATTCATGCATACAATTGCAGCAGTGAGAACCTGAACTGGTATCCAATACCCAGGATGCAGAGTTTATATAAAAACAGTTTTCAGTTACGAACACACCTGAAGCAGAAGTATCACCATGCTTCTTTTTCTTGAGATCAGCGATATACTCAATACAATTTCGATTCCAGTGTCCCGACTTTTTGCAGTAGAAACATTCTCCTTTTCCTGACTCCCCAGCCGTGGATTTGTCTTTCCCTTTTGCCTTTTTCATTCCACCTCTTGGTTTGCTGGGTTTCTTCTTCATCTTTACCTTAGCCTTGGCTTTTGGGAGAGAAGAGGAAGTGGCCCAGCTAGCAAAGCGGGAGTTTTTGCTGTCTTCAACGTGCTCTCTGCACTTCTCAATATATTGAGAAGTTCAGGTAGTGACTTCTCCATATTGTGCATGTTGAAATTTACTATGAACTGAGTAAAGGCAGGGGGGAGAGACTGCAGAACAATATCAATATACTATTCGTTCTCCATTTTCCATCCGAGACCCTCAAGCTCTTCAATAAGAGCTATCTTCTTCAAGATATGATCACCTACTAGTGTGCCAGGAGCCATTCTCATCTGAAACAGCTTTTTAGATGCCTCGTAGCGCAGGGTACGAAATTGCTCTCCATATAACTCCTTTGTATGGAGAAAGATAGATTGAACGTCCATTTTTTCATGCTGCTTTTGATGTACATTATCCATCGAAGCAAGCGTGAGGCATTTGGCAGTAGCACAATCAATGTCCCATATCTTGCGGATTTCCCTATCCGCAACAGAAGATGTAGGGCCTGGGCTGGGAGGGGCTGGGGCAGTGAGGACATATGATACCTTATCATATGTAAGGGCAATGTTTATGTTCCTCAGCCAGTCTTTACAATTAGGTCCTGTCAGTTTATTTTTCTCTAACAGAAGTTTAAGTCCAGTCATGGGTATCTGCCATTAGGAGAGAGAAAAGAATACACTCGGCGAAAGCTCTTGCAAAGATTAGATTGGTTATTATCTTATCTAATCGATGTCTCCCACTTCTTTTATCAAATTTTCCTTCAAACCTTAAAAAGAAAATTAGCCAAGATTAATTCCATTCTACAAGTTCGCTAACCGGTCAGACAGGACAGTGTCGGTACTTTGAGGGAGGTTCCCCGTGCTTTCGCACTGACCTAATTAAAGTAAACCTCGTTTTCCCAGAGGCAAAACCCATTGGCACCTTTCTAGACACCTAATGGGTTAGCTAATTGTAAATGTTAGTGTTTATGCCCTAGAAGGCCATTACTGTATCATACTAGTTTGTATATTACTTAATGGAAGTTTGGGATATTCACCGTTATATTGACCGTCTTGCTAAAAATGGTAGTATGCTACTTGGTTTGTGTTTACTTTAATATGTGCATATGTTTCTTGTAACGTATCGCTTATACATATTAATAGAGCCCTTAGGATGTTTGCTTGATTACCAGCGTTGTGATGGCAGTCACACTAGTGGGAGCTGGGTAGTCTATAAGCAACATCCTATACAGGTCCCTAGTCGTAGAATTATCGAGACAGGGCATTGATACTCCGGAGTAGAGTAGTGTGTACGCTTCTCATCCCAGTTGGGGAGATGGTCTGTCCCACAGCCATCAATACGTCGTACTGGAGATAGTATACAGGTGTTCGTTAGGTTACGGGTACACCGGACAGGACTCGCCGGGAACTGCAGGTTGGATTTATACCCTTCGTCAGATAGTAGTTCCCAGGTGACATGAGTACAGCTTAGTCCGTCGACTTGATACAGCTACTTCGCCTCGGGTGTGTTCCCACTGTACTTAGATTACTATCCTACCACGGCTCAAAGGAGTCGTGCAAACAGGTAGTAGTTGGGTGCAGTCCCGAAGCACTGGGAGGCAGTGGCGGTTAGACAGGATTCGTCTCCCCCGGTATTGGCGGTTGATATCGCGCTGTGTATGGGGAGCCATTATGCAAAGTCCCTGGCCAGGGCAAGTGAGATTTACTGGTGGCTTCCAGTAGTTTCTCAAGGTGTAATGGGCTGCACTCCGACACAACTTATACCGCTATTACAGGTCTGGCTTTTACTGCCCCTAGGCCCGATATGCGATAGTCCTAGACGAACAGACCGGATTGTACGGAGATTGTCACATCAGTCTCAGTAGGAGTTCGGATGGTTTTCCTCATCGGCCTTCTTATCGACATCTACCTGGGGACCGTTACGTACAGCTAGTGCCGCTTGCGGTCTGTGGTTAAATCCACTGCCTGCATAGTGTCGAGTCTTTAGAGTCCCACACAGAGAGTTTCTCTGCTTCGGGCGAAACGATATAGAGGTCTTATGGTTTTATGACAGGGTTCGGACGCATACGTTTTTTTACGCAAGTACGATGTTCGGACAGTTTTTACTAGTCGGCTTTGGTTTAAGCCAGATTCTAGTATCGGATTATTGGATTTATACAGTCTAAAGTTTTTCCGTGTTTTCACGGATAGGAGGGGCGTTCTCGTAATTTGTCGGGAAGCTTCTAGAAGGATGATGACTTGGAGGCTAAGGTGGCATTTGCATTTATTGGATTAATGAGTCATGATGTGATTCATACATGGAGTTAATGATTCATTTATGATTTATATGACTCATGTGATGAATCACTATATGTATTAATGAAACATGATGATATATCTTTATTTGTTATTCATTTAATAATATGTTATGTTTCATATATACACAAATGATATCATTTATCCAAAAGGATTCTCATTCTCACATTTTCTCTCCTCAAGCTCTCTCTCTTCAAACCCTAACCGTAACCTCTCATGTGTTGAGATCAATGGTTAGCAAGACTAATACATCCATAATCCAACTCTATATCCCCTAGGTTGCTTAGATTAGCACTTTGAGTAACCTAGTTACCTCAAGTTAGAGGTCAAGCTTGGAGTAGGAGCTCTCGGGTGGATCGTCTTTGACTCGAGAAGGCTGTTGAGGTGCAGACGTTCCAAAGAGCTTACGAGGTGTGGAGGACAGCGATGAAGACCCGAAGGACAAGTAACGTGAGGTATAACTTCGAATCCGAGTATTCAAACCTTTCGTAGTTTTCTAGTAATGGTTTAGACACGATCCGTGTGCTCAAGTCCGTGTTATGAAGCTTTGATAATTGTTTTTCATATATTCCGCCTTCCCGCAAGCTCGTGGGGTGCGTGATATGGACTTACAGTGGTATCAGAGCCAACTAAACCTTTACTAGGTTGTTAGCAACTAATTAGAACTTCGATCGTCGGAAAAACGTGAAAAAAAAACCCCGGACCCCTCAAGTTTCTGTCAATTTTGAACGTGTCGAAAAAATTATTTGATGTGCCTGAAAATTAACAGCAGGGGATTATAAGAATTCTGGGAAAATACGAGGACCTAACTCGGTAAGACGGCCGCGAATCCGCGGCCGAATGGTGCTTTGGGCCGCGGATCCGCCGCCGAGTCAACCCCGAGTTGACTCGGATTTGCGCAGTAATTCATATTTTGTGGTGTTTTGTTTTCTAGTATATTCTGTTTCTGCCCAGGTTACTTCTGTGCTGGCTTGCATTTGGGGTAGACACGGAAAAAGGTTGTCGATCGATATTCTAAGTTATTTGCTAATCGGGTTTTTATCTGTAATGTTTAATGTGTTCGTAAACCTCCCCTAACTGCTAGTATGTCGGTTGGCAGGGGGTTGCACATTTCTGTAATGGTTTTTACTGTTTGTGTATATGAACTTGATTGGATCGTTGTGATGATTAGCCGGGGCTTGAGATGGGTTTTATATTCATTCATTCGATGTAAATTGTAATATGATGTAATATTCTTTTGCGGGGCACATCCAGATTGCGGTTGTAGCCACCGTTGTATTATTTCATTTACTGGTTTTTGCTCCTTAGATAGACCCAAGGTGGGGTACACAAACTACCGGGTACGTTGAAGTGTTTAGTGGCATACTCACGTTGTTGAGGGAGACCTCTTAACTTCGGGTACTTGGCAGGTAGTTTGCCGTACCCGTAGGGATCTATGGTGGGGTAATGGCTATTCTTCACAACTATGTAATCCGTCTTTCTTTACAGGCTCAAAGGAAACGCGGATTGCTTGTATATCCAATAATGTTCATCAGTGATCTGGAATGCCTATTATTGCGTCTGACGAATGTACAATATCTATATATGATAGCTATTTAGACGTCACTTATGTTTTACACCCGCGCTAGCCCAGCCCCCGCTCTGTCGTTAGTTAAGTAACCTAACGGGTGATGACGGGACCCAGTGGCGAATGCGGATGGCATAAGAGGGCGTTATATTTTCGTTGTTTTCTGCAATGATAGGTTAATTGATGGGACGCATTATATTAATGCAAAGAAAACAAACCAAAGTTGAATCGTTGGAACAAATTTAAAAGAAACCACTCGGTTATTTTAAAAGAGCAGAATTTTTAATTGCGGAGCTTTAACCACTCCTTTTAAAAAGCTATCAGGTTCCTTCGATTATATCAAGTTCACTACGTTCACGGTTTCGCCAAAACCAGTCGTAGCCCTCCGTCATTTCTTATGGATGGTCAGTAGTATTCAAGCTATGTTTGTTGGCCTTCGTCAAGGCATAGTGTTTGGTAGCTGCTGGGGTATTCATTTGTTGCATAGATAGATGAGTTGGTTTGAGACAGTCGTATTACCTTGTTGGCCTTCGTCAAGGGTATGTACGGGTGGGTTCAAATTAACAAGATAATGATGGGCAGAACTTGACATGTGACTTATGATTTGTTGGCCTTCGTCATGGTCATAAGAACATGGGGCAAAAAAATCCACATCGGGAGTTTCTAAAGAAACTGAAACTTGTTAGTGTTGCATACCATTTGGAATTTGATGAATGTTGGTAGGATTCCTTCAACATTATCACTCGAAGATATTTGGATCCCGATCCTACTGTGAGTATATGTTACTTATCAGGAGATTCATCACTTAACGATCAATGCTATAAAGCAAGTAGGTGTCGAGAAAGGTGTCAGCGGGGCTACGCCCCCAGAGAAAAGAGGTTATTTAATTAAGGAACTTCGCGAAAGCGTTGGAAAACCTCCCTCGAAGTACCGACACAGGCCTGGCTGAACGGTTAAGCAAGTATTGTACAGTGAGAATAGTCCTGGCTAATTCTTCTTTTATGGTTTGAGGAAGCATTCGAGAAACAGTGGGAGCCATCTACTTTAGATAAACTAAAAACCAATCTAAACTTGCAAGAGTATCATGCTAAAGTGTTTTCTTCTCTCTCTCTCATTGCAGCGACCTTGTGACCATGACTAGGTTACATCTAGATAACAAGTTGACTGAATCTGACTTATATGACTGGCAAAGGTCTGTCCAGATGTCCATTGCCTATGACAAGCTGGACCACCCTATTACTACTCAAGATCCCTCCGTCCCAGGTCCAGTTTCCACCGTCGCGGATATGGATATCCGTCAGACAAGGGAAAAGAATAAAGCGAAAGCCAAGTGCCTCCTGTTGGCTTTAGTTGATGGTATATACCAGAAGCAGCACGAGAAGATGGACTCAATTTCCATTTTTCTCCATAACAAAGATTTATATGGAGAGCAATCTCATATCGCAAGATATGAGACCTCAAATGAATTAATTCAAGCGAGGTTGGCTGTCGGGTCATCTGTAAGGGATGACATCCTTACAATGACTAGCTATATTGATGAGCTCAAGGACCTGGAGACCACGTTGAGAAACAGGTCATACGCTGACTTATTTCCACAGTCCCTACCCTCTACTTACACCCTGAAAGAAACCTGGGAGACACAAGCTCTGCTTAATGGAGGACCTTCTTCTTCTACATCCAGGGCGAAAGCAAAGGGTGAAAAGAAGAAAACCTCTACAAAGCCGATATACGGTGTCAGTAAAGTAGGAGGAAAGGGAAGAGCAAAAGTTTCGGGACTTGGTTTAGCTAAAGAGGGATGTTCCAATTGTTATGGAATTGGGCATTGGCAAAAAGATTGCAGGGCTTTGGAAGCCAGTAGACAGGATACGAAGCATGTTGTGGCTTCGGCCTCAAGTGTGTTTGTAATTGAGAACTGTTTGTCAATTAACTCTACTTCCTGGGTACTAGATACCGGAGCAGGATCTCATATCTGTAATTCATTACATGCTTTGAGAAACCGTAGAGTTATAAGGGTAGGTGATTTGTCTCTCAGAGTTGCAAACGGAATGAGCGTGGACGCTGAATCCGTGGGAGAATATCGCCTAGGTTTGACAAGTGGGCAGATATTGATTCTACGTAACTGTTTGTATGTACCTAGTTTGACTTGTAATATCATATCAGTGTCCTCACTTTCGAGAGAGGGATATGATTTTATATTCATAAGCGATGTAGTTCACATCCACCTAAATCAAGTTCTGATTGGGTCCGGTACATTAGATGACGGTATATACGTGTTGAGGCAAGCTTAGGTTTTCAATATCCAGAACAGACTTAAAAGAAAGTCTCCATAAATAAATCAGGCTTTCTTATTGCATTGTAGACTAGGTCACATCAATGAAACATGATTAACTAAGTTACATAGAGAAGGATATTTGAATCCGTTCGAATATTAATCTTATGCTACTTGTGAATCATGTCTCATAAGAAAGATGACAAAGACTCCGTTTACTGGACACGGAGTAAGAGCGAGTGAGCTCTTAGGACTCGTACACAGTGACGTGTGCGGTCCAATGTCTACACATGCGTGAGGTGGTTATTCCTACTTCATTACTTTTACGGATGATTTTTCTAGGTATGGACATATCTTCTTGATGAAGCATAAATTCGAGGCCTTTGAGAAATTCCAGGAATACAAGAATGAAGTGGAAAACCAAACAGGCAAAAGTGTCAAGACACTGAGATCTGATCGAGGTGGTGAATACTTAAGTGCCGAGTTCCTGGGTTACTTAAAAGAGAATGGAATTCTCTCTCAGCTTACTCCTCCATACACACCACAACACAACGGTGTATCGGAAAGGAGGAATTGAACCCTATTGGATATGGTTCGTTCCATGATGAGTAAGGCTGAGTTACCGCGATCTTTCTGGGGTTATGCACTAGAATCAGCTGCATATCTTTTGAACAAGGTTTCAACCAAGACTGTGCCTACCACACTATATCAGATGTGGAGTGGGAAGAAACCCTATCTTCAGTACCTGAAGACATGGGGATGTCCAGCTTTTGTAAAAAAGCAGCATCCGGACAAGCTCGAGGCACGCTCAGTACAGTGTAAGTTGTGGGATATCTAAAGAACTCCAAGGGATATTGTTTCTATTACGCAGAGGAACAAAAGGTTTTGTTTCTCGTCATGCCCACTTCTTAGAAGCTGAATTTTTAGAAAATCAAAAGAGTGGGAGCGCAGTAGAACTGGAAGAAATTCCAGAACCACAAACTGTTACTGAAAGTATAATAGAACCAGAAGTTTCAGAAGAAAGGGACATACCAGCGCCTATCCGCAGAAGTAGTAGGCAGTCTCATCCGCCCGAGAGATACTACGGTTTTCTCATAGATGAGGATCGAAAAGATTGCATCATTGATAATGATGACCCTACTAGCTTCCAGCAAGCCATTCAGAGCGGCGACTCGGTAAAATGGCCGGATGCAATGCGGACCGAAATGGAGTCCATGTACACTAACAAAGTATGGACTTTGGACATTGCTCCAGATGGGGTAAAACCCGTAGGATGCAAATGGATCTTCAGAAAGAAGATTGGTGTAGATGGACAGGTTGAAACCTATAAGGCTTGACTTGTTGCAAAGGGTTTCCGTTAAAGACCTGGTTTGGACTATGACGAAACCTTTTCTCCAGTGGCTATGCTCAAATCCATCCGTGTCCTTGCCATTGCTGCCTTCCACGATTATAAGATCTGGCAGATGGACGTAAAGACGGCCTTTCTAAATGGTAATTTGGAAGAGTGCGTCTATATGGATCAGCCAGAGGGATTCAATCAGAGTTGGAGCAGCGGTAAAGTGTGCAAGTTGCTTAAGTCCATTTATGGACTAAAGCAGGCATCGCGGAGTTGGAACATCTGTTTTGATGATACTGTCAAAGAATTCGACTTTATCAAGAATCTATATGAACCGTGAATATACAGTAAGATTGTAGGGAGAGTTGTTGTATTCCTCGTCTTGTACGTGGTTGACATTCTCCTAATAGGAAATGATATTCCTATGCTACAGTCAGTCAAAAGATTCTTATCACAGAAGTTCTGCATGAAGGACCTGGGTGATGCTACCTACATTCTGGGGATCCAGATCTATCGTGATAAATCAAATAGGATGTTGGGACTTTCGCAGTCCAGGTACATAGACAACATATTGAAAAGATTCAGTATGGAAGATTCTAAGCGCGGTAACCTATCGGCTTGTCACGGAATCACCCTCTCCAAAGAGTTGTCTCCCAAGACTGATTTGGAAAGGGATCGCATGTCGATTATACCCTACGCTTCAGCGGTAGTCTCTATAATGTATGCGATGTTATGTACCAGACCAGATGTAGCATACGCATTAAGCGTTGTAAGCCGGTATCAGGAAAACCCACGGGAGAAGCACTAGATAACTGTAAAGAACATTCTCAAGTACCTGAGGAGGACTAAGGAGATGTTCTTGGTGTATGGCGGAAAAGACATCCAGATCGAGGCCTTTGCCGACTCCAGCTTCCAGAGTGACAAGGATGACTCCAAGTCCATGTCGGGTTATGTCTTTACTCTCAATGGAGGGGCAGTCTGTTGGAAGAGTTCCAAGCAGGAGACCGTTGCCGACTCAACGATAGAAGCGGAATACATAGCTGCTTGCGATGCCACAAAAGAAGCTGTCTGGATGAAGAAATTCCTCACAGAACTTCAGGTGGTTCCTACCAGTGTTAGTCCAATACCTATGTATTGCGACAACAACGGTGCTATAGCTTTAGCGAAAGAACCCAGGTCCCATCAGAAGTCCAGACACATCTTAAGGCGGTATCACCTGATCAGGGAGATCGTAGATCGCCGGGAGATCGAGGTAAAGAGAGTAGATACGGAGAATAACATTGCTGATCCATTCACAAAGGCCATTCCTTAGACGCAGTTCGAGAGGCTATTCGAGATCATAAGTCTACGATATGCCAGTACATGGCCCTAGTGCAAGTGGGAGATTGTTAGTGTTTATGCCCTAGAAGGCCATTACTATATCATACTAGTTTATATATTACTTAATGGAAGCTTGGGATATTCACAGTTGTATTGACAGTCTTACTAAAAATGGTAGTATGCTACTTGGTTTGTGTCTACTTTAATATGTGCATATGTTTCTTGTAACGTATCGCTTATACATATTAGTAGAGCCCTTAGGATCTTTGCTTGATTACCAGCGTTGTGATGGCAGTCACACTAGTGGGGGCTGGGTAGTCTATAAGCAACATCCTATACAGGTCCCTAGTCGTAGGATTATCGAGACAGGGCATCGATACTCTGGAGTAGACTAGTGTGTACGCTTCTCATCCCAGTTGGGGAGATGGTCTGTCCCACAGCCATCAGCACGTCGTACTGGAGATAGTATACAGGTGCTCGTTAGGTTACGGGTACACCGGACAGGATTCACCGGGAACTGCAGGTTGGATTTATACCTATCGTCAGATAGCAGTTCCCAGGTGACATGAGTACAGCTTAGTCCGTCGACTTGATACTGCTACTTCGCCTCGGGTGTGTTCCCACTGTACTTAAATTACTACCCTACCACAGCTCAAAGGAGTCGTGCAAACAGGTAGTAGTTGGGTGCAGTCCCGAAGCACTTGGAGGTAGTGGCGGTTAGACAGGATTCGTTTCTCTCGGTATTAGGGGTTGACATCGCGCTGTGTATGGGGAGCCATTACGTAAAGTCCCTGGCCAGGGCAAGCGAGATTTACTGGTGGCTTCCAATAGTTTCTCAAGGTGTAATGGGCTGCACTCCGACATGACTTATACCGCTATTACAGGTCTGGCGTTTACTGCCCCCTAGGCCCGATATGCGATAGTCCTAGACGAACAGACCGGATTGTACGGAGATTGTCACATCAGGCTCAGTAGGAGTTCGGATGGGTTTCCTCATCGGCCTTCTTATCGACATCTACCTGGGGACCGTTACGTACAGCTAGTGCCGCTTGCGGTCTGTGGTTAAACCCACTGCCAGCGTAGTGTCGAGTCTTCAGAGTCCCACACAGAGAGTTTCTCTGCTTCGGGCGAAACGATATAGAGGTCGTATGGTTTTACGACAGGGTTCGGACGCATAAGTGTTTTTACGCACGTACGATGTTCGGACAGTTTTTACTAGTCGGCTTTGGTTTAAGCCAGATTCTAGTATCGGATTATTGGATTTATACAGTCTAAAGTTTTTCCGTGTTTTCACGGATAGGAGAGGCGTTCTCGTAATTTGTCGGGAAGCTTCTAGAAGGATGATGACTTGGAGGCTAAGGTGGCATTTGCATTTATTGGATTAATGAGTCATGGTGTTATTCATACATGGAGTTAATGATTCATTTATGATTTATATGACTCATGTGATGAATCACTATGTGTATTAATGAAACATGATGATATATCATTATTTTTTATTCATTTAATAATATGTTATGTTTCATATATACACAAATGATATCATTTATCCAAAAGGATTCTCATTCTCACCTTTTCTCTCCTCAAGCTCTCTCTCTTCAAACCCTAACCCTAACCTCTCATGTGTTGAGATCAAGGGTTAGCAAGACTAATACATCCCTAATCCAACTCTATATCCCCTAGGTTGCTTAGATTAGCACTTTGAGTAACCTAGTTACCTCAAGTTAGAGGTCAAGCTTGGAGTAGGAGCTCTCGGGTAGATCTTCTTTGACTCGAGGAGGCCGTTGAGGTACCGATGTTCCAAAGAGCTTACGAGGTGTGGAGGACAGCGATGAAGAACCGAAGGACAAGTAACTTGAGATATAACTTCGAATCCGAGTAGTTAAACCTTTCGTAGTTTGCTAGTAATGGTTTAGACACGATCCGTGTGCTCAAGTCCGAGTTACGAAGCTTTGATAATTGTTTTTCATATATTCCGCCTCCCCGCAAGCTCGTGGGGTGCGTGACACGGACTTACAGTAAAGTGCAAAACTCTCCTGGGAGTAACTCTTACTCACAGTGGGATCGGGATCCAACTATCATATAGAAGGTATGCAATCTCATTGCAAATTTCAACTCTTGAAACTCCCGAAATGCTTTTTACCCTAGCAACTTATAACCTTGGCTACGGTCAACATATCATAAGCACTAGTCAAGTTCTACCGGTCATTTCATGATTAATTAGACCCATGCACATGACCCTTGACTAAGATCAACATAATCACATGAATGTCCTAACTAATCGCATCATATGCTGTGTAGGAAGACATCACTTAGCTACCGTACACTATACCTTGACTATGATCAACATACGTAGCACGAATACTAAGTACTCTACTTCCTAAAATGACGGAGGTTTGCAGATGGTTTTTATGAAAACTTTTAACGCTTTGAACTTGATCTTGTTGTAGAATCAAATAGTTTTAAAAAGGAGTGGCTTAAGCTCCGCATTTTTGAAACTTGCTTTTTCATAAAAAGGCCGAGTGAGTTTCAAATTCGATTCTGCAACACCTTTTAGGTTTCTTTTTCTTTACATTAATCCCATTAATGTAGTCCCATCAGTTAAGTCCTTAAGCCATCACAGAAAAAAAAACGAAAATAAAACGTACTCTTATGCCATCCGCATTCGCCACGGGGTCCCGTCATGCACCGTTAGGTTACTTAACTAACGGCAGAGCGGGGGCAGGACTAGCACGGATGCAAAACATAAGCAACGTTTATTATATATCATATATATACTACACCATTCATCTCAGCATATAAAGTGATCACATCACAGAGTAACAACAGCAGAAGCATATATATGAAAATATAGGATATACTAGGAGGTCCGTATTTTGTATTTAGCCAACGATAGAAAATACGGATTCCATGGTCATGATAAATAGCCAAGCCCACACCCCTAGACCCCTACGAGAGCGGCAAGCGACCCCGCCAATTCTAGAGTTAGAAGACCCGATCTCGACTCCTCGAGATGGACTCCCACAGGAATATAGAACCCGGTTACCTGTGCTCTCCACCTTAGGTCTATCCTAATGCGAAGAAGTAAATAATATACATCAATGATGACATCATCCTCAACCCGGAAGTGTCCCAATAAAAGAAGATTACATACAATGAATATTACACGAATGAAAAGAAAAACTCTCATCTCACATAAAACCCCCGACTATCCATTCACGACGATCCTATACATCATATCACAGCAACACATAACATCACATATCATCAACGTAAGCAAATATGCGTATTCCAATTGTCGTTGACATATAGAAACGAAACCGGCGATACACCATATATTACACTTACAGTCGCAGAAAAGAAAATAAAAACTGCAATAATTAGAATCCGCAACATCCTTAGACATCATAAACCCAGATTATCTCATACCCTGAATTTCATGCCTAACATATAAACCTTGCATTTTAGTCTCATATTGAAAACATCTTTTTAATAACCTAGTTGGGTAATTCAACAAGATTCCCGACTACTTGATCGAATACTCATCGAAAACATTAGTAGATAGCCGTACCCCCGATGCCGTCGACAAAGTGCACTTACGAGGAAAACCGTAGCCGCGAGCACCCGAGGGGATGTGATTGATCTGTATTTTAAAGAATTTTTTGCAGTAACCGCAATCAGAATGGTGTCGCGCGTAGCTAGACCGAGGTAAGTACGGGTCGTCCTCAGGGAAACGTTGAACCTTTTATTCTTACTTGAGGCGTGTTGATTAGGAAGGGCGAATAAATAATGGTGAAGAATGGTTGTAGGTTCTAGATCTACGTTAAACACGGATGCAAAATATAGATCTACATTAACTACGGATGTAAGTTTAATATTAAAAGGGGGCTTGTAGGGTTCATTGGGATTTAGTAGTTATGGATGATTAATTAAAGATCAATTTTTTTATCCTTTAATAGATTTAAAACTAGAACGACAGTGATGCATGTAGATTAGTGTTTCTGGAGGGAAAAGGGTTCCCACTCTTAACCCCTATCTCGACATGGAGCTCCGTTCATATCTAGCCTTTACCAAAACAATTGTTAATCTAATCTCTAATCGTGGTCACGATTATCAATGAATTGATAGCGCGCCCAATTAGGATGTTAACTATTCTTTTGATAATGTTTATAAATTTTATAGGACTTAAGAAGAGTTTAAGGATCTTGATCATCCATTAACCTACCCTAATCCCATGAACCCTAACAAGCGAAGAATTACTCGCGCATGTTGGGAGAAGAAGAGATGGAGAGGGAAATCATATTAAAACTACAAAGAGATAGAATAAGAAAACAACTACCTTTATTAATCAACAAAATTCATTTACACTTTGTTCCCTTAGAAAATGATTACAAAAATGCTAGTTTGCTTCTCGATCTCTTCTAAGGAGGTAGATGAACCGTTGATGATCAGCCTGTCGCGGACTTCGTGATCTCTTCAGCTTGATGCTTTTTCCTAGAGGCTCTCGGTCCTTATTTATAGTCCCAGGGCCAGAACCCTAGTTTTCTAATTTGGAAACCAGTGGTTAAGATCCCAACAGCAAAATCCCAACTCCTAACTCGTCCAATACGCGGCGGAACCGCGGCCAATAGGCAGGTTTGGCCGCGGTTCCGTGGCCTTATAGGGAGATCACTTGATTTGTTTCTCTGGAGCTTTATCTTGATGACATGTGGTGATCTTTTGAATCTTTGGAAACTGAAAATATTTTCTACGTCACTTCCAGAATTGATTTCTTTAGTTTACTTTCTTAATTAGGCAGGTTTGTTTTGCCAACTTTGATTTTCTTGATCTCAGCCCTGAAAATTCTGCACAATAACTCAACAAATAATATTAGTAGAGTTTGTTTTATTGAGATATTAACTTAACCATTAAGAATTGGTCAAAGGTATTTAATAAGGTAAGCATATTTAAATGGGCCAAATGTTATATGGATATTATATGCTTACTTTTTCCTACCAAATGTTAATTATAATATATAAACACATGAAAATAGTATTTTTACAGATAAACCCTCATATGTATCATATATTATAATAAACACCTTTTATTATATAGAAATAGTAGGAAAAATGTCATATTAAATGTGCAATTTTATCAACTGAATAAATAACCCCAAACATATCTTTGATCGTCCCGAGAAAAGTAGTTTATTCAAGAGAAGGAGAAAGCTAAGCACACTTTCGTAGGCAACACGATTGCACTGAGCACGTACAACAAGACGTTAAACCTCTAGGTGTCGCTGGTAGGAGGAGTGTTGTCTCCTGAGGGTTCTCAGCGGATTACACCCACAAAATCCAATAATAAAAAAAAGTTGGTGAAAATTACATATAAAGATAAGAACTATAAAAGAAAGAACTTGAAAATAAGAATTTTCAACAACACCAGTTTTTCAGTTGCTATGAACCCTATCTTAATGGTCATGAAAAAATGTTAGAAATCACATCATCCCTCAATAAAACATCGCCTTTAGTTTTCCTCCCTATCTTTCCTCCAAACATTGATCATATACCCTTACGTGTGTGAACTGGACATCTCTATACTCGGAGAATTCAATTCAAACAATCATACTCTTGTCCATCTACCTTAGTACTTTTTAATCGATATTTATATGGAATATGCTCACATATTTTTCATGTGACCGTTAATACTTCTTGAGGTATGTTCCCCTCCGAACGGCGGCCGAGACATGAGGACGTCTCGCCTGAGGTTCGGGGCAGATGCTAATAGGTGCTATCCGTCTACCTCTCCGAAGATGCCAAGTTGATTTATGGCACCGTGTATCGGAGGTTTAGACGGATGCGGCCGATGTAGCAGACTTCGTCAGATTCCCCCTCGCTTGAGGGGTTTTTGATTGTGGGGATACTCTTCCCTGCAGGCGCAAGCCCCTGCAGTTAATTACGCTACCGCATTGCGGTAACAACTTTCTCCTTCTCCAGATGGTCACTTCGTGTCGTGGGTGTTTGTTTTATTTGTGGTTGCCCGTGGATTGTATACGGAGACCAATTTATGTCGTCGCCCGTAGGACGTGGATTAGTCCAAATCCGTGTTTTCTTAGATTTGGGTTTGGGGTTTTGGTTTGAGGATACGTTAGCCATATTTGAGGCTAAGATCAACTCAAACGTTTGTTAAGGATACGTTAGTCCAGTTTGAGACTAAGATCAACTTAACGGGATCGTTTAGATCCGACAAAAGAGATATTGGCTCTAATGTTCCAGTTTAGGGACATGGTGGTCCATTAAATTTATGGCCATCGGGACCCATCACCTCTCTGACGACGTTGAAGGATTACAACGACAGATGTCAGAGGAGTTCAGAGATGTACCCTTGAACCAAAGTAGATTAGGGGGATCTAGAGTCCAATTTGGGACTAAAGTCTGTTTGAAGGTTTAAGGATGCGTTAGCCATATTTGAGGCTAAGATCAACTTAAACGGTTGTTAAGGATACGTTAGTCCAGTTTGGGACTAAGATCGACTTAACGGGATCGTTTAGATCCGACAAAAGAGCGTATGGGCTCTGTTGTTCCAGTTTAGGGACATAGTGGTCCATTGCCAGTTTAGGGACGTGGTGGTCCACCGCCAGTTTAGGGACGTGGTGGTCCATTGCCAGTTTAGGGACATGGTGGTCCACCGCCAGTTTAGGGACGTGGTGGTCCATTGCCAGTTTAGGGACATGGTGGTCCACCTCCAGTTTAGGGACATGGTGGTCCATGTTCCCGTTTGGGGACGAATATAGGTTTAAGGACGCATAAGTCCATGAGTTTAAGGACGCATAAGTCCGCGGGTTTAAGGACCCCACAGTCTGTATCTTGGTTTAAGGACGCATAAGTCCGTGGGTTTAAAGACCCCACAGTCCGTGAGTTTAAGGACGCATAAGTCCATGAGTTTAAGGACCCCACAGTCCGTGTTGATGTGTGGTTGTCGGGACCCGTCACCTCTCTGAAGACGTTGAAGGATTACAACGACAAATATCAGAGGAGTTCCGAGATGTACCCTTGAACCAATGAGTTGGTTGAAAGAGCAGATGTGCTCAGTTCAAGATGATTTGAGGACTTATGGCCAGTTTGGGCTAAGTCCAATTATGTTTGAAATATTGGCCCTCTGTTGGTCCATTGAAGGAGAGGCTTTGCCTCTAGAAATTTAGCCAACTAGGATAAAGCTAGTGTTAAACACTAAAGACCAACAGTGTTGAACACTGGGAATAAGATTAGCAAGTTAATGTTAAACACTAAAAGATAATCAGTGTTAAACAATAGCAACAGGGCTTTCAAATTAGTGTTAAACACTAAAGCAAATCAGTGTTAAACACTAGTAATCAGAGATTTCAAATTAGTGTTAAACACTAAGCAAATCAGTGTTAAACACTGGGAACAAAGTCTTCAGATTAGTGTTAAACACTAAGGAGAGAGGGGTCACGTGTGGACACGTGAGAGCGCCCTGATTCCCTTTATTTTATTCTGCAGATCAGTGTTTAACTCTTTTAATTCTGGCGGCCATCACGTGTGAGCACGTGATGAAGGCCCTCGCTCTTGTCTGTTAGAATACTCATTAGGGGTCATGTGGTGACACCTGAGGGCGCCCTAAGTGTGGAGCCAGATCTCCTTTTCTTCGTTTTGTAAGTAAGCGTTAAACACATTTTATGTTTTCTTTGGAGCATCACGTGCTGCCACGTGAGGAGGATTAGTGCGCTGATTGTTAAAGCATTTGCTGAGGGGTCACGTGATAACACGTGAGAGCGCCCAAAGCTTTCAATTCCTTTGCTTTTTCTTTCTGTGTTTCGGGGGTCACGTGGAGCACGTGATGGCATCAAAAAGTGGGGCCAGATCCCCTTTATTTTGTTTTGCAAACAAGTGTTAAACACTTTTAATTTTCATATCCATCACGTGTGGGCACGTGATGTATACTCATGCCCTGATTTATTAGAACATTTATTAGGGGTCACGTGGTAACACGTGAGAGCGCCCAGAATTGTTTCTGCCTTTGCTTTTGTTCCATAGATAATGAGGGTCACGTGGGAGCATGTGAGGCATTGCCTCAAAGCTTTCCTCTTCTCATTTTGGGGGATCTGTTCAGGGGTCACGTGGGGCACGTGACCCTAGTTCTTTTCATGAACAGAGATCTTTTAAGAATTGAATTCTTTGTAGGGTTAAATCCTAATTATGATTTTGGAGGAATTAAATTCCTATCGTGAAAGAATTAAATTCTTATTTAGGATAAAACCCTGATTTCTTCCCAAAGGAATTAAATTCCTATAATTTTGTGACCATTGAATCCTCAAAACTTAATTCCTCCTCTATGTTTTGGATCTGCATGGCAGGATCTCAACCTAATGAGAATTAAATTCTCAATTCATGGGGAGATGTGCACTTTGCAGATCCTCCACCAGAGAAAAAACTAAGTTCTTTTCTTTTTATAAGAGTTAAACTCTTTTGAGAATTAAATTCTCTTTTTAAGCCTCTCTTTTCTTACCTAGGGTTTTTCTTTTGCAGAGAATTAAATTCTCCTCTCTCTGTTTTTCTCACCAAAAAAGTAGATCCTCTCTCTTCTCTTCTTGGCTCATATTTATAGGAGAAGGAAGAGAATCAATTTGTTTAGCAAATATCTCATTAAGAGATTTGATTTGTATGTTGAGAGATTTGATTTGCATTCATCATTAATCTGGGCCTTTAGATTGTCAGGTCAATTTTATTCACCATTGGATTTTAAATCCAAAAGATATTCTATTTGTTATCTCGGTTAGATTTAGGGGGAATCTTTCCTTATTTAAGATTTTTCCATAAATTGGTGATTTTTAATCACCCTTGGATCTTTAATCCAACGGTTCCCCATGACCCTTTTCCATTTGGAAGGATTCAGAAACTTTTAGAATTCAATTCTATTAAATTATAAGGCTTTTAAAGCCAGTCACGTGCTGGCACGTGACCTTTGGTCACGTGGGAGCACGTGACCCCCAATTGGGTTCCTTTCTCAGCCGCTTATTTATGTTTCAGTTTTAACCATCACGTGTCAACACGTGACCATTGGTCACGTGTAAGCACGTGATACCTCGTTGAGGTATTTTCTGACTTTTAGAATTAAATTCCATTCATTATTTTAGAGGCTTTAAAAGCCCATCACGTGTCTGCACGTGACCCATGGTCACGTGTGAACACGTGATGCCCCATTGGGGTCTTTTCTGAGTTTTTATTATATCTTTTGACTCCTCCAGCGGGTTCTTAAAGGCCCATCACGTGTGGACACGTAATTCCTCATAACTTTTGATCCCGGATGAATTACGAGGCCCATAATATATCAAATCGAAGGGTTTTTCGAGCTGCTTTCGATACCATCAGAATTTATCTGTTTCTCCTTCGGGAGTTTGTCAAAAAAATAGCCCGGAAGATACTGGTTCCCATTTTCTTAAGCGTATCGCTACCATTTGATATCTGGGACTCTTTTGCGCAGAAATTTTTGGCGGGAACAAATGCCCCCCACTACTTTGCCCACGTAAGCATATACGTGGGTGAAGTAGTGCTGAGTAATGCATAGCGTATGACCAATTTCGGATTGGTATATAACTTTCAGAATCTTGATCTGAGAAGATAACTAGCGGACACAAGCGTCGTCATTTATCATTGACTCAAATCTTGACTCTTAAGAGATATAGTTCCAAACCCTTAACTCCATGAGCCGCACCCTTCTATCTCTTTATGTCTTACTCTGGCGGGAAGTAGTTTATATGCTCATGAGCTTCTCCATTTCAGTGGCATGTAGCTTTGGCAAGTGTGGCTCATAGATGGTCCATCTTGACCTCTTTGCAGGGCAGTGATGGCTTGGGAGACAGGGGTAGGATCTGCCACCTAAGACTTTTCAACTTTACGAGCCGTGAGGGTCTCATAAAGACTTTTCTCCCTACGAGTCATGAGGATCTCGTAGGTGTATTTTCTCCTTAGGAGTCGTGAGGATTCCTAAGTGTGTTTTCTCTTTTAAGTCGTAAGGATCCTATAAGAGAGTTTTCCCTCTTACGAGTCGAGAGGACCCGTAAGCGGTTGTTTCCCTCTTTGTCGATATTCGACTTTGGAGAGTGAGACCCGTGGATAGTATGCAAGAGACCGTTTTGGGCCGACTTGCAGGATCCCAGTGCTTAGGAAACAGGTTTTTTAATCCCCACTGCCTAAGGCTTTATCTCACGAGTCGAGACGAATCGAGAAGTTCTCGCAAAGACATCAATTTCCTCACGAGTCGAAACGGATCGAGCAGATCTCGCAAGAATATCCTAACGTCACAGTTAACCTCTGCTCTTTACGACAGAAGTCCGTTAGGGTCTGTGGTACTTAGGGTTTTGGCCGTCGTACCATCGCATGAGCTGATATATTCCTCGATGGGCAATTGTGCAGTTCGAGTAGCCCTACGACTGCCGTGTCTCTGATTCCTTCGGGGGCTGGACAAGACGTCTTCAAGCAATCCTCCTTGGCAGTTTGACCGTCGGAGGAGC
The DNA here is from genome assembly GCA_030015575.1 of Agapanthus africanus. Taxonomy (NCBI): domain Eukaryota; kingdom Viridiplantae; phylum Streptophyta; class Magnoliopsida; order Asparagales; family Amaryllidaceae; genus Agapanthus; species Agapanthus africanus. Next base: position 630,639,090 of record CM057342.1, read on the forward strand.
AAGCGCTAGGAATTTTCCATGCCGCTTTTTACTTGAGGTTAGGCTCATTTCGGAGAGCCCCGATGAGTCATAACCACTCCGCGCTGGTGTGGGATGATCTCCGATAGTCTTTAAGGCTTTATATGACTTGCCGTTAAGACCCTGAAGCTAGGAATTTGGCCTTTGCTTCGTTTGGCGGCATTGCGTCCTCTGTATCGAGACGAATGTCGCGGTTGTCTTTAGGTTGCTGGTGAACCGTCGAGATTTGGAACTTGGGATTTTGCAGTGGCTCCTTTTGGTGATGTTGCGTCTGCTGTATTGAGACGAACGTCGAGGTGGTGACTACTCCGCATTGGTTCGAGATGATCTCCGATTGTCTTTCAGGCTTTATATGACTTGCCGTTAAGACGTTGAAGCTAGGAATTTGGCCTTCGCTTCGTTTGCTTTATCATGTGTGAATCCTGTTGGAGGAAGAACGCTGTCGTGACATCTCGTCTGCTGTATCGAGACGAACGTCGAGGTGGTGACCACTCCACGCTGGTGTGGGATGATCTCTGATGGTCTTTCAGGCTTTATATGACTTGCCGTTAAGATGTTGAAGCTAGGAATTTGGCCTTCGCTTCGTTTGCTGGCATTGCGTCCTCTGTATCGAGACGAATGTCGTGGTTGTCTCTAGGTTGCTGGTGAACCGTCGAGGTCTGGAACCAGGGATTTTGCCGTGACTCCTTTCGGTGATGTTGCGTCTGCTGTGTCGAGATGAACGTCGAGGTGGTGATCGCTCCATGTTGGTGTGAGATGATCTCTGATTGTCTTTCTGGTTTTATATGATTTACCGTTAAGACCCTGGAACTAGGAATTTGGCCTTCGCTTCGTTTTCTTTGGTGTGTCCGGATCCTGTTGGAGGAAGGACGCTGAAGTGATATTTCGTCTGCTGTATCGAGATGAATGTCGTCGTGGTGACCACTCCATGTGGGATGATCTCTGTTTGTCTTTCCGGTTTTATATGACTTGCCGTCAAGACCCTGAAGCTAGGAATTTGGCCTTCGCTTCGTTTGCTGGTATCGCGTCTGCTGTATCGAGACGAATGTCGCGGTGGTGATCGCTCCATGTTGGTGTGAGGACAAGGATCCGCTCTGGACGTTTCCCACGGGGTCGAAGAATAACGTTATCCGCGTTCCACGTGACCAGGAATTTTGCTCTAGATGCTTCACACGGGTTCACTGCCGCGTTAGGGGAGGACTAGGCTCCGCTCTGGATGCTTCGCGCGGGTTCACTGCCGTGCTCTGCGAGGACCAGGATCCGCTCTGGACGTTTTCCACGGGGTCAAAGAGTGACGTTATCCGCGTTCCACGTAACCAGGAATTTTTCTCTAGATGCTTCACACGGGTTCACTGCCGCGTTAGGCGAGGACTAGGCTCCGCTCTGGATGCTTCGCATGGGTTCACCGCCGTGCTCTTGGAGGACCACGATCCACTCTGGACGTTTTCCACAGGGTCAAAGAGTGACGTTATCCACGTTCCACGTGACCAGGAATTTTGTTGATTATATCCGCATTTCACGGAGTTGGGATTTGACTCTCTGTGGGAGTACATCGTCGAGTCATGGAACTGGGAGTTGCTGCTGTTCCGCTTTGCTTGATGATGTGTCCGCTGTGACGAGACGAGTGCTGAGGTGGAGCTGGGATTTTGCCATCACTCCGCTTTGCTGACCATGGGGTCTTTTGTTGATGTTGCTTCTGCATGCTATTGGACTGCGACATTGTTGACATCTCGTCTACTGTATCGAGACGAATGTTGAGGTGGAGCTGGGATTTTGCCGCCGCTCCACTTTGTTTCGACCGTGAGGTCTTTTGTTGACGTTGCATCTGCATTCTGCTGGACTGCGGAGGAATGCCATTGTTGACATCTCGTTTGCTGTATTGAGACGAATGCTGAGGTGGAGCAGGGATTTTGCCGTCGCTCCGCTTGATGGTGTAACATCTGTGTCATGCTGGAATGAGGAGGCCCACCGTTGTTGGTCTTCGGGCTGCAGATGTGGCTATTGAGATTTGGAACTAGGGACTTTGCCATGGTTCCGTTTCGTTGCGACTCTGAGGTCGATTGTTGACGTCATGTCTGTATCTGGTTGGAGTGAGGAGAAATGCCGTTGGTGATCTCTAAGTTGTCGATGTTGACGTCGAGACCCTGAAGCTCGGGATCTTCGTTTGCTTCATTTGTTGACATCGTGTCTGTAATATTGCGACAAATGTCGAGATTGTCTATGAACCGTCGAGATTTGGCTTCACGTTCTGGCGGAGCCTATTGGGAAGGTATGGTTCCCTCTTTGTTTGTGCCCCTGGATTGTATACAGGGATCGATGTGATCTCACCTGTAGGGCAAAAAGTTTCATTCTTTCATTTTTTTTATTCTTTCCGCGATGCTCTATCATTTCAGCTTTTTATATCGCGAAAATCGCGATTGCCCAATCATTTCAGCTATTTTTCGCGGTGCCCAATCATTTCGGCTATTTTTCTTTTTACTCACTGTTTTTTTTATTGCGAGTTGCCCAATCATTTCGGCTGTTTTTATATGCATACATTTTTACTTGCTGATTTTGTTGCAAGTTGCCCCATCATTTCGGCTATTTCATATGCATTTTTTTTTTGGCTCGCTGATTTTTTTCGCGAGTTGGGGATTTGGGATCTGATACCAATCTTAGCATCAGCATCGCTGCGACTGGAATATTGCCAGGAGCGAATCATCATTTGCCATGAAAGGACTTGGAATTTGATACCGGTTTAGACATCAGTATCGCTACAACTGGGATATTGCCAGGAGCGAATCATCATTTGCCATGAAAGGGCTTGGGATTTGATACCGGTTTAGGCATCAGCATCGCTGCAACTGGGATATTGCCAGGAGCGAATCATCATTTGCCTTGAAAGGGCTTGGAATTTGATACTGGTTTAGGCATCAGCATCGCTGCAACTGGGATATTGCCAGGAGCGAATCATCATTTGCCTCTGTCGGTGTTGAATAAAGGTTGCTTAGTAAACAGGGTTAAGGGTCCTGTCGGCTAAGGCTTTTGACTTCATGAGCCGTAAGGGTCTCACAAAGGTATTTCTCTCTACAAGTCGTGAGGATCTTGTAGGTGTGTTTTCTCCTTGGGAATCGTGAGGATTCCTAAGTGCATGTTCCCTTGTAAGTCGTAAGGATCTTACAAAAGGGTTTTCTCCTTATAAGTCGAGAGGAATTACAAGTGTTGTTTGATGTACAAGCATATCCCTAGTCACGGATGGGACTTTGTTAGGGAAATACTTATTCGTGCCCGTGGATTATATACAAGGGTCAGTATTGAGCTGCTTGTAGGGCATTAATAGAGGTTGTGGGAGTTGCTTAAGAACAGGTTCAGGTCTCTGTAACTTAAGACTTTCAAATCTTATGAGCCGTGATGGTCCCATAAGAGAGTTCTCCTTACGAGTCGTGAGGATCTCGCAAGTGTAATTTCTCCTTAGGAATCGTGAGGATCCCTAAGTGTGTTGCTCCCTTGTGAGTCGTAAGGATCTCACGCGGGTGGTTTCTCCTTACAAGGTCGAGAGGACCCTATAAGTGTCTTTTAACGAGATTGCGCCCTTTCGGGTTTTCACAAACACTCGTCGGTAGCCCTGCTATTTTTACTCACGGAGCCCTTTCGGGTTTTCATTCGTGCCCATTTTGCTTGTGGACATACCGTTTTTTTTATTCTTCTTTTTTTTTCTTTTTTTTTCTTTTTTTTTTTCTTTTTTTTTTAAACGAGGTCGCGCCCTTTCGGGTTTTCACGAACACTCGCCGGTAGCCCTGCTGTTTTTACTCACGGAGCCCTTTCGGGTTTTCATCTGTACCCATTTTGCTTGTGGACGTACCGTTTTTTTTTTGTTTTTTTTATTTTTTATTACCACGTCAGCTTGAAGATGCTGCGGGTTGGGAGTAGTTTAACGACGTTTCGGTCCTTTGCAAGTTTTAGGACATTGCGGTCCGCCGTTAGTTTAAGGACGTTTCGGTCCGCCGTCGCCGTATTTGAGACGCATCTCTAGTTTACTGACTTTTCGGTCTATGGGGCTTTCTCTATGACTGAGCGTGATGCCCCCGGCATATCCATCTTTCTCGGAGCATGTGGTTGTGGCGGGTTTACCTTCCACTTTTCGGGCAGCGCGAACTTGCCTTGTTGGTATTGGTCTTCGACCCAGTTTTTGAAGATGTAGCAATTTTCGATCGGATGGCCCAATACTTGGTGGTAAGGGCAGTAATTAGGATTGTTGACCTCATTCAGTTGTAGCAGGCATTTCGGCTCCGGTAAAGTGATAAGTCCGTCGCGCACTGCTAGTTCGAACAGCCTCCTTGTTTCATCCCGGGGAAATGAGTAAGGACGTTTCAACTTTTCATTGAGGGGTTGCCGCTTGTTGCTTTAGCGAACAACCGGTTTAGGGTCACTCGATTGTTGTTGAGCGTTGGCGACGAAGGCCGTTTTTTCCTTCCCTTTATCCTTTTTGTTCGATCCCTTGTTTGCGGGTCCGAGATTCTTTCCGGGTAGTGTGCGATTGCACGGCTGAATGTTCTCGCAACTCCTCAATTCTTTCGTTTTAGAGATGGATTCCTTGAAGAGAGGACCGTGGGCTACTTTTTCGTCGGAGTCGCTCCCGAAGGTGATAACTCGCGGTCCCTCGGGATCGACCCTATGACAACTGCCGGCAATTCTTTTATGCTCATCTGTCGCATTTTTCTGCTGTCTACGAGCTTCGCGCTTTGTCCTGTTGAAGTGTTGCCTGTGAGCGACATACCCTTGCCACCAACACTTAAAGGTGTCGCAATCTTCAGTAGGATGTGTGATCTTCTGATTATATAAGCAGAAGTTAGGATGTACGTCCGCTTCATCAAGATATATACTATCAGAAGAATTTTCTCTGAAAGAGGGCAGCCTCATCCCCATCGATATGGCTTTGGCGAATCGTTTTCTTTTCTTGATCCTGTTTTCATTTGCGGCGGATATACTTTGATATGGTGGGAGTGTTTCGACCCTTTTGTCCAGTCGCCGGCGTTTGGCCTTTTCAAATATGGCCATTTCGCGCTCCCGGTCAGCTTTACTTTTTAGACGAATTTCATCTAGAAAAGCGTCGATCATTTCGTCTGACGGCCACATGAATTCCGGCTCAGGCTCTGCCCCCAGTTTCTCAGTGCAAGGAGTTTTTTCATCGTCCGTAAATGAGTGGGAGATCACATGACAACTCGCCACGTATCCCTCGGAATCATCCGACAAGCTTTCTCCGTCATCTTCCTCCTGAAAGACGTGGTTGAGGAACACTTGGAGTGTGATGGGAGTCCGCGCCTTTTGATTGTACTCCTTTAGCGCGTCAATTTGTTTCTGTAAGTCCGTGCGCTTGTCGCCAGGCTTCACGAGCTTTTTGGACCTCTTCTTCTTCTTCTTTGAAGATTTCGACTGCTGGGTGTGAGTACTTGGGCCATCACCACCGATCTTTGGAGTTGGGTGCGGCTTCAGCATCCCTTTAGTGATTTGGGGTTCCAGCGGGTTCTTCCACCTGATCGCCGGGCATGTCTGAAGCTCATTCAGCATTCTTTTGGTCTTTGCTAAAAGCACGATTTCCTATGGAGCTTCTTCAATGAAAGAACAAGTTGCCCCCGGTGTGTCCGTCTTCTTAGGAGTGTGCGGCTGTGGTGGGTTTACTTTCCACTTTTCGGACAGCGCAAACTTGCCTTTTAGGTACTGATCCTCGATCCATCCCTTAAAGACGAAGCAATCCTCGATCGGGTGGCTTACCGTCTGGTGGTAAGGGCAATAATTGAGATCGTTGACATCGCCTGGCTGCAACGGACGTTTTGGATTCGGCAGATTAACGAGTCTGTTGCGCACTGCCAGCTCGAACAGTCTTCTCGTTTTGTCCTGAGGAAACGAGTAAGGACGTCCCAGTCTCTCCTCGAGGGATGGGCGTGGACGCATATTGTTTCGACGGACAACTGGCTTTAAGTTGCTCGGCTGTCGTTGAGTATTGGCGACGAAAGTTGCTTTTCCTTTCCCTATTTCATTCCGAGGATCCGTATTTGAAGAAGATGATCTATGATCCATCTAATCCATTTGGGCCAACATGTCAATCAAGGCCTGGAAAGTAGTTGGCTTGAAGAACATCATGAATTGCGAGATGGTCGCTTGTGGATCAAGAGTGCCCACGAACATGCCTACCGCAGGTGCTTCTTCGATGCGTTGTTCGCATTTCGACCACAGATTCCGCCATCGTGTTGCGTATTGAACCCACGTTTCGCCTGGCCTTATCCTGGCGTTGATTAGCGCTGTTATCGGGGTGCGTCCGCTAGCACTCGCGAATCTTTATGTAAACAGTAGCTCCATCTCCGCAAATGTTTTGACAGAGTCGTTAGGTAGCTCCGAATACCATTCAAAGGCTGTTTCTGCTAAGCTGCCGACGAATTGGCGAAGCAGCAGTTTGTCATCACCTCCAGTGTTGCCGCATAAGGCCCTGAATTGAGCGACATGCTGGTGGGGATTGCCTGTCCCCTTGTACACATGGAATTTAGGGATCGTATATCCCGGCGGGTAACTTATTTGGTCATACCATCCCGGATATGGTCGCCCAGTTTTAACAACTTGGCCGGCCGTTTCGTTCGCTCGGTGAGCTCGTATTTTCTGAGCAATATAATCATCAAGCGTAGCTTTTGAGATGGTCTCCTCTTTGGCTGCTGAACAAGCCGGAAGGGGATTTGACGTCTCCGCTCGGTCATCTTCAATAATGATCGGATGGTCTTCAGCTGGAGGATCCGGCTGTAATATCATCCCGACCATGTCTTGCAAGAGAATCGCCATTCGTTTTATGTTGGCAGCTTGTTCTGCTGCTTCTCTGTCTTTCTTTTCGAGGACTCTGCGTAGGAAGTCAGCGTCAGTTTCCTGTTCGTGACGCTGTTCTGATGATGTTTCCGGGCTTTCTTTAGGCCCGGTCAGTGCGGCCATCGCAGTCATCATCTCTTGAAACTTCTGCTGTTCCTCCTGGGCTTTTGTCAGGGATCGGGTGAGCGGTCAGTGACCCATCGAAGCACGGCTTTCCTCCTTTCCGGCAGCCATATAAACAGTGTGCACCACCATGCCCCCAGACTTGGGGCGTTTAGATTCAGCGCTTTTACGTTTCGCCATGTTCACAGGGGCTTTTTGCGGCCTCCTTTTCTTTTGAGTGATTGACGTTGAGGGAGCTGTTGCAGTGGGCACCCATCCAGCTGTTGCTTTTTCCAGCTTGACAGAGTAATTCTTCTCCTGCCGAACCTTCATCTTTTTCTGTCGGCGGAGATAGTCTTGATCTATTACGGAGTCTTGGACTTGACGCCAGACCTTGTAAATTTTAGAGGACAGCCGTTGAGGGGGCTGCTCTAGCTTCTTTTCCGTATCATTCTCCACAGGTGGAGGAGATCTCTTCAGCACTGCAGTAGGAGAGTTTCTGTGCACCCTGTTCACCAGCTCAAAGATGTTCCCGGTTGGAACAGCAACATCGATTCCCACCGTTGGGGCTGGTGGAGTAAATCCAGAGGGGGAGTTGCCCCCAGCCTTCCTTACTCGGCGCCAGTGGCGACGTCGAGCGCGTCGTGCGGATGGAGTTGTTTTGGCCCTAGGGGCGACTTCGTCGTGCCCCCTGCTTTGAGGAGAGACCGTTATTGGTGCTAGCCTGTCGAAGACTGACACCCGTTGAGAAGCAATGTCTAATCTGTCAAAGACAGACCTCTGGGCAGGGGAAGCAGCTTTGAGGACCTCGCCTGAAGCAGCAACCGGAATGTCCAGCCTTGTAAAAACTGACTTCTTGGAAGGAGGAGCCTTTCCAATGATTTCGTCCGCTTGAGCCGGGATAGTTATCCGCTTTGGGATGGCAGCTTCGGGTATCGCGGGTTTGCAGACCTTCTGGCCCAGTCTGTTGAAAACTGAGGTATTGAAGCTGGGCGACCCGTTGAGAGGGGTCGCGGCAGTGGTAAGCCGATCAAAGACCGACTTCTTTGGGGCTTCTTGCAACGTCATTGAGGCATTGAAGCTCATTGGTGGGAGCAGGGTCCCGAAGAATAGTCCAGCGGTGGCTTGAGCTACCTGCTCCACTGGCATTTTGAAAAGGGAGGCCGCTTGGGGCCCGTAAGTCACTCCTCCAGCAGGGACGGAGCGAGAGTTGCAGTTGCCGGTAGTGCAGTTTGAAGCCATTGATCTTCTGTTTTCTGCACGGAGCAAGACACCAAATCTTAGTACCTCAAATCCACAAGCAACCACAGCAAACCGCGATTTGCTCGCGAACACGATACACGAAGTGTGGAGTGGAAAGAGGAAAAGGTCCCACCGGGCGTGCCAGAATCTGTTCCCCTCCGAACGGCGGCCGAGACATGAGGACGTCTCGCCTGAGGTTCGGGGCAGATGCTAATAGGTGCTATCCGTTTACCTCTCCGAAGATGCCAAGTTGATTTATGGCACCGTGTATCGGAGGTTTAGACGGATGCGGCCGATGTAGCAGACTTCGTCAGATTCCCCCTCGCTTGAGGGGTTTTTGATTGTGGGGACGCTCTTCCCTGCAGGCGCAAGCCCTTGCAGTTAATTACGCTACCGCATTGCGGTAACAACTTTCTCCTTCTCCAGATGGTCACTTCGTGTCGTAGGTGTTTGTTTTATTTGTGGTTGCCCGTGGATTGTATACGAAGACCAATTTATGTCGTCGCCCGTAGGACGTGGATTAGTCCAAATCTGTGTTTTCTTAGATTTGGGTTTGGGGTTTTGGTTTGAGGATACGTTAGCCATATTTGAGGCTAAGATCAACTCAAACGTTTGTTAAGGATACGTTAGTCCAGTTTGAGACTAAGATCAACTTAACGGGATCGTTTAGATCCGACAAAAGAGATATTGGCTCTAATGTTCCAGTTTAGGGACATGGTGGTCCATTAAATTTATGGCCATCGGGACCCATCACCTCTCTGACGACGTTGAAGGATTACAACGACAGATGTCAGAGGAGTTCAGAGATGTACCCTTGAACCAAAGTAGATTGGGGGGATCTAGAGTCCAATTTGGGACTAAAGTCTGTTTGAAGGTTTAAGGATGCGTTAGCCATATTTGAGGCTAAGATCAACTTAAACGGTTGTTAAGGATACGTTAGTCCAGTTTGGGACTAAGATCGACTTAACGGGATCGTTTAGATCCGACAAAAGAGCGTATGGGCTCTGTTGTTCCAGTTTAGGGACATAGTGGTCCATTGCCAATTTAGGGACGTGGTGGTCCACCGCCAGTTTAGGGACGTGGTGGTCTATTGCCAGTTTAGGGACATGGTGGTCCACCGCCAGTTTAGGGACGTGGTGGTCCATTGCCAGTTTAGGGACATGGTGGTCCACCTCCAGTTTAAGGACATGGTGGTCCATGTTCCCGTTTGGGGAGGAATATAGGTTTAAGGACGCATAAGTCCATGAGTTTAAGGACGCATAAGTCCGCGGGTTTAAGGACCCCACAGTCTATATCTTGGTTTAAGGACGCATAAGTCCGTGGGTTTAAAGACCCCACAGTCCGCGAGTTTAAGGACGCATAAGTCCATGAGTTTAAGGACCCCACAGTCCGTGTTGATGTATGGTTGTCGGGACCCGTCACCTCTCTGAAGACGTTGAAGGATTACAACGACAAATATCAGAGGAGTTCCGAGATGTACCCTTGAACCAATGAGTTGGTTGAAAGAGCAGATGTGCTAAGTTCAAGATGATTTGACTTATGGCCAGTTTGGGCTAGGTCTAATTATGTTTGAAATATTGGCTCTCTGTTGGTCTATTGAAGGAGAGGCTTTGCCTCTAGAAATTTAGCCAACTAGGCTAAAACTAGTGTTAAACACTAAAGACCAACAGTGTTGAACACTGGGAATAAGATTAGCAAGTTAATGTTAAACACTAAAAGATAATCAGTGTTAAACACTCGCAACAGGGCTTTCAAATTAGTGTTAAACACTAAAGCAAATCAGTGTTAAACACTGGTAATCAGAGATTTCAAATTAGTGTTAAACACTAAGCAAATCAGTGTTAAACACTGGGAACAAAGTCTTCAGATTAGTGTTAAACACTAAGGAGAGAGGGGTCACGTGTGGACACGTGAGAGCGCCCTGATTCCCTTTATTTTATTCTGCAGATCAGTGTTTAACTCTTTTAATTCTTGCGGCCATCACGTGTGAGCACGTGATGAAGGCCCTCGCTCTTGTCTATTAGAATACTCATTAGGGGTCACGTGGTGACACGTGAGGGCGCCCTAAGTGTGGAGCCAGATCTCCTTTTCTTCGTTCTGTAAGTAAGCGTTAAACATTTTTTATGTTTTCTTTGGAGCATCACGTGCTGCCACGTGAGGAGGATTAGTGCGCTGATTGTTAAAGCATTTGCTGAGGGGTCACGTGATAACACGTGAGAGCGCCCAAAGCTTTCAATTCCTTTGCTTTTTCTTTCTGTGTTCCGGAGGTCACGTGGAGCACGTGATGGCATCAAAAAGTGGGGCCAGATCCCCTTTATTTTGTTTTGCAAACAAGTGTTAAACACTTTTAATTTTCATAGCCATCACCTGTGGGCACGTGATGTATACTCATGCCCTGATTTATTAGAACATTTATTAGAGGTCACGTGGTAACACGTGAGAGCGCCCAGAATTGTTTCTGCCTTTGCTTTTGTTCCGTATATAATGAGGGTCACGTGGGAGCACGTGAGGCATTGCCTCAAAGCTTTCCTCTTCTCATTTTGGGGGATCTGTTCAGGGGTCACGTGGGGCACGTGACCCTAGTTCTTTTCATGAACAGAGATCTTTTAAGAATTGAATTCTTTGTAGGGTTAAACCCTAATTATGATTTTGGAGGAATTAAATTCCTATCGTGAAAGAATTAAATTCTTATTTAGGATAAAACCCTGATTTCTTCCCAAAGGAATTAAATTCCTATAATTTTGTGACCATTGAATCCTCAAAACTTAATTCCTCCTCTATGTTTTGGATCTGCATGGCAGGATCTCAACCCAATGAGAATTAAATTCTCAATTCATGGGGAGATGTGCACTTTGCAGATCCTCCACAAGAGAAAGAACTAAGTTCTTTTCTTTTTATAAGAGTTAAACTCTTTTGAGAATTAAATTCTCTTTTTAAGTCTCTCTTTTCTTACCTAGGGTTTTTCTTTTGCAGAGAATTAAATTCTCCTCTCTCTGTTTTTCTCACCAAAAAAGTAGATTCTCTCCCTTCTCCTCTTGGCTCCTATTTATAGGAGAAGGAAGAGAATCAATTTGTTTAGCAAATATCTCATTAAGAGATTTGATTTGTATGTTGAGAGATTTGATTTGCATTCATCATTAATCTGGGCCTTTAGATTATCAGGTCAATTTTATTCACCATTGGATTTTAAATCCAAAAGATATTCTATTTGTTATCTCGGTTAGATTTATGGGGAATCTTTCCTTATTTAAGATTTTTCCATAAATTGGTGATTTTTAATCACCCTTGGATCTTTAATCCAACGGTTCCCCATGACCCTTTTCCATTTGGAAGGATTCAGAAACTTTTAGAATTCAATTCTATTAAATTATAAGGCTTTTAAAGCCAGTCACGTGCTGGCACGTGACCTTTGGTCACGTGTGAGCACGTGACCCCCAATTGGGTTCCTTTCTCTGCCGCTTATTTATGTTTCAGTTTTAACCATCACGTGTCAACACGTGACCATTGGTCACGTGTAAGCACGTGATACCTCGTTGAGGTATTTTCTGACTTTTAGAATTAAATTCCATTCATTATTTTAGAGGCTTTAAAAGCCCATCACGTGTCTGCACGTGACCCATGGTCACGTGTGAACACGTGATGCCCCATTGGGGTCTTTTCTGAGTTTTTATTATATCTTTTGACTCCTCCAGCGGGTTCTTAAAGGCCCATCACGTGTGGACACGTAATTCCTCATAACTTTTGATCCCGGATGAATTACGAGGCCCATAATATATCAAATCGAAGGGTTTTTCGAGCCGCTTTCGATACCATCAGAATTTATCTATTTCTCTTTCGGGAGTTTGTCAAAAAAACAGCCCGGAAGATACTGGTTCCCATTTTCTTAAGCGTATCGCTGCCATTTGATACCTTGGACTCTTTTGCGCAGAAATTTTTGGCGGGAACAAGGTACTAATGTCACGACCCGCAGGGTACGGACCATGACTGGCACTTAAATTTACGAAACGTCTCAAGATGTCCGTAAAATAAGTAAGCCAAAGCCCAGAAAACCAAAACCAAATAAGCAGAAGAGTGAAGGAAAACAAATCAATTGAAAACGAGTTTATCAAATAAGTCATATAAAACATTTTTAGAACAATAGCAATTTTTCCGAAAATTTCGGCGGAGTCTATTTTGTAAATACTGGCCCCCAAAATGGGTACAACAAGAATATATATAAATCCAACAATTAAGGCATCCCCAAGCGGGAGCTAGCTCTTCGCCACAAGGCGGTCACAAATTCCACGCAATATAAAACAAAAACATGCAAAATAATCATAAAGAAGCATGAGAAAAACAGTATGTCGACTCAAGTGAGCTCGACCCCAAAATACAGCATAAAAAGTCCACAAATCTCACAGTCTCCTCTCTAGGTCAATATACAACAATACTGGTAGAAACAGTAGATGGAGTACACTAGATACAAAGAATATACAAGGTGGTGCAAAAATAATAATATAACCCACCTAAGAGCAAAACCTCGAGTCCAGGCAAAAGAAGCAAGTGCGCCCGCCGCTACTGTACTGACGGAGCGGACCTGAAAAAGGCTGTGGCACAACGGGGGTGAGTTGCCAACTCGTGAGTAATAAATAACATCTACACAGGCTATCGAATGCATGCACACAAGCATCCTAGCATCTCAAATACAGGTTAGGCAGGACATAATAACAGGTATGTATGCAATATGAATATACTAGCAGGTATGAATGCAATGCGAATCAACTCATGATCTGAATGTGTAATTATAAGAATCATGTTTTTCCTCCAGGAATCTCTTTTGAAATACCAGCACAATACCAATAGAATCAACAAGAATCTGTGTCCAGCAACGACACCTCAAAACTATCACAAATCTCATATATCCATGTCATAGTATCTCTGGCTTCAGCCATCCGGCTGACCCAGCTCAATATCAAAATCTCATCATCTCGCGGCCACGGTCGGTATCCTATGGATATCCGCCGTGCCAAACAGTCACCGGTAGGTAATCCGTCCGCTGCCAGGCTCAACGTCAACACCACATTCATCTTGCCCCGGGGTACCATACCGGGCCCACCATGTACCCGTGACGGTTCCTCCACTCCTCGACACGGATCTCGAAAACCACAGCAAACTCATGGTGGACGACACTTTACATCACTAGAAAACCGCAATTACATATTTTAAAAACATAATAAGTTTAGAAATTTTGCGGCTTTCCCCCGAAATCCAGAAATATCATAAAATCTCAAGAAATCCTCATAAGTGCATAAGTCAATGATAATGAATGCATATGGTATCAGTGATCAAGTTGCGATGTGTGATTAATAGATTAGGCATGAACAAATAATATGATGAAGCACATGCACATGAATAGCAATCCTACGATTTCATTTTAAGGAATTAAAGCAATAGCGCGAGTTTAAGTATCAATTATAGTAAAAGGTTTCAATTTAAAGGTTATCTAGTGTGATGACATGGCAATTACCAGGGCGTGTGTGTAAGCATGAATAGTGCTCGTGCTGCATATAAAAACCCTGGCAATGGTGCAGGTGTCCTATAAAATGGTTTCGCATATGTATGTCAATATAAGGCATGGATGCAGCAAATAATCATATAAGTATTACACCCCTAATTACTAACATCACTAAGAATCCTTTTAAGTTACTAAAACTATCGGGCGGCTTGCGCCATCCAACGATAGTCCCCCGTAGATGTTACATCTACTCACCGGAATCCCTAGCTAGTCACGTCCAATCACCGCTTTCCCCTTTCGTGCCGCGTCTGACGTCTCCGCGACCGAACCTGGAATTTACATCAATACCAAACATAAGGTTACATATCAAGAACGACGCAAAACCCAAACGAAAACACTAACGTTCACAAGCTAGGTACAACGTGCACAAGGTGCGCGGAACACACGCGAAAATCGCAAAAACTGCAAAAATCGCCGATTTGGTCGCCCGGCAAAACTAAAACCCGATTACTCAAAAATCCGCCCTCACGCATCCTAAATGTCATAGGATAAGCCAACAATATAATCTAGATATCGCAATTAATTCACCACAATATTTTAGTAAAAACTAGTAAGCACTAATTTGCAATTTGGTGTAAATATCGACAATTAGCGACAAAGTTAACACAATCCAACACAACAATCCAAACTAACTCGCTAGATAGCCACTACACTAATTTTAAACCATTAACTATGCTTCAAAACAAATTTTTCCTCAACCAACCCTTCTCTTGATTTTTGGCAATTAGCAAAACAAGGAAAATATCACACAAGATTAACTTGGATTAGCAAAATTTGAAGCCACTTAAGCAAAGTAACCTCAAGGATTGGTTTAGTAAACAACTAGATAGCTAATTAGCTTTAATTAACTAATTAATGGTTTCTAAAAACCCTAATTTAACTCTAACCATAAACCTTTAAAAACTAGATTAGAAACTAATACTAAATTAACACTAAAACAATTTTCAAAGTTCTAATTAGCACACTTTAAACTACAATTTAACCAAGCATTGAAATTATACCTCACAAGCTCAAACCCTATGTTGCTAAAGCCTCCCAAGATGCCATCTTTCTCCAAGATTTGAACCAAATTAGGTTGGAGAAGAGATGGAATATGGTTTTGTGTTGAATTTGTGAAGGAAATTGTGGATTTTGTTGAATTTTTGAGATGAAAATGAAGCAAAAGAGAACAAGAAATGGGGAAAATATTTGGGGCTGTTGGTGCAGGATTTTTGAGCTGAGGTGGGAGTGGGGAAGTGGTGTGGGGTGTGTGAAAGTCATGGTCAACCCACACCAAACAAGTAAAGACCCATACCTAATAAAAAAATCCAAAATCCTTAAAAAAAAACACCTCTTTTCTACATAAAAATGAAGTCAAACAGGCAAGCACTTTTTTTTTTCTTGGGTTGCTGGAAATGGGCCGGCCTAGGGCTGAAGGAAGAGAGAGAGGGGTTTTACAAAAGAAATTTTATGCAAAAAGACCCCCTACAAGTCCAAAATTGCAAGTTTAAGCTTAAATTCAATAAATTTCGTTTTCTATAATAAAAATTAGTTAAAAATCAAAATAAAATACTAAAAATTTATGTTACAACTAGATTTTAATTAACATAATTTTAAAGATTAAAATTAGCCCAGAAAAATTTGTATTTATCGCTAAATTAATGTATTTTCTTACCGGCTTAAAATAATATTAAAAATTGAAAAATTAGGGAAAATTTTTAAACGACCAGAATTTCATAAGTAAATCATTAGCTACTAAAAACAAGCAATTACCTATCAATTTTAGGTATAATTAGTCCTAAACTGCAAAATAACAAAAAAAGACGGTTTACGGAAAAATACCGAATTTTCACCGATTTTCAGGAAAACACCAAAACGACTTTTCAAGGCGCTACAATCTTCCCCCCTTAAGGAAATTCGGTCCCCGAATTTAAAAATATAACTACGCTTACCTTCAAAGAGATGGGGATATTTCTTCCTCATCTCGCCCTCGGTCTCCCAGGTAACCTCCTCGCTGCGCGGGCTACGCCAAATGACCTTGACGGTTGGTATAATCTTCGATCTCAACTTCTTCACCTGCCGATCCAGGATGGCCACCGGCTGCTCTGCAAAAGAAAGGTCGCGCTCTAGCTGGACTGTCGGGTGCTGAATCGCATGCGAAGGGTCGTGAAGGTACTTGCGGAGCATCGAAACATGGAAGACGGGGTGAACATCGGGAAAGCTGGGTGGAAGAGCCAAACGATATGCAACAGCGCCGACACGCTCGAGGATCTCGAAGGGACCTACGAATCTAGGGCTAAGCTTCCCCTTTCGTCCAAAACGCATCACGCCCTTCATCGGAGAGACCCTCAGAAAAACATGATCGCCAACTGCGAACTCTAACCTGCGACGGCGCCTGTCTGCATACGATTTCTGCCTGCTCTGAGCCGCTCTCATCCGGTCTCGGATTAACTGTATCTTCGCTGTCGTCTCCTCAATAAGCTGCGACCCCAAAATGCTGCTCTCGCTGAGCTCTGTCCAACAGACGGGCGATCTGCATCTCCTCCCATACAATGCCTCGAAAGGTGCTATCTGAATAGTATCCTGGAAGCTGTTGTTGTAGGAGAACTCCACTAGAGGTAAATGACGATCCCAGCTACCGCCGAAGTCTAAAACGCACGCTCTGAGCATGTCCTCGAGAGTCTGAATGGTCCGTTCTGACTGTCCGTCGGTCTGCGGATGAAACGCTGTGCTGAAGCTCAAACGAGTGCCTAAAGCCTCCTGAAGTCTCTGCCAAAGTCGGCTGGTGAACTGGGTGCCTCGATCTGACACGATACAAGTCGGTACGCCATGTAGTCGCACGATCTCGTTAATGTAGAGCTGAGCATACTGAGTGAAGCTGAAAGTCATCTTCACTGGCAGGAAGTGAGCCGCTTTCGTCAATCTATCGACGATCACCCAGATGGAGTCATACCCTCGACTGGTCCTGGGTAGACCCACAACGAAATCCATCGAAATCTGCTCCCATTTCCACTCCGGAATGGGTAACGGCTGCAGCTCTCCTGCGGGCCTCTGGTGCTCGGCCTTGACTTGCTGACAAGTCAGGCATCTCGATACAAACTCCGCAATGTCCCTCTTCATCCCGTCCCACCAGTAGGTCTCTCTCATATCATGGTACATCTTGGTGGAACCGGGGTGGACACTATACACTGATCGGTGTGCCTCCTCAAGAATGTCGCGCCGTAATCCATCAGTATCTGGTACGCACAGTCTAGATCCATAGCGTAAAATCCCCTGATTGTCAATCACGAACTCGGAAAATCTGCCATGTCCCATCTGTGCCATGATCTCTGAGCAACGGTCGTCACTGCGCTGGGCCTCATATATACGGTCAAGCAACTGTGGGCGTGCACGAACATGTGCGAGCTGTCCCCCTGTCTGAGTGAACTCGAACTCCACTCGGCTGTCGCATAAAATCTGCCAATCTGCTGACGACTGCCTCTGCACTGCGCGCAAAAAGGATAGACTACTCCCGGGCCTCCTACTCAACGCATCTGCCACTACATTCGCCTTGCCTGGGTGATATAAGATCTCGCAGTCGTAGTCTTTCACTAACTCCATCCAACGACGCTGTCTGAGGTTCAGGTCTCGCTGCTGAAATATGTATTTTAAGCTTTTGTGATCAGTGAATATCTGACACGACTCGCCGTATAGCTAATGTCGCCAAATCTTCAGTGCAAAGACCACTGCAGCCATCTCCAAATCATGAGTAGGGTAGTTCTGTTCGTGCTTCTTCAACTGCCGAGAAGCATATGCGATCACCCGGCCATGCTGCATCAATACGCATCCTAATCCCACTCGCGAAGCATCACAGTAGACCACAAATCCGCCTGATCCCGAAGGCAAAGATAATACCGGTGCCGTAGTCAAACATGTCCGCAACTGCTGAAAACTGCGCTCGCACTCCTCTGTCCAAACGAAAGGAACTCCCTTCCGGGTCAAACCGGTCAAAGGTGCAGCTATACGGGAGAAGTCCTGAACAGAACGCCTGTAGTAGCCCGCCAGGCCTAGAAAACTACGGATCTCAGTAACCGATGTAGGTCAGGGCCACTGCTGAACGGCCTCAATCTTCTTCGGGTCCACACATATGCCGTCTCTCGTAACCACGTGACCCAAGAATCCGACGCTGTCCAGCCAGAATGCACACTTGGAGAACTTTGCGAACAGCTGGTGCTCCTTCAGAGTCTGTAACGTAATCTGCAAGTGCTGCTCGTGCTCCTCTCTGCTCCGGGAGTACACCAAGATATCGTCGATAAACATGATGATGAACAAGTCAAGATACGGCCTGAATGTACGGTTCATCAAATCCATGAATGCTGCTGGGGCGTTGGTGAGTCCGAACGACATCACCAAAAACTCATAGTGGCCGTAGCGCGTGCGGAAAGCTGTCCTCGGTATATCCTCCTGTCGAACTCGCAGCTGGTGGTATCCTGATCATAAGTCGATCCTCGAAAAATACCCCGCACCCTGAAGCTGTTCGAACAAATCATCAATGCGTGGCAACGGATATCTGTTCCGAACGGTAACTTTGTTCAGCTGGCGGTAGTCGATGCATAAGCGCAAACTTCCATCCTTCTTCTTGACAAACAGGACCGAAGCACCCCACGGAGAAACACTAGGTCGAATAAGCCCCTTCTCTAACAAATCCTGCAACTGATCCTTCAGCTCCCGAAGCTCTGCCGGGGCCATCCGATAAGGCGGTATAGAAATAGGCCCCGAGCCGGGAATCAAATCAATGCAGAACTCAACATCGCCCTCAGGCGGTAGCCCAGGTAGCTCATCAAGGAAAACATCAGGGAACTCACAAACAACCGGGACCCGGTCCAACGGAACCTCTGCAGCTCGAGTATCACAAATATACGCTAAGAATCCCTGACATCCCTTCCGCAAGAGCTGACCAGCGCGAAGAGACGAAATCAAGCTGGGAAGGGTGACACTGCGGTCTCCCTGAATAACAAGGACTGGCTCTCCCGGAAAGCTAAATCTGACTGCCTTCTCACGGCAGTCCACCGAAGCATAACAAGTGGCTAGCCAATCCATGCCCAGAAGCAGGTCAAAGTCCAACATATCGAGGAGAATCAAATCAACTGATGAATCCCTCTCCCCGATACGAACGGAACACAAACGAAAAACAAAACGAGCGACAAACGACTCGCCTACAGGAGTACTAACAACAAGCGGATGATCTAACGACGACGACTCACGGCCCAACATCGGTGCAAAGTGTGTAGAGACGTACGAATGTGTGGAACCTGGGTCGAATAATACCCGTGCGTCGAAAGAACAAACTGGCAAGGTACCTGTCACAACGGCATTGGATGCCTGCGCATCCTGCGGTGTCAAAGCAAATACTCGGGCCTGTCCTCCACCGATAGCGGGCTGACCTCGACATCGGCCTCTGCCTCCTCGTCTTCTCTGAACAGGACCGCCGCGTCCACGGCCTCTGGGTGCACCTAACTGGCGTGGAGCATCGCCTGTGGTAGGAAGTAGGGCTCTCTGAGGAGGGGGTGGTGATGGTGGTAGGGTCACATGCGGAACTGTCGCTGCTCCCTGTCGTCTCGCCGGACAGTCTCTGACAAGATGGTGCGGACTCCCGCACCCAAAACACCCTGGCGACGGCTGCTGTCCCTGGGGATATGAACTATATAACTGTCCCCGTCCAAATCCTCTGCCAGGCCTATCTCTCGGAAAGAATCTGGCGCGCTGCCTCTGAGACGGTACATCGGTGCGAATCCTCTTCATCCCAGAAACGGCCGAAGTCTGTGATATGCGTGCCTCCATCCGTAATGCCGTATCCATAGCAGTTGAATAAGTGTCGTAGTGCTGGGCGCCAATGGCAAGATATAGCTGGGCATCAAGTCCCTGTACGAACCTCTTCACCATCTTCTCTTCGGTATCCACCAAATACTGAGCATATCGGGATAACTGTGAAAACTGGATGTCATACTCAGACACCGTCATCCCAGGTGTCTTGACTAAGGCACCGAAGCTACGAGCTCTGGCGTCACGAACGCTCTCTGGGAGGAAACGAGCTAGAAAGACTGCTGTAAACTCGGCCCAAGTCATAGGCGGTAGACCTGCAGCTCGACCTCTCAAGACTGACTCCCACCATGTCTGCGCGAGACCCTCTAGTCGGAAACTCGCAAGCTCTACCCATCGATCATCCGAACATCTCAGCGAACGGCAGATCCTGGCTAAACTGTCAAGGAACGTCTGTGGGTCCTCCGTTGCCTCGGTGCCGGTGAATACTGGAGGTCTCAGCCTCATGAAATCCTGTAGTGAAACCGGGATGGCCACGGTGGTAGTAGTAGGAGCAGGTATCATGGTCGTCTGTGATGTAGTAGGTACGTCATCCGGCCTCGGTGTACGACTGGCTGCAACAAGGGATCCTACCATCTGACGTAGCTCTTGCATGCTCCCCATCATCTGTCGCAACTCCTCCATACCAGTCTCGAGCCTATCCATACGGCCTGGAGAAAGTGGATCGGTCTGTCCCTGCGGCGTAGGCATACCACCCTGCTCAGTCCTAGTCTCGGACGAGCCAGCTCGAATCTCGTCTCGGGCGGCAGCCCTCTGTGCCCTCGTAGCCTTCGGCGGCATAGTGGCTGTTACAGGAAAACGGATAATAAGAACAGTGCAATAGGATCATAGGATACACGGAATTGAAGAAGGAATTTTCAAGCAAGTATATCCTAAAGTCACTTAGGTGGAGTACCGTATCGCAAGTATGCCGCGGACATACACACGCTACGTTACCCTACTTAAGTCACTTACTCCATCTACCAAGGGTCATCCTACACTGAAAAAGGTAAAACCTGGCTCTGATACCAACTTTGTCACGACCCGCAGGGTACGGAACGTGACTGGCACTTAAATTTACGAAACGTCTCAAGACGTCCGTAAAATAAGTAAGCCAAAGCCCAGAAAACCAAAACCAAATAAGCAGAAGAGTGAAGGAAAACCAATCAATTGAAAACGAGTTTATCAAATAAGTCATATAAAACCTTTTTAGAACAATAGCAATTTTTCCGAAAATTTCGGCAGAGTCTCCTTTGTAAATACTGGCCCCCAAAATGGGTACAACAAGAATATATATAAATCCAACAATTAAGGCATCCCCAAGCGGGAGCTAGCTCTTCGCCACAAGGCGGTCACAAATTCCACGCAATATAAAACAACAACATGCAAAATAATCATAAAGAAGCATGAGAAAAACAGTATGTCGACTCAAGTGAGCTCGACCCCAAAATACAGCATAAAAAGTCCACAAATCTTACAGTCTCCTCTCTAGGTCAATATACAACAGTACTGGTAGAAACAGTAGATGGAGTACACTAGATACAAAGAATATACAAGGTGGTGCAAAAATAATAATATAACCCACCTAAGAGCAAAACCTCGAGTCCAGGAAAAAGAAGCAAGTGCGCCCGCCACTACTGTACTGACGGAGCGGACCTGAAAAAGGCTGTGGCACAACGGGGGTGAGTTGCCAACTCGTGAGTAATAAATAACATCTACACAGGCTATCGAATGCATGCACACAAGCATCCTAGCATCTCAAATACAGGTAAGGCAGGACATAATAACAGGTATGTATGCAATATGAATATACTAGCAGGTATGAATGTAATGCGAATCAACTCATGATCTGAATGTGTAAGTATAAGAATCATGTTTTTCCTTCAGGAATCTCTTTTGAAATACCAGCACAATACCAATAGAATCAACAAGAATCTGTGTCCAGCAACGACACCTCAAAACTATCACAAATCTCATATATCCATGTCATAGTATCTCTGGCCTCAGCCATCCGGCTGACCCAGCTCAATATCAAAATCTCATCATCTCGCGGCCACGGTCGGTATCCTCTGGATATCCGCCATGCCAAATAGTCACCGGTAGGTAATCCGTCCCCTGCCAGGCTCAACGTCAACACCACATTCATCTTGCCCCGGGGTACCATACCGGGCCCACCATGTACCCGTGATGGTTCCTCCACTCCTCGACACGGATCTCGAAAACCACAGCAAACTCATGGTGTACGACACTTTACATCACTAGAAAACCGCAATTACATATTTTAAAAACATAATAAGTTTAGAAATTTTGCGGCTTTCCCCCGAAATCCAGAAATATCATAAAATCTCAAGAAATCCTCATAAGTGCATATGTCAATGATAATGAATGCATATGGTATCAGTGATCAAGTTGCGATGTGTGATTAATAGATTAGGCATGAACAAATAATATGATGAAGCACATGCACATGAATAGCAATCCTACGATTTCATTTTAAGGAATTAAAGCAATAGCGCGAGTTTAAGTATCAATTATAGTAAAAGGTTTCAATTTAAAGGTTATCTAGTGTGGTGGCATGGCAATTACCAGGGCGTGTGTGTAAGCATGAATAGTGCTCGTGCTGCATATAAAAACCCTGGCAATGGTGCAGGTGTCCTATAAAATGGTTTCGCATATGTATGTCAATATAAGGCATGGATGCAGCAAATAATCATATAAGTATTACACCCCTAATTACTAACATCACTAAGAATCCTTTTGAGTTACTAAAACTATCGGGCGGCTTGCGCCATCCAACGATAGTCCCCCGTAGATGTTACATCTACTCACCGGAATCCCTAGCTAGTCACGTCCAATCACCGCTTTCCCCTTTCGTGCCGCGTCTGACGTCTCCGCGACCGAACCTGGAATTTACATCAATACCAAACATAAGGTTACATATCAAGAACGACGCAAAACCCAAACGAAAACACTAACGTTCACAAGCTAGGTACAACGTGCACAAGGTGCGCGGAACACACGCGAAAATCGCAAAAACTGCAAAAATCGCCGATTTGGTCGCCCGGCAAAACTAAAACCCGATTACTCAAAAATCCGCCCTCACGCATCCTAAATGTCATAGGATAAGCCAACAATATAATCTAGATATCGCAATTAATTCGCCACAATATTTTAGTAAAAACTAGTAAGCACTAATTTGCAATTTGGTGCAAACATCGACAATTAGCGACAAAGTTAACGCAATCCAACACAACAATCCAAACTAACTCGCTAGATAGCCACTACACTAATTTTAAACCATTAACTATGCTTCAAAACAAATTTTTCCACAACCAACCCTTCTCTTGATTTTTGGCAATTAGCAAAACATGGAAAATATCACACAAGATTAACTTGGATTAGCAAAATTTGAAGCCACTTAAGCAAAGTAACCTCAAGGATTGGTTTAGTAAACAACTAGATAGCTAATTAGCTTTAATTAACTAATTAATGGTTTCTAAAAACCCTAATTTAACTCTAACCATAAACCTTTAAAAACTAGATTAGAAACTAACACTAAATTAACACTAAAACAATTTTCAAAGTTCTAATTAGCACACTTTAAACTACAATTTAACCAAGGATTGAAATTATACCTCACAAGCTCAAACCCTATGTTGCTAAAGCCTCCCAAGATGCCATCATTCTCCAAGATTTGAACCAAATTAGGTTGGAGAAGAGATGGAATATGGTTTTGTGTTGAATTTGTGAAGGAAATTGTGGATTTTGTTGAATTTTTGAGATGAAAATGAAGCAAAAGAGAACAAGAAATGGGGAAAATATTTGGGGCTGTTGGTGCAGGATTTCTGAGCTGAGGAGGGAGTGGGGAAGTGGTGTGGGGTGTGTGAAAGTCATGGTCAACCCACACCAAACAAGTAAAGACCCATACCTAATAAAAAAATCCAAAATCCTTAAAAACAACACCTCTTTTCTACATAAAAATGAAGTCAAAGAGGCAAGCACTTTTTTTTTTCTTGGGTTGCTGGAAATGGGCCGGCCTAGGGCTGAGGGAAGAGAGAGAGAGCTTTTACAAAAGAAATTTTATGCAAAAAGACCCCCTACAAGTCCAAAATTGCAAGTTTAAGCTTAAACTCAATAAATTTCGTTTTCTATAATAAAAATTAGTTAAAAATCAAAATAAAATACTAAAAATTTATTCTACAACTAGATTTTAATTAACATAATTTTAAAGATTAAAATTAGCACAGAAAAATTTGTATTTATCGCTAAATTAATGTATTTTCTTACCGGCTTAAAATAATATTAAAAATTGAAAAATTAGGGAAAATTTTTAAACGACCAGAATTTCATAAGTAACTCATTAGCTACTAAAAACAAGCAATTACCTATCCATTTTAGGTGTAATTAGTCCTAAACTGCAAAATAACAAAAAAAGACGGTTTACGGAAAAATACCGAATTTTCACCGATTTTCAGGAAAACACCAAAACGACTTTTCAAGGCGCTACAACTAACCGACCGATTACTCCTGTGCTTGCTAATTAGGTGCTTTTCCTCATCTTGCAACACCTAAGTCTTAGCAGTGGCTCCCAAACCAGTTAATCTAAGGCACTAGGTGATAAAGCACCATCGCTATATTTTTTTATTGCTGCCTCGGTGATAACAAAATCATTGTTCATTTTTCACCATTTTATCTTTTATTCTCCACTTTTATTTTCTTTGGTTTTTAGACAAGAGCATTTCAAGGTATTCTCTAATTTCCCGAGTTTCAAGATGTGTGTAAGTGCGTAAAGTAGGGTATCAACGTTCAAATGTTTTGCTTCAAGAATAGGAACTATTTTTCAGGCTTATTTTTATCCTCAGATTAGTAATTTCCTTCATCTAACCCTTGGGACAACAGCTCATAACTACTTATTATTAGTTTCATTTAAGAAAACATCTAATTTTCTTGTTTTTCTTAAACTATTCCTATCTTTTAAATATATTTTTTCACTTTCTACTCTTTTGTTAAAAAAAAATTTTGAATGCCCAGTGTCAAAGATAATTCAGTGAATACAAATCTCCCCCCAAACCGGTTTTCAGCAGTGTCCTCACTAATGTTGTCTTTTAAGAGCATGGACCTGTATACTTGGGGAGAGATAAAAGGCGTAAAATAATAATTAAATGAAAAGTACCCCCAAACTTGTTCTTCGGAACACAAAGATATTCAGTTAAGTCTATTTCACTCACCTCCATTCTTAAAATGAGAAAATGTTGCCGAAACTTGGAGGTGAGGTGGAGAAAATTCAGTTTTGATAAATCGGCTCCTGTAAAAATAGGAGCTCCTCCGCTGGGTCCGCAGAGAAATACAGTTTTAATCTATGCCCATTTACTTTAAAAATTAAACCGTTTTTCAAATTTTCAGCTTCTACTGCCACGTGCGGGTGTACATACCGCACCACAAAAGGTCCTTTCCAATGAAATTTAAGCTTACCTGGATGAAGATGGAGACGGGAATCGTAAAGAAGGAATTGTTGCCCCGATGTGAAAGTTTTTCTAAAAATGATTTTATCGTGGAACACTTTAGTTCAGTTCTTTACTATCACCGCATTATCGTAATCTTCATCGCGGAGTTCGCTTAGCTCATTCAATTGCAGCTTCCGATAGCTGCTCGCTTGATCAAAATCGAAGTTAAGCTCTTTAATAGCCCACATTGCTTTATGTTCGATCTCGACAGAAAGGTGGCATGCCTTTCCAAACACAAGACGGTATGGAGACAAACCAAGATCGGTCTTATAAGCGGTGCAAAATGCCCAAAGAGCATCTGTCAATTTGGTTGACCAATCTTTACGGTTTTTAGAAACCGTCTTCTCCAAAATTTGTTTAATCTGCCTATTTGAGATCTCAGCTTACCCGCTTGTTTGGGGATGATAGGGCGTAGAAAGTTTGTGAGTGATTGAATATTTCCGCATCAAGGCCTCGAAAGACCGATTACAGAAATGTGTCCCGTTGTCGCTAATTATAACGCGAGGGTGTCCGAATCTCGAAAAGATATTTTCTTTAAGGAACTTAATGACAACTTTGTTGTCATTAGTGCGACACGGTATTGCTTCTACCCGTTTCGGGACATAATCAACCGCTAACAAGATATATAAATTCCCAAAAGAGTTGGGAAAAGGGCCCATAAAATCAATACCCCAAACATCGAATATTTCCACAACCAATATAGGTTGGAGCGGCATCTCGTTTCTTCATGAAATCCGACCCAAATGTTCACATCGCGGACAAGTTTTTCAATGATCATATGCATCTTTAAATAATATTGGCCAATAAAAGCCACACTGCAAAACTTTCTCCACCGTTTTTCGAGGACCAAAATGGCCGCTGCATGCCTGATCATGACAAAATGATAACACACTCTTTAATTCATTGTTAGGGACACACCTGCGAATGATTTGATCAGAACAATACTTAAACAGATAAGGTTCATCCCAGTAAAAGTATTTTACTTGGGATAGAAATCGATGTTTGTCTTGTTTCGACCAATCGCTAGGAATAAGTCCCGTCGCTAGATAATTCTCAATTTCCACGAACCAAGGTTCCTAGGATACAGTCAAGAGCTGTTCGTCAGGAAATGAGTCTTTTATCAGCACGGTCAAAGTTGGTGAAGAAGTGATGCGTGAAAGATGGTCGGCTACAACGTTTTAACATCCACTCTTGTCTCGGATGACAAGATCAAATTCTTGTAACAATAGGATCCAACGTATTAGCCTGGCCTTAGCATCCTTCTTCAATAAAAGGTGTCGTAGGGCGGAGTGATCAGTGTAAACCACTATTGGCGATCCAATCAAGTAAGGCCTGAATTTTTCTAATGCAAATACAACTGCCAAGTGTTCTTTCCCGGTAGTTGTGTAATTTATTTGTTCATCATTCGAGGTCCTACTTGCATAATAAATTACATGTGGCATCTTATCAATGTGCTGTCCTAAGATCGCACCAATAGCAAAATCCGATGCATCACACATAAGCTCGAACGGGTGGTTCCAATCCGGAGATGATAGAACGGGGGCTGTAGTGAGCGATCCTTTAAGCGATTCAAAAGCAGCCTCACAATACGAATCGAAGTAAAATGTAGTATCCTTGACCAATAGAAGGGTTAAGGGTCTAGCAATTTTGCTAAAGTCCTTAATAAATCTTCCATAAAATCCTGCTTGACCAAGAAAGGATCGTATATCTTTGACGCATTTAGGACGAGTGAGGATATGGATGACATCAATTTTAGCTCTGTCAACCTCAATACGTTTTCGTGAAATTATATGTCCAAGGACAATACCTTCTTGGACCATAAAATGGCATTTTTCCAAATTCAAAGTGAAGTTCTTATCCTTACAGCGGGTAAGAACCGCGTCAAGATTACGAAGGCAGTCCCCAAAAATGGAGAAATCGTCCATAAAAATTTCCAAAAAATTCTCAACCATGTCTTAGAATATCCCCATCATACACCGCTAAAATGTAGCAGGAGCGTTGCATAACCCAAAGGGAATGTGTCTATAAGAAAAAGTACCAAAAGGAAAAGTAAATGTGGTTTTACCTTGATCCTTTTCGGCGATGGGGACCTGGTTATAACCAACGTATCCATCCATGAAACAATAGTATTCATGTCCAGCTAATCGTTCTAACATCTGGTCAATGAAAGGTAGAGGGAAGTGATCTTTCCTCGTCGCGGCATTGAGTTTTCTGTAATCAATACATACGTGCCATCCAGTTTGAGTGGGTGTTTGGATTAACTCATTAGCCTCATTAGTTATGACCGTGATGCCAGACTTTTTAGGAACTACGTGAATCAGACTTACTCATTGGCTATCAGATTAAGGGTAAATTATACCATTAACAAGGCACTTGACGATTATTTCTTTACCGCCTCCTTCATAACGGGATTTAACCGTCTTTGTGGGTCTCGGATTGGTTTGGCTTCATCCATCAGATGTATATAATGTTCAACAATTAAGGGACTAATCCCTTTGATGTCAGCCATTGTCCAACCAAATGCTTGCCGATTTGATCTCAATACTGGCAAAAGTGCTTTCTCTTGCTCTAAGGCTATAGAAGCGGATATAATCACTGGAAAAGTCTCATTCTCACCTAAATATGCATGTTTAAGATGAGAAGGTAGCGGTTTGAGATCAAGTATTGGCGGAGAGACAATAGAAGGTGAGGTAAGGGAATGATATTCGGACTCGCTAAGAGGTTCAAAACTTGCATAGGATATTGACTCGGAAAGTGCTACTGACTTTTGCGACGAGTCAACGGATTCAAACTCTGGGACGGACTCATTGAACATATCCTCACTATGAAGTTGTGCAGGATCAAACGAAGTCTCACTAGTGTTGTCGAGATCATCAAAGCAAAGTTCCTCCTCCATGCAGCTTCCGGGAGCTATCTCGTGGATGGAACAAATTTCAAGCAAATAAGCAAAAGGTTCAGATGGTTGACTTCCTAGCTTGTAAATATTAAGCTAAATTGTCATCTTCCCGAAGGACAAGTTCATAGAACCGTTACGACAATTAATTACAGCGTTAAAAGTTGCTAGGAAGGGTCGACCGAGTATCACCGGGATTTGATTGCGTGGGTTTGCCACAAGCTATGTATCTAAATGTAATATTTCAAAAAAAATAAAATATTATTTTTGGGAATTTTTATAATTTAATAATAATAAAATATTGAATATTTTAATAGGGCGGTATAATTAAATACCGATAAATGGGGAAATTTTTTCGAAAATTATAGAAATTATTAAAAGAGAGTGTTTTATGTGAATTACGTAATTTTTAAGTTTTTATGATTAATTATATGCTAATTTAGTGCTAATCGCGATTAAAAATCGCTAATCGCGGATTAAGCGTGTTTTGTGCACATTGCATGCACAAAGTCTTTTTCACACTTGTTACATTTTTGCATGACTTATATTTTGGGTTTACTATTGAGGAGAGAAGGAAAATGGATTAGAAAAGAAAAGAAAAGGATTTGGAATAGAATATGGTAGTAGGTATGGGTGAGAGAGAGAAAGGTGAGGATTTCTTTGACTTAGCCTTTTCCCCCCTTCATTCTTCACTCATTCCTCTCCCCTCTCATCGTGTTGTTGCTGCTGCTGCTGCACCCCCTCTCCCTCTCCACAAAATCCCCCAAAACACCATGAAAATCACCTCAAAACCCAAATCCCATTTCACAAAAAAGGTGCACAAGCTCAAGGGAAGCACATTGGACCAAGAAAGCAAGGATTTTGGCCACTTGGGGCAACTCAAGAATTTTCTTGAGTTGCCAAATAAGGTAATTTCTAAACCTTTAGCTTAGTATTTGCATTACTTTTACCCCCATTTTATGATAGAACCGATATCGTGTGATTTTGTGGACTTAGGAAAACCCTAGTTAGGGTTAATGGAAATTGAGAGTGGTGATGGGTAATTAAGTTCAGTAGAGACCACACAAACCCCCTAGTGCTAGAATCAAGGCCTAAAACAGAGACTAGAACACCGGAATACGGTTTTGGAAAAGCCAATATCAGGAAATTGTGGAATCTTTGAGGGTAAAATGAAATCCGCTATCACCCTGAGACTCTGAAATTTTTTTTACAAGGACAGTGATACATGCAGGCACCTAGGAAGATACCACCAAAACCCTAGCCCCTATCTCCCAATTACGGCTGGAAATTTAATCCCTCTGGCCGCAATTTGCGGCCTGACCTGGGCCAATCTGCCTCGTATTGGTTCTGTGGTCCCCTCATTAGTAAAATAGACCCTTGGCATATGCAAAATTGGCCAATTTGACCTAGGGTGAAATCTGGGACCTTTTTCCTAAGTTGCTATTTTGATTCGGAGTTTCGTTTCTCGTATTTTGAATTCTGGATTTGCGTATTTGTGTTTTACCTCGATCACTTGACGTTTGTACGACGATATCGAGGATTGTTTGATGGTTTTGAAAGCGTAGTCTATAGGTTCTAAGCTATAGGCCTTAGCGTGTCGTTTTGGTATTCCCGATGTGATTTTAATACGCATTCCGATTATGTTATCTATGTAGGTACCTTCATGTGGATTCTAGACGATGAAGAAGATGAAGGAGATGTCGACACCGACACGCAGGATGCAAGGTGAGTAGATTATATCTACGGGGGAAGTCGGGTGGATGGCGTATAGCACCCCCGCCGTTCGATGTTTTGTATACTGTATATACTATATTTATATGTATATGATAGCGTTAGGTGTGACGTGGATATTTAGATGTGATTAGGTGTACTACGGATAGATTAGGGTTTAGAAGTAAACTAGTATAGTTCCCTGGTTGCGAACCCTAGAATAGGTTTACACCCACACGCACACACATGCTTGTTTGTTATACGTATACCTAGATGATGAGGACAGTGGATGATAGTTGGAGATGAGTCGATGATATTGGGCATAGTGCCATGAGATCGGTGATATGATGTGATTCGTAATTGGGATACGACATGTGACTTTAGCGGGCCTTTGGACGTGTGTTTCACACACTCATTTATATTTATATAGATGGTATTGATTTGTACTAGACTTAGATCAGTACCCCAGATCATGAGATATGATGATAGGGATACCAGATAATTGATGAGATGAATGTGATATTGATGCGTACCTAGCTTTTAGGATGCCGTACGATGATTTACCGTACGAGCTTTATATTGATGATAGATCCGCACTCATGACTCGAGGATGTCATATGATATATTGTATCGTACATGATACTATTGATGCGGGATCACCGACTATTATATTTATATATATATATATATATTGACTCAGATTTGGGTGGTTTTGATACCCCTCCTGATTCACTTGTTAGTTAGAGCTGTAGTTTTGCTAGTAGATGTTAGGCTTGTCCGATGTCATACCTATTTCAAAAAATAACGAATCAGGAGTATTTTAAAGACATGTAGAGGGATTCTACGGACATTTCAAAAGACACATCCTTTCTTAAAAACACCGCAGCCCCTATTTTCCTAAAAACCCCGATTCGTCGTCTTCCAAATGGCAAAACAGTATGACATAGATACTTTGATATAGATTCTTCACTGTTGTGTTTATTATTCATTTGCCGCAGATTCTTACTGTTTGCATCGCATTGCATGTTAAATATGTTTATTATTATATCAAATCCATGCTGTTAGGACACCAGCACCATTATCGATGATGCAAATGATCCACGTACACCTGCTTGCCGGCTCACACACTTCATCATCGATAATTGCCATGTCACTACACTGTAGGACTGTTGCATTCAGGATATGACCCCTTGCATGATATACTGATATACTTACATTTCCTTTATATGTCGCATACATCATGCTTATGATTATACGCATTGAGATATTTGTTTTCATGAGATTTCTGGATTTGCACTAGTAAAATAGGGGGTTGCCCCTACGGATATTGGAATCCGTTGGGGCAGATTTAACTTGGCCTTACGGATTAATCCGTAGGGCTAAAAGGTTGCCCCTACGGGCACAGACGTCCAAGAATAAAAATATTAATTCTTAATTTAGTGTTTGCCCCTATGGAGCCGCAAACAAAGGACGTACGGGTATATCCGTAGGGGCAAGTAAATATCGATTTAACAAAACCCCAGATCGATCGCCTACGCTCACTTTCTCTCTCTCTCTCGATCGCGCGCGAAAAAAATCCCCAAATCGCCACGCCGTCGTCGCCACCGTCGTTCTCCTCGTCGCCACCACCGGTTTCATCGCCACCGCAGTTCTAGTCGCCACCGCGGTTCAGGTCGTCGCCACCGCCGTTCAGGTCGTCGCCCCAGCCCCAGCAGCAGCCGTTCAGGTGAGTAAATCTCGAGGTAAATTAAAGAATTTTTGGATTATTTTGGGCTTAGGGTTCATGGCTGGGTCTGGGGTTGCGCGCGCGAGTTGGGGTTGGGCAGGGGTCGCGGTCGGGGTCGGGGTAGGGTTAGGGTTGGGGTTCGGCTGCTGCTGGGGTGTGGCTGGGGTTAGGGTTTGCCTTAGGGTTGGTGTTGGGGTTTAGCTGGCCGCGCTGGGGTTAGGGTTAGGTTGGGGCTAGGCTGGGGCTGGGGGCTGGGGCTGGGGCTGGGTTGGGGTTAAGTCCTCGACTTTCGCCAAAATCGACTTTTGTTTCTCTTCCAGTTGCAAAGCTATCTGATTAATCTTTTGATGATCCTGAAGTGCTAAAAGCAATGCTTCTCTATTGCTGTCACTTCTCTTTAGCACTTCGACTTTATTGCTTTTATCTTTAATTGAAGCCTTGATGAGTTCGAGGCTAACGTTGTCTCGATCATTTGATGTGTTTAACTTTCCTTTGTCATCTGATTTGTTCAGAAGAGTTGTTACTTAGAACATTTTGCTAGAATCTCCGATATCAGTAGTTGTTATAATGGGCATATGCACATAAATAAATCCGTTGATGTGAAAGAACGTATGAGTAGCATAAGATAGGGTATTTCGGATGCGTGTAATAGATGCTACCTGCAAAATGTGATGATTTCATCGATACATTATATCAAATAAAATAGTTAGGTGTCCAAAATTGCAAAAAAGAATGTTTTTTTTAGTTTGTTTGTTTGCAATAGAAAATGCATAGCTTGTTGCAAATAGATCATCTCAAATCCGTTATTTGATCGTTTTTATGTATATTGCAGGATTAGCAAATCTTATGATTGATTGGACAAAGAACAAAAATAATTGCACAATATGTTGCAAATTTGCAATTAAATTACCTGATACCTTATTAATCAAATTCTTGAATTTGCAACATCTCTAGCAACCAAAGGGGCTGCACCAATTGTTACAAAAGATTTTTGCATCTTGCAACCTAATTCATTTCCAAGTTCTTTTCAAGATGTTGCTAATTAACAAGATATCGAAATTTTGGTGTATCAAAGGTATAAGCATGCACCTCGATCCATTTCTTAACTACCAAACAATATATAAAACACAAGGTGTAATTGAGAAATATATGCATCAACTTGTGATATTCAACTTACGGTAGTTGTTCGAGGGCGAAGGTGAGGATAAGATCTAAGAGATTCCAAAGTCATCCTCGTCTTTGAGAGTGGATATTTGTTTAGATCGACGCTGCCAACATGTATAATCTTTTCTGCCTTGAGAACGACGGCCTGTTCTTTGTACATGCGAGGTTGCTCCAATACACCTTCTACCAAAATAGAAGTCCCCATTGTCATTACTTGGCCAAGTAACGACATAGATGAGTCCATCACTACCTAAGAATACATCAATTGAATTCAATTTATAAATTTAAAAGTAAAATATATTTTATCGTGTAATATTTTTACCAATTTCCTTAAAAAATATTCTTCTCTCCTAAAAAATGACAAGATATAGATAGCAATAAACACAATTCACAACCATCAACAAAAAACAGTTCAAACCTGAAAGTTGTCAACACAAGAGCCATCATTAATCCTCAAATAAGCAACACTAGGCGCAATACTCTCCTCCTCATTCCCCAAATTACCGCCATCTCTCCTCACAACACCTCTAGAAATCGATTGAAGCAATGGAATCCTCGAAAAAATAACCTCAAAACAAGTCACATACCCCCTCCTTCGCCCTCCGCTCTCATTGAAATTTCACTATTTCCCTTATCTTTCTTTTCTTTCTTCGATTTCACCCATCCCCCTACAACAACTCTTTGCCCAATCAATCCCGACCCGTTATCGTCGCGGCCGAGGATCGATTTGAGAGCTACCCTTTTGGAGTACTTGAAGTTTTCGATCGCTCGTTGTTGATCTTGTGAAGACATTGTGATTATTGGGTTTTGAAAAAGGAGAAATTTGAATAGATTGAGAATGAAGAAAGAGGGGAGATTTGTTATATAATGGGTGGCCGGAGTGCTTGGCCCGCTTAAGCTGCCGCTCAGAAATCAACAATGTCGGCTGATTTTGGTGAATTATATACTTTTTGGCAATTGTTTGTTAAAGATTGATTCTAATATGGGTTTTTACTACTTTTTAATGCCAGAACCCTTATCAAGTCGAGTTTTATAGTTTAAATCGATATTGCTCGAAGACGTAATCGTAAACTTGAAGTCAAACTTATTCAAAGTTCTACAGACGAAATAGAAGCTACTCAAAAGCCCTATCTTTGAAATAAAAATCAACACTTGACAATCAATCCTAGATGCTCAATAACTTGCTTCAAAACCATAATCTAATCTTGATGATGCTCAATATTAGCGATTTCCATGATCACGACACGTCGCAGATGACGTGTCTCATAACGCTTTATGATATCAGTATCCTATATTTATAGTTTTAATTGTTGATTGTTATAGATGAATACCATTGCAATAATAGTTTTTGGTTGATGAATGCTATTGCAATGTAGGATGATCAGTTCTATCAATCTTGATCTCAATGGTTTAAAATCATGTTACACATACAACACGAATGCACAACAAATGCATAATTAGAGAGCGACTCGAGATATTCAGGTTAAAACCAATATATGATACTCGATGATAATATGAAACCTTTATATTCCCATCGATACTCACATATGAAACTAAAAGCACCACTTAGTCCCCGTCTATCGGTTAACATACGTGCGATGCTCGTCGTGACCTAGAACTATACGAAGGTTGTTAAATATCGGACAGTATAGCTCGATACTAACAACCGTCGTATAGTCTACGCGACGAGAAAATTCAATCGTATGGTAACCCATAGATTTGTCCCGTGTGGACAAGTTAAGAATGTATAAAGCAAACGCCTTCATTAAAGTGCTCCGACCTTCTGTTTCGAAGGACGGGTTGTCTTCGACCGATCATGAAGTTACGTGGGTTAGAAATGACATCGACGATGAAATCCAAGTAGATATGTATGATGCGCCCACGAAACGAAAAAGGTTATCAGTAATGTTATATTATTACTTCACATTTTACGCTCTAGATCATATATAGTCAATACTTTTAATGATTGTCTAATGCGTCCACGAACCGTTTATCTAGATTTGATGACGATATCGGGAGCAGCGAGGGGCGGCAGGAGCTCCAGCCGCGGCAGAGGCAGAGGCAGAGGCAGAGCTGTTCTGCCGCCCGGAGAGCTCCGTAGGGAGCTTCAGAGGGCCGGCCTTGCACCCAGATCGGAGACCCCTTCGGATGCCTCCTTCCGTGTTGATTTGGCCACACCTCCAGGTATACTGCACGCATATCCATTTTGAATGTAATATTACAGATATTCATGCATGTTTATGTCAAAATTACTTATATTGTCTAGTTGTTGGTGATGCGTCCACATCTAGGACAGAGGCCACCCCCGCTCCTCCAGGTATGTTTATATATCATATAGTGTATGTATATTGATTTAGAATGCTATATCATAAATACACACATTCCTTTTGCTCTTACTTAGCAATTTTTATTATTTTCTAGCTGTAGGTGGTGACACCACCGCACCTGCGGGTATGTTTATATATCCTATAGTGCATGCATATTGATTTAGAACGTTATATTATTGATCTACACATTCTTTTTGCAATTACTTATATAATCTATTTTTAATTGTCTAATTATAGGTGGTGCGTCCACACCTTCCACAGGGGCCACTCCTGCCGCTTCCATACCCTCCGCATCGTCTGCAGGTTAGTATGAATAAATTTAAAATATTTATTCATTTTATATATCCTCTATAGAATAAATATGAACTTCATGGAAATTTAGCGTCGATGTTTATTTTATAGTTGGAGGGGATGCGTCCGGGTCCGGGACCCCGGTTGTTCCTCACTGGAGGAACTATCGTCCCGCTCGTGCTGCTGCTCGGGCCCAGGCTCGTGCGCTAGTCACCGGAGTGATATATCACACTTGAATTTTTGTTTAACCTTGATTTCTTAATACAACTTTGTCTTATTATTTGTTGTCTTGATATTTCGTGCAGACGCAGGGCCTCTCCATCCCCAGAGGGGGACTCGAGGCCCGAATCAGTCCTATAGACTGAGGCCTGATAGAGCTAGGGGGGAGGCAGCATTCCCCCTATTTTTTACCCTTGACTATCGCTATATCGGTCCTCATGCCGAGAGGTTCGGCCGGTATTTGGGGGACGAGAGCCGGATCGTGAAGAACTATCCACTTCATGTTGAGTGGGGCGAGCAGCACCAGCGCTCATTCGCCCACTTCTTTGATCAGGCTCGGGTATGTATTAATATATATTTTCATTTGATCTATCCAATATATTTATTATTAACACTTGCAATCTAATAGCAATGTATTTTTTTGTATTTTCAGTTGGATTACGATTTTCAGCCTGTAGCCGACCCTGATCACCCGGGGAGGGTGCTCGACCTTCATGCTCTGTACAATGGCCTGATGAAGAACATGCAGGCCAAGGTCCGATACAACAGGAATAAGCTGAAGGCCGACTGCTACTCCCTGTGGATGGCGACCCCCGAGGCAGAGAGAGCGGCCCTCCGATCTACTCCGGCGTTTGCGAGAGTCGACGTAGAGACATAGCCTCTATTGTGCGCTTATTTCGACTCCTAACGCAAACAGGTATGTATTTTAAATTTAATTCATTATTTATGATATAATTTATTTCTTTGTGTTTCTTAATTAGAAAACTAAATGTTAATGCGTTGTGCAGAAACAGGCCGCTCAGAATACGGAGAACAGGAAGTCGGCGAAGAGGGGTCGCCCCACTTACACAGGTGGCTCGAGGAACATTACTCGAGCCATGGAGTTATCGGTAAATTAAGAGTTATTCTCTAATATTCTGCAATATTAAGAGTTATTCTCTAATATTTCTATCATTAAGAGTTACTTTCTAATATTGCAGACATCTCGGACCGTGGCGTCAGGTGGTACACCAAGCGTGCTGTCCGCATATCTTGCCGTCCACGGCACCTCGACAGATCCCGCCACGGGCGAGCTTCGATATCCCGACGTCGCTACCCAGGAGTACTGCGTAAGTGTTAATATTTTTTCTACCCAAATTTGAAATTTTAGTTTTAGAAGGTTCAAGTTTAAATTTTATACTTATACTTTACTGCTTAATGTGGGTGTAGGAGCGGGTGGTTGAGCAGGCCCAGGCTTCGGGGATCGATTTTACCGGACAGAACGATCCGAGGCTGCTGACCCCAGTTCTGGACGCCGCAGACGGAGGGCACCATGGAGGTTGGGAGAGAGGCCGGGGATTAGGCCCTAGCAGGGCCCATATGAGGTTGGACTCCACCCCGGCGGTTACTTCCTCCGTCTCCAGTGACCGGCATGTCCATCAGGAACTGGATAGCTTGAGGGCCACCGTTCAGGAGTTGAAGGAGATGCTGGTATGTATACTACTTTATAGTAAAATATCATTTCATATTATATACATATCAACATATCCATAATTAGTACGTAGCTTGAGCTTATTTGGTTTTAGACTTAAGTTTGATTAATCATACATACATATGTAATTAAAATAAACAACGCTTTTCCAAACTAGATATCCAAACAGGGTTTCGAAATAACTTAATAATGATACGAATTCGAATAATACACAGTTCTTACACGCTTCTTACACACGTTATGTCCAGACGCGGCAGGGTAGATCGGCCGAGCCTCCACATGCATCTCCTTCGGCTGCGGCTCCGCAAGCCACTACATCGGCTGCGGTTCCGCAGACAGCTCCTATAGCTCCACCGCCCACTCAGACTCCCGCAGCCGCGGCTCCGCAGGCGACTACCTCGACGGCGGCTGCGCAAACCACATCGCCAGCTCCACATGCCGCTCAGACTCCCGCTCGCGACGAATTGCAGGGTTTATTGACCGAGGAGCAGGCGCGCGTTATTCTATCGTTATTCAGAGGTGGAGCTGGACCGAGCTAGGGTAGATTTTTGGTTCTTATTTTTTGAAACATGTATTTATTTATATAATACACATTGTACTACATTTTGAAACGATATTGATATTGGTTTGTACTTATATCATATTCAGTTTTTGGGTTTCTTTTGTATATTATATATATGCGTGAGATGTGATTATGAATACTGCAATATATGATTTGATTGATGTATATATTATTGTGCACAGGGCGGGAAAAAATCAAGCAGCCCATTTTTAAAAAAAAAATACAGACAATATGTACCTACGGATTAATCCGTAGGCACACATGTTACCCCTACGGATATATCCGTAGGGGCAAAATATCAGCAGTAACTGATATTTCCCCCCTGATCTCAGTGCCAGGGGGTTGGGAATGCCCCTACGGACATAGCCGTAGGGGCCACTGCCTCTCCCCTACGGCGTTATCCGTAGGGGCCAAATATCAGGAATCCTGATATTTTGCCCTTACGGAAACGTACCTACGCACATATCCGTAGGGGGTAGTACATAGACCTACGGACATGTCCGTAGGTACAAGTAATATATTAAAAAAAACCGTAAATAATATAAAATCTTATACCCTACGGCTTAATCCGTAGGGGCAACAGGACCTACGGATAAATCCGTAGGGGCAAGAATTTACCCGTAGGGGCAAGTTCAGGGCCTCAACTTGCACCTGCGGCCTTTGCACCTACGGGGTATTTTTTCGCCCCTACGCATATATCCGTAGGGGCAGTGGGTTGCCCCTACGGATTTATCCATAGGGGCAACCCTTATTTGTAGTAGTGTTGGGAAGCGTGGTTATTTCAAAAAGAGAATATGTAACGTTTAGAAAACCCGGTTTCCCTTGATATGATATTTCAGTGCGTCCACCATGCGTTTTCTCGGTTCTGAGACGTATGACATGTGAATCCGAATCGAGAAGCTGGATGAAGCCGATTGCGGGTACATGGTGGACCCGATATGGTACCCTGGAGCGAGAATGGATCCGCTGTGTTGCTAGACGGTCAGCCTGGCAGAAGGGCCACTACCTACCGGTGATTGTACTTGAGCTCGGTGGATGTCCGGAGGATACTGACCGGAGTTGAGAGATGAGACGGGCCGATCCGGACTGACGGAGCCCTATGTATATGAGGATTTACATGCCGATGATAGGCACAGGTTTCATGATATTTTCGAGTGTCGATGCTTGACACTCAGGTTCCATGATTTGATATGTCGCGAGCGACACATGTTGATTATATTCTCATAATTCCATGCATATGCTTTATGATATTTACATGCATGATCTTTATTGTCATTGGGTGACACGTGGATGATATCCATATACTTATAGACTTCATGATATAGTCGACATTGATCCTACCTCACATTTATGATATGTTATTACCTGAGGCACTGGCACGAGCACTTGGCACTACACTCATGTATAGATGTTACATTGCCACCTTATCATGCTTCAGACTTATTCATTTGAGCTTTATATACATATTGATCGTATTGACCTAGGATTGTGTCATACATACGATTTCTACTCTGCGATGTTTTCTATTCACGAGTTGGCAACTCACCCCCATTGTGCCACAGTTCTTGCAGGTTTTGCCGCACAGGTTTCATTGCGACTTTTCTGGCACACTGCTTCCTTTCTGGGTGATTGCTTTGGTAGGTGGGTTCACTCGCATCGTGACCACCCTTGTATTTATTTTATCAGTTGTATCGAGTAATTCCATCAACCAAACTTGTATATTGTTTCAGACTTAGATAACCAGTGTGTATTATTTCGACCTTAGAGTCGCGTGTTGTAGTATTATGGTTTTCATGCTGATTTTGAGTTTCCTTTTGAGTTTTGATTCTCGCCCTTGGCGTTGTATATTATACTGCTTGCATGGTTGTGATCGTCGATTGACGAAGAGCTAGCTCCCGCTTGGGGATGCCTTTGATCATTGTACATATATTATTATTGTTGTACCCCGTTCGGGGCCAGTATTTACAAAGGAAACTCTGCCGAAATTTTCAGAAAAGACATGAGATTTTTAAAATGCATACTCGGCTTATGTTAGTTAAAAACCCTTGTTTTAAAACATGTTTTCTTCGCTTCTTTAAACTAGTTTTCCTTTATTTGTTACTTAAAATGGTTTTAGATTTCTGGGCTTTTGGCTTACTTGAGTTAGATGAGGTCCTATAGACTTCATATGATTCAAAGGCCAGTCACGTGCTATTTCGGGTCGTGACAAAGTTGGTATCAGAGCGCTAGGTTAACCTCGGTTCGAGTCTAAGTTTGACTATGCGAAGCCTAGAGCGTTATATATATACGGAACTTAGGCTTGACCTTACGGAACTTAGACATAGTCGAGGGGGTATTATACCCGAACTTTCGTCGCGTAGGATGACCCTTGGTTGACGGAGTAGGTGGCTTGAGTAGAGTGACGTACCGTACGTATGTTCCGCGGTATATTTACGATACGCTACTCCGCTTATGAAACCTTAGGATGTACATTTCCTTGCACAGTATTATATTCATTCTTATGATCTACCCTCATCGATACTGGTTATGATTTTGCTGCCACGATTACATGGGCAGAGAGAGCTATGGCTAGAGTTGCGTCAACACAAGCTCATCATGGATGAGGACTGACCAGGGCGTGATTCCAGAGACGTACGATTGCAGAGAGGGGTCGTTTCATTGTGTTTCGCGCCATGAGCATTTGACGGGTCGCTTTTACGAGATTTCTCGGACGTGCAGATCAGCGCCAGAGGATCAGGCTACTGCTAGAGGCCAGCCAGAATGTGATGACCATTAATATATCGCTTATTCATGATGATTGAGGCACTGTTCAGCGTAAAGACGAATGAGCCAGTTGTTGCTGCAATGACGAGATATCGCCCAGATGTTGGAGCTACTACAGCATGAGTATATACTTAGAGATATGATGGAAGGTCGCTAGTCACTCGAGGATGAATGACTAGGGCATGTGGTTCATTCGCTTACCCCAATGCGAGGTCATCAGATAGATTGATTTCAGCTAGAGACGACTTCACGCAGATTCGTTGAGAGTCGATAGAGACGATCGAATGTCAGGAACCCATTTCCAAGTTTAAAGTATTCGGAAGACAATGCAAGTAATGCTATGGACCCTCTAGAAGAATGAAACCCTAACTCAACCTAATGACCATGGAACGCCTTCGAACCTTAGGGTTTGCGGCAGTTTAGCGGTGCCATTTGTGAAGCTTGGGTTTGCCTTTCTACGGTGGTCCACTGGTGCTGTGGTATGTACTGGAATACTATTAAACTGTATTCAAGATGTTGATCTCTTGGGGGATTATGAGGTTCTGACGAGTCGATCGGATGGTTCGACATCATTCGGATATCATGTGATGGGATACAATGCTTGGGAGACTCCAGATGCGAGTATAGCCGTTGGAGCGCAGTCCATGCAGCCACGAGAAGACGAGTCCGAATCAGTCGACATTGGACAAGTGGGACAAGAGCTTCGTACGAGATGCTGACGAGCTGTTGTTACTCCCCGTTAAGGTTAAAGGTCGGATATGACTACAGAGGCGTTGGGATGCGACCAGTTTCCGAGAAAATGCTGTGCTGAGGACGCAGATGTCTAGAGAGCGAGAAAAGATTATGCAAGAGCACCTGCCTCCGTACAGTTCGGCATAGAAGAGATCGGAAGAGACCTTGAGCAGGATTCCTTCCAGGACACTGCCGTGATAAGATTTGCACCAGGATCAGATGTATAATGTGTATTCAGAGGACCAGAGGTCGGCGCCAGTGACGTGCTGCTTTACGAGTGGCCGTGAGGATTGACCGAGGGATGACCAGAGAAGTGCCAGGACAGAATCGCCCCCGTAAGCACACCTGACAGGGCCGATAAGCCGATGGATTGTGAGATTGGTAATCCACAGAGAAGATATGGGCCTAGAGATAGAGGATGCCAGACCGTGAGCAGGAGAAAAGTAGATATCTTGTGCTGCTAGCATTGGATGCACCGACACCATCTTGACTTTGATGGAGGACATATCGACGACAGTATTTATGATTTGTGATTTTGTGATTCGATTATCACTTATCCGTCACCTTGGATTTCGGTTTGATGTCATTTGATATGTTGGTTTTGGTTTCATGCCTATACTATGCATGTGATTTGACTTATGCTTTCAGCATAGTTTTCATGCGCTTTTGTGCTTAGATTTGATTTGTGCACGCTGATTCACATGGTTGTGAGATTATATACCGCGGTATACCTGATTTTGATGGAGCCGTATTGTATACCGTCGATTTTGATTGTGATATTGATGTTGATTTCTTGCACTTCGTGCATTTGATTCGGACCTTGCGCACGTTCGACGCTTGATATTGGATTTTGTGATTTCGTGCATGTTGAATGCGCATGATTTAGATTTTATTTGTGCATGTCGGATGCACCCGATTTGGATTTTCGCGCATATTGAACGCATGTTTTGAGATGCAATTTTGGTGCACACCAGATGCACTAAATCGAGATTCCTTATGCATATCAGATGCACCTGATTTTGCTGTCAAGCACACACGTTGCCTATGACAGATGTTTCGTGCACACCCGTTGCACCTACATGATGTTTCTGTGCACATGTATAGCACATATGTGGATTTTGATTTCCGTGCGCACTAGACGCACAGGGTATTCTTATATACATTTTTGGGATTTATTCCTTATGGACAAGTACGTTTTTACGATATTGCTATTTGTTTTCGTACTGAGCAGGACTAGTCAGAGGACAGTACCTGGATATATTTTGCATGCATTGATAGTTATTGAAGGGATTTCCAAAAGAGAGCTATAGTCTCAGTATGTACCTACGTGTCTGATAGGACACGACACGTTTTAAACAAGGAAACCCTTCTAAATTGTTTTCAAAACGGCGGAACGTACATATTAAACAAAAGATATATACATATATGGTTATTTTCTTTCAATAGACGTCCGCCACTGTGCAGTGCTATGCGCATCGCATAACGACTTAAAAAGGGATTGGCATGGATTTCCTTCAGTTAATTACATGTACAGATTTGATGTTTACATGTATAGTTCTGATTTATATCATATTGGTTTTATTGTGGATTTGGCATTTGTGTCTTTACCATGACTCCGTTGATTGTGGGATACTTGACGGAGCTTTGTTTTGAGTTATCCGCTCATTGTTCTTGCTCATGTATTGCGCTATGATGCGTCTTATGTATTGATGATTTCGGAGCCCCGACAACTTAGACTTTTATTGAAATGTTTTAAGAAATTAGGGGTTTAAATTTAAATTCGGGGATCGAATTTCTTTAAGGTGGGAAGATTGTAACATTTCATAAAAAATAAAATATTATTTTTGGGAATTTTTACAATTTAATAATAATAAAATATTGAAGATTTTAATAGGGCGATATAATTAAA
This sequence comes from Agapanthus africanus, assembly GCA_030015575.1. NCBI lineage: Eukaryota > Viridiplantae > Streptophyta > Magnoliopsida > Asparagales > Amaryllidaceae > Agapanthus > Agapanthus africanus. Next base: position 630,681,922 of record CM057342.1, read on the forward strand.
TACCGATAAATGGGGAAAATTTTTGAAAATTATAGAAATTATTAAAAGAGCGTGTTTTATGTGAATTATGCAATTTTTAAGTTTTCATGATTAATTATATGCTAATTTATTGCTAATCGCGATTAAAAATCGCTAATCGCGGATTAAGCGTGTTTTGTGCACATTGCATGCACAAAGTCTTTTTCACACTTGTTACATTTTTGCATGGCTTTTATTTTGGGTTTACTATTGAGGAGAGAAGGAAAATGGATTTGAAAAGAAAAGAAAAGGATTTCGAATAGAATATGGTAGCAGGTATGGATGAGAGAGAGAAAGGTGAGGATTTCTTTGACTTAGCCTTTTGCCCCCTTCATTCTTCACTCATTCCTCTCCCCTCTCATCATGTTGCTGCTGCTGCCGCACCCCCTCTCCCTCCCCACAAAATCCCCCAAAACACCATGAAAATCACCTCAAAACCCAAATTCCATTTCACAAAAAAGATGCACAAGCTCAAGGGATGCACATTGGACCAAGAAAGCAAGGATTTTGGCCACTTAGGGGCAACTCAAGAATTTTCTTGAGTTGCTAAATAAGGTAATTTCTGAACCTTTACCATAGTATTTGCATTACTTTTACCCCCATGTTATGATAGTACCGATATCGTGTGATTTTGTGGACTTAGGAAAACCCTAGTTAGGGTTAATGGAAATTGAGAGTGGTGATGGGTAATTAAGCTCAGTAGAGGCCACACAAACCCCCTAGTGCTAGAATCCAGGCCTAAAACAGAGACTAGAACACCGGAATACGGTTTTAGAAAAGCCGATATCGGGAAATTGTGGAATCTGTAAGGGTAAAATGAAATCTGCTATCACCCTGAAACTCAAAAAAAAAATTTGCAAGGACAGTGATACATGCAGGCACCTAGTAAGCTACCACCAAAACCCTAGCCCCTATCTCCTAATTAAGGCTGCAAATTTAATCCCTCTGGCCGCAATTTGCGGCCAGACCTGGGCCAATCTACCTCGTATTGGTTCTGTGGTCCCCTCATCAGTAAAATAGACCCTTGGCATGTACAAAATTGACCAATCTGACCTAGGGTGAAATCTGGGACCTTTTTCCTAAGTTGCTGTTTTGATTCGGAGTTTCGTTTCTCGAATTTTGAAATCTGGAATTGCGTATTTGTGTTTTACCTCGATCACTTGACGTTTGTATGACAATATCGAGGATTGTTTGATGGTTTTGAAAGCGTAGTCTATAGGTTCAAACCTATAGGCCTTAGCGTGTCGTTTTGGTATTCCCGATGTGATTTTAATACGCATTCCGATTATGTTATCTATGTAGGTACCTTCATGTGGATTCCAAACGATGAAGAAGATGAAGGCGATGTAGACACCGACACGCAGGATGCAAGGTGAGTAGATTATATCTATGGGGGAAGTCGGGTGGATGGCGTATAGCACCCCCGCAGTTCGATGTTTTGTTTACTATGTATATACTATATTTATATGTATATGATAGCGTTTGGTGTGACGTGGATATTCAGATGTGATTAGGTGTACTACGGATAGATTAGGGTTTAGAAGTAAACTAGTTTAGTTCCCTGGTTGCGAACCCTAGAATAGGTTTAATCCCAAACGCACACACATGCTTGTTTGTTATACGTATACCTAGATGATGAGGATAGTGGATGATAGTTGGAGATGAGTCGATGATATTGGGCATAGTGCCATGGATCGGTGATATGATTTGATTCGTAATTGGGATACGACATGTGATTTTAGCGGGCCTTTGGACGTGTGTTTCACACACGCATTTATATTTATATAGATGGTATCGATTTGTACTAGACATAATCAGTACCCCAGATCATGAGATATGGTGATAAGGATTCCAGATAATTGTTGAGATGAATGTGATATTGACCCGTACCCATCTTTTGGGATGCCGTACGATGATTTACCATACGAGCTTTATATTGATGATAGATCCGCACTCATGACTCGAGGATGTCATATGATATATTGTATCGTACATGATACTATTGAGGCGGGATCACTATATATATATATATTGACTCAGATTTGGGTGGTTTCCATACCCCTCCTGATTGACTTGTTAGTTAGAGCTGTAGTTTTTCTAGTAGATGTTAGGATAGTTCGATGTCATACCTATTTCAAAAACTAACGAATCGGGAGAATTTTAAAGACATGTAAAGGGATTCTATGGAAATTTCAAAAGACGCATCCTTTCGTCATCTTCCAAATGGCAAAACGGTATGACATAGATACTTTGATGTAGATTCTTCACTGTTGTGTTTATTATTAATTTGCCGCAGATTCTTACTATTTGCCTCGCATTGCATGTTAAATATGTTTATTATTATATCAAATCCAGGCTGTTAGGACACCAGCACCATTATCGATGATGCATATGTTCCACGTACACCTGCTTGCCGTCTCACACACTTCATCATCGATAATTGCCATGTCACTACACTGTAGGACTGTTGCATTCAGGATATGACCCCTTGCATGATATAATGATATACTTACATTTCCTTTATATGTCGCATACATAATGCTTATGATTATACGCATTGAGATATTTGTTTTCATGAGATTTCTGGATCGGGGAACCGTGGTTATTTCAAAAAGAGAATATGTATCTTTTAAAAACCCGGTTTCCCTTGATATGATATTTCAGTGCATAAACAATGCGTTTTCTCGGTTTTGAGACGTGTGACATGTGAACCCGAATCGAGGAGCTGGATGAAGCCGATTGCGGGTACATGGTGGACCCGGTATGGTACCCCGGGGCGAGAACGGATCTGCTGTGTAGCTAGACGGTGAGCCTGGCAGAGGGACCACTACCTACCGGTGATTGTATTTGAGCTCGGCGGATGTCCGGAAGATACCGACCGGAGTTGAGAGATGAGACGGGCCGATCCGGACAGACGGAGCCCTATGTATATGAAGATTTACGTGCCGATGCTAGGCACAGGTTTCATGATGTTTTCGAGTGTCGATGCTTGACACTCAGGTTCCATGATTTGATATGTCATGAGCGACACATGTGTATTATATCCTCATACTTCCATGCATATGCTTTATGATATTTACATGCATGATATTTATTGTCATTGGGTGACACATGGATGATATCCATATACTTATAGACTTCATGATATAGTCGACATTGATCCTACCTCACCTTTATGATATGTTATTACCTTAGGCACTGGCACGAGCACTTGGCACTACACTCATGTATAGATGTTGCATTGCCACCTTATCATGCTTCAGACTTATTCATTTGAGGTTTATATACATATTGATCGTGTTGACCTAGGATTGTGTCATACATACGATTTCTGCTCTGTGATGTTCTCTATTCACGAGTTGGCAACTCATCCCCATTGTGCCACAGTTCTTGCAGCACAGGTTTCATTGCGACTTTTCTGGCATACTGCTTCCTTTCTGGGTGATTGCATTGGTAGGTGGGTTCACTCGCATCATGACCACCCTTGTATTTATTTTATCAGTTGTATCTAGTAATTCCATCAACCAAACTTGTATATTGTTTCAGACTTAGAAAACCAGTGTGTATTATTTCGACCTTAGAGTCGCGCGTTGTATTATTATGGTTTTCATGCTGATTTTGAGTTTTCTTTTGAGTTTTGATCCTCGCCCTCGGCGTTGTATATTATACTGCTTGCGTGGTTGTGACCATCGATTGACGAAGAGCTAGCTCCCGCTTGGGGATGCCTTTGATCATTGTACATATATTATTCTTGTTGTACCCCATTCGGGGCCAGTATTTACAATGGAAACTCTGCCGAAATTTTTAGAAAAGACATTAGATTTTTAAAATGCATACTCGGCTTATGTTAGTTAAAAACCGTTGTTTTAAAACATGTTGTCTTCGCTTCTTTAAACTAGTTTTCCTTTATTTGTTACTTAAAATGGTTTTAGATTTCTGGGTTTTTGGCTTACTTGAGTTAGATGAGCTCCTATAGACTTCATATGATTCAAGGGCCAGTCACGTGCTATTTCGGGTCGTGACACTAAAACAATAAAGTCCACAGGGAATATGAATTCCTCGACTTTACTTAACACATCCTCTAGTTCACCCTGAGGTTTAGTGATTGATCGGTCTGCCATCTGGAGAATACAATGGGCGGGTTTTAACTCTCCAATCCCTAACTGCTCGTATACTGAATAAGCAAGCAAGTTAACACTAGCGCCAATGTCTAGTAAAGCACGATTAATATTTTTACCCCCAATAGAAATAGAGATGGTAGGACAGCCGGGTCCTTACGTTTCTTTGGTATCTGCTCGGTAAAAGCTGTGCTAACATTACTTGTCATGAAAACTTTTTTAGGCACTTGAGTTTTTCTCTTCCTAGTGCATAAGTCTTTAAGGATTCTTGCATAAGATGGGACTTGTTGAATAGCATCTAGGAGATGAATATTTACGTTAACTTGCTTAAACATTTCCACAATGTTCTCCATTTGTGGGTTAGGTCTGTTGGCCCTTAATCTGTTTGGAAATAGAGCTTGATTAATAAGTTTTGGGTCCAACATTTGTGGAGAAGATTGTGGGGATGGATTCGATCCCAAAATTGGAGTGGGAATCGTCTTAGATAGATTGGGCGAAGTGTTCGAGCCTTGGGGAAAATGGAGAATAGGCTCGGATGAAGGTGGGAGACTAGACGAATTAGGGGAAGAAGTAGAAGCTGGGGTATCATTGGTATCATAACATCATCAAATTGCTCACCCACTTGGTTATTCAGCACATTTCCCGATCTCAACGTAATCACGGCACTCACGTTATGATTTTGTGAGTGCCCAGGATTCAGTAGGGGTTGAGATGGGAGTTTCCCTTTCTCTCTCGCATTCATTGCGGCGTTCAACTGTGCAATTTGGTTTTCTATTGATTTAATACTCTTACCGTAGGAGGCGGAGTCTTTCTTTATGGTATCAATAGAAGACTTCATATCAGCCGACATTTGAATGGTATGTTTCATAAACAAATCCAAAGTTTGTGCGAGTGAAGAGTTATCAGTACCGGCCAATTGCGGTGCAGAAGTGTTGGCCGGATTTTGAAAATTTTCTGACTGAAAGGGGTGCTGACTTTGTGGTTGTGGTTGTTGTTGCTATGGAGGAGGTCTTTGATAATTTCTTTGGAACTGGTTTTGATTTTGGGGTTGGTTTTGGTTCCAAGCAAAGTTAGGATGATTCCTCCATCCTTGATTGTACATGGAAGAATAAGGATAGTTTCTAGGTCGCTGCTGAAAAGTAGCATTAGTTTGCTCGTGACCTTGAAACGGTGCATTCATAGGACATTCTTCCGTCAGGTGTGAAGGATCTGAACAGCAACCACACACGGTCTTGGGAAGCGTTACCTGCTTTAAGGAGACTGATGATAATTTGTTCTCAATAGCGTTGAGTTTATTTTGCATCGCTGCCATTTCGGCTTTTACTGCGATGGAAACATCGAGCTGATGAATACCTCCCCTAGATGAAGGTGGTCTTACACTTTCCCACTGCAAAGTGTTTTCAGCGAGGTCTTCCAGATATTTTCAAGCTTCACCATCATCTTTAGATATGAAATTGCATTGACAATTTGTTTCAAGCATATGCTTTGTCGCTGGATTAATGCCCTCATATATAATTCAGCACAAATCCCATCTATTTATTCCATGATGAGGACATTGGACAAGCAGATCCTTGAAACGTTCAAAGCACTTCCAAAATGGTTCATTGAGAAGTTGGGTAAACTGGTTGATCTCGCTCCTAACACGGGCGGTCTTATGGTTTGGGTAAAACTTCTTAAGAAATGCTATTACGAATTCATCCCAATTAGTGATAGAGTGTGCGGCGGTATTATAAATCTATTTTTCTGCCAAGTCGCACAAAGTGAATGGGAGAAGACGCAAGCATCCACAGTTACTTGTGAAGTACCCATCATTGCGCATACGTTTTCGAATTTAGTGATGACAACGTACGTTTCTTCAGACTCAAGCCCGTGAAATTCGGGCAACAGATTGATATAGTGGGGTTTAATTTCAAAATTATCCCCGTTGGCTGGTGGAATAGATAGGCAAGTGGGAAGTGGACCACGGATAGGATAGATCTCTCTTGGAGAGAGATGCGCGATGGATTCTGCTCACCTACGGGCGGTGGAAGTGCGGTGTTATAATTTGATGGAGTACCGTCCATCTCGATCGTTGTGGTGGATGGTGGGGGAAAAGAAGATGAAGAAGCACTGACTTTGGAGTCGATAGCAGGAACGCGAACAAGACGGGCACTAGAATCCCGTGTCCAGCCGAGCATGCACTAAACGGTTTTAGCGCAAATGGCAGCGTGTGTACTTTTAAAAAATGGTCTGTTTTGAAAAGTGTGTCGGACTTAGAAAAATCACACAAAAATGCACAAACAATCATAGAACTAAGGTTACCTAGGTCAAGTCTCTAGACCACTCCTAGACTTCCAAAGGACAAGCTGTAGGATCAATCCTCTACCACCTCTTTACTACTCTTGTGGCCAGGTAAGTGCCAGGTAAGTGGGAGGTATCCGCTATCTGAATCACCGAAAATAGCGGGTCTTAATTAAATAACCACTTTCCTTCGACACACTTGCCTAGGCACCACAAATGTAATGCGAATAAGCGATAAATTACCCACGTCCTTCCTTTGTCTTTAATGAGCACGACGGTCCTTGGAGTCTTGTGTAGATACTTTTTAAATTAATGTAGGGTTGATGCAGATGCTTGTTTTGTGATTTGTGGGGCTTAGGAAGGGTGATAAAATCCCTACCTAATCTGAATTTTGGTCTTACCCCTTAAAAATCTGTATTAAAATTTGAATTAACAAACCAATTACAAAACTTTGCAAAAAGATTTTTGAGCGGCAAATTTTTTCCAAAGAATCCTGCAGAAAAGATATTTTATTGGATTTCAGAGGAGAGAGAAAAAGTTGAGAAACTTACCAGAGAAGTTACGACTCCTAACTCCTCAATCCTGCCGCGCTTCCACCGCGTATATGGCTCTTGTGCCGCGGTTCAGCGGCAAGAAAGAAGGATCAGTTGATGAAGTTTGCTATGTGGCCTCCTGTACTCCTCTGGATCTCGATGAATGTCTCTGTCTTTCTGTTTTTTCAAGTCTGTGACTCCAGATCTCCTTGCAAAATTCACACACAATTCGTTAAATATACAATTTGCAATTTTGTTTTAATTATGATATAGATTGAATAAGAATTCAACACAAATAGTAAGAATAAAAAAATTACGCACGTATCCCCGGCAACGGTGCTATTTGATTGATCTGTATTTTGAAGAAGTGTTTGTAGTAACCGCAATCAGAACGGTGTCGCGCGTAGCTAGACCGAGGTGAGTACGGGTCGTCCTCACGGAAACGTTAAACCTTTTATTCTTACTTTAGGCGTGTTGATTAGGAAGGGAGAATAAAAAATGGTGAAGAATGGTTATAGGTTCTAGATCTACGTTAAACATGGATGCAAAATATAGATCTAGATTAACTACGGATGTAAGTTTAATATTAAAAGGGGGCTTGTAGGGTTCATTGGGATTTAGTAGTTACGGATGATTAATTAAAGATTATTCTTTTTATCCTTTAATAGATTTAAAACTAGAATGACAGTGATGCATGTAGATTAGGGTTTCTGGAGGGAAAAGGGTTCCCACTCTTAATCCCTATCTCGACATGGAGCTCCGTTCATATCTAGCCTTTACCAAAACAATTGTTAATCTAATCTCTAATCGTGGTCGCGATTATCAATGAATTGATAGCGCGCCCAATTAGGATGTTAACTATTCTTTTGATAAAGTTTATAAACTTTATAGGACTTAAAAAGAGTTTAAGGATTTTCATCATCCATTAACCTACCATAATCCTATGAACCCTAACAAGCGAAGAATTACTCGCGCATGCTGCGAGAAGAAGAGATGGAGAGGGAAATCATATTAAAACTACAAAGAGATAGAATAAGAAAACAACTACCTTTATTAATCAAAAAAATTCATTTACACTTTGTTCCCTTAGAAAATGATTACAAAAATGCTAGTTTGCTTCTCGATCTCTTCTAAGGAGGTAGATGAACCATTGATGATCAGCCTGGATGCGTGAGCCTGGATGCGTGAGACTGTCGCGGACTTCATGATCTTTTCAGCTTGATGCTTTTTCCAAGAGGCTCTCGGTCCTTATTTATAGTCCCAGAGCCAGAACCCTAGTTTCCTAATTTGGAAACCAGTGGTTAAGATCCCAACAGCAAAATCCCAACTCCCAACTCGTCCAATACGCGGCGGAACCGCAGCCAATAGGTAGGTTTAGCCGCGGTTCCGTGGCCTTATAGGGAGATCACTTGATTTGTTTTTCTGGAGCTTTATCTTGATGACACATGGTGATCTTTTGAATCTCTGGAAACTGAAAATCTTTTCTACGTCTCTGCCAGAATTGATTTCTTTAGTTTACTTTCTTAATTAGGCAGGTTTGTTTTGCCAACTTTGATTTCCTTGATCTCAGCCCTGAAAATTCTGCACAATAACTCAACAAATAATATTAGTAAAGTTTGTTTTATTGAGATATTAACTTAACCATTAAGAATTGGTCAAAGGTATTTAATAAAGTAAGCATATTTAAACGGGCCAAATGTTACATGAATATTATATGCTTACTTTTTCCTACCAAATGTTAATTATAATATATAAACACATGAAAATAGTATTTTTACAGATAAACCCTCATATGTATCATATATTGTAATAAACATCTTTTATTATATAGAAATAGTAGGAAAAATGTCATATTAAATGTGCAGTTTTATCAACTGAACATGATGCTTTTGGCAACGGGGTTCTCCTACAGTTATTTGGTCGAGGCTATGGAGTATAGCTATCTAGTAGTGTTACCCGGTAAACATTCGCGTACTATACGAGATTGCGACGGAGTTTTGATCCGAATCGAAACTCTGTGTCAATCTATCAAAAGAGACTAAATTGCTAAATTTACAAAACACTAACTAGTTTTCATAAAACTAATTATCATGAATTCTAAATATTGTATCATATTTCAATATCAAACCCGAAACGATGTTAAAATATGACTACGAAACACTCTGTATTACCACTACAGAAAGATAACATCACATGCAATCTTGTGGAAAACAAACATAACCTGAATCCCTAAAACCAAGAGATTAGAACACCACAAAAATTTCAAGATTTTTTGCCACAGAAAAAAGGTGAGGCCGGTTTTTGAGGCAATATGGCTGGCCAAATTTTTTAGGTTTTGCCTCAAATTTTTCTGGTGTTCTGGATACATCATACCTAGCATTCTGCACTTGTTAAAAAAAAATTTAGAGGACTTAAAAAATTCGACAGAAACTAAGGTTTCGGATTCCAGGTTTCGGAGTTATTTCATTTACGTAAATCAACAAATATCATCTAATTCTCTAGCCATGGCTCTGATACCACTGTTTGGGTTTGCTTAACACCCTCACTAGGTTTCAACAAGTATCAAACATGCAACTTTTAAAACTAGGGTACTAACCAATCTGAATCTAGAATCGAACTAGAGGATTAGGCGCAAAAGCTAACAAGTATCACATACTAGTAAGTGTCTAACACTAAGAGGAAAAGGAATACAAACTTTGTTGACCTCTCCTCCTTGACTTCTTGGTTTTACTCGAAACTTGAACGGGTCAGCTTGAGGCCTTCGAAGTCCATGATGATCCACCACGGAGTTCCTTTGCTCAAGCTCCTTTCTTCACTTGACCTAAGTAGAAGTGAGGCAAACAGTCTACACTAGTAGGCTAGACTAATATAGATTGGTGAAGTGGGTAATAAGCTCACTAAAAAACCTTTCTTTTTCTTTTTCTTCACTCACTAGAATATGGTAGAGAGCTTGGCTGAAGAAGGAGATGGAAAATGGCTTAGCTAGAGCTCAAGAGAAATGAACACAAGAATAATAAAAGAGAGAGAGAGAGAGTCACACTCACTAATAACCCTACCATGAAAAATATCTAGATATTTTTAGTAGTTGAGTTAGTGGAGGATTAGAAATGAAACCATGCTTACTTAGATATTTTAAGAAGTGTGTAGAAGGAAAAAACTAACCATGGATAAATTTCTAATTTTCTTTAACTCAATAATTATAAAAATATCATAATAGTTTCCATGTGAGTCTTGCATAGCCATCTTCAATGTATCATCAACCATGACACATGTATGCATGCATGTGTGCATACATATCAATATAAACATACATACATACTTGCATACAAATAAAAAGGATTTAAAAAATGAGCTAATGGTCACATGATATTAAATCAACACTTGATTTAATAATACGGTCATATCACATACGACCCGACCAGTAGAAAGCGCAATATTAACATACGGTATCATATACTCTTATTTAATCAAGTTCCTGCATATATCCCCATATGCGCCCCACATCTTTTCGCCTAAGCATGGAAACCCTTTGTGGGACTCTAAGACTCTTCAATACGCTAGCAGTAGGTAATGATCATATCACATACCCAAAAACCGTCAGTGATACTAGCTACACGTAACGGCTCCCAGGTATTGAGCGAACAGAAGAACAACAAGCGAACCTGTCAAAACTCGCGTAGAGCCAACCGGTAACACTTACCATACAGTCCGGTCTCTTCGTCAGATATGCTGTATATTGAGTCTTGGGATGGTATCGTCGACCCCAATAACTCAATAAGTCATGCCGATGTATGGCCTATAACAGATCGAGAAACTACTGATAACACTTATCAGTAAATCTCATCAGCCCTTGCTAGGGACTTCCAGTTAAAGCAAATCGAGCACAGCGCAACATCTACCCCTAATACTGAGAGAGACGAACCCCTCATATCGCTCATTGACTCTATGTGTCTCGGGACTGTACCCAAAAACCACCTGCTTGCACGACTCAGTAGAGCCGTGGTAGGGTGGAAATTAAAGTACAATGGGAGAACACACAAGACTCTATGACGATCTCGGGTCTACAGACTAACCTGTACAAGTGTCACCTGAGAACTGCTATCCGACGATAGATATAAAACCATATAGGAGTTTTCGGCGAGTCCGTTCAGTGTACCCAGTCTCCACTGAGCACCCGTATACAATCTTTGATGTCAAACACCGATGGATATGGGATCATTCATCGCCTATCAAATGGGTCAAGTAGCGTATACGCTAGTCTACTCTGGAATATCGATGCCCCGTCTCAATACACCCACGACTACGAACACTTAAGGATATGCTCATAAACTACACATATCCCACTAGTATGATCTGCATCATAATCACAGTAGTCAAGCAAATACCCCAAGGGCTTTATCAACATGTAACAAATGAAAAGTATACAGAATCAAGTGAACATATTAAGTTAAAGAGTAACCAGATAGCATACTATCATGTCGAGCAAGAAAGTCTTCTGAGTATATATATACATGTCTATACATCCACTATCAAATAATGGCCTTTAGGGCATACATATATCCAACAACGCAAAGCTCGTCGGCAGCAAAGAAGCGCGACAGATGAGCGTGAAGGAACGGCTTGCAACTGTCATATGGTTGATACCAGTTCGACAGAAGAAAAATCCTATGTTCTTACATTCGGGAGCGATTCTGAGGAAGAAATAACCCTCGGCCCTTTCTTCAAAGACTCCGCCTCCGAAAAAGAAGAGGGGGAGAAGAACCGTGAGAACATTCTGCTGCGTAGCCGAACGCTTCCTGAAAAGAAGCTCGGATCTATAAACAAGGGTTCAAGCCAAAGAAACAATGGGAAAGAAATAATCCCTAAGAAAATTGCCCTCGATGAAACCCGCCTTATAGCATGGCAAAACCTAGAGGCTTATAAGGCAGGAATGACGCGGTCATACGAAAAACTGACTAGGCCGAGAACATTCCGCCAAGGAGAACTCATGCTAGTCGTCAAAAGATCTATGATCCCCAATCATGCAAAATGGGGGAAATTCGAGCGAAAGTATGAAGGTCTATACATCATAGACATGGTCTACCAAGGTAGGGCCTACTTGCTCGTGGATATGCATGATGAAAGACCCTTCAAGACAATAAATGGCGATTCCTCAGAAAATACTACGCTTAATGAGTCACGACTTAGGTCAATGATAGATGATGACGCCCGTGTCCGGTCGCTATCTTCTTAAGTCAAAACTCTAAAAGTAGTATTCAAAAGAATTTTCTTCCCAAACATGGCAACAATGGACCGAAATGTTCTTAAACTAAATGTTACCTCTAAAATGGCGACAACGGACCGTAATGTCCTTAAACTAAAACATCACCCAGAAAATGGTTATAATGGACCGAAATGTTCCTAAACTAACAACGGACCGTAATGTCCTTAAACTAAAATTTCGCCTCCAAAATGGTGATAATGGACCGAGATGTCCCTAACCTAACAATGGACCGGAATGTCAATAAACTAGCCCGTCGCCTCAAACACGGCAATAATGGATCGTAATGTCCTTAAACTAAAGCTTCACCTCAATAATGATGATAATGGACCACTACGTCCTTAAACTGGTAACGGACCGAGATGTCCCTAAAGTAACAATGGACCGGAAAGTCCTAAAACTAGTGCGCCATCTCAAACATGGCGCATCTCACCAAATATGACAATATCCACTCTTGAAATCTGTGTTGCAATCAAAGCTCCAATGGCGAAGACTGCAACCCAAGTCCCATTGGCAAACCGATGGGTAAAAAAGAAAAAAAGGAAAAAAACGGTATGTCCACAAGAAAAATGGGCACAGACGAAAACCCGAAAGGACGCCGTGAGTAAAAAAAGCAGGGCTATCGGCAAGCTTTTGAAAACCCGAAAGGGCGCAATCTTGGTTAAAAAAACGGTATGTCCATAAGAAAAATGGGCACGGGCGAAAACCCGAAAAGACACAATCTCGGTTAAAAAACAGAAAAAGAAAAAAATGGTATGTCCACAAGAAAAATGGGCACGGATGAAAACCCGAAAGGGCGTCGTGAGTAAAAATAGCAGGGCTACCGGCGAGCTTGTGAAAACCCGAAAGGGCGCAATCTCGTAAAATTTTCACTTACAAGATCCTCTCGTCTCGTAAGGAGAACTCTCTCTATGAGACCCTTACGGCTCATAGGATTCAAAGCCTTAAGCTATAAGGACCTGGACCTGTTCATAAGCCGTCGTATTCCCCAAGTTTCCCTACAAGCGGTCCAATATTGGCCCTTGTATACAATCTACGGACACAAATAAATGATTACCCCCACTAAGTTCCACCAATGATGAGGAATGTCCTCATATGGTGAACGAAACTTGTAAGTCCTCTCGACTTATAAGAAGAAAATACTCTTTTGAGATCCTTACGACTTATAAGAGAACACAAACTTAGGAATCCCCACGTCTCCCAAGGAGAAAATATGCCTATGAGATTCTCATGACTCGTAGGGAGAAATAACTTTCTGAGACCCTTGTGGCTCATAAAATCTGAAAGTATCAGTCGACAGGATCCTAACCTTGTTTACTAAGCCATCTTTGTTCAAGTCCTTTCAAGGCAAATGATGATTCGCTCCTGGCATATCCCAGTTGCAGCCATACTGATGCCTAAATAGGTGTCAGATTCCAAGTCCTTTCAAGGCAAATGATGATTTGCTCCTGATAATATTCTAATCGCAGCGATGCTGATGCCAAAATTGGTATCAGATCTCAAGTTCCATACTCACAACAAAAAATCAGCGAGTAAAAAATGGATATGATATAGCCAAAATGATGGGGCAACTCGCAATAAAAATCAGCGAGCAAAATATATGCATATAAAAACAGCCGAAATGTTTGGGCAACTCGCAATAAAAAGCAGCGAGTAAAAAGAAAGAATAGCCGAAATGATTGGCCACCGCGATAAAAAGCCGAAATGATTGGGCAATCGCGACTTTCACGATATAAAAAGCTGAAATGATAGAGCATCGCGGAAAGAAATAAAATGAAATAAAACTTTTATCCTACAGGTGAGTCCACATCAACCTCTGTATACAATCCATGGGCATAAACAAAATGGGAACCATATTTTCCTAACAGGCTCCGTCAAAGGGAGAGACAAGTCTTGATGGTTCACAAAACACTAAAGGCTACCTCGACACGCTTCTCGTTACAGCAGACGCAATGTCAACAACGGCGTTCCTTCTCACTCTAGTAGGATGCAGACGTGACGTCAACAAAAGACCCCAGGGTCGAAACAAAATGGAGCCATAGCAAAATTCCTAGCTACAAGTCTTGACCGTTAGTAAAACAACCTAAAGACTATCTCGACATGCTTCTCGTTACAACAGACGCAATGTCAACAACGACGTTCCTTCTCAAGTCCAGCAGGACGCAGACGCGACGTCAACAAAGGACCCCAGGGTCGAAAGAAACTAGAGCCGTGGCAAAATTCCTGGCTCCAAGTCTTGACGGTTCACAAAACAACCTAAAAACTACTTCGATATTATTCTCGTTACAACAGACGCAATATAAACAAAGGCTCCAAAATAGCCAAATTAAAATGAAGCGAAGAAGGCCAAATTCCTAGCTTCACGGTCTTGACAGTAACTCAAATAAAACCCGAAAGACTATAGGAGATCATTTCACACCAGTGCGGAGTGGTTATGACTCATTGGGGCTCCCAAACTGAGCCTAACCTCAAGTAAAAAAGCGGCATGGAAAAATTCCTATCGCTTGCTCTTCCGACGGTCAAACTGCATAAGAAGATTACTTGAAGACGTCTTGTCCAACAGCCGAAGGGATCAGAGACACAACAGTCGCGGGGCTACTCGGACAGCAGTGTAAAGTCTGCATATCGAGGAATGCACCAGCCAACGCGACGGTACCACCGACTAAAACCTTAATACCACAAAGCCAAACGGACCTCTGTCGCAAAGAGCAGGGCTTATCTATGACGTTAGGACAAGTTTTCCTATAAACCCAAGGGAGGTAAACTGAATAAACTCCGAAATAAGTCCATAAACTAGAGACTCCGGAATGAGTGAATAAACTACAAACTCCGAAATAATTCCATGAACTAGAGACTCCGAAATGAGTGAATAAACTACAAACTCCGAAATGAGTTTATAAACTACCTCACGCCAAGACAAGATATCAACAGAAAGAGAAGCGCTAATATGAAATGAAATATTTCTTTTATTCATGAATCAAAATGAATACAAGATACTCTTATTTATGAATCAAAATGAATACAAGTAAAAAAAAAGAGGGAGAATATACAGCGACAAAATTGTCTAAGCCGGCGGACGGGTCAATAAGCCAGAAAGTTCGTCGTTTTTCCGCTGGACTTCTGCTTCGAGCTTTATTAGCGCCGCAAGACGAGTCTCTGCCTGTGCCTGTTGATTCTGGTATGAAGTGAACCGACTTTCAAGCTCTTTCTCGGCGACTTTGTGGGCTTCAACCATCTCACGGGTAAAAATAACAGCTTTATCGAAAGCCACCAGTTCTGTGATAGCCTCTTGAAGCACCCGCCAAATTTCATATGCATGGGTGGTCTTGGTAGTGAACTGAGCTTGAAGTTCCCCTAAAGCTTTTGAAGCCAACCCCCTCGCCGAAAACTTTCGGTTGAGCCTCTTCTCACATGACTGGATAATGGCTGCACATCGTTCGACCCATCCACGCAGGCTCGCTTTTACAGACAAGAGGTCGGAGGGAAGGCGTATGCATTCAATCCCATATAGACAGGCCTCTACTCTGCGGTAATACCCAACCCAGGTGCACACCAATGCCTCGTCATGATAAGTGGAAAGAACAGATAAGGAAGCATTGGTTTCAGCGGTGAATTCTTCGGCCGTGATAGAAGTACCAGCACGAAGATCTTCGATGAGAGCCGCCAGAGAATAAACGCTCTATTTTGCCATCCTCTCAGATGCGCGACGAGCGTAAGGACCTGGTGGCATGGGGATCCGAGACTCTAATGGGGTCAGGGCTGGAAAAGCTGTGAAGATATATATGCTGTCAGCTATATTTTCGAATATAAAGTAAGCAAAACGAAGCCAAAAATAAAACGTCACTTACCTACAGTCATGCACGGCGGGCTTGAGAGATCCCCAGGTCCATCAAGAATCTCGACTTCGTCGTCGGCTTCCAAAACTGTAGTTCAAAATGAAGGGCCGCATCATGATAAAAGTATAAAACAAAAAGGGCAAAAGAATACCGACCTTGGCCGGATGAGAGTACTATGCTTTGTGGGGGTATCACTTGTGGGGACGCCATGTTAAGCAATCGCTGGAAGGTTTTCCTCAGGGAAAGATCCACGATGGAAGCCGCCAGCTCCCGCAATTCTGAGGAAAGTAAAAGTTCAGATAACGGAGGGATCGTTAAACAAAATGTGTATATATAGAAGATTACCTTCGATGCTTCGCCCACCCTGAACTGGAGGGATGGCAGCTTCGGCAGCCTCCTCTACACCCTCAGGTGCATCATTGAGGATATTTGTGAAATTTATAGCGGGCATGGAAGCCTCCAATAAGGGAACGAAAGCCTCCGTGGAAGGCCCCAAGGCGGGGATAACAATTTCAGAAATCTCTTCTCCACCCTTTGGTGCGTCACTAGAGATATCCATGGGATCTATGGCTGACAAGACCACCTTTGCCGGAGGAGTAGACGCTGAAGGGACAGAATCCACCACCGGGAGCTCCACAGCAAGGGTAGTAGCTTCAGTAATCTCCTCTGCACCCTCCGGTGCATAATGAGAGATATTCGTAGAATCCGCAGCCATGGCTCGAGCTGGGCTCAAACCCACTTCCGCTGCAGATGTCCCTGCAAAGTTTTTGCAAAAAAATAAGGAGACGTGAAAGCAATACAAATTACTCGCCAAAAGAAAGACACGAAAAATACGCATACCAATAAGCTAAGAAGCCTGAAGTATGGCTTTTTAGAGCCGTTATTCTTTTCTTATCAAATGCGCTTGCCGAGTTTCAATCGCAAGTGAATGGTTTCCCGTCTTCAGTGAAAGCTCATCTTGAAAAACAACCTAGATGGGCTGTTTGAGAGCCCGATCTTCTTCCATTAATAGAGGACCCTTGTGTACCCTCCATAATGATGGGCCAACGTCATAAAATACAATGAGGGGAAGGCTTTCTTCAGGACGCGCATGTTTTTAGTCTCATCTTGTGAGCGCCTTAAAGCTTCGGCCAAATGCGCGGCCTCCTCGGCAGATGAACCAGGAAAGAGAATAACGTCGTCCGGCTCCTGCATAGATATCGGCTCGTCCTGAATAAAGAGCTCGGATTCATGCAAAGTGTCGAGTAGGCCGGCGATCGATTTCTTTCTCCTTTTAGAGCCTTTGCTAATGCTAGCGGAGGAGCGCTTCCTCCTCATTGGTGCTTTGGCGCGGCGTTGCCCAACTTCGCCTTCGGTGTCACCCTTTGGTGATACCACCGCGGGTGCTTTATCAGAGACTTCCGCCTGGGCTCTAGTACGCACCGGCATACCAGCAGTGTGAGGGGCTGATTCTACTTCTGCGGCTTACGGATAAGCACCGAACCGCTATCCCTTAGAGGATGGCAAACCACCGACCGCGGCCGCAATGGGGAGCTGGTGACCTGGGCCGGAATGGGAGCTCTAATCTTGAAAAGCAACCGTCTCTTCTCTGCAATGACGGGGCCGACCCGATGGCGATACCAACCCTTGAAGGACCCCATAGGCCTCAGAAGATAGCCTGGCTCCGGGATCATGAAGAGGGAGCCAGTGTTTAACCACATGAAGTGGTGAATGACATTGGGTGTAACCTCCAGGGAGAGAGTAGGCTCAACTAAAAATGCCTCGAGAGAAACGCCCTGATTGTAGCCTAACTGCTGGGCGAAGCGATACGGATTATACCGCATGAAGAGAGCAGTGTCATTCTGGCGGAACACCGAATAACCCGACCTGATTGAGTATAGATGCATAATCTCCTTAGGCTTTAAAGCCGGAACCCCACCCTTCGACAAATCAAACAATTGCTGAACGGTCCCCGCTGGAACAAAAGATCGGTGAAAACCATTCTTCTTTCATTTGAGTATGGATTCAGCAGTACGCGGAGAGCCCCTAACTGGGTCGGATTGGGAGCGGAAGCATCAACTAACCGAATGATCTGCAGGAAATTATATGATTCATAAAAATTTGGTCGCTGGTGCGCAACAAACTGTTAGTTATATGTATGCCCTAGAGGCCATTACTGTACATTGGATGTATATTGTAGTGGATGCTGGGACATATATAGGGAGGACTTTCTTGCTCGACATGATAGTATGCTATCTGGTTACTCTTTACCTTAACGTGTACATTGATTGTCTCTCTGTTACATGTTGGTAAAGCCCTTAGGATGTGTACTTGACTACCTAGACTATGATGCAGATCATACTAGTGGGGACAGATAGTCTATAAGTACATCCTTCAAAGTCCCTAGTCGTGGGTGTATCGAGACGGGGCATCTATATACCAGAGTAGACTAGCGTATACCTTCTCGACCCATACAGATGGGCGATGGATGATCCCATATCCATTGGTGTTTGACATCAGAGATGATATGTTAAAAAGTTCGACCGGATATAAATACCCAATTTTTCCCCTGTCGGGAAATTTCCAAGTGTTGGATTTTTCCGTAGTTTAACGACGTTCTAAGTAGTGCAAGTAACTCGATAGACCCTCTAGAAGACAACAAACCTTAACTCGATTATGTGACCGTCTTGAACTGCCCTTTGAACCTTCGGGTTTGGGGCAGTACGGCGTGCCACATGTGAGGCGTTGGCTTGACCCTTCTACGGCTGGACCGTTGGTACTGAGGCACGAACTGAATGTTGTTAGACTTATTTCATGTGTTGATCTGTATCGGGAAAACTTGGGTGTTCGAATGTTCGATCGAAAAGTTTAACATTTTCTATTTTATCTGGAATGGGATACAATAATTGGAATTCACAAAGAGTTATGAGATAACTGAATGAATGTTATAAACATAGCAGTTTAGTCTCACTTGATCGGTTGCCACGGAATTTTGATGTGATCAAAAGTCCGTCGCAATCACGTAGTGTACGCGGATACTCGCCGGGTAAACTTAATAGACAGCCTCACTCCATAGCCCCGACCAAGTGACTGCAGGAGAACCCCGTCGCCGAAAGCATCCGTTCGCGTGCTCGCGGTAGCGGTGTTCCGCCTTGGTGCACTTCGTCGACGGTATCAGGGGTGCTGCCTCCTACTAAAGTTTGCGACGAGCATTCGATCAGTTTTTCGGGAATCTTGTTGAATTGCCCGACTTGATATTGAAAAGTGTTTTCGATAATGAGACTAAAATGCGGGGTTTATAATTGTTAGGCATGCGATGTCTAAGTAATTCATTTGGTCAGGCATACGATGTCTGAGGTGGTTGCGGATTCCAACTGTTGTAGTTTTACACTTTCTTTTCTGTGACCGTAAGTGTAATATGTGATATCGCCGGTTTCGTTGCTATATGTCAACGACAATTGGGATGCGCATATTTACTTACGTTGATGACATGTGATGTTATGTGTTGCTGGATATGTTATATTGGATCGTCGTGTTTGAATAGCCGGGGTTTTTTTCGTGAGATGAGTGTTTTTCATTTTCATTCATGTAAAAACTTGTATGTAATATTCTTTTATTGGGGCACTTCCAAGTTGCGGAAGATGTCACCGTTTGTATATTATTTTCTTTTCCGCACTAGGATAGACCCAAGGAGGGGAGCACAAGTAACCGGGTTCTGGAGTCCAGTGGGAGACCAACTCGAGGAGTCGAGTCCGGGTCTCCTAACTCTAGAATTGGTAAGGTTGCTTGCCGCTCTCGTAGGGGTCTAGGGGTGTGGGTTTGGTTATTCATCGCGACCGTGGAATCCGTGTTTTATACTGGCTCGTATTGAAAACACGGACGTCCTAGTATATCCAATATTTCATATGATTCTTCTGCTGCGATATCTGTGATGTGATCATGTGATGTTCTTTGATAGATACTGTATATAGTATATATGATATATTATATAGATGTTACTTATGTTTTACACCCGCGCT
Source organism: Agapanthus africanus (assembly GCA_030015575.1). Lineage (NCBI taxonomy): Eukaryota > Viridiplantae > Streptophyta > Magnoliopsida > Asparagales > Amaryllidaceae > Agapanthus > Agapanthus africanus. The sequence continues at coordinate 630,701,965 of CM057342.1, forward strand.
AGCCCTGCCTCGCTCTGCCGTTAGTTACCTAACCTAACGGTGCACGGGGGGACATCGAGGCGAATGCGGATGGCATAAGTGTACGTCGTATTTATCTGTGATGTTTAGGTACATAATTGATGGGACTTCATTAATGTGATTAATGAAAATAAAAGAAACCTAAGATGTTGTAGAATCGAATTTCAAAATAAAACAGGTAGCTACAGTTCTTGCTTTGCACAGCGGTATATGTGATATATCCTGCACCTTATTCGATGAGGAAAGGACCGAGATCCCTTCACCGGGAGTGACTCCTTTAGCAATAACTGGCAGATGCTACACACTCGGTTTGTCTTTTGATTGCTTTTAAGTGTTTTTGCTTTGCACAGTGATATATATGATATATCCCGCACCTCATTCGACGAGGAAAGGACCGACGATCCCTTCACCGGGAGTGACTCCTTTAGCAAAACTGGAAAAGCCTCAAAAGCACTCCATTTTAAAATCATTCGATCCTACAACGATATCAAGTTCATTACGCAATAGGTTTTCAGAAAAACCTGTCGTAGCCCTCCGTCATTTCAGATAAGTACTAGTTAGTATTCGTGCTGCGGTAGTTTGGCATTCGTCAAGGCGTAGTGTACGGTAGCTAACTAGTATTTATCTGCTTAGGCATATGATGCGATTGGATTAGGGTATTCGTACGGCGTTGTTTGGCATTCGTCAAGGGTCGTGCGGGTGGGTTTAATTCGATCAAGAAATGTACGGGTTGAACTTGACTAGTGGACTATGGGTTGTTTGGCATTCGTCAAGGTCATAGAACACTAGGGGCAAAATATTATCGGGAATTTCAAGTATTGAAATTTGCAATGAGATTGCATACCTTCTATGAGATAGTTGGATCCCGATACCCGCTGCGAGTAAGTGTTACTCCTGGGAGAGTTTTATACATTACAATTAGCCGATCAAGTAGGTGTCTAGAAAGGTGTTAACGAGGTTACGCCTCTGGGAAAACGAGGTTTACATTAATTAGGTTCGTGCGAAAGCACGGGGGACCTCCCTCAAAGTACCGACACTGGCCTGGCTGAAAGATTGGCGAACTTGTAGTGTGTAATTAATCCCGGCTAGTCTTTCCTTTTAGGGTTTGAAGGAAGATTTGATAAAAAGCAGTGGGAGCCATCCTGATTAGATAAAATAATAACCAATCTATTCTTGAAAGAGCGCACGCTGAGTGTTTTCTTCTCACTCTCTCCAGGTAGCGACCATATCACGCCTTAATCAAGATAATAATACGGATTATTGACCGAACCCGCTTGTTATACTGAGCTGGGGAACGTTGGTCCCGCTCCAACTTATAATTGTTATAAGACAGAGCAGGAAATTGGGGAATACTAGATTTCCCGTGCCGCCCAAACGAAGAAAGTGCATATGATGCATCTCCTTCGGGTGTGTTCATTACAAAGAACTGTTTCTCAGTATCCTCTGCATCCTGGGTATATGATACCGGATCAGGATCCCAGAAATGTAATATGTTACATAGGGCTACAAAAGGGTAGAAAAACTGAGAACGGGTGATAAGTTTCATGAGGCAGAAAACGGGGCAAGTGTTGCAGCCAAGTCTGTTGGTCACTGTCACCCTGTATTACAATACATTGATTCTGAACGAATGTTATTAGATACCGAACCTGTTATGCAAAATCATATCTGTCTCTTTATTAGTAAAGAAACGATAAAATTTTGTACTGTTGGACAATATTTTGAACATTTCCTATATCAAAAGTTGATCGGTTCAGGCACGTTATCTAAAAGCATTAATGTTCTAAATCAAACTACAGTTCTTAGTATACAGATCACACACAAGAGGAAGAGTTCAGACATGAACGAATTCTTCTTGAGGTATTGTAGACTAGGTCATATCAATGCGACCCGACTAGCTGAAGTTACATGTAGATGCATATTCAAATCAGTTTGAATTTACATCTTGTGAAACTCGCCAGTCATGTCACAAAGATAAGATGACCACAGCTTTGTTTATTGGAAACAGAGAAAGAGTTAGTAAACTCTTGGGATGATACATGTTGATGTATGTAAGGTCCCCTGTCTACACATGCCAGGACTGGTTCTTTGTACTTCATTACATTCTCTGATAATCTCTCAAGATTCAGACATATGTTCCTGTTGAAACATGAGTCCGAGCCTTTTGAGATATTCACAGAATATAAGCGAGAAGTAGAGAACCAAAATACGGGTATAAGGATTATGTCCTATGATGAGATCAGGGAGGAGAATACTTAAGCACGGAAATACTGGACTATTCTAAAGGAGAATAAGATTCTCTCTCAGCATTACTCCTCCGTATACACCATAGCAAGATGGTATATTGTAAGTGCACGGCGGCACCCCGGCCGTCAAACCGACGCCGGAATGCGGAAGCGGTGAAAAACTTAAATTTTGCGGACTTAGCAATCCGGCACCACCGCGCACTAAACACCCGGATCGAACCATTAACTAGTCTAAGCTATCTACAAGAATGGGTTAGAGATATACCGACGATCCAAGTCCTCCGGTCTTCTCGTCATGGTCCCGATCTCCTGCGGAATGTTCCGTCTCCTCCTCATCGCCGGAAGTGCACCACGTCGCCTACATCGTTTACGGGCTCCCACCTCAATGCCGAGGCAACTCGGGCACGAAGCCGGCTACTCGACGTGCCCAAGATTCGTTGTAGAATGTGTAGTAGAACTTGTGTCTCTTTTGGGGTAGTGGAGGTTGCCATTGGTGGAGGGATTCAAGGAGGTTTTTGGATGAACAAGAGAGCAATTTTCATAGCACCATGAGAGAAGAAAATGCCACACCAAAAAATGAATCAATCCCCATCCCCTCTTGGAATGGCCGGCCCACACCCCCTTTGTGTGATTGGAGAGAGTAAAAGAGAGCAAGGTCAAGGGGTGGGTGGAAGCAATGATGCAAGAGGGCATCATGAAAGAATATGATCACAAGCAAAAACCACACACAACCACAACCATCATCAACAACCATGATGCTAACAAAGTCAAGCCATCATGAAGTATGAAGTCAAGCAAGTCAAAGGAGGGTGCTATCATGATACAACAAAATGCAAAGACCCCCTTCCACAAATGCCTATTTGCAACAATGCAAATAAGCCCTCCTCCACCAATCTTCGGCCAATGAACGGAACAATGGGAATTGGCCGAAACGGAAAGCAAACTGGCAACTCCAGAAAACTGGTCCCGTAATAAATTACGGGAAAAACCCCGATACTGTGCATACACACCCGCATCTGTATTTCGACCGAAATACAAATGCAATGAGACAAAGTCTACACTGTACTATACTAGGATCCGGCTTAAACCAAAGCCGGCAAGTAATATCTGTTCGATCCTGATCCGTGCAATACCGCACGTATCTGATCGAACCCTGCCTTATAACCATACGGCCTATAGTACAGACTGTCCGATCTTGATCCGTGCAATACCGCACGTATCTGATCAGACCTTGCCATATCTCCATACGGCCTCTACAACCTTTCGCCCGAAAGCTGAGTAACTGTAATTGTGGTGGACTCTAAAGACTCGTCAATACTATGGCTGTGGATTTAACCACTAGCACGTCAGAGGTATATGCCAATACGTGACGGGCCACCAGCTATTGACCAAAAGGGACGTCGATGAGGAAGCTCACCCCGACACCCAACTGAGCCTGTCAGTGACAATATCCGTGCAGTCCGGTCCGTTCGTCTATGAGTATCGCATGGCGGGCCTAGGGGGTTGGTAAAAGTCAGACCCCCAAAAGCGGTACAAGTCGTGTCGGAGTGTAGCCCAGAACACCCTGAGATACTACTGGAATACCTACCAGTAAATCTCCTTGCCTTGGCCAAGGACTTTGTGTAATGGCTCTCCTAGACACAGCACGACCTCACCCCCAATACCGGGAGAGACGAACCCCTGAAGATACGCTCACTGCCTCCATATGGCTCGGGACTGTACCCAACTAAAACCTGTTTGCACGACTCCTTTGAGCCGTGGTAGGGTAGTAATCAAAGTACAGTGGGAACTCACACGAGACAAATGACGATCCCCAGGTCGATGAACTAACCTGCACACATGTCACCAGGGAACTGCCATCTGACGTCTGGTATATGACCAACTAGCATGTTCCCGGCGAGTCCTGTCCGGTGTACTCATAACCCAATGAGCACCTGTATACATCTTAGGTGATCCAACTGACACCAGTGGCTTGTGAGACCGGCCACCGCCCCTCGTCGGGGTCTCGACTGTATACACTAGTCTACTAATGGAGTATCGATGCCCAGTCTCGAAACTCCCACGACTAGGGACCTTTTAAGGATAAGCTTATAGACCCCAGCTCCCACTTATATGATCGCCCTCATACTGCTGGTGGTCAAGCAAGAATCCTAGGGGCTCTATCAACGTGTAATAGCGACGTGTCAGGTCACCTAAAGCAGTACACGATGATAAAGGTAAACCAGATAGCATACTATCATCTCGAGTAAGACTGTCCTACCGGGATAGGTCCTCCCTCAATCATTACAATCACGTACCTGTGACCTAATAATTGACTCTGAGGGCACTATCTCCAACAATCTCCCACTTGCACTCAAGGCTAATTATTGCGATGTCGCATACTCACAGCCCGTGTGATACCGAACATCCAACTCCTCTACTAGTCAGTCTCACAAAGCTCGTTTGCGGAACTATTGCGTTCGAGGAATAGCCTCAGTGAGTGGATCCGCTTAGTTGTTTCTTCCTTTGTCTCTTTATATCTCAAGTTCACGGAGAAAGCCATCTCCCGAAATGAGCAATATCAGTCTTAGAATATGTCTGGATGTCTGATGGGACGTAGCTCATAAATGAACTCCAAATCCAAACTTCTTAGACTGTATTGACAACTGAACTTAATCAGTGTCCTGCGCGCCATGCCTCCCTCAGTATTGCCTTGGACCACCTGTCCAAAATACTGCCCCTCATCAGAAGGAAAACTATAACTCTGACAACCTCCTTGTCGTCCATGTCACCTTGGAAGCCTGGAATGATAACTGTCTCCTGAATGAGGCTGTCGTTATCATATCCCTAGAACATCCACTTATGTTCTAAAACTGCTTCCGACCGTTTCTCCAGGATGGGATCAATGTCAACTTATTGCATCTAGTGCAAGAACAACATCTGGTGTGGTACTTGACATCTCATGATTGACTCAATTGCCTAAGCAAGTGATCTGCCAATCATGCACATCCCTCTCCCCTTTAGTCTGTAAGACAGCTTCAGAGAGGGTGACTCCATCACCTGCAGGTATACTACCGTGCCAGGAGTCGTCCATCCTAAATACTCTTAGAATGCTGTCAAGTACCCTGATTGGGAAACCACCCAAATCTAGATCTAAGACCATAGATCTAGTAACCAGTATGTCTGATATAAAATCCATTTCCTTTGTGGAGAAACAACTGTGTGACGACCAAAGTATAACCGATCGTAGTGTAGGAGTTTCTTTTCCTACTCTGTGTATATCATCCAAACACCAGGATATCACACCCTACTACCTTCTCAACAGATCCATCCCCTATTCTGATGAAGTCAAACCCATGACTGTCACGTCAGAAATAGATGATCTATCTCCGCTACATCTGCTCTAGTCTATAAATATACATAATCAACCTGTCCACCAATGCTTCCGCTGCTCCCACTGACTACGACAACCCTCTGGCAGAGTCATATAGACGTACACTTCTAAAACTGGTTTAGAACGACGCTATACTCATCTTCCCGCCGGGTCTCGTAACCTGGAACAACAGCAATGGCAATTGTGGGTAAACAAGAACTTCCCTGTCACCGTCCTTGAGGCTACCGTAGTGCCTCTCGGGTGCCTGAAGTTACCCACCTTATCTGCGGAGTGGCCAATGGAATGTCAATCCTTATTGAATCTTTAGGTTCCTTATCAAATCTTCAGTAATCGTTTGTGGTTCTGGAATCACTTCCAGTTCTACCATACTCCCACTACTGTTTTCTGAAAAAATCCATTTTTAATAAAACTGTGGCGAGTCTAGAACAATATCGCTATTGTTCATCCAGATGGTAGAAAGTCAACCCTTGTCATAGCCTGGGTCAACCCACAAACAGCCATTACAGAAACGTGCCTTGAGTTGTCCAGTGTCTGGTTTTAATCATAAACCGGACAACTCCCCGTACCTTAACATCGTTAAGATATGAACTGTTCTATATCCAATATAGAACCAGAGGCACTGATTTAATTGAACCAGATTCAAATCATGCAGCTGTCTCCAGCGCATGTGAGCTAAATGGAAGTAGGCCGATCAGCGTTACTCAACTTAGGAATGCCTCTAATTATGAGTAACCTGAAAGAGAAGCAAGATCTCTTTATCATTACTATCAACTGAATACCATACACAAGTATCTACATCTTCGATCTCTTTGAAGAATCCCGATACTTACTACACCTGGTTCTCTACTCTATTCAAATACCTATAACTTCTCAAAATTCGGACCCTGTGTTTCCGCGAAACACCTGTCTAAAAAACTAGAGAAGTCATAAGTAAACCGAATATAGTACGAGGACCAACCCCTCTGTCCTGATGGACCCTGGACAACATACAATACTCTGTATAAGTCCCTTGAGTCTGATAACTCATTCACTGTGTGTCGTAGGTTGAAAACTGTACTTATGGTTAAGAAGAATTACACCGCTGTTTGATGCTCCTTACCTAACCATCCACTGATATAGGTAAATGTCATCGACATAATATCAAAAGGTATATCTCACTCTATGAAAATAGACGTACAGATATATCAATTTGAAATTGGTGCACAAGAGCGGATATTCAAAACCAAATATTTGCCGACCGGCAAACAGCCCAGGTGATTTCCTCAAATATCACCGATTACAACGAATCCCGATATAATGAGGATAATCACCCAATTCCCAATAACTTACTCCCACTCATCATCTGTAAAACCATACGGATGTGAGAATCGTACCTGGTAAATACATACCCTGGAGTAAGTATCTAATCGGGAAATCAGTTTTCCTTTAACATTACACAGTGAAACTGAAACATTGAAATGTTCCGATGGGGTATTCTGGTATTCCTAGTAATGCCTCTTCCAGATTCACGACTGTAACCGTATAGTTCTTTGCCACCTCTCGAAATCCCTTCATATGTCTTTAGTCTTTACCTTCTGCACACCCTTTTAGGCCAAATGGTTTTCTTCCTTCTCTACCGTTCGGCACCGGCCTATGGTTTGGAAGAAGACTATCCAATAAGCATAATGGGTGTACTGTCCCAATCCTAGGAACACTCGCAATGAGAGAGGGTGAAGATAAAAGACAACCGAATAAACCTTATTCCTATTTCTCCTGGACCAGAATCCATCCCCGAACTGGAACAAGTTCCATTCGAGTTCGTATATAACCATACGATGGAGTATCCAAATAAACTGTGGATCTTCGTAGTGATACGGAGTGTCCTGGAGAAATACAAAGGTGATATGGGAGTGGTAACGAAATATTTGGTTTGGTCGTGAATATCTGTTGCAATTTACTTTGCCCTCTTACTAATCCCTTGCTTTGTCTGAACTTAATACCTTCTGCACACCATCGTTATGCTAATTGGTTTTCTTCATTCCCTACCGGTCGGCACCAGCCTAAGGTTTGGAAGAAGACAATCCAATTTGCGTAATAGGTGTACTACCCCTAAACCAAGGAGTACTCGTAACCTGAGAGAGGGTAAAAGGAAAAGACAACTGAATAATCCTATCCGTTTTCTCCAGAACCGGAAACCATCCTCGAATAAATTCTTTCGAGTTCGTATCTAACCATACGATGGTTTTGTCCAATGGAAGTGGACGTTCGTAGTAAAACGGGGTGTCCTGGAGAAAAGGGTAAAAGTAGGAGTGGCAATGAGGTTTGCAACTCTGATAATCCAAAAGCCGGTGTTTAAGAAGGTTCGGTCAACTTGGTCACTGAGTCAAAGTCTTAGGGTCGGGTCAAATGGTCGCTGCCAGAGAGAGAGAGAAAAGAAACACTCAGCGTGCACTCTAACCTAGATCAGAATGGTTACCAATTTATCCAATCTGGAAACCTCCCACTGTACCTCAAATTCTCCTCCAAACCTGAAAGAAGAATTAGTCGGGGTTACCCGAGGAGTAAACTAACCCATCAGTGGGAATCGGGATCCAACTATCATCGCATGATAACGTGACGGAATCCGCTCACGCTATAACACTCCAGAAGGTATGCGCATATCTGGCAAGTTTCAGTTCTTTTGAAACTCCCGATGTGATTTCTGCCCCATGCTCTTATGACCTTGACTTTGGCCAACATATCATAAGTCACATGTCAAGTTCTACCCGTCATTCTCCAGGTTAATTTGAATCCACCCGTACATACCCTTGACTTTGGCCAAAATGGCAGCACGACTGTCCCAAACCAACGCATCTATCTATGCTGCATATGAATAACCAACAGCTACCAAACACTGTGCCTTGACTTTGGCCAACATACACAGCTTGAATACTATTGACTACCCATATGAAACGACGGAGGGCTACGAATGGTTTCTGGCGAAAACCTTTAACGTAATGAACTTGATATCGTTGAAGGAACGGATAGCTTTTTAGAAAATATAGTGACGAAAACCTTTACTAAAGAGGTCACTCCCGGTGAAGGGATCTCGGCTCTTTCCCCGTAGAATGAGGTGCAGGATATTCCAACTGAATACCACGATGCAAAGCAAAAGTAATCGGCTATAGTGAAGTTAATGCCCTGACGCAAACTTCTGTCCAAGGGGTCACTCCCGGTGAAGGGATCTCGGCCCTTGCCTCGTCGACTGAGGAGCAGGATATTCTAATGAATACCACGATGCAAAACAAAAGTAAACGTCCTTGCAATAACAGCTTTTTGAAAAGTGTTCTAACAACATCAGATTAGGTTTGTTTTTAACTTGCATTGATCCGAATCAACGCAGACCCATCAATTGATCACACCAAAAAGAACGAAAATATACTGATGTACGTATATGCCATCCGCATTCGCCACTGGGTCCCGTCATTACCCGTTAGGTTAGCTAACTAACGACAGAGCGGGGACTGGACTAGCGCGGATGTAAAACATATACAACATCTACTAATATATATACCAATATATTATATTCGCTCAAGGCGTGAATAAAAAGCAACATCACAGAAATATACAGCATCACAGAAACAATACAGATATCTGGGATCCCCGGGTTTCACAGAGCCGTTGAAACCCGACGTTCCCCTGGTCGTGTGGATAGCCTGTGCAATGAAAACCTAGACCCCTACGGGCGCGGCAAGTTACCCGCCAAAACCTGAAGCGAGGCAGCCCCCTTCAGCGCCGTGAATAGACCACCCAGCACTTCACGGAATCCGGTAACTTGGGCACCCCTCCTGGGTCAACCTCTACCCCCTACGAGTGCGGCGAATAGCCCGCCAATCCTAGAGTGAAGCCCCCTCCGTCCCAATGCCATGAGATGCGGGCTTGTTGCCCTCCAGAACCCGGCTATCCGTGCACCCCTCCGCGGGGCAATCCTAGTACAGAAAGTAAAATATACATACACCGGGTACATCGACCGCAACCAGGTCGTGCCCCAAAATAATAATACAATCAGGCAGTGACGGCTGTCCACATGTCGGACGCTCGGCCCGCAGTATCAAATGTACATAATACAACAAAACTGTACTAGCATTGCATCCAGGCTATCCCCCACGACCGATCCGCAACATCACAGCAAAAACAAAACATCAACGTGAAAGTCACGTTCGCAAATCCGTCTAACCGGGCTATAGCAGTTAGACCGGATTTACCGATCAAGTGACATTCACGGTCGCAGATATAATGTAAATACTGTGAAAAATATGTTTAAAAATTTCCGATTGATCAAACAATTAACAAGTGGGCCCCAAAGAAAACTGTAGCACTCACAGAAACAATTGGCCCAATTTTAATATTCCAAAGACCATAATTTAAGCCTAGAAAGCCTCTGGAAAAAAATGGTGCAGTGATTGCTACAGGGTGCGGCGGAAGAGCGGCATAATTGGGGATAGTGCGGCGCTTCCGCGCTCCGACTATGGTATCACTTCATCAAATTTTTACAGAGTGCTTAGATTTTCCAGTACATCAATATTTTACAACCTGAAAAAATTTTCGACATTAAAAATTTCCAACAGAAAACTGATGCGACAAAATACGGGTTTTTGGACTTTTTGATCGATCGGAAATGCAAACACATTACACAAAGCTAGACTAAGTTAATGGCGAGGCTCTGATACCACTGTAAGTGCACGGCGGCACCCCGGCCGTCAAACCGACACCGGAATGCGGAAGCGGTGAAAAACTTAAATTTTGCGGACTTAGCAATCCGGCACCACCGCGCACTAAACACCCGGATCGAACCATTTACTAGTCTAAGCTATCTACAAGAATGGGTTAGAGATATACCGACGATCCAAGTCCTCCGGTCTTCTCGTCATGGTCCCGATCTCCTGCGGAATGTTCCGTCTCCTCCTCGTCGCCGGAAGTGCACCACGTCGCCTACATCGTTTACGGGCTCCCACCTCAATGCCGAGGCAACTCGGGCACGAAGCCGGCTACTCGACGTGCCCAAGATTCGCTGTAGAATGTGTAGTAGAACTTGTGTCTCTTTTGGGGTAGTGGAGGTTGCCATTGGTGGAGGGATTCAAGGAGGTTTTTGGATGAACAAGAGAGCAATTTTCATAGCACCATGAGAGAAGAAAATGCCACACCAAAAAATGAATCAATCCCCATCCCCTCTTGGAATGGCTGGCCCACACCCCCTTTGTGTGATTGGAGAGAGTAAAAGAGAGCAAGGTCAAGGGGTGGGTGGAAGCAATGATGCAAGAGGGCATCATGAAAGAATATGATCACAAGCAAAAACCACACACAACCACAACCATCATCAACAACCATGATGCTAACAAAGTCAAGCCATCATGAAGTATGAAGTCAAGCAAGTCAAAGGAGGGTGCTATCATGATACAACAAAATGCAAAGACCCCCTTCCACAAATGCCTATTTGCAACAATGCAAATAAGCCCTCCTCCACCAATCTTCGGCCAATGAACGGAACAATGGGAATTGGCCGAAACGGAAAGCAAACTGGCAACTCCAGAAAACTGGTCCCGTAATAAATTACGGGAAAAACCCCGATACTGTGCATACACACCCGCATCTGTATTTCGACCGAAATACAAATGCAATGAGACAAAGTCTACACTGTACTATACTAGGATCCGGCTTAAACCAAAGCCGGCAAGTAATATCTGTTCGATCCTGATCCGTGCAATACCGCACGTATCTGATCGAACCCTGCCATATAACCATACGGCCTATAGTACAGACTGTCCGATCCTGATCCGTGCAATACCGCACGTCTCTGATCAGACCTTGCCATATCTCCATACGGCCTCTACAACCTTTCGCCCGAAAGCTGAGTAACTGTAATTGTGGTGGACTCTAAAGACTCGTCAATACTATGGCTGTGGATTTAACCACTAGCACGTCAGAGGTATATGCCAATACGTGACGGGCCACCAGCTATTGACCAAAAGGGACGTCGATGAGGAAGCTCACCCCGACACCCAACTGAGCCTGTCAGTGACAATATCCGTGTAGTCCGGTCCGTTCGTCTATGAGTATCGCATGGCGGGCCTAGGGGGTTGGTAAAAGTCAGACCCCCAAAAGCGGTACAAGTCGTGTCGGAGTGTACCCCAGAACACCCTGAGATACTACTGGAATACCTACCAGTAAATCTCCTTGCCTTGGCCAAGGACTTTGTGTAATGGCTCTCCTAGACACAGCACGACCTCACCCCCAATACCGGGAGAGACGAACCCCTGAAGATACGCTCACTGCCTCCATGTGGCTCGGGACTGTACCCAACTAAAACCTGTTTGCACGACTCCTTTGAGCCGTGGTAGGGTAGTAATCAAAGTACAGTGGGAACTCACACGAGACAAATGACGATCCCCAGGTCGATGAACTAACCTGCACACATGTCACCAGGGAACTGCCATCTGACGTCTGGTATATGACCAACTAGCATGTTCCCGGCGAGTCCTGTCCGGTGTACTCATAACCCAATGAGCACCTGTACACATCTTAGGTGATCCAACTGACACCAGTGGCTTGTGAGACCGGCCACCGCCCCTCGTCGGGGTCTCGACTGTATACACTAGTCTACTAATGGAGTATCGATGCCCAGTCTCGAAACTCCCACGACTAGGGACCTTTTAAGGATAAGCTTATAGACCCCAGCTCCCACTTATATGATCGCCCTCATACTGCTGGTGGTCAAGCAAGAATCCTAGGGGCTCTATCAACGTGTAATAGCGACGTGTCAGGTCACCTAAAGCAGTACACGATGATAAAGGTAAACCAGATAGCATACTATCATCTCGAGTAAGACTGTCCTACCGGGATAGGTCCTCCCTCAATCATTACAATCACGTACCTGTGACCTAATAATTGACTCTGAGGGCACTATCTCCAACATATATCGGGGCAGAGCAATCACACCCTATATGATAAGGTGTGCTCTATGATGAGTACTACTGAGTTACCTTTTTCCTTTTGGGAGTTATGCGCTTGAGAAGCTGCATACCTATTGAATAGGGTTCGAATCAAATCAGTTGCCTACCACTTCATATATGATATGATAAGGGAAGAGCCCATCTCTTAAGTTAGTTAAGATTTGGGGTTGTCCGGCCTATGTCTGAAAAGCAAAATCCGGACAAGCTCGAGGCAAGGTCAGTCATGTAGAACTGGAAATGTTCTAGCTATACAAAACTGCAGCTGAAGAATTGACAGAACCAAAGGATTCAATAGTTACCAACGAACCTCAGCCTCTCCGCCGATCTAGTAGGGTTTCTCACCCACCTGAGAGATACTTCGGTTTCTCTATGACAGTGGAAGGGAGGATTGCATCATGAGATGATGACCCAACTAGTTTCGACCTGGCCATCAGGAGTAGGACTCTGTGAGAATGGCTGGATGTTTATCGATCTGAGATGGAATCCTTATACACCAACAAAGTATGGACTTTGGTTGCTATATCTGAAGGGTTAAATCCCCATCAGGAGCAAGTATATCTTGAGAAGATTACTTGGTGTACATCGAAAAGTTGAGACTTTCAAAGCTAGACTTGTTAAAAGTTTGCATCATTGACCAGGTGTGGATTATGATGAAACCTTTTCAAGTAGCTATGCTTAAGTCCATCCAGATCCTACTTGTCACGGCTACATACCATGACTGCGATATCTGGTGGTTGGGTGTCTTGACAGCTTTTCTAAATGATTATTTAGAAGAGAGCGTCTGCAAATACACAGCCAGAGGGCTTCGTAGACAGTGGGAGCAGCGGAAACGTGTGCAAGATGCTTTATAGGATAAAGCAGGCATCGCGGAGTTGGAACATCTGTTTTGATGGATTAGTCAAAGAGTTTGACATCATCAAAATGGTAGATGAACCTTGTATAAACAAAAAGGGTAGTAGGGAGTATGGTGGTGATCCTCGTAGAGTACGTGGATGACATACTCTTGATAAGAAAGGAGTTTCTTATGCTACGCTCGATCAATCTCCGTTTATCACAAAGATTCTCCGTGTAGGATCAAAATGATACCTCCTAAATCCTGAGTTTTGGATCTATGAGATAGATTTAATTGGATGTTGGGATTCTCACTAGTTGTAGTGAGATGATATCAATCGATCCTGGGGAGAATCACTGGAAGGGTTCCAGGGTGATAAAGACGACTGAATGTCAGTCGCAGGCATTGTCTTTACCCTCAGTAAAGGGACGGTATGTTGGAAGAGTTCCAAGCTAGATACCCTGGCATACTAGACGATAAAGGTTGGATACATCGCTACTTAAGATGCTACCAAAGAGGCTGTTTGGGTATATATTGGTTCATGAGATGAACTATGTTCCTCCCATTGTGTGACAATGGAGTTGTGGCTTATGCCAAGGAACGCAGGTCCCATCAGTGATCCAGACATATTCTAAGGCAGTATCACCTGATCGTGGAGATGGTTGATCTCCAGGTGATCAAGGTTAGGAGGGCAGACTCAGAGGACAACACGGCGGATCCACTCGCGAAGGCCTATTCCCAGAGAGAGACTTTTATGGGATGGTTGAGTATGAGATACTACAACCACTGCTACAGATGGCCCTAGTGCAAGTGGGAGATTGTTAGTTATATGTATGCCCTAGAGGCCATTACTGTACATTGGATGTATATTGTAGTGGATGCTGGGACATATATAGGGAGGACTTTCTTGCTCGACATGATAGTATGCTATCTGGTTGCTCTTTACCTTAACGTGTACACTGATTGTCTCTCTGTTACATGTTGGTAAAGCCCTTAGGATGTGTACCTGACTACCTGGACTATGATGCGGATCATACTAGTGGGGACATGGTAGTCCATAAGTACATCCTTCAAAGTCCCTAGTCGTGGGTGTATCGAGATGGGGCATCGATATACCAGAGTAGACTAGCGTGTACCTTCTCGACCCATACAGATGGGCGATGGATGATCCCATATCCATTGGTGTTTGACATCGGAGATGATATACGGGTGCTCAGTAGAGACTGGGTACACTGGACGGACTCGCCGAGAACTCCCAGATGGTATTATACCTGACGTCAGATGGCAGTTCTCTGGTGACACTGGTACAGAGTAGTCTGTTGACCCGAGATCGTCATAGAGTCTTGTGTGGTTCCCACTGTGCTTTGATTTCCATCTTACCACGTCCAAGAGGGCGTGCAAAACGGTGGTTTTTGGGTACAGTCCCGAATCACATGGAGGCAATGAGCGATAGGAGGGGATTCGTCTCTCCCGGTATAGGGGGTTGATGTTGCGCTGTGTTCGATTGGCTATAACAGGAAATCCCTGGCCAGGGTTGCTGAGATTTACTGGTAAGTGTTACCAGTAGTTTCTCGAATTGTTATAGACCTCATATCGACACGACTTATCGAGCTATTGGGGTCTGACGTTTACCACCCATAGGCGAGATATGCGACATATCATACGATCAGACCGGAATGTACGGTAGTGTTACTGGTTGGATTCACGGGAGTGTGAGCGGGCTTGCTCGTCGATCTTCAGATCGCTCAATACCCGGGTGGCCGTTACGTTTAGCAGACCGCTTTGCAGCTTGTGGGTGTTTGATATGATCATCACCTGCTGCCGGCGTATTGACGAGTCTTTAGAGTCCTACACAGAGGTTTCCTGGCTCAAGCGAAACGAAATAGGAGCGCATATGAGATATGTGCGGGACCGAGAATAATGCATGTATGTGATACCGTATTCTATTCTCGCGATGAATGTGTCGAATGGTTATATGCGATATAACCTAGTTATCGAATCGAGGGTTGATTCGATAAGCCGATACATTGGATACTAGTCGGTTATATGCGATATGACCGGATCGTTAAATCAAGTGTTGATTTAATGATTTAATGCATAATTATATATTTGATATATTACTTTGCGTTAACTAGTATTGGTTCACTTTAAATGGATTTTCTCACTCGGATGTGCACATTGTATATGTGATATATTTTTTGTGCACTTGATTGTATCATGTTTGATGATACATGTTTTCTAGGGTTTTTGTGTAAAGATCAAACTATGGTTACATGTTAATGGTTAGGGTTATGTTTTATTCACTTATTTATTTATTTATTGATTTTTGGAAAAATGATAAGCATAAAGGAAAATGGTGGCTTTGTTTGTTTTCTAGTTGAAGCTTCATGAAGCTTTGACCAAAGTGACCATTTTGTCTCATGCTTAACCCTAACCACTCCATTAACCCTAGTTTAATCTCTACACTTGACCATGGTTCATGATATGATAAGTATTGATTTTCTTTTCAATATTAATTAACTTATCATAACACTTTCTTTTTCTTCTTCTTCCTTGAACTCAAGAAGAAAACCTTGACTTCATCAATGGTGATTGATGGAAATGAGTGAGAAATCCAATTCTAAAGTCTACCCACTTCTTATATCTTCATCCTCTACCTCTTGCCAAGTGGTAGAGTGTGTTTCCTTCACAAATTTTCATGGCTTGGTGAAGGTGGAGCTTGATCCAGCGATGCCTCGACGTAGATCATCTTCGGCATGGACATCGACGACCTAGCTCGCCATTTATCCGACGAAGCCGACGCTAGAGCCCGGGAATTCATTTGGACAGCAAAGGGACTTCGTTGCGGAGCTATGGAGGTGGAGCACCGGATCTACAAAGGTTGTATTTCCGTTTCTTTGTAGTTAAGTTGTTAACTAGATTATTTTTTTCGCCTAGAAATCTAGCCAACGATCCGTAGTTTAGGGTTTCTCGGCACCGTAAAATTTTAAATTGGCATGGTTGATGCCTTGTGAGACCTCATGAGGGTGCCTAGGAACCCTACAGTTTGGTTGTTTTTGCTTGCGTAGGCTATAGGTTCTAACCTATAAGCGCACCGTGTGCCGTATCGATTTTCCGGACTTGATTTTAATAGCATTGCGGCTGTGTGTTTATTGTAGGTACCTTCGTATGGATTCCGAGACGACAAAGCACAGCGACTACTGCTGAACAAGGAGTTCTGCAGGTGAGTAGATTTATATCTACGGGGGAAGTCAGGTGGATGGCGTAAAGCAACCCCGCAAACATTGATATGTGATTTATAGTTTGGAGACAAGATATGCCGTGACTTAAGCTTATAGTTTATGGTATAGTGTGAAACGATATGATAGAAAAGATGTCTCGAATTGATATATAAGGATGTAAATCACGATATATACATATGTAGTTGCAAGAGAATAAGTATGAGATTATAGTGGCATGTAATGAGGTCGATAAATACGACATAAGATTTATAAGATGACTAGATGTGAGATATTGATATGAGATATTGATGTCATGAAAAGAGTATACGATGAGATATGATGACTTCGTTTGATATGTCGTTATACGGATGCGAGTCGATAAGAGATAATTGATACCTTTGTCGGTCCCATGATATGAGATTGATACGGATGTGACCTGGGATATAGGTTTATAGATATATATATATATATAAAATGTTGTGAATCATGAGTGATGTCGTACGAGACTTTCGATCCGTACCCTCATTGCTGTATAGGTCGATAGAATCCCTATTCTGTTTGTTGTCGCTGCACGATGGTTTACCGCACACGATATTTTACCAGATGATTGATCCATACTCTTGACTAGAGGATGCCGTACGATGGATTATTCCGTACGTGATGTTGTGAGACCAGATGCCGATTGATAGATTCACCGACTCGGATATGTTATAGATGTTTAATCCCGGTTTACACTGCTTAGTTTAGCCTTTACATATACGTTAGATTGGATACGTATACTTTATAGCATTTCGCTTACGATGTACCCTATGCTACGTCATGATATTCTTATTGCATTATATATATATATGCCAGTACACCTACACAATTATCCATGATACATATGTTACACTTACACAGATTGCCAGCTCACACACTTTCATCATCGATAATTGCTATGTCACTAACATAGTAGAATTGCCACATCATCATGCTATTACTCTTAATTGTTCAGTACTGTCACATGACTCTTTGGCATGATATACTTGCTATGCTCACATCACTATTCTATGTTGCATGATATACTTATATGCTCACATTTCTGTTTTATGTTTGCATACATCATGCTTTACGATTATATGCATTGAGATGCTGTTTTCATGAGATTCTGGATGTGAGAACCATGGTTATATTTCAAAAGAAAGTATGTATTATTTTAAAACCCTGGTTTCTCTTGACATGATATTTCGAGACGTCCACCATGTATTTTCTCGGTTCTGAGACTTGTGTTAGAAACCCAATTCGAGGAGCGGTAGGCACCATCTGCGGGTATATGGTGGACCCGGTATGGTACCCCAGGGCAAGAAATGATTTTTGTGGTGTAGACAATAAGCCTGGCAGAGGGAGCACTACCTATCGGTAATTGGTTGGACCTGGCGGTTATCCGGAGGATACCGACTCGAGTCGTGAGATGGATATGGGCCTATCCGGACTGACGGAGCCCGTGGGCCGATCCGGACTGACGGAGCCTGAGATATGAGAATTAACGTGTCGATGTTGGTCACGAGTTTCATGATATTTCGAGTGTCAATGTTGGACACTCAGGTTCCATGATTTGATGTGTCGTTGATGGACACACATTGATTGATATCCTCATATTTACATGCTTATGCTTTCATGATGTTTCGAGTGTCGATGTTGGACACTCAGGTTCCATGATGTTGTTGTGTCATTGATGGACACGTGGATGATATCCACATGAATGCAGGCATTGATTATATTGTTGGCATATATGCAGACACGGTCACCCTAGATATCATAGTATTACCTTTATAATATAGTCGACATAGGAAATCGTTGTTTTATTTGATTTCTACCTGCTGATGTTTTCTATTCACGAGTTGGCAACGCACCCCCGTTGTGCCACAGTTCTTGCAGGTTTGATCGCATGGATCAGTAGCGGTATAGCTGGCACACAGCTTGCTTTCGGGTGATTTGCTATGGTAGGTGGGACATATTAGATCGTGCCCACTCTTGTATTATTATTCCTGTTGTATCTAGTTAACTCTATCAATCAGAAACTAGTATTTATATTAGTAAGACTTAGCATGACATGTGGTTGCGAGACTTAGAGCGATGGGTTATATGTTCGCTTGGTGGGTTGATGTCCTGCTTTATTCATTATCCTTTGTGTTGATCTTCGCCGTTGGGCGTCGTATACTTATATTTCTAACTTGCGTGGTTGTGATTCCGCCGATTGGCGAAGTGCTACCTCCCACTTAGGGATGTCTTTTATATTATTATGTATATGTGGTTTTGGATCAAAATATATAAGGGAGGTGCTGCCCAAATTTTAAAAAGGCGAAACATGTTTTCCAATTAGTATAATCCACTTGCATTTTCATGTTCCATTATTTATGCATTTAAGAAAACATTTGATTTCATCATACCTTTATTTCAAAACTTCACCTCTTTTATTTTCTTTAAAAAGGTTTAGATTTCTGGGCTTCGTCTTACTTGATTTACGTTACTCTTTTAGACATTGCGTGATTTAAGTGCCGGTCACGAACAAAATTTTGGGTCGTGACAAATTCCAATGATGATTAAAATTCACTATTTTTACATAATAAGATTTTGTATATGGGAAAGTATTTCCCCAATCTTGTTAAAAACAAGAAAAGTATGTTCTGTAAAACAAAAACCATTGGATCAAAGATCCAATGATGGGCAAAATTCCCCAGATCAATTCTGTAACCAATTAAATCAATTAGGATCTCTCAATGAGAGATTTTCTCAGAATTAAACAAAGTTCTCTCCACTATATAAAGAACCAAAGACTTCAAGTCTCGAGAAGAGAGAGTGAAAAAAGGAAACCCCTTAAATGTTTTTAAAAAAAAGATAGAAGAAGAAAGAAAAGCTTCGAAAGAAATAGAGAATTTAATTCTCATAAAAGAAGACTTGTTTTATTGAAACTCTAGGTAAAAAGAAAAAAAAACTCAGAGATCATATTGTCTCTCTTTTGCCTCTCTATGGGTTTAAACCTTCATGCAAGAACTTAGTTCTTCCTCTGGTTCAGTTCTGGAGAAGCAAATCTCCCCACGAGTTGAGAATTTAATTCTCATCGGGAAGATTCTGTCATGCAGATTCAAAAACCTAGGGGAAAGAATTGAGTTCAAAGAATTTGATTCTTACAAAACACATGGAAATTTAATTCTTCTGAAAACTAGGGTTTAACCCTATAAAAAGAATTTAATTCTTACAAAACAAGAGACATGATATCCTCTAAATCCAAGGATCATTAACACGAGATCAAAATCTCCAAACACCCAGAAGGAAATAATGATGACTCATTAGTGTTTAAAAACTATAACGAGGACTGAACGTGTTTCCCATGCAAGCGCTTAAAAGAAGAACAAGAAGTGCCTCCTAGGGCAGTCATGTGTTTAGCATGTGATCTCCAATCAAGTGCTAAGCACTTACTTAAAAAAGGAGGGGATAAAACCTAAAAGGAAGTACCCAACTTTAGGGCGCCTCACGTGTTCACACGTGAGCGCCACAAGAACTAAGTGCTTAGCACTTATATGCAAAAAATGAATAAAACACAAAGAACAGAGCCCACTTTGGGACGTCTCACGTGATTCACACATGAGCGCCTCTAAAGTTCAGTGTTTAACACTGGTCTAATGCCTCACACGGGATACACGTGAGTACTACATTTACCAGTGCTTAGCACTACAAGGATAAATATGAAGACCCACACCTAGTCACAAATCGGCTAAGTCTTACCGAGGTCAAAACTTCTTTGATTTCTAAATCGACCGAGCTTATGTGCTTATGTTTTTCCCAAACCGATCTTAGATCCAAATATGACTATTGATCTTCCAACTGATGATATCCAAAACAATAATCATCCCACATCCTCCCGAGAAAATCTTAATCTCAAAATATGACTAATGATTTCCCGGTTTACCACTAACTCCCTTTTCCCTCAAATACGGGAATTAGTTCAAGGGTACATCTCTCCATACCTCTGATCCACGCCGTTGTAATTTCTCAACATCTTCAGAGAGGTGACGGGTCCCAACAACCAAGTGCACTTCCAAACTTATGTGCACACCTCAAATCAGACCGCACCCTAAATTGGATGCATCCCAAAACATCGTTGTTCATCCCGTCACGTAACAAATACGCGTGCGCACAAGATGATCAACGGACCGAAACGTCCTTAAAATAAAAACGGATCGTAACGTCCTTAAACTAAAATCTCACTTCCAAAACGGTGATCAACGGACTGATACAACCTTAAACTAAAACCACACCTCTATAATGGTGATCAACGGACCAAGACGTCCTTAAACAAAAACCTCACCTCTAAAATGGTGATCAACGGACCGAGATGTCCTTAAAAGAAAACTTCACCTCTAAAATGGCGATCAACGGACTGAGACGTCCTTAAACTAAAATCTCACCTCCAAAATGGTGATCAACGGACCGAGATGTCCTCAAACTTGAACTCCACCCCCAAAATGGCGATAATGGACCGAAATGTCCCTAAACTAAAACAACAGAGCCTAAATAATCTCTTGTTGGATCTGAAACAAAAATGATCCTAAAACCTTGTTAAGTAGATCTTAGTCTCAAATTGGTCTAACGTATCCTTAACAAAAGACTAACCTAGCCCTAACTGCTCACATACATTTAAGTCGATCGTAATCTCAAACCAAATTAACAATCCTTAAATAAAACAAACCCAAATCTAAGGTATACGGATTTGGACTAATCCACGCCCTACGGGCAACAACATAAATTAGTCTCCGTATACAATCCACGGGCAACCTAAACAAACAAAAACACACACGACACGAAGTGAATATCCGGAGCAGGAGAAAGTGGTTATCACGATGCGATAACGTAATTAACTGCAGGGGCTTGTGCCTGCAGGGAAGAGCGTCCCCACAATCAAAAACCCCTCGCAAACGAGGGGGAATCTGACGAAGTCTGCTCCAACGGCCGCATCCGTCCAAACCTCCGATATACGGTGCCATAAATCAACTTGGCATCTTCGGAGAGGTGGACGGATAAATCCAAATAGCATTTGCCCCTAAATTCAGGCAAGACGATCTATCCCAGTTCGTCTCTGTTTTCGACGGTAAACAAATGCCTCATAATTTTGTCCCCAACCATCTCTCCTCAATCCCCAAGCTCACTTTTTTTCTTTTCTTTTCCCTTTTTTCTCTCATATAAAACCAAACACAAATACAAATGAAACCAATATGTAACAAAATGCAACATGTCATGGTGCACTAACCATGGATATTTAAAATTACGGATTTCTCTTAATCATGATTAGTAGTGCACTAATCAAGTTTAATTAAAACTTGCATATAATAAATTATAAAATGCCCAAATCCAATAAATATCTTTTTAATAAATAATACATATTAATCTCCAATTATTTTCCAAATATAGGTATATAATTATACCATTTTACGAAAACCCCAATTCGCAATCGAATAGTTTTCGTGAAATATATTATTTTATTATTTAAATTCCAAAAACAATATTTTATTTTTCTGAAATGTTACAACAACTTATTCTCGACATTGGGTCGCGACTATCATGAAGGGATAGTGCGTCCAAATAGAGAGGTTTGTGCCGCCTTGGCCGAAGTTCAACACAATGATGTGGAACAAAGGGAGGTATAAGGAATTTTACCATTCCTCACACTACCCTCTCCTAAACCTTAACAAGTGAGAAAACTATCCACTCATCATGAAAAGAAAACAAAACAAGAATGGGAGAAAAAAGATGACAATAATGAAAGAAAGCTAGCTACTTGGACCCTCACCAAGGCAAGGAGAATACATTGAGCACCATGGCTTATAAACAAGAGAAGAAAAGAAAAGAAGAATAACAAGAAAACTTCAAATAAAACTTATCTACCTATTACAAACAACCACAATCTATAGAATTAATTTAATAAAATAAAAGACAAGGCAAGATAATAAAAGAGGAAATTTTCGTTTATAAACTTTATGCTCACTACAAATTTTAATGTCTACTACAAATGAAGAAGGAGGCTACCTACACCTAACTACTTTCTATTTTAGAGAAAAACTAAGAGATAACCCTTGGGCTGCAGATCCGAGACATATATAGAGGCTTGAAGGTGAAACCCTAGGAGGATTCTAGAACCCATGAAATACGAAAACTACCACCAAAAACTCACACTGTGCACTGACAACTTGGGCGCCAATCGGTGGCCGAATGAACTAGGTTGGCCGCCGATTAGCGGCCAAGTTGTGGACTTGGGCCTTGAGATTTTTTCTGTTTTCTTCTAGGATTTATTGGGGATCTTCTAGCACTTGAAATGTGGAATTTAAGAATTTGGAATTCTGCAGGGTTTAACTGTTGACTGTTGACTTGGTCCTTTTTTCATCGTTTTGAGCTTGAAAGTCCGTCAAATGTTCCAATACCTGTTTCCTGCACTTATGTAGCACACACGGATCAAATAACACTTATTTATATACACAAGACTAAGAATGAGAGATATTAGAATAGAATAAACCGTGATAAACAGAGATCATCGATTTCGGCGATATTAACGTTGAATTTGTTTTAGAAATTGGGGTTGCGAGAGGAGTGCCTCCTAGAATCCTCTATGACCATCAGATGCTCGTATTTCGCCATTCGCTGCACGAGTGTTACCAAATCAGGGATCACCTCTCCTACAAAGTGTTTTCGCGTGTCAATAAGGATGTTCTTTTGCTCCATAATAGCGTACTCGCTTTCCAATAACATCGTTTGGCATCGATGTTGTATAATGAAAAAATGACCAAAAAAGTCTTCAATGGCCCCCACGTATTTTTAGCTAATCCATGATAGATCAGCCATAGTAACTTCGACGATCATCATTATGAATTAGTGGCAAAGATACACTCCATGGTCGACCAATCAAGGATAGAGCCGGGCATTAAAATCTTGTACCACTTGAAGGCTACTCCGTTAAAGGTCCCATCAAAGAGTTTGAGCTTAAGAACCCTGATGTTTCCAACCTCTCAGCATTGCATCGTGAAGTGTGCAATGAGCTCGTCTACCGACTGATTTGTTTTTGCATGAAAACGGCGTAAACTCCGGTATCATAAAACCCTTAGTATAATCAAACATCTGGTCGTATTGTCCAGATAAAGTTTCTTATAGAGATTGCGGTCATACATCGGACTAGTGATGCATAAAAATAAAGTGCAAAAAAGTAAAACCGCAAGGGCACGGTTTGTCGTAGTATGCGTTTACGGATCGATCCACAAGGATAACTTGTAATTTCTAATTTTATTAAATTATCCAATCAAGTTATGAAATGGTTTTGAAAGTCTAATACTGAAATTTTAAACTTAATTTAAAGATCTAATTTTTATTTTAATTAAAGATGAAAACTTTTATGAGAAAGATATTGTATTTAGTTTGAATCCCCTAGATCTAACATATACAAGTTAATCTATAGATTATTTCTTTTCTTTTCTTTCATTTAAATCTTAACTAATGAATAACTATAGCAAGAATATTAATAAGCATCGGTTAAATTTCTATCAATATTAAGCTATTAAATCACATCCTATCATATTCATTAAAAGTTATGACTTTTATATATAAATTGTACCCTGTTGATCTCAATATTATAACCAGCAAGTATAGATCATGAATAAACTATTCTATATCCTATCAAGCCTTATAAGAGGTTAAGAAAAACAGATAAAAATCTATATTTCATTAAGCGCAATCAAGAAATAATCAAAGATTAATACTGCTACATTAAATCTAGGTTTATCTCCCTAAACACAACATAAATAATTTAGCTACTCATTAAATTAAAAGCAGCATAAAAACAATTCAGCAAAAGAAAGGGCATAATAATAAAGAGAAAGAAATTTATGATGAAACAAATCTGAAAATAATAATTTTCTCTCCATCAATCATCCAAAATAAATACCTAGGGTTTTAAAGAGAATAAAAGAGGCGACAGGGTTTCTGTCCTCTATGAAATAAATATTTATAGACTAAACATAAATTCGAAGCCCTAAAACTAAATAGATCCTGGCTACAAAAACTCAGATCAAATAGCCAAAAGTTTTAGGCAAAAATGGTGAGAAAACCCTAGTTTCAGCCGAATTTCCTTAGAGTCTCAGGTCCATCTTTTTGTGAGGTGTTCGAATCTTCTCCGTTGATTTTCTGAAATCTTTATTTAATTATTTTAGTGACCTGATTGCGATTCAATGTGGTTAAAGTGGCTACTTTCCTAATTTAGCGCGTTCTCTTGGTTGGCTTGATTAGTGAATCTTCAAAAGAGCGAATTTGACTCCTAATCGGATCAGAATTGACCCATTTATTGCAAGTAACCCTGTAACCCGCACTTACACTCAACACATATGTTTAGTAGCACTTTTATTTGAAGTAATTAACAAAAGATAGTGATATAATAAAGAAATAAATGCATAAAATTATGTTTATCAACTAGCTTATCTCCGTTGCTCGTAATAACCCGTGAGAGGATGTTCTGGGTATAAGTCGGTCTCTCGGCCTGATGATATTATCCCGCATTTGGATCAACATACAGGTATCCCAAGACGAATAAGCTGATGGGTTCACTTAGCACCCTCACTAGGTTTCGGCAAGTATCAAGTATGCAATTTCAAAAAATCTAGAGTGCTAAGAAACCCAAACTAAGGATCTAACTAGAGAATTAGGGTTTTATATGCATGTAAACAAACTTTACACTAAGTGAAATAGGAATACAACCTTTGTAGACCAGTCCTTCACTTCTAAGGCTCCATGTAGTAGTTCTTTAGCTCCAATTAGTGGTGTCCCGGACTCTCCTTAGGATCTACTAGGCGAAAGGAACGAGCCTGTTTAAGGATCTTCGAGGCCGAAGATGATCTACATCGAAGAATCTCTAACTCAAGCTACCTCTTCACTAATTGAGGAATTAGTGAAGTAAACATCATATACTAAATGGCTAGTTTGGTATAGATTGATGAAGTAGGTATTTTGCTCACTTTAGAATTAATTTTCTCTCTTTCTTTTTCACCTCACTCAAAAGCTAGAGAGCAAAGAAGGAGATGAAGAAGATGATCAAGTGATGAACCATTCCAACCATGGATGAGAAAATATCACAAGTGATATTTGTAGACACGTAACCATGGCTAAACATAATGGTTGTGTTAATAAATATCTAGAGTAAAACAAAATTAGTAGACTTAAGTCAAGGGTTCTATGCTTCCACAAGCATCTTAAGCCATGGCATTTTCCATCTAATTTTGATTTATCCCTTAATTATTAATCACAAATTATCTTTAGTTTGGTATGAGTCTCATACATCCATGTCCAATGTATCATCTAGCATGACACAAAAATTAAATACATTAATATATATCACATATATATTTAAATATATTAGTAGAAAAGAAATTCTTAAGTGAGCTAATATTAGTTAATATATATTAATATATAAAATATATAATTATATATTAAATTATTAAATCAACACTTGATTTAATAATCCAGCTATATCACATACAATTGACTAATATCATGTATATAAAATATACATACAATAAATTTTTGAATCAACACTTGATTCAATAATCCGGTTATATCACATATAACCTATATCGCGAGATTAGAATATTGTATCACATACACGTATTAATCTTGGCCCTGCACATATTGTGCCCTACTTCATTTTGCTTGAGCTAGGAAACCTCTGTGTAGGACTCTAAAGACTCGTCAATACGCCAACAGTAGGTAATGATTATATCAGTCACCCACAAGCCGTCAGCTGCACTAGCTGGACGTAACGGCTACCCAGGTATTTAGCGATCAGAAGATCAACAAGCAAGCTTGTCTATACTCCCGTGAATCCAGTAAGTAACACAACCGTACAGTCCGGTCTTTTCATCTGATATGTCGTATATCGAGTCTGGGGGTGGTAAACGTCAAACCCCAATAACTTAATAAGTCATGCCGATATGAGGCTCATAACGGGTCGAGAAACTACTGATAACACTTACCAGTAAATCTCAGCATCAGCCCTGGCTAGGGACTTCCTGTTATAGCCAATCGAGCATAGCGCAAGATCAACCCCCAATACCGGGAGAGACGAAACCCCTCCTATCGCTCATTATCACCATGTGACTCGGGACTGTACCCAAAATCCACTTGTTTGCACACTCTCTTGAGCGTGGTGTAGGGTTCCTAGGCACACTATAGAGGTCTCACAAGGCATCAACCATGCCAATTTCAAATTTTATGGGTGCCGAGAAACCCTAATACGGATCGTTGACTAGAAATTTAGGCGATAAACGAAACTAGTTAACATCTTAACTAAAGGAGAGAGGCTACTACCTTTGTAGATCCGGTTCTCCACTTCCTTAGATCCACGTAGGCATCCTCTCGCTGTCCATCTCGAATCCCGAACTCAAACGTTGGCTTCATCGGAGAATTGGGCGGACTAGGTCGTCGGCTTCGTGCCGAAGATGATCTACGTCGAGGTTTCACAAGTTCAAGCTCCGACTTCACCAAGTTGTGAAACTTGTGAAGATAACACCCAAAACAACTTGGCAAGAGGTAGAGGGTGAAGAAATAGGAGGTGGGTTCACTTTAGAATTGGATTTCTCTCACTTTAGCTCAAGTTGCCATTGATGGACCTTAAGCTTTTCTTGAAGAAAAAGATGATCAAGAAGAAGAAAGAATATGATAAGTGATTTAAAATGAAAAAGAAAACAATACTTATCATATCCTAACTAAGGTTAAGTGTAGAGAATAAACCATGGTTACTTGGATGAGTTAGGGTTAAGCATGAAGACAAGAATGGTTGCGTAAGTCAAAGCTTCATGAAGCTTCAATAAGAGAAAAAGAAAGCCACCATTCTCATCTAAACCTTTTCTAAATAAATAAACAAATAAATAAATAAAAAGGCAAAACCCTAATCATCTCTTAACCATGGTTTAATTCTTCACACTTAACCATATGAGGAAGTATCATCAAACATGATACAAAGATGTGCACAAAAGTATATCACATATACAACATGTACATCAAGTGAGAAAATCCATTTAAAGTGAACCAATACCAGTTAATGCAAAGTAATATATCAAATATATAATTATACATTAAATCATTAAATCAACACTTGATTTAACGATCCGGTCATATTGTAGGGTTCCTAGGCACCCTAGTGAGGTCTCACAAGGCATCGAACATGCCAATATAAAAATTTATGGGTGCCGAGAGACCCGACTACGGATCGTTTGCTAGAAAACTAGGCGAAAAAGCTAACTAGTTAACACTTAACTACAAGATACGGAAATACAACCTTTGTAGATCCGGTGCTCCACCTCCATAGCTCCGCAACGAGGTCCTCTCCGCTGTCCAAATCAAATCCGGGCTCAAGCGTCGGCTTCGTCGGAGAATGGGCAAGCTAGGTCGTCGATGTCCATGCCGAAGATGATCTACGTCGAGGCATCGCTAAATCAAGCTCCGACTTCACCAAGTCAAGAAACTTGTGAAGAAAACACACTCTACTACTTGGCAAGAGGTAGAGGATGAAGAAATAGGAAGTGGGTTAACTTTAGAATTGGATTTCTCAATCAAATCATCAATCCACCATTGATGACCTCAAGCTTCTTCTTGAGTTCAAGGAAGAAGAAGAAGAAAAATGATATGATAAGAATTATTTAAAATGAAAAGAATAATCCATTCTTATCATAAGTGAACCATGGTTAGGTGTAGAGATTAAACCAAGGTTAGTTTGAATGGTTAGGGTTAAGGATGAGATAAGAATGGTTGACTAAAGTCAATGCTTCATGAAGGTTCAAAGAATAAAACAAAAGTAGCAACCATTCTTCTCATTATCATTTCCATAATAAATAAATAAATAAATAGATATGAAAATGAAAACCCTAACCATTACATAACCATGGTTTAAACTTTACACAAAACACAAGTTAGCATTCATCATCAAACATGATACATACAAGTGCACAAAAATATATCACATATACAATGTGCACAATCCAAGTGAGAAAATCCGTTTAAAGTGAACCAATACTAGTTAGTGCAAAGTAACATATCAAATATATAATTATGCATTAAATCATTAAATGAACACTTGATTCAATGATCCGGTCATGTCGCACACAACCGACTAGTATTCAATGTATCGGCTTATCGAATCAACGCAAGAATCGATAACTAGGTTATATCGCATACAACCTTTCCGATACATTCATCGCGAGAATGGAATGCGGCATCACATACACGCATTATTCTCGGTGCCGCACATATCTCATATGCGTTCCTATTTCGTTTCGCTTGAGCCAGGAAACCTCTGTGTAGGACTCTAAAGACTCGTCAATACGCCGGCAGCAGGTGATGATCATATCAAACACCCACAAGCCGCAAGCGGTCTGCTAAACGTAACGGCCACCCGGGTATTGAGCGATCTGAAGATCGACGAGCAAGCCCGCTCACACTCCAGTGAATCCTACCAGTAACACTACCGTACAGTCCGGTCTGATCGTCTGATATGTCGCATATCCCGCCTAGGGGAGGTAAACGTCAGACCCCAATAGCTCGATAAGTCGTGTCGATATGAGGTCTATAACTGTTTGAGAAACTACTGGTAACACATACCAGTAAATCTCAGCAACCCTGGCCAGGGATTTCCTGTTATAGCCAATCGAACACAGCGCAACATCAACCCCCTATACCGGGAGAGACGAATCCCCTCCTATCGCTCATTGCCTCCATGTGACTCGGGACTGTACCCAAAAACCACCGTTTTGCATGCCCTCTTGGACGTGGTAAGATGGAAATCAAAGCACAGTGGGAACCACACGAGACTCTATGACGATCTCGGGTCAACAGACTACTCTGTACCAGTGTCACCAGAGAACTGCCATCTGACGTGAGGTATAATACCATCTGGGAGTTCTCGGCGAGTCCGTCCAGTGTACCCAGTCTCTACTGAGCACCCGTATATCATCTCTGATGTCAAACACCAATGGATATGGGATCATCCATCGCCCATCTGTATGGGTCGAGAAGGTACACGCTAGTCTACTCTGGTATATCGATGCCCCGTCTCGATACACCCACGACTAGGGACTTTGAAGGATGTACTTATGGACTACCATGTCCCCACTAGTATGATCCACATCATAGTCCAGGTAGTCAAGCACACATCCTAAGGGCTTTACCAACATGTAACAGAGAGACAATCAGTATACACGTTAAGGTAAAGATCAACCAGATAGCATACTATCATGTCGAGCAAGAAAGTCCTCCCTATATATGTCCCAGCATCCACTACAATATACATCCTATGTACAGTAATGGCCTCTAGGGCATACATATAGCTAACAATCTCCAACTTGCACTAGGGCCATCTGTAGCAGTGGTTGCAGTATCTCATACTCAACCATCCTATAAAAATCTCTCTCTGGGAACAGGCCTTTGTGAGTGGATCCGCTGTGTTGTCCTCTGAGTCTACTCTGCAAACCTAGATCACCCTGGAGATCATCCATCTCCATGATCAAGTGATATTGCCTGAGAATATGTCTGGATCACTGATGGGACCTGCGTTCCTTGGCATAAGCCACAACTCCATTGTCACACAATGGGAGGAACATAGTTCATCTCATGAACCAATATACACCCAAACAGCCTCTTTGGTAGCATCTTATGTAGCGATGTATCCTGCCTTTATCGTCTAGCATGTCACGGTATCCAGCTTGGAACTCATCCAACCTACCGTCCCTTTACAGAGGGTAAAGACAATGCCTGTGACTGACATTCAGTCGTCTTTATCACCCTGGAACCCTTCCAGTGATTCTCTCTAGGATCGGTTGATACCGTCTCACTACATCTAGTGAGAATTATAACATCCATTTAGATCTATCTCATAGATCCAAAACCCAGGATTTAGTAGGTATCATTTTAATCCTATATGGAGAATCTTTGTGATAAGTGGAGATTGATCGAGCGTAGCATAAGAAACTCCTTTCTTATCAAGAGTATGTCATCCACGTACTCTAGGAGGATTTTCACCATACTCCCTACTACCTTTTTGTATATACAAGGTTTATCTACCATTTTGATGATGTCAAACTCTTTGACCGCTTCATCAAAACAGATGTTCCAACTCCGCGATGCCTGCTTTATCCTATAAAGCATCTTGCACACGTTTCCGCTGCTCCCACTGTCTACGAAGCCCTCTGGCTGTGTACTTATAGACGCTCTCTTCTAAATCATCATTTAGAAAAGCAGTCAAGACACCCAACCACCAGATATCGCAGTCATGGTATGTAGCCATGGCAAGTAGGATCTGGATGGACTTAAGCATAGTCACTTGAAAAGGTTTCATCATGATCCACGCCTGGTCGATGACGAAAAGCTTTAACAAGTCTAGCTTTGAAAGTCTCAACTTTTCCATCTACACCAAGTAATCTTCTCAAGATATACTTGCTCCTGATGGGGATTTAACCCTTCAGATATAGCAACCAAAGTCCATACTTTGTTGGTGTATAAGGATTCCATCTCAGATCGCTAAGCATCCAGCCATTCTTACAGAGTCCCACTCCTGATGGCCAGCTCGAAACTAGTTGGGTCATCATCTCATGATGCAATCCTCGCTCCCACTGTCATAGAGAAACAGAAGTATCTCTCTGGTGGGTGAGGAACCCTACTAGATCGGCGGAGAGGCTGAGGTTCGTTGGAATCTACTGAATCCTTTGGTTCTATCAAATCATCAGCTGTAGTTTGTATAGCTGGAACCTTTCCAGTTCTACATTACAGTCCTTGCCTTGAGCTTGTCCGGATTTTGCTTTCAGACATAGGCCGGTCAACCCCAAATCTTAACTAGCTTAAGACATGGGCTCTTCCCTTTCCATATCACATATGAAATGGTAGGCAACTGATTTGATTCGAACCCTATTCAATAGGTATGCAGCTTCTTAAGTGCATAACTCCCAAAAAGAAAATAGGTAACTCAGTAGTACTCATCATAGAGCACACCTTATCATATAGGGTATTATTGCTCCGCCCCGATATACCATCGTGCTATGGTGTATACGGAGGAGTAATGCCGAGAGAGAATCTCATTCTCCTTTAGAATAGTCCAGGATTTCCGTGCACAAGTATTCTCCTCCTCGATCTCATCATAGGACATAATACTTATACCCGTATTGGTTCTCTACTTCTAACTTATATTCTGTGAATATCTCAAAAGGTTCGGACTTATGTTTCAAGAGGAACGTATGTCTGAATCTTGAGAGATTATCAGAGAATGTAACGAAGTACAAAGAACCGGTCTCGGCATGTGTAGACAGGGGACCTACATACATCAACATGTATCATCCCAAGAGTTTACTAACTCTTTCTCTGTTTCCAATAAACAGGGCTATGGTCATCTTATCTTTGTGACATGACTGGCGAGTTTCACAAGATGTAAATTCAAACTGATTTAAATATACATCTAAATGTAACTTCAGCTAGTCGGGTCATATTGATCTGACCTAGTCTACAATACCTCAAGAAGGATTCGTTCATTTCTGAACTCTTCCTCTTGTGTGTGTTCCGTATACTAAGAACTGTGGTTTGATTTAGAACATTATTGCTTTTAGATAACGTGCCTGAACCGATCAACTTTTGATATAGGAAATGTTCAAAACATTATCCAACAATACAAAATTTTATCATTTCTTTACTAATAAAGAGACTGATATGATTTTGTATATCAGGTTCGGTATCTAATAACATTCGTTCAGAATCAATGTATTGTAATACAGGGTGACAGTGACCAACAGACTTGGCTGCAACTCTTGCCCCGTTTTCTGCCTCATGAAACTTATCACCCGTTCTCAGTTCTCTACCTATCTGTAGCCCTATGTAACAGATTACATATCTGGGATCCTGATCCGGTATCACATACCAAGGACGTAGAGGTTACAGAGAAACAGTTCTGTATAATGAACACACCCGAAGATGATGCATCAGCATGCACTCTCTTCGTTTGGGCGGCACGGGAATTCTGGTAATCCTCTATTTCCTGCTCTGTCTTATAACAATTATAAGTTGGAGCGGGACCAACGTTCCCCAGCTCAGTATAACAAGCGGGTTCGGTCAAAATTCCGTATTATTATCTTGATTAAGGCGTGATATGGTCGCTACCTGGAGAGAGAGAGAAGAAAACACTCAGCGTGCGCTCTTGCAAGAATAGATTGGTTTTTATTTTATCTAATCAGGATGGCTCCCACTGCTTTTTATCAAATCATCCTTCAAACCCTAAAAGGAAAGACTAGCCGGGATTAATTACACACTACAAGTTCGCCAATCTTTCAGCCAGGCCAGTGTCGGTACTTTGAGGGAGGTCCCCCGTGCTCTCGCACGAACCTAATTAATGTAAACCTCGTTTTCCCAGAGGCGTAACCCCATTGACACCTTTCTAGACACCTACTTGATCGGCTAATTGTAATGTATAAAACTCTCCCAGGAGTAACACTTACTCGCAGCGGGTATCGGGATCCAACTATCTCATAGAAGGTATGCAATCTCATTGCAAATTTCAACACTTGAAATTCCCGATAATATTTTGCCCCGAACGATCTATGACCTTGACAAGGTTAACAAACCATAGACCGCAAGTCAAGTTCAACCCGTCATTTCTTGATTGAATCAAACCCACCCGCACGACCCTTGACAAGGTCAACAAGGCCGCACGACTACCCTAACCCAATTTGCATCATATGCGTAAGCAGATAAATACTGGTTAGCTACCGCACACTGCGCCTTGACAAGGTCAACAAACGCAGCACGAATACTAAACAGGATTTATCTGAAATGACGGAGGGCTACGACAGGTTTTTCTGAAAACCTATTGCGTAATGAACTTGATATCGTTGTAGGATCGAATGATTTTAAAATGGAGTGTTTTTGAGGCTTTTCCTGTTTTGCTAAAGGAGTCACTCCCGGTGAAGGGATCGTCGGTCCTTTCCTCGTCGAATGAGGTGCGGGATATATCATATATATCACTGTGCAAAGCAAAAACACTTAAAAGCAATCAAAAGACAAACCGAGTGTGTAGCATCTGCCAGTTATTGCTAAAGGAGTCACTCCCGGTGAAGGGATCTCGGTCCTTTCCTCATCGAATAAGGTGCAGGATATATCTCATATACCGCTGTGTAAAGCAAGAACTGTAGCTACCTGTTTTATTTTGAAATTCGATTCTACAACATCTTAGGTTTCTTTTATTTCATTAATCACATTAATGAAGTCCCATCATTTAAGTACCTAAACATCACAGATAAATACGACGTACACTTATGCCATCCGCATTCGCCTCGATGTCCCCTCGTGCACCGTTAGGTTAGGTAACTAACGGCAGAGCGGGGCAGGGCTAGCGCGGGTGTAAAACATAAGTAACGCCTATATAATATATCATATATACTATATACTGTATCTATCACAGAACATCACATGATCACATCACAGATATCGCAGCAGAAGAAACATATGAAATATTGGATATACTAGGACGTCCGTGTTTTCAATACGAGCCAGTATAAAACACGAATTCCACGGTCGCGATGAATAGCCAAACCCACACCCCTAGACCCCTACGAGAGTGGCAAGCAACCCTACCAATTCTAGAGTTAGGAGACCCGGACTCGACTCCTCGAGTTGGTCTCCCACTGGACTCCAGAACCCGGTTACTTGTGCCCTCCTCCTTGGGTCTATCCTAGTGCGGAAAAGTAAATAATATACAAACGGTGACAACTTCCGCAACCTGGAAGCGCCCCAAATAAAAGAATATTACATACAAGTTTTTACATGAATGAAAATGAAAAACACTCATCTCACATAAAAACCCCCGGCTATTCAAACATGACGATCCAATATAACATATCCAGCAACACATAACATCATATGTCATCAACGTAAGTAAATATGCGCATCCCAATTGTCGTTGACATATAGCAACGAAACCGGCGATATCACATATTACACTTACGGTCACAGAAAAGAAAGTGTAAAACTACAACAGTTGGAATCCGCAACCACCTCAGACATCGCATGCCTGACCAAATGAATTCTTTAGACATCGCATGCCTATCAATTATAAACCCCGCATTTTAGTCTCATTATCGAAAACACTTTTCAATATCAAGTCGGGCAATTCAACAAGATTCCCGACATCCTGATCGAATGCTCGTCGCAAACTTCAGTAGACGGCCGCACCCCCGATACCGTCGACGAAGTGCACCAAGGCGGAACACCGCTACCGCGAGCACCCGAACGGATGCTTTCGGCGACGGGGTTCTCCTACAGTCACTTGGTCGGGGCTATGGGGTGAGGCTGTCTATTAAGTTTACCCGGCGAGTATCCGCGTACGCTACGTGATTGCGACGGACTTTTGATCACATCAAAATTCCGTGGCAACCGATCAAGTGAGACTAAACTGCTATGTTTATAATATTCATTCAGTTATCTCATAACTTTTTGTGAATTCCAATTATTGTATCCCATTCCAGATAAATAGAAAATGTTAAACTTTCCGATCGAACAATCGAACACCCAAGTTTTCCCGATACAGCTCAACACATGAAATAAGTCTAACAACATTCCGTTCGTGCCTCAGTACCAACGGTCCAGCCGTAGAAGGGTCAAGCCAACGCCTCACATGTGGCACGCCGTACTGCCCCAAACCCGAAGGTTCAAAGGGCAGTTCAAGACGGTCGCATAATCGAGTTAAGGTTTGTTGTCTTCTAGAGGGACCATCGCGTTACTTGCACTACTTAGAACATCGTTAAACTACGGAAAAATCCAACACTTGGAAATTTCCCGACAGGGGAAAAATTGGGTATTTATATCCGGTCGAACTTTTTAACATATTCTAAAATTTATCCGGAAAGCCACAGAGACAAAATTTGATAATCCGATCGAATATACTAAGTCCCCAAAACAACTGCAGAAAATTCAACTCTTGAATAATTTTTAAAAATTCCCTGAAAACCCATCAAATTAAAATAGGAATTACTGTGCAGCAATTGGGAGGTGACGTCATCACCTAGCCGCGGAACCGCCGTAGAAGCTGGGCTTCTGCCGCGGTTCCGCGCTCTGTTTGATGAATTATTCACCTGACTTTGCACAGTAATTCTTATAATTATTTATTGAATTTTTTAGGCATTTTTAATACACAAAAATCCGCATTTTCGGAAAAAGTACAGAGAGCATATTTGTTTTGGGGTTCCGGGTTCGTTCGGACTTCGAATTCGTCTGGACTTCGCCTAAGGCTCTAGCTAGGCTCTGATACCACTGTAGGGTTCCTAGGCACCCTAGTGAGGTCTCACAAGGCATCGAACATGCCAATATAAAAATTTATGGGTGCCGAGAGACCCGACTACGGATCGTTTGCTAGAAAACTAGGCGAAAAAGCTAACTAGTTAACACTTAACTACAAGATACGGAAATACAACCTTTGTAGATCCGGTGCTCCACCTCCATAGCTCCGCAACGAGGTCCTCTCCGCTGTCCAAATCAAATCCGGGCTCAAGCGTCGGCTTCGTCGGAGAATGGGCAAGCTAGGTCGTCGATGTCCATGCCGAAGATGATCTACGTCGAGGCATCGCTAAATCAAGCTCCGACTTCACCAAGTCAAGAAACTTGTAAAGAAAAAGCACTCTACTACTTGGCAAGAGGTAGAGGATGAAGAAATAGGAAGTGGGTTAACTTTAGAATTGGATTTCTCACTCAAATCATCAATCCACCATTGATGACCTCAAGCTTCTTCTTGAGTTCAAGGAAGAAGAAGAAGAAAAATGATATGATAAGAATTATTTAAAATGAAAAGAATAATCCATTCTTATCATAAGTGAACCATGGTTAGGTGTAGAGATTAAACCAAGGTTAGTTTGAATGGTTAGGGTTAAGGATGAGATAAGAATGGTTGACTAAAGTCAATGCTTCATGAAGGTTTAAAGAATAAAACAAAAGTAGCAACCATTCTTCTCATTATCATTTCCATAATAAATAAATAAATAAATAGATATGAAAATGAAAACCCTAACCATTACATAACCATGGTTTAAACTTTACACAAAACACAAGTTAGCATGCATCATCAAACATGATACATACAAGTGCACAAAAATATATCACATATACAATGTGCACAATCCAAGTGAGAAAATCCGTTTAAAGTGAACCAATACTAGTTAGTGCAAAGTAACATATCAAATATATAATTATGCATTAAATCATTAAATCAACACTTGATTCAATGATCCGGTCATGTCGCACACAACCGACTAGTATTCAATATATCGGCTTATCGAATCAACGCTTGAATCGATAACTAGGTTATATCGCATACAACCTTTCCGATACATTCATCGCGAGAATGGAATGCGGCATCACATACACGCATTATTCTCGGTGCCGCACATATCTCATATGCGCTCCTATTTCGTTTCGCTTGAGCCAGGAAACCTCTGTGTAGGACTCTAAAGACTCGTCAATACGCCGGCAGCAGGTGATGATCATATCAAACACCCACAAGCCGCAAGCGGTCTGCTAAACGTAACGGCCACCCGGGTATTGAGCGATCTGAAGATCGACGAGCAAGCCCGCTCACACTCCAGTGAATCCTACCAGTAACACTACCGTACAGTCCGGTCTGATCGTCTGATATGTCGCATATCCCGCCTAGGGGTGTTAAACGTCAGACCCCAATAGCTCGATAAGTCGTGTCGATATGAGGTCTATAACTGTTCGAGAAACTACTGGTAACACTTACCAGTAAATCTCAGCAACCCTGGCCAGGGATTTCCTGTTATAGCCAATCGAACACAGCGCAACATCAACCCCCTATACCGGGAGAGACGAATCCCCTCCTATCGCTCATTGCCTCCATGTGACTCAGGACTGTACCCAAAAACCACCGTTTTGCACGCCCTCTTGGACGTGGTAAGATGGAAATCAAAGCACAGTGGGAACCACACGAGACTCTATGACGATCTCGGGTCAACAGACTACTCTGTACCAGTGTCACCAGAGAACTGCCATCTGACGTGAGGTATAATACCATCTGGGAGTTCTCGGCGAGTCCGTCCAGTGTACCCAGTCTCTACTGAGCACCCGTATATCATCTCTGATGTCAAACACCAATGGATATGGGATCATCCATCGCCCATCTGTATGGGTCGAGAAGGTACACGCTAGTCTACTCTGGTATATCGATGCCCCGTCTCGATACACCCACGACTAGGGACTTTGAAGGATGTACTTATGGACTACCATGTCCCCACTAGTATGATCCGCATCATAGTCCAGGTAGTCAAGCACACATCCTAAAGGCTTTACCAACATGTAACAGAGAGACAATCAGTATACACGTTAAGGTAAAGATCAACCAGATAGCATACTATCATGTCGAGCAAGAAAGTCCTCCCTATATATGTCCCAGCATCCACTACAATATACATCCTATGTACAGTAATGGCCTCTAGGGCATACATATAACTAACAATCTCCAACTTGCACTAGGGCCATCTGTAGCAGTGGTTGCAGTATCTCATACTCAACCATCCTATAAAAATCTCTCTATGGGAACAGGCCTTTGTGAGTGGATCCGCTTTGTTGTCCTCTGAGTCTACTTTCCAAACCTAGATCACCCTGGAGATCATCCATCTCCATGATCAAGTGATACTGCCTTAGAATATGTCTGGATCACTGATGGGACCTGCGTTCCTTGGCATAAGCCACAACTCCATTGTCACACAATGGGAGGAACATAGTTCATCTCATGAACCAATATACACCCAAACAGCCTCTTTGGTAGCATCTTAAGTAGCGATGTATCCTGCCTTTATCGTCTAGTATGTCACGGTATCCAGCTTGGAACTCTTCCAACATACCGTCCCTTTACAGAGGGTAAAGAAAATGCCTGTGACTGACATTCAGTCGTCTTTATCACCCTGGAACCCTTCCAGTGATTCTCCCCAGGATCGGTTGATACCGTCTCACTACATCTAGTGAGAATTCTAACATCCATTTAGATCTATCTCATAGATCCAAAACCCAGGATTTAGTAGGTATCATTTTAATCCTATATGGAGAATCTTTGTGATAAGTGGAGATTGATCGAGCGTAGCATAAGAAACTCCATTCTTATCAAGAGTATGTCATCCACGTACTCTACGAGGATTTTCACCATACTCCCTACTACCTTTTTGTATATACAAGGTTTATCTACCATTTTGATGATGTCAAACTCTTTGACCGCTTCATCAAAACAGATGTTCCAACTCCGCGATGCCTGCTTTATCCTATAAAGCTTCTTGCACACGTTTCCGCTGCTCCCACTGTCTACGAAGCCCTCTGGCTGTGTACTTATAGACGCTCTCTTCTAAATCATCATTTAGAAAAGCAGTCAAGACACCCAACCACCAGATATCGCAGTCATGGTATGTAGCCATGGCAAGTAGGATCTGGATGGACTTAAGCATAGTCACTTGAAAAGGTTTCATCATGATCCACGCCTGGTCGATGACGAAAAGCTTTAACAAGTCTAGCTTTGAAAGTCTCAACTTTTCCATCTACACCAAGTAATCTTCTCAAGATATACTTGCTCCTGATGGGGATTTAACCCTTCAGATATAGCAACCAAAGTCCATACTTTGTTGGTGTATAAGGATTCCATCTCAGATCGCTAAGCATCCAGCCATTCTTATAGAGTCCCACTCCTGATGGCCAGCTCGAAACTAGTTGGGTCATCATCTCATGATGCAATCCTCGCTCCCACTGTCATAGAGAAACAGAAGTATCTCTCTGGTGGGTGAGGAACCCTACTAGATCGGCGGAGAGGCTGAGGTTCGTTGGAATCTACTGAATCCTTTGGTTCTATCAAATCATCAGCTGTAGTTTGTATAGCTGGAACCTTTCCAGTTCTACATTACAGTCTTTGCCTTGAGCTTGTCCGGATTTTGCTTTCAGACATAGGCCGGTCAACCCCAAATCTTAACTAGCTTAAGACATGGGCTCTTCCCTTTCCATATCACATATGAAATGGTAGGCAACTGATTTGATTCGAACCCTATTCAATAGGTATGCAGCTTCTTAAGTGCATAACTCCCAAAAAGGAAATAGGCAACTCAGTAGTACTCATCATAGAGCACACCTTATCATATAGGGTGTTATTGCTCCGCCCCGATATACCATCATGCTATGGTGTATATGGAGGAGTAATGCCGAGAGAGAATCTCATTCTCCTTTAGAATAGTCCAGGATTTCCGTGCACAAGTATTCTCCTCCTCGATCTCATCATAGGACATAATACTTATACCCGTATTGGTTCTCTACTTCTAACTTATATTCTGTGAATATCTCAAAAGGTTCGGACTTATGTTTCAAGAGGAACGTATGTCTGAATCTTGAGAGATTATCAGAGAATGTAACGAAGTACAAAGAACCGGTCTCGGCATGTGTAGACAGGGGACCTACATACATCAACATGTATCATCCCAAGAGTTTACTAACTCTTTCTCTGTTTCCAATAAACAGGGCTATGGTCATCTTATCTTTGTGACATGACTGGCGAGTTTCACAAGATGTAAATTCAAACTGATTTAAATATACATCTAAATGTAACTTCAGCTAGTCGGGTCATATTGATCTGACCTAGTCTACAATACCTCAAGAAGGATTCGTTCATTTCTGAACTCTTCCTCTTGTGTGTGTTCCGTATACTAAGAACTGTGGTTTGATTTAGAACATTAATGCTTTTAGATAACGTGCCTGAACCGATCAACTTTTGATATAGGAAATGTTCAAAACATTATCCAACAATACAAAATTTTATCATTTCTTTACTAATAAAGAGACTGATATGATTTTGTATATCAGGTTCGGTATCTAATAACATTCGTTCAGAATCAATGTATTGTAATACAGGGTGACAGTGACCAACAGACTTGGCTGCAACTCTTGCCCCGTTTTCTGCCTCATGAAACTTATCACCCGTTCTCAGTTCCCTACCTATCTGTAGCCCTATGTAACAGATTACATATCCGGGATCCTGATCCGGTATCACATACCCAGGACGTAGAGGTTACAGAGAAACAGTTCTGTATAATGAACACACCCGAAGATGATGCATCAGCATGCACTCTCTTCGTTTGGGCGGCACGGGAATTCTGGTAATCCCCTATTTCCTACTCTGTCTTATAACAATTATAAGTTGGAGCGGGACCAACGTTCCCCAGCTCAGTATAACAAGCGGGTTCGGTCAAAATTCCGTATTATTATCTTGATTAAGGCGTGATATGGTCGCTACCTGGAGAGAGAGAGAAGAAAACACTCAGCGTGCGCTCTTGCAAGAATAGATTGGTTTTTATTTTATCTAATCAGGATGGCTCCCACTGCTTTTTATCAAATCATCCTTCAAACCCTAAAAGGAAAGACTAGCCGGGATTAATTACACACTACAAGTTCGCCAATCTTTCAGCCAGGCCAGTGTCGGTACTTTGAGGGAGGTACCCCGTGCTCTCGCACGAACCTAATTAATGTAAACTTCGTTTTCCCAGAGGCGTAACCCCGTTGACACCTTTCTAGACACCTACTTGATCGGCTAATTGTAATGTATAAAACTCTCCCAGGAGTAACACTTACTCGCAGCGGGTATCGGGATCCAACTATCTCATAGAAGGTATGCAATCTCATTGCAAATTTCAACACTTGAAATTCCCGATAATATTTTGCCCCGAACGATCTATGACCTTGACAAGGTCAACAAACCATAGACCGCAAGTCAAGTTCAACCCGTCATTTCTTGATTGAATCAAACCCACCCGCACGACCCTTGACAAGGTCAACAAGGCCGCACGACTACCCTAACCCAATCTGCATCATAAGCATAAGCAGATAAATACTTGTTAGCTACCGCACACTGCGCCTTGACAAGGTCAACAAACGCAGCACGAATACTAAACAGGATTTATCTGAAATGACGGAGGGCTACGATAGGTTTTTCTGAAAACCTATTGCGTAATGAACTTGATATCGTTGTAGGATCGAATGATTTTAAAATGGAGTGTTTTTTAGGCTTTTCTAGTTTTGCTAAAGGAGTCACTCCCGGTGAAGGGATCGTCGGTCCTTTCCTCGTCGAATGAGGTGCGGGATATATCATATATATCACTGTGCAAAGCAAAAACACTTAAAAGCAATCAAAAGACAAACCGAGTGTGTAGCATCTGCCAGTTATTGCTAAAAGAGTCACTCCCGGTGAAGGGATCTCGGTCCTTTCCTCATCGAATAAGGTGCAGGATATATCTCATATACCGCTGTGTAAAGCAAGAACTGTAGCTACCTATTTTATTTTGAAATTCGATTCTACAACATCTTAGATTTCTTTTATTTCATTAATCACATTAATGAAGTCCCATCATTTAAGTACCTAAACATCACAGATAAATACGACGTAACTTATGCCATCCGCATTCGCTTCGATGTCCCCTCGTGCACCGTTAGGTTAGGTAACTAACGGCAGAGCGGGGCAGGGCTAGCGCGGGTGTAAAACATAAGTAACGCCTATATAATATATCATGTATACTATATACTGTATCTATCACAGAACATCACATGATCACATCACAGATATCGCAGCAGAAGAAACATATGAAATATTGGATATACTAGGACGTCCGTGTTTTCAATACGAGCCAGTATAAAACACGGATTCCACGGTCGCGATGAATAGCCAAACCCACACCCCTAGACCCCTACGAGAGCGGCAAGCAACCCTACCAATTCTAGAGTTAGGAGACCCGGACTCGACTCCTCGAGTTGGTCTCCCACTGGACTCCAGAACCCGGTTACTTGTGCCCTCCTCCTTGGGTCTATCCTAGTGCGGAAAAGTAAATAATATACAAACGGTGACAACTTCCGCAACCTGGAAGCGCCCCAAATAAAAGAATATTACATACAAGTTTTTACATGAATGAAAATGAAAAACACTCATCTCACATAAAAACCCCCGGCTATTCAAACACGACGATCCAATATAACATATCCAGCAACACATAACATCACATGTCATCAACGTAAGTAAATATGCGCATCCCAATTGTCGTTGACATA
This sequence comes from Agapanthus africanus, assembly GCA_030015575.1. Lineage (NCBI taxonomy): Eukaryota > Viridiplantae > Streptophyta > Magnoliopsida > Asparagales > Amaryllidaceae > Agapanthus > Agapanthus africanus. Next base: position 630,744,786 of record CM057342.1, read on the forward strand.
TAGCAACGAAACCGGCGATATCACATATTACATTTACGGTCACAGAAAAGAAAGTGTAAAACTACAACAGTTGGAATCCGCAACCACCTCAGACATCGCATGCCTGACCAAATGAATTCTTTAGACATCGCATGCCTATCAATTATAAACCCCGCATTTTAGTCTCATTATCGAAAACACTTTTCAATATCAAGTCGGGCAATTCAACAAGATTCCCGACATCCTGATCGAATGCTCGTCGCAAACTTCAGTAGACGGCCGCACCCCCGATACCGTCGACGAAGTGCACCAAGGCGGAACACCGCTACCGCGAGCACCCGAACGGATGCTTTCGGCGACGGGGTTTTCCTACAGTCACTTGGTCGGGGCTATGGGGTGAGGCTGTCTATTAAGTTTACCCGGCGAGTATCCGCGTACGCTACGTGATTGCGACGGACTTTTGATCACATCAAAATTCCGTGGCAACCGATCAAGTGAGACTAAACTTCTATGTTTATAATATTCATTCAGTTATCTCATAACTTTTTGTGAATTCCAATTATTGTATCCCATTCCAGATAAATAGAAAATGTTAAACTTTCCGATCGAACAATCGAACACCCAAGTTTTCCCGATACAGCTCAACACATGAAATAAGTCTAACAACATTCCGTTCGTGCCTCAGTACCAACGGTCCAGCCGTAGAAGGGTCAAGCCAACGCCTCACATGTGGCACGCCGTACTGCCCCAAACCCGAAGGTTCAAAGGGCAGTTCAAGACGGTCGCATAATCGAGTTAAGGTTTGTTGTCTTCTAGAGGGACCATCGCGTTACTTGCACTACTTAGAACATCGTTAAACTACGGAAAAATCCAACACTTGGAAATTTCCCGACAGGGGAAAAATTGGGTATTTATATCCGGTCGAACTTTTTAACATATTCTAAAATTTATCCGGAAAGCCACACAGACAAAATTTGATAATCCGATCGAATATACTAAGTCCCCAAAACAACTGCAGAAAATTCAACTCTTGAATAATTTTTAAAAATTCCCAGAAAACCCATCAAATTAAAATAGGAATTACTGTGCAGCAATTGGGAAGTGACGTCATCACCTAGCCGCGGAACCGCCGCAGAAGCTGGGCTTCTGCCGCGGTTCCGCGCTCTGTTTGATGAATTATTCACCTGAGTTTGCACAGTAATTCTTATAATTATTTATTGAATTTTTTAGGCATTTTTAATACACAAAAATCCGCATTTTCGGAAAAAGTACAGAGAGCATATTTGTTTTGGGGTTCCGGGTTCGTTCGGACTTCGAATTCCGTCTGGACTTCGCCTAAGGCTCTAGCTAGGCTCTGATACCACTGTAGGGTTCCTAGACACCATAGTGAGGTCTCACAAGGCATCGAACATGCCAATATAAAAATTTATGGGTGCCGAGAGACCCGACTACGGATCGTTTTCTAGAAAACTAGGCGAAAAAGCTAACTAGTTAACACTTAACTACAAGATACGGAAATACAACCTTTGTAGATCCGGTGCTCCACCTCCATAGCTCCGCAACGAGGTCCTCTCCGCTGTATAAATCAAATCCGGGCTCAAGCGTCGGCTTCGTCGGAGAATGGGCAAGCTAGGTCGTCGATGTCCATGCCGAAGATGATCTACGTCGAGGCATCGCTAAATCAAGCTCCGACTTCACCAAGTCAAGAAACTTGTGAAGAAAACACACTCTACTACTTGGCAAGAGGTAGAGGATGAAGAAATAGGAAGTGGGTTAACTTTAGAATTGGATTTCTCACTCAAATCATCAATCCACCATTGATGACCTCAAGCTTCTTCTTGAGTTCAAGGAAGAAGAAGAAGAAAAATGATATGATAAGAATTATTTAAAATGAAAAGAATAATCCATTCTTATCATAAGTGAACCATGGTTAGGTGTAGAGATTAAACCAAGGTTAGTTTGAATGGTTAGGGTTAAGGATGAGATAAGAATGGTTGACTAAAGTCAATGCTTCATGAAGGTTCAAAGAATAAAACAAAAGTAGCAACCATTCTTCTCATTATCATTTCCATAATAAATAAATAAATAAATAGATATGAAAATGAAAACCCTAACCATTACATAACCATGGTTTAAACTTTACACAAAACACAAGTTAGCATGCATCATCAAACATGATACATACAAGTGCACAAAAATATATCACATATACAATGTGCACAATCCAAGTGAGAAAATCCGTTTAAAGTGAACCAATACTAGTTAGTGCAAAGTAACATATCAAATATATAATTATGCATTAAATCATTAAATCAACACTTGATTCAATGATCCGGTCATGTCGCACACAACCGACTAGTATTCAATGTATCGGCTTATCGAATCAACGCTTGAATCGATAACTAGGTTATATCGCATACAACCTTTCCGATACATTCATCGTGAGAATGGAATGCGGCATCACATACACGCATTATTCTCGGTGCCGCACATATCTCATATGCGCTCCTATTTCGTTTCGCTTGAGCCAGGAAACCTCTGTGTAGGACTCTAAAGACTCGTCAATACGCCGGCAGCAGGTGATGATCATATCAAACACCCACAAGCCGCAAGCGGTCTGCTAAACGTAACGGCCACCCGGGTATTGAGCGATCTGAAGATCGACGAGCAAGCCCGATCACACTCCAGTGAATCCTACCAGTAACACTACCGTACAGTCCGGTCTGATCGTCAGATATGTCGCATATCCCGCCTAGGGGTGGTAAACGTCAGACCCCAATAGCTCGATAAGTCGTGTCGATATGAGGTCTATGACTGTTCGAGAAAATACAGGTAACACTTACCAGTAAATCTCAGCAACCCTGGCCAGGGATTTCCTGTTATAGCCAATCGAACACAGCGCAACATCAACCCCCTATACCGGGAGAGACGAATCCCCTCCTATCGCTCATTGCCTCCATGTGACTCGGGACTGTACCCAAAAACCACCGTTTTGCACGCCCTCTTGGACATGGTAAGATGGAAATCAAAGCACAGTGGGAACCACACGAGACTCTATGACGATCTCGGGTCAACAGACTACTCTGTACCAGTGTCACCAGAGAACTGCCATCTGACGTGAGGTATAATACCATCTGGGAGTTCTCGGCGAGTCCGTCCAGTGTACCCAGTCTCTACTGAGCACCCGTATATCATCTCTGATGTCAAACACCAATGGATATGGGATCATCCATCGCCCATCTATATGGGTCGAGAAGGTACACGCTAGTCTACTCTGGTATATCGATGCCCCGTCTCGATACACCCACGACTAGGGACTTTGAAGGATGTACTTATGGACTACCATGTCCCCACTAGTATGATCCGCATCATAGTCCAGGTAGTCAAGCACACATCCTAAGGGCTTTACCAATATGTAACAGAGAGACAATCAGTATACACGTTAAGGTAAAGATCAACTAGATAGCATACTATCATGTCGAGCAAGAAAGTCCTCCCTATATATGTCCCAGCATCCACTACAATATACATCCTATGTACAGTAATGGCCTCTAGGGCATACATATAACTAACACATATCGCATATAACCGACCAGTATCCAATGTATCGTTTTATCGAATCAATGATTCGATAACTAGGTCATATCGCATACAACCAATCGAAACATTCATCGTGAGAATGAAATGCGGTATCACATACACACATTATTCTCGGTCCCGCACATATCTCATATGCGCTCCTATTTCGTTTCGCTTGAGCCAGGAAACCTCTGTGTAGGACTCTAAAGACTCGTCAATACGCGAGTAGCAGATGATGATCATATCAAGCACCCACAAGCCGCAAGCGGTCTGCTAAACGTAACGGCCATTCGGGTATTGAGCGATCAGAAGATCGACGAGCTAGCCCGCTCACACTCCTGTGAATCCAACCAGTAACACATACCGTACAGTACGGTCTGTTCGTCTGATACGTCGCATATCAAGTCTAGGGGTGGTGAACGTCAGACCCCAATAACCGATAAGTCGTGCCGATGTGAGGCTCATAACGGGTCGAGAAACTACTGGTAACACTTACCAGCAAATCTCTGATCAGCCCTGGCCAGGGACTTCCCTGTTATGGCCAGTCGAGCACAGCGCAACATCAACCCCCAATACCGGGAGACACGAAACCCCTCCTATCGCTCATTGTCTCCATGTGACTCGGGACTGTGCCCAAAGACCACCGTTTTGCACGCCCTCATGGACGTGGTAAGGTGGAGATCAAAGCACAGTGGGAATCACACAAGACTCTATGACGATCTCGGGTCTACAGACTAACCTGTACAAGTGTTACCTGAGAACTGCCATCTGACGTGAGGTATAATACCATCTGGGAGTTCTCGGCGAGTCCGTCCAGTGTACCCAGTCTCCACTGAGCACCCGTATACCATCTCTGATGTCAAACACCAATGGATATGGGATCATCCATCGCCCATCTCATGGGTCGAGAAGCGTATACGCTAGTCTACACTGGTATATCGATGCCCCGTCTCGATACACCTACGACTAGGGACCTTGAAGGATGTACTTATGGACTACCATGTCCCCACTAGTATGATCTGCATCATAGTCCAGGTAGTCAAGTACACATCCTAAGGGCTTTACCAACATGTAACCTTAAAACAGTGTAAAGAGACAAGTGTACATGTTAAGATAAAGAGCAACCAGATAGCATACTATCATATCGAGCAAGAAAGTCATCTCTATATATGTCCAAGCATCCAATATAATATACATCATCTGTACAATACTGGCCTCTAGGGCATACATACAACTAACAATCTCCCACTTGCACTAGGGCCAGCTCTGTAGTATCGCATACCGAGCATCCCGAAGAGTCGCTCAAACTGTATCTGGGGAATGGCCTTCGTGAGTGGATCCGCCGTGTTGTTCTTCGTGTCAACCCTCCTGACCTCGATCTCCCGGCGATCAACTATCTCCCGGATCAGGTGATACCGCCTCAGAATATGCCTGTATCGCTGATGGGACCTGGGTTCCTTGGCCAAAGCCACCGCTCCATTGTTATCGCAATACAAAGGTATTGGATGCTCAATGGATGGAACCACTCCAAGTTCAGTAATGAACTTCTTGATCCAGACAGCCTCTTTAGCAGCATCATTGGCAGCGATGTATTCAGCCTCCATCGTCGAGTCTGCCACGGTTTCCTGCTTGGAACTCTTCCAGCTAACCGCCCCTCCGTAAAGGGTAAAGACAAAACCCGACTGCGACTTAGAGTCGTCCTTATCACTCTGGAAGCTCGAATCCATAAAGGAATCCACTTGGAGTTCTCCGTTACCATACACCAAGAGCATCTCTTTAGTCCTTCGCAAGTACTTGAGAATGCTCTTCACAGCTGTCCAGTGACTCTCTCCAGGATCAGCTTGATACCTGCTCACTACACTTAGTGAGTATGCTACATCGGGTCTGGTACATAGCATCGCATACATGATAGAGCCTACAGCCAAAGCATAGCGTATCCCTTGCATGCGAGCTCTCTCCAAATCAGTCTTGGGAGACATCTCTTTGGAGAGAGTGACTCCAGAGATCGTGGGCAAGTTCCCATGCTTGGATTCTTCCATACTAAACCTCTTTAGTATGGTATCAATGTACCTGGATTGGAACAATCCCAATATCCTTTTGGATCTATCTCTATAGATCCTGATTCCCAATATGCAGGAGGCATCACCAAGATCTTTCATTGAGAATCTTTGTGATAAGAAGAGCTTGACCGATTGCAGCATAGGAATATCATTTCCTATCAAGAGTATGTCGTCCACGTACAATACGAGGAAGACAACCTTACTCTCTGCCACCTTCTTGTAGATACAAGGTTCATCTGGATTTTTGACGAAATCAAACTCTTTGATAACGACGTCAAAGCAGATGTTCCAACTCCGCGATGCTTGCTTTAATCCATAAATGGATTTAAGCAGCTTGCACACCTTCCCGCTGCTCCCACTGTCTACGAAGCCCTCTGGCTGAGTCATGTACACGCACTCATCTAAATCACCATTTAGAAAGGAGGTCTTAACATCCATTTGCCAGATTTCGTAGTCATGATATGCAGCGATGGCAAGCATGATCCGGATGGATTTAAGCATAGCCACTGGAGAAAAGGTTTCGTCATAGTCCACACCTGGTCTTTGACGAAAGCCTTTTGCTACAAGTCTAGCTTTGAAAGTCTCCACTTTTCCATCTACACCAAGTTTTTTCTTGAAGATCCACTTGCTCCCAATGGGTTTTACCCCTTCAGGAGCAACTTCCAAAGTCCATACTTTGTTGGTGTACATGGATTCCATCTCGGACCGCATAGCATCCAGCCATTTCACTGAGTCCCCACTCGTGATGGCCTGCTCGAAGCTAGTTGGGTCATCATCCTCCATGATGCAATCCTCGCTCCCACCATCCATGAGAAAACCATAGTATCTCTCAGGTCGGCGAGAAACCCTACTAGATCGGCGGAGAGGCTGGGGTTCGTCGGGTACTACTGAATCCTCTGGTACCACCAGATCTTCTGTTGTAGCTTCTGTTGCTGGAACCTCTTCCAGTTCTACCTCATGACCACTAATCTCTTTTTCAAGAAATTCCTTTTCTAAAAAGGTGGCATGCCAAGAAACAAACACTCTTTGTTCCTCAGGGTGGTAGAAGATATACCCTTGTGAATTTTTGGGATATCCTATAAATTTGCATAGAACAGACCGTGCCTCGAGTTTGTCCGGATTTTGTCGTTTGACATAGGCTGGACAACCCTATATTTTAACATAGTTAAGACATGGTCTCTTCCCTTTCCATATCTCATATGGAGTGGTAGGCATAGATTTGGTGGGGACCATATTTAATAGATGTATGGCTGTCTCAAGCGCATACCCCCAGAAGGAAATAGGTAACTCAGCTGTGCTCATCATAGAGCGCACCATATCTAATAGGGTGCGGTTCCTCCTTTCTGATACACCATTGTGCTGTGGTGTATATGGAGGAGTCAGCTGAGAGAGAATCCCATTCTCTTTTAGGAAGTCCAGGAATTCATTGCTTAAGTATTCACCTCCTCGATCAGATCGAAGGATTTTAATACTTTTTCCGGTTTGGTTCTCGACTTCTTGTTTATATTCTCTAAATTTCTCAAAAGCTTCAGACTTGTGTCTTATTAAGCACACATGTCCGTATCTTGAGAGATCGTCAGTGAATGTAATGAAGTACAAAGAACCATCCATGGCATGTGTAGACATGGGACCGCATACATCACTATGTATCAGTCCCAAGAGTTCGGTAACTCTTTCTCCGTGTCCCGTAAACGGAGTTTTGGTCATCTTGCCTTTGAGACATGACTGGCAAGTGTCATAAGATGAAAATTCGAATGGTTTCAAATATCCATCCTTATGCAACTTAGCCAGTCGTGTCGCATTGATGTGACCTAGTCTAAAATGCCACAAGAAGGATTCGTTCAGTTCTGAACTTTTCCTCTTGTGTGTGTTTGTTATGCTCAGAACTGTTGATTGATTTAGAACATAAATGCCATTGCACAACGTGCCTGATCCAACCAACTTTTGGTTACGGAAAATGTTCATAACATTATCCTGTAATACAAAATTATATCCCTCTTTACTCAATAAAGAAACCGATATAATGTTGCATATCAGGTTCGGCATGTAATAACATTCGTTCAGAACCAATGTATTACCAGTTGGTAACACAAGGTGATATTCCCCGACAGTCTTAGCTGCAACAATTGCACCATTTCCAACTCTTATGTCTTTATCACCTTCTCCAAGTTCTCTACCTTTTCTAAGCCCATGTAACTGATTACATATATGGGATCCTGACCCGGTATCTAATACCCAGGACGTAGAGAAAATGGAGAAACAGTTCTCTGTAACGAACACATCCGAAGAAAATGCATCATCATGTACTTTCTTCATTCGGGTGGCATGGGAATCCTGGTATTCCCCTATATCCTGTTCATTCCTATAACTCTTATAGGAAAGAACGGAACCAACGTTCCCCAGCACAGTATAACAAGCGGGTTCGGTCAATACATCCATATTATTATCTTTATTAGGGCATGAAATGGTCGCTACCTGGAGAGAGAGAGAAGAAAACACTTTAGCGTATGCTCGTGCAAGATCAGATTGACTATTATCTTATCTAATCAGGATGGCTCCTACTGCTTTTTATCAAATCTTCCTTCAAACCCTAAAAGGAAAGACTAGCCGGGATTAATTACACACTACAAGTTCGCCAATCTTTTAGCCAGGCCAGTGTCGGTACTTTGAGGGAGGTCCCCCGTGCTTTCGCACGAACCTAATTAATGTAAACCTCGTTTTCCCAGAGGCGTAACCTCGTTAACACCTTTCTAGACACCTACTTGATCGGCTAATTGTAATATGTAAAACTCTCCCAGGAGTAACTCTTACTCGCAGCGGGTATCGGGATCCAACTATCTCATAGAAGGTATGCAATCTCATTGCAAATTTCAACACTTGAAATTCCCGATAATGCTTTTGCCCCTAGCGTGCTATGACCTTGACGAAAGCCAACAAACCACAGCCCGCTAGTCAAGTTCAACCCGTACATTTCTTGACTGAATTAAACCCACCAACACGACCCTTGACGAAAGCCAACAAAGCCGTACGACTACCCTAATCCAGTCGTATCATATGCAGCAGATAAGCAGCACATAGCTACCGCACACTACACCTTGACGAAAGCCAACAAATGTAGCACGAATACTATATGCAACTTATCTGAAATGACGGAGGGCTACGCAGGTTTTTCTGAAAACCATGAGCGTAATGAACTTGATATCGTTGTAGAATCAAATGAAGTTTTGAAATGGAGTGATTTTGAGGCTTTTCTAGTTTTGCTAAAGGGGTCACTCCCGGTGAAGGGATCGTCGGCCCTTTCCTCGTCGAATGAGGTGCGGGATATATCATATATATCACTGTGCAAAGCAAAAACTATAGAAGCAATCAAAAGCAGACCGAGTATGTAGCATCTGCCAGTTATTGCTAAAGGAGTCACTCCCGGTGAAGGGATCTCGGTCCTTTCCTCATCGAATAAGGTGCAGGGTATATCATATATACCGCTATGCAAAGCAAGAACTGTAGCTACCTGTTTTTGTTTAAAATTTGATTCTACAACATCTTAGGTTTCTTTTCTATCATTAATCACATTAATGAAGTCCCATCATTTAAGTACCTAAACATCACAGATAAATACGACGTACACTTATGCCATCAGCATTCACCTCGATGTCCCCTCATGGACCGTTAGGTTAGGTAACTAACGGCAGAGCGGGGCAGGGCTAGCGCGGGTGTAAAACATAAGTAACGCCTATATAATATATCATATATACTATATACTGTATCTATCACAGAACATCACATGATCACATCACAGATATCGCAGCAGAAGAAACATATGAAACATTGGATATACTAGGACGTCCGTGTTTTCAATACGAGCCAGTATAAAACACGGATTCCATGGTCGTGATGAATAGCCAATCCCACACCCATAGACCCCTACGAGAGCGGCAAGCAACCCTGCCAATTCTAGAGTTAGGAGACCCGGACTCAACTCCTCGAGTTGGTCTCCCACTGGACCCCAGAACCCGGTTACTTGTGCTCCCCTCCTTGGGTCTATCCTAATGCGGAAAAGTAAATAATATACAAAAGGTGACGACTTCCGCAACCTGGAAGTGCCCCAAATAAAAGAATATTACATACAAGTTTTTACATGAATGAAAATGAAAAACACTCATCTCACATAAAAAAAACCCCGGCTATTCAAACACGACGATCCAATATAACATATCCAGCAACACATAACATCACATGTCATCAACGTAAGTAAGTATGCATACCCCAATTGTCGTTGACGTATAGCAACGAAACCGGCGATATGAACATACTACACTTACGTCACAGAAAAGAAAGTGTAAAACTACAACAGTTGGAATCCGCAACCTTTTTAGATATCACATGCCTAATGAAACGAAATACTTAGACATCACATGCCTAACAGTTATAAACCCCGCATTTTAGTCTCATTATCGAAAACTCTTTTCAATATCTAGTGAAACTAAACCGCTAGATTTATAACATTCATTCAGTTATCTCATAACTGTTTGTGAATTCCAATTATTGTATCACCTTCCAGATAAACAGAAAATGTTAAACTTTCCGATCGAACATTCGAATACCCAAGTTTTCCCGATACAGCTCAACACATGAAATAAGTCTAACAACATTCAGTTCGTGCCTCACTACCAACGGTCCAGCCGTAGAAGGGTCAAGCCAACGCCTCACATGTGGCACGCCGTACTGCCCCAAACCCGAAGGTTCAAAGGGCAGTTCAAGACGGTCACATAATCGAGTTAAGGTTTGTTGTCTTCTAGAGGGTCCATCGCGTTACTAGCACTACTTAGAACGTCGTTAAACTACGGAAAAATCCAACACTTGGAAATTTCCCGACAGGGGAAAAATTGGGTATTTATATCCGGTCGAACTTTTTAACATATTCTAAAATTTATCCGGAAAGCCACATAGACAAAATCTGATACTCCGATCGAAACACCGAATCCCCAAAACAATCCCAGAAAATTCAACTCTTGAATAAATATTAAAAATTCCCATAAAACTCAGCACCAGAAAATAGGAATTACTATGCAAAAATTATTGCGCATTGTGAACAGCAGGTGGCGGAGCCGCGGCAGAAGCCATGCTTCTGCCACGTTTCCGCGGCGGTTTAGACGTATCATGAGCTCGTTTTGCACCAAAATTCTTTTATCTTCATGCTGATATTTTTAAGAATTTTTAATATGGAAAAATCCTATTTTTTAGAAAAAGTCCAGAGAGCAACATTTGAGTTGGGGTTTCGGGTCGATCGGACTTCAAACTCCGTCTAGACTTTGCCTAAGGCTCTAGCTAGGCTCTGATACCACTGTAGGATTCCTAGGCACACTATAGAGGTCTCACAAGGCATCAACCATGCCAATTTCAAATTTTATGGGTGCCGAGAAACCCTAATACGGATCGTTGACTAGAAATTTAGGCGATAAACGAAACTAGTTAACATCTTAACTAAGGGAGAGAGGCTACAACCTTTGTAGATCCGGTTCTCCACTTCCTTAGCTCCACGTAGGCGTCCTCTCGCTGTCCATCTCGAATCCCGAACTCAAACGTCGGCTTCATCGGAGAATTGGGCGGACTAGGTCATCGGCTTCGTGCCGAAGATGATCTACGTCGAGGTTTCACAAGTTCAAGCTCCGACTTCACCAAGTTGTGAAACTTGTGAAGATAATGTAAGGTTAGTCTAGCACCCTATGAAGAGTTTTGAAGCATCACATGTCTCAAAGTTTGTATTTTTAAGGTGCTAAGCTAACATGCAAAGGATAGATCCTTGAAAATTAGGGTTATCTAAACTTTAAGCTAGTAAAGACTAGGGTTTGAAGGCTACAACCTTTGTAGCTCCCCTTTGCAAGACTCCTTGATGTCTTGGGTGTTGAATCGAGGTCCTCTTGAACTCCCCTTTTGTCCACGACGATCCACCGCGGAGATCTCCGTCCAAGCTCGCTACTTTGTAAAATCGAAGTAAACACTCTAATCAAGTTGGCTAGACTTGAGTAGAATGGTGTTGTGGCTTTGGATCTCACTTCAAAAACCTTTCTTTTGTTGTAATTAGCTCACTAGAAAAGACTAGAGCGAAAGAGATGAAGGAGGATGAAGATGATGGCTATTTTTGAACAAGAGGTAAAAGATAACTCTTGAGTTAAGCAAGAGAAAGAAATATATATCACTATATATATTTTATTCCTTCTTGACTTCAACCATGATTAAATGATAGATAGTTAATTTAACTTGGGTTTAGAATGATAAAGAGAAGGATAACCATAGGTTAGTGGTAGTTGAGCTAGGTTAGGTTAGAAGAAGAATGTAGAAGCAAGAATGTTTATCCTTTCCTTTTTCATTTTACTTTAAAACCAAAATTAAATAATTATCCATTGTTTAATCTATGGTGTGAAACTTATATTGCCACCATTTCCATATGCAATCAACCATGATGGTTTGATGTATGTATGTGTACATGTATGCACATCTACATGTGCATGAAACTAAAAAAGGAAGAAAGAAACACATGCATGCATGCATACATCCATCAAACCCTAGAAAGGTTTCAAGTGAGAAAACTAATGGTTAGATGATAAATCAACACTTAATTTATCAATCCGGTCATATCTCATATGACCCTACCAAAAGCAGTTCACCCGATCAATGTTCGGTATCATATACGCACATTTCAATCGGGTGCAAGCGCATATCGCATACGCACACCACAACGTTTCGCCTGGACTGGGTAACTCCTTTGTGGGACTCTAAGACTCGTAAATACGCCGGCAGAGGGTGATGATCATATCAGGTACCCTCAAGCCGCAAGCGGTCAGCTAAACGTAACGGCCACCCGGGTATTGAGCGATCAGAAGACAACAAGCGAACCTGCTACAACTCCCGTCGAGCCATCCGACAACACTACCGTACAGTCCGTTCTCTTCGTCAGATATGCTGCATATCGAGCCTAGGGATGGTCACGTCGACCCCAATAACTCAATAAGTCGTGTCGGTGAATGGTCTATAACAGATTGAGAAACTCCTGATAACACTTATCAGCAAATCTCAGCAGCCCTGGCCAGGGACTTGCTGTTATAACCAGTCGAGCACAGCACAGCATCAACTCCCAATACCGGGAGAGACGAAACCCCTCCTATCGCTCATTGCCTTCGTGTGTCTCGGGACTGTACCCAACGGCCACCTGTTTGCACGACTCAGTAGAGCCGTGGTAGGGTGGCAATCAAAGTACAGTGGGAGAACACACAAGACTCCATGACGATCTCGGGTCTACAGACTAACCTGTACCAGTGTCGCCTGAGAATTGCTATCCGACGATAGATATAATTCCATATAGGAGTTCTCGGTGAGTCCGTCCAGTGTACCCAGTCAGCACTGAGCACCCGTATATGATCTTGATGTCAAACATCGATGAATGTGGGAACATCCATCGCCCATCACATGGGTCTAGTGTCATATACGCTAGTCTACTCTGGTATATCGATGCCCCGTCTCGATACACCTCCGACTAGGGACATTTCAGGATATGCTTATAGACTACAAATGTCCCACTAGTATGATCTCTATCATAATCAGAGTAGTCAAGCAGATATCCTTGGGGCTTTATTAGCATGTATGAATGAATAAAAGCATGATCAAATCAACATGTCAGATAAAGAATAACCAGATAGCATACTATCATGTCGAGCAAGAATGCAAACTGAATATATATACATGTATAGATACATCCACTATCACATAATGGCCTCTAGGGCATACATATATCCAACAATCTCCCACTTGCACTAAGGCCAGTTATTGGCGTATCTCATACCCAATATCTCAAAAAGTCGCTCATGCTGTGGCTGAGGGAGGGCCTTGGTGAGTGGATCCGCGGCGTTGTTCTTTGTGTCAACTCTCTTAATCTCGATCTCGCGGTGATCTACAATCTCCCGGATCAAATGAAAGCGCCTCAGGATGTGTCTGGACCGCTGATGGGATCTGGGCTCTTTGGCTAACGCCATCGCCCCATTATTGTCACAATACAAAGGTATTGGATCAATAATGGTTGGAACTACTCCTAGCTCCGAGACGAACTTCTTCATCCAGACGGCTTCCTTGGCGGCATCATTTGCAGCAATGTACTCAGCTTCCATCGTAGAGTCTGCAACGGTATCCTGTTTGGAACTTTTCCAACTTACCGCCCCTCCATTGAGGGTAAATACAAACCCTGAGATAGATTTGCTGTCATCCTTATCGCTCTGGAAGCTCGAATCGGTAAAGGCCTCCATTTGGAGATCTGTATTACCATACACCAAGAACAATTCTTTAGTCCTTCGTAAGTACTTAAGAATGTTCTTTACAGCTGTCCAGTGGTTCTCCCCTGGGTTGGATTGATACCTGCTTACAACACTAAGTGCATAAGCTACATCTGGGCGTGTACATAACATCGCATACATTATAGACCCTACTGCCGAAGCATAAGGTATAATGCTCATGCGAGCTCTCTCTTCATCGGTCTTTGGACAATAATCCTTGGAGAGAGTGACTCCATGGCAAGCGGGTAAGGCACCCCGCTTGGAATCTTCCATACTAAACCTCTTTAGGATGGTGTTGATGTACCTGGTTTGGGACAATCCCAATAACTTTTTGGATCTATCCCAATAGATCCTTATGCCCAGGATGTATGTGGCATCACCCAGGTCCTTCATGGAGAACCTCAGTGATAAGAATGATTTGACCGACTGTAGCATAGGAATATCATTTCCTATCAGAAGAATATCATTCACGTACAATACGAGGAATGTGACAGCTCTTCCTACAGCCTTCTTATAAACACAAGGTTCATCTGGATTTTTGATGAAATCAAACTCTTTGATAACATCATCGAAACAGATGTTCCAACTCCGAGATGCCTGCTTCAACCCATATATGGATTTAAGCAATCTACATGCTTTCTCGCTGCTCCCACTGTCAATGAAGCCCTCTGGCTGATCCATATAAACGCATTCTTCTAAATTTCCATTTAGAAATGCGGTTTTAACGTCCATTTGCCAGATTTCATAGTCGTAGTGAGCAGCAATAGCAAGTAGGATCCGAATGGATTTAAGCATGGCTACGGGAGAAAAAGTCTCGTCATAGTCCAAACCTGGTCTTTGACGAAAACCCTTCGCCACAAGTCTTGCCTTATAGGTCTCCACCTGCCCATCTACACCAATCTTTCTTTTAAAGATCCATTTGCACCCCACAGGTTTTACCCCAGGGGGTACAACGTCCAAAGTCCATACTTTGTTGGTGTACATAGACTCCATTTCGGATCTCATGGCATCCAGCCACTTCACAGAGTGACCACTTGTGATAGCCTGCTGAAAACTGGTAGGATCATCATCATCCATGATGCAATCTTCTCCGTTACCATCAATGAGGAAACCGTACTACCTCTCCGGTGGGCGAGAAGTCCTACCAGACCTACGGAGTGGCCGAGGTTCTTCAGTTTCTGTTGCAACAGCCGGTTCAACCATATCGTCATTTGTAGTTTGTGTCTCTAGAACCTCTTCTAGATCCACCACCTTGCCATCATCTTTATCTGTGAAAAACTCTTTTTCCAAGAATGTGGCATACTGAGAAACAAACACTTTTTGTTCCTCTTTGTGGTAGAACAGATATCCATAAGAATTCTTTGGATATCCCACAAAGTTACACATGACTGACCGTGTCTCGAGTTTGTCCGGATTTTGTTTTTTAACATAGGCCGGGCAACCCCAAATCTTAATTCTCTTAAGAGATGGTCTCTTCCCATTCCATATCTCATATGGCGTGGTAGACACGGCTTTGGTCGGAACCCTGTTTAGGAGAAACGCTGCAGTCTCCAATGCATGCCCCCAAAACGAGACTGGTAACTCAGCGTCACTCATCATGGACCGGACCATATCTAATAGGGTCCTATTCCGTCGTTCTGACACACCGTTGTGCTGTGGTGTGTAAGGAGGAGTGAGCTGAGAGAGAATCCCATTCTCTTTTAGGAAGTTTGCAAATTCTGTACTGAGATACTCTCCACCTCGATCTGATCGAAGCATCTTAATACTCAAGCCGGTTTGTTTTTCTACTTCTTGTTTATATTCAACGAATTTCTCGAAAGCGTCGGACTTGTGTTTTAATAAAAATACATGACCGAATCTTGAGAAATCGTCGGTGAATGTAATGAAGTATGAAAAACCGCCTCTAGCCTGTGTAGACATTGGCCCACATACATCACTATGTATGAGGCCAAGGAGCTGAGTAGCTCTTTCTCCGTGTCCTGTAAACGGAGTTTTGTTCATTTTACCCTTGATACAAGACTGGCAAGTCGCATAAGATTTATATTCAAAAGAGTTTAAATATTCATCTTTATGTAACTTGTTTAGTCTTGTTTCGTTAATATGACCAAGTCTACAATGCCAAAGAAAAGCTTCATTTAATTCTGAAAGTTTTCTTTTATTAGTGTGTTGTATACTGAAAACTGTGTGTTGATTTAGGACATATATTCCGTTATTAAGCGTACCATACCCAACCAACATTTGATTTAGGTGAATGTTCATAACATTGTTCTGCAACACAAAATTATATCCTTCATTGTCCAACAAAGATACGGATATTATATTACATAGCATACTTGGTACAAAATAACATGGATTCAAAATCAAAATACATCCAGATGGCAACCCCAAGTGATACTCTCCCACTGCGACTGTATGTACATTGGAACCATTTCCAACGCGGAGAGTATGGTCACCTGTCTTCAAAACCTTGCTATTTCTCAGCCCCTGCATAGAATTGCAAATGTGAGAACCTGAACCGGTATCCAATACCAAGGAAGCAGAGTTTATAGAAAAACAGTTTTCAGTCACAAACGCACCTGAAGCAGAAGCATCACCATGCTTCTTCTTGAGACTTAGGTACTCCGTGCAATTGCGCTTCCAATGTCCTGTCTTGTGGCAATGAAAACACTCGCCTTTCCCTGGGTCTCCAGCCGTGGACTTTCCCTTTCCCTTCACCTTTTTGACTCCGCCCTTAAGATTAGTGGGTTTCTTCTTTTTCTTTCCCTTGGCCTTAGCTTTTGGGCGAGAAGAAGAAGACTGTCCAATGGTCATAACGGGAGTCTTTGCTGACTTCATAGTGCTCTCTGCACTCCTTAACATATTAAGGAGTTCAGGGAGGTCCTTCTCCATGCCGTGCATGTTGAAGTTCACTATGAACTGAGCAAAGGTGGAGGGGAGGGGCTGCAGAATAATATCTATATATTGTTCATTGTCCATTGTCCATCCCAGGTCCTCAAGCTCTTCTATAAGAGCTATCATCTTCAATACATGGTCTCCTACTGGTGTGCCAGGGGCCATTCGCATCTGAAACAGTTTCCTTGATGCTTCGTATCGTAATACGCGGGATTGCTCTCCATACAACTCCTTTGTATGGAGCAATATACCGTGAATATCCATGTCCTCGTGCTGCTTTTGATGTGTATTGTCCATCGATGCAAGCGCGAGGCATGTGGCCGTGGCACAGTCAGCGTCCCATGTCTTGCGGACTTCAATGTCCGCAACTGAGGATTTTGGGCCTGGGACGGGCGGGGCTGAAGCCGTGAGGACATATGATACTTTATCATAAGTCAAGGCGATCTTCAGATTCCTTAGCCATTCTTTATAGTTGGTCCCATTCAGTTTGTTTTTATCTAGTAGAAGCTTAAGTCCAGTCATTGGTATCTGCCATTAAGAGAGAGAAAAGAATACACTCAGCGAAAGCTCTTGCATAGATTAGATTGGTTTATTATCTTGTCTAATCGATGTTTCCCACTGCTTTTTATCAAGTTTTTCTTTCAAACCTTAAAAAGAAAAACTAGCCAGGATTAATTACAGTCTACAACTTCGCTAACGGTTCAGCCAGGCCAGTGTCGGTACTTTGAGGGAGGTTCCCCGTGCTTTCGCACGGACCTAATTAGAGTAAACCTCGTTTTCCTAGAGGCGGAGCCCCGTTAACACCTGATCGCATGCTTTTGGCGTGTCGGATGTTCAAAGAATTAAAGTGTAACCGCGATCAGGACGGTGTCGCTATGCAGCTAGCCGGTGAGCACGGGTCGGTCCACAGGGAGATGGTGGTATCTTACCTTCTTGTCTTAGACGAGTCAATAAAGAATCTGTATGTTTGTTCAGTCTAACCTATGTGTTTATTTGCAAGTATAAAGTTGTTAAGAAAAGATACGAGATTGTAAGCTAAGAAATCCGTACTCAAAACCATTGAGCCGAGTCTTGACCAATTGAAGCTAAGCAATTGGCAACAACGTGGATTAGGGGATTTAAGCGCGGTATTCATGGAATCCGGCTTATTTACCCATGTCCTTCCGTTCTTGTCTCTTGCCTTCGCCTCCGGCCAAACCGAACGCAACCGGTCGCGGTTAGGAATCACCGTTACCTTATCAGGGTAGGGTGCCTAACGGAGCGCTTGCGTATGGTTTGGGCGAAGTTCAAATGGAAAATAACGGGAAAAAGAATTGGCAAAGAAATGTTAACTTATAATACCGTATTTATTCTTAACAATAATAATTACATCATTCACAAAATGAATAAAAGAGAACAAAAAGAAAAGAACAAAGAAAAGAAAAGATTACAAATAATTAAGTGCAAAGAATTTAAGTGCATGAAATAAATTGCAAGTAATAAAAAGCAAGTAATAAAAAGCGAGTAATAAAAAGAACAAGAAATGAAAAATGCAAGAAAGTAATTACAAGAACCGTAGAACTCAAAACAAGCATGGGATCAATAGCCAACCCTTAAACTTGCAAGCTCAATTAAGAGGTTGCAAGATCAAGGGAAGGGTTGAGAACGCATGTGAATTGAAGTACTAAGGAGTGAACAAAATACGACCCTTGAGATCAATAACTAACCCTTAACCATTCAAGCTCAATGAAGAGGTTGAATGATCAAGAGAAAGCAAGAATCTCAAGGGGAAGAAGAAACACAAGAGAATGATACAAAACCCTCATCTTCATTGATCTCCCACTCAAAAGCTCTCACTACAATTTCATGGAAAAAGAATGAAGAAGAAGAAGAAGAACTATACAAAAGACTACAAAGGAGGAACAAAAGAATGAACACTTGGCTTTGGCAAGTTCTGCTGTATTTATAGGCAGGGAGTTGAAGATCTAGGGCAACCACCAGAGCACATGGGAAGTACCCAAAATACCCCCAAAAGACGACAAGGTGAGGACTCCACATGGCCGCGGATCCGCGGCCAATACCCCATATTGGCCGCGGATCCGCGGCCCTATAGTAGGATTAGGGGCTGTGTTTTCTTGTACGGCCCTGATCTGCAGTCCCCTGTTGTCTGGTACACCTATTTTCTGAAAATACTTTCACAATTCTTCCAGAATTTCTGTTGAGGAAAGGTGGACTTTTTGTGGATGTTTTTGTCATGATTGCCTCGAGCTCCGCGTAGATTTCTTGGAACTTGTTGTTGCCATTGAGCCTTGTGCATGAAGGTGACATTGATTTGACATTTTGTCTTCCTAAACTGGTATCTGGCAACATACGGATGACGAGCGGAGACCGTGTTTTCTCAGTGGTTGGCAGGAACCCGGATTTTGTCGTGTTTTCCATGAATTTACCGTTTTAGAACCGAGAACCTGTATCCTGCAAATATATAACAAACACGGATTAAAAGCACCTACCTATAAACAACCGAGCGTAAGAATGGGCGGTATAAAATGCAGTATTCTGTGATGAACAAATACCCCCAAACTTAACTTTTGCTCATCCCGAGCAAAACCAATTATTCACAAAAATAAAATGATAACCGCACTTTCGCAGGGAACGCGATTGCACTGAGCACGTGCAACAAGCCGTTAAACCTCTAGGTGTCCCTAGTAGGAGGAGTGTTGTCTCCTGAGGGTTTTCAGCGGATACTACCCACAAAATCCGGTCAAGTTGGTTTTGTAAAATAACTAAGATTCAAACCCTAAAGTTTTGTTATAGAAAATAACAATTCTATAATCCTAAGTCTAGACCATCGAACCTTTATTTTTCACACCTCGCTTCTTATTTAACTACAGATTTTATATGTCTTTACGTGTAGTGCAAATAGTGTCGTTAAGTTCCAGAAGGATCGATTAAAGTCATCATGTCGCACAAAAAAAGCCCAGATAACAATTTTAAAAGGATCACATAAGTTTAATAAAGAGTTAAGCATTTTTCAAGTTTCGTTTTCCAGTAAGGTTTCAACTTCAGAATTTCTATCTTCCTTAACAGGAAACTAAGTCGTATTTTTCACTCCACGTTTTTCTTGTTTTCATTTCATACACACCTCTGTGAACGTGCAATAATCTTTATCATAGAATAAAACCTTCATATCTCCGTTAATTTTTTTTTTTAAAAGCCTGTCTTTTATCAAGATTATTCTCACACAAAGAACCGTTAGGAATTTTAACTCGGAGAGAACACTTGCTTGACTTTGTTTTAAATTGGACTTTCTAGGCTTCTTAGCGAGCTTTGGGCCAATTTACCCAAACCAGTTGGTTTTAAGGCATTAGGTGTAGAAACACCCCAGCGGACTTAATTACTCAAGTTACCTAGGTCCAAAAACAAAAGACAGTTTGACGTGAAAATCAGATTCAATACGAACGGAGATATAACCGGTAGTTCAATTATTTTTTTGGATAAAAGACGTGTTTAGTGGGTTTGGTGTGTAATCATTCCAATCAAGTTTTAGATGGGTTATTTTTCAGACTTATCTCCAATTACGGCATCAATAACATTCCTTCATATTCGCTTTACTTCATAAACTATTCTTGACATTACTTATTTCAGAACAAACCTATTTGATCCTCAGAAAATCATTTATCTGTTTAAAAGTTTAAACATGAAAGACTTGTCATCTAATTCCCAAAATTCATGACACGTGTAGTGTGTTGTAAAGACGTATATCAGCTATAGTTAACTTCAAAGGAGAGTTATCTTTCAGGTTTTCAAAATCTAAACATAAGATTTAGTTATTCCTATTTTTTCAAACAAAAACCGTCGAATGTTGAATCAGAGTTCTTCCACAATCTAACTTGACAAAAAAGTTTTTATATTTTTAGAAAATTTTCAGATATTTATGGATTTTATGGATTTAATATGCAGATGCAAAATATACTTATGAATGCGAAGGAAGAAAGCTTACCGAGCACACCCCCAAACTTAAACTTGACAGTGCCCTCACTGTCAGGCTATACCAAGAGGGTTAAAATTGCCGGCGCTTCCTAGAAACAAATTGTATACAAAACAAAAAAGGAAAACAAAAATATATACAAAAAAGTGTCCCCCCCAAACTTAAGTAAAACAGTGTTTCCACTGTTACGCGTTGAAATTCAGGATTTAGGGGGGAAAGAACAGTATCAAGCTATACAAGGCCTTACACAGGCCAAAAGTGAGCACCAACCATTCAAAGATTTTATCGCTATAATGTACAGGTTGGTGGAAGAAGGCGTAGAGAAAAGAGAAGGACAATACGCGAGACCGTATGCGAAGAGAAGCGGGATACGGTCTCGGTATATGAGAGGAAGAAGAATGGCGGAAGGGAAAAAGAAGTGGAATACGAACTTGAGGGTGCAAATGGAGTAAATAGATTAGCACAATTTGTGATGACCAATGTGTGAAAAGCGATTGTGCTAATATATTTACCCGTCGAGAAATGGGGTCAAATCCCTCAAGATTCGTGAGATACCATGGGTACGCCGAACCTGGTAAACCAGACATAGTAAATGAAAGTGAGACGGGTTCTTGCAAGGTCGGAACGATGGAAAGGATGGAGGGAAGTGGTTGAGGAAGGGTATCGGTTAAAGGTTCTGGAGGGTGTACACAGTCAGTGAAAGGAACAGGATGAATTGGAAAATCCGACTCATCATCTAGAACTGTTTCATCCTCAAAAATATCCTCAAAATTCTCCTCAAAGTTAAGCTCATCCATGCTCTTCTCTTCAAAGTCCAGACGCATATGGGGTTCGGGAAAAACATTTAATGACTCGGGATGATGATTTGAAGAGACAAACTCAGCCAAATCTACGGGTTCACCATCCAAAATATCCCCAGCGTCAATATCCTCAATCAAGTGAAAATCAATATTCTCAGACACCTCATCAAAAGCATGGATATTAATCAATTCAGGTTCTAAGATGGAGGTGTAGAGGTCAAAAGGATTGTTTGTGGTTTCACTTGGCAAGGTCCCTTCATAATCTGGCAAATCAAATATTATAAAGTCGCACAACTCATTAAACATTCTATCTTCAACCGATAATTCATTTGGGACACTTGATAGACTTTCAACACAGGAGTTGTGGGATTCAATTTGAAACGGGTAGGTTTGATTTGGAAGGGGGTACAGCTCACTCTCTCCACTCAAATTCACAGCCTGTCCGACCGCCTCTTCATACATTGGAAAATTTGGAGCTAGTTGGAAACTAGCTACCGGGTCAGTAGGTTGTATGAGAGCGGCCATGGACGCATTCAAATCCATCATCTGTTGGCTTGACGTTACCCTAAAGTCATCCAACGACTGTTCCAGACTAGACATGGGTTGTGAAGGGGTTTCAGTAAAAGATTCAAAGTTGTTTGGATTCTGAAAATTCCCAAAAGGCTGTGTAGAAGCAATGTCTAGGGAAGGTGCAAAAGTAGGGTAGGATTGGTAGGAATTGAATGGTTGGACAGGAGCAGGATCAACATTTGGATAGGAAGGTGAATGGAATTGTTGATCCCAAGAATTTGAAGTGGTGAAAGGAGTGAAAGATCGGCTACGGGATTGTTCAATAAGTTCAGCGATGGACAAAGGACGACTTGCAAAAGGGGTATCAACATAAGCGGGTGCGGGAGGTTGAAAAGGTTGATACGAAGTGGAATGAGGAGTGCAAGTGTTTGTCCTAGACGCTGCTATGCGATCTTTCAGTGAAACTTTGGGCATGGAGGGGTCTTTCGATGTTCGGCCAAAGCAAGAACCGTAAGAAGTAATGTCTGGTTGTGGGTACCAAAGTTCGGCAAGAGTTTTTCGAGGTGGGGTACCCATGATATGAAGAGAGAGAAGGAAAGGTAGAGAAAAGGAGGGGAAAAAGAATGTGATTTTTTTTTTTAATATTAACAAAAGAATGAAATATACACAAAAAAGAATATTGACAAAAACAATCACGACACAAAAATACCACACACCTAATTGTTCTAGGGTTCACCTAGGTCAACTAGACCTGCTCCAGAACTTGATTGTCGAAGTAAAACTGTGTCGAGAAACAGGCTCAAGATACACTGATCACGAGGCCAGGTAAGTGCAGAGATAAGGGGAGGTTTTCCAACGCTTTCGCGAAGTTCCTTAATTAAATAACCCTTTCTCTTTTGGCGGTTTCGCCGTTAACACTTTCCTAGACACCCCGTAAACAATATACCGTTAAGCAAGGTTCTAAACACAGTTAACTTCTCCTAGTGAGCGCGAAGTCCTTAAGGCTTAAAGTCTAGTTTCTTTTAAATTTTGTGCGGGTAAACGTTATGCTCAAGTTCGTGATTTGTGGGCCACGGAAAAGGTGATGAAATCCTTTACCGTATGTTGTGGGGTTCGCTTGCCGTTAAGTCCGTATTAATGTATGCAATGCGCAATTCAAAAATTCTATAAAGAATCAAACAATCGTTTTTTAGTTTAAGCGCGGCGCTGCAACAAATACGGGTTAGTCAATTTTGGCGTTTGCTAGCGAACTTGCAAAGAATCCTGCAAAGAATAGTATATTGGAAGCGTCGGATTTGAGAAGAAGGTGTTAGGAAAGTACGTACCGTTAAATGTTTGGGTTAGGAAACCCCCGTTGAATCAAATCCGGTAAGCTTGAAATGTTCGCTTGCGCGGGTCAAACTACCCGGATCTTTGGCACTGTACTTCGTAAATCACCCTTGTCTTGAATGCACACTTTGCTCCCCACAATCGCAGTTTGCAAACTTGTAAAAAGCTGCACACTTGCCCACAAAAATTATCAAAAAAAAACAAAAAGAATATATTTTTTTTTATAAAATATATACAAAAAGAATATTAACCCGAATAACAAGAAAGAAAATACGCTACCGTCTCCCCGGCAACGGCGCCATTTGATCGCACGCTTTTGGCGTGTCGGATGTTCAAAGAATTAAAGTGTAACCGCGATCAGGACGGTGTCGCTATGCAGCTAGCCGGTGAGCACGGGTCGGTCCACAGGGAGATGGTGGTATCTTACCTTCTTGTCTTAGACGAGTCAATAAAGAATCTGTATGTTTGTTCAGTCTAACCTATGTGTTTATTTGCAAGTATAAAGTTGTTAAGAAAAGATACGAGATTGTAAGCTAAGAAATCCGTACTCAAAACCTTTGAGCCGAGTCTTGACCAATTGAAGCTAAGCAATTGGCAACAACGTGGATTAGGGGATTTAAGCGCGGTATTCGTGGAATCCGGCTTATTTACCCGTGTCCTTCCGTTCTTGTCTCTTGCCTTCGCCTCCGGCCAAACCGAACGCAACCGGTCGCGGTTGGGAATCACCGTTACCTTGTCAGGGTAGGGTGCCTAACGGAGCGCTTGCGTATGGTTTGGGCGAAGTTCAAATGGAAAATAACGGGAAAAAGAATTGGCAAAGAAATGTTAACTTATAATACCGTATTTATTCTTAACAATAATAATTACATCATTCACAAAATGAATAAAAGAGAACAAAAAGAAAAGAACAAAGAAAAGAAAAGATTACAAATAATTAAGTGCAAGGAATTTAAGTGCATGAAATAAATTGCAAGTAATAAAAAGCAAGTAATAAAAAGCGAGTAATAAAAAGAACAAGAAATGAAAAATGCAAGAAAGCAATTACAAGAACCGTAGAACTCAAAACAAGCATGGGATCAATAGCCAACCCTTAAACTTGCAAGCTCAATTAAGAGGTTGCAAGATCAAGGGAAGGGTAGAGAACGCATGTGAATTGAAGTACTAAGGAGTGAACAAAATACGACCCTTGAGATCAATAACTAACCCTTAACCATTCAAGCTCAATGAAGAGGTTGAATGATCAAGAGAAAGCAAGAATCTCAAGGGGAAGAAGAAACACAAGAGAATGATACAAAACCCTCATCTTCATTGATCTCCCACTCAAAAGCTCTCACTACAATTTCATGGAAAAAGAATTAAGAAGAAGAAGAAGAACTATACAAAAGACTACAAAGGAGGAACAAAAGAATGAACACTTGGCTTTGGCAAGTTCTGCTGTATTTATAGGCAGGGAGTTGAAGATCTAGGGCAACCACCAGAGCACATGGGAAGTACCCAAAATACCCCCAAAAGACGACAAGGTGAGGACTCCACATGGCCGCGGATCCGCGGCCAATACCCCATATTGGCCGCGGATCCGCGGCCCTATAGTGGTATTAGGGGCTGTGTTTTCTTGTACGGCCCTGATCTGCAGTCCCCTGTTGTCTGGTACACCTATTTTCTGAAAATACTTTCACAATTCTTCCAGAATTTCTGTTGAGGAAAGGTGGACTTTTTGTGGATGTTTTTGTCATGATTGCCTTGAGCTCCGCGTAGATTTCTTGGAACTTGTTGTTGCCATTGAGCCTTGTGCATGAAGGTGACATTGATTTGACATTTTGTCTTCCTAAACTGGTATCTGGCAACATACGGATGACGAGCGGAGACCGTGTTTTCTCAGTGGTTGGCAGGAACCCGGATTTTGTCGTGTTTTCCATGAATTTACCGTTTTAGAACCGAGAACCTGTATCCTGCAAATATATAACAAACACGGATTAAAAGCACCTACCTATAAACAACCGAGCGTAAGAATGGGCGGTATAAAATGCAGTATTCTGTGATGAACAACACCTTTCTAGACACCTAATGAGTTAGCTAATTGTAAACTGTAAAACTCTCCTAGGAGCAACTATTGCCCACAGTGGGATCGGGATCCAACCATCATATGGAAGGTATGCAATCTCATTGCAAATTTCAACACTTGAAATTCCCGATGTAATTTTTACCCCTAGTACTTATGACCTTAACTATAGTCAACAAATCATAAGTACCATTCAAGTTCTACCCGTCATTTCTTGATCAATTAGACCCATCCATATGACCCTTAACTATGGTCAACAAAGTCGTATGAATGTCCTAATTAATCTGCATCATATGCAGTGTAGGAAGACATCACTTAGCTACCGTACACTACGCCTTAACTAAAGTCAACAAACGTAGCATGAATACTAAGTACTCTACTTCCTAAAATGACGGAGGGTTGCGAATGATTTTTATGAAAATCTTTAACGCTTTGAACTTGATATCGTTGTAGAATCAAACAGTTTTCAAAAGGAGTGGCTTAAGCTCCGCAGTTTTGAAATGAAGCTTTTTCACAAATAGCCGAGTAGTTTTTAAATCCGATTCTACAACATCTTTTTAGGTTTATTTTCTTTACATTAATCACATTAATGCAATCCCATCATTTAATTCCTTAAGCCAATCACAGAAAAGAAACGAAAATAACACGTACGCTTATGCCATCCGCATTCGCCGCAATGTTCCGTTATGCACCGTTAGGTTACTTAACTAACGGCATACCGGGACGGGACTAGCGCGGGTGTAAAACATAAGCAACGTCTACTATATATCATATATATAATATGTCATTCGTCTCAGATATCACAGAACACAGGCAGCAGAAACATAGATATAACTTGGGATATTCTAGGACGTCCGTATTTAGTATTTAGCCAGAATAGAAAATACGGATTCCACAGTCGCGATGAATAGCCAAGCCCACACCCTGGACCCCTACGAGAGCGGCAAGTGACCCTACCAATCCTGGAGTTTAGGAGACCCGGTCTCGACTCCTCGAGATGGCCTCCCACTGAACCCCAGAACCCGGTCACCTGTGCTCCCCTCCTTGGGTCCATCCTAATGCGGAAAAGTAAATAATATACAGCACTGGTGACACAACCGCAACCTGGAAGTGCCCCAAATAAAAGAATATTACATTACATTTGAATTTACATGAATGAAAATATAAAACTCTCATCTCACAAAAACCCCCCGGCTATTCGATCGCGACAATCCTGCACATCATATCTCAGCAACACATAATATCACATATCATCAACGTAAGTAAGTATGCGTACCCCGATTGTCGTTGAAGTATAGCAACGAAACCGGCGATATCTGACATACTACACTTACGGTCACAGAAAAGAAAGTGTAAAACTACAATATTTGGAATCCAGATTCTCTTTAGACATCATAAATGCGAAATATCACATATTTCGTATTTCATGCCTACACTATATGAATTCCACATATTGTATCACATTCCAGACAAACAGACAGTATTAAAGTTTTCGAACAAACAATCAAGCACCCAAGATTCACTAAAGCTCAACACTTGAGCAGGGTTCAAAAAATCAGAAGTGTGACACAGTAGCGGCGGTCCAGCCGTAGAAGGGTCAAGCCAACGCCTCACATGTGGCACGCCGTACTGCCCCAAACCCTAGGGTTCAAAGGGCAGTTCGAGACGGTCACATAATCGAGTTAAGGTTTGTTGTCTTCTAGAGGGACCACCGCAAAAAGACTTGCACGTATTTCCAAACTATTTAAACCCCGTGAATAGTGAGTAAATGATACTCGTTCAAACACTTCAATACTTTCTAATTTTCCTAGAAAAGCTACGAAATGAAAGTCCCGATCGAATCGACGAATCCAAAAACATCTCCAGAATTTTTCAAAACTTTATTCAGTTTAAAAATACCCAAAAAATTATACATGCAGAACCAAGAATTACTGAAGAAAACTTATCCACCAATTCATTTACTAGGCCGCGGAACCGCGGCCTAAGCAAGCTTAGGCCGCGTTTCCTCGGCAAATAACACTGTTCATGGTATAATTTTTCTGCCGTAATCCTTAGTTTTCCCTGCTTTATTTTTTACATATTTTTAATTCTGCAAAACGTCAAAATTTAGAAAATTTCCAGAGAGCATCCCATAATGTCGTATTTTTGTCCGATCGGGGTTTTCACTTCGTAAAAACGTCGCCTAATGTTCTAGGTCGGCTTTGATACCAATGTAAGGTTAGTCTAGCACCCTATGAAGAGTTTTGAAGCATCACATGTCTCAAAGTTTGTATTTTTAAGGTGCTAAGCTAACATGCAAAGGATAGATCCTAGAAAATTAGGGTTATCTAAACTTTAAGCTAGTAAAGACTAGGGTTTGAAGGCTACAACCTTTGTAGCTCCCCTTTGCAAGAATCCTTGATGTCTTGGGTGTTGAATCGAGGTCCTCTTGAACTCCCCTTTTGTCCACGACGATCCACCGCGGAGATCTCCGTCCAAGCTCGCTACTTTGTAAAATCGAAGTAAACACTCTAATCAAGTTGGCTAGACTTGAGTAGAATGGTGTTGTGGCTTTGGATCTCACTTCAAAAACCTTTCTTTTGTTGTAATTAGCTCACTAGAAAAGACTAGAGAGAAAGAGATGAAGGAGGATGAAGATGATGGCTATTTTTGAACAAGAGGTAAAAGATAACTCTTGAGTTAAGCAAGAGAAAGAAATATATATCACTATATATATTTTATTCCTTCTTGACTTCAACCATGATTAAATGATAGATAGTTAATTTAACTTGGGTTTAGAATGTTAAAGAGAAGGATAACCATAGGTTAGTGGTAGTTGAGCTAGGTTAGGTTAGAAGAAGAATGTAGAAGCAAGAATGTTTATCCTTTCCTTTTTCATTTTACTTTAAAACCAAAATTAAATAATTATCCATTGTTTAATCTATGGTGTGAAGCTTATATTGCCACCATTTCCATATGCAATCAACCATGATGGTTTGATGTATGTATGTGTACATGTATGCACATCTACATGTGCATGAAACTAAAAAAGGAAGAAAGAAACACATGCATGCATGCATACATCCATCAAACCCTAGAAAGGTTTCAAGTGAGAAAACTAATGGTTAGATGATAAATCAACACTTAATTTATCAATCCGGTCATATCTCATATGACCCTACCAAAAGCAGTTCACCCGATCAATGTTCGGTATCATATACGCACATTTCAATCGGGTGCAAGCGCATATCGCATACGCGCACCACAACGTTTCGCCTGGACTGGGTAACTCCTTTGTAGGACTCTAAGACTCGTCAATACGCCGGCAGAGGGTGATGATCATATCAGGTACCCTCAAGCCGCAAGCGGTCAGCTAAACGTAACGGCCACCCGGGTATTGAGCGATCAGAAGACAACAAGCGAACCTGCTACAACTCCCGTCGAGCCATCCGGCAACACTACCGTACAGTCCGTTCTCTTCGTCAGATATGCTGCATATCGAGCCTAGGGATGGTCACGTCGACCCCAATAACTCAATAAGTCGTGTCGGTGAATGGTCTATAACAGATTGAGAAACTCCTGATAACACTTATCAGCAAATCTCAGCAGCCCTGTCCAGGGACTTGCTGTTATAACCAGTCGAGCACAGCACAGGATCAACTCCCAATACCGGGAGAGACAAAACCCCTCCTATCGCTCATTGCCTTCGTGTGTCTCGGGACTGTACCCAACGGCCACCTGTTTGCACGACTCAGTAGAGCCGTGGTAGGGTGGCAATCAAAGTACAGTGGGAGAACACACAAGACTCCATGACGATCTCGGGTCTACAGACTAACCTGTACCAGTGTCACCTGAGAACTGCTATCCGACGATAGATATAATTCCATATAGGAGTTCTCGGTGAGTCCGTCCAGTGTACCCAGTCAGCACTGAGCACCCGTATATGATCTTGATGTCAAACATCGATGAATGTGGGAACATCCATCGCCCATCACATGGGTCTAGTGTCATATACGCTAGACTACTCTGGTATATCGATGCCCCGTCTCGATACACCTCCGACTAGGGACATTTCAGGATATGCTTATAGACTACAAATGTCCCACTAGTATGATCTCTATCATAATCAGAGTAGTCAAGCAGATATCCTTGGGGCTTTATCAGCATGTATGAATGAATAAAAGCATGATCAAATCAACATGTCAGATAAAGAATAACCAGATAGCATACTATCATGTCGAGCAAGAATGCAAACTGAATATATATACATGTATAGATACATCCACTATCACATAATGGCCTCTAGGGCATACATATATCCAACAGATAACACCCAAAACAACTTGGCAAGAGGTAGAGGGTGAAGAAATAGGAGGTGGGTTCACTTTAGAATTGGATTTCTCTCACTTTAGCTCAAGTTGCCATTGATGGACCTTAAGCTTTTCTTGAAGAAGAAGATGATCAAGAAGAAGAAAGAATATGATAAGTGATTTAAAATGAAAAAGAAAACAATACTTATCATATCCTAACTATGGTTAAGTGTAGAGAATATACCATGGTTACTTGGATGAGTTAGGGTTAAGCATGAAGACAAGAATGGTTGCATAAGTCAAAGCTTCATAAAGCTTCAATAAGAGACAAAGAAAGCCACCATTCTCATCTAAACCTTTTCTAAATAAATAAACAAATAAATAAATAAAAAGGAAAAACCCTAATCATCTCTTAACCATGGTTTAATTCTTCACACTTAACCATATGAGCAAGTATCATCAAACATGATACAAAGATGTGCACAAAAGTATATCACATATACAACATGTACATCAAGTGAGAAAATCCATTTAAAGTGAACCAATACCAGTTAATGCAAAGTAATATATCAAAAATATAATTATACATTAAATCATTAAATCAACACTTGATTTAACGATCCGGTCATATCGCATATAACCGACCAGTATCCAATGTATCGTTTTATCGAATCAATGATTCGATAACTAGGTCATATCGCATACAACCAATCGAAACATTCATCGCGAGAATGAAATGCGGTATCACATACACGCATTATTCTCGGTCCCGCACATATCTCATATGCGCTCCTATTTCGTTTCGCTTGAGCCAGGAAACCTCTGTGTAGGACTCTAAAGACTCGTCAATACGCCGGTAGCAGATGATGATCATATCAAGCACCCACAAGCCGCAAGCGGTCTGCTAAACGTAACGGCCATCCGGGTATTGAGCGATCAGAAGATCGACGAGCTAGCCCGCTCACACTCTTGTGAATCCAACCAGTAACACTTACCGTACAGTTCGGTCTGTTCGTCTGATACGTCGCATATCAAGTCTAGGGGTGGTGAACGTCAGACCCCAATAACCGATAAG
Organism: Agapanthus africanus; assembly: GCA_030015575.1. Lineage (NCBI taxonomy): Eukaryota > Viridiplantae > Streptophyta > Magnoliopsida > Asparagales > Amaryllidaceae > Agapanthus > Agapanthus africanus. Next base: position 630,775,646 of record CM057342.1, read on the forward strand.
TCGTGCCGATGTGAGGCTCATAACGGGTCGAGAAACTACTGGTAACACTTACCAGCAAATCTCTGATCAGCCCTTGCCAGGGACTTCCCTGTTATGGCCAATCGAGCACAGCGCAACATCCACCCCCAATACCGGGGGAGACGAAACCCCTCCTATCGCTCATTGCCTCCATGTGACTCGGGACTGTGCCCAAAGACCACCGTTTTGCACGCCCTCTTGGACGTTTTAAGGTGGAGATCAAAGCACAGTGGGAATCACACAAGACTCTATGACGATCTCGGGTCTACAGACTAACCTGTACAAGTGTCACCTGAGAACTGCCATCTGACGTGAGGTATAATACCATCTGGGAGTTCTCGGCGAGTCCGTCCAGTGTACCCAGTCTCCACTGAGCACTCGTATACCATCTCTGATGTCAAACACCAATGGATATGGGATCATCCATCGCCCATCTCATGGGTCGAGAAGCGTATACGCTAGTCTACACTGGTATATCGATGCCCCGTCTCGATACACCTACGACTAGGGACCTTGAAGGATGTACTTATGGACTACCATGTCCCCACTAGTATGATCTGCATCATAGTCCAGGTAGTCAAGTACACATCCTAAGGGCTTTACCAACATGTAACCTTAAAACAGTGTAAAGAGACAAGTGTACATGTTAAGATAAAGAGCAACCAGATAGCATACTATCATATCGAGCAAGAAAGTCATCTCTATATATGTCCAAGCATCTAATAAAATATACATCATCTGTACAATACTGGCCTCTAGGGCATACATACAACTAACACGTGGTAGGGAGGAAATCAAAGCACAGTAGAAATCACACAAGACTCTATGAATATCTCGGGACTACAGACTAACCTGTACCAGTGTCACCAGAGAACTGCTATCTGATGATAGGTATAATACCAATTAGGAGTTCTCGGCGAGTCATGTTTGGTGTACCCATTCTCCAATGAGCACCTATGTACAATCTTTGATGTGAAACACCAATGGATGTGGGATCATCCATCGCCCCATATAGGACCAAGAAACGTACACACTAGTCTACTCTGGAATATCGATACCCTGTCTCGATACTCTCTCGACTAGGACCAATTAAAGGAGAACTTGTGGACTACCCTAGCCCCGCTAGTATGATCTGCAACATAATCCTGGTAGTTAAGTACACATTCTAAAGGCTTTATCAACATGAAACGGAGAGACGGTATAATGATACAAGTGTACATGTTAAGATAAAGAGCAACCGGATAGCTTACTATCATATCGAGCAAGAAAGTCCTCTCTATATTTGTCTAAGCATCCACTATAATATACAATCATGTACAATAATAGCCTCTAGAACATACATATAACTAACAATCTTCCACTTGAACTAAGGCCAATTGTTGTAGTATCTCATACCCAACATCCCAAAAAGTCTCTCAAATGGCCTTCGTGGGTGGATCCTGTTGGACATATGTATGCCCTAGAGGCCATTATATGTATAGTGGATGCTTGGACATGTATATATATGAATAACATTCTTGCTCGACATGATAGTATGCTATCTGGTTTAATTTATCTGACATGTTGATTTGACCATGCTTATATTCATTTGCACATGTTTATAAAGCCCTCAGGATATTCGCTTGACTACTGTGACTATGATGCGGATCATACTAGTGGGGCACGTGTAGTTTATAAGCATATCCTTGAACTGTTCCTAGTCGTAGGTGTATCGAGACAGGGCATCGATATTCTAGAGTAGACTAGCGTATACCATTCTTGTCCCCTATGATGGGCGATGGATGATTCCATATCCATCTGGTGTGATGACACCAAAGAATGTATGCGAGTGCTCAGTGGAGACTGGGTATACTGAACGGACACATAGAAAACTCCTATGTAGTATTATATCTATTGCCGGATAGCAGTTCTTAGGTGACACTGGTACAGGTTAGTCTGTAGACCCAAGATCGTCATAGAGTCTTGTGTGTCCTCCCACTGTAGATTGATCTCCACCCTACCACGGCTCTACTGAGTTGTGCAAATAGGTGGTCTTTTGGTACTGTCCCGAGGCACATGGAGGCGATGAGAGATAGGAGGGGTTTCATCTCTCTCGGTATTGGGAGTTGATGTTGTGCAATGCTCGATTGGCTATAAGAGGAAGTCCCTGGTTAGGGCTGCTGAGATTTACTGATAAGTGTTATCAGTAGTTTCTCGATCTGTTATAAGCTATACACAGGCATAACTTATTGAGTTATTGGGATCGACGATACCATCCCTAGACTTGATATGCAACATATCTGACGAGGAGACCGGACTGTACGGTAAGAGTTGCCAGATGGCTCGACGGGTGTTTTGACAGCTTTGCTGGTTTTCTTCTGATCGCTCAATACCTGGGTGGCCGTTACGTTTAGCTGACCGCTTGCGGCTTGTGGGTGTTTGATATGATCATCACCTACTGCCAAAGTATTGACGAGTCTTATAGTCCCACACAGAAGTTTCCTAGCCCAGGCGAAAAGATGTGGTGTGCATATGAGATATGCGCGGGGACCCGATTGAATACGACTATGTGATACCGTATGTTAATCAGGCGTTTTTCTATTGGTCAGGTCATATGTGATATGACCAGATTGTTAAATCAATTGTTGATTTAACATTTTGACTTTTAGTTTTGTTCTTTATTCAAACCCTTTTTTATTAAAGAGCAAGAATGCATGCATGTATGCATATGTTGATGTGCATGTATGCACATGATGATGTGCATGGATACATACATGCAAAGTATCGTGGTTGATGATACATCTTAGAAGGCAATATAAGACTCGCATGCAACTTATATTTATATATATTCATTTTGCATTTAAGTAAAAGAAAAGAAAAGGAAATATTCATCCATGGTTATCTTCTACACTCTTCTTGAAGTTAATCATTGTTCACCCATTTTTTAACCATGGATTAGTTTTCCTTTTGCCTTTTAACTCATATGCAATAATATCTAAATTGAGTAACAATGGTTTGAGATGACAAATAGAAAATATATATACTATCTTTTCTATTTTCTCATTTAAGTTTTTATCATTATCATTTAGAAAAAAGCTTTTACATTCATCTTCTTCTTCCTCCTTGCTCTCTTGAGTTGAAAAGAAAGTGAGTTAGTGAAAAAGATTTGGTTTATATTAGAGAAAACAAACCACCTCTTCATTCTACTCTAATCTAGCCAATTAGTTACAGTGTTTAGCTTCATCATCTTCTTTGATCAAGTGAAGCTAGGAGCTTGGACAAAGTGGACTTCGGGTGGATCATCGTGGACAAAGGAGCTCACTTGCAAGATTTTCCAACTCTCAACGATCCAAGGAGTCACCAAAAAGAGGACTACAAAGGTTGTATTCCTTTCACTTAGTGATAGAATGGTTATTGTATGAGATACATGTGTTGTTACCCTAGTATTCTAGTTAAAGATCTTTGCTTGGTTTGCTCAGCACCTCTTTATTTTTAAAAGTAGCATGTGTGATACTTCCATATCTACAGTTGGTGCTAGGGAAACCTAACAATGGTATCAGAGCCAAGCTAGAATTCTGGACACAGTATTAGAACTTATACGAAAACGAAATCGACTCCGAAAAATACAGTATTACGGAACCCTAATTATGCTCTCTGGAAATTTTCTGAAAAGTGCTTTAAAAAATTTTCAAATAGGTACAGAGTATTCTATAGGCAAACGTAAGAACATAGGAGAAATCTGGAGGCTTGTTCTCGGATTTTAGCCGAGCACAACCCCCCAGATTCCGGCCTGGCCGGCCCCCTATCCCTAGTGAACCCCCTGTTTCTCCTGTGCTCTCATGTTTGCAAGTTAGGATTTCTAGTATTGTTTGCTTAGCCCATTTTTTATGTGATGATTATTTTGACCTGGGCTAATTCGTAGTCCTTCATAGTCGTAAATTCTAGCACTGTATTGGTAACCTTGACAATATTTAGCAGTTCGAACGAACTTCAAAACCCTACCTTTTGACCCCGCTGAAATTTCCAAGTGTTGTAATTTTCCTAAGTTAACTTTATATTCAATAGTCGCGCAAGTATCCTATGGATCCTCTAGAAGACCATAATAACCTTAACTCGATTCTATGCCCACGGAACCGCGATCGAACCTTCGGGTTTGCCGTAGTTCCGTGGTGTCATAGGTGAGGCGTTGGTTAACTCTTTCTACGGTTGGACCATATACACTGTGGCTCGTTTTTGAGTATTTGTAACTTTGCTCAAGTGTTGAGCTCTTGGGGTAAAATGTGGGTGTATGTTGATTCGATCGAAACATTAAGCATCGTCTTGATTTTTGTGATTGTGATAATTGCAATTGTTGTTTTTTACTTTCTTTTCTGCGACCGTAAGTGTAGTATGTAGTGTATCGCCGGTTTCATTGTTATACATCAACGACAATCGGGATACGCATACTTGCTTACGTTGATGATATGAGATATTATGTGTTGCTGAGATATGATTTGCAAGATTGTCGCGGCGATCGAATAGCCGGGGGTTTTATGTGAGATGAGAGTGTTTATTTTCATTCATGTAAAAATCAATTGTATGTAATATTCTTTTATTTGGGGCACTTCCAGGTTGAGAATGATGTCGCCATTATTGTATATTATTTACTTTTCCTCATTAGGATAGACCCAAGGAGGGGAGCACAAGTGATCGGGTTCTAGGGTTCAGTAGGAAGCCATCTCGAGGAGTCAAGACCGGGTCTCCTAAACTCTAGAATTGGCAGGATCACTTGCCGCTCTCATAGGGGTCGAGGGGTGTGGGCTTGGCTATTCATCGTGACCATGAAATCCGTATTTTCTATTGCTGGCTGAATACAAAATACGGACCTCCTAGATATCCTTTTTATTTTCATATGTGCTTCTGCTGTTGATATTCTGTAATGAGATTACTTAGTATCTGACACGAATGGATTATTATTAATTATATGATATATAATAAACGTTGCTTATATTTTACACCCGCGCTAGTCCTGCCCCGCTATGCTGTTAGTTAAGTAACCTAACGGTGCATAACGGGACACTATGGCGAATGCGGATGGTATAAGCATACGTTCTATTTTCGTTTCTTTTCTGTGATGGCTTAGGAACTTAAATGATAGGACTACATTAATAAGATTAATGTAAAGTAAAAGAAACCTAAAAGATGTTGTAGAATCGGATTTGAAACCCACTCGGCCTTTTTATGAAAGATGCAAGTTTCAAAAGATGCGGAGCCTTAGCCACTCCTTTTCTAAACCGTTTTGATTCTACAACGAGATCAAGTTCAAAGTGTTAAAGGTTTTCATAAAAACCATCTGCAACCCTCCATCATTTTAGGAAGCAGAGTACTTAGTATTCGTGCTACGTATTTTGATCATAGTCAGGGCGTAGTGTACGGTAGCTAAGTGATGTCTTCCTATAAAGCATATGATGCGATCAGTTAGGACATTCATGTGATTATGTTGATCATAGTCAAGGGTCATATGGGTGGGTCTAGTTAATCTCGAAATGACGGGTAGAACTTGACTAGTACTTATGATATGTTGACCACAGCCATAAGTAACTAGGGGTAAAAACTATATCAGGAGATTCAAGAGTTGAAATTTGCAATAAGATTGCATACCATCTATATGATAGTTGGATCTCGATCCCACTGTGAGTAAGAGTTACTCCCAGGAGAGTTTTGCACTTTACAATTAGCTAATCCAGTAGGTGTCTAGAAAGGTGTCAACGGGGTTTGACCTCTGGGAAAATGAGGTTTATTTTAATTAGGTCCGTGCGAAAGCACGGGGAACCTCCCTCAAAGTACCGACACTAGCCTGGCTGACCGGTTTGCGAAACTGTAGAATGTAACTAATCCTGGCAAGTTTTCTTTTCAAGTTTTGAAAGAAAATTTGATAAAAACAGTTGGAGATATCGATTAGATAAGATAATAACCAATCTAATTCTTTGCAAGAGTATTTCGCTGAGTGTATTCTTTTCTCTCTCCTAATGGCTGATACCGATGACGGGACTTATGCTTCTACTAGAGAAAAACAAACTGACGGGACCGAATTATAAAGAATGGTTGAGGAACTTGAACATTGCACTCACATATGATAAGGTATCATATGTCCTCACTACCAAAGCCCCACCCATCCCAGGACCTAAATCATCTGTTACGGATAGGGAGATCCAAAAAACATGGGATATTGACTGCAACACGGCCAAGTGCCTCGCGCTTTCTTCTATGGACAATATCCATCAGAAACAGCACGGGAAGATGGATGTGCAATCCATTTTTCTTCATACAAAGGAGTTGTATGAAGAGCAATCTTGTACTTTGAGATACGAGGCATCTCGAAAGTTGTTTCAGATGCGAATGGCCCCTGGTGCATCAGTAGGAGACCATGTCCTGAAGATGATTGGTATTATAGAAGAACTCGAGAAACTGGGATGGACTATGGATAATGAGCAATATACAGATGTTGTTCTGCAGTCTCTCTCCCCCACCTTTGCTCCATTCATAGTGAAATTCAATATGAACGATTTGGAGAAATCATTGCCTGAACTTCTCAATATGTTGAGAAGCGTAGAGTGCACGCTGAAAACAGCAAAGACTCCCGCTCTGCTTGCCGGGCCATCTTCCCCATCCGTCCCAAAAGCCAAGGCCAAGGGAAAGAAGAAGAAGAAACCCATCAAACAGAAAGGTGGAGTTAAAAAGGCGAAGTGGAAAGACACAACTGGGGCCGCGGGTAGTAGAAAAGGGGAATGTTTTTACTTCCACAATTCGGGACATTGGAAACGCAACTGTGCCGTGTATCTTGCTGATCTCAAGAAGAAGAAGCATGGTGATGCTTCCGCTTCAGGTGTTTTTGTAACTGAGAACTGTTATTTAATTAACTCTGCATATTGGGTATTAGATACCGGTTCTGGTTCTCACATTTGCAATTGTGTGCAGGGGTTGAGAAACAGTAGATTTTTGAAGACTGGAGACCATACTCCGCGGGTTGGAAATGGTTCCAATGTACATGCTGTATACGTAGGAGAGTATCATCTGGGGTTGCCTTCAGGTTGTATTTTGGTTTTGAACCCTTGTTATTTTGTGCCAAGTATGCTACCTAATATAATATCCGTTTCTTTGTTGGACAATGAAGGATATCATTTTGTGTTGCAAAATAATGTTATGAACATTAACTTGAATCAAGAGTTGATTGGGTATGGTACATTGAATAACGGTATTTATGTCCTTAACCAACACACAGTTTTCAATATACAACATACTAATAAAAGAAAATTTTCAGATATAAATGAATCTTTTCTTTGATATTGTAGACTTGGTCAAATTATTGAAACAAGACTAAGCAAGTTACATAAAGATGGATATTTAAATCCTTTTGAATATAAATCTTATGCAACTTGTCAGTCCTGTATCAAAGGTAAAATGACCAAAACTCCGTTTACTGGACATAGAGAAAGAGCTGTGGAACTCTTAAGCCTCATACATAGTGATGTATGCGGACCAATGTCTGCACATGCTAGAGCCGGTTTTTCATACTTCATTACTTTTACTGATGATTTCTCAAGATTCGGACACGTGTTTTTGATAAAGCACAAATCTGAAGCTTTCGAAAAATTCAAGGAGTATAAACTTGAAGTAGAAAAACAAACAGGCTTGAGCATCAAGAAACTTCGATCGGATTGAGGTGGAGAGTACTTAAGTACAGAGTTTTCAGACTTCTTAAAAGAGAATGGGATTCTCTCCCAGCTCACTCCTCCTTACACACAACAGCACAACGGTGTGTCAAAACGGAGGAATCGTACCCTATTAGATATGGTACGATCCATGATGTGTGATGCTGAGTTACCGTTTTCCTTTTGGGGACATGCATTGGATACAGCAATGTATCTGTTAAACAGGGTTCCAACCAAGACCGTGTCTACCACTCCAAATGAGATATGGAGTGGAAAAAGACCATCTCTTAAAAGAGTTAGGATTTGGGGTTGTCCAGCTTTTGTTAAAAAGCAGAATCCAGACAAACTTGAGACACGATCGGTCATGTGTAAATTTGTGGGATATCCAAAACATTCGTATGGATATCTATTCTACCACAAGGAGGAACAAAAGGTGTTTGTTGCTCAGCATGCCACATTTTTGGAAAATGAAATCTTTACAGACAGTACTGATGGCAATGCAGTAGAACTAGAAGTGGTTCTAGAGAAACAAATTATTCAGGACGAATTGGTTGAAACTGAGGTTGAAACTGGTGTTGCAGTAGAACTTCAAGAACCTCATCCGCTCCAGAGATCTAGTAGAACTTCTCGCCCACCAGAGAGATACTATGGGTTTCTCATTGATGGTGATAGAGAAGATTGCATCATGGATGATGATGACCCTACTAGTTTTCAGCAAGCTATCACGAGTGGTGACTCTGTGAAGTAGCTGGAAGCCATGAGATCCGAAATGGAGTCCATGTACACAAACAAAGTATGGACTTTGGACGTTGCACCTCCTGCGATAAAACCCATTGGGTGCAAATGGATCTTTAAGTGAAAGATTGGTATAGATGGACAGGTAGAGACCTTTAAAGCAAGGCTTGTAGCGAAAGGTTTTCGTCGAAGACCAGGACTGGACTATGATGAAACTTTCTCTCCAGTAGCAATGCTTAAATCTATTCAGATCCTACTTGTTATTGCTGCTCACTATGATTATGAAATCTGGCAGATGGACGTTAAAACTGCATTTCTAAATGGTGATTTAGAAGAATGCGTTTATATGGACCAGCCAGAGGGCTTCATTGACAGTGGGAGCAGCGGGAAAGCATGTAGATTGCTTAAAACCATTTATGGATTAAAGCAGGCCTCATGGAGCTGGAACATCTGTTTTGATGATACAATCAAAGAGTTTGATTTTATCAAAAATATAGATGAACCATGCATTTATAAGAAGATTGTAGGGAGTACTGTCACATTCCTCGTATTGTACGTGGATGACATCCTCTTGATAGGAAATGACATTCCTATGCTGCAATCGGTCAAACTATTCTTATCACAAAGGTTCTCCATGAAGGGCCTGGGTGATACCTCGTGCATTTTGGGCATAAGGATCTATAGAGATAGATCCATAAGATTATTGGGATTGTCCCAATCAAAGTACATTGACACCATCCTAAAAAGGTTTAGTATGGAAGATTCCAAGCGTGGTGCCTTACCCGCTTGTCATGGAATCACTCTCTCCAAGGACTTCTGTCCGAAGACTGATGAAGAGAGAGCTCGCATGAGCATTATACCCTACGCTTCAGCCGTAGGATTTATAATGTATGCGATGTTATGTACACGCCCTGATATTGCTTATGCACTAGCTGTAGTAAGTAGGTATCAATCCAACCTACGAGAAAAACATTGGATAGCTGTGAAGAACATTCTTAAGTACTTACGAAGGACTAAAGAATTATTCTTGGTGTATGTTAATGGAGATCTCCAAATGGAGGCCTTTACCGATTCCAGCTTCCAAAGTGATAAGGATGATAGCAAATCTATCTCAGGGTTTGTATTTACCCTCAATGGAGGGGCAGTTAGTTGGAAGAGTTCCAAACAGGATACCGTTGCAGACTCCACGATGGAAGCTGAGTATATTGCTGCAAATGATGCTGCCAAGGAAGCTTTCTGGATGAAGAAGTTCATCGCGGAACTAGAAGTAGTTCCAACTATTATTGATCCAATACCATTGTATTGTGATAATAATGGGGCTATGGCGTTAGCCAAAGAACCAAGGTCCCATCAAAAGTCCAGACACATCCTGAGGCTATATCATTTGATCCGGGAGATAGTAGATCGCCACGAGATCGTGATTCGGAGAGTAGATACAAAGAATAACACCGCGGACTACTCACCAAGGCCCTACCGCAGCTGCAGCATAAGCGACTTTTTGAGATGTTGGGTATTTGATACGCCAATAACTGGCCTTAGTGCAAGTGCGAGATTGTTGGATATATGTATGCCCTAGAGGCCATTATATGTATAGTGGATACTTGGACATGTATATATATGGATTACTTTCTTGCTCGACATGATATTATGCTATCTGGTTTACTTTATCTGACATGTTGATTTGATCATGCTTATATTCATTTGCACATGTTGATAAAGCCCTCAGGATATTTGCTTGACTACTGTGACTATGATGCGGATCATACTAGTGGGGCACGTGTAGTTTATAAGCATATCCTTGAATTGTTCCTAGTCGTAGGTGTATCGAGACAGGGCATCGATATTCCAGAGTAGACTAGCACATACCACTCTTGTCCCATATGATGGGCGATGGATGATCCCATATCCATCTGGTATGATGACACCAAAGAACGTATGCGGGTGCTCAGTGGAGACTGGGTACATTGAACGGACTCACAAAGAACTCTTATGTGGTATTATATCTATCGTCGGATATCAGTTCTCAGGTGACACTGGTACAGGTTAGTCTGTAGGCCCGAGATCATCATAGAGTCTTGTGTTTCCTCCCACTGTACTTTGATCTCCACCCTACCACGGCTCTACTGAGTCGATAAAACAGGTAGTCTTTGGGTACAGTCCCGAGGCACATGGAGGAGATGAGCGATAGGAGGGGTTTTGTCTCTCCCGGTATTGGGAGTTGATATTGTGCAATGCTCGATTGGCTATTACAGGAAGTCCCTGGCCAAGGCTGCTGAGATTTACTAATAAGTGTTATCAGTAGTTTCTCGATCTGTTATAAGCTATACACCGGCATGACTTATTGAGTTATTGTGGTCGAAGATACCATCCCTAGACTTGATATGGAAAATATCTGACGAGGAGACCGGACTGTACGGTAAGTGTTGCCAGATGGCTCGATGGGAGTTTTGACAGCGTTGCTGGTTTTCTTCTGATCGCTCAATACCCGGGTGGCCGTTACGTTTAGCTGACCGCTTGTGGCTTATGGGTGTTTGATATGATCATCACCTACTGCCGGAGTATTGACGAGTCTAAGAGTCCCACACAGAAGTTTCCTAACCCAGGCGAAAAGATGTGTTGTGCATATGAGATATGCGCGGGGACCCGATTGAATAAGACTATGTGATACCGTATGTTAATCTGGCGTTTTTCTATTGGTCGGGTCGTATATGATATTACTGGATTGATAAATCAATTATTGATTTAACATTTTGACTTTTAGTTTTGTTCTTTATTCAAAGCCTTTTTTATTAAAGAGGAAGAATGTATGCACATGATGATGTGCATGTATGCACATGATGATGTGCATGGATACATACATGCAAAGTATCTTGGTTGATGATACATCTTAGAAGGCAATATAAGACTCACATGGAACTTATATTTATATATATACATTTTGCATTTAAGTTAAAAGAAAAGAAAAGGAAATATTCATCCATGGCTATCTTCTACACTCTTCTTGAAGTTAACCATTGTTCACCCATTTTTTAACCATGGATTAGTTTTCCTTTTGCCTTTTAACTCATATGCAATAATATCTAAATTAAGTAACCATGGTTTGAGATGACAAATAGAAAATATATATACTATCTTTTCTATTTTCTCATTCAAGTTTTTATCATTATCATTTAGACCAAAGCTTTTGCCTTCATCTTCTTCTTCCTCCTTGGTCTCTTGAGTTGAAAAGAAAGTGAGTTAGTGAAAAAGATTGGGTTTTGATTACAGAAAACAAACCACCTCTTCATTCTACTCTAATCTAGCCAATTAGTTTAGAGTGTTTTGCTTCATCATCTTCTTTGATCAAGTGAAGCTAGGAGCTTGGACAAAGTAGACTTCGGGTGGATCATCAAGGACAAAGGAGCTCACTTGCAAGCTTTTCCAACTCTCAACGATCCAAGGAGTCACTAAAAAGAGGACTACAAAGGTTGTATTCCTTTCACTAAGTGATAGAATGGTTATCGTATGAGATACAAGTGTTGTTACCCTAGTATTCTAGTTAAAGATCCTTGCTCTGTTTGCTTAGCACCTCTTTATTTTTAAAAGTAGCATGTGTGATGCTTCCATATCTACAGTGTTAGTTATATATATGCCCTAGAGGCCATTGTTGTACATATGATGTATATTATAGTGGATGCTTGGATATATATAGAGAGGACTTTCTTGCTCAACATGATAGTATGCTATTTGGTTTCACTTTATCTTAACATGTTGACTTGTATTGTTTTACTGTCTTGCTCTCACATGTTGATAAAACCCTTAGGATATGTACTCGACTACTGGGACTATGATGAGATTATACTAGTGGGGCCATGGTAGTCAAAGAGTACATTCTACTGTTCCTAGTCGAGGGTGTATCGAGACATGGCATCGATACTGAAGTGTAGACTAGCGTATACGCATCTTGACCCATATGATGGGCGATGGATGATCTCATATCCATCGGTGTTTGACATCAAAGATGGTGTACGGGTGCTCAGTGGAGACTGGGTACACTGAATGGACTTGCCAAGAACTCCTAGATGGTATTATACCTATCGTCAGATAGCAGTTCTCCGGTGACACTGGTACAGGTTAGTCTGTAGACCCGAGATCGTCATAGAGTCTTGTGTGATTCCCACTGTGCTTTGATTTCCACCTTACCACGTCTAAGAGGGCATGCAAAACGGTGGCTTTTGGGTACAGTCCCGAATCACATGGAGGCAATAAGAGATAGGAAGGGTTTCGTCTCTCCCGGTATAGGGAGTTGATGTTGTGCTGTGTTCGATTGGCTATAACTGGAAGTCCCTTTCCAGGGCTGATATGGAGTGCTGCTGGTAAGAGTTATCAGTAGTTTCTCGACCTGTTATTCGCCTCACAACGACACGACTTATCGGTTACTGGGGTCTGACTTTTACCACCCTTAGACTGGATATGCGACATATCAGACGAAGAGACCGGACTGTACGGTAGTGTTACTAATTGGATTTGTTCCCCTACGAATGGCGGCTAAGACAGGAACGTCTTCACCTGAGATTCAGGGCAGATGCTATTTGGTTTTATCCGTCTACCTCTCCGAAGATGCCAAGTTGATTTATGGCACCGTGTATCGAATGTTTAGACGGATGCGGCCGATGTAGCAGACTTCGTCAGATTCCCTCTCGCTTGAGGGGTTTTTGATTGTGGGGACGCTCTTCCCTGCAGGCGCAAGCCCCTGTAGTTAATTACGCTACCGCTTCGCGGTAACAACTTTCTCATTCTCCAGAATTTCACTTCGTGTCGTGGGTGTTTGTTTTGTTTGTGATTGCCCGTGGATTGTATACGGAGACTAATTTATGTCGTCGCCCGTAGGACGTGGATTAGTCCAAATCCGTATTTTCTTAGATTAGGGTTTGGGGTTTTGGTTTGAGTATACTTTAGCCATATTTGAGGCTAAGATCAACTCAAACGTTTGTTAAGGATACGTTAGTCCAGTTTGAGACTAAGATCAATTTAACGGGATCGTTTAGATCCGACAAAAGAGCATTTGGGGCTCTATTGTTCCAGTTTAGGGACGTAGTGGTCCATTAGATGTATGGCCGTCGGGACCCGTCACCTCTCTGAAGACGTTGAAGGATTACAACAACATATATCAGAGGAGTTCAGAGATGTACCCTTGAACCAAGGTTGGTTGGGAGATCTATAGTCCAAGATTTATAGTCCAATTTGGGACTAAAGTCTGTTTGAAGGATACGTTAGCCATATTTGAGGCTTAGATCGACTCAAACGTTTGTTAAGGATACGTTAGTCTAATTTGAGACTAAGATCAACTTAACAAGATCGTTTAGATCTTACAAAAGAGCATTTAGGAGCTCTATTGTTCCAGTTTAGGGACATAGTGGTCCATTGGTTTAAGGACGCTTAAGTCCGTGAGTTTAAGGACGCTTAAGTCCATAAGTTGGTTTAAGGACGCTTAAGTCCATAGGTTGGTTTAAGGACGCTTAAGTCCATGAGTTGGTTTAAGGACGCTTAAGTCCATATTGATGTGTGGTTGTCAGGACCCGTCACCTCTCTTACGACGTTGAAGGATTACAATGACAAATGTCAGAGGAGTTCGGAGATGTACCCTTGAACCGGGTGTAAATTGATTTAAGAGAACAGTCGTGCTCAGTCAATGTTAATTTGAGGACTTATGGCCATGATTGGGTTAGGTCCAGTTGAAAATGTTCAACATTTTATTTATCTTTGGCCTATTAGGCCTTTGCTTGGCCTCTGCCCTTTATTAATGCATAGCATTGGGCTTTTAATTAAATGCACAACATTTGTTTTGGTCTAACAAACCTCTGTTTGGGCTCTGCCCTTTTTAAAATAATGCATGGCATTTTTATCAGGCCTGTTAGCCCTTTTTAATTGGGCTTTGTCCCTCTTATAAATAATGCAGAGCCTTAAATCTTGTGACAGTGTGCCACGTGGCTTGTCAGGCGCTTTGCGCCAATTAATGAGCGCAAGCGCATGTGCTGCTGACATGTGGCACGCTCTGGTGAGCGCAAGCGCAATGCGCAGCGCCAGTGCGCTGCTGACATATGGCGCACTCTGGTGAGAGCAAGCGCAGTGCGCTGCGCTATTGCGCTGCTGACACGTGGCGCGCTCTGGTGCAGTGCGGCAAGTTATGAGAGCAGAGCTCTGTTTAAGAAGCGCACAGCGCAGTTTGTTCTGGGGATGACACGTGGTGCTCCCTGATGGCTTGCGCCAATCCAAGAAGCGCAACAGTGCAAACTCAAAAGTGCAAGGCACTGTTCAAAATTTGGATTAAAGAAAACAAGTTTTTGTTTCTTTTTCCAGAGGGGTTTTACCGCAAATTTTCAAGAACCATTGGTTCATAAAAGGCAATGCCTTTATTCAGAAGTAAATTACTTCTTCTTTTTTTATATTATTATTATTTTATTGAAGATCTTTGATCTTGTTCTTAGATCATTGATCTTTTTTAGAAGAAGTTCTTCTTTTATTCAAAAGGTATACCTTTTCTTTCTCTGAGCTTTTCTCAAAATTTTAGAGGAGTTCTGTGTTTTCTCTTTTTCTCTCCGTGTCTTAGACTTAGAGTCTAGGAGCCTTTTTATAGTGCCAATTGATTTGTTAAATCAGTTAAAGAGATCTTTCTTTGAGTGATTTAGGGATATTTCCCTACCGTTGGATCTTTGATCCAAGGGCTTCTGTTTTACAGAAGAGAATCTTATTGTTTTAATAAGATCAGAAAGATCTTTCTGGAATTTTAATTCTGTTTTAGTGCTGGCACAGTTGGCGCAAGCGCACCTGCGCTTAACACGGGTCGCGCGGCGCAGAGCGCAGCGCGACTGCGCTGACACATGTCGCGCGGCGCAGAGCGCAGCGCCACTGCGCTGACGCATGTCGCGCAGCGCTGAGCGCAGATCATCTGAAGCGTTGCTTCCTTTAATTTTGTTTTAAATAGAGTCTTGCTCTGATTGGATGCGCTGTCTTGGGCGCAGCGCTGGCGTGTCAGCTTTTGACACATTGCGCGTTGCGCACAGGGCAAGGAATCTGAAGCGTTGCTTTAATTTTTGAATTTTTGAAATTCAAACAGAGCTTTGCTCTGATTGGGGGAAACAAATGCCCCCCCACTGTTGCGCTCACGTGGCGCACACGTGAGTGTAGCGGTGGCAAGATCTCAACCGTCAGATCAACTGAGGAGTTGAAGGGACGCAAGCGCCTATAAATAGGACCCTTGGTCCTCAACAGATGCTCACCATCTTCAAGAATTTTAATTTTCAGAGCCTTGCTCTTGCTTTTAAGAACTTCAGAGCTTTGCTCTCGTTTTTCAAGAACTTCAGAGTTCAAACTCTAGAAAAATCTTAGGTAAAATTTGACTTAAATTAAATTAATTTTAATTAACAGAGCCTTGCTCTCATCGATCTTTGATCTAAAGAAAAACCCCTTTGGGGTTTAACCAACAGAGCCTTGCTCTCAAGAATCCATAGATCTAGAGAGATCTTATTTCAGGGTTTTTAACCCATGATCAGAGCCTTGCTCATTGACAAAAATAAAGATCTTTTGATCCAAAGATGATGAACTCTTAAGAGTTTTCTTGGATCTTCAAGATCCCAATTTTTTTTTTAATTTTTAGGAGTTAAATTCTTTTTAAGGGATTTTCTCATCACTATTACAAAGCTAGGCTCTTTTAAGGAATTTTATTCCCTTGAGACCAGAGTTTGACAAGTGTCACTCTGTGATAGAGCTTTGCTCTGAAAGAGGAGATTTTCTCCTTGTCTCTAGGGATTTCTCATTAATGAGAATATTCTTTTGGGGATCTCCTCATTAATTGACAGTCTCATCCAATGATGGGGCTGTCCTATCAACTGGTGCATTATCATCTAGATTTTGTGGGTCCCCCTTTGGTCCCCCTACACTGCATTGCAGTGTAGTATCAAGCGTCAGGCTTTTAAAATTAAATTATGACACTGACGGTTGAATTTCATTTTTCTTCGTAGGTAATAATGTCTGCTGATCTGTCTTTCCCATTCGTTCGCTCAGAGGAAGGATTTCCCGAGGCGCCGGTGGACCGGGAGGTGCTCGCTCTCATTAAGGATCATGACCCCGAGCACAAGAACCTTCACCTGTGGGGTAGGTGGTATAATGAGATCATCAAGGGTCGCCGAAGCTTCAGTTCCGCGACGCCGTCTGAGCCTATCTCGTCGATCCCCTATGCGGATGACCCCCCGGTGAAGTATGCAGTGGAGGTCAAGAACTGGAATTCGGAGGATCTTCTCCAGCCTTCGATCGCTGCCATTCCCGTGCAGCCGCCGCCGGCCTAGACATCTTGGGGCGGCGCATATGTCAGGGTGAGGCACGCCCTTAGGGACATGCTTACAACATTGGATTGACCCCGCGACAACCGGCCGGATATCTGCAGTGGGCCAGATATATCCTGTCAGCGAAGAGGACGCATCTGATGAAGATTGGTCTGTACTCCGCAGTCTACGTCTCGCTAGTTGAGTACCCCGCTCCTCCAACGTGGTGCGTTAAGGCCTTCATCGAACAATGGAACATCCCAACCCACACCTTCCTTATGACGGATAGGGAAGTCTCCATCTCCTTGGAAGAGTTCGCTGAGATCTCGGGTTTGCCGATGAGGGTAGAGCATTACGAGGAGCTGCTTCCTCCTGACGAGTACGTCTTCGCCACCAAGCCGCTGGTATTTGATTTGACGCCAAAGAAAGGTATTCAGCACCAGTTTCCGGGCTTGGTGAAGGTGCTGAGCGTATACGAAGGTCTCTATTTGGAATCAGGAGTCCGGGGAGTCAGTTTTGCAGATTTTATCGCCCGCTTCCTTCGACCGGAGATTCTATCGGAGCTGAGTGAAAGGTTCGCCAAGCTCGACGACCTTTTCGGCTTCGGCATAGATCGTCGACCAGTATCGGAAGATGATCAAAAGGATTTCTATCTCCCTGATGCCGCCATCATGCACTTATCAGAAATCGCCGCCCCGGGCATTGATGAGGAGACCTTCTTTTTAGGGTTTCTGGGCTTGTGGCTGTGCAGCTTCGCGCTCCCTATACACCTGCGCTACATGCGGCCATCCGTTTTTTACCCAGCGCATCGTTTGGTGGTTGGCCAACAGTTGTCAATAGGAATCACCGGGTTGGCTTACCTATACAATGGACTCAGCGTGGCGGCGGACGCTAATGAACCTGGGGTGCAGCCTGCCAATATCCCGATGCACTACTTCACTTCGTGGATGGAAATGCATGTGCACGGGGTATTCGGCATCCATAAGAGCCTTTTGTTTTTTGAGAGGTGCAGACTCCCAAGAGTCATGCGGCTGATCAGCGCCTCGATCGTGAATCCGTCTCCGTGGGAGGCTAGGGGGTTGCTCCTTCGTCCACACCTGGTCGGAGCGAAGATTTCTTTCATGGATAAAGTCATAACTATCATCTCAGAAAACTCCAAGGCGGTGGTGGCGCTGCGTGACGGCTTCAAGGACGGGGCCTCCGTACTGAAAGCCCGGGAGATTCTTCACATCTACTCAATTCGGCCGGTCTACCTCGTGTTCAGGCAGAACGAGATGGCAATTTTCATGAGGTACAACCCCTACCGGTTTTCCCAACACTCAAGCTATAACCAGGGGGTGCCGCTGGAGGCGTTTTTGGAAGAGCCCGTGGCCAGCATAGAGGGGATACGGAGCGCGATGCACCATTTTATGCGGCTGAATACGGGCTCCCACATTTTCATCAGCGAGCCGAGCTGCGTCCCCCGGGTCCTCCACACGTACGTGGCTTGGTATGCGCATGCAATGGGTTCAGTCATCCGTGAGGAGAAGCGCATGTTGGTTGACCGTAAAGGTGGGCCTCCCGGCGGCGACCGCAAGGATCCCCTGAAGCCAAGGACCCCTATCGTGCCTCTGCTGAAAGATGCTGGAGCTGGACCACCGCACGTGTTGAGCCCTCCGCGTAGATTACCTCGTGCTACCGTAGACGTGCCACCAGTGCCCCGTGCTCCAGTGGAAACGGTAAATGAGGTTTCGCCGGAGTCCGGCGTGGGCGCGGATATCGGAACCCGCCGCCTTAAAGTGCCTGCATAGCGCAAGTTGATCTTGGGTGCACCCGGGGCTCGCGTACAGAAGAGGAAGAAGAAGTCGCTCCTCTCTCTCGATGCTATCCTCGGCTTAGAGCCTCAGGCCCCTCTTGCGGAAGGCATAAGTGAGTACGGCAGCAATAAGGGCTTCTCGGTAGATCAAGCAGACACCGATCTGGCGGCCGCCATTGCTGCTTCTAAGCGATCGGCAAGGCTCGAAGCGTGGTTGGCGAAACTTGCTCAGTCAGGTAATCATTGCTTGCACTTTTTGTCATTTCATTGTACCTTTATTATTGTCTTTGACTAATGCTTTTCCCCTTTTTTTAACAGGCGTCACCACTGAAGAAGCTATCGCTGCTTCCCTCAAAACTTTCCAGGAGGAGGAAAGGAAACGCGCTCTGTCGGGCGCTGGTATGTATCGGCTTGCTGAGTCTTTATTCTCTGCCTTTTTTTTATATATAGCCAATCTAATCTTCTATTTGTCTCTTTGCAGGGGTCGTGCAAGCCGATGCGGGGACTCTTCCCGGGCCAGCTACCGATGTCTCGGCCTCTTCGGAATTGCCGCAAGAGACCCGACTCAAAAGGCCAATGATGGATGCCTTGAAGGTTCTAGAGGCAACTTTGAACGCGGACGACGACACCTTGTTGGAGGCTTCCAAGAGGTCCGTCGTGACGGCCCGTGAAGAGAGGAAGCGCTTGAGGCGCGAGGCGAAGGAGCGCAGAGCTGCGTTGGCCGTAGGAGCGGGCCCAAGTGCCGTTATTCCCGTTGCTTCTCCTTCCAAGAAGCCCCCGGTCGCCTTGTCTAACGCTCATAGACAGGCGGCACATGCAGCTCGGGAGGCCAACGATCAATCCACCTCAAGTAACGTGTCTTTCGAGACTTTGTTGTAAGAATTGTAAACCTATCGGTTCTCATACGTCTTTTCCTGCAGGGCCAAGTTCAACCGAAGGGGAGGCGGAAACCGTCGAGCTTAAGGGGACAGTAGAGGAGGTACTGGCTGAACCCGAGCCGATAGTGGGCGACGTCGCCGGGGTTGCTAGACCCGAGCTAGGGGCTGAGGAGACTGTGCCAGAGAAGGTTGTCGATGCCGAGCCCGAGGTAGCGGCAAATGAGACGGCTGCAACATCCGGGTCTGGGACAGCAGCGGATGGAGCGCCTGAGACCGATGACCCCGTGGCAACGGTGGACGAGACGGCCGCGACTGCTGAGCCCGAGGGAGTAGCGGGTGAGACGGGCATGATTCCTGAGGACGAGCTGGCCGCTCTTTCTCAAGAGTCTGGCAATGCTCCGATCATTGCTCTCCCCGCCTACGGTCCTCCGTTGTCTCCTGGCCTCGCGAGCACGACGACGGCTCCCATAGAGTCTAGTGATGAGGCCACAGGAGGTGGACTCATGTCGATGGAGGAGGGAGACACCTCCGTTTCGGCTGGCGGCTCATCAGGTAAATTTCGGGTTACTGTCCTTTTTTCTTTATCTTGCAATCCTTCCTGACAGGTTTATCTTTGTTTTTAACGCAGGTGCGGCCAGTGCTAATGCTCCATTGCTCGAGGGAGCGCCGTCGGCTACTGCCTTGGCGGTGGCCACCTCTCAGCCTTCCCTCGTACCATCGCAGATGCTGGAAGGTATGGATTCGTGATCCATCAGTTTCATCTCTCGGCCATATAATTCATGTATTGACATTATACGATTACGTCCTTGTATGAGTACTTTTTGATCACCTTTACCAGGTGCTGCACCCGCACTTCTCCTTCCCATTGGAGCTAGCTTCCTCCAGTGGCGCTGGTGAGTATAGTTTTCAATTAATACTCTTTCTTTTTCCAAGAATGAACTTGTTTCTGATTTTTGTTCACCCTGATTGCAGTGCTACAAATCGAAGGAGGAGATGAAAGGTTGGTCGCGCCACTGGCCCTTCCGGCTTTGCCGTCTGCTGCAGCTGGTATAGTAAATTCCCTCATTGATGACTTTCTTATATTTCTTAAACCGTCATCTGATTGTGTTTTGTTTTTTTTAGCTGTCGTTCTGGTTCCGGCGCCCTTCGAGTCTCGCATCATAATGCCGGCGGGCCCCTTCTTGAGACGTCCGTCTTCAAAGAATGCTGCGATGAGTTTGGGAATGTTGAGCGGATACGTTGAAGAGCTTGACGCGGACGTTCCCCCATCTGCCGCAGATTTCGCTGCGGAGGTTAATCCGATGCTGGCGATGCATGTAAATTTTCATAATGAAGGCGTCGTCGAGTCTTGGGTTAATCACTGCAGGGAGATCGAGGCCCGCCTGCATCAGCTGGAGTCGATGCGTCCTGCCCCTGAGATCTTGGCCGCGAGCACTCAACGGGCGGCATGGATCGAGCAGAGCGCTCCTTATTTCCGCCATCTCGAACAAGAAGTTGCTTCAAGGCGTAAGGAGTACGGCGAGACTTCGAGCAAATCTGCCCGACTGCATGCTCAGGAGGAGGTAAACGCTGCACAGCTGAAGGTTATCTTTGAAGGCCTTTTACGATGCCTCTCCGAAGGGTTAACACTGAGGCAGCAGCTTGACGTCGTCCAGCGGGATGCACCAAATCAGGAGGCAGCCCAGCAGGCAGCTGAGGAGCAACTTTCATCCTACCTGCAGCAGCGGGCCCAGGTGGAAGCGAAAGTGGCCGCGGCAGCCGCTCAGGAGGAGGCACTGAAGGAAGTGCGAGAGCAGCTCACGGATTTGTTAAAGACACTTCCTTCTTAGTAGCTACTTTTTGTATCAACTATACACTTGTAATCTTTGAATAAAATGTACACATTCTTTATTCTTTTATACGATTCGCCTTGTACTTAATTGAATTCATGAATAAAGATATATACATTTCCTTTTGCAATGTCTTGTGTCATCTCTGCTCTTTCTTCCTTCTTTTATTATCAGTATGTTGCCTTAGTAAACATGGTTGACAGATTATAGAGCGAGCATCTTGTCTTGGCTTCTTTGAGAGATAATGATGGCTTAGGCCGCCGGTTCAGATCTGCTGCCTAAGACTTTTCAACTTTATGAGCCGTGAAGGTCTCATAAAGACTTTTCTCCCTACGGATCGAGAGGATCTCGTAGGTGTATTTTTATCCTTAGGAATCGTGAGGATTCCTAAGTGCGTTTTCTCTTATAAGTCATAAGGATCCCATAAGAGAATTTTTCCCTCTTACGAGTCGAGAGGACCCGTAAGCGGTTGTTTCCCTCCTTATCAAGATTTGACTTCGGAGAGTGTGACCCGTGAATAGTATGCAAGAGTCCGCTTTGGACCGACTTGCAGGGCCCCAGTGCTTAGGAAACAGGTTTTTTAATCCCCGCTGCCTAAGGCTTTTCCTCACGGTCGAGCCGAATCGAGCACTCCTCGCAAGAATATCCTAACGTCACAGTTAACCTCTGCTCTTTAAGACAGAGGTCCGTTAGGGTCTGTGGTACTTAGGGTTTTGGCCGTCGTACCGTCGCGTTGGCTGATATATTCTTCGATATGTAATCTTGCTGTTCGAGTAGCCTTGTGATTGTCGTGTCTCTGATCCTTTCGGGGGCTGGACAAAATGTCTTCAAGTAATCTTCCAGGTAGTATTACCGTCGAAAGAGCAAGCGTAGGGATATTCCATGTCACTTTTTACTTAAGGTTAGGCTCATTTTGGAGAGCCCCGATGAGTCATAACCACTCCGCGCTGGTGTGGGATGATCTCCGATTGTCTTTCAGGCTTTATATGACTTGCTGTCAAGACCCTGAAGCTAGGAATTTGGCCTTTGCTTCGTTTGCTGGCGTTACGTCCTCTATATCAAGACGAATGTCGCGGTTGTCTTTAGGTTGTTGGTGAACCGTCGAGATTTGGAACTAGGGACTTTTCCGTGGCTCCGCTGTTTGATTATCGCGTCTGAATCCTGTTAGAGGAAGAACGCTGGGGTGACATCTCGTCTGCTGTATCGAGATGAACGTCGAGGTGGTTCCTAGGTTGCCTGTGAACCGTTAGGACCTGGAACTAGGGACTTTGCCGTGGCTCCGCTTGGTGATGTTGTGTCTGCTGTGTCGAGATGAATGTCGAGGTAGTGACCACTCCGCACTGGTGTGAGATGATCTTCGGTTGTCTTTCAGGCTTTATATGACTTGCCGTTAAGACCTTGAAGCTAGGAATTTGGCCTTCGCTTCGTTTGCTTTGTCACGTCCGAATCCAGTTAGAGGAAGGACATTGTTGTGACTTCTCGCCTGCTGTATCGAGACGAATGTTGAGGTGGTGACCATTCCGCACTGGTGTGAGATGATCTCCAGTTGTCTTTCAGGCTTTATATGACTTGCCGTTAAGACCTTGAAGCTAGGAATTTGGCCTTCGCTTCGTTTGCTGGCATTACGTCCTCTATATCGAGATGAATGTTGCGGTTGTCTCTAGGTTGTTGGTGAACCGTCGAGGTTTGGAACTAGGGACTTTGCCGTGGCTCTGCCGTTTGATGATGTTGCGTCTGCTGTGTCGAGACGAACGTTGAGGTGGTGACCATTCCGCACTGGTGTGAGATGATCTCCGGTTGTCTTTCAGGCTTTATATGACTTGCCGTTAAGACCTTGAAGCTACGAATTTGGCCTTCGCTTCGTTTGCTGGCATTACGTCCTCTATATCGAGATGGATGTCGCGGTTGTCTCTAGGTTGTTGGTGAACCGTCGAGGTTTAGAACTAGGGACTTTGCCGTGGCTCCGCTATTTGATGAAGTTGCGTCTGCTGTGTCGAGACGAACGTCGAGGTGGTGACCATTCCGCACTGGTGTGAGATGATCTCCGGTTGTCTTTCAGGCTTTATATGACTTGCCGTTATGACCTTGAAGCTAGGAATTTGGCCTTCGCTTCGTTTGCTTTGTCACGTCCGAATCCTGTTGGAGGAAGGACATTGTTGTGACTTCTCGCCTGCTGTATCGAGATGAATGTTGAAGTGGTCTCTAAGTTGTCGGTGAACCGTCGAGACTCGGCTTCGCTTTCTGGTGGAGCTTATTGGGAAGGTATGGTTCCCTCTTTGTTTGTGCCCCTGGATTGTATACAGGGATCGATGTGATCTCACCTGTAGGGAAGAAGTTTCATTCATTTTTTTTTATTATTTTCTTTCCGCAATGCTCTATCATTTCAGCTTTTATATCGCGAAGGTCGCGATTGCCCAATCATTTCGGCCATTTTTCGCGGTGCCCAATCATTTCGGCTGTTTATTTTATCTTTACTCGCTGTTTTTTATTACGAGTTGCCCAATCATTTCGGCTATTTTGCATGCATACATTTTTACTTGCTGATTTTGTCTGCATGTTGCCCTATCATTTCGGCTATTTCGTATGCATGTGTGGCCTGCTGGCTTTTCGCCGCAAGATTTGGATCAGACACTGATTTCGGCATCAACACCGCTACGACTGGGATATTGCCAGGAGCGAATCATCATTTGCCTCTGTCGATGTTGAACAAAGGTGGCTTAGTAAACAGGGTTAGGATCCTGTGGACTAATGCTTTTGACTTCATGAGCCGTAAGGGTCTCACAAAGGTATTTCTCCCTACGAGTCGTGAGGATCTGGTAGGTGTGTTTTCTCCTTTTGAATCGTGAGGATTCCTAAGTGCATGTTCTCTTATAAGTCGTAAGGATCCTACAAGAATGCTTTCTCCTTATAAGTCGAGAGGACTTACGAGGGTTGTTCACCATATGGACATATCCCTAGCCACGGGTGGGACTTGGTCAGGGAAATGTTTATTCGCGCCCGTGGATTGTATACAAGGGTCAGTATTGAGCCACTTGTCGGGCCATATCGAAGGCTGTGGGGGTTGCTTAAGAACAGGTTATGGTTTCTGTAACTTAAGACTTTCAAATCTTATGAGCCGTGAGGGTCCCATAAGAGAATTCTCCTTACGAGTCGTGAGGATCTCGCAAGTGTAATTCTCCTTAGAAATCGTGAGGATCCCTAAGTGTGTTTCTCCCTTGTAAGTCGTAAGGATCTCACACGGGTGGTTTCTCCTTACAAGGCCGAGAGGACCTTGTAAGTGTCTTTTAACGAGGTTGCGCCCTTTCGGGTTTTCACAAACACTCGCCGGTAGCCCTGCTGTTTTTACTCACGGAGCCCTTTCGGGTTTTCATCCGTGCCCATTTTGCTTATGGACATACCGTCTCTTTTTTTTATTTTTTTTAATTCCTTTTTATTAACGAGGTTGCGCCCTTTCAGGTTTTCACAAACACTCGCCGGTAGTCCTGCTGTTTTTACTCACGGAGCCCTTTCGGGTTTTCATCCGTGCCCATTTTGCTTATGGACATACCTTTTTTTACCACGTCAGCCTGAAGGTGCCGCGGGTTGGTATTAGTTTAACGACGTTTCGGTCAACAGCCAGTTTTAGGACATAGTGGTCCATCGTTAGTTTAACGACGTTTCGGTCTACAGCCAGTTTTAGGACATAGTGGTCCATCGTTAGTTTAACGACGTTTCGGTCTATCGTTGCCATATTTGAGGCGAGTTTCTAATTTACGGACTTTTTGGTCCATGGGGCTTTCTCTATGAAAGAGCACGATGCCCCGTCCATCTTTTTCGGAGCATGTGGTTGTGGCGGGCTCACCTTCCAGTTTTCGGACAGCGTGAACTTGCCCTGTTGGTATTGGTCTTCAACCCAGTTTTTGAAGACGCAGCAGTTTTCGATCGGATGGCCCAATACTTGGTGGTAAGGGCAATAATTAGGATTGTTGACATCATTCAGTTGTAGCTGGTATTTCAGCTCCGGTAGAGTGATAAGGCTGTTGCGCACTGTAAGTTCTAACAGCCTCCTTGTTTCATCCCGGGGGAATAAGTAAGGACGTTTCAACTTTTCATAGAGGGGTTGCCGCTTGTTGCTTTGGCGAACAGCTGGCCTAGGGTCACTCGATTGTTGTTGAGCGTTGGCGATGAAGGCCGTTTTCCCCTTCCCTTTATCCTTTTTGTTCGCTTCGTTGTTTATGGGTCGGAGATTATCTTCGGATATCGTGCAATTGTGCGGCCGAACGTTCTCGCAACTCCTCAATCCTTCACAGATGGACTCCTTGAAAAGAGAGCCGAGGGCTACTTTTTCGTCGGAATTTCTCCCGAAGGTGAGAACTCGTGATCCCCCGGGATCATCCCTATGACAATTGCCGGCAACTCTTTTATGCTCATCTGTCTTATTTTTCGCTGTCTATGAGCTTCCCGCTTTGTTCTGTTGACGTATTGCCTGTGAGCGACATACCCTTGCCACCAACACTTAAAGGAGTCGCAGTCTTCAGTGGGATGTACGATCTTCTGATGATATAAGCAGTAATTAGGATGCATCTCTACTCCACCGAGAGTGTTTTCTTCAGAGGGTGGTAGTTTCATTCCCATTGATATGGCTTTAGCAAACCATTTCCTCGTCTTGAATTTGTTTTTATCCGCAGCGGATGTCTTTTGATTTGTCGGGAGTGCCTCGACTGTTTCGTCTAGTTGCCGGCGTTTGGCTCTTTCCAATATGGCCATCTCACGCTCCTGATTGGCTTTACTTTTCAGACGAATCTCATTCAGGAAGGCATTGATCATCTCGTCTGACGGCCACAGAAGTTCTGGTTCAGGACCTGCCCCCCGTTTCTCAATGAATGCAAGGAGCTTCTTTATCATCTATCGACGAGTGAGAGATAACATGACAACTTGCTACGTAGTTTTCAGATTCATCTGATGAGTCTTCTCCGTCATCTCCGTCTTCAAGGACGTGGCTGAGGAACTCCTGGAGCGTGATGGGAGTCCGCGCTTTCTGGTTATACTCTTCCAATGTGTCGATTTGTTTCTGTAGGTCCGTGCGCTTGTCGCCAGGTTTCACGGGCTTTTTGGATCTTTTCTTCTTCTTCTTTGAAGATTTCGACAGCTGGGTGTGAGTGCTTAGGCCATCACCACCGGTCTTTGGAGTTGGGCGCGGCTTCAGCATCCCTTCAATGATCTGGGGTTCTAACGGGTTCTCCCACCTGATCGCTGGGCATGTCTGGAGATCGTTCAGCATCCTCTTGGGTTTGGTTGATAGCACAACCTCCCACGGAGCTTCTTCAACAAGGGAGCACGTTGCCCCCGGCGTGCTCACCCTTTTTAGGGTATGAGGTTGCGGCGGGTTCACCTTCTATCTTTCGAACAACGCGAACTTGCCCTGTTGGTATTGGTCTTCAATCCAGTTTTTGAAGACGTAGCAATCCTCGATCGGATGACGCAACACTCGGTGGTAGGGACAGTAATTGGGATCATTGATGTCGTTTGGCTGCAACGGGCGTCTTGGATCTGGTAGATTGATGAGTCGATTGCGCAATGCCGGCTCGAACAGTCTTCTCGTTTTATCTTGAGGGAACGAGTAAAGACGTCCTAGCCTCTCCTCGAGGGGTACGCGTGGACACATATTGTTTTGACGGACCACCGGCTTCAGGTTGCTCAGCTGTTGTTGAGCATTGGCGACGACGATCGCTTTTCCTTTTCCATTCTCATTTCGAGGGTGTGGCTTTGGAGGAGACGGTCTGTGACCCATCTAGTCCATTTGGGCCAGTTTGTCGATCAAGGCCTGGAAGGTGGTCGGTTTAAAGAACATCATGAACTGTGAGATAGTCGCATGAGGATCTAGGGTACCCATGAACATGCCCACCGCTGGCGCTTCTTCAATGCGTTGTTCGCATTTTGACCACAAGTTCCGCCACCGTATCGCGTATTGGACCCACGTCTCGCCTGGTTTTACCCTGGCATTGATCAATGCCGTTATTGGAGTACGTTCGCTGGTGCTCGCGAAATGCTGGGTAAACAACAACTCCATCTCCGCAAATGTTTTGAAAGAGTCGTTAGGTAACTCCGAATACCATTCAAAGGCTGTCTCCGCTAAGCTACCGACGAACTGGCGAAGCAGCAGTTTGTCGTCGCTTCCAGTGTTGCCGCATAAGGCCCTGAATTGAGCGACATGCTGATGTGGATTCCCTGTCCCTTTATATACGTGGAATTTAGGGATCGTATATCCCGGCGGGTGACAAATCTGGTCATACCAGCCCGGATAGGGTCGTCCAGTTTTAATAATTTGCCCAGCCGCTTCACTCGCCTGATGAGCTCGTATTTGCTGAGCTATATAGTCATCCAGTGCAGCTTTGGAAATGGTTTCCTCCTTGGCTGCTGAAAGAGCCGGAGGAGGATTAGATGTCTCTCTTCTATCGTCTTCAACAATGATTGGAGGGCCATCAGCTGGAGAGTCCGGCTGTAACATCATCCCTACCATATCTTGGAAGAGGAGCGCCATTTGCTTTATGTTAGCCGTTTGCTCTGCGGCTTCTCTGTCTTTCTTTTCGAGGAATCTACGTAAGAAGTCAGCACCAGTTTCTTGTTCGTGACGTTGCTCTGATGATGCCTCTGGGCTTTCTTTTGGCTCGGTAAGTGCGGCCATTGTAGTCAGCATCTCTTGTAGCTTCTACTGTTGCTGTTCTTGAGCTTTTGTCACGGATCGGGTGAGCGGTCAGTGACCCGTCGAAGCACGGCTTTTTTCCTTTCCAGAAGCCATATAAACGGTGTGCAGCACCATACCCCCAGACTTGGGGCGTTTGTGCTCTGCGCTTTTACGGTTCGCCATGTTCACAGGGGCCTTTTGCGGCCTCCTTTTCTTTTGAGTGATTGACGTTGAGGGAGCCGTCGCAGTAGGCACCCGAGTAGCTGTTGCTTTTTCTGGCCTGACAGAGTAGTCTTTCTCCTAGCAAACATTCATCTTTTTCTGTCGGCGGAGATAGTCTTGATCCATTGCGGAGTCTTGGACTTGACGCCAGACCCTGTAAATTTCAGAGGATAGCCGCTGAGGAGGTTGCTCCGGCTTCTTCTCTGTAGCATTCTTCACAGGTGAAGGAGTTCTCTTCAGCACTGCAGTAGGAGAGTTTCTGCGCACCTTGTTGAGCAGTTCAAAGCTATTCCCGGTCGGAACAGCAGTATCAACTTCCACCATTGGGGCTGATGGAGATAGCCCAGAGGGGGAGTTGCCCCCAGCCTTCCTTACTCGGTGCCAGTGGCGACGTGGAGCGTGTCGTGCGGATGGGGTTGTTTTAGCTATAAGGGTGACTTCATCATGCCTCCTCTGGGCAGAGGAAGCTGCTTTGAGGACCTTGCCTGGAGCAGAAACCCGAATGGCCAGCCTTGTAAAAACTGACTTCTTGAAAAGAGAAGCCTTTTCAATAATCTCTTTCGCTTGAGCCGAAATGGCTATCTGCTTTGGGATGGCAGCTTCGGGTATCGCGGGCTTGTAAACGTTCTGGCCCAGTCTGTTGAAAACTGAGGTACTGAAGTTGGGCGACCTGTTAAGAGGGGCTGCGGCAGTGGTAAGTCGATCAAAGACCGACTTCTTTGGGGCTTCTTGCAACGTCATTGGGGCATTGAAGCTCATCGGTTGGAGCATGGTCTCGAAGAATAGTCCATCGGTTGCTTGAGTTACCTACTCCACTGGCATCTTGAAAAGAGAGGCCGCTTGGGGTCCGTAAGTCACTCCTCCAGCAGGGACGGAGCGAGAGTTGCAGTTGCAGGTAGTGCAGTTTGAAGCCATTGATCTTCTGTTTTCTGCACGGAGCAAGACACCAAATCTAAGTACCTTGAATCCAAAGGCAACCACAGCAAACCGCGATTTGTTCGCGAACACGACACACGAAGTGTGGAGTGGAAAGAGGAAAAGGTCCTACCGGGCGTGCCAGAATCTGTTCCCCTCCGAATGGCGGCCAAGACAGGGACGTCTTCGTCTGAGATTCGGGGCAGATGCTATTTGGTTTTATCCGTCCACCTCTCCGAAGATGCCAAGTTGATTTATGGCACCGTGTATCGAAGGTTTAGACGGATGAGGCCGATGTTGCAGACTTCGTCAGATTCCCCCTCGCTGGAGGGGTTTTTTATTGTGGGGATGCTCTTCCCTGCAGGCACAAGCCCCTGCAGTTAATTACGCTACTGCTTCGCGGTAACTACTTTCTCCTTCTCCAGAATTTCACTTCGTGTCGTGGGTGTTTGTTTTATTTGTGGTTGCCCGTGGATTGTATACGGAGACTAATTTATGTGGTCTCCCGTAAGACGTGGATTAGTCTAAATCCGTATTTTCTTAGATTTGGGTTTGGGGTTTTGGTTTGAGGATACTTTAGCCATATTTGAAGCTAAGATCAACTCAAACGTTTGTTAAGGATACGTTAGTCCAGTTTGAGACTAAGATCAACTTAACGGGATCGTTTAGATCCGACAAAAGAGCATTTGGGGCTCTATTGTTCCAGTTTAGGGACGTAGTGGTCCATTGGATGTATGGCCATCGGGACCCGTCATCTCTCTGAAGACGTTGAATGATTAAAACGACAGATATCAGAGGAGTTCAGAGATGTACCCTTGTTGGTTGAGAGATCTATAGTCCAAGATGTATAGTCCAATTTGGGACTAAAGTCTGTTTGAAGGATACGTTAGCCATATTTGAGGCTAAGATCGACTCAAACGTTTGTTAAGGATATGTTATTCTAATTTGAGACTAAGATCAACTTAACAGGATCGTTTAGATCCGACAAAAGAGCATTTAGGGGCTCTATTGTTCCAGTTTAGGGACATAGTGGTCCATTGGTTTAAGGACGCTTAAGTCCGTGAGTTTAAGGACACTTAATTCCATAAGTTGGTTTAAGGACGCTTATGTCCATAGGATGGTTTAAGGATGCTTAAGTCCATGAGTTGGTTTAAGGACGCTTAAGTCCGTATTGATGTGTGGTTGTCGGGACCCGTCACCTCTCTGACAACGTTGAAGGATTACAACGACAAATGTCAGAGGAGTTCAGAGATGTACCCTTGAACCGTGTGTAAATTGATTTAAGAGAACAGTCGTGCTCAGTCAATGTTAATTTGAGAACTTATGGCCATGATTGGGTTAAGTCCAGTTGAAAATGTTCAACATTTTATTTATCATTGGCCTATTAGGCCTTTGCTTGGGCTCTGCCCTTTATTAATGCATAGCAATGGGCTTTTAATTAAATGCACATTATTTTTTTTGGTCTAACAGACCTCTGTTTGGGATCTTCCCTTTTTAAAATAATGCATGGCATTTTTATCAGGCATGTTAGCCCTTTTTTATTGGGCTTTGTCCCTCTTTTAAATAATGCAGAGCCTTAAATCTTCTGACAGTGTGCCACGTGGCTTGTCAGGCGCTTTGCGCCAATTAATGAGCGCAAGCGCATGTGGAGGTGACACATGTCACGCTCTGGTGAGCGCAAGCACAGTGCGCAGTGCCAGTGTGCTGTGCCAGTGCGCTGCTGACACGTGGCGCGCTCTGGTGAGCGCAAGCGCAGTGCGCTGCGCTATTGTGCTGCTGACACGTGGCGCGCTCTGGTGCAGTGCGCCAATTTATGAGAGCAGTGCTCTGTTTTAGAAGCGCACAGCGCAGTTTGTTCTGGAGCTGACACGTGGTGCTCCCTAATGGCTTGCACCAATCCAAAAAGCGCAACAGTGCAAACTCAAAAGTGCAAGGCACTGTTCAAAATTTGGATTAAAGAAAACATGTTTTTGTTTCTTTTTCCAGAGGGGTTTTACCTCAAATTTTCAAGAACCATTGGTTCATAAAAGGCAATGCCTTTATTCAGAAGTAAATTACTTCTTCTTTTTTAATATTATTATTATTTTATTGACGATCTTTGATCTTGTTCTTAGATCATTGATCTTTTTTAGAAGAAGTTCTTCTTTTATTCAAAAGGTTTACCTTTTCTTTCTCTGAGCTTTTGTCAAAATTTTAGAGGAGTTCTGTGTTTTCTCTTTTTCTCTCCGTGTCTTAGACTTGGAGTCTATGGGCCTTTTTATAGTGCCAATTGATTTGTTAAATCAGTTAAAGAGATCTTTCTCTGAGTGATTTAGGGATTTTTCCCTACCGTTGGATCTTTGATCCAAGGGATCCTGTTTTACAGAAGAGAATCTTATAGTTTTAATAAGATCAGAAAGATCTTTCTGGAATTTTAATTCTGTTTTAGTGCTGGCACAGTTGGCGCAACCGCACCTGCGCTTGACACGTGTCGAGCGGTGCAGAGCGCAACGCAACTGCGCTGACACGTGTCGCGCGGCGCAGAGCGCAGCGCAGCGCACCTGCTCTAGCGCAACTGCGCTGACACGTGTCACGCGGCGCTGAGCGCAGCGCAACTGCGCTAGCGCAACTGCGCTGACACGTGTCGCGCAGCGCAGATCATCTAAAACGTTGCTTTGTTTAATTTTGTTTTAAATAGAGCCTTGCTCTGATTGGGTGCGCTGTCTTGGGCGCAACGCTGGTGTGTCAGCTTTTGACACGTGGCGCGTTGTGCGCAGCGTAAATAATCTGAAGCGTTGCTTCAATTTTTGAATTTTTGAAATTCAAACAGAGCTTTGCTCTGATTGGGGGAAACAGGATTCATAGGAGAATGTACAGGCTTGCTTGTTGATCTTCTGATCGCTCAATACCTGGGTGGCTGTTACGTTTAGCTAACCGCTTGCAGCTTATGTGTTGGATATAGTGCCCTCAGAGTCAATTATTGGATCGCAGGCACGTGATTGCAATGATTGAGGGAGGACCTATACCGGTAGGACAGTCTTACTCGAGAGGTTTGTATACTATCTGGTTTGTCTTTATCATCGTGTACATGCTTTAGGTGACATTGTAGTTCACTATTGCATGTTGATAGAGAATAGTATGCTACCATGGTTTGTCTTTATCATCGTGTACTGCTTTAGGTGATCTTGCAGGTCGCTATTACACGTTGATAGAGCCCTTAGGATTCTTGCTTGACTACCAGAAGTATGATGGCGATCATATACGTGAGAGTTGGGTAGTCTATAAGCACATCCTTAAAGTGGTCCCTAGTCGTAGGAGTTTCGAGACTGGGCATCGATACTCTATTAGTAGACTAGTGTATACAGTCGAGACCCCGACGAGGGGCGGTGGCCGGTCCCACAAGCCCTTGGTGTCAGTTGGATCACCTAAGATGTATACAGGTGCTCATTGGGTTACGAGTGCACCGGACAGGACTCGCCGCGAACATGCTAGTTGGTATTATACCTGACGTCAGATAGCAGTTCCCTGGTGACATGTATACAGGTAAGTTCATCGATCTGAGATCGTCATTTGTCTCGTGTGAGTTCCCACCGTGCTTTGAGTACTACCCTACCATGGCTCAAAGGAATCGTGCAAACAGGTTTTAGTTGGGTACAGTCCCGAGCCACATGGAGGCAGTGAGCGGATCGGCAGGGGTTCGTCTCTCCCGGTATTGGGGTGAGGTCGCGCTGTGTCTAGGAGAGCCATTACACGAAGTCCTTGGCCAAGGTAGGAGATTTACTGGTAGGTATTCCAGTAGTATCTCAGGGTGTTCTGGGCTACACTCCGACACGACTTGTACCGCTTTTGGGGGTCTGAATTTTACCAACCCCCTAGGCCCGACATGCGATGCTCATAGACGAACGGACCGGACTGTACGGATATTGTCACTGACAGGCTCGGTAGGGTGTCAGGATGAGTTCGCTCATCAACCTCCCTTTTAGTCAATACCTGGTAGCCCGTTACGTACGGCTAATACGTCTGACGTGCTAGTGGTTAAATCCACAGCCAAAATATTGACGAGTCTTTAGAGTCCCCCACAGACAGTTTCTCAAGTTTCAGGCGAAACGTTGTAGAGGCCGTATGATATATGGCAGGGTTCGATCTTATACGTGCGGTATTGTACGGATCATGATCGGGCGGATCATACTAGTGGGATTTGGTTTAAGCCGGATCCTAGTATTAGATTTGTTGGATTACTTTAGTCTCATCGCATTCGCATTCAGTCGCAATGCGGATGCAGGTATGTATATACAGGTGAGGGGTATCCTTGTGATCCGTCACGAGTTTACTTTAGATGTTGCCGTATCTTTCTGTTGTGGCAAACAGTTGGATTAATGTTTGCATTCGGAAATAATGAGCTAGAATTTCATCATGAGATGCATTAAATGTGACATGGACTTCATTACTGACTCGTGGTCTCTTTTTATGTGCTAATGTCACATTATATGATGGTTTTGTGATGATTTGATAAGAGGAGAGAGAGAGAGGGGCTGCCTTGGGTGAGCTTGGTCTTGTATTTTTCTACTCACTCTCTCTCATTTTATCACAAGCACAACAAAAAGAAAAGAGAGAGGAAACTCCGTCTTCTTCCTCTTTCTTCTCTAGCTCAAAACTTCCATCAATGGCTTCATCTCTAACCTCCATCCATCTCATGGATGCAAGAGACAAAGTTGTCACAAACATTCTCTACAACACCTTGGACACGTCGACTAGCACACTTCGTGCCTGAGTTGTTTCGGATGGAGCGGGAGCCCGTAAAAAGACTCGTAGATGTGGTGCCCTTTCCGACGAGGAGATCGAGACCGGAGTTGCCGCGAGGAGCTTGGGATGGTGGCTAAAGACCGAAGGACACGGATCGATCGGTATAGCTTTCCACCCTCTCTCTAGATTGCTAGTAGTAGGTTAATGGTTAGATCCGGGTTTTAAGCAAACGATAGCGCCGGTTTTCAAGTTAAGAAAAAGTTTTGTTTCCGCATTTTGGCCTCGGAAAGATGGCCGGGGCGCTACCGTAGACTTATATGGTTTCAGAGGCACGCCATTAACCTTTACTAGCTTGCTCTAGTGTGTTTAGAAGTTCGATCGGACGAAATTTCCAAAAACTGCGTTTCCAAGTCTTCAGTTTCTGTCGAATTTGTTTTGTGCTCTAAAATTTTTTTTGGGCATGTTAGAAAATCAGGCAAGGTTTTTTAAGAGAACTGAGAAAATTTAGTGGGCTGATTTCACTGTAGCGCGGTGGATCCGCGGCCTTACCCACGTTTTGGCCGCGGATCCGCCGCCGTACTGTAGCCACAGTGCACCAAATTTCTTCAGTAGGTCTCTGACTTGGAAAAGGGGTTTCTAGTAATTTTATTTTAGGCCCAGATTTGTTTGAGCACTGGGTATTGTGCTTGGGGCCCACTTCAGGAAATTTTGTCGATCGAAAATTTTAAATATGTTAGTTCACAGTATTTACATTATATCTGCGACCGTGAATGTCATTTGATCGGTAAATCCTGTCTAATTGCTAGTTCTTTTAGAGGGATTTGCGAACGTGACATTCACGTTGATGTTCTGTGTTGTGCTGTGATGTTGCGGATTTGTCGTGGTGGATAGCCTGCATGCAATGGTAGTACAGTTTGGTTGTATTTGTACATTTGATATTGCGGGGCGAGCATCCGACTTGTGGACTTCCGTCACTACCTATTTGTATATTATTCTTTTGAGGCACGACCGGGCTGAGGTCGATGTACCCGTTGTATATTTTACTTTCTGTACTAGGATCACCCTGCGGTGGGGTGCACGGATAGCCGGGTTCTAGAGGGCAATAGGCCCGCATCTCATGGCTTTGAGATGGAGGAGGCTTCACTCTAAAATTGGCGGGCTATTCGCCGCACTCGTAGGGGGTATAGGTTGACCCAAGGAGGGGTGCTCAGGTTACCGGATTCCGTAAAGTGCTGGGTGGTCCATTCACGTTGTAGAAGGGGGCTGCCTCGCTTCAGGTTTTGGCGGGTAACTTGCCGCGCCCATAGGGGTCTAGGATTTCATTGCACAGGCTATCCACACAACCAGGGGAACGTCGGGTTTCAGTCGCAGATCTATGAAACCCGGGGATCCCAGATTATCTGTATTGTTCTATGATGCTTATTACTCTCTGTGATGTTGCATTTTATCACGCCTTGAGTGAATATTATATATTGATATATATACTGGTAGATGTTGTATATGTTTTACACCCGCGCTAGTCCAGTCCCCGCTCTGTCGTTAGTTAAGTAACCTAACGGGTGATGACGGGACCCAGTGGCGAATGCGGATGGCATATACGTACATCATATTTTCGTTCTTTTGTGGTGTGATTAATTGATGGGACTGCATTGATTCGGATCAATGCAAGCTAAACAAACCTATTCTGATGTTGTTGGAACATTTTTCAAAAAGCTGTTATTCCAAGGGCGTTCTTTTTTATTTTGCGCAGTGGTATTCGGTTATGAATATCCAGCACCTCAGTCGACGAGGCAAGGGCCGAGATCCCTTCACCGGGAGTGACCCTTTGGACAGAAGTTTGCGTCAGGGTACTAACCTCACTATAGTCGATTACTTTTTTCTTTGCATCATGGTATTCAGTTAGAATATCCTGCACCTCATTCTACGGGGAAAGAGCCGAGATCCCTTCACCGGGAGTGACCTCTTTAGCAAAGGTTTTCGTCACTATATTTTTATAAAAAGCTATCCGGTTCTTTCAACGATATCAAGTTCATTACGTTAAAGGTTTTTCGCCAAAAACCATTCGTAGCCCTCCGTCATTTCAGACGGGTAGCACTTAGTATTCATTCTATGTTTGTTGGCCTTAGTCAAGGCATAGTGTATGGTAGCTATTTATTACTTTTCTGTTCCATAGATAGATGCGTTGGTTTGGGACAGTCGTACAGCCTTGTCGGCCCAAGTCAAGGGCTTGTACAAGTGGGTTCAAATTAACCTGTACAATGACGGGTAGAACTTGACATGTGACTTATGATTTGTTGGCCTTAGTCAAGGTCATAAGAGCATGGGGTAAAAATC
The DNA here is from genome assembly GCA_030015575.1 of Agapanthus africanus. Lineage (NCBI taxonomy): Eukaryota > Viridiplantae > Streptophyta > Magnoliopsida > Asparagales > Amaryllidaceae > Agapanthus > Agapanthus africanus. The sequence continues at coordinate 630,811,728 of CM057342.1, forward strand.
ACATCAGGAGTTTCTAAAGAAACTGAAATTTGCCAGGCATACGCATACCTTCTGGACTGTGCTAACGTGAGTGGATTCCATCACGTTATCATGCGATGATAGTAGGATCCCGATTCCCACTGATGAGTTGGTTTACTCCTCGGGTGATCCCGACTAATTCTTCTTTCAGGTTTGGAGGAGAATTTGAGGTTACAGTGGGAGGTTTCCTGATTAGATAAAGTGATAACCATTCTGATCTAGGTTAGAGTGCACGCTGAGTGTTTCTTTTCTCTCTCTCTGGCAGCGACCATGGCCCGACCCTTGACTATGACTCAGTGAACAAGTTAACCGAACCTTCTTAAAACACTGGCTTTTGGATTGTCAGAGTTGCATACCTCATTGCCACTCCTACTTTTACCCTTTTCTCCAGAACACCCCGTATTACTACGAACATCCACTTCCATTGGATAAAGCCATCGTATGGTTATATACGAACTCGAAGGATCTTGTTCCAGATTCGATGATGGTTTCCGGTTCTGGAGAAAACGAATAGGACTATTCAGTTGTCTTTTCCTTTTACCTTCTCTCAGGTTGCGAGTGCTCCTTGGATTAGGACAGTACACCTATTACGCTTATTTGATAGTCTTCATCCAAACCATAGACAGGTGCCGAACGGTGGGGAATGAAGAAAACCAATTAGCCTAACGATGGTGTATAGAAGGTAATAAGTTAAGACAAATAAAGAGATTAGTAAGAGGGCAAAGTAAATTGCGACTGCTATTCACAACCAAACCAAGTATTTCATCGCCACTCCTACTTCATCTTTGCATTTCTCTAGGACACTCCGTATCACTACGAAGATCCACAGTTTATTGGATACTCCATCGTATGGTTATATACGAACTCGAAGGAACTTGTTCCAGTTCGGGGATGGATTCTGGTTCAGGAGAAATAGGAATAAGGTTTTATTCAGTTGTCTTTTATCTTCACCTTCTCTCAGGTTACGAGTACTCCTAGGATTAGGAGAGTACACCCATTATGCTTATTGGATAGTCTTCTTCCAAACCATAGGCTCGTGCCGAACGGTAGGGAAGAAAGAAAACCATTTGGCCTAAAGGGGAATACAGAAGGTAATGACTAAAGACATATAAAGAGATTTGGAGAGATGGCAAAAAAATATACGGTTGCAGTTGTGAATCTGATGATGGAAGAGGCATTACTAGGAATACCCAGATACCCCTTCGAAACATGTACATGTTTCGGTTTCATTGTGCATTGTTAATAGAAAAAACTGATTTCCCAATTAGACACTTGCTACAGGGTATGTATTTGCCAGGTATGATTCTCACATCTGTATGGTTTTACAGATGATGAGTGGGAGTAAGTTATTGGGAATTGGGTGATCATCCTCATTATATCGGGATTCGTTGTAATTGGTGATATTTGAGGAAATCGCCTGGGTTGTTTGCCGGACGACAAATATTTGGTTTTGAATATCCGTTGTTATGCACCAGTTTCAAATTGATATATCTGTACGTTTATTTTTATAAAGTGAGATATAACTTTTTGAAATTATGTCTATGACATTTACCTATATCAATGGATGGTTAGGTAAGGAGCATTAAACAGCGGTGTAATTCTTCTTAACCATAAGTACAGTTTTCAACCTACGACACACAAGGAATGAGTTATTAAACTCAGGGGACTTATACAGAGTATTGTATATTATCCAGTGTCCATAAGGACAGAAGGGTTGGTACTCGTACTGTATACTGTTTACTTGTGACTTCTTTGGTTCTTAGACATGTGTTTCGTAGAAATGCAAAGTCTAAGTTTTGAGAAGTTATAGGTATAAGAATAAAGTAGAGAACCAAGCATTGCAAGTATCAGGATTCTTCAAGGTGATCGAAGATGTAGATACTTGTGCATGGTATTCAGTTAATAGTAACGATTAAGAGAACTTGCTTCTCTTTCAGGTTACTCATAATTGAAAGCATTCCTAAGTTGAGTAATACTGATCGGCCTCTCTCCATTTAGTTGACATGCACTGGAGACAGCTGCATGATTTGAATCCGGTTCCCATTAAATCAGTGTCTCTATTTCTATATTGGATATAGAATAGTTCATATCTTAACATTGTTAAGGTACGGGGAGTTGTCCGGCTTATGCTTAAAACCAGACTCTGGATAACTCAAGGCACGTTTCTGTAATGGCTGTTTGTGGGTTGACCCGGGCTATGACGAGGGTTGACTTTCTACCATCTGAAAGATCAATAGTGATATTGTTCTTGACTCTCCATAGTTTTAGTAAAATGGACTTTTTCAGAAAACAGTAGTGGGAGTATGGTAGAACTGGAAGTGATTCCAGAACAGCAAACGATTACTGAAAAATTTGATAAGAACCTAAAGATTTAATCTGGTTTGACATTCCATTGGCCACTCCGCAGATATGGTGGGTAAGCTCAGGCACCCGAGAGGTACTCCGGCAGACTCAAGGACGGTGACAAGGAGGTTCTTGTTTACCCAGACTTGCCATTGCTGTTGTTCAAGACCGTGAGACCCGGCAGGAGGATGAATATAGCGTCGTTCTAAATTACTTTAGAAGTGCACGTGTATATGACTCTGCCAGAGGGTTGTCATAGTCAGTGGGAGCAGCGGAAGCATAGTGGACAAGTAGCTTATATCTATTTATGGACTAAAGCAGATATAGCGGAGATAGATCATCTATTTCTGATGTGACAGTCATATGTTTGACTTCATCAGAATAGAGGATGGATCTGTTAAGAAGGTAGTAGGGTGCGATGTCCTGGTATTTGGATGACATACACAGAGTAGGAAGTGAAATTCCTATACTACGATCGGTTATACTTTGGTTGTCACACAGTGGTTTCTCCACATAGGATATGGATATTATATCAGATATTCTAGTTATTAGATGTATGGTTTTAGATCTAGATTTGGGTAGTTTCCCAATCAGGGTACTTAGACAACATTCTTAAGGTATTTAGAATGGACGAATCCAGGCATGGTAGTGTACCTGCAGGTGATGGAGTCACCCTCTCTAAAGGTGTCTTACAGACTAAAGGGGAGAGGGATGTCCTTGATTGGCAGATCACTTGCTTAGGCAGTTGAGTCAATCATGAGATGTCAAATACCACACCAGATGTTGTTTTTGCAGTAGATGCAATAAGTTGATATTGATCCAATCCTGGAGAAACGTTCGGAAGTAGTTTTAGAACATAAGTGGATGTTCTAGGGAAATGATAACGGCAGCCTCCTTCGGGAGACAGTTATCATTCCAGGCATTTACGGTGACCTGGATGACAGAGTGGCTGTCAGAGTTATAGTTTTCCCTCTGACGAGGGGCAGTATTTTGGACAGGTGGTCCAAGCGGATACTGAGGGAGGCATGGCGCATGATATTGATTGGTTTCAGTTGACGATACAGTCTAAGAAGTTTGGATTTGGAGTTCATTTATGAACTAGGTCCCATCAGATATCCCGACATATTCTAAGACAGGTATTGCTCATTTCGGGAGATGGCTTTCTCCGCGAACTTGAGATAAAGAGAGACATAGAAAGAAACATCAGGGCGGATCCACTAGCTGAGGCTATTTCTCGAACGCAATAGTTTCGCAAACGGGCTTTGTGAGACTGATCTGTAGAGGAGTTGGGTGTTCGGTATCACACGGGCTGTGAGTATGCGACATCGCACTAATTATCCTTGAGTGTAAGTGGGAGATTGATGGATATAGTGCCCTCAGAGTCAATTATTGGATCGCAGGCATGTGATTGCAATGATTGAGGGAGGACCTATACCGGTAGGACAGTCTTACTCGAGAGGTTTGTATACTATCTGGTTTTTCTTTATCATCGTGTACATGCTGGTGACATTGTAGTTCATTATTGCACGTTGATAGAGAATAGTATACTACCATGGTTTGTCTTTATCATCATGTAATGCTTTAGGTGATCTTACAGGTCGCTATTACACGTTGATAGAGCCCTTAGAATTCTTGCTTGACTACCAGAAGTATGATGGCGATCATATACATGAGAGTTGGGTAGTCAATAAACACATCCTTAAAATGGTCCCTAGTCATGGGAGTTTCGAGACTGGGCATCGATACTCCATTAGTAGACTAGTATATACAGTCGAGACCCCGACGAGGGGCGGTGACCGGTCTCACAAGCCATTGGTGTCAGTTGGATCACCTAAGATGTATACAGGTGCTCATTAGGTAATGGTGACATGTGTACAGGTTAGTTCATCGACCTGAGATCGTCATTTGTCTCGTGTGAGATCCCACTGTGCTTTGATTACTACCCTACCACGGCTCAAAGGAGTCGTGCAAACAGGTATTAGTTGGGTACAGTCCCGAGCCACATGGAGGCAGTGAGCGGATTGGCAGGGGTTCGTCTCTCCCGGTATAGGGGGTGAGGTCGCGCTGTGTCTAGTAGAGCCATTATATGAAGTCCTTGGCCAAGCCAGGAGATTTACTGGTAGGTATTCCTGTCACGTCCCGAAAGTACGGAACATGACCGGCACTTAAACTATGAAACGTCTCGAGGCGTACGTAATCTAAGTAAGCCGAAAACCCAGAAATCCAAACCAAGAAAAGTAGTAGAGTGAAGGAAAACCAATTTAAATCAAGTAGTTTTAATAGTATAAGCCGAATTATGCGTTTTTAAAAACATCAATTATTTCCTGAAAATTTCGGCAGAGTCTCCTTTGTAAATACTGGCCCCCAAACAGGATACAACATGAATAGTATACGAAATAAATAAAAGGCATCCCCAAGCGGGAGCTAGCTCTTCGTCAATCAACGGTCACAACCACACATGCAATATAATATACAATGCCAAGGGCGAGGATCAAAACTCAAAAGGAAACTCAAAACAACAAGAAATCTGGAGAAATATAACGTGCGACTCTAAGGTCGAAAGAATAACATCACTGGTCTCTATCTTAAAAATAAATACATGTTTGGTTGATGGAATTTACTAGATACAACTGAATAATATTATACAAAGTAATATGATGGGTACGATACCAATAAACCCATCTACTAGCAAGTCACCCGTAAAGAAGCAGTGCCAGCAAAGCCGTAATGAAACCTGTACGGCAAAACCTGCAAGAAACTGTGGCACAACGGGGGTGAGTTTCCAACTCGTGAGTAGAAAAAACATCTACGAATAGAAACCGCATGAACAACGCAATCCTATGTCAACGATCATAATATATCCTTAAATATATATAACATGCAGCCTATAATAATGGCTAGGGTAAATATCTAACCCGAGTGTAATCCCATGTGCCCGTGTCAGTGCCTCAGGTAGCAATATATCATATGGATGATGTATGAATGCATGAAAGAGAATGCATGTACTGAAGAAAACTGCTTTCATCAATTAGTGAGATTTCTGTATCTTTTTAAAAACGAGGTATCATAAATGAAATCAGCATAAATAGTGCCTAGCATCGACACAAAACAAATATCCAAATATCTCGATATCTCTGTGTCGCAATCACTGTACCTCAATATCTCAAATATCTCTGTATGTCTCAATCTCACTATCTAGGGCGCCGTCAGTCCAGACCGGCCCCTACCATCAATCTCAAGACCACGATAGTATCCTCCGGATATCCGACGCGTCGGGTAATATCACCGGTCGGTAGTGCTCCCCTGCCAAGCTCAACGCCATCAGCTGCGATCCTCTTGCCCCGGGGTACCGCACCGGGTCCAACAAGTACCCGAAACGGTTCCTCCACTCCTCGAACTCGGGTCTCGAAATCCATCAGCAAACTCACGGTGGACGACTCATGCATCATGGGAAAATCGCACTTTTTATTTAAAAGAGAGAAAAGAAGTTTATATAAGTTTTGCGGTTTTCCTCCAAATCCAGAAAATCTCATGGAAAACCGAATCCAAATCCACAATAGCATGTAAACAGTGAATATAGGCATAAAATCCATGAATGAGGCATAACAATGAATAATAACATGCATGAAGTAGCAAGTAGTAACTACAATGTCTAATCTAGAATATAGTCAAGTACACTAATATCATGTCTAAATTATTAGCAAACAACCTATATCGATGAAATAGTAGTTTCTAAAGTGTTCGTGACATGGCAATTACCGATGAAGATGTGTGTGAGCCGGCAAGTAAGTATACGTGGTACATATGCGTCATCGGTAATGGTGCTGGTGTCCTAACAGCATGATATCAACAATAGAATATGAAACATAATATAAGCATGCGATGCGGAGCGAACAACAAAAATGAGCGGGCGTAAAATACTAGATACAAAGATAACAATCTATATTTAATATAAATCTAGTCTAACAACTACACTAAACTAAAGGGCTAAGCTAATTGGCTACTGAAGGTAAGAAAACCGCCTAACACTTGAGTAGATACATATATATATATTAGTCGGTGATCCCACCTCGATAATATCACATCCGATACCATATCTATAATCAAATATTCCCGAGTCAAGAGCGTGGATCAAACATCAATATATAGCTCGTACGTAAATCCGTCGTACGGCATCCCAAATCTGGGTACGGGTCAATATCACATTATTCATCTGGTATCCTCTTTATCCAAGATCATAATCTGGGTACTGATCTACGTCTAGTACGATACTAATATCATCAATATAGTCATGACCTGACTGCTGATCTACAGTCTCATACAAACCGATATCATCATCATATATCGTCATAAGGAGATATACAACGCCTAATGCGACCTATTATGAATATCTTAATATATCTGATCTCATATCACGATCACATGGCAACCATTCAATGTATAAGACAGTTCACATATAACGTATTTCCCCGATCTGCTATAATATCAGGACGTATCTCAAGTACGAATCCTGCCATATCACCGTTCTCGCGGTCTCAATCAAATCTTATCGACTCACCTCAAATCCCAAATACTATCCTCAAATCCTGTATGCGAACACACAGTCCCATACCCATGTGAACACATAACAATATAACCCCATATAAGCACATATGAAAGAAGAATGTATGCAAGTATGGTGTGTGTGTAAAGGTGGTGCAACCTCTACTCTAGGGTCTCGCAACACTAAACTAATCCGATCACACCCTAAATCCATCTATTTCGTCAATAACATCAAACAATATATATAATCACTATATGTGTATACGTATTCGTATACATCACCACGAACTGCGGGGGTGCTATACGCCATCCACCCGACTTCTCCCCGTAGATATAAATCTACTTACCTGGTCCTCGCTCGCCAGTGCCGACGTCGCCACGTGCTTGCTAGTCGTCTCGAAGTCCACGTGGGGTACCTACATATCATAACGCACCGTATCGCATTAAACTCCGAATCATGACCAAAACGACACACGAATCCCACATAGGTCAAAACCTATGGTTACTTTCACAAATCAACCCAAAAACCCTCGACGTCGGCGTACAAACGCCAAACCATCGAGAAAAACCCAAACACACTCATTTGCACATTCACGAACACTAATTATAATATAAAATAGGTTAAAATTCACAAAAACCCCAAACTCACTTTAAAAGCTATTTTTCCGGAAATCTATCAAGCAAAAATTTACCGTTTTAGTACAAAACATGATGTTTTAACAATTCTAATGGCCATAATACTTATTAAACATCTTAAATAAGCCATAAAAACCATTTCCATAATTTAATCTCATTAAATTTCATTAACCCCAAAATTCTAGTTTACAATATACCCAATTTTAACAATTTTATAGCAAAAAATGCACAAACAACAATTTAGCTTGGATTTGCATGATATAAAATATAAAAATACAATTTAAAATGTTAATAATACCATGAAAAACTTAATTAGATTTTTAATCTCAATTATATATGTATTTCATTAAAACCTAGTTAGCAAAATTTATGAAATTGGACAAATTTTGAAGCAACAATTAGTAAACCAACTACTAGCTTACATTCTCCAAAACTTAATATGTTAAACTACCCATAACAACAAAAAACAAGTGATGCAACACTCACTTGAATTCTAAAATTTTCTCTTGAAATCTTAAACTTGCAATCAAATCCTTATTACGAACTAATTATGTCTTGATTTAAAGTATTAATACAACAATTTAACTATAGGATTTAGATTATACCTCAAAGTTCAAGAGATCCAACATGAAAATCTTGGCCTCCAAATTGCTCTCTTACTCCATGATTCATGTTAGCTTAGGCAAAGAAGAATTGGGTAAGAGTTGGATTGAAGAAATATATAGGTTTTAGCTTGATTTTGAGGCAAAAAGATGGATTTTTTGATGAGAATGAGAGGAGAAAAATAGGGGTGAAAAGGGGGATGCTGTTGAGGGACCTTCTGCTGAGCCAAAGGGAGAGGAGAGAGAGGGTGTGGTGAGGGGAAAAACCAAGTAAAGAAAAGTCCAAGTCAACCCAAACCCATACCTCCTTTTCTTATACTTTCTTTTCTTTTTTAATTCTTTTCTTTTGTGAAATGAGGGGACAAGGTTTTGGGGCTGCCAAGGGGGGGCTCGGCAAGCAGCCTAGGGGGGAGGAGAGAGAGTGTGGGGAGTGTGGGTGAGGAAAAAAAAAGATAAATACTATACCCCAATTTCCCATTACACTAAATTCACTAATTAAGCCTTTTTCTTCGATATTTTCTAAACCCGTTTGACAGCTTCATTTCATTTCAAAAACAACATATTAAAATTTTGTTTAATGTGTTATGATGCACAAAATTTGTTTCAACCTATTCCAATTTGTAATTTTCCCTAATTAAATGTATTAGTGACGGCTTAAAATAATATTAAAATAATTAATTTCGGAAAAATTTTCAGAAAATTTAAAATTTCACCCGTGGCTCAATAAACACCAAATACTAGTAATTACATAGCTTGAATATGTATATTTAATTTTATAATAAAGATATTTGTATTTTGATTTCTTACGGAAAACCCCCTTATTTTACCGATTTTCCGAAATTTCACCGAAACGATTTTCAAAACGTTACAATTTTCCCCCCTTAAAAAAATTCAGTCCCCGAATTTAAATTAAAAGTTCCCCCAAAAACTAAAACATTTAAGCAAAACCATCAAGTCGTCGGGGCTCCGAAATCATAAATACATAAAACAAATCGTAGCGCAGCGCATGCGCATGAAAAATGAGCATATAACTCAAAATCAAAACTCCATCCAGCATCCCGCAATCATCGGAGTCATGGTGAAGACACAATGTCCAAATCCAAATTGAAAATCAATATGATATACATCATTAAAACATCTGGAAGTAATGCATGCCAAATCTTCTTCAAATCGCTGTGCGATGCTCGCAGCACTGCACAGTGGCGGACGTCTATTGTAAGAAAATAACTATATATATATATATATATATATCCTTTGTTTAATATGCACGTCCTGCCGTTTTGAAAGCAATTTCAGAAGGGTTTCCTTTATAAAATGTTTCGTGTCATCTCGGACATGTAGGTAAATACTGAGACTATACCTCTTCTTTGGAAATCCCTTCGATAACTATCAATGCATGCAAAAATATACTCAGGTACTGTCCTGTGACTAGTCCTGCTCAGTACTAAAACAAATAGCAAACATCATAAAATATACTGCTCCAACATAAATTAGTCCCAAATATATATATGAATGCCATGTGTGTCTGGTGCGCACGGAAATCGAAATCTATGAATGTGCAATACATATACATAGAAACAACATCTAAGTGCATCGGGTGAGCATGAAACATCTGTCAAGGGCAACAGGTGTGCCTGACAGTAAAACAGGTGCATCTGACATGCACGAAGAATCTCGATTTAGTGCATCTGGTGTGCACCAAAATCGTATCTCATAACATGCACCCAACATGCGCGAAAACCCAAATCAGGAGCATCCATCATGCACGAAATCATGAAATCCAATATCAAGCGCCGAACATGCGCAAAATCCAATCGGGTGTACAAGGTGCACAAAACAAGTATCGAACATCACCATCGAAATGGAAGTCCAGTGCAACTGTAGTGCACAAAATGCGTAACACTGCACTGTAAGTGTATGTGAACTATACCGAGTGCAAAAACCAAGTCGTGTGCGTACATATGCACAAAATCATCTCACTGTATGAAACCCATAAAATCATAAACATGTGAAACCAAGGCACGAAAACGATATCAGGTGCAACAACTGTGCAAAAATCGTAAATACTCAGTAGGTGCAACCATAGTGCATGAAAACAAATATCATGAAACTCCATCATGCAAATAGACCGCCCAAAATACCGAAATCAAATATGGAGGAATAGTCCCGCTCAAGCACATCCTCCAAGAATCTCTGGCCAACTGTCGTGGTCACTCATAGCATGTCTCGTCGACGATCCTGAACTCTGGCTTGCCGGTGTGCGTAACATGACCACTGCTGGGTCCAAGTCTTCTCGTAATTCATCCCAGAAAGGTCCTGTCGAGGTCTCTCCCAAATCTCGTCTCTGCCGAACTGTCCGGAAGTCATCGTCCTTTGGTATATCTGTTTCTTGTTCCGGAACGGCTACATACTCATCGCGACTCCTTCTGGAAGGTATATCCAAGTACAATGCCTCGGCATGCGTATCGCATCTCTGATGTCAGCGGGGTGGAACGTCGTCTCATCAAGACCTCGTACGAATCTCTTACTCCACTTTTCTCTAATGTCGACTGCTTCGGACTCGTCTCGTCGTGGCTGCATGGACTGAGCTCCAACGGCTATCCTCGTATCTGGAGTCTCCCAAGAAATGCATCTCACCACCTAGCATCCGAATAAAGTCGAACCATCCGATCGATTCGTTAAAACCTCATAATCCCCCAAGAGCTTAACATCTTGGATACAGTTTAACAGTATCGAGTACGTACCACAGCATCGATGGTCCAGCCGTAGAAGGGCAAACCCAAGCCTCAATAATGGCGTTGCGGAACTGCCGCAAACCTTAAGGTTCAAAGGCTTTCACACGGTCATTAAGTTGAGTTAGGGTTTCATTCTTTTAGAGGGTCCATAGAATTGCCTGCATGTCTTTCCGAATACTTTAAACTTGGAATAATAGGTTTCTGACATTCGATCGTCTCTGTCGACTCTCAACGTCTCCGCATGAAGTCGCCTCTAGCTGGAATTAATCTATCTGATGACCTCGCATCGGGGTAGCGAACGAACCACATGTCCTAGTCATTCATCCTCGGTGACTAGCGACCTTCTATCATCTCTTAGTACAACTCGTACTGTAATAGCTCCAACATTTGGGGCGATATCTCGTTGTTCGCAGCAATAACTGGCTCACTCGCCTGCACGCTGAACAGTGCCTCAATCATCATGAATAAGCAATACGCCAACGGTTATCAAAATCTGGCTGGCCTCTATCATTGGCTCAATCCTCTGGTACTGATCGGCACGTCCGAGTAACCTCATACAGCGGTCCATCCCATGCTCATAGCGCGAAAACACAATAAAAAGACACATCTCTGCAGTCGTGTGTCGCCAAAATTACACCCTGGTCAGTCCTCGTTCTTAACGAGCTCGTGCTGACCGCAACTGTAGCTGTAGCTCTCCCTGCCCGTAATCGTGGCAGCAAAACCATAACTGATACCGATGAGGCTAGATCATAGGGAGGAATATAACACTGAACAAGAAATGTACATCCTAAGGCTGCTTAAGTGGAGTAGCGTATCGTAAGTATGCCGCGGAACATACCCACGGTACGTTACACTACTTTAGTCACCTATTCCATCAACCAAGGGTCATCCTATGCTCCGAAGGTAAAACCAAACGCTCTGATACCAACTTTGTCACGTCCTGAAAGTACGGAACATGACCGACACTTAAACTACGAAACGTCTCGAGGCGTACGTAATCTAAGTAAGCCGAAAACCAGAAATCCAAACCAAGAAAAGTAGTAGAGTGAAGGAAAACCAATTTAAATCAAGTAGTTTTAATAGTATAAGCCGAATTATGCGTTTTTAAAAACATCAATTATTTCCTGAAAATTTCGGCAGAGTCTCCTTTGTAAATACTGGCCCCCAAACGGGATACAACATGAATAGTATAAGAAATAAATAAAAGGCATCCCCAAGCGGGAGCTAGCTCTTCGTCAAATCGACGGTCACAAATACACAAGCAATATAATATACAACGCTAAGGGCGAGGATCAAAACTCAAAAGGAAACTCAAAACAACAAGAAATCCGCAGAAATATAACGCGCGACTCTAAGGTCGAAAGAATAACATCACTGTTCTCTATCTCAAAAATAAATACATGTTTGGCTGATGGAATTTACTAGATACAACTGAATAATATTATACAAAGTAATATGATGGGTACGATACCAATAAACCCACCTACTCGCAAGTCACCCGAAAGAAGCAGTGCCAGCAAAGACGTAATGAAACCTGTACGGAAAAACCTGCAAGAAACTGTGGCATAACGGGGGTGAGTTGCCAACTCGTGAGTAGAAAAAACATCTACGAACAGAAACCGCATGAAGAACGCAATCCAAGGTCAACGATCATAGTATATCCTCAAATATATATAACATGCAGCCTATAACAATGGCTAGGGTAAATATCTAACCCAAGTGTAATCCCATGTGCCCGTGTCAGTGTCTCAGGTAGCAATATATCATATGGATGATGTATGAATGCATGAAACAGAATGCATGTACTGAAGAAAACTTCTTTCATAAATTAGTGAGATTTCTGTATCTTTTTAAAAACGAGGTATCATAAATAAAATCAGCATAAATAGTGCCTAGCATCGACACAAAACAAATATCCAAATATCTCGATATCTCTGTGTCGCAATCTCTGTACCTCAATATCTCAAATAACTCTGTATGTCTCAATCTCACTATCTAGGGCGCCGTCAGTCCAGACCGGCTCCTACCATGACCACGACGGTATACTCCGGATATCCGACGCGTCGGGTAATATCACCGGTCGGTAGTGCTCCCCTGCCAGGCTCAACGCCATCATCTGCGATCCTCTTTCCCCCGGTACCGCACCAGGTCCACCATGTACCCGAAACGGTTCCTCCACTCCTCGAACTCGGGTCTCGAAATCCATCAGCAAACTCATGGTGGACGACTCATACATCATGGGAAAACCGCACTTTTTATTTAAAAGAGAGAAAAGAAGTTTATATAAGTTTTGCGGTTTTCCTCCAAATCTAGAAAATCTCATGGAAAACCGAATCCAAATCCTCAATAGCATGTAAACAGTGGATATAGGCATAAAATCCATGAATGCGGCATAACAATGAATAATAACGTGCATGAAGTAGCAAGTAGTAACTACAATGTCTAATCTAGCATATAGGCAAGTACACTAATATCATGTCTAAATTATTAGCTAACAACCTATGTCGATGAAATAGTAGTTTCTAAAGTGTTCATGACATGGCAATTACCGATGAAGTTGTGTGTGAGTCGGCAAGTAAGTGTACGTGGTACATACGCGTCATCGGTAATGGTGCTGGTATCCTAACTGCATGATATCAACAATAGATTATGGAACATAATATAAGCATGCGATGCGAAGCGAACAACAAAAATGAGCGGGAGCTAAATCTTAGACACAAAGATAACAATCTATATTTAATATAAACCTAGTCTAACAACTACACTAAACTAAAGGGCTAAGCTAACTGGCTACTGAAGGTAAGGAAACCGCCTAACACCTGAGTAGATACATACACACATATATATACATATATATATATATATATATTAGTCGGTGATCCCGCCTTGATAATATCACATCCGATACCATATCTATAATCAAATATTCCCGAGTCAAGAGCGCGGATCAAACATCAGTATATAGCTCGTACGTAAATCCGTCGTACGGCATCCTAAATCCGGGTACGGATCAATATCACATTATTTATCTGGTATCCTCTTTATCCAAGATCATAATCTGGGTACTGATCTACGTCTAGTACGATACTAATATCATCAATATAGTCATGATCTGACTGCTGATCTACAGCCTCATACAAACCAATATCATCATCTTATATCGTCATAAGGAGGTATACATCGCCTAATGCGACCTATTATGAATATCTTAATATATCTGATCTCATATCACGATCACATGGCAACCATTCAATGTATAACACTATTCACATATAATGTCGTCCCCCGATCCGTTATAATATCAGGACGTATCTCAAGTACGAATCCTTCCATATCATCGTTCTCGCGGTCTCAATCAAATCTTATCGACTCACCTCAAATCCCAAATACTATCCTCAAATCCAGTATGCGAACACACAGTCCCATACCCATGTGAACACATAACAATATAACCCTATATAAGCACATATGAAAGAAGAATGTATGCAAGTATGGTGTGTGTGTGTAAATGTGGTGCAACCTCTACTCTAGGGTCTCGCAACACTAAACTAATCCGATCACACCATAAATCCATCTATGTCATCAATAACATCAATCAATATATACAATCACTATGTAAGTATACGTATTCGTATACATCACCATGAACTGCGGGGGTGCTATACGTCATCCACCCGACTTCTCCCCGTAGATATAAATCTACTCACCTGGTCCTCGCTCGCGGGTGCCGACGTCGTCACGTGCTTGCTAGTCGTCTCGAAGTCCATGTGGGGTACCTACATATCATAACGCACCGTATCGCATTAAAATCCGACTCATGACCAAAACGACACACGAATCCCACATAGGTCAAAACCTATGGTTGCTTTCACAAATCAACCCAAAAACCCTCGACGTCGGCGTACAAACACCAAACCATCGAGAAAAACCCAAACACACTCATTTGCACATTCACGAACACTAATTATAATATAAAATAGGTTAAAATTCACAAAAAACCCAAACTCACTTTAAAAGCCATTTTTCCGGAAATCTAGCAAGCAAAAATTTACCGTTTTAGTACAAAACTTGATGTTTTAACAATTCTAATGGCCATAATACTTATTAAATATCTCAAATAAGTCATAAAAACCATTTTCATAATTTAATCTCATTAAATTTCATTAACCCCAAAATTCTAGTTTACAATATACCCAATTTTAACAATTTTATAGCAAAAAATGCACAAACAACAATTTAGCTTGGATTTGCATGATATAAAATATTAAAATACAATTTAAAATGTTAATAATACCATGAAAAACTTAATTAGATTTTTAATCTCAATTATATATGTATTTCATTAAAACCTAGTTAGCAAAATTTATGAAATTGGACAAATTTTGAAGCAACAATTAGTAAACTAACCACTAGCTTACATTCTCCAAAACATAATATGTTAAACTACCCATTACAACAAAAAACAAGTGATGCAACACTCACTTGAATTCCAAAATTCCCTCTAGAAATCTTAAACTTGCAATCAAACCCATATTACGAACTAATTATGTCTTGATTTAAAGTATTAATACAACAATTTAACTATAGAATTTAGATTATATCTCAAAGTTCAAGAGATCCAACATGAAAATCATGGCCTCCAAATTGCTCTCTTGCTCCATGATTCATGTTAGCTAGGGCAAAGAAGAAATGGGTAACAGCTGGATTGAAGAAATATAGAGGTTTTAGCTTGATTTTGAGGAAAAAAGATGGATTTTTTGATGAGAATGAGAGGAGAAAAATGGGGGTGAAAAGGGGGCTGCTGTTGAGGGACCTGCTGTTGAGCCAAGGGGAGAGGAGAGAGAGGGTGTGGTGAGGGGAAAAACCAAGTAAAGAAAAGTCCAAGTCAACCCAAACCCATACCACCTTTTCTTATACTTTCTTTTCCTTTTTAATTCTTTTCTTTTGTGAAATGAGGGGACAAGGTTTTGGGGCTGCCAAGGGGGGGCTCGGCCAGCAGCCTAGGGGGGAGGAGAGAGAGTGTGGGTAATGTGGGTGAGGAAAAAAATAGATAAATACTATACCCCAATTTCCCTTTACACAAAATTCACTAATTAAGTCTTTTTCTTCGATATTTTCTAAAACCGTTTGACAGCTTCATTTCATTTTAAAAACAACATGTTAAAATTTTGTTTAATGTGTTATATTGCACAAAATTTGTTTCAACCCATTCCAATTTGTAATTTTCCCTAATTAAATGTATTAGTGACGGCTTAAAATAATATTAAAATAATTAATTTCGGAAAAAATTTCAGAAAATTTGAAATTTCACCAGTGGCTCGATAAACACCAAATACTAGTAATTAGATAGCTAGAATATGTATATTTAATTTTATAATAAAGATATTTGTATTTTGACTTTTTACGGAAAACCCCCTTATTTTACCGATTTTCCGAAATTTGACCGAAACGATTTTCAAAACGTTATAATTCCAGTAGTATCTCAGGGTGTTCTGGGCTACACTCCGACATGACTTGTGCCGCTTTTAGGGGTCTGGCTTTTACCAACCCCCTAGGCCCGACATGCGATTCTTATAGATGAACGGACCGGACTGTTCGGATATTGTCACTGACAGGCTCAGTAGGGTATCAGGATGAGTTCGCTTATCGACCTCCCTTTTGGTCAATACCTGGTAGCCCGTTACGTACGGCTAATACCTCTGACGTGCTAGTGGTTAAATCCACAGCCAAAGTATTGACGAGGCTTTAGAGTCCCCCACATACAGTTTCTCAAGTTTCGGGCGAAACGTTGTAGAGGCCGTATAATATATGACAGGGTTCGATCTTATACGTGCGGTATTGCACGGATCATGATCGGGCGGATCATACTAGTAGGTTTTGGTTTAAGCTGGATCCTAGTATTAGATTTGTTGGATTACTTTAGTCTCATCGCATTCGCATTCAGTCGGAATGCGGATGCAGGTATGTATATACAGGTGAGGGGTATCCTTGTGATCCGTCACGAGTTTACTTTAGATGTTGCTGTATCTTTTTGTTGTGGCAAACAGTTGGATTAATATTTGCATTTGGAAATAATGAGCTAGAATTTCATCATGAGATGCATTAAATGTGACATGGACTTCATTAATGACTCATGGTCTCTTTTTATGTGCTAATGTCACATTATATGATGGTTTTGTGATGATTTGATAAGAGGAGAGAGAGAGGGGCTGCCTTGGGTGAGCTTGGTCTTGTATTTTTCTACTCACTCTCTCTCATTTTATCACAAGCACAACAAAAAGAAAAGAGAGAGGAAACTCCTTCTTCTTCCTCTTTCTTCTCTAGCTCAAAACTTCAATCAATGGCTTCATCTCTAACCTCCATCCATCTCATGGATGCAAGAGACAAAGTTGTCACAAACATTCTCTACAACACCTTGGACACATCAACTAGCACACTTCATGCCCGAGTTGCTTCGGATGAAGCGGGAGCCCGTAAAAAGACTCATAGATGTGGTGCCCTTTCCGACGAGGAGATCGAGACCGGAGTTGCCGCGATAAGCTTGGGATGGTGGCCAAAAACCGAAGGACACGGATCGATCGGTATAGCTTTCCACCCTCTCTCTAGATTGCTAGTAGTAGGTTAATGGTTCGATCCGGGTTTTAAGCAAACGATAGCGCCGGTTTTCAAGTTAAGAAAAAATTTTGTTTCCGCATTTTGGCCTCGGAAAGACGACCGGGGCGCTACCGTAGACTTACATTGTTGGTGTTTGATATGATCATCACCTACTGCCGGCTTATTGACGATTCTTTAGAGTCCTGCACAGAGGTTTCCTGGCTCAGGAAAAACGGAGTAGGAGCACATATGAGATATGTGCAGGACCGAGAATATTAAGATATGAGATACCGTATTCTATTCTCGCGATATATGATATCGGCTGGGTATATGTGATATAGCCAGATCATCGGATCAAGTGTTGATTCGATGGAATAGTACATGTTATATTAGTCGGTTATATGTATTATAGCCTGGTTATCGGATCAAGTGTTGATTCGATAATTTAATGTATAATTATATATGTGATATATTACATTACGTTAACTAATATAAGCTCGCTTTATTGATTCATTTTCTCACGGGATAATACATTAATATATATAGGATATATGTTAATTGTATTATTTTCTTTTGTTACAAAATATATTGTATATGTGATATATAATATTGTAACATGTTAGGGTTACAAATTAAACATTGGTTTAGGGTTTAAACTTGGTTAGGGTTTGGATTAGGGTTAGCTTTTGGATGAAGGTTTCATCAAGCTTTGATTTTTGTCATCTAGCTTGATATTTTTTGTGTTGATATTTATTAACCCAACCCAAACCTTAAGCTCTAGTTTATTCTCTACAAGGGTTAACTCTATCATTCTTAACCCATGGTTGGATTTGTAACCACAACAATAATTCATTGTTCATCACAAAAGGATTAGCATCTTCTTCTTCTTCTCTCTCTTGAAAGAAAACCTTCACTAGCTTTTCACTTGTGATGAATATGTATAAGAATTTGAAAACAAAAGAGAGCAAAATTTCTACTTCATCATCCTCATTTATTCTAGCCACTTAGATTAGGGTGTTCACTTCTCTAATAAGCTGTTTAGTGAAGTGTAAGCTTCGGTTAGAAATTCTTCAAGGTAGATCATCTTAGATCATGAAGAATTCAAGCAAGATACATCATTCACCTCTTGGAGCCTCACGAGAGTCGGAGTTCTTGATGATCACAGCGAATGGAGCTCAACACGGAGCTTATGAAGCGAAGGAACGGACTACAAAGGTTGTAATCCTTATCTCTTTTACTTATTTGTATGTGATACAAACTTGTTACCTTAGAAATTCTAGCAAGATTCATGGTTAGTTAGCTTTGCACCTCTCTAAATTTTAATATGGCATGAGTGATGCTACTAAACCCTAGATTAGGTGCAAGGGTAACCCAACTGTGGTATTAGAGCCAAACTAGAATTCTAGATACGGTGTTATAGCAATTACGAAAACGAAAATCACTTCGAAATACAGTATTAGGAAACCCCATTCTTGCTCTCTGGAAATTTTACAAAAAGTCCTTTAAAATTTTTTCAAACTGGTGCAGAATGGACTCTGGAGTAAAATATCAACACTGGTGAAATACGGGGGGGGGGGGGTCCTCAGTTTTGGACCGGCCACCATAGAGGTAATTCCGGCCAGGCCGGCCCCAGTACCTCCTCTGGCTCTCGTATTGCTCCTGTGCTCATTTTACTCCATTTTGGGTTTCCTAGTATTGTTTATTTAGCCTAATTTTCATGTGATGATCTATTTGACATGGGGCTAATTCGTAGTACTTCGTAGTCGTATAATTTAACACTGTATTGGTAACCTTGACTATTTTTAGTAGTTTGATCGAACTTCGCACACCGCATTTTGTACCCCGCTGAAATTTCCAAGTGTTGTAATTTTCTGAAGTTGATTGTATTCATTAAATCGTGCAAGTACCCCTATGGACCCCCTAAAATACTATAATAACCTTAACTCGATTCTGTGCCCATGGAACCGCGATCGAACCTTAGGGTTTGCCGTAGTTCTATGGTGTCATAGGTGAGGCGTTGGTTAATTCCTTCTACGGTTGGACCATGGACACCGTAGCACGGTTTTTGAGTGTTTTGACTTTGCTCAAGTGTTGAGCTCACGGGGGTAATTTGTGCGTGTATGTTGATTCGATCAAAACGTTAAACATCGTCATGATATTTTATAATGTGATACAATATGTGGAATTCATATAGTTATGCATGAAATCCGTAATATGTGATATTTCGGGTTTACGATGTCTAAGTCGATTGTGGATTCTAAATGTTGTAGTTTTACACTTTCTTTTCTGTGATCTTAAGCGTAGTATGTGGTGTATCTTCGTTGCAATACATCAACGACAATCGAGTACGCATACTTCCTTACGTTGATGATATGAGATATTATGTGTTGCTGTGATATGTTATACTGGATCGTCGTGTTCTGAATAGCCGGGGGTTTTATGTGAGATGAGGGTTTTTATTTTCATTCATGTAAAATGCATTGTATGTAATATTCTTTTATTGGGGCACTTCCGGGTTATGGATGATGTCACCATTGTATATTATTTACTTTTCCGCATTAGGTAGACCCAAGGAGGGGAGCACAAGTAACCAGGTTCTAGGGTCCAGTGGGAGGCCATCTCGACAAGTCGAGAGCGGGTCTCCTAACCCTAGAATTGACAGTGTTACTTGCCGCTCTCGTAGGGGTCTAGGGATGTGGGTTTGGCTATTCATCGCGGCCGTGGAATCCGTTTTTTATACAGGCTCGATATATAACACGGACCTCCTAGTATATCCAATATTTCATATGTTTCTTCTACTGCTGATATACTATGATGTGATCATATTATATGCGTGAGACGAATGCTTTATTATTTTATATATGATATATAATAAACGTTGCTTATGTTTTGCACCCGCGCTAGTCCCGTCCCGGTATGCCGTTAGTTAAGTAACCTAACGGTGCATAACGGAATATTGTGGCGAATGCGGACGGTATAAGCATACGTTGTATTTTCGTTTCTTCTGTGATGCTTATGAAGCATAAATGATGGGATTTATTAATGAGATTAATAAAAGAAAAGAAAGCTAAAAGATGTTGTAGAATCAAAACTTTATAAAAAGGGGTAGCAACAGTTTTGCGATGCATAGCGGTATATATGATATACCCTGCACCTTATTCGATGAGGAAAGAGCCGAGATCCCTTCACCGGGAGTGACCTCTTTAGCAAAACTGGCAGATTCTACAAACTCACGGTTTAGTTTTTGAATGCTTCTATAGTTCTTGCTTTGTACCGCGGTATATATGATATACCCTGCACCTTATTCGATGAGGAAAGAGCTGAGATCCCTTCACCGGGAGTGACCTCCTTAGCGAAACTAGAAAAGCCTTAAAAACACTCCTTTTCAAAATCACTTGTTTCTACAACGATATCAAGTTCATTACGCTCATGGTTTTCTGAAAAACCTGCGTAGCCCTCCGTCATTTCAGATAAGTATTATTTAGTATTCGTGCTACGGTAGTTTGGCCTGCGTCAAGGCGTAGTTTATGGTAGCTGATTAGTACTTATCTGTAGCATGAGATGCGATTGGATTAGGGTATTCGTACGGCGTAGTTTGACCTCTGTCAAAGGTTGTGCGGGTGGGTCTAATTCAATCAAGAAATGAATGGGTTGAACTTGACTAGCGCCCTATGGGTAGTTTGGCCTCCGTCAAGGTCATAGGACGCTAGGGGTAAAAGAATTATCGAGAATTTCAAGTGTTGAAATTTGCAATGAGATTGCATACCTTCTATGAGATAGATGGATCCTGATACCCACTACGAGTAAGAGTTACTCCTAGGAGAATTTTACACAGGACAATTAGCCGATCAAGTAGGTGACTAGAAAGGTGTTTACGGGGTTATGCCTCTCGGAAAATGAGGTTTATTTTAATTAGGTCCATGTGAAAGCACGGGGAACCTCCCTCAAAGTACCAACACTGGCCTGGCTGAAAGATTGGCGAACTTGTAAAGTGTAATTAATCCCGGCTAATCTTACTTTTTAGGGTTTTGAAAGAAGATTTGATAAAAAGCAGTAGGAGCCATCCTGATTATCTAAGATAATAACCAATCTAATCTTGCAAGAGCATACGCTAAAGTGTTTTCTTCTCTCTCTTTCCAGGTAGCGACCATGTCAGGCCTTAATCAAGATAATAACATGGATGTATTAACTGAACCCGTTATTATACTGGGCAGGGGAACGTTGGTCCCACTCCCACTTATAACTGTTATAAGTCTGAGCAGGGAATAGTATAATATCCGGATTCTCACGCCACCCAAACGAAGAATAAGCATGTTGATGCATCTTCTTCAGGTGTGTTAGTTATCGAGAACTGTTTCTCAGTTCACTCTACGTCCTGGGTATTAGATACCGGATCAGGATCCCACATATGTAATATGTTACATGGGCTACGGAAAGGTAAGGAACTGGGAGAGGGTGATAATTCCGTAAGAGTAGGGAATGGTGCAAATGTTGCAGCCAAAGCAGTTGGCGAATATCACCTTGTGTTACCAAATGGTATTACATTAGTTCTGAACGAATGCTATTACATTCCGACCCTGATATGCAATCTTATTTCAGTTTCTTTATTGAGCAAAGAAGGATATAATTTTGTAGTACAGGATAATGTTATGAACATATTCCTGAATTAAAAGTTGATAGGATCAGAATCGTTAAATAATGGCATATACGTTCTCAACCAAACTACAATACTTTATGTACAAAACACACACATGAGGAAGAGTTCAGAAATGAACGAATCCTTCTTGTGGTATTGTAGACTAGGTCATATCAATGCGACACGGCTAGCTAAGTTACATAAGGATGGATATTTGAATCCGTTCGAATTTTCATCCTATGATACTTGCCAGTCATGTCTCAAAGGCAAGATGACCAAAACTCCGTTTAGTGGACACGGAGAAAGAGTTACAGAACTCTTAGGACTGATACATAGTGATGTATGTGGTCCCATTTCTACACATGCCTGGAACGGTTCTTCTTACTTCCTTACATTCACTGATGATCTCTCAAGATACGGACATGTGTTTTATTGAAACACAAGTCTGAAGCTTTTGAGAAATTCAGAGAATATAAGCACGAAGTAGAGAACCAAACGGGCAAAAGTATTAAGATCCTTCGATCTGATCGAGGAGGAGAATACTTGAGCAATGAGTTTCTAGACTATCTAAAAGAGAATGGGATTCTCTCTCAGCTTACTCCTCCCTATACACCACAGCACAACGGTGTATCGGAGCGGAGGAATCGCATCCTATTATATATGGTACGCTCTATGATGAGCATTGCTGAGTTACCTATTTCCTTCTGGGGTTATGCGCTTGAGACAGCGGCATACCTATTGAATAGAATTCCAACCAAATCAGTGTCTACCACTCTATATGAGATATAGAATGGGAAGAGGCCATGTCTTAATTTTATTCAGATATGGGGTTGTTCGGCCTATGTAAAAGCACAAAATCCAGACAAGCTCAAGGCGAGGTCTGTCCTATGCAAGTTTATTGGATATCCCAAACATTCGCGAGGGTATATCTTCTACCACTCCGAGGAACAAAATATGTTTATTTCTCGACATGCCACCTTTTTAGAAAAGGGATTTCTTATCAAAGAAATTAGTGGCAATGAGGAAGAACTAGAAGAAGTTCCAGCAACACAAACTACGATAGATGATTTGGTGGAACTAGAGGATTCAGTAGTTCCCGACGAACCCCAGCCTCTCCGCCGATCTAGCAGGGTTCCTCATCCACCTGAGAGATACTACGGTTTTCTCGTAGATGGTGGGAGCGAGGATTGTATCATGGAAGATGATGACCCGACTAGCTTCGAGCAGG
Source organism: Agapanthus africanus (assembly GCA_030015575.1). Taxonomy (NCBI): domain Eukaryota; kingdom Viridiplantae; phylum Streptophyta; class Magnoliopsida; order Asparagales; family Amaryllidaceae; genus Agapanthus; species Agapanthus africanus. Next base: position 630,835,062 of record CM057342.1, read on the forward strand.
CCATCACGAGTGGAGACTCTGTGGAGTGGCTGGATGAAATGCGATCTGAGATGGAATTCTTGTACACCAACAAAGTATGCACTTTGGAAGTTGCTCCTGAAGGGGTAAAACCCATTGGGAGCAAGTGGATCTTTAAGAAGAAATTTGGTGTAGATGGAAAAGTGGAGACTTTCAAAGCTAGACTGTTGCAAAGGGTTTTCGTCAACGACCAGGTGTGGATTATGACGAAACCTTTTCTCCAGTGGCTATACTTAAGTCCATCTGGATCTTACTTGCCATTGCTGCATACCATGACTACGAAATCTGGCAGATGGATGTTAAGACCGCCTTTCTAAATGGTGATTTACAAGAGTGCATGTACATGACTCAGCCAGAGGGCTTCGTAAACAGTGGGAGCAGCGGAAAGGTGTGCAAGCTGCTTAAATCCATCTACGGCTTAAAGCAAGCATCGCGGAGTTGGAACATCTGTTTTGATGTTGTAGTTAAAGAGTTTGATTTCATCAAAAACATAGATGAACCTTGTATTTACAAGAAGGTTGTAGAGAGTACGGTTGTCTTCCTCGTATTATATGTGGATGACATACTCTTGATAGCAAATGATGTTCCTATGCTGCACTCGATCAAGCTCTTCTTATCACTAAGATTCTCAATGAAAGTTCTAGGTGATACCTCCTGTATTTTGGGAATTAAGATCCATAGAGATAGATCTAAACGGATACTGGGATTTTCCCAATCCAGGTACATTGATTCCATACTAAAGAGGTTTAGTATGGAAGAATCCAAGCGTGGGAACAAACCCATGATCTCTAGACTCACTCTCTCCAAAAAGATGTCTTCCAAGACTGATTTGGAAAGAGCTCGCATGCAAGGGATACCTTATGCTTCGGCAGTAGGCTCTATCATGTATGCGATGCTATGTACCAGACCCGATGTAGCATACTCACTAAGTGTTGTGAGTCGGTATCAAGCAGATCCTGGAGAGAGTCACTGGACAGCTGTGAAGAACATTCTCAAGTACTTGAGAAGGACTAAAGAGATGTTCTTGGTGTATTGTAACGGTGAACTCCAAGTGGAGTCCTTTACCGATTCAAGCTTCCAAAGTGATAAGGACGACTCTAAGTCGTACTCGGGATTTGTCTTCACCCTAAATGGAGGGGCGGTTTGTTGTAAGAGTTCCAAACAGGAAACCGTTGTAGACTCAACGAAGGAGGCTGAATACATTGCTGCCAACGATTCTGCCAAAGAGGTTTTCTGGATGAAGAAGTTCATCACTGAACTTGGTGTGGTTCCTTCCATTGAACATCCAATACCTTTGTATTGTGATAACAATGGAGCTGTGGTTTTGGCCAAGGAACCCAGGTCCTATCAGAAGTCCAGACATATTCTGAGGCGGTATCACCTGATCCGGAAGATAGTTGATCTCCGTGAGATCGAGGTCTGGAGAGTTGACACGAAGGACAACACTGCGGATCCACTCACGAAGGCCATTCCCCAGATACAATTTGAGAGAATCTTCGGGATGTTGGGTATGAGATACTACAATAGCCGGCCTTAATGCAAGTGGGAGATTGTTAGTTATATATATGCCCTAGAGGCCATTGTTGCACATATGATGTATATTATAGTGGATGCTTGGATATATATAAAGAGGACTTTCTTGCTCGACATGATAATATGCTATTTGGTTTCACTTTATCTTAACATGTTGACTTGTATTGTTTTACAATCATGCTCTCACATGTTGATAAAGTCCTTAGGATATGTACTCGACAACTGGGACTATGATGAGATCATATTAGTGGGGCCATGGTAGTCAAAGAGTACATCCTATAACTGTTCCTAGTCGAGGGTGTATCGAGACAGGGCATCGATACTCCAGTGTAGACTAGCGTATACGCATCTTGACCCATATGATGGGCGATGGATGATCCCATATCCATCGGTGTTTGACATCAAAGATGGTGTACGGGTGCTCAGTGGAGACTGGGTACACTGAACGGACTCGCCGATAACTCCTAGATGGTATTATACCTATCGTCAGATAGCAGTTCTCCAGTGACACTGGTACAGGTTAGTCTGTAGACCCAAGATCGTCATAAAGTCTTGTGTGATTCCCACCGTGCTTTGATTTCCACCTTACCACGACCAAGAGGGCGTGCAAAACAGCGGCTTTTGGGTACAGTCCCGAATCACATGGAGGCAATGAGCGATAGGAGGGGTTTCGTCTCTCCTGGTATAGGGAGTTGATGTTGTACTGTGTTCAATTGGCTATAACTGGAAGTCCCTGGCCAGGGCTGATATGGAGTGCTGCTGGTAAGAGTTATCAGTAGTTTCTCGACCTGTTATGAACCTCACAACGACACGATTTATCGGTTACTGGGGTCTGACGTTTACCACCACCCCTACACTGGATATGCGTTATCAGACGAAGAGACCGGACTGTACGGTAGTGTTACTAATTGGATTCACAGGAGAATGTACAGGCTTGCTTGTTGATCTTCTGATAGCTCAATACCTGGGTGGCTATTACGTTTAGCTGACCGCTTGTAGCTTGTGGGAGTTTGATATGATCATCACCTACTGCTGGCGTATTGACGATTCTTTAGAGTCCTACACAGAGGTTTCCCGGCTCAGGCAAAATGGAGTAGGAGCACATATGAGATATGTACGGGACCGAGAATAATACGATATGAGATACCGTATTCTATTCTCGTGATATGTGATATCGGCCGGGTATTTGTGATATAGCCGAGTCATCGAATCAAGTGTTGATTCGATGGAATAGTACGTGTTGTATTAGTCGGTTATATGTATTATAGCCAGGTTATCGGATCAAGTGTTGATTCGATAATTTAATGTATAATTATATATGTGATATATTACATTACGTTAACTAATATAAGCTCGCTTTATTGATTCATTTTCTCACGGGATAATACATTATTTTATATGCGATATATGTTAATTGTATTATTTTCTTTTGTTACAAAATATATTGTATATGTGATATATAATATTGTAACATGTTAGGGTTACAAATTCAACATTGGTTTAGGGTTTAAACTTGGTTAGGGTTTGGATTAGGGTTAGCTTTTGGATGAAGGTTTCATGAAACTTCATGAAGGTTTTAATTTTGTCATCTAGCTTGATATTTTTTGTGTTGATATTTATTAACCCAACCCAAACCTTAACCTCTAGTTTATGTAAGTCCACGTTGCCAACCCCGGTTCTTGCGGGGAGGCGGAAACGGTATAAAAATCAAATTTTTAGCGCACTAGGCAACATGGACTAACAAAAGTCGGGATCTTTTCTAAACAAAACTAGCTACCAAGCTAAAGAGAGTTAGCTACTCGGAAAAGGTGTTATACCTCACTTGAACTCCTTCTTCTTGAAACCTTTGTAGAGGTTGGATGGTGCTTTCTTCGTCGCCTTCTTTCGTCAAAGATGGATCCACCTGAGGGTTCAACCTTGGGCTCCTTTCTCGAACTTTGAGAGAACTAAGGTCTTTGGCTTGCTAGACCTTCAACCCTAGAGTGAGTAGAGAGTGGCTTAGGGTATTTTTATCTCAAGGAGAGGTTTCTCAACACATGAGAATGAATCTCCTTGAACTAGAGGAAGAGGAAGAAGAAGAAAGGAGAGAGAATGGTTATGATAGAAAATGAAATGGTTTTTTACAACCATAACAATATCTAGTGAATTATCAAATTAATAAAATTAATCTAAATGAAAAGTTGATGGAAGGTTTGATAAGATTATTATCATTTCACATTAAATGGTTTTGCTAGAATCAAAGAGCATCTTTGATGTGCAATGATGATAGTCAATGTTTCAACCATGGTCAACAAGTCAACCTTGGTCAACAAGTCAACAAATCCAACCATGACACATTTTCATTTAATTAATATTATTAATTGATAATTCACAAATTCATTAGGGTTTGGAGAAAGACGACTGTCAACTGTGCATACACACCCGTTCCGAAACCCTAATGAAAATTCTCTTCCTCCGCCTCAATCATCTGTGCATACACACCCGCATTCGTGTTCCGAGGAACATGAATACAAAGAGATAAAAGAAACCCCAAAACATATACTAGGATCTGGCTCAAACCAGAGCCCGCTAGTAATATCCGTCCGGACTCCAAACGTGCACAAGTGCGCGGATGAGAACGAACCCTGTCGCAAAACCATGCGACCTCTACTCTGTTTTGCCCAAAGGCGAATAGCCTTCTGTGTGGGACTCTAAAGACTCGACACTACGATGGCAGTGGGTTTAACCACAGACCGCAAGCGGCACTAGCTGTACGTAACGGTCCCCAGGTAGATGCCGATAAGAAGACTGACGAGGTGAACCCCATCAGAACTCCTACTGAGCTTGAATGTGACAGTCTCCGTACAGTCCGGTTTGTTCGTCTGATACATCGCATGGCGGGCCTAGGGGGGCGGTAAACATCAGTCCCCTAATAGCGGTACAAGTCGTGTCGGAGTGTAGCCCAGAACACCCTGAGATAACACTGGAAACCTACCAGTATATCTCGCTCGCCCTGGCCAGGGACTACTCGTGTAATGGCTCTCCTAGACACAGCGCGATGTCAACCCCCAATACCGGGAGAGACGAATCCTGTCTAACCGTCACTGCCTCCAAGTGCTTCGGGACTGCACCCAACTACTACCTGTTTGCACGACTCCTTTGAGCCGTGGTAGGGTAGTAATCAAATTACAGTGGGAACACTCGAGAGGCGAAGTGACAGTGTCAAGTCAGCGGACTAAGCTGTACCCATGTCACCTGGGAACTGATAACTGACGATAGGTATAATACCAACCAACAGTTCCCGACGAGTCCTGTCCAGTGTACTCGTAACCTAACGAGCACCCGCATACTATCTCAAATACGACGTACTGACGGCTGTGGGATAGACCGTCTCCCACGCTGGGATGAGAAGCGCATATGCTAGTCTACTCCGGAGTATCGATGCCCTGTCTCGATAGTCCAACGACTAGGGACCTGTATAAGGATGTGCTTATGGATTACCCAGCCCCCACGAGTGTGAGTGCCATCACAACGCTGGTAATCAAGCAAAGATCCTAAGGGCTCTACTAATATGTATATAAGCGATATGCTAAACGAAACACATGCACATATTAAAGCAGAGACAAACCAAGTAGCATACTACCATTTCGAGCAAGATTGTATATACAACTGTCAATATCCCAAGCTTCCATCAAATAATATACATACTAGTATGATACAGTAATGGCCTCTAGGGCATATACACTAACAATCTCCAACTTGCACTAAGGCCATGTACTGGCGTATCGAAGACCTATCATCTCGATTAGCCGCTCGAACTGAGTCTGGGGTAAGGCCTTCATGAATGGATCTGCAGTGTTATCTTCTGAAGCAACCCTCCGAACCTCGATCTCCTGGCGATCTACGATCTCCCTGATCAGGTGATACCGCCTTAAGATGTGTCTGGATTTCTGATGGGACCTGGGTTCCTTCGCTAAAGCTATAGCCCCGTTGTTGTCGCAATACAGAGGTATTGGGTCAACAATGGACGGAACCACCTGAAGTTCTTTCAAGAACTTCCTCATCCAGACAGCTTCTTTTGCGGCATCAGATGCAGCGATGTATTCCGCTTCCATAGTCGAGTTAGCAACGGTTTCCTATTTGGAGCTTTTCCAACACACCGCCCCTCCATTGAGCGTAAAGACAAAACCCGACATGGACTTGGAATCATTCTTGTCACTCTGGAAGCTGGAGTCAGCAAAGGCCTCAATCTGGAGGTCTTTTCCGCCATACACAAAGAACATCTCCTTAGTCCTTCTCAGGTACTTGAGAATGTTCTTTACCGCTATCCAATGTTTCTCTCCAGGGTTTGACTGATACCTGCTTACCACACTCAGTGCATAAGATACATCTGGTCTGGTACATAACATCGCATACATTATAGAGCCTACCGCAGAAGCGTAGGGTATAATAGACATGCGATCCCTCTCCAAATCAGTCTTGGGAGACATCTCTTTGGAGAGGGTGATCCCGTGACAAGCTGGTAAATTACCGCGCTTGGAATCTTCCATACTGAATCTCTTCAGTTGGTGTCGATGCACCTGGACTGCGAAAGTCCTAATATCCTCTTGGATCTGTCACGGTAGATCCGGATACCCAGAATGTATGAGGCATCACCCAGGTCTTTCATGGAGAACCTGTGTGACAAGAACCCCTTGACAGATTGTAGCATAGGAATGTCATTTCCTATTAAGAGAATGTCATCCACGTATAAAACGAGGAATACTACAGTTCTCGCTACAAATCTACAATAGATGCATGGTTCATCTGGATTTTTGATAAAGCCAAATTCCTTGACCGTCTCATCAAAACAGATGTTCCAACTCCGCGATGCCTGCTTCAGTCCATAAATGGACTTAAGCAACTTGCACACCATTCCGCTGCTCCCACTCTGAATGAAACCCTCTGGCTGTTCCATATAGACACACTCCTCTAAATGTCCATTTAGAAAAGCTGTCTTTACGTCCATCTGCCAAATCTCATAATCGTGGAAGGCAGCAATGGCAAGAAGGATCCGAATGGATTTCAGCATAGCTACTGGAGAAAAGGTTTTGTCATAGTCCACAGGTCGCTGACGAAAACCCTTTGCAACCAGTCTAGCTTTATAGGTCTCAACCTGTCCATCTACACCAATCTTCCTTTTGAAGATCCACTTGCATCCTACGGGTTTTACCTCATCTGGAGCAATGTCCAACATCCATACTTTGTTGGTGTACATGGACTCCATTTCGGTCCGCATTGCATCCAGCCATTTTACCGAGTCGACGCTCTGAATGGCTTGCTGGAAGCTAGTAGGCTCATCAAAATCTATGATGCAATCCTCTCTATCCCCGTCAATGAGAAAACCGTAGTATCTCTCGGGCGGATGAGACTTCCTACTACTCCTGCGGAGTGGCGTGGGAATGTCCTGATCTTTCGAACCCTCTGGTTCTACTAAGCTTTCAGTAATAGCCTGTGGTTCTAGAATTTCTTCCAGTTCTATTGCGCTCTCACTTATTTCTTTTTCTAAGAGCTGATGTTCCAGAAAATGGGCATTACGAGAAACAAGGACTTTTTGTTCCTCTGCGTAATAGAAAAGATACCCCCTGGAGTTCTTTGGGTATCCCACAAACTTGCACAGTACTGAGCGTGCCTCGAGTTTGTCCGCATGCTGCATTTTGACATAAGCTGGACATCCCCAAATCTTCAAGTATTGAAGATAGGGTTTCTTCCCACTCCATAACTCATATGGTGTGGTAGGCACAGTCATAGTGGGAACTCGGTTCAAAAGGTATGCAGCCGTTTCTAGCGCATATCCCCAAAATGATCGCGGCAACTCAGCGTTACTCATCATGGACCGTACCATATCCAATAGGGTTCGGTTCCGTCTCTCCGATACACCGTTATGTTGCGGAGTGTATGGAGGAGTAAGCTGAGAGAGAATTCCATTCTCTTTTAAGTAACCCAGGAACTCGGCACTCAAGTATTCACCACCTCGATCAGATCTCAGTGCCTTGATACTTTTGCCTGTTTGTTTTTCTACTTCATTCTTATATTCCTGGAACTTTTCAAAAGCATCGGATTTATGCTTTATCAAGAAGACATGCCCGAACCTTGAGAAATCATCCGTAAAAGTAATGAAGTAAGAATAACCGCTTCGCGCATGTGTAGACAATGGACCGCACACATCGCTGTGTACGAGTCCCAAGAGCTCGCTCGCTCATACTCCGTGTCCAGTGAACGGAGTCTTTGTCATCTTTCCTTTGAGACAGGATTGACAAGTTGCATACGATTGATATTCGAACGGATCCAAATATCCTTCTGCATGTAACTTAGTCAACCTTCTCTCATTGATGTGACCCAGTCTACAATGCCATAAGAAAGTTTTATTGATTTCTGGAGACTTTCTTTTGTGTGTATTCTGGACAATGAAAATCTGTGGTTGGTTCAATACGTATATACCGTTGTTTAATGTACCTGACCCAATCAAAACTCGATTAAGGTGAATGTTCACTACATTACTTACAAATGCAAATTCATAACCTTCTTTAGATAATAAAGATACAGAAATGATATTACAGGTTGCATTTGGTACAAAATAACAACTACGCAAAACCAAAAAGTGTCCATCTGACAATCCCAGGTGATAGTCCCCCACGGCCTCAGTATCCATGCTAGCTCCGTTTGCAACTCTGAGGGTCATGTCACCTGCCTTCAAAACTCTACGCTTTCTCAATGCCTGCAAAGAATTACAGATATGAGATCCTGATCCGGTATCCAATACCCAGGATGTAGAGTTTATTGATAGACAGTTTTCAATAACATACACACCTGAAGCTGAAGCCGCAACTTGCTTCAGATCATGGGTTCTGGCCTTCCAAGCCTTGCAATCCTGTTTCCAGTGTCCACTTTTGTGACAGTAAAAGCACTCTTCTTTCCCCACAAGCTTCCCCGCTACCTTTGTTGCTTTTGCCTTTCCTTTTCCCTTCGTATCCACTTTACTGACACCGCCTCTTGGTTTGGCGGGGGCTTTCTTCTTCTTGCCCTTGGCTTTCGCCCTGGACCTAGAAGAGGAAGATCCTCCTACAAACAAAGTGGATGTCTCCCTACCTTTCTGTAGGGTGCCCTCTGCACTCCTCAGCATGTTGAGGAGCTCTGAAAGTTCAACTTCCTTTTCCTGTAAGTTGAAGTTCAGGATGAACTGGGCGTAAGTGGAAGGAAGGGACTGAAGAATCAAGTCCGTATAGAGCTCATTCTCCAACGTGGTCCCAAGTTCCGCGAGCTCCTCTATGTAGCCAATCATCTTAAGCACGTGTTCCGCTATCGATGATCCGACGGCCAACCTTGCCGAAAACAACTTCTTCGACACTTCGTATCTGGCGATACGAGACTGCTCTCCATACAGTTCTTTTATATGAAGAAATATGGACTCTAGGTCCATATTCTCGTGCCTCCTCTGATGTTCGTTGTGAAAGGTTCCTAGGCACCCTATAGAGGTCTCACAAGGCATCGAACATGCCATTTTACAAAAATTATGGTGCCGAGAAACCCTAACGCGGATCTTAGACTAGAATTCTAGGCGAAAAACTAAACTAGTTAGCAAATTAACTAAAGGTCGGAAGCTACAACCTTTGTAGATCCGGATTTCCACCTCCTTAGCTCCACGCGGTCATGCCCTCGCTGTCCATCATGAATCCTCGACTCATTCGTCGGCTTCATCGGAAAAACGTGCGGAATAGGTCGTCGGCTTCGTGTCAAAGACGATCTACGTCGAGGTTGCACTAGTTCAAGCTCCGACTTCACAAAGTTGTGAAACTTGTGAAGAGAACACCCAAGACAACTTGGCAAGAGGTAGAGGGTGAAGAAATAGGAGATGGGTTCACTTTAGATTTGGAATTCTCTCACTAGAACTCAAGTTGCCATTGATGGCATCTAAGTTTTTCTTTTGAAGATGAAGAAGAAGAAGAGCTAGAATTATGATAAGTTATTTAAAATGAAATGAAAAATCTATACTTATCATAATTCTAACTAAGGTTAAGTGTAGAGAATCAACCATGGTTATTTGGAGAGTTAGGGTTAAGCTAGTGGACAAGAATGGTTGCATAAAGTCAAGGCTTCATGAAGCTTCAACATAAAACAAGAAATGCCACCATTCTCCACTTAAGCTTTATCCAAATAAATGAATAAACAATTAAATGAATAAATGCATAATTAAAAACCTAATCTCAAGTTAACTATGGTTTAATTCCATACACTTAACCATATGATCAAGTATCATCAAACATGATACTTATATGTGCACAAAAGTATATCACATATACAATGTGCATCAAGTGAGAAAAATCCGTTTAAAGTGAACCAATACTAGTTAATGTAAAGTAATATATCAAATATATAATTATACATTAAATCATTAAATCAACACTTGATTCAATGATCCGGTCATGTCGCACATGACCGACTAGTATTCAATGTATCGGCTTATCGAATCTATGATTCGATAACTAGGTCATATCGAATATAACCAATCGAAACATTTATCGCGAGAATGAAATGCGGTATCACATACGCGCATTATTCTCGGTCCCGCACATATCTCATATGCGCTCCTATTTCGTTTCGCTTGAGCCAGGAAACCTCTGTGTAGGACTCTAAAGACTCGTCAATACGCCGGTTGCAGATGATGATCATATCAAGCACCCACAAGCCGCAAGCGGTCTGCTAAACGTAACGGCCACCCGGGTATTGAGCGATCAGAAGATTGACGAGCTAGCCCGCTCACACTCCTGCGAATCCGACCAGTAACACTTACCATACAGTCCGGTCTCTTCGTCTGATATGTCGCATATCAAGTCTAGAGGTGGTAAACGTCAGACCCCAATAACCCGATAAGTCGTGCCGATGTGAGGCTCATAACGGGTCGAGAAACTACTGGTAACACTTACCAGCAAATCTTTGATCAGCCCTGGCCAGGGACTTCCCTGCTACGGCCAATCGAGCACAGCACAACATCAACCCCCAATACCGGGAGAGACGAAACCCCTCCTATCGCTCATTGCCTCCATGTGACTCGGGACTGTGCCCAAAGACCACCATTTTGCACGCCCTCATGGACATGGTAAGGTGGAGATCAAAGCACAGTGGGAATCACACAAGACTCTATGACGATCTCGGGTCTACAGACTAACATGTACAAGTGTCACTTGAGAACTGCCATCTGACGTGAGGTATAATACCATCTGGGAGTTCTCGGCGAGTCCGTCCAGTGTACTCAGTCTCCACTGAGCACCCGTATACCATCTCTGATGTCAAACACCAATGGATATGGGATCATCCATCGCCCATCACATGGGTCGAGAAGCGTATACGCTAGTCTACACTGGTATATCGATGCCCCATCTCGATACACCCACGACTAGGGACCTTGAAGGATGTACTTATGGACTACCATGTCCCCACTAGTATGATCTGCATCATAGTCCAGGTAGTCAAGTACACATCCTAAGGGCTTTACCAACATGTAACTATAAGACAGTATAAAGAGACTAGTGTACATGTTAAGATAAAGAGCAACCAGATAGCATACTATCATATCGAGCAAGAAAGTCATCTCTATATATGTCCAAGCATCCAATATAATATACATCATCTGTACAATACTGGCCTCTAGGGCATACATACAACTAACAATCTCCCACTTGCACTAGGGCCAGCTGCTGTAGTATCGCATACCGAGCATCCCGAAAAGTCTCTCAAACTGTATCTGGGGAATGGCCTTCGTGAGTGGATCCGCCGTGTTGTCCTTCGTGTCAACTCTCCTGACCTCGATCTCCCGGCGATCAACTATCTCCCGGATCAGGTGATACCGCCTCAGAATATGCCTGGATCGCTGATGGGACCTGGGTTCCTTGGCCAAAGCCACCGCTCCATTATTATCGCAATACAAAGGTATTGGACGCTCAATGGATGGAACCACTCCAAGTTCAGTAATGAACTTCTTGATCCAAACAGCTTCTTTAGCAGCATCGTTGGCAGCGATGTATTCAGCCTCCATCGTCGAGTCTGCCACGGTTTCCTGCTTGGAACTCTTCCAGCTAACCGCCCCTCCGTAAAGGGTAAAGACAAAGCCCGACTGCGACTTAGAGTCGTCCTTATCACTCTGGAAGCTCGAATCGGTAAAGGACTCCACTTGGAGCTCTCCGTTACCATACACCAAGAACATATCTCTAGTCCTTCGCAAGTACTTGAGAATGCTCTTCACAGCTGTCCAGTGACTCTCTCCAGGATCAGCTTGATACCTGCTCACTACACTTAGTGAGTATGCTACATCGGGTCTGGTACATAGCATCGCATACATGATAGAGCCTACTGCCGAAGCATAGGGTATCCCTTGCATGCGAGCTCTCTCCAAATCAGTCTTGGGAGACATTTCTTTGGAGAGAGTGACTCCAGAGATCGTGGGCAAGTTCCCACGCTTGGATTCTTCCATACTAAACCTCTTTAGTATGGTGTCAATGTACCTGGATTGGGACAATCCCAGTATCCGTTTGGATCTATCTCTATACATCCTGATCCCCAATATGCAGGAGGCATCACCAAGATCTTTCATTGAGAATCTTTGTGATAAGAAGAGCTTGACCGATTGCAGCATAGGAATATCATTTCCTATCAAGAGTATGTCGTCCACGTCCAATACGAGGAAGACAACCTTACTCTCTGCCACCTTCTTGTAGATACAAGGTTCATCTGGATTTTTGACGAAATCAAACTCTTTGATAACGACGTCAAAGCAGATGTTCCAACTCCGCGATGCTTGCTTTAATCCATAAATGGATTTAAGCAGCCTGCACACCTTTCCGCTGCTCCCACTGTCTACGAAGCCCTCTGGCTGAGTCATGTACACGCACTCTTCTAAATCACCGTTTAGAAAGGCGGTCTTAACATCCATTTGCCAGATTTCGTAATCATGATATGCAGCGATGGTAAGCATGATCCGGATGGATTTAAGCATAGCCACTGGAGAAAAGGTTTCGTCATAGTCCACACCTGGTCTTTGATGAAAACCCTTTGCTACAAGTCTAGCTTTGAAAGTCTTCACTTTCCCATCTACACCAAGTTTCTTCTTGAAGATCCACTTGCTCCCAATGGGTTTTACCCCTTCAGGAGCAACGTCCAAAGTCCATACTTTGTTGGTGTACATGGATTCCATCTCAGACCGCATAGCATCCAGCCATTTCACTGAGTCCCCACTCGTGATGGCCTGCTCGAAGCTAGTTGGGTCATCATCCTCCATGATGCAATCCTCACTGCCACCATCATGGAGAAAACCATAGTATCTCTCAGGTTGGCGAGGAACCCTACTAGATCGGCGGAGAGGCTGGGGTTCGTCGGGTACTACTGAATCCTCTGGTTCTACCAAATCGTTAGTTGCAGTTTGTGGTGCGGGAACCTCTTCCAGCTCTACCTCTTTGCCATTAATTTCTTTTGCAAGAAATTCCCTTTCCAAAAAGGTGGCATGTTGAGCAACAAACACTCTTTGTTCCTCAGGTTGGTAGAAAAAATATCCTTGAGAATTCTTAGGATATCCCACAAACTTGCAAAGGACTGATCGTGCCTCGAGTTTGTCCGGATTTTGTTTTTTGACATAGGCCGGACAACCCCATATCTTAATTCGTTTAAAATATGGTCTCTTCCCACTCCATATCTCATATGGTGTGGTAGGTACAGATTTAGACGGAACCAGATTCAATAGGTATATGGCTGTTTCAAGCGCATACCCCCAAAAGGAAATAGGTAACTCAGCATTACTCATCATTGAACGCACCGTATCTGATAGGGTGCGATTCCTTCGTTCCGATACACCGTTGTGCTGTGGTGTATAAGGAGGAGTAAGCTGAGAGAGAATCCCATTCTCTTTTAGATAATCCAGGAATTCACTGCTTAAGTATTCACCTCCTCGATCAGATTGAAGAACCTTAATACTTTTGCCTGTTTAGTTCTCTACCTCATGCTTATATTCTTTGAATTTCTCAAAAGCTTCAGACTTGTGTTTCAACAGGAACACATGCCCGTATCTAGAGAGATCGTCAGTGAATGTAATGAAGTAGGAAGAACCATTTCTGGCGTGTGTAGACATTGGACCGCATACATCACTATGCACCAGTCCCAAGAGTTCAGTAACTCTTTCTCCGTGTCCCGTAAACGGAGTTTTGGTCATTTTTCCTTTGAGACATGAATGGCAAGTGTCATAAGATGATAATTCGAATGAATTCAAATATCCATTCTTATGCAATTTAGCTAGTCGTGTCTCATTGATATGGCCAAGTCTACAGTGCCACAAAAAGGATTCGTTCATTTCTGAGCTTTTCCTTTTGTGTGTGTTTTGTATATTGAAGACTGTATTTTGATTGAGAATGAATATGCCATTATGTAGCGAGCCTGATGCAATCAACTTTTGATCCAGGAATATGTTCATAACATTATCCTTTACTACAAAATTATATCCTTCTTTACTTAATAAAGAAACTGATATAATGTTGCACATCATGTTCGGTATATAATAGCACTCATTCAGGACTAGTGTATAACCATTTGGTAATACCAGGTGATATATGCCAACTGCTTTGGCTGCAACATTTGCCCCATTCCCTACATGAACGGAATGATCACCTTTTCTCAGTTCTCTACCTTTTCGCAGCCCATGTAACATCTTACATATGTGGGATCCTGACCCGGTATCTAATACCCAGGACGTAGGGTGAACTGAGAAACAGTTCTCAATGACAAACACACCCGAAGATGATGCATCAACATGCATGTTCTCCGTTTGGGCGGTGTGAGAATCCAGATATTCTCATGTTTCCTGTTCAGTCTTATAACATTTATAAGATAGAACGGGTCCAACGTTCCCCTGCACAGTATAACATGCGGGTTCGGTCAATACATCCATATTATTATCTTCATTAGGGCATGAAATGGTCGCTACCTGGAGAGAGAGAGAAGAAAACACTTCAGCGTAAGCTCGTGCAAGATCAGATTGGTTATTATCTTATCTAATCAGGATGGCTCCCACTGGTTTTTATCAAATCTTCCTTCAAACCCTAAAAGGAAAGACTAGCCGGGATTAATTACACACTACAAGTTCGCCAATCTTTCAGCCAGGCCAGTGTCGGTACTTTGAGGGAGGTCCCCCGTGCTTTCGCACGAACCTAATTAATGTAAACCTCGTTTTCCCAGAGGCGTAACCTCGTTGACACCTTTCTAGACACCTACTTGATCAGCTAATTGCAATGTGTAAAACTCTCCCAGGAGTAACTCTTACTCGCAGTGGGTATCGGGATCCAACTATCTCATAGAAGGTATGCAATCTCATTGCAAATTTCAACACTTGAAACTCCCGATAATCTTTTGCCCCATACGATCTATGACCTTGACAAGGTCAACAAACCATAGACCGTAAGTCAAGTTCAACCCGTCATTTCTTGATTGAATTAAACCCACCCGCATGACCCTTGACAAGGTCAACAAGGCCGTACGACTACCCTAACTCAATCTGCATCATATGCATAAGCAGATAAATACTGGTTAGCTACCGCACACTGCGCCTTGACAAGGTCAACAAACGCAGCACGAATACTAAACAGGACTTATCTGAAATGACGGAGGGCTACGACAGGTTTTTCTGAAAACCTATTGCGTAATGAACTTGATATCGTTGTAGAATCAAATGAAGTTTTAAAATGGAGTGATTTTGAGGCTTTTTCTAGTTTTGCTAAAGGGGTCACTCCCGGTGAAGGGATCGTCGGCCCTTTCCTCGTCGAATGAGGTGCGGGACATATCTCATATATCACTGTGCAAAGCAGAAACTATAGAAGCAATCAAAAACAAACCGAGTGTGTAGCATCTGCCAGTTATTGCTAAAGGAGTCACTCCCGGTGAAGGGATCTCGGTCCTTTCCTCATCGAATAAGGTGCAGGGCATATCACATATACCGCTATGCAAAGCAAGAACTGTAGCTACCTGTTTTATTTAAAATCTGATTCTACAACATCTTAGGTTTCTTTTCTTTCATTAATCACATTAATGAAGTCCCATCATTTAAATACCTAAACATCACAGATAGATATGACGTACACTTATGCTATCCGCATTCGCCTCGATGTCCCCTCGTGCACCGTTAGGTTAGGTAACTAACGACAGAGCAGGGCAGGGCTAGCGCGGGTGTAAAACATAAGTAACGTCTATATAATATATCATATATACTATATACTATATCCATCACAGAAACACATCACAGATATCGCAGCAGAATAAACATATGAAATATTGGATATACTAGGACGTCCGTGTTTTCAATACGAGCCAGTATAAAACACGGATTCCACGGTCGTGATGAATAGCCAATCCCACACCCCTAGACCCCTACGAGAGCGGCAAGCAACCCTGCCAATTCTAGGGTTAGGAGACCCGGACTCGACTCCTCGAGTTGGTCTCCCACTGGACCCCAGAACCCGGTTACTTGTGCTCCCCTCCTTGGGTCTATCCTAATGCGGAAAAGTAAATAATATACAAAAGGTGACAACTTCCGCTACCTGGAAGTGCCCCAAATAAAAGAATATTACATACAAGTTTTTACATGAATGAAAATGAAAAACACTCATCTCACATAAAAACCCCCGGCTATTCGAACACGACGATCCAATATAACATATCCAGCAACACATAACATCACATGTCATCAACGTAAGTAAGTATGCATACCCCAATTGTCGTTGACGTATAGCAACGAAACCGGCGATATGAACATACTACACTTACGGTCACAGAAAAGAAAGTGAAAAACTACAACAATTGGAATCCGCAACCTCTTTAGACATCGCATGCCTAACAGATATAAATCCCGCATTTTAGTCTCATTATCGAAAACTCTTTTCAATATCATATGGGACTAAATTGTTAGATTTATAACTTTCATTCAGTTATCTCATAACTACTTGTGAATTCCAATTATTGTATCACATTCCAGATAAACAGAAAATGTTAAACTTTCCGATCGAGCAGTCGAATACCCAAGTTTTCCCGATACAACTCAACACATGAAATAAGTCTAACAACATTCAGTTCGTGCCTCAGTACCAACGGTCCAGCCGTAGAAGGGTCAAGCCAACGCCTCACATGTGGCACGTCGTACTGCCCCAAACCCGAAGGTTCAAAGGGCAGTTCAAGACGGTCACATAATCGAGTTAAGGTTTGTTGTCTTCTAGATGGTCCATCGCGTTACTTGCACTACTTAGAACGTCGTTAAACTACGGAAAAATCCAACACTTGGAAATTTCCCGACAGGGGAAAAGTTGGGTATTTATATCCGGTCGAACTTTTTAACATACTCTAAAAATTATCCGGAAATACACAAAGACGAAATTTGATACCCCGATCGAAACACCGAATCCCCAAAGCAACCCCAAAATACTCTTCTGTAGAGTCACAATAAAAATACCCAGAAAATATAATATCTGAATTCATGAATTACTGTGAAAACATCACCAGACAAGGGGACAGTACGGCCGCGGAACCGCCGCGCATGCATGGCACATGCCGCGGTTCCGCGCTGGAAAAGTTGAATCAGGCCCTAGAATTTCACAGTATTTCATATAAGACCCTGCTCGATTTTCTGCATATTTTTAATTGACAAAAATCCAAGATTTCAGAAATTTTCCAGAGAGCACCTTGGAATTATGGTTTCGGGTTCGTTCGGACTTCAAACTCCGTCTAGACTTCGCCTAAGGCTCTAGCTAGGCTCTGATACCACTGTAGGGTTCCTAGGCATCCTAATGAAGTCTCACAAGGCATCAATCATACCAATTTCAAAAATAATGGGTGCCGAGAAACCCTAACACGGATCGTGTACTAGAAGTTTAGGCGAAACGGTAAACTAGTTAGCAAATTAACTAAAGGTCGGAAGCTACAACCTTTGTAGATCCGGATTTCTACCTCCTTAGCTCCACGCGGTCATGCCCTCGCTGTCCATCATGAATCCTCGACTCATTCGTCGGCTTCATCGGAAAAACGTGCAGAATAGGTCGTCGGCTTCGTGTCAAAGACGATCTACGTCGAGGTTGCACTAGTTCAAGCTCCGACTTCACAAAGTTGGGAAACTTGTGAAGAGAACACCCAAGACAACTTGGCAAGAGGTAGAGGGTGAAGAAATAGGAGATGGGTTCACTTTAGATTTGGAATTCTCTCACTAGAACTCAAGTTGCCATTGATGGCATATATGTTTTTCTTTTGAAGATGAAGAAGAAGAAGAGCTAGAATTATGATAAGTTATTTAAAATGAAATGAAAAATCTATACTTATCATAATTCTAACTAAGGTTAAGTGTAGAGAATCAACCATGGTTATTTGGAAAGTTAGGGTTAAGCTAGTGGACAAGAATGGTTGCATAAAGTCAAGGCTTCATGAAGCTTCAACATAAAACAAGAAATGCCACCATTCTCCACTTAAGCTTTATCCAAATAAATGAATAAACAATTAAATGAATAAATGCATAATTAAAACCCTAATCTCAAGTTAACTATGGTTTAATTCCATACACTTAACCATATGATCAAGTATCATCAAACATGATACTTATATGTGCACAAAAGTATATCACATATACAATGTGCATCAAGTGAGAAAAATCCGTTTAAAGTGAACCAATACTAGTTAATGTAAAGTAATATATCAAATATATAATTATACATTAAATCATTAAATCGACACTTGATTCAATGATCCGGTCATGTCGCACATGACCGACTAGTATTCAATGTATCGGCTTATCGAATCTATGATTCGATAACTAGGTCATATCGAATATAACCAATCGAAACATTTATCGCGAGAATGAAATGCGGTATCACATACGCGCATTATACTCGGTCCCGTACATATCTCATATGCGCTCCTATTTCGTTTCGCTTGAGCCAGGAAACCTCTGTGTAGGACTCTAAAGACTCGTCAATACGCCGGTAGCAGATGATGATCATATCAAGCACCCTCAAGACGCAAGCGGTCTGCTAAACGTAACGGCCACCCGGGTATTGAGCGATCAGAAGATCGACGAGCTAGCCCGCTCACACTCCTGCGAATCCGACCAGTAACACTTACCATACAGTCCGGTCTCTTCGTCTGATATGTCGCATATCAAGTCTAGAGGTGGTAAACGTCAGACCCCAATAACCCGATAAGTCGTGCCGATGTGAGGCTCATAACGGGTCGAGAAACTACTGGTAACACTTACCAGCAAATCTCTGATCAGCCCTGGCCAGGGACTTCCCTGCTACGGCCAATCGAGCATAGCACAACATCAACCCCCAATACCGGGAGAGACGAAACCCCTCCTATCGCTCATTGCCTCCATGTGACTCGGGACTGTGCCCAAAGAACACCGTTTTGCACGCCCTCATGGACGTGGTAAGGTGGAGATCAAAGCACAGTGGGAATCACACAAGACTCTATGACGATCTCGGGTCTACAGACTAACCTGTACAAGTGTCACCTGAGAACTGCCATCTGACGTGAGGTATAATACCATCTGGGAGTTCTCGGCGAGTCCGTCCAGTGTACTCAGTCTCCACTGAGCACCCGTATACCATCTCTGATGTCAAACACCAATGGATATGGGATCATCCATCGCCCATTATATGGGTCGAGAAGCGTATACGCTAGTCTACACTGGTATATCGATGCCCCGTCTCGATACACCCACGACTAGGGACCTTGAAGGATGTACTTATGGACTACCATGTCCCCACTAGTATGATCTGCATCATAGTCCAGGTAGTCAAGTACACATCTTAAGGGCTTTACCAACATGTAACTATAAGACAGTATAAAGAGACTAGTGTACATGTTAAGATAAAGAGCAACCAGATAGCATACTATCATATCGAGCAAGAAAGTCATCTCTATATATGTCCAAGCATCCAATATAATATACATCATCTGTACAATACTGGCCTCTAGGGCATACATACAACTAACACGTTGTCCATCGAGGCAAGTACGAGGCATTTGGCCTTCGCGCAATCTATTTCCCAGGTCTTACGGATTTCCCCATCCGCGACACTGGTTTTGGGACCTGGGACAGGGGGAGCTTTGGTGGTAAGGAGATACCCCAACTTGTCATAAGTGATTGCCATCTTGACATTCCTGAGCCAATCTTTGTAGTTTGGCCCTGTCAGTATGTTTTTATCTAGTAATAAATTATGTCCGGTCATGTTGAATGGTCGCTGCAATTAGGAGAGAGAAAAGAAACACTTTAGCATGATGCTCTTGCATGTTTAGAGTGGTTTTTAGTTTTTCTAAACAGGATGGCTCCCACTGTCTCTCGAATCCCTTCTCAAACCGTAAAGAAAGAATTAGTCGGGATCAATCTCACCGTACAATACTTGCTTAACCGTTCAGCCAGGCCAGTGTCGGTACTTCGAGGGAGGTTTTCCAACGCTTTCACGAAGTTCCTTAATTAAATAACCTCTTTTCCCTAGGGGCGTAGCCCCGCTAACACCTTTCTAGACACCTACTAGGTTTATAGCATTGATCGTTAAGTGAGAGTTTTCCCGAGAAGTAGCATATACTCACAGTAGGATCGGGATCCAAATATCATTGCGTGATAAAACCGAAGGAATCCTACCAAAATCATCACACTCCAAATGGTATGCAGCGCTAGCAAGTTTCAGTACTTATGAAACTCCCGATGTGGATTTTTGCCCCATGCTCTTATGACCTTGGCGTGAGGTCAAAATGTCATAAGTCACATGTCAAGTTCTTCCCATCATTATTCCGGTTAATTTGAACCCACTCATACCTACCCTTGACGTAGGCCAAAATGGCAGTACGACTGTCTCAAACCAACGCATTCTATCTATGCAACAGATAAATATCCGGCAGCTACCAATCACTATGCCTTGGCGTGAGGTCAAAATACATAGCTTGAATACTATCGAATATTTAACTGAAATGATGGAGGGCTACGGATGGTTTTGGCGAAACCGTGAACGTAGTGAACTTGATATAATCGATGGAACGAGATAGCTTTTAAAAGGAGTGGTTCAAGCTCCGCGTTTAAAAGTTTAGTTTTGAAAAGAACCGAGTGGTTTTCAAAGTGTTCCATTCGACTTTTACTTGGATTATTTTCTTGCATTAGTTCTTTTAATGCGTCCCATCATTTAATCCTACCATTGCAGAAAACAACCAAAATATGACGTAAGCTTATGCCATTCGCATTCGCCACGGGGCCCCGTCATCACCCTTTAGGTTACTTAACTAACGACAGAGCGGGGGCTGGGCTAGCGCGGCTGTAAAACATAAGCAACGCCTAAATAGTTATCATATATAAATAAATAGCAATGATAGACATTACAGATCACAGATGAATACATTGGATATACTAGGAATCCGCAATACGTTCGAGCCTGCAACGAAAAGCGGATTACACGGTCGCGGTGAATAGCCAATACCCCACCCAAGACCCCTACGGGTGCGGCAAACTACCCACCAAGTACCCGAAGCGAAGCAACCTCCCTCACCACAGTGAGTAGGCCACTCGGCACTTCGAGATACTCGGTAGTTTGTGCACCCCCTCCATGGGTCTATCCTAGGAGCAAAAACAGTAAAAAGAATTATACAATGACGGCTACAACCCCGACCCGGTTGCGCGGCCATACAAATAATATTACATCAATTTACATGTTACAATGAATGAAAGAAAAAGAAACACTCATCTCACATCCACCCCGGCTATTCACCCGCGACAATCCAACGCATTCATATACACATACCATCAACAAACACAGATCACAGATATGTATAACCCCCACTAATCGACATATAGCGATTAACCGACGTTCAATACATATAAACATCACAGATATAACCGATTAGTCAAAGTATAGTGAAGTTCGATCACAAAATACGGATTTATAGGCCCCCAAAAACAAATTTCTTTTCTGGAAAAACTGGGCTGAAATAAACCATCTTAAAAATCCAAAAACCACAACCTAAGAACACTGCACCAAACTCGGTCATGAACCGAGTCAAAACGGCAGCGGTTCCGCGGCAAATGTATACCCATTGCCGCGGAAACGCGGCGCTTTGAAGGGATCACTCGACCGTTTTTGGTGGGCTTCTTCACAAAACCCTGAGATGATTTTTGGAGTATGACTTTTTATTTCTAGAACAGAAAAAAATTTAACAGAAACTTAGGGTTTTGCATGTCGTAGTTTTGTGATTTTTCCGATCGAACTTCTATACACTTTACTACCTAGCTATTATATGTTTAGTTAGGCTCTGATACCACTGTAAGTCCACGTTGCCAACCCCGGTTCTTGCGGGGAGGCGGAAACGGTATAAAAATCAAATTTTTAGCGCACTAGGCAACATGGACTAACAAAAGTCGGGATCTTTTCTAAACAAAACTAGCTACCAAGCTAAAGAGAGTTAGCTACTCGGAAGAGGTGTTATACCTCACTTGAACTCCTTCTTGAAACCTTTGTAGATGTTGGATGGTGCTTTCTTCGTCGCCTTCTTTCGTCAAAGATGGATCCACCTGAGGGTCCAACCTTGGGCTCCTTTCTCGAATTTTGAGAGAACTAAGGTCTTTGGCTTGCTAAACCTTCAACCCTAGAGTGAGTAGAGAGTGGCTTAGGGTATTTTTATCTCAAGGAGAGGTTTCTCAACACATGAGAATGAATCTCCTTGAACTAGAGGAAGAGGAAGAAGAAGAGAGGAGAGAGAATGGTTATGATAGAAAATGAAATGGTTTTTTACTACCATAACAATATCTAGTGAATTATAAAATTAATAAAATTAATCTAAATGAAAAGTTGATGGAAGGTTTGATAAGACTATTATCATTTCACATTAAATGGTTTTGCTAGAATCAAAGAGCATCTTTGATGTGTAATGATGATAGTCAATGTTTCAACCATGGTCAACAAGTCAACAAACCCAACCATGACACATTTTCATTTAATTAATATTATTAATTGATAATTCACAAATTCATTAGGGTTTGGAAAAAGACGACTGTCAACTGTGCATACACACCCGTTCCGAAACCCTAATGAAAATCCTCTTGCTCCGCCTCAATCATCTGTGCATACACACCCGCATTCGTGTTCCGAGGAACATGAATACAAAGAGATAAAAGTAACCCCAAAACATATACTAGGATCTGGCTCAAACCAGAGCCCGCTAGTAATATCCGTCCGGACTCCAAACGTGCACAAGTGCGCGGATGAGAACGAACCCTGTCGCAAAACCAAGCGACCTCTACTCTGTTTTGCCCAAAGGCGAATAGCCCTCTGTGCGGGACTCTAAAGACTCGACACTACGATGACAGTGGGTTTAACCACAGACCGCAAGCGGCACTAGCTGTATGTAACGGTCCCCAGGTAGATGCCGATAAGAAAACTGACTAGGTGAACCCCATCAGAACTCCTATTGAGCCTGAATGTGACAGTCTCTGTACAGTCCGGTCTGTTCGTCTGATACATCGCATGGCGGGCCTAAAGGGGCGGTAAACGTCAGTCCCCTAATAGCGGTACAAGTCGTGTCGGAGTGTAGCCCAGAACACCCTGAGATAACACTAGAAACCTACCAGTATATCTCGCTCGCCCTGGCCAGAGACTACTCGTGTAATGGCTCTCCTAAACACAGCGCGATGTCAACCCCCAATACCGGGAGAGACGAATCCTGTCTAACCGTCACTGCCTCCAAGTGCTTCGGGACTGCACCCAACTACTACCTGTTTGCACGACTCCTTTGAGCCGTGGTAGGGTAGTAATCAAAGTACAGTGGGAACACACTCGAGGCGAAGTGACAGTGTCAAGTCAGCGGACTAAGCTGTACTCATGTCACCTGGGAACTAATAACTGACGATAGGTATAATACCAACCAACAGTTCCCGACGAGTTCTGTCCAGTGTACTCGTAACCTAACGAGCACCCGCATACTATCTCAAGTACGACGTACTAACGGCTGTGGGATAGACCGTCTCCCACGCTGGGATGAGAAGCGCATATGCTAGTCTACTCCGGAGTATCGATGTCCTGTCTCGATAGTCCAATGACTAGGGACCTGTATAAGGATGTGCTTATGGATTACCCAGCCCCCATGAGTGTGAGCGCCATCACAACGCTGGTAATCAAGCAAAGATCCTATAGGCTCTACTAATATGTATATAAGCGATATGCTAAACGAAACACATGCACATATTAAAGCAGAGACAAACCAAGTAGAATACTACCATTTCGAGCAAGATTGTATATACAACTGTCAATATCCCAAGCTTCCATCAAGTAATATACATACTAGTATGATACAGTAATGGCCTCTAGGGCATATACACTAACAGTTTATTCTCTACAAGGGTTAACTCTATCATTCTTAACCCATGGTTGGATTTGTAATCACAACAATAATTCATTATTCATCACAAAAGGATTAGCATCTTCTTCTTCTTCTCTCTCTTGAAAGAAAACCTTCACTAGTTTTTCACTTGTGATGAATAAGTGTGAGAATTTGAAAACAAAAGAGAGCAAAATTCCTGCTTCATCATCCTCATCTATTTTAGCAACTTAGATTAGGGTGTTCACTTCTCTAATAAGTTGTTTAGTGAAGTGTAAGCTTGGATTAGATATTCTTCAAGGTAGATCATCTTAGATCATGAAGGCTTCAAGCAAGATGCATTATTCACCTCATGGAGCCTCACGAGAGTCGGAGTTCTTGATGATCACAGTGAAGGGACCTCAACACGGAGCTTATGAAGCAAAGGAACGGACTACAAAGGTTGTAGTCCCTATCTCTTTTACTTATTTGTATGTGATACAAACTTGTTACCCTAGAAATTCTAGCAAGATTCATGGTTAGTTAGTTTTGCACCTCTCTAAATTTTAATATGGCATGAGTGATGCTGCTAAACCCTAGACTAGGTGCAAGGGTAACCCAACATACAGTAGGTGCTAGGGAAACTTAACAGATCCGTCATGTTATTCTTCGTGTCAACTCTCCTGACCGCGATCTTACGGAGATCAACTTGTTAGTGTATATGCCCTAGAGGCCATTACTGTATCATAATAGTTTGTATATAACTTAATGGAAGCTTGGGATATTCACCTTGTATAAACAATCTTGCTCAATATAGTAGTATGCTACTTGGTTTGTTTCTACTTCAATGTGTACTTGTGTTTATTTCAGTATATCACTTATACGCATTAGTGGAGCCCTTAGGATCTTTGCTTGATTACCAGCGTTGTGATGGCAGTCACACTAGTGGGGGCTGGGTAATCTATAGGCACATCCTTATACAGGTCCCTAGTCGTAGGACTATCGAGACAGGGCATCGATACTCCGGAGTAGACTAGCGTATGCGCTTCTCATCCCAGTGTGGGAGATGGTCTGTCCCACAGCCATCAGTACGTCGTACTGGAGATAGTATACGGGTGCTCGTTGGGTTACGAGTACACTGGACAGGACTCGTCGGGAACTGACAGGTTGGTATTATACCTATCGTTAGTTATCAGTTCCCAAGTGACATGAGTACAGCTTAGTCCGCTGACTTGACACTGACACTTCGCCTCGAGTGTGTTCCCACTGCACTTTGATCACTACCCTACCACGGCTCAAAGGAGTCGTGCAAACAGGTGGTGGTTGGGTGCAGTCCCGAAGCACTTGGAGGCAGTGACGGTTAGACAGGATTCGTCTCTCCCGGTATTGGGGGTTGACATCGCGCTGTGTCTAGGAGAGCCATTACACGAGTAGTCCCTGGCCAGGGCAAGCGAGATATACTGGTAGGTTTCCAGTGTTATCTCAGGGTGTTTTGGGCTTCACTCCGACACGACTTGTACCGCTATTTGGGGACTGACGTTTTACCGCCCCCTAGGCCCGCCATGCGATGTATCAGACGAACAGACCGGACTGTACGGAGAATGTCACATTCAGACTCAGTAGGAGTTCAGATGGGGTTTCACCTCGTCAGCCTTCTTGTCGGCATCTACCTGGGGACCGTTACGCACAGCTAGTGCCGCTTGCGGTCTGTGGTTAAACCCACTGCCAGCGTAGTGTCGAGTCTTTAGAGTCCCACACAGAGGGTATTCGCCTCTGGGCAAAACAGAGTAGAGGTTGCATGGTTTTGCGACAGGGTTCGTTCTCATCCGCGCACTTGTGCACGTTTGGAGTCCGGACGGATTTTACCAGCGGGCTCTGGTTTGAGCCGGATACTGGTATAGTATTTGGGGTTGCTTTTATCTCTCAGTATTCATGTTCCTCGGAACAAGAATGCAGGTGTGTATGCACAGTTCTTTTTGAGGAGGAGGAAGATGATTTTTCATTAGGGTTTCGGAACGGGTGCGTATGCACAGTTGACAGTTGTATTTTTCCAAACCCTAATGGATTTGTATTATATCATTTAATAATATATAATAAAATGAAATTGTGTCATGGTTAGTTTTTGTTGACTTGTTGACCATGGTTGACTTGTTGACCATGGTTGAACATTTGACCATTATCATTACAAGAGAAAGATGCTCTTGATTCTTGCATTTTCATTTAATGCTTGTAATGATATTAGTCATTCTAAAACTTTCCATCAACCTTTTCATTTTGATTATTATTATTTGATAATTCATTTTCTTTTTGCATTATGGTTGCAAGAAAGGAAATGAGAGCTCAATTCTATCATATTCACTCTCTCTCTTCATTTCATCTTCTTCTTCCTCTAGCAAAGAGAAACCTTCTCATGTGTTGAGAATCCTTCTCTTTAAAAAGAAAAGCAAACCCTAATCACTCTCTACTCATTCTAGGATGAAGGTTTAGCAAGCCGGAAACCCTAGTTCACTCAAAGATCGAGGAAGAGCCCAAAGGTCGAACCTTCGAGGTGGATCCATCTTCGACGGAAGAAGGCGACGAAAAGAGAACCATCAACCTCTACAAGGTTTGAAGAAGAAGGAGTTCAAGTTTAGGTATAACCATCTTCCATAGTAGCTAACTCTCTTTAGCATGTATACTAGTTTTAGTTTAGACAACGATCCCGACCTTGTTTAGTCCATGTTGCCTCTTGCGATAAAAATTCGTTTTTTATACCGTTTCCGCCTCCCCGTAAGCACCGGGGGTCGCAATATGGACTTACAGTGGTATCAGAGCCTAACTAAACTTAAACTAGCTTGGTAGTGAAGTGTAACGAAGTTCGGAAACGAAAAATCACAAAACCGGAAATATTACAAAACCTGAGTTTCTGTTGAAATTTTTTTGGCTCAAAATGAAAAACTTTATACTTGTAAAATCGTCTCAGGGTTTTGTAAGTGCACCCATGAAAAACGATGACCTAATTCCCTCAAACCGCCGCCCTTCCGCCGCACGAGGTAGGCATGTGCGGCGGAAGCGCCGCGGTTTGTCTTCTTCTGTCCATCGATTTTCGTGCAGAGTGTTTGTGTGTTGGTTTTGGGATTTTTAAAATATATTATATGTGCCCAGATTTTCCAGAACAGAAATTCACTTTTGGGGTCCTATAATTCCGTATTTTTTCCGAACTTCACTGCACTTTGGCTATGTTGGTTATATCTGTGATGTTTGCATGTATTGAACGTCGGCTAATCGCTATAAGTCGATTAGTCGGGGTTATACATGATCTGTAATGTGCTGGAATGTGTATATGAATGTGTTGGACTGTCGCGGGTGAATAGCCGGGGTGGATGTGAGATGAGCTTTTGTTTTTCTTTCATTCATTGTAAATGTAAATTGATGTAATAATATTATTTGTTTGGCCGCACAACCGGGTCGGGGTTGTAGCCGTCATTGTATAATTCTTTTTACTGTTTTTGCTCCTAGGATAGACCCATGGAGGGGTGCACAAACTACCGAGTACTTGGCGGGTAGTTTGCCGCACCCGTAGGGGTCTTGGGTGGGGTATTTGGCTATTCACCGCGACCGTGTTATCCGCTTTTCTTTTCAGGCTCGAAAGGATTGCGGATTGCTAGTATATCCAATGTATTCATCTGTGATCTGTAATGTCTATCATTGCTTTCTATTTAGGCGTTGCTTATGTTTTACAGCCGCGCTAGCCCAGCCCCCGCTCTGTCGTTAGTTAAGTAACCTAACGAGTGATGACGGGACCCCGTGGCGAATGCGAATGGCATAAGCGTACGTCATATTTTAGTTGTTTTCTGCAATGGTAGGATTAAATGATGGGACGCATTAAAAGAACTAATGCAAGAATATCACGCATTAAAAGAACTAATGCAAGATAATAAACCAAGTTTAAGTCGATGGAACACTTTCGAAAAACCACTCGGTTCTTTTCAAAACTAACTTTTAAATGCGGAGCTTGAGCCACTCCTTCTAAAAGCTATCTCGTTCCATCGATTATATCAAGTTCACTACGTTCACGGTTTTACCAAAACCATTCGTAGCCCTCCGTCATTTCACATAAATAGTCAATAGTATTCAAGCTGTGTTTGTTGGCCAAAGTCAAGGCATAGTGATTGGTAGCTATTGGATATTCATGTGCAGCATAGATAGATGCGTTGATTTGGAACAGTCGTACTGCCTTGTTGGCCAAAGTCAAGGGTATGTACGGGTGGATTCAAATTAACCTGAAGAACGACGGGAAGAACTTGACATGTGACTTATGATTTGTTGGCCAAAGTCAAGGTCATAAGAGCATGGGGCAAAAATCCACAACGGGAGTTTCATAAGTACTGAAACTTGCTAGATTTGCATACCATTTGGAGTGTGATGATTATGGTAGGATTCCTTCATTTTCGTCACGCGATGATATTTGGATCCCGATCCTACTGTGAGTATATGCTACTCCTCGGGAAATTTCTCACTAAACGATCAATGCTATAAACCTAGTAGGTGCCTAGAAAGGTGTTAGCGGGGCTACGCCCC
Organism: Agapanthus africanus; assembly: GCA_030015575.1. Taxonomy (NCBI): domain Eukaryota; kingdom Viridiplantae; phylum Streptophyta; class Magnoliopsida; order Asparagales; family Amaryllidaceae; genus Agapanthus; species Agapanthus africanus. The sequence continues at coordinate 630,863,541 of CM057342.1, forward strand.
CAGGGAAAAGAGGTTCTTAAATTAAGGAACTTCGCGAAAGCGTTGGAAAACCTCCCTCGAAGTACCGACACTGGCCTGGCTGAACGGTTAAGCAAGTATTGTACGGTGGGATTGATCCCGGCTAATTCTTCCTTCGTGGTTTGAGGAGGGATTCGAGAGACAGTGGGAGCCATCCTGTTTAGACAAATTAAAAACCATTCTAAACTTGCAAGAGCATCGTGCTAAGTGTTTCTTCTCTCCCCCTGCAGCGACCAAATCGAAATGACTGGACTTAAGTTACTTCTAGATAAAAACATATTGACAGGGCCAAACTACAAAGATTGGCTCAGGAATGTCAAATTGGCAATCTCTTACGACAAGCTGGGGTATCTTCTTACCACCAAAGCTCCCCCCGTCCCAGGTCCCACCTCCAGCGTCGCGGATAAGGAAATCCGTAAGACTTGGGAGATTGACAGCGCGAAGGCCAGATGCCTCGTACTTGCCTCGATGGACAACGACCATCAGAGGAGGCACGAGAATATGGATTTGGAATCCATATTTCTTCATACAAAAGAACTGTATGGAGAGCAGTCTCGTATCGCAAGATACGAAGTGTCGAAGAAGTTATTTTCGACTAAGTTGGCCGTCGGATCATCGGTAGCGGACCACGTGCTTAAGATGATTGGCTACACTGAGGAGCTCGCGGAACTTGGGACCACGTTGGACAGTGAACTTTATACGGATATAATTCTCCAGTCCCTTCCATCCACTTATGCCCAGTTCATACTGAATTTCAACTTGCAAGAAAAGGAAGTTGAACTTTCAGAACTCCTCAACCTGCTGAGGAGCGCAGAGGGCACCCTACAGAAGGGTAGGGATACATCCACTTTGTTTGTAGGAGGATCTTCTTCTTCTAGGTCCAAGGCGAAAGCCAAGGGAAAGAAGAGGAAAGCCCCCGCCAAACCAAGGGGCGGTGTTAGTAAAGTGGGTACGAAGGGAAAGGAAAAGGCAACAAAGATAGCGGGGAAGCTTGTTGGTAAAGAGGAATGCTTCTATTGTCACAAGAGTGGACACTGGAAGAAAGATTGCAGGGCTTGGAAAGCCAGGACACAGGAACTGAAGCAGGTTGCGGCTTCAGCTTCAGGTGTGTATGTTATTGAAAACTGTCTTTCTATAAACTCTACTTCCTGGGTATTGGATACCGGATCAGGATCTCATATCTGTAATTCTTTGCAGGCGTTGAGAAACCGTAGGGTTTTGAAGGCAGGTGACATGACCCTCAGAGTTGCGAACGGAGCTAGCATGGATGCTAAAGCCGTGGGGGACTATCACCTGGGAATGTCAGATGGGCATGTTTTGGTTTTGCGTAATTGCTTTTTTGTACCCAACGCAACTTGTAATATCATTTCTGTATCTTTGGTTTCTAAAGAAGGTTATGAATTTGCGTTTGTAAGTAATGTTGTAAACATTCACCTTAATCAAGTTCTGATTGGGTCAGGTACACTGAGCAATGGTATATACGTATTAAACCAACCACAGATTTTTAATGTCCAGAATACACACAAAAGAAAGTCTCCAGATATCAATCAGGCTTTCTTATGGCATTGTAGACTGGGTCACATCAATGAGAGAAGGTTGACTAAGTTACATACAGAAGGATATTTGGATCCGTTCGAATATCAATCGTATGCCACTTGTCAATCCTGTCTCAAAGGAAAGATGACAAAGACTCCGTTCACTGGACACGGAGTAAGAGCGAGCGAGCTCTTGGGACTCGTACACAGCGACTTGTGCGGTCCAATGTCTACACATGCGCGAAGCAGTTATTCTTACTTCATTACTTTTACGGATGATTTTTCAAGATACGGTTATGTCTTCTTAATGAAACATAAGTCCGAAGCTTTTGAAAAATTCCAGGAATTTAAGAATGAAGTAGAAAAACAAACCGGCAAAAGTATCAAGATTCTAAGATCGGATCGAGGTGGAGAATACTTAAGTGCCGAGTTCCTGAATTATTTAAAAGAGAATGGGATTCTCTCTCAGCTTACTCCTCCATACACTCCGCAACACAACGGTGTATCGGAGAGACGGAACCGAACCCTATTGGATATGGTACGGTCCATGATGAGTAATGCTGAGTTACCGCGATCATTCTGGGGGTATGCGCTAGAATCAGCTGCGTACCTTTTGAACCGAGTTCCTACTAAGACTGTGCCTACTACACCATATGAGATGTGGTGTGGGAAGAGACCCCATCTCAGTTACATAAAGACTTGGGGATGTCCAGCTTTTGTTAAAAAGCAGCATGTGGACAAGCTCGAGGCACGCTCAGTACAGTGTAAGTTCGTGGGATATCCAAAGAACTCTAAGGGATATTTCTTCTACTGTGAAGAGGAACAAAAAGTTCTTGTTTCTCGTCATGCCTACTTCTTGGAAACTGAGTTTTTGGAAAACCAGATAAGTGGGAGCACAGTAGAACTGGAAGAAATTCCAGAACCACGGACTATTACTGAAAGCTTAGTGGAACCAGAAGGTTCAAATGAACAGGACATTCCTACGCCGCTCCGCAGAAGTAGTAGGCAGTCTCATCCGCCCGAGAGATACTACGGTTTTCTCATAGACGGGGATAGAGAGGATTGCATCATAGACTATGATGAGCCTACTTGCTTCCAGCAGGCCATTCAGAGCGTTGACTCGGTAAAATGGCTGGATGCAATGCGGACCGAAATGGAGTCCATGTACACCAACAAAGTATGGACGTTGGACATTGCTCCAGACGGGGTAAAACCCGTAGGATGCAAGTGGATCTTCAAAAGGAAGATTGGTGTAGATGGACAGGTTGAGACCTATAAAGCTAGACTTGTAGCAAAGGGTTTCCGTCAAAGACCTGGCTTGGACTATGACGAAACCTTTTCTCCAGTGGCTATGCTGAAATCCATTCGGATCCTTCTTGCCATTGCTGCCTTCCACGATTATGAGATTTGGCAGATGGACGTAAAAACCGCTTTTCTAAATGGAAGTTTAGAGGAGTGTGTCTATATGGATCAGCCAGAGGGTTTCATTCAGAGTGGGAGCAGCGGAAAGGTGTGCAAGTTGCTTAAGTCCATCTATGGACTAAAGCAGGCATCGCGGAGTTGGAACATCTGTTTTGATGAGACGGTCAAGGAATTTGACTTTATCAAAAATCCAGATGAACCATGCATCTATAGTAGATTTGTAGCGAGAACTGTAGTATTCCTTGTTTTATACGTGGATGACATTCTCTTAATAGGAAATGACATTCCTATGCTACAATCTGTCAAGGGTTTCTTGTCACACAGGTTCTCCATGAAAGACCTGGGTGATGCCTCCTACATCCTGGGGATCCGGATCCATCGTGATAGATCCAAGAGGATATTAGGACTTTCACAGTCCAGGTACATCGACACCGTACTGAAAAGATTCAGTATGGAAGATTCCAAGCGCGGTAACTTACCGGCTTGTCACGGGATCACCCTCTCTAAAGAGATGTCTCCCAAGACTGATTTGGAGAGGGATCGCATGTCTATTATACCCTACGCTTCTGCTGTAGGCTCTATAATGTATGCGATGTTGTGTACCAGACCGGATGTAGCTTATGCACTGAGTGTAGTAAGCCGGTATCAGTCAAACCCTGGGGAGAAACATTGGATAGCGGTAAAGAACATTCTCAAGTACCTGAGGAGGACTAAGGAGATGTTCTTGGTGTATGGCGGAAAAGAACTCCAGATTGAGGCCTTTGCTGACTCCAGCTTCCAGAGTGACAAGGATGATTCCAAGTCCATGTCGGGTTTTGTCTTTACCCTCAATGGAGGGGCGGTGTGTTGGAAGAGTTCCAAACAGGAAACCGTTGCAGACTCGACTATGGAAGCGGAATACATCGCTGCATCTGATGCCGCAAAAGAAGCTGTCTGGATAAGGAAGTTCTTAAAAGAACTTCAGGTGGTTCCGTCCATTGTTGACCCAGTACCTCTGTATTGCGACAACAACGGGGCTATAGCTTTAGCAAAGGAACCCAGGTCCCATCAGAGATCCAGGCACATCTTGAGGCGGTATCACCTGATCAGGGAGATCGTGGATCGCAAGGAGATCGAGGTTCGGAGGGTTGCTTCAGAAGAGAACACTGCAGATCCATTCACCAAAGCCCTACCCCAGACTCAGTTCGAGCGGCTGATCGAGATGATAGGTCTTCGATACGCCAGTACATGGCCTTAGTGCAAGTGTGAGATTGTTAGTGTATATGCCCTAGAGGCCATTACTGTATCATACTAGTTTGTATATTACTTAATGGAAGCTTGGGATATTCACCTTGTATAAACAATCTTGCTCAATATAGTAGTATGCTACTTGGTTTGTTTCTACTTCAATGTGTACTTGTGTTTATTTCAGTATATCACATATACGCATTAGTGGAGCCCTTAGGATCTTTGCTTGATTACCAGCGTTGTGATGGCAGTCACACTAGTGGGGGCTGGGTAATCTATAGGCATATCCTTATACAGGTCCCTAGTCGTAGGACTATCGAGACAGGGCATCGATACTCCGGAGTAGACTAGCGTATGCGCTTCTCATCCCAGTGTGGGAGATGGTCTGTCCCACAGCCATCAGTACGTCGTACTGGAGATAGTATACGGGTGCTCGTTGGGTTACGAGTACACTGGACAGGACTCGTCGGGAACTGACAGGTTGGTATTATACCTATCGTCAGTTATCAGTTCCCAAGTGACATGAGTACAGCTTAGTCCGCTGACTTGACACTGACACTTCGCCTCGAGTGTGTTCCCACTGCACTTTGATCACTACCCTACCACGGCTCAAAGGAGTCGTGCAAACAGGTGGTGGTTGGGTGCAGTCCCGAAGCACTTGGAGGCAGTGACGGTTAGACAGGATTCGTCTCTCCCGGTATTGGGGGTTGACATCGCGCTGTGTCTAGGAGAGCCATTACACGAGTAGTCCCTGGCCAGGGCAAGCGAGATATACTGGTAGGTTTCCAGTGTTATCTCAGGGTGTTTTGGGCTTCACTCCGACACGACTTGTACCGCTATTTGGGGACTGACGTTTTACCGCCCCCTAGGCCCGCCATGCGATGTATCAGACGAACAGACCGGACTGTACGGAGAATGTCACATTCAGACTCAGTAGGAGTTCAGATGGGGTTTCACCTCGTCAGCCTTCTTGTCGGCATCTACCTGGGGACCGTTACGCACAGCTAGTGCCGCTTGCGGTCTGTGGTTAAACCCACTGCCAGCGTAGTGTCGAGTCTTTAGAGTCCCACACAGAGGGTATTCGCCTCTGGGCAAAACAGAGTAGAGGTTGCATGGTTTTGCGACAGGGTTCGTTCTCATCCGCGCACTTGTGCACGTTTGGAGTCCGGACGGATTTTACCAGCGGGCTCTGGTTTGAGCCGGATACTGGTATAGTATTTGGGGTTGCTTTTATCTCTCAGTATTCATGTTCCTCGGAACAAGAATGCAGGTGTGTATGCACAGTTCTTTTTGAGGAGGAGGAAGATGATTTTTCATTAGGGTTTCGGAACGGGTGCGTATGCACAGTTGACAGTTGTATTTTTCCAAACCCTAATGGATTTGTATTATATCATTTAATAATATATAATAAAATGAAATTGTGTCATGGTTAGTTTTTGTTGACTTGTTGACCATGGTTGACTTGTTGACCATGGTTGAACATTTGACCATTATCATTACAAGAGAAAGATGCTCTTGATTCTTGCATTTTCATTTAATGCTTGTAATGATATTAGTCATTCTAAAACTTTCCATCAACCTTTTCATTTTGATTATTATTATTTGATAATTCATTTTCTTTTTGCATTATGGTTGCAAGAAAGGAAATGAGAGCTCAATTCTATCATATTCACTCTCTCTCTTCATTTCATCTTCTTCTTCCTCTAGCAAAGAGAAACCTTCTCATGTGTTGAGAATCCTTCTCTTTAAAAAGAAAAGCAAACCCTAATCACTCTCTACTCATTCTAGGATGAAGGTTTAGCAAGCCGGAAACCCTAGTTCACTCAAAGATCGAGGAAGAGCCCAAAGGTCGAACCTTCGAGGTGGATCCATCTTCGACGGAAGAAGGCGACGAAAAGAGAACCATCAACCTCTACAAGGTTTGAAGAAGAAGGAGTTCAAGTTTAGGTATAACCATCTTCCATAGTAACTAACTCTCTTTAGCAAGTATACTAGTTTTAGTTTAGACAACGATCCCGACCTTGTTTAGTCCATGTTGCCTCTTGCGATAAAAATTCGTTTTTTATACCGTTTCCGCCTCCCCGTAAGCACCGGGGGTCGCAATATGGACTTACACAACTATCTCCCTGATCAGGTGATACTGCCTATGAATATGTCAGTATCACTGATGGGACTGGTGTTCCTAGGCCAAACTCACAACTCCATTGTTATCACAATACCCAAATATTGGATGCTTAATGGTAAGAACCTCACCAAGTTCATCTCATGAACTTGTTCATCCAGACAGCCACTTTGGCAGCATCGTTGGTAACGATGTATTCAGCCTTCATCGTCGAGTCTGCTACAGTATCTAGCTTGGAACTCTTCCAACATATCGTCCCTCTACTGAGGGTAAAGAAAAAACTCGAGACTGACTTTCAGTCGACCTTATCACTCTGGAAGCTCGAATCGATAAAGGACTCCATCTGGAGTTCACCGTTACCATACACCAAGAACATTTCTTTAGTCTTTCTCAAGTACTTAAGAATATTCTTCACAGCTGTCCAGTGGTTCTCCCCAAGATGTAAGAGGCATCACCCAAATACTTCATGGAGAACCTTTGTGATAAGAAGAGCTTGATTGAGTGTAGCATAGGAACATCATTTCCTAACAAGAGTATGTCATCCATGTACAATACGAGTAAGACAACCTTACTCTCTACAGCCTTCTTGTATATACAAGGTTTATCTATATTTTGATGAAGTCAAACTCTTTGACTGCCACATCAAAACGGATGTTCCAACTCCGCGATGCCTTCTTTAATTTGTATATTAATTTAAGCAGCTTGCATACCTTTTCGCTGCTCCCACTATCTACAAAGCCCTCTAGCCGTGTCATGTACATGCTGTTCCCGCCAAAAAATTTCTACGCAAAAAGAGCCCAAGGTATCAAATGGCAGCGATACGTTTAAGAAAATGTGAACCAGTATTTTACGGGCTGTACTTTGACAAACTCCTGAATGAGAAACAGCAAAATTCTTATGGAATCGAAAGCGTATCGAAACATCCTTCGATTTGATATATTTTGGGCTTCAAAATTCATCCGGGATCAAAAGTTATGAGCAAATATGCTATGCACGTGTAATCTAAGGAAGAAAATGCGAACCAGTATTTTCCGAGCTGCATTATGACAAACTACCGATTGGGAAATAGCTAAATTCTGATGGTATCAAAAGCATCTCGAAAAATCCTTCGATTTGATATATTATGGGCTTCATAATTCATCCGGGATCAAAAGTTATGAGGCATCACGTGCTCACATGATCGGGCATCACGTGCCCATACGTGACCGGGCATCACGTGCCCACACGTGACTATTTACAGGCAAAGCCTGTACGCACTGAATAAAATAAAATATTGGAAATAATTAATCAGTGAGGTCACGTGCCAATACATGATGGGCCTTTAACCCCACTGAAAAGAATTAAAAGTACAATAAAATAACAAGGAAAAACCCCAATGGGGCATCACGTGCCAACACGTGACCAAGGGTCACGTGCTGACACGTGATAATTTCTGAGTTTTTTAAAACAACAGAATTAAATTCTGGTCAAATGCTTAATCAGGGGGTCACGTGCCAACACGTGATGGGTTCCTAAAGATTTATGAATTAATAGAATTAAATTCTAATTAAGAGGGAATCAAAAACCCTAACTGGGAAAATATTTCTTTAAATCTTTCTAAACAAAAAAGATGGTGCTCTGTAAAATGGAGCACCGTTGGATTAAAAATCCAATGGTGATTAAAAATCACCAATTTGTGGAAATATTTTATACAAGGAAAGATTTCCCTAAAATTCACCAAGAATAACAAACAGAATATCTTTTGGATTAAAAATCCAATGGTGAATAAAATTCACTGAGATCATATTAGTTACGAAAAACAAACAAAATCTTTCAATGAAATATTCACTAAACAAATTGATTCTTTTCCTTCTCCTATAAATAGGAGCCAAGAAGAGAAGAGAACATAGAATTTTGGGATTTTGAAATTTTCTAAAGGCAAATAGCAGAAAGAAAAGAAAGAAGAATTTAATTCTCAAGAAAGAAAAACCCTAGATGAGAAAGGGGAAAAGGATCAAAACTTCAAAAAGAGAATTCAATTCTCAATCTAAGAGTTTAACTCTTCTGCAAAGAACTTAGTTCTTCCTCTGGTTGAAGATCTGCAGAAGCAAATCTCCCCATAGGTTGAGAATTTAATTCTTATTTGGTTGATATTCTGCCATGAAGATCCAAAACTTAGAGGGAGAATTGAGTTTAGAGAATTTAATTCTCCCAAATTCACAGGAATTTAATTCCTCCAAGATAAAACTAGGGTTTAACCCTATATGAGAATTTAATTCTCTTAAAAGTTATAGGAATTTAATTCCTCCAAATGAAACTAGGGTTTAACCCTATATGAGAATTTAATTCTCCCAAATTCATAGGAATTTAATTCCTCCAAAACAGAATTAGGGTTTAATCCTACTGAGAATTTAATTCTTCCACATACATAGAAATTTAATTCCTCTAAAACAGAATTAGGGTTTAACCCTACGGAGAATTTAATTCTTAAAACAAGAGATTTAAAGCTCTCCATGCATGTAAAGAACTTGGTCACGTGGTAACATGTGACCCCCATTCTCAATGAACAGAAAAGATAGAACAAAACTAGGTCACGTGTTCCCACGTGACCCTTAAACAGACTCCCCAAAATGAGAAGAAAAAAGCTTGGAGGCAATGCCTCAGGTGCTCACAGGTGACCCTCATAAATGAAGAGAACAAAGCCAAAGGCAGTACTGATTTTGAGCGCCCTCACGTGTCCCTACGTGACCCCTTAATAAACACTTTAATAATTAATACATGATTACCCATCGCGTGCCAACACGTGAAGGCCTGAAGACTAAAAGTGTTTAACACTTATTTGAATATTCTGATAATAAAATAAAGGAGATCTGGCCCCACCTCTGGGTGTCCTCACGTGCCCCCACGTGACCCCTTCCTTTCTAGTGTTTAACACTATTTTGAGTATTTCGCCTTCAGTGTTTAACACTGTTGTCCTCTAGTGTTTAACACTATTTTTAAGCCAATCTTAGCCAAATTGGCTAAGTTTCCAGAGGCAAAAATCTCCACTTTGACTAAATCTCAAAGTTGAGTAAAACTCAGAGCTATAATGTTTAATGCTCAGTCAAAGACAAAATGTCATCAGAGCCTTCAAACTCTTGCTTAGCATTGCTAAATAATGAGGGGCTGAACCCAGACAAATATCTAATGGTCCAATAAAGGCCAACACTTCAAATGTAATTGGACTTAGCCCAAGTTGGCCATAAGTCCTCAATTCAGATTTAACTGAGCCAATGTGCTCATAATCTAATTAATTGATCTTTGTTCCAAATTGGACTACAGATCCCCAATCAACTTTGGTTCAAGGGTACATCTCTTCATTCTTTTGATATTTGTCATTGTAATCCTTCAACGTCTTCAGAGAGGTGACGGGTCCCGATAACCACACACTTCACAGACTTCGACGTCTCTAAACTGGACTGTGGGGTCCTTAAACTCATGGACTATGATGTCCTTAACCTTGACTGTGAGGTCTTTAAACTCACGGACTATGATGTCCTTAACCTTGACTGTGAGGTCTTTAAACTCACGGACTATGATGTCCTTAACCTTGACTGTGAGGTCTTTAAACTCACGGACTATGATGTCCTTAACCTCGACCGTGATGTCTTTAAACTAACATTGGACCACCATGTCCTTAACCTGGCAATTGACCGCAAAGTCCCTAAACTAGAACAATAGAGCCCAAATGCTCTTTTGTTGGATCTAAATGATCCCGTTAAGTAGATCTTAGTCTAAAATTAGACTAACGTATCCTTAACAAATGGTTAAGTTGACCATAGTTTAAAATTAGACTAACGTGTCCTTAACAAACTGTTAAGTTGATCTTAGTCTAAAATTAGACTAACGTATCCTTAACAAACGTTTAAGTTGATCTTAGTCTCAAATGAGACTAACGTATCCTTAAACCCAACCCCCAAACCCAAATCTAAGAAAATACGGATTTGGACTAATCTACGCCCTACGGGCGACAACATAAATTAGTCTCCGTATACAATCCACGGGCAACCAAAAATAAAACAAATATACATGACACGAAGTGACCATCTGGAGAAGGAGAAAGTGGTTACCGCGATGCGGTAGTGTAATTAACTGCAGGGGCCTGCGCCTGCAGGGAAAAGCGTCCCCACAATCAAAAACCCCTCAACGAGGGGGAATCTGACGAAGTCTGCTACATCGGTCGCATCCATCTAAACCTTTGATACATGGTGCCATAAATCAAGTTGGCATCTTCAGAGAGGTGGACAGATAGCACCAAATAGCATCTGCCCCCAAATTCAGGCAAGACGTATGTCTTCCCGGTTTTCGGTGGAGAACACACACTCTCTTCTAAATCACCATTTAGAAAAGCGGTCTTGACGTCCATCTGCCAGATGTCATAGTCATGGTATGCAGCAATGGCAAGTAGGATCTGAATGGACTTAAGCATAGAAAGTGGAGAAAAGGTTTCTTCATAATCGACACCAGGTCGTTGACGAAAACCTTTTTCTACAAGTATAGCTTTGAAAGGCTCAACTTTTCCATCTACACCAAGAATCTTCTCAAGATCCACTTGCTCCCAATGGGTTTTACCCCTTCAAGAGCAACTTCCAAAGTCCATACTTTGTTGGTGTACATGGATTCCGTCTCAGATCGCATTGCATCCAGCCATTTCACAGAGTCACCACTCGTGATGGCCTGCTCGAAACTAGTTGGGACTTCATCTTCCATGATGCAATCCTCGCTCCCACCGTCAACGAGAAAAGCGTAGTATCTCTCAGGCGGATGAGGAACCCTACTAGATCTGCGGAGTGGCTGAGGTTCGTCAGGGACTATTGAATCCTCCGGCACCACCAAATCATCTGCTATAGTTTGTGTAGATGGAACTTCTTCCAGTTCTACCTCATGACCACTAATTTCTTTCATAAGAAATTCCTTTTCTAAAAAGATGGCATTCCGAGAAACAAAACAACTTTTGTTCCTAAGTGTGCTAGAAGATATACCCTCACGAATGCTTGGGATATCCTACAAACTTGCACAGAACTGACCTTGCCTCGAACTTGTCCGGATTTTGTTTTTTAACATAGGCCGGACAACCCCATATCTTAACTCGTTTAAGAGATGGTCTCTTCCCATTCCATATATCATATGGAGTGGTAGTCACTGATTTGGTTGGAACTCTATTCAATAGGTATGTGGCTGTCTCAATTGCATAACCGCAAAAGGAAACAGGTAACTCAGCAATACTCATCATAGAGCGCATCATATTTAATAGGGCGCGGTTCTTCCGCTCCGATACACCGTTGTGCTGTGGTGTATACAGAGGAGTAAGCTGAGAGAGAATCCCATTCTCTTTTAAATAATCCAGAAACTCCGTGCTCAAGTATTCTCCTCCCCGATCACATCGAAGGATTTTAATACTTCTACCCGTTTGGTTCTCTACTTCGCACTTATATTCCTTGAATATCTTAAAAGCTTCAGGCTTATGTTTCAACAGGAACACATGTCCGAATCTTGAAAGACCATCGGTGAATGTAATGAAGTACGAGGAACCATTCCTGGCATGTGTGGATATGGGACCGCATACATCACTATGTATCAGTCCCAGGAGTTCAGTAGCTCTTTCTCCGTGTCCGGTAAACGGTGTTTTGGTCATTTTGCCTTTGAGACATAACTGGCAAGTTTCATAAGATGTAAATTCGAATGGCTTCAAATATCCATCTTTATGTAACTTAGCTAGTCGTGTCGTATTGATATGACCTAGTCTACAATTCCACAAGAAAGATTCGTTCATTTCTGAACTTTTCCTCTTGTGTGTGTTCTGTATTGTAATACCCGGTTCTTTTATATACACCTAAAACCGTATTTCTCTTTAAACTATAAATTTTGTTAATTTTTTATTATTTAATTATTTTAAAGAAACTCCATAAAACCCAAACTCTACTACTTTTCCCAAACCAATCCCAAGCCAATTCTTTTATAAACTTAATCCATCTTATGAAAACCCAAAACCCTTTTTTTCTTTTAAACCTAAACCCAGCCCATCCCACTTATTCAAATTAATTAAAACCCATTCCGGCCTAAATTCCCTCAGCCCGTTCCCTTTCCTATTTCCCTTATAATTCTTTTTATATTTAGCCCAGCATACCCAGCCCAAAGTTTTCCTCTTAATTAAATTTAATTCCCAAGATTTTCCCGGCCCGCTTCACCCCCGGCCCGCTTCACCCCCGGCCCGCTCACCCCCTGACCCGACCCGCTTCGCCCACTCCCTCTTCCCCAACGTCTCTCCTTTTCTCCCGCTCTTTACTGTGCCTCCTTGCACTACGCCGCACCACACGCCTGTGCCCATGTCGCCGCTCGTCACGTGCCCCGCTCGCGAGCGTTACCCACGACGCACGCCCTCCATCTCTCTTCTCTACCCACTACTCTCTCTCTTTCTCTGATCTTTCCCTCTCTCTCCTTCCCTTCCCGTTTCACCCTCGAACCCACGCTCACGCCCGCGCGCCGCGCTCGCCGCCGTCCCTTCACCGCCGCTCGCCTCCACCTCGCCTACCTCACCGTCGCTCGCCTCCACCTCGTCGCACCCACCAACCCACCTACACCCGAGCCGACTCCCTCCTCACCGCCGTTCAGCCGTCGCCATCGGGACCTCCTCAACTACTCCACCTCGCCACCAAACTCCTCCACTCACCCACAGCACCCCCGAGCTCCTCCTCCTCCTCCTCACACAACCTCTCTCCCCCTGCTTCTCTCTCTCTCTGTTCTCTCTCATCTCTCTCTCTCTCTGATCTCATCACTCTCTCTCTCTACAACCTCACTCCCTCTGACTCTCTCTCTCTGCACACTCCTTCTCTCTCCCTCGCTCCCATCACTCTCTTCCTCCTCTCTTTCCCGTTCCTTCTCTCGAACCCACATCCCGAGCGCCTCACCGGAACCCCCGCCAGCAACCTCCATCTCACCGCCAACCACTACGACTGCCACCTCCAATAACACCCTACCAGCTCCTCACAACGAAGTAGCAACCACATGCTTCACCTCCAGCCAACCTTCGCTGCCATACTCGAGCTCCTAGCCTAGTCCAAGCTCCGAGGCCGAGCCAAGATCGAGCCGAGGCCAAACCTTGCTGTGTTCCATGCCACTGCTGCCGTACAATCCCGAGACGTCTTCAGGCAAGTATTTTACTTGCTTACATGCTATATACTCAAGTTACGATGTTTAATTACATATATCATAAAGCTACAATTTTAGATCAATTATGTGCCATACCTGTTCGACGTGTGTTCCCAATGAGAATACTTATCAAATTTGACGGAACTGGATGGTTTATATTGGCCCTTGTAGTGATGAATATCTTGTGCAAGTTTCGCTGGAAAATATGACCGTTAACGACTAAAACGACTACCCCCAAGTTTACTCGTAAAACTGGAATTTTGTTGTACCTGAAAGCCGTTAAAATCGTCATAAATTATATACACACTGGAATGATGCTTTCGAGTGCTCAAATCGAAGACGACTCGACGAACTATAACCCTATGCAAGTTTCTAAATATTTCTGTACTCAAACTGTGTCAATATTTGGATCGGAGTGCGACTCTGGACTGCAGTCCAGAGCGACTCCAGTTGTTGTTTACTGTCCCATAATGGGTACCACCCTGTTTCCTTAACTCGTAGGTTGCGGAACTCTACTGTTTATTATAGGTGAATCTGTTAGATAGACAATACAAGTGGTTTCATCCTGTTCCATTATCGTTTGATATTTAATCTGTAAATTATTAGATGTGGACGTATAACAGTCCCAACAGAATCAGAATTTACATACTAGTATTGAACAGTATATATCTCCTGACGTACATATACGATTGAAGATCCGTCTGTTGCGTTAAAAACCTTACTGAAAACCCTAGATTTCATTCAATTGTAGCGTCGCTAAAATAGGATCCCAACTAGGATTAAAATGCGTTACGAAACAGACTTCCGATTCTGAAACCGGATTTCCAGCCGTGAACGCTTAAAATGAAATGGCTATAATTAGTGATCCTGCAACCCGATTGGCGTGAAACTAAATTCAATGGATAGATAACTGAACATACTATTTATTCCCCGTACATCGTTTCACTAAACTGTAACCGTATGATTTATGATAAATTATGCAAGTGGTAGATTATCGATTCATGACACCCTAATCATGCTTTATATACTGTTTACGCATCATATCATACACATGTCATTGCATTGATAACCTAGTGATAACGTGCATTACCAGTGTTAGGTATTAGTGATGATTGTGGCAAGTACGTTAGTTTTCGTGTATCAATGAATAAGTGAAAGTGATACGTACTTGTACACAATCAGTGAACCTTATGATTTTATTGCATTGTCGACGTCTGAGGGATGCGTGTAAGTGTAACTATAAGTGGTATGGGACACTTATGGAAACTCTTGCATGGGTGTCATAGATAAGACATCAGACTTTCCATTTATCTTAGGTATTAGTCGGGACGTGTTTGATGGAGGTCCTGCCTCCAGTTCTCGCGCAGACTTGTCACAGACCGATTGGTATTTATTGTTATGGTTGGCGTTTGATGTAGACCATGGGATGTGGGGTAGTTTGAGTGTGAGTTCAACAGAATCTCGGGAGTCCCATGCCGGCTTATATATTTAGGGAGATTTATGGAGATTTACAGGGTACATGATTATTACCGTGATTTACATGTTGGGCCCGTGGTCCCTTGCCCTTGGGTTCTACCCTTGGGTGGAGGACACTCGCGAGTGGTTGACTCTCACACTTGGACTGACGATAGGTTTAGTGACCTGTACAGTGAGACTTAGAGACTGATAGGGATGATAGCATCGATATACATACTTACTGTGTTGACATACGTGGCATATCATTATACTGCTTTTACTGTTCCGCTGCATTGATTACTGCTTGTTCATACCTATACCGTCATTGTTTTACTGTTATATATATCTATTATCACTGTTAGAATTGTCACATGAATTTATATATCATATTGCTATTGTGTCGCTCTGACGACCTGAGTATGCATGCTCAGTGTGAGGAGAAGATTTAGCCTGGACCAGGACTAGACGTACAGCTCGGACATCTTGATTAGCTATCCAGGGTTATACCTTTTGTTTCCCATCAGGTCAGTTCTTTATACTGTTTTATTCCAGTTACTGCATTTCTCATTACCTGCGCATTATTTACTGATTACCATGTAAAGCTAGAAGCCGAAGTGTGACTACGGCAGGATGTTTTCTTGACCGTAGGAGCATGGCTGGCCTTGTCAACCCCTCGTATTCCATATTTTAGGAAGCGGGGCGTGACATGGTTTAGTTGGTATCAGAGCCCAGGTTTTGCGTCGATAGGGATTGCAGTTTTCCGTGTATAGCTTGACAATCTAAGACATCCATCGGTCTAGGTTGTAAACTCGTCATTCTTGATTCATATCACCATGTGTGTGTCTGCTATTCATTCGCTAGGGTTTCAGGTGACTTGGCAAGGTTACGTGGTTGTAACTGTGAACTACATCATGGTTACACTACCGCACTTTGTTTAAGTGACTTAGAGCTCTACACTTGATTTCCACTTGTAATGAATTTCATCACATCTGATATTCCTGAATCTTTGTCCAACCCGTATTACATTTTGATTCTTATAGCTTGTGCCTTATATCATCCTCAAAATTATTGTTTCAGGATCATGTCTTCCAACGACTCTTCCTCTATCTCCACTCCCCAGAATCAGACCGTTGAGATTCTGAGTGTACTGCAAGGTTTAAAGGAAGCCCAGGAGCGAACAAACGACTTATTAGCTGAAGGACTGAGAAGGCAGGTAAGTCAGGCACCAACGGGAGTCACCAATCATAAAGGGATCCCCGTTAGACGAGGAAAAGAGAAGAAGATGAAGCGCCAATTTGTTTCCTCGAGACAGAAGCAGCAGAAGACCCAATTTGTGGGTACTGCAGGAGGCCCGGACATCTTCAGAAGAATTGTCGCCGTGCCTAAGGGAAATGTCTGATTTGCGGATCCAGCGAACATCTTATCAACGGTTGCCCAAAAAGGAAGGAGCTACAGGGAGGAGATTCGTCCACACTCTCCACTTCTGCCAAGTGATGATGATTGCGTTGTTCGAACTTTGAGGATAAGGCGGACCCAGCTCAGGATTCAACTCGCGTGACGAGAATGCAACGGCCTAGTAATCAAAGAAGAATTTTTCATGTTTTCTACTTTCAGTAATAATTTTATCTTCCTCTTATAAATATTTCTTTCCGTTTGAAATCTTGTATCCGTCGAACTTTTAGTTGAATGCAATAAAACTTTGAAATTTAATGTATGTATCATTCTCTTGTCTTTCTCTTTTTCATACTATTCATTATCACAGCACTTTTATCCTGATTTTTCAATTCCTGCCACCGTATATCTCTCTATACTTTGTATCCTGAGCTATTTTCTTAATGTACTCCACTGTCTAATCATGACTCTTTCTTTTCAGGCCATGGCCCACCCTGGAGCAGCGCCGCATTTGGATGAGGATGCACAATCATGCGTTTCCTTAGACCACAAGCTGATGAGTTCTGATGATGAAATCAATGATCCCCAGGTCATTTTCGGGAACAGCGAGTCAGAGGACGAAGGAGCAGCTGCCCCAGAGTTTGACATGATAGGCGATGCCGACGAAGAGGAAGGAGACCCTGAAGAAAATCCAATAGAAGAAGATCCCGAGGAAGATCCGATAGAAGAAGATCCAGTGGAGGAAAACCCCATGGAAGAGAATCCAGAAGAAGAAAATCACATGGAATCATACCTCGATGAAGAAGCTCCAGCCGAGAAAGAAGGACCAGAAGATCAAGACCCTGCTGTGGAAGAACTCCAAATGGCGATCCCTATGAGGCGCTACGGAAATGGACGCCCCTACCTGAGCGCACGAGCCTACCGCAATCTGTTGAATCTCCACAACCGCGACTAACGGGATTTCTTTTAGATGTTGTCTTCTCTGGCCAAATAAAATCTGTGTATAGTTTAGGGCCACCTTTCGTCTTTGAGAATGCTTTGTTTAAAATCTTCTGGAATGGAATAAATTGTCGAGTTCTCTAATCTATCGATCTTCTTAGTTCACTTGATGCTTGATTATTTCTCCTATACAATTATTTTCTTACTGAGGTCTGTCCACCCTTCTCCTTACATTGCCTTAACCCTCACTCGGATTAACCAGTATCACACCCGATCTTTTAGAGGTCCACCCTTCATCCTCCGTCTGTGTCTCGTTTGAGATCCTTCTGGGAGGAGACAATTTTAGGGAAATTTCCGAGTTCGCTAACCCTTAAAATTTTGATTCGTGTGAGGTACCGACTGTTGTTTCCCCCATACTTTTCCCCTTGTATTCCTTGTTGCTCATCCTTACATCCTGTGCTGACCCGATCCCAGTCTCCTTGATCTTCAGTCTAAAGCCGCCACACACCGACTTTCTGAATGAGCTACACTTCTTTGTAATCATTACCCTATCTAGCCCTATACCTCTTCGTGTTTTTCCTATTACCCTAAATATACATAGGGACATTATCATTCGAAAATTTGGTTTTCATTATTTTATATTTATCGAAGAGTGTGTTCTATCGACTATTCCCGTTTTACGCATTTCAAGTACTCCACTATTAGCTTTCCCGTTATTTTCGGTAGCGCAACCTTACACCGCGCATATTTGTGTTCCATGTACCTTATTTTCGCTATGTGAGTTTCTAAGTTATTTGATCGATACATCGTCCTAAAATGTTTTAATCTACCGACAAATCTTTCACTATCTTATTGTCGTTACTTTATTTTCGGGTAGTGTGCCTACGTTTACTATTATAAATGATTGTGCTTTATACTTATTATGTTTGCCGTGCTTCCTTTGATATACTTATACGTGCACATATTTGAGTTTCGATTTTATCGAGTACGCCTCGAATATCATTGTTCATTATTGTTGTTATTGCTATTCTTATATATATATAGGTTGCCTTTGTAGTTGTTCCTGTCTTATACTTATTTAAACCTATATCTTTGTATGTTGTTCTTACATATATAAACCTTCAAATTTCTTTATCTGCCTATTTCAAATAAAGCTTTATGTGTTAGTTTGCAATATAATAGCTTTCGCCTATGTTTGTATAACTTACCGTTTATTTTAAATTTCGAGGACGAAATTTTTGTAAGGGTGGTATGATATAATACCCGGTTCTCTTATATACACCTAAAACCGTATTTCTCTTTAAACTATAAATTTTGTTATTTTTTTATTATTTAATTATTTTAAAGAAACTCCATAAAACCCAAACTCTACTACTTTTCCCAAACCAATCCCAAGCCCATTCTTTTATAAACTTAATCCATCTTATTAAAACCCAAAACCCATTTTTCTTTTAAACCTAAACCCAGCCTATCCCTCTTATTCAAATTAATTAAAACCCATTCCGGCCTAAATTCCCTCAGCCCGTTCCCTTTCCTATTTCCCTTATAATTCTTTTTATATTTAGCCCAGCATACCCAGCCCAAAGTTTTCCTCTTAATTAAATTTAATTCCCAAGATTTTCGCGGCCCGCTTCACCCCCGGCCCGCTTCACCCCCAGCCCGCTCACCCCCTGACCCGACCCGCTTCGCCCACTCCCTCTTCCCCAACGTCTCTCCTTTTCTCCCGCTCTTTACTGTGCCTCCTTGCACTCCGCCGCACACCACGCCTGTGCCCACGTCGCCGCTCGTCACGCGCCCCGCTCGCGAGCGTTACCCACGACGCGCGCCCTCCATCTCTCTTCTCTACCCACTACTCTCTCTCTTTCTCTGATCTCTCCCTCTCTCTCCTTCCCTTCCCGTTTCACCCTCGAACCCACGGTCACGCCAGCGCGCCGCGCTCGCCGCCGTCCCCTCACCACCGCTCGCCTCCACCTCGCCTACCTCACCGTCGCTCGCCTCCACCTCTCGCACCCACCAACCCACCTACACCCGAGCCGACTCCCTCCTCACCACTGTTCAGCCGTCGCCATCGGGACCTCCTCAACTACTCCACCTCGCCACCAAACTCCTCCACTCATCCACAGCACCCCTGAGCTCCTCCTCCTCCTCACACAACCTCTCCCCCCTGCTTCTCTCTCTCTCTGCTCTCTCTCATCTCTCTCTCTCTGATCTCATCACTCTCTCTCTCTACAACCTCACTCCCTCCGTCTCTCTCTCCCTGCACACTCCTTCTCTCTCCCTCGCTCCTATCACTCTCTTCCTCCTCTCTTTCCCGTTCCCTCTCTCGAACCCACATCCTGAGCGCCTCACCTGAACCCCCGCCAGCAACCTCCATCTCACCGCCAACCACTACGAACGCCACCTCCAATGACACCCAACCAGCTCCTCACAACCCAGTAGCAACCACATGCTTCACCTTCAGCCAACCTTCGCTGCCATACTCGAGCTCCTAGCCTAGTCCAAGCTCCGAGGCCAAGCCAAGATCGAGCCGAGGCCAAACCTTGCTGTGCTCCATGCCACTGCTGCTGTACAACCCCGAGACGTCTCTAGGCAAGTATTTTACTTTCTTACATGCTATATACTCAAGTTACGATCTTTAATTACATAGATCATAAAGCTACAATTTTAGATCAATTATGTACCATACCTGTTCGACGTGTGTTCCCAATGAGAATACTTATCAAATTTGACGGAACTGGATGGTTTATATTGGCCCTTGTAGTGATGAATATCTTGTGCAAGTTTCGCTGGAAAATATGACCGTTAACGACTAAAACGACTACCCCCAAGTTTACTCGTAAAACTGGAATTTTCTTGTACCTGAAAGCCGTTAAAATCTCCATAAATTATATACACACTGGAATGATGCGTTCGAGGGCTCAAATCGAAGCCGACTCGACGAACTATAACCCTATGCATGTTTCTAAATATTTCTGTACTCAAAATGTGTCAATATTTGGATCGGAGTGCGACTCTGGACTGCAGTCCAGAGCGACTCCAGTTGTTGTTAACTGTCCCGTAATGGGTACCACCCTGTTTCCTTAACTCAAAGGTTGTGGAACTCTACTGTTTATTATAGGTGAATCTGTTAGCTAGACAACACAAGTGGTTTCATCCTGTTTCGTTATCGTTTGATATTTAATCTGTAAATTAATAGATGTGGACGTATAACAGTCCCAACAGAATCAGAATTTACATACTAGTATTGAACAGTGTATATATCCTGACGTACATATGCAATTGAAGATCCGTCTGTTGTGTTGAAACCTTACTGAAAACCATAGATTTCATTCAACTGTAGCGTCGCTAAAATCTGATCCCAACTGGGATTAAAATGCGTTGCGAAACGGACTTCCGATTCTGAAACCGGATTTCCAGCCGTGAACGCTTAAAATGAAATAGCTATAATTAGTGATCCTGGAACCTGATTGGCGTGAAACTAAATTCAATGGATAGATAACTGAACATACTATTTATTTCCCGTACATCGTTTCACTAAACTGTAACCGTATGATTTATGATAAATTATGCAAGTGGTAGATTATCGATTCATGACACCCTAATCATGCTTTATATACTGTTTACGCATCATATCATACACATGTCATTGCATTGATAACCTAGCGATAACGTGCATTACCAGTGTTAGGTATTAGTGATGATTGTGGCAAGTACGTTAGTGTTCGTGTATCAGTGAATAAGTGAAAGTAATACGTACTTGTACACAATCAGTGAACCTTATGATTTTATTGCATTGTCGACGTCTGTGGGACGCGTGTACGTGTAACTATAAGTGGTATGGGACATTTATGGAAACTCTTGCATGGGTGTCACAGATAAGACATCAGACTCTGCCATTTATCTTAGGTATTAGTCAGGACGTGCTTGATGGAGGTCCTGCCTCCAGTTCTCGCGCAGACTTGTCACAGACCGATTGGTATTTATGGTTATGGTTAGCGTTTGATGTAGACCACGGGGTGTGGGGTAGTTTGATTGTGAGTTCAACAGAATCTCGGGAGTCCCATGCCGGCTTATATATTTAGGGAGATATATGGAGATTTACAGGGTACATGATTATTACCGTGATTTACATGTTGGGCCCGTGGTCCCTTGCCCTTGGGTTCTACCCTTGGGTGGAGGACACTCGCGAGTGGTTGACTCTCACACTTGGACTGACGATAGGTTTAGTGACCTGTACAGTGAGACTTAGAGACTGATAGGGATGATAGCATCGATATACATACTTACTGTGTTGACATACGTGGCATATCATTATACTGCTTTTACTGTTCCGCTGCATTGATTACTGCATGTTCATACCTATACCGTTATTGATTTACTGTTATATATATCTATTATCACTGTTAGAATTGTCACATGAATTTATATATCATATTGCTATTGTGTTGCTCTGACGACCTGAGTATGCATGCTCAGTGTGAGGAGAAGATTTAGCCTGGACCAGGACTAGACGTACAGCAAGGACATCTTGATTAGCTATCCAGGGTTATACCTTTTGTTTCCCATCAGGTCAGTTCTTTATACTGTTTTGTTCCAGTTACTGCATTTTTCATTACCTGCGCATTATTTACTGATTACCATGTAAAGCTAGAAGCCGAAGTATGACTACGGCAGGATGTTTCCTTGACCGTAGGAGCATGGCTGGCCTTGTCAACCCCTCGTTTTCCGTATTTTGGGAAGCGGGGCGTGACATGTATATTAAGAACTGTATTTTGATTCAGAACGTATAAACCGTTACATAATGTACCAAATCCAATCAACATTTGATTTAGGAAAATGTTCATAACATTTTTCTCTACTACAAAATTATATCCTTCTTTATCTAATAAAGAAATCGATATTAAATTGCATATCATAGATGATACGTAATAACAGTCGTTCAAAATCAATGTATTTGCATTTGGTAATATAAGGTGATATTCACCAACTGCTTTGGCTGCAACATTTGCACCATTCCCTACTTGGAGAGAATGATCACCTACTCCCAGTTATCTACCTTTCTTTAGCCTATGCAACATATTACATATATGGGATCCTGATCCGGTATCTAATACACAGGACGTAGAGTGTATTGAGAAACAGTTCTCGATTACGAACACACCCGAAGAAGATGCATCAACATGCTCATTTCTCATTTGGATCGCGTGGGAATCCGAATATCCCCCTATTTCTTGCTCAGACTTATAACAGTTATAAGGTAGAGCGGAACCAACGTTCCCCAGCTCAGTATAACAAGAGGTTTCGGTCAATATATCAATATTATTATCTTGATTAAGGCATGCCATAGTCGCTACCTGGAGAGAGAGAGAAGAAAACACTTTAGCGTATGCTCTTACAAGATTAGATTGGTTATTATTTTATCTAATCAGGATGGCTCCCACTGTTTTTATCTAATCTTCCTTCAAACTCTAAAAGGTAATATTAGTCGGGATTAATTTCACCCTGCAAGTTCGCCAATCATTCAGCCAGGCAGGTATTGGTACTCCGAGAAAGTCTCCCCATGCTTTCGTATGGAACTAATTAAATAACCTCGTTTCCGCAAGGACATAACTCCGTTAACACCTTTCTTAGACACCTACTTGATCAGCTAATTGTAAAGCGGAAAACTCTCTCAGGAGTAACTCTTACTCGTAGTGGGTATCGGGATCCAACTATCTTATAGAAGGTATGCAATCTCACTGCAAATTTCAACACTTGAAATTCCCAATAATTTTTTTACCCCTAGCGACTTATAACCTTGACGGAGGTCAACAAACCATAGGCCGGTAGTCAAGTTCAACCCATCATTTCGTGATTGAATTAAACCCACCAGCACGACCCTTGACGGAGGTCAACAAGGCCGTAAGACTACCCTAATCCAATCGCATCATATGCGGCGGATAAGCACTAATCAGCTACCGCACACTACGTCTTGACGGAGGTCAACAAATACAGCACGAATACTAAATAGTCCTTATCTGAAATGATGGAGGGCTACGACAAGTTTTTAAGAAAACCTTTTGCGTAATGAACTTGATATCGTTGTAGAATCGAGTGATTTGAAAAGGAGTGGTTTAAGCTCCGCTTTTAAAATCGAATAGTTTTTCACAATAAACCGAGTGAGTGTAGCATCTGCTAGCTTTTGCTAAAGAGGTCACTCCCGGTGAAGGGATCTAGGCTCTTTCCTCATCGAATGAGGTGCTGGATATTCACTAAGAAATAGCACAATGCAAAGCAAGAACTAGAGCTACCTTTATTGAAAATTTGATTCTACAACATCATTAGGTTTCTTTCCTTTTCATTAATCTCATTAATGAAGTCCCATCATTTATGCTTCCTAACCATCACAGATAAAGAAACGAAAATACTACGCTTATGCCATCTGCATTCGCCACGGGGTCCCGTCATGCACCATTAGGTTAGTTAACTAACGGCAGAGCGGGGACATGACTAGCGCGGATGCAAAACATAAGCAAAGTTTATTATTTATCATATATATAATATAAAGCATTCGTCTTACGCAGTTATATGATCTCATCAGAGAACATTGCAGCAAAAGTCAACATATGAAATATAGGATATACTAGGAGGTCCGTGTTTTAAATCAAGCCAGTAAAAAACACGGATTCCACGGTCGTGATGAATAACCAAATCCACATCCCTAGACCCCTACGAGAGCGGCAAGCAACCTTACCAATTCTAGAGTTAGGAGACCTGGTCTCGACTCCTCGAGATGGTCTTCCACTGGACTCTAGAACTCGGTTACTTGTGCTCCCCGCCTTGGGTCTATCCTAATGCAGAAAAGTAAATAATATAAATGAATGGTGACATCATCCTCAACCTGGAAGTGTCCCAATAAAAGAGTATTACATACAAATTTTTACATGAATGAAAAAAAACTATCATCTCATGCAAAAAAACCCGGCTATTCAAACACGACGATCTAATATAACATATCACAGCAACACATAACTTCACATGTCATCAACGTAAGTAAATATGCGTATCCTAATTGTCATTGACGTATAGCAGCGAAACCGGCGATACACCACATATTACACTTACGGTCGCAGAAAAGAGAATGAAAACTATAATAATTGTAATCCACAACCACCTTAGCCATCATATACCCGAAATATCACAAACTTCAGATTTCATGCTTAACCGTATAAATTCCTTAGACATCATAAACCTAGAATATCACATATTCTGAATTTCATGCCTAACGTTATAAACCCGGCATTTTAGTCTCAAATTGAAAACACTATTCAATAACCAGTCGGGAAATTCAACAAGATTCTCGACATTTGATCGAATGCTCATCGGAAACATTAGTGGACGGTCGCACCCCCGATGCCATCGACGAAGTGCACTTAGGCGGAACACCGCGGCCGCGAGCACCCTAACGGATGCTATTAGCAACAGGATTCTCCTACAATCACTTAGTCGGGGCGATGGGGCATAGCTATCTATTAATGTTATCCGGCGAGTGTACGCGTACACTGCGTGATTGTGACGGAGTTTTGATCCTAATCAAATTCCCGTGGCAACCGATCAAAAGAGACTAAATTGCTATATTTATAAAATACTAACTAGTTTTCACAAAACTAATTATTGTGGATTCCAAATATTGTATCATATATATACTAGACGATGTTAAACATTTCGATCGATTTATCAAACACCCACAATTCCCAGAGAGCTCAACACTTGAGTCTCACATAAAAATACCCAGAGAGTACCATAAGTATCTACGGATCAGCATAAGAAAGCACGGTCCCTGCCTCACCAATGGCGCCGCGGAACCGCGGCATAACCCATGTTTTGGCCGCGGTTGCGCCGCCGTTTGGTCGAGTTGAGCCCTCGTTTTTCTTAGAGATCTATAGAAAACCCTGCAGAATTTTCTGCATATTTTTAATTTGAAAAATTCCAACTTTTGAATTTTTTTCCAGAAAGTGGGAATATAGGGTTTCGAAAAGTCGATCGAAAACTTTAACTTCTCCTAGACCGCTCCTAATGCTCAAGCTTGGCTCTGATGCCACTGCTGGGTTTGCTTAGCACCCTCACTAGGTTTCGGCAAGCATCAAGTATGCAATTTCAAACAATCTAGAGTGCTAAGCAACCCGAATCAAGGATCTAACTAGAGAATTAGGGTTTTATATGCATGTAAACAAACTTTATACTAAGTGAAATAGGAATACAACCTTTGTAAACCAGTCCTTCACTTCTAAAGTTTTGTGTCATAGTCCCTTAGCTCCAAGTAGTGGTGTCCCGGACTCTCCTTAGGCTCCACTAGGCGAAAGTAACGTGCTTTCTTAAGGATCTTCGAGGCCGAAAGTAATCTACGTCGAAGAATCTCTAACTCAAGCTGCCTCTTCACTAATTGAGGAATTAGTGAAGTAAACAACCTATACTAAATGGCTAGTTTGGTATAGATTAATGAAGTAGGTATTTTGCTCACTTTAGAATTAATTTTCTCTCTTCTTTTTCACCTCACTCAAAAGCTAGAGAATAAAAAAGGAGATGAAGAAGATGATCAAGTGATGAACCATTCCAACCATGGGTGAGAAAATATCACAAGTGATATTTGTAGACACTTAACCATGGCTAAAGATAATGGTTGGGTTAATAAATATTTAGAGTAAAACAAAATTAGTGGACTTAAGTCAAGGCTTCTACATGCTTCCACAAGCATCTTAAGTCATGGCATTTTCCACCTAATTTTCATTTATCCCTTAATTATTAATCACCCAAATTATCTTTTGTTTGGTATGAGTCTCATACACCCATGTCCAATGTATCATTTAGCATGACACAAAAATTAAATACATTAATATATATCACCCATTAATTTTAAATGTAATAGTAGAAAAGAAATTCTTAAGTGAGCTAATATTAGTTAATATATATTAATATATCAAATATATAATTATATATGAAATTATTAAATCAACACTTGATTTAATAATCCGGCTATATCACATACAACCGACTAATATCATGTATATCAAATATATATACAACAAATTATTGAATCAACACTTGATTCAATAATCCGGTTATATCACATATAACCTATATCGCGAGATTAGAATACTGTATCACATACACATATTAATCTCGGTCCCGCACATATCGCATATGTGCCCTACTTCGTTTCGCTTGAGCTAGGAAATCTCTGTGTAGGACTCTAAAGACTCGTCAATACGCCAGCAGTAGGTAATGATCATATCAGTCACCCACATGCCGTCAGCAGTACTAGCTGGATGTAACGGCTACCCAGGTATTGAGTGATCAGAAGATCAGTAAGTAACACTACCATACAGTCCGGTCTCTTCGTCGGATATGTCGCATATCGAGTTTGGGGATGGTAAACGTCAGACCCCAATAACTTTATAAGTCAAGCTGATATGAGTCTCATAACGGGTCGAGAAACTACTGATAACACTTACCAGTAAATCTCAGCATCAGCCCTGGCCAGGGACTTTCTGTTATAGCTAATCGAGCATAGCGCAACATCAACCCCCAACATCGAGAGAGAAGAAACCCCTCCTATCATTCATTGCCTCCATATGACTCGGGACTGTACCCAAAATCCAACTGTTTGCACGCTCTCTTGAGCGTGGTAGGGAGGAAATAAAAGCACAGTGGGAATCATACAAGACTCTATGATGATCTCGAGTTTACAGGCTAACCTATACGAGTGTCACCAGAGAACTGGTATCTGATGATAGGTATAATACCATCTAGGAGTTCTCGGCGAGTCCTGTTCGGTGTACCCATTCTCCAATGAGCACCTGTGTACAATCTTTGTTGTCGAACACCAATGGATATGGGATCATCCATCGCCACATACAGGGTCAAGAAACGTACACACTAGTATACTCTGGAATATCGATGCCCTGTTTCAATACTCCCTCGATTAGGAACAATTAAAGGATGAACTTGTGGACTACCCTGGCCCCACTAGTATGATCTGCATCATAATCCTGGTAGTCAAGTACACATTCTAAGGGTTTTATCAACATGTAACGGAGAGACAGTATAATGATACAAGTGTACTTGTTAAGATAAAGAGCAACCAGATAGCATACCATCATGTCGAGCAAGAAAGTCCTCTATATATATGTCCAGGCATCCACTTTAATATACAATCATGTACAATAATGGCCTTTAGGGCATACATATAACTAACATAACCACCATTCCACCCATGATAGGGAGCTTGTTGGCCGAAAAATCGATGTTGTTCCTCCGTTGGTGCGAAGTACCATGGTGGTACTATATGGATAGGATTACACCCCACAACTTCCCTACCGAATATTGTGGCATCCGATCTTTCGAATGGGGTCGAATTTAATTAAATATCCTCGTAGTGATTCCCAGACTTAGGTATGGAAAAGGATGATTCGGGGAAAGAGATGATCTTCCCGCCAGATTTAGATCCCAAGGGTAAAAGCTCGGCCTAGGCTGGCCTGAGGCGGTCGACGCTGAGTTTAAGTTACTCGGTCCGGTGTATGCAGGCTCCGCCTGAGGCAAGGCACCCCGTTCTACCCTGATGTTGACCCCTCATGGGCGATGCATCTATCTATCTGAATTCGTTATGATGGACGACATGGGGGATTTTTCCAAGCCCCTGATCAGTTGGTCGACTACCCTGCAGGTGCTGGAGTCGATTCTTCAACGCGCTTCACGGCCAAAGCCAATACGTTCGATAATTCAGGCATAGTCTTTTCCCTTGCTATAATAAATTAGTGTGTGAGTCTCTCCACCAGCATATTTATATCTCCCATGACCACGTTTAGTGCTTCGGCCGCTGAAGGCTCCTTTCAAACACTCCTCCAACTAGAGGCAGAGGATCGACAGCCGTCTTAGGGTTTGCAGTACTCTAGGGAAATAGACCAGTCTGAGAATTTGGATCAGAATGATCATTACCGTTCGCATGCCTTCCATCATATCTTAATGTAGACATCTTTTCTGTTCTCATAATTTCCGTCGAGACTCACGGGCTGGAGGTTGTTCCCGCCAAAAAAATTTGGCTCAGAGATTGCTGTTCCCTTATAAAAATAAAAGGGAAGCTCCACATGTAAAATGCATGCACCCACATGCAAAGCATGTAACTATCACCTCAGGTAGCGCCGTACGTGAAGTTCACATGGGCGCCAATGTGCAAAGCACAGGAGCGCCTGTTCCCCTAATATTTAAACATAATAAAAGAGCCAAGCGTTGTTAAAATTTTGTTGAGGCAGCGCCTCAAGTGCCCCTCACGAGGGCACCAGCGCCAGCACTAAACTTGTAGGATTAATCCTATGGTGGCGCCACACGTGCTCCTTATGTGAGCGCCAATGTGCAAAGCACAGGAGCGCCTATCATAAATAAGAATTAAATTCTTATATGACGCCTACGTGCACAACATGTGAGCGCCGACGCCCAAATTAAAAGAAAGTAGAATTAAATCTACATGGCGATACTTCTGTAAAAACTGGGATATTCTCTGTTAAACAGAGCCGTTGGATCAAAGATCCAATGGTGATAATAAATTATTAAATGATAAATTCTATTTGGGAAATATTTTCCATCTAATATGGAAAGATCTTTCTCTAACATAGAATCTTGGATTTAAAATCCAATGGTGATAAAATATCACCAATTAAACTATCTGATAGAATTAAATTCCATGTGATAGAATTAAATTCTATTTGGGAAATATTTTCCTTGATCTTTCTAATATTGAAAGATATTTCTCTAACAGAGAATCTTGGATTTAAAATCCAATGGTGATAAAATAACACAAATTAAACCATCTGATAGAATTAAATTCTATGTGGGAAATATTTCCTTGATCTTTCTTAAACTAGAAAAATCTTCTCTGATCCAACGGTGATTATAAAATCACCCATCGATCATCTGATAGAATAAAATTCTATCTTAGGAAAATATTTTTCTAATCTTGTTAAACTAACAAGATATTCATATAACAAAATTAAATTCTATGTTAGAAAAATATATTCCTAATCTTGTTAAACCAACAAGATATTCATATGATAGAATAAAATTCTAATCTTGATAAACTAACAAGATATTCATATGATATAATAAAATTCTATGTGATAGAATTAAATTTTATGTTGGAATAAAATTCTAATCTTGTTAAACTAACAAGATATCCATATGATAGAATTAAATTTTATGTTAGGAAAATATATTCCTAAAAACTAATAAGATATTCATATGATAGAATAAAATTATAATCTTGTTAAACTAACAAGATATTCATATGATAAAATAAAATTCTATGTGAAAGAATTAAATTCTATGTTGGAATAAAATTCTAATCTTGTTAAACAAACAAGATATCCATATGATAGAATTCAATTCTATATTAGGAAAATATATTCCAAATCTTGTTAAATTAAACTAACAAGAAATTCATATGATAGAATAAAATTCTAATCTTGTTAAACTAACAAGATATTCATATGATAGAAGAAAATTCTATGTGATAGAATTAAATTCTATATTGGAATAAAATTTTAATTATGTTAAACTAACAAGATATTGATATGATAGAATAAAAATCTATCTTAAGAAAATATTTCATAATCTTGTTAAACAAACAAGAAATCTTCTCTGTTAAACAGAGAGCCTTTGGATTAAAAATCCAACGGTGAAAAAATTGACTGATTGATCTAAAAGATCATTTTGATCGATCAAGAAATCAATCATATCTTAATAAGAGATTTTCTCAAAAAATTGATTTTTCTCTTCTCTTATAAATAGAAGAAAAGAGATTAATCAAAAAAGAGGAGGAGGAAAAAAGGAGACCCCCCATAAGCTTCTGTAAAAATACAGAAGGCTCTCAAAACAATAGACAATTTAATTCTCTCAAAGAAGAAGATTTCCCTCCTAAAAAAATTCTAGGTAAAAAAAAAAGAAGAGATCAAAAAACATCTCCTTTACCTATTAAAAGGGTTTAACCCTTCTCAAAGAACTTAGTTCTTTCTCTGGATCTGAGATCCACAAGACAAGTCTCTCATAAGTTGATAATTTAATTCTCATCGGGAAGATCTTGTTCTTGGGAATCAAAGATTCAGGGAAGAACAAATTCAAAAAGAAAAGAAGATGGAGTTCATAATTCTTCGGGAACTTAATTCCTTCAAATCAAGAACTTAGTTCTTAAAAAAGCCGATCCAAGATACTCAAAATAGCAATCTTGGTGATCCTTAATGGTCAAAATACCATTAACAGAGATTTAAATTCTCTAAAAATATCAACAGAGATTAAATCTCCAAAGAACATAGCGCCTCATGTGAAACACACGTGAGCGCCAGAGAAAAACTAGTGCTTAGCACTATTGGAGCGCCTCATGTGAAACACACGTGAGCGCTGGAAAAATTTAGTGCTTAGTACTATTGGAGCACCCCACGTGAAACACACGTGAGCACCACAAAATATCAGTGCTTAGCACTATTATATCGTCTCATGTGAAACACACGTGAGTGCTATATACAACTAAGTGCTTTGCACTGCTGAAACCCAATCTTAGCCCAAGCGAGCCCATATTCTCGTAACATCAAAACTGATCTTAGTCTCAAACATGACTAATGATCTCTAATTGAAAATATCCAAAACGATATTCATCTGATATCTCCTAAGGTAATCTTAGTCTCAAATAAGGCTAATGATTCTGAGATGATCCACAATGGTCTTTTCCCTCAAATACGGGATTTGGTTTAAGGGTATATATTTCCACACCTCTGATATATTTCATTGTAATTCCTCAGCATCTTCAGGGAGGTGGCGAGTCCCGACAACCAACAACTCTTTTCTCATCCCAACTTGATGTAAAATTTCATCAAGATAAAGAATTATACACCCCACATTGATACACTTCCAAACTGATGTGCACACCTCAAATCGGATCGCACCCCAAATTGGGCGCATTCCATGTCACTATCGTTCACTCCGCCACGTAACAAAAACACGTGCACACAAGATGAATAATGAACCGAAATGTCCTTAAACTAATATTCGTCCCAAACAGGGAATGTTGGACCGCGACGTCCTTAAACTAATATGTTTTGCCCTACGGACTGTCTCTATAATGACTACTGTATAGTAACCATGGGCTATTCATATATGATCTAATGACCAGTTGATCCCATATACTCACTGCTCATAAGTTGATCTTAGTCTTAAATATGGCTAATGATCCATAGATCAAACCCAAATATCCCATGAACCGATAGACCTCACAAATGTGAGATCTGCGTCCTAAGTTCATTCCCGTTGGCAAACTAAACTACCAACGTGGGCCCCGTCAAGCAAAATTCTTGACCTAAACCCAAATCTCAAATATACGGATTTGGACTAATCCGCATCCTACGGGCAACGACATAAACTTGTCTCCGTATACAATCCATGGGAAACCAAAACAAACAAAAACACACACGACACGAAGTGAACTTCCGGAAAAAGAGAAAGTTGTTATCGTAATGTGGTAACGTAATTCTTGCGCCTGTAGGGAAGAGCGTCCCCATAATCAAAAAAACCCTCATAACATGAGATAGAATTTGATAAAGTCTACTACAACGGTCGCGTCTGTCCAAACCTCCGATATACGGTGCCATAAATCAACTTGGTATCTTCGGAGAGGTGGATGGATAAATCCAAATAGCATCTGCCCCCAAACTCAGGCAAGACGATCTATCCCAATTCATCTCTGTTTTCGGCAGTGAACAGATTCTGGCATGTCCGGTGGGACCTTTTCCTTTTTCCACTCCACACTTCATGTGTCGTGTTTCGCGAACAAAGTCGCGGTTGCTATGGTTGCTCTTAGATTTGAGGTACTAAAATTTAGTTTCTTGCTCCTGTGCAGAAAAAGAAGAAAATCGATGGCTTCCAACTGCACCTCTTGCAACAGCAACTCTCGCTCCACCCCAACTGGAGGAGTGACTTACGGGCCCAACGCGGCCTCCATCTTTTCGATACCAGTGGGACAAGTAACGCAATCCACTACTGGACTATTCTTCGGGATCATGTTCCCACCAGTGGGTGTCGGTGCCTCAGCGCCGCAGGAAGAAGCTTACAAGAGGTCGTTCTTCCATCGACTGGCGACCACAACGGCCCCTCTCAACGGGCCATCGAAAGCTGACGTCTCAGTCTTTAATAGGCTGGGCAAGAACCCAAACGGGCTCGCAAAGAGGCTCGTGACACCTGAAGGGGCTACCCTA
Organism: Agapanthus africanus; assembly: GCA_030015575.1. Classification (NCBI taxonomy): domain Eukaryota; kingdom Viridiplantae; phylum Streptophyta; class Magnoliopsida; order Asparagales; family Amaryllidaceae; genus Agapanthus; species Agapanthus africanus. Next base: position 630,896,090 of record CM057342.1, read on the forward strand.
AAACGGATAGCCCACTTAACTCCTGCTACGAGCGAAGTCGTGAAAGGTGCTTCCCCTACCAAAAAGTCGGTCTTTGAAAGATTGGCCAGCCATCCTCAAACCCTGCCAAGGATGTCAGTCTTCAATAGGCTGACACCAACAACAACCCTTCACCAAAGACGGGTGCACGAAGATGACGCTTCCAAAACTTAGGCGGTCCCTTCTGCAAGACACATTCGACGTCGTCACTGGTGCTGAGTGAGGAAAGTTGGGGGCAACTCCTCCTCTGGACTTACCCCACCAGCTCCAACAATGGAAGCTGATGCTGTTGTTCCAACCGGGAACAACTTTGATCTACTCAGGAGGGTACGCAAGAACTCTCCAACGGCGGTGCTACAGAAATCGCACACGCCCGCAAAAGCCACAGTGCAGGAAAAGATGGAGTAGCCCCATCAACGGCTCTCCTCCCAAATTCACGGGGTTTGGCGGAAAGTCCAGGACTCTATGATCAACAAAGACTACTCTCATTGATCGAAGAAATCAAATGCTCAGCAAGAGAAAGACCGTCCTTTCGCCATACGGCGAGAGACTTCTTTTACACAGGTGCTTGTTACAACGTCTCCTTCAACTTTGACCTCCCACAAAAGGACGAGGCTGGAGAAAATGTAACATTTCAGGAAAATAAAATATTAATTTTGGGAATTTTTATAATTAAATAATAATTATTATGAATATTTTAATAATGCGGTATAATTAAATACCGATAAAGTGGAAAATATTTGAAAAATTATAGAAATTACTAAAAAGTGGGAGCTTTGTGTAATTTATGCAAATTATGAATTTTTATGATTAATTATATGTACTTTTAATGCTAATCGCGGTTAAATATCGCTAATCGCGCATTAACCTTGTTTTGTGGAAAATATGCACCATATCATTTTTACATTGTGTTATATTTTCCTACATGGCCTTCTCTTCATTTTCATTCATGGTTTTGGTTTTATGTGAAAAGGAAAAGAAAATAGAAAAGAAAACAAGAAAAAGAAAAGTCAAGAGGTATGGGCATGAGAAAGAAAGGTGAGGGGTTTTCTTTGACCAAGTGCCATTGCAATCATTCATCATCTTCATCATTTTTCTTCTTCCTCCATCACCATGGCATCACCTCATCTCCCCCTCCTCTTCTACCCTCATAACATCATCAAAAACAACCCAAAACCCCTTCCCCTCTTCACAAAAACAAGCACAAGCCTCCTAGCTACACTTTGGACAAAGAAAAATGGAATTTTGATACTCTAAGGGATTCTTGAGTCCCAAATAAGGTAATTCTTTCACATTAAGTGTTGTAGTTCAACTCTTTTAGCAACCTTTTTGTTTAGATGTGTTAAAGTGGGATTTAGTGCACTTTGGAAATTATTAGAAAGGGTTAGGGTTTAATTTGAGTTGTGTGATGAACTTGAGTGTATTTTGTAACCTTAAAACCCCCCATGGTGTTATAAACCCAGACCAAACACTAATACCAAACCTGAAACCAAAAATAAGGAAAAACAGAAACTTGTTATGTCGGTTTTGTGAACTTTTAGGGTGTGCAGGGAAATCTAGGATGACCTAGGATAATTACAAGTTAAGCAAACAACTTTAGTGACCTAATTAGAGCACTGCAAGACCACCCAGACAAAACGGAAAAATTCCAACACCCTAGGGCCGAGGTCGTCGGAATTTGGGGGGTAGGGGCCGGCTACATGGGTGAGTTGGGTGCCCAGGTTGATTCTGTAGTTCATAGGACCCCTATACATGACCCTAGTGTTGTTTGCTTACCTTGTTTTCACCTTAATCAAAATCTAGGACTAGTTTCATGAGTGGCTGTTTTATTTCGGGGTTTTGTTTTGCGTATTTTGAGTTCTGGATTTTTGGAATTTGGTTTTGTATCGATCACTTGGCGTTTGTACGCCTATATCGAGGGTTATTTGGTTGAATTGCGAGATGTAAACCATAGGTTTTGACCTATGGGTGATTCGTGCGACATTTTTGGTTTCGTGTGTAGTTTTGGTTTTGAATTGGATTATAATGCGATATGATACGTTATAATGTGTAGGTTCCCTCACGAAGACTTCAAGACGACAAGCAAGCGCGTGGCAACGTCGGCATCGGCAAGCGAAGAGCGGGTGAGTAGATTTATATCTACGGGAGAAGTTGGGTGGATGGCATATAGCAACCCCGCAAAATTGTGAGAAACGATGTGATGTGATATAGATATACTTTTACATATTAGTGTATGATATGAACCTTAGAAAGAAAAGGTTTAGGAGATTATGGGTTTAGTGTTAGCGAGAAGTGAAGAAAGGACTTTAGTCGATTTCTTAGTCATGAAAACCTAGAGTAAAGATTTGCATACACGCATATACACATACTCGCATACATTTACTTCCTTGTGCGTATTGGGGACATATATATATATTGGTATTCGTATGCTTGGATGATGAGGATGTTATATGATACTTGGGAATGAGTCGATATGATCGGGCATGATGCCGTGAGATATTTAATATATGACCGAGATATGTCATGATGTTATAGCGGATCATTGGACGATGAAACCATGTGGATGATGATGATGATGATGATATATATATATATATGTGTGATAGTTCACATATGATCGAGATATGAGATGAGATATGTTATGATATTTATAAGGATCGCTTGGGCGATGTATACTTCTATATGATAATATGTGTTGATGACATCGAATTGTATAAGGCTTTAGATCAGTAACCAGATCAAGATATTGTTGATGATATTAGTAGTGTACTCGACTTAGATTAGTACCCCTGCTCACGATATATGATGATGTGTATACCAGATGAATAATGAGATAAATGTGATACTTGATCCGTACCCAGATTTGGGATGCCGTACGATAGTTTTACCGTACGAGATATAGTTATGAGGATAGATCCGCACTCTTGACTCGAGGATGTCATATTATTTATTGTATCGTACATGATACTATTGAGGCGAGATCAACAACTACTAGATATAATATATATATATATATATATATATATATATATATATATATCGACTCAGACTTAGATGGATTCCCTTACCCTTTTGACTGGACTCGAGTCATACCCATTTCCTAAAGTGGAGAATCGTGAGTATTTTAAATACCAAACTGTTTGACTCGTATTTTGGGTAGGTATATTTTTCAGTGTTGCTGTTACTACATCACCGTCTGTATATTCATGATGTTTCGTCACATTGCATGCTTGTACATATGTTATCTGTAATTATCATGAAACCCTGCAGTCAGGACACCAGCACCATTACCGATGATGCGTATGTTCCATGTACACCTGCTTGCCGGCTCACACATATCATCATCGGTAATTGCCATGTCACGTACAGTTTAGAAAATACTATTCATGGATATAACTTGCTAGTTGATAGTTGCAACATGTTATAGCTTTCTTATGCTAGTTAACTATTGCATTTATTGCATGATATCAGATGCATTCTTATATTCATTGGTCATGCAGTATTATGGAGATTTATGTCGGTTTTCATTGTTATTGACATGGTGACTTGATGATTTCGGATTTTTCTTGATATTTTCTGGATTTGGAAACCGCATGTGAATGTTTTGTAAACTGATGAATTATTTTGAACAGAAAAATGCGGTTTTCCTTGACATGTTGAGTAATGTCCACCATGGTGTTTTCTCAGTTCTGAGATGTTTTCGAGACCTGATTCGAGAAGTTGGATGGACCGTCTCGGGTACATGGTGTGCCCGGTAAGGTACCCCGGGGCAAAAAGCTCGAGTTGTAGACGATGAGCCCGGCAGGGGCAGACTACCTACCGGTGATTTTACCTGGCGCGGCGGATATCCGGAGGATACCGTTCGTGATCGTGTGATTGATGATATGGGCCGATCCGGACTGACGGAGCCCGAGGTATTGAGATACTGAGACTTGAGACATTGAGGTTTGATGATACAGGCCAGTACGGATAACCGGAGCCTGAGGTATTGAGATACTGAGATTTATGTTTTGTGTCGATGCTGGACACTGTTTTATCTGTCGATTTCGTTGAAGATACACGATATATATACATACAGAAATCTCATTAAATAAAGAAAACAGTTGTCTCATTAACGATGTATTCTGTTTCATTTGTAATGCATTCATACATCATATATCTGATATGTTGCTATCTGAGGTACTGATACGAGCATGTAGTATTACACTTATACATAGATGAACCAGGATATTTATTTGAGGATATTACTTGATATGACCAAGGATAGCGTCATGCATGCGATTTCTACTCGTAGATGTTTTCTACTCACAAGTTGGCAACTCACCCCCGTTGTGCCACAGTTCCTTGCAGGTTTTTCCGTACAGGTTTCGTTGCGGTTTTGCTGGCACACTGTTCCTTCCGGTGATTGCTTTGGTAGGTGGGATCTTTTGCATCAGGACCACCATTGTATATTTGTTATTTTAGTTGTATCTAGTAAAACTCCATCAACCAGACTTGTATATTTGATAGAAATAGATGACCTGTGTATATTCTTTCGACCTTAGAGTCGATTATTATGGTTTTTCTCTGGGTTTCTTGATGATGTTGGATTTTTATCCTCGCCTTTCGGCGTAGTATATTATACTGCATTGTGTGGTTTTGTCCGTCGATTGACGAAGAGCTGGCTCCCGCTTGGGGATGCCTTTATTCATTATATATTCTTTATCAGGTTTTGTATCCATTTAGGGTCAGTATTTACAAAGGAAACTCTGCCGAATTTTTTAGAAAAAAGTTTAGGTTTTAAGGATGAAACACTTCGGCTTACGTTGTTAAACTACTTTCTTTAAATTGGTTTTTCCTTCACTCTACTGCTTTGCTTGGTTTGGATTTCTGGGTTTTGGCTTACTTAGATTACGTACGCCTCAAGAAGTTTCGTAGTTTAAGTACCGGTCATGTTCCGTACTTTTCGGGTCGTGACAAAGTTGGTATCAGAGCGTTAGGTTTTACCTTTTGGGTGTAGGATGACCCTTGGTTGATGGAGTAGGTGACTAAAGTAGAGTGACGTACCGTGTGTATGTTCCGCGGCATACTTACGATACGATACTCCGCTTAAGAAGCTTTAGGATGTACATTTGTTTGCACAGTATTATATCCATTCTTATGATCTATCCTCATCAGTACCAGTTAATATTTTTTTACTACGATTGTACGGGCAGAGAGAGCTGCGGCTAGAGTTGCGGTCAGCACGAGCTAGTCACAGACGAGGACTGACCAGGGCGTGATTGTAGGGACATACGATTGCATAGAGGCGTCGTTTTATTGTGTTTTCGCGCCATGAGCGTTTGATGGGTCGCTTTTACGAGATTACTCTGACTTGCAGATCAGCACCAGAGGATTGAGCCACTGATAGAGGCCAGCCAGATTGTGATGACCATTGATGTATTGCCTATTCATGATGATTGAGGCACTGTTCAGCGTGCAGAAGAAAGAGCCAGTAGTTGCTGCGAATGATGAGATATCGCCCCAGATGTTAGAGCTATTGCAGAACGAGTTGTACTTCGAGATATGATAGAAGATCGCTAGTCACCAGAGATGAAAGACTAGGACATATGATTCATTGCCTACCCCGATGAGAGGTCATTAGATTGATTGATTCCAGCTAGAGACGACTTCACGCTGATACGTTGAGAGTCGATATAGACGATCGAATGTCAGGAACCCATTTTCCAAGTTTAAAGTATTCCGAAAATAATGCAAGTAATTCTACGGACCCTCTAGAAGAACGAAACCCTAACTCAACATAATGACCACGTGAAAGCCTTTGAACCTCAGGGTTTGCGACAGTTCCGCGGTGCCATTAATGAGGCTTGGGTTTGTCCTTCTATAGTTGGTCCATAGGTGTTGTGGCATGTATTCGATACTACTAAACTGTACCCAAGATGTTGAGCTCTTGGGGGATTATGGAGCCTTGACGAGTCGATCGAAAAGTTCGACATCATTCGGATATCATGTGATAGGATACATTGCTTGGGAGACTCCCGATACGAATATAGCCGTTGGAGCGCAGTCCATGCAGCCACGAGGAGACGAGTCCGAATCAGTCGACATTGGAGGAAAGTGGAGTAAGAGGTTCGTATGAGATCGTGACGAGAGGACGTTCCACTCCGCTGACATCAGAGATGTGATACGCAAGCAGAAGAGTTGTCTATAGGTATATCTTCCAGGAGGAGTCGTGATGAGTATGCAGCTATTCCGGAATAAGAAATAGACAAAGTAAAGATGATGACTTCCGGGCAGTTCAGCAGAAACAAGATTGGGGAGAGACCTTGACAGGACCTTTCTAGAAATACTATACGAGAAGACTAGGACCTAGGATCAGTCATATTGCACACGCCCAGCAGGCCAGAGTTCAGCATCGCCGACGAGACATGTTATGAGTGACCATAAGAGTTGGCTAGATATCTTTCGAGGACGTGCCAGAGCGGACTACTTCCATTATAGTTTCTATATTGGACCGTTGAGCCGGGGAGCTATGTACTTAGCAATTCATAGTGAGAGACAAGAGCCTAAGGGCACCAGACGGCAGGCCAAGATCAGGAGGCAAGTAGATATCTTGCTCTGCAAGCATTGGATGCACCGACACCTTCTCGACCTTGAAGAAACGATATATCAACGATAGTATTTACGATTTATGATTTTGTGAGTTGACTATCACGTATCAGTCACTTTGGATTTCGGTATTATTGGTGATTTATTGCATGATTGAGTTTTGATGACCGAGTTTCGTGATATTTGCTTTTATGCACCATTGTTGCACCTACTGGGTATTTACGTTTTTGTGCATAGTTATTGCACTTGAGATATGCATTTTTATATACTGTCGTGTTGATTTATGATTTGTGCGTATTTATTGCACTTGATGTTGATTTAGAGCCTTGGCTGCACATGTTTATGATTTCATGGATTTCATACAGTTGGGTCGATTCTGTGCATATGGTACGCACACGATTTGGTTTTTGCACTCGGTATAACTTACATGTGCTTGTAGTGCATTAGTACGTGTTTTGTATATGTAGTTGCACGCGTTTTTGGATTTTATACACCTTAGTACACTCGGTGTTGTTTTTATACGCATTTGAGTTATTGATGCATCTCCGTGCACTGGATGCACTGGATTTGGTATTTTGTACACTGGATGCACTGTATTGGTATTTTGTGCATTGGATGCACTGTATTTGGTATTTCGTGCACTGGATGCACTGTATCTGGTATTTCATGCACTAGATGTTAGTTATTTTTATGCCCTAGAGGCCATTACTGTACATAGGATGTATATTGTAGTGGATGCTGGGACATATATAGGGAGGACTTTCTTGCTCGACATGATAGTATGCTATCTGGTTACTCTTTACCTTAACGTGTACACTGATTGTCTCTCTGTTACATGTTGGTAAATCACTTAGGATGTGTACTTGACTACCTGGACTATGATGCGGATCATACTAGTGGGGACATGGTAGTCCATAAGTACATCCTTCAAGGTCCCTAGTCGTGGGTGTATCGAGACAGGGCATCGATATACCAGAGTAGACTAGCGTATACCTTCTCGACCCATACAGATGGGCGATGGATGATCCCATATCCATTGGTGTTTGACATCAGAGATGATATACGGGTGCTCAGTGGAGACTGGGTACACTGGACGGACTCGCCGAGAACTCCCAGATGGTATTATACCTTACGTCAGATGGCAGTTCTCTGGTGACACTGATACAGAGTAGTCTGTTGACCCGAGATCGTCATAGAGTCTTGTGTGGTTCCCAATGTACTTTGATTTCCACCTTACCACGTCCAAGAGGGCATGCAAAACGGTGGTTTTTGGGTACAGTCCCGAATCACATGGAGGCAATGAGCGATAGGAGGGGATTCGTCTCTCCCGGTATAGGGAGTTGATGTTGCGCTGTGTTCGATTGGCTATAACCGGAAATCCCTGGCCAGGGTTACTGAGAATTACTGGTAAGTGTTACCAGTAGTATCTCGAACTGTTATAGACCTTATATCGACATGACTTATCGAGCTATTCGGGTCTGACGTTTACCACCCCTAGGCGAGATATGCGACATATCAGACGATCAGACCGGACTGTACGGTAAGTGTTACTGGTTGGATTCACAGGAGTGTGAGCGGGCTTGCTCGTCGATCTTCTGATCGCTCAATACCCGGGTGGCCGTTACGTTTAGCAGACCGCTTGCGGCTTGTGGGTGCTTGATATGATCATCATCTGCTGCCGGCGTATTGACGAGTCTTTAGAGTCCTACACAGAGGTTTCCTGGCTCAAGCAAAACGAAATAGGAGCGCATATGAGATATGTGCGGGACCGAGAATAATGCGTGTATGTGATACCGTATTCCATTCTCGCGATGGATGTATCGAAAGGTTATATGCGATATGACCTAATTATCGAATCAAGGGTTGATTCGGTAAGCCGATACATAGGATACTAGTCGGTTATATGCGATATGACCGGATCGTTAAATCAAGTGTTGATTTAGTGATTTAATGTATAATTATATATTTGATATATTACTTTGCATTAACTAGTATTGGTTCACTTTAAATGGATTTTCTCACTTGAATTGTGCAAGTTGTATATGTGATATACTTTTGTGCACTTGATTGTATCATGTTTGATGATACATGTTAACTTGGTCAAGTGTAAAGATTAAACCATGGTTAGTTAATGGTTAGGGTTTTCATTTATTCTTTCATTTATCTTTTAATTTGGATTAAAAGAAATGAAAAGAGAAAAGAAAAACAAAAGCGGTTTCTTTCATGAAGCTTGTTGAAGCTTCATGAAGCTTTGACCAAAGAAACCCTTTTGTCTTCATCTCTTTAACCCTAACCATTCATTTAACTATAGTTAGCTCTCTACACTTTACCATGGTTACAATTATGATAAGAATACATTTTCCTTTCTATTTTTAAATGACTTATCATAACATTTTCTTCTTCTTCTTCTTCATCTTCTACTTGAAGAAACCTTGACTTCATCAATGGTGATTGATGAAAAAGAGTGAGAAATCCAATTCTAAAGAGAACCCACTTCCTATTTCTTCATCCTCTACCTCTTGCCAAGTAGTAGAGTGTGTTTCCTTCACAAGTTTTCATGGCTTGGTGAAGGTGGAGCTTGATCTAGTGATGCCTCGACGTAGATCATCTTCGGCATCGTCGTCGATGACCTAGCCCGCTTTTTCTCCGATGAAGCCGACGCTAGAGCCCAAGATCCGTCTTGTACAGCGAGGAGACATCATCGCGGAGCCATGGAGGTGGAGAACCGGATCTACAAAGGTTGTATTTCAGTTTACTATTTAGTTAAGTTGTTAACTAGTTTCTTTTTCGCCTAAACTTCTAGCCAACGATCCGTATTAGGGTTTTTCGGCACTTGTAAAATTTGAAATTAGCATGGTTGATGCCTTATGAGACCTCATTAGAGTGCCTAGGAACCCTACAGTGGTATCAGAGCCTAGCTAGAGCCTTAGGCGATGCGTAGACAGAGTTAGAAGTCCGATCGAACCGAAACCATAACACAAAAACGGCTCTCTGTACATTTTTTTAAAACTGGGTTTTTTCCAAATTAAAAATATGCAGAAAAATCAGCAGGTATTTCTAAGAATTACTGTGAAGTTCGAGCTCATGAATCGCTTAAAGAGCGGCGGAACCGCGGCAATATCATGCCTATTGCGGCGGTTACGCGGCTAATTTGTCTCTTCAGACAATTATATTTACACAGTAATTCCTAGTATTTAATGTTGAGTTTTCTGGGAATTTTTAAATTATACTCAAGAGTTGAGTATTCTGGGTTGTATTGGGGGTTCGTAGATTCGATCGGATTTTCGGACTTTGTCTATATGGATTCCGGATAATTTTAAAATATGTTAAAAAGTTCGGCCGGATATAAATACCCACTTTTTCCCCTGTCGGGAAATTTCCAAGTGTTGGATTTTTCCTTAGTTTAACGACGTTCTAAGTAGTGCAAGTAACGCGATGGACCCTCTAGAAGACAACAAACCTTAACTCGATTATGTGACCGTCTTGAAGTGCCCTTTGAACCTTAGGGTTTGGGGCAGTACGGCGTGCCACATGTGAGGCGTTGGCTTGACCCTTCTACGGCTGGACCGTTGGTACTGAGGCACGAAGTGAATGTCTTTAAACTTATTTCATGTGTTGATCTGTATCGGGAAAACTTGGGTGTTCGATTGTTCGATCGGAAAGTTTAACATTTTCTATTTATCTGGAATGTGATACAATAATTGGAATTCACAAGTAGTTATGAGATAACTGAATGAATGTTATAAACACAGCACTCTAGTCTCAGTTGATCGGTTGCCACGGAATTTTGATGTGATCAAAAGTCCGTCGCAATCACGTAGCGTACGCGGATACTCGCCGGGTAAACTTAATAGACAGCCTCACTCCATAGCCCCGACCAAGTGACTGTAGGAGAACCCTGTCGCCGAAAGCATCCGTTAGGGTGCTCGCGGCAGCGGTGTTCCGCCTTGGTGCACTTCGTCGACGGCGTCAGGGGTGCGGCCGCCTACTAAAGTTTGCGACGAGCATTCGATCAGGATGTCGGGAATCTTTTTGAATTGCCCGACTTGATATTGAAAAGTGTTTTCGATTTTGAGACTAAAATGCGGGGTTTATAATTGTTAGGCATGCGATGTCTAAGGAATTCATTTGATTAGGCATGCGATGTCTATGCAGGTTGCGGATTCCAACTGTTGTAGTTTTACACTTTTTTTTCTGTGACCGTAAGTGTAATATGTGATATCGCCGGTTTCGTTGCTATATGTCAACGACAATTGGGATGCGCATATTTACTTACGTTGATGACATGTGATGTTATGTGTTGCTGGATATGTTATATTGGATCGTCGTGATTGAATAGCCGGGGTTTTTTTATGTGAGATGAGTGTTTTTCATTTTCATTCATGTAAAAACTTGTATGTAATATTCTTTTATTGGGGCACTTCCAGGTTGCGGAAGTTGTCACCCTTTGTATATTATTTACTTTTCCGCACTAGGATAGACCCAAGGAGGGGAGCACAAGTAACCGGGTTCTAGAGTCCAGTGGAAGACCAACTCGAGGAGTCTAGTCCGGGTCTCCTAACTCTAGAATTGGTAGGGTTGCTTGCCGCTCTCGTAGGGGTCTAGGGGTGTGGGTTTAGCTATTCATCATGACCGTGGAATCCGTGTTTTATATTGGCTCGTATTGAAAACACGGACGTCCTAGTATATCCAATATTTCATATGTTTCTTCTGCTGCGATATCTGTGATGTGATCATGTGATGTTCTATGATAGATACTGTATATAGTATATATGATATATTATATAGATGTTATTTATGTTTTACACCCGTGCTAGCCCTGCCCCGCTCTGCCGTTAGTTACCTAACCTAACGGTGCACGAGGGGACATCGAGGCGAATGCGGATGGCATAAGTGTACGTCGTATTTATCTGTGATGTTTAGGTACTTAAATGATGGGACTTCATTAATGTGATTAATGAAATAAAAGAAACCTAAGATGTTGTAGAATCGAATTTCAAAAATAAAACAGGTAGCTACAGTTCTAGCTTTGCACAGCGGTATATGTGATATATCCTGCACCTTATTCGATGAGGAAAGGACCGAGATCCCTTCACCGGGAGTGACTCCTTTAGCAATAACTGGCAGATGCTACACACTCGGTTTGTCTTTTGATTGCTTTTAAGAGATTTTGCTTTGCACAGTGATATATATGATATATCCCGCACCTTATTCGATGAGAAAGGACCGACGATCCCTTCACCGGGAGTGACTCCTTTAGCAAAACTAGAAAAGCTTCAAAAAAACTCCATTTCAAAATTCATTCGATCCTACAACGATATCAAGTTCATTACGCAATAGGTTTTCAGAAAAACCTGTCGTAGCCCTCCGTCATTTCAGATAAGTCCTGTTTAGTATTCTTACTGCATTTGTTGACCTTGTCAAGGCGCAGTGTGCGGTAGCTAACCAGTATTTATCTGCTTATGCATATGATGCAGATTGGGTTAGGGTAGTCGTGTGGCCTTGTTGACCTTGTCAAGGGTCGTGCGGGTGGGTTTGATTCAATCAAGAAATGACGGGTTGAACTTGACTTGCGGTCTATGGTTTGTTGACCTTATCAAGGTCATAGATCGTTCGTGGCAAAATATTATCGGGAATTTCAAGTGTTGGAATTTGCAATGAGATTGCATACCTTCTATGAGATAGTTGTATCCCGATACCCGCTGCGAGTAAGAGTTACTCCTGGGAGAGTTTTACACATTACAATTAGCCGATCAAGTAGGTGTCTAGAAAGGTGTTAACGAGATTACGCCTCTGGAAAAACGAGGTTTACATTAATTAGGTTCGTGCGAAAGCACGGGGACCTCCCTCAAAGTACCGACACTGGCCTGGCTGAAAGATTGGCGAACTTGTAGTGTGTAATTAATCCCGGCTAGTCTTTCCTTTTAGGGTTTGAAGGAAGATTTGATAAAAAGCAGTGGGTGCCGTCCTGATTAGATAAATTATAACCAATCTATTCTTGAAAGAGCGCACGCTGAGTGTTTTCTTCTCTCTCTCTCCAGGTAGCGACCATATCACGCCTTAATCAAGATAATAATACGGAATATTGACCGAACCCGCTTGTTATACTGAGCTAGGGAACGTTGGTCCCGCTCCAACTTATAATTGTTATAAGACAGAGCAGGAAATTGGGGAATACCAGATTTCCCGTGCCGCCCAAACGAAGAGAGTGCATGCTGATGCATCATCTTCGGGTGTGTTCATTACAAAGAACTGTTTCTCAGTATCCTCCGCATCCTGGGTATATGATACCGGATCAGGATCCCAGATATGTAATCTGTTACATAGGGCTGCAGAAAGGTAGAAAAACTGAGAACGGGTGATAAGTTTCATGAGGCAGAAAATGGGGCAAGTGTTGCAGCCAAGTCTGTTGGTCACTGTCACCCTGTATTACAAATATATTGATTCTGAACAAATGTTATTAGATACCGAACATGATATACAAAATCATATCAGTCTCTTTATTAGTAAAGAAATGATAAAATTTTGTATTGTTGGATAATGTTTTGAACATTTCCTATATCAAAAGTTGATCGGTTCAGGCACGTTATCTAAAAGCATTGATGTTCTAAATCAAACTACAGTTCTTAGTATATGGAACACACATAAGAGGAAGAGTTCAGAAATGAACGAATCCTTCTTGAGGCATTGTAGACTAGGTCATATCAATGCAACCCGACTAGCTGAAGTTACATGAAGATGCATATTTAAATCATTGAATCTACATCTTGTGAAACTTACCAGTCATGTCACAAAGATATAATGACACCAGCTCCGTTTACTGAAACAGAGAAAGAGTTAGTGAACTCTTGGGATGATACATATTGATGTATGTAAGTCCCCTGTCTACACATGCCAAAACCGGTTCTTTATACTTCATTACATTCTCTGATGATCTCTCAAGATTCAGACATATGTTCCTGTTGAAACACAAGTCCGAACCTTTTGAGATATTCACAGAATATGATTTAGAAGTAGAGAACCAAAATACGGGTATAAGTATTATGTCCTGTGATGAGATCAGGGAGGAGAATACTTGTGCACGAAATTCTTGGACTATTCTAAAGGGGAATGAGATTCTCTCTCAGCATTACTCCTCCGTATACACCATGGCACGATGGTATATCGGGGCGGAGCAATCACACCCTATATGATAAGGTGTGCTCTATGATGAGTACTACTGAGTTACATATTTCCTTTTGGGAGTTATGCGCTTGAGAAGCTGCATACCTATTGATAAGGGTTCAAATCAAATCAGTTGCCTACCACTTCATATGTGATATGGAAAGGGAAGAGCCCATGTCTTAAGTCAGTTAAGATTTGGGGTTGTCCGGCCTATGTCTAAAAGCAAAATCGGGACAAGCTCGAGGCAAGGTCTGTAATGTAGAACTGGAAAGGTTCCAGCTATACAAACTACAACAGATGATTTGATAAAACCAAAGGATTCAATAGTTACCAATGAACCTCAGCCTCTCCGCCGACCTAGTAGGGTACCTCACCCACCTGAGAGATACTTCGGTTACTCTATGACAGTGGGAGCAAGGATTGCATCATGAGATGATGACCCAACTAGTTTCGAGCTGGTCATTAGGAGTGGGACTCTGTAAGAATGGCTGGATGCTTAGCGATCTGAGATGGAATCCATGTACACCAACAAAGTATGGACTTTGGTTGCTATATCTGAAGGGTTAAATCCCCATCAGCAGCAAGTATATCTTGAGAAGATTACTTGGTGTAGTTGGAAAAGTTGAGACTTTCAAAGCTAGACTTGTTAAAGGTTTTCGTCATCGACCAGGCGTGGATAATGATGAAACCTTTTCAAGTAGCTATGCTTAAGTCCATCCAGATCCTACTTGCCACGGCTACATACCATGACTGCGATATCTGGCGATTGGGTGTCATGACTGCTTTTCTAAATGATGTTTTAGAAGAGAGAGTCTATAAGTACACAGCCAGAGGGCCTCATAGACAGTGGGAGCAGCGGAAACGTGTGCAAGATGCTTTATAGGATAAAGCAGGCATCGCGGAGTTGGAACATCTGTTTTGATTTGTCAAAGAAGTTGACATCATCAAAATGGTAGATGAACCTTGTATAAACAAAAAGGTAGTAGGGAGTATGGTGACGATCCTCGTAGAGTACGTGGATGAAATACTCTTGATAGGGAAGGAGTTTCCTATGCTACGCTCGATCAATCTCCGCTTATCACACTGATTCTCCACATAAGATCAAAGTGATACCTACTAAATCCTGGAATTTGGATCTATGAGATAGATCTAGTTGGATATTAGGACACTCACTAGTTGTAGTGAGATGGTATCAGTTGATCCTAGGGAAAATCACTGGAAGTGTTCCAGAGTGATAATGACGACTGAATGTCAGTCACAGGCATTGTCCTTACCCTTAGTAAAGGGACGGTATGTTGGAAGAGTTCCAAGATAGATACCGTGACATACTAGATGATAAAGGCTCGATACATCGCTACTTAAGATGCTACCAAAGAGGCAGTCTGGGAGTATATTGGTTCATGAGATGAACTACGTTCCTCCCATTGTGTGACAATGGAGTTGTGGCTTATGCCAAGGAACGTCCATCCCATCAGTGTTCCAGACATATTCTATGGCAGTATCACCTGATCATGGAGATGATTGATCTCCAGGGTGATCAAGGTTAGGAGAGTAGACTCAGAGGACAACACAGCGGATCCACTCACAAAGGCCTGTTCCCAGAGAGAGACTTTTATGGGATGGTTGAGTATGAGATACTGCAACCACTGCTATCAGATGGCGCTAGTGCAAGTAGGAGATTGTTAGTTATTTATATGCCCTAGAGGCCATTACTGTACATAGGATGTATATTGTAGTGGATGCTGGGACATATATAGGGAGGACTTTCTTGCTCGACATGATAGTATGCTATCTGGTTACTCTTTACCTTAACGTGTACACTGATTGTCTCTCTGTTACATGTTGGTAAAGCCCTTAGGATGTGTACTTGACTACCTGGACTATGATGCGGATCATACTAGTGGGGACATGGTAGTCCATAAGTACATCCTTCAAGGTCCCTAGTCGTGGGTGTATCGAGACAGTGCATCGATATACCAGAGTAGACTAGCGTATACCTTCTCGACCCATACAGATGGGTGATGGATGATCCCATATCCATTGGAGTTTGACATCAGAGATGATATACGGGTGCTCAGTGGAGACTGGGTACACTGGACGGACTCGGCGAGAACTCCCAGATGGTATTATACCTTACGTCAGATGGCAGTTCTCTGGTGACACTGGTACAGAGTAGTCTGTTGACTCGAGATCGTCATAGAGTCTTGTGTGGTTCCCACTGTACTTTGATTTCCACCTTACCACGTCCAAGAGGGCGTGCAACACGGTGGTTTTTGGGTACAGTCCCGAATCACATGGAGGCAATGAGCGATAGGAGGCGATTCGTCTCTCCCGGTATAGGGAGTTGATGTTGCGCTGTGTTCGATTGGCTATAACCGGAAATCCCTGGCCAGGGTTGCTGAGAATTACTGGTAAGTGTTACCAGTAGTATCTCGAACTGTTATAGACCTCATATCGACACGACTTATCGAGCTATTGGGGTCTGACGTTTACCACCCCTAGGCGAGATATGCGACATATCAGACGATCAGACCGGACTGTACGGTAAGTGTTACTGGTTGGATTCACAGGAGTGTGAGCGGGCTTGCTCGTCGATCTTCTGATCGCTCAATACCCAGGTGGCCGTTACGTTTAGCAGACCGCTTGCGGCTTGTGGGTGCTTGATATGATCATCATCTGCTGCCGGCGTATTGACGAGTCTTTAGAGTCCTACACAGAGGTTTCCTGGCTTAAGCAAAACGAAATAGGAGCGCATATGAGATATGTGCGGGACCGAGAATAATGCATGTATGTGATACCGTATTCCATTCTGGCGATGGATGTATCGAAAGGTTATATGCGATATGACCTAATTATCGAATCAAGGGTTGATTCGGTAAGCCGATACATAGGATACTAGTCGGTTATATGCGATATGACCGGATCGTTAAATCAAGTGTTGATTTAATGATTTACTGTATAATTATATATTTGATATATTAATTTGCATTAACTAGTATTGGTTCACTTTAAATGGATTTTCTCACTTGAATTGTGCAAGTTGTATATGTGATATACTTTTGTGCACTTGATTGTATCATGTTTGATGATACATGTTAACTTGGTCAAGTGTAAAGATTAAACCATGGTTAGTTAATGGTTAGGGTTTTCATTTATTCTTTCATTTATCTTTTAATTTGGATTAAAAGAAATGAAAAGAGAAAAGAAAAACAAAAGGGGTTTCTTTCATGAAGCTTGTTGAAGCTTCATGAAGCTTTGACCAAAGAAACCCTTTTGTCTTCATCTCTTTAACCCTAACCATTCATTTAACTATAGTTAGCTCTCTACACTTTACCATGGTTACAATTATGATAAGAATTCATTTTCCTTTCTAATTTTAAAAGACTTATCATAACATTTTCTTCTTCTTCTTCTTCATCTTCTACTTGAAGAAACCTTGACTTCATCAATGGTGATTGATGAAAAAGAGTGAGAAATCCAATTCTAAAGAGAACCCACTTCCTATTTCTTCATCCTCTACCTCTTGCCAAGTAGTAGAGTGTGTTTCCTTCACAAGTTTTCATGGCTTGGTGAAGGTGGAGCTTGATCTAGCGATGCCTCGACGTAGATCATCTTCGGCATCGTCGTCGATGACCTAGCCCGCTTTTTCTCCGATGAAGCCGACGCTAGAGCCCAAGATCCGTCTTGTACAGCGAGGAGACATCATCGCGGAGCCATGGAGGTGGAGAACCGGATCTACAAAGGTTGTATTTCCGTTTACTATTTAGTTAAGTTGTTAACTAGTTTCTTTTTCGCCTAAACTTCTAGCCAACGATCTGTATTAGGGTTTCTCGGCACTTGTAAAATTTGAAATTAGCATGGTTGATGCCTTATGAGACCTCATTAGAGTGCCTAGGAACCCTACACTAGATGCACCGTATGTGATGTTTCGTGCACTTGATGCACCAGATTTATATTTTTGTGCATTGTTGCACTAGACTTGCATTTCGTGCGTTTATTGCACCAGGCGGGTATTTCATGCATCAGTTGCACTAGATTATACTCAGTACCTTGGTTGCACTTGATTTATGCCCTTGAGCATTCATTTTACCAGATCTGTGTTTTCCGGCGCATTGGTACTTGATGTTCGTTTTCGTGCATGTTACTGCACTCGACGCTTTTTACGGACCTGTCACGCTTGGGTTGGATATTGCGCATATTAGGCGCTTGATTGTGGATTTTGTGCGCTTCTAATGCACTCGAGTGAGATTTTACTTGTGCGTGTTGGATGCCCTTGGTTTATATTTTAATCGTGCATGTGGGATGCACTTGATTTCGATTTTCATTCGTGCCTGTTGGATGCACTTGATTTTGATTTTATCCGTGCATATTGGATGTGAATTCATTCGTGCAGGACAGATGCACTTGATTTGGATTTTCGCGCATGTTGAGCGCATGATATGAGGTTTGGTTTTGTGCACACCGGGTGCACTCGGTTGGGGTTTTCATTTATGCATGTTAGTTATACTGGATTGAGATTTTATGCACCCCAGTTGCACTCGACTTCGGTTTGATGTCATGCGAGATGTTGATTTGATTTCATGCCTAGGGTATGTATAAGATTTGACTTGTGCTTTCGGTGTAGTTTCCATACACTTTTAGTATTTTGATTTGATTTTGGGCACGCTGATGCATATGGTTGTGAGATTTTATACCATGGTATACCTGATTGGATTGAGGTTTATTATATACCGTCGATTCGATTATGATATTTGATAGTGTTTCCGTGCACTTTGTGCACTTGATTGGGACTCTTGCGCATATTTGGCGCGCGTGATGCGATTTTGGTGCACGCCAGATGCACTAAATCGGATTCTTCGTGCATATCAGTTGCACCTGACTTTGCTGTCAGGCACATATGTTGCCCCTTGACAGGTGTTTCGTGCACACCCGTTGAACTTAGATGTTGTTTCTGTGCACATGTATGGCACATTCATGGATTTTGATTTCCGTGCGCACCAGACGCACGCAGCTTTCATATGCACGTTTTGGGATTGATTTCTTATGGAGCTGTACATTTTATAATATTTACTGTTTGTTTTCGTACTGAGCAGGACTAGTCAGAGGATAATACCCGGATATATTTTGCATGCATTGAGAGTTATCGAAGGGATTTCCAAACAGGGAGCTATAGTCTCAGTATTTACTTACGTGTCTGGTATGACACGAAACGTTTAGAACAAGGCAACCCTTCTAAATTATTTTCAAACGGCGGGACATACATATTAAACAAAGGATAAGTATATATATAGTTATTTTCTTACAATATACGTCCGCCACTGTGCCGCGATACGCGCATCACACAGCAACATGAAAAGTTTGGCATGCATTTCTTTCTGATGTTTACAAGTATGGTTTTGATGTTTATCATGATTGGTTTCGTTTTAGGCTTTGACATTGGTGTCTTCGCCATGACTCCGATGATTGCGGGATGCTTGACGGAGTTTTGATTTGGAGTTATCTGCTCGTCGTTCATGCGCATGCATTGCGCTATGATGCGTCTTACGTATTGATGATTCCGGAGTCCCGACGACTTGGACTTTTTGCTCAAATGTTTTAGTATTTGAGGGGTTTAAATTTAAATTCAGGGACCGAATTTCTTTACGGGGGAAAGATTGTAACATTTTAGGAAAATAAAATATTATTTTTGGGAATTTTTATAATTAAACAATAATTATTATGAATATTTTAATAATGCGGTATAATTAAATACCGATAAAGCGGAAAATATTTGGAAAATTATAGAAATTACTAAAAAGAGGGTGCTTTGTGTAATTTATGCAAATTATGAATTTTTTTGATTAATTGTATGCACTTTTAATGCTAATCGCGGTTAAATATCGCTAATCGCGCATTAAGCTTGTTTTGTGCCAAACATGCACCATATCATTTTTACATTGTGTTACATTTTCCTACATGGCCTTCTCTTCATTTTCATTCATGGTTTTTGTTTTATGTAAAAAGGAAAAGAAAACAAGAAAAAGAAAAGTCAAGAGGTATGGCCATGAGAGAGAAAGGTGAGGGTTTTTTTTTGACCAAGTGCCATTGCATTCATTCATCAACTTTCTTCTTCCTCCAACATCATGGCAGCACCTCATCTCTCCCTCTTCTTCAACCTCCATAACATCATCAAAAACAATCCAAAACCCCATCCCCACTTCACAAAAAACATGCACAAGTCTCCTAGCTACACTTTGAACAAAGAAAAATAGGAATTTGATGCTCTAGGGGATTCTTGAATCCCAAATGAGGTAATTCTTTCACCTAAAGTGTAGTAGTTCAACTCTTTTAGCAACCTTGCATGTTTAGATGTGTTAAAGTGGGATTTAGTGCACTTTGGAAATTACTGGAGAGGGTTTGGGTTTAATTTGAGTTGTGTGATGAACTTGAGTGTATTTTGTAACCTTAAAACCCCCCATGGTGTTATAAACCCAGACCAAACACTAATACCAAACTTGAAACCAAAAATACGGAAAAATAGAAACTTGTTATGTCGGTTTTGTGAACTTTTAGGGTGTGCAGGGAAATCTGGGATGACCTGGGATAATTACGTGTTAAGAAAACAACTTTAGTGACCTAATTAGAGCACTACGAGACCACCCAGAAAAAACGAACAAATTCCAACACCCAAGGGCTGAGGTCGCCGGAATTTAGGGGGTAAGGGCCGGCCACATGGGTGAGTTGGGTGCCCAGGTAGATTCTATAGTTCAAAGGACCCCTAAACATGACCCAGTGTTGTTTGCTTACCTTGTTTTCATCTTAATCAAAATCTGGGACTAGTTTCATGAGTGGCTGTTTTATTTCGGGGTTATGTTTTGCGTATTTTGAATTTTGGATTTTAGGAATTTGGTTTTGTATCGATCACTTGTCGTTTTTACGCCTATATCGAGGGTTATTTGTTTGAGTTGCGAGATGTAGACCATAGGTTTTGACCTATGGGTGATTCGTGCGACATTTTTGGTTTCGTGTGTCGTTTTCGTTTTGAATTGGATTATAATGCGATACGATACGTTTTAATGTATAGGTACCCTCAAGAGGACTTCGAGACGACAAGCAAGCGCATGGCAACGTCGGCATCGGCAAGCGAATAGCAGGTGAGTAGATTTATATCTATGGGGGAAGTCGGGTGGATGGCGTATAGCAACCCCGCAAAATTGTGAAAAATGATGTAATGTGATATAAATATACTTTTACATATTAGTGTATGATATGAACCTTAGCAATAAAAGCTTTAGGAGTTATGGGTTTAGTGTTAGCGAGAAGTGAAGAAAGGACTTTGGTCGATTTCTTAGTCACGAAAACCTAGAGTAAAGATTTGCATACACGCACATACACATACTCGCATACATTTACTTCCTTGTGCGTATTGGGGACATATATATATTGGTATTCGTATGCTTGGATGATGACGATGTTACATGATACTTGGGAATGAGTCGATATGATCGGGCATGATACCGTGAGATATTTAATATGTGACCGAGATATGTCATGATGTTATAGCGGATCGTTGGATGATGAAACCATATGGATGATATATATATATATATATATATATATATATATATATATGATAGTTGATATATGATCGAGATATGAGATGAGATATGTTATGATATTTATAAGGATCGCTTGGGCGATGTATACTTCTATATGATAATATGTGTTGATGACATCGAATTGTATGAGGCTTTAGATCAGTAGCCAGATCATGATATTGCTGATGATATTAGTAGTTTTATCGACTTAGATTAGTACCCCTGCTCACGATATGTGTTGATGTGGATACCAGATGAATAATGAGATAAATGTGATACTTGATCCGTACCCAGATTTGGGATGCCGTACGATAGTTTTACCGTACGAGATATAGTTATGAGGATAGATCTGCACTCTTGAATCGAGGATGTCATATTATTTATTGTATCGTACATGATACTATGATGCGAGATCACTGACTACTAGAGATATATATATATATATATAGATCGACTCAGACTTAAGTGGATTCCCTTACCCTTTTGACTGGGCTCTAGTCATACTCATTTTCAAAAGTGGAGAATCGTGAGAATTTTAAATACCTAACCGTATAACTCGTATTTTGGGTAGGTAGATTTTTCAATGTTGCTGTTACTACATCACCGTCTGTATATTCGTGATGTTTAATCGCATTGCATGCTTGTACATATATTATCTGTAATTATCATGAAACCCTGATGTCAGGACACCAGCACCATTATCGATGATGCGTATGTTCTACGTACACCTGCTTGCCGGCTCACACACATCATCATCGGTAATTGCCATGTCTCGTACACTTTAGAAAATACTATTCATGGACATAACTTGCTAATTAATAGTTGTAACATGTTATAGCTTTCTTATGCTAGTTAACTATTGCATTTATTGTATGATATCAGATGCATTCATATATTCATTGGTCATGCATTATTATGCAGATTTATGCCGGTTTTCATTGTCACTGAAATGGTGACTTGATGATTTCAGATTCGTCTTGATATTTTCTGGATTTGGAAACCGCATATGTAAGTTTTGTAAACTGATGAATTATTTTAAAGAGAAAAATGCGGTTTTCCTTTACTTGTTGAGTATTGTCCACCATGGTGTTTTCTCGGTTCTGAGATGTTTTCGAGACCCGATTCGAGGAGTTGGATGAATCGTCTCGGGTACATGGTGGGTCCGGTAAGGTACCCTGAGGCAAGAAGCTCGAGTTGTAGACGATGTGCCCGGCAGGGGCAGACTGCCTACCGGTGATTTTACCTGGCGCAGCGGATATCCGGAGGATACCGTTCGTGGTCGTGTGATTGATGATATGGGCCGATCCGGACTGACGGAGCCCGAGGTATTGAGATATCGAGACTTGAGACACTGAGATATTGAGGTTTGATGATACAGGCCAGTCCGGATAGCAAGAGCCTGAGGTATTGAGATATTGAGATTTATGTTTTATGTCGATGTTGGACACTGTTTTATCTATCGATTTCGTTGAAGATACGCGATTTATATACATACAGAAATCTCATTAAATAAAGAAAACAGTTTTTTCATTCACGATATATTCTGTTTCATTTGTAATGCATTCATACATCATATATCTGATATGTTGCTATCTGAGGTACTGACACGAGCATGTAGTATTACACTTATACATAGATGAACCAGGATATTTATTTGAGGATATTACTTGATATGACCTAGGATAGCGTCATGCATGCGATTTCTACTCGTAGATGTTTTCTACTCACGAGTTGGCAACTCACCCCCGTTTTGCTACAGTTCCTTGCAGGTTTTGCCGTACAGGTTTCGTTGCGGTTTGGCTGCACACTATTCCTTCCGGTGATTGCTTTGGTAGGTGGGATCTTTTGCATCAGGACAACCATTGTATATTTGTTATTTCAGTTGTATCTAGTAAAACTCCATCAACCAGACTTGTATATTTGTAGAAATAGATGACCTGTGTATATTCTTTCGACCTTAGAGTCGCGCATTGTATTATTATGGTTTTCCTCTGGGTTTCTTGATGATGTTGGATTTTTATTCTAAGTTTGATCCTCGCCTTTCGGCGTAGTATATTATATTGCATTGTGTGGTTTTTGTAGGATTCCTAGGCACTCTAATGAGGTCTCACAAGGCATCAACCATGCCCGTTTCAAATTTTACGGTGCCGAGAAACCCTAGACTAGATCGTTAACTAGATATTTAGGCGAAAAAGAAACTAGTTAACAACTTAACTAAATGGTAAACGGAAATACAACCTTTGTAGATCCGGTTCTCCACCTCCATGGCTCCACGATGATGTCTCCTCGCTGTACAAGACGGATCTTGGGCTCTAGCGTCGGCTTCATCGGAGAAAAAGGGGGCTAGGTCATCGACGACGATGCCGAAGATGATCTACGTCGAGGCATCGCTAGATCAAGCTCCACCTTCACCAAGCCATGAAAACTTGTGAAGGAAACACACTCTACTACTTGGCAAGAGGTAGAGGATGAAGAAATAGGAAATGGGTTCACTTTATAATTGGATTTCTCACTCTTTTTCATCAAACACCATTGATGAAGTCAAGGTTTCTTCAAGTAGAAGATGAATAAGAAGAAGAAGAAAATGTTATGATAAGTTTTATGATAAGTTTTTCTTTTAAAAAAGAAAATCATAGAAGACTTATCATAAACCAACCATGGTTATGTGTAGAGAGCAAACTATAGTTAGGTGAATGGTTAGGTTAGGCATAAAACAAAAATGGTGGACTATTTCAAAGCTTCATGAAACTTCAACAAATAAACAAAATTAGCCACCATTTTCCTTTTGCCAAAATGAAATAAACAAATCAATAAATGAATAAATAAATCAAACAAAACCCTAACCATTTACTTAACCAAGGTTTAAGCTTTACACAAACTCAAGTAAGCATGTATCATTAAACATGATACAATCAAGTGCACAAAAGTATATCACACATACAACTTGTGAACATCAAGTGAGAAAATCCATTTAAAATGAACCAATACTAGTTAATGCAAAGTAATATATTAAATATATAATTATGCATTAAATCATTAAATCAACACTTGATTTAACGATCCGGTCATATCGCATATAACCGACTAGTATCCAATGTATCGGCTTATCGAATCAACCCTCGATTCGATAACTAGGTTATATCGCATACAACCAATCGATACATTCATCGCGAGAATGGAATACGGTATCACATACACGCATTATTCTCGGTCCCGCTATGCGCTCTTATTTCGTTTCGCTTGAGCTAGGAAAGCTCTGTGTAGGACTCTAAAGACTCGTCAATACGCCGGCAGTAGGTGATGATCATATCAAACACCCACAAGCCGCAAGCGGTCTGCTAAACGTAACGGCCACCCGGGTATTGAGCGATCAGAAAATCGACGAGCAAGCCCGCTCACACTCCTGTGAATCCAACCAGTAACACTTACCGTACAGTCCGGTCTGATCGTCTGATATGTCGCATATCTCGCCTAGGGGTGGTAAACGTCAGACCCCAATAGCTTGATAAGTCGTGTCGATACGAGGTCTATAACAATTCGAGAAACTACTGGTAACACTTACCAGTAAATCTCAGCAACCCTGGCCAGGGATTTCCTGTTATAGCCAATCGAACACAGCGCAACATCAACTCCCTATACCGGGAGAGACGAATCCCCTCCTATCGTTCATTGCCTCCATGTGACTCGGGACTGTACCCAAAAACCACCGTTTTGCACGCCCTCTTGGACGTGGTAAGATGGAAATCAAAGCACAGTGGGAACCACACAAGACTCTATGACGATCTCTGGTCAACAGACTACTCTGTACCAGTGTCACCAGAGAACTGCCATCTGACGTAAGGTATAATACCATCTGGGAGTTCTCGGCGAGTCCGTCCAGTGTACCCAGTCTCCACTGAGCACCCGTATATCATCTCTGATGTCAAACACCAATGGATATGGGATCATCCATCGCCCATCTGTATGGGTCGAGAAGGTATACGCTAGTCTACTCTGGTATATCGATGCCCCGTCTCGATACACCCACGACTAGGGACTTTGAAGGATGTACTTATGGACTACCATGTCCCCACTAGTATGATCCGCATCATAGTCCAGGTAGTCAAGTACACATCCTAATGGCTTTGCCAACATGTATCAGAGAGACAATCAGTGTACACGTTAAGGTAAAGATCAACCAGATAGCATACTATCATGTCGAGCAAGAAATTCCTCCCTATATATGTCCCAGCATCCACTACAATATACATCCTATGTATAGTAATGGCCTCTAGGGCATATATATAACTAACAATCTCCCACTTGCACTAGGGCCATCTGTAGCAGTGGTTGTAGTATCTCATACTCAACCATCCCATAAAAGTCTCTCTCTCTGGGAAAAGGCCTTTGTGAGTGGATCCGCCTTGTTGTCCTCTGAGTCTACTCTCCTAACCTCGATCACCATGGAGATCAACTATCTCCATGATCAGGTGACACCGCCTTAGAATATGTCTGGATCACTGATGGGACGGGTGTTCCTTGGCATAAGCCACAACTCCATTGTCACACAATGGAAGGAACTAAGTTCATCTCATGAACAAATATACATCCAGACTGCCTCTTTGGTAGCATCTTAAGTAGTGATGTATCCAGCCTTTATCTTCTAGTATGCCACGGTATCTAGCTTGGAACTCTTCCAACATACCGTCCCTTTACTGAGGGTAAAGACAATGCCTGCGACAGATTTTCAGTCGTCCTTATCACTCTGGAACCCTTCCAGTGATTCTCCCCAGGATCGGTTGATACCATCTCACTACAACTAGTGAGAATCCTAACATCCAATTAGATCTATCTCATAGATCCAAAACCCAGGATTTAGGAGGTATCACTTTGATCCTATATGGAGAATCATTGTGATAAGCGGAGATTGATCGAGCGTAGCATAGGAAACTCCTTCCCTATCAAGAGTATGTCATCCACGTACTCTACGAGGATCGTCACCATACTCCCTACTACCTTTTTGTTTATACAAGGTTCATCTACCATTTTGATGATATCAAACTCTTTGACTACTTCATCAAAACAGATGTTCCAACTCCGCGATGTCTGCTTTATCCTATAAAGAATCTTGCACACGTTTCCGCTGCTCCCACTGTCTACGAAGCCCTCTGGCTGTGTACTTATAGACGTTCTCTTCTAAAACATCATTTAGAAAAGCAGTCATGGCACCCAACCGCCAGATATCGTAGTCATGGTCTGTAGCCGTGGCAAGTAGGATCTGGATGGACTTAAGCATAGCCACTTGAAAAGGTTTCATCATTATCCAGGCCTGGTCGATGACGAAAAGCTTTAACAAGTCTAGCTTTGAAAGTCTCAACTTCTCCATCTACACCAAGTAATCTTCTCAAGATATACTTGCTCCTGATGGGGATGTAACCCTTCAGATATAGCAACCAAAGTCCATACTTTATTGGTGTACATGGATTCCATCTCAGAACGCTAAGCATCCAGCCATTCTTACAGAGTCCCACTCCTGATGGCCAGCTCGAAACTAGTTGGGTCATCATCTCATGATGCAATCCTCGCTCCCACTGTCATAGAGTAACCGAAGTATCTCTCAGGCGGGTGAGGAACCTTACTAGATCGGTGGAGAGGCTGAGGTTCGTTGGTCTCTACTGAATCCTTTTGTTCTATCAAATCATCAGCTGTAGTTTGTATAGCTGGAACATTTCCAGTTTTACATAACAGATCTTGCCTCAAGCTTGTCCGGATTTTGCTTTTAGACATAGGCCGGATAACCCCAAATCTTAACTAACTTAAGATATGGGCTCTTCCCTTTCCATATCACATATGAAGTGGTAGGCAACTGATTTGATTCGACCCCTATTCAATAGGTATGCAGCATCTCAAGTGCATAACTCCCAAAAAGGAAATAGGTAACTCAGTAGTACTCATCATAGAGCACACCTTATCATATAGGGTGAGATTGCTCCGCCCCGATATACCATCGTGCTATGGTGTATTCGGAGGAGTAATGCTGAGAGAGAATCTCATTCACTTTTAGAAAAGTCCAGGAATTCTATGCACAAGTATTCTCCTCCCTGATCTCATCATAGGACATAATACTTATACCCGTATTTTGATTCTCTACTTCTAGCTTATATTCTGTGAATATCTCAAAAGGTTCGGACTTGTGTTTCAACAGGAACATATGTCTGAATCTAAAGAGATCATCAGAGAATGTAATAAAGTACAAAGAACCGGTCTTGGCATGTGTAGACAGGGGACCTTCATACATCAACATGTATCATCCCAAGAGTTCACTAACTCTTTCCTTGATTCCAATAAACAGAGCTATGGTCAACTTATCTCTATGACATGACTGGCAAGTTTCACAAGATGTAAATTCAAACTGATTTAAATATGCATCAATGTGCAACTTAGCTAGTCGAGTCGCATTGATATGACCTAGTCTACAATACCTCAAGAAGGATTCGTTCATTTCTGAACTCTTCCTCTTGTGTGTGTTTCGTATACTAAGAACTGTAGTTTGATTTAGAACATCAACGCTTTTAGATAACGTGCCTGAACCGATTAACTTTTGATATAAGAAATGTTCAAAACATTATCCAACAATACAAAATTTTATCATTTCTTTACTGATAAAGAGACTGATATGATTTTGTATATCAGGTTCGGTATCTAATAACATTCGTTCAGAATCAATGTATTGGTAATACAGGGTGACAGTGACCAACAGACTTGGCTGCAACTCTTGCCCCGTTTTCTGCCTCATGAAACTTATTACCCGTTCTCAGTTTTTCTACCTTTCTGTAGCCCTATGTAACAGATTACATATCTGGGATCCTGATCTGGTATCACATACCCAGGACGTAGAGGATACAGAGAAACAGTTCTTTGTAATGAACACACCCGAAGATGATGCATCAGTATGCACTCTCTTCGTTTGGGCAGCACGGGAAATCTGGTATTCCCCAATTTCCTGCTCTGTCTTATAACAATTATAAGTTGGAGCGGGACCAACGTTCCCCAGCTCAGTATAACAAGCGGGTTCGGTCAAATATCCGTTTTATTATCTTGATTAAGGCGTGACATGGTCGCTACCAGGAGAGAGAGAGAAGAAAACACTCAGCGTGCGCTCTTGCAAGAATAGATTGGTTATTATTTTATCTAATCAGGATGGCTCCCACTGCTTTTTATCAAATCTTCCTTCAAACCCTAAAAGGAAAGACTAGCCGGGATTAATTACACACTACAAGTTCGCCAATCTTTCAGCCAGGCCAGTGTCGGTACTTTGAGGGAGGTCCCCCGTGCTTTCGCACGAACCTAATTAATGTAAACCTCGTTTTTCCAGAGGCGTAACCTCGTTAACACCTTTCTAGACACCTACTTGATCGGCTAATTGTAATGTGTAAAACTCTCCCAGGAGTAACTCTTACTCGCAGCGGGTATCGGGATCCAACTATCTCATAGAAGGTATGCAATCTCATTGCAAATTTCAACACTTGAAATTCCCGATAATATTTTGCCCCTAGCGTGCTATGACCTTGACGCATGCCAAACAACCCATAGTCCGCTAGTCAAGTTCAACCCGTACATTTCTTGATTGAATTAAACCCACCCGCACGACCCTTGACGCATGCCAAACAACGCCGTACGAATACCCTAATCCAATCTCATCATATGCTAGCAGATAAGCACTAGTTAGCTACCGTACACTACGCCTTGACGCATGCCAAACAACCGCAGCACGAATACTAACTAGTACTTATTTGAAATGACGGAGGTTTACGACAGGTTTTTCTGAAAACCTATTGCGTAATGAACTTGATATCGTTGTAGAATCAAATGATTTTAAAATGGAGTGTTTTTTAGGCTTTTCTAGTTTTGCTAAAGGAGTCACTCCCGGTGAAGGGATCGTCGGTCCTTTCCTCGTCGAATGAGGTGCGGGATATATCATATATATCACTGTGCAAAGCAAAAACTCTTAAAAGCAATCAAAAGACAAACCGAGTGTGTAGCATCTGCCAGTTATTGCTAAAGGAGTCACTCCCGGTGAAGGGATCTCGGTCCTTTCCTCATCGAATAAGGTGCAGGATATATCACATATACCTCTGTGCAAAGCAAGAACTGTAGCTACCTGCTTTATTTTGAAATTCGATTCTACAACATCTTAGGTTTCTTTTGTTTTCATTAATCTCATTAATGAAGTCCCATCATTTAAGTACCTAAACATCGCAGATAAATACGACGTACACTTATGCCATCTGTATTCGCCTCGATGTCCCTTCGTGCACCGTTAGGTTAGGTAACTAACGGCAGAGCGGGGCAGGGCTAGCACGGGTGTAAAACATAAGTAACGTCTATATAATATAACATATATACTATATACAGTATCCATCACAGAACATCACATGATCACATCACAAATATCGCAGCAGAAGAATCATATGAAATATTGGATATACTAGGACGTCCGTGTTTTCAATACGAGCCAGTATAAAACACGGATTCCACGGTCGCGATGAATAGCCAAACCCACACCCCTAGACCCCTACGAGAGCGGCAAGCAACCCTACCAATTCTAGAGTTAGGAGACCCGGACTCGACTCCTCGAGTTGGTCTCCCACTGGACTCCAGAACCCGGTTACTTGTGCTCCCCTCCTTGGGTCTATCCTAGTGCGGAAAAGTAAATAATATACAAATGGTGACATCTTCCGCAACCTGGAAGTGCCCCAATAAAAGAATATTACATACAAGTTTTTACATGAATGAAAATGAAAAACACTCATCTCACATAAAACCCCCGGCTATTCAAACACGACGATCCAATATAACATATCCAGCAACACATAACATCACATGTCATCAACGTAAGTAAATATGCGCATCCCAATTGTCGTTGACATATAGCAACGAAACCGGCGATATCACATATTACACTTACGGTCACAGAAAAGAAAGTGTAAAACTACAACAGTTGGAATCCGCAACCTCTTTAGACATCACATGCCTAATCAAATGAATTACTTAGACATCGCATGCCTAACAATTATAAACCCCGCATTTTAGTCTCAAAATCTAAAACACTTTTCAATATCAAGTCGGGCAATTCAACAAGATTCCCGACATCCTGATCGAATGCTCGTCGCAAACTTCAGTAGACGGCCGCACCCCCGATACCGTCGACGAAGTGCACCAAGGCGGAACACCGCTACCGCGAGCACCCGGACGGATGCGGCGACGGGGTTCTCCTATAGTCACTTGGTCGGGGCTAAGGGGTGTAGCTGTCTATTAAGTTTACCCGGCGAGTATCCGCGTACGCTACGTGATTGCGACGGACTTTTGATCACATCAAAATTCCGTGGCAACCGATCAAGTGAGACTAAAGTGCTATGTTTATAACATTCATACAGTTATCTCATAACTTCTTGTGAATTCCAATTATTGTACCCCATTCCGGATAAATAGGAAATGTTAAACTTTCCGATCGAACATTCAAACACCCAAGTTTTCCCGATACAGATCAACACATGAAACAAGTCTAAAAACATTCAGTTCGTGCCTCAGTACCAACGGTCCAGCCGTAGAAGGGTCAATCCAACGCCTCACATGTGGCACGCCGTACTGCCCCAAACCCGAAGGTTCAAAGGGCAGTTCAAGACGGTCACATAATCGAGTTAAGGTTTGTTGTCTTCTAAAGGGACCATCGCGTTACTTGCACTACTTAGAACGTCTTTAAACCTCGGAAAAATCCAACACTTGGAAATTTCCCGAAAGGGGAAAAATTGGGTATTTATATCCGGTCGAACTTTTTAACATATTTTAAAATTTATCCGGAAAGCGACATAGACAAAATCTGATACTCCGATCGAAACACCGAATCCCCAAAACGACCCCAGAAAATTCAACTCTTGAATAAAATTTAAAAATACCCAGAGAACTCAGCACTGTTAAATAGGAATTACTGTGCAAATTGGTAGGGCTGACGTCACACTTTTGCCGCGGAACCGCCGCATAATCTAGGCTTATGCCGCGGTTCCGCCGCGCATTAGAGGGATCATGAAATAAATTTTGCGCCGTAATTCTTATAATTCCCTGCTGAATTTTTTAAGCATTTTTAATGTGGAAAAATCCCTGTTTTTAGAAAAAGTCCAGAGAGCTATTTTGGGATTAAGGTTTTGGTTCGATCGGGTTTCAAACGTCGTCTACTCATCGCCTAAGGCTCTAGCTAGGCTCTGATACCACTGTAGGGTTCCTAGGCACTCTAATGAGGTCTCACAAGGCATCAACCATGCCCGTTTCAAATTTTACGGTGCCGAGAAACCCTAGACTAGATCGTTAACTAGATATTTAGGCGAAAAAGAAACTAGTTAACAACTTAACTAAATGGTAAACGGAAATACAACCTTTGTAGATCCGGTTCTCCACCTCCATGGCTCCGCGATGATGTCTCCTCGCTGTACAAGACGGATCTTGGGCTCTAGCGTCGGCTTCATCGGAGAAAAAGGGGGCTAGGTCATCGACGACGATGCCGAAGATGATCTACGTCGAGGCATCGCTAGATCAAGCTCCACCTTCACCAAGCGATGAAAACTTGTGAAGGAAACACACTGTACTACTTGGCAAGAGGTATAGGATGAAGAAATAGGAAGTGGGTTCACTTTAGAATTGGATTTCTCACTCTTTTTCATCAAACACCATTGATGAAGTCAAGGTTTCTTCAAGTAGAAGATGAAGAAGAAGAAGAAGAAAATGTTATGATAAGTTTTATGATAAGTTTTTCTTTTAAAAAAGAAAATCATAGAAGACTTATCATAAACCAACCATGGTTATGTGTAGAGAGCAAACTATAGTTAGGTGAATGGTTAGGTTAGGCATAAAACAAAAATGGTGGACTATTTCAAAGCTTCATGAAACTTCAACAAAGAAACAAAATTAGCCACCATTTTCCTTTTGCCAAAATGAAATAAACAAATCAATAAATGAATAAATAAATCAAACAAAACCCTAACCAGGGTTTAAGCTTTACACAAACTCAAGTAAGCATGTATCATCAAACATGATACAATAAAGTGCACAAAAGTATATCACATATACAACTTGTGAACATCAAGTGAGAAAATCCATTTAAAGTCAACCAATACTAGTTAATGCAAAGTAATATATTAAATATATAATTATGCATTAAATCATTAAATCAACACTTGATTTAACGATCCGGTCATATCGCATATAACCGACTAGTATCCAATGTATCGGCTTATCGAATCAACCCTCGATTCGATAACTAGGTTATATCGCATACAACCAATCGATACATTCATCGCGAGAATGGAATACGGTATCACATACACGCATTATTCTCGGTCCCGCTATGCTCTCCTATTTCGTTTCGCTTGAGCCAGGAAACCTCTGTGTAGGACTCTAAAGACTCGTCAATACGCCGGCAGTAGGTGATGATCATATCAAACACCCACAAGCCGCAAGCGGTCTGCTAAACGTAACGGCCACCCGGGTATTGAGCGATCAGAAGATCGACGATCAAGCCCGCTCATACTCCTGTGAATCCAACCAGTAACACTTACCGTACAGTCCGGTCTGATCGTCTGATATGTCGCATATCTCGCCTAGGGGTGGTAAACGTCAGACCCCAATAGCTTGATAAGTCGTGTCGATACGAGGTCTATAACAATTCGAGAAACTACTGGTAACACTTACCAGTAAATCTCAGCAACCCTGGCCAGAGATTTCCTGTTATAGCCAATCGAACACAGCGCAACATCAACTTCCTATACCGGGAGAGACGAATCCCCTCCTATCGCTCATTACCTCCATGTGACTCAGGACTGTACCCAAAAACCACCATTTTGCACGCCCTCTTGGACGTGGTAAGATGGAAATCAAAACACAGTGGGAACCACACAAGACTCTATGACGATCTCGGGTCAACAGACTACTCTGTACCAGTGTCACCAGAGAACTGCCATCTGACGTAAGGTATAATACCATCTGGGAGTTCTCGGCGAGTCCGTCCAGTGTACCCAGTCTCCACTGAGCACCCGTATATCATCTCTGATGTCAAACACCAATGGATATGGGATCATCCATCGCCCATCTGTATGGGTCGAGAAGGTATACGCTAGTCTACTCTGGTATATCGATGCCCCGTCTCGATACACCCACGACTAGGGACTTTGAAGGATGTACTTATGGACTACCATGTCCCCACTAGTATGATCCGCATCATAGTCCAGGTAGTCAAGTACACATCCTAAGGGCTTTACCAACATGTATCAGAGAGACAATCAGTGTACACGTTAAGGTAAAGATCAACCAGATAGCATACTATCATGTCGAGCAAGAAAGTCCTCCCTATATATGTCCCAGCATCCACTACAATATACATCCTATGTATAGTAATGGCCTCTAGGGCATACATATAACTAACAGTTTTGTCCGTCGATTGACGAATAGCTAGCTCCTGCTTGGGGATGTCTTTATTCATTATATATGCTTTATCAGGTTTTGTACCCGTTTTGGGTCATTATTTATAAAGGAAACACTGCTGAATTTTTTAGAAAAGACTTGAGGTTTTAAGGATGAAATACTTCGGCTTATGTTGTTAAACTACTTGCTTTAAATTGGTTTTTCCTTCACTCTACTGCTTTACTTGGTTTGGATTTCTGGGTTTTGGCTTATTTAGATTATGTACGCCTCGAGACGTTTAGTAGTTTAAGTAGCGGTCATGTTCCGTACTTTTCGGGTGGTGACAAAAAATCCCAACGCCGGCGGCGAATTCCAAAGGTGCTGGACCCAAACGCCCCAAGTGTGGGGGCATGATCGTACACACGGTTTACATGGCTTCCGGAAAAGAAGAAAGCCGTGCTTCTGTAGGTCACCGGCCGCATACTCGGTCGCTGACAAAAGCTCAGGTGCAACAACAAAAGCTCCAGGAGATGCTGACCAAATTGACAGTACTTACCGGGAAGAAAGAAAGTCCGGATACAACAGCCAAACAGCGCCGGGAGCAGGAGACCGTTATAGAGTTCCTGCGAAAGGTGCTTGAAAGAAAGGACAAGGAAGCTGCTGAGCAATCTGCTAACATAAAGCAGATAGCTCTCTTGTTCCAGGATATGGTTGGAATGATGATCCAGCCAGAACCCCCAGCCGAGGATCCGCCGATAATTATCAAGGATGACAGAGGGAAAACATCAAATCCTCTTCCGGCCTTATCGGCAGCCAAGGAGGAAACAATCTCCAAGGATTCTCTTGATGATTATATTGCTCAACAAATACGAGCTCATCAAGCTAGTGAAGGTGCTGGCGAAATCTTCAGAACCAGGCGACCATATCCAAGCTGGTATGACGAAATCAAGTACCCATCGGAATATACAATCCCTAAGTTCCATGTGTACAAGGGGACAGGCAACCCACACCAGCACGTCGCGCAGTTCAAAGCTCTGTGCGGCAACACTGAAGGCGACAACAAACTGTTACTTCGTGAGTTCGTTGGCAGCTTGTCAGAGACAGCCTTTGAATGGTACTTGGAGCTCCCAAATGACTCCGTGAGGACATTCACAGAGATGGAGCTGCTGTTCACACAGAGCTTTGCCAGCGCAAGCGAGCGCACCCCGATCACAGCATTAATCAATGCCAGGGTGAAACCAAGAGAAACCTGGGTCCAATATGCGATCCGGTGGCGGAACCTATGGTCAAAGTGCGAACAGCGCATTGAAGAATCTCCCGCCGTAGGCATGTTCATCGGGACTCTTGATCCTCAAACGATTGTGCCCTAATTCATGACATTCTTCAAGCCAACCACCTTCCAGGTTTTCATCGATAAACTGGCCCAAATGGACCAGATGGGCCACGGGCCTTCCTTCTCAAATAAGGACCCTCGAAACGCCAAGGGTAAAGGGAAAGCAGCCTTCATCGCCAACACTCAACAACAACCGAGCGACCCAAAACCGGCA
This sequence comes from Agapanthus africanus, assembly GCA_030015575.1. Taxonomy (NCBI): domain Eukaryota; kingdom Viridiplantae; phylum Streptophyta; class Magnoliopsida; order Asparagales; family Amaryllidaceae; genus Agapanthus; species Agapanthus africanus. The sequence goes on from CM057342.1 coordinate 630,931,413, forward strand.
GCTCGCCAAAACAACGCACGTCCACGCCTATCCTTGGAAGAAATGCTAGGACGCGCTTACTCGTTTCCCCGCGATAAGACGAGGAGACTATTTGAGTTGGCAATGCGTAACAAACTCATCACATTACCAAACTCACAGCGTCCACCGCAACCCGGCGACGTCAGCAACCCCAACTACTGCTCCTATCACGGAATGGTGAGCCACCAAATTAAGGATTGCTGCGTCTTCAAGAACTGGGTCGAGGACCAGTATCAACAGGGGAAGTTCGCGCTGTCTGAGAATTGGAGGGTGAACCCATCATAGAAGAACATTCCCAAAAAGGTGGATGCGCCGGGGGCCTCATGCTCGCTTGTGGAAGAAACTCCATGGGAAGTCATTCTTTCAGCTAAAACCAAAAGAATGCTGAAAAATCTACAAGCATGTCCGGCAGTCAGGTGGAAAAGCCAGCATGAACCAGAAATTATCGAAGGGATGCTGAAACCGCGTCCCATACCAAAAGTTGTTGATAAACGGCAAAATCCCCAAGTCGAGCCTTCAAAGTCTTCAAAGAAAAAGATGAAAACCAAGAAGCCTGTGCAGCCTGCCGAGTATGATGAAAATCGTACAAACCTACAAAAGTACATCAACGCGTTGGAAGAGTACAACCAAAAGGCGCGGACACCGGTCACCCTCGAAGAGTTCCTCAAGAATGTTCTTGAGAACGAAGATGGTAACAACGATGAGGAAAATGACTCATCAGAAGAAACCGAAGACTATGTAGAAAGTTTCCACATGGTCTCCCATTCGTCGTTAAATGGCGAAGAAGCTCCCTCAGCGTCAGAAAACAGCGCAGAGAAACTGGGGGCAGGATCGGCGCCAAAATCCCCGGAACTGCCAGAAGACCCGATCGATAAGCTGTTAAATGAAGCCTTTCAAAAAAGCAAAGCTGACCGAGAACGTGAAACAGCCATATACAAAAAGACTAAGCGTCAGCGTCAAGATGAAGAAGCTGCGGCAAAGTGGAGTCGTAAAGTACTCCAACCAAACCAAGGAATACATGTGACAAATAAGGGCATGATTATGGTAGAGAAGTGGATCGCCAAAGCCCTGTCAATGGGAATGAAGCTGCCACCTCTAGTAGGAAACACTCCCGAGGTCATATGCCTCGACGGAGAAGAATCACATCCAAATTACTGCCTATCATCGGAGGGTTACCCACCCCCAACGAGGAATGCAGTACCTTCAAGAAGTGGTGGCAAGGATATGTTGCCCATCAAAAAAACTTCAAGTGGATGATGCACGAAGCTCGTCGACAGCAAAAAAAGTGTGGCAAGTGCACGTAAGAAAACGATTGGCAAATGTCATATGGTTGATACCAGTCAGGAAGGGGACAAGCCCCAAGTTCTTACTTTCGGGAGCAATTTTGAAGATGAAATACCCCTCAGCCCGCTCTTCAAAGACTCCACCTACGAAAAGGAAGAGGAGGAGAAGAACTGCGAGAATATTCGGATGCGTAATCGCACTCTACCTGAGGAGAATCTCGGACCTACAAACAAAGGTTCAAGCAAAAAAGACAAAAGGGAAAGAAATAATCCCTGAGGAAATTACCCTCGACGGTGGAGTTGTCAAAGAGCTCGCAGCGAGGGACCCGCCTAAGAAAAATAAGGTGGATTACAACGTCCTGACACATTTGAGGAAAATACCCTCACAACTGAACATATTGGATGCTCTCTTCTTGTCCAAAGAAGCACGAGATTTTCTGATTAGGGCATTATAATAGCCCGATCAGTTCTAAGCTTTCTTCGCAGAAGAGAAAATGAAGGACGAGCTGGCAGAGGTCCACACGGCTAACATTACATTCAGCGATGAAGACCACCTCCTCAGTATGTGCAAACATAATCGCTCATTATACGTCACTGGGTACTGCCATGACATCAAGATAAAGAAAATCCTTGTCGACAATGGATCCTCCGTCAACCTTCTTAATGAGAGAGTGCTGAAGGAGATTTGCATGAACGTTCAGCACCTGGCTTGAGACAGAATTACCATCTCTGGTTTCGACTCACAGTCATCACGGACACTTGGGTCCGTAATTTTAACGTTACACTTTGGGCTGCTCGTCACCGACATCAATTTTCATGTCATTGACGCCAAGACTTGCTATAACGCTCTATTCAGCGGCCTTGGTTACACGAATACAACGTCATCCCTTCTATACAACATCAGTGTAGGAAGTATTTCAAAGATGGCTTGGAATATACCGTTATAGGGGAGCTAAACCCATTCTCGGTAAACGAAGTCCGAAAATATGAAGATGCAAAGTACTTCCTACCAAACTTCGAAGATACGGAAATGTGTCATAAGCCGGAGGATAAACTTGTTGGATATAGTGGCCTCTAAGTCAATTATTAGATCGCAGGTACGTGATTGCAATGATTGAGGGAGGACCTATACCGATAAAACAATCTTACTCGAGATGATAGTATGCTATCTGGTTTGTCTTTATCATCATGATAGAGCCCATAGGATTCTTGTTTGACTATCAGCAGTATGATGGCGATCATATATGTGGGAGCTGGGGTCTATAAGCACATCCTTAAAGTGTCCCTAGTCGTGGGAGTTTCGAGACAGGGCATCGATACTCCGGAGTAGACTAGTGTATACAGTCGAGACCCCGACGAGGGGAGGTGGCCGGTCTCACAAGCCACTGGTGTCAGTTGGATCACCTAAGATGTATACAGGTGCTCATTGGGTTATGAGTACACCGGACAGGACTCACCGGGAACATGCTAGTTGGTATTATACATATCGTCAGATAGCAGTTCCCTGGTGACATGTGTACAGGTTAGTTCATCGACCTGAGGTCGTCATTTGTCTCGTGTGAGTTCCCACTGTGCTTTGATTTATACCCTACCACGGGTCAAAGGAGTCGTGCAAACAGGTATATTTTGGGTACAGTCCCGAGCCACATTGGAGGAAGTGAGCGGATCTTCGGGGATTCGTCTCTCCCGGTATTGGGGGTGAGATCACGCTGTGTTTAGGAGAGCCATTACACGAAATCCCTGGCCAGGGTAATCGAGATTTACTGGAAGGTATTCCAGTAGAATCTCAGAGTGTTCTGGGCTGCTCTCTGACACGACTTATGCAGCTATTGGGGGTCTGACGTTTACCGACCCTCTAGGCCGTATATGCGATACTCATAGACGAATGTTCCAGACTGTACGAATATTGTCACTGTCAGGCTCAGTAGGGTTTATAGATGAGTTCGCTCGTCAGCTTCCCTTCCAATCAACACATAGGCAAAACGTTACGTACAGCTAGTACCTCTGACATGATAGTGGTTATACCCAGGGTCAGTGTATTGATGAGTCATTAGAGTCCCCCACAAACACTTTCCCAAGTTCGGGCGAAACGTTGTAGAAGCCGTATGGGATTATGGCAGGGTTCGGAAAATGCACGTGCGTTTTCGCACGTGTCATTTTTCGGGGAGATAATACTGGTAGGCTTTGGTTTAAGCCGGAACCCAGTATTATACTGTGTAGATATAATATCTTTGTCTCAGTTGCATTTGTATTCGGTCGTAATACAAATGCGGGTATGTTTATACCGATACGGGGTTATCCTGAAATTCGTTTCGGGATGATTTTTGAAAGTTGCCAGTTTCCAGTTTTCTATCAGCCATATTTAACATTCGGTTAAATACGGATTTATCTTTTCTCCTTGTGGTGAGTCAGTGTTCTAGAAGATTCTAGAGAGGGTGACAAGGCTTGTGACTCACTTGTGTCATTAATGGTTTATTAATGATGGAGGATGACTAGGTTAATTGTGATTGGTTTGCATTTATTGCTTTTAGTGATTCATGCTTTGTTGTTTGGTTATGATAAGGATGAATGCTTAATGTCACCACTTGAACACTCCTACACTCACCTCCCTTCTCTCCTTAAATTGGCCGGCCACTTCTTTGTGGGCAAGAGATTTTTTTGATTCATTCATTTTTGTGAGAAAAGATTATGATAACTTGTGTATGGAAATTTCATAGTTCAATTTCCATTCACCCGATTCCAAATGGCAACTTCTTTTAACCGTTCTTCCATAGTCTTGAACGTAACGAGACAAAGTATTCTACTCATTTTCTACTTCATCTTGGTCGTCTCTTTTAGCAAACTTGACGATCGAGTTGCCTCGGTTCAGAGGCGGGAGCCCGTTTAAAGATCCTTAGACGTGGTGCCACCTTGACGACGAGACCGGAGATCGAGCAAGTTCGGATCAGTTGCAACATAGCGTGGGATGATGGTTGAAGACCGAAGGACTCGGATCATTCGGTATAACAATTCTACCCTCTTTACAATTTGTTAGTTAAGATTTAATGGACGATCCGGGATATTGTACGCGATAGCGCCAGTCGTAAAAGTTTTGTTCCGTATATTGGCGTCTGTTAGATGGCCGGGGCACTGCCGTGTACTTACAGTGGTATCTGTTAGTTGTATGTATGCCCTAGAGGCCAGTATTGTACAAATGATGTATATTATATTGGATGCTTGGACATATATAGAGATGACTTTCTTGCTCGATATGATAGTATGCTATCTGGTTGCTCTTTATCTTAACATGTATACTTGTCTCTTTATACTGTCTTATAGTTACATGTTGGTATTGTTGGAGATAGTGCCTTCAGAGTCAATTATTAGGTCACAGGTACGTGATTGTAATGATTGATGGAGGACCTATCCCGGTAGGACAGTCTTACTCGAGATGATAGTATGCTATCTGGTTTTTCTTTATCATCGTGTACTGTTTTAAGTGACCTGACACGTCGCTATTACACGTTGATAGAGCCCCTAGGATTCTTGCTTGACCACCAGCAGTATGAGGGCGATCATATAAGTGGGAGCTGGGGGTCTATAAGCATATCCTTAAAAGGTCCCTAGTCGTGAGAGTTTCGAGACAGGGCATCGATTCTCCATAGTAGACTAGTGTATACAGTCGAGACCCCGACGAGGGGCGGTGGCCGGTCTCACAAGCCACTGGTGTCAGTTGGATCACCTAAGATGTATACAGGTGCTCATTGGGTTATGAGTACACCGGACAGGACTCGCCGGGAACATGCTAGTTGGTCATATACCAGACGTCAGATGGCAGTTCCCTGGTGACATGTGTGCAGGTTAGTTCATCGACCTGGGGATCGTCATTTGTCTCGTGTGAGTTCCCACTGTACTTTGATTACTACCCTACCACGGCTCAAAGGAGTCGTGCAAACAGGTTTTAGTTGGGTACAGTCCCGAGCCACACGGAGGCAGTGAGCGTATCTTCAGGGGTTCGTCTCTCCCGGTATTGGGGGGTGAGGTCGTGCTGTGTCTAGGAGAGCCATTACACGAAGCCCTCGGCCGAGGCAAGGAGATTTACTGGTAGGTATTCCAGTAGTATCTCAGGGTGTTCTGGGCTACACTCCGACACGACTTGTACCGCTTTTGGGGGTCTGACTTTTACCAACCCCCTAGGCCCGCCATGCGATGCTCATAGACGAACGGACCGGACTGTACGGATATTGTCACTGACAGGCTCAGTAGGGTTGTCAGGCTGAGTTCGCTCACAGACATCCCTTTTAGTCAGTACCTGGTAGCCCGTTACGTATTGGCTTATACCTCTGACGTGCTAGTGGTTAAATCCACAACCAAGGTGTTGACGAGTCTTTAGAGTCCCCCACATTCAGTTACTCAGCTTTCGGGCGAAAGGTTGTAGAGGCCGTATGGAGATATGGCAAGGTCCGATCAGATACGTGCGGTATTGCACGGATCAGGATCGGACAGTCTGTACTATAGGCCGTATGGTTATATGGCAGGGTTCGATCAGATACGTGCGGTATTGCACGGATCATGATCGAACGGATATTACTGGCCGTCTTTGGTTTAAGCCGGATCCTAGTATAGTACAGTGTAGATTTTGTCTCATTGCATTTGTATTTCGGTCGGAATACAAATGCGGGTGTGTATGCACAGTATTGGGGTTTTCCTGTAATTTATTACGGGACCAGTTTTCTGGAGTTGCCAGTTTGCTTTTCGTTTCGGCCGATTTCCTTTGTATCGTTCATTGGCCGAAGATTGGTGGAGGAGGGCTTATTTGCATTGTTGCAAATAAGTGGTTGTGGAGGGGGTCTTTGCTTTTTTGTTTTATCATGATGGTTTTCATGATGAGCACCATCACTTGACTTCTTCTTCTCATGATGGCTTGACTTTTTGAAGCCATCATGCATGAGATGATGGTTGCCTTGGAGTGTTGGATTTGTTGTGATCATTCCCTTTTTGCATGATAACCTTCTCTCTCTCTCCTTTGTATTATAGAGAATGGCTCCCATTATTTTTGAGACTCTCCTCATTCTCACCCTCCCTCTCCTCTAGTGATGGCCGGCCACCATGAGGGTGGGTTGCCCATTTTTGTAGTGGGGATTTTTGCTCTCTTGATGCTAGAAAAATCCCCAAGTTCCTCCACAAAAGTTCATACCTCATTTCCTCCACCAAAATGGCACCTCCATAAACCCCAAATGAGACACTAGTTCTACTATTTTCTACAGCGAATCTTGGGCACGTCGAGTAGCCGGCTTCGTGCCCGAGTTGCCTCGGCATTGAGGTGGGAGCCCGTAAAAGAAGTAGGCGATGTGGTGCACTTCCGGCGACGAGGAGGAGACGGGACATTCCGCAGGTGATCGGGACGATGACGAGAAGACCGGAGGACTTGGATCGTCGGTATATCTCTATTCCCTTTCTTGTAGATAGCTAGGACTAGTTAATGGTTCGATCCGGGTAGTAGTGCGCGGCGGTTTTCCAGTTTAAGAAAATTTAAAGTTTATCACCGCTTCCGCTTTTGGCCGTCGGATTGACGGCCGGGGCGCCGCCGTGCACTTACAGTGGTATCAGAGCCTCGCCATTAACTTAGTCTAGCTTGGTTTAATGTGTTTGCATTTCCGATCGATCAAAAAGTTCCAAAACCGTGTTTTTCCTATCGACAGTTTTCTGTTGAGAATTTTTGGTCTCGAAAAATTTTTCAGGTTGTAAAATATTGATGTACTGGAAAATCTAAGAGCTCTGTAAAAATTCGATGAAGTTATTCCACTGTGGGAGCGTGGAACCGCCGCACAAACCCCCTTTTCGCCGCTGTTCCGCCGCGCACTGTGGAGATCACTGCACCAAATTTCTACAGTGTCTTTGTGGGCTTAAAATTGGGGTTTTGGAACATTAATATTGGGCCCAGAATTTCTTGATCTGCTACAGTATTGTTTGGGGGCCCACTTGTTAAAATTTGATCGATCGGATATTTTAAACACATTATTTCACAGTATTTACATTATATCTGCGACCGTGAATGTCACTCGATCGGTAAATCCGGTCTAACTGCTATAGCCCGGTTAGACGGATTTGCGAACGTGACTTTCACGTTGATGTTCTGTTTTTGCTGTGATGTTGCGGATCGGTCGTGGGGGATAGCCTGGATGCAATGCTAGTACAGTTGTGATTGTATTATGTACATTTGATATTGCGGGGCGAGCGTCCGACATGTGGACTGCCGTCACTGCCTGTTTGTATTATTATTTTGGGGCACGACCTGGTTGCGGTCGATGTACCCGTTGTATGTATATTTTACTTTCTGTACTAGGATTGCCCCGCGGAGGGGTGCACGGATAGCCGGGTTCTGGAGGGCAACAAGCCCGCATCTCATGGCATTGAGACGGAAGGGGCTTCACTCTAGGATTGGCGGGCTATTCGCCGCACTCGTAGGGGGTACAGGTTGACCCAGGAGGGGTGCCCAAGTTACCGGATTCCGTGAAGTGCTGGGTGGTCCATTCACGTTGCTGAAGGGGGCTGCCTCGCTTCAGGTTTTGGCGGGTAACTTGCCGCGCCCGTAGGGGTCTAGGATTTTATTGCACAGGCTATCCACACGACCAGGGGAACGTCGGGTTTCAGCGGCTCTGTGAAACCCGGGGATCCCAGATATCTGTATTGTTTCTGTGATGCTGTACATTTCTGTGATGTTGCATTTCTTTCACGCCTTGAGCGAATATAATATATTGGTATATATATTAGTAGATGTTGTATATGTTTTGCATCCGCGCTAGTCCAGTCCCCGCTCTGTCGTTAGTTAGCTAACCTAACGGGTAATGACGGGACCCAGTGGCGAATGCGGATGGCATATACGTACATCAGTATATTTTCGTTCTTTTTGGTGTGATCAATTGATGGGACTGCATTGATTCGGATCAATGCAAGTTTAAAAGCAAACCTAATCTGATGTTGTTGGAACACTTTTCAAAAAGCTGTTATTGCCAGGACGTTCACTTTTGTTTTGCATCGCGGTATTCATTTAGAATATCCTGCTCCTCAGTCGACGAGGCAAGGGCCGAGATCCCTTCACCGGGAGTGACCCCTTGGACAAAAAGTTTGCGTCAGGGCATTAACTTCACTATAGCCGATTACTTTTGCTTTGCACCGTGGTATTCATTTGGAATATCCTGCACCCCATTCTACGGGGAAAGAGCCGAGATCCCTTCACCGGGAGTGACCTCTTTAGCAACGGTTTTCGTCACTATATTTTCAAAAAGCTATCAGTTCCTTCAACGATATCAAGTTCTTTACGTTAAAGGTTTTCGCCAGAAACCATTCGTAGCCCTCCGTCGTTTCAGACGGGTAGCACGTAGTATTCATGCTATGTTTGTTGGCCTTCGTCAAGGCATAGTGTATGGTAGCTGCTTGTTGCCTTTCTGCAGCATAGATAGATGCGTTGGTTTGGGACAGTCGTATAGCCTTGTTGGCCTTCGTCAAGGGCTTGTGCGGGTGGGTTCAAATCAACCTGGAGAATGACGGGTAGAACTTGACATGTGACTTATGATTTGTTGGCCTTCGTCAAGGTCATAAGAGCATGGGGCAGAAATCACATCGGGAGTTTCAAAAGAACTGAAACTTGCCAGATATGCGCATACCTTCTGGAGTGTGATACCGTGAGCGGATTCCGTCACGTTGTCATGCGATGAGAGTTGGATCCCGATTCCCATTGATGAGTTAGTTTACTCCTCGGGTGACCCCGACTAATTCTTCTTTCAGGTTTGGAGGAGAATTTGAGGTACAGTGGGAGGATTCCAGATTAGATAAATTGGTAACCATTCTGATCTAGGTTAGAGTGCACGCTGAGTGTTTCTTTTCTCTCTCTCTTTGGCAGCGACCATTGACCCGACCCTAAGACTATGACTCGGTGACCAAGTTGACCGAACCTTCTTAAACACCGGCTTTTGGATTGTCAGAGTTGCAAACCTCATTGCCACTCCTAAACCCTTTTCTCCAGGACACCCCGTTTTACTACGAACGTCCACTTCCATTGGACAAAACCATCGTATGGTTAGATACGAACTCGAAAGAATTTATTCGAGGATGGTTTCCGGTTCTGGAGAAAACGGATAGGATTATTCAGTTGTCTTTCCCTTTTACCCTCTCTCAGGTTACGAGTACTCCTTGGTTTAGGGGTAGTACACCTATTACGCAAATTGGATTGTCTTCTTCCAAACCTTAGGCTGGTGCCGACCGGTAGGGAATGAAGAAAACCAATTAGCATAACGATGGTGTGCAGAAGGTATTAAGTTCAGACAAAGCAAGGGATTAGTAAGAGGGCAAAGTAAATTGCAACAGATATTCACGACCAAACCAAATATTTCGTTACCACTCCCACATCACCTTTGTATTTCTTCAGGACACTCCGTATCACTACGAAGATCCACAGTTTATTTGGATACTCCATCGTATGGTTATATACGAACTCGAATGGAACTGGTTCCAGTTCGGGGATGGATTCTGGTTCAGGAGAAATAGGAATAAGGTTTATTCGGTTGTCTTTTATCTTCACCTTCTCTCGCATTGCGAGTGTTCCTAGGATTGGGACAGTACACCCATTATGCTTATTGGATAGTCTTCTTCCAAACCATAGGCTGGTGCCGAACGGTAGGGAAGGAAGAAAACCATTTGGCCTAAAGGGGTGTGCAGAAGGTAAAGACTAAAGACATATGAAGGGATTTGGAGAGGTGGCAAAGAACTATACGGTTACAGTTGTGAATCTAGAAGAGGCATTACTAGGAATACCAGAATACCCCATCGGAACATTTCAATGTTTCAGTTTCACTGTGTAATGTTAAAGGAAAACTGATTTCCCGATTAGATACTTACTCCAGGGTATGTATTTACCAGGTACGATTCTCACATCTGTATGGTTTTACAGATGATGAGTGGGAGTAAGTTATTGGGAATTGGGTGATTATCCTCATTATATCGGGATTCGTTGTAATCAGTGATATTTGAGGAAATCACCTGGGCTGTTTGCCGGTCGGCAAATATTTGGTTTTGAATATCCGCTGTTATGCACCAATTTCAAATTGATATATCTGTACGTCTATTTTCATAGAGTGAGATATACCTTTCTGAAATTATGTCTACGACATTTACCTATATCAGTGGATGGTTAGGTAAGGAGCATTAAACAGCGGTGTAATTCTTCTTAACCATAAGTACAGTTTTCAACCTACGACACACAGTGAATAAGTTATCAGACTCAAGGGACTTATACAGAGTATTGTAGTTTGTCCAGGGTCCATCAGGACAGAGGGGTTGGTTCTCGTACTATATTCGGTTTACTTATGACTTCTCTAGTTTTTAGACAAGTGTTTCGTGGAAACACAGGGTCCGAATTTGGAGAAGTTATAGGTATTTGAATAGAGTAGAGAACCAGGTGTAGCAAGTATCGGGATTCTTCAAAGTGATCGAAGATGTAGATACTTGTATGTGTTATTCAGTTGATAGTAGTGATTAAGAGAAATTGCTTCTCTTTCAGGTTACTCATAATTGGAAGCATTCCTAAGTTGAGTAACGCTGATCGGCCTCCTTCCATTTAGTTGACATGCACTGGAGACAGCTGCATGATTTGAATCTGGTTCAATTAAATCAGTGCCTCTGGTTCTATATTGGATATAGAACAGTTCATATCTTAACGATGTTTAAGGTACGGGGAGTTGTCCGGTTTATGATTAAAACCAGACACTGGACAACTCAAGGCACGTTTCTGTAATGGCTGTTTGTGGGTTGACCCAGGCTATGACGAGGATTGACTTTCTACCATCTGGATGAACAATAGCGATATTGTTCTAGACTCGCCACAGTTTTATTAAAAATGGATTTTTTTTTCAGAAAACAGTAGTGGGAGTATGGTAGAACTGGAAGTGATTCCAGAACCACAAACGATTACTGAAGATTTGATAAGGAACCTAAAGATTCAATCTGGATTGACATTCCATTGGCCACTCCGCAGATAAGGTGGGTAACTTCAGGCACCCGAGAGGTACTACGGTAGCCTCAAGGACGGTGACAGGGAAGTTCTTGTTTACCCACAATTACCATTGCTGTTGTTCCAGGGTGCGAGACCCGGCGGGAGGATGAGTATAGCGTCGTTCTAAACTAGTTTTAGAAGTGTACGTGTATATGACTCTGCCAGAGGGTTGTCGTAGTCAGTGGGAGCAGCGGAAGCATTGGTGGACAGGTAGCTTATGTCTATTTATAGACTAAAGCAGATGTAGCGGAGATAGATCATCTATTTCTGACGTGACAGTCATAGGTTTGACTTCATCAGAATAGGGGATGGATCTGTTGAGAAGGTAGTAGGGTGTGATATCCTGGTATATGGATGACATACACAGAATAGGAAAAGAAACTCCTATACTACAATCGGTTATACTTTGGTCGTCACACAGTGGTTTCTCCACATGGGACTTGGATTTTACATCAGACATACTGGTTACTAGATCTATGGTTTTAGATCTAGATTTGGGTGGTTTCCCAATCAGGGTACTTGACAGCATTCTAAGAGTATTTGGGATGGACGACTCCTGGCACGGTAGTGTACCTGCAGGTAATGGAGTCACCCTCTCCAAAGGTGTCTTACAGACTAAAGGGGAGAGGGACGGGCATGATTGGCAGATCACTTGCTCAGGCAATTGAGTCAATCGTGAGATGTCAAGTACCACACCAGATGTTGTTCTTGCACTAGATGCAATAAGTTGACATTAATCCAATCCTGGAGAAACAGTCGGAAGCAGTTTTAGAACATAAGTGGATGTTCTAGGGAGATGATAACGACAGCCTCATTCAGGAGACAGTTATCATTCCAGGCTTCCAAGGTGACATGGACGACAAGGAGGTTGTCAGAGTTATAGTTTTCCTTCTGATGAGGGGCAGTATTTTGGACAGGTGGTCCAAGGCAATACTGAGGGAGGCATGGCATGCAGGATACTGATTAAGTTCAGTTGACGATACAGTCTAAGAAGTTTGGATTTGGAGTTCATTTATGAGCTAGGTCCCATCAGACATCCAGACATATTCTGAGACAGGTATTGCTCTTTTCGGGAGATGGCTTTCTCCGCGAACTTGAGATATAGAGAGACATGGAAAGAGACAACAAAGCGGATCCACTCACTGAGGCTATTCCTCGAACGCAATGGTTTCGTAAACGAGCTTTGTGAGACTAACTAGTAGAGGAGTTGGGTGTTCGGTATCACACGGGCTGTGAGTATGCGACATCGCAATAATTAGCCTTGAGTGCAAGTGGGAGATTGTTGGAGATAGTGCCCTCAGAGTCAATTATTAGGTCACAGGTACGTGATTGTAATGATTGATGGAGGACCTATCCCGGTAGGACAGTCTTACTCGAGATGATAGTATGCTATCTGGTTTACCTTTATCATCGTGTACTGTTTTAAGTGACCTGACACGTCGCTATTACACGTTGATAGAGCCCCTAGGATTCTTTCTTGACCACCAGCAGTATGAGGGCGATCATATAAGTGGGAGCTGGGGGTCTATAAGCATATCCTTAAAAGGTCCCTAGTCGTGAGAGTTTCGAGACAGGGCATCGATTCTCCATAGTAGACTAGTGTATACAGTCGAGACCCCGACGAGGGGCGGTGGCCGGTCTCACAAGCCACTGGTGTCAGTTGGATCACCTAAGATGTATACAGGTGCTCATTGGGTTATGAGTACACCGGACAGGACTCGCCGGGAACATGCTAGTTGGTCATATACCAGACGTCAGATGGCAGTTCCCTGGTGACATGTGTGCAGGTTAGTTCATCGACCTGGGGATCGTCATTTGTCTCGTGTGAGTTCCCACTGTACTTTGATTACTACCCTACCACGGCTCAAAGGAGTCGTGCAAACAGGTTTTAGTTGGGTACAGTCCCGAGCCACATGGAGGCAGTGAGCGTATCTTCAGGGGTTCGTCTCTCCCGGTATTGGGGGTGAGGTCGTGCTGTGTCTCGGAGAGCCATTACACGAAGCCCTCGGCCGAGGCAAGGAGATTTACTGGTAGGTATTCCAGTAGTATCTCAGGGTGTTCTGGGCTACACTCCGACACGACTTGTACCGCTTTTGGGGGTCTGACTTTTACCAACCCCCTAGGCCCGCCATGCGATGCTCATAGACGAACGGACCGGACTGTACGGATATTGTCACTGACAGGCTCAGTAGGGTTGTCAGGCTGAGTTCGCTCACAGACATCCCTTTTAGTCAGTACCTGGTAGCCCGTTACGTATTGGCTTATACCTCTGACGTGCTAGTGGTTAAATCCACAACCAAGGTGTTGACGAGTCTTTAGAGTCCCCCACATTCAGTTACTCAGCTTTCGGGCGAAAGGTTGTAGAGGCCGTATGGAGATATGGCAAGGTCCGATCAGATACGTGCGGTATTGCACGGATCAGGATCGGACAGTCTGTACTATAGGCCGTATGGTTATATGGCAGGGTTCGATCAGATACGTGCGGTATTGCACGGATCATGATCGAACGGATATTACTGGCCGGCTTTGGTTTAAGCCGGATCCTAGTATAGTACAGTGTAGATTTTGTCTCATTGCATTTGTATTTCGGTCGGAATACAAATGCGGGTGTGTATGCACAGTATCGGGGTTTTCCTGTAATTTATTACGGGACCAGTTTTCTGGAGTTGCCAGTTTGCTTTTCGTTTCGGCCGATTTCCTTTGTATCGTTCATTGGCCGAAGATTGGTGGAGGAGGGCTTATTTGCATTGTTGCAAATAAGTGGTTGTGGAGGGGGTCTTTGCTTTTTTGTTTTATCATGATGGTTTTCATGATGAGCACCATCACTTGACTTCTTCTTCTCATGATGGCTTGACTTTTTGAAGCCATCATGCATGAGATGATGGTTGCCTTGGAGTGTTGGATTTGTTGTGATCATTCCCTTTTTGCATGATAACCTTCTCTCTCTCTCCTTTGTATTATAGAGAATGGCTCCCATTATTTTTGAGACTCTCCTCATTCTCACCCTCCCTCTCCTCTAGTGATGGCCGGCCACCATGAGGGTGGGTTGCCCATTTTTGTAGTGGGGATTTTTGCTCTCTTGATGCTAGAAAAATCCCCAAGTTCCTCCACAAAAGTTCATACCTCATTTCCTCCACCAAAATGGCACCTCCATAAACCCCAAATGAGACACTAGTTCTACTATTTTCTACAGCGAATCTTGGGCACGTCGAGTAGCCGGCTTCGTGCCCGAGTTGCCTCGGCATTGAGGTGGGAGCCCGTAAAAGAAGTAGGCGATGTGGTGCACTTCCGGCGATGAGGAGGAGACGGGACATTCCGCAGGTGATCGGGACATGACGAGAAGACCGGAGGACTTGGATCGTCGGTATATCTCTATTCCCTTTCTTGTAGATAGCTAGGACTAGTTAATGGTTCGATCCGGGTAGTAGTGCGCGGCGGTTTGCCAGTTTAAGAAAATTTAAAGTTTATCACCGCTTCCGCTTTTGGCCGTCGGATTGACGGCCGGGGCGCCGCCGTGCACTTACAGGTAAAGCCCTTAGGATGTGTACTTGACTACCTGGACTATGATGAGGATCATACTAGTGGGGACATGGTAGTCCATAAGTACATCCTTCAAGGTCCCTGGTCATGGGTGTATCGAGACGGGGCATCGATATACCAGTGTAGACTAGCGTATACGCATGTCGACCCATGAGATGGGCGATGGATGATCCCATATCCATTGGTGTTTGACATCAGAGATGGTATACGGGTGCTCAGTGGAGACTGGGTACACTGGACGGACTCGCCGAGAACTACCAGATGGTATTATACCTCACGTCAGATGGCAGTTCTCAGGTGACACTTGTGCAGGTTAGTCTGTAGACCCGAGATCGTCATAGAGTCTTGTGTGATTCCCACTGTGCTTTGATCTCCACCTTACCACGTCCATGAGGGCGTGCAAAACGGTGGTTTTTGGGTACAGTCCCGAGTCACATGGAGGCAATGAGCGATAGGAGGGGTTTCGTCTCTCCCGGTATTGGGGGTTGATGTTGCGCTGTGCTCGATTGGCCGTAACAGGGAAGTCCATGGCCAGGGCTGATTCAGAGATTTGGTGGTAAGTGTTGCCAGTAGTTTCTCGACCCGTTATGAGCCTCACATCGGCACGACTTATCGGTTATTGGGGTCTGACGTTTACCATCCCTAGACTTGATATGCGACATATCAGACGAGGAGACCGGACTGTACGGGAAGTGTTGCCGGTTGGCTCGACGGGAGTTGTAGCAGTTTCGCTTGTTCTCTTCTGATCGCTCAATACCCGGGTGGCCGTTACGTTTAGCTGACCGCTTGCGGCTTGGGGGTGCTTGATATGATCATCACCCACTGCCGGCGTATTGACGAGTCTTAGAGTCCCACAATGGAGTTACCTAGTCCAGGCGAAATGTTGTGGTGCGCGTATGTGATATGCGCATGGACCCGATTAAAATACGCGTATAGGATACCGTATATTGATCGGGCGGCTTGCTTTTGGTTAGGGTCGTATGTGATATGGCCGGATTGATAAATCAAGTGTTGATTTATCATTTAACCATTAGATTCTCACTAGAAATCCTTTCTTGTTTCTTTGGATGTATGGATGCATGTATGCATTCCTTATTGTTTCATGCACATATGGATGTGCATGCACACATACATACATACATCAACTATCATGGTTGATTATACATAGAAAATGGTGGATATATAAGACTCACACCATGGTTTATATTATGGATATTTATTTCTATTTTTGCAAAATCAAAAGAAAAGAGAAAAAAGGTGAATGATTGGTTATCTTCTACACTCTACTCTTGACCTAACCATTTTCACCTACCATTTAACCATGATTTATCTTCCTCTTCTCTTTTAACTAAGATGAAATAAATATCCATATCTATTAACCATGGTTTGAAATGAGAAAGGAAAATATATATACTTATGTTTTTCTTTTTCTCTTTAGAATGATTATTCTCTTCTTCATAATATCCATCATCTTCTTCAACCTTGAGCTTATGCTTTCTTGAATTTTCAAGTGAGCAAAATATTCATCAAAATAGGATTTTGAAGTGAGAAAGAGAACCACAACACCATTCTACCCAAGTCTAGCCCACTTTTTTAGAGTGTTAGCTTCGATTTTCATTCTTGATCTTGTGAAGTTGCTAGCTTGGACAAAGCGAACTCCGGGTGGATCATCGGTGACCTCGAGAAGTTCAAGCGGAGCCTTTTCAGACCCCAAGTAGCTGAGGAGTCTAGCGTAGGGAGCTACAAAGGTTGTACTCTCTAAACCCTAGCTTTTCTTTCATTTGTTGAAGTGATAAATTTAGAAACCCTAATTTTCTAGGATCGATCCGATGTTTGTTAACTTAGCACCCTAAAGACTCCACCTTTGGTTCATGTGATGCTTCAAAACCCTTCATGAGGTGCTAGGTAAACCTTTCATTAGTATCAGAGCCGACCTAGAACATTAGGCGACACTTTTACGAAGTTAAAACTCCGATCAAATCGAAAATACGGATTTTTGAGCGCTCTCGGACATTTTTTAAAAATTGCTGTTTTTCAGAATTAAAAATATGTCAAAAATTCAGCAGGAAAATATAAGAATTACGATGTAAAAATGATGCGATGAACAGTTAATTTTGCCGCGGAAACGCGGCCTAGGCCGCTGTTCCGCGGCCGTACAAATCGATTACTGCATCAATTTTATACTGTAATGTTGTGTTCTGCTTGTATATTTTTTAGGGTATTTTTAATCTGAATTTAGTGCTGAAAATTCTAGAGATGGTTTTGGACTCGACAGTTCGATCGGAATTTTGATTTCGTGACTTTTCCTGGTAAATTAGAAAGTATTGAAGTGTTTGAACGAGTATCATTTGCTCACTTTTCCCGGGGTTTAAATCCTTCGGAGGTTCGTGCAAGTTTTGTGGTGGTCCCTCTAGAAGACAACAAACCTTAACTCGATTATGTGACCGTCTTGAACTGCCCTTTGAACCTTAGGGTTTGGGGCAGTACGGCGTGCCACATGTGAAGTGTTGGCTTGACCCTTCTACGGCTGGACCGCTACTACTGTGTTACACTCCAAGTTTTTGAACTTCGCTCAAGTGTTGAGCTTTAGTGAAACTTGGGTATTTGATCGTTCGTTCGAAAACTTTAATACTGTCTAATTATCTGGAATTTGATGCAATGTGTGGAATTCATATTATAAGACATGAAATACGAGGTATGTTATACTTCGCATTTACGATGTCTAAAGAGAATGTGGATTCAAAATATTGCAGTTTTACACTTTCTTTTCTGTGACCGTAAGTGTAGTATGTATTTACCGATTGTCGTTGCTATACGTCGACGACAATCGGTGTATGCATACTTACTTACGTTGATGATATGAGATATTATGTGTTGCTGAGATATGATGTGCAGGATTGTCGCGATTGAATAGCCGGGGTTTTTATTTGAGATGAGAGTTTTATATTTTCATTCATGTAATTTTAATTGTAATGTAATATTCTTTTATTTGGGGCACTTCCGGGTTGAGGTTGATGCCACCAGTGTTGTATATTATTTACTTTTCCGCATTAGGATGGACCCAAGGAGGGGAGCATGGGTGACCGGGTTCTGGGGTTCAGTGGGAGGCCATCTCGAGGAGTCAAGACCGGGTCTCCTAAACTCCAGAATTGGTAGGGTCACTTGCCGCTCTCGTAGGGGTCCAGGGTGTGGGCTTGGCTATTCATCGCGACTGTGGAATCCGTATTTTCTATTTTGGCTAAATACTAAATACGGACGTCCTACTATATCCCACATTATATCTATGTTTCTGCTGCGATATCTGTGATGTGATCATTTGATATGTTCTGATGGATACAGTATATAGTATATATGATATATTATATAGACGTTACTTATGTTTTGCACCCGCACTAGCCCTGCCCTGCTCTGTCGTTAGTTACCTAACCTAACGGTGCACGAGGGGACATCGAGGCGAATGCGGATGGCATAAGTGTACGTCGTATTTATCTGTGATGTTTAGGTGACTTAAATGATGGGACTTCATTAATGTGATTAATGAAAGAAAAGAAATCTAAAAGATGTGGTAGAATCAAATTTTTAAATAAAAAGGGTAGCTACAGTTTTGTTTTGCATAGCGGTATATATGATATACCCTGCACCTTATTCGATGAGGAAAGGGCCGAGATCCCTTCACCGGGAGTGACCCCTTTAGCAAAACTGGCAGATGTTACAACACTCGGTTTGCTTTTGATTGCTTCTGGAGTTTTGCTTTGCATAGCGGTATATATGATATACCCTGCACCTTATTCAATGAGGAAAGGGCCGAGATCCCTTCACCGGGAGTGACCCCTTTAGCAAAACTGGCAGATGCTACAACACTCGGTTTGCTTTTGATTGCTTTTGGAGTTTTGCTTTACATAGCGATATATATGATATCCCGCACCTTATTCGATGAGGAAAGAGCCGAGATCCCTTCACCGGGAGTGACCTCATTAGCAAAACTAATGAAAGCCTCAAAATCACTCCATTTCAAAATTCACTCGATTCTTCAACGATATCAAGTTCATTACGTAATAGGTTTTCAGAAAAACCTGTCGTAGCCCTCCGTCATTTCAGATAAGTCCTGCTTAGTATTCGTACTTCGTTTGTTGACCTTGTCAAGGCGCAGTGTGCGGTAGCTGACCAGTATTTATCTGCTTATGCATATGATGCAGATTGGATCAGGGTAGTCGTACAGCCTTGTTGACCTTGTCAAGGGTCGTGCGGGGGGTTTAATTCAATCAAGAAGTGACGGGTTGAACTTGACTTACGGTCTATGGTTTGTTGACCTTGTCAAGGTCATAGATTGTTTGGGGCAAAATATTATCGGGAATTTCAAGTGTTGAAATTTGCAATGAGATTGCATACCTTCTATGAGATAGTTGGATCCCGATACCCACTGCGAGTAATTGTTACTCCTGGGAGAGTTTTACACAGGACAATTAGCCGATCAAGTAGGTGTCTAGAAAAGTGTCAACGGGGTTACGCCTCTGGGAAAATGAGGTTTACTTTAATTAGGTCCCTGCGAAAGCACGAGGAACCTCCCTCAAAGTACCGACACTGGCCTGGCTGAAAGATCGGCGAAGTTATAGGGTGTAATTAATCCCGGCTAATCTTTCCTTTTAGGGTTTGAAGGAAGATTTGATAAAAAGCGGTGGGAGCCATCCTGATTAGATAAGATAATAACCAATCTGATCTTGCAAGAGCATACGCTAAAGTGTTTTCTTCTCTCTCTCTCTCGGTAGCAACCATGTCATGCCTTAAAACAAGATAATAATATGGATGTATTGACCGAACCCGCATGTTATACTGTGCAGGGGAACGTTGGACCCGTTCTATCTTATAAGTGTTATAAGACTGAACAGGAAACAGGAGAATATCTGGATTCTCATGCCACCCGAATGAAGAAAGTACATGTTGATGCATTTTCTTCGGGTGTGTTCGTTACAGAGAAATGTTTCTCCATTTGCCCTACGTCCTGGGTATTAGATACCGGGTCAGGATCCCATATATGTAATCAGTTACATGGGCTTAGAAAAGTAGAGAACTTGGAGAAGGTGATAAAGACATAAGAGTTGGAAATGGTGCAATTGTTGCAGCTAAGACTGTCGGGGAATATCACCTTGTATTACCAACCGGTAATACATTGATTCTGAACGAATGCTATTACATGCCGAACCTGATATGCAACATTATATCGGTTTCTTTCTTGAGTAAAGAGGGATATAATTTTGTATTACAGGATAATGTTATGAACATTTTCCGTAACCAAAAGTTGGTTGGATCAGGCACGTTGTGCAATGGCATTTATGTTCTAAATCAATCAACAGTTCTGAGTATAACAAACACACACAAGAGGAAGAGTTCAGATCTGAACGAATCCTTCTTGTGGCATTGTAGACTAGGTCACATCAATGCGACACGACTTGCTAAGTTGCATAAAGATGGATATTTGAAACCGTTCGAATTTTCATCCTATGACACTTGCCAGTCATGTCTCAAAGGCAAGATGACCAAAATTCCGTTTACAGGACATGGAGAAAGAGTTACCGAACTCTTGGGACTGATACATAGTGATGTATGCGGTCCCATGTCTACACATGCCAGGGATGGTTATTCGTACTTCATTACATTCACTGACGATCTCTCTAGATTTGGATATGTGTTCCTGATGAAACATAAATCAGAAGCTTTTGAGAAATTTAGAGAATATAAAAAGGAAGTCGAGAACCAAACCGGAAAAAGTATTAAAATCCTTCGATCTGATCGAGGAGGGGAATACTTGAGCAATGAATTCCTGGACTTCCTAAAAGAGAATGGGATTCTCTCTCAGCTGACTCCTCCATATACACCACAGCACAACGGTGTATCGGAACGGAGGAACCGCACCCTATTAGATATGGTGCGCTCTATGATGAGCACAACTGAGTTACCTATTTCCTTCTGGGGATATGCACTGGAAACAGCAGCATACCTATTGAATCAAGTTCCATCTAAATCTGTACCTACCACACCATATGAGATATGGAGTGGGAAGAGACCATATTTTGAACGAGTTAAGATATGGGGTTGTCCGGCCTATGTCAAAAGAGAAAATCCGGACAAACTCGAGGCACGGTCAGTTCTTTGCAAGTTTGTGGGATATCCAAAGAACTCATATGGGTATTTTTTCTACCACAGTAAGGAACAAAAAGTGTTTGTTGCTCAACATGCCACCTTTTTAGAAAAGGAATTTCTTGTAAAAGAAATTAGTGGCAAAGTGGTGGAGCTGGAAGAGGTTCCAGATACACAAACCGAAACTGAAGATTTAGTAGAACCAGAAAATTCAGTAGCTCCCGACGAACCCCAGCCGCTCCGCCGATCTAGCAGGGTTTCTCATCCGCCTGAGAGATACTACGGTTTTCTCATTGATGGTGGAAGCGAGGATTGCATCATGGAGATGATGACCCAACTAGCTTCGAGCAGGCCATCGCGAGTAAGGACTCGGTGAAACGGCTGATGCAATGCGGTCTGAGATGGAATCCATGTACACCAACAAAGTATGGACTTTGAAAGTTGCTCCTGAAGGGGTAAAACCCATTGGGAGCAAGTGGATCTTCAAGAAAAAACTTGATGTAGATGGTGTAAGTCCATGCTACCTCTCCCGGTACTTACGGGCATGCGGAATTTGATAAAAAACGATTTTTATAGAGGTGGTAACATGGACTTATAACCCGGATCTTGGTTAAACATCTAACTAACAACCTAACTACGAGTTGCTAACTACTCGGTCAGGGGGTTATACCTTGCTTGTCTTGAACTCCTTCGTCTTCAAACTCCAATGGAGGTCCGGATCGGCTTCTTCCCGTCGTCTCCTTACGCCGAAGATAGATCCACCTGAAAGCTCCAACCTTTGGCTCCTTCTTCGTTCTTTGAAGAAACTAGTTCACTTGGTTTGCCAAACCTTGTGAACTAGAATGAGTAGAGAAGAGTTTGTATGGGATTTTATCTATGGTTCTTGATTCTCAACTCATGAGATATATGAACCATAGAGTCAAGAGAGGGAGCAAGAGGAAGAGGGTGAAAGCAAGAGCAAGAGAGCTTAAGAACAAGAGAGAGAATGAGCAAGTGAGAATGAGCCTTTCTTTTGACTTTCACCTTCTCATAATCCAAAACCATCATAACTCATTATACCAAATCAAGTGTTATGTGATGGTTGAAGCAACCATAACCATATCATTTCATGCACTCATTTTGCACAAATGAGCAAGCAAGCAAAAGTCTTTGCCATGAAATGATGGCTATGGTTATCATGATGGTCAACTAGTCAAGCCTAGTCAACCGGTCAACAAAGTCAACAAGTCAACAAAAGTCAACAAGTCAACAAAGTCAACAAAAGTCAACAACCATGTCACCATAATACTTAATTAATATAATAGTTAATCACATATCACATTCTCATTAGGGTTGAGCAAAAAGTCAATAGTCAACGTTCAACTGTCAACAACCCTAATGAGAATCCGCTGCCTCTGTCTCCCCGTCAACTGTGCATAAGCACCCGCATCCGTGTTCCGAGGAACACGAATGCAAACTGGATAAATCCAATCCCAATACGTACACTAGGATCTGGCTTAAACCAAAGCCCGCTAGTGCAAACTGTCCGGACACTGTACGTGCACAAGTGCACGGATGTGACCGAACCCTGTCGCAAAACCATGCGACCTGTCGCAAAACCATGCGACCTGTCGCAAAACCATGCGACCTCTACTCTTTTGCCTAAAGGCGAAAAGCTTTCTGTGTGGGACTCTAAAGACTCGACACTACGCTGGCAGTGGGTTTAACCACAGACCGCAAGCGGCACTAGCTGTGCATAATGGTCCCCAGGTAATGCCGACAAGAAGACTGACGAGGCGAAACCCATCTGAACTCCTACTGAGCCTGAATGTGACATTCTCCGTACAGTCCGGTCTGTTCGTCTGATACATCACATGGCGGGCCTAGGGGGTGGTAAACGTCAGTCCCCCAATAGCGGTACAAGTCGTGTCGGAGTGAAGCCCAAAACACCCTGAGATAACACTGGAAGCCTACCAGTATATCTCGATTGCCCTGGCCAGGGACTACTCGTGTAATGGCTCTCCTAGACACAGCGCGATGTCAACCCCCAATACCGGGAGAGACGAATCCTGTCTAACCGTCACTGCCTCCAAGTGCTTCGGGACTGCACCCAACTACTACCTGTTTGCACGACTCCTTTGAGCCGTGGTAGGGTAGTAATCAAAGTGCAGTGGGAACACACTCGAGGCGAAGTGACAGTGTCAAGTCAGCGGACTAAGCTGTACTCATGTCACCTGGGAACTGATAACTGACGATAGGCATAATACCAACTAGTCAGTTCCCGACGAGTCCTGTCCAGTGTACCCGTAACCTAACGAGCACCCGCATACTATCTCAAGTACGACGTACTGACGGCTGTGGGACAGACCGTCTCCCACACTGGGATGAGAAGCGCATGCGCTGGTCTACTCCGGAGTATCGATGCCCTGTCTCGATAGTCCTGCGACCAGGGACCTGCATAAGGATGTGCTTATAGATTACCCAGCCCCACTAGTGTGACTGCCATCACATCGCTGGTAATCAAGCAAAGATCCTAAGGGCTCCACGAATGTGTATAGGTGATATACTAAAACAAACATATGTACACATTGAAGTAGAAACAAACCAAGTAGCATACTACTATTTTGAGCAAGATTGTTCATACAAGGTGAATATCTCAAGCTTCCATTAAGTAATATACAAACTAGTATGATACAGTAATGGCCTCTAGGGCATATACACTAACAATCTCCCACTTGCACTAAGGCCATGTACTGGCGTATCGAAGACCTATCATCTCGATCAGCCGCTCGAACTGAGTCTAGGGCAGGGCCTTGGTGAATGGATCTGCAGTGTTATCTTCTGAAGCGACTCTCCGAACCTCGATCTCCTGGCGATCCACGATCTCCCTGATCAGGTGATACCGCCTCAAGATGTGCCTGGATCTCTGATGGGACCTGGGTTCCTTCGCTAAAGCTATAGCCCCGTTGTTGTCGCAATACAGAGGTATTGGATCAACAATGGACGAAACCACCTGAAGTTCTTTCAAGAACTTCCTCATCCAGACAGCTTCTTTTGCGGCATCAGATGCAGCGATGTATTCCGCTTCCATCGTCGAGTCCGCAACGGTTTCTTGTATGGAACTCTTCCAACACACCGCCCCTCCATTGAGGGTAAAGACAAAACCCGACATGGACTTGGAATCTTCCTTGTCACTCTGGAAGCTGGAGTCAGCAAAGGCCTCGATCTGGAGGTCTTTTCCTCCATACACCAAGAACATCTCCTTAGTCCTTCTCAGGTACTTGAGAATGTTCTTTACCGCTATCCAGTGTTTCTCCCCAGGGTTTGACTGATACCGGCTTACCACACTCAGTGCATAAGCTACATCCGGTCTGGTACACAACATCGCATACATTATAGAGCCTACCACAGAAGCGTAGGGTATAATAGACATGCGATCCCTCTCCAAATCAGTCTTGGGAGACATCTCTTTAGAGAGGGTGATCCCGTGACAAGCCGGTAGGTTACCGCGCTTGGAATCTTCCATACTGAATCTTTTCAGTACGGTGTCGATGTACCTGGACTGAGAAAGTCCTAATATCCTCTTGGATCTATCACGATGGATCCGGATCCCCAGGATGTATGAGGCATCACCCAGGTCTTTCATGGAGAACCTGTGTGACAAGAACCCCTTGACAGATTGTAGCATAGGAATGTCATTTCCTATTAAGAGAATGTCATCCACATATAAAACGAGGAATACTACAGTTCTCGCTACAAATCTACTATAGATGCATGGTTCATCTGGATTTTTGATAAAGCCAAATTTCTTGACCGTCTCATCAAAACAGATGTTCCAACTCCGCGATGCCTGCTTTAGTCCGTAGATGGACTTAAGCAACTTGCACACCTTTCCGCTGCTCCCACTCTGAATGAAACCCTCTGGTTGGTCCATATAGACACACTCCTCTAAATTTCCATTTAGAAAAGCGGTCTTTACGTCCATTTGCCAGATCTCATAATCGTGGAAGGCAGCAATGGCAAGAAGGATCCGAATGGATTTCAGCATAGCCACTGGAGAAAAGGTTTCGTCGTAGTCCAAGCCAGGTCTTTAACGAAAGCCCTTTGCTACCAGTCTAGCCTTATAGGTCTCAACCTGTCCATCTACACCAATCTTCCTTTTGAAGATCCACTTGCATCCTACGGGTTTTACCCCGTCTGGAGCAATGTCCAACGTCCATACTTTGTTGGTGTACATGGACTCCATTTCGGTCCGCATTGCATCCAGCCATTTCACTGAGTCAACGCTCTGAACGGCCTACTGGAAGCTAGTAGGCTCATCATAATCTATGATGCAATCTTCTCTATCCCCGTCTATGAGAAAACCGTAGTATCTCTCGGGCGGATGAGTCTGCCTACTACTCCTGCGGAGCGGCGTAGGAATGTCCTGTTCTTTTGAACCTTCTGGTTCCACTAAGCTTTCAGTAATAGTCTGTGGTTCTGGAACTTCTTCCAGTTCTATTGTGCTCCCACTTATCTGGGTTTCCAAAAACTCAGTTTCCAAGAAGCGGGCATGCTGAGAAACAAAAACCTTTTGTTCCTCAGCGGAATAGAAAAGATACCCCTGGAGTTCCTTGGGTATCCCACAAACTTACACTGTACTGAACGTGCCTCAAGCTTGTCCGCATGCTGCTTTTTTACAAAAGCTGGACATCCCCATACCTTAAGATACTTAAGACAGGGTTTCTTCCCAGTCCACATCTGATATGGGGTGGTAGGCACAGTCTTGGTGGAAGCCTTGTTCAAGAGATACGCAGCTGCTTCTAGTGCATATCCCCAGAATGATCGCGGTAACTCAGCGTTACTCATCATGGACCGTACCATATCCAATAGGGTCCGGTTCCGTCTCTCCGATACACCGTTATGTTGCGGAGTGTATGGAGGAGTAAGCTGAGAGAGAATTCCATTCTCTTTTAAGTAATTCAGGAATTCAGCACTTAAGTATTCTCCACCTCGATCCGATCTTAGAATCTTGATACTTTTGCCGGTCTGTTTTTCTACTTCACTTTTATATTCCTGGAACTTTCCAAAGGCTTCGGATTTATGTTTCATTAAGAAGACATAACCGTACCATGAAAAGTCATCCGTAAAAGTGATGAAGTAAGAATAACCGCTTCGCGCATGTGTAGACATTGGACCGCACACGTCGCTGTGTACGAGTCCCAAGAGCTTGCTCGCTCTTACTCCGTGTCCAGTGAACGGAGTCTCTGTCATCTTTTCTTTGAGACAGGATTGACAAGTGGCATACGATTGATATTCGAACGGATCCAAATATCCTTCTGTATGTAACTTAGTCAACCTTCTCTCATTGATGTGACCCAGTCTACAATGCCATAAGAAAGTCTTATTGATTTCCGGAGACTTTCTTTTGTGTGTATTCTGGACATTGAAAATCTGTAGTTGGTTTAATACGTATATACCATTACTCAATGTACCTGACCCAATCAGAACTTGATTAAGGTGAATGTTTACAACATTACTTACAAACGCAAATTCATAACCTTCTTTAGAAACTAAAGATACAGAAATGATATTACAAGTTGCGTTGGGTACAAAAAAGCAATTACGCAAAACCAAAACATGTCCAGGTGATAGTCCCCCGGTGATAGTCCCCCACGGCTTTAGCATCCATGCTAGCTCCGTTCGCAACTCTGAGGGTCATGTCACCTGCCTTCAAAACCCTACGGTTTCTCAACGCCTGCAAAGAATTACAGATATGAGATCTTGATCCGGTATCCAATACCCAGGAAGTAGAGTTTATTGAAAGACAGTTTTCAATAACATACACACCTGAAGCTGAAGCTGCAACCTGCTTCAATTCCTGTGTTCTGGCTTTCCAAGCCCTGCAATCATTCTTCCAGTGACCTTTCTTATGACAATAGAAGCATTCTTCCTTATCCACAAGCTTCCCCGCTTTCTTTGTTGCTTTAGCTTTTCCCTTCGTATCCACTTTACTAACACCGTCCCTTGGTTTGGCGGGGGCTTTCTTCTTCTTTCCCTTGGCTTTCGCCTTGGACCTAGAAGAAGATGATCCTCCTACAAACAAAGTGGATGTTTCCCTACTTTTCTGTAGGGTGCCCTCTGCGCTCCTCAGCATGTTGAGGAGCTCTGAAAGTTCAACCTCTTTTTCTTGTAAGTTGAAGTTCAGTATAAACTGGGCGTAAGTGGAAGGAAGGGACTGGAGAACTATATCCGTATAGAGCTCACTCTCCAATGTGGTCCCTAGGTCCGCGAGCTCCTCAATGTAGCCGATCATCTTTAGCACGTGCTCGGCTACTGATGATCCGACGGCCATCTTTGCCGAAAATAACTTTTTCGACGCTTCGTATCTTGCGATACGAGATTGCTCTCCATACATTTCTTTTGTATGGAGAAATATGGATTCAAGGTCCATATTCTCATGCCTCCTCTGATGTTCGTTGTCCATCAAGGCAAGTACGAGGCACTTGGCCTTCGCGCTATCAATCTCCCAAGTCTTGCGGATTTCCTTATCCGCGACGGTGGAAGTGGGACCAGGGACAGGGGGAGCTTTGGTGGTAAGAAGATACCCCAGCTTGTCGTAAGTGATTGCCATCTTGACATTCCTGAGCCAATCTTTGTAGTTTGGCCCTGTCAGTATATTTTTATCTAGAAG
This sequence comes from Agapanthus africanus, assembly GCA_030015575.1. Taxonomy (NCBI): domain Eukaryota; kingdom Viridiplantae; phylum Streptophyta; class Magnoliopsida; order Asparagales; family Amaryllidaceae; genus Agapanthus; species Agapanthus africanus. The sequence goes on from CM057342.1 coordinate 630,959,071, forward strand.
TAACTTAAGTCCAGTCATGTCGATTGGTCGCTGCAATTAGGAGAGAGAAGAAGAAACACTCAGCATGATACTCTTGCAAGTTTAGAGTGGTTTTTAGTTTGTCTAAACAGGATGGCTCCCACTATTTCTCGAATCCCTCCTCAAACCATAAAGGAAGAATTAGTCGGGATGAATCCCACCGCACAATACTTGCTTAACCGTTCAGCCAGGCCGGTGTCGGTACTTCGAGGGAGGTTTTCCAACGCTTTCGCGAAGTTCCTTAATTAAATAACCTCTTTTCCCTGGGGGCGTAGCCCCGCTAACACCTTTCTAGGCACCTACTAGGTTTATAGCATTGATCGTTTAGTGAGAAATTTCCCGAGGAGTAGCATATACTCACAGTAGGATCGGGATCCAAATATCATTGCGTGACGAAACTAAAGGAATCCTACCAGAATCATCACACTCCAAATGGTATGCAAATCTAGCAAGTTTCAGTACTTATGAAACTCCCGATGTGGATTTTTGCCCCATGCTCTTATGACCTTGACGAAGGTCAACAAATCATAAGTCACATGTCAAGTTCTGCCCGTCATTATCCAGGTTAATTTGAACCCACCCGTATATACCCTTGATGAAGGTCAACAAGGTAATGCGAATGTCCCAAACCAACGCATCTATCCATGCTACATATGAATACCCAACAGCTACCAATCACTATGCCTTGACGAAGGTCAACAAACACAGCTTGAATACTATTGAATATTCATAAGAAACGACGGAGGGCTACGAATGGTTTTGGCGAAACCGTGAACGTAGTGAACTTGATTTAGTCGATGGAACGAGATAGCTTTTAAAAGGAGTGGCTCAAGCTCCGCATTTAAAAGTTGGTTTTGTAAAGAACCGAGTGGTTTTTCGAAAGTGTTCCAACGACTTTAACTTGGTTTATTATCTTGCATTAGTTCTTTTAATGCATGATATTCTTGCATTAGTTCTTTTAATGCGTCCCATCATTTAATCCTACCATTGCAGAAAACAACCAAAATATGACGTACGCTTATGCCATTCGCATTCGCCACTGGGCCCCGTCATTACCCGTTAGGTTACTTAACTAACGACAGAGCGGGGGCTGGGCTAGCGCGTCTGTAAAACATAAGCAACGCCTAAATAATATCATATATAGATATACTGCAATGATAAACATTTCAGATCACAGATGAATACATTTGATATACTAGGAACCTGCAATTCGTACGAGCCTGTAACGAAAAGCAGATTACACGGTCGCGGTGAATAGCCAATACCCCACCCAAGACCCCTACGGGCGCGGCAAACTACCCGCCAAGTACCCGAAGCGAAGCAACCTCCCTCATCTCCATGAGTAGGCCACTCGGCACTTCGGCATACCCGGTAGTTTGTGCACCCCCTCTATGGGTCTATCCTAGGAGCAAAAACAGTAAAAAGAAATTATACAATAACGGCTACAACCCCGACCCGGTTGTGCGGCCATACAAATAATTATTACATCAATTTACATGAATTGAAAGAAAAGAAAAAAAAACTCTCGTCTCACAACCCCCGGCTATTCACCCGCGACAATCCAACATATTCATATACACATTCCAGCAACATTACAGATCACAGATTTGTATAACTCCCACTAATCGACATATAGCGATTAGTAGACGTTCAATACAAATATCACATTACAGAAAAACCCGTTAGCTTAAGTCTTTTAGAAGTTCGATCAAAAATACGGATTTTCGGGACCCCAAAAATAAAATTTTTGTTCTGGAAAATCTGGGCAGAAAATATATATTCCAAAAATCCCAAAACAACCCCAGAATAACACTGCACCAAACTTGGATCTCGGCCGAGTCAACTCGGCGGCGGATCCGCGGCGGGAGCGTGCTCCCGCCGCGTTTCCGCGGCGCTTTGACTCGATCGTTAGACCAAATTTGGTGGGTGATCACACAAAAGCCTGAGCCGATTTTAGAGATGAAAATAATCAACTTTTGAACAGTATAAAAATCGACAGAAACTTCGAATTTTGGGGTTCATTTCGGGAATTTTTCTTTGATCGATCTTCTAGTTACTTGCTAACATGTTAGATAGAGTTTAAGCAGGCTCTGATACCACTGTAAGTCCATGCTACCTCTCCCGGTACTTACGGGCATGCGGAATTTGATAAAAAACGATTTTTATAGAGGTGGTAACATGGACTTATAACCCGGATCTTGGGTAAACATCTAACTAACAACCTAACTACGAGTTGCTAACTACTCGGTTAGGGGGTTATACCTTGCTTGTCTTGAACTCCTTCGTCTTCAAACTCTAATGGAGGTCCGGATCGGCTTCTTCCCGTCGTCTCCTTAGGCCGAAGATAGATCCACCTGAAAGCTCCAACCTTTGGCTCCTTCTTCGTTCTTTGAAGAAACTAGTTCACTTGGTTTGCCAAACCTTGTGAACTAGAATGAGTAGAGAAGAGTTTGTATGGGATTTTATCTATGGTTCTTGATTCTCAACTCATGAGATATATGAACCATAGAGTCAAGAGAGGGAGCAAGAGGAAGAGGGTGAAAGCAAGAGCAAGAGAGCTCAAGAACAAGAGAGAGAATGAGCAAGTGAGAATGAGCCTTTCTTTTGTCTTTCACCCTCTCATAATCCAAAACCATCATAACTCATTATACAAAATCAAGTGTTATGTGATGGTTGAAGCAACCATAACCATATCATTTCATGCACTCATTTTGCACAAATGAGCAAGCAACCAAAAGTCTTTGCCATGAAATGATGGCTATGGTTATCATGATGGTCAACTAGTCAAGCATAGTCAACCGGTCAACAAAGTCAACAAGTCAACAAAAGTCAACAAGTCAACAAAGTCAACAAAAGTCAACAACCATGTCACCATAATACTTAATTAATATAATAGTTAATCACATATCACATTCTCATTAGGGTTGAGCAAAAAGTCAATAGTCAACGGTCAACTGTCAACAACCCTAATGAGAATCCGCTGCCTCTGTCTTCCCGTCAACTGTGCATAAGCACCCGCATCCGTATTCCGAGGAACACGAATGCAAACTGGATAAATCCAATCCCAATACGTACACTAGGATCTGGCTTAAAGCAAAGCCCGCTAGTGCAAACTGTCCGGACACTGTACGTGCACAAGTGCACGGATGTGACCGAACCCTGTCGCAAAACCATGCGACCTGTCGCAAAACCATGCGACCTCTACTCTTTTGCCTAAAGGCGAAAAGCTTTCTGTGTGGGACTCTAAAGACTCGACACTACGCTGGCAGTGGGTTTAACCACAGACCGCAAGCGGCACTAGCTGTGCATAACGGTCCCCAGGTAATGCCGACAAGAAGACTGACGAGGCGAAACCCATCTGAACTCCTACTGAGCCTGAATGTGACATTCTCCATACAGTCCGGTCTGTTCGTCTAATACATCGCATGGCGGGCCTAGGGGGCGGTAAACGTCAGTCCCCCAATAGCGGTACAAGTCGTGTCGGAGTGAAGCCTAAAACACCCTGAGATAACACTGGAAGCCTACCAGTGTATCTCGATTGCCCTGGCCAGGGACTACTCGTGTAATGGCTCTCCTAGACACAGCGCGATGTCAACCCCCAATACCGGGAGAGACGAATCCTGTCTAACCGTCACTGCCTCCAAGTGCTTCGGGACTGCACCCAACTACTACCTATTTGCATGACTCCTTTGAGCCGTGGTAGGGTAGTAATCAAAGTGCAGTGGGAACACACTCGAGGCGAAGTGACAGTGTCAAGTCAGCGGACTAAGCTGTACTCATGTCACCTGGGAACTGATAACTGACGATAGGCATAATACCAACTAGTCAGTTCCTGACGAGTCCTGTCAAGTGTACCCGTAACCTAACGAGCACCCGCATACTATCTTAAGTACGACGTACTGACGGCTGTGGGACAGACCGTCTCCCACACTGGGATGAGAAGCGCATGCGCTGGTCTACTCCGGAGTATCGATGCCCTGTCTCGATAGTCCTGCGACCAGGGACCTGCATAAGGATGTGCTTATAGATTACCCAGCCCCACTAGTGTGACTGCCATCACATCGCTGGTAATCAAGCAAAGATCCTAAGGGCTCCACTAATGTGTATAGGTGATATACTAAAACAAACATATGTACACATTGAAGTAGAAGCAAACCAAGTAGCATACTACTATTTTGAGCAAGATTGTACATACAAGGTGAATATCCCAAGCTTCCATTAAGTAATATACAAACTAGTATGATACAGTAATGGCCTCTAGGGCATATACACTAACAGATGGGAAAGTGGAGACTTTCAAAGCTAGACTTGTTGCAAAAGGTTTTCGTCAAAGACCAGGAGTGGACTATGACGAAACCTTTTCTCCAGTGGCTATGCTTAAATCCATCCGGATCATGCTTGCCATCGCTGCATATCATGATTACGAAATCTGGCAAATGGATTTTAAGACCGCCTTTCTAAACGGTGATTTAGAAGAGTGCGTGTACATGACTCAGCCAGAGGGCTTCGTAGACAGTGGGAGCAGCGGGAAGGTGTGCAAGCTGCTTAAATCCATTTATGGATTAAAGCAAGCATCGCGGAGTTGGAACATCTGCTTTGACGTCGTTATCAAAGAGTTTGATTTCGTCAAAAACCCAGATGAACCTTGTATCTACAAGAAGGTGGCAGAGAGTAAGGTTGTCTTCCTCGTATTGTACGTGGACGACATACTCTTGATAGGAAATGATATTCCTATGCTGCAATCGGTCAAGCTCTTCTTATCACAAAGATTCTCAATGAAAGATCTAGGTGATGCCTCCTGCATATTGGGAATCAGGATCTATAGAGATAGATCCAAACGGATATTGGGATTGTCCCAATCTAGGTATATTGACACCATACTAAAGAGGTTTAGTATGGAAGAATCCAAGCGTGGGAACTTACCCACGATCTCTGGAGTCACTCTCTCCAAAGAGATGTCTCCCAAGACTGATTTGGAGAGAGCTCGCATGCAAGGGATACCCTATGCTTCGGCTGTAGGCTCTATCATGTATGCGATGCTATGTACCAGACCCGATGTAGCATACTCACTAAGTGTAGTGAGCAGGTATCAAGCTGATCCTGGAGAGAGTCACTGGACAGCTGTGAAGAGCATTCTCAAGTACTTACGAAGGACTAAAAAGATGCTCTTGGTATATGGTAACGGAGAACTCCAAGTGGAGTCCTTTACCGATTCGAGCTTCAAGAGTGATAAGGACGACTCTAAGTCGCAGTCGGGATTCGTCTTTACCCTTTACGGAGGGGAGGTTAGCTGGAAGAGTTCCAAGCAGGAAACCGTGGCAGACTCGACGATGGAAGCTGAATACATCGCTGCCAACGATGCTGCCAAAGAGGCTGTCTGGATCAAGAAGTTCATTACTGAACTTGGAGTGGTTCCATCCATTGAGCATCCAATACCTTTGTATTGCGATAACAATAGAGCGGTGGCTTTGGCCAAGGAACCCAGATCCCATCAGCGATCTAGGCATATTCTGAGGCGGTATCACCTGATCCGGGAGATAGTTGATCGCCGGGATATCGAGGTCAGGAGGGTTGACACGAAGAATAACACAGCGGATCCACTCACGAAGGCCATTCCCCAGATACAGTTTGAGAGACTCTTCGGGATGCTCGGTATGCGATACTACAGCAGCTGGCCCTAGTGCAAGTGGGAGATTGTTAGTTGTATGTATGCCCCAGAGGCCAGTATTGTACAGATGATCTATATTATATTGGATGCTTTGACATATATAGAGATGACTTTCTTGCTCGATATGATAGTATGCTATCTGGTTGCTCTTTATCATAACATGTATACTAGTCTCTTTATACTGTCTTATAGTTACATGTTGGTAAAGCCTTTAGGATGTGTACTTGACTACCTGGACTATGATGAGGATCATACTAGTGGGGACATGGTAGTCCATAAGTACATCCTTCAAGGTCCCTAGTCGTGGGTGTATCGAGACGGGGCATCGATATACCAGTGTAGACTAGCGTATACGCTTCTCGACCCATGAGGTGGGCGATGGATGATCCCATATCCATTGGTGTTTGACATCAGAGATGGTATACGGGTGCTCAGTGGAGACTGGGTACACTGGACGGACTCGCCGAGAACTCCCAGATGGTATTATACCTCACGTCAGATGGCAGTTCTCAGGTGACGCTTGTGCAGGTTAGTCTGTAGACCCGAGATCGTCATAGAGTCTTGTGTGATTCCCACCGTGCTTTGATCTCCACCTTACCATGTCAATGAGGGCGTGCAAAACGGTGGTTTTTGGGTACAGTCCCGAGTCACATGGAGGCAATGAGCGATAGGAGGGGTTTCGTCTCTCCCGGTATTGGGGGTTGATGTTGCGCTGTGCTCGATTGGCCGTAACAGGGAAGTCCTTGGCCAGGGCTGATTCAGAGATTTGCTGGTAAGTGTTACCAGTAGTTTCTCGACCCATTATGAGTCTCACATCGGCACGACTTATCGGTTATTGGGATCTGACGTTTACCACCCCTAGACTTGATATGCGACATATCAGACGAGGAGACCGGACTGTACGGGAAGTGTTGCCGGTTGGCTCGACGGGAGTTGTAGCAGGTTCGCTTGTTCTCTTCTGATCGCTCAATACCCGGGTGGCCGTTACGTTTAGCTGACCGCTTGCGTCTTGGGGATGCTTGATATGATCATCACCCACTGCCGGCTTATTGACGAGTCTTAGAGTCCCACAATGGAATTACCTAGTCCAGGAGAAATGTTGTGGTGCGCGTATGTGATATGCGCATGGACCCGATTAAAATACGCGTATAGGATACCGTATATTGATCGGGCGGCTTGCTTTTGGTTAGGATCGTATGTGATATGGCCGGATTGATAAATCAAGTGTTGATTTATCATTTAACCATTAGATTCTCACTATAAATCCTTTCTTGTTTCTTTGGATGTATGGATGCATGTATGCATTCCTTATTGTTTCATGCACATATGGATGTGCATGCACACATACATACATACATCAACTATCATGGTTGATTATACATAGAAAATGGTGGATATATAAGACTCACACCATGGTTTATATTATGGATATTTATTTCTATTTTTGCAAAATCAAAAGAAAAGAGAAAAAAGGTGAATGATTGGTTATCTTCTACACTCTTCTCTTGACCTAACCATTTTCACCTACCATTTAACCATGATTTATCTTCCTCTTCTCTTTTAACTAAGATGAAATAAATATCCATATCTATTAACCATGGTTTGAAATGAGAAAGGAAAATATATATACTTATGTTTTTCTTTGTCTCTTTAGAATGATTATTCTCTTCTTCATAATATCCATCATCTTCTTCAACCTTGAGCTTATGCTTTCTTGAATTTTCAAGTGAGCAATATATTCATCAAAATAGGATTTTGAAGTGAGAAAGAGAACCACAACACCATTCTACACAAGTCTAGCCCACTTGTTTAGAGTGTTAGCTTCGATTTTCATTCTTGATCTTGCGAAGTTGCTAGCTTGGACAAAGCGGACTCCGGGTGGATCATCGGTGACCTCGAGGAGTTCAAACGGAGCCTTTTCAAATCCCAAGTAGCCAAGGAGTCTAGCGTAGGGAGCTACAAAGGTTGTACTCTCTAAACCCTAGCTTTTCTTTCATATGTTGATGCGATAAATTTAGAAACCCTAATTTTCTAGGATCGATATGATGTTTGTTAACTTAGCACCCTAAAGACTCCACCTTTGGTTCATGTGATGCTTCCAAACCCTTCATGAGGTGCTAGGTAAACCATTCAGTATCAGAGCCTCACCATTAAGCTATACTAACTTGTGCTAACGCGTTTAAAAGATCGATCGAACGGAATTTTCAAAATTACAATTTCCATGTGTTAACAGTTTCTGTTGTTTTTCAAACTGTTCTAAAATTATTTTTGCATATCACAGAAAAACAAGCAGGAGTTTTTAAGCAACCCGTAAAAATTTGGGCACGTGATCCCATTAAATCACCGCGGAACCGCGGTCAAACCTACGGTTTGACCGCGCTTCCGCGGCGGTTTAGTGGGAATGGTGTCCCAAATTTTTCCAGGGGCTTCTATACAGGGAATTGTGGTTTATGGTACTGTTTTTTTTTTGGGCCCATATTTTATTACTGTGCAACAGATGTATGTGGGGCCCACTTCAGGAAATTTCGTCGATCGAAATTTTAAACTTGTTAGTTTACAGTACTTTCATTATATCTCCGACCGGGAATGTCATTTGATCGGTAAACCGCGTCTGATTGCTATAGTTCTTTTAGATGGGTTTGCGAACGTGACATTCGCGTAGATGTTCTGTGTTGTGCTGTGATGTTGCGGATTTGTCGTGGTGGACAGCAGGGTGCAATGATAGTGCTGTTTGGATTTATTTGTACTTTTGATATTGCAGGGCGAGCGTCCAACATGTGGACTGCCGTCACTGACTGTTTGTATAATATTCTTTTGGGGCACGACCAGGTTGCGGTCGATGTACCTGTTGTATTATTTTTATTTCTGTACTAGGTTTACCCCATGGTGGGGTGCACGAATAGCCGGGTTCTGGAGGGCAACGGGTCCGTATCTCATGGCTTTGAGAGGCAAAGGGGCCTCACTCTTGAATTGGCAGGCTATTCGCCGTACTCGTAGGGGGTACAGGTTGACCCAAGGAGGGGTGCTCAATTTACCGGATTCCGTGAAGTGCCGGGTATTCCATTCACTATGTTGTGGGGACTACCTCGCTTCAGGTTTTGGCGGGTAACTTGCCGCACCCGTAGGGGTCCAGGTTTCATTGCATAGGCTATCCACACGACCAGGGGAACATCGGGTTTCAGTAGCGGCTCTGTGAAACCCGGGGATCCCAGATTATCTGTATTGTTCTGTGATACTTATTACTTTTCTGTAATGTTGCATTTTATCACGCCTGGAGCGATTACTGTATATTAGTATATATACTATTAGATGTTGTATATGTTTTACACCCGCGCTAGTCCAGTCCCCGCTCTGTCGTTAGTTAAGTAACCTAACGAGTGATGACGGGACCCAGTGACGAATGCGGATGGCATATACGTACATTTTATTTTCGTTCTTTTCTGGTGTGATTGATTGATGGGACTGCGTTGATTCTTATCAATGCGAGATAGAACAAAACTATATTTGATGTTGTTGGAACAAATTTTAAAATTATTACAAAGACGTTTCCTTTTGTTATGCATAGCGGTATTCAGTTGGAATATCCTGCACCTCATTCCACGAGGAAAGAGCCGAGATCCCTTCACCGGGAATGACTTCTTTAACAAAAGGTTTTCGCTACTATATATTTTTATAAAGCTATCAGGTTCCTTCAACGAGATCAAGTTCATTACGTTAAAGGTTTTTCGCCAAAAACCAGCCGTAATCCTCCGTCGTTTCTTATGGATGGTCTGTAGTATTCAAGCTATGTCCGTTGGCCTACGTCAAGACATAGTGTTTGGTAGCTGCAGGGTATTCATTTGTTGCATAGATAGATGCATTAGTTTAAGTCAGACGTACAGCCTTGTTGGCCTACGTCAAGGGCATGTACGATGACTTAAGTTAATCAGGACAACGACGGGTAGAACTTGACATGTTACTTATGATTTGTTGGCCTACGTCAAGGTCATAAGAGCATAGGATAAAAATTACATCGGGAGTTTCAAACATACAAGAAACTTGCCAGACATGCGCATACCTTCTGGAGTGTGTTAAGTTGAGTGGCTTCCATCAAGTTATCATGCGATGATAGTTGGATCCCGATTCTCACTGATGAGTTGGTTTACTCTTCGGGTGACCCCGACTAATTCTTCTTTCAGGTTTGGAGAAGAATTTGATATTACAGTGGGAGGTTTCCTTATTAGATAAAGTGATAACCATTCTGATTTAGGCTAGAGTACACGCAGAGTGTTTCTTTTCTCTCTCTCTTATGGCAGCGACCTTTGACCGACCCTAGACTATGACTCAGTGACCAAGTTGACCGAACTTTCTTAATTTACTGACTTTTGGATTGTCTAAAGTTGCATAAGTCGTTGCCGCTCCTTCTTTTACCCTTTGTATTTCTCAGAACACCCCGTATTATTACAGACATCCAATTCCATTGGATAGATCCATCGTATGGTTATATACGAACTCGGAGGGATTTCTTCGAGGATGGATCCAGGTTCAGGAGAAATAGAATTAGATTATTCAGTTGTCTTTTATTATCACCTTCTCTCAGGTTACGAGGGCTCCTTAGTTTAGGAGAGTACATCCATTACGCTTATTGGATAGTCTTATTCCAAACCATAGGCAGGTGCCGAAAGGTAGGGAATGAAGAAAACCAATTAGGCTAAGTGGAGTGTGCAGAAGGTAATATGTAAAGACAAGATAAAAGGATTAGAAAAAGGGCAAAGTAAATTGCAACTATTAACATTCACGACCAAACCACGTATTTCATCGCCAGTCCTACTTCACCTTTAATTTCTCCAGAACAACCCGTATCACTACGAACATCCAATTCCATTGGATAAAACCATCGTATGGTTATATACGAACTCGAAAGATATTTTTTCGAGGATGGATTTTGGTTCAGGAGAAATAGGAATAAGGTTTATTCAGTTGTCTTTTATCATCACCTTCTCTCAAGTTGCGAGTACTCCTAGGATTAGGAGAGTACACCTATTATGCTTACTGGATATTCTTATTCCAAACATAGGCTGGTGCCGAACGGTAGGGAAGGAAGAAAGCCATTTAGCCTAATGATGGTGTACAGAAGGTAACGACTAAAGACAAATAAAGGGAATTGGAAAGATGGCAGGAAAATATACGGTTAAAATCATGATATGGATTATGGAAGAGGCATTACTAAAGAATACCAGAATACCCCTACGAAACATATTTATGTTTCATATTCACTGTGCATTGTTAATAGAAAACTGATTTCCCGATTGGATACTTACTCCAGGGTATGTATTTACCAGGTTTCATTCTCACATCTGTATAGTTTTACAGATAATGAGTGGGAGTAAGTTATTGGGAATTAGGTAATCATCCTCATTATATCGGAATTTGTTGTAATTGGTGATATTTGAGGAAATCACCTGGGTACAGTTTTCAACCTACGATGCACAGGTCTTGAGTTATTCAACTCAGCGGACTATTGTATGTTGTCCAGTGTCCATCAGGACAAAAGGGTAGGTACTCGTACTCTGTTCTGTTTACTTATGACTTCTCTAGTTTTTAGACAGGTATTTCATAGAAATACAATGTCTAAGTTTCGAGAAGTTGTGGGTATAGGAATAAAGTAGAGAACCAAGTGTCACAAGTATCGGGATTCTTCAAAGAATTTGAAGATGTAGATTCTTGTGATTGGTATTCAGTTGATAGTAACACTTTTGAGAAACTTGTTTCTCTTTCAGGTTACTCATAATTGGATGGATTCCTATGTTGAGTGATGCTGATTAGCCTCTCTCCATTAAGATTATATGCACTGGAGACAGCTGCATAATTTGAATCTGGTTCCAATTAAATAAGTGCCAAAGTTTCTTTATATGATATAGAATGCTTCATATCTTAAACGATGTTAAGGTACGGGGAATTGTCCAGCTTATGCTTAAATCCAGACACTGGATAACTCAAGGCACGTTTCTGTAATGGCAGTTTATGGGTTGACCCTAGCTTCGACGAGGGTTGATATTCTACCATCTGGAAGATCAATAGTGATATTGTTCTTGACTCAGCACAGTTTTAATAAAATGGATTTTTTCAGAAAACAGTAGTGGGAGCATGGTAGAACTGGAAGTGATTCCAGAACCGCAAACGATTACGGAAAATTTAATAGGACCTATATATTCAATCTGGTTTGACATTCCAATAGCCACTCCGCAGATATGGTGGGTAACCCCAGACACCCGAGAGGTACTCCGGTAGCCTCAAGGACGGTGACAGGGAGGTTCTTGTTTATCCAAACTTGACACTACTGTTGTTCCAGACTATGAGACACGGCAAGAAGAAATGTATAGCGTCGTTCTAAACTAGTTTTAGAAGTATACGTATATATTATTCTGCCAGAGGGTTGTCATAGTCAGTGCGAGCAGCGGAAGCATAGTGGGCAAGAAGCTAGTGTCTATTTATAGACTTGAGCAGATATAGCGGAGATAGATCATCTATTTCTAATATGAAAGTCATAGGTTTGACTTGATCAGAATATGGGATAGATCTGTTAAGAAGGTAGTAGGGTGTAATGTCTTGGTATTTGGATGACATACACAGAGTAGGAAGTAAAATTCCTATACTATGATCGGTTGTACTGTGGTCGTCACACAGTTGTTTCTCCACAAAGGATATGGATATAATATGAAACATTCTGGTAACTAGATCTATGGTTTTAGATCTAGATTTGGGTAGTTTCCCAATTTGAGTACTTTGACTATATTCTAATAGTATTTTAGAATAGATGACTCCTGGCATGGTGGTGTACCTGTAGGTGATGGAGTCACCCTCTCTAAAGTTGTCCTACAGACTAAAGGGGAGAGAGATATTCATGATTGGCAGATCACTTGCTTAGGCAATTGAGTCAATCATGAGATGTCAAGTACCACACCAGATGTTGTTATTGCACTAGATGCGATAAGTTTATATTAATCCAATCTTGGAGAAACATTAGGAAGCAGTTTTAGAACATAAGTGAATGTTCTACGGATTAGATGACGGCGGCCTCCTTCGGGAGACAGTTATTATTCCAGGCTTCACAAGTGACATGGATGACAGAATGATTGTCAGAGTTATAGTTTTCCCTCTGACGAGGGACAGTATTATGGACAGGCAGTCCAAGAGGATACTGTGGGAGGCATGGTGTGCAACACTGATTAGTTTCAGTGATCTATACAGTCTGAGAAGTTTGGATTTGGAGTTCGTTTATGAACTAGGTCCCATCAGATATCTAAACATAATCTAAGACATGTATTACTCAATTCGGGAGAAGGGTTTTCTCCGCAAAGTTGAGATATAGAGAGATACAGAAAGAAACACCGAAGCGGATCCACTCAATGAGGCTATTTCTCGAACACAAGAGTTTTACAAACGAGCTTTGTGAAATTGATTAGTAGAGGAGTTGGATGTTTGGTATCACACGAGCCGTGAGTACGCGACATCGCAATAATTAGCCTTAAGTGCAAGTGGGAGATTATTGGATATAGTGCCCTCTAAGTCAATTATTGGATCGCAGGTACGTGATTGCAATGATTGAGGGAGGACCTATACCGATAAAACAATCTTACTCGAGATGATAGTATGCTATCTGGTTTGTCTTTATCATCATGATAGAGCCCATAGGATTCTTGTTTGACTACCAGCAGTATGATGGCGATCATATATGTGGGAGCTGGGGTCTATAAGCACATCCTTAAAGTGTCCCTAGTCGTGGGAGTTTCGAGACAGGGCATCGATACTCCGGAGTAGACTAGTGTATACAGTCGAGACCCCGACGAGGGGCGGTGGCCGGTCTCACAAGCCACTGGTGTCAGTTGGATCACCTAAAATGTATACAGGTGCTCATTGGGTTATGAGTACACCAGACAGGACTCGCCGGGAACATGCTAGTTGGTATTATACATATCGTCAGATAGCAGTTCCCTGGTGACATATGTACAGGTTAGTTCATCGACCTGAGGTCGTCATTTGTCTCATGTGAGTTCCCACTGTGCTTTGATTTATACCCTACCACGGGTCAAAGGAGTCGTGCAAATAGGTATATTTTGGGTACAGTCCCGAGCCATATTGGAGGCAAGTGAGCGGATCTTCGGGGATTCGTCTCTCCCGGTATTGGGGATGAGATCGCGCTGTGTTTAGGAGAGCCATTACACGAAATCCCTGGCCAGGGTAATCAAGATTTACTGGAATGTATTCCAGTAGAATCTCAGAGTGTTCTAGGCTGCTCTCTGACACGACTTATGCAGCTATTGGGGGTCTGACATTTAACGGCCCTCTAGGCCGTATATGCGATACTCATAGACGAATGTTCCAGACTGTACGAATATTGTCACTGTCAGGCTCAGTAGGGTTTATAGATGAGTTCGCTCGTCAGCTTCCCTTCCAATCAACACATAGGCAAAACGTTACGTACAGCTAGTACCTCTGATGTGCTAGTGGTTATACCCAGTGCCAGTGTATTGATGAGTCATTAGAGTCCCCCACAGACACTTTCCCAAGTTCGGGCGAAACGTTGTAGAAGCCGTATGGGATTATGGCAGGGTTCGGAAAATACACATGCGTTTTCGCACGTATCATTTTTCGGGCAGATAATACTGGTAGGCTTTGGTTTAAGCCGGAACCCAGTATTATACTGTGTAGATATAATATCTTTGTCTCAGTTGCATTTGTATTCGGTCGTAATACAAATGCGGGTATGTTTATACCGATACGGGGTTATCCTGAAATTCGTTTCGGGATGATTTTTGGAAGTTGCCAGTTTCCAGTTTTCTATCAGCCGTATTTAACATTCGGTTAAATACGGATTTATCTTTTCTCCTTGTGGTGAGTCAGTGTTCTAGAAGATTCTAGAGAGGGTGACAATGCTTGTGACTCACTTGTGTCATTAATGTTTCATTAATGATGGAGGATGACTAGATTAATTGTGATTGGTTTGCATTTATTGCTTCTAGTGATTCATGCTTTGTTGTTAGGTTATGATAAGGATGAATGCTTAATGTCACCACTTGAACACTCCTACACTCACCTCCCATCTCTCCTTAAATTGGCCGGCCACTTGTTTGCGGGCAAGAGATTTTTTTGATTCATTCATTTTTGTGAGAAAAGATTATGATAACTTGTGTATGGAATTTCCTAGTTCAATTTCCATTCACCCGATTCCGAATGGCAACTTCTTTTAACCGTTCGTCCATAGTCTTGGACGTAACGAGACAAAGTATTCTACTCATTTTCTACTTCATCTTGGTCGTCTCTTTTAGCAAACTTGACGATCGAGTTGCCTCGGTTCAGAGGCAGGAGCCCGTTTAAAGATCCGTCGACGTGGTGCCACCTTGACGACGAGACTGGAGATCGAGCAAGTTCGGATCAGTTGCGACATAGCATGGGATGATGGTTGAAGACTGAAGGACTCGGATCATTCGGTATAACAATTCTCCCCTCTTTACAATTTGTTAGTTAAGATTTAATGGACGAACCGGGATATTGTACGCGATAGCGCCAGTCGTAAAAGTTTTGTTCCGTATATTAGCGTCTGTTAGACGGCCGGGGCGCTGCCGTGTACTTACAAAACTGATGTCCGTCGCCACAATCCCGATCTTTAGGAGCGATTTCGATTAAGATGAAGAAATAATATACTCGGGGCAACCCTAGAAAGAAAACAACAGGCCGGGACTATTTACTCATATTCTGGTCTTTGGCAGCGACTCTGAGGACGAGGTCAACGCGGTGTTCTCCATCCGCCCGTCAGTGCAAACCCTCGACGAAGCATATCAGAGTCTGAAAATCACAATAGCACCGCCTCGGCATTACAAAGAACTTGATGCACTCTATACATATAGCATACAAGAAATACAGACTTTCTACGTCCTTCCCAAGAGAAGAGGTGAAAAGGCGATCCTCTTCTACCAATCTAGGAGACAAAAGTAGAAAAACAAGTCTGGCATGGTGCCGATTTTGCACTCGACAGGCTTCAACCAATCCGTCTGTCAAGATACTACGCGGAGGGATTGAAAAGGCTGTTAAGATGCCAAGATGTACCCCTCGAACAAACTGTTCGACAAGCCTATTTCTATAAAAAGATTTGGGATATTCCCGGGACTTAGTGAAAGATGCCCAACGGGAAGATGAAGACAACGGGGCTCGGATACGTTCGGTCGAAGAAACAGGAGCAGTTCCACAGCTGCCACGTCATAAACAGCTCCGGCAAAGGGGAAAACGCTCTTCCGAATGGCCGTGACTTTGGAACAGAGCGAAACTCCGCTGTAAAAACGTTAAGTCTGTCGCTTGAAGAACAAATAGACAAGCTAATTGAAGAGGCTTGTCAAAAGAGCCGAGACAATCACAGCTGCGAAATAGCTATTTATGAAAAGGCCAGGACGCAGCGCCTCAATCAGCAATCTGGAAAGAAAGAAGACTACAATGCCATATATCCCCAGCTCGCTGTATGTCCTGACAAAAAGGAAAAATTCAGAAATAAAGGAAAAAAACAGGACAAAGAGCGCAAACAACATTTGCAAACAACAAGGCAGATCTAGAAAACCACGCAATCAAGAAAAACTCGGTTGAAAACCGTCCTTTATAAAGAAGATGGGTCGAGAATACTCTTTCCCTCAAGACAAGACAAAGAAAATATTCAACCTTGTCATGAAGTATCAAATGGTGACACTCCCGGAGTCTCGGCACCCCGGACAAATAAACGATGTCCATCACCCGGATTACTGCTCCTACCACCGAGCCATAGGTCATCCCCTTGTAGACTACTTTGTTGGGTTACACTAGCGCCCCACCCATCTACCCTGGCTATCTACGGAACATAATTTTTCTACGATTGTAAAACCGGCTCTAGAATAACCCATTACCGGATCTACCATAAACCTAACTAGCGGACTAAGTGGAGCTATCTACTATGATGAAAAGTCTTACCAAGAGATCCGTGTCCATCGGTCTTTGTTCCTCTTCATAAGCTCCTAGTGGCCTCCATGATCGAGCTTGATCGTCCGTCTCCCTCTGTCGAAGATGATCCACCCGGGGTTTGTGGTCCATGGCTCTCTCTCCTCACTAAGTATCAAATGGAGCAACTAGAAAACTTGGATTGCTAGTCTATGTGATCTAGAATGTAGCCTAAGGTTCTATGTGTTTCTATCCCACCTCCTCTCTTAATTCTCAATACATGAGAGTGTAGAGAGGAGGTTGGAGATGAAGGTGGAAGATCATAAAAGCAAGGAAGGGAGAGAGAAAAATGGTGAGCTCTAGAAAAATAATGAAGCATACAAGTGAAAGAAAATCCTCACTTTTTGATTTTGTAAAATCATTTTTGCAAAATAATAAAGCAACCATGCTTCAATAGTGAGCACAAATGAATTATTAATTCATTTGTCAATACTATTGAGGCATGGTGCTCACCATTCTCCCCTCACTTGACTTTATACCTCATTTCCCATTTATGAATAAATAGAAAAATCCATAATGAGGTGTCCACCTTCTGGAATGTATTCCGTATAAAATACGGATTACAGTCTACCGTATATACATACCCGCTGTATAAAAAATATGAATGCCCGTCAAGATAGAATAATACAAAGAACATAATACTAGAATATACATATCGAAATATATATATATATATATGTAAATTATTAAATCAATACCTGATTTAATAATCCGGCTCAATCCCGAGTCGGCTAGTATCATCAATTGTCCGATCGAAAGTCTAGGTACATAGTACCATCAATCAATCGGAACCTTGCACTTATCCAATACGGCTACTACATCATTTCGCTTGAACCTGGGAAACCCTATGTGTGGGATTCTAAAGAATCGACAGTACGCCGGCAGTGAGTTACTGGATAAATCCATAACCACAAACACGTCAGCGACACTAGTTGTATGTAACGGCTACCCGGGTACCTGTCGAAAAGGAAGGCCGACGAGCAAACTCATCCGGATCCTATCTGTGACAATATCCGTATAGTCTGGTCTCTTCGTCTGAGAGTATCGCATACCGGGTCTAGGGTTGGTAAACGTTAGACCCTAATAACCCGATAATTCATGCTGATGTGGCAAGGACCAATCCGGGAAGCTACTGATCAACCTATCAGTAAATCCCAACTACCTTGGCCAAGGTCTTATGGTCTTGACCAATCGAACACAGTGCGATATCGACTCCCTATACCATGAGAGATGAATCCCCAACAATCACTCACTGCCACCATGTGGCTCGGGACTGTACCCAACCAAAACCTGTTTGCACGACTTAGTAGAGTCATGGTAGGGTAGTGATCAAAGCGCAGTGGGAACTCACACGAGACAAATGATGATCTCAGGTCTAAAGACTGACCTGTACTCATGTCACATGAGAACATCCATCTGACGATAGGTATAGTACCATCTAGAAGTTCTCGGCGAGTCCGTCTAGTGTACTCACCCCCAGTGAGCATATGTATACAATATTAGGTGATTACACCAATGGTTGTGGGACTAACCACCGCCCCTTGTCGGGGTCTAGAAACGTATACACTAGTCTACTCCGGAATATCGATACTCAGTCTCGATACTCACACGACTAGGGACCTTTTAAGGATGTGACTATCGACTACCATGCTCCCACAAGTATGATCGCCATCATAACGTAAGTAGTCAAGCATTGATCCTACAGGCTTTATCAACATGTATAGATGATACGTAATAACAAGTAGAATATATGCACATGCTAAGCTAAAGACAAACCAGATAGCATACTATCATATTGGAGAAGATTGTTCAGTACATACATATGTCCAAGCATCCACATGTATACATCTACAATAATGGCCTCTAAGGCATACATATCCAACAATCTCCCACTTGCACTAAGGCCATATATTGGCGTACCGAATACCTAATGTCTACTCTAAGGCTAGCTGTTAGCGTAACGCATACCCAACATCTCAAAAAGTCGCTCGAACTGTGCTTGAGGGAGGGCCTTTGTGAATGGATCCGCCGTGTTATCTTTTCTGTCTACTCTCCATACCTCGATCTCTTGGCGATCAACGATCTCCCTGATCAGGTGATACCGCCACAAGATGTGTTTGGATTTCTGATGGGACCGTAGTTCCATCGCTAAAGCTATAGTCCCATTGTTATCGCAATACAAAGGTATCGGATTAACAATGGACAGAACCACCTCAAGTTTAGTAAACTTCTTAATCCAGACAGCTTCTTTTGCGGCATCGCTGGCAGCAATATATTCAGCCTCCATCGTCGAGTCTGCGACAGTGTCCTGTTTGGAACTCTTCCAACACACTGCCCCTCCATTGAGGGTAAACAAAAAACCCGAGACAAACTTGCTGTCATCCTTGTCACTCTGGAAGCTTGAATCGGTAAAGGACTTGACCTACCGGTCTCCATTACCGTAAACTAAGAACATCTCCTTAGTCCTTCTCAGGTACTTGAGAATGTTCTTCACAGTTGTCCAGTGATTCTCACCCGGGTTCGACTGATACCGGCTCACCACGCTAAGCGCGTAAGCTACATCTGGTCTTGCACATATTATCGCATACATTATAGATCCTACCGCCGAAGCATAGGGTATAGTGCTCATGCGAACCCTCTCCTCATCAGTCTTGGGAGACATCTCCTTGGAGAGGGTGATTCCGTGCAATGCGGGTATGTTACCGCGCTTGGAATCGTCCATACTAAATCTTTTTAGTACGGTCTCTATGTACTTGGACTGCGAAAATCCTAATAATCTCTTGGATCTATCTCTATAGATCTTAATCCCCAGAATGTACGAGGCATTACCCAGGTCCTTCATGGAGAACCTTTGTGACACGAACAGCTTGACCGATTGTACTATAAGAATATCATTTCCTATCAAAAAGAATGTCATCCACATACAAGACTAGAAATACGACAGTTCGTCTTACAATCTTCTTATATATACACGGATCATCCTCGTTCTTGATGATGTCAAATTCCTTGACTGTTTCATCAAAACAGATGTTCCAGCTCCGCGATACCTGCTTTAATCCATAAATGGATTTAAGCAACTTGCACACCTTCCCGCTGCTCCCACTGTCTATAAAACCTTCCGGCTGATCCAAAAAAATGCACTCTTCCAAACTTCCATTTAGAAAAGCCGTTTTTACGTCCATCTGCCAGATTTCATATACATGGAAGGAAGCCATGGCAAGTAGGATCCGAATAGATTTGAGCATAGCCACTGGAGAAAAGGTTTCGTCATAGTCCACACCGGGTCTTTGAAAAAAACCTTTGGCAACAAGTCTATCCTTATAGGTTTCCACCTGCCCATCTACACTAATCTTCTTTTGGTAGATCCATTTGCATCCAATGGATTTTATCCCAGCTGGAGCAATATCCAAGGTCCACACTTTATTGGCGTACATGGACTCCATTTCGGACCGTATAGCATCCAGCCACTTATCAGAGTCCCTACTGATAATGGCCTGCCTGAAACTAGTAGGATCATCTTCTTCTAAGATGCAATCCTCTCTATCCCCGTCTATGAGAAAACCGTAGTATCTCTCGGGCGGATGAGAAATCCTACTAGATCTGCGGAGTGGCTGAGGTTCGTCCAGGATTATTGAGTCCTGACGTTCCACCAAATCTTCAGTTTCAGTTTGTAGTTCCTGAATTTCTTCCAGTTCTACCATGCTCCCACTAATTTCTTTTGCAAGAAATTCCATTTCTAAGAAAACGGCGTGCTGAGTAACGAACACCTTCTATTCCTTGGTGTGGTAGAACAAATATCCATAACCATTCTTTGGATATCCCACAAACTTACATAAAACTGACCGTGCCTCTTGTTTATCCGGATTATGCTTTTTAACGTAAGCCGGACAACCTCATATCTTAAATCATTTAAGATATAGCCTCTTACCATTCCATATCTCGAATGGTGTCTTAGGCATAGATTTGGATGGAACATCATTCAATAGATATGTCGCTGTCAGAAGCGTATGTCCCTAAAATGAAAGAGGCAACTCGGCGTTACTCATCATGAGGCAAACCTTGTCCAATAGGGTACAGTTCCTCCGCTCCGATACACCGTTGTGCTGTGGTGTATACGGAGGAGTAAGTTGAGAGAGAGAATTCCCTTCGCTTTTAAGTATTCTCGGAATTCCGTGCTTAAGTACTCCCCTCCTATATCAGATCGGAGGATCTTGATACGTTTGCCAGTCTGGTTTTCTACTTCGTTTCTGAATTCTTTGAATTTCTCAAAGGCGTCATATTTGTGTTTCATAAGATACACATATCCGAACCTAGAGAGATCGTCAGTGAATGTGATGAAGTACGAGAACCCACCCCTTGAATGTATAGATATTGGACCACATACATCACTGTGTTGTAGGGTTCCTAGGCGCACTAATGAAGTCTCACAAGTGATCAAACATGGGCAATTCAAATTTTTCATGTGCCTACAAACCCTATTATGGATCGTTAACTAGAAGTATAGGCGATGCAAGCAAGTATACTACATTATTGCTAAAGGAAAGAGGCTACAACCTTTGTAGATCCGGTCCTCCACCACCTTAGCTCCGCGTAGACGTCCCTCCGCTGTACCAATCGGAATCCTAGACTTTTGCGGTGGTTTCATCGGAGAAAAGATCGGGCTAGGTCGCCGACTTCGATGCCGAAGATGATCTACGTCGAGGCAACTCAAGATCAAGCTCCAACTTCACCAAGTCATGAAACTTGTGAAGAAAACACCCTATACTACTTGGCAAGTGGTAGAGGATGAAGAAATAGGAAGTGGGTTCACTTTAGAATTGGATTTCTCACTCTTTTTCTCATGTTGCCATTAATGGAGGCAAGGTTTCTTCTTTGTTGAAGAAGAAGAAGAAGAAGAAAGAATATGATAAGAATTATTGAAAATAGAAAATAAGTTGATTCTTATCATATAGCAACCATGGTTAAGTGTAGAGAATAAACTAGGGTTAGGTTGAATGGTTAGGGTTAAACATGAAACAAAAAAGGTAGACTTATTCAAACCTTCATGAAGCTTCAACTAGCAAACAAAGAAAGCCACCTTGATTTATTTATCTTTCAAAAATGAATAAATAAATAAATGAAAAGATAAGTAAATCAAAACCCTAACCATTAACATAACCATGGTTTAATTCTTTACACAAACCCAAGTTTGCTTGTATCATCAAACATGATACAAACAAGTACACAAAATTATATCACATATACAACTTGTGTATTTCAAGTGAGAAAATCCATTTAAAGTGAACAAATACTAGTTAATGCAAACTAATATATCAAATATATAATTATGCATTAAATCATTAAATCAATACTTGATTTAACGATCCGGTCATATCGCATATAACCGACTAATATCCAATGTATCGGCTTATCGAATCAATCCTCGATTCGATAACTAGGTTATATCACATACAACCATTCGATACATTCATCGCGAGAATAGAATACGGTATCACATACACGCATTATTCTCGGTCCCGCACATATCTCATATGCGCTCCTATTTCGTTTCGCTTGAGCCAGGAAACCTCTGTGTAAGACTCTAAAGACTCGTCAATACGCCGGCAGCAGGTGGTGATCATATCAAACACCCACAAGCCGCAAGCGGTCTGCTAAACGTAACGGCCACCCGGGTATTGAGCGATCAGAAGATCGACGAGCAAGCCCGCTCACACTCCTGTGAATCCAACCAGTAACACTTACCGTACAGTCCGGTCTGTTCGTCTGATATGTCGCATATCTCGCCTAGGGGTGGTAAACGTCAGACCCCAGTAGCTCGATGAGTCATGCCGATATAAGGTCCATAACATGTGTGAAACTACTGATAACTCTTACGAGTAGATCACTGCAACCCTGGCCAGGGATTTCCAGTTATGGCCAGTCGAGCATAGCGCAACATCAACCCCCAATACCGGGAGAGACGAATCCCCTCCTATCGCTCATTGCCTCCATGTGAATCGGGACTGTACCAAAAAACCACATGTTTGCACGACTCAGTAGAGCCGAGGTAGGGTGGAAATCAAAGCACAGTAGGAGACACACAAGACTCTATGACGATCTCGGGTCAACAGACTAAGCTGTACCAGTGTCACCAGAGAACTGCCATCTGACGTGAGGTATAATACCATCTGGGAGTTCTCGGCGAGTCCGTTAAGTGTACCCAGTCTCCACTGAGCACCCGCATACCATCTCCGATGTCAAACACCAATGGATATGGGATCATCCATCGCCCATCACATGGGTCGAGAAGATATACGCTAGTCTACTCTGGAATATCGATGCCCCGTCTCGATATTCCCACGACTAAGAACATTGAAGGATGTACTCATGGACTACCCAGGCCCCACTAGTATGATCTGCATCATAGTCCTGGAAGTCGAGTACACATCCTAAGGGCTTTATCAACATGTAACAGAGAGACAGAAAGTATACATGTTAAGATAAAGAGCAACCAGATAGCGTACTATCATGTCGAGCAAGAAAGTCCTACCTATATATGTCCCAGCATCCACTACAATATACATCCAATGTATAGTAATGGCCTCTAGGGCATACATATAACTAACAATCTCCCACTTGCACTAGGGCCATCTGTAGCAGTAGTTGTAGTATCTAATACTCAACCATCCCCTAAAAGTCTCTCTTTGGGAAAAGGCCTTCGTGAGTGGATCCGCCGTATTGTCCTCTGAGTCTACTCTCCTAACCTCGATCATCCTGGAGATCAACTATCTCAATGATCAGGTGATGCTTTCTCAGAATATGTCTGGGTCACTGATGGGACCAGGGTTCACGGGCCAAAGCCACACTTCTATTGTCACACAATGGTAGGAACCTAGTTCATCTTATGAACCAATATACACCCAAACTGCCTCTTTAGTAGTATCTTTAATAGAGATGTTACCAGCCTTTATCGTCTAGTTTGCCACGGTATCTAGCTTGGAACTCTTCCAATACACCGTCCCATTACTGAGGGTAAAGACAATGCTTGTGACTGACATTCAGTCGTCTTTATCACCCTGGAACGTTTCCAGTGATTCTCTCCAGGATCGATTGATACCATTTCACTACATCTAGTGAGAATCTTAGCATCCAATTACATCTATCTCATAGATGAAAACTCAGGATTTAGGAGGTATCACTTTGATCCTATTGGAGAATTCTTGTGATAAGCGGAGATTGACCGAGCGTAGTATAGGAAACTCTTTTCCTATCAAGAGTATGTTGTCTACGTACAATACGAGGATAACCACCTTACTCTCTACTACCGTTTTGTATATACAAGGTTCATCTACCATTTTGATGAAGTCAAACACTTTGACTATCACATCAATACAGACGTTCCAACTCCGCGATGCCTGCTTTATTATATAAAGCAACTTGCACATGTTTCCACTGCTCCCACTGTTTACGAAGCCCTCTGGCTGTGTACTTATAGACATTCTCTTCTAAATCATTATTTAGAAAAGTAGTCATGGCACCCAACCACCAGATATCGTAGTCATGGTATGTAGCCGTGGCAAGTAGGATCCGGATGGACTTAAGCATAGCCACTGGAAAAGGTATCATCATTATCCACGCCTGGTCGATGACGAAAACCTTTAACAAGTCTAGGTTTGAAAGTCTCAACTTTTCCATCTACACCAAGTAATCTTCTCAAGATATACTTGCTCTTGATGGGGATTTAACCCTTCAGATATAGCAACCAAAGTCCATACTTTGTTGGTGTACATGGATTCCATCTCAGATCGCTAAGCATCCAGCCATTCTTACAGAGTCCCTACTCTCGATGACCTGCTCGAATCTAGTTGGGTCATCATCTCATGATGCAATCCTTGCTCCCACTGTCATCGAGAAACCGAAGTATCTCTCAAGCGGATGTGAAACCTTACCAGATCGGCGGAGAGGCTGAGATTCGTCGGGAACTATTGAATCCTTTGGTTCTGTCAAATCATCGCTGCAGTTTTGTATAGCTGGAACCTTTCCAGTTCTACAGAACTGACCTTGCCTCGATCTTGTCCGGATTTTGCTTTTGACACAGGCCGGACAATCCCAAATCTTAACTTACTTAAGAGATAGGCTCTTCCCATACCATATCTTATATGGAGTGGTAGGCACTGATTTGAATCGAACCCTATTCAATAGGTATGCAACTTCATAAGTGCATAACTCCCTAAAAGGAAATAGAAAACTCAGTAGTACTCATCATAGAGCGCACCATATCATATAGGGTGTGATTGCTCCGCCCCGATATACCATCGTGCTATGGTGTATATGGAGGAGTAATGCTGAGAGAGAATCTCATTCTCCTTTAGAATAGTCCAGGAATTCCATGCACAAGTATTCTCCTCCCTGATCTCATCATAGGATATAATACTTATACCCGGTTTTTGGTTCTCTACTTCTAACTTATATTCTGTGAATATCTCAAAAGCTTCGGGCCTATGTTTCAACAGGAACATATGTCTGAATCTTGAGAGATCATCAGAGAACGTAATGAAGTACAAAGACAGGAGACCTTACATACATCATCAAGTATCAGTCCCAAGAGTTTACTAACTCTTTCTCTGTTTCCAATAAACAGAGCTATGGTCATCTTAATTTTGTAACATGACTGGCAAGTTTCACAAGATGTAAATTCAAACTGATTTAAATATGCATCTAAAATGTAATTTCAGCTAGTCGGGTCGCATTGATATGACCTAGTCTACAATGCCTCAAGAAGGATTCGTTCATTTCTGAACTCTTCCTCTTGTGTGTGTTCTGTATACTAGGAACTGTAGTTTGATTTAGAACATCAATGCTTTTAGATAACGTGCCTGAACCGATCAACTTTTGATATAGGAAATGTTCAAAACATTATCCATCAATACAAAATTTTATCATTACTTTAATAAATAAAGAGATTGATATGATTTTGTATATCAGGTTCGGTATCTAATAGCATTTGTTCAGAATCA
This sequence comes from Agapanthus africanus, assembly GCA_030015575.1. Lineage (NCBI taxonomy): Eukaryota > Viridiplantae > Streptophyta > Magnoliopsida > Asparagales > Amaryllidaceae > Agapanthus > Agapanthus africanus. Next base: position 630,984,751 of record CM057342.1, read on the forward strand.
ATGTATTGGAAATACAGGGAGACAGTGACCAACAGACTTGGCTGCAACACTTGCCCCGTTTTCTGTCTCATGAAACCTATCATCCGTTCTCAGTTTTCTACCTTTTTGTAGCCCTATGTAACAGATTACATATCTGGGATCTGTTAGTTATATGTATGCCCTAGAGGCCATTACTGTACATAGGATGTATATTGTAGTGGATGCTGGGACATATATAGGGAGGACTTTCTTGCTCGACATGATAGTACGCTATCTGGTTACCCTTTACCTTAACGTGTATACTGATTGTCTCTCTGTTACATGTTGGTAAAGCCCTTAGGATGTGTGCTTGACTACCTGGACTATGATGCGGATCATACTAGTGGGGACATGGTAGTCCATAAGTACATCCTTCAAAGTCCCTAGTCGTGGGTGTATCGAGACGGGGCATCGATATACCAGAGTAGACTAGCGTGTACCTTCTCGACCCATACAGATGGGCGATGGATGATCCCTATCCATTGGTGTTTGACATCAGAGATGATACACGGGCGCTCAGTAGAGACTGGGTACACTGGACGGACTCGCCGAGAACTCCCAGATGGTATTATACCTCACGTCAGATGGCAGTTCTCTGGTGACACTGGTACAGAGTAGTCTGTTGACCCGAGATCGTCATAGAGTCTTGTGTGGTTCCCACTGTGCTTTGATTTCCATCTTACCACGTCCAAGAGGGCGTGCAAAACGGTGGTTTTTGGCTACAGTCCCGAGTCACATGGAGGCAATGAGCGATAGGAGGGGATTCGTCTCTCCCGGTATAGGGGGTTGATGTTGCGCTGTGTTCGATTGGCTATAACAGGAAATCCCTGGCCAGGGTTGCTGAGATTTACTGGTAAGTGTTGCCAGTAGTTTCTCGAACAGTTATAGACCTCATATCGACACGACTTATCGAGCTATTGGGGTCTGACGTTTACCACCCCTAGGCGAGATATGCGACATATCAGACGATCAGACCGGACTGTACGGTAGTGTTACTGGTTGGATTCACTGGAGTGTGAGCGGGCTTGCTCGTCGATCTTCAGATCGCTCAATACCCGGGTGGCCGTTACGTTTAGCAGACCGCTTGCGGCTTGTGGGTGCTTGATATGATCATCACCTGCTGCCGGCGTATTGACGAGTCTTTAGAGTCCTACACAGAGGTTTCCTGGCTCAAGCGAAACGAAATAGGAGCGCATATGATATATGTGCGGGACCGAGAATAATGCGTGTATGTGATGACGCATTCCATTCTCGCGATGAATGTATCGGAAAGGTTGTATGCGATATAACCTAGTTATCGATTCAAGCGTTGATTCGATAAGCCGATACATTGAATACTAGTCGGTTGTGTACGACATGACCGGATCATTGAATCAAGTGTTGATTTAATGATTTAATGCATAATTATATATTTGATATGTTACTTTGCACTAACTAGTATTGGTTCACTTTAAACGGATTTTCTCACTTGGATTGTGCACATTACATATGCAATATGATTTTGTGCACTTGTTTGTATCATGTTTGATGATACATGTTTAACTATAGTTAAGTGTAATGAATTAAGCCATGGTTAATCTAATGATTAGGGTTTTCTTTTTATTACTTATTTATTTATTTATTTATTTTGAATAGATAAGAAAAGAATGGTTGCTAATTTTGGAGTTTAGTTGAAGCTTCATGAAGCTTTGACTTTGTAACCATTCTTGTCTTCATCTTAAACCCTAACCATTAAACTAATCTTGGTTAATTCTCTACACTTGACCATGGTTCTAATATGATAAGTATTCATTTTCTTTTCCAAAATATAATTAACATATCATATTTCTTTCTTCTTCTTCTTCCTTAAACTTCAAGAAGAAAGCTTACCTCATCAATGGTGATTGATGAATTAGAGTGAGAAATCCAATTCTAAAGTTAACCCAACTCCTATTTCTTCATCCTCTACCTCTTGCCAAGTAGTAGAGTGTGTTTTCTTCACAAGTTTCTTGACTTGGTGAAGTCGGAGCTTGATTTAGCGAAGCCTCGACGTAGATCATCTTCGGCACGGACATCGACGACCTAGCTTGCCCATTCTCCGACGAAGCCTACACTTGAGCCCGGATTAGATTTGGACAGCGGAAAGGACCTCGTTGCGGAGCTATGGAGGTGGAGCACCGGATCTACAAAGGTTGTATTTCCGTATCTTGTAGTTAAGTGTTAACTAGTTAGCTTTTTCGCCTAGTTTTCTAGCAAACGATCTGTAGTCGGGTCTCTCGGCACCGTTAAAATTTTAATTTGGCATGATCGATGCCTTGTGAGAACTCATTAGGGTGCCTAGGAACCCTACAGTGGTATCAGAGACTAGCTAGAGCCTTAGGCGAAGTCCAGACGGAATTTGAAGTCCGAACGAACCCGGAACCCCAAATTAAACTTGCTCTCTATACTTTTTTCAAAACAGTGCATTTTTCCATATTAAAAATATTCAGTGAAATCAGCAGGAAATTTTAAGGAATACTGCAAAATTCGAGTTCCTGATTCCATCATTGAGCCGCGTTTCCGCGGCACGAGCCTGTCTCGTGCGGCGGAAACGCGGCAGCTTTGTCGTTTTGTGCGTATCATTCTGCACAGTAATTCTTAATTTTGTATGCTGGTTTTCCTGGGAATTTTTAATATTTTTTCAAGAGTTGAATTTCTGCAGTTGTTTTGGGGATTCGGTGTTTTGATCGGAGTATCAAATTTTGTCTGTGTGGCTTTCCGGATAAATTTTTAGAATATGTTAAAAAGTTCGACCGGATATAAATACCCAATTTTTCCCCTGTCGGGAAATTTCCAAGTGTTGGATTTTTCCGTAGTTTAACGACGTTCTAAGTAGTGCAAGTAACGCGATGGTCCCTCTAGAAGACAACAAACGTTAACTCGATTATGTGACCGTCTTGAACTGCCCTTTGAACCTTCGGGTTTGGGGCAGTACGGCGTGCCACATGTGAGGCGTTGGCTTGACCCTTCTACGGCTGGACCGTTGGTACTGAGGTACGAACTGAATGTTGTTAGACTTATTTCATGTGTTGATCTATATCGGGAAAAGTTGGGTGTTCGATTGTTTGATCGAAAAGTTTAACATTTTCTATTTATCCGGAATGTGATTTAATAATTGGAATTCATAAGTAGTTATGTGATAACTAAATGAATGTTATAAACATAGCAGTTTAGTCTCACTTGATCGGTTGCCACGGAATTTTGATGTGATCAAAAGTCCGTCGCAATCACGTAGCGTACGCGGATACTCGCCGGGTAAACTTAATAGACAGCCTCACTCCATAGCCCCGACCAAGTGACTGTAGGAGAACCCCGTCGCCGAAAGCATCCGTTCGGGTGCTCGCGGTAGCGGTGTTCCGCCTTGGTGCACTTCGTCGACGGTATCAGGGGTGCTGCCGCCTACTGAAGTTTGCGACGAGCATTCGATCAGGATGTCGGGAATCTTGTTGAATTTCCCGACTTTGATATTGAAAAGAGTTTTCGATTTTGAGACTAAAATGCGGGGTTTATAATTGTTAGGCATGCGATGTCTAAGGAATTCATTTGGTCAGGCATGCGATGTCTGAGGAGGTTGCGGATTCCAACTGTTGTAGTTTTACACTTTCTTTTCTGTGACCGTAAGTGTAATATGTGATATCACCGGTTTCGTTGCTATATGTCAACGACAATTGGGATGGACATATTTACTTACGTTGATGACATGTGATGTTATGTGTTGCTGGATATGTTATATTGGATCGTCGTGTTTGAATAGCCGGGGGTTTTTATGTGAGATGAGTCTTTTTCATTTTCATTCATGTAAAAACTTGTATGTAATATTCTTTTATTGGGGCACTTCCAGGTAGCGGAAGTAGTCACCTTTTGTATATTATTTACTTTTCCGCACTAGGATAGACCCAAGGAGGAGGGCACAAGTAACCGGGTTCTGGAGTCCAGTGGGAGACCAACTCGAGGAGTCGAGTCCGGGTCACCTAACTCTAGAATTGGTAGGGTTGCTTGCCGCTCTCGTAGGGGTCTTGGGGTGTGGGTTTGGCTATTCATCACGACCGTGGAATCCGTGTTTTATACTGGCTCGTATTGAAAACACGGACGTCCTAGTATATCCAATATTTCATATGTTTCTTCTGCTGCGATATCTGTGATGTGATCATGAGATGTTCTGTGATAGATACAGTATATAGTATATATGATATATTATATAGGCGTTACTTATGTTTTACACCCGCGCTAGCCCTGCCCCGCTCTGCCGTTAGTTACCTAACCTAACGGTGCACGAGGGGACATCGAGGCGAATGCGGATGGCATAAGTGTACGTCGTATTTATCTATGATGTTTAGGTACTTAAATGATGGGACTTCATTAATGTGATTAATGAAATAAAAAGAAACCTAAGATGTTGTAGAATCGAATTTCAAAATAAAACAAGTAGCTACAGTTCTTGCTTTGCACAGCGGTATATGTGATATATCCTGCACCTTATTCGATGAGGAAAGGACCGAGATCCCTTCACCGGGAGTGACTCCTTTAGCAATAACTGGCAGATGCTACACACTCGGTTTGTCTTTTGATTGCTTTTAAGTGTTTTTGCTTTGCACAGTGATATATATGATATATCCCGCACCTCATTCGACGAGGAAAGGACCGACGATCCCTTCACCGGGAGTGACTCCTTTAGCAAAACTAGAAAAGCCTCAAAAGCACTCCATTTTAAAATCATTTGATTCTACAACGATATCAAGTTCATTACGCAATAGGTTTTCAGAAAAACCTGTCGTAGCCCTCCGTCATTTCAGATAAATCCTGTTTAGTATTCGTGCTGCGTTTGTTGACCTTGTCAAGGCGCAGTGTGCGGTAGCTAACCAGTATTTATCTGCTTATGCATATGATGCAGATTGGGTTAGGGTAGTCGTGCGGCCTTGTTGACCTTGTCAAGGGTCGTGCGGGTGGGTTTGATTCAATCAAGAAATGACGGGTTGAACTTGACTTGCGGTCTATGGTTTGTTGACCTTGTCAAGGTCATAGATCGTTCGGGGAAAAATATTATCGGGAATTTCAAGTGTTGAAATTTGCAATGAGATTGCATACCTTCTATGAGATAGTTGGATCCCGATACCCGCTGCGAGTAAGAGTTACTCCTGGGAGAGTTTTATACATTACAATTAGCCGATCAAGTAGGTGTCTAGAAAGGTGTTAACGAGGTTACGCCTCTGGGAAAACGAGGTTTACATTAATTAGGTTCGTGCGAAAGCACGGGGGACCTCCCTCAAAGTACCGACACTGGCCTGGCTGAAAGATTGGCGAACTTGTAGTGTGTAATTAATCCCGGCTAGTCTTTCCTTTTAGGGTTTGAAGGAAGATTTGATAAAAAGCAGTGGGAGCCATCCTGATTAGATAAAATAATAACCAATCTATTCTTGACAGAGCGCACGCTGAGTGTTTTCTTCTCTCTCTCTCCAGGTAGCGATCATATCACGCCTTAATCAAGATAATAATACGGAATATTGACCGAACTCGCTTGTTATACTGAGCTGGGGAACGTTGGTCCCGCTCCAACTTATAATTGTTATAAGACAGAGCAGGAAATTGGGGATTACCAGAATTCCCGTGCCGCCCAAACGAAGAGAGTGCATGCTGATGCATCATCTTCGGGTGTGTTCATTACAGAGAACTGTTTCTCAGTATCCTTTACGTCCTGGGTATGTGATACCAGATCAGGATCCCAGATATGTAATATGTTACATAGGGCTACAGAAAGGTAGAGAACTGAGAACGGGTGATAAGTTTCATGAGGCAGAAAACGGGGCAAATGTTGCAGCCAAGTCTGTTGGTCACTGTCACCCTGTATTACCAATACATTGATTTTGAACGAATGTTATTAGATACCGAACCTGATATACAAAATCATATCAGTCTCTTTATTAGTAAAGAAATGATAAAATTTTATATTGTTGGATAATGTTTTGAACATTTCCTATATCAAAAGTTGATCGGTTCAGGCACGTTATCTAAAAGCATTGATGTTCTAAATCAAACTACAGTTCTTAGTATACGGATCACACACAAGAGGAAGAGTTCAGAAATGAACGAATTCTTCTTGAGGCATTGTAGACTAGGTCAGATCAATGTGACCCGACTAGCTAGAGTTACATATAGATGCATATTTAAATCAGTTTGAACTTACATCTTGTAAAACTCGCCAGTCATGTCACAAAGATAACATGACCATAGCTCCGTTTACTGGAAACAGAGAAAGAGTTAGTAAACTCTTGGGATGATATATGTTGATGTATGTAGGTCCCCTGTCTACACATACCAAGACTGGTTCTTTATACTTCATTACATTCTCTGATAATCTTTCGAGATTCAGACCTATGTTCCTGTTGAAACACAAGTCCGAACCTTTTGAGATATTCACAGAATATAAGTTAGAAGTAGAGAACCAAAATACGGGTATAAGTATTATGTCCTCTGATGTGATCAAGGAGGAGAATACTTGAGCACAGAAATCCTGGACTATTCTAAAGGAGAATGAGATTCTCTCTCAGCATTACTCCTCCGTATACACCATGGCACGATGGTATATCGGGGCGGAGCAATCACACCCTATATGATATGGTGTGCTCTATGATGAGTAATACTGAGTTACCTATTTCCTTTTGGGTGTTATGCGCTTGAGAAGCTGCATACCTATTGAATAGGGTTCAAATCAAATCTGTTGCCTACCACTTCATATGTGATATGGAAAGGGAAGAGCCCATATCTTAAGTTAGTTAAGATTTGGGGTTGTCCGGCCAATGTCTAAAAGCAAAATCCGGACAAGCTCGAGGCAACGTCTGTTATATAGAAATGGAAATGTTCCATCTATACAAACTCCAGCTGATGATTTGATAGAACCAAAGGATTCAGTAGATTCCAACGAACCTCAGCCTCTCCACCGATCTAGTAGGGTTCCTCACCCACCTGAGAGATACTTCGGTTTCTCTATGACAGTGGGAGCGAGAATTGCATCATGAGATGATGACCCAACTAGTTTCGAGCTGGCCATCAGGAGTAAGACTCTGTAAGAATGGCTGGATGCTTAATGATCTGAGATGGAATCCATGTACACCAACAAAGTATGGACTTTGGTTGCTATATCTGAAGGGTTAAATCCCCATCAGGAGCAAGTATATCTTGAGAAGATTACTTGGTGTAGATGGAAAAGTTGAGACTTTCAAAGCTAGACTTGTTAAAGGTTTTCGTCATCGACCAAGTGTGGATAATGATGAAACCTTTTCAAGTAGCTATGCTTAAGTCCATCCAGATCCTACTTGCCATGGCTACAGACCATGACTACGATATCTGGTGGTTGGGTGTCATGACAGCTTTTCTAAATGATGTTTTAGAAGAGAGCGTCTATAAGTACACAGCCAGAGGGCTTCGTAGACAGTGGGAGCAGCGGAAACGTGTGCTAGATGTTTTATATGATAAAGCAGGCATCGCGGAGTTGGAACGTCTGTTTTGATGTAGTAGTCAAAGAGTTTGACATCATCAAAATGGTAGATGAACCTTGTATAAACAAAAAGGTAGTTGGGAGTATGGTGACAATCCTCGTAGAGTACGTGGATGGCATACTCTTGATAGGGAAGGAGTTTCCTATGCTACGCTCGATCGATCTCCGCTTATCACAAGGATTCTCCAAATAGGATCAAAGTGACACCTACTAAATCCTGGATTTTGGATCTATGAGATAGATCTAAATGGATGTTAGGATTCTCACTTGTCGAAGTGAGACGGTATCACATGATCCTGGGGAGAATCACTGGAAGGGTTCCAGGGTGATAAAGACGACTGAATGTCAGTCGTGGGCATTGTCTTTACCCTCAGTAAAGGGACGGTATGTTGGAACAGTTCCAAGCTAGATACCATGGCATACTAGACGATGAAGGCAAGATACATCGCTACTTAAGATGCTACCCTAGAGGCTGTTTGGATGTATATTGGTTCATGAGATGAACTACGTTCCAACCATTGTGAGACAATGGAGTTGTGGCTTATGCCAAGAAACGTCCGTCCCATCAGTGATCCAGACATATTCTAAGGCAGTATCACTTGATCATGGAGATGGTTGATCTCCAGGGAGATCGAGGTTAGGAGAGTAGACTTAGAGGACAACACAGCGGATCCACTCACAAAGGCCTGTTCCCAGAGAGAGACTTTTATGGGATGGTTGAGTATGAGATACTGCAACCACTGCTATCAGATGGCCCTAGTGCAAGTGGGAGATTGTTAGTTATATGTATGCCCTAGAGGCCATTACTGTACATAGGATGTATATTGTAGTGGATGCTGGGACATATATAGGGAGGACTTTCTTGCTCGACATGATAGTATGCTATCTGGTTACCCTTTACCTTAACGTGTATACTGATTGTCTCTCTGTTACATGTTGGTAAAGCCCTTAGGATGTATGCTTGACTACCTGGACTATGATGCGGATCATACTAGTGGGGACATGGTAGTCCATAAGTACATCCTTCAAAGTCCCTAGTCGTGGGTGTATCGAGACGGGGCATCGATATACCAGAGTAGACTAGCGTGTACCTTCTCGACCCATACAGATGGGCGATGGATGATCCCATATCCATTGGTGTTTGACATCAGAGATGATACACGGGTGCTCAGTAGAGACTGGGTACACTGGACGGACTCGCCGAGAACTCCCAGATGGTATTATACCTCACGTCAGATGGCAGTTCTCTGGTGACACTGGTACAGAGTAGTCTGTTGACCCGAGATCGTCATAGAGTCTTGTGTGGTTCCCACTGTGCTTTGATTTCCATCTTACCACGTCCAAGAGGGCGTGCAAAATGGTGGTTTTTGGGTACAGTCCCGAGTCATATGGAGGCAATGAGCGATAGGAGGGGATTCGTCTCTCCCGGTATAAGGGGTTGATGTTGCGCTGTGTTCGATTGGCTATAACAGGAAATCCCTGGCCAGGGTTGCTGAGATTTACTGGTAAGTGTTGCCAGTAGTTTCTCGAACAGTTATAGATCTCATATCGACACGACTTATCGAGCTATTGGGGTCTGACGTTTACCACCCCTAGGCGAGATATGCGACATATCAGACGATCAGACCGGACTGTACGGTAGTGTTCCTGGTTGGATTCACTGGAGTGTGAGCGGGCTTGCTCGTCGATCTTCAGATCGCTCAATACCTGGGTGGCCGTTACGTTTAGCAGACCGCTTGCGGCTTGTGGGTGCTTGATATGATCATCACCTGCTGCCGGCGTATTGACGAGTCTTTAGAGTCCTACACAGAGGTTTCCTGGCTCAAGCGAAACGAAATAGGAGCGCATATGAGATATGTGCGGGACCGAGAATAATGCGTGTATGTGATGCCGCATTCCATTCTCGCGATGAATGTATCGGAAAGGTTGTATGCGATATAACCTAGTTATCGATTCAAGCGTTGATTCGATAAGCCGATACATTGAATACTAGTCGGTTGTGTACGACATGACCGGATCATTGAATCAAGTGTTGATTTAATGATTTAATGCATAATTATATATTTGATATGTTACTTTGCACTAACTAGTATTGGTTCACTTTAAACGGATTTTCTCACTTGGATTGTGCACATTACATATGCGATATGATTTTGTGCACTTGTTTGTATCATGTTTGATGATACATGTTTAACTATAGTTAAGTGTAATGAATTAAGCCATGGTTAATCTAATGATTAGGGTTTTCTTTTTATTACTTATTTATTTATTTATTTATTTTGAATAGATAAGAAAAGAATGGTTTCTAATTTTGGAGTTTAGTTGAAGCTTCATGAAGCTTTGACTTTGTAACCATTCTTGTCTTCATCTTAAACCCTAACCATTAAACTAACCTTGGTTAATTCTCTACACTTGACCATGGTTCTAATATGATAAGTATTCATTTTCTTTTCCAAAATATAATTAACATATCATATTTCGTTCTTCTTCTTCTTCCTTAAACTTCAAGAAGAAAGCTTACCTCATCAATGGTGATTGATGAATTAGAGTGAGAAATCCATTTCTAAAGTTAACCCAACTCCTATTTCTTCATCCTCTACCTCTTGCCAAGTAGTAGAGTGTGTTTTCTTCACAAGTTTCTTGACTTGGTGAAGTCGGAGCTTGATTTAGCGATGCCTCGACGTAGATCATCTTCGGCACGGACATCGACGACCTAGCTTGCCCATTCTCCGACGAAGCCTACACTTGAGCCCGGATTTGATTTGGACAGCGGAAAGGACCTCGTTGTGGAGCTATGGAGGTGGAGCACCGGATCTACAAAGGTTGTATTTCCGTATCTTGTAGTTAAGTGTTAACTAGTTAGCTTTTTCGCCTAGTTTTATAGCAAACGATCCGTAGTCGGGTCTCTCGGCACCGTTAAAATTTTAATTTGGCATGATCGATGCCTTATGAGAACTCATTAGGGTGCCTAGGAACCCTACAGGATCCTGATCCGGTATCAAATACCCAGGATTCAGAGGATACTGAGAAACAGTTCTTTATAATGAACACACCCGAAGGAGATGCATCTCATGCACTTTCTTCGTTTAGGCGGCATGGGAATCCTGGTATTCCCCTATTTCATGCTCGGTCTTATAACAATTATAAGTTGGAGCGGGACCAACGTTTCCCAGCTCAGTATAACAAGCGGGTTCGGTCAATACATCCATATTATTATCTTGATTAAGGCGCGATATGGTCGCTACCTGGAGAGAGAGAGAAGAAAACACTCTGCGTGCGCTCTTGCAAGATTAGATTGGTTATATATTTTATCTAATCAGGATGGCTCCTACTGTTTTTATCAAATCTTCCTTCAAACCTTAAAAGGAAAGACTAGCCGGGATTAATTACACTCTACAAGTTCGCCAATTTTTCAGTCAGGCCAGTGTCGGTACTTTGAGGAAGGTTCCCCGTGCTTTCGTACGGACCTAATTAAAGTAAACCTCGTTTTCCTAGAGGCGTAACCCCGTTGACACCTTTCTAGACACCTACTTGATCGGCTAATTGTAAAGTGCAAAACTCTCCCAGGAGTAACACTTACTCGCAGTGGGTATCGGGATCCAACTATCATATAGAAGGTATGCAATCTTATTGCAAATTTCAACACTTGAAACTCCCGATAATGGTTTTTACCCCTAGCACCTATGACCTTGGCTTAGGTCAACAAATCATAGGAACTAGTCAAGTTCTACCCGTCATTTCGTGATTAATTAGACCCACCCACATGACCCTTGGCTAAGGTCAACAAAGCCACATGACTGTCCTAACTAATCGCATCATATGCTGTGTAGGAAGACATCACTTAGCTACCGCACACTACGCCTCGGCAATGGTCGACAAACGTAGCACGAATACTAAGTACTCTACTTCCTAAAATGACGGAGGGTTGCGAATGGTTTTTAAGAAAACCTTTAACGCTTTGAACTTGATCTCGTTGCGGAATCAAATGGTTTTTAAATGGAGTGTTTTTGAGGCTTTTCTAGTTTTGCTGAAGGGGTCACTCCCGGTGAATGGATCATCGGCCCTTTCCTCGTCGAATGAGGTGCGGGATATATCATATATATCACTGTGCAAAGCGGAAACTATAGAAGCGATCAAAAGACAAACCGAGGGTTGTTGCATCTGCCAGTTATTGCTAAAGGAGTCACTCCCGGTGAAGGGATCTCGGTCCTTTCCTCATCGAATAAGGTGCAGGATGTTCTATAAGGAACACCGCGATGCAAAGCAAGAATTGTAGCTACCTGTTTTTATTTTGAAATTCGATTCCACAACATCAATTAGGTTTATTTTCTTTCATTAATCTCATTAATGAATATCCCATCATTTAAGTCCACCTAAACATCACAGATAAATATAACGTACGCTTATGCCATCCGCATTCGCCTCGATGTCCCGTCTGCACCGTTAGGTTAGGTAACTAACGCCAGAGCGAGGCAGGGCTAGCGCGGGTGTAAAACATAAGCAACGTCTATATAATATATCATATATACTATATATAATATCTATCTGAACTAATCACATGATCACATCACAGATAACGCAGCAAAAAATATCATATGAAATATTGGATATACTAGGACGTCCGTGTTTTTAATACGAGCCAGTATAAAACACGGATTCCACGGTCGTGATGAATAGCCAATCCCACACTCCTAGACCCCTACGAGAGAGGCAAGCAACCCTATCGATTCTAGGGTTAGGAGACCCGGACTCGACTCCTCGAGTTGGTCTCCCACTGGACCCTAGAACCCGGTTACTTGTGCCCTCCTCCTTGGGTCTATCCTAGTACGGAAAAGTAAATAATATACAAAAGGTGACATCTTCCGCAACCTGGAAGTGCCCCAATAAAAGAATATTACATACAAGCTTTTACATGAATGAAAATGAAAAACACTCGTCTCACATAAAAAACCCCCGGCTATTCAAACACGACGATCCAATATAACATATCCAGCAACACATAACATCACATGTCATCAACGTAAGTAAATATGCGCATCCCAATTGTCGTTGACATATAGCAACGAAGCCGGCGATATCACATATTACACTTACGGTCACAGAAAAGAAGGTGTAAAACTACAACAGTTGGAATCCGCAAACTCTTTAGACATCGCATGCCTAGCCAAATGAATTCCTTAGATATCGCATGCCTAACAATTATAAACCCCGCATTTTAGTCTCATTATCGAAAACTCTTTTCAATATCAAGTCGGGCAATTCAACAGGATTCCCGGCATCCTGATCGAATGCTCGTCGCAAACTTTAGTAGGCGGCCGCACCTCCGACGCCATCGACAAAGTGCACCAAGGAGGAACACCGCTGCCGCGAGCACCCGAACGGATGCTTTCGGCGACGGGGTTCTCCTACAGTCACTTGGTCGGGGCTATGGAGTGAGGCTGTCTATTAAGTTTACCCGGCGAGTATCCGCGTACGCTACGTGATTGCGACGGAGTTCTGATCGCATCAAAATTCCGTGGCAACCGATCAAGTAAGACTAAAGTGCTATGTTTATAACATTCATTCAGTTATCTCATAACTATTTGTGAATTCCAAATATTGTATCACATTCCAGATAAATAGAAAATGTTAAACTTTCCGATCGAACAATCAAACACCCAAGTTTTCCCGAAACAGATCAACACAAGAAACAAGTTTAAAAACATCCAGTTCATGCCTCAATACCAACGGTCCAGCCGTAGAAGGGTCAAGCCAACGCCTCACATGTGGCACGCCGTACTGCCCCAAACCCGAAGGTTCAAAGGGCAGTTCAAGACGGTCACATAATCGAGTTAAGGTTTGTAGTCTTCTAGAGGGTCCATCGCGTTACTTGCACTACTTAGAACGTTATTAAACCACGGAAAGATCCAACAGTTGGAAATTTCCCAACAGGGGAAAAAGTGGGTATTTATATCCGGTCGAACTTTTTAACATATTCAAAAATTATCCGGAAAAACACAGACAAAATTTGATAATCCGATCGAATCTACGAACTCGTAATACAACCCAGAAAACTCAACTCTTGAGTGAAGATTAAAAATTCTCAGAAAACTCAGCACACCAATATAGGAATTACTGTGTAAAAATAATGACAAGATGTGTCTATACGGCCGCGGAACCGCCGCACAAGCCCTGCTCGTGCCGCGGTTCCGCGGCGCTTTAGTCGAATTGGCCAGTCGAATTTTATAGTAATTCCTAAAAATGCCTGCTGATTTTTCTGCATATTTTTAATTTTCAAAATTCCACAATTTTCAAAAATGTACAGAGAGTGGTTGAAATCTAGGGTTTCGGGTTCGATCGGGTTTGTAACTTCGTCAACGCATCGCCTAAGGCTCTAGCTAGGCTCTGATACCACTGTAGGGTTCCTATGCGCACTAATGAAGTCTCACAAGTGATCAAACATGGCCAATTCAAATTTTTCATGTGCCTACAAACCCTAATACGGATCGTTAACTAGAAGTATAGGCGATGCAAGCAAGTAAACTACTTTATTGCTAAAGGAAAGAGGCTACAACCTTTGTAGATCCGGTCTTCCACCTCCTTGGCTCCGCGTAGACGTCCCTCCACTGTACCAATCGGAATCCTAGAATCTTGCAGTGGTTTCATCGGAGAAAAGATCGGGCTAGGTCGCCGACTTCAATGCCGAAGATGATCTATGTCGAGGCAACTCAAGATCAAGCTCCAACTTCACCAAGTCATGAAACTTGTGAAGAAAACACCCTAAACTACTTGGCAAGTGGTAGAGGATGAAGAAATAGGAAGTGGGTTCACTTTAGAATTGGATTTCTCACTCTTTTTCTCATGTTGCCATTAATGGAGGTAATGTTTCTTCTTTGTTGAAGAAGAAGAAGAAGAAGAAAGAATATGATAAGAATTATTGAAAATAGAAAATAAGTTGATTCTTATCATATAGCAACCATGGTTAAGTGTAGAGAATAAACTAGGGTTAGGTTGAATGGTTAGGGTTAAGCATGAAACAAAAAAGGTAGACTTATTCAAAGCTTCATGAAGCTTCAACTAGCAAACAAAGAAAGCCACCATGATTTATTTATCTTTCAAAAATGAATAAATAAATAAATGAAAAGATAAGTAAATCAAAACCCTAACCATTAACATAACCATGGTTTAATTCTTTACATAAACCCAAGTTTGCATGTATCATCAAACATGATACAAACAAGTGCACAAAAGTATATCACATATACAACTTGTGTATTTCAAGTGAGAAAATCCATTTAAAGTGAACAAATACTAGTTAATGCAAACTAATATATCGAATATATAATTATGCATTAAATCATTAAATCAATATTTGATTTCACGATCCGGTCATATCGCATATAACCGACTAATATCTAATGTATCGGCTTATCGAATCAATCCTCGATTCGATAACTAGGTTATATCACATACAACCATTCGATACATTCATCGCGAGAATAGAATACGGTATCACATATACGCATTATTCTCGGTCCTGCACATATCTCATATGCGCTCCTATTTCGTTTCGCTTGAGCCAGGAAACCTCTGTGTAGGACTCTAAAGACTCGTCAATACGCCGATAGCAGGTGATGATCATATCAAACACCCACAAGCCGCAAGCGTTCTGCTAAACGTAACGGCCACCCGGGTATTGAGCGATCAGAAGATCGACGAGCAAGCCCGCTCACACTCCTGTGAATCCAACCAGTAACACTTACCGTACAGTCCGGTCTGTTCGTCTGATATGTCGCATATCTCGCCTAGGGGTGGTAAACGTCAGACCCCAGTAGCTCGATGAGTCATGCCGATATAAGGTCCATAACATGTGTGAAACTACTGATAACTCTTACCAGTAGATCACTGCAACCCTGGCCAGGGATTTCCAGTTATGGCCAGTCGAGCATAGCGCAACATCAACCCCCAATACCGGGAGAGACGAATCCCCTCCTATCGCTCATTGCCTCCATGTGAATCGGGACTGTACCAAAAAACCACATGTTTGCACGACTCAGTAGAGCCGTGGTAGGGTGGAAATCAAAGCACAGTGGGAGACACACAAGACTCTATGACGATCTCGGGTCAACAGACTAAGCTGTACCAGTGTCACCAGAGAACTACCATCTGACGTGAGGTATAATACCATCTGGGAGTTCTCGGCGAGTCCGTTCAGTATACCCAGTCTCCACTGAGCACCCGCATACCATCTCCGATGCCAAACACCAATGGATATGGGATCATCCATCGCCCATCACATGGGTCGAGAAGATATACGCTAGTCTACTCTGGAATATCGATGCCCCGTCTCGATATTCCCACGACTAGGATCATTGAAGGATGTACTCATGGACTACCCAGGCCCCACTAGTATGATCTGCATCATAGTCCTGGAAGTCGAGTACATATCCTAAGGGCTTTATCAACATGTAACAGAGAGACAGAAAGTATACATGTTAAGATAAAGAGCAACCAGATAGCGTACTATCATGTCGAGCAAGAAAGTCCTGCCTATATATGTCCCAGCATCCACTACAATATACATCCAATGTACAGTATTGGCCTCTAGGGCATACATATAACTAACATGTGTATGAGTCCCAAGTGTTCTATTTCTCTTTCTCCGTATCCGGTGAACGGAGATTCGGTCATCTTTTCCTTGAGACAGGACTAACAAGTTTCATAAGATGAAAATTCGAACGTATTCAAATATCCATCCTTTTGCAATTTACTCAGTCTTTTCTCTCCGATATGACCAAGTCTACAATGCCACAAGTAGGATTCATTTTTTTCTTTGCGTGTGTTTTGTATATTGAGAACTGGGTTTTGATTAAGAAGATAGATACCATTACACAGTGTTCCTTCTGCAACCAATACCTTATTGAGGTAAATGTTCATGATATTTCTTTCAAGAACAAAATTATGTACATTTTTATCAAGTAAAGAAACTGATATAATGTTGCAAACCATGGAAGGTACATAGTAGCAATTGTTCAAAATCATAGTATTGCCATTTGGCAATGCTAGGAGATATTCACCGACAGCAGAAGTATCAACTTGTGCGTCGTTCCCTACTCTGAGGGACATATCACCAGGTCCAACTATCCTACTTTTTCTCAATCCCTGCAATAAATTATAAATATAAGATCCTGATCCGGTATCTAGTACCCAAGATGTAAGACTGACTGAAAAGTAGTTTTCAATAACAAGAACACCTGAATGAGACGCAATGGTATGCTTCTTCTTCGATGGGGTCATCAAGGAATTCATTCAATCCTCTTTCCTCTTCTCTTACTATGACCGTTGTCATAATTTAGAGCCGAACCGACGTTTCCCAGCCCCGAATAAGAATTTGGATCGGTCAAGCGATACATTTTATTATCTTGATTAGGGTGTGAATTAGTTGCTACCTGGAGAGAGAGAAAAGAAACACTAAGCGTGCACACTTGCAAGATTAGATTGGTTATTAGTTTATCTAATCAGGATGGCTCCCATTGCTTCCTCGAATTCTTCTTCAAGCCTTAAAAGAAGAACTAGTCAGGATTAATCGCATGTCACAATACTTGCTTAACCTTTCGACCAGGCTAGTGTCGGTATTTCGAGGGAGGCTTTCCAACGATTTCACAAAGTTCCTTAATTACATAACCTCTTTTCCCTGGAGGTGTAGCCCCGCTAACACCGTTCTAGACACCTACTTGGTTTATACTATTGATTGTTAAGTGAAAAAATCTCCCAATAGTAATCCTACACATCAGTGGGATCAGGATCCAACTATCATTATGTGATGACTTAGATGGAATCCGCTCTAGTCACCACACTCCAGAAGGTATGCAACACTGGCAAGTTTCCTGTATATTTGAAACTCCCGATGTGGTTTTTGCCCCTAACAGTTTATGACCTTGACTAGATCAACAAAGCATAAACCGCTAGTCATGATCAACCCGTCATTTTCTTGATTGCATTAAACCCACCCGCACGTGCCCTTGACTAGATCAACAGGGACACACGACTGTCTTAACCAATCTCAATTACAATGCATGGAAAAGTGCCACTTAGCTACCATACACTACGCCTTGACTAGGTCAACAAACGCAGCACGAATACTAAATATTAATATTCTGAAATGACAGAGGGCTACGGCTAGTTTTTGGCGAAAAACCATTTAACGTAATGAACATGATATCGTTGAAGGAACCGAGTAGTTTTGAAAAAAAGTGGCTTAAGCTCCGCTTTTGAAAACTAGTGGTTTTGAAGCAGAAAACCGAGTAATCTACAGTATAAACTTTTTCTCAAGATATCACTCCCTGTGAAGGGATCTCAGTTCTTGCTTCCTCGAATGAGGTGCTGGATATTAACAACCGAATACCACAATGCAAAGCGAAAGGGTATAACTATAGTTTTTCGAAATTTGTTCCAATAACATCTTTTTAGGCTACTTTTCTTGTATTAATCAAAATTAATGTGGTCCCATCAATTAACCTATCACACCAGAAAAGAAAGAAAATACAATGTACGTATATGCCATCCGCATTCGGCACGGGGCCCCGTCATGCACCGTTAGGTTACTTAACTAACGACAGAGTGGGGGTTGGACTAGCGCGGGTGGAAAACATATACAACATCTGCTAGTATATATATAAATATATATAACATTCGTCCCAAACATGATATAATCAACATCATAGATCTCAGCAATCAACACAGAATGGCAGATAATCTTAGAGCCTCGGGTTTCACTTGAGCCGCAAATAAAACACGACGTTCCCGGTTGTGTGGATTGCCCGTGCAATGAAAACCTGGACCCCTACGAGCGCGGCAAGTTACCCGCCAATCCCAGAAGTGAGGCAACCACAATCAACAAAGTGAATGGCCACCCAGCACTTCACGGGATCCGGTAACTTGAGCGCCCCTCTGTGGGTCATCCTATACCCCCTACGAGTGCGGCGAATAGCCCGCCAATTCTAGAGTAAAGCCCCCTCCGTCTCAACGCCATGAGATGCGGGCTTGTTGCCCTCTAGAACCCGGCTATTCGAGCACTCCACCGTGGGGTAAACCTAGTACAGAAAATGAAAATATATGTACAAAGGTGACATCGACCTCAACCCGGTCATGCCCCAATAAAATAATATAAAACACGGCAGAAACTGCTGTACACATGTCGGAAGCTCGCCCCGCAATAACAAATGTGCAAATGAATATAAACTATACTACTACCATTGCACCACCGGCTATCCACCATGACAATCCAACCACAACATCGGCATAAACACAGAATATCAACGTGAATGTCAGGTTCGCAAACCCGTATAATAGAACATACAACAGTAAGATGGGTTATACTGATCAAATGACATTCTCGGTCGTAGATAGTAATGTATGTACTGAAACTTTTAAACAGTGTTAAAAATAGCGACTTCGAAATACTCCGTATTTCCCCAATACCAATGATAACCAAATAAGCAATCTGGGCAAAAACAAACATATCCTGAATCTCTAAATCCAAGTCTTATAGAATACCAAACAAAAACGAGCACCTATCTCTACAGAAGAACTGGCGATGCCGGTTAAAATGATGTTTTCGCCGGCCAAATTTTCAAATCAAGGGCTCGTTTTTCTCTGGTGTTCTAGTTGTAGAAAAAATAGCACTCTGCAGTTGTTTAAAAAAATTTCAGAGGCTATTTAAAAATTAACAGAAACTTGAATTTTTGATTTCATATTTCAAAGTTGTTTTGGTTTCGTTACTTTAATATCATTTAAAACTGCTAGTATAGGGTTTATGGGCTGGCTCTGATACCATGTTTGGGTTACACTAGCACCCTGGCCATCTACCGTGGCCATTTGCGTAACAAAAATTTTCTACGATTGTAAACCCGGCGCTAGAATAACCCGTTACCGGATCTACCATAAACCTAACTAACGGACTAAGACGAGCTATCTACTATAATGAAGAGTCTCACCAAGAGATCCATGTCCTTCGGTCTTTGTTCCTCTTCATAAGCTCCTAGTAGCCTCCATGGTTGAGCTTGATCGCCCGTCCCCCTCCGTCGAAAATGATCTACCCGGGGTTTGTGGTCCATGGCTCTAGCTCCACACTAAGTATCAAATGGAACAACTAGAAAACTTGGATTGCTAGTCTAAGTGATTTAAGATGTAGTCTAAGGTTATATGTGTTTCTATCCCACCTCCTTTCTTGATTCTCAACACATGAGAGTGTAGAGAGGAGGTTGGAGATGAAGGTGGAAGAGCACAAGAGCAAGGAGGGGAGAGAGCAAAATGGTGAGCTCTAGATAAATAATGAAGCATACAACTGAGAGAAAATCCTCAATTTTTGGTTTTGTAAAATAATTTTTGCAATATAATAATGCAACCATGCTTCAAAAGTGATTACAAATGAATTATTAATTCATTTATCAACACTTTTGAGGTATGGTGCTCACCATTCTCCCTTCACTTGACTTTAAACCTCATTTCTCATTTATAAATAAATGGAAAAATCCATAATGAGATGTCCACCTTCTAGAATGTATTCCGTATAAAATACGGATTACAGTCTACCGTATATACATACCCGCCGTATAAAAAATACGAATGCCCGTCGAGATAGAATAACACAAATAACATAATACTAGAATATACATATCAAAATATATATATATGTAAATTATTAAATCAATACCTGATTTAATAATCTGGCTCAATCCCGAGTTGGCTAGTATTATCAACCGTCCGATCGAAAGTCCGGATACATAGTACCATCAATCAATCAGACCCTGCACGTATCCAGTACGGCTACTAAATCATTTCGCTTGAACCAGGGAAACCTTCTGTGTGGGACTTTAACGACTCGAGAGTATGCCAGCAGTAAGTTACTGGATAAATCCATAACCACAAGCACGTCAGCGGCACTAGCTGTACGTAACGGCTACCTGGGTACCTGTCAAAAAGGAAGGACGACGAGCAAACTCATCCGGATCCCTACTGAGCCTATCTGTGACAATCTCCGTACAGTCCGGTCTCTTCGTCTGAGAGTATCGCATACCGGGTCTAGGGGTGGTAAACGTCAGACCCTAATAACCCGATAATTTGTGCTGATGTGGCTCAGGACCAATCCGGGAAACTACTGATCAACCTATCAGTAAATCCCAAATGCCGTGGCCAAAGACTTATGGTCTTGACCAATCGAACACAGTGCGATATCGACTCCCTATAGCGGGAGAGACGAATCCCCAAAAATCACTCACTGCCTCCTGTTCTCCACCGAAAGACGCGACCAGGGACGTCGGGACGTCTGGCCTGAATTTTGGGGGCAGATGCTATTTGGTTTTATCCGTCTACCTCTTCGAAGATGCCAAGTTTATTTATGGCACCGTATATCGAAGGTGTAGACGGATGTGGCCAATATAGCAGATTTCGTCGGATTCCCCCTCGTTGAGGGGTTTTTTATTATGGGGACGCTCTTCCCTGCAGGCGCAAGCCCCTGCAGTTAATTACGCTACCGCATCGCGGTAACCACTTTCTCCTTCTCCAGATGGTCACTTCGTGTCATGTGTGTTTGTTTTGTTTTTGGTTTCTCATGGATTGTATATGGAGACTAATTTATGTTGTTGCCCGTAGGGCGTGGATTAGTCCAAATCCGTATTTTCTTAGATTTGGTTTTGAGCTGGGTTTAAGGATCGTTAATCTCATTTGAGACTAAGATCAACTTAAATGTTTGTTAAGGATACGTTAGTCTAATTTTATACTATGATCTACTTAACAGGATCATTTATATCCAACAAGAGAGCATTTGGGCTCTATTGTTTTAGTTTAGGGACTTTGCGGTCCAGAAGTTTAAGTACATCATAGTCTATGAAGTTTAAGGGCATCATAGTCTATATTTTAAAGACGTCATAGTCTGTAAAATTTAAAGACATCATAGTCTATGAGTTTAAGGACCTCACAGTCTGTGGCAGTTTAGAGACATCATAGTCTTTTAAGTTTAAGGATAGCATAGTCCAGAAGTTTAAGGACCCCACAGTCTGTAAAGTTTAAGGACATCATATTCCATGAGTTTAAGGACCCCATAGTCCATGAAATGTCTGGTTGTCGGGACCTATCACCTCTCTGAAGACATTGAAGGATTACACGACACATATTAGAGGAGTGAAGAGATGTACCCTTGAACCAATATTAGTTGGGAGATCTGTTGTCCAATTTGGGACTAAGATCAAAGATTTGTGAGCATATGGGCTCAATTGATCTGAGGTAGGGTTCTGTGGCCAATTTGAGCTCGGCCCATTTAGTTAAAATGTTGAACATTTAACAATGCTGAGCATTCGTTTGGATTCTGACAGCCTTTTTGTCTTTTATTGAGTGCTGAGCATTCATTATAGCTTTGGGGCTTTTATTTAAACAACAGTTTATGTTCTCTTAGCGCACACGTGAGGAGCACATAGTGCTCTTGGCGTTGTGCGCAACTTAATGAGCACAGAGCGCTTCTGTTAAGTAGCGCACATGTGAGGAGGACATGGCGCGCTTAGCGCTGAGCGCCAGTCAATGAGCGCAGAGCGCTTCTGTTAAGTAGCGCACACGTGAGGAGCACGTGGCGTGCTTGGCGCTGAGCGCCAGTCAATGAGCACAAAGTACTTCTGTTAAGTAGCGCACACGTGAGGAGCACATGGCGCGCTTGGCGCTGAGCGCCAGCCAATGAGCGCAGAGCGCTTCTGTTATGTAGCGCACACGTGAGGAGCACGTGGCGCACTTGGCGCTGAGCGCCAGTCAATGAGCACAGAGCGCTTATTTTTACTAGCGCACACGTGAGGAGCATGTGGTACGCTTGGCGCTGAGCGCCAGTCATTGAGCGCAGTGCGCTTCTTTAAATTTGGAGCGCTAAGGCTCTGCAGCGCTGTACGCTAGATTTGGAGCGCTGAAGCGCTTCGTTTAATTGGAGCACTGGGGCTCTTTTTAGGCAACTCTGCTCTCTGAGAATTAAATTTGTCTCATGGATCTAAGAATAAAGTTCTTATTTTATAGGAGATATTTCAATCTCTTATGTTTTTGGTGAAAGGCTTTGCCTTTATAGATCTGTGATTCTAAGAGAATTAAATTCTTCACCCCCTTTTTTTATAATGAGATATTATGATCTCTTTGTTTAACGTTTTAAAAATAAATAAATAAATAATTAGATAAATAAAATCGTTTAGGTGAATTTTCTGATAATCGGTAAAATAAACCGTATTTTACATAAAACTTAACTATAATTATTTTTCAATATAGATTTAAATACGCCTATTTTAACTATGTAATTTCTAGTAAATGGTGTTTATTTAGTGACTTATAAATTATTAGTTTACTAAAATATTTTCCGTAATTAATTAAATTCAAATATTAACATAAGCTTTAATTATACATTAAATTAGTGCAAATTACAAATTAGAAATGGGTTGATTTTAAAAAGTGAGCCTTGACAATTTATAACAAGTGTGTGATATGCAAAATTCCTTCTCAAAATCTCTCCATGGTTCTAGATTTTTCTAGATTTATTTTTTTGAAAAGAAAATTTATTAAATAAAGAAATTGATGAAAAGACTTAAAAGATGAATTATTTGGAGATGTTTCTACACAACTCCTCACAACTTTTTCTCTCTCTCCCTTTTCCCCCATGCCATAGCCGAAATCACCATGAGGCAGCCCCAATTTTTCCCCACTTCATTTCCTCTCCAAAACTCTTCAAAAATTCATCAAAAATCGAAAAATAAAACCACAAATTCCTAATTTAAATCCTACCCATTATTCCTTGTTCATCTAGCATGGATCTTTGAGCATGAAACCAATCTTTTGGAGGCAAGTTTTCATGTTTGATCTCATGTTGTTGAGGTATATTTCTAAGCCCTTGGTTTAATTTTTAGTCAATCACTTTAAATTAGCTTATTAAGTGTTTAGTTTGGTTTTAAAGTGGTTCCAATTGCATGATTGAAAATTCTAGAAAGGGGTTTTAAATCAAATTAAGCTTTTTATCATTGGATATTGATCTTAATGTGTAGTTTAACATGTTAGGTAATACTAAACCTAATCTAAAAGCTAAATTATAAATTGTTACAATTAAATTGTCCAAATTGCTTAATTTTTGCAAACTAGGTTTTTGTAAAAGATATATTTGGTGAGATAAAATTCTAATTAGGGTTCTTATCATGAAATCATGGTTTGAAAGTGTAGTGTAATATCTTAGGGTATGCAAAATAAAATTTAGTTGTCGAATTACTAATTGTTACATTTTACTTGTTCAAATTAAGCTATTCGCAAACTAGATTTTTATAAATCATGTATTTTGGTGAGATAAAATTATGATGAGGGTTGCTATCATTAGATTATGGTTTTAATGAGGATATTAACATGTTAATTGAATGCAAAACCTAATTTGATTACTACTTGCTATTTGTTAGTTTAAAAAATTGTGATAAATATGCTATTTTGCATACTAGGTTTTAGAAATTAATTTAAAATGTGGGATTAAAAATCTAGTTAGGGTTTTAGCACATCATTAAGGTTTCCATGAGTGCTTTAACAATTTAAAATATGCAAAATCTAGTTTAGTTGTTGAATTGTGAATTTTGCTATAAAAAGTGTTAAAATTTGATATTTTTGCAAACTAGAATTTTGGACTTAATTCAAATTGATGAGATTAAATTATAGAAATGGTTTATATAACCTAGTTATGATATTTATTGAATATTATGGCCATTAATTTCGTTTAAATATCAAGTTTTGAAGTAAAACGGTTAATTGACGCTTTCTAGGTTTTTGCGAAATAGAACGATTTGATTGATTTTAAGGTTTTGATGATTTAAACCCTATTTATATTTTAATTAGTGAGTTTTGGAACTACGACTTGTACGTTCGTGTTTTATCTCGGTCAATCGGCGTTAGTACGCCGATGTCAAGGATTATTTGATTATGTTGCTTGAGCGGGTCATAGGTTTTAACCTATGCGAGTTTCGTGCACCGTTTTGGTTTTGTCCGCGATTTTGGTTTATGATATTATATATGTTTGCGTATAGGTACCCCCCACGTGGACTTCGGATGATGAAGAAGAGGATGGTGGCATCGACTTCAGCAGACAAGAACCAGGTGAGTAGATGTAAATCTACGGGGGAAGTCGGGTGGATGGCGTATAGCACCCCCGCAAACGTAGAATAGGGATATTACGTACTATTATTAGGAAGTCGGACGTGACCTTAGATTCTTGGCGAGTAGGGTCCTATTGAAGACTTTAGGTTGGACTAGACTGATTTAGAAAGACTTAACCATGAGGATGACTGCCTTGGAGGGATTCATAGGTTTCATGTAGACACACACACACGACACACACACAAACTTGACTTGGTGTATATGTGTGTATATATATACATATAGGAATGTGTGTTGATATATGTATATATATATACAACATATACATATGATATGAGGAGGCTATATGATACATGGGGAGGAGTCGATATGACTAGGCTTGATGCCGTGATTTATTGGATATATGATCGAGTTATGACATGAGATGTGTTATGATAGTAGCGGATCGTTGGGCAATGAGATTATATAAAATATATTTATATAAACGATAATATATGTTGATGACATTGGAATGAACGCGACTCTAGAATAGAACCCAGATTGTAATATGTGACTTAATCACGATATGACATATGACATGATATTTTAGTGGATCATTTGACAATGTATTTTTACACTGACGATGATACATGTTTGATGATATTGGGATGTATGCGATTATAGTATAGTACCCTTGATCATGATACTGTTTGGCGATGATACTATGCGAACGATGATGTATATATATGATGATTGATCCGCACTCTTGACTTGAGGAAGTCGTATTATGTACGTGATGCTATTGAGGCTGGATCGCCAAGTACTTGTGATATCGACTCAGACGTTAGGAGAATTCTTCTTACCTTTCGACTAGTATCTTTAGTTAGTTCCTTAGTTGATTAGGTACATCTTAGTTTAGGCTCGAATCATACTTATTTTCAAAACTAATGAATCGTGTTTTTTTTTAAACAACAAACTGTATGACTCGCAATTAGTATGTATTTTCTAGTTGTGCGTTTACTACACATTCACCGTTATATTCATGTTGTATTCATCGCATTGCATATCCATACATATGTTTCTTTAGCTAATTTGAAACTCTGCCTGTTAGGACACCAGCACCATTACCGATGATGCGCATGTTCACGTACACTTATTTGCCGGCTCACACGCTTCATCATCGGTAATTGCCATGTCACATACACTTTAGAACATATTATCTTTTATTGATATAATCAACTAAATGCTAGACCAATATAATATTGTGTCATTACTCTCATGTGCTAGTTTAGACATTGCATTTATTACTTAGACACTTCATGTATTCACATTTAATGTTATCATGCAGTATTGTCATGACCTGAAATAGCCCGTGACTGGCACTTGAATCATATGGAGTCTATAGGACCCCATCTAATTCAAGTAAGCCAAAAGCCCATAAATCTAAACCATTTTAAGTAATAAATAAAGGAAAACTAGTATTAAAGAGCGAAGAAAACATGTTTTAAAACAAGGGTTTTTAACTAACATAAGCCTAATATGCATTTTAAAAATCTCATGTCTTTTCTGAAAATTTCGGCAGAGTTTCCTTTGTAAATAATAGCCCCGAACGGGGTACAACATGATAAAAGCATATATACAATGATAAAAGGCATCCCCAAGCGGGAGCTAGCTCTTCGTCAATCGACGGTCACAACTACGTAAGCAATATAATATACAACGCCAAAGGGCGAGGATCAAAACTCAAAAAAGAAACTCAAAATCAACATGAAAACCATAATACTACAACACGCGACTCTAACGTCGAAATAATACATAACTAGTTTTCTAAGTCTGAAACAATATACAAGTTTTTGGTTGATGGAATTACTAGATACAACATAATAAAATAAATACAAGGGTGGTCACGATGCGAGTGAACCCACCTACCAATGCGATTACCCAGAAAGGGAGCAGTGTGCCAGAAAAGCCGCAATAAAATCTGTACGGTAAAACCTGCAAGAATTGTAGCACAATGGGGGTGAGTTGCCAACTCGTGAATAGAAAACATCACAGAGCAGAAATCGTATGTATGACGCAATCCTAAGTCAAACGATCAATATAATCCTCAAAATGATAAGTCTGAAACATGAAAAGGTGGCAAGGGTAAACATCTAACCCAAGTGTAATCCAACGTACTCGTGTCAGTGCCTCAGGTAGCAATATATCATATGAATGAGGTATGAATGCATGAAAACAGAATACATGTAAATGAAGAAACTGCTTTCATAACTTAGTGAGATTTCTTTATTTTTAATGGGATTTCTGTATGTATATAAAACGAGTATCCTCAATGAAATCAACAGAGAAATCCGTGTCAAGCATCGACACAAAACATAAATCCGAATATCTCAATATCTCAGTGTCTCAAATCTCACTGTCTACGGCGCCGTCAGTCCGGATCGGCCCCTAACATCAATCACAGGACCACGACGGTATCCTTCGGATATCCGACGCGTCAGGTAAAATCACCGGTAGGTAGTGCTCCCCTGGCAGGCTCACCGAATACAACTCGAACTTCTTGCCCCGGGGTACCTTACCGGGTCCACCATGTACCCGAGACGGTTCATCCAACTCCTCGAATCGGGTCTCGAAATCCATCAGCAATCATGAAAACTCATGGTGGATGACTCATACATCATGGAAAAACCGCACTTTTCATTTAAAAAGAGAGAGAAAGAAGTTTATAAATGTTCTTGCGGTTTTCCCCCCAAATCCAGGAAATCTCAGGAAAATCCGAAATCCAATCATCAACAGCATGTAAACAGTGAATATAGGTACAAAACTCCATAATACTGCATAACAGTGAATAATAATATGCATGATGTAGTAAGTAATAACCGCAATGTCTAAACTGGCATATAGGGCAAGTACACTAATATCATGTCGAAACTATCAGCTAACAAGCTAAGTCAATGAAATATTATTCTCTAAAGTGTACGTGACATGGCAATTACCGATGATGATGTGTGTGAGCCGGCAAGTAAGTGTACGTGGAACATACGCATCATCGGTAATGGTGCTGGTGTCATAACAACATGATATCAATAATGGTATATGAAATCACAATATAAGTATGCGATGCGGAGCGAGCAGCAAAAATGTGCGGGAGCTGAATGATAAACACAATGATAACTAATCTGCATTTAATATAAATATAAGTCATACAGTAGTGCCTTTTGAAATAACATGAATCGTGGTGTTTTGGAAATAAGGGCTACAGTGTTTTTAAAAAAATATACGTCCTTTGAAATATCCGTAGAACCCCCTGGCCTGTCTTTTAAAATACCCACGATTCGTTAGTTTTTGAAATAGGTAGGGATCAAATTTAATCTAACAACTACACTAAACTATAGGGCTGAGCTAGCAGACTAAACGAAAGGTAAGGAAACCGCCTAACATCTGAGTCGATACATAGATATATATTAGTCGGTGATCCCGCCTCAATAGTATCACATACAATACAAATCTATAATATGACATCCTCAAGTCAAGAGTGCGAAACTATCATCAATATATAGCTCGTACGTAAATCCGTCGTACGGCATCCTAAATCTGGGTACGGGGCAATATCACATTCATCACATTATTCATCTGGTATCCTCTTTACCAAAGATCATAATCCGGGGTACTGACCTATGTCTAGTACAACACTGATACCCTCTATGTATGCATGCATGTGTATGAAACACTACGTCAAAGGACCCGCGAAAACATCATGTCGTATCTCAAATACGAACCCTGTCACATCACCGATCTCACGGCCTCAAATCGAATCTCATCGACTCATCTCAAATCCCAAGTACTATCCTCATAATCCAGTATATGTACACATGGTCCCCATACCCATGTGAACACATATATATATTCCCATATACGCACATGTGAAAGAAAGAATGTATGCTAGTATGTGTGTGCGTGTGTGGGTGCAACCACTACCCTAGGGTTTCACAACTAACACTAAACCAATCCAAGAACACCTAGAATCCATCTTTATCATCAATAAACACAAATCAACATATAATATATATATATGTGTGTGTGTGTGTATACGTATTCGTATACATCACTACGAACTGCGGGGATGCTATACGCCATCCACCTGACTTCTCCTGTAGATATAATCTACTCACCTTGATCTTGCTTGCCGATGTCGATGTTGCAACCATCTTCTTCGTTGTCTCGGATCACCGTGGCGGTATCTACATGTCACATGTATCGCATCGCATCGCATTAAAACCAAATCAAAACCAAAACAACACACGGAAACCAAAACGGTACGCTTAAAAGCCTATAGGTTAGAACCTATGGTTAGCCTTCGCAAAACAACCCGAAATCACTCGATATAGACGAACAAACGTCACGCGATCGAGATAACGCACAATATCAAAATCTGGAAATCGAAATACGGAAAACCATAACTAAATTCAAAGCAGCAACATATAAAAGTGTTCACAGATTTTGTCTCAGGTGAAACCAAGGTTCCAAAACAACACTAGGGTGATATATAAGGTACATGTGACCTATAGGAGAAACCTGGACCCTACCCCACACCAAGTGGCCGAGCCCCCTGAAGGGAAAATCCGGCCAGGCCGGCCCTGGGTGCTCCCATGGTGTTCGTCTCGCTACAGTGGGTTCCTATGGTCTCAAATGGGTCTCTGGAGTTGTTTATTTTTCTAGTTTTGGCCCCGGATCACTCCAGATTTCCATGCACGCTCCAATTCCTCACAAACCGACATGAAAGTTTCTGTTTTGCAGTTCCAGGTTATATTTGGGTTTGGTCTGGGTTTTCTAACAATTGGGAAGGTTTATGGTCACCATTAAAGTCCAATTGCACAGCCACGACTCAAATTAACCCTAATCCTCTCTAGGGTTTTCCAAAGTTCGTCAAAATTCGCCAAATCGATACTAAACTTTAAAAGAGGCTTAAACACAAGAAATACTACACTAATTGTGAAGGAAATACCTCAATATACCCTCATGAATCCTTAACAGCGCCAAAACACAAATTTTCTTGGTCCATAGGGTTGCTTGTGAGCTTGTGCATCTTTTTTGTGAAATGAGGGTAGGGTTTTGAGTTGCTTTTGGATGAGTTGGT
Organism: Agapanthus africanus; assembly: GCA_030015575.1. Classification (NCBI taxonomy): domain Eukaryota; kingdom Viridiplantae; phylum Streptophyta; class Magnoliopsida; order Asparagales; family Amaryllidaceae; genus Agapanthus; species Agapanthus africanus. The sequence continues at coordinate 631,014,519 of CM057342.1, forward strand.
GATGATTTGAGGAGGGGGGAGAGATGAGGCAGCAGCAGCAGCAAGGAGAGAGGTGGGAGGGGAAAATGATGAAGAGAGATGAGAAGAAATGAGAATGGTCAAGGTCAATCACCCTCCTCACCCTTCTCTCTCATGCCCTTGCCTACACAATTCCATTCTTTATTCAATTTCTTTTCTTTTCCTTTCCTACTAAAATAACAACCATGCCAAAAACATGAAGAATGCCATGATAAAGAAAAATGTAACTCATGAAAAAAGACTTGTGCATATTTTGCACAAAACGAGCTTAAAACGCGATTAACGATTTTTAATCGCGATTAGCACTAAATTAGGGTCAAACTAAACATAAAAACTTAAAATTTACATAAAACACCCTCTTTTAAATAATTTCCATAATTTTCAAAATTTCCCCCCATTTTATCGGTATTTAATTATACCGAAATATTAAAATATTCCTTAAAAATAATATTAAATTATTAAAAATTCCCAAAAATAATATTTTATTTTTTTTTGAAATGTTACAAGTATTGTGGGTCTTATGCCGATACTCAATATTTACTTACTCATGAATTTGGAATTTTGGATTTCTATGAGATTTCTGGATTTTGGGGGAAAACCGCAAGAATATATATAAAAACTTCTCTCTCTCTCTCCCTCTCATTTTCGAATACAAGTTGCGGTTTTCTCGTGATGTATGTGTCGTCCACCATGAGATTTCATGTTTTCTGCTGGATTTCGAGACCCGATTCGAGGAGTGGATGAACCGTCTCGGGTACATGGTGGGCCCGGTATGATACCCCGGGGCAAGAAGCTCGAGTTGTAGACGATGAGCCTGGAAGGGGAAGACTACCTACCGGTGATGTCTGGCGCGGTGGATATCCAGAGGATACCGACCGTTGTCGTGAGATTTGATGATACGGGCCGATCCGGACTGACGGAGCCCGAGATATTGAGACTATGAGATATTGAGACTATGAGGTATTTAGACTTTGAGATTTACATGTTTTGTGTCGATACTTGACATGGATTTCTATGGATTTCATTGAAGATGTTTTGGATTACCATACAAATTTTACTATGATAAAAGTTACAGATTTCTTATACAGATATATCTAGATTTCATGGTTGATTGTTTTACATTCATGGTGCATGCATACTCATACACATGACATGTCACTACTTGAGGCACTGACACGAGTACTGAGCATTGCACTTACGCATAGATTATTACCCTACCACTACTAGATGACTAGTGTTATGTTAAGTATATTATTATGACCTAGGAGAGCGTCGTGCATGTGATTTCTACTCGCAGATGTCTTCTACTCACGAGTTGGCAACTCACCCCCGTTGTGCCAAATTTTTTCTTACAGGTTTCGATGTACAACTTTCCTTGGCAGCTTGCTGGCATATCATTTCATACAGGGTGATTTGCTTGGTAGGTTGGTTCACTTGTATCAGAACTGTCGTTGTACATTTATTATTTCATTTGTATCTAGTAAGCTCCATCAACCAGACTTGTATTACTTGATAATTTAGTAGACCGGTTGCTTATTCTTTCGACCTTAGAGTCGCGCTTGTACTATTATGGTTTTCTGATGGTTTGGTTTTCTTTTGAGTTTTGAGCCTCGCCCTTCGACGTTGTATATTATAGTGCATTGTGTGGTTGTTTCCGCCATTTGGTGTAGAGCTAGCTCCCGCTTGGGGATGCCTTTTTATTATTGCATATGTATATATTCTTATTTGTACCCGTTTGGGGCCAGATTTTACAAAGGAGACTCTGCCGAAATTTTTTGAGAAATTTGATTTTGTTTTTAAAACATGTTTTCCTTCACTTCTTCTTTTAAATGGTTTAGATTTATGGGCATCGGCTTGCTTAGATTACGATACGCCTCTAGACGTTTCGTAATTTAAGTGCCGGTGACGTTCTGTACCTTCGGGTCGTGACACTTTGTGAGAGACATTTTCCTTATAGATCTATGATCTAGCATAAGAACTAAGTTGTTTTTCCGATGAGATGCTTTGATCTCTTTATTTTACATTGAAGAAATTCTTCTTCTGCTAAGAGCTTGCTCTTCTCTCTGAACTTTCTAAAAGTTTGGGGGGGGGGGTTTCCTCTGTATCAGATTTGAAGTCTTGGGGCCTTTATATAGTGAAGGCTGATTTATTGAATCAGTTGAAGAGATCTTTTCTCTAATTGATTTGGGGATTTCCCCACCGTTGGATCTTTGATCCTAGGGCTTCTGTTTTATAGAAAGAACTCTTATTGTTCTAACAAGATTGAGAAAATCTTTCCCCATACAGAATTTATTCTGCATCTTGGTGATTTTTAATCACCATTGGATCATTGATCCAACGGTGCTCTGATTTTCAGAGCATAACCTTTCCTGTTTGGAAAGATTATAAGGAATGTTTTCATAACAGAATTTTATTCTGGTCAATTGATGATTTATAATCATGTTCGTTGGATCTTTGATCCAAGGGCCGAGAACATTTTGTTCTATTGCTAGCGCTCACGTGCTTTGCACGTGGTGCGCTGCTTAGAGTGCAGCGCTCTTAGCGCTAGCGCTCACGTGCTTTGCACGTGGTGCACTGCTTAGAGTGCAGCGCTCTTAGCGCTAGCGCTCACGTGCTTTGCATGTGGAGCGCTGCTTAGAATGCAGCGCTCTTAGCACGAGCGCTCACTTGCTTTGTACGTGAGCGCTGCTTCAGAATCTTTGACTCTCAGCGCTGGCGCTGCTTCATTTCAAATTTTGAAATTTTAACAGTGCTTTGCTCTGATTGTGGAAACAAATGCCCCCCACCGTTGCACTCACGTGGCCTACACATGAGTGCAGCGGTGGCAGCATCTATGCTATTGGATCAACTCAGAAGTTGAAACGGCTCTCAGTGCCTATAAATAAGGCCTTTGGCCCTTGAGATGACCTCTGCTCATCTTCTTTCTTGTTTTCTGAGAATTAATTCTCCTTCAAAGCATAGCTCTTTGTCTTAAGAACTTTCTTAGGGACAGAACTCTGTCAAAAATTTAGGTAAAGATTAAATCTTTGAAGAGATTATTTTATAACCTAGGCTTTCACCTATTAACAAAGTTTTGCTCTTTTCAAATCATATAGATTTTTAGGGTTTCTCAATAGAGCTTTGCTCTTCATAGATCTAAAGAGATCTTTCTTAGGCTTTCTTAACCTATTAACAGCGCTTTTCTCTTTCAAATCATGTAGATTTGTTAATGTTTCATGAAGAACTCGAGCTTGTTCATAGATCTTGAAGATCTCAGAATTTTTAATTCATTAAAAGCTTTACTTAAAGTTTTCTGATGGGTTATTCCATCATCTTTACAGAGCATGGCTCTTCAGAATTTTTCTTGAGGAACTTTTATTCTTTTCATCATCAAAGTTGACAGATACCACTCTTGTTGTAGAGCGCTGCTCTTAATGGGAGATTTACTCCTTGTCCCGAGGGCCCTCATTAAACGAGAATCCTTTTAGGATTTCCTCATTAATGCCAGTCTCATCAAATGATGAGACTGTTTTATTAATGATGAGCCGTCATCCAGATTATGTGGGTCGCCCCCAGGTCCCTTTCCACTGCATTGCAGTGCGGTACGAATTTAAAATACCAAGTGATAAAACTTAAACTGTAGCATTGACGGCTGAAAATTTTGTTCTTTTCCACGCAGGTACTATGTCTTTCAAAACTTCATTCCCGTTTGTTCGTTTAGAAAGAGGATTCCCTGAAGCACCTGTTGATAGGGAAGTGTTTGCACTGATCAAAGATCATGATCCGGAACAAAAGAACCTTCATTTATGGGGAACGTGGTACAATCAGATCATCAGAGGGCGACGTAGCTTCTCTTATGCAGTACCTTCGAAGCCTATTTCGGCAATCCACTACGCCGACCCACCCTTGGTGAACTATACCGTGGAGGAGGTCAACTGGACTTCATAGGGTCTTCTTCAGCCCTCTATGGCTGCAATAACCATACAGCCGTCGACGTTTTTGGATACTCAAGGGCGGCACATATGTCAGGACGAGTTCGACCTTGGGGGCAGCCATATATGATAGGCCTAACTCCTCGTCATCCAGCTGGGTATTTCCAATGGGCCCGCTATATTTTGTCAGCCAAGAAGCCGCAGCTGCTGATGCTTGGGTTGTATACCACGATTTACGCTTCTCTTTTTCAATATTCTATGCATCCTGCCTGGTGGGTCAAGACTTTTCTGGAGTAATGGAACATTCCGACCCACACCATCCTTCTGTTAGATCGAGAAGTCTCAATCTCATTAGAGGAGTTTGCAGAGGTTTCTGGCTTACCGGTTAGGGGAGAACACTACGCGGAGCTGCTTCCTCCGGACGAGTACGTCTTTGCTGCCAAGTCAGTGATGACAGGCCTTACCCCGGAGAACGCCATTCAATATCAATTCCCCGGTTTAATTAAAGTGTTGAATATCTATGAGGGCCTTTTTCTCAAATCCGGAGGCCGTGGAGTTAATTTCAGAGATTTCATCACCCGTTTTCTCCGCTCAGAAGTCCTGTCGAAGGAAGCCGTGAAATTCGCCAAACTCGACGATCCTTTTGGTTTCGGTTTAGACAACCAGCCGGTAGCGGAGGCGGATCAAAGGAATTTCTTTCTTCCCAACACCCCGGTCGTCTCTTTCACAGAGCTTGCAGCTCCTGGGATCGATGAAGAAGCGTTCTTTTTGGGGTTCCTCGGGTTATGGTTAAGCTGGTTTATGCTTCCAATGCACCCTCGCCATATGAGGCCGCCCGTTTTTTATCCAGCTCACCGAATGGTTTCTAGGATGCAAATGGCCAGTGGGGTCGCTGGGTTAGCTCATTTGTATCATGGCCTCAGCTTGGCGGCAGACACTATTAAACTAGTGGTGCAGCCCGTGAACTTCTCGATGCATTATTTTATGTCATGGATCGAGCTACATGTACTTGGTGTTTTTGGTGCCCACAAAAGGCCTTGCTTCTACGACAAGTATAACTTCCCTCGGATCATGCGGCTAGTTGACGCATCCATTGTAAATCCGACACAGCGGGAAGCTAGGGGTTTGCTCCTTCGTCCGCGCATAGTTGGAGATGGCATGACCTTTACCGATAAGGTTCTAACCATCGGCAAAGAATCCGCAAAATTGGTGCAGCCATTGCGGGACATTTTTAAGGACGGGGCCTCAATCTTGAAAGCTCGGGAGGTTCTTCATTTATACTTCATCAGGCCGGGCTTTCTCGTGTTTAGGCATAACGATTCGGCATTGTTCATGAGGTACAACCCACATCGTTTTGCCCAGCAATTAAGCAATAATCAGGGCATCCCACTCGAAGCCTTCTTGGCAGAACCGGTTGCTACTGAAGAGGGTATCCGGAGCGCGTTGCACCATTTTATGCGATTGAATACCGGCTCCAATTTCTTTATTAGTGAACCGAGTTGCGTTACAAAATCCCTGAACGTATATGTGGCGTGGTACCAGCATTCGATGGGCGCCATTATTAGAGAAGAAAAGCGATTATTGCTCGACCGCAAGGGCACCGCCCAGGCAGGTAATCCAAACGTTCCTCTGAAGCGATGGACTATCGTCCATCCTCCCTTGAGAGAAGTCATTGTGGCTGTGGTACCACGTGCTATATGTGAGCTACCTCTACCCCATGTGCCCGAAAAAGCTGTAGTCGCGGCGTCTTCCGAGTCCGGTGTGGGTGCGGAGATTGGAACTCGTCGTCCAAAGTTGCCCACCAAGCGCAAGGTTGTGTTATCGGCCGCCAGCACTTGTTCGCAGAAGAAAAAGAAGTCTATACTTCTGCGGACATTGCGTTTGGCCAAGAGCCCCATGCTCCTTACAACGAGGGCTTGAGCGAATACGGGACCAATGAAGGCTTATTTATGGAGCCGGATGATACCGATCTCGAGGCTGCCAACACGGTTTCAAAGTAACTAGCTCAAGATGAGGCAACACGAATCACCATAGTACAATCAGGTATCCTTCGGTCATATCTTTCCGCGGTTATTTTAATTATTATGCTTTGACTGGCGTTTTCCTTTACAACAGGTATCTCCGCCGAAGAGGCCCTCACAGCTTCCCTCAAGACTTTTGAAGAGGAAGAGAGGCTTCGCGCTTCATTGGGCCTTGGTATATTTTGGCTCACTTTGCCTTCATTCCCTTTTTTTATGGATAAATTAACTCTTCTTTTTCATCATATTGCAGGGACTGCCTTGACTCAGATTATCCCAAGTGCAGTGCCGATCACGAGTGGTGACGCAGCGGCATCGTTAGCGCCGGCCACTGCAGCCACGGCTATCCCTAAGTGGCCATTAGGGGTCTCGCAGAAGCAGCCAATGATGGACGTCGTAACGGCGCCGGAGGCAGAACTTGGTTCAGATGATGATCTACCTTTATCGGATGTCCTGAGGAGGTTAGCTTTCGCGGCTCAGGCTAAAAGGAAGCGCAAGAGGCGTGCAGCGAAAGAACGTGATGCCGCCTTGGCTATAGGTGCAGGCTCGAGCACTGCTTCCCCTGTCCTTATTTCTCCTGAAGGTGCTCTAGCTGCCCTGTCTACCGCTCATAGACAGACGGTACGCGCTGCTCGGGAGGCAATTGAAAAGCCGTCCTAAGGTAACGTAATACTGGGTCATTTTATTAGAGTTTGATCTCCAGATTCTCATATATCATACCCTGCAGGGCCAAGTCCTGATGAGGAGGTGGTAGGTGAAATGACGGCAACCACCGAGCCTGAAGTGTCCACTCTTTCTCACGAATCCGGGACTGCCCCAACTGCCACTCTTTCCCATGCGGTTCCCTACCATCTCTTGTCATTGAGAGTTTCACGACGGCTCTCGTAGAATCGGGGGATGAAGCTACGGGTGGCGAAACCCTTCCAATTGAGAGAGAAAGCAGTCCCTGCGCCTAGTGATGCTTTTATCGCGGTTTCGATTGGCGACTCATCAGGTAGATCTTGGGTCATTGTTTTCCTTTTTATTCCGCAATCCCTTTCAATCCCTTTTGAAGGCATTTCTTTTGTTTCTAATGCAGGTGTGGTGAGCATTGAGGTCGTACCACCTGAAGAAGCGTCGCCGGTTGCTACTCTGACGGTCGCCGACCCTTCGCCTTCTCTTGTGTCCTCTCAAATGCTGGAAGTTTTGGGTTTGCGATTTGCCTAATTTAAATTGTGGATGTCATCTTCCTTGTACTAACCATGCATCGTCGCAACCTTGTAGGAGTTCTTTTCGATCATCTGTATCAAGTATTGAACCCGCACTTCTCCTTCCAGTCGGAAGTTAGTCTGCCTGCTGGTGCCGGAGAGTATCTTTTCTAACCGATGTCTTTCCTTTTCATTAATGGGTGACCCTGCCGTTGCTAACTTTAGATTGATTAGAGCTCTACAAATTGAAGGAGGGGACGAGAGAATCGCCGCGCCACCAGTACTCCCGGCTCTGCCACCTGCCGTAGCCGGTATACTAGCCTTCATCGCTCTTGCATCTTCTTTATCTCTTAAGCCAATATCTGACTATGATTTGTTTTACAGCAATCACACCGACTCCAGCTCCCTTCGTGTCTTAGATTCCCATACCGGCAGGGCCTTTTGCTAAACGCCCTTCTTCCAGGGGTGCTGCGAATAGTCTGCGAATGTTAAGCGAGTTCGTTGAGGACCATGACACCGAGGCCCCCGTATTTGCTGCAGATTTTGCTGCCGAGGTTAATCCTATGCTGGTGACGCTCGAGCACTTCCATAGCGGGGGCATCGTCGAGTCATGGGTTAATCATTGCAGGAAGATTGAGGCCTGTCTGTATGAGATTGAGCTTAGGCATCCTGCTCCACAGGTGTTGGATTCGAACCCCCAGCGAGCTGCATGGGTTGAGCAGAGCATTCCGTTCCTTCGCCATTTTGAACGAGAGGAGACCCTTAAGCGAAAAGAACGTGTGGCGACCTCCGCTGAATCCGTCCAACTGCGTGCCGAGGTCGCAGCGAATGCTGCACAGCTGAACTCCATCTTTGAAAACCTTCAACGATGTATTTCTAACGGGCTGGTGCTGAGAAAGAAGCATGATCTTACTGAGCAGGTTGCGCAGAGTCAGGAGGCTGCTCAGCAGGAAATTGATGAGAAACTTTCATCATGTTTGCAGCAACTGGCCCAAGTCGAAGCAGAGCTGGCCGTGGCGGCTGATCGTGAATATGAGTGGAGAGGAGTGCGCGAGCAACTGACTGATTTATTGAAAATGCCACCTTCTCAGTAGCTGCTTTTGTATCAATCAAACATTTGTAATTTTTGAATAACATGAATCCATTTTTATTCTTTTATATGATTCGTCTTGTACTCAATTGAATTCATGAATAAAAGATACACATTTTTTTATCTCTCACTGTTACTTTCTTCTCTTTGTTGTGTTCTTGCCATGTGATTTTAACAAGTGTGGCCTGTAGATAGTAGGTAGCTGTCCATCTTGGACTCTTTGCAGGGTAGTGTTCAGATCATAATATTGCATTTTACATTTCCCATTCTTATTCGTTTTATAAATAAACAGGTGCTTTTGACGCATGTCTGCTACATATTACAGGTTACAGGTTCTTGGAGCGAAAACAGTGAAAAAGACAAAATATGATACAAAAGAGGGACTTTTGACCAACAAGTAGAAGGATCCTAGTCAAGCCTACACGAAGAACAATTCACAACTGTACAAGACAATGCAAGGTCCAAAATGTCAAAGTGAACGGTTTAAAGATCATTACAAGTTTTCACTGAAGATCTGGAGAAGACCCAGAAGTCAAATGGAGAAAAGAACTAGAGAAATAGAAAGTCCAAAGCATCAAGAAGCAGCCTACAAAAAATTATCATATGATCCTACCAATGGGCCGCGGAACCGCGGCCCAACCCCCACCAATGCCGCGGTTCCGCGGCCATTTATTGCACGTGTCGGCGCAGGAAGTTGGTGGCGGTGCGTCGGTGCGTAGGTTGGGATTTTTTGTGGGTATATCTGTAATATCACATACGCGAGAAATTGTAACCCTAGTTTTCCTATTTTCTTATAAATATGTAATCAAAATATTGTAATGGGGATGCCTCTTTTCAATAAATAAAATTCAGATTCTTTGAAAGATTAAGAGCATCATTTCTTGTAAGTTCTTTTTAATTTTCTCCCTTAGTTTATTAATTTCTTGCCCTAGATTAATTCATTCTTGCCCTAACTTTCTAATTTAATTCTTTCTTTAGATAAATCATTCCTTTGCCCTAATAATCTAGTGTAAAATCTTTTAAACTGCAGTAGGTAAGTAATCTTAAAATGGTGTTTTTAATAGATCCCCTAATGAGCGAGTAATTTCCTCGCTTGTTAGGGTTAGGAATAAGGGAGGGATTGAGAGATGAATATCTCTCATCTCTTTCAAGCCCAATAATTTTTAATAACTAGAACTTCATGCACGCATGCCTGATCCGCTCCCTACGGCACCCTACCCACGAGGTAACGGTGAAACCGTAGTATAAAGGACCGGACGTGCATGACTTCCATGAAGGTTAGAGCAATTAGTAGGAAAGTGATGGAGATAGTGCCCTCAGAGTCAATTATTGGATCACAGGCACGTGATTGCAATGATTGAGGGAGGACCTATCCCGGTAGGTGATCGCACGCTAAAAGCGTGTCGGATATTCAAAGAATTTAAGTGTAACCGCGATCAGGACGGTGTCGCTTTGCAGCTAGCCGGTGAGCACGGGTCGGTCCACAGGGAGATGGTGTTATCTTATCTTCTTGTTTTAGACGAGTCAATAAAGAATATGTATGTTTGTTTGATCCAACCTATGTGTTTATCTGCAAGTATAAAGTTGTTAAGAAAAGATACGAGAATGTAAGCTAAGAAATCCGTACTCAAAACCTTTGAGCCGAGTCTTGACCAATTGAAGCTAAGCAATCGGCAACAACGTGGATTAGGGGATTTAAGCGCGGTATTCGTGGAATCCGGCTTATTTACCCTTGTCCTTCCGTTCTTGTCTCTTGCTTTCGCCTCCGGCCAAACCGAACGCAACCGGCCGCGGTTAGGAATCACCGTTACCTTGTCAGGGTACGGTGCCTAACGGAGCGCTTGCGTATGGTTTGGACGAAGTTCAAATGGAAAATAACGAGAAAAGGAATTGGCAAAGAAACGTTAACTTACAATACCGTATTAATTCTTAACAACGACGATAATTACAACATTCACAAAAGAGAATCAAAAAAGAGAGGACAAAAAGAAAAGAACAAAGAAAAGAAAAGATACAAGTAATTAAAGTGCATGAATGTAAATTGCAAGTAATTAAAGAGCATGGAAATAAATTGCAAGTAATTAAAGACAAGAATGAAAAATGCAAGAAAGTAATTACAAGAACCATAGAACTCAAAACAAGCATGGGATCAATAGCCAACCCTTAAACTTGCAATCTCAATGAAGAGGTTGCAAGATCAAGGGAAGGGTAGAGAACGCATGTGAATTGAAGCGCTAAGGCGAGAACGAAATGATACAACCCCTTGAGACCAATGACCAAAACTTAAACTTGCAAGCTCACTTAAGAGGTTGCAAGATCAAGTTAAGGTAGAGAGCTCAAGGGGGAAGCTTAAACAAAAAGAATAATACAAAAAAACCTTCATCTTTATTCACATCCACAAAAAAGCTTCTCACTTACAATTTCATGGAAGAGGAATGAAGAAGAAGAAGAAAAGGAACTAAATCCTACAAAAGAATGGAGAACAAAGAATGACCCTTGGTTGTGCTCAAAACTGCTGTATTTATAGGCAGGAGAATGGAGTTCTAGGGCAACCACCAGACCACATGGGAAATACCCAAAATACCCCCAAAAGTTGACGCAGAGAGGGCCCCACATAGCCGCGGATCCGCCGCCAATTCCCCCTATTGGCCGCGGATCCGCGCCCCTACAGTAGGTTTAGGGTGTGGGGTTTCTTGTACGGCCCTGATCTGCTGTCCCCTGTTGTCTGGTACACATATTTTCTGATAATTCTTTCACAATTCTTCCAGAATTTCTGTTGAGGAAAAGTGGACTTTTTGTGGATGTTTTTGTCATGATTGCCTCGAGCTCCGCGTAGATTTCTTGGAACTTGTTGTTGCCATTGAGCCTTGTGCATGAAGGTGACATTGATTTGACATTTTGTCTTCCTAAACTGGTATCTGGCAACATACGGATGACGAGCGGAGACTGTGTTTTCTCAGTGGTTGGCAGGAACCCGGATTTTGTCGTGTTTTCCATGAATTTACCGTTTTAGAACCGAGAACCTGTATCCTGCAAATATATAACAAACACAGATTAACAGCACCTACCTATAAACAACCGAGCGTAAGAATGGGCGGTATAAAATGCAGTATTCTGTGATGAACAAATACCCCCAAACTTAACTTTTGCTCGTCCCGAGCAAAACCAATTATTCACAAAAATAAAATGATAACCGCACTTTCGCAGGGAACGCGATTGCACTGAGCACGTGCAACAAGCCGTTAAACCTCTAGGTGTCCCTAGTAGGAGGAGTGTTGTCTCCTGAGGGTTTTCAGCGGATACTACCCACAAAATCCGGTCAAGTTGGTTTTGTAAAATAACTAAGATTCAAAGCCTAAAGTTTTGTTTTAGAAAATAGCAATTCTATAATCCTAAGTCTAGACCATCGAACCTTTATTTTTCACACCTCGCTTCTTATTTAACTACAGATTTTATATGTCTTTACGTGTAGTGCAAATAGTGTCGTTAAGTTCCAGAAGGATCGATTAAAGTCATCATGTCGCACAAAAAAGCCCAGATAACAATTTTAAAAGGATCACATAAGTTTTATAAAGAGTTAAGCATTTTTCAAGTTTCGTTTTCCAGTAAGGTTTCAACTTCAGAATTTCTATCTTCCTTAACAGGAAACTAAGTCGTATTTTTCACTCCACCTTTTTCTTGTTTTCATTTCATACACACCTCTGTGAACGTGCAATAATCTTTATCATAGAATAAAACCTTCATATCTCCGTTAAAAATTTTTTTATAAAAGCCTGTCTTTTATCAAGATTATTCTCACACAAAGAACCGTTAGGAATTTTAACTCGGAGAGAACACTTGCTTGACTTTGTTTTAAATTGGACTTTCTAGGCTTCTTAGCGAGCTTTGGGCCAATGCACCCAAACCAGTTGGTTTTAAGGCATTAGGTGTAGAAACACCCCAGCGGACTTAATTACTCAAGTTACCTAGGTCCAAAAACAAAAGACAGTTTGACGTGAAAATCAGATGATTCAATACGAACGGAGATATAACCGGTAGTTCAATTATTTTTTTGGATAAAAGACGTGTTTAGTGGGTTTGGTGTGTAATCATTCCAATCAAGTTTTAGATGGGTTATTTTTCAGACTTAGCTCCAATTACGGCATCAATAACATTCCTTCATATTCGCTTTACTTCATAAACTATTCTTGACATTACTTATTTCAGAACAAACCTATTTGATCCTCAGAAAATCATTTATCTGTTTAAAAGTTTAAACATGAAAGACTTATCATCTAATTCCCAAAATTCACGACACGTGTAGTGTGATGTAAAGACGTATATCAGCTATAGTTAACTTCAAAGGAGAGTTATATTTCAGGTTTTCAAAATCTAAACATAAGATTTAGTTATTCCTATTTTTTCAAACAAAAACCGTCGAATGTTGAATCAGAGTTCTTCCACAATCTAACTTGACAAAAAAGTTTTTATATTTTAAGAAAATTTTCAGATTTTTATGGATTTTATGGATTTAATATGCAGATGCAAAATATACATATGAATGCGAAGGAAGAAAGCTTACCGAGCACACCCCCAAACTTAAACTTGACAGTGCCCTCACTGTCAGGCTATACCAAGAGGGTCAGAATTGCCGGTGCTCCCTAAAAACAAATTATATACAACAAAGAAAACCAAAAAATATATACAAAAAAAAGTGTCCCCCCCCCCCGAACTTAAGTAAAACAGTGTTTCCACTGTTAAGCGTTGAAATTCAGGATTAGGGGGGAAAGAAAACAATATCAAGCTATACAAGGCCTTACACAGGGCAAAAGTTAACACCAACCATTCAAAGATTTCATCGCTATAATATACAGGTTGGTGGAAGAAGGTGTAGAGAAAAGAGATGGAGAATACGCGAGACCATATGCGGAGAGAAGCGGGATATGGTCTCGGTATATGAGAGGAAGAAGAATGGCGGAAGGGAAAAAGAAGTGGAATACGATCTTGAGGGTGCAAATGGAGTAAATAGATTAGCACAATTTGTGATGACCGATGTTTGAAAAGCGATTGTGCTAATATATTTACCCGTCGAGAAATGGGGTCAAATCCCTCAAGATTCGAGAGAAACCATGGGTACGCCGAACTTGGTAAACCAGACATACGAAATGAAAGTGAGACGGTTTCTTGCATGGTCGGAATGATGGAAAGGGTGGAGGGAAGTGGTTGAGGAAGGTTATCGGTTAAAGGTGCAGGAGGGTGTACATAGTCAGTGGAAGGAACAGGATGAATTGGAAAATCCGACTCATCAATTAAAACTGGTTCATCCTCAACACTATCCTCAATATTCTCCTCAAAATTTATCTCATCCATGCCTTTATCATCCATATCAAGACGCATATGAAGTTCGGGAAAAACAGTTAAAGACTCGGGATGATGATTTGAAGAGACAAACTCAGCCAAATCTACGGGTTCATCATCCAAAATATACCCGGCGTCAATATCCTTAATCAAGTGAAAATCAAAATTCTCTGACACCTCAACAAAAGCATGGATATCAATCAATTCAGGTTCTAGAGTGGAGGTGTAGAGGTCAAAAGGTTTAGGATCGCTTTCACTTGGAAGAGACCCTTCACAATCGGGCAAATCAAACACTACGAAGTCGCACAACTCATTCATCATTCTATCTTCAATTGATAAATCATGTGGGATACTCGATAGACTTTCAAAACAGAAGTTGTGGGATTCAATTTGGGACGGGTAGGTTTGATTTGGAAGGGTGTACATCTCACTCTCTCCACTCAAATTCTCAGCCTGTCCTACCGCCTCCTCATACATTGGAAAATGTGGAGCAAGCTGGAAACTAGCTACCGAGTCAGTAGGTTGTATGAGAGCGGCCATAGACGCACTCAAATCCATCATCTGTTGGCTTGACGCTACCCTAAAGTCTTCCAACGACTGTTCCAAACTAGACATGGGTTGTGAAGGGGTTTCAGTAAAAGATTCAAAATTGTTTGGATACTGAAAACTCCCAAATGGAGGTTCTGATGCAATGTCTAGGGAAGGTGCAAAAGTAGGGTAGGATTGGTAGGAACTGAATGGCTGGACAGGAGTGGGATCAACATTGGGATAAGAAGGTGAATGGATTTGTTGGTCCCAAGAATTTGTAGTGGTGAAAGGAGTGAAAGATCGGCTACGGGATTGTTCAATTCGTTCAGCAAGAGACATTGGTCTCGGGGTTACAACTGGACTTTCAAAAGGTGTATCAACGCAAGAAGGGGTGAATGTTTGAAATGGTTGATACGCAGTAGATTACGGGGTCCAGTTGTTCGTCCTAGACGCGTCTATCCGATCTTTCAAAGAAATTTTGGGCATGGAGGGGTCGTTCGATGTTCGGCCAAAGCAAGAACCGTAAGAAGTAATGTCTGGTTGTGGGTACCAAAGTTCGGCAAGAGTTTTGCGAGGTGGAGTACCCATGATATGAAGAGAGAAGGAAGAAAGGAAGAGAAAAGGAGGGGAAAATGAAAGTGATTTTTTTTGTTTTTTTTTTAGTTATATATTAACAAAAGAATGAAGTATACACAAAAAGAATATGGACAAAAATAATCACGACACAAAAATACCACACACCTAATCGTTCTAGGGTTCACCTAGGTCAACTAGACCTGCTCCAGAACTTGATTGTCGAAGTAAAACTGTGTCGAGAAACAGGCTCAAGATACACTGATCACGAGGCCAGGTAAGTGCAGAGATAAGGGGAGGTTTTCCAACGCTTTCGCGAGGTTCCTTAATTAAATAACCCTTTCTCTTTTTGCGGTTGCGCCGTTAACACTTTCCTAGACACCCCGTAAACAATATACCGTTAAGCGAGGTTCTAAACACAGTTAACTTCTCCTAGTGAGCGCGAAGTCCTTAAGGCTTAAAGTCTAATTTCTTTTAAAATTTGTGCGGGTAAACGTTATGCTCAAGTTCGTGATTTGTGGGCCACGGAAAAGGTGATGAAATCCTTTACCGTATGTTGTGGGGTTCGCTTGCCCTTAAGTCCGTATTAATGTATGCAATGCGCAATTCAAAAAATTCTATAAAGAATCAAACAATCGTTTTTTAATTTAAGCACTGCACTGCAACAAATACGGGTTAGTCAATTTTTTAGCGTTTGCTAGCGAACTTGCAAAGAATCCTGCAAAAAATAGTATATTGGAAGCGTCGGATTTGAGAAGAAGGTGTTAGTAAAGTACGTACCGTTAAGTTTTGGGTTAGGAAACCCCCGTTAAATCAAATCCGGTAAGCTTGGAAAGTTCGCTTGCGCGGGTCAAACTACCCGGATCTTTGGCACTGTACGTCGTAAATCACCTTTGCCTTGAATGCACACTTTGCTCCCCACAATCGCAGTTTGCAAACTTGCAAAAATCTGCACTCTTGCCCACAAAAATGATCAAAAAACAAAAGAATTTTTTTTTTATTTTTTTTTATATATATACAAAAAGAATATTGACCCGAATAACAAGAAAGAAAATACGCTACCGTCTCCCCGGCAACGGCGCCATTTGATCGCACGCTAAAAGCGTGTCGGATGTTCAAAGAATTTAAGTGTAACCGCGACCAGGACGGTGTCGCTTTGCAGCTAGCCGGTGAGCACGGGTCGGTCCACAGGGAGATGGTGTTATCTTACCTTCTTGTTTTAGACAAGTCAATAAAGAATCTGTATGTTTGTTTGATCTAACCTATGTGTTTATCTGCAAGTATAAAGTTGTTAAGAAAAGATACGAGATTGTAAGCTAAGAAATCCGTACTCAAAACCTTTGAGCCGAGTCTTGACCAATTGAAGCTAAGCAATCGGCAACAACGTGGATTAGGGGATTTAAGCGCGGTATTCGTGGAATCCGGCTTATTTACCCTTGTCCTTCCGTTCTTGTCTCTTGCTTTCGCCTCCGGCCAAACCGAACGCAACCGGCCGCGGTTAGGAATCACCGTTACCTTGTCAGGGTACGGTGCCTAACGGAGCGCTTGCATATGGTTTGGGCGAAGTTCAAATGGAAAATAACGGGAAAAGGAATTGGCAAAGAAACGTTAACTTACAATACCGTATTAATTCTTAACAACGACGATAATTACAACATTCACAAAAGAGAACCAAAAAAGAGAGGACAAAAAGAAAAGAACAAAGAAAAGAAAAGATACAAGTAATTAAAGTGCATGAATGTAAATTGCAAGTAATTAAAGAGCATGGAAATAAATTGCAAGTAATTAAAGACAAGAATGAAAAATGCAAGAAAGTAATTACAAGAACCATAGAACTCAAAACAAGCATGGGATCAATAGCCAACCATTAAACTTGCAATCTCAATGAAGAGGTTGCAAGATCAAGGGAAGGGTAGAGAACGCATGTGAATTGAAGCGCTAAGGCGAGAACGAAATGATACAACCCTTTGAGACCAATGACCAAAACTTAAACTTGCAAGCTCACTTAAGAGGTTGCAAGATCAAGTTAAGGTAGAGAGCTCAAGGGGGAAGCTTAAACAAAAAGAATAATACAAAAAAACCTTCATCTTTATTCACATCCACAAAAAAGCTTCTCACTTACAATTTCATGGAAGAGGAATGAAGAAGAAGAAGAAAAAGAACTAAATCCTACAAAAGAATGGAGAACAAAGAATGACCCTTGGTTGTGCTCAAAACTGCTGTATTTATAGGCAGGAGAATGGAGTTCTAGGGCAACCAGCAGACCACATGGGAAATACCCAAAATACCCCCAAAAGTTGACGCAGAGAGGGCCCCACCTAGCCGCGGATCCGCCGCCAATTCCCCCTATTGGCTACGGATCCGCGCCCCTACAGTAGGTTTAGGGTGTGGGGTTTCTTGTACGGCCCTGATCTGCTGTCCCCTGTTGTCTGGTACACATATTTTCTGATAATTCTTTCACAATTCTTCCAGAATTTCTGTTGAGGAAAGGTGGACTTTTTGTGGATGTTTTTGTCATGATTGCCTCGAGCTCCGCGTAGATTTCTTGGAACTTGTTGTTGCCATTGAGCCTTGTGCATGAAGGTGACATTGATTTGACATTTTGTCTTCCTAAACTGGTATCTGGCAACATACGGATGACGAGCGGAGACCGTGTTTTCTCAGTGGTTGGCAGGAACCCGGATTTTGTGGTGTTTTCCATGAATTTACCGTTTTAGAACCGAGAACCTGTATCCTGCAAATATATAACAAACACAGATTAAAAGCACCTACCTATAAACAACCGAGCGTAAGAATGGGCGGTATAAAATGCAGTATTCTGTGATGAACAGTAGGACAGTCTTACTCGAGATGATAGTATGCTATCTGGTTTATCTTTATCATCGTGTACTGCTTTAGGTGACTTGACAGGTCGCTATTACACGTTGATAGAGCCCCTAGGATTCTTTCTTGACTGCCAGCAGTATGAGGACGATCATATACGTGAGAGCTGGTAGTCTATAAGCACATCCTTAAAAGGTCCCTAGTAGTGAGAGTTTCGAGACAGGGCGTCGATACTCCAGAGTAGACTAGTGTATAAAGTCGAGACCCCGACGAGGGACGGTGGCCGGTCTCACAAGCCACTGGTGTCAGTTGGATCACCTAAGATGTATACAGGTGCTCATTAGGTTATGAGTACACCGGACAGGACTCGCCGGGAAAATGCTAGTTGGTCTTATACCTGACGTCAGATAGCTGTTCCCTGGTGATATGTGTACAGGTTAGTTCATCGACCTGAGTATCGTAATTTGTCTCGTGTGAGTTCCCACTGTACTTTGATTACTACCCTACCACGCTCAAAGGAGACGTGCAAACAGGTTTTAGTTGGGTACAGTCCCGAGCCACATGGATGCAGTGAGCGGATCTACGGGGGTTCATCTCTCCTGGTATTGGGGGTGAGGTCGCGCTGTGTCTAGGAGAGCCAGAACATGGAAAGTCCTTGGCCAAGGCAGGAAATTTACTAGTAGGTATTCCAGTAGTATCTCAGGGTGTTCTGGGCTGATCTCTGACACGACTTGTACCGCTTTTAGGGGTCTGACTTTTACCAACCCCCTAGGCCCGCCATACGATGCTCATAGACGAACGGACCGGACTGTACGGATATTGTCACTGATAGGCTCAGTAGGATGTCAGGATGAGTTCGCTCATCGACGTCCCTTTTGGTCAATAGCTGGTGGCCCGTCACGTATTGGCTTATACCTCTGACGTGCAAGTGGTTAAATCCACAACCAAGGTGTTGACGAGTTTTTAGAGTCCCCTACATTCAGTTGCTCAAGTTTTTGGGCGAAACGCTGTAGAGGCCGTATGGAGATATGGTAGGGTTCGATCAGATACGTGTGGTATTGCACGGATCAGGATCGGACGGATAATACTAGCCGGCTTTGGTTTAAGCCGGATCCTAGTATAGAATAGTGTAGATTTTATCTCATTGCATTTGTATTCGGTCGGAATACAGATGCGGGTGTGTATATACAGTATTGGGGTTTTCCTGTAATTTATTACGGGACCAGTTTTCTGGAGTTGCCAGTTTGCTTTCCGTTTCGGCCATATTTCTTTGTATCTTTCAATGGCCGAAGATTGGTGGAGGAGGGCTTATTTGCATTTGTGCAAATAAGTATTTATGGAGGGTGTTCTTTGCATTTTGTTACATCATGATGGTTTTCATGATGGGTGCACCATCCAATGACTTGATTATCCATCATTGCTTGACTTTCTTTAGTCATCATAGTTGTAGATGATGGTTGGATTTGGAGTGAGGTTTGTTTTGGTGATCATTACTTTGCATGATAGCTTTTTCTCCTCTCTCTCCCTTGCATTATTGTGTGGCTCCCTTCATTTTGATACACACTCCTCTCATTCTCTCCATGCATGGGCCGGCCACTAGAGGGGTGGGGTTGATTCATTTTGGTGTGGGATTTTTCACTCTCTTGATGCTTGCAAAAATCCCCAAGTTGATCTCTAAAAGTTCATATCTCCTTTCCTCCACTAAAAGGCAACATCCACTACCCCAAAATGAGACATGATTTCTACACACATTCTACAGCAAACCTTGGGCACGTCGGCTCGCCAACTTCATGCCCGAGTTGCCTCGGTATAGAGGTGGGAGCCCGTAAAAGAAGCCGGCGACGTGGTGCCCTTCCGGCGATGAGGTGGAGACCGGAGATTCCGCGGGAGATTGGGACGACGACGAGAAGACCGGAGGACACGGATCACTCGGTATATCTCTCTTCCCATCTTGTAGTTATCTAGGACTATTTTAATGGCACGATCCGGGTTTATAGTGCGCGGTGGTGCCGGTTTGAAAAGTTAAAGTAAATCACCGCTTCCGCATTCCGACGTCGGATTGACGGCCGGGGCGCCGCCGTGCACTTACAGTGGTATCATAGCCTCGCCATTAACATAGTCTAGCTTTGTCTAATGTGTTTTACATTTCCGATCGAGCAATTTTCCAAAAACCGTATTTTTCTTTGCATCAGTTTTCTGTCGTTTTTTTTCTGGCTCGAAATTTTTTTCAGGTAGTCTCAGAATACTGTGCAGGGAAGTATAAGCCTACTGTAGAAATTTGGTCTCGAGATCTCATTATTCGACCGCGGAACCGCGACCAAACCCATACTTGGGCCACGGTTCCGCCGCTGTTTTGACAGATCAGTACACCAATTTTTTACAGAGGCCTCCAGACTTGAAAATGTGGTTTTTGGAATATTAATTTTTGGGCCCAGATTTCTTCATGTGCTACAGTAGTGCTTGGGGGCCCACTTGGTAAAATTTGATCGATCGGATATTTTAAACACATTAGTTCACAGTATTTACATTATATCTGCGACCGTGAATGTCACTTGATCGGTAAATCCTGTCTAACTGCTATAGCCCGGTTAGACGGATTTGTGAACGTGACTTTCACGTTGATGTTCTGTGTATTGCTGTGATGTTGCGGATCGGTCGTGGGGGATAGCCTGGTTGCAGTGGTAGTACAGTTTTGTTGTATTATGTACATTTGATATTGCGGGGCGAGCATCCGACATGTGGACTGCCGTCACTGCCTGTTTGTATTATTCTTTTGGGGCACGACCCGGTTGCGGTCGATGTACCCGTTGTATGTATATTTTACTTTCTGTACTCGGATTGCCCCGCGGAGGGGTGCACGGATAGCCGGGTTCTAGAGGGCAACGAGCCCGCATCTCATGGCATTGAGACGGAGGGGGCTTCACTCTAGAATTGGCAGGCTATTCGCCGCACTCGTATGGGGTACAGGTTGACCCAGGAGGGGTGCCCAAGTTACCGGATTCCGTGAAGTGCTGGGTGGTCCATTCACGTTGCTGAAGGGGGCTGCCTCGCTTCAGGTTTTGGCGGGTAACTTGCCACGCCCGTAGGGGTCTAGGATTTCATTGCGCAGGCTATCCACACGACCAGGGGAACGTCGGGTTTCAGCGGCTCTGTGAAACCCGGGGATCCCAGATATCTGTATTGTTCTGTGATGCTGTACATTTCTGTGATGTTGCATTTTATCACGCCTTGAGCGAAATATTATATATTGATATATATACTAGTAGATGTTGTATATGTTTTGCATCCGCGCTAGTCCAATCCCCGCTCTGTCGTTAGTTAGCTAACCTAACGGGTAATGACGGGACCCAGTGGCGAATGCGGATGGCATATACGTACATCAGTATATTTTCGTTCTTTGTGGTGTGATCAATTGATGGGACTACGTTGATTCTGATCAATGCAAGTAAAATAAATCTAATCTGATGTTGTTGGAACACTTTTCAAAAAGCTGTTATTGCAAGGACGTTCTTTTTTGTTTAGCATCGTGGTATTCAGTTGGAATATCCTGCTCCTCAGTCGACGAGGCAAGGGCCGAAATCCCTTCACCGGGAGTGACCCCTTGGACAAAAAGTTTGCGTCAGGGCAATGACTTCACTATAGCCGATTACTTTTGCTTTGCACCGTGGTATTCAGTTGGAATATCCTGCACCTCATTCTACGGGGAAAGAGCCGAGATCCCTTCACCGGGAGTGACCTCTTTAGCAAAGGTTTTCGTCACTATATTTTTATAAAGCAATCCGTTCCTTCAACGATATCAAGTTCATTACGTTAAAGGTTTTCGCCAGAAACCATTCATAGCCCTCCGTCGTTTCATATGGATAGTCAATAGTATTCAAGCTGTGTTTGTTGGCCAAAGTCAAGGCACAGTGTTTGGTAGCTGTTGGTTATTCATATGCAGCATAGATAGATGCGTTGGTTTGGAACAGTCGTACTGCCTTGTTGGCCAAAGTCAAGGGTAGGTACGGGTGGATTCAAATTAACCTGGAGAATGACGGGTAGAACTTGACATGTGACTTATGATTTGTTGTCCAAAGTCAAGGTCATAAGAGCATGGGGTAAAAATCACATCGGGAGTTTCAAAAGAACTGAAACTTGCCAGATATGCGCATACCTTCTGGAGTGTGATAGCGTGAGCGGATTCCGTCACGTTATCATGCGATGATAGTTGGATCCCGATTCCCGCTGATGAGTTATTTTACTCCTCGGGTGACCCCGACTAATTCTTCTTTCGGGTTTGGAGAAGAATTTGAGGTTACAGTGGGAGGTTTCCAGATTAGATAAATTGGTAACCATTCTGATCTAGGTTAGAGTGCACGCTGAGTGTTTCTTTTCTCTCTCTCTTCGGCAGCGACCATTGACCCAACCCTAAGACTATGACTCAGAGACCAAGTTGACCGAACCTTCTTAAACACAGGCTTTTGGATTGTCAAAGTTGCAAACCCCATTACCATTCCTACTTTTACCCTTTTCTCCAGGACACCCCGTATTACTACGAACGTCCACTTCCATTGGACAAAACCATCGTATGGTTAGATACGAACTCGAAGGAATTTATTCGAGGATGTTTTCCGGTTCTGGAGAAAACGAATAGGACTATTCAGTTGTCTTTTCCTTTTACCTTCTCTCAGGTTGCGAGTACTCCTTAGTTTTGGAGATAGTACACCTATTACGCAAATTGGATAGTCTTCTTCCAAACCTTAGGCTGGTGCCGAATGGTGGGGAATGAAGAAAACCAATTAGCATAACGATGGTGTGCAGAAGGTATTAACTTAAGACAAAGCAAGGGATTAGTAAGAGGGCAAAGTAAACTGCGACTGCTATTCACGACCAAACCAAGTATTTCTTCGCCAATCCTAAATCACCTTTGTAATTCTCCAGAACACTCTGTATCACTACGGAGATCCACAGTTTATTGGATACTCCATTGTATGGTTATATACGAACTCGAAAGGAACTTGTTCCAGTTCGGGGATGGATTCTGGTATAAGGTTTATTCGGTTGTCTTTTATCTTCACCTTCTCTCGCATTGCGAGTGCTCCTAGGATTAGGTCAGTACACCCATTATGCTTATTAGATAGTCTTCTTCCAAACCATAGGCTGGTGCCGAACGGTAGGGAAGGAAGAAAACCATTTGGCCTAAAGGGGTGTGCATAAGGTAATGACTAAAGACATATAAAGGGATTTGGAGAGGTGGCAAAGAATTATACGGTTACAGTCGTGAATCTGGAAGAGGAATTACTAGGAATACCGGGATACCCCATCGAAACATTTCAATGTTTAAGTTTCACTGTGTACTGTTAAAGGAAAACTGATTTCCCAGTTAGACACTTGCTCCAGGGTATGTATTTACCAGGTATGATTCTCACATCTGTATGGTTTTACAGATGATGAGTGGGAGTAAGTTATTGGGAATTGGGTGATCATCCTCATTATATCGGGATTCGTTGTAATCGGTGATATTTGAGGAAGTCACCTGGGTTGTTTGCCGGTCGGCAAATATTTGGTTTTGAATATCCGCTGTTATGCACCAATTTCAAATTGATATATCTGTACGTCTATTTTTATAGAGTGAGATATACCTTTTTGAAATTATGTCTATGACATTTACCTATATCAGTGGATGGTTAGGTAAGGAGCATTAAACAGCGGTGTAATTCTTCTTAACCATAAGTACAGTTTTCAACCTACGACACACAGGGAATGAGTTTTCAGACTCAAGGGACTTGTACAGAGTATTGTATGTTGTCCAGGGTCCATCAGGACAGAAGGGTTGGTCCTCGTACTATATTCTGTTTACTTATGACTTCTCTAGTTCTTCGACAGGTGTTTCGTATAAACACAGCGTCTGAGTTTTGAGAAGTTATAGGTATTTGGATAAAGTAGAGAACCAGGTATTGCAAGTATCGGGATTCTTCAAAGTGATCGAAGATATAGATACTTGTGTATGGTATTCAGTTGATAGTAGTGATTAAGAGAACTTGCTTCTCTTTCAGGTTACTCATAATTGGAAGCATTCCTAAGTTGAGTAACGCTGATCGGCCTCTTTCCATTTAGTTGACATGCACTGGAGACAGCTGCATGATTTGAATCTGGTTCAATTAAATCTGTGCCTCTATTTCTATATTGGATATAGAACAGTTCGTATCTTAACGATGTTAAGGTACGGGGAGTTGTCCGGCTTATGATTAAAACCAGACACTGGACAACTCAAGGCACGTTTCTGTAATGGCTGTTTGTGGGTTGACCCAGGCTATGACGAGGGTAGACTTTCTACCATCTGGAAGAACAATAGCGATATTGTTCTAGACTCGCCACAGTTTTAAATAAAATGGATTTTTTCAGAAAACAGTAGTGGGAGTATGGTAGAACTGGAAGTGATTCCAGAACCACAAACGATTACTGAAGATTTGATAGGAACCTAAAGATTCAATCTGGTTTGACATTCCATTGGCCACTCCGCAGATACGGTGGGTAACCTCAGGCACCCGAGAGGTACTCCGGTAGCCTCAAGGACGGTGACAGGGAGGTTCTTGTTTACCCAGACTTGCCATTGCTGTTGTTCCAGACCGTGAGACCTGGCAGGAGGATGAGTATAGCGTTGTTCTAAACTAGCTTTAGAAGTGTACGTCTATATGACTCTGCCAGAGGGTTGTCGTGGTCAGTGGGAGCAGCGGAAGCATTGGTGGACAAGTGGCTTATGTCTATTTATAGACTAAAGCAGATATAGCGGAGATAGATCATCTATTTCTGATGTGACAGTCATAGGTTTGACTTCATCAGAATAGGGGATGGATCTGTTAAGAAGGTAGTAGGGTATGATGTCCTAGTATTTGGATGACATACACAGAGTAGGAAGTGATATTCCTATACTACGATCGGTTATACTTTGGTCGTCACACAGTGGTTTCTCCATATGGGACTTGGACATTATATCAGATATACTGGTTACTAGATCTATGGTTTTAGATCTAGATTTGGGTGGTTTCCCAATCAGGGTACTTAGACAGCATTCTAAGAATATTTAGAATGGACGACTCCTGGCACGGTAGTATACCTGCAGGTGATGGAGTCACCCTCTCTAAAGGTGTCTTACAGACTAAAGGGGAGAGGGATGCGCATGATTGGCAGATCACTTGCTTAGGCAATTGAGTCAATCATGAGATGTCAAGTACCACACCAGATGTTGTTCTTGCACTAGATGCAATAAGTTGATATTGATCCTATCCTAGAGAAACATTCGGAAGCAGTTTTAGAACATAAGTGGATGTTCTAGGGATATGATAACGACAGCCTCATTCGGGAGACAGTTATCATTCCAGGCTTCCAAGGTGACTTAGACGACATGGAGGTTGTCAGAGTTATAGTTTTCCTTCTGACGAGGGGCATTATTTTGGACAGGTGGTCCAAGGCAATACTGAGGGTGGCATGGTGCAGGATACTGATTAAGTTCAGTTGACGATACAGTCTAAGAAGTTTGGATTTGGAGTTCATTTATGAGCTAGGTCCCATCAGACATCCAGACATTCTAAGACAGGTATTGCTCATTTCGGGAGATGGCTTTCTCCGCGAACTTGAGATATAGAGAGACATAGAAAGAAACATCAAAGCAGATCTACTCACTGAGGCTATTCCTCGAACGCAATAGTTTCGCAAACGAGCTTTGTGAGACTGACTAGTAGAGGAGTTGGGTGTTCGGTATCACACGGGCTGTGAGTATGCGACATCGCAATAATTAGCCTTGAGTGCAAGTGGGAGATTGTTGGAGATAGTGCCCTTAGAGTCAATTATTGGATCACAGGCACGTGATTGCAATGATTGAGGGAGGACCTATCCCGGTAGGACAGTCTTACTCGAGATGATAGTATGCTATCTGGTTTATCTTTATCATCGTGTACTGCTTTAGGTGACCTGACAGGTCGCTATTACATGTTGATAGAGCCCCTAGGATTCTTGCTTGACTACCAGCAGTATGAGGGCGATCATATACGTGAGAGCTGGTAGTCTATAAGCACATTCTTAAAAGGTCCCTAGTCGTGGGAGTTTCAAGACAGGGCGTCGATACTCCAGAGTAGACTAGTGTATACAGTTGAGACCCCGACGAGGGGCGGTGGCCGGTCTCACAAGCCACTGGTGTCAGTTGGATCACCTAAGATGTATACAGGTTCTCATTAGGTTACGAGTACACCGGACAGGACTCGCCGGGAACATGCTAGTTGGTCTTATACCTGACGTCAGATAGCAGTTCCCTGGTGACATGTGTACAGGTTAGTTTATCGACCTGAGGATCGTCATTTGTCTCGTGTGAGTTCCCACTGTACTTTGATTACTACCCTACCACGCTCAAAAGAGACGTGCAAACAGGTTTTAGTTGGGTACAGTCCCGAGCCACATGGAGGCAGTGAGCGGATCTTCGGGGGTTCGTCTCTCCTGGTATTGGGGGTGAGGTCGCGCTGTGTCTAGAAGAGCCAGAACATGAAAAGTCCTTGGCCAAGGCAGGAGATTTACTGGTTGGTATTCCAGTAGTATCTCAGGATGTTCTGGGCTGATCTCTGACACGACTTGTACCGCTTTTGGGGGTCTGACTTTTACCAACCCCCTAGGCCCGCCATGCGATGCTCATAGACGAACGGACCGGACTGTACGGATATTGTCACTGACAGGCTCAGTAGGGTGTCAGGATGAGTTCGCTCATCGACGTCCCTTTTGGTCAATAGCTGGTGGCCCGTCACGTATTGGCTTATACCTCTGACGTGCTAGTGGTTAAATCCACAACCAAGGTGTTGACGAGTCTTTAGAGTCCCCTACATTTAGTTGCTCAAGTTTTTGGGCGAAACGCTGTAGAGGCCGTATGGAGATATGGCAGGGTTCGATCAGATACGTGCGGTATTGCACGGATCAGGATCGGACGGATAATACTAGCCGGCTTTCGTTTAAGCCGGATCCTAGTATAGTATAGTGTAGATTTTGTCTCATTGCATTTGTATTCGGTCGGAATACAGATGCGGGTGTGTATACACAGTATTGGGGTTTTCCTGTAATTTATTACGGGACCAGTTTTCTGGAGTTGCCAGTTTGCTTTCCGTTTCGGCCATATTTCTTTGTATCTTTCAATGGCCGAAGATTGGTGGAGGAGGGCTTATTTGCATTTGTGCAAATAAGTATTTATGGAGGGTGTTCTTTGCATTTTGTTACATCATGATGGTTTTCATGATGGGTGCACCATCCATTGACTTGATTATCCATCATTGCTTGACTTTCTTTAGTCATCATAGTTGTAGATGATGGTTGGATTTGGAGTGAGGTTTGTTTTGGTGATCATTACTTTGCATGATAGCTTTTTCTCCTCTCTCTCCCTTGCATTATTGTGTGGCTCCCTTCATTTTGATACACACTCCTCTCATTCTCTCCATGCATGGGCCGGCCACTAGAGGGGTGGGGTTGATTCATTTTGGTGTGGGATTTTTCACTCTCTTGATGCTTGCAAAAATCCCCAAGTTGATCTCTAAAAGTTCATATCTCCTTTCCTCCACTAAAAAGCAACATCCACTACCCCAAAATGAGACATGATATCTACACACATTCTACAGCAAACCTTGGGCACGTCGGCTCGCCAACTTCGTGCCCGAGTTGCCTCGGTATAGAGGTGGGAGCCCGTAAAAGAAGCCGGCGACGTGGTGCCCTTCCGGCGACGAGGTGGAGACCGGAGATTCCGCGGGAGATCGGGAGGACGACAAGAAGACCGGAGGAAACGGATCACTCGGTATATCTCTCTTCCCATCTTGTAGTTAGCTAGGACTAGTTTAATGGCACGATCCGGGTTTATAGTGCGCGGTGGTGCCGGTTTGAAAAGTTAAAGTAAATCACCGTTTCCGCATTCCGGCGTCGGATTGACGGCCGGGACGCCGCCGTGCACTTACAGAAAGGACGGACAAGGATCTAGAGGAAGAAACTTCGTTTCTTCCCAATCATCCTAATCCCCTTTACTAATAATTCTTATAACTTCTAAAAAGATTTAATTGAGGGCATTGAAAGAGGTGTGAATATTAATCTTTTCAAACTCACCTTAGATCTAATCCTATCAAGTTTCTTGATCATCGTACAACTTAGTTTTTAGATTCAATTAAAAGACCAAACAACCATTGGAATTAGCTCGTAAGAACACTTAGGAAAATTACACATCCCTGTGGACCGACCCGTATTCACCAGCTAGCTGCAAAGCGACACCGTTTCTGATTGCGGTAAAATATTTTTGATCGTTAAAATCTACACTAATCAAATGGCGCCGTTGCCGGGGATGGCATAAAATTTCCTTTTTGTAATTTCGGGTTGATATAAATTTTAAAAATCATAAAAATCTGAAAATATAAAAAGTACAAAAAGTTTTCAATTTTTGTTATTATTTGAAGGGTTTATTGTTTGAATCTTGCAGGAACAGCGAAGAATCTGGGATCTGGAAATTTACAGAGGGCAAAACAGAAATTGGTATATCAGAACAGAGGAGGAGTGGAACAAAGGTGCGGCAGATTTTTTTCCAGAGACCGATCCATCTACAAGACCGCGTTTCCGCGGCCTTTCTGCGCGCAAAACCGCGGTTCCGCGGTGATATTGCCACGACAGCTCCAAAAATTTTGCTGGTTTGTTTTCTGTACCCCCTCTGCCAACCTCCATATATCCTTTTGCGAAATTTTCTGCAGGATTTCTTTGCGCTAATAAAAAAGAAAAAAAAACTTCTTCCCCCTTCTAAATAACAGATTTTCTGCAGGTCTCTTTGCGCCGCGCTAAAAAAATTGATTGCAAGTGAATTTACTGTTTTTGCATATTTTAATCAGACTTTAAGGGGCTATTGACCAAACTCAGATTAGGTGGAGATTTCATTACCCTTCCCAGGACCCCAGAAAACACTTAAAGCATTTGCATTGACCACTCTTAAATTAAAAAAATATTAGACTCAGCCCTAAGGACGTCGCGCTCACTAGGACAGAGGACTAGTATAGGCATCAGCCGTTTATCCTAACCTGACTTTGCGGTGCCTAGGCAAGTGTGTCAAAGGCTAGTGGTTTTTAATTAGGCCCACTACTGTGGTTCCTTCCCACTTACCTGGCACTTACCTGGCCGCAATTGGCGGTGAAGAGGCGGTTTGAGGTCCTATCTAGCCCTTTGGAACAGTTAGGAGCTGTCTAGCTGACCTAGGTGACCCTAGATCTAGGCCTGATTGTGCATTTGTGATTGAGTGAAATTGTGTCAAAAGTCTCTTTTCAAAAATCTTTTTGCAAAAATCACACATAAAAAAAAATCTTTTCAAAACTTGCAACTTGTCGCTAAAGAAACCTTGCAACTCACTTGCACCACTTCCTTTCATTGACGTTTTCTTACCTCCAAATTCTGTCTTTCAATTTTTTTTTCTGACTACACTACCCCTTTAGTGTATGTCACTTTGGACTAGGGACACTAACACCCGATTAGTCCGTGTTTCGTTGGTACCGACCGACGAACCCTTCGACACCGAAGTCGAAATTCCGTCCACTTTCTTACCTCCACATTCAAATTCTTCTTCCAAAGGTATGTCGGGATACAGCCCTAACAATACCTTACCGACGGGAATGATTCCACCTCCGTTAGGTGCGAATAACCCGAATCAACCGCCTGTTGAAGCGCCCGCACGAATCGCGCTCCAGGATCTCTTCTATCCTGTCCGCACCTCTTTACCTACCTGTCTTTCACCCCCACCGGCAAACGGGGACAATTTTGAAATAAAACCACATTTCATCAATATGCTGCCGAAATTTCATAGTTAGGAATCTGAAGATGCTTATATCTTTATCAATAAATTCCAAAACGTTTGCGCTATGATGAAAACGACCCAATTAAGTGATGACTATAAGGCTAAGGGTCATTCCTTTCACCTTATGTGACTTAGCCGAGAAGTGGCTATACAGCACAGCATCACATTCCATTAGAAATTGGGACGAGTTTGTGAAAGCTTTTCTTAAAAAGTTCTATCCTCATCACAAAACTGCTATAATCCGCAATGAGATTATACAATTTTCACAGCTTCCTTCCGAACCATTTTGGAAGTATTTTCAGAGATTTAAAGACCTACTCGTTCAATGCCCTCATCATGGGATCGAAAGTTGGCAACTTTGCCAAACATTATATGAGGGATTGAACTTGGCAACGAAGCAGTTCCTAGAAACCATCTGTCAAGGTCACTTTCTCTCCAAATATAGTGAGGAAGCATGGCAGCTTCTTGAGGATCTTAGTGAACAAACAATTTAGTGGGAGAGCACCAAGACCATACCATCTTCTTCTAGTGGTCAATCTAGGGCAGGCATACATCAAGTAGAGATGTCGATTGCCATGAAAGCCGAGATGGCCGCTCTTACGAAAAAGCTGGAAGCGATAGAGACCAAAATCTTATCGTCTTCTCCTGCCCCTGTTGTGCCTCCACGAACTGTTTGTGCTTGTTGCTCGGGTCCATCACATCTCACCGAAGAGTGTCCTTACAATGCATCTACTCAAGGACAGGATCAAGTCAATGCTGCCTTTCAGCAACGACAGAGAAAATATCCATACTCTTCGACATACAATCCGAGGCGGAGGAGTCACCCAAATTTCTCTTGGAATCAAAATCAAAAATTCCAAGGAAATAATAATTTTCAAGGGCCTCCTCCACAACAACAACAAGCACCCCCACAAACTCAATTTCAACAATCTTTCCAACAGCAACCTTACCCTAATCAAGTGAATAATTTTGTGCCTAACAATTCTTACGCGCCAAACAATTTTGTTCAACCTAACAATGACAAGGTTAGCTCGCTCGAAAGAAGTCTAGATGCGTTCCTAAAGCAATCTACACAATCTACAGCAAGATTAGAGACTTCTATTCAATCTTTGGTGCAAAATAGTGCCTCACACGATCAAAGCATCAAATCTATTGAGGCACAAATTGCACAACTCAATGCAGCATTGAGCGAGCAAGAAAAAGGAAAGCTCCCATCTCAACCACTGCCCAATCCCGGTCACGGATATGCTGCATATCAACAGCAAACTCATAACGTAAACGCTGTGACCACGTTGAGATCGGGAAAAATGTTGCAAAACAATGTGGGTATTCACGATGACACCCCTGCCGGTGGTTCTTCTTCACCTTCTTCTTCTTCGTTAGAGCCTGTTCTCCATCATTCACAAGGCTCTACTCCTTCTAGCTCGAACGTACCCACTTCTCACAACACGAACACATCTACACGGGGTTCCATTCCAACTCAACAATCTGATCCGCAAAAATTGAACTCAACAACATTTCAAAATGCTCCTTTTCCAAACCGGTTGAGATCCAATAAATCAACTCCACAAATGGAGAAGATTGTCGAGTTATTCAAACAGGTGAGCATAAATATCCCTCTTTTGGATGCAATCCAACAAGTTCCTTCATATGCAAAAATCTTAAAGGACTTATGCACCAAAAAGAGGAAGTCACAAGTACCAAAGAAAGTTTTCGTGACTAATGCTGTTAGCGATGCTCTTGTCCAATCTTTACCCCAAAAGTACAAGGACCCCGGTTGTCCTACTGTTTCGATAACAATTGGGGACAAGAACATCAATAGAGCACTACTAGATCTTGGTGCTAGTGTCAATTTGCTACCTTATTCTGTGTACGAGCAATTAGGCATTGGAGAGCTTAAGCCCACTCACTGTACTCTCCAAATGGCTGATCGATCAATCGCCCATCCAAAGGGTGAGCTAGAGGATGTGTTGATCAAAGTTGGGGAGTTCATATTCCCCGTTGATTTTATTGTTATGGACACACAACCTGTTGCCAACTCACGGAACCAAATTCCTGTGATCCTCGGTCGACCATTTTTGGCCACTTCCAATGCTGTAATAAACTGTCGCAATGGCTCCATGACTCTATCCTTCGAGAAGACATCTAGTGAGTTCAATATTTACAAGTTAGGAAGTCTGCCCCCCGTGCGTAATAGTAGTACACGAGAAGTTTGCTCTATTCACGAAATCACGCAGGAGGACTGCGAGCTTGAAAGATTCTTTTTTGATAAGAACAGTTTTGACGCCACTAGTGCATCTCTCCTTGAGCCTACCACAGTTGACACAACCGATATTGATTATGAGTGTTTCAATTTTTCAGATGATGCCGACTCATAGCCCGAATATGAGTCTTTTGAATTTTTTGATGAGTTAGTGGAAACATCTGAATCGGTTGTTTGCAGTGATTTCGAACCTGTATTGGAGTCCTTTGAGTTCGAGGTAGATTCCGCAATGATTCTTTCGCTTCCGAAACTCGAACTCATGTCCTTGCCGTCTCACCTTAAATATACTTACATAGGTGAGAATGAGACCTTTCCTATTACAATATCAGCCTCTCTAGCCTTCGAGCAAGAGAACGCTATTTTAAAGGTCTTACAAGATAGGCGGCAAGTTTTCGGTTGGACTATGGCGAACATCGAGGAGATTAGTTCCCTCATAATTGAATATCATATGCAAATGATGGATGATGCCAAGTCAATAAAGGATCCACAGAAACATTTTGGGGATATTGTGGTGAGTCAACCTCCTCCTTTAGAAGTTGAATCACCCTCATTTCTTTTAATAAGCTATGAGAATGCCAATATTCCACTGATTGCTGATCATTCTCATTCTCGTTTTGATTCATCACCACATCATATCTATTCACTTCCATACTTTCCCTACCACCACTTCTATCTTCTCCAATTCTTTTTGGATCGGTACAACATGTTCTTCCACCAACCGATACTCTTTACAGATAAATTTTTCGACAGGTTGGTGTTGATGTTTGGTCTGTGCAAAGTTTGGCAGTAATATCTATCATTGTTTCACTGAAGTTTGGGGGGCCTTTCTGTATATATTTTTGTTTTTCTTTTAACAATTAAATAAAAGAAAAATTATAAATAAATAAACAGGACATTGCCGACATTATCGACCCTCTTGGTGCAACATGACAGTGAGGACACTGTCCAGTTTAAGTTTGGGGGTATGCTCGGTACGTTTTTCCTTTGCATTCATATGTACATTTTGAATTTGCATACTTATTTTGAAAACCCATAAAAATTTAAAAATTTGAAAAATTATAAAAATTATTGTATTCGATTTTGGCCATATTTGACTTGAGTTTGACAAATAGGTTAACTGGCTACGAACAACTAGATCTTAGACTGAGTAAGTTGAAAACCCTAAAAATAAGCTTCTTTAAAGATTAACGGTAGAAAGTATATGTCTTTTTAGTTTATTTAGAACTAGGCAAATTTTGAGTTCACTTTTTGGGCTAAGTTGAAATAAAGGAAAAATATTGATATTCTTATTAGAGTATAAGTTTGAAAAATAATTCCTAGCTTAAGTCTAGATTCAGAAAATGTATACCCTACAAATTGCACAATCACGCACCTTGAAACTTGGAATAGTAGAGGAGACCTTGAAATGCTCTTGTCTGAAGTCCTTAGTACAAAGAAAATGAAATAAAAAATACAAGTGTGAATAAAGAATAAAAAAAATGAACACTGGTTTTTGTGATTACTTAAGGCTGCAAAAATTGAAAAAATATTTAGCGAGGGTTCTTCATCACCTAGTGCCTTAGACCAACTGGTTTAGGAGTCACTGCTAAAATCCTTGGGTGTTGCAAGACTAGGAATTACGCTTTAAAGTGCAAACATATCTTGTAATCGGTTGTTGGGACCTCAAGAAGTATTAACAGTCGCATGAAAGATGTGTAAGCAAAATTCATTAACAATTCACCAGTTAATTAGTGCTTTGGACAACAGACAAGGGTATGATTGCTTGATTTGAATTTCCAAGTGTAGGGGTGATTTATGCACACACGTGGGGATATATGATTAGAGTTGAGATAAGAGAAAGGAATGAAGAATAGAACTTGTATCTTTAGTAGAGTTGATAGAAAAATTCCTAAGTGGAGATGGAACCTTAGAAGGAAAACTTAAGAAATGCCGAAAGCTGAGTGAGTCTATCGAACATATATAATCTTAAGTTAAATGCTGAGAAAGTGTGAAGAATATGGGTGGGTAATTTACAAGTCAATGATAATAGAATTCCTTGTTGGAAAACCTAATTGGAAAATTAAAGTCAGTGGGCCTAATTGATAGGATTTTGTGGGTAGTATCCGCTGAAAACCCTCAGGAGACAACACTCCTCCTACTAGGGACACCTAAAGGTTTAACGGCTTGTTGCACGAGCTCAGTGCAATCGCGTTTCCCTACGAAAGTGCGGTTAGGTTTTATCGAGAATAAAATAATAAGTTTGCTCGAGGACGAGCAAAAGATAAGTTTGGGGGTAATTGTTCAGATCATAATATTGCATTTTATATTCCCCATTCTTATTCGTTTTATAAATAAACAGGTGCTTTTGACGCATGTCTGCTACATATTACATGTTACAGGTTCTTGGAGCGAAAACAGTGAAAAAGACAAAAGATGATACAAAAGAGGGACTTTTGACCAACAAGTAGAACGATCCTAGTCAAGCCTAGACGAAGAACAATTCACAACTGTACAAGACAATGCAAGGTCCAAAATGTCAAAGTGAACGGTTAAAAGATCATTACAAGTTTTCACTGAAGATCTGGAGAAGACCCAGAAGTCAAATGGAGAAAAGAACTAGAGAAATAGAAAGCCCAAAGCATCAAGAAGCAGCCCACAAAAAATTATCATATGATCCTACCAATGGGCCGCGGAACTGCGGCCCAACCCCTACCAATGCCGCGGTTCCGCGGCCATTTATTGCATGTGTCGACGCAGGAAGTTGGTGGCGGTGCGTCGGTGCGTAGGTTGGGATTTTTCATGGGTATATCTGTAATATCACATGCA
Source organism: Agapanthus africanus (assembly GCA_030015575.1). NCBI lineage: Eukaryota > Viridiplantae > Streptophyta > Magnoliopsida > Asparagales > Amaryllidaceae > Agapanthus > Agapanthus africanus. Next base: position 631,048,896 of record CM057342.1, read on the forward strand.
CGAGAAATTGTAACCCTAGTTTTCCTATTTCCTTATAAATATGTAATCAAAATATTATAATGGGGATGCCTCTTTTCAATAAATAAAATTCAGATTCTTTAGAAGATTAAGAGCATCATTTCTTGTAAGTTCTTTTTAATTTTCTGCCTTAGTTTATTAATTTCTTGCCCTAGATTAATTCATTCTTGCCTTAGCTTTCTAATTTAATTCTTACTTTAGATAAATCATTCCTTTGCCCTAGTAATCTAGTGTAAAATCTTTTAAACTGCAGTAGGTAAGTAATCTTAAAATGGTGTTTTTAATAGATCCCTTAATGAGCGAGTAATTTCCTCGCTTGTTAGGGTTAGGAATAAGGGAGGGATTGAGAGATGAATATCTCTCATCTCTTTCAAGCCCAATAATTTATAATAACTAGAACTTCATGCACGCATGCCTGATCCGCTCCCTACGGCACCCTACCCACGAGGTAACGGTGAAACCGTAGTATAAAAGACCGGACGTGCATGACTTTCATGAAGGTTAGAGCAATTAGTAGGAAAGGACGAACAAGGATCTAGAGGAAGAAACTTTGTTTCTTCCCAATCATCCTAATCCCCTTTACTAATAATTGTTATAACTTCTAAAAAGATTTAATTGAGGGCATTGAAAGAGGTGTGAATATTAATCTTTTCAAACTCACCTTAGACTTAATCCTAGCATGTTTCTTGATCATCGTACAACTTAGTTTTTAGATTCAATTAAAAGACCAAACAACCAATGGAATTAGCTCGTAAGAACACTTAGGAAAATTACACATCCCTGTGGACCGACTCGTATTCACCGGCTAGCTTCAAAGCGATGCCATTTCTGATTGCGGTAAAATATTTTTGATCGTTAAAATCTACACTAATCAGGTAGCGATGTCGTAGGAAAAAGGTTCAGATCTTCCGCCTAAGACTTTTCAATTTTATGAGCCATGAGGGTCTTATAAAGATTTTTCTCCCTATGAGTCGGGAGGATCTCGTAGGTGTATTTTCTCTTTAGAAGTCGTGAGGACTCCTAAGTGTGTTTTCTCTTGAGAGTCGTAAGGATCTCACAAGAGAATTTTCATCCTTACAAGTCGAGTGGACTCGTAAGTGATTGATGAATTGACCTACTCCCGAGTCAAAGCATTGCTTCAACAGAGAGGTTGAGGGTTGACTTTGGCCATTTTCCACAGGGTCAGCATTGACTTTAGCCATGTTCCACGGGATCAGGGGTTAACTTTGGACATATAGGGTCAAGATAGACTTTAGCCATATAGGGTCAGGATTGACTTTAGCCGTACGGGGTCAGGATTGACTTTAGCCGTACGGGGTCAGGATCGACTTTAGCCCTACGGGGTCAGGATTGACTTTAGCCAAACGGGGTCAGGATCGACTTTAGCCATACGGGGTCAGGATCGACTTTAGCCATACGCGGCCAGGATCGACATTAGCCATACGGGGTCAGGATCGACTTTAGCCATATGGGATCAGGAGTTGACTCTCGGTTGTCTGTGCACCGCCGAGTCCTGAAACTGGGAACTTTGTCGTGGTTCCGTTTTGCTGACGTTGCGTCTGCTATAATAAGACGAATGTCGAGGTGGTCTCTAGGTTGTCTGTGAACCGTCGAGATTTGGAACTAGGGATTTTGCCGTGGCTCCGAGGTTGATTGTCGCGTCTGAATCCTGCTGGAATGAGAAGGAACGCTGTTGTGGGTCTCCAGGCTGTAGATGTGGCCGTTGAGACTTAGAACTATGGACTCTGTCGTTGCTCCGAGATTGATTGTCGCATTCAAATCCTGCTAGAATGAGGAGGAACGCTGTTGTGGGTCTCCAACCTGTAGATGTGGCCGTCGAGACTTGGAACTATGGACTCTGTCATGGCTCCGAGATTGATTGTCACATTCGAATCCTGCTGGAATGAGGACGAACACTATTATTGGTCTCCAGGCTGTAGATGTGGCCATCGAGACTTGGAACTAGGGACTCTGCCATGTCTCCGTTTGTTAGCATCGTATCTGCTTCTGGTTGGAACGAGAAGGAACGCCATTGTGGGTCTCCAGGCTGTAGATGTGCCCCTCGAGACTTGGAACTATGGACTCTGTCGTGGCTCCGAGATTGATTGTCACATTCGAATCCTGCTGGAATGAGGAGGAACGCTGTTGTGAGTCTCCAGGCTGTAGATATGGCCGTCGAGACTTGGAAATAGGGATTCTGCCATGGATCTGTTTTGCTGACGTCGTATATTCTTGCAGAGACACTGATTTCTCTGCGGGTTGACGCTAATCGAGATGCTCTCGTCAAGGACGCTGATTTCCCTGAATCGAGGTTTTTGCCAAGGACACTGATTTCCTCGGAGTTGAGATGAATCGAGAGATTCCTGCAAACACACTGATGTCCTTATGGGTTGACGTGAATTGAGATGCTCTCGTCAAGGACGCTGATTTCCCTGAATCGAGGTTTTTGACAAGGACGCTGATTTCCTCGGAGTTGAGATGAATCGAGAGATTCCTTCAAAGGCACTGATTTCCTTGCGGGTCGACGCGAATAGAGATGCCTTCGTCAAGGACGTTGATTTCCGTGAATCGAGGTAATCCTGCAGAGACACTGATTTCTCTGCGAGTTGACGTGAATCGAGATGCTCTCGTCAGGGACGCGGATTTCCCTGAATCGGGGTTTTGGCCAAGGACACTGATTTCCCTAGGGTCGGTTGACTTATTTCCGAGACGGAGCGTTAATCCGGTGGGGAGGTCATTGGTTGACTCTAGATTGTCTGTGGACTGTAGAGTCTTCGAATTAGGACTTTGTCGTGGCTCCGATTGGTGATGTCGCGTCCAAATCCTGTTGGAATGAGGAGGAACTCCATTGTTGTTCTTCTGGGATGCAGATATTGCCGTCAAGATCTTACTCTCCCTTTGACAAGGTCTGATGGGGAAATGTGGTCCCCTTTTTGTTTATACCCATGGATTGTATACAGAAGTTAGTATGGACTCACTTGTAAGGAAAATGTTTTATTCTTTCATTTTTTTATTTACACGATGCTCTATCATTTCAGATTTTATATCGCGAAGTTCGCGATTGCTCAATCATTCCGGCTATTTTTCGCGGTGCCCAATCATTTTGGTTATATACTGTTTTTTACTCGCTGTTTTTTATTGCGAGTTGCCCAATCATTTCGGCTGTTCTGTATGCATATATTTTACGTGATGATTTCGTTGCAAGTTGCCCCATCATTTCGGCTATTTCATATGCATTTTTGGCTCGCTGATTTTTTTCTCGCAAGTATGGGACTTTGGATCTGATACCGATTTAGGCATCAGCATCGCTACAACTGGGATATTGCCAGGAGCGAATCATCATTTGACTTTGTCGGTTCGAACAAAGGTGGCTTAGCAAACAAGGTTAAGATCCTGCCAACTAATGCTTTTGACTTCATGAGCCGTAAGGGTCTTATAAAGATATTTCTCCCTACGAGTCGTGAGGATCTCGTAGGTGCGTTTGTTTCTTAAGAATCGTGAGGAGTCTTAAGTGTATGGTCTCTTATAAGTTGTAAGGATCTTACAAGAGTGTTTTCTCCTTATAAGTCGAGAGGACTTACAAGGGTCGTTCACCGTGTGAGCATATCCCTAGTCGAGGGTGGGATTTTATTAGGGAAATGTTTATTCGTACCCGTGGATTGTATACGAGGGTCAACATTGAACCGCTTATAGGGAATAATCGAGGTGTATGATGGCTTAAGAACAGGTTCAGATCCCTGTAGCTTAAAGCTTTTGAATCCTATGAGCCATGAGGGTCTCATTGGGGGCTTCTCCTTACGAGTCGTGAGGATCTCGTAAGTGTAATTTCTCCTTAGGAATCGTGGGGATCCCTAAGTGTGTCTCTCCCTTGTGAGTCGTAAGGATCTCACGCAGGTGTTTTCTCCTTATAAGGTCGAGAGGACCTTGCAAGTGTCTTTTACCGAGATTGTGCCATTTCGGGTTTTCACAAACTCGCCGGTAGTCCTGCTGTTTTTACTCACGGAGTCCTTTCGGGTTTTCATCCGTGCCCATCTCGCTTATGGACGTACCGTTTTATTTTGTTTTTTGCATCAACCTTAGGATGCTGCGGTCCGTAGTTTATAGACGTCTCGGTCAGGCGTAGTATTTCTTTAAGAAACGGCCATTTATTGGCCTGATGGGTCTTTCGCCATGAATATTCATGAGCAAGTAAGCTCCACCTTGGTAGACTTTGTTTATGATATACGGGCCTTCATAGTTTGGGTCGAATTTCCCTGTTTAGCATAATTAAGGATCATAGGTCTTTTTACGACTAGCACGAGTTCGCCTTGGCAGAATGTTCTCGTCCTAGTCAATATTTGGTACGAGCACTTCATCCTTGCTTTGTAATCCTCCAAGTTTTGCAACACCATAAGAAGAGTTTCATCGAGGGCATCGAGCTCCTCCAGGTGAAGATAAGCATTCTCTTCATCTGTTAGCTCGGAATGGACCGCCACTCGTAGAGAGGGTAGCTCTATTTCCAAGGGAAGTACTGCTTCAGCGCCGAATACCAATGCATAGGACGTTGTGTTCGTGGCCGTTTTGAACGTAGTTCGATACGCCCAAAGAGCTTCATGCAGTCTCTCGTGCCAGTCCTTTTTATTTTTGGACACCGTCTTTTTCACGATCCTCGCCAAGGTCTTGTTGAAAGCCTCAGCCAGACCGTTAGCTCGGGGATTATAGACCGAAGAGTATCTCTAGTCTATATTATATTGTTGCGCGAAGCGGCTGATTTTGTGACTTCTGTAGGCCGACCCGTTATCGGAGATAATCCGCCGCAGAGTGCCGAACCGATAGATGACGTATGTCTTGAAGAATTGGAGGATATTCTCCGTCTTCACTTCTCTTAGTGGTATTGCTTCTGCCCACTTGGAGAAGTAATCGGTTGTTGCCAATATGAACTGATGTCCTCTGGATGATGCTGGTTCAATGGGCCCAATTATGTCAGTTCTTTTAATCCTTTTGTGTAGTATCTAGGCAAGGCGCTTCAACAGCCTTTTTAATCCTTCTGTGTAGTATCTGGGAAGACGGATCAAGCGTAGAATCGGCACCATGCCGGATTTCTTTCTCCACTTTGGTTTCCGCGGATCGATAAAAGAGGATCGCCTTTTCATCTTTTCGCTTGGGAGGAACGTAGACCGTTTGCAGTTCTTACACATTATAGGTATCAAGTGCGTCGAGCTCTTTGTAGTGCTGCCGCGGAACCATAGCGATTTGCAAACTCCGTTCGTCGCCTGGCACAACTTGTATGGATGGTCAAACAGAAAATACTGCATTGACCTCATCTTCAGAGTCGCTGCTGAAGATCAACATAGGGGTGGACGATCCGGACTTGTTGTATTGGAGCGGCCGTGAATAGACTATTCTTCTTCCTCCTCCGTATCACTCCCGTAGACTGGAATATTGTTGATAGCTTTTTGCTTGTCTTCCGGTTTTTGGCATCTTTCCGTGTCTTCGAAGTCTGGTAAGAAATACTTTGCATCTTCATACTTTCGGACATCGTTTACAGAGAATGGGTTCAGCTCCCCTGTCATAGTGTGTTCAAGCCCTTCTTTGAAGTACTTCATATACTGATGCTATGTAGAAGGGATAATGTTGTACTCATGTAACCAAGGAATGCCGAGCAAAGCATTGTAGCAAGTCTTGGCGTCAATGACGTGGAATTTGATATCAGTGACGAGCAGCCCAAAGCATAACGTCAGTATCACAGACCCGAGCATCCGTGATGACTGGGAGTCGAACTCGGAGATAGTGATTTTATCCCGAGAGAGGTCTTGAACACTCATGCAGATTTCTTTTAGCACCCTCAAATTTAGGAGATTGACAGAGGACCCATTGTCAGCTAGGATCTTCCCTATCTAAATGTCATGACAATACCCGGAGACATTTAGGGGACGGTTGTGCTCGCATGTTCCGAGAAGGAGATCTTCATTGCCGAAAGTGATGTCAACTATGTGAATTTCTTCCAGCTCGTCCTTCATCTTTTCTTCGGCGAGGAAAGCTTGAAACTAGTCAGGCTCTTGTAATGCCTTGATCAGAGAATCTCTCGCCTCTTTGGATAGTAGAAGGGCATCGAGAATGCTTAGCTGCGAGGGTATCTTCCTCAGGTGTGCCAGAACGTTGTAATCCACCTTGTTTTTCTTGGGCGGGTCTTTGGCTGCCAGCCCTTCGACGACTCGGTCATCGAGGGTGATATCCTCAGGGACCTTTTTTCCCCTTATACTTTTTGTTCGATCCCTTATTTGCGGGTCCAAGATTCTTTTCAGGTAGCGCGCGATTGCGCAGCTGAATGTTCTCGCAGGTCTTCATCTCTTCTGTTTCAGAGATGGATTCCTTGAAGAGAGGGCCGAAGGCTATTTCTTCATCAGAATCACTCCTGAAGGTGAGAACTTGCGATCCCCCAGAATTAACCATGTGACATTCAACGGCAGTCCTTTTATGCTCATCTGTCATACTTCTTTGTTCCCGACGAGTTTTGTGCTTCATCCGCTTAAAATGCTGCCGGTGAGCAACGTATCCCTGCCACCAATTTTTAAAGGCGTTGCATTCTTCAGTAGGGTGTGTGGTCCTCTGATGGTACAAGAAGTAGTTTGGATGTGCATCCTCTTCGTTAAGGTGTATCGTATCAGGAGTGTTTCCTCAGGAGGGTGGCAACTTTATTTCCATCGATATGGCTTTGGCGAACCTTTTCCTTGTCTTGAACCTTCTTTTGCTGGCGGACAAAGTGCTCCTATCCGGTTGGGGTATTTCAATCCTTTCGTTCAGTCGCCGACGTTTGGCTTTTTCGTATACGGCGATTACACGCTCCTGATCAGCTTTGCTTTTCAGAAGAGCTTCATTCAGGAATACGTCAATCATCTTGTCTGACAGTCCTAGGAGTTTCGGTTTGGGATCTGCCCCAAGTTTTTCTGTATCAGGAGCTTCTTCACCATCTACTGACGAGTGAGAGATCACGTGGCAGCTTGCCACATAATCTTCAGGTTTGTCCAACGAGTCTTCTCCCTCGTCTTCAACGCCATCTCTATCTTCAAGGATATGGATAAGAAACTCTTGGAGTGTGACCAGGTTTTGCGTCTTCTGGTTATATTCCTCCAGCACGTCAATATGTTTTTGCAAGTCCGTACGCTTGTCATCAGGCTTCACGGGCTTTTTGGTCATCTTCTTCTTCGAAGACTTTGACGGTTGGGCCTGAGCGTTTTGATTATCGTTACCAATTCTTGGAGTCAGGCGCGGCTTCAGCGTTCTCTCAATGACCTCGAGTTCCAGTGGATTTTTCCACCTGATCGCCGGGCATGTTTGGAGATCTTTCAGCATTCTTTTCGTCTTGGTTGAATGAGCGACCTCCCATGGAGCTTCTTCTATAAAAGAGCAAGATGCCCCCAGTGTGTCCCCCTTTTAAGAGCGTGCAGCTGAGGCGGGCTTACTTTCCAATTCTCGGACAATGTAAATTTTCCCTGTTGGTATTAGTCCTCAATCCAGACTTTGAAGACGAAGAAATATTTGATTGGATGGCCTACCACTTGGTGATAGGGGCAATAATTGGGATTATTGGCCTCACCGGGTTGCAATGGGCGTTTTGGATCCGGCAAGCTGATGAGCATGTTGCGCACTGCCAGCTTGAACAGTCTCCTCATTTTATCCCGGGGAAACGAATAAGGGCGCTTCAGTTTCTCATTGAAGAATCATCGTCTTTCATATTAGCGATCAGTTGGTTTTGGACCACTGGGCTGCTACTGAGCGTTAGCAACGAAGGTCGCTTTCCCTTTCCCTTTTTCGTTTCGAGATTCCAACTTCGAAGAAGATGGTCTATGACCCATCTGATCCATTTGGGCCAGCTTGTCAATCAAGGCCTGGAAAGTAGTTGGCTTGAAGAACATCATGAACTGGGATATGGTCGCCTAGGGATCAAGAGTACCCACGAACATGCCTACCGCAGGCGCTTCTTCGATGCGCTGCTCGCATTTTGACCATAGATTCCACCACCGTATTGCGTACTGTACCCATGTTTCGCCTGGCTTCACTCTGGCTGTAATTAATGCGATGATCGGGGTGCGCTCGCTAGCGCTTGCGAACCTTTGTGTAAACAGTAACTCCATTTCTGCAAATGTCTTAACGGAGTCATTCGGGAGCTCGGAGTACTATTCAAACGTTGTCTCCGACAAGCTGCCAACAAACTGGCGAAGCAGTAGCTTATCGTCACCTCTGGTGTTGCCGCACAGAGCCCTGAATTGAGCCATGTGTTGATGTGGATTTCCCGTCCCTTTATATACGTGGAATTTAGGGATCGTATATCCTGGCGGGTACTTTATTTGATCGTATCAACCCGGATATGGTCGTCCCGTTTTAACGATTTGGTTAGCCGCTTCGCTCGCCTGATGAGCTCGTATCTGTTGAGCTATATAGTCATCCAGGGTGGCTTTAGAAATAGTCTTCTCCTTGGCTGCTCAACAAGCCGAAAGAAGGTTCGACGTCTCTCCCCTATCGTCTTCAAGGATAATTGGAGGGTCTTCAGCTGGATGATCCGGCTGTAATATCATCCCAACCATGTATTGGAATAAAAGCGCTGATCAGTCGAAAATAATGTATTTTTAACACGGCAATTTCCCTATCATTTGCACTCATTTAGAAGTGTTCGGCATTCATATTTCACATATTAGCAAAACAGTCCTGAAATATCAGATTACATGTGTTATACTCTAAAACCGGCACTATAAAGGAAATTGACCGCATTTCATGGCATCGCATCATCCCTATATTTCGCAAAACTTGTCTTGAGAAATTGTGCAGGAAAATCCGGAAGAAAAGCCAAAATTGTCATTTTGCTGATCAAACATTACACCAACTCCAAGTTTTGAGATCTGGTAGCAATACAGAAGGCAAAAAAAAAATCAATATATCAGAGAAAGGTCCATGAGACAGCCCAAACAAGTACCAGAAGAACCAAGCCATGAAGCCCCCAAAGCGCCGCGGAACCGCGGCGAGAGCCGGCTTGCGCCGCGGTTCCGCGTCGGTTTGGCCACATCATCATGCCATTTTCAGTGCAATATCCTTCTCTCAGTGGGTACACCTCATTTTGACACGTCAAATTCCAGAATTCTCCAGAGTCTTCTGCCAGATCAGCAAAGATCATTAAGCAAAGCTAATCTTAATTAAGCTTCTAACAAACTATTTCTAGAAGCTCCCTCCTAACTAATCACATCTAGAAGCTTCTCCTTTAACTAACTTTTGGAGGAAAATTCAAATCTCCTCAACGAACTTTTGGAGGGAAACTTAAAATTCAAATCCTAGATCTAGGGTTTTGAGGGCTATAAATAGAAACCTAGATCTAAGGGTTGAGGTTGTTCTTGAATAGCTCATTCTTCCTCATTCTTCAACAATTCTCCATCTTCTTCCACAAGTCTAGTGACAAGGCTTGTGCGAAACCCTAACCCTAATTCCACTCCAAATTAAAGATCTTGAGTACCAATCAAGCAAGAAGCCCTTCAACCTTTTATGAGCAGAGCCGATCTCCAATCGAGCAAGTGATCCAAGCCGATCCGCGACTCACGGAGCCGAGCGAAGCCAAATCGACGATCGAGTTCTTCCTCTTGTAGTTCTTGAGCGAATGTAATGAAATTGTTGATATAAATAAAAGGTGAAATTCTTTTATCTTGCTTTCTTTAAATTCTTGCATCATGATTCGATCTCAATTTGTAATTGTAGTTCTTGTTGTGATGTTTGAGTAAAACTCCGCTCGTCGAGGAATCGAGACGATCAATAGAATGATGTTGTAACAAATCTTAAAACGATTCTTGAGTCCTACGAGTTTTGTAAACCCTAGAAAGTTCAAGAATCGATGACCTAGTTTCGTTGCGATGCTTTCTTGATTGTGATCGCTCGAAATTAGGGATCTACGATCGTTTCTTGAATTTACTAGAGGCTAGAATGTGAATGATATCGACGAAAGAACAAGGGATAAGATGAAACCCTAGTTTCACTAGAAATCCCTAATTCTTGTCGATCATCATCGATCTAATATCAATTCATCGAAGGATAAGAATACGTCATCGTAAGATTACATCACATCTATAGATCTGATCGATTCCTACGAGCCTCATTCAGATTCTTGATATTTGGTTGGAAAAATCATCAAACTCTCAATTCTTGATTCTATCTTTTTCTTGTTATTAGATCTAGATTTTCTAATTCTTGAACTTCAAATATAAATCATGAATTGTTTGTTTTCTTTTCATTAAAGTTTCAATTCATCTAATTCGAAACACGAACGATTACACTTTCCTTGTGGACGATCCACACTTACTAACGCGCTACATTCGACACCGTTATTGATTGCGGTCAAAATATTTTTGGTTGTGATTTCTATACAATTTTCATACTACACATCCAAAATCGTATTCAATCAAATGGCGCCGTTGCTGGGGATAGTGCGCTAATTGTTCGTCTTTTGCAATTTGAGTTGAAAAGTTTATTCCGTCTCTATTTTTAGATCAAAACTTGCACAAACACTAATACGAGTTGTTGTGATTTGTGCGAGGAAATCTGGAATCATTGGAGCTGGAGGAAAATTTTTCTGAGCATTCCAGAGAGCTAAGGAAGTCACAAGAGGCTCTCTGTAAAAATTGTGTGCAGTGATCTTGCTAAAGTGCGGCGGAACCGCGGCATTTGGAGGCTAAAACCGCGATTCCGCGGCGGATTTGAAGCTTCTCTGTACAAAAATTATCAGGTAATCTCAATCTTTCTTATCTCCTTCTTAAATCTGCTCCAACTAACAAATTTCTGCAGGTTTCTTTGCAAATAATCGCAGCGCCGCGCAAAAAGCAAAATTAAATTGTGCTTGTTTTGATTTTTTATGGTTGTTTGCATAATTAATACGGACATTAAGGGGCAAAGACCAAATCCAGATTAGGTGGGGAGTTCATTACCCTTCCTAAGCCCCGAAAATCGCAAAACTTGCATCCGCATTTTCCCTCATTAACTAAAAAATATCTAGAGATGACTCTAAGGACCGTCGCGCTGACTTAGAACAGAAGAAGGTCGTAGGTAATTCATTGCTTATCCGCGTTTTCTTGTGGTGTCTAAGGCAAGTGTGTCGAAGGCTAGTGGTTATTAATTAGGCCCACTACTTACGTAGTGGAGTACCTTCCCACTTACCTGGCACTTACCTGGCCACAGGGGGACAAAGAGACAGTGGAGGATTTTATCCTGCGACTTGTCTTTTGGCAGTTAGGAGCGGTCTAGAGCCGGACCTAGGTGACCACTAGATTCTAGGGTTTTGTGTGTTGCATTTGTTGTGTGGCATCATTTTTCTCAAAAATCCGTCCAATTATCAAAACAAACACCGCATTCATTCATTCATTCCCCTAATTATAAATTCACGCTGCCACTTGTACTAACCCTTTTTAGTGCAAGATAGGCTAGACAACGGGATTCTAGTGCCCGTTAAATCCGCGTTTCCTTGATCGACCCTAAAGTCGGTATTTCTACATTTACCCTTTCTTTTACCCACCACCACACCCACTTTAATGGATCCGTCTCCATCGAACTTCTTTACCTCTACTCTGCCGCCATCCGTTGGTGCGCAGAATCCACCTCGCATCTCTCTCCAAGAGATGTGCTATCCTACACGAGCTCCCCTTCCCACCTGTCTTTCCATTCCACCAGCCAACGGGGAAAATTTTCAGATTAAACCCCAATACATCAACTTTCTACCAAAATTTCACGGTCTCGAGTCTGAGGATGCATACGTGTTTATCACGAAATTTGAAAATGTATGCGCAATGATGGGTACCTCACAGTTGTCTGTGGATGATATGCGTCTTCGTCTTCTCCAATTTACCTTGTGCGATTTAGCCGAGAAGTGGCTATATAACACTACCGCACATTCCATTTCAAATTGGGATGAATTCGTCAAAGCATTCCTGAAGAAATTTTACCCACATCAAAAGACAGGTCGAGTCCGTACCGAAATCTATCAATTCACCCAGCTTCCAAATGAAACATTTTCAAAATGTCTTGAATGTTTCAAGGATCTGTTAGTCTAATGTCCACATCACGGCATCCCGAGATGGGAACTGTGCCGAATCATTTATGAGGGCATTACTCCTTACACAAGACAGACCCTTGAATCCATGTGTCAAGGCAACTTTATGACTAAGGATGATGGGGAAGCCTGGGAATTCCTAGAAAATTTCGCTGAAAAATCTTTACAGTGGGAGGGTGTGAGTCAATCGTCTAGGGATGGCAATGATATTTCCATAGGAATTAGAGCTGAAATTTCAGCTTTACACAAGAAATTCGATGCTATGGAAAACAAATTTTTAGCTGCCGCCCTAAACCAAATGTCACTCTCCAAAACTGTATGTGGCTGCTGTTCTGATCCGTCTCACTTGACGGAAGAATGTCCGTTTCAAGGACATGAGCATACCAATGCCGCATTTCAAAGACCTAAAAACGATCCATCTTCCTCCACATATGATCAGGGTTGGAGGAATCACCCTAACTTTGCTTGGAACCAATCCCAATTTCAAAACACGGTTCCAACCCAACACAATTTCCAAAGGGCTCCTCCACCACAACGGCAACCACAATTGAGTCAGCACCCCTTTCAAGCACAAAATTTTCAAAATCCGGTCAACACACCTGCACTGTCTAGTCCTTTGAATTTGACCGGGACTGATGAAACCTATTCATTTGCACAATGCATGAATTTGGTCTTAACAAATATCATGCAAGTTTCGACTGAAATGAAGTCTTCTGTCGATAAAATTGAGAAAAACTCAGCGTCCCAAGCTGATAGTATCAAATCGATGGAAGCAGAAATTTCACGATTAAGAGCCGAAATAGGTGCAAGGGAGAAACGGAAACTTCCAGCTCAACCTTTACCCAATCTTGGCTATTCACATCATATAGATGCAATCACGTTGAGATCTGGAAGAGTGCTTGACAATCATGTTGGGGAAGAGATTGATGACACTGAAAAATATATCAATGATACCCCGGCTGAGACCTTTCCTTCCACACACACTTCTAATTCTAACCCCAGTTCTTTTACCCCACCACCTTCTTCCGAGCCTATTCTTCGTTTCCCACAAGGCTCGCCACCTCAGCCCATCTCTTCTAGTTCTCCACAGACGATCCCCACTCCTCTTTTGGGATCATGTCTACCTCCACTTCCTTCTCCTATGATGGACCCAGCGCTTATTGCTAAAGCACCTTATCCTAATCGGTTAAGGGCAAACACACCGAGTCCACATATGGAGAAGATTATGAACATTTTTAAGCAAGTTAACACCAACATCCCTCTCCTAGATGCCCTCCAACAAGTTCCGTCCTATGCGAAAACTCTTAAGAACTTGTGCACTAGGAAGAGGAAGACTCAAGTGCCCAAGAAGATTTTCATGGAAAAGACGGTAGACACAGCTTTCCCCCAACAATTACCGAGGAAACGTAAGGATCCTGGATATCCTACGATTTCCATTTCTATTGGGGAAAAACACATCAACCGTGCTCTACTAGACCTTGGCGCTAGTGTTAACTTGCTTCCATATTCAGTCTATGAGCAACTAGGAATCGGAGTGTTAAAGCCCTCGAGCATAACTCTCCAGATGGCTGACCGATCAATCACCAAACCTAGGGGTGAACTGGAGGATGTGTTAATAAAAATCGGGGAATTCGTATTCCCTGTGGATTTTATTGTAATTGATACACAGCCTGTAGCGAACCCACGGAATCAAATTCCGGTGATTTTAGGTCGCCCCTTTTTGGCCACTTCCAATGCAATAATCAACTATCGTAATGGTTCTATGACCCTATCCTTTTGGAATAGGTCAATTGAGCTGAACATTTACAAGTTGGGAAGTGTACCCTCCGAACCTACTGCTCAGGTCTATTCTGTCGACTTAATGGATGTCGACAGCAGCGAATTTGATTATCCTCCTGATACCGATCTTGACTCTTTTCATATGTTATTGTTTGACCCAACTATGTATCATACACATACAGACTCTTCCACCGAGATGTCCGGGTCAACAACTAACACTGATTATGAACTGTTCTTAGAGTCTGAAGATCACCCCGCACTTTGTGATGACATTATTCATCGGGATATTGATGGAACTTTTGAGGAGATCTTCGCTGATGAACTCGCATTTTTGAATAACACGGGTGTTGAGATGAATCATGTCCCAATCACTGAAATTGAACCTCCACCCCTTCCTCTGAACTGTAAAAAGCATGCGAGTAATCCATCATAATCACTGCATCGTCTCTCCAATACGAGACGCACACACATTCTATTCCACTACTTACCTTTTCCCTACTTCTTCTTCCACCAACCAGAGCACTGCATTTATAAAATTTTTGAATGGTTGGTGTTGACGTTTGGTCTTTGCAAAGCTTGGCATCGACCACAGATTTTTGACCCCCTCATATGATTTTCAAAAATTAACATTGCATAACTCAAGTTTGGGGGGGTATATTTTTCTGGCTCTTGAAAAGAAATTTTTACAAAATTTTGAGCCAAAAATAAGTTTGGGGGAGGATCTTCACTTAAATATTTTGCCCCCACTAATAAATTCCTTCCAAGCTTACAGGTTTTTTCGAGATTTAGCAGATGGCAACAGTGAGGACACTGTTGAAACCAAGTTTGGGGGAGGTTTGTGCTTATTTTCGCATCATTTTGCATCATCATTTGCATAAGCACAAAACATTTTTGAAAAAACCTATAAAAATTTAAAAAATTTCAAAAAGATAAAAATATAATTGTACATAAATAAGATAATAAAAGATTAGATAGTGAACAATTACATCCATGAGATTAGAAAAATTTAAGAAAACTAAGAAAATTAGAAGTTTTCTTATACGAACTAGTAATAAGTAGTTATGAGCCGTTGTCCCAAGGGTTAGTAAGATGAAGGAAGTCACTAATCTGAGGATAAAAATAAGTCTGAAAAATAGTTTCTATTCTGGAAGCCAAACATTTTGAACGTTGATACCCTTCTATTCGCACTTACACACGTCTTAAAGCCCGGGATATTAGAGGATACCTTGAAATGCTCTTGTCTTAAAGCCGATGTATGAAGGAAATAAAAAAAAAGGGAAATGAAAAAAATATAAAATGGTGAGAAGAAAATGGACATTGGTTTTGTTATCGCCGAGGTCAATAAAATATATATAGCGAGGGTGCCTCTTCACCTAGTGCCCTAAGGCCAACTGGTCTGGGAGTCACTGCTATGCCTGAGGTGGTGCAAGACGAGGAAAATACACCAAATAAGCAAGCACATGAGTAATCGGTCGGTTAGTACCTCAAGAAGTATTAACGGTCGCATGAAAGTGTGTGAGCAATCTTATCTAAATGTTCTTTAATTAAAAAGTACTGAGGCAGAAGGGCAAGAGTATGATAGCTTGAATTGAATTCTCCGGATGTAGGGATGTCCTTTACACACACGCAGGGTTATATGATCGATGTTTGGAAGAAAGATAGGAATGAAAAATAAGACGATGTTTTATTGAGGGAGGACGTGATTTCTGACATCTTTTCATGACCATTAAGATAGGGCTCATGACAACCGAAAAGCTAGCTTAGTTGGAAACTCTAATTTTCAAGGCTTTTCTTCTACGATTCTTTTCTTTAAATGTAATATTCATGATCTTCCTTTTATTATTGGATTTTGTGGGTGCAATCCGCTGAAAACCCTCTGGAGACAGCACTCCTCCTACTAGGGACACCTAGAGGTTTAAAGGCTTGTTGCACGTGCTCAGTGCAATCGTGTTGCCTACGAAAGTGTGCTAGTTAGTTTTTCTCTTTCTTTATTTTCTCCTTCTCTATTTTCTCCTTCTCTTTTTAATAAAACAGTTCGCTCGAGACGATCGAAAATAAGTTTGGGGGAATTTGATCAGTCGAAAATAATGTATTTTTAACACGGCAATTTCCCTATCATTTGCACTCATTTAGAAGTGTTCGGCATTCATATTTCACATATTAGCAAAACAGTCCTGAAATATCAGATTACATGTGTTATACTCTAAAACCGGCACTATAAAGGAAATTGACCGCATTTCATGGCATCGCATCATCCCTATATTTCGCAACACTTGTCTTGAGAAATTGTGCAGGAAAATCCGGAAGAAAAGCGAAAATTGTCATTTTGCTGATCAAACATTACACCAACTCCAAGTTTTGAGATCTGGTAGTAATACAGAAGGCAAAATAAAAATCAATATATCAGAGAAAGGCCCATGAGACAGCCCAAACAAGTACCGGAAGAACCAAGCCATGAAGCCCCCAAAGCGGCGCGGAACCGCGGCAGGAGCCGGCTTGCGCCGCGGTTCCGCGGCGGTTTGGTCACATCATCATGCCATTTTCAGTGAAATATCCTTCTCTCAGTGGGTACATCTCATTTTAACACGTCAAATTCCAGAATTCTCCAGAGTTTTCTGCCAGATCAGCAAAGATCATTAAGCAAAGCTAATCTTAATTAAGCTTCTAACAAACTATTTCTAGAAGCTCCCTTCTAACTAATCACATCTAGAAGCTTCTCCTCTAACTAACTTTTGGAGGGAAATTCAAATCTCCTCAACAAACTTTTGGAGGGAAACTTAAAATTCAAATCCTAGATCTAGGATTTTGAGGGCTATAAATAGAAACATAGATCTAAGGGTTGAGGTTGTTCTTGAATAGCTCATTCTTCCTCATTCTTCAACAATTCTCCATCTTCTTCCACAAGTCTAGTGACAAGGCTTGTGCAAAACCCTAACCCTAATTCCACTCCAAATTAAAGATCTTGAGTACCAATCAAGCAAGAAGCCCTTCAACCTTTTATGAGCGGAGCCGATCTCCAATCGAGCAAGTGATCCAAGCCGATCCGCGACTCACGAAGCCGAGCGAAGCCAAATCGACGATCGAGTTCTTCCTCTTGTAGTTCTTGAGCGAATGTAATGAAATTGTTGATATAAATAAAAGGTGAAATTCTTTTATCTTGCTTTCTTTAAATTCTTGCATCATGATTAGATCTCAATTTTTAATTGTAGTTCTTGTTGTGATGTTTGAGTAAAACTCCGCTCGTCGAGGAGTCGAGACAATCAATAGAATGATGATGTAACAAATCTTAAAACGATTCTTGAGTCCTACGAGTTTTGTAAACCCTAGCAAGTTCAAGAATCGATGACCTAGTTTCGTTGCGATACTTTCTTGATTCTGATCGCTCGAAATTAGGGATCTACGATCGTTTCTTGAATTTACTAGAGGCTAGAATGTGAATGATATCGATGAAAGAACAAGGGATAAGATGAAACCCTAGTTTCACTAGAAATCCCTAATTCTTGTCGATCATCATCGATCTAATATCAATTCATCGAAGGATAAGAATACGTCATCGTAAGATTACATCACATCTATAGATCCGATCGATTCCTACGAGCCTCATTCAGATTCTTGATATTTGGTTGGAAAAATCATCAAACTCTTAATTCTTGATTCTATCTTTTTCTTGTTATTAGATCTAGATTTTCTAATTCTTGAACTTCAAATATAAATCATGAATTGTTTGTTTTCTTTTCATTAAAGTTTCAATTCATCTAATTCGAAACACGAACGATTACACTTTCCCTGTGGACGATCCGCACTTACTAACGTGCTACATTCGACACCGTTATTGATTGCGGTCAAAATATTTTTGGTTGTGATTTCTATACAATTTTCATACTACACATCCGAAATCGTATTCAATCAAGCGCTATTCGTTTTATATTGGCAGCTTGTTCCGCTGCCTCTTTATCCTTCTTCTCGAGGATTCTGCGGAGGAACTCAGCATCGGTTTCTTGTCCATGACGCTGTACTGACGACGTTTCTGAGCTTTCTTTTAGCCCAGTGAGTACGGCCATCTGTGTTAACATTTCCTAAAGCTTCTGTTGTTGCTCCTAGGCCTTTGTTATGGATCTGGTGAGTAGTCTATGACCCGTAGAGATACGGCTATCCTCTTTCCCGGATGCCATATAAACAGTGTGCACCACCATGCCCCCAGACTTTGGGCGTTTAGATTTAGTGCCCTTAAAATTCGTCGCGAACACGGGGATTTTCTCCGGCCTCCTTCTTTTGTGGGCGGTCGCTGTTGAGGGAACCGTTGCAGCGGGCACATAAATAGATGACATCTCCTGTGGTATGACAGGGTGGTCCTTCTCTTGCCGAACATTCAACTTCTTCGGTTGGCGGGAGTAGTCTTGGTTGATCACCGAGTCTTGGACCTGTCGCCAAACTTTATGAATTTTAGAGGACAGCCGCTGAGGGGGCTGCTCCAGCTTCACCTTTGTAGCGTTCTCCATAGGTGGATAAGATCTTTTTAGCACGGCCTTCAGAGAGTTCTTGCGTACCATCCTAAGTGGTTCAAAGTTGTTCCCAGTTGGAACAGCAGCATCAATTTCCACCATCGGAGCTGGCGGAGTCAGTCCAGAAGGAGAGCGGCCTCTAGCCTTCCTTACTCGGCGCTAGTGACGACGGCGAGCATGTCATGCTGACGGGACCAGCTCAGTTATGGGGGTGGCTTCGTCATGCCCCATGTTCTGGTGGAGGGTTGCTGCCGGCGTTAGCCTCTTGAAAACTGGCGTCCGTTGAGTGGAGATGGCCAATCTATCGAAAGCATACTTTCGCGCAGAGGGAGCAGTTTTGATGACTTCGCTTGGAACGAGAGCTGATCGGTCCGTCTTGCAAAGACCGACTCTTTAGCAGGGGAAGTCGCTCTGATGACTTCAGGAACAGGAATGACTATCCTCTTTGGGATGGCCGCTTCAGGTATCGCGGGCTTCTTCACGGGCCCACTTGAGCTTTGGCCCAGTCTGTTGAAAACTGAGGCACTGGATTTGGGCGACCCGTTGAAAAGGGCCGCGGTAGTTGTAAGCCGATCAAAGACCGACTTCTTCGGAGCTTCTTACGACGGCAGTGGGGTGTTGAAGCTCATGGGTGGGAGCATGGTCCCAAAGAACAACCCAGTGCTGGCTTGCGTCACCTGTTCCATTGGCATCTTGAAAACGGAGGCTGCTTGAGGCCCATAAGTCACTCCTCCAGGAAGGACGGAGTGGGAATTGTTGCAGTTGTTGCATTTTGTGCAGTTGAAAGCCATTGATCTTCTGTTTACTGCACGGAGCAAGACATCAAATCTTAGCACCTCGAATCTAGGGGCAACCATAGCAAACCGTGATTCGTTCGCAAAACACGACACACGAAGGGTGGAGTGGAAAGAGGAAAAGGTCCCATCGGGCGTGCCAGACTCTGTTCTCCGCCGAAAGACGCGCCCGGGATGTCGGGACGTCTGGCCTGAATTTTGGGAGCAGATGCTATTTGGTTTTATCCGTCCTCCTCTCCGAAGATGCTAAGTTGATTTATGGCACCGTATATCGAAGGTGTAGACGGATGCGGCCGATGTAGCAGACTTCATCAGATTCCCCCTCGTTGAGGGGTTTTTGATTGTGGGGACGCTCTTCTCTGCTGGAGCAAGCCGCTGCAGTTAATTACGCTACCGCATCGCAGTAACCACTTTCTCCTTCCCAAGATGGTCACTTCGTGCCGTGTGTGTTTGTTTTGTTTTTGGTTGCCCGTGGATTGTATACGGAGACTAATTTATGTTGTCGCCCGTAGGGCGTGGATTAGTCCAAATCCGTATTTTCTTAGATTTGGTTTTGGGTTAGGTTTAAAGATAGTTAATCTCATTTGAGACTAAGATCAACTTAAACGTTTGTTAAGGATACGTTAGTCTAATTTTATACTAAGATCTACTTAACATGATCATTTAGATCCAACAAGAGAGCATTTGGGCTTTATTGTTTTAGTTTCGGGACTTTGCAGTCCAGAAGTTTAAGGACATCATAATCCATGAAGTTTAAGGACATCATAGACCATAGTTTAAAGACGTCATAGTCTGTAATGTTTAAAGTCATCATAGTCTATAAGTTTAAGGACCTCACAGTCCGTGGTAGTTTAGGGACATCATAGTCTGTCAAATTTAAGGACATCATAGTCCATGAGTTTAAGGACCCAATAATCCGTAAGTTTAAAGACATCATAGTCCATGAGTTTAAGGACCCCATAGTCCATAGAATGTCTGGTTTTCGGGACCCGTCACCTCTCTGAAGACGTTGGAGGATTACAACGACACATATCAGAGAAGTGAAGAGATGTATTCTTGAACCAATATTGGTTGGGAGATCTGTAATCCAATTTGGGACTAAGATCAAAGATTTGTGAGCATATGGGCTCAATTGATCTGAGGTAGGGTTCTGTGGCCAATTTGAGCTCGGCCCATTTAGTTAAAATGTTGAACATTTAACAATGTTGAGCATTTGTTTGGATTCTAACAGCCTTTTTATCTTTTATTGAGTGCTGAGCATTCATTATAGCTCTGGGGATTTTATTTAAAGAACAGTTTATGTTCTCTTAGCGCACACATGAGAAGCACGTGGTGCGCTTAGCGCTGTGCGCCAGTCAATGAGCGCAGCGCGCTTCTGTTAAGTAGCGCACACGTGATGAGCACGTGGTGCGCTAAGCGCTGAGCGCCAGTCAATGAGCGCAGAGCGCTTCTGTTAAGTAGCGCACACGTGAGGAGCATGTGGTGCGCTTGGCGCTGAGCGCCAGTCAATGAGAGCAGAGCGCTTCTGTTAAGTAGCGCACATGTGAGGATCACGTGGCGCAGTAGGCGCTGAGCGCAGAGCACTTCTGTTAAGTAGCGCACATGTGTGGAGCACGTGGTGCGTTTGGCGCTGAGCGCCAGTCAATGAGCGCAGAGTGCTTCTTTTAAGTAGCGCACACATAAGGAGCACGTGGCACGCTTGGCGCTGAGCGCCAGTCAATGAGTACAGAGCACTTCTTTAAATTTGGAGCGCTAAGGCTCTGCAGCGCTGTGCGCTAGATTTGGAGCGCTGAAGCGCTTCATTTAATTAGAGTGCTAGGGCTCTTTTTCGGCAACTCTGCTCTCTGAGAATTAAATTTTCCCTTATAAGAGACTTTGTCTCATGGATCTAAAAACAAAGTTCTTATTTTATAGGAGATATTTCAATCTCTTATGTTTTTGGTGAAAAGGTTTGCCTTTATGGATCTGTGATCATAAGAGAATTGAATTCTTCTCCCTCGTTTTATAATGAGATGTTATGATCTCTTTGTGAAAGACATTTTCTTTATAGATCTATGATCTAGTATAAGAATTAAGTTCTTTTTCTGAAGTGATTCTTTGATCTCTTTATTTTACCTTGAATAAATTCTTCTTCTGCTAAGAGCTTGCTCTTCTCTCTGAACTTTCTCAAAGTTTGTGGGGGGTTCCTCTGTATCAGACTTGAAGTCTTGGGGCCTTTATATAGTGAAGGCTGATTTATTGAATCAGTTGAAGAGATCTTTTCTCTAATTGATTTAGGGATTTCCCCACCATTGGATCTTTTATCCTAGGGCTTCTGTTTACAGAAGGAAATCTTATTGTTCTAACAAGATTGAGAAAAAATTTCCCCATACAGAATTTATTCTGCATCTTAGTGATTTTTAATCACCATTGGATCATTGATTCAACGATGCTCTGATTTTCAGAGCATAACCTTTCCTGTTTGGAAAGATTCTGAGGAATGTTTTCTTAACAGAATTTTATTCTGGTCAATTGATGATTTATAATCATGTTCGTTGGATCTTTGATCCAAGGGATGAGAACATTTTGTTCTATTGCTAGCGCTCACGTGCTTTGCACGTTGTGCGCTGCTTAGAGTGCAGCGCTCTTAGCGCTAGCGCTCACGTGCTTTGCACGTGGTGCACTGTTTAGAATGCAGCACTCTTAGCACTAGCGCTCACATGCTTTGCACGTGAGCGCTTCTTCAGAGTCTTTGACTCAGAGCGCTGGCGCTGCTATGAAGCGCTACTTCATTTCAAATTTTGAAATTTGAACAGAACTTTACTCTGATTGGGGAAGCACCTCCATATGGCTCGGGACTATACCTAACCAAAACATGTTTCCACGACTCAGTAGAGCCGTGGTACGGTAGTGATCAAAGCAAAGTGGGAACTCACACGAGACAAATGATGATTTCAAGTCTAAAGACTAACCTATACTCATGTCACCTGAGAACTTCCATCTGACGATAGGTATAGTACCATCTAGAAGTTCTCGGCGAGTCCGTCCAGTGTACTCACCCCCCGTGAGCACCTGTATACAATCTTAGGTGATCACACCAATGGTTGTGGGACCAACCACCGACCCTCGTCGGGGTCTAGAAACGTATAGAGTACTCCGGAATATCGATGCACAGTCTCGATACTCACACGACTAGGGACCTTTTAAGGATGTGCTTATCGACTACCCTGCTCCCACAAGTATGATCGCCATCACAACGCAGGTAGTTAAGCAATGATCCTACGGGCTTTATCAACATGTATAGACGATACGTAATGAAAATTAGAACATATGCACATGTTAATATAAAGACAAACCAGATAGCATACTATCATATCGAACAAGATTGTCCTGTACATACATATGTCCAAGCATCCACATGTATACATATACAATAATGGCTTCTAGGGCATACATATCCAACATGCTTCACTTTCAAAGACTGGTTTGAAGACCAATATCAATAAGGCAGGTTCGCTTTATCCGACAGCTGGAGGGTAACCCCACCGTAAAAGCATGAGCTAAAGAAGTCCTATACCGTGAGGATAGGACTGACTCAACATCAAGGATGGAAGCGAACCCGTAACTACCATGTGTTAACACTCTCAAAGGAGGGAGGGCTCGAGACGATAGATGTCCTCTTCAGGTGCTTCCTAAATGAAGACAGGGACGAGGTGATCTCAGAGTTTCCACCAGCACCAAAAGAGCTGGAAGACGGGATACACACTACAGCGGACAACCTAATAAAAATTGACTTAAGGAAACTCCCTAAAAAAATGAGACCGAAGATAGGGGCTTGCACGCGCTATCAGCCAAGGCCAACGTTCGTCAGTGAGCGGCTATCTAAAAAAAAGGTAGCCACGTTAAAAGACGTGCTCATGCAATATAAAGACTGCTTCGCATGGAACTATTCTGAAATGCCAGGTCTAGATCCAAATGTGGCAGTACATAAACTGGCCATATTGCCGGACATAAAGCCAGTCAAACAGGCGCCAAGAAGAATGCGGCTCAAACTTGGGATGGGTATCAATACTGAAATTAAGAAACTAATCGACTCCGGCTTCATCCAAGAAGTTCAATATCCCGACTGGATCACTAACATCATTCCGATGATGAAGAAAAATGGGACAGTGCGCATCTACGTGGACTTTCGGGGCCTCAACAAAGCTTTCCCGAAAGATGATTTCCCAGTACCTGTTACCGAGATGATGATCGATAACACGTCTACCCATGAAGTCTTCTCCTTCATGAATGGATCTTCAGGATACAACCAAATAAAAATGCATCCTGAAGACCAAAAACATACCGCCTTCCGGACTCCGCTAGGCATATTCTGTTATAAGGTGATACCTTTCGGTTTAAGGAACGCTAGCGCTACCTACCTGACGGCCATGACGAAGATCTTCGATGACCTCATCCATGAGATGTCGAATGCTATAATGACGACCTTGTGGTGAAGTGCAAGTCTTATGAGGAACATTGGGAACATCTAAATATAGTGTTCCAACATATTCGGAAGTATAATCTGAAGATGAATCCTCTAAAATGCGTGTTTGGGCTCTCCTCAGGAAAATTCCTAGGATTCATCATACGACACCGGGGTATCGAAATCGATCCCTCAAAGATCAAGGAGATTACGGAAATGCCCATGCCAAGAACTCTCAAACAGTTGCGATCACTTCAAGGAAAGCTCGCGTATATCCGGCTGTTCATAGCCAACCTCTCCGGAAAATGCCATCCCTACAGTCATCTAATGAAGAAGGGACCCCGTTCGTCTGGGATCAAAAGTGCCAAAATGCACTAGACAAAATCAAGCAATACCTGCAAAATCCACCTGTATTGACCGCTCCGGTTAAGGGAAAACCCCTTATCCTATATACAACAGCCCTTGGGGGTTCTCTAGGCGCGCTATGGGCACAAGAGAACGATCAGGGAAAGGAGAGAGCTTTGTACTATTTGAGCCGAGTGTTAGTTGTATGTATGCCCTAGAGGCCATTATTGTACATATGATGTATATTATAGTGGATGCTTAGACATATATAGAGAGAGGACTTTCTTGCTCGACATGATAGTATGCTATATGGTTGCTCTTTATCTTAACATGTATACTTGTCTCTTGATACTATCTTGTGGTTACATGTTGGTAAAGCCCTTAAGATGTATACTTGACTACTAGGATTATGATGCAGATCATACTAGTGGGGCCATGGTAGTCTATAAGTTCATCCTTTATTGTTTCTAGTCGTGGGTGTATCGAGAAAGGGTATCGATATACAAGAGTAGACTAGCTATACGCTTCTCGACCCATGAGATGGGCGATGGATGATCCCATATCTATTGGTGTTTGAAATCAGAGATGGTATAAGGGTGCTCAGTGGAGACTGGGTACACTGGACGGACTCGCCGAGAACTCCAAGATGGTATTATACCTGACGTTAGATAGCAGTTCTCTGGTGACACTGGTACAGGTTAGTCTGTAGACCCGAGATCGTCATAGAGCCTTGTGTGATTCCCACTGTGCTTTGATTTCCACCTTACCACGTTCAAGAGTATGTGCAAAATGGTGGTTTTTGGGTATAGTCCCGAGTCACATGGAGGCAATGAGTGATAGGAGGGGATGTCGCCTCTCCCGGTATTGGGGGTAGATGTTGTGTTGTGCTCGATTGGCTAAACTGGAAGTCCCTAGCCAGGGCTGATTTAGAGATTTATTTGTAAGTGTTATCAGTAATTTCTCGACCCGTTATGAGCCTCGTATCGGCATGACTTATCTGGTTATTGGGGTATGACTTTTACCACCCCTAGACTGGATATGCGACATCTCAGACGAAGAGACCGGACTGTACGGTAGTGTTACTGACAGGCTTTACAGGAGCTAGAGCAGGCTTGCTTGTTGATCTTCTGATCGCTCAATACCCGGGTAGCTGTTACGTCCAGCTAGTACCGCTGATAGCTTGTGGATGCTTGATATGATCATCACCTTCTGCCGGCGTATTGATGAGTCTTTAAAGTCCTACACAGAGGTTTTACTGGCACAGGCAAAACGTAGTAGGAGCACATATGTGATATGTGCGGGATCGAGAATAATACGAGTATGTGATACCGTATTCTATTCTCGCGATTTATTCGTATCGGTCGGTTATATGTGATATAGCCGGGTTTTCGAATCAAGAGTTGATTCGATAAGTTGATACAAATTATATTAGTCGATTGTATGTGATATAGCCGGATTATTAAATCAAGCGTTGATTTGATAATTTAATGAATAATTGTATATGTGATATACTAGATTACATTAACTAATATAAGCTCACTTAAATATTTCTTTTTCTCACTTGTGTGCATGTAATATATATGCGATATATATTAATGCACATTTTTAGTGTCATGCTTGATGATACACACTGCATGGGTGTATGAGACTTACACCATACTAATTATAATGTAAGGTTTAAATATTTAAAGTAAATCTAAACTAGTGGATAATTAGTCACATGCATGAAGCTTGTAGAAGCTTGTGGATGCATTGACTTAGTCCACTAATTTTTTTTTACTTAAGATATTTAGTAACCTAACCATTATAATTTAGCCATGGTTATGACTCTACATAAGTTAGTATATGATACAAACTCACCTATGGTTTCCATTCACTCTCTCATCCATTACCATCTTCTTCTTCCTCAAGCTCAAGAGAGAGCTCACTAGGTTTTGTGAGAGAGCTTAAAATAAGTGAGAAAATCAATTCTAAAGTTTGCAAAAATCCTACTTCATCATTCTTTACTAGATTAGCACTTTAGTATAGGGTGTTAACTTCACTAATCTCTCATTAGTGAAGTAATAGATTGGGTTAGTGTCTCCTCGACATAGATCATCTTCGGCCTCGAAGACTTCGCGAAAGCTCGTTCCTTTCACCTTGTGAAGCCATGCTAGAGTCTAGAAGATCACTACTTGGAGTGAAGGGACTACTTCACGGAGCTATTGAAGTGAAGGACCAGTCTACAAAGGTTGTATTCTAGTTCACCTAGTTGTAAAGTAGTTTACAATATGTTTTGTATGATTCTCTAGTTAAACAACCTAGGTTAGAGTTCTTTAGAATGACAAAAATTTGAAAATGGCATGAACGATGCCTCCCGAAACCTTGCTATCGTGCATAGGAACCCTATACCGAGTTCTCCTGGGGGCAGAAAACAACTACTCCCCCATCGAAAAGCATTGCCTGGCCCTGATCTTCGCGATAACAAAGCTCAGATATTACGCCTTGGCACATGAGGTCCATCTCATATCAAAGGTGGATTCTCTCAAATATCTGATGTCAAGGGCCATATTAACAGGAAGGCTTGCTGAATGGGCCCTCCCCCTATGGAGTTCTCGATAACGTATTTAACTCTCAAAGCAGTGAAAGGCCAGGCCATCACCGACTTTCTCGCAGAGCATCCGATACCAGCCGACTCCCCTTTAAATTGTGAGTTTCCGGATGAACATGCGTTCGAAACAATCGAAGGAGAGAAGGAAGAAAATGATTACCGATGGGAGCTCTACTTTGATGGAGCATCTTCCATGAAGAGGCGAGAGCAAAACACCCCATAATCAAAGCCGGGGTGGGCCTTATCTTCGTGACTCCACAAGGAGGGATAATGCGTTACGCCCATTACTTAACGGAGCCGATGAATAATAACGAAGTTGAATATGAAGCTTTGATAGCAAGTCTCGAGATCACTGTCGACATGGGAATCAAAGACCTCCTCATATATGGAGACTACCAGCTGATCGTTAGCTAAGTAAATAGTGACTATCAGACATGCAAGCCGGAGCTGATAAGGTATGGCGAAAGGGTGCAACAACTGTTGACACAAATCACCTGCTACATCCTGGAGAGTATACCGCATGCAGAAAACAACAAGGCATATGCGTTGGCCAAATTGGCTAAGGAACTGGCTGACGAAGACCTCGATGACGTAAAGATAATCATGCAAAGCCGCAGGATACTTGCGCCAACAGAAATATGTTCGGGAGACTTAACAGAGCCATCCAAACGATAAGAAATGACCGAACAAGTAGCCCTTCAAATAGAGGACGAAGAAAAGGTCAAGGATTGGTGGGAAGTCTTCATAGACTACTTCAAATTCCAACGAACGCCCAAAAACGCGTCGTCTCGATATCTGCTCATGAAACGAGCTTTGTATTTTGCCTTCATCAATGATACTCTATATAAAAGATCGTTTGACTGTCTATGGCTAAGATGCCTGGGGCCGGAGGAAGAAAATAAAATCGTTCAAGAAATTCACGACGGGCTCTGCGGTTCTCACCAAACTAGGCCAAAGATGAAGCTGAAGATCAAAAGAATGGGTTACTATTGGCCCACAATGATTCAGGACTGTCTCGAATATGCGAAGCAGTGTCATTCATGCCAAATCCACGGGAACTTCATCTACCAACATCCAAATCCGCTACACCCAACAGTGGCTACCTGGAAATTCGTAATTTGGGGAACCGATATAATTGGCTCTATTGAACCGACGTCGTCCAAATGACATCGGTTTATATTGGCAACGACTGACTACTTCTCTAAGTGGACAGAAGCAGTACCACTAAGGGAGGTGAAGACGGAGAATATTCTCTATTTCTTTAGGACACATGTCATCTATCGGTTCGGCACTCCGTGACGAATTATCTCGGATAATTGGCCAGCATATAGAAGTCATAAAATCAGCCGCTTCGCACAACAGTATAAGATAGATTGGAGATACTCTTCAGTCTATAATTCTCGTGCCAACGGTCTAGCTGATGCTTTCAACAAGACCTTGACGAAGATTATAAAGAAAATGGTGTCTAGAAAAAAAAGAGACTGGAACGAAAAGCTGCATGAAGCTCTCTGGGCGTACCGAACAACGTTCAAAACTGCGACAAATACAACACCATACGCGTTGGTATTCGACACGGAAGCGGTGCTTCTCCTGGAAATAGAACTCCCTTCTCTATGAGTAGCAGTTCGAGATGAGCTGATAGATGAAGAAAACGCTCATCTTTGGCTTGAGGACCTCGATGCCCTCAATGAAACTCGCTTTAAAGCACAGCAAAACCTGGAGGCTTATAAGGCAAAGATGACACGGTCAAACGAAAGACTGACTAGGCCAAGAACATTCCACCAAGGCGAACTCATGCTGGTCGTCAAAGACCATGGATCCCTAATCGTGCAAAATGGGGGAAATTCGAGCCAAACTATGAAGGCACGTACATAATAGACAAAATCTACCAAGGTGGAACCTACCTGCTCATGGATATGTATGGCGAAAGACCTTTTCGGCCAATAAACGGCCGATTCCTCAAAAAATACTACGCTTGATTAATCATGACTTAGGTCTATGATAGATGATGACACTCGTGTACGCTCGCTATCTTCCTGAGTCAGCACTCTGAGAGTATTATACAAAGAAACTCCATTGCCTCAAACATGGCGATGAAGGACCGAGATGTCCTTAAACTAGAAATTCGCCTCAAACATGGCGACGAAGGACCGAGATGTCCTCAAACTAGAAATTCCCCTCAAGCATGGTGACTACGGACCAAGATGTCCTTAAACTAAAAATTCGCCTCAAACATGGCGATAACAGACCGAGATGTCCTGATCAGTCGAAAATATTGCATTTTTAATACATCAATTTCCCTACTCTTTGCAATCATCTAAAGGTCTTTGGTATAAATATAGCACATATTAGCAATTTGTCTGCAAAATACCAAATAACATGTGTTATACATTATAACCAGTATTATGAGGGAAATTGTGTGTTTATTAATGCACGCATGATCTTTTGTATATCAAACACTTGTCTCGAGGTTGTGTGCAGGAAATTCTCCTGGTAAAAGAGCCGGAACTGCTAAAAGTGCTGATAAAATACGACAAGTCCAATACTTGTGATCTGGCAGTAAACAAGAAAGTACAAAAATATTCCAGACATCAGGAAACAGCCCTAAAGCCAACAAAAGAATACACTGGAAATTTTAGGCACAGATCACCCAAAACGGCCGCGGAACCGCGGCTGAGTCAGGGGATCCGCCGTGGATCCGCGGCCGATCCGACTCATCAGCGGTTAGATCCCTTCCCGAGACTTATCTTTTTACGGCCAAGCTTATTTAAAAGTCCCTGTAAATCTCCAGAAGCTTCTCTCCAACAGCAAGTCTTCTCATGCAAGCTAGCTAACTACCTTAATCTAGAAGCTTCCTACAACTACCTAGCTTTCTATGCATGCTTCATAACTACCAAGTTTATAAGGGAAGCTAAACCTAGCTTCTAGGGGAAGCTAAAGGAAAAGCTATAAAAAGGGACCGAAGGCTTCATGAAGAGGTTGTTCAACAATTCCAAACACAAGTTGAGTGACACAACTTGTGATCCAAAGCCCTAGCCTCAAACACAATTTGATCCAAATCAAGATTCATCAAGTACCAAATTGAGCAAGAATCCAACGAGCCTTTTGAAGCAATGCTGATCTTCATCCGAGCAAGAGATCTACGACGGTCCGCGACTCAAAAGACGATGCGAAGCTAGTTCGACGATTTAGTTCCTCATCAAATCTTTTAGCCATTGAGTGTATTGTAACGAAACGTCGATTTATAAAAGGTGAAAATTCTTGATCTTGCTTTTCTTTACATTTGAGCATTATGATGAGTTATCAATTCTTGATTGTTTTCTTTTTCATAATGTTTGAGTGAAAACTCCGCTTGTGGAGGAATCGAGAAAATAGATCGATGATGATGATTAAATTCTTGAACGATTCTTAAATCTTATGAGTTTTGTAAACTCTCGAAAATTAAATCAACGATGACCTAGTTTTGAGCGATATACTTTCTTGAATGTTTTCGCTCTAAATTAGGGATAAGCGATCGATGATTGAATTTCCTAGAGGCTAGAATTTGAATAATAATCAACGAAACGACAAGAGATGATGATCGAGAAACCCTAGTTTCTTCAATAGATCCCTAATTCTCGTTGATCGTTATCGATATAGCAACAAATCATCAATAGCTAAGAATTTGTAATCATTATTCTTCATCATCACTATCAATTGGATCGATTCCTACTAGCCTCTTTACAACTCTTGATAATTCATTCGATTTGGACATCTTCTTGATCTTTAGTATTTCTTGATTTTAGATATAGTTTTTGATGATTCTTGAAACTAAATTTCACAATTATTGAATCATTTTCTTTTTCCTTTTAATTTTCAACTCAACTAAAACAAGATCGATCAAATCACACTTTCTCAGTAGACGATCCGTTCTCATTGACGAAACTACAATAAACACCGTCAATTGATTGCGGTATAAATTTCTTTGGTTGTGAAACATTTCTAAACACGACACGGAAACGATTCAATCAAATGGCGCCGTTGCCGGGGATAGTGTGCTAATTTGTTCGTTTTTGAAATTTGAGTTGAAAAATTTATTATTCCATCAGAATTTTTAGATCAAAATTCTCACAAGCGCTTAACAATTTGTTGTGATTTATTGCAAGGAGATCTGGAATCTATGGAGCGAGAGGAAAAATTTTCAGAGCATCTCAGATAGCTCTGTGAGTGAACAGGAGTAGTTTCTGAAATTTTTGTGCAGGGATCTCATTAACTGACCGCGGATCCGCGGTATTTTTGTGCTTCTTGCGGCGGAACCGCGGCGATATAGCCGTTTCACTGCATCAAACTTCTTAGGTATATTTCTGTCTTTCTTATCTCCTCCTTGCTCTTTCCATTAACCAATTTCTGCAGGATTCTTTGCAAAAATTCGCAGCGCCGCAAAAAGAAAAATTGTTGCATGTTTGATCTTGGTTATTTGCATATTTTAACACGGAAATTAAGGGGAAAAGACCAAATTCAGATTAGGTAGGGAGTTCATTACCCTTCCTAAGGCCCAAAAATCACAAAATTTCATCCGCGTCACCTTCATTAACTAAAAAATATCTAGACATGACTCTAAGGACCGTCGCGCTCACTTAGGACAGAAAGAGGTTATGGGTAATCTATTGCTTATCCGCGTTTCTTTTGTGGTGTCTAAGGCAAGTGGTTACTTAATTAGGCCCACTACTTACGTAGTGGAGAACCTCCCACTTACCTGGCACTTACCTGGCCATAGGAGGGGCAAAGAGGTGTTAGTTATATGTATGCCCTAGAGGCCATTACTGTACATAGGATGTATATTGTAGTGGATGCTGGGACATATATAGGAAGGACTTTCTCGCTCGACATGATAGTACGCTATCTAGTTGCTCTTTATCTTAACATGTATACTTTCTGTCTCTCTGATTACATGTTGATAAAGCCCATAGGATGTGTACTCGATTTCCAAGACTATGATGTAGATCATACTAGTGGGGCCTGGGTAGTCCATGAGTACATCCTTGAAATGTTCCTAGTCGAGGGAATATCGAGACGGGGCATCGATATTCCAGAGTATACTAGCGCATATCTTCTCGACCCATGCGATGGGCGATGGATGATCCTGTAAGTCCGTGTTGCCCACCCCGGTGCTTACGGGGAGGCGGAAAGCATAATAAAAATCGGATTTTTAATGACTTAGGCAACATGGACTAAGCTTGTGAGGATCTTTGCTAAACATAAACTAGCTAACCCTAACTACAAAGTAGCTAAGTGAAGAAAGGTTATACCTTTGGTCTTTAGTCCTTCTCTCCTTGCTCCTAGGTATGGTAGAAAAGGGTCACCTTGCTTGTCTTCTCCCGTCAAAGAAGGATCCACCCGAAAGCCACCACCTTTAGCTTCAACTCCAAGCTAGGAGTAACTAGAGTGCAAGAAATGCTAAGACTTGAACCCTAGAAGTGAGTAGAGAAGATCAAGAGAGGGTTTTTCTCAAGCTTTTTGTTTCTCAACACATGAGAGGGAGAGAGCTTGAGGGAGAGGATGAGCAAGAGAGAGAAAAGAAATGAGAGAATGAGAAAAAATAGTGAGCCATTCTCACTAATATGTGAGGATAAGTTTAATTAGATAATTAGCTTGAAAATTGTCATGATAAATCATGAATTGACCATTATCATTTCATTTTTGCAAAGATCAAAGAGCATCTTCCAAATGAAATGATTATGGTCAAGTTGTCAACATGGTCAACAAGTCAATGAAGTCAAATTGTCAACAACAACCATGCACAATAATTAAGCTAATTATCAATTAACAATAATCCACACAAAATCAATAGGGTTAATAAAATGACAAAGGCCATTAACCCTAAACAAGGTCCTCTCCCCCAATCTCAAGCAACTGTGCATACGCACCCGCATTCGTGATCCGAGGAACACGAACACAATGAGAAAAACCAATCTCAAATCATATACTAGGATCCGGCTTAAACCAAAGCCCGCTAGTATAGACTGTCCGGACAGCAAACGTGCACAAGTGCGCGGATGCGAACGAACCCTGTCGCAAAACCATGCGACCTCTACTCGTTTTGCCTAAAGGCGAATAGCTCTCTGTGTGGGACTCTAAAGACTCGACACTACGCTGGCAGTGGGTTTAACCACAGACTGCAAGCGGCACTAGCTGTACGTAACGGTCCCCAGGTAGATGTCGATAAGAAGACTGACGAGGTGAACCCCATCTGCACTCCTACTGAGCCTGTATGTGACAGTCTCCGTACAGTCCGGTCTGTTCGTCTGATACATCGCATGGCGGGCCTAGGGGGGCGGTGAACGTCAGTCCCCTAATAGCGGTACAAGTCGTGTCGGAGTGTAGCCCAGAACACCCTGAGATAACACTGGAAACCTACCAGTATATCTCGCTTGCCCTGGCCAGGGACTACTCGTGTAATGGCTCTCCTAGACACAGCGCGATGTCAACCCCCAATACCGGGAGAGACGAATCCTGTCTAACCGTCACTGTCTCCAAGTGCTTCGGGACTGCACCCAAAAACTACCTGTTTGCACAGCTCCTTTGAGCCGTGGTAGGGTAGTAATCAAAGTGCAGTGGGAACACACTCGAGGCGAAGTGACAGTGTCAAGTCAGCGGACTAAGCTGTACTCATGTCACCTGGGAACTGATAACTGACGATAGGTATATTACCAACCAACAGTTCCCGACGAGTCCTGTCCAGTGTACTCGTAACCTAACGAGCACCCGCATACTATCCCAAGTACGACGTACTAACGGCTGTGGGACAGACCGTCTCCCACACTGGGATGAGAAGCGCATACGCTAGTCTACTCCGGAGTATCGATGCCCTGTCTCGATAGTCCAACGACCAGGGACCTGTATAAGGATGTGCTTATAGATTACCCAGCTCCCACGAGTGCGAGCGCCATCACAACGCTGGTAATCAAGCAAAGATCCTAAGGGCTCTACTAATATGTATACCAGCAATATGTTAAAAGAAACACATGCACATATTAAAGCAGAGACAAACCAAGTAGCATACTACCATTTCGAGCAAGATTGTATATACAACTGTGAATATCCCAAGCTTCCATTAAGTAATATACAAGCTAGTATGATACAGTAATGGCCTCTAGGGCATATACACTAACAATCTCCCACTTGCACTAAGGCCATGTACTGGCGTATCGAAGACCTATCATCTCGATCAGCCGCTCGAACTGAGTCTGGGGTAGGGCCTTCGTGAATGGATCTGCTGTGTTATCCTCTGATGCAACTCTCCGGACCTCGATCTCCTGGCGATCTACGATCTCCCTGATCAGGTGATACCGCCTTAAGATGTGTCTGGATTTCTGATGGGACCTGGGTTCCTTCGCTAAAGCTATAGCCCCGTTGTTGTCGCAATACAGAGGTATTGGGTCAACAATGGACGGAACCACCTGAAGTTCTTTCAAGAACTTCCTCATCCAGACAGCTTCTTTTGCGGCATCAGATGCAGCGATGTATTCCGCTTCCATAGTCGAGTCAGCAACGGTTTCCTGTTTGGAGCTCTTCCAACACACCGCCCCTCCATTGAGGGTAAAGACAAAACCCGACATGGACTTGGAATCATCCTTGTCACTCTGGAAGCTGGAGTCAGCAAAGGCCTCAACCTGCAGGTCTTTTCCGCCATACACCAAGAACATCTCCTTAGTCCTTCTCAGGTACTTGAGAATGTTCTTTACTGCTATCCAATGTTTCTCCCCTGGGTTTGACTGATACCTGCTTACCACACTCAGTGCATAAGCCACATCTGGTCTGGTACATAACATCGCATACATTATAGAGCCTACCGCAGAAGCGTAGGGTATAATAGACATGCGATCCCTCTCCAAATCAGTCTTGGGAGACATCTCTTTGGAGAGGGTGATCCCGTGACAAGCCGGTAGATTACCGCGCTTGGAATCTTCCATACTGAATCTCTTCAGTATGGTGTCGATGTACCTGGACTGCGAGAGTCCTAATATCCTCTTGGATCTGTCACGGTAGATCCGGATACCCAGAATGTAGGAGGCATCACCCAGGTCTTTCATGGAGAACCTGTGTGACAAGAACCCCTTGACAGATTGTAGCATAGGAATGTCATTTCCTATTAAGAGAATGTCATCCACGTATAACACGAGGAATACTACAGTTCTCGCTACAAATCTACAATAGATGCATGGTTCATCTGGATTTTTGATAAAGCCAAATTCTTTGACCGTCTCATCAAAACAGATGTTCCAACTCCGCGATGCCTGCTTGAGTCCATAAATGGACTTGAGCAACTTGCACACCTTTCCGCTGCTCCCACCCTGAATGAAACCCTCTGGCTGGTCCATATAGACACACTCCTCTAAATTACCATTTAGAAAAGCTGTCTTTACGTCCATCTGCCAAATCTCATAATCGTGGAAAGCAGCGATGGCAAGAAGGATCCGAATGGATTTCAGCATAGCTACTGGAGAAAAGGTTTCGTCATAGTCCAAACCAGGTCGCTGACGAAAACCCTTTGCTACCAGTCTAGCTTTATAGGTCTCAACCTGTCCATCTACACCAATCTTCCTTTTGAAGATCCACTTGCATCCTACGGGTTTTACCCCGTCTGGAGCAATGTCCAACGTCCATACTTTGTTGGTGTACATGGACTCCATCTCGGTCCGCATTGCATCCAGCCATTTTACTGAGTCGACGCTCTGAATGGCTTGCTGGAAGCTAGTAGGCTCATCACAATCTAGGATGCAGTCCTCTCTATCCCCGTCAATGAGAAAACCGTAGTACCTCTCGGGCGGATGAGACTGCCTACTACTCCTGCGGAGTGGCATGGGAATGTCTTGTTCTTTCGAACCTTCTGGTTCCTCTAAGCTTTCAGTGATGGTTTGTGGTTCTGGAATTTCTTCCAGTTCTATTGCGTTCCCGCTTATCTGATTTTCTAAAAACTCAGTTTCCAAGAAGCGGGCATGACGAGAAACAAGGACTTTTTGCTCCTCTGCGTAATAGAAGAGATACCCCTTGGAGTTCTTTGGGTATCCCACAAACTTGCACTGTACTGAGCGTGCCTCGAGCTTGTCCGCATGCTGCTTTTTTACAAAAGCTGGACATCCCCATGTCTTAAAGGATTTAAGACAGGGTTTCTTCCCACTCCACATCTGATATGGTGTGGTAGGCACTGTTTTAGTAGGAACCTGGTTCAAGAGATGTGCAGCTGTTTCCAGTGCATAACCCCAGAAAGATCGCGGTAACTCAGCCTTACTCATCATGGACCGTACCATATCCAATAGGGTTCGGTTCCGTCTCTCCGATACACCATTGTGTTGCGGAGTGTATGGAGGAGTAAGCTGAGAGAGAATTCCATTCTCTTTTAAGTAATTCAGGAATTCGGCACTTAAGTATTCTCCTCCTCGATCCGATCTTAGGATCTTGATACTTTTGCCGGTTTGTTTCTCTACTTCACTCTTATATTCCTGGAACTTTTCAAAGGCCTCGGACTTATGTTTCATTAAGAAGACATAACCGTACCTTGAAAAATCATCCGTAAAAGTAATGAAGTAAGAGTAACCGCTTCGCGCATGTGTAGACATTGGACCGCACACGTCACTGTGTACGAGTCCCAAGAGCTCGCTCGCTCTTTCTCCGTGTCCAGTGAACGGAGCCTTTGTCATCTTTCCCATGAGACAAGATTCACAAGTGGCATAAGACTGATACTCGAACGGATCCAAGTATCCTTCTTTATGTAACTTAGTCAACCGTGTCTCATTGATGTGACCTAGTCTACAATGCCACAAGAAAGCCTGATTAATATCTGGAGACTTTCTTTTATGTGTATTCTGGATATTGAAAACCTGTGGTTGGTTTAAAACGTAAATACCGTTGTTTAATGTACCTGACCCAATCAACACTTGATTAAGGTGAATGTTCACTACATTACTTACAAATGCAAATTCATAACCTTCTTTAGATAATAAAGATACAGAAATGATATTACAGGTTGCATTTGGTACATAATAACAACTACGCAAAACCAAAAAGTGTCCATCTGATAATCCCAGGTGATAGTCCCCCACGGCCTCTGCATCCATGCTAGCACCGTTCGCAACTCTGAGGGTCATGTCACCTGCCTTCAAAACTCTACGCTTTCTCAACGCCTGCAAAGAATTACAGATATGAGATCCTGATCCGGTATCCAATACCCAGGATGTAGAGTTTATTGATAGACAGTTTTCAATAACATACACACCTGAAGCTGAAGCTGCAACACGCTTCAAATCTTGTGTTCTGGCTTTCCAAGCCTTGCAATCTTGTTTCCAGTGGCCACTTTTGTGACAATAGAAGCATTCTTCCTTCCCCACCAGTTTCCCCGCTACCTTTGTTGCTTTACCCTTTCCCTTCGTATCCACTTTACCGACACCGCCTCTTGGTTTGGCGGGGGCTTTCTTCTTCTTGCCCTTGGCTTTCGCCCTGGACCTAGAAGAGGAAGATCCTCCTACAAACAAAGTGGATGTCTCCCTACCCTTCTGTAGGGTGCCCTCAGCAGTCCTCAACATGTTCAGAAGTTCGGCAAGTTCAACCTCCTTTCCTTGCATGTTGAAGTTGAGAATGAACTGGGCGTAAGTGGAAGGAAGGGACTGGAGAATCAGATCAGTATAGAGTTCATTCTCCAACGTGGTCCCGAGGTCCGCGAGCTCCTCTATGTAGCCGATCATCTTAAGCACGTGGTCCGCTACCGATGATCCGACGGCCAACCTTGCCGAAAAGAGCTTCTTCGACACTTCGTATCTTGCGATACGAGACTGCTCTCCATACAGTTCTTTTGTATGGAGAAATATGGACTCTAGGTCCATATTCTCGTGCCTCCTCTGATGGTCATTGTCCATCGAGGCTAGTACGAGGCATTTGGCCCTCGCGCAATCTATCTCCCATGTCTTACGGATTTCTACATCCGCGACGCTGGAGGTGGGACCTGGGACGGGGGGAGCTTTGGTGGTAAGTATATACCCCAGCTTGTCATAAGTGATAGCCATCTTGACATTCCTGAGCCAATCTTTGTAGTTTGGCCCTGTCAATATGTTTTTATCTAAAAGTAACTTAAGTCCGGTCATCTTGAATGGTCGCTGCAATTAGGAGAGAGAAAAGAAACACTTTAGCATGATGCTCTTGCAAGTTTAGAGTGGTTTTTAGTTTGTCTAAACTGGATGGCTCCCACTGTCTCTCGAATCCCTTCTCAAACCATAAAGAAAAGGATTAGCCGGGATCATTCTCACCGTACAATACTTGCTTAACCGTTCAGCCAGGCCAGTGTCGGTACTTCGAGGGAGGTTTTCCAACGCTTTCGCGAAGTTCCTTAATTAAGTAACCTCTTTTCCCTGTGGGCGTAGCCCCGCTAACACCTTTCTAGGCACCTACTAGGTTTATAGCATTGATCGTTAAGTGAGAGTTTTCCCGAGGAGTAGCATATACTCACAGTAGGATCGGGATCCAAATATCATCGCGTGATAAAACCGAAGGAATCCTACCAGAATCATCACACTCCAAATGGTATGCAACGCTAGCAAGTTTCAGTACTTATGAAACTCCCGATGTGGATTTTTGCCCCATGCTCTTATGACCTTGACTAAGGCCAACAAATCATAAGTCACATGTCAAGTTCTACCCGTCGTTATCCAGGTTAATTTGAACCCACCCGTATCCACCCTTGACTATGGCCAACAAGGCAATACGACTGTCTCAAACCAACGCATTCTATCTATGCAACATATGAATACCCACCAGCTACCAAACACTGTGCCTTGACTAAGGCCAACAAACACAGCTTGAATACCGTTGATTATTCATATGAAACGACGGAGGGCTACGGATGGTTTTGGCGAAACCGTGAACGTAGTGAACTTGATATAATCGATGGAACGAGATAGCTTTTAAAAGGAGTGGTTCAAGCTCCGCGTTTAAAAGTTTAGTTTTTGAAAAAGAACCGAGTGGTTTTCAAAGTGTTCCAATCGACTTTTACTTGGTTTATTTCTTGCATTAGTTCTTTTAATGCGTCCCATCATTTAATCCTACCATTGCAGAAAACAACCAAAATATGACGTAC
Organism: Agapanthus africanus; assembly: GCA_030015575.1. Lineage (NCBI taxonomy): Eukaryota > Viridiplantae > Streptophyta > Magnoliopsida > Asparagales > Amaryllidaceae > Agapanthus > Agapanthus africanus. The sequence goes on from CM057342.1 coordinate 631,087,532, forward strand.
GCTTATGCCATTCGCATTCGCCACGGGGCCCCGTCATCACCCGTTAGGTTACTTAACTAACGACAGAGCGGGGGCTGGGCTAGCGCGGCTGTAAAACATAAGCAACGCCTAAATAGTTATTATATATAAATATATAGCAATGATAGACATTACAGATCACAGATGAATACATTGGATATACTAGGAATCCGCAATGCGTTCGAGCCTGCAACGCAAAGCGGATTACACGGTCGCGGTGAATAGCCAATACCCCACCCAAGACCCCTACGGGTGCGGCAAACTACCCGCCAAGCACCCGAAGCGAAGCAACCTCCCTCACCACCGTGAGTAGGCCACTCGGCACTTCGAGATACCCGGTAGTTTGTGCACCCCCTCCATGGGTCTATCCTAGGAGCAAAAACAGTAAAAAGAATTATACAATGACGGCTACAACCCCGACCCGGTTGTGCGGCCATACAAAGAATATTATTACATCAATTTACATGTTACAAATGAATGAAAGAAAAAAAACGCTCATCTCACATCCAACCCGGCTATTCACCCGCGACAATCCAATCCATTCATATCCACAAACCAACAATCACAGATCACAGAGATGTATAACCCCGACTAATCGACTTATAGCGATTAGCCGACGTTCAATACATACAAGCATCACAGATATAACCGATATAGTTAAAGTGTAGTGAAGTTCCGAAAAATACGGATTTATAGGCCCCCAAAAGTAAATTTTAGTTCTGGAAAATCTGGGCACATATAACATATCCTAAAAATCCTAAAACCAACTCAGAAACAAACTGCAGCAAAAACGATACAGAGAGTTGACAAGACGGCCGCGCTTCCGCGGCAAGAGCTTCCTTATGCCGCGGAAGCGCGGTCCTCTTGGCTCCTCTCTGGTTCGTATTTGGTGGTGTTTCACACAAAACCCTGAGACAATTTTACAAGTATACAGTTTTTCATTTTAACCAGGAAAAATTTTAACAGAAAGTTGGATTTTGAAAAAGTTTGGTTTTAGGGTTTTTTCGGTTTCGAAACTTCGTTACACTTAACTACTTAGCTAGTTTGAGTTTAGTTAGGCTCTGATACCACTGTAAGTCCGTGTTGCCCACCCCGGTGCTTACGGGGAGGCGGAAAGCATAATAAAAATCGGATTTTTAATGACTTAGGCAACATGGACTAAGCTTGTGAGGATCTTTGCTAAACATAAACTAGCTAACCCTAACTACAAAGTAGCTAAGTGAAGAAAGGTTATACCTTTGGTCTTTAGTCCTTCTCTCCTTGCTCCTAGGTATGGTAGAAAAGGGTCACCTTGCTTGTCTTCTCCCGTCAAAGAAGGATCCACCCGAAAGCCACCACCTTTAGCTTCAACTCCAAGCTAGGAGTAACTAGAGTGCAAGAAATGCTAAGACTTGAACCCTAGAAGTGAGTAGAGAAGATCAAGAGAGGGTTTTTCTCAAGCTTTTTGTTTCTCAACACATGAGAGGGAGAGAGCTTGAGGGAGAGGATGAGTAAGAGAGAGAAAAGAAATGAGAGAATGAGAAAAAATAGTGAGCCATTCTCACTAATATGTGAGGATAAGTTTAATTAGATAATTAGCTTGAAAATTGTCATGATAAATCATGAATTGACCATTATCATTTCATTTTTGCAAAGATCAAAGAGCATCTTCCAAATGAAATGATTATGGTCAAGTTGTCAACATGGTCAACAAGTCAATGAAGTCAAATTGTCAACAACAACCATGCACAATAATTAAGCTAATTATCAATTAACAATAATCCACACAAAATCAATAGGGTTAATAAAATGACAAAGGCCATTAACCCTAAACAAGGTCCTCTCCCCCAATCTCAAGCAACTGTGCATACGCACCCGCATTCGTGATCCGAGGAACACGAACACAATGAGAAAAACCAATCTCAAATCATATACTAGGATCCGGCTTAAACCAAAGCCCGCTAGTATAGACTGTCCGGACAGCAAACGTGCACAAGTGCGCGGATGCGAACGAACCCTGTCGCAAAACCATGCGACCTCTACTCGTTTTGCCTAAAGGCGAATAGCTCTCTGTGTGGGACTCTAAAGACTCGACACTACGCTGGCAGTGGGTTTAACCACAGACCGCAAGCGGCACTAGCTGTACGTAACGGTCCCCAGGTAGATGTCGATAAGAAGACTGACGAGGTGAACCCCATCTGCACTCCTACTGAGCCTGTATGTGACAGTCTCCGTACAGTCCGGTCTGTTCGTCTGATACATCGCATGGCGGGCCTAGGGGGGCGGTGAACGTCAGTCCCCTAATAGCGGTACAAGTCGTGTCGGAGTGTAGCCCAGAACACCCTGAGATAACACTGGAAACCTACCAGTATATCTCGCTTGCCCTGGCCAGGGACTACTCGTGTAATGGCTCTCCTAGACACAGCGCGATGTCAACCCCCAATACCGGGAGAGACGAATCCTGTCTAACCGTCACTGCCTCCAAGTGCTTCGGGACTGCACCCAAAAACTACCTGTTTGCACAGCTCCTTTGAGCCGTGGTAGGGTAGTAATCAAAGTGCAGTGGGAACACACTCGAGGCGAAGTGACAGTGTCAAGTCAGCGGACTAAGCTGTACTCATGTCACCTGGGAACTGATAACTGACGATAGGTATATTACCAACCAACAGTTCCCGACGAGTCCTGTCCAGTGTACTCGTAACCTAACGAGCACCCGCATACTATCCCAAGTACGACGTACTAACGGCTGTGGGACAGACCGTCTCCCACACTGGGATGAGAAGCGCATACGCTAGTCTACTCCGGAGTATCGATGCCCTGTCTCGATAGTCCAACGACCAGGGACCTGTATAAGGATGTGCTTATAGATTACCCAGCTCCCACGAGTGCGAGCGCCATCACAACGCTGGTAATCAAGCAAAGATCCTAAGGGCTCTACTAATATGTATACCAGCAATATGTTAAAAGAAACACATGCACATATTAAAGCAGAGACAAACCAAGTAGCATACTACCATTTCGAGCAAGATTGTATATACAACTGTGAATATCCCAAGCTTCCATTAAGTAATATACAAGCTAGTATGATACAGTAATGGCCTCTAGGGCATATACACTAACAGATCCCATATCCATTGGTGTTTGACATCGAAGATGGTATGCGGGTGCTCAGTGGAGACTGGGTACACTGAACGGACTCGCCGAGAACTCCCAGATGGTATTATACCTCACGTCAGATGGCAGTTCTCTGGTGACACTGGTACAGCTTAGTCTGTTGACCCGAGATCGTCATAGAGTCTTGTGTGTCTCCCACTGTGCTTTGATTTCCACCCTACCACGGCTCTACTGAGTCATGCAAACAGGTGGTTTTTGAGTACAGTCCCGATTCACATGGAGGCAATGAGCGATAGGAGGGGATTCGTCTCTCCCGGTATTGGGGGTTGATGTTGTGCTATGCTCGACTGGCCATAACAGGAAATCCCTGGCCAGGGTTGCAGTGATATACTGGTAAGAGTTATCAGTAGTTTCACGAATGTTATGGACCTCAAGTCGGCATGACTTATCGAGCTACTGGGGTCTGACGTTTACCACCCCTAGGCGAGATATGCGACATATCAGACGAACAGACCGGACCGTACGGTAAGTGTTACTGGTCGGATTCGCAGGAGTGTGAGCGGGCTTGCTCGTCGATCTTCTGATCGCTCAATACCCGGGTGGCCGTTACGTTTAGCAGACCGCTTGCGGCTTGCGGATGTTTGATATGATCATCATCTGCTACCGGCGTATTGACGAGTCTTTAGAGTCCTACACAGAGGTTTCCTGGCTCAAGCGAAACGAAATAGGAGCGCATATGAGATATGTGCGGGACCGAGAATAATGCGTGTATGTGATACCGTATTCTATTCTCGCGATAAATATATCGAATGGTTGTATGCGATATAACCTAGTTATCGATTCAAGTATTGATTCGATAAGCCGATATATTGTATACTAGTCGGTTGTGTGCGACATAACCGGGTCATTGAATCAAGTGTTGATTTAATGATTTAATGCATATTTATATATTTGATATATTACTTTGCATCAACTAGTATCGGTTTACTTAAGATGGATTTTCTCACTCGGATTGTGCGCATTACATATGCGATATGATTTTGTGCACTTGATTGTATCATGTTTGATGATACATGTCATGCTAGGGTTCAAGTGTAAAGATTAAACCTTGGTTAATGAAATGGTTAGGGTTTATTATTTATTATTCATTTATCTTATTTATTTGTTTATTTATTTTTGATAAATGAATAAAAGAAAAGAGAAAAGAATGGTTGCTAGATTTGGAGTTTAGTTGAAGCTTCATGAAGCTTTGATAAAGTCAACCATACTTATCTCATCCTTAACCCTAACCATACACACTAACCATAATTCATTCTCTACACTTGACCATGGTTAAAATTATGATAAGAATTCATTTTCTTTTCATTTTCTAATAACTTATCATATATTTCTTTCTTCTTCTTCTTCATGAGCAAGGAAGAAAAAGCTTTCTTCATCAATGGTGAATTGAGCAAATGAGTGAGAAATCCAATTCTAAAGTCTACCCACTTCCTATTTCTTCATCCTCTACCTCTTGCCAAGTAGTAGAGTGTGTTTCCTTCACAAGTCATCATGGTTTGGTGAAGGTAGAGCTTGATCTAGCGATGCCTCGACGTAGATCATCTTCGACATGGACATCGACGACCTAGCTTGCCCATTCTCTGACGAAGCCGACGCTAGAGCCCGGATTTGATTTGGACAGCGTAGAGGACCTTGTTGCGGAGCTATGGAGGTGGAGCACCGGATCTACAAAGGTTGTATTTCCGTATTCCCTTAGTTAATTGTTAACTAGTTTTCTTTTCGCCTAAATATCTAGTAAACGATCCGTAGTCGGGTTTGTAGGCACCCGTAAAATTTTAATATGGCATGATCGATGACATGTGAGACCTCACTAGGGTGCCTAGGAACCCTACAGTGGTATCAGAGCCTAGCTAGAGCCTTAGGCGAAGCGTAGACGGAGTTTGATGTCCGATCGAACCGAAATACGATTTCCAAATTGCTCCCTGTACTTTTTTGTAAAATGTTGATTTTTGCAAATTAAAAATATGCAGAAAAATAAGCAGGGAAATCTAAGAATTACGGTGCAAAAATTACCTAATGATCCCTCAAAAGTGCGGCGGAACCGCGGCATTATCGTGCTAATGCGGCCCTTCCGCCGCCGTTTTGTCTTATTAGGCACTCAATTTTGCACAGTAACTCCTATTTTTCAGTGTTGGTTTTCCTGGAATATTTTTTTCTGAAATCAAGAGTTGAGTATTTTGGGTTGTATAGGGGTTCGTACATTCGATCGGATTGTCAAATTTTGTCTATGTGTTTTTCCGGATAAATTTTAGAATATGTTAAAAAGTTCGACCGGATATAAATACCCAATTTTTCCCCTGTCGGGAAATTTCCAAGTGTTGGATTTTCCATATGTTTAACGACGTTCTAAGTAGTGCAAGTAACGCGATGGTCCCTCTAGAAGACACAAACCTTAACTCGATTATGTGACCGTCTTGAACTGCCCTTTGAACCTTCGGGTTTGGGGCAGTACGGCGTGCCACATGTGAGGCGTTGGCTTGACCCTTCTACGGCTGGACCGTTGGTACTGAGGTACGAACTGAATGTTGTTAGATTTATTTCATGTGTTGATCTGTATCGGGAAAACTTGGGTGTTCGATTGTTCGATCGGAAAGTTTAACATTTTCTGTTTATCTGGAATGGGATACAATAATTGGAATTCACAAGAAGTTATGAGATAACTGAATGAATGTTGTAAATCTAGCGGTTTAGTCTCACTTGATCGGTTGCCATGGAATTTTGATGTGATCAAAATTCCGTCGCAATCACGTAGCGTACGCGGATACTCGCCGGGTAAACTTAATAGACAGCCTCACTCCATAGCCCCGACCAAGTGACTGTAGGAGAACCCCGTCGCCGAAAGCATCCGTTCGGGTGCTCGCGGTAGCGGTGTTCCGCCTTGGTGCACTTCGTCGACGGTATCAGGGGTGCGGCCGTCTACTGAAGTTTGCGACGAGCATTCGATCAGAATGTCGGGAATCCTGTTGAATTGCCCGACTTGATATTAAAAAGTGTTTTCGATAATGAGACTAAAATGCGGGGTTTATAATTGTTAGGAATGCGATGTCTAAGTAATTCATTTGGTCAGGCATGCGATGTCTGAGGTGATTGCGGATTCCAACTGTTGTAGTTTTACACTTTCTTTTCTGTGACCGTAAGTGTAATATGTGATATCGCCGGTTTTGTTGCTATATGTCAACGACAATTGGGATGCGCATATTTACTTACGTTGATGTTATGTGTTGCTGGATATGTTATATTGGATCGTCGTGTTTGAATAGCCGGGGGGTTTTTATGTGAGATGAGTGTTTTTCATTTTCATTCATGTAAAAACTTGTATGTAATATTCTTTTATTGGGGCACTTCCAGGTTGCGGAAGTTGTCACCGTTTGTATATTATTTACTTTTCTGCACTAGGATAGACCCAAGGAGGGGAGCACTAGTAACCGGGTTCTAGGGTCCAGTGGGAGACCAACTCGAGGAGTCGAGTCCGGGTCTCCTAACCCTAGAATTGGTAGGGTTGCTTGCCGCTCTCGTAGGGGTCTAGGGGTGTGGGATTGGCTATTCATCACGACCGTGGAATCCGTGTTTTATACTGGCTCGTATTGAAAACACGGACGTCCTAGTATATCCAATATTTCATATGTTTCTTCTGCTGTGTTTTATCTGTGATCATGTGATGTTCTGTGACAGGTATTATATATAGTATATATGATATATTATATAGACGTTACTTATGTTTTACACCCGCGCTAGCCCTGCCCCGCTCTGCCGTTAGTTACCTAACCTAACGGTGCACGAGGGGACATCGAGGCGAATGCGGATGGCATAAGTGTACGTCATATTTATCTGTGATGTTTAGGTAATATAAATGATGGGATATTCATTAATGAGATTAATGAAAGAAAATAAACCTAATTGATGTTGTGGAATCGAATTTCAAAATAAAACAGGTAGCTACAGTTCTTGCTTTGCATCGCGGTGTTCATTATAGAACATCCTGCACCTTATTCGATGAGGAAAGGACCGAGATCCCTTCACCGGGAGTGACTCCTTTAGCAATAACTGGCAGATGCTACACACTCGGTTTGTATTTGATCGCTTCTATAGTTTCTGCTTTGCACAGTGATATATATGATATATCCCGCACCTCATTCGACGAGGAAAGGGCCGACGATCCCTTCACCGCGAGTGACCCCTTTAGCAAAACTAGAAAAGCCTCGAAAACATTCCATTTAAAAACCATTTGATTCCGCAACGAGATCAAGTTCAAAGCGTTAAAGGTTTTCACAAAAACCAGCCGCAACCCTCGGTCATTTTAGGAAGTAGAGTACTTAGTATTCGTGCTGTGTTTGTTGACCATAGTCAAGGCACAGTGTACGGTAGCTAAGTGATGTCTTCCTACACCGCATATGATGCGATTAGTTAGGACAGTCGCGTGACTTTGTTGACCTTAGTTAAGGGTCATGTGGGTGGGTCTAATTAATCACGAAATGACGGGTAGAACTTGACTAGTACTTATGATTTGTTGACCATAGTTAAGGTCATAGGTGCTAGGGGTAAAAACCTTTATCGGGAGTTTCAAGTGTTGGAATTTGCAATGAGATTGCATACCTTCTATGTGATAGTTGGATCCCGATACCCACTGCGAGTAATTGTTACTCCTGGGAGAGTTTTGCACTTTGCAATTAGCCGATCAAGTAGGTGTCTAGAAAGGTGTCAACGGGGTTACGCCTCTGGGAAAACGAAGTTTACTGTAATTAGGTCCGTGCGAAAGCACGGGGAACCTCCCTCAAAGTACCGACATTGGCCTGGCTGAAAGATTGGCGAACTTGTAGAGTGTAATTAATCCCGGCTAGTCTTTCCTTTTAGGGTTTGAAGGAAGATTTGATAAAAACAGTGGGAGCCATCCTGATTAAATAAAATATATAACCAATCTGATCTTGCTAGAGCGCACGCAGAGTGTTTTCTTCTCTCTCTCTCCTGGTAGCGACCATATCACGCCTTAATCAAGATAATAATACGGATGTATTGACCGAACCCGCTTGTTATACTGAGCTGGGGAACGTTGGTCCCGCTCCAACTTATAATTGTTATAAGACAGAGCAGGAAATAGGGGAATACCAGAATTCCCGTGCCGCCCAAACGAAGAGAGTGCATGCTGATGCATCATCTTCGGGTGTGTTCATTATGTAGAACTGTTTCTCTGTATTCTCTACGTCCTGGGTATGTGATACCAGATCAGGATCCCAGATATGTAATATGTTACATAGGGCTACAGAAAGGTAGAAAACTGAGAACGGGTGATAAGTTTCATGAGACAGAAACCGGGGCAAGTGTTGCAGCCAAGTCTGTTGGTCACTGTCACCCTGTATTACCAGTACATTGATTCTGAACAAATGCTATTAGATACCGAACCTGATATACAAAATCATATCAGTCTCTTTATTAGTAAAGAAGGATATAATTTTGTATTGATGGATAATGTTTTGAACATTTCCTATATCAAAAGTTGATCGGTTCAGGCACGCTATCTAAAAGCATTGACGTTCTAAATCAAACTATAGTTCCTAGTATACAGAACACACACAAGAAGAAGAGTTCAGAAATGAACGAATTCTTCTTGAGGCATTGTAGACTAGGTCAGATCAATGCGACCCGACTGGCTGAAGTTACATTTAGATCTATATTTAAATCGTTTTGAATTTACATCTTGTGCAACTCGCCAATCATGTCACAAAGATAAGATGACCATAGCTCTGTTTATTGGAAATAGAGAAAGAGTTAATGAACTCTTGGGACCGATACATGATGATGTATGTAAGGTCCCCTGTCTACACATGCCAAGACTGGTTCTTTATACTTCATTACATTCTCTGATGATCTCTCGAGAGTCAGACCCATGTTCCTGTTGAAACACAAGTCCGAACCTTTTGAGATATTCACAGAATATAAGTTAGAAGTAGAGAACCAATGCGGGTATAAGTATTATGTCCTTTGATGAGATCAAGGAGAAGAATACTTGAGCACGAAATTCCTGGACTATTCTAAAGGAGAATGGGATTCTCTCTCAGCATTACTCCTCCGTATACACCATAGCACAACGGTGTGTCAGGGCGGAGCAATTACACGATATTAGATATGGTGTGCTCTATGATGAGTACTACTGAGTTTCCTATTTCCTTTTGGGAGTTATGCACTTATGAAGTTGCATACCTATTGAATAAGGTTCGAATCAAATCAGTTGCCTACCACTTCATATGTGATATGGAAAGGGAAGAGCCCATCTCTTAAGTTGGTTAAGATTTGGGGTTGTCCGGGCTATGTCTGAAAAGAAAAATCCGGACAAGCTCGAGGCAAGGTCTGTTATGTACAACTGGAAATGTTCCAGCTATACAAACTGCAGCTGATGATTTGAAAGAACCAAAGGATTCAATAGTTACCAACGAACCTCAGCCTCTCCGCCGATCTAGTAGGGTTCCTCACCCGCCTGAGAGATACTTCTGTTTCTCTATGACAGTGGGAGCGAGGATTGCATCATGAGATGATGACCCAACTAGCTTCGAGCTGGCCATCAGGAGTAAGACTCTGTAAGAATGGCTGGATGCTTAGCGATCTGAGATGGAATCCATGTACACCAGCAAAGTATGCACTTTAGCTGCTATATCTGAAGGGTTAAATCCCCATCAGGAGCAAGTATATCTTGAGAAGATTACTTGGTATAGATGGAAAAGTTGAGACTTTCAAAGCTAGACTTATTAAAGGTTTTCGTCATCGACCAGGCATGGATAATGATGAAACCTTTTTCCAGTAGCTATGCTTAAGTCTATCCAGATCCTACTTACCACGGCTACATACCATGACTACGATATCTGGCGGTTGGGTGCCATGACTGCTTTTCTAAATACTGATTTAGAAGAGAACGTCTATAAGAACACAGCCAGAGGTCTTCGTAAACAGTGGGAGCAGCGGAAACGTGTGCAAGTTGCTTTACATGATGAAGCAGGCATCGCGGAGTTGGAACGTCTGTTTTGATGTGATAGTCAAAGTGTTTGACTTCATCAAAATGGTAGACGAACCTTGTATATACAAAAGGGTAGTAGAGAGTAAGGTGGTCATCCTCGTATTGTACGAAGACAACATACTCTTGATAGGAAAAGAGTTTCCTATACTACGATCGGTCAATCTCCTTTTATCACAAGGATTCTCCAAATAGGATAAAGATGATACCTCCTAAATCCTGAGATTTGGACCTATGAGATAGATCTAAAGGGATATTAGGGTTCTCACTAGGTATAGTGAGATTGTATCAATCGATCCTGGGGAGAATCACTGGAAGTGTTCCAGGGTGATAAAGACGACTGAATGTCAGTCACAGGCATTGTCTTTACCCTCAGTAAAGGGACGGTATGTTCGAAGATTTCCAAGCTAGATACCGTGACAAACTAGACGATTAAGGCTGGTAACATCGCTATTGAAGATACTACCAAAGAGGAAGTTTGGGTGTATATTGGTTCATAAGATGAACTAGGTTCCTGCCATTGTATGACAATGGAAGTATGGCTTTGGCCCTGGAACCCTGGTCCCATCAGTGACCCAGACAAATTCTGAGGCAGCATCACCTGATCATGGAGATAGTTGATCTCCAGGGTGATCGAGGATAGGAGAGAAGACTCAGAGGACAACACGGCGGATCCACTCACGAAGGCCTTTTTCCCAAAGAGAGACTTTTTAGGGGATGGTTGAGTATGCGATACTGCAACCACTGCTACAGATGGCCCTAGTGCAAGTGGGAGATTGTTAGTTATATGTATGCCCTAGAGGCCATTACTGTACATAGGATGTATATTGTAGTGGATGCTGGGACATATATAGGAAGGACTTTCTCGCTCGACATGATAGTACGCTATCTGGTTGCTCTTTATCTTAACATGTATACTTTCTGTCTCTCTGATTACATGTTGATAAAGCCCATAGGATGTGTACTCGACTTCCAGGACTATGATGTAGATCATACTAGTGGGGCCTGGGTAGTCCATGAGTACATCCTTGAAATGTTCCTAGTCGAGGGAATATCGAGACGGGGCATCGATATTCCAGAGTAGACTAGCGCATATCTTCTCGACCCATGCGATGGGCGATGGAAGATCCCATATCCATTGGTGTTTGACATCGAAGATGGTATGCGGGTGCTCAGTGGAGACTGGGTACACTGAACGGACTCGCCGAGAACTCCCAGATGGTATTATACCTCACGTCAGATGGCAGTTCTCTGGTGACACTGGTACAGCTTAGTCTGTTGACCCGAGATCGTCATAGAGTCTTGTGTGTCTCCCACTGTGCTTTGATTTCCACCCTACCACGGCTCTACTGAGTCGTGCAAACAGGTGGTTTTTGGGTACAGTCCCGATTCACATGGAGGCAATGAGCGATAGGAGGGGATTCGTCTCTCCCGGTATTGGGGGTTGATGTTGTGCTATGCTCGACTGGCCATAACAGGAAATCCCTGGCCAGGGTTGCATTGATATACTGGTAAGAGTTATCAGTAGTTTCACGAATGTTATGGACCTCAAGTCGGCATGACTTATCGAGCTACTGGGGTCTGACGTTTACCACCCCTAGGCGAGATATGCGACATATCAGACGAACAGACCGGACCGTACGGTAAGTGTTACTGGTCGGATTCGCAGGAGTGTGAGCGGGCTTGCTCGTCGATCTTCTGATCGCTCAATACCCGGGTGGCCGTTACGTTTAGCAGACCGCTTGCGGCTTGCGGATGTTTGATATGATCATCATCTGCTCCCGGCGTATTGACGAGTCTTTAGAGTCCTACACAGAGGTTTCCTGGCTCAAGCGAAACGAAATAGGAGCGCATATGAGATATGTGCGGGACCGAGAATAATGCGTGTATGTGATACCGTATTCTATTCTCGCGATAAATATATCGAATGGTTGTATGCGATATAACCTAGTTATCGATTCAAGTATTGATTCGATAAGCCGATATATTGTATACTAGTCGGTTGTGTGCGACATAACCGGGTCATTGAATCAAGTGTTGATTTAATGATTTAATGCATATTTATATATTTGATATATTACTTTGCATCAACTAGTATCGGTTTACTTAAGATGGATTTTCTCACTCGGATTGTGCGCATTACATATGCGATATGATTTTGTGCACTTGATTGTATCATGTTTGATGATACATGTCATGCTAGGGTTCAAGTGTAAAGATTAAACCTTGGTTAATGAAATGGTTAGAGTTTATTATTTATTATTCATTTATCTTATTTATTTGTTTATTTATTTTTGATATATGAATAAAAGAAAAGAGAAAAGAATGGTTGCTAGATTTGGAGTTTAGTTGAAGCTTCATGAAGCTTTGATAAAGTCAACCATACTTATCTCATCCTTAACCCTAACCATACACACTAACCATGATTCATTCTCTACACTTGACCATGGTTAAAATTATGATAAGAATTCATTTTCTTTTCATTTTCTAATAACTTATCATATATTTCTTTCTTCTTCTTCTTCATGAGCAAGGAAGAAAAAGCTTTCTTCATCAATGGTGAATTGAGCAAATGAGTGAGAAATCCAATTCTAAAGTCTACCCACTTCCTATTTCTTCATCCTCTACCTCTTGCCAAGTAGTAGAGTGTGTTTCCTTCACAAGTCATCATAGTTTGGTGAAGGTAGAGCTTGATCTAGCGATGCCTCGACGTAGATCATCTTCGGCATGGACATCGACGACCTAGCTTGCCCATTCTCCGACGAAGCCGACGCTAGAGCCCGGATTTGATTTGGACAGCGTAGAGGACCTTGTTGCGGAGCTATGGAGGTGGAGCACCTGATCTACAAAGGTTGTATTTCCGTATTCCCTTAGTTAATTGTTAACTAGTTTTCTTTTCGCCTAAATATCTAGTAAACGATCCGTAGTCGGGTTTGTAGGCACCCGTAAAATTTTAATATGGCATGATCGATGACATGTGAGACCTCACTAGGGTGCCTAGGAACCCTACAAGAGGCAGTAGAGGATCTTGCGACTTGTCTTCTGGAAGTCTAGGAGCGGTCCAGAGACTTGACCTGGGTGACCACTAGATTTAGGGTTGCGTGTGCATTGTTTGTGTGATTTTTCAAAGATCCGTCTTTTTCAAACCAAACACCAACTCAATTTTTTCCTTAATTATCACAACGCTGCCACTTGTACTAAACCATTTAGTGCATGCTCGGCTGGACACGGGATTCTAGTGCCCGTCTTGTCCGCGTTCCTCCTATCGACTCCGAAGTCGGTAATTCTACGTCTACTTTTTCTTTACCCACTACCACACCCACTTCAATGGACAATTCTCCATCGAACTACTTTAACACTACTCTGCCACCATCTGTAGGTGCGCAGAATCCACCCCGCATCTCTCTCCAAGAGAGATGTTACCCTATGCGAGGTCCTCTTTCGACCTGTCGTACCATTCCACCAGCCAATGGGGACAATTTTGAAATCAAACCCCAATACATCAATCTTCTACCCAAATATCACGGTCTCGAGTCTGAAGACGCATACGTCTTTATTACCAAATTTAAAAATGTATGCGCTATGATGGGTACTTCACGGCTTTCTGTGGATGCTATGCGTCTACGTCTTCTCCCATTCACTTTGTGCGGTATAGCCGAGAAGTGTCTTTATAACACAGCCGCACATTCTATTTCAAACTGGGATGAGTTCGTTGCAGCTTTCCTTAAGAAATTCTACCACAATCATAAAACAGCTCGAGTCCATAGCGAAATAAATCAATTTACCCAGCTTCCAAATGAACCATTCTCGAAGTGTTTTGAATGCTTCAAGAATCTGTTAGTTTAATGTCCACATCACGGAATCCCTAGATGGGATCTGTGAAAAATCATATATGAGGGCATTAATCCTACCATAAAACAGACCCTTGAATCCATGTGTCAAGGCACCTTCATGACTAAAGATGATGGTGAAGCCTGGAGATTTTTAGAAGATTTTGCTGAAAAATCTTTACAATGGGAGAGTATAAACCAGTCATCGTCTAGGGGTGGCATTCACCAAATTGATGTTTCCGTAGGAGTTAGAGCTGAAATGCCAGCAATGCAAAAGAAACTCGAAGCTATGGAACATAAATTTTTAGCAGCCTCCTTAAATCAGATGTCACTCCCTAAAACTGTCTGTGGATACTGTTCCGATCCATCTCATCTTACGGAAGAATGTCCATTGAATTCTCCGTTTCAAGGTCAAGAATATACCAATGCTGCTTTCCAAGAAAGACCTAGAAACGATCCGTATTCTTCCACTTATAATCAGGGTTGGAGGAATCACCCTAAGTTTGCTTGGAACCAACAACAAAATCAAAATACGGTTCCAAACCAAAATAATTTTCAAAAGGCTCCTCCACCACAACAGCAACCAATGCAACTCACTCAGCACCCCTACCAATCACAAAACTTTCAAAATCCGGTCAACACACCTGCACCGTATAATCCTTTGCAGTTGACCAGTCCTGATAATTCCTCTTCACTCGAACGGACTTTTGAAATGTTCATGAAACAAATGTCGGTTGAATTTAAGTCTTCCATCGATAAATTCCAGAAAAACTCTGACCTCAATAGTGAGAGTATTAAATTAATAGAAGCTCAAATTGCCTAATTAAAAGCCGAAATGAGTGTTAGAGAAAAAGGGAAACTTCCGTCTCAACCCTTACCAAATCCTGGGCATCAGAATGTGAATTCCATTACAACGTTGAGATCCGGAAGAGTGCTGAGTAATCACGTTGGGGAAGAGATTGATGATAATGAAAGATCTATAAATAATACCCCGGCTGACACTTTTCCTTCCACATCTACTTCTACTTCTAATCCAACTTTATCTACCCCACCACCCTCTTGCGAGCCTATTCTTCGTTTTTCCCAAGGCTCGACACCTCAGCATACCTCTTCTAATCCACCAAAGACGATCATCACTCCTATTCTGGGATCACTTCTACACACACCACCTTCTCCAATGTTGGACCCAGCTTTTATTGCTAAAGCTCCTTATCCGAATCGGTTAAGGGGAAATAAATCGAGTCCACATATGGAGAAGATCATGGAAATGTTTAAACAGGTTAACATCAATATCTCTCTCCTAGATGCTATACAACAAGTCCCCGCTTATGCGAAAATTCTCAAAGACTTTTGAACTAGGAAGAGGAAGACTCAAGTGCCCAAAAAGGTTTTCATGACTAATAATATTAGTACTGCTTTTACACCACAGTTACCAAAGAAACGTAAGGACACAGGATGTCCTACGATATCGATTTCTATTGGGTGTAAAAACATTAACCGTGCTTTACGTGACCTGGGCGCAAGTGTTAACCTGCTTCCATATTCTGTCTAAGAGCAGTTAGGGATTGGAGAGTTAAAACCAGCTCATTGCACTCTCCAAATGGTAGACCGTTCAATCACCAAACCTAAGGGTGAACTGGAGGATGTGTTGATAAAAATCGGGTAATTCAAATTCCCTTTAGACTTTATTGTTCTTGATACACAACCTATAGCAAACCCACGGAACTAAATTCCGGTGATTCTGGGTCGACCATTTCTTGCCACTTCCTATACTGTCATTAACTGTCGAAACGGTTCTATGAACCTATCTTTTGGAAAAATTACAATTGAACTGAACATATACAAAATTGGAAGTCAGCCGTCTGAACCCTCTGCTCACATACTTAATGTTTGTTCTGTCCACGAGATTGCTCCCGAAAGTTGCGAAGTTGATAAACTTTCCTTTGGAGATCTCGATGACACTAGCACATCAATATTTGATCTGGCACATCTTAGTAAAGACACTCTTTCCATTCTTGAGTTTGACACTCTTGACTCATCACCTTCCGAGTCTGTATCTTTTGCAGGCTACGATCTTCTTTGTGACTCCGAATATTATTCGATGACCCCACCTTCTATAATTTCTCCGCCAGCATTAGATCTCAAACTTTTACCTTCTCATCTTAAATATACATATTTAGGTGAGAATGAGTCTTTACCCGTGATCATATCCGCTTCTCTAGCCTCAGAGCAAGAGAATGTGCTTTTGACGGTATTGAGATCTAATAGGAAGGCGTTTCGTTGGACTGTGGCCGACATCAAAGAGATTAGTTCATTGATTGTAGAACATCATATACATCTGATGGATGAAGCCAAGCTAACCCGAGAACCACAAGGACGGTTGAACCCCGTCATGAAGGATGCGGTGAAGAAAGAAATCGTCAAATGCCTTGATAATGGTATCATTTACCCAATCTCCGATAGCCAATGGGTAAGTCCAATTCATGTCGTCCCTAAGAAATCTGGCATTACGGTCATAACAAATGAGGCAAATGAGTTAATTCCAGACATGCACTCAAAATGGGTGGCGTGTATGTATTGATTATAGAAAACTCAATGCCGCAACGAGGAAAGACCACTTTCCTCTACCTTTCATTGACCAGATGTTAGAACGCTTAGTTGGACGAGAATATTATTGCTTCATGGACGGATACTCTGGCTATAACCAGGTCCCTATTGCCAAAAAGGATCAAGACAAAACCACATTTACTTGTCCTTTTGGTACTTTTGCTTATAGACGCATGCCATTTGGGTTATGCAATGCTCCCGCTACATTTCAGCGGTGCATGATGGGGATATTCTCGGACATGGTCGAGAATTTTTTGGAGATTTTCATGGACGATTTCTCGATATTCGGAGATTCTTTTGCTGACTGCCTATTGTAAGTCTACGGTAGCGCCCCGGCCGTCTGTCCGAGGCCAAAATGCGGAAACGAAAACTTTCACAAAATTTTAAACCGGCGCTATCGTATGCTTAAATCCCGGATCGAACCATTAACCTACAACTAGCTACTAGAGAAAAGGTTGGAAAGCTATACCGATCGATCCGTATCCTTCGGTCTTTGGCCACCATCCCAAGCTCCTCGCGGCATCTCCGGTCTCGATCTCCTCGTCGGAAAGGACACCACATCTTCGAGTCTTTTTACGGGCTCCCGCTTCATCCGAAGCAACTCGAGCACGAATTTCGCTAGCCGACGTGTCCAATGTTGAAGTAGAGTAGTGTAGAACCCTTTGTCTCATGTCATCCAAGCTCATGGATGATGGTTAATGGAAGTTGCCATTTTAGTGAAGATGGAGGAATGAACTTTGGAGATGAGTTAAGGATTTTTGTTGCAAGGAAATGAGAATGAATCAATCACCACACACATATTTGGGGCTCCCCTTGTAGTGGCCGGCCATGCACTAAGAATGGAGAGAGGAAGGAGGTAAGCACAAATAAAAGAGTGGGGCAAACACAAGGAAAAAATGTCACACCAAATACCCTCTCAATCCCCTCACAATTAATGCAAGCAATGATGCACAAAAGATCCAATCTTATCCAAGATCATTCCAGAAATCTGCTGGAGCCCCAGAAACACAAAATAAAAACCTCCTTTTACAAATCTACACTTTTGCAAATAAACTCCTTTCAACAAAGGAATTTCAGCCAAGAAGGGAAGAAAGAAAAATGGCCGAGACGGAATGCAAACTGGTAACTTCAAAAAGCAATCCCGTAATAATTACAGGATAACCCCGCAACTGTATATACATACCCGCATTTGTATTCCGACCGAATACAAATGCAATGAGACAAAATCTACACTGTATAATACTAGGATCCGATTTAAACCAAAGCCCTCTAGTATTATCCGTCCGAACCATGACACGTGCACAAGTGCACGCGTATGTTCGAACCCTGCCATAAATCCATACGGCCTCTGCAACGTTTCGCCCGAAACTTGAAAATTGTCTGTGGGGGACTCTAAAGACTCGTCAATACATTGGCTATGGATTTAACCACTAGCACGTCAGAGTTACTAGCTGTAC
Source organism: Agapanthus africanus (assembly GCA_030015575.1). NCBI lineage: Eukaryota > Viridiplantae > Streptophyta > Magnoliopsida > Asparagales > Amaryllidaceae > Agapanthus > Agapanthus africanus. Next base: position 631,105,597 of record CM057342.1, read on the forward strand.
GTAACGGGTTACCAGGTATTGACCAAAAGGGAGGTCGATGAGCGAACTCATCCTGACACCCTACTGAGCCTGTCAGTGACAATATCCGTACAGTCCGGTTCGTTCGTCTATGAGCATCGCATGGCGGGCCTAGGGGGTTGGTAAAAGTCAGACCCCCAAAAGCGGTACAAGTCGTGTCGGAGTGTAGCCCAGAACACCCTGAGATACTACTGGAATACCTACCAGTAAATCTCCTGCCTTGGCCAAGGACTTCGTGTAATGGCTCTCCTAGACACAACGCGATCTCACCCCTAATGCCGGGAGAGAAGAAACCCCTGCCTATCCGCTCACCGCCTCCATGTGGCTCGGGACTGTACCTAACTAAAACCTGTTTGCACGAATCCTTTGAGCTGTGGTAGGGTAGTAATCAAAGCACAGTGGGAACTTACACGAGACAAATGACGATCTCAGGTCGATGAACTAACATGTACACATGTCACCAGGGAACTGCTATCTGACGTCAGGTATAAAACCAACTAGCATGCTCCCGGCGAGTCCTGTCCGGTGTACTCATAACCCAATGAGCACATGTATACATCTTAGGTGATCCAACTGACACCAATGGCATGTGAGACCGGCCACCGCCCCTCATCGGGATCTCGACTGTATACACTAGTCTACTAATGGAGTATCGATGCCCAGTCTCGAAACTCCCACGACTAGGGACCACATTAAGGATATACTTATAGACTACCCAACTCTCACGTATATGATCGCCATCATACTGCTGGTAGTCAAGCAAGAATCCTAAGGGCTCTATCAACGTGCAATAGTGACCTGTAAGATCACCTAAAGCTGTACACAATGATAAAGATAAACCAGATAGCATACTATCATCTCGAGTAAGATTGTCCTACTAGCATAGGTCCTCCCTCAATCATTGCAATCACGTGCCTGTGATCCAATAATTGACACTGAGGGCACTATATCCAACACCTATCACATCTTGACGCAGTTCTTACTCGTTGTAAAGAGAAGAACTTAACCTTGAATTGGGAAAAATGCCATTTCATGGTCCAAGAGGGAATTATGCTTGGACATGTTATTTCACGAAAAGGAATTGAGGTTGACAAAGCTAAAATAGATGTCATTCAAAACCTTCCTCATCCTAAATGCGTCAAGGATATACGATCTTTTCTTGGCCATGCAGGTTTTTATTGGTGATTCATTAAGAATTTTAGCAAAATTGCTAGACCCTTAACTCTTCTCTTGGCCAAGGACACAACCTTTCACTTTGAATCGAATTGTGAGGCAGCATTTGACTCACTCAAACACTCTCTCACTACAGCCCCCGTTCTATCTTCTCCAGATTGGAACCACCCTTTTGAGCTCATGTGTGATGCATCAGATTTTGCAGTTGGTGCAGTCTCAGAACAACACATTCAAAAGATGCCACACGTGATCTATTATGCAAGTAAGACCCTGAACGATGCTCAAATTAATTATACAACTACCGAAAAAGAACTCTTGGCTGTTTTATTTGCATTAGAAAAATTCAGGCCTTACTTGATTGGCTCACCTATTATTGTGTACACTGACCACTCCGCCTTGAAACATCTTTTGGCGAAGAAGGATGCTAAAGGTAGGCTAAAACGTTGGATCCTTTTATTACAAGAATTTGATCTTGTTATTAAAGATAAGAAAGGATGTGAAAACGTTGTAGCCGACCATCTGTCACGCGTCTCTTCTTCACCTGTGACCCTGCCGATCAATGATTCTTTTCCAGACGAACAACTCTTGAATGTATCCGGCGAACCTTGGTTCAAGGATATTGTGAGTTATCTTGCTACAGGACTTATTCCCCGTGAATGGTCGAAACAGGACAAACATCGATTTATATCCCAAGTAAAACACTTTTACTGGGATGAACCATATCTGTTTAAGTATTGTCCTGACCAGATCATTCGCAGATGTGTCCCTAATGATGAATTCAAGAGTGTTCTATCTTTTTGTCATGATCAGGTATATGGGGGTCATTTCGGTCCTCGAAAGATGGCAGAGAAGGTTTTGCAATACGGTTTCTATTGGCCGACTTTGTTCAAAGATACATTTGATCATTGCAAAACCAGTACACAGTGTCAACACATGGGTAGGATTTTCCGGAGAAATGAAATGTCACTTCAACCCATCTTGGTGGTTGAAATTTTTGATGTTTGGGGTATTGACTTTATGGATCCTTTTCCCAACTCCTTTGGGAATCTGTACATATTGCTTGCGGTTGATTACGTCTCGAAGTGGGTTGAAGCTATTTCTTGTCGCACTAATGGCAAAAAAGTTGTCATTAAGTTCTTAAAAGAAAACATCTTTTCGCGATTTGGACACCCACGCGCTATCATCAGCGATAACAGGACGCATTTCTGCAATCGGTCTTTCGAGACTTTGATGCAGAAATATGCAATCAACCACAAACTTTCCACACCCTACCATCCCCAAACGAGCGGGCAAGCTGAGATTTCAAACAGACAAATCAAACAAATTCTGGAGAAAACTATTTCTAAAAATCGAAAAGATTGGCCTACCAAATTGACGGATGCTCTTTTGGCATTCCGTACTGCATATAAAACCGATCTATGGATGTCTCCTTACAGACTAGTGTTTGGAAAGGCTTGTCACCTTCCAGTCGAGAATGAGCACAAAGCAATGTGAGCCATTAGAGAAGTTAACTTTGACTTAAATCAAGCCTGCAATTTTCGGAAGCTGCAGTTAAACGAGATAAGCGAACTCCGCGATGAAGCTTATGATAATGCTGTAATTGTAAAGAACCGGACTAAGGTATTTCACGATAAAAACATTTTGAGAAAAACTTTTACACCTGGTCAACAAGTCCTTCTTTATGATTCACGACTCCATCTTCGTGTGGGTAAGCTACGATCTCGGTGGAAAGGACCTTTTGTTGTGCGGTATGTATACCCGCACGGGGCAGTTGAGGTTGAAAATGTTGAAATTGTTAGTGTATATGCCCTAGAGGCCATTACTGTATCATACTAGTTTGTATATTACTTAATGGAAGCTTGGGATATTCACCTTGTATATACAATCTTGCTCAAAATAATAGTATGCTACTTGGTTTGTTTCTACTTCAATTTGTACATGTGTTTATTTTAGTATATCACCTATACACATTAGTGGAGCCCTTAGGATCTTTGCTTGATTACCAGCGTTGTGATGGCAGTCACACTAGTGGGGCTGGGTAATCTATAAGCACATCCTTATGCAGGTCCCTGGTCGTAGGACTATCGAGACAGGGCATCGATACTCCGGAGTAGACTAGCGCATGCGCTTCTCATCCCAGTATGGGAGACGGTCTGTCCCACAGCCGTCGGTATGTCGTACTTAAGATAGTATGCGGGTGCTCGTTGGGTTACGAGTACACTGGACAGAACTCGTCGGGAACTGACTAGTTGGTATTATGCCTATCGTCAGTTATCAGTTCCCAGGTGACATGAGTACAACTTAGTCCGCTGACTTGACACTGTCACTTCGCCTCGAGTGTGTTCCCACTGCACTTTGATTACTACCCTACCACGGCTCAAAGGAGTCGTGCAAACAGGTGGTAGTTGGGTGCAGTCCCGAAGCACTTGGAGGCAGTGACGGTTAGACAGGATTCGTCTCTCCGGTATTGGGGGTTGACATCGCGCTGTGTCTAGGAGAGCCATTACACGAGTAGTCCCTGGCCAGGGCAAACGAGATATACTGGTAGGCTTCTAGTGTTATCTCAGGGTGTTTTGGGCTTCACTCCGACACGACTTGTACCGCTATTGGGGGACTGACGTTTACCGCCCCCTAGGCCCGCCATGCGATGTATCAGACGAACAGACCGGACTGTACGGAGAATGTCACATTCAGGCTCAGTAGGAGTTCAGATGGGTTTTGCCTCGTCAGTCTTCTTGTCGGCATCTACCTGGGGACCGTTACGCACAGCTAGTGCCGCTTGCGGTCTGTGGTTAAACCCACTGCCAGCGTAGTGTCGAGTCTTTAGAGTCCCACACAGAAAGCTATTCGCCTTTAGGCAAAAGAGTAGAGGTCGCATGGTTTTGCGACAGGTCGCATGGTTTTGCGACAGGGTTCGGTCACATCCGTGCACTTGTGCACGTACAGTGTCCGGACAGTTCACACTAGCGGGCTTTGGTTTAAGCCAGATCCTAGTGTACCTTTTGGGATTGGATTTATCCAGTATGCATTCGTGTTCCTCGGAACGCGGATGCGGGTGTGTATGCACAGTTGTCGGAGAGACAGAGGCAGAGGATTCTCATTAGGGTTGTTGACCGTTGACAGTTGGCAGTTGACTTTTGCTCAACCCTAATAAGAATATGATATATGATTAACAATTATATTAATTAAGTATTATGGTGACATGGTTGTTGAGGGATTGACTTTGTTGACTTGTTGACTTTTGTTGACCTGTTGACTTTGTCGACCGGTTGACTAGGCTTGACTAGTTGACCATCATGATAACTTTAGCTATCATTTTATGGCAAAGACTTTTGCTTGCTTGCTCTTTTGTGCAAAATGAGTGCATGAAATGATATGGCTATGGTTGCTTAAACCATCACATAATACTTGATTGATATGAGGTGTTATGATTGTTTTGGATTATGATAGCCAAATGAGAAAAGTCTTCTCTCATTCTATCATTCTCATTCTCTTTCTTGTTCTTGAGCTCTCATCTCCTCCTCTTGCTCTCCCTCTCTTGACTCTATGGTTCACTTGTCTCATGAGTTGAGAACCAAGAACCATAGATAAAATCCCATACAAACTCTTCTCTACTCACTCTAGTTCACAAGGTTTAGCAAACCGAGTGAACTAGTTTCTTCAAAGTTCGAAGAAGGAGCCAAAGGTTGAAGCTTTCAGGTGGATCTATCTTCGGCGCAAGGAGACGACGGGGAGGAGCCGATTCGGACGACCATCGAAGCTTGAAGACGAAGGAGTTCGAGAAAAAGAAAGGTATAACCCCCTAACCGAGTAGTTAGCAACTCGTAGTTAGGTTGTTAGTTAGATGTTTAACAAAGATCCGGGTTTTAAGTCCATGTTACCACCTCTAAGAAAATCGTTTTTACCAAATTCCGCATCCCCGAAAGTACCGGGAGAAGTAGCATGGACTTACAGAAAACGGTACAATTTTCAAAGTAAATGGACATATATTAAAACCGTATTTTTCAACTGACCCCACGAAGGAGCTCCTGTTTTTACAGGAGCCGCTTTATCTTGATTAAAAATTCCTCCGTCTCACCTCCATGTCTTGTAAAATACTGTATCATCTTTAGAATGGAGATGAATGAAAAGAATAAGTTTGGGGGAGGATTTTCACGATCATATTTATTGTCCCCATTAATAAATTTCCTCCCAGGCTTACAGGTTTTTGAGCTATAGCAGAAGACAACAATGAGGACACTGTTGAAAACAAGTTTGGGGGAGGTTTGTGCTTATTTGCGCATCATTTGCATCATACTTTGCATAAGCACAAAGCATATAAAACATATTAAAAAAAATTCAGAAGACTAAAATATTTAATATTTAATAAGATAATAAAAGATTAGATAGTGAAAAATTACATCCAAAAGATCGGAAAAATTTAAAAAAACCAAGAAAATTAGAAGTTTTCCTAAACGAAACTAGTAATAAGTAGTTATGAGCCATTGTCCCAAGGGATAGTAAGATGAAGGAAGTCACTAATCTGAGGATAAAAATAAGTCTGAAAAATAGTTTCTATTCTGGAAGCCAAACATTTGAATGTTGATACCTTACTATACGCACTTACACACGTCTTGAAACTCGGGATAGTAGAGGATACCTTGAAATGCTCTTGTCTAAAAGCCAAAGTATGAAGGAAATAATAAATGAATAAAATATAAAATGGTGTAGAAAAGAAAATGAACACTCATTTTGTTATCACCAAGGCAACAATAAAAAAATATAGTGAGGGTGCTTCATCACCTAGTGCCTTAGACCAACTGGTTTGGGAGTCACTGCTAAGCCTTAGGTGTTGCAAGATGAGGAAAATACTAATACGCCTAATAAGTAAGCACATGAGTAATCGGTCGGTTAGTACCTCAAGAAGTATTAACGGTCACATTAAAAATGTGTGAGCAAATCCATCTAAATATTCATCAATTAAAAAATACTGTGGTAGATGGACAAGAGTATGATAGCTTGAATTGAATTCTCCGAGTGTAGGGATGTCTTTTACACACACGTAGGGGGTATATGATAGATGTTTGGAAGAAAGGTAGGAATGAAGAATAAAGACGATGTTTTATTGAGGGATGATGTGAATTCTAACATCTTTTCATGACTATTAAGATAGGGCTCATGACAAACGAAAAATTAGTATTAGTTGAAAACTCTAATTTTCAAAGTCTTTATTTATAATTTTTATCTTTACATGTAACTTTCACGGCCTTCCTTTTATTATGGGATTTTGTGGGTGCAATCCGCTGAAAACCCTCAGGAGACAACACTCCTCCTACTAGGGACACCTAGAGGTTTAAGGCTTGTTGCACATGCTCAGTGCAATTGTGTTGCCTACAAAAGTGTGCTAGTTAGTTTTTCTTTTTCTTTATTTTCTCCTTCTCTTTCTAATAAAACAAGTTTGCTCGAGACGACCAAAATTAAGTATGGGGGAATTTAATCAATCGAAAATATTGCATTTTTAACACATCAATTTCCCTACTCTTTGCAATCATCTAAAGGTGTTTGGTATAAATATAGCACATATTAGCAATTTGTCTGCAAAATACCAGATAACATGTGTTTTACATTATAACCAGCATTATGAGGGAAATTGTGTGTTTATTATTGCACGCATGATCTTTTGTATATCTAACACTTGTCTCGAGATTGTGTGCAGGAAATTCTCCAAGTAAAAGAGCCGGAACTGCTAAAAGTGCTGATAAAATACGACAAGTCCAAGAATTGTGATCTGGCAGAAAACAAAAAAGTACAAAAAAATTCCAGACATTAGGAAACAGCCCTAAAGCCAACAAAAGAATACACTGGAAATTTTAGGCACAGATCGCCCAAAACGGCCGCGGATCCGCGGCCGAGTCAGGCTATCCGCCGTGGATCCGCGGCCGATCCAACTCGTCGGCGGTTGGATCCCTTCCCGAGGCTTATCTTTTTACGGCCAAGCTTATTTAAAAGCCCCTATAAATCTCCAGAAGCTTCTCTCCAACAGCAAGTATTCTCATGCAAGCTAGCTAACTACCTTAATCTAGAAGCTTCCTATAACTACCTAGCTTTCTATGCAAGCTTCATAACTACCAAGCTTACGAGGGAAGAAAAACCTAGCTTCTAGGGGATGCCAAAGGAAAAGCTATAAAATGGGACCCAAGGCTTCATGAAGAGGTTATTCAACAATTCCAAACACAAGTTGAGTGACACAACTTGTGATCCAAAGCCCTAGCCTCAAAAACAATTTGATCCAAATCAAGATTCATCGAGTACCAAATTGAGCAAGAATCCAAGGAGCATTTTGAAGCAACACCGACCTTCATCCGAGCAAGAGATCCACGACGATCCGCGACTCAAGAAGACGATGCGAAGCTAGTTCGACGATTTAGTTCCTCCTCAAATCTTATAGTCTTTGAGTGTATTGTAACAAAACGTCGATTTATAAAAGGTGAAAATTCTTCATCTTGCTTTTCTTTATATTTGAGCATTATGATGAGTTATCAATTCTTGATTGTTTTCTTTTTCATGATGTTTGAGTGAAAAATCTTCTTGTGGAGGAATCGAGAAAATAGATCGATGATGATGATTAAATTCTTGAACGATTCTTAAGTCTTATGAGTTTTGTAAACTCTAGAAAATTAAATCAACGATGAACTAGTTTTGAGCGAGATGCTTTCTTGAATGTTTTCGCTCTAAATTAGAGATCAACGATTGATGATTGAATTTCCTAGAGGCTAGAATTTGAATGATAATCAACGAAAGGACTAGGGATGATTATGAGAAACCGTAGTTTCATCAATAGATCCCTAATTCTCGTTGATCGTCATCGATCTAGCAACAAATCTTCAATAGATAAGAATTTGTAATCATTATTCTTCATCATCACTATCAATTGGATCAATTCCTACAAGCCTCTTTACAAATCTTGATAATTCATTCGATTTGGACATCTTCTTGATCTTTAGTATTTCTTGATTTTAGATCTAGTTCATGATGATTCTCTAAATTTCATAATTATTGAACCAATTTCTTTTTCCTTTTAATTTTCAACTCAACTAAAACAAGATCGATCAAATCATACTTTCTCAGTGGACGATCCGTTCTCATTGATGAAACTACAATTGACACCGTCAATTGATTGCAGTATAAATTTCTTTGGTTGTGAAACATTTCTAAACACGACACAGAAATGATTCAATCATGTCCCTAAACTATAACTTCGCCTCAAATATGGAATATTGGACCGAGAAGTTCTTAAACTAATTATCTGCCTCAAACATGGCAGTACGGACCGAGAAGTCCCTAAACTAACAATGGACTGATATGTCCTTAAACTAAAACTTCGTCTCAAAAATGGCGATACCGGACCGAAATGTCCTTAAACTAATTACTCGCCTCAAATATGGCGATACTGGACCGAAAAGTTCTTAAACTATTTACTCGCCTCAAGCATGGAAATACAGGACCGAGATGTCCATAAACTAAAATTTCGCTTCGAACATGGCGATATAGGACCAAAACGTCCCTAAACTAGCGCATCGCCCCAAATACAGCAATACGCTCCGTTGAGATCTATATTGTAATCGAAATCTCGACGGCGAGGATTGCAACTCAAGCCCTACCAGCTACACAGCTAATCCAGCGATGAAGCCACCCTCAAATCCCACTGGAAAACAGATGGGTCATCTGCGACAATGAGTCGCTCCTGACAATATTCCAGTCGTAACGATGCTGATGAGTCCTCTCAAGGAAAATGAGTAAAAAGGTATCAAACTTCAAGTCCTCTCAAGGAAAATGATGAGTCGCTCCTGACAATATTCCAGTCGTAACGATGATGATGCCTAAACATGTGTCAAATTTCTAGTCCTCTTACGGCAAATGATGATTCGCTCCCGGCAATATTCCAGTTGCGGCGATGCTGATGCTAAGATTGGTATCAGATCTCAGGTCCCTAACTCGTAAAAAAAGCAGCAGCGAGTAGCAAAAAAATGCATATGAAATAGCCGAAATGATGGGGCAACTCGCAATAAAAATCAGCGAGCAAAAAATATGCATATAAAAACAGCCGAAATGATTGGGCAACTCGAAATAAAAATAGAAAAATTAAAAAAATAAGTAAAAATATAAGAAAAATAGCTGAAATGATTGGGCACCACGATAAATAGCCGAAATGATTGGGCAATCGCGACTTTCGCGACATAAAAGCTGAAAAGATAGAGCATCGCGGAAAGAAATAAAAAAATGGAAGTGAAACCTTTTTGCCCAGCAAGTATGTCCATATTGACTTTTGTACACAATCCATGGGCATAAATGAAAGAAAGGGAACCATACTTTTCCACCGGGCTCCGTCAATGGGAGAGCCAGATCATGACGGCAATATCTACAGCCTAGATATCAGCTCGACGTTCTTCTCATTCCAACAGGGTGCAAACGTGACGTCAACAAAACTCCAAGGAGCCAAATCAAAACGGAGTAATGGCAAAATCCTAGCTTTAACTCGCCGTTCCTTCTCATTCCAGCAGGATGCAGACGCAACGTCAATAAAAGACCCAAGGGTCGAAACAAAAATGGAGCCATGGCAAAATCCTAGCTCCAATTCTTGATGGTTCATATACAACTCAGAGACTATCTCGACGTTCCTTCTGATTCCAGTAGGTTGCAGACGCAGTGTCAATAAAAGACCTAAGGGTCGAAAAAAAAATGGAGCCATGGCAAAATCCTAGCTCCAAGTCTTGACTGTTCATATACAGCTCGGAGCCTATCTCGATGTTCCTTCTCATTCCAGCAGAATGCAGACGTAACGTCAACAAAAACCCAAGGGTCGAAACCAAAAATGGAGTAACGGAAAAATCCTAAACTCCAAGTCTCGTCGGCACATATACGACCTAGAGAACATCCTGAAGTTCCCCCTCATTTCAGCAGGATGCAGACGCAACTATCGAATGAAATTGGAGCAATGGCATATTTTTAGCTCCAGACTTCAATTGCAATACATACAGCATTGAGATCCTACAGATGTCTACCTTATTTCAGCAAAGAAATGACACGACATCGTAAAAGTAGAAAATGAAGCGACGGCATATTCCCAGCTTCGGGTCTCGACGACAACTCATATAAAGCCTAAAAGACTATCGGAGATCATCCCACACCAGAGCGGAGTGGTTATGACTCATCGGGGCTCCAAATTCAGCCTAACCTCAAGTAAAAAGCATCATGGCAAATTCCTAACGCTTGCCCTTCTAACAGTAATATAACCTAAAAAGATTACTTGAAGACATCTTGTCCATCCTCCGAAGGGATCAGAGAAACGACAGTCATAGGGCGATGGCATATTCCTTGCTCCGGACTTCAATTGCAATACATACAGTATAGAGGTCCTACAGATGTCTACCGTACTTCAGCAAAGAAACGGCATGACATCTTCAAAACAATTTTGAAGCAACGACATATTCCCAGCTTTGGGTCTTGATGGAAACTCATATAAAGCCTAAAGACTATCGAAGATCATCCCACACCAAAACGGAGTAGTTATGAATCATCGGGGCTCCAAATTGAGCCTAACCTCAAGTAAAAAGCATCATAGAAAATTCCTAACGCTTGCTCTTCCAACAGGTAATATGACCTAAGAAGATTACATAAAGACGGCTTGTCCAGCCTCAGAAAGGATTAGAGATACGACAGTCGCGGGGCTACTCGAACAGCAGCTTAAAGACTACATATCGAAGAATACATCAGTCAATGTGACGGTACCATAGACTAAAACCCTAGTACCACAAACCTAATGGACCCATGTCGTAAAGAATAGGGGTTATCTATATTTCACGTTAGGATACTCCTGCGAGATCCTCTCGACTCATCTTCGCTCGTGGGGAAAAACATGTTTATGAAACCCTCACGACTTATGAAGGTGAAAAGCCTTAGGCAACAGATCTAAACCTGTTTCCTAAGCCATCGTTGCCTTACAAGTAGGTTCAAACTGACTCTTGTACACTATCTATGGGCCACATTCTCCAAAGTTTCATACCGATGAGAAGGAAAAACAACTTGCGAGTCCTCTCGACTCGTAAGGAGAAAATTCTCTTGTGAGATCCTTACGACTCTCAAGAGAAAACGCACTTAGGAGTTCTCACGACTTCTAAGGAGAAAATAATCATACGATATCCTCTTGACTCGTAGGGAAAAAAGTCTTTATGAGACACTCACGGCTAATAAAGTTGAAAAGTCTTAGATGACAAATCTAAACATGTTTTCTAAGCCATTGCTGCCCTACAAGAAGGTCCAAACTGACTCTTGTATACTATCCACAGGCCACATTCGTCAAAGTTACATGCCAATGAAGTGAAGAGCCACTTGCGGGTCCCCTCAACTCGTATGGAGAAAATACCTGTGTGAGATCCTTACGACTCACTGAGATAAAAGACACTTAGGAATCCTTACGATTTCTAGGGAGAATATGCACATATGAGATCCTCACGACTCATAGGAAGAAAAACATACTTAAGACCCTTACGGCTTATGAAGATAAAAATTCCTAGGCGACAGGGATCCTAAACTTGTCTCCTAAGCCATCAATTCTATGGTAATGCATTATTTTGCACTACTTAACCCACGTATAAGCTTACGTGGGCAAAGTAGTAGGGGAATTTTGTCATGACCCAAAATTTAGTTCGTGACCGGCACTTAAATCGCGCAAGGTCTAAAGGCGCAACGTAAATTAAGTAAGCCGAAGCCCAGCAATCTAAACCTTTTTAAGAAAATAAAAGAGGTAAACTTTTGAAATAAAGGTATGATGAAATCAAAAGTTTTCTTAAATGCATAGGTAATGGAACATGAAAAATGCAAGTGGATTTTACTAGTTGAAAAACGAGTTTCGTTTTGTTAAAAATTTAGGCAGCACCGCCTATGTATATTTTGATCCAAAACCACATATACATAATAATGATAAAGGCATCCCTAAGCGGGAGCTAGCTCTTCGCCAATCGGCGGATTTACAACCACGCAAGACAGAATATAAATATACGACACCCAACGGCGAAGATCGGCACAAAGAATAATGAAATAAGCAAGACATCAACCCACCAAGCGAACATATAACCCATCGCTCAAGTCTCGCAACTACAAGTCTTGCTAAGTCTTACTACTTATACAAATAGAAGCTTCTGATTTGATGGAGTTAACTAGATACAACAAGAATAATAAATACAAGAGGTGTACGATCCAACATGTACAACCTACCAAAGAAAAACACCCAAATGCAGCTATGTGCCAGTGATGCCACTACTGATCCTTGCGATCAACCTGCAAGAACTGTGGCACAACGGGGGTGAGTTGCCAACTCGTGAGTAGAAAACATCATCAGGTAGAAATCGAATAAACAACGATTCCTAGGTCAACTATATCATAAAGGTAATAATATGATATCTACGGTGACCGTATCTATATTTATGCCAACAATATACTCAATGCTTATATACATGTGGATATCATCCAACCATATAATCAATGTCTGTATCCATGTAAATCTCATCCACGTGTCAACCAGTAACACAACAACAACATGCATGTAAATATCAAGAAAGCATATGCATGTAAATATGAGGATATCAATCAACGTGTGTCCAGCAACGACACATAAAAATCATAGAACTTGAGTATCCAATATCGACACTCAAAACATCATGAAACCCGTTTCCAACATCGACACGTAAATCCTGATATCTCGGGCTCCGTCAGTCCGGATCGGCCCACGTGCTCCGTCTGCGGGATCGGCCCTCGGGCTCCGGTAGAACGGGTCGGCCCATATCCATCTCTCGACTCCGGTCGATATCCTCTGGATAACCGCCAGGTCCAACCAATCACCAGTAGGTAGTGTTCTCCCTGCCAGGCTCATCGTCATACCCACGAAATCTCTCTCTCGCCCTGGGGTACCATACCAGGTCCATTATGATCCCGCAAACGGATTATCCAACTCCTCAAATCGGGTTTCACATATCACACGTCTCAGAACCGAGAAAACGTATTGTGGACGCGCTGAAATATCATATCAAGAGAAACTGGGTTTTTAAAATAATACATACTTTCTTTTGATATAACCACGGTTCTCAAATCCAGAAATCTCGTGAAAACAACATATCTCAATGCGTAAAATCATAAAGCATGATGTATGCGACATATAACAGAATGTAAGCATATTCGTATATCATGCAACATGGAACAGTGATGTGAGCATGTGCATATCATCATAATGTGAGCATAGCATGATGTAGCAATTATACTGTGTGAGTGACATAGCAATTATCGATGATGAAGTGTGTGAGCCTGCCAATCTGTATAAGTGTAACATACGCATCATCGATAAGGGTGCAGGTGTACTAGCACAGGTATATGCAATGCAATGAGAATGACATTAACGTAGCATAAAGTACATCGTCAGCTAAGTGCTATGAGGTATATGTATCTAACATCGAGTTGGTGAATCTATCAATCGGCATCCAGCCTCACAACATCAAGTACAGTATAATCCATCGTACGGCATCCTCTAGTCAAGGGTATGGATCAATCATCATAAAGCTCATCACGTACGGTAAATCATAGTACGGCGGTATTAAACCTTTAGGGATCCTATCAACCTGCATGACAATAAGGGTACGGACCTAACGTCTCGTACGGTATATCACTCATGATTCACAACATTATATATATATATATATATATATATATCTATATCCCAGGTCGCATCCATAACCATCTCATATCAGGAGACCGGCAAAGGTATCAATCCTCTCATATCGACTCGCATCCGTAAACCGACATATCAATCAAGTCATCATATCACATCGTATATTCTTTTCATCACATTTATATCCCACATCAAGTCATTTACATATATATATCCTATCTTATAAATCTCCTGTATATTCTCGTGCACTACCTATCTATATATCGTGATTCACATTCACGTATCATATCCTTATATATATATATATATATCAATCCGAGACATCATTACTTTCATATCATGTTATCATGTCACACTAAACCTTTAATCACATCCATAGGTTCCTAGAATAGGTTTCTCTAACCATATCCTATATATCGGTTTCCATCAAAATTTGCGGGGATGTTATACGCCATCCACCTGACTTCCCCCGTAGATATAGATCTACTTACATGCGGAACTCCTTGTTCAGCCGTAGTCGATGTGCTTCGTCGTCTCGGAAGTCCACGCAAGGGTACCTACAATAAATACACAATCGCAAATGCTATTAACATCAAGTTCCGAAATCCGATACGGCACACGAATTGTCTATAGGTTAGAACTTATAGGCTATGCTTGCAAAAACAACCAAACAACCCTCGTCGTTGACGTACAAATATCCAACGACCCAATACAATATCAAATACTAAATCCACGAATTCCAAAATACGTAAAACATAACCCCAAACCAAAACAGCAACTCAAGAAATCACTCCCAGATTTCATTTCATGTAAAACGGAGCTAAACTAGCAATGCAGTGGGGTTGTATGTGAAGTAGCTGAGCTACAGACCAAACCTAGGCACCAAATGCCACATTTTGGACGGCCACTCTACCCAGAATTTCGGCCAGCTCGGCCCAGGGTGCTCTGATGGGGTTTGTCTTCTCGGGGTGGTCTCCTATTGGTCCAACTAGGTCTCTGGAGTTGCTAGTTTTTCTCAGAAACTTCCCAGGTCATCCCAGATTCCCTGTAGGCTCACAATTAACACAAAACCGACACGGGGTATATCCTAAGTCCGTATTCTCTGTTTTTGGGCATAAAATCCACACCACGGTCTTGTGAACATCCACTAGACATCACCAAATCCACACCTTCACCCGAACCCTCTCTTGGGATTTCTAACTGCTCCATTTCACACTTAATCAACTTCTAAACTAAACTAGAATGCCAGAAACTAAAAACTAAACTAAATGAAAGGAATTATACCTCATTTCTGCAACTCAAGAAAAACCCTAGCTTCCCAAAGTCTTCAAAATCCAACTTTGCTTGGTCCAATGTGTTGAGGATGAGGTGGGGATCAACTTTTGTGAAGGAGTATAGGGTTTTGATAAAGATTTTGAGATGGGTCATGAGGGTAGAATGAGAGAGCTTGAAGATGAAGAAGGAGAAGAAAAATGATGGGTGAAAAATGAACGAGGCTGCCCCCTCTCTCTCTCTCTCTTCTTATTCTTAGTCTCTCACACTCATGTCTCACTCTCTCTCTCTCCCTCCAATCATTCTCCTTTTAACTCTCTCTTTTTCTCACAAAAATACACATAATACCAATAACACAACACAAATGCAACAACATGAAACAAAATGCAACAAGTCATGGTGCACTAGCCATGGGAAAAAAATAAAACACGGATTTGGCCTAATCGCGATCAGTAGTGCACTAATCGGGTTTAATTTTTAAATAGCATATAATTAATTATGAAATTGCCAAATCTAATAAATATATTTTTAAATGAATAAATTGTTTTAATCTCCAATTATTTCACAAATATTGGTATATATTTATACCATTTTACGAAAACCCCAATTTCGCAAATCGGGTAGTTTTCGCGAAATATATTATTTTAATATTAAATTCCAAAAATAATATTTTATATTTTCTGAAATGTTACAATCTTCCCCCCTTAAATAAATTCGGTCCCCGAATTTAAATTTAAACCCAGAAATACTAAAACGTTTCAGTAATCAATTCAAATCAACGGGGCTCCGAAATCACGGAAGATATAGAAATACTACAGCGCATCGCGTGCGCCTGAAAACGAGTACGAAACTCAAAATCGAACTCCGTCAAGCATCACGCAATTCGTCGGATTTGCACGCATATCATCGAAGTTATAATGGAGATACAAATCTCGAAATCCACTGCTGAAATCCAATATGCACTAGTGAAATACTATAATACGTGTATAGTACGCATCCTTGGGAAAACCTTCAAAAACTGAATAAAACACATGCAAAATCTTTTCTGAATCTCCATGTGATGCGTAACTCACAGCACAAGTGATGGACGCTCATTTGTAAAGTAATAAATATACGTTCATATATATTTCGCTAAAATATATGTTCCGCCCTTTTTGGAAAAATCCCAAAAGGTTTTCCTTTATAAACGTTCGTGTCGCTCACGGACACGTAGGAAATAGCGAGACTATAGCTCCTTTTTGAAAACCTCTTGTTAAACTTTTAATGCATACAAAGTACTCAGGTACTGTCCTCAGATCAGTCCTGTTCGGCTACTACATAATATATTGCCCATCATGAAAACAATGTGCTCAAGAGCAAAATCATTCTCAAAAGGCGTATCCAACAATTACGTGTGTCTGGTGCGCATGGAAACCAAAGCCAAAAACAAGTGCTACGAATGTGCACAGAATCCAATAAGTGCAACGGGTGTGCACGAAAGCATCTGTCCAGTGCAATGGGTATGCACGACAGCAACATCTAGTGCACCTATGGTGCACGAAAATCGCAATCCAGTGCAACTAACATTCACGAATGAAAATCCCAATCGAGTGCATCCGGTGTGCACAAAATCACATCTCATATCGTGTGCCCAACATGCGCAAAAATCCAAATCAAGTGCATCCGTCATGCATGAATAAAATCTAAATCAAGTGCATCCAACATGCACGAATAAAAGTCTAAATCAGGTGCATCCAACATGCACGAATAAAAGTCTAAATCAGGTGCATCCAACATGCACGAATAAAAATCTAAGTCAAGTGCATCCAACATGCACGAATAAAATCTCAATCAAGCGCATCCGACATGCATGAATAATATCTCACTCAAGTGCATCCGATGCGCACAAAATCCAATACCAAGCGCGTCAGGTCCGTATAACGCATCTAGTGCAGTAGCATGCACGAAAACGAGCGTCAAGTGCAATGCGCACAAAAACATAAATCTGGTAAAACGAATGCTCAAAGTCATAAATCGGTGCAACCAATGTACAGAGTATAAATCTAGTGCAACCAATGCACGAAATACCCATCTGGTGCAACAAATGCATGAAATGCAAATTTAGTGCAACAATGCACAAAAATGCAAATCTGGTACATCAAATGCACAAAATACAAATCTGGTGCATCAAGTGCACAAAATACAAATCTGGTGCATCAAGTGCACAAAATACAAATCTGGTGTATCAAATGCACAAAAATACAAATCTGGTGCATGCATAAAATACAAATCTGGTGCATCAAATGCACAAAATACGAATCCCGGTGCAGCCAATGCACGAAATACAATCCTGGTGCATCCAGTGCACGAAATACCAATCAATAACTCAAATGGATAAAAAGCAACACCGAGCGTACCAGGGTGTATAAAATCATAAACGTATGCAACTGCGTTCACAAAACACGAATCAATGCTCTGCAAGCACATGTGAGCTATACAGAGTGCAAAAATCAAATCGAGTGTGTACCACATGTACAAAATCAAATCAACCGTATGAAATCCATGAAATCATGAACACGTGCTACCAAGGTACAAAATCAACATCAAGTGCAATAGATATGAACAAATCATAAACCAACACAACGGTGTGTACAACGCATATCAAGTGCAATAACTATGCACAAAAATGTAAATACCCAATAGGTGCAGCCATGGTGCATGAAAACAATATCATGAAACTCAATCATCAAAACTCAAATCCAAGCGATATAAGCGTGATACTCGGATCACATACACAAATCGCAACAAATGACATTGAGGTACACCTCCTACAATGTCGAAAAATGTCAGTGCGCCCAAAACTGGCAGAGCAAGAACATCCGCTTGCCTCCTTTTCACGGTATGGCATCCTCTGTCTCTGGGTCCTCATTTTCTCTGTGGATTACCCATTTCGTAATCTCTCGGCTCATCGGCCCGGTCAGGTGTACTAACGGAAACGATTCCGCTCGAACACTCCTCCGGTCATCTCTCGGCCAATTAGCATAATCACTCGTAAAGCGGCACGTCACTGGCGTCGGCCTATGGTCCTCTCAATACACGTGACACATCGGATCCTCAGTGCAAATATTATTGCAGTAGTGTCCTGGAAGGAACCTACTCAGGGTCTCCTCCGATCTCTCCTATGCCGAACTGTACGGAGGCTGGTACTCTTGCATAATCTCTTCTCGTTTTCTGAACATCTGCATTCTAAGCACAGAATTTTCTCGGGAACTGGCCGTATCCCAATGCCTCTGTATACATATCAAATCTCTAATCTCGACGGGGAGTAACAATAGCTCGTTAGCATCTCGCACGAACCTCTGGTTCCACTCGTCTTTATCATCGTCCACTTCGACGTCACATCATGCTATCTGCGTACTGCAAATGTTCTCGGCTACGGTCAATCCAGAACCTCACACGAAATCATGAATTCGGTATCTTCATCACTGTGTAGAAGATATCTAGCCGAACACGTCCTCGGGAACTCGTCCCAACCATCGAAGGAATACTCTATATTCGTCCGCTCTTAATCAACTCACTACGCATCTGGGTGAGGTCCTCTATCCGAAACTGGTCAACTTACTGATCTCTTATCGGATCATCCAACGAACAACGTCATTTCTGGATCGATCTACTCTTGATCTGAATAAGATGCTCCATACTGGAAGTCTTCAACTCAACTGAGCCTGCGTTGGTGCATCTAATCTAACGAATCACCTTCGTCTCTCAACTCAAGATAGACTAGCTATCTTCTGTCGCATCTCTGCCTGAAATCTCAAGAGATCTCAGCTCGTATGCTCTGGAAGAGAAATCCCATCCATCTCAGCAACAGCTGGGTCATCTGTCAACACGGTAGCCGACATTACAATCTCTGAGGTAGGCTGTATATCAACAGTCCTCTCACAATCTGGCAGCCTCTATCAATGGCCCAAAAATCCGGTGCAAAACCGAATACTCGCCTCAACAAAAGCTCACAACACAAATTCTACATCGAGACGTCCCCATGTCACCAGAAAACATGATGGTCAGTCCTCGTCCATGATGAGCTCGCCCTGACCGTATCACTAGCAGCAGCTAAATCTACGCTCAAACCATGGTGATAGGAACCTCAAGCATGTATCGATGAAAACAGATCAAAGGAATGGTAGGAATCAACATATCCGGAATGGATACATGATCATAAGGAGGAACGGAATCAATAAGAGTATGATCATGGAAACAAATAGAATCAAGGATCTCAAATGGATGTATGATCAAGGGAACGAAGAGAATCACAAGTCTCAAATTATGTACATCCTAAGGTTTCTTAAGTGGAGTATCGTATCGTAAATATGCCGCGGAACATACGTACGGTACGTCACTGTACTCATTCTACCTACTCCATCCATCAGGGTCAGCCTATGTAACGAAAGTTCGGGTCTAATACCCCCCTATTCAAGTCTAAGTTCCGTAAGGTCAAGCCTAGGTTCCGAAATAGATTACGCCCCAGACTCCATATAGTCAAACCTAGACTCGAACCAAGGTTAAACCTAGCGCTCTGATACCAACTTTGTCACGACCCGAAATTTAGTTCGTGACCGACACTTAAATCACGCAACGTCTAAAGGCGCAACGTAAATTAAGTAAGCCGAAGCCCAGCAATCTAAACCTTTTTAAGAAAATAAAAGAGGTGGGGTTTTGAAATAAATGTATGATGAAATCAAAAGTTTTCTTAAATGCATAGGTAATGGAACATGAAAAATGCAAGTGGATTTTACTAGTTGAAAAACATGTTTCGTCTTTTTAAAAATTTGGGCAGCACCTCCTTTGTGTATTTTGATCCAAAACCACATATACATAATAATGATAAAGGCATCCCCAAGCGGGAGCTAGCTCTTCGCCAATCGGCGGAATCACAACAATACAAGACAGAATATAAGTATACGATGCCCAATGGCGAAGATCAGCAAAAAGAATAATGAAATAAGCAAGATATCAACCCACCAAGAGAACATATAACCCATCGCTCAAGTCTCGCAACTAAAATTCTTGCTAAGTCTTACTACTTATACAAATACTAGTTTCTAATTTGATGGAGTTAACTAGATACAACAGGAATAATAAATACAAGAGGGTACGATCTAACATGTACCACCTACCAAAACAAAACACCTAAATGCAGCTATGTGCCAGCGATGCCGCTACTGATTCATGCGATCAATCATCAAGAACTGTGGCACAATAGGGGGTGAGTTGCCAATTCGTGAGTAGAAAACATCATCAGGTAGAAATTGAATAAACAACGATTCCTAGGTCAACTATATCATAAAGGTAATACTATGATATCTAGGGTGACCGTATCTACATATGTTCCAACAATATACTCAATGCCTATATGCATGTGGATATCATCCAACCATATAATCAATGCCTGTATCCATGTCGATCTCATTCACGTGTCAACCAGTGACACAACAACAACATGCATGTAAATATCATGAAAGCATATGCATGTAAATATGGGGATATTAATCAACGTGTGTCTAGCAACGACACATCAAAATCATGGAACGTGAGTTTCTAACATCGACACTCGAAACATCATGAAACCCGTGTCTAATATCGACACGTAAATCCTCATATCTCGGGCTCCGTCAGTCCGGATCGGCCCACGGGCTCCGTCTACGGGATCGGCCGTCGGGCACCGGCAGAACGGGTCGGCCCATATCCATCTCTCGACTCCGGTCAGTATCCTCCGGATAACTGCCAGGTCCAACCAATCACCAGTAGGTAGTGCTCTCCCTGCCAGGCTCATCGTCATCCCCACGAAATCTCTCTCTCGCCCCGGGGTACCATACCGGGTCCACCATGAACCCGCGAACGGATCATCCAACTCCTCGAATCGGATTTCATGTATCACACATCTCAGAACTGAGAAAACGCATGGTGGATGCACTGAAATATCATATCAAGAGAAACCGGGTTTTTAAAACAATACATACTTTCTTTTGAAATAACCACGGTTCTCAAATCCAGAAATATCTTGAAAACAACATATCTCAATGCGTATAATCATAAAGCATGATGTATGCGACATATAACAGAATGTAAGCATATCCGTATATCATGCAATATGGAACAGTGATGTGAGCATGTGCATATCAACATAATGTGAGCATAGCAATATAATAGCATGATGTAGCAATTCTACTATGTGAGTGACATAGAAATTATCGATGATGAAGTGTGTGAGCCGGCCAATCTGTCTAAGTGTAACATACGCATCATCGATAATGGTGTAGGTGTACTAGCACAGGTATATGCAATGCAATGAGAATGACATGAACGTAGCATAAAGTACATCGTCAGCTAAGTGCTATAAGGTATATGTATTTAACATGACCGAGTTGGTGAATCTATCAATCGGCATCCAGCCTCACAACATCACGTACAGTATAATCCATCGTACGGCATCCTCTAGTCAAGGGTATGGATCAATCATCATAAAACTCATCACGTACGGTAAATCATAGTACGGCGGTATTAAACCATTAGGGATCCTATCAACCTGTATGACAATGAGGGTACGGACCTAACGTCTCGTACGGTATATCACTCATGATTCACAACATTATATATATCTATATATCTATATAGAAGGTTGCATCCATAACCATCTCATATCAGGAGACCGGCAAAGGTATCAATCCTCTCATATCGACTCACATCCGTAAACCGACATATCAATCAAGTCATCATATCACATCGTATATTCTTTTCATCACTTTTATATCCCACATCAAGTCATTTATATATATATATATATATCCTATCTTATAAGTCTCCTTCTTATTCTCGTGCATTACCTATCTATATATCGTGATTCACGTTCACTTATCATATCCTTATATATATATATATATATATATATATATATATATATATATATAGACACACACACACACACACAAACACACACACACACGAGACATCATTTCTTTCATATCATATCACACTAAATCTTTAATCACATCCATAGGTTACTAGAATAGGTTTCTCTAACCATATCCTATATATCGGTTTCCATAAAAATTTATGGGGGTGCTATACGCCATCCACCTGACTTCCCCGTAGATATAGATCTATTCATATGCGGAACTCCTCGTTCAGCCATAGTCGATGTGCTTCGTCGTCTCGGAAGTCCATGGGATGGTACCTATAATAAATACACAATCGCAAATGCTATTAACATCAAGTTCCGAAATCTGATACGGCACACGAATTGCCTATAGGTTAGAACCTATAGGCTATGCATGCAAAAACAACCAAACAACCCTCGTCGTTAACGTACAAACATCCAACGACCCAATACAATATCAAATACTAAATCCATGAATTCCAAAATACGTAAATCATAACCCCAAAACAAAACAGCAACTCAAGAAATCACTCCTAGATTTCATTTCAGGTAAAATGGAGCTAAACTAGCAATGCAGTGGGGTTGTATGTGAAGTAACTAAGCTACAGACCAAACCTAGGCACCAAATTCCACATTTTGGCTGGCCACTCTACCCAGAATTCTGGCCAGCTCATCCTAGGGTGCTCTGATGGGGTTCGTCTTCTTGGGGTGGTCTCCTATTGGTCCAATTAGGTCTCTGGAGTTGCTAGTTTTTCTCAGAAACTTCCCAGGTCATCCCAGATTCCCCGTAGGCACACAATTAACACAAAACCGATACGGGGTATATCCTAAGTCCGTATTCTCTGTTTTTGGGCATAAAATCCATACTAGGGTCTTGTGAACAGCCACTAGATATCACCAAATCCACACCTTCACCCAAACCCTCTCTTGGTATTTCAAACTTCTCTATTTCACACTTAATTAACTTCTAAACTAAACTAGAATTCCAGAAACTAAAAAATAAACTAAATAAAAGGAATTATAGCTCATTTGGGCAACTCAAGAAAAACCCTAACTTCACAAAGTCTTCAAAATCCAACTTTGCTTGGTCCAATGTGTTGAAGATGAGGTGGGAATCAACTTTTGTGAAGAGAGTATAAGGTTTTGATGAAGATTTTGAGATGGGTCAAAAGGGTAGAATGGGGGAGCTTGAAGATGAAGAAAGAGAAGAAAAATGATGGGGGGAAAATGAATGAGGCAGCCCTCTCTCTCTTCTTATTCTCACCATCTCACACTCATGAATTGCTCACTCTCTCTCTCTCTCCAATCATTCTTCTTTTTACCCCTTTCTCTTTTTCTCACAAAAATACACATAATACCCATAAAACAACACAAATGCAACAACATGCAAAAAATTGCAACATGACATGGTGCACTGGCAATGGGAAAAAATAGAAACACGGATTTGGCATAATCGCGATTAATAGTGCACTTATCGGGTTTAATTTTTAAACTGCATATAATTAATTATAAAATTGCCAAATCCAATAAATATATTTTAAATGAATAAATTGTTTTAATCTTCAATTATTTCACAAATATTGGTATATATTTATACCATTTTAAGGAAACCCCAATTTCGCAAATCGGGTAGTTTTCGCGAAATATATTATTTTAATATTAAATTCCAAAAATAATATTTTATATTTTCTGAAATGTTACACATTTGTTCCCGCCAAAATTTTTTGGCTAAGAGCTTGTTGTTCCCTTATAAAAATAAAGGGGAAGCTCCACGTGTTAAATGCATGCACCCACATGCAGAGTATGTAACTATCATCTCAGGTAGCGCCGCACGTGATGTTCACGTGGGCGCCAATGTGCAAAGCACAGGAGCGCATGTTCCCCTAATATTTAAGCATAATAAAAAAGCTAAGCTCTGTTAAAAATTTTCACGAGGGTGCCAGCACCAGCACTAATCTTGTAGAATTAATTCTATAGTGGCGCCGCACGTGCTCCTCACGTGGACGCAAATGTGCAAAGCACAGGAGCGCCTATCATATATAAGAATTAAATTCTTAAGTGGCGCCCACGTGCTCAACATGTGAGCGCCGGTGCCCAAATTAAATGCAAGAAGAATTAAATTCTATATGGGGATACTTACCTAAAAACTGGAATATTCTCTGTTAAACAGAGCCGTTGGATCAAAGATCCAATGGTGATAATAAATCATCAGATGATAAATTCTATTTGGGAAATATTTTCCTTCTAATATGGAAAGATCTTTTTCTATTAGAGAATCTTGGATTTGAAATCCAATGGTGATAATATATCACCAATTAAACTATTTGATAGAATTAAATTCCATGTGATAAAATAAAATTCTATTTGGAAAATATTTTCCTTAATCTTTCTAATATTGAAAGATCTTTCTCTAACAGAGAATCTTGGATTTAAAATCCCATGGTGATAAAATATCACCAATTAAACCATCTGATAAAATTAAATTCTATGTGGGAAATATTTTCCTAATCTTCCGCAAACTAGAAAGATCTTCTCTGATCCAACGGTGATTATAAAATCACCCATCGATCATCTGATAGAATAAAATTCTATCTTAGGAAAATATTTTCCTAATCTTGTTAAACTAACAAAATATTCATATAACAGAATTAAATTCTATGTTACAAAGTATATTCCTAATTTTGTTAAACTAAAAAGATATTCAGATGATAGATTAAAATTCTATGTGATAAAATTAAATTCTATGTTGGAATAAAATTCTAATCTTGTTGAACTAACAAGATATCCATATGATAAAATTAAATTCTATGTTAGGAAAATATATTCCTAATCTTGTTAAACTAACAAGATATTCATATGATAGAATAAAATTCTAATCTTGTTAAACTAACAAAATATTCATATGATAGAATAAAATTCTATGTGATAGAATTAAATACTATGTTGGAATAAAATTTTAATCTTGTTAAACTAACAAGATATTCATATGATAGAATAAAATTCTAACTTAGGAAAAATATTTCCTAATCTTGTTAAACAAATAAGAAATCTTCTCTATTAAACAGAGAGCCTTTGGATTAAAAATCCAACGGTGAATAAAATTCACCGATTGATTTAAAAGATCATTTTGATCGATCATGAAATCAATCATGATCTCTCAATGAGAGATTTTCTCAACAAATTGATTTTTCTCTTCTCTTATAAATAGGAGCAAAGAGATTAATGAAAAAAGAGGAGGAGGAAAAAAGGTGACCCCCCATAAGTTTCTGTAAAAATACAGAAGGCTCACAAAACAACAGAGAATTTAATTCTCTCAAAGAAGAAGATTCCCTCCTAAAAAAACTTTAGGTAAAGAAAAAAGAAGAAATCAAAAAACATCTTCTTTACCTATTAAAAGGGTTTAACCCTTCTTAGAGAATTTAGTTCTTTCTCTAGTTCTGAGATCCACAAGACATATCTCCCACAAGTTGAGAATTTAATTCTCATCGGGAAGATTTTATTCTTGGAAATCAAAGATTCACGGAAGAACAAATACAAAAAAATAAGAAGATGGACTTCATAATACTCCAGGAACTTAGTTCCTTCAAATCAAGAAATTAGTTTTTAATGAACCCGATCCAAGATCTGTTGGATATAGTGCCCTCAAGGCAATTATCATAGTCGCGGACTTATGATTATGATGATTGAGTGAGGACCTATACCAATAAAACGGTCTTACTCAAGATGATAGTATGCTATCTGGTTTGTCTTTATCATCATGTTGATAAAGCCCATAGGATTCATGCTTGACTTCCGGCATTATGATGGCGATCATATATGTGCGAGCTGGGGTCTATAAGCACATCCTTAAATGTCCCTAGTCGTAGGAGTATCGAGACCGGACATCGATACTCCAGTGTAGACTAGTGTATACTGATCGAGACCCCGACGAGGGGCGGTAGCCTGGTCTCACAAGCCATTGGTGTTAGTTTGTTCACCTAAGATAGTATGCAGGTGCTCATTGGGTTATGAGTACACTGGACGGACTCGCCGGGAACCTGCTAGTTGGTATTATACCTATTGTCAGATAGCAGTTACCAGGTGACATGTATACAGGTTACTCTGTCGACCTGAGATCGTCATTTGTCAAAGGAGTCGTGCAAACAGGTTTTAGTTGGGTACAGTCCCGAGCCACATGGAGGCAGTGATCGGATCGTCGGGGATTCGTCTCTCCCGGTATTGGGGGTTGATGTCTCATTGTGTACGGGTGGCCATCACCACAAATCCATGGCCATGGTAGACGGGGATTACCGATCCAGGATCGATAGTTTCTCAGGAGGTGATGGGTTACACGCCGACACTAAATATCGCGTTGTTAGGGGTCTGACTTTATCCACCCCCTAGACTCGATATGCGATACACTTAGACGAACAGACCGGACTGTACGGATATTGTCACTGTCAGGCTCAGTAGGGGTTCTGCATGAGTTTGCTCGTCGGCCTCCCTTTCGCTCAATACCTGGATAGCCGTTACGTATAGCTAGTGCCGTTGATGTGCTTGTGGTTAAACCCACTGCCAGCGTATTGACGAGTCTTTAGAGTCCCACACAGAGCGTTTTCACGGTTCAGGCGATATGGTGTACATGACGTATGTTGATACATACATGTGTCCGATTAAATATGTGCACTTGTTGCGCATACTTTAATCGGACGGTTGATAATACTAGCGGCTTAGGATTAAGCCAGTTTATTAAATCAGGTTTTGATTTAATAATTTGCATATGTATTTATATACATGTATTCTAGTATTTTTGTTCGCTATTTATTTTCTCTCTTGGCTATTCGTATTTAGGTATGAATATGTGTATATGTATTTTGATACATGTACCGGGAAGTATTCCGTATTTTATACGGAATAGCTTCTAGAAGCTTTGCCACCTCATTATTTGATTTTCCATTTATGGAAATTCATTTTGTTTAATAATGAGGTGGAGGGTGTGAGGTGGCATTTGCATAGTGTTATGCATGTTCATGGCATGGGCTTTAGGGATGGTGTATTTGTTTAATGAAATTGAAAAAGAAAATGACATTTTTTGTGTGGAGGGGAGAAGTGGGGGCTGGCGACTATTTGGTGGGAATGGGGTTTTGATTTATTATGCTAGCCTCCTCACTCTCTCACTCTCTCAAGTTCAAAAACACTTAGCCATTCTTTGTTCATGCAAATGCTTGACCACCTCCATTCTTCTTCTTGAGTTTCTCATTAAGCTCATGGTTGAGAGAAAATTGTAGTGACACTTTCATATACCCCCACACTCCATAGCTAGCGACTTTGGAGCGTAGGTTACCTCGTTTGTCGAGGTTGGAGCTTCTGCCGTTTCCCTCGGGTGGATCATCGGAGACGAAGGAAGACCGGCAACCAAACCACATCAAAGAACCGCTAGGAGCTTGGAATGAAGACCGAAGGACTCAGACCAACTCGGTATAACGATTCTAACTCTTAGTTAGTTTGCTAGTTTAGGGTTTAAGGTCGATCCGTAAATCGGGTAGCGGTAGCGCCAGTTCAGAAAATTTTTGTTCCGCATTTTGGCTGCGTTTCGACGGCCGGGGCGCTGCCGGGACCCTTCATGGTATCAAAGCCACCCTTTAAACCCCTTACTAGCTTGTTTAAACGTGCTTAAAAGATCGATCGACGGAATTAACCAAAATCACGTTTTCATTCTTCTGTTTGCTGTCGATTTTCAAAAGTGGTCAAAAAATTAATTGAGGCATCTTAAAAATCCGTGCAGGCAATTTTAAGGATACAGGAAAAATTTGAGCTTGTGATACCACTAAAGTGCCGCGGATCCGCCGCTCTAACCCCCTATTGGCGGCGGTTCCGCGGCCATTTAGTGGCGACGGGCCTTCAAATTTTCACTGTATCCCCTTGATGTGAAATTGTGATATTTATGATATTCTGTTTTGGCCCAGATTTCAGTGAAGTGTTGTTTTGCTATTGGGGCCAATTTGGAACTTTGTCGATCGATAATTTAAGTGTGCGTTTATCAGTACATACATTATAATTTGCGACCGTGAATGTCATTTGATCTGTAAACCCGTCTAATTGCTATATGTCTTTTAGACGGGTTTGCGAACGTGACATTCACGTTGATGTTATGTGTTGTGCTGTGATGTTGGTTGGATCGTCGTGGTGGATAGCTATGGTGCAATGTTAGTACAGTTTATTTCATTTGTACATTTGATATTGCGGGGCGAGCGTCCGACATGTGGACTGCCGTCACTGCTAGTTTGTATATTATTCTTTTGGGACACGACAGGGCTGAGGTCGATGTCACCCATGTATATTATTTTATTTTCTGTACTAGGATTACCCCGCGGTGGAGTGCATGAATAGCCGGATTCTAGAGGGCAACGGGTCCGCATCTCATGGCGTTGGGACGGAGGGGACCTTACTCTAGAATTGGCGGGCTATTCGCCGCACTCGTAGGGGGTATAGGTGACATAGGAGGGGTGCTCAAGTTACCTGATTCGGTGAAGTGCTGGGTGGTCCATTCACGTTGCTGAAGGGGGCTGCCTCACTTCTGGTTTTGGCGGGTAACTTGCCGCGCTCGTAGGGGTCTAGGTTTCATTGCACATGCTATCCACACGACAGGGAACGTCGGGTCTCACATGCGGCTCAAGTGAAACCCGGGGCTCTAGATTATCCACCATTCTGTGTTGCTTCTGTGATGTTTCTGTGATGCTGCTTTATATCATGCCTGGGACGAATGTTATATATATTTATATATACTAGTAGATGTTGTATATGTTTTGCACCCGCGCTAGCCCAGTCCCCGCTCTGTCGTTAGTTAAGTAACCTAACGGGTGATGACGGGACCCAGTGGAGAATGCGGATGGCATATACGTACATTTTATTTTCGTTCTTTTCTGGTGTAATTAATTGATGGGACTACATAGATTCTTATCAATGCATAGATAAAACAAACCTATATATGATGTTGTTGGAACCAAGTTTTTAAAAAACTGACATTACAGACGTTTTCTTTGGCTTTGCATCGTGGTATTCATTTGGAATATCCTGCACCTCATTCGACGAGGCAAGGGCCGAGATCCCTTCATCGGGAGTGACCCCTTGGGTAAAAGTTTGCGTCAACGTAATAACTTTAATATAGTCGTTTCCTTTTGCTTTGCATCGTGGTATTCATTTGGAATATCCTGCACCTCATTCTATGGGGAAAGAACCGAGATCCCTTCACCGGGAGTGACCTTTTTAGTAAGAGTTTTCGCCATTATATATTTATAAAACCACTCGATTCCTTCAACGATATCAAGTTCATTACATTAAGGGTTTTTCGCCAAAAACCAGCCGTGGCCCTCCGTCATTTCAGATTAGTATTGCTTAGTATTCGTTCTACGTTTGTCGTTGCTATTCGCCGAGGCGTAGTGTGCGGTAGCTCTGTAATGCTTTTCTGTCGCATGGATATGTAGATTGGTTAGGACAGTCGTACGACTTTGTTGATTATTCGTCAAGGGTCGTGCGGGTGGGTTTAATGCAATCAAGATAATGACGGGTTGAACTTGACTAGGACCTTTTGATTTGTTGATTATTCATCAAGGTCACTTGTGTCCTAGGGGTAAAAATCATATCGGGAGTTTCAAACATACAGGAAACTTACCAGGCTTGCGCATACCTTCTCGAGTGTGGTGACTTGAGTGGATTCCACCAAGTTATCATACGATGATAGTTGGATCCCGATTCCCACTGATGAATAGGATTACTCCTCGGGTGACTCCGACTAATTCTCCTTTTAGGTTTGAAGGAGAATTCGAGGAAACAGTGGGAGCCATCTTGATTAGATAAAATGGTTAACCATTCTGATCTAGGTTAGAGTGCATGCTGAGTGTTTCTTCTCTCTCTCTCTCTCTGGCTGCGACTATGACCCCACCTTTGACAAAAACTCATGAAACCAAGTTGACCGAACTTTCTTAAAACACTTTGGCTTTCGGAATGTCACGGTGTCGCATACATCATTGCCAGTTCTATATCACCTTTGCATTTCTCCAGAACACCTCGTATCACTACGAACGTCCACTTCCATTGGATAAATCCATCGTATGGTTATATACGAACTCGAAGGATTTTTTTCGAGGATGGATTCTGGTTCTGGAAAGATTGAATATGATTATTCGGTTGTCCTTTCTCTTTACCTTCTCTCAGGTCGTGAGGGCTCCTAAGATTAGGAGAGGGTACACCTATTGAGCTTATTGGATAGTCTTCCTCCAGCCCATAGGCAGGTGCCGAACGGTAGGAAAGGAAGAAAACCAACAAGCTTAACTGTGGTGTACAGAAGGTAATAAGTAAAGACATATAAAGGGATTAGAATAATGGCAAAGTAAATTGCGATCACCATCATTTGCGACAAAGACCGTGTATACCCCCGCCACTCTTACATCCACTTTGTTTTCCTCTAGAACACTCCGTATCACTACGGATATCCACTTCCATTGGATAAATCCATCGTATAGTTACATACGAACTCGAAGGAACTTTTTGGGGGATGGATTCTGGTTCTGGAGTGATAGAATAGGATTATTCAGATGTCTTTTCTCTTTACCTTCTCCCAGGTTGCGAGGGCTCCTAGGATTAGGAGAGTACACCTATTACGCTTATTGGATAGTCTTCTTCCAAACCTTAGACTGGTGCCGAAGGGTAGGGAAAGAAGAAAACCAATTAGCTTAAAGAAGGTGTACATAAAGTAATAGGTAAAGATATAATAAAGGGATTGGAGTGAGAGCAGGTAAGTATATGGTTACTGTCGTGAATCAGGAGAGTGGAAGAGGCGTTACTATGAATACTAGTTAAACCCTTTCGAAACATTTTCATGTTTCAGTCTGACTGTGTGATGTCAATTGAAAACTATTTTCCCAATAAGAATCTAACTCCAGGGTATGTATTTACCAGATCAGTTTCTCACATCTGTATGTTATTACAAATAGTGAGTAGGAGTAAGATATTGGGAATTGGGTGATTAGATCCTCATTATATCGGAATTCGTTGTAATTGGTGATATTTGAGGAAATCATCTGGATTTTGCCAGATGGAAAGTATATGGTTTTGAATATCCGTTGTTATGCACCAATTTCAAACTGATATATCTGTACGTTTTTTTTTATAAAGTGAGATATATCTTTTTGATATTATGTCTGTGACATTTACCTATATCGGTTGGTGATTAGGTATGATGCATTCAACAGCGATGTAATTCTTCTTAACCATACTACAGTTTTTCAACCTACGACGCACAGGGTTTGAGTTGTTGAATTCAGGAGACTTATACAAAGTATTGTATATTGTCCAGTGTCCATTAGGACAAAGGGATTGGTACTCGTACTATATTCTGTTTACTTATGACTTCTCCAGTTCTGGACATGTATTTCGTTGAAATGCAAGGTCCAGATATTCAGAAGTTATAGGTATAAGAATAAAGTAGAGGACCATTTGTTAGAAGTATCGGGATTCTTCGAAGTATTTGAAGATGTAGATACTTGTGTTAGGTATTCAGTTAAAAGTAATGGTTTTGAGAACTTGCTTCTCTTTCGGGTTACTCATATATGGATGCACTCCTAGATGAGTAATGTTGATTGTCCTCTTTCCATTTGGTTGATAAGCACTAGAGACAGATGCATGTTTTTGAATCTGGTTCAAATTAGATTAGTTCTTTTGTTTCTATATTAGACTAATATAGAATCAATTTATATCTTAACGATGTTAAGGTATAGGGAGTTGTCCGGATGATGCTTAAAACCAGAATCCGGATAAACTCAAGGCACGTTTCAGTAATGGCTGTTTGTGGGTTATCCCGGGCTTTGACGAGGGTTAACTTTCTACTGTTGGAGATAGTGCCCTCAGAGTCAATTATTGGATCACAGGCACGTGATTGCAATGATTGAGGGGAGGACCTATCCCGGTAGGACAGTCTTACTCGAGATGATAGTATGCTATCTGGTTTATCTTTATCATCGTGTACTGCTTTAGGTGACCTTACGAGTCGCTATTACACGTTGATAAAGCCCCTAGGATTCTTGCTTGACTTCCAGCAGTATGAGGGCGATCATATAAGTTGGAGCTGGGGTCTATAAGCACATCCTTAAATGGTCCCTAGTCGTGGGAGATTCGAGACAGGGCATCGTTTCTCCAAAGTAGACTAGTGTATACAGTCGAGACCCCGACGAGGGGCGGTGGCCGGTCTCACAAGCCACTGGTGTCAGTTGGTTCACCTAAGATGTATACAGGTGCTCATTGGGTTATGAGTACACCGGACAGGACTCGCCGGGAACCTGCTAGTTGGGATATACCAGACGTCAGATAGCAGTTCCCAGGTGACATGTGTACAGGTTAGTTCATCGACCTGGGATCGTCATTTGTCTCGTGTGAGTTCCCACTGTACTTTGATTACTACCCTACCACGGCTCAAAGGAGTCGTGCAAACAGGTTTTAGTTGGGTACAGTCCCGAGCCACATGGAGGCAGTGAGCGGATCTGCAGGGGTTCGTCTCTCCCGGTATTGGGGGTGAGGTCGTGCTGTGTCTAGGAGAGCCAGAACATGAAAAGTCCTTGGCCAAGGCAGGAGATTTGCTGGTAGGTATTCCAGTAGTATCTCAGGGTGTTCTGGGCTACACTCCGACACGACTTGTACCGCTTTTGGGGGTCTGACTTTTACCAACCCCCTAGGCCCGCCATGCGATGCTTATAGACGAACGGACCGGACTGTACGGATATTGTCACTGACAGGCTCAGTAGGGTGTCAGGATGAGTTCGCTCATCGACGTCCCTTTTGGTCAATACCTGGTGGCCCGTCACGTATTGGCTTATACCTCTGACGTGCTAGTGGTTAAATCCACAGCCACAGTATTGACGAGTCTTTAGAGTCCACCACACAGACAGTTACTCAAGTTTCGGGCAAAACGCTGTAGAGGCCGTATGGAGATATGGCAGGGTTCGATCAGATACGTGCGGTATTGCACGGATCGTGATCGGACGGTTTTTACTAGCCGGCTTTGGCTTAAGCCGGATCTTAGTATTAGATAGTGTAGTTTTGTCTCTTTGCATTTGTGTTCAGTGCGAATACAAATGCGGGCATGTATTTGCAGTTGCGGGGTTTTCCTGTAATTTATTACGGGATCGGTTTTTCTGGGGTTGCCAGTTTGCATTCCGTTCCGGCCGGTTTTCTTTCTTTCCTTCCTGGTCGGACTTTTCGTTGGAGGGTGTTAATTGCAAGTTTGCAATTAACATTTTGTGAGGGGTTTCTTTGCATGAGTGTGGCTTCATCATGATGAGATTCTATTTTGGTCCCTTTCTTGCATTAATGAGAAAGATATTGATTTGGCTTTGGATTAGAAATGTGGTGACTATTCTTTTGATCATTATCTTCACACTCATTTCTTATTTGGTATGAATAATTATTCATTTTTCCACCCACTTGAAATTGGGCCGGCCATTATTTCACAGGGAGAGAGAGGGTGAGTTTTGATTTGGTTTTGTGTGGAAATTTCCTTTCATGTAAATTTCGTGGGTCCCCCCCCTTGGGTGTGCAGGTGTTTTAATATGGGATGATGGATTAATTTATTAAGGGGGCTGATTTGTTTTGAGAGAGAGAAGCCAATTCACCACTTGCAATTGTTAACAGAGAACATTTTGTTGTTCTTGGCCGAGCTCTATTTTCTAGCAAGCACAAAATGGGGTTGGCCGAGCCCTTTCGGGGAAATGCTCATTTTTCTTTTGGTAACATGCTCCATTCTTCATCAAGCTTGAATCCATGGAAATTCTTTGTGCTAAAATTCCTCCAACCATGGCAACCTCATAACCCCCAAAGAGACCTATTTACTACACTATTCTACAGCATCTCTTGGACGCGTCGGCTAGCCAACTTCGCGCCCGAGTTGCCTCGGTCAAGAGGCGGGAGCCCGTAAAAGATTCCGGCTACGTGGTGCCCTTTTCGACGAGCGAGGAGGTGACGGAGATTCCGCAGGAGATCGGAGTGGAGACAAAGACCGAAGGACACGGATCGCTTGGTATTGCATCTCTACTCTTTTCTTTTTTGCTAGCTAGCTAGGTTAATGGCCCGATCCGGGTAGAAAGTCCGCGGTGGTGCCGTTTTGCAAAGTTCGCAAAGTTTTTGTTTTCCGCGTTTCCGGCGTCGGATCGACGGCCGGGGCGCCCCCGCGGGCTTACATTGGTATCAGAGCCACGCCATTAACTTAGCCTAGCATGGTCTAGTGTGTTTAAAACCCGATCGAACAAAATCCCCAAAATTCGTATTTTCCATGCATATGTTTCTGTTGAAATTTTTTCAAGCTCCAAAAATTTTTCAGGTCACTGCAGAAACACAAGTATGAAATTCTAAGACATCTGGTAAAATTTGGTGCAACGATCTCTTAGTACGGCCGCGGAAACGCGGCCAAACCCCTGGTTTGGCCGCGATTCCGCGGTGGGAATATGTGAACATTGCACTAAAATTTCCCAGTAAGTCTTATACTTGGAAATAGGGGTTTCGGGATATTATTTTTGGGCCCAGATTTTCTGTAAGTGCTACAGTACTGCTTAGGGCCCACTTGATAAAATTTGTTCGATCGGATATTTTAAATATGCCAGTTCACAGTTTTTACATTATATCTACGACCGTGAATGTCACTTGATCGGTAAATCCCGTCTAACTGCTATAGCCCGGTTAGACGGATTTGCGAACGTGACTTTCACGTTGATGTTCTGTGATTGTACTGTGTTGTCGTGGATCCGTCGTGGGGGATAGCCTGGTTGCAGTGGTAGTATAGTTCTGTTTTATATGTACATTTGATATTGCGGGGCGAGCGTCCGACATGTGGACTGCCGTCACTGCCTGTTTGTATTATTCTTTTGGGGCACGACCTGGTTGCGGTCGATGTACCCGTTGTATGGATATTTTACTTTCTGTACTAGGATTACCCCGCGGAGGGGTGCACGGACAGCCGGGTTCTGGAGGGCAACAAGCCCGCATCTCATGGCGTTGAGACGGAGGGGGCTTCACTCTAGAATTGGCGGGCTATTCGCCGCACTCGTAGGGGGTATAGGGTTGACCCAGGAGGGGTGCCCAAGTTACCGGATTCCGTGAAGTGCTGGGTGGTCCATTCACGGTGCTGAAGGGGGCTGCCTCGCTTCACGTTTTGGCGGGTAACTTGCCGCGCCCGTAGGGGTCTAGGTTTTCATTGCACAGGCTATCCACACGACCAGGGGAACGTCGGGTTTCAGCGGCTCTGTGAAACCCGGGGATCCCAGATATCTGTATTGATCTGTGTTGCTATACATTTCTGTGTTGCTTTTTATCACGCCTTGAGCGAATACTATATATTTGTATATATATTAGTAGATGTTGTATATGTTTTTCATCCGCGCTAGTCCAGTCGCCGCTCTGTCGTTAGTTAGCTAACCTAACGGGTGATGACGGGACCCAGTGGCGAATGCGGATGGCATATACGTACGTCAGTATATTTTCGTTCTTTGTGGTGTGATCAATTGATGGGACTGCGTTGATTCGGATCAATGCAAGTTAAACAAACCTAATCTGATGTTGTTGGAACATTTTTTTTTCAAAAAGCTGTTATTGCAAGGGCGTTCTCTTTTGTTTTGCACAGTGGTATTCATTTGGAATATCCTGCTCCTCAGTCGACGAGGCAAGGGCCGAGATCCCTTCACCGGGAGTGACCCCTTGGACAAAAGTTTACGTCAGGGCATTAACTTCACTATAGCCGATTGCTTTTGCTTTGCACCGTGGTATTCAGTTGGAATATCCTGCACCTCATTCTACGGGGAAAGAGCCGAGATCCCTTCACCGGGAGTGACCTCTTTAGCAAAGGTTGTCGTCACTATATTTTTATAAAGCTATCAGTTCCTTCAACGATATCAAGTTCATTACGTTAAAGGTTTTCGCCAGAAACCATTCGTAGCCCTCCGTCGTTTCATATGGATGGTCAATAGTATTCAAGCTGTGTATGTTGGCCAAAGTCAAGGCACAGTGTTTGGTAGCTGTTGGGTATTCATATGCAGCATAGATAGATGCGTTGGTTTGGGACAGTCGTACTGCCATTTTTGGCCAAAGTCAAGGGTAGGTACGGATGGGTTCAAATTAACCAGGAAAATGACGGGTAGAACTTGACATGTGACTTATGATATGTTGGCCAAAGTCAAGGTCATAAGAGCATGGGGTAGAAATCCACATCGGGAGTTTCAAAAGTACTGAAACTTGCCAGATATGCGCATACCTTCTGGAGTGTGATAGCGTGAGCGGATTCCGTCACGTTATCATGCGATGATGGTTGGATCCCGATTCCCACTGATGAGTTGGTTTACTCCTCGGGTGATCCCGGCTAATTCTTCTTTCAGGTTTGGGGAAGAATTTGACGCTACAGTGGGAGGTTTCCAGATTAGATAAAGTGACAACCATTCAGATCTAGGTTAGAGTGCACGCTGAGTGTTTCTTTTCTCTCTCTCTGGCAGCGACCATTGACCCGACCCTAGACTATGACTCAGTGACCAAGTTGACCGAACTTTCTTAACACTGGCTTTTGGATTGTCAGAGTTGCAGACCTCTTTGCCACTCCTACTTTTACCCTTTTCTCCGGGACACCCCGTATTACTACGAACGTCCACTTCCATTGGACAAAACCATCGTATGGTTATATACGAACTCGAAGGACTTCGAGGATGGTTTCAGGTTCTGGAGAAAATGAATAGGACTATTCAGTTGTCTTTTCCTTTTACCTTCTCTCAGGCTGCGAGTACTCCTTGGTTTAGGAGATAGTACACCTATTATGAAAATTGGATAGTCTTCTTCCAAACCTTAGGCTGGTGCCGAACGGTAGGGAATGAAGAAAACCAATTAGCCTAAACGGTGTACAGAAGGTATTAAGTTCAGACAAAGTAAGGGATTAGTAAGAGGGCAAAGTAAATTGCGACTGCTATTCACGACCAAACCATGTACTTCTTTGTCAATCCTAAATCACCTATGAATTAAGTTCATTCGGTTGTCTTTTATCTTCACCTTCTCTCGCATTGCGAGTGCTCCTAGGACTAGGACAGTACACCCATTATGCTTATTGGATAGTCTTCTTCCAAACCATAGGCTGGTGCCGAACGGTAGGGAAGGAAGAAAACCATTTGGCCTAAAGGGGTGTACAGAAGGTAATGACTAAAGACATATAAAGGGATTTGGAGAGGTGGCAAAGAATTATACAGTTATAGTTGTGAATCTGGATAATGGAAGAGGCATTACTAAGAATACCAGGATACCCCATCGAAACATCTCAATGTTTCAGTTTCACTGTGTACTGTTAAAAGAAAACTGATTTCCCGATTAGATACTTACTCCAGGGTATGTATTTACCAGGTATGAGTCTCACATCTGTATGGTTTTATAGATGATGAGTGAGAGTAAGTTATTGGGAATTAGGTGACCATCCTCATTATATCGGGATTCGTTGGAATTGGTGATATTTGAGGAAGTCACCTGGGTTGTTTGCCGGTCGGCAAATATTTGGTTTTGAATATCCGTTGTTATGCACCAATTTCAAATTGATATATCTGTACGTCTATTTTTATAGAGTGAGATATACCTTTTTGAAATTATGTCTATGACATTTACCTATATCAGTGGATGGTTAGGTAAGGAGCATTGAACAGCGGTGTAACTCTTCTTAACCAAAAATACAGTTTTCAACCTATGACACACAGTGAATGAGTCACTAGACTCAGGGGACTTATACAGAGTATTGTATATTGTCCAGTGTCCATTAGGACAGAGGGGTTGGTCCTCGTACTATATTCTGTTTACTTTTAACTTCTCTAGTTCTTAGACATGTGTTTCGTAGAAACACAGGGTCTAAGTTTTGAGGAGTTATAGGTATAAGAGTAAAGTAGAGAACCAGGTGTTGAAAGTATCGGGATTCTTCAAGGTGATCGAAGAGTAGATACTTGTGAATGGTATTCAGTTGATAGTAATGATTAAGAGAACTAGCTTCTCTTTCAGGTTACTCATAATTGGAAGTACTCCTAAGTTGAGTAACACTGATCGGCCTCTCTCCATTTACTTGACATGCACTGGAGACAGCTGCATGATTTGAATCTGATTCAATTAAATCAGTGCCTCTGTTTCTTGGATATAGAACAGTTCATATCTTGACATTGTTAAGATACGGGGAGTTGTCGGGCTTATGCTTAAAACCAGACTCTGGACAACTCAAGGCACGTTTCAGTAATGGCTGTTTGTGGGTTGACCCGGGCTATGACGAGGGTTGACTTTCTACCATCTGGAAGATCAATAGTGATATTGTTCTTGACTCGCCACAGTTTTATTAAAAGTGGATTTTTTCAGAAAAACAGTAGTGGGAGTATGGTAGAACTGGAAGTGTTTCCAGAACCGCAAACGATTACTGAAGATTTGATAAGGAACCTAAAGATTCAATCTGGTTTGACATTCCATTGGCCACTCCGCAGATATGGTGGGTAACCTCAGGCACCGAGAGGTACTTCGGTATGCTTAAGGACGGTGGCAGGGAGGTTCTTGTTTACCCACACTTGCCATTACTGTTGGTCCAGGCTGCGAGACCCGGCGGAAGGATGAGTATAGCGTCGTTCTAAACTTGCTTTAGAAGCGTACGTGTATATGACTCTGCCAGAGGGTTGTCGTAGTCAGTGGGAGCAGCGGAAGCATTGGTGGATATCAGGCTTATGTCTATTTATAGACTTAAGCAGATATAGCGGAGATAGATCATCTATTTCTGATGTGACAGTCAGAGGTTTGACTTCATCAGAATAAGGGATGGATCTGTTAAGAAGGTAGTAGGGTGTGATGTCCTGGTGTTTGATGACATACACAGAGTAGGAAGTGATATTCCTATACTACGATCGGTTATACTTTGGTCGTCACACGGTGGTTTCTCCACATAGGACTTGGATATTATATCAGACATTCTGGTTACTAGATTTATGGTTTTAAATCTAGATTTGGGTGGTTTCCCAATCTGGGTACTTTGACCGCATTCTATGAGTATTTAGAATGGACGACTCCTGGCACGGTAGTGTACCTGCAGGTAATGGAGTCACCCTCTCTAAAGGTGTCTTACAGACTAAAGGGGAGAGGGACACGCATGATTGACAGATCACTTGCTTAGGCAACTGAGTCAATCATGAGATGTCAAGTACCACACCAGATGTTGTCCTTGCAGTAGGTGCAATAAGTTGATATTAATCCAATCCTGGAGAAACAGTCGGAAGCAGTTTTAGAACATAAGTGGATGTTCTAGGGATATGATAACGGCAGTCTTCTTCGGTAGACAGTTATCATTCCAGGCTTCCAAGGTGACCTGGATGGCAGAGTGGCTGTCAGAGTTATAGTTTTCCCTCTGACGAGGGGCAGTATTTTGGACAGGTGGTCCAGGTGGATACAGAGGGAAGGTATGGCGCAGGATACTGATTAAGTTCAGTTGACGATACAGTCTAAGAAGTTTGGATTTGGAGTTCATTTCTGAACTAGGTCCCATCAGACATCCAGACATTCTAGGACAGGTATTGCTCGTTT
This sequence comes from Agapanthus africanus, assembly GCA_030015575.1. Taxonomy (NCBI): domain Eukaryota; kingdom Viridiplantae; phylum Streptophyta; class Magnoliopsida; order Asparagales; family Amaryllidaceae; genus Agapanthus; species Agapanthus africanus. The sequence continues at coordinate 631,145,256 of CM057342.1, forward strand.
TCGGGAGATAGTTTTCTCTGCGAACATGAGATATAGAGAGACATAGAAAGAAACATCAAAGCGGATCCACTCACTGAGGCTATTCCTCGAACGCAATAGTCTCGCAAACGAGCTTTGTGAGACTGACTAGTAGAGGAGTTGGGTGTTCGGTATCACACGGGCTGTGAGTATGCGACATTGCAATAATTAGCCTCGAGTGCAAGTGGGAGATTGTTGGAGATAGTGCCCTCAGAGTCAATTATTGGATCACAGGCACGTGATTGCAATGATTGAGGGGAGGACCTATCCCGGTAGGACAGTCTTACTCGAGATGATAGTATGCTATCTGGTTTATCTTTATCATCGTGTACTGCTTTAGGTGACCTTACGAGTCGCTATTACACGTTGATAAAGCCCCTAGGATTCTTGCTTGACTTCCAGCAGTATGAGGGCGATCATATAAGTGGGAGCTGGGGTCTATAAGCACATCCTTAAATGGTCCCTAGTCGTGGGAGATTCGAGACAGGGCATCGTTTCTCCAAAGTAGACTAGTGTATACAGTCGAGACCCCGACGAGGGGCGGTGGCCGGTCTCACAAGCCACTGGTGTCAGTTGGTTCACCTAAGATGTATACAGGTGCTCATTGGGTTATGAGTACACCGGACAGGACTCGCCGGGAACCTGCTAGTTGGGATATACCAGACGTCAGATAGCAGTTCCCAGGTGACATGTGTACAGGTTAGTTCATCGACCTGGGATCGTCATTTGTCTCGTGTGAGTTCCCACTGTACTTTGATTACTACCCTACCACGGCTCAAAGGAGTCGTGCAAACAGGTTTTAGTTGGGTACAGTCCCGAGCCACATGGAGGCAGTGAGCGGATCTGCAGGGGTTCGTCTCTCCCGGTATTGGGGGTGAGGTCGTGCTGTGTCTAGGAGAGCCAGAACATGAAAAGTCCTTGGCCAAGGCAGGAGATTTGCTGGTAGGTATTCCAGTAGTATCTCAGGGTGTTCTGGGCTACACTCCGACACGACTTGTACCGCTTTTGGGGGTCTGACTTTTACCAACCCCCTAGGCCCGCCATGCGATGCTCATAGACGAACGGACCGGACTGTACGGATATTGTCACTGACAGGCTCAGTAGGGTGTCAGGATGAGTTCGCTCATCGACGTCCCTTTTGGTCAATACCTGGTGGCCCGTCACGTATTGGCTTATACCTCTGACGTGCTAGTGGTTAAATCCACAGCCACAGTATTGACGAGTCTTTAGAGTCCACCACACAGACAGTTACTCAAGTTTCGGGCGAAACGCTGTAGAGGCCGTATGGAGATATGGCAGGGTTCGATCAGATACGTGCGGTATTGCACGGATCGTGATCGGACGGTTTTTACTAGCCGGCTTTGGCTTAAGCCGGATCTTAGTATTAGATAGTGTAGTTTTGTCTCTTTGCATTTGTGTTCAGTGCGAATACAAATGCGGGCATGTATTTGCAGTTGCGGGGTTTTCCTGTAATTTATTACGGGATCGGTTTTTCTGGGGTTGCCAGTTTGCATTCCGTTCCGGCCGGTTTTCTTTCTTTCCTTCCTGGTCGGACTTTTCGTTGGAGGGTGTTAATTGCAAGTTTGCAATTAACATTTTGTGAGGGGTTTCTTTCCATGAGTGTGGCTTCATCATGATGAGATTCTATTTTGGTCCCTTTCTTGCATTAATGAGAAAGATATTGATTTGGCTTTGGATTAGAAATGTGGTGACTATTCTTTTGATCATTATCTTCACACTCATTTCTTATTTGGTATGAATAATTATTCATTTTTCCACCCACTTGAAATTGGGCCGGCCATTATTTCACAGGGAGAGAGAGGGTGAGTTTTGATTTGGTTTTGTGTGGAAATTTCCTTTCATGTAAATTTCGTGGGTCCCCCCCCTTGGGTGTGCAGGTGTTTTAATATGGGATGATGGATTAATTTATTAAGGGGGCTGATTTGTTTTGAGAGAGAGAAGCCAATTCACCACTTGCAATTGTTAACAGAGAACATTTTGTTGTTCTTGGCCGAGCTCTATTTTCTAGCAAGCACAAAATGGGGTTGGCCGAGCCCTTTAGGGGAAATGCTCATTTTTCTTTTGGTAACATGCTCCATTCTTCATCAAGCTTGAATCCATGGAAATTCTTTGTGCTAAAATTCCTCCAACCATGGCAACCTCATAACCCCCAAAGAGACCTATTTACTACACTATTCTACAGCATCTCTTGGACGCGTCGGCTAGCCAACTTCGCGCCCGAGTTGCCTCGGTCAAGAGGCGGGAGCCCGTAAAAGATTCCGGCTACGTGGTGCCCTTTTCGACGAGCGAGGAGGTGACGGAGATTCCGCAGGAGATCGGAGTGGAGACAAAGACCGAAGGACACGGATCGCTTGGTATTGCATCTCTACTCTTTTCTTTTTTGCTAGCTAGCTAGGTTAATGGCCCGATCCGGGTAGAAAGTCCGCGGTGGTGCCGTTTTGCAAAGTTCGCAAAGTTTTTGTTTTCCGCGTTTCCGGCGTCGGATCGACGGCCGGGGCGCCCCCGCGGGCTTACATCTACCATCAGGAATATCAATATTTATATTGTTCTTGACTCGCCACAGTTTTAATAAAATGGATTTTTTCAGAAAACAGAAGTGGGAGTATGGTAGAACTCGAAGTTATTCCAGAACCATAAACGATTACTGGAAATTTAATAGAACCTAAGGATTCAATTGGATTTGATATTTCATTAGCCACTCCGCATATTTGGTGGGTAACCTCAGTCACCCGAGAAGTACTTCGGTCTTCTCAGAGACGGTGACAGGGAGGTTCTTGTTTACCCAGACTTGCCATTGTTGTTGTTCTAGACTATAAGACTCGGCAGGAGGATGAGTGTAGCGTCGTTCTAAACTAGTTTTAGAAGTGCACGTATATATGACTCTACCAGAGGGTTGTTGTAGTCAGTGGGAGCAGCGGAAGCATAGTGGGCAAGTAGCTTATGTCTATTTATAGACTAAAGCAGGGATAGCGGAAATAGATCATCTATTTTTTATGCGACAGTCATAGGTCTTGACCTCATCAGAATATGAGATGGATCTGGTAAGAAGGAAGTAGAGAGTGATGTCCAGGTACTAGGATGACATGCACTTGATAGGAAGAGATATTCCTATACTACGATCGGTTGTATTATGGTTGTCACAAAGTTGTTTCTCCATATAGGATATAGATATAATATCAGATTTTCTGGTTACTAGATCTATGGTTTTAGATCTAGATTTGGGAAGTATCATAATCTGGGTACTTTGACATTAAGCAGACGACTCCTGGCATGGTGGTGTACCTGCAGGTGATGGAGTCACCCTCTCTAAAGGTGTTTTACAGACTAAAGGGGAGAGAGATCTGCATGATTAGCATATCACTTACTTAGGCAATTGAGTTAATCATGAAATGTCAAGTACCACATTAAATATTACTTTTGCACTAGATGCAATAAGTAGATATATTAATCCAATCCTGGAGAAACATTGGGAAGCGGTTATTGAACATAAGTGAATGTTCTAGGGGAATAATTACGGTAGCCTCCTTCAGGAGACGGTTATCATATCAAGCTTCCAAGGTGACATAGATGACAGAGCGACTGTCAGAGTTATAGTTTTCCCTCTTTTGAGGGACAGTATGTTGGACGGTATTCCAAGCGAATACTGAGGAAAGGCATGGCGCAAGATAGTGATTAAATTCAGTGGACGATACAGTCTAAGTAGTTTGCTGGATTTGGAGTTCATTTGAGAACTGGGTCCCATCAGATATCCGGACAAATTCTAAGATAGGTATAGCTCATTTCGGGAGATAGCTTTCTCCGCGAAATTGAGATTAAGAGAGATACAGAAAGAAACATTAGAGCGGATCCACTCACAGAGGCTATTTCTCGAACGCAATCATTTTCGCAAACGGGCTTTGCGAAACTGATTAGTAGAGAAGTTGGGTGTTCGGTATCACACGGGCTGTGAGTATGCGACATCGCAATAATTGGCCTTAAGTGCAAGTGGGAGATTGTTGGATATAGTGCCCTCAAGGCAATTATTATAGTCGCGGACTTGTGATTATGATGATTGAGTGAGGACCTATACCGATAAAACGGTCTTACTCAAGATGATAGTATGCTATCTGGTTTGTCTTTATCATCATGTTGATAAAGCCCATAGGATTCTTGCTTGACTGCCAGCATTATGATGGCGATCAAATATGTGGGAGCTGGGGTTTATAAGCACATCCTTAAATGTCCCTAGTCGTAGGAGTATCGAGACCGGGCAGCGATACTCCATTGTAGACTAGTGTATACTGATCGAAACCTCGACGAGGGGCGGTGGCCAGGTCTCACAAGCCATTGGTGTTAGTTTGTTCACCTAAGATAGTATGCAGGTGCTCATTAGGTTATGAGTATACTGGACGGACTCGCCGGGAACCTGCTAGTTGGTATTATACCTATTGTCAGATAGCAGTTCCCAAGTGACATGTGTACAGGTTAGTCTGTCGACATGAGATCGTCATTTGTCTCGTGTGAGTTCCCACTGTGCTTTGATTACTACCCTACCACGGCTCAAAGGAGTCATGCAAACAGGTTTTAGTTGGGTACAATCCCGAGCCACATGGAGGCAGTGATCAGATCGTCGGGGATTTGTCTCTCCCGGTATTGTGGGTTGATGTCGCATTATGTACGGGTGGCCATCACCATAAATCCATGGCCATGGTAGACGAGGTGTTAGTTATATGTATGCCCTAGAGGCCATTACTGTACTTATGATGTATATTGTAATGGATGCTTGGACATATATAGGGAGGACTTTCTTGCTCGACATGATAGTATGCTATCTGGTTGTACTTTATCTTAACATGTACTCTGATTGTTTCTAAGTTACATGTTGATAAAGCCCTTAGGATATGTACTCGACTACTGGGACTATGATGAGATCATACTAGTGGGGCTACGGTAGTCGACGAGTACATCCTATAACAGTTCCTAGTCGAGGGTGTATCGAGACAGGGCATCGATACACCAAAGTAAACTAGCGTATACGCATCTTGACCCATATGATGGGCGATGGATGATCCCATATCCATCGGTGTTTGACATCAAGGACGGTGTACGGGTGCTTAGTAGAGACTGGGTACATTGGAAGGACTCACCGAGAACTCCCAGATGGTATTATACCTCACGTCAGATGGCAGTTCTCCGGTGACACTGGTACAGAGTAGTCTGTTGACCCGAGATCGTCATAGAGTCTTGTGTGATTCCTACTGTGCTTTGATTTCAATCATACCACGTCCAAGAGGGCGTGCAAAAAGGTGGCTTTTAGGTACAGTCCCGAATCACATGGAGGCAATGAGGGATAGGAGGGTATTCGTCTCTCCCGGTATAGGGAGTTGATGTTGTGCTGTGTTCGATTGGCTATAACCGGAAATCCCTGGCCAGGGTTGCTGAGATTTACTGGTAAGTGTTATCAGTACTTTTTCGAACTGTTATAGACCTCATATCGACATGACTTATCGAGCTACTGGGGTCTGACGTTTACCACCCCTAGGCGAGATATGCGACATATCAGACGACGAGACCGGACTGTAAGGGAGTGTTACTGATTGGATTCACAGGAGAATGTACAGGCTTGCTTGTTGATCTTTTGAGCGCTCAATACCTTGGTGGCTGTTACGTTTAGCTGACCGCTTGCAGCTTGTGGGTGTTTGATATGATCATCACCTACTGCAGGCGTATTGACGATTCTTTAGAGTCCTACACAGAGGTTTCTTGGCTCAGGCAAAATGGAGTAGGAGCACATATGTGATATGTGCAGGACCAAGGATAATGCGGTATGTGATACCGTATTGGATTCTCACGATATGAGATATCGTGCGGGTATATGTGATATAGCCGGGTCATCGTATTAGTCGGTTATATGCGATATTGCCGGATTGTCGGATCAAATGTTGATTCGATAATTTAATGTATAATAATATATATGATATATTAAATTACATTAACTAATATTAGCTCACAAAAAGATTCTTTTTCTCACTCGGGTAATACATTGATATATATGCGATATATGTTAATTGTATTATTTTATATTGTTACGATAAATATTATATATGTGATATATAATATTGTAACATGATATGATAACTAATGCAATATGTTTAGTGGAGATTAAACAAGGTTAGGTTTGTTTTGGGTTAGTTCCTTCTTGATGATTCTAGAAGGTTTCTTTTTGTTTTGTGCTTGATATTTTCAAGTGACTCATTTTTAACCCAACCCAAACCCTAGCCCTAGTTAAATCTCTACAAGGGTTTAGTTGACCATGGTTGCATTATTCATCATTATTATCTTTGCATTATTCATCACAAAAGGATTATGATATTCTTCTTCTTCCTTCTTCTTTCTTTCATGGAAAAAGCTTTCTAGCTTTTTTCCAAGTGATGAAAATGAGTGAGAATAAGAAAATAAAAGAGAGCAAAAATCCTACTTCATCATTCTCATCTATCCTTGCCCTTTAGATGAGAGTGTTCACTTCATTTAGTGAGTGTTAGCTTGTGTTAATGAAACTTCAAGGTAGATCATCTTTGTTATCGAAGATCGGAAGCAAGACTGCATCTTTCTCTTCGTGAAGCCTCTCGAGAGTCCGGAACACGATGATCGCAGCGAAGGTGTTAGTTATATGTATGCCCTAGAGGCCATTACTATACATAGGATGTATATTATAGTGGATGCTTGGACATATATAGGGAGGACTTTCTTGCTCGACATGATAGTATGCTATCTGGTTGCACTTTACCTTAACGTGTACACTGATTGTCTCTCTGTTACATGTTGGTAAAGCCCTTAGGATGTGTACTTGACTACCTGGACTATGATGCAGATCATACTAGTGGGGACATGGTAGTCCATAAGTACATCCTTCAAGGTCCCTAGTCGTGGGTGTATCGAGACGGGGCATCGATATACCAGAGTAGACTAGCGTATACCTTCTCGACCCATACAGATGGGCGATGGATGATCCCATATCCATTGGTGTTTGACATTAGAGATGATATACGGGTGCTCAGTGGAGACTGGGTACACTGGACGGACTCGCCGAGAACTCCCAGATAGTATTATACCTTACGTCAGTTGGCAGTTCTCTGGTGACACTGGTACAGAGTAGTCTGTTGACCCGAGATCGTCATAGAGTCTTGTGTGATTCCCACTGTGCTTTGATTTCCATCTTACCACGTCCAAGAGGGCGTGCAAAACGGTGGTTTTTGGGTACAGTCCCGAATCTCATAGAGGCAATGAGCGATAGAAGGGGATTCGTCTCTCCCGGTATAGGGAGTTGATGTTGCGCTGTGTTCGATTGGCTATAACCGGAAATCCCTGGCCAGGGTTGCTGAGATTTACTGGTAAGTGTTATCAGTAGTTTCTCGAACTGTTATAGACCTCATATCGACACGACTTATCGAGCTGCTGGGGTCTGACGTTCACCACCCGTAGTTGAGATATGCGACATATCAGACGATCAGACCGGACTGTACGGTAAGTGTTACTGGTTGGATTCACAAGAGTGTGAGCGGGCTTGGTCGTCGATCTTCTGATCGCTCAATCCCCGGGTGGCCGTTACGTTTAGCAGACCGCTTGAGGCTTGTGGGTGTTTGATATGATCATCACCTCCTGCCGGCGTATTGACGAGTCTTTAGAGTCCTACACAGAGGTTTCCTGGCTCAAGCGAAACGAAATAGGAGCGCATATGGGATATGTGAGGGACCGAGAATAATGCGTGTATGTGATACCGTATTCTATTCTCGCGATGAATGTATTGATTGGTTGTATGCGATATAACTTATTTATCGAATCAAGGATTGATTCGATAAGCCGATACATTGGATATTAGTCGGTTATATGCGATATGACCGGATCGTTAAATCAAGTGTTGATTTAATGATTTAATGCATAATTATATATTTGATATATTACTTTGCATTAACTAGTATTGGTTCACTTTAAATGGATTTTCTCACTTGTAGTTCACAAGTTGTATATGTGATATACTTTTGTGCACTTGATTGTATCATGTTTGATGATACATTCTTACTTAAGTTTTGTGTAAAGATTAAACCATGGTTATTTAAATGGTTAGGGTTTTGTTTTTCATATCTTTTTATTCATTTATTTATTATGGAAAAGATAATGAACAAAATGGTTTCTTTCTTTGTTTCTTTCATGAAGCTTGTTGAAGCTTCATGAAGCTTTGACCAAGTGACCATTTTGTCTTCTTCTTTTAACCCTAACCATTCATATAACCTTAGTTAATTCTCTACACTTGACTATGGTTAAATATATGATAAGTATTATTTTCTTTTAACTTATCATAAGATTATCATCTTCTTCTTCTTCTTCTTCACAAGAAGAAAAGCTTGCTTCATCAATGGTGATTTGAGCAAAAGTGTGAGAAATCCAATTCTAAAGTGAACCCACCTCCTATTTCTTCATCCTCTACCTCTTTCCAAGTAGTATAGGGTGTTTTCTTCACAAGTTTCATGACTTGGTGAAGTTGGAGCTTGATCTAGTGATGCATCGACGTAGATCATCTTCGGCATCGAAGCCGACGACCAAGCCCGCCCATTTCTCCGATGAAGACGACACTAGAGTCCAAGATCCGATTTGTACAGCGGAGGGACGTCTACACGGAGCTATGGAGGTGGAGGACCATCTACAAAGGTTGTATTTCCGTTCTTTTAGTTAAGTTTTTATCTAGTTGCATGTTTCGCCTAAAATCTAGTTAACGATCCGTATTAGGGTTTCTAGGCACTTGTAATTTTTGAAATTGGCATGGTTGATGTCTTGTGAGACCTCATTAGAGTGCCTAGGAACCCTATAGTGGTATCAGAGCCTAGCTAGAGCCTTAGGCGAAGCGTAGACGGAGTTTGAAGTCCGATCGAACCAAAACCCTAACCCGAAAATGCTCTCTGGACTTTTTTCAAAAATTGGGTTTTTTACAGATTAAAAATATGCAGAAAAATCAGCAGGAGATTTTAAGAATTACTGTGAAATTCGAGCTACCAATTCCTCTAAACTGCGGCGGAACCGCGGCAATAGCATGGCTATTGCGGCGGTTCCGCGGCCAAATTGTCTCATTGTTCAAAGAGTTTTACACAGTAATTTTTACTTAACAGTACTGGTTTTTCTGGGAATTTTTAATATTTATTCAAGAGTTGAATTTTCTGGGTTGTATTGGGGACTCAGTGTATCGATCGGATTGTCTAATTCTGTCTATGTGGCTTTCCGGATATTTTAGAATATGTTAAAAAGTTCGACCGGATATAAATACCCACTTTTTCCCCTGCCGGGAAATTTCCATGTGTTGGATTTTTCCGTGGTTTAATAATGTTCTAAGTAGTGCAAGTAACGCGATGGACCCTCTAGAAGACAACAAACCTTAACTCGATTATGTGACCGTCTTGAACTGCCCTTTGAACCTTAGGGTTTGAGGCAGTACGGCGTGCCACATGTGAGGCGTTGGCTTGACCCTTCTACGGCTGGACCGTTGGTACTGAGGCATGAACTGGATGTTTTAAACTTGTTTCATGTGTTGAGCTGTTTCGGGAAAACTTGGGTGTTTGAATGTTCGATCGGAAAGTTTAACATTTTCTATTTATCTGGAATGGGATACAATAATTGGAATTCACAAGTAGTTATGAGATAACTGAATGAATGTTATAAACATAGCACTTTAGTCTCACTTGATCGGTTGCCACGGAATTTTGATGTGATCAAAAGTCCGTCGCAATCACGTAGCGTACGCGGATACTCGCCGGGTAAACTTAATAGACATCCACACCCCAAAGCCCCGACCAAGTGACTGTAGGAGAACCCCGTCGCCGAAAGCATCCGTTCGGGTGCTCGCGGCAGCGGTGTTCCGCCTTGGTGCACTTCGTCGACGGCATCGGGGGTGCGGCCGCCTACTAAAGTTTGCGACGAGCATTCGATCATGATGTCGGGAATCTTGTTTAATTGCCCGACTTGATGTTGAAAAGAGTTTTCGATAATGAGACAAAAATGCGGGGTTTATAATTGTTAGGCATGCGATGTCTAAGGAATTCATTTGATTAGGCATGCGATGTCTAAGAAGGTTGCGGATTCCAACTGTTGTAGTTTTACACTTTCTTTTCTATGACCGTAAGTGTAATATGTGATATCGCCGGTTTCGTTGCTATATGTCAACGACAATTGGGATGCGCATATTTACTTACGTTGATGACATGTGATGTTATGTGTTGCTGGATATGTTATATTGGATCGTCGTGTACGAATAGCCGGGGGTTTTTATGTGAGATGAGTGTTTTTCATTTTCATTCATGTAAAAACTTGTATGTAATATTCTTTTATTGGGGCACTTCCAGGTTGCGGAAGATGTCACCATTTGTATATTATTTACTTTTCCGCACTAGGATAGACCCAAGGAGGAGGGCACAAGTAACCGGGTTCTGGTGTCCAGTGGGAGACCAACTCGAGGAGTCGAGTCCGGGTCTCCTAACTCTAGAATTGGTAGGGTTGCTTGCCGCTCTCGTAGGGGTCTAGGGGTGTGGGTTTGGCTATTCATCACGACCGTGGAATCCGTGTTTTATACTGGCTCATATTGAAAACACGGACGTCCTAGAATATCCAATATTTCATATGTTTCTTCTGCTGCGATATCTGTGATGTGATCATGTGATGTTCTGTGATGGATACAGTATATAGTATGTATGATATATTATATAGATGTTACTTATGTTTTACACCTGCGCTAGCCCTGCCCCACTCTGCCGTTAGTTACCTAACCTAACGGTGCATGAGGGGACATCGAGGCGAATGCGGATGGCATAAGTGTACATCGTATTTATCTGTGATGTTTAGGTGATTAAATGATGGGACTTCATTAATGTGATTAATGAAATAAAAGAAACCTAAGATGTTGTAGAATCGAATTTCAAAAATAAAACAGGTAGTTACAGTTCTTGCTTTGCACAGCGGTATATGTGATATATCCTGCACCTTATTCGATGAGGAAAGGACCGAGATCCCTTCACCGGGAGTGACTCCTTTAGCAATAACTGGCAGATGCTACACACTCGGTTTGTCTTTTGATTGCTTTTAAGAGTTTTGCTTCGCACAGTGATATATATGATATATCCCGCACCTCATTCGACGAGGAAAGGGCCGACGATCACTTCACCGGGAGTGACTCCTTTAGCAAAACTACAAAAGCCTCAAAAACACTCCATTTTAAACTTCATTTGATTCTACAACGATATCAAGTTCATTACGCAATAGGTTTTCAGAAAAACCTGTCGTAGCCCTCCGTCATTTCAGATAAGTAGTAGTTAGTATTCGTGCTACGTTTGTTGGCCTGCGTCAAGGCGTAGTGTGCGGTAGCTAACTAGTATTTATCTGTTTATGCATATGATGCAGATTGGATTAGGGTAGTCGTGCGACTTTGTTGGCCTGCGTCAAGGGTCGTACGGGTGGGTTTAATTCAATCAGAAAATGACGGGTTGAACTTGACTAGCGCACTATGGTTTGTTGGCCTGCGTCAAGGTCATAGGACGTTAGGGGCAAAATATTATCGGGAATTTCAAGTGTTGAAATTTGCAATGAGATTGCATACCTTCTATGAGATAGTTGGATCCCGATACCCGCTGCGAGTAAGAGTTACTCCTGGGAGAGTTTTACACATTACAATTAGCCGATCAAGTAGGTGTCTAGAAAGGTGTTAACGAGGTTACGCCTCTGGGAAAACGAGGTTTACATTAATTAGATTCGTGCGAAAACACGGGGGACCTCCCTCAAAGTACCGACACTGGCCTGGCTGAAAGATTGGCGAACTTGTAGCGTGTAATTAATCCCGGCTAGTCTTTCCTTTTAAGGTTTGAAGGAAGATTTGATAAAAACAGTGGGAGCCATCCTGATTAGATAAAATAATAACCAATCTATTCTTGAAAGAGCGCATGCTGAGTGTTTTCTTCTCTCTCTCTCCAGGTAGCGACCATATCACGCCTTAATCAAGATAATAATACGGAATATTGACCGAACCCGCTTGTTATACTGAGCTGGGGAACATTGGTCCCGCTCCAACTTATAATTGTTATAAGACAGAGCAGGAAATTGGGGAATACCAGATTTCCCGTGCCGCCCAAACGAAGAAAGTGCATCTGATGCATCTTCTTCGGGTGTGTTCATTACAAAGAACTGTTTCTCAGTATCCTCCGCATCCTGGGTATATGATACCGGATCAGGATCCCAGATATGTAATCTGTTACATAGGGCTACAAAAAGGTAGAAAAACTGAGAACGGGTGATAAGTTTCATGAGACAGAGAACGGGGCAAGTGTTGCAGCCAAGTCTGTTGGTCACTGTCACCCTGTATGACCAGTACATTGATTCTGAACGAATGTTATTAGATACCGAACCTGATATACAAAATCATATCAGTCTCTTTATAAGTAAAGAAATGATAAAAATTTTTATTGATGGATAATCTTTTGAACATTTCCTATATCAAAAGTTGATCGGTTCAGGCACGTTATCTAAAAGCATTGATGTTCTAAATCAAACTACAGTTCTTAGTATATGGAACACACACAAGAGGAAGAGTTCAGAAATGAACGAATCCTTCTTGAGGCATTGTAGACTAGGTCATATCAATGCGACCCGACCAGCTGAAGTTACATGTAGATGCATATTTAAATTAGTTTGAATTTACATCTTATGAAACTTGCCAGTCATGTCACAGAGATAAGATGACCATAGCTCCGTTTACTGGAAACAGAGAAAGAGTTAGTGAACTCTTGGGATGATACATGTTGATGTATGTAAGGTCCCCTGTCTACACATGCCAAGACCGGTTCCATGTACTTCATTACATTCTCTGATAATCTCTTTAGATTCAGACATATGTTCTTGTTGAAACACAAGTCCGAACCTTTTTAGATATTCACAGAATATAAGTTAGAAGTAGAGAACCAAAACGGGTATAAGTATTATGTCCTTTGATGAGATCAAGGAGAAGAATACTTGAGCACGAAATTCTTGGACTTTTCTAAAGGAGAATGAGATTTTCTCTCAGCATTACTCCTCCGTATACACCATAGCACGATGGTATATCGGGACGGAGCAATTGCACCCTATTCGATATGGTGCGCTCTATGATGAGTAATACTGAGTTACCTGTTTCCTTTTTGGGAGTTATGCACTTGAGAAGCTGCATACCTATTGAATAGGGTTCAAATCAAATCAGTTGCCTATCATTTCATATGTGATATGATAAGGGAAGAGCCCATATCTTAAGTTGGTTAAGATTTGGGGTTGTCCGGCCCATGTCTAAAAGCAAAATCCGGACAGGCTCGAGGCAAGGTCTGTTATGTAGAACTGGAAATGTTCCATCTATACAAACTGTAGCTGATGATTTGAAAGAACCAAAGGATTCAATAGTTACCAACGAACCTCAGCTTCTCCGCCGATCTAGTAAGGTTCCTCACCCGCCTGAGAGATACTTCGGTTACTCTATGACAGTGGGAGCGAGGATTGCATCATGAGATGATGACCCAACTAGTTTCGAGCTGGCCATCAGGAGTGGGTCTCTGTAAGAATGGCTGGATGCTTAGCGATCTGAGATGGAATCCATGTACACCAACAAAGTATGGACTTTGGTTGCTATATCTGAAGGGTTAAATCCCCATCAGGAGCAAGTATATCTTGAGAAGATTACATGGTGTAGATGGAAAAGTTGAGACTTTCAAAGCTAGACTTGTTAAAGCTTTTCGTCATCGACCAGGCCTGGATAATGATGAAACCTTTTCAAGTGGCTATGCTTAAGTCCATCCAGATCCTACTTACCATGGCTACATACCATGACTACGATATCTGGCGGTTGGGTGTCATGACTGCTTTTCTAAATGATGTTTTAGAAGAGAACGTCTATAAGTACACAGCCAGAGGGCTTCGTAGACAGTGGGAGCAGCGGAAACGTGTACAAGATGCTTTATAGGATAAAGCAGGTATCGCGGAGTTGGAACATCTGTTTTGATGTGTTAGTCAAAGAGTTTGACATCATCAAAATGGTAGATGAACCTTGTATAAACAAAAAGGTAGTAGGGAGTATAGTGCCGATCCTCATAGAGTACGTGGATGACATGCTCTTGATAGGGAAGGAGTTTCCTATGCTACGCTCGGTCAATCTCCGCTTATCACAATGATTCTCCATATAGGATCAAGATGATACCTCCTAAATCCTGGGTTTTAGATCTATGAGATAGATCTAATTGGCTGTTAGGATTCTCACTAGTTGTTGTGAGATGGTATCAACCGATCCTGGGGAGAATCACTGGAAGGGTTCCAGGGATGATAAGGACGACTGAAAGTCAGTCACAGGCATTGTCTTTACCATCAGTAAATGGACGGTATATTGGAAGTGTTCCAAGCTAGATACCGTGGCATACTAGACGATAAAGGCTCGATACATCGCTACTTAAGATGCTACCAAAGAGGCAGTCTGGATGTATATTTGTTCATGAGATGAACTTAGTTCCTCCCATTGTGTGACAATGGAGTTGTGGCTTATGCCAAGGTACGTCCATCCCATCAGTGATCCAGACATATTCTGAGGCAGCATCACCTGATCATGGAGATAGTTGATCTCTAGGGAGATCGAGGTTAGGAGAGTAGACTCAGAGGACAACACGGCGGATCCACTCACGAAGGCCAATTCCCAGAGAGACTTTTATGTGGTGGTTGAGTATGAGATACTACAACCACTGCTATCAGATGGCCCTAGTGCAAGTGGGAGATTGTTAGTTATATGTATGCCCTAGAGGCCATTACTATACATAGGATGTATATTGTAGTGGATGCTTGGACATATATAGGGAGGACTTTCTTGCTCGACATGATAGTATGCTATCTGGTTGCACTTTACCTTAACGTGTACACTGATTGTCTCTCTGTTACATGTTGGTAAAGCCCTTAGGATGTGTACTTGACTACCTGGACTATGATGCAGATCATACTAGTGGGGACATGGTAGTCCATAAGTACATCCTTCAAGGTCCCTAGTCGTGGGTGTATCGAGACGGGGCATCGATATACCAGAGTAGACTAGCGTATACCTTCTCGACCCATACAGATGGGCGATGGATGATCCCATATCCATTGGTGTTTGACATCAGAGATGATATACGGGTGCTCAGTGGAGACTGGGTACACTGGACGGACTCGCCGAGAACTCCCAGATGGTATTATACCTTACGTCAGATGGCAGTTCTCTGGTGACACTGTTATAGAGTAGTCTGTTGACCCGAGATCGTAATAGAGTCTTGTGTGATTCCCACTGTGCTTTGATTTCCACCTTACCACGTCCAAGAGGGCATGCAAAACGGTGGTTTTTGGGTACAGTCCCGAATCACATGGAGGCAATGAGCGATAGGAGGGGATTCGTCTCTCCCGGTATAGGAAGTTGATGTTGCGCTGTGTTTGATTGGCTATAACCGGAAATCCCTGGCCAGGGTTGCTGAGATTTACTGGTAAGTGTTATCAGTAGTTTCTCGAACTGTTATAGACATCATATCGACACGACTTATCGAGCTGCTGGGGTCTGACGTTCACCACCCCTAGGTGAGATATGCGATATATCAGACGATCAGACCGGACTGTACGGTAATTGTTACTGGTTGGATTCACAGGAGTGTGAGCGGGCTTGCTCGTCGATCTTCTGATCGCTCAATACCCGAGTGGCCGTTACGTTTAGCAGACCGCTTGCGGCTTGTGGGTGTTTGATATGATCATCACCTGCTGCCAGCGTATTGACGAGTCTTTAGAGTCCTACATAGAGGTTTCCTGGCTCAAGTGAAACGAAATAGGAGCGCATATGGGATATGTGCGGGACCGAGAATAATGCGTGTATGTGATACCGTATTCTATTCTCGCGATGAATGTTTCGATTGGTTGTATGCGATATAA
Organism: Agapanthus africanus; assembly: GCA_030015575.1. Taxonomy (NCBI): domain Eukaryota; kingdom Viridiplantae; phylum Streptophyta; class Magnoliopsida; order Asparagales; family Amaryllidaceae; genus Agapanthus; species Agapanthus africanus. The sequence goes on from CM057342.1 coordinate 631,161,255, forward strand.
CCTAGTTATCGAATCAAGGATTGATTCGATAAGCCGATACATTGGATATTAGTCGGTTATATGCGATATGACCGGATCGTTAAATCAAGTGTTGATTTAATGATTTAATGCATAATTATATATTTGATATATTACTTTTCATTAACTAGTATTGGTTCACTTTAAATGGATTTTCTTACTTGTAGTTCACAAGTTGTATATGTGATATACTTTTGTGCACTTGATTGTATCATGTTTGATGATACATTCTTACTTAAGTTTTGTGTAAAGATTAAACCATGGTTATTTAAATGGTTAGGGTTTTGTTTTTCATATCTTTTTATTCATTTATTTATTATGGAAAAGATAATGAACAAAATGGTTTCTTTCTTTGTTTCTTTCATGAAGCTTGTTGAAGCTTCATGAAGCTTTGACCAAGTGACCATTTTGTCTTCTTCTTTTAACCCTAACCATTCATATAACCTTAGTTAATTCTCTACACTTGACTATGGTTAAATATATGATAAGTATTATTTTCTTTTAACTTATCATAAGATTATCATCATCTTCTTCTTCTTCTTCACAAGAAGAAAAGCTTGCTTCATCAATGGTGATTTGAGCAAAAGTGTGAGAAATCCAATTCTAAAGTGAACCCACCTCCTATTTCTTCATCCTCTACCTATTGCCAAGTAGTATAGGGTGTTTTCTTCACAAGTTTCATGACTTGGTGAAGTTGGAGCTTGATGTAGTGATGCCTCGACGTAGATCATCTTCGGCATCGAAGCCGACGACCAAGCCCGCCCATTTCTCCGATGAAGACGACACTAGAGTCCAAGATCCGATTTGTACAGCGGAGGGACGTCTACACGGAGCTATGGAGGTGGAGGACCGGATATACAAAGGTTGTATTTCCGTTCTTTTAGTTAAGTTGTTATCTAGTTGCATGTTTCGCCTAAAATCTAGTTAACGATCCGTATTAGGGTTTCTCGGCACTTGTAATTTTTGAAATTGGCATGGTTGATGCCTTGTGAGACCTCATTAGAGTGCCTAGGAACCCTACTGAAGGGATCTCAACACGGAGCTTAAGAAATGAAAGACTGGATCTACAAAGGTTGTAATCCCTCTCACTTAGTGTTAAAGAGTTTAACTTGCTTGTTTTCACCTAAACTCTAGTTTAAATATCCGGCTTTGGGTTGTTCGGCACGGCTAAATTTTAAATCGGGCATGGTTGATGCTTCGTAGACCCTTGTGTGTGTGCCTAGAAACCCTACAGTGGTATCAGAGCCAAGCTAGAGATTTAGGCGAAGTCTGAGCGAAGTTTAAAGTCCGATCGAACCCGGATACCCCGATACGAACCCTTCTCTGGACAATTTTCAAAAATGTGATTTTTTATGAATTAAAAATGCTCAGAAAATTAAGCAGGAAAAACTAAGAATTACTGTGAAGTACGGCCTACTAATGCACTTATATGACCGCGGAACCGCGGCCAAACCAAGGGTTTGGCGGCGGTTCCGGGGCCAAAATTATGACTTAGTCCCTCATACTTCATATATTTATTCTTAGGTCCTTTCTTATCATTTTTTTTCTGGGAATTTTTAATTCCACTCAAGTGTTGAGTTTTCTAGGGTTGTATTGGGGACTCGTTGATTCGATCGGATAATTTAACTTTGTTTAGTTTGTCCGGGTAATTTTTAGATCGTGTTAAAAAGTTCAACCGGATATCAATAACTCACTTTTCCCCTGCCTGAAAATTTCCAAGCGTTGGATTTTTTCGTAGTTTAGAAACGTTCTAAGTCATGCAAGTAACGCGGTGGACCCTCTAGAAGACAACAAAGCTTAACTCGATTATGTGACCGTCTTGAACTGCCTCTGAACCTTAGGGTTTGTGGCAGTACGGCGTGCCACATGTGAGGCGTTGGCTTGACCCTTCTACGTCAGGACCATTGGTACTGTGGCATGTGATGGATGTTTTTAAACTAATTTCAAGTGTTGAGAACTATTTGGGAAAACTTGGATGTTTGATTATTCGATCGGAAAGTTTAACATTGTCTATTTATCTGGAATATGATACAATATTTGGAATCCACATGTAGTTATGAGATAACTAATTTGAATGTTATAAATCTAGCAGTTCAGTCTCAATTGATCGGTTGCCACAGGATTTTGATGCGATCAAAAGTTCGTCGCAATCACGTAGCGTACGCGGATACTCGCCGGGTAAACTTAATAGATAGCCACGCCCCATAGCCCCGACCAAGTGACTATAAGAGAACCCCGTCCCCGAAAGCATCCGTTCGGGTGCTCGCGGCAGCGGTGTTCTGACGTAGTGCACTTCGTCGACGGCATCTGGGGGTGCGGCCGTCTACTAAAGTTTGCGACGAGCATTCGATCAGGATGTCGGGAATTTTGTTGAATTGCCCGACTTGATATTGAAAAGAGTTTTCGATAATGAGACTAAAATGCGGGGTTTATAATTGTTAGGCATGCGATGTTTAAGGAATTCATTTGGTTAGGCATGCGATGTCTAAGGAGGTTGCGGATTACAACTGTTGTAGATTTACACTTTCTTTTCAGTGACCGTAAGCGTAGTATGTGGTGTATCGCCGGCTTCGTTGCTGTACATCAACGACAATCGGGATACGCATACTTGTTTACGTTGATGATATGAGATATTATGTGTTGCTGTGATATGTTATATTGGATCATCGCGTTCTGAATAGCCGATGGTTTTATGTGAGATGAAAGTTTTTCTTTTTCATTCATGTAAAATTCATTTGTATGTAATATTCTTTTATTGGGGCACTTCCGGGCTGAGGATGATGTCACCGTTGTATATTATTTACTTTTCCGCATTAGGTGGACCCAAGGCGGGGATCATAAGTAACCGGGTTCTGGGGTCCAGTGGGAGACCATCTCGAGGAGTCGAGACCGGGCCTCCTAACCGTAGAATTGGCAGAGTTGCTTGCCGCTCTCGTAGGGGTCTAGGAATGTGGGTTTGGCTATTCATCGCGACCGTGGAATCCGTGTTTTATACAGGCTCGTATTGAAAAGACGGACATCCTAGTATATCCAATATTTCATATATGTTCTTCTGCTGCAATGTTCTGTGATGAGATCATATTACTGCCTGAGACGAATGTTTATATTATATATATGAGATATATGTTATATTGCAGATTACGTTTCAAATGTGATGCTTGTGAAGCATAATAAAATGGAACTTCATTAATGAGATTAATGAAACTAAAAGAAACCTAAGATGTTGTAGAAACTTGTTTAAAAACTGGTAGCTCTAGTTTTTGCTATGCATAGCGGTGTTCCTTATAGAACATCCAACACTTTATTCGATAAGGAAAGAGCCGAAATCCCTTTACCGGGAGTAACCTCTTTAGTGAAACTAGCAGATGCTACAAACTCAGTCTGTCTTTTGATTGCTTCTATAGTTCCTGCTTTGCACAGCGGCATTTGTGAAATATCCTGCACCTTATTCGATGAGGAAAGAGCCGACGATCCCTTCACCGGGAGTGACCTCTTTAGCAAAACTAGAAAAGCCTCAAAAACACTCCATTTAAAATCACTCGATTCTACAACGATATCAAGTTCATTACACAAAAGGTTTTCTTAAAAACCTGTCGTAGCCCTCCGTCATTTCAGATAAGTAGTATTTAGTATTCGTGTTGCGTTTATTGACCTCTGTCAAGACGTAGTGTGCAGTAGCTGATTAGTGCTTATCTGTATAAACATATGATGAGATTGATTTAGGGTAGTCGTGCGACCTTGTTGACCTCTGTCAAGGGTTGTGCGGGTGGGTTTACTTCAATCAGGAAATGACGGGTTGAACTTAACTAGCAGCCTATGGTTTGTTGACCTCTGTCAAGGTCATAGGACGCTTGGGGGAAATATTATTGGGAATTTCAAGTGTTGAAATTTGCAATGAGATTGCATACCTTCTATGAGATAGTTGGATCCCGATGCCCGCTGCGAGTAAGAGTTACTCCTATGAGAGTTTTACACATTACAATTAGCCGATCAAGTAGGTGTCTAGAAAGGTGTTAAAGGGGTTATGCCTCTGGGAAAACGAGGTTTACTTTAATTAGGTTCGTGCGAAAGCACGAGGGACCTCCCTCAAAGTACCGACACTGGCCTGGCTGAAAGATTGTCGAACTTGTAGCGTGTAATTAATCCCGACTAGTCATTCCTTTTAGGGTTTGAAGGAAGATTTGAGTAAAACAGCGGGAGACATCCTGATTAGATATATTAGATAACCAATCTAATCTTGCAAGAGCATACGCTGAGTGTTTTCTTCTCTCTCTCTCTCCAGGTAGCGATCATATCACGCCTTAATCAAGATAATAAAACGGATGTTTTGACCGAACCCGCTTGTTATACTGCACTAGGGAACGTTGGTCCTGCTCCAACTTATAATTGTTATCAGACAGAGCAGGAAATTGGGGAATACCAGATTTCCCGTACCGCCCAAACAAAGAAAGTGCATGTTGATGCATCATCTTCGGGTGTGTTCATTATAGAGAACTGTTTCTCAGTATCCTTTATGTCATGGGTATGAGATACCGGATCAGGATCCCGCATATGTAATCTGTTACATGGGCTACAGATAGGTAGAGAACTAAGAAAGGGTGATAAGTTTCATGAGATAGAAAACGGTGCAAGTGTTGCAGCCAAGTCTGTTGGTCACTATCACCCTGTATTACCAGAATACATTGATTCTGAATGAATGTTATTAGATACCGAACCTGATATACAACATCATATCAGTCTCTTTATTAGTAAAGAAAGGATATAATTTTGTATTGTTGGATAATGTTTTGAACATTTCCTATATCAAGAGTTGATCGGTTCAGGCACGTTATCTAAAAGCATAGACGTTCTAAATCAAACAACAGTTCTTAACGTACAGAACACACACAAGAGGAAGAGTTCAGAAATGAATGAAACCTTCTTGAGGCATTGTAGACTAGGTCATATCAATGCGACCCGACTAGCTGAAGTTACATAAAGATGCATATTTAAATTAGTTTCAATTTACATCTTGTGAAACTTCCCGGTCAAGTCACAAAGATAAGATGACCACAGCTCTGTTTATTGGAAACAGAGAAAGAGTTAGTGAACTCTTGGTATTGATACATGCTGATGTATGAAAGTCCCCTGTCTACACATGCCAGGATCGGTTCTTTGTACTTCATTACATTCTCTGATGATCTCTCAAGATTCAGACATAAGTTCCTGTTGAAACACAAGTCCGAAGCTTTTGAGATAATCACTGAATATAAGTTAGAAGTAGAGAACCAAAAACGGGTATAAGTATTATGTCCTTTGATGAGATCAAGGAGGAGAATACTTGAGCACGGAATTTCTGGACTGTTCTAAAGGAGAATGAGATTCTCTCTCAGCATTAATCCTCCTTATACACCACAGCACGTCGGTGTATCGGGGCGGAGCAATCACACCCTATTTGATATGGTGCGCTCTATGATGAGTACTACTGAGTTTCTTATTTCCTTTTAGGAGTTATGCACTTGAGAAGCTGCATACCGATTGAATAGGGTTCCAATCAAATCAGTTGCCTACCACTTCATATGTGATGTGGAAAGGAAAGAGCCCATATCTTAAGTTTGTTAAGATTTGGGGTTGTCCGGCCTATGTCTAAAAAGCAAAATCCGGACAAGCTCGAGGCAAAGTCAGATTTGTGGAAGTTTGTTGGATATCCCAAGCATATGCAAGGGAATATCTTCTACCTAATCGAGGAACAAAAATGTTTTGTTTCTCAACATGCCACCTTTGTGAAAGAGAATTTCTTGTGAAGAAATTAGTGGTCATAAGGTAGAACTGGAAGGAGTTCCAGCTATACAAACTACAGCAGATGATTTGGTAGAACCAAAGGATTCAATAGTAACCAACGAACCTCAGCCTCTCCGCCGATCTAGTAGGGTTCCTCACCCACCTGAGAGATAGTTCGGTTTCTCTATGACAGTAGGAGCGAGGATTGCATCATGAGATGATGACCCAACTAGTTTCGAGCTGGCCATCAGGAGTGAGACTCTGTAAGAATGACATGATGCTTATCGATCTGAGATGGAATCCTTATACACCAACAAAGTATGGACTTTAGTTGCTTTATCTGAAGGGTTAAATCCCCATCAGGAGCAAGTATATCTTGAGAAGATTACTTGGTGTACATGGAAACGTTAAGACTTTCAAAGCTATACTTAAGTCCATCCAGATTCTACTTGCCATGACTACGATATCTGGCGGTTGGGTGTCATGACTGCTTTTTAAATGTTGATTTGGAAGAGAGCGTCTATAAATACACAGCCAGAGGGCTTCGTAGACAGTAGGAGCAGGGGAAACGTGTGCAAGATGTTTTATGTGATAAAGCAGGCATTGCGGAGTTGGAACGCCTGTTTTGATGTGATAGTCAAAGAGTTTGACTTCATCAAAATGGTAGATGAACCTTGTATATATAAAAAATTAGTAGAGAGTATGGTGGTAATCCTTATAGAGTACGTGGATGACATACTGTTGATAGGGAAGGAGTTTCCTATACTACGCTCGGTCAATCTCCGCTTATCACAAAGATTCTCCATATAGGATCAAAATGATACCTCCTAAATCCTGGGATTTGGATCTATGAGATAGATCTAATTGGATGTTAGGATACTCACTAGTTGTAGTGAGATGGCATCAATCGATCCTGGGGAGAATTACTGGAATGGTTCCAGGGTAATAAGGACGACTGAATGTCAGTCGCAGGCATTGTCTTTACCCTCAGTGGAGGGACGGTATGTTGGAAGAGTTCCAAGCTACATACCGTGACTTACTAGACGATTAAAGGCAAGATACATCGCTACCAAGGATGCTACCAAAGAGCCAGTCTGGATATATAAGTTCATGAGATGAACTTCGTTCCTACCATTATGTGACAATGGAGTTGTGGCTTTTGCCAAGGAACCCCTCGTCCCATCAGAAATCCAGATATAATTCTTAGGCAGTATCACCTGATCATGGAGATGGTTGATCTCCAGGGAGATTGAGATTAGGTGTAACAACCGAGTCCAGTTCGACAAGTTTCTGTTACCGTATGCGTGTTATGTGGCATTTATTTTATTTATCTTAATTGACTGTTGCTAGTTATAAATTTTACCCCGACAATTCATTTCTGCATATAAAAATCTAAGGCATCTAAAATGAAATTAAAAATACTTGTCATGGCCTGCTTGACACCACTAACCCCATGGTAGCGTCCTTGCACCGTGTTCTCGTCCCGTCCAGGGAAACGGACGCGCTTGGACGGTTACACGCACGTGCGTGCGTCCGTTCTTGGGGGTATGCTTTTTAATTTTAAAACACTTCTTTTTAATTTTTGGAACCCGCCAATAATTTTCATATTTCAAATTAAATTTTTGGACCCGATCCGGACGCAATTTGGAAATATTTTGTATTTACGCCAAATCCTTTTTTTCTAAATTTTTACACCAGAAAATAATTTCCCTATTTTAAATCCCTTAAGAAAATCTTTTCCCCAACTCCCTCAGCCTATCACAGATTTTCTTTAACCAACGATTTTATTTTTTGATAACCCTCGAAATCTTTACAAACTTCTCCCAACAATTTTTCCATCATCCAATCACAATTCTCTACTCCTCGTCCCGGGCCCCACCGCCTCATTCTCTCTCTCTCCCTTTTCCTTCTCTCTCTCTCTTATTCATTCTCAATCACATCCCATGAGACTCTCTCTCTCTCCTCCTCTTTCTCTTCCTCTCTCTCTCTCAAGCCTCTCTCTCTCCTTTCGTAATTCCCTCTCTCTTCTCTCGCGGTGGGTTTTGGTCCAAACACCGCCCTCCTGCCTTACGGTCACCGTCCGCTTCTTCTTCTCTTTCTTCTATATTTTAGCCGTGCGCCATGAACCCATCAAGGAAAACCCTAACCCTATATTTGTTCCCGCTCGGCAACCCTCGTCGACGTCCTCTCCATATCCCCTCGCAACCCTCACCTTCATCTTCTCTTCTTCTTCCTCCTTATCTCCGGAGGCCGTGCACTCTGCACCCAAGAAATACCTACTCGCATCATCTCATCCCATCGCCGCCGACCATCCTAGCCATCGCCGTCTCTCTTTCTCTCCTCTCTCTCATCTGTTCTTCTCCCCTTTACGTGAACCCTGCACACCCCTATACCTGAAAACCCTAGTGCAACTCAACCGAACCCTAACAGCAAGACCCCATCGCCGGAGCTCCGTTCGCCGACGTTGACCCCTTCACATCACCCCTCTGCAACCACAGGAAACCACTACGGTAAGCCCTCTCTCATACTTCTCTTCCTCCATTCCTTTTCTCCATTCTTTCTCTTCTTTCTTTATGTCTTGCTTCCCATTTTTAACTGTTCTTTTGTTGCCGGAATTCCGTCGTGCCGATGACGCTTTTCCGACGATCCAGCGAGGAACTCTGACCCGCGTGGTTCCACTGTTTGTCATTCGGACTTATTCCATGCACCGGGCGTGCGTCGCGACTTTTCCCCGCCGACGCGTAACGTTCCGTTTTCCGTCTCGTGACCCATCAAGGCAAGTTAATCTTGCTACATGCTACTATAATATCTATATATATTTATTTCATGTTTAAGACTGTAAATGGAATCTAAGGCTGTTAATCTTCATTATTGTATTTCGAGGTCAGAATATATCATGGTGGACTCAGATCTTAAATCATAATTCGTTGCATGTTAGAGCACCATATTGTATACCCACATCCGTGTTTAATTTGGTTACTAATTAACTGCAGAACTCCTAGCACCTTTAAATAGCTTCTACCCCGAATACCCAGTGGCATTAATTGAACGTATTTTATATATCATTGCATCTCTAGAGTATTTAGTACGTATTAGCATGATTTTAACATTCATATGTGTTTTGCTGTATTCCAGTAAGGTTGAAACCATCTATCAAATACAAACTGATAACTATGCATCTACTTACCTTAATCTGTACCAGATTGCATTTCACGTTATAAATTCCAGTGTGTTAATTCTGTTAGTACACATGTTTGTTCCGTATGCCATGATTATGCTAGTTTGATTTTGAGCACCCACGTGATATCTTGTACACGCTGACATGACCTGCTACAACTATTACTTAATATAACATGGTACCGTACACCCCTGACATGACATGACACCTTTATACATTACCTGGCTTGACCTGATGTACCAAGGCTTGACCCGTTACCTGATCTTGTGTCTAAAGCCAACAAACCTGACATATTGTCCTCACGGACCGTTCCTGTTGTCTGTCCAGACAAACCTGCTTTTACCTGATCCTGTGTTGGCATTAATTCTTGATTACTGAATACCTCACTTGACATACATAACTTGGGGGTATGGGGAAATCAAAGGTGAAACCTGACTTGTAACTCAATAGTTCGATACCTGTTCTGATCAGTCTTACGGGCTAGGCCAGCCCCGGAATGATGATGCTAACATCACTCGCCTATACCTGCTACCTTTTACTGCCTAGCGGCACGTCTCGGTTTCAGCCCGAGGGTCTGTAGACCGTGGTCCCGGGCATGCACGGGATACTATTGAGTTACACCGATGATTCATCAATTTGATTTCAAAGACTTTAGAGTAGAAAACCCAATAGAACAGTTTAGTTTATTCACTGCACATTACCCTGTACTGCCTGATTTTTATTACTGTTACACCTGTTTCATTCATATTTATATATTGCATTGCTTGTTACTCTGTTACACTTCATTACTTGATGACATGACGCGCTGACGTCTGGGTTTTGCATGGCCCAGATTCTGTACCGTTGCTGCAGTCCGAGTAGGAGTACTTCAGCCAGCAGGCTGAGCTGTGAGTTCCAGTAGTAGTTAGTTCCTTTATTTTTTTTGCAGTTTATTCCTGATGTGAGCCCGCATTATGGGACAGACATTCCAGTTATTGTGTATTGGATCTTTTGCTTCCGCACTTTTATTATTCTTGACTCATGTTATCTTGGCTTATGGACATGTTTTAGATAGTTTTATTTTGTTCTTGATATCTCTACAGCTGTAATGTGACTGTGGATGGATACTTTCTACCCACAGGTAGCTTGGTTGGCTATGTCACGTGCCCAATTTAGCGTACTCTGAGAAGCGGGGCGTGATATGATTTTTTTGGTATTAGAGCTATAGCTTAGTCGGGTTGATTCTTTTATAGTTGGGTATTGTACCCAATACACGAATCAGAACACCCGTATTTAGGAAACATGTCCTGCCACCTTGCCGTTTTACCGTTCTTGAATCAAGTTCTTCCTGATTATATCTTTTACGATGTGCAAACTTCCTTTGCATATCGACTCAAAACCTGATTCCTTATTATCTCTAAGACTTAGGCGACTTGGATGGAGTTATGTAATTGTGGCTATGATACCGCGGCATAGTTATAATGCGGTACTCTATTTAAGTAACTTAGAGTTCTAGCCTTGATTCATATCCTTGATCTACATTTTGAATTTGTATCATACTAATCCTATTTGGTATCTTGGTTGCAGTATCATGGAAGCCAGAGACCTACAATCGTACCAGAAGTGTATGGATGATGCTACTTTGCTTGGAGTAATTCGTGACTTGCTTGAGGACCACAAGCAGCAGACCAAGCTGAAACCGGCGTCTGCACTAAACCAAACGTCCGTACGTAGAAGTATTCCGGTTAACAGGCGCAGCGTCGCACCAATGAAGAAAACAATTGTGGTTGATCGGAAGAGGAGCGTGATTTGTAACTACTGCCATATACACGGACATGTGCATAGAGATTGCCGTAGGAAACAAGGACTCTGTTTGGTTTGTGGATCGGCGGATCACACTATCCATGTTTGTCCGTCGAAACTTCATAAGGAAGAGAATGTTCCGAGGCCAGTGTTACCCAAGATAAGGGGAAGGATGTTGTGCGGCTTCTGCCTACGACCGAGTCAATATCGAAAAGTTTGTCGTAAGAGGCTTGGACTTTGTCTGAGTTGTGGATCAGAGGATCACACCATTGTTAATTTTCCGTCAAGGCTAAGATTGAAGGAGGATACTCGGGAGCAACCGTAAGAGCAGCTTCCAGATCAGGAGCAGTTAATCCGGAGAGCTAGTCAGACTCAAGCTTTTCCCCTGATGGCTGAAAAGGCTAAACCTTCAGAGGAAGTCATTTCAGGTACCCTATTAGTTCATGGTTTTCTCGCATTAGCGTTATTTAATTCTAGTGCATCCCATTGATTTATGTCGTCCAAGTTTATTGCTGTACACTCGATGACTTTCACGACCCTGTTTAATTTTTGCGACATACACACTGGAAATGGGAAAATCATAACTAGTATAGGGTGTAAGGTTGGTTGCGGACGGGAGCTATTGCAGAGGTCTAGGAAGTGTTATTGGTAGAATTGATGTAGTCTTGGGAATGGAATTTCTCGACACTTTCCACGCTCACATTGAGGGTAGAGTGAAGAAAGCGAATCTCCAGATTCCCGGATACCCAGAGGTTGTCTAGGGGACGCAGTTCTGTCGGGCCAGTCGAGTTTAGGGCTAGGCCGACAAATAATATTCTTGCATCAATGGAGGTTGATGAAAGTGAAGAGCCAGCTGTTGTTCATGATTTTATGGATGTGTTTGAAGATATATCGGGATTACCGCTGAAGCGAGACGTGAAGTTCGCAATTGATCTTATTCCTGGTGCAGCGCCAGTATCCAAAGCGTATTATCCAATGGCACCAGTGGAGTTGGAAGAAGTCAAGAAACAGGTTGCTGAATTGCTTGAGAAGGGTTGGATTCGAAGCAGTAACTCGCCTTGGGGAGCTCCAGTTCTTCTAGTTAAGAAGAAGGATGGCACGAGAAGAATGTGCATCGACTATCGAGAATTAAACCGGGTGACTATTAAGAACAAGTACCCGATCCCTCGCATTGGCGAACTTTTTGAGCAGCTTAGTGGCGCGAGGGTATTCTTGAAGCTGGATTTGCGATCCGGATATCATCAGGTCCGAGTGAAAGCAGAAGATATTTGCAAGACGGCGTTCCGAACTCGGTATGGACATTACGAGTACTTAGTGATGCCTTCGGAGTGACGAATGCACCGGCGATATTCATGGACTTGATGAACCGAATCTTTTCACCATTCTTGGACCAGTTTATTATGGTATTCACTGATGATATTCTGGTTTACTCGAAGAGTTTTGAAGAGCATGCTGAGCATTTGAAGATCGCACTGCAGACGTTGAGACATGAGAAGTTGTATGCGAAGATGAGTAAGTGCGAGTTTTGGCTGGAGAAAGTAAAGTTTTTGGGGCATGTTGCGTCTAGTGATGGAATCGCCGTCGATCCCGAAAGGATTGCAGCAGTTCGTGATTGGCCGATTCCAAAGAATGTTGCGGAGATAAGAAGTTTTCTTGGACTCGCCGGGTATTACAGAAGTTGTGTGGAGAACTTTGCTCGTCTGGCGGAGCCGTTGACCAAGCTTATGCGTAAGGAGGTACCTTTTGTGTGGACGGATATATGTGCATCAGCTTTTGAGACGTTGAAGCAGAAATTGATAACCACCCCTATTCTGACCGTGCCGGACAATTCCGGAGGATTGGTGATTCACAGCGACGCATCTGGAAAAGGATTGGGGTGTGTCTTGATGCAGCATGGGAAGGTTGTAGCGTACGCATCAAGACAGTTGAAGACCCATGAGAAAATTACCCAACTCATGACTTGGAGCTTGCGGCGGTGATTTTCGCTTTGAAGATTTGGAGACACTACCTTTTGGGCGAAAGGGTCGAAGTTTCCTCGGATCATAAGAGCTTGAAGTATGTGTTCACGCAGAAAGAGCTTAATATGAGGCAACGTAGATGGTTGGAGTTGATGGCCGGACTACGAACAGATTTATTAATCCACGAAGATGATTCGTTGAGGTATGGTAGCCGTTTGTGTGTGCCAAAGGGAGATATTCGTGAAGAGCTTATGAAGGAGGCATACAGCTCAGCTTATTCTGTACATCCAGGAGGCACGAAGATATACCGAGATATTCGACATCATTTCTGGTGGGAAGGCATGAAACGGCAAATTGCTCGCTTTGTGGCAAAAGGCTTGGTGTGTCAGCAAGTTAAGGCTGAACATCAAAGGGTTGCTGGTTTATTGCAACCACTTCCGATTCCTCAGTGGAAGTGGGAACATATAACCATGGATTTCGTGACAGCTCTACCGCGGAGTCCAAAGGGCAACAATGCAGTATGGGTGATTGTTGATCGTTTGACAAAGGTAGCTCATTTTATTCCTTTTCGGGTTGGTCAATCAACAGAAACTTTGGCGGAGCGGTACATGCAGGAGATTGTAAGATTGCATGGAGTACCGGTAAGCATCGTGTCCGATCGTGACACTCGGTTCTTATCGCACTTTTGGCGGAGTTTACAGGAAAGTTTGGGGACTTGATTGAAGTTTAGCACGGCTTATCATCCTCAAGCTGATGGTCAGTCGGAGAGAACGATCCAAACTCTTGAAGATATGTTGAGAGCATGCATGTTGGACTTCAAGGGTTCTTAGGAGGATCATCTACATTTGGTGGAGTTTTCTTACAACAATAGTTTCCAAGCAACTATTCAGATGGCTCCGTTTGAAGCTTTGTATGGTCGCAAATGCCGTTCACCGGTCTGTTGAGACGATGTCGGTGAACGAAGATTGTTGGGACCAGATTTGGTTGTGCGAAAAGTTGAAAGGGTTAGCACTACCAGGAATCACAAGAAAGCAGCACAGGACCAACAGAAGAGTTGGGCAAATACGGTGAGAAGACCTCTAGAGTTCGCCGTGGGTGATTTGGTATTCTTGAAGATATCACCGACTAGAGGGGTGATTCGCTTTGGAAGTCGAGGAAGCTCAGTCCTCGATTTGTTGGACCCTTTGAGATCTTGGAGCGTATTGGTGAGGTAGCGTATCGTTTGGCGTTACCGCAGTCCTTGGCAAATGTGCACGATGTGTTCCACGTATCTCAACTCCGTAAGTATGTTCGAAATGAAACACATGTGTTGGATCATTTGGAGCTGACGGTACGAGAAGATTTGACTTTTGAGGAGCGACCGGTTGAAATTGTGGATCGAAGGGAAAAGGTTCTTAAGAACAAGGTTATCCCTCTTGTACTTGTTTCTTGGGGTAATCGCTCGCGTGGAGAGTCCACTTGGGAACGAGAAGATGAAATTCGGCAGAAGTTTCCTCATCTTTTCTTGTAGTTGTTTGTCGTCTATATTTTGTATTTTTGGAATTTCGAGGACGAAATTCTTTTGTAGTTGGGTATAATGTAACAACCGAGTCCAGTTTGACAAGTTTCTGTTACCGTATGCGTGTTGTGTGGCATTTATTTTATTTATCTTAATTGACTGCTGCTAGTTATAAATTTTACCCCGACAATTCATTTCTGCATATAACAATCTAATGCATCTAAAATGAAATTAAAAATACTTGTCACGTCCTGCTTGACACCACTAACCCCGTGGTAGCGTCCTTGCACCGTTTTCTCGTCCCGTCCAGGGAAACGAACGCGCTTGGACAGCTACACGCACGTGCGTGCGTTCGTTCTTGGGGGTATGCTTTTTAATTGTAAAACACTTCTTTTTAATTTTTGGAACCCGCCAATAATTTTTATATTTCAAATTCAAATTTTTGGACCCGACCCGGGCGCAATTTGGAAATATTTTGTATTTACGCCAAATCCTTTTTTTCTAAATTTTTATACCAGAAAAAAATTTCCCTATTTTAAATCCCTTAAGAAAATCTTTTCCCCAACTCCCTCAGCCTATTACAGATTTTCTTTAACCAACGATTTTATTTTTTGATAACCCTCGAAATCTTTACAAACTTCTCCCAACAATTTTTCCATCATCCAATCACAATTCTCTACTCCTCGCCCCGGGCCCCACCACCTCATTCTCTCTCTCTCCCTTTTCCTTCTCTCTCTCTCTTATTCGTTCTCAATCACCTCCCACGAGACTCTCTCTCTCTCCTCCACTTTCTCTTCTTCTCTCTCTCTCAAGCCTCTCTCTCTCCTTTCGCAATTCCCTCTCTCTCCTATCGCGGTGGGTTTTGGTCCCAACACCGCCCTCCTTTCTTACGGTCACCGCCCGCTTCTTCTTCTCTTTCTTCTATATTTTAGCCGTGCGCCACGAACCCATCAAGGAAAACCCTAACCCTATATTTGTTCCCGCTCGGCAACCCTCGTCGACGTCCTCTCCACATCCCCTCGCAACCCTCACCTTCATCTTCTCTTCTTCTTCCTCCTTATCTCCCGAGGCCGTGCACCCTGCACCCAAGAAAAACCTACTCGCATCATCTCATCCCATCGCCGCCGACCATCTTAGCCATCGCCGTCTCTCTTTCTCTCCTCTCTCTCATCTGTTCTTCTCCTCTTTATGTGAACCCTGCACACCCCTATACCTGAAAACCCTAGTGCAACTCAACCAAACCCTAACAGCAACACCCCATCGCCGGAGCTCCGTTCGCCGACGTTGACCCCTTCACATCACCCCTCTGCAACCACAGGAAACCACTACGGTAAGCCCTCTCTCATACTTCTCTTCCTCCATTCCTTTTCTCCATTCTTTCACTTCTTGCTTTATGTCTTGCTTCCCATTTTTAACTGTTCTTTTGTTGCCGGAATTCCGTCGTGCCGATGACACTTTTTCGATGATCCAGCGAGGAACTCTGACCCGTGTGGTTCCACTGTTTGTCGTTTGGACTTATTCCGTGCACCGGGCGCGCGTCGCGACTTTTCCCCGCCGACGCGTAATGTTCCGTTTTCCGTCTCGCGACCCATCAAGGCAAGTTAATCTTGCTACATGCTACTATAACATCTATATATATTTATTTCATGTTTAAGACTGTAAATGGAATCTAAGGCTGTTAATCTTCATTATTGCATTTCGAGGTCAGAATATATCATGGTCGACTCAGATCTTAAATCATAATTCGTTGCATGTTAGAGCACCATATTGTATATCCACATCCGTGTTTAATTTGCTTACTAATTAACTGCAGAATTCCTAGCACCTTTAAATAGCTTCTACCCTGAATACCCAGTGGCATTAATTGAACGTATTTTATATATCATTGCATCTCTAGAGTATTTAGTACGTATTAGCATGATTTTAACATTCATATGTGTTTTGCTGTATTCCAGTAAGGTTGAAACCATCTATCAAATACAAACTGATAACTGTGCATCTACATACCTTAATCTGTACCAGATTGCATTTCACGTTATAAATTCCAGCTTGTTAATTCTATTAGTACACATGTTTGTTCCGTATGCCATGATTATGCTAGTTTGATTTTGAGCACCCACGTGATATCTTGTACACCCTGACATGACCAGCTACAACTATTACTTGATATAACATGGTACCGTACACCCCTGACATGACATGACACCTTTATACATTACCTGGCTTGACCTGATGTACCAGGGCTTGACCCGTTACCTGATCTTGTGTCTAATGCCAACAAACCTGACATGTAGTGCTCACGGACCGTTCCTGTTGTCTGTCTAGACAAACCTGCTTTTACCTGATCCTGTATTGGCATTAGTTCTTGATTACTGAATACCTGACTTGACATACATAACTTGGGGGTATGGGGAAATCAAAGGTGAAACCTGACTTGTAACTCAACAGTTCGATACCTGTTCTGATCAGTCTTACGGGCTAGGCCAGCCCCGGAGTGATGATGCTGACATCACTCGCCTATACCTGCTACCTTTTACTGCCTAGCGGCATGTCTCGGTTTCAGCCCGAGGGTCTGTAGACCGTGGTCCCGGGCTTGCACGGGATACTATTGAGTTACACCGATAATTCATCAATTTGATTTCAAAGATTTTAGAGTAGAAAACCCAACAGAACAGTTTAGTTTATTCACTGCACATTACCCTGTACTGCCTGATTTTTATTACTGTTACACCTGTTTCATTCATATTTATAAATTGCATTGCTTGTTACTCTGTTACAATTCATTACTTGATGACATGACGCGCTGACGTCTGGGTTTTGCATGGCCCAGATTCTGTACCGTTGCTGCAGTCCGAGTAGGAGTACTTCAGCCAGCAGGCTGAGCTGTGAGTTCCAGTTGTAGTTAGTTCCTTTATTTTTTTGCAGTTTATTCCTGATGTGAGCCCGTATTATGGGACATACATTCCAGTTATTGTGTATTTGATCTTTTGCTTCCGCACTTTTATTATTCTTGACTCATGTTATCTTGGCTTATGGACATGTTTTAGATAGTTTTATTTTGTTCTTGATATCTCTATGGTCGTAATGTGACTGTGGATGGATACTTCCTACCCACAGGTAGCTTGGTTGGCTATGTCACGTGCCCAATTTAGCGTACTCTGGGAAGCGGGGCGTGACATTAGGAGAGTAGACACAGAGGACAACAGTGCGGATCCACTCACAAAGGCCTTTTTCCCAGTAGAGACTTTTATGGGATGGTTGAGTATGGGATACTTCAGCCACAGCTAATTGTTGGGTATGGGATACCACAACAGATGGCCCTAGTGCAAGTGGGAGATTGTTAGTTATATGTATGCCCTAGAGGCCATTACTGTACATATGATGTCTATTGTAATGGATGCTTGGACATATATAGGGAGGACTTTCTTGCTTGACATGGTAGTATACTATCTGGTTATACTTTATCTTAACATGTACTCTGATTGTCTCTATGTTACATGTTGATAAAGCCCTTAGGATATGTACTCGACTACTGGGACTAAGATGAGATCATACTAGTGGGGCCACGGTAGTCGACGAGTACATCCTATAACAGTTCCTAGTCGAGGGTGTATCGAGACAGGGCATCGATACACCAGAGTAGACTAGCGTATACGCATCTTGACCCATATGATGGGCGATGGATGATCCAATATCCATCGGTGTTTGACATCAAGGATGGTGTACGAGTGCTCAGTAGAGACTGGGTACACTGGACGGACTCGCCGAGAACTCCCAGATGGTATTATACCTCACGTCAGATGGCAGTTCTCCGGTGACACTGGTACAGAGTAGTCTGTTGACCCGAGATCGTCATAAAGTCTTGTGTGATTCCCACTGTGCTTTGATATCCATCATACCACGTCCAAGAGGACGTGCAAAAAGGTGGCTTTTGGGTACAGTCCCGAATCACATGGAGGCAATGAGCGATAGGAGGGGATTCGTCTCTCCCGGTATAGGGAGTTGATGTTGTGCTGTGTTCGATTGGCTATAACCAGAAATCCCTGGCCAGGGTTGCTGAGATTTACTGGTAAGTGTTATCAGTAGTTTCTCGAACTGTTATAGATCTCATATCGACACGACTTATCGAGCTACTGGGGTCTGACGTTTACCACCCCTAGGCGAGATATGCGACATATCAGACGACGAGACCGGACTGTACGGGAGTGTTACTGATTGGATTCACAGGAGAATGTACAGGCTTGCTTGTTGATCTTCTGAGCGCTCAATACCTGGGTGGTTGTTACGTTTAGATGACCGCTTGCAGCTTGTGGGTGTTTGATATGATCATCACCTACTGCCGGCGTATTGACGATTCTTTAGAGTCCTACACAGAGGTTTCTTGGCCCAGGCAAAACGGAGTAGGAGTACATATGTGATATGTGCGGGACCGAGGATAATGCGGTATGTGATACCGTATTGGATTCTCGCGATATGAGATATCGGCCGGGTATATGTGATATAGCCGGGTCATCGTATTAGTCGGTTATATGCGATATAGCCGGATTGTCGGATCAAATGTTGATTCGATAATTTAATGTATAATAATATACATGATATATTAAATTACATTAACTAATATTAGCTCACTAAAAAATTCTTTTTCTCACTCGGGTAATACATTGATATATATGCGATATATGTTAATTGTATTATTTTATATTGTTACGATAAATATTATATATGTGATATATAATATTGTAACATGATATGATAACTAATGCAACATGTTTAGTGGAGATTAAACACGGTTAGGGTTTGTTTTGGGTTAGTTCCTGCTTGATGATTTTAGAAGGTTCCTTCTTCTTTCTTTTAACCCAACCCAAACCCTAGAAAGCTTTTTTCCAAGTGATGAAAATGGGTGAGAATAAGAAAATAAAAGAGAGCAAAAATCCTACTTCATCATTCTCATCTATCCTTGCCTTTTAGATGAGAGTGTTCACTTCATTTAGTGAGTGTTAGCTTGTGTTAATGAAACTTCAAGATAGATTATCTTTGTTATCGAAGATCGGAAGCAAGACTGCATCTTTCTCTTCGTGAAGCCTCTCAAGAGTCCGGAACACGATGATCGCAGCGAAGTGGCCGCAACACGGAGCTTAAGAAGTGAAGGACCGGATCTACAAAGGTTGTAATCCCTCTCACTTAGTGTTTAAGAGTTTAACATGCTTGTTTTCACCTAAACTCTAGTTTAAAGATCCAGCTTTAGGTTGTTCGGCACGGCTAAATTTTAAATCGGGCATGGTTGATGCCTCGTAGACCCTTGTGCGTGTGCCTAGCAACCCTACACGAGGATTACCGATCCAGGATCGATAGTTTCTCAGTAGGTGATGGGTTACATGCCGACACTAAATATCGCGTTGTTAGGGGTCTGACTTTATCCACCCCCTAGACTCGATATGCGATACTCTTAGACGAACAAACCGGACTGTACGAATATTGTCACTGTCAGGCTCAGTAGGGGTTCTGCATGAGTTTGCTCGTCGGCCTCCCTTTCGCTCAATACCTGGGTAGCCGTTACGTACAGCTAGTGCCGCTAATGTGCTTGTGGTTAAACCCACTGTCAGCGTACTGACGAGTCTTTAGAGTCCCACACAGAGGGTTTTCACGGTTCAGGCGATATGGTGTACATGACGTATGTTGATACATACAGGTGTCTGATTAAATATGTGCACTTGTTGCGCAGACTTTAATCGGACGGTTGATAATACTAGCGGCTTAGAATTAAGCCAGTTTATTAAATCAGGTTTTGATTTAATAATTTACATATGTATTTATATACATGTATTCTAGTATTATTGTTCGCTATTTATTTTCTCTCTTGGCTATTCGTATTTAGGTACGAATATGCGTATATGTATTTTGATACATGTACCTGGAAGTATTCCGTATTTTATACGGAATAGCTTCTAAAAGATTTGCCACCTCATTATTTGATTTTCCATTTATGGAAATTCATTTTGTTTAATAATGAGGTGGAGGGTGTGAAGTGGCATTTGCATAGTGTTATGCATGTTCATGGCATGGGCTTTAGGGATGGTGTATTTGTTTAATGAAATTGAAAAAGAAAATGACATTTTTTGTGTGGAGGGGAGAAGAGGGGGCTGGCCACTATTTGGTGGGAATGGGGTTTTGATTTATTATGCTAGCCTCCTCACTCTCTCACTCTCTCAAGTTCAAAAACACTTAGCCATTCTTTGTTCATGCAAATGCTTGACCACCTCTATTCTTCTTCTTGAGTTTCTCATTAAGCTCATGGTTGAGAGAAAATTGTAGTGACACTTTCATACACCCCTATACTCCATAGCTAGCGACTTTGGAGCGTAGGTTATCTCGTTTGTCGAGATTGGAGCTTGTGCCGTTTCCCTCGGGTGGATCATCGGAGACGAAGCAAGACCGGCAACCAAACCACATCAAAGAACCGCTGGGAGCTTGGAATGAAGACCGAAGGACTCGGATCAACTCGGTATAACGATTCTAACTCTTAGTTAGTTTGCTAGTTTAGGGTTTAAGGTCGATCCGTAAATCGGGTAGTGGTAGCGCCAGTTCAGAAAATTTTTGTTCCGCATTTTGGCCGCGTTTCGACGGCCGGGGCGCTGCCGGGACCCTTCAAGATCCTCAAAATAGTGATCTTGGTGATCGTTAATGATCAAAATACCATTAACCGAGATTTAAGTTCTCTAAAAATATCAACAGTGGTTAAATCTCCAAAGAACATAGCGCCTAACGTGAAACAAACGTGAGCGCCAGAGAAAAACTAGTGCTTAGTGCTATTGGAGCGCTTCACATGAAACACACGTGAGTGCTGGAAAAATTTAGTGCTTAGCGCTATTAGAGCGCCTCACGTGAAACACACGTAAGCGCTGGAAAACTTTAGTGCATTGTAGCACCACACATGAAACACACTGAGCACCATAAAATATCAGTGCTTAGCACTATTATAGCGCCTCACGTGAAACACACGTGAGTGCTATATCCAACTAAATGCCAAGCACTGCTGAAACCCAATCTTAGCCTAAGCGAGCCCATATGGTCGTAACATCCAAACTAATCTTAGTCTTAAACATGACTAATGATCTCTCATTGATGATATCCAAAACAATATTCATCCCATATCTCCTAAGGTAATCTTAGTCTCAAATAAGGGTAATGATTCATAGATGATCCACCATGATTTTTTCCCTCAAATACGGGATTTGGTTCAAGGGTATATCTTTTCACACCTTTGATATATGTTGTTGTAATTCCTCAATGTTTTTAGAGAGGTGGCGAGTCCCAACAACCAACAACTCCGTTCTCGTCCCAACTTGATGTAAAATTTCATCAAGATAAGGAATTATACACCCCACATTGATGCGCTTCCAAACCGACGTGCACACCTCAAATCGGATTGCACCCCAAATTAGGCGCATTCCATGTCACCATTGTTCACTCCACCACATAACAAAAACACGTGCGCACAAGATGAATGATGGACCGATATGTCCTTGAACTAACATTTGTCCCAAACAGAGAATGTTGGACTGCGACGTCCTTAAACTAATATGTTTTGCCCTACGGACTGTCTCCATATTGATTACCGTATACTACCCATGGGCTATTCATATATGATCTAATGATCAGTTGAGCCCATATTCTCACTGCTCATAAGTCGATCTTAGTCTCAAATATGGTTAATGATCCTTAAATCAAACCCTAATATCCCATGAACCGATGGACCTCACAAATGTGAGATCTGCATCCTAATTTCATCCCGTTGGCAAACCAAGCTACCAACGTGGGCCCTGTTAAGCAAAATTCTTGACCTAAACCGAAATCTCAAATATACGGATTTAGACTAATGCGTGCCCTACGGGCGACGACATAAATTAGTCTCCGTATACAATCCACGGGCAACCAAAACAAACAAAAACACACACAACACAAAGTGAACTTCCGGAACAAGAGAAAGTGGTTACCGTAATATGGTAACGTAATTAACTGCAGGGGCTTAGACCTGTTGGGAAGAGCGTCCCCACAATCAAAAAACCCCTCATAAAATGAGGTGGAATTTGATAAAGTTTGCTACAACGGTCGCGTCTGTCCAAACCTCCGATATACGGTGCCATAAATCAAGTTGGTATGTTCGGAGAGGTGGACGGATAAATCCAAATACCATCTACCGCCAAACTCAGGAAAGACAATCTATCCCAGTTCGTCTCTCTTTTCGGAGGTGAACAAAGGTTTTGGCAGAAAAGTTTTCGCTCGACCTCTTGTAGCGGATGGCTGAGGTTCTTCGAATTACGATCGGTCTTTTAACCGACCAATAGAAGGATTTCTTTGAATTTCACTATAGCATGTAGATCGAGTGTCTACCAAGAAACGACATGGGTCCCACTGGGCGTATCAAAATACATGTTCACTAAATTTTCTTTTTGCATTAATCAAATAAATATAATTAGGAAACAAGTTTCCCTTGTTAAGAATGCTACTCTTAAAGGAAGGGGAAATATTTTGCTTTGAATTCGACCCATTAAATTACATGAATAGCACACATAATATATGAACAAAAAGGAAATTTTGTAAACCTATCAATTATTCTATTTCAAGTCAACAAATACAATAAAAACCTTATTTTACACATTGTTGACCATCGACCTAGACTTGATCTAAAGACCACACACATAGGTAGGGGTAGATATCTGGATTGCTTGCGATACGAGCCTTAAACCGAGTACGTCGGCTTCAGGTGCTCAGTCTGTTCTCGCTAGCGTTGGGCACATCATTAGACTTCTGGATCACCTGATTGAGTGAAGGACTGAGCTTCTGAATAACCTGGTCTAACGAACCAAGACTGAGTGGGGATGACTACCTCGCCTTAAACGAGATCGGGTCTAAACCCACCAAAGCACGAACGTCTGGATGAACATCTGGATAGTTCGTACCGGCGACCTTAAACCAGATCTAGTCAAAGGCATCCTCGACCATTTTTTCTGTCGGCACTATGAATCACTGAATACTTGTGCAACAATGGTAAGACCGAGGGTCATCCTATCATCTTGTTCTTAGTTATGTTGATCGGGGAAGATGACTAAGGTATATATGTTCGAGAAGGGCTGGATGTTTATGTCTCGATAGGGCCTCTAAGGTTGCTGACGATGATCGATGGAGTCTTAAGTTACTATAAGCAATTGTAAGAGCCCTGAAAGAGTATCTTCTTTTTTCTAGACTCTGACTAAGCTAAATTGCATGTAAATACCCAAAATTTCACCCGTTTTATAGATAAATACCTAATTTTTATGAATTGCATATAAAAACCTATCTTTCACACTTGCAGTTTGATACCTGATGATGTTAACGGAAATTACTAAATTACCGTTATACCCTCCTCTTTTAACTGGTCAAAAAACCAAAAAAATTAAAAAATAATCTTTGAGAAATCCCCCAAGACCCATTGCCATGTCCTCCTTTCTCCTCCGCTCTCCTTCCTCCTGCGTCGCCGCCCCACTCATCTTCCACCTATCGACCATCTCTATTAACGGAGATTGAAAGAAAAATCTTAACTCAAAACTTATAGTTCTTGATCTTAATATAGCTCCCACATCATCACCCTTCTATAACCTTAACCCCAAATCTACTCATTTTAAAATCAACCTTCCCAAATTTAATTAATCTATTCTCTTTTTTTGTTTTGTTTGTTTTTTTATTTTGCATATTTATTAAAGAAAATAGGGTTTTTAAGAGAGAAAACTTGTTGCATCTCATATTTCTGAAAATGAGCATATAAATCTTCAAGAAGTAGCTATATATTACCAGAAATAAAGAAATTTGAATGTTGTAAAACGTAGAGTTAAGATTCAATTTGAGAAGAAGAAGAAAAGATGAAGAAGCCTAGGATTAGGGTTCAATTTGAGAAGAAGAAGAAGAGACGAGGAAGGCTAGAATTATGGTTCAATTTGAGAATGAGAAGAAGAAGAAGAAGAATGGAAAAGTGCTAGAATTACGGTTCAATTTTGTTAAAGATGGAATTGATGGTGATTGATTCTAGCTTATTAGACTGTTTCATTAAGAAAGATCTATTAGCTTATGTATTTAGTCAAATTTGAATTATGTATTTTTTATTTTCTAGGTTATTATGTTTCCTAGTTTTGTATGCTCTATATCTATATAAAAAGAGCATTATAATATTAATAAAGTAATCCGGTTATCAATATTTGATATGGTATCAAAGTTATGGTTCTGATCAAAAAAAATGGTTCAACATTATCTTTCTTGAAATAAAACATTTTCACATCATTGATCTTTTCTAAACCAATCTCCTTTAAGTTTGCATCGTATCTTTCAAAGACTTTTCTACTAGCAACATAGTCTCTCTTCTCCAGCATCTTCGCCTTTCAGCGCAAGTGGTTTTATGTTTAGAGTCTGCGTCAATTTCAAGAGTCTCTAAGTTACGGTCCGTATTGCTGTCACGACCCAAAATTTAGTTCGTGACCGGCACTTAAATCACGCCATGTCTAGAGGCGTAACGTAAATTAAGTAAGCCGAAGCCCAGAAATCTAAGCCTTTTAAAGAAAATAAAAGAGGTGAAGTTTTGAAATAAAGGTATGATGAAATCAAATGTTTTCTTAAATGCATAGATAATGGAACATGAAAAATGCAAGTGGATTTTACTAGTTGAAAAACATGTTTCGTCTTTTAAAAATTTGGACAGCACCTTCCTTGTATATTTTGATCCAAAACCACATATACATGATAATATAAAAGTAATCCCCAAGCTGGAGCTAGCTCTTCGCCAATCGGCGGAATCACAACCACGCAAGTCAAAATATATGTACACGACGCCCAAAGGCGAAGGTCAACACAAAGAATAATGAATAAAGCAAGGCATTAACCTACCAAGCGAATATATGACCCATCGCTTTAAGTCTCGCAACCATTAGTCTCTTCTAAGTCTTACTACATATACAAATACTAGTTTCTGATTGATAGAGTTAACTAGATACAACGGAATCGTAAATATAAGAGTGGAACGATCCAATATGTCCCACCTACCAAATTAAATCACCCGAAAGCAAGCTGTGTACCAACGATACCGCTACTGATCCATGCGGTCAAACCTGCAAGAACTGTGGCACAACGGGGGTGAGTTGCCAACTCGTGAGTAGAAAACATCAGCAGGTAGAAATCGAAATAAACAACGATTCCTAGGTCAACTATATCATAAAGGTAATACCATGATATCTTTGGTGACCGTATCTGCATATATGCCAACAATATAATCAATGCTTGTATGCATGTAGATATCATCCACGTGTCCGTCAAAGACACAACAACATCATGGAACCTGAGTGTCCAACATCGACACTCGAAATATCATGAAAGCATATATATGTAAATATGAGGATATCAATCAACGTGCGTCCATCAACGACACATCAAAATCATGGAACCAGGGTGTCCAACATCGACACTCGAAACATTATGAAACCCGTGTCCAGCATCAACACGTAAATCCTCATATCCCGGGCTCCGTCAGTCCGGATCGGCCAACGGGCTCCTTCAGTCCGGATCGGCCCATATCTTCTCACGACTCTGGTCGGTATCTTCCGGATAACCATCGAGCCAAAATACTATCACCGGTAGGTAGTAGTCCCTCCGCCAGACTCATCGTCTAGTGCACAACATACCTTTCTTGCCCCGGGGTACCATACCGGGTCCACCATGTACCTGCAAATGGCCTCATCAAGCTCCTTGAATCCGGTATCACATAACTCATAAGTGAGAAAACATATGGTGGACGTCTCGAAATATCATAACAAGAGAAACCGGGTTTTTAAAACAATACATAATTTTTTTGACATAACCACGGCTCTCAAATCCAGAATCTTGTGAAAACAACATCTCAATTCATATAATCGTAAAGCATGATGTATGCAAACATAGAACAGAAATTGTTGGATATAGTGCCCTCAGAGTCAATTATTGGATCACAGGCACGTGATTACAATGATTGAGGGAGGACCTGTGCCGGTAGGACAGTCTTACTCGAGATGATAGTATGCTATCCAGTTTATCTTTATCATCGTGTACTGCTTTAGGTGACCTTACAGGTTGTTATTACACGTTGATAGAGCCCTTAGGATTCTTGCTTGACTTCCAGCAGTATGATGGCGATCATATACGTGGGAGCTGGGGTCTATAAGCACATCCTTAAAAGGTCCCTAGTCGAGGGAGTTTCGATGCAGGGCATCGATACTCCAGAGTAGACTAGTGTATACGGGTCAAAACCCCGAAGAGGGGCGGTGGCTGGTCTCACAAGCCATTGGTGTCAGTTAGTTCACCAAAGACGTATACAGGTGCTTATTGGGTTATGAGTACACCGGACAGGACTCGCCGGGAACATGCTAGTTGGTTTTATACCTAGCGTCAGATAGCAGTTCCCTGGTGACATGTGTACAGGTTAGTTCATCGACCTGAGATCGTTATTTGTCTCGTGTGAGTTCCCACTGTGCTTTGATTACTACCCTACCACGGCTCAAAGGAGTCGTGCAAACAGGTTTTAGTTGGGTACAGTCCCGAGCCACATGGAGGCAGTAAGCGGATCGGCAGGGGTTTCGTCTCTCCCGGTATTGGGGGTGAGATCGCGCTGTGTTTAGGAGAGCCATTACACGAAGTCCTTTGCCCAGGCAGGAGATTTACTGGTAGGTATTCCAGTAGTTTCTCAGGGTTTTCTGGGCTACACTCCGACACGACTTGTACCGCTTTTGGGGGTCTGACTTTTACCAACCCCCTAGGCTTGACATGCGATGCTTATAGACGAACGGACCGGACTGTACCGATATTGTCACTAACAGGCTCAGTAGGGTGACAGGATGAGTTCGCTCATCGACCTCCCTTTTGGTCAATACCTGATAGCCCGTTACGTACAGCTAGTACCACTGACGTGCTAGTGGTTAAATCCATAGCTAAAGTATTGACGGGACTTTAGAGTCCCCCACAGACAGTTTCTCAAGTTTCGGGCGAAACGTTGTAGAGGCCGTATAGGTATTATGGCAGGGTTCGATCATATACGTGCAGTCGTGCACGGATCATGATCGGACGGATCATACTAGTGGGGTTTGGTTTAAGTCGGATCCTAGTATTAGATTTGTTGGATTACTTTAGTCTCATCGCATTCGCATTCAGTCGGAATGCGGATGCAGGTATGTATATACAGGTGAGGGGTATCCTTATGATCCGTCACGAGTTTACTTTAGATGTTGCCAATATCTTTTTATTGTTGTAAACATTTGGATTAATGTTTACAAATGGAAATAATGAGCTCAAAGTCAAGATTAGGAGCATTAATTGTGACACATGCACAAGTGATGATTCATGGTCTCTTTCTTTGTGCATATATCACATTATTGATTGATTTAAGTGTTGAAATGATAAGAGGAGAGAGAGAGAGAGGGCAGCCATATAGTTGTGGTTTGCTCTTTTGTTTATCATTCTCACTCTGACATTATCATTTTTCCAACACATAAGAAGAAAAGAAAGAGCTCTTCTTCTTCCTTTTTCTTCTTGAGCTCACTATCTCCATTAATGGCATCATCTTCAATCTCCATCCATACACTCTCATGTGTTGAGAATCAATGGATGCTTGAGACAAAGTGATCACACACATTTTCTACTTTACCTTGGACATGTCGGCTAGCAAACTTCATGTCCGGGTTGCTTCGGATGAAGCGGGAGCCCGTAAAAGGATTCGAAGTTATGGTGCTCTTTCCGGCGAGGAGACCGGAGATCGGAGATGCCGCGAGGAGCAAGAGATGGTGGCTAAAGACCGAAGGACATGGATCGATCGGTATAGCCTTTCTAAGCTTTCTCTAGTTGCCAGTTAATGTTAATGGTTCGATCCGGGTTTAAAGTATACGTTAGCGCCAGTTTCAAGTTTATGAAAAAGTCTTTGTTTCCGCATTTTGACCTCGGATCGACGGCCGAGGCGCTACCGTAGACTTACATGGTATCAGAGCTACGCCATTAACTCTTACTAGCTTGTTTTAGCGTGTTTAAATTATCGATCGAACAGAATTTCCAAAACCGAGATTCCAATTTATGTAGTTTCTGTCGAAATTTTTTTGTCGTCGAAAAATTATTTTGAGTGTTTCAGAAAATCAGGCAGGCTTTTTTAAGATATCAGTGAAAATTTGGTAGCATGATGCTACAGTGCCACCGCGGAACCGCGGCCATACCCATGTTTTGGCCGCGGTCCCGCCGCCATTATGTGTCATCTCTGCACCAATTTTTCTACAGTGGTCTTAATCTTGGAATTGGGGTTTCTGGAATATTTTGTTTAGGCCCAGATTTATTACAGTACTGGATTTGTGATTGGGGCCAACTTTGGGAAATTTTGTCGATCGAATATTTTAAATACGTTAGTTTACAGTACTTACATTATATCTGCGACCGTGAATGTTATTTGATCGGTAAATCTTGTCTAATTGATATAGCTCTTTTAGACGGATTTGCGAACGTGACATTCACGTTGATGTTCTGTGTTGTGCTGTGATATTGTGGATTTGTCGTCGTGGATAGCCTGGATGCAATGGTAGTACAGTTTGGTTATATTTGTACATTTGATATTGCGGGGCGAGCGTCCGACATATGGACTGCCGTCACTTCCTGTTTGTATATTATTCTTTTGGGGCACGACCGGGCTGAGGTCGATGTACCCGTTGTATATATTTTACTTTAGGATTACCCCGCGGTGGGGTGCACGGATAGCCGGGTTCTAGAGAGCAACGAGCCCACATCTCATGGATTTGAGACGGAGGAGGCTTTACTTTAGAATTGGCGGGCTATTCACCGCACTCGTAGGGGGTATAGGTTGACCCAAGGAGGGGTGCTCAAGTTACCGGATTCCGTGAAGTGCTGGGTAGTCCATTCACTTTGTTGAAGGGGGCTGCCTCGCTTCAGGTTTTGGCGGGTAACTTGCCGCGCTCATGGGGGTCTAGGATTTCATTGCACAGGCTATCCACACGACCAGGGGAACGTCGGGTTTCACTTGCGGCTCAAAGGAAAACCGGGGCTCCCAGATTATCTGTATTATTCTGTGATGCTTAATACTCTCTGTGATGTTGTATTTTATCATGCCATGAGCGAATATTATATATTTATATATATACTAGTAGATGTTGTATATGTTTTACACCCGCGCTAGTCTAGTCCCCGCTTTTTCGTTAGTTAAGTAACCTAACGGGTGATGACGGGACCCAGTGGCGAATGCGGATGGCATATACGTACATCATATTTTTGTTCTTTTGTGGTGTGATTATTTGATGGGACTGCATTGATTCGGATCAATGCAAGCTAAACAAACCTGTTTGATGTTGTTGGAACAATTTGTCAAAAAGCTGTTATTACAAGAACATTCTCTTTTGTTTTGCACAGTGGTATTCGGTTATGAATATCCAGCACCTCAGTCGACGAGGCAAGGGCCGAGATCCCTTCACCGGGAGTCACCCCTTGGGCAGAAGTTTGCGTCAGGGTGATAACTTCACTATAGTCGATTACTTTTTGCTTTGCATCGTGGTATTCAGTTGGAATATCCTGCACCTCATTCTACGGGGAAAGAGCCGAGATCCCTTCACCGGGAGTAACCTCTTTAGCAAAGGTTCTCGCCACTATATTTTTATAAAAAGCTATCCGGTTCCATCAACGATATCAAGTTCATTACGTTAAAGGTTTTTCGCCGAAAACCATTCGTAGCCCTCCATCATTTCAGACGGGTAGCACTTAGTATTCATGCTATGTTTGTTGACCTTCATCAAGGTATAGTGAATGGTAGCTGCTTGTTACCTTTCTGTTGCATAGATAGATGCGTTGGTTTGGGACAGTCGTATAGCCTTGTTGACCTTCGTCAAGGGCTTGTATGGGTGGGTTCAAATTAAACTGGACAATGACGGGTAGAACTTGACATGTGACTTATGATTTGTTGACCTTTGTCGAGGTCATAAAAGCATGGGGTAAAAATCACATCGGGAGTTTCTAAAAAACTGAAACTTGCCAGATATGCGCATACCTTCTGGAGTGTGATAACGTGAGTGGATTCCATCACGTTATCATGCGATGATAGTTGGATCCCGATTCCGACCGTTGAGTTGGTTTACTCCTCGGGTGATCCGGACTAATTCTTCTTTCAGGTTTATAGGAGAATTTGAGGTTACAGTGGGAGGTTTCCTGATTAGATAAATTGATAACCGTTCTGATCTAGGTTAGAGTGCACGCAGAGTGTTTCTTTTCTCTCTCTTTTTGGCAGCGACCATGGCCCGACCTTAGACTATGACTCAGTGACCAAGTTAACCGAACCTTGTTAAAAATACAGCTTTTGGATTGTCAAAGTTGCATACCTCATTGCCACTCCTACTTTTTTCTTTTTCTCCAGAACACCCCGTATTACTACGAACATCCACTTCCATTGGATAAAACCATCGTATGGTTATATACGAACTCGAAGGAACTTGTTCCAGATTCGAGGATAGTTTCCGGTTCTGGAGAAAATGAATAGGACTATTCAGTTGTCTTTTCCTTTTACCTTCTCTCAGGTTGCGAGTGCTCCTTGGATTAGGACGGTACACCTGTTATGCTAATTGGATAGTCTTCATCCAAACCATAGGCAGGTGACGAACGGTAGGGAATGAAGAAAAGCATTTGGCCTAAAAGGTGAACAGAAGGTATTAAGTAAAGACAAATAAAGGGATTAGTAAGAAGGTAAAGTAAATTGCGACTGCTATCATTCACGACCAAACCAAGTATTTCATCGCCACTCCTACTTCACCTTTGTATTTCTCCGGAACACCCCGTATCACTATGAAGATCCACAGTTTATTGGATACTCCATCATATGGTTATATACGAACTCGAAAGGACTTGTTCCAGTTCAGGGATGGATTCTGGTTCAGGAGAAATAGGAATATGGTTTATTCGGTTGTCTTTTATCTTTACCTTCTCTCGCATTGTGAGTGCTCTTAGGATTAGGGGAGTACACCCATTATGCTTATTGGATAGTCTTCTTCCAAACCATAGGCTGGTGCCGAACGGTAGGGAGGGAAGAAAACTATTTGGCCTAAAGGTGGTGTACAGAAGGTAATGACTAAAGACATATAAAGGGATTTGGAGAGATGGCAAGGAAATATACGGTTACAGTTGTGCATCTGATAATGGAAGAGGCATTGCTAAGAATACCCGGATACCCCTTCGAAACATTTACATGTTTCAGTTTCACTGTGTATTGTTAAAAGAAAACTGATTTCCCAATTAGCCCATGCTCCGGGGTATGTATTTACCATGTATGATTCTTACATCTGTATGGTTTTACAGATGATGAGTGGGAGTAAGTTATTGGGAATTAGGTGATCATCCTCATTATATCGGGATTCGTTGTAATTGGTGATATTTGAGGAAATCGCCTGGGTGTTTTGCCGGACGGCAAATATTTGGTTTTGAATATCCGTTGTTATGCACCAATTTCAAATTGATATATCTGTACGTTTATTTTTATAAAGTGAGATATAACTTTTTGAAATTATGTCCATGACATTTACCTATATCAGTTGATGGTTATGTAAGGAGCATTAAACAGCGGTGTAATTCTTCATAACCATAGTACAGTTTTCAACCTACGACACACAGGGAATGAGTTATTAGACTCAGGGGACTTATACAGAGTATTGTATGTTGTCCTGTGTCCATTAGGATAGAGGGGTTGGTACTCGTACTATATTCTGTTTACTTATGACTTCTCTAGTTTTTAGACATGAGTTTCATAGAAATACAAGATCCATGTTTTGAGAAGTTATAGGTATATGAATAAAGTAGAGAACCAGGTTTTGCAAGTATCAGGATTGTTCAAGGTGATCGAAGATGTAGATACTTGTGTATGGTATTCAGTTAATAGTAATGATTATGAGAACTTGCTTCTCTTTCAGGTTACTCACATTTGGATGTATTCCTAAGTTGAGTAATGCTGATCGGTCTCTCTCCATTTAGTTGACATGCACTAGAGACAGCTGCATGATTTGAATCTGGTTCCAATTAAATCAGTGCCTCTGTTTCTATATTGAATATAGAATAGTTCATATCTTAACAATGTTAAGGTACGGAGAGTTGTCCGGCTTATGCTTAAAACTAGAGTCTGAACAACTCAAGGCACGTTTCTGTAATGGCAGTTTGTGGATTGACCCGAGCTATGACGAGGGTTGACTTTCTATGATCTGGAAGATCAATAGTGATATTGTTCTTGACTCGCCACAGTTTTAGTAAAATGGATTTTTTTAGAAAACAGTAGTGGGAGTATGGTAGAACTGGAAGTGATTCCAAAACCACAAACGATTACTGGAAATTTGATGAGAACCTAAAGATTCAATAAATTTTTCCATTCCATTGGCCACTCCGCAGATATGGTGGGTAACCTCAGGCAGTCGAGAGGTACTTCGGTATGCTCAAGGACGGTGACAGGGAGGTTCTTGTTCACCCAAACATTGATACTACTGTTGTTCCAGACTATGAGACCCGGAAGGAGGATGAATATAGCGTCGTTCTAAACTAGCTTTAGAAGTGTACGTGTATATGACTCTGCCAGAGGGTTGTCGTAGTCTGTGGGAGCAGCGGAAGCATAGTGGACAAGTAGCTTATGTCTATTTATAGACTAAAGCAGATATAACAGAGATAGATCATCTATTTCTGATGTGACAGTCATAGGTTTGACTTCATCAGAATAGAGAATGGATCTGTTAAGAAGGCAGTAGGGTGTGATGTCCTGGTATATGGATGACATACACATAGTAGGAAGTGAAATTCCTATACTACGATCGGTTATACTTTTTTTGTCACACAGTGGTTTCTCCACATAGGATATAGATATAATTTCAGACATTCTGGTTACTAGATCTATGGTTTTAGATCTAGATTTAGATAGTTTTCCAATCAGGGTACTAAGACAACATTTTAAAGGTGTTTTAGAATGGACGACTCCTGGCACGGTAGTATACCTGCAGGTGATGGAGTCACCCTCTCTAAAGGTGTCTTACAGACTAAAGGGGAGAGGGATGTGCATGATTGGCAGATCACTTGCTTAGGTAATTGCGTCAATCATGAGATGTCAAGTACCACACCAGATGTTGTTTTTGCATTAATGCAATAAGTTGATATCAATCCAATCCTGGAGAAACATTCGGAAGCAGTTTTAGAACATAAGCTGATGTTCTGATGAAATGATAACGACAGCCTCCTTCGGGAGACGGTTATCATTCCAGGCTTCCAAGGTGACCTGGATGACAGAATGACTGTCAGAGTTATAGTTTTCCCTCTAACGAGGGGCAATAGTTTGGACAGGTGGTCCAAGCGGATACTGAGGGAGGCGTGGTCCAGAATACTGATTAAGTTCAGTTGACGATACAGTCTAAGAAGTTTGGATTTGAAGTTCATTTATGAACTAGGTCGCATCAGATATCCAGACATATTCTAAGACAGGTATTGCTCATTTCAAGAGATGGCTTTCTCCGCGAACTTGAGATAAAGAGAGACATAGAAAGAAACATCAGGGCAGATCCACTCAATGAGGTTATTCCTCGAACGCAATAGTTTCGCAAACGGGCTTTGTGAGACTGGTCAGTAGAGGAGTTGGGTGTTCGGTATCACACGGGCTGTGAATATGCGACATCGCAATAATTAAGCTTGAGGGCAAGTAGGATATTGTTGGATAAAATGCCCTCAGAGTCAATTATTGGATCACAGGCACGTGATTGCAATGATTGAGGGAGGACCTGTGCCGGTAGGACAGTCTTACTCGAGATGATAGTATGCTATCTGGTTTATCTTTATCATCGTGTACTGTTTTAGGTGACCTTACAGGTCGCTATTACACGTTGACAGAGCCCGTAGGATTCTTTCCTGACAGCCAGCAATATGATGGCGATCATATATGTGGGAGCTGGGGTCTATAAGCGCATCCTTAAAAGGTCCCTAGTCGAGGGAGTTTCGAGGCAGGGCATCGATACTCCAGAGTAGACTAGTGTATATGGGTCGAGACCCCGACGAGGGGCGGTGGCTGGTCTCACAAGCCATTGGTGTCAGTTGGTTCACCAAAGACGTATACAGGTGCTCATTGGGTTATGAGTACACCGGACAGGACTCGCCGGGAATATGCTAGTTGGTTTTATACCTAGCGTCAGATAGCAGTTCCCTGGTGACATGTGTACAGGTTAGTTCATCGACTTGAGATCGTCATTTGTCTCGTGTGAGTTCCCACTGTGCTTTGATTACTACCCTACCACGGCTCAAAGGAGTCGTGCAAACAGGTTTTAGTTGGGTACAGTCCCGAGCAACATGGAGGCAGTGAGCGGATCGGCAGGGGTTTCGTCTCTCCCGGTATTGGGGGTGAGATCGCGCTGTGTCTAAGAGAGCCATTACATGAAGTCCTTAGCCAAGGCAGGAGATTTACTGGTAGGTATTCCAGTAGTATCTCAGAGTGTTCTGGGATACACACCGATACGACTTGTACCGCTTTTGGGGGTCTGACTTTTACCAACCCCCTAGGCCTGACATGCGATGCTCATAGACGAACGGACCGGACTGTACGGATATTGTCACTGACAGGCTCAGTAGGGTGTCGGATGAGTTCGCTCATCGACCTCTCTTTAGGTCAATACCTGGTAGCCCATTACGTACAGCTAGTACCACTGACGTGCTAATGGTTAAATCCACAGCCAAAATATTGAGAGTCTTTAGAGTCCCCCACAGACAGTTTCTCAAGTTTCGGGCGAAACGTTGTAGAGGCCGTATAGGTATTATGGCAGGGTTCGATCATATACGTGCAGTCGTGCACGGATCATGATCGGACGGATCATACTAGTGGGCTTTGGTTTAAGACGGATCCTAGTATTAGATTTGTTGGATTACTTTAGTCTCATCGCATTCGTATTCAGTCGGAATACGGATGCAGGTATGTATATACAGGCGAGGGGTATCCTTGTGATCCGTCACGAGTTTACTTTAGATTTTGCCATATCTTTTTATTGTTGTAAACATTTGGATTAATGTTTACAAATAGAAATAATGAGCTCAAAGTCATAATTAGGAGCATTAATTATGACACATGCACAAGTGATGACTCATGGTCTCTTTCTTTGTGCATATGTCACATTATTGATTGATTTAAGTGTTGAAATGATAAGAGAAGAGAGAGAGGGAAGCCATATGGTTGTGGTTTGCTCTTGTGTTTATCATTCTCACTCTCACATTATCATTTTTCCAACACATAAGAAAAAAAGAAAAAGCTCTTCTTCTTCCTCTTTCTTCTTGAGCTCACTATCTCCATTAATGGCATCATCTTCAACCTCCATCCATACACTCTCATATGTTGAGAATCAATGGATCCTTGAGACAAAGTGATCACACACATTCTCTACTTCACCTTGGACACGTCGGCTTGCAAACTTCGTGTCCGAGTTGCTTCGAATGAAGCGGGAGCCCATAAAAGGATTCGTAGATGTGGTGCCATTTCCGACGAGGAGACCGAAGATCGGAGATGCCGCGAGGAGCTGTTCAGTTGATAAAACTGCACATTTAATATGACATTTTTCCTACTACTATTATATAATAAAAGGTGTTTATTATAATATATAATACATATGAGGGTTTATCTGTAAAAATACTATTTTCATGTGTTCATATATTATAAATAACATTTTATAGGAAAATGTAAGCATATAATATCCATGTAATATTTGGCCCATTTAAATATGCTTACCTTATTAAATACCTTTGACCAATTCTTAATGGTTAAGTTAATATCTCAATATAACAAACTCTACTAAATATTATTTGTTGAGATATTGTGCAGAATTTGCAGGGCTAAAATCAAGAAAATCAAAGTTGGCAAATCAAATCTACCAAAGATATTCAAGAAACTAATTCTGGTAGAAATGTGCAAAAGATTTCCAAGTTGTTATGCAGAATTTATCAAACAAATCAAGTTGTTGAAGAAAACTTGCCAAATTAAGGAGCAAAACTTGGAGACTAAGTTTGGAAGCAACCGAGAGAAGATTTTTGAATTCTGAAGGTGCCTAGGATTGCCACATGTCACAATCATAAAGCCCAAAAATTTCTATCAAGAGATCCTCACCATTGGCCGCGGATCCGCGGCCATACCTCCTCTTTGGCCGCGGATCCGCCGCAACAATAGGGAGTTGGAAGGCAATATTTTGGGAGATTGACAACTGCTGAATTTTACCAACTTCTCAACAATAAGATTCTGGGTTTGCACTATAAAAAGGCACCGAGAGCCTCTTAAAAAAAGCATCAAGCCGACGAGATCACGAAGTCCAAGACGGCTCACGCATCCAGGCTGATCATCAACGGTTCATCTACCTTCTTGGAAGAGATCGAGAAGCAAACTAGTCTTTGTAATCATTTTCTAAGGAATCAAAGTGTAGATTGTTCAAGTTGATTAATAAAGGTAGTTTTTTTTATTTAATTGTTTTTTTACATTATGTTTTCCCTCTCTTTCTCTTCATCTTCTTCTCCCAACATGCGCGAGTAATTCTCCGCTTGTTAGGGTTCGTAGGATTAGGGTAGGCTAATGGGCGATGAAAATAATTAAACCCTTTTTAAGTCCTATAAAGTTTAGGAACTTTATTAAAATAATCATTAACATCCTAATCGGGCACGCTAGCAATTCCTTACTAGTTCCGACCGCGATTAGAGATTAGATTAATGATTGTTTTGGTAAAGGCTAGATATGAACGGAGTTCCGTGTCGAGATAAGGGTTACGAGTGGGATTCCTTTTCCCTCCAGAAACCCTAATCTACACGCATCACCGTCGTTCTAGTTCTAAATCTATTAATGGATAAAAAGGGTAACTTTTAATTAATCTTCCATAACTACTAAATCCTAACGAACCATACAAGCCCCTTATTATATTATTTAAATCTCTAAAAATCTAGATCTAAATTTTACATTCTTGGTTAAAGTAGATCTAGAAACTTCTCACAAAATTCTTTATTCCTCCTCTCTTTCTCAACACATCTAAAGTAAAATTAAAAGATTCCACGTTTCCCAGAGGACGACCCGTACTCATCTCGGTGTAGCTATACGCGACACCGTTATTGATTGCGGTTAACTACAAACAAACACTTTTTCGTATCAAAAAAATGGCGCCGTTGCCGGGGATACGTGCATAATTTTTTATTTTTACTATTTGTGTTGGATTCTTAGACGAGCCATATCATTATTAAAACAAAACTGCAAATTGCATATTTAACGATTTGTGCGTGGATTTTTGCAAGGAGATCTGGAGTCACAGAATTAAGGGAAACAGGAAACAGAGACATTTTTAGAGATCCAGAGGAGTACAGAGGGACACCGAAAAATTTTCAGCAAACGATCCATCCACCTCGCGGCGGAAGCGCGGCACAAAGGTGCTTCCTGCGGCGGAAACGCGGCTGCTTGGAGGGATTAGGGCTACAGAGCTCTCTGGTAAGATTCTTAACTCCTTCTCTCTCTCCCCAAATCCAATAAAATCTATTTTCTGCAGGATTCTTTGCAAAATTGCGCCGCTCAAAAATCTTTTTGCAAAAGTTTTGTGATTGGTTTTGTTTTGCATATTTAATACGGACTTTAAGGGGCAAAGACCAAATCAAGATTAGGTGGGGATTTCATCACCCTTCCTAAGCCCCACAAATCACAAACCGAGCATATAGATCAACCCTTCATTAATTTAAAAAATATCTAGACCAGACTCTAACGACTGTCGAGCTCAATAGGAAGAAGACTAGTATAGGCATCGGCCGTTTATCCTAACTGACATTACGGTGTCTAGGCTAGTGGTTATTAATTAGGCCCACTGTAGTGGTGGTTCCTTCCCACTTACCTGGTCGTACTTGTCCGTGAAGAAGTGGTTTGAGGTCTATTTCTAGCCCTAGTTAGGAGCTGTCTAGCAGACCTAGGTGACCTTAGTTCTAGGGTTGCTTGTGCATCTTAGGGTGATCTGTCTTGAGTCCCACTTTTTCAAAACAAGCCAATTTTAAAATCACACACACGCTGCCACTTGCACTAAACCCGCTTAGTGCATGCTCGGCTGGACACGGGATCCTAGTGCCCGTCTTGTCCGCGTTCCTGCTATCGACGCCGAAGTCGGTACTTCTTCATCTTCTTTTCCCCCACCACACACCACAACGACCGTGATGGACAGCACTCCATCTAATTATAACACCACGCTGCCACCGCCCGCAGGTGAGCAGAATCCACCGCGCATCTCTCTCCAAGAGAGATGCTATCCTATTCGTGGTCCTCTTCCTACTTGTCTATCTCTTCCACCACCTAACGGGGATAATTTCGAAATTAAACCCCACTACATCAATCTGCTGCCCAAATTTCACGGGCTTGAGTCGGAAGACGCGTACGTTTTCATCACCAAATTCGAAAACGTATGCGCAATGATGGGTACTTCACAATTGACCTTAGATGCTATGCGCTTACGTCTTCTCCCATTCACACTGTGCGACTTGGCAGAAAAATTGCTTTACAATACTGCCGCACACTCTATCACTAATTGGGATGAATTCGTCGTAGCATTTCTTAAGAAGTTTTACCCAAATCATAAGAATGCACATGTTAGGAGCGAGATCAACCAGTTCACCCAGCTTCCCAATGAACCATTTTGGAAGTGCTTTGAACGTTTCAAAGATCTGCTTGTCCAATGCCCCCATCACGGAATACAAAGATGGGATTTATGTCGGATTATATATAAGGGCATTAATCCAGCGACAAAGCAGATGCTTGAAACAATGTGTCAATGCAATTTCATGTCTTAAGATGACGGTGAAGCATGGAAATATCTAGAAGATCTCGCTGAACACACGTTGCAGTGGGAAAGCGTAAGACCACCTTCAACTAAGGGAGGTATTCACCAGCTCGATGTTTCTATCGCAGTAAAAGCCGAAATGGCAGCGATACAGAAGAAACTCGATGCTATTGAGAACAAATTTTCATCATTCTCCCTAAATCAGGTCACGCTTCCCAAGACTGTCTGTGGTTGCTGTTCGGATCCTTCACACTTAACGGAAGAATGCCCTATGAACGTATCGTTTCAAGCTAATGCTGCTTTTCAGCAGCGACCTAGAAACGACCCTTATTCTTCCACGTACAATCAAGGATGGAGGAATCATCCTAACTTTGCTTGGAATCAAAACCAACAAAGTAATTATCAAAGACCTCCTCCACAGCAACCACAACCACAGAATCAGCCCCCCTTTCAGTCACAGAATTTCCAAAATCCGGCCAACATTTCTACACCACAAGTGGCCGGTATTGACAACTCACTTGCACAAACTTTAGATATGTTCATGAAACAATCCATGCAAAATTCGGCTGAGATAAGGTCTTCTATTGATACCCTAACGAAAAATTGCTCCTCCCATGGTGAGAGTATTAAATCAATAGAAAACCAAATCGCACAGTTAAACGCCGCAATGAGTACGAGAGAGAAAGGGAAACTCCCATCTCAACCCCTACCGAATCCTGGCCATTCACAAAGTCATAATGTGAATGCCGTCACTACGTTGAGATCGGGGAGAGTGCTGAACAACCAAGTGGGTGAGCAAGTTGATGATAGTGACACATTTGATACCCCTTCTTCTTCTTCTTCCCCTAACTCGTCTAGTCTCCCACCTTCATCCGAGCCTATTCTCCGTTTTCCCCAAGGCTCAAACATTTCACCAAATCTATCTAAGTCGATTCCCACTCCAATTTTGGGATCGAATCCGTCCCCACAATCCTCTCCAATGTTGGACCAAACCCTTATTGATAAAGCACCTTACCCAAACAGGTTAAGGGGCAACAGACCAAGTCCACAAATGGAGAAGATTGTGGAAATTTTTAAGCAAGTTAACATAAACATTCCTCTCCTAGATGCTATTCAACAAGTTCCGTCATATGCGAAAATCTTAAAGGACTTGTGCACTAGGAAGAGAAAAGTTCAAGTACCCAAAAAAGTTTTCCTTGCGAGTAATGTGAGCACCGCTTTTACACAACAACTTCCCAAGAAACGAAAGGACCCCGGAAGTCCTACAATTTCTATTTCTATTGGGGGTAAAAATATTAATCGTGCTCTACTCGATCTAGGTGCTAGTGTTAACTTGCTTCCGTATTCGGTTTATGAGCAATTAGGGATCGGAGAGTTAAAACCAGCGCATTGCACTCTTCAAATGGCCGATCGATCTATCACCCAACCAAGGGGTGAGCTAGAGGATGTGTTAATCAAAGTCGGGGAATTCATATTTCCTGTGGACTTTATCGTTATAGATACATAACCTGTAGCAAACCCACGCAATCAAATTCCGGTGATACTCGGTCGACCCTTTTTGGCCACTTCCAACGCTGTAATCAATTGTAGAAACGGCTCTATGACCTTATCCTTTGGAAAGAAGTCAATTGAGCTTAACATTTACAAGTTGGGAAGTGAACCCTCCGAACCCTATGCTCATGTGTGTTCTGTCGAATTAATGGATGTCGACAGCAGCGAATATGATCAAGCTCATAATTCTGACTCTTTTCATATGTTGTTGCTTGAAAACCGGCTTAGATGGTTTGGTCATGTGCGACGCAGACCTATGGAAGCACCGGTTCGACGAATAGATACTCTCGATATGGGTAATGGCAAAAGGGCAAAAGGGAGACCGAAGAAAACATGGATGGAGGTGATACGAAACGATATGGTTGCCAAAGGACTCAATGAAAGTATATTGTTCGATAGAAGTGAGTGGAGACAGAGGATTCATGTGCTGGACCCGGCGTGATTCTCATGTTGGTTCATGTAGCCTACCCCATATGCTTGGGATAAAAGGCTCAGTTGTTGTTGTTGTTTTTTGCTTGACACGGACTCTTCCACCGAGTTGTCCGGGTCAGCATCTAACGCTGATGATGAACTTTTTATAGAGTCGGACGATCACCCCATTTTTTCTGATGACGTTATTCTTCGGGGTATCAATGAAAGCTTTGAGGAAATTTTCGCTGATGAACTCGCATTTTTACAAGACAAGGGTGTTGAGATTAATCAACTCCAAGATGAAGAAATTGGACCTCCACCCCCTCTTTTGGACAATCATGATAATGCGAGTAATCCATCATCACTATCACTGTGTCGTCTCTCCAAATTGAGACGCAATACTTTTCCATTACACCTCTTGTCACCTCCCCACTTCTTCTTGTCAAAAGGTGACATATTCTTCCACCAACCTGGGTACTTCATTGATAAAATTTTTGAATCGTTGGTGTTGACCTTCGGTCTTTGCAAAGCTTGGCATTGACCAATAACCTTGACCCCCTCATATGATCTTTAAAAGATTAAAATTGTTTAACTCACGTTTGGGGGAGGGGTGGTATATTTTGGCTCTTGAAAGAAAATGATTTTTACAAAATTGTGAGCCTAAAATAAGTTTAGGGGAGGATTTTCACTTTCATATATTCTTGCCCCCATTAATAATTTCCTCCCAAGTCTACAGGTTTTTGAGCTTAACGGATGACATCAGTGAGGACACTGCTGTAAACAGGTTTGGGGGAGGTTTGTGCTTATTTACATATCAATTTGCATCATATTTTTCATAAGCATAACTTTTTCAAAAAAAAAAAAAAAATTTATAACAAAAGAGTAGAAAGTGAAAAATTACATCCAAAAGATAGGAATAGTTTAAGAAAACCAAGAAAATTAGAAGTTTTCTTATACGAACTGGTAATAAGTAGTTATGAGCTGTTGTCCCAAGGGTTAGTAAAATGAAGAAAGTCACTAATCTGAGGATAAAAATAAGTCTGAAAAATAGTTTCTATTCTGGAAGCCAAATATTTGAATGTTGATACCCTACAATATGCACTTACACACGTCTTGAAACTTGGGATAGTAGAGGATACCTTGAAATGCTCTTGTCTAAAAGCCAAAGTATGAAGGAAATGAAAAAAAAATGAAGAAAATATAAAAATGGTGAAAAGAAAAAAAAATGAACACTGATTTTGTTATCGCCAAGGCAGCAATAAAAAAATATAGCGAGGGTGCCTCTTCACCTAGTGCCCTAAGGCCAACTGGTCTGGGAGTCACTGCTAAGCCTTAGGTGGTGCAAGACGAGGAAAATACTATCACCTAATCAGCAAGCACACGAGTAATCGGTCTGTTAGTACCTCAAGAAGTATTAACGGTCGCATGAAAATGTGTGAGCAAATCTAAATATTCATCAAGTTAAAAAGTACTGAGGTAGATGGACAAGAGTATGATAGCTTGAATTGAATTCTCCGAGTGTAGGGATGTTCTTTACACACACGTGGGGTTATATGATCAATGTTTGGATGAAAGGTAGGAATGAAGAATAAAGATGATGTTTTATTGAGGGATAATGTGATTTCTAACATTTTTTCATGACTATTAAGATAGGGCTCATGACAACTGAAAAGCTGGCATAGTTGGAAACTCTTCTTTTCAAGGCTTTTCTTTTATGGTTCTTATCTTTATATGTAACTTTCACCATCTCTCTTTTGTTATAGGATTTTGTGGGTGTAATCCGCTGAAAACCCTCAGGAGACAACACTCCTCATACTAGGGACACCTAGAGGTTTAACGGCTTGTTGCACGTGCTCAGTGCAATCGTGTCTGCCTACGAAAGTATGCTTAGTTTTCTCCTTTCTTTTTCTCCTCTTAAATAAACTAGTTTGCTCGGGACGATCGAAGATAAGTTTGGGGGTATTTGTTCAGTTGATAAAACTGCACATTTAATATGACATTTTTCCTACTATTATTATATAATAAAAGGTGTTTATTATAATATATGATACATATGAGGGTTTATCTGTAAAAATACTATTTTCATGTGTTTATATATTATAAATAACATTTTATAGGAAAATGTAAGCATATAATATCCATGTAATATTTGGCCCATTTAAATATGCTTACCTTATTAAATACCTTTGACCAATTCTTAATGGTTAAGTTAATATCTCAATATAACAAACTCTACTAAATATTATTTGTTGAGATATTGTGCAGAATTTGCAGGGCTAAAATCAAGAAAATCAAAGTTGGCAAATCAAATCTACCAAAGATATTCAAGAAACTAATTCTGGTAGAAATGTGCAAAAGATTTCCAAGTTGTTATGCAGAATTTAACAAACAAATCAAGTTGTTGAAGAAAACTTGCCAAATTAAGGAGCAAAACTTGGAGACCAAGTCTGGAAGCAACCGAGAGAAGATTTTTGAATTCTAAAGGTGCCTAGGATTGCCACATGTTACAATCATAAAGCCCAAAAATTTCTATCAAGAGATCCTCACCATTGGCCGCGGATCCGCGGCCATACCCCCTCTTTGGCCGCGGATCCGCCGCAACAATAGGGAGTTGGAAGGCAATATTTTGGGAGATTGACAACTGCTGAATTTTACCAACTTCTCAACAATAAGATTCTGGGTTTGCACTATAAAAAGGCACCGAGAGCCTCTTAAAAAA
The DNA here is from genome assembly GCA_030015575.1 of Agapanthus africanus. NCBI lineage: Eukaryota > Viridiplantae > Streptophyta > Magnoliopsida > Asparagales > Amaryllidaceae > Agapanthus > Agapanthus africanus. The sequence continues at coordinate 631,204,990 of CM057342.1, forward strand.
AGCATCAAGCCGACGAGATCACGAAGTCCAAGACGGCTCACGCATCCAGGCTGATCATCAACGGTTCATCTACCTCCTTGGAAGAGATCGAGAAGCAAACTAGTCTTTGTAATCATTTTCTAAGGAATCAAAGTGTAGATTGTTCAAGTTGATTAATAAAGGTAGTTTTTTTTATTTAATTGTTTTTTTACATTATGTTTTCCCTCTCTTTCTCTTCATCTTCTTCTCCCAACATGCGCGAGTAATTCTCCACTTGTTAGGGTTCGTAGGATTAGGGTAGGCTAATGGGCGATGAAAATAATTAAACCCTTTTTAAGTCCTATAAAGTTTAGGAACTTTATTAAAATAATCATTAACATCCTAATCGGGCGCGCTAGCAATTCCTTGCTAGTTCCGACCGCGATTAGAGATTAGATTAATGATTGTTTTGGTAAAGGCTAGATATGAACGGAGTTCCGTGTCGAGATAAGGGTTACGAGTGGGATTCCTTTTCCCTCCAGAAACCCTAATCTACACGCATCACCGTCGTTCTAGTTCTAAATCTATTAATAGATAAAAAGGGTAACTTTTAATTAATCTTCCATAACTACTAAATCCTAACGAACCCTACAAGCCCCTTATTATATTATTTAAATCTCTAAAAATCTAGATCTATATTTTACATTCTTGTTTAAAGTAGATCTAGAAACTTCTCACAAATTCTTTATTCCTCCTCTCTTTCTCAACACATCTAAAATAAAAATAAAAGGTTTCACGTTTCCCAGAGGACGACCCGTACTCATCTCGGTCTAGCTACGAGCGACACCGTTATTGATTGCGGTAAACAAACACAAATTCCTACATCAATCAGGAGCAAGAGATGGTAGCTAAAGACCGAAGGACACGGATCGATCGGTATAGCCTTTCTAACCTTTCTCTAGTTGCCAGTTAATGTTAATGGTTCGATCCGGGTTTAAAGTATACGTTAGCGCCAGTTTCAAGTTTATGAAAAAGTATTTGTTTCCGCATTTTGGCCTCGGATCGACGGCTGCGGCACTACTGTAGACTTACAGAAATGTGACCATATCCAGTATATCATGCGACAAAGTATAGTGATGTGAGCATAGCAAGTAATAGTATGATGTAGCAATTCTACTGTGTAATTGACATAGTAATTATCGATGATGAAAGTGTGTGAGCCGGCAGTCTGTGTAAGTGTAACATACGCATCATCGATAATTGTGTAGGTGTACTAGCACAGGTATATGTAATGCAATGAGAATGTCATGCATGTAGTATAAAGTACATTGTAAGCGAAAAGCTATAAGGTATACATATCTATAACATAACCGAGTCGGTAAATCTATCAATCGGCATCCAGCCTCACAACATCACGTACGGTATAATACATCATACGACATCCTCAGGTCAAGGGTATGGATCAATCATCAGATAAAGCTCATCACGTACGGTAATCCATCGTACAGCGACATTAAACAGTTAGGGATCCTATCAACCTATATGACAAAGAGGGTACGGACCTAACGTCTCGTACGACATATCACTCATTATTCATATCACTATATATGTATATACCTATATCTCAGGTCACATCCACATCCATCTCATATCATGGGAACGACAAAGGTATCATCGACTCGCATCCGTATAATGACATATCAAACCAAGTCATCATATCTCATCGTATACTCTTTTCATCACATCAATATCTCACATCAAGTCATCTTATAAATCTCATGTCGTATTTATCGTCCTATACAATGCCACTATAATCTCATATCACTTTTTCTCTTGCAACTACATATATTCATATATCGTGATTCATATTTACGTTTCACATCCTTATATATCAAATCGAGACATCCATTCTATCATATCATTTCACACTAAAGCCATTAACTATAACCTAAGTCGTGGCATATCTTGTCTCCAAATTACAAATCACATATCAATAATTGCGGGGCTGCTATACGCCATCCACCCGACTTCCCCCGTAGATATAAATCTACTCACCTGCGGAACTCCTTTTTCAACCGTAGTCGATGTGCTTCATCTTCTCGGAATCCGTGTGAAGGTACCTACAATCAATAAACAATCGCAATGCTATTAAAATCAAGTCCGGAAAACCGATACGGCACACGGTGTGCTCATAGATTAGAACCTATAGCTTACGCATGCAAAAACAACCAATCAACCCTCATCGTTGACGTACAAACACCCAATGACCCAATACAATATTAAATATCAAATCCCAAATTCATAAACCACAAATACCATATTCAGCAACCTAGAAAATCGCTCCCAGTTTTCATCTCGGGTCAATTGGGACTAAACAAGCAAGTATAGGAGATATGTTACAGGGATTTGGAGCTACAGCCAAAAACCGAACCCCAGACTCTCACAGAAATCCAGCGACATCACCATAATACCCGAGCTCACCGGCCTACTAGGAGGAAATAGGCTCGTGTTTGGGTTGTGGGTTTCTAGTAGTTAACCTAGGTCACTGGACTTGCTAGATTTTCTTTAAACTACTCCAGATAGCTCCAGATACCCTGTAGTCCAACAATAATTCACAAAACCGACACGGGCAAATTTCTAAGTTCGTATTTTTGGTTCTATTTTCTGTTCTTGGCCATAAAATCAACACTAGGGTCTTGTAAACAGCCACTAAACATCACAAGTCCACTCAATCACCCAAACCCTCTCTAGGAATTTCTAAACCTCACTAATCAATATCGATTTAACTATAAACTAACAATAGGATAAACTAAACACAATAACTTAACTAAAGTCTAGAATTATACCTCATTTGGCAACTCAAGAATTTTCTTGAGTTGCTCAAAGTCTTCAAAATCCAACTTTGAAAGGTCAAAAGTGTTGAGGATGAGATGGGAATCATTTTTAATGAAGGGGGTATAGAGTTTTGGCAAGGTTTTGGAGATGATCCATGGGCGTAGATGTTGGAGATAGTTCCATCAGAGTCAATTATTGGATCACAGGCATGTGATTGGAATGATTAAGAGAGGACCTATGCCGGTAGGACAATCTTACTGAAGATGATAGTATGCTGTCTGGTTTACCTTTATCATCGTGTACTGTTTTAGGTGACCTTACAGGTCACTATTGCGCGTTGATAGAGCCCCTAAGATTCTTTCTTGAATGCCAGCAGTATGAGAGCGATCATATACGTGGGAGCTTGGGTCTATAAGCACATCCTTAAAAGGTCCCTAGTCGAGGGAGTTTCAAGACAGGGCATCGATACTCCAGAGTAGACTAGTGTATACAGTCGAGACCCCGACGAGGGGTGGTGGTCAGTCTCACAAGCCATTGGTGTCAGTTGGTTCACCTAAGATATATACAGGTGCTCATTGGGTTATGAGTACACCGGACAGGACTCGCCGGGAACATGCTAGTTGGTCTTATACCTGACGTCAGATAGCAGTTCCTTGGTGACATGTGTATAGGTTAGTTCATCGACCTGAGATCGTCATTTGTCTCGTGTGAGTTCCTACTGTACTTTGATTACTACCCTACCACGCTCAAAGGAGACGTGCAAACAGGTTTTAGTTGGGTACAGTCCCGAGCCACATGGAGGCAGTGAGCAGATCTGCAGGGGTTCATCTCTCCCGGTATTAGGGGTGAGGTCGCGCTGTGTCTAGGAGAGCCATTACACGAAGTCCTTGGCCAAGGAAGGAGATTTACTGGTAGGTATTCCAGTAGTATCTCAGGGTGTTCTAGGCTACACTCCGACACGACTTGTACCGCTTTTGGGGGTCTGACTTTTACCAACCCCCTAGGCCCGCCATGCGATGCTCATAGACGAATGGACCGGACTGTACGGATATTGTCACTGACAGGCTCAGTAGGGTGTCAGGATGAGTTCGCTCATCGACGTCCCTTTTGGTCAATACCCGGTAGCCCGTTACGTATGTCCAATACCTCTGACGTGCTAGTGGTTAAATCTAAAACCAAACTATTGACGAGTCTTTAGAGTCCCCCACAGACCGTTTCTCAAGTTTCGGACGAAACGCTGTAGAGGCCGTATGGAGATATGGCAGGGTTCAATCATATACGTGCGGTATTGTACGTATCATGATCGGACGGATAGTACTAGCGGGCTTTGGTTTAAGCCGGATCCTAGTATTGTACCGTGTAGATTTTGTCTCATTGCATTTGCATTCGGTCGGAATACAAATGCGGGTATGTATATATAGTCGCGGGGTTTTCCTGTAATTTATTACGGGATCAGTTTTTTAAAATTGGCAGTTTGCTTTCCGTTTCGACCATTTTCCTTTGTTTCTTTCCTTGGCTGAAAATTGGTGGAGGAGGGCTTATTTGCAATTGTGCAAATTAGCATTGTGGAGGGTGGTCTTTGTATATTGTTGCTTCATGATGATTCCACCATCCCTTGACTTTTATGTTCATCATTACTTGACTTTTGCTTGATTGGATTGGTTATGATGAGGGAGTGTGGCTTGCTTTTTGACTCATGATCAATCATTTTTCCTTGGATGATTGATCCACTCTCTCTCTCTCACTCTCCTAGCATGAGGCCTGCCACTTTGAGGGGGGCTGTCCAATATTTTTTAGAAGGGAATTAGTCTCATTTGGCGTGCCAAAAATCATATATCTCCATCTCAAAAGCTCATCTTCTTCTCCACTAAAACCATGGCAACTTCGTAAACCCCTTGAGACAAAGAGTACTACACTAGCCTACAGCATTCTTGGACACGTCGACTCGACAACTTCATGCCCGAGTTGCCTCGGTCCAGAGGTGGGAGCCCGTAAAAGAACCCGGTGATGTGGTGCCCTTCCGACGTGGAGATGAAGACCGGAGATTCCGCGGGGAAATCGGAATGACGACGAGAAGACCGAAGGATACGGATCGCTCGGTATATCTCTCTACCCCTTCTCTAGTTCGCTAGGATTAGGTTAATGGCCCGATCCGGGTTCAAAAGTCCGCGGTAGCGCCGGTTCTAGTTTATAGAAAAGTTTTTGATTCCGCATTTTGGCCTCGTACAGACGGCCGGGGCGCTGCCGTACACTTACACTGGTATCAGAGCCACGCAATTAACCTAGTCTAGCTTGCTCTAACGTGTTTACAAGTTCGATCGAACGGATTTTCCAAAAACCGTATTTTCAAGTCCAGTTTCTGTCGAATTTTTGCAGTGGTCAAAAAATTATTTGGGACATTGTAAAAATACGAGCAGGGTTTTTTAAACTTTCTGTAAAAATTAGGTACAGTGATCCTACAGTATGACCGCGGAACCGTGGCCCAACCCATGTTCGGGCCGCGGTTCCGCCGCAAGAAAGTGTGAACACCGTACCAAATTTCTACAGTGGCTCTCTGTGTTGAAAATAGGGGTTTTGGAATATTTTTTTTGGGCCCAGAATTTCTTTGAGTGCTGCAGTTGTGCTTGGGGCCCGCTTCGGTAAATTTAGTCGATTGAAAATTTTAAACATGTTAGTTCACAGTATTTATATTATATCTGCGACCGTGAATGTCACTTGATCGGTAAATCCTGTCTAACTGCTATAGCCCTTTTAGATGGATTTGCGAACGTGACATTCACGTTGATGTTCTGTGTTGTGCTGTGATGTTGCGGATTTTCATGGTGGATAGCCTGGATGTAATGTTAGTACAATTTGGTTGTATATGTACATTTGATATTGCGGGGCGAACGTCCGACATGTGGACTGCCGTCACTGCCTGTTTGTATATTATTCTTTTGGGGCACGACCGGGCTGAGGTCGATATACCCGTTGTATGTATATTTTATTTTCTGTACTAGGATTACCTCGCGGAGGGGTGCACGGATAGCCGGGTTCTAGAGGGCAACGGGCCCGCATCTCATGGCATTGAGACGGAGGGGGCTTTACTCTAGAATTGGTGGGCTATTAGCCGCACTCATAGGGGGTACAGGTTGACCCAGGAGGGGTGCCCAAGTTACCGGATTCCGTGAAGTGCTGGGTGGTCCATTCACGTTGCTGATGGGGGCTGCCTCGCTTCAGGTTTTAGCGGGTAACTTGTCGCGCCCGTAGGGATCTAGGATTTCTTTGCACAGGCTATCAACACGACCAGGGGAACGTCGGGTTTCAGTAGCGGCTCTATGAAACCCGGGGATCCCACATATCTGTATTGTTCTATGATATTTATTACATTTCTGTGATGTTGCATTTTTATCATGCCTTGAGCGAATATTATATATTGATATATATACTAGTAGATGTTGTATATGCTTTGCATCCGCGCTAGTCCAGTCCCCGCTCTGTCGTTAGTTAAGTAACCTAACGGGTAATGACGGGACCCAGTGGCGAATGCGGATGGCATATACGTACAACATTATTTTCGTTCTTTATTGGTGTGATCAATTGATGGGACTGCGTTGATTCGGATCAATGCAAGCTAAACAAACCTATTCTGATGTTGTTGGAACATTTTTCAAAAAGCTGTTATCGCAAGGATGTTCTCTTTTGTTTTGCACAGTGGTATTCGGTTATGAATATCCCGCACCTCAGTCGACGAAGCAAGGGCCGAGACCCCTTCACCGGGAGTGACCCCGTGGACAGAAGTTTGCGTCAGGGCAATAACTTCACTATAGTCGAATACTTTTGCTTTGCATCGTGGTATTCAGTTGGAATATCCTGCACCTCATTCTACGGGGAAAGAGCCGAGATCCCTTCATCGGGAGTGACCTCTTTAGCAAAGGTTTTCGCAACTATATTTTTATAAAAGCTATCCAGTTCCTTCAACGATATCAAGTTCATTACGTTAAAGGTTTTTCGCCAGAAACCATTCGTAGCCCTCCGTCATTTCAGACGGGTAGCACGTAGTATTCATGCTATGTTTGTTGACCTTCGTCAAGGCATAGTGTATGGTAGCTGCTTGTTACCTTTCTGCTGCAAAGATAGATGTGTTGGTTTGGGACAGTCGTATAGCCTTGTTGACCTTCGTCAAGGGCTTGTACGGGTGGGTTCAAATTAACCTGGACAATGACGGGTAGAACTTGAAATGTGACTTATGATTTGTTGACCTTCGTTAAGGTCATAAGAGCATGGGGCAAAAATCACATCGGGGGTTTCTAAAGAAACTGAAACTTGCCAGATATGCGCAAACCTTCTGGAGTGTGATAACGTGAGAGGATTCCGTCACGTTATCATGCGATGATAGTTGGATCCCGATTCCCACTGATGAGTTGGTTTACTCCTCGGGTGATCCCGACTAATTTTTCTTTCAGGTTTGGGGAAGAATTTGACGTTACAGTGGGAGGTTTCCTGATTAGATAAAGTGATAACCATTTTGATCTAGGTTAGAGTGCACGCTGAATGTTTCTTTTCTCTCTCTCTTTTGCAGCGACCATTACCCGACCCTAGATTATAACTCAGTGACCAAAATTAACCGAACCTTCTTAAACACTGGCTTTTGGATTGTCAGAGTTGCAAACCTCATTGCTACTCCTACTTTTACCCTTTTTCTCCAGGACACCCCGTATTACTACGAACGTCCACTTCTATTGGATAAAACCATCGTATGGTTATATACGAACTCGAAGGAATTTATTCGAGGATGTTTTCCGGTTCTGGAGAAAACGAATAGGACTATTCAGTTGTCTTTTCCTTTTACCTTCTCTTAGGTTGTGAGTACTCCTTGGTTTAAGAGATAGTACACATATTATGCTAATTGGATAGTCTTCTTCCAAACCATAGGCAGGTGCCGACCGGTAGGGAATGAAGAAAACCAATTTGCCTAACGATGGTGTACAGAAGGTATTAAGTAAAGACAAATAAAGGGATTAAAAGGAGGGAAAAATAAATTGCGACTGCTATTCACGACCAAACCAAGTATTTCATTACCACTTCCACTTCACCTTTGTATTTCTCCAGAACACTCCGTATCACTACGAAGATCCACGGCTATTTGGATACTCCATCGTATGGTTATATACGAACTCGAAAGGAACTTGTTCCAGTTCGGGGATGGATTCTGGTTCTGGAGAAATAGGAATAAGGTTTATTCAGTTGTCTTTTATCTTCACCTTCTCTCGCATTACGAGTGCTCCTAGGATTAGGACAGTACACCTATTATGCTTATTGGATAGTCTTCTTCCAAACCATAGGCTGGTGCCGAACGGTAGGGAAGGAAGAAAACCATTTAGCCTAAGAGGGTGTACAGAAGGTAATGACTAAAGACATATAAAGGGATTTGGAGAGATGGCAAAGAATTATACGGTTACAGTTGTGAATCTGGATAATGGAAGAGGCATTACCAGGAATACCGGGATACCCTATCGAAACATTTCAATGTTTCAGTTTCACTATGTACTGTTAAAAGAAAATTGATTTCCCAATTAGACACATGCTCCAGGGTATGTATTTACCAGGTATGATTCTCACATCTGTATGGTTTTACAGATGATGAGTGGAAGTAAGCTATTGGGAATTAGGTGATCATCCTCATTATATCGGGATTCGTTGTAATTGGTGATATTTGAGGAAGTCACCTGGGTTGTTTGCCGGACGGCAAATATTTGGTTTTGAATATCCGTTGTTATGCACCAATTTCAAATTGATATATCTGTACGTCTATTTTTATAGAGTGAGATATACCTTTTTGAAATTATGTCTATGACATTTACCTCTATCAGTGGATGGTTAGGTAAGGTGCATTAAACAGCGGTGTAATTCTTCTTAACCATAAGTACAGTTTTCAACCTACGACACACAGGGAATGGGTTATTAGACTCAGGGGACTTATACAGAGTATTGTATATTGTCCAGTGTCCATTAGGACAGAGGGATTGGTCCTCGTACTATATTCGGCTTACTTATGACTTCTCTAGTTTTTAGACAAGTGTTTCGTAAAAATGCCAGATCTAAGTTTTGAGAAGTTATAGGTATAAGAGTAAAGTAGAGAACCGGGTGTTGCAAGTATCAAGATTCTTCAAGGTGATCGAAGATGAAGATACTTGTGAATGGTATTCAGTTAATAGTAATGATTAAGAGAACTTGCTTCTCTTTCAGGTTACTCATAATTAGAAACATTCCTAAGTTGAGTAGCGCTGATCGGCCTCCTTCTATTTAGTTGACATGCACTGGAGACAGCTGCTTGATTTGAATCTGGTTCAATTAAATCAGTGCCTCTGTTTCTGTATTGGATATAGAACAGTTCATATCTTAACGAAGTTAAGGTACGGGGAGCTGTCCGGCTTAGGCTTAAAACCAGACTCTGGATAACTCAAGGCACGTTTCTGTAATGGCTGTTTGTTGGTTGACCCGGGCTATGACGAGGGTTGACTTTCTACCATCTGGAAGATCAATAGTGATATTGTTCTTGTCTCGTCACAGTTTTAATAAAAATGGATTTTTTCAGAAAACAGTAGTGGGGATATGGTAGAACTGGAAGTGATTCCAGAACCGCAAACGATTACTGAAAATTTGATAAGAACCTAAACATTCAATCTGATTTGACATTCCATTGGCCACTCCGCAGACATGATTGGTAACCTCAGCCACCCGAGAGGTACTCCGGTAGCCTCAAGGACGGTGACAGGGAGGTTCTTGTTTACCCAGACTTGACACTACTGTTGTTCCAGACTATGAGACCCGGCGGGAGGATGAATATAGCGTCGTTCTAAACTAGCTTTAGAAGTGTACGTCTATATGACTCTGCCAGAGGGTTGTCATAGTCAGTAGGAGCAGCGGAAGCATAGTGGACAAGTGGCTTATGTCTATTTATAGACTAAAGCAGATATAGCGGAGATAGATCATCTATTTCTGATGTGACAGTCACAGGTTTGACTTCATCAGAATAGGGGATGGATCTGTTAAGAAGGTAGTAGGGTGTGATGTCCTGGTATTTGGATGACATACACAGAGTAGGATGTGATGTTCCTATACTACGATCGGTTATACTTTGGTTGTCACACAGTGGTTTATCCACATGGGACTTGGATATAATATCAAGACATTCTGGTTACTAGATCTATAGATCTAGATTTGGGTGGTTTCCCAATCAGGGTACTTAGACAGCATTCTAAGAGTTTTTAGAATGGACGACTCCTGGCACGGTAGTAAACCTGCAGGTGATGGAGTCACCCTCTCTAAAGGAGTCTTACAGACTAAAGGGGAGAGGGATGTGCATGATTGGCAGATCACTTGCTTAGGCAATTGAGTCAATCATGAGATGTCAAGTACCACACCAGATGTTGTTTTTGCTGTAGGTGCAATAAGTTGATATTGATCCAATCCTGGAGAAACATTCGGAAGCAGTTTTAGAACATAAGTGAATGTTCTAGGAATATGATAACGACAGCCTCCTTTAGGAGACGGTTATCAATCCAGGCTTCCAAGGTGACCTGGATGATAGAGTGGCTGTCAGAGTTATAGTTTTCCCTCTGACGAGGGGCAGTAGTTTGGACAGGAGGTCCAAACGGATACTGAGGGAGGCATGGCGCAGGATACTGATTAAGTTCCGTTGACGATACATTCTAAGAAGTTTGGATTTGGAGTTCATTTATGAGCTAGGTCCCATCAGATATCCAGACATAATCTAAGACAGGTATTGCTCATTTCGGGAGATGGCTTTCTCCACGAACTTGAGATAAAGAGAGACATAGAAAGAAACATCTGAGCGGAGACACTCACTGAGGCTATTCCTCGAACGCCTTAGTTTCGCAAACAGGTTTTGTGAGACTGATTAGTAGAGCAGTTGGGTGTTTGGTATCACACGGGCTGTGAGTATGCGACATCGCAATAATTAGCCTTGAGTGCAAGTGGGAGATTGTTGGAGATAGTGCCCTCAGAGTCAATTATTGGATCACAGGCACGTGATTGCAATGATTGAGAGAGAACCTATGCCGGTAGGACAGTCTTACTCAAGATGATAGTATGCTATCTGGTTTACCTTTATCATCGTGTACTGTTTTAGGTGACCTTACAGATCACTATTGCGCGTTGATAGAGCCCCTAGGATTCTTGCTTGACTGCCAGCAGTATAAGGGCGATCATATACGTGGGAGCTGGGATCTATAAGCACATCCTTAAAAGGTCCCTAGTCGAGGGAGTTTCGAGACAGGGCATCGATACTGCAGAGTGGACTAGTGTATACAGTCAAGACCCCGACGAGGGGCGGTGGCCGGTCTCACAAGCCATTGGTGTCAGTTGGTTCACCTAAGATGTATACAGGTGCTCATTGGGTTATGAGTACACCGGACAGGACTCGCCGGGAACATGCTGGTTGGTCTTATACCTGACGTCAGATAGCAGTTCCCTGGTGACATGTGTACAGGTTAGTTCATCGACCTGAGATCGTCATTTGTCTCGTGTGAGTTCCTACTGTACTTTGATTACTATCCTACCACGCTCAAAGGAGACGTACAAACAGGTTTTAGTTGGGTACAGTCCCGAGCCACATGGAGGCAGTGAGCGGATCTCCAGGGGTTCGTCTCTCCCGGTATTCCGGGTGAGGTCGCGCTGTGTCTAGGAGAGCCATTACACGAAATCCTTGGCCAAGACAGGAGATTTACTGGTAGGTATTCCAGTAGTATCTCAGGGTGTTCTAGGCTACACTCCGACACGACTTGTACCGCTTTTGGAGGTCTGACTTTTACCAACCCCTAGGCCCGCCATGCGATGCTCATAGACGAACGGACCGGACTGTACGGATATTGTCACTGACAGGCTCAGTAGGGTGTCAGGATGAGTTCGCTCATCGACGTCCCTTTTGGTCAATACCTGTTAGCCCGTTACGTATGGCTAATACCTCTGACGTGCTAGTGGTTAAATCCACAACCAAAGTATTGACGAGTCTTTAGAGTCCCCCACAGACCGTTTCTTAAGTTTCGGGCGAAACGCTGTAGAGGCCGTATGGAGATATGGCAGGGTTCAATCATATACGTGCGGTATTGCACATATCATGATCGGACGGATAATACTAGCGGGCTTTGGTTTAAGCCGGATCCTAGTATTGTACCGTGAAGAATTTATCTCATTGCATTTGTATTCGGTCGGAATACAAATGCGGGTATGTATATACAGTCGCGGGGTTTTCCTGTAATTTATTACGGGATCAGTTTTTTGAAGTTGCCAGTTTGCTTTCCGTTTCGGCCATTTTCTTTTGTTTCTTTCCTTGGCTGAAAATTGGTGGAGGAGGGCTTATTTGCAATTGTGCAAATTAGCATTGTGGAGGGTGGTCTTTGTATATTGTTGCTTCATGATGGTTCCACCATCCCTTGACTTCTATGTTCATCATTACTTGACTTTTGCTTGATAGGATTGGTTATGATGAGGGAGTGTGGCTTACTTTTTGACTCATGGTCAATCATTTTTCCTTGGATGATTGATCCACTCTCTCTCTCACTCTCCTAGCATGAGGCCGGCCACTTTGAGGGGGGTTGTCCAATATTTTTAGGAAGGGAATTAGTCTCATTTGGCTTACCCAAAATCATATAGCTCCATCTCGAAAGCTCATCTCCTTCTCCACTAAAACCATGGCAACTTCTTAAACCCCTTGAGACAAAGAGTACTACACTAGGCTACAGCATTCTTGGACACGTCGACTTGCCAACTTCGTGCCCGAGTTGCCTCGGTCCAGAGGTGGGAGCCCGTAAAAGAACCCGGCGATGTGGTACCCTTCCGACGAGGAGATGAAGACCGGAGATTCCGCGGGGAGATCGGGATGACGACGAGAAGACCGAAGGATACGGATCGCTCGGTATATCTCTCTACCCCTTCTCTAGTTCGCTAGGATTAGGTTAATGGCCCGATCCGGGTTCAAAAGTCCATGGTAGCGCCGGTTCTAGTTTATAGAAAAGTTTTTTATTCCGCATTTTGGCCTCGTACAGACGGCCGGGGCGCTGCCGTGCACTTACAGTAGAAGTGATGGAGGGAGAGTTGAAGAAGATGAAGGAAAACAATGGGGGTGAGGAAATGAGGCAGACCTCTCTCTCTCTCTCTCTCTCTCTCTCTCTCTCTTATTCTCACCCTCTCTTTCAATTATTCATGCCATGTCACACTTTCTCTTTTGCCCATTCCGATTATTCTGTTCTATTTCCTTTTCTCTTTTTCTTTTAAAGCCAAATATCAACAAATACCAATGAAACAATATGCAACAAAAATGCAACATGTCATGGTGCACAAACCATGGAAAAATGTAGAAACACGGATTTGACATAATCGCGATTAGTAGTGCACTCATCAATTTTTTATTTAAACCATATATAATTAATTATAAAAAATGTCAAATCCAATAAATATATATCTAAATGAATAAATCATTTTAATCTCCAATTATTTCACAAATATTGGTATATATTTATACCATTTTACGAAAACCCTAAATTCGCAAATCGGGTAATTTTCGCGAAATATATTATTTTAATATTAAATTCCAAAAATAATATTTTATATTTTCTGAAATGTTACAATTTTCCCCCCTTAAATAAATTCGGTCCCCGAATTTAAATTTAAAACCCCAAATGCTAAAACATTTCAATAATCAGCTCAAATCAACGGGGCTCCGAAATCACGGAAGATACAGAAATACCACAGCGCATTGTGTGCGCCTGTAAACGAGTACTAAACTTAAAATCGAACTCCGTCAAGCGTCACAAAATCATCGGAGTTACAATGGAGATACAGATCTCGAAATCCACTACTGAAATCCAATATGCGCTAGTCAAATACTATAATACGTGTATAGTATGTATCCTTGGAAAAAATCTCCTAAAACTGAATAAAACACATGCAAAATCTTTTCTGAATCGCCGTGTGATGCGTAACTCACGGCACAAGTGACGGACGCTCATTTGTAAAGTAATAGATATACGTTCATATATATTTTGCTCAAATATACGTCCCGCCATTTTGAAATATCTCCAAAAGGTTTTCCTTTGTAAATGTTTGTGTCGCTCGCGGACACGTAGGAAATAACGAGAATATAGCTCCTTTTTGAAAATCTCTTGTTAAACTTTTAATGCATGCAAATACTCAAGTACTGTTCTCAGATCAGTCATGTTCGGCTACTACATAATATAGTGCCCATCATGAAAACAAGGTGCTCAAGAGCAAAATCAGACTCGAAAAGCTTATCCAACAATCAAGTGCATCTGGTTCGCATGGAAATCAAAGCCAAATACAAGTGCTACGAATGTGCACAAAACCAAACTATGTGCAACGGGTGTGCACGAAAGTATTTGTTCAGTGCAATGGATGTGCACGAAAATAATATCAAGTGCATCTATAGTGCACGAAAATTTCAACCCAGTGCATCTAATATGCACGAATGAAAATCACAATCGAGTGCATCCGGTGTGCACAAAATCACATCTCACATCATGCGCCCAACATGCGCGAAAATCCAAATCAAGTGCATCCGTCATGCACGAATGAAATCTAAATCAAGTGCATCCGACATGCACGAATAAAATCTAACTCAAGTGCATCCGATGCGCACAAAATCCAATACTAAGCGTCTAATATGCGCAAAACTCCAACCAAAGTGCGTCAGGTCCGTATAAATGTCCAGTGCAGTAAAGCGCACGAAAACGAACGTCAAGTGCAAACGTGCACAAAAACATTAATCTGGTAAAACAATTGCTCAAAAACATAAATCGTGTGAAACCAATGTACAGAGTATAAATCTTGTGCAACCAATGCACGAAATATCAATCTTGTGCAACAAATGCAAAAAACACAAATCCGGTGCATCCAGTGCACAAAATACAAATCTGGTGCAATAAATGCACGGAAACTCATCAATAACTCAGATGCGTATAAAAGCAATACCGAGTGTACTAATGTGTATAAAATCATAAACGCGTGCAACTGCGTGCATAAAACCAAATCAACCGTTTGAAATCCACGAAATCATAAACACGTGCAGCCAAAGCACAAAACCGATATCATGTGCAATTGATACGCACAAGTCGCAAACCGATGTAGCGGTGTATAAACATAATTCAAGTGCAATAACTGTGCACAAAATGTAAATACCCAGTAAGTGCAGCCATGGTGCACGAAAACAATATCATGAAACTCAATCATCAAAACTCAAATCCAACCGAATATAAGCGTGATACTCGGATCACAAATGCAAATTACAACAAATGACATTGAGATACACTTCCTACAATGTCGAAAAATGTCGGTGCGCCCAAAACTGGCAGAGCAAGAACATCCTCTTGCCTCCTGCTAACGGTCTGGCGTCCTCTGTCTCTAGGTCCTCATTTCCTCTGTGGATTACCAGTCTCGCAATCTATCGGCTCATCGGCCCGGTCATGTATACTAACGGAAATGATTCCGCTCTGACACTCCTCTGGTCATTTCTCGGCCAATTAACATGACCACTCATAAAGCAGCATGTCACTGGCATCGGCCTCTGGCCCTCTGAATATACGTGACATAACTGATTCTCGGTGCAAATCTTATCGCAACAATGTCCTGGAAGGCACCTGCTCAAGGTCTCTTCCGATCTCGCCTATGCCGAACTGTACGGAGGCTGGTACTCTTGCATAATCTTTTCTCGCTTTCTGCACATCTGCGTTCTTAGCACAGCATTTCTTCGGGAACTGGCCATATCCCAATGCCTCTGTATACATATCAGATCTCTAATCTCAACGGAGAGTAACAACGGCTCATTAACATCTCGCACGAACCTCTTGTTCTACCCGTCTTTATTCTCGTCCACTTCGACGTCACATTATACTATCTGTGTACTGCAATTGTTCTCGACTATAGTCACTCCAGAATCTCTAACACGGACTCATAATACGAACTCGGTATCTTCATCACTCTATAGACGATATCTAGCCAAACACGTCCTCAGGAACTCGTCCCAATCATCGGAGGAATACTCTATATTCGTCCACTCTCGATCAACTCACAAAGCATCTGGATGAGGTCCTCTATCCGAAGCTGGTCAACTTACTGATCTCCTATCGGATCATCCAACGAACAACGTCATCACTGGATCGATCTACTCTAGATCTGAGTAAGATTCTCCACACTAGAAATCTTCAACTCAACTGGGCCTGCGTCGGCACATCAAATCAGACGAATCATCTCAGTCGCTCAACTCAACTCAAGATAGACTAGCTATCTTCTGTGGCATCTCTGCCTGAATGCTCCAGCGATCACAGCTCGTAAGCTCTGGAAGCGACATCCCATCAATCTCAGCAACAGCTGGGTCATCTGTCTGTAAGGTAGACAATATCACAAACTCTGAGGTAGGCTGTACATCAACAGTCCTCTCACAACTGGAAGCCCCTATCAGTGACCCGATCATACGGTGCAAACCGAACACTTCCTCAAACGAGAGGTCACAACACAAACACTAAATCGATATGTTCCCATGTCACCAGAAAACACGATGGTCGGTCCTCGTCAATGACGAGCTCGCCCTGACCGCATCACTAGCAGCAGCCTAATCTGCGCTCAAGCCATGGTGACAGGAACCTCAAGCATGTATCAATGAAGATAGATCAAAGGGATGAAATGAATCAAAAGATCCAGAATGGATACATGATCATAAGAAGGAACAGAATCAATGAGAGTATGATCATTGGAACGAATATGATCAAGGATCTCAAATGGATTATATAATCATGGGAACGAAGAGAATCACATATCTCAAGATATGTACATCCTAAGGTTTCTTAAGTGAAGTATCGTATCGTAAATATGCCGCGGAACATACGTACTGTACGTCATTCTACTCAAGCTACCTACTCCATCAATCAGGGTCAGCCTATGTAACGAAAGTTCGGGTCTAATTCCCCTCTGTTCAAGCCGAAGTTCCGTAAGGTCAAGCCTAACTTCCGAAATAGATTACGTCCCAGACTCCACATAGTCAAACCTAGACTCGAACCAAGATTAAACCTAGCGCTCTGATACCAACTTTGTGACGACCCAAAATTTAGTTCGTGACCGGCACTTAAATCACGCCACGTCTAAACGCATAACGTAAATTAAGTAAGCCGAAGCCCAGAAATCTAAATGTTTTAAAGAAAATAAAAGAGGTGAAGTTTTCAAATAAAGGTATGATGAAATCAAATGTTTTCTTAAATACATAAGTAATGGAACATGAAAAATGCAAGTGGATTTTACTAGTTGAAAAACATGTTTCATCTTTTAAAAATTTGGGCAGCACCACCCTTGTATATTTTGATCCAAAACCACATGTACATGATAATATAAAAGGCATCCACAAGAGGGAGCTAGCTCTTCGCCAATCGGCGGAATCACAACTGCGCAAGTCAAAATATATGTATACGACGGCCAACGACGAAGATCAGCACAAAGAATAAAGAATAAAGTAAGACATCAACCCATCAAGCGAACATATAACCCATCGCTCTAAGCCTCGCAACCACAAGTCTCTTCTAAGTCTTACTACATATACAAATACTAGTTTCTGATTGATGGAGTTAACTAGATACAATGGAATAGTATATACAAGAGTGGCACGATCCAATATGTCCTACCTACCAAAGCAAATCACCCGAAAGCAAGCTGTGTGCCAACGATACCGCTACTGATCCATGCGGTCAAACCTGCATGAACTGTGGCACAACGGGGGTGAGTTGCCAACTTGTGTGTAGAAAACATCAGCAGGTAGAAATCGAAATAAACAACGATTTCTAGGTCAACTATATCATAAAGGTAATACTATGATATCTAGGTTGACCGTATCTGCATATATGCCAATAATATAATCGATGCCTGTATGCATGTGGATATCATCCACGTGTCCATCAATGACACAACAATATCATGGAACCTGAGTGTTCAACATCGACACTCGAAACATCATGAAAGCAAATGCATGTAAACATGAGGATATCAATCAACGTTTGTCCATCAATGACACATCAAAATCATGGAAGCTGAGTGTCCAACATCGACACTCGAAACATCATGAAACCCGTGTCCAGCATCGACACGTAAATCCTCATATCTCGGGCTCCGTCAGTCCGGATCGGCCCACGGGCTCCGTCGGTCTGGATCGACCCATATCATCTCACGACTCTGGTCTGTATCCTCCGGATAACCGCCGAGCCCAAATACTATCACCGGTAGGTAGTAGTCCCTCCGCCAGGCTCATCGTCTACTGCAAAACATACCTTTCCTGCCCCGGGGTACCATACCGGATCCACCATGTACCAACAAACGGCCTCATCCAACTCTTCGAATCGGGTATCACATAACTCATAATCGAGAAAACAATTGGTGGACGTCTCGAAATATCATTACAAGAGAAACCAAGTTTTAAAACAATACATACTTTCTTTGAAATAACCACGGTTCTCAAATCCAGAATCTCATGAAAATAGTATCTCAATGCATATAATCGTAAAGTATGATGTATGCAAACATAGAACAGAAATGTGAGCATATCCAGTATATCATGCGACAAAGTATAGTGATGTGAGCATAGCAAGTATATCATAGCATGATATAGCAATTCTACTGTGTAATTGACATAGCAATTATCGATGATGAAAGTGTGTGAGCCGGCAGTCTGTGTAAGTGTAATATACGCATCATCGATAATTGTGTAGGTATACTAGCACAGGTATATATAATGCAATGAGAATGTCATGCACGTAGCATAAAGTACATCGTAAGCGAAAAGCTATAAGGTATACGTATCTATAACATAACCCAGTCGGTGAATCTATCAATCAGGATCCAGCCTCACAACATCACGTACGGTATAATATATCGTACGACATCCTCAAGTTAAGGGTATGGATCAATCATCAGATAAAACTCATCACGTACGGTAATCTATTGTACGGCGGCATTAAACAATTAGGGATCCTATCAACCTATATGACAAAGAGGGTACGGACCTAACGTCTCGTACGACATAACACTCATTATTCACATCACTTTATATATATATACCTATATCTCAGGTCACATCCGCATCCATCTCATATCATGGGACCGATAAGGTATCAATTATCACATATCGACTCGCATCCGTATAATGACATATCAAACCAAGTCATCATATCTCATCGTATACTCTTTTCATCACATAAATATCTCACATCAATATCTCACATCAAGTCATTTTATAAATCTCATGTCATATTTATTGGCCTATACAATGCCACTATAATCTCATATCACTTTTTCTCTTGCAACTACATATATTCATATATCGTGATTCATATTTACGTTTCACATCCTTATATATCAATTCGAGATATCCATTCTATCATATCATTTCATACTAAAGCCATTAACTATAACCTAAATCGTGGCATATCTTGTCTCCAAATTACAAATCACATATCAATAATTGCGGGGGTGTTATACGCCATCCACTCAACTTCCCCTGTAAATATAAATCTACTCACCTGCGGAACTCCTTGTTCAGCCGTAGTAGATGTGCTTCGTCATTTCGGAATCCACACGAAAATACCTACAATCAATACACAATCGCAATGCTATTAAAATCAAGTCCGGAAAACCGATACAGCATACGGTACGCTCATAGGTTAGAACCTATAGCCTACGCATGCAAAAACAACCAATCAACCCTCGTCGTTGACGTATAAATATCCACCGACCCAATACAATATCAAATATCAAATCCCAAATTCATAAACCATAAATATCATATTCAGCAACCTAGGAAATCACTCCCAGATTTCATCTCAGGTCAATTGGGACTAAACAAGCAAGTATAGGAGATAGGTTATAGGGATTAGGAGCTACAGCCAAAAACCCAACCCCAAACTCTCACAGAAATCCGGCGACATCACCTTAGAACCCGAGCTCGCCGGCCATACTAGGAGGAAATGGGCTCATTTTTGGGTTGTGGGTTTTTAGTGGTTAACCTAGGTCACTGGACTTGCTAGATTTTCTTTAAACTACCCCAGATAGCTCCAGATACCCTGTAGTCCAACAATACTTCACAAAACCGACACGGGCAAATTTCTAAGTTGTTTTTTTGGGTTCTATTTTCTGTTCTTGGTCATAAAATCAACACTAGGGTCTTGTAAACAGCCACTAAATATCACAAGTCCACGCAATCACCCAAACCCTCTCTAGGAATTTCCAAATCTCACTAATCAACATCGATTCAACTATAAACTAACAATAGGATAAACTAAACACAATAACTTAACTAAACTTTAGAATTATATCTCATTTGGCAACTCAAGAATTTTCTTAAGTTGCTCAAAATCTTCAAAATCCAACTTTGAAAGGTCCAAAATGTTAAGAATGAGGTGGGGATCATTTTTAATGAAGGAAGTATAGGGTTTTGGCAGAGATGATCCATAGGGGTAGAAGTGATGGAAGGAGAGTTGAAGAAGATGAAGAAAAACAATGAGGGTGAGGAAATGAGGCAGCCCTCTCTCTCTTATTCTCACACTCTCTCTCAATTATTCATGCCATGTCACACTCTCTCTCTTGCCCATTCTTATTATTCTATTCTATTTTCTATTCTCTTTTTCTTTTAAAGGCAAATATCAAAAAATACCAATGAAACAAGCAACAAAAATGCAACATGTCAAGGTGCACTAACCATGGAAAAATGTAGAAACACGGATTTGGCTTAATTACGATTATTAGTGCACTAATCAATTTTTTTTAATTTAAACCGCATATAATTAATTATAAAAAATACCAAATCCAATAAATATATATTTAAATGGATAAATCATTTTAATCTCATTATTTCACAAATATTGGTATATATTTATACCATTTTACGAAAAGCTCAAATTCCCAAATCGGGTAGTTTTCGCGAAATATATTATTTTAATATTAAATTCCAAAAATAATATTTTATATTTTCTAAAATGTTTCAATTGCATCATGTGAAAGTGAGTAGAGGCTTCAAACCCACCTTGCTTGATGCATCCAAACGCTATGTTGCTCTCGTCATTCTCATCTTTGCAGATATTTAACTCAATCGATATACTCTCCAAATTCTCGGTAGACAATCTATAATGAATTTGTGAAAGGGTGTTAAAGATGGAAAAGTTCATGATTAATTCTAGTTTATTAGATTGCTTAATTAAGCAAGATCTATTACCATATGTATTTGGTCAAATGTGAATTATGTATTTTTCCTTTTCTAGGCTATTCTGTTTCCTTATTTTATATGCTCTATATCTCTATAAATAGAGTATTACAATGTTAATAAAATCATCAGGTTATCAATATTTGAAAATTTTGAAAAGAAGAGTACGAAAAGAGGGACAAGGTTTGGGTTCAATTTTAGAAGGAGTGGATGAAGATGAAGAAGGGCAATATGATCCAGAAATATCACGTACAACGCACGTGGGAAAAGAAAATGGAATATTCCGACGGTTGACTAACTTTAGGTAGTAAAGTGCAAACATAGTAAAATGTTGGGTACTCACAGAAACTTATATTTATTTGTCAAAAGCCTCAAACCTTAAGTATTTATATGCAATTTAGCCCTCCGACTGTCATAGTGTTCAAGAATTAGTTATGAATCAACTAAAAAATCCAAGACTTCAGCTCTTAGATAATCGAAAATCTTTTGGTTCTTACTAAGATAGTTGCTTTACGTGAAAGTTTAGCAATCTACTTACTTATCGACTCCTAACTGTTTTCAGATTCATTCAAATCTTTTATGAGGCCAAATCAAGATCAAGGGAGTTGAGTTGACATTCTCCCCTTTTTCCTATTCCGTTTGCAATTTAAGGCTTAGTAAAAGGATATTTTAGTATTAGCGAGCTAGTTAATTATTAGATTTCACTTTGAATTGGTTTGGTAAATTTACTCATAAAATTTTGCATGAAATAGAGTCCTTCGACTCCAGTTCTTGTGGGGGAAATCGATCCCCACAGACCAAATTGAGGACACAAGAATATCAACAAAAAATGTAACAAAAGGAAACAACACACCGGATATAACGTGATTCGGCCAATCGGCCTAGTCCACGGGGCAATCGTCTCACTCGGGGTTTCATTATAACTAGAGAATAACATATAAGAGTTTACAAACTCTTACAACACTCTAATCACTATCTCCCTCTCCACAAGAGAGGGTGCCACACCAAAACCCAAAGAGACCGCATTTTGGCACACACCACCAACTCATCTCAATAGGATTTTATATAGTGTTAACAACCAAACACTACCCATCACCTATTCATAGCCCACACTAATAGATATCTCGGCCCATTAGGCCCGAGTCTAAGTCGGACTCTCTCTAGATGTGCGAACGGATATGAGACACATCCCAACAATCTACATCTTGGCTCGAATCCGTGAGCCGAATCTCGGAGATACAACATCCTCGCAATCCACTCTCTTGACATACACATGCACATGCACTTGCCAGGAACAACCTCATACTGTCATCATTGCCTCAAATATATGCAGGGATGTTCAGCACGGCAGCAAGGTTTCGGGAGGTATCGTCCATGCCAATTTTAAATTTTATGTGTGCTAAACAACCCTAACCTTAGAATCTTAACTAGAGATTTAGACGAAACAACAATGTAAATAACTTTACATCTAAGTGAATGAGGAATACAACCTTTGTAGACTCGTTCTTCACTTCTAAAGTTCCATGTAGTAGTCCCTTCATTCCAAGTAGTGAACACCCGAACTCTAGTAAGGGTTCACATGAAGAAATGAACAAGCTTACTCGAAGTCTTCGAGGTTGAAGATGATCTACGTCGAGAAGACTCAAGCTCATGCTATCTCTTCACTAATGGTAGATTAGTGAAGCAAACATCCTAAACTAAATGGCTAATATAGTAGAGGATGATGAAGTAGAAATTTTGCTCAATTTAGATTTATTTTTCTCACAATATTTCTTCACCATTTGAAAAGCTAGAAGTTTTCTCATGGGGAGGAAGAAAATGAAGTCGAGATGAGAATGAAACACATGAGGTGAGAATAGCAACCATAGGTGAGTTAATGGCATACACTAACTCATGTAGAGAATAAAGCATGGCTAACAATAATGATTTGGTTAATAAATATCTACAAATAAAACAAAACTAGTGGACTAAGTCAAAAATTCTTTAAGCTTCTCCAAGCTTCCAAGTATGACAATTTCCAACTAATATTGAATTACTTTAAATAAAAAAAACCTCACATTATTGTAATCATGGTGTGAGTCTCATACACCCATGTAGCATGTGGCATCTAGCATGACACAAAATAATGTACATTAATATATATCACATATATACTAAGTGTACATAAGTGAGAAAAAGAAAACTTAAGTGACCTAATATTAGTTAATATATCAAATATATAATTATACAATAAATTATTAAATCAACACTTGATTTAATAATCCGGCTATATCACATACAACTGACTAATATCATATGTATCAACTTGTCGAATCAACACTCGATTCGACAGCCCGGTTATATCACATATAACCGACCGATATCAGAGAATAGAATACGGTATCACATACGCATATTAATCTCGGTCCCGCACATATCATATATGTGCTCCTATTTCGTTTCGCTTGAGCCAGGAAACCTCTGTATAGGACTCTAAAAACTCGTTAATACGCCGGCAGTAGGTGGTGATCATATCAGTCACCCACAAGCCGCAAGCGGTCTGCTAAACGTAACGGTCACTCGGGTATTGAGCGATCAGAAGATCAACAAGCAAGCCTGCTCATACTCCTTCTAATCCAATCAAGTAAGACTACCGTACTGTCCGGTCTCTTCGTCTGATATGTCGCATATCACAGCCTGGGGGTGGTATAACGTCAGATCCCAATAGCCTGATAAGTCCTGCCGATACAAGGTCCATAACGGTTCGCGAAACTACCGGTAACACTTACAGGTAAATCTCAGCAATCCTGGCCAGGGATTTCCTGTTATGGCCAATCGAGTAAAGCGCAACATCAACCCCCAATATCGGGAGAGACGAATCCCCTCCTATCGTTCATTGCCTCCATGTGACTCGGCACTGTACCCAAAAACCACCGTTTTGCACGATCTCTTGAACGTGGTTAGGTAGAAATCAAAGCACCGTGGGAATCACACAAGACTCTATGACGATCTCGGGTCTACAGACTAACCTGTACCAGTGTCACCAGAGAGCTGCTATCTAACGGTATAATACCATCTAGGAGTTCTCGGCGAGTCCGTCTAGTGTACCCCGTCTTCACTGAGCACCCATATACCATCTCTGATGTCAAACACTAATAGATATGGGATCATCCATCGCCCATCATATGGGTCGAGAAGCGTATATGCTAGTCTACTCTGGAATATCGATGCCCCGTCTCGATACTCCCACGACTAGGAGCATTTGAAGGATGTACTTACCGACTACCCTGTCCCCACTAGTATGATCTGCATCATAATCCTTGTAGTCAAGTACTCATCCTAAGGGCTTTATCAACATGTAATAGAGAGACAATAAGTGTACATGTTAAGATAAAGTGCAACCAGATAGCATACTACCATGTCGAGCAAGAAAGTCCTCCCTATATATGTCCAAACATCCACTACAATATACATCGTATGTACAGTAATGGCCTCTACGGCATACATATTACTAACAATCCTCCACTTGCACTAAGGCCATTTGTTGTAGTATCTCATACTTAACGTCCTATAGAAATCTCTCTAAGGAAAATCCTTTGTGAGTGGATCCGCAGTGTTATCTTTCGCATCAACTCTCCTAACATCGATCCCTTGGAGGTCAACCATCTCCCTGATCAGGTGATACTGTCCTCAGAATATGTCTGGATCGCTGATGGGATCGGTGTTTCTAAGCCAAAGCCATAACTCTATTATTGTCTCAATAACACTTATTGGACGCTCAATGGTAGGAACCATGTTCATCTCATAAATAAGAAATGCCCAGACAGCCACTTTGGCAGCATCGTTGGTAGCAATGTATTCAGCCTTTATCGTCTAGCCTTCCACGGTATCTAGCTTGGAACATTTCCAACATACCGTCCCTCCACTAAGGGTAAAGAAAAAGCCTGTAACTGACTTTCAGTCGACCTTATCACTCTGGAAGCACGAATTGGTAAATGACTCCCACTGGAGTTCACCGTTACCAAAACCCAAGAACATTTCTTTAGTTCTTCTTGTTAGTAGTATATGCCCTAGAGGCCATTATTGTATCATACTGGCTTGTATATTACTTAATGAGAGCTTGGGATATACAAGGATATAGTAACAGTCTTGCTCAAAATGGTAGTATGCTACCTGGTTTGTTTCTACCTCAATATGTGTATAGTTTCTCAGCATATTGGTAGAGCCCTTAGGATCTTTGCTTCATTACCAGCGTTGTGATGGCGGTTAGACTAGTGAGGGCTGGGTAGTCTACAAGCACATCCTATACAGGTCATCGATACTCCAGAATAGACTAGTGTATATGCTTCTCATCCCAGCAGGGGAAATGGTATGTCCCACAGCCATTAGTACGTCATACCGGAGATAGTATATAGGTGTTCATTAGATTATGTATACACCGGACATGACTCGTCGGGAACTGTTGGTAGGTATTATACCTATCATCGGGTAGTAGTTTTCAGGTGACATGAGTACAGCTTAGTCCGTCGACTTGACACTGCTGCTTCTCCTTGAGTATGTTCCCATTGGACTTAGATTACTACCCTACTACGGCTCAAAGGGGTCGTGCAAACATGTAGTAGTTGGGTGCAGTTCCGAAGCACTTAGAGGCAGTGGCGGTTAGATACGATTCGTCTTTCCCGGTATTAGTGGTTAATATCGCGCTGTGTTCGGAAAGCGATTACACAAAGTCCTTGGCCAAGGCAAGTGAGATTTACTGGTACCTACTCCAGTAGTTTCTCAGGGTGTTTTAGGCTACTCTCCGACATGACTTATTGTGCTATTAGGGGTCTGACGATTACCGACCTTAGGCCCGATATACGATACTTTTAAACGAACAGACCGGACTGTACGGAGATTGTCATATATAGGCTCAGTAGGAGTTCAGATGAGTTTTCTCATCGGCCTTCTCATCGACACATATCCGGGAGCCATTACGTACAGCTAGTGCCGCTTGCGGTCTATGGTTAAACCCACTGCCAACGTAGTGTCGAGTCTTTAGAGTCCCACACAGAGGGTTTCCCTACATCGAACGAAAGATGTAGAGGTCGTATGGTTTTATGATAGGGTTCGATCGCGTACGTGTTTTTGTGCACGAATGATGATTCGGACGGAAAATACTAGTGGGCTTTGGTTTAAGCCGGATCCTAGTATTGTATTGATGGATTGTTTTCGTCTTTTGTATCCGCATTTTTCGGAATACGGTTACAGGTATGTATATACGGACGAGGGGCATTTTAGTAAATTGGTCAAAGATACTTCTAGAAGGTGCAATGTCATAATGGTATTTTTCATTTTAGTCTAAATGAAAACACTTTGTGACATGGAGAAAAAGGAGGTGTAAATTGCATAATCTTGAGTAAAGCTTTGGATGACACTTGTGGGGGTTTTAGCCCATGACTCACTAAGTTGGAACTTGAACTCTAATTCATTTTCTAATATGAATTATTCATATCAGAAAGGCTAGAGTTCAGTTGAAAACTAAGAGAGGGCTCTCCCATTCCTTATGCAATTTTTCTCACTAGCTTTTTCTCCATTACCATCTTCTTCCTCAAAGCCTTAGTAACTCATGTGTTGAGTAATCTAGGGTAAGAAAAGACCATCCATTCCATCTATGCACTCTAAATTTTCTACGACATCATGAGTAGCGATCTTGATGCCCTAGTTGCCTCCGTTGAGGTGGGAGCTCGATGTACATACTCTCGGGTGGATCATCTTCGGCAAGAGAGGTCCGATGAGGAAGCCCGATCCGGACGATCCGAAGTGGCTATGACGAGGTGGATGACACCAAGGAATGAAGACCCAAAGGACATGAACGTGAGGTATAAACTTCTGCACTTATGGTTTACCTCACATCTAGTAGCTAGTTAGGGTTTACCACCGATCCTGGAGTTCAAGTTCGTGTCGCGATCTTTGTAAAATACGTTTTTCTGAAATTCCGCCTCCCCGCAAACCCGCGGCCTGCGCGACATGGAATTACAGTAGTACCAGAGCCTACTAAACCCTTAATAGCTCGTTAGCAAGTTATTAAAACTTCGATCGTCGGAAAAACCGAA
Organism: Agapanthus africanus; assembly: GCA_030015575.1. NCBI lineage: Eukaryota > Viridiplantae > Streptophyta > Magnoliopsida > Asparagales > Amaryllidaceae > Agapanthus > Agapanthus africanus. The sequence goes on from CM057342.1 coordinate 631,232,107, forward strand.
AACTATACACTTGGTACCCTCACAGTTTCTTTCAATTTTTAAACTATTCTAAAAATTATTTCAGGGGCTTTAAAATTCTGTGCAAGGAATTCTAAGAACACAAAAGAAAAACAAGTCCCCAACTCGTCACAACCGCCATGGAACCACGGCGAATCGATGTGATTTGCCACCGTTTGGCGGCCTAGTCGTGGCCGAGTTGGCCCGTTCTTCTTCTGTTTGTCTTAATTTTGGTGTATAGTTATCTGGAATATTTGGTTTCAACCCAGAATTTTTGGAGTGCTGGTTTGCATTTGGGGTAGATACGGAAAATATATTTCGATCGAAATTCTAATGTACTTAGCTAATCGGGTTTTATCTGTATTGGTCATATGTTTTTCTAAATCTCAGCTAATTGCTATATGTCGGTTAGTCTGGGATTGCACATATCTGTTGGTTTGTGTATATGAATTTTATTAGATCGTCGATGATGAATAGCCGGGGATGTGAGATGAGTGATTTTTATCTTTCATTCAATGTAAATTGTAATTTGATGTAATATTATTTTGCAGGGCATATCCGGGTTGACGTTGTAGCCACCGTTGTATTATTTCTTTTTACTGTTTTCTGCTCACAGGATAGACCCAAGGTGGGGTGCACAAACTACCGGGTTCTTTGAAGTACCGAGTAGCCTGCTCACTTTGTTGAGAGAGGTTGCTTCACCTCTGGAATTTGGCGGGTAGTTTGCCGCACCCATAGGGGTCTGGGGTGGGGTTTGGCTATTCATCATGACCATGGAATCCGTCTTTCGTTACAGGATTAAATGAAATGCGTAATTCCTAGTATATCCAATATGTTCATCTGTGATCTGGAATGCCTATTATTGCGTCAGACGAACGCCTATTATTATATATGTTATATAATAGACGTCGCTTATATTTTGCATCCGCGCTAGTCCAACCCCCGTTCTGCCGTTAGTTATGTAACCTAACGGTATTAGACGGGGCCCAGCAGCGAATGCGGATGGCATAAGTGGACGTTGTGTTTTCGTCTTTTTCTGTGATGATAAGCGTAAATGATGGGACTGCATTAAATTAATGCAAAGAAAACAAACCAAAGTTGAATCGTTGGATCACTTTTTAAAACCACTCGGTTTTTTCAAAACTTCAGACTTTTTTGCGGAGCTTAAACCACTCCTTTTAAAAGCAATCAGGTTCTTTCGATTAAATCAAGTTTACTACGTTCACGGTTTCGCCAAAACCATTTGTATGCCTCCGCATTTCATATGAATATTCAATAGTATTCAAGATATGTATGTTAGCCTTCGTCAATGCATAGTGATTGGTAGCTGCTGGGTATTTCATATGTAGCATAGATAGATGCGTTAGTTTGGGACAGTCGTACTACTATGTTGGCCTTCATCAAGGGTATGTACAGGTGGGTTCAAATTAACCTGGACAATGACGGACATAACTTGACATGTGACTTATGATATGTTGGCCTTCATCATGGTCATAAGAGCATGGGGCAAAAATCCACATCGAGAGTTTCTAAAGAAACTGAAACTTGCTGGTGCTGCATACCATTTGGAGTGTGATAAAATTGGTAGGATTCCTTCGGCTTTATCACACAATGATATTTGGATCCTGATCCTACTGTGAGTATATGCTACTCCTCGGGAGATTTCTTCACTAACACAATCAATACTATAAACTAAGTAGGTGTCTAGAACGGTGTTAGCGGGGCTACGCCTCCAGGAAAAAGAGGTTTTGTAATTAAAGAACTTCGTGAAAGCGTTGGAAAATCTCCCTCGAAGTACCAACACCAGCCTGACTGAAAGGTTAAGTAAGTATTGTAGGGTGAGATTAACCCTGACTAATTCTTCTTTTATGATTTGAAGAGGGATTCGAGAAATAGTGGGAGCCATCCTGTTTAGATAAAACTAAAAACCAATCTAAACTTGAAAGAGCGTCATGCTGAGTGTTTCTTCTCTCTCTCCTAAATTGCAGCAACCATGTGACCGAACAGAGGTTACAAATAGATAATAAATTTGACTGAACCAGACTATACTATATTGGCAAAGGTTTGTCCAGATGTCCATTACCTATGACAAGCTGGGCCACCTCCTTACCATTTAGCTCCGCTGTCCCAGGTCCAGTTTCCACCATCGCGGAGGATATCCGTAAGACAAAGGAAAAAGAAAGTGTGAATGCCAAGTGCCTCGTGGTGGCCTCAGTAGATGGTGTAAACCAGAGGCAGCACGAGAAGATGGACTTAGTTTCTATCTTCCTCCATAACAAAGTTTTATATGGAGAGCAATCTCGTATCGCAAGATATGAGACCTCGAAGGAATTGTTTGAAGCAAGATTGGCTGTCGGATCATTTATAGAGGACCACGTCCCTGCAATGATTAGCTGTGTTAAACGGCTCACGGACATGGAGACCACGATGGAGAACGAGTCGAGTACTGACTTGGTTCTATAGTCCTTACCTTCTACTTAAGCCTAAGGGAAGAAAGTTATACTTCCAGTTGAGGGCACCCTGAAGGAAACCAAGTAGACACCCGGTCTGCTTATTGGGGAAATCATCCTCTTCTAGATCCAAGGCGAAAGCCAAGGGTAAGAAGAAGAAGAACTCTACAAAGCCGATAGACGGTGTCAGTAAGGTACAAAGAAAGGGAAAGGAAAAAGTTTTAGGGCTAACAGTAGGGAAGGAGGGTTCTTCCAATTGTCACGGGAAAAGGGCATTGGCAGAAGGGATGCAGGGCTTGGAAAGCCAGAATCCAGGATCCGAAGCACGTTGTGGCTTCGACTTTGGGTGTGTTAGTAATTGAAAACTGTATGTCAATTAACTCTACTTCCTGGGTACATAATACCATATCAGGATCTCATTCCTGTTAGGCTTTGAGAAACCGTAGAGTTATCAGGACAGCTGATATGACTCTCTGGGGTTGCTAACGGAAGGAGCGTGGACGCTGTATCCGTAGGGGAATATCACCTAAGATTGACAAGTGAGCAGATGTTGATTTACGTAACTGTTTGTGTGTACCTAGTTAAGTTTGTAATATTATATCTGTATCCTTAAGTTCTAAGGAAGGATACGATTTTATATATGTAAGCGATGTGGTCCACATCCACCTTAATCATAGTTTTTGATTGGGTAGGGTACACTAGAGGACAGTAATATACGTATTAAATTAAGCTCAGGTTTTCAAACGTCCAGAACACACTTATAAGAAAGCTTCCAGAATAAAATATGGTTTTCTTATAGCATTGTAGACAGGGCACATTATTGAAACACGATTGTCGAAGTTACATAGAGAGGGATATTTTGGATTCGTTCTAATATCATTCTTATACAACTTGTCAATCTTGTTTCATAGGAAAGATGACAAAGACTCCGTTCACTGGACATGGAGTATGAGTGAGCGAGCTCTTAGGACACATACACAGCAATGTTTGTTGTCCAAAGTCTACAGATGCACGAAGTGGTTATTCCTAGTTCATTACTTTTTCAGATAAATTCTCTAGGAAAGGACGCATCTTATTGATGAAGTATTAATCCGAGGCCTATGAGAAATTCTGAGAATAAAAGAATGATGTAGAAAAATAACAGGCAAAAGTATCAAGACACTGAGATCTGATCGATGTGAAGAATACTAAATTGCCGAGTTCCTGAATTACCTAAAAGTGAATGGGATTCTCTCTCAGATTACTCCTCCATACACACCTCAACACAACGGTGTATCGGAAAGACGGAACAGAACCCTATTGGATATGGTTCATTCCATGACGAGTAGGGCTGAGTTTCCGCGATCCTTCTGAGATTATGCACTAAGAATTAGCTGCATATCTTTTAAATTGGGTTCCTACCAAGACTGTGCCTACTATACCACATCAGATGTGGAGTGGGACAAAACCCTATCTTCAGTATCTGAAGATAAAGGGATGTCTAACTTTTGTCGAAAATCAGTATGCGAACAAGTTCGAGGCATGCTCAGTAATGCGTTAAGTTTGTGGGATACCCAAAGAATTCCAAAGGGTTTCTTTTCTATTACTCAGAGGAACAAAGAGTATGTTGTTTCTCGTCATACCCACATTTTGGAAAAATATTATTTTCAAAGAAAATAGTGGGAGCGCAATAGAAACTGGATGAAATTCCAGAACCACAAACTATTACTGAAAGTATGGTAGAACCAGAAGTTTTAATAGAAAAGGACATTCCCACGCCACTTCGCAGAACTAGTAGGCAGTCTCATCCGTCCAAGAGATATTTCGGATATCTCATAGACGGGGTTAGAGAGGATTGCATCATCAACAATGATGAGCCAACTAGATTCCAGCAAGCCATTTAGAGCGGAGACTCGGTAAAATGGCTGGATGCAATGTGGACCGAGATGGAGTCCATTTACACCAACAAAGTATGGAATTTGGACTTTTCTCCAGAAGGGGTAAAACCCGAAGGCTGCAAATGGATTTTCATAAAGAAGATTGGTGTAGATGGGCAGGTTAAAACCTATAAGGCTAGACTTGTTGAAAAAGGTTTTTCGTCAAAGACCTGGTTTGGACTATGATGAAACCTTTTCTTCAGTGGCTATGCTTAAATCCATTCGGATCCTTCTTGCCATTGCTGTCTTCTACGGATGTGAGATCGGAAGATGTACATACAAACAGCTCTTCTAAATAGTGATTTGGAAGAATGCATTTATATGGATCTAACAGAGGGTTTCAATCAGAGTGGGAGCAGCGGAAAGGTGTGCAAGTAGCTTAAGTCCATTTGTAGATTAAAGCAGGTATCACGAAGATGGAACATATGTTTAAGATGAGACGGTCAAAGAATACGACCTTATCAAAAATTCAAATGAACCATGTATATATATTACAAACAGTTAAAGGATTCTTGTCACAGAGGTTCTCCATGAGAAACCTGGGTGATGCCCACAACATTCTCGGGATCCAGATCTATCGTGATAGATCAAAGAGGATAGTACGAATTTAAAGTCATGGTACATCAACACCATACTAAGAAAAATTAGTATGGAAGATTCAAAGCGCGATAGTCTACTGGCTTATCACGGAATCACCCTCTCCAAAGAGATATCCCCAAAAGACTGATTAGGAAAGGGCTCACATGTCGATTATATCCTACGCTTCTGCGATAGGCTCTATAATGTATGCGACGTGTGTATCGGACCAGATGTTACTTATGCACTTAGAGTGGTAATCCGGTATCAGTTAAACCCAGAGAAGAAGCAAATGGATAGCAGAAAAGAACATTCTCGAGTACCTGAGAAGGACTAAGGAAATGTTCTTGGTGTATGGCAGAAAAAGACCTGCAGATCGAGGCCTTTGCTGACTCCAGCTTCCAGAGTAACAAGGATGACTCCAAGACCATGTCAGGTTAATTCTTTACCCTAAGTGGATGGGCGGTCTGTTGGAAGAGCTACAAGTAGGAAACCGTTGAAGACTAGACAATGGAAGCGGAGTATATCGCTACATATGACACCGCAAAAGAAGCAGTCTGGATAAGGAAGTTCTTAACTGAACTTTAGGTGGTTCCTTTCATTGTTGGTCGAATACTTTAGTATTGCGACAACAACGGCGCTATAGTTTTAGGGAAGGAACCCAGGTCCTATAAGAGATCCAGACAAAGCTTGAGGCGGTACCACCTGATCTGGGAGATCGTTGATCCCCAGGAGATCGAGGTGTGGAGAGTAGATTCGGAGAACAATACTGGAGATCCACTCACCAGGGCCATCCCTCAGACACTGTTCGAGCGGCTATTCGAGATTACCGATCTGCGATACGCCAATATATGACCATAGTGCAAATGGGAGATTGTTAGTAGTATATGCCCTAGAGGCCATTATTGTATCATACTAGCTTGTATATTACTTAATGGGAGCTTTGGATATACACGGATATAGTAACAGTCTTGCTCAAAATGGTAGTATGCTACCTGGTTTGTTTCTACCTCAATATGTGTATATGTTTCTTAGCATATCGCTTATACATATTGGTAGAGCCCTTAGGATCTTTGCTTGATTACCAGCGTTGTGATGGCAGTCACACTAATGGGGGCTGGATGGTCTACAAGCACATCCTATACAGGTCCCTAGTCGTAGGATTATCGAGATAGGGAATCGATACTCCAGAGTAGACTAGTGTATACGCTTCTCATCCCAGCAGGGGAAATGGTCTTTCCCACAGCCATTAGTACGTCATACTGGAGATAGTATGCAGGTGCTCATTAGGTTATGAGTACACCGGACAAGACTCATCAGGAACTGTTGGTGGCTATTATACCTATCATCGGGTAGCAGTTCCTAGGTGACATGAGTACAGCTTAGTCCGTCGACTTGATACTGCTGCTTCGCCTCGAGTGTGTTCCTACTGTACTGAGATTACTACCCTACCATAGCTCAAAGGGGTCGTGCTAACAGGTAGTAGTTGGGTGCAGTCCCGAAGCACTTGGAGGCAGTGGTGGTTAAGTAGGATTCGTCTCTCCCGGTATTGGGGGTTGATATCGCGCTGTGTTCGGAATGCCATTACACAAAGTCCTTAGCCAAGGAAAGTGAGATTTACTGGTAGGCACTCCAGTAGTTTCTCAGGGTGTTTTGGGGTACTCTCCAACACGACTTATTGCGCTATTAGGGGTCTGACGATTACCGCCCTTAGGCCCGATATACGATACTCTTAGACGAACAGACCGGACTGTACGGAGATTGTCATAGATAGGCTCAGTAGGAGTTCGGATGAGTTTTCTCATCGGCCATCTCATCGACACATACCTGGGGGCCATTACGTACAGCTAGTGCTGCTTGCGGTCTGTGGTTAAACCCACTGCCAGCGTAGTGTCGAGTCTTTAGAGTCCCACACAGAGGGTTTCCCTGCATCGAAAGAAAGATGTAGAGGTCGTATGGTTTTACGACAGACTTCGATCGCGTACGTGTACTTGTGCAAGGATGATGATTCGGACGGACAATACTGGTAGGCTTTGGTTTAAGCTGGATCCTAGTATTGTATTGATTGATTATTTTCGTCTTTTGTATCCACATTTTTCGGAATACGGATACAAGTATGTATATACGGACAAGGGGTATTTTTGTAAATTGGTCAAAGATGCTTCTATAAGGTGCAATGTCATAATGGTATTTTCATTTTAGTCTAAATGAAAAAACTTTGTGACATAGAGAAAAAGGAGGTGTAAATTGCATAATGTTGAGTAAAAGCTTTGGATGACACTTGTAGGGGTTTTTATCCCATGACGCACTAAGTTGGAACTTGAACTCTAATTCATTTTCTAATATGAATTATTCATATTAGAAATGCTAGAGTTCAGTTGAAAACTAAGAGAGGGCTCACTTATTCCTTATGCAATTTTTCACCCTTGCTTTTTCTCTATTACCATCTTCTTCTTCAAAACCCTAGTAACTCATGTGTTAAGTAATCTAGGGTAAGAAAAGACCATCCATTCCATCTGCACACTCTATATTGTCTACGACATCATGAGTAGCGATCTTGATACCCTATTTGCCTTCGTTGAGGTGGGAGCTCGATGTACATACTCTCGGGTGGATCATCTTCTGCAAGAGAGGTCTGACGAGGAAGCCCGATCCGGATGATCCGAGGAGGCTATGACGAGGTGGAGGAAAGGGAGGAATGAAGACCCGAAGGACATGAACGTGAGGTATAAACTTCTGCACTTATGGTTTACCTCATATCTAGTAGCTAGTTAGGGTTTAGCACCGATCCTGGAGTTCAAGTCCATGTGTCGATCTTTGTAAAATACGTTTTTCTGAAATTCCGCCTCCCCGCGAACCCGCGGGGTGCGCGACATGGACTTACACTTATCAAGTTCTTAAGAATGTCCTACACAGCTGTTCATTGATTCTCCTAAGATCCGATTGATTCCTGATCACTACTCCTAGTGATCAGCTACATTTGGTCTGGTAGATAACATCGCATACATGATAGAGCTTACTGCTGAAGCATAGGGTATCCCTTGCATGCGAGCTCTCTCCAAATCATTCTCGGGAGACATCTTTTTGGAGAGAGTGATTCATGAGTAAGTGGACGAACCACTACTTTTAGAATCTTCCATACTAAACCCCTTTAGTATGGTGTTAATGTACCTTGATTTGTGACACTCCCAACATCCACTTAGATCTATCACCATAGATCATAACCCAAAAGATGTAGTAGGTATCATCCAGATCTTCTATTGAGAATCCTCGTGATAAGAGGAGCTTGACCGAGTGTAGCATAGGAAACCATTTACTTTCAAGAGTATATCATCTGCGTACAATATGTGGATGACAACCTTACTCTCTACAACCTTCTTGTATATATAAGGTTCATCTAACTTTTGATGAAGTCAAACTCTTTGACTGCCACATCAAAACAGATGTTCCAATTCCACGATGCCTGCTCTAATCCTGATGGACTTAAGCATAGCCACTGGAGAAAAGGTTTCATCATAAACCACACCTGGTTATTGACGAAAATCCTTTTCTTCTAGGCTAGCTTTGAAAGTCTCAATTTTTCCATCAACACCAAGAATCTTCTCAAGATACACTTGCTCCTTATGGGTTTTACCCCTTCAGGTGCACCATTCAAAGTCATACTTTATCGGTGTACATGGATTCCATCTTTGATCGCATAGCATCTAGCCATTTCACAGAGTCCCTACTCGTGATGTCCTGCCTGAACCTAGTTGGGCCATCATCTACCATGATGCAATCCTTGCTTCCACTGTCACCGAGAAGACCGTAGTATCTCTCAAGTGGATGAGGAACCCTACCAGATTCGCGGAGAGGCTGAGATTCGTTGGAGACTATTGAATCCTTTGGTTTTATCAAATCGTCAGCTGTTAGTTTGTCTAGCTGGAACTCCTTCCAGTTCTACCTCATGACCACTAATTTTTTCACAAGAAATTCCTTTTCTAAAAAGGTGGCATGCTGAGAAACAAAACACCTTTTTATCCTCAGTATGGTAGAAGATAAACCCTCGCGAATGTTCGGGATATCCAACAAACTTACAAAACCGACCTTACTTTGAGCTTGTCCGGATTTTGCTTTTCAACATAGGCCGGACAACCCAATATCTTAACTCGTTTAAGACATGGTCTCTTCCCATTCCATATCTCATATGGAGTGGTAGGCATTGATGTTGATGGAACCCCATTCAATAGGTATGCAGGTTCTCAAGTGCATAACTCCAAAAGGAAACAGGCAACTCAGCAATACTCATCATAGAGCGCACCATATCTCATAAGGTGCGATTCCTCCACCCCGATACACCGTTGTACTGTGGTGTATAAGGAGGAGTAAGCTGAGAGAGAATCCTATTTTCTTTTAAATGATCCAGGAACTCCATGCCTAAGTATTCTCTTCTCCGATCACATCGAAGGACTTAATACTTTTACCCGTTTAGTTCTCTACTTCGTACTTATATTCCTTGAATTTCTCAGAAGCTTCAGACTTGTGTTTCAACAGGAATACAAGTCCGAATCTTGAGAGATTGTCAATGAATGTAATGAAATACAAAGAACCAGCCCTGGCATGTATAGACATCGGACTGTATACATCATCATGTATCCGTTCCAAGAGTTCAGCAACTATTCCTCCGTTTCCAGTAAACAGAGTATCGATCATTTTACCTTTGAGACATGAATGGCAAGTATCATAAGATGAAAATACGAACGGATTCAAATAATCATCCTTATGTAACTTAGCTAGTTGTGTCGTATTGATATGACCTAGTCTACAATGTCATAAGAAGAATTCGTTCATTTCTGAACTACTCCTCTTGTGTGTGTTCTATATACATTAAACTGTGGTTTGATTTAGAACGTATATGCCATTACATAACGTGCCTGATCCAATCAACTCTTGATTCAGGAAAATGTTCACAACATTATCTAGCAATACAAAATTATATTCTTCTTTAACTTAATAAAGAAACTGATGTAATGTTTTATATCAGGTTCGTCATGTAATAACATTTGTTCAGAATCAATGTATTTATCATTTGGTAATACAAGGTGATATCTGCCAACTGATTTGGCTGCAACATTTGCACCATTATCTAACACTTAGAGAATTATCACCCAATCCCAGTTCTCTACCTTTCTATAGCCCATGTAACTCTTATATATGTGGGATCCTGATCCGGTATCTCATACCTAGGACGTAGAGGATACTGAGAAAAAATTCTTGGTAATGAACACACCCGAAGAAGATGCATCAACATGCACTTTCTTCGATTGGGCTGCTTGGGAATCCTGGTATTCCCCTATTTCCTTCGCAGACTTATAACAATTATAAGAAAGAACGAACCCAATGTTCCCCAGCATAGTATAATAAGCAGATTCGGTCAAAACATCTATATTATTATCTTGATTAAGGCATGACATGGTCGCTACCAGGAGAGAGAGAGAGAAGAAAACACTCTGCGTGCGCTCTTGCAAGATCAAATTAGTTATTATTTTATCTAATCAGGATGGTTCCCACTATTTTTATCAAATCTTCCTTCAAACTCTAAAAGGTAAGACTAGCCGGGATTAATTACACCCTACAAGTTCGCCAATCTTTCGGCCAGGCCAGTGTCGGTACTTTGAGGGAGGTTCCCCGTGCTTTCGCACGGACCTAATTAAAATAAACCTCATTTTCCCAAGGGCATAACCCCGTTAACACCTTTCTAGACACCTACTTGATCGGCTAATTGTAATGTGCAAAACTCTCTCAGGAGTAACTCTTACTCGCAGTGGGTATCGGGATCCAACTATCTCATAGAAGGTATGCAATCTTATTGCAAATTTCAACACTTGAAATTCCCGATAATATTTTGCCCCAAGCAATCTATGACCTTGACAAGGTCAACAAAACATAGACCGCAAGTCAAGTTCAACTGGTCATTTTCTGATTGAATTAAACCAACCCATACGACCCTTGATAAGGTCAACAAGGTCGCATGACTACCCTAATCCAATCGCATCATATACTAGCAGATAAGCACTAATCAACTACCGCACACTAAGCCTTGACAAGGTCAACAAACGCAGCACGAATACTAAATACTACTTATCTGAAATGACGGAGGGCTACAACAGGTTTTTAAGAAAACCCTTTGCGTAAAGAACTTGATATCGTTGTAGAATCGAGTGAACTTTAAAAGGTGTGTTTTTGAGGCTTTTACTAGTTTTGCTAAAGAGGTCACTCCCGGTGAAGGGATCTCGGCTCTTTCCTCATCGAATGAGGTGCAGGATATTTCAGAAATATCACTATGCAAAGCATGAACTAAAAAGGCAATCTAAAACAAAACTGAGTTGGTTGTAGCATCTGCCAGTTTCGCTAAAGAGGTCACTCCCGGTGAAGAGATCTCGGCTCTTTCCTTATCGAATAAAGTGCTGGATATTCTACAAGGAATACCGCTATGCAAAGAAAGAACTAGAGCTACCATTTTTAAAAAAAATAAGTTTCTACAACTTCTTTAGGTTTCTTTTTCTTTCATTAATCTCATTAATGAAGTCCCATCAAATTTATGCTTCCTAAGCATCACAGAAGAAATGAAAGTAGCAATATTTATTATATATCATATATATAATATAAGCATTCATCTCAGAATATCAAGTGATCACATCACAGATTATCAGCAGCAGAAGAATCACATATGAAATATTGGATATACTAGGAATTCCATGTTTTTGATTAAGACGGTATAAAACACGGATTCCACGGTCGCGATGAATAACCAAACCCACATCCCTAGACCCCTACGAGAGCGGCAAGCAACCCTACCAATTCTAGAGTTAGGAGATTCAGTCTCGACTCCTTGAGATGGTCTCCCATTGGACCCTAGAACCCGGTTACTTGTGCTCTCCTCCTTGGGTCTATCCTAATGCGGAAAAGTAAATAATATACATGAATGGTGACAGTATCCTCAACATGGAAGTGCCCCAATAAAAGAATATTACATACAAGTTTTTTACATGAATGAAAATGAAAAACTCTCATCTCACATAAAAACCCTAGGCTATTCAAAACACGACGATCCAATATAACATATCACAGCAACACATAACATCTCTTGTCATCAACGTAATTAAATATACGTATCCCAATTGTCATTCACATATAGCAACGAAACCGGCGATACACCACATATTACACTTATGGTCGCAGAAAAGAAAGTGAAAAATTACAACAATTGGAATCCGCAACCACCTTAGACATCATAAACCCAATGCATCACATACTTTGGATTTCATGCCTAACCAAATGAATTCCTTAAAGATCTCATGCCTATCAATTATAAACCCTGCATTTTAGTCTCGATATTGAAAACACTTTTCAATAACCAGTCGGGAAATTCAACAAGATTCCCGACATCCTGTTCGAATGCTCGTCGGAAACTTTTGTAGACGACCGCACCCCCGATGCCGTCAACGAAGTGCACTTACGCGGAACACCACGGCCGGGAGCACCCGAACGGATGCTTTCGGCAACGGGGTTCTCCTACAGTCACTTGGTTAGGTCTATGGGGTATGGCTACCTAGTAAGGTTACCCGACGAGTATCCGCGTACGCTACATGATTGCGATGGACTTTTGATCCACATCAAAATTCCGTGGCAACCGATCAAAAGAGACTAACTTGCTAGATTTATAAAATTCAAACTAGTTATCACATAACTAATTATTGTGGATTCCAAGTATTGTATCACAATCACAGATAAATAGATTATGTTAAACTTTTCGACCGAATTAACAAACACCCAAAATTTTCCAAAAAGCTCAACACTTGAGCGCAGTTTAAAAAGTACCCAGAACATGCCACAACACCTATGAACCAGCCATAGAAGGGTCAACCCTTGCCTCACCTGTGGCACTGCGGAACTACCACAAACTCTAGGGTTTGGTGGCGGTTCCGACGGTCACAGAATCGAGTTAGGGTTTCGTTCTTCTAGAGGGTCCACAGAATCACCTGTATGATTTTCTGAAGATTTTAAACTTGAAAAAATCCAAAACTTGGAAAATTTCCACTGAGGGAAAATATGGGTTATCGATATCTGTTCGAACTTTTTAACGTCGTCTAAATAACCCGAATAGATGTTGGAATTATGACTACGAAACACTCCAAATTTCTTTTACAGAAAATTAACATCACATGAAATTTTAGCAAAAACAAGCAACACCTGAAATACCAAAACCCAGAGACTGGAACACCACCAAAACATGAACCCATAATGCCAATATATAACTGGCCAGCTCGGTTTTAATGCTCATGTGGCTGGCCATTTTCCAGCGAGGAGGGCTCAGGTTTCTGTGGTGCTCATGTTACATCTGATGTGACATTCTGCAGTTGCTTAAAAACTTTTTAGAGGCCATTTAAAAATCGACAGAAACTGGATTTCGTTGTTTCAAGTTTCGGAGTAGTTTCGGTTTCGTAATCTAACAAATATCATCTAATTCTCTAGCATGGCTCTGATACCACTGAAGGGATGTTCAGCATGGCAACAAGGTTTCGGGAGGCATCGTCCATGCCAATTTTAAATTTTATGTGTGCTAAACAACCCTAACCCTAGAATCTTAACTAGAGATTTAGACGAAACAACAATGTAAACAACTTTACATCTAAGTGAATGAGGAATACAACCTTTGTAGACTGGCCCTTCACCTATAAAGCTCCGTGTAGTAGTCCCTTCGCGCCAAGTAGTGAACACCCGAACTCTAGTAAGGGTTCACATGAAGAAATGAACAAGCTTGCTCGAAGTCTTCGAGGCCTAAGATAATCTACGTCGAGGAGAATTAAGCTCATGCTATCTCTTCACTAATGGTAGATTAGTGAAGTAAACACCATAAACTAAATGACTAATATAGTAGAGGATGATGAAGTAGGAATTTTGCTCACTTTAAATTTATTTTTCTCACAATATTTCTTCACCATTTGAAAAGCTAGAAAGCTTTCTCATGAGGAGGAAGAAGATGAAATAAAGATGAGAATGAAACTCATGAGGTGAGAATAGCAACCATGGGTGAGTTAATGGCATACACTAACTCATGTAGAGAATAAACCATGGGTAACAATAATGGTTAGGTTAATAAATATCTACAAGTAAAAAAAAACTAGTGGACTAAGTCAAAAATGCTTTAAGCTTCTCCAAGCTTCCAAGCATGACAATTTCCAACTAATATTGAATTAGTTTAAATAAATAAAACCTCACATTATTATAAGCATGGTGTGAGTCTCAAACACCCATGTAGCATGTGGCATCTAGCATGACACAAAATAATGTACATTAATATATATCACATATATACTAAGTGTACACAAGTGAGAAAAAGAAAACTTAAGTGAGCTAATATTAGTTAATGTAAGTTAATATATCAAATATATAATTATACATTAAATTATTAAATCAACACTTGATTTAATAATCCGGCTATATCACATACAACCGACTAATATCATATGTATCAATTTGTCGAATCAACACTAGATTCGACAGCCCGGTTATATCACATATAACCGACCGATATCATATATTGCAAGAATAGAATACGGTATCACATATGCGTATTAATCTTGGTCCCGCACATATTGCATATATGCTCCTACTTCATTTCGCTTGAGCCAGGAAACCTCTGTGTAGGACTCTAAAGACTCGTCGATACGCCGACAGTAAGTGGTGATCATATTAGTCATCCACAAGCCGCAAGCGGACTGCTAAACGTAACGGCCACCCGGGTATTGAGCGATCAGAAGATCAACATGCAAGACAGCTCATACTCCTGTGAATCCAATCAAGTAACACTACCGTACAGTCCGGTCTCTTCGTCTGATATTTCGCATATCACAGCCTGGGGGTAGTATAACGTCAGACCCCAATAGCCTGATAAGTCATGCCGATACAAGGTCCATAATGGTTCGAGAAACTACTGGTAACACTTACCAGTAAATCTCAGCAACCCTGGCCAGGGATTTCCTGTTATGGCCAATCGAGCATAGCGCAACATCAACCCCCAATACCGGGAGAGACGAATCCCATCCTATCGCTCATTGCCTCCATGTGACTTGGGACTGTACCCAAAAACCACCATTTTGCACGATCTATTGAACGTGGTAAGGTGGAAATCAAAGCACAGTGGGAATCACACAAGAGTCTATGACGATCTCGGGTCTACAGACTAACCTGTACCAGCGTCACCAGAGAACTGCTATCTGACGATGGGTATAATACCATCTAGAGTTCTCGCCGAGTCCGTCCAGTCTACCCAGTCTCCACTGAGCACCCATATACCATCTCTGATGTCAAACACCAATGGATATGGGATCATCCATCGCCCATCACATGGGTCGAGAAGCGTATACGCTAGTTTACTCTTGAATATCGATGCCCCGTCTCGATACTCCCATGACTAAGAACATTTGAAGGATGTACTTACCGACTACCATATTCCCACTAGTATGATCTGAATCATAATACTGGTAGTCAAGTACTCATTCTAAGGGCTTTATCAACATGTAATAGAGAAACAATATGTGTACATGTTAAGATAAAGTGCAACCAGGTAGCATACTATCATGTCGAGTAAGAAAGTCCTCCCTACATATGTCCAAGCATCCACTACTGTTGGAGATAGTGCCCTCAGAGTCAATTATTGGATCACAGGCACGTGATAGCAATGATTGAGAGAGGACCTATACCGGTAGGACAGTCTTACTCAAGATGATAGTATGCTATCTGATTTATCTTTATCATCGTGTACTGATTTAGGTGACCTTACAGGTCACTATTGGACGTTGATAGAGCCCCTAGGATTCTTGCTTGACTGCCAGCAGTATGAGGGCGATCATAGACGTGGGACCTGGGGTCTATAAGCACATCCTTAAAAGGTCCGTAGTCGTGGGAGTTTCGAGACAGGGCATCGATACTCCAGATTAGACTGGTGTATACAGTCGAGACCCCGAGGAGGGACGGTGGCCGGTCTCACAAGCCACTGGTGTCAGTTGGTTCACTTAAGATGTATACATGTGCTCATTGGGTTATGAGTACACCGGACAGGACTCGCCGGGAACATGCTAGTTGGTCTTATACCAGACGTCAGATAGCAGTTCCCTGGTGACATGTGTACAGGTTAGTTCATCGACCTGAGATCGTCATTTGTCTCGTGTGAGTTCCCACTGTAGTTTGATTACTACCCTACCACTCTCAAAGGAGACGTGCAAACAGGTTTTAGTTGGGTACAGTACCGAGCCACATGGAGGCAGTGAGCGGATCTGCAGGGGTTCGTCTCTCCCGGTATTGGGGGTAAGGTCGCGCTGTGTCTAGGAGAGCCAGTACATGAAAGTCCATTGCCAAGGCAGGAGATTTACTGGTAGGTATTCCAGTAGTATCTCATGGTATTCTGGGCAACACTCCGACACGACTTGTACCGCTTTTGGGGTTCTGACTTTTACCAACCCCCTAGGCCCACCATGCGATGCTCATAGAACAACGGACCGGACTGTATGGATATTGTCACTGACAGGCTCAGTAGGGTGTCAGCATGAGTTCGCTCACAGACGTCCCTTTTGGTCAATACCTGGTAGCCCGTTACATATAGGCTAATAACTCTGACGTGCTAGTGGTTAAATCCACAACCAAAGTATTGACGAGTCTTTATAGTCCTCCACAGACCAGTTTCTCAAGTTTCGGGCGAAACGCTGTAGAGGCCGTATGGAGATATGGCAGGGTTCGATCAGATACGTGCGGTATTGCACGGATTATGATCGGACGGATTTTACTAGCGGGCTTTGGTTTAAGCCGGATCCTAGTATTGTACAGTGTAGATTTTGTCTCATTGCATTTGTATTCAGTGGGAATACAAATGCGGGCATGTATATGCAGTCGCGGGGTTTTCCTGTAATTTATTACGGGATTGGTTTTCTGAAGTTTCCAGTTTGCATTCCGTTCCGGCCAGTTTTCCTTTGTTCCTTCACGGCCGGATTTTTCCGATGGAGGGGGTTATTTCCAAATGTGTAAATTATCTTTTGTGGAGGTCTTATTTGTAAATAGGGGCATCATGGTAGCTAGCATTATTAGATTCCTTTTGGATCAATTCTTTTGCATTTATGTGAAGGGATTTGTATATGACTTTGGATTAGAAATGGAGGTGACATTTTTCATCATTATCTTCATACATTTCCCACTTGCATTATTCCATTCTTTTTTCCTCCTCCATTTTAGAGGTGAGGCCGGCCACTACAAAAGAGAGAGGGGATTCATTTTAGAAGGGGGGAAAATGATTATTCATTCTCATTTTGCTTATACAAAATCCCAAAGCTCCATTTCAAAGATCATTTTTCCACCTCCATCATCTCTATGGCAACTTCACAACCCCATAAGACAAGCTTACTACACTTAGCGTACAACATTTCTTAGGCACGTCGGCTCGCCAACTTCGTGCCCGAGTTGCCTCGGTCCAGAGGTGGGAGCCTGTAAAAGAACCCGGCGATGTGGTGCCCGTTCCGACGAGGAGCTGAAGACCGGAGATTTCGCGAGGAGATCGGAGTGGAGGCCGAAGACCGAAGGATACGGATCGCTCGGTGTAGCATTCTACCCTTTCTCGTATTTGCTAGAATTCGGTTAATGGCCCGATCCGGGATTTTAGTGCGCGGTGGAGCCGGTTTCTAGTTTTTAGAAAAGTTTCGTTTCCGCATTCCGGCGTCGGATTGACGGCCGGGGCGCCGCCGTGCACTTACACTGGTATCAGAGCTACGCCATTAACCTAGTCTAGCTTGCTCTAACGTGTTTACAAGTTCGATCGAACGGATTTTCCAAAAACCACAATTTCCAATATTGCACTTTCTGTCGATTTTGTTTTCTGCTCTAAAAATTTTTCAGGACATTGCAGAAATGTGTGCAGGGTTTTGTGAGAACACTGAAGAAAATTGGTACCCTGAAATTACTGTAGAGCCACGGAACCGCGGCCGTAACCCCACTTTGGCCGCGGTTCCGCCGCTGAACAGTGGCTTCACTGCACCAATTTTTTTACAGTAAGTCTCTGAGTTGGAAATAGGGTTTTTGGAATATTCTTTTTGGGCCCAGATTTTCTTTGAGTACTACAGTTGTGCTTAGGGCCCACTTGGGTAAATTTGATCGATCGAAAAGTTTAAACAAGTTAGTTCACAGTATTTACATTATATCTGCGACCGTGAATGTCATTTGATCGGTAAATCCTGTCTAACAGCTATAGCCCTTTTAGACGGATTTGCGAACGTGACATTCACGTTGATGTTCTGTGTTGTGCTGTGTTGTTGCGGATTGGTCGTGGGGGATAGCCTGGATGCAGTGGTAGTACAGTTTGGTTTTTACATGTACATTTGATATTGCGGGGCGAGCGTCCGACATGTGGACTGCCGTCACTGCCTGTTTGTATATTATTCTTTTGGGGCATGACCGGGATGAGGTCGATGTACCCGTTGTATATATTGTTTTACTTTCTGTACTAGGATTACCCCGCGGAGGGGTGCACGGGTAGCCAGGTTCTAGAGGGCAACGGGCTCGCATCTCATGGTGTTGAGACGGAGGGGGCTTCACTCTAGAATTGGCGGGCTATTCGCCGCACTCGTAGGGGGTATAGGTTGACCCAAGGAGGGGTGCCCAAGTTACCGGATTCTATGAAGTGCTGGGTGGTCCATTCACGTTGTTGAAGGGGGCTGCCTCGCTTCAGGTTTTGGCGGGTAGCTTGCCGCGCCCGTAGGGATCTAGGATTTCATTGCACAGGCTATCCACACGACCAGGGGAACGTCGGGTTTCAGTAGCGGCTCTATGAAACCCGGGGATCCCAGATATCTGTATTGTTCTGTGATGCTTATTACATTTCTGTGATGTTGCATTTTATCACGCCTTGAGCGAATATTATATATTGATATATATACTAGTAGATGTTGTATATGTTTTGCATCCGCGCTAGTCCAGTCCCCGCTCTGTCGTTAGTTAAGTAACCTAACGGGTGATGACGGGACCCAGTGGCGAATGCGGATGGCATATTCGTACATCATTATTTTCGTTCTTTTGTGGTGTGATCAATTGATGGACTGCATTGATTCGGATCAATGCAAGCTAAACAAACCTATTCTGATGTTTTTGGAACATTTTTCAAAAAGTTGTTATTGCAAGGGGGTTCTCTTTTGTTTAGCACAGTGGTATTCGGTTATGAATATCCAGCTCCTCAGTCGACGAGGCAAGGGCCGAGATCCCTTCACCGGGAGTGACCCCTTGGACAAAAGTTTGCGTCAGGGCAATAACTTCACTGTAGTCTTTTACTTTTGCTTTGCATCGTGGTATTTAGTTGAAATATCCTGCACCTCATTCCACGGGGAAAGAGCAGAGATCCCTTCACCGGGAGTGACCTCTTTAGCAAAGGTTTTCGTCACTATATTTTTAAAAAGCTATCCGGTTCCTTCAATGATATCAAGTTCATTACGTTAAAGGTTTTCGCCAGAAACCATTCATAGCCCTCCGTCGTTTCATATGGATAGTCAATAAGTATCAAGCTGTGTTTGTTGGCCAAAGTCAAGATACAGTGATTGGTAGCTATTAGGTATTCATATGCAGCATAGATAGATGCGTTGGTTTGGGACAGTCGTATAGCCTTGTTGGCTAAAGTCAAGGGCTTGTACGGGTGGGTTCAAATCAACCTGGACAATGACGGGTAGAACTTGACATGTGACTTATGATTTGTTGGCCAAAGTCAAGGTCATAAGAGCATGGGGCAAAAATCATATCGGGAGTTTCTAAAGAAACTGAAACTTGCCAGATATGCGCATACTTCCTGGAGTGTGATAACGTGAGCGGATTCCGTCACATTATCATGCGATGATAGTTGGATCCCGATTCCCACTGATGAGTTGGTTTACTCCTCGGGTGATCCCGACTAATTCTTCTTTCAGCTTTGGGGAAGAATTTGACGTTACAGTGGGAGGTTTTCTGATTAGATAAAGTGATAACCATTCTGATCTAGGTTAGAGTGCACGCTGAGTGTTTCTTTTCTCTCTCTCTTTGGCAGCGACCATGACCCGACCCTAGACTATGACTCAGTGACCAAAATTAACCGAACCTTCTTATACACTGACTTTTGGATTGTCAGAGTTGCAAACTTCATTGCCACTCCTACTTTTACCCTTTTCTCCAGGACACCCCGTATTACTACGAACGTCCACTTCCATTGGACAAAACCATCGTATGGTTATATATGAACTCGAAGGAATTTATTCGAGGATGGTTTCCGGTTCTGGAAAAAATGATTAGGACTAATCAGTTGTCTTTTCCTTTCACCTTGTCTCAGATTGCGAGTACTCCTTGGTTCAGGAGATAGTACACCTATTACGCAAATTGGATAGTCTTCTTCCAAACCTTAGGCTGGTGCCGAACGGTAGGGAATGAAGAAAACCAATTAGCATAACGATGGTGTGCAGAAGGTATTAAGCTAAGACAAAGAAAGGGATTAGTAAGAGGGCAAAGTAAACTGCGACTGCTATTCACGACCAAACCAAGTATTTCTTCGCCAATCCTAAATCACCTTTGTATTTCTCCAGGACACTCTGTATCACTATGAAGATCCACAGTTTATTGGATACTCCATCGTATGGTTATATACGAACTCGAAAGGAACTTGTTCCAGTTCGGGGATGGATTCTGGTTTAGGAGAAATAGGAATAAGGTTTATTCGGTTGTCTTTTATCTTCACCTTCTCTGGCATTACGAGTGCTCCTAGGATTAGGACAGTACACCCATTATGCCTATTGGATAGTTTTCTTCCAAACCATAGGCTGGTGCCGAACGGTAGGGAAGGAAGAAAGCCATTTAGCCTAAGAGGGTGTACAGAAGGTAATGACTAAAGACATATAAAGGGATTTGGAGAGATAGAAAAGAATTATATGGTTACAGTTGTGAATCTGGATAATGGAAGAGGCATTACTAGGAATACCGGGATACCCCATCGAAACATTTCAATGTTTCAGTTTCACTGTGTACTGTTAAAAGAAAACTGATTTCCCAATTAGACACTTGCTCCAGGATATGTATTTACCAGGTTTGATTCTCACATCTGTATGGTTTTACAGATGATGAGTGGGAGTAAGTTATTGGGAATTAGGTGATCATCCTCATTATATCGGGATTCATTGTAATTGGTGATATTTGAGGAAGTCACCTGGGTTGTTTGCCGGACGGCAAATATTTGGTTTTGAATATCCGTCGTTGTGCACCAATTTCAAATTGAGATATCTGTACGTCTATTTTTATAGAGTGAGATATACCTTTTAAAATTATGTCTATGACATTTACCTATATCAGTGGATGGTTAGGTAAGGAGCATTAAACAGCGGTGTAATTCTTCTTAACCATAAGTACAGTTTTCAACCTACGACGCACAGGGAATGAGTTATTAGACTCAAGGGACTTATACAAAGTATTGTATGTTGTCCAGTTTCCATGAGGGCAGAGGGATTGGTACTCGTACTATATTCTGTTTACTTGTGACTTCTCTAGTTCTTAGACATGTGTTTCGTAGAAATACAAGGTCTAAGTTTGAGAAGTTATAGGTATAAGAATAAAATAGAGAACCAGGTGTTGCAGGTATCGGGAATCTTCAAGGTGATCGAAAATGTAGATACTTGTGTATGGTATTCAGTTGATAATAATGATTAAGAGAACTTGCATCTCTTTCAGGTTACTCATAATTAGAAGCACTCCTAAGTTGAGTAACGCTGATCGGCCTCTCTCCATTTACTTGACATGCACTGGAGACAGCTGCATGATTTGAATCTGGTTCAATTAAATTAGTGCCTCTGTTTCTGTATTGGATATAGAACAGTTCATATCTTGACATTGTTAAGGTACGGGGAGTTTTCCGGCTTATGCTTAAAACCAGACTCCGGATAACTCAAGGCACGTTTCTGTAATGGCTGTTTGTTGGTTGACCCGGGCTATGATGAGGGTTGATTTTCTACCATCTGGAAGTTCAATAGTAATATTGTTCTTAACTCGCCATAGTTTTAATAAAAATGGATTTTTTTCAGAAAACAGTAGTGGGAGTATGGTAGAACTGGAAGTGATTCCAGAACCGCAAACGATTACTGAAAATTTGATAAGAACCTAAAGATTCAATCTGATTTGACATTCCATTGGCCACTCCGCAGATATGGTGGGTAACCTCAGGCGCTCGAGAGGTACTTCGGTATGCTCAAGGACGGTGGCAAGGAGGTTCTTATTTACCCTGACTTGCCATTGCTGTTGTTCCAGACTGTGAGACCTGGCAGGAGGATGAGTATGACG
The DNA here is from genome assembly GCA_030015575.1 of Agapanthus africanus. Lineage (NCBI taxonomy): Eukaryota > Viridiplantae > Streptophyta > Magnoliopsida > Asparagales > Amaryllidaceae > Agapanthus > Agapanthus africanus. The sequence goes on from CM057342.1 coordinate 631,254,407, forward strand.
TGGTTCTAAGCTAGCTTTAGAAGTGTACGTCTATATGACTCTGCCAGAGGGTTGTCGTAGTCAGTGGGAGCAGCGGAAGCATGGTGGACAAGTAGCTTATGTCTATTTATAGACTAAAGCAGATACAGCGGAGATAGATCATCTATTTCTGATGTGACAGTCATAGGTTTGACTTCATCAGAATAGGGGATGGATCTGTTAAGAAGGTAGTAGGGTGTGATGTCCTGGTATTTGGATAACATACACAGAGTAGGAAGTGAAATTCCTATACTACGATCGGTTATACTTTGGTTGTCACACAGTGGTTTCTCCACATAGGACTTGGATATTATATCAGACATTCTGGTTACTAGATCTATAGATCTAGATTTGGGTGGTTTCCCAATCAGGGTACTTAGACAGCATTCTAAGAGTTTTTAGAAAGGACGACTCCTGACACGGTAGTATACCTGCAGGTGATGGAGTCACCTTCTCTAAAGGAGTCTTACAGACTAAAGGGGAGAGGGATGTGCATGATTGGCAGATCATTTGCTTAGGCAATTAAGTCAATCATGATATGTCAAGTACCACACCAGATGTTGTTTTTGCAGTAGGTGCAATAAGTTGATATTGATCCAATCCTGGAGATACATTCGGAAGCAGTTTTAGAACATAAGTGGATGTTCTAGGGATATGATAACGGCAGCCTCCTTTAGGAGATGGTTATCATTCCAGGCTTCCAAGGTGACCTGGATGACAGAAGTTGTCAGAGTTATAGTTTTCCCTCTGACGAGGGGCGGTATTTGGACAGGTGGTCCAGGTGCATACTGAGGGAGGCATGGCGCAGGATACTGATTATGTTTAGTTGATGATACAGTCTAAGAAGTTTGGATTTAGAGTTCATTTATGAGCTAGGTCCCATCAGACATCCAGACACATTCTAAGATAGGTATTGCTCATTTCGGGAGATGGCTTTCTCCGCGAACTTGAGATAAAGAGAGACATAGAAAGAAACATCACAGCGGATCTACTCACTGAGGCTATTCCTCGAACGCAATAGTTTCGCAAACGAGCATTGTGAAACTGACTAGTAGAGGAGTTGGGTGTTCGGTATCAAACGGGCTGTAAGTATGCGACATCGCAATAATTAGCCTTGAGTGCAAGTGGGAGATTGTTGGAGATAGTGCCCTCAGAGTCAATTATTAGATCACAGGCACGTGATTGCAATGATTGAGAGAGGACCTATACCGGTAGGACAGTCTTACTTAAGATGATAGTATGCTATCTGGCTTATCTTTATCATCGTGTACGGCTTTAGGTGACCTTACAGGTCACTATTGCACGTTGATAGAGCCCCTAGGATTCTTGCTTGACTGCCAGCAGTATGAGGGCGATCATATACATGGGAGCTGGGGTCTATAAGCACATCCTTAAATAGTCCCTAGTCATGGGAGTTTCGAGACAGGGCATCGATACTCCAGAGTAGACTAGTGTATACAGTCGAGACCCCGACGAGGGGCGGTGGCCAGTCTCACAAGCCACTGGTGTCAGTTCGTTCACCTAAGATGTATACAGGTGCTCATTGGGTTATGAGTACACCGGACAGGACTCGCCGGGAACATGCTAGTTGGTCTTATACCAGACGTCAGATAGCAGTTCCCTGGTGACATGTGTACAGGTTAATTCATCGACCTGAGATCGTCATTTGTCTCGAGTGAGTTCCCACTGTACTTTGATTACCACCCTACCATGCTCAAAGGAGACATGCAAACATGTTTTAGTTGGGTACAGTCCCGAGCCACATGGAAGCAGTGAGTGGATCTGCAGGGGTTCGTCTCTCCCGGTATTGGGGGTGAGGTCGCGCTGTGTCTAGAAGAGCCAATACATGAAAGTCCTTGGCCAAGGCAGGAAATTTACTGGTAGGTATTCCAGTAGTATCTCAGGGTGTTCTGGGCTACACTCCGACACGACTTGTACCGCTTTTGGGAGTCTGACTTTTACCAACCCCCTAGGCCCGCCATGCGATGCTCATAGACGAACGGACCGGACTGTACGGATATTGTCACTGACAGGCTCAGTAGGGTGTCAGCATGAGTTCGCTTACAGACGTCCCTTTTGGTCAATACCTTGTAGCCCGTTACGTATAGGCTAATACCTCTGACGTGCTAGTGGTTAAATCCACAACCAAAGTATTGATGAGACTTTAGAGTCCTCCACAGACCAGTTTCTAAAGTTTCGTGCGAAATGCTGTAGAGGCCGTATGTAGATATGGCAGGGTTCGATCAGATACGTGCGGTATTGCGCGGATCATGATCGGACGGATTTTACTAGCGGGCTTTGGTTTAAACCGGATCCTAGTATTGTACAGTGTAGATTTTGTCTCATTGCATTTGTATTCAGTGGGAATACAAATGCGGGCATGTATATGCAGTCGCGGGGTTTTCCTGTAATTTATTACGGGATCGGTTTTCTGAAGTTGCCAGTTTGCATTCCGTTCCGGCCAGTTTTCCTTTGTTCCTTCACGGCCGGATTTTTCCGATGGAGGGGGTTATTTGCAAGTGTGCAAATTATCTTTTGTGGAGGTGTTATTTGTAAATGGGGGCATCATGGTGGCTAGCATTATTAGATTCCTTTTGGATCAATTCTTTTGCATTTATGTGAAGGGATTTGTATATGACTTTGGATTAGAAATGGAGGTGACATTTTTCATCATTATCTTCACACATTTCCCACTTGCATTATTCCATTCTATTTTCCTCCTCCATTTTAGAGGTGAGGCCGGCCACTACAAAAGAGAGAGAGGGGATTCATTTTAGAAGGGGGGAAAAAGATTATTCATTCTCATTTTGCTTATACAAAATCCCAAAGCTCCATTTCAAAGATCATTTTTCCACCTCCATCATCTCGACGGCAACTTCACAACCCCATGAAACAAGCTTACTACACTTAGCCTACAGCATTTCTTGGGCACGTCGGCTCGCCAACTTCGTGCCCAAGTTGCCTCGGTCCAGAGGTGGGAGCCCGTAAAAGAACCCGGCGATGTAGTGCCCGTTCCGACGAGGAGCTGAAGACCGGAGATTCCGCGAGGAGATCGGAGTGGAGGCCGAATACCGAAGGACACGGATCCCTCGGTATAGCATTCTACCCTTTCTCGTATTTGCTAGCATTAGGTTAATGGCCTGATCCGGGATTTTAGTGCGTGGTGGAGCCGGTTTCTAGTTTTTAGAAAAGTTTCGTTTCCGCATTCCGGCGTCGGATTGACGGCCGGGGCGCCGCCATGCACTTACAACTACAATATACATCGTATGTAAAGTAATGGCCTTTAGGGTATACATATTACTAACAATACAAGCATCATAACTGCTCCACCTTGGTCCAATCACCAAGACCGCAAACTGAGACAAAACCTGATGTCATATCTATGTGTCACAAAATGTCTGCAAATAATCATACACCTAGAAAACCATGAGGCATCATACCCCATCATGCTCCATAGTGCTCTAATGTGGCTAAAGAATCTACATCGGTCAACAAAAAAATACTGCAACACATCTCATCAAACATTTCGATGTAGAAAACCACCAATGAGCAAATAACTGTCTGCCCCAAACATAATCCACCATGAACCGCTTAAAAGGATTCACGACACAACCCGATCAAATCTTCATCATGCTCAGAAAATAATGTGTCACCAACATTTCGACCACGAACAAATCACACTAAATGTGATAAACTAAATCGCAACAAATGCGATAATTTATATGATCCGCATGCCAACAAAGTCATGAAGTAAACAAGCAAAGCATCCTGATATACGCTCGTTTGAACAATCGGCAATGATTGAAGAGAATTTTCTTAGAGGCACCAAACTAAACTGAATGGAATTATCCTCAAACCACAATCCATAATCAAGAAATAGATGCGAGACACAAATAATAAATCTTTACCTTAGCTCGCATCCAACCAAGACCAAGGTGAATACTAAAAGGAGATGGTGTCTCAACGAACTTCGGAGATGCAATACGTCACATGGTCAATGTGACAATCCAAAGTCGCAAATGCGATAACACATGCGACCCCAAAAAAAGTGAAAAAAAAACTCCACCTTCAACTCAAATCCACATTATGACAAACATCTCGAAGAAATAAACAAGCATCCATAAAAAATTAACATAAATCGATTCATACTATACGTACCAAAGTGTGGATATCTGCAATAGAAAGTCGAATTTGACCAATCCGACTCTACCAATGCATCCGGAATGCCTAAAAACATAGGGATCAATACTTGGATCAGCAAAATAGGACAACAAATGCTCAATCCACCCTCAAATTAATTTCATGCGTAGATTAAACCGTGGACTCTTCAATTTCATTTCTCTAAACTTAGTGTTTGGTGTTTTGCACCAGCAGTAGCAAAGCAACAACCGATCTTCTTTTTTTCTTCCACGTGCCAACCCCTAGCAAAAGGAGGGCATTCTCCTTCCTCATAGCATGCGCTGCCATGGCCAAGCTCGAATTTTGATCTCAGATACGGTCGCTGGAGGCCACCATACATGCCGCCACGAGCTGTCAACGCACTCCATCTCGCATAAGGGCCACCTCAAGCACTACCATGAGCCCCTTGGCTTCGCCGTTGGCTACCTGACCTAAAATTTGTTGTGATCATCGGCTGCCCCATTCAAGATCCGACCACATGAGCATATATTCCAGCTCCACCTTGACGGATTTGTTAGATATAGGTGCCCTGAAGGCAAATATTGTAATTGTATATGGACCTATATGGATAGAATATTCTTGCTCGACATGATAGTATGCTAATTGGTTTGTCTTTAACGTTCATGTGTATATATTTTACTTACCATTATGTATCGCTAATACATGTTGATAAAGCCCTTAGAATTTTTGCTTGACTACCAGGATTATGATGTGATCATAATAGTGGGGCCTAGGTGTTAGGAATGTGTATGTCCTAGAGGCTATTATTGTATGATATAGTGGATGCTTGGACATATATATAGAGGACTTACTTGCTCGACATGATAGTATGCTACCTTGTTGCACTTTATCTTAACATATACACTTGTATTATTATACTATCTCTCTAATATATGTTGATAAAGCCCTTAGGATGTTGGCTTGACAATCAGGAGTATGATGCAGATCATACTAGTGGGGCTTGTGTCGAGTACATCCTTTAACAGTTCCTAGTTGAAGGAATATCGAGAAAGGGCATCGATATTCCAGAGTAGACTAGTGTGTACGTTTCTTGACGCTGTATGGGGCGATGGTTGATCCCATAACCATTGGTGTTTGACATCAAAGATTGTACACAGGTGCTCATTTAAGGATGGGTACAATGAAAAGGTGTTAGTGGATGTTGCACACTCTCACAACACTTGTGAGGAGGCGGAAGCGATAAACAAAAATTTCTTGCATGCAACACCCACAAAAACCAAGATCTTGTGCTTAAACCTTAACTAGCAAAAACTATCTAGAGATCTAATCTACTATGATAGTGTTATACCTAGGAACCGGTCCTTCGGATCTTTGTTTGGATGTGACTCCTAGGCTCCTTGTGGTTGCAAAGAGCTCGGCCTTCGGCCACCTCAAGATCCAAGATGATCCACCCGAGAGCTATCGAACAAGCTATAAACTCTTCAAAAAAGTTTAACTAAGAGATCAAGTTTGCTAGAAGAGATCACTTAGATGATGTGGAGATCAAGTATTCGATTACCTTTTGCTCTAAGCTTTTGATTCACAACTGATGTGAAAGTTAAAGAAAAGAGGAGGAAGAAAGAGATAATGAGGAGAGAGAATGTCAATGTGATGAATGAAAAAATCAAGCATGGAAAAAATGATATAGCTTAAATGAAAATAATTGAAGCATGCAATAAAAAATTGCACCATGCTTCAATAGTAACTCTAAATGAATAAAAAATGAAACAAGCCATTCCTTCATCCATACTTATACATTCTCCAAATTCCACCTCATTTATTTATTTTCACAAAATAAATATGTAATTATGAGGTGTCTCCTTCTAGAAGGTATTCTTGTAAAAATTACAAGAATACCCCTCCACCGTATACCGTATCCGAATTCCGAAAAATACGAATACAAATAATCCAATAATATAATACCGGTATCCGGCTTAAACTAAAGCTTACCAGTATTATCCTTCCGATCATCATTCCTCTAACAATTACACGAACATGATCGAAACCCTGCCGTAACAACTTATGACCTCTACATCTTTTGCCTGAACCAGGGAACCCTCTGTGTAGAACTCTAAAGACTCGACAGTACGCTGGTAGTGGGTTTAACCACAAAGCATATCAGCGGTACTAGCTGTGCGTAACGGCTACCCAGGTACATGACGAAAAGGTGGCCGACAAACGAACTCATCACAACCCTAACGAGCCTGTAAGCAACACTTACCGTACAGTCCGGTCTCTTCGTCTGATACGTCGCATATGAAGTCTAGGGGTGGTAAATGTTAGACCCAGTTACATTATAAGTCATGCTAATTTACAGCCCATAACGGTTCGAGAAACTACCGATAACTCTTATCAGTAAATCTCGAGAACCCTGGCCAAGGATTTTCTGTTATGGCCGATCAAGCATAGCGCGACTTCAACTCCCTATACCGGGAGAAACGAAACCCCTCCTATCGCTCACTGCCTCCATATGATTTGGGATTGTACCCAAAATCCACTTGTTTGCACGCCTCAGTAGAGCCATGGTAGGGAGAAAATCAAAGCACAGTAGGAACCACACAGGACACTATGACGATCTCGGGTCTACAGACTAACCTGTATAAGTGTCACCAGAGAACTGCTATCTGACAATAGGTATAAATACCATCTAAGATTTCTCGGCGAGTCCTGTTCGGTGTACCCATTCTCCAATGAGCACCTGTGTACAATCTTTGATGTCAAACACTAATGGTTGTGGGATCAATCATCTCTCCCAGGGTCAAGAAACGTACACACTAGTCTACTCTGGTAATATCGATGCCCTGTCTCGATATACCCTCGACTAGGAACTATTAAAGGATATGCTTATAGACTGCCTAGGCCCCAGTAGTATGATCTACATCATAATCCAGGTAGTCAAGCACAATCCTAAGGGCTTCATCAACATGTATATAAAGATATGAAATACAACACATCACACATTAAGATAAAGATAAACTAGATAGCATACTATCATTTTGAGCAACGATCGTTTCTTTACATATACATGCCTAGCATCCTATACAATACAGGCCTCTAGGGTATACATATCTAACAATCTCCCACTTCTACTAAGGCCTGTAGTTGGTGCAATAAGTACCCAATGTCTACACTAGAACTAGTTGCCGGCGTACCGCATGCCCAACAGCTCGAACAGTTTCTCATATTGGACTTGAGGGATGGCCTTGGTGAATGGATATGCTGTGTTATCTTTCGTGTCTACTCTCCGTACCTTGATGTCCTGGCAATCCACTATCTCCCTGATGAGGTGATACCGCCTCAAGATATGTCTGGATTTCTGATGGGACCTCGGTTCCTTTGCTAAAGCCATGGCTCCATTGTTATCGCAATACAAAGGTATTAGATTAGCAATGGATGGAACCACCAGAAGTTCTGAAATGAACTTCCTCATCCAGATTGCCACTTTTGCAGCATCATTAGCAGCAATATAATCAGTTTCCATCGTGAAGTAAGCGACGGTATCTTGCTTGGAACTCTTCCAACATACCACCCCTTCATTTAGGGTACATACAAACCCTGAGATGGACTTACTATCATCCTTGTTGCTCTAAATGCTGGAGTCGGTAAAGCCCTCCATTTGGAGATCTACGTTACCATACACCAAGAACATTTCTTTAGTTCTTCTCAAGTACTTCAGAATGTTCTTCACAGCAGTCCAGTGTTTCTCCCCTGGATTGGATTGATACTTGCTTACTGCACTCAGTGCATAAGCAACATCTGGGCGAGTACACAATATCGCATACATTATAGATCCTACCGCCGAAGCGTAGGGTATAATGCTGATGCGAGCCCTCTCCTCATCAGTCTTTAGAGACATCTCTTTGGAGAGGGTGATCCCGTGATAAGCGGGTAAATTATCCCTCTTGGAATCTTCCATACAAAACCTCTTTAGTATGGTGTCAATGTATCTCGATTGGAACAGTCCCAATAATTTCTTAGATCTATCTCTATAGATCTTAATCCCCAGAATGTACGAGGCATCACCAAGGTCTTTCATGGAGATCCTTTGCGATAAGAATAGTTTGACCGATTGTAGCATAGGAACAACATTTCCTATCAAGAGAATGTCGTTCACGTACAATACGAGGAATGTAACAGTACTCTCTACAATCCTTTTATAAATACATAGTTCATCTACATTTTTGATAAAACCAAACTCTTTGATTGTATCATTAAAGTAGATGTTCCAACTCTGTGATGCCTGCTTTAATCCATAGATTGATTTAAGCAACCTGTATGCTTTTCCGCTGCTCCCACTATCAATGAAGCCTTCTGGCTGATCCATAAAAACACATTCTTCTAAATCACCATTTAGAAATGCCGTTTTAACATCCATCTGCCAGATCTCATAGTCATAGTGAGCAGCTATAGCAAGCAGGATCCGAATGGATTTGAGCATCGTGACTAGTGAAAAGGTTTCATCATAGTCCAAGCCTGGTCTTTGACGAAATCCTTTTGCAACCAGTCTAGCTTTATAGGTCTCCACCTGACCATCCATACCGATCTTTCTCTTAAAAATCCATTTTCACCCTATGTGTTTTACTCTAGAAGGTCCAACCTCCAAAGTCCATATTTTTTTGGTGTGCATGGATTCCATTTTGGATCTCATGGCATACAGCCACTTCACTTAATCACCACTCATGATAGCTTGCTAAAAACTAGTAGGATCATCATCATCCATGATGCAATCTTATCTATCACCATTAATTAGAAAACCGTAGTATCTATTAGGTGGGCGAGCAGTCTTACTAGATCTACGGAGTGGCTGAGGATCATCAGGTTCTATTAAAACCTCAGGTTGAACCAAATCATCGATAATTGTATGTGTATCTGGAATTTCTTCCAGTTATACCGCATTGCCAACAGTATCATTTGTAAAAAATTCATTTTCTAAAAATGTGGTATGCTGAGAAACAAACACCCTTTGTTCCTCCGTGTGGTAGAAAAGATATCCATACGAGTGTTTTGGATATCCCACAAATTTACACAAAACCGATTGTGTCTCGAGTTTATCCGGATTCTGCTTTTTCACATAAGCCGGACAACCCCATATTCTAACTCTTTTAAAAGATGGTTGATCGCACGCTTTTGGCGTGTCGGATGTTCAAAGTTCTAAAATTATAACCGCGATCAGGACGGTGTAGCTATGCAGCTAGCCGGTTGAGCACGGGTCGATCCACAAGGAGATGGTTGTATGTCCGTTCGAGTTTTAGACGAGTCAATAAAGAATGTGTATATGTTTGTTCAATTCTAACCTAAGTGTTATATGCAAGTATAAAGTTGTTAAGAAAAAGATACGAAAGTGTAAGCTAAGGAAATCCGCACTCAAAACCTTTGAGCCGAGTCTTAACCAATTGAAGCTAGAGCAATCGGCAACAACGTGGATTAAGGGATTTAAGCGCGGTATTCGTGAAATTTGGCTTATTTACCCTTGTCCTTCCGTTCTTGTCTCTTGCTTTCGCCTCCGGCCAAACCGAACGCAACCGGTCGCGGTTAGGAATCACCGTTACCTTGGTAGGGTAGGGTGCCTAACGGAGCGCTTGCGTAACGTTTGGGCAGAGTTCAAAGGAAAATAATGGGAAAAGGAAATGAGCAAAGAAACCTTAACTTACAATATTGTATTTATTCTTAACAACAACATATTACAACCATTCACAAAACAAACCAAAAAGAGCAAAAGAAAAGATAAACAAAGAAAAGAAAAGATTACAAGCAAGTAATTAAAAGTTCATGGAATTTAAGTACATGAAAGTAAAGCAAGTATTAAAGTGCAAGAAAGTAAATGAGCAAGAAATGAAACTAGGAACCATAGAACCAAATACAAGACATAGGTTCAATAACCAAATCTTAAACTTGCAAGCTCACTTAAGAGGTTGCAAGATCAAGAAAAGGCAAAGAACTCATGGAGAATTAAGCACAAAAGAGAGAACAAAATGATACAACCCATTGAGATCAATGACCAAAGCTTAAACTTGCAAGCTCACTTAAGAGGTTGCAAGATCAAGTTAAGGTAGAGAGCTCAAGGGGGAAACTAAGCCAAAAGAATGATACAAAAACCCTCATCTTCATTTAACATCCACTCAAAAGCTCTCACAACAATTTAATGGAGGAAAGATGAAGAAGAAGAAGAAGAAGAAAACTAAAAGCTAACAAAAAGAGGGCATGAGAATGAACACCCATAGCTTGGCAAGTTTTGGACTATTTATAGGCAGGAAACAGAGAACCTAGGGCAACATTCTGGCACTACATGTAATTACCAAACAGCCCCTGAAATTTTGTACACTGATGAGCCTATACGGCCGCGGTTCCGCGGCCTAAGCGCGCTTATGCCGTGGAACCGCGGCCATTTAGAGAGCTTGTTCCTTCATCTTTTGTCGTATCCCCTGGTTTGTGGTTCTCTTCTGTCTGGTATATGACTTTTCTCAGAAACTCTTCACAATTCTTCCAGAATTTCGGTAGATCATAAGGTGATGTGATGTGGATCTTTTGCCATGATTTCCTCAAGCTCCGCGTAGATTTCTTGGATCTGGTGTTGACATTGAGCTTTGTGCATGAAAATAACAACGATTTGCCATTTTGTCCCTTAAAGTGGTGTGTGGCAACACACAGATAGAGAGCGGAGACCCGTGTTTTATCTGTTGTTGGCATTAATCCGGAATTTGACGTACTTTTCCATGATATTCACTGTTTAGAGCTGAGACCAGTATCCTGCAATTATGTAGCAAACACTGATTAAAAGTACCTGCCTATAACCAAACGAGCGTAAGATTGGGCGGTATAAAATGCAGTATTCTGGTATGAACAAATACCCCCAAACTTAACTTTTGCTCGTCCCGAGAAAAACCAATTATCCAGAAAAAAGTCCTAACCGCACTTTCGCAGGGAACGCGATTGCACTGAGCACGTGAAACAAGCCGTTAAACCTCTAGGTGTCCCTAGTAGGAGGAGTGTTGTCTCCTGAGGGTTTTCAGCAGATTACACCCAAAAAATCCCGTCAAGCTAGTGTCATAAGTTAACGTCGGTTCTACTCCTACAGTTTAGTATTTACGTTAGAAATTCTATAATCCTAAGTTAGAAATATCCAACCTTTATTTTTCACACCTCCTATCTATTTAACCTTGGATCTCCTGAGTTTTCCTTCTAAAGTGCGGCCTCAAATCAGGGATTTTTATCAACTTTACAGAAAACACAAGTCTTATTCTTTATTTCTATGTTTTATCCAAACATCGATTGTATACCACTACGTGTGTGTATATTTGCACCCCTACACTCAAGAATTCAATTTAAGCTATAATACCCTTGACCTAATACCTAATACTACTTCTTTTCATTAAGGATGGACGGATTTTCTCACACACCTTTCATGCGACTATTAATGCTTCTTGAGGCACTAACGACCGATTACTGAATGTGTGAACTTTAAAGCGTAAATAGCAGTTTCCAGGTCTTGACTTTATTCTATTTTTTTCTTTTTCTTTTTCTTTTTATTTTTCTTTTTCTTTTTCTTTTTCAAGACCGGATATATTTTTCAATATGCTCTTTTGGTGTTTAGCTTTAAATACCGTTTTTTCTTTCATACTAGGCTTTCAGGCAAGAGTATTTCTAGGTATCCTCTACTATCCCAAGTTTCAAGGTGCGTGTAAGTGCAGTTTGTAGGGTATATACTTTCTAAATTTGAACTCAAGAAAAGAAACTATTTTTCAGACTTATCCTCCAGTAAAGGTTCAATACTTTCCCTTCATCTTGACTTAACTCAAGAACTGAACTCAAAAAACTGTAAGGACGTATACTTACCAAAGTTAGACAGAATGAGGATTATTTTAAGGATTTTCAATTCCTAAGTCTAGAATTTAGTTATTTCTAACATATCAACTAAACTTTCAGAATAAAAATCTAAGTTACCCTATTAGCTAACTTGACGACAAAGTTTTTATATTTTTGGAAAAAATTTCGATTCTTTGTGGGTTTTTAATAAGGTATGCAAATGCAGAATATACAAATGAATGCGAAGGAAGAAAGCTTACCGAGCACACCCCCAAACTTAAACTTGACAGTGCCCTCACTGTCAGGCTACACCAAGAGGGTCAAAATTGTCGGCGCTCCCTAGAAACAAATTATATACAAACAAAAAGGAAAACAAAAAAAATATATACAAAATAGGAGTCCCCCCCAAACTTAAGTAAAACATTGTTTCCACTGTTAAGCGTTGAAGTTCAGGATTAGGGGGGAACGAGAACAGTTTCAAACGATACAAGGCCTTACACAGGCCAAAAGAGAGCACCAACCATTCAAAGATTTTATCTCTATAATGTGCTGGTTGGTGAAAGAACGCGGAGAGGTAAGAAATGGAGAATACGCAAGACCGTATGGAGATAGAAGCGGGATACGATCTTGGTATATGAGAAGAAAAATGGCGGAAGGGAGAGAGAAGTGGAATACGAACTTGAGGGTGGAAATGGATTGAATAAATTAGTACAATCTGTAATGATCGATGTGAAAAGATGGATTGTACTAATCTATCAATATGGTGAGAAATTGGGTCAAATCCCTCAAGATTCGTGAGAAACCATGGGTACGCCGAACTTAGTAAACTAGACATATGAAATGAAAGTGATACGGTTTCTTGTAAGGTCGGAACGATGGAAAGGATGGAGGTAGGTGATTGAGGAAGGTTATCGGTTAAAGGTTGAGGAGGGTGTACACAGTCAATGAAAGGAACATGATGAATTGGAAAATCCGACTCATCAAGCAAAACTGGTTCATCCTCAAAACTATCCTCAAAATTTGCCTCAAAATTCAGCTTATCCATGCAAATTTCATCAAAATCAAGACGCGTATGGAGTTCAGGAAAAACAGTTAATGACTCGGGATGATGAATTGGAGAGAAAAACTCTGCCAAATCTACAGGTTCATCATCCAAAATATTCCCAGCGTCGATATCCTCAATCAAGTGAAAATCAATATTCTCAGACACCTCAACAAAAGCATGGATATTAATCAATTCAGGTTCTAGAGTGGAGGTGTAGAGGTCAAAAGGATTGGGTGTGGTTTCACTCGAAAGGGACCCTTCACAATCGGGCAAATCAAACACTACAAAGTCACACAACTCATTATCTGTTCTATCTCTAATCAATGAATCGTTTGGAACACTAGATAGACATTCAAAACCAGAGTTGTGGGATGCAAGTTGAAACGGGTAGGCTTGATTCGGAAGGGGGTACAGATCACTCTCTCCACTCAAATTCTCAACCTGTCCTACCGCCTCTACATACATTGGAAAATTTGGAGCTAGTTGAAAACTGGCTACCGGGTCACTAGGTTGTATGAGGGCGGCCATGGACGCATTCAAATCCATCATTTGTTGGTACGACGCTACCCTAAAGTCTTCCAAAGACTGTTCCAGACTAGACATGGGTTGTGAAGGGGTTTCAGTAAAAGATTCAAAGTTGTTTTGGTACTGGAAACTCCCAAATGACGGTTTAGAAACAATGTCTAGGGAAGGCGCAGAAGTCGGGTAGGACTGGTAGGAATTGAATGGCTGGACAGGAACATGATCAACATTTGGATAAGAAGGTGAATGGAATTGTTGATCCCAAGAATCTGTAGTGGTGAAAGGAGTGAAAGATCGGCTACAGGATTGTTCAATATGTTCAGAGATGGACAAAGGACGACTTGCAAAAAGGGTATCAACATAAGAGGGTGGGGGAGGTTGAAAAGGTTGATACAAAGTGGATTGCGGAGGGCAAGTGTTTGTCCTAGATGCGTCTATCTGATCTTTGAAAGAGATTTTGGGCATGGAGGGATCGTTCGACGTTCGGCCAAAGCAAGAACCGTAAGAAGTAATGTCTGGTTGTGGGTACCAAAGTTCGGCAAGAGTTTTGCGAGGTGGGGTACCCATGATATGAAGAGAGAAAGAAAGAAAGGCAGAGAAAAGGAGGGGAAAAAGAATGTGATTTTTTATTTTTTATTTTTTATTTTTAGTTAGATATTAACAAAAGAAAGAAATATACACACAAAAATAATCTGGACAAAATCAATCACGACACAAAAATACCACACACCTAATCGTTCTAGGGTTCACCTAGGTCAACTAGACCTGCTCTAGAACTTGATTGTCGAAGTAAAACTGTGTCGAGAAACGGGCTCAAGATACACTGATCACGAGGCCAGGTAAGTGCAGAGATAAGGGGAGGTTTTCCAACTCTTTCGCGAAGTTCCTTAATTAAATAACCCTTTCTCTTTTGGCGGTTTCGCCGTTAACACTTTCCTAGACACCCCGTAAACAATGTACCGTTAAGCGAGCTTCTAGACACAGTTAACTTCTCCTAGTGAGCGCGAAGTCCTTAAGGCTTAAAGTCTAGTTTCTTTTAAAGTTTGTGCGGGTAAACGTTATGCTCACGTTCGTGATTTGTGGGCCACGGAAAAGGTGATGAAATCCTTTACCGTATGTTGTGGGGTTCGCTTGCCCTTAAGTCTGTATTAATATATGCAATGCGCAATTCAATAAAAATTCTATAAAGAATCAAACAATCGTTTTTTAGTTTAAGCACGGCACTGCAACAAATACGGGTTAGTCAATTTTTAGCGTTTGCTAGCGAACTTGCAAAGAATCCTGCAAACAATAGTATATTGGATGCATCGGATTTGAGAAGAAGGTGTTAGTAAAGTATGTACCGTTAAATTTTTGGGTTAGGGAACCCCCGTTGAATCAAATCCGGTAAGCTTGAAAAGTTCGCTTGCGCGGGCCAAACTACCCGGATCTTTGGCACTGTACTTTGCAATCACCTTAGCCTTGAACGTACACTTTGTTCCCCACAATCGCAGTTTGCAAATCTGCAAAAATCTGCAGACTTGCACACAAAAATGATCAAAAATAACAAAAGATTCTTTTTTGTTTATAAATATATACAAAAAGAATATTAACCCGAATAACAAGAAAGAAAATACGCTACCGTCTCCCCGACAACGGCGCCATTTGATCGCACGCTTTTGGCGTGTCGGATGTTCAAAGTTCTAAAATTATAACCGCGATCAGGACGGTGTCGCTATGCAGCTAGCCAGTTGAGCACGGGTCGATCCACAGGGAGATAGTTGTATGTCCGTTCGAGTTTTAGACGAGTTAATAAAGAATGTGTATATGTTTGTTCAATTCTAACCTAAGTGTTATATGCAAGTATAAAATTGTTAAGAAAAAGATACGAAAGTGTAAGCTAAGGAAATCCGCACTCAAAACTTTTGAGCCGAGTCTTGACCAATTGAAGCTAGAGCAATCGGCAACAACGTGGATTAGGGGATTTAAGCGCGGTATTCGTGGAATCTGGCTTATTTACCCTTGTCCTTCCGTTCTTGTCTCTTGCTTTCGCCTCCGGCCAAACCGAACGCAACCGGTCGTGGTTAGGAATCACCGTTACCTTGGTAGGGTAGAGTGCCTAACGGAGCGCTTGCGTAACGTTTGGGCAGAGTTCACAGGAAAATAATGGGAAAAGAAAATGAGCAAAGAAAGCTTAACTTACAATATTGTATTTATTCTTAACAACAACATATTACAACCATTCACAAAACAAACCAAAAAGAGCAAAAGAAAAGATAAACAAAGAAAAGAAAAGATTACAAGCAAGTAATTAAAAGTTCATGGAATTTAAGTCCATGAAACTAAAGCAAGTATTAACGTGCAAGAAAGTAAATGAGCAAGAAATGAAACTATGAACCATAGAACCAAATACAAGACATGGGTTCAATAACAAAATATTAAACTTGCAAGCTCACTTAAGAGGTTGCAAGATCAAGAAAAGGCAAAGAACTCATGGAGAATTAAGCACAAAAGACAGAACAAAATGATACAACCCCTTGAGATCAATGAACAAAGCTTAAACTTGCAAGCTCACTTAAGAGGTTGCAAGATCAAGTTAAGGTAGAGAGCTCAAGGGGGAAACTAAGCCAAAAGAATGATACAAAAACCCTCATCTTCATTTAACATCCACTCAAAAGCTCTCACAACAATTTATTGGAGGAAAGATGAAGAAGAAGAAGAAGAAAACTAAAAGCTAACAAAAAGAGGGCATGAGAATGAACACCCATAGCTTGGCAAGTTCTGGACTATTTATAGGCAGGAAACAGAGAACCTAGGGCAACATTCTGGCACTACATGTAATTACCAATCAGCCCCTGAAATTTTTGTAGGGTTCCTAGGCACCCTAATGAGGTCTCACAAGGCATCGATCATGCCAAATTAAAATTTTAACGGTGCCGAGAAACCCGACTACGGATCGTTTGCTAGAAAACTAGGCGAAAAGATAACTAGTTAACACTTAACTAAGGGAATACGGAAATACAACATTTGTAGATCCGGTGCTCCACCTCCATAGCTCCGCAACGAAGTCCTCTCCGCTGTCCAAATCAAATCCGGGCTCTAGCGTCGGCTTCGTCGGAGAATGGGCAAGCTAGGTCGTCGATGTCCATGCCAAAGATGATCTACGTCGAGGCATCGCTAAATCAAGCTCCGACTTCACCAAGTCAAGAAACTTGTGAAGAAAACATACTCTACTACTTGGCAAGAGGTAGAGGATGAAGAAATAGGAAGTGGGTTAACTTTAGAATTGGATTTCTCACTCAAAAACATCAATCACCATTGATGAGGTAAGCTTTTCTTCACTTGAAGCAAGG
Source organism: Agapanthus africanus (assembly GCA_030015575.1). Lineage (NCBI taxonomy): Eukaryota > Viridiplantae > Streptophyta > Magnoliopsida > Asparagales > Amaryllidaceae > Agapanthus > Agapanthus africanus. Next base: position 631,271,306 of record CM057342.1, read on the forward strand.
AAGAAGAAGAAGAATCATATGATAAGATTAATTAGAAAAGAAAAGAAAAACCAATCCTTATCATATATTGAACCATGGTTAGATGTAGAGAGTTAACTAAGGTTTAAGTGAGTGGTTAGGGTTAAGCATGAGACAAAATGGTCATTTGGTCAAAGTCTTCATGAAGTTTCATGAATGAACAAAAGAAAGCAACCATTTTCCTCATTTTGCCTTTTCTTTTTCCAAAAAGATAAATGAATAAAATGAAATCAAAAACCCTAATCACCCACTTAACTATAGTTTAATTCTTAACACTTAACCATAAGGCATGTATCATCAAACATGATACAAGCAAGTGCACAAAACTATATCGAATATACAATGCGCACACCCGAGTGAGAAAATCCATTTAAAGTGAACCAATACTAGTTAATGCAAAGTAATATATCAAATATATAATTATGCATTAAATCATTAAATCAACACTTGATTTAACGATCCGGTCATGACGCACATAACCGACTGGTATCATTAGTAACATCTTATCGAATCAACACTTGATCCGACAACCCGGCTATATCGCATATAACCGATCAATGTCACATCGCGAGAATCGAATACAGTATCACATACTGGTATTATTCTCGGTCCCGCACATATCTCATATGCGCTCCTATTTCGTTTCGCTTCAGCCAGGAAACCTCTGTGTAGGACTCTAAAGACTCGTCAATACGCCGGCAGCGGATGATGATCATATCAAACACCCACAAGCCGCAAGCGGTCTGCTAAACGTAACAGCCACCCGGGTATTGAGCGATCTGAAGATCGACGAGCAAGCCCGCTCACACTCCAGTGAATCCAACCAGTAACACTACCGTACAGTCCGGTCTGATCGTCTGATATGTCGCATATCTCGCCTAGGGGTGGTAAACGTCAGACCCCAATAGCTCAATAAGTCGTGTCGATATGAGGTCTATAACTGTTCGAGAAACTACTGGTAACACTTACCAGTAAATCTCAGCAACCCTGGCCAGGGATTTCCTGTTATAGCCAATCGAACACAGCGCAACATCAACTCCCTATACCGGGAGAGACGAATCCCCTCCTATCGCTCATTGCCTCCATGTGACTCGGGACTGTACCCAAAAACCACCGTTTTGCACGCCCTCTTGGACGTGGTAAGATGGAAATCAAAGTACAGTGGGAACCACACAAGACTCTATGACGATCTCGGGTCAACAGACTACTCTGTACCAGTGTCACCAGAGAACTGCCATCTGACGTGAGGTATAATACCATCTGGGAGTTCTCGGCGAGTCCGTCCAGTGTACTCAGTCTCTACAGAGCACCCGTATATCATCTCTGATGTCAAACACCGATGGATATGGGATCATCCATCGCCCATCTGTATGGGTCGAGAAGGTACACGCTAGTCTACACTGGTATATCGATGCCCCGTCTCGATACACCCACGACTAGGGACTTTGAAGGATGTACTTACGGACTACCATGTCCCCACTAGTATGATCCGCATCATAGTCCAGGTAGTCAAGTACAGATCCTAAGGGCTTTACCAACATGTAACAGAGAGACAATCAGTATACACGTTAAGGTAAAGTTCAACCAGATAGCATACTATCATGTCGAGCAAGAAAGTCCTCCCTATATATGTCCCAGCATCCACTACAATATACATCCTATGTACAGTAATGGCCTCTAGGGCATACATATAACTAACAATCTCCCACTTGCACTAGGGCCATCTGTAGCAGTGGTTGTAGTATCTCATACTCTACCATCCCATAAAATCTCTCATTGGGAACAGGCCTTTGTGAGTGGATCCGCTGTGTTGTCCTCAGAATCTACTCTCCTTACCTCGATCACCCTGGAGATCAACTATCTCCATGATCAGGTGATGCGGCCTCACAATACGCCTGGGTCACTGATGGGACGGGTGTTCCTTGGCATAAGCCACAACTCCATTGTCTCACAATGGTAGGAACGTAGTTCATCTCATGAACCAATATACACCCAGACTGCCTCTTTGGTAGCATCTTAAGTAGCGATGTATCCTGCCTTTATCGTCTAGTATGTCACGGTATCTAGCTTGGAACTCTTCCAACATACCGTCCCTCCACTGAGGGTAAAGACAATGCCTGTGACTGACATTCAGTTGTCTTTATCACCCTGGAACACTTCCAGTGATTCTCCCCAGGGTCGATTGATACCTTCTCACTACAACTAGTGAGATTCCTAACATCCAATTTGATCTATCTCATAGATCCAAAATCCAGGATTTAGTAGGTATCATTTTGATCCTATATGGAGAATTATGGTGATAAGCGGAGATTGATCGAGCGTAGCATAGGAAACTCCTTCCCTATCAAGAGTATGTCATCCACGTACTCTACGAGGATCGTCACCATACTCCCTACTACCTTTTTGTTTATACAAGGTTCATCTACCATTTTGATGATATCAAACTATTTGACTAATCCATCAAAACAGATGTTCCAACTCCGCGATGCCTGCTTTATCCTATATAAAGCATCTTGCACACGTTTCCGCTGCTCCCACTGTTTACGAAGCCCTCTGGCTGTGTACTTATAGACGCTTTCTTCTAAATCATCATTTAGAAAAGCAGTCAAGACACCCAACCACCAGATATCGTAGTCATGGTATGTAGCCGTGACAAGTAGGATCTGGATGGACTTAAGCATAGTCACTTGAAAAGGTTTCATCATAATCCATGCCTGGTCGATGACGAAAAGCTTTAACAAGTCTAGCTTTGAAAGTCTCAACTTTTCCATCTACACCAAGTAATCTTCTCAAGATATACTTGCTCCTGATGGGGATTTAACCCTTCAGATATTGCAACCAAAGTCCATACTTTGTTGATGTACATGGATTCCATCTCAGATCGCTAAACATCCAGCCATTATTACAGAGTCTTACTCTCGATGGCCAGCTCGAAGCTAGTTGGGTCATCATCTCATGATGCAATCCTCGCTCCCACTGTCATCGAGAAACCGAAGTATCTCTCAGGTGGGTGAGGAACCCTACTAGATCGGCGGAGAGGCTGAGGTTCGTTGGTAACTATCGAATCCTTTGGTTCTTTCAAATTATCAGCTGTAGTTTGTATAGCTGGAACCTTTCCAGTTCTACATTACAGACCTTGCCTCGAGCTTGTCCGGATTATACTTTTCAGACATAGGCTGGACAACCCCAAATCTTAACCAACTTAAGAGATGGGCTCTTCCCTTTCCATATCACATATGAAGTGGTAGGCAACTGATTTGATTGGAACCCTATTCAATAGGTATGCAGCTTCTCAAGTGCATAACTCCCAAAAGGAAAAAGGTAACTCAGTAGTACTCATCATAGAGCACACCTTATCATATAGGGTGTTATTGCTCCGCCCCGATATACCATCGTGCTATGGTGTATACAGAGGAGTAATGCTGAGAGAGAATCTCATTCTCCTTTAGAATAATCCAGGATTTTCGTGCTCAAGTATTCTCCTCCTCGATCACATCAAAAGACATAATACTTATACCCGTATTTTGGTTCTCTACTTCTAACTTATATTCTGTGAATATCTTAAAAGGTTCGGACATGTGTTTCAACAGGAACATAGGTCTGAATCTCGAAAGATTATCAGAGAATGTAATGAAGTAAAAAGGAACCGGTCTTGGTATGTGTAGACAGGGGACTTACATACATCAACATGTATCATCCCAAGAGTTCACTAACTCTTTCTCTGCTTCCAGTAAACAGAGCTATGGTCATCTTATCTTTGTGACATGACTGGCGAGTTTCACAAGATGTAAATTCAAACTGATTTAAATATGCATCTTTATGTAACTCTAGCTAGTCGGGTCACATTGATCTGACCTAGTCTACAATGCCTCAAGAAGAATTCGTTCATTTCTGAACTCTTCCTCTTGTGTGTGTTCCATATACTAAGAACTGTGGTTTGATTTAGAACATTAATGCTTTTAGATAACGTGCCTGAACCGATCAACTTTTGATATAGGAAATGTTCAAAACATTATCCAACTATACAAAATTTTATCATTTCTTTACTAATAAAGAGACTGATATGATTTTGTATATCAGGTTCGGTATCTAATAACATTCGTTCAGAATCAATGTATTGTAATACAGGGTGACAGTGACCAACAGACTTGGCTGCAACATTTGCCCCGTTTTCTGCCTCATGAAACTTATCACCCGTTCTCAGTTCTCTATCTATCTGTAGCCCTATGTAACAGATTACATATCTGGGATCCTGATCTGGTATCACATACCCAGGACGTAAAGGATACTGAGAAACAGTTCTTTGTAACGAACACACCCGAAGATGATGCATCATATGCACTCTCTTCGTTTGGGCGGCACGGGAATTCTGGTAATCCCCTATTTCCTGCTCTGTCTTATAACAATTATAAGTTGGAGCGGGACCAACGTTCCCCAGCTCAGTATAACAAGCGGATTCGGTCAATATTCCGTATTATTATCTTGATTAAGGCGTGATATGGTCGCTACCTGGAGAGAGAGAGAAGAAAACACTCAGCGTGCGCTCTGTCAAGAATAGATTGGTTATTATTTTATCTAATCAGGATGGCTCCCACTGCTTTTTATCAAATCTTCCTTCAAACCCTAAAAGGAAAGACTAGCCGGGATTAATTACATACTACAAGTTCGCCAATCTTTCAGCCAGGCCAGTGTCGGTACTTTGAGGGAGGTCCCCCGTGCTTTCGCACGAACCTAATTAATGTAAACCTCATTTTCCCAGAGGCGTAACCTCATTGACACCTTTCTAGACACCTACTTGATCGGCTAATTGTAATGTATAAAACTCTCCCAGGAGTAACTCTTACTCGCAGCGGGTATCGGGATCCAACTATCTCATAGAAGGTATGCAATCTCATTGCAAATTTCAACACTTGAAATTCCCGATAATATTTTGCCCCATGCGATCTATGACCTTGACTGAGTCAACAAACCATAGACCGCAAGTAAAGTTCAACCCATCATTTCTCGATTGAATTAAACCCACCCGCACGACCCTTGACTGAGTCAACAAGGCCGCACGACTACCCTAATCCAATCGCATCATATGCTTTGCAGATAAGCAATAATCAGCTACCGCACACTACGCCTTGACTAAGTCAACAAACGCAGCACGAATACTAACTATTACCTATCTGAAATGACGGAGGGCTACGACAGGTTTTTAAGAAAACCTTTTGCGTAATGAACTTTATATCGTTGTAGAATCAAAAGATTTTAAAATGGAGTGCTTTTGAGGCTTTTCTAGTTTTGCTAAAGGAGTCACTCCCGGTGAAGGGATCGTCGGTCCTTTCCTCGTCGAATGAGGTGCGGGATATATCATATATATCACTGTACAAAGCAGAACTCTTAAAAGCAATCAAAAGACAAACCGAGTGTGTAGCATCTGCCAGTTATTGCTAAAGGAGTCACTCCCGGTAAAGGGATCTCGGTCCTTTCCTCATCGAATAGGGTGCAGGATATATCACATATACCTCTGTGCAAAGCAAGAACTGTAGCTACCTGTTTTATTTTGAAATTCGATTCTACAACATCTTAGGTTTCTTTTATTTCATTAATCACATTAATGAATTCCCATCATTTAAGTACCTAAACATCACAGATAAATACGACGTACACTTATGCCATCCGCATTCGCCTCGATGTCCCCTCGTGCACCGTTAGGTTAGGTAACTAACGGCAGAGCGGGGCAGGGCTAGCGCGGGTGTAAAACATAAGTAACGTCTATATAATATATCATATATACTATATACTGTATCTATCACAGAACATCACATGATCACATCACAGATATCGCAGCAGAAGAATCATATGAAATATTGGATATACTAGGACGTCCGTGTTTTCAATACGAGCCTGTATAAAACACGGATTTCACGGTCGTGATGAATAGCCAAACCCACACCCCTAGACCCCTACGAGAGCGGCAAGTAACCCTACCAATTCTAGAGTTAGGAGACCCGGACCCGACTCCTCGAGTTGGTCTCCCACTGTACTCCAGAACCCGGTTACTTGTGCTCCCCTCCTTGGGTCTATCCTAGTGCGGAAAAGTAAATAATATACAAACGGTGACAACTTCCGCAACCTGGAAGCGCCCCAATAAAAGAATATTACATACAAGTTTTTACATGAATGAAAATGAAAAACACTCATCTCACATAAAAACCCCCGTCTATTCAAACACGACGATCCAATATAACATATCCAGCAACACACATAACATCACATGTCATCAACGTAAGTAAATATGTCCATCCCAATTGTCGTTGACATATAGCAACGAAACCGGCGATAACACATATTACACTTACGGTCACAGAAAAGAAAGTGTAAAACTACAACGGTTGGAATCCGCAACCATCTCAGACATCGCATGCCTGACCAAATGAATTACTTAGACATCGCATGCCTAACAATTATAAACCCCGCATTTTAGTCTCAAAATCGAAAACACTTTTCAATATCAAGTCGGGTAATTCAACAAGATTCCCGACATTTTGATCGAATACTCGTCGCAAACTTTAGTAGGCGGCCGCACCCCCGATACCGTCGACGAAGTGCACCAAGGCGGAACACCGCTGCCGCGAGCACCCGAACGGATGCTTTCGGCGACGGGGTTCTCCTACAGTCACTTGGTCGGGGCTATGGGGCGAGGCTGTCTATTAAGTTTACCCGGCGAGTATCCGCGTACGCTACGTGATTGCGACGGACTTTTGATCACATCAAAATTCCGTGGCAACCGATCAAGTGAGACTAAACTGCTATGTTTATAACATTCATTTAGTTATCTCATAACTATTTGTGAATTCCTATTATTGTATCCCATTCCAGATAATTAGAAAATGTTAAACTTTCCGATCGAACAATCGAACACCCAAGTTTTCCCGATATAGATCAACACATGAAATAAGTCTAACAACATTCAGTTCGTACCTCAGTACCAACGGTCCAGCCGTAGAAGGGTCAAGCCAACGCCTCACATGTGGCACGCCGTACTGCCCCAAACCCGAAGGTTCAAAGGGCAGTTCAAGACCGTCACATAATCGAGTTAAGGTTTGTTGTCTTCTAGAGGGTCCATCGAGTTACTTGCACTACTTAGAACGTCGTTAAACTACGGAAAAATCCAACACTTGGAAATTTTCCGACGGGGGAAAAATTGGGTATTTATTATATCCGGTCGAACTTTTTAACATATTCTAAAAAATTATCCGGAAAGCCACATAGACAAAATTTGATACCCCGATCGAAACACCGAATCCCCAAAACAACTCAGAACATTCAACTCTGGAATAAATTTTAAATATTCCCAGAAAATCCATAATAATTAAATAGGAATTACTGTGCAACAAGTGGAAGGTGATGTCATCACCTAGCCGCGGAACCGCCGCATAAGCAGTGCTTATGCCGCGGTTCCGCGCTCTGTTAGATGAATCGTTCGCCTGAGTTTGCACAGTAATTCTTATAATTATTTATTGAATTTTTTAGGCATTTTTAATACACAAAAATCCGCATTTTCGGAAAAAGTCCAGAGAGCATATTCCGGTTTGGGTTTTCGGGTCGTTCGGACTTCAAATTCCGTCTAGACTTCGCCTAAGGCTCTAGCTAGGCTCTGATACCACTGTAGGGTTCCTAGGCACCCTAATGAGGTCTTACAAGGCATCGATCATGCCAAATTAAAATTTTAACGGTGCCGAGAAACCCGACTACGGATCGTTTGCTAGAAAACTAGGCGAAAAGATAACTAGTTAACACTTAACTAAGGGAATACGGAAATACAACCTTTGTAGATCCGGTGCTCCGCAACGAAGTCCTCTCCGCTGTCCAAATCAAATCCGGGCTCTAGCGTCGGCTTCGTCGGAGAATGGGCAAGCTAGGTCGTCGATGTCCATGCCGAAGATGATCTACGTCGAGGCATCGCTAAATCAAGCTCCGACTTCACCAAGTCAAGAAACTTGTGAAGAAAACATACTCTACTACTTGGCAAGAGGTAGAGGATGAAGAAATAGGAAGTGGGTTAACTTTAGAATTGGATTTCTCACTCAAAAACATCAATCACCATTGATGAGGTAAGCTTTTCTTCACTTGAAGCAAGGAAGAAGAAGAAGAATCATATGATAAGATTAATTAGAAAAGAAAAGAAAAACCAATCCTTATCATATATTGAACCATGGTTAGATGTAGAGAGTTAACTAAGGTTTAAGTGAGTGGTTAGGGTTAAGCATGAGACAAAATGGTCATTTGGTCAAAGTCTTCATGAAAGTTCATGAATGAACAAAAGAAAGCAACCATTTTCCTCATTTTTCCTTTTCTTTTTCCAAAAAGATAAATGAATAAAATGAAATCAAAAACCCTAATCACCCACTTAACTATAGTTTAATTCTTAACACTTAACCATAAGGCATGTATCATCAAACATGATACAAGCAAGTGCACAAAACTATATCGAATATACAATGCGCACACCCGAGTGAGAAAATCCATTTAAAGTGAACCAATACTAGTTAATGCAAAGTAATATATCAAATATATAATTATGCATTAAATCATTAAATCAACACTTGATTTAACGATCCGGTCATGACGCACATAACCGACTGGTATCATTAGTAACATCTTATCGAATCAACACTTGATCCGACAACCCGGCTATATCGCATATAACCGATCAATGTCACATCGCGAGAATCGAATACAGTATCACATACTGGTATTATTCTCGGTCCCGCACATATCTCATATGCGCTCCTATTTCGTTTCTCTTGAGCCAGGAAACCTCTGTGTAGGACTCTAAAGACTCGTCAATACGCCGGCAGCGGATGATGATCATATCAAACACCCACAAGCCGCAAGCGGTCTGCTAAACGTAACGGCCACCCGGGTATTGAGCGATCTGAAGATCGACGAGCAAGCCCGCTCACACTCCAGTGAATCCAACCAGTAACACTACCGTACAGTCCGGTCTGATCGTCTGATATGTCGCATATCTCGCCTAGGGGTGGTAAACGTCAGACCCCAATAGCTCAATAAGTCGTGTCGATATGAGGTCTATAACTGTTCGAGAAACTACTGGTAACACTTACCAGTAAATCTCAGCAACCCTGGCCAGGGATTTCCTGTTATAGCCAATCGAACACAGCGCAACATCAACTCCCTATACCGGGAGAGACGAATCCCCTCCTATCGCTCATTGCCTCCATGTGACTCGGGACTGTACCCAAAAACCACCGTTTTGCACGCCCTCTTGGACGTGGTAAGATGGAAATCAAAGCACAGTGGGAACCACACAAGACTCTATGACGATCTCGGGTCAACAGACTACTCTGTACCATTGTCACCAGAGAACTGCCATCTGACGTGAGGTATAATACCATCTGGGAGTTCTCGGCGAGTCCGTTCAGTGTACTCAGTCTCTACTGAGCACCCGTATATCATCTCTGATGTCAAACACCGATGGATATGGGATCATCCATCACCCATCTGTATGGGTCGAGAAGGTACACGCTTGTCTACACTGGTATATCGATGCCCCGTCTCAATACACCCACGACTAGGGACTTTGAAGGATGTACTTACGGACTACCATGTCCACACTAGTATGATCCGCATCATAGTCCAGGTAGTCAAGTACAGATCCTAAGGGCTTTACCAACATGTAACAGAGAGACAATCAGTATACACGTTAAGGTAAAGTTCAACCAGATAGCATACTATCATGTCGAGCAAGAAAGTCCTCCCTATATATGTCCCAGCATCCACTACAATATACATCCTATTTACAGTAATGGCCTCTAGGGCATACATATAACTAAAAATTTTGTACACTGACGAGCCTATACGGCCGCGGTTCCGCGGCCTAAGCGCGCTTATGCCGCGGAACCGCGGCCAATTAGAGAGCTTGTGCCTTCATCTTTTGTCGTATCCCCTGGTTTGTGGTTCTCTTCTGTCTGGTATATGACTTTTCTCAGAAACTCTTCACAATTCTTCCAGAATTTCAGTAGATCAAAAGGTGATGTGATGTGGATCTTTTGCCATGATTTCCTCGAGCTCCGCGTAGATTTCTTGGATCTTGTATTGACATTGAGCTTTGTGAATGAAAATGACAACGATTTGCCATTTTGTCCCTTAAACTGGTGTGTGGCTACACACGGATAGAGAGCGGAGACCCGTTTTTTATCTGTTGTTGGCATTAATCCGGAATTTGACGTACTTTTCCATGATATTCACTGTTTAGAGCTGAGACCAGTATCCTGCAATTATATAGAAAACACTGATTAAAAGTACCTGCCTATAACCAAACGAGCGTAAGAATGCGCGGTATAAAATGCAGTATTCTGGTATGAACAATGGTCTCGTCCCATACCACATCTTATATGGAGTGGTAGATACGGTTTTGGTCGGAACTCTATTCAATAGATAAATCGCAGTCTCCAATGCGTGCCTCTAGAATGATATTGGTAACTCAGCATAACTCATCATAGATCATACCATATCTAATAGGGTACGATTCCTCCTTTCCGAAACACCGTTGTGCTGTGGTGTGTACGAAGGAGTGAGATGAGAGAGAATACAATTCTCTTTTAGGAAATCTAGAAACTCTGAGCTTAGATACTCACCTCCTCGATCCGATTGATGTTTCTTGATACTCAAGCATGTTTGTTTTCTACTTCAGATTTATACTCCTTGAACTTTTCGAAGGCTTCGGACTTATGTTGCAATAAGAACACGTGCCCGAATCTCGAGAAATCATCAGTGAAAGTTATGAAGTAGGAAAAACCACCTCTCGCATGTGTATACTTTGGTCCACATACATCACTATGTATGAGGCCTAAGAGTTCAGTAGCTTTCTCTCCGTGTCCAGTAAACGGAGTTTTGATCATTTTACCTTTGATACAAGACTGGCAAGTCACATAAGATTTATATTCAAACGGGTTTAAATATCCATCTTTATGTAGCTTGGTTAGTCTTGTTTCGTTAATATGACCAAGTCTACAATGCCAAATGAAAGGTTCATTTATGTCTGAAACCTTTCTTTTGTTTGTGTGTTGTATATTGAAAATTGTATGCTGGTTTAGGACGTATATCCCCTTATTTAATGTACCAGACCAATTCAACTCTTGATAAAGGTTAATATTCATAACATTAGATTGTAATACAAAATTATATCAAGTATTGTCCAACAACGATACAGATATAATATTACATAACATCGAAGGTACAAAATAACATGGGTTCAAAACCAATATACAACCCGACGGTAAACCAAGGTGATACTCTCCCACTGCTGTAGCATGTATAGAGGAACCATTCCAAACCCGTAGAGTATGATCACCTTTCTTCAAAAACCTGCTATTTCTCAGCCCTGCACATAATTGCAGATGTGAGATCCTGACCCGGTATCTAATACCCAGGAAGAAGAGTTAATTGAAAAACAGTTTTCTATTACAAACACACCTGAAGTAGAAACATCACCATTCTTCTTCTTCTTAAGGCCGGCCATGTATCCAACGCAGTTTCTTTTCCAGTGCCCAGTATGGTGGCAGTGGAAGCATTCCCCTCGTCCTGTCGCAGCAGCCCCTATCCTATCCTTTCCCCGTGCCTTTTTCACTCCACCTCTCGGCTTGATGAGATTCTTCTTCTTCTTTCCCTTGGCCTTAGCTTTCGGGACAGAAGAGGAAGATGGCCCAGCAGTTAGAGCGGGAGTTTTCGCTAACTTTAGCATGCCCTCTGCACTCCTCAACATATTGAGGAGTTCAGGTAATGACTTCTCCATGTTGTGCATGTTGAAGTTTACAAAGAACTGAACAAAGGCAGGGGGAAGGGACTGCAGAACAATATCAACATACTGTTCGTTCTCCATGGTCCAATCCAGGTCCTCTAGTTCTTCGATAAGTCCAATCATCTTCAATACATGGTCACCTACAGACATGCCAGCAGCCATCCACATCTGAAACAACTTTCGAGATGCCTCGTATAGGAGAGTACGAGATTGCGCTCGATACAACTCCTTTGTATGGAGAAAGATGGATTGTACATCCATCTTCTCGTGCTGCTTCTGATGTTCATTGTTAATAGAAGAAAGTGCGAGGCACTTGGCTGTTGCACTATCTATATCCTATGTCTTGTGGATTTCTTTATCCGCAACTGAAGAATCAGGGCCTGGGCTAGGAGGGGCTGAGTAGTCAGGACGTATCCGACCTTATCATAGGTCAGGGCAATATTTACGTTCCTCAGCCAATCTTTGTAATTCGGTCCCGTGGGTTTATTCTTTTCTAATAAAAGCTTAAGTCCCGTCATAGGTATCTGCCATTAGGAGAGAGAAAAGAAGACACTCAGCGATTGCTCTTGCATGATTAGATTGGTTATTAATCTTATCTAATCGATGTCTCCCACTGCTTTTTATCAAATTTTCCTTCAAACCTTAAAAAGAAAACTAGCTAGGATTAATTGCAATCTACAAGTTCGCTAACCGGTCGGCCAGGCCAGTGTCGGTACTCCGAGGGAGGTTCCCCGTGCTTTCGTACGGACCTAATTAAAATAAGCCTTGTTTACCTAGAGGCGTAACTCCGTTGACACCTTTCTAGAGACCTACTTGATTAGCTAATTGTAAAGTGCAAAACTCTCTCGGGAGTAACTTTTACTCACAGTGGGATCGGGATCCAACTATCAAACAGAAGGTATGCAATCTCATTGCAAATTTCAACCCTTGAAATTCCCGATATGATTTTTACCCCTAGTGTCTTATGACCTTAACAATGATCAACAAATCATAAGCACTAGTCAAGTTCTACCCGCCATTTCGTGATTGATTTAGACTCACCCACATGACCCTTAACTATGGTCAACAAAGTCATACGAATGTCCTAACCGATCGCATCAAATGCTTTATAGGAAGACATCACTTAGCTACCGTACTCCATGCCTTAATTATAGTCAACAAACGTGGCACGAATACTAAGTACTCTGCTTCCTAAAATGGCGGAGGGCAACGGATGGTTTTTATGAAAACCCTTAACATTTTGAACTTGATATCGTTATAGAATCTAGTGAAAGGAGTGGTTTAAGCTCCAGTTTTAAAAGTCAAATGGTTTTGTAGTATCTTTCTAATTTTGCTAAAGAGGTCACTTCCGGTGAACGGATCTCGGCTCTTTTCTCATCGAATGAGGTGCTGGATATTCATGAATACCACAATGCAAAGAAAAAGTTAGATCAACTATAAAAAATCAAGTTCTTTGTAACATTTCCTAGTTTCGCTAAAGGGGTCACTTCCGGTGAAGGGATCTCGGCCCTTTCCTCATCGAATGAGCTGCTGGATATTCATCAAGGAATACCACTATGCAAAGCGAACACTAGAGTTACCTATTTCAAATGTTTCATTCTACAACATCTTTAGGTTTCTTTTTCTTAACATTAATCACATTAATGCTGTCCCATCATTTACGTTTCCTAAACATCACAGAAAAGAAACGAAAATAGAACGTACGCTTATTCCATCCGCATTCGCCACGGGGCCCTGTCATGCACCGTTAGGTTACATAACTAACGGCAGAGCGGGGGCTGGACTAGCGCCGGTGAGAAACATAAGAAACATTTATTATATATCTCATATATAAATAGCCATTCGTCGCACGCATTTATAAACATTCCAGACCATAGATGAATATATTGGATATACTAGGAATTCTGTATTTCATTTAAGCCCTTAATGAAAGACGGGTTCCACGGTCGTGATGAATAGCCAAACCCCACCCTAGACCCCTACGGGTGCGGCAAACTACCTGCCAAATTCCCGAAGTGAAGTAACCTCCCTCAAGAAAGTGAGTATGCCACTTGGCACTTCGAGAACCGGTAGTTTTTGCACCTCACCTTGGGTCTATCCTAGGAGCAAAAACAGTAAAAAGAAAATATACAACGGTGGCTACAACCTCAACCCGGATCTGCCCCGCAAAATAATATTACATTTCTTTTTTACAAATTACATGAATGAAATAAAAACGCTCTTCTCACATCCCCGGATATTCATCATGACAATCCAACATATTCATATACACATACCATCACATGATATCAATACAGATGTGTGCAACCCTGACTAATCGTCATATAGCAATTAGTCGACGTTTCCAAACACACATGCACATCACTAATCTTGTAAAGTAACCGCGACATTAGAATTCAGCACGAAATTAGCAAACTAAATCATTTTTCAACACTTGAAAAAATTCAGTGAGATAGTTTTCAAAACCCGATCGTTTTGAGCCAATCCCGGAGTCGAAACGAATTCGAAACCCGCCCGAACTTCCCGGAGGTGAAGAACATGAAATATACTATCGAATAGGAGGCCTCAGAGGAGGGGTACCCACCCTCGGGGGCCACCTCAAGGTGGCCCCAAGGTGTTGGCAGACCCGAGAGCACCCAGTTGGGGTGCTCTCGGGTCACCCACCGCCAAGGCCACCTCGAGGTGTCCTTGGGGTGTGGGTCCAGCCTCTGGTCCCCTAGGGGTATCCTCGGGGTGAGCACGCTCCACCCTGTGGCTTCTCGGTTCAAACCATGAGCCCGCGGGGTGTGCAAACAACTCAAAACTTCGATTTTCAAAACTGTTTTTTCGGCAGTTTTTGCCCGACAAAAAAACGGCGGAATTCAAACGTTGCTACAAGCTATTTGAGGTTTAAGATAGGCTCTGATACCATGTTAGTGGATGTTTCACACTCTCACAACACTTCTGAGGAGGCGGAAGCGATAAACAAAAATTTCTTGCATGCAACACCCACATAAACCAAGATATTGTGCTTAAACCTTAACTAGCAAAAACTATCTAGAGATCTAATCTACTATGATAGTGTTATACCTAGGAACTGGTCCTTCAGGTTCTTTGTTTGGATGTGACTCCTAGGCTCCTTATGGTCACAAAGTGCTCGGTCTCCGGCCTGTTCAAGATCTAAGACGATCCACCCGAGAGCTATCGAACAAGCTACTAACTCTTCACAAGAGTTTAACTAAGAGATCATGTTTGCTAGAAGAGATCACTTAGATGATGTGGAGATCAAGTATTCGATTATCTTTTTGCTCTAAGCTTTTGATTCACAACTCATGTGAAGGTTAAAGCAAAGAGGATGAAGAAGGAGATAATGAGGAGAGAGAATGTCAAAGTGATGAATGAAAAAATCAAGCATTGAAAAAATGATATGGCTCAAATGAAAATAATTGAAGCATGCAATAAAAAATTACACCATGCTTCAATATTAACTCCAAATGAATAAAAAATGAAAAAAGCCATTCCTTCATCCATGCTTAGACTTTCTCCAAATTCCACCCCATTTATTTATTTTCACAAAATAAATATGTAATTATGAGGCGTCTCCTTCTAGAATGTATTCTTGTAACAATTACAAGAATACCCCTCCACCGTATACCCGTATCCGAATTCCGAAAAATATGAATACAAATAATCCAATAATATAATACCGGTATCCGACTTAAACCAAAGGCTACCAGTATTATCCTTCCGATCATCATTCCTGTAACAATTACACAAACATGATCGAAACCTTGCCGTAACAACTTACGGCCTCTACATCTTTTGCCTGAACCAGGGAACCCTCTGTGTGGGACTCTAAAGACTCGACAGTACGCTGGCAGTGGGTTTAACTACAAGCACGTCAGCGGCACTCGCTGTGCATAACGGCTACCCACGTACATGACGAAAAGGTGGCCGACGAGCGAACTCATCAAAACCCCAATGAGACTGTAAGCAACACTTACCGTATAGTCCGGTCTCTTCGTATGATATGTCGCATATGAAGTCTAAGGGTGGTAAATGTCAGACCCCAGTTACTTTATAAGTCATGCTGATTTACGGCCCATAACTGTTTAAGAAACTACTGATAACTCTTATCAGTAAATTTCGAGAACCCTAACCAGGGATTTGCTGTTATGGCCGATCAAGCATAGCGCGACATCAACTCCCTATATCGGGAGAGACGAAACCCCTCCTATCGCTCACTGCCTCTATGTAATTCGGGACTGTACCCAAAATCCACCTGTTTGCACGACTCGGTAGATTCGTGGTAGGGAAGAAATCAAAGCACAGTGGGAACCACACAAGACACTATGACGATCTCGGGTCTACAGACTAACCTGTACAAGTGTCACCAGAGAAGTTCTATATGATAATAGGTATATATACCATCTAGGAGTTCTCGGCGAGTCTTGTTCGGTGTACACATTTTCCAATGAGCACCTGTGTATAATCTTTGATGTCAAACACCAATGGTTGTGGGATCAACCATCCACCCCAGGGTCAAGAAACGTACACAATAGTCTACTATGGTAATATCGATGGCCTGTCTCGATATACCCTCGACTATGAACTATTAAAGGATATGCTTATAGACTGCCTAGGCCCCACTAGTATGATCTATATCATAATCCCGGTAGTCTAGCATAATCCTAAGGGCTTCATCAACATGTATATAAAGATATGAAATACAACACATCACACGTTAAGATGAAGATAAACTAGATAGCATACTATCATTTCAAGCAAATATTGTTTCTGTACATATACATGCCTAGTATCCTATACAATGCAGGCTTCTAGGGAATACATATCTAACAACAGGACTCACCGAGAAATCCTAGATGGTACTATAACTATCGTCAGATAGCAGTTCTCTTGTGACACTTATACATGTTAATCTGTAGAGCCGAGATCGTCATAGTGTCTTGTGTGGTTCCCACCGTGCTTTGATTTCCTCCCTACCACGGCTCAATGGAGTCGTGCAAATAGGTGGATTTTGGTTACAGTCCCGAGTCATATAGATGAAGTGAGCGAGAAGAGGGGTTTTCGTCTCTCCCGGTATTGGGAGTTGATGTTGCGCTATGCTCGATTGGCTATAACAGCAAGTCCCTGGCCAGGGCTGACGAGATTTACTGGTAGGTGTTATTAGTAGTTTCTCGAACGGTTATAGGCTACACATCGGCATGACTTATCAAGTTACCAGGGTCTGACGATTCCACCCTTAAACTCGATATGCGACATATCAGACGAAGAGACTGGACTGTACGGTAAGTGTTACTTATAGGCTTCACGGGAGTTTGGACAAGTTTGCTTGTTGATCTTCTATTCGCTCAATACCTGGGTAGCCGTTATGTCCAGCTAGTACTGCTGACGGCTTGTGGGTATCTGATATGAACATTACCTACTGCTGGCGTATTGAAGAGTCTTTAGAGTCCCACACAGAGGTTTCCTAGCTCAAGAGAAACTAAATAGGGCACATATGATGATATGTGCGGGAGCTTGATTAAATACGAGTCTATAATACCGTATTCTAATCTCACGATATTTGATATTGGTTAGGTTATATGTGATATAACCGGATTATTGAATCAAGTGTTGATTCAATGATTTCTTTTATTTATATATATTTGATATTGGCCGAGTATATATGATATGACTGGATTATTTAATCAAGTGTTGATTCAATATCTAGTATAAAATATTAATCAGTTATATGTGATATAACGATTATTAAATCAAGTGTTGATTTGATAATATGATACACATATAAATTATATTAGTCTGTTATATATGATATAACCGGATTATTGAATCAAGTGTTGATTTAATAATTTGATATATATTAATATATTTGATATATACATATATATTAACTAATATAGCTCACTAATGTTTTTCTTCTCTTCTTTTTATATATAATTATTTATATATGATATATATATATATATATAATGAATTGTATAAATGTTGATGATATAAAGAACTTGGGTGTATGAGACTCACACTAGAGCTAAGGATTATATGGGATGATTTATTTTAAAGAAAAATAAAAAGGCTAGAAATGAGTCATGGTTTTGAATGCTTGGAGAAGCATTGAGAATTCATGGCTCATCTCTTGTTTTTTGTTTTACTCTTAGATATTTATTGATCCCATTCTTATCTTGAGCTCATGGTTCATTCTCTCATGACATAACCTCACCACCCAAGTTCATCTTCTTCCTTAAGAGAGCTCTTTAGGATTTTTCTTGAGTTGGAAAAAGGAAGAGAAATATATTTCTAAAGTGAGCAAAATTTCTACTACATCATCCTACACTAATCTAGCCCATTAGTTTAGGTTGAAGCTTCACTAAAATTTTGATTAGTGAAGTATTATCTTGAGTTAGTGAGACTTCAAGGTGGATCATCTTTGGCTTCGAAGATCATATAACAAGCTCGATCCTTTTTTCAAGTGGAGCAAAGAAGAGTTCTAGGAACTACTACTTGTTGTTTTAGAAGTGAAAGACTTAGTCTACAAAGGTTATAATCCTCTTCACTTAGTTATAGAACTAGTTAGCTTGCATACAACCCTAATTCTCTAGTTCGATTCTAAATTAGTATAGCTTAGCACTCTAGATTTTTTTAAAATTGCATACTTGATACTTGTATAAACCTAGTGGAGGTGTTAAGACATACTTTCATGGTGTCAGAGCTAAGCTAGAGCATTAGGCGATACCTAAACGATGTTAAAGAGTTCGATCGATGTTTCGAAACCCGGTTTTTACATAGTTTCTGTCCATTTTTCAAAAGTTGAATTTTTCAGATTAAAAATTCTCAGAAAATCATGCAGGTAATTGTATGAAGCCCCAAGAAATACGAGGGCCTAACTCTACCAAATGGCCGCGGAACCGCCGCATAACCTAGGGTTTAGCCGCGATTCCGCTGCTACTTTGGTGAGTTAATGACTCGTGTTTTTTGTGCTGCTCCATTGTGATATTATGGACTTTCTGGGTATTTTTAGTAAGGCTCAAGTTGTTGAGGTCTCTGTGATTTTCAGGTGCTTGAAATTTCGATCGAAATGTTTAACATTGTCTAGATATTTTTGATATGTGATACAATTTTTAGAATCCATATTAATTAGTTTTATGAAAACTAGTTATAGTTTTGTGAAAACTAGTTAGCGTTTTGTAAATCTAGCACTATAGTATCATTTGATGGATTGCTACGGAGTTTCGATTCGGATCAAAACTCTGTCGTAATCTCGTATCGTATGCGAACACTCGCCGGGAGACACTAGTAGACAACCACGCCCTATAGCCCCGACCAAGTAACTATAGGAGAACCCTATAGCCAAAAGCATCTGCTCGGGTGCTCGCGGCCATGATGTTTCGCCTAAATTCACTTCGTTGAGGGCCTCGGGGGCGCGGCCATCTACTAAACTTTCCAACGAGCATTTGATATTTGAATCGGGAATCTTGTTGAATTGCCCGACTTGTTTTTGAAAAGTGTTTTCAATTCAAGATTTAAATGCAAGGTTTATAGGGTTAGGCATGAAATCCAGAGTATACGATAATCCAGGTTTATGATGTCTAAGAATGATGCAGATTCTAATTATTGTAGTTTTCATTTCTTTTCTATGACCGTAAGTGTAATATGTGGTGTATCCCCGATCTCGTTGCTATACGTCAACGACATTTGGGATACACATATTTACTTACGTTGATGACAATTGATGTTATTGTGTTGCTTCTGTTATGTTATATTGGATTGTCGTGATTGAATAACCGGGGGTTTTTCCGTGAGATGAGAGTTTTTTCAATTTTCATTCATATAAATTTGCATGTAATATTCTTTTGTTGGGACACTTCCGGGTTGAGGATGTTGATTACATTGATGTATATTATTTACTTTTCCGCATTAGGATAGACCAAAGGCGGGGATCACAAGTAATCGGGTTCTAGAGTCCAATGGGTGGCCATCTCGAGGAGTCGAGACCGGATCGCCTAACTCTAGAATTGGCAGGGTTGCTTGCCGCTCTCGTAGGGGTCCAGAGATGTGGGTTTGTCTATTCATCATGACAGTGGAATCCTTGTTTTTCATTACTGGCTTAATCTAAAACACAGACCTCCTAGTATATCCTATATTTAATATTTCCTGCTTCTGCTGATTCTGATATGATGTGATCATATTAACTGCGTGAGACGAATGCTATATATATATATATGATATATTAGTAGACACTATATATGTTTTGCATCCGCGCTAGTCCTGACCCCGCCCTGCCATAAGTTAAGTAACCTTACGGTGAAGATCCGGGTCCTTGTGACGAATACGGATGGCATATATGTGTGTTTTATTTTTGTTTCTTCTTTGATATTTAGGAAACATAATTGATGGGACGTCATTAATGAGATTAATGAAAAGAAAAGAAACCTAAAAATGTTGTAGAATCAATTTTTCAAAAAGGTAGCTCTAGTTCTTTTTTTGCATTGCGGTATTCCTTTACGAATATCCAGCACCTCATTCGATGAGGAAAGAGCCTAGATTCCATTACCGGGAATGACCTCTTTAGCAAAACTAGCATATGCTACAACCCACTCGGTTTGTTTTGAAAACTACTCGATTTTAAAAGCGGAGCATAAACCACTCCTTTTCAAATCACTTGATTCTACAACGATATCAAGTTCATTACGTTAAACGTTTTCTTCAAAACCAGTCGTAGCCCTCCATCATTTCAGATAAGTGCTATTCAGTATTCGTGCTGCGTTTGTTGACCTTGTCAAGGTGTAGTGTGCGGTAGCTAATTAGTGCTTATCTGCCGCATATGATGCCATTGTATTATGGTAGTCGTATGGCCTTGTTGACCTTGTAAAGGGTGGTGTGGGTGGGTTTAATTCAATCATGAAATGACGGATTGAACTTGCTTACGGTTTATGGTTTGTTGACCTTGCCAAGGTCATAAACCGCATGGGGGTAAAAACAAATATCAGGAATTTCAAGTGTTGAAATTTGCAATGAGATTGCATGCCTTCTATATGATAGTTGGATCCTGATACCCACTGCGAGTAAATGTTACTCCTAGGAGAGTTTTTCACTTTATAATTAGCTGATCCAGTAGATGTCTAAGAAAGGTGTTAATAAGGTTATGCCCCTACGGAAACGAGGTTATTTAATAAGCTTCCCGTGAGAGCATGGGGAGACTCCCTCGGAGTACCAATACCTGCTTGGCTGACCGATTGGCGAACTTATAGGGTGCAATTAATCCCGGCTAGTCTTACCTTTTAGGGTTTGAAGGAAGATTTGATAAAAACAGTGGGAGCCATCCTGATTAGATAAGATAATAACTAGTCTAATCTTGCAAGAGCGCACGCTAAAGTGTTTTCTTCTCTCTTTCTCTCTCTCCAGGTAGCGACCATGACACGCCTTAATCAAGATAATAATATGGATGTATTGACCGAACCCGCTTATTATACTTGGCTGGGGAACGTTGGTTCTGCTCTATCTTATGACTGTCATAAGTCTGAGCAAGGAATAGGGGAATATCAGGATTCCCATGCAACCCGAACGAAGAAAGAACATTCTGATGCACCTTCTTCGGGTGTGTTCATTATTGAGAACCGTTTCTCAGTTTGCTCTACATCTTGGGTATTAGATACCGGATCAGGATCCCACATTTGTAATATGTTACAAGGGTTAAGAAGAAGTAAAGAACTGGGAAAGGGTGATATGTCCCTCAGAGCAGGGAACAGAGTAATTGTTGCTGCCGAAGCTGTCGGTGAATATCACCTTGTATTGCTAAATGATAATACATTGATTTTGAACGACTGTTATTACGTACCGTCGATGATGTGCAATATAATATCCATTTCCTTATTAGATAAAGAAGGATAAAACTTTGCACTAGAGAAAAATGTTTTGAATATTTTCCTAAATGAAGTGTTGATTGGGTTTGGTACGTTATGTAACGGTATATACGTTATAAATCAAAATACAGTTCTAAATATACAGAACACACAAAAGAGGAAAAGTTCAGAAATGAACAAAGCCTTCTTATGGCATTGTAGACTTTGTCATATCAATGCGACAAGACTAGCGAAGTTGCATAAATATGGATATTTGAATTCGTTTGAATTTACATCTTATGAAACTTGCGAGTTATGTCTCAAAGGCAAGATGACCAAAACTCCATTTACGGGACACGGAGAAAGAGCTAATAAACTCTGGGGACGGACATATAGTGATGTATTCGGTCCTATGTTTACACGTGCCAGGAATGGTTTCTCGTTCTTCATTACATTCATCGATGATCTCTCAAGATTCGGACATGTGTTCCCGTTGAAACACAAATCTGAAGCTTTTGAGAAATTTAAGGAATATAAGTACGAAGTTGAGAACCTGACGGGTAAAGGTATTAAAATCCTTCGATCTGATCGAGAAGGAGAATACTTAAGCACGGAACTCTGAGACTATTTAAAAGAGAATTTGATTCTCTCTCAGCTTACTCCTCCATATACACCACAGTACAATGGAGTTTCGGTGCGGAGAAATCGCACCCTATTAGATATGGTGCTCTTTATGATAAGTAATGCTGAGTTACCTATTTCCTTTTGGAGTCATGCACTTGAGACAGCTGCATACCTATTGAATCAAGTTCCATCAAAATCTGTGCCTAAAACCCCATATGAGATATGTACTGGAAAGAGACCATATCTTAAATGAGTTAAGATATGTGGTTGTCCGGCCTATGTTAAGAAATAGAATCTGGACAAACTCGAGGCATGATCAGTTCTTTGTAAGTTTGTAGGATATCCAAAGAATTCACATGGATATCTATTCTACCACACCGAGGAATAAAATGTGTTTGTTGCTCAACATGCCACCATTTTAGAAAAGGAATTACTTATGAAAGAAATTAGTGGTAATAAGGTAGAACTGGAAGAGTTGCAGCTACACAAACTATAACTGATGATTTGGTAGAACCGGAGGATTCGATAGTTCCCGACGAACCTCAGCCACTTCGCAGATCTAGTAGGGTTTCTCATCCATCTGAGAGATACTACGGTTTTCTCATAGACGGTGGAAGTGAGGATTGCATCATGGAAGATGATGACCCAACTAGTTTCGAGCAGGCCATCACAAGTGGAGACTCTATGAAATGGCTGGATGCTATGCGATCTGAAATGGAATCCATGTACACCAACAAAGTATGGACTTTGAAAGTTGCTTCTGAAGGGGTAAACCCATCGGGAGCAAGTGGATCTTTTAGAAGAAACCTGGTGTAGATGGAAAGGTTGAGTCCTTCAAAGAAATACTTGTAGCAAAAGGTTTTCATCAACGACCAGGTGTTGACTATGATGAAACCTTTTCTCCAGTGGCTATGCTTAAGTCCACCAGGATCCTACTTGCCATAGCTGCATACCATGACTACGAAATCTTGCAGATAGACATCAAGACCACTTTTCTAAATGGTGATTTAGAAGAGAGTGTGTACATGACACAACCAGAGGGCTTCGTAGACAGTGGGAGCACCGGAAAGGTGTGCAATTTGCTTAAATCAATCTACTAATTAAAGCAGGCATCGCGGAGATGGAACATCTATTTTGATGTGGCAGTCAAAGAGTTTGACTTCATCAAAAACGTAGATGAATCTTGTATATAAAAAAAAGGTTTTAGAGAGTAAGGTTGTCTTCCTCGTATTGTACGTGGATGACATACTTTTGATAGTAAATGATGTTCCTATACTACACTCGGTCAAACTCTTCCTATCATACAAGTTCCCCATGAAAGACCTGGGTGAATCCTCCTACATCCTATAGATAAAGATCTAAAAGGATGTTGGGATTGTCCCAATCCAGGTATATTGACACCATACTAAAGAGGTTTAGTATGGAAGATTCTAAGCATGGTAATTTACCCGCTTGTTCAAGAATCACTTTCTCCAAAGAGATGCCTCCCATGACTGATTTGGAGAGGGCTCGAATGCAAGTGATATTCTATGCTTCTGCAGTTGGGTCTATCATGTACACGATATTATGTACCAGACCAGATATAGCTTACGCACTAGGTGTGGTAAGTAGATATCAATCAAACCCAGGAGAGAAGCACTGGATAGCTGTGAAGAACATTCTTAAGTACTTGAGAAATACTAAAGATATGTTCTTAGTGTATGATTATGGAGAACTCCAGGTGGAGTCTTTTACCGATTCGAGCTTCCAGAGTGATAAGGACGATAGTAAATCGGTCTCGGGTTTTGTCCTTACCCACAATGGAGGGGCGATATGTTGGAAAAGTACCAATCAAGATACCATAGTGGACTCGACAATGGAGGCTGAATACATCGCTGCCAATGATACTGCCAAAGAGTTTGTCTGGATGAAGAAGTTCATTGCTGGACTGTAGGGTTCCTAGGCACCCTAATGAGGTCTCACAAGGCATCAACCATGCCAATTTCAAAAAATCTAGGTGCCGAGAAACCCTAATACGGATCGTTGGCTAAAGTTTAGGCGAAACTAGAAACTAGTTAACAACTTAACTATAAAGAATACGGAAATACAACCTTTGTAGATCCGGTGCTCCACCTCCATAGCTCCGCAACGAAGTCCCCTCGCTTTCGAAATGAGTTTCCGGGCTCTAGCGTCGGCTTCGTCGGAGAATGGGCAAGCTAGGTCGTCGATGTCCATGCCGAAGATGATCTACGTCGAGGCATCGCTAGATCAAGCTCCAACTTCACCAAGTCATCAAAACTTGTGAAGGAAACACACTCTACTACTTGGCAAGAGGTAGAGGATGAAGAAATAGGAAGTGGGTAGACTTTAGAATTGGATTTCTCACTCATTTGCATCAATCACCATTGATGGAGGAAGGTATCTTCATGAAGAAGAAGAAGAGGAAAAAGATGATAAATATTATGATAAGTTAAAATGAATAGAAAAGAAAATTCAATCTTATCATAACACTTACCATAGTTAAGTGTAGAGAGTTAACCAAAGTTAGTGAGTGGTTAGGGTTTAGCATAAAACAAAAATGGTGGACTTTTCAAAAGTTCAAGAAACTTCAACAAAAGAAATAAATAAAGCCACCATTTTCCTTTTGCCTAAAATAAATAAAACAATAAATAAATCATTTAAAACCCTTAACCATTAACCAACTATGGTTTAAACATACATTTAACCAAGTATTGCATGTATCATCAAACATGATACAAGCAAGTGCACAAAATCATATCGCATATGCAATGCGCACACCCGAGTGAGAAAATCCATTTAAAGTGAACCGATACTAGTTAATGCAAAGTAATATATCAAATATATAATTATGCATTAAATCATTAAATCA
Organism: Agapanthus africanus; assembly: GCA_030015575.1. Lineage (NCBI taxonomy): Eukaryota > Viridiplantae > Streptophyta > Magnoliopsida > Asparagales > Amaryllidaceae > Agapanthus > Agapanthus africanus. Next base: position 631,296,468 of record CM057342.1, read on the forward strand.
ACTCTTGATTTAACGATCCGGTCATATCGTATATAACCGACTAGTATCCTTTGTATCGGTTTATCGAATCAATCCTTGATTCGATAACTAGGGTATATCGCATATAACCTAATTGACACATTCATCGCGAGAATGGAATACGGTATCACATACACGCATTATTCTCGGTCCCGCACATATCTCATATGCGCTCCTATTTCGTTTCGCTTGAGCCAGGAAACCTCTGTGTAGGACTCTAAAGACTCGTCAATACGCCGGCAGCGGATGATGATCATATCAAACATCCACAAGCCGCAAACGGTCTGCTAAACGTAACGGCCACCCGGGTATTGAGCGATCTGAAGATCGACGAGCAAGCCCGCTCACACTCCAGTGAATCCAACCAGTAAAACTACCGTACAGTACGGTCTGATCGTCTGATATGTCGCATATCTCGCCTAGGGGTGGTAAACGTCAGACCCCAATAGCTCGATAAGTCGTGTCGATATGTGGTCTATAACAATTTGAGATACTGCTGGTAACACTTACCAGTAAATCTCAGCAACCCTGGCCAGGGATTTCCTATTATAGCCAATCGAACACAGCGCAACATCAACTCCCTATACCGGGAGAGACGAATCCCCTCCTATCGCTCATTGCCTCCATGTGACTCGGGACTGTACCCAAAAACCACCGTTTTGCACGCCCTCTTGGACGTGGTAAGATGGAAATCAAAGCACAGTGGGAACCACACAAGACTCTATGACGATCTCGGGTCAACAGACTACTCTGTACCAGTGTCACCAGAGAACTGCCATCTGACATGAGGTATAATACCATCTGGGAGTTCTCGGCGAGTCCGTACAGTGTACCCAGTCTCTACTGAGCACCCGTATATCATCTCTGATTTCAAACACCGATGGATATGGGATCATCCATCGCCCATAGGTATGGGTCGAGAAGGTATACGCTAGTCTACTCTGGTATATCGATGCCCCGTCTCGATACACCCACGACTAGGGACTTTGAAGGATGTACTTATGGACTACCATGTCCCCACTAGTATGATCCGCATCATAGTCCAGGTAGTCAAGCACACATCCTAAGGGCTTTACCAACATGTAACATAGAGATAATCAGTATACACGTTAAGGTAAAGTTCAACCAGATAGCATACTATCATGTCGAGCAAGAAAGTCCTCCCTATATATGTCCCAGCATCCACTACAATATACATCCTATGTACAGTAATGGCCTCTAGGGCATACATATAACTAACAATCTCCCACTTGCACTAGGGCCATCTGTAGCAGTGGTTGTAGTATCTCATACTCAACCATCCCATAAAAGTCTCTCTCTGGGAACATGCCTTTGTGAGTGGATCCGCTGTGTTGTCCTCTGAGTCTACTCTCCTAACCTCGATCACCCTGGAGATCAGCTATCTCCATGATCAGGCGATACTGCCTTAGAATATGTCTGGATCACTGATGGGACCGGCGTTCCTTGGCATAAGCCACAACTCCATTGTCACACAATGGGAGGAACATAGTTCATCTCATGAACCAATACACCCAGACTTCCTCTTTGGTAGCATCTTAAGTAGCGATGTATCCTGCCTTTATCGTCTAGTATGTCACGGTATCTAACTTGGAACTCTTCCAACATACCGTCCCTTTACTGAGGGTAAATACAATGCCTGTGACTGACATTCAGTCCTCCTTATCACCCTGGAACCCTTCCAGTGATTCTCCCCAGGATCATGTGATACCATCTCACTTCGACAAGTGAGAATCCTAACATCCATTTAGATCTATCTCATAGATCCAAATTCCAGGAGTTAGTAGGTATCACTTTGATCCTATATGGAGAATTATAGTGATAAGCGGAGATTGATCGAGCGTAGCATAGGAAACTCCTTCCCTATCAAGAGTATGTCATCCACGTACTCTACGAGGATCGTCACCATACTCCCTACTACCCTTTTTGTTTATACAAGGTTCATCTACCATTTTGATGATGTCAACTTCTTTGAATAATCCATCAAAACAGATGTTCCAACTCCGCGATGCCTGCTTTATCCTATATAAAGCATCTTGCACACGTTTCCGCTGCTCCCACTGTCTACGAAGCCCTCTGGCTGTGTACTTATAGACGCTCTCTTCTAAATCAACATTTAGAAAAGCAGTCAAGACACCCAACCGCCAGATATCGTAGTCATGGTATGTAGCCGTGGCAAGTAGGATCTGGATGGACTTAAGCATAGGTACTTGAAAAGGTTTCATCATTATCCATAGCTGGTCAATGATGCAAACTTTTAACAAGTCTAGCTTTGAAAGTCTCAACTTTTCGATGTACACCAAGTAATCTTCTCAAGATATACTTGCTCCTGATGGGGATTTAACCCTTCAGATATAGCAACCAAAGTCCATACTTTGTTGGTGTATAAGGATTCCATCTCAGATCGATAAGCTTCCAGCCATTCTCACAGAGTCACACTCCTGATGGCCAGGTCGAAACTAGTTGGGTCATCATCTCATGATGCAATCCTCGCTCCCACTGTCATAGAGAAACAGAAGTATCTCTCAGGTGGGTGAGGAACCCTACTAGATCGGCGGAGAGGCTGAGGTTCGTTGGTTACTACTGAATCCTTCGGTTCTACCAAATCATCTGCTGTAGTTTGTATAGCTGGAACCTTTCCAGTTCTACATTACAGACCTTGCCTCGAGCTTGTCCGGTTTTTGCTTTTTAGACATAGGCTGGACAACCCCAAATCTTAACTGACTTAAGAGATGGGCTCTTCCCTTATCATATCAAATATGAAGTGGTAGGCAACTGATTTGATTTGAACCCTATTCAATAGGTATGCAGCTTCTTAAGTGCATAACTCCCAAAAAGGAAATAGGTAACTCAGTAGTACTCATCATAGAGCACACCATATCATATAGGGTGTGATTGCTCCGCCCCGATATACCATCGTGCTATGGTGTATTCGGAGGAGTAATGCCGAGAGAGAATCTCATTCTCCTTTAGAATAATCCAGGATTTCCGTGCACAAGTATTCTCCTCCTTGATCACATCAAAGGACATAATACTTATACCCGTATTGTGGTTCTCTACTTCTAACTTATATTCCGTGAATATCTCAAAAGGTTCGGACTTGTGTTTCAACAGGAACATAGGTCTGAATCTCGAAAGATCATCAGAGAATGTAATGAAGTATAAAGAACATGTCCTGGCATGTGTAGACAGGGGACCTTACATACATCAACATGTATCATCCCAAGAGTTTACTGACTCTTTCTCTGTTTCCAGTAAACGGAGCTATGGTCATCTTATCTTTGTAACATGACTGGCGAGTTTCACAAGATGTAAGTTCAAACTAATTTAAATATGCATCTTTATGTAACTCTAGCCAGTCGGGTCGCATTGATCTGACCTAGTCTACAATGCCTCAAGAAGAATTCATTCATTTCTGAACTCTTCCTCTTGTGTGTGATCCGTATACTAAGAACTGTAGATTGATTTAGAACATCAACGCTTTTAGATAACGTGCCTGAACCGATCAACTTTTGATATAGGAAATGTTCAAAACATTATCCAACAATACAAAATTTTATCATTTCTTTACTAATAAAGAGACTGATATGATTTTGTATATCAGGTTCGGTATCTAACAACATTCGTTCAGAATCAATGTATTGTAATACAGGGTGACAGTGACCAACAGACTTGGAAGCAACACTTGCCTCGTTTTCTGCCTCATGAAACTTATCACCCGTTCTCAGTTTTTCTACCATTTTGTAGCCCTATGTAACAGATTACATATCTGGGATCCTGATCCGGTATCATATACCCAGGACGTAAAGGATACTGAGAAACAGTTCTGTATAATGAACAAACCCGAAGATAATGCATCAGCATGCACTCTCTTCGTTTGGGCGGCACGGGAATTCTGGTAATTCCCAATTTCCTGCTCTGTCTTATAACAATTATAAGTTGGAGCGGGACCAACGTTCCCCAGCTCAGTATAACAAGCGGGTTCGGTCAAATATCCGTATTATTATCTTGATTAAGGCGTGATATGGTCGCTACCAGGAGAGAGAGAGAAGAAAACACTCAGCGTGCGCTCTTGCAAGAATAGATTGGTTATTATTTTATCTAATCAGGATGGCTCCCACTGCTTTTTATCAAATCTTCCTTCAAACCCTAAAAGGAAAGACTAGCCGGGATTAATTACATACTACAAGTTCGCCAATCTTTCAGCCAGGCCAGTGTCGGTACTTTGAGGGAGGTCCCCCGTGCTTTCGCACGAACCTAATTAATGTAAACTTCGTTTTCCCAGAGGCGTAACCCCGTTGACACCTTTCTAGACACCTACTTGATCGGCTAATTGTAATGTATAAAACTCTCCCAGGAGTAACTCTTACTCGCAGCGGGTATCGGGATCCAACTATCTCATAGAAGGTATGCAATCTCATTGCAAATTTCAACACTTGAAATTCCCGATAATATTTTGCCCCAAGCGATCTATGACCTTGACTGAGTCAGCAAATCATAGACCACAAGTAAAGTTCAACCCGTCATTTCTCGATTGAATTAAACCCACCCGCACGACCCTTGACTGAGTCAACAAGGCCGCACGACTACCCTAATCCAATCGCATCATATGCTTTGCAGATAAACAATAATCAGCTACCGCACACTACGCCTTGACTGAGTCAACAAACGCAGCACGAATACTAACTATTACATATCTGAAATGACGGAGGGCTACGACAGGTTTTTAAGAAAACCTTTTGCGTAATGAACTTTATATCGTTGTAGAATCAAATGAATTTTGAAATGGAGATCTTTTGAGACTTTTCTAGTTTTGCTAAAGGAGTCACTCCCGGTGAAGGGATCGTCGGTCCTTTCCTCGTCGAATGAGGTGCGGGATATATCATATATATCACTGTGCAAAGCAAAAACTCTTAAAAGCAATCAAAAGACAAACCGAGTGTGTAGCATCTGCCAGTTATTGCTAAAGGAGTCACTCCCGGTGAAGGGATCTCGGTCCTTTCCTCATCGAATAAGGTGCAGGATATATCACATATACCGCTGTGCAAAGCAAGAACTGTAGCTACCTGTTTTATTTTGAAATTCGATTCTACAACATCTTAGGTTTCTTTTATTTCATTAATCACATTAATGAAGTCCCATCATTTAAGTACCTAAACATCACAGATAAATACGACGTACACTTATGCCATCCGCATTCGCCTCGATGTCCCCTCGTGCACCGTTAGGTTAGGTAACTAACGGCAGAGCGGGGCAGGGCTAGCGCGGGTGTAAAACATAAGTAACGTCTATATAATATATCATATATACTATATAAAGTATCTATCACAGAACATCACATGATCACATCACAGATATCGCAGCAGAAGAAACATATGAAATATTGGATATACTAGGACGTCCGTGTTTTCAATACGAGCCAGTATAAAACACGGATTCCACGGTCGTGATGAATAGCCAAACCCATACCCCTAGAGCCCTACGAGAGCGGCAAGCAGCCCTACCAATTCTGGAGTTAGGAGACCCGGACCCGACTCCTCGAGTTGGTCTCCCACTGGACTCCAGAACCCGGTTACTTGTACCCTCCTCCTTGGGTCTATCCTAGTGCGGAAAAGTAAATAATATACAAACGGTGACATCTTCCGCAACCTGGAAGTGCCCCAATAAAAGAATATTACATACAAGTTTTCATATGAATGAAAATGAAAAACACTCATCTCACATAAAAACCCCCGGCTATTCAAACACGACGATCCAATATAACATATCCAGCAACACATAACATCACATGTCATCAACGTAAGTAAATATGCGCATCCCAATTGTCGTTGACATATAGCAACGAAACCGGCGATATCACACATTACACTTACGGTCGCAGAAAAGAAAGTGTAAAACTACAACAGTTGGAATCCACAACCACCTCAGACATCGCATGCCTGACCAAATGAATTACTTAGACATCGCATGCCTAACAATTATAAACCCCGCATTTTAGTCTCAAAATCGAAAACACTTTTCAATAACAAGTCGGGCAATTCAACAAGATTCCCGACATCCTGATCGAATGCTCGTCGCAAACTTCAGTAGACGGCTGCACCCCCGATACCGTCGACGAAGTGCACCAAGGCGGAACACCGCTGCCGCGAGCACCCGAACGGATGCTTTCGGCGACGGGGTTCTCCTACAGTCACTTGGTTGAGGCTATGGAGTGAAGCTGTCTATTAAGTTTACCCGGCGAGTATCCGCGTACGCTACGTGATTGCGACGGACTTTTGATCACATCAAAATTTCGTGGCAACCGATCAAGTGAGACTAAACTGCTATGTTCATAACATTCATTCAGTTATCTCATAACTTGTTGTGAATTCCAATTATTGTATCCCATTCCGGATAAATAGAAAATGTCAAACTTTCCGATCGAACAATCGAACACCCAATTTTTCCCGATACAGATCAACACATGAAATAAGTCTAACAACATTCAGTTCGTGCCTCAATACCGACGGTCCAGCCGTAGAAGGGTCAAGCCAACGCCTCACATGTGGCACGCCGTACTGCCCCAAACCCGAAGGTTCAAAGGGCAGTTCAAGACGGTCACATAATCGAGTTAAGGTTTGTTGTCTTCTAGAGGGTCCATCGCGTTACTTGCACTACTTAGAACGTCGTTAAACTACGGAAAAATCCAACACTTGGAAATTTCCCGACAGGGGAAAAATTGGGTATTTATATCCGGTCGAACTTTTTAACATATTCTAAAATATATCCGGAAAACCACATAGAAAAAATCTGATACTCCGATCGAAACACCGAATCCCCAAAACAAACCCAGAATACTCAACTGTATAGTATACATTAAAATTACCCAAAAAACACAGGAGTTAATTATAAATATTACAGTGCAAAGAGGAGTCAAAAAGTCAACAGTATGGCCGCGGAACCGCCGCGCCACGTGGGCATAGGCCGCGGTTCCGCGGCGTTATGACGGAGTTTGGTCTCCGTTTTTCACAGTATTTCATAAAAAACCCTGCTTAATTTTCTGCATATTTTTAATATTGAAAAATCCAGAATTTTCAAAAAAGGACAGAGAGCAATTTGATTTGGGGTTTCGGGTTCGTTCGGACTTCAAACGTCGTCTAGAGTTCGCCTAAGGCTCTAGCTAGGCTCTGATACCACTGTAGGGTTCCTAGGCACCCTAATGAGGTCTCACAAGGCATCAACCATACCAATTTCAAAAAATCTAGGTGCCGAGAAACCCTAATACGGATCGTTGGCTAAAGTTTAGGCGAAACTAGAAACTAGTTAACAACTTAACTATAAAGAATACGGAAATACAACCTTTATAGATCCGGTGCTCTACCTCCATAGCTCCGCAACGAAGTCCCCTCGCTTTCCAAATGAGTTCCCGGGCTCTAGCGTCGGCTTCGTCGGAGAATAGGCAAGCTAGGTCGTCGATGTCCATGCCGAAGATGATCTACGTCGAGGCATCGCTAGATCAAGCTCCAACTTCACCAAGTCATGAAAACTTGTGAAGGAAACACACTCTACTACTTGGCAAGAGGTAGAGGATGAAGAAATACGAAGTGGGTAGACTTTAGAATTGGATTTCTCACTCATTTGCATCAATCACCATTGATGGAGGAAGGTATCTTCATGAAGAAGAAGAAGAGGAAGAAGATGATAAATATTATGATAAGTTAAAATGAATAGAAAAGAAAATTCAATCTTATCATAACACTTACCATAGTTAAGTGTAGAGAGTTAACCAAAGTTAGTGAGTGGTTAGGGTTTGGCATAAAACAAAAATGGTGGACTTTTCAAAAGTTCAAGAAACTTCAACAAAAGAAATAAATAAAGCCACCATTTTCCTTTTGCCTAAAATAAATAAAACAATAAATAAATCATTTAAAACCCTTAACCATTAACCAACTATGGTTTAAACATACATTTAACCAAGTATTGCATGTATCATCAAACATGATACAAGCAAGTGCACAAAATCATATCGCATATGCAATGCGCACACCCGAGTGAGAAAATCCATTTAAAGTGAACCGATACTAGTTAATGCAAAGTAATATATCAAATATATAATTATGCATTAAATCATTAAATCAACTCTTGATTTAACGATCCGGTCATATCGTATATAACCGACTAGTATCCTTTGTATCGGTTTATCGAATCAATCCTTGATTCGATAACTAGGGTATATCGCATATAACCTAATTGATACATTCATCGCGAGAATGGAATACGGTATCACATACATGCATTATTCTCGGTCCCGCACATATCTCATATGCGCTCCTATTTCGTTTCGCTTGAGCCAGGAAACCTCTGTGTAGGACTCTAAAGACTCGTCAATACGCCGGCAGCGGATGATGATCATATCAAACATCCACAAGCCGCAAAAGGTCTGCTAAACGTAATGGCCACCCGGGTATTGAGCGATCTGAAGATCGACGAGCAAGCCCGCTCACACTCCAGTGAATCCAACCAGTAACACTACCGTACAGTACGGTCTGATCGTCTGAAATGTCGCATATCTCGCCTAGGGGTGGTAAACGTCAGACACCAATAGCTCGATAAGTCATGTCGATATGAGGTCTATAACAATTCGAGATACTGCTGGTAACACTTACCAGTAAATCTCAGCAACCCTGGCCAGGGATTTCCTGTTATAGCCAATCGAACACAGCGCAACATCAACTCCCTATACCGGGAGAGACGAATCCCCTCCTATCGCTCATTGCCTCCATGTGACTCGGGACTGTACCCAAAAACCACCGTTTTGCACGCCCTCTTGGACGTGGTAAGATGGAAATCAAAGCACAGTGGGAACCACACAAGACTCTATGACGATCTCGGGTCAACAGACTACTCTGTACCAGTGTCACCAGAGAACTGCCATCTGACGTGAGGTATAATACCATCTGGGAGTTCTCGGCGAGTCCGTCCAGTGTACCCAGTCTCTACTGAGCACCCGTATATCATCTCTGATGTCAAACACCGATGGATATGGGATCATCCATCGCCCATCTGTATGGGTCGAGAAGGTATACGCTAGTCTACTCTGGTATATCGATGCCCCGTCTCGATACACCCACGACTAGGGACTTTGAAGGATGTACTTATGGACTACCATGTCCCCACTAGTATGATCCGCATCATAGTCCAGGTAGTCAAGCACACATCCTAAAGGCTTTACCAACATGTAACAGAGAGACAATCAGTATACACGTTAAGGTAAAGTTCAACCAGATAGCATACTATCATGTCGAGCAAGAAAGTCCTCCCTATATATGTCCCAGCATCCACTACAATATACATCCTATGTACAGTAATGGCCTCTAGGGCATACATATAACTAACATGGACTTGGTGTGGTTCAATCCATTGAGCATTCAATACCCTTGTATTGTGATAATAAGGGAGCTATGGCTTTGGCCAAGGAGCCCCGGTCCCATCTGTGATCTAGACATATTCTGAGGCGGTATCACCTGATCCGGGAGATAATTGATCGCCGGGAGATCGAGGTCAGGAGAGTTGACACGGAGGACAATACAACAAATCCACTCACGAAGGCCCTCCCCAAGATGCAGTTTGAGAGACTTTTTGGGATATTTGGTATGCGATACTACAACAACTGGCCTTAGTCCAAGTGGGAGATTATTAAGAATATGTATGCCTGATCAGTCGAAAATATTGCATTTTTAACACGACAATTTCCCTACCATTTGCACTCATCTAGAGGTGTTCGGTATTAATATAGCACATATTAGCAAAACAGTCGTAAAATACCAAATAATTTGTGTTATATATTAAAACCGACATTTCTAAGGGAAATTGAGTGTTTATCATTGCATCGCATAATCTTTGTATAGCGCAACACTTGTCTCAAGAATCTGTGCAGGAAATTCCAGGAGAAAAGCCGAAACAGTTAAAAGTGCTGTTAAAAATACGCCAAGTCCAAGACTTGTAATCTAGCAGTGATCAAGAAATATTTAAAAGATTCTACACATTAGGAAACATCACTAAAGCCAACAGCAAGCAACACAGGAAATTTCATGTACAGAGACTTCTATTGGGCCGCGGATCCGCGGCCAATAGGCCCTTCCCGCCGCGGATCCGCGGCGGCTTGATGACGTCATCGCTGAAGATTTCCCCCATGTGCTTCTTTATAACGGACAAGCTTCAAGAAGACTCCAGAAACACCACGTGGCTTAATCCAGAAGGCTCGGCCTAACAACCTAGCTCTAGAATATTCCCTCCAACTAACTTCTTCTAGAAGCCTCTCTCTAACAAACTTTTGGAGGGAAATTTGAAATTTGAATCCTAGATCTAAGCTTGAGATGCTTATAAAAGGAAACCTAGATCTAGGTTCAAGAGGCTCTCTAATTTCCAACACAAGTTGAGTGACACAACTTGTAACCCTAACCCTAATCCAATCAAATCCAAGCCAAAAATAAAGAACACGGAGTACCAAATCAAGTGAGAAATCAACCATCCTTTTGGAGCGAAGCCGATCTTCATTCGAGCAAGTGATCCAAGACGATCCGCGACCCGCGGAGATGATGCGACGCTAAATTCGACGATCTCGTTCTCTCCTCAATTTCTTGTAGTCTTTGAGCGAAGTGTAACAAATTGTTGAATAATAAAGGTGAAAATTCTTTAATCTTCCTTTCTTTCCTTTCTTGCATTATGATTCGATCTCAATTCTTGAATTGTGTTTCTTGTTATGATGTTTGAGTAAAACTCCACTCGTGAAGGAGTCGAGAGAATCAATAGATGATGATGTTACAAATCTTGAAACGATTCTTAATTCCTATAAGTTTTGTAAACTTTAGTAAATTGAAGAATCGGCAACCTAGTTTCGAGCGATACTTTCTTGATTGTGTTCGCTCTTAATTAGTGATCCACGATCGATTCTTGAATTTACTTGAGGCTAGTTTATGAATGAGATTCATCGAAAGGACAAAGGATGAGATGAAGAAACCCTAGTTTCTTCGAAAGATCCTTAAATCTCGATTAATCGTCATCGATCTAGTATCAAATCATTAATGGATAAGAAAACGTAATCAATAGTTTTCATTACGTCTATCGATTCAATTGATTCCTACGAGCCTCACTTCGATTCTTGATTACTATTTGGATTGGATATCATCAATTCTTCATTCTTCATTTTAAATGTTTTCTTGAATTTAGATTTATATCTAGATAATTCTTGAACTTCAATTTTATAAATCTTGAATTGAATTGTCTTTTCTTTTTAAATTTTCAATTCATCTAATTCAAATTCGAACGGATCTCACTTTCCCTATGAACGATCCGCACTCGCTAACGCGCTACATACGACACCGTTATTGATTGTGGTCAAAAAATTTCTTTGGTTGTGATTTCTATACACTTTTCTTATATACACACCGGAAAACATTCAATCAAATGGCGCCGTTGCCGGGGATCGTGTACTAATTTGTTCGTTTTTGAAATTTGAAGTTGAAAAATTTATTCCTTCAAAATTTTTAGATCAAAATTCGCGCAAACACTAAACAATTCGTTGTGATTTGGTGCGAGAAAATCTGGAATCTGTGGAGCTTGTGGAAAATTTTTCTGAATATTCCAGAGAGCTCAGGAGGTGAACAGAGGCATTCTGTAAGTGTTTTTTTGCAGAGATCTGATAGAACCGCGGCGGATCCGCGTTCTATGCGTGCTCATTGCGGCGGAACCGCGGCGGGCTGAGGGCATCACTGTTCCAAAACTTCTTAGGTCCTCTCTGACTTTCTTATCTCTCTCTCTGTCTGCTCCAATAACAAATTTGTTGCAGGTTTCTTTGCAAAAATTCGCAGCGCCGCAAAGATAAAAAAATTGTTCGTGTTTGATCTTGGTTGTTTGCATATTAATACGGAAATTAAGGGGCAAAGACCAAATTCAGATCAGGTGGGGAGTTCATTACCCTTCCTAAGCCTCGAAAATCATAAAATTGCGTCCGCATTACCCTCATTAATTAAAAAAAATCTAGACATGACTCTAAGGACCGTCGCGCTCACTTAGGACAGGAGAAGGTCGTAGGTAATTTATTGCTTATCTGCGTTTCTTTTGTGGTGTCTAAGGCAAGTGTGTCTAAGACAAGTGGTTACTTAATTAGGCCCACTACTTACGTAGTGGAGAATCTCCCACTTATCTGGCCACAGGAGGGACAAAGAGGCAGTGGAGGATTGATCCTGCGACTTGTCTTTTGGCAGTTAGGAGCGGTCTAGAGGCTTGACTTAGGTGACCACTAGACTTAGGGTTTCTTGTTGCATTTGTTGTGATTTGCATCATTTTTAAAAAAATAAATCCGTATATTTTTCAAAACAAACACCAACCACTTCATTCTTTCCCCTAATTATCTTAACGCTGCCACTTGTACTAAACCCTTTAGTGCAAGATAGGCTGGACACGGGATTCTAGTGCCCGACTTGTCCGCGTTCCCCCGATCGACTCCGAAGTCGGTAATTCCACGTCTACTTCTTCTTTACCCACCACCACACCCACATCGATGGACAATTCTCCATCGAACTTCTTTACCACTACTCTGCCGCCGTCCGCAGGTGCGCAGAATCCACCCCGCATCTCTTTCCAAGAGCGGTGCTATCCTATGCGAGGTCCTCTTTCGACCTGTCTATCCATTCCACCAGCCAACGGGGACAATTTTGAAATAAAACCCCAATACATCAACCTTCTACCCAAATATCACGGTCTCGATTCTGAAGATGCATATGTCTTTATTACAAAATTTGAAAATGTATGTGCAATGATGGGTACCTCACAGCTTTCTGTGGATGCTATGCGTCTTCGTCTTCTCCCATTTACCTTGTGCGATATAGCCGAGAAGTGGCTGTATAACACAACCCCACATTCCATATCGAACTGGGGAGAATTCGTAAAAGCATTCCTAAAGAAATTTTATCCGAATCATAAGACGGCTCGAGTCCGTAGCGAAATCAATCAATTCACCCAGCTTCCAAATGAAACATTCTCGAAGTGTCTTGAACGCTTCAAGGATCTGTTAGTTCAATGTCCACATCACGGAATCCCTAGATGAGATCTGTACAGAATCATATATGAGAGCATTAATCCTAACACAAAACAGACCCTTGAATCCATGTGTCAAGGCAACTTCATGACCAAAGATGATGGGGAAGCCTGGAAATTCCTAGAAGATTTCGCTGAAAAATCTTTACAGTGGGAGGGTGTGAGTCAATCGTCTAGGGGTGACAATAATCAATCGGAAGTTTCCATAGGAGTTAGAGCTGACATTTCAGCTATGCAAAAGAAACTCGAGACTATGGAAAACAAATTTTTAGCCGCCGCCCTAAATCAAATGTCACTCTCCATAACTGTATGTGGATGCTGTTCTGATCCTTCTCATTTGACGGAAGAATGTCCACTGAATTCTCCGTTTCCAGGTCATGAGCAGACCAATGCTTCTTTTCAAAGACCTAGAAACGATCCATTTTCTTCCATATATAATCATGGTTGGAGGAATCACCCTAACTTTGTTTGGAACCAATCACAATCTCAAAACACGGTTCCAAACCAAAACAATTTCCAAAGGGCTCCTCCACCACAACAGCAACCATTTCAATTAAGTCAGCACCCCTTCCAAGCACAAAACTTTCAAAATCCGGTCAACACACCTGCACCGTCTAATCCTTTGCAGTTGACCGGCACTGATGAATCATCTTCATTCATGAACTTGCTTTTGACAATAAAGTCTTCCGTCAATAAAATCGAGAAAAACTCTGCGTCCCAAAGAGAGACTATTAAATCGATGGAAGAAGAAATTGCACGATTAAAAACTGAAATGAGTGCATGAGAGAAAGGGAAACTTCCAGCTCAACCCTACCCAATCCTGGCTATTCACATCATGTGAATGCAATCACGTTGAGATCTGGAAGAGTGCTTGACAATAACGTTGGGGAAGAGATTGATGACACTAAAAAATCTATCAATGATACCCCGGCTGAGACTTTTCCTTCCATTTCTTCTTCTAATTCTGACTCCAGTTCTTCTACCCCACCACCTTCTTCCTAGCCTATTCTCCGTTTTCCCTAAGGCTCGACACCTCAGCCCACACCGAAAACGATACCCACTCCTATTCTTAGATCGTTTCCACCCACACGATCTTCTCCAGTGTTGGACCCTGATCTTATTGCTCAAGCTCCTTATCCGAATCGGTTAAGGGGAAACACACTCAATCCGCAAATGGAGAAGATCACTGAAATGTTTAAACAGGTTAACATCAACATCCCTCTTCTAAATGCAATACAACAAGTCCCCGCATATGCGAAAGTCCTTAAAGACTTGTGCACTAGAGAGAGGAAGACTCAAGTGCCCAAGAAGATATTCATGGCAAAGACAGTAGACACAGCCTTTCCCCAACAATTACCAAGGAAACGTAAGGATCCTGGCTATCCTACTATTTCCATTTCTATTGGGGAAAAACACAATAACCATGCTCTACTCGACCTTGGCGCAAGTATTAACCTGCTTCCTTTCTCAGTATATGAGCAGTTAGGGATCTGGGAGTTGAAACCAGCCCATTGCACTTTCCAGATGGCTGACCGATCAAGCACCAAACCTAGGGGTGAACTGGAGGATGCGTTAATAAAAATCGGGGAATTTGTATTCCGTGTTGACTTTATTGTAATTGGTACATAGCCTGTAGCGAACCCACGGAACCAAATTCCGGTGATTCTAGGTCGTCCCTTTTTGGCTACTTCCAACGCTGTAATCAACTGTAGAAACTGCTCTATGAACCTATCTTTCGGGAATAGGTCAATTAAGCTCAACATTTACATGTTGGGAAGTCAACCCTCCGATCCTCATGCTCGAGTATGTTATGTCGAATTAATGGATGTCGACAGTAGCGAATTTGATCAGCTGCACGATATAGATCCAGACTTCCTTTATACGTTGTTGTTTGACCCAGATATGTATCATACATACGGACCCTTCTTTTGAGTTGTCCGGGTCAACATCTAACGTCGATTATGAACCTTTTCTGGAGTCTGAGTATCAACCCGCACTTTTTGATGACATTATTCTCCTGGATATCGATGAAAGCTTCGCTGATAGACTTGCATTCTTAGAAAACACGGGTGTTGAGATGAATCATCTCGAAAACAATTGAACCTCCACCCCTTCTTCTTGACAGTCATGAGAATGCGAGTAATCCATCACAATCACTGCATCGTCTCTCCAAAATGAGACGTACACACATTCTATTGCACCACTTACCCTTTCCCCACTTCTTCTTCCACCAACTTGAGCACTACATTGATAAAATCTTCGAATGGTTGGTGTTAACTTTCGGTCTTTGCAAAGCTTGGTATCGACCAATGATTCTTGACCCCCTCATGTGATTTTCAAAGCTTGACATTGTTTAACTCAAGTTTGGGGAGGGTATAATCTGGCTCCTGAAAAAAAAATTTACACAAAATTGTGAGCCAAAAGAATAAGTTCGGGGGAGGATTTTCACTTAAATATTTTGCCCCCATTAATAAATTTCCTCCCAAACTTACAGATTTTTCGAGATATAGCGGATGGCAATAGTGAGGACACTGTTGAAAACAAGTTTGGGGGAGGTTTGTGCTTATTTTCGCATCATTTGCATCATACTTTGCATAAGCACAAAACATTTTTAAAAAAACCTACAAAAATTTAAAAATTTTCAAAAAAATAAATATTTTTGTACATAAATAAGCTAATAAAAGATTAGATAGTGAAAAATTACATCCAAAAGATTGGAAAAATTTAAGAAAACCAAGAAAATTAGTAGTTTTCTTATACGAACTAGTAATAAGTAGTTATGAGCCGTTGTCCCAAGGGTTAGTAAGATGAAGGAAGTCACTAATCTGAGAATAAAAATAAGTCTGAAAAATAGTTCCTATTCTGGAAGCCAAAAATTTTGAACGTTGATACCCTACTATTCGCACTTACACACGTCTTGAAGCTCGGGATTATAGAGGATTCCTTGAAATGCTCTTGTCTAAAAGCCAAAGTATGAAGGAAATAAAGAAAATGAATAAAATATAAAAATGGTGAGAAAAATGAACACTGGTTTTGTTATCGCCAAGACAGCAATAAAAAAAATATAGCGAGGGTGCTTCATCACCTAGTGCCTTAGACCAACTGGTCTGGGAGTCACTGCTAAGCATTAGGTGGTGCAAGACGAGAAAAATGCACCTAATAAGCAAGCACATGAGTAATCGGTCGGTTAGTACCTCAAGAAGTATTAACGGTCGCATGAAAGTGTGTGAGCAAATTCATCTAAATATTCATTAATTAAAAAGTACTGAGGCAGATGGACAAGAGTATGATAGCTTGAATTGAATTCTCCGGGTGTAGGGATGTTCTTTACACGCGTAGGGTTATATGATCGATGTTTGGAAGAAAGATAGGAATGAAGAATAAAGACGATGTTTTATTGAGGGATGATGTGATTTCTGACATTTTTTCATGACTATTAAGATAGGGCTCATAACATCCGAAAAGCTAGCAAAGTTGGTAACCCTAACTTTCAAAGTCTTTCTTTTACAATTCTTATCTTTATATGTAACTTTCACGATCTTACTTTTGTTATTTGATTTTGTGGGTGCAATCCGCTGAAAACCCTCAGGAGACAACACTCCTCCTATCAGGGACACCTAGAGGTTTAAAGGCTTATTGCACGTGCTCAGTGCAAACGTGTTGCCCACGAAAGTCTGCTAGTTAGTTTTTCTCTTTCTTTATTTTCTTCGTCTCTTTTTTATAAAACAGTTCACTCCAGACGACCGAAAATAAGTTTGGGGGAATTTGATCAGTCGAAAATATTGCATTTTTAACACGACAATTTTCCTACCATTTGCACTCATTTAGAGGTGTTCGGTATTAATATAGCACATAGTAGCAAAACAGTCGTAAAATACCAAATAATTTGTGTTATATATTAAAAGTGACATTTCTGAGGGAAATTGAGTGTTTATCATTGCATCGCATAATCTTTGTATAGCGCAACACTTGTCTCGAGAATCTGTTCAGGAAATTCCAGGAGAAGAGCCGATACAGTTAAAAGTGCTGTTAAAAATACGCCAAGTCCAAGACTTGTAATCTGGCAGTGATCAAGAAATATTTAAAAGATTCCACACATCAGGAAACATCACTAAAGGCAACAGCAAGCAACACAGGAAATTTCATGTACAGAGCCTTCTATTGGGCCGCGGATCCACGGCTAATTGGCCCTTCCCGCCACGGATCCGCGGCGGCTTGATGACGTCATCGCTGAAGATTTCCCCCATGTGCTTCTTTATAATGGACAAGCTTCCAGCAGACTCCAGAAACACCACGTGGCTTCATCCAGAAGGCTCGGCCTAACAACCTAGCTCTAGAATATTCTCTCCAACTAACTTTTCTAGAAGCCTCTCTCTAACAAACTTTTGGAGGGGAATTTGAAATTTGAATTCTAGTTCTAAGGTTAAGATGCTTATAAAAGGAAACCTAGATCTAGGTTTAAGAGGCTCTCCAATTTCCAACACAAGTTGAGTGACACAACTTGTAACCCTAACCCTAATCCAATCAAATCCAAGCCAAAAATCAAGAACACCGAGTACCAAATCAAGCGAGAAATCAACCATCCTTTTGGAGCGAAGCCGATCTTCATCCGAGCAAGTTATCCAAGACGATCCGTGACTCACGGAGACGATGCGACGCTAAATTCGACGATCTCATTCTCTCCTCAATTTCTTATTGTCTTTGAGCTAAGTGTAACAAATTGTTGAATAATAAAGGTGAAAATTCTTTAATCTTGCTTTCTTTACATTCTTGCATCATGATTCGATCTCAATTCTTGAATTGTGTTTCTTGTTATGATATTTGAGTAAAACTCCGCTCGTGAAGGAGTCGAGAGAATCAATAGATGATGATGTTACAAATCTTGAAACGATTCTTAATTCCTATAAGTTTTGTAAACTTTAGTAAATTGAAGAATCAGCAATCTAGTTTCGAGCGATGCTTTCTTGATTATGTTCGCTCTTAATTAGTGATCCACGATCGATTCTTGAATTTACTAGAGGCTAGTTTATGAATGAGATTCATCGAAAGGACAAAGGATCAGATGAAGAAACCCTAGTTTCTTTGAAAGATCCTTAAACCTCGATTAATCGTTGTCGATCTAGTATCAAATCATTAATGGATAAGAAAACGTAATCAATAGTTTTCATCACGTCTATCGATTCAATCGATTCCTACGAGCCTCACTTTGATTCTTGATTACTATTTGGATTGGATATCATCAATTCTTCATTCTTGATTTTAAATGTTTTCTTGAATTTAGATTTAGATCTAGATAATTCTTGAACTTCAATTTTATAAATCTTGATTGGATCGTTTTTTCTTTTCTTTTTAAATTTTCAATTCATCTAATTCAAATTCGAACGGATCTCACTTTCCCTGTGGACGATCCGCACTCGCTATCGCACTACATACGACACCGTTATTGATTGCGGTCAAAAAATTTCTTTGGTTGTGATTTCTATACACTTTTCTTATATACACACCGGAAAACATTCAATCAATGCCCTAGAGGCTATTATTGTATGATATAGTGGATACCTGGACATATATATAGAGCGAACTTTCTTGCTCGACATGATAGTATGCTATCTGGTTGCACTTTATTTTAATATGTACACCTATATTATTATACTGTCTTTCTGATACATGTTGATAAATCCCTTAGGATATTGGCTTGACTACCAGGACTATGATGCAGATCATACTAGTGGGGCTTGTATAGTCCATAAGCACATCCTTTAATAGTTCCTAGTCGAAGGAATATCGAGATAGGGTATCGATATTCCAGAGTAGACTAGTGTGTACGTTTCTTGACCCTATATGGGGCGATGGTTGATCCCACAACATTGGTGTTTGACTTCAAAGATTGTACACAGGTACTCATTAGAGAATGGGTACATGTTCATATCATAATATTGCATTATTATATTCCCCATTCCTAGACATTTTACAAATAAACAGGTGCTTTTGACCCATATCTGCTACAAAATTGCAGGTAACAGATTCTCAGGACAAAAACAGGGAAAAAGATAAAAGACGATACAAAAGTGAGTCGACGACCAACTAATGGAAGAATCTTGATCAAGCCTAAATGAAGACGATTTCACAAAGAACAAAGGCAGCGCAAGGTTCAAGACTTCGTCACGAAGCAACAGTAAAAGTCCACTACAATTATTCACTGTGGAAATCTGGAAGAAACGTAGAAGCCAATCTGAGAAAAGACTGAAGAAAATTGAAGAAAACATGCAACAGAACAACCCCAGAAAAAAAATAAAGCATCGAGCTCCCAACTTGGCCGCGGAACCGCGGCCGGGTTGTACCCGTGTCGGCACGAAATTAAAGAGGCGTTGGTGGGCGTTGACTAGGTCTTTTCCTTAGGAGGTATTTTTGTAAAAGCAGATATAAAGCGATTGTAACCTAGGGTTTCTATGAATCTATAAATAGAACCCTAAAAACCTATTCTAGGTTATGCATCTTTTCATTTCATAAATTCAGATCTGTACGGTGTTGATGTTTGAAGAGAGCCATCAATAAAAATTAGTAAGTTTTCTTATTTCATTGCCTTAGTTTACTTTTAATTTAGAATGTTATTAAATTCCCTAATGAGCGAGTAGTCTCCTCGCTTGTTAGGGTTAGCTTTAGGGAAAGGTTTGAGAGATGAACTCCCTCACCCCTTTCTTGCCCCATCACACATAATAATTAGAACTCCATGCATACATACACACACCGTTCCCTGCGGCACCTTACCCCTCGAGGTAACGGTGATACCGTAGTATAAAGGACCGGTTGTGTATGTTTTCCATGGAGGTTAGGGTAATAATTGAGAAAAGAAGGACAAGAACCTAGAGGAAGAAACTACGTTTCTTCCCGATGGTACTAATCCCCTTTATTAATTATTACCATACACCTAATAGATCTAAAATAGGGCATTGAAAGCGGTGAGGAAACATTCAATCTCCCAACTTACCCTAGACCTAACCCTAGCAAGACTTAGATCTAGATAATCTTAGTATAAATCAATTTAGATTTTAGAGATAATCAATCCGACACCCATCGGAATTAACTCGTTAGAGCGACTAGGAAATTCACAAAATCCCTGTGGATCGACCCGTACTCACCGGCTAGCTACCAAGCGACGCCGTTCTTGATTGTGGTTTAGAAATATTTTTGATCATAAAATTCCATACAAATCAAATGGCGCCGTTGCCGGGGATGGCGTAGTATTTTCTTTTTTCAATTTCGGGTTAATCTAAATTAAAAAATCATAAAAACAGAAAAAAAAATTTATAAATTTTTTAACCATTTATTGTTTGAAAGGTATTTTTGTGTGAATCTTTGCAGGATCGACAGATCTGGAAAAATCCAGAGAGCGAAACAGAAAAATAAAAATCTGAACAACAGAGGAACTTCAAACCAGAGGGGCGCAGAAATTTTTGGGAATCGAGCCTGACAACAGACCACGGAACAGCGGTCGGGAAGGCCATCTGGCGGCGGAAATGCAGCGGTCCTGTCGCGTCATCGCATGAAATTTGCACTGTAAGATCTCTTTCTCTCTCCTCTGCAAATCCTAATATATCTTCTGTTAAATCTCCTGCAGGATTCTTTGCGCTAAAAAAAAAATCTCTCCACCTTCCAATAATTGATCTTGTGCAGGATTCTTTGCGCCGCGCTTAAAATAAAAAAAAAATTGATTGCAAGTGGTTGTTACTGTTTTGCATATTTTTAATCGGACTTTAAGGGGCTTGAGACCAGTCCAGACTGGGAGGGGATTTCATCACCCTTCCCAGGACCCCAGAAATCACATAAGGCATATGCATTGACCATCATTAATTAAAAAAATACTAGACTCAGCCCTAAGGACGTCGAGCTCAATAGGACAGAGGACTAGTTGTAGGCATCGGCCGTTGATCCTAACCTTGACTTTGCGGTGTCTAGGCAAGTGTGTCTAAGGCTAGTGGTTACTTAATTAGGGCCACTACTTGTAGTGGAGAGCCTTCCACTCACCTGGCACTTACCTGGCCGCAATTGGCGGTGAAGAGGCGGTTTGAGGTCCTATTTCTAACCCTTTGGAACAGTTAGGAGCTGTCTAGCTGACCTAGGTGACCCTAGATCTAGGCCTGATTATGCATTTCTGGTTAATTGCATTTTTGTCTAAGCCCTTTATCGAAAATCTTTTTTGCAAAAAGTTCCAAATAAAGAGAAAAAGAAAGAAAGAAAAAAATATTTTTATAAAAACTTGCAACTTGTCGCTTAAAATCCGTGCACCCCACCACCCACTTTCTTCTCATTGACATTTTCTTACCCCCACATTCTGTTTTTCACCTTTTTGACTACACTACCTCTTTAGTGTATGTCCGTGTGGACTAGGAACACGAGCGCCGACTGACGAAGCTTTCGACTCCGTAGTCGAAATTATTTCCACTTCCTTACTTCCACCTTCAAATTCTTCTTCTGAAGGTATGTCGGGATATAATCCCAACAACACCTTACCCACGGGACTGATTCCACCTCCGTTAGGTACGAATAACCCGAATCACCCGCCTGTTGAAGCGCCCCAACGAATCGTGCTCCAGGATCTCTTCTACCCAGTCCGCACCGCCTTACCTACCTGTCTTTCACTCCCACCGGCAAATGGGGACAATTTTGAGATAAAACCCCACTTCATCAATATGCTGCCAAAATTTCACGGATTGGAATCCGAAGATGCTTACATCTTCATCAACAAATTCCAAAATGTTTGCGCCATGATGAAAACAACCCAATTATCAGATGATGCTATAAGGCTAAGGGTCATTCCTTTCACCTTATGTGACTTAGCCGACAAGTGGTTATACAGCACAGCATCACATTTAATTAGAAATTGGGACGAGTTTGTTAAAGCTTTTCTTAAAAAGTTTTATCCTCATCACAAGACCGCGAGAATTCGCAATGAGATTATACAATTTTCTCAGCTTCCTTCCGAACCATTTTGGAAGTGTTTTGAAAGATTCAAAGACCTACTTGTTCAATGCCCTCACCATGGGATCGAAAATTGGCAACTTTGCCTAGCATTATACGAGGGATTGAACCCGGCAACGAAGCAGTTGCTAAAAACCATTTGTCAAGGTCACTTTCTAACCAAATCTAGTGAGGAAGCGTGGCAGTTTCTCGAGGATCTTGCTGAACAAACACTTCAGTGGGAAAGCACCAAGACCACCTCATCTTCTTCTATTGGTCAATCTAGGGCAGGCATACATCAATTAGATATGTCGATTGCTATGAAGGCCGAGATGGCTGCACTTACAAAAAAGCTAGAAGCCATTGAGACCAAAATCTCATCGCCTTCTCCTGCCCCTGCTTTACCCCCACGAACTGTTTGTGCTTGTTGTTCGGATCCATCACACCTTACCAAAGAGTGTCCTTACAATCCACCTGTTCAAGGACAAGATCAAGTCAATGCTGCCTTTCAGCAACGACAAAGAAATGATCCTTACTCTTCGACTTAAAATCCGGGTTGGAGGAGTCACCCAAATTTTGCTTGGAATCAAAATCAACAAATCCAAGGAACCAACAACTTTTAAAGGCCTCCTCCTCCACAACAACAAGCACCCCAACAAACTCAATACCAGCAACCTTTCCAACCACAACCTTATCCAAATCAAACGAACAATTTTGTGCCTAACAATTTTTACCCTCAAAACAATTTTGTTCAACCAAATGATGATAAGGTTATCTCGCTAGAAAAAAAGTTTAGATGCGTTTCTCAAACAATCTACACAATCCGCAGCAAGGTTGAAGACTTCCATCCAGTCTTTGGTGCACAACAATACTTGACACGATCAAAGCATCAAATCTATTAAGGCACAAATTGCACAACTAACTGCTGCGTTGAGCGAGAGAGAAAAGGGAAAGCTTCCATCTGAACCATTGCCAAATCCTGGTCACACACACAACGCAAATGTCGCATATGAATATCAAAATCATAATGTAAATGCGATGACCACGTTGAGATCTGGAAGAGTGTTGCAAAATAACGTGGGTATTAGTAATGACACCCCCGCCGGTGGTTCTTCTTCTTCTTCTTCTTCACCTTCATCTTCTTCGCTAGAGCCAATTCTTCATTCTTCAAAAGGCTCTTCTTCTTCTAATCCGAACGGACCCACTTCTCACTTCTTGAACACACCCACACTGGGATCAGTTGCAATTCCACATTCTACTCCACAGACATTGGACTCAACAGATTTTCAAAATGCTCCCTTTCCAAACAGGTTGAGTCCCAATAAACCAACTCCACAAATGGAGAAAATTGTGGAGTTATTTAAACAGGTTAGCATAAATATACCTCTCTTGGATGCAATCCAACAAGTCCCTTCGTACGCGAAAATCTTAAAGGGCTTATGCTTCTCGAAGAGAAAGTCTCAAATACCCAAGAAAGTGCTAGTGGCTAGTGCAGTGAGCAATGCTATTAACCAACCTCAACCCATACCCCAAAAACGAAAGAACCCTGGCTGTCCTACAATTTCAATAACAATTGGGGATAAGAACATCAATCGAGCACTTTTAGATCTTGGGTCTAGTGTTAACCTGCTTCCCTACTCCGTGTACGAGCAATTAGGGGTTGGAGAGTTGAAACCCACTCGTTGTACTTTCCAAATGGCTGATCGATCAATCACCCATCTTAAGGGGTGAGTTAGAGGATGTGTTGATCAAAGTAGGGGATTTCATATTCCCCGTTGATTTTATTGTTATGGACACACAACCTGTTGCTAACTCATGGAACCAAATTCCGGTGATCCTTGGTCGACCATTTTTGGCCACTTCCAATACCGTAATAAATTGTCGCAATGGCTCCATGACTCTATCCTTCGGGAAGATGTCTAGTGAGTTCAATATTTACAAGATCGGAAGTCTGCCCCCCGTGCCTAAAACTAGTACACGAGAAGTTTGCTCTATTCACGAAATCACGCAGGTGGACTGCGAGCTTGAAAGATTTCTGTTTGATGACAACAGTTTTGACGCCACTAGTGCGTCCCTCCTTGAATCTACCACAGTTGACACAACCGATATTGATTATGAGTGTTTCACTTTTTCGGCTGATTTTGACGACTTACCGCCCGAATATGAGTCTTTTGAATTTTTGGATCAGTTAGTTGAACCATCCGAATCGGTTGTTTGCAGTGATTTCGAAACTGTGTTGGAATCCTTTGAATTCGAGGTAGATTTCCCAATTTTGCCTATGATTGTTTTGCCTCCGAAACTCGAACTAAAGCCCTTACCGTCTCACCTTAAATATGCTTACCTAAGTGAGAATGAGACCTTTCCCGTTATCATATCGGCCTCTCTAGCCCTCGAGCAAGAGAAAGCCCTTTTAATGATCTTACAAGATAAGCGGCAAGCTTTCGGCTGGACTATGGCGGACATCGGGGAGATTAGTTCCCTCATAATTGAATATCATATGCATATGATGGATGATACCAAGTCGATAAAGGATCCACAGAAACATCTTGGGGATAGTGTGGATAGTCAACCTCCTCCTTTAGAAGTTGAACCACCCCCTTTTCTTTTAATAAGCTACGAGAATGCCAATATTCCACTGATTGCTGATCATTCACATTCTCGTTTTGATTCATCATCACCTCCTATCTATTCACTTCCACACTTTCCATACCACCACTTCTATCTTCCCCAATTCTTTTTGGATCGATACAACATGTTCTTCCACCAACCGATACTCTATACAGATAAATTTTTCAACTGGTTGGTGTTAACGTTTGGTCTTTGCAAATTTTGGCAATGACGTTTAACATTGTTTCAATGAAGTTTGAGGGGCCTTTCTGTATATATATATATTTTTTCTTTTAACAATAAAAAAAAATTATAAATAAATAAACAGGGGAGTGCCGGCATTCTCAACCCTCTTGGTGTAGCATGACAATGAGAACACTGTAAAGATTAAGTTTGGGGATATGCTCGGTAAGCCTTCTTCCTTCGCATTCATTTATACATTTTTTGCATTTGCATACTTATTTTAAAAGCCATAAAAATTGAAAATTTCAAAAATTATAAAAATTAATGTATTCAATTTTGTCCATAATTGACTAGAGTTTGACAAAAAGGTTGACTATCTAGGAACAACTAGATCTTATACTTAGTAAATTAAAAATCATAAAAATAACCTTTCTTAAAATTTAACGGTAGAAAGTATATGTCTTTATAGTTTATTTAGAAATAGGTAAATTTCGAGTTGACTTCTTGGGCTAAGTTAAAACAAGGGAAGAGTATTGATATTTTTATTAAAATATAAGTTTGAAAAATAATTCCTAGCTTAAGTCTAAATTATGAAAATATATACCCTACAAATTGCACAAACACGCGCCTTGAAACTTGGAATAGTAGAAGAGACCTTGAAATGCTCTTGTCTAAAGTTCTTAGTATGAAGAAAAATAAAAACATACAAGTGTGAATAAAGAAAAAAATGAACACTGGTTTTTGTAATTACTTAAGGCTGCATTAATGAAAAAAATATTTAGCAAGGGTGCTTCATCACCTAGTGCCTTAGACCAACTGGTTTGGGAGTCACTGCTAAAGCCTTAGGTGTTGCAAGACTAGGAATTACGCTTTAATATGCAAACACATCTTGTAATCGGTTGTTGGTACCTCAAGAAATATTAACAGTCGCATGAAGGATGTGTGAGCAATATTCATCTAAATATTCACCTATTACGAAGTGCTTTGGACAACGGACAAGAGTATGATTGCTTGATTTGAATTTCCAAGTGTAGGGGTGATATATACACACACGTAGGGGTATGTGATTAGGATTTAGATAAGAGATAGGAATGAAGAAAAAGACTTATATCTTTAATAGAGATGATAAAAATTCCTAAGTTGAGATAGAACCCTAGAAGAAAAACTTAAGAGATGCCAAAAGCTAACTAAGTCTACAGAACATATATAATCTTAAGTTAAATAATAAGGAAGCGTGAAAAATACGGGTGGATGATTTATGAGTCGAAGATAATAGAATTCCTTTTTAGAAAACCTAATTAGAGAATAAAAGTCAATGGGCCTAATTGATAGGATTTTGTGGGTAGTATCCGCTGAAAACCCTCAGGAGACAACACTCCTCCTACTAGGGACACCTAGAGGTTTAACGGCTTGTTGCACGAGCTCAGTGCAATCGCGTTTCCCTGCGAAAGCGAGGTTAGTTTTTATTGAGAATAAAACTAGGTTTGCTCGAGGACGAGCAAAAGATAAGTTTGGGGGTATTTGTTCATATCATAATATTGCATTATTATATTCCCCATTCCTAGATATTTTACAAATAAACAGGTGCTTTTGACCCATGTCTGCTACATAGTTGCAGGTAACAGATTCTCAGGATAAAAACAGGGAAAAAGATAAAAGACGATACAAAAGTGAGACGACGACCAACTAATTGAAGAATCTTGATCAAGCCTAAACGAAGACGATTTCACAAAGAACAAAGGCAGCGCAAGATTCAAGACTTCGTCATGAAGCAACGGTAAAAGTCCACTACAATTATTCACTGTAGAAATCTGGAAGAAATGTAGAAGCTAATCTGGGAAAAGAACTGAGGAAAATTGAAGAAAACATGCAACAGAACAACCCCAGAAAAAAATGAAGCATCGAGCTCCCAACTTGGCCGCTGAACCGCGGCCAAGGCATGCTATTGGCCGCGGAACCGCGGCCGGGTTGTGCCCGTGTCGGCGCGAAATTAAAGAGGCGCTGGCGGGCGTTGACTAGGTCTATTTCTTAAGAGGTATTTTTGTAAAAGCAGATATGACGCGATTGTAACCTAGGGTTTCTATGAATTTATAAATAGAACCCTAAAAGCCTTTTCTAGGTTATGCCTCTTTTCATTTCATAAATTCAGATCTGTACTGTGTTGATATTTGAAGAGAGCCATCAATAAAAATTAGTAAGTTTTCTTATTTCATTGCCATAGTTTACTTTTAATTTAGAATGTTATTAAATTCCCTAATGAGCGAGTAGTCTCCTCGCTTGTTAGGGTTAGCTTTAGGGAAAGGTTTGAGAGATGAACTCTCTCACCCCTTTCTTGCCCCATCACACATAATAATTAGAACTCCATGCATACATACACACACCGTTTCCTGCGGCACCTTACCCCTCGAGGTAACGGTGATACCGTAGTATAAAGGACCGGTTGTGTATGTTTTCCATGGAAGTTAGGGTAATAATTGAGAAAGGAAGGACAAGAACCTGGAGGAAGAAACTTCGTTTCTTTCCGATGGTACTAATCCCCTTTATTAATTATTACCATAACACCTAATAGATCTAAAATAGGGCATTGAAAGCGGTGAGGAAACATTCAATCTTCCAACTTACCCTAGACCTAACCCTAGCAAGACTTAGATCTAGATAATCTTAGTATAAATCAATTTAAATTTTAGAGATAATCAATCAGACACCCATCGGAATTAACTCGTTAGAGCGACTAGGAAATTCACAAAATCCCTGTGGACCGACCCGTACTCACCGGCTAGCTACCAAGCGACGCCGTTCTTGATTGCGGTTTAGAAATATTTTTGATCATAAAATTCCATACAAATCAGTACACCGAACAAGACTCGCCGAGAACTCCTAGATGGTACTATACCTATCGTCAGATAGCA
The DNA here is from genome assembly GCA_030015575.1 of Agapanthus africanus. Lineage (NCBI taxonomy): Eukaryota > Viridiplantae > Streptophyta > Magnoliopsida > Asparagales > Amaryllidaceae > Agapanthus > Agapanthus africanus. The sequence goes on from CM057342.1 coordinate 631,324,238, forward strand.
GTTCTCTGGTGACACTTTTACAGGTTAGTCTGTAGACCTGAGATCGTCATAGTGTCTTCTGTGGTTCCCACTGTGCTTTGATTTTCTCCCTACCACGGCTCAATGGAGTCATGCAAACAGGTGGATTTTGGGTACAGTCCCAAGTCACATGGAGGCAGTGAGCGATAGGAGGGGTTTTCGTCTCTCCCGGTATTGAGAGTTAATGTTGCGCTATGCTCGATTGGCTATAACAGCAAGTCCCTGGCCAGGGCTGATGAGATTTACTTGTAAGTGTTACTAGTAGTTTCTCGAACGGTTATAGGCCATACATCGGCATGACTTATCAAGTTATTGGGGTCTGACGATTCTACCCCTTGACTCGACATGCGACATATCATACGAAGAGACCGGACTGTACGGTAAGTGTTACTTATTGGCTTCATGGGAGTTTGGAAAAGTTTACTTGTTGATCTTCTATTCGCTCAATACTTGTATAGCCGTTACTTCCAGCTAGTACCGCTGACGGCTTGTGGGTATCTGATATGATTATTACGTACTGCTGGCGTATTGACAAGTCTTTAGAGTCCCACACAGTGGTTTTCTAGCTCAAGAGAAACAAAGTAGGGCACATATGGTGATATGTGCGGGTGCTTGATTAAATAATACCATATTCTAGTCTCGCGATAGTTGATATCGGTTTAGTTATATGTGATATAACTCGATTATTGAATCAAGTGTTCATTCAATGATTTGTTTTATGTATATATATTGGATATTGGCCGGTTATATATGATATGACCGGATTATTGAATCAAGTGTTGATTCAATATCTAGTATTAAATATTAATCGGTTATATGTGATATAACTGGATTATTAAAATAAGTGTTGATTTGATAATATGATATACATATAAATTATATTAGTCGGTTATATATGATATAAACAGATTATTGAATCAAGTGTTGATTTAATAATTTGATATATATTAATATATTTGATATATACATATATATTAACTATTATAGCTCATTAATGTTTTTCTTCTCTTCTCTTTATATATAATTGTGTATATATATATATATATATATATATATATATATATATATATATATATAATGAATTGTATCATGGTTGATGATACATAGAATATGTTTGTATGAGACTCACACTAGAGCTAAGGATTATATGGGATGATTTTTTTTAAAGAAAAATAAAAAGGCCAGAAATGAGTTTTGGCTTTGGAAGCTTGGAGAAGCATTGAGAAGCCATGATTCATCTCTTGTTTTTTATTTTACTCTTAGATATTTATTGATCCCATTCTTATCTTGAGCTCATGGTTCATTCTCTCATGACACAACCTCACTTACCCAAGTTCATCTTCTTCCTCAAGAGAGCTCTGTAGGGTTTTTCTTGAGTTGGAAAAAGAAAGAGAAATATATTTCTAAAGTGAGCAAAATTCCCACTTCATCAACTTACACTAATCTAGCCCATTAGTTTAACTTGTTTGCTTCACTAATACTTTGATTAGTGAAGTATTAGCTTGAGTTAGTGAGACTTCAGAGTAGATCATCTTCGGCTTCGAAGATCATATGGCAAGCTCTATCCTTTCTTCAAGTGGAGCCAAGAAGAGTTCTAGGGACTTCTACTTGGAGCTTTAGAAGTGAAGGACTTGGTCTACAAAGGTTGTAATCCTCTTCACTTAGTTATAAAACTAGTTAGCTTGCATAAAACCCTAATTCTCTAGTTCGATTCTGGGTTTGTATAGCTTAGAACTCTAGAATTTTTAAAAATTGCATACTTGATGCTTGTATAAACCTAGTGGAGGTGCTAAGACATACTTTAACTAGGTAGTCCATAAGCACATCCTTAAATATTCCTGGTCGTGTGTGTATCAAGACATGACATTGGTACTCCAGAATAGACTAGTGTATACGTTTCTTGACCCTGACCGGGGCAATGACTGGTCCCACAGCTATTGGTGTTTGACACCAAAGATTGTATACAGATCCTCATTGGAGAATGAGTACACTGAATGGACTCGCCGAGAACTCCTAGATGGTATTATACCTATTGTCAGGTAGCAGTTCTCTGGTGACGATTGTACGTGATAGTCTTTTGACCTGAGATCGCCATAGTGTCTTGTGTGTGTTCCTACTATACTTTGATTACTACCCAACTACGGTTTTAATGAGCCGTGCATACAGGTTTTAGTTGGGTATAGTTTCGAAGCACATTAAGGAGCGTTCGAGGAGATTCATCTCTCCCGGTATAGGGAGTCGATATTGCGATGTGCAGGATATGACTATAACCAGAAATCTCTAGCCAGGGTGGTTGAGATAAACTGATTAGTGTTATCAGTTGTATCTCGGATGGTTATGAGTTCGATGTCTTCATGACTTATTGGGTTATTAGGGGTCTGACTGTTAGTTATATGTATGCCCTAGAGGCCATTATTGTACATGTGATGTATATTATAGTGGATGCTTGGATATATATAGAGAGGACTTTCTTGCTCGACATGATAGTATGCTATCTGGTTGCTCTTTGTCTTAACATGTTGACTTGTATTATGATACTGTCTTGCTCTCACATGTTGATAAAGCCCTTAGGATGTGTACTTGACTACTAGGACTATGATAGAGATCATACTAGTAGGGCCAAGGGTAGTCCACAAATACATCCTCTAATTATTCCTAGTCAAGGGTGTATAGAGACAGGTCATCGATATTCAAGAGTTGACCAGCGTATACGCTTCTTGACCCATATGATGGGAGATGGATGATCCCACATCCATTGGTGTTTGACATCAAAGATGGTATACGGGTGCTCAGTAGAGACTGGGTATACTGAACGGACATGCCGAGAACTCCTAGTTGGTATTATATCTATCGTCAGATAGCAGTTCTCTGGTGACACTGGTACAGGTTAGTCTGTAGACCCGAGATCGTCATAGAGACTTTTGTGATTCCCACTATGATTTGATTTCCACCTTACCACGTTCAAGAGAACGTGCAAAACGGTGGCTTTTGGGTACAGTCCCGAATCACATGGAGGGAATGAGCAATAGGATGGGAATCTTCTCTCCCGGTATAGGGGGTTGATGTTGCGCTGTGCTTGATTGGCTATAACAGGAAGTCCTGGCCAGGGCTGATTCGGAGATCTACTGGTATGTGTTATCAGTAGTTTCTTAACCTGTTATGAGCCTCATATCGGCACAACTTATCGGTTACTGGGGTCTGACGTTTACCACCCCATGACTAGATATGCGACATATCAGACGAAAAGACCGGACTGTACGGTAGTGTTACTGACAGGCTTTACACGAGTTAGAGCGGGCTTGCTTGTTGATCTTCTGATCGCTCAATACCCGGATAGTCGTTACGTCCAGCTAGTACCACTGACGGCTTGTGCGTGCTTGATATGATCATCACCTACTGCCGCGTATTAACGAGTCTTTGAGTCCTACACAGAGGTTTACTGGCTCAGGAAAAATGAAGTAGGAGCACATATGTGATATGTGCGGGACCAAGATTAATACGAGTATGTGATACCGTATTCTATTCTCGCGATATATGATATCGGTCGGTTATATGAGATATAGCCAGGTTATCGGATCAAGTGTTCATTCGATAAGTTGATACAAATTATACTAGTCGGTCATATGAGATATAGCCGGATTATTAAATCAAGTGTTGATTTAATTATTTAATGTATAATTATATATTTGAAATATTAATTTACATTTAACTAATATTAGCTCACTTAAGCATTTTTTTCTCACATGTACACACTTAATATATATATGTGATATATATTATTTGTGTTTTCTTTTTGTGTCATGCTTGATGATACACACTACATGGGTGTATGAGAATCACACCATGCTCATGATAATGCAAGGTTTATTTATTTAATGTAAATCCAAATTAGTTGGAAATTAGTTACATGGGTGAAGCTTGTGGAAGCTTGTAGACCCATTGACTTAGCCCACTAGTTTTGTCCTACCTTAGATATTTGTTAACCTAACCATTATCTAAACCCATGGTAAAGTCTCTACATGATTTATATGAGATATTTCTTACCCATGGTTGCCATTCACTCTCTCATCCATTTTTGCTTTATCTTCATCTTTCCCATGAGAGAGCTCTCTAGGTTTTTGAGAGGAGAATAATAATAGTGAGAAAAAGATTTCTAAAGTGGGAAAAAATCCTACTTCATCATCCTCTACTAGATTAGCCATTTAGTTTAGGGTGTTAGCTTCACTAATCCTTAATTAGTGAAGAGGTAGCTTGGGTTAGTGTCTCCTCGATGTAGATCATCTTCGGCCTCGAAGACTTCTTGCAAGCTTGTTTCTTTCATCTTATGGAGCCGTTCTAGAGTCCGCAAGATCACTACTTGGAGCGAAGTGACTATCACTCGGAGCTATTGAAGTGAAGGACCGGTCTACAAAGGTTGTATTCCATATTCACTTAGTTGTAAAGTTGTTTACACTTAGTATTGTCTAAATCTCTAGTTAAGATTCCAGGGTTAGGATTGTTTAGCATGGCAAAATTTTGAAAATGGCATGGACGATGCCTCCCGAACCCTTGCTGTCGTGCGAAGCATTCCTACACTGACGGTTTCCACCCCCCAGACCCGGTATGCGATAATCTTTGACGAAAAGACCCGACTTTACGGTAATTGTCACTGATTCGCTTTGGATGAGTTTTCTCGTCGACCTACCTCTTGATCAATACCTTGGTAGCTGTTATGTGCAGCTAGTACCGCTGACATGTTTATGGGTTAACCTGTAAGGAGGTTGATCTAAAATCGTTTCAGATTCAATCGAATATGATCATGTTTAATTTACTTCCAGCGTATTGTCAAGTCTTTAGGGTCGCACAACGAAAGTCTCTGCCTAGGAAAATGATGATTTGGCATGCGTATGCTGATACGTATGGGAGTTCGATTAAACACATGTATATGATACACATATATTAATCAAACATTTGATATTAATAGCCGGTTTATTTATAAGCCGGATTATTAAGTCAAGTGTTGACTTAATATCCATATATGTGATATGGTAGCTAGTATTGAGTATGTGATGCACACAATCTCTCTCATTAGGATTTGACACTAATTTATTATTATTTATAAGATACATAATATGTATATGTATATGATACATGTATTCTCTTATATATATATATATATATATATGACACTAGGGTGATCATACGATCCTCTGTTTTGATTATTTAGAACAAAACATTATTTAAAGAATTAATTTGTTACTGACAACGTTTCCAAGTGTTTATTCTTGAGTACACCAAGCTTAGTATAGCAAATATCAAGCAAGATTGTCTACAATACGATATGCATTCAAAACGATGATATGGTATGAAGGCTTGACGCAAGCAAGAACATGATGCAAGTTTAATCAAGATATAATGACGTCTCAAAATAACAGCTCAAGGAAATGAAGATCAAAAGAAGAACCAAGAGGAAGAAAGTAGATATAAGTGTTGTAATTGTGTCTAGTGCTGATCTCATAAGCTTAGAAACTATATTCCAATAATTTTCTTTTCTTCAGAGGTCTCCCCTCTCATTAAGAGACGTCTGACATATCCTTTGGAATTCAAACTGTTCAAATATTCAAAACAAATATTCAAACATGTCAAAAAGCAGATGTCTGTACCAGACGTCTTCCTCATAAATTTTGAATCCCTAGACGTCTGGTACAGACGTCTGATGAAGAAATTTCCAAATTATTATGCAATGGATATATTTCAGAGACGACTCATCAAAACGTCTTCTGAAGAATTATTGAGCACCAGACGTCTCCCACAGAAGTCTGGTAAAGAAAATTTTCAAACAACTGACGTCTTCCACAGACGTCTGCCTTCGCATTTTTTGGCAGTTAACTTTTCAAACGAAATGGTATTTACACCGTTTTTGTTTCTAACCATTTCCAACAATCATTAAATGTGTAATGGCAGTTATTGGCAATTAAAATAACCACCCCATTTGACTTCTATATATAGCCTTGAGAGCACACACTTTTCACTCACTCTTGCAAATCATTTTGAGAAACTTCTTGTTATTTGTTGAGCCTTAACTTGCTTTAATCTTTTCAATTTTCTCCAGAGCCAAAACTTGAAATAATCTTTTAAAACAATCCTTGTGCCACACTGGTTTTTATCTATTGAGATCATAGGATTGTGAGTGAGTAATTTTTCGTTTGTAAAACGATTACAAATCCCTGAGAAAGTTTCAATATTCTTCAACCTACGAGAGGAAGTGCCTTCATTACTTGAATTGTGTGGATTCGAAATGGAAATAGATATCTTTCTAGATAATCACGGATAGAGAGCAAAGGGGGACTTCCCTAGAAAATTATGGATTAGAGAGGAGAAGACTTGTTTCTTGGGGAATCACAAGTTCATGTGGGTGATCCTTGTGAAGAAGAATTTGTGCTCTTCACATCCCTATGAATTGAGATTCATGTTCTTCACACTATAGTAGAAAATCCTGAGAAGGTTTCTCAGGCGTAGACTAGCCACTAGGAGTGGTGAACTAATTAACAAATCTCTCGTGTTTGTATTGCTTTGACTCTATTTATTTTTCTCTGATTATTTTGATTACCGCATTAAGTTTCATTATTTAAACATGTTTAATTATTTCTGCAGAATCCTAATAATACATACAAGATATAGTAATTAAACTTTAAATTTGACATAGGATACATAGTTACCTTATTCGCCCCCTATAAGGTATTTTCAATTGGTATCAGAGCAGGTTGCTTATATTTTTAAAAGATTAATATCTTGAGTTTTTAGATCCTATAATGGAAAACCAATTAGAGATTCAATCCACCACAGGACCTCCACTATTTAAAGACACTAACTTTCAGTTTTGGAAAACTAAAATGAGAATATTTTAACAATGCATAGACATAGATATATTAGACAGTTCCTCTGTTATTCCTACTACTAAACCTTATTCTGACACTAATAAGCATTCTATGACTAAATGTTAAAGCCATAAACGCCTTTCATTTCTCATTGGTTCCAGAATGATTCAATAGAATTTCCATGTGCCAAACGACACATGATATCTGGAATACCCTTGAGACTGCATATGAATGGATTAACCAAGTAAAAGAAAGTAAGATAAATCGTTTAATGCATGAATACGAAATATTTTTTATGAAAGAAAATGAAACTATAAATTCTATGTACTCAAGATTTAATAACATAGTAACTGAATTATTTAACTTAGGAAAGAAATTTGTAGCGAAAGAAAAGAACTATAAAATTCGTCGATCACTAACATTATCTTGACAGTTTAAGATAACCGCGATAGAAGAAGAAAACGACATGAGCACGATGGGCATTGATACTCATATTGGTAAATTAAAGACCTATGAGATGCAACTTGGTAACATCAAAATTAAAGAAAACACCCAACGTAAGAATATCGCATGAAAGGCATCAACCAACAAGATAAAAAAATATCATCCATCAAGAGACGACGAATGCGACGATGAAGAAATGGCTAACATTGCGATGCACTTTAAAAGTTTTCTTAAGAATAGAGGCAACTCTTGTAAGAAATGGGTGAACTCAACTAAAGCTGTGCGGTACTTTAAATGCAATAAAGAAGGTTACGTTAAGACGGACTGTCTGAACCTTAAAGTCAAGAAAGACAAATCCAAATGGAAAAATGGTTCAGAAAGAAGTGTTTTGCAGGCCATCTTGGATGGGTCTGACTCAAGTGAGTCAGAAAATGAAGAAGTCGTGAACATGTGCTTTATGGCAATAAATGATGATGAGATTAGTGATGATATTCTTGATATTGAAAGTCTATCTAAAGATAACTTAGATAATTTGTATTTTTACTTAAAATCTAACTATGAAAAAATTCACTCAAAATATAAACATATAAAAATAGTAATAAGAATAATGATAACCCAATTAAGGTTGAATGTGAAAAATTAATTTTAGAAAATAATGAGTTAAAAAAATTATTCCTAAAAAAAGAAGCACATTTGAATACTCTTAATTCTATATGAACTTTAAAGAATGAAAATTTTGACTTAAAAAGAAAATTAGTAATTAAGGAAAATAAACTTCTTAATTTCACCAAAACCGACGTTATGCTAGGATCTTATATAAATCATTACAAACGTCAAGGTGTAGATTTTCATGAAGACTCGAAATATGAAAAACTAAATAAATTTGTTAAAAGTTCCAATACATATAGATATAGTAATAGATATGCAAATGTTATGTGTAATTATTGTTGTACTCTAGGACATATTTCTAGATACTGTAGTATTAAATTAAATTCAACTTATAAATACCACTTTACTCCTAACCCTAGTGGACCGAGAATGAAATGGATTCCTAAGCTAACACATCCGTCTTCTTGTTTTGCAGAATTCCAAATCACGTAGCGAGAAATGGATCCTTGATAGCGGTTGCCTAAGCCACATGACTGGAAATATTAATTGCTTCCAAATGCTATCAAGAGAAGATGGTGGTACCGTTATATTTAGTGATAACAAAAAGACCAAAATAATCAGTAAAAATAACATTTCATTTAATAATGATTCTAATACTATAATTATAAATGATGTTTTGTTTTTTAACAGTCTAAAGTATAACCTGTTTATTGTGAGTCAGTTTTTTGATAGGGGATATAACGTAGTATTTGAAAACGTTGTTTGTAAAATTATCTATAATAACATAACCATTATAACCGAAATACGATATAATAATATCTATCTTATTTACACTCATGATTTTAATAATAAAGATTTAAAATGTTTAGTTGTAAACAACAATGATGAATCATGGTTTTGGCATAAAAGGCTAGGCCATGCATCATGAAAATCTTATGTAAAATCTATAAGAAAAACTTATTAAAAGGAATCACTATGTTAAAATACGAAAAAGATAAACAATACGATGCATGCTTAAAAGGTAAACAGACTAAATCCCCATTTAAACCTAAGAATGAAGTATCTACTAATAATCCGTTACAATTAATATATATGGACTTATTTGGTTCTACCGAAAATGCAAGTCTAGGAGGAAAACTCTATGCCTATGTTATAGTAGACGACTATTCTAGATTTACAAGGGTATTTTTTTTTATTAAAACTAAGAATGAAACGTTTAATATTTTCAAATTCTTCTCCAAACGCATTCAAAATATAATGAATCTTAGGATCTCTATCACGGTGGGGAATTTGAAAACAATCTTTTTGAAGAGTACTGTAATAAGAAAGGATATAAACATGAATTCTCTTATGCCTGAACATCACAGCAAAATGGTGTTGTTGAAAGGAAGAATCGTTCATTATAAGAAATGACACGAACAATATCGAATGAAAACAATCTACCTATGTATTTTTTAGCAGAAGCAGTAAACACGTTTTTTGTGATTGCTCAAGAAGAAATGAATTTTTCTATATCATAAATAGAGTTAGCATTAGAAAATTCCTTAACAAGACACCATATGAACTTTTCTATAATAGAACTCCTAATACAAAGTATTTTAGAGTTTTTGGATGCAAATGTTTTATTTTAAACACCGTAGACAACCTTGATAAGTTTGACCCTAAATGCCATGAAAGCATTTTTGTAGGTTATTTCGTGACTAGAAAAACCTATCGTGTTTATGATAGGAGAACTCATGTCATAAAAGAAAGTATGAATGTTGAATTTGATGAAAACTACTCGATCTCTGAGACCTTACAAAATGATGATAAGCCAAACATCTCAAATGGTTTATCAATGGAAAAATGAATTGCAGAACCACATGTAGAAAATATATCATAAGTTGTGGAAGAAGATCTTTTGAAGGATTGATAAATCAATAGAGAGCATCCTAAGAACTTGATTATAGAATAAATTGATAAAGGAGTTGTAACTCGATCATCAACTTTCAACACCTGTGTAAACTTAGCTTTTATATCCTTAATAGAGCCCAAAAATGTAAATGAAGCCATAATAGATGAAAATTGGATTATAACTATGCAAGAGAAATTAAATCAATTCGAGAGAAATAAAGTATACTATCTAGTACCAAGACCAGATGATAGACCAATAATAAGAACTAAGTGGGTATTTAAAAATAAACTTGACAAACTAGGTAACATAGTTAGAAACAAAGCTTGGTTAGTAGCCCAACGATATAATCAAATAAAAAGAATAGACTACGACGAAACTGTTAGTCATATGTATGCCCTAGAGGCCATTACTGTACATGATTGTATATTATTGTGGATGCTTGGACATATATATATAGAGGACTTTCTTGCTCGACATGATAGTATGCTATCTGGTTGCACTTTATCTTAACATGTACACTTGTATTATTATTATACTGTCTCTCTCATACATATTGATAAAGCCCTTAGGATATGTACTTGACTACCACGATTATGATGCAGATCATAATAGTGGGGCTAGGGTGGTCCACAAGTACATCCTTTAATAGTTCCTGGTCGAGGGAGTATCGAGACAGGGTGTCGATATTCCAGTGTAGACTAGTGTGTACGTTTCTTGACCCTATATGGGGCGATGGCTGATCCCATAACCATTGGTGTTTGGTATCAGAGATTGTACACAGGTGCTCATTCGAGAATGGGTACACCGAACAGGACTTTCCGAGAACTCCTGGATGGTACTTTACCAATCGTCAGATAGCAGTTCTCTGGTGACACTGGTACAGGTTATCTGTAGACCCGAGATTGTCATAGAGGCTTGTGTGGTTCCCACTGTGTTTTGATTTACTACTTACCACGGCTCAAACGAGTCATGCAAACAGGTGGATTTTGGGTACAGTCCCGAGTCACATGGAGAAAATGAGCGATAGGAGGGGTTTCGTCTCTCCCGGTATTGGGAGTTGATGTTGTGTTATGCTCGATTGGCTGTAACAGCAAGTCCCTGGACAGGATTGATGAAATTTACTGGAAAGTGTTATCAGTAGTTTCTCGAACCATTATGAGCCACGCATCGGCATGACTTATCAAGTTACTGGGGCATGGCAATTACCACCGCTAAACTTGATATGCGACATATCAAACAAAGAGATCGGACTGTACGGTGGTGTTACTTATAGGCTTCATGGGAGTTTGGACAAGTTTTCTTGTTGATCTTCTATTCACTCAGTACCTGGGTTGCTGTTACGTCCATCTAGTACCACTGACGACTTATGGGTAACTGATGTGATCATTACCTACTGCTGGCATATTGACGAGTCTTTAGAGTCCTACACAGAGGTTTCCTAACTCAAACGAAACGAAGTAGGGCACATTTGTGATATGTGTGGGACCTTTATTAAATATGTGTGTGTGATGCCGTATTCTAATCTCGCGATATATAATATCGGTCGGTTATATGTGATATAACCGGGTTATTGAATCAAGTGTTGATTCGATAAATTGATATATATATATATATACATATATATATATATATAAAAATGATATTAGTCGGTTATATATGATATAGCCGGATTATTGAATCAGGTGTTGATTTAATAATTTGATATATAATTATATATATTTGATATATTAATATATACTAACTAATATTAGCTCACTAAAGAATTTCTTCTCTTGTATTAATATATATGTTGATATATATGATTATGTGATATATATATATATATATATATATACATACATTTGTATATATATGTTACATATACCATTGTGTCATGCTAGATGATACAAAGGACATGGGTGTATGAGACTCACACAAAGGATAAAGATAATTAGGGTAATTATTCATTTAGAGTAAAATCAAAATGAGGTGGAAATTAGCATGGCTTGGATGCTTGTGGAAGCATGTAGAAGCCTTAACTAATTCCACTAATTTTGTTTTACTCTAGATATTTAATAACCTAACCATTATCTTTAGCCATGGTTAAATCTCTACGAATATCTATGAGATATTTTTTTCACCATTGGCTCAATATTAGTTCATGTTCTTCACTAGTTCATTTTCTTCCTCTCTTGATTTTCTTGGAGTGAAAAAGAAAAAGAGAAACAAAATTCTAAAGTGAGCAAAATTCCTTCTTCATCAATCTATACCAAAGTAGCCATTTAGTTTAAGTTGTTTCCTTCTATAATTCCTTAGTTAGTGAAGAGATAGCTTGAGTTAGAGATACTTCAAGGTAGATCATCTTTGGCCTCAAAGATCCTTAAGCAAGATCGTTCCTTTCGCTAAGCGAAGCCTACGAAGAGTTCTAGAGACTACTACTTGGAGCTTTAGAAGTGAATGACCGGTCTATAAAGGTTGTATTATCTATTCACTTAGTGTAAAGTTTGTTTACAAGCTTAGAAACCCTAATTCTCTAGTTCGATTCTAAGATAGCATGCATTAGCACACTAGATTTTTTAAAATTGAATACTTGATGCTTCTTAAAACCTAGTAGTGGTGCTAAGGCATACTTTCATGTTATCAGAGTCATGCTAGAGCATTAGGCGAAGTCTAAACAACGTTAAAGTGTTCGATCTAACTTCGAAACCGTACAAATTCCTAGTTTCTGTAAAAAATTTCAAAAGTTGGAATTTTCAAGATTAAAAATATGCAGAATATTGTGCAGGGTATATAATGGAGACCCAAGAATTTCGAGGGCCCAACTCAATCATTTGGCCGCGGAACCGCGGCCTAACCTAGCGTTTAGCCGCGGTTGCGCAACATTGATGAGTTGTGGACTTGGGTTTCTTGTGCTGCTCCATATGGATATTTGGCACTTTCTGGGTATTTTTAGTGAGTCTCAAGATGTTGAGGTCTCTGAGATTTGTGGGTGTTTGATGTATCGATCAAAATGTTTAATAACCTCTAGATTATATTGATATGAGATACAATATTTGGAATCCACAATAATTAGTTTTGTGAAAACCAATTAGTGTTTTGTAAAGCTAGCAATTTAGTCTCTTTTGATTGATTGCCACGGAGTTTCGATTCAGATCAAAACTCCGTCGCAATCTCGTATAGTACGCGAACACTCGCCGGGTAACTCTACTTGATAGCCATGCCCCATAGCCCCGACCAAGTGACTATAGAAGAACCCCGTTGCCAAAAGTATCAAATCGGGTGCTCGTGACCGTGGTGTTCCGCCTAAGTGCTCTTTGTCGACGGCATCGGGGGTGCGTCCATCTACTAAAGTTTCCGACGAGTACTCGATCATTTGTTGGGAATCTTGTTTAATTACTTGACTGGTCATTGAAAAGTGTTTTCAATTCGAGACTAAAATGCGAGGATTATAATGTTAGGCATGAAATCCGAAGTTTGAGATATTCCGGGTTTATGATGTCTAAGGTGTTGCGGATTCTAATTGTTGTAGTTTTCATTTTCTTTTCTGCGACCGTAAGTGTAATATATGGTGTATCGCCGATTTCATTTCTATACATCAACGACAATCAGGATACGCATATTTAGTTACGTTGATAACATGTGATGTTTATGTGTTGCTGTGATATGTTATATTAGATCGCTGTGTTTGAATAGCTGGCGGTTTTTGAGTGAGATGAGAGTTTTTCATTTTCCATTCATGTAAAAATTATATGTAATATTCTTTTATTGGGACACTACTGGGTTGAGAATGATGTCACTATTGATGTATATTATTTATTATTCCGCATCAGGATATACCCAAGGCAGGGAGCACTAGTAGCCGGGTTCTAGAGTCCAGTAGGAGGCCATCTCGAGGAGTCGAGACCGAGTCTCCTAACTCTAGAATTGGTAGGGTTGCTTGACACTCTCGTAGGGGTTTAGAGATGTGGGTTTGGCTATTCATCACGGCCGTGGAATCCGTGTTTTTTACTGGCTTAATTTAAAACACGGACCTCCTACTAAATCCTATATTTTATATGTTGAATTTTGCTGCTATGTTCTGTGATGAGATCATATAACAGCGTGAGATGAATGCTTTATATTATATATATGATATATAATAAACGTTGCTTATGTTTTCCACCCGCGTTAGTTCGCTCTGCCGTTAGTTAAGTAACCTAACAGTGCATGATGGGGCCCCGTGGCAAATGCGGATGGCATAAGCGTACGTTCTATTTTCGATTCTTCTGTGATCTTTAGGAAACATAAATGATGGGACTTCATTAATGAGATTAATGAAAAGAAAAGAAACCTAAAGATATTGTGGAATCAAATTTTTCAAAAAGGTAGCTCTAGTTATTGCTTTGCATAGTGGTATTCCATTATGAATATCCAGCACTTCATTCGATGAGGAAAAAGCCGAGATCTCTTCACCGGGAATGATCTCTTTAACAAAAGCTAGCAAATTCTACAACCCACTCGATTTATTTTGAAAACACTCGACTTTAAAAGCGGAGCTTAAATCACTCATTTTTAAATCACTCGGTTCTACAACGATATGAAGTTCATTATGAAAAATGTTTTCTTAAAAACATGTCGTAGCCCTCCGTCATTTCAGATAAGTACTATTTAGTATTCATGCTATGTTTATTGGCCTCCTTCAAGACGTAGTGTGCGGTAGCTAATTAATTCTTATCTGCAACCATATAATGCGATTGGATTAGGATAGTCGTACGACTTTGTTGGCCTCCGTCAAGGGTCGTACGGGTGGGTTTAATTCAATCAGGAAATGAACGGGTTGAACTTGACTGGCGGACTATGGTTTGTTGGCCTCCGTCAAGGTCATATAACTCTAGGGGCAAAAATAGATATTGGGAATTTCAAGTGTTGAAAATTTGCAATGAAATTTTATACCTTATATGAGATAGTTGGGTCCCGATACCCATTGCGAGTAAGAGTTACTCCTATGAAAATTTTCCACATTATAATTAGCCGATCCAGTAGGTATCTAAGAAAGGTTTTAACAGGGTTATGCCTCTGCAGAAACGATGTTATTTAATTAGTTCCATGCAAAAGCATGGGGAGACTCCCTCGGAGTACCAATACTTTCCTGGCTGACCGATTGGCAAACTTATAGGGTGTAATTAATCCCGGCTAGTCTTACCTTTTAGGGTTTGAAGGAAGATTTGATAAAAAAACAGTGGGAGCCATCCTGATTAGATAAGATAATAACCAATCTAATCTTGCAAGACAATACGCTAAAGTGGTTTCTTCTCTCTCTCTCCAGGTAGTGACCATGACATGCCTTAATCAAGATAATAATATTGATGTATTGACCGAACCCGCTTATTATACTGAGCTGGGAAACGTTGGTTCCACTCTACATTATGACTGTCATAAGTCCGAGCAGCAAATAGGGGAATGTCAGGATTCCTACGCCACCCGAACGAAGATAGAGCATGTTGATGCATTTTCTTCGGGTGTGTTCATAACCAAGAACCGTTTCTCATTGTGCTCTATGTCCTGGGTATTAGATACCGGATCAGGATCCCGCATATGTAATATGTTACATGGGTTAAAGAGAAGTAGAGAACTGGGAATGGGTGATATGATTGTAAGAGTGGGGAATGGTGCATCATTACAGCCAAAGTTGTGGGCGAATATCACCTTGTATTACCAAATGGTAATACATTGATTCTGAATGACTGTTATTATATACAGAACATGATATGCAATATTATATCTGTCTCTTTATTAGTTAAAGAAGGATATAATTTTATATTGGAGGATAATGTTATCAACATTTTCCTAAATCAAGTGTTAATTGGTTTTGGTAAGTTATGTAATGGTATATACATTCTGAATCAAACCACAGTTCTAAGCATACAGAACACACACAAGAGGAAAAGTTCAGAAATGAACGAAGCCTTCTTGTGGTACTGTAGACTAGGTCATATCAATGCGACAAGACTAGCTAAGTTGCATAAAGATGGATATTTGAATCCATTCGAATTTACATCTTATGAAACTTTCCAGTCATGTCTCAAAGGGAAAATGACCAAAACTCCGTTTACTTGATACGGTGAAAGAGCTACTGAACTCTTGGAACTGATACATAGTGATGTATGTGGTCCCATGTCTACTCATGCCAAGAATGGTTTCTCGTACATCATTACATTCATCGATGATCTCTCAAGTTTCGGACATGTGTTCCTGTTGAAACACAAATCTGAAGCTTTTGAGAAATTCAAGAAATATAAATGCGAAGTCGAGAACCAGACGGGTAAAAGTATTAAAATCCTTCACAAAGATGAACCTGAAATGAGCATGATGGAAGAACCGAACTTCTTCCTCGGATTTCAAATAAAACAAATGGATGATGACATCTTCATCAATCAAGCCAAATACACTAAAGAACTAATAAAGAAATTTGGCTTAGAAAACATAAAACTTGTGAAACACTAATGGCTACGAATATCAAACTTACTGACAATAAAGATGGTCAAAATTTTGACACTAAATTTTATCGTGGCATGAAATGAAGTCTACTATACTTGACTGCTAGTAGACCAGATATCATATTTAGTGTGTGATTGTGTGTGAGGTTTCAGGCTAATTCTAAAGAATCACACTTAACCATTGTGAAAAGAATCTTTAGATATCTTAAAGGAACCATAAATTTTGGTTTATGGTATCCAAAGAATAACTTGTTTCATTTAATAAGTTATTAAGATGCTGATTATACCAGAATCCTAAAAGATCGAAAGAGCATAAGTGGCGCTTGTCACTTTCAAGGAAACTGTTTTGTGTCTTGGATTTCCAAGAAGCAAAATTTAGTAGCTCTATCGATGACCGAGGCAGAATATATTGCCGCCGGTGCTTATTGTGTAAGTGTATATGTGCTCCTTACCGTGTCAACTATGGCTATGCGGAATCAAAAACTTTAAAACTTGAGCATAATACACTAAAATTCCCGGGATACAAGCCCAAACACTAAACTAAACAAACCTTAACTAGAGTTTAACTACTTGGTTGAAATTACAACCTTTGTAGACGGTCATCTGGGTCTTGAAAGTTGACTCCTCAAGCTGCTTGGGTTGATGGTATGAGCTTTAGAAGCCGATCTTCCGTGTCAAAGACGATCTACCCGAGGATACCGATTCAAGCGATAGTTTCGTCCGAAGTAACTAAAGATTAAGTCTTGCCAAGACAAGATACTTAGAGTGGTGTAGTTTGTGAAAACAAATGCTCTCTTTTAATCCTCACAACTTAAGAGAGAGGATTGAGGAAGAAGATGAAGATGGTGGCAACTAGAGAAAATTCTCACTTGAAAAATAACAACCATGCTATGAAAAATATCTTACACACTTTCTCTTATCTATTCATCACAAACAAAAGAAGTGGGTGGGCTTGGTGACTCACTAGGGTGAGTCACAAGCCAACACACTTCCATGTTAAATGATGAAGAAGAGAGAGAGTGTGTGTGTAGCCACCTGACCATGATATACATACATATACAAATACTAGTATGTGTATAATCAAGTATACCAAAACACGTATAAATACGTATACTGTATTTCTACTAAAATACGAATACTGTATTTATACCGAAAATACAAAATACGCGTATTCATATTTAGAAAGAAATACCTGTATTTTTATCAAAACACAAATACCCCTATATATACCAATACAGGTATTCATATAAATACTGTATTCGTGTTAAAATACAAATATCCAAAAGAGAGCAATATAACACTAGCATCAAAACTAGCCGTCTTTCAAACCTGCTAGTACTACTAAAATGTCCGATAAAAGCACGTGCATAAATGCACTTGTTCAATCGAACATCCCTGCATAAAACCATACGCAAACTACACCGTTTCGCCTGAACCGGGAAACCCTGTGTGTGGGACTCTAAATGCTCGACCATACGCTGTCAGTGGGTTTAACCACAAGCATGTCAATGGCACTAGCTGTACATAAAGGCTACCCAAGTATCTGTCGAAGAGAAGATCGACACGATAACTCGTCCGAAAACCCTACTGAGCCTATATGTGGCATTCTCCGTACAGTCCGGTCTGTTCGTCTAAGAGAATCGCATATCGGGCCTAGGGGGTGGTAAACGTCAGACCCCTAATAGAATAATAAGTCGTGTTGGTGTGGAACCAAATACACCCTAAGAAACTACTGATGTACCAACCAGTAAATCTCACTTGCCCTAGCCAGGGACTTTGTGTATTGGCCTACCGTACACAGTGTGATATCAACTCCCAATACTGGGAGAGACGAATCCCTTCTTTCCCCTACTGCCTCCAAGTGCTTCGAGACTCCACCCAACTACTACATGTTTGCATGACTCATTTGAGCCATGGTAGGGTAGTAATCTAAGTACAGTGGGAACACACTCGACACGAATAGTGATGCCAAGTCAACAGACTAATATGTACTCATGTCACCGGTGAACTATTAACCGATGATAGGTATAATACCAACCAGCAGTTCCCAGCGATTCTGTCCAGTGTAACTCATAATTTAATGAGCACCTGTATACTATCTTTGGTACCATATACCAATGGCTGCGGGACAGGCCACCTCCCCTGACAGGGATAAGAAGCGTATACACTAGTCTACTCTGGAGTATCGATGCCCATTCTCAATAATCCTATGACTAGGGACAAGTTTAAGGATGTGCTTATAGACTACCCACTAGTGTGACTGCCATCACAACGCCGGTAGTCAAGCAAAGATCCTAAGGGCTCTATCAACATGTATTAGCGATATGTTAAAAGAAACATATACACATGTTAAGATAGAATCAAACCAGATAGCATACTATCATGTTGAGAAAGACCGTTATTATATCTAAGTATATCCCAAGCTTCCAAAATGCAATATAGAATCCAGTACTATACAATAATGGCCTCTAGGGCATATATCACTAACAATCTCCCACTTGCACTAAGGCCATGTATTGGCATATCGCAGATCTAACATCTCGAATAGCCTCTCGAACTGTTTCTAAGGGATGGCCTTTGTGATTAGATCTGCAGTGATGTTCTACGTGTCTACTCTCCGCACCTCGATCTCCCAGCTATCCATGATCTTCTTGATTAGGTGATACCGCCTCAATATATGTCTGGACTTTTGATGGGACCTTAGTTCCTTCACTAAAGCTATAGCCCCGTTGTTGTCACAATACAAAGGTATTGGGTCAACAATGGACGGAACCACCTGAAGTTCTGTAATGAACTTCTTCATCTAGACTGCTTCTTTCGCGGCATCACATGCAGCATTATACTCTGCCTCCATCGTCGGGTCAGCAACGGTATCCTGTTTGGAGCTCTTCCAACAGACCGCCCCTCCATTGAGGATGAAGATATAATTCAATATGGATTTGGAGTCATCCTTGTCACTCTGGAAGCTAGAGTCAGCGAAGGTCTCGATCTGGAGGTCTTTACTGCCATACACTAAGAACATCTCCTTAGTTCTTCTCAGGTACTTGAGAATGTTCTTAACTGCTATCCAGTTCTTCTCCCCAGGGTTTGACGGATACCTGCTTACCACGTTCAGTGCGTAAGAAACATCTGTTATGGTACATAATATCGCATACATTATAGATCCTACTACAGAAACGTAGGGTATAATACTTGCAGGGTTACCTAGGACGGCAATAAGGTTTCGGGAGGCATCGTCTATGACAAATTCAAAAATTTGCTGTTCTAGCTAATCCTAACTAAGAATCGTTAACTAGAAATCGACGGAAATGTAAATGCAAACAGTTTTGCAAGTATAGTGAGCAAGGAATACAACCTTTGTAGACCGGTCCTTCACTTCAATAGCTCCGTGTGCTAGTCCCTTCGCTGCGATCGGGAACTCCAGACTCTGGAGAGGCTCCCATGAAGAAACGAACATGCTTGTTTCGAAGTCTTCGAGGCCAAAGATGATCTACGTCGAGGAGATACTAACCCAAGCTATCTCTTCACTAATTGTGGAATTAGTGAAGCAAACACCGTATACTAAATGTCAAGTAGTAGAGGATGATGAAGTTGGAAGTGAGCTCACTTTAGATTTCATTTTCTCACATTTTTTTCATCACAAACTCAAACCCTAGAAAACTCTTTTCTTTTTGAGCTCATGGAAAAGATTAAGAATAATTAAGAGAGAATGAGAGTAAGGTTAGAATTGCAACCATGGGTGAGTTAGTGTCATGGCTAACTCATGTAGAGAATAAACTAAGGTCAAGGGTTAAGGTTGGGTTAACAAATATCTTAAGGAATGACAAAAGAGTGGACTTTGTCAATGTTTCTACAAGTTTCATCAAAGCTTGAAAACATTGACTAAGTCTTTATTCTTTTGTGATAACTTAAGCAATAAATAAAACCTAAGCATAAACCCTAGCATGGTTTAAGTCTCATACACCCTTATTGAAAATGTAACCTAACATGACACAACAATATATATCACATATATATACTGTGTACAAAGAAAACAATACATATATCACATATATGCAAAGTATCATCAAGTGAGAAAAATGAATACTTAAGTGAGCTAATATTAGTTAATGCAATGTAATATATCAAATATATAATTATACATTAAATTATTAAATCAACTCTTGATTTAATAATCCGGCTATATCATATATAACCGACTAATATCATGTGTAACAACTCATCAAATCAACACTTGATCCGATAACTCGGCTATATCGTATATAACCGACCGATGTCACAAATCGGAAGAATAGAATATGCTATCACATATCGTATTAATCTCGGTCCCGCACATATCACATATGTGCTCTTACTCCGTTTCGCTTGAGCCAGGAAACCTCTGTGTAGGACTCTAAAAACTCGTCTCTATGCCGGCAGTACGTGATGATCATATCAAACACCCACAAGCCGCAAGCGGTCTGCTAAACGTAACGGCCACCGGGGTATTGAGCGATCAGAAGATCAACAAGCAAGCCTGCTCACACTCCTGCGAATCCAATCGGTAACACTACCGTACAGTCTGGTCTCTTCGTCTGATATGTCGCATATCTCGTCTAAGGGTGGTAAACGTCAGACCCCAGTAACTCGATAAGTCGTGCCGATGTGAGGCTCATAACGGGTTGAGAAACCACTGATAACACTTACCGGTATATCTCTGAAGCAGCCCTGGCAAGGGACTTCCTGTTATAGCCAATCGAGCACAGCGCAACATCAACTCCAATTACTGGGAGAGACGAAACCCCCCTATCGCTCATTTCCTCCATGTGATTCGGGACTGTACCCAAAAGCCACCGTTTTGCACGTTCTCTTGAACGTGGTAAGGTAGAAATCAAAGCACCGTATGAATCACACAAGTCTCTATGATGATCTCGGGTCTACAGACTAATCTGTATCAGTGTCACCAGAGAACTGCCATCTGAAGTGAGGTATAATACCATCTGGGAGTACTCGGCGAGTCCGTCCAGTGTACCCAGTCTCTACTGAGTACCCATATACTATCTCTGATGTCAAACACCAATGGATATGAGATCATCCATCGCCCATCTACATGGGTCGAGAAGCTATACTCTAGTCTACTCTGGTATATCGATGCCCTATCTCGATACACCCACGACTAGAAACATTTGAAGGATGTACATAGCGATTACTCAGTCCCCACTAGTATGATCTGTAACATAGTCCTGGTAGTCAAGTACTCATCCTAAGGGATTTATCAACATGTAACATAGAGACAATCAGAGTACATGTTAAGATAAAGAGCAACCAGATAGCATACTATCATGTCGAGCAAGAAAGTCTTCCATATATATATGTCCAAGCATCCACTACAATATACTTCGTATGTACAGTAATGGCTTCTAGGGCATACATATAACTAACAATCTCCCACTTACACTAGGGCCATCTGTTGTAGTATCCTATACCCAACAATCATCAGTGGTTGAAGTATCTCATACTCAACCATCCCATAATAGTCTCTCCTGGGAATAGGCCTTTGTGAGTGGATCTGTGCCGTTGTCCTCTGTGTCTACTCTCCTATCCTCGATCTCCCTGGAGATCAACCATCTCCATGATCAGGTGATACTGCCTAAGAATATGTCTGAATCATTGATGGGACGGGGGTTCCTAGGCATAAGCCACAACTCTATTGTCACACAATGGTAGGAACGAAGTTCATCTCATGAACTTATATATATCCAGACCACCTCTTTGGTAGCAACCTTGGTAGCCATGTATCCAACCTTTATCGTCTAGTATGCCACGGTATCTAGCTTGGAACTCTTCCAACATACCGCCCCTCCACTGAGGGTAAAGACAATGCCTGTGACTGACATTCAGTCAACCTTACCATCCTGGAAGCTATCCAGTGATTCTCCCCAGGATCGATTGATACCAACTCACTACACCTAGTGAGAATCCTAACATCCACTTAGATCTATCTCATAGATCCAAAACCCATGATTTAGAAGGTATCACCTTGATCCTATATAGAGAATCATTGTGATAAGAGGAGATTGACCGAGCGTACCATAGGAAACTCCTTCCCTATCAAGAGTATGTCATCCACATACTATACGAGGATCACTACCATACTCCATACTACCTTTTTGTATATACAAGGTTCATCTACCATTTTGATGAAGTCAAACTCTTTGACTACGATATCAAAACAGATGTTCCAACTCCGCGATGCCTGCTTTAACTCATAAAGCAACTTGCACACGTTTCCGCTGCTCCCACTGTCTACGAAGCCCTCTGGCTGTGTACTTATAGACACTCTCTTCTAAATCACCATTTAGAAAAAAGCAGTCATGATACCCAACCGCCAGATTCGTAGTCATGGTATGTAGCAATGGAAAGTAAGATCCGGATGGACTTAAGCATAGACACTGGAGAAAAGGTTTCATCATAAGCCATACCTGGTCAATGACGAGAACCTTTTACAACAAGTCTAGCTTTGAAAGTCTCAACCTTTCCAAGTACACCAAGTAATCCTCTCAAGATATACTTTCCCCTGATGGGGATTTAACCCCCTTCAGATAAAGCAACCAAAGTCCATACTTTGTTGGTGTACACAGATTCCATCTCAGATCACTTAGCATCCAGCCATTCTCACAGAGTCCCCACTCCTGATGGCCTGCTCGAAATTAGTTGGGTCATCATCTCATGATGCAATCCTCGCTCCCACTGTCATAGAGAAACCGAAGTATCTCTCAAGTGGATGAGGAACCCTACTAGATCGGCGGAGAGGGTGAGGTTCGTCGGAAGCTATTGAATCCTTTGGTTCTACCAAATCATTAGCTGTAGTTTGTATAGCTGGAACTCCTTCCAGTTCTACCTCATGACCACTAATTTCTTCACAATAAATTCCCTTTCCAATAGGTGGCATACTGAGAAATAAAACACTTTTTGTTCCTCAGTGGGGTAGAAGATATTCCCTTGCGAATTCTTGGGATATCCAACAAACTTCTACAGAACTGATATTGCCTCGATCTTGTCTAGATTTTTCTTTTAGACATAGGCCGGACAACCCCAAATCTTAACTTACTTAAGTGATGGGCTCTTCCCATACTATATCACATATGGAATGGTAGGCACCTGATTTGGTTGGAACCCTATTCAATAGGTATGCAGCTTCTCAAGTGCATAACCCCCAAAAGGAAAAAGGAAACTTAGTAGTACTCATCATAGAGCACACTTTATCACATAGGGTGCGATTGCTCCGCCCCGATATACCAACGTGCTGTGGTGTATATGGAGGAGTAATGCTGAGAGAGAGAATTTCATTCTCTTTTAGAATAATCCAGGATCTCCGTGATCAAGTATTCTCCTCCCTGATCACATCAAAGGACATAATAGTTATTCCCATTTTGGTTCTCTACTTCTAACTTATAATCATTGAATTTCTCAAAAGGTTGAGACTTGTGTTTCAACAGGAACACATGTGCGAATCTTGAGAGATTATTAGTGAATGTAATGAAGTGCAAAAAACCAGTCCTAGCATTTGTAGACAGAGGACCTATATACATCATCATGTATCAATCCCAAGAGTTCAGTAACTCTTTCTCTGTTTCCAATAAACGGAGCTATGGTCATCTTATCTTTGTGACATGACTAGCAAGTTTTACAAGATGTAAATTCAAACTGATTTAAATATGCAACTTTATGTAACTTAGCTAGTCGGGTCTCATTAATATGACCTAGTCTACAATGCCTTAAGAAAGATTCGTTCATTTCTGAACTCTTCCTCTTGTGTGTGTTTTGTACGTTAAGAACTGTGGATTGATTTAGAGCGTATATGCTTTTAGATAACGTGCCTGAACCGATCAACTCTTGATATAGAAAATGTTCAAAATATTATCCAACAATAAAAAATTATATCCTTCTTTACTAAATAAAGAGACTGATATGATATTGTATATCAGGTTCGGTATCTAATAACATTCGTTCAGAATCAATGTATTTGGTAATACAGGGTGATAACTGCCAACATACTTGGCTGCAACACTTGCACCGTTTCTAACTCTTGAATCTTATCACCCATTCAGTTCTCTACCTACCTGTAGCCCATGTAACAGATTACATATGTGGGATCCTGATCCTGTATCTTATACCCAGGATATAAAGGATACTGAGAAACAGTTCTCGGCAACGAACACACACGAATAAGATGTATCAACATACACTTTCTTCGTTTGGGCGGCATGGGAATCCTGGTAATCCCCTATTTTCTGCTCGGTCTTATAACAATTATAAGTTGGAGCAGGACCAACGTTTCTCAGCTCAGTATAACAAGTGGGTTCGGTCAATACATCCATATTACTATCTTGATTAAGGCATGACATGGTCGCTACCTGGAGAGAGAGAGAAGAAAACACTCAGCGTATGCTCTTGCAAGATTAGATTGGTTATTAATTTATCTAATCAGGATGACTCCCACTGTTTTAGTCAAATCTTCCTTCAAACCCTAAAAGGAAAGACTAGCCGGGATTAATTACACCCTACAAGTTCGCTAATCTTTCAGCCAGGCCAGTGCCGGTACTTTGAGGGAGGTTCCACGTGCTTTCACACGGACCAAATTAAAATAAATCTCGTTTTTCCAGAGGCATAACCCCGTTGACACATTTCTAGACACCTACTTGATCGGCTAATTGTAATGTGTAAAACACTCCCAGGAGTAACTCTTAATCGCAGTGGGTATCGGGATCCAACTATCTCATAGGAGGTATGCAATCTCATTGCAAATTTCAACCCTTGAAATTCCCGATAATATTTTGCCCCGAGCGATCTATGACCTTGACAAGCTCAACAAACCATAGACCGCAAGTCAAGTTCAACCTGTCATTTCCTGATTGAAATAAACCCACCCGCACGACCCTTGACAAGGTCAACAAGGTCGTACGACTACCATAAAATAATCGCATCATGTGCTAGCAGATAAGCACTAATGAGCTACCGCACACTACACCTTGACAAGGTCAACAAACGCAGCACGAATACTAACTATTACTTATCTGAAATGACGGAGGGCTACGACAGGTTTTTAAGAAAAACCTTTTGCGTAATGAACTTGATATCGTCCTAGAATCGAGTGATTTAAAATGGAGTGTTTCTGGGGCTTTTACTACTTTCTCTAAAGAGGTCACTCCCGGTGAAGAGATCTTGGCTCTTTCCTTATCGAATAAGGTGCAGGATATTTCACAAATACCACTATGCAAAGCAAGAACTAGAAAAGCAATCAAAAGACAAACCGAGGGTTGTAGCATCTGCCAGTTATTGCTAAAGAGGTCACTCCCGGTGAAGGGATCTCGGCTCTTTCCTTATCGAATAAGGTGCTGGATATTCTATAAGGAATACCGCTATGCAAAACAGCAACTAGAGCTACCTGTTTTTCAAAATTCGATTCCACAACATCTTTAGGTTTCTTTTATTTCATTAATCTCATTAATGAAGTCCCATCATTTTAAGTTACTAAGCATCACAGATAAATACAACGTACGCTTATGCTATCCGCATTCGCCTCGATGTCCCCTCCTGCACCGTTAGGTTAGGTAACTAACAGCAGGGCATGGCAAGGCTAGCGCAGGTGTAAAACATAAGCAACGTCTATATAATATATCACATATGCTATATCCTATACTCATCTTATCAATATATCAAATGATCACATCACAGATATCGTAATAGAAAACAACATATGAAATATTGGATACATTAGGATTTCGGGGCTTTATTTTAAGCCAGTATAAAACACGGATTCCACGGTCGTGATGAATAGCCAAACCCACAACCTAAACCCCTACGGGAGCGGCAAGCAACCCTCCCAATTCTAGAGTTAGGAGACCCGGTCTCGACTCCTTGAGATGGTCTCCCACTAGACCCTAGAACCCGGTTACTTATGCTCCCGCCTTGGGTCTATCCTAATGCAGAAAAGAAAATAATATACAATGGTGAAATCATCCTCAATCTGGAAGTGCCCCAATAAAAGAATATTATATACAATGAATTTTACATGAATGAAAATAAAAACCCTAATCTCACATAAAACCCTCGGCTATTCGAAACACGACGATCCAATATAACATATCACAGCAACACATAACATCACATGTTATCAACGTAAGTAAATATGCGTATGCCAAATGTCGTTGACATATAGCAATGAAACAGATGATACACCATATATTACACTTACCGTCGTAGAAAAGAAAGTGAAAAACTACAACAGTTGGAATCCGCAACCACCTTAGACATCACATGCCTAACCAAATGAATTCCTTAGATATCGCATGCCTAACAATTATAAACCCCGCATTTTTGTCTCGATCTCGAAAACACTTTTGAATATCTAGTTGGGCAATTCAACAAGATACCTGACATCCTGATCGAATGCTCGTCGAAAACTTTAGTAGACGTCCGCACCCCCGATACCATCGACGAAGTGCACTAAAGCGGAACACCGCTGCCGCGAGCACCCGAATGGATGCTTTTGGCGACGAGGTTATCTTACAATCACTTGGTCGGGGGTATGGGGCATGGCTGTCTAATAATATTACCCGGCGAGTATCCGTGTACGCTACGTGATTGCAACGGACTTTTGATCGCATCAAAATCCCGTGGCAACCGATCAAATGAGACTAAACTGGTAGATTTATAAAATTCAAATTAGTTTTGATTCTAAGTATTGGATCCCATCATATAATATCCGGATGTCGTTAAACTTTTCGATCGATTCATCAAACTCCCACAATTTCCCGATAGCTCAACACTTGAGCACAGTTTTAATAATACCCAGAAGATGCCACAGTACCTATGAACCAGCCGTAGAAGGGTCAAACCAACGCCTCACTTGTGACAACGCTGAACTACCACAAACCTTAGGGCTTAGTGACGGTTCTGATGGTGACATAATCGAGTGAAGGTTTCTTTCTTCTAGAGGGTTCACAGAATCACTAGAATATTTTTCCGAATACGTTAAACTTGGAAAAATGGGTTTTTGACAATCGTTCGAACCTTTTAAGTTCTCCTAGATAATATGTGAATAACCCGAAACATTGTTAAAACTATGAATACGAAACACTCCGAATTGCTTATAGTGTAAGATTACATCACATGCAAAATTAGCAAAAATAAACAACACCTGAAACACCAAAACCCAGTCATTGTAACACTGAAAAAAATTTGGGGGGGGGGGTGCTTGGATTTGGCCCAAGATGGAGGGGGTGGTGGCCGGCAAAAATTGCATGAAACCCCCTCAAATATTCATAGTGTTCATATTATATCACATACAACACTCTGTACTTGTTTAAAAAAAATTTTGACAACATTTTAAATTCGACAGAAACTTGATTTTCGCGTTTCAAGTTTCGCAGTATTTCGGTTTCGTAATCTTAACAAAATCTGTATAAATTTCTTGTAGGATTCCTGGGCACTCTAACAAGGTTCTACAAGGTATCAACCATGCTCGATTCAAAAATAGACGTGCCGAACAACCCTAATCTAGATCGTTTACTAGAGATAAGGCGAAAACTAGCAAGCAAACTACTTTGCTACTAAGTGAAAGGGATTACAACCCTTGTAGATCCGGTCCTTCACTTCTAAAGCTCCGTGTTGACATCCCTTCGCTGCGATCATTGGGATCCCAGACTCTAGCGATGGTTTCTTCGGAAAAATGAGCGGGCTAGGTCGTTGACTTCGAGGCCGAAGATGATCTACGTCGAGCAGACTCAAACTCAAGCTCCATCTTCACTAGGTCAAAAACATTGTGAAGAGAACACCCTAAACTAAATGGAAAGTAGTAGAGGATGATGAAATAGGAAATGGGTTCACTTTAGATTTGGATTTCTCACTCTAAATCTTCACTTAAAATTTTCTAGCAAGCTTTTCTTCACTTGAAGAAGAGGAAGAAGAAGAAAAGAATAAGAATGAAATATTAGAAAAAGAATAATCAAGTGAAGTCTATCATATTGCAACCATGGGTGTGCAAACCTTTGTAGAGAATAAACCATAGTTAATTGTAATGGTTTGGTTAATGAATATCTTAATCTAGACAAAATGAGTGGACTTTGTCAAATTTGTTTCAAGCTTCATGAAGCTTCAAGCCATGACAAAAGAAGCCACCATTTTGAATAATTAAGATAAATAAAAACCTAAATTACAATTAACATGGTGTATGTCACCCACCCACCCATGTTTGCATGTATCATCAATCATGATGCAAACTAGTGCACAAACATATATCACATATACAACTTGTGCACATCAAGTGAGAAAATCAATCTTAAGTGAACCAATACTAGTTAATGTAAATTAATATATCAAATATATAATTATACATTAAATCATTAAATCAACACTTGATTTAACTATCCGGTCATATCGCATATAACCGACTAATATCTAGTGTATCAATATATCGAATAAACACTTGATTCGGTAACCCGGCTATATCTCATATAACCGTCCGATGATACAAATCGCGAGAATAGAATTCAGTTTCACATACTGGTATTATTCTCGGTCCCGCACATATCTCATATGCGCTCCTATTTCGTTTCGCTTGAGCCAAGAAAACTCTGTGTAGGACTCTAAAGACTCATCAATACGCCGGCAGTAGGTGGTGATCATATCAATCACCCACAAGCCGCAAGCGGTCTGCTAAACGTAACGGCTGTTAGTGTATATGCCCTAGAGGCCATTACTGTATCATACTAGTTTGTATATTACTTAATGGATGCTTGGGATATTCACCTTGTATATACAATCTTGCTCAAAATAGTAGTAAGCTACTTGGTTTGTTTCTACTTCAATGTGTACATGTGTTTATTTTTGTATATCGCCTATACACATTAGTGGAGCCCTTAGGATCTTTGCTTGATTACCAGCGATGTGATGGCCGTCACACTAGTGGGGCTGGGTAATCTATAAGCACATCCTTATGCAGGTCCCTAGTCGCAGGACTATCGAGACAGGGCATCGATACTCCGGAGTAGACCAGCGCATGCGCTTCTCATCCCAGTGTGGGAGACGGTCTGTCCCACAGCCGTCAGTACGTCGTACTTGAGATAGTATGCGGGTGCTCGTTAAGTTACGGGTACACTGGACAGGACTCGTCGGGAACTAACTAGTTGGTATTATACCTATCGTCAGTTATCAGTTCCCAGGTGACATGAGTACAGCTTAGTCCGCTGACTTGACACTGTCACTCCGCCTCGAGTGTGTTCCCACTGTACTTTGATCACTACCCTACCAAGACTCAAAGGAGTCGTGCAAACAGGTAGTGGTTGGGTGCAGTCCCGAAGCACTTGGAGGCAGTGACGGTTATACAGGATTCGTCTCTCCCGGTATTGGGGGTTGACATCGCGCTGTGTCTAGGAGAGCCATTACACGAGTAGTCCCTGGCCAGGGCAAACGAGATATACTGGTAGGTTTCCAGTGTTATCTCAGGGTGTTTTGGGCTTCGCTCCGGCACGACTTGTACCGCTATTGGGGGACTGACGTTTACCGCCCCCTAGGCCCGCCATGCGATGTATCAGACGAACAGACCGGACTGTACGGAGAATGTCACACTCAGGCTCAGTAGGAGTTCAGATGGGTTTCGCCTCGTCGGTCTTCTTGTCGGCATTACCTGGGGACCGTTACGCACAGCTAGTGCCGCTTGCGGTCTGTGGTTAAACCCACTGCCAGCGTAGTGTCGAGTCTTTAGAGTCCCACACAGAAAGCTTTTCGCCTTTAGGCAAAAGAGTAGAGGTCGCATGGTATTGCGACAGGTCGCATGGTTTTGCGACAGGGTTCGGTCACATCCGTGCACTTGTGCACGTATGGTGTCCGGACAGTTTACACTAGCGGGCTTTGGTTTAAGCCAGATCCTAGTGTACCTTTTGGGATTGGATTTATCCAGTGTGCATTCGTGTTCCTCGGAACGCGGATGCGGGTGTGTATGCACAGTTGACAGGGAGGCAGAGGCAGCGGATTCTCATTAGGGTTGTTGACTGTTGACCGTTGACTATTTGACTTTTTGCTCAACCCTAATGAGAATATGATATGTGATTAACTATTATACTAATTAAGTATTATGGTGACATGGTTGTTGACTTTTGTTGACTTTTTTGACTTGTTGACTTTTGTGGACTTGTTGACTTTGTTGACCGGTTGACTAGGCTTGACTAGTTGACCATCATGATAACCATAGCCATCATTTCATGGCAAAGACTTTTTCTTGCTTGCTCATTTGTGTAAAATGAGTGCATGAAATGATATGGTTGTGGTTGCTTCAACCATCATATAAGACTTTTGTTAGTATGATGAGTTATAATTGCTTTGGATTATGAGAGGGTGAAAGACAAAAGAGAGCCTCATTCTTTCTTGCTCATTCTCTCTCTTGTTCTTGAGCTCTCCTCTTGCTCTCACCCTCAACCTCTTCCTCCCTCTCTTGATTCTATGGTTCTCTTGTCTCATGAGTTGAGAATCAAGAACCATAGATAAAATCCCATTCTATTTCTTCTCTACTCATTCTAGTTCACTAGGTTTAGCAAACCAAGTGAACTAGTTTCTTCAAAGAACGAAGAAGGAGCTAAAGGTTGGAGCTTTCAGGTGGATCTATCTTCGGCGTACGGAGACGACGAGAAGAAGCCATCGGACCACCATCGGAGCTTTGAAGACGAAGGAGTTCAAGACAAGCAAGGTATAACCCCCTAACCGAGTAGCTAGAAACTCATAGTTAGGATGTTAGATAGATGTTTAACCAAGATCCGGGTTTTAGGTCCATGTTACCATCTTTAAGAAAATCGTTTTTTACCAAATTCCGCATTCCCGAAAGTACCGGGAGAGGTAGCATGGACTTACAGTGGTATCAGAGCCTAGTTAAACTCTATCTAGCATGTTAGCAAGTAACTAGAAGATCGATCAACCAAAAAGTCCCGAAACAAACCCCAAAAATTTGCAGTTTCTGTCGATTTTTCCACTGTTCAAAAGTTGATTATTTTAACACCTAAAATCGGCTCAGGCTTTTCTGTGAGCACCCACCAAAAATTGTCCAACGTTCGAGTCAAAGGGCCGCGGAAACGCGGCGGGAGCACGCTCCCGCCGCGGATCCGCGGCCGAGTCGACTCGGCCGAGGTAAATTTTTGGTGCAGTGTTTTTATGGGGGTATTTTGGGATTTTTAGCATATATATTTTCAACCCAGATTTTCCAGAACGAAAATTTTATTTTGGGGTCCCGAAAATCCGTATTTTTGATCGAACTTCTAAAAGACTTTAGCTAACGGGTTTTTCTGTTATGTGATATTTGTATTGAACGTCTACTAATCGCTATATGTCGATTAGTGGGGGTTATACAAATCTGTGATCTGTAATGTTGCTGGAATGTGGATATGAATATGTTGGATTGTCGCGGGTGAATAGCCGGGGGTTGTGAGACGAGAGTTTTCTTTTCTTTCAATTCATGTAAATTTGTAAATTGATGTAATAATTATTTGTATGGCCGCACAACCGGGTCGGGGTTGTAGCCGTCATTGTATAATTTCTTTTTACTGTTTTTGCTCCTAGGATAGACCCATGGAGGGGGTGCACAAACTACCGGGTATGCCGAAGTGTCGAGTGGCCTACTCATGGAGATGAGGGAGGTTACTACGCTTCGGGTACTTGGCGGGTAGTTTGCCGCACCCGTAGGGGTCTTGGGTGGGGTATTTGGCTATTCACCGCGACCGTGTAATTTGTCTTTCGTTACAGGCTCGTACGAATTACAGATTCCTAGTATATCCAATGTATTCATCTGTGATCTGAAATGTTTATCATTGCAGTATATCTATATATGATATTATTTAGGCGTTGCTTATGTTTTACAGACGCGCTAGCCCAGCCCCCGCTCTGTCGTTAGTTAAGTAACCTAACGGGTAATGACGGGGCCCCGTGGCGAATGCGAATGGCATAAGCATACGTCATATTTTGGTTGTTTTCTGCAATGGTAGGATTAAATGATGGGACGCATTAAAAGAACTAATGCAAGAATATCACGCATTAAAAGAACTAATGCAAGATAATAAACCAAGTTAAAGTCGTTGGAACACTTTCGAAAAACCACTCGGTTCTTTTCAAAACAAACTTTTAAAATACGGAGTTTGAGCCACTCCATTTAAAAGCTATCTCGTTCCATCGACCAAATCAAGTTCACTACGTTCACGGTTTTGCCAAAACCATCCGTAGCCCTCCATCATTTCAGTTAAATATTCGGTAGTATTCAAGCTATGTATTTTGACCTCAGGCCAAGGCATAGTGATTGGTAGCTGCCGGATATTTATCTGTTGCATAGATAGAATGCGTTGGTTTGAGACAGTCGTACTGCCATTTTGGCCTACGTCAAGGGTATGTACGAGTGGGTTCAAATTAACCTGGATAATGATGGGACGAACTTGACATGTGACTTATGACATTTTGACCTCACGCCAAGGTCATAAGAGCATGGGGCAAAAATCCACATCGGGAGTTTCATAAGTACTGAAACTTGCTAGATTTGCATACCATTTGGAGTGTGATGATTCTGGTAGGATTCCTTCAGTTTCGTCACGCAATGATATTTGGATCCCGATCCTACTGTGAGTATATGCTACTCCTCGGGAAATTTCTCACTTAACGATCAATGCTATAAACCTAGTAGGTGCCTAGAAAGGTGTTAGCGGGGCTACACCCCCAGGGAAAAGAGGTTCTTTAATTAAGGAACTTCGCGAAAGCGTTGGAAAACCTCCCTCGAAGTACCGACACCGGCCTGGCTGAACGGTTAAGCAAGTATTGTGCGGTGGGATTGATCCCGGCTAATTCTTCCTTTATGGTTTGAGGAGGGATTCGAGAAACAGTGGGAGCCATCCTGTTTAGACAAAGTAAAAACCACTCTAAACTTGCAAGAGCATCATGCTGAGTGTTTCTTCTTCTCTCTCCTAATTGCAGCGACCAATCGACATGACTGGACTTAAGTTACTCCTAGATAAAAACAAACTGACAGGGCCAATCTACAAAGATTGGCTCAGGAATGTCAAGATA
Organism: Agapanthus africanus; assembly: GCA_030015575.1. Lineage (NCBI taxonomy): Eukaryota > Viridiplantae > Streptophyta > Magnoliopsida > Asparagales > Amaryllidaceae > Agapanthus > Agapanthus africanus. The sequence continues at coordinate 631,357,591 of CM057342.1, forward strand.
GCAATCACTTACGACAAGCTGGGGTATCTTCTTACCACCAAAGCTCCCCCTGTCCCTGGTCCAACTTCCAGCGTCGCGGATAAGGAAATCCGCAAGACTTGGGAGATTGATAGCGCGAAGGCCAAATGCCTCCTGCTTGCCTCGATGGACAACGAACATCAGAGGAGGCACGAGAATATGGACATGGAATCCATATTGCTTCATACAAAAGAACTGTATGGAGAGCAATCTCGTATCGCAAGATACGAAGCGTCGAAAAAGTTATTTTCTACAAGAATGGCCGTCGGATCATCAGTAGCCGAGCACGTGCTAAAGATGATCGGCTACATTGAGGAGCTCGCGGAACTAGGGATCATATTGGAGAGTGAACTATATACGGATATAGTTCTCCAGACCCTTCCTTCTACTTACGCCCAGTTTATACTGAACTTCAACTTACAAGAAAAAGAGGTTGAACTTTCAGAGCTCCTCAACATGCTGAGGAGCGCAGAGGGCACCCTACAGAAAGGTAGGGATACATCCACTTTGTTTGTAGGAGGATCATCTTCTTCTAGGTCCAAGGCGAAAGCCAAGGGAAAGAAGAAGAAGGCCCCCGCCAAACCAAGGGGCGGTGTAAGTAAAATGGATACGAAGGGAAAAGGTAAAGCAATAAAGATAGCGGGGAAGCTTGTGGATAAGGAAGAATGCTTCTATTGTCATAAGAAAGGACACTGGAAGAATGATTGCAGGGCCTGGAAGGCCAGAACACAGGAATTGAAGCAGGTTGCAGCTTCAGCTTCAGGTGTGTATGTTATTGAAAACTGTCTTTCAATAAACTCTACTTCCTGGGTATTGGATACCGGATCAGGATCTCATATCTGTAATTCTTTGCAGGCGTTGAGAAACCGTAGGGTTTTGAAGGCAGGTGACATGACCCTCAGAGTTGCGAACGGAGCTTGCATGGATGCTAAAGCCGTGGGGGACTATCACCTGGGAATGTCAGATGGACATGTTTTGGTTTTGCGTAATTGCTTTTTTGTACCCAACGCAAACTTGTAATATCATTTCTGTATCTTTAGTTTCTAAAGAAGGTTATGAATTTGCGTTTGTAAGTAATGTTGTAAACATTCACCTTAATCAAGTTTTGATTGGGTCAGGTACATTGAGTAATGGTATATACGTATTAAACCAACCACAGATTTTCAATGTCCAGAATACACACAAAAGAAAGTCTCCAGAAATAAATCAGACTTTCTTATGGCATTGTAGATTGGGTCACATCAATGAGAGAAGGTTGACGAAGTTACATACAGAAGGGTATTTGAATGCGTTCGAATATCAGTCGTATGCCACTTGTCAATCCTGTCTCAAAGGAAAGATGACAAAGACTCCGTTTACTGGACATGGAGTAAGAGCGAGCGAGCTCTTGGGACTCGTACACAGTGACGTGTGCGGTCCAATGTCTACACATGCCCGAAGCGGACATTCTTACTTCATTACTTTTACGGATGACTTCTCAAGGTACGGTTATGTCTTCTTAATGAAACATAAGTCCGAAGCCTTTGGAAAATTCCAGGAGTATAAGAATGAAGTAGAGAAACAGACTGGCAAAAGTATTAAGATTCTAAGATCGGATCGAGGTGGAGAATACTTAAGTGCCGAGTTCCTGGACTATTTAAAAGAGAACGGAATTCTCTCTCAGCTTACTCCTCCATACACCCCGCAACATAACGGTGTATCGGAGAGACGGAACCGCACCCTATTGGATATGGTGCGGTCCATGATGAGTAACGCTGAGTTACCGCGATCATTCTGGGGATATGCGCTAGAATCAGCAGCATACCTTTTGAACCGAGTTCCGACTAAGACTGTGCCTACCACCCCATATGAAATGTGGAGTGGGAAGAAACCCTATCTTCAATATCTGAAGATCTGGGGATGTCCAGCTTTTGTCAAAAAGCAACATGCGGACAAACTCGAGGCACGCTCAGTACCGTGCAAGTTTGTGGGATACCCAAAGAACACCAGGGGGTATCTTTTCTACTACGCAGAGGAACAAAAAGTCCTTGTTTCTCGTAATGCCCACTTTCTAGAACACCAGTTCTTGGAAAAGGAAAATAGTGGGAGCGCAGTAGAACTGGAAGAAATTCCAGAACCACAAACTATTACTGAACGGTTAGTGGAACCAGAGGGTTCAACAGAACAGGACATTCCTACGCCGCTCCGCAGGAGTAGTAGGCAGTCTCATCCGCCCGAGAGATACTGCGGTTTTCTCATAGACGGGGATAGAGAGGATTGCATCATAGATTATGATGAGCCTACTAGCTTCCAGCAGGCCGTTCAGAGCGTTGACTCAGTGAAATGGCTGGATGCAATGCGGACAGAAATGGAGTCCATGTACACCAACAAGGTATGGACGTTGGACATTGCTCCAGACGGGGTAAAACCCGTAGGATGCAAGTGGATCTTCAAAAGGAAGATTGGTGTAGATGGACAGGTTGAGACCTATAAAGCTAGGCTGGTAGCAAAGGGTTTCCGTCAAAGACCTGGCTTGGACTATGACGAAACCTTTTCTCCAGTAGCCATGCTGAAATCCATTCAGATCCTTCTTGCAATTGCTGCCTTCCACGATTATGAGATCTGGCAAATGGACGTAAAGACCGCTTTTCTAAATGGAAATTTAGAGGAGTGTGTCTATATGGACCAACCAGAGGGTTTCATTCAGAGTGGGAGCAGCGGAAAGGTGTGCAAGTTGCTTAAGTCCATCTATGGACTAAAGCAGGCGTCGCGGAGTTGGAACATCTGCTTTGATGAGACGGTCAAAGAATTTGGCTTTATCAAAAATCCAGATGAACCATGCATCTATAGTAGATTTGTAGCGAGAACTGTAGTATTCCTCGTTTTATACGTGGATGACATTCTCTTAATAGGAAATGACATTCCTATGCTACAATCTGTCAAGGGGTTCTTGTCACACAGGTTCTCCATGAAAGACCTGGGTGATGCCTCATACATTCTGGGTATCCGGATCTACCGTGACAGATCCAAGAGGATATTAGGACTTTCACAGTCCAGGTATATCGACACTATACTGAAGAGATTCAGTATGGAAGATTCCAAGCGCGGTAACCTACCGGCTTGTCACGGGATCACCCTCTCTAAAGAGATGTCTTCCAAGACTGATTTGGAGAGGGATCGCATGTCTATTATACCCTACGCTTCTGCGGTAGGCTCTATAATGTATGCGATGTTGTGTACCAGACCGGATGTAGCTTATGCACTGAGTGTGGTAAGCCGGTATCAGTCAAACCGTGGGGAGAAACACTGGATAGCGGTAAAGAACATTCTCAAGTACCTGAGAAGGACTAAGGAGATGTTCTTGGTGTATGGCGAAAAAGACCTCCAGATCGAGGCCTTTGCTGACTCCAGCTTCCAGAGTGACAAGGATGATTCCAAGTCCATGTCGGGTTTTGTCTTTACCCTCAATGGAGGGGCGGTGTGTTGGAAGAGTTCCAAACAGGAAACCGTTGCAGACTCGTCGATGGAAGCGGAATACATCGCTGCATCTGATGCCGCAAAAGAAGCTGTCTGGATGAGGAAGTTCTTGAAAGAACTTCAGGTGGTTCCGTCCATTGTTGATCCAATACCTCTGTATTGCGACAACAACGGGGCTATAGCTTTAGCGAAGGAACCCAGGTCCCATCAGAGATCCAGGCACATCTTAAGGCGGTATCACCTGATCAGGGAGATCGTGGATCGCCAGGAGATCGAGGTTCGGAGAGTCGCTTCAGAAGATAACACTGCAGATCCATTCACCAAGGCCCTACCCCAGACTCAGTTCGAGCGGCTGATCGAGATGATAGGTCTTTGATACGCCAGTACATGGCCTTAGTGCAAGTGGGAGATTGTTAGTGTATATGCCCTAGAGGCCATTACTGTATCATACTAGTTTGTATATTACTTAATGGATGCTTGGGATATTCACCTTGTATATACAATCTTGCTCAAAATAGTAGTATGCTACTTGGTTTGTTTCTACTTCGATGTGTACATGTGTTTATTTTTGTATATCGCCTATACACATTAGTGGAGCCCTTAGGATCTTTGCTTGATTACCAGCGATGTGATGGCCGTCACACTAGTGGGGTTGGGTAATCTATAAGCACATCCTTATGCAGGTCCCTGGTCGCAGGACTATCGAGATAGGGCATCGATACTACGGAGTAGACCAGCGCATGCGCTTCTCATCCCAGTGTGGGAGACGGTCTATCCCACAGCCGTCAGTACGTCGTACTTGAGATAGTATGCGGGTGCTCGTTAGGTTACGGGTACACTGGACAGGACTCGTCGGGAACTGACTAGTTGGTATTATACCTATCGTCAGTTATCAGTTCCCAGGTGACATGAGTACAGCTTAGTCCGCTGACTTGACACTGTCACTCCGCCTCGAGTGTGTTCCCACTGTACTTTGATCACTACCCTACCACGACTCAAAGGAGTCGTGCAAACAGGTAGTGGTTGGGTGCAGTCCCGAAGCACTTGGAGGCAGTGACGGTTAGACAGGATTCGTCTCTCCCGGTATTGGGGGTTGACATCGCGCTGTGTCTAGGAGAGCCATTACACGAGTAGTCCCTGGCCAGGGCAAACGAGATATACTGGTAGGTTTCCAGTGTTATCTCAGGGTGTTTTGGGCTTCGCTCCGGCACGACTTGTACCGCTATTGGGGGACTGACGTTTACCGCCCCCTAGGCCCGCCATGCGATGTATCAGACGAACAGACCGGACTGTACGGAGAATGTCACACTCAGGCTCAGTAGGAGTTCAGATGGGTTTCGCCTCGTCGGTCTTCTTGTCGGCATTACCTGGGGACCGTTACGCACAGCTAGTGCCGCTTGCGGTCTGTGGTTAAACCCACTGCCAGCGTAGTGTCGAGTCTTTAGAGTCCCACACAGAAAGCTTTTCGCCTTTAGGCAAAAGAGTAGAGGTCGCATGGTATTGCGACAGGTCACATGGTTTTGCGACAGGGTTCGGTCACATCCGTGCACTTGTGCACGTATGGTGTCCGAACAGTTTACACTAGCGGGCTTTGGTTTAAGCCAGATCCTAGTGTACCTTTTGGGATTGGATTTATCCAGTGTGCATTCGTGTTCCTCGGAACGCGGATGCGGGTGTGTATGCACAGTTGACAGGGAGGCAGAGGCAGCGGATTCTCATTAGGGTTGTTGACTGTTGACCGTTGACTATTTGACTTTTTGCTCAACCCTAATGAGAATATGATATGTGATTAACTATTATACTAATTAAGTATTATGGTGACATGGTTGTTGACTTTTGTTGACTTTGTTGACTTGTTGACTTTTGTTGACTTGTTGACTTTGTTGACCGGTTGACTAGGCTTGACTAGTTGACCATCATGATAACCATAGCCATCATTTCATGGCAAAGACTTTTTCTTGCTTGTTCATTTGTGTAAAATGAGTGCATGAAATGATATGGTTGTGGTTGCTTCAACCATCACATAAGACTTTTGTTAGTATGATGAGTTATGATTGCTTTGGATTATGAGAGGGTGAAAGACAAAAGAGAGCCTCATTCTTTCTTGCTCATTCTCTCTCTTGTTCTTGAGCTCTCCTCTTGCTCTCACCCTCAACCTCTTCCTCCCTCTCTTGATTCTATGGTTCTCTTGTCTCATGAGTTGAGAATCAAGAACCATAGATAAAATCCCATTCTATTTCTTCTCTACTCATTCTAGTTCACTAGGTTTAGCAAACCAAGTGAACTAGTTTCTTCAAAGAACGAAGAAGGAGCTAAAGGTTGGAGCTTTCAGGTGGATCTATCTTCGGCGTACGGAGACGACGAGAAGAAGCCATCGGACCACCATCGGAGCTTTGAAGACGAAGGAGTTCAAGACAAGCAAGGTATAACCCCCTAACCGAGTAGCTAGAAACTCATAGTTAGGATGTTAGATAGATGTTTAACCAAGATCCGGGTTTTAGGTCCATGTTACCATCTTTAAGAAAATCGTTTTTTACCAAATTCCGCATTCCCGAAAGTACCGGGAGAGGTAGCATGGACTTACAACGGCCACCTGCGTATTGAGCGATCAGAAGATCAACGAGCAAGCCTGCTCACACTCCTGTGAATCCAATCAGTAACATTTACCGCACAGTCCGGTCTGTTCGTCTGATATGTCGCATATCTTGCCTAGGGGTGGTGAACGTCAGACCCCAGTAGCTTGATAAGTCATGCCCATGTAAGGTCCATAACAAGCGTGAAACTACTGATAACACTTACCAGTAAATCACAACAACCCTGGCCAGGGATTTCCAGTTATGGCCAGTCGAGCATAGCGCAACATCAACCCCCCAATACCGGGAGAGACGAATTCCCTCCTATCGCTCATTGCCTCCATATGAATCGGGACTGTACCCAAAAACCTACTGTTTGCACGACAGTAGAGCCGTGGTAGGGTGGAAATCAAAGCACAGTGGGAGACACACAAGACTCTATAACGATCTCGGGTCAACAGACTAAGCTGTACCAGTGTCACCAGAGAACTGCCATCTGACGTGAGGTATAATACCATCTGGGAGTTCTCGGTGAGTCCGTTCAGTGTACCCAGTCTCCACTGAGCACCCGCCTACCATCTCTGATGTCAAACACCAATGGACATGGGATCATCCATCGCTCGTCACATGGGTCGAGAAGATATACGCTAGTCTACTCTGGAATATCGATGTCCTGTCTCGATATTCCCACGACTAGGAACATTGAAGGATGTACTCATGGACTACCCAGGCCCCACTAGTATGATCTACATCATAATCCTGCAAGTTGAGTACACATCCTAAGGGATTTATCAACATGTAACAGAGAGACAGTAAGTATACATGTTAAGATAAAGAGCAACCAGATAGCGTACCATCATGTCGAGCAAGAAAGTCCTACCAATATATGTCCCAGCATCCACTACAATATACATCTTATGTACAGTAATGGCCTTTAGGGCATACATATAACTAACAATCTCCCACTTGCACTAGGGCTATCTATAGCAGTGGTTATAGTATCTCATACTCAACCATCCCATAAAACTCTCTCTCTGGGAAAATGCCTTTGTGAGTGGATCCGCCGTGTTGTCCTCTGAGTCTACTTTCCTAACCTCGATCACCCTGGAGATCTACTATCTCCATGATCAGGTGATGCTGCCGCAGAATATGTCTGGGTCACTGATGGGACCGGGGTTCCTGGGCCAAAGCCACACTTGCATTGTCACACAATGGTAGGAACCTAGTTCATCTCATGAACCAATATACACCCAAACTGCCTCTTTCGTAGTATCTTTTATAGCGATGTTACCAGCCTTTATCGTCTAGTTTGCCACGGTATCTAGTTTGGAACTCTTCCAACATACCGTCCTACCACTGAGGGTAAAGACAATGCCTGTGACTGATATTCAGTCGACCTTACCACCCTGGAACCATTCCAGCGATTCTCCCTAGGATCGATTGATACCATCTCACTACACCTAGTGAGAATCCTAATATCCATTTAGATCGATCTCATAGATCCAAAACCCAGGATTTAGGAGGTATCACTTTGATCCCATATGGAGAATCCATGTGATAAGAGGAGATTGACCGAGCGTAGCATAGGAAACTCTTTCCCTATCAAGAGTATGTCATCCACGCACAATACGAGGATTACCACCATACTCCCTACTACCCTTTTGTATATACAAGGTTCATCTACCATTTTGATGAAGTCAAACTCTTTGACTACCACATCAAAACAGATGTTCCAACTTCGCGATGCCTGCTTTATTTTGTAAAGCAACTTGCACACGTTTCCGCTGCTCCCACTGTATACAAAGCCCTCTGACTGTGTACTTATAGACGTTCTCTTCTAAATCAGTATTTAGAAAAATAGTCATGACACCCAACCACCAGATATCGTAGTCATGGTATGTAGCAATGTTAAGTAGGATCTGGATGGACTTAAGCATAGCCACTGGAAAAGGTTTCATCATTATCCACGCCTGGTCGATGACGAAAACCATTAACAAGTCTAGCTTTGAAAGTCTCAATTTTTCCATCTACACCAAGTAATCTTCTCAAGATATACTTTCTCCTGATGGGGATTCAACCCTTCAGATATAGCATCCAAAGTCCATACTTTGTTGGTGTACATGGATTCCATCTCAGATCGCTAAGCATCCAGCCATTCTTACAGAGTCCCTACTCTCGATGGCCTGCTCGAAACTAGTTGGGTCATCATCTCATGATTCATTCCTCGCTCCCACTGTCATCGAGAAACCGGAGTATCTCTCACGCGGATGAGGAACCCTACCAGATCGGCGGAGAGGCTGAGGTTCGTCGGGGACTATTGAATCCTTTGGTTCTGTCAAATCATCAACTGTAGTTTGTATAGCTGGAACTCCTTCCAGTTCTACAGAACTGACCTTGCCTTGATCTTGTCCGGATTTTGCTTTTGTCATAGGCCGGACAATCCCAAATCTTAACTTACTTAAGAGATGGGCTCTTCCCATACCATATCTCATATGGAGTGGTAGGCATTGATTTGATTGGAATCTAATTCAATAGGTATGCAGCTTCTCAAGTGCACAACCCCCAAAAGGAAATAGGTAACTCAGTAGTACTCATCATAGAGCGCGCCATATCTCATAGGGTGCGATTGCTCCACCCCGATACACCGTTGTGCTGTGGTGTATTCAGAGGAGTAACACCGAGAGAGAATCTCATTCTCCTTTAGAATAGTCCAAGAATTCCATGCACAAGTATTCTCCTCCCCGATCTCATCATAGGACATAATACTTATACCTGTATTGGATCTCTACTTCTGACTTATATTCTTTGAATTACTCAAAAGCTTCAGACATGTGTTTCAACAGGAACATATGTCCGAATCTTGAGAGATCATCAGTGAATGTAAGGAAGTATAAAGAACCAGTCCTGGCATATGTAGACTGGGGACCTTCATACATCACTATGTATCAGTCCCAAGAGTTCACTAACTTTTTCTCTATTTCGAGTAAATAGAGCTATGATCATCTTATCTTTGTGACATGACTGGCAAGTTTCACAAGATGTAATTCAAACTGATTTAAATATGAATCTAATATGTAACTTCGCTAGTCGGGTCGCATTGATATGACCCAGTCTACAATGCCTCAAGAAGAATTCGTTCATTTCTGAACTCTTCCTCTCGTGTGTGCTCTGTATACTAAGAACTGTAGTTTGATTTAGAACGTCAATGCTTTTAGATAACGTACCTGAACCGATCAACTCTTGATATAGGAAATGTTCAAAACATTATCCAACAATACAAAATTATATCCTTCTTTAGTAAACAAAGAGAATGATATGATGTTGTATATCAGGTTCGGTATCTAATAACATTCGTTCAGAATCAGTGTATTTAGTAATACAGGGTGATAATTGCCAACACTTTGGCTGCAACAATTGCACCGTTTCCAAATTTTGAAATTTATCACCCGTTCTCAGTTCCCTACCTATCTGTAGCCCATGTAACAGATTACATATGCGGGATCCTGATCCGGTATCAAATACCCAGGACGCAGAGGATACTGAGAAATAGTTCTTTGTAATGAACGCACCCGAAGGAGATGCATCTCATGCACTTTCTTCGTTTGGGCAGCATGGGAATCCTGGTATTCCCCTATTTCCTGCTCGGTCTTATAACAATTATAAGTTGGAGGGGGACCAACGTTCCCTAGCTCAGTATAACAAGCGGATTCGGTCAATACATCCATATTATTATCTTGATTAAGGCGTGACATGGTTGATACCTGGAGAGAGAGAGAGAAGAAAACACTTTGCGTGCGCTCTTGCAAGATTAGATTGGTTATATATTTTATCTAATCAGGATGGCTCCCACTATTTTTATCAAATCCTCCTTCAAACCCTAAAAGGAAAGACTAGCCGGGATTAATTACACTCTACAAGTTCGCCAATCTTTCAGCCAGGCCAGTGACGGTATTTTGAGGGAGGTTCCCCGTGCTTTCGCACGGACCTAATTAAAATAAACCTCGTTTTCCCAGGGGCATAACCCCGTTGACACCTTTCTAGACACCTACTTGATCGGCTAATTGTAAAGTGCAAAACTTTCCCAGGAGTAACAATTACTCCCAGTGGGTATCAGGATCCAACTATCATATAGAAGTTATGCAATCTCATTGCAAATTTCAACACTTGAAACTCCCGATAAAGGTTTTTACCCCTAGTACTTATGACCTTAACTATGGTCAACAAATCATAAGCACTAGTCAAGCTCTAGCCGTCATTTCATGATTAATTAGACCCACCCACATGACCCTTAACTAAGGTCAACAACGTCACGCGACTGTCCTAACTAATCGTAACATATGCGGTGTAGGAAGATATCACTTAGCTACCGTACACTGTGCCTTGACTATGGTCAACAAACACAGCAAGAATACTATGTACTCTACTTCCTAAAATGACGGAGGGTTGCAGATGGTTTTTAAGAAAACCTTTAACGCTTTGAACTTGATCTCGTTGCAGAATCAAATGGTTTTAAATGGAGTGTTTTTTAGGCTTTTGCTAGTTTCGCTAAAGAGGTCTTTCCCGGTGAAGGGATCTCGGCTCTTTCCTCGTCGAATGAGGTGTAGGATATTCACAATACCACTATGCAAAGCAAGAACTAGAAAAGCAATCAAAAGACAAACCGAAGGTTGTAGCATCTGCTAGTTATTGCTAAAGATGTCACTCCCGGTGAAGGGATCTCAGCTCTTTCCTTATCGAATAAGGTGCTAGATGTTCTACAAGGAACACCGCTATGCAAAGCAACAACTAGATCTACCTAATTTTTGAAATTCGATTCCACAACATCTTTTAGGTTTATTTTCTTTCATTAATCTCATTAATGAATGTCCCATCATTTAAGTCCACCTAAACATCACAGATAAATACAACGTACACTTATGCCATCCGCATTCGCCTCGATGTCCCGTCTGCACCGTTAGGTTAGGTAACTAACGGCAGAGCGGGGCAGGGCTAGCGCGGGTGTAAAACATAAGCAACGTTTATACAATATATCATATATACTATATACAGTATATATCTGAACATATCACATGATCACATCACAGATAACGCAGCAGAAAACATCATATGAAATATTGGATATACTAGGACGTCCGTGTTTTATTTTGAGCCCGTATAAAACACGAATTTCACGGTCGTGATGAATAGCCAATTCCACACCCCTAGACCCCTACGAGAGCGGCAAGCAACCCTACCAATTCTAGAGTTAGAAGACTCGGACTCGACTCCTCGAGATGGTCTCCCACTGACCCTAGAACCCGATTACTTGTGCTTCCCTCCTTGGGTCTATCCTAATGCGGAAAATTAAATAATATACAATGGTGACATCATCCTCAACCCGGAAGTGCCCCAATAAAAGAATATTACATACAAGTTTTTACATGAATGAAAAAGAAAAACTCTCATCTCACATAAAAACCCCGGGCTATTCAAACACGAGATCCAATATAACATATCCAGCAACACATAACATCACATGTCATCAACATAAGTAAGTATGCATACGCCGATTGTCGTCGATGTATAGCAATGAAAACCGGCGATACAACTACATACTACCCTTACGGTCACAGAAAAGAAAGTGTAAAACTACAACAGTTGGAATCCGCAAACTCTTTAGACATCGCATGCCTAACCAAATGAATTCCTTAGACATCGCATGCCTAACAATTATAAACCCCGCATTTTAGTCTCATTATCGAAAACTCTTTTCAATATCAAGTCGGGCAATTCAACAAGATTCCCGACATCCTGATCGAATGCTCGTCGCAAACTTTAGTAGACGGACGCACCCCTGGATGCCGTCGATGAAGTGCACTAAGGCGGAACACCGCTGCCGCGAGCACCCGAACGGATGCTTTTGACGATGGGGTTCTCCTACAGTCACTTGGTCGGGGCTATGGGGCGTGGCTGTCTATTAAGTTTACCGGCAAGTATCCGCGTACGCTACGTGATTGCGATGGACTTTTGATCACATCAAAATTTCGTGGCAACTGATCATATGAGACCGAACTGCTAGATTTATAACATTCAAATTAGTTATCTCATAACGACTTGTGGATTCCAAATATTGTATCACATTCCAGATAAATAGATAATGTTAAACTTTCCGATCGAATAATCAAACACCCAAGTTTTCCCAAATAGCTCAACACTTGAAATAAGTTTAAAAACATCCATTTCATGCCACAGTACCAACGGTCCAGCCGTAGAAGGGTCAAGCCAACGCCTCACATGTGGCACGCCGTACTGCCCCAAACCCTAAGGTTCAAAAGGCAGTTCAAGACGGTCACATAATCGAATTAAGGTTTGTTTTCTTCTAGAGGGTCCATCGCGTTACTTGCACGACTTAGAACGTTCTTAAACTACGGAAAAATCCAACACTTGGAAATTTTCCAGCAGGGGAAAAAGTGAGATATTGATATCCGGTCGAACTTTTTAACACGATCTAAAATTACCCGGAAACACACATAGACGAAGTTAAACTTCCTGATCGAGTCAACGAACTCCCAATACAACTCAGAAAACTCAACTCTTGAGTATAATTTAAAAATACCCAAAAAACACAGGAATTACATAAGGACATTACTGTGCAAACAGTGAAGCAAGAGGCTACAATATGGCCGCGGAACCGCCGCGCAACCTAGGGTAAGGCCGCGGTTCCACGGCGCCTTGATTGAATTGGGGGCACGTGCTGCACAGTAATTCCTAGAAAACCCTGCTGATTTTTTTGAGCATTTTTAATTAGGAAAATCCACAGTTTTAAAAAATGTACAGAGAAAGGTATAGATTAGGGTTTCGGGGTTCGATCAGATTTCTAACTTCGTCTACACTTCGCCTAAAGCTCTAGCTAGGCTTTGATACCACTGTAGGGTTCCTGGGCACTCTAACAAGGTTCTACAAGGCATCAACCATGCCCGATTCAAAAATAGACGTGCCGAACAACCCTAATCTAGATCGTTTACTAGAGATAAGGAGAAAACTAGCAAGCAAACTACTTTGCTACTAAGTGAAAGGGATTAGAAGCTTTGCAGATCCGGTCCTTCACTTCTAAAACTCCGTGTTGACATCCCTTCGCTGCGATCATCGGGATCCCGGACTCTAGCGATGGTTTCTTCGGAGAAATGAGCGGGCTAGGTCGTTGACTTCGAGGCCGAAGATGATCTACGTCGAGAAAACTCAAACTCAAGCTCCATCTTCACTAGGTCAAAAACTTTGTGAAGAGACCACACTAAACTAAATGGCAAGTAGTAGAGAATGATGAAATAGGAAATGGGTTCACTTTAGATTTGGATTTCTCACTCTAAATCTTCGCTTAAAATTTTCTAGCAAGCTTTTCTTCACTTGAAGAAGAGGAAGAAGAAGAAAAGAATAAGAATGAATTATTAGAAAAAGAATAATCAAGTGAAGTCTATCATATTGCAACCATGGGTGAGCAAACTTTTGTAGAGACTAAACCATAGTTAATTGTAATGGTTTGGTTAATGAATATCTTAATCTAGACAAAATGAGTGGACTTTGTCAAAGTTGTTTCAAGCTCAATGAAGCTTCAAGCCATGACAAAAGAAGCCACCATTTTGAATAATTATGATAAATAAAAACCTAAATTACAATTAACATGGTGTATGTCACACACCCACCCATGTTTGCATGTATCATCAATCATGATGCAAAATAGTGCACAAACATATATCACATATACAACTTGTGCACATCAAGTGAGAAAATCAATCTTAAGTGAACCAATACTAGTTAATGTAAAGTAATATATCAAATATATAATTATACATTAAATCATTAAATCAACACTTGATTTAACTATCCGGTCATATCGCATATAACCGACTAATATCTAGTGTATCAATATATCGAATCAACACTTGATTCGGTAACCCGGCTATATCTCATATAACCGTCCGATGATACAAATCGCGAGAATAGAATTCAGTATCACATACTGGTATTATTCTCGGTCCCGCACATATTTCATATGCACTCCTATTTCATTTCGCTTGAGCCAGGAAACCTCTGTGTAGGACTCTAAAGACTCGTTAATACGCCGGCAGTAGGTGGTGATCATATCAATCACCCATAAGCCGCAAGCGGTCTTCTAAACGTAACGGCCACCTGGGTATTGAGCGATCAGAAGATCAACGAGCAAGCCTGCTCACACTCCTGTGAATCCAATCAGTAACACTTACCGCACAATCCGGTCTGTTCGTCTGATATGTCGCATATCTCGCCTAGGGGTGGTAAACATCAGACCCAGTAGCTTGATAAGTCATGCCGATGTAAGGTCCATAACAAGCGTGAAACTACTGATAACACTTACCAGTAAATCACAGCAACCCTGGCCAGGGATTTCCAGTTATGGCCAGTCGAGCATAGCGCAACATCAACCCCCCAATACCGGGAGAGACGAATCCCCTCCTATCGCTCATTGCCTCCATGTGAATCGGGACTGTACCCAAAAACCACCTGTTTGCATGACTCAGTAGAGCCGTGGTAGGGTAGAAATCAAAGCACAGTGGGAGACACACAAGACTTTATGACGATCTCGGGTCAACAGACTAAGCTGTACCAGTGTCACCAGAGAACTGCTATCTGACGCGAGGTATAATACCATCTGGGAGTTCTCGGCGAGTCCGTTCAGTGTACCCAGTCTCCACTGAGCACCCGCATACCATCTATGATGTCAAACACCAATGGACATGGGATCATCCATCACCCATCACATGGGTCGAGAAGATATACGCTAGTCTACTCTGGAATATCGATGCCCTGTCTTGATATTCCCACAACTAGGAACATTGAAGGATGTACTCATGGACTACCCAGGCCCCACTAGTATGATCTACATCATAGTCTTGCAAGTTGAGTACACATCCTAAGGGCTTTATCAACATGTAACAGAGAGACAGTAAGTATACATGTTAAGATAAAGAGCAACCAGATAGCGTACTATCATGTCGAGCAAGAAAGTCCTACCTATATATGTCTCAGCATCCACTACAATATACATCTTATGTAAAGTAATGGCCTCTAGGGCATACATGCAACTAACATTTCTAGCATGGCTCTGATACCACTGCAGGGTTACTTAGGACGGTAGCAAGGTTTCGGGAGGTATCCTCCATGCCAAATTCAAAAATTTGCCATTCTAGCTAACCCTAACTAAGAATCGTTAACTAGAAATGTAAATGCAAACAGTTTTGCAAGTATAGTGAGCAAGGAATACAACCTTTGTAGACCGGTCCTTCACTTCCTTAGCTCCATGTAGTAGTCCCCTCGCAGCGATCGTGAACTTCGGACTCTAGAGAGGCTCCCATGAAGAAACGAACATGCTTGCTTTGAAGTCTTCGAGGCCGAAGATGATCTACGTCGAGGAGACACTAACTCAAGCTATCTCTTCACTAATTGTGGAATTAGTGAAGAAAACACCCTATACTAAATGGCAAATAGTAGAGGATGATGAAGTAGGAAGTTGGCTCACTTTAGATTTCATTTTCTCACATTTTTTCATCACAAACTCAAACCCTAGAAAACTCTTTTCTTTTTGAGCTCATGAAGAAGATGAAGAATAATCAAGAGAGAATGAGAGTGAGGTTAGAATTGCAATCATGGGTGAGTTAGTGTCATGGCTAACTCATATAGAGAATAAATTAAGGGCAAGGGTTAAGGTTGGGTTAACAAATATTTTAAGGAATAACAAAAGAGTGGACTTTGTCAATGTTTCTACAAGCTTCATCCAAGCTTGAAAACATTGACTAAGTCTTTATTCTTTTGTGATAACTTAAGTAATAAATAAAACCCTAGCATGGTATAAGTCTCATACACCCTTGTTGCAAGTATAACCTAACATGACACAACAATATATATCACATATATATTTTCTATACAAAGAAAACAATACATATATCACATATATGCAAAGTATCATCAAGTGAGAAAAATGAATACTTAAGTGAGCTAATATTAGTTAATGCAATGTAATATATCAAATATATAATTATACATTAAATTATTAAATAACTCTTGATTTAATAATCCGGCTATATCACATATAACCGACTAATATCATGTGTAACAACTCATCGAATCAACACTTGATCCGATAACCCGGCTATATCGCATATAACCGACCGATATCACAAATCGCGAGAATAGAATACAGTATCACATATCGGTCCCGCACATATCACATATGTTCTCCTACTCCATTTCGCTTGAGCTAGGAAACCTCTGTGTAGGACTCTAAAGACTCGTCAATACGCCGACAGTAGGTGATGATCATATCAAACACCCCAAGCCGCAAGCAGACTGCTAAACGTAACGGCCACCCGGGTTTTGAGCGCTCAGAAGATCAACAAGCAAGCTTGCTCACACTCCTGCGAATCCAATCAGTAACCCTACCGTACAGTCCGGTCTCTTCGTCTGATATGTCGCATATCTCGTCTAGGGATGGTAAACGTCAGACCCCAGTAACTCGATAAGTCATGCCGATGTGAGGCTCATAACGGGTCGAGAAACTACTGATAACACTTACCAGTATATCTCTGAACCAGCCATGGCCACAGACTTCCTGTTATAGCCAATCGAGCACAGTGCAACATCAACTCCCAATACCGGGAGAGACGAAACCCCTCTTATCGCTCATTGCCTCCATGTGATTTGGGACTGTACCCAAAAGCCACTATTTTACATGTTCTCTTGAACGTGGTAAGGTGGAAATCAAAGCACAGTGGGAATCATACAAGACTCTATGACAATCTCGGGTCTACATACTAACCTGTACCGGTGTCACCAGAGAACTGCCATCTGACGTGAGGTATAATACTATCTGGGAGTTCTCGGCGAGTCCGTCCAGTGTACCCAGTCTCCACTGAGCATCCATATACTATCTCTGATATCAAACACCAATGAATATGGGATCATCCATCGCCCATCTACATGGGTCGAGAAGCTATACGCTAGTCTACTCTGGTATATCGATGCCTTATCTCGATACACCCACGACTAGGATCATTTGAAGGATGTACATAGCGACTACTCTGTCCCCACTAGTATGATCTGTATCATAGTCCTGGTAGTCAAGTACTCATCCTAAGGGCTTTATCAACATGTAACATAGAGTCAATCAGAGTACATGTTAAGATAAAGAGCAACCAGATAGCATATTATCATATTGAGCAAGAAAGTCCTCCATATAAATGTCCAAGCATCCACTATAATATACATCGTATGTATAGTAATGGCCTCTAGGGCATACATATAACTAACAATACTCATGCGATCCTTTTCCAAATCAGTCTTGGAAGGCATCACTTTGGAGAGGGTGATCCCGTGACAAGCCGGTAGATTACCGCGCTTAGAATCTTCCATACTAAATCTTTTGAGTATGGTGTCAATGTACCTGGACTGTGAAAGTCCCAACATCCTATTAGATCTATCACGATAGATCTGGATCCCCAGAATGTACGAGGCATCACCCAGGTATTTCATGGAGAACTTCTGTGACAAAAATCCTTTGACTAATTGTAGCATATGAAAGCCATTTCCTATCAGGAGAATTTCATCCGCATACAAGATGAGGAATACTATAGTTTTTGTTACAATCTTACTATAAATACATGGTTGATATGGATTTTTGATAAATTCAAATTCTTTGACCGTCTCATCAAAACAGATGTTCTAACTCCGCGATGCCTGCTTTAATCCATAAATGGATTTAAGCAACTTGCACATTCTTTCGCTGCTCCCACTCTCTATGAAACCCTCTGGTTGATCCATATAAACACGCTCTTCCAAATTTTCATTCAGAAATGCGGTCTTTACGTCCATCTTCAAAATTTCATAATCATGGAAGGCAGCAATGGAAAGTAGGATCCAAATGGATTTAAGCATAGCCACTGGAGAAAAGGTTTCATCATAGTCCAAGCCAGGCCTTTGACGAAAACCTTTTGCTACAAGTCTAGTCTTATAGGTTTCAACCTGTCTATCTGCACCAATTTTCTTTCTTAAGATCTATTTTCAGCTTACGGGTTTTATTCTTGAGGTGCAATGTACAAAGTCTAAATTTTGTTGGTCTACATGGACTCCATTTCGGTCCGCATTGCATCCAGCCATTTTACCGAGTCTCTGCTCTGAATGGCTTGCTGGAAGCTAGTTGGCTCATCATCGTCGATGATGCAATCCTTTCTATCCCCGTCTATGAGAAAACCGTAGTATCTCTCGGGCGGATAAGACTACCTACTAGATCCGCGGAGTGGCCCAGGGACATCCGGTTCTAATGAAACTTCTGGTTCCACCATGCTTTCAGTAATAGTTTGTGGTTCTGGAATTTCTTCCAGTTCTATTGTGCTCCCACTTATTTCTTTTTCAAGAAGTTGAGTCTCCAGAAAGTGGGCATGCCGAGAAACAAAAACCTTTTGTTTCTCTGCGTAATAGAAAAGATACCTCCTGGAATTCTTTGGGTATCACACAAACTTACACAGTACTGATCGTGCCTTGAGCTTGTCTGTATGCTGCTTTTTGACAAAACCTAGACATCCCCATATCTTAAGATACTTAAGATTGGGATTCTTCTCACTCTACATTTCATATGGTGTGGTAGGCACTGACTTAGTAGGATCTTTGTTTAAAAGATATGCAGCACATTCTAGTGTATAACCCCAGAAGGATTGCGGTAACTTAACATTACTCATCATGGAACGTACTTTATCCAGTAAGGTGCGGTTCCGCTTTTCTGATACAACGTTGTGTTGAGGTGTGTATGGGGGAGTAAGCTGAGAGAGAGCTCCATTCTCTTTTAAATAATCCAGGAACTTAGCATTTAAGTATTCACCACCTCGATCAGATCAAAGTGTCTTGATACTTTTGCCTGTTTGTTTTTCAACTTCATTCTTGTATTTCTGGAATTTCTCAAAGGCCATGGATTTATATTTCATCAAGAATACATGTCCATACTTTGAGAAATCATCCGTAAAAATAATGAAGTAGGAATAACCACTTCATGCATGTATAGACATTGGACCACACACATTGCTGTATATAAGTCCTAAGAGCTCGGTGGCTCTTACTCCGTGTCTAGTGATTGGAGACTTTGTCATCTTTCTTTTGAGACATGATTGACAAGTTGCATAAGACAGATATTCAAACGGATCTAAATATCCCTCTCTATATAATTTCGTTAACCGTATTTTATTGATATGACCTAGTCTACAATGCCATAAGAAATCTTGATTTAATTCTGGACTCTTTCTTTTGAGTGAGTTCTGGACATTGAAAACCTTGTGTTGATTTAATACTTATATACCGTTGTCTAGTGTACCTGACCTAATTAAGGCATGACTAAGGTGAATGTTTATAACATCGCTTACAAATGTAAAATCATAACCTTTTTTAGATTGTAAAGATACAAAGATGATATTACATGTCAAACTAGATATGCAAAAACAGTTACGCAAAACGAAAATGTGTCCACTTATCAATCCTAGGTGATATTCCTCTAAAGAAACAGCATCCACGCTTGCTCCGTTAGCAACCCTAAGGGTCATATCATCTGCCTTTATAACTCTACGGTTTCTCAGTGCCTGCAATGAATTGCAGATATGAGATCCTGAACCGGTATCCAATACTCAGGATGTAGAGTTGATTGACAGACAATTTTCAATCATAAACACACCTGAAGCCGAAACCACAACTTGCTTCGAATCCTGGTTCTTGGCTTTCCAAGCCCTGCAGTCCTTCTTCCAATGACATTTCTGTGACAATAGAAACATTCCTCTTTCCTTACCATCGTCCCCAAAACTTTTGCCTTGCTCTTTCCTTGTACCTTATTGACACCACCTTTCGGCTTGGTTTGGGCCTTCTTCTTCTTCCCTTTGTCTTTCGCCTTGGATCTAGAGGAAGAAGATTCCCCAATAAGCAGAGTGGGTGTCTCCCTGGTTTTTCTTTAGGGTGCCTTCTGCACTCCTCAACATGTTGAGGAGTTCTGGAAGTGTAACTTCCTTCCCTTGAATATTAAAATTGAATATAAACTGGGCATAGGTAAAGGGGATGGACTGTAGAATCAAGTCCATATACAACTCGTTCTCCAACGTGGTCCCAAGGTCCGCGAGCTCTTCAATATAGCTGGTCATCTTAAGGATGTGGTCCCCTATAGATGACCTAATAGCCAACCTTGCCTGAAATAATTTCTTCGAGGTCTCGTATCTTGCGATACGAGATTGCTCTCCACATAAATATTTGGTATGGAGGAAGATGGAAGCTAAGTCCATCTTCTCGTGCCACCTTTGGTGTTCATTATCCATTGAGGACAGCATGAGACACTTGGTTTTCGCATAGTCTATTTCATATGTCTTACGGATTTCAATATCCGCGATGGTGGAATCTGGACCTGGGACGGCGGGGGCTTTAGTAGTAAGGAGGTAGCCCAGCTTGTCATAGGTAAGGGCCATCTAGACATTCCTTAGCCAATCATTATAGTTTGGCCCCGTCAATATATTTTTTATCTAGTAGTAACTTAAGCTCGGTCATTTTGGCCACGGCAATTAGGAAAGAGAAGAAATACTCAGCATGATGCTCTTGCAAGTTTAGATTGGTTATTAATTTATCTAAACAGGATGGCTCCCACTGTTTCCTCAAATCCTTCTTCAAATTATAAAAGATGAATTAGTCGGGATTAATCGCACCCTACAATTCTTGTTTAACCTTTCGTCCAGGCCAGTGTCGGTGCTTCAAGGGATGTTTTACAACGCTTTTGCGAAGTTCCTTAATTAAATAACCTCTTTTCCCAAGAGGCGTAGCCCCGCTAACACCGTTTTAGACATCTGCTTGGTTTATAGCATTGATTGCAAAATAAAATATTCTCCCGAGGAGTAATAAAACTCACAGTAGGATCGGAATCCAACTATCATTGTATGACAACTTTGAAGGAATCTTACCAAAATCATCACACTCCAGATGGTATGCAAAACTAGCAAGTTTCCTTTTCCTTTTAAACTCCCGATGTGGACTTTTGCCCCAGGCGCTTATGACCTTGACAAAGGCCAAAATATCATAAGACACAAGTCATGTTCTACCCATCATTGTCCAGGTTAATTTGAACCCATTCGTACAAACCTTGACGAAAGCCAAAATAGATGTACGCCTGTCCCAGATTAACGCATCTATCTATACTATAGATAAATACCCAGCAGCTACCAATCACTATGCCTTGGAGAAGGTCAAAATACAAAGCTTGAATACTACTGAATACCCATCTGAAATGACGGAGGGCTACGGCTGGTTTTGGCGAAAACCGTGAACATAATGAACTTGATATAGTCGAAAGAACCATGATAGCTTTTAAAAGGAGTGGTTTAGGCTCCGCATTTAAAAGTTATTTTTAAATAAAACCGAGTGGTTTTTAAATTGTTCCAACAATTTAATTTTGGTTTGTTTTCTTTGCATTAAACAATATTAATGTTGTCCCATCATTTAACCCTATCATTGCAGAAAGAAACGAAAATAGAACGTACGCTTATGTCATCTGTATTCACCACGTGGCCCCGTCATGCACCGTTAGGTTACTTAGCTAACGGCAGAGCGGAGGCAAGGCTAGCGCGGGTGCAAAACATAAGCAACGTTTATTATATATAATCTATATATATATAGTCATTCATCTCATGCAATAATAGCCATTCCAGATCACAGATCACACACAAGTAACATAGATGGATATATTGGATATACTAGGATTTCCATGTTTTGTTTTAGTCTAGAACGAAGAGAGGATTCCACGGTTGTGATGAATATCCAAACCCTCACACTAGACCCCTACGGGTGCGCCAAACTACCTGCCAAATCCCCAAAGTGAAGTAACCTCTCTCAATTAGATGAGTAGGCCACTCAGCACTTCAAGAACCCGGTAGTTTATGCACCCCACCTTTGGTCTATCCTAGGTCAAGAAAGAGTAAATGAAATAATACAACAGTGGCTACAACCTCAACACGGATGCGCCCCGCAAAAGAATATTACATCACCTTACAAATTACATGAATGAATAATGAAAAGAACACTCTTCTCACATCTCCCGGCTATTCAATCATGACGATCCAATACTTCATATCCACAAACCGCAAACACAAGATACTAGATATGTGCAACCCCTATTAATTGACATATAACAATTAGTCGACGTTTCGAAACACATATATGTACTTAAAGCGAATAAACGATGTTAAAATTTTGATTTAGAAAAACTCCGTATTGCCTAAGCACAAAGATAACGCAATATGAAATCTTGGCAAAATCAAACAATACCATAAATCATAAATCCAAGAGTACAAAACACCACAAGAAACACGAGACACAAGTCCACAGTAGAACCGGCCATGGCGGGAAAAATGCCATTTCTGGCGGTTTTCTCTTGGAGTTTGGGCCTCGTTTTTCTTTGGTGTTCTAGTTACTTTATGCGGAGCATTCTGCACTTGTTTAAAAAAATTTAGAAGCCCTTTTAAAATTGACAGAAACTTGGATATAGGTTTTATCGTTTCGGAGTTGTTTCGGTTTCGAAACTCTAAACTATGTCTATTCAGTTAGTTAAGTGTTTGGGTAGGCTCTGATACCAGTGTAAGTATATATGTGCTCCTTGCCGTATCAACTATGGCTATGCGGAATCAAATCTTTAAAACTTGAGCACAATACACTAAAATTCCAAGGATACAAGCCCAAACACTAAACTAAACAAACTCTAACTAGAGTTTTAACTACTCGGTTGAAATTACAACCTTTGTAGACGGTCTTTCGGGTCTTGAAAGTTGACTCCTCAAGCTCCTTGGGTTGATGGTACGAGCTCTCGAAGCCGATCTTCCGTGTCAAAGACGATCCATCCGAGGATGCCGATTCAAGCGATAGTTTCGTCCGAAGCAACTAAAGATCAAGTCTTGCTAAGACAAGATACATAGAGTGGTGTAGTTTGTGAAAATAAATGCTCTATTTTAATCCTCACAGCTCAAGAGAGAGGATTGAGGAAGAAGATGAAGATGGTAGCAACTATAGAAAATTCTCAGTTGAAAAATATCAACCATGCTATGAAAAATATCTCACACGCTCTCTCTCTCTCTTATCTATTCATCACAAACAAAAGAAGTGGTCGTAGGGTTACTAGGCACTCTTAGAAGGATCTATAAGGCATCAACCATGCCCGATTTTGAATATAGACGTGCCGAACAACCTAAAGCGAGGATCTTTGCTAGATAATTATGGTTTAACATGCAAGTAAATATCTTTACAACTAAGAGTGAGGGATTACAACCTTTGTAGTCCGCTGCTTCGCTTCATAAGCTCCAAATAGAAGTCCCTTCACCGCGATCCATGATCTCCCGGACTCAAGAGAGGCTCTACAACCCGAATGATCCATGCTTGCTTGTAGTCTTCCTTTTCAAAGATGATCTAGCTTGAAGTTTCTTTAACTCAAGCTCTCACTCACTAATGAGGTGAACACCCTAATCTAATTGGCTAGATTAGATGAGGATGATGAAGTAGGATTTATGCTCTCTTTTATTATCAAATTCTCACACTAATCCATCACAAAATAAAAACCTAGAAAGCTTTTGTGAGCTCAAGGAAGAAGAAGAAGAAGAATGAAATTCCTTTTCTGATGAATAATGAAATTGTCATGATAATTACAAATGCAACCATGGTTGATAATAGAAAGGACTAAGCATTGTAGAGAGTTAACAAGGGTTAAGGGTTTGGGTTGGGTTTACAAATATCTCACAAAATATCAACACATAATATCTTTGCAAGAAACAAAAGAAAAGCTTCTAGAAGCTTCATGAAAGAACTAACCCAAATCAAACCCTAACCATGTTTAATCTCCACTAATCATGTTGCATTAGTAATTATAACATGTTACAATATTATATATCACATATATAATATATTTTTGTAACAAAAGAAAATAATACAATTAACATATATCGCATATATATCAATGTATTATCCGGTAAGAAAATGAATTAATAAAGCGAGCCAATATTAGATAATGTAATGTAATATATCACATATATAATTATACATTAAATTATTGAAACAACACTTGACCCGACAATCCGGCTATATCGAATATAATCGAATAATATTATCATGTACCGATTCATCGAATCAACACTTGATCCGATGAACCGGCTGATATCAAATATCGCCGGCCGGTATCATTTATCGAGAGAATAAAATACGGTATCTCATATAGTATTATTCTCGATCCCGCACATATCACATATGTGCTCCTACTCTGTTTTCCCTGAGTCAAGAAACCTCTGTGTAGGACTCTAAAGAATCGTCAATACGCCGGTACCAGGTGATGATCATATCAAACACCCACAAGCTGCAAGCGGTCAGCTAAACGTAACAGCCACCCAGGTATTGAGCGATCAGAAGATCAACAAGCAAGCCTGTACATTCTCCTGTGAATCCAATCAGTAACACTTCTGTACAGTCCGGTCTCTTCGTCTGATATGTTGCATATCTAGTCTAGGGGTGGTATACGTCAGACCCCAGTAACCGATAAGTCGTGTCGATGTGAGGCTTATAACAGGTCGAGAAACTACTGATAACACTTACCAGTAGCACTCTATAGCAACCCTGGCCAGGGACTTCCAGTTATAGCCAATCGAACACAGCACAACATCAACTCCCTATACCGGGAGAGACGAATCCCCTCCTATCGCTCATTGCCTCCATGTGATTCGGGACTGTACCCAAAAGCCGCCGTTTTTCACACCCTCTTGGCCGTGGTAAGGTGGAAATCAAAGCATAGTGGGAATCATACAAGACTCTATGACGATCTCGGGTCTACAGACTACCATGTACCAGTGTCACCGGAGAACTGCCATCTGACGTGAGGTATAATACCATCTGGGAGTTCTCGGCGAGTCCGTCCAGTGTACCCAGTCTCCACTGAGCACCCGTACACCATCCTTGATGTCAAACACCGATGGATATGTGATCATCCATCGCCCATCATATGGGTCAAGATGCGTATACGCCAGTCTACTCTGGTGTATCGATGCCCTCTCTCGATACACCCTCGACTAGGAACAGTTATAGGATGTACTCATTGACTACTCTGGCCCTACTAGTATGATCTCATCATAGTCCCAGTAGTCGAGTACATATCCTAAGGGCTTTATCAACATGTCAGAGTAAGACAGTAAACTAATATAAGTCAACATGTTAAGAAAAAGTGAAACAAAATAGCATACTATCATGACGAGCAAGAAAGTCCTCTCTATATATATCCAAGCATCCATTATAATATACATCATATGTACAACAATGGCCTCTAGGGCATATATATAACTAACAGTGGGTGGGCTTGGTGACTCACTAGGGTGAGTCACAAGCCTACACACTTCCATGTTAAATGATGAAGAAGAGAGAGAGAGAGAGAGAGAGAGAGAGAGAGAGTGTGTGTGTGCGCATAGCCACCTCACCATGATATACATACACATACAAATACTAGTATGTGTATAATTAAGTATACCAAAACTCGTATAAATACGTATACCATATTTCTACCAAAATACGAATACCGTATTTGTACCGAAAATACAAAATACGCATATTCATATTTAGAAAGAAAACATGTATTTGTATCAAAGCACAAATACCCATATTTATACAAATACACGTATTTGTATAAATACCGTATTCATATTAAAATACAAATACCCAAAAGAGAGCAATATAATACTAGTATCAAAACTGGCTGTCTTTCAAACCTACTAGTACTACAAAATCGTCCGATTAAAGCACGTGCATAAATGCATGTGTTCAATCGAACACCCCTGCATAAAACCATACTTAAACTACACCGTTTCGGCTGAACCAGGAAACCCTGTGTGTGGGACTCTAATGACTCAACAATACGCTGGTAGTGGGTTTAACCACAAGCATGGCAGTAGCACTAGCTGTACGTAACGGCTATCTAGGTATCTATCGAAGGGAAGATCGACACGATAACTCGTCTGAAAACTCTACTGAGCCTATAGGTGACATTCTCCGTACAGTCCTGTCTGTTCGTCTAAGAGTATCGCATATCGGGCTTAGGGGGTGGTAAATGTCAGACCCCTAATAGCACAATAAGTCGTGTCGGTGTGGAACCAAATACACCCTGAGAAACTATTGGTGTACCTACCAGTAAGTCTCACTTGCCCTGGCCAGAGACTTTGTGTATTGGCCAACCATACACAGCGCGATCTCAACACTCAATATCGAGAGAGATGAATCTCTTCTATCCCCTACTGCCTCCAAGTGCATCGGGACTGCACCTAACTACTACCTCTTTGCACGACTTATTTGAGCCGTGGTAGGGTAGTAATCTAAGTACAGTGGGAACACACTCGAGACGAATAGTGATGTCAAGTCAACGGACAAACTTGTACTCATGTCACCGGTGAACTGCTAACTCACGATAGGTATAATACCAACCAGCAATTCCCAGCGAGTCCATCCAGTGTAACTTATAACCCAATGAGCACCTATATACTATCTTTACTTCCATATACCAATGGCTGCGGGACAGGCCACCTCCCCTGACGGTGATAAGAAGCTTATACACTAGTCTACTCTAGAGTATCGATGCCCAGTCTCGATAATCCTACGACTAAGGACAACTTTAAGGATGTGCTTATAGACTACCCAGCTTCCACTAGTGTGACTTCCATTGAAAGTGTGTCTTAGCACCTCTACTAGGTTTCCACATGCATCAAGTATGCAATTTAAAAAAATCTAGAGGTCTAAGCTACACTAACCTAGAATCGAATTAGAGAATTAGGGTTTATAAGCATGTAAAAAAGTTTTACGCTAAGTGAATAGATAATACAACCTTTGTAGACCGGTCTTCACTTCTAAAACTCCAAGTAGTACTTCCAAAGCTCCAAGTAGTAGTCTCTAGAACTCTTTTTAGGCTCCACATGGTGAAAGGAACGAGCTTGCTACGTCGTCTTCGAGGCCGAAGATGATCCACCTTGAAGTTTCTCTAACTCAAGCTACCTCTTGACTAATAAGGAATTAGTGAAGCAAACAACCTAATCATTTGGGCTAGAAGAGAGTAGGTTGATGAAGTAGGAATTTTGCTCACTTTAGAAATCACTTTCTCTTTTTTCTTTCTTCAACTCAAGAAAATCTAGAGAGCTCTTAAGTGAAGAAGATGAACTAGGGTGTGGAAAAATATCTTAAGTCATGATAGAATGAGAGTTAACCATGGGCTAAAGATAATGGTTGGGATATAAAATATCTAGAGTAAAAAAAAAATTAGTGGGATGAGTCATGGCTTCTACATGCTTCTACAACCATCTTAAGCCATGCTCATTTCCACCTCATTTTTTATTTTCCTCTTAATAAATAATCGCATAAATAATCTTTAGTCTTGGTGTGAGTCTCATAGACCCATGTCCAATGTATCATCCACCATGACACAATATATAAATACATATATTAATATATATCACACATATATAAAATGTATTTCAAAGAGAAGAAAATCTTTAGTGAGCACAATATTAGTTAATATATAAATATATCAAATATATATTAAATTATTAAATCAACACTTGATTCAATAATTCGGTTATATCATATATAACCGACTAATATCATTTATATGTATATCATATTTATCGAATCAATACTTAATTCAATAACCCGGTCATATCACATATAACCGAAAAATATTCGATACTACATTAAATCAACATTTGATTCAATACTCCGGTCATATCATATATAACCGAGCAGTATAAAATATATACATATAATATATCATTGAATCAACACTTGATTTAACAATCTGGTCATATCACATATAACCTCACCGATATCATATATAACGAGATTAGAATACGGTATCACATACTCGTATTTAATCAAGCTCCCGTACATATCACCATATGTGCCCTACTTCGTTTCGCTTGAGTTAGGAAACCTCTGTGTGGGACTCTAAAGACTTGTCAATATGCCAGCATTAGGTAATGATCACATCAGTCACTGACAAGCCGTCAGCGGTACTAGCTGGACGTAACGGCTACCCAGGTATTGAGCGAATAGAAGATCAACAAGCAAGCTTGTCCAATCACCCGCAAAGCTTATAAGCAACACTTACCGTACAGTCCGGTCTCTTCGTCTGATATATTGCATATCAAGTTTAGGGGTGGAATCGTCAGACCCCAGTAACTTGATAAGTCATGCCGATGTGTGGCCTATATCCATTCAAGAAACTACTGATAACAATTACCAGTAAATCTCATCAGCCCTGGTAAGGGACTTACTGTTATAGCCAATCGAGAATAGTGCAACATCAACTCTCTATACCGGGAAAGACGAAATCCCTCCTATCGCTCATTGCTTCCATGTGACTCGGGACTGTACCCAAAATCCACCTGTTTGCACGACTCTTTTGAGTCGTGGTAGGGAGGAAATCAAAGCACAGTGGGAACCACACAAGACTCTATGACGATCTCGGGTCTACAGACTAACCTGTACAAGTGTCACCTGAGAACTGCTATCTGACGATAGGTATGGCACCAACTAGGAGTTCTCGGCGAGTCATGTTCAGTGTACACATTCTCTAATGAGCACCTGTGTACAATCTTTGATTTCAAACACTAATGGTTGTGGGATCAACCATCACCTCCATACAGGGTCAAAAAACATACACACTAGTCTACTCTGGAATATCGATGCCCTGTCTCGATACTCTCTCAACTAGGAACGGTTAAAGGTGTTGGAGTTTCTTAGCACGACCACTAGATTTTAGCAAGCATCGAGTATGCAATATTAAAAAATCTAGAGTGCTAAGGAACACAAACCTAGAATCGAACTGGAGAATTAGGGTTTTATAAAGCATGTAAACAAAATTTATACTAAGTGAACAAGGAATACAATTATTGTAGATCGGTCCTTCACTTCTAAAGCTCCGTTTAACAGTCCTTTAGCTCCATGTAGTGGTCCCCTAACACTTCATAGGCTCCACTAGGCGAAAGGAACGAGCTTGCTTAAGGATCTTCAAGGCCGAAAATGATCTACCTTAAGAAATCTCTAACTCAAGCTATCTCTTCACTAATTGAGGAATTAGTGAAGTAAACAACCTATACTAAATTTTTAGTTTGGTATAGATTGTAGAAATAGGAATTTTGCTCACTTTAGAATTATTTTTCTCTCTTTCTTTCTTCACCTCATCAAAAGCTGGAGAGCAAAGAAGGAGATCAAGAAGATGATCTAGTGTGAACCCTTGGGTGAGAAAATATCTTCAATGATATTTGTAGAGACTTAAACATACCTAAAGATAATGGTTGGGTTAATAAATATCTAGAGTAAAACAAAATTAGTGGACTAAGTCAAGACTACTACATGCTTCCACAAACATCATTAGCCATGCTAATTTCCACCTAATTTTGATTTTTCCCTTAATAATTAATCACCCAAATTATCTTTAGTTTGGTGTGAGTCTCATACACCCTTGTCCAATGTATCATCTAGCATGACACAATAGTAAATACATTAATATACATATCATATATATTTAAATGTATTTGTAGAAAAGAAATTCTTAAGTGAGCTTATTTTAGTTAATATATATTAATATATCAAATATAAAATTATATATTAAAATATTAAATCCACACTTGATTTAATAATCCGGCTATATCGCATACAACCGACTAATATCATGTATATCAAATATACATATAACAAATTATTGAATCAACACTTGATTCAATAATCCGGTTATATCACAAATAACCTATATCACGAGATTAGAATACTGTATCACATACACGTATTAATATTGGTTCCGCACATATCACATATGTGCCATACATCGTTTTGTTTGAGCTAGAAAACCTCTGTGTAGGACTCTAAAGACTCGTCAATATGCCAGCAGTAGGTGATGATCATATCGGCCACCCATAAGCCGTCAGCGGTACTAGCTGGACGTAACGGCTACCCAGGTATTGAGCGATCAGAAGATCAACAAGCAAGCTTGTCCAAACTCCCGTGAATCCAGTAAGTAATACTACCGTCCAGTCCGGTCTCTTTGTCTGATATGTCGCATATCAAGTCTGGGGGTGCTAAACGTCAGACCCCAATAACTTGATAAGTCATGCTGATGTGAGGCTCATAACGGATCGAGAAATTACTGATAACACTTGCCAGTAAATCTCATCATCAGCCCTGGCCAGGGACTTCCTGTTATAGCCAATCGAGCATAGCGAAACATCAACGCCCAATACCGGGAGTGACGAAACCCCACCTATCGCTCATTGCCTCCATGTGACTCGGGACTATACCCAAAATCCACCTGTTTGCACGCTCTCTTGAGCGTGGCAGGGAGAAAATCAAAGCACAATGGGAATCACACAAGACTCTATGACGATCTCGGGTCTACAGACTAACCTGTATCAGTGTCACCAGAGAACTTCTATATGACTATAGGTATAATACCATTCAGGAGTTCTCGGTGAGCCCTGTTCGGTGTACCCATTCTCCAACGAGCACCTGTATACAATTTTTGATGTCAAACACCAATGGCATTGGGATCAACCATTACCCCATACAGGGTCAAGAAATGTACACACTAGTCTACTCTAGAATATCGATGCCTTGTCTCGATACTCTCTCGACTAGGAACAATTAAAGGATGAACTTGTGGACTAACCTGGCCCCACGAGTATGATCTGCATCATAGTCCTTGTAGTCAAGTACACATCCTAAGGTCATTATCAATATGTAATGGAGAGACAATATAATGATACAAGTGTACATGTTAAGATAAAGATGTAACATTTCAAAAAAAATAAAATATTATTTTTGGGAAATTTTATAATTTAATATTATTTTATTGAATATTTTAATATTTCAGTATAATTAAATACCGATAAATGGGGAAAATTTTGGAAAAATTATGGAAAATTCTAAAATAGGGTATTTTGTGGAATTATTCCATTCTCAAGTTTTTATATTTAATTATATGCTAATTTGGTGGTAATCGCGATTAAAAATCGCTTATCAGGTTTTTAGCAATTTTGGGCAAAAATGTGCACATATCTTTTTTTTTCCACACTTGTTACACTTTCTTACATGTTGTGGGTGTATGAATGCTTAGGGTTTACCATTGGGTGAGGTGGAAAATAAGGAAAAGAAAAGAAAAAAGGAAAAAGGAAAAGTCAAAAGAGACATAATCATGAGGCAAAGCATGCTTGGAGAGAGAAGGGAGAGTGAGTATTAGTGAGAGAGGGAGGGGGGCTGCTGCCCAAAAAGAAATCCCCCACCATTTCCATCACCCTCTTCATCTTCCTCAACACCTCCAACCTCCACTTAAACCCTAGATCTACCTCCAACCATTCCCCAAAATCCTACACCCCTTCACAAAAATTAGTCCCCATCTCTTCCTCTACAAGATGAACCGAGCAAAGTAAGATTTTGACGACTTTGGGAAGTTAGTGCTGCCTAGAGAAGAACACGTGAGGTATAACCTTTTCCTTTTAGTTTAGTTTTTGTTCGATATCGTATTTTTGTGTCGTTTTGAGACATGGACAACCTGCTGTTACCCCAAGACTTCTTGGAGAAAACAAACAGAGTAGCAGTGTTATACTCGAGACCCTAGGTGACCACACAAAACCCTACCCCGTTCCTACCGGTTTCGGCCGGCGACCTAGGAGGAAAATCCGGCGACCTCGGCTCAATAGAGGAGTTAGGGTGTGGGTTCTGTAGGGTAGTTACCTGAAGCTGGTTAGGGGTGTTCGGTCCTACTGGATTTTTATGTAATGACTGTAGGTGGAATCTGGGAGCAGTTAGGAGTGTTTATATGACCTTGGTGACGTGATCCCTAACCTGAACCATAGATACGAACCAGATGCACAAACTCAGGAATTGACCCATATAAGTTTTGTGACTTTTAAAGTGCCTACTGAGAACCTGGGATGACCAAGAGAAGATATAAGACAACTAAACAATACCAGAGACCCATTTTTAGCCCCAGGAACCCCCTGCAGCAAGACGAACCCCACCGGAACCCTCAGGGACGGTGAGACCGGAATTTTATGGATAGGGGCCGGCCACTTGGTGAGTCTGGGAGCCTAGGTTGGTTCAGTAGATTACTTATACTATATACATTACCCTAGACTTGTTTGTTTGGCTATATTTGACCTGAGTCAAAAACTGGAAACACTTGTGTGGGACTTTGAGTGGTGTTAGTGCAATTGGATCTTAGAGATAACTTTAAACCCCCTATGAGGTTAGAAACCCAGATCTATTTGAAAAAAACCCGGTTTACTGAAAACGGAAACTGTAATGTCAGTTTTGAGAGGGTTTGGAGCTTGTAGGGAAATCTGGAGTGAACCGAGACCAAAACGAGATAAATAAACAACTCCAGGGACCAATTTGAGACCATGTGAGACCACCCTGACCAGACGACACCCCATATCCCCAGGAAAACCGAGGAGGCTGGTTTTGGCAAGGGAGTGCCCGGCCATTTAGTGGTAGGATGTGTCCAGATTGCTTCAGAAGGTCATATGTACCCTATATATTACCCTAGTGTTGTTTTGGAACCTTGTTTTCACTTTAAGCAAAATCTGGAACATGTTTTCAATGTTGCTGCCTTATGTTTTCCGTATTTGAAATGATGAGTTTTGATATCTGGATTCGTTTTTGGTTGTCGCTTGTTTGTACATCGACAACAAGGGTTGTTTGATTGATTTTCGTACATATAAGCTATAGGTTCAAACCTACGAGCAATGCGCGTGTCGTTTTGGTTTCTGGACTTGATGTTAATAGCAATTGCGATTGTTTATTATATGTAGGCACCCTCATGAAGACTTAGAGGCGGCAAGCAAGCGCGTGGCGACATCGGCAGCGACAAGCAAATATGAGTAGATTTATATCTACGGGGAGAAGTCGGGTGGATGGCGTATAGCACCCCCGCAGTTCGTGGTGATGTTTACTAATACGTATACACACATATATTGATTATATATTGTTTGAGATTATTGATGATAAAATGGATTTTGGTGTTCTTGGATTGGTTTAGTGTAGTTGCGAACCCTAGAGTAGTGGTTGCACCCACACGCATACGCGCACACACATACATGCATACATTCCTTCTTTCACATGTGCGTATATGGGAATAGATATTTATGTGTTCACATGGGTATGGAACTATGTGTTCATATACTGGATTTGAGGATAGTCCTTGGGATTTGAGATGAGTCGATGAGATTTGATTTGAGGCCGTGAGATCGGTGATATGGCAGGGTTCGTATTTAAGATACGACATGATGTTTTAGCGGGTCCTTTGGCATACTGTTTCATACACGTGCATGCATACCTAGGTGGTATCTGTATGGTACTAGACATAGATCAGTACCCGGATTATGATCTTGATAAAGATGATATTAGATGAATAGGGTGATGAATGTGATATTGATCCGTACCCAGATTTGGGATGCCGTACGACGGATTTACGTACGAGATATATTAATGATAGATCCGCACTCTTGACTTGGGATGTCTGATTTTAGATATGGTATCGGATGTGATATTGTTGAGGCGGGATCACCGACTATATATATATGTATCGACTCAGATGTTATGCGGTTTCCTTACCTTTCATTCAGCTTGTTAGTTCAGCCGTATAGTTTAGTGTAGTTGTTAGACTAGATTAGAGTCCTACCTATTTCCAAAAACTATCGGATCGTGGGTTTTTTTAAGAGACAGGTTAAGGGATTCTACGGATATTTCAAAGGACGTATCTTTTCTTAAAAACACCGTAGCCCTTATTTTCAAAACCCCACGAATCGTGTTATTTCAAATGGCACCTCTGCATGACTCATATTATATTAAGTCAAGATTAGTTATAATTGTATTTAGTATTCAGCTCCCGCACATTATTGCTGTTCGCTCGTCATCGTATACATATGTTGTGATTTCATATTCCATTGTTGATATCATGCTGATAGGACACCGGCACCATTACCGATGATGCGTATGTTCCACGCACACTTACTTGCTGGCTCACACACATCTTCATCGGTAATTGCCATGTCACGTACACTTTAGAAAATATTGTTACATTGACATAGCTTGTTAGCAAACAGTTTCGACATGATATTAGTGTACTCGTCTTATATGCCAGTTTAGACATTGCAGTTATTACTTGCTACCTCATGCATATTGTTATTCACTGTTATGCCGTATTCATGGATTTTTATGCCTATATTCATTGTTTTACGTGCTATGGATGGTTTGGATTCGGATTTTCGTGAGATTTCTTGGATTTGGGGGAAAACCGCAAAAACATTTTTAAACTTCTTTTCTCTCTCTTTTTAAATGAAAAGTGCGGTTTTCCCATGATGTATGAGTCATCCACCATGAGTTTGCTGATGGATTTCGAGACCCGATTCGAGGAGTTGGATGAACCGTTTCGGGTACATGGTGGCCCCGGTGCGGTACCCCGGGGCGAGAAGGTCGCAGAGGATGGCGTTGAGCCTGGCAGGGGAGCACTACCTACCGTTGATTTTACCGACGCGTCGGATATCCGGAGGATACCGTCGTGGTCTTGTGATGGATGTTAGGGGCCGGTCTGGACTCGGGGCGCCCTAGACAGCGAGATTGAGACATTGATATTTTGAGATATTGAGGTACTGATCGCACGCCGATGGCGTGTCGGATGTTCAAAGAATTAAAGTGTAACCGCGATCAGGACGGTGTCGCTATGCAGCTAGCCGGTGAGCACGGGTCGGTCCACAGGGAGATGGTGGTATCTTACCTTCTTGTCTTAGACGAGTCAATAAAGAATCTGTATGTTTGTTCAGTCTAACCTATGTGTTTATTTGCAAGTATAAAGTTGTTAAGAAAAGATACGAGATTGTAAGCTAAGAAATCCGTACTCAAAACCTTTGAGCCGAGTCTTGACCAATTGAAGCTAAGCAATTGGCAACAACGTGGATTAGGGGATTTAAGCGCGGTATTCATGGAATCCGGCTTATTTACCCTTGTCCTTCCGTTCTTGTCTCTTGCCTTCGCCTCCGGCCAAACCGAACGCAACCGGTCGCGGTTAGGAATCACCGTTACCTTGTCAGGGTAGGGTGCCTAACGGAGCGCTTGCGTATGGTTTGGGCGAAGTTCAAATGGAAAATAACGGGAAAAGGAATTGGCAAAGAAATGTTAACTTATAATACCGTATTTATTCTTAACAATAATAATTACATCATTCACAAAATGAATAAAAGAGAACAAAAAGAAAAGAACAAAGAAAAGAAAAGATTACAAATAATTAAGTGCAAGGAATTTAAGTGCATGAAATAAATTGCTAGTAATAAAAAGCAAGTAATAAAAAGCGAGTAATAAAAAGAACAAGAAATGAAAAATGCAAGAAAGTAATTACAAGAACCGTAGAACTCAAAACAAGCATGGGATCAATAGCCAACCCTTAAACTTGCAAGCTCAATTAAGAGGTTGCAAGATCAAGGGAAGGGTAGAGAACGCATGTGAATTGAAGTACTAAGGAGTGAACAAAATACGACCCTTGAGATCAATAACTAACCCTTAACCATTCAAGCTCAATGAAGAGGTTGAATGATCAAGAGAAAGTAAGAATCTCAAGGGGAAGAAGAAACACAAGAGAATGATACAAAACCCTCATCTTCATTGATCTCCCACTCAAAAGCTCTCACTACAATTTCATGGAAAAAGAATGAAGAAGAAGAAGAAGAACTATACAAAAAACTAAAAAGAGGCTACAAGAATGAACCCCAAGGTTGGGCTCAGATCTGCTGTATTTATAGGCAGGAGAATGGAGTTCTAGGGCAACCACCAGACCAGAAATGGAGTACCCAAAATACCCCCAAAAGACGACAACATGAGGCCACAGTACGGCCGCGGATCCGCGGCCTGGACCCCACTTTGGCCGCGGATCCGCGCCCCTATAGTGGTGTTAGGGTGTGGTCTTCTGTGTACCTCCCTGGTCTTCTGTCCCCTCTTGTCTGGTACATGTATTTTCTGATAATTTCATCCAGAATATCAACAGAATTCATAGTCCAAGATTGTTATCTTTTCTTCACTTTTGACTTTATCTCTCTTGAGCTCCGCGCACCCATTGATTCTTGTGCTGCCCCCCTCGTGCTCTGTGCTTGTCCGAGACACGAATCACCACTGTCATATGTCTTGTCTCTGGAACTGGTACTCGGCACTGGACGGATATGGATGACCGGAACCCGGCTTTTATCTGCTGTGACAGATGTTCTGTATTTGGTGTAACTGTGGAGATTTGTTTTGATTTGCAATATTTGGACTGAAAACCTGTACTCTGTAAATATGTAACAAACACGGATTAAAAGTACCTACCTATAAACAACCGAGCGTAAGAATGGGCGGTATAAAATGCAGTATTCTGTGATGAACAAATACCCCCAAATTTAACTTTTGCTCGTCCCGAGCAAAACCAATTATTCACAAAAAAATAAAATGATAACCGCACTTTCACAGGGAACGCGATTGCACTGAGCGCGTGCAACAAGCCGTTAAACCTCTAGGTGTCCCTAGTAGGAGGAGTGTTGTCTCCTGGGGGTTTTCAGCGGATACTACCCACAAAATCCGGTCAAGTTGGTTTCGTAAAATAACTAAGATTCAAACCCTAAAGTTTTGTTTTTAGAAAATAACAATTCTATAATCCTAAGTCTAGACCATCGAACCTTTATTTTTCACACCTCGCTTCTTATTTAACTACAAATTTTATATGTCTTTACGTGCAGTGCAAATAGTGTCGTTCAGTTCCCGAAAGGTCGAATAAAGTCATCACGTCGCACAATAAAGCCCAGATAACAATTTTAAAAGGATCACATAAGTTTTATAAAGAGTTAAGCATTTTTCAAGTTTCGTTTTCCAGTAAGGTTTCAACTTCAGAATTTCTATCTTCCATAACAGGAAACTAAGTCGTATTTTTCACTCCACCTTTTTCTTGTTTTCATTTCATACACACCTCTGTGAACGTGCAATAGTCTTTATCATAGAATAAAACCTTAATATCTCCGCTAAATTTTTTTATAAAAGCCTGTCTTTTATCAAGATTATTCTCACACAAAGAACCGTTAGGAATTTTAACTCGGAGAGAACACTTGCTTGACTTTGTTTTTATCTGGACTTTCTAGGCTTCTTAGCGAGCTTTGGGCCAATGCACCCAAACCAGTTGGTTTTAGGGCATTAGGTGTAGAAACACCCCGGCGGACTTAATTACTCAAGTTACCCAGGTCCAAAAACAAAAGACAGTTTGGCGTGAAAATCAGATGATTTAATACGAACGGAGATATAGTCGGCAGTTCAATTATTTTTTTGGATAAAAGACGTGTTTAGTGGGTTTGGTGTGTAATCATTCCAATCAAGTTTCAGATGGGTTATTTTTCAGACTTAGTTCCAATTACGGCATCAATAACATTCCTTCATATTCGCTTTACTTCATAAACTATTCTTGACATTACTTATTTCAGAACAAACCTATTTGATCCTCAGAAAATTATATATCTGTTTAAAAGTTTAAACATGAAAGACTTGTCATCTAATTCCCAAAATTCACGACACGTGTAGTGTGATGTAAAGACGTATATCAGCTATAGTTAACTTCAAAGGAGAGTTATCTTTCAGGTTTTCAAAATCTAAACATAAGATTTAGTTATTCCTATTTTTTCAAACAAAAACCGTCGAATGTTGAATCAGAGTTCTTCCACAATCTAACTTGACAAAAAAGTTTTTATATTTTAAGAAAATTTTCAGATTTTTATGGATTTTATGGATTTAATATGCAGATGCAAAATATACATATGAATGCGAAGGAAGAAAGCTTACCGAGCATACCCCCAAACTTAAACTTGACAGTGCCCTCACTGTCAGGCTATACCAAGAGGGTTAAAATTGCCGGCGCTTCCTAGAAACAAATTATATACAAAACAAAAAGGAAAACAAAAATATATACAAAAAAGTGCCCCCCAAACTTAAGTAAAACAGTGTTTCCACTGTTAAGCGTTGAAATTCAGGATTAGGGGGGAAGGAGAACAGTATCAAGCTATACAAGGCCTTACACAGGCCAAAAGTTAACACCAACCATTCAAAGATTTTATCGCTATAATGTACCGGTTGGTGGAAGAAGGCGTAGAGGAAAGAGATGGAGATTACGCGAGACCATATGCGGAGAGAAGCGGGATATGGTCTCGGTATATGAGAGGAAGAAGAATGGCGGACGGGAAAAAGAAGTGGAATACGAACTTGAGGGTGCAAATGGAGTAAATAAATTAGCACAATTTGGGATGACCGATGTGTGAAAAGCGACTGTGCTAATATATTTATCCGTCGAGAAATGGGGTCAAATCCCTCAAGATTCGTGAGAAACCATGGGTACGCCGAACTTGGTAAACCAGACATACGAAATGAAAGTGAGACGGTTTCTTGCATGGTCGGAACGATGGAAAGAATGGAGGGAAGTGGTTGAGGAAGGTTATCGGTTAAAGGTTCAGGAGGGTATACACAGTCAGTGGAAGGGATAGGATGAATTGAAAAATCCGACTCATCAATTATAACTGGTTCATCCTCAAAACTATCCTCAGAATTCTCCTCAAAGTTAAGCTCATCCATGCCTTCATCATCAATATCAAGACGCATATGAAGTTCGGGAAAAACATTTAATGACTCGGGATGATGAGTTGGAGAGAAAAATTCAGCTAAGTCTATGGGTTCATCATCCAAAATATTCCCGGCGTCAATATCCTTAATCAAGTGAAAGTCAATTTTCTCAGACACCTTATCAAAAGCATGGATTTCAATCGATTCAGGTTCTAAGATGGAGGTGTAGAGGTCAAAAGGATTGGGTGTGGTTTCACTTGGCAAGGTCCCTTCACAATCTTGCAAATCAAACACTACAAAGTCGCACAACATATTATATTGCTTGCGTGGTTGTGACTGTCGATTGATGAAGAGCTAGCTCCCGCTTGGGAATGCCTTTATTCATTATATATGCTTTATCAGGTTTTGTACCCGTTTGGGGTCAGTTTTTACAAAGGAAACTCTGCCAAATTTTTTAGAAAAGACTTGTGATTTTAAAATACACATTTCGGCATGTGCTGCAAACTATTTGATTTAAAATAGTTTTTCTTTCACTCTACTACTTTTCTTGGTTTGGATTTCTGGGTTTTCGGTTTACTTAGATTACGTACGCCTCGAGACGTTTCGTAGTTTAAGTGCCGGTCATGTTCCGTACTTTCGAGGCGTGACAAAGTTGGTATCAAAGCGTTAGGTTTTACCTTCGGAGCGTAGGATGACCCTTGGTTGATGGAATAAGTTGCTTGAGTAGAGTGACGTACCGTACGTATGTTCCGCGGCATATTTACGATACGCTACTCCACTTAAGAAGCCTTAGGATGTACATTTCTTCGTTCAGTATTATATTCATTCCTGATCTAGCCTCATCGGTACCAGTTATGGTTTTGTTGCCACGATTACGGGCAGGGAGAGCTACGGCTAGAGTTGCGGTCAGCACGAGCTCGTCACGAACGAGGACTGACCGGGGCGTAATTTCGGCGACACACGATTGCAGAGATGTGTCTTTTTATTGTGTTTTCGCGCCATGAACGTTGGATGGATCGCTGTATGAGATTACTCGAATGTGTAGATCAGCACCGGAGGATTGGACCACTGATAGAGGCTAGCCAGATTCTGATGACCGTGGATATATTGCTTATTCATGATGATTGAGGCACTGTTCAGCGTGCAGACGAGTGAGCCAGTTATTGCTGCGAACGACGAGATATCGCCCCAGATATTGGAGCTATTGCAGTACGAGTTGTACTAAGAGATGATAGAAGGTCGCTAGTCGCCGAAGATGAATGACTAGGACAGGTGGTTCGTTCGCCTACCCCGATGCGAGGTCATCAGACAGATTGATTCCATCTAGAGACGACTTCACGTGGAGACGTTGAGAGTCGAAAGAGACGATCGAATGTTAAAAACCTATTATTCCAAGTTTAAAGTATTCGGAAAGACATGCAGGCCATTCTATGGACCCTATAGAAGAATGAAACCCTAACTCGACATAATGACCGTGTGAAAGCCTTTGAACCTTAGGGTTTGCGACAGTTCTGCGGCGCCATTAGTGAGGCTTGGGTTTGCCCTTCTACGGCTGGACTACTGATGCTGGGGTATGTACTCGATACTATTAAACTGTATCCAAGATGTTGAGCTCTTGGGGGATTATGAGGTTTTGACGAATCGATCGAATGGTTCGACTTCGTTCGGATGCTATGTGGCGAGATGCACTTCTTGGGAGACTCCAGATACGAGGATAGCCGTTGGAGCTCAGTCCATGCAGCCACGACGAGACGAGTCCGAAGCAGTCGACATTAGAGAAAAGTGGAGTAAGAGGTTCGTACCAGATCTGGATGAGATGACGTTCCACTCCGCCGACATCAGAGATGCGATATGCACGCCGAGGCATTGTATTTGGATATACCTTCTAGAAGGAGTCGCGATGAGTATGCAGCCGTTCCGGAACAAGAAACAGATATAGTAAAGAACGAAGGCTTCCGGACAGGTAGGCAGAGACGGGATTTGGGAGAGACCTCGACAAGACCTTTCTGGAATAAATTACGAGAAGACTTGGACCCAGGAGTGGTCATGTTATGCCCACCAGCAGGTCAGAGTTCAGGATCGTCGACGAGACATGCTATGAGTGACCACGACAGTTGGCCAGAGATTCTTGGAGGATGTGCTTGAGCGGGACTATTCCGCCACACTTGATTGCAGTATTTTGGACGATCTATTTGCATGATTGATTTTGATGATTGAGTTTTATGATATTTGTTTTCATGCACTATGGTTGCACCTACAGAGTATTTACGACTTTTGCACAGTTGTTGCACTTGTTATCGTTTTCTTGCCTTAGTTTCACATGTTTATGATTTTATGGGTTTCATACAGTTGAGTTGATTTTGTGCATATGTATGCACACGATTTGGTTTTTGCACTCGGTATAGTTCACATATGCTCGCAGTGCAGTGAAACGCATTTTGTTCACTTAGATGCACTGGACTTCGATTTCGATTGTGATGTTCGATATTTGTTTTGTGCACCTTGTGCACCTAATTGGATTTTGCGCATGTTCAGCGCTTGATATTGGATTTCATGATTTTGTGCAGGATGGATGCACCTGATTTGGATTTTCGCGCATGTTGGGCGCACGTTATGAGATGCGATTTTGGTGCACACCAGATGCGCTAAATCGAGATTCTTCGTGCATGTCAGATGCACCTGTTTTTGCTGTCAGGCACACCTGTTGCTCTTGATAGATGTTTCATGCACACCCGATGCACTTAGATGTTGTTTCAGTGCACATGTATAGCACATATATGGATTTTGATTTCCGTGCGCACCAGGCGCACATAGTATTCATATGTATATTTTGAGATTGATTTCTTATGGAGCAGTACGTTTTTATGATATTTGCTATGTGTTTTTGTACTGAGCAGGACTAGTCAGAGAACAGTACCTGGATATATTTTGCATGCATTGATAGTTATTGAAGGGGATTTCCAAAAAGCGAGCTATAGTCTCAGTATTTACCTACGTGTCTGATATGACACGAAACGTTTAAAACCAGGAAACCCTTCTAAATTGTTTTCAAAATGGCAGAACGTACATATTAAACAAAAGATATATACGTATATGGTTATTTTATTATGATAGACGTCCGCCAATGTGCAGTGTTATGCGCATTGCACAGTGACTTTAAAGGATTTGACATGGATTTCCTTCAGATATTTACACGTATCGTTCTGATTTATATCACATTGGTTTTGCTTTGGATTTGGCATTCATGTCTTTACCTTGACTCCGATGATTGCGGGACGCTTGAGGGAGTTTTGATTTTGAGTTATCTGCTCATTTCTAATGCGCATGCTCTGCACTATGATGCGTTTTATGTATTGATGATTTCGGAGCCCCAACGACTTGGACATTTTATTGAAATGTTTTAGAATATGGGGGTTTAAATTTAAATTCAGGGACCGAATTTCTCTAAGGGGGGAAGATTGTAACATTTGAAAAAAAATAAAATACTATTTTTGGGAATTTTTATAATTTAATATTATTTTATTGAATATTTTAATATTTCGGTATAATTAAATAACGATAAATGGGCAAAATTTTGGAAAAATTATGGAAAATTCTAAAATAGGGTATTTTGTGGAATTATGCCATTCTTAAGTTTTTATGGTTAATTATATACTAATTTGGTGCTAATCGGGATTAAAAATCGCTAATCGGGTTTTTAGCATTTTTAGGCAAAAATGTGCACATATCTTTTTTTTTCCACACTTGTTATACTTTCTTACATGTTGTGGGTGTATGGTTACGTAGGGTTTACCATTGGGTGAGGTGGAAAATAAGGAAAAGAAAAGAAAAAGGGAAAAAGGAAAAGTCAAAGGAGACATAATCATGAGGCAAAGCATGCTTGGAGAGAGAAGAGAAAGTGAGTATTAGTGAGAGAGAGGGGGGGCTGCTGCCCAAAAAGAAATCCCCCACCATTTCCATCACCCTCTTCATCTTCCTCAACTCCTCCACCCTCCACTTAAATCCTAGATCTACTTCCAACCATTCCCCAAAACCCTACACCCCCTTCACAAAAATTAGTCCCCATCTCTTCCTCTACAAGATGAACCGAGCAAAGTAGGATTTTAATGACTTTGGGAAGTTAGTGCTGCCTAGAGAGGAACACGTGAGGTATAACTTTTTCCTTTAAGTTTAGTTTTGGTTCGATATCGTATTTTAGTGTCGTTTTGAGACATGGACAACCTGCTGTGACCCCGAGACTTCTTGGTGAAAACAAACAGAGTGGCAGTGTTATACTCGAGACCCTAGGTGACCATCCAAAACCCTACCCCCTTCCCACCGGTTTCGGCCGGCGACCTAGGAGGAAAATTCGGCGACCTCGGCTCAATAGAGGAGTTAGGGTGTGGGTTATGTAGGGTAGTTA
This sequence comes from Agapanthus africanus, assembly GCA_030015575.1. Taxonomy (NCBI): domain Eukaryota; kingdom Viridiplantae; phylum Streptophyta; class Magnoliopsida; order Asparagales; family Amaryllidaceae; genus Agapanthus; species Agapanthus africanus. The sequence continues at coordinate 631,400,734 of CM057342.1, forward strand.
CCTGAAGCTGGTTAGGGGTGTTTGGTCCTACTGGATTTTTATGTAATGACTGTAAGTGGAATCTGGGAGCAGTTAGGAGTGTTTATATGACCTTGGTGACGTGATCCCTGACCTGAACCATAGACACGAACCAGATGCACAAACTCAGGAATTGACCCATACCAGTTTTGTGACTTTTAAAGTGCCTACTGAGAATTTGGGATGACCTGGAGAAGATATAAGACAACTAAACAATACCAGAGACCCATTTTTAGCCCTAGGAACCCCCTGTAGCAAGACGAACCCAACTCGAACCCTCAGGGCCGGCGAGACCGGAATTTTATGGATAGGGGCCGGCCACCTGGTGAGTCTGGGAGCCTAGGTTGGTTCAGTAGATCACCTATACTATATACATTACCCTAGACTTATTTGCTTGGCTATATTTGACCTGAGTCAAAATCTGGAAACACTTGTGTGGGACTTTGAGTGGTGTTAGTGCAATTGGACCTTAGAGATGACCTTAAACCCCCTATGAGGTTAGAAACCCAGATCTATTTGAAACAAACCCATTTTACTGAAAATAGAAACTGTAATGTCGGTTTTGTGAGGGTTTGGAGCATGCAGGGAAATCTGGAGTGAACCGAGACCAAAAAGAGATAAATAAACAACTCCAGGGACCAATTTGAGACCACCCTGACCAGACGACACCCCATATCCCCAAGAAAACCGAGGAGGCCGGTTTTGGCAAGGGAGTGGCTGGCCATTTAGTAGTGGGATGTGTCCAGATTGCTTCAGAAGGTCATATAGACCCTATATATCACCCTAGTGTTGTTTTGGAACCTTGTTTTCACTTTAAGCAAAATCTGGAACATGTTTTCAATGTTGCTGCCTTATGTTTTCCGTAATTGAAATGATGAGTTTTGATATCTGGATTCGTTTTTGGTTGTCGCATATTTGTATATCGACAACAAGGGTTGTTTGATTGATTTTCGTACGCATAAGCTATAGGTTCTAACCTACGAGCAATGCGCGTGTCGTTTTGGTTTCTGGACTTGATGTTAATAGCAATTGCGATTGTTTATTATATGTAGGTACCCTCATGAAGACTTAGAGGCGGCAAGCAAGCGAGTGGCGACATCAGCATCGACAAGCAAATGTGAGTAGATTTATATCTACGGGAAGAAGTCGGGTGGATGATGTATAACACCCCCGCAGTTCGTGGTGATGTATACGAATACGTATACACACATATATTGATTATATATTGTTTGAGATTATTGATGATAAAGATGGATTTTGGTGTTCTTGGATTGGTTTAGTGTAGTTGCGAACCCTAGAGTAGTGGTTGCACCCACACGCACACACGCACACACATACATGCATACATTCCTTCTTTCACATGTGCGTATATAGGAATAAATATTTATGTGTTCACATGGGTATGGGACTATGTGTTCATATACTGGATTTGAGGATGGTACTTGGGATTTGAGATGAGTCGATGAGATTTGATTTGAGGCCGTGAGATCGGTGATATGGCAGGGTTCGTATTTGAGATACGACATGATGTTTTAGCGGGTCTTTTTGCTTAGTGTTTCATACACGTGCATGCATACCTGGGTGGTATTTGTATGGTACTAGACATAGATCAGTACCCGGATTATGATCTTGATAAAGAGGATACTAGATGAATAGGGTGATGAATGTGATATTGACCCGTACCCAGATTTGGGATGCCGTACGACGGATTTACGTAAGAGCTATATATTGATGATAGATCCGCACCCTTGACTTGGGATGTCTAATTTTAGATATGGTATCGGATGTGATATTGTTGAGGCGGGATCACCGACTATATATATATATGTATCGACTCAGATGTTAGGCGGTTTCCTTACTTTTCATTCAGCTTGTTAGTTCAGCCGTATAGTTTAGTGTAGTTGTTAGACTAAATTAGAGTCCTACCTATTTCCAAAAACTAACGGATCGTTGCTTTTTTTAAGAGACAGGTTAAGGGATTCTACGGATATTTCAAAGGACGTATCTTTTCTTAAAAACACCGTAGCCCTTATTTTCAAAACCCCACGAATCGTGTTATTTCAAATGGCACTACTGCATGACTCATATTATATTAAGTCCAGATTAGTTATAATTGTATTTAGTATTCAGCTCCCGCACATTATTGCTGTTCGCTCCGCATCGCATACATATGTTGTGATTTCATATTCCATTGTTGATATCATGCTGATAGGACACCAGCACCATTACCGATGATGCGTATGTTCCACGCACACTTACTTTCCGGCTCACACACATCTTCATCGGTAATTGCCATGTCACGTACACTTTAGAAAATACTATTACATTGACATAGCTTGTTAGCTAATTGTTTCGACATGATATTAGTGTACTCGCCTTATATGCTAGTTTAGACATTGCAGTTATTACTTGCTACGTCATGCATATTGTTATTCACTGTTATGCCGCATTCATGGATTTTTATGCCTATACTCATTGTTTTACGTGCTATGGATGGTTTGGATTCGGATTTTCATGAGATTTTTTGGATTTGGAGGAAAACCGCAAAAACATTAATAAACTTCTTTTCTCTCTCTTTTTAAATGAAAAGTGCGGTTTTCCCATGATGTATGAGTCGTCCACTATGAGTTTGCTGATGGATTTCGAGACCCGATTCGAGGAGTTGGATGAACCGTTTCGGGTACTTGGTAGACCGGTTGCGGTACCCCCGGGCGAGAAGCCCGCAGAGGATGTCGTTGAGCCTGACAGGGGAGCACTACCTACCGGTGATTTTACCGACACGTCGGATATCCGGAGGATACCGTCGTGGTCTTGTGATGGATGTTAGGGGCCGGTCTGGACTGACGGCGCCCTAGACAGTGAGATTGAGAAATTGATATTTTGAGATATTGAGGTACCGAGCCTGAGATATTGAAATTGAGATTTATGTTTTGTGTCAATGCTAGACACTGTTTATGCCGATTTCATTATGATACCTCGTTTTAAATATACAAATGAAATCTCACTAAGTTATGAAAGCAGTTTCTTCGTTCTCATGTATTCTGTTTTCTTGCATTCATACCTTATCCATATGATATATTGCTACCTGAGGCACTGACACGAGCACTTGGTATTACAGTTGTTTAGATGTATACCATAACCATTGTTATAGGCTGCAGGTTATATATTTGAGGATATATTATTATCGTATGACCTAGGATTACGTTGTTCATGCGATTTCTGTTCGTAGATGTTTTTCTACTCACAAGTTGGCAACTCACCCCCGTTGTGCCACAGTTTCTTGCAGGTTTTGCCGTACAGGTCTCATTACGGCTTTGCTGGCACTACTTCCATTTCCGGGTGATTTGCTAGTAGGTGGGTTCGTTTGTATCGTGACCATCAGTATATTTTGTATATTATTATTTAGTTGTAACTAGAAGTTCCATCAACCAAACCTGTATTTATGTCAGATAGAGACCAGTGTTGTTTATTCTTTCGACCTTAGAGTCGCGCGTTATATTTCTATGGATTTCATGTTGTTTTGAGTTTCCTTTTCTGTTGTGATCCTCGCCTTTCGGCGTTGTATATTATATTGCTTGCATGGTTGTGACCGTCGATTGACGAAGAGATAGCTCCCGCTTGGGGATACCTTTATTCATTATATATGCTTTATCAGGTTTTGTACCCGTTTGGGGTCAGTTTTTACAAAGGAAACTCTGCCGAAATTTTTAGAAAAGACTTGTGATTTTAAAATACACATTTCGGCATGTGCTGCAAACTATTTGATTTAAAATGGTTTTTCTTTCACTCTACTACTTTTCTTGGTTTGGATTTCTGGGTTTTCGGTTTACTTAGATTACGTACGCCTCGAGACGTTTTGTAGTTTAAGTGCCGGTCATGTTCCGTACCTTCGGGGCATGATAAAAGATCAAACAGATAGCATACTATCATGTCGAGCAAGAAAGTCCTCTCTGTATATGTCCAAGTATCCACTATAATATACAATCGTGTACAATAATGGCCTCTAGGGTATACATATAATTAATAATCTCCCACTTGCACTAAGGCCAGTTGTTGCAGTATCTCATACCCAACATCCTAAAAAGTCTCTCAAATGGCCTTCATGAGTGGATCCTCCGTGTTATTCTTCGTGTCAACTCTCCTGACCTCGATCTCCCGGAGATCAACTATCTCACTGATCAGGTGATACCGCCTAAGAATATGTCTGGATCACTTATGGGACCGGGGTTCCTTGGCCAAAGCCACAGCTCTATTGTTATCACAATACACAAGTATTGGATGCTTAATGGTAGAAACCTTACCAAGTTCATCTCATGAACTTCTTCATCCAGACGGTCTCTTTGGCAGCATCATTGGTAGCGATATATTCAGCCTTCATCGTCGAGTCTACTACGGTATCTATCTTGGAACTCTTCTAACATACCGCCCCTCCACTGTGGGTAAAGACAAAACCCGAGACCGACATACAGTCGTCCTTATCACTCTGGAAGCTCGAATCGGTAAAGGACTCGATATGGAGTTCACCGTTACCATACACTAAGAACAATTTTTTAGTCCTTCTTAAGTACTTAAGAATGTTATTCACAGCTGTCCAGTGATTCTCTTCAGGATGTAAGAGGCATCACCCAAATTCTTCATGGAGAACCTTTGTGATAAGAAGAGCTTGACCGAGTGTAGCATAGGAACATCAATTCTTATCAAGAGTACGTCATCCACATACAATACGAGGAAGACAACCTTACTCTCTACAACCTTTTTGTATATACAAGGTTCATCTACGTTTTTGATGAATTCAAACTCTTTGACTGCCACATCAAAACATATGTTCCAACTCCGTGATGCCTGCTTTAATCCCTAGATTGATTTAAGCAACTTGCACACCTTTCTGCTGCTCCCACTATCTACGAAGCCCTCTGGCTGTGTCATGTACACGCTCTCTTCTAAATCGCCATTTAGAAAAGCGGTCTCGACGTCCATCTGCCGGATTTCGTAGTTATGGTATGTAGCGATAGCAAGTAGGATCCGGATAGACTTAAGCATATCCACTGGAGAAAAGGTTTCATCATAATCCTCACCTAGTTGTTGAATAAAACCTTTTGCTACAAGTCTAGCTTTGAAAGTCTTAACTTTTACATCTACACCAATTATCTTCTCAATATCCACTTACTCTGGATGGGTTTTACCCTTTCAGGAGAAACTTCCAAAGTCCATACTTTGTTGGTGTATATGGATTCTATCTCAGATCGCATTGTATCCAGCCATTTCACAGAGTCTCCACTTTTGATGGTCTGCTCGAAACAAGTTGGGTCATCATCTTCCATGATGCAATTCTCGCACCCACCGTCTACGAGAAAACCGTAGTATCTCTCAGGTGGATGAGGAACCCTACTAGATCTGCGGAGTGGCTGAGGTTCGTTGGAGACTATCGAATCCTCTGGTTCCACCAAATCATCAGTTGTTGTTTGTGTGGCTGAATCTTCTTCCAGTTCTACCTCATTACCTCTAATTTCTTTTACAAGGAATTCCTTTCTTAAAAAGGTAGCAAGTTGAGCAACAAACACCTTTTGTTCCTCACTGTGGTAGAAGATATATCCATATAAATTCTTTGGATATCCCACAAACATGCAAAGAACTGATCTTGCCTCGAGTTTGTCCAGATTTTTCTTTTTGACATAGGCCGGGCAACCCCATATCTTAAATCGTTTAAGATATGGTCTCTTTCCTCTCCATATCTCATATGGTGTTTTAGGCACCGATTTTGATGGAACATGATTCAACAGGTATGCTCCCATCTCAAGTCCATAGCCCCAAAAGGAAATAGGTAATTCAGCAGTAGTCACACCATATCTAATAGGGTGCTGTTTCTCCGCTCTGATACACCGTTGTGCTGTGGTGTATACGGAGGAGTAAGCTGAGAAAGAATCCCATTCTCTTTTAAATAATTCAGGAAGTCCGTGCTCAAGTATTCTCCTCCCAGATCAGATCGAAGGATTTTAATATTTCTACCCGTTTGGTTCTCTACTCCGCACTTATATTCCTTGAATTTCTCAAAAGCTTCAGATTTGTGTTTCAACAAGAACACATATCTGAACCTTGAGAGATCATCGGTGAATGTAATAAAATACAAGGAACCATTCCTGGCATGTGTAGACATAGGACCGCATACATCACTATGTATCAGTCCCAAGATTTCAGTAGCTCTTTCTCCATGTCCTGTAAACGAAGTTTTGGTCATTTTGCCTTTGAGACATGACTGACAAGTTTCATAAGATGTAAATTCGAACGGATTCAAATACCCATCCTTATGTAACTTATCTAGTCGTGTTGCATTGATATGACCTAGTCTACAATGCCATAAGAAGGATTCATTCATTTCTGAAATTTTCCTCTTGTGTGTGTTCTGTATGTTAAGAACTGTATTCTGATTTAGAACGTATAAACCGTTACATAACGTACCAAACCCAATCAACACTTGATTTAGGAAAATGTTCATAACATTTTGCTCTATTACAAAGTTATATCTTTCTTTATCTAATAAAGAAATCGATATTAAATTGCATATCATAGATGGTATGTAATAATAGTCGTTCAAGATTAATGTATTCCCATTTGGTAATACAAGGTGATATTCACCAACTGCTTTGGCTGCAACATTTGCACCATTCCCTACTTTTAGTGAATGATCAGATTTTCCCAGTTTTCTACCTTTCTTTAGCCCATGTAATATATTACAAATGTGGGATCCTGATCCGGTATCTAATACCCAGGACATAGAGTGTACTGAGAAATAGTTCTCGGTAATGAACACATCCGAAGAAAATGCATCAACATGCTCATTCCTCATTTGGGTCATGCGGGAATCCGGATATTCCCCTATTTCCTGATCAGACTTATAACATTTATATGGTAGAGCAGAACCAACGTTCCCCAGATCAGTATAACAAGCAAGTTCGGTCAATACATCAATATTATTATCTTGATTAAGGCGTGTCATGGTCACTACCTGGAGAGAGAGAGAGAGAAGAAAACATTGTAGCGTATGCTCTTGTAAGATTAGATTGGTTATTATTTTATCTAATCAGGATGGCTCCCACTGTTTTTATCAAATCTTCCTTCAACCCTAAAAGGTAAGACTAGCCGGGATTAATTACACCCTATAAGTTCGCCAATCGTTCAGCCTGGCAGGTATTAGTACTCCGAGGGAGTCTTCCCGTGCTTTCGCATGGAACTAATTAAATAAGCTCATTTCCACAGGGGCATAACCCCGAAAACACCTTTCTTAGACACTTACTGGATTACTTAATTGTAAAGTGCAAAACTCTCACAGGAGTAACTCTTACTCGTAGTGGGTATCGGGATCCAACTATCTCATAGAAGGTATGAAATCTCATTGCAAATTTCAATACTTGAAATTCCCAATAATATTTTGCCCCTAGCGTCCTATGACCTTGACACAGGTGTTCATATCAGAAAACTGCATTTTAATACCACCCATTTATTATCTATTTTTTGTATATATCGGTACTATTAACCGGTATTTGCTCAGTAATACAGATTACAGGTATCCGTGACAAAATACTAGAAATACATCCAGAATCACGGATATTACATTTGTGAGCTGACACTGCAACCAGAACTGCAAACCGATCAAGAATCAAAGAGTTTTTGTAAATAAACTAGTGTACACACATTTTGGTCTAACACATGACAAATTGTGCACTAGCTCTTTGATGGGTTTGACCTAGTGGGGGGCTGCTCAATGCAAGGAACAAGGTGGCATGGTGTGATGTGCATTTAATGCAATAAAGTGTGATGTGATTCATATCTACCAAGTTTCCCTCCAAAACCTGGTTGCATCCAAAGCTTTTACAGAGAAAATAAACAACACCGGAGTGATGTGGGGGACAAAACAAGTCAACACACCAAGCACGAGACCCTGTCCTCGGAATTTGGCCGAGCACTTTGCCTCTTGGGCCGAGCTGGTCGGCTCCACCTCCTCCTGTGGGCCCCATCCTCTCACAGTGTCTCCAATGCTTCCATTTGGTCTTTATTTTATTATTTGCTTAACCCCTTTTCTTGCCTATAAAAGCAGACCATAGGGCAAAGGAGAAAAGGTCCAATTTTGTCATTCTTTTTGCAACACTTCATTTTGTTTTCTCTTTCTCTTGTAAATAGCTTAGCTTACCCTTGAGATCCTTGTCTTCTCTTGATCTTGCAACCACTTAATTGAGCTTGCAAGTTTAAGTTTTGGTATTTGATCTCAAGGGTTGTATCTTCTTTTGGAATGAATAAAGCTCTCTTTTGTGCCTTCATTTTCACATGAGTTCTTTGCCTCTTCATGATCTTGCAAGCTCTTCATTGAGCTTGCAAGTTTAAGATTTGGTTATTGAACCCATGGATTGTTATGTGTTCTTTGGTTCTTAGTATATTTCTTACTTGCATTTACCTTTTTTGCAATTTAATTCATGCCCTTTACTTACTTGCTCTTTAAATTCCATGCACTTACTTATAATGCTCTTTTCTTTTCTTTGTTCTTTTCTTTTGCTCTTTTGGTTTGGTGTTGTTAATAAGTTGTTTATGAATATGTGTTGTTAGGCAAAGAATACGATATTGTAAGTTAACGTTCCGTTTCTCATTTCCTTTTCCCGTATTTTCCATTGAACTCCGTCCAAACGTTACGCAAGCGCTCCGTTAAGCACCCTACCCCACTAAGGTAACGGTGATTCCTAACCACGACCGGTTGCGTTCGGTTTGGCCGGAGGCGAAAGAAAGAGACAAGAACGGAAGGACAAGGGTCAATAAGCCGGATTCCACGAATGTTGTGCTTAAATCCCCTAATCCACGTTGTTGCCGATTATTCTAGCTTCAATCGTTAAGTTCGGCTCAATGGATTTAGTGCGGGTTTCCTTAGCTTACACTATTGTATATTTTCCTAACACGCTTTTACTTTGCATATAACATATAGGATAGATAATGAAATTTCTGCCCATGCGCATTAACTCGTGAGAACAAGAACGTAAAACGCTCCGTCTCCCTCTGGATCGACCCGAGCTCAACCGGTTAGCTGCAAAGTGACACCGTCTTGATTGCGGTTAACTTTAAACTCTTTCAATCAAATGGCGTCATTGCCGGGGAGACGGTAACTTTTATATTCTTGTTATTTCGGGTTAATCACTGTACATCTCATTTATACTTCTAACACTATTTTTCAAAACAAACATAAAATTCAAAAATTTCAAAAACCAAAACAAAAAACTAACTAAACTAACAATTTTGCTCTCTGGATTCTAGACCTGCTTGTACTCTGTAATTCATCTGAAAAGATAAACAATACCAGTATTGCATTAGTGGAACACTGAGACCACTGTTGAAATTTGGAGCCCTGATTCATGAAGTTGGCCGGCGACATCATACCCAAATCCGGCGACGCCGGCCGTACCGCCTCCATCTGCTTCCAATTTCTCCTCTGTGCTCCAGTGTTCTATTTTTTGTCCTATTTTTATTGTTTGTTTTTTATAATTTTTAGTGTGCAGGTATTTGGGCATTCGTATCGCTTTTCCGCACTAATATCCGTTTTTTCCGACATTTGTAGATTTTGCGGATTTGCGAAATACGATTGTGGGGAGCAAAGTGTACATTCAAATTAAAGGTGATTGCGAAGTACAGTGCCAAAGATTAGGGTAGTTTGACCCGCGCAAGCGAACTTTTCAAGCTTACCGGATTTGATTCAACGGGGGTTTCCTAACCCAAAAACATAATGGTACGTACTTTACTAACACCTTCTTTCTCAAATCCGACGCATCCAATATACCATTCTTTGCAGGATTCTTTGGAAGTTCGCTTCCAAACGCTCAAATTAACTAACCCGTATTTGTTACAGTGCCGTGCTTAAAACATAAAAAATGATTGTTTGAAATTTTGAACAAATTTTTTCATTGAATTGCGCATTGCATACATTAATACGGACTTAAGGGCAAGCGAACCCCACAACATACGGTAAAAGATTTCATCACCTTTTCCGTGGCCCACAAATCGCGAAACTGTGCATAAACGTTTACCCGCACAAATTTTAAAAGAAACTAGGATTTAAGCCATAAGGACTTCACGCTCATAAGGAGAGGTTAACAGTGTTTAGAACACCGCTTAACAGTATATCGTTTACGGGGTGTTTAGGAAAGTGTTAACGGCGAAACCACCAAAAGAGAAAGGGTTATTTAATTAAGGACCTACGCAAAAGCGTCGGAAAACCTCCCCTTATCTTTGCACTTACCTGGCCTCGTGATCAGTATATCTTGAGCCCGTTTCTCGACACAGTTTTACTTTGACAATCAAGTTCTTGAGCAGGTCTAGTTGACCTAGATGAATCCTAGAACGATTAGGTGTGTGGTATTTTTGTGTCGTGATTGTTTTTGTACAGATTATTTTTTTTGTATATTTCATTCTTTTGTTAATAACTAACTTTAAAAAAAAACACATGGTTTTCCCCTCTTTTTCTCTTATTCTTCTTCCTCTCTTCAAATCATGGGTATCCCACCTCGAAAAACTCTTGCCGAACTTTGGTACCCACAACCAGACATAACTTCCTACGGTTCTTGTTTTGGTCGAATTTCAAACGATCCATCCATACCAAAAATTTCTTTGAAATATCGGATAGATGCGTTTAGGACAACCAATTGGACTCCGCAATCCACCTTGTATCAACCATTTCAAGCTTCACCACCTTCTTACGTTGATACCCCTTTTTCGAGTTCTGTTGTGACTCCAAGACCCATGTCTATTGCTGAACATATTGAATAACCTCGTGGCCGATCTTTCACTCCTTTCACCACTTCAAATTCTTGGGATCAACAATTTCATTTACTTTCTTATCCAAATGTTGATCCTACTCCTGTCTAACCATTCAATTCCTATCCATCCTACCCAACTTTTGCTCCTTCCCTAGACATTGCTTCTAAATAGCCATTTGGGAGTTTTCAGTATCCAAACAACTTTGAATATTTTACTGAAGCCCCTTCACAACCCATGTCTATTCTGGAACAGTCGTTAGAAGACTTTCGGGTAGTGTCGTGTCAATAGATGATGGATTTGAATGCGTCAATGGCCGCCCTCATACAACCTAGTGACCCGGTAGCTAGTTTCCTACTAGCTCCAAATTTTTCTATGTATGATGAGGCGGTAGGACAGGCTGAGAATTTGAGTGGAGAGAGTGAGCTGTACACCCTTTCAAATCTAACCTACCCAATGCAAATTGAATCGCACAACTCCGGTTTTGAATGTTTATCTAATGTTCCAAACGATTCACCAAATGAAGATAGAAGGGTTAATGAGTTGTGCGACTTTGTAGTGTTTGATTTACCCAATTGTGAAGGGTCCCTTTTGAGTGAAACCAATTCCCAACCTTTTGACCTCTACACCTCCATGTTAGAACCTGAATTGATTGAAATCCATGCTTTTGATGAGCTGTCTGAGAATATTGATTTTCACTTGATTGAGGATATTGACGCTGGGGATATTTTGGATGATGAACCCACAGATTTGGATGAGCTTTTCTTTCCAATTCATCATCCCGAGTCATTAAATGTTTTTTCTGAACTTCATACGCGTCTTGATTTTGATGAAATTTGCATGGATAAGCTGAATTTTAAGGAGAATTTTGAGGATATTTTTGAGGATGAACCAGTTTTTCTTGATGAGTCGGATTTTCCAATTCATCCTATCCCTGTCATTGACTGTGTACACCTTCCTGAACCTTTACCTGATACCCCTCCTCAATCACTTCCCTCCATCCTTTCCATCGTTCCGACCTTGCAAGACACCATATCACTTTCATTTTTTATGTCTGGTTTACCAAGTTCGGTATACCCATGTTTTCTCACGAATCTTGAGGGATTCGGCCCAATTTCTCGACGGGTTAATAGATTAGTACAAACGCTTCTTACACATTGGTCATCACAAATTGTGCTAATTTATTCACTCCATTTTCACCCTCAAGTACGTACTCCATTTCTTTTTCCCTTCCGCCATTCTTCTTCTCATATACCGGAACCGTATACCACTTCTATCCCCGTATGGTCTCGCGTATTCTCTATTTCCTCTCCGTATTCTTTCACCAACCAGACCATTACAACGATAAAATTTTTGAATGGTTGGTGTTAACTTTTTTCCCGTGTAAGGCCTTGTATAGATAATATTGTTCTTTTCTCCCTAAACTTTGAACTTCACCGCTTAAACAGTGGAAACACTGTTTCACTTAAGTTTGGGGGGAACCTTTTTGTGTATATAGTTTTGTTTTGCTTTTTGTTTTGTATAAAATTTTCTTTAGGGAGCGCCGACAATTTTGACCCTCTAGTTGTAGCCTAACAGTGAGGGCACTGTCAAGTTTAAGTTTGGGGGTGTGCTCGGTAAGCTTTCTACCTTCGCATTCATATGTATATTCTGCATTTTCATTCTTATTAAAAACCCACTAAAATCAAAAAAAATTCCAAAAATATAAAAACATTGTCGTCAAGTTAGCTAATAGGGTAACTTAGATTTTTATTCCTATAGTTTAGTTGATACATTAGAAATAACTAAATCCTAGGCTTAGGAATTGAAAACCCTAAAAATAACCCTCATTCTATTTACACTTTGGAAAGTATACGTCCTTACATTTTTTTTTGAGAAATAGGCAATCTTGAGTTCAGTTCTTGAATTAAGTCAAGATGAGCGGAAAGTATTGAAGCTTTACTGAAGGATAAGTCTGAAAAATAGTTTCTATTCTTGAGTTCAAATTTAGAAAGTATATACCCTATAAATTGCACGTACACGCACCTTAAAACTTGGGATAGTAGAGCATACCTAGAAATACTCTTGCCTGAAAACCTAGTATGAAAGAAAAAACGATATTTAAAACTAAACACAAAAAGAGCATATTGAAGAATATATCCGGTCTTGAAAAAGAAAAATAAAGAAAAAAGAAAAAAATATAAAGTCAAGACCTGGAAACTGCTATTTACGCTTTAAGCCCACTCATTCAGTAATCGGCCGTTAGTGCCTCAAGAAGAATTAATAATCGCATGAAAGGTGTGTGAGCAACTCCGTCCATCTTTAACGAAAAGAAGTAGTATTAGGTATTTGGGCAAGGGTACTATAGCTTGAATTGAATTCTTAAGTGTAGGGGTGAATAATTTACACACACATAGGGGTATACAATCGATGTTTGGAGGAACGATAGAAATAAAGAATAAGACTAATGTTTTCTGTAAAGTTGATAAAAATCCACGATTTAAGACCACACTTTTAGAAGGAAAACTTAGGAGATACCGAGATCTTTCTAAACTTTTTTGGAACATATAGGATCTAAGGTTAAATAGATTAGAGGCGTGAAACATAATGGTTGGATATTTCTAACTTAGGATGATAGAGTTTCAAACCTAGATACTAAACTGTAGGAGTAGAATAAACATTAACTTATGAAACTAGCTTGACGGGATTTTGTAGGTGGTATCCGCTGAAAACCCTCAGGAGACAACACTCCTCCTACTAGGGACACCTAGAGCTTTAACGGCTTGTTGCACATGCTCAGTGCAATCACGTTCCGTGCGAAAGTGAGGCTAGGATTTTGTTTTGCTCCGGACGAGTAAAAGATAAGTTTAGGTGTATTTGTTCATATAAGAAAACCGCATTTTAATACCACCCATTTATTATCTATTTTTTTGTATATATCGGTACAATTAACCGGTGTTTGCTCAGTAATACAGATTACAGGTATCCGTGATAAAATTCTAGAAATACATTCAGAAGCACGGATATTACATTTGTAAGCTGACACTGCAACCAGAACTGCAAACCGCTCAAGAATCAAAGAGTTTTTGTAAATAAACTAGTGTACACACATTTTGGTCCAACACATGACAAGTTGTGCACTAGCTCTTTGATGGGTTTGACCTAGTGGGGGGCTGTCCAATGCAAGGAACAAGGTGGCATGGTGTGATATGCATTTAATGCAATAAAGTGTGATGTGATTCATATCTACCAAGTTTCCCTCCAAAACCTGGGTGCATCCAAAGCTTTTACAGAGAAGATAAACAACACCAGAGTGATGTGGGGGACAAAACAAGTCAACACACCAAGCATGAGACCCTGTCCTCGGAATTTGGCCGAGCACTTTGCTTCTTAGGCCGAGCTGGCCGGCCCCACCTCCTCCTGTGGGCCCCATCCTCTCACAGTTTCTCCAATGCTGCCATTTGGTCTTTATTTTATTTTTTGCTTAATCCCTTTTCTTGCCTATAAAAGCAGACCATGGGGCAAAGGAGAAAGGGTCCAATTTTGTCATTCTTTTTGCAACACATCATTTTGTTTTCTCTTTCTCTTGTAAATAGCTTAGCTTCCCCTTAAGATTCTTGCCTTCTCTTGATCTTGCAACCTTTTAATTGAGCTTGCAAGTTTAAGTTTTGGTATTTGATCTCAAGGGTTGTATCTTCTTTTGGAATGAATAAAGTTCTCTTTTGTGCCTTCATTTTCACATCAGTTCTTTGCCTCTTCTTGATCTTGCAAGCTCTTCATTGAGCTTGCAAGTTTAAAATTTGGTTATTGAACCCATGGCTTGTTATATGTTCTTTACTTCTTAGTATATTTCTTACTTGCATTTACCTTTCTTGCAATTTAATTCATGCCCTTTACTTACTTGCTTATTAAATTCCTTGCACTTACTTATAATGCTCTTTTCTTTTCTTTGTTCTTTTCTTTTGCTCTATTGATTTGGTGTTGTTAATAAGTTGTTTATGAATATGTGTTGTTAGGCAAAGAATACGATATTGTAAGTTAACGTTCCGTTTCTCATTTCCTTTTCCCGTATTTTCCATTGAACTCCGTCCAAACGTTATGCAAGCGCTCCGTTAAGCACCCTACCCTACCAAGGTAACGGTGATTCCTAACCACGACCGGTTGCGTTCGGTTTGGCCGGAGGCGAAAGCAAGAGACAAGAACGGAAGGACAAGGGTCAATAAGCCGGATTCCACGAATGTTGTGCTTAAATCCCCTAATCCACGTTGTTGCCGATTGTTCTAGCTTCAATCGTTAAGTTCGGCTCAATGGATTTAGTGCGGGTTTCCTTAGCTTACACTATTGTATATTTTCCTAACAAGCTTTTACTTTGCATATAACATATAGGATAAATAATGAACTTTCCGCCCACGCGCATTAACTCGTGAGAACAAGAACGTCAAACGCTCCGTCTCCCTGTGGATTGACCCGTGCTCAACCGGCTAGCTGCAAAGCGACACCGTCTTGATTGTGGTTAACTTTAAACTCTTTTAATCAGGAGGCCAACAAACCATAGGCTGCTAGTCAAGTTCAACCCGTACATTTCGTGATTGAATTAAACTCACCCGCACGACCCTTGAAGCAGGCCAACAAAGTCGCATGACTACCCTAATCCAATCGTATCACATGCTGCAGATAAGCACTAATTAGCTACCGCACACTACGCCTTAACGCAGGCCAACAAACTTAGCACGAATACTAAATAATACTTATCTGAAATGACGGAGGGTTACGTTGGTTTTTAAGAAAACCTTCAGCGTAATGAACTTGATATCGTTGTAGAATCGAGTGGTTTGAAATGGAGTGGTTTAAACTTCACTTTTAAAATCATGTGTTTTCAAAATAAATCGAGTGGGTGTAGCATCTGTTAGCTTTTGCTAAAGAGGTCATTCTCCGTGAACGGATCTCGGCTCTTTCTTCTCGAATGAGGTGCTGGATATTCATAAAGAATACCACTATGCAAAGCAAGAACTAGAGCTACTTTTTTTGAAAATTTGATTCTACAACGTCTTTAGGTTTCTTTCTTTTCATTAATCTCATTAATGAAGTCCCATCATTTATGTTTCCTAAACATCACAGATAAAGAAACGAAAATACAATGTACGCTTATGCCATCCGCATTCGCCTCGGAGTTCCGTCATGCACCGTTAGGTTACTTAACTACCGGCAGAGCAGGGGCAGGACTAGCACGGATGCAAAACATAAGCAACGTTTATTATATATCATATATATAATATAAAGCATTCGTCTCACGCAGTTATATGATCTCATCACAGAACATTGCAGCAGAAGTCAACATATGAAATATTAGATATACTAGGAGGTCCGTGTTTTAAATTAAGCCACTAAAAAAACACGGATTTCACGGTCGTGACGAATAGCCAAACCCACATCCCTAGACCCCTATGTGAGCGGAAAGCAACCCTTCCAATTCTAGAGTTAGGAGACCCGGTCTCGACTCCTTGAGATGGTCTCCCACTGGACTCTAGAACCCGGTTACTTGTGCTGCCCGCCTTGGGTCAATCCTAATGCGGAAAAGTAAATAATATACATCAATGGCGACATCATCCTAAACCCGGAAGTGTCCCAATAAAAGAATATTACATACAAATTTTTACATTAATGAAAATGAAAAACTCTCATCTCACGCAAAAACCCCCGCCTATTCAAACACGACGATCCAATATAACATATCACAACAACACATAATATCACATGTCATCAACGTAAATAAATATGCGTATCCCAATTGTCGTTGACGTATAGCAACGAAACCGGCGATACACCACATATTACACTTACGATCGCAGAAAAGAAAATGAAAACTACAATAATTAGAATCCGCAACATCCTTAGACATCATAAACCTAGAATATCATATATTCCGAATTTCATGCCTAACGTTATAAACCTGGCGTTTACGTCTCAAATTGAAAACACTTTTCAATAACCAGTTGGGCAATTCAACAAGATTCCCGACAACTGATCGAATGCTCATCCGAAACATTAGTAGACGGCCGCACCGCCGATGCTGTCGATGAAGTGCACTTAGGTAGAACACCGCGGCTGCGAGAACCCGAGCGGATGCTTTTGGCAACGGGGTTCTCCTACAGTCACTTAGTCGGGGCGATGGGGCGTGGCTATCTATTAGTGTTACTCAGAGAGTGTCCGCGTACTATACGCGATTGCGAAGGAGTTTTGATCCGAATCTAAACTCTGCGGCAATCTATCGAATGAGACTAAATTGCTAGATTTACAAAACACTAATTAATTTTCACAAAACTAATTATTGTTGATTACAAATATTGTATCACAAATCACAGATATTTAGACGATTCTAAACATTTGGATCGATTTATCAAACACCCACAATCCCCAGCGACCTCAACACTTGAGTCTCACTCAAAAATATCCAGAAAGTTCCAAATGTACTTACGGAGCAGCACAAGAAGGGGGAGTCCCTGCCTCACCAACTGTGCCGCGGAACCGCGGCTAAACCCATGGTTTGGCCGCGGTTGCGCGGCCGTTTGGTCGAGTTGGGCGATCGTTCTTCTTGGAGATCCATAGAAAACTCTGCACAATTTTTTGCATATTTTTAATTTCAAAAATTCCAAATTTTGAAAAAATTTCCAGAAACCCGGATTTTAAGGTTTTGAAAAGTCGATCGAACACTTTAATTTCGTGTAGATGCCTAATGCTTTAGCTTGGCTCTGATACCATGTTGGAGTTTCTTAGCACGACCACTAGGTTTTAGAAAGTATCGAGTATGTAATATTAAAAAATCTAGAGTGCTAAGGAACACAAACCTAGAATCGAACTAGAGAATTAGGGTTTTATAAAGTATGTAAACAAACTTTACACTAGATGAACAAGGAATGCAACTTTTGTAGACTGGTCCTTCACTTCTAAAGCTCCGTGTGGTAGTCCCTTAGCTCCATGTAATGGTCCCCGAACTCTTCTTAGGCTCCACTAGGCAAAAGGAACGAGCTTACATAAGGATCTTCGAGGCCAAAGATGATCAACCTTGAGAAATCTCTAACTCAAGCTATCTCTTCACTAATTAAGGAACTAGTGAAGCAAACAACCTATACTAAATGGCTAGTTTTGTATAGATTGATGAAGTAGGAATTTTGCTCACTTTAGAATTATTTCTCTCTCTTTCTTTCTTCCCCTCATCAAAAGCTAGAGAGCAAAGAAGAAGATCAAGAAGATGATCTAGTATGAACTCTTGGGTGAGAAAATATCTCCAATGATATTTGTAGAGACTTAACCATGCCTAAAGATAATGGTTAGGTTAATAAATATCTAGAGTAAAACAAAATTAGTGAACTAAGTCAAGGTGTCACGACCCGAAAAAGGCATATGACTGGCACATGAATCATGTGAAGTTTATAGGACCCCACATAATTCAAGTAAGCCAAAAGCACATAAATATAAAACTTTAGGGAAAATAGTGGAGGTGAAATTTTGAAATAACGGTATAATGAAAACAAGCTCTTTCTTTAAAAGATAAGTAATAGTATACGAAAACGCAATGTTTTGTATCTAATTTGAAAACACGTTTCGTCATTGAAAATTTCGGCACCACCTCCCTTGTATATTTAATCCCGAAAACAAATACAAGTAATAATGATAAAAGGCATCCCCAAGCCAGGGCTAGCTCTTCGCCGAAAGACGGAAACAGCCTTGCAGATAATAAATATACAACACCGAAGGGCGAGGATCAAAACACAGAAAGAAAGTAAAGAATTCAACATCATCAAGAAAGCCAGAAAACCATAATAATACACGAGCGCGACTCTAAGGTCGAAAGAATAAACAACTGTGGTTTTCTAAATCTACTAAATATACATAGTCTGGTTGATGGAGCCTTTAAATAGATACAACTGAAATATAAAGTACATATGCAACGGTGGTCACGATGCAGGTGAAACCACCTACCAAGCAATTACCCGAAAGAAATGATGTGCCAGCAAGCCGCAACGGAACCTGTACGGCCAAACCAACAATAAACTGTGGCACAACGGAGGTGAGTTGCCAACTCGTGAGTAGAAGACATCACCGAGTAGAAATCGCATGTATGACGATCTCCTGGGTCATACAGTAGCATACTCAAATATAACACTAAAACATCAAGTAGTGGCAAGAGTAATAATCTAAGTATAAGTGTAATACCAAGTACTCGTGTCAGTGCCTCAAGTAGCAACATGTCATATATATGATGTATGATTGCATCAAGAATGAAATAAGTATATATCTGTATGAGAAAGTTGTGTTCTTATCTCAGTAATATTTTAGTATAAAAACTGGAGTATCATCAATGAAATCGACAGAAATCCGTGTCAAATATCAACACAAAATGCTCAAATCCCGGGCTCCATCAGTCAGGATCTACCCATATCATCCAATCTCGCGACTACGGTCGGTATCTTCCGAATATCCGCCGTGCCAAATATCACCGGTAGGTAGTCCTCCCCTGCCAGGCTCATCGTCTACATCTTGAGCTTCTTGCCCTGGGATACCTTACCGGGACCACCATGTAGCCGAAACGGTTCATCCTACTTCTCGAATCGGGTCTCGAAAACCAACTCAATCAGGAAAACTCATGGTGGACGCCATATACATCATATCACGAGAAAAACACAACTTGCATTTTTAAAATAATAATAAGTTTATAAAATTCTTGCGGTTTTCAACTAAATCCAGAAATCTCATGGAAAATCCAAAATCACAAAATCACGAGTCAATAAAAAGTGAATATCGGCATAAAGCTCCACAATATTGCATAACTGAATGAATATATAAATGCATGGGATATCTAAATAAGGAATGCTATATCCAAACTAGCATATGAGAGCAAGCATACTAATAATGTGTTGAAACTACCAGCCAGCAGGTTATACCAATGAAGTAACGATTTCTAAAGTGTACATGACATGGCAATTACCGATGATGATGTGTGAGCCGGCAAGCAAGTGTATATGGAACATATGTATCATCGGTAATGGTGCTGGTGTCCTAACAGATGGGATTCATAATAGCTAAAGAAACAAATGTAATAAATATGCAATGCAATGAGAACAACATAAATATAACAGAAAAGTGAATAGTAAACATAAGATTATAAAATATAAATATCAGGGTACGAGTCATACGTTTTTAGTGTTTTGAAATAGCATGAATCATGGTTTTTAGAAAAGTAGGGGCTACAGTGTTTTTGAGAAAAGATATGTCCTTTGAAAAAAATCCGTAGCATCCTTCGGGTTGTCTTTTGAAAATGCCCACGATTCGTTTTTTTTGAAAATAGGTATGACTCGAGCCTAGTCTAGTATCTACCTAAACAACTAATAGACTAAACTAAGAACTTAGTCAGAAGGATAAGAAAATCTATATATATTCCGAGTTGATATACTAATAGTCGGCTATCTAGCCTCATAGCGTCACGTACTGTATAATACATAGTACGGAATCCTCGAGTCAAGAGTGTAGATCAATCATCTTATATATCTCGTACGGTAATATCCATCGTACGACATCCTTAAAATCGAGGGTACGGGTCAAAATCATACATAACATCATTATTCGTACGGTATCATCATCGTACAATATCATGATCATGGGTACGGTTCTAAAGTCTCGTACATTCAAATATTATCAACTCACATATTATCATATGTATGAATACATATCGCCCAACGATCCATTATAATATCATATCATATACCATATGACGACTCAATCACATATCAAAATCTCACGGCATCATACCCGATCATATCGACTCATCTCCATATATCACATACTATCCTCATCACCCATATATATGTGTATATATATATAAACACATACACACACACACACACACACACATATAATATCAAGTGTGAACGTGTGTGCGCGTGCGTGTGTGACTACATATAGCCTGCGATTCGCCACCAAGGTAATCATCCAATGGATAGGTCTTCCTAGATCAACCTAATCTAACCTAAGGTCTTCTAAATACCTTATTTTCTAAGTGTCCTAATATCGCATCAAAACTTACTAATATAGTAATACCCTATTCTACTGTTGCGGGGGTGCTATACGCCATCCACCTGACTTCCCCCATAGATATACATCGACTCACCTCGATCCTCGCTTGCCGAAGTCGATGACGCCACGCTCTCCTCGTCGTCCCAAAGTCCACGAGGGGGTACCTACAGTTTCAATCACATCGTATTGTAAAACGAAAAATCAAATACAAGAAAAGCCGATACGGCACAGGAAACACACATATGTTAGAACATATGGTCTACGTATTCAAGAAAAACCAATAACTCTCGACACCGACGTACGAACGCCAATCGATCGAGCTAAAATACAAATATAAAAACTCAAGTTATTAAAACTGCGAAAAGAAAACAGAAACTCAAGAAAACACTCTCAGATTTGCCTCAGGTGAGAATTAGGACATTTTGCACATAGTAGAGGTCCAATTAGCAGATAAGGGAACTATGAAGCAAGAACGAGACAAGGACTTCATGGTCTGACCGCAAATTGCAGCTAGAAAGCTAAAATTAATGGCCAGGAAATGGAGTTAGGGTCTCGGATCTCTAGGGTAGCTTCCAGGTCACCTACACGACTCACTGTAATCGCTAAATAATTTTCGAAGTCTCCGAGACATAGCGGATCTCTAAAGTCATCACCATTCCTACACAAAACTAATATCAGGGATTCTAGTTTGTGAATTAAGGTTTTTAGTCTCATGTTTGGTACAGGTTTTTGACACTAGAAGGGTTATGATCACTAATTACACTCAATTACATCCTCACAACTTATGATAAGCCCTAACCCTCATCATGAAATTCTCAAAGTTCACTAAAACACATCGGTGAAACTCTAAACTATGATAGGATAAAGGAAACACCAAAACATAACTAAAAGGGTAGGGATTATACCTCATTTGGCAACTCATGAATTTTCTTGAGTTGCTCAAAGTCTTCAATATCCAAACTTGATCTACCCATAGGGTTTGTAGTGAGGTTTGGAGTAGCTTTTGTGACGTGAGCATGGTATTTTGGTAGGAATTTAGAGGTGTTTTATGGGTGGTGGTGGAGGTGGTGGTGGGTTGAAGGGAAATGAGATGAAGAAATATGAAGATGAGAATGAAGTGTAGAAAATGTGAGATGATATGAAGGTTAAAGAAGTGTGTAGAATTTTCTCACACTCTCTCTCACCATGCTCCCTTGTCCCCACCCTCTCTCCCCCATCTTTATCATTTTCTTTTCTAATTGAAACAAAACCATTTAAAAAGAAAAGAATGCCATGGTTCAATTTAATGTAACAAGTGTTATGCAACATGTTTTGTTGCATGCATAACACATAAACTAGATTAATGCATAATTAGTGAAATGCTAATCGAGTTTAGTATTAAACTCGTATACAAATAATTATATAATAATTTATAAAATGTCCAAATCAACTAAACACTTCCAAAATTAATAATTCTTATAAATTTTCCAAATATTTTCCAAACTATCGGTAAATAATTATACCATTTCATTAAAACTAATCTCCATACATTAAAATATTCATAATATTTATTATTTAAATTATTTAAATTCCCACAAATAATATTTTATTTTCTGAAATGTTATACAAGGCTTCTACATGCTTCCACAAGAATCATTAGCCATGTTAATTTTGATTTTTCCCTTAATAATTAATCACCCAAATTATCTTTTTTTTGCTGTGAGTCTCATACATCCATGTCCAATGTATCATCTAGCATGACATAATATTAAATACATTAATATATATCTCATATATTTTTAAATGTATTTGCAGAAAAGAAATTCTTAAGTGAGCTAATATTAGTTAATATAAATTAATATATCAAATATATAATTATATATTAAATTATTAAATTAACACTTGATTTAATAATCCGGCTATACACATACAACCGACTAATATCATGTATATCAAATATACATATAACAAATTATTGAATGAACACTTGATTCAATAATCCGGTTATATCACATATAACATATATTATGTGATTAGAATACTGTATCACATAAACGTATTAATCTCGGTCCCGCATATCACATATGTGCCCTACTTCATTTCGTTTGAGCTTGGAAACCTCTGTGTAGGATTCTAAAGACTCGTCAATACGCCAGCAGTAGGTGATGATCATTTCAGTCACCCACAAGCCGTCAGCGGTACAAGCTGGATGTAACGGCTACCGAGGTATTGAGCGATTAGAAGATCAACAAGCAAGCTTGTCCAAACTCCCGTGAATCCAGTAAGTAAAACTACTGTACTGTCCGGTCTCTTCGTCTGATATGTCGCATATCGAGTCTTAGGGTGGTAAACGTTATACCCCAATAACTTGATAAGTCATGCTGATGTGAGGCTCATAACGGGTCGAGAAACTACTGATAACACTTACCAGTAAATCTCATCATCAGCCCTGGCCAGAGACTTCCTGTTATAGCCAATCGAGCATAACGCAACATCTACCCATAATACAAGGAGAGACGAAACCCCTCCTATCGCTCATTGCCTCCATGTGACTCGGGACTGTACCAAAAATCAAACTGTTTACACGATCTCTTAAGCGTGGTAGGGAGGAAATCAAATCACAGTGGGAATCACACAAGACTCTATGACGATCTCGGGTCTACAGACTAACATGTACCAGTGTCACCAGAGAACTGTTATCTGACGATA
The DNA here is from genome assembly GCA_030015575.1 of Agapanthus africanus. Lineage (NCBI taxonomy): Eukaryota > Viridiplantae > Streptophyta > Magnoliopsida > Asparagales > Amaryllidaceae > Agapanthus > Agapanthus africanus. The sequence goes on from CM057342.1 coordinate 631,424,275, forward strand.
GGTATAATATCATCTAGGAGTTCTCGGCGAGTCCTGTTCGGTATACTCATTCTCCAATGAGAACCTGTGTACAATCTTTGATGTCAAAGACCAATGGCCGTGGGATCAACCATCGCCACATACAGGGTCAAGAAACATACACACTAGTCTACTTTGGAATAGCAATGCTCTGTCTCGATACTCCCTCGACTAGAAACAATTAAAGGATGAACTTGTGGACTACCATGGCCCCACAAGTATGATATGTATCATAGTCCTGGTAGTCAAGTACACATCCTAAGGGCTTTATCAACATGTAACGGAGAGACATTATAATAATACAAGTGTACATGTTTAGATAAAGATCAACCAGATAGCATACTATTATGTCGAGCAAGAAAGTACTCTTTATATATATCCAAGCATCCACTGTAATATACAATCATGTACAATAATGGCCTCTAGGGCATACATATAACTAACAAAAGGATGTGCTTGTGGAGTACACAAGCCCCACTAGTATGATCTGCTTCATAGTCCTGGTAGTCAAGTTAACATCCTAAGGGCTTTATCAACATGTATCAGAGAGACAATATAATAATACGAGTTTACATGTTAAGATAAAGAGCAACCAGATAGCATATTATTATGTCGAGTAAGAAAGACTTATATATATATATATGTGTGTGTGTGTGTGTGTGTGTGTGTCCAAGCGTCCATAAAATATACAATAATGGCCTCTAGGGCATATATATGACTAACAATCTTCTACTTGCACTAAGGACAGTTGTTGTAGTATCGCATACCCAACATCCCAAAAATTCTCTCAAATTTCATCTGGGGGTGGGCCTTCATGAGTGGATCCGCTATGTTATCCTTCGTGTCAACGCTCCTGTTTATACCAGAATATTGCATTTAATACCGTCCATTCTTCTGCTCGTTTGTTTATAGGTATGTGCTTTTAATCCGTGTTTGCTACATATTTATAGGTTTCATGTTCCTAGTCCAAAATAACGCAAATCATACAAAATCTCCACAGTTACACCAAAATACAGAACAATTTCCACAAAAAGATAAAAGCCAGGTTCTGGTCATCCGTATCCGTCCAGTGCCGCTTACCAGTTCAAGAGACAAGACAAATAACAGTGGTCATTCGTGTCTCAGACAAGCATAGAGCATGAGAGGGGAGACACAAGATTCAATGGGTGCGCGGAGCTCGAGGGAGATAAAGGTCAAATGAATTAAAAGTTAAGCCATTTTAGACTGTTGCAAACTTGAAGAAATTTTGGAAGCAATTTGCAATTTGGGGCATGTATAACAACAGAAGATAGCAACACATTAAACCATGAAAAAAAATGACAAATCAATTCCCTAAAATAGCAGCGGAACTGCGGCCAATAGTCCACTTATGCGGCGGTTCCGCGGCCGAGTTGACTCAGTGCCAGAAGATATTTTGGGGGTAGTTTTGTAACTTTCTTTAGGCTCAGAATTTGGCCCTTGGGTTTTAGCTCTAAGCCTATAAATACTCCAGTTTGAGCCATTGTAGGGATGCTTCTTTTTAGTTAGAATTAGTGTAGTTTAGTTTGTATCTTCTTCTTCTTCTTCTTCATCTATTCTCCATGAAAATGTAGTGAGAGCTCTTGAGTGGAAGTTAATGAAGATGAGGGTTATTTTTCTTATCTTGTATTTTTATTTCCATGCATTGTATTTTAATTTCATAGTGTAACTTTATTAATTTTTGTTAAGTGGTTTTTGTTTTTCTTTTCTTGTTTTCTTTTTCCTTCTCTTTTTATCCGTATTTTCAAGCCATGATACTCGACGGAGTCCCTTACTAAGGTGAGGGCCCAAGTAGTTAGCTTGCATCTTTGTAAAACTGTATTTTTTCTTTCTTTCTTTTCTTCCTTCTTGTTTTTTTTATTTTCATTTAAATGTGTGAATAATTTCCACACTTGTTAGAGGCTATGGACGGTTAGTATGAGAGACGGAAAAATCCCTTGTGCTTCTCTTCGCCAAACATCCTAAAACGAACCTAGACCAAACAAACGCAACTCTCTCACTTAGGCATGCTATACGTGACATATAGCCGCGACCTAAGTCGAGAAGTTCTTTGGGCGCACTACAACGTGACATATAGTTGTGACTTAATTGGATATATGGTTATGGGTGTTTGGCCTAGGGTTGGAAATAAGCGCACGTAGCGAACGGACAAGGGGCACTAGGAATGGATTTAGCATTGGAAAGCTTGCTTAAACTCGCAAATCCCATTCCTATGTCCTCCTAATCCCCACTACTTTCTATTATACCAACTTCTGTTTAAGATTGGCAAAAGAAAATCACAAGACTAATCCTAACTCTACTAACCAACCTTAACCCTAACAAGCTTACTTGAATATACATACAAACACTTAGGATAGTTTTGAACATACACATATACATTCTTGAATTGACTCGTCTAAGACAAGAACGGACTTACTACCATCTCCCTGTGGATCGACCCATGCTTAACCGACTAGCTGCGACCTAAGTCAAGAAGTCTTTTGGGCGCACTAGAACGTGACATGTAGTTGTGACTTAATTGGATACATGGTTGCGGGTGTTTGGCATAGGGTTGGAAATAAGCGCACATAGCGGACGGACAAGGGGCACTAGGAATGAATTTATCGTTGGAAAGCTTGCTTAAACTATCAAATTCCATTCCTATGTCCTCCTAATCCCCGCTACTTTCTAATATCCCAACTTCATTTTAAGATTGGCAATAGAAAAGTACAAGACTAATCCTAACTCTACTAACCAACCTTAACCCTAACAAGCTTGGAAATTATTCACACATTTAAATGAAAATAAAAACAAAACAAGAAGGAAGAAAAGAAAGAAAGGAAAATACGGTTTTACAAAGATTCAAGCTAACTACTTGGGCCCTCATCTTAGCAAAGGACTCCGTCGAGTATCATGGCTTGAAAATACGGATAAAGAGAGAAGGAAAAAGAAAACAAGAAAAGAAAAACAACTACTTAACAACAATTAATAAAGTTACACTAAGAAATTAAAATACAATGCATGGAAATAAAAATACAAGATAAGAAAAACAACCCTCATCTTTATTAACTTCCACTCAAGAGCTCTCACTACACTTTCATGGAGAATAGATGAAGAAGAAGAAGATACAAACTAAACTACACTAATTCTAACTAAAAAGAAGCATCCCTATAATGGCTCAAAACTGGAGTATTTATAGGCAGACAGCTGAAACCCTAGGGCCAAATTCTGAGCCCAAAGAAAGTTACAAAACTATCCCCAAAATATCTTCTGGCACTGAGTCAACTCGGCCGCGGAACCACCGCATAAATGGGCTATTGGCCGTGGTTCTGCGGCCATTTGGGGGAATTTATTTTTTGTTTTTTTCATGGTTTCATTTGTTGCTATCTTCTGTTGTTCTACATGTCCCAAATTGCAAATTGCTTCCAAAATTTCATCAGATTTGCAACAGTCCAAAATGGCTTCACTTTTAATTTATTTGACCTTTATCTCCCTCGAGCTCCGTGCACCCATTGAATCTTGTGTTGCCCCTCTCGTGCTCTGTGCCTGTCCGAGACACGAATGACCACTGTTATTTGTCTTGTCTCTTCAACTGGTAAGCGGCACTGGTCGGATACGGATGACCAGAACCCGGCTTTTATCTGTTTATGGCAGATGTTCTGTATTTTGTCGTAACTATGGAGATTTGGTATGATTTGCGTTATTTTGGACTAGGAACATGTAACCTGTAAATATGTAGCTAACACGGATTAAATGTACCTACCTATAAACAAACGAGCCGAAGAATAGGCGGTATTAAATGCAATATTCTGGTATGAACAAATACCCCTAAACTTAACTTTTGCTCGTCCCGAGCAAAACCAATTATTCACAGAAAGTCCTAACCTTACTTTCGCAGGAAACACGATTGCATTGAGCTCGTGCAACAAACCGTTAAACCTCTAGGTATCCCTAATAGGAGGAGTGCTGTCTCTTGAGGGTTTTCTGTCAAGCTAGTTTCATAAGTTACCATCGACTCTACTCGTACAGTTTAGCGTCTAAGTAGGAAATTTTATTATCCTAAGTAAGAAATATCCAACCCTTATTTTTCACACCTCCTATTTATTCAACCCAAGATCCTATATGTTTTGACAGTTTAGAAAGATCTCGGTATCTATTGAGTGTTCTCCACAATCCCACTGATTTTGTTTGATTTCTTTATATCAGCTTGGTTATGCTCAATAGATTTTGGAGGGAAATCTAACATTATATCACATCACATCTTTCATGCAATTATTACACACCCCATTTGGGCACACCACTTGCACAAGTCATGAGTATTATGCCCATTTGTGCCATAGGCAGCCCCCACAATGGTCCAAGTCACCAAAGCGCTTGTGCACACTTGTATTGTGTTGGATCAAAATTGTGTACATATGATTATTTGCAAAAGAGCTCTTTGAATATCGGTCGATTTTCTGTTCTGATTGCAGTGTCGGGTCTCAAACGTTATATCCGTGATTTTGAGTGTGTTCCGAGTATTTTATCACGAATACCTGTAATTTGTATTTACTGAGCAGACACTGGTTAATAGTACCGATATACACAAAATTGATAATAAATGAGAGGTATTAAAATACAGTTTTTATTGATGAACAGCTCCTGACCTCGATCTCCCGGCGATCAACTATCTCCCGGATCAGGTGATACGGCTTAAGAATATGTCTGGATCGCTGATGAGACCGGGGTTCCTTGGCCAAACCCACAGCTCCATTGTTATCACAATACAAAGGTATTGGATGCTCAATGGATGGAACCACACCAAGTTCAGCTAAGAACTTTTTCATCCAGACAACCTCTTTGGCAGCATCGTTGGCAGCGATGTATTCAGCCTCCATTACCACTACTTTCTTTCACAATAAATTCCTTTTATAAAAAGGTGTCATATTGAGAAACAAACACTTTTTGTTCCTCAGTGTGGTAGAAGATATATCCATATGAATTCTTTGGATATCCCACAAACTTGCATAAAACTGACCTTGCCTCGAACTTGTCGGGATTTTGCTTTTTAACTTAGGCTTGACAACCCCATATCTTAACTCGTTTAAGAGATGTGTAAGTCCATGCTACCTCTCCCGGTACTTTCGGGAATGCGGAATTTGGTAAAAAACGATTTTTATAGAGATGGTAACATGGACCTAAAACCCGGATCTTGGTTAAACATCTATCTAACAACCTAACTACGAGTTTCTAGCTACTCGGTTAGGGGGTTATACCTTGCTTGTCTTGAACTCCTTCGTCTTCAAGCTCCGATGGTGGTCCGGATTGGCTTCTTCCCGTCGTCTCCGTACGCCGAAGATAGATCCACCTGAAAGCTCCAACCTTTGGCTCCTTCTTCGTTCTTTGAAGAAACTAGTTCACTCGGTTTGCTAAACCTTGTGAACTAGAATGAGTAGAGAAGAGTTTGTATGGGATTTTATCTATGGTTCTTGATTCTCTACTCATGAGAGATGTGAACCATAGAGTAAAGAGAGGGAGCAAGAGGAAGAGGGTGAGTGCAAGAACAAGAGAGAGAATGAGCAAGAAAGAATGAGCAAGTCTTTTGTCTCTCACCCTCTCATAATCCAAAGTCATGATAACTCATCATACCAAATAAGTGTTATGTGATGGTTGAAGCAACCATAACCATATCATTTCATGCACTCATTTTGCACAAATGAGCAAGCAAGCAAAAGACTTTGCCATGAAATGATGGCTATGGTTATCATGATGGTCAACTAGTCAAGCCTAGTCAACCGGTCAACAAAGTCAACAAGTCAACAAAAGTCAACAAGTCAACAAAAGTCAACAACCATGTCACCATAATACTTAATTAATATAATAGTTAATCACATATCATATTCTCATTAGGGTTGAGCAAAAAGTCAATAGTCAACGGTCAACTGTCAACAACCCTAAAGAGAATCCGCTGCCTCTGTCTCCCCGTCAACTGTGCATACACACCCGCATCCGCGTTCCGAGGAACACGAATGCAAACTGGATAAATCCAATCCCAATATGTACACTACGATCTGGCTTAATCCAAAGCCCGCTAGTGTAAACTGTCCGGACACTGTACGTGCACAAGTGCACGGATGTAACGAACCCTGTCGCAAAACCATGCGACCTGTCGCAAAACCATGCGACCTCTACTCTTTTGCCTAAAGGCGAAAAGCTTTCTGTGTGGGACTCTAAAAACTCGACACTACGCTGGCAGTGGGTTTAACCACAGACCGCAAGCGGCACTAGCTGTTCGTAACGGTCCCCAGGTAGTGCCGACAAGAAGACCGACGAGGCGAAACCCATCTGAACTCCTACCGAGCCTGAATGTGACATTCTCCGTACAGTCCGGTCTGTTCGTCTGATACATCGCATGGCGGGCCTAGGGGGCGGTAAACGTCAGTCCCCCAATAGTGGTACAAGTCGTGCCGGAGCGATGCCCAAAACACCCTGAGATAACACTGGAAGCCTACCAGTATATCTAGATTGCCCTGGCCAGGGACTACTCGTGTAATGGCTCTCCTAGACACAGCGCGATGTCAACCCCCAATACCGGGAGAGACGAATCCTGTCTAACCGTCACTGCCTCCAAGTGCTTCGGGACTGCACCCAACTACCACCTGTTTACACGACTCCTTTGAGCCGTGGTAGGGTAGTAATCAAAGTGCAGTGGGAACACACTCGAGGCGAAGTGACAGTGTCAAGTCAACGGACTAAGCTGTACTCATGTCACCTGGGAACTGATAACTGACGATAGGCATAATACCAACTAGTCAATTCCCGACGAGTCCTGTCCAGTGTACCCGTAACCTAACGAGCACCAGCATACTATCTCAAGTACGACGTACTGACGGCTGTGGGACAGACCGTCTCCCACACTGGGATGAGAAGCGCATGCGCTGGTCTACTCCGGAGTATCGATGCCCTGTCTCGATAGTCCTGCGACCAGGGACCTGTATAAGGATGTGCTTATAGATTACCCAGCCCCACTAGTGTGACTGCCATCATATCGCTGGTAATCAAGCAAAGATCCTAAGGGCTCCACTAATGTGTATAGGCGATATACTAAAATAAACACATGTACACATTGAAGTAGAAACAAACCAAGTAGCATACTACTATTTTGAGCAAGATTGTATATACAAGGTGAATATCCCAAGCATCCATTAAGTAATATACAAACTAGTATGATACAGTAATGGCCTCTAGGGCATATACACTAACAATCTCCCACTTGCACTAAGGCCATGTACTGGCGTATCGAAGACCTATCATCTCGATCAGCCGCTCGAACTGAGTCTGGGGCAGGGCCTTGGTGAATGGATCTGCAGTGTTATCTTCTGAAGCGACTCTCCGAACCTCGATCTCCTGGCGATCCACGATCTCCCTGATCAGGTGATACCGCCTCAAGATGTGCCTGGATCTCTGATGGGACCTGGGTTCCTTCGCTAAAGCTATAGCCCCGTTGTTGTCGCAATACAGAGGTATTGGATCAACAATGGACGGAACCACCTGAAGTTCTTTCAAGAACTTCCTCATCCAGACAGCTTCGTTTGCAGCATCAGATGCAGCGATGTATTCCGCTTCCATCGTCGAGTCTGCAACGGTTTCCTGTTTGGAACTCTTCCAACACACCGCCCCTCCATTGAGGGTAAAGACAAAACCCGACATGGACTTGGAATCATCCTTGTCACTCTGGAAGCTGGAGTCAGCAAAGGCCTCGATCTAGAGGTCTTTTTCGCCATACACCAAGAACATCTCCTTAGTCCTTCTCAGGTACTTGAGAATGTTCTTTACCGCTATCCAGTGTTTCTCCCCAGGGTTTGACTGATACCGACTTACCACACTCAGTGCATAAGCTACATCTGGTCTGGTACACAACATCGCATATATTATAGAGCCTACCGCAGAAGCGTAGGGTATAATAGACATGCGATCCCTCTCCAAATCAGTCTTGGGAGACATCTCTTTAGAGAGGGTGATCCCGTGACAAGCCGGTAGGTTACCGCGCTTGGAATCTTCCATACTGAATCTTTTCAGCACGGTGTCGATGTACCTGGACTGAGAAAGTCCCAATATCCTCTTGGATCTGTCACGGTAGATCCGGATACCCAGAATGTATGAGGCATCACCCAGGTCTTTCATGGAGAACCTGTGTGACAAGAACCCCTTGACAGATTGTAGCATAGGAATGTCATTTCCTATTAAGAGAATGTCATCCACATATAAAACGAGGAATACTACAGTTCTCGCTACAAATCTACTATAGATGCATGGTTCATCTGGATTTTTGATAAAGCCAAATTCTTTGACCGTCTCATCAAAGCAGATGTTCCAACTCCGCGATGCCTGCTTTAGTCCATAGATGGACTTAAGCAACTTGCACACCTTTCCGCTGCTCCCACTCTGAATGAAACCCTCTGGTTGGTCCATATAGACACACTCTTCTAAATTTCCATTTAGAAAAGAGGTCTTTACGTCCATTTGCCAGATCTCATAATCGTGGAAGGCAGCAATGGCAAGAAGGATCCGAATGGATTTCAGCATGGCTACTGGTGAAAAGGTTTCGTCATAGTCCAAGCCAGGTCTTTGACGAAAACCCTTTGCTACCAGCCTAGCTTTATAGGTCTCAACCTGTCCATCTACACCAATCTTCCTTTTGAAGATCCACTTGCATCCTACGGGTTTTACCCCGTCTGGAGCAATGTCCAACGTCCATACCTTGTTGGTGTACATGGACTCCATTTCGGTCCGCATTGCATCCAGCCATTTCACTGAGTCAACGCTCTGAACGGCCTGCTGGAAGCTAGTAGGCTCAACATAATCTATGATGCAATCCTCTCTATCCCCGTCTATGAGAAAACCGTAGTATCTCTCGGGCGGATGAGTCTGCTTACTACTCCTGCGGAGCGGCGTAGGAATGTCCTGTTCTGTTGAACCTTCTGGTTCCACTAAGCTTTCAGTAATAGTCTGCGGTTCTGGAACTTCTTCCAGTTCTATTGTGCTCCCACTTATCTGGGTTTCCAAAAACTCAGTTTCCAAGAAGCGGGCATGCTGAGAAACAAAAACCTTTTGTTCCTCAGCGGAATAGAAAAGATACCCCCTGGAGTTCCTTGGGTATCCCACAAACTTACACTGTACTGAACGTGCCTCAAGCTTGTCCGCATGCTTCTTTTTTACAAAAGCTGGACATCCCCATACCTTAAGATACTTAAGACAGGGTTTCTTCCCAGTCCACATCTGATATGGGGTGGTAGGCACAGTCTTGGTGGGAGCCTTGTTCAAGAGATACGCAGCTGCTTCTAGTGCATATCCCCAGAATGATCGCGGTAACTCAGCGTTACTCATCATGGACCGAACCATATCCAATAGGGTTCGGTTCCGTCTCTCCGATACACCATTATGCTGCGGAGTGTATGGAGGAGTAAGCTGAGAGAGAATACCATTCTCTTTTCAGTAATTCAGGAATTCGGCACTTAAGTATTCTCCACCTCGATCCGATCTTAGAATCTTGATACTTTTGCCGGTTTGTTTCTCTACTTCATTCTTATACTCCTGGAATTTTCCAAAGGCTTCGGACTTATGTTTCATTAAGAAGACATAACCGTACCTTGAGAAGTCATCCGTAAAAGTAATGAAGTAAGAATAGCCGCTTCGAGCATGTATAGACATTGGACCGCATACGTCACTGTGTACGAGTCCCAAGAGCTCGCTCTCTCTTACTCCATGTCCAGTAAACGGAGTCTTTGTCATCTTTCCTTTGAGACAGGATTGACAAGTGGCATACGATTGATATTCGAACGGATTCAAATATCCTTCTGTATGTAACTTAGTCAACCTTCTCTCATTGATGTGACCCAGTCTACAATGCCACAAGAAAGTCTGATTTATTTCCGGAGACTTTCTTTTGTGTGTTTTCTGGACATTGAAAATCTGTGGTTGGTTCAATACGTATATACCATTACTCAATGTACCTGACCCAATCAGAACTTGATTAAGGTGAATGTTTACAACATTACTTACAAACGCAAATTCATAACCTTCTTTAGAAACTAAAGATACAGAAATGATATTACAAGTTGCGTTGGGTACAAAAAAGCAATTACGCAAAACCAAAACATGTCCATCTGTCATTCCCAGGTGATAGTCCCCCACGGCTTTAGCATCCATGCTAGCTCCGCTCGCAACTCTGAGGGTCATGTCACCTGCTTTCAAAACACTACGGTTTCTCAACGCCTGCAAAGAACTACAGATATGAGATCCTGATCCGGTATCCAATACCCAGGAAGTAGAGTTTATTGAAAGACAGTTTTCAATAACATACACACCTGAAGCTGAAGCTGCAACCTGCTTCAATTCCTGTGTTCTGGCCTTCCAGGCCCTGCAATCATTCTTCCAGTGACCTTTCTTATGACAATAGAAGCATTCTTCCTTATCCACAAGCTTCCCCGCTTTCTTTGTTGCTTTAGCTTTTCCCTTCGTATCCACTTTACTAACACCGCCCCTTGGTTTGGCGGGGGCTTTCTTCTTCTTTCCCTTGGCTTTCGCCTTGGACCTAGAAGAAGATGATCCTCCTACAAACAAAGTGGAAGTTTCCCTACTTTTCTGTAGGGTGCCCTCTGCGCTCCTCAGCATGTTGAGGAGCTCTGAAAGTTCAACTTCTTTTTCTTGTAAGTTGAAGTTCAGTATAAACTGGGCGTAAGAGGAAGGAAGGGACTGGAGAACTATATCCGTATAGAGCTCACTCTCCAATGTGGTCCCTAGGTCCGCGAGCTCCTAAATGTAGCCGATCATCTTTAGCACGTGCTCGGCTACTGATGATCCGACGGCCATCTTTGCCGAAAATAACTTTTTCGACGCTTCGTATCTTGCGATACGAGATTGCTCTCCATACAGTTCTTTTGTATGGAGAAATATGGATTCAAGGTCCATATTCTCGTGCCTCCTCTGATGTTCGTTGTCCATCGAGGTAAGTACGAGGCACTTGGCCTTCGCGCTATCAATCTCCCAAGTCTTGCGGATTTCCTTATCCGCGACGCTGGAAGTGGGACCAGGGACAGGGGGAGCTTTGGTGGTAAGAAGATACCCCAGCTTGTCGTAAGTGATTGCCATCTTGACATTCCTGAGCCAATCTTTGTAGTTTGGCTCTGTCAGTATATTTTTATCTAGAAGTAACTTAAGTCCAGTCATGTCGATTGGTTGCTGCAATTAGGAGAGAGAAGAAGAAACACTCAGCATGATGCTCTTGCAAGTTTAGAGTGGTTTTTAGTTTGTCTAAACAGGATGGCTCCCACTGTTTCTCGAATCCCTCTTCAAACCATAAAGGAAGAATTAGTCGGGATCAATCCCACCGCACAATACTTGCTTAACCGTTCAGCCAGGCCGGTGTCAGTACTTCGAGGGAGGTTTTCCAACGCTTTCGCGAAGTTCCTTAATTAAAGAACCTCTTTTCCCTGGGGGCGTAGCCCCGCTAACACCTTTCTAGGCACCTACTAGGTTTATAGCATTGATCGTTTAGTGAGAAATTTCCCGAGGAGTAGCATATACTCACAGTAGGATCGGGATCCAAATATCATCGCGTGACGAAACTGAAGGAATCCTACCAGAATCATCACACTCCAAATGGTATGCAAATCTAGCAAGTTTCAGTACTTATGAAACTCCCGATGTGGATTTTTGCCCCATGCTCTTATGACCTTGACGAAGGTCAACAAATCATAAGTCACATGTCAAGTTCTTCCCGTCATTATCCAGGTTAATTTGAATCCACCCGTATATACCCTTGACGAAGGTCAACAAGGTAATGCGAATGTCCTAAACCAACGCATCTATCTATGCTACATATGAATACCCAACAGCTATCAATCACTGTGCCTTGACTAAGGTCAACAAACACAGCTTGAATACTATTGAATATTCATACGAAACAACGGAGGGCTACGAATGGTTTTGGCGAAACCGTGAACGTAGTGAACTTGATATAGTCGATGGAACGAGATAGCTTTTAAAACGAGTGGCTCAAGCTCCGCATTTAAAAGTTGGTTTTGAAAAGAACCGAGTGGTTTTTCGAAAGTGTTCCAACGACTTTAACTTGGTTTATTATCTTGCATTAGTTCTTTTAATGCGTGATATTCTTGCATTAGTTCTTTTAATGCGTCCCATCATTTAATCCTACCATTGCAGAAAACAACCAAAATATGACGTACGCTTATGCCATTCACATTCGCCACGGGGCCCCGTCATTACCCGTTAGGTTACTTAACTAACGACAGAGCGGGGGCTGGGCTAGCACGGCTGTAAAACATAAGCAACGCCTAAATAATATCATATATAGATATACTGCAATGATAAACATTTCAGATCACAGATGAATACATTGGATATACTAGGAATCTGTAATTCGCACGAGCCTGTAACGAAAAACAGATTACACGGTCGCGGTGAATAGCCAAATACCCCACCCAAGACCCCTACGGGTGCGGCAAACTACCCGCCAAGTACCCGAAGCGTAGTAACCTCCCTCATCTCTATGAGTAGGCCACTCGACACTTCGGCATACCCGGTAGTTTGTGCACCCCCTCCATGGGTCTATCCTAGGAGCAAAAACAGTATAAAGAAATTATACAATGACGGCTACAACCCCGACCCGGTTGTGCGGCTATACAAATAATTATTACATCAATTTACAAATTTACATGAATTGAAAGAAAAGAAAACTCTCGTCTCACAACCCCCGGCTATTCACCCGCGACAATCCAACATATTCATATACACATTCCAGCAACATTACAGATCACAGATTTGTATAACCCCCACTAATCGACATATAGCGATTAGTAGACGTTCAATACAAATATCACATTACAGAAAAACCCGTTAGCTTAAGTCTTTTAGAAGTTCGATCAAAAATACGGATTTTCGGGACCCCAAAAATAAAATTTTCGTTCTGGAAAATCTGGGCAGAAAACACATATATCAAAAATCCCAAAATACCCCCAGAACAACACTGCACCAAAGATGGACCTCGTCCGAGTCAACTCGGCCGCTGATCCGCGGCGGGAGCGTGCTCCCGCCGCGTTTCCGTGGCGCTTTGACTCGATCGTTGGACCATCTTAGGTGGTTATTCACAGAAAAGCCTGAGCCGATTTTAGGTGTGAAAATAATCAACTTTTGAACAGTATAAAAATCGACAGAAACTACGAATTTCGGGGTTCGTTTTCGGGACTTTTTGTTTGATCGATCTTCTAGTTACTTGCTAACATGTTAGATAGAGTTTAACTAGGCTCTGATACCACTGTAAGTCCATGCTACCTCTCCCGGTACTTTCGGGAATGCGGAATTTGGTAAAAAATGATTTTTTATAGAAGTGGTAACATGGACCTAATGTAAGTCGATGTACTACACCCCAGAACTTGTGGGGAGGCGGAAATTTCAAAAACGATCTTGTTTAGTGAACGAACATCGACTAACCGCTTGAATCGAAGCTAAACGATAACTAACCAAACATATAGTTGTTATAAACTACTATGCTTAGGGATTATACCTCTCGAAACTAGTCCTTCGTCTTTACGATCTCCTTGTTCTCCTCGGCCTTCTCTAAGTAGTAGACGATCCACCCGAGAGCAAAACTCCAAGCTAAACCTCTAAACTTGAGGCAACTAACCTTCTTGGATTGCTAATCAAATAAGATAGATGAAATAGAGTGATGGTTATGGATTGATTAGTCTAACTAATCCTAGATCTCAACACATGAGGGTGAGGATTAGTCTTTTGAAGAGAGAGAGCTTGAGGAGAGAGAATGTGAATAATATTATGTTGAATAAGTTATGAGTATCATAATATATATGAAGCATTATCTATTAAGAAGAAAAGAATAAAGAGTGATGAATAATCATGCTTCATAAAATATCTAGTGGTGATTCATTAGCATGAGTCATTAAGCAATAAATGTGCATTAATGAAATGAATGAATCACCACCATGACTCATATAACTCATTCAATGAATATGACACATAACCCTCCTTAGTCACCATCTTCTAGAAGCTTCTCGTACAATTACGAGAATGCCCCTCCGATCCGCAAAAATACGGAAAAACTTTAGACTGTAAAAATCCAATAATCGGATACCAGTAACTGGCTTAAACCAAAGCCGACTGGTAAAAACTGTCCGAAAGTCGTACGCGCGTAAACGCACGTATGCGTCCGAACCCTTTGTCGCAAAACCATGCGACCTCTATATCGTTTCGCCTGGAGTAGGAAACTCTCTGTGTGGGACTCTAGAGACTCGACTACTACGCTGGCAGTGGGTTTAACCACAGACCACAAGCGGCACTAGCTGTACGTAACGGTCCCCAGATAGTTGTCGATAAGAAGGCCGATGAGGAAACCCATCCGAACTCCTACTGAGTCTGATGTGACAATCTCCATACAGTCCGGTCCGTTCGTCCAAGACTATCGCATATCGGGCCTAGGGGGGCGGCAAGCGTCAGTCCCCTAATAGCGGTATAAGTCGTGTCGGAGCGAAGCCCATTACACCCTGAGAAACTACTGGAACCTACCAGTAAATCTCGCTTGCCCTGGCCAGGGACTTTGCGTAATGGCTCTCTGACACAGCACGATATCTACTCCCAATACCGGGAGGGACGAATCCTGTCTAACCGCCACTGCCTCCAAGTGCTCGGGACTGCACCCAACTGCTACCTGTTTGCACGACTCCTTTGAGCCGTGGTAGGGTAGCAATCTAAGAACAGTGGGACACACTCGAGGCGAAGTAGCAGTGTCAAGTCTGCGGACTATGCTGTACTCATGTCACCTGGGAACTGCTCACTGACGACTGGTATCAAACCAACCAACAGTTCCCTGTGAGTCCTGTCCGGTGTACCCGTAACCTAATGAGCACCTGCATACTATCTCCAGTACGACGTACTGACGGCTGTGGGACAGACCATCTCCCCAACTGGGATGAGAAGCGTACACACCAGTCTACTCCGGAGTATCGATGCTCTGTCTCGATAATCCAACGACCAGGGACCTGAATAAGGATGTGCTTGTAGACTACCCAGCCCCCACTAGTGTGACTGCCATCACAACGCTGGTAGACAAGCAAGATCCTAAGAGCTCTATCAATACGTACACTCACATATTAAGATAGAAAAACCAAGTAGCATACTACCATGTTTAGCAAGACTGTTATATACATGTGAATATCCTAAGCTTCCATTAAGTAATATACAAACTAGTATGATACAGTAATGGCCTTCTAGGGCATAAACACTAACAATCTCCCACTTGCACTAGGGCCATGTACTGGCATATCGTAGACCGATGATCTCGAGTAGCCTCTCGAACTGAATCTGAGGTAGGGCCTTCATGAATGGATCAGCTATGTTCTCTTCAGAAGCAACTCTCCGAACCTCGATCTCCTGACGATCAATGATCTCCCTGATCAGGTGATACCGCCTCAAGATGTGTCTGGACTTCTGATGGGACCTTGGTTCCTTCGCTAAAGCTATAGCTCCGTTGTTGTCGCAATACAGAGGTATTGGATCAACTATGGTAGGAACCACCTGAAGTTCTGTTAGGAACTTCTTCATCCAGACTGCTTCTGTTGCGGCATCGCAAGCAGCTATATACTCCGCTTCCATCGTTGAGTCAGCAACGGTGTCCTGCTTGGAGCTCTTCCAGCACACCGCCCCTCCGTTGAGGGTAAAGACATAACCCGACATGGACTTGGAATCGTCCTTATCACTCTGGAAGCCGGAATCAGCAAAGGCCTCCAACCTGAGGTCTTTTCCGCCGTAAACCAAGAACATCTCCTTAGTCCTCCTCAGGTACTTGAGAATGTTCCTTACTGCTATCCAGTGTTTCTCCCCTGGGTCTGACTGATACCGGCTTACCACGCTCAGTGCGTAAGCAACATCTGGTCTGGTACACAACATCGCATACATTATAGAGCCTACGGCAGAAGCGTAGGGTATAATAGACATGCATTCCCTTTCCAAATCAGTCTTGGGAGACATCTCTTTGGAGAGGGTGATTCCATGACAAGCCGGTAGATTACCGCGCTTAGAATCTTCCATACTGAATCTTTTCAGTACAGTGTCGATATACCTGGACTGCGAAAGTCCCAACATCCTCTTGGATCTATCACGATAGATCCGGATCCCCAGAATGTACGAGGCATCACCCAGGTCTTTCATGGAGAACCTGTGTGACAAGAATCCTTTGACAGATTGTAGCATAGGAATGTCATTTCCTATCAATAGAATGTCATCCACGTACAAGACGAGGAATACGACACTTCTTGCTACAACTTTACTATATATACACGGTTCATCTGGATTTTTGATAAAGTCATATTCTTTGACTGTCTCATCAAAACAGATGTTCCAACTCCGCGATGCCTGCTTTAGTCCATAAATGGACTTAAGCAGCTTGCATACTTTCCCGCTGCTCCCACTCTGATTGAAACCCTCTGGCTGATCCATATAAACGCATTCTTCTAAATTTCCATTCAGAAAAGCCGTCTTTACGTCCATCTGCCAGATTTCATAATCATGGAAGGCAGCAATAGCAAGAAGGACCCGAATGGATTTGAGCATAGCCACTGGAGAAAAAGTTTCGTCATAGTCCAAACCAGGTCTTTGACGAAAACCCTTTGCAACAAGTCTAGCCTTATAGGTTTCCACCTGTCCATCTACACCAATCTTTTTCTTGAAGATCCATTTGCATCCTATGGGTTTTACCCCATCTGGAGCAAAGTCCAAAGTCCATACTTTGTTGGTGTACATGGACTCCATTTCGGTCCGCATTGCATCTAGCCATCGTACCGAGTCGCCGCTCTGGATGGCCTGCTGGAAGTCAGTAGGTTCATCATCATCTATGATGCAATCCTCTCTATCCCCATCTATAAGAAAACCGTAGTATCTCTCAGGCGGATGAGACGGCCTACTACTCCTGCGGAGGGGTGCGGGAATGTCCTGTTCTTCTTGAACTCCTGGTTCTACCAAACTTTCAGTAACAGTTTGTGGTTCTGGAATTTCTTCCAGTTCTACTACGCTCCCACTCTTCTGATTTTCTAAAAATTCAGTTTCTAAGAAGCGGGCATGACGAGAAACAAAAACCTTTTGTTCCTCTGCGTAATAGAAATAATATCCCATAGAGTTCTTTGGATATCCCACAAACTTACACTCTACTGAGCGTGCCTCGAGCTTGTCCGAATGCTGCTTTTTTACAAAAGCTGGACATCCCCACGTCTTCAGGTACTGAAGACAGGGTTTCTTCCCACTCCATATCTGATATGGTGTGGTAGGCACAGTTTTGGTTGGAACTTTGTTCAAAAGATATGCCGCTGATTCAAGCGCATAACCCCAGAAAGATCGCGGTAACTCAGCATTACTCATCATGGATCGTACCATATCCAATAGGGTTCGATTCCGTCTCTCCGATACACCGTTATGCTGTGGAGTGTATGGAGGAGTAAGCTGAGAGAGAATTCCTTTCTCTTTTAGGTAACCTAGGAACACGGCACTTAAGTATTCTCCACCTCGATCAGATCTTAGTGTCTTAATACTTTTGCCTGTTTGGTTTTCCACTTCACTCTTGTATTCCTTGAATTTCTCAAAGGCCTCGGATTTATGCTTCATTAAGAAAACATGTCCATACCTAGAGAAATCATCTGTAAAAGTAATGAAGTAGGAATAACCACCTCTCGCATGTGTAGACATTGGACCACATACATCGCTGTGTATGAGTCCTAAGAGCTCGCTCGCTCTTTCTCCTTGTCCAGTAAATGGAGTCTTTGTCATCTTTCCTTTGAGACAAGATTGACAAGTGTCATAGGTTTGATATTCGAACGTGTCCAAATATCCTTCTCTATGCAACTTAGTCAACCTTCTCTCATTGATGTGACCCAGTCTACAATGCCATAAGAAAGCTTTATTTAAATCTGGAGACTTTCTTTTTAGTGTGTTCTGGACATTGAAAATTTGGAGCTGGTTTAAAACATATATGCCGTTATTTAGAGTACCGGACCCAATCAAACCATGATTAAGGTGGATGTTAACAACATCTCTTACAAACGTGAAATCATAACCTTTATTTGATAACAAGGAAACTGATATGATATTACACGTTAAGCTTGGTACAAAATAACAGTTATGTAAAACCAAAATATGTCCACTCGTCAATCCTAGGTGATAATCCCCGACGGACGCAGCTCCCACGCTAGCTCCGTTAGCAACCCTGAGGATCATATCACCTTCCTTCAGCACTCTACGGTTTCTCGGTGCCTGCAATGAATTGCAAATATGAGATCCTGATCCGGTATCCAATACCCAGGAAGTAGAGTTGATCGACAGGCAATTCTCAATTACAAACACACCTGAAGTCGAAGCCACAGCTTGCTTCGGTTCCTGGTTCTTGGCGTTCCACGCCTTGCAATCCTTCTTCCAGTGCCCTTTCCTGTGACAATGGAAGCACTCATCCTGGCCCACTACCGGTGCTGCAAACTTTTTCTTTCCCTTCTTTCCCACCTTACTAACACCTCCTTTAGGTTTGGGTGCGGCCTTCTTCTTCCTTCCTTTGGCTCTAGCCTTGGACCCGGAAGAAGATACACCGCCAACAAACATAGCGGGTGTTTCCCTTGCCTTCTGCAAGGTGCCCTCTGCACTCCTTAACATGTTCAGGAGTTCCGCAAGTTCAACTTCTTTTCCTTGAAGATTGAAGTTGAGGATAAACTGGGCGCAGGTGGGAGGAAGGGACTGGAGAATAAGGTCTGTATACAGCTCATTATCCAAAGTCGTCCCAAGGTCTGCGAGCTCTTCAATATAGCCGATCATCTGTAGGACATGTTCACCTACCGATGACCCGACAGCCAACCTCGCTCGAAACAAGTTCTTAGAGGTCTCGTATCTTGCTATACGAGATTGCTCTCCATAAAGTTCCTTTGTATGGAGAAATATGCCATCGAGGGACATATCCCCGTGCCTCCTCTGATGTTCATTGTTCATAGAGGCAAGCACGACGCACTTGGCTCTCGCGCAATCTAAATCCCAGGTTTTGCGGATTTCCTTATCCGCATTGCTGGATTTAGGACCAGGGACAGCAGGTGCCGTAGCGGTGAGGACGTACCCCAGTTTGTCATAGGTCAAAGCCATTTTGACATTCCGCAGCCAATCTTTATAGTTTGGCCCTGTCAGTATATTTTTCTCTAAAAGTAACTTAAGTCCAGTCATTTTCAGGGTCGCTGCAATTAGGAGAGAGAAGAAAACTCTTTAGCATGATGCTCTTGCAAGTTTAGAGTGGTTTTTAGTTTATCTAAACTGGATGGCTCCCACTGTTTCTCGAATCCTTCCTCAAACCATAAAAGAAGAATTAGCCAGGACTATTCTCACCGTACAATACTTGCTTAACTGTTCAGCCAGGCCAGTGTCGATACTTCGAGGGAGGTTTTCCAACGCTTTCGCGAAGTTCCTTAATTAAATAACCACTTTTCTCTGGGGGCGTAACCCCGCTGACACCTTTCTGGACACCTACTAGGTTTATAGCATTGATCGTTAAGTGACGAATATCCTGATAAGTAGCATATACTCACAGTACGATCGGGATCCAAATATCATCGTATGATAATGTTGAAGGAATCCTACCAACATTCATCAAACTCCAAATGGTATGCATCTCTTTGCAAATTTCAGTTTCTTTAGAAATTCCCGATATAAGTTTTTGCCCCATGCTCTTATGACCTTGACGAAAGCCAACAAATCATAAGTCACATGTCAAGTTCTGCCCATCATTATCTTGTCAATTTGAACCCACCCGTATATACCCTTGACGAAAGCCAACAAGGTAATGCGACTGTCCCAAACCAACACATCTATCTATGTAACAAATGAAAACCCAGCAGCTACCAAACACTATGTCTTGACGAAAGCCAACAAACACATCTTGAATACTACTGACTATCCATAAGAAATGACGGAGGGCTACGACTGGTTTTGGCGAAACCGTGAACGTAGTGAACTTGATATAACCGAAGGAACCTGATAGCTTTTAAAAGGAGTGGTTAAAGCTCCGCATTTAAAAATATCTGTTTTTTTAAAATTAACCGAGTGGTTTCTTTTAAACTGTTCCAACGATTTAAACTTTGGTTTGTTTTTCTTTGCATTATAGATAATGCGTCCCATCATTAACCTATCATTGCAGAAAACAACGAAAATACAACGTCCTCTTATGCCATCCGCATTCGCCACGGGGTCCCGTCATCACCCGTTAGGTTACTTAACTAACGACAGAGCGGGGGCTGGGCTAGCGCGGGTGTAAAACATAAGTGACGTCTAAATAGCTATCATAAATATAGATATTTTACATTCGTCTGACGCAATGATATACATTCCAGAACACAGACAAACAATATTGGATTTGCAAGCAATCTGTATTTCTTTTGAGCCTGCAAGAAAAGACAGATTACACAGTTGTGATGAATAGCCGTTACCCCACCCTCGACCCCTACGGGTACGGCAAACTACCCGCCCGGCAGTTTGTGTACCCCACCTTGGGTCAGTCCTAGGAGCAAAAACAGTAAAATGAAATAATACAACGGTGGCTACAACCGCAACCTGGATGTGCCCCGCAAAATAATATTACAACAAATTACATTTACAACAAATGAATTAAACAATAACCCATTGCAAACCCCGGCTATACACCACAACAGTCCAATACAGTTTATATGCACAAACAGATATAACCATTACAGAAATGTGCAACCCCCGGCCAACCGACATACTAGCAGTTAGGGGAGGTTTACGAACACATTAAACAATCACAGATATAATCCAACATGCAAATACTGTACAATTTCGATCGATTAAACATCTTTAATATTGCTCCAAAAACTGCTCTGTAAAACTGAAACCTGAGCAAATATAAAATATCCCAGAAAATCCCAAATAACACAGAGAACCACCACAATAAAAATGGGTCCCTGAATCGTCCAAACGGCGGCGGATCCGCGGCGGCAACAGTGCTAAGCGCCGCGGATCCGCGGCTCCGTAGACGATTCAGGCCACCAAATTTTTTGTGTGTTCTTCTGGTGTCTTTTCAAGCTCTCTGAACTTCCCTGAAAAATTTTTGGACTTCATTTTAAACTCGACAGAAACTTGACAGATTTAGGGTTTTCCGGCTTCGTTTTTCCGTTCGAAATTCATACAAATTTGCGATTAAGTTATTTATTGTTTAGCGAGTCTCTGATACCACTGTAAGTCGATGTACTACACCCCAGAACTTGTGGGGAGGCGGAAATTTCAAAAACGATCTTGTTTAGTGAACGAACATCGACTAACCGCTTGAATCGAAGCTAAACGATAACTAACCAAACATATAGTTGTTCTAAACTACTATGCTTAGGGATTATACCTCTCGAAACTAGTCCTTCGTCTTTACGATCTCCTTGTTCTCCTCGGCCTTCTCTAGGTAGTAGACGATCCACCCGAGAGCAAAACTCCAAGCTAAACCTCTAAACTTGAGGCAACTAACCTTCTTGGATTGCTAATCAAAGAAGATAGATGAAATAGAGTGATGGTTATGGATTGATTAGTCTAACTAATCCTAGATCTCAACACATGAGGGTGAGGATTAGTCTTTTGAAGAGAGAGAGCTTGAGGAGAGAGAATGTGAATAATATTATGTTGAATAAGTTATGAGTATCATAATATATATGAAGCATTATCTAATAAGAAGAAAAGAATAAAGAGTGATGAATAATCATGCTTCATAAAATATCTAGTGGTGATTCATTAGCATGAGTCATTAAGCAATAAATGTGCATTAATGAAATGAATGAATCACCACCATGACTCATATAACTCATTCAATGAATATGACACATAACCCTCCTTAGTCACCATCTTCTAGAAGCTTCTCGTACAATTACGAGAACGCCCCTCCGATCCGCAAAAATACGGAAAAACTTTAGACTGTAAAAATCCAATAACCGGATACCAGTAACTGGCTTAAACCAAAGCCGACTGGTAAAAACTGTCCGAAATTCGTACGCGCGTAAACGCACGTATGCGTCCGAACCCTTTGTCGCAAAACCATGCGACCTCTATATCGTTTCGCCTGGAGTAGGAAACTCTCTGTGTGGGACTCTAGATTCTCGACTACTACGCTGGCAGTGGGTTTAAGCACAGACCACAAGCGGCACTAGCTGTACGTAACGGTCCCCAGGTAGTTGTCGATAAGAAGGCCGATGAGGAAACCCATCCGAACTCCTACTGAGTCTGATGTGACAATCTCCATACAGTCCGGTCCGTTCGTCCAAGACTATCGCATATCGGGCCTAGGAGGGCGGCAAGCTTCAGTCCCCTAATAGCGGTATAAGTCGTGTCGGAGCGAAGCCCATTACACCCTGAGAAACTACTGGAACCTACCAGTAAATCTCGCTTGCCCTGGCCAGGGACTTTGCGTAATGGCTCTCTGACACAGCACGATATCTACTCCCAATACCGGGAGGGACGAATCCTGTCTAACCGCCACTGCCTCCAAGTGCTCGGGACTGCACCCAACTGCTACCTGTTTGCACGACTCCTTTGAGCCGTGGTAGGGTAGCAATCTAAGAACAGTGGGACACACTCGAGGCGAAGTAGCAGTGTCAAGTCTGCGGACTATGCTGTACTCATGTCACCTAGGAACTGCTCATTGACGACTGGTATCAAACCAACCAACAGTTCCCTGTGAGTCCTGTCCGGTGTACCCGTAACCTAACGAGCACCTGCATACTATCTCCAGTACGACGTACTGACGGCTGTGGGACAGACCATCTCCCCAACTGGGATGAGAAGCGTACACACCAGTCTACTCCGGAGTATCGATGCTCTGTCTCGATAATCCAACGACCAGGGACCTGAATAAGGATGTGCTTGTAGACTACCCAGCCCCCACTAGTGTGACTGCCATCACAACGCTGGTAGACAAGCAAGATCCTAAGAGCTCTATCAATACGTACACTCACATATTAAGATAGAAAAACCAAGTAGCATACTACCATGTTTAGCAAGACTGTTATATACATGTGAATATCCCAAGCTTCCATTAAGTAATATACAAACTAGTATGATACAGTAATGGCCTTCTAGGGCATAAACACTAACACCTAAAACCCGGATCTTGGTTAAACATCTATCTAACAACCTAACTACGAGTTTCTAGCTACTCGGTTAGGGGGTTATACCTTGCTTGTCTTGAACTCCTTCGTCTTCAAGCTCCGATGGTGGTCCGGATTGGCTTCTTCCCGTCGTCTCCGTACGCCGAAGATAGATCCACCTGAAAGCTCCAACCTTTGGCTCCTTCTTCGTTCTTGGAAGAAACTAGTTCACTCTGTTTGCTAAACCTTGTGAACTAGAATGAGTAGAGAAGAGTTTGTATGGGATTTTATCTATGGTTCTTGATTCTCAACTCATGAGAGATGTGAACCATAGAGTAAAGAGAGGGAGCAAGAGGAAGAGGGTGAGTGCAAGAACAAGAGAGAGAATGAGCAAGAAAGAATGAGCAAGTCTTTTGTCTCTCACCCTCTCATAATCCAAAGTCATGATAACTCATCATACCAAATAAGTGTTATGTGATGGTTGAAGCAACCATAACCATATCATTTCACGCACTCATTTTGCACAAATGAGCAAGCAAGCAAAAGTCTTTGCCATGAAATGATGGCTATGGTTATCATGATGGTCAACTAGTCAAGCCTAGTCAACCGGTCAACAAAGTCAACAAGTCAACAAAAGTCAACAAGTCAACAAAGTCAACAAAAGTCAACAACCATGTCACCATAATACTTAATTAATATAATAGT
Organism: Agapanthus africanus; assembly: GCA_030015575.1. Classification (NCBI taxonomy): domain Eukaryota; kingdom Viridiplantae; phylum Streptophyta; class Magnoliopsida; order Asparagales; family Amaryllidaceae; genus Agapanthus; species Agapanthus africanus. Next base: position 631,448,157 of record CM057342.1, read on the forward strand.
TAATCACATATCATATTCTCATTAGGGTTGAGCAAAAAGTCAATAGTCAACGGTCAACTGTCAACAACCCTAATGAGAATCCGTTGCCTCTGTCTCCCCGTCAACTGTGCATACACACCCGCATCCGCGTTCCGAGGAACACGAATGCAAACTGGATAAATCCAATCCCAATATGTACACTACGATCTGGCTTAAACCAAAGCCCGCTAGTGTAAACTGTCCGGACACTGTACGTGCACAAGTGCACGGATGTGACCGAACCCTGTCGCAAAACCATGCGACCTGTCGCAAAACCATGCGACCTCTACTCTTTTGCCAAAAGGCGAAAAGCTTTCTGTGTGGGACTCTAAAGACTCGACACTACACTGGCAGTGGGTTTAACCACAGACTGCAAGCGGCACTAGCTGTGCGTAACGGTTCCCAGGTAGTGCCGACAAGAAGACCGACGAGGCGAAACCCATCTGAACTCCTACTGAGCCTGAATGTGACATTCTCCGTACAGTCTGGTCTGTTCGTCTGATACATCATATGGCGGGCCTAGGGGGCGGTAAACGTCAGTCCCCCAATAGCGGTACAAGTCGTGCCGGAGTGAAGCCCAAAACACCGTGAGATAACACTGGAAGCCTACCAGTATATCTCGATTGCCCTGGCCAGGGACTACTCGTGTAATGGCTCTCCTAGACACAGCGCGATGTCAACCCCCAATACCGGGAGAGACGAATCCTGTCTAACCGTCACTGCCTCCAAGTGCTTCGGGACTGCACCCAACTACCACCTGTTTGCACGACTCCTTTAAGCCGTGGTAGGGTAGTAATCAAAGTGCAGTGGGAACACACTCGAGGCGAAGTGACAGTGTCAAGTCAGCGGACTAAGCTGTACTCATGTCACCTGGGAACTGATAACTGACGATAGGCATAATACCAACTAGTCAGTTCCCGACGAGTCCTGTCCAGTGTACCCATAACCTAACGAGCACCCGCATACTATCTCAAGTACGACGTACTGACGGCTGTGGGACAGACCGTCTCCCACACTGGGATGAGAAGCGCATGCGCTGGTCTACTCCGGAGTATCGATGCCCTGTCTCGATAGTCCTGCGACCAGGGACCTGCATAAGGATGTGCTTATAGATTACCCAGCCCCACTAGTGTGACTGCCATCACATCGCTGGTAATCAAGCAAAGATCCTAAGGGCTCCACTAATGTGTATAGGCGATATACTAAAATAAACACATGTACATATTGAAGTAGAAACAAACCAAGTAGCATACTACTATTTTGAGCAAGATTGTATATACAAGATGAATATCCCAAGCATCCATTAAGTAATATACAAACTAGTATGATACAGTAATGGCCTCTAGGGCATATACACTAACAAGATGGTCTTTTCCCATTCCATATCTCACATGGAGTGGTAGGCACGGATTTGGTCAAAACCCTATTCAATAAGTATCCAGCTGTCTCAAGTGCATAACTACAAAAGGAAATAGGTAACGCAGAAATACTCATCATAGAGCGCACCATATCTAATAGGGTGTGATTCCTCCGCTCCGATACTCCATTGTTCTATGGTGTATACGCAGGAGTAAGCTGAGAGAGAATACCGTTCTCTTTGAAATAGTCACAAAATTCCATGCTCAAGTATTCTTCTTTCTGATCAGATCGAAGGATTTTCATACTTTTACCTGTCTGGTTCTCAACTTCGTACTTGTATTCCTTGAATTTCTCGAAAGCTTTAGATTTGTGTTTCAACAAGAACACATGTCCAAATTTTGAGAGATCATCGGTAAATGTAATAAAGTACGAGGAACCATTCCTGGCATGTGTAGACATAGGACCGCATACATCATTATGTATCAGTCCCAAGAGTTCAGTAGCACTTTCTCCGTATCCAGTAAACGGAGTTTTGGTCATCTTGCCTTTGAGACATGACTGACAAGTTTCATAATATGTAAATTCGAATGGATTCAAATACCCATCTTTGTGCAACTTCGCTAGTCTTGTCGCATTGATATGACTAAGTCTACAATACCACATGAAGGATTCGTTCATTTCAGAACTTTTCCTCTTGTGTGTGTTTTGTATGCTTAAAACCATGGTTTGATTTAGAACGTATATACCGTTATATAACGTACCAAACCCAATCAACAATTGATTTAAGAAAATGTTCATAAAATTTTTCTCTAGTACAAAGTTATATCCTTCTTTATCTAATAAAGAAATTGATATTATATTGCACATCATTTTTGGTACGAAATAACAGTCATTGAGAATCAATGTATTACCATTTGGTAATACAAGGTGATATTCGTCAACTGCTTTGGCTGCAACAATTGCACCATTCCCTACTAAGAGAGACTTATCACCCTTTTCCAGTTCTCTACTTCTTTTTAACCCATGTAACATATTACAAATGTGGGATCCTGATCCGGTATCCAACACCCAGGACGTAAAGCATACTGAGAAACAGTTCTCGGTAATGAACACAACCGAAGAAGATGCATCATCATGCTCTTTTTTCATTCGGGTTGCCTGGGAATCCTGATATTCCCCTATTCTTTGCTCAGACTTATGACAGTCATAAGAATAAGCGGAACCAACGTTCCCCAGCTCAGCGGGTTCGGTCAACACATCCATATTATTATCTTGATTAAGGCATATCATGGTCGCTACCTGGAGAGAGAGAGAAGAAAATACTATAGCGTGCGCTCTTGCAAGATTAGATTAGTTATTATCTTATCTATTCAGGATGGCTCCCACTGTTTTTATCAAATCTTCCTTCAAACCCTAAAAAGTAAGATTAGCCGGGATTAATTACACCGTACAAGTTCGCCAATCGGTCAGCCAGTCAAGTATTGGTACTCCGAGGGAGTCTCCCCATGATTTCGAATGGAACTAATTAAATAATCTTGTTTCTGCTGGGGCATAACCCCGTTAACACCTTTCTTAGACACCTACTAGATCAGTTAATTGCAAATTGCAAAACTATCTCAGGAATAATATTACTCGCAGTGGGTATCGGGATCCAACCATCTCATAGAAGGTATGCAATCTCATTGCAAATTTTCAAAACTTGAAATTCCTAATATTTGTTTTTACTCCTAGCAATTTATGACCTTAACTATGGTCAACAAATCATAAGCGCTAGTCAAGTTCTACCCGTCATTCCATGATTGAATTAAACCCACCTGCACGACTCTTAACTATGGTCAACAAGGCCGTACGACTACCCTAATCCAATCGCATCATATGCGGCAGATAAGCACTAATCAGCTACCATACACTATGCCTTGACTATGGTCAATAAACGCAGCACGAATACTAAATAGCACTTATCTGAAATGATGGAGGGTTACGACTGGTTTTGAATAAAACTTTTAACGTAATGAACTTGATATCATTGTAGAATCTAGTGATTTGAAAAGGAGTGGTTTAAGCTCCGCTTTTAAAATGGAGTAGTTTTCAAAACAAACCGAGTGGGTTGTAGCATTTGCTAGCTTTTGCTAAAGAGGTCATTCCCGGTGAAGGGATCTCGGCTCTTTCCTCATCGAATGAGATGCTGGATATCCATCAAGGAATACCACTATGCAAAGCAATAACTAGAGTTACCTTTTTGAAAAATTTGATTCTACAACATCTTTAGGTTTCTTTTCTTTCATTAATGACATCCCATCATATATGTTTCCTAAACATTATAGAAGAAAAGAAAATAGAACGTACACTTATGCCATCTGCATTCGCCATAGGGCCCCGTTATGCACCGTTAGGTTACTTAACTAAAGGCAGAGCGGAGGCTGGACTAGCGCGGGTGCAAAACATATACAACGTTTATGATATATATATATATATATATAAATATAGCATTCGTCTCACATAGTTGAAAGTGTATGTAAGCACCACCACAGGGTTTTACTAGCATCAAGCATGCCGTTTTAAAGTTTTTCGGGGTGCTAATCGACACTAACCAAGATCTTAAACTAAATGATTAGGTTTTAACTATGATATTATAAACTATACTAACAGATGGATAGCTATAACCTTTGTAGACCGTTTCCTTATCTTCTAAAGGTCCGGGTTGTAGTCCACGCGACTCTACTAGGCTCCACTTGAAGGTTTAAAGAACTTCCTTCGATGACCTTCGTGCCGAAGAACTCTTTAGTGAAGTAAACACACTACACCAAAGTGCCAATCTAGTGTATGATGGTGAAGTAGGGGCTTTGTTTGCTCACTAACGTTCTCACAAGCTCATGGTTTCACAACTCATGTGATGGATTCAGCTTGGAGGTGTCGGTGAGGAAAAGGGAGAGAGCTTGGGAGCAACTCATCACATGAGCTCTCAAGTGAGGAAAATCACTCTACTGAAGAATGAAGTGTAGAATGGCTCTTCTAAACTCACACATTATTGAAGCATAAAATTTTCAACAATTAAAAATTGTAGCCATGCTTCAATAGTCCAAGCAAATGAATATAAAAAAGAATAAGCCATGCTATGTTCCATACCACAAAAGTCTCCGCATTTTCCACCTCAAGTTCTATTTTCTAAAAATAGAAAAACCATGCCATGCTTCATAATATATATATATATATATATATATATCACTCACACACATATATATAACGATAAGCATATAATTAGTGAGCAATAATACTAGTCAATAAACAATTATATCAAATATAAATATATAACATATTATTAAATCAACACTTGATTTAATAATCCGGTTATATCACATATAACCGACTAATATCATTTATCTGTATATCATATTATCAAATCAACACTTGATTCAATAATCCGGTTATATCACATATAACCTAACTGATAACCAATCGCCGCCAGATTACAATACGGTATCTCATACTCGTATTTAATCAGGCCCCCGTACATAGCAACATATGTGCCCTAATTCGTTTCGCTTGAACCAGAAAACTTCTGCGTGGGACTCTAAAGGCTCGTCAATACGCCAGTATTAGGTGATGATCACATCAGTCACCCACAAGCCGTCAGCGGTACTAGCTGGACGTAAGGGCTACCCAGGTATTGAACGAATAGAAGATCAACAAGCAAGCTTGTCCAAACTCCCATGAAGCCTATAGGTAACACATACCGTACAATCCGGTCTCTTCATCTGATATGCCGCATATCGAGTCTGGGGGTGGAATCTTCAGACTTCAATAACTTGATAAGTCATGCCGATGTAAGGCCTATAACGGTACGAGAAACTACTGATAACACTTACCAGTAAATCCCATCAACAACCCTGGCCATGGACTTCCTGTTATAGCCAATCGAGTATAGTGCAACATCAACTCCCTATACCGGAAGAGACGAAACCCCTCCTATCGCTCATTGCCTCCATGTGACTCAGGACTATACCCAAAATCCACCTGATTGCATGAATCCTTTGAGCCATGGGAGGGAGGAAATCAAAGCATAGTGGGAACCACACAAGACTCTATGACGATCTTGGGTCTACAGACTAACCGGTACCAGTGTCACCAGAGAACTGCTATCTGACGATAGGTATAGTACCATCTAGGAGTTCTCGGCAAGTCCTGTTCGGTGTACCCATTCTCTAATGAGCACTTGTATACAATCTATGATGTCAAATACTAATGGATATGGGATCAACCATCGCCCCATACAGGGTCAAGAAACCTACACACTAGTCTACTCAGGAATATCGATGCCCTGTCTCGATATTCCCTCGACTAGGAATAATTGAAGGATGTGCTTATGGACTACACAGGTCCCAGTAGTATATTCCGCATCATAGTCCTGGTAGTCAAGCCTACACCCTAAGAGCTTTATCAACATGTATCTGAGAGACAATATAATAATACTAAGCGTACATGTTAAGATAAAGAGTAACCAGATAGCATACTATCATGCCGAGCAAGAAAGTCCTCTATATATATGTCCAAGCATCCACTATAATATACATCAATGTATAATAATAGCCTTTAGGGCATACATATCCCTAACAATCTCCCACTTGCACTAATGCCAGTTGTTGTAGTATCTCATACCCAACATCCCAAATAGTCTCTCGAATTGCGTATGGGGGAGGGCCTTCGTGAGTGGATCCACTACGTTGTCCTTCATGTCAACTCTCGTGACCTCGATCTCCTGGCGATCAACTATCTCCCGGATCAGGTGATACCGCCTTAGAATATGTCTGGATCTCTGATGGGACCGGAGTTCCTTGGCCAAAGCCACAGCTCTATTGTTATCAAAATACACAGGTATTGGATGCTTAATGGATGGAACGACACCATGTTCAGCTATGAACTTCTTCATCCATACAGCCTCTTTGGCAGCATCGTTGGCAGCGATGTATTCAGCCTCCATCGTCGAATCTGCTATGGTATCTTGGTTGGAACTCTTCCAACATACCACCCCTCCATTGAGGGTAAAAACAAAACCCGAGACCGACTTATTGTCTTCCTTATCACTCTGGAAGCTCGAATTGGTAAAGGACTCCACCTGGAGTTTACCGTTACTATACACAAAGAACATTTCTTTACTCCTTCTCAAGTACTTAAGAATGTTGTTCACAGCTGTCCAGTGGTTTTCCCCAAGATCTGATTGATACCTACTCACTACACCTAGCGAGTAAGCTACATCCGGTCTGGTACACAACATCGCAAACATGATTGATCTGACTGCAGAAGCATAGGGTATCCCTTTCATGCGAGCCCTCTCCAAATCAGTCTTGGGAGACATCTCTTTGGAGAGAGTGATTCTTGAGCAAGTGGGTAAATTACCATGCTTAGAATCTTCCATACTAAACCATTTTCGTATGGTGTCTATGTACCTGGATTGGGACAATCCCAACATCCACTTCGATCTATCTCTATAGATATTTATCCCCAGAATGTAGGAGGCATCACCAAGATCTTTCATGGAGAACTTGTGTGATATGAAGAGCTTGACCGAGTGTAGCATATGAACATTGTTTCCTATCAAGAGCATGTCATCCACGTACAATACGAGAAAGACAACCTTACTCTCTACAACCTTCTTGTATATACAAGGTTCATCTATGTTTTTGATGAAGTCAAATTCTTTGATAGCTTCATCGAAACAGAAGTTCCAGCTCCGTGATGCCTGCTTTAATCTGTAGATTGATTTAAGCAGCTTGCACACGCTTCTGCTGCTCCCACTATCTACGAAGCCCTCTGGTTGTGTCATGTACACGCTCTCTTCTAAATCACTATTTAGAAAAGCGGTCTTGCTTTCCATCTGCCAGATTTCGTAGTCATGGTATGCAGCAATGGCAAATAGGATGCTAATGGACTTAAGCATAGCCACTAGAGAAAATGTTCCATCATAGTCGACATCTGGTTGTTGACGAAAACCTTTTGCTACAAGTCTAGCTTTGAAAGTGTCAACTTTTCCATCTACACCAAGTTTCTTCTTAAAGATCCACTTGCTCCGAATGGGTTTTACCCCTTCATGAGCAATTTCCAAAGTCCATACTTTGTTGGTATACATGGATTCCATCTCAGATCGCATAGCATCCAGAAATTTCATAAAGTCTCCAATTGTGATGGCCTGCTCGAAATTAGTTGGGTCATCATCTTCAATGATGCAATCCTTGCTCCCACCGTCTACGAGAAAACCGTAGTATCTCTCAGGTGGATGAGAAACCCTACTAGATCCGTGGAGTAGATGAGGTTCGTCGGGGACTATTGAATCCTCCGGTTCTACTAAATTGTCATTTATAGTTTGTGTAGTTGGAACTTCTTCCAGTTCTACCTCATTGCCACAAATTTCTTTCACAAAAAATTCCTTTTCTAAAAAGGCGGCATATCTAGACTCAAACACCTTTGGTTCCTCTGTGTGGTAGAAGATATACCCTCGCGGATTTTGGGATATCCTACAAACCTGTACAGAACTGACCTTTCCTCGAGCTTGTCCGAATTTTGCGTTTTAACATAAGCCGGATGTTCAGACCAGAATATTGCATTTTAATACCGCTCATTCATTATCTAATTTTTGTACTTATCGGTACTATTAACCAGTGTCTGCTCAGTATTATAGATTACAGGTATCCATGACAAAATACTGGAAATACACTTAAAATCACGGATATTACAGTTGTGAGCTGACACTGCAACCAGAACCGCAAACCGACCGATAATTCTTGGGTTTCTTTGTGCAACATGCTTGTGCACACACTTTTTATCTAAGTGGACCAACACAAGACAAGTGTGTACACAAGTTGCACTAGGACCAAGGGGAGCTGCCATGGCACACTCATGATGGCTAAAGCAAGTGGGCATGGTGTGATGTGCGTTTATTGCATAATGTAGTGATGTGATTTATATATTCATGTTCACTCCAATAACCCTGAGTGCATCCAGAGCTTTTACTGAGAAAACAAACAACACCAATGTGATATAGGAGAGCACACAAGACCACACTTCCAATACGAGACCCATAGCTCGGATTTCACCCGAGCACAACCTTGCAAAAGCCGAGCTCGCCGGCCCAATCTGCTCCAAATGCCCCCAGTCTTTTGTGGGCCCCCTTACTTCCATGTCAGCTCATTTTTATTGTTTGTTTAATTTCCTTTTGAGCCTATAAATACAGAACCAGTGAGCAAGGAAAGGGTGTCTCACTTTTGTCCAAGTTTTCTCATTCATTTTCATACACTTTGAAACTCTTTTTGTTCTTTAGTTCTTGTAAATAGCTTCCCCTTGAGTTCATAACCTTCTCTTGATCTTGCAACCTCTTCATTGAGCTTGCAAGTTTAAGGGTTAGTTATTGATTTCAAGGGTTATATCATTCTTCAAGTTGAATAAATCTCCCTTTTATGTTATCATTTTGCCTTGGGTTTTTAGCTCTCTCTTGATCTTGCAACCTCTTAATTGAGCTTGCAAGTTTAAGTTTGGGTTATCAAACCCATGGTTTGTAACTTGTTCCATGGTTCCTAGTTCTTTCTTTCTTGCATTTTTCTTACTTTCTTTCACATTCATGCAATTTATTACCTTGCTTTATTTTCATGCACTTTCATTCCATGTCATTTAATTACTTGCATGTAGTCTTTTCTTTTCTTTGTTTCTCTTTTCTATGCTCTTTTTGGTTTGTTGTTTTGATATTTGTGAATATGTGTTGTTAGGAAAAGAAACAGATATTGTAAGTTAACGTTTCGTCTCTCATTTTCTTTTCACGTCTTTTCCATTTGAAACTCCGTCCAAACCTTACGCAAGCGCTCCGTTAGGCACCCTACCCTACCAAGATATCGTTGATTCCTAACCGCGACCGGTTGTGTTCGGATTGGCCGGAGGCGAAAGGAAGAGACAAGAACGGACGGACAATGGTCAATATGCCGGATTCCACGAATACCGTGCTTAAGCACCCTAATCCACGTTGTTGCCGATTGCTCTAGCTTCATTGGTTGAGTTTGGCTCAATGGACTTGAATACGGATTTCCTTAACTTACTCTATGCTATCTAATCAAAACAAACGGTTGATTTGCATATAACACATAGGATAGATAAGAACAATTCCGCCTCGTGCATTAACTCGTTAGAAAAAGAACGTAAAACGCTCCGTCTCACTGTGGATCGACCTATGCTCATCGCGGCTAGCAGCAAAGCGACACCGTCCTGATCGCGGTTAAACTTTAGAACTCTTAAAACTCGACACGCCGAAAGCGTGCGATCAAATGGCGCCGTTGCCGGGGAGACGGTAACATTTTTATTCTTGTAGTTTCGGGTTAATCTCTGTACATTTCATACATACAACTAACCCTATTTTCAAAACAACATAAAAATTTCAAAACCAAAAACCAAAACAAAGAAAACTAACAATTCTAACATTTTGCTCTCTGGGTTTTTGACCTGCAACCATTTTGGAAGTTAACAGAAAACACAAACAATACCAGTGAGATACTAGTAGAACAGTGTGATCACAGAAGAAAATTGGAGCCCATTCTCCAAAGAAGACCCAACAACATTAGCCCAGGATCCGAGCTCGCCGGCTGTACCTCCTCCTTCTGCCCCAATTTTTCCCCTGTACTCTAGTGTTATGTTTTTGTCCCACTTTATTGCTTGTTTTTTTATAATTTTTAGTGTGCAGGTATTTGGGCATTCGTATCGCTTTTCCACACTAATATCCGTTTTTCCGACATTTCAGATATTTCAGGATTTGCGAACTGCGATTGTGTGATGCAAAGTGCACATTCAAGATTCAGGTGATTGCGAAGTACATTGCCGAAGATCCGGGTAGTTTGACCCGCGCAAGCGAACTTTTCAAGCTTACCAGATTTTATTCAACGGGGGTTTCCTAACCCAAAAACTTAACGGTACGTACTTTACTAACACCTTCTTCTCAAATCCGACGCATTCAATATAATATCTTTGTAGGATTCTTTGCAAGTTTGCTTTCTAACGCCAAAACTTGACTAACCCGTATTTTTTGCAATGCCGAGCTTAAACGTAAAAACGATTGTTTGATTCTTTGAAAAAAAAAATTTCATTGAATTGCGCATTGCATACATTAATACGGACTTAAGGGCAAGCAATCCCCACAACATACGGTAAAGGATTTCATCACCTTTTCCGTGGCCCACAAATCACGAAACTGTGTATAAACGTTGACCCGCACAAATTTTAAAAAGAAATTAGACTTTAAGCCTTAAGGACTTCGTGCTTATTAGGAGAGGTTAATTGTGTTTAGAACACCGCTTAACGGTATATCATTCGCGGGGTGTCTAGGCAAGTGTTCACGGCGAAACCGCCAAAAGAGAAAGGGTTATTTAATTAAAGACCTTCGCGAAAGCGTCGGAAAACCTCCCCTTATCTCTGCACTTACCTGGCCTCGTGATCAGTATATCTTGATCCCGTTTCTCGACACAGTTTTACTTCGACAATTAAGTGCTTGAGCAGGTCTAGTTGACCTAGGTGAACCCTAGACCGATTAGGTGTGTGGTATTTTTGTGTCGTGATTATTTTTGTCCAGATTCTTTTTGTGTGTATATTTCATTCTTTTGTTAATAACTAACTTAAAAATATATATATAAAAAAATATCCACATTCTTTTTCCCTCCTTTTCTCTTCTTCTTCTTCTTCTCTTCATATCATGCGTACCCCACCAAGAAAAACTCTTGCCGAACTTTGGTACCCACAACCAGACATAACTTCTTACGGATCTTGCTTTGGCCGATTTTCAAACGATCCCTCCATGCCAAAAATTTCTTTGAAAGATCGGATAGACGCGTTAAGGACGAACAACTGGACTTCGCAATCCACCTTGTATCAACCATTTCAACCTTCACCACCTTCTTATGTTGATACCCCTTTTTCGAGTCGTCCCTTGTCCATTGCTGAACGTATTAAACAATCTCGTAACCGATCTTTCACTCGTTTCACCACTTCCAATTCTTTTGATCAACAATTCTAATCACCTTCATATCCGAATGTTGATCCTACTCCTGTCCAACCATTCAATTCCTACCAGTCCTACCCGACTTTTGCACCTTCCCTAGACATTGCTTCTGAACAGCCTTTCGGGAGTTTTCAGTATCCAACAAACTTTGAATCTTTTACTAAAACCCCTTCACAACCCATGTCTAGTCTGGAACAGTCGTTAGAAGACTTTAGGGTAGCTTCTTACCAACAGATGATGGATTTGAATGCGTCCATGGCCGCCCTCATACAACCTAGTGATCCGGTAGCTAGTTTCCAACTAGCTCCACATTTTCCAATGTATGAAGAGGCGGTAGGACAGGCTGATAATTTGAGTGGTGAGAGTGAGCTACACACCCTTCCAAATCAAACCTACCCATTGCAAATTGAATTCCACAACTCTGGTTTTGAAAGTCTGTAGAGAGACCCAAATGAATCACAAATTGCCGATAGAACATTTAATGAGTTGTACGACTTTGTAGTGTTTGATTTACCAGATTGTGAAGGGTCCCTTTCGAGTGAAACCGCACCCAACCCATTTGACCTCTACACCTCCATCTTTGAGCCTGAATTGATTAAAATCTATGATTTTGATGAGGTGTCAGAGAATATTGATTTTCATTTGATTGAGGAAATTGACGCTGGGAATATTTCGGATGATGAACCCGCAGCTTTGGATGAGTTTTTCTCTCCAAATCATCATCCCGAGTCATTAACTGTTTTTTCCGAACTTCATATGCGTCTTGATTTTGATGAGTATTGCATGGATAAGCTGATTTTTTAGGAGAATTTTGAAGATATTTTTGAGGATGATCCAGTTTTGCTTGATGAGTCGGATTTTTCAATTCATCCTATCCCTTTCATTGACTGTATACACCCTCCGGAACCTTTAACTAATAACCTTCCTCAATCACTCCCCTCCATCCTTTCCGTCGTTCTGACCTTGCAAGAAACCGTATCAATTTCATTTCTTATGTCTGGTTTACCAAGTTTGTTGTACCCTTGTTTTCTTACGAATCTTAAGGGATTTGACCCCATTGCTCGTCGGGTTGATAGATTATTACAATCGCTTTTTACACATCGGTCATCACAAATTGTGCTAGTCTATTCACTCCATTTCCACCCTCAAGTTCGTACTCCATTTCTTTTTTCCTTCAGCCATTATTCTTCTCATACACCGAGACCGTATCCCGCTTCTATCCGCATATGGTCTCGCGTATTCACCATTTCTTTCCTCTCCGTATTCTTTCACCAACCAACACAATACAGAGATAGAATATTTGAATGGTTGGTGCTCACTTTTGGCCTGTGTAAGGCCTTTTACAGATTGATATTGTTCTCTTTTCCCCCCTAATCCTAAACTTCACCGCTTTAACAGTGGAAACACTATTTCACTTAAGTTTGGGGGGATCCTTTTGGTGTATATATATATTTTTGGTTTCCTTTTTGCTTTGTATATATTTCATTTAGGGAGCACAGGCAATTTTGACCCTCTTGGTGTAGCCTGACAGTGAGGGCACTGTCAAGTTTAAGTTTCGGGGTGTGCTCGGTAAGCTTTCTTCCTTCACATTCATATGTATATTTTGCATTTGCATACCTTTTTAGAAACCCACAAAAATCGAAAATTTTCTCAAAAATATAAAAACTTTGTCGTCAAGTTAGCTAATAGTGTAACTTAGATTTTTATTCTGAAAGTTTAGTTGATACGTTAGGAATAACTAAATCCTAGGCTTAGGAATTGAAAACCCTAAAAATAACCCTCATTCTGTTTAACCTTAGTAATTATACGTCCTTACAGTTTTTTTTATAGAAGTAGCTAATCTTGAGTTCAGTTCTTGAGTTAAGTCGAAATGAAGGGAAAGTATTGAAACTTTACTGAAGGATAAGTCTGAAAAATAGTTTCTATTCTTGAGTCCAAATTTAGAAAGTATATACCCTACAAATTGCATATACACGCACCTTGAAACTTGGGATAGTAGAGGATACCTAGAAACACTCTTACCTGAAAACCTAGTATGAAAGAAAAAACGGTAATTAAAGCTAAACACCAAAAGAGCATCATTGAAAAATATATCCGGTCTTGAAAAAGAAAAATAAAAGAAAAAGAAAAATAAATAAATAAAGTCAAGACCTGAAAAATGCTATTTAAGCTTTAAGCTCACACATTCAGTAATTGGCCGTTAGTGTCTCAAGAAGCATTAATAGTCGCATGAAAGGTGTGTAAGCAGCACCGTCCATAATTAATGAAAAGAAGTAGTATTAGGTATTAGGATAAGGGTACCATAGCTTGAATTGAATTCTTAAGTGTAGGGGTGAAATAATACACACATGTAGGGGTATACGATCGATATTTGGAGGAAAGATAGAAATGAAGAATAAGACTTATGTTTTCCGTAAAGTTGATAAAAATCCCTGATTGGAGACAACACTTTAGAAGGAAAAGTCAGGAGATACAAACATCTTTCTAAGCTTTTTTGGAACATATAGGATCTGAGGTTAAACAGATAAGAGGTGTGAAACATATGGGTAGGATATTTCTAAGTTAGGATGATAGAGTTTCTAACCTAGATACTAAACTGTAGGAGTAGAATCGACGTTAACTTATGAAACTAGCTTGACGAGATTTTGTGAGTAGTATCCGCTGAAATCCCTCAGAAGACAACACTCCTCCTACTAGCGACACCTAGAGGTTTAACGTCTTGTTGCACGTGCTCAGAGCAATCGCGTTCCCTGCGAAAGTGAGGCTAGGATTTTGTTTTGCTTGGGACGAGCAAAAGAAAAGTTTGGGGGTATTTGTTCAGACCAGAATATTGCATTTTAATACCACTCATTCATTATCTATTTTTTTGTATTTATCGGTACTATTAACTAGTGTCTGATCAGTATTACAGATTACAGGTATCCGTGACAAAATGCTGGAAATACACTTAAAATCACGGATATTACAATTGTGAGCAGACACTGCAACCAGAACCGCAAACCGACCGATAATTCTTGGGTTTCTTAGTGCAACATGCTTGTGTACACACATTTTATCTAAATGGACTAACACAATATAAGTGTGTACACAAGTGGCACTAAGACCTAGGGGGCTGCCATGGCACACTCATGATGGCTAGAGCAAGTGGGCATGGTGTGATGTGCATTTATTTCATAATGTAGTGATGTGATTTATATCTTCATGTTCCCTCCAATAACCCTGAGTGCATCCAGAGCTTTTACTGAGAAAACAAACAACACCAATGTGATATAGGGGAGCACACAAGACCACACTTCCAATACGAGACCCATAACTTAGATTTCACCCGAGCACAACCTTGCAAAAGCCGAGATCGCCGGCCCAATCTGCTCCAAATGCCCCTAGTCTTCTGTAGGCCCCCTTGCTTCCACGTCAGCTCATTTTTATTGTTTGTTTAATTTCCTTTTGAGCCTATAAATACAAAACCAGTGAGCAAGGAGAGGGGGTCTCACTTTTGTCCATGTTTTCTCATTCTTTTTCATACACTTTGTAACTCTTTTTGTTTCTTTAGTTCTTATAAATAGCTACCCTTTGAGTTCTTAACCTTCTCTTGATCTTGCAACCTCTTTATTGAGCTTGCAACTTTAAGGGTTGGTTATTGATTTCAAGGGTTGTATCATTCTTCAAGTTGAATAAAGCTCTTTTTGTGCTATCATTTTGCCTTGGGATTTTAGCTCTCTCTTGATCTTGCAACCTCTTAATTGAGCTTGCAAGTTTATGTTTGTGTTATGAAACCCATGGTTTGTAACTTGTTCCATGGTTCCTAGTTCTTTCTTTCTTGCATTTTTCTTACTTGCTTTTATATTCATGTAATTTATTACCTTGCTTTACTTTCATGCACTTTCATTCCATGTCCTTTAATTACTTGCTTGTAGTCTTTTCTTTTCTTTGTTTCTCTTTTCTTTGCTCTTTTGGGTTTGTGGTTTTGATATTTGTGAATATGTGTTGTTAGGAAAAGAAACAGATATTGTAAGTTAACGTTTCGTTTCTCATTTCCTTTTCCCGTCTTTTCCATTTGAATCTCCGTCCAAACCTTACGCAAGCGCTCCGTTAGGCACCCTACCCTACCAAGGTATCAGTGATTCCTAACCGCGACCGGTTGTGTTCGGATTGGCCGGTGGCGAAAGCAAGAGACAAGAACGGACGGACAAGGGTTAATAAGCCGGATTCCACGAATACCGTGCTTAAGCACCCTAATCTACATTATTGCCGATTGCTCTAGCTTCATTGGTTGAGTTCGGCTCAAAGGACTTGAATACGGATTTCCTTAACTTACTCTATCCTATCTAATCCTGACAAACGGTTAATTTGCATATAACATAAAGGATAGATAAGAACAATTCCGCCTCGCGCATTAACTCGTTAGAAAAAGAACGTAAAACGCTCCGTCTCCCTGTGGATCGACCTGTGCTCATCGTGGCTAGCTGCAAAGCGACACCGTCCTGATCGCGGTTAAACTTTAAAACTCTTAAAACTCGACACGCCGAAAGCGTGCGATCACCGGACAACCCCATATCTTAATAAAATTAAGACATGGTCTCTTCCCTTTCCATATCTCATATGGAGTGGTAGGTACAGATTTGGTGTGAACCATATTCTATAGGTTTGTGACTGTCTCAAGCGCATAACCCTAAAAAGAAATAGGTAACTCAGCAATACTCATCATTGAGCGCACCATATCTAATAGGGTGCGATTCCTGCGTTCCGATACACCATTGTACTGTGGTTTGTACGAAGGAGTACGCTGAGAGAGAATCTCATTCTCTTTTAAATAATTCAGGAACTCCTTGCTTAAGAAGTCTCCTCCCCGATCAGATCGAAAGATTTTAATACTTTTACCCGTTTGGTTCTCCACTTCACACTTATATTCCTTGAATTTCTCAAAAGCTTCAGACTTATGTTTCAACAGGAACACATGTCCGTATCTTGAGAGTTGTTCATACCATAATTTTGCATTATTATATTCCCCATTCCTAGTCATTTTACAAATAAACAGATGCTTTTGACCCATGTCTGCTACTTAGTTGCAGATTACAGGTTCTTGGAATAAAAACAGTGAAAAAGACAAAAGACGATATAAAAGTAAGACTTCGACCAACAAACAGAGAATCTTTATCTTGCCTACGGTTTGAAGACTAAACGAAGATCAATGGACGATTTCACAAGGAATAAAGGCAGTGCAAGGTTCAACACTTCGTCACGAAGCAACGATAAAAGTCCACTACAATTATTCACTGTGGAGATCTGGAAGAGAACCAGAAGACACTCAGAAGAACAAACTGAAGAAAATAGAAGTAAATAAGCAACAGAACAAGCCCAAAGAAAATGAGCGAACAAAGCCCAACTACGGCCGCGGAACCGCGGCCAAACGTGGGCTTTGGCCGCGGATCCGCGGCCACTTGGCCCAAATTCACTGCGAAATTAAAGAGGCGCTGGCGGGCGTTGACTAGGTGTTTTTCTTAGGGCGTATTTTTGTAAAAGCAGATATGCGAGTCAATTGTAATCCTAGGGTTTTCTATGTCCTATAAATAGAAACCCAAATACCTCTTTTGAGGTATAGCTCCTTTCATTAATAAAATTCAGATTTCTTTTGGAGAGCATCGATGTCTCTTTTCATTTCATCTATTCAGATCTGACAAGTCTTGTGTAAATGTTTGGAGAGAGCCATCAAGTAAGTAGTTTTATTTAATTGCCCTAGTATAGATTTTAATTCCTTGCCATAGTTAGATAGATAGAATGTTCTTCAATTCCCTAATGAGCGAGTAGTCTTCTCGCTTGTTAGGGTTAGCTTTGGGGAAGGCTTTTGAGAGATGAGATCTCTCATCCCTTTCTTGCCCATCAAACTTTTTAATAGGACTCCATGCATACATGCACACACCGCTCCCTACGGCACCCTATCCCTCGAGATAGCGGTGATACCGTAATATAAAGGCCCGGTTGAGCGTGTTTTCCATGGAGGTTAAGGTAAGAATTGATAAAGGAAAGACAAGAACTTAGAGGAAGAAATATCTTCCCGAATGGTTCTAATCTCCTTTATTAATAATTACCATAACACCTCATAGATCTTAATTTGGGTATAGAAAGCGGTGAGATTTATTTACATTTCCAAACCTACCCTAAACCTAACCCTAGCAAGATTTAGATCTAGATAGATTTAGTTTTTAGATTTAATCAATAAGATCCGACACCCATCGGAATTAACTCGTAAGAGCGATTAGGAAATTCACAACATCCCTGTGGACCGACCCGTACTCACCGGCTAGCTACCAAGCGACGACGTTCTTGATTGCGGTTTAGAAATATTTTTGATCATAAATTCCATACAAATCAAATGGCGTCGTTGCCGGGGATGGCGTGTTATTTTCTTTTTGCAATTTCGGGTTAATATAAAATTGAAAAATTATAAAAACTGAAAAATAACAAAAAAAATAATAATAATAACAATTTATCATCTTTTATTTTGTGAAGGGTATTTTTTGTGTGAATTTTGGAGGATCGGCATATGATTTCGGATCTGGAAATCTCCAGTGATCAAAACAGCAAATATCAAATCTGAACAAACAGAGGAATATCAAAACAGATAACAGAAGAAATTTGGAGGACCGAGTCAACAAGTCAACCACGGTACCGCGGTCATAGGTGCGTTACGGTGGCGGAACCGCGGTGATCTGGTTACGTTAAAAAAAACGTACCGAAGCGACCAACCCGCGGCGGATCAGCGGTCGGAAGTGGCAATTCGCGGCGGTTCCGTGGTGGAGGCGACGGATCGGTTCCCAAAAACAAAAAAAAAATCTCTATAAGTCTTCTGATCTCCTCCTCTGCAAATCTCTGATATCTCCTCTGAAAAATCTCTTGCAGGATTCTTTGCGCTTAAAAAATCTTTCCCCTTCCAATAATTGATCTTGTGCAGGATTCTTTGCGCCACGCTTAAAATAAATAAAAATTTTGATTGCAAGTGGTTGTTACTGTTTTGCATATATTTAATTTGACTTTAAGGGGCTTGAGACCAATCCAGATTGGGTGGGGATTTCATCACCCTTCCCAGGACCCCAGAAATCACTTAAGTCATTTGCATTGACCATCATTAATTAAAAAATACTAGACTCAGCCCTAAGGACTTCGCGCTCAATAGGACAGAGGACTAGTTGTAGGCATCGGCCGTTGATCCTAACCTGACTTTGCGGTGTCTAGGCAAGTGTGTCTAAGACGAGTGGTTAATTAATTAGGGTCACTACTTGTAGTGGAGAGCCTCCCACTCACCTGGCACTTACCTGGCCGCAATTGGCAGTGAAGAGGCGGTTTGAGGTCCTATTTCTAGCCCTTTGGAACAGTTAGGAGCTGTCTAGCTGACCTAGGTGACCCTAGATCTAGACCTGATTGTGCATTTGTGGTTGATTGCATTTGTGTCAAAGCCCTTTATCGAAAAAAATTTTTTGCAAAAAGTTCCAAATAATAATAAACATTTTTTAAAAAAGACTTGCAACTTTTGTCGCTAAGAACTCCTTGCACCAACCACCTTCTTTCTCTTCTCCTTTCTTACATCATGGGTACCCCACCTCACAAATCTCTTGCCGAACTTTGGTACCCCGAACCAAACTTTGCCTCTTACGCAAATTGTTTCGGTCGATTTAAGGACGACCCCTCCATGCCCAAAATTTCTTTGAAAGATCGAATAGAAGCTTCTAGGAGAAACAGTTTGACTCCGCAATCTACTTTGTATCAACCGTGTCAACCTTCACCACCTTCATACGTTGATACCACTTTTTCGAGTCCTGTTGTAACTCCTAAACCCATGTCTATTGCTGAGTATATTGAACAATCTCGTAGTCGATCTTTCACTCCTCTCAACACATCCAGTTCTTGGGATCAATAAGTCCATTCACATTTTTATCCAAATGTTGATCCTACTCCTGTCCAGCCATCCAATTCCTACCAGTTCTACCCGACTTCCGCACCTTCCCTAGACATTACTTCTACACAGCCATTTGGGAGTTTCACGTATCCAAACAATTTTGAATCTTTTACCGAAACCCCTTCACAACCCATGTCTAGTCTAGAACAGTCGTTGGAGGCTTATATAGTAGCGACAAACCAAATGATTAGGAATGTGGATGCGTCCATTACCGCCCTTATGCAACCTAGTGAACCGGTAGCTAGTTTCCAACTAGCTCCAAAAGTTCCAATGTATGAGGAGGCGGTTGGACAGAGTGAGAATTTGAGAGGATTTCCAAATCAAACCTACCCATACCCAATTGAATCCAACAACTCCAGTTTTCAAACATGTGTCCAAAATGATGAGTTGTGCGACTTTGTAGTGCTTGATTTTCCAGATTGTGAAGAATCCATTTCGAGTGAAACCACACCTAATCCTTTTGAACTTTACACCTCCACTCTAGAACCTGAATTGATAAATATCCATGCTTTTGATGAGGTGTCCGAAAAAATTGATTTTCACTTGATTGAGGATATAGACGCCGGGAATATTTTGGATGATGAACCCGTAAATTTGACTGAAATTTTATCTCCAATTCATTATCCCGAGTCATTAATTGTTTCTCCCGAACCACCTATTCATCTTGATTTTGATGATAATAGCATGGATAAGCTAAATTTTGAGGAGAATTATGAGGATAGTATTGAGGAGAGTGTTGAGGATAATATTGAGGATGAACCGTTTTTGTTTGATGTGTCGGATTTTCCAATTCATCATCCTGAACCTTTAACTTTTATACTTCCTAAATCACCCTTCCTCTTTTCCATCGTTCCGACCATGCAAAAGATCACGCTTGAAGATTGTGAGCTTGAAAAATTTCTCTTTGAATCTGACACAGTTCTCACAGACGATAACGATTACGAGTGTTTCACTTTTTCGGACGATGTTGAAAACTCACCTCCCGAATTTGAGTCTTTTACATTTTCAGATGAGTTAGTTGAACCATTAGACTCGGTTTCTTACAGTCATTTTGAACCATTGATGGAATCCTTCAAGTTCGAGACAGATTACTTAGGTGAGAATAAGACTATCCCTAAATCTCTCCCTTTCGGCCTTCCTGTCGTTTCGACCACGCAAGACTCCGTTGCGTTTCCATTCTCAATGGAAGGTTTACTAAGTTCAACGTACCCATGTTTTCTTGCGAATCTTGAGGGATTTGACTCCATTTCTCGACGGTTTAATAGATTAACACAATCGCTTTTAACACATCGGTCATCACAAATTGCGCTAATTTATTCATTCGATTTACACCCTCAAGATCGTACCACACTTCTTTCTCTCTTCCGCCATTCTCCTCCCCCACCGAAACCATATTCCACTCTTCTTCCCATTCGGTCTCGTGTGCGTCTCATTTCTTTTCTTTACACTCCATTCTTTCACCAACCCCACCATTATCACGATAGAATTTTTGAATGGTTGGTGCTAACCTTTGGTTTGTGTAAGGCCTTGCATAGTTTGGGGAGAACCTTGTTGTATATTATTTTGTTTTTTCTTTTAAATAATAATAATAATAATAATTTATAAATAAATAAACAGGGGAGTGCCGACATTTTGACCCTCTTGGTGTGGCATGACAGTGAGGACACTGTCAAGTTTAAGTTTAGGGGTGTGCTCGGTAAGCTTTCTTCCTTCGCATTCATGTGTATATTTTTGCATTTGCATATTTATTTTTAAAACCCATAAAAAATTGAAATTTTAAAAATTATAAAAATTAAAGTATTCAATTTTGGCCATAATTGACTTGAGTTTGACAAAAAAGTTGACTAGCTAGAAACAACTAGATCTTATACTTAGTAAATTAAAAACCCTAAAAATAACCTTTCTTAAAATTTAACGGTAGGATGTATATGTCTTTGTAGTTTATATATAATAGGCAAATTTTGAGTTGTCTTCTTGGGCTAAGTTAAAACAAAGGAAAAGTATTGATATTTTTATTAGAGTATAAGTTTGAAAAATAATTCCTAACTTAAGTCTAAATTCTGAAAACATATACCCTACAAATTGCACAAACACGAACCTTGAAATTTGGAATAGTAGGAGAGACCTTGAAATGCTCTTGTCTTAAGTTCTTAGTACGAAGAAAAAAAAATACAAGTGTGAATAAAGAGATAAAAAAATGAACACTCGTTTTTGTAATTACTTAAGGCTGCAAAAATAGAAAAATATTTAGCGAGGGTGCTTCATCACCTAGTGCCTTAGACCAACTGGTTTTGGAGTCACTGCTAAAGCCTTAGGTGTTGCAAGACTAGGAATTACGCTTTAATGTGCAAACACATCTTGTAATCGGTTGTTGGTACCTCAAGATGTATTAACGGTCGCATGAAGGATGTGTAAGCAAAATTCATCTAAAAATTCACCAACTAAGTGCTTTGGACGACGGACAAGAGTATGATTGCTTGATTTGAATTTCCAAGTGTAGGGGTGATATATATATATACACGTGGGGGTATGTGATTGAGGTTTAGATAAGAGATAGGAATGAAAAAGAGGACTTATATCTTTAATAAAAATGATAAAAATTCCTAAGTTGAGATAGAACCCTAGAAGGAAAACTTAAGAGATGCCAAAAGCTAAATTGGACTACAGAACATATATAATCTTAAGTTAAATGATAAGGAAGTGTGAAGAATATGGGTGGATAATTTACGAGTCAAAAATAATAGAATTCTTTGTTAGAAAATCTAATTGGAGAATAAAAGTCAATAGGCCTAATTGATAGGATTTTGTGGGTAGTATCCGCTTAAAACCCTCAGGAGACAACACTCCTCCTACTAGGGACACCTAGAGGTTTAACGGCTTGTTGCACGAGCTCAGTGCAATCGCGATTCCCTGTGAAAGTGAGGTTAGAATTTTGTTGAGAATAAAAACTAGGTTTGCTCGAGGACGAGCAAAAGATAAGTTTGGGGGTATTTGTTCATACCATAATTTTGCATTATTATATTCCCCATTCCTAATCATTTTACAAATAAACAGGTGCTTTTGACCCATGTCTGCTACTTAGTTGCAGGTTACAGGTTCTTGGAATAAAAACAGTGAAAAAGTCAAAAGACGATACAAAAGTGAGACTACGACCAACAAACAGAGAATCTTTATCTTGCCTACAGTTTGAAGACTAAACGAAGATCAATGGACGATTTCACAAGGAATAAAGGCAGTGCAAGGTTCAAGAATTCGTCACGAAGCAACGATAAAAGTCCACTACAATTATTCACTGTGGAGATCTGGAAGAGAACCAGAAGACACTCAGAAGAACAAACTGAAGAAAATAGAAGTAAATAAGCAACAGAACAAGCCCAAAGAAAATGAGCTAACAAAGCCCAACTACAGCCGCGGAACCGCGGCCAAATATGGGCTTTGGTCGCGGATCAGCGGCCACATGGCCCAAATTCAGTGCAAAACTAAAGTGGCGCTAGCGGGCGTTGACTAGGTCTTTTTCTTAGGGGGTATTTTTGTAAAAGAAGATATGCGAGTCAATTGTAACCCTAGGGTTTCTATGTCCTATAAATAGAAACCCAAATATCTCTTTTGAGATATGCCTCTTTTCATTAATAAAATTCAGATTTCTTTTGGAGAGCATCGATACCTCTTTTCATTTCATCTATTCAGATCTGACAAGTCTTGTGTAAATGTTTGGAGAGAGCCATCAAGTAAGTAGTTTTATTTAATTACCCTAGTATAGATTTTAATTCCTTGCCCTAGTTAGATAGATAGAATGTTCTTCAATTCCCTAATGAGCGAGTAGTCTCCTCGCTTGTTAGGGTTAGTTTTGGGGAAGGTTTTTGAGAGATGAGATCTCTCATCCTTTTCTTGCCCATCACACTTTTTTAATAGGACTCCAAGCATACATGCACACACCGCTCCCTACGGCATCCTATCCCTCGAGATAGCGGTGATACCGTAGTATAAAGGCCCGGTTGAGCGTGTTTTCCATGGAGGTTAGGGTAAGAATTGATAAAGGAAGGACAAGAACCTAGAGGAAGAAACATCTTCCCGAATGGTTCTAATCCCCTTTATTAATAATTACCATAACACCTCATAGATCTTAATTTGGGTATAGAAAGCGGTGAGATTTATTTACATTTCCAAACCTATCCTAAACTTAACCCTAGAAAGATTTAGATCTAGATAGATGTAGTTTTTAGATTTAATCAATAAGATTCGACACCCATCGGAATTAACTCGTAAGAGCGATTAGGAAATTCACAACATCCCTGTGGACCGACCCGTACTCACCAGCTAGCTACCAAACGATGCCGTTCTTGATTGCGGTTTAGAAATATTTTTGATCATAAATTCCATTCAAATCAAGAGTTCATCGGTGAATGTAATAAAGTACGAGGAACCATTCCTGGCATGTGTAGACATAGGACCGCATACATTACTATGTATCTGTCCTAAGAGTTAAGTATCTCTTTCTCCGTGTCCAGTAAATGGAGTTTTGGTCATCTTAACTTTGAGACATGACTCGCAAGTTTCATAAGATGTAAATCCAAACGGATTCAAATATCCATCTTTATGTAACTTAGCTAGCCTTGTCGCATTGATATAACCTAGTCTACAGTGCCACAAGAAGGCTTCGTTCATTTCTGAACTCTTCCTCTTGTGTGTGTTATGTACGCTTAGAACTGTCATTTGATTTAGAACGTATATACCATTACATAACGTACCAAACCCAATCAACACTTGATTTAGAAAAATATTCATAACATTATCCTCTAATGTGAAATTATATCCTTCTTTAGTTAGCAAAGAAATCGATATAATATTGCACATATTCTTTGGTACGTAGTAACAGTTGTTCGGAATCAATGTATTACCAGTTGGTAATACTAGGTGATATTCGCCAACTGTTTTGGCTGTAACAATTGCTCCATTCCCAACTGTTAGAGACTTATTACCCTTTCCCAATTCTCTACCTCTCTTTAGCCCATGTAATCAATTACATATGTGGGATCCTGATCCGGTATCCAATACCCATGACGTAGAGCATACTGAAAAATAGTTATCGGTAATGAACACACCCGAAGAAGATGCATCATCATGCTCTTTCTTCGCTCGGGTGGTGTAGGAATCCTGATATTCTACTATTCCTTACACGGACTTATGACAATCATAAGATAGAGAGGAACCAAGCCCAGTATAATAAGTGTGTTCGGTCAATATATCTATATTATTATCTTGATTAAGGCGTGCCATTGGTCGCTACCTGGAGAGAGAGAGAAGGAAACGCATTAGCGTAGGCTTTTTGCAAGATTAGATTGGTAATTATCTAATCTAATCAGGGTGGCTCCCACTGTTTTTATCAAATCTTCCTTCAAACCGTAAAAGGTAAGATTAGCCAGGATTAATTACACCCTACAAGTTCGCCAATCGTTAAGCCAGGCAGGTATTGGTACTCCGAGGGAGTCTCCCCATGATTTCATATGGAACTAATTAAATAATCTCGTTTCCGAAGGGGCATAACCCCGTTAATACATTTCTTAGACACCTATTTGATCGGCTAATTGTAAAGTGCAAAACTCTCCCAGAAGTAACTATTACTCACAGTGGGTATCGGGATCCAACTATCATATAGAAAGTATGCAATCTTATTAAAAATTTCAACATTTGAAATTCCCAATAATAGTTTTTACCCATAACGTCCTATGGCCTTGACGAAGGCCAACAAATCATAGGCCGCTAATCAAGTTCAGCCTGTTTATTTCTTGATTGAATTAAACCCATCCGCACGACCCTTGACCAAGGCCAACAAAGTTGCACGACTACCCTAATCCAATCGCATCATATGCGGCAGATAAGCACTAATCAGTTACCGCACACTATGCCTTGACGAAGGCCAACAAACGTAGCACGAATACTAAATAGTACTCATCTGGAATGATGGAAGGCTACGGCTGGATTTGAAGAAACCATTAACGTAACGAACTTGATATCGTTGTACAATCTAGTGATTTGAAAATGAGTGTTTTTTGTAGCTTTTGCTAGTTTTTCTAAAGAGGTCACTCCCGGTGAAGGGTTGTCGATTCTTTCTTCATCGAATGAGCTGCTGGATATTCATCAAGGAATATCACTATGGAAAACTAGAGAATCTATTAAAACAAAACCGAGTGGGTTGTAGTATTTGCTAGTTTTGCTAAAGAGGTCACTTCCGGTGAAGGGATCTCGGCTCTTTCCTTATAGAATGAGGTGCTGGATATTCATCAAGGAATAACACTATGCAAAACAAGAACTAGAGCTACCTTTTTAAAAACTTTTAATTATACAACATCTTTAGGTTTCTTTTCTTTTCATTAATCTCATTAATGAAGTCCCATCATTTAATGTTTCCTAAACATCACAGAAAATGAAACGAAAATAGAATGTACGCTTATGCCATCCGCATTCGCCATGGGGCCCCGTCATGCACCATTAGGTTACTTAACTAACAGCAGAGCGGGGGCTGGACTAGCGCGGGTGCAAAACATAAGTAACATTTATTATATATATCATATATATATATATATAGCATTCGTCTCACGCAGTTATATGACCACATCATAAAACCAAGGAGTAGAAGTCAACATATAAAATATTGGATATACTAAGAGGTCCGTGTTTTAATTCAGCCAGTAATGAAAAACACGGATTTCACAGTCGTGATGAATAGCCAAAACTACATCCCTAGACCCCTACGAGAGCGGCAAGCAACCCTGCCAATTCTAGAGTTAGGAGACCTGGTCTCGACTCCTCAAGATGGTCTCCCACCGGACTCCAGAACCCGATTACTTGTGCTCCTCGCCTTGGGTCTATCCTAATGCGGAAAAGTAAATAATATACATCAGTGGTGACATCATCCTCAACCCGGAAGTGTCCCAATAAAAGAATATAATATACAAATTTTACATGAATGGAAATACAAAAACTCTCATCTCACGTAAAACACTGGCTATTCAGTCACGACGATCCAATATAATATATCAGCAATACATAACATCACATATCATCAAAGTAAGTAAATATGCGTATCCAAAATTCCGTTGATATATAGCAACGAGATTTGGGATACCCCACATATTATACTTACGGTCGCAGAAAGGAAATGAAAAACTACAATAATTAGAATCCGCATTTCATTAGACATTATAAACCTGAAACTTGTCATATTCCGAATTTCATGCCTAAACTAAAAACCTTGCATTTTAGTCTCAAATCGAAAACACTTTTCAATAACTTAGTCGGGCAATTCAACAAGATTCCCGACTACCCAATCGAATGCTCAACGGAAACTTTAGTATATGGCCGCATCCCCGATGCCGTCGACGAAGTGCACTTTGGCGGAATACCATGGCCATGAGCACCCGAGTGGATGCTTTTGGCAACGGGGTTGTCCTACAGTCACTTGGTCGGGGCTATGGGGGCGTGGCTACCTACTAAAGTTATTCGGCGAGTATTCACGTACGATACGCGGTTGTGACGAAGTTTCGATCCGAATCGAAACTTCATGGAAATAGATCAATAGAGACTAACATGCTAGATTTATAAACAAACTAGTTTTCACAGAACTAATTTAATGTGGATTCCAACTACTGTATCACATATCAAACTTAAACCCAAATCGACGTTAAAACAAGACTACGAAACATTCCGAATAGCCCTAAAATGAAAGTTAATATCACATGCAAACTGGGCTAATCAAACATAACATGAAACCCCAAAACCAAGCCAATAGAGCATCAAACAAATACGAGACCAAACAGAGCAAGGGGGGCCGGCAACGCCGGTAATATGCTGGATCTTACCGGGTGAATAGTGGAGTTTTGGTCTCGTTTTTGTTCAGTGTTCTTGTTATATCATATATAACATTCTGCAACTATTAGAAAAATTTCAGAGTCCATTTTGAAATCGAATGAAACTTGGTGATTAGGGTTCCGGTTTTGGATTCGTTTCGGTTTCGTGTTTCCATTAACATCGTCTAATTTTCTAGTTTTGTCTTTGATACCATGTAGGTCAAGCAGCCACCCCATCCAATAGGGTCGCCGTGACATCTACGGGTCCCTTAGCAGCTACTTTCTACACATGCCTTCTTACGAGGACTACAACCCGCCGGAACACCTTCCGGTCTCGAGACACCCTGGGGGTAAGAGCATGTGCTTCGCCACACTGTCACACGGTGAGAACCCCCCATAGGTCGACATCCAATGCCTAGTAGCTCTGATACCATGAAAGTGTATGTTAGCACAACCAATGGGTTTTACTAGCACCAAGCATGCCATTTTTAAAATTTTCGGTGTGATAATCTACACTAACCAAGATCTTAAATTAGATGATTAGGGTTTAACTATGATATCATAAACTATACTAAGAGATGGATGGCTACAACCTTTGTAGACTGTGTCCTTCACTTCTAAACCTCCGGGTTGTAGTCCACACGAATCCACTAGGCTCCACTTGAAGGTTGAACGAACTTCCTTCGATGACCTTTATGCTGAAGATGATCCACCCGAAGTCCGCCAATTCAAGCTATCTCTACACTAAACTCTTTAGTGAAGTAAACACACTACACCAAAGTGCTAATCTAGTGTAGGATGATGAAGTAGGGGTTTTGTTTGCTCACTAGGGTTCTCACAAGCTCAAGGTTTCACAACGCATGTGAGGGATTGAGCTTGGAGGCGGAGGTGAGCAAAGGGAGAGAGCTAGAGAGCAACTCATCACATGAGCTCTCAAGTGAGGAAAATCAGTTTAGTGAAGAATGAAGTGTAGAATGGCTCTTCTAAACTCACACATTATTGAAGCATACAATTTTCAACAATTAAAAATTGTAGCCTTGCTTCAATAGTGCAAGCAAATGAATATAAAAACGAATAAGCCATGCTATGTTCCATACCACAAAAGTCTCCCCATTTTCCACCTCAATTTCTATTTTCTGAAAATAGAAAAACCATGCCATGCTTCATAATATATATATATCATATATATTTGAATATATATATATATATATATATAAAGATAAGCATATAATTAGTGAGCAAGGGCTTCTAGGTCATCGTTGGGGCTTCCCCTACTCAGCGATGCGCTACATCAGATCCCGGGTGTAGTGTTAAGTATGCAAGGGCTTCTAGGTCGTCGTCCAGAAATGGCGCGCTACATCGGACCCCGGTTGTAGTGACAAATAATCAAGGGTTTCATAGGATCCATCTAGTTTCCTGGAACATAGGTTCCCTTACGGGTAGACTAAAAGAATTAGTGGAGGTGATGATTAGGAGGAGAGTTGGTATTATGTTTTTGCAAGAAACTGTGTGGGTAGGTGAAAAGAGTAGAGTCATAGATGTTTGTGTATATGCCCTAGAGGCCATTAGTGTATCATACTAGTTTGTATATTACTTGATGGAAGCTTGGGATATTCACAGTTGTGTAGATAATCTTGCTCGAAATAGTAGTATGCTACTTGGTTTGTTTCTACTTTAATGTGTGCATGTGTTTCTTTTAGCATATCGCCTATACACATTAGTGGAGCCCTTAGGATCTTTGCTTGATTACCAGCGTTTTGATGGCAGTCACACTAGTGGGGGCTGGGTAATCTAAAAGCACATTATTATACAGGTCCCTAGTCGTAGGATTATCGAGACGGGGCATCGATACTCCGGAGTAGACTAGCGTATGCGCTTCTCATCTCAGCATGGGAGATGGTCTGTCCCACAGCCATTAGTACGTCGTACTTGAGATAGTATGCGGGTGCTCGTTAGGTTACGAGTACACTGGACAGGACTCGTCGGGAACTGTTGGTTTGTATTATACCTATCGTCAGTTATCAGGTCCCAGGTGATATGAGTACAGCTTAGTCCGTTGACTTGACACTGTCACTTCGCCTCGAGTGTGTTCCCACTATTCTTAGATTGCTACCCTACCACGGCTCAAAGGAGTCGTGCAAATAGGTAGCAGTTGGGTGCAGTCCCGAAGCACTTAGAGGCAGTGACGGTTAGACAGGATTCGTCTCTCCCAGTATTGGGGGTTGATATCGCGCTGTGTCTAGGAGAGCCATTACATAAAGTCCCTGGCCAGGGCTAGCGAGATATACTGGTAGGTTTCTAGTGTTATCTCAGGGTGTTCTGGGCTACACTCCGACATGACTTGTACCGCTATTAGGGGACTGACGTTTACCACCCCTAGGCCCGCCATGCGATATTCTCAGACGAACAGACCGGACTGTACGAAGATTGTCACATACAGGCTCAGTAGGAGTTCGGATGGGTTCACCTCATCAGTCTTCTTATCGGCATCTACCTGGGGACCGTTACGTACAGCTAGTGCCGCTTGCGGTCTGTGGTTAAACCCACTGCCAGCGTAGTGTCGAGTCTTCAAAGTCCCACACAGAGGGTTATTCGCATTTGGGCAAAACAGAGTGGAGGTCGCATGGTTTTGTGGCGGGGTTCGTTCACATCCGCGCACTTGTGCTCGTTTGGTGTCCGAACAGTTATTACTAGCGGGCTTTGGTTTAAGCCAGATCCTAGTATATGTTTTGGGATTGGTTTTATCTCACTGTATTCGTGTTCCTCGGAACATGGATGCGGGTGTGTATGCACAGTTGACTGAGGCTGAGGCAGAGGAATCTCATTAGGGTTGATGACTGTTGTCTTTTTCCAAACCCTAATGAATATGTGAAATGTGATTATTGAAATTAATTAAAGATAATTGTGTTCTGGTTTGGGTAGTTGACCATTTGACTATGGTTGACTTGTTGACCCAAGTTGACATATTGACCATCATCATTTCACATGAAAGATGCTCTTTGATTCTTGCAAAATTCATTAATGTAAAATGATAATGGTCATTTCAAGTTAACCATCACTATTATCTTTGATTAATTATTTAATTATCATAATTCACATATATGTGATATGGTTGCAAAATTCTCTTCATTCTCTCATTCTCATTCTCTCTCATCCTCTTCCTCTCTCTCAAGGCAAAAATCTCTCATGAGTTGAGAACCATTTGCCATTGAGATAAAACACCAAAATCACTCTCTACTCATCCTAAGGTTTAAGGTTTAGCAAACCTAATACTTTAGTTACCTCAAGTTTGAGGAAGGAGCTCAAGGTAGAGGCCCTCGGGTGGATCTTTCTTCGGCAAAAGAAGGCGACGAGGAGGAACCCTTCAACCCACTCCAAAGAGAAGTAAAGAAGGAGTTCAAGATTAGGTATAACCCTCTAACCGAGTAGGTAAAGCTTGTAGTTAGTTGCTAGTGTGTTGTTTAGCAAAGATCCAGTTTCTAGTCCATGTTACCCTAGCCCTAAAAATTAATTTTTTTACCGTTTCCGCAACCCCGAAAGGACCGGGACAGGTAACGTAGACTTACAGTGGTATCAGAGCCTAGCTAAACACATACTAGCATGTTAGCAAAGTATCTAGAATTTCGATCGGAGAATAACCGGCAAAACACGCCAAAAATGTGAACTTTCTGCTGATTTTTAGATCTGTTCAAAAAATAATTTAACATACACTAAAAATCGGCTCAGGGTTTTTAAAGAACACTGAAGAAAAACGACCCACTGACTCGGTCAAAGCGCCGCGGAACCGCGGCAAGAACATGCTTCTTGCCGCGGATCCGCGGCCGAGTTGACTCGGCCGTAGATCGTTTTTCCTGCAGTGTTCTTAGAATGGTGATTTGGAATTTTTAGAATAGGTTGTGTCTGCCCATTATTTCCAGAGAACAAAATTGTTTTTGGGGTGGTTACAAATCCGTATTTTGATCGAACTTCTATAGACTTTTGCTAATGGGTTTTTATCTCTGATGTGATATATGTATTGAACGTCTGCTAATCGCTATACGTCGATTAGTGGAGGTTATACATATCTATGATCTGTAATGTTGATGCTTTGTGTATATGAATTCGTTGGATTGTCGCGAATGAATAGCCGGGGGGTTGTAAGATGAGAGTTTTCTTTATCTTTCATTCATCTAATATGTAAATTGATATAATATTATTTGTATGGCCGCACATCCGGGATGAGGTTGTAGTCGCCATTGTATAATTTCTTTTTACTGTTTTTGCTCCTAGGATAGACACAAGGTGGGGTGCACAAACTACCGGGTACCTCGAAGTGCCGAGTGGCCTACTCACGTTGTTGAGGGAGGTTGCTTCACTTCGGGTACTTGGCAGGTAGTTTACTGCACCCGTAGGGTCTAGGGTGGGGTATTGGCTATTCATCGTGACCGTGTAATCCGTCTTTCGTTGTAGGCTCGAACAAAACGCGGATTCCTAGTATATCCAATGTTTTCATCTGTGATTTGGAATGGCTATCATTGCATCTGACGAATGTTTATATCTATATATGATATCTAGTAGGCGTTGCTTATGTTTTGCATCCGCGCTAGTCCAGCCCCCGCTTTGTCGTTAGTTAAGTAACCTAACGGGTGATGACGGAGCCCCGTGGCGAATGCGGATGGCATAAGCGTACGCCATATTTTCGTTGTTTTCTGCAATGGTAGGATTAATTGATGGGACGCATTAAATTAATACACGAAAATAAACCAAAGTTAAAGTCGTTGGAACAATTTCAAAACCACTCGGTTTCTTTTCAAAACAACTTTTAAACGCGGAGCTTAAACCACTCCTTTTAAAAGCTATCTCGTTCCTTCGATTATATCAAGTTCACTACGTTCACGTTTTCGCCAAAACCATTCTTAGCCCTCCGTCATTTCATATGGATAGTCAATAGTATTCAAGCTGTGTTTGTTGGCCAAAGTCAAGGCATAGTGATTGGTAGCTATTGGATGTTCATGTGTAGCATAGATAGATGCGTTGGTTTGGGATAGTCGTACTGCCTTGTTGACCAAATTCAAGGGTAGGTACGGGTGGGTTCAAATTAACCTGGAAAATGACGGGTAGAACTTGACATGTGACTTATGATTTGTTGGCCAAAGTCAAGGTCATAAGAGCATGGGACAAAAATCCACATCGGGAGTTTCTAAAGAAACTGAAACTTGCTTCCGCTGCATACCATTTGGAGTGTGATGATTCTGGTAGGATTCCTTCAGTTTTATCACACGATGATATTTGGATCCCGATCCTACTATGAGTATATGCTACTCCTCGGAAAGTTTCTCACTTAACGATCAATGTTATAAACCAAGTAGGTGTCTAGAAAGGTGTTAGCGGGGCTACGCCCACAGGGAAAAGAGGTTATTTAATTAAGGAACTTCGCGAAAGCGTCGTTAAACCTCCCTCGAAGTACCAACACTGGCCTGGCTGAACGGTTAAGCAAGTATTGTACGGTGAGATTGACCCCGACTAATTCTTCCTTTTTGGTTTGAGGAAGGATTAGAGAAACAGTGGGAGCCATCCTGTTTAGACAAACTAAAAACCACTTTAAACTTACAAGAGCATCATGCTAAAGTGTTTCTTCTCTCTCTCCTGATTGCAGCGACCAAACATCATGACCGGACTTAAGTTATTACTAGATAAAAACATACTGACAGGGACAAACTACAAAGATTGGCTCAGGAATGTCAAAATGACAATCACTTATGACAAGTTGGAGTATCTCCTTACCACCAAAGCTCCCCCTGTCCCAGGTCCCACCTCCAGCGTCGCAGATAAGGAAATCCGTAAGACCTGGGAGATCGACTGCGCGAAGGCCAAGTGCCTCGTGCTTGCCTCTATGGACAATGAACATCAGAGGAGGCACGAGAATATGGACCTCGAATCCATATATCTCCATACTAAGGATCTGTATGGGGAGCAATCCCGTATCGCAAGATACGAAGTCTCGAAAAAGTTTTTTTCGGCGAGATTGGCCATCGGATCATCCGTAGCGAAACACGTGCTTAAGATGATTGGCTACATTGAAAAGCTCGCGGACCTTGGGACCACGTTAAAGAACGAGCTCTACACTGACTTGATTCTCCAGTCCCTTCCGTCCACTTACGCCCAGTTTATCCTGAACTTCAACATGCAAGGAAAGGAAGTTGAACTTTCAGAACTCCTGAACATGTTGAGGAGTGCAGAGGGCACCCTACAGAAAGGTAGGGAAACATCCACTTTGTTTGTTGAAGGACCTTCCTCTTCTAGGTCCAAGGCGAATGCCAAGGGAAAGAAGAAGAAAACCCCCACCAAACCAAGGGGAGGTGTTAGTAAAGTGGAAACGAAGGGAAAGACAAAAGCAACAAAGGTAGCAGGAAAGCTTGTGGGAAAGGAAGAGTGCTTTTACTGTCATAAGAGTGGACACTGGAAAAAGGATTGCAGGGCTTGGAAGGCCAAAAACCAGGACCCGAAGCAAGTTGTGGCTTCGGCTTCAGGTGTGTATGTTATTGAAAACTGTCTATCAATAAACTCTACTTCCTGGGTATTGGATACCGGATCAGGGTCTCATATCTGTAATTCTTTGCAGGCACTGAGAAAGCGTAGGGTTTTAAAAGCAGGTGATATGACCCTCAGAGTTGCAAACGGAGCTAGCATGGATGCTGAGGCCGTGGGGGACTATCACCTGGGATTGTCAGATGGACATGTTTTGGTTTTACGTGATTGTTTTTTTGTACCCAGTTTAACTTGTAATATCATATCTGTATCTTTAATGTCTAAAGAAGGTTATGATTTTGCATTTGTAAGCAATGTTGTAAACATTCACCTTAATCATGTTCTGATTGGGTCGGGTAAATTAAACAACGGTATATACGTATTGAACCAACCACAGATTTTCAATGTCCAGAATACACACAAAAGAAAGTCTCCAGATTAAATCATGATTTCTTATGGCATTATAGACTGGGTCACATCAATGAGAGAAGGTTGACTAAGTTACATACAGAAGGATATTTGGATCCGTTCGAATATCAGTCATATGCAACTTGTCAATCATGTCTCAAAGGAAAGATGACAAAGTCTCCGTTCACTGGACACGGAGTAAGAGCGAGCGAGCTCTTGGGACTCGTACACAGCGATGTATGCGGTCCAATGTCTACACATGCGCGAAGTGGTTATTCTTACTTCATTACTTTTATGGATGATTTTTCAAGGTACGGATATGTTTTCTTGATGAAGCATAAATCAGAAGCCTTTGAAAAATTCCAGGAATACAAGAATGAAGTAGAAAAACAAACAGGCAAAAGTATCAAAACACTGAGATCTGATCGAGGTGGTGAATACTTGAGTGCCGAGTTCCTGGATTACCTAAAAGAGAATGGAATTCTCTCTCAGCTTACTCCTCCATACACTCCGCAACATAACGGTGTATCGGAAAGACCGAACCGAACCCTATTGGATATGTACGTTCCATGATGAGTAACGCTGAGTTGCCGCGATCATTCTGGGGATATGCACTAGAATCAGCTGCATACCTTTTGAACCGAGTTCCAACTAAGACAGTGCCTACCACACCATATCAGATATGGAGTGGGAAGAAACCCTATCTTAAGCACATTAAGACATGGGGATGTCCAGCTTTTGTCAAAAATCAGCATGCGGACAAGCTCGAGGCATGCTCAGTACAGTGCAAGTTTATGGGATATCCAAAGGACTCCATGGGATATTTCTTCTATTGCGCAGTGGAACAAAAGGTTTTTGTTTCTCGTCATGCCTGCTTCTTGGAAACTGAATTTTTGGAAAATCAGATAAGTGGGAGCGCAATAGAACTGGAAGAAATTCCAGAACCACGAGCTATTACTGAAAGCTTAGTAGAACCAGAGGGTTTGAAAGAACACGACATTCCAGCGCCGCTCCGCAGAAATAGTAGGCAGTCTCATCCGCCCGAGAGATACTACGGTTTTCTCATAGACGGGGATAGAGAGGATTGCATCATTGATAATGATGAGCCGACTAGCTTCCAGCAGGCCATTTAGAGCATTGACTCGGTAAAATGGCTGGATGCAATGCGGACCGAAATGGAGTCCATGTACACCAACAAAGTATGGACTTCGGACGTTGCTCCAGAAGGGGTAAAATCCGTAGGATGCAAATGGATCTTCAAGAGGAAGATTGGTGTAGATGAGCAGGTTGAGACCTATAAGGCTAGACTTGTTGCAAAGGGTTTTCGTCAAAGACCTAGTTTGGACTATGACGAAACCTTTTCTCCAGTGGCTATGCTCAAATCCATTCGGATCCTTCTTGCCATTGCTGCCTTTCACGATTATGAGATTTGGCAGATGGACGTAAATACCGCTTTTCTAAATGGAAATTTAGAGGAGTGTGTCTATATGGACCAGCCAGAGGGTTTCATTCAGAGTGGGAGCAGCGGGAAAGTGTGCAAGTTGCTTAAATCCATTTATGGACTAAAGCAGTCATCGCGGAATTAGAACATCTGTTTTGATGAGACGGTCAAAGATTTGGCATTATCAAAAATCCAGATGAACCATGCATCTATAGTAAAATTGTAGCACGAACCGTCGTATTCCTCGTTTTATACGTGGATGACATTCTCTTGATAGGAAATGACATTCCTATGCTATAATCTTTCAAAGGGTTCTTGTCACACAGGTTCTCCATGAAAGACCTGGGTGATGCCTCTTACATTCTGGGGATCCGGATCAATCGTGATAGATCCAAGAGGATATTAGGACTTTCATAGTCCAGGTACATTGACACCATACTGAAAAGATTCAGTATGGAAGATTCCAAGCACGGTAATCTACCGGCTTGTCACGGGATCACCCTCTCCAAAGAGATGTCTCCCAAGACTGATTTGGAAAGTGATCGCATGTCTATTATACCCTACGCTTCTGCGGTAGACTCTACAATGTATGCGATGTTGTGTACCAGACCAGATGTTGATTATACACTGAGTGTGGTAAGCCGGTATCAGTCAAACCCTGGGGAGAAGCACTGGATAGCGGTAAAGAACATTCTCAAGTACCTGAGAAGGACTAAGGAGATGTTCTTGGTGTATGGCGGAAAAGACCTCCAGATCGAGGCATTTGCTGACTCTAGCTTCCAGAGTGACAAGGATGACTCCAAGTCCATGTCGGGTTATGTCTTTACCCTCAACGGAGGGGCGGTGTGTTGGAAGAGTTCCAAACAGGAAAAAGTTGCTGACTCGACGATGGAAGCGGAATATATCACTGCATCTGATGCCGCAAAAGAAGCCGTCTGGATGAGAAAGTTCTTGACAGAACTTCAGGTTGTTCTGTCCATTGTTGATCCAATACCTCTGTATTGCGACAACAACGGGGCTATAGCTTTAGCGAAGGAATCCAGGTCCCATCAGAAGTCCAGACACATCTTGAGGCGGTATCACCTGATCAGGGAGATCGTGGATCGCCCGGAGATCGAGGTTCGAAGGGTTGCTTCAGAAGATAACACTACAGATCCATTCACGAAAGACTTACCCCAGACTCAGTTCGAGCGGCTGATCGAGATGATAGGTCTTCGATACGCCAGTACATGGCCTTAGTGCAAGTGGGAGATTGTTAGTGTATATGCCCTAGAGGCCATTACTGTATCATACTAGTTTGTATATTACTTGATGGAAGCTTGGGATATTCAAAGTTGTATAGACAATCTTGCTCGAAATAGTCGTATGCTACTTGGTTTGTTTCTACTTTAATGTGCGCATGTGTTTCTTTTAGCATATCGCCTATACACAGTAGTGGAGCCCTTAGGATCATTGCTTGATTACCAGCATTGTGATGACAGTCAAACTAGTGGGGGCTGGGTAATCTACAAGCACATCCTTATACAGGTCCTTAGTCGTAGGATTATCGAGACGAGGCATCGATACTCCAGAGTAGACTAGCGTATGCGCTTCTCATCCCAGCAAAGGAGATGGTCTGTCCCACAGCCATTAGTACGTCGTACTTGAGATAGTATGCGGGTGCTCGTTAAGTTACGAGTACATTGGACAGGACTCGTCGGAAACTATTGGTTGGTATTATACCTATCGTCAGTTATCAGTTCCCAGATGACATGAGTACAGCTTAGTCCGTTGACTTGACACTGTCACTTCGCCTCGAGTGTGTTCCCGCTGTTCTTAGATTGCTACCCAACCACGGCTCAAAGGAGTCGTGCAAACAAGTAGCAGTTGGGTGCAGTCCCGAAGCACTTGGAGGCAGTGACGGTTAGATAGGATTCGTCTCTCCCGGTATTGGGGTTTGATATCGCGCTGTGTCTAGGAGAGCCATTACACAAAGTCCCTGGCCAGGGCTAGCGAGATATACTGGTAGGTTTCCAGTATTATCTCAGGGTATTCTGGGCTACACTCCGACACGACTTGTACCGCTATTAGGGGACTGACGTTTACCACCCCCCTAGACCCGCCATGCGATATTCTCAGACGAACAGACCGGACTGTACGGAGATTGTCACATATAGGCTCAGTAGGAGTTCGGATGGGTTCACCCCATCAGTCTTCTTATCGGCATCTACCTGCGGACCGTTACGTACAGCTAGTGCCGCTTGCGGTCTGTGGTTAAACCCACTGCCAGCGTAGTGTCGAGTCTTTAGAGTTCCACACAGAGGGTTATTTGCCTTTGGGCAAAACAGAGTGGAGGTCGCATGGTTTTGCGATGGGGTTCGTTCATATCCGCGCACTTGTGCACGTTTGGTGTCCGAACAGTTATTACTAGCGTGCTTTGGTTTAAGCCAGATCCTAGTTTATGTTTTGGGATTGGTTTTATCTCATTGTATTCATGTTTCTCGGAACATGGATGCGGGTGTGTATGCACAGTTGACTGAGGCAGAGGCAGAGGATTCTCATTAGGGTTGATGATGTTGTCTTTTTCCAAATCCTAATGAATATGTGAAATGTGATTATTGATATTAATTAAAGATAATTGTGTTATGGTTAGGGTTGTTGACCATTTGACTATGGTTGACTTGTTGACCCAAGTTGATATATTGACCATCATCATTTCACATGAAAGATGCTCTT
Organism: Agapanthus africanus; assembly: GCA_030015575.1. Lineage (NCBI taxonomy): Eukaryota > Viridiplantae > Streptophyta > Magnoliopsida > Asparagales > Amaryllidaceae > Agapanthus > Agapanthus africanus. Next base: position 631,486,427 of record CM057342.1, read on the forward strand.
TGATTCTTGCAAAATTCATTAATGTGAAATGATAATGGTCATTTCAAGTTAACCATCACTATTATCTTTGATTAATTATTTAATTATCATAATTCACAAATATGTGTATGGTTGCAAAATTCTTTTCATTCTCTCATTCTCATTCTCTCTCATCCTCTTCCTCTTTCTCAAGGCAAAAATCTCTCATGAGTTGAGAACCATTTGCCATTGAGATAAAACACCAAAATCACTCTCTACTCACCCTAAGGTTTAAGGTTTAGCAAACCTAACACTTTAGTTACCTCAAATTTGAGGAAGGAGCTCAAGGTAGAGGCCCTCGGGTGGATCTTTCTTCGGCAAGAGAAGGCGACGAGGAGGAACCCTTCAACCCACTCCAAGGAGAAGAAGAGAAGGAGTTCAAGACTAGGTATAACCCTCTAACCGAGTAGGTAAAGCTTGTAGTTAGTTGCTAGTGTGTTGTTTAGCAAAGATCCGGTTTCTAGTCCATGTTACCCTAGCCCTAAAAATTGTTTTTTTTTACCGTTTCCCCAACCCCGAAAGGACCGGGACAGGTAACGTGGACTTACAATAGAGCCTTGGGGTTATAAGTTTTGGTATACGGGTGAGATAAAAATCGTAATGGGGTAGGCATAATCATAGATAGACGGTTGCTTGAGAATGTAGTTGAGATTAGGAGAAAAGGTGATAGAATTTTACTGGTTAAGCTTATTCTAGGTGGAGAGATACTTAATATTATTAGTGCTTATGCACTACAGATGGGTCTTGATGACACTAGTATGCGTCTATTCTGGGAGGATTTAAACGTGATAGTGCAAAGTATACCTAGTGGAGAGAAGTTATTTATTGCTGATGATCTCAATGGATATGTAGGTACTAGTCGTAGTGGGTTTGAGACTATCCATGGAGGTTTTGGTTTTGGACAAAGGAATGAAGTAGGTGGCTCGATTCTAGATTTTACCTTATCTTCTGACTTGATCTTAGCAAACACCTGGTTTAGGAAAAGTGAGTCCCACCTTATCACTTTTAGGAGTGGATCAAGTGCTAGTCAAATAGACTTTTTTCTGACGAGAAGAATAGATAGAGGTTGTTGTATCGACTGTAAGGAAATGCCAGGTGATAGTGTAACCACTCAACATAGTCTTTTAGTTCTAGATTTTCGATTTAGAAGTGGACCTAGGAAGATTAGACGCAAGGTAGAGACTAGAATTAAATGGTGGCGATTGAAAAAAGGTAACCAAAAGGCTTTTATAGATCGTGTAGTCCAAGAAGCGGATTGGCAGTCGAATGATGATTCAGACAGAATATTGAACAAAATGGCTAGTTGTATCAAGAGAATAGTTAGAGATCTACTTGGGGAGTTGAGAGGTGGTGCTCCACCATCTAAGGACACATCATGGTGGAATGTAGAAGTAAAAACTGCGATTAAAATTAAAAGGGATTTTTATAAAGATATGAAGAAAAGTAGAGATGTGGAGAGATTTGAGAAGTATAAAATGGCTAAAAAGGAAGTTAAGAAAGCTGCTCGGGAAACTAAATCTAAGGTCTACAAGGAGGTGTACAAGAAATTAGATACTAAAGAGGCTGAAAATGATATATACCGGATTGCTCGGATGCGGGAAAGGAAAACCAGAGACTTATGTGCGGTGAAGTGTGTCAAAAATGAAAATCAGATGGTTTTAGTTCGAGATGAGGATATCAAGGAAAGGTGGAGAGATTATTTTCACAAATTGTTCAATGAGACCTTTAATAAGAATTTGGATGGACCTGTCATTCAATCTCAAGATATAGACCGTGATTTCATGCGTGAAATAAGACTATCTGAGGTTAAAGATGCTTTGTACAGAATGAGTTTAAGAAAAGCGGTTGGTCCTGACGGGATTCCTATCGAGGTTTGGAGATGCTTAGGAGAAATAGACGTTAAATGGCTGACAGATCTGTTTAATAAGATTTGGCAGACCAAAAAGATGCCAAATGAATGGTGGAAAAGTATCCTTGTACCTATCTACAAAAACAAAGGTGACATTCAAAGTTGCTCAAACTACCGTTGAATAAAACTTATGTGTCACACCAGAAATAGTAGGCAGTCTCATCCGCCCGAGAGATACAACGGTTTTCTCATAGACGGGGATAGAGAGGATTGCATCATTGATAATGATGAGCCGACTAGCTTCCAGCAGGCCATTTAGAGCATTGACTCGGTAAAATGGCTTGATGCAATGCGGACCGAAATGGAGTCCATGTACACCAACAAAGTATGGACTTCGGACGTTGCTCCAGAAGGGGTAAAACCCGTAGGATGCAAATGGATCTTCAAGAGGAAGATTGGTGTAGATGAGCAGGTTGAGACCTATAAGGCTAGACTTGTTGTAAAGGGTTTTTGTCAAAGACCTAGTTTGGACTATGACGAAACCTTTTCTCCAGTGGCTATGCTCAAATCCATTTGGATCCTTCTTGCCATTGCTGCCTTCCACGATTATGAGATTTGGCAGATGGACATAAATACCGCTTTTCTAAATGGAAATTTAGAGGAGTGTGTCTATATGGACCAGCCAGAGGGTTTCATTCAAAGTGGGAGCAGCGGGAAAGTGTGCAAGTTGCTTAAATCCATTTATGGACTAAAGCAGGCATCGCGGAATTGGAACATTTGTTTTGATGAGACGGTCAAAGAATTTGGCATTATCAAAAATCCAGATGAACCATGCATCTATAGTACAATTGTAGCATGAACTGTCGTAGTCCTCGTTTTATACGTGGATGACATTCTCTTGATAGGAAATGACATTCCTATGCTACAATCTGTCAAAGGGTTCTTGTCACACAGGTTCTCCATGAAAGACCTGGGTGATTCCTCTTACATTCTGGGGATCCGGATCCATCGTGATAGATCCAAGAGGATATTAGGACTTTCACAGTCCAGGTACATTGACACCATACTGAAAAGATTCAGTATGGAAGATTCCAAGCACGGTAATCTACCGGCTTGTCACGGGATCACCCTATCCAAAGAGATGTCTCCCAAGACTGATTTGGAAAGTGATCGCATGTCTATTATACCCTACTCTTCTGCGGTAGGCTCTACAATATATGCGATGTTGTGTACCAGACCAGATGTTGCTTATACACTGAGTGTGGTAAGCCGGTATCAGTCAAACCCTGGGGAGAAGCACTGGATAGCGGTAAAGAACATTCTCAAGTACCTGAGAAGGACTAAGGAGATGTTCTTGGTGTATGGCGGAAAAGACCTCCAGATCGAGGCCTTTGCTGACTCCAGCTTCCAGAGTGACAAGGATGACTCCAAGTCCATGTCGGGTTATGTCTTTACCCTAAACGGAGGGGCGGTGTGTTGGAAGATTTCTAAACAGGAAACAGTAGCTGACTCGACGATGGAAGCGGAATATATCACTGCATGTGATGCCGCAAAAGAAGCCGTCTGGATGAGAAAGTTCTTAACAGAACTTCAGGTTGTTCTGTCCATTGTTGATCCAATACCTCTGTATTGCGACAACAACGGGGCTATAGCTTTAGCGAAGGAACCCAGGTCCCATCAGAAGTCCAGACACATCTTGAGGCGGTATCACCTGATCAGGGAGATCGTGGATCGCCAGGAGATCGAGGTTCGAAGGGTTGCTTCAGAAGATAACACTGCAGATCCATTCACGAAGGCCTTACCCCAGACTCAGTTCGAGCGGCTGATCGAGATGATAGGTCTTCGATACGCCAGTACATGGCCTAAGTGCAAGTGGGAGATTGTTAGTGTATATGCCCTAGAGGCCATTACTGTATCATACTAGTTTGTATATTACTTGATGGAAGCTTGGGATATTCACAGTTGTATAGACAATCTTGCTCGAAATAGTAGTATGCTACTTGGTTTGTTTCTACTTTAATGTGTGCATGTGTTTCTTTTAGCATATCGCCTATACACAGTAGTGGAGCCCTTAGGATCATTACTTGATTACCAGCGTTGTGATGGCAGTCAAACTAGTGGGGGCTGGGTAATCTACAAGCACATCCTTATACAGGTCCCTAGTCGTAGGATTATCGAGACGAGGCATCGATACTCCAGAGTAGACTAGCGTATGCGCTTCTCATCCCAGCAAAGGAGATGGTCTGTCCCACAGCCATTAGTACGTCGTACTTGAGATAGTATGCTGGTGCTCGTTAGGTTACGAGTACATTGAATAGGACTCGTCGGGAACTGTTGGTTGGTATTATACCTATCATCTGTTATCAGTTCCCAGGTGACATGAGTACAGCTTAGTCCGTTGACTTCACACTATCACTTCGCCTCGAGTGTGTTCCCGCTGTTCTTAGATTGCTACCCTACCATGGCTCAAAGGAGTCGTGCAAACAGGTAGCAGTTGGGTGCACTCCCGAAGCACTTGGAGGCAGTGAGGGTTAGATAGGATTCGTCTCTTCCGGTATTGGGGTTTTAAATCGCGCTGTGTCTAGGAGAGCCATTACAAAAAATCCCTGGCCAGGGCTAGCGAGATATACTGGTAGGTTTCCAGTATTATCTCAGGGTATTCTGGGCTACACTCCGACACGACTTGTACCGCTATTAGGGGACTAACATTTACCACCCTTAGGCCCGCCATGCGATATTCTCAGACGAACAGACCGGACTGTACGGAGATTGTCACATATAGGCTCAGTAGGAGTTCGGATGGGTTCACCTCTTCAGTCTTCTTATCGGCATCTACCTGGGGACCGTTACGTACAGCTAGTGCCGCTTGCGGTCTGTGGTTAAACCCACTGCCAGCGTAGTGTCGAGTCTTTAGAGTCCCACACAGAGGGTTATTCGCCTTTGGGCAAAACAGAGTGGAGGTCGCATGGTTTTGCGACGGGGTTCGTTCACATCCGCGCACTTGTGCACGTTTGGTGTCCGAACAGTTATTACTAGCGGGCTTTGGTTTAAGCCAGATCCTAGTTTATGTTTTGGGATTGGTTTTATCTCATTGTATTCGTGTTCCTCGGAACATGGATGCGGGTGTGTATGCACAGTTGACTGAGGCAGAGGCAGAGGATTCTCATTAGGGTTGATGATGTTGTCTTTTTCTAAACCCTAATGAATATGTGAAATGTGATTATTGATATTAATTAAAGATAATTGTGTTATGGTTAGGGTTGTTGACCATTTGACTATGGTTGACTTATTGACCCAAGTTGACATATTGACCATCATCATTTCACATGAAAGATGCTCTTTGATTCTTGCAAAATTCATTAATGTGAAATGATAATGGTCATTTCAAGTTAACCATCACTATTATCTTTGATTAATTATTTAATTATCATAATTCACATATATGTGATATGGTTGCAAAATTCTTTTCATTCTCTCATTCTCATTCTCTCTCATCCACTTCCTCTCTCTCAAGGCAAAAATCTCTCATGAGTTGAGAACCATTTGCCATTGAGATAAAACACCAAAATCACTCTCTACTCATCCTAAGGTTTAAGGTTTAGCAAACCTAACACTTTAGTTACCTCAAATTTGAGGAAGGAGCTCAAGGTAGAGGCCCTCGGGTGGATCTTTCTTCGGCAAGAGAAGGCGACGAGGAGGAACCCTTCAACCCACTCCAAGGAGAAGAAGAGAAGGAGTTCAAGAATAGGTTTAACCCTCTAACCGGGTAGGTAAAGCTTGTAGTTAGTTGCTAGTGTGTTGTTTAGCAAAGATCCGGTTTCTAGTCCATGTTACCCTAGCCCTAAAAATTGTTTTTTTTACCGTTTCCGCAACCCCGAAAGGACCGGGACAGGTAACGTGGACTTACAATAGAGCCTTGGGGTTATAAGTTTTGGTATACGGGTGAGATAAAAATCGTAATGAGGTAGGCATAATCATAGATAGACGGTTGCTTGAGGATGTAGTTGAGATTAGGAGAAAAGGTGATAGAATTTTACTGGTTAAGCTTATTCTAGGTGGAGAGATCCTTAATGTTATTAGTGCTTATGCACTACAGATAGGTCTTGATGACACTAGTAAGCGTCTATTCTGGGAGGATTTAAACGTGATGGTGCAAAGTATACCTAGTGGAGAGAAGTTATTTATTGCTGATGATCTCAATGGATATGTAGGTACTAGTCGTAGTGGGTTTGAGACTATCCATGGAGGTTTTGGTTTTGGACAAAGGAATGAAGTAGGTGGCTCGATTCTAGATTTTTCCTTATCTTCTGAGTTGATCTTAGCAAACACCTGGTTTAGGAAAAGTGAGTCCCACCTTATCACTTTTAGGAGTGGATCAAGTGCTAGTCAAATAGACTTTTTTCTGACGTGAAGAATAGATAGAGGTTGTTGTATCGACTGTAAGGTAGTGTCAGTTGAGAGTGTAACCACTCAACATAGACTTTTAGTTCTAGATTTTCGATTTAGAAGAGAACCTAGGAAGATTAGACGTAAGGTAGAGACTAGAATTAAATGGTGGCGATTGAAAAAAGATAACCAAAAGGCTTTTATAGATCGTGTAGTCCATGAAGCGGATTGGCAGTCGAATGATGATTCAGACAGAATGTTGAACAAAATGGCTAGTTGTATCAAGAGAATAGTTAGAGATCTACTTGGTGAGTTGAGAGGTGGTGCTCCACCATCTAAGGACACATCATGGTGGAATGAAGAAGTAAAATTTGCGATTAAAATTAAAAGGGATTTTTATAAAGATATGAAGAAAAGTAGAGATGTGGAGAGATTTGAGAAGTATAAAATGGCTAAAAAGGAAGTTAAGAAAGCTGCTCGGGAAACTAAATCTAAGGTCTACAAGGAGGTGTACAAGAAATTAGATACTAAAGAGGCTGAAAATGATATATACCGGATTGCTCGGATGCGGGAAAGGAAAACCAGAGACTTATGTGCGGTGAAGTGTGTCAAAAATGAAAATCAGATGGTTTTAGTTCGAGATGAGGATATCAAGGAAATGTGGAGAGATTATTTTCACAAATTGTTTAATGAGAGCTTTAATAAGAATTTGGATGGACCTGCCATTCAATCTCAAGATATAAACCGTGATTTCATGTGTAAAATAAGACTATATGAGGTTAAAGATGCTTTGAACAGAATGAGTTTAAGAAAAGCGGTTGGTCCTGATGGGATTCCTATCGAGATTTGGAGATGCTTAGGAGAAATAGACGTTAAATTGCTGACAGATCTGTTTAATAAGATTTGGCAGACCAAAAAGATGCCAAATGAATGGTGGAAATGTATCCTTGTACCTATTTACAAAAACAAAGGTGACATTCAAACTTGCTCAAACTACCGTAGAATAAAACTTATGTGTCACACCATGAAACTTTGGAAGAGAGTGATTGAACACAGGCTAAGGAAGGATATTAAGATAACAGAGAACTAGTTTGGGTTCATGCCTGGACGATCGACGACAGAGGCTATTCATTTGCGTCGTCAACTTGTCGAGCGTTTTCGAGAGAGGAGAAGAGATTTGCATATGATATTTATTGATTTAGAGAAAGCGTACGATAAGGTACCTCGAGAGGTATTATGGGGGACAATGATGAAGAAGGGGGTCCCCGTCAAGTATATTGACATAATCAAGGATATGTACGATGGAGTAGTGGCAAATATCAGAACTTGCGGTGGCCTAACGAGTAATTTTCCGATTACAATTGGTTTACATCAAGGATCTGCATTAAGTCCATTCCTGTTTACCATCGTGATGGATGAGCTTACTAGAACTATCCAAGATGAGGTACCTAGGTGTATGCTATTCGCTGATGATATTGTTCTAGTAAATGAGATGAAAGCAGGGATTAATGCCAAATTGAAATTACAGAGGCAAACATTGGAATCTTGGGGGTTCAGATTGAGCAGGTCCAAGACAGCATATATGCATTGCAAATTTAGTAAACAGAGAAGTCAAAACAATATTGGTATAAAATTATAAGGGCAAGAGATATCACCGAGCGATCAGTTTAGATATCTAGGTTCCATCATCCTAAAGGATGGGGAGATCGATAGTGATGTTAATCAAAGGATCCAAACTGGTTGGTTGAAATGGACGAGTGCAACAGCGATTTTTTGTGATCGTAACTTTCCGTTAAAATTGAAAGGGAAGTTTTATGGAAGCGCTATTTGGCCTGCCTTATTTTAAGGTACAGAATGCTGGTCTCCTAAGAAGCATCATACATAAAAGATGCACGTAGCGAAGATGTGCATGCTTCGTTGGATGTGCGGTAACACTAGAAAAGATAAGGTGCTAAATGAGGATATTCATGCAAAAGTTGGTGTAGCACATGTGGAGGAGAAGATGCGGGAAAACCGGGTAACATGGTTTGGTCATGTGCGACGCAGACCTATGAAAGCACCAGTTCGACGAATAGATACTCTCGATATGGGCAATGGCAAAAGGGCAAAAGGGAGACTGAAGAAAACATGGATGGAGGTGATACGAAACGATATGGTTGCCAAAGGTCTCAATGAAAGTATATTTTTCGATAGGAGTGAGTGGAGGTGGAGGATTCATGTGCTGGACCCGGCGTGATTCTCATGTTGGTTCATGTATCCTACCCCATATGCTTGGGATAAAAAGCTCAGTTGTTGTTGTATATAATTAGTAAGCAATAATATTAGTCAATATACAATTATATCAAATATAATCCGGTTATATCACATATTATCGACCAATATCTTTTATCTGTATATCATATTATCAAATCAACACTTGATTCAATAATCTGGTTATATCACATATAACCTAACTGAGAACAAATAACCGCCAGCTTACAATACGGTATCTCATACTCGTAATTAATCAGGCCCCCGCACATATCAGCATATGTGCCCTACTTCGTTTTTCTTGAACCAGAAAACTTCTGTGTGGAACTCTAAAGACTTGTCTATACGCCAGCAGTAGGTGATGATCACATCAGTCACCCACAAGACGTCAGTGGTACTAGCTGGACATAACGGCTACCCACGTATTGAGCGAATAGAAGATCAACAAGCAAGCTTGTCCAAACTCCCATGAAGCCTATAGGTAACACTTACCGTACAGTCCGGTCTCTTCGTCTGATATATCGCATATCGAGTCTGGGGGTGGAATCGTCAGACCCCAATAACTTGATAAGTCATGCTGATGTAAGGCCAATAACGGTACGAGAAACTACTGATAACACTTACTAGTAAATATCATCAACAGCTCTGGCCAGGGACTTCCTATTATAGCCAATCGAGCATAGCGCAACATCAACTCCCTATACCGGGAGAGACGAAACCCCTTCTATCGCTCATTGCCTCCATGTGGCTCAGGACTGTACCCAAAATCCACCTGTTTTTACGAATCCTTTGAGCCGTGGTATGGAGGAAATCAAAGCACAGTGGGAACCACACAAGATTCTATGACGATCTCGTGTCTACAGACTAACCTGTACCAGTGTCACCAGAGAACTGCTATCTGACGATAGGTATAGTACCATCTAGGAGTTCTTGGCGAGTCCTGTTCGGTGTACGCATTCTCTAATAAGCACATGTGTACAATCTTTTATGTCAAACGCTAATGGATATGGGATCAACCATCGCCCCATACAGGATCAAGAAATGTACACACTAGTCTACTCTGAAATATTGATGCCCTGTCTCGATATTCCTTCGACTATGAACAATTGAAGGATGTGCTTGTGGACTACCCAAGTCCTAGTAGTATGATCCGCATTATAGTCCTAGTATTCAGGACTACACCATAAGGGCTTTATCAACATATATCTGAGAGACAGTATAATAATACTAAGTAAAGAGTAACTATATAGCATACTATCATGTCGAGTAAAAAGTCCTCTCTATATATATCCAAGCATCCACTATGATATACATCAATGTACAATAATGGTCTCTAGGGCATACATATCCCAAACAGCAGTTATATGATCACATTACAGAACTCAGGCAGTAGAAACAAACATATAAAATATAGGATATTTTAGGAGGTCCGTGTTTTAAATTAAGCCAGTAATGAAAAACACGGATTCCACGGTCGTGATGAATAGCTAAACCCACATTCCTAGACCCCTATGAGGGTGGCTAGTGACCCTGCCAATTCTAGAGTTAGGAGACCCGGTCTCGACTCCTCGAGATGGTCTCCCATTGAACTCTAGAACCCGGTCACTTGTGCTCCTGCCTTGGGTCTATCTTAATGCGGAAAATTAATAATATACATCAATGGTGACATCATTCTCAACCTGAAACTGTCCCAATAAAAGATTATTAAATACAGTTTTTACATGAATGAAAATAGAAAAACTCTCATCTAATGCAAAAACCCCCGACTATTCAATCACGACGAACCAATATAACATATCACAGCAACACATAACCTCACATGTCATCAACGTAAGTAAATATGCATATCCCGAATGTCGTTGACGTATACCAATGAGATTGGGATACCCCACATATTACACTTACGGTCGCAGAAAACAAATGAAAAATACAATAATTAGAATCCGCATCAAACCTTAGACATTATAAACCCGGAATATCTCATATCTTGGATTGCATGCCTGACACTATAAACCTTGTATTTATGTCTTTTATTGAAAAAACTTTTCAATAACAAGTCGGGTAATTCAACAAGATTCCCGATATGATGATCGAATGCTCGTCGGGAACTCTAGTAGATTGCCGCACCCCCGATGCCGTCAACGATGTGCACTTGGGTAGAACACTGCGGCCGCGAGCACCCGAGTGGATGCTTTTGGCTATGGTGTTCTCTTATAGTTACTTGATCGGCGCAATGGGGTGTGGCTATCTAGTAGTGTTTTCCAGTGAGTGTTCGCGTACTATACGCGATTGCGATGGGGTTTTGATCCTAATCGAACACTTTAACGTCGTTTAGACCAAACCTAATGCTCTAGCTTAGCTCTGATACCATGAAAGTGTGTCTTAGCACCTCTACTAGGTTTCCACATATATCAAGTATGCAATTTAGAAAAATCTAGAGGTCTAAGCTACACTAACCTAGAATCGAACTAGAGAATTTGGGTTTATAAGCATGTAAACAAGTTTTACACTAAGTGAATAGTGAATACAACCTTTGTAGACCGATCCTTCACTTCTAAAACTCCAAGTAGTAGTCCCTAAGCTCCAAGTAGTACTCCCTAGAACTCTTCTTAGGCTCCACTTGGTAAAAGGAACGAGCTTACTATGTCGTCTTTGAGGCCGAAGATGATCCATGATCAGTCGAAAATATTGCATATTTTAACCGGCAATTTCCTTATCATTTGCATCCATATAGAAGTGTACGGTATTCATAATTCACATATTAGCAAATCGGTCGCAAAATATCAGATTACATGTATTCGACCTTAAAACCGGCATTTCTAGGGAAATTGACTGCATTTCATCACATGGCATATTTTCTATATCTTGCAACCCGTGTTTCGAAGTCTGTGCAGGAAAAGAAGCTCGCTCGACCATTACACCGCTCGTAAACTCACTAAACTCAAATCTGGTATCAACACAGAAAGGAAAATACAAATCAAAACATCTGAGAAAAGCCCAAACTCCAGCCCAAGACCACTGAAGAATCTACAGAGCCCAAGCTCCTCAATGAGCCGCGGATCAGCGGCCATAGGCTGGATTGTGCCGTGGATCCGCGGCTCATTGGTGACTTCATCAAGTGAAATTTGCACCACAACTCCTGTTCCAGGGCCCACATTCCAGAAATGCACACAAACTTCCAGAAGACTCCAGATACTTCTACCAGATCAGCAAACACCTTGAGCTTCACTAAATTAGCCTATTATTCTAGAACTTTCCCTAAACCCTATCTTAAACCCTAAGCTAGCTCCTAACAAACTCCTTCTAGAAACTCCTCAACAAACTTTGGGAGGGAAAGTTCTAATTCAAACCTAAACCTAGGGTTTGGGAGTTCTATATATAAGACCCTAGGCTCACTCATTATTCATGTGGGGGAAATCTTGGAAAATTCAACCCATTTTATAGTTTTAGCCAATCTCTTTCTTCATCCCCTCTTCCTCAAGTTTAGTGAGAGAGCTTGTAGGAAACCCTAACCCTAATTCCAAGCCAACATCAAGAATCCCGAGTACCCATTAAGCAACAAGCCTTACAACCTTTAGGAGCGGAGCCGATTTCAACGGAGCAAGCGATCCGAAGCCGATCCACGACTCACGAAGCCGAGCGACGCCCGATCAACAATCTAGATTCTTCTTCTTGTATTTCTTGAAGCAAATGTAATCAAAATTGTTGAGATCAATAAAGGTGATATTCTTTTATCTTGTTTTCTTTAAATTCCGCATCATGTTATCTTTATAAATCTTTAATATTGTCTTTGTCGTGATGTGTGAATAAAACTCCGCTCGTCGAGGAGTTGAGACAGATAATAGAATGATGATGTAACATAGCTTTAATCGATTCTTGAGTCCCACGAGTTTTGTAAACCCTAGCAAGTTCAAGAAACGACGACCCATTTCGTTTCGATGCTTTCTTGATTGACATCGATCGAAATTGGGGAGTTACGATCGTTTCTTGAATTTGGTAGAGGCTAGAAAAGGAATGATATCGACGAAAGAACAAGGGTTATAGGATGAAACCCTAGTTTCACGAGAAAGCCCCAACTCTCGTCGATCATCATCAATCTAGTATCAACCCTTCGAAGGACAAGAACACGATATCTTTAGATTACATCACGTCTATTGATCCTATCGATTCCTACGAGCCACTCTTATATTCTTGATTGTTGATTGGAAATATTATCGAAACACCGATTCTTGATTGTTTATAGTTTCTTGATTCTTGAATACAGAATAGTGACACTCGAATACAAATCATTCTTGAATCGTGTTTTCTTTTATTGTTGCTTAACTTTTCATTTCAAACGTATCAAAGATATAAATGAATCGTGCAATCCCTGTGGACGATCCGCACTCACTACAAACTACATCCGACACCGTAGTTTGATTGCGGTCAAAATAATTTTTGGTTGTGATTTCTTTACAATTTTATACAAACACAACGGAAAATCGATCAATCAAAATGGCGCCGTTGCCGGGGATCGCGCTAATTCATTTGCATTTTTAGTTTGAAGTGAAAGAATTATTACATTTTACTTTTTGAAATCAAAATTCGTACAAACTCTTATACGTGTGTTGTGAATTGATTGCAAGGTGATCTGGAGCATTCTGTGCTGTGGAAAAATTATTTGGAAAATACCAGAAAACAGAGGGAATTAACAGAAAGAAACTGTTGAAATTCTGTACAGTGATCTCACTGTTGGAGCGCGTTTCCGCGGCCTGAACCCAGTACATGCGGCGGATCCGCGGCTAGGTTGGGGGTTCTCTGCATAATTTTCAGTGCAGGTACTTTCTTGCTCTCTCCCCTCTTCTCTTTTAGCTCCAACTAACACTTTGCTGCAGGATTCTTTGCAAATAAATCGCAGCGTGCAAAAGCAAAATTAAAATTGTGTGGGATTTTGATTTCTTGGTTGTTTGCATTCTAATACGAAAATTTAAGGGGCACGGCCAAATCCAAATTAGGTGGGGATTTCATTACCCTTCCTAGGCCCCGAAAATCGCAAAACTTGCATCCGCATTACCCTCATTAATTAAAAGAAATCTAGAGAAGACTCTAAGGACTGTCGCGCTCAATTAGGACAAGAGAAGGCCGTGGGTAATTCATTGCTTATCCGCGTTTTCTTGTGGTGCCTAAGGCTAGTGGTTTTTAATTAGGCCCACTACTTACGTAGTGGAGTACCTTCCCACTTACCTGGCACTTATCCGACCACAGGGGGACAAAGAGGCAGTGGAGGATTGATCCTGCGACTTGTCTTTTGGCAGTTAGGAGCGGTCTAGAGCCGGACCTAGGTGACCACTAGATTCTAGGGTTTGTGTGCTGCATTTGTTTTGTCGCATCATTTTTTTAAAAATCCGCCCCTTTTTTCAAAAGCAAGCACCGCATTCATTACCCCTAATTATAAGTCAACGCTGCCACTTGTACTAACCCTTTTTAGTACAAGATAGGCTGGACACGGGATTCTAGTGCCCGTTTAGTCCGCGTACCTTTTATCGACCCCGAAGTCGATAATTCTCCATTTACCTTTTCTTTACCCACTACCACACCCACACCGATGGATTCGAATCCATCAAACTTCTTTAACCCTAATCTGCCGCCGTCCGTTGGTGTGCAGAATCCACCCCACATTTCTCTCCAGGAAAGATGCTATCCACATAGAGGTCCTCTTTCGACCTGCTTATCCACACCACCAGCCAATGGGGATAACTTTGAGATTAAGCCCCAGTATATCAATCTTTTACCCAAATACCACGGACTCGAGACTGAGGACGCTTACGTTTTCATTACCAAATTTGAAAACGTATGCACAATGATGGGTACGTCACAACTTTCAGTGGATGCGATGCGTCTACGACTTCTTCCATTTACTTTGTGCGATATAGCCGAGAAGTGGCTATATAACACTACCGCACACTCTATTACGAATTGGGAAGAATTCGTCGCTGCATTCCTTAAGAAATTCTACCCACACCAAAAGACAGCTCGAATCCGTAGCGAACTGAACCAATTTGCCCAGCTCCCTGCCGAACCATTCTCTAAATACTTTGAACGTTTTAAGGATCTATTGGTTCAATGTCCTCATCACGGCATCCCGAGATGGGAGCTTTGCCGAATCATATATGAGGGCAGTAACCCTAACACTAAACAGAGCCTTGAAAACATGTGTCAAGGTACATTTATGACCAAAGATGATGGGGAAGCTTGGCAATACTTAGAAGAGTTCGCTGAAAAATCACTAATTTGGGAGGGTGGAACCCAACCATTGAATAGGGGTGGCGTACACCAAATAGATGTGTCCATAGGTGTTCGAGGTGAAATGGCAGCAATGCAAAAGAAGCTCGACGCTATGGAACACAAATTTGCAGCAGCCTCCCTAAACCCAGTGTCACTCCCTAAAACTGTTTGTGGGTGCTGTTCTGATCCGTCACATTTAACGGAAGAATGTCCATTAAACTCTGCGTTTCAAGGTCACGAGCATTCTAATGCCGCATTTCAAAGACCTCGAAACGATCCATATTCTTCCACGTACAATCAGGGTTGGAGGAACCACCCGAATTTTGCTTGGAACCAAAATCAATCTCAAAACACGGTTCCAAACACGAATAATTTTCAAAGGGCTCTTCCTCCACCACAACAGCAACCCCTTCAACTCACTCAGCACCCCTATCAGTCACAAAATTTCCAAAATCAGGGCAACACTCCTGCACAGTCTAATCCTATGCAGCCCTGTGCTGACGATTTCTCTCAATTCACTCAAACCATGAAATCACTTTTATCAAATTTCATGGATGTTTCAACTGAGGTTAGATCTTCCGTCAATGAGATAAAGAAAAACTCAGCGTCCCAAGCTGAGAGTATCAAATCGATGGAAGCTGAAATCGCACGCCTAAAAGCCGAAATGAGTGCGAGAGAAAAAGGGAAACTTCCCTCTCAACCCCTACAGAATCCTGGGCATTACAATGTAAATGCCATTACAACGTTGAGATCGGGAAGAGTGCTGAACAATCATGTCGGGGAAGGTATTGATGATACTGAAAATCATATCAACACCCCGGCTGAGTCTTTTCCACACACACACACTTCACCTTCTGATCCTTCTTCTTCTACCAAACCACCTTCTAGCGAGCCTATTCTCCATTTCCCTCTAGGCTCGACACCTTCACCCAACCCTTATAGTTCTCCACAGACGGTCCCCACACCTCCTTTGGGACCTCGTCTACCTCCCTTTCCTTCTCCTATGATGGACCCTGCGCTTATTGCAAAAGCTCCTTACCCGAACCGGTTAAGGGCTAATAGAACGAGTCCTCATATGGAGAAAATTTTAGAGATGTTCAAACAGGTTAACATCAATATCCCTCTTCTAGATGCGATTCAACAAGTCCCCGCTTATGCGAAAATTCTTAAGGACTTGTGCACTAGGAAGAGGAAGACCCAAGTGCCGAAGAAGGTCTTTATGTCTAATAACATTAGCACTGCTTTTATACCCCAGCTTCCAAAGAAAAGAAAGGACCCAGGTTGTCCTACAATATCGATTTCGATTGGGGGTAAAAACATAAATCGTGCTCTTTTAGACCTTGGCGCGAGTGTTAACCTGCTCCCTTATTCTGTCTATGAGCAATTAGGGATTGGAGAGCTGAAACCTGCTCATTGCACTCTCCAGATGGCAGACCGATCTATCACCAAACCAAGGGGTGAATTAGAGGATGTGTTGATAAAGGTCGGGGAATTTGTTTTCCCTGTAGACTTCATTGTGCTCGACACACATCCTGTAGCAAACCCCCGGGGCCAAATTCCGGTGATTTTGGGTCGTCCTTTCCTTTCCACTTCCAACGCTGTTATAAACTGTAGAAATGGTTCAATGAATTTATCATTTGGAAATATGACCATTGAACTAAACATCTATAAAGTTGGAAGTCAGCCATCAGAACCCTCTGCTCATATTTTAGATGTGTGCTCTGTCCATGAGATCGCTCCCGATAGTTGTGGAGCTGAGGATCTTTGCTTTACTGATCTCGATGACATTACCACATCTCTGTTTGACTTTGCACAAGATCTTAGTGAGGACACTTTAGCTACACATGAGTCCTGCACTTCTGACTTTTCTCCACCCGAGTCTGTATCTTTCACAGGCTCTGAGCTTCTTTGTAGATCCAAAAATCAATCTATGACCCTTCCTTCTATCATTTCTCCGCCTAAGTTAGATCTCAAAATTTTACCTTCTCACCTGAAATATGCATATCTAGGTGAGAACGAGTCATTACCGGTTATCATATCCGCTTCTCTTGCATCAGAGCAAGAAAATGCACTTTTATCGGTATTGAGATCTAACAAAGAAGCGTTTGGTTGGAGTAAGGCGGACATGAAAGGGATTAGTCCCTTGATAGTTGAACATCATATACATGTGATGGATGATGCCAGACCGACCCGAGAACCACAGAGACGCTTGAATCCCGTCATGAAGGAAGCTGTCATGAAAGAGATCGTCAAATGCTTAGATAGTGGTATTATATACCCCATCTCCGATAGCCAGTGGGTGAGTCCTATACATGTCGTTCCTAAGAAATCCGGCATCACAGTTATCACAAATGAGGCGAATGAGTTGATTCAGACACGCGCCCAAACTGGGTGGCGTGTATGTATCGATTATAGAAAACTCAACGCTGCTACGAGGAAAGACCATTTTCCTCTACCATTCATTGATCAGATGCTGGAACGCTTAGCGGGACGACAATATTATTGTTTTATGGACGGATACTCAGGCTACAATCAGGTCCCCATCGCCAAAAAGGATCAAGATAAAACCACTTTTACTTGTCCTTTTGGTACCTTTGCTTACAGTCGCATGCCCTTCGGGCTATGCAATGCTCCCGCTACCTTTCAGCGGTGTATGATGGGGATATTCTCTGATATGGTAGAGAATTTTTTGGAGATCTTTATGGACGACTTCTCGATTTTTGGAGACTCTTTTTCTGATTGCCTAGCGAATCTTGACGCTGTTCTTACTCGTTGCAAAGAGAAGAACTTGACATTAAACTGGGAAAAATGCCATTTTATGGTCCAAGAAGGAATAGTCCTTGGACATGTCATTTCACAGAAAGGCATTGAGGTTGACAGAGCTAAAGTAGATGTCATTCAAAACCTCCCTCATCCTAAAAGCGTCAAAGATATTCGCTCTTTCCTTGGCCATGCGGGCTTTTATAGGAGATTCATTAAGGACTTTAGCAAAATTGCTAGACCTTTAACACTACTCCTGGCCAAGGATACGACCTTCCATTTCGACTCGGATTGCGAGACAGCTTTCGACTCACTTAAACACTCACTCACTTCAGCCCCCGTGCTATCATCACCAAATTGGGACTACCCCTTCGAGCTGATGTGTGACGCATCTGATTTTGCAGTAGGTGCAGTCTTAGGACAGCACATTGATAAGATGCCACACGTGATTTACTATGCTAGTAAGACCCTGAATGATGCGCAAATCAATTATACAACCACCGAGAAAGATCTTTTAGCGGTTGTATTTGCATTAGAAAAATTCAGGCCTTACTTAATCGGCTCACCTATAGTTGTATATACTGACCATTCCGCTTTAAAACATCTTCTGGCGAAGAAAGATGCAAAAGTTCGACTAATACGTTGGATCCTACTGTTACAAGAATTTGATCTTGTTATCAAAGATAAGATAGGATGTGAAAACGTAGTAGCTGACCACCTTTCACGCATCGTTTCTTCCCCTGTGACCCTGCCGATCAATGATTCATTCCCTGACGAACAACTCTTGAGCATATCAGCTGAACCATGGTTCAGAGATATTGTGAACTATCATGCCACGGGACTTATACCGAGCGATTGGTCAAAACAGGACAAATATCGTTTTCTTTCCCAAGTAAAACACTTTTACTGGGACGAGCCCTATTTGTTTAAATATTGTCCTGATCAGATCATTCGCCGGTGTGTCCCGAATGAACAGTTCAAGAGTGTTCTTTCATTTTGTCATGATCAGGCTTGTGGGGGTCACTTTGGTCCTAGAAAGACAGCGGAAAAGGTTTTGCAATGTGGATTTTATTGGCCGACCTTATTCAAGGACGCATTTGAGTATTGCAAAACCTGTACACAATGTCAGTATACGGGTAGAATATCCCAGAGGAATGAAATGCCTCAGCAACACATTCTGGTTGTTGAAATGTTTGATGTTTGGGGCATAGATTTTATGGGTCCTTTTCCCAACTCCTTTGGGAATTTGTACATATTGCTGGCGGTTGATTATGTCTCAAAGTGGGTAGAAGCCATTCCATGTCGCACTAATGACAGGAAAGTTTTCATTAAGTTCTTGAAAGAGAATATCTTTTCGCGATTTGGACACCCACGCGCTATCATTAGCGATAATGGGACACACTTCTGCAACAGGTCTTTCGAGACTCTGATGCGAAAATACTCAATCAACCACCGTCTTTCTACACCCTATCACCCCCAAACAAGCGGGCAGGCTGAGATCTCAAACAGACAAATCAAACTTATCCTGGAGAAAACTGTTGCTAAGAATAGAAAAGACTGGTCGACCAAATTGACGGATGCTCTTTGGGCATTCAGGACTGCATATAAGACTGACCTAGGAATGTCTCCATATAGGATAGTGTTTGGAAAAGCATGTCATTTACCTGTCGAGATAGAGCATAAAGCATTGTGGGCTATAAAAGAAATAAATTTTGATCTAAACCTTGCTTGCAACTTTCGGAAGCTGCAACTTAACGAGCTAAGCGAACTCCGCGATGAAGCTTATGATAATGCTGTAATCACAAAGAATAGGACTAAGGTATTTCACGATAAAAGCATTGTAAGGAAAACATTTTTACCTGGTCAACAAGTCCTTCTTTATGATTCACGATTACACCTTCACGCGGGTAAGCTCAGATCTCGATGGAAGGGACCATTTGTTGTGCGGTCTGTATACCCGCACGGGGCAGTAGAAGTTGAAAATGTTAAAAACGGCACTTTTTTCAAAGTAAATGGACATAGATTAAAGCCGTATTTTTCCACTGACCCCACGGAGGAGCTCTTGTTCTTACAAGAGCCAGGTTATTTGGATTAAAATTCCTCCGTCTCACCTTCATATCCTGTATATCATTGCATATTTTTTGAATGAAGGTGAGTGAAAGATAAGTTTGGGGGAAGTTCTTCACTTATATATTTTGCCCCCACTAATAATTCCCCCCAGATTTACAGGTTTTATAGATATAGCTGTCGGCAACAGTGAGGACACTGTTGAAAACAAGTTTGGGGGAGGTTTGTGCTTATTTTTGCATCATTTGCATATCATCTGCATAAGCACAAAACATTTCTTTTAAAAATCTATAAAAATTGAAAAATTTTCAAAACCCATAAAAATTTAAAAAAAATTTCCAATATAAAAATAATTTTAATATTTACACTTTTTTGTATATAAATAAGATAATGAAAGTTTAGATAGTGAAAAGTTACATCCATGAGATTAGAAAATTTTTAGAAAACTAAGAAAATTAGAAGTTTTCTTATACGAACTAGTAATAAGTAGTTATGAGCCGTTGTCCCAAGGGTTAGTAAGATGAAGGACGTCACTAATCTGAGGATAAAAATAAGTCTGAAAAATAGTTTCTATTCTGGAAGCCAAACATTTTGAACGTTGCTACCCTGCTATTCGCACTTACACACGTCTTGAAGCCTGGGATAGTAGAGGATACCTTGAAATGCTCTTGTCTTAAAGCCAAAAGTATGAAAAAAAAAATATGGTGAGAAAAATGGACACTGGTTTTGTTATCACCGAGGGAAATAAAAAAAATATATAGCGAGGGTGCCTCTTCATCTAGTGCCCTAAGGCCAACTGGTCTGGGAGTCACTGCTATACCTAAGGTGGTGCAAGATTAGGAAAATACACCAAATAAGCAAACACATGAGTAATCGGTCGGTTAGTACCTCAAGAAGTATTAACGGTCGCATGAAAGTGTGTGAGCTCATCGAAAAAAAATATATATATACTGAGGTTGATGGGCAAGAGTATGATAGCTTGAATTGAATTCTCCGGGTGTAGGGATGTCTTTACACACACGCAGGGTTATATGATCGATGTTTGGAAGAAAGATAGGAATGAAGAATAAGACGATGTTTTATTGAGGGAGGACGTGATTTCTGACATCTTTTCATGACCATTAAGATAGGGCTCATGACAATCGAAAAGCTAGCTTAATTGGAAACCCTAATTTTCAAAGCTTTTCTTTTACGATTCTTTTCTTTAAATGTAATATTCATGATCTTGCTTTTATTATTGGATTTTATGGGTGCAATCCGCTGAAAACCCTAAGGAGATAACACTCCTCCTACTAGGGACACCTAGAGGTTTAAAGGCTTGTTGCACGTGCTCAGTGCAATCGTGTTGCCTACGAAAGTGTGCTAGTTAGTTTTTCTCTTTCTTTATTTTCTCCTTCTCTTTTTAATAAAACATTCGCTCGAGACGATCGAAATTAAGTTTGGGGGTATTTGATCAGTCGAAAATATTGCATATTTTAACCGGCAATTTCCTTATCATTTGCATCCATATAGAAGTGTACGGTATTCATAATTCACATATTAGCAAATCGGTCGCAAAATATCAGATTATATGTATTCGACCTTAAAACCGGAATTTCTAGGGAAATTGACTGCATTTCATCACATGGCATATTTTCTATATCTTGCAACCCGTGTTTCGAAGTCTGTGCAGGAAAAGAAGCTCGCTCGACCATTACACCGCTCATAAACTCACTAAACTCAAATCTGGTATCAACACAGAAAGGAAAATACAAATCAAAACATCTGAGAAAAGCCCAAACTCCAGCCCAAGACCACTGAAGAATCTACAGAGCCCAAGCTCCTCAATGAGCCGCGGATCAGCGGCCATAGGCTGGATTGTGCCGCGGATCCGCGGCTCATTGGTGACTTCATCAAGTGAAATTTGCACCACAACTCCTGTTCCAGGGCCCACATTCCAGAAATGCACACAAACTTCCAGAAGACTCCAGATACTTCTACCAGATCAGCAAACACCTTGAGCTTCACTAAATTAGCCTATTATTCTAGAACTTTCCCTAAACCCTATCTTAAACCCTAAGCTAGCTCCTAACAAACTCCTTCTAGAAACTCCTCAACAAACTTTGGGAGGGAAAGTTCTAATTCAAACCTAAACCTAGGGTTTGGGAGTTCTATAAATAAGACCCAAGGCTCACTCATTATTCATGTGGGGGAAATCTTGGAAAATTCAACCCATTTTATAGTTTTAGCCAATCTCTTTCTTCATCCCCTCTTCCTCAAGTTTAGTGAGAGAGCTTGTAGGAAACCCTAACCCTAATTCCAAGCCAACATCAAGAATCCCGAGTACCCATTAAGCAAGAAGCCTTACAACCTTTAGGAGCGGAGCCGATTTCAATGGAGCAAGCGATCCGAAGCCGATCCACGACTCACGATGCCGAGCGACGCCCGATCAACAATCTAGATTCTTCTTCTTGTAGTTCTTGAAGCAAATGTAATCAAAATTGTTGAGATCAATAAAAGTGATATTCTTTTATCTTGTTTTCTTTAAATTCCGCATCATGTTATCTTTACAAATCTTTAATATTGTCTTTGTCGTGATGTGTGAATAAAACTCCGCTCGTCGAGGAGTCGAGACGGATAATAGAATGATGATGTAACATAGCTTTAATCGATTCTTGAGTCCCACGAGTTTTGTAAACCCTAGCAAGTTCAAGAAACGACGACCCATTTCGTTTCGATGCTTTCTTGATTGACATCGATCGAAATTGGGGAGTTACGATCGTTTCTTGAATTTGGTAGAGGCTAGAAAAGGAATGATATCGACGAAAGAACAAGGGTTATAGGATGAAACCCTAGTTTCACGAGAAAGCCCCAACTCTCGTCGATCATCATCAATCTAGTATCAACCCTTCGAAGGACAAGAACACGATATCTTTAGATTACATCACGTCTATTGATCCTATCGATTCCTACGAGCCACTCTTATATTCTTGATTGTTGATTGGAAATATTATCGAAACACCGATTCTTGATTGTTTATAGTTTCTTGATTCATGAATACAGAATAGTGACACTCGAATACAAATCATTCTTGAATCGTGTTTTCTTTTATTGTTGCTTAACTTTTCATTTCAAACGTATCAAAGATATAAATGAATCGTCCAATCCCTGTGGACGATCCGCACTCACTACAAACTACATCCGACACCGTAGTTTGATTGCGGTCAAAACAATTTTTGGTTGTGATTTCTTTACAATTTTATACAAACACAACGGAAAATCGATCAATCAATCCACCTTGAAATTTCTCTAACTCAAGCTACCTCTTCACTAATAAGGAATTAGTGAAGCAAACAACCAAATCTTATGGGTTAGATGATAGTAGGTTGATGAAGTAGAAGTTTTGGTCACTTTAGAAATCACTTTCTCCTTTTCTTTCTTCAATTCAAGAAAATCTAGAGAGCTCTTGAGAGAAGAAGATGAACTAGGGTGAGGAAAAATATCTCAAGTGATGATAGAATGAGAGTTAACCATAGGCTAAAGTAATGGTTGGATTATAAAATATCTAGAGTAAAACAAAAATTAGTGGGATGAGTCAAGGCTTCTACATGTTTCTACAAGCATCTTAAGCCATACTCATTTCAACCTCATTTTTGATTTTCCTCTTAATAAATAATCACCTAAATAATCTTTTATCTTTGTGTGAGTCTCATACACCTATGTCCAATATATCATCCACCATGAAACAATATATAAATAGATATATTAATAAATATCACAAATATATTAAATGTATTTCAAAGAGAAGAAAATCTTTAGTGAGCACAATATAAGTTAATATATAAATATATCAAATATAAATATATATAAAATTATTAATTTAACACTTGATTCAATAATCCAGTTATATCATATATAACTGACTAATATCATTTATATGTATATCACATTTATCGAATCAACACTTGATTCAATAACCCGGTCACATCACATATAACTGACAAATATTCGATACTGCATTAAATCAACACTTGATTCAATACTCCGGCCATATCATATATAACCGGCCAGTATCAAATATATATACATATAACATATCATTGAATCAACACTTGATTCTACAATTCAGTCATATCACATATAACCCAGCCGATATCACATATCGCGAGATTAGAATACGGTATCACATACTCGTATTTAATCAAGCTCCCGCACATATCACCATATATGCCCTACTTCATTTCGCTTGAGCTAGGAAACCTCTGTATGGGACTCTAAAGACTCGTCAATACGCAAGCAGTAGGTAATGATCGCATCAGTCACCCACAAGCCGTCGGCGGTACTAGCTGGACATAACGGCTACCCAGGTATTGAGTGAATAGAAGATCAACAAGCAAGCATGTCCAAACTCCTGCAAAGCCAATAAGCAAGACTTACCGTACAGCCCGGTCTCTTCGTCTGATATGTCGCATATCAAGTCTAGGGGTGGAATCACCAGACCCCAGTAACTTGATAAGTCATGCCGATGAGTGGCCTATAACCATTCGAGAAACTACTGATAACACTTATTAGTAAATCACATCAGCCCTGGCCAGGGACTTGCTATTATAGCTAATTGAGCATAGCACAACATCAACTAGCTTTACCGGGAGAGACGAAACCCATCCTATCGCTGATTGCCTCCATGTGACTCGGAACTGTACCCAAAATCCACCTGTTTGCACGACTTCTTTGAGCCATGGTAAGGAGGAAATCAAAGCACAGTGGGAACCACACAAGACTCTATGATGATCTTGGGACTACAGACTAACCTGTATAAGTGTCACCATAGAACTGCTATCTGACGATAGGTATGGTACCAACTAGGAGTTCTCGATGAGTCCTGTTCGGTGTACCCATTTTCTAATGAGCACCTGTGTACAATCATTGATGTCAAAAACCAATGGTTGTAGGATCAACCATCGCTCCCATACAGGATCAAGAAACATACACACTAGTCTACTCTATAATATCGATTCCCTGTCTCGATACTCTCTCGATTAGGAACGGTTAAAGGATGTGCTTGTAAACTACACAAGCCCCACTAATATGATCTGCATCGTAGTCCTGGTAGTCAAGCTAACATCCTAAGGACTTTATCAACATGTATCAGAGAGACAGTATAATAATACGAGTGTACATATTAAGAAAAAGAGCAACCAGATAGCATACTATCATGTCGAGCAAGAAAGCCCTATTTGTGTGTGTGTGTCCAAGCATCCACTATAATATACAATAATGGCCTCTAGGGCATACATATGACTAACATCCATCACAACGCCAGTAGTCGAGCAAAGATCCTAAGGGCTCTATCAACATGTATTAGCGATACGTTAAAGAAAGCATATACACGTGTTAAGTTAGAATCAAACCAGATAGCATACTGTTTTGTTGATCAAGACTGTTATTATATCTGTGTATATCCCATACTTCCAAAATGTAATATACAATCCAGTATTACATAATAATGGCCTCTAGGGCATATATCTCTAACATATTGTACACAAAGTTTATGGATAAAATACACATTTGAAGATCATCAAGAAAGTGTTTCAAAGATTCCTATAGTCTGTGACAATACAAGTACAGTTCACAACCAAAAATGCTGATCAACATTCTAGGACAAAGCACATAGATACACAATATCACTTCCTTAAAGATCATTTTCATAAAGGAAATGTCGTCTTGGAATATATGTCAACAGATTGTCAACTTGCAGATATATTTACCAAACCACTAGATTAAGTTAGGTTTTCTCATCTTAAAGAAGAACTTAATATGATAGAATTAACAGTGTCTAAAACAACCCTAAAGGACATAAAATTTAGAAAATTTGAGGCATCAGACATCTCCAAAAGACATCTAGTGCATTTAAATGTTAGAGCCCGACGTCTCCTACAGACGTCTATCCTAACTGACCATATATTTTGATAATTAATTTTTATATATAATGTAAGTAATTAACAAAAATAATTAAATTCTAATAAAATTAAAATTGAATAGGTAGGTAATTCTTTGTAATTCAAATTCAATTTAAGAAATTTAAATTCAAATTGGAAGTTAGGAAGTTGGAAAAAACTTCAAGTTGGTTTTAAAACTTCCCGGTAGTTTTATCTTCCCTTTCTATAAATAGGATTCAGTTCTTTTGAATTAAATACCCTAATTTTAGTCCTTTTGGTTTATTAAAAGACATGGAGAACATTCAAGTTTATAAGAGATTGATGAAGGATGAAAGTGGAGAAAGTTCAATGAAAGTGAAACAAGAGCCACTAAGTCATTCTCCCGAAAAAGACCCTAGTGAAGACTCTGTTCCACTTTCTCCATTTCCACCACCACCCAACCCAACTCCACCACACCCTTCTGCAGTAGGTGGAATTGTGTTGCTCTTTCGACAAACCTTCACAGATGATACCGCTATCTTCTTCGGTCCTGAAGACGATATGATTATAAAAAAGCGGTTAACCGACGTCGCAGAGAAATTTAAGAAGGAGACTTAGGATAGTTTTTAGGATTATTTTAATGCATGTTTATTTGTGTGTTTTTTGTACTATTTTTATTTCCCGTAATGTATGTTTTTAATGAATGAAATGTTTTAAATTCGGTTTAAAACTCGTTTAAAAAATTAAAAATATAAATAAAAGCCATAAACAAACTCCTAAAAAACCACTGCAGATGTCTGTAGCAAAACTTTTTGAACACCAGACGTTTGTGGCAGATGTCTGCAGTTCATTTTACACTACTATAAATTTCTTTCAGAGACGTCTGGCCATAGTTCCCAGACGTCTGTCGCAGAAAAATTCTTTAAATTCCCCAAATCTCTTCTCCAAATTCGTCATGGCACCCAAAAAGGACAAAAGGAAGGTCTCTGCGTCGTCATACGAGAAAAGGAAAATGATCCTAACCTAGCAATCACCTGATTCCAATCTTTTCCTCGATGACGAGTACAAGTCCAAGTTCACTTCTATGATCTTGAAACCCATTCAATCTGTATCCACCATTATTTTTCGAGAAATAGTTGAGTTTCTATTCTAAGAATTATTTGAGTTTCAAGGGTGTATGCCGTTCCTTACTCTAGATTGCCCGATATATGATAAGGTCGTTCTTCTTTTATACACAAATCTCATTGGCACTAATGACAACCCTATAAATTACAAAACCAAATTTTTTTGATTCCACTTACAACTTTACACCCGGAACACTCGCTAGGGCATTAGATATCCCTAATGAAGGCATCGACATTCATCTCCTGAATTTGAGTACTTTTCCGTATTCCGACACAGTGAATAAGGAAAAGGCATTTCAAATCCTTCATGGTCCCGAGAACCCTCATCTTTACAGTGACCGACAATCCAAGACCCTTACCAAAAGAGCCTGAGTATTAGCAAACCTCCTCGGACACTCCGTATTTTCCAAGTCCGGGAGTAGAGAAACCCTATATGAATTTCACAAGTTGATGACCTATTGTGTTTTATCGAGGATTCTAGTATATCATCCACTATTCTAAACTCATGGTATGTGGGAAGTGTTGAGCGGTCCCACGAATCTCTACTATGGAAGAGTCATCACCAAAATTTTGGAGTATCGTAACGTTTTCTTACACGATCTAGAAGACAAAGTATGGGCCCAACTCAATTTCGGTGTCCGAAACATCAATTTAATGAAGTTAGACTCTTCGACTTCACAACCTCCGAGTTCTTATCAAACTCCTCCAGTTCCCGTTGACGTTCCACCGCCTCATCAAGCACCCATTTCTCAAGACTTCGACATTGAAGCTTGTGAGACACGGATTAAGGATTGCATCTCTGGTTCCTATGATTATCTTTTGGGTCACATTGATCACTTTTCGGGTCGCATTGATCATCTTATGGAGCAAATGAATCAATTTTCTGGAAGCTTTCAACACCACATGTCCTTTATGAACTCCAAGCTTCGGATTGGCACTCCGCCTTCACCTCCGGAAGAATAAAGTGTTGCAATCTTAGTTTCTTGCGATCTTAGTTTAGTTTTAGTCTGTTGTTTTGTTTGTTTGTGTTGGTGTTAAGTTTTTAGTTCATCGTTTGAAATTTTATGTTTTTAATATGTAGTTGTGAACATTGTTTTTCTTATGTCATTATGAACTTTATTTTTCATTATTATCACATTCTTATGAAATCTATTCTATCTTCTAGTTATTATTGTGAACCGTATGCTAATATGGTTATTATTCTTAATCGGTTCATCAAGTTTAATTTTTTTCATTTGCTATGCTCTAATTTTGTCTCATTTTGTTTTCAAATGATATTTAATTCTATATTCATATTTATTTCTTTACCCCTTGCTCTTTTTATACAACTTTTTGATATTTTTCAAAAAGGGGAGAAAATATTCATGAATATCTTATATCATATGCTTAAATGATAATGAAATTTGAGTTATTGTACTCGTCGCCATGAAGTGCTTCTTGAAAAATAGTATTAGTGGTATGGGACACTAATATAAGTTGAAAGATTTTTTTCAACTGAGCATGAATTGAAGAGGAGAATTTAACTCTAATTTATATTTTTTATATATACCATGAGTCCTTTAAATAAGTTTTACTAAATATTAAAATGGGGAGATTGTTGACACTAGTGTCATACGATCCTCAGTTTTGATTATTTAGAACAAAACTTTATTTAAAAAATTCATATATTACTGACAACATTTTCAAATGTTTATTCTTAAGTACAACAAGCTTAGTCTACCAAACATCAAGCAGATTGTCTATAATACAATATGCACTCGAAACAGTGATATGGCATGAAGTTTCGATGCACGAAAGAACATGATGCAAGCTTAATCAATATACAATAACGTCTCAAAGTAACAACTCGAGGAAATGAAAATCAAAAGAAGAACCGAGATGAGGAAAGGAGATATAAGTGTTATAATTGTATCTAGTGTTGATCTCACAAGGTTAGAAACCATATTCCAACATTTTTCTATTCTTCAGACGTCTCCCCTCTTATTGAGAGACGTTTGACATATCTGTTGAAATTCAAACTGCTCAAACATTCAAAAGGAATATTCAAACATATCAGAAAGAAGACGTCTGTACCAGACGTCCGCCTCATAAATTTTGAATCCCCAGACATTTGGTATAGACGTATGATGAAAAATTTTCCAAATTATCACTCACTAGAGATATTTCAGTGACGACACATCAATGTTAGTGATATGTATGCCTTAGAGGCCATTACTGTACATACGATTCATATTGTAGTGGATGCTTGGAAATATATATGGATGACTTTCTTGCTCGACATGATAGTATGCTATCTGGTTGCACTTTATCTTAACATGTACTCTGATTGTCTCTTTGTTATATGTTGATAAAACCCTTAGGATGAGTACTTGACTACCAGGACTATGATGCAGATCATACTAGTGGGGACAGAGTAGTCGCTAAGTACATCCTTCAAATGTTCCTAGTCATAGGTGTATCGAGACAGGGCATCGATATACCAGAGTAGACTAACGTATAGTTTCTCGACCCATATAGATAGGCGATGGATAATCCCATATCCATTGGTGTTTGACATCAAAGATAGTATACGGGTGCTCAGTGGATACTGGGTACAATGGACGGACTCGCCGAGAACACCTAGATGGTATTATACCTAACGTCAGATGGAAGTTCTCTGGTGACACTGGTACAGGTTAGTCTGTAGACCCAAGATCGCCGTAGAGTCTTATGTGATTCCCACTGTGCTTTGATTTCCACCTTACCACGTTAAAGAGAATAAGCAAAACGACGGCTTTTGGTACAGTCCCGAGTCATATGGAGGCAATAAGCAACAGGAGGGGTTTTCGTCTCTCCCGGTATAGGGAGTTGATGTTGCGCTGTGCTCGATAAGCTATAACAGGAAGTCCTTGGCCAAGGCTGCTTCAGAGATATACTGGAAAGTGTTATCAGTAGTTTCTCGACCCATTATGAGCCTCATATCGACACGACTTATCGAGTTACTAGGGTCTGACGTTTACCACCCCAAGACGAGATATGCGACATATCAGACGAAGAGACCGAACTGTACGGTATTATTACTGATTGGATTCGCAGGAGTGTGAGCAGGCTTGCTTGTTAATCTTCTGATCGCTCAATACCCGGGCTGCCGTTATGTTTAGGATACCACTTGCGGCTTGTGGGTGTTTGATATGATCATCACCTACTGCCGGCGTATTGACGAGTCTTTAGAGTCTTACACAGGGGTTTCCTGGCTCAAGCGAAACAGAGTAGGAGCACATATGTGATATGTGTGGGACCGAGATTAATACGATATGTGATACCGTATTCTATTCTCGCGATTTGTGACATGGGTCGGTTATATGCGATATAGCCGGGTTATCGGATCAAGTGTTGATTCGATAAGTTGTTACTTTTGATATTAGTCAGTTATATGTGATATAGCCGTAATACTAAATCAAGAGTTGATTTAATAATTTAATGTATAATTATATATTTGATATATTATATTACATTAACTAATATTAAGCTCACTTATGATTTCTTTTTCTTATTTTGTGCACATTGAATATATGTGATATATTTGTGTGTACATGTTATGTGTCATGCTTGATGATACATGCAACAAAGGTGTGTGTATAACTTACACCATTCTTTGTTTAATTGCTACGGCTTTATTTATTTTGCTAATTACAAATGGTGGCATTTTGTCATGGATGAAAGCTTGTAGAAGCTTATATTGATCTTTGACCAAGTCCACTCTTTTGTTTTGTCTAAGATATTTGTTAACCCAACCAATTAAACCTAGCCATGGTTAACTCTCTACAAAGGTTAATATATGATATTAACTCACCATGGTTGCCATTATCCTTTGGAAAAATAATTCATATGATGAGTTCATTCTTCTTCTACTTCTTCTTCCCCAAAAGCTTTCTAGCTTCAATGGAGGTATGAGAAAAAGTGTGAGAAAATCAAATCTAAAGTGAGCCCATTTCCTACTTCATCATCCTCTACTACTTGCCATTTAGTATAGGGTGTTTACTTCACTAATTTCACAATTAGTGAGAGATAGCTTGTGTTAGTGTCTCCTCGACGTAGATCATCTTCGGCCTCGAAGTCTTCGAAGCAAGCATGTTCGTTTCTTCATGGGATCCACTTTAGAGTCCGGAGTTCACGATCGCAGTGAAAGGGACTACTACACGGAGCTATTAAAGTGAAGGACCGGTCTATAAAGGTTGTATTCCTTTCTCACTAGACTTGCAAAGTGTTTGCTTTTTATATTCCGTCAATTTCTAGTTAACGATTCTTAGTTATGGTTGGCTAAAACGGCAAATTTTTGAATTTGGCATGGTCGATACGTCCCAAAACCTTGCTGCCGTCTTAGCTAACCCTGCAGTAGTATCAGAACCATGCTAGAAATTTATACGGATTTTGTTAAGATTACGTAAACGAAATACTGCGAAACTTGAAACGCCTAAACCTGATCTCTATCGATTTCAAATAATTGTCTAAATTTTTTTTAAACAACTACAGAGTGCTATATGTGATATAACATGAACACTGACAAAACTTGAGGGAGTTTAGAGAATTTTTGGCCAAGCCCCATACCCTTGATCTTAGCCAAATTCCGAGCTCACCCCCTGATTTTTTGCCTGTGTTCCAGTGACTGGGTTTTGGTGTTTCAGGTGAAGTTTGTTTTTGCTAATTTTGCATGTGATGTAATCTTACACTATAAACAATTCAGAGTGTTTCATATTCGTAGTTTTAACGTTGTTTCGGGTTATTCGCATGTTGTCTAGACAAAATTAAAAAGTTCGATCGAATGTCAAAAACCCATTTTTCCAAGTTTAACGTATTCGGAAAAACATGCAAGTGATCCTATGAACCCTCTAGAAGAATGAAACCGTAACTCGACTTTTTGGATGGCGGAACCGTAGTCAAACCCTAGGGTTTGTCGTAGTTCCGTGGCAACATGTGTGAGGCTTGGGTTTTCCCTTCTACGGCTGGTGCATAGGTACTGTGGCATATTCTGGGTATTATTAAAACTGTTCTCAAGTGTTGAGCTATCAGGAAATTGTGGGATTTTGATGAATCGATCGAATAGTTTAACGTTTGTCCGGGTATCATGTGATGGGATACAATATTTGGAATCCACAAGTAGTTATGAGATAACTAATTTGAATGTTATAAATCTAGCAATTTAGTCTCATTTGATCGGTTACCACGGGATTTTGATGTGATCAAAATTCCTTCGCAATCACGTAGCGTACGTGGATACTCCCCGGGTAAACCTAATAGATAGCCAAGCCCCATAGCCCCGCCCAAGTGACTATAAGAGAACCTCGTTGCCAAAAGCATACGTTCGGGTGCTCGCGGTAGCGGTGTTCCGCCTTAGTGCACTTCGTCGACGGCATAGGGGGTGCGGCTGTCTACTAAAGTTTCCGATGAGCATTCGATCAGGATGTCGGGAATCTTATTGAATTTCCCGACTTGATATTAAAAGGTGTTTTTAATATCGAGACTAAAATGCGGGGTTTATAATTGTTAGGCATGTGATGTCTAAGGAATTCATTTGGTTAAGCATGTGATGTTTAAGGTGGTTGCGGATTTCAACTGTTGTAGTTTTACACTTTCTTTTCTGCGACCGTAAGTGTAATATGTGGTGTATCGCCGGTTTCGGTGCTATATGTCAACGAAAATTTGGATACACATATTTACTTACGTTGATGACATGTGATGTTATGTGTTGCTGGGATATGTTATATTGAATTGTCGTGTTTTGAATAGCCGGGGGTTTTATTTGAGATGAGGGTTTTTATTTTCATTCATGTAAAATTAATTGTATGTAATATTCTTTTATTGGGGCACTTCGTGGTTGAGGATGATGTCACCATTGGATATTATTTACTTTTCCGCATTAGGATAAACCCAAGGCAGGGAGCACAAGTAACCGGGTTCTAGGGTCCAGTGGAAGACCATCTCGAGGAGTCGAGACCGGGTCTCCTAACACTAGAATTGGTAGGGTTGCTTTCCGCTCTCGTAGGGGTCTAGGGGTATGGGATTGGCTATTCATCACGACCGTGGAATCCGTGTTTTATACAGGCTTAATTTAGATCACAGAAATCCTAGTGTATCTAATATCTCATCTGTTTTATTCGGCTGCGATATCTGTGTTGTGATCATTTGATATATTGATGAGATGAATACAGGATATAGTATATAAGATATATTATATAGACGTTGCTTATGTTTTGTTAGTTGTATGTATGCCCTAGAGGCCAGTATTGTACAGATGATGTATATTATATTGGATGCTTGGACATATATAGAGATGACTTTCTTGCTCGATATGATAGTATGCTATCTGGTTACTCTTTATCTTAACATGTACACTAGTCTCTTTATACTGTCTTATAGTTACATGTTGGTAAAGCCCTTAGGATATGTACTTGACTACCTGGACTGTGATGCAGATCATACTAGTGGGGACATGGTAGTCCATAAGTACATCCTTCATGGTCCCTAGTCGTGGGTGTATCGAGACGGGGCATCGATATACCAGTGTAGACTAGCGTATACGCTTCTCGACCCATGAGATGGGCGATGGATGATCCCATATCCATTGGTGTTTGACATCAGAGATGGTGTACGGGTGCTCAGTGGAGACTGGGTACACTGGACGAACTCGTCGAGAACTCCCAGATGGTATTATACCTCACGTCAGATGGCAGTTCTCAGGTGACACTTGTACAGGTTAGTCTGTAGACCCGAGATCGTCATAGAGTCTTGTGTGATTCCCACTGTGCTTTGATCTCCACCTTACCACGTCCATGAGGGCGTGCAAAACGGTGGTCTTTGGGTACAGTCCCGAGTCACATGGAGGCAATGAGCGATAGGAGGGGTTTCGTCTCTCCCGGTATTGGGGGTTGATGTTGCGCTGTGCTCGATTGGCCGTAACAGGGAAGTCCCTGGCCAGGGCTGATCAGAGATTTACTGGTAAGTGTTACCAGTAGTTTCTCGACCCGTTATGAGCCTCACATCGGCACGACTTATCGGTTATTGTGGTCTGATGTATACCACCCCTAGACTTGATATGCGACATATCAGACGAATAGACCGGACTGTACGGTAAGTGTTACTGGTTGGATTCACAGGAGTGTGAGCGGGCTAGCTCGTCGATCTTCTGATCGCTCGATACCCGGATGGCCGTTACGTTTAGCAGACCGCTTGCGGCTTGTGGGTGCTTGATATGATCATCATCTGCTACCGGCGTATTGACGAGTCTTTAGAGTCCTACACAGAGGTTTCCTGGTTCAAGCGAAACGAAATAGGAGCGCATATGAGATATGTGCAGGACCGAGAATAATGCGTGTATGTGATACCGCATTTCATTCTCGCGATATATGTTTCGATTGGTTATATTCGATATGACCTAGTTATCGAATCAATGATTCGATAAATCGATACATTGAATACTGGTCGGTTATGTGCGACATGACCGGATCATTGAATCAAATGTTGATTTAATGATTTAATGTGTAATTATATATTTGATATATTACTTTGCATTAGCTAGTATAGGTTCACTTTAAATGGATTTTCTCACTTGATGTGCAAGTTGTATATGTGATATACTTTTGTACACATGTTTGTATCATGTTTGATGATACTTGCTTTCATGGTTAAGTGTAAAGAATTAAACCATGGTTAAGTGTTGATTAGGGTTTGCAAATTAATTTATCTATTTATTTATTTATTTGAAATGGATTAAGATAAGAATGGTGGCTTTATTTGTTTTATGTTGAAGCTTCATGAAGCTTTGACCTTAGTGACCATTCTTGTCTTCATGCTTAACCCTAACTCATCCAAGTAACCATGGTCCATTCTCTACACTCAACTAAGGTTAGATTATGATAAGTATTGATTTCTTTTTTTAATTTATCATAACACTTATCATAAACTAGCTTCATCTTCTCCTTCTTCTTCAAGAGAGAAAACTAGATGCCATCAATGGCAACTTGAGAAAAAGTGAGTGAAATCCAATTCTAAAGTGAACCCACCTCCTATTTCTTCACCCTCTATCTCTTGCCAAGTTGTTTTGGGTGTTTTCTTCACAAGTTTCACAACTTGGTGAAGTTGGAGCTTGAACTTGCGCAACCTCGACGTAGATCGTCTTTGACACGAAGCCGACGACCTATTCCGCTCGTTTTCCCGATGAACCCGACGAATGAGTCTAGGATTCGAAAAGGACAGCGAGAGGACGACTACGTGGAGCTAAGGAAGTGGATATCCGGATCTACAAAGGTTGTAGCATCTAACTTTTAGTTAAAGTGTTAACTAGTTTATAGTTTCGCCTATAAATCTAGCCGACGATCCGTATTAAGGTTTCTCGGCACCCATAAAATTTTAAATTGGCATGTTCGATGCCTTGTGAGACCTCTATAGTGTGCCTAGGAACCCTACAGAGGTATCAGAGCTACTAGGCATTAGATGTCGACCTATGGGGGGTTCTCATTGTGTGACAGTGTGGCGAAGCATAGGCTCTTACCCCCAGGGTGTCCCGAGACCGGAAGGTGTTCCGGCGGGTTGTAGTCCTCGCGAGGGGGCATGCGTAAAAAGTAGTTGCTGAGGAACCCGTTGGTGCCACGGCGACCCCATTGGATGGGGTGGCTGCCTGACCTACCGTGGTATCAGAGCCTAGCTAGAGCCTTAGGCGAAGTCTAGACGCAATTTGAAACCCGATCGAACCCGAAAACCTAACTTTAAGATGCTCTCTGGACTTTTTCTAAATTCTAGGATTTTTCCAGATTAAAAATTGCTAAAAAATTCAGCAGGGAAATATATGAATTAAGGTGCAAATATTTATTTATGAACAGTCTAAATCGCGGCGGATCCGCGGCCTAAGCCTCCTTAGGCGGCGGATCCGCGGCAGCTTTATTAAATTATTATATAATTTTTGCACAGTAACTGATACCTTCTGGTGTTGGATTTTCTGGGAATTTTTAAAATTTATTCAAGAGTTGAATTTTCTGGGGTTGCTTTGGGGATTCGGTGTTTCGATCGGGGTATCAAATTTCGTCTTTGTGTATTTCCGGATAATTTTTAGAATATGTTAAAAAGTTCGACCGGATATAAATACCCAAATTTTCCCCTGTCGGGAAATTTCCAAGTGTTGGATTTTTCCGTAGTTTAACGACGTTCTAAGTAGTGCAAGTAACGCGATGGACCCTCTAGAAGACAACAAACCTTAACTCGATTATGTGACCGTCTTGAACTGCCCTTTGAACCTTCGGGTTTGGGGCAGTACGGCGTGCCACATGTGAGGCGTTGGCTTGACCCTTCTACGGCTGGACCGTTGGTACTGAGGCACGAACTGAATGTTGTTAGACTTATTTCATGTGTTGAGTTGTATCGGGAAAACTTGGGTATTCGACTGCTCGATCGGAAAGTTTAACATTTTCTGTTTATCTGGAATGTGATACAATAATTGGAATTCACAAGTAGTTATGAGATAACTGAATGAATGTTTTAAATCTAGCAATTTAGTCCCAT
Organism: Agapanthus africanus; assembly: GCA_030015575.1. NCBI lineage: Eukaryota > Viridiplantae > Streptophyta > Magnoliopsida > Asparagales > Amaryllidaceae > Agapanthus > Agapanthus africanus. The sequence goes on from CM057342.1 coordinate 631,522,573, forward strand.
ATGATATTGAAAAGAGTTTTCGATAATGAGACTAAAATGCGGGATTTATATCTGTTAGGCATGCGATGTCTAAAGAGGTTGCGGATTCCAATTGTTGTAGTTTTACACTTTCTTTTCTGTGACCGTAAGTGTAGTATGTTCATATCGCCGGTTTCGTTGCTATACGTCAACGACTATTGGGGTATGCATACTTACTTACGTTGATGACATGTAATGTTATGTGTTGCTGGATATGTTATATTGGATCGTCGTGTTCGAATAGCCGGGGGTTTTTATGTGAGATGAGTGTTTTTCATTTTCATTCATGTAAAAACTTGTATGTAATATTCTTTTATTTGGGGCACTTCCAGGTAGCGGAAGTTGTCACCTTTTGTATATTATTTACTTTTCCGCATTAGGATAGACCCAAGGAGGGGAGCACAAGTAACCGGGTTCTGGGGTCCAGTGGGAGACCAACTTGATGAGTCGAGTCTGGGTCTCCTAACCCTAGAATTGGCAGGGTTGCTTGCCGCTCTCGTAGGGGTCTAGGGGTGTGCGATTGGCTATTCATCACGACCGTGGAATCCGTGTTTTATACTGGCTCGTATTGAAAACACGGACGTCCTAGTATATCCAATGTTTCATATGTTTCTTCTGCTGCGATATCTGTGATGTGATCATGAGATGTTCTGTGATGGATATAGTATATAGTATATATGATATATTATATAGACGTTACTTATGTTTTACACCCGCGCTAGCCCTGCCCTGCTCTGTCGTTAGTTACCTAACCTAACGGTGCACGAGGGGACATCGAGGCGAATGCGGATGGCATAAGTGTACGTCATATCTATCTGTGATGTTTAGGTATTTAAATAATGAGACTTCATTAATGTGATTAATGAAAGAAAAGAAACCTAAGATGTTGTGGAATCAGATTTTAAACAAAATAGGTAGCTACAGTTCTTGCTTTGCATAGCGGTATATATGATATACCTTGCACCTTATTCGATGAGGAAAGGACCGAGATCCCTTCACCGGGAGTGACTCCTTTAGCAATAACTGGCAGATGCTACACACTCGGTTTGGCTTTGATTGCTTTTAAGAGTTTTTGCTTTGCACAGTGATATATATGATATATCCCGCACCTCATTCGACGAGGAAAGGGCCGACGATCCCTTCACCGGGAGTGACCCCTTTAGCAAAACTAGAAAAGCCTCAAAATCATTCCATTTTAAAACTTCATTTGATTCTACAACGATATCAAGTTCATTACGCAATAGGTTTTCAGAAAACCTGTCGTAGCCCTCCGTCATTTCAGATAAATTACATATAGTATTCGTGCTACATTTGTTGGCTTTCGTCAAGGTGTAGTGTGCGGTAGCTATGTGCTGTTTATCTGCTGCATATGATGCGACTGGATTAGGGTAGTCGTACGGCTTTGTTGGCTTTCGTCAAGGGTCGTGCGGGTGGGTTTAATTCAGTCAAGAAATGTACGGGTTGAACTTGACTAGCGGGCTGTGGTTTGTTGGCTTTCGTCAAGGTCATAGCACGCTAGGGAAAAAAGCATTATCGGGAATTTCAAGTGTTGAAATTTGCAATGAGATTGCATACCTTCTATGAGATAGTTGGATCCCGATACCCACTGCGAGTAAGAGTTACTCCTGGGAGAGTTTTACACATTACAATTAGCCGATCAAGTAGATGTCTAGAAAGGTGTTAACGAGATTACGCCTCTGGGAAAACGAGGTTTACATTAATTAGGTTCGTGCGAAAGCATGGGGGACCTCCCTCAAAGTACCGACACTGGCCTGGCTGAAAGATTGGCAAACTTGTAGTGTGTAATTAATCCCGGCTAGTCTTTCCTTTTAGGGTTTGAAGGAAGATTTGATAAAAAGCAGTGGGAGCCATCCTGATTAGATAAGATAATAACCAATCTGATCTTGCACGAGCATACGCTAAAGTGTTTTCTTCTCTCTCTCTCCAGGTAGCGACCATTTCATGCCTTAATAAAGATAATAATATGGATGTATTGACCGAACCCGTATGTTATACTGTGCTGGGGAACGTTGGTTCCGTTCTTTCCTATAAGAGTTATAGGACTGAACAGGATATACGGGAATACCAGGATTCCCATGCCACCCGAATGAAGAAAGTACATGATGATGCATTTTCTTCGGGTGTGTTCGTTACAGAGAACTGTTTCTCCATTTGCCCTACGTCCTGGGTATTAGATACCGGGTCAGGATCCCATATATGTAATCAGTTACATGGGCTTAGGAAAGGTAGAGAACTTGGAGAAGGTGATAAAGACATTAGAGTTGGAAATGGTGCAATTGTTGCAGCTAAGACTGTTAGTGTATATGCCCTAGAGGCCATTACTGTATCATACTAGTTTGTATATTACTTAATGGATGCTTGGGATATTCACCTTGTATATACAATCTTGCTCAAAATAGTAGTATGCTACTTGGTTTGTTTCTACTGTGTACATGTGTTTATTTTTGTATATCGCCTATACACATTAGTAGAGCCCTTAGGATCTTTGCTTGATTACCAGCGATGTGATGGCCGTCACACTAGTGGGGCTGGGTAATCTATAAGCACATCCTTATGCAGGTCCCTGGTCGCAGGACTATCGAGACAGGGCATCGATACTCCGGAGTAGACCAGCGCATGCGCTTCTCATCCCAGTGTGGGAGACGGTCTGTCCCACAGCCGTCAGTACGTCGTACTTGAGATAGTATGAGGGTGCTCGTTAGGTTACGGGTACACTGGACAGGACTCGTCGGGAACTGACTAGTTGGTATTATACCTATCGTCAGTTATCAGTTCCCAGGTGACATGAGTACAGCTTAGTCCGCTGACTTGACACTGTCACTCCGCCTCGAGTGTGTTCCCACTGTACTTTGATCACTACCCTACCACGGCTCAAAGGAGTCGTGCAAACAGGTAGTGGTTGGGTGCAGTCCCGAAGCACTTGGAGGCAGTGACGGTTAGACAGGATTCGTCTCTCCCGGTATTGGGGGTTGACATCGCGCTGTGTCTAGGAGAGCCATTACACGAGTAGTCCCTGGCCAGGGCAATCGAGATATACTGGTAGGTTTCCAGTGTTATCTCAGGGTGTTTTGGGCTTCGCTCCGGCACGACTTGTACCGCTATTGGGGGACTGACGTTTACCGCCCCCTAGGCCCGCCATGCGATGTATCAGACGAACAGACCGGACTGTACGGAGAATGTCACACTCAGGCTCAGTAGGAGTTCAGATGGGTTTCGCCTCGTCGGTCTTCTTGTCGGCACTACCTGGGGACCGTTACGCACAGCTAGTGCCGCTTGCGGTCTGTGGTTAAACCCACTGCCAGCGTAGTGTCGAGTCTTTAGAGTCCCACACAGAAAGTTTTTCGCCTTTAGGCAAAAGAGTAGAGGTCGCATGGTATTGCGACAGGTCGCATGGTTTTGCGACAGGGTTCGGTCACATCCGTGCACTTGTGCGCGTACAGTGTCCGGACAGTTTACACTAGCGGGCTTTGGTTTAAGCCAGATCCTAGTGTACCTTATGGGATTGGATTTATCCAGTTTGCATTCGTGTTCCTCGGAACGCGGATGCGGGTGTGTATGCACAGTTGACAGGTAGACAGAGGCAGTGGATTCTCATTAGGGTTGTTGACAGTTGACCGTTGACTATTTGACTTTTTGCTCAACCCTAATGAGAATATGATATATGATTAACTATTATATTAATTAAGTATTATGGTGATATGGTTGTTGACTTTGTTGACTTGTTGACTTTTGTTGACTTGTTGACTTTGTTGACTTGTTGACTTTTGTTGACTTGTTGACCGGTTGACTAGGCTTGACTAGTTGACCATCATAATAACCATAGCCATCATTTCATGGCAAAGACTTTTGTTTACTTGCTCATTTGTGTAAAATGAGTGCATGAAATGATATGGTTATGGTTGCTTCAAACCATCACATAAGACTTTTTTGATATGATGAGTTATGATCACTTTGGATTATGAGAGGGTGAAAGACAAAAGAGAGCCTCATTCTTTCTTGCTCATTTTCTCTCTTGTTCTTGAGCTCTCCTCTTGCTCTCACCCTCAACCTCTTGCTCCCTCTCTTGATCTATGGTTCTCTTGTCTCATGAGTTGAGAATCAAGAACCATAGATAAAATCCCATTCTATTTCCTCTCTACTCATTCTAGTTCACTAGGTTTAGCAAACCAAGTGAACTAGTTTCTTCAAAGAACGAAGAAGGAGCTAAAGGTTGGAGCTTTCAAGTGGATCTATCTTCGGCGTACGGAGACGACGAGAAGGAGCCATCGGACCACCATCGGAGCTTGAAGAGAAGGAGTTCAAGACAAGCTAGGTATAACCCCCTAACCGAGTAGCTAGAATCTCTTAGTTAGGATGTTAGATAGATGTTTAACCAAGATCCGGGTTATAGGTCCATGTTACCATCTTTAAGAAAATCGTTTTTTACCAAATTCCGCATTCCCGAAAGTACCGGGAGAGGTAGCATGGACTTACAGTGGTATCAGAGCCTAGTTAAACTCTATCTAGCATGTTAGCAAGTAACTAGAAGATCGATCAACGAAAAAGTCCCGAAACAAACCCCAAAAATTTTGCAGTTTCTGTCGATTTTTCCACTGTTCAAAAGTTGATTATTTTAACACCTAAAATCGGCTCAGGCTTTTCTGTGAACACCCACCAAAATTGGTCGCACGATCGAGTCAAAGCGCCGCGGATCCGCGGCGGGAGCACGCTCCCGCCGCGGATCTGCGGCCGAGTTGACTCGGCCGTGGTCCCTTTTTGGTGCAGTGTTCTTCTGGGGGTATTTTGGGATTTTTGGAATATATATTTTCTGCCCAGATTTTCCAGAACGAAAATTTTATTTTGGGGTCCCGAAAATCCGTATTTTTGATCGAACTTCTTAAAGACTTTAGCTAACGGGTTTTTCTGTTATGTGATATTTGTATTGAACGTCTACTAATCGCTATATGTCGATTAGTGGGGGTTATACAAATCTGTGATCTGTAATGTTGCTGGAATGTGTATATGAATATGTTGGATTGTCGCGGGTGAATAGCCGGGGGTTGTGAGACGAGAGTTTTCTTTTCTTTCAATTCATGTAAATTTGTAAATTGATGTAATAATTATTTGTATGGCCGCACAACCGGGTCGGGGTTGTAGCCGTCATTGTATAATTTCTTTTTACTGTTTTTGCTCCTAGGATAGACCCATGGAGGGGGTGCACAAACTACCGAGTATGCCGAAGTGTCGAGTCGCCTACTCATGGAGATGAGGGAGGTTACTACGCTTCGGGTACTTGGCGGGTAGTTTGCCGCACCCGTAGGGGTCTTGAGTGGGGTATTTGGCTATTCACCGCGACCGTGTAATCTGTCTTTTGTTACAGGCTCGTACAAATTACAGATTCCTATTATATCCAATGTATTCATCTGTGATCTTAAATGTTTATCATTGCAGTATATCTATATATGATATTATTTAGGCGTTGCTTATGTTTTACAGACGCGCTAGCCCAGCCCCCGCTCTGTCGTTAGTTAAGTAACCTAACGGGTAATGACGGGGCCCCGTGGCGAATGCGAATGGCATAAGCATACGTCATATTTTGGTTGTTTTCTTCAATGGTAGGATTAAATGATGGGACGCATTAAAAGAACTAATGCAAGAATATCACGCATTAAAAGAACTAATGCAAGATAATAAACCAAGTTAAAGTCGTTGGAACACTTTCGAAAAACCACTCGGTTCTTTTCAAAACAACTTTTAAATGCGGAGCTTGAGCCACTCCTTTTAAAAGCTATCTCGTTCCATCGACCAAATCAAGTTCACTACGTTCACGGTTTTGCCAAAACCATCCGTAGCCCTCCGTCGTTTCACATGAATAGTCAATAGTATTCAAGCTGTGTTTGTTGGCCAAAGTCAAGGCACAGTGATTGGTCGCTATTGGGTATTCATATGCAGCATAGATAGATGCGTTGGTTTGGAACAGTCGTACTGCCTTGTTGGCCAAAGTCAATGGTAGGTGCGGGTGGATTCAAATTAACCTGGAGAACGACGGGCAGAACTTGACATGTGACTTATGATTTGTTGGCCAAAGTCAAGGTTATAAGAGCATGGGGCAAAAAAAAATCCACATCGGGAGTTTCATAAGTACTGAAACTTGCTAGATTTGCATACCATTTGGAGTGTGATGATTCTGGTAGGATTCCTTCAGTTTCGTCACGCAATGATATTTGGATCCCGATCCTACTGTAAGTATATGCTACTCCTCGGGAAATTTCTCACTAATCGATCAATGCTATAAACCTAGTAGGTGCCTAGAAAGGTGTTAGCGGGGCTACGCCCCCAGGGAAAAGAGGTTCTTTAATTAAGGAACTTCGCGAAAGCGTTGGAAAACCTCCCTCGAAGTACCGACACCGGCCTGGCTGAACGGTTAAGCAAGTATTGTGCGGTGGGATTGATCCCGGCTAATTCTTCCTTTATGGTTTGAGGAGGGATTCGAGAAACAGTGGGAGCCATCCTGTTTAGACAAACTAAAAACCACTCTAAACTTGCAAGAGCATCATGCTGAGTGTTTCTTCTTCTCTCTCCTAATTGCAGCGACCAATCAACATGACTGGACTTAAGTTACTCCTAGATAAAAATAAACTGACAGGGCCAAACTACAAAGATTGGCTCAGGAATGTCAAGATAGCAATCACTTACGACAAGCTGGGGTATCTTCTTACCACCAAAGCTCCCCCTGTCCCTGGTCCAACTTCCAGCGTCGCGGATAAGGAAATCCGCAAGACTTGGGAGATTGATAGCGCGAAGGCCAAATGCCTCCTGCTTGCCTCGATGGACAACGAACATCAGAGGAGGAATGAGAATATGGACATGGAATCCATATTGCTTCATACAAAAGAACTGTATGGAGAGCAATCTCGTATCGCAAGATACGAAGCGTCGAAAAAGTTATTTTCGACAAGAATGGCCGTCGGATCATCAGTAGCCGAGCACGTGCTAAAGATGATCGGCTTCATTGAGGAGCTCGCTGACCTAGGGATCACATTGGAGAGTGAGCTATATACGGATATAGTTCTCCAGTCCCTTCCTTCCACTTACGCCCAGTTTATACTGAACTTCAACTTACAAGAAAAAGAGGTTGAACTTTCAGAGCTCCTCAACATGCTGAGGAGCGCAGAGGGCACCCTACAGAAAGGTAGGGATACATCCACTTTGTTTGTAGGAGGATCATCTTCTTCTAGGTCCAAGGCGAAAGCCAAGGGAAAGAAGAAGAAAGCCCCCGCCAAACCAAGGGGCGGTGTTAGTAAAGTGGATACGAAGGGAAAAGCAAAAGCAACAAAGATAGCGGGGAAGCTTGTGGATAAGGAAGAATGCTTCTATTGTCATAAGAAAGGACACTGGAAGAATGATTGCAGAGCCTGGAAGGCCAGAACACAGGAATTGAAGCAGGTTGCAGCTTCAGCTTCAGGTGTGTATGTTATTGAAAATTGTCTTTCAATAAACTCTACTTCCTGGGTATTGGATACCGGATCAGGATCTCATATCTGTAATTCTTTGCAGGCGTTGAGAAACCGTAGGGTTTTGAAGGCAGGTGACATGACCCTCAAAGTTGCGAACGGAGCTAGCATGGATGCTAAAGCCGTGGGGGACTATCACCTGGGAATGTCAGATGGACATGTTTTGGTTTTGCGTAATTGCTTTTTTGTACCCAACGCAACTTGTAATATCATTTCTGTATCTTTAGTTTCTAAAGAAGGTTATGAATTTGCGTTTGTAAGTAATGTTGTAAACATTCACCTTAATCAAGTTTTGATTGGGTCAGGTACATTGAGTAATGGTATATACGTGTTAAACCAACCACAGATTTTCAACGTCCAGAATACACACAAAAGAAAGTCTCCGGAAATGAATCAGACTTTCTTATGGCATTGTAGATTGGGTCACATCAATGAGAGAAGGTTGACTAAGTTACATACAGAAGGATATTTGAATGCGTTCGAATATCAATCGTATGCCACTTGTCAATCTTGTCTCAAAGGAAAGATGACAAAGACTCCGTTTACTGGACAAGGAGTAAGAGCGAGCGAGCTCTTGGGACTCGTACACAGTGACGTGTGCGGTCCAATGTCTACACATGCCCGAAGCGGACATTCTTACTTCATTACTTTTACGGATGACTTCTCAAGGTACGGTTATGTCTTCTTGATGAAACATAAGTCCGAGGCCTTTGGAAAATTCCAGGAGTATAAGAATGAAGTAGAGAAACAGACCGGCAAAAGTATTAAGATTCTAAGATCGGATCGAGGTGGAGAATACTTAAGTGCCGAGTTCCTGGACTATTTAAAAGAGAACGGAATTCTCTCTCAGCTTACTCCTCCATACACCCCGCAACATAACGGTGTATCGGAGAGACGGAACCGCACCCTATTGGATATGATGCGGTCCATGATGAGTAACGCTGAGTTACCGCGATCATTCTGGGGATATGCGCTAGAATCAGCCGCATACCTTTTGAACCGAGTTCCTACTAAGACCGTGCCTACTACACCATATGAGATGTGGTGTGGGAAGAGACCCTATCTTAAGCATATTAAGACATGGGGATGTCCAGCTTTTGTCAAAAAGCAGCATGCGGACAAGCTCGAGGCACGCTCAGTACAGTGCAAGTTTGTGGGATATCCAAAGAATTCCAAAGGATATTTCTTCTACTGTGAAGAGGAACAAAAAGTCCTTGTTTCTCGTCATGCCTACTTCTTGGAAACTGAGTTTTTGGAAACCCAGATAAGTGGGAGCACAGTAGAACTGGAAGAAATTCCAGAACCACGGACTATTACTGAAAGTTTAGTGGAACCAGAGGGTTCAACAGAACAGAACATTCCTACGCCGCTCCGCAGGAGTAGTAGGCAGTCTCATCCGCCCGAGAGATACTACGGTTTTCTCATAGACGGGGATAGAGAGGATTGCATCATAGATTATGATGAGCCTACTAGCTTCCAGCAGGCCGTTCAGAGCGTTGACTCAGTGAAATGGCTGGATGCAATGCGGACCGAAATGGAGTCCATGTACACCAACAAGGTATGGACGTTGGACATTGCTCCAGACGGGGTAAAACCCGTAGGATGCAAGTGGATCTTCAAAAGGAAGATTGGTGTAGATGGACAGGTTGAGACCTATAAAGCTAGGCTGGTAGCAAAAGGTTTCCGTCAAAGACCTGGCTTGGACTATGACGAAACCTTTTCTCCAGTAGCCATGCTGAAATCCATTCGGATCCTTCTTGCCATTGCTGCCTTCCACGATTATGAGATCTGGCAAATGGACGTGAAGACAGCTTTTCTAAATGGAAATTTAGAGGAGTGTGTCTATATGGACCAGCCAGAGGGTTTCATTCAGAGTGGGAGCAGCGGAAAGGTGTGCAAGTTGCTTAAGTCCATCTATGGACTAAAGCAGGCATCGCGGAGTTGGAACATCTGCTTTGATGAGACGGTCAAAGAATTTGGCTTTATCAAAAATCCAGATGAACCATGCATCTATAGTAGATTTGTAGCGAGAACTATAGTATTCCTCGTTTTATACGTGGATGACAATCTCTTAATAGGAAATGACATTCCTATGCTACAATCTGTCAAGGGGTTCTTGTCACACAGGTTCTCCATGAAAGACCTGGGTGATGCCTCATACATTCTGGGTATCCGGATCTACCGTGACAGATCCAAGAGGATATTAGGACTATCACAGTCCAGGTACATCGACACCATACTGAAGAGATTCAGTATGGAAGATTCCAAGCGCGGTAACCTACCGGCTTGTCACGGGATCACCCTCTCTAAAGAGATGTCTCCCAAGACTGATTTGGAGAGGGATCGCATGTCTATTATACCCTACGCTTCTGCGGTAGGCTCTATAATGTATGCGATGTTGTGTACCAGACCGGATGTAGCTTATGCACTGAGTGTGGTAAGCCGGTATCAGTCAAACCCTGGGGAGAAACACTGGATAGCGGTAAAGAACATTCTCAAGTACCTGAGAAGGACTAAGGAGATGTTCTTGGTGTATGGCGGAAAAGACCTCCAGATCGAGGCCTTTGCTGACTCCAGCTTCCAAAGTGACAAGGATGATTCCAAGTCCATGTCGGGCTTTGTCTTTACCCTCAATGGAGGGGCGGTGTGTTGGAAGAGTTCCAAACAAGAAACCGTTGCAGACTCGACGATGGAAGCGGAATACATCGCTGCATCTGATGCCGCAAAAGAAGCTGTCTGGATGAGGAAGTTCTTGAAAGAACTTCAGGTGGTTCCGTCCATTGTTGATCCAATACCTCTGTATTGCGACAACAACGGGGCTATAGCTTTAGCGAAGGAACCCAGGTCCCATCAGAGATCCAGGAACATCTTGAGGCGGTATCACCTGATCAGGGAGATCGTGGATCGCCAGGAGATCGAGGTTCGGAGAGTCGCTTCAGAAGATAACACTGCAGATCCATTCACCAAGGCCCTACCCCAGACTCAGTTCGAGCGGCTGATCGAGATGATAGGTCTTCGATACGCCAGTACATGGCCTTAGTGCAAGTGGGAGATTGTTAGTGTATATGCCCTAGAGGCCATTACTGTATCATACTAGTTTGTATATTACTTAATGGATGCTTGGGATATTCACCTTGTATATACAATCTTGCTCAAAATAGTAGTATGCTACTTGGTTTGTTTCTACTTCAATGTGTACATGTGTTTATTTTTGTATATCGCCTATACACATTAGTAGAGCCCTTAGGATCTTTGCTTGATTACCAGCGATGTGATGGCCGTCACACTAGTGGGGCTGGGTAATCTATAAGCACATCCTTATGCAGGTCCCTGGTCGCAGGACTATTGAGACAGGGCATCGATACTCCGGAGTAGACCAGCGCATGCGCTTCTCATCCCAGTGTTGGAGACGGTCTGTCCCACAGCCGTCAGTACATCGTACTTGAGATAGTATGCGGGTGCTCGTTAGGTTACGGGTACACTGGACAGGACTCGTCGGGAACTGACTAGTTGGTATTATACCTATCGTCAGTTATCAGTTCCCAGGTGACATGAGTACAGCTTAGTCCGCTGACTTGACACTGTCACTCCGCCTCGAGTGTGTTCCCACTGAACTTTGATCACTACCCTACCACGGCTCAAAGGAGTCGTGCAAACAGGTAGTGGTTGGGTGCAGTCCCGAAGCACTTGGAGGCAGTGACGGTTAGACAGGATTCGTCTCTCCCGGTATTGGGGGTTGACATCGCGCTGTGTCTAGGAGAGCCATTACACGAGTAGTCCCTGGCCAGGGCAATCGAGATATACTGGTAGGTTTCCAGTGTTATCTCAGGGTGTTTTGGGCTTCGCTCCGGCACGACTTGTACCGCTATTGGGGGACTGACGTTTACCGCCCCCTAGGCCCGCCATGCGATGTATCAGACGAACAGACCGGACTGTACGGAGAATGTCACACTCAGGCTCAGTAGGAGTTCAGATGGGTTTCGCCTCGTCGGTCTTCTTGTCGGCACTACCTGGGGACCGTTACGCACAGCTAGTGCTGCTTGCGGTCTGTGGTTAAACCCACTGCCAGCGTAGTGTCGAGTCTTTAGAGTCCCACACAGAAAGCTTTTCGCCTTTAGGCAAAAGAGTAGAGGTCGCATGGTATTGCGACAGGTCGCATGGTTTTGCCACAGGGTTCGGTCACATCCGTGCACTTGTGCGCATACAGTGTCCGGACAGTTTACACTAGCGGGCTTTGGTTTAAGCCAGATCCTAGTGTACCTTATGGGATTGGATTTATCCAGTTTGCATTCGTGTTCCTCGGAACGCGGATGCGGGTGTGTATGCACAGTTGACAGGGAGACAGAGGCAGTGGATTCTCATTAGGGTTGTTGACAGTTGACCGTTGACTATTTGACTTTTTGCTCAACCCTAATGAGAATATGATATGTGATTAACTATTATATTAATTAAGTATTATGGTGATATGGTTGTTGACTTTGTTGACTTGTTGACTTTTGTTGACTTGTTGACTTTGTTGACTTTTGTTGACTTGTTGACCGGTTGACTAGGCTTGACTAGTTGACCATCATGATAAACATAGCCATCATTTCATGGCAAAGACTTTTGTTTACTTGCTCATTTGTGTAAAATGAGTGCATGAAATGATATGGTTATGGTTGCTTCAAACCATCACATAAGACTTTTTTGATATGATGAGTTATGATCACTTTGGATTATGAGAGGGTGAAAGACAAAAGAGAGCCTTATTCTTTCTTGCTCATTCTCTCTCTTGTTCTTGAGCTCTCCTCTTGCTCTCACCCTCAACCTCTTGCTCCCTCTCTTGATCTATGGTTCTCTTGTCTCATGAGTTGAGAATCAAGAACCATAGATAAAATCCCATTCTATTTCCTCTCTACTCATTCTAGTTCACTAGGTTTAGCAAACCAAGTGAACTAGTTTCTTCAAAGAACGAAGAAGGAGCTAAAGGTTGGAGCTTTCAAGTGGATCTATCTTCGGCGTACGGAGACGACGAGAAGGAGCCATCGGACCACCATCGGAGCTTGAAGAGAAGGAGTTCAAGACAAGCTAGGTATAACCCCCTAACCGAGTAGCTAGAATCTCTTAGTTAGGATGTTAGATAGATGTTTAACCAAGATCCGGGTTATAGGTCCATGTTACCATCTTTAAGAAAATCGTTTTTTACCAAATTCCGCATTCCCGAAAGTACCGGGAGAGGTAGCATGGACTTACAGTGGTATCAGAGCCTAGTTAAACTCTATCTAGCATGTTAGCAAGTAACTAGAAGATCGATCAACGAAAAAGTCCCGAAACAAACCCCAAAAATTTTGCAGTTTCTGTCGATTTTTCCACTGTTCAAAAGTTGATTATTTTAACACCTAAAATCGGCTCAGGCTTTTCTGTGAACACCCACCAAAATTGGTCGCACGATCGAGTCAAAGCGCCGCGGATCCGCGGCGGGAGCACGCTCCCGCCGCGGATCTGCGGCCGAGTTGACTCGGCCGTGGTCCCTTTTTGGTGCAGTGTTCTTCTGGGGGTATTTTGGGATTTTTGGAATATATATTTTCTGCCCAGATTTTCCAGAACGAAAATTTTATTTTGGGGTCCCGAAAATCCGTATTTTTGATCGAACTTCTAAAAGACTTTAGCTAACGGGTTTTTCTGTTATGTGATATTTGTATTGAACGTCTACTAATCGCTATATGTCGATTAGTGGGGGTTATACAAATCTGTGATCTGTAATGTTGCTGGAATGTGTATATGAATATGTTGGATTGTCGCGGGTGAATAGCCGGGGGTTGTGAGACGAGAGTTTTCTTTTCTTTCAATTCATGTAAATTTGTAAATTGATGTAATAATTATTTGTATGGCCGCACAACCGGGTCGGGGTTGTAGCCGTCATTGTATAATTTCTTTTTACTGTTTTTGCTCCTAGGATAGACCCATGGAGGGGGTGCACAAACTACCGAGTATGCCGAAGTGTCGAGTCGCCTACTCATGGAGATGAGGGAGGTTACTACGCTTCGGATACTTGGCGGGTAGTTTGCCGCACCCGTAGGGGTCTTGAGTGGGGTATTTGGCTATTCACCGCGACCGTGTAATCTGTCTTTTGTTACAGGCTCGTACAAATTACAGATTCCTATTATATCCAATGTATTCATCTGTGATCTTAAATGTTTATCATTGCAGTATATCTATATATGATATTATTTAGGCGTTGCTTATGTTTTACAGACGCGCTAGCCCAGCCCCCGCTCTGTCGTTAGTTAAGTAACCTAACGGGTAATGACGGGGCCCCGTGGCGAATGCGAATGGCATAAGCATACGTCATATTTTGGTTGTTTTCTGCAATGGTAGGATTAAATGATGGGACGCATTAAAAGAACTAATGCAAGAATATCACGCATTAAAAGAACTAATGCAAGATAATAAACCAAGTTAAAGTCGTTGGAACACTTTCGAAAAACCACTCGGTTCTTTTCAAAACAACTTTTAAATGCGGAGCTTGAGCCACTCCTTTTAAAAGCTATCTCGTTCCATCGACCAAATCAAGTTCACTACGTTCACGGTTTTGCCAAAACCATCCGTAGCCCTCCGTCGTTTCACATGAATAGTCAATAGTATTCAAGCTGTGTTTGTTGGCCAAAGTCAAGGCACAGTGATTGGTCGCTATTGGGTATTCATGTGCAGCATAGATAGATGCGTTGGTTTGGAACAGTCGTACTGCCTTGTTGGCCAAAGTCAAGGGTAGGTGCGGGTGGATTCAAATTAACCTGGAGAACGACGGGCAGAACTTGACATGTGACTTATGATTTGTTGGCCAAAGTCAAGGTTATAAGAGCATGGGGCAAAAAAAAATCCACATCGGGAGTTTCATAAGTACTGAAACTTGCTAGATTTGCATACCATTTGGAGTGTGATGATTCTGGTAGGATTCCTTCAGTTTCGTCACGCAATGATATTTGGATCCCGATCCTACTGTGAGTATATGCTACTCCTCGGGAAATTTCTCACTAATCGATCAATGCTATAAACCTAGTAGGTGCCTAGAAAGGTGTTAGCGGGGCTACGCCCCCAGGGAAAAGAGGTTCTTTAATTAAGGAACTTCGCGAAAGCGTTGGAAAACCTCCCTCGAAGTACCGACACCGGCCTGGCTGAACGGTTAAGCAAGTATTGTGCGGTGGGATTGATCCCGGCTAATTCTTCCTTTATGGTTTGAGGAGGGATTCGAGAAACAGTGGGAGCCATCCTGTTTAGACAAACTAAAAACCACTCTAAACTTGCAAGAGCATCATGCTGAGTGTTTCTTCTTCTCTCTCCTAATTGCAGCGACCAATCAACATGACTGGACTTAAGTTACTCCTAGATAAAAATAAACTGACAGGGCCAAACTACAAAGATTGGCTCAGGAATGTCAAGATAGCAATCACTTACGACAAGCTGGGGTATCTTCTTACCACCAAAGCTCCCCCTGTCCCTGGTCCAACTTCCAGCGTCGCGGATAAGGAAATCCGCAAGACTTGGGAGATTGATAGCGCGAAGGCCAAATGCCTCCTGCTTGCCTCGATGGACAACGAACATCAGAGGAGGAATGAGAATATGGACATGGAATCCATATTGCTTCATACAAAAGAACTGTATGGAGAGCAATCTCGTATCGCAAGATACGAAGCGTCGAAAAAGTTATTTTCGACAAGAATGGCCGTCGGATCATCAGTAGCCGAGCACGTGCTAAAGATGATCGGCTTCATTGAGGAGCTCGCTGACCTAGGGATCACATTGGAGAGTGAGCTATATACGGATATAGTTCTCCAGTCCCTTCCTTCCACTTACGCCCAGTTTATACTGAACTTCAACTTACAAGAAAAAGAGGTTGAACTTTCAGAGCTCCTCAACATGCTGAGGAGCGCAGAGGGCACCCTACAGAAAGGTAGGGATACATCCACTTTGTTTGTAGGAGGATCATCTTCTTCTAGGTCCAAGGCGAAAGCCAAGGGAAAGAAGAAGAAAGCCCCCGCCAAACCAAGGGGCGGTGTTAGTAAAGTGGATACGAAGGGAAAAGCAAAAGCAACAAAGATAGCGGGGAAGCTTGTGGATAAGGAAGAATGCTTCTATTGTCATAAGAAAGGACACTGGAAGAATGATTGCAGAGCCTGGAAGGCCAGAACACAGGAATTGAAGCAGGTTGCAGCTTCAGCTTCAGGTGTGTATGTTATTGAAAATTGTCTTTCAATAAACTCTACTTCCTGGGTATTGGATACCGGATCAGGATCTCATATCTGTAACTCTTTGCAGGCGTTGAGAAACCGTAGGGTTTTGAAGGCAGGTGACATGACCCTCAAAGTTGCGAACGGAGCTAGCATGGATGCTAAAGCCGTGGGGGACTATCACCTGGGAATGTCAGATGGACATGTTTTGGTTTTGCGTAATTGCTTTTTTGTACCCAACGCAACTTGTAATATCATTTCTGTATCTTTAGTTTCTAAAGAAGGTTATGAATTTGCGTTTGTAAGTAATGTTGTAAACATTCACCTTAATCAAGTTTTGATTGGGTCAGGTACATTGAGTAATGGTATATACGTGTTAAACCAACCACAGATTTTCAACGTCCAGAATACACACAAAAGAAAGTCTCCGGAAATGAATCAGACTTTCTTATGGCATTGTAGATTGGGTCACATCAATGAGAGAAGGTTGACTAAGTTACATACAGAAGGATATTTGAATGCGTTCGAATATCAATCGTATGCCACTTGTCAATCTTGTCTCAAAGGAAAGATGACAAAGACTCCGTTTACTGGACAAGGAGTAAGAGCGAGCGAGCTCTTGGGACTCGTACACAGTGACGTGTGCGGTCCAATGTCTACACATGCCCGAAGCGGACATTCTTACTTCATTACTTTTACGGATGACTTCTCAAGGTACGGTTATGTCTTCTTGATGAAACATAAGTCCGAGGCCTTTGGAAAATTCCAGGAGTATAAGAATGAAGTAGAGAAACAGACCGGCAAAAGTATTAAGATTCTAAGATCGGATCGAGGTGGAGAATACTTAAGTGCCGAGTTCCTGGACTATTTAAAAGAGAACGGAATTCTCTCTCAGCTTACTCCTCCATACACCCCGCAACATAACGGTGTATCGGAGAGACGGAACCGCACCCTATTGGATATGATGCGGTCCATGATGAGTAACGCTGAGTTACCGCGATCATTCTGGGGATATGCGCTAGAATCAGCCGCATACCTTTTGAACCGAGTTCCTACTAAGACCGTGCCTACTACACCATATGAGATGTGGTGTGGGAAGAGACCCTATCTTAAGCATATTAAGACATGGGGATGTCCAGCTTTTGTCAAAAAGCAGCATGCGGACAAGCTCGAGGCACGCTCAGTACAGTGCAAGTTTGTGGGATATCCAAAGAATTCCAAAGGATATTTCTTCTACTGTGAAGAGGAACAAAAAGTCCTTGTTTCTCGTCATGCCTACTTCTTGGAAACTGAGTTTTTGGAAACCCAGATAAGTGGGAGCACAGTAGAACTGGAAGAAATTCCAGAACCACGGACTATTACTGAAAGTTTAGTGGAACCAGAGGGTTCAACAGAACAGGACATTCCTACGCCGCTCCGCAGGAGTAGTAGGCAGTCTCATCCGCCCGAGAGATACTACGGTTTTCTCATAGACGGGGATAGAGAGGATTGCATCATAGATTATGATGAGCCTACTAGCTTCCAGCAGGCCGTTCAGAGCGTTGACTCAGTGAAATGGCTGGATGCAATGCGGACCGAAATGGAGTCCATGTACACCAACAAGGTATGGACGTTGGACATTGCTCCAGACGGGGTAAAACCCGTAGGATGCAAGTGGATCTTCAAAAGGAAGATTGGTGTAGATGGACAGGTTGAGACCTATAAAGCTAGGCTGGTAGCAAAAGGTTTCCGTCAAAGACCTGGCTTGGACTATGACGAAACCTTTTCTCCAGTAGCCATGCTGAAATCCATTCGGATCCTTCTTGCCATTGATGCCTTCCACGATTATGAGATCTGGCAAATGGACGTGAAGACAGCTTTTCTAAATGGAAATTTAGAGGAGTGTGTCTATATGGACCAGCCAGAGGGTTTCATTCAGAGTGGGAGCAGCGGAAAGGTGTGCAAGTTGCTTAAGTCCATCTATGGACTAAAGCAGGCATCGCGGAGTTGGAACATCTGCTTTGATGAGACGGTCAAAGAATTTGGCTTTATCAAAAATCCAGATGAACCATGCATCTATAGTAGATTTGTAGCGAGAACTGTAGTATTCCTCGTTTTATACGTGGATGACATTCTCTTAATAGGAAATGACATTCCAATGCTACAATCTGTCAAGGGGTTCTTGTCACACAGGTTCTCCATGAAAGACCTGGGTGATGCCTCATACATTCTGGGTATCCGGATCTACCGTGACAGATCCAAGAGGATATTAGGACTATCACAGTCCAGGTACATCGACACCATACTGAAGAGATTCAGTATGGAAGATTCCAAGCGCGGTAACCTACCGGCTTGTCACGGGATCACCCTCTCTAAAGAGATGTCTCCCAAGACTGATTTGGAGAGGGATCGCATGTCTATTATACCCTACGCTTCTGCGGTAGGCTCTATAATGTATGCGATGTTGTGTACCAGACCGGATGTAGCTTATGCACTGAGTGTGGTAAGCCGGTATCAGTCAAACCCTGGGGAGAAACACTGGATAGCGGTAAAGAACATTCTCAAGTACCTGAGAAGGACTAAGGAGATGTTCTTGGTGTATGGCGGAAAAGACCTCCAGATCGAGGCCTTTGCTGACTCCAGCTTCCAAAGTGACAAGGATGATTCCAAGTCCATGTCGGGCTTTGTCTTTACCCTCAATGGAGGGGCGGTGTGTTGGAAGAGTTCCAAACAAGAAACCGTTGCAGACTCGACGATGGAAGCGGAATACATCGCTGCATCTGATGCCGCAAAAGAAGCTGTCTGGATGAGGAAGTTCTTGAAAGAACTTCAGGTGGTTCCGTCCATTGTTGATCCAATACCTCTGTATTGCGACAACAACGGGGCTATAGCTTTAGCGAAGGAACCCAGGTCCCATCAGAGATCCAGGAACATCTTGAGGCGGTATCACCTGATCAGGGAGATCGTGGATCGCCAGGAGATCGAGGTTCGGAGAGTCGCTTCAGAAGATAACACTGCAGATCCATTCACCAAGGCCCTACCCCAGACTCAGTTCGAGCGGCTGATCGAGATGATAGGTCTTCGATACGCCAGTACATGGCCTTAGTGCAAGTGGGAGATTGTTAGTGTATATGCCCTAGAGGCCATTACTGTATCATACTAGTTTGTATATTACTTAATGGATGCTTGGGATATTCACCTTGTATATACAATCTTGCTCAAAATAGTAGTATGCTACTTGGTTTGTTTCTACTTCAATGTGTACATGTGTTTATTTTTGTATATCGCCTATACACATTAGTAGAGCCCTTAGGATCTTTGCTTGATTACCAGCGATGTGATGGCCGTCACACTAGTGGGGCTGGGTAATCTATAAGCACATCCTTATGCAGGTCCCTGGTCGCAGGACTATCGAGACAGGGCATCGATACTCCGGAGTAGACCAGCGCATGCGCTTCTCATCCCAGTGTGGGAGATGGTCTGTCCCACAGCCGTCAGTACGTCGTACTTGAGATAGTATGCGGGTGCTCGTTAGGTTACGGGTACACTGGACAGGACTCGTCGGGAACTGACTAGTTGGTATTATACCTATCGTCAGTTATCAGTTCCCAGGTGACATGAGTACAGCTTAGTCCGCTGACTTGACACTGTTACTCCGCCTCGAGTGTGTTCCCACTGTACTTTGATCACTACCCTACCATGGCTCAAAGGAGTCGTGCAAACAGGTAGTGGTTGGGTGCAGTCCCGAAGCACTTGGAGGCAATGACGGTTAGACAGGATTCGTCTCTCCCGGTATTGGGGGTTGACATCGCGCTGTGTCTAGGAGAGCCATTACACGAGTAGTCCCTGGCCAGGGCAATCGAGATATACTGGTAGGTTTCCAGTGTTATCTCAGGGTGTTTTGGGCTTCGCTCCGGCACGACTTGTACCGCTATTGGGGGACTGACGTTTACCGCCCCCTAGGCCCGCCATGCGATGTATCAGACGAACAGACCGGACTGTACGGAGAATGTCACACTCAGGCTCAGTAGGAGTTCAGATGGGTTTCGCCTCGTCGGTCTTCTTGTCGGCACTACCTGGGGACCGTTGCGCACAGCTAGTGCCGCTTGCGGTCTGTGGTTAAACCCACTGCCAGCGTAGTGTCGAGTCTTTAGAGTCCCACACAGAAAGCTTTTCGCCTTTAGGCAAAAGAGTAGAGGTCGCATGGTATTGCGACAGGTCGCATGGTTTTGCGACAGGGTTCGGTCACATCCGTGCACTTGTGCGCGTACAGTGTCCGGACAGTTTACACTAGCGGGCTTTGGTTTAAGCCAGATCCTAGTGTACCTTATGGGATTGGATTTATCCAGTTTGCATTCGTGTTCCTCGGAACGCGGATGCGGGTGTGTATGCACAGTTGACAGGGAGACAGAGGCAGTGGATTCTCATTAGGGTTGTTGACAGTTGACCGTTGACTATTTGACTTTTTGCTCAACCCTAATGAGAATATGATATGTGATTAACAATTATATTAATTAAGTATTATGGTGATATGGTTGTTGACTTTGTTGACTTGTTGACTTTTGTTGACTTGTTGACTTTGTTGACTTGTTGACTTTTGTTGACTTGTTGACCGGTTGACTAGGCTTGACTAGTGGACCATCATGATAACCATAGCCATCATTTCATGGCAAAGACTTTTGTTTACTTGCTCATTTGTGTAAAATGAGTGCATGAAATGATATGGTTATGGTTGCTTCAAACCATCACATAAGACTTTTTTGATATGATGAGTTATGATCACTTTAGATTATGAGCGGATGAAAGACAAAAGAGAGCCTCATTCTTTCTTGCTCATTCTCTCTCTTGTTCTTGAGCTCTCCTCTTGCTCTCACCCTCAACCTCTTGCTCCCTCTCTTGATCTATGGTTCTCTTGTCTCATGAGTTGAGAATCAAGAACCATAGATAAAATCCCATTCTATTTCCTCTCTACTCATTCTAGTTCACTAGGTTTAGCAAACCAAGTGAACTAGTTTCTTCAAAGAACGAAGAAGGAGCTAAAGGTTGGAGCTTTCAAGTGGATCTATCTTTGGCGTACGGAGACGATGAGAAGGAGCCATCGGACCACCATCGGAGCTTGAAGAGAAGGAGTTCAAGACAAGCTAGGTATAACCCCCTAACCGAGTAGCTAGAATCTCTTAGTTAGGATGTTAGATAGATGTTTAACCAAGATCCGGGTTATAGGTCCATGTTACCATCTTTAAGAAAATCGTTTTTTACCAAATTCCGCATTCCCGAAAGTACCGGGAAAGGTAGCATGGACTTACAAAGACTGTCGGGGAATATCACCTTGTATTACCAACAGGTAATACATTGGTTCTGAACGAATGCTATTACATGCTGAACCTGATATGCAACATTATATCGGTTTCTTTGTTGAGTAAAGAGGGATATAATTTTGTATTACAGGACAATGTTATGAACATTTTCCGTAACCAAAAGTTGGTTGGATCAGGCACGTTGTGCAATGGCATTTATGTTCTAAACCAATCAACAGTTCTGAGCTTAACAAACACACACAAGAGGAAGAGTTCTGAACTGAACGAATCCTTCTTGTGGCATTGTAGACTGGGTCACATCAATGCGACACGACTGGCTAAGTTGCATAAGGATGGGTATTTGAAACCATTCGAATTTTCATCTTATGACACTTGCCAGTCATGTCTCAAAGGCAAGATGACCAAAACTCCGTTTACGGGACACGGAGAAAGAGTTACTGAACTCTTAGGACTAGTACATAGTGATGTATGCGGTCCAATGTCTACACATGCCAGGGATGGTTCTTCGTACTTCATTACATTCACTGACGATCTCTCAAGATACGGACATGTGTACTTGATTAGACACAAGTCTGAAGCTTTTGAGAAATTTAGAGAATATAAACAAGAAGTCGAAAACCAAACCGGAAAAAGTATTAAAATCCTTCGATCTGATCGAGGAGGTGAATACTTGAGCAATGAATTCCTGGACTTCCTAAAAGAGAATGGGATTCTCTCTCAGCTGACTCCTCCATATACACCACAGCACAACGGTATATCAGAATGGAGGAACCGCACCCTATTAGATATGGTGCGCTCTATGATGAGCACAGCTGAGTTGCCTATTTCCTTCTGGGGGTATGCGCTTGAGACAGCCATACATCTATTGAATATGGTCCCCACCAAATCTGTGCCTACCACTCCATATGAGATATGGAAAGGGAAGAGACCATGTCTTAACTATGTTAAGATATGGGGTTGTCCAGCCTATGTCAAACGACAAAATCCGGACAAACTCGAGGCACGGTCTGTTCTATGCAAATTTGTAGGATATCCCAAGAATTCTCAAGGGTATATCTTCTACCACCCTAAGGAACAAAGAGTATTTGTTTCTCGGCATGCCACCTTTTTAGAAAAGGAATTTCTTGAAAAAGAGATTAGTGGTCATGAGGTAGAACTGGAAGAGGTTCCGGCTGCAGAAGCTACAACAGAAGATCTGGTGGAACCAGAGGATTCCGTAGTTCCCGATGAACCCCAGCCACTCCGCCGATCTAGTAGGGTTCCTCGCCAACCTGAGAGATACTACGGTTTTCTCATGGACGGTGGGAGCGAGGATTGCATCATGGAGGATGATGACCCAACTAGCTTCGAGCAGGCCATCATGAGTAGGGACTCAGTGAAATGGCTGGATGCTATGCGGTCCGAGATGAAATCCATGTACACCAACAAAGTATGGACTTTGGAAGTTGCTCCTGAAGGGGTAAAACCCATTGGGAGCAAGTGGATCTTCAAGAAGAAATTTGGTGTAGATGGGAAAGTGGAGACTTTCAAAGCTAGACTTATAGCAAAGGGTTTTCGTCAAAGACCAGGTGTGGACTATGACGAAACCTTTTCTCCAGTGGCTATGCTTAAATCCATCCGAATCATGCTTGCCATTGCTGCCTTTCATGACTACGAAATCTGGCAAATGGATGTTAAGACCGCCTTTCTAAATGGTGATTTAGAAGAGTGCGTGTACATGACTCAGCCAGAGGGCTTCGTAGACAGTGGGAGCAGCGGGAAGGTGTGCAAGCTGCTTAAATCCATTTATGGATTAAAGCAAGCATCGCGAAGTTGGAACATCTGCTTTGACGTCGTTATCAAAGAGTTTGATTTCGTCAAAAATCCAGATGAACCTTGTATCTACAAGAAGGTGGCAGAGAGTAAGGTTGTCTTCCTCGTATTGTACGTGGACGACATACTCTTGATAGGAAATGATATTCCTATGCTGCAATCGGTCAAGCTCTTCTTATCACAAAGATTCTCGATGAAAGATCTTGGTGATGCCTCCTGCATATTGGGAATTAGGATCTATAGAGATAGATCCAAACGGATTTTGGGATTGTCCCAATCCAGGTACATTGACACCATACTAAAGAGGTTTAGTATGGAAGAGTCCAAGCGTGGGAACTTGCCCACGATCTCTGGAGTCACTCTCTCCAAAGAGATGTCTCCCAAGACTGATTTGGAGAGAGCTCGCATGCAAGGGATACCCTATGCTTCGGCAGTAGGCTCTATCATGTATGCGATGCTATGTACCAGACCCGATGTAGCATACTCACTAAGTGTAGTGAGCAGGTATCAAGCTGATCCTGGAGAGAGTCACTGGACAGCTGTGAAGAGCATTCTCAAGTACTTGCGAAGGACTAGAGATATGTTCTTGGTGTATGGTAACGGAGAGCTCCAAGTGGAGTCCTTTACCAATTCGAGCTTCCAGAGTGATAAGGACGACTCTAAGTCGCAGTCGGGCTTTGTCTTTACCCTTTACGGAGGGACGGTTAGCTGGAAGAGTTCCAAGCAGGAAACCGTGGCAGACTCGACGATGGAGGATGAATACATCGCTGCCAACGATGCTGCTAAAGAAGCTGTTTGGATCAAGAAGTTCATTACTGAACTTGGTGTGGTTCCATCCATTGAGCATCCAATACCTTTGTATTGCGATAACTATGGAGCGGTGGCTTTGGCCAAGGAACCCAGGTCCCATCAGCGATCCAGGCATATTCTGAGGCGGTATCACCTGATCCGGGAGATAGTTGATCGCCGGGAGATCGAGGTCAGGAGGGTTGACACGAAGAACAACACCGCGGATCCACTCACGAAGGCCATTCCCCAGATACAGTTTGAGAGACTCTTCGGGATGCTCGGTATGCGATACTACAGCAGCTGGCCCTAGTGCAAGTGGGAGATTGTTAGTTGTATGTATGCCCTAGAGGCCAGTATTGTACAGATGATGTATATTATATTGGATGCTTGGACATATATAGAGATGACTTTCTTGCTCGATATGATAGTATGCTATCTGGTTACTCTTTATCTTAACATGTACACTAGTCTCTTTATACTGTCTTATAGTTACATGTTGGTAAAGCCCTTAAGATATGTACTTGACTACCTGGACTGTGATGCAGATCATACTAGTGGGGATATGGTAGTCCATAAGTACATCCTTCATAGTCCCTAGTCGTGGGTGTATCGAGACGGGGCATCGATATACCAGTGTAGACTAGCGTATACGCTTCTCGACCCATGAGATGGGCGATGGATGATCCCATATCCATTGGTGTTTGACATCAGAGATGGTGTACGGGTGCTCAGTGGAGACTGGGTACACTGGACGGACTCGCCGAGAACTCCCAGATGGTATTATACCTCACGTCAGATGGCAGTTCTCAGGTGACACTTGTACAGGTTAGTCTGTAGACCCGAGATCGTCATAGAGTCTTGTGTGATTCCCACTGTGCTTTGATCTCCACCTTACCACGTCCATGAGGGCATGCAAAACGGTGGTCTTTGGGTACAGTCTCGAGTCATATGAAGGCAATGAGCGATAGGAGGGGTTTCGTCTCTCCCGGTATTAGGGGTTGATGTTGCGCTGTGCTCGATTGGCCGTAACAGGGAAGTCCCTGGCCAGGGCTGATCAGAGATTTGCTGGTAGGTGTTACCAGTAGTTTCTCGACCCGTTATGAGCCTCACATCGGCACGACTTATCGGTTATTGGGGTCTGACGTATACCACCCCTAGACTTGATATGCGACATATCAGACGAATAGACCGGACTGTACGGTAAGTGTTACTGGTTGGATTCACAGGAGTGTGAGCGGGCTAGCTCGTCGATCTTATGATCGCTCGATACCCGGATGGCCGTTACGTTTAGCAGACCGCTTGTGGCTTGTGGGTGCTTGATATGATCATCATCTGCTACCGGCGTATTGACGAGTCTTTAGAGTCCTACAAGAGGTTTCCTGGTTCAAGCGAAACGAAATAGGAGTGCATATGAGATATGTGCAGGACCGAGAATAATGCGTGTATGTGATACCGCATTTCATTCTCGCGATATATGTTTCGATTGGTTATATTCGATATGACCTATTTATCGAATCAATGATTCGATAAATCGATACATTGAATACTAGTCGGTTATGTGCGACATGACCGGATCATTGAATCAAATGTTGATTTAATGATTTAATGTGTAATTATATATTTGATATATTACTTTGCATTAGCTAGTATAGGTTCACTTTAAATGGATTTTCTCACTTGATGTGCAAGTTGTATATGTGATATACTTTTGTACACATGTTTGTATCATGCTTGATGATACTTGCTTTCATGGTTAAGTGTAAAGAATTAAACCATGGTTAAGTGTTGATTAGGGTTTGCAAATTCATTTATCTATTTATTTATTTATTTGAAATGGATTAAGATAAGAATGGTGGCTTTATTTGTTTTATATTGAAGCTTCATGAAGCTTTGACCTTAGTGACCATTCTTGTCTTCATGCTTAACCCTAACTCATCCAAGTAACCACGGTCCATTCTCTACACTCAACTAAGGTTAGATTATGATAAGTATTGATTTCTTTTTTAATTTATCATAACACTTATCATAAACTAGCTTCATCTTCTCCTTCTTCTTCAAGAGAGAAAACTAGATGCCATCAATGGCAACTTGAGAAAAAGTGAGTGAAATCCAATTCTAAAGTGAACCCACCTCCTATTTCTTCACCCTCTACCTCTTGCCAAGTTGTTTTGGGTGTTTTCTTCACAAGTTTCACAACTTGGTGAAGTTGGAGCTTGAACTTGCGCAACCTCGACGTAGATCGTCTTTGACACGAAGCCGACGACCTATTCCGCTCGTTTTCCCGATGAACCCGACGAATGAGTCTAGGATTCGAAAAGGACAGCGAGAGGATGACTACGTGGAGCTAAGGAAGTGGATATCCGGATCTACAAAGGTTGTAGCATCTAACTTTTAGTTAAAGTGTTAACTAGTTTATAGTTTCGCCTAGAAATCTAGCCGACGATCCGTATTAGGGTTTCTCGGCACCCATAAAATTTTAAATTGGCATATTCGATGCCTTGTGAGACCTCTATAGTGTGCCTAGGAACCCTACATGTTTTACACCCACGCTAGCCATGCCCTGCTCTGCCGTTAGTTACCTAACCTAACGGTGCACGAGGGGACATCGAGGCGAATGCGGATGGCATAAGCGTACGTTTTATTTATCTGTGATGTTTAGGTAACTTAAATGATGAGACTTCATTAATGAGATTAATGAAATAAAAGAAACCTAAAGATATTGTAGAAACTTGTTTTAAAAACTGGTAGCTCTAGTTCTTGCTTTGCAATGTGATATTCTTTGTCGAATATCCAGCTCCTTATTCGATAAGGAAAGAACCGAGATCCCTTCACCGGGAGTGACCTCTTTATCGAAACTAGTAGATGCTACAACCCTCGGTTTGTCTTTTGATTGCTTTTATAGTTTTTTCTTTGCACAGTGGTATTTGTGAAATATCCTGCACCTTATTCGATAAGGAAAGAGCCGAGATCCCTTCACCGGGAGTGAACTCTTTAGCAAAACTAGTAAAAGCCTAAAAAAAACACTCCTTTTCAAAAATTACTCGATTCTACGACGATATCAAGTTCATTACGCAAAAGGTTTTCTTCAAAACCTATCGCAGCCCTCCGTCATTTCAGATAAGTACTTCATAGTATTCGTGCTATGTTTGTTGGCTTTCGTTAAGGCGTAAAACTTTGGAGAGTGATTGAACACAGGCTAAGGAAGGATATTAAGATAACAGAGAACTAGTTTGGGTTCATGCCTGGACGATCGACGACAGAGGCTATTCATTTGCTTCGTCAACTTGTCGAGTGTTTTCGAGAGAGGAGAAGAGATTTGTATATGATATTTATTGATTTAGAGAAAGCGTACGATAAGGTACCTCGAGAGGTATTATGGGGGAAAATGATGAAGAAGGGGGTCCCCGTCAAGTATATTGACATAATCAAGGATATGTACGATGGAGTAGTGGCAAATATCAGAACTTGCGGTGGCCTAACGAGTGATTTGCCGATTACAATTGGTTTACATCAAGGATCTGCATTAAGTCCATTCCTGTTTACTATCGTGATGGATGAGCTTACTAGAACTATCCAAGATGAGGTACCTTGGTGTATGCTATTCGCTGATGATATTGTTCTAGTAAATGAGATGAAAGCAGGGATTAATGCTAAATTGAAATTATAGAGGCAAACATTGGAATCTTGGGGGTTCAGATTGAGCAGGTCCAAGACAGCATATATGCATTGCAAATTTAGTAAACGGAGAAGTTAAAACAATATTGGTATAAAATTATAAGGGCAAGAGATATCACCGAGCGATCAGTTTAGATATCTAGGTTCCATCATCCTAAAGGATGGGGAGATCGATAGTGATGTTAATCAAAGGATCCAAACTGGTTGGTTGAAATGGACGAGTGCAAAAGCGATTTTGTGTGATCGTAACTTTCCGTTAAAATTGAAAGGGAAGTTTTATCGAAGCGCTATTTGGCCTGCCTTATTTTAAGGTACAGAATGCTGGTCTCCTAAGAAGCATCATACACAGAAGATGCACGTAGCAAAGATGTGCATGCTTCGTTGGATGTGCGGTAACACTAGAAAAGATAAGGTGCGAAATGAGGATATTCATGCAAAAGTTGGTGTAGCACATGTGGAGGAGAAGATGCGGGAAAACCGGGTAAGATGGTTTGGTCATGTGCGACGCAGACCTATGAAATCACCAGTTCGACGAATAGATACTCTCGATATGGGCAATGGCAAAAGGGCAAAAGGGAGACTGAAGAAAACATGGATAGAGGTGATACGAAACGATATGGTTGCCAAAGGTCTCAATGAAAGTATATTGTTCGATAGGAGTGAGTGGAAGTGGAGGATTCATGTGCTGGACCCGGCGTGATTCTCATGTTGGTTCATGTATCCTACACCATATGCTTGGGATAAAAGGCTCATTTGTTGTTGTATATAATTAGTAAGCAATAATATTAGTCAATATACAATTATATCAAATATAATCCGGTTATATCACATATTATCGACCAATATCTTTTATCCGTATATCATATTATCAAATCAACACTTGATTCAATAATCCGGTTATATCACATATAACCTAACTGAGAACAAATAACCGCCAGATTACAATACGGTATCTCATACTCGTATTTAATCAGGCCCCCACACATATCAGCATATGTGCCCTACTTCGTTTTTCTTGAACCAGAAAACTTCTGTGTGGGACTCTAAAGACTTGTCTATACGCCAGCAGTAGGTGATGATCACATCAGTCACCCACAAGACGTCAGTGGTACTAGCTGGACATAACGGCTACCCAGGTATTGAGCGAATAGAAGATCAACAAGCAAGCTTGTCCAAACTCCCATGAAGCCTATAGGTAACACTTACCGTACAGTCCGGTCTCTTCGTCTGATATATCGCATATCGAGTCTGGGGGTGGAATCGTCAGACCCCAATAACTTGATAAGCCATGCTGATTTAAGGCAAATAACGGTATGAGAAACTACTGATAACACTTACTAGTAAATATCATCAACAGCTCTGGCCAGGGACTTCCTATTATAGCCAATCGAGCATAGCGCAACATCAACTCCCTATACCGGGAGAGACGAAACCCCTCCTATCGCTCATTGCCTCCATGTGGCTCGGGACTGTACCCAAAATCCACCTGTTTTTACCAATCCTTTGAGCCGTGGTAGGGAGGAAATCAAAGCACAGTGGGAACCACACAAGATTCCATGACGATCTCGTGGCTACAAACTAACCTGTACCAGTGTCACCAGAGAACTGCTATCTGACGATAGGTATAGTACCATCTAGCAGTTCTTGGCGAGTCCTGTTCGGTGTACGCATTCTCTAATAAGCACCTGTGTACAATCTTTTATGTCAAACGCTAATGGATATGGGATCAACCATTGCCCCATACAGGGTCAAGAAATGTACACACTAGTCTACTCTGGAATATTGATGCCCTGTCTCGATATTCCTTCGACTAGGAACAATTGAAGGATGTGCTTGTGGACTACCCAAGTCCTAGTACTGTGATCCGCATTATAGTCCTAGTATTCCATGACGATCTCGTGGCTACAAACTAACCTGTACCAGTGTCACCAGAGAACTGCTATCTGACGATAGGTATAGTACCATCTAGGAGTTCTTGGCGAGTCCTGTTCGGTGTACGCATTCTCTAATAAGCACCTGTGTACAATCTTTTATGTCAAACGCTAATGGATATGGGATCAACCATTGCCCCATACAGGGTCAAGAAATGTACACACTAGTCTACTCTGGAATATTGATGCCCTGTCTCGATATTCCTTCGACTAGGAACAATTGAAGGATGTGCTTGTGGACTACCCAAGTCCTAGTACTATGATCCGCATTATAGTCCTAGTGTTCAGGACTACACCATAAGGGCTTTATCAACATATATCTGTGAGACAGTATAATAATACTAAGTAAAGAATAACCATATAGCATACTATCATGTCGAGTAAAAAGTCCTCTATATATATATCTAAGCATCCACTATGATATACATCAATGTACAATAATGGTCTCTAGGGCATACATATCCCTAACAGCAGTTATTTGATCACATTACAGAACTCAGGCAGCAGAAACAAACATATAAAATATAGGATATTTTAGGAGGTCCGTGTTTTAAATTAAGCCAGTAATGAAAAACACGGATTCCACGGTCGTGATAAATAGCTAAACCCACATTCCTAGACCCCTATGAGGGTGGCTAGTGACTCTGCCAATTCTAGAGTTAGGAGACCCGGTCTCGACTCCTCGAGATGGTCTCCCATTGAACTCTAGAACCCGGTCACTTGTGCTCCTGCCTTGGGTCTATCCTAATGCGGAAAAGTAAATAATATACATCAATGGTGACATCATTCTCAACCTGAAACTGTCCCAATAAAAGATTATTAAATACAGTTTTTACATGAATGAAAATAGAAAAACTCTCATCTAATGCAAAAAACCCCGACTATTCAATCACGACGAACCAATATAACATATCACAGCAACACATAACATCACATGTCATCAACGTAAGTAAATATGCATATCCCGAATGTCGTTGACGTATACCAATGAGATTGGGATACCCCACATATTACACTTACGGTCGCAGAAAAGAAATGAAAAATACAATAATTAGAATCCGCATCAAACCTTAGACATTATAAACCCGGAATATCTCATATCTTGGATTGCATGCCTAACACTATAAACCTTGCATTTATGTCTTTTATTGAAAAAACTTTTCAATAACAAGTCGGGTAATTCAACAAGATTCCCGATATGATGATCGAATGCTCGTCGGGAACTCTAGTAGATTGCCGCACCCCTGATTCCGTCAACGATGTGCACTTGGGTGGAACACTGCGGCCGCGAGCACCCGAGTGGATGCTTTTGTCTATGGTGTTCTCTTATACTTACTTGATCGGCGCAATGGGGCATGGCTATCTAGTAGTGTTTTCCAGTGAGTGTTCGCGTACTATACGCGATTGCGATGGGGTTTTGATCCTAATCGAAACTCCGTGGCAATCGACCAAAAGAGACTAAAACGCAAGATTTACAAAACACAAATTAGTTTTCACAAAACTAATTAATGTAGATTCCAAGTATTGCATCACATATCATATTTATCTAGATGATGTTAAACATTTAGATCGATATCTCAAACACCCACAAATCACAGAGACCTCAACAACTTGAGTCTCACTAAAAACACACAGAAAGTTCCAAATATCAGTACGGAGTAGCACAAGAAAATGGAGTCTTAAACTCACCAAACTTGCCGCGGAACCATGGCCATACCTTAGGTTTTCCCGCGGTTTCATGACCATTTACTTGAGTTGGGCCCTCGTATTTCTTGGGGCCCCATTAAATACCCAGCACAATTTTCTATATATTTTTAATCTATAAAATTTCAACTTTTGAAAAATTGGACAGAAACATCAAAAAATTTGGGTTTTGAAGTTCGATCGAACACTTTAACGTCGTTTAGACCCAACCTAATGCTCTAGCTTAGCTCTTGAAAGGTTAGCCTAGCACCACATGAAGGGTTTGGAAGCATCACATGTACCAAAGGTGGTGTCTTTAGGGTGCTATGTTAACATACAAAGGATCATCCTAGAATCGATTAGGGTTTCAAAATATTCATACCATCATATGAAAGAAATGCTAGGGTTTAGAGAGTACAACCTTTGTAGCTCTCTACGCTAGACTCCTCGGCTACTTGGGGTTTGAAAGAACTCCGCTTGAACTCCTCGATGTCACCGATGATTCACCCGGAGTCCGCTTTGTCCAAGCTTACGACTTTATCCGATCAAGTGAACGAAATCAAGCTAGCACTCTAAACAAGTTGGCTAGACTTGTGTAGAATGGTGTTGTGGTTCTCTTTCTCACTTCAAAATCCAATCTTGATGAGTATATTGCTCACTACTAAGAACTAGAGAGCAAAAAGAGAGAGGTTGATGAAGATGATGGCTTTTTTTAAAGAAGATGATAAGTTCAACTCCTTTTAAAATAGAAAAATATATCAATATATATTTTCTATCTATCATCTCAAACCATGGTTGAATCATTATTGTACTAGAGTTAAAACACAAAAGGAAACTTTACCCAAGGTTAAAAGGTGGGTGAGAATGGTTAGGTCAAAAGAAGAGTGTAGAACAAATCAATAATGAACCTTTTCTTTCCTTTTATGTTTTAGCATGAATACAATAATAATTCATAAATAAAACCATGGTGTGAGTCTTATATTGCCACCATTTTCATATATTTACAACCATGAAAGATGTATGTATGTATGTATGTGTATATGTACATCCATATGTGCATGAATCAGAAAGAAGGCATACATGCATGCATACATCCAACTAACTCAAGAAAAGATTTCAAGTGAGAAGCTAATGGTTAAATGATAAATCAACACTTGATTTATCAATCCGGCCATATCACATATGACCCCTACCAGAAGCAAGCCGCCCGATCAATATACGGTATCCCATATGCGCATTTTAATCGGGTCCATGCGCATATCGTATACGCGCACCACAACGTTTCGCCTGGACTAGGAAACTCCATTGTGGGACTCTGAGACTCGTCAATACGCCGGCAGTGGGTGATGATCATATCAAGCACCCCAAGCCGCAAGCGGTCAGCTAAACGTAACGGCCACCCGGGTATTGAGCGATCAGAAGAGAACAAGCAAACCTGCTACAACTCCCGTCAAGCCGATCGGCAACACTTCCCGTACAGTCCGGTGTCCTCGTCTGATATGTCGCATATCAAGTCTAGGGGTGGTAAACGTCAGACCCCAATAACCGATAAGTCGTGCCGATGTGAGGCTCATAACGGGTCGAGAAACTACTGGTAACACTTACCAGCAAATCTCTGGAACAGCCCTGGCCAGGGACTTCCCTGTTACGGCCAATCGAGCACAGTACAACATCAACCCCCAATACCGGGAGAGATGAAACCCCTCCTATCGCTCATTGCCTCCATGTGACTCGGGACTGTACCCAAAAACCACCGTTTTGCACGCCCTCATGGACGTGGTAAGGTGGAGATCAAAACACAGTGGGAATCACACAAGACTCTATGATGATCTCGGGTCTACAGACTAACCTGCATAAGTGTCACCTGAGAACTGCCATCTGACGTGAGGTATATTACCATCTGGGAGTTCTCGGTGAGTCCGTCCAGTGTACCCAGTCTCCACTGAGCACCCGTATACCATCTCTGATGTCAAACACCAATGGATATGGGATCATCCATCGCCCATCTCATGGGTCGAGAAGCATATACGCTAGTCTACACTGGTATATCGATGCCCCGTCTCGATACACCCACGACTAGGGACCTTGAAGGATGTACTTATGGACTACCATGTCCCCACTAGTATGATCTGCATCATAGTCCAGGTAGTCAAGTACACATCCTTAGGGCTTTACCAACATGTAATTATAAGACAGTTTAAAGAGACTAGTATACATGTTAAGATAAAGAGCAACCAGATAGCATAGTATCATATCGAGCAAGAAAGTCATCTCTATATATATCCAAGCATCCAATACAATATACATCATCTGTACAATACTGGCCTCTAGGGCATACATACAACTAACAATCTCCCACTTGCACTAGGGCCAGCTGTTGTAGTATCGCATACCGAGCATCCCGAAGAGTCTTTCAAACTGTATCTCGGGAATGGCCTTCATGAGTGGATCCGCCGTGTTGTTCTTCGTGTCAACCCTCCTGACCTTGATCTCCCGGCGATCAACTATCTCCCGGATCAGGTGATACCGCCTCAGAATATGCCTGGATCGCTGATGGGACCTGGGTTCCTTGGCCAAAGCCACCGCTCCATTGTTATCGCAATACAAAGGTATTGGATGCTCAATAGATGGAACCACTCCAAGTTCAGTAATGAACTTCTTGATCCAGACAGCTTCTTTGGCAGCATCGTTGGCAGCGATGTATTCAGCCTCCATCGTCGAGTCTGCCACGGTTTCCTGCTTGGAACTCTTCCAGCTAACCGCCCCTCCGTAAAGGGTAAAGACAAATCCCGACTGCGACTTAGAGTCGTTCTTATCACTTTGGAAGCTCGAATCGGTAAAGGACTCCACTTGGAGTTCTCCGTTACCATACACCAAGAGCATCTCTTTAGTCCTTCGCAAGTACTTGAGAATGCTCTTCACAGCTGTCTAGTGACTCTCTCCAGGATCAGCTTGATACCTACTCACTATACTTAGTGAGTATGCTACATCGGGTCTGGTACATAGCATCGCGTACATGATAGAGCCTACAGCCGAAGCATAGGGTATCCCTTGCATGCGAGCTCTCTCCAAATCAGTCTTGGGAGACATCTCTTTGGAGAGAGTGACTCCAGAGATCGTGGGCAAGTTCCCACGCTTGGATTCTTCAATACTAAACCTCTTTAGTATAGTGTCAATGTACCTGGATTGGGACAATCCCAATATCCGTTTAGATCTATCTCTATAGATCCTAATTCCCAATATGCAGGAGGCATCACCAAGATCTTTCATTGAGAATCTTTGTGATAAGAAGAGCTTGACCGATTGCAGCATAGGAATATCATTTCCTATCAAGAGTATGTCGTCCACGTACAATACGAGGAAGACAACCTTACTCTCTGCTACCTTCTTGTAGATACAAGGTTCATCTGGGTTTTTGACAAAATCAAACTCTTTGATAACGACGTCAAAGCAGATGTTCCAACTCCGCGATGCTTGCTTTAATCCATAAATGGATTTAAGCAGCTTGCACACCTTCCCGCTGCTCCCACTGTCTACGAAGCCCTTTGGCTGAGTCATGTACACGCACTCTTCTAAATCACCGTTTAGAAAGGCGGTCTTAAGATCCATTTGCCAGATTTCATAGTCATGATATGCAGCGATAGCAAGCATGATTCAGATGGATTTAAGCATAGCCACTGGAGAAAAGGTTTCGTCATAGTCCACACCTGGTCTTTGACGAAAACCTTTTGCAACAAGTCTAGCTTTGAAAGTCTCCACTTTCCCATCTACACCAAGTTTTTTCTTGAAGATCCACTTGCTCCCAATGGGTTTTACCCCTTCAGGAGCAACTTCCAAAGTCCATACTTTGTTAGTGTACATGGATTCCATCTTGGACCGCATAGCATCCAGCCATTTCACTGAGTCCCTACTCGTGATGGCCTGCTCGAAGCTAGTTGGGTCATCATCCTCCATGATGAAATCCTCGCTCCCACCATCCATGAGAAAACCGTAGTATCTCTCAAGTTGGCGAGGAACCCTACTAGATCGGCGGAGAGGCTGAGGTTCTTTGGGAGCTACTGAATCTTCTGGTTCCACTAAATCTTCAGATACGGTTTTTGTATCTGGAACCACTTCCAGCTCTACCATTTTGCCAGTAATTTCTTTTTCAAGGAATTCCTTTTCTAAAAAGGTGGCATGTTGAGCAACAAACACTTTTTGTTCCTCACTGTGGTAGAAAAAAAATACCCATATGAGTTCTTTGGATATCCCACAAACTTGCAAAGAACTGACCGTGCCTCGAGTTTGTCCGGATTTTGTCTTTTGACATAGGCTGGACAACCCCATATCTTAACTCGTTTAAGATATGGCATCTTCCCACTCCATATCTCATATGGTGTGGTAGGTATAGATTTAGATGAAACTTGATTCAATAGGTATGCTGCTGTCTCCAGCGCATATCCCCAGAAGGAAATAGGTAACTCAGCTGTGCTCATCATAGAGCGCACCATATCTAATAGGGTGCGGTTCCTCCGTTCCGATACACCGTTGTGCTGTGGTGTATATGGAGGAGTCAGCTGAGAGAGAATCCCTATACTCTTTTAGGAAGTCCAGGAATTCATTGCTCAAGTATTCACCTCCTCGATCAGATCGAAGGATTTTAATACTTTTTCCGGTTTGGTTCTCGACTTCTTGTTTATATTCTCTAAATTTCTCAAAAGCTTCTGATTTGTGTTTCATCAGGAACACATATCCGAATTTAGAGAGATCGTCAGTGAATGTAATGAAGTACGAAGAACCATCCCTGGCATGTGTAGACATGGGACCGCATACATCACTATGTATCAGTCCCAAGAGTTCGGTAACTCTTTCTCCGTGTCCCGTAAACGGAGTTTTGGTCATCTTGCCTTTGAGACATGACTGGCAAGTGTCATAAGATGAAAATTTAAACGGATTAAAATATCCATCCTTATGCAACTTAGCCAGTCGTGTCGCATTTATATGACCGAGTCTACAATGCCACAAGAAGGATTCGTTCATTTCTGAACTCTTCCTCTTGTGTGTGTTTGTTATGCTTAGAACTGTTGATTGATTTAGAACATAAATGCCATTACATAACGTGCCTGATCCAACCAACTTTTGGTTACGGAAAATGTTCATAACATTATCCTGTAATACAAAATTATATCCCTCTTTACTCAACAAAGAAACCGATATAATGTTGCATATCAGGTTCGGCATGTAATAGCATTCGTTCAAAACCAAAGTATTACCAGTAGATAATGCAAGGTGATATTCCCCGGCAGTCTTAACTGCAACAATTGCACCATTTCCAACTCTTATGTCTTTATCACCTTCTCCAAGTTCTCTACCTTTTCTAAGCCCATGTAACTGATTACATATATGGGATCCTGACCCGGTATCTAATACCCAGGACGTAGGGCAAATGGAGAAACAGTTTTCTGTAACGAACACACCCGAAGAAAATGCATCATCATGTACTTTCTTCATTTGGGTGGCCTGGGAATCCTGGTATTCCCCTATGTCCTGTTCATTCCTATAACTCTTATATGAAAGAATGGAACCAACGTTCCCCAGCACAGTATAACATGCGGGTTCAGTCAATACATCCATATTATTATCTTTATTAGGGCATGACATAGTCGCTACCTGGAGAGAGAGAGAAGAAAACACTTTAGCGTATGCTCTTGCAAGATCAGATTGGTTATTATCTTATCTAATCAGGATGGCTCCCACTGGTTTTTATCAAATCTTTCTTCAAACCCTAAAAGGAAAGACTAGCCGGGATTAATTACACCCTACAACTTCACCGATCCTTCAGCCAGGCCAGTGTCGGTACTTTGAGGAAGGTTTCCCGTACTTTCGCACGGACCTAATTAAAGTAAACCTCGTTTTCCCAGAGGCGTAACCCCGTTGACACCTTTCTAGACACCTACTTGATCGGCTGATTGTAATGTGTAAAACTCTCCCAGGAGTAACTCTTACTCGCAGTGGGTATCGGGATCCAACTATCTCATAGAAGGTATGCAATCTCATTGCAAATTTCAACACTTGAAATTCCCGATAATATTTTGCCCCAAACGATCTATGACCTTGACAAGGTCAACAAACCATAGACCGTAAGTCAAGTTCAACCCGTCATTTCTTGATTGAATTAAACCCACCCGCACGACCCTTGACAAGGTCAACAAGGCCGTACGACTACCCTAATCCAATCTGCATCATATGCATAAGCAGATAAATACTGGTCAGCTACCGCACATTGCACCTTGACAAGGTCAACAAACACAGCACGAATACTAAGCAGGACTTATCTGAAATGACGGAGGGCTACGACAGGTTTTTCTGAAAACCTATTGCGCAATGAACTTGATATCGTTGTAGAATCAAATGAAGTTTTGAAATGGAGTGATTTTGATGCTTTTCTAGTTTTGCTAAAGGGGTCACTCCCGGTGAAGGGATCATCGGCCCTTTCCTCGTCGAATGAGGTGCGGGATATATCTTATATATCACTGTGCAAAGCAGAAACTATAGAAGCAATCAAAAGACAAACCGAGGTGTGTAGCATCTGCCAGTTATTGCTAAAGGGGTCACTCCCGGTGAAGGGATCTCGGGCCTTTCCTCATCGAATAAGGTGCGGGATATATCATATATATCACTGTGCAAAGCAAAACTGTAGCTACCCTTTTTATTTAAAATTTGATTCTACAACATCTTTTAGGTTTCTTTTCTTTCATTAATCACATTAATGAAGTCCCATCATTTATCTCACCTAAACATTACAGATAAATACGACGTACACTTATGCCATCTGCATTCGCCTCGATGTCCCCTCGTGCACCGTTAGGTTAGGTAACTAATGACAGAGCACGGCAGGGCTAGTGCGGGTGCAAAACATAAGTAACGCCTATATAATATATCATATATACTATATACTGTATCCATCAGAACATATCAAATGATCACATCACAGATATCGCAGCAGAAACATAGATATAATGTGGGATTTACTAGGACGTCCGTATTTAGTATTTAGCCAATAATAGAAAATACGGATTCCACAGTCGCGACGAATAGCCAAGCCCACACCCTGGATCCCTACGAGAGCGGCAAGCGACCCTACCAATTCTAGAGTTTAGGAGACCCCGGTCTCGACTCCTCGAGATGGCCTCCCACTGAACCCCAGAACCCGGTAACCCGTGCTCCCCTCCTTGGGTCCATCCTAATGCGGAAAAGTAAATAATATACAACACTGGTGACACAACCTCAACCCGGAAGTGCCCCAAATAAAAGAATATTACATTACATTTGAATTTACATGAATGAAAATATAAAACTCTCATCTCACATAAAAAACCCCGGCTATTCAATCACGACAATCCTGCACATCATATCTCAGCAACACATAATATCTCATATCATCAACGTAAGTAAGTATGCATACACCTATTGTCGTCGACGTATAGCAACGACAATCAGTAAATACATACTACACTTACGGTCACAGAAAAGAAAGTGTAAAACTGCAATATCTGGAATCCACATTCTCTTTAGACATCATAAATGCGAAGTATCACATACCTCGTATTTCATGTCTTATAATATGAATTCCACACATTGCATCACATTCCAGATAATTAGACAGTATTAAATTTTTCAAACGAACGATCAAATACCCAAGATTCACTAAAGCTCAACACTTGAGCGGAGTTCAGAAACCCGAAGTGTGACACAGTGGTAGCGGTCCAGCCGTAAAAGGGTCAAGCCAACGCCTCACATGTGGCACGCCGTACTGCCCCAAACCCTAAGGTTCAAAGGGCAGTTCAAGACGGTCAAATAATCGAGTTAAGGTTTGTTGTCTTCTAGAGGGTCCACCACAAACAAACTTGCACGTATTTCCGAAAGCTTTTAAACCCCGTGAAAAGTGAGCAAATGATACTCGTTCAAACACTTCACTACTTTCTAATTTACCCGGAAAAGTCACGAAATCAAAATTCCGATCGAATCGACGAGTCCAAAACCATCTCCAGAATTTTTCAGAACTAAAAACAGATTAAAAATACACTAAAAAATATACTAGCAGAAGTAAGCATTACGACATAAAAATTTTAAAGTGATTGAGGTATACGGCCGCGGAACCGCGGCCTAAGCAAGCTTAGGCCGCGTTTCCGCGGCAGAAAATACTGTTCATTAAAATATTTTTATACCGTATTTCTTAGTTTTACCTGCTGAATTTTTTACATATTTTTAATTCTGAAAATAACCAGGTTTGAAAAAAGTCCAAAGAGCACCCAAAAAAGCCGTATTTTCAGTTCGATTGGAGTTTTAACTTCGTAAAGGTGTCGCCTAATGTTCTAGGTCGGCTCTGATACCAGTGAAAGGTTAGCCTAGCACCACATGAAGGATTTAGAAGCATCACATGTACCAAAGGTGGTGTCTTTAGGGTGCTAAGTTAACATACAAAGGATCATCTTAGAATCGATTAGGGTTTCAAAATATTCATATCATCATATGAAAGAAATGCTAGGGTTTAGAGAGTACAACCTTTGTAGCTCCCTACGCTAGACTCCTCGGCTACTTGGGGTTTGAAAGAACTCCGCTTGAACTCCTCGATGTCACCGATGATCCACCCGGAGTCCGCTTTGTCCAAGCTTACGACTTTATCCGATCAAGTGAACGAAATCAAGCTAACACTCTAAACAAGTTGGCTAGACTTGTGTAGAATGGTGTTGTGGTTCTCTTTCTCACTTCAAAATCCAATCTTGATGAGCATATTGCTCACTACTAAGAACTAGAGAGCAAAAAGAGAGAGGTTGATGAAGATGCTGGCTTTTTTTAAAGAAGATGATAAGTTCAACTCCTTTTAAAATAGAAAAATATATCAATATATATTTTCTATCTATCATCTCAAACCATGGTTGAATCATTATTGTACTAGAGTTAAAACACAAAAGGAAACTTTACCCAAGGTTAAAAGGTGGGTGAGAATGGTTAGGTCAAAAGAAGAGTGTAGAACAAATCAATAATGAACCTTTTCTTTCCTTTTATGTTTTAGCATAAATACAATAATAATTCATAAATAAAACCATGGTGTGAGTCTTATATTGCCACCATTTTCATATATTTACAACAATGAAAGATGTATGTATGTATGTATGTGTATATGTACATCCATATGTGCATGAATCAAAAAGAAGGCATACATGCATGCATATATCCAACTAACTCAAGAAAAGATTTCAAGTGAGAAGCTAAAGGTTAAATGATAAATCAACACTTGATTTATCAATCCGGCCATATCACATATGACCCCTACCAGAAGCAAGCCGCCCGATCAATATACGCTATCCAATACGCGCATTTTAATCGGGTCCATGCGCATATCGCATACGCGCACCACAACGTTTCGCCTGGACTAGGAAACTCCATTGTGGGACTCTGAGACTCGTTAATACGCCGGCAGTGGGTGATGATCATATCAAGCACCCCCAAGCCGCAAGCGGTCAGCTAAACGTAACGGCCACCCGGGTATTGAGCGATCAGAAGAGAACAAGCGAACGTGCTACAACTCCCATCGAGCCGATCGGCAACACTTCCCGTACAGTCCGGTCTTCTCGTCTGATATGTCGCATATCAAGTTTAGGGGTGGTAAACGTCAGACCCCAATAACCGATAAGTCGTGCCGATGTGACGCTCATAACGGGGTGAGAAACTACTGGTAACACTTACTAGCAAATCTCTGAAACAGCCCTGGCCAGGGACTTCCCTGTTACGGCCAATCGAGCACAGTACAACATCAACCCCCAATACCGGGAGAGACGAAACCCTTCCTATCTCTCATTTCCTCCATGTGACTCGGGACTGTACCCAAAAACCACCGTTTTGCACGCCCTCATGGACGTGGTAAGGTGGAGATCAAAGCACAGTGGGAATCACACAAGACTCTATGATGATCTCGGGTCTACAGACTAACCTGCACAAGTGTCACCTGAGAACTGCCATCTGACGTGAGGTATAATACCATCTGGGAGTTCTCGGCGAGTCCGTCCAGTGTACCCAGTCTCCACTGAGCACCCGTATACCATCTCTGATGTTAAACACCAATGGATATGGGATCATCCATCGCCCATCTCATGGGTCGAGAAGCATATACGCTATTCTACACTGGTATATCGATGCCCCGTCTCGATACACCCACGACTAGGGACCTTGAAAGATGTACTTATGGACTACCATGTCCCCACTAGTATGATCTGCATCATAGTCCAGGTAGTCAAGTACACATCCTAAGGGCTTTACCAACATGTAACTATAAGACAGTTTAAAGAGACTAGTATACATGTTAAGATAAAGAGCAACCAGATAGCATACTATCATATCGATCAAGAAAGTCATCTCTATATATGTCCAAGCATCCAATACAATATACATCATCTGTACAATACTGGCCTCTAGGGCATACATACAACTAACAGCTCTGATACCATGAAAGTGTGTCTTAGCACCTCTACTAGGTTTCCACATATATCAAGTATGCAATTTAAAAAAATCTAGAGGTCTAAGCAACGCTAACCTAGAATCGAACTAGAGAATTTGGGTTTATAAGCATGTAAACAAGTTTTACACTAAGTGAATAGTGAATACAACCTTTGTAGACCGATCCTTCACTTCTAAAACTCTAAGTAGTAGTCCCTAAGCTCCAAGTAGTACTCCCTAGAACTCTTCTTAGGCTCCACTTGGTAAAAGGAACGAGCTTACTACGTCGTCTTTGAGGCCGAAGATGATCCACCTTGAAATTTCTCTAACTCAAGCTACCTCTTCACTAATAAGGAATTAGTGAAGCAAACAACCAAATCTTATGGGTTAGATGATAGTAAGTTGATGAAGTAGAAGTTTTGCTCACTTTAGAAATCACTTTCTCCTTTTCTTTCTTCAACTCAAGAAAATCTAGAGAGCTCTTGAGAGAAGAAGATGAACTACGGTGAGGAAAAATATCTCAAGTGATGATAGAATGAGAGTTAACCATGGGCTAAAGTAATGGTTGGATTATAAAATATCTAAAGTAAAACAAAAATTAGTGGGATGAGTCATGGCTTCTACATGTTTCTACAAGCATCTTAAGCCATACTCATTTCAACCTCATTTTTGATTTTCCTCTTAATAAATAATCAACTAAATAATCTTTTATCTTTGTGTGAGTCTCATACA
The DNA here is from genome assembly GCA_030015575.1 of Agapanthus africanus. Classification (NCBI taxonomy): domain Eukaryota; kingdom Viridiplantae; phylum Streptophyta; class Magnoliopsida; order Asparagales; family Amaryllidaceae; genus Agapanthus; species Agapanthus africanus. The sequence continues at coordinate 631,564,707 of CM057342.1, forward strand.
CCTATGTCCAATATATCATCCACCATGAAACAATATATAAATAGATATATTAATAAATATCACAAATATATTAAATGTATTTCAAAGAGAAGAAAATCTTTAGTGAGCACAATATAAGTTAATATATAAATATATCAAATATAAATATATATAAAATTATTAATTTAACACTTGATTCAATAATCCAGTTATATCATATATAACTGACTGTTATCATTTATATGGATATCACATTTATCGAATCAACACTTGATTCAATAACCCGGTCACATCACATATAACTGACAAATATTCGATACTACATTAAATCAACACTTGATTCAATACTCCGGCCATATCATATATAACCGGCCAGTATCAAATATATATACATATAACATATCATTGAATCAACACTTGATTCTACAATTCAGTCATATCACATATAACCCAACCGATATCACATATCGCGAGATCAGAATACGGTATCACATACTCGTATTTAATCAAGCTCCCGCACATATCACCATATATGCCCTACTTCGTTTCGCTTGAGCTAGGAAATCTCTGTATGGGACTCTAAAGACTCGTCAATATGCAAGCAGTAGGTAATGATCGCATCAGTCACCCACAAGCCGTCGGCGGTACTAGCTGGACATAACGGCTACCCAGGTATTAAGTGAATAGAAGATCAACAAGCAAGCATGTCCAAACTCCTGCAAAGCCAATAAGCAACACTTACCGTACAGTCCGGTCTCTTCGTCTGATATGTCGCATATCAAGTCTAGGGGTGGAATCGCCAGACCCCAGTAACTTGATAAGTCATGCCGATGAGTGGCCTATAACCATTCGAGAAACTACTGATAACACTTATTAGTAAATCTCATCAGCCCTGGCCAGGGACTTGCTATTATAGCTAATTGAGCATAGCGCAACATCAACTCCCTTTACCGGGAGAGGCGAAACCCATCCTATCGTTGATTGCCTCCATGTGACTCGGAACTGTACCCAAAATCCACCTGTTTGCACGACTTCTTTGAGCCAAGGTAGGGAGGAAATCAAAGCACAGTGAGAACCACACAAGACTCTATGATGATCTTGGGACTACAGACTAACCTGTACAAGTGTCACCATAGAACTGTTATCTGACGATAGGTATGGTACCAACTAGGAGTTCTCGATGAGTCCTGTTCGGTATACCCATTTTCTAATGAGCACCCGTGTACAATCATTGATGTCAAAATCCAATGGTTGTAGGATCAACCATCGCTCCCATACAGGGTCAAGAAACGTACACACTAGTCTACTCTATAATATCGATTCCCTGTCTCGATACTCTCTCGATTAGGAACGGTTAAAGGATGTGCTTGTAGACTACACAAGCCCCACTAATATGATCTGCATCGTAGTCCTGGTAGTCAAGCTAACATCCTAAGGGCTTTATCAATATGTATCCGAGAGACAGTATAATAATACGAGTGTACATATTTAGAAAAAGAGCAACCAGATAGCATACTATCATGTCGAGCAAGAAAGCCCTATATGTATGTGTGTGTGTGTGTCCAAGCACCCACTATAATATACAATAATGGCCTCTAGGGCATACATATGACTAACATCCATCACAACGCCAGTAGTCGAGCAAAGATCCTAAGGGCTCTATCAACATGTATTAGCGATACGTTAAAGAAAACATATACACGTGTTAAGTTAGAATCAAACCAGATAGCATACTGTTTTGTTGAGCAAGACTGTTCATATATCTGTGTATATCCCATACTTCCAAAATGTAATATACAATCCAGTACTACATAATAATGGCCTCTAGGGCATATATCACTAACATATTGTACACAAAGTTTATGGATAAAATACACATTTGAAGATCATCAAGAAAGTGTTTCAAAGATTCCTATAGTCTGTGACAATACAAGTACAGTTCACAACCAAAAATGCTGATCAACATTCTAGGACAAAGCACATAGATACACAATATCACTTCCTTAAAGATCATTTTCATAAGGGAGATGTCGTCTTGGAATATATGTCAACAGATTGTCAACTTGCAGATATATTTACCAAACCACTAGATTAAGTTAGGTTTTCTCATCTTAAAGAAGAACTTAATATGATAGAATTAACTGTGTCTTAAACAACCCTAAAGGACATAAAATTTAGAAAATTTTAGGCATCAGACATCTCCTAAAGACATCTAGTGCATTTAAATGTTAAAGCCCGACGTCTCCTACAGACGTCTATCCTAACCGACCATATATTTTGATAATTAATTTTTATATATAATGTAAGTAATTAACAAAAATAATTAAATTCTAATAAAATTAAAATTGAATAGGTAGGTAATTCTTTGTAATTCAAATTCAATTTAAGAAATTTAAATTCAAATTGGAAGTTAGGAAGTTGGAAAAAACTTCAAGTTGGTTTTAAAACTTCCCAGTAGTTTTATCTTCCCTTTCTATAAATAGGATTCAATTCTTTTGAATTAAATACCCTAATTTCAGTCCTTTTGGTTTATTAAAAGACATGGAGAACATTCAAGTTTATAAGAGATTGATGAAGGATGAAAGTGGAGAAAGTTCAATGAAAGTGAAACAAGAGCCACTAAGTCATTCTCCCGAAAAGCACCCTAGTGAAGACTCTGTTCCACTTTCTCCATTTCCACCACCACCCAACCCAACTCCACCACACCCTTCTGCAGTAGGTGGAATTGTGTTGCTCTTTCGACAAACCTTCACAGATGATACCGCTATCTTCTTCGGTCCTGAAGACGATATGATTATAAAAAAGCGGTTAACCGACGTCGCAGAGAAATTTAAGAAGGAGACTTAGGATAGTTTTTAGGACTATTTTAATGCATGTTTATTTGTGTGTTTTTTGTACTATTTTTATTTCCCGTAATGTATGTTTTTAATGAATGAAATGTTTTAAATTCGGTTTAAAACTCGTTTAAAAAATTAAAAATAAAAATAAAAGCCATAAACAAACTCCTAAAAAACCACTGCAGATGTCTGTAGCAAAACTTTTTGAACACCAGACGTTTGTGGCAGATGTCTGCAGTTCATTTCACACTACTTTAAATTTCTTTCAGAGACGTCTGGCCATAGTTCCCAGACGTCTGTCGCAAAAAAATTCTTTAAATTTCCCTAAATCTCTTCTCCAAATTCGTCATGGCACCCAAAAAGGACAAAAGGAAGGTCTCTGCGTCGTTATACGAGAAAAGGAAAATGATCTTAACCGAGCAATCACCTCATTCCAATCTTTTCCTCGATAACGAGTACAAGTCTAAGTTCACTTCTATGATCTTGAAACCCATTCAATCTGTATCCACCATTAATTTTTGAGAAATAGTTGAGTTTCCATTCTAAGAATTATTTGAGTTTCAAGGGTGTATGCCGTTCCTTACTCTAGATTGCCCGATATATGATAAGGTCGTTCTTCTTTTATACACAAATCTCATTGGCACTAACGACGACCCTATAAATTACAAAACCAAATTTTTTTGATTCCACTTACAACTTTACACCCGGAACACTCGCAAGGGCATGAGATATCCCTAATGAAGGCATCGACATTCATCTCCTGAATTTGAGTACTTTTCCGTATTCCGACACAGTGAATAAGGAAAAGGCATTTCAAATCCTTCATGGTCCCGAGAACCCTCATCTTTACAGTGACCGAAAATCCAAGACCCTTACCAAAAGAGCCTGAGTATTAGCAAACCTCCTCGGACACACCGCATTTTCCAAGTCCGGGAGTAGAGAAACCCTATATGAATTTCACAAGTTGATGACCTATTGTGTTTTATCGAGGATTCTAGTCTATCATCCACTATTCTAAACTCATGGTATGTGGGAAGTGCTGAGCAGTCCCACGAATCTCTACTATGGAAGAGTCATCACCAAAATTTTGGAGTATCGTAACGTTTTCTTACACGATCTAGAAGACAAAGTATGGGCCCAACTCGATTTCGGTGTCCGAAACATCAATTTAATGAAGTTAGACTCTTCGACTTCACAACCTCCGAGTTCTTATCAAACTCCTCCAGTTCCCGTTGACGTTCCTCCTCATCATCAAGCACCCATTTCTAAAGACTTCGACATTGAAGCTTGTGAGACACGGATTATGGATCGCATCTCTGGTTCCTATGATTATCTTTTGGGTCACATTGATCACTTTTCGGGTCGCATTGATCATCTTATGGAGCAAATGAATCAATTTTCTGGAAGCTTTCAACACCACATGTCCTTTATGAACTCCAAGCTTCGGATTGGCACTCCGCCTTCACCTCCGGAAGAATAAAGTGTTGCAATCTTAGTTTCTTGCGATCTTAGTTTAGTTTTAGTCTGTTGTTTTGTTTGTTTGTGTTGGTGTTAAGTTTTTAGTTCATCGTTTGAAATTTTATGTTTTTAATATGTAGTTGTGAACATTGTTTTTCTTATGTCATTATGAACTTTATTTTTCATTATTATCACATTCTTATGAAATCTATTCTATCTTCTAGTTATTATTGTGAACCGTATGCTAATATGGTTATTATTCTTAATCGGTTCATCAAGTTTAATTTTTTTCATTTGCTATGCTCTAATTTTGTCTCATTTTGTTTTCAAATGATATTTAATTCTATATTCATATTTATTTCTTTACCCCTTGCTCTTTTTATACAACTTTTTGATATTTTTCAAAAAGGGAAGAAAATATTCATGAATATCTTATATCATATGCTTAAATGATAATGAAATTTGAGTTATTGTACTCGTCGCCATGAAGTGCTTCTTGAAAAATAGTATTAGTGGTATGGGACACTAATATGAGTTGAAAGATTTTTTTCAACTGAGCATGAATTGAAGAGGAGAATTTAACTCTAATTTATATTTTTTATATATACCATGAGTCCTTTAAATAAGTTTTGCTAAATATTAAAATGGGGAGATTGTTGACACTAGTGTCATACGATTCTCAGTTTTGATTATTTAGAACAAAACTTTATTTAAAAAATTCATATATTACTAACAACATTTTCAAATGTTTATTCTTAAGTACAACAAGCTTAGTCTACCAAACATCAAGCAGATTGTCTATAATACGATATGCACTCGAAAGAGTGATATGGCATGAAGATTCGACGCAAGAAAGAACATGATTCAAGCTTAATCAATATACAATAACGTCTCAAAGTAACAACTCGAGGAAATGAAAATCAAAAGAAGAACCGAAATGAGGAAAGGAGATATAAGTGTTGTAATTGTATCTAGTGTTGATCTCACAGGGTTAGAAACCATATTCCAACATTTTTCTATTCTCCAGACGTCTCCCCTCTTATTGAGAGACGTTTGACATATCCGTTGAAATTCAAACTGCTCAAACATTCAAAAGGAATATTCAAACATATCAGAAAGAGGACGTCTGTACCAGACGTCCGCCTCATAAATTTTGAATCCCCAGACATTTGGTATAGACGTATGATGAAAAATTTCCAAATTATCACTCACTAGAGATATTTCAGAGACGACACATCAATGTTAGTGATATGTATGCCATAGAGGCCATTACTGTACATACGATGCATATTGTAGTAGATGCTTGGACATATATATGGATGACTTTCTTGCTCGACATGATAGTATGCTATCTGGTTGCACTTTATCTTAACATGTACTCTGATTGTCTCTATGTTATATGTTGATAAAACCCTTAGGATGAGTACTTGACTACCAGGACTATGATGCAGATCATACTAGTGGGGACAGAGTAGTCGCTAAGTACATCCTTCAAATGTTCCAAGTCGTAGGTGTATTGAGACAGGGCGTCGATATACCAGAGTAGACTAGCGTATAGCTTCTCGACCCATATAGATAGGCGATGGATAATCCCATATCCATTTGTGTTTGATATCAAAGATAGTATACGGGTGCTCAGTGGATACTGGGTACAATGGACGGACTCGCCGAGAACTCCTAGATGGTATTATACCTAACGTCAGATAGAAGTTCTCTGGTGACACTGGTACAGGTTAGTCTGTAGACCCGAGATCGCCGTAGAGTCTTGTGTGATTCCCACTGTACTTTGATTTCCACCTTACCACGTTCAAGAGAACAAGCAAAACGACGGCTTTTGGTACAGTCCCGAGTAACATGGAGGCAATAAGCAACAGGAGGGGTTTTCGTCTCTCCCGGTATAGGGAGTTGATGTTGCGCTGTGCTCGATTAGCTATAACAGGAAGTCCTTGGCCAAGACTGCTTCAGAGATATACTGGAAAGTGTTATCGGTAGTTTCTCGACCCGTTATGAGCCTCATATCGACACGACTTATCGAGTTACCAGAGTCTGACGTTTACCACCCCAAGACGAGATATGCGACATATCAGACGAAGAGACCGAACTGTACGGTATTATTACTGATTGGATTCGCAGGAGTGTGAGCAGGCTTGCTTGTTGATCTTCTGATCGCTCAATACCCGGGCTGCCGTTATGTTTAGGATACCACTTGCGGCTTGTGGGTGTTTGATATGATCATCACCTACTGCCGGCGTATTGACGAGTCTTTAGAGTCTTACACAGGGGTTTCCTGGCTCAAGCGAAACGGGGTAGGAGCACATATATGATATGTGTGGGACCGAGATTAATACGATATGTGATACCGTATTCTATTCTCGCGATTTGTGACATGGGTCGGTTATATGCGATATAGCCGGGTTATCGGATCAAGTGTTGATTCGATAAGTTGTTACTTTTGATATTAGTCAGTTATATGTGATATAGCCGTAATATTAAATCAAGAGTTGATTTAATAATTTAATGTATAATTATATATTTGATATATTATATTACATTAACTAATATTAAGCTCACTTATGATTTCTTTTTCTTATTTTATGCACATTGAATATATGTGATATATTTGTGTGTACATGTTATGTGTCATGCTTGATGATACAAGCAACAAAGGTGTGTGTATGACTTACACCATTCTTTGTCTAATTGCTACGGTTTTATTTATTTTGCTAATTACAAATGGTGGCATTTTGTCATGGATGAAAGCTTGTAGAAGCTTATATTGATCTTTGACCAAGTCCACTCTTTTGTTTTGGCTAAGATATTTGTTAACCCAACCAATTAAACCTAGCCATGGTTAACTCTCTACAAAGGTTAATATATGATATTAACTCACCATGGTTGCCATTATCCTTTGGAAAAATAATTCATATGATGAGTTCATTCTTCTTCTACTTCTTCTTCCCCAAAAGCTTTCTAGCTTCAATGGAGGTATGAGAAAATGTGTGAGAAAATCACATCTAAAGTGAGCCCATTTCCTACTTCATTATCCTCTACTACTTGCCATTTAGTATAGGGTGTTTACTTCACTAATTTCATAAATAGTGAGAGATAGCTTGTGTTAGTGTCTCCTCGACGTAGATCATCTTCGGCCTCGAAGTCTTCGAAGCAAGCATGTTCGTTTCTTCATGGGATCCACTTTAGAGTCCGGAGTTCACAATCGCAGCGAAAGGGACTACTACACGGAGCTATTAAAGTAAAGGACCGGTCTACAAAGGTTGTATTCGTTTCTCACTAGACTTGCAAAGTGTTTGCTTTTTATATTCCGTCAATTTCTAGTTAACGATTTTTAGTTACGGTTGGCTAAAACGGCAAATTTTTGAATTTGGCATGGACGATACATCCCAAAACCTTGCTGCCATCTTAGCTAACACTGCAGTAGTATCAGAACCATGCTAGAAATTTATACGGATTTTGTTAAGATTACGAAAACGAAATACTGCGAAACTTGAAACGCCTAAACCTGATCTCTATCGATTTAAAATAATTGTCTAAAATTTTTTTAAACAACTACAGAGTGCTATATGTGATATAACATGAACACTGACAAAACTTGAGGGAGTTTAGAGAATTTTTGGCCAAGCCCCATACCCTTGATCTTGGCCAAATTCCGAGCTCACCCCCTGATTTTTTGCCTGTGTTCTAGTGACTGGGTTTTGGTGTTTCAGGTGAAGTTTGTTTTTGCTAATTTTGCATGTGATGTAATCTTACACTATAAACAATTCAGAGTGTTTCATATTCGTAGTTTTAACGTTGTTTCGGGTTATTCGCATGTTGTCTAGAAAAAGTTAAAAAGTTCGATCGAATGTCAAAAACCCATTTTTCCAAGTTTAACGTATTCGGAAAAACATGCAAGTGATCCTATGAACCCTCTAGAAGAATGAAACCGTAACTCGACTTTTTGGATGGCGGAACCGCAGTCAAACCCTAGGGTTTGTCGTAGTTCCGTGGCGACATGTGTGAGGCTTGGGTTTGCCCTTCTACGGCTGGTGCATAGGTACTGTGGCATATTCTGGGTATTATTAAAACTGTTCTCAAATGTTGAGCTGTCAGGAAATTGTGGGATTTTGATGAATCGATCGAATAGTTTAACGTTTGTCCGGGTATCATGTGATGGGATACAATATTTGGAATGCACAAGTAGTTATGAGATAACTAATTTGAATGTTACAAATCTAGCAATTTAGTCTCATTTGATCGGTTACCACGGGATTTTGATGTGATCAAAAGTCCGTCGCAATCACGTAGCGTACGCGGATACTCCCCGGGTAAACCTAATAGATAGCCAAGCCCCATAGCCCCGCCCAAGTGACTATAAGAGAACCTCGTTGCCAAAAGCATACGTTCGGGTGCTCACGGTAGCGGTGTTCAGCCTTAGTGCACTTCGTCGACGACATAGGGAGTGCGGCCGTCTACTAAAGTTTCCGATGAGCATTCGATCAGGATGTCGGGAATCTTATTGAATTTCCTGACTTTATATTAAAAGGTATTTTTAATATCGAGACAAAAACGCGGGGTTTATAATTGTTAGGCATGTGATGTTTAAGGAATTCATTTGGTTAAGCATGTGATGTCTAAGGTGGTTGCGGATTTCAACTGTTGTAGTTTTACACTTTCTTTTCTGCGACCGTAAGTGTAATATGTGGTGTATCGCCGGTTTCGGTGCTATATGTAAACGAAAATTGGGATACGCATATTTACTTACGTTGATGACATGTGATGTTATGTGTTGCTGGGATATGTTATATTGAATTGTCGTGTTTTGAATAGCCGAGGGTTTTATTTGAGATGAGGGTTTTTATTTTCATTCATGTAAAATTCATTGTATGTAATATTCTTTTATTGGGGCACTTCCTGGTTGAGGATGATGTCACCATTGTATATTATTTACTTTTCCGCATTAGGATAAACCCAAAGCAGGGAGCACAAGTAACCGGGTTCTAGGGTCTAGTGGAAGACCATCTCGAGGAGTCGAGACCGGGCCTCCTAACACTAGAATTGGTAGGGTTGCTTTCCGCTCTCGTAGGGGTCTAGGGGTGTGGGATTGGCTATTCTTCACGACCGTGGAATCCGTGTTTTATACAGGCTTAATTTAAATCACGGAAATCCTAGTGTATCTAATATCTCATATGTTTTATTCGGCTGCGATATCTGTGTTGTGATCATTTGATATATTGATGAGATGAATACAGGATATAGTATATAAGATATATTATATAGACGTTGCTTATGTTTTACACCCGCGCTAGCCATGCCCTGCTCTGCCGTTAGTTACCTAACCTAACGGTGCACGAGGGGACATCGCGGCGAATGCGGATGGTATAAGCGTACGTTTTATTTATCTGTGATGTTTAGGTAACTTAAATGATGAGACTTCATTAATGAGATTAATGAAATAAAAGAAACCTAAAGATATTGTATAAACTTGTTTTAAAAACTGGTAGCTCTAGTTATTGCTTTGCAATGCGGTATTCTTTGTCGAATATCCAGCTCCTTATTCGATAAGGAAAGAACCGAGATCCCTTCAGCGGGAGTGACCTCTTTTTCGAAACTAGTAGATGCCACAACTCTCGGTTTGTCTTTTGATTGCTTTTATAGTTTTTTCTTTGCACAGTGGTATTTGTGAAATATCCTGCACCTTATTCGATAAGGAAAGAGCCGAGATCCCTTCACCTGGAGTGAACTCTTTAGCAAAACTAGTAAAAGCCTAAAAAACACTCCTTTTCAAAAATTACTCGATTCTACGACGATATCAAGTTCATTAAGCAAAAGGTTTTCTTAAAAACCTATCGCAGCCCTCCGTCATTTCAGATAAGTACTTCATAGTATTCGTGCTATGTTTGCTGGTTTTCGTTAAGGCGTAGTGTGCGGTAGCTATTTATGCTTATCTGCATAAGCATATGATGCGATTGAGTTAGGGTAGTCGTGCGACTTTGTTGGCTTTCGTCAAGGGTCGTGCGGGTGGGTTTAATTCAATCAGGAAATGTACGGGTTGAACTTGACTAGTAGCCTATAGTTTGTTGGCTTTCGTCAAGGTCATAGGATGCTAGGGGCAAAATATTATCGCGGATTTCAAACGTTGAAATTTGGAATGAGATTGCAAACCTTCTATGAGATAGTTGGATCCCGATACCCACTGCGGGTAAGAGTTACTCCTCGGAGAGTTTTACACATTACAATTAGCCGATCAAGTAGGTGTCTAGGAAGGTATTAACGGTGAAGGGTTCCTAGACACACTCAAGAGGTTCCACAAGGCATCAACCATGCCAAATTCAAAAATTTATGAGCCGAGAAACCTTAATGAAGATCGTTAACTAGAGATTAGGCGAAAAGAAAGCAAGCAAATTACTTTGCTACTGAGTGAAAGAGACTACAACTTTTGTAGATCCGGTCCACCACTTCTTTAGCTCCGTGTTGATGTCGCTCCGCTGCGATCATCGGAATCCCGGACTCTAGCGTCGGTTTCATCCGAGAAATGGGCAGGCTAGGTCGTTGACTTCGATGTCGAAGATGATCTACGTCGAGGCGACTCAAACTCAAGCTCCATCTTCACTAGGTCACGAAACTTGTGAAGATAACACACTCTACTACATGGAAAGTGGTAGAGGATGAAGAAATAGGAAGTGGGTTCACTTTGGATTTGGATTTCTCACTTGAATTCATCACTTGGAATTTTTCTAGCAAGGTTTTCTTCTCTTCATCAAGAAGAAGAAGAAGAAAGAAAAGAATGAATTAATTTCAAAATAGAAAATCAAGTGATGTTTATCATTTAGCAACCATGGGTGAGTGTAACTAATGTAGAGAATAAACTAAGGTTTAGGTAAATGGTTAGGTTAAGGAATAAAAACAAAATGGTTTAGACTTTTCAAAGATGCTAGAAAACAACATGAAGCTTCTAGCAAAGAAAAGAAAGAAACCATTATGTTTTTATAAAATAAATAAAGAAAACAAAAACCTAACCATTAACTAAATAAAGGTGTAAGTCACACACCCACCCATGTTTGCATGTATCATCAAACATGATACAAACTAGTGCACAAAAATATATCACATATACAACTTGTGCATAATCTAGTGAGAAAAATAATCTTAAGTGAACCAATACTAGTTAATGTAAAATAATATATCAAATATATAATTATACATTAAATCATTAAATCAACACTTGATTTAATAATCCGGTCATATTGCATATAACCGACTAATATCAATAGTAACAACTTATCGAATCAACACTTGATCCGATAACCCGGCTATATCGCATATAACCGATCAATGTCACAAATCGCGAAAATCGAATACAGTATCACATACTGGTATTATTCTCGGTCCCGCACATATCTCATATGCGCTCCTATTTCGTTTCGCTTGAGCCAGGAAACCTCTGTGTAGAACTCTAAAGACTCGTCAATACGCCGGCAGTAGGTGATGATCATATCAAACACCCACAAGCTGCAAGCGGTCTGCCAAACGTAACGGCCACCCGGGTATTGAGCGATCAGAAGATCAACGAGCAAGCCCGCTCACACTCCTGTGAATCCAACCAGTAACACTTACCGTACAGTCCGGTCTCGTTGTCTGATATGTCGCATATCTTGCCCAGGGGTGGTAAACGTCAGACCCCAGTAGCACGATAAGTCGTGTCGATATGAGATCTATAACAGTTTGAGAAACTACTGGTAACACTTACCAGTAAATCTCAGCAACCCTGGCCAGGGATTTCCGGTTATAGCCAATCGAACACGGCGCAACATCAACTCCCTATACCGGGAGAGATGAATCCCCTCCTATCGCTCATTGCCTCCATGTGAATCAGGACTGTACCCAAAAACCACCGTTTTGCACGCCCTCTTGGACGTGGTAAGGTGGAAATCAAAGCACAGTGGGAATCACACAAGACTCTATGACGATCTCGGGTCTACAGACTAACCTGTACCAGTGTCACCAGAGAACTGCCATCTGACGTAAGGTATAATACCATCTGGGAGTTCTCGGCGAGTCCGTCCAGTGTACCCAGTCTGTATGGGTCAAGAAGGTATACGCTAGTCTACTCTGGTATATCGATGCCCCGTCTCGATACACCCACGACTAGGGACCTTGAAGGATGTACTTATGGACTACCATGTCCCCACTAGTATGATCCGCATCATAGTCCAGGTAGTCAAGTACATATTCTAAGGGCTTTACCAACATGTAACAGAGAGACAATCAGTGTACACGTTAAGGTAAAGAGCAACCAGATAGCATACTATCATGTCGAGCAAGAAAGTCCTCCCTATATATGTCCAAGCATCCACTACAATATACATCCAATATATAGTAATGGCCTCTAGGGCATACATATAACTAACAATCTCCCACTTGCACTAGGGCCATCTTATAGCAGTGGTTGTAGTATATCATACTCAACTATCCCATAATAGTCTCTCTCTGGGAAAAAGCCTTTGTGAGTGGTGTTCAGACTATAATATTGCATTTATCATTCCCCTATTCTTATCCTTTTTATAAATAAACAGGTACTCTTGACGCACGTTTGTTGCATATTACAGGATACAGGTTTCTGGAGCAAATTCAGTGAAAAAGACACAAAACAACAGAAAAGGGACTTTTGACCAACTATTAGACGGATCCTAGTCTAGCCTAGATGAAGAACAATGCAAGGTCCAAAATGTTAATGCAAACGGTCAAAAGATACTTACAAGTGTTCACTGAAACATCTGGAGGAAAACCAGAAGCTCAAAAGAGAAAATTATTGAAGAAACAGAAGCCCACAGAGCCACTGAACCAAGCCCAAACTTTTGGCAGCCCAAGACCACCAAAGGGCCGCGGATCCGCGGCCCAAGCCATCAAATGCCGCGGATCCGCGGCCTTACAGAGAGCTTGTCGGTGGAAATTTGATGCGTCGGCGCGTCGGTGCAGATGTTAGGATTTTACGTGGGCAAATCTGTAATTTTGCATGTGCGAGAGTCTGTAGCCCTAGGTTTCCTATTTTCCAATAAATTGTAATTTTAGATCTGTAAAACCCTATGCCTCTTTTCAATAAATAAAATTCAGAAATTCTGGAAGTGACATTCAGATCTGTTCTTTATCGCTTGGAGGGAGCCATCACCATTAGTAAGTGTTTTTCTTTTATTCTTTTAATGTTATTTCATCCCCTAATGAGCGAGTAGTCTCCTCGCTTGTTAGGGTTAGCCTTAGGGAAAGGGTTGAGAGATGAGATCTCTCACCCCTTTCAATGTCATATTAAACTAACCCATTAAGAACTCCATGCATGCGCGCACAACCGCTTCCTGCGGCACCCTACCCCTCGAGGTAACGGTGAACCGCAGTATAAAGGGCCGGTTGCGCACGTTTTCCATGGGGGTTAGGGTAATTAACGCTAAAGGAAGGATACGAATCTAGAGGAAGAAAACATCTTCCCAAAAGAGTCGTACCCGCTTTATCGATAATTACTATAACACCTAATGGATCTAAAATACGGCATTGAAAGCGGTGAGGAAACATCAATCTCCAAAACTTCCTCTAAGCCTAACCCTAGGAAGAATTTAAATTAGATTAATTAAGTTTTAGATCTAGATTTTTATAAAACCAAAACGACAAATAGAATCAACTCGTTAAGACACACTAAAGGAATTTACCCGTCTCTGTGGATCGACCCGCACTCACCGGCTAGCTGCGAAGCGACGCCGTTTCTGATTGCGGTAAATTACAGTTTTTCTCTATAATCAAATGGCGCCGTTGCCGGGGACGGCGTAATCTTTCTTTTTGTGAATTTTCGGGTTGATATAAAATTTAAAAATTATAAAAATCTGAAAATATAAAAAAAAAATAAAAAAAATATCAAATTTGATCTGTTTGAAGGGTGTATATTTTTGGATCTTGCAGGAACAGCGAAGAATCACGGATCTGGAATTTTACAGAGGGCAAATAAAAATTTGGAGCATAGGAACAGAGAGCAATTGTAATTACAGAACAGTGAAAAAATTTCCAGAGCGCGATCCCACCAGAACGCCGCGCTTCCGCCGCATTAGGGGCCTACCGCCGCGCATCCGCGCTCTCTGTGCCACGTAAGCGCACGAATTTTCTCTGGTTTGATTTCTCTCTCTCTCCTCTGCAATCTCCCATATATCTCTCTGTAAAAAGTTTTCTGCAGGATTTCTTTGCGCAAAAATCTTCTTCCCCCTTCTAAATAACAGATCTCTGCAGGTTTCTTTGCGCCGCGCTAAAAAATTCTGATTGCAAGTGAAATTTTATTTGTTTTGCATAATTTAACCGGATTCTAAGGGGCTATTTGACCAAACTCAGATTGGGTGGGGATTTCATCACCCTTCCCAGGACCCCAGAAAACACCTAAGCATTTTGCATCGGCCACTTTTAATTAAAAAAGATTAGACTCAGACCTAAGGACAGCGAGCTCAATAGGAAAAGGACTAGGGTAGGCATCGGCCGTTTACCCTAACCGACATTGCGGTGTCTAGGCTAGTGGTTTTTAATTAGGCCCACTGTAGTGGTGGTTCCTTCCCACTTACCTGGCCGTATTTGTCCGTGAAGAGGCGGTTTGAGGTCTATTTCTAGCCTTAGTTAGGAGCTGTCTAGTAGACCTAGGCAACCCTAGATCTAGATCTGATTGTGCATGTGTGGTTGATTCAGTTGTGTCACGAGTCCATTTTCAAAAACCCCCTTGCAAAACTCACAAATAAAAAAAAATAAAGAAAAATCTTTTCAAAAACTTGCAACTTGCCGCTAAAGAAAACTTGCAAACCACTTCCACCACTTCTTCTCACTGACGTTATCTTACACCCACATTATGTTTTTTTCTTTTTTCTGACTGCACTACCCTTTAGTGTATGTCATTTTGGACTAGGGATACTAACGCCCGATTAGTCCGTGTTTCGTTGGTACCGACCAACGAACCCTTCGGCGAACCCTTCGGCGAAATTCCCTCCATTTCCTTACCTCCACCTTTAAATTCTTCTTTCGAAGGTATGTCGGGATTCAACCCCAACGATACCTTAACGACGGGAATGATTCCACCTCCGCCAGGTGCGAATAACCCGAATCTTCCGCCTGTTGTAGCGCCCGCACGAGTTGCGCTCCAGGATCTCTTCTACTCCGTCCGCACTTCTTTACCTACATGTCTGTCACCCCCACCGGCAAATGGGGATAATTTTGAAATAAAACCACACTTCATCAATATGCTACCTAAGTTTCATGGTTTGGAATCCGAAGATGCATATATTTTCATTAATAAATTCCAAAACGTTTGCGCCATGATGAAGACAACCCAATTAAGTGATGACGCAATAAGGCTAAGGGTCATTCCTTTCACCTTATGTGACCTAGCCGAAAAGTGGCTATACAGCACCGCATCACATTCCATTAGAAATTGGGACGAGTTTGTGAGAGCTTTTCTGAAAAAGTTCTATCCTCACCACAAAACTGCTAGAATCCGAAACGAGATTATACAATTTTCACAGCTTCCTTCCGAACCATTTTGGAAGTGCTTCGAGAGATTTAAAGACCTACTTGTTCAATGCCCTCATCATGGGATAGAAAATTGGCAACTTTGCCAAACTTTATACGAGGGATTGAACGCAGCAACGAAGCAGTTGCTAGAAACAATATGTCAAGGTCATTTTCTCTCCAAGTCTAGCGACGAAGCTTGGCAGTTTCTTGAGGACCTAAGTGAGCAAACAATTCAGTGGGAAAGTACCAAGACCACATCATCTTCTTCAATTGGTCAATCTAGGGCAGGCATACATCAAATAGATATGTCGATAGCTATGAAGGCCGAGATGGCCTCACTTATGAAAAAGCTAGAAGCCATTGAGACAAAAATCTCATCGTCTTCTCCTGCCCCTACTCTACCCACACGAACTGTTTGTGCTTGTTGTTCGAACCCATCGCATTTAACCGAAGAGTGTCCTTATAATGCACCTATTCAAGGACAGGATCAAATCAATGCTGCATTTCAGCAACGACAAAGAAATGATCTTTACTCTTTGACATACAATCAGGGGTGGAGGAGTCACCCGAATTTCGCTTGGAACCAAAATCAACAAGTCCAAGGGAACAATAATTTTCAAAGACCTCCTCCACAACAACAACAAGCACCCTTACAAACTCAAAACCAGCAACCTTTCCAACAACAACCTTATACAAATCAAACGAACAATTTAGTTCAACCAAATGATGATAAGGTTAGCTCGCTCGAGAAAAGTCTTGAAGCATTTCTCAAGCAAACTACAGAATCCGCAGCAAGACTTGAAAGTTATATGCACTCTTTAATGAATAACAATGCCTCACACGATCAAAGTATCAAATCTATTGAGGCACAAATTGCACAATTAACTGCTGCGTTGAGCGAGAGAGAAAAGGGAAAGCTTCCATCTCAACCCTTGCCCAATCCCGGTCACGCACAAAACGCATATCACAATCACAATGTAAATGCGGTGACCACGTTGAGATCCGGAAGAGAGTTGCAAAATAATGTGGAAACTAGTGATGACATCCCCGCCGGTGGTTCTTCTTCCCCTTCTTCATTTTCTTCACTTCCTTCTTCACCTTTTTCTTTAGAGCCTATTCTCCACCCTTCACACGGCTCTACTTCTTCTAGCTCTAACGGACCCACTTCTCACAACACGAACACATCTACACCGGGATCTGTTCCTAATCCACAGTCTGCTCCACAAACATTTGACTCAACTAATTTTCAAAATGCACCATTTCCAAACAGGTTGAGTCCTAATAAACCAAATACACAAGTGGAAAAGATTGTGGAGATATTTAAGCAGGTTAGCATAAATATACCTCTCTTGGATGCTATCCAACAAGTCCCTTCATACGCGAAAATCTTAAAGGGATTATGCACTTCAAAGAGAAAAGCATCTCAAGTACCCAAGAAAGTGCTAGTGGCTAGTGCAGTGAGCAATGCTATTAACCACCATCAAAACTTACCCCAAAAGCGAAAGGACCCCGGCAGTCCTACGATTTCCATTACAATTGGGGATAAGAAAATTAATCGAGCACTTTTAGATCTTGGGTCTAGTGTTAACCTGATTCCTTACTCCGTGTACGAACAATTAGGGGTTGGAGAGTTGAAACCCACTCGTTGCACTCTCCAAATGGCTGACCGATCAATCACCCATCCAAGGGGTCAGCTAGAGGATGTGTTGATCAAAGTCGGGGAGTTCATATTTCCCGTTGATTTTATCGTTATGGATACACAACCTGTTGCTAACCCAATAAACCAAATTCCGGTGATTCTTGGTCGACCATTTTTGGCCACTTCCAATGCCGTAATAAATTGTCGCAATGGCTCCATGACCCTATCCTTCGGAAAGAGGTCTAGTGAGTTCAATATTTATAAGATGGGAAGTCTGCCCCCTGTGCCTAAAACTAGTACACGAGAAGTTTGCTCTATTCACGAAATCAGGCAGGAGGACTGCGAACTTGAAAGGTTTCTATTTGATGAAAACAGTTTTGACGCCACTAGTGCGTCCCTCCTTGAGCCTACCACCGTTGACACAACCGATATTGATTATGAATGTTTTAATTTTTCGGATGACGACGACTCACAGCCCGAATATGAGTCGTTTGAATTTTTGGATGAGTCAGTCGAACCATCCGAATCGGTTGTTTGCAGTGATTTCGAACCTGTGTTAGAGTCCTTTAAGTTCGAGGAAGATTCCGCAATGATTCTTTCGCCTCCGAAACTCGAACTAATGTCCTTACCGCCTCACCTTAAATATGCTTACATAGGTGAGAATGAGACTTTTCCCATTATCATATCAGCCTCTCTAGCCTTCCAG
The DNA here is from genome assembly GCA_030015575.1 of Agapanthus africanus. Taxonomy (NCBI): domain Eukaryota; kingdom Viridiplantae; phylum Streptophyta; class Magnoliopsida; order Asparagales; family Amaryllidaceae; genus Agapanthus; species Agapanthus africanus. The sequence continues at coordinate 631,582,846 of CM057342.1, forward strand.
CAAGAGAACGCTATTTTAAAAGTCTTACAAGATAGGCGGCAGGTTTCCAGTTGGACTAGGGCAGACATCGAGGAGATAAGTTTCCTCATAAGTGAATATCATACACAATTGATGGATGATGCCATGTCAATAGAGGACCCACGGGAACATCTTGGGGGTATTGTGGTGAGTCAACTTCCTCCCTTAGAAGTTGAAATACCCCCATTTCTTTTAATAAGGTACGAGAATGCCAACACTCCACTGATTGCTGATCATTTACATTCTCGTTTCGATGCATCACCATCACCTGTATATTTACCTCCACACCTCCCATACCACTACTTCTATCTTCCCCAATTCTTTGCGGACCACCACAACTTATTTTTCCACCAACCAATATTCTTTACTGATAAATTTTTCAACTGGTTGGTGTTAACTTTTGGCCTAGGCAAAGTTTGGCAGTATTGTCTAACATAGTTTAATTGAAGTTTGGGGGAGGGTCTTTTTGTATATATTTTTGTTTTTCTTAACAATAAAAAAAAAACTATAAATAAATAAACAGGGGAGTATCGGTATTCTTGACCCTCTTGGTTTAGCATGACAGTGAGGACACTGTCAAGTTCAAGTTTGGGGGTATGCTCGGTTTGTCTTCTTCCTTCGCATTCATTTGTACATATTTTTGCATTTGCATATTTATTTGAAAACCCATAAAAATTTGAAAAATTTCAAAAAAAATTACAAAAATAAATGTATTCGATTTTGGCTAATTGACTTTAGTTTGACAAATAGGTCAACTAGCTAGGAACAACTAGATCTTAGACTTAGTAAGTTGAAAACCCTAAAAATAACCTTCCTTAAAGTTTAACGGTAGAAAGTATATGCCTTGTAGTTTATTTAGAAATAGGCAAATTTTGGGTTCACTTCTTGGACTAAGTCGAAATGAGGGAAGAGTATTGATGTTCTTATTAGAGTATAAGTTTGAAAAATAGTTCCTAGCTTAAGTCTAGATTCTGAAAATGTATACCCTACAATTTGCACATTCACGCACCTTGAAACTTGGAATAGTAGAAGAGACCTTGAAATGCTCTTGTCTAAAGTCCTTAGTACGAAGAAAATAAAAGAAAAAGTGTGAATAAAGAATAAAAAAAAATGGACACTGGTTTTTGTGATTACTTAAGGCTGCAAAAATAGAAAAATATTTAGCGAGGGTGCTTCATCACCTAGTGCCTTAGACCAACTGGTTTGGGAGTCACTGCTAAAGCCTTAGGTGTTGCAAGGACTAGGAAGTACGCTTTAAAGTGCAAACGCATTTTGTAATCGGTCGTTGGTACCTCAAGAAGTATTAACGGTCGCATGGAGGATGTGTAAGCAAATTTCATTCACCAACTAATTAGTACTTTGGAAAATGGACAAGGGCATGATTGCTTGAATTGAATTTCCAAGTGTAGGGGTGATCTATACACACACGTAGGGGTATGTGATTGGAATTTAGATAAGAGAGAGGAATGAAAGATAAAATTTATATCTTTAATGGAGTTGATAGAAAATTCCTAAGTTAAGATGAAACCCTAGAAGGAAAACTTGAAAGATGCCGAAAGCTAAGTAGGTCTACATAACATATATAATCTTAAGTTAAATAATGAGGAAGTGTGAAGAATATGGGTGGATGATTTACAAGTGGAAGATAATAGAATTCCCTGTTAGAAGACCTAAATGAAGAACAAAAGTCAGTGGGCCGAGTTGATAGGATTTTGTGGGTGTAATCCGCTGAAAACCCTCAGGAGACAACACTCCTCCTACTAGGGACACCTAGAGGTTTAACGGCTTGTTGCACGTGCTCAGTGCAATCGCGTTTCCCTGCGAAAGTGCGGTTAGGATTTTAGTGAATAAAATAATAAGTTTGCTCGAGGACGAGAAAAAGGTAAGTTTGGGGGTATTTGTTCAGACTATAATATTGCATTTATCATTCCCCTATTCTTATCCTTTTTATAAATAAACAGGTACTCTTGACGCACGTTTGTTGCATATTACAGGATACAGGTTTCTGGAGCAAATACAGTGAAAAAGACACAAAACAACAAAAAAGGGACTTTTGACCAACTATTAGACGGATCCTAGTCTAGCCTAGATGAAGAACAATGCAAGGTCCAAAATGTTAATGCAAACGGTCAAAAGATACTTACAAGTGTTCACTGAAACATCTGGAGGAAAACCAGAAGCTCAAAAGAGAAAATTAGTGAAGAAACAGAAGCCCACAGAGCCACTGAACCAAGCCTAAACTTTTGGCAGCCCAAGACCACCAAAGGGCCGCGGATCCGCGGCCCAAGCCATCAAATGCCGCAGATCCGCGGCCTTACAGAGAGCTTGTCGGTGGAAATTTGATGCGTCGGCGCGTCGGTGCAGATGTTAGGATTTTACGTGGGCAAATCTGTAATTTTGCATGTGCGAGAGTCTGTAGCCCTAGGTTTCCTATTTTCCAATAAATTGTAATTTTAGATCTGTAAAACCCTATGCCTCTTTTCAATAAATAAAATTCCGAAATTTTGGAAGTGACATTCAGATCTGTTCTTTATCGCTTGGAGGGAGCCATCACCATTAGTAAGTGTTTTTCTTTTATTCTTTTAATGTTATTTCATCCCCTAAAGAGCGAGTAGTCTCCTCGCTTGTTAGGGTTAGCCTTAGGGAAAGGGTTGAGAGATGAGATCTCTCACCCCTTTCAATGTCATATTAAACTAACCCATTAAGAACTCCATGCATGCGCGCACAACCGCTCCCTGCGGCACCCTACCCCTCGAGGTAACGGTGAACCGCAGTATAAAGGGCCGGTTGCGCGCGTTTTCTATGGGGGTTAGGGTAATTAACGCTAAAGGAAGGATACGAATCTAGAGGAAGAAAACATCTTCCCAAAAGAGTCGTACCCGCTTTATTGATAATTACTATAACACCTAATGGATCTAAAATACGGCATTGAAAGCGGTGAGAAAACATCAATCTCCAAAACTTCCTCTAAGCCTAACCCTAGCAAGAATTTAAATTAGATTAATTAAGTTTTAGATCTAGATTTTTATAAAACCAAAACGACAAATAGAATCAACTCGTTAAGACACACTAAAGGAATTTACCCGTCTCTGTGGATCGACCCGCACTCACCGGCTAGCTGCGAAGCGACGCCGTTTCTGATTGCGGTAAATTACAGTTTTTCTCTATAATCAAGTGGATCCGCCGTGTTGTCCTCTGAGTCTACTCTCCTGACCTCGATCTTTCTGGAGATCAACCATCTCCATGATCAGGTGATACTGCCTAAGAATTATATCTGGATTTCTGATGGGACGGGCGTTCCTTGGCCAAAGCCGCAACTCCATTGTCACACAATGGTAGGAACAAAGTTCATCTCATGAACTTATATATATATCCAGACTGCCTCTTTGGTAGCATCCATGGTAACGATGTATCTTGACTTTAATCGTCTAGTAAGTCACGGTATTTTGCTTGGAACTCTTCCAATACACCGTCCCTCCACTGAGGGTAAAGACAATGCCTGCGACTGACATTCAGTCGTTCTTATCACCCTAGAACCTTTCCAGTGATTCTCCCCAGGATCGATTGATACCAACTCACTACAACTAGTGAGAATCCTAACATCCAATTAGATCTATGTCATAGATCCAAATCCCAGGATTTAGGAGGTATCATTTTGATCCTATCTGGAGAATCCTTGTGATAAGCGGAGATTGACTGAGCGTAGCATAGGAAACTCCTTCCCTATCGAGAGTATGTCATCCACGTACTCTACGAGGATCACCACCATACTCCCTACTACCTTTTTGTATATACAAGGTTCATCTACCATTTTGATGAAGTCAAACTCTTTGAGTATCACATCAAAATAGATGTTCCAACTCCGCGATGCCTGCTCATCCTATAAAGCACCTTGCACACGTTTCCACTGCTCCCACTGTCTACGAAGCCCTCTGGCTGTGTACTTAAGGACGTTCTCTTCCAAATCATCATTTAGAAAAGCAATCATGACACCCAACCACCAGATATCGTAGTCATGGTATGTAGCCATGGCAAGTAGGATCTGGATGGACTTAAGCATAGATACTTAGAAAAGGTTTCATCATAATCCATACCTGGTTAATGATGCAAAGCTTTAACAAGTCTAGCTTTGAAAGTCTCAACCTTTCCATGTACACCAAGTAATCTTCTCAAGATATACTTGCTCTTGATGGGGATTTAACCCTTCAGATAAAGCAACCAAAGTCCATACTTTGTTGGTGTATAAGGATTCCATCTCAGATCGCTAAGCATCCAGCCATTCTTACAGAGTCCCACTCCTGATGGCCAGCTCGAAACTAGTTCGGTCATCATCTCATGATGCAATCCTCGCTCCCACTGTCATCGAGAAACCGAAGTATCTCTCAGGCGGATGAGGAACCCTACCAGATCGGCGGAGAGGCTGAGGTTCGTCGGGGACTATTGGGTTCTGTCAAATCATCAGCTGCAATTTTGTATAGCTGGAACCTTTCCAGTTCTACAGAACTGACCTTGCCTCGATCTTGTCCGGATTTTGCTTTTGACATAGGCCGGACAATCCCAAATCTTAACTTACTTAAGAGATAGGCTCTTCCCATACCATATCTCATATGGAGTGGTAGGCACAGATTTGATTCGAACCCAATTTAATAGGTATGCAGCTTCTGAAGTGCACAACCCCAAAAAGGAAACAGGTAACTCAGCAGTACTCATCATAGAGCGCACCTTATCATATAGGGTGTGATTGCTCCGCCCCGATACACCGACATGCTGTGGTGTATTCGGAGAAGTAATGCTGAGAGAGAATCTCATTCTCCTTTAGAATAGTCCAGAAATTCCGTGATCAAGTATTCTCCTCTCTGATCACATCAAAGGACATAATACTTATACCCGTATTTTGGTTCTCTACTTCTAATTTATATTCTGTGAATATCTCAAAAGTTTCGGACTTGTGTTTCAACAGGAACATATGACTGAATCTTGAGAGATCATCATAGAATGTAATGAAGTACAAAGAGTCGGTCCTGGCATGTGTAGACAGGGGACCTTACATACATCATCATGTATTAATCCCAAAAGTTTACTAACTCTTTCTCTATTTCCAATAAACAGAGCTGTGGTCATCTTATCTCTGTGACATGACCAGCAAGTTTCACAAGATGTAAATTCAAACTAATTTAAATATGCATCTATATGTAACTTCAGCTAGTCGGGTCGCATTAATATGACCTAGTCTACAATGCCTCAAGAAGGATTCGTTCATTTCTGAACTTTTCCTCTTGTGTGTGTTCTGTATACTAAGAACTGTAGTTTGATTTAGAACGTCAATGCTTTTAGATAACGTGCCAGAACCGATCAACTCTTGATATAGGAAATGTTCAAAACATTATCCAACAATACAAAACTATATCCTTTCTTTACTAATAAAGAGACTGATATGATTTTGTATATCAGGTTCGGTATCAAATAACATTCGTTCAGAATCAATGTATTCTGTAATACAGGGTGACAGTGACCAACAGACTTGGCTGCAACACTTGCACCGTTTTCTGTCTCATGAAACTTATCACCCGTTCTTAGTTCTCTACCTTTCTGTAGCCCATGTAACAGATTACATATGCGGGATCCTGATCCGGTATCTCATACCCAAGACTAAAGGATACTGAGAAACAGTTCTATGTAATGAACACACCCGAAGATGATGCATCAGCATGCACTTTTTTCGTTTGGGCGGCACGGGAAATCTGGTATTCCCCAATTTCCTGCTCTGTCTTATAATAATTGTATGTTGGAGCGGGACCAACGTTCCCCAGCTCAGTATAACAAGCGGGTTCGGTCAATACATCCATATTATTATCTTGATTAAGGCGTGACATGGTCGCTACCTGGAGAGAGAGAGAAGAAAACACTCTGCGTGCGCTCTTGCAAGATCAGATTGGTTATTATTTTATCTAATCAGGATGGCTCCCACTGTTTTTATCAAATCTTCCTTCAAACCCTAAAAGGAAAGACTAGCCGGGATTAATTACACGCTACAAGTTCGCCAATCTTTCAGCCAGACCAGTGTCGATACTTTGAGGGAGGTGCCCCGTGCTTTCGCACGGACCTAATTAATGTAAACCTCGTTTTCCCAGAGGCGTAACCCCGTTAACACCTTTCTAGACACCTACTTGATCGGCTAATTGTAATGTGTAAAACTCTCCCAGGAGTAACTCTTACTCGCAACGGGTATCGGGATCCAACTATCTCATAGAAGGTATGCAATCTCATTGTAAATTTCAACACTTGAAATTCCCGATAATATTTTACCCCTAGCGTTCTATGACCTTGACGAATGCCAAACTACCCATAGTCCGCTAGTCAAGTTCAACCCGTACATTTTCTGATTGAATTAAACCCACCCGCACGACCCTTGACGAATGCCAAACAACGTCGTACGAATACCCTAATCCAATCTGCATCATATGCATAAGCAGATAAATACTAGTTAGCTACCGCACACTACGCCTTGACGAATGCCAAACTACCGCAGCACGAATACTAAGTAGTACTTATCTGAAATGACGGAGGGCTACGACGGGTTTTTAAGGAAACCCTTTGCGTAATGAACTTGATATCGTTGTAGAATCGAGTGATTTTAAAATGGAGTGTTTTTTAGGCTTTTCTAGTATTGCTAAAGGGGTCACTCCCGGTGAAGGGATCGTCGGCCCTTTACTCGTCGAATGAGGAGCGGGATATATCATATATATCACTGTGCAAAGCAGAAACTGTAGAAGTAATCAAAAGACAAACCGAATGTGTAGCATCTGCCAGTTATTGCTAAAGGGGTCACTCCCGGTGAAGGGATCTCGGCCCTTTCCTCATCGAATAAGGTGCAGGATGTTCTACAAGGAACACCGCGATGCAAAGCAAGAACTGTAGCTACCTGTTTTTATTTTTGAAATTCGATTCCACAACATCTTTTAGGTTTATTTTCTTTCATGAATCTTATTAATGAATTTCCCATCATTTAAGTCCACCTAAACATCACAGATAAATACGACGTACACTTATACCATCCGCATTCGCCTCGATGTCCCCTCGTGCACCGTTAGGTTAGGTAACTAACGGCAGAGCGGGGCAGGGCTAGCACTGGTGTAAAACATAAGCAACATCTATATAATATATCATATACACTATATACAGTATCAATCACAGAACATCAAATGATCACATCACAGATATCGCAGCAGAAGAAACATATGAAATATTGGATATACTAGGACGTCCGTGTTTTATTTTGAGCCTCTATAAAACACGGATTCCACGGTCGCGATGAATAGCCAAACCCACACCCTTAGACCCTTACGAGAGCGGCAAGCAACCCTACCAATTCTAGAGTCAGGAGACCCGGACTCGACTCCTCGAGTTGGTCTCCCTCTGGACACTAGAACCCGGTTACTTGTGCTCCCCTCCTTGGGTCTATCCTAGTGCGGAAAAGAAATAATATACATCAACGGTGACATCTTCCGCAATCTGGAAGTGCCCCAATAAAAGAATATTACATACAAGTTTTTACATGAATGAAAATGAAAAACACTAATCTCACATAAAACCCCCCGGCTATTCAAACACGACAATCCAATATAATATATCCAGCAATACATAACATCACATGTCATCTACGTAAGTAAATATGCGCATCCCAATTGTCATTGACATATAGCAACGAAACCAACGATATCACATATTACACTTACGGTCGCAGAAAAGAAAGTGTAAAACTACAACAGTTGGAATCCGCAACCTCATTAGACATCGCATGCTTAACCAAATGAATTCCTTAGACATCGCATGCCTAACAATTATAAACCCCACATTTTAGTCTCAAAATCGAAAACTCTTTTCAACATCAAGTCGGGCAATTCAACAAGATTCCCGACATCCTGATCGAATGCTCGTCGCAAACTTTAGTAAACGGCCGCACCCCCGGATGCCGTCGACGAAGTGCACCAAGGCGGAACACCGTTGCCGCGAGCACCCGAACGGATGCTTTCGGCGACGGGGTTCTCCTACAGTCACTTGGTCGGGGCTATGGGGTGTAGCTGCCTATTAAGTTTACCCGGCGAGTACTCGCGTACGCTACGCGATTGCGACGGACTTTTGATCACATCAAAATCCCGTGGCAACCGATCAAGTGAGACTAAACTGCTAGATTTATAACATTCATTCAGTTATCTCATAACTACTTGAGGATTCCAAATATTGTATCACATTCCAGATAAATAGAAAATGTTAAACTTTCCGATCGAACAATCAAACACCCAAGTTTTCCCAAAGAGTTCAACACTTGAAATAAGTTTAAAAACATCCATTTCATGCCACAGTACCAACGGTCCAGCCGTAGAAGGGTCAAGCCAACGCCTCACATGTGGCACGCCGTACTACCCTAAACCCTAATGTTCATAAGGCAGTTCAAGACGGTCACATAATCGAGTTAAGGTTTGTTGTCTTCTAGAGGGTCCATCGCATTACTTGCACTACTTAGAACGTTCTCAAACTACGGAAAAATCCAACACTTGGAAATTTCCCGGAAGGGGAAAAATTGGGTATTTATATCCGGTCGAACTTTTTAACATGTTCTTAATTTACCCGGAAAAGCACATAGACGCAGTTAAAGTTTCCGATCGAATAATCGAGCCCCCAATACAACCCAGAAAACTCAACTCTTGAGTATAGATTAAAAATACCCAGAAAACAGAGGAAACTCAAAAGTACATTACTGTGCAAAATTCAAAAAATAATGTGACTGTATGGCCGCGGAACCGCCGCACGAGCCATGCTCGTGCCGCGGTTCCGCGGCGCTTTAGTCGACTCAAGCGCACGTTTTGCACAGTAACTCTTAGAAAACCCTGCTTATTTTTCTGCATATTTTTAATTCACAAAATTCCACAGTTTTGAAAAAAGTACAGAGAAAGGTTTTGGATTAGGGTTTCGGGTTCGATCGGACTTCTAACTTCGTCTACACTTCGCCTAAAGCTCTAGCTAGGCTCTGATACCACTGAAGGGTTCCTAGACACACTCAAGAGGTTCCACAAGTCATCAACCATGCCAAATTCAAAAATTTATGAGCCGAGAAACCCTAATGAAGATCGTTAACCAGAGATTAGGCGAAAAGAAAGCAAGCAAACTACTTTGCTACTGAGTGAAAGAAGATCCGGTCTTCCACTTCTCTAGCTCCGTGTTGACGTCCCTCCACTGCGATCATCGGAATCCCAGACTCTATCGTCAGTTTCATTGGTGAAATGGGCGGGCTAGGTCGTTGACTTCGATACCGAAAATGATCTACGTCGAGGCGACTCAAACTCAAGCTCCATCTTCACTAGGTCATGAAACTTGTGAAGATAACACACTCTACTACATGGCAAGTGGTAGAGGATGAAGAAATAGGAAGTGGGTTCACTTTGGATTTGGATTTCTCACATGGATTCATCACTTGGAATTTTTCTAGCAAGGTTTTCTTCTCTTCATCAAGAAGAAGAAGAAGAAAGAAAAGAATGAATTAATTTCAAAATAGAAAATCAAGTGATGCTTATCATTTAGCAACCATGGGTGACTGTAACTAATGTAGAGAATAAACTAAGGTTTAGGTAAATGGTTAGGTTAAGGAATAAAAACAAAATGGTTTAGACTTTTCAAAGATGCTAGAAAACAACATGAAACTTCTAGCAAAGAAAAGAAAGAAACCATTATTTTTTTATAAAATAAATAAAGAAAACAAAAACCTAACCATTAACTAAACAAAGGTGTAAGTGACACACCCACCCATGTTTGCATGTATCATCAAACATGATACAAACTAGTGCACAAAAATATATCACATATACAACTTGTGCACAATCTAGTGAGAAAAATAATCTTAAGTGAACCAATACTAGTTAATGTAAAATAATATATCAAATATTTAATTATACATTAAATTATTAAATCAACACTTGATTTAATAATCCGGTCATATTGCATATAACCGACTAATATCAATAGTAACAACTTATCGAATCAACACTTGATCCGATAACCAAGCTATATCGCATATAACCGATCAATGTCACAAATCATGAGAATCGAATACAGTATCACATACTGGTATTATTCTCGGTCCCGCACATATCTCATATGCGCTCCTATTTCGTTTCGCTTGAGCCAGGAAACCTCTGTGTAGGACTCTAAAGACTCGTCAATACGCCGGCAGTAAGTGATGATCATATCAAACACCCACAAGCGGCAAGCGGTCTGCCAAACGTAACGGCCACCCGGGTATTGAGCGATCAGAAGATCAACGAGCAAGCCCGCTCACACTCCTGTGAATCCAACCAGTAACACTTACCGTACAGTCCGGTCTCGTCGTCTGATATGTCGCATATCTTGCCTAGGGGTGGTAAACGTCAGACCCCAGTAGCTCGATAAGTCGTGTCGATATGAGGTCTATAACAGTTCGAGAAACTACTGGTAACACTTACCAGTAAATCTCAGCAACCCTGGCCAGGGATTTCCGGTCATAGACAATCGAACACAGCGCAACATCAACTCCCTATACCGGGAGAGACGAATCCCCTCCTATCGCTCATTACCTCCATGTGAATCGGGACTGTACCCAAAAACCACCATTTTGCACGCCCTCTTGGACGTGGTAAGGTGGAAATCAAAGCACAGTGGGAATCACACAAGACTCTATGACGATCTCGGGTCTACAGACTAACCTGTACCATTGTCACCAGAGAACTGCCATCTGACGTAAGGTATAATACCATATGGGAGTTCTCGGTGAGTCCGTCCAGTGTACCCAGTCTCTAATGAGCACCCGTATATCATCTCTGATGTCAAACACCAATGGATATGGGATCATCCATCACCCATCTGTATGGGTCAAGAAGGTATACGCTAGTCTACTCTGGTATATCGATGCCCCGTCTCGATACACCCATGACTAGGGACATTGAAGGATGTACTTATGGACTACCATGTCCCCACTAGTATGATCCGCATCATAGTCCAGGTAGTCAAGTACACATCCTAAGGGCTTTACCAACATGTAACAGAGAGACAATCAGTGTACACGTTAAGGTAAAGAGCAACCAGATAGCATACTATCATGTCGAGCAAGAAAGTCCTCCCTATATATGTCCAAGCATCCACTACAATATACATCCTATGTATAGTAATGGCCTCTAGGGCATACATATAACTAACAAACGGGGTTATGCTGCTGGGAAAACGAGGTTTATTTTAATTAGGTCCGTGCGAAAGCACGAGGAACCTCCCTCAAAGTACCGACACTGGCCTGGCTGAAAGATTGGCGAACTTGTAGGGCGTAATTATTCCCGGCTAGTCTTTCCTTTTAGGGTTTGAAGGAAGATTTGACTAAAACAGTAGGAGCCATCCTGATTAGATAAATTAATAACCAATCTAATCTTGCAAGAGCGTACGAACAGTATTTTCTTCTCTCTTTTTCCACGTAGCGACCAAGTCACACTTTTTTCAAGATAATAATACGGATGTATTGACCGAACCCGCTTGTTATACTGAGCTAAGGAACGTTGGTCCCGCTGTAACTTATAATTGTTATAAGAGAGAGCAGGAAATAGGGGATTAGCAGGATTCCCGTGCTGCCCAAACAAAGAAAGTGCATGCTGATGCATCATCTTCGGGTGTGTTCATTATAGAGAACTGTTTCTCAGTATCCTTTACTTCCTGGGTATGTGATACCGGATCAGGATCCTGCATATGTAATCAGTTACATGGGCCACAGATAGGTAGAAAACTGAGAATGGGTGATAAGTTTTAAGAGTAGGAAACGGTGCAAGTGTTGCATCCAAATCTGCTGGCAGTTATCACCCTGTATTACGAAATACGTTGATTCAGAATGAATGTTATTAAATACCGAACCTGATATACAACATCATATCAGTCTCTTTATTAAGTAAAGAAGGTTATAATTTTGTATTGTTGGATAATATTTTGAACATTTCCTATATCAAGAGTTGATAGTTTCAGGCACGTTATCTAAAAGCATATACGTTCTAAATCAAACCACAGTTCTTAACGTATAAAACACACACAAGAGGAAGAGTTCAAATATCAATGAATCCTTCTTGTGGCATTGTAGACTAGGTCATATCAATGCGACCCGACTAGCTAAGTTACATTAAGATGCATATTTAAATCAATTTGAACTTACATCTTGTGAAACTTACCAGTCATGTCACAAAGATAAGATGACCACAGCTCCATTTATTTGAAACAGAGAAAGAGTTAATGAACTCTTGGGATTGATACATGATGATGTATGAAGGTCCCCTGTCTACATATGCCAATACCGGTTCTTTGTACTTCATTACATTCACTGATGATCTCTTAAGATTCGCACATGTGTTCCTATTGAAACACAAGTCTGAAGCTTTTGAGAAATTCAACGAATATAAGATTGAAGTAGAGAACCAAAACGGTTATAAGTATTTTGTCCTTTGATGTGATCAAGGAGGAGAATACATGAGCACGGAATTCCTGGACTAATCTAAAGGAGAATGAGATTCTCTCTCAGCATTACTCATCCATATACACCACAGCATGTTGGTATATCGGGGTAGAGCAAACGCACCCTATGTGATATGGTGTGCTCTATGATGAGTACTACCGAGTTGCCTATTTCCTTTTGGGGGTTATGCACTTGTGAAGCTACATACCTATTGAATAGGGTTCGAATCAAATCAGATGCCTACCACTACATATGTGATGTGGTATGGGAAGAGCCTATCTCTTAAGGATGTTAAGATTTGGGGTTGTCCGGTCTATGTCTAAGAGAAAAATCCGGACAAGCTCGAGACAAGGTCGGTTCTGTGGAAATTTGTTGGATATCCAAAGCATTAGCAAGGGAATATCATCTACCGCACTGAGGAGAAAAGTTTGTTTTGTTTCTCAGCATGCCACCTTTGGGAAAGGGAATTTCCTGTAAAGAAATTAGTGGTCATTAGGTAGTAATAGAAGGAGTTCCAGCTATACAAACTGCAGCTGATAATTTGGTAGAACCGGAGGATTCAATAGCTTCCCGACGAACCTCAGCCTCTCCGCCGATCTGGTAGGGTTCCTCACCCACCTAAGAGATACTTCGGTTTTATCTATGACAGTGGGAGAGAGGATTGCATCATAAGATAATGACCCAACTAGTTTCGAGCAGGCCATCAAGAGTAGGGACTCTGTGAGAATGGCTGGATGCTAAGCGATCTGAGATGGAAACCACATACACTAACAAAGTATGGACTTTGGTTGCTTTATTTGAAGGGTTAAATCCCTATTAGGAGAAAGTATATCTTTAGAAGATTTCTTGGTGTACATGGAAAAGTTGAGACTTTCAAAGCTAAGGCTTGTTGCAAAAGGTTCTCATCATTAACCAGGTGTAAATAATGATGAAACCTTTTCTAGTGCCTATGCTTAAGTCCATCTTGATCGTACTTGCCATTGCTACATACCATGACTAAGATATCTGGCGGTTGGGTGTCATGCCAGATTTTCTAAATAGTGATTTAGAAGGGAGCGTCTATAAGTACACAGCCAGAGGGATTCGTAGACAGTGGGAGCAGCGAAAATGTTTGGATGTTGCTTTATGGGTTAAATCAGACATCGCGGAGTTGGAACATCTATTTTGATATGGTAGTCAATGCATTTGACTTCATCAAAATGGTAGATGAACCTTGTATATACAAAAAGGTAGTAGGGAGTATGGTGGTGATCCTCGTATTGTACGTAGATGACATACTGTTGATATGAAATGAGTTTCCTATACTACGCTCGGTCAATATCCTTTTATCACAAGGATTCTACATATAGGATCAAGGTGATACCTCCGAAATCCTGGGTTTTGGATCTATGAGATAGATCTAAATGGATGTTATGATTCTCACTAGGTGTAGTGAGATGGTATCAATCGATCCTGGGGAGAATCACTGGATAGCTTTCAGGGTGGTAAGGTTGAATGAATGTCAGCCACAGGCATTGTCTTTACCCTCAGTGGAGGGACAGTATGTTGGAAGAGTTCCATGCTAGATACCGTGGCATACTAGACGATAACGGCTTGATACATTTCTACCAAGGATGCTACCAAAAAGGTAGTCTGGATGTATAAGAGTTCATGAGATGAACTTCGTTCCTACCATTGTGAGACAATGGAGTTGTGGCTTTGGCCTAGGAACCCCAGTCCCATCAGAGATACAAACATATTCTTAGGCAGTATCAACTGATCATGGAGATGGTCGATTTCCAGGGAGATCGGGGTTAGGAGAGTAGACACAGAGGACAACAGCGCGGATCCACTCACAAAGGCCTATTTCCCAGTAGAGACTTTTATGGGATTGTTGAATATGAGATACTTCAACCACTGCTTATTGTTGGGTATGAGATACTACAACAGATGGCCCTAGTGCAAGTGGGAGATTGTTAGTGATATGTTTGCACTAGAGGCCATTACTGTACATACGATGTATATTGTAGTGGATGCTTGGATATATATATGGAGGACTTTCTTGCTCGACATGATAGTATGCTATCTGGTTGCACTTTATCTTAACATGTACTCTGATTGTCTCTATATTACATGTTGATAAAGCCCTTAGGATGAGTACTTGACTACGAGGACTATGAAGCAGATCATACTAGTGAGGACAGAGTAGTCGCTACGTACATCTTTCAAATGTTCCTAGTCGTAGGTGTATCGAGACAGGGCATCGATATACTAGAGTAGACTAGCGTATAGCTTCCCGGCCCATGTAGATGGGCGGAGGATGATCCCATATCCATTGGTGTTTGACATCAGAGATAGTATACGGGTGCTCAGTGGAGACTGGGTACACTGGACGTACTCGCCGAGAACTCCCAGATGGTATTATACCTAACGTCAAATTGCAGTTCTCTGGTGACACTAGTACAGGTTAGTCTGTAGACCCGAGATCGCCATAAAGTCTTGTGTGATTCCCACTGTGCTTTGATTTCCACCTTACCACGTTCAAGAGAACGTGCAAAATGGAGGCAATGAGCGATAGGAGGGGTTTTCGTCTCTTCCGGTATAAGGAGTTGATGTTGCGCTGTGATCAATTGGCTATAACAGGAAGTCCATGGCCAAGGCTGCTTCAGAGATATACTGGAAAGTGTTATCAGTAGTTTCTCGACCCGTTAGGAGCCTCATATCGACACGAATTATCGAGTTACTGGGGTCTGATGTTTACCACCCTTAGACGAGATATGCGACATATCAGACGAAGAGACCGGACTGTACGGTATTGTTACTGATTGGATTCACAGGAGTGTGAGCAGGCTTGCTTGTTGATCTTCTGATCGCTCAATACTCGGGTGGCCGTTACGTTTAGCAGATTGCTTGCGGCTTGTGGTGTTTGATATGATCATCACCTACTACCGGCGTATTGACGAGTCTTTATAGTCCTACACGGGGGTTTCCTGGCTCAAGCGAAACGGAGTAGAGGCACATAAGTGATATGTGTGGGACCGAGATTAATACGATATGTGATACCGTATTCTATTCTCGCGATTTTTGACATCGGTCGGTTATATGCGATATAGCCGGGTTATCGGATCAAGTGTTGATTCGATAAGTTGTTACTTTTGATATTAGTCGGTTATATGTGATATAGCCGGATTATTAAATCAAGAGTTCATTTAATAATTTAATGTATAATTATATATTTGATATATTATATTACATTAACGAATATTAAGCTCACTTATGATTTCTTTTTCTCATTTTGTGTATATTGAATATATGTGATATATTTGTGTGTACCTGTTATGTGTCATGCTTGATGATACATGCAACAAAGGTGTGTGTATGACTTACACCATGCTTGGTTTAATTGATAGGGTTTTATTTATTTTGCTAATTACAAAAGGTGGCATTTTGTCATGGATGAAAGCCTGTAGAAGCTTGTATTGATCTTTGACCAAGTCCACTCTTTTGTTTTGCCTAAGATATTTGTTAACCCAACCAATTAAACCTAGCCATGCTTAACTCTCTACAAAGGTTAATATATGATATTAACTCACCATGGTTGCCATTATCCTTTGGAAAAATAATTCATATGATGAGTTCATTCTTCTTCTTCTTCTTCCCCAAAAGCTTTCTAGCTTCAATGGAGGTATGAGAAAAAGTGTGTGAAAATCAAATCTAAACTGAGCCCACTTCCTACTTCATCATCCTCTACTACTTGCAATTTAGTATAGGGTATTTTCTTCACTAATTTCACAATTAGTGAAGAGATAGCTTATGTTAGTGTCTTCTCGACGTAGATCATCTACGGCCTCGAAGTCTTCGAAGCAAGCATGTTCGTTTCTTCATGGGATCCTCTCTAGAGTCCGGAGTTCACGATCGCAGCGAAAGGGACTACTACACGGAGCTATTGAAGTGAAGGACCGGTCTACAAAGGTTGTATTCCTTGCTCACTAGACTTGCAAAGTGTTTGCTTTTTATATTCCGTCGATTTCTGGTTAACGATTCTTAGTTAGGATTAGCTAAAATGGCAAATTTTTGAATTTGGCATGGACGATACCTCCCGAAACCTTGCTGCCGTCTTAGGTAACCCTGCAGTGGTATCAGAGCCATGCTAGAAATTTATACGGATTTTGTTAAGATTACGAAACCGAAATACTGCGAAACTTGAAACACCTAAACCTGCTCTCTGGCGATTTTAAATAATTGTCTAAATTTTTTTTAAACAACTACAGAGTGCTATATGTGATATAACATGAACACTGACAAAACTTCAGGCGGTTTGGAGAATTTTTGGCCGAGCCCCATACCCTTGATATCGGCCAAATTCCGAGCTCACCCCCTGATTTTTTGCCTGTGTTCCAGTGACTGGGTTTTGGTGTCTCAGGTGCTGTTTGTTTTTGCTAATTTTGCATGTGATGTAATCATACACTATAAACAATTCGGAGTGTTTCGTATTCGTAGTTTTAACATTGTTTCGGGTTATTCGCATGTTGTCTAGACGAAGTTAAAAAGTTCGATCGAATGTCAAAAACCCATTTTTCCAAGTTTAACGAATTCGGAAAAATATTCAAGTGATCCTATAAACCCTTTAGAAGAATAAAACCCTAACTCGACTTTTTGGATCGCGGAACCGCGGTCATACCCTAGGGTTTGTCGTAGTTCCGTGGCGACATGAGTGAGGCTTTGGTTTACTCTTCTACGGCTGGTGCATAGGTACTGTGGCATATTCTGGGTATTATTAAAACTGTGCTCAAGTGTTGAGCTGTCGGGAAATTATGGGATTTTGATGAATCGATCGAATAGTTTAACGTTCATCCGGGTATCATGTGATGGGATACAATATTTGGAATCCATAAGTAGTTATGAGATAACTAATTTGAATGTTATAAATCTAGCAATTTAGTCTCATTTGATCGGTTGCCACGGGATTTTGATGTGATCAAAAGTCCGTCGCAATCACGTAGCGTACGCGGATACTCGCCTGGTAAACTTAATAGATAGCCACGCCCCATAGCCCCGACAACATGACTGTCGGAGAACCCCGTCGCCAAAAGCATCCATTTGGGTGCTCACGGCAGCGGAGTTCCGCTTTAGTGCACTTCGTCGACGACATCGGGGAGTGCGGCCGTCTTCTAAACTTTCCGATGAGCATTCGATCAGGATGTCGGGAATCTTGTTGAATTGCCCCACTTGATATTAAAAGGTGTTTTGAATATCGAGACTAAAATACGGGGTTTATAATTATTAGGCATGTGATGTCTAAGGAATTCATTTGGTTAAGCATGTGATGTCTAATGTGGTTGCGGATTCCAACTGTTGTAATTTTACACTTTCTTTTCTGTGACTGTAAGTGTAATATGTGGTGTATCACTGGTTTCGGTGCTATATGTCAACGAAAATTGGGATACGCATATTTACTTACGTTGATGACATGTGATGTTATGTGTTGCTGGGATATGTTATATTGGATCGTCATGTATTGAATAGCCGGGGGTTTTATGTGAGATGAGGGTTTTTATTTTCATTCATGTAAAATTCATTGTATGTAATATTCTTTTATTGGGCCACTTCCGGATGGAGGATGTTGTCACCATTTTATATTATTTACTTTTCCGCATTAGGATAGACCCAAGGCAGGGAGCACAAGTAACCAGGTTCTAGGGTCCAGTGGGAGACCATTTCGAGGAGTCGAGACCGGGTCTCCTAACTCTAGAATTGGTAGGGTTGCTTGCCACTCTCGTAGGGGTCTAGGGGTGTGGGATTGCCTATTCATCACTACCGTGGAATCCGTCTTTTATACAGGCTTAATTTAAAGCAAAGAAATCCTAGTATATCTAATATTTCATATGTTTTATTCTGCTGCGATATTTCTGGTGTGATCAATTGATATATTGATGAGATGAATACAGGATATAGTATATGTGATATATTATATAGACGTTGCTTAAGTTTTACACCCGCGCTAGCCCTGTCCTGCTCTGCCGTTAGTTGCCTAACCTAACGGTGCACGAGGGGACATCGAGGCGAATGCGAATAGCATAAGCGTACGTTTTATTTATCTGTGATATTTAGGTAATTTAAATGACGGGACTTAATTAATGTGATTAATGAAATAAAAGAAACCTAAAGATGTTGTAGAAACTTGTTTTAAAAACTGGTAGCTCTAGTTCTTGCTTTGCATAGCGGTATTCCTTGTAGAATATCCAGCACCTTATTCGAGAAAGAAAGAGCCGAGATCCCTTCACCGGGAGTGACCTCTTTAGCAAAACTAGCAGATGCTACAACCCTCGGTTTGTCTTTTGATTGCTTTTATAGTTTTTTCTTTGCACAGTGGTATTTGTGATATATCTTGCACTTTATTCGATAAGGAAAGAGCCGAGATCCCTTTACTGGGAGTGACCTCTTTAGCAAAACTAGTAAAAGCCTCAAAACACTCCTTTTCAAAAATTACTCGATTCTACGACGATATCAAGTTCATTATGCAAAAGGTTTTCTTAAAACTATCGTAGCCCTCCGTTATTTCAGATAAGTACTTCATAGTATTCGTGCTATGTTTGTTGGCTTTCGTTAAGGCGTAGTGTGCGGTAGCTATTTATGCTTATCTGCATAAGCATATGATGCGATTGAGTTAGGGTAGTTGTGCGACTTTGTTAGCTTTCGTCAAGGGTCGTGCGGGTGGGTTTAATTCAATCAGGAAATGTAGGTGTTAACTTGACTGGTAGCCTATGATTTGTTGGCTTTCGTCAAGGTCATAGGATGCTAGGTGCAAAATATTATCGGGGATTCTAAATGTTGAAATTTGCAATGAGATTGCATACCTCCTATAAGATAGTTAGATCCGGATACCCACTGCGGGTAAGAGTTACTCCTGAGAGAGTTTTACACATTACAATTAGCCGATCAAGTAGTTGTCTAGAAAGGTGTTAACGAGGTTACGCCCCTTAGAAAACGAGGTTTATTTTAATTAGATCCGTGCGAAAGCACAGGGAATCTCCTTGACACTGGCCTGGCTGAAAGATTGGCGAACTTGTAGTGTGTAATTAATCCTGGCTAGTCTTTCCTTTTATGGTTTGAAGGAAGATTTGACTAGAACAGTAGGAGCCATCCTGATTAGATAAATTAATAACCAATCTAATCTTGCAAGAGCATACGCAGAGTGTTTTCTTCTCTCTCTCTCCAGGTAGAGACCAAATCACGCCTTAATCAAGATAATAATATGGATATATTGACCGAACCCGCATGTTATACTGAGCTAAGGAACGTTGGTCCCGCTGCAACTTATAATTGTTATAAGAGCTAGCAGGAAATAGGGGATTACCAGGATTCCCGTGCCGCCCAAACGAAGAAAGTGCATGCTGATTCATCATTTTTGGGTGTGTTCATTACAGAGAACTGTTTCTCAGTAACCTTTACGTCTTGGGTATGTGATACCGGATCAGGATCCCGCATATATAATCAGTTACATGGGCTACAAATAGGTAGAGAACTGAGAATGGGTGATAAGTTTTATGAGTTGGAAATGGTGCAAGTGTTGCAGCCAAATCTGTTGGCAGTTATCACCCTGTATTGCGAAATATGTTGATTCGGAATGAATGTTATTAGATACCGAACCTGATATACAACATCATATCAGTCTCTTTATTAAGTAAAGAAGGATATAATTTTATATTGTTGGATAATGTTTTGAATATTTCCTATATCAAGAGTTGATCAGTTCAGGCACGTTATCTAAAAGCATATACGTTCTAAATCAAACCAGAGTTCTTAACGTATAAAACACACATAAGAGAAAGAGTTCAAATATGAACGAATTCTTCTTGTAGCATTGTAGACTAGGTCATATCAATGCGACCGGACTAGCTAAGTTACATTAAGATGCATATTTAAATCAGTTTGAACTTACATCTTATGAAACTTGCCAGTCATGTCACAAAGATAAGATGACCATAGCTCCGTTTATTGGAACAGAGAATGAGTTAATGAACTCTTGGGATTGATACATGATGATGTATGAAGGTCCCCTGTCTACACATGTCAGGACCGGTTCTTTGTACTTCATAACATTTACTGATGATCTCTCAAGATTCACACATATGTTCCTATTGAAACACAAGTCTGAAACTTTTGAGAAATTCAAAGAATATAAGATAGAAGTAGAGAACCAAAACGGGTATAAGTATTATGTCCTTTGATGTGATCAAGGAAGAGAATACTTGAGCATGGAATTCCTGGACTATTCTAATGGAGAATGAGATTCTCTCTCAGCATTACACCTCTGTATACACCACAGCATGTTGGTATATAGGGACGGAGCAAACGCACCCTATGTGATATGGTATGCTCTATGATGAGTACTACTGAGTTGCTTATTTCCTTTTGGGTGTTATGCACTTGTGAAGCTACATACCTATTGAATAGGGTTTGAATCAAATCAGGTGCCTACCACTACATATGTGATATGGTATGGTAAGAGCCCATCTCTTAAGGATGTAATGATTTGGGGTTGTCCGGTCTATGTCTAAAAGCAAAATCCGGACAAGCTCGAGGCAAAGTCAGTTCTATGGAAGTTTGTTGGATATCCCAAGCATTAGCAAGGGAATATCTACTACCACACTAAGGAGAAAAATGTGTTTTGTTTCTTTGCATGCCACCTTTGGAAAAGGGAATTTCCTGTGAAGAAATTAGTGGTCATGAGGTAGAACTGGAAGGAGTTCCAGCTATACAAACTGCAGCCGATGATTTGGTAGAACCGTAGGATTCAATAGCTTCCCGACGAACCTCAGCCACTCCGCCGATCTGGTAGGGTTCCTCACCCACCTAAGAGATACTTCGACTTTCTCTATGACAGTGGGAGCGAGGATTGCATCATGAGATGATGACCCAACTAGTATCGAGTAGTCCATCAAGAGTGGGGACTCTGTGAGAATGGCTGGATGCTAAGAGATCTGAGATAGAATCCATATACACCAACAAAGTATGGACTTTGGTTGCTTTATCTGAAGGGTTAAATACCCATCAGGAGCAAGTATATCTTGAGAAGATTACTTGGTGTACATGGAAAAGTTGAGACTTTCAAAGCTAAGGCTTGTTGTAAAAGATTCTCATCATTGACCAGATGTGGATAATGTTGAAACCTTTTCTAGTGCCTATGCTTAAGTACATCCGGATCCTACTTACTATTGCTACATACCATGACTACGATATCTGGCGGTTGGGTGTCATGACTGATTTTATAAATAGTGATTTAGAAGGGAGCGTCTATAAGTACACAGCCAGAGGGCTTCGTAGACAGTGGGAGCAGCGGAAACGTGTGCATGTTTCTTTATGGGTTAAAGCAAACATCGCGGAGTTGGAACATCTGTTTTGATGTGTTAGTCAAAGCATTTTACTTTATCAAAATGGTTGATGAACCTTGTATATACAAAAAGTTAGTAGGGAGTACGGTGGTGATCCTCGTATTATACGTGGATGACATACTCTTGATATGAAAGGAGTTTCCTATGCTACGCTCGGTCAATCTCCTCTTATCACAAGGATTCTCTATATAGGATCAAGGTGAAACCTCCAAAATACTGGGTTTTGGATCTATGAGATAGATCTAAATGGATGTTAGAATTCTCACTAGGTGTAGTGAGATGGTATCAATAGATCCTGGGGAGAATCACTGGATAGCTTCCAGGGTGGTAAGGTTGACTGAATGTCAGCCACAGGCATTGACTTACTCTCAGTGGAAGGACGGTATGTTGGAAGAGTTCCAAGCTAGATACCGTGGCATACTAGACGGTAAAGGCTTGATACATTGCTACCAAGGATGCTACCAAAAAGGTAGTCTGGATGTATAAGAGTTCATGAGATGAACTTCGTTCCTACCATTGTGGGACAATGAAGTTGTGGCTTTGGCCTAGGAACTCCAGTCCTATCACAGATACAAACATGTTCTTAGACAGTATCACCTTATCATGGAGATGGTTGATCTCCAGGGAGATCGGGGTTAGGAGAGTAGACACAGAGGACAACAGCGCGGATCCACTCACAAAGGCCTATTTACCAGTAGAGACTTTTATGGGATGGTTGAATATGAGATACTTCAACCACTGCTTATTGTTGGGTATGAGATACTACAACAGATGGCCCTAGTGCAAGTGGAAGATTGTTAGTGATATGTATGCCCTAGAGGCCATTACTGTACATACGATGTATATTGCAGTGGATGCTTGGACATATATATAGAGGACTTTCTTGCTCGACATGATTGTATGCTATCTGGTTGCACTTTATCTTAACATGTACTCTGATTGTCTCAATATTACATGTTGATAAAGCCCTTAGGATTAGTACTTGACTACCAGGACTATGATGCAGATCATACTAGTGAGGACAGAGTAGTCGCTAAATACATCCTTGAAATGTTCCTAGTAGTAGGTGTATCGAGACAGGGCATCGATATACCAGAGTAAACTAGCGTATAGCTTCTCGACCCACGTAAATGGGCGATGGATGATCCCATATCCATTGGTGTTTGACATCAGATATAGTATACGGGTGCTCAGTGGAGACTGGGTGCACTGGACGGACTCGCTGAGAACTCCCAGATGGTATTATACCTAACGTCAGATTGCAGTTCTCTGGTGACACGGGTAGAGGTTTGTCTGTAGACCCGAGATCGTCATAAAGTCTTGTGTGATTCCCACTTTGCTTTGATTTTCACCTTACCACGTTCAAGGGAACGTGCAAAATGGTGGCTTTTGGGTACAGTCCCGAGTCACAAGGAGGCAATGAGCGATAGGATGGGTTTTCGTCTCTCCCGGTATATGGAGTTGATATTGTGTTGTACTCGATTGGCTATAACAGGAAGTCCTTGGCCAAGGCTGCTTTAGAGATATACTGGTAAGTGTTATCAGTAGTTTCTTGACCCGTTATGAGCCTCATATCGACATGACTTATCGAGTTACTGGGGTCTGACGTTTACCACCACTAGACGAGATATGCGACATATCAGACGAAGATACCGGACTGTACGATATTGTTACTGATTGGATTCGAAGGAGTGTGAGCAAGCTTGCTAGTTGATCTTCTGATCGCTCAGTACCCAGGTGGCCGTTACGTTTAGCAGACAGCTTGCGGTTTGTGGGTGTTTGATATGATCATCACCTACTGCCGGCGTATTGACGAGTCTTTAAAGTCCTACATGGGGTTTTTTTGGCTCAAGCGAAATGGAGTAGGAGAACATATGTGATATGTGTAGGACCGAGATTAAAACGATATGTGATACCGTATTATATTCTCGCGATTTTTGACATCGGTCGGTTATATGTGATATAGCCGGGTTATCGGATCAAGTGTTGATTCGATAAGTTGTTTTTTATATTAGTCGGTTATATGTGATATAGCCGGATTATTAAATCAAGAGTTGATCTAATAATTTAATGTATAATTATATATTTGATATATTATATTACATTAACTAATATTAAGCTCACTTATGATTTCTTTTTCTCATTTTGTGCACATTGAATATATATAATATATTTGTGTGTACATGTTATGTGTCATGCTTGATGATACATGAAACAAAGGTGTATGTATGACTTACACCATTCTTGGTTTAATTGCTAGGGTTTTATTTATTTTGCTAATTATAGAAGGTGGCATTTTGTCATGGATGAAAGCTTGTAGAAGCTTGTATTGATCTTTGACCAAGTCCACTCTTTTGTTTTGGCTAATATATTTGTTAACCCAACCAATTATACCTAGCCATGGTTAACTCTCTACAAAGGTTAATATATGATATTAACTCACCATGGTTGCTATTATCCTTTGGAAAAATAATTCATATGATGAGTTCATTCTTCTTCTTCTTCCCCAAAAGCTTTCTAGCTTCAATGGAGGTATGAGAAAAAGTATGAGAAAATCAAATCTAAAGTGAGCCCACTTCCTACTTCATCATCCTCTACTACTTGCCATTTAGTATAGGGTGTTTGCTTCATTAATTTCACAATTAGTGAAGAGATAGCTTGTGTTGGTGTCTTCTCGACGTAGATCATCTTCGGCCTTGAAGTCTTCGAAGCAAGTATGTTCGTTTCTTCATGGGATCCTCTCTAGAGTACGGAGTTCACGATCGCAGCGAAAGGGACTACTACACGGAGCTATTAAAGTGAAGTACCGGTCTACAAAGGTTGTATTCCTTGCTCACTAGACTTGCAAAGTGTTTGCTTTTTATATTCCGTCGATTTTTAGTTAACGATTCTTAGTTAGAATTAGCTAAAATGGCAAATTTTTGAATTTGGCATGGATAATACCTCCCGAAACCTTGCTGCCGTCTTAGGTAACCCTGCAGTGGTATCAGAGCCATGCTAGAAATTTATACGGATTTTGTTAAGATTACGAAACCGAAATACTGCGAAACTTGAAACACCTAAACCTGCTCTCTGTCGATTTTAAATAATTGTCCAAAATTTTTTTAAACAACTACAGAGTGCTATATGTGATATAACATGAACACTGACAAAACTTGAGGCAGTTTGGAGAATTTTTGGCCGAGCCCCATACCCTTGATTTGGGCCAAATTCCGAGCTCACCCACTGATTTTTTGCTTGTGTTCCAGTGACTGGGTTTTGGTGTTTCAGGTGTTGTTTATTTTTACTAATTTTGCATGTGATGTAATCTTACACTATAAACAATTCGGAGTGTTTCGTATTCGTAATTTTAACATTGTTTCGGGTTATTCTCATGTTGTCTAAATGAAATTAAAAAGTTCGATCGAATGTCAAAAACCCATATTTCCAAGTTTAACGTATTCGGAAAAACATGCAAGTGATCCTATAAACCTTCTAGAAGAATGAAACCCTAACTCGACTTTTTGGATCGCGGAACCGCGGTCAAACCGTAGGGTTTGTCGTGGTTCCATGGCGACATGGGTGAGGCTTGGGTTTGCCCTTCTACGGCTGGTGCATAGGTACTGTGGCATATTCTGGGTATTATTAAAACTGTGCTCAAGTGTTGAGCTATCGGGAAATTGTGGGATTTTGATGAATCGATCGAATAGTTTAACGCTCTTCCGGGTATCATGTGATGGGATACAATATTTGGAATCCACAAGTAGTTATGAGATAACAAATTTGAATGTTATAAATCTAGAAATTTAGTCTCATTTGATCGGTTGCCACGGGATTTTGATGTGATCAAAAGTCCATCGCAATCACATAGCGTACGCGGATACTCGCAAGGTAAACTTAATAGATAGCTACGCCCCATAGTCTCGGCCAAGTGACTGTAGGAGAACGCCGTCGCTAAAAGCATCCGTTCGGGTGCTCGCGGCAGCAGTGTTCCGCCTTAGTGCCCTTCGTCGACGGCATCGGGGGGTGCGGCCATCTACTAAAGTTTCCGATGAGCATTCGATCAGGATGTCGAGAATCTTGTTGAATTGCCCAACTTGATATTAAAAGGTGTTTTGAATATCGAGACTAAAATGTGGGGTTTATAATTGTTAGGCATGTGATGTCTAAGGAATTCATTTGGTTAGGCATGTGATGTCTAAGGTGGTTGCGGATTCCAACTGTTGTAGTTTTACACTTTATTTTCTGCGACTTTAAGTGTAATATGTGGTGTATCGCCGGTTTCGGTGCTATATGTCAACGACAATTAGGATACGCATATTTACTTACATTGATGATATGTGATGTTATGTGTTGTTGGGATATGTTATATTGGATCGTTTTTGAATAGCCGGGGGTTTTATGTGAGATGAGGGTTTTTATTTTTATTCATGTAAAATTCATTGTATGTAATATTTTTTTATTGGGGCACTTCCGGGTTGAAGATGATGTCACCATTGAATATTATTTACTTTTCTGCATTAGGATAGACCCAAGACAGGGAGCATAAGTAACCAGGTTCTAGGGTCCAGTAGGAGACCATCTCGAGGAGTCGAGACCGGGTCTCCTAACTCTAGAATTGGTAGGGTTGCTTGCCGCTCTTGTAGGGGTCTAGGGGTGTGGGATTGGCTATTCATCACGACCGTGGAATCCGTGTTTTATACAGGCTTAATTTAATACACGGAAATCCTAGTATATCTAATATTTCATATGTTTTATTCTGCTGCGATATATGTAATGTGATCATTTGGTATATTGATGAGATGAATATAGGATATAGTATATGTGATACATTATATAGAGGTTGCTTATGTTTTACACCCGCGCTAGCCCTGCCCTGCTCTGCCGTTAGTTACCCAACGTAACGATGCACGAGGGGACATCGAGACGAATGCGGATGGCATAAGCGTACATTTTATTTATATGTGATGTTTAGGTAACTTAAATGATGGGACTTCATTAATGAGATTAATGAAATAAAAGAAACCTAAAGATGTTGTAGAAACTTGTTTTAAAAACTGGTAGCTCTAGTTCTTGTTTTGCATAGCGGTATTCCTTGTAGAATATCCAGCACCTTATTCGATAAAGAAAGAGCCGAGATCTCTTCACCGAGAGTGACCTCTTTAGAGAAACTAGCAGATGCTACAACCCTCAGTTTGTCTTTTGATTGCTTTTATAGTTTTTTCTTTGCACAGTGGTATTTGTGAAATATCTTGCACCTTATTCGATAAGGAAAGAGCCGAGATCCCTTTACCGGGAGTGACCTCTTTAGCAAAACTAGTAAAAGCCTCAAAACACTCCTTTTCAAAAATTACTTGATTCTACGACGATATCAAGTTCATTACGCAAAAGGTTTTCTTAAAATCCTGTCGTAGCCCTCTGTCATTTCAGATAAGTACTTTATAGTATTCATGCTATGTTTGTTGGCTTTCGTTAAGGCGTAGTGTGCGGTAGCTATTTATGCTTATCTGCATAAGCATATGATGCGATTGAGTTAGAGTAGTCGTGCGACTTTGTTGGCTTTCATCAAAGGTCGTGCGGGTGGGTTTAATTCAATCAGGAAATATAGGGGTTAACTTGACTGGTAGCCTATGGTTTTTTGGCTTTCGTCAAGGTCATAGGATGCTAGGGGCAAAATATTATTGGGGATTTCAAATATTGAAATTTGCAATAAGATTGCATACCTCCTATGAGATAGTTGGATCCGGAAACCAACTGCGGGTAAGAGTTACTCCTGAGAGAGATTTACACATTACAATTAGCCGATCAAGTAGGTGTCTAGAAAGGTGTTAACGGGGTTACGCCCCTGGAAAAACGAGGTTTATTTTAATTAGGTCCGTGCGAAAGAACGAGGAACCTCCCTCAAAGTACCGACACTGGCCTGGCAGAAAGATTGGCGAACTTGTAGGGTGTAATTAATCACGGCTAGTCTTTCCTTTTAGGGTTTGAAGGAAGATTTGATTAAAACAGTGGGAGCCATCTTGATTAGATAAATTAATAACCAATCTAATCTTGCAAAAGCATACGCAGAGTGTTTTCTTCTCTCTCTCTCTCCAGGTAGCGACCAAGTCACGTCTTAATCAAGATAATAATACGGATGTATTGACTGAACCTGCTTGTTATACTGAGCTAAGGAACGTTGGTCCCGCTCCAACTTATAATTGTTATAAGAGCGAGCAAGAAATAGGAGATTACCAGGATTCCCATGCCACCCAAACGAAGAAAGTGCATGCTGATGCATCATCTTCAGGTGTGTTCATTACAGAGAACTGTTTCTCTGTAACCTTTACATCCTGGAAATGTGATACCGGATCAGGATCCCACATATGTAATCAGTTACATGGGATACAAATAGGTAGAGAACTGAGAATGGGTGATAAGTTTTAAGAGTTAGAAACGGTGCAAGTGATGCAGCCAAATCCGTTGGCAGTTATCACCCTGTATTACGAAATACGTTGATTCTGAATGAATGTTATTAGATACCGAACCTGATATACAACATCATATCAGTCTCTTTATTAAGTAAAGAAGGATATAATTCTGTATTGTTGGATAATGTTCTGAATATTTCCTATATCAAGAGTTGATCGGTTCAGGCACGTTATCTAAAAGTATATACGTTCTAAATCAAACAACAGTTCTTAACGTATAAAACACACACAAGAGGAAGAGTTCAAATATGAACGAATCCTTCTTATGGCATTGTAGACTAGGTCATATCAATGCGACCTGACTAGCTAAGTTACATTAAGATTCATATTTAAATCAGTTTGAATTTACATCTTGTGAAACCTGCTAGTCATGTCACAAAGATAAGAAGACCATAGCTCCGTTTATTAGAAATAGAGAAAGAGTGAATGAACTCTTCGGATTGATACATGATGATGTATGAAGGTCCCCTGTCTACACATGCCAGGACCGGTTCTTTTTACTTCATTGCATTCACTGATGATCTCTCAAGATTTGCATATGTGTTCCTATTGAAACACAAGTCTGAAACTTTTGAGAAATTCAATGAATATAAGATAGAAGTAGAGAACCAAAACGGGTATAAGTATTATGTCGTTTGATGTGATCAAGGAGGACAATACTTGGGTACGGAATTCCTGCACTATTCTAATAGAGAATGAGATTCCCTCTCAGCATTACTCCTCCGTATACACCACAGCATGTTGTTATATCGGGGAGGAGCAAACGCACCCTATGTGATATGGTGTGCTTTATGATGAGTACTACTGAGTTGCCTATTTCCTTTTGGAGGTTATGCACTTGTGAAGCTACATACCTATTGAATAGGGTTCGAATCAAATCAGGTGCCTACCACTACATATGTGATATGGTATGGGAAGAGCCCATCTCTTAAGGATGTTATGATTCGGGGTTGTCCGTGTAAGTGCACGGCGGCGCCCCGGCCGTCGATCCGACGCCGGAAACGCGGAAACGAAAAACTTTGCGAAACTTGCAAAACGGCACCACCGCGCACTATCAACCTGGATCGGGCCATTAACCAAGCTACTAGCAAACTAGAATAAGAGTAGAGAAGCTATACCAAGCGATCCGTGTCCTTCGGTCTTCGTCTCCACTCCGATCTCTTCGCGGAATCTCCGGTCGTTGCCTCCTCGTCGAAACGGGCACCACATCGCCGGGTTCTTTTACGGGCTCCCACCTCTGGACCGAGGCAACTTGGGCATGAAGCTGGCGAGTCGACGTGCCCAAGAAGTGCTGTAGGCTAGTGTAGAATGGTTATCTCATTTGGGGTAGTGAAGGTGCCATGGATGTGGAGGAGAAGAGAAATGGGCTATGAAATTTTGATGCAACATGACAATGAGAATAATTTTCCACCCTCACCCAAAAAATGAAATCTCTCTCTCTCTCTATCATAATGTGGCCGGCCCCTAAATCTAGAATGAGGAGAGAAAAAAACTCAAAACAAGAAGGGAGGTGATGGTAAGAAAAGTAAAAGGGTGACCACAAGCCAAGAGTGATGATCACAATATCAAATCAATTTCAAATCCTTTCTAATCTCTATTAATGCAAGAAAAGCAAAGATGCTTTCATAATCTCCCATTTCACAAATTACCCCCTCCATAAATGCTAATTTGTGAACTTGCAAATTAGCCCCTCCAACGGAAAGTCCGGCCGCGAAGGAACAAAGGAAAACCGGCCGGAACGGAATGCAAATTGGCAACTTCAGAAAACTGATCCCGTAATAAATTACAGGAAAACCCCGCGACTGCATATACATGCCCGCATTTGTATTCCCACTGAATACAAATGCAAAGAGACAAAACTACACTGTCTAATACTAGGATTCGGCTTAAACCAAAGCCCGCTAGTAAAATCCATCCGATCACGATTCGTGCAATACCGCACGTATCTGATCGAACCCTGCCATATCTCCATACGGCCTCTACAGCGTTTCACCCGAAACTTGAGAAACCGGTCTGTGGGGGACTCTAAAGACTCGTCAATACTTTGGTTATGGATTTAACCACTAGCACGTCAGAGGTATTAGCCTATACGTAACGGGCTACCAGGTATTGACAAAAAGGGACGTCGATGAGCGAACTCATCCTGACACCCTACTGAGCCTGTCAGTGACAATATCCGTACAGTCCGGTCCGTTCGTCTATGAGCATCGCATGGCGGGCCTAGGGGGTTGGTAAAAGTCAGACCCCCAAAAGCGGTACAAGTCGTGTCGGAGTGTAGCCCAGAATACCCTGAGATACTACTGGAATACCTACCAGTAAATCTCTTGCCTTGGCCAAGGACTTTTCATGTACTGGCTCTCCTAGACACAGAGCGACCTCACCCCAAATACCGGGAGAGACGAACCCCTGCAGATCCGCTCACTGCCTCCATGTAGCTCGGGACTGTACCCAACTAAAACCTGTTTGCACGTCTCCTTTGAGCGTGGTAGGGTAGTAATCTAAGTACAGTGGAAACTCACACGAGACAAATGACGATCTCAGGTCGATGAACTAACATGTACACATGTTACCAAGGAACTGCTATCTGACGTCAGGTATAATACCAACTAGCAGGCTCCCGGCGAGTCCTGTCCGGTGTACTCATAACCCAATGAGCACCTGTATACATCTTAGGTGAACCAACTGACATCAGTGGCTTGTGAGACCGGCCACCGCCCCTCGTCGGGGTCTCGACTGTATACACTAGTCTACTCTGGAGAATCGATGCCCTGTCTCGAAATTCCCATGACTAGGGACCTTTTAAGGATTTGCTTATAGACCCCAGCTCCCACGTATATGATCGCCCTCATACTGCTGGTAGTCAAGCAAGAATCCTAGGGACTCTATCAACGTGTAATAGCGACTCGTAAGTCACCTGAAGCAGTACACGATGATAAAGATAAACCAGATAGCATACTATCATCTCGAGTAAGACTGTCCTACCGGTATAGGTCCTCCTTCAATCATTGTAATTACATGCCTGTGATCCAATAATTGACTCTGAGGGCACTATATCCAACACTCCGGTCTATGTCTAAAAGCAAAATCCGGACAAGCTCGAGGCAAGGTCAGTTCTGTGGAAGTTTGTTAGATATCCTAAGCATTAGCAAGGGAATATCTTCTATCGCACAGAGGAGCAAAAGGTGTTTTGTTTCTCAGCATGCTACCTTTGGGAAAGGGAATTTCCTGTGAAGAAATTAGTGTTCATGAGGTAGAACTGGAAGGAGTTCCAGCTATACAAACTGCAGCTGATGATTTCGTAGAACCGGAGGATTCAATAGCTTCCCGATGAACCTCAGCCTCTCCGCCGATCTAGTAGGGTTCCTCACACACCTAAGAGATACTTCGGTTTTCTCTATGACAGTGAGAGCGAGGATTGTATCATGAGATGATGACCCAACTAGTTTCTGTTAGTCTACAGTAGCGCCCCGGCCGTCTGTCCGAGGCCAAAATGCGGAAACGAAAAACTTTTTCAAACTAGAAACCGGCGCTATCGTATACTTTAAATCCAGATCGAACCATTATCCTACAACTAGAAACTAGAGAAAGGGTTGGAAAGCTATACCGATCGATCCATGTCCTTCGGTCTTTGGCCACCATCCTTAGCTCCTCGCGGCATCTTCGGTCTCGATCTCCTCGTCGGAAAGGGCACCACATCTTCGAGTCTTTTTACGGGCTCCTGCTTCATCCGAAACAACTCGGGCACGAAGTTCGCTACCCGATGTGTCCAAGGCGAAGTAGAGAATGTTTGTGACAACTTTTTCTCTTGCATCCATTGCATGGATGGAGGTTGAAGATGAATCCATCAATGGAGGTTATGAGCTAGAGGAGAAAGAAGAAGAAGAAGCTTTCTTTTCTTTTGTTGTATGTGTGATAAAATGAGAAAGTGAAAGTATGCTACCCAAAAATACAAGAACAAAAAATATCATATGGCAGCCCTTCTCTCTCTCCTTCTCAATTCAACACACAAAACTATCACATAATGTGACATATGCACAATAAACGAGACCATGAGTCACTACTCTTGCACATGCCACATTAAATGCACTCCATGATGGTTTCTAGCTCACAATTTCCATTTATAAACATTAATCCAAATGTTTACAACAATAAAAAGATACGGCAACATCTAAAGTAAACTCGTGACGGATCACAAGGATACCCCTCACTTGTATATACATACCTGCATCCGCATTCCGACTGAATGCGAATGCGATGAGACTAAAGTAATCCAACAAATCTAATACTAGGATCCGGCTTAAACCAAAGTCCACTAGTATGATCCGCCCGATCATGATCCGTGCACCACTGCACGTATATGGTCGGACCTTGCCATATATCATACGGCCTCTACAACGTTTCGCCCGAAACTTGAAAACTATCTATGGGGGACACTAAAGACTTGTCAATACTTTGGCTGTAGATTTAACCACTAGCACGTCAGAGGTACTAGCTGTACGTAACGGGCTACCAGGTATTGACCAAAAGGGAGGTCGATGAGCGAACTCATCCTGACACCCTACTGAGCCTGTCAGTGACAATATCCGTACAGTCTGGTCCGTTCGTCTATGAGCATCGCATGGCGGGACTAGGGGGTTGGTGAATGTCAGACCCCCAAAAGCGGTACAAGTCGTGTCGGAGTGTAGCCCAGAACACAATGAGATACTACTGGAATACCTACCAGTAAATCTCCTGCATTGGCCAAGGACTTCGTGTAATGGCTCTCCTAGACACAGCACGATCTCACCCCCAATACCGGGAGAAACGAAATCCCTGCCGATCCGCTCACTGCCTCCATGTGGCTCGGGACTGTACCCAACTAAAACCTGTTCGCACGGCTCCTTTGAGTCATGGTAGGGTAGTAATCAAAGCACAGTGGGAACTCATACGAGACAAATGACGATCTCAGGTCGATGAACTAACCTGTACACATGTCACCAGGGAACTGCTATCTGACGTCAGGTATAATACCAACTAGCATGTTCCCGGCGAGTCCTGTCCGGTGTACTCATAACCCAATGAGCACCTGTATACATCTTAGGTTATCCAACTGACACCAATGGCTTGTGAGACCGGCCACCGCCCCTCGTCGGGGTCTTGACTGTATACACTAGTCTACTAATGGAGTATCGATGCCCGGTCTCGAAACTCCCACGACTAGGGACCTTTTAAGGATGTGCTTATAGACCCCAGCTCCCAAGTATATGATCGCCATCGTACTGCTGGCCGTCAAGCAAGAATCTTATGGGCTCTATCAACGTGCAATAGTGACCTGTAAGGTCACCTAAAGCAGTATACGATGACAAAGATAAACTAGATAGTATACTATTATCTTGAGTAAGATTATCCTACCGGCATAGGTCCTCCCTCAATCATTGTAATCACGTACCTGTGATCCAATAATTTACTCTGAGGGCACTATATCCAACAATCTCCCACTTGCACTCAAAGCTAATTATTGCGTTGTCGCATACTCACAGCCCGTGTGATACCGAACACCCAACTCCTCTACTAATCAGTCTCACAAAGCTCGTTTGCGAAACTATTGCGTTCGAGGAATAGCCTCAGTGAGTGGATCCGCCCTGATGTTTCTTTCTATGTATCTCTTTATCTTAAGTTTGCGGAGAAAACCATCTCCTGAAATGAGCAATACCTGCCTTAGAATATGTCTGGATATCTGATGAGACCTAGTTCATAAATGAACTCCAAATCCAAACTTCTTAAACTGTATCGTCAACTGAACTTAATCAGTACTCTGCGCCACACCTCCCTCAGTATCTGCTTGGACCAACTGTCCAAAATACCGCCCCTCGTCAGAGGGAAAACTATAACTCTGACAGCAACTCTGTCATCCAGGTCACCTTGAAATCCTGGAATGATAACTGTCTCCTAAAGGAGGCTGTTGCTATCATATCCCTAGAACATCCACTTATGTTCTAAAACTGCTTCCGAACGTTTCTCCAGGATAGGATTAATATCAACTTATTGCAACTAGTGCAAAGAACAACGTCTGGTGTGGTACTTGACATCTCATGATTGACTCAATTTTCTGAGCAAGTGATGTGCCAATCATGCGCATCCCTTTTCCCTTTAGTCTGTAAGACACCTTTAGAGAGGGTGACTCCATCATCTGCAGGTACACTACCGTGCCAGGAGTCGTCCATTCTAAAACACCTTTAGAATGCTGTCTAAGTACCCTGATTGGGACACTTCCCAAATCTAGATCTAAAACCATAGATCTAGTAACCAGAATATCTGATATAATATCCATATCCTTTATGGAGAAACCACTGTGTGACAATCAAAGTATAACCGATCGTAGTATAGGAATTTCACTTCCTACTCTATGTATGTCATCCAAATACCAGGACATCACACCCTACTACCTTCTTAACAGATCCATCCCCTATTCTGATGAAGTCAAACCTTTGACTGTCACATTAGAAATAGATGATCTATCTCCGCTATATCTGCTTTAGTCCATAAATAGACATAAGCTACTTGTCCACTATACTTCCGCTGCTCCCACTGACTACGACAACCCACTTGAAGAGTCATATACACGTATACTTCTGAAGCCAGTTCAGAACAACGCTATACTCATCCTCCTGCCGGGTCTAATAGACAGGAACAACAGTAGTGTCAAGTCTGGGTAAACAAGAACCTCCCTGTCACCATCCTTGAGGCTACCGGAGTACCTCTCGGGTGCCTGAGGTTACCCACCATATCTGCGGAGTGGCCAATGGAATGTCAAACCAGATTGAATCTTTAGGTTCTTATCAAATTTTCAGTAATCGTTTGCGGTTCTGGAATCACTTCCAGTTCTACCATACTCCCACTACTGTTTTCTGAAAAAATCCATTTTACTAAAACTGTGGCGAGTCAAGAACAATATCACTATTGATCTTCCAGATGGTAGAAATTCAACCCTCGTCATAGCCCGGGTCAACCCACAAATAGCCATTACAGAAACGTGCCTTGAGTTATCCAGAGTCTGGTTTTGAGCATAAGCCGGACAACTCCCCATACCTTAACATTGTTAAGATATGAACTATTCTATATCCAATATAGAAACAGAGGTACTGATTTAATTGGAACCAGATTCAAATCATGCAGCTGTCTCCAGTGCATGTCAACTAAATGGAGAGAGGCCAATCAGCATTACTCAACATAGGAGTGTTTCCAATTATGAGTAACCTGAAAGAGAAGCAAGTTTTCTTAATCATTGCTATTAACTGAATACCATACACAAATATCTACATCTTCGATCTCTTTGCAGAATCCTGATACTTGCAACACCTATTTCTCTACTTTACTCTTATACCTATAACTCCTCAAAACTTAAACCTTGCATTTTTACGAAACACATGTCTAAGAACTAGAGAAGTCATAAGTAAACAGAATATAGTACGAGTACCAACCCCTCTGTCCAAATGGAAACTGGACAACATACAATACTCTGTATAAGTCCCCTGAGTCTAATAACTCATTCCCTGTGTGTCGTTGGTCAAAAACTATACTTATGGTTAAGAAGAATTACACCGCTGTTTAATACTCCTTACCTAACCATCCATTGATATAGGCAAATGTCATAGACATAATTTGAAAAAGTTATATCTCACTTTATAAAAATAAACGTACAGATATATCAATTTGAAATTGGTGCATAACAATGGATATTCAAAACCAAATATTTGCCGTCCGGCAAACAACCCAGGCGATTTCCTCAAATATCACCAATTACAACGAATCCCGATATAATGAGGATGATCACCCAATTCCCAATAACTTACTCCCACTCATCATCTGTAAAACCATACAGATGTGAGAATCAAACCTGGTAAATACATACCCTGGAGCAAGGACTAATTGGGAAATCGATTTTCTTTTAACAATACACAGTGAAACTGAAACATGTAAATGTTTCGAAGGGGTATCGGGATAGTCTTAGTAATGCCTCTTCCATTATCAGATTCACAACTGTAACCGTATATTTCTTTGTCATCTCTCCAAATCCCTTTATATGTCTTTAGTCATTACCTTCTGTACACCCATTTAGGCCAAATGGTTTTCTTCCTTCCCTACCGTTCGGCACCAGCCTATGGTTCAGAAGAAGACTATCCAATAAGCATAATGGGTGTACTCTCTTAATCCTGGGAGTACTCGTAACGTGAGAGAAGGTGAAGATAAAAGAAAACTGAATAAACCTTATTCCTATTTCTCCTGAACCAGAATCCATCCCCGAACTGGAACAAGTCCCTTCGAGTTCGTAAATAACCATATGATGGATTATCCAATAAACTGTGGATCTTCGTAGTAATACGGAGTGTCCTGGAGAAATACAATGATGATGTAGGAGTGGCGATGAAATACTTGGTTTTGTCGTGAATAGCAGTCGCAATTTACTTTGCCCTTTTACTAATCCCTTTATTTGTCCTAACTTATTACCTTCTGTACAACATCGTTAGGCTAATTGGTTTTCATCTTTCCCTACCGTTCGGCACCTGCCTATGGTTTGGATGAAGACTATCCAATTAGCGTAAAAGGTGTACTGTCCTTATCCAAAGAGCACTCGCAACCTGAGAGAAGGTAAAAGGAAAAGACAACTGAATAAACCTTATTCCTATTTCTCCTGAACCAGAATCCATCCCCTAACTGGAACAAGTCCCTTCGAGTTCGTATATAACCATACAATGGATTATCCAATAAACTGTGGATCTTCGTAGAGATACGGAGTGTCCTGGAGAAATACAAAGGAGATGTAGGAGTGGCGATGAAATACTTGGTTTTGTCGTGAATAGGAGTCGCAATTTACTTTGCCCTCTTACTAATCCCTTTATTTGTCTTAACTTATTACCTTCTGTACACCATCGTTAGGCTAATTGGTTTTCTTCATTCCCTACCGTTCGACACCTGCTTATGGTTTGGAAGAAGACTATCCAATTAGCGTAATAGGTGTACTGTCCTTATCCAAGGAGCACTCGCAACCTGAGAGAAGGTAAAAGGAAAAGACAACTGAATAGTCCTATTCATTTTCTCCAGAACCGGAAACCATCCTCGAATCTGGAACAAATTCCTTCGAGTTCGTATATAACCATACAATGGTTTTATCCAATGGATGTGGATGTTCGTAATAATACGAGGTGTTCTGGAGAAAAGGGTAAAAGTAGGAGTGGCAGTGAGGTATGCAACTCAGACAATCCAAAAGCCAGTGTTTTAAGAAGGTTCGGTTAACTTGGTCACTGAGTCATAGTCAAGGGTCGGGTCATGGTCGCTGCCAAAGAGAGAGAGAGAAAAGAAACACTCAGCGTGCACTCTAACCCAGATCAGAATGGTTATCAATTTATTTAATCAGAAAATCTCCCACTGTATCGTCAAATTCTCCTCCAAACCTGAAAGAAGAATTAGTCGGGATCACCCGAAGAGTAAACCAACTTATCAGTGGGAATCGGGATCCAACTATCATCGCATGATAACGTGATGGAATCCACTCACGTTATCACACTCCAGAAGGTATGCGCATATCTGGCAAGTTTCAATTTCTTTAGAAACTCCCGATGTGATTTTTACCCCATGCTCTTATGACCTTGACTTCGGCCAACAAATCATAAGTCACATGTCAAGTTCTACCCGTTATTATCCAGGTTAATTTGAACCCGCCTGTACCTACCCTTGACTTTGGCCAACAAAGCAGTACGACTGTCCAAAACCAACGCATCTATCTATGCAACAGAAAAGTAACAAGTAGCTACCATATACTATGCCTTGACTTTGGCCAACAAATATAGCATGAATACTAAGTGCTACCCGTATGAAATGACGAAGGGCTACGAATGGTTTTTGGCGAAAAACCTTTAACGTAATGAACTTGATATCGTTGAAGGAACCGGATAGCTTTTTATAAAAATATAGTGGCGAAAACCTTTGCTAAAGAGATCACTCCCGGTGAAGGGATCTCGGCTCTTTCCCTGTAGAATGAGGTGCAGGATATTCCAACTGAATACCACGATGCAAAGCAAAAGGCAATCGGCTATAGTGAAGTTATTACCCTGACGCAAACTTCTGTCTAAGGGGTCACTCCCGGTGAAGGGATCTCGACCCTTGCCTCGTCGACTGAGGTGCTGGATATTCATAACCGAATACCGCTGTGCAAAACAAAAGAAATCGTCCTTGCAAAAATAGCTTTTTGAAAAATGTTCCAACAACATCAGAATAGGTTTGTTTAGCTTGCATTGATCCGAATCAATGCAGTCCCATCAATTAATCACACCACAAAAGAACGAAAATATGATGTACGTATATGCCATCCGCATTCGCTACTGGGTCCCGTCATCACCCGTTAGGTTACTTAACTAACGATAGAGCGGGGACTGGACTAGCGCGGGTGTAAAACATATACAACATCTACTAGTATATATATCAATATATAATATTCGCTCATGGCGTAATAAAATGAAACATCACAGAAAAGTAATAAGCATCACAGAACAATACAGATAACCTGGGATCCCCGGGTTTCCTTTGAGCCGCAAGTGAAACCCGACGTTCCCCTGGTCGTGTGGATAGCCTGTGCAATGAAATCCTAGACCCCTACGGGTGCGGCAAGTTACCCGTCAAAACCTGAAGCGAGGCAGCCCCCTTCAACAAAGTGAATGGACCACCCAGCGTTTCACGGAATCCGGTAACTTGAGCACCCCTCCTTGGGTCAACCTATACCCCCTACGAGTGCGGCGAATAGCGCCCCAATTCTAGAGTGAAGCCCCCTCCATCTCAAAGCCATGAGATGCGGGCCCGTTGCCCTCTAGAACCCGACTATCCGTGCACCCCACCGCAGGGTAATCCTAGTACAGAAAGTAAAATATACAACGGGTACATCGATCTTAGCCCGGTCGTGCCCCAAAAGAATAATATACAAACAGGCAGTGACGGCGGTCCACTTGTCGGACGCTCGCCCCGCAATATCAAATGTAAAAATACAACCAAACTGTACTACCATTGCATCCAGGCTATCCACCACGACAAATCCGCAACATCACAGCACAACACAGAACATCAACGTGAATGTCACGTTCGCAAATCCGTCTAAAAGAACTATAGCAATTAGACAAGATTTACAGATCAAATGACATTCACGGTCGTAGATATAATGTAAATACTGTGAACTAACATATTTAAAATTTTCGATCGACAAAATTTCCCGAAGTAGGCCCCAAGCACAATTCCCAGTACTCAAACAAATCTGGGCCCAAACAAAAAATACCGGAAACCCCATTTCCAAGTCAGAAACCACTGTAAGAAAATTGGTGGACTGATGCTACAGTATGGCGGCGGAACCACGGCCAAAACATGGGTACGGCCGCTGTTCCGCGCTGCTACAGTGGAATCAGTGAACCAATTTTTCTCAGATTTCTTAAAAAGGCCTGCCTGATTTTCTGCAATAGTCAAAATAATTTTTCGACGACAATAAAAATTCGACAGAAACATCAGAATTGGAAATGCAGTTTTGGAAAATTTCGTTCGATCGAAGTTCTAAACACATTAGAACAAGCTAGTAAAGGTTAATGGCGTGGCTCTGATACCATGTTAGTCTACGGTAGCGCCCCGGCCGTCTGTCCGAGGCTAAAATGCGGAAACCAAAAAAAATTTCAAACTAGAAACCGGCGCTATCATATACTTTAAATCCGGATCGAACCATTAACCTACAACTAGCAACTAGAGAAATGGTTGGAAAGCTATACCGATCGATCCGTGTCCTTCGGTCTTTGGCCACCATCCCAAGCTCCTCGCGGTATCTCCGGTCTCGATCTCCTCATCGGAAAGGGCACCATATCTTCGAGTCTTTTTACGGGCTCCCGCTTCATCCGAAGCAACTCGGGCACGAAGTTCGCTAGCCGACGTGTCAAAGGCGAAGTAGAGAATGTTTGTGACAACTTTGTCTCTTGCATCCATTGCATGGATGGAGGTTGAAGATGAAGCCATCAATAGAGGTTATGAGCTATAGGTGAAAGAAGAAGAAGAAGCTTTCTTTTCTTTTGTTGTATGTATGATAAAATGAGAGAGTGGGAGTGTGCTACCCAAAAATACAAGACCAAACATTATCATATGGCAGCCCCTCTCTCTCCCCTTCTTATTTCAACACACAAAACTATCACATAATGTGACATATGCATAATAAAAGAGACCATGAGTCACTACTCTTGCACATGCCACATTAAATTCACTCCATGATGGTTTCTAGCTCACAATTTCCATTTGTAAACATTAATCCAAATGTTTACAACAATAAAAAGATACGGCAACTTCTAAAGTAAACTCGTAAAGGATCACAAGGATACCCCTCACCTGTATATACATACCTGCATCCGCATTCCAACTGAACGCGAATGCGATGAGACTAAAGTAATCCAACAAATCTAATACTAGGATCCGGCTTAAACCAAAGCCCACTAGTATGATCCGCCCGATCATGATCCGTGCACCACTGCACGTATATGGTCGGACCCTGCCATATATCATACGGTCTGTACAACGTTTTGCCCGAAACTTGAAAATATCTGTGGGGGACTCTAAAGACTCGTCAATACTTTGGCTGTGGATTTAACCACTAGCACGTCAGAGGTACTAGTTGTACGTAACGGGCTACCAGGTATTGACCAAAAGGGAGGTCGATGAGCGAACTCATACTGACACCCTACTGATCCTGTCAGTGACAATATCCGTACAGTCCGGTCCGTTCGTCTATGAGCATCGCATGGCGGGCCTAGGGGGTTGGTAAAAGTCAGACCCCCAAAAGCGGTACAACTCGTGTCGGAGTGTAGCCCAGAACACCCTGAGATACTACTGGAATACCTACCAGTAAATTTCCTGCCTTGGCCAAGAACTTCGTGTAATGGCTCTTCTAGACACAGCGCGATCTCACCCCCAATACCGGGAGAGACGAAATCCTTGCCGATCCGCTCACTGCCTCCGTGTGGCACGGGACTGTACCCAACTAAAACCTGTTTGCACAACTCCTTT
Source organism: Agapanthus africanus (assembly GCA_030015575.1). Taxonomy (NCBI): domain Eukaryota; kingdom Viridiplantae; phylum Streptophyta; class Magnoliopsida; order Asparagales; family Amaryllidaceae; genus Agapanthus; species Agapanthus africanus. The sequence continues at coordinate 631,624,254 of CM057342.1, forward strand.
GAGCCGTGGTAGGGTAGTAATCAAAGCACAGTGGGAACTCACACGAGACAAATGACGATCTCAGGTCGATGAACTAACCTGTACACATGTCACCAAGGAACTGCTATCTGATATCAGGTATAATACCAACTAGCATGTTCCCGGCGAGTCCTGTCCGGTGTGCTCATAACCCAATGCGCACCTGTATACATCTTAGGTGATCCAACTGACACCAATGGCTTGTGAGACCGGCCACCGCCCCTCGTCGGGGTCTCGACTGTATACACTAGTCTACTAATGGAGTATCGATGCCCGGTCTCGAAACTCCCACGACTAGGGACCTTTTAATGATGTGCTTATAGACCCCAGCTCCCACGTATATGATCGCCATCATACTGCTGGCCGTCAAGCAAGAATCCTATGGGCTCTATCAACGTGCAATAGTGACCCGTAAGGTCACCTAAAGCAGTACACGATGACAAAGATAAACCAGATAGCATACTATCATCTTGAGTAAGACTGTCTTACCGGCATAGGTCCTCCCTCAATCATTGCAATCACGTGCCTGTGATCCAAAAATTGACTCTGAGGGCACTATATCCAACAATATCGAGGAGTCCATCAAGAGTGGGGACTCTGTGAGAATGGCTGGATGCTAAGCGATCTGAGATGGAATCCATATACACCAACAAAGTATGGACTTTGGTTGCTTTATCTGAAGGGTTAAATCCCCATCAGGAGCATATATACCTTGAGAAGATTACTTGGTGTACATGGAAAAGTTGAGACTTTCAAAGCTAAGGCTTGTTGCAAAAGGTTCTCATCATTGATCAGGTGTGGATAATGTTGAAACATTTTCTAGTGCCTATGCTTAAGTCCATCCGGATCTTACTTTTCGTTGCTACATACCATGGCTACGATATCTGGAGGTTGGTGTCATGACTGATTTTCTAAATAGTGATTTAGAAGGGAGCGTCTATAAGTACACAGCCATAGGGCTTCGTAGACAGTGGGAGCAGCGGAAACGTATGCATGTTCCTTTATGGGTTAAAGCAGACATCGTGGAGTTGGAACATCTGTTTTGATGTGGTAGTCAAAGCGTTTTACTTCATCAAAATGGTAGATGAACCTTGTATATACAAAAAGGTAGTAGGGAGTATGGTGGTGATCCTCGTATTGTACGTGGATGACATACTCTTGATATGAAAGGAGTTTCCTATGCTACGCTCGGTCAATATCCTCTTATCACAAGGATTCTCCATATAGGATTAATGTGATACCTCCTAAATCCTAGGTTTTGGATCTATGAGATAGATCTAAATGGATGTTAGGATTCTCACTAGGTGTAGTGAGATGGTATCAATCGATCCTGGGGAGAATCACTAGATAGCTTCCAGGGTGGTAAGGTTGACTGAATGTCAATCACAGGTATTGTCTTTACCCTCAGTGGAGGGATGGTATGTTGGAAGAGTTCCATGCTAGATACCGTGGCATACTAGACGATAAAGGCTTGATACATTTCTACCAAGGATGCTACCAAAAAGGTAGTCTGGATGTATAAGAGTTCATGAGATGAACTTCATTCCTACCATTGTGAGACAATAGAGTTGTGGCTTTGTCCTAGGAACCCCCGTCCCATCAGAGATACAAACATATTTTTAGGCAGTATCACCTGATCATGGAGATGGTTGATCTCTAGGGAGATCGGGGTTAGGAGAGTACACACAGAGGACAACAGCACGGATCCACTCACAAAGACCTATTTCCCAGTAGAGACTTTTATGGGATGGTTGAGTATGAGATACTTCAACCACTGGTAATTGTTGGATATGAGGTACTACAACAGATGGCCCAAGTGCTAGTGGGAGATTGTTAGTGATATGTATGCCCTAGAGGCCATTACTGTACATACGATGTATATTGTAGTGGATGCTTGGATATATATACGGAGGACTTTCTTGCTCGACATGATAGTTTGCTATCTGGTTGCACTTTATCTTAACATGTACTCTGATTGTCTCTATGTTACATGTTGATAAAACCCTTAGGATGAGTACATGACTACCAGGACTATGATGCAGATCATACTAGCGAGGACAGTGTAGTTGCTAAGTACATCCTTCAAATGTTCCTAGCCGTAGGTGTATCGAGACAGAGCATCGATATACCAGAGTAGACTAGCGTATAGCTTCTCGACGCATGTAAATGGGAGATGGATGATCCCATATCCATTGGTGTTTGACATCAGAGATAGTATACGGGTGCTCAGTAGAGACTGGGTACACTGGATGGACTCGCCTAGAACTCCCAGATGGTTTTATACCTAACGTCATATTGCAGTTATCTGGTGACACTGGTACAGGTTAGTCTGTAGACCCGAGATCGTCATAGAGTCTTGTGTGATTCCCACAGTGCTTTGATTTCCACCTTACCACGTTCAAGAGAACGTGCAAAACGGTGGCTTTTGGGTACAGTCCCGAGTCATATGGAGGCAATGAGCGATAGGAGGGGTTTTCGTCTCTCCCAGTTTAGGGAGTTGATGTTGCGCTGTACTCGATTGGCTATAATAGGAAGTCCTTAGCCAAGGCTGCTTCAGAGATATACTGGTATGTGTTATTAGTAGTTTCTCGACCCTTTATGAGCCTCATATCGACACGACTTATCGAGTTACTGGGGTCTGACGTTTACCACCCCTAGACGAGATATGCGACATATCAGACGAAGAGACCGAACTGTACGGTAGTGTTACTGATTGGATTCGCAGGAGTGTGAGCAGACTTGCTTGTTGATCTTCTGATCGCTCAATACCTTATGGCCGTTACGTTTAGCAGACAGCTTGTGGCTTGTGGGTGTTTGATATGATCATCACCTACTGCCGGCATATTGACGAGTCTTTAGAGTCCTACACAGGGGTTTCCTGGCTCTAGCGAAACGGATTAAGAGCACATATGTGATATGTGTGGAACCGAGATTAATACGATATATGATACCGTATTCTATTCTCGTGATTTGTGACATCGGTCGGTTATATGCGATATAGCCAGTTTATCGGATCAAGTGTTGATTCGATAAGTTGTTACTTTTGATATTAGTCGGTAATATGTGATATAACCGGATTATTAAATCAATAGTTGATTTAATAATTTAATATATAATTATATATTTGATATATTATATTACATTAACTAATATTAAGCTCACTTATGATTTCTTTTTCTCATTTTGTGCACAATGAATATATGTGATATATTTGTGTGTACATGTTATGCGTCATGCTTGATGATACATGCAACAAAGGTGTGTGTATGACTTACACCATACTTGGTTTAATTGCTAGGGTTTTATTTATTTTACTAATTACAAAAGGTGGCATTTTGTCATGGATGAAAGCTTGTAGAAGCTTGTATTGATCTTTCACCAAGTCCACTCTTTTGTTTTGGCTAAGATATTTGTTAACCCAACCAATTAAACCTAGCCATGTTTAAATTTCTACAAAAGTTAATATATGATATTAACTCACCATGGTTGCCATTATCCTTTGGAAAAATAATTCTTATGATGAGTTCATTCTTCTTCTTCTTCTTTCCCAAAAGCTTTCTAGCTTCAATGGAGGTATGAGAAAAAGTGTGAGAAAATCAAATCTAATGTGTGCCCACTTTCCTAATTCATCAACCTCTACTACTTGTCATTTAGTATAGGGTGTTTGCTTTACTAATTTCATAATTAGTGAATAGATAGCTTGTGTTAGTGTCTCCTCGATGTAGATCATATTCGACCTCGAAGTCTTCAAAGAAAGCATGTTCGTTTTTTCATGGGATCCTTTCTAGAGTCCGGAGTTCACGATCGCAATGAAAGGGACTACTACAAGGAGCTATTGAAGTGAAGGACCGGTCTACAAAGGTTGTATTCGTTGATCACTTGATTTGCAAAGTGTTTGCTTTTTATATTCCGTCAATTCTAGTTAACGATTCTTAATTAGGGTTAGCTAAAACGACAAATTTTTGAATTTGGCATGGACGATGACTCCCGAAACCTTGCTGCCGTCTTAGGTAACCCGGCAATCAAGACGTCTGCTGAAGAATTATTGAGCTCCAGACGTCTCCCACAGATGTTCGATGAAGAAAATTTTCGAACTACAGACGTTTCGTACAGACATCTGCTTCGGCAGTTTTTGGTATTTAACTTTTTCAAACGAATGGGTATTTACGCCTTTTTTGTTTCTAACCGTTTCCAATAGTCATTAATTGTTTAATGGCAGTCATTAGCAGTTAAAATAACTACCATATTCAACTCATATATATAGCCTTGAGATCACACACTTTTCACTCAATCATTCATTGCAAATCATTTTGAGAAACATCATATTCTTTATTGAGCCTTAACTTACCTTAATCTTTTTAATTTCCTCCAGAGCCAAAACTTGAAATAATCTCTCAAAACAATTCTTATGTCATACTTTTTTTTATCTATTGAGATCTTAGTACTGTGATGTAAGTCGACGTTAGGCACCCCACATTATGCGGGGAGGCGGAATAGGTAAAACAATCATTTTGTTTAAGTTAACATCGACTAACTTAACGGATCTTTGCTAAACCCTAACTAACAACTATATAGAAGTGATTAGCTACTATGATAGATGATTATACCTAAAGATTCAAGTCTTTCTTGTTCTTGTAGTTCACCTCCTCGTCGGCCTCCTCGATGTGATAGAAGGTCCACCCGAGAGATCCTTCTCCAAGTTTTAACCTCTCACTTGAGATAACTAGGTGGCTATGAGTGCTAATCAAAGTAACCTAGAGGATATAGAAGAGGATTAGGAATCTATTAGTCTTCCTAACCCTTGGATCTCAACACATGAGAGGATTAGGGTTAGTTCTTTGAAGAGAGAGAGCTTGAGGAGAGAGAATGTGAAAGTGAGAATGATATGAATTATAACTCATTTGTGAATATATGAAGCATGATAATTATCTAAATGAATAACAAATAATAATATCAACCATGCTTCATTAATTCACTTTGGTTGAATCATCTCACGAGTCATTAAGCAATAAATGCTTCAATAACTCATTTGGATGAATCACTCCATGAGTCACTAATCCATTTAATGCAAATTCCACCTAAACTCTCCACCTCATCTTTCTTCTAGAATCTTCTCGACTAATTACGAAAATGCACCTGCCATCCGTGAAAACACGGAAATACCGAGACTGTATAAATCCAATAATCCAATACTAGAATCTGGCTTAAACGAAAGCCTGCTAGTAAAAACTGTCCGAACATCGTACGTGCATAAATACATGTATGTGTCCGAACCCTGTCGTAAAACCATACGACCTCTATATCGTTTTACCTGAAGTAGGGAAACTCTCTGTGTGGGACTCTAAAGACTGGACACTACGCTGGCAGTGAGTTTAACTACAGGCCGCAAGCGGTACTAGCTGTACGTAACGGTCCCCAGGTAGATGTCGATAAGAAGGCCGATGAGGAAACCCATCCGAACTCCTACCGAGCCTGATGTGACAATCTCTGTACAGTTCGGTCTGTTCGTCTAGGACTATCGCATATCGGGCGTAGGGGGCGGCAAGCGTCAGTCCCTTAAAAGCGATATAAGCCGTGTCGGAGTGAGGCCCATTACACCTTGAGAAGCTACTGGAAATCCTACCAGTAAATCTCGTTTGGCCTGACTAGGGACTTTGCGTAATAGCTTTCCAAACACAGCGCGATATCAACTCCCAATACCGAGAGAGACGAATCCTATCTAACTGCCACTGCCTCCAAGTGCTTCGGGACAGCACCCAACTGCTACCTGTTTGCACGACTCCTTTGAGCCGTGGTAGGGTAGCAATCTAAGAACAGTGGGAACACACTCGAGATGAAGCAGCAGTGTCAAGTCTGCGGACTATGCTGTACTCATGTCACCTGGGAACTGTTAACGGACGACGGGTATAATACCAACCAACAGTTCCCTGCGAGTCCTGTTCGGTGTACCCGTAACCCAACGAGCACATGTATACTATCTCCAGTACAACGTACTAATGGCTGTTGGACGGACCATTTCCCCTGCTGGGATGAGAAGCGTACACACTAGTCTACTCCGGAGTATCGATGCCCTGTCTTGATAATCCTATGACTAGGGACCTGAAAAAGGATGTGCTTGTAGACTATCCAGCCCCCACTTGTTAGTTATATGTATGCCCTAGAGGCCATTACTGTACATTGGATGTATATTGTAGTGGATGCTGGGACATATATAGGTAGTGTTGGAGATAGTGCCCTCAGAGTCAATTATTAGGTCACAGGTACGTGATTGCAATGATTGATGGAGGACCTATCCCGGTAGGACAATCTTACTCGAGATGATAGTATGCTATCTGGTTTACCTTTATCATCGTGTACTGTTTTAGGTGACCTGACAAGTTGCTATTACACGTTGGTAGAGCCCCGAAGGATTCTTGCTTGACCACCAGCAGTATGAGGGCGATCATATAAGTGGGAGCTGGGGGTCTATAAGCACATCCTTGAAAGGTCCCTAGTCGTGGGAGATTCGAGACAGGGCATCGTTTCTCCAGAGTAGACTAGTGTATACAGTCGAGACCCCGACGAGGGGCGGTGGCCGGTCTCACAAGCCACTGGTGTCAGTTGGTTCACCTAAGATGTATACAGGTGCTCATTGGGTTATGAGTACACCGGACAGGACTCGCCGGGAACATGCTAGTTGGTCATATACCAGACGTCAGATGGCAGTTCCCTGGTGACATGTGTACAGGTTAGTTCATCGACCTGGGGATCGTCATTTGTCTTGTGTGAGTTCCTACTGTACTTTGATTACTACCCTACCACGACTCAAAGGAGTCGTGCAAACAGGTTTTAGTTGGGTACAGTCCCGAGCCACATGGAGGCAGTGAGCGTATCTTCAGGGGTTCGTCTCTCCCGGTATTGGGGGTGAGGTCGTGCTGTGTCTAGGAGAGCCATTACACGAAGCCCTCGGCCGAGGCAAGGAGATTTACTGGTAGGTATTCCAGTAGTATCTCAGGGTGTTCTGGGCTACACTCCGACACGACTTGTACCGCTTTTGGGGGTCTGACTTTTACCAACCCCCTAGGCCTGCCATGCGATGCTCATAGACGAACGGACCGGACTGTACGGATATTGTCACTGACAGGCTCAGTAGGGTTGTCAGGCTGAGTTCACTCACAGACGTCCCTTTTAGTCAATACCTGGTAGCCCGTTACGTATTGGCTTATACCTCTGACGTGCTAGTGGTCAAATCCACAACCAAGGTGTTGACGAGTCTTTAGAGTCCCCCACATTCAGTTACTCAGCTTTCGGGCGAAAGGTTGTAGAGGCCGTATGGAGATATGGCAAGGTCCGATCAGATACGTGCGGTATTGCACGGATCAGGATCGGACAGTTTGTACTATAGGCCGTATGGATATATGGCAGGGTTCGATCAAATACGTGCGGTATTGCACGGATCAGGATCGAACGGATATTACTAGCCGGTTTTGGTATAAGCCGGATCCTAGTATAGTACAGTGTAGATTTTGTCTCATTGCATTTGTATTTCGGTCGGAATACAAATGCGGATGTGTATGCACAGTATCGGGGTTTTCCTGTAATTTATTACAGGACCAGTTTTCTGGAGTTGCCAATTTGCTTTTCGTTTCGGCCGATTTCCTATGTATCGTTCATTGGCCGAAGATTGGTGGAGGAGGGTTTATTTGCATTGTTGCAAATAGGCATTTGTGGAGGGGGTTCTTTGCATCTTGTTGCATCATGATGGCTTTCATGATGGTTGCACCATCCATTGACCTTTCTTGAGTTCATGATTGCTTGACTTGGTGAGGTGATGGTTGAGGTGGAGTGTTGGTTATTCCTTTGTCATCATGGTTGTTGATGATGAGGTTGTTGGAGTGTTAGTTTAGGCTTGTGATCATTTCTTTTGATGATAGCCTCTCACTTGCATTATTCTTTTGATTCACTCTCTTGAGTTTTGTGACTCTCTCATATTTTCACTCACCCCTCACTTGCATGGCCGGCCACTTCCCTCAAGGGCTGTCCAAAATTCTAGTGTAGGGATTTACACTCTTTTGGCTTGAAAAAAATCATATTAGCTCCTCCTCCAAAAGCTTGTATCATCCCACCACCAAAATGGCAACTTCCAATACCCCAAATGAGACTTGTTCACTAGATATTCTACAGCAAACCTTGGGCACGTCGACTAGCCAGCTTCGTGCCCGAGTTGCCTCGGCATTGAGGTGGGAGCCCGTAAAAGAAGTAGGCGATGTGGTGCACTTCCGGCGACGAGGAGGAGACGGGACATTCCGCAGGAGATCGGGACGATGACGAGAAGACCGGAGGACTTGGATCGTCGGTATATCTCTCTTCCCCTTCTTGTAGATAGCTAGGACTAGTTAATGGTTCGATCCGGGTATTAGTGCGCGGCGGTTTGCCAGTTCTAGTAAAAATTAAAGTTTATCACCGCTTCCGCATTTGGCCGTCAAATTGACGGCCGGGGCGCTGCCGTGCACTTACAGTGGTATCAGAGCCTCGCCATTAACTTAGTCTAGCTTTGTTTAATATGTTTTGCATTTACGATCGACCAAAATTCCAAAATCTACATTTTTGTTAACGACAATTTTCTGTTGAATTTTTTTGGTCTCCAAAAATTTTTCAGGATGTAAAATAGTGTTGTACTGGAGATTATAAGCCCACTGTAGAAATTCGACGCAGTAAGTCGACCACCAGAGCGCGGAACCGCGGCAAAACGCCCCCTTGGGCCGCGGTTCCGCCGCACAATGGTGTCCTTACTGCATCAAACTTCTTCAGTTGCTTTCTGGGATGAAAATTGGGTTTTTGGAATAATAACATTGGGCCCAGAATTTCCTGATCTTCTACAGTATTGCTTATGGGCCCACTTGTTAAAATTTGATCGATCGGATATTTTAAACACATTATTTCACAGTATTTACATTATATCTGCGACCGTGAATGTCACTCGATCGGTAAATCCGGTCTAACTGCTATAGCCCGGTTAGACGGATTTGCGAACGTGATTTTCACGTTGATGTTCTGTTTTTGCTGTGATGTTGCGGATCGGTCGTGGGGGATAGCCTGGATGCAATGCTAGTACAGTTGTGGTTGTATTATGTACATTTGATATTGCGGGGCGAGCGTCCGACATGTGGACTGCCGTCACTGCCTGTTTGTATTATTATTTTGGGGCACGGCCAGGTTGCGGTCGATGTACCCGTTGTATGTATATTTTACTTTCTGTACTAGGGTTACCCCGCGGAGGGGTGCACGGATAGCAGGGTTCTAGAGGGCAACAAGCCCGCATCTCATGGCATTGGGACGGAGGGGGCTTCACTCTAGGATTGGCGGGCTATTCGCCGCACTCGTAGGGGGTACAGGTTGACCCAGGAGGGGTGCCCAAGTTACCGGATTCCGTAAAGTGCTGGGTGGTCCATTCACGGCGCTGAAGGGGGCTGCCTCGCTTCAGGTTTTGGCGGGTGACTTGCCGCGCCCGTAGGGGTCTAGGATTTCATTGCACAGGCTATCCACACGACCAGGGGAACGTCGGGTTTCAGCGGCTCTGTGAAACCCGGGGATCCCAGATATCTGTATTGTTTCTGTGATGCTGTACATTTCTGTGATGTTGCATTTCTTTCACGCCTTGAGCGAAATATAATATATTGGTATATATATTAGTAGATGTTGTATATGTTTTACATCCGCGCTAGTCCAGTCCCCGCTCTGTCGTTAGTTAGCTAACCTAACGAGTAATGACGGGACCCAGTGGCGAATGCGGATGGCATATACGTACATCAGTATATTTTCGTTCTTTTTGGTGTGATCAATTGATGGGACTGCATTGATTCGGATCAATGCAAGTTAAAAACAAACCTAATCTGATGTTGTTGGAACACTTTTCAAAAAGCTGTTATTGCAAAGACGTTCACTTTTATTTTGCATCGTGGTATTCAGTTGGAATATCCTGCTCCTCAGTCGACGAGGCAAGGGCCGAGATCCCTTCACCGGGAGTGACCCCTTGGACAGAAGTTTGCGTCAGGGCATTAACTTCACTGTAGCCGATTACTTTTGCTTTGCATCGTGGTATTCAGTTGGAATATCCTGCACCTCATTCTACGGGGAAAGAGCCGAGATCCCTTCACCGGGAGTGACCTCTTTAGCAACGGTCTTCGTCACTATATTTTCAAAAAGCTATCCGTTCCTTCAACGATATCAAGTTCATTACGTTAAAGGTTTTCGCCAGAAACCATTCGTAGCCCTCCATCATTTCAGTTAAATATTCGGTAGTATTCAAGCTATGTATTTTGACCTCACGCCAAGGCATAGTGATTGGTAGCTGCCGGGTATTTATCTGTTGCATAGATAGATGCGTTGGTTTGGGACAGTCGTACTACTATTTTGGCCTACGTCAAGGGTATGTACGGGTGGATTCAAATTAACCTGGATAATGATGGGTAGAACTTGACATGTGACTTATGATATTTTGACCTCACGCCAAGGTCATAAGAGCATGGGGTAAAAATCACATCGGGAGTTTCAAAAGAACTGAAACTTGCCAGATATGCGCATACCATCTGGATTATGATGATGTGAGCGGATTCCGTCACGTTATCATGCGATGATAGTTGGATCCCGATTCCCACTGATGAGTTGGTATACTCCTCGGGTGATCCCGACTAATTCTTCTTTCAGGTTTGGAGGAGAATTTGAGGTACAGTGGGAGGTTTCCAGATTAGATAAATTGGTAACCATTCTGATCTGGGTTAGAGTGCACGCTGAGTGTTTCTTTTCTCTCTCTCTGGCAGCGACCATTGACCCGACCCTAAGACTATGACTCAGTGACCAAGTTGACCGAACCTTCTAAACACTGGCTTTTGGATTGTCAGAGTTGCAAACCTCATTGCCACTCCTACTTTTACCCTTTTCTCCAGGACACCCCGTATTACTACGAACGTCCACTTCCATTGGACAAAACCATCGTATGGTTAGATACGAACTCGAAGGAATTTATTCGAGGATGGTTTCAGGTTCTGGAGGAAATGGATAGGACTATTCAGTTGTCTTTTCCTTTTACCTTCTCTCAAGTTGCGAGTACTCCTTGGTTTAGGAGATAGTACACCTATTACGCAAATTGGATAGTCTTCTTCCAAACCATAGGCTGGTGCCGACCGGTAGGAAATGAAGAAAACCAATTAGCATAACGATGGTGTACAGAAGGTATTAAGTTAAGACAAAGAAAGGGATTAGTAAGAGGGCAAAGTAAATTGCAACAGATATTCACGACCAAACCAGGTATTTCTTCGCCAATCCTAAAATCACCTTTGTATTTCTCCAGGACACTCCGTATCACTACGAAGATCCACAGTTTATTGGATACTCCATCGTATGGTTATATACGAACTCGAAAGGAACTTGTTCCAGTTCGGGGATGGATTCTGGTTCAGGAGAAATAGGAATAAGGTTTATTCGGCTGTCTTTTATCTTCACCCTCTCTCATTGCGAGTGTTCCTAGGATTGGGACAGTACACCCATTATGCTTATTGGATAGTCTTCTTCCAAACCATAGGCTGGTGCCGAACGGTAGGAAAGGAAGAAAACCATTTGGCCTAAAGGGGTGTACAGAAGGTAAAGACTAAAGACATATGAAGGGATTTGGAGAGGTGGCAAAGAACTATACGGTTACAGTCGTGAATCTGGAAGAGGCATTACTAGGAATACCAGATTACCCCATCGGAACATTTCAATGTTTCAGTTTCACTGTGTAATGTTAAAGGAAAACTGATTTCCCGATTAGATACTTACTCCAGGGTATGTATTTACCAGGTACGATTCTCACATCTGTATGGCTTTACAGATGATGAGTGGGAGTAAGTTATTGGGAATTGGGTGATTATCCTCATTATATCGGGATTCGTTGTAATCGGTGATATTTGAGGAAATCACCTGGGCTGTTTGTCGGTCGGCAAATATTTGGTTTTGAATATCCGCTGTTATGCACCAATTTCAAATTGATATATCTGTACGTCTATTTTCATAGAGTGAGATATACCTTTCTAAAACTATGTCTACGACATTTACCTATATCAGTGGATGGTTAGGTAAGGAGCATTAAGCAGCGGTGTAATTCTTCTTGACCATAAGTACAGTTTTCAAACTACGACACACAGTGAATGAGTTATCAGACTCAAGGGACTTATACAGAGTATTGTATGTTGTCCAGGATCCATCAAGACAGAGGGGTTGGTCCTCGTACTATATTCGGTTTACTTATGACTTCTCTAGTTTTTAGACAGGTGTTTCGCGGAAACACAGGGTCTGAATGTTGAGAAGTTATAGGTATTTGAATAGAGTAGAGAACCAAGTGTAGCAAGTATCGGGATTCTTCAAAGAGATCGAAGATGTAGATACTTGTGTACGGTATTCAGTTGATAGTAATGATTTAAGAGATCTTGCTTCTCTTTCAGGTTACTCATGATTGGAAGCATTCCTAAGTTGAGTAACGCTGATCGGCCTCCTTCCATTTAGTTGACATGCACTGGAGACAGTTGCATGATTTGGATCTGGTTCAATTAAATCAGTGCCTCTGGTCCTATATGGGATATAGAACAGTTCGTATCTTAACGTTGTTAAGGTACGGGGAGTTGTCCAGCTTATGATTAAAACCAGACTCTGGATAACTCAAGGCATGATTCTGTAATGGCTGTTTGTGGGTTGACCCAGGCTATGACGAGGGTTGACTTTCTACCATCTGGATGAACAATAGCAATATTGTTCTAGACTCTCCACAGTTTTATTAAAAATGGATTTTTTCAGAAAAACAGTAGTGGGAGTATGGTAGAACTGGAGGTGATTCCAGAACCACGAACGATTACTGAAGATTTGACAAGGAACCTAAAGATTCAATCTGGATTGACATTCCATTGGCCACTCCGCAGATAAGGTGGGTAACTTCAGGCACCCGAGAGGTACTCCGGTAGCCTCAAGGACGGTGACAGGGAAGTTCTTGTTTACCCACAATTACCATTGCTGTTGTTCCAGGTTGCGAGACCCGGCGGGAGGATGAGTATAGCGTCGTTCTAAACTAGTTTTAGAAGTGTACGTGTATATGACTCTGCCAGAGGGTTGTCGTAGTCAGTGGGAGCAGCGGAAGCATTGGTGGACTGGTAGCTTATGTCTATTTATAGACTGAAGCACCAGTAGCGGAGATAGATCATCTATTTCTGACGTGACAGTCATGGGTTTGACTTCATCAGAATAGGGGATGGATCTGTTGAGAAGGTAGTAGGGTGTGATGTCATGGTATTTGGATGACATACACAGAGTAGGAAAAGAAACTCCTATACTACAGTCGGTTGTACTTTGGTCGTCACACAGTGGTTTCTCCACATGGGACTTGGACATTATATCAAACATTCTGGTTACTGGATCTATGGTATTAGATCTAGATTTGGGTAGTCTCCCAATCAGGGTACTTAGACAGCATTCTAAGAGTATTTAGAATGGACGACTCCTGGCACGGTAGTGTACCTGCAGGTGATGGAGTCACCCTCTCTAAAGGTGTCTTATAGACTAAAGTAGAGAAGGAAGTGCATGATTGGCAGATCACTTGCTCAGGCAATTGAGTCAATCATGAAATGTCAAGTACCACACCAGATGTTGTTCTTGCACTAGATGCAATAAGTTGACTTTAATCCAATCCTGGAGAAACAGTCGGAAGCAGTTTTAGAACATAAGTGGATGTTCTAGGGATATGATGACGACAGCCTCATTCGGGAGACAGTTATCATTCCAGGCTTCCAAGGTGACTTGGACGACAGGGAGGTTGTCAGAGTTATAGTTTTTCCTTCTGATGAGGGGCGGTATTTTGGACAGGTGGTCCAAGGCAATACTGAGGGAGGCATGGCGCAGGATACTGATTAAGTTCAGTTGACGATACAGTCTAAGAAGTTTGGATTTGGAGTTCATTTATGAGCTATGTCCCATCAGACATCCAGACACATCCTTAGACAGGTATTGCTCATTTCGGGAGATGGCTTTCTCCGCGAACTTGAGATATAGAGAGACATAGAAAGAAACAACAAAGCGGATCCACTCACTGAGGCTATTCCTCGAACGCAATAGTTTCGCAAACGAGCTTTGTGAGACTGACTAGTAGAGGAGTTGGGTGTTCGGTATCACACGGGCTGTGAGTATGCGACATCGCAATAATTAGCCTTGAGTGCAAGTGGGAGATTGTTGGAGATAGTGCCCTCAGAGTCAATTATTAGGTCACAGGTACGTGATTGCAATGATTGATGGAGGACCTATCCCGGTAGGACAATCTTACTCGAGATGATAGTATGCTATCTGGTTTACCTTTATCATCGTGTACTGTTTTAGGTGACCTGACAAGTTGCTATTACACGTTGGTAGAGCCCCTAGGATTCTTGCTTGACCACCAGCAGTATGAGGACGATCATATAAGTGGGAGCTGGGGGTCTATAAGCACATCCTTGAAAGGTCCCTAGTCGTGGGAGATTCGAGACAGGGCATCGTTTCTCCAGAGTAGACTAGTGTATACAGTCGAGACCCAGACGAGGGGCGGTGGCCGGTCTCACAAGCCACTGGTGTCAGTTGGTTCACCTAATATGTATACAGGTGCTCATTGGGTTATGAGTACACCGGACAGGACTCGCCGGGAACATGCTAGTCGGTCATATACCAGACGTCAGATGGCAGTTCCCTGGTGACATGTGTACAGGTTAGTTCATCGACCTGGGGATCGTCATTTGTCTTGTGTGAGTTCCCACTGTACTTTGATTACTACCCTACCACGACTCAAAGGAGTCGTGCAAACAGGTTTTAGTTGGGTACAGTCCCGAGCCACATGGAGGTAGTGAGCGTATCTTCAGGGGTTCGTCTCTCCCGGTATTGGGGGTGAGGTCGTGCTGTGTCTAGGAGAGCCATTACACGAAGCCCTCGGCCGAGGCAAGGAGATTTACTGGTAGGTATTCCAGTAGTATCTCAGGGTGTTCTGGGCTACACTCCGACACGACTTTTACCGCTTTTGGGGGTCTGACTTTTACCAACCCCCTAGGCCCGCCATGCGATGCTCATAGACGAACGGACCGGACTGTACGGATATTGTCACTGACAGGCTCAGTAGGGTTGTCAGGCTGAGTTCGCTCACAGACGTCCCTTTTAGTCAATACCTGGTAGCCCGTTACGTATTGGCTTATACCTCTGACGTGCTAGTGGTTAAATCCACAACCAAGGTGTTGACAAGTCTTTAGAGTCCCCCACATTCAGTTACTCAGCTTTCGGGCGAAAGGTTGTAGAGGTCGTATGGAGATATGGCAAGGTCCGATCAGATACATGCGGTATTGCACGGATCAGGATCGGACAGTTTGTACTATAGGCCGTATGGATATATGGCAGGGTTCGATCAGATACGTGCGGTATTGCACGGATCAGGATCGAACGGATATTACTAGCCGGTTTTGGTATAAGCCGGATCCTAGTATAGTACAGTGTAGATTTTGTCTCATTGCATTTGTATTTCGGTCGGAATACAAATACGGGTGTGTATGCACAGTATCGGGGTTTTCCTGTAATTTATTACAGGACCAGTTTTCTGGAGTTGCCAATTTGCTTTTCGTTTCGGCCGATTTCCTATGTATCGTTCATTGGCCGAAGATTGGTGGAGGAGGATTTATTTGCATTGTTGCAAATAGGCATTTGTGGAGGGGGTTCTTTGCATCTTGTTGCATCATGATGGCTTTCATGATGGTTGCACCATCCATTGACCTTTCTTGAGTTCATGATTGCTTGACTTGGTGAGGTGATGGTTGAGGTGGAGTGTTGGTTATTCCTTTGTCATCATGGTTGTTGATGATGAGGTTGTTGGAGTGTTAGTTTAGGCTTGTGATCATTTCTTTTGATGATAGCCTCTCACTTGCATTATTCTTTTGATTCACTCTCTTGAGTTTTGTGACTCTCTCATATTTTCACTCACCCCTCACTTGCATGGCCGGCCACTTCCCTCAAGGGCTGTCCAAAATTCTAGTGTAGGGATTTACACTCTTTTGGCTTGAAAAAAATCATATTAGCTCCTCCTCCAAAAGCTTGTATCATCCCTCCACCAAAATGGCAACTTCCAATACCCCAAATGAGACTTGTTCACTAGATATTCTACAGCAAACCTTAGGCACGTCGACTAGCCAGCTTCGTGCCCGAGTTGCCTCGGCATTGAGGTGGGAGCCCGTAAAAGAAGTAGGCGATGTGGTGCACTTCCAGCGACGAGGAGGAGACGGGACATTCCGCAGGAGATCGGGACGATGACGAGAAGACCGGAGGACTTGGATCGTCGGTATATCTCTCTTCCCCTTCTTGTAGATAGCTAGGACTAGTTAATGGTTCGATCCGGGTATTAGTGCGCGGCGGTTTGCCAGTTCTAGTAAAAATTAAAGTTTATCACCGCTTCCGCATTTGGCCGTCGGATTGACGGCCGGGGCGCCGCCGTGCACTTACAGGTAGGACTTTCTTGCTCGACATGATAGTATGCTATCTGGTTGCTCTTTATCTTAACATGTATACTTTCTGTCTCTCTGTTACATGTTGATAAAGCCCTTAGGATGTGTACTCGACTTCCAGGACTGTGATGTAGATCATACTAGTGGGGCCTGGATAGTCCATGAGTATATCCTTCAATGTTCCTAGTCGAGGGAATATCGAGACGGGGCATCGATATTCCAGAGTAGACTAGCGTATATCTTCTCGACCCATGTGATGGGCGATGGATGATCCCATATCCATTGGTGTTTGACATCAGAGATGGTATGCGGGTGCTCAGTGGAGACTGGGTACACTGAACGGACTCGCCGAGAACTCCCAGATGGTATTATACCTCACGTCAGATGGCAGTTCTCAGGTGACACTGGTGCAGCTTAGTCTGTTGACCCGAGATCGTCTTAGAGTCTTGTGTGTCTCCCACTGTGCTTTGATTTCCACCCTACCATGGCTCTACTGAGTCGTGCAAACAGGTGGTTTTTGGGTACAGTCCCGATTCACATGGAGGCAATGAGCGATAGGAGGGGATTCGTCTCTCCCGGTATTGGGGGTTGATGTTGCGCTATGCTCGACTGGCCATAACAGGAAATCCCTGGCCAGGGTTGCTGTGATGTACTGGTAAGAGTTATCAGTAGTTTCACGATTGTCATGGACCTCACGTCGGCATGACTTATCGAGCTATTGGGGTCTGACGTTTACCACCCCTAGGCGAGATATGCGACATATCAGACGAACAGACCGGACTGTATGGTAAGTGTTACTGGTTGGATTCACAGGAGTGTGAGCGGGCTTGCTCGTCGATCTTCTGATCGCTCAATACCCGGGTGGCCGTTACGTTTAGCAGACCGCTTGCGGCTTGTGGATGCTTGATATGATCATCATCTGCTGCCGGCGTATTGACGAGTCTTTAGAGTCCTACACAGAGGTTTCCTGGCTCAAGCGAAACGAAATAGGAGCGCATATGAGATACGTGCGGGACCGAGAATAATGCGTGTATGTGATACCGTATTCCATTCTCGCGATGAATGTATCGAATGGTTATATGCGATATAACCTAGATATCGAATCAAGGATTGATTCGATAAGCCGATACGCAGGATACTAGTCGGTTATATACGATATGACCGGATCGTTAAATCAAGTATTGATTTAATGATTTAATGCATAATTATACATTTGATATATTACTTTGCATTAACTAGTATTGGTTCACTTTAAATGGATTTTCTCACTTGAATTGTGCAAGTTGTATATGTGATATACATTTGTGCACATGATTGTATCATGTTTGATGATACATGCTTACTTGGTTAAGTGTAAAGAATTAAACCATGGTTAAACTAATGATTAGGGTTTTGTTTTTTCATTTACTTATTTATCTATTTATTTATCTTTTTCATTTTGGAAAGGAGAATGACAAATGGTGGATTTTCTTTGTTTGCTAGTTGAAGGTTCTTGAAGCTTTGAACTAGTCCACCATTCTTGTCTTATACTTAACCCTAACCATTCAAGTTAACCATGGTCCATTCTCTACAATTAACCAAGGGTTAATATATGATAAGTATTGATTTATTTATCTTATTATTCAACACTTAATATATCTTCTTCTTCTTCTTCATCTTCTTCTTCCATGAAGAAAAGCTTGCTACATCAATGGAAAGTGATGAAAACAAGTGAGAATTCCAATTCTAAAGTGAACCCACTTCCTATTTCTTCATCCTCTACCTCTTGCCAAGTAGTATAGGGTGTTTTCTTCACAAGTTTCATGACTTGGTGAAGTCGGAGTTTGATCTTGTGATGCCTCGACGTAGATCATCTTCGGCATCGAAGCCGACGATCAAGCCCGCCCATTTCTTCGATGAAGCCGATGCTAGAGTTCGGGATCCGACTTGGACAGCGGAGGGACATCGTCGCGGAGCTTAGTAAGTGGTGGACCGGATCTACAAAGGTTGTAGTCACTTTCCTTTAGCATTTAATTCGTTTACATGCTTGCATCGCCTATATATCTAGTTAACGATCCGTATTATGGTTTGTAGGCACTTGTAAAATTTGAATTAGCCATGTTTGATGCCTTGTGAGACTTCATTAGTGTGCCTAGGAACCCTACAGTGGTATCAGAGCCTAGCTAGAGCCTTAGGCTATGCGTAGACGGAGTTAGAAGTCCGATCGACCCGAAACCCCGACTTTAAACGGCTCTCTGGACATTTTTGAAAAACTGGGATATTTCCAGATTAAAAATTCCTAAAAAATTCATCAGGAAGACCTAAGAATTATGGTGCAAAACGAGAACCTATCTCATCTAAACCGCCGCGGAACAGTGGCAGAAGCATGGATTCTGCCGCGGTTCCGCGGCCATAAGGTCACATCATCCAATAAAATTTGCACAGTAATTCTTATTTTATGATGTTGGATTTTCTGGGATTTTTTAATATTTATTCAAGAGTTGAATTTTCTGGGTTGTATTGGGGACTCGGTGTATCGATCGGATTGTCTAATTTTGTCTGTGTGTTTTTCCGGGTAATTTTAGAATATGTTAAAAAGTTCGACCGGACATAAATACCCACCTTTTCCCCTGCCGAAAAATTTCCAAGTGTTGGATTTTTCCGTGGTTTAAGGACGTTCTGAGTAGTGCAGGTAACGCGATGGTCCCTCTAGAAGACAACAAACCTTAACTCGATTATGTGACCGTCTTGAACTGCCCTTTGAACCTTAGGGTTTGGGGCAGTACGGCGTGCCACATGTGAGGCGTTGGCTTGACCCTTCTACGGCTGGACCGTTGGTACTGAGGCATGAAGTGAATGTCTTTGAACTTATTTCATTCGGTTGATCGGGAAAACTTGGGTGTTCGATTGTTCGATCGGAAAGGTTAACATTTTCTATCTTATCCGGAATGTGATACAACAATTGGAATTCACAAGCAGTTATGAGATAACTGAATGAATGTTATAAATCTAGCGGTTTAGTCTCACTCGATCGATTGCCATGGAATTTTGATGTGATCAAAAGTCCGTCGCAATCACGTAGTGTACGCGGATACTCGCCGGGTAAACTTAATAGACAGCCTCGCCCCATAGCCCCGACCAAGTGACTGTAGGAGAACCCCGTCGCCGAAAGCATCCGTTCGGGTGCTCGCGGCAGCGGTGTTCCGCCTTGGTGCACTTCGTCGACGGCATCACGGGTGCGACTGCCTACTAAAGTTTGCGACGAGCATTCGATCAGGATGTCGGGAATCTTGTTGAATTGCCCGACTTGGTATTGAAAAGTGTTTTCGATAATGAGACTGAAATGCGGGGTTTATAATTGTTAGGCATGCGATGTCTAAAGAATTCATTTGATTAGGCATGTGATGTCTAAAGAGATTGCGGATTCCAACTGTTGTAGTTTTACACTTTCTTTTCTGTGACCGTAAGTGTAATATGTGATATCGCCGGTTTCGTTGCTATATGTCAACGACAATTGGGATGCGCATATTTACTTACGTTGATGACATGTGATGTTATGTGTTGCTGGATATGTTATATTGGATCGTCGTGTTTGAATAGCCGGGGGGGTTTTATGTGAGAAGAGTGTTTTTCATTTTCATTCATGTAAAAACTTGTATGTAATATTCTTTTATTGGGGTACTTCCAGGTTGCGGAAGTTGTCACCGTTGATGTATATTATTTACTTTTCCGCATTAGGATAGACCCAAGGAGGGGAGCACAAGTAACCGGGTTCTGGGGTCCAGTGGGAGACCAACTCGAGGACTCGAGTCCGGGTCTCCTAACCCTAGAATTCGTAGGGTTGGTTGCCGCTCTCGTAGGGGTCTAGGGTGTGGGATTGGCTATTCATCACGACCGTGGAATCCGTGTTTTATACTGGCTCGTATTGAAAACACGGACGTCCTAGTATATCCAATATTTCATATGATATTTTCTGCTGCGTTATCTGTGATGTGATCATATGATGTTCTGTGATAGATATAGTATATAGTATATATGATATATTAAATAGACGTTGCTTATGTTTTACACCCGCGCTAGACCTGCCTCGCTCTGCCGTTAGTTACCTAACCTAACGTTGCAGACGGGACATCGAGACGAATGCGGATGGCATAAGCGTACGTTATATTTATCTGTGATGATTAGGTGGACTTAAATGATGGGATATTCATTAATGAGATTAATGAAAGAAAATAAACCTAATTGATGTTGTGGAATCGAATTTCAAAAATAAAACAGGCAGCTACAGTTCTTGCTTTGCATCGCGGTGTTCCTTGTAGAACATCCTGCACCTTATTCGATGAGGAAAGGACCGAGATCCCTTCACCGGGAGTGACTCCTTTAGCAATAACTGGCAGATGCTACACACTCGGTTTGTCTTTTGATTTCTTCTATAGTTTCTGCTTTGCACAGTGATATATATGATATATCCCGCACCTCATTTGACGAGGAAAGGGCCGACGATCCCTTCACCGGGAGTGACCCCTTTAGCAAAACTAGAAAAGCTTCAAAAACATTCCATTTAAAAACCATTTGATTCCACAACGAGATCAAGTTCAAAGCGTTAAAGGTTTTCATAAAAACCATTCGCAACCCTCCGTCATTTTAGGAAGTAGAGTACTTAGTATTCGTGCTGTGTTTGTTGACCTTAGTTAAGGCACAGTGTACGGTAGCTAAGTGATGTCTTCCTACACCGCATATGATGCGATTAGTTAGGACTGTCGCGTGACTTTGTTGACCTTAGTTAAGTGTCACGACCCGAAAGTACGGAACATGACCGGCACTTAAACTACGAACGTCTCGAGGTGTACGTAATCTAAGTAAACCGAAAACCCAGAAATCCAAAACAAGAAAAGTAGTAGAGAGCAAGAAAAACCAACTTAAAGCAAGTAGTTTCAATAGCATAAGCCGAATTATTCGGTTTTTAAAAACATCAAAAATTTACTGAAAATTTCGGCAGAGTCTCCTTTGTAAATACTGGCTCCCAAACGGGATACAACATGAATAGTATACGAAATCAAGAAAAAGGCATCCCCAAGCGGGAGCTAGCTCTTCGTCAATCGACGGTCACAACCACACAAGCAATATAATATACAACGCCAACGGCGAGGATCAAAACTCAAAAGGAAACTCAAAACCACCAGAAACATAACGAGCGACTCTAAGGTCGAAAGAATAAACAACACTGGTCACTATCTCAAAAAAAATACATGTTTGGTTGATGGAATTCTAGATACAACAGAATAATGATATACAAGTTAAATAATGGGGGTATGATACAAGTAAACCCACCTACTAGCAAATCACCCGAATGAAACTATGCCCGCAAAGCCGTAATGAACCTGTACGGCAACCTGCAAGAAACTGGGGCACAACGGGGGTGAGTTGCCAACTCGTGAATAGAAAAACATCTACGCACAGAAATCGCATAAATAACGCAATCCTAGGTCAATGATCATAATATATCCTCAAATATATATAACATGCAGCCTATAACAATGGCTAGGGTAAATATCTAACCCGAGTGTAAACTCATGTGCCCGTGTCAGTGCCTCAGGTAGCAATATATCATATGAATGAGGTATGAATGCATGAAAACAGAATACATGTAAATGAAGAAACTGTTTTCATAAATTAGTGAGATTTCCTTCGTATTTTAAACTGAGGTATCATAATTAAAATCAGTATCAACAGTGTCTAGCATCGACACAAAACATAAATCTCACTGTCTCGAAATATCAATGTCTCAATCTCAATATCTAGGGCGCCGTCAGTCCAGACCGGCCCCTACCATCCATCTCAAGACCACGACGGTATCCTCCGGATATCCGACGCGTCGGGTAATATCACCGGTAGGTAGTGCTCCCCAGCCAGGCTCAACGTCAACACCACATTCCTCTTGCCCCGGGGTACCATACCGGGCCCACCATGTACCCGTGACGGTTCCTCCACTCCTCGACACGGATCTCCAAAACCACAGCAAACTCATGGTGGACGACACTTTACATCACTAGAAAACCGCAACATTTTATATTTTAAAAGATCATAAGTTGTAAATTTTGCGGCTTTCCCCGAAATCCAGAAATATCATAAATCTCAAGAAATCATCACAAGTGCATATGTCAATGATAATGAACTAGGCATGAACAACTGAATAACAGTATGCATGAAGTGGTAGGTAATAACTACAATGTCTAATATAGCATATAAGGGAAGTACACTAATATCATGTCAACACTACTAGCTAACAATCTAAGTCAACCAATTATATTCTCTAAAGTGTACGTGACATGGCAATTACCGATGAAGATGTGTGTGAGCCGGCAAGTAGGTGTACGTGGTACATACGCATCATCGGTAATGGTGCTGGTATCCTAACAGCATGATATCAATAATGGAATATGCAGCAAAATAAATATGCGAGGCATAGCGAACAGCAATAATGTGCGGGAGCTGAATACTAGACACAACGATAACTAATCTGCAATAATCTAATATAAGTCCTACAAATGGTGCCTTTTGAAATAACACGAATCATGGGGTTTTGAAAATAGGGGCTACGGTGTTTTATATGAAAAGATACGTCGTTTTTGAAATATCCGTAGATTCCCTTGAGCTGTCTTTAAAAATGCCCACGATTCGTTAGTTTTTGAAATACGTAAGAAGTCTAACCTAATCTAACAACTACACTAAACTATACGGCTGAACTACAAGCTGAACTACAGGTAAGGAAACCGCCTATCATCTGAGTCGATACATATACATACCTGTATATGTATAGTCGGTGATCTTGCCTCAATAATATCATATCCGATACCATATCTATAATCAGGCATCCCAAGTCAAGAGTGCGGATCAATCATCAATATAGCTCGTACGTAAATCCGTCGTACGGCATCCCAATCTGGGTACGGGTCAATATCACATTCCTCATACTATTCACCTGGTATCCTCTTTATCAAATATCATGATCGGGGTACTGATCTACGTCTAGTACCATACTGATACCACCTACGTATGCATGGACGTGTGTAAGACACTACGTCAAGGACCCGCTACAACGTCATGTCGTATCTAAGATACGAACCCTGCTATATCACCGATCTCACGGCCTCAAATCAAATCTCATCGACTCATCATAAATCCCAAGTACTATCATCCTCAATCCGTATGTGAACACATAGTCCCATACCCATGTGAACACATAACTATATAATCCCGTATAAGCGCAAATGAAAGAAGAAAGTATGCAAGTATGGGTATGTGTGTGCATGTGTGGTGCGACCACTACTCTAGGGTTTCGCGACACTAAATCATCCAAGAACACCAAATATCTATATCATCGATAATATCAAACAAATTATAGTCAAAATATATATATATATATGTGTGTGTATACGTATTCGTATACATCACCACGAACTGCGGGGGTGCTATACACCATCCACCCGACTTCTCCCCGTAGATATAAATCTACTCACCTGGTCCTCGCTCGCCGGTGCCGACGTCGCCACGCGCTTGCTTGTCATCTCGAAGTCCACGTGGGGGTACCTACATATCATAACGCACCATATCGCATTAAAACTAAATTCGAGATCGAAATGGCATACGAAAATCAAATCGGCACGCGTATCACGCATAGGTCCAAACCTATCGCCTACGCATGCAAGAATAGTAAAACCAACCCTCGATGTCGATATACAAACGTCAAACCATCGAGAAAAATCCAATCACACTCATTTGCACATTCACGAACACTAATTTTAATATAAACTAGGTTAAAACTCACAAAAACCCCATTTTCACTTAAAAGGTCATTTTTCCGAAAATCTAGCAAGCACAATTCGCCGTTTTTGTACAAAACATGATGTTTAAATGAAAGTAGCGGCAATTATACTTATTAAATATCTTAAATAAGTCGTATAAACAATTTCCGGAATTTAATCTCATTAAATTCCAAAAATCCTAATATTCTAGTTTACAAAAATACCCTTTTTTAACAA
Organism: Agapanthus africanus; assembly: GCA_030015575.1. Classification (NCBI taxonomy): domain Eukaryota; kingdom Viridiplantae; phylum Streptophyta; class Magnoliopsida; order Asparagales; family Amaryllidaceae; genus Agapanthus; species Agapanthus africanus. The sequence goes on from CM057342.1 coordinate 631,648,798, forward strand.
TTTCAAAGCAAAAATGCACAAACTACAATCTAGCTTAGACTTGCATGATCCAAAGCATTAAACCACACTTAATAAAGTTAATGAAGCCATAAAAAACCTAATTAGATTTTTAGTCTAACATTTGCGATAATTTCCAAAAACCTAGTTTAGAAAAAAAAAAGCTTAATTTGGACATTTCCATGCAACAATATGAAATTTAACTACTAGTTTATTTTCTACAAATTCTAAGATGGTAAGCTACCCATCACAACCATACACCAATTCACAATACCCTAACTTGCATTCAAACCCTTTTCTTGAATTCCAAAACTTGCAATTAAACTCACATATCTAAGTTAACACTTAATTAAATTAGCTTAAGAAATTAGTAACAATTAAGCAACAAAAATGTTTAGAATTATACCCAAAACATATGAAGATTCACAAGCATCCATGGCCTCCCAAAATGCCATTTTGATCCCTAGATCCGTGCTAAAATGGCTAATGAGAAATGGGTAGGAGTTGGATTTTGATTTGGATTTTTGCTTGATTTTTAGTGGATTTTTCTTTGGATTTTCTTTGATGGAACAAAGAGAAGAGAAGAGGAAAAGTGGGCTGTTGAGGGGTTGCTGATTTCGGCCAGAATTTTAGGGGGTTGGGTGAGGGAGGAGAGAGAGTGAGGTGGAGAAAGTTAGTCCAAGTCAAAGTCAACTCAATTTATATCATTTCTACTTGGGGGGTTGGGTGAGGGAGGAGAGAGAGTGAGGTGGAGAAAGTTAGTCCAAGTCAAAGTCAACTCAATTTATATCATTTCTACTCTTTTCTTTTCTTTTCTTTTCCTTTTCTTTCCTTTGCAAACCAAGTGGGGACAAGAGAGGGGGCTGCTGAATTCAGCCATGGGGAGGAGTAAGTGGGGGTGTGTGGGTGTGGGTACGGGTGTGGGGTGATGAAAAATGATAAATACAATACCCCAAACATCCATTTACGCTTAAAAAAAGCTTTTTTTCTTCAATAATTTCTAAACCGTTTTGGCAAATGATTTCGTTCCAAAAACCACATGATAAAATTTTATTTAATGTTTTATGATGCACAAAATTTGTTTCAACTCATTCCAATTTGTAATTTTCCCTAATTAAATGTATTAGTGACGGCTTAAATAATTATAAAATAATATTTTTTTCAGAAAATTTGAAATTTCACCAGCGGCTCAATAAACACCAAATAATAGCAATTACATAGCTAGAATATGTAAATTTAATTTTTATAATAAGATATTTGTATTTTGACTTTTTACAGAAAACCCCCTTATTTTACCGATTTTTTCGAAATTTCACCGAAACGATTTTCAAAACGCTACAATCTTCCCCCCTTAAAGAAATTCGGTCCCCGAATTTAAATTCAAACTCCCCCAAATACTAAAACATCTAAGAAAACCCATCAAGTCGTCGGGGCTCCGAAATTGTAAATACATACAACAAATCGTAGCGCAGCGCAGGCGCTTGAAAAATGAGTATATAACTCAAATCAAAACTCCGTCAAGCATCCCGCAATCATCGGAGTCGTGGAGAAGACATCAATGCCAAATCCAAATCAAAACCAATATGACATAACTCGAAACTATACATGTAAATATCGACTCTATATATATAAGTATCAGAAGGAAATGCATGCCAAATCTCTTTAAGTCGCTGTGCAACGCGTATAACACTGCACAGTGGCGGACGTCTATCATAAGAAAATAACTATATACATATATACCTTTGTTTGAAATGTACGTTCCGCCGTTTTGGAAATAATTTAGAAGGGTCTCCTTGTTTTAAACATTTCGTGTCATATCAGACACGTAGGTAAAGACTGAGGCTATAGCTCGCTTTTTGGAAATCCCTTCAATAACTATCAATGCATGCAAAATGTATTCAGGTACTGTCCTCTGACTAGTCCTGCTCAGTACGAAAACACATAGCAATATCATAAAAACGTACTGCTCTATAAGAAATCAATCCCAAAATATGCACATGAATACTACGTGCGTCTGGTGCGCACGGAAATCAAAATCCATGAATGTGCCATACATGCGCACAGAAACAACATCTAAGTGCATCAGGTGTGCACGAAACATCTGTCGTAGGCAACATGTGTGCCTGACAGCAAAATCAGGTGCATCTGACATGCACGAAAAAATCTCGATTTAGTGCCTCTGGTGTGCACCAAAATCACCCTTCGAAACATGCGCCCAACATGCGCGAAAATCCAAATCAGGTGCATCCATCGTGCACGAAATCATGAAATCCAATATCAAGTGCCGAACGTGCGCAAAATCAATCAGGTGCACAAGATACACAAAACAAATATCGAGTATAACAATCGAAATCGAAGTCCAGTGCATCTAAGTGCACAAAAGGCGTATCACTGCACTGCAAGCATATAAAAACTATACCGATTGCAGGAACGAAATCGTGTGCATGCATACGCACAAAACCAACTCAACTGTTTAAAACCGTAATATCACCAACATGTGAAACTAAAGCACGAAAACGATATCAAGTGCAACACTGTGCAAAGATCGTAAATCCTCAATCATCAAAATCAAATCATACGAATAAATCACCCAAAACATCGTAATCAATAATGGCGGAATAGTACTGCTCAAGCGCATCCACTAAGAATCTCGGGCCAACTGTCGCGGTCACTAGTGGGACGTCTCGTCGATGATCATGAACTCTGTCCTGCTGGTGTGCGTAACCATGACCACTCCTGGGTCAAGGTCTTCACTGTGAATTACCAATCCTTCGGTCCATCGGCTCATCGGCCCTGTCAGGTGTGCTAACGGGGACGATTCCGTTCTGGCACTTCTCTGGTCATCTCTTAGTCAATCATCGCGACCACTCGTAAGACAGCATATCACTGGCGTCGGCCTCTGGCTCTCTGAATGTACGTGACACATCTGACCCTGGGTGCAAGTATCATTGCAGCAGTGTCCTGGAAGGAATCCTGCTCACGGTCTCTTCCATGTCTCGTCTCTGCCAACTGTCCGGAAGTCATCGTCCTTTTCTATATCTTCATCTTGCTCTGGAACGGCTGCATACCCATCGCGACTCCTTCTGGAAGGTAAGTCCCAGTACCATGCCTCGGCATGCGCATCGCATCTCTAATGTCGGCGGAGTGGAACGTCATCTCATCTAGATCTGGTGCGAACCTCTTACTCCACTTTTCTCTAATGTCGTCTGCTTTGGACTCGTCTCGTCGCGGCTGCATGGACTGAGCTCCAACGACTATCCTCGTATCTGGAGTCTCCCAAGAATGCATCTCACCACCTAGCATCCGATTGAAGTCGAACCATTCGATCGATTCGTCAAAACCTCATAATCCCCCAAGAGCTCAACCTCTTGGTACAGTTTAATAGTATCGAATATATATACCACAGTATCAGTGGTCCAGCCGTAGAAGGGCAAACCCAAGCCTCACTAATGGCGCCGCAGAACTGCCGCAAACCCGAAGGTTCAAAGGCTTTCACACGGTCATTATGTCGAGTTAGGGTTTCATTCTTCTAGAGGGACCATAGAATTGCCTGCATGTCTTTCCGAATACTTTAAACTTGGAATAATAGGTTTCCGACACTCGATCGTCTCTGTCGACCCTCACGTCTCTGCGTGAAGTCGTCTCTAGCTGGAAGCAATCTATCAGATGACCTCGCATCGGGGTAAGCGAACGAACCACCTGTCCTAGTCATTCATCATCGGGTGACTACTGTCCTTCTATCATCTATTCGTACAACTCGCCCTGCAATAGCTCCAACATATGGGGCGATATCTCGTCGCTCGCAGCAACTACTAGCTCGCTCGTCTGCATGCTGAACAGTGCCTCAATCATCAAGAGTAAGCAACACACCAACGGTCATCAAAATCTGGCTGGCCTCTATCATTGGCTCAATTCTCTAGTGTCGATCAGCGCCTCCGAGTAACCTCATAAAGGCGATCCGCCAAACGCTCGTGGCGCGGAAGCACTGTAAAAGATACATCCCTGCAATAGTGTGTCGCTGGAATTTCGTCCTGGTCAGTCCTCGTTCGTGACGAGCTTGTGCTGACCGCAACTCTAGCCGTAGCTCTCCCTGCCCGTAACCGTAGCAGCAAAACCAAACTGGTACCGATGAGGCTAGATCAGGAAGGAATATAATACTGAACAAGAAATGTACATCCTAAGGCTTCTTAAGTGGAGTGGCGTGTCGTAAATATGCCGCGGAACATACCAACGGTACGTCACTCTACTTTAGTCACCTATTCCATCAACCAAGGGTCATCCTATGCTCCGAAGGTAAAACCTAACGCTCTGATACCAACTTTGTCACGACCCGAAAGTACGGAACATGACCGGCACTTAAACTACGAACGACTCGAGGTGTACGTAATCTAAGTAAACCGAAAACCCAGAAATCCAAACCAAGAAAAGTAGTAGAGAGCAGCAAAAACCAACTTAAAGCAAGTAGTTTCAATAGCATAAGCCGAATTATGCGGTTTTTAAAAACATCAAAAATTTACTGAAAATTTTGGCAGGGTCTCCTTTGTAAATACTGGCTCCCAAATGGGATACAACATGAATAGTATACGAAATCAAGAAAAAGGCATCCCCAAGCGGGAGCTAGCTCTTCGTCAATCGACGGTCACAACCACACAAGCAATATAATATACAACGCCAACGGCGAGGATCAAAACTCAAAAAGAAACTCAAAACCACCAGAAACATAACGAGCGACTCTAAGGTCGAAAGAATAAACAACACTGGTCTCTTTCTCAAAAAAAAATACATGTTTGGTTGATGGAATTCTAGATACAACAGAATAATGATATACAAGATAAATAATGGGGGTATGATACAAGTAAACCCACCTACTAGCAAATCACCCGAATGAAACTATGCCCGCAAAGCCGTAATGAACCTGTACGGCAACCTGCAAGAAACTGGGGCACAACGGGGGTGAGTTGCCAACTCGTGAATAGAAAAACATCTACGCACAGAAATCGCATAAATAACGCAATCCTAGGTCAATGATCATAATATATCCTCAAATATATATAACATGCAGCCTATAACAATGGCTAGGGTAAATATCTAACCCGAGTGTAAACTCATGTGCCCGTGTCAGTGCCTCAGGTAGCAATATATCATATGAATGAGGTATGAATGCATGAAAACAGAATACATGTAAATGAAGAAACTGTTTTCATAAATTAGTGAGATTTCCTTCGTATTTTAAACTGAGGTATCATAATTAAAATCAGTATCAACAGTGTCTAGCATCGACACAAAACATAAATCTCACTGTCTCGAAATATCAATGTCTCAATCTCAATATCTAGGGCGCCGTCAGTCCAGACCGGCCCCTACCATCCATCTCAAGACCACGACGGTATCCTCCGGATATCCGACGCGTCGGGTAATATCACCGGTAGGTAGTGCTCCCCAGCCAGGCTCAACGTCAACACCACATTCCTCTTGCCCCGGGGTACCATACCGGGCCCACCATGTACCCGTGACGGTTCCTCCACTCCTCGACACGGATCTCCAAAACCACAGCAAACTCATGGTGGACGACACTTTACATCACTAGAAAACCGCAACATTTTATATTTTAAAAGATCATAAGTTGTAAATTTTGCGGCTTTCCCCGAAATCCAGAAATATCATAAATCTCAAGAAATCATCACAAGTGCATATGTCAATGATAATGAACTAGGCATGAACAACTGAATAACAGTATGCATGAAGTGGTAGGTAATAACTACAATGTCTAATATAGCATATAAGGGAAGTACACTAATATCATGTCAACACTACTAGCTAACAATCTAAGTCAAGCAATTATATTCTCTAAAGTGTACGTGACATGGCAATTACCGATGAAGATGTGTGTGAGCCGGCAAGTATGTGTACGTGGTACATACGCATCATCGGTAATGGTGCTGGTGTCCTAACAGCATGATATCAATAATGGAATATGCAGCAAAATAAATATGCGAGGCAGAGCGAACAGCAATAATGTGCGAGAGCTGAATACTAGACACAACGATAACTAATCTGCAATAATCTAATATAAGTCCTACAAATGGTGCCTTTTGAAATAACACGAATCATGGGGTTTTGAAAATAGGGGCTACGGTGTTTTTTATGAAAAGATACGTCGTTTTTGAAATATCCGTAGATTCCCTTGAGCTGTCTTTAAAAATGCCCACGATTCGTTAGTTTTTGAAATAGGTAAGAAGTCTAACCTAATCTAACAACCACACTAAACTATACGGCTGAACTACAAGCTGAACTACAGGTAAGGAAACCGCCTATCATCTGAGTCGATACATATACATACCTGTATATGTATAGTCGGTGATCTTGCCTCAATAATATCATATCCGATACCATATCTATAATCAGGCATCCCAAGTCAAGAGTGCGGATCAATCATCAATATAGCTTGTACGTAAATCCGTCGTACGGCATCCCAATCTGGGTACGGGTCAATATCACATTCCTCATACTATTCACCTGGTATCCTCTTTAACAAATATCATGATCGGGGTACTGATCTACGTCTAGTACCATACTGATACCGCCTACGTATGCATGGACGTGTGTGAAACACTACGTCAAGGACCCGCTACAACGTCATGTCGTATCTAAGATACGAACCCTGCTATATCACCGATCTCACGGCCTCAAATCAAATCTCATCGACTCATCATAAATCCCAAGTACTATCATCCTCAATCCGTATGTGAACACATAGTCCCATACCCATGTGAACACATAACTATATAATCCCGTATAAGCGCAAATGAAAGAAGAAAGTATGCAAGTATGGGTGTGTGTGTGCATGTGTGGTGCGACCACTACTCTAGGGTTTCGCGACACTAAATCATCCAAGAACACCAAATATCTATATCATCGATAATATCAAACAAATTATAGTCAAAATATATATATATATATATATGTGTGTATACGTATTCGTATACATCACCACGAACTGCGGGGGTGCTATACGCCATCCACCCGACTTCTTCCCGTAGATATAAATCTACTCACCTGGTCCTCGCTCGCCGGTGCCGACGTCGCCACGCGCTTGCTTGTCGTCTCGAAGTCCACGTGGGGGTACCTACATATCATAACGCACCATATCGCATTAAAACTAAATTCGAGATCGAAACGGCATACGAAAATCAAATCGGCACGCGTATCACGCATAGGTCCAAACCTATCGCCTACGCATGCAAGAATAGTAAAACCAACCCTCGATGTCGATGTACAAACGTCAAACCATCGAGAAAAATCCAATCACACTCATTTGCACATTCACGAACACTAATTTTAATATAAACTAGGTTAAAACTCACAAAAACCCCATTTTCACTTAAAAAGTTATTTTTCCGAAAATCTAGCAAGCACAATTCGCCGTTTTTGTACAAAACATGATGTTTAAATGAAAGTAGCGGCCAATATACTTATTAAATATCTTAAATAAGTCGTATAAACAATTTCCGGAATTTAATCTCATTAAATTCCAAAAATCCTAATATTCTAGTTTACAAAAATACCCTTTTTTAACAATTTCAAAGCAAAAATGCACAAACTACAATCTAGCTTAGACTTGCATGATCCAAAGCATTAAACCACACTTAATAAAGTTAATGAAGCCATGAAAAACCTAATTAGATTTTTAGTCTAACATTTGCGATAATTTCCAAAAACCTAGTTTAGAAAAAAAAAGCTTAATTTGGACATTTCCATGCAACAATATGAAATTTAACTACTAGTTTACTTTCTACAAATTCTAAGATGGTAAGCTACCCATCACAACCATACACCAATTCACAATACCCTAACTTGCATTCAAACCCTTTTCTTGAATTCCAAAACTTGCAATTAAACTCACATATCCAAGTTAACACTTAATTAAATTAGCTTAAGAAATTAGTAACAATTAAGCAACAAAAATGTTTAGAATTATACCCAAAACATATGAAGATTCACAAGCATCCATGGCCTCCCAAAATGCCATTTTGATCCCTAGATCCGTGCTAAAATGGCTAATGAGAAATGGGTAGGAGTTGGATTTTGATTTGGATTTTTGCTTGATTTTTAGTGGATTTTTCTTTGGATTTTCTTTGATGGAACAAAGAGAAGAGAAGAGGAAAAGTGGGCTGTTGAGGGGTTGCTGATTTCGGCCAGAATTTTAGGGGGTTGGGTGAGGGAGGAGAGAGAGTGAGGTGGAGAAAGTTAGTCCAAGTCAAAGTCAACTCAATTTATATCATTTCTACTTGGGGGGTTGGGTGAGGGAGGAGAGAGAGTGAGGTGGAGAAAGTTAGTCCAAGTCAAAGTCAACTCAATTTATATCATTTCTACTCTTTTCTTTTCTTTTCTTTTCCTTTTCTTTCCTTTGCAAACCAAGTGGGGACAAGAGAGGGGGCTGCTGAATTCAGCCATGGGGAGGAGTAAGTGGGGGTGTGTGGGTGTGGGTACGGGTGTGGGGTGATGAAAAATGATAAATACAATACCCCAAACATCCATTTACGCTAAAAAAAAGCCTTTTTTCTTCAATAATTTCTAAACCGTTTTGGCAAATGATTTCGTTCCAAAAACCACATGATAAAATTTTATTTAATGTTTTATGATGCACAAAATTTGTTTCAACTCATTCCAATTTGTAATTTTCCCTAATTAAATGTATTAGTGACGGCTTAAATAATAATAAAATAATATTTTTTTCAGAAAATTTGAAATTTCACCAGCGGCTCAATAAACACCAAATAATAGCAATTACATAGCTAGAATATGTAAATTTAATTTTTATAATAAGATATTTGTATTTTGACTTTTTACAGAAAACCCCCTTATTTTACCGATTTTTTCGAAATTTCACCGAAACGATTTTCAAAACGCTACATTAAGGGTCATGTGGGTGGGTCTAATTAATCACGAAATGACGGGTAGAACTTGACTAGCACTTATGATTTGTTGACCATAGTTAAGGTCATAAGTGCTATGGGTAAAAACCATTATCGGGAGTTTCAAGTGTTGAAACTTACAATGAGATTGCATACCTTCTATGTGATAGTTGGATCCCGATACCCACTGCGAGTAATTGTTACTCCTGGGAGAGTTTTGCACTTTACAATTAGCCGATCAAGTAGGTGTCTAGAAAGGTGTCAACGAGGTTACGCCTCTGGGAAAACGAGGATTACTGTAATTAGGTCCGTGCGAAAGCACGGGTAACCTCCCTCAAAGTACCGACACTGGCCTGGCTGAAAGATTGGCGAACTTGTAGAGTGTAATTAATCCCGGCTAGTCTTTCCTTTTAGGGTTTGAAGGAAGATTTGATAAAAACAGTGGGAGCCATCCTGATTAGATAAAATATATAACCAATCTAATCTTGCAAGAGCGCACGCTGAGTGTTTTCTTCTCTCTCTCTCTAGGTAGCGACCATATCACGCCTTAATCAAGATAATAATACGGATATATTGACCGAACCCGCTTGTTATACTGAGCTGGGGAACGTTGGTCCCGCTCCAACTTATAAATGTTATAAGACAGAGCAGGAAATAGGGGGAATACCAGAATTCCTATGACGCCCAAATGAAGAAAGTGCATATGATGCATCTCCTTCGGGTGTGTTCATTACAAAGAACTGTTTCTCAGTATCCTCTGCATCCTGGGTATATGATACCGGATCAGGATCCCAGATATGTAATCTGTTACATAGGGCTACAAAAAGGCAGAAAACTGAGAACGGGTGATAAGTTTCATGAGACAGAAAACGGGGCAAGTGTTGCAGCCAAGTCTGTTGGTCACTGTCACCCTGTATTACCAATACATTAATTCTGAACAAATGCTATTAGATACCGAACCTGATATACAAAATCATATCAATATCTTTATTTATTAAAGAAATGATAAAATTTTGTATTGTTGGATAATGTTTTGAACATTTCCTATATCAAAAGTTGATCGGTTCAGGCACGTTATCTAAAAGCATTGACGTTCTAAATCAAACTACAATTCTTAGTATACAGAACACACACAAGAGGAAGAGTTCAGAAATGAACGAATCCTTCTTGAGGCATTGTAGACTAGGTCATATCAATGCGACCCAACTGACTGAAGTTACATTTTAGATGCATATTTAAATCAGTTTGAATTTACATCTTGTGAAACTTGCCAGTCATGTCACAAAGATTAGATGACCATAGCTCTGTTTACTGGAAACAGGGAAAGAGTTAGTAAACTCTTGGGACTGATACATGATGATGTATGTAAGGTCTCATGTCTACACATGCTAGAACTAGTTCTTTATACTTCATTATATTCTCTGATAATCTCTCAAGATTCAGTCATATGTTTCTGTTGAAATATAAGTCCGAAACTTTTGAGGTATTCACAGAATATAAGTTAGAAGTAGAGAACCAATAACCGGGTATAAGTATTATGTCCTATGATGAGATCAGGGAGGAGAATACTTGTGCATAGAATTCCTGGACTATTCTAAAGGAGAATGAGATTCTCTCTCGGTGTTACTCCTCTGAATACACCACAGCACTACGGTGTATCGGGGTGGAGCAATCGCACAATATTAGATATGGTGTTCTCTATGATGAGTACTACTGAGTTTCCTATTTTCTTTTTGGGAGTTATGCGCTTGAGAAGCTGCATACCTATTGAATTAAGGTTCGAATCAAATCACTGCCTACCATTCCATATGAGATATGGTATGGGAAGAGCCCATCTCTTAAGTAAGTTAAGATTTGGGATTGTCCGGCCTATGTCAAAAGCAAAATCCGGACAAGATCGAGGCAAGGTCAGTTCTGTAGAACTGGAAAGGTTCCAGCTATACGAAACTGCAGCTGAAGATTTGACAGAACCAAAGGATTCTATAGTCCCCGACGAACTCAGCCTCTCCGCCGATCTGGTAGGGTTCCTCGCCTGCCTGAGAGATACCTCGGTTTCTCGATGACAGTGGGAGCAAGGATTGCATCATGAGATGATGACCCAACTAGTTTCGAGCAGGTCATCAAGAGTAGGGACTCTGTAAGAATGGCTGGATGCTTAGCGATCTGAGATGGTATCCTTATACACCAACAAAGTATGGACTTTGGTTGCTATATCTGAAGGGTTAAATCCCCATCAGGAGCAAGTATATCTTGAGAAGATTACTTGGTGTAGATGGAAAAGTTGAGACTTTCAAAGCTAGACTTGTTAAAGGTTTTAGTCATCAACCAGGTGTGGATAATGATGAAACCTTTTCTAGGGACTATGCTTAAGTCCATCCAGATCCTACTTGCCACGGCTACATACCATGACTACGATATCTGGCGGTTGGGTGCCATGACTACTTTTCTAAATAATGATTTAGAAGAGAACGTCTATAAGAATAAAGCCAGAGGGCATCGTAAACAGTGGGAGCAGCGGAAACGTGTGCAAGATGTTTTATATGATGAAACAGGCATCGCGGAGTTGGAACATCTGTTTTGATGTGGTAGTCAAACAGTTTGACATCATCAAAATGGTAAATGAACCTTGTATATACAAAAAAGGTAGTAGGGAGTATGGTAGTGATCCTCGTAGAGTACGTGGATGACATACTCTTGATAGGGAAAGAGTTTCCTATGCTACGCTCGGTCAATCTCCGCTTATCACAATGATTCTCTATATAGGATCAAATTGATACCTCCTAAATCCTGTGTTTTCATCTATGGGATAGATGTAATTGGATGCTAGGATTCTCACTAGTAGTAGTAAGATGGTATCAATCGATCCTGGGGAGAATCACTGGAAGGGTTCCAGGGTGATAAGGACGACTTAATGTCAGTCGCAGGCATTGTCTTTACCCTCGGGAAAGGGACGGTATGTTGGAAGAGTTCCAAGCTAGATACCGTGGCAGACTAGACGATAAAGGCTGGTAATATCGCTATTAAAGATACTACCAAAGAGGCAGTTTGGGTGTATATTGGTTCATAAGATGAACTAGGTTCCTACCATTGTATGACAATGGAATTGAGGCTTTGGCCCAGGAACCCTGGTCCCATCAGTGACCCAAACATATTCTGAGGCAGCATCACCTGATCATGGAGATAATTGATCTCCAGGGTGATCGAGGTTAGGAGAGTAGACTCAGAGGACAACACGGCGGATCCACTCACAAAAGCCTTTTCCCAGAGAGAGACTTATATAGGATGGTTGAGTATGTGATACTGCAACCACTGCTACAGATGGCCCTAGTGCAAGTGGGAGATTGTTAGTTATATGTATGCCTTAGAGGCCATTACTGTACGTTGGATGTATATTGTAGTGGATGCTGGGACATATATAGGTAGGACTTTCTTGCTCGACATGATAGTATGCTATCTGGTTGCTCTTTATCTTAACATGTATACTTTCAGTCTCTCTGTTACATGTTGATAAAGCACTTAGGATGTGTACTCGACTTCCAGGACTGTGATGCAGATCATACTAGTGGGGCCTGGATAGTCCATGAGTACATCCTTCAATGTTCCTAGTCGAGGGAATATCGAGACGGGGCATCGATATTCCAGAGTAGACTAGCGTATATCTTCTCGACCCATGTGATGGGCGATGGATGATCCCATATCCATTGGTGTTTGACATCAGAGATGGTATGCGGGTGCTCAGTGGAGACTGGGTACACTGAACGGACTCGCCGAGAACTCCCAGATGGTATTATACCTCACGTCAGATGGCAGTTCTCAGGTGACACTGGTGCAGCTTAGTCTGTTGACCCGAGATCGTCATAGAGTCTTGTGTGTCTCCCACTGTGCTTTGATTTCCACCCTACCACGGCTCTACTGAGTCGTGCAAACAGGTGGTTTTTGGGTACAGTCCCGATTCACATGGAGGCAATGAGCGATAGGAGGGGATTCGTCTCTCCCGGTATTGGGGGTTGATGTTGCGCTATGCTCTACTGGCCATAACAGGAAATCCCTGGCCAGGGTTGCTGTGATGTACTGGTAAGAGTTATCAGTAGTTTCATGATTGTCATGGACCTCACGTCGGCATGACTTATCGAGCTATTGGGGTCTGACGTTTACCACCCCTAGGCGAGATATGCGACATATCAGACGAACGGACCAGACTGTACGGTAAGTGTTACTGGTTGAATTCACAGGAGTGTGAGCGGGCTTGCTCGTCGATCTTCTAATCGCTTAATACCCGGGTGGCCGTTACGTTTAGCAGACCGCTTGCGGCTTGTGGATGCTTGATATGATCATCATCTGCTGCCGGCGTATTGACGAGTCTTTAGAGTCCTACACAGAGGTTTCCTGGCTCAAGCGAAACGAAATAGGAGCGCATATGAGATACGTGCGGGACCGAGAATAATGCGTGTATGTGATACCGTATTCCATTCTCGCGATGAATGTATCGAATGGTTATATGCGATATAACCTAGATATCGAATCAAGGATTGATTCGATAAGCCGATACGCAGGATACTAGTCGGTTATATACGATATGACCGGATCCTTAAATCAAGTATTGATTTAATGATTTAATGCATAATTATACATTTGATATATTACTTTGCATTAACTAGTATTGGTTCACTTTAAATGGATTTTCTCACTTGAATTGTGCAAGTTGTATATGTGATATACATTTGTGCACATGATTGTATCATGTTTGATGATACATGCTTACTTGGTTAAGTGTAAAGAATTAAACCATGGTTAAACTAATGATTAGGGTTTTGTTTTTTCATTTACTTATTTATCTATTTATTTATCTTTTTCATTTTGGAAAGGAGAATGACAAATGGTGGATTTTCTTTGTTTGCTAGTTGAAGGTTCTTGAAGCTTTGAACTAGTCCACCATTCTTGTCTTATACTTAACCCTAACCATTCAAGTTAACCATGGTCCATTCTCTACAATTAACCAAGGGTTAATATATGATAAGTATTGATTTATTTATCTTATTATTCAACACTTAATATATCTTCTTCTTCTTCTTCATCTTCTTCTTCCATGAAGAAAAGCTTGCTACATCAATGGCAAGTGATGAAAACAAGTGAGAAATCCAATTCTAAAGTGAACCCACTTCCTATTTCTTCATCCTCTACCTCTTGCCAAGTAGTATAGGGTGTTTTCTTCACAAGTTTCATGACTTGGTGAAGTCGGAGTTTGATCTTATGATGCCTCGACGTAGATCATCTTCGGCATCGAAGCCGACGATCAAGCCCGCCCATTTCTTCGATGAAGCCGATGCTAGAGTTCGGGATCCGACTTGGACAGCGGAGGGACATCATCGCGGAGCTTAGTAAGTGGTGGACCGGATCTACAAAGGTTGTAGTCACTTTCCTTTAGCATTTAATTCGTTTACATGCTTGCATCGCCTATATATCTAGTTAACGATCCGTATTAGGGTTTGTAGGCACTTGTAAAATTTGAATTAGCCATGTTTGATGCCTTGTGAGACTTCATTAGTGTGCCTAGGAACCCTACACCACTAGTGTGACTGCCATCACAACGCTGGTAGTCAAGCAAGATCCTAAGGACTCTATCAATATGTATTCGTGATATGCTAACATATACACATATTAAGATAGATATAAACCAATTAGCATACTACTATGTTGAGCGAGACTGTTAATATAACTGTGAATATCCCAAGCTTCCATTAAGTAATATACAAACTAGCATGATACAATAATGGCCCCCAGGGCATATACACTAACAATCACCCACTTGCACTAGGGCCATGTACTAGCGTATCGAAGACCTATCATCTCGAGTAGCCTCTCGAACTGTATCTGAGGTAAGGCCTTAGTGAATGGATCTGCAGTGTTCTCCTCTGTAGCAACTCTCCAGACCTCGATCTCCTGGCGATCTATGATCTTCCTGATCAGGTGATACCGCCTTAAGATGTGTCTGGACTTCTGATAGGACCTGGGTTCCTTCGCTAAAACTATAGCCCCGTTGTTGTCACAATATAGAGGTATTGGATCAACAATGGATGGAACCACATGAAGTTCTGTGAGGAACTTCTTCATCCAGACTGCTTCTTTTGCGACATCGCAAGCAGCTATATACTCCGCTCCATCGTCGTGTCAGCAACGGTGTCCTGCTTGGAACTCTTCCAGCACACTGCCCCTCCATTGAGGGTAAAGACATAACCTGACATGGACTTGGTGTCATCCTTGTCACTCTGGAAGCTGGAGTCAGCAAAAGCCTCGATCTGGAGGACTTTTCCGCCGTAAACCAAGAACATATCCTTAGTCTTTCTCAGGTACTTGAGAATGTTCTTTGCTGCTATCCTGTGCTTCTTCCCTGGGTCTGACTGACACCGGCTTACCACGCTCAGTGCGTAAGCTACATCTGGTCTGGTGCACAACATCGCATACATTATAAAGCCTACTGCAGAAGCATAGGGTTTAATCGACATGCGAACCCTTTCTAAATCAGTCTTGGAAGACATCTCTTTGGAGAGGGTGATTCCGTGACAAGCCGGTAAATTACCGCGCTTAGAATCTTCCATACTGAATCTTTTCAGTATAGTGTTGATATACCTGGACTGCGAAAGTCCCAACATCCTTTTAGATCTATCACGATAGATCTGGATCCCCAGAATGTAAGAGGCATCACCCAGGTCTTTCATGGAGAACCCGTGTGACAAGAATCCTTTGATAGATTGTAGCATAGGAATGTCATTTCCTATCAAAAGAATGTCATCCACATACAAGACGAGAAATTCGACAGTTCATGCTTCAATTTTACTATATATACATGGTTTATCTGGATTTTTGATAAAGTCATATTGTTTGACTGTTTCATCAAAACAGATGTTCCAACTTCGCGATGCTTGCTTTAGTCCAAAAATAGACTTAAGCAATTTGCACACTTTCCCGCTGCTCCCACTCTGATTGAAACCTTCTGGCAGATCCATATAGACGCACTCTTCTAAATTACCATTTAGAAAAGCCGACTTTACGTCCATCTGCCAGATCTCATAATCATGGAAGGCGGCAATGGCAAGAAGGTTCCGAATGGATTTGAGCATAGCTACTGGAGAAAAAGTTTTGTCATAGGCCAAACCAGGTCTTTAACGAAAACCCTTTGCAACAAGTCTAGCCTTATAGGTTTCCACCTGTCCATCTACACCAATCTTCTTCCTGAAAATCCACTTGCATCCTATGGGTTTTACCCCATCTGGAGCAAAGTCCAAAGTCCATACTTTGTTGGTGTACATAGACTCTATCTTGGTCCGCATTGCATCCAGCCATCTTACTGAGTTGCAGCTCCGGATGGCCTGCTGGAAGCTAGTAGGTTCATCATTATCAATGACGCAATCTTCTCTATCCCCGTCTATGAGAAAACCGTAGTATCTCTCAGGCGGATGAGACGGCCTACTACTCCTGCGGAGGGGTGCGGGAATGTCCTATTCTTCTTGAACTTCTGGTTCTTCCAAACTTTCAGTAGTAGTTTGTGGTTCTGGAATTTCTTCCAGTTCTATTGCGCTCCCACTTGTTTCCTTTTCTAAACACTGCTGTTCTAGAAAATGGGCATTATGAGGAAAAAAAACCTTTTGTTCCTCTGCGTAATAGAAAAAATACCCCTTGGAGTTCTTTGGATATCCCACAAACTTACACTGCACCGATCGTGCCTCGAGTTTGTCCGCATGCTGCTTTTTAACAAAAGCTGGACATCCCCATATCTTCAGATACTGAAGATAGGATTTCTTCCCACTCCACATCTGATATGGTGTGGTAGGCACAGTCTTGGTAGGAACCCTGTTCAAAATATATGCAGCTGATTCTAGTGCATAACCCCAGAAAGATCGCGGTAACTCAGCATTACTCATCATGGAACATACCATATCCAATAGGGTTAGGTTCCGTCTCTCCGATACACCGTTATGTTGTGGAGTGTATGGAGGAGTAAGCTGAGAGAGAATTCCTTTCTCTTTTAGGTAACCCAAGAACTCGGCACTTAAGTATTCACCACCTTGATCAGATCTCAGTGTCTTGATAGTTTTGCCAGTTTGGTTTTCTACTTCATTGTTATATTCTCGGAATTTCTCAAAGGCCTCGGATTTATGTTTCATCAAGAAAATGAATCCATACCTAGAGTAATCATTGTAAAAATAATGAAATATGAAAAACCGCCTCTTGCATGTGTAGACATTGGACCACATACATCGCTGTGTATGAGTCCTTGAGCTCGCTCGCTCTTACTCCATGTCCGGTAAATGGAATCTTTGTCATCTTTCGTTTGAGACATGATTGACAAGTGACATAAGATTGATATTCGAACGGATCCAAATATCCTTCTCTATGTAACTTAGTTAACCTTGTCTCATTGATGTGACCTAGTCTACAATGCCATAAGAAAGCCTGATTTATATCTGGAGACTTTCTTTTCAGTGTGTTTTGGACATTGAAAATCTGTAATTGGTTTAACACGTATATATCGTTATCTAGTTTACCGGACCCAATCAAACCATGATTAAGGTGGATGTTAACAACATCGCTTACAAATGTGAAATTATAACCTTCTTTTGATAACAACGATACTGATATGATATTACACGTTAAACTGGGTACACAAAAACAGTTGCGCAAAACCAAAATATGTCCACTCGTCAATCCAAGTTGATAATCCCCTACGGACATAGCACCCATGCTAGCTCCGTTAGCAACCTGGAGGGTCATATCACCAACCTTTAGCACTCTACGGTTTCTCAGTGCCTGCAATGAATTGCATATATGAGATCCTGATTCGGTATCCAATACCCAGGAAGTAGAGTTGATTGACAGACAATTTTCAATTACAAACACACCTGAAGTCGAAACCACAGCTTGCTTCGGGTCCTGGTTCTTGGCAATCCAAGCTTTGCAATCCTTCTTCCAATGGCCTTTCCTACGACAGTGGAAGCACTCATCCTTTACCACTACTGGCACCGCAACCTTTGCCTTTCCCTTAACTCCCACCTTACCAACACCACCTCTTGGTTTGGTAGCGGCCTTCTTCTTCCTTCCTTTGGCCCTTGCCTTGGACCTGGAAGAGGAAGCACCGTGAACAAACATAGTAGGTGTTTCCCTTGCTTTCTGCAAGGCGCCCTCTGCACTCCTCAACATATTAAGGAGTTCGGGAAGTTTAACTTCTTTACCTTGAATGTTGAAATTCAAGATAAACTGGGCGTAGGTGGAAGGAAGGGACTGGAGAATCAAGTCTGTATACAGATCGTTCTCTAATGTTGTCCCGAGGTCTGCGAGCTCTTCAATATAGCCAATCATCTTAAGGACATGTTCCCCTACAGATGATCCGACGGCCATCCTCGACTGAAACAAGTTCTTCGAGGTCTCGTATCTAGCTATAGGAGATTGCTCTCCATACAGTTCCTTGGTGTGGAGAAATATGGATTCAAGATCCATATTCTCGTGCCTCCTCTGATGTTCATTATTCATAGAGGCAAGCATGATGCATTTGGCCTTCGCGCAATCTAACTCCCAGGTCTTGCAGATTTCCTTATCCGCGACACTGGATTCAGGACCAGGGACAGCAGGTGCCTTAGTAGTAAGGACATACCCCAATTTGTCATAAGTAATAACCATCTTGACATTCCGGAACTAATCTTTATAGTTTGGCCCTGTCAAAATATTTTTATCTAATAATAACTTAAGGCCTGTCATGTTCTGGGTCACTGCAATGAGAGAGAGAGAGGGAACACTTTAGCATGATGCTCTTGCAAGTTTAGAGTGGTTTTTAGTTTATCTAAACAGGATGGCTCCCACTGTTTCTTGAATCCCTCCTCAAACCAAAAAGGAAGAGCTAGTCAGGACTATTCTCACCGTATAATACTTGCTTAACCGTTCAGCCAGGCCGGTGTCGGTACTTCGAGGGAGGTTTTACGACGCTTTCGTGAAGTTCCATAATTAAATAACCTCTTTTCTCTGGGGGCGTAGCCCCACTGACACCTTTATCGACACCTACTTGGTTTATAGCATTGATCGTTAAGTGACGATTCTCCTGATGTGTAGCGGATACTCACAGTAGGATCGGGATCCAAATATCATCGTGTGATAAAGCTGAAGGAATCCTACCAAAATTATCACACTCTAAATGGTATGCAACTCTTAGCAAATTTCAGTTTCTTTAGAAATTCCTGATATAAATTTCTGCCCCATGCTCTTATGACCTTGGCGTTGGTCAAAATGTCATAAGTCACATGTCAAGTTCTACCCATCATTATCTTGTTAATTTGAACCCATCCGTACATACCCCTGACGTTGGCCAAATGGCAGTACGACTGTCCTAAACTAACGCATCTATCTACGCAACAAATGAATACCCAACAGCTACCAAACACTATGCCTTGGCGTTGGTCAAAATACATAGCTTGAATACTACTGAATACCCAAATGAAATGACGGAGGGCTACGAATAGTTTTGGCGAAACCGTGAATGTAGTGAACTTGATATGATCGAAGGAACCTGATAGCTTTTAAAAGGAGTGGTTTAAGCTCCGCAATTTAAAAAAATATTCTGTTTTAAAATAACCGAGTGGTTTCTTTTAAACTGTTCCAACGATTCAACTTTGGTTTATTTTCTTTGCATTAATATAATGTGTCCCATCAATTAACCTATCATTGCAGAAAAAAATGAAAGTACAACTTTCTCTTATGCCATCCGCATTCGCCACTGGGCCCCGTCATTCACCCGTTAGGTTACTTAACTAACGACAGAGTGGGGGCTGGGCTAGCACGGGTGCAAAGCATAAGTGACGCCTACTAGATATCATATATAAATATTGTACATTCATCAGACGCAATAATAGGCATTCCAGATCACAGATGAACATATTGGATTTTCTACGAATCCGCATTCCTTTTGAGCCTGCAAAGAAAGATGGATTACACAGTCGCGATGAATAGCCAAAACCCCACCCAAGATCCCTACGGGTACGGAAAACTACCCGCCTAGCACCCAAAGTGAAGCGGTCTCCCTCAACGACATGAGTAGGTTACTAAACACTTCAAAGTACCCGGTAGTTTGTGCACCCTACCTTGGGTCTATCCTAGCAGCAGAAAACAGTAAATGAAATAATACAACGGTGGCTACAACCTCGACCCGGATGTGCCCCGCAAAAGAATATTACAACAAATTACAATTTACATTTGAATGAAAGAAACACTCGTCTCACATCCCCGGCTATCCATTCACGAAAATCCAACAAGTCCACATTCACAAACCAGTAAAAACCATTACAGAAATGTGCAATCTCCTGCTAACCGACATACTAGCAGTTAGGGGAGGTTTACGAATGCATTAAACACAATACAGGTATAATCCAGTTAGCCAAACATCTTAGAATTTCGATCAAGCAATACTTATGAATGCACTCCAAACAATTCTCTGTGCACATAAAACCTGAGCAGAAACAAAACATCCCAAAAAATACAACATTAACACAGAAGAATAACTGAGCAAATTTGGGTTGACTCCGAGTCAACTCGGCCTCGGATCTGCGGCGGATCGCTTGGATCGGCGGCGGTTCTGCGGTGGTATGGCCGATTCACAGTCCTAAATTTCTTAACAATTCTTAAAAAACCCTGCTTGTATTTATAAAGGTCCTTGAAAAATTTTTAGACCCCGTTTTAAAAACGGCAGAAACTATGTAAAAATGATGTTTTTTCGGGTTCGTTTTGCGATCGAATTTCTAACGACTTTTCTAACATGTTAGTTATGGTTTAGCTAGACTCTGATACCACTGTAAGTCGACGTTAGACACCCCACATGATGCGGAGAGGCGGAATAGGTAAAACAATCATTTTGTTTAAGTTAACATCGACTAACTTAACGGATCTTTGCTAAACCCTAACTAACAACTATATAGAAGTGATTAGCTACTATGATATATGATTATACCTAAAAATTCAAGCCCTTCTTGTTCTTGTAGTTCACCTCCTCGTCGGCCTCCTCGATGTGATAGAAGATCCACCCGAGAGATCCTTCTCCAAGCTTTAACCTCTCACTTGAGGTAACTAGGAGGCTATGAGTGCTAATCAAAGTAACCTAGAGGATATAGAAGAGGATTAAGGATCTATTAGTCTTACTAACCCTTGGATCTCAACACATGAGAGGATTAGGGTTAGTTCTTTGAAGAGAGAGAGCTTGAGGAGAGAGAATGTGAAAGTGAGAATGATATGAATTATAACTCATTTGTGAATATATGAAGCATGATAATTATCTAAATGAATAACAAATAATAATATCAACCATGCTTCATTAATTCACTTTGGATGAATCATCTCATGAGTCATTAAGCAATAAATGCTTCATTAACTCATTTGGATGAATCACTCCATGAGTCACTAATCCATTTAATGCAAATTCCACCTAAGCTCTCCACCTCATCTTTCTTCTAGAAGCTTCTCGACTAATTACGAGAATGCCCCTGCCATCTGTGAAAACACGGAAATACTGAGACTGTATAAATCCAATAATCCAATACTAGAATCTGGCTTAAACTAAAGCCTGCTAGTAAAAACTGTCCGAACATCGTACGTGCATAAATACACGTATGTGCCCGAACCCTGTCGTAAAAACATACGACCTCTATATCGTTTCGTCTGAAGCAGGGAAACTCTCTGTGTGGGACTCTAAAGACTCAACACAACGCTGGCAGTGGGTTTAACACAGGCCGCAAGCGGTACTAGCTGTACGTAACGGTCCCCAGGTAGATGTCGATAAGAAGGCCGATGAGGAAACCCATCCGAACACCTACTGAGCCTGATGTGACAATCTCCGTACAGTCCGGTCTATCCATCTAGGACTATCGCATATCGGGCCTAGGGGGCGGCAAGCGTTAGTCCTCAAAAAGCGGTATAAGTCATGTCGGAGTGAAGCCCATTACACCTTGAGAAGCTACTGGAAATCCTACCAGTAAATCTCGTATTTCCTGGCCAGGGACTTTGCATAATGGCTCTCCAAACACAGCGCGATATCAACTTCCAATACCAGGAGAGACGAATCCTATCTAACTGCCACTGCCTCCAAGTGCTTCGGGACTGCACCCAACTGATACCTATTTGTAAGACTCCTTTGAGCCGTGGTAGGGTAGCAATCTAAGAATAGTGGGAACATACTCGAGACAAAGCAACGGTGTCAAGTCTGCGGACTATGCTGTACTCATGTCACCTGGGAACTGTTAACTGACGACGTGTATAATACCAACCAATAGTTCCCTGCGAGTCCTGTCCGGTGTACCCGTAACCCAACGAGCACCTATATACTATCTCCAGTACAACGTACTAATGGCTGTGGGACAGACCATTTCCCCTGCTGGGATGAGAAGCGTACACACTAGTCTACTCCGGAGTATCGATGCCCTGTCTCGATAATCCTACGACTAGGGACCTGAAAAAGGATGTGCTTGTAGACTACCCAGCCCCCACTAGTGTAACTGCCATCACAACGCTGGTAGTCAAGCAAGATCTTAAGGACTCTATCAATATGTATTTGCGATATGCTAACATATACACATATTAAGATAGATATAAACCAAGTAGCATATTACTCTGTTGAGCGAGACTGTTAATATAACTGTGAATATCCCAAGCTTCCATTAAGTAATATACAAACTAGTATGATACAATAATGGCCCCTAGGGCATATACACTAACATGTGAGTGAGTAATTTGTCGTTTGTAAAACGATTGTAAATTCTCGAAGAAGGTTCGATATTCTTCTACCAATGAGTGGAGGTGCCTCTCATTGCTTGAATCGTATGGATTTGGAGTGGAAAGAGATATATTCCTAGAGAATCATGGATTAGAAAGGAAAGGAGGACTTTCTTAGAAAATCGCGGATTAGAGAGGAAGAAGACTTGTTTTCTAGAGAATCGCAACTTCAAATTGGTGATCCTTGTAAAGAAGGATTTGTGTTCTTCACATCCCTGTGAAGAGAAATTCGTGTTTTTCACACTATAGTGGAAAATCCTGAGAAGGTGTCTCAGGAGAGGACTAGCCACTGAGAGTGGTGAACCCTGGTCAACAAATCTCTCCTGTTTTCATTGTCTTTAACTCTATTTATTTTTTTGTGATTGTTTTGATTACTGCATTAAATTTCATCATTTAAATATGTTTAAATTATTTCTATAGAAACTTAGTAATTAATATAAGATATAGTAATTAAGTTTTAAATTTTCCATAGGACACGTAGTTATCTTATTCACCCCTCTAAGGTATTTTCAATATATATATATATATATTCACACACACACTCTCTCTCATTTTATAGGATACAAGCATAGTATTTTTATGTGATACAAACACACACTCTTTGTCATATGATGACAAAAGCGAGGCATGTGAAAAGGTGGGGCAGCCCTCTCGCTTTACATGACAACAAAGAGGAGAGATAAATGGAATGAGAGGGGTTTATATTTCTCATTCTCTTCATATTTTTCCTTAAGAAAATTTTCTAAGTAGAGAGCTTTCTTCCACTTCTTCGTCTTCTTCATCCTGATATTTCAAAGAGAGGAAAAGAAAAGAGAAAGAGAAACAAAGAGAGATTCTTCACATCATTTACCTTCTTCTACTAGCAATATGTGAGAGCTGGTTGCATCACATAAAAGCGTTCTAAAGTGAAGTGGGAGTTTGGGTGGATTGCTTTCAACATGTATCATTTTCGGCGAGACGATCGGCCATCAAACTCGTACCCTACACCACTAAAGCTTAGCATGGTTCTTCTACTAGAGAGTGGACATGATACAAAGGTTGTAGCCCTTCTAAAATTTATGGTTTTGCGTTCTTGTGTTTTCCAACTACTTGTATTTGGATGATTTTGGGTATTGTGTTCAGTGCTATATTTTAGAAATTTTTGTTTTATGTTTCCACAGCGGGCCACAAGTGTTGCGACCCTAACAATGTGCACCTACATGATTTACCCAAAAAACTATCAAATCCGACTGAAACAACCGGAATTTCCTCCTTCTTCAAAATCCATGCTAGTTTGTGAACTCGAATCCCAAACCGAACACCGTCGGCTTTGATACAACTTGTTGGGGGAAATCATGTTGGATATATGTATGCCCTAGAGTCTATTATTTGATAGTGGATGTATCGGCATGTGTGTTTGTGTGTGTGTCTATATATATATATATATATATATATATACATATATATATATATATATATTCAGAGGACATTCTTTCTCGACATGATAGTATGCTATCTAGTTACTCTTTATCTTGACATGTTCACTTGATCATGCATATTATTCATTTGATACATGTTGATAAAGCCCTTAGGGTATTTGCTTGATTACTGTGATTATGATACAGATCATACTAGCGTGACATGCGTAGTTTATAAGCATATCCATTAAATGTTCATAGTCGTGGGTGTATCGAGATGGGGCATCGATATTCCATAGTAGACTAGCGCATACGTTTCCTGACCCATATGATGGGCGATGGATGATCCCATATCCATTGGTGTTGGACATCAAAGATTGTATACGGGTGCTGAGTGGAGACTGGGTACACTGAACGGACTCGCCGAGAACTCCTATATGGTATTATATCTATCGTCAGATAGAAGTTCTCAGGTGACACTGGTACAGGTTAGTCTGTAGATCCAAGATCGTCATAGAGTCTTGTGTGTTATCCCACTGTACTTTGATTTCCACCCTACCACGGCTCTACAGAGTCATGCAAACAGGTGGCTTTTGGATACAATCCCGATACACATGGAGGAAATGAGCGATATGAGGGGTTTTGTCTCTCCCGGTATTGGGCGGTTGATGTTGCGCTGTGCTCGATTGGCTATAACAGGAAGTCCCTGGCCAGGGCTGATGAGATTTGTTGATAAGTGTTTTCAATAGTTTCTCGATCAGTTATAGGCCATGCATCGGCATGACTTATTGAGTTATTGGGGTCGACGATACCATTCGTAGACTCGGTATGCAGCATATCTGACGAAGAGACCGGACTGTACGGTATGTGTTGCTGGTTGGCTCTACGGGAGTTTTGACAGGTTCGCTTGTTGTTCTTCTAATCGCTCAATACCTGGGAGTCGTTATGTACAGCTAGTGCCGCTGACGGTTTATGGGTATGTGATATGCCTACTGCTAGCGTATTGATGAGTCTTAGAGTCCCACAAAGGGGTTTCCTAGCTCAGGCGAAACGATGTGGGGTGCATATGGGGATATGCGCGGGAGCTTGATTAAATGCGTGCATGTGATACCGTATTTTAGTCAAGCAATTTCTATTAGTCGGGTCGTATGTGATATGACCGGATTATTAAATCAAGTGTTGATTTGATATCAAATGACCATTAGCTCATTTATTAAACCCTTTGTTTATTTTGTATGCATGTATCTATGTATGTTTATATTGATATGTATGCACACATGCATGCATACATGTGTCATGGTTGATGATACATTGGAGATGACTATGCAAGACTCACATGGAAACTATTATGATATTTTTAATTATTGAGTTAAAGAAAATGGGAAATAAATCATGGTTAATTTTTCTTTCTACACACTTCTATAAATATCTTATACTAACCATGGTTTCATTTCTAATTATCTATTAACTAAGGCTCGGAAAATATCTAGATATTTTCCTAGCCTTAGTTAAGAGTGAGTGTGACTCTCTTTTCTCTCATTTTTTTTATTATTTTTGAGTTTATCTCTTTTGAGCTCAAGCAAGCCATTTCCATCTCCTTCTTCCTATAAGCTCTCTAACACTTTCAAGGTGAGTGGAGAGAAAGAAAAAGAAAGGTTTTTAAGTGAGAATATTACCCACTTCACCAATCTATATTAGTCTAACCCACTAGTGTAGGATTGTTTGTTTCACTTCCACTTAGTTCAAGTGAAGATAGGAGCTTGAGCAAAGGGACTCTGTGGTGGATCATCGTGGACTTCGAAGGCTTCAAGCGAACCCGTTCAAACTCCTAGTAGATCCAAGGAGTCAAGGAGGAGAGGTCTACAAAGGTTTTATTTCTCCCCTCTTAGTGTTAGACTAACTAGTATGTGATACTTGTTTAGTTTTACCCTAATTCTCTAATTTGATTCAAGGTTAGGTTTGGTTAGCACCCTAAATTTTTTAAAGTTGCATGTTTGATGCTTGTTAAAACCTACGGAGGGTGCTAAGCAAACCCAACAGTGGTATAAGAGCCAAACTAGAGAATTAGACGATGTTAGATAAATTACGAAACCGAAACAACTCCGAAACATACGACCCAAAACCCCAGTTTCTGTTGTTTTTAAAAAGTTGTTTAAAATTTTTTTAAACAGGTACAGAATGTTACATGTGATGTAATATGGACACCAGAGAAAAATGAGCCCATTCCACCGGATTTTGGCCGGCGAAATTTAGATAAAAACTGGCCTGGCCGGTTTTGTGATGGATTTTGGGCTTCGATTTTCTTTGGTGTTCCAGTCTCTGGGGTTTGGTGTTTCAGGTATTGTTTGATTTTTCCAAGATTGCATGAGATGTTATCTTCTCGGTAGTGGCAATTCGGAGTGTTTCATATTCGTAATTTTAACATCGTTTCGGGTTTGATATTGATATATGATACAATATTTAGAATCCACGATAATTAGTTTTATGAAAACAAGTTAGTGTTCTGTAAATTTAGCAATTTAGTCTCTTTTTATAGATTGACACGGAGTTTTGATTCGGATCAAAACCCCGTCACAATCTCGTATAGTACGCGAATATTCGCCCGGTAACACTACTAGATAGCCACATTCCATAGCCCTGACCAAGTGACTGTAGGAGAACACCGTTGCTAAAATCATCCCCTCGGGTGCTCGCACCCACGGTGTTCCGCCTATGTGCACTTCGTCGACGACATCAGGGGTACGGCCATCTACTAATATTTTCGTTGAGTATTTGATCAAGTAGTCGGGAATCTTGTTGAATTACCTGACTAGGTTATTGAAAATGTGTTTTCAATATGAGACTAAAATGCAAGGTTTATATGTTAGGCATGGAATTCGGGGTATGAGATATTTCGGATTTATGTTGTCTAAGGATGTTGCAGAGTCTAATTATTGTAGTTTTCGTTTTCTTTTCTGCGACCGTAAGTGTAATATGTGGTGTATCGCCGGTTTCATTGCTATACGTCAACAACAATTGGGATACGCATATTTACATACGTTGATGACATGTGATATTATGTGGTGCTGTGATATGATGTATATGATCGTCGTGAATGGATAGCCGGGGGTTTTATATGAGATGAGAGTTTTTCTTTTCATTTATATAAAATTCATTGTATGTAATATTCTTTTATTAGGGCACTTCCGGGTTGAGGATGATGTCATCATTGATGTATATTATTTACTTTTCCACATTAGGATAGACCCAAGGTGGGGAGCACAAGTGACCGGGTTCTAGAGTCTAGTGGGTCTCGAGGAGTCGAGATCGGGTCTCCTAACCCTAGAATTGGCGGGGTCGCTTGCTGCTCTAGTCGGGGTCTAGGGGTGTGGACTTGGCTATTCATCATGACTATGGAATCCGTATTTTCTATCGTTGGCTAAATACAAAATACGAACCTCCTAGTATATCCTATATTTTCATATATGTGCTTCTGCTGTTGTTATTCTGTGATGTGATCACTTTATATACTGAGATGAATGATTTATTATATATAAGATATATAAAAAAAATTGCTTATGTTTTGCATCTGCGCTAGTCCTGCCCCCGCTCTGCCGTTAGTTAAGTAACATAACGGTGTATGACGGGACCCCATGGCGAATGCGGATGGCATAAGCATACGTTCTCTTTTCGTTTCTTTTCTATGATGGCTTAAGGCCTTAAATGATGGAACTACATTAATGAGATTAATGTAAAGAAAAAGAAACCTAAAAGTTGTTGCAGAATTGAATTTGAAACTCACTCGGTCTTTTTATGAAAAAGCAAGTTTCAAAAATGTGGAGCTTAAGCCACTCTTTTTAAAACTATTTGATTCTACAATGAGATCAAGTTCAAAACGTTAAAGGTTTTCGTTAAAACCATCCGCAACCCTCCTTCATTTTAGGAAGTAGAGTACTTAGTATTCGTGCTGCGTTTGTTAACCATAGTTAAGGCGTAGTGTACGGTAGCTAAGTGATGTCTTCCTACACAGCATATGATGCGATTAATTAGGAAATTCATGTGACTTTGTTGACTATAGTTAAGGGTCATATGAGTGGGTCTAATTAATCGTGAAATGATGGGTAGAACTTGATTAGTGCTTATGATTTGTTGACCATAGTTAAGGTCATAAGTGCTAGGGGTAAAAACCATATCGGGGGTTTCAAGAGTTGAAATTTGCAATGAGATTGCATACTTTCTATATGATAGTTGGATCTCGATCCCACTGTGAGTAAAAGTTACTCCCAGAAGAGTTTTGCACTTTACAATTAGCTAACCCATTAAGTGTCTTGAAAGGTGTCAAAGGGATTATGCCTCTGGGAAAACGAGGTTTACTTTAATTAGGTCCATGCGAAAGAACGGGAAACCTTCCTCAAAGTACCAACACTGGGCTGGCTGACCGGTTAGCGAACTTGTAGAATGTAATTAATCCTGGATAATTTTCTTTTTAAGGTTTGAAGGAAAATTTGATTAAAGCAGTGGGAGATATCGATTGGATAAGATAATAACCAATCCAATCTTTGCAAGAGCTTTCGCTGAGTGTATTCTTTTCTCTCTCCTAATGACAGATACCCATGACTGGACTTAAGCTTCTATTAGTGAAAAATAAACTGACATGACCTAATTATAAAGTCTGGCCGAGGAACATAAATATTGCCCTTACATATGATAAGGTATCATATGTCCTCACTGCTCTTGCCTCACCAATCCCAGGCCCTGAATCTTTTGTAGCTGATAGGAAGATCCGCAAAATATGGGATATTGACTGTGCTACTGCCAAATGCCTCACACTTGCCTCGATGGACAATGCACATCAAAAGCAGCATAAGAAGATGGAAGTTCAATCCATCTTTCTCCATACAAAGGAGTTGTATGGAGAGAAATCTTGTACCCTGCGCTACGAGGCATCTAAAAAGTTATTTCAGATGAGAATGGCTCCTGGCACCCCAGTAGGTGATGATGTCTTGAAGATGATAGCTCTTATTGAAGAGCTTGAGGGCCTCGGATGAACAATGGAGAACGAACAGTATATTGATATTGTTCTGCAGTCTCTCCCCCCTGCCATTGCTCAGTTCATAGTAAACTTCAACATGCACAACATGGATAAGTCACTACCTGAACTTCTCAATATGTTGAGAAGTGCAGAGAGCACGCTGAAGACATCGAAAACTCCTGCTTTGCTAGCTGGGCCATCTTCCTCTTCTCTCCCAAAAGCCAAGGCCAAGGGAAAGGTGAAGAAGAAACCCACCAAACCAAGAGGTGGAGTGAAAAAGACAAAAGGGAGAGACAAATCCAGGGCTGAGGAGTCAGGAAAAGGAGAATGTTTCTACTGCAAAAAGTCGGGACACTGGAAGCGAAATTATGTTGATTATCTTGCTGATCTCAAGAAAAAGAAGTATGGTGATGCTTGCGCTTCATGTGTGTTTGTGACTGAAAACTGTTTTTCCATAAACTCTGCTTCCTAGGTATTGGATACCGGTTCAGGTTCCCACATCTGCAATTGTATGCAGGGATTGAGAAATAGCAATGTTTTGAAGACCGGTGATCACACTCTCCGAATTGGAAATGGTTCCAATGTACATGCAGTATCTGTAGGAGAGTTCACTTGGGGTTGCCATCGGGTTGTATATTGGTTTGAACCTATGTTATTATGTACCTAGTATACTTTGTAATATAATATCCGTTTCTTTGTTAGACAATGATGGATATAATTTTGTATTGCAGAATAATGTTATGAACATTAACCTAAATCAAGAGTTGATTAGGTATGGTACACTTAATAACGGGATATACGTCCTAAATCAACACACAGTTTTCAACATACAAAACACAAATAAAAGAAAATTTTCAGATATAAATGAAGCTTTTCTTTTGCATTGTAGACTTGATTATATTAACGAAACAAGACTAAACAAGCTTCATAAAGATGGATATTTAAATCTTTTTGAATATAAATCTTATGCGACTTGTCAGTCTTGTATCAAAGGTAAAATGACAAAAACTCTGATTACTAGATACGGAGAAAGAGATACAGAACTCTTATGGCTCATACATAGTGATGTATATGGGCCAATGTCTACACATGCGAGAGGCGGTTATTCTTACTTCATAACTTTTACTGATGATTTCTCAAGATTCGGTCATGTGTTTTTATTAAAGCAAAAGTTTGAAGCTTTCGAGAAATTCAAAGAGTACAAACTTGAAGTAGAAAAACAAACAGGTTTGAGCATCAAGAAACTTCGATCAGATCGAGGTGGAGAATATCTCAATACAGAGTTTTCGGATTTCCTAAAAGAGAATGAGATTCTCTCTCAGCTTCCTCCCCCTTACACACCACAGCACAACGGTGTGTCAGAGCTGCAGAATCATAACCTATTAGATATGGTGCAATCCATGATGAGTGATGCTGAGTTACCACTCTCTTTTTGGGGGCATGCAATAGAGACTGCAGCATATCTGTTGAACATGGTTCCAACCAAGACCGTGTCTACCACTCCATATGAGATATGGAATGGGAAAAGACCATCTCTTAAAAGAGTTAGGATTTGGGGTTGTCCGGCTTTTGTCAAAAAGCAAAATCTAGACAAGCTCGAGACACGGTCAGTCATGTGTACATTTGTGGGATATCCAAAACACTCGTATGGATATCTTTTCTACCACAAGGAGGAACAAAAGGTGTTTGTTTACCAATATGCAACATTTTTAGAAAAAAAAAAAATTTACAAATAATACCGATGGCAATATGGTAGAACTAGAAGAAGTTCTAGGGACAAAAGTTACAAATGATGACTTGGTTGAACCTGATGTTGCAACAGAAATTTATGAACCTCAGCCACTCCGTAGATCTAGTAGGACTTCTCGCCCACCGGAGAGATACTGCGGTTTCCTCATTGATGGTGATAGAGAAGATTGCATCATGGATGATGATGACCCTACTAGTTTTCAGCAAGCTATCACGTGTAGTGACTATATGAAGTGGCTGGATGCCATGAGATCCGAAATGGAGTCTATGTATACCAACAAAGTGTGGACTTTGGAAGTTGTACTCTCTGGGATAAAACCCGTAGGGTGCAAATGGATCTTTAAGAGAAAGATCGGTATAGATGGGCAGGTGGAGACCTATAAGGAAAGACTCGTGGCGAATGGATTTCATCAAAGACCAGGACTGGACTATGATGAAACTTTTTCTCCTGTAGCCATGCTTAAATCCATTCGGATTCTACTTGCTTTTGATGCTCACTATGACTATGAAATCTGGCAGATGGACGTTAAAATTGGATTTCTAAATGGTGATTTAGAAGAGTGTGTTTACATGGATCAACCAGAGGGCTTCGTTGATAGTAGGAGCAGCGTGAAAGCATGTAGGTTGCTTAAATCCATTTATAGATTAAAGCTTGCATCATAGAGTTGGAACATCTGCTTTGATGATGTTAGATATATGTATGCCCTAAAGGCCATTATCTGTATAGTGGATGCTTGGACATGTATATATGTATATAGATGACTTTCTTGCTCGACATGATAGTATGCTATCTGGTTTAATTTATCTTGACATGTTCATTTGATCATGCATCTTATTCATTTGGTACTTGTTGATAAAGCCCATAGGATATTTTGCTTGAGTACCGGGACTATGATGCAGATCATACTAGTGGAGCACCTGTAATTTATAAGCATATCCTTTAACTGTTCCTAGTCATGGGTATATCGAGACGGGGCATCGATATTCCGGAGTAAACTAGCGTATACCATTCTTGTCCCATATGATGCGCGATGGATGAACCCATATCTATCTAGTGTGGTGACACCAAAGATTGTATGTGGGTGTTCAGTGGAGACTGGGTACACTGAACGGACTCGCCGAGAACTCCTATATGGTATTATATCTATCGTCGGATAGCAGTTCTCAGGTGACACTGGTACAGGTTAGTCTATAGACCCAAGATCGTCATAGAGTCTTGTATGTCCTCCCACTGTACTTTGATCTCCACCCTACCACGACTCTACTGAGTCGTGCAAACTGGTGGATTTTGGGTACAGTCCCGAGGCACATGGAGTCAATGAGCGATAGGAGGTGTTTCTTCTCCCCCGGTATTAGGGGTTGATGTTGTGCTATGCTCGATTGGCTATAACAGGAAGTCCCTGGTCAGGGCTGCTGAGATTTACTGATAAGTGTTATCAGTAGTTTCTCGATCTATTATGAGCCGTACACCGGCATGACTTATTGAGTTATTGGGGTCGACGATTCCATCCCTAGACTTGATATGCAGCATATCTGATGAAGAGACCGGACTATACGGTAAGTGTTGCCAGTTGGCTCGACAGGTGTTTTGACAACTTCGCTGGTTTTCTTCTGATCGCTCAATACCCGGGTGGACGTTACGTTTAGCTGACCGCTTGCGGCTTGTGGGCGTTTGATATGATCATCACTTACCGCCAGCGTATTGACGAGTCTTAGAGTCCAACAATGGAGTTTCATAACTCAGGAGAAAAGATGTGGTGTGCATATGAGATATGCGAGGGGACCCGATTAAATGCGTATATGTGATACCGTATATTAATCGGGCGTTTTTCTATTGGTCGGGTCGTATGTGATATGACCGGTTTGTTAAATCAAGTGTTGATTTAATATTTGACTTTTAGATTAATTCTTTATTAAACTATTTTCTTTGTTGATGTATGCATGCATGTATGCACATGATGATGTGCATGGACACATACATACATACATTGTATCATGGTTGGTGATACACATATGGTGGTAATGCAAGACTCACATGGTTGTGTGTGTGTGTGTGTGTGTGTGTGTGTGTGTATTTGAGTTAAAGTTAAAGATAATTCACTCATGGTTGATATTTATCTACTTTGACTAAACATGACCTAACTTTTAACCTTGAGTTAATTTTATTTTGGCTTCTAAACTCAATGATAAATATCTAGATATTAACTAACCATGGTTTCAGGAGAGAATGATTTAATATTGATTATTCATTCTCATCTCATATTATTATTCATCACACAAAACACTTTGAGCTCAAGCTTTGCCATTATCTTCTTCTTCCTCTCTCTCTCTTGAGATTTTCTTTGAGTGAGGTAGTAAAAAAGAAAGAGTTTTGATTAGAGAATACAAACCACCTCATCATTCTACACACATCTAGCCCATTTGTGTAGGGTGTTTGCTACACTTTTTTGAAAGATCAAGTAAAGCAAGGAGTTTTGGGCAAAAGGACTTCGGGTGGATCATCGTGGACAAGGAAGGACTCTAGCGATCCGTTCCAAACTCTCAAAGGTCCAAGGAGTCACCAAGGGAGGTCTACAAAGGTTGTAATCTCTACACTACACTCAGTGATAGTTTCTTATTAGTATATGATACTTTGCTTGTTAACCTAAATATTCTAGTTAAAGATTCATGGTTTGTTTACTTAGCACTTTTAAAATTTTAATTGTGGCATGTATGATGCTTCCAAATCCTACATGAGATGTTATGTAAACCCAACAATGGTATCAGAGCCAAGCTAGAGCTTTAGAGTAACCTTGACGACGTTAAAAACCTCGAAAGAACGAAACGTGTCGCCCGAATCATGCTCTCTGGAAATTTTTCAAAAAGTTGGATTTTTCACATTAAAAATACTCAAAAAATCGTGCAGGGAATTGTATGGGCCCACAGGAAGAACGAATCCCTAACTCGACCTAATGACCGCGGAACCGCGTCCAAAATGTCATTTTGCGGCGGTTCCGCGGCATCGTTGGTGAGGCGTGGACTGTGCCTTCTTGTGTAGGCCCATATGAGCTTGTAGCAGTCTCTGGTGTATTTTAATATTGCTTAAATGTTGAGCTTTCTAAGAATAATTTGGATGATTGATCGTTCGATCGAATGTTTTAACTGCGCCTAGTATTTGAGAATGTGATACAATAATTGGAATATACAAATTTGTTTGATGCAAGTAAATCTAGCATTTCGGTCTTGGGTTTAATCGGAAATATTATTGAATTATCCGACTTAATTTGAAAAGTGTTTTCATGGATGAGACCTAAATGTGAGCTTTACATTGTTGGACATGAAATCTTTGATATGTGATATCTCGGGTTTATGATGTCTAAGGGCAGTTATGATTCTAATTGTTGTAGTTTTTCAATTTCTTTTCTGTGACCGAAAGTGTTGTATGTGGTGTATCGCCGATTTCGTTGCTATACATCAACGACAATCGGGGTACGCATACATACTTACGTTGATGATATATGATATTATATGTTGCTGAGATATGATGTGCAGGATTTTCGTGATTGAATAGTCAGGGGTTTATGTGAGATGAGAGTTTTTATTTTCATTCATGTAAATATCAAATGTATGTAATATTTTTTCATTTGGGCCACTTCCGGGTTGAGGATGATGTCGCCATTATTGTATATTATTTACTTTTCCGTATTAGGATAGACCCAAGGAGGGGAGCACAAGTGACCGGGTTCTAGGGTTCAGTGGGAGGCCATCTCGAGGAGTCGAGACCGAGTCTCCTAAACTCTAGAAATTGTAGGGTCACTTGTCGCTCTCGTAGGGGTCTAGGGGTGTGGGCTTGGCTATTCATCGCGACCGTGGAATCCATATTTTCTATTGTTGGCTAAATACAAAATACGGACATCCTA
Organism: Agapanthus africanus; assembly: GCA_030015575.1. NCBI lineage: Eukaryota > Viridiplantae > Streptophyta > Magnoliopsida > Asparagales > Amaryllidaceae > Agapanthus > Agapanthus africanus. Next base: position 631,683,566 of record CM057342.1, read on the forward strand.
GATATCCTTCTATTTTCATATGTGCTTCTGCTGTTGATATTCTGTGATGTGATTATTTAATATCTGAGATGAATGGATTATTATTATTTATATGATATATAATAAACGTTTCTTTTGTTTTACACCCGTGCTAGTCCCGCCCCGCTATGTCGTTAGTTAAGTAACCTAACGGTGCATAACGGGACACTGTGGCGAATGCTGATGGCATAAGTATACGTTCTATTTTCGTTTCTTTTCTGTGATGGCTTAGGAACTTAAATGATGGGACTACATTAATAAGATTAATGTAAAGAAAAAGAAACCTAAAGATATTGTAGAATCGGATTTGAAACCCACTCGGCCTTTTTATGAAAAATGCAAGTTTCAAAAGATGCGGAGCTTAAGCCACTCTTTTTCTAAACTGTTTTGATTCTACAACGATATCAAGTTCAAAGAGTTAAAGGTTTTCATAAAAAACCATCCGCAACCCTCCATCATTTTAGGAAGCAGAGTACTTAGTATTCGTGCTACGTTTGTTGATCATAGTCAAGGCGTAGTGTACGGTAGCTAAGTGATGTCTTCCTACAAAGTATATGATGCGATCAGTTAGGACATTCATATGATCATGTTGATCTTAGTCAAGGTTCATATGGGTGCATCTAGTTAATCTCGAAATGACTGGTGGAACTTGACTAGTGCTTATGATATGTTGACCATAACCAAGATCATAAGCAGCTAGAGGTAAAAACCAAATCGGGAGTTTCAAGTGTTGAAATTTGTAATGAGATTGCATACCATCTATATGATAGTTGGATCTCGATCCCACTGTGAGTAAGAGTTGCTCTCAGGAGAGTTTTGCACTTTACAATTAGCTAATCCAGTAGGTGAGAAAGATGTTAATGGGGTTTGACCTCTGGGAAAATGAGGTTTATTTTAATTAAGTCCGTGCGAAAGCACGGGGAACCTCCCTCAAAGTACCGCCACTGGCCTGGCTGACCGGTTAGCGAAACTGTAGAATGTAATTAATCCTGGTTAGTTTTCTTTTCAGGTTTTGAAAAAAATTTGAGAAAAACAGTAGGAGACATCGATTAGATAAGATAATAACCAATCTAATTCTTCGCAAGAGCATTTCACTAAGTGTATTCTTTTCTCTCTCCTAATGGCAGATACCGATGACGGGACTTAAGCTTCTTTTAAAGAAAAATAAACTGACTGGACCGAATTATAAAGAATGGTTGAGGAACTTGAACATAGCACTCACATATGATAAAGTATCATATGTCCTCACTACCAAAGCCCCACCCGTCCCAGGACCTAAATCATCTATTTCGGATAAAGAGATCCGAAAAATATGGGATATTGATTGTAACACGGCCAAATGCCTCGTGCTTGCTTCTATGGACGGTATCAATCAGAAGCAGCATGAGAAGATAGATATTCAATCCATCTTTCTTCATACAAAAGAGTTGTATGAAGAGCAATCTCGGACTTTACGACACGAGGCATCTCGAAAGTTATTTCAGATGCGAATGGCCCCAGGTACATCAGTAGGAGAACATGTTCTAAAGATGATTGGTCTTATAGAAGAACTCGATGAACTGTGATGGACCATGGATAAAGAGAAATATACAGATATTATTCTGCAGTCTCCCCCCCCCCCCGCCTTTACTCCGTTCATAGTGAATTTCAATATGAACGATTTGGAGAAATCATTACTTGAACTTCTCAATATGTTTAGAAGTGCAGAGAGCACGCTTAAGACAGCAAAAACTCCCGCTCTACTTGCTGGGCCATCTTCCTCTTCCGTCCCAAAAGCTAAGGCCAAGAGAAAGAAGAAAAAGAAACCCATCAAACCGAAAGGTGGAGTTAAAAAGGCAAAGGGGAAAGACAAATCTGGGGCCGCGGGAAGTGGAAAAGGAGAATGTTTTTACCGCCACAAGTCGGGATATTGGAAACGCAACTGTGCTGTGTATCTTACTGATCTCAAGAAGAAGAAGCATGATGATACTTTCGCTTCAGGTGTGTTTGTAAAAGAAAACTGTTTTTCAATAAACTCTGCATCTTGGGTATTAGATCGGTTCTGGTTCTCACATCTGCAATTGTATGCAGGGATTGAGAAATAGTAGAGTTTTGAAGACTGGTGACCATACTCTGCATGTTGGAAAGGGTTCCAATGTACATGATGTATCCGTAGGAGAGTATCATCTGGGGTTGCCTTCGGGTTATATTATGGTTTTGAACCCATGTTATTGTGTACCTAGTATGTTATGTAATATAATATCCGTTTCTTTGTTGGACAATGAAAGATATCATTTTGTGTTGCAGAATAATATTATGAACATTAACTTGAATCAACAGTTGATTGGGTATGGTACACTAAATAATGGTATTTACGTCCTGAACCAACACACGGTCTTCAGTATACAACATACTAATAAAAGAAAGTTTTCAGATATAAATGAGGCTTTTCTTTGGCATTGTACTTGGTCATATTAATGAAACAAGACTAAACAAGCTACATAAAGATGGATATTTGAATCCTTTTGAATATAAATCTTATGCGACTTGCCAGTCTTGTATCAAAGGTAAAATGACCAAAACTCCGTTTACTGGACACAGAGAAAAAGCTGTGGAACTCTTAAGCATCATACATAGTGATGTACGCGGGCCAATGTCTACACATGCAAGAGACGGTTTTTCATATTTCATTACTTTTACTGATGATTTCTTAAGATTCGGACACGTGTTTTTGTTAAAGCATAAATCCGAAGCTTTCGAGAAATTCAAGGAGTACAAACTTGAAGTAGAAAAGCAAATAGGCTTGAGCATCAACAAACTTCGATCAGATCGAGGTGGAGAGTATTTTAGTACATACTTTTCAGACTTCTTAAAAGAGAATGCGTTTCTCTCTCAGCTCACTCCTCCTTACACACCACAGCACAACGGTGTGTCAGAATGGAGGAATCATACCCTATTAGATATGGTACTGTCCACGATGTGTGATGCTGAGTTACCGCTTTCCTTTTGGGGACATGCATTGGAGACAACAATGTATCTGTTAAACAGGGTTCCAACCAAGACCGTGTCTACCACTCCATATGAGATATGGTATGGAAAGAGACCATCTCTTAAAAGAGTTAGGATATGGTGTTGTCCGGTTTTTGTTAAAAAGCAGAATCCAGACAAATTCGAGACACGATCGGTCATGTGTAAATTTGTGGGATATCCAAAACATTCATATGGATATCTATTCTACCACAAGGAGGAACAAAAAGTGTTTGTTTCTCAGCATGCCGCATTTTTAGAAAATGAGATTTTTACAAATGGTACTGATGACAATGCGGTAGAACTAGAAGAGGTTCTAGAGACACAAATTACTCAGGACGAATTGGTTGAAACTGATGTTACAGTAGAACTTTAAGAACCTCAGCCGCTCTGGAGATCTAGTAGAACTTCTCGCCCACCGGAGAGATACTATGGGTTTCTCATTGATGGTGATAGAGAAAATTACATCATGGATGATGATGATCGTACTAGTTTTCAGCAAGCTATCATGAGTGGTGACTCAGTGAAGTGGCTGGAAGCCATGAGATCCGAAATGGAGTCTATGTACACCAACAAAGTGTAACGTTTTGAAAATCGTTTCGGTAAAATTTCGAAAAAACGGTAAAATAAGGGGGTTTTCTGTAAAAAGTCAAAATACAAATATCTTATTATAAAAATTAAATATGCATATTCTAGCTATGTAATTGCTATTATTTGGTGTTTATTGAGCCGCTGGTGAAATTTCAAATTTTCTGAAAAATATATTATTTTATTATTATTTTAAGCCGACACTAATACATTTAATTAGGGAAAATTACAAATTGGAATGAGTTGAAACAAATTTTGTGCATCATAAAACATTAAATAAAATTTTATCATGTGGTTTTTGGAACGAAATCATTTGCCAAAACGGTTTAGAAATTATTGAAGAAAAAAGGCTTTTTTTTAGCGTAAATGGATGCTTGGGGTATTGTATTTATCATTTTTCATCACCCCACACCCGTACGCACACCCACACACCCCCACTTACTCCTCCCCATGGCTGAATTCAGCAGCCACCATATTTTTCCCCACTTGATTTTCAAAGGAAAAGATATGAAAGAAAAGAAAAGAAAATGGGTGAATTAGGTGGACTTTTGACCTTACCTTGACCTTGACTTTCCCCCACTTTCTCTACCTCCCTCTCTCTCCTCCCCCCCCTCAATTTCTGGCCGACCCCTCCCTCTCCTACAGCAGCAACAGCCCCCCCTTTTCCCCTTCTCTTTTCTCTTCAAAACTTCTTCAAAAATTGCCCCAAAATCCATCAAAAAAATCCCAGAACCCAAATCCGACTCCTACCCATTTTTGCTTAGCCCTTATAGCATGGATTTTGGTGACAAGGGAGCATTTTGGAGGGCTATGTGTGCTTGTGGGATCATCAATTTGTTTGGGTAAATTCTAACCCTTTTGCTTAAATCGTTGTTAATTGCTCGTAGTTAGCTTAATTAAGTATTAATTTGGTTTTATGTGGGTTCAATTGTATGATTAAGAAATTCTAGATTAGGGTTGTGAATTTAAGTTGGGGTTCTTATAATTGATCATGGGAAAATTGTGTAGTTTAACATGTTGTTATTATGCTAAAACTAATCTAGTTGGTAGTTTATATTTTTGTTAAATTTAAATTTGTATTAATTATGTAATTTGCAAACTAGGTTTTAGTGAAATACATATAAAATTGAGATTTAAAATGTAATTAAGGTTTTGATGACTTTATTAGCATTTTAATTTGTTGTTTAGCGACTTTGATCATGCAAAACCATGCTTAATTGATAAATTGTGAATTTTACTTTGAAAAGTGTTAAAATCGATATTTGTTGCAAACTTGAATTTTGAGTTAATGCTAATTCGTGAGATTAAAAATATGGAGGTGATTTGTATGACCTAATTATGATATTAAGTGAGCATTTTGGCCATTAGAATCGTCAAAATATTTAGTTTGGGTAAAACATCAAGTTTTGAACCGAAATGGGAATTTGTGCTAACTAGGTTTTTGGAAAATAAAACGAATTGTTTAATTTTATGGTTTTGATGAACTAAACCCTAATTCTTATATAATTAGTGAGTTTTGAAATCACGATTGGTGTGTTAGGGTTTTCTCGATGGTTTGACGTTTGTATATCGACATCGGGGGTTGGTTTGACTATTCTTGCATGCGTAGGCGATAGGTTTGGATCTATGCGTGATCGCGTGCCGATTTGATTTTCGTATGCCGTTTCGATTTCGAATTTAGTTTTAATGCGATATGGTGCATTATGATATGTAGGTGCCCCATGTGAACTCGGGACGACAAGCAAGCGCATGGCGACGTCGGCACCGGCGAGCGAGGACCAGATGAGTAGATTTATATCTACGGGGAGAAGTCGGGTGGATGGCGTATAGCACCCCCGCAGTCCGTGGTGGTGTATACGGATGCGTATACACACCAACAATTATTGTATGTTATTTGGGATTAATAACGATGCTTAGGATGGATATTGGTTTGTTGGATTACTTTAGTGTTGCGAACCCTAGGGTAGTGTTGCACTACACATACACACACACATACACACATACATACTTTCATACATTCCTATTTATATGCGCTCATGAGATTCTTTATAGTTATGTGTTCACATGGGTATGGGACTATGTGTTCACATACGGATTTGAGGATGATACATGGGATTGAGCTGAGTCGATGAGATTCGATTTGAGGCCGTGAGATCGGTGATATAGCAGGGTTCGTATCTTAGATACGACATGACGTTGTAGCGGGTCCTTGACGTAGTGTTTCACACACGTCCATGCATACGTAGGCGGTATCAGTATGGTACTAGATGTAGATCAGTACTCCGATCATGATAATTGATAAAGAGGATACCAGGTGAATAGTATGATGAATGTGATATTGACCCGTACCCAGATTGGGATGCCGTACGACGGATTTACGTACGAGCTATATTGATGATTGATCCGCACTCTTGACTTGGGATGCCTGATTATAGATATGGTTTCGGATATGATATTATTGAGGCGGGATCACCGACTATACATATACAGGTATGTATATGTATCGACTCAGATGATAGGCGGTTTCCTTACCTGTAGTTCAGCTCGTTAGCTTAGCCCTTTAGTTTAGTTTATTCATTAGATTAGATTCGATTCATACCTATTTAAAAAAAAAACTAACGAATCGTGGGTATTTTAAAAGACAGCCCAAGGGATCCTACGGATATTTCAAAAGATGTATCTTTTCATAAAAACACCGTAGCCCCTATTTTCAAAACCCCATGATTCGTGTTATTTCAAAAGGCACCATTTGTAGGACTTATATTAGTTTAATACTGATTAGTTATCGTTGTGTCTAGTATTCTGCTTCAGCACATTATTGCTGTTCGCTCTGCCCCGCATACTTATTTTGCTGCATACTCCATTATTGATATCATGCTGTTAGGACACCAGCACCATTACCGATGATGCGTATGTACCACATACACTTACTTGCCGGCTCACACACATCTTCATCGTTAATTGCCATGTCACGTACACTTAGAAAATACTATTGCTTGGCTTAGCTTGTTAGTTAGTAGTTGATACGATATTAGTGTACCTGGGGTTATATGCCAGTTTAGACATTGTAGTTATTACTTGTCACTTCATGCATACTGTTATTCCATTGTTCATGCCTAGTTATTAATCATACATTGCAACTTGGTTATTGATACCATATACATTCATTAGCATTGACATATGCACTTGTGATGACTTCTTGAGATTTATGATATTTCTGGATTTCGGGGGAAAGCCGCAAAATTTCTAAACTTATTAACCTTTTAAAATATGTAAATTGCGGTTTTCTAGTGATGTAAGTGTCGTCCACCATGAGTTTGCTGTGGTTTTCGAGATCCGTGTCGAGGAGTGGAGGAACCGTCACGGGTACATGGTGGGCCCGGTATGGTACCCCGGGGCAAGATGAATGTGGTATTGACGTTGAGCCTGGCAGGGGACAGATTACCTACCGGTGATATTACCCGACGCGTAGGATATCCGGAGGATACCGTCGTGGTCTTGAGATGGTTGGTAGGGGCCGGTCTGGACTGACGGCGCCCTAGATATTGAGATTGAGACATTGATATTTCGAGACAATGAGATTTATGTTTTGTGTCGATGCTAGACACTGTTGATACTGATTTCATTATGATACCTCAGTTTAAAAATACGAAAGAAATCTCACTAATTTATGAAAACAGTTTCTTCATTTACATGTATTCTGTTTTCATGCATTCATACCTCATTCATATGATATATTGCTACCTGAGGCACTGACACGGGCACATGAGATTTCACTCGGTTAGATATTACCCTAGCCATTGTTATAGGCTGCTTGTTATGTATATTTTTGAGGATATATTATGATCATTGACCTAGGTTGCGTTATTTATGCGATTTCTGTGCGTCGATGTTTTTCTATTCACGAGTTGGCAACTCACCCCCGTTGTGCCCCAGTTTCTCGCAGGTTTGCCGTACAGGTTTCATTACGGCGTTGCGGGCTCAGTTTCATTCGGGTGATTTGCTAGTAGGTGGGTTTTTCTTGTATCGTACCCATCATATTACCTTGTATAATATATTTCAGTTGTATCTAGTAAATTCCATCAACCAAACATGTATTTATTTTGAGATAGAGACCAGTGCTGTTTATTCTTTCGACCTTAGAGTCGCTCGTTATATTTCTGGTGGTTTTGAGTTCCTTTTGAGTTTTGATCCTCGCCGTTGGCGTTGTATATTATATTGCTTGTGTGGTTGTGACCGTCGATTGACGAAGAGCTAGCTCCCTCTTGGGGATGCCTTTTTATTGATTTCGTATACTATTCATGTTGTATCCCGTTTGGGAGCCAGTTTTTACAAAGGAGACTCTGCTGAAATTTTCAGTAAATTTTGAAGTTCTTAAAAACCGCATAATTCGGCTTATGCTATTAAAACTACTTGTTTTAAATTGGTTTTCCTTCACTCTACTTCTTTTCTTGGTTTGGATTTCTGGGTTTTCGGTTTACTTAGATTACGTACGCCTCGAGACGTTCGTAGTTTAAGTGCCGGTCATGTTCCGTACTTTCGGGTCGTGACAAAGTTGGTATCAGAGCGTTAGGTTTTACCTTCGGAGCGTACGATGACCCTTGGTTGATGGAATAGGTGACTAAAGTAGAGTGACGTACCGTGGGTATGTTCCACGGCATATTTACGATACGCTACTCCACTTAAGAAGCCTTAGGATGTACATTTCTTTGCTCAGTATTATATTCATTCCGATCTAGCCTCATCAGTACCAGTTATGGTTTTCCTGCTACGGTTACGGGCAGGGAGAGCTACGGTTAGAGTTGCGGTCAGCACAAGCTCGTCACGAACGAGGACTGACCAGGGCGAAATTCCGGCGACACACGATTGCAGAGATGTATCTTTTTACTGTGTTTCCGTGCCACGAGTGTTTGGCGGATCGCCTTTATGAGGTTACTCGGAGGCGCTGATCGATACTAGAGAATTGAGCCAATGATAGAGGCCAGCCAGATTTTGATGACCGTTGGTGTGTTCCTTACTCCTGATGATTGAGGCACTGTTCAGCATGCAGACGAGCAAGCCAGTGGTTGCTGCGAGCGACGAGATATCGCCCCATATGTTGGAGCTATTGCGGGGCGAGTTGTACGAATAGATGATAGAAGGTCGCTAGTCACCCGATGATGAATGACTAGGACAGGTGGTTCGTTCGCTTACCCCGATGCGAGGTCATCAGATAGATTGATTCCAGCTAGAGACGACTTCACGCGGAGATGTTGGGAGTCGGCAGAGACGATCGAATGTCAGAAACCTATTATTCCAAGTTTAAAGTATTCGGAAAGACATGTAGGCAATTCTATGGTCCCTCTAGAAGAATGAAACCCTAACTCAACTTAATGACCGTATGAAAGCCTTTGAACCTTAGGGTTTGCGGCAGTTCTGCGGCGCCATTAGTGAGGCTTGGGTTTGCCCTTCTACGGCTGGACCACCGATGCTGTGGTATATATATTCGATACTATTAAACGGTACCAAGATGTTGAGCTCTTGGGGGATTATGAGGTTTCGACGAATCGATCGAATGGTTCGACTTCAATCGGATGCTAGTTGGTGAGACGCATTCTTGGGAGACTCCAGATACGAGGATAGTCGTTGGAGCTCAGTCCATGCAGCCGCGACGAGACGAGTCCAAAGCAGACGACGTTAGAAAAAAGTGGAGTAAGAGGTTCGCACCAGATCTAGATGAGATGACGTTCTACTCCACCGACATTAGAGATGCGATGCGCATGCCGAGGTATGGTACTTGGACTTACCTTCCAGAAGGAGTCGCGATGGGTATGCAGCCGTTCCAGAGCAAGATACAGATATAGGAAAGGACGATGACTTCCGGACAGTTGGCAGAGACGAGACATGGAAGAGACCGTGAGCAGGATTTCTTCCAGGACACTGCTGCAATGATACTTGCACCCAGGGTCAGATGTGTCACGTACATTCAGAGAGCCAGAGGCCGACGCCAGTGATATGCTGTCTTACGAGTGGTCGCGATGATTGACCAAGAGATGACCAGAGAAGTGCCAAAACGGAATCGTCCCCGTTAGCACACCTGACAGGGCCGATGAGCCGATGGACCGAAAGATTGGTAATTCACAGTGAAGACCTTGACCCAGGAGTGGTCATGGTTACGCACACCAGCAGGACAGAGTTCATGATCATCGACGAGACGTCCCACTAGTGACCGTGACAGTTGGCCGAGATTCTTAGAGGATGCACTTGAGCAGTACTATTCCGCCATTATTGATTACGATGTTTTGGGTGATTTATTCGTATGATTTGATTTTGATGATTGAGGATTTACGACCTTTGCACAGTGTTGCACTTGATATCGTTTTCGTGCTTTAATTTCACATGTTTGTGATATTACGGTTTTAAACAGTTGACTTGGTTTTGTGCGTATGCATGCACACGATTTCGTTCCTGCACTCGGTATAGTTTATATATGCTTGCAGTGCAGTGATACGCCTTTTGTGCACTTAGATGCACTGGACTTCGATTTCGATTGTGATACTCGATATTTGTTTTGTGCACCTTGTGCACCTGATTGGATTTTCGCGCATGTTGGGCGCATGTTTTGAAGGGTGATTTTGGTGCACACCAGAGGCACTAAATCGAGATTTTTTTTTGTGCATGTCAGATGCACCTGATTTTGCTGTCAGGCACACACGTTGCCTACGACAGATGTTTCGTGCACACCCGATGCACTTAGATGTTGTTTCTGTGTGCATGTATGGCACATTCATGGATTTTGATTTCCGTGCGCACCAGACGCACGTAGCATTCATGTGCATATTTTGGGATTTATTTCGTATAGAGCAGTACGTTTTTATGATATTGCTATGTGTTTTCGTACTGAGCAGGAATAGTCAAAGGACAGTACCTGAATATATTTTGCATGCATTGATAGTTATTGAAGGGATTTCCAAAAAGCGAGCTATAACCTCAGTATTTACCTACGTGTCTGATATGACACGAAATGTTTAAAACAAGGAGACCCTTCTAAATTGTTTCCAAAACGGCGGAACGTACATTTCAAACAAAGGTATATATATGTATATAGTTATTTCCTTATGATAGACGTCCTCCACTGTGCAGTGTTATACGCGTGCACAGCGACTTAAAGAGATTTGGCATGCATTTCCTTCAGATACTTACATATATAGATTCGATATTTACATGTATAGTTTCGAGTTATATCATATTGGTTTTGCTTTGAATTTGGCATTGATGTCTTCCCCATGACTCCGATGATTGCGGGATGCTTGACGGAGTTTTGATTTAAGTTATATACTCATTTTTCAAGCGCATGCGCTGCGCTACGATTTATTTTATGTATTTACAATTTCGGAGCCCTGACGACTTGATGGTTTTGGTTTAGATGTTTTAGTATTTGGGGAGAGTTTTAATTTAAATTCGGGGACCGAATTTCTTTAAGGTGGAAGATTGTAACGTTTTGAAAATCGTTTCGGTGAAATTTCGAAAAAACGGTAAAATAAGGGGGTTTTCTGTAAAAAGTCAAAATACAAATATCTTATAATAAAAATTAAATATGCATATTCTAGCTATGTAATTGCTATTATTTGGTGTTTATTGAGCCGCTGGTGAAATTTCAAATTTTCTGAAAAAAATATTATTTTATTATTATTTTAAGCCGTCACTAATACATTTAATTAGGGAAAATTACAAATTGGAATGAGTTGAAACAAATTTTGTGCATCATAAAACATTAAATAAAATTTTATCATGTAGTTTTTGGAACGAAATCATTTGCCAAAACGGTTTAGAAATTATTGAAGAAAAAAGGCTTTTTTTTAGCGTAAATGGATGCTTGGGGTATTGTATTTATCATTTTTCATCACCCCACACCCGTACCCACACCCACACACCCCCACTTACTCCTCCCCATGGCTGAATTCAGCAGCCACCATATTTTTCCCCACTTGATTTTCAAAGGAAAAGATATGAAAGAAAAGAAGAAAATGGGTGAATTAGGTGGACTTTTGACCTTATCTTGACCTTGACTTTCCCCCACTTTCTCTACCTCCCTCTCTCTCCTCCCCCCCCTCAATTTCTGGCCGACCCCTCCCTCTCCTACAGCAGCAACAGCCCTCCCCCTTTTCCCCTTCTCTTTTCTCTTCAAAACTTCTTCAAAAATTGCCCCAAAATCCATCAAAAAAATCCCAGAACCCAAATCCGACTCCTACCCATTTTTGCTTAGCCCTTATAGCATGGATTTTGGTGACAAGGGAGTATTTTGGAGGGCTATGTGTGCTTGTGGGATCTTCAATTTGTTTGGGTAAATTCTAACCCTTTTGCTTAAATCGTTGTTAATTGCTTGTAGTTAGCTTAATTAAGTGTTAATTTGGTTTTATGTGGGTTCAATTGTATGATTAAGAAATTCTAGATTAGGGTTGTGAATTTAAGTTGGGGTTCTTATAATTGATCATGGGAAAATTGTGTAGTTTAACATCTTGTTATTATGCTAAAACTAATCTAGTTAGTAGTTTATTTTTTTGTTAAATTTAAATTTGTATTAATTATGTAATTTGCAAAATAGGTTTTAGTGAAATACATATAAAATTGAGATTTAAAATGTAATTAAGGTTTTGATGAATTTATTAGCATTTTAATTTGTTGTTTAGCGACTTTGATCATGCAAAACCATGCTTAATTGATAAATTGTGAATTTTACTTTGAAAAGTGTTAAAATCGATATTTGTTGCAAACTTGAATTTTGAGTTAATGCTAATTCGTGAGATTAAAAATATGGAGGTGATTTGTATGACCTAATTATGATATTAAGTGAGCATTTTGGCCATTAGAATCATCAAAATATTTAGTTTGGGTAAAACATCAAGTTTTGAACCGAAATGGGAATTTGTGCTTACTAGGTTTTTGGAAAATAAAACGAATTGTTTAATTTTATGGTTTTGATGAACTAAACCCTAATTCTTATATAATTAGTGAGTTTTGAAATCACGATTGGTGTGTTTGGGTTTTCTCGATGGTTTGACGTTTGTACATCGACATCGGGGGTTGGTTTGACTATTCTTGCATGCATAGGCGATAGGTTTGGATCTATGCGTGATACGCATGCCGATTTGATTTTCGTATGCCGTTTCGATTTCGAATTTAGTTTTAATGCGATATGGTGCGTTATGATATGTAAGTACCCCATGTGAACTTCGGGACGACAAGCAAGCGCCTGGCGACGTCGGCACCGGCGAGCGAGGACCAGGTGAGTAGATTTATATCTACAGGAAGAAGTCGGGTGGATGGCGTATAGCACCCCCGCAGTCCGTGGTGGTGTATACGGATGCGTATACACACCAACAATTATTGTATGTTATTTGGGATTAATAACGATGCTTAGGATGGATATTGGTTTGTTGGATTACTTTAGTGTTGCGAATCCTAGGGTAGTGTTGCACTACACATACACACACACATACACACATACATACACACACATACATACTTGCATACATTCCTATTTATATGCGCTCATGAGATTCTTTATAGTTATGTGTTCACATGGGTATGGGACTATGTGTTCACATACGGATTTGAGGATGATATTTGGGATTGAGCTGAGTCGATGAGATTCGATTTGAGGCCGTGAGATCGGTGATATAGCAGGGTTCGTATCTTAGATACGACATGACGTTGTAGCGGGTCCTTGACGTAGTGTTTCACACACGTCCATGCATACGTAGGCGGTATCAGTATGGTACTAGACGTAGATCAGTACCCCGATCATGATAATTGATAAAGAGGATACCAGGTGAATAGTATGATGAATGTGATATTGACCCGTACCCAGATTGGGATGCTGTACGACGGATTTACGTACGAGCTATATTGATAATTGATCCGCACTCTTGACTTGGGATGCCTGATTATAGATATGGTATCGGATATGATATTATTGAGGCGGGATCACCGACTATACATATACAGGTATGTATATGTATCGACTCAGATGATAGGCGGTTTCCTTACCTGTAGTTCAGCTCGTTAGCTTAGCCCTTTAGTTTAGTTTAGTCATTAGATTAGATTCGATTCTTACCTATTTAAAAAAAAAAACTAACGAATCGTGGGTATTTTAAAAGACAGCCCAAGGGATCCTACGGATATTTCAAAAGACGTATCTTTTCATAAAAACACCGTAGCCCCTATTTTCAAAACCCCATGATTCGTGTTATTTCAAAAGGCACCATTTGTAGGACTTATATTAGTTTAATACTGATTAGTTATCGTTGTGTCTAGTATTCTGCTTCCGCACATTATTGCTGTTCGCTCTGCCCCGCATACTTATTTTGCTGCATACTCCATTATTGATATCATGCTGTTAGGACACCAGCACCATTACCGATGATGCGTATGTACCACATACACTTACATGCCGGCTCACACACATCTTCATTGGTAATTGCCATGTCACGTACACTTAGAAAATACTATTGCTTGGCTTAGCTTGTTAGTTAGTAGTTGATACGATATAAGTGTACCTGGGGTTATATGCCAGTTTAGACATTGTAGTTATTACTTGTCACTTCATGCATACTGTTATTCCATTGTTCATGCTTAGTTATTAATCATACATTGCAACTTGGTTATTGATACCATATACATTCATTAGCATTGACATATGCACTTGTGATGACTTCTTGAGATTTATGATATTTCTGGATTTCGGGGGAAAGCCGCAAAATTTCTAAACTTATTAACCTTTTAAAATATGTAAATTGCGGTTTTCTAGTGATGTAAGTGTCGTCCACCATGAGTTTGCTGTGGTTTTCGAGATCCGTGTCGAGGAGTGGAGGAACCGTCACGGGTACATGGTGGGCCCGGTTTGGTACCCCGGGGCAAGATGAATGTGGTGTTGACGTTGAGCCTGGCAGGGGACAGATTACCTACTGGTGATATTACCCGACGCGTCGGATATCCGGAGGATACCGTCGTGGTCTTGAGATGGTTGGTAGGGGCCGGTCTGGACTGACGGCGCCCTAGATATTGAGATTGAGACATTGATATTTCGAGACAGTGAGATTTATGTTTTGTGTCGATGCTAGACACTGTTGATACTGATTTCATTATGATACCTCAGTTTAAAAATACGAAGGAAATCTCACTAATTTATGAAAACAGTTTCTTCACTTACATGTATTCTGTTTTCATGCATTAATACCTCATTCATATGATATATTGCTACCTGAGGCACTGACACGGGCACATGAGATTTCACTCGGTTAGATATTACCCTAGCCATTGTTATAGGCTGCTTGTTATGTATATTTTTGAGGATATATTATGATCATTGACCTAGGTTACGTTATTTATGCGATTTCTGTGCGTAGATGTTTTTCTATTCACGAGTTGGCAACTCACCACCGTTGTGCCCCTGTTTCTTGCAGGTTTGCCGTACAGGTTTCATTACGGCGTTGCGGGCTCAGTTTCATTCGGGTAACTTGGTAGTAGGTGGGTTTTTCTTGTATCGTACCCATGATATTACCTTGTATAATATATTTCAGTTGTATCTAGTAAATTCCATCAACCAAACATGTATTTATTTTGAGATAGAGACCAGTGCTGTTTATTCTTTCGACCTTAGAGTCGCTCGTTATATTTCTGGTGGTTTTGAGTTCCTTTTGAGTTTTGATCCTCGCCGTTGGCGTTGTATATTATATTGCTTGTGTGGTTGTGACCGTCGATTGACGAAGAGCTAGCTCCCGCTTGGGGATGCCTTTTTATTGATTTCGTATACTATTCATGTTGTATCCCGTTTGGGAGCCAGTTTTTACAAAGGAGACTCTGCCGAAATTTTCAGTAAATTTTGATGTTCTTAAAAACCGCATAATTCGGCTTATGCTATTAAAACTACTTGTTTTAAATTGGTTTTCCTTCACTCTACTTCTTTTCTTGGTTTGGATTTCTGGGTTTTCGATTTACTTAGATTACGTACGCCTCGAGACGTTCGTAGTTTAAGTGCCGGTCATGTTCCGTACTTTCGGGTCGTGACACAAAGTATGGACTTTGGATGTTGCACCTCCTGGGATAAAACCCGTAGGGTGAAAATGGATCTTTAAGAGAAAGATTGGTGTAGATGGACAAGTAGAGACCTATAAAGTAAGGCTTGTAGCGAAAGGTTTTCGTCAAAGACCAGGATTGGACTATGATGAAACTTTCTCTCCGGTAGCAATGCTTAAATCCATCTGGATCCTACTTGCTATTGCTGCTTACTACGACTATGAAATCTGGCAGATGGACGTTAAAACTGCATTTCTAAATGGTGATTTAGAAGAATGCATTTATATGAATCAGCTAGAGGGCTTCATTGACAGTGGGAGCAGCGGGAAGGCATGCAGGTTGCTTAAATCCATTTATAGATTAAATCAGGCCTCACGGAGCTGGAACATCTGCTTTGTTGATACAATCAAAGAGTTTGATTTTATCAAAAATATAGATGAGCCATGCATTTATAAGAATATTTTTGGGAGAACTGTTGCATTCCTCGTATTGTACGTCGATGATATTCTCTTGATAGGAAATGATATTCCTATGCAATAATTGGTCAAACTATTCTTATCACAAAGGTTCTCCATGAAGGACCTGGGTGATGCCTCATGCATTTTGGGCATAAGGATCTATAGAGATAGATCCAAGAGGTTGTTGGGATTGTCTCAAACAAAGTACATTAACACCATCCTAAAAAGGTTTAGCATGGAAGATTCTAAGCGTGGTGCATTGCCCGCTTGTCATGGAATCACTCTCTCCAAGGACTTCTGTCTGAAGACAGATGAAGAGAGAGCTCGCATGAATATTATACCCTACGCTTCAGCCGTTGGATCTATAATGTATGCAATATTGTGTACTCGCCCTGATGCAGCGTATTCACTATCTGTAGTAAGCAGGTATCAATCCAACCCAGGGGAGAAACATTGGATAGCAGTGAAGAACATTCTTAAGTACTAACGAAGGACTAAAGAATTGTTCTTGGTATATGGTAATGGGGATCTCCAGATAGAGGCCTTTACCGATTCCATCTTCTAAAGTGATAAGGATGACAGCAAATCTATTTCAGGGTTTGTATTTACCCTCAATGGAGGGGCGGTTATTTGGAAGAGTTCTAAACAGGATACCGTTGCAGACTCCACGATGGAAGCTGAGTATATTGCTGCAAATGATGCTGCCAAGGAAGCCGTCTGGATGAGGAAGTTCATCTCGAAACTAGGAGTAGTTCCAACCATTGTTGATCTAATACCATTGTATTGTGATAATAATGGGGCTATGGCGTTAGCCAAAGAACCAAGGTCCCATCAGAAGTCCAGACACATCCTAAGGCGATATCATTTGATCCGGGAGATAGTAGATCGCCAGGAGATCGAGATTCAGAGAGTAGATACAAAGAATAACACAGCGGATCCACTCACCAAGGCCCTTCCACAGCCGCAGCCTGAGCGACTTTTTGAGATGTTGGGTATGAGATACGCCAATAATTGGATTTAGTGCAAGTGGGAGATTGTTAGATATATGTATGCCCAAGAGGCCATTATGTGTATAGTAGATGCTTGGACATGTATATATGTATATAGATGACTTTCTTGCTCGACATGATAGTATGCTATCTGGTTTACTTTATCTTGACATGTTCATTTGATCTTGCATCTTATTCATTTGGTACTTGTTGATAAAGCCCATAGGATATTTTGCATGACTGCTGGGACTATGATGCAGATCAAACTAGTGGGACACCTTTAGTTTATAACCATATCCTTTAACTGTTCCTAGTCGTGGGTATATCGAGACAAGGCATCGATATTCCGGAGTAGACTAGCGTATACCATTCTTGTCCCATATAATGGGCGATGGATGATCCCATATCCATCTGATGTGGTGACACCAAAGATTGTATGCGAGTGCTCAGTGGAGACTGGGTACACTGAACGGACTCGCCGAGAACTCCTATTTGGTATTATATCTATCGTCGCATAGCAGTTCTTAGGTGTCACTGGTACAGGTTAGTCTGTAGACCCAAGATCGTCATAGAGTCTTGTGTGTCCTCCCACTGTACTTTGATCTCCACCCTACCACGGCTCTACTGAGTCGTGCAAACAGGTGGATTTTGGGTACAGTCCCGAGGCACATGGAGGAAATGAGCTATATGATGGGTTTCGTCTCTCCCGGTATTGGGGGTTAATTTTTTTTCTATGCTCGATTGGCTATAACAGGAAGTCCCTGGCCAGGGCTGCTGAGATTTACTGTTAAGTGTTATCAGTACTTTCTCGATCTGTTATGAGCCATACACCGACATGAATTATTGAGTTATTAGGGTCGACGATTCCATCCCTCGACTTGATATGCAGCATATCTGACAAAGAGACCGGACTGTATGTTAAATGTTGCCAGTTGGCTCGACGGGTGTTTTGACAGCTTCACTGGTTTTCTTCTGATCGCTCAATACCCGGGTGGCTGTTACGTTTAGCTGACCGCTTGCGGCTTGTGAGCGTTTGATATGATCATCACCTACTGGCGGCGTATTGACGAGTCTTAGAGTCCCACAATGGAGTTTCCTAGCTCAGGCGAAAAGATGTGGTGTGCATATGATATATGCGCGGGGACCCGACTAAATGCATATATATGATACCGTATATTAATCGGTCGTTTTTCTATTGGTCGGGTCGTATGTGATATGACCGGTTTGTTAAATCAAGTGTTGATTTAACATTTGACTTTTATATTAATTCTTTATTAAACCCTTTTTCTTTGTTGATATATGCATGCATGTATGCACATGATGATGTGCATGGACACATACATACAAACATACATTGTATCATGGTTGTTGATACACATATGGTGGAAATGCAAGACTCACATGGTTGTGTGTGTGTGTGTGTGTGTGTGTTTGAGTTAAAGTTAAAGATAATTCACTCATGGTAGATATTTATCTACTTTGACTAAACATGACTTAACTTTTAACCTTGAGTTAATTTTCTTTTGGCTTCTAAACTCAATGATAAATATCTAGATATTAACTAACCATGGTTTGAAGAGAGAATGATTGAATATTGATTATTCATTCTCATTTCATATTATTATTCATCACACAAAACACTTTGAGCTCAAGCGTTGCCATTATCTTCTTCATCTTCTCTCTCTTGAGATTTTCTTTGAGTGAGGTAGTAAAAAAGAAAGGGCTTTGATTAGAGAATACAAAGCACCTCATCATTCTACACACATCTAGCCTATTTGTGTAGGGTGTTTGCTACACTTCTTTGAAAGATCAAGAAAAGCAAGGAGTTTTGGGCAAAAGGACTTCAGGTGGATCATCGTGGACGAGGAAGGACTCTAGCGATCCATTCCAAACTCCCAAAGGTCCAAGGAGTCACCAAAAGAGGTCTACAAAGGTTGCAATCTCTACACTTAGTTATTGTTTCTGATTAGTATATGATACTTTGCTTGTTACCCTAAATATTCTAGTTAAAGATTCATGGTTAGTTTACTTAGCACCTTTAAAATTTTAATTGTGGCATGTATGATGCTTCCAAACCCTAGATGAGGTGCTAGGTAAACCCAACAGATGATGCAATCAAAGAGTTTGATTTTGTCAAAAATCCAGATGAAACTTGTATTTATAAGAAGATTGTAGAGAGTGTTAGTGTTTATGCCCTAGAGGCCATTACTGTATCATACTAGTTTGTATATTACTTAATGGAAGCTTGGGATATTCACAGTTGTATTGAGAGCTTTGCTAAAAATGGTAGTATGCTGCTTGGTTTGTGTCTACTTTAATATGTGCATATGTTTCTTTTAACGTATCGCGTATACATATTAGTAGAGACCTTAGGATCTTTGCTTGATTACCAGCGTTGTGATGGCAGTCACAGTAGTGGGGGCTGGGTGGTCTATAAGCAACATCCTATTTAGTTCCCTGGTCATAGGATTATCGAGACAGGGCATCGATACTCCGGAATAGACTGGTGTATACGCTTCTCATCCCAGCATAGGGAGATGGTCTGTCCCACATCCATCAGTACGTCGTACTGGAGATAGAATGCAGGTGCTCGTTAGGTTACGGGTACACCGGACAGGACTCGCCGGGAAATGCAGGTTGGTTTTATACCCATCGTCAGATAGCAGTTCCCAGTTGACATGAGTACAGCTTAGTCCGTCGACTTGACACTGCTACTTCGCCTCGTGTGTGTTCCCACTGTACTTAGATTACTACTCTACCACGGCTCAAATGAGTCGTGCAAACAGGTAGTAGTTGGGTGCAGTCCCGAAGCACTTGGAGGCAGTGGCGGATAGACAGGATTCGTCTCTCCCGGTATTGGGGGTTGATATCGCGCTGTGTATGGAGAGCCATTACGGAAAGTCCCTGGCCAGGGAAAACGAGATTTACTGGTAGGATTCCAGTAGTTTCTCAAGATGTAATGGGCTTCACTCCGACACGACTTATACCGCTATTAGGGGTCTGACGTTTACCGCTCCCCTAGGCTAGATATGCGATAGTCATAGACGAACAGACCAGACTGTACGGAGATTGTCACATCAGAATCAGTTGGAGTTCGGATGGGTTTCCTCATTGTCCTTCTTATCGACATTTACCTGGGGACCATTACGTACAGCTGGTACCGCTTGCGGCCTGTGGTTAAACCCACTGTCAGCGTAGTGTTGAGTCTTTAGAGTCCCACACATAGAGTTTCCCTGCACCGGGCAAAAGGTGTAGGGGCCGTATGGTTTTACGGCAGGGCCGCGATCACTTACGTACACTTGTGCACATATTATGATCAAGCGGATAATACTAGCGGGCTTTAGTTTAAGCCAGATTCTTGTATTATACAGATGGATTTATTCAGTCAAAGATTATCCGTGTTTTTCGGAAATACGGATGGGAGGGGCTGTCTCGTAATTTGTCGGGTAGCTTCTAGAAGAAGATGACTCATTTGTATTTATTTCTTTTGGATTAAACACAAAAGAGGTGGAGTGATGAGGTGTAGGTTTTCCTTAAATGTTTAATGACTCATGAGGTGATTCACCATTAGTATTAAATGAAGCTTACAAGATATTTCTAGATATTTATCAAGAGATATTTGTATGCTTGATAATATTCTATCATGAGGAATTATTCATTTCATAATCACAAAAGCTTTCTCTCTCCTCAAGTCTTCATCTTCTTCCTCAAAACCATAAAAGCTCTCATGAGTTGAGAATCCTAGGTTTTAAGTGACTAAGTAATCCATCTAATTACTCTACACCTTCTAGGACTTCTAGATTAGCAATCTAGAAGCCGTAATTATCTCAGATTCGAGATAGGAGCTCGGACTATAGACTCTCGGGTGGATCGTCTTTGACTCGAGGAGGCCGTTGAGATGCCTATGTTCCATAGAGCCTACGAGGTGTGGAGGACGGCGATAAAGACCTGAAGGACAAGTAACGTGAGGTATAACTTCGAATCCGAGTAGTTACACCTCTCGTAGTTTGCTAGAAATGGTTTAGACACGATCCGTGTGCTGAAGTCCGTGTTACGAAGTTTTGATAATTGTTTTTCATATATTCTGCCTCCCCGCGAGCTCGTGGGGTACGTGACATGGACTTACAGTGGTATCAGAGCCTACTAAACCTTTACTAGCTCGTTAGCAACTTATTAGAACTTCGATCGTCGGAAAAACACAAAAAGTTAACCCCGGACCCCTCAAGTTTCTGTCGATTTTAATCCTGTCGAAAAAAATATTTCAGAGGTATGAAAATTCACAGCAGGGAATTCTAAGAATACTGGAGAAATACGAGGTGCTAACTCGGTTAGCACTGCCGCGGAAGCGCGGCGGATTGGTACGATCCGCCGCGGATCCGTGGCCGAGTCAACTCCGAGTTGACTCGTATTTACACTGTAACTCTTATTTTTGGGTGTTCTGTTTTCCTGTATATTTTGTTTCTGCCCAGGTTATTTCAGTGCTGGCTTGCATTTGGGGTAGAGACGGAAAAAGGTTGTCGATCGAAATTCTAAGTTATTTGCTAATCCAGTTTTATCTGTGATGTTTAATGTGTTTGTAAATCTCCCCTAATTGCTAGTATGTCGGTTAGCACGGGGTTGCACATTTCTGTAATGGTTTTTACTGATTTGTGTATATGAACTTCATTGGATCGTTGTGATGATTAGCCGGGGTTTAAGATGAGTTTTTATATTCTTTCATACGATGTAATATTCTTTTGCGGGGCACATCCGGGCTGAGGTTGTAGCCACCGTTGTATTATTTCATTTTCTGTTTTCTCCTCCTAAGATAGACCCACGGTGGGGTGCACAAACTACCGGGTACTTTGAAGTGATTAGTAGCCTACTCACGTTGTTGAGGGAGACCGCTTCACTTCGGGTACTTGGCGGGTAGTTTGCTGTACCCGTAGGGGTCTAGGGTGGGGTAATGGTTATTCATCACAACTGTGTAATCCGTCTTTCGTTGCAGGCTCAAAGGAAACGCGGATTGATTGTATATCCAATAATGTTCATCTGTGATCTGGAATGCCTATTATTGCGTCTGACGAATATACAATATCTATATATGATATCTAGTAGGCGTCACTTATGTTTTGCAGCTGCGCTAGCCCAGCCCCCGCTCTGTCGTTAGTTAAGTAACCTAATGGATGAATGACGGGGCCCAGTGGCGAATGCGGATGGCATAAGCGGACGTTGTATTTTCGTTGTTTTCTGCAATGATAGGATAAATGATGGGACGCACTATTTTAATGCAAAGAAAACAAACGAAAGTTGAATAATTGGAAAAAATTTAAAAGAAACCACTCGGTTATTTTAAAAGAGCAGAATTTTTAATTATGGAGCTTTAACCACTCCTTTTAAAAAGCTATCAGGTTCCTTCGATTATACCAAGTTCATTACGTTCATGGTTTCGCCAAAACCAGTCGTAGCCCTCCGTCATTTCATATGGATGGTCAGTAGTATTCAAGCTATGTTTGTTGGCCTTCGTCAAGGCATAGTGTTTGGTAGCTGCTGGGGTATTCATATGTATCATAGATAGATGCGTTGGTTTGGGACAGTCGTATTACCTTACTGGCCTTCGTCAAGGGTATGTATGGGTGGGTTCAAATTAACAGGGATAATGATGGGCAGAACTTGACATGTGACTTATGATTTGTTGCCTTCGTCAAGGTCATAAGAGCATGGGGGCAAAAATCCACATCGTGAGTTTCTAAAGAAACTGAAACTTGCTAGTGTTGCATACCATTTGGAGTTTGATAATGTTGGTAGGATTCCTTCAGCATTATCACACGATGATATTTGGATCCCGATCCTACTGTGAGTATCCGCTACTCATCAGGAGATTCGTCACTTAACGATCAATGCTATAAACCAAGTAGGTGTCTAGAACAGTGTCAGCGGGGCTATGCCTCCAGAGAAAAGAGGTTATTTAATTAAGGAACTTCGCGAAAGCGTCGTAAAACCTCCCTCAAAGTACCGACACTAGCCTGGCTGAACGGATAAGCAAGTATTGTATGGTGAGATCAGTCCTGACTAATTCTTCTTTTATAGTTTGAGGAAGGATTTAAGAAACAGTGGGAGCCATCCAGTTTAGATAAATTAAAAACCAATCTAAACTTGCAAGAGCACCATGCTAAAGTGTTTTCTTATCTCTCTCAACTGCAGCAACCATGTGACTATGACTAAGTTATATCTAGATAACAAATTGACTGAATCTGACTTTTATGACTGGCAAAGGTCTGTCCAGATGTCCATTGCCTATGACAAGCTGGACCACCCTATTACAACTCAAGCCCCCGCCGTCCCAGGTCCAGTTTCCACCGTCGCGGATATGGATATCCGTCAGACTAGGGAAAAGGACAGTGCGTAAGCCAAGTGTCTCGTGTTGGCTTAAGTTGATGGTGTATACCAGAGGCAGCACGAGAAGATAGACTTAGTTTCCATCTTCCTCCATAACAAAGATTTATATGGAGAGCAATCTCGTATCGCAAGATATGAGACCTCGAACGAATTGCTTCAAGCGAGGTTGGCTGTCGGGTCATCTGTAGGGGACGACGTCCTTACGATGACTAGATATATTGATAAGCTCACAGACCTGGAGACTACGTTAGGAAACAGGTCATATGCTGGCTTATTTCCACAGTCCCTACCCTCTACTTACACCCTGAAAGAAACCAGGGAGACACCCGCTCTGCTTAATGGGGGACCTTCTTCTTCTGCATCCAGGGCAAAAGCAAAGGGTGAAAAGAAGAAGACCTCCACAAAGCCGATATATCGTGTCAGTGAAGTAAAAGGAAAGGGAAGAGTAAAAGTTTCGGGACTTGATGTAGGGAAGGTGGGATGTTCTTATTGTTATGGGAATGGGCATTGGCAGAAGGATTGCAGGGCTTTAGAAGCCAGTAGCCAGGATTCGAAGCATGTTGTGGCTTCGGCCTCAAGAGTGTTTGTGATTGAGAACTGTTTGTCAATTAACTCTACTTCCTGGGTAATAGATACCGGAGCAGGATCTCATATCTGTAATTCATTACATGCTTTGAGAAACCGTAGAGTTATCAGGGTAGGTGATTTGTCTCTCAGAGTTGCAAACGGAATGAGCGTGGACGCTGAATCCGTGGGAGAATATCGCCTAGGTTTGACAAGTGGGCAGATATTGATTCTACGTAACTGTTTGTATGTACCTAGTTTGACTTGTAATATCATATCAGTGTCCTCACTTTCGACAGAGGGATATGATTTTACATTCGTAAGCGATGTGGTTCACATCCCCCTAAATCAAGTTCTGATTGGGTCCGGTACATTAGATGACGGTATATACGTATTGAATCAAGCTCAGGTTTCAATGTCCACAACACACTTAAAAGAAAGTCTCCGTAAATAAATCAGGCTTTCTTATGGCATTGTAGACTAGGTCACATCAATGAAACACGGTTGACTAAGTTACATAGAGAAGGATATTTGAATCCATTTGAATATCAATCTTATGCTACTTGTGAATCTTGTCTCATGGGAAAGATGATAAAGACTCCGTTTACTGGACACGGAGTAAGAGCGAGTGAGCTCTTGGGACTCATACACAGCGATGTGTGTGGTCTAATGTCTACACATGCGCGAGGTGGTTATTCCTACTTCATTACTTTTACGGATGATTTCTCTAGGTATGGACATGTCTTCTTGATGAAGCATAAATCCGAGGCCTTTGAGAAATTCCGGGAATACAAGAATGAAGTGGAAAACCAAACAGACAAAAGTATCAAGAATCTGAGATCTGATTGAGCTGGTGAATACTTAAGTGTCGAGTTCCTGGGCTACTTAAAAGAGAATGGAATTCTCTCTCAGCTTACTCCTCCATACACACCACAACACAACGGTGTATCGGAAAGGCTGAATCGAACCCTATTGGATATAGTTCGTTCCATGATGAGTAAGGCTGAGTTACCGAGATCTTTCTTGGGGTTATGCACTAGAATCAGCTGCATATCTTTTGAACAAGGTTCCAACCAAAACTGTGCCACCACACCATATCAGATGTGGAGTGGGAAGAAACCCTATCTTCGGTACCTGAAGACATGGGGATGCCCAGCTTTTGTTAAAAAGTAGCATGCGGACAAGCTCGAGGCACTCTCAGTTCAGTGTAAGTTTGTGGCATATCCAAAGAACTCCAAGGGGTATTGTTTCAATTAAGCAGAGGAACAAAACGTTTTTGTTTCTCGTCATGCCCACTTCTTGGAAGCTGAATTTTTAGAAAATCAGAAGAGTGGGAGCGCAATAGAACTGGAAGAAATTCCAGAACCACAAGCTGTTACTGAAAGTTTGGTTGAACAAGAAGGTTCAGAAGAAAGAGACATCCCAGCGCCTATCCACAGAAGTAGTAGGCAGTCTCATCCGCCCAAGAGATAATACGGTTTTCTCATAGACGGGGATCGAGAAGATTGCATCATTGATAATGATGACCTTACTAGCTTCCAGCAAGCCATTCAGAGCGGCGACTCGGTAAAATGGTTGGATGCAATGCGGACCGAAATGGAGTCCATGTACACTAACAAAGTATGGACTTTGGACATTGCTCCAGATGGGGTAAGACCCGTAGGATGCAAATGGATCTTCAGAAAGAAGATTGGTGTAGATGGACAGGTTGAAACCTATAAGGCTAAACTTGTTGCAAAGGGTTTCTGTCAAAGACCTGGTTTGGACTATGATGAAACCTTTTCTCCAGTGGCTATGCTCAAATCCATTCAGGTCCTTCTTACCGTTGCTTCCTTCCACGATTATGAGATCTGGCAGATGGACGTAAAGACGGCTTTTCTAAATGGTAATTTAGAAGAATGCTTCTATATAGATCAGCCAGAGGAATTCATTCAGAGTGGGAGCAGCGGTAAAGTGTGCAAGTTGCTTAAGTCCATTTATGGAATAAAGCAGGCATCGCGGAGTTGGAACATCTGTTTTGATGATACTGTCAAAGAATTCGACTTTATCAAAAATCCAGATGAGCCATGCATATAGAGTAAGATTGTAGGGAGAGCTGTAGTATTCCTCATCTTGTACGTGGATGACATTTTCCTAATAGGAAATGATATTCCTATGCTACAGTCAGTCAAAGGATTCTTGTCACAGAAGTTCTCCATGAAGGACCTGGGTGATGCCACCTACATTCTAGGGATCCAGATCTATCGTGATAGATCAAAGAGGATGTTGGGACTTTCGCAGTCCAGGTACATAGACACCATATTGAAAAGATTCAGTATGGAAGATTCTAAGCGCGGTAACCTACCGGCTTGTCATGGAATCACCCTCTCCAAAGAGATGTCTCCCAAGACTGATTTGGAAAGGGCTCGCATGTCGATTATACCCTACGCTTCTGCGGCAGGCTCTATAATGTATGCGATGTTATGTACCAGACCAGATGTAGCATACGCATTGAGCGTTGTAAGCCGGTATCAGGAAAACCCTGGGGAGAAGCACTGGATAGCAGTAAAGAACATTCTCAAGTACCTGAGGAGGATTAAGGAGATATTCTTGGTGTATGGCGGAAAAGACGTCCAGATCGAGGCCTTTGCCGACTCCAGCTTCCAGAGTGACAAGGATGACTCTAAGTCCATGTCGGGTTATGCCTTTACACTCAATGGAGGGGCGGTCTGTTGGAAGAGTTCCAAGCAGGACACCGTTGCTGACTCAACGATGGAAGCGGAGTACATAGCTGCTTGCGATGCCACAAAAGAAGCTGTCTGGATGAAGAAGTTCCTCACAGAACTTCAGGTGGTTCCTACCAGTGTTGATCCTGTTAGTGCATATGCCTTAGGGGCCATTATTGTATCATACTAGATTGTATATTACTTAATGGAAGCTTGGGATATTCACAGTTATATATATATATACAGTCTTGCTAAAAATGGTAGTATGCTACTTGGTTTGTGTCTACTTTAAT
Organism: Agapanthus africanus; assembly: GCA_030015575.1. Taxonomy (NCBI): domain Eukaryota; kingdom Viridiplantae; phylum Streptophyta; class Magnoliopsida; order Asparagales; family Amaryllidaceae; genus Agapanthus; species Agapanthus africanus. The sequence goes on from CM057342.1 coordinate 631,710,622, forward strand.
ATGTGCATATGTTTCTTGTAACGTATCACTTATACATATTCGTAGAGCCCATAGGATCTTTGCTTAATTACCAGCGTCGTGATGGCAGTCACACTAGTGGGAGCTGGGTAGTCTGTAAGCAACATCCTATACAGATCCTTGGTCGTTGGGTTATCAAGATAGGGCATCGATATTCCCGAGTAGACTAAGTGTATACGCTTCTTATCCCAGTTAGGGAGATAGTTTGTCCCACAGCCATCAGTACGTCGTACTGGAGATAGTATGCAGGTGCTCCTTAGGTTACGGGTACACCGGACAGGACTCGCAGGGGAACTGATTAGTTGGTATTATACGCATCGTCAGTTAACAGTTCCCAGATGAAATGAGTACAGCATAGTCCGCAGACTTGACACTGCTACTTCGCCTCGAGTGTGTCCCACTGTTCTTAGATTGCTACCCTACCACGGCTCAAAGGAGTCGTGCAAACAGGTAGCAGTTGGGTGCAGTCCCGAGCACTTGGAGGCAGTAGTGGTTAGATAGGACTCGTCTCTCCCGGTATTGGGAGATGATATCGCGCTGTGTCAGAGAGCCACTACGCAAAGTCCCTGGCCAGGGCAAGCGAGATATACTGGTAGGTTCCAGTAGCTTCTCAGGGTGTAATGGGCTTCGCTCCGACATGACTTATATAGCTATTAGGGGACTGACGCTTGCCGCCCCCTAAGCTTGATAGGCGATAGTCTTAGACGAACAGACCGGACTGTACGGAGATTGTCACATCAGGCTCAGTGGGAGTTCGGATGATTTTCCTCATCGGCCTTCTCATCGACATCTACTTGGGGACCGTTACGTACAGCTAGTGCCGCTTGCGGTCTGTGGTTAAACCCACTGCCAGTGTAGTGTCGAGTCTTTAGAGTCCCACACAGAGTGTTTCCCTGCTCCAGGAAAAACGATATAGTGGTCGTATGGTATTACGACAAGGGTTCGGACGCGTACGTATGTTTACGCACGTACGACTTTTCGGACAGTTTTTACTAGCCGGCTTTGGTTTAAGCCAGATTCTAGTATCGGGTTATTAGATTTATACAGTCTAAAGTTTTTCCGTGTTTTCACGGATTGGAGGGGCATTCTCGTAATTTGTCGGGAAGCTTCTAGAAGAGTGGTGACTAAGGGGTTAAGGTGGTATTGCATTAAATGAGATTAGTGACTCATTTGTGTGATTCATCCAAAGTCATTAATGCATCGTAAATGCTTAATGACTCATGGAGATGAATCACTCATAGATATTTATGAAGCATGGTTGTTAATTCTTTTATTTGATTTTTGGATAAATAATAATGCTTCATATATATTATGATAACATCATTATCTCATTTGATTCTCATCTTCACCTTCTCTCTCCTCAAGCTCACTCTCTCTTCAAACCCTAACCCTAACCTCTCATGTGTTGAGATCAAGGGTTAGCTAGACTAATACTTCCATAACCTCACTCTATATCCCCTAGGTAGCTTAGATTAGCACTTTAAGCAACCTAGTTATCTCAAGTTTGTGATTAAGCTTATAGTAGGAGCTCTCGGGTGGATCGTCTTTGATTCGAGGAGGCCGTTGAGGTGCCGATGTTCCAAGGAGCCTACCAGGAGTGGAAGACCGCGATGAAGACCTGAAGGACTAGTATCATGAGGTATAACTTCATATCCGAGTAGTTAAACCTCTAGTTGTTAGTTAGCAATGGTTTAGAAACGATTCGTGCGCTCAAGTCCGTGTTACGAAGCTTTGATAATCGTTTTTCATATATTCCGCCTCCCCGCAAGTTCGTGGGGTGCGTGACATGGACTTACAGTGGTATCAGAGCAAACTAAACCATTACTAGCTTGTTAGTAAATGATTAGAAGTTCGATCGACAGAAAACACGAAAACGAAACCCTGAAAATTCCTAGTTTCTGTTAATTTTAAACCTGTCTGAAAAATTATTTGACATGCCTTAAAATTCACAGCAGGGTATTTTAAGGATACTGGGAAAAAACGAGTCAGTGAATCGGCTAAACGGCTGCGGATCTGCGGCAATAGAGAGCTTGTGCCGCGGATCCGCCGCCGAGTCAACGCGGAGTTGACTCGGATTTGCTCAGTAATTCCTATTTTGTTGTTTTCTGTTTTCTTGTATGTTCTGTTTCTGCCCAGGTTGCCTCTGTACTGACTTGCTTTTGGGGTAGACACGGAAAAGGGAAGTCGATCGATGTTCTAAGATATTTGCTAATTGGGTTTTTATCTGTAATGTTTAATGTGTTCGTAAACCTCCCCTAACTGCTAGTATGTCGGTTGGCAGGGGATTGCGTATTTCTGAAATGTTTACTGTTTGTGTATATGAACTGTGTTGGACTGTTGTGATGATTAGCCGGGGTTTGAGATGTATTTAATATTCATTCATTCAATGTAAATGTAATTTGATGTAATATTCTTTTGCGGGGCACATCCAGGTTGCGGTTGTAGCCGCCGTTGTATTATTTCTTTTTACTGTTTTTGCTCCTAGGATAGACCCAAGATGGGGTACACAAACTACCGGGTACGTTGAAGTGTTTAGTGGCCTACTCACGTTGTTGAGGGAGACCGCTTCACTTCGGGTACTTGGCGGGTAGTTTGCCGTACCCGTAGGGGTCTGGGGTGGGGTAAATGGCTATTCATCACAACTGTGTAATCCGTCTTTTATTGCAGGCTCAAAGAAAATGCGGATTGCTAATAAATCCAATAAAGTTCATCTGTGATCTGGAATGCTTATTATTGCGTCTGACGAATGTACAATATCTATATATGATAGCTATTAGACCTCACTTATGTTTTACACCCGCGCTAGCCCAGCCCCCGCTCTGTCGTTAGTTAAGTAACCTAACGGGTGATGACGGGACCCAGTGGCGAATGCGGATGGCATAAGAGGACGTGGTATTTTCGTTGTTTTCTGCAATGATAAGATTAAAAGATGGGACGCATTATTATAATGCAAAGAAAATAAACCAAAGTTTAATCGCTGGAACAAATTTAAAAGAAACCACTCGGTTATTTTAAAAAGATCAGAATTTTTTAATTGCGGAGCTTTAGCCACTCCTTTTAAAAAGTATCAGGTTTCTTCGATTATATCAAGTTCACTACGTTCACGGTTTTGCCAAAACTATTCGTAGCCCTCCGTCATTGCATTTCGGTATTCAATAGTATTCAAGCTGTGTTTGTTGGCCAAAATCAAGGCACAGTGTTTGGTAGCTATTGAATATTCATATGAAGCATAGATAGATGCGTTGGTTTGGGACAGTCGTACTGCTTTGTTGGCCAAAGTCAAGGGTATGTACAGATGGGTTCAAATTAACCTGGACAATGACGGGTAGAACTTGACATGTGACTTATGATTTGTTGGCCAAAGTCAAGGTCATAAGAGCATGGGGCAAAAATCCTTATCAGGAGTTTCAAAAGAAACTGAAATTGGCAGAGAGATGCATACCATTTTGGAGTTTGATGAATGTTGGTAGGATTCCTTCAACATTATCATACGATGATATTTTGGATCCCGATCCTACTGTGAGTATATACTACTTATCAGGAGATTCGTCACTTAACGATCAATGCTATAAACCAAGTAGGTACCTAGAAAGGTGTCAGCGGGGTTACGCCCCCTGAGAAAAGAGGTTATTTAATTAAGGAACTTCGCGAAAGCGTTGGAAAACCTCCCTCGATGTATCGACACTGGCCTGGCCGAACTGTTAAGCAAGTATTGTATGGTGAGAATAGTCCTGACTAATTCTTCTTTTATGGTTTGAGGAAGGATTCGAGAAACAGTGGGAGCCATCCTGTTTAGATAAATTAAAACCAATCTAAGCTTGTAACAGCATCATGCTAAAATAGTTTTCTTCTCTCTCTCTCTTAATTGCAGCGACCTTGTGACCACACATAGGTTACATCTAGATAATAAATTGACTGAATCTGACTTATTTGACTGGCAAAAGTCTGTCCAGATGTCCATTGCCTATGACAAGCTGGACCACCCTATTAAGGGACATTCCTATTGTTGTGGGATTGGGCATTGGCAGAATGATTGCAGGGGTTTAGAAGCCAGTAGCCAGGATACGAAGCATGTTGTGGCTTCGACTTCGGGTGTGTTTATGATAGAGAACTGTATGTCAGTTAACCCTACTTCCTGGGTATTGGATACCGGATCAGGAACTCACATCTGTAATTCATTACAGGCTCTGAGAAATCGTAGGGTTATGGGGATAGGTGATATAACCCTCACAGTTGCTAATGGAATGAGCATGGACGCTGAATCCGTAGGAGAATATCATCTTGGAATGACAACTGGGCAGATATTGATTCTGCGTAACTGTTTTTATGTACCAGGTACGACTTGTAATATCTTATCTGTACCCTTACTTTCTAAAGAAGGATATGATTTTGCTTTTACAAGAGATGTGGTTCACATCCACCTAAATCAAGATTTGATTGGGTCAGGTACATTAGAAAATGGAATATACGTATAAATCAAGCTCAGATTTTCAGTGTCCAGAACACACTTAAAAGAAAGTCTCCGGAATTAAATCAGGCTTTCTTATGGCATTGTAGACTAGGTCACATCAATGAGAGAAGGTTGACTAAGTTACATAGAGAAGGATATTTGAATCCGTTCGAATATCAATCTTATGCTACTTGTGAATCTTGTCTCATAGGAAAGATGACAAAGACTCCATTTACTGGACACGGAGTAAGAGCGAGCGAGCTCTTGGGACTCGTACACAGTGACGTGTGCGGTCCAATGTCTACGCATGCGCTAGGTGGTTATTCCTACTTCATTACTTTTACAGATGATTTCTCTAGGTATGGATATATCTTCTTAATGAAACATAAATCCGAGGCCTTCGAGAAATTCCAAGAATACAAGAATGAAGTAGAAAAACAGACCGGCAAAAGTATTAAGACACTGAGATCTGATCGAGGTGGTGAATACTTAAGTGCCGAATTTCTAGGTTACTTAAAAGAGAATGGAATTCTCTCTCAGCTTACTCCTCCATACACACCACAACATAACGGTGTATCAGAAAGGAGGAATCGAACCCTATTGGATATGGTTCGTTCCATGATGAGTAATGCTGAGTTACCGCAATCATTCTGGGGATATGCACTAGAATCAGCTGCATATCTTTCGAACCGAGTTCCAACCAAGACTGTGCCTACCACTCCATATCAGATGTGGAGTGGGAAGAAACCCAGTCTTAAGTATCTTAAGACATAGGGATGTCCAGCTTTTGTAAAGAAGCAGCATGCGGACAAGCTCGAGGCACGCTCAGTAAAATGCAAATTTGTGGGATATCCAAAGAACTCCAAGGGATATTATTTCTATTACGCAGAGGAATAAAAGGTCTTTGTTTCTCTTCATGCCTGCTTCTTGGAAACTGAATTTTTGGAAAATCAGAAGAGTGGGAGCGTAATAGAACTGGAAGAAATTCCAGAACCACAAACTGTTACTGAAAGTATGGTAGAACCAGAGGTTTCAGAAGAAAGGGACATCCCGACGCCACTCCGCAGGAGTAGTAGGCAATCCCATCCGCCCGAGAGATACTACGGTTTTCTCATAGACGGGGATAGAGAGGATTGCACTATTGACTATGATGAGCCTACTAGCTTCCAGCAAGCCATTCAGAGCGGTGACTCAGTAAAATGGCTGGATGCAATGCGGACCGAAATGGAGTCCATGTACACTAACAAAGTATGGACTTTGGACTTTGCTCCAAATGGGGTAAAACCCGTAGGATGCAAATGGATCTTCGAAAAGAAGATTGGTGTAGATAGACAGGTTGAAACCTATAAGGCTAGACTTGTTGCAAAGGGTTTCCGTAAAAGACATTGTTTGGACTATGACGAAACCTTTTCTCCAGTAGCTATGCTTAAATCTATTCGGGTACTTCTTGCTATTGCTGCCTTCCACGATTAAGAAATCTGGCAGATGGACGTAAAGACGGCCTTTCTAAATGGTAATTTGGAAGAGAGCGTCTATATGGATCAGCCAGAGGGATTCATTCAGAGTGGGAGCAGCGGTAAAGTATGCAAGTTGTTTAAGTCCATTTATGGACTAAAGCAGGCATCACGGAGTTGGAACATCTGTTTTGATGATGCTGTCAAAGAATTTGACTTTATCAAAAATTCAGATGAACCATGCATATACAGTAAGATTGTAGGGAGAGCTGTAGTATTCCTCGTCTTGTACGTGGATGACATTCTCCTAATAGGAAATGATATTCCTATGTTACAATCAGTCAAAATATTCTTATCACAGAAATTCTCCATGAAAGACCTGGGTGATGCCACCTACATTCTGGGGATCCGGATCTATCGTGATAGATCAAAAAGGATGGTGGGACTTTCGCAGTCCAGGTACATAGACACCATAGTGAAGAGATTCAGTATGGATGATTCTAAGCACGGTAACCTACCGGCCTATCACGGAATCACCCTCTCCAAAGAGATGTCTTCCAAGACTGATTTGGAAACGGATCGCATGTCGATTATACCCTACGCTTCTGCGGTAGGCTCTATAATGTATACGATGTTATGTACCAGACCAGATGTAGCATACGCATTGAGCGTTGTAAGCCGGTATCAGGCAAACCCAGGGGAGAAGCACTGGATAGCAGTAATGAACATTCTGAAGTACCTGAGAAGGACTAAGGAGATGTTCTTGGTGTATGGCGGAAAAGACCTCCAGATAGAGGCCTTTGCCGACTCCGGCTTCCAAAGTGACAAAGATGACTCCAAGTCCATGTTGGGTTATGTCTTTACCCTCAATGGAGGGGCGTTCTGTTGGAAGAGTTCCAAGCAGGAGACCGTTGCTGACTCAACAATGGAAGCGGAGCACATAGCTGCTTGCGATGCCGTAAAAGAAGCTGTCTGGATGAAGAAGTTCCTCACAGAACTTCAGGTGGTTCCTTCCAGTGTTGGTCCAATACCTCTGTATTGTGACAACAATGACGCTATAGCTTTAGCGAAGGAACCCAGGTCCCATCAGAAATCCAGACACATCTTAAGGCGGTATCACCTGATCAGGGAGATCGTAGATCGCCGGGAGATTGAGGTGAAAAGAGTAGAGACAGAGAATAACATTACTGATCCATTCACAAAGGCCCTTCCTCAGAAGCAGTTCGAGAGGCTATTCGAGATGATAGGTCTACGATATGCTAGCTCATGGCCCTAGTGCAAGTGGGAGATTGTTAGTGCATATGCCCTAGGGGTCATTATTGTATCATACTAGATTGTATATTACTTAATGAAAGCTTGGGATATTCACAATTATATATATATATATACAGTCTTGCTAGAAATGGTTGTATGCTACTTAGTTTGTGTCTACTTTAATATGTGCATATGTTTCTTGTAACGTATCACTTATACATATTAGTAGAGCCCATAGGATCTTTGCTTGATTACCAGCGTCGTGATGGCAGTCACACTAGTGGGGGCTGGGTAGTCTGTAAGCAACATCCTATACAGGTCCTGAGTCATTGGATTATCAAGATAGGGCATCGATATTCCGGAGTAGACTAAGTGTATACGCTTCTCATCCCAGTTAGGGAGATGGTCTGTCCCACAGCCATCAGTAGGTCGTACTGGAGATAGTATGCAGGTGCTCGTTAGGTTACGGGTACACCGGACAGGACTCGTAGGGGAACTGATTAGTTGGTATTATATCCATCGTCAGTTAACAGTTCCCAGATGACATGAGTACAGCATAGTCCGCAGACTTGACACTGCTACTTCGCCTCGAGTGTGTCGCACTGTTCTTAGATTGCTACCCTACCACGGCTCAAAGGAGTCGTGCAAACAGGTAGCAGTTAGGTGCAGTCCCGAGCACTTGGATGCAGTAGTAGTTAGATAGGATTCGTCTCTCCCGGTATTGGGAGATGATATCGCGCTGTGTCAGAGAGCCATTACGCAAAGTCCCTGGACAGGGCAAGCGAGATATACTGGTAGGTTCCAGTAGCTTCTCAGGGTGTAATGGGCTTCGCTCCGACATGACTTATACAGCTATTAGGGAACTGACGCTTGCCGCCCCCTAGGCTTGATATGCGATAGTCTTAGACGAACAGACCGGACTGTACGGAGATTGTCACATCAGGCTCAGTGGGAGTTCGGATGATTTTCCTCATCGGCCTTCTTATCGACATCTACCTGGGGACCGTTACGTACAGCTAGTGCCCCTTGCGGTCTGTGGTTAAACCCACTGCCAGCGTAGTGTCGAGTCTTTAGAGTCCCGCACAGAGAGTTTTCCTGCTCCAGGCGAAACGATATAGAGGTCGTATGGTATTACGACAAGGGTTCGGACGCGTACGTGTGTTTACGCACGTACGACTTTTCGGACAATTTTTACTAGCCGGCTTTGGTTTAAGCCAGATTCTAGTATCGGGTTATTGGATTTATACAGTCTAAAGTTTTTCCGTGTTTTCACGGATTGGAGGGGCATTCTCATAATTTGTCGGGAAGCTTCTAGAATAGTGGTGACTAAGGGGTTAAAGTGGCATTGCATTAAATGAGATTAGTGACTCATTTGTGTGATTCATCCAAAGTCATTAATGCATCATAAATGATTAATGACTCATGGAGATGAATCACTCATAGATATTTATGAAGCATGGTTGTTAATTCTTTTATTTGATTTTTGGATAAATAATAATGCTTCATATATATTATGATAACATCATTATCTCATTTGATTCTCATCTTCACCTTCTCTCTCCTCAAGCTCACTCTCTCTTCAAACCCTAACCCTAACCTCTCATGTGTTGAGATCAAGGGTTAGCTAGACTAATACTTCCATAACCTCACTCTATATCCCCTAGGTAGCTTAGATTAGCACTTTAAGCAACCTAGTTATCTCAAGTTTGAGATTAAACTTGTAGTAGGAGCTCTCGGGTGGATCGTCTTTGATTCGAGGAGGCCGTTGAGGTGCCGATGTTCCAAGGAGCCTACCAGGAGTGGAGGACCGCGATGAAGACCCGAAGGACTAGTATCATGAGGTATAACTTCGTATCCGAGTAGTTAAACCTCTAGTTGTTAGTTAGCAATGGTTTAGAAACGATTCATGCGCTCAAGTCCGTGTTACGAAGCTTTGATAATCGTTTTTCATATATTCCGCCTCCCCGCAAGTGTAAGTTCACGTTGCCCACCCGGGTGCTTGCGGGGAGGCGGAAAACGGAATAAAAATCGGATTTTTATAATGCTAGGCAACATGGACTAACAAAAGAAGGATCATTGCTAAACAAAAACTAACTAAAGCTAACTAGAAATTAGCTACATGGAAGAAAGGTTATACCTTGGCCTTTATGTCCTTCTCTCCTTACTCCTTGTAGTGAACGGAAGTGATCTCCTTGTCGTCTTCTTGAGTCGAAGAAGGATCCACCCGATAGCCTCAACCTTTGGCTTCAACTCCAAGCTAGAAGCAACTAAAGTGCTAGAAGTGATAATCCTAGTACCTTGGATGAGAGTAGAGATTATCAAGAAGAGGTTTTTCTCAAGCTCAAGTGTTTCTCAACACATGAGAGGGGAGAGCTTGAGGGAGAGGAAGAACAAGAGAGAGAAAGTATATGATAGAATGAGAGAATAAAATGAACCATTCTCTCATATATGGGTGAATTATGTAAATTGATAATTAGCAAGATAATTGTCATGGCTTAATCAAGACATGACCATTATCATTTCATTTTTAATGCAAATTGCAAGGATCAAAGAGCATCTTTTATATGAAATGATGATGGTCAAAGTGTCAACCTAGGTCAACAAGTCAAGAATGTCAAATGGTCAACAACCCTAACCATGCACAATTATATTAAACTAATATCAATTAATCATAATACACACATAAGCATTAGGGTTAATAAAATGACAATGTTCATTAACCCTAATCAAAGTCATCTCCCTCTGTCTCAATCAACTGTGCATACGCACCCGTATTCGTGATCCGAGGAACACGAATACAAAGAGATAAAACCAATCCCAAATCATATACTAGGATCTGGCTTAAACCAAAGCCCGCTAGTATAAGCTGTCCGGACAGCAAACGTGCCCAAGTGCGCGGATGTGAATGAACCCTGTCGCAAAACCATGCGACCTCTACTCATTTTGCCTAAAGGCGAATAGCTCTCTGTGTTGGACTCTAAAGACTCGACACTACGCTAGCAGTGGGTTTAACCACAGACCGCAAGCGGCACTAGCTGTACGTAACGGTCCCCAGGTAGATGCCGATAAGAAGACTGACGAGGTGACCCTATCTGAACTCCTACAGAGCCTGTATGTGACAGTCTCCGTACAGTCCGGTCTGTTCGTCTGATACATCGCATGGCGGGCCTAGGGGGGCGGTGAACGTCAGTCCCCTAATAGCGGTACAAGTCGTGTCGGAGTGTAGCCCAGAACACCCTGAGATAACACTGGAAACCTACCAGTATATCTCGCTTGCCCTGGCCAGGGACTACTCGTGTAATGGCTCTCCTAGACACAGTGCGATGTCAACCCCCAATACCGGGAGAGACGAATCCTGTCTAACCGTCACTGCCTCCAAGTGCTTCGGGACTGCACCCAACTACTACCTGTTTGCACGACTCCTTTGAGCCGTGGTAGGGTAGTAATCAAAGTACAGTGGGAACACACTCGAGGCGAAGTGACAGTGTCAAGTCAGCGGACTATGCTGTACTCATGTCACCTGGGAACTGATAACTGACGATAGGTATAATACCAACCAACTGTTCCCGACGAGTCCTATCCAGTGTACTCGTAACCTAACGAGCACCCGCATACTATCTCAAGTACGACGTACTGACGGCTGTGGGACAGACCGTCTCCTACGCTGGGATGAGAAGCGCATACGCTAGTCTACTCTGGAGTATCGATGCCCTGTCTCGATAGTCCAACGACTAGGGACCTGTATAAGGATGTGCTTATGGATTACCCAGCCCCCACGAGTGTGAGCGCCATCACAACGCTGGTAATCAAGCAAAGATCCTAAGGGCTCTACTAATATGTATATAAGCGATATGCTAAAAGAAACGCATGCACATATTAAAGCAGAGACAAACCAAGTAGCATACTACCATTTCGAGCAAGATTGTATATACAACTGTGAATATCCCAAGCATCCATCAAGTAATATACATACTAGTATGATACAGTAATGGCCTCTAGGGCATATACACTAACAATCTCCCACTTGCACTAAAGCCATGTACTGGCGTATCGAAGACCTATCATCTCGATCAGCCGCTCGAACTGAGTCTGGGGTAAGGCCTTCGTGATTGGATCTGCAGTGTTATCTTCTGAAGCAACCCTCCGAACCTCGATCTCCTGGCGATCCACGATCTCCCTGATCAGGTGATACCGCTTCAAGATGTGTCTGGATTTCTGATGGGACCTGGGTTCCTTCGCTAAAGCTATAGCCCCGTTGTTGTCGCAATACAGAGGTATTGGATCAACAATGGACGGAACCACCTGAAGTTCTTTCAAGAACTTCCTCATCCAGACGGCTTCTTTTGCAGCATCAGATGCAGCGATGTATTCCGCTTCCATAGTCGAGTCAGCAACGGTTTCCTGTTTGGAGCTCTTCCAACACACCGCCCCTCCATTGAGGGTAAAGACAAAACCTGACATGGACTTGGAATCATCCTTGTCACTCTGGAAGCTGGAGTCAGCAAAGGCCTCAATCTGGAGGTCTTTTCCGCCATACACTAAGAACATCTCCTTAGTCCTTCTCAGGTACTTAAGAATGTTCTTTACTGCTATCCAATGTTTCTCTCCAGGGTTTGACTGATACCTGCTTACCACACTCAGTGCATAAGCCACATCTGGTCTGGTACACAACATCGCATACATTATAGAGCCTACCGCAGAAGCGTAGGGTATAATAGACATGCGATCCCTCTCCAAATCAGTCTTGAGAGACATCTCTTTGGAGAGGGTGATCCCGTGATAAGCCGGTAGATTACCTATCTTGGAATCTTCCATACTGAATCTTTTCAGTATGGTGTCGATGTACCTGGACTGTGAAAGTCCTAAAATCCTATTGGATCTGTCACGGTAGATCCGGATCCCCAGAATGTATGAGGCATCACCCAAGTCTTTCATGGAGAATCTGTGTGACAAGAACCCCTTGACAGATTGTAGCATAGGAATGTCATTTCCTATTAAGAGAATGTCATCCACGTATAAAACGAGGAATACTATAGTTCTCGCTACAAATCTACAATAGATGCATGGTTCATCTGGATTTTTGATAAAGCCAAATTCCTTGACTGTCTCATCAAAACAGATGTTACAACTCCGCGATGCCTGCTTTAGTCCATAAATGGACTTAAGCAACTTGCACACCTTTCCGCTGCTCCCACTCTGAATGAAACCCTCTGGCTGGTCCATATAGACACACTCCTCTAAATGTCCATTTAGAAAAGCAGTTTTTACGTCTATCTGCCAAATCTCATAATCGTGGAAGGCAGCAATGGCAAGAAGGATCCGAATGGATTTCAGCATAGCTACTGGAGAAAAGGTTTCGTCATAGTCCAAACCAGGTCGCTGACGAAAACCTTTTGCAACCAGTCTAGCTTTATAGGTCTCAACCTGTCCATCTACACCAATCTTCCTTTTGAAGATCCACTTGCATTCTACGGGTTTTACCCCATCTGGAGCAATGTCCAACGTCCATACTTTGTTGGTGTACATAGACTCCATTTCGGTCCGCATTGCATCCAGCCATTTTACTGAGTCGACGCTCTGAATGGCTTGCTGGAAGCTAGTAGGCTCATCACAATCTATGATGCAATCCTCTCTATCCCCGTCAATGAGAAAACCGTAGGATCTCTCGGGCGGATGAGACTGCCTACTACTCCTGCGGAGTGGCGTGGGAATGTCCTGATCTTTCGAACCCTCTGGTTCTACTAAGCTTTCAGTAATAGCTCGTGGTTCTGGAATTTCTTCCAGTTCTATTGCGCTCCCACTTATTTCTTTTTCTAAGAACCGATGTTCCAGAAAATGGGCATTACGAGAAACAAGGACTTTTTGTTCCTCTGCGTAATAGAAAAGATACCCCCTGGAGTTCTTTGGGTATCCCACAAACTTGCACAGTACTGAGCGTGCCTCTAGTTTGTCCGCATGTGTAATGTTTTGAAAATCGTTTCGGTGAAATTTCGAAAAAAATCGGTAAAATAAGGGGGTTTTCTGTAAAAAGCCAAAATGCAAATATCTTATTATAAAAATTAAATATACATATTCTAGCTATGTAATTGCTATTATTTGGTGTTTGTTGAGCCGCTGGTGAAATTTCAAATTTTCTGAAAAAAAATATTATTTTATTATTATTTTAAGCCGTCACTAATACATTTAATTAGGGAAAATTACAAATTGGAATGAGTTGAAATAAATTTTGTGCATCATAAAACATTAAATAAAATTTTATCATGTGGTTTTTGGAACGAAATCATTTGCCAAAACGGTTTAGAAATTATTGAAGAAAAAAGGCTTTTTTTTAGCGTAAATGGATGTTTGGGGTATTGTATTTATCATTTTTCATCACCCCACACCCGTACCCACACCCACACACCCCCATTCACTTCTCCCCTTGGCTGAATTCAGCAGCCCCCATCTTTTTCCCCACTTGAATTTCATAGGAAAAGAAATGAAAGAAAGGAAAAGAAAATGGAGAAATGAGGTGGACCTTTGACCTTGGATTGACTTTGACTTCTCCCCCCACTTTCTCTACTTCCCTCTCTCTCCTCTCCCCCTCCCATTCCAGCAGCCCCCCCTCTCCTACAGTAGCAGCCCCCCCTCCATTTTCCCTTCTCTTTTCTCTTCAAGACTTCATCAAAAATTGCCTCAAAATCCATCAAAAAAATCCCAAAACCCAAATCCGACTCCTACCCATTTTAGCTTAGCCCGTATAGCATGGATCTTTGTGAAAAGAGAGCATTTTGGAGGGCCATGGATACTTGTAGATCTTCAAATGTTTTGGGTATAATTCTAAACTTTTTTTGCTTAGTTTGTTACTTAATTTCTTAAAGCTAATATAATTAAGTGTTAATTTGGTTTATGTGAGTTTAATTGCATGATTAAACATTTCAAGTTAGGGTTTGTTGTGGAAATGAGTTGTGTTTGATTGTGCATGGTTTAGTGATATGGATTAACATATTTAGTTTTGTAGAAAACTAATCTAGTTGTTAAATTACAAGTTGTTACTTGAAAAATGTCCAAATTAAGTTTTTTGTTGCAAACTAGTTTTTTTGATTTAATTCGAAATATGAGATTAAAAATATGGTTAGGGTTTTTATCATATTATTAACTTTATTAAGTGTAGTTTAACACTTTAGTTCATGGAAATCCAACCTAAATTGTAGTTTGTGCATTTTTGCTATGAAATTGTTAAAAAGGGTATTTTGTAAACTAGAATATTAGGGTTTTTGGAATTTAATGAGATTAAATTCCGGAAATTGTTTCTATGACTTATTTAAGATATTTAATAAGTATATTGGCCGCTAAATTCATTTAAATATCATGTTTTGTACAAAAACGGCGAATTGTGCTTGCTAGATTTTCGGAAAAATGACTTTTTAAGTGAAATTGGGGTTTTTGTGAGTTTTAACCTAGTTTATATTAAAATTAGTGTTCGTGAATGTGCAAATGAGTGTGATTGGATTTTTCTCGATGGTTTGACATTTTTACATCGACATCGAGGGTTGGTTTGACTATTCTTGCATGCGTAGGCGATAGGTTTGGACCTATGCGTGATACGCGTGCCGATTTGATTTGCGTATGCCGTTTCGATTTCGAATTTAGTTTTAATGCGATATGGTGCGTTATGATATGTAGGTACCCCCATGTGGACTTCGAGACGACAAGCAAGCGCGTGGCGACGTCGGCACCGGCTAGCGAGGACCAGGTGAGTAGATTTATATCTACGGGGAGAAGTCGGGTGGATGGCGTATAGCACCCCCGCAGTCCGTGGTGGTGTATACGGATGCGTATACACACCAACAATTATTATATGTTATTTGGGATTAATAACGATGTTTAGGATGGATATTGGTGTGTTGGATTATTTTAGTGTTGCGAACCTTAGGGTAGGGTTGCACTACACATACACACATACATACTTGCATACATTCCTTTTTATAGGTGCTCATGGGATTCTTTATAGTTTTGTGTTCACATGGGTATGGGACTATGTGTTCACATACGGATTTGAGGATGATACTTGGGATTGAGCTGAGTCGATGAGATTTGTTTTGTGGTTGTGATATCGGTGATATAGCAGGGTTCGTATCTCAGATACGACATGACGTTGTAGCGGGTCCTTGACGTAGTGTTTCACACACGTCCATGCATACGTAGGCGGTATCAATATGGTACTAGACGTAGATCAGTACCCCGATCATGATAATTGATAAAGAGGATACCAGGTGAATAGTATGATGAATGTGATATTGACCCGTACCCAGATTTGGGATGCCGTACGACGGATTTACGTACGAGCTATATTGATGATTGATCCGCACTCTTGACTTGGGATGCCTGATTATAGATATGGTATCGGCTATGATATTATTGAGGCGGGATCACCGACTATACATATACAGGTAGGTATATGTATCGACTCAGATGTTAGGCGGTTTCCTTACCTGTAGTCCAGCTTGTTAGCTTAGCCCTTTAGTTTAGTTTAGTTGTTAGATTAGATTCGATTCTTACCTATTTCAAAACTAACGAATCGTGGGTATTTTAAAAGACAGCCCAAGGGATCCTACGGATATTTCAAAAGACGTATCTTTTCATAAAAACACCGTAGCCCTATTTTCAAAACCCCATGATTCGTGTTATTTCAAAAGGCACCATTTATAGGACTTATATTAGATTATTACAGATTAGTTATCGTTGTGTCTAGTATTCAGCTCCCGCACATTATTGCTGTTCGCTCTGCCTCGCATACTTATTTTGCTGCATATTCCATTATTGATATCATGCTGTTAGGACACCAGCACCATTACCGATGATTCGTATGTACCACGTACACCTACTTGCCGGCTCACACACATCTTCATCGGTAATTGCCATGTCACGTACACTTTAGAGAATATATTTGCTTGACTTAGCTTGTTAGTTAGTAGTTTGAAATGATATTAGTGTACCTGCCTTACATGCCTAGTTTATTAATCATACATTGCAACTTGGTTATTGATACCATATGCATTCATTATCATTGTCATATGCACTTGTGATGATTTCTTGAGATTTATGATATTTCTGGATTTCGGGGAAAGCCGCAAAGTTTACAACTTATGATCTTTTAAAATTTAAAATGTTGCGGTTTTCTAGTGATGTAAAGTGTCGTCCACCATGAGGTTGCTGTGGTTTTCGAGATCCGTGTCGAGGAGTGGAGGAACCGTCACGGGTACATGGTGGGCCCGGTATGGTACCCCGAGGCAAGAGGAATGTTGTGTTGACGTTGAGCCTGGCTGGGGAGCACTACCTACCGGTGATATTACCCGACGCGTCGGATATCCGGAGGATACCGTCGTGGTCTTGAGATGGATGGTAGGGGCCGGTCTGGACTGACGGCGCCCTAGATATTGAGATTGAGACATTGATATTTCGAGACAGTGAGATTTATGTTTTGTGTCGATGCTAGACACTGTTGATACTGATTTCATTTATGATACCTCAGTTTAAAAATACGAAGGAAATCTCACTAATTTATGAAAACAGTTTCTTCATTTACATGTATTCTGTTTTCATGCATGCATACCTCATTCATATGATATATTACTACCTGAGGCACTGACACGGGCACATGAGTTTACACTCGGGTTAGATATTTACCCTAGCCATTGTTATAGGCTGCATGTTATATACATTTTTTTGAGGATATATTATGATCATTGACCTAGGATTGCATTATTTATGCGATTTCTGTGCGTAGATGTTTTTCTATTCACGAGTTGGCAACTCACCCCCGTTGTGCCCCAGTTTCTTGCAGGTTTTGCCGTACAGGTTTTGTTACGGCTTTGCGGGCTCAGTTTCATTCGGGTGACTTGCTAGTAGGTGGGTTTTTCTTGTATCGTACCCATCATATTACCTTGTATAATATTATTCCGTTGTATCTAGTAAATTCCATCAACCAAACATGTATTTATCGAGATAGAGACCAGTGTTGTTTATTCTTTCGACCTTAGAGTCGCTCGTTATATTTCTGGTGGTTTTGAGTTTCCTTTTGAGTTTTGATCCTCGCCGTTGGCGTTGTATATTTTATTGCTTGTGTGGTTGTGACCGTCGATTGACGAAGAGCTAGCTCCCGCTTGGGGATGCCTTTTTCTTGATTTCGTAAACTTTTCATGTTGTATCCCGTTTGTGAGCCAGTATTTACAAAGGAGACTCTGCCGAAATTTTCAGTAAATTTTTAATGTTTTTAAAAACCGCATAATTCAGCTTATGCTATTGAACTACTTGCTTTAAGTTGGTTTTCCTGCACTCTACTACTTTTCTTGGTTTGGATTTCTGGGTTTTCGGTTTACTTAGATTACGTACGCCTCGAGACGTTGTAGTTTAAGTGCCGGTCATGTTCCATACTTTCGGGTCGTGACAAAGTTGGTATCAGAGCGTTAGGTTTTAACCTTCGGAGCGTAGGATGACCCTTGGTTGATGGAATAGGTGACTAAAGTAGAGTGACGTACCGTTGGTATGTTCCGCGGCATATTTACGACACGCCACTCCACTTATGAAGCCTTAGGGTGTACATTTCCTTGTTCAGTAATATATTCCTTCCTGATCTAGCCTCATCGGTACCAGTTTGGTTTTGCTGCTACAGTTACGGGCAGGGATAGCTACGGCCAGAGTTGCAGTCAGCACAAGCTCGTCACGAACGAGGACTGACCAGGGTGAAATTCCGGCGACACACGATTGCAGAGATGTGTCTTTTTACTGTGTTTCCGCGCCATGAGCATTTGGCGGATCGCCTTTATGAGGTTACTCGGAGGTGCTGATCGACACTAGAGAATTGAGCCAATGATGGAGGCCAGCCAGATTTTGATGACCGTTGGTGTATTGCTTACTCATGATGATTGAGGCACTGTTCAGCGTGCAGACGAGTGAGCCAGTTGTTGCTGCGAGCGATGAGATATCGCCCTATATGTTGGAGCTATTGTAGTACAAGTTGTACTAAGAGATGATAGAAGGTCGCCAGTCACCCGAGGATGAATGACTAGGACAGGTGGTTCGTTCGCCTACCCCGATGCGAGGTCATCAGATAGATTGATTCCAGCTAGAGATGACTTCACGCGGAGACATTGAGAGTCGACAGAGACGATCGAATGTCAGAAACCTATTATTCCAAGTTTAAAGTAGTCGGAAAGACATGCAGGAAATTCTATGGTCCCTCTAGAAGAATGAAACCCTAACTCGACTTAATGACCGTGTGAAATCCTTTGAACCTTAGGGTTTGCGGCAGTTCCGCGACGCCATTAGTGAGGCTTGGGTTTGCCCTTCTACGGCTGGACCACCGATGCTGTGGTATATATATTCGATACTATTAAACTGTGCCCAAGATGTTGAGCTCTTGGGTGATTATGAGGTTTTGACGAATCGATCGAATGGTTCGACTTCGATCGAATGCTAGGTGGTGAGATGCATTCTTGGGAGACTCCAGATACGAGGATAGTCGTTGGAGCTCAGTCCATGCAGCCGCGACGAGACGAGTCCAAAGCAGACCACATTAGAGAAAAGTGGAGTAAGAGGTTCGCACCAGATCTAGACGAGATGACGTTCCACTCCGCCGACATCAGAGATGCGATGCGCATGCCGAGGCATGGTACTTGGACTTACCTTCTAGAAGAAGTCGCGATGAGTATGCAGTCGTTCCAGAGCAAGATGCAGATATAGGAAAGGACAATGACTTCCGGACAGTTGGCAGAGACGAGACATGGAAGAGACCGTGAGCAGGATTCCTTCCAGGACACTGCTGCAATGATACTTGCACCCAGGATCAGATGTGTCACGTACATTCAGAGAGCCAGAGGCCGACGCCAGTGATATGCTGTCTTACGAGTGGTCGTGATGATTGATCGGGAGATGACAAGAGACGTGCCAGAAATGGATCATCCCCGTTAGTACACCTGACAGGGCCGATGAGCCGATGGACCGAAAGATTGGTAATTCACAGTGAAGACCCTGACCCAGGAGTGGTCATGGTTACGCACACCAGCAGGACAGAGTTCATGATCATCGACGAGACGTCCCACTAGTGACCGCGACAGTTGGCCGAGATTCTTAGAGGATGCGCTTGAGCGGTACTATGCCGCCATTATTGATTTCGATGTTTTGGGTGATTTATTCGAATGATTTGATTTTGATGATTGAGAATTTACGATCCTTGCACAGTGTTGCACTTGATATCGTTTTCGTGCTTGGGTTTCACATGTTTGTGATTTTACGGTTTTAGACATTTGAGTTGATTTTGTGCGTATGCACGCACACGATTTGGTTCCTGCACTCTGTATAGTTTATATATGCTTGCAGTGCAGTGATACGCCTTTTGTGCACTTAGATGCATTGGACTTTTATTTCGATGGTGATGTTCGATATTTGTTTTGTGCACCATGTGCACCTGATTTGATTTTGTGCATGTTCGACGCTTGATATTGGATTTCATGATTTCGTGCATGATGGATGCACCTGCCTTGGATTTTCGCACATGTTGAGCGCATGTTTTGAGATGTGATTTTGGTGCACACCAGATGCACTAAATCGAGATTTTTCGTGCATGTCAGATGCACCTGATTTTGCTGTCAGGCATACATGTTGCCTACGACAGATGTTTCGTGCACACCCGATGCACTTAGATATTGTTTCTGTGCATATATATGGTACATATTTGGATTTTGATTTCCGTGCGCACCAGACGCACGTAGTATTCATACGCGTATTTTGGGATTGATTTTTCTTATAGAGCAGTACGTTTTTATGATATTGCTATGTGTTTTCGTACTGAGCAGGACTAGTCAGAGAACAGTACCTGAATATATTTTGCATGCATTGATAGTTATTGAAAGGATTTCCAAAAAGCAAGCTATAGCCTCAGTATTTACCTACGTGTCTGATATGACACGAAATGTTTAAAACAAGGAGACCCTTCTAAATTATTTCCGAAAAGGCGGAACATAAATTTCAAACAAAGGTATATATATATATATAGTTAATTTCTTATGATAGACGTCCGCCACTGTGCAGTGTTATACGCGTTGCACAGCGACTTAAAGAGATTTGGCATGCATTTCCTTCAGATACTTACATATATAGATTCGATATTTACATGTATAGTTTCGAGTTATATCATATTGGTTTCGATTTGGATTTGGCATTGATGTCTTCTCCATGACTCCGATGATTGCGGGATGCTTGACGGAGTTTTGATTTGAGTTATATGCTCATTTTTCAAGCGCATGCACTGCGCTACGATTTGTTTTATGTATTTACAATTTCGGAGCCCCGACGACTTGATGGTTTTCTTAGATGTTTTAGTATTTGGGGGAGTTTGAATTTAAATTCGGGGACCGAATTTCTTTAAGGGGGGAAGATTGTAACGTTTTGAAAATCGTTTCGGTGAAATTTCGAAAAAAATCGGTAAAATAAGGGGGTTTTCTGTAAAAAGTCAAAATGCAAATATCTTATTATAAAAATTAAATATACATATTCTAGCTATGTAATTGCTATTATTTGGTGTTTATTGAGCCGCTAGTGAAATTTCAAATTTTCTTAAAAAAAAATATTATTTTATTATTATTTTAAGCCGTCACTAATACATTTAATTAGGGAAAATTACAAATTGGAATGAGTTGAAATAAATTTTGTGCATCATAAAACATTAAATAAAATTTTATCATGTGGTTTTTGGAACGAAATCATTTGCCAAAACGGTTTAGAAATTATTGAAGAAAAAAGGCTTTTTTTTAGCGTAAATGGATGTTTGGGGTATTGTATTTATCATTTTTCATCACCCCACACCCGTACCCACACCCACACACACCCATTCACTTCTTCCCTTGGCTGAATTCAGTAGCCCCCATCTTTTTCCCCACTTGAATTTCATAGGAAAAGAAATTAAAGAAAAGAAAAGAAAATGGAGAAATGAGGTAGACCTTTGACCTTGGATTGACTTTGACTTCTCCCCCCACTTTCTTTACCTCCCTCTCTCTCCTCTCCCCCTCCCATTCCAGCAGCCCCCCCTCTCCTACAGCAGCAGCCCCCCATCCATTTTCCCTTCTCTTTTCTCTTCAAGACTTCATCAAAAATTGCCTCAAAATCCATCAAAAAAATCCCAAAACCCAAATCCGACTCCTACCCATTTTAGCTTAGCCCGTATAGCATGGATCTTTGTGAAAAGAGAGCATTTTGGAGGGCCATGGATGCTTGTAGATCTTCAAATGTTTTGGGTATAATTCTAAACTTTTTTTGCTTAGTTTGTTACTTAATTTCTTAAAGCTAATTTAATTAAGTGTTAATTTGGTTTATGTGAGTTTAATTACATGATTAAAGATTTCAAGTTAGGGTTTGTTGTGGAAATGAGTTGTGTTTGATTGTGCA
This sequence comes from Agapanthus africanus, assembly GCA_030015575.1. Taxonomy (NCBI): domain Eukaryota; kingdom Viridiplantae; phylum Streptophyta; class Magnoliopsida; order Asparagales; family Amaryllidaceae; genus Agapanthus; species Agapanthus africanus. Next base: position 631,732,222 of record CM057342.1, read on the forward strand.
TAGTTTAGTGATGTGGATTAACATATTTAGTTTTGTAGAAAACTAATCTAGTTGTTAAATTACAAGTTGTTACTTGAAAAATGTCCAAATTAAGTTTTTTGTTGCAAACTAGTTTTTTTGATTTAATTCGAAATATGAGATTAAAAATATGGTTAGGGTTTTTATCATATTATTAACTTTATTAAGTGTAGTTTAACACTTTAGTTCATGGAAATCCAACCTAAATTGTAGTTTGGGCATTTTTGCTATGAAATTGTTAAAAAGGGTATTTTGTAAACTAGAATATTAGGGTTTTTGGAATTTAATGAGATTAAAATCCGGAAATTGTTTCTATGACTTATTTAAGATATTTAATAAGTATATTGGCCGCTAAATTCATTTAAACATCATGTTTTGTACAAAAACGGCGAATTGTGCTTGCTAGATTTTAGGAAAAATGACTTTTTAAGTGAAATTGGGGTTTTTGTGAGTTTTAACCTAGTTTATATTAAAATTAGTGTTCGTGAATGTGCAAATGAGTGTGATTGGATTTTTCTCGATGGTTTGACGTTTTTACATCGACATCGAGGGTTGGTTTGACTATTCTTGCATGCGTAGGCGATAGGTTTGGACCTATGCGTGATACGCGTGCCGATTTGATTTTCGTATGCCGTTTCGATTTTGAATTTAGTTTTAATGCGATATGGTGCGTTATGATATGTAGGTACCCCCATTTGGACTTCGAGACGACAAGCAAGCGCGTGGCGACGTCGGCACCGGCTAGCGAGGACCAGGTGAGTAGATTTATATCTACGGGGAGAAGTCGGGTGGATGGCCTATAGCACCCCCGCAGTCCGTGGTGGTGTATACGGATGCGTATACACACCAACAATTATTATATGTTATTTGGGATTAATAACGATGTTTAGGATGGATATTGGTGTGTTGGATTATTTTAGTGTTGCGAACCTTAGGGTAGGGTTGCACTACACATACACACATACATACTTGCATACATTCCTTTTTATAGGTGCTCATGGGATTCTTTGTAGTTATATGTTCACATGGGTATGGGACTATGTGTTCACATACGGATTTGAGGATGATACTTGGGATTGAGCTGAGTCGATGAGATTTGTTTTGTGGTTGTGATATCGGTGATATAGCATGGTTCGTATCTCAGGTACGACATGACATTGTAGCGGGTCCTTGACGTAGTGTTTCACACACGTCCATGCATACGTAGGCGGTATCAGTATGGTATTAGACGTAGATCAGTACCTCGATCATGATAATTGATAAAGAGGATACCAGGTGAATAGTATGATGAATGTGATATTGACCCGTACCCAGATTTGGGATGCCGTACGACGGATTTACGTACGAGCTATATTGATGATTGATCCGCACTCTTGACTTGGGATGCCTGATTATAGATATGGTATCGGCTATGATATTATTGAGGCGGGATCACCGACTATACATACACAGGTAGGTATATGTATCGACTCAGATATTTGGCAGTTTCCTTACCTGTAGTCCAGCTTGTTAGCTTAGCCCTTTAGTTTAGTTTAGTTGTTAGATTAGATTCGATTCTTACCTATTTCAAAACTAACGAATCGTGGGTATTTTAAAAGACAGCCCAAGGGATCCTACGGATATTTCAAAAGACGTATCTTTTCATAAAAACACCGTAGCCCTATTTTCAAAACCCCATGATTCGTGTTATTTCAAAAGGCACCATTTGTAGGACTTATATTAGATTATTACAGATTAGTTATCGTTGTGTCTAGTATTCAGCTCCCGCACATTATTGCTGTTCGCTCTGCCTCGCATACTTATTTTGCTGCATATTCCATTATTGATATCATGCTGTTAGGACACCAGCACCATTACCGATGATGCGTATGTACCACGTACACCTACTTGCCGGCTCACACACATCTTCATCGGTAATTGCCATGTCACGTAAACTTTAGAGAATATATTTCCTTGACTTAGCTTGTTAGTTAGTAGTTTGATATGATATTAGTGTACCTGCCTTACATGCCTAGTTTATTAATCATACATTGCAACTTGGTTATTGATACCATATGCATTCATTATCATTGTCATATACACTTGTGATGATTTCTTGAGATTTATGATATTTCTGGATTTCGGGGAAAGCCGCAAAATTTACAACTTATGATCTTTTAAAATTTAAAATGTTGCGGTTTTCTAGTGATGTAAAGTGTCGTCCACCATGAGGTTGCTGTGGTTTTCGAGATCCGTGTCGAGGAGTGGAGGAACCGTCACGGGTACATGGTGGGCCCGGTATGGTACCCCGGGGCAAGAGGAATGTGGTGTTGACGTTGAGCCTGGCTGGGGAGCACTACCTACCGGTGATATTACCCGACGCGTCGGATATCCGGAGGATACCGTCGTGGTCTTGAGATGGATGGTAGGGGCCGGTCTGGACTGACGGTGCCCTAGATATTGAGATTGAGACATTGATATTTCGAGACAGTGAGATTTATGTTTTGTGTCGATGCTAGACACTGTTGATACTGATTTCATTTATGATACCTCAGTTTAAAAATACGAAGGAAATCTCACTAATTTATGAAAACAGTTTCTTCATTTACATGTATTCTGTTTTCATGCATGCATACCTCATTCATATGATATATTACAACCTGAGGCACTGACACGGGCACATGAGTTTACACTCGGGTTAGATATTTACCCTAGCCATTGTTATAGGCTGCATGTTATATACATTTTTTTGAGGATATTTTATGATCATTGACCTAGGATTGCGTTATTTATGCGATTTCTGTACGTAGATGTTTTTCTATTCACGAGTTGGCAACTCACCCCCGTTGTGCCCCAGTTTCTTGCAGGTTTTGCCGTACAGGTTTAGTTACGGCTTTGCGGGCTCAGTTTCATTCGGGTGACTTGCTAGTAGGTGGGTTTTTCTTGTATCGTACCCATCATATTACCTTGTATAATATTATTCCGTTGTATCTAGTAAATTCCATCAACCAAACATGTATTTATCGAGATAGAGACCAGTGTTGTTTATTCTTTCGACCTTAGAGTCGCTCGTTATATTTCTGGTGGTTTTGAGTTTCCTTTTGAGTTTTGATCCTCGCCGTTGGCGTTGTATATTTTATTGCTTGTGTGGTTGTGACCGTCGATTGACGAAGAGCTAGCTCCCGCTTGGGGATGCCTTTTTCTTGATTTCGTATACTATTCATGTTGTATCCCGTTTGTGAGCCAGTATTTACAAAGGAGACTCTGCCGAAATTTTCAGTAAATTTTTGATGTTTTTAAAAACCGCATAATTCGGCTTATGCTATTGAACTACTTGCTTTAAGTTGGTTTTCCTGCACTCTACTACTTTTCTTGGTTTGGATTTCTGGGTTTTCGGTTTACTTAGATTACGTACGCCTCGAGACGTTGTAGTTTAAGTGCCGGTCATGTTCCGTACTTTCGGGTCGTGACAGCATGCTGCTTTTTGACATAAGCTGGACATCCCCAAATCTTCAGGTATTGAAGATAGGGTTTCTTCCCACTCCATAACTCATATGGTGTGGTAGGCATAGTCTTTGTGGGAACTCGGTTCAAAAGGTATGCAGCAGATTCTAGCGCATATCCTCAGAACGATCGCGGTAACTCAGCGTTACTCATCATGGACCGTACCATATCCAATAGGGTTCGGTTCCGTCTCTCCGATACACCGTTATGTTGCGGAGTGTATGGAGGAGTAAGCTGAGAGAGAATTCCATTCTCTTTTAAGTAACCCAGGAACTCGGCACTCAAGTATTCTCCACCTCGATCCGATCTTAGTGTCTTGATACTTTTGCCTGTTTGTTTTTCTACTTCATTCTTGTATTCCTGGAATTTCTCAAAAACTTCGGATTTATGCTTCATTAAGAAGACATGTCCGAATCTTGAAAAATCATCCATAAAAGTAATGAAGTAAGAATAACCGCTTCGTGCATGTGTAGACATTGGACCACACACGTCGCTGTGTACGAGTCCCAAGAGCTCACTCGCTCTTACTCCGTGTCCAGTGAACGGAGATCTTTCCTTTGAGACAGGATTGACAAGTTGCATACGATTGATATTCGAACGGATCCAAATATCCTTCTGTATGTAACTTAGTCAACCTTCTCTCATTGATGTGACCCAAACTACAATGCCATAAGAAAGTTTTATTGATTTCTGGAGACTTTCTTTTGTGTGTATTCTGGACATTGAAAATCTGTGGTTGGTTTAATACGTATATACCGTTGTTTAATGTACCTGACCCAATCAAAACTTGATTAAGGTGAATGTTCACTACATTACTTACAAATGCAAATTCATAACCTTCTTTAGATAATAAAGATACAGAAATGATATTACAGGTTGCATTTGGTACAAAATAACAACTACGCAAAACCAAAAAGTGTCCATCTGACATTCCCAGGTGATAGTCCCCCACGGCCTCAGCATCCATGCTAGCTCCGTTTGCAACTCTGAGGCTCATGTCACCTGCTTTCAAAAACCTACGCTTTCTCAACGCCTGCAAAGAATTACAGATATGAGATCCTGATCCGGTATCCAATACACAGGAAGTAGAGTTTATTGATAGACAGTTTTCAATAACATACACACCTGAAGCTGAAGCCGCAACTTGCTTCAGATCCTGGGTTCTGGCCTTCCAAGCCTTGCAATCCTGTTTCCAGTGTCCACTTTTGTGACAGTAGAAGCATTCTTCCTTCCCCACCAGCTTTCCCGCTACCTTTGTTGCCTTTCTTTTTCCCTTCGTATCCACTTTACTGACACCGCCTCTTGGTTTGGCGGGGGCTTTCTTCTTCTTGCCCTTGGCTTTTGCCCTGGACCTAGAAGAGGAAGATCCTCCTACAAACAAAGTGGATGTCTCCCTACCTTTCTGTAGGGTGCCCTCTGCACTCCTCAGCATGTTGAGGAGCTCTGAAAGTTCAACTTCCTTTTCCTGTAAGTTGAAGTTCAGGATGAACTGGGCGTAAGTGGAAGGAAGGGACTGGAGAATCAAGTCCGTATAGAGCTCATTCTCTAACGTGGTCCTAAGTTCCGCGAGCTCCTCTATGTAGCCAATCATCTTAAGCACGTGTTCCGCTACCGATGATCCGACGGCCAACCTTGCCGAAAACAACTTCTTCGACACTTCGTATCTGGCGATACGAGACTGCTCTCCATACAGTTCTTTTGTATGAAGAAATATGGACTCTAGGTCCATATTCTCGTGCCTCCTCTGATGTTCGTTATCCATCGAGGCAAGTACGAGGCATTTGGCCTTCGAGCAATCTATTTCCCAGGTCTTATGGATTTCCCTATCCGTGACACTGGTTTTGGGACCTGGGACAGGGGGAGCTTTGGTGGTAAGGAGATACCCCAACTTGTCATAAGTGATTGCCATCTTGACATTCCTGAGCCAATCTTTGTAGTTTGGCCCTGTCAGTATGTTTTTATCTAGTAATAACTTAAGTCCGGTCATCTTGAATGGTCGCTGCAATTAAGAGAGAGAAAAGAAACACTTTAGCATGATGCTCTTGCAAGTTTAGAGTGGTTTTTAGTTTGTCTAAACAGGATGGCTCCCACTGTCTCTCGAATCCCTTTTCAAACCATAAAGAAAGAATTAGTCGGGATCAATCTCACCGTACAATACTTGCTTAATCGTTCAGCCAGGCCAGTGTCAGTACTTCGAGGGAGGTTTTCCAACGCTTTCGCGAAGTTCCTTAATTAAGTAACCTCTTTTCCCTGTGGGCGTAGCCCCTCTAACACCTTTCTAGACACCTACTAGGTTTATAGCATTGATCGTTAAGTGAGAGTTTTCCCGAAGAGTAGCATATACTCACAGTAGGATCGGGATCCAAATATCATCGCGTTATAAAACCGAAGGAATCCTACCAGAATCATCACACTCCAAATGGTATGCAGCGCTAGCAAGTTTCAGTACTTATGAAACTCCCGATGTGGATTTTTGCCCCATGCTATTATGACCTTGGTGTGAGGTCAAAATGTCATAAGTCACATGTCAAGTTCTTCACATCATTATCCCGGTTAATTTGAACCCACCCGTACCAACCCTTGACGTAGGCCAAAATCGCAGTACGACTGTTTCAAACCAACGCATTCTATCTATACAACAGATAAATATCCGGCAGCTACCAATCACTATGCCTTGGCGTGGGGTCAAAATACATAGCTTGAATACTACCGAACATTTAACTGAAATGATGGAGGGCTACAAATGGTTTTGGCAAAATCGTGAACGTAGTGAACTTGATATAATCGATGGAACGAGATAGCTTTTAAAAGGAGTGGTTCAAGCTCCGCGTTTAAAAGTTTAGTTTTGAAAAGAACCGAGTGGTTTTCAAAGTGTTCCAATCGACTTTTACTTGGTTTATTTTCTTGCATTAGTTCTTTTAATGCGTCCCATCATTTAATCCTACCATTACAGAAAACAACCAAAATATGACGTACGCTTATTCCATTCGCATTCGCCACGGGGCCCCGTCATCACCCGTTAGGTTACTTAACTAACGACAGAGCGGGGGCTGGGCTAGCGCGGCTGTAAAACATAAGCAACGCCTAAATAGTTATAGTATATAAATATATAGCAATGATAGACATTACAGATCACAGATGAATACATTGGATATACTAGGAATCCGCAATCCGTTCGAGCCTGCAACGAAAAGCGGATTACACGGTCGCGGTGAATAGCCAAATACCCCACCCAAGACCCCTACGGGTGCGGCAAACTACCCGCCAAGTACCCGAAGCGAAGCAACCTCCCTCAACACCGTGAGTAGGCCACTCGGCACTTCGAGATACCCGGTAGTTTGTGCACCCCCTCCATGGGTCTATCCTAGGAGCAAAAACTGTAAAAATAATTATACAATGACGGCTACAACCCCGACCCGGTTGTGCGGCCATACAAATAATATTACATCAATTTACATGTTACAAGAATTGAAAGAAAAGAAAGCTATCGTCTCACAAAACCCCCGGCTATTCACCCGGAACAATCCAACGCATTCATATACACATACCATCATCAAACACAGATCACAGATATGTATAACCCCCACTAATCGACGTAAAGCGATTAGCCGACGTTCAATACATATAAACATCACAGATATAACCCTTTAGTCAAAGTGTAGTGAAGTTCGATCAAAAATACGGATTTATAGGCCCCCAAAAGCAAATTTCTTTTCTAGAAAACCTGGGCACAAATAAACCATCTTAAAAATCCCAAAACCATGTCAGAAGAACACTGCACCAAACTCGATCCAGAGAAGAGTCAAAACGGCGGCGGTTCCGCGGCAATAGGCATGCTTTTGCCGCGGAACTGCCGCGCTTTAAACTGTTCACTTGACCGTATTTGGTGTGCTTCTTCACAAAACCCTGAGACTATTTTTGAAGTATGATTTTTTATTTTTAGAGCAGAAAAAATTTCAACAGAAAGTTAGGGTTTTCATGTTTTGGTTTTGCGATTTTTCCGATCAAACTTCCATACACTTTACTATCTAGCTAGTTTATGTTTAGTTAGGCTCTGATACCACTGTAAGTCCACGTTGCCCACCCCGGTGCTTGCGGGGAGGCGGAAAACGGAATAAAAATCGGATTTTTATCATGCTAGGCAACATGGACTAACAAAAGAAGGATCTTTGCTAAACAAAAACTAACTAAAGCTAACTAGAAATTAGCTACATGGAGGAAAAGTTATACCTTGGGCTTTATGTCCTTCTCTCCTTGCTCCTTGTAGTGAACGGAAGTGATCTCCTTGTCGTCTTCTTGAGTCGAAAAAGGATCCACCCGAGAGCCTCAACCTTTGGCTTCAACTCCAAGCTAGAAGCAACTAAAGTGCTAGAAGTGCTAATCCTAGTACCTTGGATGAGAGTAGAGATTATCAAGAAGAGGTTTTTCTCAAGCTCAAGTGTTTCTCAACACATGAGAGGGGAGAGCTTGAGGGAGAGGAAGAACAAGAGAGAGAAAGTATATGATAGAATGAGAGAATAAAATGAACCATTCTCTCATATATGGGTGAATTATGTAAATTGATAATTAGCAAGATAATTGTCATGGCTTAATCAAGACATGACCATTATCATTTCATTTTTAATGCAAATTGCAAGGATCAAAGAGCATCTTTTATATGAAATGATGTTGGTCAAAGTGTCAACCTAGGTCAACAAGTCAAGAATGTCAAATGGTCAACAACCCTAACCATGCACAATTATATTAAACTAATATCAATTAATCATAATACACACATAAGCATTAGGGTTAATAAAATGACAATGTTCATTAACCCTAATCAAAGTCCTCTCCCTCTGTCTCAATCAACTGTGCATACGCACCCGTATTCGTGATCCAAGGAACACGAATACAAAGAGATAAAACCAATCCCAAATCATATACTAGGATCTGGCTTAAACCAAAGCCCGCTAGTATAAGCTGTCCGGACAGCAAACGTGCACAAGTGCGCGGATGTGAACGAACCCTGTCGCAAAACCATGCGACCTCTACTCATTTTGCCTAAAGGCGAATAGCTCTCTGTGTGGGACTCTAAAGACTCGACACTACGCTGGCAGTGGGTTTAACCACAGACCGCAAGCGGCACTAGCTGTACGTAACGGTCCCCAGGTAGATGCCGATAAGAAGACTGACGAAGTGACCCCATCTGAACTCCTACTGAGCCTGTATGTGACAGTCTCCATACAGTCCGGTCTGTTCGTCTGATACATCGCATGGCGGGCCTAGGGGGCGGTGAACGTCAGTCCTCTAATAGCGGTACAAGTCGTGTCGGAGTGTAGCCCAGAACACCCTGAGATAACACTGGAAACCTACCAGTATATCTCGCTTGCCCTGGCCAGGGACTTCTCGTGTAATGGCTCTCCTAGACACAGTGCGATGTCAACCCCCAATACCGGGAGAGACGAATCCTGTCTAACCGTCACTGCCTCCGAGTGCTTCGGGACTGCACCCAACTACTACCTGTTTGCACGACTCCTTTGAGCCATGGTAGGGTAGTAATCAAAGTACAGTGGGAACACACTCGAGGCGAAGTGATAGTGTCAAGTCAGCGGACTATGCTGTACTCATGTCACCTGGGAACTGATAACTGACGATAGGTATAATACCAACCAACAGTTCCCGACGAGTTCTGTCCAGTGTACTCATAACCTAACGAGCACCCGCATACTATCTCAAGTACGACGTACTGACGGCTGTGGGACAGACCGTCTCCCACGCTGGGATGAGAAGCGCATACGCTAGTATACTCCAGAGTATCGATGCCCTGTCTCGATAGTCCAACGACTAGGGACCTGTATAAGGATGTGCTTATGGATTACCCAGCCCCCACGAGTGTGAGCGCCATCACAACGCTGGTAATCAAGCAAAGATCCTAAGGGCTCTACTAATATGTATATAAGCGATATGCTAAAAGAAACACATGCACATATTAAAGCAGAGATAAACCAAGTAGTATACTACCATTTCGAGCAAGATTGTATATACAACTGTGAATATCCCAAGCTTCCATCAAGTAATATACATACTAGTATGATAGAGTAATGGCCTCTAGGGCATATACACTAACAGCAAGTTCGTGGGGTGCGTGACATGGACTTACAAATCCAATACCTCTGTATTGCGACAACAACGGCGCTATAGCTTTAGCGAAGGAACCCTGGTCCCATCAGAAGTCCAGACACATCTTAAGGCGGTATCACCTGATCCGGGAGATCGTAGATCGCCGGGAGATCGAGGTGAAGAGAGTAGATACGGAGAATAACACTGCTAATCCATTTACAAAGTCCATTCCTCAGACGCAGTTCGAGAGGCTATCCGAGATGATTGGTCTGCGATATGCCAGTAAATGGCCCTATTGCAAGTGGGAGATTGTTAGTGTTTATACCCTAGAGGCCATTACTGTATCATACTAGTTTGTATATTACTTAATGGAAGCTTAGGATATTCACAGTTGTATTGACAGTCTTGCTAAAAATGGTAGTATGCTACTTGGTTTGTGTCTACTTTAATATGTGCATATGTTTCTTTTAACGTATCTCTTATACATATTAGTAGAGCCCTTAGGATCTTTGCTTGATTACCAGCGTTGTGATGACAGTCACACTAGTGGGGGCTGGGTTGTCTATAAGCAACATCCTATACAGGTCCCTGGTCGTAGAATTATCGAGACAGGGCATCGATACTCCGGAGTAGACTGGTGTATACGCTTCTCATCCCAGCATAGGGAGATGGTCTGTCCCACAGCCATCAGTACGTCGTATTGGAGATAGTATACAGGTGCTCGTTAGGTTACGGGTACACCGGATAGGACTCGCCGGGAACTGCAGGTTGGTTTTATACCCATCGTCAGAAAGCAGTTCCCAGGTGACATGAGTACAGCTTAGTCCGTCGACTTGACACTGCTACTTCGCCTCGGGTGTTCCCACTATACTTAGATTACTACCCTAACACGGCTCAAAGGAGTCATGCAAACTGGTAGTAGTTGGGTGCAGTCCCGAAGCACTTGGAGGCAGTGGCGGTTAGACAGGATTCGTCTCTCCCGGTATTGGGGGTTGATATCACGCTGTGTATGGAGAGCCATTACGCAAAGTTCCTGGCCAGGGCAAACGAGATTTACTGGTAGGCTTCTAGTAATTTCTCAAGGTGTAATGGGCTTCACTCCGACACGATTTATACCGCTATTAGGGGTCTGACGTTTACCGCCCCCTAGGTCTGATATGCGATAGTCATAGGCGAACAGACCGGACTGTATGGAGATTGTCACATCAGACTCAGTTGGAGTTCGGATGGGTTTCCTCATCGTCCTTCTTATCGAAATTTACCTGGGGACCGTTACGTACAACTAGTACCGCTTACGGCCTGTTGTTAAACCCACTGCCAGTGTAGTGTCGAGTCTTTAGAGTCCCACACAGAGAGTTTCCCTGCACCGGGCAAAAGGTGTAGAGGCCGTATGGTTTTACGGCAGGTCCGCGATCACTTACGTACACTTGTGCACGTATTATGATCGGGCAGATAATACTAGCGGGCTTTGGTTTAAGCCAGATTCTTGTATTATACAGAGGGATTTAATCAGTCAAAGATTATCCGTGTTTTTCAGAAATACGGATGGGAGGGGCAGTCTCGTAATTTGTCGGGAAGCTTCTAGAAGAAGATGACTCATTTGTATTTATTTCTTTTGGATTAAACACAAATGAGGTGGAGAGATGAGGTGTAGGTTTTCATTAAATGCTTAATGACTCATGAGGTGATTCACCATTAAGATTAAATGAATCTTACAAGGTATTTCTAGATATTTATCAAGAGATATTTGTATGCTTGATATTATTCTATCATGAGGAATTATTCATTTCATAATCACTAAAGCTTTCTCTCACCTCAAGTCTTCATCTTCTTCCTCAAAACCCTAAAAGCTCTCAGGAGTTGAGAATCCAAGGGTTCAAGTGACTAAGTAATCCATCTAATTACTCTACACCCTCTAGGACTTCTAGATTAGCAATCTAGAAGCCGTAGTTATCTCAGATTCGAGATAGGAGCTCGGACTATAGACTCTCGGGTAGATCGTTTTTGACTCGAGGAGGCCGTTGAGGTGCCCATGTTCCATAGAGCCTACGAGGTATGGAGGACAGCGATGAAGACCCGAAGGACAAGTAACGTGCGGTATAACTACGAATCCGAGTAGTTAAACCTCTCGTAATTTGCTAGAAATGGTTTAGACACGATCCGTGTGCTCAAGTCCGTGTTACGAAGCTTTGATAATTGTTTTTCATATATTCCGCCTCCCCGCGAGCTCGTGGGGTGCGTGACATGGACTTACAGTTGTATCAGAGCCTACCAAACCTTTACTAGCTCGTTAGCAAGTTATTAGAACTTCGATCGTCGGAAAAACACAAAAACTTAACCCCGGACCCTTCAAGATTCTGTCGAATTTAAACCTGTCGAAAAAATTATTTCAGAGGTATGAAAATTCACACCAGGGAATTCTAAGAATACTGGAGAAATATGAGGTGCTAACTCGGTTAAACTGCCGCGGAAGCGCGGCAGATTGGTATGATCCGCCGTGGATCTGCGGCCGAGTCAATTCCGAGTTGACTCATATTTACACAGTAACTCTTATTTTTGGGTGTTCTGTTTTCCTGTATATTTTGTTTCTGCCCAGGTTATTTCAGTGTTGGCTTGCATTTAGGGTAGAGACGGAAAAAGGTTGTCGATCGAAATTCTAAGTTATTTGCTAATCCAGTTTTATCTGTGATGTTTAATGTGTTCGTAAACTTCCCCTAATTGCTAGTATGTCGGTTCGCAGGGGGTTGCACATTTCTTTATTGGTTTTTACTGGTTTGTGTATAAGAACTTCATTGGATCGTTATGATGATTAGCCGGGGTTTGAGATGAGTTTTTATATTCTTTCATTCGATGTAAATTGTAATATGATGTAATATTCTTTTGTGGGGCACATCCGGGCTGAGGTTGTAACCACCGTTGTATTATTTCATTTACTGTTTTCTGCTCCTAGGATAGACCCAAGGTGGGGTGCACAAACTACCGGATACTTTGAAGTGATTAGTGGCCTACTCACGTTGTTAAGGGAGACCGCTTCACTTCGGGTACTTGGCGGTTAGTTTGCCATACCCGTAGGGGTCTAAGGTGGGGTAATGGCTATTCATCACAACTGTGTAATCCGTCTTTCGTTGCAGGCTCAAAGAAAACGCGGATTGCTTGTATATCCAATAATGTTCATCTGTGATCTGGAATGCCTATTATTGCGTCTGACGAATGTACAATATCTATATATGATATCTAGTAGGCGTCACTTATGTTTTGCACCCGCGCTAGCCCAGCCCCCGCTCTATCGTTAGTTAAATAACCCAACGGGTGAATGACGGGGCCCAGTGGCGAATGCGGATGGCATAAGCTGACGTTGTATTTTCGTTTTTTTCTGCAATGATAGGATAAATGATGGGACGCATTATTTTAATGCAAAGAAAACAAACCAAAGTTGAATCATTGGAACAAATTTAAAAGAAATCACTCGGTTATTTTAAAAGAGCAGAATTTTTAATTACGGAGCTTTAACTACTCCTTTTAAAAAGCTATCAGGTTCCTTCGATTATATCAAGTTCACTACGTTCACGGTTTCGCCAAAACCAGTCGTAGCCCTCCGTCATTTCATATGGATGGTCAGTAGTATTCAAGCTATGTTTGTTGGCCTTCGTCAAGGCTTAGTGTTTGGTAGCTGCTGGGGTATTCATATGTAGCATAGATAGACGCGTTGGTTAGGGACAGTCGTATTACCTTGTTGGCCTTCGTCAAGGGTATGTACTGATGGGTTCAAATTAACAGGGATAATGATGGGCATAACTTGACATGTGACTTATGATTTGTTGGCCTTCGTCAAGGTTATAAGAGCATGGGGCAAAAATCCACATCGGGAGTTTCTAAAGAAACTGAAACTTGCTAGTGTTGCATACCATTTGGAGTTTGATATTGTTTGTAGGATTCCTTCAGCATTATCACACGATGATATTTGGATCCCGATCCTACTATGAGTATCCTCTACTCATCAGGAGATTCGTCACTTAACGATCAATGCTATAAACCAAGTAGGTGTCTAGAACAGTGTCAGCGGGGCTACGCCTCCAGAGAAAAGAGGTTATTTAATTAAAAAACTTCGCGAAAGCGTCGTAAAACCTCCCTCGATATACGGACACTAGCCTTGCTGAACGGTTAAGCAAGTATTGTACGGTGAGATCAGTCCTGACTAATTCTTCTTTTACGGTTTGAGGAAGGATTCGAGAAACAGTGGGAGCCATTCAGTTTAGATAAATTAAAAACCAATCTTAACTTGCAAGAGCATCATGCTAAAGTGTTTTCTTCTCTCTCTCAACTGCAGCAACCATGTGACCATGACTAGGTTACATCTAGATAACAAATTGACTGAATCTGACTTTTATGCCTGCCAAAGGTCTGTCCAGATGTCCATTGCCTATGACAAGCTGGACGACCCTATTAATACTCAAGCCCCCACCGTCCCAGGTCCAGTTTCCACCGTCGCGGATATGGATATCCGTCAGACTAGGGAAAAGGACAGTGCGAAAGCCAAGTGCCTCATGTTGGCTTCAGTTGATGGTGTATACCAGAGGCAGCATGAGAAGATGGACTTAGTTTCCATCTTCCTCCATAACAAAGCTTTATATGGAGAGCAATCTCGTATCTCAAGATATGAGACCTCGAACGATTTGCTTCAAGCGAGGTTGGCTGTCGGGTCATCTGTAGAGGACGTTGTCCTTACGATAACTAGCTATATTGATAAGCTCACGGACCTGGAGAGTACGTTAGGAAACAGGTCATATGCTGGCTTATTTCCACAGTCCCTACCCTCTACTTACACCCTGAAAGAAACCAGGGAGACACCCGCTCTGCTTAATGGGGGACCTTCTTCTTCTGCATCCAGGGCGAAAGCAAAGGGTGAAAAGAAGAAGACCTCCACAAAGCCGATATACGGTGTCAATGAAGTAAAAGGAAAGGGAAGAGTAAAAGTTTTGGGACTTGATGTAGGGAAGGAGGGATGTTCCTATTGTTATGGGAATGGGCATTGGCAGAAGGATTGCAGGGCTTTGGAAGCCAGTAGCCGGGATTAGAAGCATGTTGTGGCTTCGGCCTCAAGTGTATTTGTGATTGAGAACTGTTTGTCAATTAACTCTACTTCCTGGGTAATAGATACCGGAGCAGGATCTCATATCTGTAATTCATTACATGCTTTAAGAAACCGTAGAGTTATCAGGGTAGGTGATTTATCTCTCAGAGTTGCAAATGGAATGAGCGTCGACGCTGAATCCGTGGGAGAATATCGCCTAGGTTTGACAAGTGGGCAGATATTGATTCTACGTAACTGTTTGTATGTACCTAGTTTGACTTGTAATATCATATCAGTGTCCTCACTTTCGAGAGAGGGATATGATTTTACATTCGTAAGCGATGTGGTTCACATCCACCTAAATCAAGTTCTGATTGGGTCCGGTACATTAGATGACGGTATATACGTATTGAATCAAGCTCAGGTTTTCAATATCCAGAACACACTTAAAAGAATGTCTCCGGAAATAAATCAGGCTTTCTTATGGCATTGTAGTCTAGGTCACATCAATGAAACACGGTTGACTAAGTTACATAGAGAAGGGTATTTGAATCCATTCGAATATCAATCTTATGCTACTTGTAAATCTTGTCTCATGGGAAAGATGACAAAGTCTCCATTTACTGGATACGGAGTAAGAGCGAATGAGCTCTTGGGACTCATACACAGCGATGTGTGTGGTCCAATGTCTACACATGCGCGAGGTGGTTATTCCCACTTCATTACTTTTACGGATGATTTCTCTAGGTATGGACATATCTTCTTGATGAAGCATAAATCCGAGGTCTTTGAGAAATTCCGGGAATACAAGAATGAAGTGAAAAACCTTACAGGCAAAAGTATCAAGACACTGAGATCTGATCGAGGTAGTGAATACTTAAGTGCCAAGTTCCTGGGTTACTTAAAAGAGAATGGAATTCTTTCTCAGCTTACTCCTCCATACACACCACAACACAACGGTGTATCGGAAAGGCGGAATCGAACCCTATTGGATATGGTTCGTTCCATGATGAGTAAGGCTGAGTTACTGCGATCTTTCTGGGGTTATGCACTAGAATCAGCTACATATCTTTTAAACAAGGTTCCAACCAAAACTGTGCCTACCACACCATATCAGATGTGGAGTGGGAAGAAACCCTATCTTCAGTACCTGAAGACATGGGGATGTCCGGCTTTTGTTAAAAAGCAGCATACGGCCAAGCTCGAGGCACGCTCAGTATAGTGTAAGTTTGTAGGATATCCAAAGAACTCCAAGGGGTATTGTTTCTATTACGCAGAGGAACAAAAGGTTTTTGTTTCTCGTCATGCCCACTTCTTGGAAGCTGAATTTTTAGAAAATCAGAAGAATGGGAGCGCAATAGAACTGGAAGAAATTCCAGAACCACAAGCTGTTACTGAAAGTTTGGTAGAACAAGAAGGTTTAGAAGAAAGGGACATCCCAGCGCCTATCCGCAGAATTAGTAGGCAGTCTCATCCGCCCGAGAGATACTACGGTTTTCTCATAGACGAGGATCGAGAAGATTGCATCATTGATAATGATGACCCTACTAGCTTCTAGCAAGCCATTCAGAGCGGCAACTCGGTAAAATGGTTGGATGCAATGCGGATCGAAATGGAGTCCATGTACACGAACAAAGTATGGACTTTGGACATTGCTCCAGATGGGGTAAAACCCGTAGGATGCAAATGGATCTTCAGAAAGAAGATTGGTGTAGATGGACAGGTTGAAACCTATAAGGCTAGACTTGTTGCAAAGGGTTTTCGTAAAGGACCTGGTTTGGACTATGACGAAACCTTTTCTCCAGTGGCTATGCTCAAATCCATTCGGGTCCTTCTTGCCATTGCTGCCTTCCACGATTATGAGATCTGGCAGATGGACGTAAAGAAGGCTTTTCTAAATGGTAATTTGGAAGAATGCGTCTATATGGATCAGCCAGAGGGATTCATTCAGAGTGGGAGCAGCGGTAAAGTACGCAAGTTGCTTAAGTCCATTTATGGACTAAAGCAGGCATCGCGGAGTTGGAACATCTGTTTTGATGATACTGTCAAAGAATTCAACTTTATCAAAAATCCAGATGAACCATGTATATACAGTAAGATTTTAGGGAGAGCTGTAGTATTTCTCGTCTTGTACGTGGATGACATTCTCCTAATAAGAAATAATATTCCTATGCTACAGTCAGTCAAAGGATTCGTGTCACTGAGGTTCTCCATTAAGGACCTGGGTGATGCCACCTACATTCTAGGGATCCAGATCTATCGTGATAGATCAAAGAGGATGTTGGGACTTTTGCAGTCCAGTTGCATAGACACCATATTGAAAAGATTCAGTATGGAAGATTCTAAGCGCGGTAACCTACCGGCTTGTCACGGAATCACCCTCTCCAAAGAGATGTCTCCCAAGACTGATTTGGAAAGAGCTCGCATGTCGATTATACCCTACGCTTCTGCGGTAGGCTCTATAATGTATGCGATGTTATATACCAGACCAGATGTAGCATACGCATTGAGCGTTGTAAGCCGGTATCAGGCAAACCCTGAGGAGAAGCACTGGATAGCAGTAAAGAACATTCTCAAGTACCTGAGGAGGACTAAGGAGATGTTCTTGGTGTATGGCGGAAAAGACGTCCAGATCGAGGCCTTTGCCGACTTCAGCTTCCAGAGTGACAAGGATGACTCCAAGTCCATGTCGGGTTATGCCTTTACCCTCAATGGAGGGGCGGTCTGTTGGAAGAGTTCCAAGCAGGACACCGTTGCTGACTCAACGATGGAAGCGGAGTACATAGCTGCTTGCTATGCCGCAAAAGAAGCTGTCTGGATATCCTCACATAACTTCAGGTGGTTCCTACCCGTGTTGATCCAATACATTTGTATTGCGACAACAACGGCGCTATAGTTTTAGCGAAGGAACCTAGGTCCCATCAGAAGTCCAGACATATCTTAAGGCTGTATCACCTGATCAGGGAGATCGTAGATCGCCGGGAGATCGAGGTAAAGAGAGTAGATACGGAGAATAACACTGTTAATCCATTCACAAAGGCCATTCCTCAGACGCAGTTCGAGAGGCTATCCGAGATGATAGGTCTGCGATATGCCAGTACATGGCCCAAGTGCAAGTGGGAGATTATTAGTGTTTATGCCCTAGAGGCCATTACTGTATCATACTAGTTTGTATATTACTTAATTGAAGCTTGGGATATTCACAGTTGTATTGACAGTCTTGCTAAAAATGGTAGTATGCTACTTGGTTTGTGTCTACTTTAATATATGCATATGTTTCTTTTAACGTATCGGTTATACATATTAGTAGAGCCCTTAGTATCTTTACTTGATTACCAGCGTTGTGATTGCAGTCACACTAGTGGGGGCTGGGTAGTCTATAAGCAACATCCAATACAAGTCCCTGGTCGTAGGATTATCGAGACAGGGCATCGATACTCCGGAGTAGACTGGTGTATACGCTTCTCATCCCAGCATAAGGAGATGGTATGTCCCACAGCCATCAGTACGTCGTACTGGAGATAGTATGCAGGTGCTCGTTAGGTTACGGGTACACCGGACAGGACTCGCCGGGAACTGCAGGTTGGTTTTATACCCATCGTCAGATAGCGGTTCCCAGGTGACATGAGTACAGCTTAGTCCGTCGACTTGATACTGCTACTTCGCGTCGGGTGTGTTCCCACTGTACTTAGATTACTACCCTACCACGGCTCAAAGGAGTCGTGCAAACAGGTAGTAGTTGGGTGCAGTCCCGAAGCACTTGGAGGCAGTGGCGGTTAGACATGATTCGTCTCTCCCGGTATTAGGGGTTGATATCGCGCTGTGTATGGAGAGCCATTACACAAAGTCCCTGGCCAGGGAAAACGAGATTTACTGGTAGGCTTCCAGTAGTTTCTCAAGGTGTAATGGGCTTCACTCCGACACGACTTATACCGCTATTAGGGGTCTGACGTTTACCGCCCCCCTAGGCCTGATATGCGATAGTCATAGACGAACAGACCGGACTGAACGGAATTATCACTTCAGACTCAATTGGAGTTTGGATGGGTTTCCTCATCGTCCTTCTTATCGACATTTACCTGGGGGCCGTTACGTACAGCCAGTACCAGTTGCGGCCTGTGTTTAAACCTACTGCCAGCGTAGTGTCGAGTCTTTAGAGTCCCACACAGAGAGTTTCCCTGCACCGGGCAAAAGGTGTAGAGGCCGTATGGTTTTACGGTAAGGCCGCGATCACTTACGTACACTTGTGCACGTATTATGATTGGGCAGATAATACTAGCGAGCTTTTGTTTAAGCAAGATTCTAGTATTATACAGATGGATTTATTCAGTCAAAGATTATCCGTGTTTTTCGGAAATATGGATAGAAGGGGCAGTCTCGTAATTTGTCGGGAAGCTTCTAGAAGAAGTTGACTCATTTGTATTTATTTCTTTTGGATTAAACACAAATGAGGTGGAGAGATGAGGTGTAAGTTTTCCTTAAATGCTTAATGACTCATGAGGTGATTCACCATTAGGATTAAATGAAGCTTACAAGATATTTCTAGATATTTATCAAGAGATATTTGTATGCTTGATATTATTCCATCATGAGGAATTATTCATTTCATAATCACAAAAGCTTTCTCTCTCCTCAAGTTTTCATCTTCTTCCTCAAAACCCTAAAAGCTCTCATGGGTTGAGAATCCTAGGGTTTAAGTGACTAAGTAATCCATCTAATTACTTTACTCCCTCTAGGACTTCTAGATTAGCAATCTAGAAGCCGTAGTTATCTCAGATTCGAGATAGGAGCTCGGACTATAGACTCTCGGGTGGATCGCCTTTGACTCGAGGAGGCCGTTGAGGTGCGCATGTTCCATAGAGCCTACGAGGTGTGGAGGACAACGATGAAGAGCCGAAGGACAAGTAACATGAGGTATAACTTCGAATCTGAGTAGTTAAACCTCTCGTAGTTTGCTAGAAATGGTTTAGACACGATCCGTGTGCTCAAGTCCGTGTTACGAAACTTTGATAATTGTTTTTCATATATTCCGCCTCACCGCGAGCTCGTTGGGTGCGTGACATGGACTTACAGAGAGTACTGTCACATTCCTCGTATTGTACGTCGATGACATCCTCCAGGTAGGAAACGATGTTCCTATTCTACAATCGGTCAAACTGTTCTTATCACAAAGGTTCTCCATGAAGGACCTGGGTGATGCCTCGTACATATTGGACATTAAGATCTATAGAGATAGATCTAAAAGGTTGTTTGGATTGTCCCAATCAGGGTACATTAACACCATCCTAAAAAGGTTTAGTATAGAAAATTCCAAGCGGGGTGCCTTACCCGCTTGTCACGGAATCACTCTCTCTAAAGACTTTTGCCAAAAGTCTGATGAAAAGAGAGCTCGCATGTACATTATACCCTACGCTTCAGCCGTAGGATCTATAATGTATGCGATGTTATGTACTCACCCTGATGTAGCTTATGCACTAGCTGTAGTAAGCAGGTATCGGTCCAACCCAGGGGAGAAACACTGGATAGACGTGAAAAACATTCTTAAGTACTTGCGAAGGACTATAGAAATGTTCTTGGTGTATGGTAACGGAGATCTCCAAATGGAGGACTTTACCGATTTGAGCTTCTAGAGTGATAAGGATGAAAACAAATCTATCTCAGGGTTTGTATTTACCCTCAATGGAGGGGAGGTATGTTGGAAGAGTTCCAAGTTGGATACCGTTGCAGACTCCACGATGGAAGCTAAGTATATTGCTGCAAATGATGCAGCCAAGGAAGCCGTCTGGATGAGGAAGTTCATCTCGGAGCTAAGAGTAGTTCCAATCATTATTGATTCAATACCATTGTATTGTGGTAATAATAGGGCTATGGCATTGGCTAAAGAGCCCAGGTCCCATCAGCGATTTAGACACATTTTGAGACGATATCATTTGATCCGGCAGATAGTTGATCGCCGCGAGATCGTAATTCAGAGAGTAGATACAAAGAATAACACCACGAATCCACTCACCAAGGCCTTCCCTCAGCCGCAGCATGAGTAACTTTTTGAGATGTTGGGTATGAGATACGCCAATAATTGGCCTTAGTGAAAGTGGGAGATTGTTGGATATATGTATGCCCTAGAGGCTATTATTTGATAGTGGATGTATCGGCATGTGTGTGCGTGTGTGTATGTGTGTGTGTGTGTGTGTATTCAGAGGACATTCTTGATCGACATGATAGTATGCTATCTGGTTACTATTTATCTTGACATGTTCACTTGATCATGCATATTATCCATTTGATACATGTTGATAAAGCCCTTAGGGTATTTTCTTGACTACTGTGATTATAATGCGGATCATATCAGTGGGACATGTGTAGTTTATAAGCATATCCTTTAAATGTTCTTAGTCATGGGTGTATCGAGATGGGGCATCGATATTCCAGAGTAGACTAGCGTATACGTTTCTTGACCCATATGTTGGGCGATGGATGATCCCATATCCATTGGTGTTGGACATCAAAGATTGTATACGGGTACTGAGTGGAGACTGGGTATACTGAACGGACTCGCCGAGAACTCCTATATGGTATTATATCTATAGTCGGATAGCAGTTCTCAAGTGACACTGGTACATGTTAGTCTGTAGACCCGAGATCGTCATAGAGTCTTGTATGTTCTCCCACTATACATTGATTTCCACCCTACCACGGCTCTACAGAGGCATGCAAACAGGTAACTTTTGGGTACAGTCCCGAGACACATAGAGGCAATGAGCAATAGCAGGGATTTCGTCTCTCCCGGTATTGGGGGGTTGATGCTGCGTTGTGCTCGATTAGCTTTAACAGGAAGTCCCTGGGCAGGGCTGATGAGATTTACTGATAAATGTTATCAGTAGTTTCTCGATCTGTTATAGGTCATACATCGGCATGACTTATTGAGTTATTGGGGTCGACGATACCATCCCTAGACTCGGTATGCAGCATATCTGACGAAGAGACCGGACAGTACGGTAAGTATTGCTGGTTGGCTCTACGGGAGTTTTGACAGGTTCGCTTGTTATTCTTCTGTTCGCTGAATGCCTGGGAGCCGTTACGTACAGCTAGTGCCGCTGATGGTTTGTGGGTATGTGATATGATCACTGCCTACTGCTAGCGTATTAACGAGTCTTACAGTCCCACAAAGGGGTTTCCAAGCTCAGGCATAACGATGTGGGGGTGCATATGGGGATATGCGCCGGATCTTGATTAAATGCGTGTATGTGATACCGTATTTTAGTCAAGTGTTTTCTATTGGTCGGGTCGTATATGATATGATCGGATTATTAAATTAAGTGTTGATTTGATATCAAATGACCATTAGCACATTTATTAAACCCTTTCTTTATTTTGTATGCATATATGTATGTATGTTTATATTCATATGTATGCACACATGCATGCATACATGTATCATGGTTGATGATACATTGGAGATCGCTATGCAAGACTCATGAGGAAACTATTATGATATTTTTAATTATTGAGTTAAAGAAAATGGGAAATAAATCATGGTTGATTTTTCTTTCTACACACTTCTAAAAATATTTTATACTGACCATGGTTTCATTGCTAATTATCTATTAACTCAACTTCAAAATTATCTAGATATTTTCCTAGCCTTAGTTGAGAGTGAGTGCGACTCTCTCTTCTCTCATTTTTTTATTATTCTTGAGTTTATCTTTCTTGAGCTCAAGCAAGCCATTTCCATCTCCTTCTTCCTCCAAGCTCTCTACCTCTTTCAAAGAGAGTGGAGAGAAAGAAAAAGAAAGGTTTTTAAGTGAGAATATTACCCACTTCACCAATCTATATTAGTCTAGCCCACTAGTGTAGGATTGTTTGCTTCACTTCCATTTAGGTCAAGTGAAGTTAGGAGCTTGAACAAAGGGACCCCGTGGTGGATCGTCGTGGATTTCGAAGCCTTCAAGCGAACCCGTTCAAACTCCAACTAGAACCAAGGAGTAAAGGAAGAGAGGTCTGTAAAGGTTGTATTTCTCCCCTCATAGTGTTAGACGCTAAGTAGTATAAGATACTTGTTTAGTTTTACCTTAATCCTATAGTTCGATTCGAAGTTAGGTTTTGTTAGCACCCTAGATTTTTTAAAGTTGCATGTTTGATGCTTGTTAAAACCTAGTGAGGGTGTTAAGTAAACCCAGCAAATCGATCACAACAAACCAAATTGAAAACGCAAGCATAGCAACCAAAAATATAACAAAAAGAAATAGCACACCGGATATAACATGGTTCGGCTATTCGGTCTAGTTTTCGTCTCACTCGGGATTTCATTATAATTTGAGAATAACATACAAGAAGTTACAAGCTCTCACAATACTCTAATAATTATCTCCCTCTGCACAAGAGATGCACAAGAGAGGGAGCCACACTAGAACCCAAAGATAGGGCATTTTTGTACACACCACCAACTCCTATTAATAAGAATATATATAATGTTAACAACCTAGCACTATCCATCACCTATTTATAAGTTGGCCACACTAATAGAAGGCCCGGCCCATTAGGCCCGAGTTCAAGTTGGATTCTCTCTAAGTGTACGAACGGATACCAGACACATCCCATCAGTTTTCTCTTCAAATAGAAAATTCTCTTACTTTTTTTGAGAAATATCCAAATAGAGGAAATATACTTCTTCCATTTCTTCTTTATCAAATAGATGCCTCCTCCCTCTCTCTCTCTCTCCTTCCTTCTCTGCCCCCTCACCACCACCGCCATTTCTTTGCATTTATTCTTCCAAAACAAAACTTTTACTATCCAACTTTCCAAAACTTTATTCTGAAGGCACAAGTATGCAGTATCTAATATATAACAAAATGTACACATAACAAAATATACACAACCCATGCCGTCAGAATTTCTCTTTCAAAGTAAAAGGCTAGGTTTGATTCTTAAAGAGGTTGCATTTGAAAATTATTTAATATTCATGTGGGTGTCGCGAGTGCAAACATCCAGTATGTTAATTAATTACCCTAGTATGCTAGAAGAGCTTTAGTATATACTCATCTCTCATGAGAAAAAGAGATTAAATACCTGTAATAGAATATTATTGGTCCTCCTGGTTTCTGGGTTTATTCTTTCCTATAAATTGAAAAGTGTAATAAAAAATGTCTTAATTTGTGGTTGAAGCTCGAGAAGGCATCTTTGTTGACCACGCTCACTTTATAAACAGTTCACTAAAATATATACTTGAAACAAACAAGTTCATTAACAAAAGGATAATTCAACTAATGATTATAAAAGCCCCAAAAGGGACAAAAATACATATTGTGAGCATGTATGGGACAAAAAAGTGAGCGTTGAACCTGAATGATCGTTGAAACAAAGATTTTTCTCATTGGTGAACTTTATGAAGAGCCTGTCACATTTGTTTAGTTAATCATAATCTACATCCAAATTCCTTCGCCTCTTGATTCACACTTTAACTTTAAATTTGTTGGGTTTATGACTGGTATTTCTTTTTTCTTTCTATTAAACGTAGTACCTCCGTGTTTCATTAAAAGATAATAAAACGAAACTACATCAAGAAAAGAAATGAAATTTTAAAAAATAAAAATAAAACAACATCCAAGTCCATGGTGACACACCAATGAAATCAAAAAGACATGAGACTGTCCAAATTTGAAGGGGGTGCAACACTTCTCAGTTTGGACTTACCCCATCCGGGGACGGGAAACCTCTGAATCGCTGCGTCCCTTTATAACAGTTGATTCAATATCCGTCCTTCGTCTATTCTTCCACTGCTTCTATCGTTGTGATTGCGCTTTTTCTAATAGAAATAGAAGCAGGGGCTTATCGTTTTGATCATTCTCTTCCTGTAGTCCTAGGTGCTCTCAAGAACCCTTCGTCAGTCATATGAATGTGCAGCTCCCAAGGTTGGCCAGTGAGACGATGGGGGATAAGAAGGTTGATGGATACATGAGCGGGGAACTGTATCTTGTTATTTTGAGGCTAAAGTACACCCTTTAAGCCCACTAACTTAATGAATACATCACAAGGTGCTTAATTGAATGGAATCTTTTAAGACTTAGAAAAAGGTATTAAATGCTTGCTTACTTTAACGAGTAAGGGAAGCCTCACTGGATTGAACGACGTCCAGTAAGTTTAGGGAGGAACGTGGTACAAAGCCCTCCCCATCGATTGAGGAGGTTTACCTAATCGTAATGGACCAAGCAAGATAGCGCTTCAATTGCTGACTTGAAAGGTTGGGACCAATAATCGGACAAACACGGAATTTGTTTATCGAAAAACTTGCATTTGGTCTGTGTCAGTCTCGTCTCGTTAAGTGTCTTAATCGTTGTTTTGAGTTGTCTTACTGGATTGAACCACGTCTAGTCTTTGGGGACGGACAAGGGAACCCCTTTCCATTAACAGGAAAGCATAGCCCACCGGGGATTGAGGTAGACTAACGAGAGAGTTCTAATAAAACAATCCTCTACAATCACAAGATATGCTACATGATGATATAAAAAGAAGACCAAACACCAAGGAAATATATGGTAGACATCCAATCTTATCAGTCCCCATCAGATCTCTGGCAGTATATCATATCTCTAAATTTGTCCTGTCTTGCCCAAGATTTGGCCCAAAATTTGAAGAGCAGATTGAGTAGGAGACGATGATTAAGATTTAAATTAATCATTAATATAAATTTTAAGCTTATCTCTTTATAATCCTAATTTAAATCTAAGTCTTTCTCTAAATTGATGTAGGCTATAAATAAATCCAATTAACCTAGGATTTAGAAAAAAAAGAGGTCCTCAATATTTCTCCACAATTAAAAGGATGCAGCCGTAAAACAAGAGAGAGGGAGATGATGGAGAGGTTTTTGAGAGGGTTAGAGATTCGTTGTATTGGGCGCTCGTCGGTGACAACGTTCTCGTGTAATTCTTTCTTAATTGTGAAAGTTCTCGTCGTCGGATTGCAGGATTAGTTGCGGTTGCGTCGAACCTGGGTAAAATCATGTGTTTTCTATCGTTTGCTGTGCTTCTCATAACATGCGGTGTGTTTTGGTAGATTGTTCGGTTATTCTTTTTAAACTTGTTTGTTTGCACACGATCTTGATATATTTTCTGCTGCTACTTTTGGTGTTGTTTGTGATTTATTCAAGGATCACGGGTATAGAAATTACAACAAGTGGTATCAAAGTATCGGATTCTGTGTTTTCGGATTATTTGAGGAGATAGAATCTACGCATTACAAGGTGGCTAAGTTTGATGGGCTAAACAAATCCAGCTTTTAGAGGTTGAAGATGGCGACTATTTTTAGTTAGCAGGAGGTTCACAAGATTGTTTTTTGCAAAAGGCAGTATTCCGAAGATGACCACATAGGATAAGAAACAAGAAATGGAGGACAAAGTCTTCGGTTCGATACAGCTTCACTTGGTTGACGAATTTTTTTGCGAGGTCGAGCAAGAGACTACGACAGTAGGGTTTTGGAGCAAGTTAGAGTCCATATACATGAAGAAATTGCTTA
Organism: Agapanthus africanus; assembly: GCA_030015575.1. Lineage (NCBI taxonomy): Eukaryota > Viridiplantae > Streptophyta > Magnoliopsida > Asparagales > Amaryllidaceae > Agapanthus > Agapanthus africanus. The sequence goes on from CM057342.1 coordinate 631,758,401, forward strand.
AAAATCAACTCAACATCAAGCAACGATTGTATACATTAAAGATGTAGAAGGTGACATCCATCAAAGACCACCCGGATGAACTCAACCAGATCGTGAAGGACTTATAAAAGATAGAGGTTAAGATAAAGAATGAGAATCAGACGATGATTCTACTTTATTCGTTGACCTCGGATTATGGGAAGTTCATCAAGTCGATGGTGTATGCCGGGATAAGCTATTCTTAGAGGATGTCAAAACGGGTCTACACAGTGAGGTTTTGAGGGAAAATGTGGTACGTGACAAAAATAGTTAGGGTAACACGTTGTCCGTTAGATACTTTTCAGATGGAGGCTCCTAAGGAAAATCGAGAAATCGTGAGAATGACAGGTGCTTTATTTGCAAGAAGAGTGGGCATTGGAAAGGGATTGTTCGAAGTGCAAGGAGAAAGACAAGTAGATTGTACCGCAGTTATGTTGGAGAATTCAGATGAGGGCAGTGATGGTTCGATTCTATTGATATGTGCGACTTCGGATGGACATGGATCGTGGATGTTGAATTCAGGATGTTTATTTCATGTGACTCCGAATCGGAGTTGGTTTGTGATGTATTGCTCGGTTGATAAAGGATTGGCCTTTATAAGGAACGGTATGCTAAGCAGAGTTGTTAGTATTGGTACAGTTTGGATCCGCATGCACGATAAGAGAGTTCGGACATTGAAAGATGTCAGGTACGTACTAGATCTGAGGAGAAGCTTAATTTTATTAGGTGCTTTGGGAGGGATCGATTGCAACTGCGTGATTAATAGAGAATCCATGATAATTTCTAGGGGTGTTTGTATTGTCATGAAGGCGAAGAGGGTTTGGAATCTATATCTTCTTCAAGAATGGACAGTCGTAGGAGATATTGCTAGAGCTTCTACTGGCTTAGATGGTTCAGGCTCCATCAAAGTATGGCATCCACGATTGAGCCATATTGGTAAGGCGAGTTTGGAGAGGACTCGAAAGAAGCCGTCACTTTGAGGTATAGAGATTGGCATGAGAGATCTTCAGGTGGATTGTGTTCAACGGAAGAAGAAAGAGATGGTTCTAGCACCGGTTTATTCTTAAGGTGGAGTTAGAAATCAACATTCATTCATTGACAAATTCTTGAGGAAGTTGTGGGTGTAAGTTCTTAAGCCGAAAATCAAGAATTTTGAGAATTTCAGAAAGGCTGTTACATAGAAGCACTTCGGGAATGGTGTAATGGTTCATCGTTCTGATCATGATGAATGGTTCTTGTTGTGATATTTCTTAGTCTTAAATTTGTTAGTGTGTTCTGCTCGCGCCGCGGCCAAGGCGGAAGCGAAAACAATGATTTTAAGCAAGCGCAAAACACATATACCTAAGAAATCGAACCATACACCTAAACTAGCAACTAACATATATGGTTTATAGAGATTACGACTTTTGATGCATGTCAACCTAATCATGGAAGACCCTTCCAAGCTCATAACCGCCACGAACGCGCTTGAGAGGTGACCGCCCTTGCCGAAGATGATCCACCCGAGTGAGACCGATCCAAGTTCCGACCAACGCTCCAAACTTGCTAGGAATGGATTGTGGGTGATGTACGAATTTTTTCACTAACTTATTTCTCTCTTTTCTATGCTCAAGAGAGCAAGTGAAGAAGAAGGATGAGAAGGTGGAGAGGAGGTAGCCATCATAAGAAAAAATGGCTAAGTGTTTTTCATGAAGAGAATAAGTGTAGAAAAAGAACGGCTAAGTTTTGCAACCATACTAAAATAGTAAAACCAAATGATTTTCCATTATAAAAAAACAAAGCCATACCTCTCTACCATACTCCTTTACACCTCATCCTCCACCTGATTTTTAATTTTCTTAAAAAAGAAAAATCAAGAAATGGGGTGTACATTTTCTAGAAGCATTCCCATATAAATACGGAATGCTTCCGCAGGTATATGTATCGCTACATATACGCGTATCCATCTAAAAATATAGATAGCACCAAAGAGAGGAATTGAATAGCGAACAATAATACTAATATATATATATATATATATATATATATATAAATTATTAAATCAACACCTGATTTAATAATCCGGCTTAATCTTAAGCCGGCTATTATTATTAACTGTCCGATTAAAGTCCATGTATCCCATACACGTATTTAATCGGACCCCTGTACGTACCAACGTACAACCTCTACATCTGTCACCTGAACCGGGAAAAACCTCTGTGTAGGACTCTAAAGACTCGATATAATACTGGCAATGGGTTTAACCACAAGCACGTCAGCGGCACTAGATGTACGTAATGGCTACCCAGGTACTTGCCAAAAGGGGGGTCGACAATCAAGTACGTCCTTACCCTACTGAGCATGAATGTGACAATCTCTATACAGTTTGGTCTCTTCGTTTAAGAGTATCACATACTGGGTCTAGGGGGTAGATAACGTTAAAGCCCTAATAACCCGACAAATCATGTCGGAGTCAAGCTCATCATCGACAGAGAAACTACTAAACTCATATCAATAAATCTCATCTACCGTGGCTATAGATTTAGGGTGATGGTCGACCGAACACAGCGCGACATCGACTCCTAATACCAGGAGAGACGAATTCCTAACAATCGCTCACTGCCTCCATGTGGCTTGGAACTGTACCCAACTAAAACCTGTTTGGACGAATCTTTTGAGCCGTGGTAGGGTAGTAATCTAAGTACAGTGGGAACTCACATGAGACAAATGACGATCTCAGGTCAAAAGACTAATCTGTACTCATGACACCTAAGAAATTCTATCTGACGATAGATATAATACCATCTAGAAGTTCTCGGCGAGTTCGTCCAGTGTAATCACCTCCAATGAGCACCTGTATACTATTTTAGGTGACACAACACCAATGGCTTGTGAGACCGGCCACCGCCACTCGTCGGGGTCTAGAAACGTATACACTAGTCTACTCCGGAATATCGATACCCAGTCTCGATACTCCAACGACTACAGACATTTAAGGATGTGTTTATGGACTACCCAGCTTCCACGTATATGATCGCCATCATAATACTGGTAGTCAAGCACGAATCCGACGGTCTTCATCATTGATGAAGAAAAGCCGGATAGCATACTATCATCTCGAGCAAGATTGTTCTACCAGTATAAGTCTTCTCTCAATTATCAAAATCGCCTACTTGCAACTAGAATAATTGTCTTGAGGGCACTATATCAAAAAATCTCCCACTTGCACTTAAGGTCAATTATTGCGGTATCGCATACCGACAGTTCGTTTGCTACCGAATACCCAACTTCTCCACTAATTAGTTTCACAAACCATGTTTGTGAAACTTATGTGTTCGAGAAATAGCCTCAGGAGTGGATCCGCTACAATGTTCCAACTTCATTTCTCTATATCTCAACTTCACGGAGATCAACAACCTCCCGAACTGAGTGATATCCCGCTTCAAGAATTTGTCTGGATACTTGATGGGACCTAGTTCATAAATGAACAACTCCATCCAACAAACTTCTTGGGATGTCTACCTCAGTATCCATATTAGAACCTTATCCAATATACTGCTCCTCAGAAGAGGGTAAACTCAAAACTCTGACCACATCTCTGTCATCCAGGTCACCTCGTGAAAACAAAAGTTTAACCGATTGTAGTATATGAACATCACTCATATCCGAAGTATATCATCCAAATCCCAAGACATAACTCCTTACATCCTTCTTACTAGGTCCATCTGTTGTTTTGATGAAGTCAATCACCTTGACTATCACATCAAAACAGATGATCCGTCTCGGCTATACATGCTTTTGTCTACGAATAGATATAAGCGACTTGCATACCTTCCGCTACTCCCACTGATTACGATAACCCTTGGTCAGAGTCGTATACACGTGAATTTTTAAATACCCATTTAAAGAGACGTTATAGTCATCCTTCCGCCAGATATCATAGCCATGAACAACAGTGCTAAGTCATATCCGTATGGACATTAGCATAGAAACTGAAGTAAAAATCTCATCACAATCCACAACGGATATTTGATGAAAAATCTTTACAACAAGTCTATCCTTATTAGGTTAATACCTTTCCACCTGCATAGATCTCGAATGATCTACTTGTTCCTAATGGGTTTCACTCAATCAGGAGCACCCAACAAAGTCCAACATCCATAGTTTGCTGAAGTGCGTAGAGTTCAACTTTGATATAAAGTATCTGGTAACCTAGAAGTTAACACTTCCTATGACCTGTAGATAACTAGTAGGGTTATCACAACCATGATTCAGACCTCCCTGTCACCATCAAAGAGGAAACCGAAGCATCTCTCGGATGGCTAAGGTCACCTACTAAATCTGCGGAGTGGCTAAGGTTTTTCAAGTCCAATTGAATCTCTATGTTCTACTAAAATTTCATTAACCGTTTGTGGTTCTGAAATCACTTACATTTCTACCATACTCCAACTAGTTTCTTTTGTAAAAAGATTCCTTTTATAAAAAAGGTGGAGATTCAAGAACAATGTAATTATTGAACTTAAAAATGGTAGAAACAAAACCCTAGTGAATGCTTAGGATAATCCACAAACTGTCATTACCGAACTGCCCCCTGAGTTTGTCCGGATTCTACTTTCAAACAGAAACCGGATAACTCCAAATTTTAACAACTTCAAGATATGTAACCATTCTATGTCCATATAGAATCATAGGCACTATTTAGATGGAACTAGATTCAAATATTATGCAGCTGTTTCCAGTGCATATCACCTAAATGGAAAATGCCAATACAACATTACTCATCAAGGAGCGTACCCACGGATGAGTAACCTGAAAGAGAATCATGTTCTCAATATTACTATGATGGAATACTTAGAATAAGTATCTACATCTTCGATCACTTCGAAGAATCCTGATATTTCCAACGTATGGTTCTCTACTATATTCTTATACCTATAAACTTTTCAAAATCTTTGGACCTTGCATTTGTTGCGCCACGGCAGCGCCCCGGCCGTCTTACTCGAGGCCAAATTGCGGAATCAAAATTTTTCCTTACTCGGAAACCGGCGCTACCGCGGACAAAGAAAACCCGGATCGTTTACCATTAACCTACGCTAGCTAACTAGAGATGGGGTGAGAAGTATACCTAGAGATCCGAGTCCTCCGGTCTTCTCATCAACGCCCCGATCTCCCGCGGAAAGTGTAGTCTCCAAATCGTCGCCTCCTCGCCGGAAAGGGCACCACATCGCCTTTGTCTTTTACGGGCTCCCGCCTCAATACCGAGGCAACTCGAGCATGAAGCCGGCAACTCGACATGCTCAAGATATGCTGTAGGAAGTGAAGTGTAGAATCATAGTCTCCTTTGGGGTTTGTTGTTGCCATGATGGAGGATTGGGGTTAGGAAAAATGGTGCTTGCATTTTTCCGAAACAAGAAGAAGAAGGAGATGAAGAATTCCTTCCATAACAAAGATGAACTCTCTCTTTCTTTTTCTTCCTCTCTTTCTTTTTCTTCTTCTCTCTTTTCTCATAACCATGAAAGACTTTTTTTTTCATCAAGTGAGAATAAAGGGTGGAGGAAAAACAATATGAAGCTAGAAGGGAGGTGAGTGTAGGAGCACAAGGAGGTGACCATATCCAAGGTCAAAGAAAACATCAACCATGCTTAAAACACTATGCACTCCATAACCTTTCACTTCTCAATTAAATCAAGTGATGGATGAAAGAAATGAAATCTATCATAATCAAACTTTATGCAAGAAACCCCCCCACAAAGTGTAATTTGCAAAACTGCAAATTACCCCCTCCATCAGAAAAGTCCGGCCGGGAAAGAACAAAGGAAAACCGGCCGGATCGGAATGCAAACTGGCAACCCCAGAAAACTGGTCCCGTAATAAATTACAGGAAAACCCCGACACTGTGCATACACACCCGCATCTGTATTCCGACCGGATACAAATGCAATGAGACAAAATCTACACTGTACTAGACTAGGACCGGCTTAAGCCAAAGCCGGCTAGTAAAATCCGTTCGATCCTGATCCGTGCAATACCGCACGTATCTGATCGAGCCCTGCCATATATCCATAAGGCTACTAGTACAAAACTGTCCGATCCTGATCCGTGCAATACCGCACGCATCTGATCGGACCTTGCCATATCTCCATACGGCCTCTACAGCGTTTCGCCCGAAAGCTGAGTAACTGAAAGTGTGGTGGACTCTAAAGACTCGTCAATACTATGGCTGTGGATTTAACCACTAGCACGTCAGAGGTATAAGCCAATACGTGACGAGCCACCAGCTATTGACCAAAAGGGACGTCGATGAGGAAGCTCACCCCGACACCCAACTGAGCCTGTCAGTGACAATATCCGTACAGTCCGGTCCGTTCGTCTATGAGTATCGCATGGCGGGCCTAGGGGGTTGGTAAAAGTCAGACCCCCAAAGGCGGTACAAGTCGTGTCGGAGCGTAGCCCAGAACGCCCTGAGATACTACTGGAATACCTACCAGTAAATCTCCTGCCTCGGCCGAGGGCTTTGCGTAATGGCTCTCCTAGACACAGCGCGACCTCACCCCCAATACCGGGAGAGACGAACCCCTGAAGATCCGCTCACTGCCTCCATGTGGCTCGGGACTGTACCCAACTAAAACCTGTTTGCACGACTCCTTTGAGCCGTGGTAGGGTAGTAATCAAAGCACAGTGGGAACTCACACGAGACAAATGACGATCCTCAGGTCGATGAACTAACCTGTACACATGTCACCAGGGAACTGCTATCTGACGTCAGGTATAAGACCAACTAGCAGGTTCCCGGCGAGTCCTGTCCGGTGTACTCATAACCCAATGAGCACCTGTATACATCTTAGGTGAACCAACTGACACCAGTGGCTTGTGAGACCGGCCACCGCCCCTCGTCGGGGTCTCGACTGTATACACTAGTCTACTAATGGAGTATCGATACCCTGTCTCGAAACTCCTACGACTAGGGACGTTTTAAGGATGTGCTCATAGACCCCAGCTCCCACGTATATGATCGCCATCATACTGCTGGTCGTCAAGCAAGAATCCTAGGGGCTCTATCAACGTGTAATAGCGACATGTCAGGTCACCTAAAGCAGTACACGATGATAAAGATAAACCAGATAGCATACTATCATCTCGAGTAAGACTGTCTTCCTGGGATAGGTCCTCCCTCAATCATTGCAATCACGTGCCTGTGATCCAATAATTGACTCTGAGGGCACTATCTCCAACAATCTCCCACTTGCACTCAAGGCTAATTATTGCGATGTCGCATACTCACAGCCCGTGTGATACCGAACACCCAACTCCTCTACTAGTCAGTCTCACAAAGCTCGTTTGCGAAACTATTGCATTCGAGGAATAGCCTCAGTGAGTGGATCCGCTGTGATGTTTCTTTCTATGTCTCTCTATATCTCAAGTTCGCGGAGAAAGCCATCTCCCGAAATGAGCAATACCTGTCTTAGAATGTCTGGATGTCTGATGGGACCTAGCTCATAAATGAACTCCAAATCCAAACTTCTTAGACTGTATCATCAACTGAACTTAATCAGTATCCTGCGCCATGCCGCCCTCAGTATTGCCTTGGACCACCTGTCCAAAATACTGCCCCTCGTCAGAGGGAGAACTATAACTCTGACAACCTCCTTGTCGTCCATGTCACCTTGGAAGCCTGGAGTGATAACCGTCTCCTAAAAGAGGCAGCCGTTATCATATCCCTAGAACATTCACTTATGTTCTAAAACTGCTTCCGACTGTTTTTCCAGGATTGGATCAATATCAACTTATTGCATCTAGTGCAAGAACAACATCTGGTGTGGTACTTGACATCTCATGATTGACTCAATTGCCTAAGCAAGTGATCTGTCAATCATGCGTATCCCTCTCCCCTTTAGTCTGTAAGACACCTTTAGAGAGGGTGACTCCATTACCTGCAGGTGTACTACCGTGCCAGGAGTCGTCCATTCTAAATACTCTTAGAATGCTGTCAAAGTACCCTGATTGGGAAACCACCCAAATCTAGATCTAAAACCATAGATCTAGTAACCAGTATGTCTGATATAATATCCAAGTCCCATGTGGAGAAAACACTGTGTGACGACCAAAGTATAACCGATCGTAGTATAGGAATATCACTTCCTACTACCTTCTCAACAGATCCACCCCCTATTCTGATGACGTCAAACCTATGACTGTCACATCAGAAATAGATGATCTATCTCCGCTACATCTGCTTTAGTCTATAAATAGACATAAGCCTGATGTCCACCAATGCTTCCGCTGCTCCCACTGACTACGACAACCCTCTGCCAGAGTCATATAGACGTGCACTTCTAAAGCTAGTTTAGAACGACGCTATACTCATCCTCCTGCCCGGTCTCGCAGCCTGGAACAACAACAATGGCAAGTGTGGGTAAACAAGAACTTCCCTGTCACCGTCCTTGAGGCTACCGGAGTACCTCTCGGGTGCCTGAAGTTACCCACCTTATCTGCGGAGTGGCCAATGGAATGTCAAATCAGATTGAATCTTTAGGTTCCTTATTAAATCTTCAGTAATCGTTTGCGGTTCTGGAATCACTTCCAGTTCTACCATACTCCCACTGCTGTTTTTGAAAAAATCCATTTTTAATAAAACTGTGGCGAGTCTAGAACAATATTTCTATTGATCTGCCAGATGGTAGAAAGTCAACCCTCGTCATAGCCTGGGTCAACCCACAAACAGCCATTACAGAAACGTGCCTTGAGTTATCCGGAGTCTGGTTTTAAGCATAACCCGGACAACTCCCCGTACCTTAACATCGTTAAGATATGAACTGTTCTATATCCAATATAGAACCAGAGGCACTGATTTATTTGAACCAGATTCAAATCATGCAGCTGTCTCCAGTGCATGTCAACTAAATGGAGAGAGGCCGATCAGCGTTACTCAACTTAGGAATGCTTCCAATTATGAGTAACCTGAAAGAGAAGCAAGTTCTCATTACTATCAACTGAATACCATACACAAGTATCTACATCTTCGATCTCTTTGAAGAATCCCGATACTTGCTACACCTGGTACTCTACTCTATTCAAATACCTATAACTCCTCAAAACTTAGACCCTGTGTTTCCACGAAACAGCTGTCTAAAATCTAGAGAAGCCATAAGTAAACCGAATATAGTACGAGCACCAACCCCTCTGTCCTAATGGACACTGGACAACATACAATACTCTGTATAAGTCCGCTGAGTCTAACAACTCTTTCACTGTGCGTCGTAGGTTGAAAACTGTACTTATGGTTAAGAAGAATTACACCGCTGTTTAATACTCCTTACCTAACCATCCACTGATATAGGTAAATGTCATAGACATAATATCAAAAGGTATATCTCACTCTATGAAAATAGACGTACAGATATATCAATTTGAAATTGGTGCACAACAGCGGATATTCATAACCAAATATTTGCCGACCGGCAAACAACCCAGGTGACTTCCTCAAATATCACCGATTACAACGAATCCCGATATAATGAGGATGATCACCCAATTCCCAATAACCTACTCCCACTCAGCATCTGTAAAACCATACAGATGTGAGAATCATACCTGGTAAATACATACCCTGGAGCAAGTGTCCAATCGGGAAATCAGTTTTTCTTTTAACAGTACACAGTTGAACTGAAACATTGAAATGTTTCGATGGGGTATTCTGGTATTCCTAGTAATGCCTCTACCATTATCCAGATTCACAACTGTAACCGTATATCTCTTTGCCATCTGTCCAAATCCCTTTATATGTCTTTAGTCATTACCGTCTGCACACCCCTTTAGGCCAATTGGTTTTCTTCCTTCCCTACCGTTCGGCACCAGCCTATGGTTTGGAAGAAGACTATCCAATAAGCATAAAGGGTGTACCGTCCTAATCCTAGGAGCACTCGCAAAGCGAGAGAAGGTGAAGATAAAAGACAACCGAATAAATCTTATTCCTATTTCTCCTGGACCAGAATCCATCCCCGAACTGGAACAAGTTCCTTTCGAGTTCGTATATAACCATACGATGGATTATCCAATAAAATGGGATCTTCGTAGTGATACGGAGTGTCCTGGAGAAATACAAAGGTGATTTTAGGATTGGCGAAGAAATACTTGGTTTGGTCGTGAATATCAGTCGCAATTTACTTTGCCCTCCTACTGATCCCTTGCTTTGTCTGAACTTAATACCTTCTGTACACCGTTTTAGGCTAACTGGTTTTCTTCATTCCCTACCGGTCGGCACCAGCCTATGGTTTGGAAGAAGACTATCCAATTTGCGTAATAGGTGTACTACTCCTAAACCAAGGAGTACTCGCAACCTGAGAGAAGGTGAAAAGAAAAGACAACTGAATAATCCTATCCGTTTTCTCCAGAACCAGAAACCATCCTCGAAGTCCTTCGAGTTCGTATCTAACCATACGATGGTTTTGTCCAATGGAAGTGGACGTTCGCAGTAATACGGGGTGTCCTGGAGAAAAGGGTAAAAGTAGGAGTGGCAATGAGGTCTGCAACTCTGACAATCCAAAGCCTGTGTTAAGAAGGTTCGGTCAACTTGGTCACTGAGTCATAGTCCAGGGTCGGGTCAATGGTCGCTGCCAAAGAGAGAGAGAGAAAAGAAACACTCAGCGTGCACTCTATCCTAGATCAGAATGGTTATCACTTTAACTAATCTGGAAAACCTCCCACTGTACCTCAAATTCTCCTCCAAACCTTAAAGAAGAATTAGTCGGGGTCACCCGAGGAGTAAACCAACTCATCAGTGGGAATCGGGATCCAACTATCATCGCATGATAACGTGACGGAATCCACTCACGTCACCACACTCCAGAAGGTATGCGCATGCCTGGCAAGTTTCAGTTCTTTTGAAACTCCCGATGTGTGTTTTTACCCCTAGGACCCAAGTGACCTTGACTGAGCCAACATATCAAAGGATCCTAGTCAAGTTCAACCCGTCATTATCTTGATTGCATTAGACCCACCCGCACGAGTCCTTGACTGAGCCAAAATGACCGTACGACTGTCCTAACCAATCACATATCCATGCAACAGAAAAGCACTACATAGCTACCGAACACTACGCCTCGGCTGAGCACGACATACGCAGCACGAATACTAAGTAATACTAATCTGAAATGACGGAGGGCTACGACTGGTTTTTGGCGAAAAACCTTTAACGTAATGAACTTGATATCGTTGAAGGAACTGCACAACTTTTTTTATAAAATATAGTGACGAAAACCTTTACTAAAGAGGTCACTCCCGGTGAAGGGATCTCGGCTCTTTCCCCGTAGAATGGGGTGCAGGATATTCCAACTGAATACCACGATGCAAAGCAAAAGTAATCGGCTATAGTGAAGTTGATGCCCTGACGCAAACTTCTGTCCAAGGGGTCACTCCCGGTGAAAGGATCTCGGCCCTTGCCTCGTCGACTGAGGAGCAGGATATTCCAAATGAATACCACGATGCAAAACAAAAGTGAACGTCCTTGCAATAACAGCTTTTTGAAAAGTGTTCCAACAACATCAGAATAGGTTTGTTTATCTTGCATTGATCCGAATCAACGCAGTCCCATCAATTAATCACACCACAAAGAACGAAAATATACTGACGTACGTATATGCCATCCGCATTCGCCACTGGGTCCCGTCATCACCCGTTAGGTTAGCTAACTAACGGCAGAGCGGGGACTGGACTAGCGCGGATGTAAAGCATATACAACATCTACTAATATATATACCAATATATAGTATTTCGCTCAAGGCGTGAATAAAATGCAACATCACAGAAATGTACAGCATCACAGAACAATACAGATATCTGGAAGCCCCGGGTTTCACAGAGCCGCTGCTGAAACCCGACGTTCCCCTGGTCGTGTGGATAGCCTGTGCAATGAAATCCTAGACCCCTACGGGCGCGGCAAGTCACCCGCCAAAACCTGAAGCGAGGCAGCCCCCTTCAGTACCGTGAATGGACCACCCAGCACTTCACGGAATCCGGTAACTTGGGCACCCCTCCTGGGTCAACCTGTACCCCCTACGAGTGCGGCGAATAGCCCGCCAATCCTGGACTGAAGCCCCCTCCGTCTCAATGCCCTGAGATGCGGGCCCGTTGCCCTCCAGAACCCGGCTATCCGTGCACCCCTCCGCGGGGTAATCCTAGTACAGAATAGTAAAATATACATACACCGGGTACATCGACCGCAACCAGGTCGTGCCCCAAAAGAATAATACAAACAGGCAGTGACGGCAGTCCACATGTCGGACGCTCGCCCCGCAATATCAAATGTACATAATACAACAAAACAGTACTAGCATTGCATCCAGGCTATCCCCACGACCGATCCGCAACATCACAGCATAAACATAGAACATCAACGTGAAAAGTCACGTTCGCAAATCCGTCTAACCGGGCTATAGCAGTTAGACCGGATTTACCGATCGAGTGACATTCACGGTCGCAGATATAATGTAAATACTGTGAAAAATGTGTTTAAAATTTTCCGATTGACCAAAAATTAACAAGTGGGCCCCCAATCAAAACTGTAGCAGTCACAGAAAACCTGGGCCCAAATTTAATATTCCAAAACCCCTAATTTCATCTCATAAAACAACTGAAGAAAAACGACAAAGTGGGCCCACCATATTGCGGCGGAAGGGCGGCAGAAAGTGGGTTAGTGCCGCGCTTCCGCGCTCGAGGTCAGGGCTCACTGTATCGTTTTTTCCCAGTGTTCTTAGAACACCCTGCACATCATTCTGAGACCACCTGAAAAAATTTTAGACTCCAAAAAATTTCGACAGAAACTGATGTGCAATAAAAATACGGTTTTTGGAAATTTCGGTCGATCGGAAACGCAAACACATCAAACGAAGCTAGGTTTAGGTTAATGGCGTGGCTCTGATACCATGTTGCGCCACGGCAGCGCCCCGGCCGTCTTACTCGAGGCCAAATTGCGGAATCAAAATTTTTCCTTACTCGGAAACCGGCGCTACCGCGGACAAAGAAAACCCGGATCGTTTACCATTAACCTACGCTAGCTAACTAGAGATGGGGTGAGAAGTATACCTAGAGATCCGAGTCCTCCGGTCTTCTCATCAACGCCCCGATCTCCCGCGGAAAGTGTAGTCTCCAAATCGTCGCCTCCTCGCCGGAAAGGGCACCACATCGCCTTTGTCTTTTACGGGCTCCCGCCTCAATACCGAGGCAACTCGAGCATGAAGCCGGCAACTCGACATGCTCAAGATATGCTGTAGGAAGTGAAGTGTAGAATCATAGTCTCCTTTGGGGTTTGTTGTTGCCATGATGGAGGATTGGGGTTAGGAAAAATGGTGCTTGCATTTTTCCGAAACAAGAAGAAGAAGGAGATGAAGAATTCCTTCCATAACAAAGATGAACTCTCTCTTTCTTTTTCTTCCTCTCTTTCTTTTTCTTCTTCTCTCTTTTCTCATAACCATGAAAGACTTTTTTTTTCATCAAGTGAGAATAAAGGGTGGAGGAAAAACAATATGAAGCTAGAAGGGAGGTGAGTGTAGGAGCACAAGGAGGTGACCATATCCAAGGTCAAAGAAAACATCAACCATGCTTAAAACACTATGCACTCCATAACCTTTCACTTCTCAATTAAATCAAGTGATGGATGAAAGAAATGAAATCTATCATAATCAAACTTTATGCAAGAAACCCCCCCACAAAGTGTAATTTGCAAAACTGCAAATTACCCCCTCCATCAGAAAAGTCCGGCCGGGAAAGAACAAAGGAAAACCGGCCGGATCGGAATGCAAACTGGCAACCCCAGAAAACTGGTCCCGTAATAAATTACAGGAAAACCCCGACACTGTGCATACACACCCGCATCTGTATTCCGACCGGATACAAATGCAATGAGACAAAATCTACACTGTACTAGACTAGGACCGGCTTAAGCCAAAGCCGGCTAGTAAAATCCGTTCGATCCTGATCCGTGCAATACCGCACGTATCTGATCGAGCCCTGCCATATATCCATAAGGCTACTAGTACAAAACTGTCCGATCCTGATCCGTGCAATACCGCACGCATCTGATCGGACCTTGCCATATCTCCATACGGCCTCTACAGCGTTTCGCCCGAAAGCTGAGTAACTGAAAGTGTGGTGGACTCTAAAGACTCGTCAATACTATGGCTGTGGATTTAACCACTAGCACGTCAGAGGTATAAGCCAATACGTGACGAGCCACCAGCTATTGACCAAAAGGGACGTCGATGAGGAAGCTCACCCCGACACCCAACTGAGCCTGTCAGTGACAATATCCGTACAGTCCGGTCCGTTCGTCTATGAGTATCGCATGGCGGGCCTAGGGGGTTGGTAAAAGTCAGACCCCCAAAGGCGGTACAAGTCGTGTCGGAGCGTAGCCCAGAACGCCCTGAGATACTACTGGAATACCTACCAGTAAATCTCCTGCCTCGGCCGAGGGCTTTGCGTAATGGCTCTCCTAGACACAGCGCGACCTCACCCCCAATACCGGGAGAGACGAACCCCTGAAGATCCGCTCACTGCCTCCATGTGGCTCGGGACTGTACCCAACTAAAACCTGTTTGCACGACTCCTTTGAGCCGTGGTAGGGTAGTAATCAAAGCACAGTGGGAACTCACACGAGACAAATGACGATCCTCAGGTCGATGAACTAACCTGTACACATGTCACCAGGGAACTGCTATCTGACGTCAGGTATAAGACCAACTAGCAGGTTCCCGGCGAGTCCTGTCCGGTGTACTCATAACCCAATGAGCACCTGTATACATCTTAGGTGAACCAACTGACACCAGTGGCTTGTGAGACCGGCCACCGCCCCTCGTCGGGGTCTCGACTGTATACACTAGTCTACTAATGGAGTATCGATACCCTGTCTCGAAACTCCTACGACTAGGGACGTTTTAAGGATGTGCTCATAGACCCCAGCTCCCACGTATATGATCGCCATCATACTGCTGGTCGTCAAGCAAGAATCCTAGGGGCTCTATCAACGTGTAATAGCGACATGTCAGGTCACCTAAAGCAGTACACGATGATAAAGATAAACCAGATAGCATACTATCATCTCGAGTAAGACTGTCTTCCTGGGATAGGTCCTCCCTCAATCATTGCAATCACGTGCCTGTGATCCAATAATTGACTCTGAGGGCACTATCTCCAACAGCATTACAACGAATGTGTGTCTAAAACCAGAGAACTCATAGGTAAGCCTGAATGAAGTAAGAGTACCAACCTCTTGTCTCGAAGGATACTGGAAAACATACATTTTCATGTATAAGTCCACAGAGTTCAATAACTCGAACTCCGTGTGTTGTAGGTTGAAAACTGCATTTTGGTTAAGAATGTTTTATACCGTTATTTAATGTACCTTACCTTATCCTCAACTGATATAAGTAAATGTTTAAAACACAATTTTCAAAATTTATATCTTACTTTATAAAATAAAAATACAGATATTTAATTTTAAAAATTGGTGAATATCAATGGTTATTCGAAACCAAATATTTGCCGTTAGGCAAAACTAGGCGATTTAATCCAATATCACAAATTGCAACGAATTCCGATATTAATTATCAAATCGCCCATTTCCCAATATTCTACTCCTACTCAGTATCTGTAACGCTGTACGGATGTGAGATCCAAATCCGGTAAATACATATCCTGGAGTCAGAATTAATTTTGAAAAACAGTTCTTATTTACAAATACACAGAAAAACTGAAACATTAATGTTTCAAGGGGTAGCAGGGTATTCCTGGTAATTCTCTTCCATTATCCAGATTCATCACAGTAGTCGTAATTTCCTTTGCCTTCACTTCAGTCCCTTTATATGTCTCTACATCTCACCTTTTGTACACTGCACTTAGGTTAATTGGTTTTCTATTTTTCCTACCTTTCAGCACCATCCTAAGGTTCGGAAGAAGACTATCTAATAAACGTAATAGGTGTACTCTCCTAATACAAGACGCTCTCGCAATCTGAGAGAAGGTAAAGGGAAGAGACAACCGAATAGTCCTATACTATTTCTCCAGAACCAGTCGCTATCCTCGACTGAAATAATTTCTCGGAGTTCGTATGTAACTATACGATGGCCATTCCAATCAATATGGATCATCGTAGTGATATAGAGTATTCTGGAGAAAAGCAAAAGGAAAGTAGGAGTAGCAGGGATATATGCGATTTTGTCTTGAATCATGACAATCCAAAACCAATGTGTGTAAGATGGTTTGGTTAACTTGGTTCATGAGCTTAAGGTAAGTCATGGGTCGATGTAACCAGAGAGAGAAATGAAACACTCAGCGTGCACTCTATCAAAATTAGATTGGTTATCATTTTATCTAATCTGGATGGCTCTTCCTTAAATTCTCCTTCAAATCCTAAAAAAAAAGAACTTAGTTCTTTCTCTGGTGGAAGATCTGTAAAGCGCACATCTCCCCATAGGTTGAGAATTTAATTCTCATCGGGTTGAGATCCTGCCATGCAGATCTAAAACATAGAGGAGGAATTGAGTTTTGAGAATTTAATTCTCATAGAGTATAGGAATTTAATTCCTTCAAGATAAAATTAGGGTTTAACCCTATATGAGAATTCAATTCTCCAAAATTATAGGAATTTAATTCCTTCAAGATGGACAGAACTAGGGTGTAACCCTAATTGAGAATTTGATTCTCTTAAGCTCACAGGAATTTAATTCCCCTTAAAATAAAATTAGGGTTTTACCCTATGACAGAACTTGATTCCTTACATGTATGAGGGTTTAATTCCTACAGAAGGAAAGTTAGGGTTTAACCCTATCTAAGAATATAATTCTTCAAAAGAAAATAGGAATTTAAATCCTCTAAAGTTATTGCTAGGGTTTAACCCTATGAAGAATTTAATTCTTAAAAATGATAAACATATCTTCAAACAGGCAAAGAACCAGGGTCACGTGTTCCCACGTGACCCCTGTAAAGACCCACAGAAATAAGGAGGAAAAAGCTCCGAAACAATGCCTCACGTGCTCCACGTGACTCTCGGAACACGGATAGAAAAAATAAAAAGAAATAAAAGTCTTGGGCGCTCTCACGTGTTCCCACGTGACCCCTTGGCTGGTGCTCTAATAATCAGCGCACTCCTCCTCCTCACGTGTCAGCGCGTGATGCTCCAAAGAAGATATAAAAAATGTTTAATACTTAATTGCAGAACGAGGTGAAAGGGGATCTGGTCCCACCTTTGGGCGCTCTCACATGTCCCCACGTGACCCCTCCTTTTACTTTAGTGTTTAATACTAATTCAAGAGCCTTCTTTCCAGTGTTTAACACTGTTGTTTCCTAGTGTTTAAACACTAATTTGAGAGCTTTATTTCTAGTGTTTAACACTACCGCTCTCTAGTGTTTAACACTACTTTCAGCCAAATTGGCTAAATTTTCCACAGGCAAAGTCCCCCCTCCAAATGAATCCCAAAATTGAGGAAATCAAAGATGAAAATGTTTAGCATTGCTGAATAATATGGGCTTGAACCCAGACAAATGTTTAACGGTACAACAAAGAACCCACATTTCTAATCTAATTGGACTTAGCCCAAGTTGGCCATAAGTCCTCAATTTAGACTTTACTGAGCCAATGGGCTCACAATATAATTAATTGGTCTTGGTTCCAAAATTGGGCTACCGATCATTTAATCTATCTTGGTTCAAGGGTACATCTCTTCACTCCTTTGATATTTGTCGTTGTAATTCCTCAACGTTTTCAAAGAGATGACTGGTCCCAACAACCATACATTTCACGGACTGTGGGGTCCTTAAACTTATGGACTATGACGTCCTTAACCTTGACCGGGATGTCTTAAAACTAACGATGGACTATGATGTCCTTAACCTTGAACGGGATGTCTTAAAACTAACAACGGACTGTGGGGTCCTTAAACTCATGAACTATGACGTCTTTAACCTTGACCGGAATGTCTTAAAACTAACAACGGACTATGACGTCCTTAACCTTGACCGTGATGTCTTAAAACTAACACCGGACTGTGAGGTCTTTAAGCTCACGGACTATAATGTCCTTAACCTTGACCGCAATGTCTTAAAACTAACATTGGACCGCAATGTCCTTAAACTACATATCGACCGCAATGTCACTAAACTAAACAATAGAGCCGCCCAATTGCTCTCTTGTCGGATCTAAATGATCCCGTTAAGTCGATCTTAGTCTAAAATGAGACTAACGTATCCTTAACAAACGTTTAAGTTGATCTTAGTCTCAAATGAGGCTAACGTATCCTTAAACCCAAACCACCAAACCCAAATCTAAGATAATACGGATTTGGACTAGTCCACGCCCTACGGGCGACAACATAACTTAGTCTCCGTATACAATCCACGAGCAACCAAACACAAAACAAACACCCATGACACGAAGTGACCATCTGGAGAAGGAGAAAGTTGTTACCGTGATGCGGTAGTGTAATTAACTACAGGGGCTTGCGCTTGCAGGGAAGAGCGTCCCCACAATCAAAAACCCCTCAAGCGAGGGGGAATCTGACAAAGTCTGCTACATCGGACGCATCCGTTTAAACCTTCGATATACGGTGCCATAAATCAACTTGGCATTTTTGGAGAGGTGGATGGATAGCACCAATTAGCATCTGCCCCGAATCTCAGGCAAGGCGTCTCTTCGTCGCGCCGTCTTTCGGAGGGGAATAGGGATCATTTACACCTTACAAGTTCGCTAACCGTTTACACACGGACCCAATTAATAATCTCGTTTCCGCAAAGGCGTAACCTCGTTAACATTTTTTAGACACCTAATAGGTTAGTTAATTGTGAAGTGAAAATCTACCGAGGAGTAATACATACTCATCAGTGGGGATCGAGACCCAACTATTATTGTATGACAATCTTGACGTATGCTGACCAAAATTACCACACTGTAGAAGGTATGTGCAAACATGGAAAGTTTCCCTTATATTTGAAACTCCCGATATGGTTTTTGCCCCTAGCGGATTATGACCTTCACAAGGTCAATAAATCATAAGTCGCTATTCAAGTTCAACCCGTCATTATTCTGGATTAATCTAAACCCACCCACACAAGCCCTTGACAAGGTCAACAAGGCCGCACGACTGTCCTAGATAATCACATCACCGTGCAACAGAAAAGCGCTACCAAGCTACCGAAAACTACGCCATGACAAGGTTAACAATCGTAGCACGGATACTAAGCAATACTAATCTGAAATGACGGAGGACTACGACTGGTTTTTGGCGAAAAACATTTAACGTAGTGAACTTGATATAGTGAACTTGGAGCGGTTTAGGCTCCGCTTTTAAAACTAGTAACATAAACTTTTGCTTAAGAGAGAACTCCCCATGAAGGTATCAAGGCTTTTTCCTCATAGAATGAGGTGCAAGATATTCCTAACCGAATACCTCTATGCAAAGTAAAAGAATATGACTAAGGTTTTGAATAAAACCGAGTAGTTTTGAAAATTGGTTCCTACAACATCAATTAGGTTTGTTTTCCTTGCATTAAACATATAATGCGATCCCATCATTATAAGTTTCTAAGCCACACAAGAAACAACCAAAATAGCATGCTTTTATATGCCATCCGCATTCGCCACGGGGTCCTGGGTCTTCACCGTAAGCTTACTTCATTTACGACAGGGCTAGAGCGGATGCAAAACATATAGAAGCATCTACAAGTATATATATATATATATATATCAATATCACAGGTAGATAACAGTCATCATATGCAGATAATAATCATCATAGGCATGCGAAAAACAAAATGGAATAGCAGATAAACTAGGGGGCCCACGCATCATTTGCGTCATAAATAAGACGAAACGTTCCTCGGTCGTGTGGATAGCCCATACAAAGTCGATCCTAGACCCTTACGAGTGCGGCAAGCCAACTGCCAATTCTAGAAATTAGGCAACTTGCCCTCAATGAAATTAGTCGGTCACCCGTCGCTTTCTAGAATCCGGTAACTTGTGCACTTCTCCATGGGTCGATCCTATAACCCCTACAAGTGCGGCGAGTAACCCGCCAATTCTAGAGCGAGACAGCTCGGTCTCAACTCCATGAGATGGCCACCTACTGCGCTCTACAACCCAGCTACTCGAGCTCTTCTCCTGGGTTAATCCTAGTACAAAAAAGAAATATATACAATGGTGAGAATGCCGCATCCTGGTCATTCCCGAATAAAAAAATATACATAATACGGAAACGACGACCACAAGTTGGAGCTCGTCCGAAACAAATTAATACAACAATGTAAATCAAAACTGTACAAGCATTCGCACGAGGGGCTATCCGACACGACAATCTGACTAAAGCATAAACGAGATATATATCCACAGAAACAAGTAACACAAGCAAATGTGCAATCCTGTCTAAATGAACATATAGCAATTAGACGACATTTAACAATGCACATACACAGATACGAAAACCCATGACCATAGAATTCATCACTCGCGAATGTTGAGATCTGGCGCCCAAGCCACGGAGGCCGCAAGCGAGGCGGAAACGAAAACAAAAACTTTTTGCGGGTACCGGACGCGCACACCTGAGGATTTGATCCAAACACCCTAAACTAGAAATCTAAAACATGCAAGGTTTAAGAAATACAATCTTTGTCGCGTGTCCACCCAATTGTGGAAGACCCCTCTAAGCTCGTAGCCGCCGGGATCGCGCTTGAGATCGACCACCCTTTGCCGAAGAAGATCCACCCGAGGGAATGCGGAGGAGGCTTGTCTACCGCCGAAAACCGGGAAGACAAACGTCTTTCCTGAATTTAGGGGCAGATGCTATTTGGTTTTATCCGTCCACCTCTCCGAAGATGCCAAGTTGATTTATGGCACCCTGTATCGGAGGTTTAGACGGATGCGGCCGTTGTAGCAGACTTCATCAGATTCCCCCTCATTGTGAGGGGTTTTTGATTGTGGGGACGCTCTTCCCTGCAGGCGTAAGCCCTTGCAGTTAATTATTTTACCGCATCGCGGTAACCGCTTTCTCCTGCTCCAGAAGGTCACTTCGTATCGTTTGTGTGTTTGTTTTATTTTTGGTTGCCCATGGATTGTATACGGAGACTAATTTATGTTGTCGCCCGTAGGGCGTAGATTAGTCCAAATCTGTTTTTTCTTAGATTTTGGTTTGGCTTTGTTTAAGGACTGTTAGTCTTGTTTTAGACTAAGGTCAACTCAAACGTTTGTTGAGGATACAATAGTATAATTTTAGACTAAGATCTACTCAACTGGATTTTGGTATCATTTAGATCCAACGAAAGAGTGTTTGGACTCTATCGTTTTAGTTTACGGACATTGCGGTCCATTGGGTTAAAGGACATCGTAGTACGTGAGTTTAAGGACCTCATAGTCCGTAAGGTTTAAAGACATCGTTGTCTGTATAGTTTAAAGACATCGTGGTCTGGTTTAAAGATATCGTAGTCTGTAAAGATTAAAGACATCGTAGTCTGTAAGGTTTTGGTTTAACCATTTGGGGATGCACCAAAAGTTATTGGTTATTAGGACCCTCTATCTATCTGAAGACGTTGAAGAATTACAACGACATGTATCAGAGAAATGAAGAGATGTACCCTTGAAGCAATATTGGTTGAGAGATCTATAGTCAGGTTTGGGACTAAGACCAATTAAAAAGATTGTGAGCACATGGGCTCAGTTAATCTGAATTAGAGACTTGTGGCCAACTTGGGCTCAGCCCACTCAGTTTTGAATAAAATGTTGAACATTTATTTAGGCTCAGTCCCTTTTTATTCAACAATGCTGAGCATTGATTTGGGTTCTGACACCCTTTTTTCTTTTTGTCTTTTGCTGAGTGTTGAACACTCTTTATGGTGCTGGGGCTCTATTTACATAACGCTTTGTACTTCCTCAGCACCCACGTGAGGAGCACGTGGAGCGTTTGGCGCTGAGCGCCAGACTTTGAGCGCTAAAGTGCTTCTTAGAAAATAGCGCTCACGTGAGAACCACGTGGCGCGCTAGGCGCTGAGCGCCAAAGTTAGAGCGCTAAGGCGCTTCTTATAAAATATCGCCCACGTGAGTAGCACGTGGCGTGCTTGGCGCTGAGCGCCAGACATGGAGCGCTAAGGCACTGCTTATAAAATAGCGCCCACGCGAGGAGCACGTGGCGCGCTTGGCGCTGAGCGCCAGACTTGGAGCGCTAAAGCGCTTCTTTGGCAGCTCTGAACAGTTCTGTGCTCTGAGGATTAAGTTCTCGTTTATAAGAGACTTTGTCTCACGGATCTAAGTTCTTCTTTATGAAGAGATACTATGATCTCTTTTTTTTCTTTATGGAAGACTTTCTCTCATGGATCTAAGAACTAAGTTCTTCTTTTTATGAAGAAAGACTTTGTCTCATGGATCTAAGAACTAAGTTCTTCTTTTTATGAAGAGATGCTTTGATCTCTTCTGTTTTTGTGAAACACTTGGTCTTATAGATCTGTGATCTAGAAAAAGAACTATGTTCTTCTGATGTGAGAGTTAAACTCTCAAATATGGAGTAGATGTTATGATCTCTCCTCTTTTTGTTTACCTTGGAGAAGGTTCTTCTTATTAGAGCTTATCCTTCTCTTTTTCTTTTCTGAGAACTTGAAACATATAGAGAGGTTTCTCCCTTTTTTTTGTTTTGTTTGAAGTTTATGAGGGGGGGAGGGGTTCTTCTGTACAAGACTTGAAGTCTTGGGTCCTTTATATAGGGGAGGCTGATTTGTTGAATCAGTTAAGGAAATCTCTCATTGAGAGATTTCTAATTGATTTGGGGGTGTTTCCCACCATTAGATCTTTGATCCAAGGGCTTCTGTTTTACAGAAGGCATTTTTCTTGTTATTAACATGATTGGAAAATGTTTTCCCATACAGAGAGTATTCTGTATCTTGGTGATTTTTAATCACCTTTGGATCTTTGATCCAACGGTGCTCTGATTTACGGAGCACAATCTTTCTTGTTTGGAAAGATTTGTGGATTATTTCCTCAACAGAATTTTATTCTGATAATTTGATGATTTATCATCTTCGTTGGATCTTTGATCCAATGGTGGAGAACATTTAGTTCTAGCGCTGGCGCTCCCGTGCTTTGCACGTGAGGCGCTGCTTCAGAGTTTTTGACTCCCAGCGCTGGCGCACTTGGCGCGAGCGCTCTCGTACATTGCACGTGAGGCGCTGCCTCAGAGTCTTTGACTCTTAGCGCTGGCGCTCTGGACGCAAGCGCTCTCATGCTTTACACGTGAGGCGCTGCCTCAGTTCAAATTTCAAATTTTGAAATTTTGAATAGAGCTTTGCGCTCTGATTGGGGGAAACAAATGCCCCCACCGTAGCGCTTACGTGGCTCACACGTGAGTGCAGCGGTGGCAGCCTTTCCACCGTTGGATTGTCTTGTAATTGTTAGTTGTATGTATGCCCTAGAGGCCAGTATTGTACAGATGATGTATAATGTATTGGATGCATGGACATATATAGAGATGACTTTCTTGCTCGATATGATACTATGCTATCTGGTTACTCTTTATCTTAACATGTATACTAGTCTCTTTAAACTGTCTTGTAGTTACATGTTGGTAAAGCCCTTAGGATGTGTACTTGACTACCTGGACTATGATGCGGATCATACTAGTGGGGACATGGTAGTCTATAGGTACATCCTTCAAGGTCCCTAGTCGTGGGTGTATCGAGACGGGGCATCGATATACCAGTGTAGACTAGCGTATACGCTTCTCGACCTATGAGATGGGCGATGGATGATCCCATATCCATTGGTGTTTGACATCAGAGATGGTATACGGGTGCTCAGTGGAGACTGGGTACACTGGACGGACTCGCCGAGAGCTCCCAGATGGTATTATACCTCACGTCAGATGGCAGTTCTCAGGTGACACTTGTGCAGGTTAGTCTGTAGACCCGAGATCGTCATAGAGTCTTGTGTGATTCCCACTGTGCTTTGATCTCCACCTTACCACGTCCATGAGGGCGTGCAAAACGGTGGTCTTTGGTTACAGTCCCGAGTCACATGGAGGCAATGAGCGATAGGAGGGGTTTCGTCTCTCCCGGTATTGGGGGTTGATGTTGCGCTGTGCTCGATTGGCCGTAACAGGGAAGTCCCTGGCCAGGGCTGATCAGAGATTTGCTGGTAAGTGTTACCAGTAGTTTCTCGACCCGTTATGAGCCTCACATCGGCACGACTTATCGGTTATTGGGGTCTGACGTTTACCATCCCTAGACTTGATATGCGACATATCAGACGAACAGACCGGACTGTACGGTAAGTGTTGCTGGTTGGATTCACAGGAGTGTGAGCGGGCTAGCTCGTCGATCTTCTGATCACTCAATACCCGGGTGGCCGTTACGTTTAGCAGACCGCTTGCGGCTTGTGGGTGCTTGATATGATCATCACCTGCTACCGGTGTATTGACAAGTCTTTAGAGTCCTACACAGAGGTTTCCTGGCTCAAGCGAAACGAAATAGGAGCGCATATGAGATATGTGCGGGACCGAGAATAATGCGTGTATGTGATACCGTATTTCATTCTCGCGATGAATGTTTCGATTGGTTGTATGCGATATAACCTAGTTATCGAATCAAAGATTGATTCGATAAGTCGATTCATTTGATACTAGTCGGTTATGTGCGACATGACCGGATCATTGAATCAAGTGTTGATTTAATGATTTAATGTACAATTATATATTTGATATATTACTTTGCATTAACTAGTATTGGTTCATTTTAAAAGGATTTTCTCACTTGAAGTGCACATTGTATATGTGATATATTTTGTGTGCACTTGATTGTATCATGTTTGATGATGCATACTTACTTGGCTTTGTGCAAAGAATTAAACCATGGTCATGATAATGGTTAGGGTTTTGAGTTATTCACTTATTTATTTATCCATTCTTTTATGAGAAATAGATAAAAGAAAAACAAAATGGTTTCTTTCTTTCATGAAGCTTGTTGAAGCTTCATGAAGCTTTGACTAAAGTGACCATTTTGTCTTCATCCTTAACCCTAACCATTCCTACTAACCATGGTCTATTCTATACACCTAACCAAGGTTAGATGATTATAAGTATTCATTTTATTATTCTTTTCAAATATAACTTATCATATTCTTTCTCCTTCTTCATCATCTTCATCAAGAAGTAAAGCTAGCCTTCATCAATGGCATCTTGAGTAAATGAGTGAGAAATCCAATTCTAAAGTGAACCCACCTCCTATTTCTTCATCCTCTACCTCTTGCCAAGTAGTATAGGGTGTTTTCTTCACAAGTTTCTCGACTTGGTGAAGTTGGAGCTTGATCTTGTGTAACCTCGACGTAGATCATCTTCGGCATCGTAACCGACGACTAGTCCGCTCATTTCTCCGATGAAGCCGATGCTAGAGTCCGAGAAACGACTTGGACAGCGAGAGGACGTCTATATGGAGCTAAGGAAGTGGAGAACCGGATCTACAAAGGTTGTATCTTCTCACTTTTAGTTAAGTCGTTAACTAGTTTTTTGTTTCGCCTAAAATTCTAGTCGACAATCCGTATTAGGGTTTCTCGGCACTTGTAAAATTTGAAATTGGCATGGTTGATGCCTTGTGAGACTTCATTAGCGTGCCTAGGAACCCTACACTGGTATCAGAGCCTAGCTAGAGCCTTAGGCGAAGTGTAGACGACGTTTGAAACCCGATCGAACCGAAACCCTAAAAACCAAATTGCTCTCTGGACTTTTTCCAAAAACTGGGTTTTTTCTAGATTAAAAATTCTTAAAAAATTCATCAGGGAATTATAAGAATTACGGTGCAAAATTTGACCAATGATACAACAAACCTGCGGCGGAACCGCGGCAGAAGCCTAGCTTCTGCGGCGGTTCCGCGGCCCTCTGATGACGTCAGCCCTCAACATTTGCACTGTAATTTCTCTTTTACAGTGCTGAGTTTTATGGGAATTTTTAATATTTATTCAAGAGTTGAATTTTCTGGGGTTGTTTTGGGGATTCGATGATTCGATCGGATTATCAGATTTTGTCTATGTGGATTCCGGATAATTTTTGAATATGTTAAAAAGTTCGACCGGATATAAATACCCAACTTTTTCCCTGCCGGAAAATTTCCAAGTGTTGGATTTTTCTGTAGTTTAAGGACGTTCTGAGTAGTGCAAGTAAAGCGATGGTCCCTCTAGAAGACATCAAACCTTAACTCGATTATGTGACCGTCTTGAACTGCCCTTTGAACCTTCGGGTTTGGGGCAGTACGGCGTGACACATGTGAGGCGTTGGCTTGACCCTTCTACGGCTGGACCGTTGGTACTGAGGCATGAAGTGAATGTCTTTGAACTTATTTCATGTGTTGAACGGTTTCGGGAAAACTTGGGTGTTCGAATGTTCGATCGAAAAGTTTGATATTTTCTATTTATCCGGAATGGGATACAATAATTGGAATTCACAAACAGTTATGAGATAACTGGATGAATGTTATAAATCTAGCGGTTTAGTCTCACTTGATATTGAAAAGAGTTTTCGATAATGGGACTAAAATGCGGGGTTTATAATTGTTAGGCATATGATGTCTAAGTATTTCATTTGATTAGGCATGCGATGTCTAAAGAGGTTGCGGATTCCAACTATTGTAGTTTTACACTTTCTTTTCTGTGACCGTAAGTGTAATATGTGATATCGCCGGTTTCGTTGCTATATGTCAACGAAAATTGGGATGCGCATATTTACTTATGTTGATGACATGTGATGTTATGTGTTTCTGGATATGTTATATTGGATCGTCGTGTTTGAATAGCCGGGGGTTTTTATGTGAGATGAGTGTTTTTCATTTTCATTCATGTAAAAACTTGTATGTAATATTCTTTTATTGGGGCACTTCCAGGTTGCGGAAGATGTCACCGTTTGTATATTATTTACTTTTCTGCACTAGGATAGACCCAAGGAGGGGAGCATAAGTAACCGGGTTCTAGGGTCCAGTGGGAGACCATCTCGAGGAGTCGAGTCCGGGTCTCCTAACCCTAGAATTGGGAGGGTTGCTTGCCGCTCTCGTAGGGGTCTAGGGGTGTAGAATTGGCTATTCATCACGACCGTGGAATCCGTGTTTTATACTGGCTCGTATTGAAAACACGGACGTCCTAGTATATCCAATGTTTCATATGTTTCTTCTGCTGCGATATCTGTGATGTGATCATGTGATGTTCTGTGATAAATACAGTATATAGTATATATAATATATTATATAGACGTTACTTATGTTTTGCACCCGCACTAGCCCTGCCCTGCTCTGTCGTTAGTTACCTAACCTAACGGTGCACGAGGGGACATCCAGGCGAATGCGGATGGCATAAGTGTACGTCGTATTTATTTGTGATGTTTAGGTGACTTAAATGATGGGACTTCATTAATATGATTAATGAAAGAAAAGAAACCTAGGATGTTGTAGAATCAAATTTTAAACAAAACAGGTAGCTACAGTTCTTGCTTTGCATAGCGGTATATATGATATACCCTGCACCTTATTCGATGAGGAAAGGGCCGAGATCCCTTCACCGGGAGTGACCCTTTTAGAAATAACTGGTAGATGCTACACACTCGGTTTGACTCTTGATTGCTTCTATAGTTTCTGCTTTGCACAGTGATATATATGATATATCCTGCACCTCATTCGACGAGGAAAGGGCCGACGATCCCTTCTCTGGGAGTGACCCCTTTAGCAAAACTAGAAAAGTCTCAAAATCACTCCATTTCAAAACTTCATTTGATTCTACAACGATATCAAGTTCATTACGCAATAGGTTTTCAGAAAAACCTGTCGTAGCCCTCCGTCATTTCAGATAAGTTGCATATAGTATTCGTGCTACATTTGTTGGCTTTCGTCAAGGTGTAGTGTGCGGTAGCTATGTGCTGCTTATCTGCTGCATATGATGCGACTGGATTAGGGTAGTCATACGGCTTGGTTGGCTTTCGTCAAGGGTCGTGCGGGTGGATTTAATTCAGTCAAAAAATGTACGGGTTGAACTTGACTAGCGGGCTGTAGTTTGTTGGATTTCGTCAAGGTCATAGCACGCTAGGGGCAAAAGCATTATCGGGAGTTTCAAGTGTTGAAATTTGCAATGAGATTGCATACCTTCTATGAGATAGTTGGATCCCGATACCCACTGTGAGTAAGAGTTACTCCTGGGAGAGTTTTACACATTGCAATTAGCTGATCAAGTAGGTGTCTAGAAAGGTGTCAACGGGGTTACGCCTCTGGGAAAACGAGGTTTACATTAATTAGGTTCGTGCGAAAGCACGGGGGACCTCCCTCAAAGTACCGACACTGGCCTGGCTGAAAGATTGGCGAACTTGTAGTGTGTAATTAATCCCAGCTAGTCATTCCTTTTAGGGTTTGAAGGAAGATTTGATAAAAACCAGTGGGAGCCATCCTGATTAGATAAGATAATAACCAATCTGATCTTGCACGAGCATACGCTAAAGTGTTTTCTTCTCTCTCTCTCCAGGTAGCGACCATGTCATGACCTAATCAAGATAATAATATGGATGTATTGACCGAACCCGCATGTTATACTGTGCTGGGGAACGTTGGTTCCGTTCTTTCCTATAAGAGTTATAGGACTGAACAGGATATAGGGGAATACCAGGATTCCCATGCCACCCGATTGAAGAAAGTTCATGTTGATGCATTTTCTTCGGGTGTGTTCGTTACAGAGAACTGTTTCTCCATTTGCTCTACGTCCTGGATATTAGATACCGTGTCAGGATCCCATATATGTAATCAGTTACATGGGCTTAGGAAAGGTAGAGAACTTGGAGAAGGTGATAAAGACATTAGAGTTGGAAATGGTGCAATTGTTGCAGCTAAGACTGTCGGGGAATATCACCTTGTATTACCAACTGGTAATACATTGGTTCTGAACGAATGCTATTACATGCCGAACCTGATATGCAACATTATATCGGTTTCTTTGTTGAGTAAAGAGGGATATAATTTTGTATTACAGGATAATGTTATGAACATTTTCCGTAACCAAAAGTTGGTTGGATCAGGCACGTTGTGCAATGGCATTTATGTTCTAAATCAATCAACAGTTCTGAGCATAACAAACACACATAAGAGGAAGAGTTCAGAACTGAACGAATCCTTCTTGTGGCATTGTAGACTGGGTCACATCAATGCGACACGACTGGCTAAGTTGCATAAGGATGGATATTTGAAACCATTCGAATTTTCATCTTATGACACTTGCCAGTCATGTCTCAAAGGAAAGATGACCAAAACTCCGTTTACGGGACACGGAGAAAGAGTTACCGAACTCTTGGGACTGATACATAGTGATGTATGCGGTCCCATGTCTACACATGCCAGGGATGGTTCTTCGTACTTCATTACATTCGCTGACGATCTCTCAAGATACGGACATGTGTACTTGATAAGACACAAGTCTGAAGCTTTTGAGAAATTTAGAGAATATAAACAAGAAGTCGAAAACCAAACCGAAAAAAGTATTAAAATCCTTCGATCTGATCGAGGAGGTGAGTACTTGAGCAATGAATTCCTGAACTTCCTAAAAGAGAATGGGATTCTCTCTCAACTGACTCCTCCATATACACCACAGCACAACGGTGTATCAGAACGGAGGAACCGCACCCTATTAGATATGGTGCGCTCTATGATGAGCACAGCTGAGTTGCCTATTTCCTTCTGGGGGTATGCGCTTGTGACAGCCATACATCTATTGAATATGGTCTCCACCAAATCTGTGCCTACCACTCCATATGAGATATGGAAAGGGAAGAGACCATGTCTTAACTATGTTAAGATATGGGGTTGTCCAGCCTATGTCAAACAACAAAATCCGGACAAACTCGAGGCACGGTCTGTTTTATGCAAATTTATAGGATATCCCAAGAATTCACAAGGGTATATCTTCTACCATCCTGAGGAACAAAGAGTGTTTGTTTCTCGGCATGCCACCTTTTTAGAAAAGGAATTTCTTGAAAAAGAGATTTGTGGTCATGAGGTAGAACTGGAAGAAGTTCCAGCTACAGAAGCTACAACAGAAGATATGGTGGAACCAGAAGATTCAGTAGCTCCCAATGAACCTCAGCCTCTCCGCCGATCTAGTAGGGTTCCTCGCCAACCTGAGAGATACTACAGTTTTCTAATGGATGGTGGGAGCGAGGATTGCATCATGGAGGATGATGACCCAACTAGCTTCAAGTAGGCCATCACGAGTAGGGACTCAGTGAAATGGCTGGATGCTATGCGGTCCGAGATGGAATCCATGTACACCAACAAAGTATGGACTTTGGAAGTTGCTCCTGAAGGGGTAAAACCCATTGGGAGCAAATGGATCTTCAAGAAAAAACTTGGTATAGATGGGAAAGTGGAGACTTTCAAAACTAGACTTGTTGCAAAGGGTTTTCGTCAAAGACCAGGTGTGGACTATGACGAAACCTTTTTTCCAGTGGCTATGCTTAAATCCATCCGGATCATGTTTGCCATCGCTGCATATCATGATTATGAAATCTGGCAAATGGATGTTAAGACCGCCTTTCTAAATGGTGATTTAGAAGAGTGCGTGTACATGACTCAGCCAGAGGGCTTCGTAGACAGTGGGAGCAGCGGGAAGGTGTGCAAGCTGCTTAAATCCATTTATGGATTAAAGCAAGCATCGCGGAGTTGGAACATCTGCTTTGACGTCGTTATCATAGAGTTTGATTTCTTCAAAAACCCAGATGAACCTTGTATTTACAAGAAGGTAGCAGAGAGTAAGGTTGTCTTCCTCGTATTGTACGTAGACGACATACTCTTGATAGGAAATGATATTCCTATGCTGCAATCGGTCAAGCTCTTCTTATCACAAAGATTCTCGATGAAAGATCTTGGTGATGCCTCCTGCATATTGGGAATTAGGATCTATAGAGATAGATCCAAACGGATATTGGGATTGTCCCAATCTAGGTACATTGACACCATACTAAAGAGGTTTAGTATGGAAGAATCCAAGCGTGGGAACTTGCCCACGATCTCTGGAGTCACTCTCTCCAAAGAGATGCCTCCCAAGACTGATTTGGAGAGAGCTCGCATGCAAGGGATACCCTATGCTTCGGCTGTAGGCTCTATCATGTACTCGATGCTATGTACCAGACCCGATGTAGCATACTCACTAAGTGTAGTGAGCAGGTATCAACCTGATCCTGGAGAGAGTCACTGGACAGCTGTGAAGAGCATTCACAAGTACTTGCGAAGGACTAAAGAGATGCTCTTGGTGTATGGTAATGGAGAACTCCAAGTGGAGTCCTTTACCGATTCGAGCTTCCAGAGTGATAAGGACGACTCTAAGTCGCAGTCGGGATTTGGCTTTACCCTTTACGGAGGGGCGGTTAGCTGGAAGAGTTCCAAGCAGGAAACCGTGGCAGACTCGACGATGGAGGCTGAATACATCGCTGCCAACGATGCTGCCAAAGAGGCTGTCTGGATCAAGAAGTTCATTACTGAACTTGGAGTGGTTCAATCCATTGAGCATCCAATACCTTTGTATTGCGATAACAATGGAGCAGTGGCTTTGGCCAAGGAACCTAGGTCCCATCAGCGATCCAGGCATATTCTGAGGTGGTATCACCTGATCCGGGAGATAGTTGATCGCCGGGAGATCGAGGTCAGGAGGGTTGACACGAAGAACAACACGGCGGATCTACTCACGAAGGCCATTCCCCAGATACAGTTTGAGAGACTCTTCGGGATGCTCGGTATGCGATACTACAGCAGCTGGCCCTAATGCAAGTGGGAGATTGTTAGTTGTATGTATGCCCTAGAGGCCAGTATTGTACAGATGATGTATATTGTATTGGATGCTTGGACATATATAGAGATGACTTTCTTTCTCGATATGATAGTATGCTATCTGGTTACTCTTTATCTTAACATGTATACTAGTCTCTTTAAACTGTCTTGAAGTTACATGTTGGTAAAGCCCTTAGGATGTGTACTTGACTACCTGGACTATGATGCGGATCATACTAGTGGGGACATGGTAGTCTATAGGTACATCCTTCAAGGTCCCTAGTCGTGGGTGTATCGAGACGGGGCATCGATATACCAGTGTAGACTAGCGTATACGCTTCTCGACCCATGAGATGGGCGATGGATGATCCCATATCCATTGGTGTTTGACATCAGAGATGGTATTGTTGGAGATAGTGCCCTCAGAGTCAATTATTAGGTCACAGGTACGTGATTGTAATGATTGAGGGAGGACCTATCCCGGTAGGACAGTCTTACTCGAGATGATAGTATGCTATCTGGTTTACCTTTATCATCGTGTACTGTTTTAGGTGACCTGACACGTCGCTATTACACGTTGATAGAGCCCCTAGGATTCTTGCTTGACCACCAGCAGTATGAGAGCGATCATATAAGTGGGAGCTGGGGTCTATAAGCTTATCCTTAAAAGGTCCCTAGTCGTGGGAGTTTCGAGACTGGGCATCGATACTCCATTAGTAGACTAGTGTATACAGTCGAGACCCCGACGAGGGGCGGTGGCCGGTCTCACAAGCCACTGGTGTCAGTTGGATCACCTAAGATGTATACAGGTGCTCATTGGGTTATGAGTACACCGGACAGGACTCGCCGGGAACATGCTAGTTGGTCATATACCAGACGTCAGATGGCAGTTCCCTGGTGACATGTGTGCAGGTTAGTTCATCGACCTGGGGATCGTCATTTGTCTCGTGTGAGTTCCCACTGTACTTTGATTACTACCCTACCACGGCTCAAAGGAGTCGTGCAAACAGGTTTTAGTTGGGTACAGTCCCGAGCCACATGGAGGCAGTGAGCGTATCTTCAGGGGTTCGTCTCTCCCGGTATTGGGGGTGAGGTCGTGCTGTGTCTAGGAGAGCCATTACACAAAGTCCTTGGCCAAGGCAAGGAGATTTACTGGTAGGTATTCCAGTAGTATCTCAGGGTGTTCTGGGTTACACTCCGACACGACTTGTACCGCTTTTGGGGGTCTGACTTTTACCAACCCCCTAGGCCCGCCATGCGATTCTCATAGACGAACGGACCGGACTGTACGGATATTGTCACTGACAGGCTCAGTAGGGTTGTCTGACTGGGTTCGCTCACAGACGTCCCTTTTAGTCAGTACCTGGTAGCCCGTTACGTATTGGCTTATACCTCTGACGTGCTAGTGGTTAAATCCACAACCAAGGTGTTGACGAGTCTTTAGAGTCCCCCACATTCAGTTACTCAGCTTTCGGGCGAAAAGTTGTAGAGGCCGTATGGAGATATGGCAAGGTCCGACCAAATACGTGCGGTATTGCACGGATCGGGATCGGACAGTTTGTACTATAGGCCGTATGGTTATATGGCAGGGTTCGATCAGATACGTGAGGTATTGCACGGATCAGGATCGAACAGATATTCCTAGCCGGCTTTGGTTTAAGCCGGATCCTAGTATAGTACAGTGTAGATTTTGTCTCATTGCATTTGTATTTCGGTCGGAATACAAATGCGGGTGTGTATGCACAGTATCGGGGTTTTCCTGTAATTTATTACGGGACCAGTTTTATGGAGTTGCCAGTTTGCTTTCCGTTTCGGCCAATTTCCATTGTTCCGTTCATTGGCCGAAGTTTGGTGGAGGAGGGCTTACTTGCATTGTTGCAAATAAGCATTTGTGGAGGGGGTCTTTGCATATTATCATGTCATGATACTTGTCCCATCCATTGACTTGACTTTTTGCTTCATGGTTGTGTCATGATGGCTTGACCCTTGTTTTGTGGTGATGGTTGCTTTGGAGTGTTATTTTCTTTGTGGTGATCATTTGTTTCTCCATCATTACTCTTTTTCCACCCACCCCCTTGTTTGTTCTCTCTCTCTCTCCAATCACACATGAAAGGGGGGGGCCGGCCATTCCTTGAATGAATGGGATTCATTTTTCTTTTAGTGGTGGAAAAATGTTACTCTCATTTTTGGTATGCTACATTTTCCCCACCTCTTTCCAAGCTCTCTTTTCCTCCACCAAAAGGCACCTCCATGAACCCCAAATGAGACACAATCCTCTACTACACATTCTACAGCAAACCTTGGGCACGTCGAGTAGCCGGCTTCGTGCCCGAGTTGCCTCGGCATTGAGGTGGGAGCCCGTAAACAAAGTAGGCGATGTGGTGCACTTCCGGCGACGAGGAGGAGACGGGACATTCCGCAGGAGATCGGGACGATGACGAGAAGACCGGAGGACTTGGATCGTCGGTATATCTCTAACCCATCTTCTAGTTAGCTTAGACTTGTTAATGGTTACGATCCGGGTGTTTAGTGCGCGGTGGTGCCGGTTTGCTAAGTCCGCAAAATTTAAGTATTCACCGTTTCCGCTTTTGGCCGTCGGATTGACTGCCGGGGCGCCGCCGTGCACTTACAGTGGTATCAGAGCCTCCCCATTAACTTAGTCTAGCTTTGTGTAATGTGTTTTTCAGTTCCGATCGATCGAAATGTCCGAAAACCCAAATACACCCACGACAGTTTCTGTTGAATTTTTTCAGTCTCCAAAAATTTTTCAGGTTGCATAAAAGTACTGTGCTCGAAGATCTAAGACCAGTGGAGAAATTCGAGACACTGATTCTCCCATCGGAGCGCGGAAGCGCGGCAAGTACCCACTTATTGCCGCTCTTCCGCCGCCGTAGTTATTGAACAGTGTGTGGAAATTTTCCAGTGGGCCTCTGGGGTTAAATTTGGGTTTCTGGAACATTAATTTTGGGCCCATATTTTCTGTAACTGCTACAGTATTGTTTTGGGGCCCACTTGTTAATTTTTGATCGATCGGATATTTTAAACACATTTTTCACAGTATTTACATTATATCTGCGACCGTGAATGTCACTTGATCGGTAAATCCGGTCTAACTGCTATAGCCCGGTTAGACGGATTTGCGAACGTGACTTTCACGTTGATGTTTTGTTTTTGCTGTGATGTTGCGGATCGGTCGTGGGGATAGCCTGGATGCAATGCTAGTACAGTTTTGTTGTATTATGTACATTTGATATTGCGGGGCGAGCGTCCGACATGTGGACTGCCGTCACTGCCTGTTTGTATTATTATTTTGGGGCACGACCTGGTTGCGGTCGATGTACCCGTTGTATGTATATTTTACTTTCTGTACTAGGATTGCCCCGCGGAGGGGTGCACGGATAGCCGGATTCTAGAGGGCAACAAGCCCGCATCTCATGGCATTGAGACGGAGGGGGCTTCACTCTGGGATTGGCGGGCTATTCACCGCACTCGTAGGGGGTACAGGTTGACCCAGGAGGGGTGCCCATGTTACCGGATTCCGTGAAGTGCTGGGTGGTCCATTCACGGCGCTGAAGGGGGCTGCCTCGCTTCAGGTTTTGGCGGGTAACTTGCCGCGCCCGTAGGGGTCTAGGATTTCATTGCACAGGCTATCCACACGACCAGGGGAACGTCGGGTTTCAGTAGTGGCTCTGTGAAACCCGAGGATCCCAGATATCTGTATTGTTTCTGTGATGCTGTTCATTTCTGTGATGTTGCATTTTATTCACGCCTTGAGCGAATATAATATATTGGTATATATATTAGTAGATGTCGTATATGTTTTGCATCCGCGCTAGTCCAGTCCCCGCTCTGTCGTTAGTAAGCTAACCTAACGGGTAATGACGGGACCCAGTGGCGAATGCAGATGGCATATACGTACATCAGTATATTTTCGTTCTTTTTGGTGTGATCAATTGATGGGACTGCATTGATTCGGATCAATGCAAGTTAAAAACAAACCTAATCTGATGTTGTTGGAACACTTTTCAAAAAGCTGTTATTGCAAGGACGTTTACTTTTGTTTTGCATCGTGGTATTCATTGGAATATCCTGCTCCTCAGTCGACGAGGCAAGGGCCGAGATCCCTTCACCGGGAGTGACCCCTTGGACAGAAGTTTGCGTCAGGGCATCAACTTCACTATAGCCGATTACTTTTGCTTTGCATCGCGGTATTCATTTGGAATATCCTGCACCCCATTCTACGGGGAAAGAGCCGAGATCCCTTCACCGGGAGTGACCTCTTTAGCAACGGTTTTCGTCACTATATTTTTAAAAAGCTATCCGTTCCTTCGACGATATCAAGTTCATTACGTTAAAGGTTTTCGCCAGAAACCATTCGTAGCCCTCCGTCGTTTCAGACGGGTAGCACGTAGTATTCATGCTATGTTTGTTGACCTTCGTCAAGGCATAGTGTATGGTAGCTGCTTGTTACCTTTCTGTTGCATAGATAGATGCGTTGGTTTGGGACAGTCGTATAGCCTTGTTGACCTTCGTCAAGGGCTTGTACGGGTGGATTCAAATTAACCTGGATAATGACGGGTAGAACTTGACATGTGACTTATGATTTGTTGACCTTCGCCAAGGTGATAAGAGCATGGGGCAGAAATCACATCGGGAGTTTCAAAAGAACTGAAACTTGCCAGATATGCGCATACCTTCTGGAGTGTGATACCGTGAGCGGATTCCGTCACGTTATCATGCGATGAGAGTTGGATCCCGATTCCCACTGATGAGTTAGTTTACTCCTCGGGTCACCCCGACTAATTCTTCTTTTAGGTTTGGAGGAGAATTTGAGATAACAGTGGGAGGATTCCAGATTAGATAAATTAGTGACCATTCTGATCTAGGTTAGAGTGCACGCTGAGTGTTTTCTTTTCTCTCTCTCTTTGGCAGCGACCATTGACCCGACCCTAAGACTTTGACTCAGTGACCAAGTTGACCGAACCTTCTTAAACACCGGCTTTTGGATTGTCAGAGTTGCAAACCTCATTGCCACTCCTACTTTTACCCTTTTCTCCAGGACACCCCGTTTTACTACGAACGTCCACTTCCATTGGACAAAACCATCGTATGGTTAGATACGAACTCGAAAGAATTTATTCGAGGATGGTTTCCGGTTCTGGAGAAAACGGATAGGATTATTCAGTTGTCTTTTCCTTTTACCCTCTCTCAGGTTACGAGTACTCCTTGGTTTAGGGGTAGTACACCTATTACGCAAATTGGATTGTCTTCTTCCAAACCTTAGGCTGGTGCCGACCGGTGGGGAATGAAGAAAACCAATTAGCATAACGATGCTGTGCAGAAGGTATTAAGTTAAGACAAAACAAGGGATTAGTAAGAGGGCAAAGTAAATTGCAACAGATATTCACGACCAAACCAGGTATTTCATTACCACTCCCAAATCACCTTTGTATTTCTCCAGAACACTCCGTGTCACTACGAAGATCCACAGTTTATTGGATACTCCATCGTATGGTTATATACGAACTCGAAAGGAACTTGTTCCAGTTCGGGATGGATTCTGGTTCAGGAGAAATAGGAATAAGATTTATTCAGGTGTCTTTTATCTTCACCTTCTCTCGCATTGCGAGTGTTCTTAGGATTGGGACATTACACCCATTATGCTTATTGGATAGTCTTCTTCCAAACCATAGGCTGGTGCCGAACGGTAGGGAAGGAAGAAAACCATTTGGCCTAAAGGGGTGTACAGAAGGTAAAGACTAAAGACATATGAAGGGATTTGGAGAGGTGGCAAAGAATTATACGGTTACAGTCGTGAATCTGGAAGAGGCATTACTAAGAATACCAGGATACCCCATCGAAACATTTCAATGTTTCAGTTTCACTGTGTACAGTTAAAGGAAAACTGATTTCCCGATTAGACACTTGCTCCAGGGTATGTATTTACCAAGTATGATTCTCACATCTGTATGGTTTTACAGATGATGAGTGGGAGTAAGCTATTGGGAATTAGGTGATTGTCCTCATTATATCGGGATTCGTTGTAATCGGTGATATTTGAGGAAGTCACCTGGGTTATTTGCCGGACGGCAAGTATTTGGTTTTGAATATCCGCCGTTATGCACCAATTTCAAATCGATGTATCTGTACGTCTATTTTCATAGAGTGAGATATACCTTTTTGAAATTATGTCTATGACATTTACCTATATCAGCGGATGGTTAGGTAAGGAGCATTAAACAGCGGTGTAATTCTTCATAACCAAAGGTACAGTTTTCAACCTACAACACACAGGGAATGAGTTGTCAGACTCAAGGGACTTATACAGTGTATTGTATGTTGTCCAGTGTCCATTAGGACAGAGGGGATGGTCCTCGCACTATATTCGGTTTACTTATGACTTCTCTAGTTTTTAGACAGGTGTTTCGTGGAAACACATGGTCTGAATGTTGAGAAGTTATAGGTATTTGAATAGAGTAGAGAACCAGGTGTAGCAAGTATCGGGATTCTTCAAAGTGATCGAAGATGTAGATACTTGTCAATGGTATTCAGTTGACTGTAATGATTAAGAGATCTTGCTTCTCTTTCAGATTACTCATAATTGGAAGTATTCCTAAGTTGAGTAACGCTGATCGGCCTCCTTCCATTAAGTTGACATGCACTGGAGACAGCTGCATGATTTGAATCTGGTTCAATTAAATCAGTGCCTCTGTTTCTATATTGGATATAGAACAGTTCATATCTTAACGTTGTTAAGGTACGGGGAGTTGTCCGGTTTATGATTAAAACCAGACACTGGACAACTCAAGGCACGTTTCTGTAATGGCTGTTTGTGGGTTGACCCAGGCTATGACGAGGGTTGACTTTCTACCATCTGGATGAACAATAGCAATATTGTTCTAGACTCGCCACAGTTTTATTAAAAATGGATTTTTTCAGAAAACAGTAGTGGGAGTATGGTAGAACTGGAAGTGATTCCAGAACCACAAACGATTACTGAAGATTTGATAAGGAACCTAAAGATTCAATCTGGATTGACATTCCATTGGCCACTCCGCAGATACGGTGGGTAACTTCAGGCACCCGAGAGGTACTCCGGTAGCCTCAAGGACGGTGACAGGGAAGTTCTTGTTTACCCACAATTACCATTGCTGTTGTTCCAGGTTGCGAGACCCGGCGGGAGGATGAGTATAGCGTCGTTCTAAACTAGCTTTAGAAGTGTACGTGTATATGACTCTGCCAGAGGGTTGTCGTAGTCAGTGGGAGCAGCGGAAGCATTGGTGGACAGGTAGCTTATGTCTATTTATAGACTGAAGCACCAGTAGCGGAGATAGATCATCTATTTCTGACGTGACAGTCATGGGTTTGACTTCATCAGAATAGGGGATGGATCTGTTGAGAAGGTAGTAGGGTGTGATATCCTGGTATTTGGATGACATACACAGAGTAGGAAAAGAAACTCCTATACTACAATCGGTTATACTTTGGTCGTCACACAGTGTTTTCTCCACAAGGGAAATGGATTTTATATCAGACATGCTGGTTACTAGATCTATGGTCTTAGATCTAGATTTGGGTGGTTTCCCAATAAGGGTACTTGACAGCATTCTAAGAGTATTTAGGATGGACGACTCCTGGCACGGTAGTGTACCTGCAGGTAATGGAGTCATCCTCTCCAAAGGTGTCTTACAGACTAAAGGGGAGAGGGACGTGCATGATTGGCAGATCACTTGCTTAGGCAATTGAGTCAATCGTGAGATGTCAAGTACCACACCAGATGTTGTTCTTGTACTGGATGCAATAAGTTAACATTAATCCAATCCTGGAGAAACAGTCGGAAGCAGTTTTAGAACATAAGTGGATGTTCTATGGAGATGATAACGACAGCCTCATTCAGGAGACAGTTATCATTCCAGGCTTCCAAGGTGACATGGACGACAAGGAGGTTGTCAGAGTTATAGTTTTCCTTCTGATGAGGGGCAGTGTTTTGGACAGGTGGTCCAAGGCAATACTGAGGGAGGCATGGCGCGCAGGATACTGATTAAGTTCAGTTGACGATACAGTCTAAGAAGTTTGGATTTGGAGTTCATTTATGAGCTAGGTCCCATCAGACATCCAGACATATTCTGAGACAGGTATTGCTCTTTTCGGGAGATGGGTTTCTCCGCGAACTTGAGATATAGAGGGACATAGAAAGAAACAACTAAGCGGATCCACTCACTGAGGCTATTCCTCGAACGCAATAGTTCCGCAAACGAGCTTTGTGAGACTGACTAGTAGAGGAGTTGGATGTTCGGTATCACACGGGCTGTGAGTATGCGACATCGCAATAATTAGCCTTGAGTGCAAGTGGGAGATTGTTGGAGATAGTGCCCTCAGAGTCAATTATTAGGTCACAGGTACGTGATTGTAATGATTGAGGGAGGACCTATCCCGGTAGGACAGTCTTACTCGAGATGATAGTATGCTATCTGGTTTACCTTTATCATCGTGTACTGTTTTAGGTGACCTGACACGTCGCTATTACACGTTGATAGAGCCCCTAGAATTCTTGCTTGACCACCAGCAGTATGAGGGCGATCATATAAGTGGGAGCTGGGGTCTATAAGCTTATCCTTAAAAGGTCCCTAGTCGTGGGAGTTTCGAGACTGGGCATCGATACTCCATTAGTAGACTAGTGTATACAGTCGAGACCCCGACGAGGGGCGGTGGCCGGTCTCACAAGCCACTGGTGTAAGTTGGATCACCTAAGATGTATACAGGTGCTCATTGGGTTATGAGTACACCGGACAGGACTCGCCGGGAACATGCTAGTTGGTCATATACCAGACGTCAGATGGCAGTTCCCTGGTGACATGTGTGCAGGTTAGTTCATCGACCTGGGGATCGTCATTTGTCTCGTGTGAGTTCCCACTGTACTTTGATTACTACCCTACCACGGCTCAAAGGAGTCGTGCAAACAGGTTTTAGTTGGGTACAGTCCCGAGCCACATGGAGGCAGTGAGCGTATCTTCAGGGGTTCGTCTCTCCCGGTATTGGGGGTGAGGTCGTGCTGTGTCTAGGAGA
The DNA here is from genome assembly GCA_030015575.1 of Agapanthus africanus. Lineage (NCBI taxonomy): Eukaryota > Viridiplantae > Streptophyta > Magnoliopsida > Asparagales > Amaryllidaceae > Agapanthus > Agapanthus africanus. The sequence goes on from CM057342.1 coordinate 631,799,255, forward strand.
GCCATTACACAAAGTCCTTGGCCAAGGCAAGGAGATTTACTGGTAGGTATTCCAGTAGTATCTCAGGGTGTTCTGGGCTACACTCCGACACGACTTGTACCGCTTTTGGGGGTCTGACTTTTACCAACCCCCTAGGCCCGCCATGCGATTCTCATAGACGAACGGACCGGACTGTACGGATATTGTCACTGACAGGCTCAGTAGGGTTGTCTGACTGGGTTCGCTCACAGACGTCCCTTTTAGTCAGTACCTGGTAGCCCGTTACGTATTGGCTTATACCTCTGACGTGCTAGTGGTTAAATCCACAACCAAGGTGTTGACGAGTCTTTAGAGTCCCCCACATTCAGTTACTCAGCTTTCGGGCGAAAAGTTGTAGAGGCCGTATGGAGATATGGCAAGGTCCGACCAAATACGTGCGGTATTGCACGGATCGGGATCGGACAGTTTGTACTATAGGCCGTATGGTTATATGGCAGGGTTCGATCAGATACGTGAGGTATTGCACGGATCAGGATCGAACAGATATTCCTAGCCGGCTTTGGTTTAAGCCGGATCCTAGTATAGTACAGTGTAGATTTTGTCTCATTGCATTTGTATTTCGGTCGGAATACAAATGCGGGTGTGTATGCACAGTATCGGGGTTTTCCTGTAATTTATTACGGGACCAGTTTTATGGAGTTGCCTGTTTGCTTTCCGTTTCGGCCAATTTCCATTGTTCCGTTCATTGGCCGAAGTTTGGTGGAGGAGGGCTTACTTGCATTGTTGCAAATAAGCATTTGTGGAGGGGGTCTTTGCATATTATCATGTCATGATACTTGTCCCATCCATTGACTTGACTTTTTGCTTCATGGTTGTGTCATGATGGCTTGACCCTTGTTTTGTGGTGATGGTTGCTTTGGAGTGTTATTTTCTTTGTGGTGATCATTTGTTTCTCCATCATTACTCTTTTTCCACCCACCCCCTTGTTTGTTCTCTCTCTCTCTCCAATCACACATGAAAGGGGGGGGCCGGCCATTCCTTGAATGAATGGGATTCATTTTTCTTTTAGTGGTGGAAAAATGTTACTCTCATTTTTGGTATGCTACATTTTCCCCACCTCTTTCCAAGCTCTCTTTTCCTCCACCAAAAGGCACCTCCATGAACCCCAAATGAGACACAATCCTCTACTACACATTCTACAGCAAACCTTGGGCACGTCGAGTAGCCGGCTTCGTGCCCGAGTTGCCTCGGCATTGAGGTGGGAGCCCGTAAACAAAGTAGGCGATGTGGTGCACTTCCGGCGACGAGGAGGAGACGGGACATTCCGCAGGAGATCGGGACGATGACGAGAAGACCGGAGGACTTGGATCGTCGGTATATCTCTAACCCATCTTCTAGTTAGCTTAGACTTGTTAATGGTTATGATCCGGGTGTTTAGTGCGCGGTGGTGCCGGTTTGCTAAGTCCGCAAAATTTAAGTATTCACCGTTTCCGCTTTTGGCCGTCGGATTGACGGCCGGGGCGCCGCCGTGCACTTACAGGTATACGGGTGCTCAGTGGAGACTGGGTACACTGGACGGACTCGCCGAGAACTCCCAGATGGTATTATACCTCACGTCAGATGGCAGTTGTGCAGGTTAGTCTCTAGACCCGAGATCGTCATAGAGTCTTGTGTGATTCCCACTGTGCTTTGATCTCCACCTTACCACGTCCATGAGGGCATGCAAAACGGTGGTCTTTGGGTACAGTCCCGAGTCACATGGAGGCAATGAGCGATAGGAGGGGTTTCGTCTCTCCCGGTATTGGGGGTTGATGTTGCGCTGTGCTCGATTGGCCGTAACAGGGAAGTCCCTGGCCAGGGCTGATCAGAGATTTGCTGGTAAGTGTTACCAGTAGTTTCTCGACCCGTTATGAGCCTCACATCGGCACGAGTTATCGGTTATTGGGGTCTGACGTTTACCACCCCTAGACTTGATATGCGACATATCAGACGAACAGACCGGACTGTACGGTAAGTGTTACTGGTTGGATTCACAGGAGTGTGAGCGGGCTAGCTCGTCGATCTTCTGATCGCTCAATACCCGGGTGGCCGTTACGTTTAGCAGACCGCTTGCGGCTTGTGGGTGCTTGATATGATCATCACCTGCTACCGGCGTATTGACGAGTCTTTAGAGTCCTACACAGAGGTTTCCTGGCTCAAGCGAAACGAAATAGGAGCGCATATGAGATATGTGCGGGACCGAGAATAATGCATGTATGTGATACCGTATTTCATTCTCACGATGAATGTTTCGATTGGTTGTATGCGATATAACCTAGTTATCGAATCAAAGATTGATTCGATAAGTCGATTCATTTGATACTAGTCGGTTATGTGCGACATGACCGGATCATTGAATCAAGTGTTGATTTAATGATTTAATGTATAATTATATATTTGATATATTACTTTGCATTAACTAGTATTGGTTCATTTTAAAAGGATTTTCTCACTTGAAGTGCACATTGTATATGTGATATATTTTGTGTGCACTTGATTGTATCATGTTTGATGATGCATACTTACTTGGCTTTGTGCAAAGAATTAAACCATGGTCATGATAATGGTTAGGGTTTTGAGTTATTCACTTATTTATTTATCCATTCTTTTATGAGAAATAGATAAAAGAAAAACAAAATGGTTTCTTTCTTTCATGAAGCTTGTTGAAGCTTCATGAAGCTTTGACTAAAGTGACCATTTTGTCTTCATCCTTAACCCTAACCATTCCTACTAACCATGGTCTATTCTCTACACCTAACCAAGGTTAGAAGATGATAAGTATTCATTTTATTATTCTTTTCAAATATAACTTATCATATTCTTTCTCCTTCTTCATCATCTTCATCAAGAAGGAAAGCTAGCCTTCATCAATGGCATCTTGAGTAAATGAGTGGGAAATCCAATTCTAAAGTGAACCCACCTCCTATTTCTTTATGCTCTACCTCTTGCCAAGTAGTATAGGGTGTTTTCTTCACAAGTTTCTCGACTTGGTGAAGTTGGAGCTTGATCTTATGTAACCTCGACGTAGATCATCTTCGGCATCGTAACCGACGACTAGTCCGCTCATTTCTCCGATGAAGCCGATGCTAGAGTCCGAGATCCGACTTGGACAGCGAGAGGACGTCTATGCGGAGCTAAGGAAGTGGAGAACCGGATCTACAAAGGTTGTAACTTCTCACTTTTAGTTAAGTTGTTAACTAGTTTTTTGTTTCGCCTAAAATTCTAGTCGACGATCCGTATTAGGGTTTCTCGGCACTTGTAAAATTTGAAATTGGCATGGTTGATGCCTTGTGAGACCTCTTTAGAGTGCCTAGGAACACTACAGTAAGTTGGATGGACTTCGAGTGCCTATAAATTGGGCCTTTGGTCCTTTGAGATGACCGCTTGTTCATCTTCTTTTTTTCTTGTTCTTGAGAATTTAATTCTCCTTCAGAGCTAAGCTCTCTGCCTTAAGAAATTTCTTAGAGTCAAAAATCTGCTCAAATTTGGTAAGGATTGAACTTATTAACAGAGCTTTGCTCTTCTCATATCGTAGATCTTAAAATGTTTTAAGGTTCAACCCATTAACAGAGCCGTGCTTATCTTTTAGATCATATATCTTCAAGATATAATCTTTTTAGGGCGATTTTAACCCATGAACTGGAACACTGTTCATTTTCCATGAATAACTCTTAGAGTTTGTTCACAGATCTTGAAGATCTTGGAGTTTTTACTCTGCAAAAGCTTTGCTTTTTTAGGGTTTTGATGGATGATTCTATCGTTTTCACAGAGCATAGCTCTTAAAATTATTAGGGAATTTTATTCCTCTCATGATTAGAGTTGACGGATGTCACTCTTGTCTGCAGAGCGTTGCTCTTAAGGGAGTTTAACTCCTTGGCCCGAGTGGCCTCTCATTAAATGAGAATCCTTTTAGGATTTCCTAATTAATGAGTGACTGTCTCATCAATGATGAGCCGTCACCTTGATTTGGTGTGTCCTCTCTGGTCCCTTTTTACTGCATTGCAGTGCGGTACAAAATTTAAAGTACCATGTATTAAAATTTGGACTGTAGCATTGACATCTAACCCTTGTTCTTTTTCGCGCAGGTACTATGTCTTTTGACACTTCTTTCCCATTTGTTCGTCCGGAGAGCGCATTTCCTTACGCGCCCGTGGATAGGGAAGTCTTCACGCTCATCAAAGATCATGACCCGGAGCAAAAGTCTCTTCATTTATGGGGGTCGTGGTACAATCAAATCATCCGGGATCGACGCAGCTTCTCTTGTGCGGTACCATCGGAGCCCATTTCGGCGATCCACTACGCTGACTCACCCCCAGTGAACTATGCCGTAGAGGAGGTCAACTGGACTTTGGAGGGTTGCCTTTAGTCTTCTATAGCCGCGATACCCGTACAGTCGCCGATGGCTTTGGATATTCTGGGGCGGCATATATGTCAAGGCGATTCGCGCCCCTGGGGACAGCTATACATGATAGGCTTGACTCATCGCCATCCAGCTGGGTATTTGCAATAGGCTAGATACATCTTGTCGGCCAAGAAATCACTGCTGCTAAAACTTGGGTTGTACCCCGCAGTCTACGCGTCTCTCTTCCAGTATTCCACGCCCCTTGTATGGTGGGTCAAAGCTTTCTTGGAACAATGGAATGTACCGACTCACACCTTCCTTCTATCAGATCGGGAAGTTTCAATCTCTTCGGAGGAGTTCGCGGAGATCTTCGGCTTACCGGTCAGGGGAGAACATTACGAGGAGCTACTTCCTCATGATGAGTACATCTTTGCCACTAAATCAGTGGTGATGGGCCTTGCCTCGGAGAATGCCATTCAACATCAATCCCTAAGCCTGATTAAGGTGTTGAATATTTATGAGGGTCTGTTTCTTGAATCGGGAGGACACGGAGTCAGCTTCGTAGATTTCATCGTTCGCTTTCTTCGTCCGGAAGTCTTATCAAAACAAGCTGCGAAATTCGCTAAACTTGACGACCAATTTGGTTTTGGCTTGGACAGCCAGACAACTGAGGAGGCCGATCAAAGGAATTTGTTTCTCCCGGATACCCCGGTCGTCCCTTTTGCAGAGCTTGCAGCTTCAGACATTGACGAAGAGGCGTTCTTTTTGGGGTTTCTTGGCCTATGGTTAACTTGGTTTGTGCTCCCAATGCACCCTCGCCATATGAGGCCATCCGTCTTCTACCCGGCTTACCGAATGGTTATTGGGATGCGAGTGGCTGTTGTGGTCGCTGGGCTGGCTCACCTGTATCATGGCCATAGCTTTACGGTGGACACCACTCAGCCGGGGTACAGCCCGTAAACCTCCCGATGCATTATTTTACGTCGTGGATCCAACTTCATGTGCTCGGCGCTTTCGGAGTTCACAAGCGGCCCCGCTTCTACGACAGTTATAACTTTCCTCGGGTTATGCTGCTAGTTGACGCTTCTGCCTTGGAACTGACTTAGCGAGAGGCTCGGGGTCTGGTTCTTCGCCCGCGTACGGTCGGGGATGGCATGACCTTCTTCGAGAAGGTCTTAACCATCGGTAAAGAATCCACAAAAATGGTGCAGCCGCTGCTGGACACCTTCAAAGACGGGGCTTCTACCTTGAAAGCTCGGGAGATTCTTCACTTATATTCAATCAGGCCGGGCTTTCTAGTGTTTAGGCAGAACGATTCGGCATTGTTCATGAGATACAATCCGCATCATTTTTCTCAACAATCAAGCTACAATCAGGGTGTCCCACTTGAGGCCTTTTTGGCTGAGCCGGTTGCTATAGAGGAAGATATCCATAGCGCGCTGCACCATTTCATATGGCTAAACACCGGGTCTAACTTTTTTATCAGTGAGCCGAGCTGCGTTCCGAAAGTTTTTAACGTATACGTAGCGTGGTACTAGCACACGATGGGTGCTATTGTCAGGGAAGAAAAGCGATTATTGCTTGATCGCAAGGGTGCTGTCCCAGTTGGTAATCCAGCTGTTTGAAGCGACGGACCATCGTTCGTCCTTCCTTGAGAGAAGCTGTTGCGGTTGTGGTCCCGCGCACCTTTCCTGATAAGCCTCTACCTCGTGTGCCTGTGCAAGCGGTGGCTGCAGCTTCTCCTAAGTCTTGCATGGGTACGGAGATCGGGACTCGTCGCCCAAAATTGCCCGCCAAGCGTAAGCTCTTGTTGCCGGCTGCCGGCGCTCGCTCGCAAAAGAAGAAGAAGTCATTGTTTTCTGTCGACGTCGTACTCGGCTAGGAGCCTCATGCTCCCTACAGCGAGGGCCTGTGTGAGTATGGCACTAATGAGGGCTTGTTTGACATGCAAGTGGATGATACTGATCTTCAAGCTACCCTTGTGGCTTCTGAGCGACTGGCTCGCGATGAAGCAGCACTGATCACTATCGCACAGTCAAGCAGACTTTAGTCGTATATTTCCAGGGTTATTTTTTTTGTTATGCTTTTACTGACGCTTTCTTCTTCAACGGGTATCTCTGCCGAAGAGGCTCTCGCGACTTCCCTCAAAACATTTGAAGAGGAAGAGAGGCTCCGTGCTTCTTTGGGCCTTGGTATACTTCGGCTCATTGTGCCTTCATTCTCTTTTCCTTTATTCGTGGTCTAACCCTCTCCTTTATTTTATTGTAGGGATTACCTCAACTCAGGTTATTCCAAGTGCGGTACCGATCACGAGTGGTGACGCAGTGGCGCTTCCAGAGCCAGCTATTGTGGCCCCAGCTCCCCTTATAGTACCACAGGAGGCTTCACTTAAGCAGACGATGACGGACGCCGTAACGGTTCTAGAAGCAGAGCTTGGTTCGGACGATGACGTCCTTTTGACGGAGGTCTTGAGGCGATCACTTCTCACCGCTCAGACCAAAAACAAACGCAGGAAGTGTGCAGCGAAGGAACGTGATGCCGCTTTGGCTATAGGTGCAGGCTCAAGCCCTACTCTATCTGTCGCTATTCTTCCAGAGGATGCTCCAGCTGCCCTATCTACCGCCCATAGACAGGTTGCGCGCGCGACTTGGGATGAGACCGGGAAGCTGCCCGAAGGTAACGTAACGCTGTGTCTTTTATTAGAACTTGGTCTTCAAATTCTTATATACCATATCCTGCAGGGCCAAGTCTCGGTGATGAGATGGAAGGTGAGACGACGGCGACCATAGAGCCCGAAACAGCTACTCTCTCTCGGGAGTCTGGGACTGCTCAAACCGCCGTTCTTTCCCTTTGCGGCTCCCCAATATCGGCGGGCATCACAAGTGTCACAAACGGATCTTGTAGAATCAGGGGATGAAGCCACGGGCGCCGAAACTATTCCACTGAAGGAGAGCGAAGAAGCCGCAACGCCCGGTGATGCTTCCATCGCGGTTTTGGCTGATGACCCATCAGGTAGGTCTTGGGTCGCTGTTTACTTTTTGTTCCGCAATCCCTTTCAGTCCCTTCTGATGACATTTTGTTCGTTTCGAATGTAGGTGTGGTAAGCGCTGAGGTTGTGCCACCCGAAGAAGCATCACCAGTTGCTGCTCCGACGGTCGCCGTCCCTTCGCTTTCTCTTGTGTCCTCTGAAATGCTGGAAGGTATGGGTTTGCGATTTATTTAATTTAAATTGTGGATACCATTTTCCTTGTATTGATAGTAGATTGTCGCAATTCTGCAGGAGTCCTTTTCGACCATCTGTATCAGGTGTTGAACCCACATTTCTCCTTCCAGTCAGAAATCGTCCTGCCTGCAGGTGTCGATGAGTATAATTTTTAACCGACATCCTTCCCTTTCATTTACGGGCGACCATGTCGTTGTTAATTCTTCTTTGAATCGATTGCAGCGTTAATGATTGGAGGAGGGGACGAGAGAATTGCCGCACCTCCGGTACTCCTAACTTTGCCACCAGTTGCAGCCGGTATAGTAGACTCCATCGCTCGTGTATTTTCTTTATCTCCCGAGTCGACATCTGACCATAATTTGTTTTGCAGCAATCACATCGACTCCAGATCCCTTCGAGTCTTGAATCCCAATACCGGCAAGGCCCTTTGCTAAACGCCCATCTTCCAGGGGTGCTGCGAATAGCCTGCGAATGTTGAGCTGGTTCGTCGAGGATCTTGATGCCGAGGCCCTCGCATTTGTTGCAGACTTTGCTGCTGAGGTTAATCCTATGTTGGCGATGCTCGTGAGCTTCCATGGCGAAGGCATCATGGAGTCTTAGGTTAATCACTGCAGAAAGATCGAGGCTTGCCTGCAAGAGATTAAGCTCAAGCGTCCTGCTCCGGAAGTATCGGCTTTGAACTCCCAGCGAGCCACGTGGGTTTAAGCAGTGTGTTCCTTTCCTTCACCATTTTGAACAAGAGGCGACCCTGAAGCGAAAGGAACGTGAAGCATCTTCCACAGAGTCTGTCCAATTACGTGCCCAAGTCAAAGCGAACGCTGCACAACTGAACGCTATTTTATAAGGTTTCCAACGATGTATTTCCGACGGGCTGGTGCTGTGAAAGAAGCTTGACTTCACTGAGCGAGTTATACAGAGTTATGAAGCCGCTCAGCATGAGATCGATGAGAAGGTTTCATTCTGTTTGCAGCAACGGGCTCGAATTGAAGCGGAGTTGGCCGCGGCGGCTGATGATGAAAAGGAGTTGAGTGGAGTGCGCGAGCGGTTTGCTGATTTGTTAAAAACGCCTCATTCTCAATAGCCATATTTGTATCAACCGAAAATTTTTAATCTATGAATAACATGCATTCATTCATTTTTTTATTCTTTTATATGATGTATCTTGTATTCAATTGAATTCTTGAATAAAAGACACGTTTTTTATCTCCTATTACCGCTTTCTTTTTTCTGCTGTCTTGTTGTCATGTTACTCTAGTAAGTGTAGCCTGTAGATAACAACTCATCTTGAAATCTTTGTACGGTAGCGATGGCTTAGGAAACAGGTTCGGGTCTGCTGCCAAAGACTTTTCAACTTTATGAGCCGTGAGGGTCTCATAAAGATTTTTCTCCCTACGAGTCGAGAGGATCTCGTAGGTGTATTCTCTCCTTAGGAAACGAGAGTATTCCTAAGTGCGTTTTCTCTTGAGAGTCGTAAGGATCTCACAAGAGAATTTTCTCCCTTAGAAGTCGAGAGGACTCGTAAGTCGGAAATACTCGCGACGGGGTCAATGGCTGACCTATTTTCGAGACCGGGTCATTTCCTGACGTATTTCCACGACGTGGTCATTTACTGACGTATTTCCGCGACGGGGACATTTGCTGACGTATTTCCGCGACGTGGTCATTTATAGACGTATTTCCGCGACGGGGACATTTACTGACGTATATCCGAGACTGGGTCATTGGCTGACGTATTTCCGTGACGGGGTCATTTGCTGATGTATTTCCGAGATGGAGGTCGTTTGCTGACGTGTTTTCGCGATGGAGGTCGTTTGCTGACGTGTTTTCACGACGGTGGTCCTTTGCTGACGTGTTTCCGGGACGGAGGTCATTTGCTGACGTGTTTCCGAGGCGGAGGTCATTTGGTGACGTGTTTCCGAGACAGGGTCATTGGCTGACGTATTTCCGAGACGGGGTCATTTACTGACGTATTTCCGCGACGGGGTAATTTACTGACGTATTTCCGCGACGGGGTCATTTGCTGACGTATTTCCGAGACGGGGTCATTGGCTGACGTATTTCCGCGACGGGGTCATTTCCGCGACGGGGTCATTTTACTGACGTATTTCCGAGACGGGGTCATTGGCTGACGTATTTTCGCGACGGGATCATTTGCTGACGTATTTCTGAGACGGAGGTCGTTTGCTGACGTGTTTCCGCGACGGAGGTCCTTTGCTGACGTATTTCGGGGACGGAGGTCATTTGCTGACGTGTTTCCGAGACGGAGGTCATTTGCTGACGTGTTTCCGAGACGGAGGTCATTGGCTGACGTATTTCTGAGACGGGGTCATTTACTGACGTATTTCTGCGACGGGGTCATTTACTGACGTATTTCCGAGACGGGGTCATTTGCTGACGTATTTCCGAAATGGGGCCATTGATTGACGTATTTTCACGACGGGGTCATTGGATGACGTATTTCCGAGACGGGGTCAATTTCTGACGTATTTCCGCGACGGGGTCATTTGCTGACGTATTTCCGAGACGGGGTCATTGGCTGACGTATTTCCGCGACGGGTCATTTGCTGACGTATTTTCGAGACGGAGGTCGTTTGCTGACGTGTTTCCGCGACAGAGTTTCCGCGACGGAGGTCATTTGCTGACGTGTTTCCGGGACGGAGGTCATTTGCTGACGTATTTCCGAGACGGAGGTCATTTGCTGACGTGTTTCCGAGACAGAGGTCATTGGCTAACGTATTTCCGAGAAGGGGTCATTTACTGACGTATTTCTGCGACAGGGTCATTTGCTGATGTATTTCCGAGACGGGGTCATTGGCCGACGTATTTCCGTGATGGGATCATTTGCTGACGTATTTCCGAGATGGAGGTAGTTTGCTGACGTGTTTCCGCGACGGAGGTCATTTGCTGACACGTTTTCGGGACGGAGGTCATTTGCTGATATGTTTCCGAGACGGAGGTCATTTGCTGACGTATTTCCATGATGGGGTCATTGGATGACGTATTTCCGAGACGGGGCCATTGGCTGACGTATTTCCGCGACGGGGTCAGTGGATGACGTGCTCCGCTTTCTGCGGTGTTGGGGCTGACTCTAGGTTGTCTGTGAACCGTAGAGTCTTGGAATTGGGGACTTTGCCGTGGCTCCGATTGGTTGTGTCGCGTCCGTGCCCTGCTGGAATGAGGAGTAACGTCGTTGTTGGTCTTCTGGGATGCAGATGTTGCTGTCGAGATCTGACTTTCCCTTTGATAGTGTTTGTTGGGACATGTGGTTCCATTTTTCGTTTATGCCCATGGATTGTATACATGAGTCAGTATGGACTTACCTGCAGGGAAAAAGTTTCATTCATTCATCATTTTTTTATTTCTTTCCGCGATGATCTATTATTTCAGATTTTTATATCGCGAAAGTTGCGATTGCCCAATCATTTCGGCTATTATTCTTTTTACTCGCTGCTTTTTATTGCGAGTTGCCCAATCATTTCGGCTATTTTTGTATGCATATATTTTACTTTCTGATTTTGTCGCAAGTTGCCCTATCATTTTGACTATTTCATATGCATTTATGGCTAGCTGACTTTTCACCGTGAGTATGGAACTTGGGATCTGATACCAATCTTAGCATCAGCATCGCTGCGACTGGAATATTTCCAGGAGCGAATCATTATTTGCCGTGAAAGGACTTGGAATTTGTTACCGATTTAGGCATCAGTATCGCTACTACTGGAATGTTGCCAAGAGCGAATCATCATTTGCCACTGTCGATTCGATAAAAGGTGCCTTAGCAAACAGGGTTAGGATCCTGTCGACTAAGGCTTTTGACTTCATGAGCCGTAAGGGTCTTATAAAGGTGTTTCTCCCTACGAGTCGTGAGGATCTCATGGGTGTATGTTCTCCTTAGAAGTCGTGAGGACTCCTAAGTGGCGTTATCTCTTATAAGTCGTAAAGATCTTGCAAGAGTGTTCTCTCCTTGTAAATCGAGAGGATTTATAAGTGTTGTTCACCAAATAGGGGGATTTCACGCCATTGGCGGAACTTGGTGGGGGAGATGTCTATTTGTGCCCGCGGATTGTATACAAGGGTCAATATTGAATCGTTTGTACGGCATTCTGGGAGATGTGATGGCTTAAGAACAGGTTCAGATCCCTGTAGCTTAAGGCTTTTGAATCTTACGAGCCGTGAGGGTCTCATAAGAAGGTTCTCCTTACAAGTCATGAGGATCTCATAAGTGTAATTTCTCCCCCGGAATCGTGGTGATCCCTAGGTGTTGCCCCCTTGTGAGTCGTAAGGATCTCACGCAGGTATTTTCTCCTTACAAGGTCAAGAGGACCTTGCAAGTGCGCATGAATTTTTTACGAGTCTGCGCCCATTCGGGTTTTCACAAACTCACCGATATCCCTTCTATTTTTACTCACGGAGCCCTTTCGGGTTTTCATCCGTGCCCATCTTACTTATGGACATACCGTTTTTTTTGCGTCAGCCCAAGGATGCTGCTGTTTGTAGTAGCTTAAGGACATTGTGGTCCATCGTTGGTTTAGGGACGTTTCGGTCTGTAGCTAGTTTAAGGACATTACGGTCCACTGTTAGTTTAGGGACGATTCGGTCCATCGCACGTTTTCGAGGTGAGGTTTCGCTGGATACTACTTATAGAGTTTGGGCTTAGGAAGATAGCGAGCGGATATAGGTGTCGTCATCTATCTTTGACCTAGGCCGTGACTCGTCAGGCGTAGTATTTTTTCAAAAACCGGCTGTTTATTGGCCTGAAAGGTCTTTCGCCATGCATATCCATGAGTAGATAGGCCCCACCTTGGTAGACGTTGTCTATGATGTACGGGCCTTCATAATTCGGCTCGAATTTTCCCCGTTTAGCACGATTGGGGATCATAGGCCTCTTAACCACTAGCATGAGTTCGCCTTGGCGAAATGTTCTCGGCCTAGTCGATCTTTCGTACGAGCGCGTTATCCTTGCTTTGTAAGATTCTATGTTTTGCTGCGCCATGAGATGAGTTTCATCGAGGGTATCGAGTTCCTCAAACCGAAGATGAGCATTCTCTTCGTCTGTTAGCTCATAATGAACCGCCACTCGTAGAGAGGGTAGCTCTATCTCCAACGGGAGTACTGCTTCCGTGCCGAATAGCAATGCAAATGTCGTTGTATTTGTGGCCGTTTTGAACGTGGTGCGGTAAGCCCAGAGAGCTTCATGCAGTCTCTCGTGCCAGTCCTTCTTATTTTTGGACACTGTCTTCTTTATGATCTTCATCAAGGTCTTGTCAAAAGCCTCAGCTAGACCGTTTTCTCGGGGATTATAGAACGAAGAGTATCTCCAGTCTATATTATATTGATGTGCGAAGCGGCTGATTTTGTGACTTCTGTAGGCCAGCCCGTTATCAGAGATAATCTGTCGCGGAGTGCCGAACCGATAGATGACGTGTGTCTTGAATAAATGGAGAATATTCTCCATCTTCACTTCTTTTAGCGGTACTGCTTCTGCCCACTTGGAGAAGTAATCAGTTGCCGCCAATATGAACCGATGTCCTCTGGATGACGCTGGTTCAATGGGCCCAATTATGTCGGTTCCCCACATCTCGAACGGCCAGCTGGCTACTGTTGGGTGTAGCGGATTAGGATGCCGGTGAATGAAGTCTCCATGAATCAGGCACGAATGGCATTGCTTCGCATATTCAAGGCAGTCCCAAATCATCGTAGGCCAATAGTAACCCATCCTTTTGATCTTCAGCTTCATCTTTGGCCCGGCTTGATGAGAACCGCAGAGTCCGTTGTGAGTTTCTTGGACGTCTCTCCTTGCTTCTTCTGGTCCCAAGTATCTTAGCCACAGAGAGTCGAACGATCTCTTATACAAAGTATCGTTGACGAAAGCGTAAGACAGGGCTCGTTTCATGAGCTGATGTCTTGAGGATGCATCTTCAGGTGTTTGATGCGATTTGAAGTAGTCTATAAAGACTTCTCTCCAATCCTCGGCCTTTTCCTGGTCCTCCATTTGTAGGGCAGTTTTCTCGGTCGCTTCCTTTTCATCAAACGACTCCGGAGATATCTCCGCCGGTGCAAGAACCCGACGGCTTTGTACAACGATCCTTACCGAATCGGGGTTTTCGTTGGCTAGTTCTTTAGCGAGTTTAGCCAATGCATCTGCTTTGCTATTTTTTGCACGCAGTATGCTTTCCAGGGTGTAGGAAGGGATTTGCGTCAGCAATTGTTTCACTCTCTCACCGTACTTTACCAACTCTGCTTTACACGTTTGATAGTCACCGTTTACTTGACTAACGACCTGCTGGGAGTCTCCGTATATGAGGAGGTTTTCGATTCCCATGTCGACAGCGATCACAAGACCTTCTATCAAAGCCTCATATTCCGCTTCATTATTTGTCCTCGGCTCTGTTAAGGAAAAGGCAAAGCGCATTATCCCTCTTTGTGGAGTCACGAAGATGAGACCTATTCCAGATTTGATTATGGGGGAGCTGTGCTTTCGCTTCTTCATGGAAGATGTCCCATCGAAGTAGAGTTCCCATCGGGTATCACTCCCTCCTCTCTCCCTGTCGATCGTGTCAAACACGTGCTCGTCTGGCAATTCGCAATTTAGAGGTGAATCGGCAGGTATCGGATGCTCAGCGAGAAAGTCGGCGATAGCCTGTCCTTTCACCGCCTTGAGAGGTCGGTATGTTATTGAGAATTCCATTAAGAGTAGGGCCCATTTAGCGAGTCGTCCCATTAGTATGGCTCTTGACATTAAATACTTGAGAGGATCCACTTTTGATATGAGATGGAACTCATGCGCCAACGCATAATGCCGAAGCTTCGTCACCATGAAGATTAACGCCAGGCAGTGTTTTTCGATGGGGGAGTAGTTGTTTTCTACCCCAAGAAGAACTCGACTCAAATAGTATAGGGCTCTCTCCTTCCCTTGGTCATTCTCCTGTGCCCATAGCGTGCCTAAGGAACCTTCAAGGGAGGTTGTGTACATGATGAGGGGCTTTCTCTTAACCGGAGCGGTCAGTACCGGTGGATTCTACAATTATTGCTTGATTTCGTTGAGTGCGCTTTGGCATTTGCGATCCCAGACGAACAGGGTTCCCTTCTTCATCAAGTGAATGTAGGGGCGGCATTTTCCGGAGAGATTGGCTATGAACCACCGGATATACGCGAGCTTCCCTTGTAGAGACCGCAGTTTCTTGAGAGTTCTTGGCAGAGGCATTTCTATAATCGCCTTGATCTTTGACGGGTCTATCTCTATGCCCCGATGTCGTACGATGAATCCTAGGAATTTGCCCGAGGAAACTCCGAACGCGCATTTGAGAGGGTTCATCTTCAGGTTGTATTTCCGAAGGCGCTGGAACACGATCTTCAGATGCTCCTAATGCTCCTCGTACAATTTTCTTTTCACTACGAGGTCGTCTACATAACATTCGACAATCTCGTGTATGGGGTCATCAAAGATCATTGTCATGGCCCTTTGATAGTAGCGCCGGCGTTCTTCAGACCAAAAGGCATCACTTTGTAGCAGAATATGCCCAGAGGAGTCCGGAAAGAGGTATGCTTTTGGTGTTCGGGGTGCATCTTTATTTGATTGTATCCTGATGATCCGTCCATGAAGGAGAGGACTTCATGAGTGGACGTGTTGTCTATCATCATCTCGGTAACCGGTACGGGAAAATCATCCTTCGGGCAAGCTTTGTTGAGGCCCCGAAATTCCACGCAGATGCGCACTGTCCCATTTTTCTTCATCACTGAGACGATATTGGCGATCCAGTCAGGGTACTAGACTTCTTGGATGAAGCCGGAGTCGATTAGCTTCTTGACTTCGGCGTTGATGCTCATTTCAAGTTCGGGCCGCATTCTTCTTGGTTCTTGTTTGACTGACTTGACGTTCAGAGATATCGCCAATTTATGCACAGCTATTTCCGGATCTAGCCCCGGCATCTCGGAATAGTTCCATGTGAAGCAGTCTTTATACTGCATGAGCACGTCTTTTAGCGTAGCTGCCTGTTCTTTAGACAGCAGCTCGCTGATGAACGTTGGCCGTGGGTCGTTTGTCGTTCCCAAATCGATTTTCCTTAGGTTGCCTGCAGTTGTATGTATTCCGTCTTCCAACTCCTTTGGCGTCGGTGGAAACTCTGAGATCAACTCATCTTCATCCTCATTTGCGAAGCACCAGGGGAGGTCATCCATATTCTCGCTCTCTCCTTCTTCTAACAGCGTTATCACGTGGCAGGTACGAGATCGTTTCCAAGACCGATGTTGATCCGGTTCTACTCTTGCCATATACTTTGCTATTGGCGTATGCGTTTGCGGTGGGGATAACCTCCAACTGTTGGATAGAGCGAACCTACCGAGTTGATATCGATCTTCGACCTAGTTCTTGAAGGTGAAGCAGTCTTCAAGAGGATGTCCGATTACTCGATGATAGGAGCAATAATCTGGCTGACAGACCTCGTTTGCTTGTTCGGGGTGCTTGGACTCCGAGAGTGTAATCATTTGATGTTTCATGACGATGTCGAAGATTCTCCTTGTCTTGTCTCGAGGGAAAGAATATGCTCGATCCATATTTTTCATAAGAGACGGATTCCGGCTGACCTTTTCTCAATCGCGTGGCCTTTTGGACCCGTTTTGCCGTCGTCGAACGTTTTTCCGTTCTTCAACTTGCTTATGCCTCCGCGTCGAGCCATTTTCTTGTCTTGGGAATGCATGGCGGGCAGACAGTGAAGGGCGTTATCATCCTGTGTGGCCTACTGAAGGATACGTTGCATCCTGGCTTTTTCGTAAATGGCCATTTCGCGGCTGTGATCGTTCCGAACCTTTTGACTCGCTTCTCGTACTAGCTTGTCCATATGTTCTTCAAACAACGAACTCGGCACTTTTATAGCAGGACCGCGTTTTGGTTCAGCGTCAAAGTCTTTTAAAAGAGCATCTTCTTCTTCATCAAGGTCCTTGATGAGATGGCAGCCATGGAACTGCTCCCGTTTTTTGGACTGGATATATCCAAGCCCGCTCACTTCCATTCTTACATTAGGCAATCTTCGTTGAGTTCCGAGGACGTTCCAAATCCTGTTGTAGAATTGGGCCTTGTTAGTTGTATGTATGCCCTAGAGGCCAGTGTTGTACAGATGATGTATATTATATTGGATGCTTGGACATATATAGAGATGACTTTCTTACTCGATATGATAGTATGCTATCTGGTTACTCTTTATCTTAACATGTACACTTGTCTCTTTAAACTGTCTTATAGTTACATGTTGATAAAGCCCTTAGGATGTGTACTTGACTACCTGGACTATGATGAAGATCATACTAGTGGGGACATGGTAGTCCATAAGTACATCCTTCAAGGTCCCTAGTCGTGGGTGTATCGAGACGGGGCATCGATATACCAGTGTAGACTAGCGTATACGCTTCTCGACCCATGAGATGGGCGATGGATGATCCCATATCCATTGGTGTTCGACATCAGAGATGGTGTACGGGTGCTCAGTGGAGACTGGGTACACTGGACGGACTCGCCGAGAACTCCCAGATGGTATTATACCTCACGTCAGATGGCAGTTCTCAGGTGACACTTGTACTGGTTAGTCTGTAGACCCGAGATCGTCATAGAGTCTTGTGTGATTCCCACTGTGCTTTGATCTCTACCTTACCACGTCCATGAGAGCGTGCAAAACGGTGGTCTTTGGGTACAGTCCCGAGTCACATGGAGGCAATGAGCGATAGGAGGGGTTTCGTCTCTCCCGGTATTGGGGGTTGATGTTGCGCTGTGCTCGATTGGCCGTAACAGGGAAGTCCCTGGCCAGGGCTGATCAGAGATTTGCTGGTAAGTGTTACCAGTAGTTTCTCGACCCGTTATGAGCCTCACATCGGCACGACTTATCGGTTATTGGGGTCTGACGTTTACCACCCCTAGACTTGATATGCGACATATCAGATGAACAGACCGGACTGTACGGTAAGTGTTACTGGTTGGATTCACAGGAGTGTGAGCGGGCTAGCTCGTCGATCTTCTGATCGCTCAATACCCGGATGGCCGTTACGTTTAGCAGACCGCTTGCGGCTTGTGGGTGCTTGATATGATCATCATCTGCTACCGGCGTATTGACGAGTCTTTAGAGTCCTACACAGAGGTTTCCTGGCTCAAGCGAAACGAAATAGGGGCGCATATGAGATATGTGCGGGACCGAGAATGATGCGTGTATGTTATACCGCATTTCATTCTCGCGATGAATGTTTCGATTGGTTGTATGTGATATAACCTAGTTATCGAATCAAAGATTGATTCGATAAGTCGATACATTGGTTACTAGTCGGTTATGTGCGACATGACCGGATCATTGATTCAAGTGTTGATTTAATGATTTAACGTATAATTATATATTTGATATATTACTTTGCATTAACTAGTATTGGTTCACTTTAAAAGGATTTTCTCACTTGATGTGCACATTGTATATGTGATATATTTTGTGTGCACTTGATTTTATCATGTTTGATGATACATACTCACTTGGATTTGTGTAAAGACTTAAACCATGTTTAGTGAATGGTTAGGGTTTCATATTTTCAATTGATTATTCATCTTTTCCTTTTTGAGAAAAAGATAATAGAAAACAAAATGGTTTCTTTTATCATGAAGCTTGTTGAAGCTTCATGAAGCTTTGACCAAGTGACCACTTTGTTTTCTTCTCCTAACCCTAACCACTCATCTAAACTATAGTTAACTCTCTACACTTGACCATGGTTAGAAGATGATAAGTATTGATTTTATTATTCTTTTTACACAATACTTATCATATCTTTTCTTCTTCTTCATCATCGTCATCAAGAAGGAAAGCTTGTCTTCATCAATGGCATATTGAGCATAAGTGTGAGAAATCCAATTCTAAAGTGAACCCACCTCCTATTTCTTCACCCTCTACCTCTTGCCAAGTAGTATAGGGTGTTTTCTTCACAAGTTTCACAACTTGGTGAAGTCGGAGCTTGATCTTGTGAAGCCTCGACGTAGATCATCTTCGGCATCGTAGCCGACGACTATTCCGCTCATTTCTCCGATGAAGCCGATGCGAGAGTCCGGGATTCGAGATGGACAGTGAGGGGATGACTACGTGGAGCTAAGGAAGTGGATATCCGGATCTACAAAGGTTGTAGCTTCTCACTTTTAGTTAAGATGTTAACTAGTTTCCTTTTTCGCCTAAAATTCTAGTCGACGATCCGTATTAGGGTTTCTCGGCACTCATAAAATTTGAAATTGGCATGGTTGATGCCTTGTGAGACCTCTATAGTGTGCCTAGGAACCCTACAGTGGTATCAGAGACTAGCTAGAGCCTTAGGCGAAGTGTAGACGACGTTTGAAACCCGATCGAACCGAAACCCTAAAAACCAAAATGCTCTCTGGATTTTTTTCAAAAACTGGGTTTTTTCCAGATTAAAAATGCTTAAAAAATTCAGCAGGGAATTATAAGAATTACGGTGCAAAATTTGACCAATGATGAGTTCAAAGAGCGGCAGAAGCTTGGCTTCTGCGGCGGTTCCGCGGCCGTATGATGACGTCATCCTTCCCTGTTTGCACAGTAACTCCTATTTTATTATGCTGAGTTTTCTGGGAATTTTTAATTTGACTCAAGAGTTGAGTATTCTGGGGTTGTATTGGGAATCAATGATTCGATCGGATTTTCAAATTTTGTCTGTGTGGTTTTCCGGATAATTTTCGAATATGTTAAAAAGTTCGACCGGATATAAATACCCAACTTTTCCCTTGCCGGAAAATTTCCAAGTGTTGGATTTTTCCATGGTTTAAAGACGTTCTAAGTAGTGCAAGTAACGCGATGGTCCCTCTAGAAGACAACAAACCTTAACTCGATTATGTGACCGTCTTGAACTGCCCTTTGAACCTTCGGGTTTGGGACAGTACGGTGTGCCACATGTGAGGCGTTGGCTTGACCATTCTACGGATGGACCGTTGGTACTGAGGCATGAAGTGAATGTCTTTGAAACTATTTCATATGTTGAACAGTTTCGGGAAAACTTGGGTGTTCGAATGTTCGATCGGAAAGTTTAATATTTTCTATTTATCCGGAATGGGATACAATAATTGGAATTCACAAATAGTTATGAGATAACTGAATGAATGTTATAAATCTAGCGGTTTAGTCTCATTTGATATTGAAAAGAGTTTTCGATAATGGGACTAAAATGCGGGGTTTATAATTGTTAGGCATGTGATGTCTAAGTATTTCATTTGATTAGGCATGCGATGTCTAAAGAGATTGCGGATTCCAACTGTTGTAGTTTTACACTTTCTTTTCTGTGACCGTAAGTGTAATATGTGATATCGCCGGTTTCGTTGCTATATGTCAATGACAACTGGGATGCGCATATTTACTTACGTTGATGACATGTGATGTTATGTGTTGCTGGATATGTTATATTGGATTGTCGTGTTTGAATAGCCGGGGGTTTTTATGTGAGATGAGTGTTTTTCATTTTCATTCATGTAAAAACTTGTATGTAATATTCTTTTATTGGGGCACTTCCAGGTTGCGGAAGTTGTCACCTTTTGTATATTATTTACTTTTCCGCATTAGAATAGACCCAAGGAGGGGAGCACAAGTAACCGGGTTCTAGGGTCCAGTGGGAGACCATCTCGAAGAGTCGAGTCCGGGTCTCCTAACCCTAGAATTGGTAGGGTTGCTTGCCGCTCTTGTAGGGGTCTAGGGGTGTGGGTTTGGCTATTCATCACGACTGTGGAATCCGTGTTTTATACTGGCTCGTATTGAAAACACGGACGTCCTAGTATATCCAATGTTTCATATGTTTCTTCTGCTGCGATATCTGTGATGTGATCATGTGATGTTCTGTGATAGATACAGTATATAGTATATATGATATATTATATAGACGTTACTTATGTTTTGCACCCGCACTAGCCCTGCCCTGCTCTGCCGTTAGTTACCTAACCTAACGGTGCACGAGGGGACATCCAGGCGAATGCGGATGGCATAAGTGTACGTCGTATTTATCGGTGATGTTTAGGTGACTTAAATGATGGGACTTCATTAATGTGATTAATGAAATAAAAGAAACCAAATGATGTTGTAGAATCAAATTTTAAATAAAACAGGTAGCTACAGTTCTTGCTTTGCATAGCGGTATATATGATATACCCTGCACCTTATTCGATGAGGAAAGGACCGAGATCCCTTTACCGGGAGTGACTCCTTTAGAAATAACTGGCAGATGCTATATACTCGGTCTGCTTTTGATTGCTTCTATAGTTTCTGCTTTGCACAGTGATATATATGATATATCCCGCACCTCATTCGACGAGGAAAGGGCCGACGATCCCTTCACCGGGAGTGACCCCTTTAGCAAAACTAGAAAAGCCTCAAAATCAGTCCATTTCAAAACTTCATTTGATCCTACAACGATATCAAGTTCATTACGCAATAGGTTTTCTGAAAACCTGTGTAGCCCTCCGTCATTTCAGATAAGTACTACTTAGTATTCGTGCTACGGTAGTTTGGCATTCGTCAAGGCGTAGTGTACGGTAGCTAACTAGTATTTATCTGCTTATGCATATGATGCAGATTGGATTAGGGTATTCGTACGGCGTTGTTTGGCATTCGTCAAGGGTCGTGCGGGTGGGTTTAATTCAATCAAGAAATGTACGGGTTGAACTTGACTAGTGGACTATTGGTTGTTTGGCATTCGTCAAGGTCATAGAACACCAGGGGTAAAATATTATTGGGAATTTCAAGTGTTGAAATTTGCAATGAGATTGCATACCTTCTATGAGACAGTTGGATCCCGATACCCACTGCGAGTAAGAGTTACTCCTGGGAGAGTTTTACACATTTCAATTAGCTAATCAAATAGGTGTCTAGAAAGGTGTCAACGGGGTTACGCCTCTGGGAAAACGAGGTTTACATTAATTAGGTTCGTGCGAAAGCACGGGGGACCTCCCTCAAAGTACCGACACTGGCCTGGCTGAAAGATTGGCGAACTTGTAGTGTGTAATTAATCCCGGCTAGTCTTTCCTTTTAGGGTTTGAAGGAAGATTTGATAAAAACCAGTGGGAGCCATCCTGATTAGATAAGATAATAACCAATCTGATCTTGCAAGAGCATACGCTAAAGTGTTTTCTTCTCTCTCTCTCCAGGTAGCGACCATGTCATGCCCTAATAAAGATAATAATATGGATGTATTGACCGAACCCGCATGTTATACTGTGCAGGGGAACGTTGGACCCGTTCTTTCTTATAAGAGTTATAAGACTGAACAGGGAATAGGAGAATATCTAGATTCTCAAGCCGCCCAAAAGAACATACATATTGATGCATCTTCTTCGGGTGTGTTAGTTATTGAGAACTGTTTTTCAGTTCACCCTACGTCCTGGGTATTAGATACCGGATCAGGATCCCACATATGTAAGCAGTTACATGGGCTACGGAAAGGTAGAGAACTGGGTAAAGGTGATCATTCCGTTCAAGTAGGGAACGGTGCAAATGTTGCAGCCAAAGCAGTTGGCGAATATCACCTAGTATTACCAAGTGGTGATACAATGATTCTGAATGAATGCTATTATATACCGAACATGATGTGCAACATTATATCATTTTCTTTATTGAGTAAAGAAGGATATAATTTTGTAGTACAGGATAATGTTATGAACATATTCCTAGATCAAAAGTCGATTGCATCAGGCTCGTTACATAATGGCATATTCATTCTAAATCAAAATACAGTCATCAATATACAAAACACACACAAGTGGAAAAGTTCAAAAATGAACGAATCCTACTTGTGGCATTATAGACTTGGTCATATCAATGCGACACGACTGGCTAAGTTACATAAGGATGGTTATTTGAATCCGTTCGAATTATCATCTTATGATACTTGCCATTCATGTCTCA
Organism: Agapanthus africanus; assembly: GCA_030015575.1. Classification (NCBI taxonomy): domain Eukaryota; kingdom Viridiplantae; phylum Streptophyta; class Magnoliopsida; order Asparagales; family Amaryllidaceae; genus Agapanthus; species Agapanthus africanus. The sequence goes on from CM057342.1 coordinate 631,821,750, forward strand.
AAGGAAAAATGACCAAAGCTCCGTTTAGTGGACACGGAGAAAGAGTTACTGAACTCTTAGGACTGGTACATACTGATGTATGCGGTCCCATGTCTACCCATGCCAGGAACGGTTCTTCCTACTTCATTACATTCACTGACGATCTCTCTAGATACGGGCATGTGTTCCTATTGAAACACAAGTCTGAAGCTTTTGAGAAATTCAGAGAATATAAGCAAGAAGTAGAGAACCAAACGGGCAAAAGTATTAAGATCCTTCGATCTGATCGAGGAGGAGAATACTTGAGCAATGAGTTCCAAGATTATCTAAAAGAGAATGGGATTCTCTCTCAGCTTACTCCACCTTATACACCACAGCACAACGGTGTATCAGAACGAAGGAAACACACCCTATTGGATATGGTGCGTTCAATGATGAGTATAGCTGAGTTACCTATTTCCTTCTGGGGTATGCGCTTGAGACAGCCATACACCTATTGAATATGGTTCCTACCAAATCAGTGCCTACCACTCCATATGAGATATGGAAAGGGAAGAGACCATCTCTTAAGTATGTTAAGATATGGGGTTGTCCAGCCTATGTCAAAAGACAAAATCCGGACAAACTCGAGGCAGGATCAGTCTTATGTAAGTTTGTAGGATATCCCAAAAATTCACAAGGGTATATCTTCTACCACCCCGAGGAACAAAAGGTGTTTGTTTCTCGACATGCCACTTTCTTAGAAAAAGGTTTTCTTATGAAACAGATTAGTGGCATTGAGGTAGAACTGGAAGTGGTTCCAGCAACACAAACTATAACTGAAGATTTGTTAGAACCAGAGGATTCAGTAGTACCCGACGAACCCCAGCCTCTCCGCCGATCTAGCAGGGTTTCTCGTCCACCTGAGAGATACTACGGTTTTCTCATTGACGGTGGAAGCGAAGATTGCATCATGGAGGATGATGACCCAACTAGTTTCGAGCAGGCCATCACGAGTAGGGACTCAGTGAAATGGCTGGATGCTATGCGGTCCGAGATGGAATCCATGTACACCAACAAAGTATGGACTTTGGATGTTGCTCCTGAAGGGGTAAAACCCATCGGGAGCAAGTGGATCTTCAAGAAAAAACTTAGTGTAGATGGGAAAGTGGAGACTTTCAAAGCTAGACTTGTAGCAAAGGGTTTTCGTCAAAGACCAGGTGTGGACTATGACGAAACCTTTTCTCCAGTGGCTATGCTTAAATCCATCCGGATCATGCTTGCCATCGCTGCGTATCATGACTACGAAATCTGGCAAATGGATGTTAAAACCGCCTTTCTAAATGGTGATTTAGAAGAGTGCGTGTACATGACTCAGCCAGAGGGCTTCGTAGACAGTGGGAGCAGCGGGAAGGTATGCAAGCTGCTTAAATCCATTTATGGATTAAAGCAAGCATCGCGGAGTTGGAACATCTGCTTTGACGTCGTTATCAAAGAGTTTGATTTCGTCAAAAACCCAGATGAACCTTGTATCTACAAGAAGGTAGCAGAGAGTAAGGTGGTCTTCCTCGTATTGTACGTGGATGACATACTCTTGATAGGAAATGATATTCCTATGTTGCAATCGGTCAAGCTCTTCTTATCATAAAGATTCTCGATGAAAGATCTTGGTGATGCCTCCTGCATATTGGGAATCAGGATCTATAGAGATAGATCCAAACGGATATTGGGATTGTCCCAATCCAGGTACATTGACACCATACTAAAGAGGTTTAGTATGGAAGAATCCAAGCGTGGGAACTTGCCCACGATCTCTGGAGTCACTCTCTCCAAAGAGATGTCTCCCAAGACTGATTTGGAGTGAGGTCGCATGCAAGGGATACCCTATGCTTCGGCTGTAGGCTCTATCATGTACGCGATGCTATGTACCAGACCCGATGTAGCATACTCACTAAGTGTAGTGAGCAGGTATCAAGCTAATCCTGGAGAGAGTCACTGGACAGCTGTTAAGAGCATTCTCAAGTACTTACGAAGGACTAAAGAGATGCTCTTGGTGTATGGTAACGGAGAACTCCAAGTGGAGTCCTTTACCGATTCGAGCTTCCAGAGTGATAAGAACGACTCTAAGTCGCAGTCGGGATTTGTCTTTACCCTTTACGGAGGGGCGGTTAGCTGGAAGAGTTCCAAGCAGGAAACCGTGGCAGACTCGACGATGGAGGCTGAATACATCGCTGCCAACGATGCTGCCAAAGAGGCTGTCTGGATCAAGAAGTTCATTACTGAACTTGGTGTGGTTCCATCCATTGAGCATCCAATACCTTTGTATTGCGATAACAATGGAGCGGTGGCTTTAGCCAAGGAACCCAGGTCCCATCAGCGATCCAGGCATATTCTGAGGCGATATCACCTGATCCGGGAGATAGTTGATCGCCGGGAGATCGAGGTCAGGAGGGTTGACACGAAGAACAACACGGCGGATCCACTCACGAAGGCCATTCCCCAGATACAGTTTGAGAGACTCTTCGGGATGCTCGGTATGCGATACTACAGCAGCTGGCCCTAGTGCAAGTGGGAGATTGTTAGTTGTATGTATGCCCTAGAGGCCAGTATTGTACAGATGATGTATATTATATTGGATGCTTGGACATATATAGAGATGACTTTCTTGCTCGATATGATAGTATGCTATCTGGTTACTCTTTATCTTAACATGTACACTTGTCTCTTTAAACTGTCTTATAGTTACATGTTGATAAAGCCCTTAGGATGTGTACTTGACTACCTGGACTATGATGAAGATCATACTAGTGGGGACATGGTAGTCCATAAGTACATCCTTCAAGGTCCCTAGTCGTGGGTGTATCGTGATGGGGCATCGATATACCAGTGTAGACTAGCGTATACGCTTCTCGACCCATAATATAGGCGATGGATGATCCCATATCCATTGGTGTTTGACATCAGAGATGGTGTACGGGTGCTCAGTGGAGACTGGGTACACTGGACGGACTCGCCGAGAACTCCCAGATGGTATTATACCTCACGTCAGATGGCAGTTCTCAGGTGACACTTGTACAGGTTAGTCTGTAGACCCGAGATCGTCATAGAGTCTTGTGTGATTCCCACTGTGCTTTGATCTCCACCTTACCACGTCCATGAGGGCGTGCAAAACGGTGGTCTTTGGGTACAGTCCCGAGTCACATGGAGGCAATGAGCGATAGGAGGGGTTTCGTCTCTCCCGGTATTGGGGGTTGATGTTGCGCTGTGCTCGATTGGCCGTAACAGGGAAGTCCCTGGCCAGGGCTGATCAGAGATTTGCTGGTAAGTGTTACCAGTAGTTTCTCGACCCGTTATGAGCCTCACATCGGCACGACTTATCGGTTATTGGGGTCTGACGTTTACCACCCCTAGACTTGATATGCGACATATCAGACGAACAGACCGGACTGTACGGTAAGTGTTACTGGTTGGATTCACAGGAGTGTCAGCGGGCTAGCTCGTCGATCTTCTGATCGCTCAATACCCGGATGGCCGTTACGTTTAGCAGACCGCTTGCGGCTTGTGGGTGCTTGATATGATCATCATCTGCTACCGGCGTATTGACGAGTCTTTAGAGTCCTACACAGAGGTTTCCTGGCTCAAGCGAAACGAAATAGGGGCGCATATGAGATATGTGCGGGACCGAGAATGATGCGTGTATGTGATACCGCATTTCATTCTCACGATGAATGTTTCGATTGGTTGTATGTGATATAACCTAGTTATCGAATCAAAGATTGATTCGATAAGTCGATACATTGGATACTAGTCGGTTATGTGCGTCATGACCGGATCATTGAATCAAGTGTTGATTTAATGATTTAATGTATAATTATATATTTGATATATTACTTTGCATTAACTAGTATTGGTTCACTTTAAAAGGATTTTCTCACTTGATGTGCACATTGTATATGTGATATATTTTGTGTGCACTTGATTTTATCATGTTTGATGATACATACTCACTTGGATTTGTGTAAAGACTTAAACCATGTTTAGTGAATGGTTAGGGTTTCATATTTTCAATTGATTATTCATCTTTTCCTTTTTGAGAAAAAGATAATAGAAAACAAAATGGTTTCTTTTATCATGAAGCTTGTTGAAGCTTCATGAAGCTTTGACCAAGTGACCACTTTGTCTTCTTCTCCTAACCCTAACCACTCATCTAAACTATAGTTAACTCTCTACACTTGACCATGGTTAGAAGATGATAAGTACTGATTTTATTATTCTTTTTACACAATACTTATCATATCTTTTCTTCTTCATCATCATCTTCATCAAGAAGGAAAGCTTGTCTTCTTCAATGGCATATTGAGCATAAGTGTGAGAAATCCAATTCTAACGTGAACCCACCTCCTATTTCTTCACCCTCTACCTCTTGCCAAGTAGTATAGGGTGTTTTCTTCATAAGTTTCACAACTTGGTGAAGTCGGAGCTTGATCTTGTGAAGCCTCGACGTAGATCATCTTCGGCATCGTAGCGGACGACTATTCCGCTCATTTCTCCGATGAAGCCGATGCGAGAGTCCGGGATTCGAGATGGACAGCGAGGGGATGACTACGTGGAGCTAAGGAAGTGGATATCCGGATCTACAAAGGTTGTAGCTTCTCACTTTTAATTAAGATGTTAACTAGTTTCCTTTTTCGCCTAAAATTCTAGTCGACGATCCGTATTAGGGTTTCTCGGCACTCATAAAATTTGAAATTGGCATGGTTGATGCCTTGTGAGACCTCTATAGTGTGCCTAGGAACCCTACAGGCCTGTCGCACGGTTTGTTCAAAGGGTATGCCTTGGCATCTCAATAACCTTTTCAATCCCTCTGCGTAGTATCTGGGCAGACGGATGGGTTTGAGCCTGTCAAGCGTAGGTTCGGCACCACGCCAGACTTCTCTTTCGACTTTAGTCTCCGTGGATCGATAGAAAAGGATCGCCTTTTCACCTTTTCGCCTGGGAGGGACGTAGAATGTCTGCAGCTCTTGTACGCTATATGTTTCAAGCACCTCAAGTTCTCAGTAGTGTTGTCGCGGCACTAGGACGATTTGCAATCTCTGATCATCTCCAGTGAAGGCTTGCATTGATGGTCGGACCGAGAACACTGCGTTGACTTCGTCTTCAGAGTCACTGCCAAAAGCCAGAATAGGGGTAGATGGTCTCGGCTTGTTGCATTGGGGCAGTCCCGAATAGATTATCTTTTCTTCCTCCTCGGTATCGCTCCCGAAGACAGGAATGGTGGTGATAGCTTTTAGCTTATTCTCCGGTTTATGGCATCTTTCAATGTCCTCAAAATCTGGTAGGAAATACTTTGCATCTTCGTACTTTCGGACTTCATTCACGGAGGATGGGTTCAGCTCCCCTGTCACGGTATACTCGAGACCATCTTTGAAATACTTCATACACTGATGTTGTGTAGAAGAGATGATGTTGTATTCGTGTAACCAAAGTCTGCGAGCAAAGCATTGTAGCAGGTCTTCGCGTCAATGACGTGAAACTTGATGTCAGTGACGAGCAGCCCAAAGCGTAACGTCGGTATCACAGACCCGAGCATCCGTGATGACTCGGAGTCAAACCCGGAGATGGTGATTTTATCCCGAGCGAGGTGTTGAATGCTCATGTAGATTTCTTTTAACACCCTCATATTCAGGAGATTGACAGAGGACCCGCTGTCAACTAAGATCTTCCCTATCTTGATGTCATGGCACTACCCAGTGACATACAGGGGACGGTTGTGCTCACATGTTCTGAGGAGGAGATCTTCATTGCCGAAAGTGATGTGATCTGTGTTCACTTCTTCCAGCTCGTCCTTCATATTTTCTTCGGAAAGGAAAGCTTGGAATTGGTCGGGCTCTTATAGTCCCTTGATCAGAGAATCCCGCGCCTCTTTAGATAGTAGAAGGGTATCGAGAATGCTTAGCTGTGAGGGTATCTTCCTCAGGTGTGCCAGAATGTTGTAATCCACCTTGTTTGTCTTGGGCGGGTCCTTGGCTGTCAGCTCTTCGACGACTCGATCAACGAGGGCGATATCCTCAGAGACTTTTTCCTTCCCTTTATCTTTTTTGTTCGATCCCTTGTTTGTAGGTCCAAGATTCTTTTAAGGCAACGTACGGCTACACAGCTGAATATTCTCACAGTTCTTTATCTCCTCCTTTTTTCCTGAGGTGGATTCTTTAAAAAGAGGGCTGAGGGCTATTTCTTCATCAGAATCGCTTCCGAAGGTGAGAACTTGCGATCCTCTAGAATCAACCATGTGACAGTTACCGGCAATCCTTTTGTGCTCATCGGTCGTGCTTTTCTGTTCTCGACGAGCCTTGCGCTTTGATCACCTGAAGTGTTGTCGGCGGGCAACATATCTCTGCCACCAGTTTTTAAAGGCATTGCACTATTCGGTAGAGTGCGCAATCCTTTGATGGTATAAGCAGTAGCTAGGATGTATATCCGCTTCGTCAGGGTGTACACTGCCAGGAGTATTTCCTTTGAGAGATAGCAGCTTCATTCCCATTGACAGGGATTTAGCAAACCGTTTCCTCGTTTTAAGCATGCTTTTGTCAGCCGCAGGCGTGTTTCGATCTGGTTGGAGTGATTCAACCCTTTCGTTCAGTCGCCGACGTTTGGCTTTTTCGAATATGGCCATTTCGCGCTCTCTATCAGCTTTGCTTCTCTGACGGGCTTCGTTCAGCAACATGTCAATCATCTCGTCTGACGGTTCTAAGAGTTCCGGTTCTGGTTCTGCCCTAGTTTCTCTGCATCAGGAGCTTCTTAACCATCTATTGACGAGTGAGAGATCACGTGGCAGCTCGCTACATAATCCTCAGGCACTTCTGAAGAATCATCTCCTTCATCAGTATTATCGTCTTCATTCTCATGCATGAAGAATTCGTCCAATGTAATTGGGGTTCATGCCTTCTGGTTATATTCTTCAAGTGCATCGATGTATTTCTGCAAACCTGTACGGTTGTCGTTGGGTTGGACAGGCTTCTTGGCCTTCTTCTTCTTCTTTAAAGACTTCGGAGGCTTGGCCCGAAGGTTCTGTCCACCACACCAGCTTTCGGCGTTGGGTGCTGCTTCAGCATCTCCTCAATAATCTCAGGCTCCAGCTGGCTCTTCCACCTAATCGGCGGACATGCTTGAAGGTCCTTCAACATTCTTTTAGTCTTAGCTGAAAGGGTTACCTCCCATTGGCTTCCTCTATAAGTGAGCATGATTACCCCGGCGTGTCCACCTTTTTAGGAGCATACGGTTGTGGCAGGTTCACCCTCCAGTGTTCGGACAGCACGAACTTTCCCTGTTGGTATTGGTCTTCGATCCAACCTTTGAAGATGTAACAATCTTCGATTGGGTGACCCAATACTCTGTGGTAAGGATAGTAATTGAGGCTGTTAATGTCTCCTGATTGCGTTAGGCATCTCGGCTCTGGCAGAGTGATGAGCCTGTTGCGCAGCGCTAGCTCGTATAATCTCTTCGTCTTATCCTGAGGGAATGATTAAGGGCGTCTCATCTTTTCTCCGAATGATCGATGTTTATCGTTTTGGTGATCAACCGGCTTCGGGCCACTCGGTTGTTGCTGAGCGTTGGCGACGAAGGTCACTTTCCCTTTCCCATTTTCATTCTGAAAATCTGTTTTCGAAGAGGACGGTCTATGGCCCATCTGGTCCATTTGGGCCAGCTTGTCGATCAGGGCCTGAAAAGTGGTCGGCTTGAAGAACATCATGAATTGGGAAATGGTTGCCTGAGGGTCAAGGGTCCCCATGAACATGCCCATAGCTGGAGCTTCCTCTATGCGTTGTTCACACTTTGACCACAGGTTCCGCCACTGAATGGCGTATTGAACCTAGGTTTCTCCCGGCTTCACTCTAGCATTAATTAGTGCGGTGATCGGGGTGCGCTCGCTAGCGCTTGCGAATCATTGTGTAAACACTAGCTCCATTTCTGCAAATGTCTGGATAGAGTCATTCAGGAGCTCAGAGTACCATTCGAATGCTGTCTCCAAGAAGCTGCCAACAAACTGGCGAAGTAGCAGTTTATCGTCACCCCCAGTATTACCGCACAAGGCTTTGAATTGAGCAACGTGGTGGTGTGGATTACCCATCCCCTTATACACATGGAATTTAGGGATCGTATATCTTGGCGGGTACTTTATTTGATCGTACCAACCCAGATAGGTTCATCCAGTCTTGATGATTTGGCCAGCCGCTTCACTCTCCTGATGAGCTCGTATCTGTTGAGCTATATAGTCGTCAAGGGCGGCTTTGGAGATGGTCTCTTCCCTGGCTGCTGATAGAGCCGGAAGAGGGTTTGATGTCTCTCCTCTGTCGTCTTCATGGATAATCGGAGGGTCTTCAGCTGGGGGATCCGGCTGTATCACCATCCCGACCATATCTTGGAATAGAAGCGTCATTTGCTTTATATTAGCCGCTTGTTCCACGGCCTCTTTGTCTTTCTTCTCGAGCATTCTTCAGAGGAATTCGGCATCGGTTTCCTACTCCTGGCATTGCTCCGACGATGTCTCCGTGCTTTCTTTTGGCCCAGTAAGTGCGGCCATCTTTGTCAGCATCTCCTAGTGCTTTTGCTGTTTTTGCTCCTGAGCCTTAGTTACAGATTGGGTGAGTGGTCGATGACCCATAGAGATACGGCTATCCTCCTTCCTGGAAGCCATGTAGATGGTGTGCATAACCATGCCCCCAGACTTTGGGCGTTTGGATCCCTCACGCTCAGAATTTCTCTGCGGTGGTGGTTGATTCTTTGGCCTTCTGTTTTTATAGGAGGTCGAAGTTGAGGGGGCCGTTGCGACATGCACCCATGAAGACGACACCTTTCGTGGTATGGCAGAAGAATGGTCATCCTCTTGTCGAGCCTTCGTCTTCTTCAGCCGGCGAGAATAATCTTTGTCAATCACTGAGTGCTGGACTCTTCGCAAGACCCTATGGATTTTGGAGGACAGCCGCTGAGGAGGCTATTCTGACTTCGTCTTTGTAATGTTATCCACAGGTGGAGGAGTCTTCTTCAATGTAGCGGTTGGAGAGTTCTTGCGCACCCTCTTGAGTGGTTCAAAGTTATTCCCAGTTGGAACAACAGCATCAATTTCCACCACTGGAGCTGGTGGAGTCAGTCCAGAAGGAGAGCTGCCCCCAGTTTTCCTCACTCGGCACCAGTGGCGACGTCGATCGTGTCTTACAGATGGTATTGACTCAGTTGCGGGGGTGGCTTTATCATGCCCCCTGTTCTGGTGAAGGGCTGCCGTTGGTGCCAGCCTATTGAAAACTGATGTCCGCAGAGAAGAAACGTCCAACTTGTCGAAGACTGACTCTTGGGCAGGGGGAGCAGCTTTGGTGACTTCTCCTGAAGTAGGAGTTGGAACGGACAGTCTTGTGAAGACTGATCCCTTAGCATGAGAAGCCCCTTTGATGACTTCGTCCATCGGAGTTGGAATAGCTATCCGCTTTGGGATGACTCGCTCAGGTATTGCAGGCTTCTTCGTGGGCCCACTTAAGCTCAGACTCAGCCTGTCGAAGACCGATGCCGTAGACTTGGAATTGGACGACCCGTTGAGAGGGGCCGTGTTAGTGGTGAGCAGATCAAAGACCGACTTCTTCGGAGCTTCCTGTGACGGCATTGCAACGCTGAAGCTTGCCGGTGGGATTATGGTCCTAAAGATCAATCCAGCCGTTCCACTGGCATGGCGAATATGGAGGCCGCTTGGGACCCATTGGTCACTCCTCCAGTGAGGACGAAGTGGGAGTTGTTGTTGCAGCTGGTGCAGTTGGAAGCCATATTCTCTGCACAGGAGAAAGACACCAAATCTTAGTACCTCGAATCCAGGGGGAACCATATTAAACTGCGATTCGTTCGTGAACACGAAAAATGAAGTATGGAGTGGAAAGAGGAAAAGGTCCCACCGGGCGTGCCAGAATATGTTTACCACCGAAAACCGGGAAGACAAACGTCTTGCCTGAATTTGGGGGCAGATGCTATTTGGTTTTATCCGTCCACCTCTCCGAAAATGCCATGTTGATTTATGGTACCTTGTATCGGAGGTTTAGACGGATGCGGCCATTGTAGTAGACTTCGTCAGATTCCCCCTCACTGTGAGGGGTTTTTGATTGTGGGGACGCTCTTCCCTGTAGGCGCAAGCCCCTGCAGTTAATTACGTTACCGTATCGCGGTAACCACTTTCTCCTGCCCTAGAAGGTCACTTTGTATCGTGTGTGTTTGATTTATTTTTGGTTACCCGTGGATTGTGTACGGAGACTAATTTATGTTGTCGCACGTAGGGCATGGATTAGTCCAAATCCGTATTTTCATGGATTTTGGTTTGGGTTGGTTTAAGGACCGTTAGTCTTGTTTGAGACTAAGGTCAACTCAAACGTTTGTTGAGGATACGTTAGTCTAATTTTAGACTAAGATCTACTCAACAGGATTTTAGGATCATTTAGATCCAACGAAAGAGTGTTTGGACTCTATCGTTTTAGTTTAGGGACATTGCGGTCCATTGGGTTTAAGGACATCGTAGTACGTGAGGTTTAAAGACATCTTAGTCTGTATGGTTTAGGGACATCGTAGTCTGGTTTAAAGATATCGTAGTCTGTAAGATTTAAAGACATTGTAGTCTGTAAGCTTTTAGTTTAACCGTTTGGGGATGCACCAAAAGTTATTGGTTATTGGGACCCTCCATCTCTCTGAAGACGTTGAAGAATTACAACGATATGTATCAGAGGTACGAAGAGATGTACCCTTGAACCAATGTTGGTTGGGAGATCTATGTCAGGTTTGGGACTAAGACCAATTAAAAAGATTGTGAGCACATGGGCTCAGCTAATTTGAATTAGGGACTTGTTGCCAACTTGGGCTCAACCCACTCTGTTTTGAATAAAATGTTGAACATTTATTTGGGCTCAGTCCCTTTTTATTCAATAATGCTGAGCATTGATTTGGGTTCTGAAACACATTTTTCTTTTTGTCTTTTGCTCAGTGTTGAACACTCTTTATGGTGCTGGGGCTATATTTACAGAGCGCTTTGCACTTCCTCAGCGCCCACGTGAGGAGCGCTTGGAGCGGTTGGCGCCAAGCGCCAGACTTGGAGCGCTAAAGCGCTTCTTATGAAATAGCGCTCACATGAGGAGCACGTGGCGCGCTTGGCGCTGAGCGCCAGACTTGGAATGCTAAGGCGCTTCATATAAAATAGCGCCTACGTGAGAAGCACGTGGCACGCTTGGCACTGAGCGCCAGATTTTGAGCACTAAGGCACTTCTTATAAAATAGCGCCCCCATGAAGAGCACGTGGCGCGCTTGGCGCTGAGCACCAGACTTGGAGCGCTAAAGAGCTTCTTTGGAAGCTCGTATCAGTTCTGTGCTCTGAAAATTAAGTTCTCGTTTATAAGAGACTTTGTCGCATGGAACTAAGTTTTTCTTTATAAAGAGATACTATGATCTCTTTTGTTTTTCTTTATGGGAGAATTTGTCTCATGGATCTAAGAACTAAGTTCTTCTTTTTATGAAGAGAGATTTTGTCTCATGGATCTAAGAACTAATTTTTTCTTTTTATGAAGATATGCTTTGATCTCTTCTGTTTTTGTGAAAGACTTGGTCTTATAGATCTGTGATTTAGAAAAAGAACTAAGTTCTTCTGATGTGATAGTTAAACTCTAAAATATGGAAGAGATGTTATGATCTCTCTTCTTTTTGTTTACCTTGGAGAAGGTTCTTCTTCTTAAAGCTTACCCTTCTCTTTTTCTTTTCTGAGAACTTGAAACTTATAGGGAGGTTTCTCCCTTTTTTTGTTTTGTTTGAAGTTTATGGGGGGGGGGGGGGGTTCTTCCGTACAAGACTTGATCTCTTGGGTCTTTTATATAGGGAGGCTGATTTGTTGAATCAGTTAAGGAAATCTCTCATTAAGAGATTTCTAATTGATTTGGGGGCGTTTCCCACCATTAGATCTTTGATCCAAGGGCTTTTGTTTTACAGAAGACATCTTTCTTATTATTAACAAGGTTGGAAAATGTTTTCCCTTACAGAGATTATTCTGTATATTGGTGATTTTTAATCACCATTGGATCTTTGATCCAACGGTGCTCTGATTTACAGAGCACAATCTTTTTTGTTTGGAAAGATTTGAGGAGTATTTCATCAACAGAATTTTATTCTGGTAATTAGATGATTTATCATCTTCGTTGGATCTTTGATCCAATTGTGGAGATTATTTAGTTCTAGCGCTGGCACTCCCGTGCTTTGCACATGAGGCACCGCCTCAAAGTCTTTGACTCATAGCGCTGGCGCACTTGGTGCTAGCGCTCTCGTGCTTTACATGTGAGGCGCTGCATTAGAGTCTTTGACTCTTAGCGCTGGCGCTCTGGGCGCTAGTATAACGCTTTATTAATCGTTTAAGCGAATTTTCCGTTAATAGGTAAAATAAACTGTGTTTTCCGTAAAAACCGAGAAGTGGTCAATTTTCAATATAGACTTAACTGCACCTAGTTTAATTAGGAAATTGCTAGTTTATGGTTTTTGGTTGTCACTTGAAAATTTTAGTTCACTTAAATATTTTTCCCTAATTAAAATATTATTATAAGCTTTTAATTATGCACCTAATTAGTGGTAATTACAAATTTTATTGGGTTAATTATGCTAAAGTAAATCTATGCTAATTTAATCACAAGATTAAGCATTTAACCTTCTCTCCAAAATATCTAGATATTTGTTGAATTAAAGAAAATTTTAAAGAAAATGATTAAGAAGTGGAATGGATGGGAAAGGTTTTAAATGAGCATTTATTGTGAACTTAGGCTAGAATTTTCCACACAATTCTACAAACCTCCACATTTTCTTATGTAGGCCGAGCACCCCCCTTTGCTGCCCTCACTTGTTCTTCACCCCATTTTCACTTCTTCAAGCTCAAATAAATTATCAAAAATCATCAAATAATCCCGCAAACTCAAATATAAATCCCTACCCATTATTCCTTAAGCCTAAACAAGCTTAGATCCTCATGAAAGTTATTATTTTGGAGGCTAATTTGGAGTTTAGTTGCTAGTTTGTGAATATAGTGGAGGTATAAAATCCTAACACTAAACTTTAGTTATTATTTAAATACATTAAGCAAGCTTATTAGATATTTAATATAGTTTTAATTAGCATGTTTAGAAATTCATGAGAGAGTTGTGAAAATCAAGTTAGGGTTTGATTGGTTGAAATGGTTAATGGAAAAGTGTAGACTTGGAAAAAACTTAACCTAGCGTGAGAATGTTATTTATTATTTTCCTAACTGTCTAATTAAGATTAATAGCAAACTAACTTTTACTAAATCTTATATGGGTGATATTAAAATTGTAGTAAAGGTTTGTGTGACTTAGTTATGCTACTTTGTGATGATTGAGATCGTTAGAATTGTTAAACTTCTAGACTTGAGCTAAAATGGTGAAAAGTTGTATACTAGGTTTTCGGTTATATTAGGCATGAGTTTTAATTGACGTTGCGATGTTATATATAGTATCTTCCACGATATATATTGTGTTGTGAATGCGCGTTCGATACGATCGGGGTTTCGGCTCTGTGGTTGTGTAGTTTAGCGTTCCTAGCTAGGGTTATGCCGATGTCGTACACGTTTTGTACACTAGGTGCACAGTGTGTTTATCTTGTGGACGTTATCCTTGTGTTTCATTGTCTTTGTGTCGGCGCAGGATATTTAGCCTTATGTGGTGTGTTTGTAAAATTTTAGGATCGCAAGGGGGGACTTCGGACGCTGCGAAGAAAGGGAAACAGGTGGTCCGATTTTCTTAGCTCGAGGTCATTGGTGAATAGATTTAACATCTATGGGGAAATCGCCCGTATGGCGTTATGCGTCAGGGCTGGATATGATATTATAGCTGCATGTTTATACGCATATGAGTTGATTGCGCATGAGCATCATTGCAAATTATTATATGTTGTGCCTTGACTTGGTACCTATTGGACACAACACCATTACTGACGGTTCATGTTGCACGAGCACAAATTGTATGCTACACACACACCGTTGGTAAATGCCATGACACGCACTACATATATACATATATGATATTGTATCGGTTATTGTCTTTGAGACAAAGATTCTTTTTCCGTTGCATATATGAAATGTAGTATACATGCAACACCTACATGCTTACACATACCTTGCTATAGTTATATGTACATCATGCATACATACTTACATGTGTAAGTGCACGGCGGCGCCCCGGACGTCAAACCGACGGCCAAATGCGGAAGCGGTGATAAACTTTAATTTTGCGAACTTAGCAAACCGGCACCACCGCGCACTAAACCCCGGATCGGGCCATTAAACTAGATCTAGCTAACAACAAGACGGGTTAGAGATATACCGAGTGATCCGAGTCCTCCGGTCTTCTCGTCGTCGTCCCGATCTCCCGCGGAAACTCCGGTCGTCACATCCTTGCCGGAAGGGCACCACATCGTCTGCATCTTTTACGGGCTCCCACCTCAATACCGAGGCAACTCGGGCATGAAGCTGGCAAGTCGACGTGCCCAAGATTTGCTATAGAATATGGTGTAGATCATGCTAATCTCATTTGGGGTTAGTAGTTGCCTTGATGGAGGAATGGAATTTTCAAGTGGAGCTAGAATGTGTGTAGCAAGGAATAATGAGATGAACCAAATTATCCTCATCAAAATGAAACCCTCTCATTTTTCTCTCTCCCTCTCCAAAAAAAATTGGCCGGCCTCTTATCATAGAGAATGGTGGAGGGATGAACAAAACTCATGAAGGGAGGTGAGTGTAGGAGAAAAGAAAAGGTGACCATAAACAAAAACATCATCATTACAAACTTACATCCAAACCTTAACCTTTCCAATCACAATTAATGCACCATCATGGATGAAAGATGCTAAACATATCATAATGAATATATTTGCAAGAAACCCCCTCCACAAATGTTATTTGCACAATTGCAAATAACCCCCTCCATCGGAAAAGTCCGGCCGGGAAAGAACAAAGGAAAACCGGCCGGAACGGAATGCAAAATGGCAACTCCAGAAAACTGGTCCCGTAATAAATTACAGGAAAACCCCATGCTGTGCATACACACCCGCATCTGTATTCCGTCCGGATACAAATGCAAAGAGACAAAATCTACACTGTACTAAACTAGGATCCGGCTTAAACCAAAGCCGGCTAGTAATATCCGTTCGATCCTGATCCGTGCAATACCGCACGTATCCGATCGAACCTTGCCATATATCTATACGGCCTCTAGTACTAACCGTCCGATCCTGATCCGTGCAATACCGCACGTATCTGATCGGACCCTGCCATATCTCCATACTGCCTCTACAGCGTTTCGCCCGAAAGCTGAGTAACTGAATGTGTGGTGGACTCTAAAGACTCGTCAATACAATGGCTGTGGATTTAACCACTAGCACGTCAGAGGTATAAGCCAATACGTAACGGGCCACCAGCTATTGACCAAAAGGGACGTCGATGAGCGAACTCATCCTGACACCCTACTGAGCCTGTCAGTGACAATATCCGTACAGTCCGGTCCGTTCGTCTACGAGCATCGCATGGCGGGCCTAGGGGGTTGGTAAAAGTCAGACCCCCAAAAGCGGTACAAGTCGTGTCGGAGTGTAGCCCAGAATACCCTGAGATACTACTGGAATACCTACCAGTAAATCTCCTGCCTTGGCCAAGGACTTTGTGTAATGGCTCTCCTAGAGACAGCGCGACCTCACCCCCAATACCGGGAGAGACGAACCCCCGAAGATCCGCTCACTGCCTCCATGTGGCTCGGGACTGTAACCAACTAAAACCTGTTTGCACGACTCCTTTGAGCCGTGGTAGGGTAGTAATCAAAGTACAGTGGGAACTCACACGAGACAAATGACGATCCCCAGGTCGATGAACTAACCTGTACACATGTCACCATGGAACTGCTATCTGACGTCAGGTATAAGACCAACTAGCATGTTCCCGGCGAGTCCTGTCCGGTGTACTCATAACCCAATGAGCACCTGTATACATCTTAGGTGAACCAACTGACACCAGTGGCTTGTGAGACCGGCCACCGCCCCTCGTCGGGGTCTGGACTGTATACACTAGTCTACTCTGGAGAATCGATGCCCTGTCTTGAAACTCCCACGACTAGGGACCATTTAAGGATGTGCTTATAGACTACCAGCTCCCACGTATATGATCGCCCTCATACTGCTGGCAGTCAAGCAAGAATCCTAGGGGCTCTATCAACGTGCAATAGCGACCTGTCAGGTCACCTAAAGCAGTTCACGATGATAAAGGTAAACCAGATAGCATACTATCATCTCGAGTAAGACTGTCTTACCGGGATAGGTCCTCCCTCAATCATCGCAATCACGCGCCTGTGATCCAATAATTGACTCTGAGGGCATTATCTCCAACAATCTCTTACTTGCACTCAAGGCTAATTATTGCGATGTCGCATACTCACAGCCCGTGTGATACCGAACACCCAACTCCTCTACTAGTCAGTCTCACAAAGCTCGTTTGCGAGACTATTGCGTTCGTGGAATAGCCTCGGCGAGTGGATCCGCTCTGATGTTTCTTTCTATGTCTCTCTCTATCTCAAGTTCGCGGAGAAAATCATCTCCCGAAATGAGCAATACCTGTCTTGGAATGTCTGGATGTCTGATGGGACCTAGCTCATAAATGAACTCCAAATCCAAACTTCTTAGACTGTATCGTCAACTGAACTTAATCAGTATCCTGCGCCATACCACCCTCAGTATTGCCTTGGAGCACCTGTCCAAAATACTGCCCCTCGTTAGAGGGAAAACTACAACTCTGACGATCACCCTTGTCGTCCATGTCACCTTGGAAGCCTGGAATGATAACCGTCTCCTAAAGGAGGCTGTCGTTATCATATCCCTAGAACATCCACTTATGTTCTAAAACTGCTTCCGACTGTTTCTCCAGGATTGGATCAATGTCAACTTATTGCATCTAGTGCAAGAACAACATCTGGTGTGGTACTTGACATCTCATGATTGACTCAATTGCCTAAGCAAGTGATCTGACAATCATGCACATCCCTCTCTACTTTAGTCTATAAGACACCTTTAGAGAGGGTGACTCCATCACCTGCAGGTACACTACCGTGCCAGGAGTCGTCCATTCTAAATACTCTTAGAATGCTGTCAAAGTACCCTGATTGGGAAACCACCCAAATCTAGATCTAAAACCATAGATCTAGTAACCAGTATGTCTGATATAATGTCCAAGTCCCTTGTGGAGAAACCACTGTGTGACGACCAAAATATAACCGATCGTAGTATAGGAATGTCACTTCCTACTTTGTGTATGTCATCCAAAACCCGGATATCACACCCTACTACCTTCTCAACAGATCCATCCCCTATTCTGATGATGTCAAACTTATGACTGTCACATCAGAAATAGATGATCTATCTCCGCTATATCTGCTTTAGTCTATAAATAGACATAAGCCTGATGTCCACCAATGCTTCCACTGCTCCCACTGACTACGACAACCCTCTGGCAGAGTCATATAGACGTGCACTTCTAAAGCTAGTTTAGAACGACGCTATACTCATCCTCCTGCCGGGTCTCGCAGCCTGGAACAACAACAATGGCAAGTGTGGGTAAACAAGAACTTCCCTGTCACCGTCCTTGAGGCTACCGGAGTACCTCTCGGGTGCCTGAAGTTACCCACCTTATCTGCGGAGTGGCCAATGGAATGTCAAATCAGATTGAATCTTTAGGTTCCTTATCAAATCTTCAGTAATCGTTTGCGGTTCTGGAATCACTTCCAGTTCTACCATACTCCCACTACTGTTTTTGAAAAAATCCATTTTTAATAAAACTATGGCGAGTCTAGAACAATATTTCTATTGATCTGCCAGATGGTAGAAAGTCAACCCTCGTCATAGCCTGGGTCAACCCACAAACAGCCATTACAGAAACGTGCCTTGAGTTGTCCAGTGTCTGGTTTTAATCATAAGCCGGACAACTCCCCGTACCATAACAACGTTAAGATATGAACTGTTCTACATCCAATATAGAACCAGAGGCACTGATTTAATTTAACCAGATTCAAATCATGCAGCTGTCTCCAGTGCATGTCAACTAAATGGAAGGAGGCCGATCAGCGTTACTCAACTTAGGAATGCTTCCAATTATGAGTAACCTGAAAGAGAAGCAATTTCTCTTTATCATTACTATCAACTGAATACCAAACACAAGTATCTACATCTTCGATCACTTTGAAGAATCCCGATACTTGCTACACTTGGTTCTCTACTCTATTCAAATACCTATAACTCCTCAAAACTTAGACCCTGTGTTTCTACGAAACACATGTCTAAGAACTAGAGAAGTTAAAAGTAAACAGAATATAGTATGAGGACCAACCCCTCTGTCCTAATGGACACTGGACAACATACAATACTCTGTATAAGTCCGCTGAGTCAAACAACTCTTTCACTGTGTGTCGTAGGTTGAAAACTGTACTTATGGTTAAGAAGAATTACACCGCTGTTTAATGCTCCTTACCTAACCATCCACTGATATAGGTAAATGTCATCGACATAATATCAAAAGGTATATCTCACTCTATGAAAATAGACGTACAGATATATCAATTTGAAATTGGTGCATAAAAGCGGATATTCAAAACCAAATATTTGCCGACCGGCAAACAGCCCAGGTGATTTCCTCAAATATCACCGATTACAACGAATCCCGATATAATGATGATGATCACCCAATTCCCAATAACCTACTCCCACTCATCATCTGTAAAACCATACAGATGTGAGAATCATACCTGGTAAATACATACCGTGGAGTAAGTATCTAATCGGGAAATCAGTTTTCTTTTAACAGTACACAGTGAAACTGAAACATTGAAATGTTTCGTTGGGGTATCCCGGTATTCCTAGTAATGCCTCTTCCAGATTCACGACTGTAACCGTATAGTTCTTTGCCACCTCTCCAAATCCCTTTATTATGTCTTTAGTCATTACCTTCTGCACACCCCTTTAGGCCAATTGGTTTTCTTCGTTCCCTACCATTCGGCACCAGCCTATGGTTTGGAAGAAGACTATCCAATAAGCATAATGGGTGTACTGTCCTAATCCTAGGAGCACTCGCAATGCGAGAGAAGGTGAAGATAAAAGACAACCGAATAAACCTTATTCCTATTTCTCCTGGACCAGAATCCATCCCCGAACTGGAACAAGTTCCTTTCGAGTTCGTATATAACCATACGATGGAGTATCCAATAAACTGTGGATCTTCATAGTGATACGGAGTGTCCTGGAGAAATACAAAGGTGATTTAGGATTGGCGAAGAAATACATGGCTTGGTCGTGAATATCAGTCGCAATTTACTTTGCCCTCTTACTAATCCCTTGCTTTGTCTGAACTTAATACCTTCTGCACACCATCGTTATGCTAATTGGTTTTCTTCATTCCCTACCGGTCGGCACCAGCCTAAGGTTTGGAAGAAGACTATCCAATTTGCGTAATAGGTGTACTATCTCCTAAGCCAAGGAGTACTCGCAACCTGAGAGAAGGTAAAAGGAAAAGACAACTGAATAATCCTATCCGTTTTCTCCAAAACCGGAAACCATCCTCGAATAAATTCCTTCGAGTTCGTATCTAACCATACGATGGTTTTGTCCAATGGAAGTGGACGTTCGTAGTAATACGGGGTGTCCTGGAGAAAAGGGTAAAAGTAGGAGTGGCAATGAGGTCTGCAACTCTGACAATCCAAAAGCCAGTGTTAAGAAGGTTCGGTCAACTTGGTCACTGAGTCATAGTCTTGGGGTCGGGTCAATGGTCGCCGCCAAAGAGAGAGAGAAAAGAAACACTCAGCCTGCACTCTAACCTAGATCAGAATGGTTACCAATTTATCTAATCAGGAAACCTCCCACTGTACCTCAAATTCTCCTCCAAACCTAAAAGAAGAATTAGTCTGGGTCACCCGAGGAGTAAACCAACTCATCAGTGGGAATCGGGATCCAACTATCATCGCATGATAACGTGACGGAATCCGCTCACGGTATCACACTCCAGAAGGTATGCGCATATCTGGCAAGTTTCAGTTCTTTTGAAACTCCCGATGTGACTTTTACCCCATGCTCTTATGACCTTGACTTTGGCCAACAAATCATAAGTCACATGTCAAGTTCTACCCGTCATTCTCCAGGTTAATTTGAGCCCATCCGTACAAGCCCTTGATTTTGGCCAACAAGGCTATACGACTGCCCCAAACCAACGCATCTATCTATGCTGCATATGAATAACCAACAGCTACCAAACACTGTGCCTTGACTTTGGCCAACAAACACAGCTTGAATACTATTGACTACCCATATGAAACGACGGAGGGCTACGAATGGTTTCTGGCGAAAACCTTTAACGTAATGAACTTGATATCGTTGAAGGAACGGATAGCTTTTTAGAAAATATAGTGACGAAAACCTTCACTAAAGAGGTCACTCCCGGTGAAGGGATCTCGGCTCTTTCCCCGTAGAATGGGGTGCAGGATATTCCAAATGAATACCACGATGCAAAGCAAAAGTAATCGGCTATAGTGAAGTTAATGCCCTGACGCAAACTCCTGTCCAAGGGGTCACTCCCGGTGAAGGGATCTCGGCCCTTGCCTCGTCGACTGAGGAGCAGGATATTCCAAATGAATACCACGATGCAAAACAAAAGTGAACGTCCTTGCAATAACAGCTTTTTGAAAAGTGTTCCAACAACATCAGAATAGGTTTGTTTTAACATGCATTGATCCGAATCAACGCAGTCCCATCAATTGATCACACCACAAAGAACGAAAATATACTGACGTACGTATATGCCATCCGCATTCGCCACTGGGTCCCGTCATCACCCGTTAGGTTAGCTAACTAACGGCAGAGCGGGGACTGGACTAGGGCGGATGAAAAACATATACAACATCTACTAATATATATACTAATATATAGTATTTCGCTCAAGGCGTGAATAAAATGCAACATCACAGAAATGTACAGCATCACAGAACAATACAGATATCTGGGATCCCCGGGTTTCACAGAGCCACTACTGAAACCCGACGTTCCCCTGGTCGTGTGGATAGCCTGTGCAATGAAATCCTAGACCCCTACGGGCGCGGCAAGTCATCCGCCAAAACCTGAAGCGAGGCAGCCCCCTTCAGCACCGTGAATGGACCACCCAGCACTTCACGGAATCCGGTAACTTGGGCACCCCTCCTGGGTCAACCTGTACCCCCTACGAGTGCGGCGAATAGCCCGCCAATTCCAGACTGAAGCCCCCTCCGTCTCAATGCCCTGAGATGCGGGCCCGTTGCCCTCTAGAACCCGGCTATCCGTGCACCCCTCCGCGGGGTAAACCTAGTACAGAAAGTAAAATATACATACAACGGGTACATCGACCGCAACCAGGTCGTGCCCCAAAAGAATAATACAATCAGGCAGTGACAGCAGTCCACATGTCGGACGCTCGCCCCGCAATATCAAATGTACATAATACAACAAAACTGTACTAGCATTGTATCCAGGCTATCCCCCACGACCGATCCACAACATCACAGCAAAAACACAGAACATCAACGTGAAAGTCACGTTCGCAAATCCGTCTAACCGGGCTATAGCAGTTAGACGGGATTTACCGATCGAGTGACATTCACGGTCGCAGATATAATGTAAATACTGTGAAATAATATGTTTAAAATATCCGATCGATCAAAAATTAACAAGTGGGCCCCCAAGCAATACTGTAGCACTCACAGAAATTCTGGGCCCAATTATAATATTCCAAAACCCCTAAAATAAGCCCAGAAGACCACTGGAAAAATATGATACAGTGACGACACCAATGTGCGGCGTAACCGCGGCCCAAGGGGGGTTTGGCCGCGGTTCCGCGCTTCGGTGATCGAGTCACTGCGTCGAATTTTTACAGCAGTCTTAGAACTCCCTGCACATCATTCTGAGACAACCTGAAAAATTTTTCGAGACCAAAAAATTTCAACAGAAAACTGATGTGAACAAAAATGTAGATTTTGGAATTTTGGTCGATCGGAAATGCAAAACACATCAAACGAAGCTAGACGAAGTTAATGGCGAGGCTCTGATACCAGTGTAAGTGCACGGCGGCGCCCCGGACGTCAAACCGACGGCCAAATGCGGAAGCGGTGATAAACTTTAATTTTGCGAACTTAGCAAACCTGCACCACCACGCACTAAACCCCGGATCGGGCCATTAAACTAGATCTAGCTAACAACAAGACGAGTTAGAGATATACCGAGTGATCCGAGTCCTCCGGTCTTCTCGTCGTCGTCCCGATCTCCCGCGGAAACTCCGGTCGTCGCATCCTTGCCGGAAGGGCACCACATCGTCTGCATCTTTTACGGGCTCCCACCTCAATACCGAGGCAACTCGGGCACGAAGCTGGCAAGTCGACGTGCCCAAGATTTGCTATAGAATGTGGTGTAGATCATGCTAATCTCATTTGGGGTTAGTAGTTGCCTTGATGGAGGAATGGAATTTTCAAGTGGAGCTAGAATGTGTGTAGCAAGGAATAATGAGATGAACCAAATTATCCTCATCAAAATGAAACCCTCTCATTTTTCTCTCTCCCTCTCCAAAAAAAATTGGCCGGCCTCTTATCATAGAGAATGGTGGAGGGATGAACAAAACTCATGAAGGGAGGTGAGTGTAGAAGAAAAGAAAAGGTGACCATAAACAAAAACATCATCATTACAAACTTACATCCAAACCTTAACCTTTCCAATCACAATTAATGCACCATCATGGATGAAAGATGCTAAACATATCATAATGAATATATTTGCAAGAAACCCCCTCCACAAATGTTATTTGCACAATTGCAAATAACCCCCTCCATCGGAAAATTCCGGCCGGGAAAGAACAAAGGAAAACCGGCCGGAACGGAATGCAAAATGGCAACTCCAGAAAACTGGTCCCGTAATAAATTACAGGAAAACCCCATACTGTGCATACACACCCGCATCTGTATTCCGTCCGGATACAAATGCAAAGAGACAAAATCTACACTGTACTAAACTAGGATACGGCTTAAACCAAAGCCGGCTAGTAATATCCGTTCGATCCTGATCCGTGCAATACCGCACGTATCCGATCGAACCTTGCCATATATCTGTAAGTCTACGCTAGCGCCCCGGCCGTCTACAGACGCCAAATGCGGAATAAAAACTTTTTAACTGGCGCTATCGTATACTTTAACCCGGATCTTCCATTATTGCTAAACTAACAAACTGTAAAGAGTGTAGAAAGGTTATACCGAACGATCCGAGTCCTTCGTTCTTTAACCATCATCCCACGCTCCGTTGCGGCTGCTCCGATCTCGTCGAACTCCGATATCCTCGTCGAGGTGGCACCACATCACTGATTCTTTAAACGGGCTCCCGCCTCTGACTTGAGGCAACTCGGTCGTCAAGTTTGCTAGAAGAGACGACCAAGAAAGATGTAGAGAATGAGTAGATGACTTTGTCTCGTTCCGTCCAAAACTGTGGACGGACGGTTAATGAAGTTGCCGAGGGAATTGGGTGATGGAATGAAATGAACTGTAAAATTCCATGCACCCCAAATACTATCATAATCTTTTCACAAATGAAAAACCATCAAGTGAGAGAGAGAGGAGGTGGCCGGCCTCTTATAGCAAAGAGGGAGTTGACCGTAGGAGAGGGGGGGTAACCATAAGCAAATATCATAATGTTAACACAAAATAATATCTAGCATAAAGATCTTAAGCAAAACAAGAATGTTTAGAAATCAAAGCATGAGTCACAAGACACCTCACCAAATCTAGAACCTTCTAGAACCTTCTAAAAGCACGACTCACTCTCATCCAAGAAAAGATAAATCCGTCTTTAACCGAATGTTAAAAGACGGCTGATAGAAAACTGGAAACTGGCAACTTCCAAAAGTGATCCTGAAACGACTTTCAGGATAACCCCGAAACTGTATAAATATACCCGCATTTGTATTACGACCGAATACAAATGCAACTGAGACAAAGATATTATACCTACTCAATATAATACTCGGATCCGGCTTAAACCAAAGCCGACCAGTATCATCTGCCCGAAAACTGACACGTGCGTAAACGCACGTGCATTTTCCGAACCCTGCCATAAAACCATACGGCCTCTACAACGTTTCGCCCGAACTTGGGAAACTGTCTGTGGGGGACTCTAATGACTCGTCAGTACCCTGGCAGTGGGTTTAACCACAAACCGTCAGCGGCACTAGCTATGCGTAACGGTTGCCCACGGACTGACCTCAAGGGAGACTGATGAGCGAACTCAAGGGTGGCCGATGAGCTAACACATCCGGAAACCCTACTGAGCCTAACAGTGACAATGTATATACAGTCCGGTCCGTTCGTCAATGAGTATCGCATATCCGCCTAGGGGGCTAGTAACGTCAGACCCCTATAAGCAGTATAAGTCGTGTCGGAGTGAAACCCAATAACACCCTGAGATACTACTGGAGTACCTACCAGTAAATCTCCTGCCACGGCCGTGGGCTATGTGTAATGGCTCTCCTAGACACAGCACGATCTCGCCCCCAATACCGGGAGAGACGAATCCCCTGCCGATCCGCTCACGTGCCTCCATATGGCTTGGGACTGTACCCAAAAGCTACCTGTTTGCACGACTCCTTTGAGCCGTGGTAGGGTAGAAATCAAAGCACAGTGGGAACTCACACGAGACAAATGACGACCTCAGGTCGATGAACTAACCTGTACACATGTCACCTGGGAACTGCTATCTGACGATAGGTATAGTACTAACTAGCACATTCCCGGCGAGTCCTGTCCGGTGTACTCGATAACCCAATGAGCACCTGTATACATCTTAGGTGATCCAACTGACACCAGTGGCTTGTGAGACCGGCCATCGCCCCTCGTCGGGGTCTCGACTGTATACACTAGTCTACTCCGGAGTATCGATGCCCTGTCTCGAAACTCCCACGACTAGGGACCACAATTAAGGATATGCATATAAACTACCCAACTCTCACGTATATGATCGCCATCATACTGTTGGTAGTAAAGCAAGATCCTAAGGGCTCTATCAAAGTGTAACATGCAATCAGTCACCTGAACATGTACACGACTGATAAAGGCAAACCAGATAGCATACTATCATCTCGAGTAAGACTGTCCTACCGGGATAGGTCCTCTGCAATCATTGCAATCACGTACCTGCGATCCAATAATTGACTATGAGGGCACTATCTCCAACAATCTCCCACTTGCACTCACGGCTAATTATTGCGATGTCGACTACTCACAGCCCGTGTGAAACCGAACATCCAACTCCTCTACTAATCAGTTTCACAAAGCCCGTTTGTAAAACTATTGTGTTCGAGAAATAGCCTCAGTGAGTGGATCCGCCTAGAAGTATCTTTCTATATCTCTCTTAATCTCAAGTTCGCGGAGAAAGCCATCTCCCGAATTGAGTAGTACCTGTCTTAGAATATGTCTGGATATCTGATGGGACCTTAGTTCATAAATGAACTCCATATCCAAACTTCTTAGACTGTATGGATCACTGAACCTAATCAGTATCCGGCACCATGCCACCCACAGTATCCTCTGGAACCACCTGTCCATAATACTGTCCCTCGTCAGAGGGAAAACTAAAACTCTGACAATCACTCTGTCATCCATGTCACCTTTGAAGCCTGGAATGATAACCGTCTTCCGAAAGAGGCTGCCGTTATCAAATCCGTAGAACATGTACTAATGTTCTAAAACTGCTTCCTTATGTTTCTCCAGGATTGGATTAATACAAACTTATTGCATCTAGTGCAAAAACAACATTTGGTGCGGTACTTGACATCTCATGATTGACTCAATTGCCTAAGCAAGTGATCTGCCAATCATGCACATCCCTCTCCCCTTTAGTCTATACGACACCTTTAGAGAGGGTGACTCCATCACCTACAGGTACACTACCATGCTAGGAGTCAACTATTCTAAAAACCATTAGAATATCTGTCAAAGTACCCACATTGGGAAACTACCCAAATCCAGATCTAAAACTATAGATCTAGAAACCAGAATGTCAAATATTATATCCATATCCTGTCTGGAGAAACAACTGTGTGACGATCACAGTACAACCGATCGTAGTATAGGAATTTTACTTCCTACTCTGTGTATGTCATCCAAATACCATGACATCACACCCTACTACCTTCTTAACAGATCCATCCCCTATTCTGATTGAAGTCAAACCCATGACTGTCACATCAAAATTAGATGATCTATCTCCGCTATAACTGCTCTAGTCTATAAATAGACATAAGCTACTTGCCCACTATGCTTCCGCTGCTCCCACTGAATACGACAACCCTCCTACCGGGTCTCATAACCTGGAACAACAGTAGTGTCAAGTCTGGGTAGATAAGAACCTCCCTTTCACCGTCCTTGAGGCTACCGAAGCATCTCTCGGGTGTCTGAGGTTACCCACCATATCTGCGGAGTGGCTATTGGAATGTCAAACCTGATTGAATATATAGGTCCTATTAAATTTTCCGTAATCGTTCGCGGTTCTGGAATCACTTCCAGTTCTACCATACTCCCACTTACTGTTTTCTGAAAAAGATCCATTTTACTAAAACTGTGGCGAGTCAAGAACAATATCACTATTGATCTTCCAAATGGTAGAATATCAACCCTCGTCATAGCCAGGGTCAACCCACAAACAGCCATTACAGAAACGTGCCATGAGATATCCAGTGTCTGGTTTTAAGCATAAGCTGGACAACTCCCCGTACCTTAACATCTTTTAAGGTACGAACTATTCTATATCCAATATAGAAACTATTGCACTTTATTTAATTGGAACCATATTCAAATCATGCAGCTGTCTCCAGTGCATATCACTTTAATGGAAAGAGGCTAGTCAGCATTACTCAACTTAGGAATCCATCCAATTATGAGCAACCTGAAAGAGAAACACGTTTCTCAAAACCATCACTATCATCTGAATACCAATCACAAGAATCTACATCTTCGATCTCTTTGAAGAATCCCGATACTTGTGATACCTGGTTCTCTACTTTATTCTTATACCCACAACTTCTCAAAACTTAGACCTTGTATTTCTACGAAACACTTGTCTAAATACTAGAGAAGTTATAAGTAAACAGAACATAGTACGAGGACCTACCCCTTTGTCCTGATGGACACTGGACAACATACAATACTCTGTATAAATCCGCTGAGTTAAACAACTCAAAACCAGTGCGTCGTAGGTTGAAAACTGTACCCTGGCGATTTCCTCAAATATCACCAATTACAACGAATTCCGATATAATGAGGATGATCACCTAATTCCCAATATCTTACTCCCACTCATCATCTGTAAAACCATACAGATATGAGAATGAATCCTGGTAAATACATACCCTTGGAGTAAGTGTCTAATCGGGAAAACAGTTTTTCTTTAACAATGCACTGAAACATGAAAATGTTTCGTAGGGGTATCCTGGTATTCATAGCAATGCCTCTTCCATAATCCAATTCATGACTTCAACCGTATATTTTATTGCCATCTTTCCAAATCCCTTTATTTGTCTTTAGTCGTTACCTTCTGTACACCATTGTTAGGCTAAATGGTTTTCTTCCTTCCCTACCGTTCGGCACCACCCTATGGTTTGGAAGAAGACTATCCAGTAAGCATAATAGGTGTACCCTCCTAAACCAAGGAGTACTCGTATCTTGAGAGAAGGTGATGATAAAAGACAACTGAATAATACCTTATTCCTTTAAAGGTGAAACAGGAGTGGCGATGAAGTACGCGGTTTTGGTCGTGAATGATATCAGTCGCAATTTACTTTGCCCTCTTTATAATCCCTTTATTTTGTCTTTACATATTACCTTCTGCACACCCTACTTAGGCTAATTGGTTTTCTTCATTCCCTACCTTTCGGCACCTGCCTATGGTTTGGAATAAGACTATCCAATAAACGTAATAGGTGTACTCTCCTAAACCAAGGAGCCCTCGCAACCTGAGAGAAGGTGATAATAAAAGACAACTGAATAAACCAATTCTATTTCTCCTGAACCTGGATCCATCCTCGAAGAAGTCCCTTCGAGTTCGTATATAACCATACGATGGATCTATCCAATGGAAGTGGATATCCGTAGTAAAACGGGTGTTCTGAGAAATGCAAAGGGTAAAAGAAGGAGTGGCAATGACTTATGCAACATAGACAATCCAAAAAGCCAGTATTTTAAGAAGGTTCGGTCAACCTGGTCACTTAGTCATAGTCTAGGGTCGGTCAAAGGTCGCTGCCAAAGAGAGAGAGAGAAAAGAAACACTCTGCGTGCACTCTAACCTAGATCAGAATGGTTATCACTTTATCTAATCCGGAAACCTCCCACTGTCCTGTCAAATTCTCCCCCAAACCTAAAGAAGAATCAATCGGGATCACCCGAAGAGTAAACCAACTCATCAGTGGGAATCGGGATCCAACTCTCATCGCATGATAACGTGATGGAATGCATCCACGTTACTCATACTCCAGAAGGTATGCGCATACTTGGCAAGTTTCAGTTTCTTTAGAAACTCCCGATATGATTTTTGCCCCATGCTCTTATAACCTTGGCTTTGGTCAAAATGTCATACGTCACATGCCAAGTTCTACCCGTCACTATCTTGTCAATTTGAACCCACTCGCACATGCCCCTGACTTTGGCCAATCGGCAGAACGACTGTCCCAAACTAACTCATCTATCTATGCAACAATTGAAATACCCAGCAGCTACCAAACACTATGCCTTAACTTTAGCTAAAATACATAGCTTGAATACTACTGAATACTCAAAAGAAGTGACGGAGGGCTACGGCTGGTTTTTGGCGAAAAACCTTTAGCGTAGTGAACTTGATATCGCTGAAGGAACCTGATAGCTTTTTAAAATATAGTGGCGAAAACCTTTTGCTAAAGAGGTCACTCCCGGTGAAGGGATCTCGGCTCTTTCCTCGTGGAATGAGGTGCAGTATATTCCACTGAATACTACGGTGCAAAGCAACTTGTAATCGACTATAGTGAAGTTATTACCCTGACGCAAACTTCTGCCCAAGGGGTCAGTCCCGGTGAAGGGATATCGGCCCTTGCCCCGTCGAATGAGGTGCAGGATATTCCACTGAATACCGCTATGCAAAACAAAAGGAAACGTCTTTGCAATAACACCTTTTAAAATTGTTCCAACAACTAAAACAGGTTTGTTTTACTTTGCATTGATCAGAATCAACGCAGTCCCATCAATCAATCACACCAGAAAAGAACGAAAATAAAATGTACGTATATGCCATCCGCATTCGTCACTGGGTCCCGTCATCACCCGTTAGGTTACTTAACTAACGACAGAGCGGGGACTGGACTAGCGCGGGTGTAAAACATATACAACATCTAATAGTATATAAACCAATATACATAATCGCTCCAGGCATGATAATATGCAACATTACAGAAAAGTAATAAGCATCACAGAACAATACAGATATCTGGGATCCCCGGGTTTCACAGAGCCGCTGCTGAAACCCGACGTTCCCCTGTCGTGTGGATAGCCTGTGCAATGAAACCTAGACCCCTACGGGTGCGGCAAGTTACCCGCCAAAACCTGAAACGAGGTAGTCCTCCACAGCATAGTGAATGGAACACCCGGCACTTCACGGAATCCGGTAAACTTGGGCACCCCTCCTTGGGTCAACCTGTACCCCCTACGAATGCGGCGAATAGTCTGCCAATTTTAGAGTGGGGCCCCTCTGCCTCTCAAAGCCATGAGATGCGGACCCGTTGCCCTCCAGAACCCGGCTATCCGTGCACTCCGTCGTGGGGTAAAACCTAGTACAGTAATGAAAAATAGTACAACTGGTACATCGACCGCAACCTGGTCGTGCCCCAAAAGAATATTATACAACAGGCAGTGACGGCAGTCCACATGTTGGACGCTCGCCCCGCAATATCAAATGTACAAATAAACTCAAACTGTACTACCATTGCACACTGCTATCCACCACGACAAATCCGCAACATCACAGCACAACACAGAACATCAACGCGAATGTCATGTTCGCAAACCCGTCTAAAAGAACTATAGCAATCAAACGCGGTTTACCGATCAAATGACATTCCCGGTCGGAGATATAATGTAAGCACTGTAAACTAACGTGTTTAAATTTCGATCGACCAAATATCAAAAAGTGGGCCCCACTGCTTACTGGTGAACAGTAACAAAACCTGGGCCAAAACGATATTTACCAAAAACCCCAAAATCCAACAGAGAACATACAGGAAAAAATTTGTGCAGTGACCCCCTAGAACGGCCGCGGATGCGCGGCCACCATGGGTTTGGCCGCTAATCCGCGGCGTTCTGGTGAGATCAATTGCTCAAATTTTGTCCGTGCGCTTAAAAAACCCTGCACGGATTTTTAAGACATGCAGAAATAATTTTTGAGACCATTTAAAATCAACAGAAACTGTCAAGGTAGGATTTTGCAATTTTCGATTTCCGGTTCGATCGATGTTTTAAACGCGTTAGCACAAGTTAGCATAGCAAAATGGTTAGGCTCTGATACCACTGTAAGTCTACGCTAGCGCCCCGGCCGTCTACAGACGCCAAATGCGGAATAAAAACTTTTTAACTGGCGCTATCGTATACTTTAACCCGGATCTTCCATTATTGCTAAACTAACAAACTGTAAAGAGTGTAGAAAGGTTATACCGAACGATCCGAGTCCTTCGTTCTTTAACCATCATCCCACGCTCCGTTGCGGCTGCTCCGATCTCGTCGAACTCCGATATCCTCGTCGAGGTGGCACCACATCACTGATTCTTTAAACGGGCTCCCGCCTCTGACTTGAGGCAACTCGGTCGTCAAGTTTGCTAGAAGAGACGACCAAGAAAGATGTAGAGAATGAGTAGATGACTTTGTCTCGTTCCGTCCAAAACTGTGGACGGACGGTTAATGAAGTTGCCGAGGGAATTGGGTGATGGAATGAAATGAACTGTAAAATTCCATGCACCCCAAATACTATCATAATCTTTTCACAAATGAAAAACCATCAAGTGAGAGAGAGAGGAGGTGGCCGGCCTCTTATAGCAAAGAGGGAGGTGACCGTAGGAGAGGGGGGTAACCATAAGCAAATATCATAATGTGAACACAAAATAATATCTAGCATAAAGATCTTAAGCAAAACAAGAATGTTTAGAAATCAAAGCATGAGTCACAAGACACCTCACCAAATCTAGAACCTTCTAGAACCTTCTAGAAGCACGACTCACTCTCATCCAAGAAAAGATAAATCCGACTTTAACCGAATGTTAAAAGACGGCTGATAGAAAACTGGAAACTGGCAACTTCCAAAAGTGATCCTGAAACGACTTTCAGGATAACCCCGAAACTGTATAAATATACCCGCATTTGTATTACGACCGAATACAAATGCAACTGAGACAAAAATATTATACCTACTCAATATAATACTCGGATCCGGCTTAAACCAAAGCCGACCAGTATCATCTGCCCGAAAACTGACACGTGCGTAAACGCACGTGCATTTTCCGAACCCTGCCATAAAACCATACGGCCTCTACAACGTTTCGCCCGAATTTGGGAAACTGTCTGTGGGGGACTCTAATGACTCGTCAGTATCCTGGCAGTGGGTTTAACCACAAACCGTCAGCGGCACTAGCTATGCGTAACGGTTGCACACGGACTGACCTCAAGGGAGACTGATGAGCGAACTCAAGGGTGGCCGATGAGCTAACACATCCGGAAACCCTACTGAGCCTAACAGTGACAATGTATATACAGTCCGGTCCGTTCGTCAATGAGTATCGCATATCCGCCTAGGGGGCTAGTAACGTCAGACCCCCATAAGCAGTATAAGTCGTGTCGGAGTGAAACCCAATAACACCCTGAGATACTACTGGAGTACCTACCAGTAAATCTCCTGCCACGGCCGTGGGCTATGTGTAATGGCTCTCCTAGACACAGCACGATCTCGCCCCCAATACCGGGAGAGATGATTGATGCATTTTCTGACGTGTATATGTAAAAAATAACGACAATCAAAAAATTATATTGACCGCAATCAAACTACGGTGTCGGATGTAGTTTGTAGTGAGTGCGGATCGTCCACAGGGATTGAACGATTCAATTGTATTTCGATACGTTTGAAATGAAATGTTAAGCAACAATAAACGAAAACATGATTCAAGAATGATTTGTATTCGAATGTCACTATTCTTATGCAAGAATCAAGAAACTATAAACAATCAAGAATCGGTGTTTTGATAATATTTCCAATCAACAATCAAGAATCTAAAAGAGGCTCGTAGGAATCGATCGGATCGATAGACGTGATGTAATCTAAAGATATCGTGTTCTTGTCCTTCGAAGGATTGATACTAGATCGATGATCATCGACAAGAGTTAGGGTTTTCTCGTGAAACTAGGGTTTCATCTTATCCCTTGTTCTATTGTCGATATCATTCACATTCTAGCCTCAAGCAATTTCAAGAAACGATCCTAACTCCCCCATTTTGAACGATGTCAATCAAGAAAGCATCGAAACAAAATGGGTTGTCGGTTCTTGAACTTGCTAGGGTTTACAAACCATCGTAGGAATCAAGAATCGATTAAAGCTTTGTTACATCATCATTCTACAACCGTCTCGACTCCTTTACGAGCGGAGTTTTATTCACACATCACCACAAAGATAATATTCAAGAATTGTAAAGATAACATGATGCGGAATTTAAAGAAAACAAGATAAAAGAATATCACCTTTTATTTAATCAACAATTTCAATACATTCTTTCAAGAATCTACAAGAAGAAGAAATCGATCGTTGACTCGGCTTCGCTCGTCTCCGTGGATCGTGGATCTACTTTGATCTCTTGCCCGATTGAAGATCGGCTCGGCTCATAAAAGGGTTGAAGGCATCTTGCTTGGCTTGCACTCAAGATCTTGAATTGTGGTTGGATTTAGGGTTAGGGTTTCCTACAAGCTCTCTCACTAAACTTGAGGAAGAGGGGATGAAGAAAGAGATTGATTTTTCTAAGCTTTCCCAATGTTGAATCCTAGGTTGAATAATTTCTAAATGATGAGCCTAGGGTCTTATTTATAGAACTCCCAAACCCTAGGTTTAGGTTTGAATTAGAACTTTCCCTCCCAAAGTTTGTTGAAGAGTTTCTAGAAGGAGTTTGTTAGGAGTTAGCTTAGGGTTTAAGCTAGGGTTTAGGGAAAGTTCTAGAATAATAGGCTAATTAAGTGAAGCTCAAAGTGTTTGCTGATCTGGTAGAACTCTCTGGAGTTTTCTGGAAATTTGTGTGCATTTCTGGAATGTGGGCCCAAGTAGAAGCATTTTGGTCCAAAGAAAACTTGATGATGTCACCATATAGCCGCGCTTCCGCGGCATAAGAAGGCTATGGCCGCGGATGCGCGGCCATGTTAGAGCGTTGGGATCTGGGTCTTCTGCAGTTGTCTTATACTTCTGTTTGGGCTTTTCTCTGATGTTTTGAATTGCAGTTTCCCTTCTGTGTTGATACCAGATTTGATTTTAGTGAGTTTACGAGCAATTGTAATGGTCGAGCAATGTAATGATCGAGCAAGCTTCTCTTTTCCTGCACAGACTTTGAAACAAGGGTTGCAAGATATAGAAAATATGCCATGTAATGCAATGCAATCAATTTCCCTAGAAATGCCGGTTTTAAGGTTGAATACATGTAATCTGATATTTTGCGACCGATTTGCTAATATGTAGAATATGAATGTCGAACACTTCTAATTGTATGCAGATGATATGGAAATTGCCGGTTAAAATATGCAATATTTTCGACTGATCAAATACCCCCAAACTTAATTTCGATCGTCTCGAGCGAATGTTTTATTAAAAAGAGAAGGAGAAAATAAAGAAAGAGAAAAACTAACTAGCACACTTTCGTAGGCAGCACGATTGCACTGAGCACGTGCAACAAGCCTTTAAACCTCTAGGTGTCCCTAGTAGGAGGAGTGTTGTCTCCTGAGGGTTTTCAGCGGATTGCACCCACAAAATCCAATAATAAAAGCAAGATCATGAATATTACATTTAAAGAAGAGAATCGTAAAAGAAAAGCTTTGAAAATTAGGGTTTCCAACTAAGCTAGCTTTTCGGTTGTCATGAGCCCTATCTTAATGGTCATGAAAAGATGTTAGAAATCACGTCCTCCCTCAATAAAACATCGTCTTATTCTTCATTCCTATCTTTATTCCAAACATCGATCATATCACCCTGCGTGTGTGTAAAGACATCCCTACACCCGGAGAATTCAATTCAAGCTATCATACCCTTGCCCATCGGCCTCAGTACTTCTTGGCAAACGAGATTGCTTACACACTTTCATGCGACCGTTAATACTTCTTGAGGTACTAACCGACCGATTACTAATGTGCTTGCATGCTTGGTGTATTTTCCTCGTCTTGCACCACCTCAGGCATAGCAGTGACTCCCAGACCAGTTGACCTTGGGGCACTAGGTGAAGAAGCACCCTTTTGCTATATATTTTTATTGCCCTCGGTGATAACAAACCAGTATCCATTTTTCTCACCACTTTAAAACACATATTTTTTTTTTCATACTTTTGGCTTTAAGACAAGAGCATTTCAAGGTATCCTCTACTATCCCAGGCTTCAAGACGTGTGTAAGTGCGAATAGCAGGGTAGCAACGTTCAAAATGTTTGGCTTCCAGAATAGAAACTATTTTTCAGACTTATTTTTATCCTCAGATTAGTGACGTCCTTCATCTTACTAACCCTTGGGACAACGGCTCATAACTACTTATTACTAGTTCGTATAAGAAAACTTCTAGTTTTCTTAGTTTTCTTAAATTTTTCTAATCTCATGGATGTAATTTTTCACTATCTAAACTTTTATTATCTTATTTATATACAAAAAATATTTTTATAGTTTTGAAAATTTTTAAATTTTTATAGGTTTTCGAAAATGTTTTGTGCTTATGCAAATGATATGCAAATGATGCGAAAATAAGCACAAACCTCCCCCAAACTTGTTTTCAACAGTGTCCTTACTGTTGCCATCTGCTAAATCTCGAAAAACCTGTAAGCTTGGGAGGAATTTATTAGTGGGGGCAAAATATTTAAGTGAAGAACCTCCCCCAAACTTATTTTTGGCTCAAAATTTTGTAAAAATTTTCTTTTCAGGAGCCAGAAAAATTATACCCCCCCAAACTTGAATTATGCAATGTTAAACTTTTAAAATCATAAGTGGGGGTCAAAAATCAGTGGTCGATGCCAAGCTTTGCAAAGACCGAAGGTTAACACCAACCATTCAAAAATTTTATCAATGCAGTGCTCTGGTTGGTGGAAGAAGAAGTGGGGAAAGGTTAAGTGGTGGAATAGAATGTGTGTGCGTCTCGTTTTGGAGAGACGATACAGTGATTGTGATGGATTGCTCGCATTCTTATTGCAGTTCAAAAGAAGGGGTGGAGGTTCAATTTCAATGATTGGGACATGATTCATCTCAACACCCGTGTCATTCAAAAATGCGAGTTCATCAGCGAAGATCTCCTCAAAAGTTCCATCAATACCCCGAAGAATAATGTCATCACAAGGTGCGGGGTGATCTTCAGACTCTAAAAGCAGTTCATAATCAGTGTTAATTGTTGACCCGGACATCTCGGTGGAAGAGTCCGTATGTGTATGATACATAGTTTGGTCAAACAATAACGTATGAAAAGAGTCTAGATCGGTATCATGAGGATTATCTAATTCGCTGCTGTCGACATCCATTAAGTCGACAGAACAGACCTGAAAAGTAGGTTCGGAGGGTACACTTCCTAACTTATAAATGTTCATCTCAATTGTCCTGTTTCCAAAGGATAGGGTCATGGAACCGTTACGACAATTGATGATAGCATTGGAAGTGGCCAAAAAGGGGCGACCTAAAATCACCGGAATTTGATTCCGTGAGTTCGCTACAGGTTGTGTATCAATTACAATAAAATCCACAGGGAAGATAAATTCCCCGATTTTTATTAACACATCCTCTAGTTCACCCTTAGGTCTGGTGATTGATCGGTCAGCCATCTGGAGAGTGCATGGAGATGGTTTCAACTCTCCGATTCCTAACTGCTCATAAACTGAGAAAGGAAGCAGGTTAACACTTGCCCCAAGATCTAGTAGAGAACGGTTAATGTGTTTCTCCCCAATAGAGATGGAAATCGTAGGATAGCCAGGATCCTTACGTTTCCTCGGTAATTGCTGGGGGAAAGCTGTGTCTACTGTCTTAGCCATGAATATCTTCTTGGGCATTTGTTTCTTCCTCTTTCTAGTGCAAAAATATTTAAGAACTTTTGCGTATGCAGGTACTTGTTGAATTGCATCTAGAAGAGGGATATTGATGTTAACCTGTTTAAACATCTCAGTGATCTTCTCCATTTGTGGACTTGGTGTGTTAGCCCTTAACCGATTAGGGTAAGGTGCTTTAGCAATAAGCTCTGGGTCCATCATAGAAGAAGGAAGTGTGTGTGGAACCGATCCCAGTATAGAAGTGGGGATCGTCCGTGGAGGGGTAAAAGAGGTGGGCTGTAGTGGCGAGCCTTTTGGGAAATGGAGAATAGGCTCGGAAGAGGGTGGTGGGGTAGAAGTGTTAGTGTATATGCCCTAGAGGCCATTACTGTATCATACTAGTTTGTATATTACTTAATGGATGCGTGGGATATTCACCTTGTATATACAATCTTGCTCAAAATAGTAGTATGCTACTTGGTTTGTTTCTACTTCAATGTGTACATGTGTTTATTTTGTATATCGCCTATACACATTAGTAGAGCCCTTAGGATCTTTGCTTGATTACCAGCGATGTGATGGCCGTCACACTAGTGGGGCTGGGTAATCTATAAGCACATCCTTATGCAGGTCCCTGGTCGCAGGACTATCGAGACAGGGCATCGATACTCCGGAGTAGACCAGCGCATGCGCTTCTCATCCCAGTGTGGGAGACGGTCTGTCCCACAGCCGTCAGTACGTCGTACTTGAGATAGTATGCGGGTGCTCGTTAGGTTACGGGTACACTGGACAGGACTCGTCGGGAACTGACTAGTTGGTATTATACCTATCGTCAGTTATCAGTTCCCAGGTGACATGAGTACAGCTTAGTCCGCTGACTTGACACTGTCACTTCGCCTCGGGTGTGTTCCCACTGTACTTTGATCACTACCCTACCACGGCTCAAAGGAGTCGTGCAAACAGGTGGTGGTTGGGTGCAGTCCCGAAGCACTTGGAGGCAGTGACGGTTAGACAGGATTCGTCTCTCCCGGTATTGGGGGTTGACATCGCGCTGTGTCTAGGAGAGCCATTACACGAGTAGTCCCTGGCCAGGGCAAACGAGATATACTGGTAGGTTTCCAGTGTTATCTCAGGGTGTATTGGGCTTCACTCCGGCACGACTTGTACCGCTATTGGGGGACTGACGTTTACCGCCCCCTAGGCCCGCCATGCGATGTATCAGACGAACAGACCGGACTGTACGGAGAATGTCACACTCAGGCTCAGTAGGAGTTCAGATGGGTTTCGCCTCGTCCGTCTTCTTGTCGGCATTACCTGGGGACCGTTACGCACAGCTAGTGCCGCTTGCGGTCTGTGGTTAAACCCACTGCCAGCGTAGTGTCGAGTCTTTAGAGTCCCACACAGAAAGCTTTTCGCCTTTAGGCAAAAGAGTAGAGGTCGCATGGTATTGCGGCAGGTCGCATGGTTTTGCGACAGGGTTCGGTCACATCCGTGCACTTGTGCACGTACAGTGTCCGGACAGTTTACACTAGCGGGCTTTGGTTTAAGACAGATCCTAGTGTGCCTTATGGGATTGGATTTATCCAGTTTGCATTCGTGTTCCTCGGAACGCGGATGCGGGTGTGTATGCACAGTTGACAGGGAGGCAGAGGCTGCGGATTCTCATTAGGGTTGTTGACAGTTGACCGTTGACTATTTGACTTTATGCTCAACCCTAATGAGAATATGATATGTGATTAACTATTATATTAATTAAGTATTATGGTGACTTGGTTGTTGACTTTTGTTGACCTTGTTGACTTGTTGACTTTTGTTGACTTGTTGACTTTGTTGACCGGTTGACTAGTTGACCATCATGATAACCATGGTTATCATTTCATGCCAAAGACTTTTACTTGCTTGTTCATTTGAGTAAAATGAGTGCATGACATGATAAGGTTATGGTTACTTCAACCATCACATAAGACTTTTGTTGATATGATGAGTTATCATTGCTTTGGATTATGAGAGGGTGAGAGACAAAATACTTGCTCATTTTCTTTCTTGCTCATTCTCTCTCTTGTTCTTGAGCTCTCCTCTTGCTCTCACCCTCAACCTCTTGCTCCCTCTCTTGATCTATGGTTCTCTTGTTTCATGAGTTGAGAATCAAGAACCATAGACAAAATCCCATTCTAAATCATCTCTACTCATTCTAGTTCACTAGGTTTAGCAAACCAAGTGAACTAGTTTCTTCAAAGAACGAAGAAGGAGCTAAAGGTTGGAGCTTTCAAGTGGATCTATCTTCGGCCTACGGAGACAACGAGAAGGAGCCATCGAACCACCATCGGAGCTTGAAGAGAAGGAGTTCAAGTTTAGGTATAACCATCTTCATCCGAGTAGCTAAATATCTTTAGCTTAGTATGCTAGTTTTAGTTTAGGTAAAGATCCCGACCTAGCTTAGTCCATGTTGCCTCTTGCGTTAAAATTTTGATTTTATACCGTTTCCGCCTCCCCGTAAGAACCGAGGGTCGCAACGTGGACTTACAGTGGTATCAGAGCCTAACTAAACTTAAACTAGCTTTGTAGTGAAGTGTAACGAAGTTCGGAACCGGAAAAATCCAAAAACCAAACTTTTACAAAAACTGAGTTTCTGTTGAAATTTTTTTGGCTCAAAATGAAAAACTTTACACTTGTAAATTCGGCTCAGGGTTTTGTGTGAACACCCAAGAAAAACGATACAGTAATTCGTCCAAACCGCCGCCCATCCGCCGCGGAAGCGCCGCGCGTTGTCGTCTTCTGTGCATCGTTTTTCGTGCAGTGTGTGTCTGTGTTGGTTTTGGGATTTTTGGAATATATTATATGTGCCCAGATTTTCCAGAAAAGAAATTTCCTTTTGGGGTCCTATAATTCCGTATTTTTTCCGAACTTCACTGCATTTTGACTATGATGGTTATATCTGTGATGTTTGCATGTATTGAACGTCGGCTAATCGCTATAAGTCGATTGGTCGGGGTTATACATGATCTGTAATGTGCTGGAATGTGTATATAAATATGTTGGATTGTCGTGGGTGAATAGCCGGGGGTTGTGAGACGAGAGTTTTCTTTTCTTGCAATTCATGTAAATTTGTAAATTGATGTAATAATTATTTGTATGGCCGCACAACCGGGTCGGGGTTGTAGCCGTCATTGTATAATTTCTTTTTACTGTTTTTGCTCCTAGGATAGACCCATGGAGGGGTGCACAAACTACCGGGTATGCCGAAGTGTCGAGTGGCCTACTCATGGAGATGAGGGAGGTTGCTACGCTTCGGGTACTTGGCGGGTAGTTTGCCGCACCCGTAGGGGTCTTGGGTGGGGTTTTGGCTATTCACCGCGACCGTGTAATCTGTTTTTGTTACAGGCTCGTACAAATTACAGATTCCTAGTATATCCAATGTATTTATCTGTGATCTGAAATGTTTATCATTGCAGTATATCTATATATGATATTATTTAGGCGTTGCTTATGTTTTACAGACGCGCTAGCCCAGCCCCCGCTCTGTCGTTAGTTAAGTAACCTAACGGGTAATGACGAGGCCCCGTGGCGAATGCGAATGGCATAAGCGTACGTCATATTTTGGTTGTTTTCTGCAATGGTAGGTTTAAATGATGGGACGCATTAAAAGAACTAATGCAAGAATATCACGCATTAAAAGAACTAATGCAAGATAATAAACCAAGTTAAAGTCGTTGGAACACTTTCGAAAAACCACTCGGTTCTTTTCAAAACAAACTTTTAAAATACGGAGTTTGAGCCACTCCATTTAAAAGCTATCTCGTTCCATCGACCAAATCAAGTTCACTACGTTCACGGTTTTGCCAAAACCATCCGTAGCCCTCCATCATTTCAGTTAAATATTCGGTAGTATTCAAGCTATGTATTTTGACCTCACGCCAAGGCATAGTGATTGGTAGCTGCCGGATATTTATCTGTTGCATAGATAGAATGCGTTGGTTTGAGACAGTCGTACTGCCATTTTGGCCTACGTCAAGAGTATGTACGGGTGGGTTCAAATTAACCTGGATAATGATGGGACGAACTTGACATGTGACTTATGACATTTTGACCTCACGCCAAGGTCATAAGAGCATGGGGCAAAAATCCACATCGGGAGTTTCATAAGTACTGAAACTTGCTAGATTTGCATACCATTTGGAGTGTGATGATTCTGGTAGGATTCCTTCAGTTTCGTCACGCGATGATATTTGGATCCCGATCCTACTGTGAGTATATGCTACTCCTCGGGAAATTTCTCACTTAACGATCAATGCTATAAACCTAGTAAGTGCCTAGAAAGGTGTTAGCGGGGCTACGCCCCCAGGGAAAAGAGGTTCTTTAATTAAGGAACTTCACGAAAGCGTTGGAAAACCTCCCTCGAAGTACCGACACTGGCCTGGCTGAACGGTTAAGCAAGTATTGTACGGTGGGATTGATCCTGACTAATTCTTCCTTTATGGTTTGAGGAGGGATTCGAGAAACAGTGGGAGCCATCCTGTTTAGACAAACTAAAAACCACTCTAAACTTGCAAGAGCATCATGCTGAGTGTTTCTTCTTCTCTCTCCTAATTGCAGCGACCAATCAACATGACTGGACTTAAGTTACTCCTAGATAAAAACAAACTGACAGGGCCAAACTACAAAGATTGGCTCAGGAATGTCAAGATAGCAATCACTTATGACAAGCTGGGGTATCTTCTTACCACCAAAGCTCCCCCTGTCCCTGGTCCAACTTCCAGTGTCGCGGATAAGGAAATCCGCAAGACTTGGGAGATTGATAGCGCGAAGGCCAAGTGCCTCCTGCTTGCCTCGATGGACAACGAACATCAGAGGAGGCATGAGAATATGGACATGGAGTCCATATTGCTCCATACAAAAGAACTGTATGGAGAGCAATCACGTATCGCAAGATACGAAGCGTCGAAAAAGTTATTTTCGACAAGAATGGCCGTCGGATCATCAGTAGCCGAGCACGTGCTAAAGATGATCGGCTTCATTGAGGAGCTCGCTGACCTAGGGATCACATTGGAGAGTGAGCTATATACGGATATAGTTCTCCAGTCCCTTCCTTCCACTTACGCCCAGTTTATACTGAACTTCAACCTACAGGAAAAAGAGGTTGAACTTTCAGAGCTCCTCAACATGCTGAGGAGCGCAGAGGGCACCCTACAGAAAGGTAGGGATACATCCACTTTGTTTGTAGGAGGATCATCTTCTTCTAGGTCCAAGGCGAAAGCCAAGGGAAAGAAGAAGAAGGCCCCCGCCAAACCAAGGGGGGGTGTTAGTAAAGTGGATACGAAGGGAAAAGCAAAAGCAACAAAGATAGCGGGGAAGCTTGTGGATAAGGAAGAATGCTTCTATTGTCATAAGAAAGGACACTGGAAGAATGATTGCAGGGCCTGGAAGGCCAGAACACAGGAATTGAAGCAGGTTGCAGCTTCAGCTTCAGGTGTGTATGTTATTGAAAACTGTCTTTCAATAAACTCTACTTCCTGGGTATTGGATACCGGATCAGGATCTCATATCTGTAATTCTTTACAGGCGTTGAGAAACCGTAGGGTTTTGAAGGCAGGTGACATGACCCTCAGAGTTGCAAACGGAGCTAGCATGGATGCTAAAGCCGTGGGGGACTATCACCTGGGAATGTCAGATGGACATGTTTTGGTTTTGCGTAATTGCTTTTTTGTACCCAACGCAACTTGTAATATCATTTCTGTATCTTTAGTTTCTAAAGAAGGTTATGAATTTGCGTTTGTAAGTAATGTTGTAAACATTCACCTTAATCAAGTTCTGATTGGGTCAGGTACATTGAGTAATGGTATATACGTGTTAAACCAACCACAGATTTTCAACGTCCAGAATACACACAAAAGAAAGTCTCCAGAACTAAATCAGACTTTCTTATGGCATTGTAGATTGGGTCACATCAATGAGAGAAGGTTGACTAAGTTACATACAGAAGGATATTTGAATACGTTCGAATATCAATCGTATGCCACTTGTCAATCTTGTCTCAAAGGAAAGATGACAAAGACTCCGTTTACTGGATAAGGAGTAAGAGCGAGCGAGCTCTTGGGACTCGTACACAGTGACGTGTGCGGTCCAATGTCTACACATGCCCGAAGCGGACATTCTTACTTCATTACTTTTACGGATGACTTCTCAAGGTACGGTTATGTCTTCTTAATGAAACATAAGTCCGAGGCCTTTGGAAAATTCCAGGAGTATAAGAATGAAGTAGAGAAACAGACCGGCAAAAGTATTAAGATTCTAAGATCGGATCGAGGTGGAGAATACTTAAGTGCCGAGTTCCTGGACTATCTAAAAGAGAACGGAATTCTCTCTCAGCTTACTCCTCCATACACCCCGCAACATAACGGTGTATCGGAGAGACGGAACCGCACCCTATTGGATATGGTGCGGTCCATGATGAGTAACGCTGAGTTACCGCGATCATTCTGGGGGTATGCGCTAGAATCAGCTGCGTACCTTTTGAACCGAGTTCCGACTAAGACTGTGCCTACCACCCCATATGAAATGTGGAGTGGGAAGAAACCCTATCTTCAATATCTGAAGATCTGGGGATGTCCAGCTTTTGTCAAAAAGCAGCATACGGACAAACTCGAGGCACGCTCAGTACTGTGCAAGTTTGTGGGATACCCAAAGAACACCAGGGGGTATCTTTTCTACTACGCAGAGGAACAAAAAGTCCTTGTTTCTCGTAATGCCCACTTTCTGGAACACCAGTTCTTGGAAAAGGAGATTAGTGGGAGCGCAGTAGAACTGGAAGAAATTCCAGAACCACAGACTATTACTGAAAGGTTAGTGGAACCAGAGGGTTCAACACAACAGGACATTCCTACGCCGCTCCGCAGAAGTAGTAGGCAGTCTCATCCGCCCGAGAGATACTACGGTTTTCTCATAGACGGGGATAGAGAGGATTGCATCATAGATTATGATGAGCCTACTAGCTTCCAGCAGGCCGTTCAGAGCGTTGACTCAGTGAAATGGCTGGATGCAATGCGGACCGAAATGGAGTCCATGTACACCAACAAGGTATGGACGTTGGACATTGCTCCAGACGGGGTAAAACCCGTAGGATGCAAGTGGATCTTCAAAAGGAAGATTGGTGTAGATGGACAGGTTGAGACCTATAAAGCTAGGCTGGTAGCAAAGGGTTTTCGTCAAAGACCTGGCTTGGACTACGACGAAACCTTTTCTCCAGTAGCCATGCTGAAATCCATGCGGATCCTTCTTGCCATTGCTGCCTTCCACGATTATGAGATCTGGCAAATGGACGTAAAGACAGCTTTTCTAAATGGAAATTTAGAGGAGTGTGTCTATATGGACCAGCCAGAGGGCTTCATTCAGAGTGGGAGCAGCGGAAAGGTGTGCAAGTTGCTTAAGTCCATCTATGGACTAAAGCAGGCATCGCGGAGTTGGAACATCTGCTTTGATGAGACGGTCAAAGAATTTGGCTTTATCAAAAATCCAGATGAACCATGCATCTATAGTAGATTTGTAGCGAGAACTGTAGTATTCCTCGTTTTATACGTGGATGACATTCTCTTAATAGGAAATGACATTCCTATGCTACAATCTGTCAAGGGGTTCTTGTCACACAGGTTCTCCATGAAAGACCTGGGTGATGCCTCATACATTCTGGGTATCCGGATCTACCGTGACAGATCCAAGAGGATATTAGGACTTTCACAGTCCAGGTACATCGACACCATACTGAAAAGATTCAGTATGGAAGATTCAAAGCGCGGTAACCTACCGGCTTGTCACGGGATCACCCTCTCTAAAGAGATGTCTCCCAAGACTGATTTGGAGAGGGATCGCATGTCTATTATACCCTACGCTTCTGCAGTAGGCTCTATAATGTATGCGATGTTGTGTACCAGACCGGATGTAGCTTATGCACTGAGTGTGGTAAGCCGGTATCAGTCTAACCCTGGGGAGAAACACTGGATAGCGGTAAAGAACATTCTCAAGTA
This sequence comes from Agapanthus africanus, assembly GCA_030015575.1. Lineage (NCBI taxonomy): Eukaryota > Viridiplantae > Streptophyta > Magnoliopsida > Asparagales > Amaryllidaceae > Agapanthus > Agapanthus africanus. The sequence goes on from CM057342.1 coordinate 631,866,109, forward strand.
CCTGAGAAGGACTAAGGAGATGTTCTTGGTGTATGGCGGAAAAGACCTCCAGATCGAGGCCTTTGCTGACTCCAGCTTCCAGAGTGACAAGGATGATTCCAAGTCCATGTCGGGTTTTGTCTTTACCCTCAATGGAGGGGCGGTGTGTTGGAAGAGTTCCAAACAGGAAACCGTTGCAGACTCGACGATGGAAGCGGAATACATCGCTGCATCTGATGCCGCAAAAGAAGCTGTCTGGATGAGGAAGTTCTTGAAAGAACTTCAGGTGGTTCCGTCCATTGTTGATCCAATACCTCTGTATTGCGACAACAACGGGGCTATAGCTTTAGCAAAGGAACCAAGGTCCCATCAGAAATCCAGGCACATCTTGAGGCGGTATCACCTGATCAGGGAGATCGTGGATCGCCAGGAGATCGAGGTTCGGAGAGTCGCTTCAGAAGACAACACTGCTGATCCATTCACCAAGGCCTTGCCCCAGACTCAGTTCAAGCGGCTGATCGAGATGATAGGTCTTCGATACGCCAGTACATGGCCTTAGTGCAAGTGGGAGATTGTTAGTGTATATGCCCTAGAGGTCATTACTGTATCATACTAGTTTGTATATTACTTAATGGATGCTTGGGATATTCACCTTGTATATACAATCTTGCTCAAAATAGTAGTATGCTACTTGGTTTGTTTCTACTTCAATGTGTACATGTGTTTATTTTGTATATCGCCTATACACATTAGTAGAGCCCTTAGGATCTTTGCTTGATTACCAGCGATGTGATGGCCGTCACACTAGTGGGGCTGGGTAATCTATAAGCACATCCTTATGCAGGTCCCTGGTCGCAGGACTATCGAGACAGGGCATCGATACTCCGGAGTAGACCAGCGCATGCGCTTCTCATCCCAGTGTGGGAGACGGTCTGTCCCACAGCCGTCAGTACGTCGTACTTGAGATAGTATGCGGGTGCACGTTAGGTTACGGGTACACTGGACAGGACTCGTCGGGAACTGACTAGTTGGTATTATACCTATCGTCAGTTATCAGTTCCCAGGTGACATGAGTACAGCTTAGTCCGCTGACTTGACACTGTCACTTCGCCTCGGGTGTGTTCCCACTGTACTTTGATCACTACCCTACCACGGCTCAAAGGAGTCGTGCAAACAGGTGGTGGTTGGGTGCAGTCCCGAAGCACTTGGAGGCAGTGACGGTTAGACAGGATTCGTCTCTCCCGGTATTGGGGGTTGACATCGCGCTGTGTCTAGGAGAGCCATTACACGAGTAGTCCCTGGCCAGGGCAAACGAGATATACTGGTAGGTTTCCAGTGTTATCTCAGGGTGTATTAGGCTTCACTCCGGCACGACTTGTACCGCTATTGGGGGACTGACGTTTACCGCCCCCTAGGCCCGCCATGCGATGTATCAGACGAACAGACCGGACTGTACGGAGAATGTCACACTCAGGCTCAGTAGGAGTTCAGATGGGTTTCGCCTCGTCCGTCTTCTTGTCGGCATTACCTGGGGACCGTTACGCACAGCTAGTGCCGCTTGCGGTCTGTGGTTAAACCCACTGCCAGCGTAGTGTCGAGTCTTTAGAGTCCCACACAGAAAGCTTTTCGCCTTTAGGCAAAAGAGTAGAGGTCGCATGGTATTGCGGCAGGTCGCATGGTTTTGCGACAGGGTTCGGTCACATCCGTGCACTTGTGCACGTACAGTGTCCGGACAGTTTACACTAGCGGGCTTTGGTTTAAGCCAGATCCTAGTGTGCCTTATGGGATTGGATTTATCCAGTTTGCATTCGTGTTCCTCGGAACGCGGATGCGGGTGTGTATGCACAGTTGACAGGGAGGCAGAGGCTGCGGATTCTCATTAGGGTTGTTGACAGTTGACCGTTGACTATTTGACTTTATGCTCAACCCTAATGAGAATATGATATGTGATTAACTATTATATTAATTAAGTATTATGGTGACTTGGTTGTTGACTTTTGTTGACCTTGTTGACTTGTTGACTTTTGTTGACTTGTTGACTTTGTTGACCGGTTGACTAGGCTTGACTAGTTGACCATCATGATAACCATGGTTATCATTTCATGCCAAAGACTTTTACTTGCTTGTTCATTTGAGTAAAATGAGTGCATGACATGATAAGGTTATGGTTACTTCAACCATCACATAAGACTTTTGTTGATATGATGAGTTATCATTGCTTTGGATTATGAGAGGGTGAGAGACAAAATACTTGCTCATTTTCTTTCTTGCTCATTCTCTCTCTTGTTCTTGAGCTCTCCTCTTGCTCTCACCCTCAACCTCTTGCTCCCTCTCTTGATCTATGGTTCTCTTGTCTCATGAGTTGAGAATCAAGAACCATAGACAAAATCCCATTCTAAATCATCTCTACTCATTCTAGTTCACTAGGTTTAGCAAACCAAGTGAACTAGTTTCTTCAAAGAACGAAGAAGGAGCTAAAGGTTGGAGCTTTCAAGTGGATCTATCTTCGGCGTACGGAGACAACGAGAAGGAGCCATCGAACCACCATCGGAGCTTGAAGAGAAGGAGTTCAAGTTTAGGTATAACCATCTTCATCCGAGTAGCTAAATATCTTTAGCTTAGTATGCTAGTTTTAGTTTAGGTAAAGATCCCGACCTAGCTTAGTCCATGTTGCCTCTTGCGTTAAAATTTTGATTTTATACCGTTTCCGCCTCCCCGTAAGAACCGAGGGTCGCAACGTGGACTTACAAGAAGAAGTAGGGTCAGAAGTGTGTGTGCGTATGTGTGGAAAGGTCTCAGCCGGGGTGTTGATATGATTTTCAGTATCATCAACTTCTTCCCCAACATGATTGTCAAGCACTCTTCCAGATCTCAACGTGGTGATTGCATTCACATGATATGAATAACCAGGATTGGGTAAGGGTTGAGCTGGAAGTTTCCCTTTCTCTCTTGCACTTAGTTCGGCTTTTAATCTTGCAATTTCTTCTTCCATCGATTTAATACTCTCGTTTTTGGACGCAGAGTTTTTCTTCATGTCATCGACGGAAGATTTCATTTCAGCCGCAACTTGCATGATATTTGTCAAGACCAAATTCATGTATTGTGCAAAAGAAGAGGATTCATCAGTTCCGGTCAACTGTAAAGGACTAGACAGTGCAGGTGTGTTGACCGTATTTTGAAAATTATGTGCTTGAAAGGGGTGCTGACTTAATTGAAGTTGTGGCTGCTGTTGTGGTGGAGGGACCCTTTGGAAATTGTTTTGGTTTGGAACCGTGTTTTGTGATTGTGATTGGTTCCAAGAAAAATTAGGGTGATTCCTCCATCCCTGATTATATGTGGAAGAAAAAGGATCGTTTCTAGGTCGTTGAAATGCGGCATTGGTATGCTCACGACCTTGAAACGGACATTCTTCCGTCAAGTGAGACGGATCAGAACAGCAGCTACACACAGTTTTGGAAAGTGACATTTGATCAAGGGAGGCAGCTAAAAATTTGTTTTCCATAGTCTCGAGTTTCTTTTGTATAGCTGAAATGTCAGCTCTAACTCCTATGGAAACATCCGATTGGTTATTGCCACTCCTAAATGATGGACTTTCCCACTGTAAAGACTTTACAGCGAACTCTTCTAAGTATCGCCAAGCTTCCCCATCATCCTTAGACATGAAGGTACCTTGACACATGTTTTCAAGGCTCTGTTTAGTGTTAGGGTTACTGCCCTCATATATGATTCGGCAAAGCTCCCATCTCGGGATGCCGTGATGAGGACATTGAACCAATAGATCCTTGAAACGTTTAAAGCATTTAGAGAATGATTCAGCGGGGAGCTGGGCAAATTGATTCAGTTCGCTACGGATTCGACCTGTCTTTTGGATTGGGTAAAATTTCTTAAGGAATGCCGTGACGAATTCTCCCCAATTCATAATAGAATGTGCGGTAGTGTTGTATAGCCACTTCTCGGCTATATCGCACAAGGTAAATGGGAGAAGTCGTAGACGCATAGCATCCACTGAAAGTTGTGACGTACCCATCATTGCGCATACGTTTTCAAATTTGGTAATGAAAACGTAAGCGTCCTCAGTCTCGAGTCCGTGGAATTTGGGTAAAAGATTGATATACTAGGGCTTAATCTCAAAGTTATCCCCATTGGCTGGTGGTGTGGATAAGCAGGTCGAAAGAGGACCTCTAAGTGGATAGCATCTTTCTTGGAGGGAAATGTGGGGTGGATTCTGCGCACCAACGGACGGCGGCAGATTAGGGTCAAAGAAGTTCGATGGATTCGGATCCATCGGTGTGGGTGTGGTAGTGGGTAAAGAAAAGGTAAATGGAGAATTATCGACTTCGGAGTCGATAAAAGGTACGCGGACTAAACGGGCACTAGAATCCCGTGTCCAGCCTATCTTGCACTAAAAAGGGTTAGTACAAGTGGCAGCGTTGACTTATAATTAGGGATGAATGAATGCGGTGTTTGCTTTTGAAAAGGGACGGATTTTGAAAAAATGATGCGACAAAACAAATGCAGCACACAAACCCTAGAATCTAGTGGTCACCTAGGTCCGATCTCTAGACCGCTCCTAACTGCCAAAAGACAAGTCGCAGGATAGAATCCTCCACTGCCTCTTTGTCCCCCTGTGGCCGGATAAGTGCCAGGTAAGTGGGAAGGAACCACCACTACAGTGGACCTAATTAATAACCACTAGCCTTAGACACACTCGCCTTAGGCACCACAAGAAAACGCGGATAAGCAATGAATTACCCACGACCTTCTCTTGTCCTATTGAGCGCGACAGTCCTTAGAGTCTTCTCTAGATTTCTTTTAGTTAATGGAGGTAATGCGGATGCAAGTTTGACGATTTTCGGGGCCTAGGAAGGGTAATGAAATCCCCACCTAATTTGGATTTGGCCGTGCCCCTTAAATTTCCGTATTAGAATGCAAACAACCAAGAAATCAAAATCACACACAATTTTTAATTTGCTTTTGCGCGCTGCGATTTATTTGCAAACAATCCTGCAGCAAAGGGTTAATTGGAGCTAAAAAGAGAGAGGGGAGAGAGCAAGAAATCACCTACTGGAAAATTTTCCAGAGATCCCTCAAGACTGCGGCGCTTCCGCCGCAATAACCATGTATATGCCGCTCTTCCGCGGCCTGTTGATGGGTTCACTGTACCAAACTTCTTCAGCTGCTTCCTGTTCCTATCTCCAGCTCTCTGGTATATCCCAAATAATTTTTCAACAGCACAGAATGCTCCAGATCACCTTGCAGTCAAATCACAACACACGTGTAAGAGTTTGTACGAATTTTGATTTCAAGAAGTAAAATGTAATAATTCTTTCACTTCAAACTATAAATTCAAATGAATTAGCACGATCCCCGGCAACGGCGCCATTTTGATTGATGCATTTTCTGACGTGTATATGTAAAAAGTAACGACAATCAAAAGATTATATTGACCGCAATCAAACTACGGTGTCGGATGTAGTTTGTAGTGAGTGCGGATCGTCCACAGGGATTGCACGATTCAATTGTATTTCGATACGTTTGAAATGAAATGTTAAGCAACAATAAACGAAAACATGATTCAAGAATGATTTGTATTCGAGTGTCACTATTCTTATGCAAGAATCAAGAAACTATAAACAATCAAGAATCGGTGTTTTGATAATATTTCCAATCAACAATCAAGAATCTAAAAGAGGCTCGTAGGAATCGATCGGATCGATAGACGTGATGTAATCTAAAGATATCGTGTTCTTGTCCTTCGAAGGATTGATACTAGATCGATGATCATCGACAAGAGTTAGGGTTTTCTCGTGAAACTAGGGTTTCATCTTATCCCTTGTTCTATTGTCGATATCATTCACATTCTAGCCTCTAGCAATTTCAAGAAACGATCCTAACTCCCCCATTTTGAACGATGTCAATCAAGAAAGCATCGAAACAAAATGGGTTGTCGGTTCTTGAACTTGCTAGGGTTTACAAACCATCGTAGGAATCAAGAATCGATTAAAGTTTTGTTACATCATCATTCTACAACCGTCTCGACTCCTTTACGAGCGGAGTTTTATTCACACATCACCACAAAGACAATATTCAAGAATTGTAAAGATAACATGATGCGGAATTTAAAGAAAACAAGATAAAAGAATATCACCTTTATTTTAATCAACAATTTCAATACATTCTTTCAAGAATCTACAAGAAGAAGAAATCGATCGTTGACTCGGCTTCGCTCGTCTCCGTGGATCGTGGATCTACTTTGATCTCTTGCCCGATTGAAGATTGGCTCGGCTCATAAAAGGGTTGAAGGCATCTTGCTTGGCTTGCACTCAAGATCTTGAATTGTGGTTGGATTTAGGGTTAGGGTTTCCTACAAGCTCTCTCACTAAACTTGAGGAAGAGGGGATGAAGAGAGAGATTGATTTTTCTAAGCTTTCCCAATGTTGAATCCTAGGTTGAATAATTTCTAAATGATGAGCCTAGGGTCTTATTTATAGAACTCCCAAACCCTAGGTTTAGGTTTGAATTAGAACTTTCCCTCCCAAAGTTTGTTGAAGAGTTTCTAGAAGGAGTTTGTTAGGAGTTAGCTTAGGGTTTAAGCTAGGGTTTAGGGAAAGTTCTAGAATAATAGGCTAATTAAGTGAAGCTCAAAGTGTTTGCTGATCTGGTAGAACTCTCTGGAGTTTTCTGGAAATTTGTGTGCATTTCTGGAATGTGGGCCCAAGTAGAAGCATTTTGGTCCAAAGAAAACTTGATGATGTCACCATATAGCCGCGCTTCCGCGGCATAAGAAGGCTATGGCCGCGGATGCGCGGCCATGTTAGAGCTTTGGGATCTGGGTCTTCTGCAGTTGTCTTATACTTCTGTTTGGGCTTTTCTCTGATGTTTTGAATTGCAGTTTCCCTTCTGTGTTGATACCAGATTTGATTTTAGTGAGTTTACGAGCAATTGTAATGGTCGAGCAATGTAATGATCGAGCAAGCTTCTCTTTTCCTGCACAGACTTTGAAACAAGGGTTGCAAGATATAGAAAATATGCCATGTAATGCAATGCAGTCAATTTCCCTAGAAATGCCGGTTTTAAGGTTGAATACATGTAATCTGATATTTTGCGACCGATTTGCTAATATGTAGAATATGAATGTCGAACACTTCTAATTGTATGCAGATGATATGGAAATTGCCGGTTAAAATATGCAATATTTTCGACTGATCAAGAGACGAATCCCCTACCGATCCGCTCACGTGCCTCCATATGGCTCGGGACTGTACCCAAAAGCTACCTGTTTGCATGACTCCTTTGAGCCGTGGTAGGATAGAAATCAAAGCACAGTGGGAACTCACACGAGACAAATGACGACCTCAGGTCGATGAACTAACCTGTACACATGTCACCTGGGAACTGCTATCTGACGATAGGTATAGTACTAACTAGCACATTCCCGGCGAGTCATGTCCGGTGTACTCGATAACCCAATGAGCACCTGTATACATCTTAGGTGATCCAACTGACACCAGTGGCTTGTGAGACCGGCCACCGCCCCTCGTCGGGGTCTCGACTGTATACACTAGTCTACTCCGGAGTATCGATGCCCTGTCTCGAAACTCCCACGACTAGGGACCACAATTAAGGATATGCATATAAACTACCCAACTCTTACGTATATGATCGCCATCATACTGTTGGTAGTAAAGCAAGATCCTAAGGGCTCTATCAAAGTGTAACATGCAATCAGTCACCTGAACATGTACATGACTGATAAAGGCAAACCAGATAGCATACTATCATCTCGAGTAAGACTGTCCTACCGGGATAGGTCCTCCGCAATCATTGCAATCACGTACCTGCGATCCAATAATTGACTATGAGGGCACTATCTCCAACAATATCTATACGGCCTCTAGTACTAACCGTCCGATCCTGATCCGTGCAATACCGCACGTATCTGATCGAACCCTGCCATATCTCCATACGGCCTCTACAGCGTTTCGCCCGAAAGCTGAGTAACTGAATGTGTGGTGGACTCTAAAGACTCGTCAATACTATGGCTGTGGATTTAACCACTAGCACGTCAGAGGTATAAGCCAATACGTAACGGGCCACCAGCTATTGACCAAAAGGGACGTCGATGAGCGAACTCATCCTGACACCCTACTGAGCCTGTCAGTGACAATATCCGTACAGTCCGGTCCGTTCGTCTACGAGCATCGCATGGCGGGCCTAGGGGGTTGGTAAAAGTCAGACCCCCAAAAGCGGTACAAGTCGTGTCGGAGTGTAGCCCAGAACACCCTGAGATACTACTGGAATACCTACCAGTAAATCTCCTGCCTTGGCCAAGGACTTTGTGTAATGGCTCTCCTAGACACAGCGCGACCTCACCCCCAATACCGGGAGAGACGAACCCCCGAAGATCTGCTCACTGCCTCCATGTGGCTCGGGACTGTACCCAACTAAAACCTGTTTGCACGACTCCTTTGAGCCGTGGTAGGGTAGTAATAAAAGTACAGTGGGAACTCACACGAGACAAATGACGATCCCCAGGTCGATGAACTAACCTGTACACATGTCACCAGGGAACTGCTATCTGACGTCAGGTATAAGACCAACTAGCATGTTCCCGGCGAGTCCTGTCCGGTGTACTCATAACCCAATGAGCACCTGTATACATCTTAGGTGAACCAACTGACACCAGTGGCTTGTGAGACCGGCCACCGCCCCTCGTCGGGGTCTCGACTGTATACACTAGTCTACTCTGGAGAATCGATGCCCTGTCTCGAAACTCCCACGACTAGGGACCATTTAAGGATGTGCTTATAGACTACCAGCTCCCACGTATATGATCGCCCTCATACTGCTGGCAGTCAAGCAAGAATCCTAGGGGCTCTATCAACGTGCAATAGCGACCTGTCAGGTCACCTAAAGCAGTTCACGATGATAAAGGTAAACCAGATAGCATACTATCATCTCGAGTAAGACTGTCTTACCGGGATAGGTCCTCCCTCAATCATCGCAATCACGTGCCTGTGATCCAATAATTGACTCTGAGGGCATTATCTCCAACAACATGTACACCCACATACATTGCTATACCTACATATACCCCTATATGGTATTGTATTGTTATTGACATTGAGGCGTTGATTATTGTGCTATTGCGCATACGAAATGCATCATACATACATGCTTACTTGTAGATACACATATCTTCCTATAGTTACATGTACACCTCATATGATGCTGCACTTGATTTTGGAGGAATTGGGAACCACATAATATATTTTAAAACTGGATTCATTTTTAAGAGCGGCTTTCCCTTAATATGCTCATATTGCTGTTTTATGTTGCATATATCAGATTTCATGGATTTATGCATTGAGATATGGATTTCATGTGATTTACGAATTTGAGAACCACGGGGATATTTCAATAAATGTGTATTGTCTTCAAAAACCCGGTTTCTCTTGATATGATATTTCAGTGCGTCCACCATGAGTTTTCTCGATTCTGAGACTTGTGATAGAAACCCGATGCGAGGAGTGGATGAGGCCGTGTTGCGGGTTCATGGTGGACCCGGTATGGTACCCCGGGGCAAGAAAGGTATGTCGATGGATTTAGCCGATGAGCCTGGCAGGGGAGGTGCACTGCCTACCGGTGATAGTTTTAGACTCGGCGGTTACCCGGAGGATATCGGCCGGTGTCGTGAGATGGATATGGGCTGATTTGTACTGCCGGAGCCCGCGGGCCGATCCGGGCAGACGGAGCCCATAGTATGTGGATTTATATGTCGATGCTGGACACGAGTATTTCATGACGTTTTGAGTGTCGATGTTGGACACTCAGGTTCCATGAGATTTACAGATATGAGGGCCGGTTTTGGTGACGGCGCCTGGGGATTTTGGGATTTGGGGTGTCATTGATGGACACCAGGGTTTTTCCATGCTGATGATTTCTGCAAGTGCTTTATTATTTATCCCACACTCAGGATTTATTTGATATGCATTTGATTCATGTAGATGTAGTACCCTGGTGGTGTACCTTGATCATGATTGTTCCATATCCATATTTCCATACTTATGTTATCAGATTACATGTGATTGATTTATCGCTATTCGTGCATACTTGCGATTACAGTATGATGTTATTTACTATTCAAGAGTTGGCAACTCACCCACGTTGTGCCACAGTGTTTTGCAGGATTTACCCTAAGAGTAGTCGCGGCAGGGCATCTTATCATCTCTATTTTTGCGGATACCGCTACGGCTGGCTGTGAGGCCTTTTGCTATAGGTAGGTTTGCGGTTTTCCGATGATGTTCATTATTTATCTTTTGTATCTAGTACTCTCCATCTATCACTTCTTGTATTTGACTTAGAGACGTGTTGTGAGGATCGATGTTGTATTATTTTGTGACTCTGGGTGCCGTGCTCGTGGGAGCCGGCCTTGTTATAAAGTTTTACCTTCTTATGCTGTTTTCTTTTATATTTCTTCGCTACGGCGTCGTATATAAGCTTGTGGTGATTGTTTCCGCCGTTGGGCATGATTTGCTCTCTTTTGGGATGATTTATTTATATTCAATGTTGTACCTATTTTCGGGGCTAGTTTTTACAAAGGAGGTGCTGCCGAAATTTTTAAGAAAGTAAATTTAAGTTTAAGGACTTTTATTTGAGGTTTCCGAAGGTTTTTAACTATGTTTTCTCCACTTATCCATTTTTGGATGGTTTAGATTTCTGGATTTCGTCGTACTTAAATTGCGTGCGCATATTGACGTTACATGGTTTAAGTGCCGGTCACGTGCCTAAATTTGGGTCGTGACAAAGTTGGTATCAGAGCGCTAGGTTTTTACCTTTTGGAGTGTAGGATGTCCTTGGTATGATGGAGTAGGTAGCTTAAGCAGAGTGACGTAGCGTGTGTATGTTCCGCGGCATACTTACGACACGATACTCCGCCTAAGTTACCTTAAGCCTTATTGCTTGAAAATTCCTTCCTTGATTATATACATCCTTACGATTCGATTTCTATGTTCTTATCAAATCCTATTTTCATTTATAGCCATTATACCGCCGAGGACTACGAGGGCACAGAGAGCGGCTACGAGAGCCGAGGTCAGAGTTGACTCGTCTGAGATGAGTATTGACCAGGGCGGTACGCCTGTTGTACCGGAGCAGGTTGATCCACCGTCGATGGACCTTATTGGTAGACTTGAGGCCGATATGCGATATGCTCCAGATGATGGGGTCATTGGTTGAAGCCAGTCGAGCGCTGTGACACGAGGTTGTTCCACCTGTTACGGGGACTGTGTTGGTGCCTACTATTCAGGCAGTTGTACCTGCAGCTACAGAGGTGATCATTGTATCATTTTTTTAGTTCATGAGGCTGAAGCCTCCGGTTTTTACTGGCACCGATCCAGCTGAGGATCCGTAGTCGATTATCGACTGGATGGCCCGGATATGTCGTTCGCTGAGATGCTCCGACGCGAGATGGGTGGAGTTCGCGAGTTTTCGTCTGGAGGGTCTCGCCCAGAAGTGGTGCGAGTTTTTAGAGAAAGGCAGAGCCCCAGGTATTTGTCCTATGACCTGGGCTGAGTTCGTGATGATGTTTCTTGCCCGTTTTCTTCCGCAGAGCATCAAGGATGCTCGAGCACGCAGTTTCGAGTTGTTACGCCAGACTCCAGGGATGACGGTGGCTGTGTACGATGTGCAGTTTACCGAGCTGTCTGTGTATGCTCCGTATTTGGTAGCTACTGAGGAGATGCGGGTAAAGAGGTTCGTTAGAGGCCTGCTTACCCAGTTGTTCCTCATTATCAGCATTCAGCATTGTGACATGTATGCAGCAGTGGTGGACGCAGCCCTATTGGTTGAGGAGCGTCCTTCCGAGACGTCGGTTGTTCCGGAACCGAAAAGAGTTCGTACTTGTGTGCCAGCACGGAGACATACGTTTAGACGCCGTGATAGATTCCGTTCAGGTACTAGGGGTAGTAAAGACTCGGGACAAGGCCAGTTATTTAGCTCTTATCCCCAGGAGGGTCAGCAGTTTTCATATGGACATTTCCGGTGCGGGAGTTTGTATCATCGGGTTCGAGATTGTACTGAGACACTTGAGGGCAAGGTAGCTGTACCGCAAGTTACCTTACCACCTTCTCCACGTCAGAGAGCGTTGCCTCTTATGCCTGTTGTTGTTCCGCGTCAGACCTATGCTCAGAGAGGTCGTGGTCGCGGCGGTTTTGTTCCGATAGGACGGGGTGGCAGAGGCAGAGGATAGCCAGTTGCCGGTAGAGGGCAGGCTCAGGTATTTGCCTTGACTCATCAGGACACGCAGGCGTCCAATGCAGTGGTTTCAGGTACTCTTTCTATATATTCTTTTGATGCGCACGTTTTATTTGATCCGGGATCTACGCATTCGTATGTTTCTACGCACTTCGTGCCGAGGTTAGGCCGAGAGTCGTGTTTGCTAGGTCAGCCGCTTGTCGTGACTACTCCTGTTGGCGAGTCGTTTGTTGCACGACACGTGTTTCGGTCGTGTGCTGTTCATATAGGAAATAGAGATTTGTCCGTCGACTTGATCCTTCTTGAGATGTTGGACTTCGACGTTCTCCTGGGCATGGACTGGTTAGCTACTTACTACGCGTCCGTGGACTGCCGCGAGAAGACAGTTAGGTTTTGTTTTCCCAGCGAGTCAATTCTTGTTGTGCAGGGGGACCATGTTGCCGCCCCTTACAGTTTGATTTCAACCCTTTGCGCTAGTCGGCTTTTGAGGAGGGGATGTCGGGGATTCTTGGATTTCATTCATGATACTGGAGCCACAGTAGAGTCATTGGAGCGGGTTCCTATCGTGTGAGAGTTTCCCGATGATTTTCAGGATGAGTTACCTGGTTTGCCGCCAGAGCGCGATATTGAATTTTGCATTGATCTGATTCCCGGCACGGGGCCTATTTTTATACCGCCTTACCGGATGACCCCGGTGGAGCTTAAAGTGCTTAAAGATCAATTGCAAGAGTTGCTTGATAAGGGACTTATGCGTCCGAGTGATTCTCCTTGGGGGGCTCCTGTTCTGTTCGTCAAGAAGAAGGACGACAGTTTGAGGTTGTGTATGAATTATCGTCAATTGAACCGAGTTACGGTGCGGAATAGGTATCCTTTACCTCGCATTGACAATTTTTTTGATCAGCTCCAGGGTGCGAAACATTTTTCTAAGATTGATTTGCGATCGGGTTATCATCAGTTGCGGGTTTGGAATGATGACATTCCGAAGACTGCTTTTCGTACGCTCTATTGGCATTATGAGTTTTTGGTGATGTCGTTCGGACTCAACAATGCGCCAGCAGCGTTCATGGATCTGATGAACCGGATTTTCAGGCCGTTCCTCGACCAATTTATTATTGTTTTTATTGATGACATTTTGTTCTACTTTAGGAGTCGAGAGGAGCATAAGTAGCACTTGAGGATTGCTTTGCAGACATTGAGAAAGCTCCAGCTGTATACTAAATTCTCAAAGTGCGCATTTTGTCTTGATAGAGTTGACTTCCTGGGTCATGTGGTGACGGGAGACGGTATTCTTGTGGACCCGAGGAAAATCGAGGCTGTACAGCTTTGGCCCAGACCTGTATCTATGGCAGAGGTCCGCAGCTATTTGGTCTTAGCTGGTTATTACCGTCGTTTCGTGCAGGATTTCTCGAGTATCGCTGCACTGCTGACTGGACTAACCAGGAAGGAAGTTTCTTTTCCTTGGACTGAGGCATGCGAGCAGAGTTTTCAGCAGTTGAAGACTCGGTTGACGACTACACCAGTTTTATCCTTGTCTTCTAGATCGAGCGGCTATGTTGTTTATTGTGATGCTTCTCGAGTGGGCCTCGGATGTGTATTGATGCAGCATGATAGAGTTATCGTTTACGCTTCTCGGCAGCTGAAGAAGCATGAACAGAATTACCCCACTCACGATCTTGAGATGGCCGCGGTGGTCTTTGCGCTGAAGATTTAGAGACACTACTTGTACGGGGAGTCATGTCAGATTTTCACGAATCACAAGAGCTTGAAGTACATCTTCCAGCAGCGGGATCTGAATCTGAGACTGTAAGCCCCGGCCATCGGAACGAGGCCAAAATGCGGAAGCGATGCTTAACTTTAACTTTATAACCGGCACCACCGCGCACAAAAATCCCGGATCGGGCCATTAAACTAATTCTAGCTAACAAGAGAAGGGGTAGAGAGATATACCGAGCGATCCGTGTCCTTCGGTCTTCTCGTCGTCGTCCCGATCTCCCGCGGAATCTCCGGTCTTCACCTCCTTGCCGGAAGGGCACCACGTCACCGGCTTCTTTTACGGGCTCCCACCTCTTGACCGAGGCAACTCGGGCACGAAGTTGGCGAGTCGACATGCCCAAGGATACTGTAGGTTATCTGTAGAACTCTATGTCTCTTTGGGGTTGTGGAAGTTGCCATAATGGTGGAGGAATGATATGTGAACTTTTTCTAGATGAACATGGGGATTTTTCTAGCATGTAGAGAACAAAATCCCACTCCTCAAAAATGGGCAGCCCCTTCCCTCATTTGGCTGGCCATGCATCGGAGAGAATGAGAGGAGAGAGTATATGTGGCCAAATGCAAAAGAGTGAGCCAAATAATCAAGAGAGAGAAAAGGGTTATCATGAGAAAAGAAATGATCACAAATAAAAACCCACACTCCATCAACCAATCATAACTACAAAGGTCAAGCCATGATGAAGTAAAGAAGTCAATGTGATGGTGGAACTATCATGACACAACAATATGCAAAGACCACCCTCCACAATGCTAATTTGCATAATTGCAAATAAGCCCTCCTCCACCAATTTTCAGCCAAGGATAGATACAAAATGGACGAAACGGAAAAACAAACTGGCAACTTCATAAAACAGATCCCGTAATAAATTACAGGCAACCCCGCTACTGTATATACATACCCGCATTTGTATTCCGACCGAATACAAATGCAATGAGATAAAATCTATACTGTACTATACTAGGATTTGGCTTAAACCAAAGCCCGCTAGTATTATCCGTCCAATTATGATCCGTGCAATACTGCACGCATCTGATCGAACCCTGCCATATCTCCATACGGCCTCTACAACGTTTCGCCCGAAACTTAAGAAACTGGTCTGTGGTGGACTCTAAAGACTCGTCAATACTTTGGCTGTAGATTTAACCACTAGCACGTCAAAGGTATTAGCCTATACGTAACGGGCTACCAGGTATAGACAAAAAGGGACGTCGATGAGCGAACTCATCCTGACACCCTACTGAGCCTGTCAGTGACAATATCCGTACAGTCCGGTCCGTTAGTCTATGAGCATCGCATGGCGGGCCTAGGGGGTTGGTAAAAGTCAGACCCCCAAAAGCGGTACTAGTCGTGTCGGAGTGTAGCCCAGAATACCCTGAGATACTACTGGAATACCTACCAGTAAATCACCTACCTCGGCCGAGGGCTTTGTGTAATGGCTCTCCAAGACACAGCGCGACCTCACCCCCAATACCGGGAGAGACGAACCCCTGAAGATCCGCTCACTGCCTCCATGTGGCTTGAGACTGTACCCAACTAAAACCTGTTTGCACGTATCCTTTGAGCGTGGTAGGGTAGTAATCAAAGTACAGTGAGAACTCACACAAGACAAATGACGATCCTCAGGTCGATGAACTAAACTGTATACATGTCACCAGGGAACTGCTATCGTACGAGCCTGTAACGAAAGACAAATTACACGGTCGCGGTGAATAGCCAAATACCCCACCCAAGACCCCTACGGGTGCGGCAAACTACCCGCCAAGTACCCGAAGCGTAGTAACCTCCCTCATCTCCATGAGTAGGCCACTCGACACTTCGGCATACCCGGTAGTTTGTGCACCCCCTCCATGGGTCTATCCTAGAAGCAAAAACAGTAAAAAGAAATTATACAATGACGGCTACAACCCCGACCCGGTTGTGCGGCCATGCAAATAATTATTACATCAATTTACAAATTTACATGAATTGAAAGAAAAGAAAACTCTCGTCTCACAGCCCCCGGCTATCACCCGCGACAATCCAACATATTCATATACACATTCCAGCAACATTACAGATCACAGATTTGTATAACCCCCACTAATCGACATATAGCGATTAGTAGACGTTCAATACAAATATCACATAACAGAAAAACCCGTTAGCTAAAGTCTTTTAGAAGTTCGATCAAAAATACGGATTTTCAGGACCCCAAAATAAAATTTTCGTTCTGGAAAATCTGGGCAGAAAATATATATTCCAAAAATCCCAAAATACCCCAAAGAGTAAACTGCAAAAAAGAAAACCCTTGACCGAGTCAACTCGGCCACGTTTCCGCGGCGGGAGCGTGCTCCCGCCGCGGAAACGCGGCGCTTTGATCGAGTCAGGGGCCCAAATTTTTGCAGTTTCTTTAAAAATGCCTGAGTCGATTTTAGGTGTATTTTAAAAAGGTTTACCAGCACTTTTAAAATCGACAGAAAGTTGAAAATTCATGTGTTCGTTTTTGGGACTTTTTCTTTGATCGATCTTCTAGTTACTTGCTAACTTGTTAGATAGAGTTTAACTAGGCTCTGATACCACTGTAAGTCCATGCTACCTCTCCCGGTACTTTCGGGAATGCGGAATTTGGTAAAAAACGATTTTTACGGAGGTGGTAACATGGACCTAAAACCCGGATCTTGGTTAAACATCTATCTAACAACCTAACTATGAGTTTCTAGCTACTCGGTTAGGGGGTTATACCTTGCTTGTCTTGAACTCCTTCATCTTCAAGCTCCGATGGTGGTCCGATTGGCTTCTTCTCGTCGTCTCCGTACGCCGAAGATAGATCCACCTGAAAGCTCCAACCTTTAGCTCCTTCTTCGTTCTTTGAAGAAACTAGTTCACTTGGTTTGCTAAACCTAGTGAACTAGAATGAGTAGAGAAGAATTAGAATGGGATTTTATCTATGGTTCTTGATTCTCAACTCATGAGACAAGAGAACCATAGATTAAAGAGAGGGAGCAAGAGCAAAAGGGTGAGAGCAAAAGGAGAGCTCAAGAACAAGAGAGAGAATGAGCAAGAAAGAATGAGGCTCTCTTTTTCTTTCACCCTCTCATAATCCAAAGTCATCATAACTCATCATACTAAAAAAGTCTTATGTGATGGTTTGAAGCAACCATAACCATATCATTTCATGCACTCATTTTACACAAATGAGCAAGCAAGAAAAAGTCTTTGCCATGAAATGATGGCTATGGTTATCATGATGGTCAACTAGTCAAGCCTAGTCAACCGGTCAACAAAGTCAACAAGTCAACAAAAGTCAACAAGTCAACAAAGTCAACAAAAGTCAACAACCATGTCACCATAATACTTAATTAATATAATAGTTAATCACATATCATATTCTCATTAGGGTTGAACAAAAAGTCAATAGTCAACGGTCAACTGTCAACAACCCTAATGAGAATCCACTGCCTCTGTCTCCCTGTCAACTGTGCATACACACCCGCATCCGCGTTCCGAGGAACACGAATGCAAACTGGATAAATCCAATCCCATAAGGTACACTAGGATCTGGCTTAAACCAAAGCCCGCTAGTGTAAACTGTCCGGACACTGTACACGCACAAGTGCACGGATGTGACCGAACCCTGTCGCAAAACCATGTGACCTGTCGCAATACCATGCGACCTCTACTCTTTTGCCTAAAGGCGAAAAGCTTTCTGTGTGGGACTCTAAAGACTCGACACTACGCTGGCAGTGGGTTTAACCACAGACCGCAAGCGGCACTAGCTGTGCGTAACGGTCCCCAGGTAGTGCCGACAAGAAGACCGACGAGGCGAAACCCATCTGAACTCCTACTGAGCCTGAGTGTGACATTCTCCGTACAGTTCGGTCTGTTCGTCTGATACATCGCATGGCGGGCCTAGGGGGCGGTAAACGTCAGTCCACAAATAGCGGTACAAGTCGTGCCGGAGCGAAGCCCAAAACACCCTGAGATAACACTGGGAACCTACCAGTATATCTCGTTTGCCCTGGCCAGGGACTACTCGTGTAATGGCTCTCCTAGACACAGCGCGATGTCAACCCCCAATACCGGGAGAGACGAATCCTGTCTTACCGTCACTGCCTCCAAGTGCTTCGGGACTGCACCCAACCACTACCTGTTTGCACGACTCCTTTGAGCCGTGGTAGGGTAGTGATCAAAGTACAGTGGGAACACACTCGAGGCGAAGTGACAGTGTCAAGTCAGCGGACTAAGCTGTACTCATGTCACCTGGGAACTGATAACTGACGATAGGTATAATACCAACTAGTCAGTTCCCTACGAGTCCTGTCCAGTGTACCCGTAACCTAACGAGCACCCGCATACTATCTCAAGTACGACGTACTGACGGCTGTGGGACAGACCGTCTCCCACACTGGGATGAGAAGCGCATGCGCTGGTCTACTCCGGAGTATCGATGCCCTGTCTCGATAGTCCTGCGACCAGGGACCTGCATAAGGATGTGCTTATAGATTACCCAGCCCCACTAGTGTGACGGCCATCACATCGCTGGTAATCAAGCAAAGATCCTAAGGGCTCCACTAATGTGTATAGGCGATATACAAAATATAAACACATGTACACATTGAAGTAGAAACAAACCAAGTAGCATACTACTATTTTGAGCAAGATTGTATATACAAGGTGAATATCCCAAGCATCCATTAAGTAATATACAAACTAGTATGATACAGTAATGGCCTCTAGGGCATATACACTAACAATCTCCCACTTGCACTAAGGCCATGTACTGGCGTATCGAAGACCTATCATCTCGATCAGCCGCTCGAACTGAGTCTGGGGCAGGGCCTTGGTGAATGGATCTGCAGTGTTATCTTCTGAAGCGACTCTCCGAACCTCGATCTCCTGGCGATCCACGATCTCCCTGATCAGGTGATACCGCCTCAAGATGTGCCTGGATCTCTGATGGGACCTGGGTTCCTTCGCTAAAGCTATAGCCCCGTTGTTGTCGCAATACAGAGGTATTGGATCAACAATGGACGGAACCACCTGAAGTTCTTTCAAGAACTTCCTCATCCAGACAGCTTCTTTTGCGGCATCAGATGCAGCGATGTATTCCGCTTCCATCGTCGAGTCTGCAACGGTTTCCTGTTTGGAACTCTTCCAACACATCGCCCCTCCATTGAGGGTAAAGACAAAACCCGACATGGACTTGGAATCATCCTTGTCACTCTGGAAGCTGGAGTCAGCAAAAGCCTCGATCTGGAGGTCTTTTCGGCCATACACCAAGAACATCTCCTTAGTCCTTCTCAGGTACTTGAGAATGTTCTTTACCGCTATCCAGTGTTTCTCCCCAGGGTTTGACTGATACCGGCTTACCACACTCAGTGCATAAGCTACATCCGGTCTGGTACACAACATCGCATACATTATAGAGCCTACCGCAGAAGCGTAGGGTATAATAGACATGCGATCCCTCTCCAAATCAGTCTTGGGAGACATCTCTTTAGAGAGGGTGATCCCGTGACAAGCCGGCAGGTTACCGCGCTTGGAATCTTCCATACTGAATCTTTTCAGCACGGTGTCGATGTACCTGGACTGAGAAAGTCCTAATATCCTCTTGGATCTATCACGGTAGATCCGGATACCCAGAATGTATGAGGCATCACCCAGGTCTTTCATGGAGAACCTGTGTGACAAGAACCCCTTGACAGATTGTAGCATAGGAATGTCATTTCCTATTAAGAGAATGTCATCCACGTATAAAACGAGGAATACTACAGTTCTCGCTACAAATCTACTATAGATGCATGGTTCATCTGGATTTTTGATAAAGCCAAATTCTTTGACCGTCTCATCAAAGCAGATGTTCCAACTCCGCGACGCCTGCTTTAGTCCATAGATGGACTTAAGCAACTTGCACACCTTTCCGCTGCTCCCACTCTGAATGAAACCCTCTGGTTGGTCCATATAGACACACTCCTCTAAATTTCCATTTAGAAAAGCGGTCTTTACGTCCATTTGCCAGATCTCATAATCGTGGAAGGCAGCAATGGCAAGAAGGATCCGAATGGATTTCAGCATGGCTACTGGAGAAAAGGTTTCGTCATAGTCCAAGCCAGGTCTTTGACGGAAACCCTTTGCTACCAGCATAGCTTTATAGGTCTCAACCTGCCCATCTACACCAATCTTCCTTTTGAAGATCCACTTGCATCCTACGGGTTTTACCCCGTCTGGAGCAATGTCCAACGTCCATACCTTGTTGGTGTACATGGACTCCATTTCGGTCCGCATTGCATCCAGCTATTTCACCGAGTCAACGCTCTGAACGGCCTGCTGGAAGCTAGTAGGCTCATCATAATCTATGATGCAATTCTCTCTATCCCCGTCTATGAGAAAACCGTAGTATCTCTCGGGCGGATGAGTCTGCCTACTACTCCTGCGGAGCGGCGTAGGAATGTCCTGTTCTGTTGAACACTCTGGTTCCACTAAGCTTTCAGTAACAGTCTGTGGTTCTGGAACTTCTTCCAGTTCTATTGTGCTCCCACTTATCTGGGTTTCCAAAAACTCAGTTTCCAAGAAGCGGGCATGCTGAGAAACAAAAACCTTTTGTTCCTCAGCGGAATAGAAAAGATACCCCCTGGAGTTCCTTGGGTATCCCACAAACTTACACTGTACTGAACGTGCCTCAAGCTTGTCCGCATGCTGCTTTTTTACAAAAGCTGGACATCCCCATACCTTAAGATACTTAAGACAGGGTTTCTTCCCAGTCCACATCTCATATGGGGTGGTAGGCACAGTCTTGGTGGGAGCCTTGTTCAAGAGATATGCAGCTGCTTCTAGTGCATATCCCCAGAATGATCGCGGTAACTCAGCGTTACTCATCATGGACCAAACCATATCCAATAGGGTTCGGTTCCGTCTTTCCGATACACCGTTATGTTGCGGAGTGTATGGAGGAGTAAGCTGAGAGAGAATACCATTCTCTTTTAAGTAATTCAGGAATTCGGCACTTAAGTATTCTCCACCTCGATCCGATCTTAGAATCTTAATACTTTTGCCGGTCTGTTTCTCTACTTCATTCTTATACTCCTGGAATTTTCCAAAGGCCTCGGACTTATGTTTCATTAAGAAGACATAACCGTACCTTGAGAAGTCATCCGTAAAAGTAATGAAGTAAGAATATCCGCTTCGCGCATGTGTAGACATTGGACCGCACACGTCACTGTGTACGAGTCCCAAGAGCTCGCTCGCTCTTACTCCATGTCCAGTAAACGGAGTCTTTGTCATCTTTCCTTTCAGACAAGATTGACAAGTGGCATACGATTGATATTCGAACGCATTCAAATACCCTTCTGTATGTAACTTCGTCAACCTTCTCTCATTGATGTGACCCAGTCTACAATGCCATAAGAAAGTCTGATTATTTCTGGAGACTTTCTTTTGTGTGTATTCTGGACATTAAAAATCTGTGGTTGGTTTAACACGTATATACCATTACTCAATGTACCTGACCCAATCAAAACTTGATTAAGGTGAATGTTTACAACATTACTTACAAACGCAAATTCATAACCTTCTTTAGAAACTAAAGATACAGAAATGATATTACAAGTTGCGTTGGGTACAAAAAAGCAATTATGCAAAACCAAAACATGTCCATCTGACATTCCCAGGTGATAGTCCCCCACGGCTTTAGCATCTATGCTAGCTCCGTTCGCAACTCTGAGGGTCATGTCACCTGCCTTCAAAACCCTACAGTTTCTCAACGCCTGCAAAGAATTACAGATATGAGATCCTGATCCGGTATCCAATACCCAGGAAGTAGAGTTTATTGAAAGACAGTTTTCAATAACATACACACCTGAAGCTGAAGCTGCAACCTGCTTCAATTCCTGTGTTCTGGCCTTCCAGGCCCTGCAATCATTCTTCCAGTGTCCTTTCTTATGACAATAGAAGCATTCTTCCTTATCCACAAGCTTCCCCGCTATCTTTGTTGCTTTACCTTTTCCCTTCGTATCCACTTTACTAACACCGCCCCTTGGTTTGGCGGGGGCCTTCTTCTTCTTTCCCTTGGCTTTTGCCTTGGACCTAGAAGAAGATGATCCTCCTACAAACAAAGTGGATGTATCCCTACCTTTCTGTAGGGTGCCCTCTGCTCTCCTCAGCATGTTGAGGAGCTCTGAAAGTTCAACCTCTTTTTCTTGTAAGTTGAAGTTCAGTATAAACTGGGCGTAAGTGGAAGGAAGGGACTGGAGAACTATATCCGTATATAGCTCACTCTCCAATGTGATCCCTAGGTCCGCGAGCTCCTCAATGTAGCCGATCATCTATAGCACGTGCTCGGCTACTGATGATCCGACGGCCATTCTTGTCGAAAATAACTTTTTCGACGCTTCGTATCTTGCGATACGAGATTGCTCTCCATACAGTTCTTTTGTATGAAGCAATATGGATTCCATGTCCATATTCTCGTGCCTCCTCTGATGTTCGTTGTCCATCGAGGCAAGCAGGAGGCATTTGGCCTTCGCGCTATCAATCTCCCAAGTCTTGCGGATTTCCATATCCGCGACGCTGGAAGTTGGACCAGGGACAGGGGGAGCTTTGGTGGTAAGAAGATACCCCAGCTTGTCGTAAGTGATTGCTATCTTGACATTCCTGAGCCAATCTTTGTAGTTTGGCCCTGTCAGTTTGTTTTTATCTAGGAGTAACTTAAGTCCAGTCATGTTGATTGGTCGCTGCAATTAGGAGAGAGAAGAAGAAACACTCAGCATGATGCTCTTGCAAGTTTAGAGTGGTTTTTAGTTTGTCTAAACAGGATGGCTCCCACTGTTTCTCGAATCCCTCCTCAAACCATAAAGGAAGAATTAGCCGGGATCAATCCCACCGCACAATACTTGCTTAACCGTTCAGCCAGGCCGGTGTCGGTACTTCGAGGGAGGTTTTCCAACGCTTTCGCGAAGTTCCTTAATTAGAGAACCTCTTTTCCCTGGGGGCGTAGCCCCGCTAACACCTTTCTAGGCACCTACTAGGTTTATAGCATTGATCGTTAAGTGAGAAATTTCCCGAGGAGTAGCATATACTCACAGTAGGATCGGGATCCAAATATCATTGCGTGACGAAACTGAAGGAATCCTACCAGAATCATCACACTCCAAATGGTATGCAAATCTAGCAAGTTTCAGTACTTATGAAACTCCCGATGTGGATTTTTTCCCCATGCTCTTATGACCTTGACGAAGGTCAACAAATCATAAGTCACATGTCAAGTTCTGCCCGTCATTATCCAGGTTAATTTGAATCCACCCGTATATACCCTTGACGAAGGTCAACAAGGTAATGCGAATGTCCCAAACCAACGCATCTATCTATGCTACATATGAATACCCAATAGCTACCAATCACTATGCCTTGACGAAGGTCAACAAACACAGCTTGAATACTATTGAAAATTCATACGAAACGACGGAGGGCTACGAATGGTTTTGGCAAAACCGTGAACGTAGTGAACTTGATTTGGTCGATGGAACGAGATAGCTTTTAAAAAGAGTGGCTCAAGCTCCGCATTTAAAAGTTGGTTTTGAAAAGAACCGAGTGGTTTTTCGAAAGTGTTCCAACGACTTTAACTTGGTTTATTATCTTGCATTAGTTCTTTTAATGCGTGATATTCCTGCATTAGTTCTTTTAATGCGTCCCATCATTTAATCCTACCATTGCAGAAAACAACCAAAATATGACGTACGCTTATGCCATTCGCATTCGCCACGGGGCCCCGTCATTACCCGTTAGGTTACTTAACTAACGACAGAGCGGGGGCTGGGCTAGCGCGTCTGTAAAACATAAGCAACGCCTAAATAATATCATATATAGATATACTGCAATGATAAACATTTCAGATCATAGATGAATACATTGGATATACTAGGAATCTGTAATTCGTACGAGCCTGTAACGAAAGACAAATTACACGGTCGCGGTGAATAGCCAAATACCCCACCCAAGACCCCTACGGGTGCGGCAAACTACCCGCCAAGTACCCGAAGCGTAGTAACCTCCCTCATCTCCATGAGTAGGCCACTCGACACTTCGGCATACCCGGTAGTTTGTGCACCCCCTCCATGGGTCTATCCTAGGAGCAAAAACAGTAAAAAGAAATTATACAATGACGGCTACAACCCCGACCCGGTTGTGCGGCCATACAAATAATTATTACATCAATTTACAAATTTACATGAATTAAAAGAAAAGAAAACTCTCGTCTCACAACCCCCGGCTATTCACCCGCGACAATCCAACATATTCATATACACATTCCAGCAACATTACAGATCACAGATTTGTATAACCCCCACTAATCGACATATAGCGATTAGTAGACGTTCAATACAAATATCACATAACAGAAAAACCCGTTAGCTAAAGTCTTTTAGAAGTTCGATCAAAAATACGGATTTTCAGGACCCCAAAATAAAATTTTCGTTCTGGAAAATCTGGGCAGAAAATATATATTCCAAAAATCCAAAAATACCCCAAAGAGTAAACTGCAAAAAAGAAAACCCTTGACCGAGTCAACTCGGCCGCGTTTCCGCGGCGTGAGCGTGCTCCCGCCGCGGAAACGCGGCGCTTTGATCGAGTCAGGGGCCCAAATTTTTGCAGTTTCTTTAAAAAAGCCTGAGTCGATTTTAGGTGTATTTTAAAAAGGTTTACCAGCACTTTTAAAATCGACAGAAAGTTGAAAATTCATGGGTTCGTTTTTGGGACTTTTTCTTTGATCGATCTTCTAGTTACTTGCTAACTTGTTAGATAGAGTTTAACTAGGCTCTGATACCACTGTAAGTCCATGCTACCTCTCCCGGTACTTTCGGGAATGCGGAATTTGGTAAAAAACGATTTTTACGGAGGTGGTAACATGGACCTAAAACCCGGATCTTGGTTAAACATCTATCTAACAACCTAACTATGAGTTTCTAGCTACTCGGTTAGGGGGTTATACCTTGCTTGTCTTGAACTCCTTCGTCTTCAAGCTCCGATGGTGGTCCGATTGGCTTCTTCTCGTCGTCTCCGTACGCCGAAGATAGATCCACCTGAAAGCTCCAACCTTTAGCTCCTTCTTCGTTCTTTGAAGAAACTAGTTCACTTGGTTTGCTAAACCTAGTGAACTAGAATGAGTAGAGAAGAATTAGAATAGGATTTTATCTATGGTTCTTGATTCTTAACTCATGAGACAAAAGAACCATAGATTAAAGAGAGGGAGCAAGAGCAAAAGGGTAAGAGAAAAAGGAGAGCTCAAGAACAAGAGAGAGAATGAGCAAGAAAGAATGAGGCTCTCTTTTTCTTTCACCCTCTCATAATCCAAAGTCATCATAACTCATCATACTAAAAAAGTCTTATGTGATGGTTTGAAGCAACCATAACCATATCATTTCATGCACTCATTTTACACAAATGAGCATGCAAGAAAAAGTCTTTGCCATGAAATGATGGCTATGGTTATCATGATGGTCAACTAGTCAAGCCTAGTCAACCGGTCAACAAAGTCAACAAGCCAACAAAGTCAACAAAAGTCAACAACCATGTCACCATAATACTTAATTAATATAATAGTTAATCACATATCATATTCTCATTAGGGTTGACCAAAAAGTCAATAGTCAACGGTCAACTGTCAACAACCCTAATGAGAATCCACTGCCTCTGTCTCCCTGTCAACTGTGCATACACACCCGCATCCGCGTTCCGAGGAACACGAATGCAAACTGGATAAATCCAATCCCATAAGGTACACTAGGATCTGTTTTAAACCAAAGCCCGCTAGTGTAAACTGTCCGGACACTGTACGCGCACAAGTGCACGGATGTGACCGAACCCTGTCGCAAAACCATGTGACCTGTCGCAATACCATGCGACCTCTACTCTTTTGCCTAAAGGCGAAAAGCTTTCTGTGTGGGACTCTAAAGACTCGACACTACGCTGGCAGTGGGTTTAACCACAGACCGCAAGCGGCACTAGCTGTGCGTAACGGTCCCCAGGTAGTGCCGACAAGAAGACCGACGAGGCGAAACCCATCTGAACTCCTACTGAGCCTGAGTGTGACATTCTCCGTACAGTCCGGTCTGTTCGTCTGATACATCGCATGGCGGGCCTAGGGGCGGTAAATGTCAGTCCCCCAATAGCGGTACAAGTCGTGCCGGAGCGAAGCCCAAAACACCCTGAGATAACACTGGAAACCTACCAGTATATCTCGTTTGCCCTGGCCAGGGACTACTCGTGTAATGGCTCTCCTAGACACAGCGCGATGTCAACCCCCAATACCGGGAGAGACGAATCCTGTCTAACCGTCACTGCCTCCAAGTGCTTCGGGACTGCACCCAACCACTACCTGTTTGCACGACTCCTTTGAGCCGTGGTAGGGTAGTGATCAAAGTACAGTGGGAACACACTCGAGGCGAAGTGACAGTGTCAAGTCAGCGGACTAAGCTGTACTCATGTCACCTGGGAACTGATAACTGACGATAGGTATAATACCAACTAGTCAGTTCCCGACGAGTCCTGTCCAGTGTACCCGTAACCTAATGAGCACCCGCATACTATCTCAAGTACGACGTACTGACGGCTGTGGGACAGACCGTCTCCCACACTGGGATGAGAAGCGCATGCGCTGGTCTTCTCCGGAGTATCGATGCCCTGTCTCGATAGTCCTGCGACCAGGGACCTGCATAAGGATGTGCTTATAGATTACCCAGCCCCACTAGTGTGACGGCCATCACATCGCTGGTAATCAAGCAAAGATCCTAAGGGCTCCACTAATGTGTATAGGCGATATACAAAATATAAACACATGTACACATTGAAGTAGAAACAAACCAAGTAGCATACTACTATTTTGAGCAAGATTGTATATACAAGGTGAATATCCCAAGCATCCATTAAGTAATATACAAACTAGTATGATACAGTAATGGCCTCTAGGGCATATACACTAACACTTCCCAAATCTAGATCTAAAACCATAGATCCAGTAACCAGAATGTCTTGATATTATATCCAAGTCCCATGTGGAGAAACCACTGTGTGACAACCAAAGTATAACCGATTGTAGTATAGGAATTTCACTTCCTACTCTGTATGTGTCATCCAAATACCAGGACATCACACCTACTACCTTCTTAACAGATCCAATCCCTATTCTGATGAAGTCAAACCTATGACTGTCATATCAGAAATAGATGATCTATCTCCGCTACATCTGCTTTAGTCTATAGCTAGACATAAGCCGCTTGTCCACCAATGCTTCCGCTGCTCCCACTGACTACGACAACACTCTGGCAGAGTATATAGACGTGCATTTCTAAAGCCTGTTTAGAACGACGCTATATTCATCCTCCTACCGGGTCTCACAGTCTGGAACAACAGCAATGGAAAGTCTGGGTAAACAAGAACCTCCCTGTCACCGTCCTTGAGGTTACCGGAGTACCTCTCGGGTGCCTGAGGTTACCCACCATATCTGGGGAGTGGCCAATGGAATGTCAAACTAAATTGAATCTTTAATTTCTTATCAAATCTTCAGTAATCGTTTGCGGTTCTGGAATCACTTCCAGTTCTACCATACTCCCACTACTGTTTTCTGAAAAAATCCATTTTTATTAAAACTGTGGCGAGTCAAGAACAATATCACTATTGATCTTCCAGATGGTAGAAAGCAACCCTCGTCATAGCCTGGGTCAACCCACAAACAGCCATTACAGAAACGTGCCTTGAGTTATCCAGAGTCTGGTTTTAAGCATAAGCCGGACAACTCCCCGTACGTTAACATCGTTAAGATATGAACTGTTCTATATCCAATATAGAAACAGAGGCACTGATTTAATTGAACCAGATTCAAATCATGCAGCTATCTCCAGTGCATGTCAACTAAATGGAAGGAGGCCGATCAGCGTTTCTCAACTTAGGAATGCTTCCAATTTTGAGTAACCTGAAAGTGAAGCAAGTTCTCTTAATCATTATTATCAACTGAATACCACACACAAGTATCTACATCTTCGATCACCTTGAAGAATCCCGATACTTGCAACACCTGGTTCTCTACTTTATTTATATACCTATAACTTCTCAAAACTCAGAACATGTATTTCTACGAAACACATGTCTAAGAACTAGAGAAGTCACAAGTAAATAGAATATAGTACGAGTACCAACCCCTCTATCCTAATTGACATTGGACAATATACAATACTCTGTATAAGTCCCCTGAGTCTAATAACTCAATCCCTGTGTGTCGTAGGTTGAAAACTGTACTTATGGTTAAGAAGAATTACACCGCTGTTTAATGCTCCTTACCTAACCATCAACTGATATAGGTAAATGTCATCAACATAATTTCAAAAAGGTATATCTCACTCTATAAAAATAGACGTACAGATATATCAATTTGAAAATGGTGCATAACAGCGGATATTCAAAACCAAATGTTTGCCGTCCGGCAAACAACCCAGGTGACTTCCTCAAATATCACCTTTTACAATGAATCCCGATATAATGAGGACGATCACCTAATTCCCAATAACTTACTCCCACTCATCATCTGTAAAACCATACAGATGTGAGATTCACACCTGGTAAATACATACCCTGGAGCAAGTGTCTAATTGGGAAATCAGTTTTCTTTTAACAGTACACAGTGAAACTGAAACATTGAAATGTTTTGATGGGGTATCCTGGTATTCCTAGTAATGCCTCTTCCATTATCAGATTCACAACTGTAACCGTATATTTCTATACCATCTCTTCACATCCCTTCATATGTCTTTAGTCATTACCTTTTGTACACCCCATTAGGCCAAATGGTTTTCTTCCTTCCCTACCGTTCGGCACGAGCCTATGGCTTGGAAGAAGACTATCCAATAAGCATAATGGGTGTACTGTCCTAATCCTAGGAGCACTCGCAATGCGAGAGAAGGTGAGGATAAAAGACAACCGAATAAACCTTATTCCTATTTCTCCTGAACCAGAATCCATCCCCGAACTGGAACAAGTTCCTTTCGAGTTCGTATATAACCATACGATGGAGTATCCAATAAACTGTGGATCTTCGTAGTGATACGGAGCGTCCTGGAGAAATACAAAGGTGAAGTGGGAGTGGTAATGAAATACCTGGTTTGGTCGTGAATATCAGTCGCAATTTACTTTGCCCTCTTACTAATCCCTTGATATGTCTTTACTTAATACCTTCTGTACACCATCGTTAGGCTAATTGGTTTTCTTCATTCCCCACTATTCGGCACCAGCTTAAGGTTTGGAAGAAGACTATCCAATTTGCGTAATAGGTGTACTATCTCCTAAACCAAGGAGTACTCGCAACCTGAGAGAAGGTAAAAGGAAAAGACAACTGAATAGTCCTATCCGTTTCTCCAGAATCTGAAACCATTCTCGAATAAATTCCTTCGAGTTCGTATATAACCATACGATGGTTTTGTCCAATGGAAGTGGACGTTTGTAGTAGTACGGGGTGTCCTGGAGAAAAGGGTAAAAGTAGGAGTGTTAGTGTATATGTCCTAGAGGCCATTACTGTATCATACTAGTTTGTATATTACTTAATGGAAGCTTGGGATATTCACCTTGTATAAACAATCTTGCTCAATATAGTAGTATGCTACTTGGTTTGTTTCTACTTCAATGTGTACATGTGTTTATTTTTGTATATCACCTATACACATTAGTGGAGCCCTTAGGATCTTTGCTTGATTACCAGCGTTGTGATGGCAGTCACACTAGTGGGGGCTGGGTAATCTATAAGCACATCCTTATACAGGTCCCTAGTCGCAGGACTATCGAGACAGGGCATCGATACTCCGGAGTAGACTAGCGTATGCGCTTCTCATCCCAGTGTGGGAGATGGTCTGTCCCACAGCCATCAGTACGTCGTACTGGAGATAGTATACGGGTGCTCGTTAGGTTACGAGTACACTGGACAGGACTCGTCGGGAACTGATAGGTTGGTATTATACCTATCGTCAGTTATCAGTTCTCAGGTGACATGAGTACAGCTTAGTCCGCTGACTTGACACTGGCACTTCGCCTCGAGTGTGTTCCCACTACATTTTGATCACTACCCTACCACGGCTCAAAGGAGTCGTGCAAACAGGTAATGGTTGGGTGCAGTCCCGAAGCACTTGGAGGCAGTGACGGTTAGACAGGATTCGTCTCTCCCGGTATTGGGGGTTGACATCGCGCTGTGTCTAGGAGAGCCATTACACGAGTAGTCCCTGGCCAGGGCAAGCGAGATATACTGGTAGGCTTCCAGTGTTATCTCAGGGTGTTTTGGGCTTCACTCCGACACGACTTGTACCGCTATTGGGGGACTGACGTTTACCGCCCCCTAGGCCCGACATGCGATGTATCAGACGAACAGAACGGACTATACGGAGAATGTCACATTCAGACTCAGTAGGAGTTCAGATGGGTTTTACCTCGTCAGTCTTCTTATCGGCATCTACCTGGGGACCGTTACGCACAGCTAGTGCCGCTTGCGGTCTGTGGTTAAACCCACTGCCAGCGTAGTGTCGGGTCTTTAGAGTCCCACACAGAGGGTATTCGCCTCTGGGAAAAACAGGGTAGAGGTCGCATGGTTTTGCGACAGGGTTCGTTCTCATCCGCGCACTAGTGCACGTTTGGAGTCCGGACGGATATTACTGGCTGGCTCTGGTTTGAGTCAGATACTGGTATATGTTTTGGGGTTGCTTTTATCTCTCAGTATTCTTGTTCCTCGGAACGAGAATGCAGGTGTGTATGCACAGTTGTTTGAGGCGGAGGAAGAGGTTTTTCATTAGGGTTTCGGAACGGGTGCGTATGCACAGTTGACAGTCGTCCTTTTCCAAACCCTAATGGATTTATGAAATATCAATTAATAATAGTAATTAAATGAAATTGTGTCATGGTTGATTTTGTTGACTTGTTGACCATGGTTGACTTGTTGACCATGGTTGAATGTTTGACCATCATCATTGCTTTGCAAGGATACTCCTTGATTCTAGCTTACATTCATTTAATGAAGTGATGATAATGGTCATTCCAAATACAACCATCAACTATTTCATTTGAATTATTATTATTAATTAGATAATTCTTTTTCCTTTTGTTATGGTTGCAAGAGAAAAAAGAGCTCATTCTATCATATTCATTCTCTCTCCTCACTTCATCTTCTTCTTCCTCAAGCTCAAGGAGAATCCTTCTCATGTGTTGAGAATCCCTCTCCTTGAAAAGAAAACACCCCATAGATACTCTCTACTCTCTCTAGGGTTCAAGGTTTAGCAAGCCGGAGATCCTAGTTCACTCTAAGTTCGAGAAAGAGCCCGAAGGTTGAACCCTCAGGTGGATCCATCTTTGACGGAAGAAGGCGACGAGGAGAAAACCATCAACCTCTACTAGGTTTCAAGAAGAAGGAGTTCAAGTTAGGTATAACCATTTTGCCGAGTAGTTAACTCTCCTTTGCATGTTTGCTAGTTTAGTTTAGAAAAGATCCCGACTTTGTCTAGTCCATGTTGCCCCTTGCGCTAAAAATTTGATTTTTATACCGTTTCCGCCTCCCCGTAAGAACCGGGGGTCGCAACGTGGACTTACAGTGGTATCAGAGCCTAACTAAACTTAAATTAGCTTGGTAGCGAAGTGTATGGAAGTTCGAAACGGAAAAATCGCAAAACCGGAAATTCTAAAACCCTAAGTTTCTGTTGAAATTTTTTGTGCTCTAAAAGTAAAAAGTTTTACTCCTAAAATCGGCTCAGGGTTTTGTGAGAACACCTACCAAAAACGATCCCATGAATCCTTCAAACCGCCGCGGATCCGCGGCCTCAGCTATTCTCTTCGCCGCGGATCCGCCGCCGTTTGGGCTCTTCATGTGATCGTGTTTTGTGCAGTGTTCTTCTGGTAGGGTTTTGGGATTTTTCAAATATGTTATATGTGCCCAGATTTTCCAGAAAAGAAATTTACTTTTGGAGTCCTATAAATCCGTATTTTTTTTCGAACTTCGCTACACTTCGGCTATATTGGTTATATCTGTGATGTTTGTATGTATTGAACGTCGGCTAATCGCTATAAGTCGATTAGTTGGGGTTATACATCTCTGTGATCTGTGTTTGATATTGGAATGTGTAAATGAATGTGTTGGACTGTCGTGGGTGAATAGCCGGGGTGGATGTGAGATGAGCTTTTGTTTTTCTTTCATTCATTTGTAATATGTAAATTGATGTAATAATATTATTTGTATGGCCGCACAACCGGGTCGGGGTTGTAGCCGTCATTGTATAATTCTTTTTACTGTTTTTGCTCCTAGGATAGACCCATGGAGGGGTGCACAAACTACCGGGTACTTGGCGGGTAGTTTGCCGCACCCGTAGGGGTCTTGGGTGGGGTATTTGCTATTCACCGCGACCGTGTAATCCGCTTTTCGTTGCAGGCTCGAACGGATTGCGGATTCCTAGTATATCCAATGTATTCATCTGTGATCTGTAATGTCTATCATTGCTTTATATTTAGGCGTTGCTTATGTTTTACAACCGCGCTAGCCCAGCCCCCGCTCTGTCGTTAGTTAAGTAACCTAACGGGTGATGACGGGACCCCGTGGCGAATGCGAATGGCATAAGCGTACGTCATATTTTGGTTGTTTTCTGCAATGGGACGCATTAAAAGAACTAATGCAAGAATATCACGCATTAAGAGAACTAATGCAAGATAATAAACCAAGTTAAAGTCGTTGGAACACTTTCGAAAAACCACTCGGTTCTTTTCAAAACTAACTTTTAAATGCGGAGCTTGAGCCACTCCTTCTAAAAGCTATCTCGTTCCATCGATTATATCAAGTTCACTACGTTCACGGTTTTACCAAAACCATTCGTAGCCCTCCGTCGTTTCGCATGAATAGGCAATAGTATTCAAGCTATGTATGTTGGCCAAAGTCAAGGCATAGTGATTGGTAGCTATTGGGTGTTCATGTGTAGCATAGATAGATGCGTTGGTTTGGGACAATCGTACTGCCATTTTGGCCAAAGTCAAGGATAGGTACGGGTGGATCCAAATTAACCTGGATAGCGACGGGTAGAACTTGACATGTGACTTATGATATTTTGGCCAAAGTCAAGGTCATAAGAGCATGGGGCAAAAATCCACATCGGGAGTTTCATAAGTACTGAAACTTGCTAGATTTGCATACCATTTGGAGTGTGATGATTCTGGTAGGATTCCTTCAGTTTCGTCACGCGATGATATTTGGATCCCGATCCTACTGTGAGTATATGCTACTCCTCGGGAAATTTCTCACTAAACGATCAATGCTATAAACCTAGTAGGTGCCTAGAAAGGTGTTAGCGGGGCTACGCCCCCAGGGAAAAGAGGTTTTTAAATTAAGGAACTTCGCGAAAGCGTTGGAAAACCTCCCTCGAAGTACCGACACTGGCCTGGCTGAACGGTTAAGCAAGTATTGTGCGGTGGGATTGATCCCGACTGATTCTTCCTTTATGGTTTGAGGAGGGATTCGAGAGACAGTGGGAGCCATCCTGTTTAGACAAATTAAAAACCACTCTAAACTTGCAAGAGCATCATGCTAAAGTGTTTCTTCTCTCTCCCCCTGCAGCGACCAAATCGAAATGACTGGACTTAAGTTACTTCTAGATAAAAACATACTGACAGGGCCAAACTACAAAGATTGGCTCAGGAATATCAAAATGGCAATCACTTACGACAAGCTGGGGTATCTTCTTACCACCAAAGCTCCCCCCGTCCCAGGTCCCACCTCCAGCGTCGCGGATAAAGAAATCCGTAAGACTTGGGAGATTGATTCCGCGAAGGCCAGGTGCCTCGTGCTTGCCTCTATGGACAACGAACATCAGAGGAGGCACGAGAATATGGACTTGGAATCCATATTTCTTCATACAAAAGAACTGTATGGAGAGCAGTCTCGTATCGCAAGATACGAAGTGTCGAAGAAAATATTTTCGGCAAAGTTGGCCGTCGGATCATCGGTAGCGGACCACGTGCTTAAGATGATTGGCTACATTGAGGAGCTCGCGGAACTTGGGACCACGTTGGAAAGTGAACTCTATACGGATTTAATTCTCCAGTCCCTTCCATCCACTTACGCCCAGTTTATACTGAACTTCAACTTACAAGAAAAAGAAGTTGAACTTTCAGAACTCCTCAACATGCTGAGGAGCGCAGAGGGCACCCTACAGAAAGGTAGGGAAACACCCGCTTTGTTTGTAGGAGGATCTTCTTCTTCTAGATCCAAGGCGAAAGCCAAGGGAAAGAGGAAGAAAGCCCCCGCCAAACCAAGGGACGGTGTTAGTAAAGTGGGTACGAAGGGAAAGGAAAAGGCAACAAAGATTGCGGGGAAGCTTGTGGGTAAAGAGGAATGCTTCTATTGTCACAAGAGTGGACACTGGAAGAAAGATTGCAGGGCTTGGAAAGCCAGGACACAGGAACTGAAGCAGGTTGCGGCTTCAGCTTCAGGTGTGTATGTTATTGAAAACTGTCTTTCGATAAACTCTACTTCCTGGGTATTGGATAACGGATCAGGATCTCATATCTGTAATTCTTTGCAGGCGTTGAGAAACCGTAGGGTTTTGAAGGCAGGTGACATGACCCTCAGAGTTACGAACGGAGCTAGCATGGATGCTAAAGCCGTGGGGGACTATCACCTGGGAATGTCAGATGGACATGTTTTGGTTTTGCGTAATTGCTTTTTTGTACCCAACGCAACTTGTAATATCATTTCTGTATCTTTTGTTTCTAAAGAAGGTTATGAATTTGTGTTTGTAAGTAATGTTGTAAACATTCACCTTAATCAAGTTCTGATTGGGTCAGGTACACTGAGCAATGGTATATACGTATTGAACCAACCACAGATTTTCAATGTCCAGAATACACACAAAAGAAAGTCTCCGGAAATCAATCAGACTTTCTTATGGCATTGTAGACTGGGTCACATCAATAAGAGAAGGTTGACTAAGTTACATACAGAAGGATATTTGGATCCGTTCGAATATCAATCGTATGCCACTTGTCAATCCTGTCTCAAAGGAAAGATGACAAAGACTCTATTCACTGGACACGGAGTAAGAGCGAGCGAGCTCTTGGGACTCGTACACAGCGACGTGTGCGGTCCAATGTCTACACATGCGCGAAGCGGTTATTCTTACTTCATTACTTTTACGGATGATTTTTCAAGGTACGGTTATGTCTTCTTAATGAAACATAAGTCCGATGCCTTTGAAAAATTCCAGGAATATAAGAATGAAGTAGAAAAACAAACCGGCAAAAGTATCAAGATTCTAAGATCGGATCGAGGTGGAGAATACTTAAGTGCCGAGTTCCTGAATTACTTAAAAGAGAATGGGATTCTCTCTCAGCTTATTCCTCCATACACTCCGCAACATAACGGTGTATCGGAGAGACGGAACCGGACCCTATTGGATATGGTACGGTCCATGATGAGTAACGCTGAGTTACCGCGATCATTCTGGGGGTATGCGCTAGAATCAGCTGCGTACCTTTTGAACCGAGTTCCTACTAAGACTGTGCCTACTACACCATATGAGATGTGGTGTGGGAAGAGGCCCCATCTCAGTCACATTAAGACTTGGGGAAGTCCAGCTTTTGTTAAAAAGCAGCATGCGGACAAGCTCGAGGCGCGCTCAGTACTGTGTAAGTTTGTAGGATATCCAAAGAATTCCAAGGGATATCTCTTCTACTACGAGGAGGAACAAAAAGTTCTTGTTTCTCGTCATGCCCACTTTCTAGAACACCAGTTCTTAGAAAAAGAATTAAGTGGGAGCGCAGTAGAACTGGAAGAAATTCCAGAACCACAGACTATTACTGAAAGCTTAGTGGAACCAGAGGGTTCAAATGAACAGGACATTCCTACGCCGCTCCGCAGGAGTAGTAGGCAGTCTCATCCGCCCGAGAGATACTACGGTTTTCTCATAGACGGGAATAGAGAGGACTGCATCATAGATTATGATGAGCCTACTAGCTTCCAGCAGGCCGTTCAGAGCGTTGACTCGGTAAAATGGCTGGATGCAATGCGGACCGAAATGGAGTCCATGTACACTAACAAAGTATGGATGTTGGACATTGCTCCAGACGGGGTAAAACCCGTAGGATGCAAGTGGATCTTCAAAAGGAAGATTGGTGTAGATGGACAGGTTGAGACCTATAAAGCTAGACTTGTAGCAAAGGGTTTCCGTCAAAGACCTGGCTTGGACTATGACGAAACCTTTCTCCAGTGGCTATGCTGAAATCCAATCGGATCCTTCTTGCCATTGCTGCCTTCCACGATTATGAGATTTGGCAGATGGACGTAAAAACCGCTTTTCTAAATGGAAATTTAGAGGAGTGTGTCTATATGGATCAGCCAGAGGGTTTCATTCAGAGTGGGAGCAGCGGAAAGGTGTGCAAGTTGCTTAAGTCCATCTATGGACTTAAGCAGGCATCGCGGAGTTGGAACATCTGTTTTGATGAGACGGTCAAGGAATTTGGCTTTATCAAAAATCCAGATGAACCATGCATCTATAGTAGATTTGTAGCGAGAACTGTAGTATTCCTCGTTTTATACGTGGATGACATTCTCTTAATAGGAAATGACATTCCTATGCTACAATCTGTCAAGGGGTTCTTGTCACAAAGGTTCTCCATGAAAGACCTGGGTAATGCCTCGTACATCCTGGGGATCCGGATCCATCGTGATAGATCCAAGAGGATATTAGGACTTTCACAGTCCAGGTACATCGACACCGTACTGAAAATATTCAGTATGGAAGATTCCAAGCGCGGTAACCTACCGGCTTGTCACGGGATCACCCTCTCTAAAGAGATGTCTCCTAAGACTGATTTGGAGAGGGATCGCATGTCAATTATACCCTACGCTTCTGCGGTAGGCTCTATAATGTATGCGATGTTGTGTACCAGACCGGATGTAGCTTATGCACTGAGTGTAGTAAGCCGGTATCAGTCAAACCCTGGGGAGAAACACTGCATAGCAGTAAAGAACATTCTCAAGTACCTGAGAAGGACTAAGGAGATGTTTTTGGTGTATGGCGGAAAAGACCTCCAGATCGAGGCCTTTGCTGACTCCAGCTTCCAGAGTGACAAGGATGATTCCAAGTCCATGTCGGGTTTTGTCTTTACCCTCAATGGAGGGGCGGTGTGTTGGAAGAGTTCCAAATAGGAAACCGTTGCAGACTCGACGATGGAAGCGGAATACATCGCTGCATCTGATGCCGCAAAAGAAGCTGTCTGGATGAGGAAGTTCTTGAAAGAACTTCAGGTGGTTCCGTCCATTGTTGACCCAATACCTCTGTATTGCGACAACAACGGGGCTATAGCTTTAGCGAAGGAACCCAGGTCCCATCAGAGATCCAGGCACATCTTGAGGCGGTATCACCTGATCAGGGAGATCGTGGATCGCAAGGAGATCGAGGTTCGGAGGGTTGCTTCAGAAGAAAACACTGCAGATCCATTCACCAAGGCCCTACCCCAGACTCAGTTCGAGCGGCTGATCGAGATGATAGGTCTTCGATACGCCAGTACATGGCCTTAGTGCAAGTAGGAGATTGTTAGTGTATATGCCCTAGAGGCCATTACTGTATCATACTAGTTTGTATATTACTTAATGGAAGCTTGGGATATTCACCTTGTATAAACAATCTTGCTCAATATAGTAGTATGCTACTTGGTTTGTTTCTACTTCAATGTGTACATGTGTTTATTTTTGTATATCACCTATACATATTAGTGGAGCCCTTAGGATCTTTGCTTGATTATCAGCGTTGTGATGGCAGTCACACTAGTGGGGGCTGGGTAATCTATAAGCACATCCTTATACAGGTCCCTAGTCGCAGGACTATCGAGACAGGGCATCGATACTCCGGAGTAGACTAGCGTATGCGCTTCTCATCCCAGTGTGGGAGATGGTCTGTCCCACAGCCATCAGTACGTCGTACTGGAGATAGTATACGGGTGCTCGTTAGGTTACGAGTACACTGGACAGGACTCGTCGGGAACTGATAGGTTGGTATTATACCTATCATCAGTTATCAGTTCCCAGGTGACATGAGTACAGCTTAGTCCGCTGACTTGACACTGGCACTTCGCCTCGAGTGTGTTCCCACTGCATTTTGATCACTACCCTACCACGGCTCAAAGGAGTCGTGCAAACAGGTAATGGTTGGGTGCAGTCCCGAAGCACTTGGAGGCAGTGACGGTTAGACAGGATTCGTCTCTCCCGGTATTGGGGGTTGACATCGCGCTGTGTCTAGGAGAGCCATTACACGAGTAGTCCCTGGCCAGGGCAAGCGAGATATACTGGTAGGCTTCCAGTGTTATCTCAGGGTGTTTTGGGCTTCACTCCGACACGACTTGTACCGCTATTGGGGGACTGACATTTACCGCCCCCTAGGCCCGACTTGCGATGTATCAGACGAACAGACCGGACTGTACGGAGAATGTCACATTCAGACTCAGTAGGAGTTCAGATGGGTTTTACCTCGTCAGTCTTCTTATCGGCATCTACCTAGGGACCGTTACGCACAGCTAGTGCCGCTTGCGATTTGTAGTTAAACCCACTGCCAGCGTAGTGTCTGGTCTTTAGAGTCCCACACAGAGGGTATTCGCCTCTGGGCAAAATAGGGTAGAGGTCGCATGGTTTTGCGACAGGGTTCGTTCTCATCCGCGCACTAGTGCACGTTTGGAGTCCGGACGGATATTACTGGCTGGCTCTGGTTTGAGTCAGATACTGGTATATGTTTTGGGGTTGCTTTTATCTCTCAGTATTCTTGTTCCTCGGAACGAGAATGCAGGTGTGTATGCACAGTTGTTTGAGGCGGAGGAAGAGGTTTTTCATTAGGGTTTCGGAACGGGTGCGTATGCACAGTTGACAGTCGTCTTTTTCCAAATCCTAATGGATTTATGAAATATCAATTAATAATAGTAATTAAATGAAATTGTGTCATGGTTGATTTTGTTGACTTGTTGACCATGGTTGACTTGTTGACCATGGTTGAATGTTTGACCATCATCATTGCTTTGCAAGGATACTCCTTGATTCTAGCTTACATTCATTTAATGAAGTGATGATAATGGTCATTCCAAATACAACCATCAACTATTTCATTTGAATTATTATTATTAATTAGATAATTCTTTTTCCTTTTGTTATGGTTGCAAGAGGAAAAAGAGCTCATTCTATCATATTCATTCTCTCTCCTCACTTCATCTTCTTCTTCATCAAGCTCAAGGAGAATCCTTCTCATGTGTTGAGAATCCCTCTCCTTGAAAAGAAAAAACCCCATAGATACTCTCTACTCTCTCTAGGGTTCAAGGTTTAGCAGGCCGGAGATCCTAGTTCACTCTAAGTTCGAGAAAGAGCCTGAAGGTTGAACCCTCAGGTGGATCCATCTTTGACGGAAGAAGGCGACGAGGAGAGAACCATCAACCTCTACTAGGTTTCAAGAAGAAGGAGTTCAAGTTAGGTATAACCACTTTGCCGAGTAGTTAACTCTCCTTTGCATGTTTGCTAGTTTAGTTTAGAAAAGATCCCGACTTTGTCTAGTCCATGTTGCCCCTTGCGCTAAAAATTTGATTTTTATACCGTTTCCGCCTCCCCGTAAGAACCGGGGGTCGCAACGTGGACTTACAAGGAGTGGCAATGAGGTATGCAACTCGGACAATCCAAAAGCCAGTCTTATAAGAAGGTTCGGTCAACTTTGGTCATTGAGTCATAGTCTAGGGTCGGGTCAATGGTCGCTGCCAAAGAGAGAGAGAGAAAAGAAACACTCAGCGTGCACTCTAACCTAGATCAAAATGGTTACCAATTTATCTAATCAGGAAACCTCCCACTGTAACCTCAAATTCTTCTCCAAACCCAAAAGAGGAATTAGTCGGGATCACCCGAGGAGTAAACCAACTCATCAGTGGGAATCGGGATCCAACTATCATCGCATGATAACGTGACGGAATCCGCTCACGTTATCACACTCCAGAAGGTATGCGCATATCTGGCAAGTTTCAGTTTCTTTAGAAACTCCCGATGTGGATTTTTGCCCCATGCTCTTATGATCTTGACTTTGGCCAACAAATCATAAGTCACATGTCAAGTTCTACCCGTCATTCTCCAGGTTAATTTGAGCCCACCC
Organism: Agapanthus africanus; assembly: GCA_030015575.1. Classification (NCBI taxonomy): domain Eukaryota; kingdom Viridiplantae; phylum Streptophyta; class Magnoliopsida; order Asparagales; family Amaryllidaceae; genus Agapanthus; species Agapanthus africanus. The sequence continues at coordinate 631,906,264 of CM057342.1, forward strand.
GCACAAGCCCTTGACTTTGGCCAACAAGGCTATACGACTGCCCCAAACCAACGCATCTATCTATGATGCACATGAATACCCAATAGCTACCAGTCACTATGCCTTGACTTTGGCCAACAAACATAGCTTGAATACTTATTGACTATCCATGTGAAATGACGGAGGGCTACGAATGGTTTCTGGCGAAAACTTTTAACGTAATGAACTTGATATCGTTGAAGGAACCGGATAGCTTTTAAAAATATAGTGACGAAAACCTTTGCTAAAGAGGTCACTCCCGGTGAAGGGATCTCGGCTCTTTCCCCATAGAATGAGGTGCAGGATATTCCAACTGAATACCATGATGCAAAGCAAAAGTAATCGGCTACAGTGAAGTTATTGCCCTGACGCAAACTTCTGTCCAAGGGGTCACTCCCGGTGAAGGGATCTCGGCCCTTGCCTCGTCAACTGAGGACCAGGATATTCCAACTGAATACCACTGTGCAAAACAAAGTGAACGACCTTACAATAACAGATTTTTGAAAAATGTTCCAACAACATCAGATTAGGTTTGTTTTTAACTTGCATTGATCCGAATCAATGCAGTCCCATCAATTGATCACACCAATAAAGAACGAAAATAATGACGTACGTATATGCCATCCGCATTCGCCACTGGGTCCCGTCATTACCCGTTAGGTTAGTTAACTAACAACAGAGCGGGGACTGGACTAGCGCGGATGCAAAACATATACAACATCTAGTAGTATATATATCAATATATAATATTTCGCTCAAGGCGTGATAAAATGCAACATCACAGAAATGTACAGCATTACAGAACAATACTGGTATCTGGGATCCCCGGGTTTCACAGAGCCGCTACTGAAACCCGACGTTCCCCTGGTCGTGTGGATAGCCTGTGCAATGAAATCCTAGACCCCTACGAGCGCGACAAGTTACCCGCCAAAACCTGAAGCGAGTCAGCCCCCTTCAGCAACGTGAATGGACCACCCAGCACTTCACGGAATCCGGTAACTTGGGCACCCCTCCTGGGTCAACCTGTACCCCCTACGAGTACGGCGAATAGCCCGCCAATTCTAGAGTGAGGCCCCCTCCGTCTCAATGCCATGAGATGCGGGCCCGTTGCCCTCTAGAATCCGGCTATCCGTGCACCCCTCCTCGGGGTAATCCTAGTACAGAAAGTAAAATATACATACAACGGGTACATCGACCTCGACCCGGTCGTGCCCCAAAAGAATAATACAAACAGGCAGTGACGGCAGTCCACATGTTGGACGCTCGCCCCGCAATATCAAATGTACATATAAAACAGAACTGTACTAACATTGCATCCAGGCTATCCCCCACGACCAATCCGCAACAACACAGCATAACACAGAACATCAACGTGAATGTCACGTTCGCAAATCCGTCTAAAAGGGCTATAGCAGTTAGACAGGATTTACCGATCGAATGACATTCACGGTCGCAGATATAATGTAAATACTGTGAACTAACATGTTTAAAATTTTCGATCGATCAAATTTTACCAAGTGGGCCCCAAGCACTACTGTCGCACTCAAAGAAATCTGGGCCCAAAAATAACATTCCAAAATCCCCATTTTGAAATAATAAGCTCTCTGTAGAATTATGATGCACTGAACAGTAAAGGTTGCGGCGGAACCGCGGCCCAAGCCTGGGTTTGGCCGCGGTTCCGCGGTGGGAAAGTGTCTTCGTGCGACCAAAATTTCACAGAATGCTTATAATTCCCTGCACATATCTCTGCAATGTTCTGAAAAAATTTTGGAGCCAAAAACAATTCGACAGAAAACTGATGTGCATGATATCGGGTTTTCGGAAAATCCGTTCGATCGAACTTGTAAACATGTTAGACCAAGCTAGACTAGGTTAATGGCGTGGCTCTGATACCAATATAAGTGCACGGCGGCGTCCCGGCCGTCAGAACGAGGCCAAAATGCGGAAGCGATGCTTAACTTTAACTTTATAACCGGCACCACCGCGCACAAAAATCCCAGATCGGGCCATTAAACTAATTCAAGCTAACAAGAGAAGGGGTAGAGAGATATACCGAGCGATCCGCCTTCGGTCTTCTCGTCATCGTCCCGATCTCCCGCGGAATCTCCAGTCTTCACTTCCTTGCCGGAAGGGCACCACATCGCCGGCTTCTTTTACGGGCTCCCACCTCTTGACCGAGGCAACTCGGACACGAAGTTGGCGAGTTGACGTGCCCAATGATACTGTAGGTTATCTGTAGAACTCTATGTCTCTTTGGGGTTGTTGAAGTTGCCATAATGGTGGAGGAATGATATGTGAACTTCTTCTAGATGAACTTGGGGATTTTTCAAGCATGTAGAGAACAAAATCCCACTCCTCAAAAATGGGCAGCCCCTTCCCTCATTTGGCCGGCCATGCATCGGAGAGAATGAGAGGAGAGAGTATATGTTGCCAAATGCAAAAGAGTGAGCCAAATAATCAAGAGAGAGAAAAGGGTTATCATGAGAAAAGAAATGATCACAAATAAAAACCCACACTCCATCAACCAATCATAACTACAAAGGTCAAGCCATGATGAAGTCAAGAAGTCAATGTGATGGTGGAACTATCATGACACAACAATATGCAAAGACCACCCTCCACAATGCTAATTTGCATAATTGCAAATAAGCTCTCGTCCACCAATTTTCAGCCAAGGATAGATACAAAGAAAAATGGCCGAAACGGAAAAACAAACTGGCAACTTCATAAAACAGATCCCGTCATAAATTACAGGAAACCCCGCTACTGTATATACATACCTGTATTTGTATTCCGACCGAATACAAATGCAATGAGACAAAATCTACACTGTACTATACTAGGATCTGGCTTAAACCAAAGCCCGCTAGTATTATCCGTCCAATCATGATCCGTGCAATACCGCACGCATCTGATCGAACCCTGCCATATCTCCATACGGCATCTACAGCGTTTCGCCCGAAACTTGAGAAACTGGTCTGTGGGGGACTCTAAAGACTCGTCAATACTTTGGCCGTGGATTTAACCACTAGCACATCAGAGGTATTAGCCTATACGTAACGGGCTACCAGGTATTGACAAAAAGGGACGTCAATGAGCGAACTCATCTTGACACCCTACTGAGCCTGTCAGTGACAATATCCGTACAGTCCGGTCCGTTCGTCTATGAGCATCGCATGGAGGGCCTAGGGGGTTGGTAAAAGTCAGACTCCCAAAAGCGGTACAAGTCGTGTCGGAGTGTAGCCCAGAACACCCTGAGATACTACTGGGATACCTACCAGTAAATCTCCTGCCTCGGCCGAGGGCTTTGTGTAATGGCTTTCCTAGACACAGCGCGACCTCACCCCCAATATCGGGAGAGACGAACCCCTGAAGATTCGCTCACTGCCTCCATGTGGCTCGGGACTGTACCCAACTAAAACCTGTTTGCACGTCTCCTTTGAGCGTGGTAGGGTAGTAATCAAAGTACAGTGGGAACTCACACGAGACAAATGACGATCCTCAGGTCGATGAGCTAACCTGTACACATGTCACCAGGGAACTGCTATCTGACGTCAGGTATAAGACCAACTAGCATGTTCCCGGCGAGTCCTGTCCGGTGTACTCATAACCCAATGAGCACCTGTATACATCTTAGGTGAACCAACTGACCCCAGTGGCTTGTGAGACCGGCCATCGCCCCTCGTCGGGGTCTCGATTGTATACACTAGTCTACTCTGGAGTATCGATGCCCTGTCTCGAAACTACCACGACTAGGGACCTTTTAAGGATGTGCTTATAGACTACCAGCTCCCACGTATATGATCGCCCTCATACTGCTGGCAGTCAAGCAAGAATCCTAGGGGCTCTATCAACGTGTAATAGCGACCTGTCAGGTCACCAAAAGCAGTACACGATGATAAAGATAAACCAGATAGCATACTATCATCTTGAGTAAGACTGTCCTACCGGAATAGGTCCTCCCTCAATCATTGTAATCACGTGCCTGTGATCCAATAATTAACTATGAGGGCACTATCTCCAACAGAGACAACGCCGTTGGATGGAGCTTGTAAAGGATTATGATTGTGAGATCCTTTACCACCTGGGCAAAGCAAATATGGTAGCTGATGCTTTGAGTCGTAGGCCCTGGGGTAGCTTGTTCCAGTTGAGCGCAGTTCAGCGACAGTCTTCTGCAGATTGGCAGATCTTGTGCGATGGTAGAGTGCAGTTTGAGTTCACTTCCACTGGGGGACAGTTTGCTCACGTCCGCGCCCGTCCACTTCTACTTGATCGTATCCATAAGGCGCAGCCCAGTGATGCCCGTTTGTCTGAGATTCTTGAGCTTGTTCGGCAGGGTACAGATTCAGAGTTCATGATTGATGACCAGGGTGTGCTACGTTAAGGTACTCGCTTGTGTGTACCAGATACCGATGGGTTGAGACACGAGATCCTAGAGCAGGCACATCAGTCAGCCTTTAGCGTTCATCCAGGTTCCACCAAGATGTACCGTGACTTGAGAGACGTTTACTGGTGGGCAGGGATGAAGAGTGATGTTTCGGACTTTGTTTCGAGGTGCCTAACTTGTCAGCAAGTCAAGGCTGAGCATTAGAGGCCGACTGGAGAGTTGCAGCCTTTAACAGTTCCGGAGTGGAAATGGGAGTAAATTTCCATGGACTTCGTTGTGTGTCTTCCCAGGTCCAGTCATGGGTATGACTCTATTTGGGTGATTGTTGACCGGTTGACGAAAGCGGCTCGCTTCCTTCCAGTGAAGAACACTTTTGGTTATGCTCAGTACGCACAGTTGTACATAGATGAGATTGTGCGTTTGCACGACGTTCCTACATGCATCGTATCCGACAGGGGCACCCAGTTTACTAGCCGTCATTGGCAGAAGCTTCAGGAAGTTTTGGGTACCCGCTTGAGTTTTAGCACTGCTTGTCATCCGCAGACCAATGGTCAGTCGGAGCGGACTATACAGACTCTGGAGGATATACTTCGTGCGTGCGTGCTTGATTTTGGGGGCAGTTGGGATCGTCACTTGCCGTTGATTGAATTCTCCTACAATAACAGTTACGAGGAGACGATTCAGATGGCGTATTTTGAGGCTTTGTATGGTAGAAAGTGTCGATCGCCAGTCTGTTGGACCGAACTCAGCGAGAGTAAGGTTTTGGGACCCTAGCTAGTTCAGGAGACTACGGAGAAGATCCAGCTGATTCAGGACAGGATGAGAGCAGCCCGGTGCAGACAGAAGTCTTATGCCGACCGTCGTCGTCGCAGACTTGAGTTTGCGGTGGGGGATAATGTATTCCTGCGGATTTCTCCGATGAAGGGCGTTATGAGATTTGGGAAAAAGGGGAAGCTCGGTCCCAGATTTGTAGGTCCTTTCGAGATCCTTGAGCGAGTTGGTGCCGTTTTCTATCGTTTAGCACTTCCGCTCAGTTTCCGTATGTTCACCCCATTTTCCATGTGTCAATACTTCGCAGATACCTTCATGATCCTTCTCACATGATTCAGCATATGACCGTTCAACTTGAGCGCGATCTTTCGTTCACCGAGCAGACGGTAGTTATATTGGATCGGCAGGTGAAGAAACATCGGTCAAATGTCTTGCCATCTGTAAAGGTTCTTTGGCGTGGCCCTACTAGTGAAGAGATCACTTGGGAGGCCGAGAGCGAGATGCGGAAGAAATTCCCTCATCTCTTCGAAAGTACGCGTAGTTAAAATTTTAAATTTCGGGGACCGAATTTCTATAAGGGGGAAGATTGTAACGCTTTAGAAATCGTTTAGGTGAATTTTCCATTAATAGGTAAAATAAACCGTGTTTCCCGTAAAAACGTAGAAGTGATCATTTTTCAGTATAGACTTAAATGCACTTAGTTTAACCAGGAAATTGCAAGTTTGAGTTTTTTAGTTGTCACTTGAAAATTTTAGTACGCTTAAATATTTTTCTCTAATTAAAATATTATTATAAGCTTTTAATTATACACTTAATTAGTGGTAATTACAAATTTGATTGGGTTAATTATGCTAAAGTGAATCTATGCTAATTTAATCATAAGATTAAGCAATTACCTTCTCTCTAAAATATCCAGATAATTGTTGAATTAAAGAAAATTTTAAAGAAAATGATTAAGAGGTGGTATAGATGGGAGAGGCTTTAAATGAGCATTTATTGTGAACTTAGGCTAGAATTTTCCACACAATTCCACAAACCTCCTCATTTTCTCATGTTGGCCGAGCCCCCCCTGCTGCCCTCACTTGTTCTTCACCCCATTTTCACTTCTTCAAGCTCAAATAAATTATCAAAAATCATCAAATAATCCCGCAAACTCAAATACAAATCCCTACCCATTATTCCTTAAGACTAAAGAAGCTTGGATCCTCATGAAACTTATCATTTTGGAAGTTAATTTGGAGTTTAGTTGCTAGTTTGTGAATCTGGTGGAGGTATAAAATCCTAACCCTAAACTATAATTGTTGTTTAAATACATTAAGATAGCTTATTAGATGTTTAATATAGCTTTAATTAGCATGTTTAGAAATTCATGAAAGAGTTGTGAAGATCAAGTTAGGGTTTGATTGGTTGAAATGGTTAATGGAAAAGTGTAGACTTGGAAAAAACTTAACCTAGTGTCAGAATGTTATTTGTTATTTTCCTAATTGTCTAATTATGCTTAATAGCAAACTAACATTTACTAAATCTTATATTGGTGAGATTAAAATTGTAGTAAAAGTTTGTATGACTTAGTTAAACTACTTTGTGATGATTGAGATCGCTAGAATTGTTAAACTTCTAGACTTGAGCTAAAATGATGAAAAGTTGCTTACTAGGTTTTCTGTTAAATTAGGCGTAAGTTTCAATTGACGTTGTGATGTTATATATAGTATCTTCCACGATATATATTGTGTTGTGAATGCGCGATCGGTACGATCGGGGTCTAGGCTCGGTGGTTGTGTAGTTTAGCATTCTTAGCTAGGCTTGTTCCGGGGTCGTACGCGTTTTGTGCATTAGGTGCACAGTGTGTTTATCTTGTGGACGTTATCCTTGTGTTTCATTATCTTTGTGTCGGCGCAGGATATTTAGCCTTATGTGTTGTGTTTGTGAAATTTTAGGATCGCAAGTGGGGACTTCGGACGCTGCGAAGAAAGGGAAACAGGTGGTCGGATTTTCTTAGCTCGAGATCATCGGTGAGTAGATTTAACATTTACGGGGAAATTGCCCGTATGGCGTTATGCGTCAGGGCTGGATATGATATTATAGCTGCATGTTTATACGCATATGAGTTGATTGCGCATAAGCATCATTGCATATTATTACCTGTTGTGCCTTGACTTGGTACCTATTGGACACAACACCATTACTGACGATTCATGTTGCACGAGCACAAATTGTATGCTATACACACACCGTCGGTAATTGCCATGACACGCACTACATATATACATATGTGATATTGTATCGGTTATTGTCTTTGAGACAGTGATTCTTATTCTGTTGCGTATATGAAATGTAGTATACATGCTACACCTACATGCTTACACATAACTTGCTATAGTTATATGTGCATCATGCACACATACTTATATGGACACACCCACACACCTTGCTATAGCTACATATACCCCTATGTGGTATTGTATTGTCATTGATATTGAGACGTTGATAATTGTGCTATTGCGTATATGAAATGCATCATACATACCTGCTTACATTTAGATACACATATCTTGCTATAGTTACATGTACACCTCATATGATACTGCACTTGATTTCGGAGGAATTGGGAACCGCATGATATATTTTAAAACTGGATTCATTTATAAGAGCGGCTTTCCCTTAATATGCTCATATTGCTGTTTTATGTTGCATATATCAGATTTCATGGATTTATGCATTGAGATATGGATTTCATGTGATTTACAGATTTGAGAACCGCGGGGATATTTCAATAAATGTGTAGAAAAACCCGGTTTCTCTTGATACGATATTTCAGTGCGTCCACCATGAGTTTTCTCGGTTCTGAGACTTGTAATAGAAACCCGATGCGAGGAGTGGATGAGGCCGTGTTGCGGGTTCATGGTGGACCCGGTATGGTACCCCGGGGCAAGAAAGGTATGTCGATGGATTTAGCCGATGAGCCTGGCAGGGGAGGTGCACTGCCTACTGGTGATAGTTTTAGACTCGGCGGTTATTTGGAGGATATCAACCGGAGTCGTGAGATGGATATGGGCCGATTCGTACTGCCGGAGCCCGTGGGCCGATCCGGGCAGACGGAGCCCATGGTATATGGATTTACATGTCGATACTGGACACGAGTATTTCATGACGTTTTTAGTGTCGATGTTGGACACTCAGGTTCCATGAGATTTACAGATATGAGGGCCGGTTTTGGTGACGGCGCCTGAGGATTTTGGGATTTGGGGTGTCATTGATGGACACCAGGGCTTTTCCATGCTGATGATTTGAGCATGAGGTTTATTATTTATCTTACACTCAGGATTTATTTGATATGCATTTGATTCGTGTTGATGTAGTAACCTGGTGGTGTACCTTGATCATGATTGTTGCATATCCATATTGCCATACTTATGCTATCAGATTACATGTGATTGATTTATCGCTGTTCGTGCATACTTGCGATTACAGTATGATGTTATTTACTATTCACGAGTTGGCAACTCACCCCCGTTGCGCCACAGTGTTTTGCAGGATTTACCCTCAGAGTAGTCGTGGCAGAGCTTCTTATCATCTCTACTTTTGCAGATACTGCTATGGCTGGCTGTGAGGCCTTTTGCTACAGGTGGGTTTGCGGTTATCCGATTATGTTCATTATTTATCTTTTGTATCAAGTAATCTCCATCTACCACTTCTAGTATTTGACTTAGAGAAGAGTTGTGAGGATCAATGTTGTATTATTTTGTGATTCTGGGTGCCGTGCTCGTGGGAGCCAGCCTAGTTATAAAGTTTTACCTTCTTATGCTGTTTTCTTTTATATTTCTTCGCTACGGCGTCGTATATATGCTTGTGGTGGTTGTTTCCGCCGTTGGGCGTGATTTGATCCAGTTTGGGATGCTTTATTTATATTCTATGTTGTACCCGTTTTCAGGGCTAGTTTTTACAAATGAGATGCTTCCGAAATTTTTAAGAAAGTAAACTTAAGTTTAAGGACTTTTATTTCAGGTTTCCGAAGGTTTTTAACTATGTTTTCTCCACTTATCCATTTTTGGGTGGTTTAGATTTTTGGGTTTCGGCTTACTTAAATTGCGTACGCCTGTTGACGTTACATGGTTTAAGTGCCGGTCACGTGCCTAAATTTGGGTCGTGACAACTAGCGCTCTCGTGCTTTGCACGTGAGGCGCTGCCTCAGTTCAAATTTCAAATTTTGAAATTTTGAATAGAGCTTTGCTCTCTGATTGGGGGAAACAAGGCTCTTGTTGGATATATGTATGCCCTAGAGGCCATTATATGATAGTGTATGTACCGGTATGCTTATATATATATATATATATATATATATATTCAGGGGACATTCTTGCTCGACATGATAGTACGCTATCTGGTTGCACTTTTATCTTGACATGTTCATTTGATCATGCTCTCATTCGTTTGGTACATATTGATATAGCCCTTCGGATATACAGGACTACAGATATTATGATGCGGATCATATTAGTGGGACATGTGTAGTCTATGAGCATATCCTTGAAATGTCCCTAGTCGTGGGTGTATCGAGACGGGACATCGATATCACCAGAGTAGACTAGCATATACGTTGCTTGTCCCATATGATGGGCGATGGATGATCTTATATCCATTGGTGTGGTGACACCAAAGACCATATACGGGTGCTCAGTGAGACTGGGTACACACCGAGAACTCCTATGTGGTATTATATCTATCGTCGGATAGCAGTTCTCAGGTGACTCTGGTACAGGTTAGTCTGTAGACCCGAGATCGTCATAGAGCCTTGTGTGCCTCCCACTGTAATTTGATCTCCACCCTACTACGGCACTACTGAGTCGTGCAAACCTATGGATTTTGGATACATTCCCGAGTCATATGGAGGCAATGAGAGATATGAGGGGTTTTGTCTCTCCCGGTATTGGGGGTTGATGTTGCACCATGTACGATTGGCTATAACAGGAAGTCCCTGGCCAGGGCCGCTGAGATTTATTGATAAGTGTTATCAGTAGATTCTCGATCTTTTATGAGCCATATACCGGCATGACTTATTAGGTTATTGGGGTCGACGATACCATCCCTAGACTCACACATCCAGCATATCTGACGAAGAGACCGTACTATACGGTAAGTGTTACCCGTTGGCTCGACGGGAGTTTTAGCAGGTTTTCTTGTGTTTCTTCTGATCGCTCAATACCTGGGAGCCGTTACGTACAGCTTGTGCCACTGACAGTTTATGGGCATGTGATGTGATCACTGTCTACTGCTAGCGTATTGACGAGTCTTAGAGTCCCACAAAGGGGTCTCCTAGCTCGGGCGAAAAGATGTGGGGTGCATATGAGATATGCGCGGGATCTCGATTAAATGCGTGTATTGGATACTGTATTTTAATCGGGCATTTACTATTGGATGGGTTGTATGTGAAATGACCGGGTTATTAAATCAAGCGTTGATTTAATATTAAATCCGTTACCTCATTTATTAAAACCTATTTCTTTATGATGCATGCAAGAGTGTATGCATATGTTGATATGGATGCACACATGAAAGCATACATGTGTCATGGTTGATGATACATTGGTGGTGGAAATGCAAGACTTACATGGTTACATATATGTATATTTTGTTTATTTGAGAAAAGAAAAAATGAGATTAATACCATGGTTTAATTACCCATGGTTTTAGCCCATGGTTTTCCTTAAACTCAAGTTACAAATATTTAGACATTTTGTAACCATAGTTTAGCATGGATGACTCTCACTTACTTTCTTGAGTTTAGTTAGAGTTATTCATTATTCTCATATTATTCTCTTGAGTCAAGCTTGAGCCATCTCCTTCTTCCTCTCTCTCCTCAAAGCTCTCTAGGGTTTTAAAAGAAAGAAAAAGAATTAAAAAGAAAAAGGTTTTTAAGTGAAATCCAAACCCACATCACCATTGCACTTTAGTCTAGCCCACTAATGTGGAGTGTTTGCTTCATCTTCATCCTTGATCAAGTGAAGCTTGGAGCTTGGTGCAAAGGGACTTCGTGGTGGATCATCATGGACTTGGAAGGACACAAGCCAACCGGTTCAAACCCTACTCGATCCAAGGAGTCTCAAGGAGGAAGTCTACAAAGGTTGTATTTTCTCCACACTTAGTGTTAGACACTATATAGTATATGATACTATAGTTTGTTACTTTATTTTTCTAGTTCGATTCATGTTTAGAATTGTTTAGCACCCTCTAAATTTTTGTTATAGAATATGTGATGCAACACTAAACCTAGTGTGGTGCTAGAGAATCTCTACAGTAGTATTAGAGCCTGGCTAGAAACTTAGACGATGTTAAATATTACGAAACCGAAACAACTCCAAAAATACGGATTTCTGGAACCCTGAAAAAGTGCTTTCTGTCGATTTTTAAAAGGCTCGAAAAAATTATTTAAACAACTGCAGAAGCTTGTATGTACTGTACTGAGAACACCAGAGAAAAATGAGGCCTACCCATCGGTTTTTGGCCGAGCACATTGCTCAAAAATCCGGCCTGGCCGGTCCCCCTACTTCCAAGTTGCCTCGTTTTGCCATGGTGCTCTGGTCTGTAGATTTTGGGGTTTCAGGTGTTGTTTGTTTAGGCCAAAATTTCATGTGATGCTAATTTTGCTTAGGGACATATCGGAGTATTTCATAGTCGTAATTTTAACATTGTATTGGTAACTTGGACGATGTTTAACAGTTTGAGCGAACATCAATCACCCCCCATTACCCTCGCTGAAAATTTCCAAGTATTGGAATTTTCCAAGTTAAAGTTATTTGAATGTTCATGCAAGTAACCCTATGGACCCTCTAGACGAACAAAACCCTAACTCGATGCTATGACCATGGAACCGCGGCTAAACCTTAGGGTTTGCCGTAGTTCTGTGGCCTCATAGGTGAGGCAAGGGTTGACCCTTCTATGGTTGGTCCATAGACACTGTGGCACGTTTTTTAGTATTTTAGCTTTGCTTAAGTGTTGAGCTTCCGGGATAATTTGTGGGTGTTTGTTGACTCGATCGAAACGTTTAACATTGTCTTGATATCTGTGAATGTGATACAATAACTGGAATTTACACTAATTAGTTTTGTGAAAAGTAATTAGTTGCGTGTAAATCTAACATTTTGGCCTCAGTAGAATCGGGAATCTTTTTTGAATTACCCGGCTTCTTTTAAAAAGGTGTTTTCATGGTTGAGACCTAAATATAAGATTTGCATTGTTAGGCATGAAATCCTGAATATGTGGTATTCCGAGTTTATGATGTCTAAAGGCAGTGGTTGATTCCAATTGTTGTAGTTTTTCACTTTTTTTTCTGCGACCGTAAGTGTAGTATGTGGTGTATCGCCGGTTTCGTTGCTATACATCAACGACAATTGGGGTACGCATACTTACTTACATTGATGATATGTGATATTATGTGTTGCTGAGATATGATGTGCAGGATCGTCGTGAATGAACAGCCGGGGGTTTTATGTGAGATGAGAGTTTTTCTTTTCATTCATGTAAAATTAAATGTATGTAAAATTCTTTTATTGGGGCACTTCCGGGTTGAGGATGATATCACCATTGTTGTATATTATTTACATTTCCGCATTATGATAGACCCAAGGAGGGGAGCATAAGTGACCGGGTTCTAGGATTCAGTAGGAGGCCATCTCGAGGAGTCGAGACTGGGTCTCCTAAACTCTAGAATTGGTAGGGTCAGTTTCCGCTCTCGTAAGGGTCTAGGGGTGTGGGCTTGGCTATTCATCACGACTGTGAAATCCGTATTTTCTATTATAGGCTAAATACAAAATACGGACCTCCTAGTATATCCTGTATTTTCATATATGTGCTTCTGCTGTTGATATTCTGTGATGTGATCACTTTATATACTGAGACGAATGATGTATTATATATATGATATATAATAAACGTTGCTTATGTTTTGCATTCGCGCTAGTCCCACCCCGCTATGCCTTTAGTTAAGTAATCTAACGGTGTATAACGGGACATTGTAGAGAATGCGGATGGCATAAGCGTGCGTTCTATTTTCGTTTCTTTTCTGTAATGGCTTAAGGACTTAAATGATGGGACTACATTAATATAATTAATGTAAACAAAAGAAACCTAAAAAGATGTTGTAGAATCAGATTTGAAACCTACTCGGCTTTTTTTTATGAAAAAGCAAGATTTCAAAACGGCGGGGCTTAAGCCACTCCTTTTTAAAAAATTAGATTCTACAACGATATCAAGTTCAAAGCGTTAAAGGTTTTCTGAAAAACTATTTGCAGCCCTCCGTCATTTTAGGAAGTAGAGTACTTTGTATTCGTGCTACGTATGTTGATTATAGTCAAGGCGTAGTGTACAGTAGCTAAGTGATGTCTTCCTTTACAGCAAATGATGCGATTAATTGGGACATTCATGTGATTATGTTGATTATAGTCAAGGGTCATATGGGTGGGTCTAATTAATCATGAAATGACGGGTAGAACTTGACTAGTACTTATGATATGCTGATTATAGTCAAGGTCATAAGTGCTAAGGGTAAAAACCATATCGGGAGTTTCAAGTGTTGAAATTTGCAATGAGATTGCATACCTTCTATGTGATAGTAGGATCCCGATCCCACTGTGAGCAATAGTTTCTCCTGGGAGAATTTTGCACATTACAATTAGCTAACTCATTAGGTGTGTACAAAGGTGTCAACGGGGCTACGCCTTTGGGAAAATGAGGTTTATTTTAAATAGGTCCGTGCGAAAGCACGGGGAACCTCCCTCAGAAGTATCGGCACTGGCCTGGCTGAACGGTTAGCGAAGTTGTAGAATGTAATTAATCCTGGCTAATTTTTTCCTTTTGAGGTTTGAAGGAAAATTTTAAAAAAGCAGTGGGAGACATCGATTAGATAAGATAAATAACCAATCTGATCTTTGTAAGAGCTTTCGCTGAGTGTATTCTTTTCTCTCTCCTCATGGAAGATAACCATGATTGGACTAAAGCTACTATTAGAGAAAAATAAGCTTACCGGACCAAACTATAAAGACTGGTTGAGGAATATTAACATTGCTCTCACATATGATAAAGTATCATATGTCCTCACTGCCTCAGCCCCGCCCAAACCAGGCCCTGAATCTTCTGTTGCGGATAGGGAGATCCGCAAAACGTGGGATATTGACTGTGCTACCGCCAAATGCCTCGCGCTTGCATCGATGGACAATACACATCAAAAGCAGCATGAGGAGATGGATGTACAATCCATCTTTCTCTATAAAAAGGATTTGTATGGAGAGCAATCTCGTATCCTATGATACGAAGCGTCTCGAAAGCTGTTTCAGATACGGATGGCTCCGGGCACATCAGTAGGTGACCACGTTTTAAAGATGATAGCTCTTATTGAAGAGCTTGAGGGCCTCAGATGGACAATGGAGAATAAGAAATATACGGATATTGTTCTACAGTCTCTTCCCTCTGCCTTTGCTCCTTTCGTAGTGAACTTCAACATGCACAACATAGAGAAGTCACTACCCGAACTTCTCAATATGTTGAGAAATGCGGAGAGCACGCTTAAGGCGAAGTCTCCCTCTCTGCTTGTTGGACAATCTTCCTCTTCCGTCCCAAAAGCCAAGGCCAAGGGAATGAGTAAAAAGAAATCCACCAAGTCGAAAGGTGGAATCAAGAAGGCAAAGGGGAAGGACAAATCCAAAGCTGTGGAGTCGGGAAAAGGAGAATGCTTTTACTACAAGAAGACGGGACACTGGAAGCGGAACTGTACTGAGTACCTTGGTCTAATGAATGGGAAGCATGATGATGCTTCATCTTCAGCTGTGTTCGTAACTGAAAAAACTGTTTTTCTATAAACTCTGCTTCCTGGGTATTGGATACCGGTTCGGGTTCTCATATCTGTAATTCTGTGCAGGGGCTGAGAAATAGCAGAGTTTTGAAGACCGTTGATCATACTCTGCGAGTTGGAAATGGTTCCAATGTACATGCAGTTTCAGTGGGAGTGTATCATCTGGGGTTGCCATCGGTTTGTATATTGGTTTTGAACCCATGTTATTTTTTACCAAGCATGCTTTGTAATATAATATTTATTTCTTTGTTGGACAATGAAGGATATCATTTTGTATTGCAGCATAATGTTATGAACATTAAACTGAATCAAGAGTTGATTGGTTGTGGTACACTTAATAACGGGATATACGTTCTTAATCAACACACAGTTTTCAACATACAGCACACAAAAAAAGAAGAAAATTTTCAGATATAAATTAAGCTTTTCTTTGGAATTGTAGACTTGGTCATATTAATGAAACAAGACTAAACAAGCTTCATAAAGATGGATATTTAAATTCTTTTGAGTATAAATCTTATGTGACTTGTCAGTCTTGTATCAAAGGGAAAATGACCAAAACCCCGTTTAGTGGACACGGAGAAAGAGCTACCGAGCTCTTGGGCCTCATACATAGTGATGTATGTGGGCCAATGTCTACACATGCGAGAGGCGGTTTTTCTTACTTCATAAGTTTTTTTTGATGATTTCTCAAGATTCGGTCATGTGTTTTTAATAAAGCATAAGTCTGAAACTTTCGAGAAATTCAAGGAGTACAAACTTGAAGTAGAAAAACAAACTGGAATGAGCATCAAGATACTTCGATCAGATCGAGGTGGAGAGTATCTTAGTACAGAGTTTTCGAAATTCCTAAAAGAGAATGGGATTCTCTCTCAGCTCACTCCCCCCTTACACACCACAACACAACGGTGTGTCAGAGCGGCGGAATCGAACCCTATTAGATATGGTACGATCCATGATGAGTGATGATGAGTTGCCCCTCTCCTTTTGGGGGCATGCATTGGAGACTGCTGCTTTTCTGTTGAACAGGGTTCCGACCAAGACCGTGTCTACCACTCCATATGAGATATGGTGTGGGAAGAGACCATCTCTTAAGCGAGTTAAGATTTGAGGTTGTCCGGCTTTTGTCAAAAAGAAGAATCCAGACAAACTCGAGACACGATCAGTCAAGTGTGTATTTGTGGGATATCCATAAGATTCATATGGATATCTTTTCTACCACAAGGAGGAACAAAGGGTGTTTGTTTCTCGAAATGCCACGTTTTTAGAAAATGAGATTTTTCCAAATGATACTAAGGGCAATGTGGTAGATCTAGAAGAGGTTCTAGAGACACAAGTTACAAAAGACGACTTGGTTGAACCTGAAGTTGAAACAGAACTTAATGAACCTCAGCCACTCCGTAGATCTGGTAGGACTTCTCGCCCACCGGAGAGATACTACGGTTTTCTCGTTGATAGTGACGGAGAAGATTGCATCATGGATGATGACGACCCTACCAGTTTTCAGCAAGCTATCACGAGTGGTGACTCTGTGAAGTGACTGGATGCCATGAGATCCGAAATGGAGTCTATGTACACCAACAAAGTATGGACTTTGGATGTTGTACCCTCTGGGATAAAACCCGTAGGGTGCAAATGGATTTTGAAGAGAAAGATCGGTGTAGATGGGCAGGTGGAGACCTATAAGGCAAGGCTTGTGGCGAAAGGATTTCGACAAAGACCAGGACTGGACTATGACGAAACCTTTTCTCTTGTAGCCATGCTTAAATCCATTCGGATCCTACTTGCTATTGCTGCTCACTACGACTATGAAATCTGGCAGATAGACGTTAAAACTGCTTTTATAAATGGTAGAAGAATGCGTTTATATGGATCAGCCAGAGGGCTTCATTGATAGTAGGAGCAGCGGGAAAGTATGTTGGTTGCTTAAAACCATTTATGGATTAAAGCAGGCATCACGGAGTTGGAATATCTTCTTTGATGAAGTTATCAATGAGTTTGATTTCGTCAAAAATCCAGATGAACCTTGTGTTTATAAGAAGATTGTAGGAAGTACTGTCGCATTCCTCGTATTGTACATGGATGACATTCTTTTGATAGGAAACGACGTTCCTATGCTACAATCGGTCAAACTGTTCTTATCATAAAGGTTCTCCAAGAAGGTCCTGGATGATGCCTCGTACATATTGGGCATGAAGATCTATAGGGATAGATCTAAACGGTTGTTGGGATTGTCCCAAACTAGGTACATTAGGACCATCCTAAAGAGGTTTAGTATGGAAGACTCCAAGCGGGGTTCCTTACCCGCTACTCATGGAGTCACACTGTTCAAGGACTTTTGCCCAAAGACTGATGAAGAGAGAGCTCACATGAGCATTATACCCTATGCTTCTGCTGTAGGATCTATAATGTATGCGATGTTATGTACATGCCCTGATGTAGCTCATGAACTGGGTGTAGTAAGCAGGTATCAATCCAACCCAGGGGAGAATTACTAGACAGCTGTAAAGAACATTCTTAAGTACTTGCGAAGGACTAAAGAAATATTCTTGGTGTATGGTAACGGAGATCTTCAAATGGAGGCCTTTACCGATTCGAGCTTCCAGAGTGATAATGATGACATCAAATCTATCTCAGGGTTTGTCTTTACCCTCAATGGAGGGGCGGCGTGTTAGAAGAGTTCCAAACAGGATACCGTTGCAGACTCCACAATAAAAGCTGACTATATTGCTGCAAATGATGCTGCTAAGGAAGCGTCTGGATGATGAAGTTCATCTCGGAGGTAGGAGTAGTTCCGACCATTATTGATCTAATACCATTGTATTGTGATAATAATGGGGCTATGGCGTTGGCCAAAGAGCCCAGGTCCCATCAGCGATCCAGACACATCCTCAGGCGATATCACTTGATCCGGGAGATAGTTGATCGCCGCGAGTTCGAGATTCAGAGAGTAGATACAAAAGATAACACTGCGGATCAACTCACCAAGGCCCTCCCTCTGCCGCAGCTGAGCGACTTTTTGAGATGTTGGGTATGAGATACGCCAATAATTGGTCTTAGTGCAAGTGGGAGATTGTTGGATATATGTATGCCCTAGAGGCCATTATATGATAGTGTATATACCGGTATGTGTATATGTGTGTGTATATGTGTGTGTGTGTGTGTGTGTGTGTATTCAGGGGACATTCTTGCTCGACATGATAGTATGTTATCTGGTTGCACTTTTATCTTGACATGTTCATTTGATCATGCTTTCATTCATTTGGTACAGTTGATATAACGCTTTGGATATGCAGGACTACTGAGATTATGATGCGGTTCATACTAGTGGGACATATGTAGTCTATGAGCATATCCTTGAAATGTTCCTAGTCATGGGTTTATCGAGACGGGGCATCGATATCACCAGAGTAGACTAGCGTATACATTGCTTGTCCTATATGATGGGCGATGGATGATCCCATATCCATTGGTGTGGTGACACCAAAGACCGTATACGTGTGCTCAGTGAGACTAGGTTCACTGAACGGACTCACCGAGAACTCCCATGTGGTATTATATCTATCGTCGGATAGCAGTTCTCAGGTGACACTGGTACAGGTTAGTCTGTAGACCCGAGATCGTCATAGAGTCTTGTGTGCCTCCCACTGTACTTTGATCTCCACCCTACCACGGCTCTACTGAGTCATGCAAACAGGTGGATTTTGGGTACAGTCCCGAGGCACATGGAGGCAATAAGCGATAGGAGGGGTTTCGTCTCTCCCAGTATTGGAGTTGATGTTGCACCATGTACGATTGGCTATAACAGGAAGTCCCTGGCCAGGGCTGCTGAGATTTACTGATAAGTGTTATCAGTAGTTTCTCGATCTGTTATGAGCCATATACCGGCATGACTTATTAGGTTATTGGGGTTGATGATACCATCCCTAGACTCACATATGCAGCATATCTGACGAAGAGACCGTACTGTACGGTAAGTGTTACCCGTTGGCTCGACGAGAGTTTTAGCAGGTTGTCTTGTGTTTCTTCTGATCGCTCAATACCTGGGAGCCGTTACGTATAGCTTGTTCCACTGACGGTTTATGGGCATGGGATGTGATCACTGCCTACTATTAGCGTATTGACGAGTCTTAGAGTCCCACAAAGGGGTCTCCTAGCTCATGCGAAAAGATGTGGGGTGCATATGAGATATACGCGGGAGCTCGATTAAATGCGTGTATTGGATACCGTATTTTAATCGGGCGTTTACTATTGGACGGGTTATATGTGATATGACCGGGTTATTAAATCAAGTGTTGATTTAATATTAAATCCATTAGATCATTTATTAAAATCTATTTCTTTATGATGCATGCATGAGTGTATGTATATGTTGATATGGATGCACACATGCAAGCATACATATGTCATGGTTGATGATACATTGGTGGTGGCAATGAAAGACTTACATGGTTACATATTTGTATATTTTGTTTATTAGAGAAAAGCAAAAATGGGATTAATACCATGGTTTAATTACCCATGGTTTTGCTTAAACTCAAGTTATAAAATATCTAGATATTTTGTAACCATAGTTTAGCATGGATGACTCTCACTTACTCTCTTTAGTTTAGTTAGAGTTATTCATTATTCTCATATTATTCTCTTGAGTCAAGCTTAAGCCATCTCCTTCTTCCTCTCTCTCCTCAAAGCTCTTTAGGGTTTTAAAAGAAAGAGAAAGGATTAAAAAGAAAAGGTTTTTAAGTGAGATCCAAAGCCACATCACCATTCCACTTTAGTCTAGCCCACTAGTGTGGAGTGTTTGCTTCATCTTCATCCTTGATCAAGTGAAGCTTGGAGCTTGGTGCAAAGAGACTTCGTGGTGGATCATCGTGGACTTAGAAGGACACAAGCCAACCGGTTCAAACCCTACTCGATCCAAGGAGTCTCAAGGAGGAGGTCTACAAAGGTTGTATTTTCACCCCACTTAGTGTTAGACACTATATATTATATGATACTATAGTTTGTTACTCGATTTTTCTAGTTCGATTTATATTTGGAATTGTTTAGCACCCTCTAAATTTTTTTTATAGCATGTGTGATGCAACCCTAAACCTAGTATGGTGCTAGAGAATCCTTACAGCTCTAACCGATGACCCAAATTCGCTAGGTTTGGATGGTCGGTGATGTATGAAAACTCCACTAAAAATTTCTCTCTTAAACCATGCTAAAAAATGAGAGCAACAAGAAGAAGGAGGTGAAGGAGGTTGAAGCATGAAGCAACAACCAAAGAAAATGAATTATCAGGTCATGAACTCAAAAAGTAATGGCTACATAAATATCAACTATGGTGAAATAGTGCACACAAATGGATTTTATTAATTTAAAATCCAAAGCCATCCCTCTCTGCATGAAATTAACCATGCTTCACTTTACACCTCATTTCCACCCCATTTCCCTTTTTATTTTTCTAATTAGAAAAATAAATATGAAGTGTTCTTCTTCAAGAAACATTCCCGTATAAATACGGAATACTTCACCTGGTATATGTATCGCTACATATACGCGTATCTGTATAAAAATACGGATAGCACCAAAGAGAGAAAATAAAAAGTGAACAATAATACTAAAATCTATGTATCAAAAATACATATATAAATTATTAAATCAAAGCCTGATTTAATAATCCGGCTTAATCCTAAACCGGCTAGTATTATCAACCGTCCGATTAAAGTCCGTGTATCGCGTACACGTATTTGATCGGACCGCCTACACGTACCATCGTACGGCTCCTACATCTGTCGCCTGAACCGGAAAACCCTCTGTGTAGGACTCTAAAGAGTCGACAATACACTGGCAGTGGGTTTAACCATATGCACGTCAACGGCACTAGCTGTACGTAATGGCTACCCAGGTATTTGTTGAAAGGGGATCGACAACCAAGTACGCTCTTACCCTACCGAGCCTGAATGTAACAATCTCCATACAGTCCAGTCACTTCGTCAAAGAGTATCGCATATCGGGTCTAGGGGTGGATAACGTCAGACCCCTACTAACCCGATAAGTCATGTCTGAGTCTAGCACATCACCAAATGAGATACTACCGATCAACTATCAGTAAATCTTCCTTACCGTGGGCACGGATTTCTGGTGATAGCCAACCGAATACAGCGCGACATCGACTCCTAATACCAGGAGAGACGAATCCTTGACAGTCGACCATTGCCTCCATGTGGCTCGGGACTGTACCCAACTAAAACCTATTTGCCCGACTCTTTTCAGTCGTGGTAGGGTAGTAATCAAAGTACAGTGGGAACTCATACGAGACAAATGAAAAATTCAGGTCAAATGACTAACCTGTACTCATGCTACCTGAGAACTTCCATTTGACGATAGGTATAATACCATCTAGAAGTTCTCGGCATGTCCGTCCAGTGAGCACCTGTATACTTTCTTAGGTGACATAACACTAATGGCTTGTGAGACCGGCCATCGCCCCTCATTGGTGTCTCAAAACTTATACACTAGTCTACTCCAGAATATCGATGCCCGGTCTCGATACTCCCATGTCTGGGGACATTTAAGGATGTGTTTATAGACCACCCAGCTCTCACATATATGATCGCCATCATAATACTGGTAGTCAAGCAAGAATCCTATGGGCTTCATCATTATGTATTAGTGACACGTAATAACAAGTAAAACGTGTACACATCAATGATAAAGACAAACCAGATTGCATACTATCATTTCGAGTAAGATTGTTATAGGTCCTCTTTCAATTATCATAATCGCGTGCCTGCAATTACAATAATTGCCTTGAGGGCACTATATCCAACAATCTCCCACTTGCACTTAAGGCTAATTATTGCGGTATCGCGTACCCACATCTCGTGTGCTACCGAATATTCAACTTTTCTGCTAATCAGTTTCATGAACTACGTTTGTGAAACTTAACGTGTTCGAGAAATAGCCTCAGTGAGTGAACCCGCTACAATGTTCTAACTTTATCTCTCTATATCTCAACTTTACGGAGATCAACGATCTCCCAAACTAAGTGATACCATGCCTCTTGAATTTGTCTGGATACCGGATGGGACCAAGTTCATCAATGAACAACTCCAATCCAACAAACCTCTTGGGCTGTATCCTCTGTTAAGTTATAACCGGCATCCTGCACCATGATTACCTCAGTATCCTTATTGGAATACTATTCAATATACTGATCCTCAGAAGATGCTAAACTCAAAACTTGACAGCATCTCTGTCATCCAGGCCACCTTGGAAGCCTTAACCGATAACCGCCTCGCAGAGGAGGCTGCCGTTATCCTATACCAAGAACATCCTCTTATGTTCTTTACTGCTTCCTTTTGTTTCTCGAGGATTGGATTAATATATGCTTGTTGCATCTAGTGCAAAAGCAATATCTGATGTTGAACAAGAGTTAGAATGATTGACTCAATTTTCTAAGCAAATGATGTGCCATTCATGCCTGCCCCTCTCTTCATCAGTCTAAAAAGACATCCTTTTAGAGAGGGTGACTCCATCACCCGCGGGTAGACTACCACGCTAGGAGTCATCCATTCTAAGATACTTTTAGAATGCTGTCTAAGTACCCGATTTGGGAATCATCCCAAATCTAGATCTAAAACCATAGATCTAATCACTAGAACTCCTGATATACTATCCATATCAAACGTAGAGAAAACACTGCGTGACAACCAAAATCTGACCGATTGTAGTATAGGAACATTACTTCCTATCTGGAGTATATCATCTAAATCATGGACATTACTCCCTACATCCTTCTTACTAGGTTCATCTTTTGTTTTGATGAAGTCAACCACCTTGACTATCACATCAATAACAGATGATCGGTCTCCGCTATCCTTGCTTTAGTCTACGAATAGGTATAAGCATTTTTCACACCTTCCGCTGCTCCCACTGACTTCGATAACTCTCTGGCAGAGTCATATACGCGTGCACTTCCAAAATCCCATTTGGAAAGACGTTATAGTCATCTACCTGCCAGATATCATAGCCATGAACTGTATCAGCGCCAAAACATATCCATATGGACTTCAGCATATACACTGAAGTAAAAGTCACATCACAATCCACAGTGGGTATTTGATGAAAACTCTTTGCAACAAGTCTAGACTTATTAGGCTAGCACCTTTCCACCTACACAGATCTCGAAAAATCTACTTGCTCCTAATGTGTTTTACCCCTTCAGAAGCACCCAACAAAGTCTAAAATTCATGATTTGCTCAAGTGCGTGGAGTCCATCTTGGGTATGAAATACTTGGTCACCTGGAAGTTACCACTTCCTATGAGCAGCTGATAACAAGTAGGGGGAATAGTAGGGTCAAGTCATATCCATATGAACTTCAGCATAGATATTGAGGTAAAAGTCACATCACAATCCATAATGGATATTTGATGAAAACTCTTTACAACAAGTATAACCTTATTAGGTTAGTACCTTTCCACCTGCACAGATCTCGAAAGATCTACTTTCTCCTAATGGGATTTATCCCGTTTAGAAGCACACAAAAAAATCTATAATTTGCTGTAGTGCGTGGAGTGCATCTTGGATATGAAGCATCTGGTCACCAGGAAGTTACCACTTCGTATGACCTACTGATAACTAGTATGTTCATCATTACCATGATGTTGACCTCCCTGTCACCGTCTACGAGAAAACCGAAACGTCTCTCGAGTGTCTAAGGTCACCTACCAAAATCTGCGAAGTTGCTAACGATTTGTCAAGTCCAATTGAATTCTTAGGTTCTACTAAATTTTCGGTAACCGTTTATGGGTATGGAATTACTTCCAATTCTACCATACTCCCAGTAGTTTCTTTTGCAAAAAGATCCTTTTATAAAATGGCGGCGAGTCAAGAACAATGTAACCATTGACCTTGAAAATGGAAGAAACAAAATCCTAGTGAATGCTTGGGATAATCCACAAACTGCCAATACCGAAGCATGCCTCGAGTTTGTCCGGATTCTACTTTTAGACAGAAACTGGATAACTCTATATCTTAACAACCTGAAGATATGTAACCATTTTATATCCATATAGAATCAAGACACTAATTTAGATGGAACCAGATTCAAAAGTTATGCAGCTGTTTCCAGTGCATATTACCTAATGGAAAAAGGCCAATGCAGCATTACTTATCATGAAGCGCGTCCACGGATGAGTAACCAGTGAGAGAATCAAGTTCTCGATATTACTATGATGGAATACCTAGCATAAGTATCTACATCATCGATCACCTCGAAGAATCCCGATACTTCCAACGTATGGTTCTCTACTTTATTCTTATATCTACAAATTTCTCAAAATATTTAGACCTTGCATTACTACAAATGCGTGTCTAAAACCAGAAAACTCATAGGTAATCCTGAATGAAGTAAGAGTACCAACCCCTTTGTCCTAAAGGACACTGGACAACATACATTTTCATGTATTATTCCCAAGGGTATACAAACTCAAATTCTGTGTTTTATAAATTGAAAACTGTATCTTGATTAAGAATGTCTTATATCTTTATTCAATGCACCTTACCTTATCCTCAACTGATAAAGGTAAATCTTTACAGCACAATTTTCAAAATGTTTATCTCACTTTATAAAAATAAAGGTACAGATATTTCATTTTAAAATTTGGTGCATAACAACAGTTATTCAATACCAAATATTTGCCGTCAGGAAAAAACCAGGCGATTTAATCCAATATCATCAATTACAACAAATTCCGATATTGAGGATCAGATTGCCCATTTCCTAATATTCTGCTCCTACTCATCATCTATAGCACCGTACAGACGTGAGATCCAAAACTGGTAAATACATACCGTGGAGTCAGAATTGATTGGCAAAACAGTTCTCGATTACACATACACGGAAAAACTGAAACATGAAAATGTTTCATAGGGGATGGTTATGTATTCCTAGTAATACCTTTTCCATTATCCAGATTCATGATAGTAGTCGCAATTTCTTTTTCCCTCACTTCAATCCCTTTATATGTCTCTCACTACTAAAAATAGGGTTTGCCCTACAGATAAAGCCGTAGGCGCAAACCACTGCCCCTACGGATATATTCGTAGAGGCACAAAAAGTAACCGTATGTGCAAATGCCGCAGGTGCAATTCTTTGCCTTAAACATGCCCCTACGGATTAATAATTGCCCCTACGGCTTACTGAGTAGGTAAGTATGTCCTTACGGTGTAAGCCATAGGGGCAAATATTTATTCAATTTATCGGTTTATAAAATAAAATAGTTGCCCCTACGTATTACTCCGTTGGGCTAAATACATGCCCCTGCGGAGTAATACGTAGGGCCAGATTTATACCTCCGTAGGTCCATTGATTGTCAGAGGTTCTGCGTGTTCAAGTTTTAGTTTAAATACCGCAATCAAGACGGCTTCGCTTGTAGCTAGCCGGTTGAGTACGGGTCGTCCGCAGGGAGATGGGAGTCTTTTTCAATGTGTTTTAAAGAGTTAAGTCCGGTTTTCAGATTTTGTTGTGGTTATCTAAGTGTTGAGTTGATATTTAAAGAGAGCTTGTTAGGGTTAGGATTAGGTTAGTTTGAGTTATGAGTCTCCACATCTTTCGTTGCCCCTCTTAATATCGGTGTTACGGTAATCGACAACAACGGGGATTAGCACGACTAGGAAGGAACTTGCGAGTATAAGCTAGGCTTTCCAATGCATAAGTTCTTCCTTTTGGTGCTTGTCCGTCCGTTCTTGGCTCTTAGCCATAACCTCCGGTTAATTCAACCACAACCGGTCTCACTACGGGATCACCGCTATCATGTAGGATAGGGTGCCGTAAGGAGCGGATTGTGGTTCAATTAACGGGAGTCGAATTAAGCTGTTGGGCAAGGAAAGAGTGAGAGAGATTTCCTTCTCTCAAACTTCCCTTATCCTACCCTAACAAGTATGAACTACTCACACATCATGATACGGAAAAATAAAACAAAACAAAAGAGAAAGATAGAAAGAAAGAGATTAGAAGAATACGACTAGCTATTTGCGACCTCACCTTGGCGAGGATCGAGCGTAAGCATCATTGTCGTATTAAGGATAAAGAAAAAGAGAGAAGAAAGAAACAACAAGAAATAACAACAACTAGTTAACGAATTAAAGTAACAAAAATTATAGAAAAAGCCAGACAAGCATGATAATAAAATGATCTTCTTTATTCATCACTCTTCACTCACAAGCTCACTACAAGTTTAATGGAGAAGAGATGAGAAGAGGAAGAAGAAAAACACTAAACCTAGCAAAATGAAAATACAAGAATGGACCCTTTCCTTCTCAAAGTTCTGGGCTATTTATAGGCTGGAGAATGGAAACCTAGGGCAACCACCAGAACACAAATAAAAAGACCAAAATACCCTCAAAAACTCTGCAGATGCGGCGCCTAGACGGTCGCGGATCTGCGGCCTAGACCCCCCTTTTGCCGCGGATCCGCGGCCTTCTGGTTTAGTTGGGCCCTCCAATTTTCTGTGGTTCCCTGGTTCTCTGTGCCTATTATTCTTATATCTGTATTTTCTCATAATTTCTTCACGAAATTTTCCAGAATTTCTGTTGAGGGAAAGGTGGACTTTTTGTCAAGATTTGGCATGATTGCCTCGAGCTCCGCGTAGATTTCTTGGATCTTGTGCTGCCATTGAGCCTTGTGCATGAAAACGACATTGATTTGACATTTCGTCTACCTAAACTGGTATCTGGCAACAAACAGATGAAGAGCGGAGACCGTGTTTTATCTGTGGTTCGCAGGAACCCAGATTTTGTCGTGTTTTCCATGAATTTCACCGTTTTAGAACCGAGAACCTGTATCCTGCAATTGACTAGCAAACACGGCTTAAGAGTATCTACCGATATGCAATGTGATAAAAATTGGGCGGTATGAAAATGCAAAAATCTGATATGAACAAATACCCCCAAACTTATCATTTGCTCGTCCCAAGCAAAGCCAATTTATTCACAAAAAATTTCCTAACCTCACTTTCGCAGGGAACGCGATTGCACTGAGCATGTGCAACAAGCCGTTAAACCTCTAGGTGTCCCTAGTAGGAGGAGTGTTGTCTCCTGAGGGTTTTCAGCGGATACTACCCACAAAATCCGGTCAAGTTGGTTTCGTAAAATAACTAAGATTCAAACCCTAAAGTTTTATTTCAGAAAATAACAATTCTATAATCCTAAGTCTAGACTATCGAACCTTTATTTTTCACACCTCGCTTCTTATTTAACTACAGATTTTATATGTCTTTACGTGCAGTGCAAATAGTGTCGTTAAGTTCCAGAAGGATCGATTAAAGTCATCATGTCGCACAATAAAGCCCAGATAACAATTTTAAAAGGATCACATAAGTTTTATAAAGAGTTAAGCATTTTTCAAGTTTCGTTTTCCAGTAAGGTTTCAACTTCAGAATTTCTATCATCCTTAATAGGAAACTAAATCGTATTTTTCACTCCACCTTTTTCTTGTTTTCATTTCATACACACCTCTGTGAACGTGCAATAGTCTTTATCATAGAATAAAACCTTCAAATCTACGTTAAATTTTTTTTTATAAAAGCCAGTCTTTTATCAAGATTATTCTCACACAAAGAACCGTTAGGAATTTTAACTCGGAGAGAACACTTGCTTGACTTTGTTTTAATCTGGACTTTCTAGGCTTCTTAGAGAGCTTTGGGCCAATGCACCCAAACCAGTTGGTTTTAGGGCATTAGGTGTAGAAACACCCCAGCGGACTTAATTACTCAAGTTACCTAGGTCCAAAAAACAAAAGACAGTTTGGCGTGAAAATCAGATGATTTAATACGAACGGAGATATAACCGGAAGTTCCATTATATATATTTTTTGGGATAAAAGACGTGTTTAGTGGGATCGGTGTGTAATCATTCCAATCAAGTTTCAGATGGGTTATTTTTCAGACTTAGTTCCAATTATGGCATCAATAATATTCCTTCATATTCGCTTTACTTCATAAACTATTCTTGACATTACTTATTTCAGAACAAACCTATTTGATCCTCAGAAAATCATTTATCTGTTTAAAAGTTTTTAAACACAAAAGACTTATCATCTAATTCCCAAAAACTCACGACACGTGTAGTGTGATGTAAAGACGTATATCAGCTATAGTTAACTTCAAAGGAGAGTTATCTTTCAGGTTTTCAAAATCTAAACATAAGATTTAGTTATTCCTATTTTATCAAACAAAACCGTCGAAATGTTGAATCAGAGTTCTTCCACAAGCTAACTTGACAGAAAAGTTTTTATTCAGATTTTTATGGATTTTAATATGCAGATGCGAAATATACATATGAATGCGAAGGTAAGAAATGCGTACCGAGCGTACCCCCAAACTTAAACTGGACAGTGTCCTCACTGTTATTGCATGAAGAGATCATTTGAAGGGTCAAAATTGTCGGTTAGCGAAACACATTTTTTTTTGTATTTGTTTTTTAAAGAAAAAAAAAGAAAAAGAATATACACAAATATATACAAAATGGTTTGTACATACCTCCAAACTTATTTGGAACAGTGTCCACTGTTCTTGGCTAGATAACCAAAGTTTGGAGGTAGGCAGAGGAAGATTATTCAGGGTAAACCGGCTCCTGTAGAAACAGGAGCTCCTCTGTTGGTTCGGCGCTAAGGTACGGTTTGCATCGGTGTCCGTTCACTTTGAAAAATGAACCGTCCTTTGGATTTTCCAAATCCACAGCGCCCTGCGGATACACATTCCGCACAAAATACGGTCCTTTCCAGCGAGATCTGAGCTTTCCAGGATGGAAGTGAAGTCGGGTGTCGTAAAGCAGTACCTGTTGACCAGGTACGAAGGTTTTGCGCAAAAGGTGTTTATCGTGAAACACCTTCGTTCGGTTCTTAACGACAACCGCGTTATCGTAAGCTTCATCCCTAAGCTCGCTCAGTTCGTTCAACTGCAGCTTCCGATGGCTGCCCGCATCCTCAAGAGACAGATTCAGCTCCTTTATCGCCCAAAATGCGCGATGCTCTATTTCGACAGGTAGGTGGCAGTCTTTTCCGTACACAAGCCGATAGGGAGACATGCCAAGGTCGGTCTTATAAGCGGTTCGAAATGCCCAAAGGGCATCAGTGAGTTTCAGCGACCAATCCTTACGGTTCTTGGAAACCGTCTTCTCCAGTATCTGCTTGATTTGCCGATTTGAAAATTCGGCCTGCCCGCAAGTTTGGGGGTGGTAGGGCGTAGAGAGCTTATGATTAATGGAGTATTTCCGCATCAAGGCTTCGAAAGTTTTGTTGCAGAAATGACTTCCATTGTCGCTAATGATCGCTCGGGGGTGCCCAAACCGGGAGAAAATGTTTTCTTTAAGAAACCTAACGACAACCTTGTTGTCGTTAGTCCGGCTGGGCACAGCCTCGACCCATTTAGAGACGTAATCAACAGCTAGAAGGATGTACAAGTTCCTGAAAGAGCTGGGAAACGGCCCCATGAAATCTATCCCCCAAACATCGAAAATCTCCACAACCAAGATCGGTTGGAGCGGCATCTCGTTCCTCCGGGATATCCGGCCCATGTGTTGGCACCGGGAGCAAGTCTTGCAATAGTCATGAGCGTCTTTGAAGAGTTGTGGCCAGTAGAAACCATATTGCAAGATCTTCTCAGCTGTCTTTCTGGGCCCAAAATGCCCGCCACACGCTTGATCGTGGCAAAATGACAGCACACTCTTGAATTCCTCGTCAGGGACACACCGACGAATAATCTGGTCGGGACAGTACTTGAACAAGTAGGGTTCGTCCCAGTAAAAGTGCTTTACTTGGGATAAGAAGCGAAGTCTGTCCTGACTCGACCATTCAGTCGGGAGTAATCCTGTGGCTAAATAGTTCACAATATCTACGAACCAGGGTTCGCACGATACTGTCAAGAGCTGTTCATCCGGGAAAACATCGTTGATCGGAATTGGAAGCGAAGGCGAAGAAGGAAGTCGTGAGAGATGGTCGGCAACCACGTTTTCACATCCTCGTTTGTCCTTAATGACAAGGTCAAACTCCTGAAGTAAGAGGATCCAACGGATTAACCGAGATTTTGCATCTTTCTTCGCAAAAAGATGGCGCAGAGCAGAATGGTATGTGTAGACAATGACTGGAGAGCCGATGAGGTAGGGCCTGAACTTTTCTAAAGCAAATACAACAGCCAAGAATTCCTTCTCAGTTGTTGTATAATTGAGTTGGGCGTCGTTCAGGGTTCGGCTAGCATAATAGATTACGTGCGGCATCTTGTTGATGTGTTGTCCAAGGACAGCACCAATGGCAAAGTCGGATGCATCGCACATAATCTCGAATGGATGCGTCCAGTCAGGTGAAGAAAGAACGGGAGCAGAAGTGAGTGAGCGTTTCAGTGACTCGAATGCAGTCATACAGCTCGAGTTGAAGTCGAATGGCGTGTCCTTGGCCAGCAAAAGAGTCAAGGGCCTAGCAATCTTGCTAAAGTCCTTGATGAACCGTCTATAGAAACCGGCATGGCCAAGGAAGGCTCGGATATCTCTGACGCATCGGGGAGGAGGCAGATTGGAAATGACCTCAATCTTTGCTTTGTCAACCTCTATGCCATTTTGCGAGATGATATGTCCTAAGACAATACCTTCGCGCACCATGAAGTGGCATTTCTCCCAGTTTAAAGTGAGATTCTTGTCCTTACATCGGGTAAGGACAGCGTCAAGATGCAGCAAACACTCGTTGAAGGAATCGCCGAAGATGGAGAAGTCATCCATGAAAATCTTCAGAAATTTTTCCACCATGTCTGAGAAGATTCCCATCATACACCGCTGGAAGGTAGCGGGCGCATTGCATAACCCAAAGGGCATGCGTCGATATGCAAACGTGCCGAAAGGACAAGTGAAAGTGGTCTTGTCCTGGTCTTTTTCGGCGATGGGAATTTGATTATAGCCGGAGTAGCCATCAAGAAAGCAGTAGTACTCGTGTCCGGCCAATCGTTCAAGCATCTGGTCAATGAAAGGTAGCGGAAAGTGGTCTTTCCGTGTTGCGGCGTTGAGTTTTCTGTAATCAATGCAAACTCGCCACCCAGTTTGGGTGCGAGTAGGGATTAACTCGTTTGCCTCGTTGGTTATGACCGTGATGCCCGACTTCTTGGGGACAACATGAATGGGGCTAACCCACTGGCTATCAGAGATAGGGTAAATGATACCACTATCTAGACATTTGACGATCTCCTTCTTCACAGCCTCCTTCATGACTGGATTAAGACGTCTTTGTGGATCCCGGGCTGGTTTGGCATCATCCATCATATGAATGTGATGCTCAACGGTCAGGGGACTAATCCCCTTGATGTCCGCCATGGACCAGCCAAAAGCTTGCCTGTTGCTGTGCAAGACCGTGAGAAGGGCTTTCTCTTGCTCGGGAGCTAGAGAAGCCGAAATGATGACAGGGAGGGTCTCGTTCTCACCTAAGTAAGCATACTTAAGGTGAGATGGCAACGGCTTGAGTTCGAGCGTTGGAGGTGAAACGATGGAAGGCAAGACTGGTGCAAAGGTCTCGAACTCAAAGGACTCCAGCAAAGGTTCAAAATGAGTGTAGGCAACCGAGTTGGATGGTTCAGGTAACTCATCCGGAAAGTCGAAGGATTCAAACTCGGGTTGTGCGCAGCTAAGATCGTTTGAAAACGTGAAACACTCGTAGTCGTTGTCGGGCGCAGAAACAGCAGCAGGTTCGAAGAGAAACGCACTAGTGGCGTCAAGATTATCGTGATCAAACAGAAACTCCTCGAATTCACACTCTTCTGGGGTGATCTCCTGGATCGAGCAGACGTCCAGTATATGAGCATTAGGTTCGGCGGGCTGATTCCCCAACCTAAAAATGTTGAGTTCAATCGTCATGTTTCCAAAAGAGAGGTTCATCGAACCATTGCGACAATTGATCACAGCATTTGAGGTTGCAATAAATGGGCGACCGAGTATCACCGGAATTTGATTCCGGGGGTTAGCTACAGGCTGTGTGTCTAATACAATGAAGTCAACGGGGAATATGAAGTCCCCGACTTTGATTAACACATCCTCTAGCTCACCCCTAGGATGGATGATCGATCGGTCGGCCATTTGGAGAGTGCAGTGCGTGGGTTTCAGCTCTCCGACGCCTAATTGCTCGTATACTGAATACGGAAGCAGGTTAACACTGGCACCAAGATCTAATAGTGCGCGGTTGATGTTCTTATCCACAATGGTAATTGAAATCGTAGGACAGCCAGGGTCCTTCCGTTTTTGTGGTAAAGATTGGGTAAGGGCATCACTCACAGCACTAGCCAAGAAAACTTTCTTCGGTACCTGAGACTTCCTCTTTTTCGTGCACAAGTCCTTTAAGATTTTCGCGTAGGACGGGACTTGTTGGACAGCATCTAAAAGAGGAATGTTAATGTTAACCTGCTTAAATAACTCCAGAATCTTCTCCATTTGAGGATTTTGTTTATTAGACTTCAACCGGTTTGGAAATGGAACATTTTGAAAATTGGTTGAGTCTAATGCTGGAGGAGGAGATTGTGGAGTTGGAACGGATCCCAGAATAGGTGTCTTCGTGGAGTGAGAAGTGGGTCCGTTCAGAGCAGAAGAAGAGGGAGGGGAGCCTTGTGAAGAACGGAGAATAGGCTCAGAAGATGAAGAAGAAGAAGAAGCGGCCGGGGTGTCATCGTTGATCCGTTTGCCAATGTTTTTTGCAGCATCCTCCCCGATCTCAGTGTGGTCACGGCACTCACATTATGGTTTTGTTGTTCAAGAGCAACGTATGCATTATGTGGGTGACCGGGATTTGGAAGTGGCTGGGACGGGAGCTTCCCCTTTTCTCGCTCGCTTAAGGCCGCGTTCAGCTGTGCAATCTGGGCCTCGATGGTCTTGATGCTTTGCCCGTGTGCGGCAGTGTGTTGCACTAAGGATTGAATGGAAGACTGGATGTTGGCGGTGGATTGAGTCGATTGTTTAACAAACGCCTCCAGACTTCGTTCGAGCGAGGAAACCTTATCGTTGTTTGACTGAACAAAGTTGTTTGGTGGAAAAGAATTGTTGGGTGCAAAGTTGTTCGTCTGATTTTGGAAAGGTTGGGGTTGGAAGGGCTGCTGATATTGATGTTGAGTTTGTTGTTGCACTTGTTGTTGCGGCGGAGGGGCCCTTTGGAAATTGTTGCCCTGGAATTGATTCCAATTCTGATTTCAGGCGAAATTGGGGTGGTTCCTCCAACCGGGATTGTAGGTGGAAGAGTATGGATCATTCCTCGGTCTTTGCTGGAATGCAGCATTAACCTGATCCTGTCCTTGCGAGGGTGGATTGTAAGGACACTCTTCGGTCAAGTGAGAAAGATCGGAACAACAAGCGCAGATGGTACGATGGGGGAGAACAGGGGCAGGAGCAGGAGCAGAAAATTTGCTCTCTATCGCTTCAAGCTTTCTTGTTATTGCAGCCATTTCAGCTTTCATCGCAATAGAGACATCAAGTTAGTGGATTCCTACCCTAGACTGACCGGTAGAAGTGGAGGTAGAAGAAGAAGAAGTCGGTCTGGTGCTCTCCCATTGTAGCGTTTGCTCCGCAAGGTCGTCAAAGAACTGCCACGCTTCCTCGTCAGATTTGGATAGGAAGTGGCCCTGACAGATGGTTTCCAACAACTGCTTCGTTGCTGGGTTCAGGCCCTCGTATAAGGTTTGGCAGAGTTGCCATTTCTCTATACCGTGGTGGGGACACTGAACAAGAAGGTCTTTGTATCGGTCAAAGCACTTCCAGAAGGGTTCAGAAGGAAGCTGGGAGAATTGGTTGATTTCATTTCAAATCCTTGCGATTTTATGATTCGGATAGAATTTTTTCAGAAACGCTTTAACAAACTCGTCCCAGCTGGTGATTGAGTGAGAAGCGGTGCTATACAACCATTTTTCAGCAAGATCGCATGAAGTGAACGGAATGACCCGTAAACGTATAGCATCGTCCGACAGCTGGGTGGTTTTCATCATGGCACAGACGTTTTGAAATTTGTTGATGAAGATATAGGCATCTTTAGATTCAAGCCCATGAAAACGTGGAAGCATGTTGATGAAGTGGGGCTTAATTTCAAAGTTGTCCCCATTGGCCGGAGGAAGAGAAAGGCAGGTGGGGAGTGCAGAACGGGTGGGGTAGAAACGATCCTGGAGCGCGATTCGCTGTGGCGCTACAACAGGCGGTGGTGGTGGGATATTGGTCTCCGTAGGAGGTAGAGCCAATCCAGGGATGGTCAAAGAGATGTTCGGATTAAATCCTGACATCGCGGAAGAAGAGGTTGGTGAAGGTGAAGGTGAAGATGTATGAACAGAATTCCGGTCAACGTCGGAGTTGGCCGGCAAAGGAAGGGGTGAAAGAGGAGTGGATGGAGTATCGACTTCGGAGTCGATCGCGAAGTCGGTAGCGACTAACGTAACGCGGACTAGACGGGCGCTAGTGTCCCGAGTCCAAGTGGACATACACTAAACGAGTTTAGTATAGTCGAAGCGGAGAAGGTGAGGGTAAGAAAACGTCAATGGAGAAAGGTGATGGGTGGGGGGTGAAAAATGGATTTGGCGACAAAAGGGCAAGTTTTTATAAAAGTTTTTGATTTTTTCCTTTTTTTGTTTTTTTTTCTTTTGTTTTTAGAAAGAGATTTACAGAAATATGTATGGAAATACGGCTTAAGCAATCACAAACAAGATATGCACAATCACACCTAGATCTAGGGTAACCTAGGTCTACTAGACCTGCTCCTAAACTTGATTGTCGAAGTTAAACAGTATCGAGAAACGGGCTTAAAAATACACTGATCAGGAGGCCAGGTAAGTGCAGAGATAAGGGGAGGTTGTCCAACGCTTTCGCGAAGTTCCTTAATTAAATAACCCTTTCTCTTTCGGCGGTTGCGCCTTTAACACTTTCCTAGACACCCCGTAAACAATATACCGTTAAGCGAGGTTCTAAACACGGTTTATCTTCTCCTAATGAGCGCGAAGTCCTTAGGGCTGAAGTCTAGTATTTTTTTAATTACAATGGACAATGCATATGCTTTTGTGATTTTTGGGGTCCTGGGAAGGGTGATGAAATCCCCACCCAATCTGGATTGGTTTCAAGCCCCTTAAGTCCGTATTAAAGAATGCAAAGCAGTAACAAATCAACTGCAAACAATTTTTTTATTTGCGGCGCAAAGAATCCTGCACAAGAACAGTTTATTGGAAGGGGGAGAAGAGTTTGCGTAAAGAAATCTGCAGAAAACACAATTTATTAGAGTCCAGAGGAGTGGGAAGGAGGAGAGGAGAACTTACAGAGAAAATGGCACCCTGAGGCCACCAAACGGCCGCGGTTCCGCGGCCTAAGCTAGGTTATGCCGCGGTTCCGCGGCAATGTGATGGGCTTGGGCCTTGAAAATTTTTGTAGGTGCTGGTCTGTGTCTCCACTGGTTGTCTGGATGTCCTGAATCCTTATTTCCTTACTGTAACTGCTCCAGATTTTTCAGTAGACTGTTGGCTTCGTTTTGGTCCGTCGCGGTGTAGCCGCGAAATGTGGGTCTATCTTCCCACGTCTTTGGCACTGAACTTGAACTCCGTATTGTCTACGTCTTGGCCACTGAACTCGAACTTGTGTTTTCCTTCACACTTGCACAAAAACTAATCAAAAATAACAAAATGGTTTCTTTTACAAAGTATTTTTTTTGTTTTGTTTTTCGGTTATATTTACAAGTTAACCCGAAATTACACAAGGAAATAAACTACCGTCTCCCCGGCAACGGTGCCATTTGATTGTCAGAGGTTCTGCGTGTTCAAGTTTTAGTTTAAATACCGCAATCAAGACGGTTTCGCTTGTAGCTAGCCGGTTGAGTACGGGTCATCCGCAGGGAGATGGGAGTCTTTTTCAATGTGTTTTAACGAGTTAAGTCCGGTTTTCAGATTTTGTTGTGGTTATCTAAGTGTTGAGTTGATATTTAAAGAGAGCTTGTTAGGGTTAGGATTAGGTTAGTTTGAGTTAGGAGTCTCCACATCTTTCGTTGCCCCTCTTAATATCGGTGTTACGGTAATCGGCAACAACGGGGATTAGCACGACTAGGAAGGAACTTGCGAGTATAAGCTAGGCTTTCCAACGCATAAGTTCTTCCTTTTGGTGCTTGTCCGTCCGTTCTTGGCTCTTAGCCATAACCTCCGGTTAATTCAACCACAACCGGTCTCACTACGGGATCACCGCTATAATGTAGGATAGGGTGCCGTAAGGAGCGGATTGTGGTTCAATTAACGGGAGTCGAATTAAGCTGTTGGGCAAGGAAAGAGTGAGAGAGATTTCCTTCTCTCAAACTTCCCTTATCCTACCCTAACAAGTATGAACTACTCACACATCATGATACGGAAAAATAAAACAAAACAAAAGAGGAAGATAGAAAGAAAGAGATTAGAAGAATACGACTAGCTATTTGCGACCTCACCTTGGCGAGGATCGAGCGTAAGCATCATTGTCGTATTAAGGATAAAGAAAAAGAGAGAAGAAAGAAACAACAAGAAATAACAACAACTAGTTAACGAATTAAAGTTACAACAATTATAGAAAAAGCAAGACAAGCATGATAATAAAATGATCTTCTTCATTCATCACTCTTCACTCACAAGCTCACTACAAGTTTAATAGAGAAGAGATGAGAAGAGGAAGAAGAAAAACACTAAACCTAGCAAAATGAAAATACAAGAATGGACCCTTTCCTTCTCAAAGTTCTGGGCTATTTATAGGCTGGAGAATGGAAACCTAGGGCAACCACCAGAACACAAATAAAAAGACCAAAATACCCTCAAAAACTCTGCAGATGCGGCGCCTAGACGGCCGTGGATCCGCGGCCTAGACCCCCCTTTTGCCGCGGATCCACGGCCTTCTGGTTGAGTTGGGCCCTCCAATTTTCTGTGGTTCCCTGGTTCTCTGTGCCTATTATTCTTATATCTGTATTTTCTCATAATTTCTTCACGAATTTTTCCAGAATTTCTGTTGAGGGAAAGGTGGAATTTTTGTCAAGATTTGGCATGATTACCTCGAGCTCCGCGTAGATTTCTTGGATCTTGTGCTGCCATTGAGCCTTGTGCATGAAAACGACATTGATTTGACATTTCGTCTCCCTAAACTGGTATCTGGCAACATACGGATGAAGAGCGGAGACCGTGTTTTATCTGTGGTTGGCAGGAACCCAGATTTTGTCGTGTTTTCCATGAATTTCAACGTTTTAGAACCGAGAACCTGTATCCTGCAATTGACTAGCAAACACGGCTCAAGAGTATCTACCGATATGCAATGTGATAAAAATTGGGCGGTATGAAAATGCAAAAATCTGATATGAACATCCATCCTTATGCCCCTACGAATTAATCCGTAGGGGCAATTCTAACACCAGTTACTGAGTCCATAGGGGCAAAATATCAGGTATCCTGATATTTTGTCCATACGGATAAATATGCTGCGGCAAAGTTTGTCCCTATGGATTAATTTGTCTGTTGTCCCTACAGATTATTACGTAGGGACAAATTATCAGTTTTTTTTAAAAAATGGATCTCTGTCTTTTTCTCGATCTGAGCACAATAATATATACATCATATAACCAAATACCGCAGTACGATAATCAACATGAACACGCATAATATATAAAAGAAATCAACAAACAGAATATTATATAAATCTAAATCATCGTGAACACGCAAACACCACCAATATCGTCCAAAATATTACAATATGTATCATATAAGTATATACATGCTTAAAATATAAAAATCAAAAAGCTACCCTAGCTCGGTCCAGCTCCACCTCTGATAATCGCCGTAATCTGGCGCATCTGCTCCTCGGATAAACCCTGAGTCAACAACTCGACCAATGCAGACCGTGCGGGAGTCTGAGCGGGCTGTGGAGCTGTAGGAGTGGTCTTTGCAACAGCAGCCGAGGTAGTGGCTTGCAGAGCCGCAGCCGAAGGAGATGCATGTAGAGCCGCAGCCGAAAGTGATGAATGTGGAGCCTCAGCCGAAGTACCCTGTCGCGTCTAATCCGTTTTGTGTGTAATAAACGAGTAAGAACTGTGTATTAGTCG
This sequence comes from Agapanthus africanus, assembly GCA_030015575.1. Lineage (NCBI taxonomy): Eukaryota > Viridiplantae > Streptophyta > Magnoliopsida > Asparagales > Amaryllidaceae > Agapanthus > Agapanthus africanus. The sequence goes on from CM057342.1 coordinate 631,944,362, forward strand.
AATTTGTTTCATTATCAGGTTATTGCGAAACCCCAATCTATGAATACTTAGGGACTTAGGCCTCGTTTGAATATCTAGTTTGGAAAACTGGAGCTTATTTTAATTAGACAGTTCTATGTATATATGATTAATTGAAGCTAAGTCTACTACCAAATAAGGTCAGGCTACGTACTAATATTGGATATGTTGCTATCTATAATATGATATAATATTTTACTATTAACTATTATGCATACTATCATCTTTTTCATCTCCTGGACGGTGGCCTTCAAGGTGGCAACATCTTGCTCTAGACGTCGCTCACGGGAGATAGAGGAAGTAACTGCCGGAGTGGAGTCCAACCTCATATGGGCCCTGCTAGGACCTGTTAGTTATATGTATGCCCTAGAGGCCATTACTGTACATTGGATGTATATTGCAATGGATGCTGGGACATATATAGGGAGGACTTTCTTGCTCGACATGATAGTATGCAATCTGGTTGATCTTTACCTTAACGTGTACACTGATTGTCTCTCTGTTACATGTTGGTAAAGCCCTTAGGGTGTGTACTTGACTACCTGTACTATGATGCGGATCATACTAGTGGGGACATGGTAGTCCATAAGTACATCCTTCAAGGTCCCTAGTCGTGGGTGTATCGAGACGGGGCATCGATATACCAGAGTAGACTAGCGTATACCTTCTCGACCCATACAGATGGGCGATGGATGATCCCATATCCATTGGTGTTTGACATCAGAGATGATATACGGGTGCTCAGTGGAGACTGGGTACACTGGACGGACCCGCCGAGAACTCCCACATGGTATTATACCTTACGTCAGATGGCAGTTCTCTGGTGACATTGGTACAGAGTAGTCTGTTGACCCGAGATCGTCATAGAGTCTTTTGTTGTTCCCACTGTGCTTTGATTTCCACCTTACCACGTCCAAGAGGGCGTGCAAAACAGTGGTTTTTGGGTACAGTCCCGAGTCACATGGAGGCAATGAGCGATAGGAGGGGATTCGTCTCTCCCGGTACAGGGGGTTGATGTTGCGCTGTGTTCGATTGGCTATAACCGGAAATCCTTGGCCAGGGTTGCTGAGATTTACTGGTAAGTGTTACCAGTAGTTTCTCGAACTGTTATAGACCTCATATCGACATGACTTATCGAGCTGTTGGGGTCTGACGTTTACCACCCCTAGGCGAGATATGCGACATATCAGACGAAGAGACCGGACTGTACGGTAAGTGTTACTGGTTGGATTCACAGGAGTGTGAGCGGGCTTGCTCGTCGATCTTCTGATCGCTCAATACCCGGGTGGCCGTTACGTTTAGCAGACCGCTTGCGGCTTGTGGGTGTTTGATATGATCATCATCTGCTGCCGGCGTATTGACGAGTCTTTAGAGTCCTACACAGAGGTTTCCTGGCTCAAGCGAAACGAAATACGAGCGCATATGAGATATGTGAGGGACCGAGAATAATGCGTGTATGTGATACCGTATTTTATTCTCGCGATAAAAGTATCGATTGGTTGTATGCGATATAACCTAGTTATCGAATCGAGGATTGATTCGATAGGCCGATACATTGGATATTAGTCGGTCATATGCGATATGACCGGATCGTTAAATCAAGTGTTGATTTAATGATTTAATGTATAATTATATATTTGATATATTACTTTGCATTAACTAGTATTGGTTCACTTTAAATGGATTTTCTCACTTGATGTGCACATTGTATATGTGATATATTTTTGTGCACTTGTTTGAATCATGTTTGATGATACATACTCACTTGGATTTGTGTAAAGACCTAAACCATGTTTAGTGAATGATTAGGGTTTCATTTCACTTAATTATTTATCTTTTCATTATTGGTTAAAAGTGAAAAGAAAAACAAAATGGTTGCTTTCAAACTTGAAGCTTGTTGAAGCTTCATGAAGCTTTGACTAAGTGACCACTTTGTCTTCTTCTACAAAGCCTAACCATTCATCTAAACTCTAGTTAACTCTCTACACTTGACCAAGGTTAGGATATGATAAGTATTCATTTTATTATTCTTTTTGGATAATACTTATTCTATTCTTATCATAATTATCTTCTTCTTCTTCTTCTTCAAAGAAGAAAACCTTGCTTCCATCAATGGTGATTTGATGGAAAGAGTGAGAAATCCAATTCTAAAGTGAACCCACTTCCTATTTCTTCATCCTCTACCTCTTGCCAAGTAGTATAGGGTGTTTTCTTTACAAGTTTCATGACTTGGTGAAGTGGGAGCTTGATCTTGTGATGCCTCGACGTAGATCATCTTCGGCATCGTAGTCGATGACCTAGCCCGCCCATTTCTCCGATGAAGCCGACGCTAGAGCCCGGGATTTGATTTGGACAGCAAGGAGACTTCATCATGGAGCTATGGAGGTGGATAACCCGATCTACAAAGGTTGTATTTCTGTTCTTTTAGTTAAGTTGTTAACTAGTTTCTTTTTTCGCCTAAACTCTAGTCAACGATCTGTTTTAGGGTTTCCCGGCACTTGTAAAATTTGAAATTGGCATGGTTGATACCTTGTGAGACCTCATTAGTGTGCCTAGGAACCCTACAGTGGTATCAGAGCCTAGCTAGAGCCTTAGGCGATGCGTAGACGAAGTTTGAAACCCGAACGAACCCGAAACCCTAAAATTTCACGCTCTCTGGACTTTTTTTCAAAAACTGGGTATTTTCCAGATTAAAAATGCTTTAAAAATTCAGCAGGGAATTATAAGAATTACGGTGCAAAATTTGACCAATGATACCTCAAACATGCGGCGGTTCCGCGGCTCTCTGGTGACGTCATCCTTCCATATTTGCACAGTAATTGCTCTTTCACAGTGCTGAGTTTTATGGGAATTTTTAATATTTATTCAAGAGTTGAATTTTCTGGGGTTGTTTTGGGGATTCGATGATTCGATCGGATTGTCAAACTTTGTCTATGTGTTTTCCGGATAATTTTAGAATATGTTAAAAAGTTCGACCGGATATAAACACCCACCTTTTCCCCTGTCGGGAAATTTCCAAGTGTTGGATCTTTCCGTAGTTTAAAAACGTTCTAAGTAGTGCAAGTAACGCGATGGTCCCTCTAGAAGACAACAAACCTTAACTCGATTATGTGACCGTCTTGAACTGCCCTTTGAACCTTCGGGTTTGGGGCAGTACGGCGTGACACATGTGAGGCGTTGGCTTGACCCTTCTACGGCTGGACCGTTGGTACTGAGGCATGAAGTGAATGTCTTTGAACTTATTTCATGTGTTGAGCTATTTCGGGAAAACTTGGGTATTCGATTGTTCGATCGGAAAGTTTAACATTTTCTATCTTATTCGAAATGTGATACAATAATTGGAATTCACAATAAGTTATGAGATAACTGAATGAATGTTACAAACATAGCACTTTAGTCTCACTTGATCGTTTGCCACGGAATTTTGATGTGATCAAAACTCCGTCGCAATCACGTAGCGTACGCGGATACTCGCCGGATAAGCTTAATAGACAGCTACACCCCTTAGCCCTGACCAAGTGACTGTAGGAGAACCCCGTCGCCGAAAGCATCCGTTCGGGTGCTAGCGGTAGCGGTGTTCCGCCTTGGTGCACTTCGTCGACGGTATCGGGGGTGCGGCCGCCTACTAAAGTTTGCGACGAGCATTCGATCAGAATGTCGGGAATCCTGTTGAATTGCCCGACTTGATATTGAAAAGTGTTTTCGTTTTTGAGACTAAAATGCGGGGTTTATAATTGTTAGGCATGTGATGTCTAAGGTATTCATTTGATTAGGCATGCGATGTCTATGGAAATTGCGGATTCCAACTGTTGTAGTTTTACACTTTCTTTTCTGTGACCGTAAGTGTAATATGTGATATCGCCGGTTTCGTTGCTATATGTCAACGACAATTGGGATGCACATATTTACTTACGTTGTTGACATGTGATGTTATGTGTTGCTGGATATGTTATATTGGATCGTCGTGTTTGAATAGCCGGGGGTTTTTATGTGAGATGAGTGTTTTTCATTTTCATTCATGTAAAAACTTGTATGTAATATTCTTTTATTGGGGCACTTCCAGGTTGCGGAAGATGTCACCCTTTGTATATTATTTACTTTTCCGCACTAGGATAGACCCAAGGAGGGGAGCACAAGTAACCGGGTTCTGGAGTCCAGTGGGAGACCAACTCGAGGAGTCGAGTCCGGGTCTCCTAACTCTAGAATTAGTAGGGTTGCTTGCCGCTCTCGTAGGAGTCTAGGGGTGTGGGTTTGGCTATTCATCACGACCGTGGAATCCGTGTTTTATACTGGCTCGTATTGAAAACACGGACGTCCTAGTATATCCAATATTTCATATGATTCTTCTGCTGCGATATCCGTGATGTGATCATGTGGTATGTTCTGTGATGGATACAGTATATAGTATATATGATATATTATATAGACGTTACTTATGTTTTACTCCCGCGCTAGCCCTTCCCCGCTCTGCCGTTAGTTACCTAACCTAACGGTGCATGAGGGGACATCGAGGCGAATGCGAATGGCATAAGTGTACGTCGTATTTATCTATGATGTTTAGGTACTTAAATGATGGGACTTCATTAATGTGATTAATGAAATAAAAGAAACCTAAAGATGTTGTAGAATCGAATTTCAAAAATAAAACAGGTAGCTACAGTTCTTGCTTTGCACAGCGGTATATGTGATATATCCTGCACCTTATTCGATGAGGAAAGGACCGAGATCCCTTTACCGGGAGTGACTCCTTTAGAAATAACTGGCAGATGCTACACACTCGGTTTGTCTTCTGATTGCTTTTAAGGGTTTTTGCTTTGCACAGTGATATATATGATATATCCCGCACCTCATTCGACGAGGAAATGGCCGACGATCCCTTCACCGGGAGTGACCCCTTTAGCAAAACTAGAAAAGCCTCAAAAACACTCCATTTTAAAATCGTTTGATTCTACAACGATATCAAGTTCATTACGCAATAGGTTTTTAGAAAAACCTGTCGTAGCCCTCCGTCATTTCAGATAAGTTGTATATAGTATTCGTGCTGCATTTGTTGGCTTTCGTCAAGGTGCAGTGTGCGGTAGCTATATGCTGCTTATCTGCTGCATACGATGCGATTGGATTAGGGTAGTCGTGCGGCTTTGTTGGCTTTCGTCAAGGGTCGTGCGGGTGGGTTTAATTCAATCAAGAAATGTACGGGTTGAACTTGACTAGCGGGCTATGGTTTGTTGGCTTCCGTCAAGGTCATAGCACGTTAGGGGCAAAATATTATCGGGAATTTCAAGTGTTGAAATTTGCAATGAGATTGCATACCTTCTATGAAATAGTTGGATCCCGATACCCGCTGTGAGTAAGAGTTACTCCTGGGAGAGTTTTATACATTACAATTAGCCGATTAAGTAGGTGTCTAGAAAGGTGTTAACGAGGTTACGCCTCTGGGAAAATGAGGTTTACATTAATTAGGTTCGTGCGAAAGCACGGGGGACCTCCCTCAAAGTACCGACACTGGCCTGGCTGAAAGATTGGCGAACTTGTAGTGTGTAATTAATCCCGGCTAGTCTTTCCTTTTAGGGTTTGAAGGAAGATTTGATTAAAACAGTGGGAGCCATCCTGATTAGATAAAATAATAACCAATCTATTCTTGAAAGAGCGCACGCTGAGTGTTTTCTTCTCTCTCTCTCCAGGTAGCGACCATATCACGCCTTAATCAAGATAATAATACGGAATATTGACCGAACCCGCTTGTTATACTGAGCTGGGGAACGTTGGTCCCGCTCCAACTTATAATTGTTATAAGACAGAATAGGAAATTGGGGAATACCAGATTTACCGTGCCGCCCAAACGAAGAGAGTGCATGCTGATGCATCATCTTCGGGTGTGTTCGTTACAAAGAACTGTTTCCCAGTATCCTCCGCATCCTGGGTATGTGATACCAGATCAGGATCCCAGATATGTAATCTGTTACATAGGGCTGCAAAAAGGTAGAAAAACTGAGAACGGGTGATAAGTTTCATGAGGCAGAAAACAGGACAAGTGTTGCAGCCAAGTCTGTTGGTCACTGTCACCCTGTATTCCAAATACATTGATTCTGAACGAATGTTATTAGATACCGAACCTGATATACAAAATCATATCCATCTCTTTATTAGTAAAGAAATGATAAAATTTTGTATAGTTGGATAATGTTTTGAACATTTCCTATATCAAAAGTTGATCGGTTCAGGCACGTTATCTAAAAGCATTGATGTTCTAAATCAAACTACAGTTCTTAGTATATAGAACACATACAAGAGGAAGAGTTCAGAAATGAACGAATCCTTCTTGAGGCATTGTAGACTAGGTCATATCAATGCGATCCGACGGGCTGAAGTTACATTTTAGATGCATATTTAAATCAGTTTGAATTTACATCTTGTGAAACTTGCCAGTCATGTCACAGAGATAAGATGACCATAGCTCCGTTTACTGGAAACAGAGAAAGAGTTAGTGAACTCTTGGGATGATACATGTTGATGTATGTAGGTCCCCTGTCTACACTTGCCAAGACCGGTTCTTTATTTTTCATTACATTCTCTGATGATCTTTCGAGATTCAGGCCTATGTTCCTGTTGAAACACAAGTCCGAACCTTTTGAGATATTCACAGAATATAAGTTAGAAGTAGAGAACCAATACGGGTATAAGTATTATGTCCTTTGATGTGATCAAGGAGGAGAATACTTGAGCACGGAATTCTTGGACTTTTCTAAAGGAGAATGAGATTCTCTCTCAGCATTACTCCTCCGTATACACCATAGCACGATGGTATATCGGGGCGGAGCAATAACACCTTATGTGATAAGGTGTGCTCTATGATGAGTACTACTGAGTTACCCATTTCCTTTTGGGAGTTATGCACTTGAGAAGTTGCATACCTATTGAATAGGGTTCAAATTCAAATCAGTTGCCTACCACTTCATATTTGATATGATAAGGGAAGAGCCCATCTCTTAAGTTGGTTAAGATTTGGGGTTGTCCAGCCTTTGTCTAAAAGCAAAATCCGGACAAGCTCGAGGCAAGGTCTGTAATGTAGAACTGGAAAGGTTCCAGCTATACAAACTACAGCAGATGATTTGATAAAACCAAAGGATTCAATCGTTACCAACGAACCTCAGCCTCTCCGCCGATCTAGTAGGGTTTCTCACCCACCTGAGAGATACTTCGGTTTCTCTTTGACAGTGGGAGCGAGGATTGCATCATGAGATGATGACCCAACTAGTTTCGAGCTGGCCATCAGGAGTGGGACTCTGTAAGAATGGCTGGATGCTTAGCGATCTGAGATGGAATCCTTATACACCTACAAAGTATGGACTTTGGTTGCTATATCTGAAGGGTTAAATCCCCATCAGGAGCAAGTATATCTTGAGAAGATTACTTGGTGTAGATGGAAAAGTTGAGACTTTCAAAGCTAGACTTGTTAAAGCTTTTCGTCATCGACCAGGCGTGGAAAATGATGAAACCTTTTCAAGTGGCTATGCTTAAGTCCATCCAGATCCTACTTGCCACGGCTACATACCATGACTACGATATCTGGCGGTTGAGTGCCATGACTGCTTTTCTAAATGAGTTTTAGAAGAGAACGTCTATAAGTACACAGCCAGAGGGCTTCGTAGACAGTGGGAGCAGCGGAAACGTGTACAAGATGCTTTATAGGATAAAGCAGGTATCGCGGAGTTGGAACATCTGTTTTGATGTGTTAGTCAAAGAGTTTGACATCATCAAAATGGTAGATGAACCTTGTATATACAAAAAGGTAGTAGGGAGTATAGTGACGATCCTCGTAGAGTACGTGGATGACATGCTCTTGATAGGGAAGGAGTTTCCTATGCTGCGCTCGGTCAATCTCCGCTTATCACAATGATTCTCCATATAGGATCAAAGTGATACCTCCTAAATCCTGGGTCTTGGATCTATGAGATAGATCTAATTGGATGTTAGGATTCTCACTAGTTGTAGTGAGATGGTATCAATCAATCCTGGGGAGAATCACTGGAAGGGTTCCAGGGTGATAAGGACGACTGAAAGTCAGTCACAGGCATTGTCTTTACCCTCAGTAAAGGGACGGTATGTTGGAAGAGTTCCAAGCTAGATACCGTGGCTTACTAGACGATAAAGGCAGGATACATCGCTACTTAACATGCTACCAAAGAAGCTGTTTGGGTGTATATTAGTTCATGAGATGAACTTCGTTCCTACCATTGTGAGACAATGGAGTTGTGGCTTATGCCAAGGAACGCCCGTCCCATCAGTGACCCAGACATATTCTAAGGCAGTATCACCTGATCATGGAGATAGTTGATCTCCAGGGTGATCGAGGTTAGGAGAGTAGACTCAGAGGACAACACGGCGGATCCACTCACAAAGGCCTTTTCCCAGAGAGAGACTTTTATGGGATGGTTGAGTATGAGATACTACAACCACTGCTGTCAGGTGGCCCTAGTGCAAGTGGGAGATTGTTAGTTATATGTATGCCCTAGAGGCCATTACTGTACATTGGATGTATATTACAATGGATGCTGGGATATATATAGGGAGGACTTTCTTGCTCGACATGATAGTATGCTATCTGGTTGATCTTTACCTTAACGTGTACACTGATTGTCTCTCTATTACATGTTGGTAAAGCCCTTAGGGTGTGTACTTGACTACCTGGACTATGATGCGGATCATACTAGTGGGGACATGGTAGTCCAGAAGTACATCTTTCAAGATCCCTAGTCGTGGGTGTATCGAGACGGGGCATCGATATACCAGAGTAGACTAGCGTATACCTTCTCGACCCATACAGATAGGCGATGGATGATCCCATATCCATTGGTGTTTGACATCAGAGAGGATATACGGGTGCTCAGTGTAGACTGGGTACACTGGACGGACTCGCCGAGAACTCCCAGATGGTATTATACCTTACGTCAGATGGCAGTTCTCTGGTGACACTGGTACAGAGTAGTCTGTTGACCCGAGATCGTCATAGAGTCTTGTGTGGTTCCCACTGTGCTTTGATTTCCACCTTACCACGTCCAAGAGGGCGTGCAAAACGGTGGTTTTTGGGTACAGTCCCGAGTCACATGGAGGCAATGAGCGATAGGAGGGGATTCGTCTCCCGGTACAGGGGGTTGATATTGCGCTGTGTTCGATTGGCTATAACCGGAAATCCCTGGCCAGGGTTGCTGAGATTTACTGGTAAGTGTTACCAGTAGTTTCTCGAACTGTTATAGACCTCATATCGACACGACTTATCGAGCTGTTGGGGTCTGACGTTTACCACCCCTAGGCGAGATATGCGACATATCAGACGACGAGACCAGACTGTACGGTAGGTGTTACTGGTTGGATTCACAGGAGTGTGAGCGGGCTTGCTCGTCGATCTTCTGATCGCTCAATACCCGGGTGGCCATTACGTTTAGCAGACCGCTTGCGGCTTGTGCGTGTTTGATATGATCATCATCTGCTGCCGGCGTATTGACGAGTCTTTAGAGTCCTACATAGAGGTTTCCTGGCTCAAGCGAAACGAAATAGGAGCGCATATGAGATATGTGCGGGACCGAGAATAATGCGTGTATGTGATACCGTATTTTATTCTCGCAATAAAAGTATCGATTGGTTGTATGCAATATAACCTAGTTATCGAATCGAGGATTGATTCGATAAGCCGATTCATTGGATATTAGTCGGTCATATGCGATATGACCGGATCGTTAAATCAAGTGTTGATTTAATGATTTAATGTATAATTATATATTTGATATATTACTTTGCATTAACTAGTATTGGTTCACTTTAAATGGATTTTCTCACTTGATGTGCACATTGTATATGTGATATATTTTTGTGCACTTGTTTGTATCATGTTTGATGATACATACTCACTTGGATTTGTGTAAAGACTTAAACCATGTTTAGTGAATGATTAGTGTTTCATTTCACTTAATTATTTATCTTTTCATTATTAGTTAAAAGTGAAAAGAAAAACAAAATGGTTGCTTTCAAACTTGAAGCTTGTTGAAGCTTCATGAAGCTTTGACTAAGTGACCACTTTGTCTTCTTCTACAAACCCTAACCATTCATCTAAACTCTAGTTAACTCTCTACACTTGACCAAGGTTAGGATATGATAAGTATTCATTTTATTATTCTTTTTGGATAATACTTATTCTATTCTTATCATAATTATCTTCTTCTTCTTCTTCTTCAAAGAAGAAAACCTTGCTTCCATCAATGGTGATTTGATGAAAAGAGTGAGAAATCCAATTCTAAAGTGAACCCACTTCCTATTTCTTCATCCTCTACCTCTTGCCAAGTAGTATAGGGTGTTTTCTTCACAAGTTTCATGACTTGGTGAAGTGGGAGCTTGATCTTGGGATGCCTCGACGTAGATCATCTTCGGCATCGTAGTCAATGACCTAGCCCGCCCATTTCTCCGATGAAGCCGACGCTAGAGCCCGGGATTTGATTTGGACAGCAAGGAGACATCATCATGGAGCTATGGAGGTGGAGAACCCGATCTACAAAGGTTGTATTTCCGTTCTTTTAGTTAAGTTGTTAACTAGTTTCTTTTTTCGCCTAAACTCTAGTCAACGATTCGTATTAGGGTTTCCCGGCACTTGTAAAATGTGAAATTGGCATGGTTGATGCCTTGTGAGACCTCATTAGTATGCCTAGGAACCCTACAGTGGTATCAGAGCCTAGCTAGAGCCTTAGGCGATGCGTAGACGAAGTTTGAAACCCGAACGAACCCGAAACCCTAAAATTTCACGCTCTCTGGACTTTTTTCAAAAACTAGGTTTTTTCCAGATTAAAAATGCTTTAAAAATTCAGCAGGGAATTATAAGAATTACGGTGCAAAATTTGACCAATGATACCTCAAACATGCGGCGGAACCGCGGCAGAAGCCTAGCTTCTGCGGCGGTTCCCCGGCTCTCTGCTGACGTCATCCTTCCATATTTGCACAGTAATTCCTCTTTCACAGTGCTGAGTTTTATGGGAATTTTTAATATTTATTCAAGAGTTGAATTTTCTGGGGTTGTTTTGGGGATTCGATGATTCGATCGGATTGTCAAACTTTGTCTATGTGTTTTCCGGATAATTTTAGAATATGTTAAAAAGTTCGACCGGATATAAACACCCACCTTTTCCCCTGTCGGGAAATTTCCAAGTGTTGGATCTTCTCCGCATGTTAGACACTCTTTCAAATCTGAATTCTCATTCCGGTACAACACGCAATTTTTAGGACATGCTTGAATCTTCTCACACTTCAGACCCAAATCAGACATCATCTTTTAGGCTCCGTACCAGCTGTCGGGCACGTTATTTTCCGGGGGCATAGAATCTTTCAAGAACGAAAGAAGCATTATGAATGACTTGTTGCTCCTTCCATTTAGGCACTTAATCTGGAAAAGTTGGACAAACCATGAGAGGGTAGAATACTTTGCATTCTCATAAATTGATTTTCTAGCATCATTCATGAAATTTTCATATTTATCCACACGCGGTCCTTGACCGGAAGGAATGTCATCTTCGGTACAAATAGATTCACCTAGGGCTGCCTCTACCATATCCTCCCTTTTTTCTCCTGGAAAGAAATTATCGTCTTCTTCTTCTGCCGCATTACCGTCTTCTCTTTCTTCTTCTTCCGCATTACTGTCTTCTTCTTCTTCCCAGTGATATAGCCAAGTTGTATAAAGTCTAGTAAAACCATGTTTAACTATATGAAGCTCTGCAAATTCTACCTTCTACCAGTACTTATTTCCACATCTATCGCACGGGCATAGAATCTTCTCTAACACGATCTTATTATGTGCGCGTGCAAATTCAATAAAAGCAGCAACTCCTGTGATAAACTTAGGTTGCATACGTTGTTGCCAATCCACATACATCCAGTCCTTAACTCTGATGTACTCATGGGCCATGTTAGACTGTATAACATATAAATTATAGGTTATGATGATTATATGAGAAATCTAAGAACGGGATGGTTACTGACAAAGGAGAAAATCCGTGTATATGCTTTGTGTGTGCGTTTGTCGTTGAAAAGAATAAATTATCGATAATCAAAGTTAGATTTGAGGATACCCATGTATGAGTTGTATTCTATATATGTGTGTTTCAATTTATGATTTCGCTTAAGTGTAGGGTTGTTAGTGTGTATGTGATGCGTGTGCGTTTGTTGTGTATTCGTGTCGTATGTGTGTGTTTCTACTGTCGGCGGTAAGGCTTCTATCCCATTAAGAATGTATAGAGCAGACACCCATTCACTTGTGCTTTCAACCGTTTCGAGTAAATTTCGGCAGCACCTCCCCGCTGTTTTCCGAGTACACTGCAATAGAATAGACAATCATTTCAAAGATGTGAAACAACGTTGAAATGAACATCTAATCTATCTTTGTACACGGAGAACCAGCAGAAAAGTACGGACGAAATAACTCGGAATGGATGAAAACACAAGTGAATGCAGGTGTTTTCTTTATACATTCCTCACTTGTCCATACTGGACAAATCTATCGGTTATCAAACGATTGAATCTTCTCGTCACATAGACTATACGACGGTTGTTAGTACCGAACTATACCATCCGATATTTAACAACCTTCGTATAGTTCTATGTCACGACGAACATCGAACTTATGTTAACCGATAGACGGGGGGTAAGTGGCGCTTTGATTTTCATATATCAGTATCGATGGAAATATGAAAGTTTCATATTATCATCGAGTATCATATATTGGTTTTAACTTGAAATTTTAACTTGAATAGGTTTTACGTTTACGTTTCTTTATTAAGGGTTCGAAGTTTTTAGTTTAGGCTAAATTTTTCTTGCGTTTATGGTAAAATAGTACGCATACGTTATCATCGAGTATCCTACTGAATGAACTAGTACGCCCTAAAACCCTAACCTTTAATAACTCAAATTAACCTAATTAACCACAATTAAACATAATCGTTACCCTAACACAAATTATCCCTAATTAACCAAATTTACCCTAATTAACCCTAATCAACATCCTAAACCTTTCAAATTATCACTAATTAACCCAAATTAACCCTAGTCTCTAATTAACCCAAATTAACACTAGCCACCCTAAACCTGAACCAAACCATAACCCTAACCCTAACCATATAATGAAGGCCTAACCCTAACCCTAGCCTATGTCTTACCCTAACCCTAACCCTAACCGCAACTAACTAACCCTAACACTAACTGACCCGAACCCTAACCCTAACTGACCCGAAGCCTAATTAACCCTAACCCTAACCCTAACACTAACTGACCCGAACCCTAAACACTAAACTGAACCCTAACACTAACCTTAACTCTCAACCTAATCAACAAAAACAGAAACAAATGAATAATTAGAAGTAAAAATAAGAAATTTACTAACCTGTAGCGAATACGAGGCGATGGCGACGAGGCGCAATCGGTGACGAGGCGCGGACGGTGGTGAAGAGGAAGTCGATGGTGATGTCGGGGACGAAGAGGCGCACGCAGGAGGGCGGTGGCGACGAGGCGCGGGAGGTGGCGATGAGAGGCCCGCACGGGAGAGAGATGAGGGTAATTATTTTTGGAACGACGACTTTTCTGTGCATTATTTTTTATTAATAACCCTTTTATCTGCCCCTACGGATTAAAGCATAGGTCCTTCTTTTGCGGCTCCGTAGGGCCAAATAACAAATTATGTTTTCTGTGCTTTATTTTTTATTAATAATCCATATATATGCCCCTACGGATTAAACCGTAGGTCCTTCTTTTGCGGCTCTGTAGGGCCAAATAACAAATTACGTTTTAATATTTTTAAATTAATTCATATAGTACCGTAGGGACAACTAAAGGGACCTACGGATTAATCCGTAGGGGAAACATTTTATTGCCCCTACAGATAACGTTATCCGTAGGGGCAACCCCTTATTGTAGCAGTGTCTACCTCTTACCTTCTGCACACCGTTCCTGCGCTAACTGGTTTTCCTCTTTTCCTACCATTCGGCACTAGCCTAAAGTTTGGAAGAAGACTATCCAATAAGCGTAACAGGTGTACTCTCCTAATCAAGGAGCTCTAGCAACTTGAGAGAAGGTAAAGGGAAGAGACGACCTAATAATCCTATTCAATTTCTTCAGAACTTGTAGCCATCCTCGACTGAAATAACTTCTTCGAGTTCGTATGTAAATATATGATGGTCGTTCCAAGGAATGTGGATCATCATAGTGATACGACGTATTCTGAAGAAATTCAAAAAGTAAAGTAGGAGTGGAAGGAATATATACGACTTTGTCGCTAATCAAGACAAGCCAAAGCCAAAGGGTGTAAGAAGGTTCGGTTAAATTGGTTCATGAGTTTTTAAGGTAATTCATGGTTTGCTGTACAAGAGAGAGAAAAAAAACACTCAGCATGCACTCTATCAAGATCAGATTGGTTATCACTTTAGCTAATTAGGATGGCTCACACTGTTTCTTCGAATTCTCCTTCAAAACCTAAAAGGAGAACTAGTCGGGATCATTTAAGTGAAAAATCTCCAGAGGAGTAATACCTACTCACAACTATCATCATGTGATAACCTGATGGAATCCACTCAAGTCACCACACTTCAGAAGGTATGCGCATGCCAAGCAAGTTTCCCGTATGTTTGAAACTCTCGATATGGTTTTTTCCCCAAGTAGCTTATGACCTTGACGGATGCCAACAAATCAAAAGTTGCAAGTCAAGTTCTACCCATCATTGTCCTAATTAATTTAGACCCACCCGTACTCGCCCTTGACGGATGAAAACAAGGTAGTACGATCATCCTAGATTAATGCATCTCTATGCTGCAGAAAAGTAACACATAGCTACTACACAATATGCCTTGTCGGAAGTCAACAAACATAGCACGAATACTATGTAAGTCGATGTCGTGCACCCCGAGGGTTCACGGGGAGGCAGAATTTTCAAAAAACGATTTTAACATGCTTCGCAACACCGACTAAACTCCGGGATCTTTACGGAACCTTAACTAGCTAAACTAACTATTAGGTTTAACTACGATGATAATTGGTTATACCTCCGTGACCAAGTCCTTCGGGTCTTCTTTTCATCCTCTCCTTAGCTCCTCAAAGAATGGATGAAGGTTGCATTGT
This sequence comes from Agapanthus africanus, assembly GCA_030015575.1. NCBI lineage: Eukaryota > Viridiplantae > Streptophyta > Magnoliopsida > Asparagales > Amaryllidaceae > Agapanthus > Agapanthus africanus. The sequence goes on from CM057342.1 coordinate 631,959,521, forward strand.
CGACCTTCTCGCTTCAAAGATGATCCACCCGAGAGTATGTTCTTCTAGCTCCTACCTCTAAACCGAGGTAACTAAGGTACTTAGTTCGCTAATCAAAATATCCTAGGTGATGTAGAATAGCTAATGGATTGTTTTATCTCTTGAGATCCTTTGTTTCATAACACATGTGAGGGTAAGGATCTCACTTGAGGATGAAGGGAAAACTTAGAGAGAGAAAGCCAAATGAGAAAATGAGCTAAGGTTAGATGAGTGAAGAATGGATTAAGACCTTTTTACTCATTGAAGCATGGAATAAATCACAATATAAAATACCACCCATGGTTCAATAGTAATGCAAAACTAATAAACAAATACCTAATCCATTCCTCACACCATGCCATAAATATCTCAACAATTCCACCACATTAATCCGTTTATGAAAATAGATAAATCAATAATGAGGTGTCCCCTTCTAGAAGCGTGTCTATCCAAATTACAAGAATGCCCTCACCGTATATAGATACACGTATTCGTATTCCAAAAAATACGAATGCAATGAGATGATAACAATCCAATAATACAATACTAGGATCCGACTTAAACCAAAGCTCACTAGTATTATCCGCCCGAACATCATCCGTGCATAAGTACACGTATGTGATCGAACCCTACCGTAAAACCATACAGCCACTACATCGTTTCACCCAAAGCAGGGAAACTTTCTGTGTGGGAATCTAAAGACTCGACAGTACACTGGCAGTAGGTTTAACCATAAGCATGTCAGCAGTACTAGCTGTACGGAACGGCTACCCAGGTATCTATCGATAAGAGGGTCGATGAGAAAACTCATCTGAACTCCTACTGAGCCTGTCTGTCACAATCTCCATACAGTCCGGTCTGTTCATCTAAGATACTCACATATCGAACCTAAGGAAATAGTAAACGTCAGACCCCTAATAGCGCAATAAGTCGTGCCGGGACAGAGTCCAAAACATCCTGAGAAACTACTGGAGTACCTAACAGTAAATCTCCCTTTCCCTTGCCAGGGACTTTGTGTAATGGCTTCCCAAACATAGCGCGATATCAACCCCTAATACCGGGTGAGACGAATCCTATCTAACCGCTACTGCCTCTAAGTGCTTCAGGACTGCACCCAACTACTACCTGTTTGCATGACTCTTTTGAGCCGTGGTAGGGTAGTAATCAAAGTACAGTGGGAACACACTCGAGGCGAAGTGCGATGTCAAGTCAATGTACTAAGCTATACTCATGTCACCAGGGAACTTCTTCCTGACGATAGGTATAATACCAATGAGCAGTTCCCGAGGAGTCCTGTCCAGTGTAACTCATAACCTAATGATCACCTGCATGCTATCTCCAGTACGACGTACTAATGGCTGTGGGACAGACCATCTCCCATGCTGGGATGAGAAGCATATACACTAGTATACTTTGGAGTATCGATGCCCCGTCTCGATAATCCAACGAATAGGGACCTGTATAAGGATGTGCTTATACACTACCCAGCCCCATTAGTGTGGCAACCATCACAATGCTGGTAGTCAAGAAAAGATCCTAAGGGCTCTACCAATATGTATAAGCGATATGCTAAAAGGAACACATGGACATATTGAGGTAGAATCAAACCAAGTAGCATACTTCCATTTTGAGCAAGACTGTTATTATAACTATGAATATCCCAAGCTTCCAATATGTAATATACAATCCAGTATGATACAATAATAGCCTCTTGGGCATATCTCACTAACAATCTCCCACTTGCACTAAAGCCATATATTGGCATATTGCAGACCTGTCATCTCTCGATCAGCCCCTCGAACCGCGTCTGAGGGATGGCCTTTGTGAGTGGATCTGCAGTGTTGTTCTCCGTATCTACTCTCCGCACCTCGATATCCCGGCGATCAACGATCTCCCTGATCAGGTGGTACCACCTTAAGATGTTTCTGGACTTCTGATAGGAACTTGGTTCCTCCCACTTTCTATGAAACCCTCCGGCTGATCCATATAGACACACTTTTCTAAATTTCCATTTAGAAAAGCGGTCTTTACATCCATCTGCCAAATCTTATAATCGTGGAAGGCAGCAAAGGCAAGAATGATCCGAATGGATTTGAGCATAGCCACTGAAGAAAAGGTTTCATCATAGTCCAAACCAGGTCTTTGACGAAAACCTTTTGCAACAAGTCTAGCCTTATAGGTTTTGACATGTCCATCTACACCAATCTTCTTTCTGAAGATCCATTTACAGCCTATGGGTTTTACCCCTTCCGTAGCAATGTCCAAAGTCCATACTTTGTTGGTGTATAAGGACTCCATTTCGGTTCGCATTGCATCCGGCCATTTTACCGAGTCTCTGCTCAGAATGGCTTGCTGGAAGCTAGTTGGCTCATCATCGTCGATGATGCAATCCTCTATATCCCCGTCTATGAGAAAACCATAGTATCTCTCGGGCGGATGAGACTACCTACTAGTACTAGTCCTGCGGAGTGGCACGGGGATGTCCGGTTCTTTCGAAACTTCTGGTTCTACCATACTTTCAGTATTAGCTTGTAGTTCTAGAATTTCTTCCATTCTATTGTGCTCCCACTTATCTCTTTTTCTAAAAACTGAGTTTCCAGAAAATGGGAATGCTGAGAAATAAAGACCTTTTGTTCTTCTGCGTAATAGAAAAGATACCCCCTGGAGTTCTTTGGGTATCCCACAAACTTACACAATATTGAGCGTGCCTCGAGCTTTTCCGCATGCTACTTTTTTACAAAATATGGAAATCCCCTATCTTCAAATACTGAAGAGAGGGTTTCTTACCTTTCCACATCTGATATGGTGTGGTAGGAACAGTCTTGGTAGGAAACTTGTTCAAAAGATTTGCAATTGTTCTAGTGCATAGCCCCAGAAGGATCGCGGCAACTCAACGTTACTCATCATGGAACGTACCATATCCAATAATGTTCTGTTCCTCTTTTTTGATACACCGTTGTGTTGAGGTGTGTATGTAGGAGTAAGCTGAGAGAGAATTCCATTATCTTTTAAGTAATCCAGGATCTCGACACTTAAGTATTCACCACCTCGATCAGATCTAAGTGTCTTGATACTTTTGCTGGTTTGTTTTTCCACTTCATTCTTATATTCCCGGGATTTCTCAAAGGTCTCGGATTTATGTTTCATTAAGAATACATGTCCATACCTTAAGAAATCATCCGTAAAAGTAATAAAATAGGAATAACCACTTCTTGCATGTGTAGAAATTGGACCACACACGTCGCTGTGTATGAGTCCCCAGAGCTCGCTCGCTATTTCTCCGTGTCCAGTGAACGGAGTCTTTGTCATCTTTCCTTTGAGACATGACTGACAAGTTGTGTAGGACTGATATTCGAACGGATCCAAATATCCCTCTTTATGTAATTTCATCAATCGTGTTTCATTGATGTGATCCAGTTTACAATGCCATAAGAAAGCCTGATTTAATTCTGAAGACTTTCTTTTAAGTGTGTTCTGGACGTTGAAAACCTGAGATTGATCTAATACGTATATACCGTTATCTAGTGTACCTGATGTAACGTTTTGAAAATTGTTTAAGTGAAATTTTGAATAATCGGTAAAATAACTGGCGTTTTCCGTAAAACCAAGATATAATTATCTTTCAACATAAAATTAAATATACCCATTCTAGCAATGTAATTGCTAGTATTTGGTATTTAATTGGTCACTTGTAAATTTCTAGTTTACTAAAATATTTTCCGTAATTAATTATTTGAAGCCTTCACTAATACATTTAATTAGTGATTTTTACAAATTAGAATGGGTTAATACAAGTTTTGTGCATCAATATGACACATTAAACCAAAATGTAACATGTTGTTTTTGAAGTGAATAGAAGTTGTGAAAATGGATTTAGAAAATATAAAAGAAAAATGATTAAGTTGTGAAATAAATTAATTACAAATTGAGGTATAGTGTTTATCTTTTTGAGATGTTTCTACACACTCACCCACACCCACCACACACTCTCTCTCTCTCTCTTTCCTCTTTTCTGGCCAAACCAGCACCAAAAAAAATGCCCAAATTTTCCCACTTCAAGTTTAAAGGAAATGACATTAAAAAGGAAAAAAAATAAACAATGAAGGTATGGGGTGATTGTGTGTGAGGTATGGGTTTCTTTACTTGATATTTTTTTTCCTCATCTCACACATTTTCCTCTCCCCTCTTGAACTGGGCCGAGCCCCATCCCCATTCCAGCAGCTCCCCCTCACAAATCCCCATCTCATTTCATATCAAAACTCTTGCAAAATTCATCTAAAATCAAGAAAAATTCCCACAAACTCCAAATCCATTCCTTACCCATTATTCCTTGGCTATTCAAGCATGAATCTTGGAGCATGGAAGCAAGTTTGGGAGGCTAAGTTGCAAGCTGGATCCATTGTTTGTTAGGTATAAAATCTTAACCCTATGGTCAAGTGTTGTTTAATTATTCAAAATTAAGTTATTTTGATGTTTAAATGTGGTTTTAGATTCAAGATTGGGAATTCAAGAGAGGGGTTTGAATGCAAATTAGGGTTTTTATCATGTAATTATGGTTACAAAGTGTAGATTTTCATCTTAAGAAATGAAAAATCTAAACTAGTTGTTAGTTTGCAAATTGATACATTTAAATTGCCTAAATCATATATTTATGCAAACTAGGTTTTTAGATATTATGAAAATAATTGAGATTAAAATCTAGTTAGGGTTTGTGTGATCTAATTATGATATTTAGTGAGCATTGTGGCCACTAGAATTGTTAAAACATCATTTTTGTACTAAAACGGTTAAAAGATGCTTATCAGGTTTTTTGGGTGAAATCGATTTTATTTAAGTTTGAGGTTTTGATGATATAAACCCTATTTCATACATATTTAGCGTGTTGTGAATGCGCGATTAGTGCGATTGAATTTTTGGTTTGGAGTTTGCCACGTATTGCGACCCTAGTAGTGGTTTGTGGCGTTGTCGTGGCATGTTTGTGCACCAAGTGCGTGCGTGTCTAGTTAGTGCACGTGGTTGACTTGTGTTGGATGTGTCCGCGACTTATTATATATAGTTATTCTCTTTTTGCTTGTTCGCGATTCTAGGATCGGATGCAGAGTCGTCGGATGTGGCGCGGAAATGACAGAGCTGAAATCAGATCAGATTAGTTGAGGCGTCCAGGTGAGTAAATGTATATCTACGGGGGAAGTCGGGTGGATAGCGTATAGCACCCCCGCAGTTTCGTAGTGTAGTATATGAATACGTTATATATATATAATTATGTGTATTGTGAGACTAAGTGATTATCAAGATAGGCTTTAGGTGTTCACGGGTTAGTTTTAGTGTATTTGTAAGATAGTGCTTATAATGTAATTTCTTAGTCGCGAAACCCTAGGATAAAGGTACACACACGCACACATACACACACATGATATGTTTTTGGTGTATATGACATATGTATATATATATATATGTGTGTGTGTGTGTGTGTGTGTGGACGTGTTGATATATATATATATACGTATACACGGGTGATGAGGATAGTATATGATACATGGAGGAGAGTCGATATGATCGGGCATGATGCCGTGATATCGGTTATGTGATTTGGGTCGTGTTATGAGACATGACATGATATTATAGCGGATCGATGGGCGATGTGTTTTACTCACACGCGGACATATGTTGGATGGTATCGGAATGTACTAGACTTTAGATCAGTGCCCCTAATTCAGGATATGATGATAATGAAACCAGATATATAATGAGTTATATGTGATATTTGACCCATACCCCGATTTGGGATGCCGTACGATGGTTTTTACCGTACGAAGTATAGTTATGAAGATTGATCCGCACTCTTGACTCGAGAATGTCGTATTATATATTTTATCGTACGTGACGCTATTGAGGCGGGATCACCGAATACTAGATATATCGAGTCGGACTTAGGTGGTTTTTCTTACCATTTGATTAGTATCTTAGCTTTGTCCTTGATTGTTGTATAAACGCGATTCATTTTTATGATATGCGTTCTACTCAATTCTCTACTTACCGCAATCAAGAAGGTATCGCTTTGCAGCTTGCCTGTTGAGCACGGTTCGGTCCACAGGGAGATGGTAGTATGTCCGTTCGTGTTTTAGACGAGTCAATGAAAGAATGTATATATGTGTTCAATTCTATCCTAAGTGTTTGTATGTATTTTCAAGTAAGCTTCTCAAGGTTAAGGTTGGTTAGTAGAGTTAGGATTAGTCTTGTACTTGTCTTTTGCGATTATTAAAACGATGTTGGGATAATCGAATGTAACTGGGATTAGGAAGACATAGGTATGGGATTTGTGAGTTTAAGCAAGTGTTCCAACGCTAAATCCATTTCTAGTTCCCCTTGTCCGTCCGCTAAATGCGCTTATTTCCAACTCTATGCCAAACACCCGCAACCATGCACCCAATTATGTCACAACTACATGGCAGGTTGTAGTGTGCTTAAAGGACTTCTCGACTTAGGTCGCGGCTATATGTCACCTATGGCGTGCTTAAGTGAGGGGGTTGTGTTTGTTTGGTCCAGGTTCGTTTCAGGATGTTTGGCGAAGAGAAGAAGAAGGGATTTTTCCATCCCTCATACTAACCTTCCTTAGCCCCTAACAAGTATGGAAATTATTCACACATGAAAATGAAAAGAAAACAAAGCAAGAGAGAAGCAAAGAAAAAAAAGGAAAAATACGGTTTTACAAGCTAACTACTTGGGTCCTCACCTAAGCAAGGAATTCAGTCGAGTATCCTGACTTGAAAATAATACGGATAAGAAGGGAAGGAAAATAAAACAAGTAAAGAAATATCAACAACTACTTAACAACAAGAAAAAAAATTACACTTAGGAATTAAAATTACAATACAAGAATGAAAAGATATAAGTTAAATAAAAACCCTCATCTTCATTGCTTTTCCACTCAAGAGTCTCACTACACTTTAATGGAGAATAGATGAAGAGGAAGAAGAAGATAAAAACTAACCTACACTAAAATCTAACTAAAAAGAAGCATCCTTTACTTGGCACAAAACTGGGCTATTTATAGGCAGAGAGCTGAAACCCAAGGGCTAAATTCTGAGCCCAAATACAATGACCAAAATAACCCCAAAGTTCGGTCAGATGATGACACAAAACCACGGCGTAACCTTCGCGAAAACCCACATTTGGCGGCGATTCCGCCGCGGTTTTGGGGAATTAGATCCTCGTATTTTCTGGGATTCCTTATGTTGCTATGTTATGTTGTTCTACATGTCCCAAATTGCAAATTTCATCCAAATTTTCTTCAGATCTGCAACAGTCCAAAATAGCTTCACTTTCAATTCATTTGACCTTATCTCTCTCGAGTTCCGCGCTCCCATTGAATCTTATGCTGCCCCTCTCGTGCTTTGTGCTTGTCCGAGAAACGAATGACCACTGATCTTTGTCTTGTCTCTTGAACTGGTAAGCGGCACTGCACGGATACGGATGACCGGAACCCGGCTTTTTTCTGTCGGTAACAGATGTTCTGGATTTTGGCATAACTGTGGAGATTTTGTATGATTTGCATTATTTTGGACTAGGAACCTGTAACCTATAAATATATAGCGAACACGGATCAAAACCACCTACCTATAAACAAACGAGCAGAAGAATAGGTGGTATTAAATGCAATATTTTGGTATGAACAAATACCCCCAAACTTAACATTTGCTCGTCCCGAGCAAAACCAATTATTTGAAAAAAGTCCTAACCTCACTTTCGCACGGAATGCGATTTCACTGAGCTCGTGCAACAAGCCGTTAAACCTCTAGGTGTGCTTAGTAGGAGGAGTGCTGTCTCCTGAGGGTTTTCAGTGGATACTACTCACAAAATCCCGCCAAGCTAGTTTCATAACTTAACGTCGATTCTACTCCTACGGTTTAGCATGTAAGTTAAAAATTCTATCATCCTAAATTAGAAATATCCAACCCTTATGTTTCACACCTCGTATTTATTCAACCCCAGATCCTATACGTTTTACAGTTTAGAAAGATCTCGGTTTCTTTTGAGTTTTCCTTCTAAAGCGCAGTCTCCAATCTGGAATTTTTATCATCTTTACGGAAAACATAACTCTTATTCTTTATTCCTATCTTTCCTCCAAACATCAATCGTATACCCCTACATTTGTGTAATTTTTCACCCCTACACTCAAGAATTCAATTCAAGCTATAGTACCCTTGCCTTAAAACCTAATACTACTTCTTTTTGTTAATAATGGACGGATTTGCTCACACAAATTTCATGCGACTATTAATGCTTCTTGAGGCACTAACAGCCGATTACTGAATGTGTGAGCTTAAAGCATAAATAGCAGTTTCCAGGTCTTGACTTTATTTATTTTTTTTCTTTATATTTTTTCAAGACCGGATATATTTTTCAATGATACTCTTTTGGTGGTTAGCTTTAAATACCGTTTTTTCTTCCATACTAGGCTTTCAGGCAAAAGTATTTCTAGGTATCCTCTACTATCCCAAGTTTCAAGGTGCGTGTAAATGCGATTTGTAGGGTATATACTTTCTGAATTTGGACTTAAAAATAGGAACTATTTTTCAGACTTATTTTTCAATAAAGCTTTCAATACTTTCCCTTCATCAGGTCTTAACTAAAGAACTGAACTTAAGATTACCTACCTCTAAAAAAACTGTAAGGACGTATAATTACCAAGGTTAAACAGAATGAGAGTTATTTTTAGGGTTTTCAATTCCTAAGCCTAGGGTTTAGTTATTTCTAACGTATCCACTAAACTTTCGGAATAAAAATCTAATTTACCCTATTAGCTATCTTGATGACAAAGTATTTATATTTTTGTAAAAATTTTCGATTTTTAAATAAGTATGCCAATGCAAAATATACACATGAATGCAAAGGTATAAATCTTACCGAGCACACCACCAAACTTAAACTTGACAGTGCTCTCACTGTCAGGCTATACCAAGAGGGTCAAAATTGTCGGCGCACTCCTATTTTTTTTTGTTTTTTTCTTTTTATATACAAAACAAAAAGCAAACCAAAAATATATATACACAAAAGGTCCCCCCTAAACTTAAGTGAAATAGTGTTTCCACTGTTTAAGCGTTAATATTCAGAGTTAGGGGGAGAGAACAATATTAATCTATACAAGGCCTTACACAGGCCAAAAGTTAGCACCAATCATTCAAAAAATTTATCGCTATAATGTGCAGGTTGCTGAAAGAATGTGGAGAGGAAAGAAATGGAGAATACGCGTGACCGTATTGGGATAGAAGCGGGATACGGTCTCGGTGGAGGAGAAGAATGGCGGAAGGGAGAAAGAAGTGGAATACGAACTTGAGGGTGGAAATGTAGTGAATAAATTAGTATAATTTGTATTGACCGATGTGAAAAAAGCGATTGTACTAATCTATCAACCCGTCGAGAAATGGGGTCAAACTTCTCAAGATTCGTAAGGAAACATGGGTAGACCGAACTTGGTAAACCAGACATAAGAAATGAAAGTGATACAGTGTCTTGCAAAGTAGGAATGACGGAACGAATGGAAGGGAGTGATCGAGGAAGGTTATCAGTTAAATGTTCAGGAGGGTTTACACAGTCAGTGAAAGGGACAGGATGAATTGGAAAATCCGACTCATCTAGTAAAACTGGTTCATCCTCAAAACTATACTCAAAATTCTCCTCAAAATTCAGCTTATCCATACCTTTATCATCAATATCTAGACACATATGAAGTTCGGAAAAAACAGCTAATGACTCGGGATGATGTCTACACGAAAGTGAAAAGACATGATGAATTGGAGAGAAAAACTCATCCAAAGCTGCGGGTTTATCATCCAAAATATTCCCAGCGTCAATATCCTCAATAAAGTGAAAATTGATTTTCTCAGACACCTTATCAAAAGCATGGATTTCAATCAATTCAGGTTCTAGAGTGGAGGTGTAGAGGTCAAAAGGGTTCGGATTGGTTTCACATGACAGGGTCCCTTCATAATCGGGTAAATCAAACACTACAAAGTCGCACAACTCATTAAATATTCTATCTTCAATTGGTAAATCATTTGGGATACTTGATAGACATTCAAAACCGGAGTTGTGGGATTCAATTTGCAATGGGTAGGTTTGATTTGGAAGGGTGTACCACTCACTCTCACGACTCGAATCCTCAATCTGTCCAATCGCCTCATCATACATTGAAAAATTTGAAGCTAGTTGGAAACTAGCTGCCAATTTGTTAGGTTGTATGCGGGCAGTCATGGACGCATTCAAATCCATCATCTGTTTGTACGACGCTACCCGAAAGTCTTCTAATGACTGTTCCAGACTAGACATGGTTTGTGAAGGGGTTTCAGTAAAAGATTCAAACTCGTTTGGATACTGCAAACTCCCAAAAGGCTGTTCAGAAGCAATGTCCAGGGAAGGTGCAAAAGTCGAGTAGGATTGATAGGAATCGAATTGTTGGACGGGGTTAAGATCAACGTTATGATAAAAAGGTGAATGGAATTGTTGATCCAAAGAATTGGAAGTGGAGAAAGGAGTGAAATATCAGCTACGGGATTGTTCAATACGTTCAGCAATAGACATGGGTTTCGGAGTTACAACAGGACTCTCAAAAGGGGTAACAACGTTAGAAGGTCGGGAAGGTTGAAATGGTTGATACAAGGTGGATTGCGAAGTCCAATTGTTTGTCCTAGATGCGTCTATCAGATCCTTCAAAGAATGTTTGGGCATGGAGGGATCGTTCAAATTTCTGCCAAAGCAAGAACCGTAAGAAGAAATGTCTGGTTGTGGGTACCAGTTCCGCAAGAGTTGGTCGTTTTAGGGTACCCATGTTATGAAAAGTGGGGAGGGTGGAAGTGGAAAATTTTTATAAATTGTTTTGAATTTTTTATATTATTAATTTTTTTAGCAGTTTTCGAAATTGTTTGATTGAAAGAATACGGAATTATGGGACTAAACTTTACATAAGAACAATCACAATCACAATATGCACAAATAATCACCAAGAGCTAAGGTCTTCAAAGTCCAACTAGACCGCTCATAGACTTCCAAGCGATAAGTTGCAGGATAATCCTCGAATCTCCTCTTCACTGCCAATTGTGGCCAGGTAAGCACAAGTAAGGTAAGGAGGGTTCCGCTCACGAATCAACGTGAGACGGGCCTTTTAAAATTACCTCCTCACTTGTTTAGCCTAGGCACCACAAAATCAAGTTTAGATAAACGACTGATTCCACGCAACCTTCACTTGTCCTAAATGAGCGCGAAAAGTCCTTATAGGTTTGGTCTAGATATTTTTTTATTAACTCAAGGTGATGCGTATGCTTTTTGTGATTTGTGGGGTTTTAGGAAGGGTGATGGAAATCCCTACCCAATCTTAATTGGTGTTCAAGCCCCTTAATGTCCGTATTATTATATGCAAAGCGTATAAACAAACAAAATCTAAAACAAATATATATATATATATATAATTTTTTTATTGCCGGCGGCGCACTCTGTGCAAAGAAATCTACATAAAATACAGTTTAGTGGAATTCACATAAAATATTAGAAGGAAAAGAAGTGGTGGAAAAAAATTGAGGCCAAGAAACCATAATATTACCACGGAACCGCCGCACAATCCAAGCTTTGACCGCGGTTCCACGGTCAAAATGTTGAATTGGCGCCTGAAACATAGGTCCCTGCACTCCTCTTTCTCTGTACGACAGAATAAAAACCTCTATCTCTTTATTTGAATACTGTAGTTGCTCCATATAGCCTCTACACTTGCACAATAAAAATATTAAAAAATAACAAAAAGTTTTTTTATATTTATTTTATTATATATATAGAAAAAAAAAATTAACCCGAAAAACAAGAAAGAAATACGTTACCGTCTCCCCGGCAACGGCGCCATTTTGATTGTTGTATAAACGCGATACATTTTTGTGATATGCGTTTTACTCAGTTCTCTACTTACTGCAATTAAGACGATATCGCTTTGCAGCTAGCCGGTTGAGCACGGGTCGGTCCATAGGGAGATGGTAGTATGTCCGTTCGTGTTTTAGACAAGTCAATGAAGGAATGTATATATGTGTTCAATTCTATCCTAAGTGTTTGTATGTATTTTCAAGTAAGCTTGTTAAGGTTAAGGTTGATTAGTAGACTTAGGATTAGTCTTCTACTTTTCTTTTGTCATTCTTAAAACGATGTTGGGATAATCGAAAGTAGCGGGGATTAGGAGGACATAGGAATGAGATTTGCGAGTTTAAGAAAGCTTTCCAATGCTAAATCCATTCCTAATGCCCCTTGTCCGTCCGCTAAATGCGCTTATTTCCAACCATATGCCAAACACCCGCAACCATGCATCCAATTAAGTCACAACTACATATCACAATGTAGTGTGCTTAAAGGACTTCTTGACTTAGGTCGCGGCTATATGTCACCTATGGCGCGCCTAAGTGAGGGGGTTGTGTTTGTTTGGTCTAGGTTTGTTTTAGGATTTTTGGCGAAGAGAAGCACAAGAGATTTTTCCGTCCCACATACTAACCTTCCTTAGCCCCTCACAAATATGGAAATTATTCACACATGAAAATGAAAAGAAAACAAAGAAAGAAAGAAGTAAAGAAAGAAAGGAAAAATATGGTTTTACAAGCTAACTACTTGGGTCCTCACCAAAGCAAGGAACTCCGTCGAGTATCATGGCTTGAAAATAATACGGATAAGAAGGGAAGGAAAATAAAACAAGTAAAGAAATATCAACAACTACTTAACAACAAGAGACAAAATTGCAATTAGGAATTAAAATTACAATACAAAAATTAGAAGATACAAGTTAAATAAAAACCCTCATCTTCATTGCTTTTCAACTCAAGAGTCTCATTACACTTTAATGGAGAATAGATGATGAAGAAGAAGAAGATGCAAACTAACCTAAACTAAAATCTAACTAAAAAGAAGCATCCTTTACTTGGCACAAAACTGGGCTATTTATAGGCAGAGAGCTGAAACCTTAGGACTAAATTCTGACCCCAAATACAATGACAAAAATAACCCCAAAGTTTGGTCAGATGATGACACGAAACCGCGGCGGAACCGCCGCGAAAACCTACATTTGGCGGCTGTTCCGCCGCGGTTTTGGGGAATTAGATCCTCGTATTTTCTGTGATTTCTTGTGTTACTATCTTATGTTGTTCTACATGTCCCAAATTGCAAATTGCATCCAAAAATTCTTCAGATCTGCAACAATCCAAAATAGCTTCACTTTTTATTCCTTTGACCTTATCTCCCTCGAGCTCCGCGCACCCATTGAATCTTGTGTTTCCCCTCTCGTGCTCTGTGCTTGTTCGAGACACGAATGACCACTGCTCTTTGTCTTGTCTCTTGAACTGGTAAACGGCATTGGACGGATACGGATGACCGGAACCCGGCTTTTATCTATCGGTAACAGATGTTCTGGATTTTGGTGTAACTGTGGAGATTTTGTATGATTTGCGTTATTTTGGACTAGGAACCTGTAACCTGTAAATATATAGCGAACACGGATCAAAAACACCTGCCTATAAACAAAAGAGCAAAACAATGGACGGTTTTAAATGCAATATTCTGGTATGAACAGTTCTGTAGTTTACTTGGTAGATGTTAGACTGGGCTCGGGTCATACTTATTTTCAAACTAACGAATCGTGAGTATTTTTAAGACAGGCCGAGAGATACTACGGACTTTTCAATGGAGGTAACTTTTCTTAAAAACACCGTAGCCCCTATTTTTCCAAAAACCATGATTCGTGCCATTTCAAATGTCAACACTGTATGACTCGTATATATATAAAATGTATATTCTTCATTATTGCGATTACTATTCATTCTCCGTTTATTCAAGTTGTTCATATCGCATTGCATGTTTATACCTGCATTTTTTCAGTCATTATGAACCCTATTGTCAGGACACCAGCACCATTATCAATGATACGTATGCTCCACGTACACTTGCTTGCTGGCTCACACACATCATCATCGATAATTTCCATGTCACGTATACTTTAGAGAATATTACTTCATGGATATAACTGCTAGTAGATAGTTCCGATATTTAATTACTATGCTTGCTTAAACATTTCATTCTTTGCTTAGATATCATGCATGTATATGTATATTCATTGTTATGCAATATTATGGGGCTTTATGCCGGTATTCCACCGTTATTTACTCTGGAGTTTGGGATTCGGATTTTCCATGAGATTTCAGGATTTGGAGAAACCGCAAGGATTTATAAACTCATTATCATTTCAAAAGATAGAAATTTATGGTTTTCTCGTGATATGATATTTGTGATGTCCACCATGAGTTTTCTCGGTTCTCGAATGATATCATACACCCGATTCGAGGTATGGGGAGGGACCTTCGGCGGGTGCATGGTGAACCTTGTGCGGTATCCCGGGGCAACATGGACGTATTGAGAAGGCGTTGAGCCCGGCAGGAGAGCACTACCGACCGGTGATTGTATGGAGACTCGACGGATATTCGTAGGATACCGTTCGGAGTTATGGGCCGATCCTGATCAAGCGGAGCCCGAGATATTGAGATTTAATAATACGGGCCAGTCCGGATTGCCGGAGCCCGAGATATTGGATATTGGGATATATGTTTTATGTCGATGCTTGACACGGATTCTACGTTGATTTCATTGATGATACCTTGATTTTTATATACAGAAATCTCACTAAATTAAGAAAACAGTTTTTCTCATACAAGATATATTCTGTTTTCACTCATAATGCATTTGTACATCATAATTGTGATATGTTGCTACCTGAGGCACTGACACGAGCACTTGATATTACACTTATGTGTAGATGTTTCAGGGTTATATTATTATGATGATATTATTGTATGACATAGGATAGAGTCATATATGCGATTTCTGCTCGGTGATGTTTTCTACTCACGAGTTGGCAACTCACCCCCGTTATGCCACAGTTTCTTACAGGTTTTGTCGTACAGGTTTCGTTGTGGCTTGTTGGCACACTGTTTCCTTTCGGGTGATTGCTTTGGTAGGTGGGTTCACTCGCATCGTGACCACCGTCGTACCTTATTTACTTCAGTTGTATCTAGTAAACTCCATCAACTAGACTTGTATATTTGATAGACTTAGAAGACTAGTTGTATATTCTTTCGACGTTAGAGTCGCGTGCTTGTATTATTATGATTCTTCTCTGGTTTTCTTAAAGTTGTTGGTTTTCTTCTGAGTTTTGATCCTCGCCCTTCGGCGTTGCATATTATATTGCTTGTGTGGAGCTAGCTCCCGCTTGGGGATGCCTTTATTCAATATTATGCATTTCATATGTTGTACCCGTTTGGGGGCCAGTATTTACAAAGAAGACTCTGCCGAAATTTTCGGGAAAATATGATATTGCTTTTAAAATGTTTAATGCCTTATTTTATTAAAACCACTTGCTTTAAAACAAGTTTTCCTTCACTTCTCTCTTAAAGATGGTTTTGATTTCTGGGTTTTTGGCTTACTTGAATTAGGTGTGGTCCTATAAACTTCACTTGATTCAAGTGCCAGTCACGTGTCATTTTGGGTCGTGACCAAGTTGGTATCAGAGCGCTTGGTTTAACCTTGGTTCGAGTCTATGGTTGACTAGCGTATTCTAGGGCGTATATATATATATATATATATATATATATATATATATATATATATATTTGGAACCTAGGCTTGACCTTATGGAACTTAGACTTGGTCGAGGGGGTATTAGATCCGAATTTTCGTCGCATAGGTTGAGCTTGGTTAATGGAGTAGATGACTTAAGTAGAGTGATGTACCGTGTGTATGTTCCGCGGCATACTCACGATACGCTACTCCGCTTAAGAAGTCTTAGGATGCACATTTCTTTGCATAGTATTCTAATTGTTCATTGATCTATCCTCATCGATATCGGTTGGTGGTTTCTGTTACCACGGTTACACGGGCAAAGAGAGCTGCGGCTAGAGTTGAAGTCAGCGTGAGCTCATCTTGGACGAGGACTGACCATGGCATAAATCCGGTGACAAGCGATTGCATAGATGTATCGTTTTATTGTGTTTTTCGCGACATGAGCATTTCGATATGTCGTTTTACTATGTTTTCTCGTGGACGCGAGCGTTTGATATCTACACCAAATGATTGTGCTATCGCTAAAGGCCAGCCAGAATATGATGACCTTCAATGCACCGTTTATTCTTGATGATTGAGGCATTGTTTAGCGTGCGGACGAATGAGCTAGATGTTGCTGCGACTGACAAGGTATCGCCCCAGATATTTGAAACTATTACAGCACGAGCTTGTACTTAGGGATATGATAGAAGATCGCTTGTCACCCATGGATGAATGACTAGGACATGTGGTTCGTTTGCATACCCCGATGCGAGGTCATCAGATTGATTGATTTTAGCTAGAGAAGACTTCACACAGGCACGTTGAGAGTAGATAGAAACGAACGAATGTCAGAAAACCCATTTTTCCAAGTTTAAGATATTCGAAAATACATGCAAGTAATTCTGTGAACCCTTTAGACGAATGAAAGCCTAACTCGACATAATGACCATGGAACCGCTTTGAACCTTAGGGTTCAGGGCAGTTCCGTGACGCCCTTATTGAGGCTTGGGTCTGCCCTTCTATGGCCGGACTATAGGTACTGTGGCATGTACTGGATATTATTAAACTATGCTCAAGTGTTGAGCTCTCGGGCAATTATGGGACTTTGATGGATCGATCGAAAAGTTTAACGTCGTCCGGATATCATGTGATGGGATACATTACTTGGGAGCTCTAGATATGAGTATAGCCGTTTGTAGCGCAGTCCATACAGCCATGAAGAGACGAGTCTGAATCAGTCGACATTAGAGAAAAGTGGAGTAAGAGATTCGTACGAGATTTTGACAAGATGGCGTTCCACTCCGTTGACATCAGAGATGCGATACGCATGCATAGGCATTGAATAAAGATATATCTTTTAAAGGAGTCGTGATAATTATACAGCTGTTCCAGAACCAGAAATGGATTTAGTAAAGAGTGATAACTTCTGAACAGTTCGACAGAAATGAGAATTGGGAGAAACCCCGACAGAATCTTTCCGGGATACTACACGAGCAGACTTGGACCCAGGATCGGACGTATCACACACACGCAGTAGGCCAGAGTTCGGCATCATTGACGAGACATGTTATGAGTGATCATGATAATTGGCCAGAGATTTTAGAGGATGTGCCAGAGCGGAACTGTTTCCGTCATTATTCCATATTGGGCCGTTGAGCCGAGGAGCTATGTAACTGACAATCCGCAGTGAGAGACGAGAGCCTAAGGGCACAAAGCGCCAGACTATGAACAGGAGGCGAGTAGATATCTTGCTCCGCTAGCTTTGGAAGCACCAACACCTTCTCGACTTTGAAGGAAGAACATATCGACGACAGTGTTTTTGATTTGCGATTTGGTGATTCGAACATCACGTATCCATTATTTTGGATTTTGGTATTTTAGGCGATTTATTTGTAAGATTGAGATTTTGTGCACCACAGTTGCACTCGACTTCGATTTGATGTCGTTTGAGATGTTTGATTTTGATTTCATGCCTATGGTTTGTAGGTGATTTGACTTATGCTTTCGGTGTAATTTTCATGCACTTTTTGTACTTCAATTTGATTTTGTGCACACTGATGCACGTGGTTGTGAGATTATATACCACGGTATACCTGTTTTGGATTGACGTATGTTGGATACCGTCGATTTCGATTGTGATATTCGATATTTGTTTTCGTGCACCTTGTGTACTTGATTTGGATTCTTGCGCATACTTGGCGCGCTTGATGCGATTTTGGTGCACACCAGATGCACTAAATCGGGATTTTTCGTGCATATCAGATGCACCTGATTTTGTTGTCAGCATATCCGTTGTCTTTGACAGGTGTTTTCGTGCACACCCGTTGCACTTAGATTTTGTTTCTGTGCACGTGTATGGCACAATCATTGATTTCGATTTCTGTGCGCACTGAACGCACGTGACATTATTACATATACTATTGAGTATGATTTCCTTTGAGAAGTACATTTTTATGATATTTACTATTAGGTATTGTAGCTGAGCAGGACTAGTCCGAGGACAGTGCCTGAATATGTTTTTGCATGCATCGATAGTTACCGAAGGGATTTCCAAAAAGGATCTATAGTCTCAGTATTTTCCTATGTGTCCGAGATGACACGAAACTTGTTACGAAGGAAACCCTTCTAAATTATTTTAAAACAGATGGACGTGTGTAATAAACAAAGGATATATATATATATATATGTATGTATGTATGTATGTATATATATGTATGTATGTATATATATATATGTATATATGTATGTATGTATATATATGTATGTATGTATATATATAGTTATTTTTCTACGATAAACATCCGCTATTTGTAATGAAGTACCATCTTTTAATGTTTCCTAAACATCACAGAAAATGAAACGAAAATAGAACGTATGCTTATACCATCCACCTTCGCCATGGGGCCCCGTCATGCACCGTTAGGTTGCTTAACTAACGGCAGAGCGGGGGATGGACTAGTGCGGGTGCAAAACATAAGCAACGCTTATTATATATCATATATATAAAGCATTCATCTCACGCATGTTAGTGTATATGCCCTAGAGGCCATTACTGTATCATACTGGTTTGTATATTACTTAATGGATGCTTGGGATATTCACCTTGTATATACAATCTTGCTCAAAATAGTAGTATGCTACTTGGTTTGTTTCTACTTCAATGTGTACATGTGTTTATTTTTGTATATCGCCTATACACATTAGTAGAGCCCTTAGGATCTTTGCTTGATTACCAGCGATGTGATGGCCGTCACACTAGTGGGGCTGGATAATCTATAAGCACATCCTTATGCAGGTCCCTGGTCGCAGGACTATCGAGACAGGGCATCGATACTCCGGAGTAGACCAGCGCATGCGCTTCTCATCCCAGTGTGGGAGACGGTCTGTCCCACAGCCGTCAGTACGTCGTACTTGAGATAGTATGCGGGTGCTCGTTAGGTTACGGGTACACTGGACAGGACTCGTCGGGAACTGACTAGTTGGTATTATACCTATCGTCAGTTATCAGTTCCCAGGTGACATGAGTACAGCTTAGTCCGCTGACTTGACACTGTCACTCCGCCTCGAGTGTGTTCCCACTGTACTTTGATCACTACCCTACCACGGCTCAAAGGAGTCGTGCAAACAGGTAGTGGTTGGGTGCAGTCCCGAAGCACTTGGAGGCAGTGACGGTTAGACAGGATTCGTCTCTCCCGGTATTGGGGGTTGACATCGCGCTGTGTCTAGGAGAGCCATTACACGAGTAGTCCCTGGCTAGGGCAAACGAGATATACTGGTAGGTTTCCAGTGTTATCTCAGGGTGTTTTGGGCTTCGCTCCGGCACGACTTGTACCGCTATTGGGGGGACTGACGTTTACCACCCCCTAGGCCCGCCATGCGACGTATCAGACGAACAGACCGGACTGTACGGAGAATGTCACACTCAGGCTCAGTAGGAGTTCAGATGGGTTTCGCCTCGTCGGTCTTCTTGTCGGCATTACCTGGGGACCGTTGCGCACAGCTAGTGCCGCTTGCGGTCTGTGGTTAAACCCACTGCCAGCGTAGTGTCGAGTCTTTAGAGTCCCACACAGAAAGCTTTTCGCCTTTAGGCAAAGGAGTAGAGGTCGCATGGTATTGCGACAGGTCGCATGGTTTTGCGACAGGGTTCGGTCACATCCGTGCACTTGTGCGCGTACAGTGTCCGGACAGTTTACACTAGCGGGCTTTGGTTTAAGCCAGATCCTAGTGTACTTTATGGGATTGGATTTATCCAGTTTGCATTCGTGTTCCTCGGAACGCGGATGCGGGTGTGTATGCACAGTTGACAGGGAGACAGAGGCAGTGGATTCTCATTAGGGTTGTTGACAGTTGACCGTTGACTATTTGACTTTTTGCTCAACCCTAATGAGAATATGATATGTGATTAACTATTATATTAATTAAGTATTATGGTGATATGGTTGTTGACTTTGTTGACTTGTTGACTTTTGTTGACTTGTTGACTTTGTTGACTTGTTGACTTTTGTTGACTTGTTGACCGGTTGACTAGGCTTGACTAGTTGACCATCATGATAACCACAGCCATCATTTCATGGCAAAGACTTTTGTTTACTTGCTCATTTGTGTAAAATGAGTGCATGAAATGATATGGTTATGGTTGCTTCAACCATCACATAAGACTTTTTTTTGATATGATGAGTTATGATCACTTTGGATTATGAGAGGATGAAAGACAAAAGAGAGCCTCATTCTTTCTTGCTCACTCTCTCTCTTGTTCTTGAGCTCTCCTTTTGCTCTCACCTTCTTGCTCTTTTTCCCTCTCTTTAATCTATGGTTCTCTTGTCTCATGAGTTGAGAATCAAGAACCATAGATAAAATCCCACACAAAGTATTCTCTACTCATTCTAGTTCACTAGGTTTGGCAAACCAAGTGAACTAGTTTCTTCAAAGAACGAAGAAGGAGCTAAAGGTTGGAGCTTTCAGGTGGATCCTTCTTCGGCGTACGGAGACGACGAGAAGAAACCAATCGGACCACCATCGGAGTTTGAAGACGAAGGAGTTCAAGACAAGCAAGGTATAACCCCCTAACCGAGTAGCTAGAAACTCATAGTTAGGATGTTAGATAGATGTTTAACCAAGATCCGGGTTTTAGGTCCATGTTACCACCTCCGTAAAAATCGTTTTTTACCAAATTCCGCATTCCCGAAAGTACCGGGAGAGGTAGCATGGACTTACAGTGGTATCAGAGCCTAGTTAAACTCTATCTAACATGTTAGCAAGTAACTAGAAGATCGATCAAAGAAAAAGTCCCGAAAACAAAACCCCAAAAAAAAATTCGAGTTTCTGTCGATTTTTCTACTGTTCAAAAGTTGATTATTTTAACACCTAAAATCGGCTCAGGGTTTTTTATTGCTACTGTAGAAAAATCACCAGGTGATTCCCCTAAACGAGCGCGGAAACGCGGCAATAGCTTGCTATTGCCGCGGTTCCGCGGCCTCCTTGCCCCCTCTCTTGTTTATTTTTGCTACAGTATGCTTCTTGGGTTATTTTGGGAATTTTGGTACATATATTTTCAACCCAGATTTTCCAGAACGAAAATTTTATTTTGGGGTCCCGAAAATCCGTATTTTTGATCGAACTTCTAAAAGACTTTAGCTAACGGGTTTTTCTGTTATGTGATATTTGTATTGAACGTCTACTAATCGCTATATGTCGATTAGTGGGGGTTATACAAATCTGTGATCTGTAATGTTGCTGGAATGTGGATATGAATATGTTGGATTGTCGCGGGTGAATAGCCGGGGGTTGTGAGACGACAGTTTTCTTTTCTTTCAATTCATATAAATTTGTAAATTGATGTAATAATTATTTGTATGGCCGCACAACCGGGTCGGGGTTGTAGCCGTCATTGTATAATTTCTTTTTACTGTTTTTGCTCCTAGGATAGACCCATGGAGGGGGTGCACAAACTACCGGGTATGCCGAAGTGTCGAGTGGCCTACTCATGGAGATGAGGGAGGTTACTACGCTTCGGGTACTTGGCGGGTAGTTTGCCGCACCCGTAGGGGTCTTGGGTTGGGTATTTGGCTATTCACCGCGACCGTGTAATTTGTCTTTCGTTACAGGCTTGTACGAATTACAGATTCCTAGTATATCCAATGTATTCATCTGTGATCTGAATTGTTTATCATTGCAGTATATATATATATGATATTATTTAGGCGTTGCTTATGTTTTACAGCCGCGCTAGCCCAGCCCCCGCTCTGTCGTTAGTTAAGTAACCTAACGGGTAATGACGGGGCCCCGTGGCGAATGCGAATGGCATAAGCGTACGTCATATTTTGGTTGTTTTCTGCAATGGTAGGATTAAATGATGGGACGCATTAAAAGAACTAATGCAAGAATATCACGCATTAAAAGAACTAATGCAAGATAATAAACCAAGTTAAAGTCGTTGGAACACTTTCGAAAAACCACTCGGTTCTTTTCAAAACAAACTTTTAAATGCGGAGCTTGAGCCACTCCTTTTAAAAGCTATCTCGTTCCATCGACCAAATCAAGTTCACTACGTTCACGGTTTTGCCAAAACCATCTGTAGCCCTCCGTCGTTTCATATGAATATTCAATAGTATTCAAGCTGTGTTTGTTGACCTTCGTCAAGGCATAGTGATTGGTAGCTATTGGGTATTCATATGTAGCATAGATAGATGCGTTGGTTTGGGACATTCGCATTACCTTGTTGACCTTCGTCAAGGGTATATTCGGGTGGATTCAAATTAACCTGGATAATGACGGGCAGAACTTGACATGTGACTTATGATTTGTTGACCTTCGTCAAGGTCATAAGAGCATGGGGCAAAAATCCACATCGAGAGTTTCATAAGTACTGAAACTTGCTAGATTTGCATACCATTTGGAGTGTGATGATTCTGGTAGGATTCCTTCAGTTTCGTCACGCAATGATATTTGGATCCCGATCCTACTGTGAGTATATGCTACTCCTCGGGAAATTTCTCACTTAACGATCAATGCTATAAACCTAGTAGGTGCCTAGAAAGGTGTTAGCGGGGCTACGCTCCCAGGGAAAAGAGGTTCTCTAATTAAGGAACTTCGCGAAAGCGTTGGAAAAGCTCCCTCGAAGTACCGACACCGGCCTGGCTGAACGGTTAAGCAAGTATTGTGCGGTGGGATTGATCCCGGCTAATTCTTCCTTTATGGTTTGAGGAGGGATTCGAGAAACAGTGGGAGCCATCCTGTTTAGACAAACTAAAAACCACTCTAAACTTGCAAGAGCATCATGCTGAGTGTTTCTTCTTCTCTCTCCTAATTGCAGCGACCAATCAACATGACTGGACTTAAGTTACTCCTAGATAAAAACAAACTGACAGGGCCAAACTACAAAGATTGGCTCAGGAATGTCAAGATAGCAATCACTTACGACAAGCTGGGGTATCTTCTTACCACCAAAGCTCCCCCTGTCCCTGGTCCAACTTCCAGCGTCGCGGATAAGGAAATCCGGAAGACTTGGGAGATTGATAGCGCGAAGGCCAAATGCCTCCTGCTTGCCTCGATGGACAACGAACATCAGAGGAGGCACGAGAATATGGACATGGAATCCATATTGCTTCATACAAAAGAACTGTATGGAGAGCAATCTCGTATCGCAAGATACGAAGCGTCGAAAAAGTTATTTTCGACAAGAATGGCCGTCGGATCATCAGTAGCCGAGCACGTGCTAAAGATGATCGGCTACATTGAGGAGCTCGCTGACCTAGGGATCACATTGGAGAGTGAGCTATATACGGATATAGTTCTCCAGTCCCTTCCTTCCACTTACGCCCAGTTTATACTGAACTTCAACTTACAAGAAAAAGAGGTTGAACTTTCAGAGCTCCTCAACATGCTGAGGAGCGCAGAGGGCACCCTACAGAAAGGTAGGGAAACATCCACTTTGTTTGTAGGAGGATCATCTTCTTCTAGGTCCAAGGCGAAAGCCAAGGGAAAGAAGAAGAAGGCCCCCGCCAAACCAAGGGGCGGTGTTAGTAAAGTGGATACGAAGGGAAAAGGTAAAGCAACAAAGATAGCGGGGAAGCTTGTGGATAAGGAAGAATGCTTCTATTGTCATAAGAAAGGACACTGGAAGAATGATTGCAGGGCCTGGAAGGCCAGAACAAAGGAATTGAAGCAGGTTGCAGCTTCAGCTTCAGGTGTGTATGTTATTGAAAACTGTCTTTCAATAAACTCTACTTCCTGGGTATTGGATACCGGATCAGGATCTCATATCTGTAATTCTTTGCAGGCGTTGAGAAACCGTAGTGTTTTGAAAGCAGGTGACATGACCCTCAGAGTTGCGAACGGAGCTAGCATGGATGCTAAAGCCGTGGGGGTCTATCACCTGGGAATGTCAGATGGACATGTTTTGGTTTTGCGTAATTGCTTTTTTGTACCCAACGCAACTTGTAATATCATTTCTGTATCTTTAGTTTCTAAAGAAGGTTATGAATTTGCGTTTGTAAGTAATGTTGTAAACATTCACCTTAATCAAGTTTTGATTGGGTCAGGTACATTGAGTAATGGTATATACGTGTTAAATCAACCACAGATTTTCAACGTCCAGAGTACACACAAAAGAAAGTCTCCAGAAATAAATCAGACTTTCTTATGGCATTGTAGATTGGGTCACATCAATGAGAGAAGGTTGACTAAGTTACATACAGAAGGATATTTGAATGCATTCGAATATCAATCGTATGCCACTTGTCAATCTTGTCTCAAAGGAAAGATGACAAAGACTCCGTTTACTGGACAAGGAGTAAGACGAGCGAGCTCTTAGGACTCGTACACAGTGACGTGTGCGGTCCAATGTCTACACATGCCCGAAGCGGACATTCTTACTTCATTACTTTTACGGATGACTTCTCAAGGTACGGCTATGTCTTCTTAATGAAACATAAGTCCGAAGCCTTTGGAAAATTCCAGGAGTATAAGAATGAAGTAGAGAAACAGACCGGCAAAAGTATTAAGATTCTAAGATCGGATCGAGGTGGAGAATACTTAAGTGCTGAATTCCTGAATTACTTAAAAGAGAATGGTATTCTCTCTCAGCTTACTCCTCCATACACTCCGCAACATAACGGTGTATCGGAGAGACGGAACCGAACCCTATTGGATATGGTTCGGTCCATGATGAGTAACGCTGAGTTACCGCGATCATTCTGGGGATATGCACTAGAAGCAGCTGCATATCTCTTGAACAAGGCTCCCACCAAGACTGTGCCTACCACCCCATATGAGATGTGGACTGGGAAGAAACCCTGTCTTAAGTATCTTAAGGTATGGGGATGTCCAGCTTTTGTAAAAAAGCAGCATGCGGACAAGCTTGAGGCACGTTCAGTACAGTGTAAGTTTGTGGGATACCCAAGGAACTCCAGGGGGTATCTTTTCTATTCCGCTGAGGAACAAAAGGTTTTTGTTTCTCAGCATGCCCGCTTCTTGGAAACTGAGTTTTTGGAAACCCAGATAAGTGGGAGCACAATAGAACTGGAAGAAGTTCCAGAACCACAGACTATTACTGAAAGGTTAGTGGAACCAGAGGGTTCAACAGAACAGGACATTCCTACGCCGCTCCGCAGGAGTAGTAGGCAGTCTCATCCGCCCGAGAGATACTACGGTTTTCTCATAGACGGGGATAGAGAGGATTGTATCATAGATTATGATGAGCCTACTAGCTTCCAGCAGGCCGTTCAGAGCGTTGACTCAGTGAAATGGCTGGATGCAATGCGGACCGAAATGGAGTCCATGTACACCAACAAGGTATGGACGTTAGACATTGCTCCAGACGGGGTAAAACCCGTAGGATGCAAGTGGATCTTCAAAAGGAAGATTGGTGTAGATGGGCAGGTTGAGACCTATAAAGCTAGGCAGTAGCAAAGGGTTTCCGTCAAAGACCTGGCTTGGACTACGACGAAACCTTTTCTCCACCATGCTGAAATCCATTCGGATCCTTCTTGCCATTGCTGCCTTCCACGATTATGAGATCTGGCAAATGGACGTAAAGACAGCTTTTCTAAATGGAAATTTAGAGGAGTGTGTCTATATGGACCAGCCAGAGGGTTTCATTCAGAGTAGGAGCAGCGGAAAGGTGTGCAAGTTGCTTAAGTCCATCTATGGACTAAAGCAGGCATCGCGGAGTTGGAACATCTGCTTTGATGAGACGGTCAAAGAATTTGGCTTTATCAAAAATCCAGATGAACCATGCATCTATAGTAGATTTGTAGCGAGAACTGTAGTATTCCTCGTTTTATACGTGGATGACATTCTCTTAATAGGAAATGACATTCCTATGCTACAATCTATCAAGGGGTTCTTGTCACACAGGTTCTCCATGAAAGACCTGGGTGATGCCTCATACATTCTGGGTATCCGGATCTACCGTGATAGATCCAAGAGGATATTAGGACTTTCTCAGTCCAGGTACATCGACACCATACTGAAGAGATTCAGTATGGAAAATTCCAAGCGCGGTAACCTACCGGCTTGTCACGGGATCACCCTCTCTAAAGAGATGTCTCCCAAGACTGATTTGGAGAGGGATCGCATGTCTATTATACCCTACGCTTCTGCGGTAGGCTCTATAATGTATGCGATGTTGTGTACCAGACCGGATGTAGCTTATGCACTGAGTGTGGTAAGCCGGTATCAGTCAAACCCTGGGGAGAAACACTGGATAGCGGTAAAGAACATTCTCAAGTACCTGAGAAGGACTAAGGAGATATTCTTGGTGTATGGCGGAAAAGACCTCCAGATCGAGGCCTTTGCTGACTCCAGCTTCCAGAGTGACAAGGATGATTCCAAGTCCATGTCGGGTTTTGTCTTTACCCTCAATGGAGGGACGGTGTGTTGGAAGAGTTCCAAACAAGAAACCGTTGCAGACTCGACGATGGAAGCGGAATACATCGCTGCATCTGATGCCGCAAAAGAAGCTGTCTGGATGAGGAAGTTCTTGAAAGAACTTCAGGTGGTTCCGTCCATTGTTGATCCAATACCTCTGTATTGCGACAACAACGGGGCTATAGCTTTAGCGAAGGAACCCAGGTCCCATCAGAGATCCAGGCACATCTTGAGGCGGTATCACCTGATCAGGGAGATCGTGGATCGCCAGGAGATCGAGGTTCGGAGAGTCGCTTCAGAAGATAACACTGCAGATCCATTCACCAAGGCCCTGCCCCAGACTCAGTTCGAGCGGCTGATCGAGATGATAGGTCTTCGATACGCCAGTACATGGCCTTAGTGCAAGTGGGAGATTGTTAGTGTATATGCCCTAGAGGCCATTACTGTATCATACTGGTTTGTATATTACTTAATGGATGCTTGGGATATTCACCTTGTATATACAATCTTGCTCAAAATAGTAGTATGCTACTTGGTTTGTTTCTACTTCAATGTGTACATGTGTTTATTTTTGTATATCGCCTATACACATTAGTAGAGCCCTTAGGATCTTTGCTTGATTACCAGCGATGTGATGGCCGTCACACTAGTGGGGCTGGGTAATCTATAAGCACATCCTTATGCAGGTCCCTGGTCGCAGGACTATCGAGACAGGGCATCGATACTCCGGAGTAGACCAGCGCATGCGCTTCTCATCCCAGTGTGGGAGACGGTCTGTCCCACAGCCGTCAGTACGTCGTACTTGAGATAGTATGCGGGTGCTCGTTAGGTTACGGGTACACTGGACAGGACTCGTCGGGAACTGACTAGTTGGTATTATACCTATCGTCAGTTATCAGTTCCCAGGTGACATGAGTACAGCTTAGTCCGCTGACTTGACACTGTCACTCCGCCTCGAGTGTGTTCCCACTGTACTTTGATCACTACCCTACCACGGCTCAAAGGAGTCGTGCAAACAGGTAGTGGTTGGGTGCAGTCCCGAAGCACTTGGAGGCAGTGACGGTTAGACAGGATTCGTCTCTCCCGGTATTGGGGGTTGACATCGCGCTGTGTCTAATAGAGCCATTACACGAGTAGTCCCTGGCCAGGGCAAACGAGATATACTGGTAGGTTTCCAGTGTTATCTCAGGGTGTTTTGGGCTTCGCTCCGGCACGACTTGTACCGCTATTGGGGGACTGACGTTTACCACCCCCTAGGCCCGCCATGCGATGTATCAGACGAACAGACCGGACTGTACGGAGAATGTCACACTCAGGCTCAGTAGGAGTTCAGATGGGTTTCGCCTCGTCGGTCTTCTTGTCGGCATTACCTGGGGACCGTTACGCACAGCTAGTGCCGCTTGCGGTCTGTGGTTAAACCCACTGCCAGCGTAGTGTCGAGTCTTTAGAGTCCCACACAGAAAGCTTTTCGCCTTTAGGCAAAGGAGTAGAGGTCGCATGGTATTGGGACAGGTCGCATGGTTTTGCGACAGGGTTCGGTCACATCCGTGCACTTGTGCGCGTACAGTGTCCGGACAGTTTACACTAGCGGGCTTTGGTTTAAGCCAGATCCTAGTGTACTTTATGGGATTGGATTTATCCAGTTTGCATTCGTGTTCCTCGGAACGCGGACGCGGGTGTGTATCCACAGTTGACAGGGAGACAGAGGCAGTGGATTCTCATTAGGGTTGTTGACAGTTGACCGTTGACTATTTGACTTTTTGCTCAACCCTAATGAGAATATGATATGTGATTAACTATTATATTAATTAAGTATTATGGTGATATGGTTGTTGACTTTGTTGACTTGTTGACTTTTGTTGACTTGTTGACTTTGTTGACTTGTTGACTTGTTGACCGGTTGACTAGGCTTGACTAGTTGACCATCATGATAACCACAGCCATCATTTCATGGCAAAGACTTTTGTTTACTTGCTCATTTGTGTAAAATGAGTGCATGAAATGATATGGTTATGGTTGCTTCAACCATCACATAAGACTTTTTTTTGATATGATGAGTTATGATCACTTTGGATTATGAGAGGATGAAAGACAAAAGAGAGCCTCATTCTTTCTTGCTCACTCACTCTCTTGTTCTTGAGCTCTCCTTTTGCTCTCACCCTCTTGCTCTTTTTCCCTCTCTTTAATCTATGGTTCTCTTGTCTCATGAGTTGAGAATCAAGAACCATAGATAAAATCCCACACAAAGTATTCTCTACTCATTCTAGTTCACTAGGTTTGGCAAACCAAGTGAACTAGTTTCTTCAAAGAACGAAGAAGGAGCTAAAGGTTGGAGCTTTCAGGTGGATCCTTCTTCGGCGTACGGAGACGACGAGAAGAAGCCAATCGGACCACCATCGGAGTTTGAAGACGAAGGAGTTCAAGACAAGCAAGGTATAACCCCCTAACCGAGTAGCTAGAAACTCATAGTTAGGATGTTAGATAGATGTTTAACCAAGATCCGGGTTTTAGGTCCATGTTACCACCTCCGTAAAAATCGTTTTTTACCAAATTCCGCATTCCCGAAAGTACCGGGAGAGGTAGCTTGGACTTACAACGCAGTTATATGATCACATCACAGAACCAAGCAGTAGAAGTCAACATATGAAATATTGGATATACTAGGAGGTCCGTGTTTTAAATTAAGCCTATAATGAAAAACACGGAATCCACGGTCGTGATGAATAGCAAAAACCCAAATCCCTAGACCCCTACGAGTGCGGCAAGAACCCTGCAAATTCTAGAGTTAGGAGACCCGGTCTCGACTTCTCGAGATGGTCTCCCACTGGACTCCAAAACCCGGTTACTTGTGCTCCCCGCCTTGTGTCTATCCTAATATGGAAAAGTAAATAATATACATCAATGGTGACATCATCATCAACCCGGAAGTGTCCCAATAAAAGAATATTACATACAAATATTACATGAATTAAAATGAAAAACTCTCATCTCACATAAAACCCCCAGCTATTCAAACACGACGATCCAATATAACATATCAGCAACACATAACATCACATGTCATTAACGTAAGTAAATACGCGTATCCTAAATTCTGTTGACATATAGCAACGAGATTTGGGATACCCCACATATTACACTTATGGTCGTAAAAAAGAAATGAAAAACTACAATAATTACAATCCGTATTTCCTTAAACATCATAAACCTAAAATATCTCATATTCCGAATTTCATGCGTAACACATAAATCTTGCATTTTAGTCTCAAATTGAACACTTTTTAATAACTTAGTCGGGTAATTCAACAAGATTCCCGACTACTTTGTCGAGTGCTTGTCGGGAACTTTCGTGGATAGCCGCACCCCTGATGCCATCGACTAAGTGCACTTAGGCGAAACACCGTGGCCGTTAGCACCTGAGTAGATGTTTTTGGTAACGGGGTTCTCCTACAGTCACTTGGTCGGGGCTATAGGGCGTGGCTAGCTAGTAAAGTTATTTCAGCAAGTATTCTCGTACGATACGCGATTGCGACGGAGATTCGATCTGAATCGAAACGTCGTGGCAATCGATCAAACGAAACTAAAACACTAGATTTACAAAATACTAACCAGTTTTCACAAAACTAATTTTTTTGGATTCTAAATATTGTATGACATATCATCAAGATCTATACAGCGTTAAACATTTCGATCGATTTATCGAACACCAACAAATTCCAGAGACTTCAACAACTTAAGCATCATTAAAAACATCCAGAAAGTGCCAAATTAACCAATGGAGCAGCACAGAAAAATTCAACCCATGACTCCACAAATGTGCGGCAGAACCGCGGCCAAACCAGGGTTTGGGCCGCTGTTCCGCGGTGGTTTGAAGGGGTTAGGGGTTCGAATTTTCTGGGGATCCATAAAAAAGCCTGCACGATTTTCTGCATATTTTTAATCTCGAAAATTTCAAATTTTGAAAAATTCGATAGAAACTTCACATTTTTCGAACTTCGAAAACCGATCGAACACTTTAACATCGTAAAGACATACCCTAATGTTGTAGCTTGTCTCTGATACCATGAAAGTGTTTACTAGCACCACGGTAGGGTTAAAACAGGCATCACACATGCAATTTTCAAATTTTATAGGTGCTAATGAACACTTACCAAGATCTAACTAGAATATTAGGATTATCTATGATGATATCACAAAAACTAGATAAGAGAAGAATGTTACAACCTTTGTAGACCGTGTCCTTCTCTTCTAAAGCTCTTGGTTGTAGTCCACGCGACTCCACTAGGCTCCACTTGAAAGTTGAACGAACCGCCTCCAATGACCTTCGTGCCGAAGATGATCCACCCGAAATCCGCAAATCCAAGCTACCTCTTCACTAAACTTTTTAGTGAAGGAAATACACCATATCAAAGTGTTAATCTAATGTGGGATGGTGAAGTAGGGATTTTGTTTGCTTACTAGATATTATCCAAGCTCCATGGTTCACATCACATGTGAGGGGTTGAAGCTTAAAGCATCAAGAGAAAGAAGAAGAAGAGAGCTAGAGAGCTCATGAGCTCATATGAAGGAAAAAAGAACTTAAGGAATAGGCCAAATATAGAATGGCTAAGGTTCACTTATTGAAGCACTCATTTTATTCAATAATAAAATGAAGCCATTGATTGTTTGATTTTTTCTTACATGCTTTTTAGAAGATGAATCAAAGAATATTAACCGCAATCAAGAACGGCGTCGCTTGGTAGCTAACCGGTGAGTACGGGTCGGTCCACAAGGATTTTGTGTATTCTCAATTTGTTCTAACTAGTTAATTCCAAACGGTGTTGGATTGATTATCACTAAAAATTAAGTTAATTTAGACTAGGATTAAAATATTTCTAGTGTTAGGTTTAGGTTAAGTTTGGAAAGTTAGTATTCCTTACCGCTTTCAATGCCCTAATTTAGATCTATTTAGGTGTTATGGTAATAATTAATAAAGGGGATTAGGACGATTGAGAAGAAACGACTTCCTCTAGGTCTTTGTCCGTCCTTTCTTAATTCTAACCCTAACCTCCATGGAAAACATGCACAACCGGTCTTTTAAACTACGGTATCACCGTTACCTCGTGGGATAGGGTGCCGTAGGGAGCGGTGTGTGTATGTATGCAAGGAGTCCTATGAATTAATATGTGATGGGTAAGAAAGGGGTGAGAGATTTTCATCTCTCAAACATTTCCTATTCCTAACCCTAACAAGTGAGGAACTACTCACTCATTAGGGGATTGATAAAAGACATTTTTTTATGAGTTTTCAATTTAAAAAGACTAACTATCTAAACTATGGTAAATTAATAAAAGTGATAAACTAATTAACTAGGGTAAATAATAAATCTATACTAAGGCAGAAAGGAAATTAATAACTAGGGCAATGAAAAAAAAATCTACCTACTTTATTTGATGCTCTCAAAACATTACAATGGATTTCTGAATTTTTATCAATGGAAAGAGGCATACCTCAAAAAGAGGTATAGGATTTCTATTTATAGATCATCGAAATCCTAGGGTTACATTCGATACATATCTGCATTTACAAATTTGCCCCTAAGAAGCCTAGTCAACGCACCGCCAAACCGTCAAACGACGCACCGATACGGGCTTCATATGGCCGCGGATCCGTGACTAGAAGGCATGTTTGGCCGCGGTTCCGCGGCCATGTTGAGGGCTTGTTGGCTGCTTTTTTCTGGGTTTCTTCTGGTTGCATTTGGCTTCTTGTTTCTTCTCTTGGTTTCTCAGATTGTCTTCTAGTTTTCTTCCAGATTTCCACAGTGCATAATGTCGTGGACTTTTACCCTTTGCTTTGTGTCGAAGTCTTGAACCTTGCGCTACCTTTGTACTTTGTGAAATTGTCCATAGATCTTCGTTTATTCTTCAAACTGTAGGCATGATCAAGATTTTTCCTTTTGTTGGTCGTAGTCTCACTTTTGTATCGTCTTTTCATCATTTTCACTGTTTTGTTCCGAGAACCTGTAACCTGCAACTATGTGGCAGACATGGATCAAAAGCACCTGTTTATTTGTAAAATGAATAAGAATGGGGAATATAATAATGCAAAATTATGATATGAACAAATACCCCCAAACTTATCTTTTGCTCGTCCTCGAGCAAAACTAGTTTTATTCTCGAAAAAGACCTAGCCTCACTTTCGCAGGGAAACGCGATTGCACTGAGCTCGTGCAACAAGCTGTTAAACCTCTAGGTGTCCCTAGTAGGAGGAGTGTTGTCTCCTGAGGGTTTTCAGCGGATACTATCCACAAAATCCTATCAATTTCGCCTATTGACTTTTATTATTCAATTCGGTTTTCTAACAAGAAACTCTATTATCTTCAACTCTGAAATTATCAACCCGTATTTTTCACGCTTCCTTATTATTTAACTTAAGATTATATATGTTCTGTAAATATACTTAGCTTTTAGCATCTTTTGAATTTTCCTTCTAAGGTTGCATCTCAACTTAGGAATTTTTATCATCTCTACTAAAAATATAAGTCCTATTTTTCATCCCTATCTCTTATCAAAACCCCAATCACATACCCCTACGTGTGTGTATATATCGTCCCTACACTTGGAAATTCAAATCAAGCTATTATACTCTTGTCCATCGTCCAAAGTACTTTTCAGTTGGTGAATTTTTAGATGAAATTGCTCACACATCCTTCATGCGACCGTTAATACTTCTTGAGGTACTAACGACCGATTATAAAATGTGTTTGCGCATTAAGGCGTAATTCCTCGTCTTGTAATACCTAAGGCTTTAGAAGTGACTCCAAAATCAGTTGGTCTAAGGCATTAGGTGATAAAGCACCCTCGCTAAATATTTTTTTCTATTTATGCAGCCTTAAGTAATTACAAAAACCAGTGTTCATTTTTTTTATCTCTTTATTCACACTTGTATTTTTATTTTTCTTTCCTTCATACTAAGGACTTTAGACAAGAGCATTTCAAGGTCTCTTCTACTATTCCAAGTTTCAAGGTTCGTGTTTATGCAATTTGCAGGGAATATATTTTCAGAATTTAGACTTAAACTTAGGAATTATTTTTCAGACTTACACTTTAATAAAAATATCAATACTCTTCCCTTGTTTTGACTTAGCCTAAGAAGTGAACTCAAAATTTGCCTATTTCTAAATAAACTACAATGACCTATACTTTCTACCGTTAAAATTTAAGAAACGTTATTTTTAGGGTTTTTAATTTACTAAGTCTAAGATCTAGTTGTTCCAAGCTAGTTAACCTTTTTGTCAAACTCAAGTCAATTATGGCCAAAATTGAATGTTTTAATTTTTATAATTTTTTCAAATTTTTCAGTTTTTTTTATTTGATTTTTATATTTTTATATTTTTTTTATTTTCAATTTTTTCAATTTTTATGATATTTATATAAGGATGTAATGCAGAATTTAAACATGCAAAAGAAAAAGAAAAATATATACAAAAAATTTTAAAAAGTATGTGTTGGATATAGTGCCCTCAAAGTCAATTATTGGATCGTAGGCACGCGATTGCAATGATTGAGGGAGGACCTATGCCGGTAGGACAGTCTTACTCGTGATGATAGTATGCTATCTGGTTTATCTTTATCATCGTGTACTGCTTTAGGTGACCTTACAGGTCGCTATTACACGTTGATAGAGCCCATAAGATTCTTGCTTGACTACCAGCAGTATGATGGCGATCATATACGTGAGAGTTGGGTGGTCTATAAGCACATCCTTACAGTGGTCCCTAATCGTGGGAGTTTCGAGACTGGACATCGATACTCCATTAGTAGAATAGTGTATACAGTCGAGACCCCGACGAGGGGCGGTGGCCGGTCTCACAAGCTATTGGTGTCAGTTGGATCAACTAAGATATATACTGGTGCTCATTGGGTTATGAGTATACCGGACAGGACTCGTCGGGAACATGCTAGTTGGTATTATACCTGACGTCAGATACTGGTAACATGTGTACAGGTTAGTTCATCGACCTGAGATCATCATTTATCTCGTGTGAGTTCCCACTGTGCTTTGATTACTACCCTACCACGGCTCAAAGGAGTCGTGCAAACAGGTTTTAGTTGGGTACAGTCCCGAGCCATATAGAGGCAGTGAGCGGATCGGCAGGAGTTTCGTCTCTCCCAGTATTGGGGGTGAGATCGCGCTGTGTCTAGGAGAGCCATTACACGAAGTCCTTGGCCAAGGCAGGAGATTTACTGGTAGGTATTCCAGTAGTATCTCAGGGTGTTCTGGGCTACACTCCGACACGACTTGTTCGGCTTTTGGAGGTCTGACTTTCACCAACCCCCTAGGCCCGACATGCGAAGCTCATAGACGAACGGACCGGACTGTACGGATATTATCACTGACAGGCTCAGTAGGGTGTCAGGATGAGTTCGCTCATCGACCTCCCTTTTGGTCAATAACTGTTAGCCCGTTATGTACGGCTAGTACCTCTGACGTGCTAGTGGGTAAATCCACAGCCAAAATATTGACGAGTCTTTAGAGTCCCCCACAGTCAGTTTCTCAAGTTTCGGGCGAAACGTTGTAGAGGCCGTATGATATATGACAGGGTTCGATCATATACGTGCAGTAGTGCACGGATCATGATCGGGCGGATCATACTAGTGGGCTTTGGTTTAAGCTGGATCCTAATACTATATTTGTTGGATTACTTTAGTCTCATCGCATTCGCATTCGGTCGGAATGCGGATGCAGGTATGTATATACAGGTGAGGGGTATCCTTGTGATCCATCACGAGTTTACTTTAGATGTTGCCGTATCTTTTTATTGTTGTAAAAATTTGGATTAATGTTTACAAATGGAAATTGTGAGATTAAGTCATCATGAAGAGCATTTAATGTGGCATGTGCATATTTAGTGACTCATGGTCTCTTTCTTTGTGCATATGCCACATTATTGATTGATTAGAGTGTTGAAATGATAAGAGGAAAGAGAGAGGGCAGCCATATGATGGGGTTAGCTCTTGTATTATGATCCATCTCACTCTCATTTTTATCATACAACACAAGAAAGAAAAGCCTCTTCTTCTTCCTCCTCTAGCTCACCATTTCCTCCAATGGTATCATCTTCAACCTCCATCCATACACTCTCATGTGTTGAGAATCAATGGATGCTTGGGACAAGGTGATCACACACATTCTCTACACCGTCTTAGATACGTCGGTTAGCAAACTTCATGTCCGAGTTGCTTCAGATGAAGCGGGAGCCAGTAAAAGGATTCAAAGATGTGGTGCCCTTTCCGATGAGGAGACCGGAGATCGGAGATGCTGCGAGGAGCTTGGGTTGGTGGCCAAAGACCGAAGGACACGGATCGATCGGTATAGCTTTTCGAACCCTTCTCTAGTTAGCTAGTTATAGGTTAATGGTTCGATCCGGGATTAAAGTCTGCGATAGCGCCGGTTTCAAGTTTAGAAAAAGTTTTCGTTTCCGCATTTTGGCCTCAGACAGACGGCCGGGGCGCTACCGTAGACTTACAGTATGCAATGCAAAAGATAACTATATACAACCACCAACTCCCCCAAACTTATCCAAAGCAGTGCCCTCACTGCTCTGCCCCACGCCGCGCTCTCGAGCATGAACGTGAACGCTCAGCCCTAACCAGCAGGGTTCGAATCCCCTGCTCAACTTCCGTCAACCTTCGGTCGTGCACCCTCGATGTCTCCCTCAACTCCTCTATGCCCCTAACAGCTCTCCGCATCAATTGTGCATGTTCTAGAGGGGTTATTTCTCTTTCGCTCATGGCCGAGCTAGAGCTAGGTGTGCAGGCGGGCACGTGCTCTGCCAGTTCAGTCTTCGACCATACATCTGTCAATCATGAATAGGACGTAGAAACGCCCTCAATAAGAGACCGGACAGGTATGCCTCCATGCATGTAAAATTCGAGCTCCTCCATGGGGAGGAAATATCGACAGAGTTGTGTAACAAGCATGGGGCAAGGGTAATTTGCGTCTCGTTTTCCCGCACCTAGGGAGTTTAGCAAAACTGTGCACATGTCAAAACGGGGGTTTCTTGTCATAAGGGTATGCACAATATGCAATGAGGGTGTAAAAAATGTTGTGTTGTGGGAGCTACCGAAAATATTATTTTGTGCCCATCGGCACACAGTTAAGACATTTGCGAAAAGGGTTCACGCTTGGATACCCTTCCGCAGCTCTCTTGAGCAATCGTTGCCTATCAAGGGCATGTATTCCTCAAATTGTAAAGATTGGTCATGTGCGGGTATGCGAGGGATCAATGTAACCTCGTGTATAATGTCCCCATCGATGGTCATTTCCCTGTCACCCCATAGCAATTTTATAAACCCCAATTGGGTGAGACACCCATCTTCCATACACTCATAAAAACGAGTGACTAATTCCGGCAATGCAAAAGCGTTAGGGTGATTATAAATCAGAAAGTTCCAACCCCTACGCGCTATTTCATTCGCAAAATAACTACTGTACACCTCGTGTTAAAATACTTATGAAAAATCACGTTCAAGCTGCATGCTGTGTGCCATCAGGTGATCTACAGATTTATAAAATTAAAAACAGAGAGGGTTATCAGTGATCGTACCTCCCTTGAAAAATTCACGGGGTAAAGACGAAGAGGCGCGGCGGAAGGGCGGTGGAAAGCAGCTCCTGGCGGCGGTTCCGCGGCGGGATGGGGAGATCACTCTGCAGAAAAGAGGCGGCGGCGCTAGGGTTTCTTTCAAAGATGAAAATTAGGATTAGAGAAAACAGGGGGGTCGGGTTCTTTATATATGACGGAAATGATAGATATTTGCAAATAAACCCCTCAAAAAATAGGAAATTATTTGCAAGTATAAATTTTATTTATTTAATTAATCTGTAAATTTACAAAAATACCTAAAATATATTTATTTTCCAATTTTTTTTTTATTTTTTATGGTATTTTGTATTTATATATTTACAAATGATACATACCCCCAAACATGTGTGAAACAAAGTGTTGGCTAAATGATCGAAAATTTGGGGGCAAAATGGAGGAAGATCAATCAGTGTAAATCCGCTTCTGCAAAAACAGGAGCTCCTCCGACGGGTCCGCAGTGAGGAACAGTTTCAGTCGATATCCGTTTACTTTAAACAAAGTACCGTCCTCCGGGTTTTCTAGGTCTACCGCACCGTGCGGATATACGGTGCGTACCAAAAACGGCCCTTTCCACCTAGATTTGAGCTTCCCGGGGTGGAAGTGTAACCGAGTGTCATAAAGCAAAACCTGTTGACCAGGTTTGAACGTTTTGAGCATAAGGTGTTTGTCATGGAACACCTTCGTTCGATTTTTAACAATTACAGAATTTTCATAAGTCTCATCCCGCAGCTCATCTAGTTCATTCAATTACAGCCTTCTATTGCTGCCCACATCTCCCATCGATAAGTTCAACTCCTTAATCGCCCAAAATGCCTTATGCTCAATTTCAACTGGAAGGTGGCAAGCTTTCCCATAAACAAGCCAGTATGGAGACATACCAAGATCGGTCTTGTATGCAGTACGGAATGCCCATAGTGCATCAATCAGTTTGTGTGACCAATCTTTACGGTTTTTAGAAACCGTCTTCTCCAAGATTTGTTTAATCTGCCGATTCGAAACCTTGGCTTGCCCATAAGTTTGAGGATGGTATGGTGTTGACAATTTGTGAGTAATGGAATATTTGCGCATTAAGGACTCGAAAGTCCTATTACAGAAGTGAGATCCATTATCACTTATAATTGATCGAGAATGCCCAAACCGAGAAAAGATAATTTCTTTAAGAAATCGAACGACAACCTTGTTGTCATTCGTTCAGCTGGGCACAGCCTCGACCCATTTTGACACATAGTCAACAGCCAATAGAATATACATATTCCTAAAGGAATTGGGAAATGGTCCTATGAAGTCTATTCCCCAAACATCAAAAATATCCACAACCAAAATTGGTTGGGGCGGCATTTCATTTCTTCGTGATATCCGGCCCAAGTGTTGGCACCGGGAGCATGTCTTGCAGTATTCGTATGCATCTTTAAAAAGTCGTGGCCAGTAGAAATCACACTGCAAGATTTTCTCTGCTGTCTTCTTGGGGCCAAAGTGCCCGCCACACGCTTGATCGTGGCAAAAAGACAGCACTCTCTTAAACTTGTTTTCGGGGACACACCGACGAATGATTTGGTCGGAACAGTATTTAAAAAGATACGGTTCATCCCAGTAAAAATGTTTTACTTGGGACAAGAATCGGTGTTTCTCCTGTTTCGACCAATCTTTAGGTATCAATCCGCTGGCCAAGTAGTTTACTATATCAACAAACCAAGGTTTGCATGTCACGGTTAAGAGTTGCTCATCGGGAAAAACATCTTTAATTGGAATTTCAAGTGTAGGCGAAGAAGGAAGTCGTGAAAGGTGATCGGCCACTACATTTTCACATCGTTTTTTGTCCCTTTTGACAAGGTCAAACTCTTGTAGCAAGAGGATTCAACGTATTAGCCGTGATTTAGCATCCTTCTTCGAAAAAAAAGTGGCGAAGAGCTGAATGGTCCGTGTACACAATCACTGCAGAGCCAATTTAATAGGGCCGGAATTTTTCAAGTGCAAACACAACGGCTAAAAATTCTTTTTCTGTTGTTGTGTAATTCAATTGGGCCTCATTTAATGTTCGGCTAGCGTAATAAATTATGTGCGGCATCTCATGAATGTGCTGTCTAAGAACAGCACCAATGGCGAAATCAGATGCATCACACATAATTTCGAATGGATGCGTCCAGTCGGGAGATGAAAGAATAGGCAAAGAAATGAGTGAGTATTTCAATGACTCGAACGCTTTCATACATGTTGAGTCAAAATCAAAAGTGGTGTCCTTGGCCAATTAAAGAGTCAAGGGTCTAGCTATCTTGCTAAAATCCTTGATGAACCGTCTATAAAAACCGGCATAGCCAAGGAAGGCTCGGATGTCTTTGACGCATTTAAGAGGAGGAAGATTAGGAATGACTTCAATCTTGGCTTTATCAACCTCTATGCCATTTTGCGAGATGACATGTCCTAAGACAATACCCTCTCGTACCATAAAGTGGCACTTCTCCCAATTTAAAGTGAGGTTCTTATCCCTACAGCGGGTAAGAACTGCGTCTAAGTGCAGCAAACACTCGTCGAAGGAGTCACCGAAAATGGAGAAATCATCCATAAAGATCTCCAAAAATTTCTCCACCGTGTCAGAAAAGATCCCCATCATATACCGCTGAAATGTAGCGGGTGCATTGCATAACCCAAAGGGCATGCGACGGTAAGCGAAAGTACCGAAAGGACAAGTAAATGTGGTCTTGTCTTGATCCTTTTCGGCGATGGGAACTTGATTATAGCCGGAATAGCCATCCAAAAAGCAGTAAAATTCATGCCCAGCCAATCGTTCCAGCATTTGGTCAATAAAAGGTAAAGGAAAGTGGTCCTTCCTTGTCGTGGCATTGAGTTTTCTATAGTCGATGCAAACTCGCCACCCAGTTTGGGTGCGAGTAGGTATTAACTCATTCGCCTCATTGGTTATGACCGTAATGCCCGATTTCTTTGGGACAACATGAATGGGGCTAACCCACTGGTTATCCGAGATAGGGTAAATGATACCACTATCAAGACATTTGACAATCTCGTTCTTGACCGCCTCTTTCATAATGGGATTGAGGCGTCTTTGTGTATCCCTAACTGGCTTGGCATCATCCATCATGTTTATATGATGTTCAACTATGAGGGGACTAATCCCCTTGATGTCCGCCATAGTCCAGCCAAAAGCTTGTCGGTTATTTTGTAAGACTATTAAAAGGGCTTTCTCTTGCTCAAGGGCTAGAGAGGCCGATATGATAACGGGAAGGGTCTCATTCTTACCTAGGTAAGCATATTTAAGGTGAGACGGCAAAATCTTTAGTTCGAGTTTTGGAGGTGAAACAATTGGTGTAACTGTCTCGAACTCGAAGGATTCCATCAATGGCTCAAAGCGAGTATAAGCAACCGAGTCGGATGGTTCAACCAACTCATCCGAAAAATCAAAGGACTCAAACTCGGGTGGTGAGTCTTCAAAATCATCCAAAAAATGAAACGCTCGTAGTCCTTTTCCGGCGTGAAAGTTGTGTCAGATTCTAGAAGGAACGCACTAGAGGCGTCAAAACTGCTGTGATCGAACAGAAATGTTTCAAGCTCACAG
Source organism: Agapanthus africanus (assembly GCA_030015575.1). Classification (NCBI taxonomy): domain Eukaryota; kingdom Viridiplantae; phylum Streptophyta; class Magnoliopsida; order Asparagales; family Amaryllidaceae; genus Agapanthus; species Agapanthus africanus. The sequence goes on from CM057342.1 coordinate 632,000,212, forward strand.
TCCTCCTGTGTGATCTCATGGATCGACCAAACATCAAGTATATTAGCATTAGGCTCGGAAGGCTGATTCCCCAACTTAAAAATGTTGAGTTCAATTGTCATATTTCCAAAAGATAGGTTCATTGAACCATTACGACAATTGATCACCGCATTAGAAGTCGCAAGGAATGGTCGACCGAGTATCACCGGAATTTGACTCTGGGGGTTAGCTATAGGTTGTGTATCCATAACAATGAAGTCAACGGGAAAAATGAAGTCCCCTACTTTAATTAACACATTCTCTAACTCACCCCTAGGATGGGTGATGGATCGGCCGGCCATTTGGAGAGTACAATGAGTGGGTTTAAGCTCTCCAACGCCTAATTGTTTGTATACTGAATAGGGTAGCAAATTGACATTAGTGTTGGGGTAAAAATTTACACCCTGGTTGACCAAGTCAAAATCAAAGTCAACCCCAAGCCAAGTGGGCCCAAGCCCAGATCCAGTAGGCTCATGCCCGGGTCGAGCCCGAACATGAAGCGGGCGGCCTCCCCCCACGCCAAGATAAAAATTTTGTAATAAACAATTTTTGTTGTATTTGTTTTATTTTATTTTATGGATAAATGTAAGAAAAATAGGCATAAAGCCAAATTTTTGTAAAGCCCATGGCTTATGTGCAAAAAGAAATGGCACATGAGCCATGGGGTGGGCAAAATGCCATTTTGTGAAGCCCAAGGGGCTATGTGTAAAGTGTATGGCCTATAAAGGCAAAGATAGTGAAATATCTCAACAACTTTTTCTCTCTCCAAGAATTTTCTAGATCTGAGATCTCTTCCTCCTTCCTCAAGGTTCTAAAACCTTCTTTTTTCTTTTGAATTAAATCAAGAGTTTAACTCTTCCTTTTCTCAAAATAAATAGATTTCCACCACAAAACCTACGAAGGGGAGCTTGGATCTCCAACCAGATCTCGAAAAGGGGAGGCTTTTAAGGCTCATCCCCTTTTCTCCAAGATCCCGCCGGTCAAGAGCAAGAAGAAGGAGACCCATCTCCAAAAATCTAACTTTGGACAGACCCAAGGCTCAAAAGAAGAGCAATAAATCCCCCAGGAGTTTAACTCCTTTCTAAAGTTGCTGGAGTTTAACTCCATAATTTATTTTCTGTTGGAGTTTAACTCCATAAATTTGTTTCTGCTGGAGTTCAACTCCAAAATTTCCCTTGGGAGTTTAACTCCCCAGCCTAGGGGCTAGGCTTCCCTTTCCGCGGGTTTTTCCCGCGGTCACGTGTGCCCACGTGACCCCGGTGCGCCAAGGCGCCCATCGGTCACGTGTGCGCACGTGACCCCGGGGCGCCAAGGCGCCCATCGGTCACGTGTGCGCACGTGACCCCCGGGGCGCCAAGGCGCCTATCGGTCACGTGTGCCCATGTGACCCCGGGGGGGCGCCAAGGCGCCCATCGGTCACGTGTGCGCACGTGACCCCGGGGCGTCAAGGCCCCCCCCTTCGGTCACGTGTGCCCACGTGACCCTGGGGGCGCCAAAGTGCCCATCGGTCACGTGCGCGCACGTGACCCCGGGGATTAAGGCGCCCACCTGCTGTGCGAGCGTCCTTTAGACGCCATTTTGTTTTCTTTTCCCCCTCGTTTTACGTGCACTCCCCAACAAAATCCCTTCTGGAGTTTAAACCCTTTTAAAAAAATATATATATATATTCTTTGGAGTTTAACTCCACAATTAAGTTCTATTTTAGGAGTTTAACTCCGCATAAAATTCTTTTAGGAGTTTAACTCCATTTAAAATTCTTTAGAGTTTAACTCCACAATAAAATTCCTTTTGAAATTAAACTCCACTTTAAAAAAAAAAAGGGAAAGGGGGGAAGGAAAACATACACAGACTCCACGACACTGTCTTCCGTTAGAAAAAAAAATTCTAACGGGGCGCTGCCCCGCACCCCGCAAGGGGGCTGCTAGCCCCCTTGACCCCCAGCCCGCTATCCGGATAGCGGGACCCCCGTAAAAACTCTGCAGGGCCCCCGATATTTCCAAAACCCCTTCAAAACACGATACTGCACATTGAGTTCGCATGACCAGTTTAACCCGTTAATCGGAGGTTCCTTCGCTCCAAATGCGAGGGGTAATTAACGGCAGCTTAGTCCGCGGTTGCCGGAGATTCGGATCCCCACAATCAATAAACCCCGGCCTACCCTAGGCAGGGGGAATCTGTAATGCGCCTGACAAGCGCGCGCGTATTCCTATCTCAATGGGGTGACGAAAAACACCCTACAGGTTCTGGCACGCCCGGTGGGACCTATCTCTCCTCCCATATTTCGGGTTAAACGTTCATGCGAACTCAATCAATATACATATCGATTGTCGATACTGAAATGATGTTTTTTTTTCTCTGTGTAGCAATCAACCTTCAACAACAATGTCTCTCCAGACGAATTCAGCTTCCAACATGACCCCGATTCCGTACGTGGTCAAGATCAACGCTCGTGTAGTCCTCCCCGCAAGCCTTAGTCGACAGTGGGAGGAACCGCCTCGCCAGTTTGGCTCCGTCATCATTTACCCTGCCGGAAGCGCTCATCTGGCGGAAATCCCGGCGGAACAGGTGGCCAAGCCGGTCCCAAGGGGCAAGAGGCCGAATGTCGTGATCGCCAAGGCACCATAACCGAAACTCAAGACTGTATCTGAACGATTCTCTGGTGCTCCAGCGGGGGGTAAGAACTTCGGTACAAAGGGCAACAACAAATGTTGCGGACGGGCTCAGGCGATGACTCCAACAAATGCACAATCGAGCGTATCTCCAAGGCCTTCCATCACCCGGTCTGCGGCGTCTTCCCAAAGAGCCGAAGTCTGCCAGGTGCTTAGAACAGAAAAGTTAAGGCAGAAGCGTCTCAGGTATCGAGCCAACAAGAGGGCCAAGGCTTCGGCCAAATGGAATCGTGTGAAGTTCCAAGTGCAGGGTTGCCCCGCGACGACGGCTGAGTCGAACGTAAGAATCAGCAATTCCTTCGAGCCTCTGAAGTGGGTTCAGAAAAACGCCATGACCGCCAGAATCAAGAAGACGGCAGTCCGAACAGTGCCACAAAGAGACGTGTCCCGGTCCCAACAGAAAAGGTATGACACTGTCTCTTCAAGAGTCTATCAGGCGCTCTGTGCCGCACGAAAGCAACGGGGCAAACCCAGAAAAGGAGCGCCAGCACCATTCAAAAAGCTGTTTAGGCCAGCCGCCTTCAATCGACTACCGGCTACCGAAGCAAGGAGGTCAAGACAGCGATCCGTGAAATCAGCCGCCAATGATCGAAAGACGGCCGGATATATCATCCATACGGTCTATATGGCGGGCGGGCGCCCCAGCGACAACCTTCGCAGCAAAAGCAAGGATGGGGCACCACATCCCAAGCCCAATCTAGCCTGAATGTGGTTGCCGCCGCCCAAGAACAGCCGCCCCCGCTGGATGAAGAAAACCCTCTCGATGAGGATAGGCAGAAAGACCCCTCGGTCCATGCAGAGTCAAGCTCAGACAGCGAGGAAGAGCCGACTTTCCGCCCCAGGACTGCGGAGCAGGAGCTGCTTCAAGAGCTACGAAAACAGCTCAGGAGCAAAGATAAAGAGATGGCCAAGCTCTATGCGAAGATTGATGACTTAACGAACGTGGTGATGCAGCTTACGGCCCAAATTGCTCGAGCGCCTCCCAATCAAGCACAAGCCGCTACTAATCAGCCGGGTGATGACAATCCGAGGCAGCCAATGCCTGTTCCTTTAGGACCAAGACTGGTCGAGCCGCATGAAAGCCGGCCACACTCCGCTTCTGGGGACGCCTTGGCCCCAGATAGCACTATCCCGCTAACACAGGATCGGATAATGGATTTGGTCACCAGCAAGGTTAAAACATTGGTGGCCGAAGCTGAAGCTCAGAAAGAAATCGGCAGTAGTGGGCGGCCATACCCTGCGCAGTACGATCTGATTGAGTTCCCAAGAGGCTACGTCATTCCTAAGTTCGGAAGATTTGATGGAACGGGGAATGCAAATCAGCACGTCGCCCACTTCAAAGCATCGTGCAGAAATACAGGGGGCAATGACGCGCTCCTTCTTCGTCAGTTTGTCAATAGCCTGACCGGCGTCGCCTTCGATTGGTATACGAGTATACCGGACGGGTCCGTCATTACCTTTGCCCAAATGGAGTCCCTGTTTCGGCAAAGGTTCATGAGTGTCAGTGATAAAATCTCCATTGCCGATCTTGTGAGGACCAAACCGGGGAAGAATGAAAGCAACACCGACTTTATCGCTCGATGGCGTAATCTCACAGTCAAGTGCGAACCGCCGCTGGAGCAGGACCAATCCGTCAGCCTTCTCATTGGGAACCTCAGCAATTGGATGGTCCCATTCTTGTGTACGGCAGGCCTTAAAACATTTCAGGAGCTAACCAAGAAAGTCCAAATGCTGGAACGCTCGAAGCAAGAGTCCCCGCAGGATTCTCAGAGAGACAAAACTTGGAAAAGCAAGCGGGACGACAACCGTAGAAGCGGGAGTTCCAGCTGTACCAATGTCTTCAATGCGTCCGACAATGAAGAAAAGCGAAGGGCGGCCGAATCCAAAACTAACCGGTCTCGAAAGCCATTGCTGGGAGGAGATGGGCCTTCCCTAGAGGAGAAAAAGAACAAGGTTTACTCTTTCAGAAGGGACAAGGTCCGCAAGATATTTAAAGATGCCTTGAACAACGGCCTACAATTGCCGGAGTCGAAAAGACCCCAAGAAGCAAAAATGACCGACAATCCCCTGTATTGCCCGTACCACCGAGTAGTGAGCCATGCGATCGAGGATTGCTATATCTTCAAGGACTGGGTCGAGAAGCAGTACAAGGCTGGAGAGATCGAGCTGTCCAAAAGCGTATTGGTGAACAATCAAGTTGCAACCGCCAACTTTATACAGACAAAAGTTGAAGCCTTCTGGGGGCAGACAGCTGAACCTGCTGCCCTGACAAACGAAACTGACTCATCGCGGCCTCCGTGGAGTACACACATATCTAATAAGACGAAGAAGATGATAAAGCTACTTCGGAAAGAGCCCAGGACAGAATGGGAAGGGCAGAAGAGGCCTACCAGTCCAGCTGCCGATGCGGTTCCATCACGCTCAACATCCAAGAAGCTCAAGAAGAAGAAAAGTGCGGCTCGGCGCGAAAAGGAGTCTGCAGGGAGATCGGCCATTCAAAAATATATCGATTCCCTCGAAGAATATGAACAGAAGGAAAGAACTTTAGTTCAATTAAAAGAGTTCCTCCCTGTACAAGCGGCTGAAATTTTGGAGGAGTTAGAAGAAGACTCCAACGAAGAGATCCCAGTAGTGACCTGCTATGCCATCCATCTTGGTAGCGACTCTGAGGATGAGCTCTGTTTTCCCGAAGAAGATGAGGAGCTCGCCACAAAGGCCAATCAAATCCAGCTCAGAAGCGGCAGGGCTCTACCGCCAAATCAAGGAAACGCCCCAAAAGGGAAAGAAAAACAAGTCGCTAATGAAGAAGATGGCAGAGAACCGGCTGATGAAAACATAAGTCCTTCCTCGGTGGACTATAATGTCTTGGCATATCTCCGGAAGCTTCCGTCTCTCCTGAGCATCTATGATGCCTTGGTCCTATCTAAGGGGCTTAGAGATTTTCTTATTCACGCTCTACAAAACCCCGAGCGGTATCAGGCTCACTTCGCGGAAATTAATATGAAAGAAGCTCAGCACGCTTTGCATGCCGCCGCAGTCACATTTAAGGATGAAGACTTGCTACTGGGAACAGCTGAGCACAATCGGCCGCTTTATGTGACCGGGTACAGCGACGGAGATAGAATTAATCGCATATTGATTGATCCGGGGTCCTCAGTGAACATTATGAACTTGCGAACTCTGAAGAGTTTGTCAATGGACGTCCGACACCTATCAAGAGAAAGGATTGTCATTCAAGGCTTCAACCAAAATTGCCAGCAAGTTCTGGGGTCTTTAGCTTTGCCAATCAAATTCGGAGATCTGCAAACTGAAGCTAAGATATACGTGATCGACGCAGACACGTCTTATAAGATTCTCTTGGGGCGGCCGTGGCTCCACGATTACGGCATCATTCCGTCAACTCTCCATCAATGTATGAAGTATACTAAAAATGGTGAAGAAAGACGCATTGACGGAGACATCCAGCCGTTCGGTGTGCATGAAGTCCGCTATGAAGATTCTCGGTACTTTATGAACCACCAAAATGCTAAGCCACAACTAACTGAGGACAGACCGGCCCCAAGACTCAAAAGCAAATCTACGCCGGCTGTCACTTTCAAAAGCAAAAACGCCCAAGTGCGCCCGCATTTCGGCAGCGACACTAATGAGTCCGACGCTGGAAGCCCGTCCTTCCGTAAAACTCGCCCTCGTTTCGGCAGCGATACGGACGAATCTGTTACTGAAGGCCCATCTAGCAGCAAAGTCCGCCCTCAAATCGGCAGTGACACTGAAGAGTCAGAAGAAGAGGACCTGCCGTGCAACAGCTGTGCAGATTGGACCCCCATGCAGCAAGCGAAACTATGAGGGACTTTCGAAGTCGCAGAAGGGTCCCTGGACATCACAAGGGTGCCGGAACGGATGTGCAAAGAGCTCGATGCATTGTCAGTCTCTACCGTGGACCAGCTGAAAACTTTCTACGTGCCCGGGAGGAAAAATGGACAGAAGGGCATCCTGTTTTACAGGTCAAACCCCGTTGTGCACCCGGACGATCTTTCTGTCATGTGCCTTCCCTATGAGAGAGGCATAAGAGCCGTCCTCAATCCCAGATACTATGCGCCCGAGATGCGGGAATACTTTAAGAAGTGCGGATGCCGGTTGTACCAAACGGAGTCCGAAGCAAAGTTTTACGAAGGTCTATGGTATCCGCCCCAGGTCCGAGCACTCATCGATGGACGAATTCCAGATAGACGGGGCATAGGCTACATTCAACCTGATTCCAAAGCATGCTACATGATCCATGTTGGTAAGGCCAGCGAAAGATCAAATGATGATGACGAGATAGCCGAGCCAGAAGAAGCTCCTCAAGAGCTCGAAGATGGCGGACAAGCAACCTTTGACGAGCTAACCGAGATTGACTTAGGAACACCCGATAATCCAAGGCCGACCTACATCAGCTCGCTCTTGTCAGAGGAAATGAAAGCGCAGATAATTGCCCTGCTGCATGAGTTCGTCGACTGTTTCGCGTGGACATACAAAGAAATGCCTGGCCTTTCCCCTGAAGTGGCCGTACATAAGTTGGCTATATCTCCTGATACTAAGCCAGTCAAACAAGCTCCTCGAAGAATGAGAAGGGAACTAGGAGAAAAGGTCATCGAGGAAACTAAGAAGCTCATTGATGCCGGCTTCATCAGGGAAGAGAAATATGCGGATTGGATCGCATGCATAGTCCCAGTGAAGAAGAAAAATGGGCAGATCCGAGTTTGTGTCGATTTCAGAGACCTCAACAAGGCATGTCCTAAAGATGACTTCCCGCTACCGGTCATGGAAATGATGGTCGATGACACCTCAAATTACGAGCTGTTCACCTTTATGGATGGCTCGTCTGGATACAATCAGATCAAGATGTCGCCTGAGGATGAGAAGCACACAGCGTTTCGAACCCCGATCGGAATATACTGCTACAAAGTGATGCCGTTCGGGCTGAAGAACGAGGGCGCTACATATCAAAGGGCAATGACTAATATCTTTGATGACCTAATCCATAAAGTCGTCGAATGCTATGTTGATGATTTGGTCATCAAAACTGAAGCAGACCACATCCAAGATCTTAGGACCGTTCTCACCAGACTGAGGGAATACGATCTGAAGATGAATCCTCTGAAGTGTGCTTTTGGCGTGTCATCGGGAAAATTCCTGGGCTTTATAGTCCGGCATCGAGGGATCGAAATTGACCCATCAAAGATAAAGGCCATCATGGAGATGCCCCCTCCAAAGAGTCTGACGCAGCTGAGATCTTTCCAAGGCAAGCATGCTTATATACGGAGGTTTATCTCAAATTTGTCGGGGAGATGTAGGCCCTTCTCAAAGCTCATGAAGAAAGGAGCTCCTTTTATCTGGGATGCCGAATGTCAAGCAGCGTTCGAAAGCATCAAACAATACCTGTTGCACCCTCCAGTGCTGGCCGCTCCCATTCCAAATAAACCGTTGATTCTCTACACTGCCGCGCTAGATGAGTCACTCGGTGTGCTCCTCGCCCAGAATAATGAGGAGGGAAAGGAAAATGCCCTCTACTACCTCAGTCGAACTCTAGTCGGGGTGGAACACAACTATTCCCCAATCGAAAAGCAATGCCTGGCTCTGATATTTGCTGTGAAGAAGCTGAGGCACTATCTGCTGGCTCATCGGGTTATGCTGATCTCCAAGGTCGACCCGCTCAAACACTTGATGACCAAAGCATGCCTAGCCGGCAGAATAGCAAGATGGGCTGTCATGCTACTTGAGTTTGACATAGTTTATACTCCTCAGAAAGCAGTAAAAGGGCAAGCTCTTGCAGACTTTCTCGCTCCTCATCCCATACCAGAAGGGTCGTCGCTAAATTGTGAGTTACCCGACGAACAAGTGTTGCAACTCGAGAATGACGAGCCATGTTGGGAGCTTTACTTCGATGGGGCCTCATCGATAAGAACCTCTAGTAGATCAAATGTCCCGGAGATAAAAGCAGGGATAGGATTGGTGTTTATCACACCATCAATGGGAACCTTACGGCGTTCTTTCGCTCTCACCGAGCCTCGGACAAACAATGAAGCTGAGGAAGCTCTGATGGCTGGTTTGGAGCTCGCCATAGAAATGGAAATCCATCGGCTACGGGTTTACGGTGACTCCCAGCTTGTCGTCAACCAAGTAAGCGGCACCTATAAGATATACAAACCCGAGTTAGCTCGGTACAGAAGCCGGGTGGTGGAACTCATGAAACAGTTCACTCACATTGAACTAACAAGAGTCCCTAGAGCATTGAACGGAAAAGCCGACATACTCGCTCGCCTAGCCAAGGAGCTGGCTGATCCTGACTTGGACGAAATTCTGATCACAGTCAGGAGCCGACAAATTCTACCCCCAGTCTCTCTACGAGAAGAGGAAAGCCCGGAACAGGAGAGCAGTCCTGCCGAAGAAGCTTCGATCATCCAAGACGAGCCCGATTGGAGAGAACCCTTCATAGAGTACCTCCGATACGACAAGCTGCCCAAAGAAAAATCTACGAGGATTCAGCTAAAGAAAAGAGCTCTCCGATACGTGTTTGTAAATGACACGTTATACCGCAGGTCATATGACCAACTCTGGCTCAGGTGCTTGTCATCGGCCGAAGCCCAAAAGGTCATGAAAGATGTTCACTCGGGCGTTTGCAGTGCTCACCAATCTGGCCCCAAGATGCGACTTCAAATCAAACGGCTTGGGTATTACTGGCCCACCATGATACGGGATTGCGGAGAGCATGCAAAGAAATGTCAGATCTGCCAAATCCATGGTGATTTCATTCACAAGCATCCCAATCCGTTGCATCCTACGGTGGCTTCGTGGCCCTTCGAAGTCTGGGGCACCGACATTGTTGGCCCAATTGATCCTCCGTCATCCAAAGGCCACCGGTTCATACTGGCCGCGACAGACTACTTCTCCAGATGGGCTGAAGCTGTCCCGCTAAAAGAAGTCAAGACAAAAGATATTCTGACATTCTTCCAGCATAATATTCTATACCGCTTCGGTACACCAAGAAGAATCATTTCTGACAACGGGCCTTCTTTCAAGAGCTTCAATGTCTCAAGGTTCGCTACTCAGCACAAGATAGACTGGAGATATTCCTCCATCTATAATCCAAGAGCCAATGGGCTCGCCGAAGCCTTCAATAAGACTCTATGCAAGCTCCTGAGGAAAAATGCTTCAGCCAACAAGAGGGACTGGAATCTCAAGCTTCACGAGGCGCTTTGGGCATATCGTACCACGCACCGTACTCCAACCCAGTCCACTCCATACTCATTGCTCTTCGGAGTGGAGGCGGTCCTCCCCCTCGAAGTCGAAGTTCCAAGCTTAAGAATGGCCGTTCAGTATGAGTTGACGAAGGAGGAAAATGCGCTCCTCCGACTGGATGAACTCGATGCCCTCGAAGAAAAGAGACTCGCGGTGCAGCAAAGTCTGGAGCTATACCGAGCCCAAATATCACGGGCCTATGACAAGATAACCCGTCTCCGCGCTTTCAAGAAAGGTGAATTGGTGTTGGTCCTCAAAAGACCGATCATCCCCAATCGACATGCCAAGGGAAAATTCGAGCCAAACTGGGAAGGACCATACGTCATCGAGAAAGTGTTTGACGGAGGAGCCTACCAACTAATAAGCACCGAGGGAGAAAGGCCCATGCCACCCATCAATGGCCGATATCTCAAGAAATACTACATGTGAATGCTCCAAGTCGCAGGCGAATTGAGCACATCAGCCCTACGGTCTGGATCATACATCCTGCAAAACCGTATACAACCCACGGGCGTAAATGACCCCTATCTCTCCCAAATCCTTCCGGTGTGACTACTTTTAAAGTCCCACCAGCAAAAAAAAAAAAAAAAGAACGGTATGTCCACAAGCAAAACGGGCACGGATGAAAACCCGAAAGGGCTCCGTGAGTAAAAACAACAGGACTACCGGCGGGTCTGTGAAAACCCGAAAGGGCGCAAACTCGTGAAAGGAGATGAAATACACTCGCAAAGTCCTCTCGACCTTGTGAGGAGAAAACCCTGCGTGAGATCCTTACGACTCACAAAAGAGCAACACACTTAGGAATCCTCACGATTCCTAAGGAGAAAATACACCTGCGGGATCCTTACGACTCGTAGGCAGAAAATGCTTTTATGGGACCCTCACGGCCCATGAAATTGAAAAGCCTTAGGTGATAGGGATCAAAACCTGTCTCCTAAGCCATCGCTCCCCAATCCCCAAATGGCGAATGATGAGTCGCTCCTGGTACCATATTCCAGTGCAGCGATGCAGACGCTAACCAAATTCCAAATCCCATACCCCAACGGCGAATGATGAGTCGCTCCTTGTACCATATTCCAGTGCAGCGATGCAGACGCCGACAAAGTCCCGAAATTTTTCCGGCCCTATGGTCTGGATCATACATCCTGCAAAACCGTATACAATCCACGGGCGTAAATGACCCCTATCTCTCCCAAATCCTTCCGGTGTGACTACTTTTAAAGTCCCACCAGCAAAAAAAAAACGGTATGTCCACAAGCAAAACGGGTACGGATGAAAACCCGAAAGGGCTCCGTGAGTAAAAACAGCAGGACTACCGGCGGGTCTGTGAAAACCCGAAAGGGCGCAAACTCGTGAAAGGAGATGAAATACACTCGCAAAGTCCTCTCGACCTTGTGAGGAGAAAACCCTGCGTGAGATCCTTACGACTCACAAAGGAGCAACACACTTAGGAATCCTCACGATTCCTAAGGAGAAAATACACCTGCGGGATCCTTACGACTCGCAGGGAGAAAATGCTTTTAAGGGACCCTTACGGCCCATAAAATTGAAAAGCATTAGGTGATAGGGACCCAAACCTGTCTCCTAAGCCATCGTTCCCCAACGGGCAACGGCAAATGATGAGTCACTCCTGGCATTTCGCTTCAGTGTTAGCGGTGCTGATACCGACCAAAAACCCAAATCCCAAGTCCTCCCATGGCAAATGATGAGTTGCTCCTGGCATTATTCCAGTGCAGCAATGCTGATACCAAACAAGATCCAAATTCCAAGGCCCCAAACGGCGAATGATGAGTCGCTCCTGGTACCACATTCCAGTGCAGCGATGCAGACGCCAACCAAAATCCAATTTCTCAAAATTCTCCCGGCCCTACGGTGGGTCCCCAAGTTGACCATCGTATACAATCCACGGGCTCAAATAATTCTCATCATACCCATGCCCCACTGTAATCACCAGTTACGCGGCTGGTGTCCGCTTTGGGAATGATGCTCCATTGATAAGACCCACTCATGTGTCCTCACGATATATGAGGAGAACAAACCTTTGTGGGATCCTTACGACTCATAAAGGAAAAACACACTTAGGAGTCCTCACGACTCCTAAGGAGAAAATACACCTGCGGGATCCTTACGACTCGTAGGCAGAAAATGCTTTTATGGGACCCTCACGGCCCATGAAATTGAAAAGCCTTAGGTGATAGGGATCTAAACCTGTCTCCTAAGCCATCGCTCCCCAATCCCCAAATGGCGAATGATGAGTCGCTCCTGGTACCATATTCCAGTGCAGCGATGCAGACGCTAACCAAATTCCAAATCCCATACCCCAACGGCGAATGATGAGTCGCTCCTGGTACCATATTCCAGTGCAGCGATGCAGACGCCGACAAAGTCCCGAAATTTTTCCGGCCCTACGGTCTGGATCATACATCCTGCAAAACCGTATACAATCCACGGGCATAAAACAATCCCAACCTCTCCCAAGTCCTACCGGTGAGACTACATTCAAAGTCCCAAAAAAAAAAAATTCCTCCCGGGGCAAATGATGAGTTGCTCCTGGCATTATTCCAGTGCAGCAATGCAGATGCCAAACAAAGACCAAAATCCCAAAAATCCTCTCAATGACAGATGATGATTCACTCCTGGTACCATATTCCAGTATAGCGATGCTGATGTCAACCCAAATCAAAATCAACAAGTCAACTTCGACTCCGACACCATAGAAAGCGGAGTAAGTCAGAATCCAATCTCGACACCGCGAGAAGCGTAGCAAGTCAAGTCTACCCCTGACACTGCAAAAAGCAGAGCAAGTCAAATCAAGCACCGACCGTCCAAGTCGCAAAAAGGGCAGAACCGACCATCCACGTCGCAAAAAGGGCAGCATCGACCGTCCATGTCGCAAAAAGGGCAGAACCGCCCGTCCAAGTCGCAAAAAGGGCAGCATCGACCGTCCACGTCGCTAAAATGGCAGCACCGACCGTCCAAGTCGCAAAAAGGGCAGAACCGACCGTCCACGTCGCTAAAAGGGCAGCACCGACCGTCCAAGTCGCAAAAAGGGCAGAACCGATCGTCCACGTCGCAAAAAGGGCAGCACTGACCGTCCACGTCGCTAAAAGGGCATCACCGACCGTCCAAGTCACAAAAAGGGCAGAACCGACCGTCCACGTCGCAAAAAGGGCAGCATCGACCGTCCATGTCGCAAAAAGGGCAGCATCGACCGTCCATGTCGCAAAAAGGGCAGAACCGACCGTCCAAGTCGCAAAAAGGGCAGCATCGACCGTCCACGTCGCTAAAATGGCAGCACCGACCGTCCAAGTCGCAAAAAGGGCAGAACCGACCATCCACGTCGCTAAAAGGGCAGCACCGACCGTCCAAGTCGCAAAAAGGGCAGAACCGACCGTCCACGTCGCAAAAAGGGCAGCATCGACCGTCCATGTCGCAAAAAGGGCAGCACCGACCGTCCAAGTCGCAAAAAGGGCAGAACCGACCGTCCATGTCGCAAAAAGGGCAGTACCGACCGTCCAAGTTGTTAAAATGGCAGCACCGACCGTCCAAGTCACAAAAAGGGCCGCATCGACCGTCTATGTCGTAAAAAGGGCAGTGCCAGCTTCCCAAAAGGTGGGAACCGAATCAAGTCGCCTCCACGTGAAAGAAGATCCATCAATTTCATGCACACGACCCACATATGTGGTGTGCATTTATTGATGGGGGGCAATTTGTTGGGGTAAAAATTTACACCCTGGTTGACCAAGTCAAAATCAAAGTCAACCCCAAGCCAAGTGGGCCCAAGCCCAGATCCAGTAGGCTCATGCCCGGGTCGAGCCCGAACATGAAGCGGGCGGCCTCCCCCCACGCCAAGATAAAAATTTTGTAATAAACAATTTTTTTTGTATTTCTTTTATTTTATTTTATGAATAAATGTAAGAAAAATAGGCATAAAGCCAAATTTTTGTAAAGCCCATGGCTTATGTGCAAAAAGAAATGGCACATGAGCCATGGGGTGGCAAAATGCCATTTTGGGAAGCCCAAGGGGCTATGTGTAAAGTGTATGGCCTATAAAGGCAAAGATAGTGAAATATCTCAACAACTTTTTCTCTCTCCAAGAATTTTCTAGATCTGAGATCTCTTCCTCCTTCCTCAAGGTTCTAAAACCTTCTTTTTTCTTTTGAATTAAATCAAGAGTTTAACTCTTCCTTTTCTCAAAATAAATAGATTTCCACCACAAAACCTACGAAGGGGAGCTTGGATCTCCAACCAGATCTCGAAAAGGGGAGGCTTTTAAGGCTCATCCCCTTTTCTCCAAGATCCCGCCTGTCAAGACCAAGAAGAAGGAGACCCATCTCCAAAAATCTAACTTTGGACAGACCCAAGGTTCAAAAGAAGAGCAATAAATCCCCCAGGAGTTTAACTCCTTTCTAAAGTTGCTGGAGTTTAACTCCATAATTTATTTTCTGTTGAAGTTTAACTCCATAAATTTGTTTCTGCTAGGAGTTCAACTCCAAAATTTCCCTTGGGAGTTTAACTCCCCAGCCTAGGGGCTAGGCTTCCCTTTCCGCGGGTTTTTCCCGCGGTCACGTGTGCCCACGTGACCCCGGGGCGCCAAGGCGCCCATCGGTCACGTGTGCGCACGTGACCCCGGGGCGCCAAGGCGCCCATCGTTCACGTGTGCGCACGTGACCCCCGGGGCGCCAAGGCGCCCATCGGTCACGTGTGCGCACGTGACCCCCGGGGCGCCAAGACGCCTATCGGTCACGTGTGCCCACGTGACCCTGGGGGGCGCCAAGGCGCCCATCGGTCACGTGTGCGCACGTGACCCCGGGGCGTCAAGGCCCCCCCTTCGGTCACGTGTGCCTACGTGACCCTGGGGGCGCCAAAGTGCCCATCGGTCACGTGCGCGCACGTGACCCCGGGGATTAAGGCGCCCACCTGCTGTGCGAGCGTCCTTCAGACGCCATTTTGTTTTCTTTTCCCCCTCGTTTTACGTGCACTCCCCAACAAAATCCCTTCTGGAGTTTAAACCCTTTTAAAAAAATATATATATATTCTTTGGAGTTTAACTCCACAATAAAGTTCTATTTTAGGAGTTTAACTCCGCATAAAATTCTTTTAGGAGTTTAACTCCATTTAAAATTCTTTGGAGTTTAACTCCACAATAATATTCCTTTTGAAATTAAACTCCACTTTAAAAAAAAAAGGGGAAATGGGCGAAGGAAAACATACACAGACTCCACGACACTGTCTTCCGTTAGAAAAAAAATTTCTAACGGGGCGCTGCCCCGCACCCCGCAAGGGGGCTGCTAGCCCCCTTGACCCCCAGCCCGCTATCCGGGTAGCGGGACCCCCGTAAAAACTCTGCAGGGCCCCCGATATTTCCAAAACCCCTTCAAAACACGATACTGCACATTGAGTTCGCATGACCAGTTTAACCCGTTAATCGGAGGTTCCTTCGCTCCAAATGCGAGGGGTAATTAACGGCAGCTTAGTCCGTGGTTGCCGGAGATTCGGATCCCCACAATCAATAAACCCCCGGCCTACCCTAGGCAGGGGGAATCTGTAATGCGCCTGACAAGCGCGCGCGTATTCCCATCTCAATGGGGTGACGAAAAACACCCTACAACTAGCTCCAAGATCTAATAGTGCTCTATTTATGTTCTTATCCCCAATTGTTATCGAAATTGTAGGACAGCCGGGGTCCTTATGTTTTTGGGGTAAAGATTAGACAAGAGCATCACTAACAGCACTAGCCACGAAAACTTTCTTTGGTACTTGTGACTTCCTCTTCTTGGTGCATAAGTCCTTTAAGATTTTCGCGTAAGAAAGGACTTGTTGGATTGCATCCAAGAGGGGTATGTTTATGCTAATCTGTTTGAACAACTCTACAATCTTCTCCATTTGTGGAGTTGGTTTATTGGATCTTAACCTGCTTGGAAAGGGAACATTTTGAAAATTTGTTGAGTCCAATGTTTGTGGAGTAGATTGCGGAGTTGGAAAGGATCCCCGTGTTGGTGTGTTCGTAAAATGAGATGAGGGTCCGTTCAAACTAGAAGAATTAGAGCCTTGTGAAGAATGAAGAATAGGCTCTAACGAAGAAGATGAAGATGAAGAAGAAGAATAAGAAGAAGCACCGGCAGGGGTGTCATTACTAATACCCACGTTATTGTGCAACACTTTTCCAGATCTCAACGTGGTCACCGGATTTACATTATGATTTTGTTGTTCATAAGCAGCATTTGCGTTGTGTGTGTGACTGGGATTTAGCAATGGTTGAGATGGAAGCTTTCCTTTTCTCGCTCGCTCAACGCAGCATTTAGTTGTGCAATTTAGGCCTCAATTGATTTGATGCTTTGATCATGTGAAGCACTGTTTTGCACCAAAGATTGAATGGAAGTCTCCAACCTTACTGCGGATTGTGTTGATTGTTTTAAGAATGCATCCAAACTTCTTTCTAGCGATGTAACCTTATCATTATTCGGTTGAACAAAATTGTTTTGTGGATAAGAGTTGTTGGGCAAAAAATTGTTCATTTGGTTTGGTTAAGGTTATGCTTGGAAAGGTTGCTGGTATTGAGTTTGTTGGGGTGCTTGTTGTTGTGGAGGAGGAGGCCTTTGAAAGTTGTTGTTTCCTTGGAATTGTTGATTTTGATTCCAAGAAAAATTTGGGTGGCTCCTCCAACCAGGATTATAAGTCGAAGAGTATGGATCATTTCTTTGCCTTTGCTGAAACGCAGCATTGACTTGATCTTGTCCTTGAACAGGTGGATTGTAAGGACACTCTTCAGTAAGGTGGGATGGATCCGAACAACAAGCACAAACAGTTCGTGGGGGTAAAGCAGGGGCAAGAGAAGGCGATGAGATTTTGGTCTCAATTACTTCTAGCTTTTTCGTTAGTGCGGCCATTTCAGCCTTCATTGCAATCGACATATCTAATTGATGTATGCCTGCCTTAGACTGACCTATTGAAGAAGATGAGATGGTCTTAGTGCTTTCCCACTGAAGTGTTTGTTGAGCAAGATCGTCGAGAAACTGCCAAGCTTCCTCGCTAGATTTTGTTAGAAAGTGACCTTGACAAATGGTTTCAAACAACTGCTTCGTTGCTGGGTTCAATCCTTCGTATAAAATTTGGCAAATTTGCCAATTTTCGATACCGTGGTGAGGGTATTGAACAAGTAGGTCTTTAAATCTTTCAAAACACTTCCAAAAGGGTTCGGAAGGAAGCAGGGAAAATTGAATAATCTCATTGCGAATTCTCGCGGTCTTGTGATGTGGGTAAAACTTTTTAAGAAAAGTTTTAACAAACTCTTCCCAATTTTTAATCGAGTGTGATGATGTGCTATACAACCATTTCTCGGCTAGGTCACATAAGGTGAATGGAATGACACGTAGCCTTATAGCATCATCAGACGGTTGTGTTGTTTTCATCATTGCGCAAACATTTTGGAATTTGTTAATGAATATATAGGCATCTTCGGATTCCAGTCCGTGAAATTTTGGCAACATGTTGATGAAGTAGGGTTTGATCTCAAAGTTGTCCCCATTTCCCGGTGGAAGTGAATAACAAGTAGGTAAGGCGGTGCAGATAGGGTAGAAAAGATCTTGGAGCGCGATTCGTTGGGGCGCTTCAACAGGTGTGTGTTGTGGGTTATTCGCACCTAGCGGAGGTGGAATCAGTCCAGCGGGTAAGGTGTTGTTAGGATTGAATCCTGACATCTCCTTAGAAGATGAAGAATGTGAATGTGAAGGTAAGGAAGTGGAAGGAATTTCGACTTCGAAGTCGAAAGCATCGTCATTCGGTACCAACGAGACACGGACTAATCGGGCATTATTGTCCCTAGTCCAACCGGACATACACTAAAGAGGTAGTGTAGTCAAAAGGTGAAAAACAGAAAGTGGGGGTAAGAAAACATCAATGAGAAGAAAGTGGGTGTAAGTGGGGTGCACGGATTTCTTAGCGACAAGTTGCAAGTTTTTGTAAAAAAATTTCCTTTTTGAGTTTTTTTTATAAGGGGCTTTTTGCAAAACGATTTTTAATAAAAGGCTTAGACACACGTTCAATCAATCACAAATGCACAATCAAGCCTAGATCTATGGTCACCTAGGTCAGCTAGACAGCTCCTAACTGTTCCAAAGGGCAAGATGTGACGACCTCAAACCGCCTCTTCACCGCCAATTGTGGCCAGGTAAGCACAAGTAGAGAAAGGAGGGATCCGCTCACGAATCACCGTGAGACGAGCCTTTTAAAGTTACCTTTCGCTACCTGTCTAGCCTAGGCACCACAAAGTCAGGTTAAGATCAACGGTCGATGCCTACAACTATTCTTTTGTCCTATTGAGCGCGAAGTCCTTAGGGCTGAGTCTCATCTTTTTTATTTAACTTGATGGTCAATGCAATATGCTTTATATGATTTTTGGGGTCCTGTGAAGGGTGATGAAATCCCCACCCAATCTGGATTGGTGTTCAAGCCCCTTAAAGTCAATTTAAATATGCAAAGCAGTAAAAACAATCAGATGCAAAAAAAAAAAAATTTTAGTACGGCGCAAAGAATCCTGCACAAGATCAAGTTATTGGAGAAGGGGAGAAGTTTTTGCGCAAAGAACCCTGCAGGAAAATTTTACATAGGAGATATCAGGTGGTTCAGAAGGAGAAGAGAAAGCTTAGAGAGGAAATTTCAGATGATGATGTCACCAACAGACCGCGTTTCCGCCGCCCGAAGTGGGTTTTTGCCGCGTTTCCGTGGTGCTCTATGCGGTTCAGTTCCCGAAAATTTTTCTTCTCCTCTGGTCTGATTTTTCTCTCTTGTTCAGAACTAGGGTTTTCTATTTTGCTTTCTGGATTTTTCCAGATCAGAACTTGTTCGTCGATCCTGCACAATTCAAACAAAACACCCTTCAAAAAATAACAAGATGATAAAATTTTTATATTTTTTAATTTTTTCAGTTTTTATGATTTTTATGATTTTTTATTAACCCGAAATTGCAAAAAGAAAATACTACGCCATCCCCGGCAACGGCACCATTTGATTGTTTGATTTTTGCTTACGTGCTTTTTAGAAGATGAATCAAAGAATATTAACCGTAATCAAGAACGGCGTCGCTTGGTAGCTAGCCGGTGAGTACGGGTCGGTCCATAGGGATTTTGTGTATTCTCAATTTGTTCTAACGAGTTAATTCCAAACGGTGTTGGATTGATTATCACTAAAAACTAAGTTGATTTAGACTAGAATTAAAATCTTGCTAGGGTTAGGTTTAGGTTAAGTTTGGAACGTTAATATTCCTCACCGCTTTCAATGCCCTAATTTAGATCTATTTAGGTGTTATGGTAATAATTAATAAAGAGGATTAGGACGATCGGGAAGAAACGACTTCCTCTAGGTCCTTGTCCGTCATTTCTTAATTCCTACCCTAACCTCCATGGAAAACATGCACAACCGGTATTTTAAACTACGGTATCACCGTTACCTCGTGGGGTAGGGTGCCGTAGGGAGCGGTGTGTGTATGTATGCATGGAGTCGTATGAATTAATATGTGATGGGCAAGAAAGGGGTAAGAGATTTTCATCTCTCAAACCTTTCCTATTCCTAACCCTAACGATTGAGGAACTACTCACTCATTAGAGGAATGATAAAAGACATTTTTTTTATGAGTTGTCAATTTAAAAAGACTAACTATCTAAACTACGGAAGATTAATAAAAGTGCTAAACTAATTAACTAGGGCAGATAATAAATCTATACTAAGGCAGAAAGGAAATTAAGAACTAGGACAATGAAAAAAAATCTACTTACTTTATTTGATGCTCCCAAAATATTACAATGGATTTCTGAATTTTTATCAATGAAAAGAGGCATACCTCAAAAAGAGGTTTGGGATTTCTATTTATAGATCATAGAAACCCTAGGGTTACATTCGATACATATCTGCATTTACAAATTTGCCCCTAAGAAGCTTGGTCAACGCACCGCCAAACCGTCAAACGACGCACCGACACGAGCTTCATATGGCTGCGGATCCGTGGCCAGAAGGCATGTTTGGCCGCGGTTCTACGGCCATGTTGAGGACTTGTTGGCTGCATTTTTCTGGGTTTCTTCTGGTTGCATTTGGCTTCTTGTTTCTTCTCTTGGTTTCTCAGATTGTCTTCTAGTTTTCTTCCAGATTTCCACAGTGCATAATGTCGTGGACTTTTACCCTTTGGTTCGTGTCGAAGTCTTGAACATTGCACTGCCTTTGTGTTTTATGAAATTGTCCATAGATCTTTGTTTATTCTTCAAACTGTAGGCATGATCAAGATTCTTCCTTTTGTTGGTCATAGTCTCACTTTTGTATCGTCTTTTCATCATTATCACCGTTTTGTTCCGAGAACCTGTAACCTGCAACTATGTGGTAGACATGGATCAAAAGCACCTGTTTATTTGTAAAATGAATAAGAATGGGGAATATAATAATGCAAAATTATGATATGAACAACCATGCTTCAATAGTGAAGTAAGATGAATATAATATTCATCAAGCCACCCATTCTCCTCATTATCCACCTTATTTTTCCATTTTCTCAAAATAGAAATAAAACCATGCTTCATTATATATATATATATATATCAAATATATATATATATATATCAAATATATATTAATACATATATATAAAGAAAATAATTAATGAGCTAATAATATTAGTTAATATATAATTATATCAAATATAAATATATATCATATTATTAAATCAACATTTGATTTAATAATCCGGTTATATCACATATAACCGACTAATATCCTTTATCTGTATATCATATTATCAAATCAATACTTGATTCGATAATCTAGTTATATCACATATAAACTATCTGATAACAAATAACCACCAGATTAGAATACGGTACTCATACTCGTATTTAATCAAGCCCCCGCACATATCAACATTTGTTCCCTACTTAGTTTCACTTGAACCATAAAACTTCTATGTGGGACTCTAAAGACTCGTCAATACGCCAGCAGTGGGTGATGATCATATCAGTCACCCACAAGCCGTCAGCGGTACTTGATAGATGTAACTGCTACCCAGGTATTGAGCGATTAGAAGATCAACAAGCAAGCTTGTCCAAACTCCCATGAAGCCTATAAGTAACACTTACTGTACAGTCCGGTCTCTTCGTCTGATATGACGCATATCGAGTCTGGGGTGGTATCGTCAGACTTCAATAACTTGATACTTCATGCCGATGTAAGGCCTATAATGATATGAGAAACTACTGATAATACTTACCAGTAAATCTCATCAACAGCCCTGTTCAGGGACTTACTATTATAACCAATCGAGCACAGCGCAACATCAACTCCTTATACCGGGAGAGACGAAACCCCTCCTATCGCTTATTGCCTCCATGTGACTCGGGACTGTACCCAAAATTCACCTGTTTGCACGACTCCTTTGAGCCGTGGTAGGGAGGAAATCAAAGCACAGTGGGAACTACACAAGAATCTAAGACGATATCGGGTCTACAGACTAACCTGTACCAGTGTCACCAGAGAACCGCTATCTGACGATACGTATAGTACCATCTAGGAGTTTTCAGCGAGTCCTGTTCAGTGTACCCATTCTCTAATGAGCACCCGTGTACAATCTTTGATTTCAAACACCAATGGATATGGGATCAACCATCGCCCCATACAGGGTCAAGAAACGTATACACTAGTCTACTCTGGAATATCGATGCCCTGTCTCGATATTCCCTCGACTAGTAACTATTGAAGGATGTGCTTGTGGACTACCCAGGTCCCAGTAGTATGATCTGCATCATAGTCCTTGTAGTCAAGCCTAAATCCTAAGGGCTTTATCAACATGTATATGAGAGACGGTATAATAATACCAGTGAACATGTTAAGATAAAGGAAACCAGATAGCATACTATCATGTCGAGAAAGAAAGTCCTCCATATATATGTCTAAGCATCCACTATATCATACAATAATGGCCTTTATGGCATACATATCACTAACACTTAGACGAACAGACCGGACTGTACGGAGATTTTCACGGACTGGCTCAGTACGGGTTTCGATGAGTTTGCTCGTCGTCTTTCCTTTCGTTCAATACCTGGGTAGCCGTTACGTACAGCTGGCGTGCTTGTTGTTAAACCCACTCCCAGCGTATTGACGAGTCTTTAGAGTCCCACACAGAGGGTTTCCCTACTTCGAGCGAAAGGATGTAGGGGCCGTATGGTTTTACGGCAGGGTTCGATCATATACGTGCACTTATGCACGTATCATGATTCGGACGGATAATACTAGTGGGCTTTGGTTTAAGCCGGTTCCTAGTATTATATTATTGGATTATTTTCGTCCCTTTGTATTCATATTTTTTCGGAATATAGATACGGGTATGTATATACGGATGAGGGGTATTCTTGTAATTTATTACAAGATTACTTCTAGAAGATACCACCTCATTTTTGTTTTAACCATTTTTTTAAATGGTTAAATGGGGTGGAGGATGAGGTGTTCTTTGCATTTATGGAAGCATGGCTTACTTGATGACTCATGGTTCACTATTTTGGCATGCTTGATATTTATTTGTGTTGTGAGATATTTTGGTGAGCTTAATTTTTTTCTTTAGTTCACAACACTTAGGCATTTTCATGGTTGCTCACAACACTCTCATCTCCTCATGCTCGCTTCTTCTACCTCCGCCCTAAAAGTCACATGTGTTGAGAAACCTAGGGTGTTTGGAGAAAAATTAATCCATCACTAGACTTTACATCCTCTAGGCTATCTAGTTTAGCGAACTAGGTACCCTAGTTACCTCGGCTATGAGGATGGAGCTCGAACTACAAATCCTCAGGTGGATCATCTTCGATGGAGGGAGACCGGCGATCAAGTTTGATCATGGTGGCCTCTAGGAGCTTAGGAAGATGGTAGAAGACCGAAGGACTCGGATCATTAGGTATAACTATTCTAAACTCCTTTTTAGTTTGCTAGCTTTAGGTTTATGGTAGATCTGGGTTATAGGGTTGTTCTAGCGTCAATTTTGAAAATTTTTGTTCCGCAAACAGTCACGGTAGATGGCCAGGGCGCTGGCATAACCCAATAACACAACACCAATGGCTTGTGAGACCAGCCACCGTCCCTCGTCAGGTTCTAGAAACGTATACACTAGTCTACTCCGGAATATCGATACCCAGTCTCGATACTTCCACGGCTAGGGATATTTGAGGATGTGCTTATGGACAACCCAACTCCCATATATATGATCGCAATCATAATGCCGGTTGTCAAGCAACAATCCTATGGGCTTCATCAACGTAGAAGACAAACCAAATAGCATAATATAATGTCGAGTAATACTGTTATACCTGTATAGGTCCTCCCACAATTATTATAATCTCCTACTTGCGACTATAATAATTACCTTGAGGGCACTATATCAGACAATCTCCCACTTGTACTTAAGGCCAATTATTGTGGTATCGCGTACCCACAGCTCGTGTGCTACCGAATACCAAACTTCTCTACTAATCAGTTTCGCAAACTATATTTGTGAAACTTAATGTGTTCGAGAAATAGCCTCAGTGAGTGAATCCGCTGCAATGTTCCAACTTCATCTCTCTATTTCTCATCCTTGCAAAGATCAACAGTCTCCCAAACTGAGCGAAATCCCGCCTCAAGAATTTATCATGATACTTGATAGGACCAAGTTCGTAAATGAACAACTCCATCCATCAAACTTCTTGGGTTGTATCCTCTGTTGATTCATAACCAGCATTCTGCACCATGGTTAGCTTAGTATCCCTATTGGAATACTATCCAATATACTAATCCTTAGAAGAGGCTAAACTCAAAACTCTGACAGCATCTCTGTCAACTAGGTCACCTTGGATGCCTGAACCGATAACCGCCTTCCACAGGAGGCTTCCGTTATCTTATACCAAGAACATCCTCTTATGTTCATGATAGCTTCCTTTTGTTTCTCGAGAATTGGATTAATATATGCTTATTGCAACTACTGCAAAAGCAATATCTTGTATTGTACAAGATTTGGATGATTGACTGAATTTGCCAAGCAAATGATATGTCATTCATGCCAGTCTCTCTCTTCATCAGTCTAGTGGAAATTCCTTTTAGAGAGGGTGACTCCATCACCTACGGGTACACCACCACGCCAGGAGTCGTCCATTCTAAAATACTTTTAGAATGCTGTCTAGGTACCTGATTGGGAAACTTCCCAAATTTAGATCTAAAACAAGAATCCCTGATATATTATCTAACTGGCTTTGTACAAAACATTGCATGATTGACTCAATTGCCTAAGCAAATGATATGTTATCTATGCCGGTCCCTCTCTTCATCAGTCTAGAAGACATCTCTTTAGAGATGGTGATTCCATCACCTGCGGGTATACTACCACGCCAGGAATCGTCCATTCTAAAATACTTTTAGAATGTTGTCTAAGTACCCGATTTTGGAAACTTACCAAATGTAGATCTAGTCACCAGAATTCGTGATATACTATCCATATCCAACGTGGAGAAAAGACTGTGTTACAACCAAAGTTTGATCGATTGTAGTATATGAACATCACTTCTTATATGGAGTATGTCATCCAAATCCAGGACAGTTCTCCCTACATCCTTCTTACTAGGTTCATCTATTGTTTTGATGAAGTCAATCACCTTGACCGTCACATCAAAACAGATGAT
Source organism: Agapanthus africanus (assembly GCA_030015575.1). NCBI lineage: Eukaryota > Viridiplantae > Streptophyta > Magnoliopsida > Asparagales > Amaryllidaceae > Agapanthus > Agapanthus africanus. Next base: position 632,024,855 of record CM057342.1, read on the forward strand.
CTATCTTCGCTATCTATGCTTGAGTCTACGAATAGACGTAATCAACTTGCACACCTTCCGCTGCTCCTACTGACTATGATAACCCTCTGGCAAATTCATATACACGTGCACTTCCAAATTCCCATTTGGAAAGATGTCATAGTCACCCACCTGCCAGATATCACAGCCATGAACTGCATTAGCGCCAAATCATATCCATACGGACTTCAGCGTAGACAATGAAGTAAAAGTCACATCACAATCCATAATGGGTATTTGATGAAAACTCTTTACAACAAGTCTAGCCTTATTAGTTTAGTACCTTTCCACCTACACCGATCCCGAAAGATCTACTTGCTTATACTGGGCTTCACCCCTTCAGGAGCATACAGCAAAGTCTAAAATCCATGACTTGCTAAAGTGCGTGGAGTCGATCTTGTGTATGAAATATCCAGTGACCTGGAAGTAACCACTTCTTATGACCTGCTGATAACTAGTAGGGGGAATAGCAGTGTCAATCCATATCCGTATGGACTTCAGCATAGATATTGAAGTAAAAGTCTCACCACAATCCACAACGGATATTTGATGAAAAATATTTACAACATGTCTAGCCTTATTAGGTTAGTCTCTTTTCACCTGTATAGATCTCAAAAGGATCTACTTGCTCCTGATGGGTCTTATCCCTTTAGGAGCACCCAGAAAAGTCCAAAATCCATAATTTGCTGAAGTGCGTGAAGTCCATCTTAGATATGAAGCATCTGGTCACCTGGAAGTTACCACTTCCTATGACCTACCGATAACTTGTAGGGTCATCATCACCATGATGCTGACCTGCCTGTCGCCGTCTATGAGAAAACCAAAGTATCTCTGAGGTCACCTACTAAAATCTACGGAGTGGCTAATGGTTTGTCAAGTCCAATTGAATCTTTAGGTTCTACTAAATTTTCGGTGACCGTTTGTGGTTCTGGAATCACTTCCAATTCTACTATACTCCCACTAGGTTTTTTGCAAAAGGATTCCTTTTATAAAATGGTGGCAAGTCAAGTATAATGTAACTATTGATCTTGTAAATGGTAGAAACCAAAATCCTAGCGAATGCTTTGGATAATCCACAAACTTCTATTACCGAAGCGTGCCATGAGTTTGTCAGGATTCTGCTTTTAAACAGAAACTGGATAACTCCATATCTTAATAACCTCAAGATATGTAACCATCCTATGTTCAAATAAAATCAAGGCGCTAATTTAGATAGAACTGTTTCCAGTGCATATCTCCTAATGAAAAAAGTCCAATACATCATTACTCATCATGGAGCGCAACCACCGATGAGTAGCCTGCGAGAGAATCATGTTCTCAATATAATGATGGAATACTTAGCATAAGTATCTATATTTTCGATCACGTTGAAGAATCCTGATACTTTCAACGTATGATTCTCTACTTTATTCTTATACTAATAAACTTCTTAAAAATTTTGACCTTGCATTACAACGAGTGCGTGTCTAAAACCCGAGAACTCATAGCTAAACCTGAAAGAAGTAAGAGTACCAACCCCTTGTCCCGAAAGACACTAGACAACATACATTTTCATGTATAAGTCCCAAAAGTATACTAACTCAAATTCTGTGTTTTTGAAATTGAAAACTGTATTTTGGTTGAGAATGTCTTACACCGTTATTCAATACACCTTACCTAATTCTCAACTGATAAAGGTAAATGTTTAAAACACAATTTTCAAAATGTATATCTCACTTTATAAAATAAAGGTACAGATATTTCATTTTAAAATTTGGTGCATAACAACGATTATTCGAAACCAAATATTTGCCGTCAGGCAAAAACTAGGCGATTTAATCCAATATCACCAATTTCAACGAATTCCGATATTGAGAATCAAATCGTACATTTTCTAAAATTCTACTCCTATTCAGCATATGTAACCCCATACAAATGTGAGATCTAAATCCGGTAAATACATACCCTGGAGTCAGAATTAATTGGGAAAACAGTTCTCTTTTACGAATACATAGAAAATCTGAAACATGAAAATGTTTCATAGGGGGTGGCTAGGTATTCCTAGTAATGCCTTTTCCAGATTCATGACAGTAGTCGCAATTTCTTTTGCCCTCACTCCAATCCCTTTATATGTCTCTACATCTTATTTTCTGCACACCGTACTTAGGCTAATTGATTTTCTTCTTTCCGTACCTTTCGGTACCAGCCTAAGGTTTGGAAGAAGACTATCCAATAAGAGTAATAAGTTTACTCTCCTAATAAAAGGAGCTCTCGCAACCTGAGAGAAGGTAAAGGGAAGAGACTACCGAATAATCCTATTCAATTTCTTCAAAACCTGTGGCCATTCTCGACTGAAGTAACTTTTTTTAGTTCGTATGTAACTATCCGATGGCCGTTCCCAGCAATATGGATCATCGTAGTTATACGACGTGTTCTGAAGAAATGCAAAGGGTAAAGTAGGAGTAGCAAGGGACATATGCGACTTTGTCGCAAATCAAAACAAGCCAGAGCCAAAGTCTATAAAAAGGTTTGATCAACTAGGTTCATGAGTTTTTAAGGTAAGTAAGGGTTGATGTACTAGAGAGAGAGAAAAGAAATACTCAGTGTACACTCTATCAAGATTAGATAGGTTTTCACTTTATCTAATCAGGATGGTTCCCACTATTGTCTCGAATTCTCTTTCAACCCCTAAAAGGAGAACTGGTCGGGATAATTTACACTTTATAAGTTCGCTAACCATTCAGCCAGGCCAGTGTTGGTACTCTGAGGGAGGTTCCCGGTGCTTTCGCACGGACCCAATTAATAACCCCATTTTCACAGAGGCGTAAACTCGTTAACACTTTCTAGACACCTAATAGGTTAGCTAATTGTGAAGTGAAAAATCTCCGAAGGAGTAATACATACTCATCAGTAGGAATCGGGACCCAACTATCATTATGTGATAACTTTGACGGAAGCCTATCAAAATTACCACACTCCAGAAGTTATGCGCAAACTAGGCAAGTTTCCCGTATGTTTGGAACTCCCGATATGGTTTTTTCCCCAAACGTCTTATGAATTTGACGAAGGCCAATAAATCATAAGTCGCAAGTCAAGTTATACCCGTCATTGTCCTGATTAATCTAAACCTACCCGTACTCTCCCTTGACGAAAGCCAACATGGCTATACGACTGTCCTAAATTAATGCATCTCTATACTGCAGAAAAGTAACACATAGCTACCATACACTATGCCTTTACGAAGCCCAACAAACATAGCATGAATACTAGAAGCTACCCATCTAAAATGACGGAGGACTACGGCTGGTTTTTGGCGAAAAACCCTTAACGTAATGAACTTGATATCGTTGAAGGAACTCGAGTGGCTTTGAAAGGGAGTGGTTTAAGCTCTGCTTTTTAAAACTAGGAACATAAACCTTTACTTAAGAGTGAAATCCCAATGAAGGGATCAAGGCTCTTCCGTCATAGAATGAGGTGCATGATATTCCTAACCTAATACCTTTATACAAAGCAAAAGAATATGACTATGAGTTTTGAAGAAAATCGAGTAGTTTTAAAATTGGTTCCGACAACATCATTTAGGTTTATTTTCCTTGCATTATTCAGATAATGCATTCCCATCCTTTCAAGTTTCCAAGCCACAAAAGAAACAACCAAAATAACATGCTATTTATATTCCATCCGCATTCGCTAAGGGCCCCGTTATGCACCGTTAGGTTACTTGACTAACAGCAGAGTGGGGGCAAGACTAGCGCGGATGCAAAATATATAGAAGTATTTAATAAATATAATATATATATATATATATATATATATCTCAACATCGCAGGCAGATAATAGTCATCACAGGCAGATAAAAATCATCACAAGCATGAGAACAACAATATAGAATAGCGGATAATCTAGGAGCCCTGCATTTCATTTAAGCCATAAGTGAGACGCGACGCTCCGTGGTCGTATGGATAGCCAGTGTAATGAAGAACGTAAACCCCTACGAGTACGACAAGTTACCCGCCAATCCCGATGTGAGGCAACCCCATTCAATAAAGTGAATGGGCCACCCAGCACTTCACGGAATCCGGTTACTAGATCACCCTTCCTTAGGACAACCTATACCCCCTACGAGTGCGGCGAATAACCCGCCAATTCTAGAATAAGGCCCCCCGGTCTCAACGCCATGAGATGCGGGCCCGTTGCCCTCTAGAATCCGGCTATTCGAGCGCTCTTTTGCGGGGTAATCCTAATACATAAAAGAAAAAAATATATACAATGGTGACATCGACCTCAACCTGGTCGTGCCCCAATAAACGAATATACAAACTGGTAGAAACGGAAGTCCACATGTCAGACGCTCGCCCCGCAATAATGAGTAACAAATGAATCTGAACTGTACATCTAATATTGCACACAAGGCTATCCATCACGACAATCTATCCATAATATCAGTGCAACACGGAACATGAATATGAATATCATGTTCGTAAACCCGTCTGATTATATATAGCAACCAGTCGGATTGTACCGTGCTATGATATTCACTATCGTAGAAACTAACAAATGCATTGAAAGCTACGAATTCAAAATTTCGATTGATTAAAACTTTCCGCATTGGCCCCAAGTACAAACCGGTACTCAAACAAACCTAGGCTAAAACCAAATATCCTAAAAATCACATTTCCATGAACTAGAGCACCAGAAAAAATTTGGGGCACAACGGCAAAAATTTGACCACCGAACCGCGGCCCAATGGAACATTCGGCAGCGGTTCTGCTGCCGAATTTTGGGCTCATGTGCCAAAATTACTTTTTGGTATCTAGTTTTTCCTACACATAATTTTAATGCAACCAAAACAATTGTTTGAACAACTACAAAATTCGAACAACGGGCAGTGAATTTGGAAATGCGATTCGGTAAAATCCTTCGATCGAAACTCTAAATAAGTGCAAACTAGCTAATTAAGGTTCATGGAGCGGGTATGATACCATGTTGGGTTTCGGTGCCCACGCCGCGAAATCTGCGGCCGAGGCGGAAGAGAAAACAAAAATTTACACGAGCACCAAACACCCGTAAAACTCAGGATGCGATCCAAAAACCTAAACTTGCTAATTATAAATATAAGGGTTGAGAAACTACAACCTTTGTCGCTTGTCCACCCAATTGTGGAAGACCCCTCCAAGCTCGTAACCGCCGGGATCACGCTTGAAAATCGACCACCCTCGCCGAAGACAATCCACCCGAGGGAAATCAGAGGAGGCTCTAACCGATGATCCAAACTTGCTAGGTGTGAATGGTCGATGATGTAAGAATATTTCAGTAAACTTTTCCTTCATGAATCCATGCTCATGAGAGCAAGAAGGAGAAGAAGGAAAAGTGAAAAAATGGCTAAGTTTTTTTCTCTCCAGTAGGAAGCATGAAGCATGAAGGATGGAAAAAATGATCAAGTCAAATGAAAAGAGAATGGCTACCTCTTTTTACAACAATGGTGTAATAGTGTACCAATAAATGCACATCACAATCTAAGACATTCCTCTTTACAATCACAAGCATGCTTCATGCCACCTCATTTCCCATTTATTTTTGTAAAAAGAAAAACAAATATAAGGTGTCCTTCTTCTAGAAGCATTCCCGTATAAATACGGAATACTTCACCTGGTATATGTATCGCTACACATACGCGTATCCGTATAAAAATATGGATAGCACCAAAGAGAGAAAATGAATAGTGAACAATAATACTATAATATATGTATCAAAATACATATATAAATTATTAAATCAAAACCTGATTTAATAATCTGGCTTAATCCTAAGCCGGATAGTATTATCAACCGTCCGATTAAAATCCGTGTATACTGTACACGTATTTAATCGGACCCCGTACACGTACCAACGTACGAATCCTACATCTATCGCCTGAACCGGGAAAACTCTCTGTGTGGTACTCTAAAGAATCGACAATACGCTGGCAGTGGGCTTAACCACAAGAATGTAAGCGGCATTAGCTGTACGTAATGGCTACGCAGGTACTTGCAGAAAGGGGGGTCGACAATCAAGTATGTCCTTACCTTACTGAGCCTGAATGTGACAATTTTCGTACCGTCCGATCTTCTCATCAAAGAGTATCGCATATCCGATCTAGGGGGTGGATAACGTCAGACCCCTACTAACCCGATAATTCGTGTCTGAGTCAAACTCATCACCAATAGAGATACCACCGATCAACTATCATTAAATCTCATCCATCGTGGCCATGGATTTCTGGTGATAGCTAACTGAACATAGCACGACATCGACTCCTAATACTAGGAGAGACGAATCCTTGAAAATCGACCACTTCCTCCATGTGGCTCAGGACTGTACCCAACTAAAACCTATTTACATGACTTCTTTGAGCCGTGGTAGGGTAGTAATCAAATTACAGTAGGAACTTACACGAGACAAATGATGAATTCAGGTCAAAGGACTAACCTGTACTTATGCCACCTGAGAACTTCCATCTAACGATAGATATAATACCATCTAGAAGTTCTCGGCGAGTCCGTCTAGTGTACTCACCTCCAGTGAACACCTGTATACTATCTTAGGTAACACAACACAAATGGCTTGCGAGACCGAACACCGCCCCTTATCGGGGTCTAGAAACGTGTCCACTAGTCTAATCCAGAATATCCATGCCCAGTCTCGATGCTCCCACGACTAGGCACATTTAAGGATGTGCTTATGGACAACCTAGCTCCCACATATATGATCGCCATCATAATGCTGGTTGTCAAGCAACAATCCTACGAGCTTCATCAATGACGAAAACAAACCAGATAGCATAATATCATCTCGAGTAAGACTGTTATACCTGTATAGGTCCTAACTAAATTATTATAATCGCCTACTTGCGATCATGATAATTGCCTTGAGGGCGCTATATCCAACACCTGGCACATCGCATCTCTCTGTTTCTCTCTGAATCTCAACTTCACGGAGAATAAATATCTCCCGAACTGAGCGATACATGCCTTAGTATTTTCCTAGTCTGATGATGGGATCATGTTCATAAATGAACAATTATATCCAGCGAATTCTCAGGCGATATCCTTTGCTAATTCACAATCAGCATTTAGCGCCACGACTACCTCAGTATCCCACTTGGATCTCTTTCCAATATACTGCTTCTTTAAAGAGGGTAAACTGTATAACTCACGACAGACGCTCTGTCTCCTTTGGAAAGCTAGAATTGGTAACCACCTCCTTCAGAAGGCTGCCATTACCATACACTAAGAACATCAAATGCTCTTCACTGCTACCCTATGTTTCTCCAGGATTTGACTGACATTCATATCCTTTATGGAGAAACACTTGTGACCACCATTGTTTTACCAATTGTAGCATAGGAACATCACATCATATCATGAGTATGCCATCCACATACCATATGAGGAATTTGAGAACACTCCGTACTACCTTTTTACAAATACCTAGTTCATCTCTCATTTTGATGAAGTCAAACACTTTGACCATATCATCAAAACAGATGATTCTTCTCCTCTATACCTGCTTTAGTCCGAAGATAGACTTAAGCAACTTGCATGCTTACCGCTGCTCCCACTGACTAAGATAACTCTCTGGCAAAGACATATAAACGTACAGTTCTAAATCCAATTTAGAAAGACGTTATAGTTATCCACATGCCAGATATCATAGTCATGAAAGACAACAATGGCAAGTTATATCCGTATGGATTTCAGCGCAGACACTGAAGTAATAGTTTCATCAAAATTCGCATCGGGCATTTGATGAAAACCTTTTAGTACAAGTCTAGCCTTATCAGGTTAGTGCTTTTCCATTTGCACTGGTCTCATAAGATCTACTTGCTTCATATGGGTTTTACCCTTTCAAGAGCACACAATAAAGTCTATATTTTGTTGCAGTTCATGGAGTCCAATTAGGATAACTTGGCATCCAGCTATCAATCGGAAGTCACCACTTATAACACTTCAGAAATATAAAATATTATTTTTGGAATTTAAATAATAAAATGGTATATTTCACGAAAACTGTTCGATTACGAATTGGGGTTTTCGAAAAATTGTACAATTATATACCAATATTTAGAAAATAATTGGAGATTAATATATATTATTAATTATAAAGGCATTTATTAGATTTGGATTTTTTATAAATAATTATGCAATTAATTATATGCAAGTTTATATTAAACTTGATTAGTGCACTACTAATCATGACTAAGCCAAATCCACTTTTGTATTAACCATGGCTAGTGCACCATGACATGTTGTGTTTATTCATGCATGGTTTCAATTGTTTTATTGTTGTTATCTTGTTTCTTTAAAACAGATGGGAAAATGAGAGAAGAAAATAAAAAGAAAAGAAAAGAGGGGACAAGAGAGTATGGCCTTAAGAGAGAGAAATGGGGAGAGAGAGGGTATATGGCTCCTCACCATGCCTCTAACCATCATTCATTTTCTTATCCTCCTCCATCATTCTTCATCTCCTTCCTTCTCCTCCTCCTTCACCCTCCTCTACCACCATGAAACATCCTCAAATTCTCATCAAAACCCCACACCGCCTTCATTAAAAATGGCCACAATCTCATTCTACACCCCCTAGCAAGCTCAAGTTTGGATTTTGAGGACACCCAACCATCTTGAAATTTTCTTTAGTTGCTCCAAGAGATATAACCTTCCCTTTTCATCTTGTTATGTAGTTTCTTCATCTCCTAGTTAAGTTTAGAGTTCGATTAAGGATGTTTAGTGATCTTGGAAATTTCTACGTTGATGTTTAGTGGATGAATGGACTTGTAGAGATGCAATTGAGGTTTAGTTAGTATTTACAAGACTTTAGTGATGATATTTTGGGCAGACTTGAGACTAGAACCCCAAAACACGGACTTAGAATTTTCCCGATATCGGTTTTTGGCGAATTATGACATCTCTATAGAATCTGCTATGACTTAAGAGCTTTATAAAATAAGTTTCCAACACAGTGAGACGTGCAGGAAACTAGGAATTTTACATAAAAACCCGAGTCTTTACCTCCTAAACCAGGCCGTAGATTTATTCATTGTGGCCGTAAATTACAGCCACACTGTGGGGACTTGGGTTGAGTTTTGGTCCATGGTTCTCTTATCTTATATGTAGACCTGCCCTATATGCAAAATCTCATAATTTGACATAGGGTAGAATCTGGGAGTGTTTTCCCATGTTTCTGATTTCGGGTTTCCGATTTCTGAAATCTTGGTTTTGGAATTTGAGTTTTGGCACGGACGTTTGACGTTCATACATCAACGATGAGAGTTATTTGGTTGTTCTTGCATGCGTAGGCTATAGCTTCTAACCTATGAGCACTTCGTGTGCCGTATCGGTTTTTAGACTTGGTTTTAATTGTTAGGAATATGTATGCCCTAGAGGCCATTATTGTACATGTGATGTAGATTATAGTGGATGCTTGGACATATATATATACGAATTTCTTGCTCGACATGATTGTATGCTATCTGGTTACTCTTTATCTTAACATGTTGAGTGGTATTCTTTACTGTCTTGCTCTCACATGTTGATAAAGCCCTTAGGATATGTACTTGACTACAAGGATTATGATGAGATCATACTAGTAGGGCCAAAGTAGTCCAAAAGTACATCATTTAATCAGTTCCTAGTCGTGGGAATATTGACACTAGGGCATCAATATTCCAGAGTAGACTAGTGTGTACGTTTCTTGTCCCTTAGAGGACGATGGTTGATCCCATAACCATTATTGTGTGACATCAAAGATTGTACACAGGTGCTCATTGGAGAATGGGTACACCAAACAGGACTCGCCGAGGGCTCCTAGTTGGTAGTATACCTATCGTCAGATAGAAGTCCTCTAGTGAAACTGGTACAGGTTAGTCTGTAGACCCGAGATCGTCATAGAGTCTTATGTGGCTCCGACTGTGCTTTGATTTCCTCCCGACCATGGCATAAAGGATTCGTGCAAATAGGTAGATTTTTTATACAGTCTTGAGTTACATGGAGGAAATGAGCGATAGGAGGGGTTTCGTCTCTCCCGGTATTGGGGGTTGATGTTGCGCTATGCTCGATTGGCTATAACCGGAAATCCTTGGCCAGGGCTGCTGCTGAGATTTACTGATAAGAGTTATCAGTACTTTGTCAAACTATTATCAGCCAGACATCGGCATGACTTATCACGTTACTGGGGTCTGACGTTTACCATCCCTAGACATAATATGCGACATATCAGACGAAGAGACCGGATTATACGGTAGTGTTAGTGATAGGCTTCATGAAGAGTATGGACGAGCTTGCTTTTTGATCTTCATATCGCTCAATACCCGGGTAGCCGTTACGTCCAGCTAGTACCGCTGACGGCTTGTAGATGATTGATGTGATCATCACCTACTGCTGGCGTATTGATGAGTCTTTAGTGTCCCACACAGAAGTTTCCTGGTTCGAGCAAAACGAAGTAGGGCACATATGTTGATATGTGCGTGGGCCTGATTAAATATGAGTATATGATACCGTATTATAATCTGCCAGTTATATTATGTCGGTCAATTTATATGTGATATAACTGGATTATCGAATCAAGTGTTGGTTTGATAATATGATATTCAGATTAATGAGATTAGTCGGTTATATGTGATATAACCGGATTATTATATCTAGTGTTGATTTAATAATATGATATATATTATATGTGATATAATTATATCTTAACTAATATCATTAGCTCACTAATTGCTTTATATATATATATAAATTTATATTTGATATATATATATAATATTATATGAAGCATGACATGTTTTTCTATTTTGAGAAAATAGAAAAATGAGGTGTATATTGTGGAGATATTTGTGGAATGGGCAAGGCATAGGTTTTATTATTTGTATATTAGTCTTGACTCACTATTCAAGCATGGTTGCAATTTAGAATTGCAATTTTATTCCATACTTGAATAAGTGAGGAAAGAGAGAACCATTTTGGTTTTACTCTCATCATTTTCATTTTTCATGCCTTAGCCATTTTCGTGAGCTCTTGCTTTCTCTTTCTCTGTACAATTTTCTTCACCTCACTTCCAAGTTCAAACCCTCATATGTGATGTGAATCATTGAACTAGTGAAAACCCTAGTGAGCAAAATAAACCCCTACTTCACCATCTAACATTAGATTAGCAATTTGATGTGGAGTGTTGCCTTCACTAATGAGATTAGTGAAGGGTTAGCTTGAGCTAGTGGATTTCGGGTGGATCGTCTTTGGCACGAAGATCACGAAGGAGGTTTGTTCAACTCGAAGAGGAGCCTAGTAGATTCGCGTGGACTTCAATCCGGAGCTATTAAAGTGAAGGACTCGAACCACAAAGGTTGTATGCTCTTTACTTCTCTTTAGTTCATCACATCACAAAGACAAAACCTTAATATTCTAGTAAAGATCTTGTTAGTCTAACTTAGCACCTAATAAAAATTAAAATTTGGCATGCTTGATGCCTCTAGAACCTCATGGTGGTGGTAAGATTGACTTTCATGGCATCAGAGATACTAGGCATTGGATGTCGACCTATGGAGGGTTCTCACTGTGTGACAGTGTGGCGAAGCATAGGCTCTTACCCTTAGGTTGTCTCTAGACCGGAAGGTGTTCCGGCGGGTTGTAGTCCTCACGAGGGGGCATGTGTAAAAAGTAGCTGCTGAGGGACCTGTAGGTGCCACAGCAACCCCAGTAGATGGGGTGATTGCCTGACTTTCATGGTATCAGAGCCATGCTAGAACATTAGGGTAACTTATAGCGACGTTAGAAATCCGTCGTTTTTGTCTTGTAAAAACTGCCGATAAAAGCAGTTTCAAAGAAGGATGTTTTGAGTTGTTTTCACACCCCGCGAGCTCACGATTTGAACCGAGAAGCCGCTGGGTGGAACGTGCGCACCCCAGGGACACCCCGAGGGGACCAGAGGCCGGACCCACACCCTAAGACCACCTCCAGGTGGCCTTGGGGGTCGGTGACCCGAGAGCACCCCAACTGGGTGCTCTCGGGTGTGCCTACCCAAAGGGGCCACTTCGTGGTGGCCCCCGGGGGTGGGTACCCCCTCGAGTCCCCCGTTTGATAGTTAATTTTGTGATCTTCGCTTCCGTAAAGTTTCAGGCGGGTTTCGAGCTCGTTTCGACTCCCGGATTGGCTTAAAACGATCAGTTTTGGAACTTTAGCTCACTAGATTTTTCAAGTCTTGGAAAAATTGGTTAAGTTTGCTAATTGCGTGCGGAATTCTAATGTCGCAGTTACTTTACAAGCTTTGTGATGTGTGTGATACAATTATTAGAATCTGGATTGATTAGTTTTATGAAAACTAGTTAGTATATTGTAAAGCTAGCCGTTTAGTCTCAATTGATCGATTGCCACGAAGTTTTGATTCGGATCAAAACTCCGTCGCAATTGCGTATTGTACGCGATCAGTAAGCTGGGAATCTTGTTGAATTAGCCGACAACCAATTGAAAATAGTTTTCAATTTAAGACTAAAATGCAAGTTTTATAAGTTAGGCATGAAATTCGGAATATGAGATATTCCGGGTTTATGAAGTCTAAGGATATTGCGGATTCTAATTATTGTAGTTTTCTGTTTTCTTTTCTGCGACCGTAAGTGTAATATGTGGGGTATCCTAATCACGTTGCTATATGTCAACAAGTTTTAGGGATACACATATTTGCTTACGTTGATGATATGTGATATCTTGTGTTGCTGTTGATATGGTTTATTGGATCATCGTGAAAGAATAGCCGGGGGTTTTATATGAGATGAGGGTTTTTATTTTCATTCATGTAAAATCTGTATATAATATTCTTTTATTGGGGCACTTCCGAGTTGAGGATGTTATCACCACTGTTGTATATTATTTACTTTTCCGTATTAGGATAGACCCAAGGCGGGGAGCACAAGTAACCGGGTTCTAGAGTTAAGTAGGAGACCATCTCAAGGAGTTGATACCGGGTCTCCTAACTCTAGAATTGGTAGGGTTACTTGCCGCTCTCGTAAGGGTCTAGGGATGTGGGTTAGGCTATTCATTACGACTGTGGAATCCGTGTTTTACATTACTGGCTAAATTTAAAACATGGATATCCTAGTATATCCAATATTTCATATGTTCTTCTGCTGCTTGTTTCTGTGATATTGATCATATAACTGCGTGAAACGAATGTAATATTATATATATGATATATAATAAACGTTGCTTATATTTTGCACCTGTGCTAGTCGAGACCCCGCTCTACCGGTAGTTAAGTAACCTACCGGTGCATGATAGGGCCCCGTAGCGAATGCGGATGGCATAAGCGTATGTTCTATTTTCGTTTCATTTTTCTGTAATGTTTAGGAAACATTAATTGATGGGACTTCATTAATGAGATTAATGAAAAGAAAGAAACCAAAAGATGTTGTAGAATCAAAATTTCAAAAAGGGTAGCTCTAGTTTATGGTTTGCATAGTGGTATTCTTTGATGAATATCCAGCACCTCATTCGATGAGGAAAGAGCCGAGATCCCTTCACCGGGAGTGACCTCTTTTTGTGAAACTAGCAAATGCTACAACCCAATCGGTTTTGTTTTTGATTGCTTCTCCATTTTTTGCTTTGCATAGTGGTAGTCATGAATATCCAGCACCTCATTCGATGAGGAAAGAGACGAGATCTCTTCACCGGGAGTGACCTCTTTAGCGAAACTAGCAAAAGCCTAAAAAACACGCCTTTTCAAAATCACTAGATTCTACAACGATATCATGTTCGTTACGCTCATGGTTTTCTTAAAAACTTGTGTAGCCCTCCGTCATTTCAGATAAGTGCTATTTTAGTATTCGTTCTATGTTTGTTGGCCTGTGTCAAGGCGTAGTGTGCGGTAGATGAATTTGTGCTTATCTGCAGCATGTGATGCGATTGGATTAAGGTAGTCGCGCGACTTTGTTGGCCTGTGTCAAGGTCGTGCGGGTGGGTTTAATTCAATCAAGAAATTAACAGGTTGAACTTTACTAACGCCCTATGGTTTGTTGGCCTGCATCAAGGTCAGAGAACGTTAGGGGTAAAAACTATTATCGGGAATTTCAAGTGTTGAAATTTGTAATGAGATTGCATACCTTCTATGTGATAATTGGACACCGATAAGAGTTACTCCTGGGAGAATTTTGCACTTTACACATAGCCGATCAAGTAGGTGTCTAGAAAGGTGTCAATGGGGTTATGCCTCTAGGAAAATGAGGTTTATTTTAATTAGGTCCCTGCAAAAGCACGGGGAACCTCCCTTGGAGTACCGATACCAGCCTGGCCGAATGATTGGCAAACATGTAGGGTGTAATTAATCTCGGCTAATCTTACCTTTTAGGGTTTGAAGGAAGATTTGATAAAAAAAAGTGGGAGCCATCCTGATTAGATAAGATAATAACCAATTTAATCTTGCAAAGAGCGCACGCTAACGCTTTTCCTTCTCTCTCTCCAGGCAGCAACCAATGTCATGCCTTAATCAAGATAATAATATAGATGTATTGACCGAACCATCCTTTTATACAGGGCTAGGAAATGTTGGTCCCGCTCTATCTTATGACTGTCATAAGTCTGAGCAAGGGATAAAGGAATATCAGGATTCCCGCGCCACCCGTACGAAGAAACAACATGTTGATGCATCTTCTTCGGGTGTGTTCGTTACCGAGAACTGTTTCTCAATTTATTCTGCGTCCTAGGTATTGGATACCGGATCAGGATCCCATGTATATAATTTGTTACATGGGCTAAAGGAAGATGGAGAACTGGGAAAGGGTGATAAATCCCTAACAGTAGGGAATGGTGCAATTGTTGCAGCCAAGGCAGTTGGCGATTATCACCTTGTAATACGTTGATTCTGAATGACTGTTACTACGTACCAAAGATGATGTGCAACATTATATCGGTTTCTTTGCTAACTAAAGAAGGATATAATCTCACATTAGAGAATAATGTTATGAACATTTTCCAGAATCAAGTGTTGATTGGATCTGGTATGTTATGTAACGGTATATACGTTCTTAATCAAAGTACAGTTCTTAACATACAGAACACAAACAAGAGGAAAAGTTCAGAAATGAACGAAGCCTTCTTGTGGCACTGTAGACTAGGTCATATCAATGCGACAAGACTGGCTAAGTTGCATAAAGATGGATATTTGAATCCGTTCGAATTTTCATCATATGAAACTTGCTTGTCATGTCTCAAAGGCAAGATGACCAAAACTCCGTTTACTGGATACGGAGAAAGAGCTACTGAACTCTTGCGACTGATACATAGTGATGTATGCGGTCCTATGTCTACATATGCCAGGAATGGTTTTTCGAACTTCATTACATTCACCGATGATCTCTCAAGGTTCGGACATGTGTTCTTGTTGAAACACAAGTCTGAAGCTTTTGAGTAATTCAAGGAATATAAGTGCGAAGTTGAAAACCTGAAGGGCAAAAGTATTAAAATCCTACGATCTGATCGGGGAGGTGAATACTTGAGCAGGGAATTCCGAGACTATTTAAAAGAGAATGGGATTCTCTCTCAGCTTACTCCTTCGTATACACCACAGCACAACGTTGTATCGGAGCGGAGAAATCGCATCCTATTAGATATGGTGCGCTCTATGATGAGTACTGCTGAGTTACCCATTTCTTTTTGGGGATATGCGCTTAAAGCAGCTGCAGACCTATTGAATATGGTTCCCACCAAATCTGTGCCTACCACTCCATATGAGATATGGAAAGGAAAGAGACCATAGCTTAAATATGTTAAGGTATGGGGTTGTCCGGCCTATGTGAAAACACAAAATCCGGATAAGCTCGAGGCAAGGTCGATAATGTGCAAATTTGTAGGATATCCCAAGAATTGTCGAGGGTATATCTTCTACCACACAGAGGAACAAAAGGTGTTTGTTTCTCGACATGCCACCTTTTTAGAAAAGAAATCTCTTGTTAAAGAAATTAGTGGCAATGAGGTAGATCTGGAAGAAGTACCAGCAGCACAAACTACAGCTGATGATTTGGTGGAACCGGAGGATCCAATAGTGCCCAACGAACCACAGCCGCTCCGCAGATCTAGTAGGGTTCCTCATCCACTTTAGAGATACTACGGTTTTCTCGTAGACGGTGGGAGCGAAGATTGCATCATGGAAGATGATGACCCTACTAATTTCGAGTAAGCCATCACAAGTGGAGACTCTGTGAAATGGCAGGATGCTATACCATCCGGAATGGAATCCATGTAAACCAACATAGTATGGACTTTGGAAGTTGCTCCTGAAGAGGTAAAACCCATTGGGAGCAAGTGGATCTTCGAAAAGAAGATTGGTGTAGATGGAAAAGTTGAGACTTTCAAAGCTAGACTTGTAGCTAAAGGTTTTCGTCAACGTCCTGGTGTCGACTATGATGAAACCTTTTCTCCTGTCACTATGCTTAAGTCCATCAGGATCCTACTTGCCATTGCTGCATACCATGACTACGAAATCTGGCAGATGGACGTCAAGACCGCTTTTCTAAATGGTGATTTAGAAGAGAGTGTGTACATGACACAGCCAGAGGGCTTCATAGACAGTGGGAGCAACGGAAAGGTGTGCAAGATGCTTAAATCCATCTACGGATTAAAGCAGACGTCGCGGAGTTGGAACATCTGTTTTGATGAAGCTATCAAAGAGTTTGACTTCATCAAAAATATAGATGAACCATGTATATATAAGAAGGCAGTATAGACTAAGGTGGTCTTCCTCGTATTGTACGTGGATGACATACTCTTGATAGGAAATGATGTTCCTATGATACACTCGGTCAAGCTCTACTTCTCACTCAAGTTCTCCATGAAAGATCTTGGTGATGCCTCCTACATCCTGGGGATAAAGATCTATAGAGATAGTTCTAAATGGATGTTGGGATTGTTCCAATCCAGGTACATAGACACCATACTAAAGAGGTTTAGTATGGAAGATTCCAAGCAAGATAATATACCCGCTAGTTCAGGAATCACTCTCTCCAAAGAGATGTCTCCCAAGACTGATTTGGAGAGGGCTCGCATGCAAGAGATACCATATGCTTCGGCAGTAGGCTCTATCATGTATGCGATGTTGTGTACCAGACCGGATATAGCTTACTCATTAGGTGTAGTGAGCAGGTATCAATCAGATCCTGGGGAAAACCACTGGACAGCTGTGAAGAACATTCTTAAGTACTTGAGAAGGACTAAAGAAATGTTCTTGGTGTATGGTTACGGTGAACTCCAGGTGGAGTCCTTTACCGATTCGACCTTCCAGAGTGATAAGGAGGATAATAAGTCGGTCTCGGGTTTGTCTTTACCCTCAATGGAGATGCGGTGTGTTGGAAGAGTTCCAAACAAGACACCGTAGCTGACTCGATGATGGAGGATGAATACATTGCTGCCAACGATGCTGCCAAAGAGGCTGTCTGGATGAAGAAGTTCATTGCTGAGCTTGGTGTGGTTCTATCCATTGAGCATCCAATACCTGTGTATTGTGATAACAATGGAGCGGTGGCTTTAGCCAAGGAACCCAGGTCCCATAAGAGATCCAGATATATTCTGAGGTGGTATCACCTGATTAGATAGATAGTAGATCGCCCGGAGATCGAGGTCAGGAGAGTTGACACGAAGGACAACTTAGCGGATCCACTCACAAAGGCCCTCCCCCAGATACAGTTTGATAGACTTTTTGGGATGTACGGTATGAGATACTACAACACATGGCCTTAGTTCAAGTGGGAGATTGTTAGGAATATATATGCCTTAGAGGCCATTATTGTACATGTGATGTATATTATAGTGGATCCTTGGACATATATATAGAGGACTTTCTTCCTCGACATGATAGTATGCTATTTGGTTACTCTTTATCTTAACATGTTGAATGGTATTTTTTACTGTCTAGCTCTCACATGTTGATAAAGCCCTCAGGACATATACTTGACTACCAGGATTATGATGAGATCATACTAGGAGAGCAAGGGTGGTCCAAAAGTACATCCTTTAATCAGTTCCTAGTCGTGGGAATATCGAGACTAGGGCATCGATATTTCAGAGTAGACTCGTGTGTACGTTTCTTGTCACATAGAGGGCGATGGTTGATCCCATAACCATTGGTGTGTGACATCAAAGATTGTACACAGGTGCTCATTAGAGAATGGGTACACCGAACAGGACTCGCTGATGACTCCTAGTTGGTAGTATACCTATCGTCAGATAGAAGTCCTCTGGTGACACTGGTACAGGTTAGTCTGTAGACCTGAGATCGTCATAGAGTCTTGTGTGGCTCCCACTGTACTTTGATTTCCTCCCTACCACGGCTCAAAGGAGTCGTGAAAACAGGTGGATTTTGGGTACAGTCCCGAGTTACATGGAGGCAATGAGCGATAGGAGGGGTTTCGTCTCTCCCGGTATTGGGGGTTGATATTGAGCTATGCTCGATTGGCTATAACTGGAAGTCCCTGACCAGGGCTGCTACTGAGATTTACAGATAAGAGTTATCAGTAGTTTCTCAAAACGTTACAGGACAGACATCGGCATGACTTATCACGTTACTGAGGTCTGACGTTTACCAACCCTAGATATGATATGCGACATATCAGACGAAGAGACCAGACTATACGGTAGTGTTACTGATAGGCTTCATGGAGAGTATGGACGAGCTTGCTTGTTGATCTTCATATCGCTCAATACCCGGGTAGCCGTTACGCCCAGCTAGTACCACTGACGGCTTGTAGGTGATTGGTGTGATCATCACCTACTGCTGGCATATTGACGAGAATTTAGAGTCCCATACAGAAGTTTCTTGGTACGATAGAAACGAAGTAGGGCACATATGTTGATATGTGCGTGGGCCTGATTAAATATGAGTATGTGATACCGTATTATAATCTGACAGTTATCTGATGTCGGTCAGGTTATATGTGATATAACCAGATTATCGAATCAAGTGTTGGTTTGATAATGTGATATTCAGATTAATGATATTATTCGGTTATATGTGATATAACCGGATTATTAGATCAAGTGTTGATTTAATAATGTGATATATATTATATGTGATATAATTATATCTTAACTAATATCATTAGCTCACTAATTGTTGTATTTATATATATATATATATATTAATGCATATTTGAAATATATATATATATATTATATGAAGCATGGCATGTTTTTCTTTTTTGAGAAAATAGAAAAATGAGGTGTAAATTGTGGAGATATTTATGGAATGGGAAAGGCATGGGTTTTATTATTTGTATATTAGACTTGACTCACTATTGAAGCATGGATGCAATTTAGAGTTGCAATTTTATTCCATGCTTGAATAAGTGAGGAAAGAGAGAACCATTTTGGTTTTACTCTCATCATTTTCATTGTTCATGCCTTAGCCATTTTCATGAGCTCTTGCTTCCTCTTGCTCGCTACAATTTTCTTCACCTCACTTCCAAGTTCAAACCCTCACATGTGATGTGAATCATTGAACTTATGAAAACCCTAGTGAGCTAAATAAACCCCTACTTCACCATCTCACATTAGATTAGCAATTTTATGTGGAGTGTTGCCTTCACTAATGAGATTAGTTAAGGGTTAGCTTGAGCTAGTGGACTTCGGGTGGATCGTCTTTGGTGCGAAGATCACGAAGCAGCTTCGTTCAACTCGAAGAGGAGCCGAGTAGAGTTGCGTGGACTTCAACCCGGGGCTATTGAAGAGAAGGACTCGAACTACAAAGGTTGTATGCTCTTTTCTTTTCTTTAGTTCATCACATCACAAAGGCAAACCCTAATATTCTTGTAAAGAACTTTTTAGTCTAACTTAGCACCTAATAAAAATTATAATTTGGCATGCTTGATGCTTCTAGAACCTCATGGTGGTGCTAAGGTTGACTTTCATTAATATCATTACGATGTGCATTGATTTGTAGGTACCATCACGTGGACTTCCGAGTCGACGAAGGAGATCAAGATGTTCATTGACTTCGGCTAAACGAGGATATTGCAGCTGAGTAGATCTACATCTATGGAGGAAGTTGGGTGTATGGCGTATAGCACCCCCGCAATCATAATAATAGAAAACTGATATATAGAATGCAAATTTGGAGAGACCTAAGCTATGAACTTACGAATATGATCAAAGGATTTAGTATGAGATTGATATCGAGATGATATAAAATTAATATTGAGATGATATGAGATTAATATTGAGATGATATGAGATTGATATGGAGATGATATGAGATCGATATAAATACGATATGAGATTAAGATAGATATGGTATGAAATCGATATAGATATGATATGAGATCTACATAGATATGACTTGGGAGTGATATATGTATATATGCATGAGAATATGAGATGATATTATGTATGAGACGATAGATCCTTAATCTAATTTGACGACACCGTACGATTGATCACCATACGCGATAAGATATAACGGATTATTGATCCGTGCTCGTGACTTGATGATGAGGTTCGATGATAGCGCACATCTGATACTATGAGGCTGGATCGTCGATGTTTGGATTGTCCTGATTCGGAGATCATTGATTTCTAAACTCTTTGATAGATGTTAGTTATATGTATGCCCTAGAGGCCATTATTGTAAATGTGATGTATATTATAGTGGATGCTTGGATATATATAGAGAGAACTTTCTTACTCGACATGATATTATACTATCTGGTTGCTCTTTGTCTTAACATGTAAACTTGTATTGTGATACTGTCTTGCTCTCACATGTTGATAAAGCCCTTAGGATGGGTACTTGACTTCCAGGACTATGATGGAGATCATACTAGTGGGGCCAAGGTTAGTCCACAAGCACATCCTATAATTGTTCCTTGTCGAGGGTGTATCGAGACAGAGCATCGATATTCCAGAGTAGACTAGCGTATACGCTTCTTGACCCATATGATGGGCGATGGATAATCCTACTTCCATTGGTTTTTTGACATCAAAGATGGTATACGGGTGCTCAGTGGAGAGTGGGTACACTGAACGAACTCGGCGAGAACTCCTAGTTGGTATTATACCTATCGTCAGATAGCAGTTCTCTGGTGACACTGGTACAGCTTAGTCTGCAGACCCGAGATAATAGAGTCTTGTGTGATTCACATTGTGCTTTGATTTCCACTTTACCACGTTCAAGAGAACGTGCAAAACGGTGGCTTTTGGGTACAGTCCCGAATCACATGGAGACAATGAGCGATATGAGGGGATTCGTCTCTCCCGGTATAGAGGATTGATGTTTCGCTGTGCTCGATTGGCTATAATAGGAAGTCCCTCGCCAGGGCTAATTCGGAGATGTACTGGTAAGTGTTATCAGTAGTTTCTCGACCCGTTATGAGCCTCACATCGGCACGACTTATTGATTACTGGGGTCTGACGTTTACCACCTCTAGACTAGATATGCGACATATCAGACGAAGAGACCGGGCTGTACGGTAGTGTTACTGACAGGCTTTACAGGAGTTAGAGCGAGCTTGGTTGTTGATCTTCTGATCGCTCAATACCCGGGTAGCCATTACGTCCAGCTAGTACCGCTGACGGCATGTAGGTGCTTGATATGATCATCATCTGCTGCCGGTGTTAGTTATATGTATGCCGTAGAGGCCATTACTGTACATGCGATGTATATTGTAGTGGATGCTTGGACATATATAGGAAGGACTTTCTTGCTCGACATGATAGTATGCTATCTGGTTGCACTTTATCTTAACATGTAAACAAATACTGTTTTGTGATCACATGTTGATAAAGCCCTTAGGATGATTACTTGACTACCAGAATTATGATGCAGATCATACTAGTAGGGACATGGTAGTCGATAAGTACATCTTTCAAATGTCCCTAGTCATAGGTGTGTCGAGACAAGGCATCGACATACTAGAGTAGACAAGCGTATAGCTTCTCGACCCATGTAGATGGGCGGTGGATGATCCCATATCCATTGGTGTATGACATCAGAGAAGGTATACGGGTGCTCAGTGGAGACAGGGTACACTGGAAGGACTCACCGAGAACTCCTAGATGGTATTATACCGATCGTCGGATTGCAGTTCTCTGGTGACACTGGTACAGGTTAGTCTGTAGACCCGAGATCGTCATAGAGACTTGTGTGATTCCCACTGTGCTTTGATTTCCACCATACCACGGTTAAGAGATCGTGCAAAACGGTGGCTTTTGGGTACAGTCCCGAATTACATGGAGGCAATGAGCGATAGGAGGGGTTTCGTCTCTCCCGGTAATGGAGGTTGATGTTGCGCTGTGTTCGATTAGCTATAACTGGAAATCCCTGGCCAGGGTTGCTGAGATTTATTGGTAAGTGTTACCAGTAGTTTCTCGAACCGTTATGGACCTTGCATCGGCATGACTTATCGGGCTATTGGGGTCTGACGTTAAACCACCCCCTAGGCTGTGTTATGCGACATATCAGACAAAGAGACCGAACTGTACGGTAGTGTTACTGATTGGATTCGTAAGAGTTATAGCAGGCTTGCTTGTTGATCTTCTGATCGCTCAATACCCGGGTGGCCGTTACGTTTAGCAGACCGCTTGCGGCTTGTGGATGATCGATATGATCATCACCTACTGCCGGCGTATTGATGAGTCTTTAGAGTCCTACATAGAGGTTTCCTGGTTCATGCGAAACGGAGTAGGAGCATATATGTTATATGTGCGGGACCGATATTAATACGAGTATGTGATACCGTATTCTATTCTCACGATATATGATATTAGTCGGTTATATGTATTATAGCTGGATTATTAAATCAAGAGTTGATTTAATAATTTAATGTATAATAATATATTTGATATATTAAATTACATTGACTAATATTAGCTCACTTAAGATTTCTTTTCTCACTTTTTGATACATTGATATATATGTGATATATATTAATTGTATTCTTTTAGCATATAATATATATATGATATATATTATTGTGTCATTCTAGGTTATACATACAAAATGTATGTATGAGACTTACACCATGCTAGGGTTTATGTTAGGGTTTCATTTATCATTAAGTAATTACAAATTAGTGGATTAAATCATTGCTAGAAGCTTGTAGAAGCTTGTGGATAAGCATTGACTAAGTCGACTCCTTTGTTTTCCTTAAAATATTTTGTGACCTAACCTTTAACCCCTTACCATGGTTAACACTCTACATGGGTTAGATATATGATATACTCACCCATGGTTGCATTTCTAACCTCATGAGTTCATTCGTCTTCTTCTTCTTCATCAAGTGAGAAAAGCTTGCTAGCTTTTTGAAAAGTGATGGAAACTTGTGAGAAAAATATATCTAAAGTGAGCCCACTTCCTACTTCATCATTCTATACTATTAGCCATTTAGTTTTGGGTGTTTGCTTCACTAATCTACACAACTAGTAAAGATATAGCATGAGCTAGTGTCTCCTCGACGTAGATCATTTTCGGCCTCGAAGACTTCGAAGCAAGCTTGTTCGTTTCTTCATGGGTGCCATTCTAGAGTCCGGGGATCATGATCGCAGCGAAGGGGCTACTACACGGAGCTATTGAAGTGAAGGACCGGTCTACAAAGGTTGTATTCCTTGTTCACTTAGATGTAAAGTGTTTACATATCTTGTTAAACCCTAAGTCTCTAGTTAAGATCTTGGTTAGGGTTTGTTTAGCACCCCAATATTTTAAAGTAGCATGATTGATGCTTGCCAAAACCTTCACATGGTGCTAAGCCAACCCTACAGTGGTATCAAAGCCAAGCTAGAGCATTAGGCGTCGTGTAGGCGAAGTTTAAAGTCTGATCGAACTCCGAAACCCCGATAAATCCCACTTTCTGGAAAAAAAATCAAAAGTTGAAATTTTTCATATTAAAAATATTCAGAAAATCATGCAGGGAATTCTAAGAATTACTGTGAAGTACGAACCCATAACTCTCTCAAGAGACCGCGGAACCACGGCCAAACCATGCTTTTGGCGGCGGTTCCGCGGCCAACTTTGTGAGTTAAGGGCTAATACTTCAGGGGTTTATTCATGGGTACTTTATCATGCTTCTGAGAATTTTTAATTCTACTCAAGTGTTGAGCTTTCTGGGAAATATTGGGAACACGTTGATTCGATCGGAAAGTTTAACTTCGTTTAAGTTTTTCCGGGTAAATTTGAACGTGTTAAAAGTTTTGAACAAATATCAATAACTCACTTTTTCCCCTGTCGGAAAACTTTCAAGTGTTGGATTTTTCCTGAGTTTAAAATTTCAGAAAATCATGCAAGCGAATATGTGGACCCTCTAGAAGAACGTAACCTTAACGCGATTATGTGACCGTCAAAACCGCCACTGAACCATTAGCTTTGTGGTAGTTTAGCGTTGCCACATGTGAGGCGTTGGTTTGTCCTTTCTACGGTTGGTTCATAGCGGCTGTGACATGTTCTGGGACTTTTTGAACTCCGCTCAAGTGTTGAGCTATTTGGGAAATCTTGGGTGTTTGTTTATTCGATCGGAAAGTTTAACATTGTCTATTTATCTGGAATGTGATATAATATGTGGAATTCATACTGTTAGGCATGAAATGCGAAGTATGTGATATTTCGGATTTAAGATGTCTAAAGTTATTGTGGATTCCAAATGTTGTAGTTTTTCACTTTCTTTTCTGCGACCGTAAGTGTAATATGTGGTATATCGCCGGTTTCGGTGCTATATGTCAATAACAACTAGGATACGCATATTTACTTACATTGATAATATGTGATGTTATGTGTTGCTGTGATATGTTATATTGGATCGTCGTATTTTGAATAGCCGGGGGTTTTTATGTGAGATGAGAGTTTTTCATTTTCATTCATGTAAAATTCATTGTATGTAATATTCTTTTATTGGGGCACATCCGGGTTGAGGATGATGTCACAATTGCATATTATTTACTTTTCTGCATTAGGATACACCCGAGGCGGGGAGCACAAGTAACCGGGTTCGAGGGTCCAGCGGGAGACCATCTCGAGGAGTCGAGACCGGGTCTCCTAACTCTAGAATTGGTAGAGTTGCTTGCCACTCTCGTAGGGGTCTAGGAATGTGGGTTTGGCTATTCATCGCGACCGTGGAATCCATGTTTTCTACTGGCTTAACTTAAAACACGGAATTCCTAGTATATCCAATATTTCATATGTAATTCTTCTGCTGCTGATATTATATGAAGTGATCATATTATATGCCTGAGACGAATGCCTATATATTATATATATGAGATATAATTAATACTGTTGCTTTCGTTTCTTCTGTGATGCTTAGGAAGCATAAATATATAGGACTTCATTAATGTGATTAATGAAAGAAAAAAGAAACCTAAAGATGTTGTAGAAACTTGTTTAAAAACTGGTAGCTCTAGTTCTTGCTTTGCATGGCGGTATTCCTTGTAGAATATCCAGCACCTTATTCCATAAGGAAAGAGCCGAGATCCCTTCACCGGGAGTGACCTCTTTAGCGAAACTAGCAGATGCTACAACCCACTCGGTTTGTCTTTTTGATTGCTTCTATAGTCTTTACTTTGCATAGCGATATTTGTGAAATATCCTACACCTTATTCGATAAGGAAAAAGCCGAGATCCCTTTATCGAAAGTGACATCTTTAGCGAAACTAGTAAAAGGCTCAAAAACACTCCTTTTCAAATTCACTCGATTCTACAACGATATCAAGTTCATTACGCAAAGGGTTTTCTTAAAAACCTGTCGTAGCCCTCCGACATTTCAGATAAGTAGTATTTAGTATTCGTGCTGCGTTTGTTGACTTAGTCAAGGCATAGCGTGCGGTAGCTGATTAGTGCTTATCTGCAAAGCATATGATGCGATTGGATTAGGGTAGTCATGTGGCCTTGTTGACTTTGTCAAGGGTTGTGCGGGTGGGTTTAATTCAATCGGGAAATGACGGGTTGAACGTTACTTGTGGTCTATGGTTTGTTGACTTAGTCAAGGTCATAGATCGCTTGGGGCAAAACATTATCGGGAATTTCAAGTGTTGAAATTTGCAATGAGATTGCATACCTTCTATGAGATCGTTGGATCCCGATACCCGCTGCGAGTAAGAGTTACTCCTGGGAGAGTTTTACACATTACAATTAGCCGATCAAGTAGGTGTCTAGAAAGGTGTTAAACCGGGTTACGCCCCTGGGAAAACGAGGTTTATTTTAATTAGGTCCGTGTGAAAGCACAGGGAACCTCCCTCAAAGTACCGACACTGGCCTGGCCGAAAGATTGGCGAACTTGTAGGGTGCAATTAATCCCGGCTAGTCTTACCTTTTAGGGTTTGAAGGAAGATTTGACTAAAACAGTGGGAGCCATCCTGATTAGATAAATTGATAACCAATCTAATCTTGCAAAAAGCGCACGCAGAGTGTTTTTCTTCTTTCTCTCTCCTGGTAGAGACTATGCCACGCCTTAATCAAGATAATAATATGGATGCATTGACCGAACCTACTTATTATACTGGGCTAAGGAACGTTGGTTCCGCTCTATCTTATAATTGTTATAAGTTCGAGTAGGAAATAGGGGAATATCCGGATTCCCATGCCACCAATTCGAAGAAAGTGCATGTTGATGCATATTCTTCGGGTGTCCTTATTACCGAAAACTGTTTTTCAGTATCCTCTACGTCCTGGGTATGTGATACCAGATCAGGATCCCACATATGTAATATATTACATGGGCTACAGAAAGGCAGAGAACTGAGAATGGGTGATATGTCTCTAAGTGTTAGAGAATGGTGCAATTGTTGCAGTCAAATCAGTTGGCAGATATCACCTTGTATTAATACATTGATTCTGAACAAATGTTATTACATACCGAACTTGATATACAACATTACATCATGTTCTTTACTGAGTTAAAGAAGGATATAATTCTGTATTGGAGGATAATGCTGTGAACATTTTCCTGGATCAAGAGTTGATTCTATCAGGCACGTTATATAATAGCATATAAGTTCTAAATCAAACCACAGTTCAAAGCATATAGAACACAGACAAGAGGAGCAGTTCAGGAATGAACGAATCCTTCTTGAGGCATTGTAGACTAGGTCATATCAATGCGACACGACCAGCTAAGTTACATAAGGATGAATATGAGAATCTATTCAAATTTTCATCTTATGCTACATGCTAGTCTTGTCTCAAAGATAAAATGACCAATACTCCGTTTACTGGAAACAGAGAAAGAGTTACCGAACTCTTAGGACAGATACATGATGATGTATATGGTCCATGTCTACAAATGCCAAGGTTGGTTCTTTTGAGAACCAAACGGGTAAAAGTATTAAAGTCCTACGATGTGATCGGGGAGGAGAATACTTGCGTATGAAGTTCCTAGAGTTTGTAAAAGGAGAATGTGATTCTCTCTCAGCTTACTCCTTCGTATACACTATAGCACAACGATGTATCGGGATGGAGGTATCACACCCTATGAGATATGGTGCACTCTATGATGAGTACTGCTGAGTTACCTATTTTCTTTTGGATGTTATGCACTTGAGAAGCTGCATACCTATTGAATGGGGTTCCGTCCAAATCAGGGCCTACCACTACATATGAGATATGGAATGGGAAGAGACCATGTCTTAAACGAGTTAAGATATGGGGTTGTCCGGCCTATGTTGAAAAGCAAAATCCGGACAAGCTCGAGGCAAGGTCAGTTGTGTAAGTTTATCAGGATATCCCAAACATTAGTAAGGGAATATCTTCTACCTAACTGAGGAGCAAAAGGTGTTTTGTTTCTCAGCATGCCACCTTTTTGGAAAAAGTAATTTCTTGTGAAGAAATTAAGTGGTCATAAGGCAGAACTGGAAAGAGTTCCAGCTAGACAAACTAACAGCTGATGATTTGGTAAAACCAAAGGATTCAATTGTTTCCGACGAACCTCAGCCTCTACGCGAATCTGGAAGGGTTCCTCATCCACTCGAGAGATACTACGATCTTCTCGGTGACAGTGGGAGCGAGGATTGCATCATGAGATGATGGACCAACAGGGTTCAGGCAGAAGAAACGTCTATTTTGATGTGATAGTCAAAGAGTTTGACTTCATCAAAATGGTAGATGAACCTTGTATATACAAGAAAGTTATAGATAGTAAGGTTTTCTTCCACGTATTTTACATAGAAGACATACTCTTGATAGGAAATGGTTTACTATGCTACACTCGGTCAAGGTCCTCTTATCATGTGGATTCTCAATAGAAGATCTGGATGATACCTACTACATCTTATTGATTATGATCTATGGTGATAGATCTAAGTGGATGTTGGGAGTGTCCTAAATCACGGTACATAAACACCATACTAAAGGGGTTTAGTATAGAAGATTCTAAGCATGGTGGTTCGCCCACTTACTCATGGATCACTCTCTCCAATACTGATTTGGAAAGAGCTTGCGTGCATATGATACCCTATGCTTTGGCAGTGGGCTCTATCAGAGTATGCGATGTTATGTACCAAACAAGATGTAGATGACACACTAGATGCAGTGATCAGGTATCAATCGATCCTGGAGAGAATCACTGGAATGATTCCAGGGTGATAAGGACGACTGAATGGCAGTCACAGGCATTGCCTTTACCCTCAGTGGAGGGACGGTATGATGGAAGAGTTCCAAGAAAGATACTGTGACTTACTAGACGATAAAGGCTGAATACATTGCTACCAACGATACTACCAAAGTGGTTGTCTGGACATTTCTTGTTCATAAGATGAACAGGGTTCCTACCATTGAGCGTCCAATAATTGTAATTGTGACCATAATGGAGTTGTGGCTTATGGCTAGGAACGCATGTCCCATCAGCGTTCCAGACATATTCTGAGGAAAGTATGACCTGATCAAGGAGATGGTTGATCTCCAAGGGATTGAGGTTAGGAGAGTAGATCAGAAGGTTGACACAGCAGATCCACTCACAAAGGCCTTACCCCTAGAGAGACTTCTCTACAATGGTTGAGTATAGGATACTACAACCTCTGCTAAAAAGTTGGGTATTGGATACTACAACAAATGGCTTTAGTGCAAGTAGGAGATTGTTAGTTATATGTATGCCCTAGAGGCCATTGCTGTATATGCGATGTATATTGTAGTGGATGCTTGGACATATATAGGAAGGACTTTCTTGCTCAACATGATAGTATGCTATCTGGTTGCACTTTATCTTAACATGTAAACAAATACTGTTTTATGATCACATGTTGATAAAGCGCTTAGGATGATTACTTGACTACCAAAATTATGATGTAGATCATACTAGTGGGGACAGAATAGTCGATAAGTACATCCTTCAAATGTCCCTAGTCGTAGGTGTGTCGAGACAGGGCATCGACATACCAGAGTAGACTAGCGTATATCTTCTCAACCCATGTAGATGGGCGGTGGATGATCCCATATCCATTGGTGTTTGACATCAGAGAAGGTATACAGATGCTCAGTGCAGACTGGGTACACGGGACGGACTCGCTGAGAACTTCTAGATGGTATTATACCTATCGTCGGATAGCAGTTCTCTGGTGACACTGGTACAGGTTAGTCTGTAGATCCGAGATCGTCATATAGTCTTGTGTGATTCCCACTGTGCTTTGATTTCCACCATACCACGGTCAAGAGATCGTGCAAAACGGTGGCTTTTGGGTACAGTCCCGAATCACATGGAGGCAATGAGCGATAGGAGGGGTTTCGTCTCTCCCGGTATTGGGGGTTGATGTTGCGCTGTGTTCGATTGGCTATAACTGGAAATCCCTGCCCAGGGTTGCTGAGATTTATTGGTAAGTGTTACCAGTAGTTTCTCGAACCGTTATGGACCTTGCATCGGCATGACTTATCAAGCTATTGGTTCTGACGTTAAACCACCCCCTAGGCTGTGATATGCGACATATCAGATGAAGAGAACGGACTGTACGGTAGTGTTACTGATTGGATTCGCAGGAGTTATAGCAGGCTGGCTTGTTGATCTTCTGATCGCTCAATACCCGGGTGGCCGTTACGTTTAGCAGACCACTTGCGGCTTGTGTGTGATCGATATGATCATCACCTATTGCCGGTGTATTGACGAGTCTTTAGAGTCGTACATAAAGGTTTCCTGGTTCATGCGAAACGGAGTAGGAGCACATATGTGATATGTGCGGGACCGATATTAATACGAGTATGTGATACCGTATTCTATTCTCACGATATATGATATTAGTCGGTTATATGTATTATAACCGGATTATTAAATCAAGAGTTGATTTTATAATTTAATGTATAATTATATATTTGATATATTAAATTACATTGACTAATATTAGCTCACTTAAGATTTCTTTTCTCACTTTTTGATACATTGATATATTTGTGATATATATTTATTGTATTCTTTTAGCATATAATATATATATGATATATATTATTGTGTCATGCTAGGTTATACATACAACATGTATGTATGAGATTTACACCATGCTAGGGTTTATGTTTGGGTTTCATTTACCATTAAGTAATTACAAATTAGTGGATTAAATCATTGCTAGAATCTTGTGGAAGCTTGTGGATAAGCATTGACTAAGTCCACTCCTTTGTTTTCCTTAAGATATTTTGTGACCTAACCTTTAATCCCTTACCATGGTTAACTCTCTACAAGGGCTAGATATATGATATACTCACCCATGGTTGCATTTCTAATCTCATGAGTTCATTCTTCTTCTTCTTCTTCATCAAGTGAGAAAAGCTTGCAAGCTTTTGAAAAGTGATGGAAACTTGTGAGAAAAATATATCTAAAGTGAGCCCACTTCCTACTTCATCATCCTATACTATTAGCCATTTAGTTTAGGGTGTTTGCTTCACTAATCTACACAATTAGTAAAGATATATCATGAGCTAGTGTCTCCTCGACGTAGATCATCTTTGGCCTCGAAGACTTCGAAGCGAGCTAGTTCGTTTCTTCATGGGTGCCATTCTAGAGTCCGGGGATCGTGATCGCAGCGAAGGGACTACTACACGGTGTTATTGAAGTGAAGGACCGGTCTACAAAGGTTGTATTTCTTGTTCAGTTAGATGTAAAGTGTTTACATATCTTGTTAAACCCTAAGTCTCTAGTTAAGATCTTGGTTAGGATTTGTTTAGCACCCCAAAATTTTAAAGTAGCATGATTGATGCTTGCCAAAACCTTCACAAGGTGCTAAGCCAACCCTACAGCCGGAGTATTGACAAGTCTTTAGAGTCCTACAGAGAGGTTTACTGGCTCAGGCAAAACGAAGTAGGAGCACATATGTGATGAGTGCGGGACCGAGATTAATATTTGTATGTGATACCGTATTCTATTCTCGCGATTTATGATATCGGTCGGTTATTTGAGATATAGCTGGGTTATCGAATCAAACGTTGATTCGATAAGTTGATAAAATATCGGTCGGTTATATGAAATATAGCCGGGTTATCGATTCAAGTGTTGATTCGATAAGTTGATACAAATAATATTAGTCTGTCATATGAGATATAGCCGGATCATTAAATCAAGTGTTGATTTAATGATTTAATGTATAATTATATATTTGATATATTAATTTACATTAACTAATATTAGCTCACTTAAGCATTTCTTTTCTCACTTATGCATTTAATATATATGTGATATATATGGATTGTATTTTTTTGTGTCATGCTTGATGATACATGCTACATTGGTGTATGAGACATACACCATGCTCATGATAATGTAGGATTTATTTATTTAGAGTAAATCAAATATTAGTTGGAAATTAGTCACATGGGTGAGCTTAGTGGAAGCTTGTAGAACAATTGACTTAGTCCACTTGTTTTGTTTTACACTAGATATTTATTAACACAACTATTATCTAAACGCATGGTTAAGTCTCTACATGAGTTATATGAGATATTTTCTCACCCATGGTTGCCATTCACTCTCTCATCCATTTTATTTGCTTCTTCTTCTTCATCAAGAGTTTAGCTCTCTAGATTTTTGAGAGGTGAAGAAAAATAGTGAGAAAAAGATTTCTAAAGTGAGCAAAAATCCTACTTCATCATTCTCTACTAGATTAGCCATTTAGTTTAGTGTGTTAGCTTCACTAATCCCTAATTAGTGAAGAGGTAGCTTGGGTTAGTGTCTTCTCGACGTAGATCATTTTCGGCCTCAAAGATTTCATGCAAGCTTGTTCCTTTCATCTTATGGAGCCGTTCTAGAGTCTGCAAGATCACTACTTGGAGCGAAGGGACTACCACACGGAGCTATTGAAGTGAAGGACCGGTCTACAAAGGTTGTATTTCATATTCACTTAGATGTAAAGTAGTTTACAGGATGTATTTTCTAAATCTCTAGTTAAGATTATAAGGTTAGCATTGTTTTGCATGGCAAAATTTTTAAAATGGCATGGACGATGCCTCCCGAAACCTCGCAGTCATGCTAGGAATTCCTACAATGGTATCAGAGCCAAGCTAGAGAATTAGACGATATTTGTAGAATTATGAAACCGAAACAACTCCAAAATACTCGAAACTGAAACCCAGTTTCTGTCAAAATTTTTAAGTCGTCGAATTTTTTTTTTAGCGACTGCAGAATGTTATATGAGATGTAACATGAACACTAGAGAAAAACTAACACAATTGGCTGGATTTGACCCGGTGACATGGCCCAAAAATCCGAGCTAGCTGGCCCTAATTAAGCTTCTGGGGTTCGTTTTTGTTCTGTGTTCTGGTCTCTAGGTTTTGGTGTTTCAGGTGTTGCTTATTTTTTCTAAAACTGCATGTGATGTTAATTTTCTATAAAGGCAATATGGAGTGTTTCATAGTCGTAATTCTAACTTCTTTTCGGGTTATTTAGACGGTGTTAAAAAGTTCGAACGAATATCAAATACCCAATTTTCTCCCATGCTGGAAATTTTCAAAAAGTTGGATTTTTTCAAGTTAAAGAACATTCAAAAATCATGCAAGTAATGCGATAGACCCTCTAGAAGAATGAAAGCCTAACTCGATTCTATGAACATTAGAACCGCTGCCAAACCCTAGGGTTTGCGGTAGTTCCGCGGCGCCATAGGTGAGGGAAGGGTTGACCCTTCTACAGTTTGTCCATAAGTACTATGGCATGTTCTGAGTATTTTTAAACTGCACTCAAGTGTTGAGCTTTTTGGGAAATTTTAGGTTTTTGTTGATTCGATCGGAATGTTTAACATCGTCTAGCTATTTTTGGAATGTGATACAATATTTGGAATTCATATAGTTAGGCATGAAATCCGAAGTATGTGATATTTCGGGTTTATGATGTCTAAGGTGATTGTGGATTCCAAATGTTGTAGTTTGACATTTTCTTTTCTGCGACCGTAAGTGTAATATATGGTGTATCTCCGGTTTTGTTGCTATATGTCAACAACAATTAGGATACGCATATTTACTTACGTTGATGACATGTGATGTTATGTATTGCTGGGATATGTTATATTGGATCGTCGTGTTTTGAATAGCCGGGTTTTTTTACGTGAGATGGGAGTATTTCATTTTCATTCATACAAAAACTTGTATGTAATATTCTTTTATTGGGGCATTTCCGGGTTGAGGATGTTGTCACCATTGTTGTATATTATTTACTTTTCCGCATTAGGATAGACCCAAGGTGGGGAGCACGCGTAACTGGGTTCTAGGGTCTAGTGGGAGACCATCTCGAGGAGTCGAGTCCGGGTCACCTAACTCTAGAATTGGTAGGGTTGCTTGCTGCTCTCGTAGGGGTCTAGGGATGTGGGTTTGCCTATTCATCGCGACCGTGGAATCCGTGTTTTATATTGGCATAATTGAAAACACGGAATTCCTAGTATATCCAATATTTCATATGTTAATTTCTGCTGCTGATATTCTGTGATGTGATCACTTTATATGTTTGAGACGGATGATTTATTATTGTATATATGATATATAATAAATGTTGCTTATGTTTTGCACCCGCGCTAGTCCCGCCCCGCTGTGCCGTCTGTTAAGTAACCTAACGGTGCATAACGGGGAATCCAGTTTTAAAATATATCATGCGGTTCCCAAATAGCCAAAATCGAATGCAATATCGTATAAAGGTACATATGTGTATGTACGCAAGTATGGACGTACAAATTTGTATGTCTGCAAGTATGGGTGTACAATATGTATGTACGTACGTATGAATGTACAATATGTATGTACGCAAGTATGGACGTACAAATGCGTATGTCCGCAAGTATGGGTGTACAATATGTATGTACGCAAGTATGAATGTACAATATATAGCTATAGCAAGTATATCATGCAAGGAGTCATATCCTGATGCAGCAATTCTACTGTGTAAGTGACATAGCAATTATCGATGATGAAGTGTGTGAGCCGACCAATCTGTGTAAGTGTAGCATACGCATCATCGATAATGGTGTAGATGTACTAACACAGGTATATGCAATGCAATGAGGATGACATGAACGTAGCATAAAATAAAACGTCAGCTAAAAGCTATAAGGTATACGTATCTAACATGGCTGAGTCGGTGAATCTATCAATCGGCATCTAGCCTCACAACATCACGTAAGGTATAATACATCGTACGGCATCCTCTATTCAAGGGTATGGATCAGTCATCAATTAGACTCATCACGTACGGTAAATCATCGTACGGCGTCATTAAACAATTTGGGATCCTAAAAACCTATATGACAATGAGGGTATGGACCTCACGTCACGTACGGCATATCACTCAAGATTCATAATATAATATATATATATATATACCTATATCCCAGTTCACATCCATGACAATATCATATCTGGGGACCGGCAAAGGTATCAATCCTCTCATATCGACTCGCATTCGTAGACCGACATATCAATCCAGTCATCATATCACATCAAATATTCCTTTCATCGCATTTATATCCCACATCAAGTCAATTTTATGTATATACACTCTAGCTTTACTATAAGCATACGTATTTAATCTAACATTCACACATGAACCATATCGGTTTTTTTGAAAGATGCGAATCGTAGTTTTGAAAGTAGGGGATACGGGGTTTTTAAGGGAAATATATCATTTGAAAACTCGTAACGTCCCTCAAGATATCTGTTTAAAAGATGTATACGATTCTTCAGTTTGGAAATAGTTATGGTTCGGATGACACAATTACGTCGGCTATCTAGTCTTATAGTATCCAATATGGCACTATCATCAAATATCATTCTCAAATCTCGTCATCACGTATTAATCATATCATATAACTATAATCTCCAATTGAATTCTCTTTAGAACTACTTATCTATATCTAATAATTTGCATCCTTAAACATCAATTCGGGACATCTTTCATATCATACCATGTCACCTAAACCATAAGCTATAACTTTAATTCATGGTATTTCTTATTTCCTACAATTCTCTAACTTTATTCATAAGTTTCTAACACGGTTACCTTAATCATACTCTATATATCGGTCTCCATCAAACTTTGCTGGGGTGCTATACGCCATCCACCCGACTTCCCCCATAGATATAGATCTACTAACCTTGCTCCTTGCTTGCCGAAGTCGATGACGCATCATCTCGAAATCCATGCGAAGGTACCTACAATACATACACAGTCGTAATAGCATTAAAATCAAGTACGGAAAACCAATAAGGCACACGGTGCGCTCATAGGTTAGAACATATAGCCTATGCATACAAAATAACCATATCAACCCTTGTTGTTGACGTACAAATGCCCAACAACCAAATACAAATCCAAATACGAAAACAAAACCTTTCAAAATACGGAAAACATAGCCAAAATCACACCAAAGTGCTCCCAGATTTTGACTCAGGCCAATTGGAGCAAAACTAGCAACTATAGGATGTTGTATATGGAGTATATGAGCTATTGGACCAACCTAGACACCAAATAGCACAAAGTGGCCGACCACATTGCTTGGAAATCCAGTGAGCTTGGCCAGGGTAGCTCCGTTGTGGTTCGTCTAGTCAAGGTGGTCTCCTAGTGCCCTAATTCGGTCCCTGGTATTGTTTGCTTTCCTCAAAAACTCCCCGGATCAACCCAGATTCCCTGTAGGCTCACAATTTAACACAAAACCGACATGAATAAATTCCGAAAACTGTATTCTCTATTCTAGGTCCACCAATTGATCTCTAAGGACTTGTACACCCTCACTACAGCTCACAAGTCACCCAAACCCTCTCTTGAATTTTCCAATTTCACAAATCACCACTAAACCAATTCTAAACTAAAACTAGAATATAAAGGAACTTAAAACTATCTAAATGGTAGAAATTATACCTCATTTAGGCCACTCAAGAAAATCCTAGCTTCTCAATGTCATCAAAATCCCACTTTGCTTGGTCCAATGCGATGAGGGTGAGGAGGTGATAATTTTTTGT
The DNA here is from genome assembly GCA_030015575.1 of Agapanthus africanus. Taxonomy (NCBI): domain Eukaryota; kingdom Viridiplantae; phylum Streptophyta; class Magnoliopsida; order Asparagales; family Amaryllidaceae; genus Agapanthus; species Agapanthus africanus. The sequence goes on from CM057342.1 coordinate 632,061,245, forward strand.
GAAAGGGGTATAGGGTTTTGAGGAGTATTTTGAGATGGGTCATGAGGGTAGATGATGGAGCTTGAAGATGAAGAAGGATATGGAAAAAAATGGGGGGAGGGGGTGAATGGGCCAGCACTCTCTCCCCCTCTCTCTCTTTCTTACCCTCATTCTCTCTCCTAGCATGCTCACCCCTCATTATTGTGTCCCCTCTCTCTCTCCAATAATCCATTTCTTTTCTTTTCTTACCAAAAATAAAACCAACCATAACTAAAACAACAAAAAGGAACCATGTAGCCAAATGAAGCCTGTCATGGTGTACTAACCATGAAAATCTGTAGAAACACGGATTTGGCTTAATCGCGATTAGCAGTGCACTAATCGTGTTTTTATCCAAACTGCATATAATAAATTTTAAAAATACCAAATCCTTTAAATATATTTTTAATTGAATAAATCATTTTAATTTTCATTTATTTCAAAATTATTGGTATATATTTATACCCTTTTTTCGAAAACCCCAATTTCGCAAATCGGCAGTTTTCGGGAAAAATAATATTTTAATATTAAATTCCAAAAATAATATTTTATATTTTCTGAAATGTTACAGGTTTAGCCGCGGATAGGGCGGTGGTTTGGTGAGATCATTTGATGAAAATTCTTCTTTAGCCTTATAATGACATATGGAGATTGTTGTGATATCTGGAATTTTCATATCTTCTCTGAGTCTCTGCCAGTATTGATTTTATGATTTAATTAAACTTCATCGGCAGATTTTGGACTCTCGACAACTCTATATCCTGATCTCCTCACCTGAGCTAAATCTTGCACAATATCTCCATGAATAATGTTAGTAATATTTGTTATAGAGATATAATCTTAATCATTTTATATTGTAATAAATCATTTAAGAAATTTGATTAAGATTATTTGATATGATATGCATATTAAAAATATTATATAAATATTATATGCATATATTTTCCTTCATAATGTTAATTATAATATATAAACCTTTGGTAAATAGTATTTTGCAGATAAACTCAAATATGTTCTATATTTATAATAAACATTTTAAGAAAAATAAAGAAAATGTTATATCAATTGTGCGATATTTTTGACTGAACAAATACCTCCAAACTTAACTTTGACCGTTCCGAGCAAACTAGTTATTCAAGAGAGGGAGAAAAAGAAAAAAGAAAAACCTAAGTAGCATACTTTCGTAGGCAACACGATTGCACTGAGCACGTGCAACAAGCCGTTAAAGCTCTAGGTGTCCCTGCTAGGAGGAGTGTTGTCTCCTGAGGGTTTTCAGCGGATTACACCGATAAAATCCTATAATAAAAGAAAGAAAATGAAAGTTACGTACAAAGATGAGAACTATAAGAGAAAGAACTCAAAAATAATAGTTTCCAACTACACCAGCTTTTCAGTTGCTATGAGCCCTATCTTAATGGTTGTGAAAAGATGTTAGAAATCACATCATCTCTCAATAAAACATCGCCTTTAGTCTTCTTCCCGATCTTTCTTCAAAACATCGATCATATACCCCTACGTGTGTATAAAAGACATCTCTACACTTAGAGAATTCAATTCAAGCGATCATACTCTTGTCCATCTTCCAAAATACTTTATAGTCGGTGAATATTTCAGATGGAATTGCTCACACATTCTTCATGCGACCGTTAATACTTCTTGAGGTACTAACCAACCGATTACCAAATGCGCTCGCTTATTCAGGCATAATTCTTCGTCTTGCAACACCTAAGGCTTAGTAGTGCCTCCCAAACTAGTTGGTCTAAAGCACTAGGTGATAAAGCACCCTCGCTATTTTTTTTTATGCTGCCTTTAGCAATTACAAAATCAGTGTTCATTTTTCTTCACCATTTTTTTTCTTTATCTCATACTAAGGCTTTTAGACAAGGGCATTTCAAGATATCCTCTGCTATCCCAAGTTTCAAGATGTGTGTAAGTGCGTATAATAGGGTATCAACATTCAAATGTTTAGACGCAAGAATAGGGACTATTTTCCAGACGTATTTTTCTCCTCAGATTAATAATTTCCTTCATCTTACTAACCGTTGGGACAACGGCTCAAAACTACTTATTACTAGTTTTGTTTAAGAAAACATTTAACTTTCTTGCTTTTCTCAAACTGTTCCTATCTTTCATGTGTAATTTTTCACTTTCAAACTTTCATTATCAAAAAATTTTTGTGCTTATATTTATGATAATGCAAAATAATGCGTGAATAAGCATAAACCTCCCCCAAACCCGTTTGCAGCAGTGTCTTCACTGATGTAATCTATTAAGCTAAAAAAACCTATAGACTTAGGAGGAAAAGTTAGTAACCGGGGCATGAATTAATGACAGTGAAATCCTCCCCCAAACTTATTTTTAGCTCACGATTTTTGTAAAAAATTATTTTCTTTCAAGAGCCAAAAGATTTCTCCCCCCCCCCCCCGCCCAAAACTTGAGTAAATTAACATTAAGCATTTAAAATTATGAGGGAAAGTTAAAGTTATTGGTCAATATAAATCTTTACAAAGACCAAAATTCAACACCAACCATTCAAAGATTTTATCAATGTAACAATATAGTTGGTGGAAGATCAGAGATTTGAAGAAGTGGGGAGATAGGAGTAGGAATTGATCGGGTTTACGTCTCGGTTGGTAGAGACGGAACAGTGATGGTGAATGAAAAGGAGAATGTGAATGATTAGGAATGGGTAGAATAGTCACATTCTCGTATGAGATAAGAAGAAATGGTGGTGGTTCAACTTCTTCGGGTGGAGGTTGATTTATCACAACATCCGTATCGTTTAGGAATGCGAGTTCGTCGGCAAAAATATCTTCGAAACATTCATAGATGGTCCGAGTGAATGTTTCAATGTCAATCTGTTTCGTGCCCAAATTCAACACACTTGATTTGTCAGAAATTATTGCGGTAGGAGACTTGAAATGCTCATCTACCTTATTCTCAAAAGAGTCTAAATCAAGTTGTCTTTCTAGAATTATCGAACTCGAAATATCGGATTGTGATTCATCAAAACTCGATAGAATTAAAGGAAGATTAGAAGAACTAAAGAAAATGGGTGATGAAATGGGCAAACAGATTTAGGTGTCGAGTATTGCTGAACCAGATGTAGGAAATGAAGACTGAATATCGTTCTGCTTTTCGGTCATGCATTTATCATCAATTTCCATACGCATATGGGATTCGGGAAAAACAGTTAATGGTTCAAGATGATGTCCACCCGGAAGTGAAAGGACCTGATGAATTGGTGAGAAAAATGCATCCAAAACTGTGGGTTCATCATCCAAAATATTCCCAGCGTCAACATCCTCAATCAAGTGAAAGTTAAAATTCTCAGACACCACATCAAAAGCATGGTTTTCAATCAATTTCGGTTCTAGAGTTGAGGTGTAGAGATCACAAGGATTGGGTGTGGTTTCACTTGAAATGTACCCTTCACAATCGGGTAAATCAAACACTACAAAGTCGCACAACTCATCAAACATTATATCTTCAATTGGTGAATTATTTGGTGTACTCGATAGATTTATGAAACTGGAGTTGTGGATTTCAATTTGGGATGGGGAGGTTTGATTTGGAAGGGTGTACTGCTATCTTTTACTACTCAAATTCTCAATTTGTCCTATTACCGTATCATACATTGGAAAATTTTGAGCTAGTTGGAAACTAGTTGCTCATTTGTTTGGTTGTATGAGGGCAGCCATGGATGCATTCAACTCCTCTATCTCACGCGACACTACCCGAAATTCTCCTAATGAATGTTCAAGATTAGACATGGGTTGTGAAGGAGTTTCAGTAGAAGATTGAAATTCTTGTGCATAGGTGAAACTCCCAAATGACTGTTCTGAAGAAATTTCTATAGAATGTGTAAAAGTCGGGTATGATTGATAGGAATCGAATGGTTGTGAAAAATAGATATGAGTAGGATCAACATTGTGATAAGAAGAATAGTAAGATTGGTTGGTTGGCGACTGGCAACAGATGTCATATATGCCGCAAAACGAGTAGCAATACTTTCTTCAGGAAATGATGGTATTTGTTGTCCTAACGGTTTTACCGGATTGAAACTTTGGGATTCGGTCTTTGCAATATACTCAGCAATGGAAATACGTTTAGGTGGTTCCTCACTTGCTTTAAATGAATTATCAACATAAGACGATGTTGAATTTTGGTGAGGAGTCCAACTGTTTCTTTTCGCTCTCAAAGACATGGTAGAGTCGGATGGATACCGAAGCGATTACGAAAACAAAAAATATCTGGTTCTGTATAGGAAAGCTTAGCAAGAGTTCGTCTGTTTGGGTTACGCATTATAAGAAGGTGAAAAGAAAAGAGGAAGGGGAAAGATTTAATCTCTATTTGGATTGCTTTGCTTTGAAAGAAGGACTTGAGGGTTGACTCAACAAATCACAAAATGCACAAGCAAACCTAGAACTAAAGTCACCTAGGTCAAGCACTTGACCGCTCGTAGACTTCCAATGGACAAGCCGCAGGATCAATCCTCTACCAACTCTTTATCACTCTTGTGGCCAGGTAAGTGATAGGTATCCGCTATACGAATCACCAAAAATAGCGGGCTTAATTAAGTAACCACTTTCCGTATTCACACTTTCCTTAGACACCACAAAAGAAATGCAGATAAGCGATAGATTACTCATGACCTTCCTCTGTTCTAATTGAGCGTGACGGTCCTTAGGGCTTGTCTAGATATTTTTTATTAATGTAGGTTTATGCGTATGCACGTTTAGTGATTTGTAGGGCTTAAGAAGGGTGATGAAATCCCCACCTAATCTGAATTTGGGTTATTTCCTCTTAAAGCCCGTTTTGTAAAATATGCAAAAACAACCCAAAAATCAAAACACGCAAAAAGATTTTTGAGCTGCATTATTTCGTAAAGAATCCTGTAGAAAAATATATTATTGAATTTCAGAGGAGAGAGAAGAATATGAGGAAGATACCAGAGACATTTAGGGGCTCAACTCAATAAGACCGTCACGGTTCCGCCGCCGTTTTCATGCAATAGCCGTGGTTCCGTCGCGCAATGGTGGGTTCTTCTGTCAAAATTTTCTAAAGTGCCTCCTTTGCTTCTCTGGTCCTCTCTAAAAGTATCTGAATCTCAAATTCCTCATTCAAGTGACTCCAAATTCTATCGCAAAAATTCATACAGTAATCATTAAATATGCAAGATGCGGTTTTGATTTTTATTTTATGGATCGGATAAGAATTCAACACGAATGTCAAGAAAAAAAATTACGCACGTATCCCTGGCAACGGCGCCATTTGATTGATGTGTGTAAAAAGTGTTTGTAGTAACCGCAATCAATAACGGTGTCGCGTGTTGCTAGCCGAGATGAGTATGGGTCGTCCTCAGGGATGCGTGGAAATTTTATTCTTTCTTTAGAAGAGTTGATTAGAATAAAAGAACAAAGAAGAATAGTTGTAGATTCTAGATCTATGTTAAACACGGATGTAGAATATATAAGAAGAAGGCTTGGAGGGTTCGTTAGGATTTAGTAGTCATGGATGACTAATAAAGACGACTCCTTTTATTTTTTGATAGATTTATAGCTAGATTAATAGTGATGAATGGGGATTAGGGTTCTTAGAAGAAACTAGGGTTTCCCCACTATTGACCCTTGTCCCTTCATTGATCTCTGTTCATGTCTAGCCCTTAACAAAACAATTGTTAATCTGATCTCAAATCGCGGTTAGGACTATCAATAAATTGATAGTGCGCCCGATTAGAATGTTAACGATTCTTTTGCTAAAGTTTATAAAATTCATAAGACGTAAAAGAAGTTAAAATATTTTCTCATCCATTGTTCTAGCCTAATCCAACGAACCCTATCAAGCGGAAAATTACTCGCGCATGATGGAGATAGAAAAAGAAAGGATAGAGAAGGAAATCATAATGCAGAAATTAAATGCGAAATAATTAATCTAATGATCTACCTTTATTAAACAACTTTACAAGTACAAATCCTTCGAGTTTAGATTACAAGAGAAAGAAGAAGTTGCTCTCGATCTCTGCCTCAGAGGAAGTAGATGTTTCGTTGATATTCACGTCGCTTTATTACGTCGAATCGCAGACCTATCGTGGATCATTTGTTCTTTGACGGTGATTTTCTTCGTGTTAAAAAGTGATGATCTCTAATTTTAGCCCTCGGTCCTTTATATAGCTACAGAAGATACAAACCCTAGATGTCATATGTGAAGGTTTGTTGAGAAGATCATACCCATAAAATCCCAAACCCTAATTCCTCATAAAGGCCATGGATCCGCCGCATTTTGGGGGGTTTAGTCGCGGATGGACGGTGGTTTGGTGAGATCATTTGGTGAAAATTCTTATGTAGCCTTATACTGACACATGGAGATTGTTGTGATATCTGGAATCTTCATATCTTCTCTAAGTCTCTTCCAGTATTGATTTTATGTTTTAATTAAATTTCATTGGCAGATTTTTGATTTCCGAGTCGATATCCCGATCTCCTGACCTGAGCTAAATCTTGCACAATATCTCCATGAATAATTTTAGTAATATTTGTTATAAAGATATAATCTTAAAAATTTTATATGGTAATAAATCTTGTAAGCAATTTGATTAAGATTATTTGATATGATTTGCATAATAAAAATATTATATAAATATTATATGCATATATTTTCCTTCATAATGTTAATTATAATATATAAACATATGGTAAATAGTATTTTGCAGATAAACCCAAATATGTTCAATATTTATAATAAACGCCTTTAAATATTTTAAGAAAATTAAGGAAAATGTTATATCAAATGTGCGATATTTTCGACTGAACACAACTCGATCTCGAGAAAAGCATCAATGCTGAACTCAAGAAATTAATAGACTCTGGCTTTATCAATGAAGTGCAATACCCTGATTGGATTACCAACATTGCCCTGTGTTGAAGAAGAATGGGACAGTTCGGATATGCGTGGACTTTCGAGACCTAAACAAGGTGTGCCAAAAAGATGATTTTCCCAAACCAGTCATGGAGCTTATGATTGACAACACCTGCACTTATGAGGGCTTCTCTTTCCCAGACGGATCTTTTGGATACAATCAAATAAAGATTGATCCTGAAGATCAAAAGCATACAGCCTTTCGAACCCCGTTAGGCATATTCTGCTAGAAGATGATGCCCTTCGGACAAAAAAACGCTGGGGTTACATATCAAAGAGCCATGACGAAAATCATCGATGATTTGATTCATGATATCGTCGAATGCTACATTGATGATCTCATGGTCAAAAGAATGTCGCACAAAGAGTATTGGGAGCATCTCAAAATCATCTTCAAGCATCTCCGAAAATATAACTTGAAGATGAATCAGCTGAAATGCACCTTCAGGGTCTCCTCCGAAAAATTCATTGGATTCATAATTGGCCACCGACAGATTGAAACCGACCCCTCCAAAATTAGGGCAATTATAGAAATTCCCCTTCCAAGAAACCTCAAGCAATTGCGATTGCTCTAAAGGATGTTCGCATAAATCCGGCGGTTCATCAACAACCTGTCAGGCAAATGCCATCCTTTCTCCTATCTCGTGAAGACAGGAACCCCGATCGTATGGGTGGAAATGCCAAAAGGCGTTGGAAGAAATCAAGCAATACCTACAGAGACCGCTGATGTTAGTTGTTCCTGTGATGTGAAAACCACTCATCCTAAATACGACTGCACTTGATCTTTCTCTAGGAGCATTATAGGCACGAGAATGACCAAGGGAAAGAAAGAGCTCTATATTACCAATGTCTAATTGTGTTGGGGGTAGAATGCAACTACTCCTCCATCGAGATGCATTATTTAGCGCTGATCTTTGCAGTTATGAAGATCAGAAACTAAGCCTTAGCTTATGAAGTTCACTTTATATTGATAGTGGATCGTCTGAAGTATTTCATGACAATGGCTATACTGACGGGAAGTCTCGCCAAATGGGCTCTTCTTCTCATGGAATTCTCTATCACATATAGCCCTCTCAAAGCGATAAAAGGACAGGCCATCACCAATTTCCTTACCAAACACCCCATCTCTGCCGACTCTCCGCTAAATTGCGAACTGCTGGACGAACACGTATTCAATGCGATTGCCTGTGAAAAAGAAGATACAGAAGAGCATCAACGGGGCTCTATTTCGATGGAGCATCCTCGATGAAAGTATGAAGAAAATGCACTCCCATAATCAAAGCTGGGGTGGGTCTTATATTTGTTACTCTGCTAGGCAGAATCATAAGATATATGATCTCATTGACGGAACCTTGAACCAACAACGAGGCCGAATATGAAGCCCATCTAGCCGGTCTCGAAATCGCGATCGACATGGGCCTCAAGGATCTTCTCATATACGGAGACTCAAAATTAATCGTTAGTCAAGTTAATAGCAATTACAAGATATGCAATCTAGAGCTGATAATGTATGGTGAAAAGGTGCAAGAGCTATTAAAGTAAGTTCCACCATATACGCTGAAGAGCATGCCACGAGTGGAAAACAGTAATGCGGACGCATTAGCCAAACTGGCCAACGAATTAGCGGATGAAAATCTCAACGACGTAAGGATCATTGTCCAAAGCAGCAAGATCCTAGCGCTAGCAGAGCTGCCTTCGGAGTCTCCAACGAAAATATCCGAAGAAAAGGATATTTGAATAAAAGGTTCTCCAAACGGGAATAGAAGAAGAAGAAGAATACTACAGAGAAGTCTTCATCGACTACTTTAAGTCCAACCGGGTGCTTAAAGATGCATCGCAAAGACATTAGCTCATAAAATGAGCTCTTTCATTTGCTTTTATTGATGAAACTTTATACAAGAGATCCTTCGACCATATATGGCTAAGATGCCAAGGGCCGAATGATGCAAGGATGGTCGTTCAAGAAATTCACGAAGGACTTAGCGGATCCTATCAAGACGTCCAAAGATGAAGCTAAAAATCAAAAGAATTGGCTATTATTGGCCCATGATGATTAAAGATTGCATAGAGTACCCCAAGAAATGTCACTCGTGCTGGGTTATGCTAGCGCCCTGGCCATCTACCATGACCGAATGCAGAACAAAATTTTTATAAAACTGGCACTAGAACAACCCTATAATACGGATCGACCATTAACCCTAATCTAGCAAACTATATATAATAGTTTAGAAAGCTTATACCGAATGATCCGTGTCCTTCGGTCTTTAACCATCATCCCAAGCTCCTAAAGGCCTCCATGATCAAGCTTGATCTCCGGTCTCCCTCCATCGAAGATGATCCACATGAGAATTTGTATTTCGAGCTCCAACCTCGTAGCCGAGGTAATTAGGGTACCTAGTTCGCTAAACTCGATAGCCTAGAGGATGTAGAATCTAATGATGGATTAATTTGTCTTTAAACACCCTAGGTTTCTCAACACACGAGACTTGAAGGGTGGAGGTAGAAGAAGAAGCTTTAGGATGAGAGTGTGAAGCAACTCAAGAAAAAGGCTAAGTGTTGTGAGCCTAAGAGATGAAGCATAATAATATCTGAAGTCTCCAAAATATCTCACAACCCAAACAAATATCAGGCATGCCTCAATAGTGAATCACTGAGTCACCCCATGAGTCATGATTGAATTAATGCCAAACACACCTCATCCTCCACCTCATTAACCATTTAATCCTAAATGAGGTGGCGTTTTCTAGAAGCAACTTCTAAGAAATTACAATAATACCCCTCATCCGTATATACATACTCGCATCTGCATTCCAAAAAATACGAATACAAAGAGAAAAAAATATTCCAACAATCCAATACTAGAATCCGGCTTAAACCAAAGCCTACTATTATAAACCGTACGAATCATGATACGTTCACAAGTGCACGTATATGATCGAAACTTGTCGTAAAACCATACGGCCTCTATATCGTTTTGCCCGAAATAGGAAAACTTTCTATGTGGGACTCTAAAGACTCGTTAATACGGTGGCAGCGGGTTTAACCACAAGCACGTGAGCGGCACTAGCTGTACGTAACGGCTACCCAGGTATTGAGCGAAAGGAAGGCCGACGAGCAAACTTATCTGAACCCCTGCTGAGCTAGTCTATGACAATATCCGTCCAGTCCGGTCTGTACGTCTAAGAGTATCGCATATCGCGTCTAGGGGATGGATAAAGTCAGAACACTAATAACGTGACATTTCGTGTCGGTATGAAACCCATCACCACCTGAGAAACTACTGATCCCTGATTAGTAATTCTTGACTACCTTGGTCAAGGATTTCTGGTGATGGTCACCCATGCACAACACGACGTCAACCCCCAATACCGGGAGAGACGAATCCCCGACGATCCGCTCACTGCCTCCTGTGGCTCGGGACTGTACCCAACTAAAACCAGTTTGCACGACTCCTTTAAGACATGGTAGGGTAGTAATCAAAGCACAGTGGGAACTCACACGAGACAAATGACGATCTCAAGCCGACAGACTAACCTGTACATATGCCACCAGGGAACTGCTATCTGACAGTAGATATAATACCTACTAGCATGTTCCCGGCGAGTCCGTCCAGTGTACTCATAACCAAATGAGCACTTGTATAGTATTGTAGGTGAACAAACTAATACCAATGGCTTGTGATACATGGCCACCGCCCCTCGTCAGGGTCTTGATCAGTATACACTAGTCTACTCTAGAATATCGATGCCCAATCTCAATACTCCCACGACCAGGGACCTTTAAGGATGTGCTTATAGACAACCCAGCTCCTACGTATATGATCGCCATCATAATGCAGGTAGTCAAGCAAGAATATTATGGGCTCTATCAACATGTAATAGTTATCTGTAATACCACAAAAAGCAGGTAAATGATGATAAAGACAAACTGGATAACATACTATCATCTTGAGTAAGACTGTTCTATCCATATAGGTCCTCCCTCAATCATCGCAATCGTGTGCCTGCGATTGAATAATTGACTTGAGGGCACTATAGCCAACAATCTCCTACTTGCACTTAAGGATAATTATTGCGGTGTCGCATACTCACAGCTCGTGTGATACCGAACAACTAACGTTTATAATAATCTGTTTAGCAAAGCTTGTTTGTGAAAATATTGTGTTCGAGAAATAGCCTCAGTGAGTGGATCCGCTCCAATGTTTCTTTCTATATTGCTCTATATCTCAACTTCGCGGAGAAAGACTATCTCCCGAAATAAGCGATACCTGTCTTAGAATTTTTCTGGATATCTGATGGGACCCAGTTCACAAATGAACTACAAATCCAAAAAACTTCTTAGACTGTATCATCCACTAAATTTAATCAGTATACTGCGCCATGCCTACCTCAGTATCCGCTTGGACCACCTGTCCAACATACTGTCCTTCAAAAGAGGGAAAACTATAACTCTGACAGCCAGTTTGTCATCCAGGTCACCATGGAAGCCTGAAATGATAACCGCCTTCTGAAGGGGGTTGCCGTTACCATATGCTAAGAACATCCACTTATGTTCATAGCTGCTTCCCAACGTTTCTCCAGGATTGGATTAATATATATACTTATTGCAGCTTGTGCAAAAGCAATATCTAGTTTGGTACTTGACATCTCATGATTGACTCAATTGCCTAAGCAAGTGATATGCCAATGAAGTAATTCCCTCTCCTTATCAGTCTGAAAGACATCTAATTAGAGAGGGTGACTCCATCACCCGCGGGTACATCACCACGCCAGGAGTCGTCCATTCTAAAACACTTTAGAATGTTGTCAAAGTACCCAAATTGGAACACTTCTCAAATCTAGATCTAAAAACATATATCTAGTGACCAGAAACTCGGATATTTTGTCCAGATCCTATGTGGAGAAACAACTTGTGACAACCACAGCATAACTGATCGTAGTATAGGAATATCACTTCCTATCAAGTGCATGTCATCCAAATACAAGGACACCACTCCCTACTACCTTCTTACTAGATCCACCTCTTATTCTAATGAAGTCAAACTCTATGAATGTCACATCAAAAATAGATGATCTATCCCCTCTATATCTGCTTTAGTCTATAAATAGACATAAGCAACTTGTCCACTATGCTTCCGCTGCTCCCACTGAGTACAACAACCCTCTGGCAGAGTCATATACACATGCACTTTTAAAACTAGTTTAGAATGACATTATATTCATTCTCCTGCCAGGTCTCATAGTGTAGAACAACACCTGTGGCAAGTTTGGGTAAACAAAAACCTCGCTGTCACCGTCTCTAAGGAGACCGAAGTACCTCTCGGGTGCCTGAGGTTACCCACCAAATCTGCGGAGTGGCTAATGGAATGTCGAATCCAATTTGAATCTTTAGGTTCTATAAGATTTTCAGTAATCGTTTGTGGTTCTGTAATCACTTCCAGTTCTACTATACTCCCACTAATATTTTCTAAAAAGAATCCATTTTACTAAAACTGGTGGCAAGTCAAGAACAATATAACTATTGATCTTCCTGATGGTAGAATGTTAACCCTCATCTAAGCCCGGGATAACCAACAAACTGCCATTAATGAAACGTGCCTTGAGTTTATCCAGATTCTGGTTTTAATCATATGCTGGAAAACTCCATATATCTTAACATCGTTAAGGTATGATCCATTATATATCCACTATAGAAACAAAAGCACTAATTTAATTGGAACCAGATTAAAAAATCATACAGCTGTCTCCATTTCATATCAACAAACTGGAAGGAGGCCAAGCAACATAACTCATCTAGGAATGCATCCACATATGAGTAACTTGAAAGAGAAGCAAGTTCTCAAAACCATTACTTACAACGGAATTCCTAGCACAAGTAACTACATTTTCGATCACCTTGAAGAATCCTGATACTTTGCAACATATGGTTCTCTACTTTATTCTTATACCTATAACTTTTCAATATCTGGACCCTGTATTTCAACGAAATACTTGTATAAAAATAGAGAAGTCATAAGTAAACAGAATATAGTACGAGCACCAACCCCTTTATCCTAATGGACACTGGACAACATACAATACTTTGTATAAGTCCCCTGAGTTCAATAACTCAAACCCTGTGCGTCGTAGGTTGAAAACTGTACTATGGTTAAGAAGAATTACACCGTTGTTGAATGCACCTTACCTAATCACCAACTGATATAGGTAAATGTTATAGACATAATTTCAAAAAGTTATATCTCACTTTATAAAATAAACGTACAGATATATCAGTTTGAAATTGGTGCAAAACAATGGATATTCAAAACCAAATATTTGCCGTTAGGCAAAACCCAGGCGATTTCCTCAAATATCACCAATTACAAAGAATTCTGATATGTATTGAGAATATAATCATGTAATTCCCAATATCTTACTCCTACTCATCATCTGTAACGCTATACAGATGTGAGAATCAAATATGGTAAATACATACCCTGGAGTCAGAATCTAATTGGGAAAACGGTTTTCAATTAACACTGCACAGTAAAACTGAAACATGAAAATATTTCGAAAGGGTATCCGGGTATTCCTAGTAATGCCACTTCCACTATCAAGATTCATGACAGTAACTGTATATTTCCTTGCCCTCACTCCAATCCCTTTATATATCTTTACATCTTACCTTCTTTACACCACACTTAGGCTAATTGGTTTTCTTCCTTCCTGACCCTTCGGTACCAGCCTATGGTTTGGATGAAGACTATCCAATAAGCGTAATAGGTGTACTCTCCTAATCCTAGGAGCTCTCGTAACTTGAGAGAAGGTATAGGGAAAAGACAACTGAATAATCCTTATTCTATTTCTCCAAAACCAGAAACCATCCTCGAACTGGAACAAGTTCCTTCTTGTTCGTATGTAACTATACGATGGCATATCCATTCAATATGGATCTTCATAGTGATACGGAGTGTTCCGGAGAGATGCAAAGGTGAAGTAGGAGTGGCGATGATATACGCGGCTTCGTCGTGAATAATAGTAGTCGCAATATCCTTTGCCCTTAATCTACTCCCTTTATATGTCTTTACTTATTACCTTATGTACACCACACTTAGGCTAATTAGTTTTCTTCCTTCCCAACCTTTCAGCACCTGCCTATGGTTTGGAAGAAGACTATCTAATAAGCGCAATAGGTGTCTCTCCTAATACTAGAATCTTTCGCAACCTGAGAGAAGGTAAAGAGAAAAGACAACCGAATAATCCTATTCAATTTCTTCAGAGCCATAATCCATCCTCGAACTGGAAAAAGTTCCTTCGAGTTCGTATGTAACTATACGATAGAATATCCAAGAAATATGGATTTTCGTAGTGATACGAAGTATTCTGGAGAAATGCAAAAGGGGTGTAGGATTGGCAATGATATATCCTACTAAATGACAATCCAAAAGCCAAAGTGTTTTTAGATGTTTCGGTCAACTTGGTTCATGAGTTTTAGTTTAGGGGCGGGTAATGGTCGCTGCCAAAGAGAGAGAGAAAAGAAACACTCAGCATACACTCTAACCTAGATAAGAATGGTTAATCACTTTATCTAATCAGGATGTCTCCCACTGTTTCCTCGAATTCTCCTCTAAACCCAAAAGGAGAATTAGTCGGCATCATCTAAAATCACCCAAGGAGTAGCACCTACTCATCAGTGGGAATCAGGATCCAACTATAATCGCATGATAACTTAATGGAATCCACTCAAGTCACCACACTCCAGAAGGTATGCGCATGCCTGGCAAGTTTCCTGTATTTTTGAAACTCCCGATGCGGTTTTTACCCCTAGCGGTTTATGACCTTGACAAAGGCCAACAAGGTTATACGACTGTCCTAGATAATCGCATTATCAATGCAACAGAAAAGTATTACAGAGCTACCGTACAATACGTCTCGGTGAATAGCGATGACAAACGTAGCATGAATACTAAGCAATACTAATATGAAATGATGGAGACTACGGCTGGTTGTTGGAGAAAAAACTTTAACATAATAAACTTGATATCGCTGAAGGAACCGACTGGTTTTACAAATATATAGGGGCGAAAACTTTTGCTAAAGAGGTCCCTCCCTGTGAATCGATCTCGGCTCTTTCCTCGTCGAATGAGGTGCAGGATATTCCAAACTGAATACCATGATGTAAAGCAAAAGAATCGACTATAGTGAAGTTATTACACTGATGCAAACTTTTGCTCAAGAGGTCACTCCCCGTGAAGGGATCTCGGCTCTTGCCTCGTCGAATGAGGTGTTGGATATTCATAACCGAATACCACTGTGCAAAGCAAAAGGAAATGTTTATAATGTTATTTTTCAAAAACTTGGTTCCAACAACATCATATAGGTTTGTTTTCCTTGCATTAATCAGAATTAATGCAGTCCTATCAATTAAACCATATCACACCAGAAAAGAATGAAAATACAATGTACGTATATGCCATCCGCATTCTTCACGGGGTCCTGTCATGCACCATTAGGTTACTTAACTAACGGCAGAGCGGGTGCTGGACTAGCGCGGATGCAAAACATATACAACATCTACTATTATATATATAAATATATATAATATTCGTCCCAGGCATGATATAAGCAACATCACAGAATCTCAGACATCAACACAGAATGGTGGATAATCATGGAGCCCTGGATTTCACATGAGCTGCAAATGAGACTCAACGTTCCCTGTTATATGGATAGCCTATGCAATGAAAACCTGGACCCCTACGAGCGCGGCAAGTTACTCTCCAATCCCAGAAGCGAGGCAACCCCAATCAACAAAGTGAATGGGCCACCTAGCACTTCACGGAATTCGGTAACTTGAGCACCCCACCGTGGGTCAACCTGTACCCCCTACGAGTACGGCGAATAGCCCGCCAATTCTAGAATGAGGCCACCTCCATCTCAACATCATGAGATGCGGGCCCGTTGCCTTCTACAACCCACTATTTGAGCACTCCACCACGGGGTAATCCCAGTACAGAAAATGAAAATATATGTACAATGGTGACATCGACCTCAACCCGGTCGTGCCCCAAACAAATAATATACAAACTGGTAGAGATAGCAGTCCACATGTCGGACGCTCGCCCTGCAATATCAAATGTACAAATGAAAATGAACTGTACAACTATCATTGCACCACTGGCTATCCACTACGACAATCCAACTACAACCTCTGCATAACACAGAATATCAACGTGAATGTCATGTTCGCAAACCCGTCTAAATGACATATAGCAATAAGACGAGTTGTACAGCTCTAATAACATTCATGGTCGCAGATAGTAACGAATGTACTGAAAACTTTTAAACAGTGTTAAAAATAACGACTTCGAAATACTCTGTATCGCCCATAAGCCAAAGATAACACAATATGCAATCTGGGCAAAAACAAACAATACTAAAACACCAATATTCAAGAACCCGGAACATACCAAAAAACTCAACCGTCAACTCCACACCAAAACTGGCAACGCCGGGGATTTCACAGATGCCTCCGGACAAAGTGAAAAATTTTGGGCTCGTTTTTAGGTGTGTTCTAGTTGTGACAATAATAGTCTTCTGCAATTGTTTAAATTTTCTTTAGAAGACTCTGAAAATTTGACAGCAACTTGAATATTTTCCGTATTTTTTCGGAGTTGTTTAGATTTCGTTACTTTAACATTGTCTAAAATAGCTAGCTAAGGGTTTATGGGTTGCCTCTGATACCATGTTGGGTTATGCTAGAGCCCTGGCCATCTACTGTGACCGAATGAGGAACAATAATTTTATAAAACGGGTGCTAGAACAACCCCATAATATGGATCGACCATTAACCCTAATCTAGCAAACTATATATAGGAGTTTAGAAAGGTTATACCGAATGATCCGTGTCCTTCGGTCATTAACCATCATCCCAAGCTTCTAGAGGCCTCTATGATCAAGCTTGATCTCTGGTTTCCCACCATCGAAGATGATCCATCTGGGGATTTGTATTTCGAGCTCTATCTTCATAGCCGACGTAACTAGGGTACCTAGTTCGCTAAACTAGATAGCCTAGAGGATATAGATTCTAATGATGGATTAAATTGTCTCTAAACACCTTAGCTTTCTCAACACATCAAAGTTGAAGGGTGGAGGTAGAAGAAGAAGCTTGAGGATGAGAGTGTGAAGCAACTCAAGAAAATGACCAAGTGTTGTGAGCCCAAGAGATGAAGCATAATAATATCCCAAGTCTCTAAAATATCTCACAACCCAAACAAATATCAAGCATGACTCAATAGTGAATCCATGAGTCACCCCATGAGTCATGCTTGAATTAATGCCAAACACACCTCATCCTCCACCTCATTAACCATTTAATCCTAAATGGTTAAAGCTAAATAAGATGGCATCTTCTAGAAGTAACTTATGAGAAATTAAAAGAATACCCCTCATCCGTATATACATACCCGCATCCGTATTCCGAAGAATACGAATACAAAGAGACGAAAATAATCCAACAAATTAATACTAGAATCGGGCTTAAACCAAAGCCTACTAGTATAAACCGTCCGAATCATGATACGTGCACAATTACACGTATATGATAGAACCCTGCCGTAAAACCATACGGCCTCTACATCGTTTCGCCCGAAGTAGGGAAACCCTCTGTGTGGGACTCTAAAGACTCGTCAAGACGCTGGCAGTGGGTCTAACCAAAAGCACGTCAGCGGCACTAGCTGTACGTAACGGCTACCCTGGTATTGAGCGAAAGGAAGGCCGACGAGCAAACTCATCCGAACCCCTACTGAGCCTGTCCGTGACAATATCCGTCCAGTCTGGTATGTTCGTCTAAAAGTATCGCATATCGTGTCTTGGGGGGTGAATAATGTCAGACCCCTAATAACGTGACATTTCGTGTCGGTATGAAACCCATCACCACTTGAGAAACTACTGATCCCTAATCAGTAATTCTTGACTACCTTGGCCAAAGATTTCTGGTGATGGTCACCCATGCACAACGCGGCATCAACCCCTAATACCGGGAGATACGAATCCCCGACGATCCGCTCACTGCCTCCATGTGGCTCGGGACTATACCCAACTAAAACCTATTTGCATGACTCCTTTGAGCCGTGGTAGGGTAGTAATCAAAGCACAATGGGAACTCACACGACACAAATGACGATCTCAAGTTGACAGACTAACCTTTACACATGTCACCTGGGAACTGCTATCCGACAATAGATATAATACCAACTAGCATGTTCCCGGCAAGTCTGTCCAATGTACTCATAACCCAATGAGTACATGTATACTATTTTAGGTGAACAAACTAACACCAATGCTTGTGAGACCTGGCCACCGCCCCTCGTCAGGGTCTCGATCAGTATACACTAGTCTATTATGGAGCATTGATGCCCAGTCTCGATACTCCAACGACTAGGGAACTTTAAGGATGTGCTTATAGACCACTCAGCTCCCACGTATATGATCGCCATCATAATGTTGGTAGTTAGGAAAGAAACCTATGGGCTCTATCAACATGTAATAGTGATCTGTAATACCACATAAAGCATGTACATGATGATAAAGACAAACCAGATAGCATACTATCATCTTGAGGAAGACTGTTCCATCCGTGTAGGTCCTCCCTCAATCATCGCAATCGCGTGGCTGCAATTCAATAATTGACATGAGGGCACTATAGCCAACAACTCATTTCAAATACATGGCGATTTCATACATCAACATCCCAATCCTCTGCACCTGACCATAGCCAGCTGGCTGTTCGAGATGCGAGGAACGATATAGTTGGTCCCATTGAACCGGTATCATCCAAAGGACATCGGTTCACCCTAGCTACCATTGACTACTTCGATAAATGGGCAGAAGTGGTACCTCTGAGAGAAAAGAAGAAGGAGAATATCCTCCTCTTCTTAAAAAATCATGTGATCTATCGGTTCAGAGTTCCACGACGGATACTCCTAGACAACGGACCAGCATATAGAAGCCACAAGATAAGTCGCTTCGCCCACCAACACAAGATAGACTAGAGATACTCCTCCGTCTATAATCCCTGAGCCAACGGTCTAGCAGAAGGTTTTAACAAGAAGCTGATCAAGGTCATAAAGAAAATGGTTTCCAAGAATAAGAACGATTAGGTTGAAAAGTTGCATGAAGCTCTTTGTAATTATCGAACGATGTTAAGACAACCACAAAAACGACGCCTTGCTCCCTGTTGTTCGGCATCGAAGTGGTGCTCCCATTGGAGATCGAACTCCCTTCACTGCGAATATCGATCCAATACGAGCTCACTGATGTGGAAAATACCCATCCCCGGCTCGAAAAATTGGATGTTGTTCACACCAGAATATTGCATTTAATACCACCCATTATTCTGCTCGTTTATATATAGGTAAGTGCTTTTGATCCATGTTTGCTACATGATTACAGGTTATAGGTTCCCAGTCAGAATAAACGTAAATCATGCAAAATCTGTACAGTTATGACAAAATCCAGAACATATGCCAAAAACAGATAAAATAGGGTTCCTGCCATCCATACCCGTCAAGTGTCGCTTACCAATACAAGGGACCAGATCCAGCAATGTTCATTCGTGTCTCGGAAAAACACAAAGCACGATCGAAGCAGCACAAAGATCAAGAGGTGCACGGAGCTCGAGGGAGATCAAGGTAAAAAAGATTAAAAGAGTAGCCATTTTGGAATATTGAAAATCTAAAGTTATTTTGGAACCATTTTGCAATTTGGAACCTGTCAAACAGAAAAAACAAAGAAACACGAGGAGGCACAAGAAAAATGAGGCTCTAATAGCTCCAAAGGGCGGCGTAACCGCGGTCAAAATGGGGTTTAGATGGCGGAACCGCGGCCTACACGTGGCGTCTCACGACCGTTTTTAAGGGGTAGTTTGGTAATTGTATATGGGCTCAAAATATGGCCCTAGGGTTTCACTCCTCTGCCTATAAATAGTCCAGTTTTGAGCCAAACCAAGGTTGGTTTTCTTTTCTAGGATATAGTATAGTTTAATGTGTAGCTTCTTCTTCCTCTTTATCTATTCTCCATGAAATTGTAGTGAGAGCTTTTGAGTGGAAGATTAATGAAGATACGGGTTTTTCTTTAACTTGTATCTTTATTTTCTGGCATTGTAATTTTATTTTCTTGTGTAACTTTTATCTGTTGTTGTTAAAGTAGTTGTTGGATGTCTTTTATTGTTTTGTTTTTCTTTTCTTCTAATCCGTATTTTTCAAGCCATGATACTCAGTGGAGTCCCTTACTTAGGTGAGGGCCCAAGTAGTTAGCTTTTTATCTTTGTAAAACCGTATTTTCCATTCTTTCTTCTCTTATTTCTTGTTTCATTTTTCTTTTAATGTGCGAAGAAATTACACACTTGTTAGGGCTAAGGTAGGTTAGTATGAGGGATGAAAAAATCCCTTGTGCTTCTCTTCTCCAAACAATTTAAAATGAACCTAGATCAAACATACATAACCCCCTCATTTAGGCTCCCTATAGGCGACATATAGCCGCGACCTAATTTGAGAATTCCTTTAGGAGCACTACAATGTGACATGTAGTTGTGACCTAATTGGAGATATGGTTGTGTATCTTTGGCCTAGGGTTAGAAATAATAGCATGTAGCGGACGGACAAGGGGCACTAGAAATGGATTTAGTGTTGGAAAGCTTGCTTAAACTCGCAAATCTCATTCTTATGTCCTCCTAATCCCTGCTACTTCCGATTATCCCAATATTATTTCAAGAAATGGCAAAAGACTAGCACAAGACTAATCCTAACTCTAACAAGTTTACTTGAACATAAAATACAAACACGTAGGATAGAATTGTAACGCCCTAAAACGCGATTAGAGTTAATTATACATTAATTAAGCGATATAACATGGGTTTCTAACAAAGCATAGTTAGTAATTATTTTCACATATTTTTATTTATTTAATTATTATTTATTTATTTATTTATGTACTTTGTTATATATGCACACACATATGTTATGCTAATCTAGTTTTAACAATATGTTAAATTAAGCTAAAACATATTTTTGTAGCCATGACAACTTAACCATGTTTAATTTTGCTTCTTAAATTATTTTAAATAATTTAAGGTTTTAATAAAAGAAAAGAAAATGATGGGGGAACATGGACGTGATGGGAATTAAATGAAGAGAGAAAGGATGGGCATGCCTCTCATGATCCATCCCTTTGCCCCTCCCTTTCATTCTCCTTCCCTGCTCATTCTTATCTCTTCACCTCTTCTTTTTTCTTCTTCTTCTTCCCTTTCATCTCTTCTTTTGAAATAAGGAAGATTCATCCCAAACAATTTAGCATACCCGCCACAAATCATTACTAAACATTCACTTAATCATGGTTTAGTCTCCTTAAGAGTCTTGAAGCTTTGCATGGTTAGGCTTTCCTTCAAGTCTTGGTGAGGTAAAGATCAAACTCTTAAGTATGCTCTATAAAACTCTTTTGTTAACATGTTTTTGCTAAATCAACTCATAATCTTAACTAAAGTTTATGTTTTGTGATATTTAAGACTTAAGATAGGTTTTTAGGGTTATGAAAATTCTTAGATTAGCTATGACCTAATCTAGGTCAAATAAGAGTGCTTGTGTAGCTAACATCCTTATTTAACAACCAAGTTTTCACTAAACCCCCTCAATATTTTAGATTAGTGTCAAATATCATATTTAGTTAAGATTAGAGTTTCACATCAAATCTGCTGTTAGACTAGTAATCACAGAGATAAGTTGCGATTACTGGGAGCTAGTCACAGGACCACGAATGCACCCTCAAAACCTTAGCCCCTATCACCTTAAACTGGCTGCCAATTTATTGATTTTGGCCGCAATTTGCGGCCCATTCTGGGGTTTTGGGTGTGGGTTTTTGTCGAGGGCTTCCTAGGACTCTAATTAAACCTCTCATGTATGCAACTTTTCCTAATTTTGTATACACAAAAATCTGGGACCGTTTTACCCTATTTTAGGCGATGTGTTAGCATACGATACGGATATTCTGATTCTCGTTTTAGTGTTTTACATGGCTAACAGCCCTTAGGGGTAGTCTTAGATGTTTTTGCACACGTTTAATACGCTAAGCTTACACGTGATAACTTGTGGGAGTTGGTTAGTTCGTGTAGTGTATGTATACGTATTATATCGGAATTATTTAGCCTCATGTGTTAAGGTTTTTGTTCGATGCTAGGATCGGTTGTGGAGACCTCGGACGCGGCAAGGAAAGGGAAGTGGGTGATCGGATTCGAGTAGCTTGAGGGCGTTCTAGCGAGTAGATTTAACATCTACGGAGCAATCGTCTGGATGGCGTTAAGTGCCGACGGCTAGATTCAAGTTATAAACCTTATATCATGTGCATATACATGTATAATTTGTGCATAAGCATTATAATGTGCAACCTATTACTTGCTACGCGTTGACATATCCTTGTTAGGACACTTGCACAATTACCAATTATTCATATCGCACATGCACTAACTCATATGTACATACACATCATTGGTAATTGCCATGCCACGCATACTATAGAACTGGCTACGAATAACTACTTCGTATTACATCTTTATTGGTAGTTATTTTTTTGTTCAATTGCACCAGTATGCATCATGTCCATATTTTTCACCTTGCCATCATTACCATATTCTCATATGATGTTTTGTGAGATTTCAGTTTTCATGGATTTAGGAAAACCGCAAAGTACATTTTCAAAACTTAGATTATTTAAAATCGCAGTTTTCCCTTAATATGATATTTGGTGTCCACCATGAGTTTTCTCGGTTCTGAGTGATGAGTATACCTGATTCGAGGAGTGAGGAGGCACCATCTGTGGTTACATGGTGCACCCAGTACAGTACCCGGGGCAAGAAGATCGTATAGAAAGGCGTTGAGCCTGGCAGGGGAATACTACCTACTGGTGACTGTATGGAAACTCGGCGGATATCCGGAGGATACCGACCGGATTTATATGATGGGATGGATATGAGGGCCGATCAGAGTGATCGCGTCTAAGATAGTAGAATTTTGAGTGTCGATGCTTGACACCGGTTTTATGATGATTTACCGATAGTACTTTTGTTTTAATCCACATTCAGAACTTGTTATGACATGCTCTGTTTCATATAGTTGTTGCACCTTGATGTTATACTTTGCTCATTATTTATGCTGCATCCATACTGTTATATATGCCATCATAATCTCATACTTAGGATTTATCGCTACTACGTTCATGCTTGCGATTAACACGCATGATGTTATTTACTACTCATAAGCTGGCAACTCACCCCTATTGTGCCACAGTGTCTTACAGGGCTGATCCTTAGTGTAGTCACGGCGGGGCACACTACTTTTGCTACTACTGCTGCTACCGTTACTTTTAGGCGTGATATATTTTGTAGGTAGGTTGCGAGTATTCATGTGCCTTCTACTTTGTACACATTTCATTCTATCTAGTATACTCCATCTACCACATGTATGTATTGATTTAAAGACGAGACTGAGAGATTGTATTATATTTGACTCTGGGTGTCATACTCGTATGAGCCGACTTTTGTGCTATGTTGTGAATGTTGTTATTTGCTTATTTCTTCGCCTATGGTATCGTATATCTGCTATGTGTTTGTGTTTTGCCTGTAGGCGTAAGATTGCTCCCAAGTGGGGATGCTTTTATATATATTTCTTATGTATCGGCTTGGATCAGTTTTTACAAAAAAAATGCTGCCGAAATTTTTAGCAACAACTTAAGATTTAAAATGGTTTGATATAAGTTTTCTATTTTTAAAATAGATATTTGAAACAATTTTTTACCACTCTACTTTATTTCACGGATTAGATTCTGGCTTTTGGCTTGTTTGAATTACGTTGCGTGATTTAAGTGCCGGTCACGTTCCCGATTTGGGTCATGACAAAGTTGGTATCTGAGCGCTAGATTTTACCTTTCGGAGTGTAGGATAACCTTTGTTGTGATGGAGTAGGTTACTTAATCAGAGTGACGTAGCGTGTGTATGTTCCGCAGAAAATTCACGATATGATACTCTGCCTAAGTGACCTTAGGACATATGCTTTGTGATTCCTTTTCCTTGATTCCACGCCTCCTTTTGTTCCGATTACTATATTCTTACCGAATCTTGTTCCTCGTTCCAGCCACTATACCGCCGAAGACTATGAGGGCCCAGAGGGTTGCCGCCAGAGATGAGGTTAGGGCGGGCTCGTCTGAGATGAGGACCGACCAGGGTGGTACGCCTACCCCTCAAGAGCAAATTGATCCACCTTCTTCAGGCCAGATTGCTAGGCTGGAGGTGAATATTCAGGATTTGCGCCAGATGGTTGGATCTTTGGTCGAGGCCAGCCAAGCACAGAGATCAGATGATGTTTCGCCTACTACGGGGATCGTGATAGTACATACTGCTCAGAAGGTTGTACCTGCCGCAACCAAGACTATCGCAATATCACTATCGGATTTTATGAGAATGAAGCCTCCGGTTTTCACTGGCACAGACACATCAGATGATCCACAGTCATTTCTGGATAGGATGGCCATGATTTGTCATTCAGTGAGGTGTTCTGATGCGAGATCGGTTGAGCTTGCTAGTTTCCGTCTGGAGGGTCTTGCATAGACTTGGTGTGAGTCTATTGAGAGACATCGAGTCGCAGGTCTTCTTTCTATGACTTGGGATTAGTTCACGACGGTTTTTCTTGCTCGTTTCCTTCCGTAGAGTGTCACGGATGCTCGAGCTTATAATTTTGAGTCCTCGCACTAGACGCTCGATATGATAGTGGCCGAGTACGATATCCAGTTTACCCAGTTATCCATATATGCTCCTTATTTGGTGGACACCGAGGAGAAGCGTGTCAAGAGATTCGTGCGAGGTCTTAATACACAGTTGTACCTCTATATTGGCGCCGAACACTTTGATACTTATGCAGCATCGATGGATGCTGCCACGGTAGTGGAGGATCGTATTGCCGAGACTACGACCATTCCGGGACCGAAGCGGATTCGTACTGGCGTATCAGCTCCCGGGAAGTTTGGCAGAGGTATGGCAGGCAGAGGTCACGGCGGATTCTTTCTAGGCTGTAGTAGTGGCAGAGGCCTGTTATAGGGCCAGTTGTTTAGCTCTTACTTACTAGGTCAGCAGCCGTTGCCAGGATGTTTTCGGTGTGGGAGTCCACATCACCACATCAGGCATTGTACTATGAGATGCCAAGGCGGAGCAGCAGTTCCACAGGTCACTTTACGCCCTTTACCTTCTCCTTTGCGAGCATTTCCTTCTCTGCCCATCGCTACTCAGCACCAGACAGATGCTCAGAAGGGCTTTGGCCATGGCGGTCCTGTTCAGAGGGGACGAGGCGGCAGGGGCAGAGGACAACAGGGTACCAGTAGAGGACAGGACAGAGTTTTCGCTTTGATTCCTCAGGATACCCAGGCATCGAATGTTGTTGTCACGGGTACTCTTTCTTTGTGTTCTTTTGACGTGCGCATATTGTTCGACCTTGGTTCCATGCACTCTTATGTATCCACACACTTCGTACCGAGATTAGGCCAAGATTCGTCCTTATTAGATCAGCCACTCGTTGTGCTTACTTCCATAGGAGAGACTTTCATCGCCCGACATGTGTTTCGGTCATGTTCATTTCGTATTGGGGATAGAGATTCTTCCATCGATTCGATCCTTCTTGATATGTTAGACTTCAACGTCCTACTCAGTATTGACTGGTTAGCTACTTGCTATGCGTCCGTAGACTGCCATAAGAGAGCGGTCAGATTTTGTTTTCTTAGAGAGCTAGTTCTTGTTGTGCAGGGGGACCGCAATGCCGCTCCTCACAGTCTGATTTCTGCGCTTTGCGCTAGTCGGCTCTTGAGGAAAGGATGTCTGGGATTCTTAGCTTATATTCGTGATACTGGAGCCACAGCGGTTCCGTTGGACCACGATCTGATTGTGAGAGAGTTCCCCGATGTATTTTCCTGATGAGTTGCCTGGGTTGCCGCCAGAGCGCGATATTGAGTTTTGCATCAACTTGATCCCCGGCACGGGGCCTATTTCTATACCGCCTTATCGAATGGCCCCGGCGGAGCTTAAAGAGCATAAGGATCAATTGCAAGATTTTCTTCACAAGGGACTTATACGACCGAGTGTGTCGCCTTGGGGAGCTCCTATCCTGTTCGTCAAGAAGAAGGATGGCAGTATGAGATTGTGTATCGACTATCGTCAGCTGAACCAAGTCGTGATGCGGAATAGGTATCCTTTACCTCCTATTAACGTTTTGTTCGATCACCTCCAGGGAGGGGGATACTTTTCAAAGATTGATTTGTGGTCAGGTTATCAACAGTTGCGGGTCCGGAATGATGACATTTCGAAGACTGCTTTTCGGACGCGCTACGGGCATTACGACTTCTTGGTGATGTCGTTCGGGCTCACCAATTACCCAGCAGCGTTCATGGATTTGATGAACCGAATTTTCAGGCAGTTCCTCGACCAGTTTATTATCATATTCATAGACGATATTCTGGTCTACTCCATGAGTCGAGAGGAGCATGAGCAGCACTTGAGAATTACAATGCAGACATTGAGAGAGCACCAGCTGTTTACTAAATTCTTGAAGTGTGCTTTCTGGCTTGATAGTGTTGACTTCTTGAGTCATGTAGTTACGAAAGATGGTATACGAGTGGACAAGAAAAAGATCGAGGCGGTACAACTTTGGCCCAGACCCGTTTCAGTGACTGAAGTTCGCAGCTTCTTAGGCTACGCCGGTTATTACTGCCGTTTCGTGCAGGATTTCTCCCGTATTGCTGCACTGCTGACCGGACTAACCTGGAAGGGAGTTCCATTTCTTTGGACCGAGCCATCTGAGCAAAGTTTTCAGCAGTTGTAGACTCGTTTGACGACTGCACCAGTTCTATCTTTTCCTTCAGGCTTAGGCGGCTATATTGTTTATTGTGATGCTTCTAGAGTGTGTCTAGATTGCGTGTTGATGCAGCACGACAGAGTCATCGTTTATGCTTATCGGCAGTTGAAGAAGCATGAGCAGAACTATCCCACTCATAATCTAGAGATGGCCACGATGGTATTTGCGCTCAAGATTTGGAGACATTACTTGTACGGCGAGTCGTGTCAAAACTTTATGGACCACAAAAGCCTGAAGTACATCTTACAGCAGCGGGATCTGAATTTGAGGCAGTGCCGTTAGATGTGTTGGTGATATATGCCCAAGAAGCAATTATTGTATAGTAATAGTTTGTATATTATATTTTGGAAACTTGGGATATATACGGATATTATAACAGTCTTGCTCAATATAATAGTATGCTACTTGGTTTGTTTCTATCTTAATATGTGTATATGTTTCTTTTAACGTATCGCTAATACATATTGGTAGAGCCCTTAGGATCTTTGCTTGACTACCAGCATTGTGATGGCAGTCACACTAGTGGAGGATGGGTAGTCTATAAGCACATTCTTATACAGGTCCCTAGTCGTAGGATTATCGAGACAGGGCATCAATACTCCAGTGTAGACTAGTGTATATGCTTCTCATTCCAGCAAGGGAGATGGTCTATCCTACAACCATTAGTACGTTGTACTGGAGATGGTATGCAGGTGCTCATTGGGTTATGAGTTACACTGGACAGACTCGTGGGGAACTGCTGGTTGGTACTAAGCCTATCGTCAGGTAGCAGTTCCCAGGTGGCATGAGTACAGCATAGTCCGTTGACTTGACATCGCTACTTCGCCACTAGTGTGTTCCCACTGTACATAGATCACTACCCTACCACGGCTAAAAGGAGTCGGGCAAACAGGTAGCAGTTGGGTGCAATTCCAAAGCACTTGGAGCAGTAGCGGTTAGATAGGATTCGTCTCTCCCGGTATTGGGGGTTGATATCGCGCTGTGTTCAGAAAGCCATTACACAAAGTCTCTGGTCAGGACAAGCGAGATTTACTAGTAGGTACTACAGTAGTTTCTCAGGGTGTTTTGGGCTCAACTCCGGCATGACTTATTGCACTATTAGGGGTCTGACGGCTACTGCCCCTAAGCCCGATATGAGATGCTCTTAAACGAACAGAATAAACTGTACGGAGATTGTCATAGATAGGCTCAGTAGGAGTTCGGATGAGTTTGCTCATTGGCCTTCTTATCGACAGATACCTGGGTAGCCGTTACGTGCAGCTAGTACCGCTGACGGGCTTATGGTTAAACCCACCGCCTGCATACTGTCGAGTCCTTAGAGTCCCACACAGAGGGTTTCCATGCTTCGGGCAAAACGATGTAGAGGTCGTATGGTTTTACGACAAGGTTCAAACATATACGTGTACTTGTGCACGGATCATGTTCGGACGGATAATACTAGTGGGCTTTGGTTTTAGCCGGATCCTAGTATTTGATTATTAGATTAGTTTCGTCTTTTTATGTTCGTATTTTTCGGAATACGGATACGGTTATGTATATACATTGAGGGGTATTTTTGTAATTTGTACAAGAATTCTTCTAGAAGAGGACACCTCATTTCTTGTATTACTATTTATCTTAAATGGTTAATGAGGTGGAGGTAAGGGTTGTAGTTTCTCATTAAATGAAGCATGACTACTTGGGGTGACTCATCTAGTGACTATTGAAGCATGCTTGATATTTCCATTTGTGAATTATTGTATGCTTCATTCATCACAAGACTTAGCCATCTTTATTTCATTATTATCTTCAACACTCTCTCTCCTCAAGAGCTCTCTTCTTCTTTCTCAAATCTTAATTATCTCATGTGTTGAGAAACCTAAGATTCTTGAGACTAAACAATCCATAATCACTCTCTACATCCTCTAGCCTACTTATATTAGCACACTAGGTACCCTAGTTACCTCATTTTAGGGCTAAGATTTCAAGGTAGACACTTTCGGGTGGATCATCTTTGACTCGAGAAGGCCGACGAGGAGGCACGATCCGTACACTCTTCAAGGAGCTCAAGAACAGGAGGAGGAGTAAAAGAACTGAAAGAATTAGTATACGGAGGTATAACTTTCTTACATAGTAGTTAAACCTCATTGTAGTTGTGCTAGCTAGGGTTTATAGTCGATCCTGGGTTCAAGTCGGTGTTACGAAGCCCGTAAAAATCATTTTTTACATATTCGGCCTCCCCGCGAGCCCGTGGGGTGCACGACATCGACTTACTGTGGTATCAGAGCTTCTCCATAAGCCTTAGATAGCTTGTAGAGACGTTTAAAATCCGCCGTTTTTGTCACGCACGGACTGCCGAAAAAAACAGTACTGAAAATGTTGTTTTAAGTTGTTTGCACACCCCGCGGGCTCACGGTTTGAACCGAGAAGCTGCGGGGTGAGGCATGGGCACCCAGGGATAACCCGAGGGTGACCCAAAGCCAGGCCCACGGCCCAAGACCACCACAAGGTGACCTTGGGGAGTGGTGACCCGAGAGCACCCCAAAAGGGTGCTCTCGGGTCTGCCTCCCCTTGGGGGCCACCTCGTGGTGGCCCACAAGTGTGGGTACCATCCTGAGGCCCCCGAATCGATACTTAATTTTTTCCCCCTCGCCTCCGTGAAGGTTTGGTTGGGTTTCGAGTTCGTTTTGACTCACAGATTGGCATAAAACGATTTTTTGGTGACTTTAATGCACAGTTTTTCACGGTCTTGAAAAATTAGTTTCGTTCGCCAATTGTGCATGGATTTTATATCATCATGGGTTACTTTACAAGATTTTTGATGGATATATGTGTTCTTAAACTTTCGCTAATTTCTATACGTCGATTAGTTGGGAGTTGCACATATCTGTGATGTTGGTTTGTGTATATGGACTATTGGATCGTTGTGGATGAATAGCCAGGGATGTGAGAAGAGTGTTTTCTTTCTTTCATTCGATATAAATTTGTAATTTGATGTAATATTATTTTGCGAGACATATCCAGGTTGAGGTTGTAGTCACCGCTGTATTATTTCATTTACTGTTTTTTCCTCCTAGGATAGACCCAAGGTGGGAAGCACAAACTACCTGGTTCTTGAAGTGCCGAGTGGACTACTCATTTTATTGAGGGAGGTTGCTTCACTTTAGGAATTTGGTGGGTAGTGTGCCGCACCCGTAGGGGTCTAGGGTGGGGTTTGGCTATTCATCACGACCGTGGAATCCTTATTTCGTTATAGGCTTAAACGAAACGCGGAATTCCTAATATATCTAATATGTTCATCTATGATCTGGAATGCATATTATTGCGTGAGATGAATGGATATTTATATATATGCTATATAATAGACGTTGCTTATGTTTTGCACCGCGCTAGTCCAGCCCCAACTCTGTCATTAGTAAAGTAACCTAACGGTGCATGACGGGACCCCGTGGCGAATGCGGATGGTATAAGCCTACGTTGTATTTTCGTTTCTTTCTGCAATGATAGGTGTAATTGATGGGAATGCATTAATTAATTTATGCAAAGCAAACAAACCAAAAGATGAATCGTTGGAACAGTTTCAAAAACCACTCGGTTTTTTCAAAAAGTAACTTTTAAATGCGGAGCCTAAACCACTCCTTTAAAAGCTTTCATGGTTCCTTCTATTATATCAAGTTCATTACACTCACGGTTTCGCCAAAACCATTCATAGCCCTCCGTCATTTCATATGGGTATTCAGTAGTATCCAAGCTATGTATTTTGACCTTCGCCAAGGCATAGTGATTGGTAGCTGCTGGGTATTCATCTGTAACATAGTTAGATTCATTGGTTTGGGACAGTCATACTACTATTTTGGCCTTCGTCAAGGTTATGTACTGGTGGGTTCAAATTAACCTGGACAATGACAGGTAGAACTTGACTTGCAACTTATGATATGTTGGCTTTCGTCAAGGTCATAAGAGCTTGGGGCAAAAATCCACATCGGGAGTTTCTAAGGAAATTGAAACTTGCTAGTGTTTCATATCATTTGGAGTGTGATGATTTTGGTAGGATTCCTTCAAGGTTGTCACACGATGATATTTGGATCCCGATCCTACTTTGAGTATTCGCTACTCCTCGAGATATTTTTTCACTAAACAATCAATGCTATGAACCAAGTAGGTATCTAGAACAGTGTAAGTGGGGCTATGCCTCCGGGGAAAAGAGCTTATGTAATTAAGGAACTACGTGAAAGCGTTGGAAAAACTCCCTCGAAGTACCAACACCAGCCTGGGCGAAAGGTTAAACAAGAATTGTACGGTGAGATTGATCCTGACTAATTCTTATTTAATGGTTTGAGGAAGTATTCGAGAAATAGTGGGAGTCATCCTGCTTAGATAAACTAATAACCAATCTAAACTTGCAAAAGCATCATGCTTAGTGTTCTTTCTCTCTCTCTCTCTTTTGACTACAGCGACGAAAATGACCGGGCTTAAGTTACTATTAGATAAAAACATATTGACGGGGCCAAACTATAAAGATTGGCTCAGGAATATCCAGATGGCCATAACATATGAGAAACCGGGATATCTCTTTATTACTAAAGCCCCCTCCGTCCCAGGTCCAGATTCCAGCGTCGTGGATATTGAGATCCGTAAGACATAGGAAATTACAGTGGGAAAGCCAAGTGCCTCATGCTGGCCTCTATGGATAATGCACACCAGAGGCGGCACGAGAAGATGGACCTTACTTCCATCTTCCTCCATACCAAGGATTTATATGGAGAGCAATCTCGTATCATAAGATACGAGACCTCGAAGAAATTATTCCAAGCGAGGTTGGCTATCGGATCATCTGTAGTGGATCACGTCCTTTCGATGATCGGCTATATTGAGGAGCTCGCGAAACTTGGGACCACGTTGGAGAACAAGTTATACACAGACTCGATTCTACAGTCCCTCCCTTTCTACCTACGCCCAGTTTATCTTGAATTTCAACATTCAAAGAGAAAGAAGTTACATTTTTAGAACTCCTCAACATGTTGAGGAGCGATGAGGGCACCCTGCAAAAAGCCAGGAAGACACATATTCTGCTTATTGGGGGATCTTCCTCCTCTAGATCTAAGGTGAAAGCCAAGGGGAAGAAGAAGAAGGCCCTCACCAAGCCGAAAGGCGGTGTCAGTAAGGTACATGGGAAGGGCAAGGCAAAGGTTGGGGGGCTAACAGTAGGGAAGGAAGAATACTTCTATTGTCACAGAAAGGGCCATTGGAAGAAGGACTGCAGGGCCTGAAAAGCCCAGAACCATGATTCGAAGCAAGTTGTGGCTTCGGCTTCAGGTGTATTTATGATTGAAAACTGTCTGTCAATCAACTCAACTTCCTGGGTATTGGATACCGGATCATGATCTCATATCTGTAATTCATTGCTGGCACTGAGAAGTTATAGAGTTTTGAAAGCGGGTGATATGACCCTCAGGGTTGCTAAAGGAGCGAGCATGGATGCTGTGTCCGTAGGGGAATATCACTTAGGATTGACAAGGGGAAATTTTTTGGTTTTGCGCAACTGTTTTGTGTATCTAGTTTGACCTGTAATATCATTTTTGTATCTTTATTATCTAAAGAAGGTTATGATGTTACATTTGTAAGCGATGTCGTAAACATCCACCTTAATCATGGTTTGATTGGGTCGGGTACACTAAACAACGGTATATATGTACTAAACCAACACCAAGTTTTCAACGTCCAGAACACACATAAAAGAAAGTCACCGGAATTAAATCAGGCTTTCTTATGGTATTGTAGACTAGGTCACATCAATGAAACACGGTTGACGAAATTACATAAAGAAGGATATTTTGATCCGTTCGAATATCATACAACTTGTCAATCATGTCAAAAGAAAGATGACAAAGACTCTGTTCACTGGATACGGAGTAAGAGCGAGTGAGCTCTTGGGACTCATACACAGCGACATGTGTGGTCCAATGTCTACACATGCAAGAAGTGGTTATTCCTATTTCATTACTTTTACGGATGATTTCTCTAGGTATGGACATGTATTCTTGATGAAACATAAATTCGAGGCGTTTGAAAAATTCCGGGAATATATGAATGAAGTGGAAAAACAAACAGGTAAAAGTATCAAGACACTTAGATCTGATCAATGTGGTGAATACTTAAGTGCCGAGTTCCTGAGTTACTTAAAAGAGAATGGAATTCTCTCTCAGCTTACTCCTCCATACACACCACAACACAACGGTGTATCGGAAAGGAGGAACAAAACCTTATTGGATATGCTACGTTCCATGATGAGTAATGCTGAGTTGCCGCGATCCTTCTGGTGTTATGCACTAGAATCAGCTGCATATCTTTTGAAAAAGGTTCCTACAAAGACTGTGCCTACCACACCATATCAGATGTGGAGTGGGAAGAAACCCTATCTTAAGTATCTGAAGATATGGGGATGTCCAACTTTTGTAAAAAAGCAGCATGCGGACAAGCTCGAGACACGCTCAGTACTGTGTAAGTTTGTAGGATACCAAAAAAACTCCAAGGGGTATCTTTTCTATTACACAGAGGAACAAAAGCTTTTTGTTTCTCATCATGCCCACATTTTGGAAAATCAATTTTTAGAAAAAAAAGATAAGTGGGAGCGCAATAGAACTGGAAGAAATTCCAGAACCACAAGCTATTATTGAAAGCATGGTGGAACTAGAAGTTTCGAAAGAACCGGACATCCCCGCGCCACTCCGCAAGACTAGTAGGCAGTCTCATCCGCCCGAGAGATAATACAGTTTTCTCATAGACAGGGATAGAGAAGATTGCATCATCGACGATGATGAGCCAACTAGCTTCCAGCAAGCCATTCAGAGCAGAGACTCGGTAAAATGGATGGATGCAATACGGACCGAAATGGAGTCCATGTACACCAACAAAGTATTGTCACGACCTGATATTTAGTTCGTGAGCGGCACTTAATTCATGCAACGTCTACAGGCGCAACGTAAATTAAGTAAGCCGAGAACCCAGAAATCTAGACCTTTTTAAGAAAAAGGACATAATCAATGCCTATCAGCAAATGGATATCATCCAACCATATAATCAAAGCCTGTATGCATGTGGATCTCGTCCACGTGTCAACCCATGACACAACAACATCATGCGTATAAATATCATAAAAGCATATGGATGTAAATATGAGGATATAAATCAACGTGTGTCCATCAGTGACACATCGAACATGAAAACCGTGTCCAACATCGACACGTAAATCTTCATATCTCAACTCCGTCAGTCTGCGGGATCGGCCCTCGGGCTCCGGCAGAACGGGTCGGCCTATATCCATCTCATAATTCCGGTCGGTATCCTCCAGATAACCGCCGAGTCCAAATACTATCACCGGTAGGTAGTGGTCCCTTTGCCAGGCTCATCGTCTACACCATGAAATCACCACTCGCCCAGGGGTACCATACCGGGTCCACCATATACCCGCAGATGGTGCCTCTCGCTCCTCGAATCGGGTATCACATATCAGTCTCAGAACAGAGAAAACACATGGTGGACGCACTGAAATATCATATCAAGAGAAACCGGGTTTTAAAATAATACACACTTTCTTTAGAAATAACCAGGGTTCTCAAATTCCGAAATCTCATGAAAACAACATATCTCAATGCGTATAATCATAAAGCATGATGTATACGACATAAAACAGAATGTAAGCATATCCGTATATCATGCAACATGGAACAGTGATGTGATAGTACCAGTATATCATGCAGCATGGAAGACAGAATAATATTTTATATTGCCTGAAATGTTACAATCTTCCCCCTTAAATAAAAGCGGGAGCTAGCTCTTCGCCAAACGGTGAATCACAACTACACAAGACAGAATATATGTATACGATGCCCAACGGCAAAGCTCAACAGAAGATATAAATTAAAGCAAGACATCAACCCACCAAGCGAACATATAACCCATCGCTCAAGTCTTGCTAAGTGTTCACTTATACAAATACTAGTTTCTGATTTGATGGAGTAGACTAGATACAATAGGAATAATAATAAAAGAGTGGCACGATCCAACATGTACCACCGACCAAAGAAAATCACCCGAATGCAGCTGTGTGCCAGCGATGCCGCTACTAATCTATGCGAACAACCTGCAAGAACTGTGGCACAACGGGAGTGAGTTGCCAACTCGTGAGTAGAAAACATCATCAGGTAGAAATCGAAATAAACAACGATTCCTAGGTCAATATACTATGATATCTAGGGTGACCGTAACTGTATATGTGCCAACAACATAATCAATGCCTATCAGCAAATGGATATCATCCAACCATATAATCAAAGCATATATGCATGTGGATCTCGTCCATTTGTCAACCCATGACACAACAACATCATGCATGTAAATATCATAAAAGCATATGCATGTAAATACGAGGATATAAATCAACGTGTGTCCATCAGTGGCACATCGAAATCATCATGAAACCCGTGCCCAACATTGACACGTCAATCCTCATATCTCGACTCCGTCAGTCCGTGGGATCGGCCCTCGGGCTCCGGCAGAACGGGTCGGCCCATATCCATCTCATAACTCCGGTCGGTATCCTCCAGATAACCGCCGAGTCCAAATACTATCACCGGTAGGTAGTGGTCCCACTGCCAGGCTCATCGTCTACACCACGAAATCACCTCTTGCCCCGGGGTACCATACTGGGTCCACCATGTACCCGCAGACGGTGCCTCCCGCTCCTCGAATTGGGTATCACATATCAATCTTAGAACCGAGAAACACATGATTGTCGCACTGAAATATCATATCAAGAGAAACCGGGTTTTAATATAATACACACTTTATTTAAAAATAACCACGGTTCTCAAATCTCGAAATCTCATGAAAATAGCATATCTCAATCTATATAATCATAAAGCATGATGTATGTGATATATAACAGAATGTAAGCATATCCGTATATCATGCAACATGGAACAGTGATGTGACAATACCAGTATATCATGCAACATGGAACAGTGGTGTGACAATATAAGTATATCATGCAACATATCCAAATGATGTGAGCATAGCAAGTATATCATGGAACAATGGAACAGTGTTGTGACAATATCAGTATATCATGCAACATGGAACAGTGGTGTGACAATATCAGTATATCATGCAACTTATCTAAATGATGTGAACATAGCAAGTATATGATGCAAAGAGTCATATCATGATGCAGCAATTCTACTTTGTAGTGACATAACAATTATCGATGATGAAAGTGTATGAGCCGGCCAATCTGTGTAAGTGTATCATACGCATCATCGATAATGGTGTAGGTGTACTAGCACAGGTACATGTAATGTAATGAGAATGACAACAATGTAGCATAAAGTACATCGTTAGCCAAATACTACAAGGTATACGTGTCTACAATATATCCGAGTCGCTGAATCTATCAATCGGCATCCAGCCTCACAACATCACATACGGTATAATCCATCGTACGTCATATCACTCAAGATTCACAACATTATATATATCTATATACCTATATCCCAGGTCACATCCGTATCAATCTCATATCGGGGGACCGACAAAGGTATCAACTATCTCATATCGACTCGCATCCATATAACGACATATCACACTAAGTCATCATATCACATCGTATACTCGTTCATTACATTAATATCTCACATCACATTTGTATAAACGTCATATTCTATGAATTCCACCACACCTCTATCTCAATCGAGTGTTGTGTTTATCGATCTCGAACACACGTCATACTATTATCAACTTATACTTGTTCTCTTTCAATTCGTTCCTATCATGATTCACTTCTCATTTCATATTCTCATATGTCAATATGTTCATTAGTGTCAACTTTATCGTCTTATCGTTATTAAATCCTATAATCATGTCCGTCGCATATCATTTATCAGGATATAATAATCAAACAATATTCCATATCAATCTTTGCGGGAGTGCTATACGCCATCCACCCGACATCCCCCGTAGATATACATCTACTCACCTGCTAAACTCCTCGCTTAGCCGTAGTCGATGTGCTACGTCATCTCAGAATCCACATGAAGGTACCTACAATTTCAACACGTATCGCAATACCATTAAATTCAAGTTCCGAAATCCAAAACGGCACACGGTGCGCTCATAGGTTAGAACCAACAAAACAACCCTCATCGTTGACGTACAAACATCAAACGACCCATACAATATCAAATACTAAAACCACGAATTCCAAAATACGGAAAACCATAACCAAAACCACTCACAATAGCTCCCAGATTTTGTGTCAGGTCTATAGGAACAAAATAAACAAGTATAGGGTGCTGTATATGAAGTATATGAGCTACTGGACCAACCTATACACCAAATGCCACCAAGTGGCCGGCCACATGCACCAAAATTCCGGTGAGCACGGCCAGGGTAGCTCCTTTAGGGTCGTCTGGTCTGGGTGGTCTCCTAGTGTACTAATTTGGTCCCTGGTATTGTTTGCTTATCTCATAAACACTCCAGGTCATCCCAGATTCCCTGTAGGCCTTAAGGTTTCACAAAACCGACACGGAACAATTCTAACTTCGTGTATCGGGTTCTAAACTCATTTCCAGGCCTATAAATCACTCTATAAGGTCTTGTAAACACTCACTACACCTCATTTGGCCACACAACAGCAACTTGTAACTTTCTAAGATCACATATCCCCGATAACTCCAATTCTAAACTAAAAAATACGATATTTAAAACTAAAACTAAACTAGAGTGTAAGGATTACCTTAATATCAACCAAGGAACTTTCTTGAGATGCCCAAGTCTTCAAAATCCAAACTTGATTGGTTCAAGGGGTTTAAAATGGGTGTGTGCACGTTTTTAATGAAGAGGGGATAGGATTTTGGTGAAGGATTAGAGATGATGCATGGAGGTAGTGAGGGTTGAAGAAGAAGAAGCAAGGAGATGAAGAAATAATTTGGAATGAAAGGATTGGGGCAACCAAGAACCCTCTCACTCTTAGCCTCACTATCCCATATTCTCACTCTCACAACAAATATCTCTTTTGTTCCATTCACAAATATCTCATGGCATCAATCCTTATTCCATTCACACTCAAACTCTTATTTCCTTGCCTTTCATTTCTCTTTTCATTTCCTTTCTCATTCTCTATCTCACAAAACTCACAAACACATACATGCACACATCCACATGACATGGTGCAAAAATCATGAAAAAGGTAAAAACACGGATTTTATCCAAATTCCGATAAATATCATTAAAATAAATAAATCATTTTATTCTTCGATAAATTCCCAAATATTGGTATACACTTATACCACTTTACGATAAATCCCAAATTTTGCAAATCGGTAGTTTTCGTGAAATATATTATTTTAATATTAAATTTCCAAAATAATATTTTATTTTTGCTGAAATGTTACAAGTATGGACTTTGTACATTGCTCCAGAAGGTGTAAAACCCTAGGCTGCAAATGGATCTTCAGAAAGAAGATTGGTGTAGATGGACAGGTTCAAACCTATAAAGTTAGACGTGTTGCAAAAGGTTTTCTTCAAAGACCTGGTTTAGACTATGATGAAACCTTTTCTCCAGTGGCTATGCTCAAATCCATTCGGATTCTTCTTTCCATTGCTGCATTCCACGATTATAAAATTTGGCAGATGGACTTAAAGACTGCTTTTCTGAATGGAAATAGTGAAGAGTGCGTCTATATGGATCAGCCAGAGGGTTTCATTCAGAGTGGGAGCAGCGGAAAAGTGTGCAAGTTGCTTAAATCCATTTATGAACTAAAGCAGGCATCGCGGTATTGGAACATCTGTTTTGATGAGACGGTCAAAGAATTTGACTTTATCAAAAATCCAGATGAACCATGCATTTATAGTAAGATTGTAGCGAGAACTATGATATTCCACGTCTTGTACGTGGATGATATTCTCTTGATAGGAAATGACATTCCTATGCTACAATTAGTCAAAGCATTCTTGTCACAAAGGTTCTCCATGAAGGACTTAGGTGATGCCTCCTACATTCTTGGGATCCAGATCTATCGTGATAGATCTAAACGGATGTTAGGACCTTCACAGTCAAGGTACATCAACACCATACTGAAAAGATTCAGTATGGAAGATTCAAAGCGCGGTAATTTAACGGCTTGTCACGGAATCACCCTCTCCAAAGTGATGTCTCCCAAGACTGATTTGGAAAGGGATCACATGTCTATTATACCCTACACTTCTGCGGTAGGCTCTATAATGTATGCGATATTGTGTACCAGACCAGATGTTTCTTACGCACTAAGCATGGTAAGCCAGTATCAGTCAAATCCTGGGTAGAAGCACTGGATAGTAGTAAAGAACATTCTCAAGTACCAGAGAAGGACTAAGAAGATGTTCTTGGTGTACGGCGGAAAAGACCTCCAGATCGAGGCCTCTGCTGACTCCAGCTTCCAGAGTGACAATGATGACTCCAATTCCATATCCGGTTATGTCTTTACCCTCAATGGAGGGGCGGTATGTTGGAAGAGATCCAAGCAGGACACTGTTGCTGACAAGTGGATAGAAGCCGAGTATATCGTTGCTTGTGACGCCGCAAAAGAAGCAGTCTGGATGAGGAGTTCGTAACAGAACTTCAGGTGGTTCTGTCCATTGATGGTACAATTCCTCTGTATTGTGACAACAATAGGGCTATAGCTTTAGCGAAGGAACCCAGGTCCCATCAGAAGTCTAGACATATCTTGAGGTGGTATCACCTGATCAGGGAGATCATGGATCGCCAGGAGATCGAGGTGCGGAGAGTAGATACAGAGAACAACACTGTGTAGGGTTCCTATCGACGGCAACAAGGTTTCGGGAGGCATCGTCCATGCCATTTTAACAAAAATTGTCGTCTCAAGGAACTCTAAACAAGAATCGATAACTAGAAAACAATACGAAAACATATGTAAACCATTTACATCTAACTGAAAACGAAATACAACCTTTGTAGATCGGTCCTTCACTTCATAAGCTCCTTGTTGTAGTCCCTTCGCTGCGATCATGGTGCTCCCGGACTCTCGGACGGCTCCATGAGAAGATAGTAACG
Source organism: Agapanthus africanus (assembly GCA_030015575.1). NCBI lineage: Eukaryota > Viridiplantae > Streptophyta > Magnoliopsida > Asparagales > Amaryllidaceae > Agapanthus > Agapanthus africanus. The sequence continues at coordinate 632,101,189 of CM057342.1, forward strand.
GTATTGCTTGAAGTCTTCAAGGCCGAAGATGCGTCGAGGGATAACTAACTCAAGCCACCACTTCACCAAAGTGAAGCAAACACCCTATACTAAAGTGCTAATCTAGTAGAGGATGGTGAAATAGGAAGTGGGTACACTTTAGAATTTCTTTTCTCACATTATTTCCTCACTTGGATCAAACACTAGCAAGCTTTTCTTTTTGGAAGAAGAAGATGAAGAAATAGATGAGAATGAAATTAATCCAAGTGAGAATGGCTAACCATGGGTGAGTGGGTATCATATACTAACTCATGTAGAGACATAACCATGGCTGTATTATAATGGTTAGGTTAATTAATATCTAAAGTAAAAACAAAACTAGTGGACTAAGTCAATGCAACCATAAGCTTCATGAATCTTCATGCATATGAGCTCATCATCCACTAATTTTATAATTACTTTAAATATAAAACCTAACACTATAATTAGTATGGTATAAGTTTTATACAGCCATGTAAGTTGTATCAACAACCATGATACAAAATGAACACAATTAATATATAACACATATATATTAAGTTATGCACAAGAGAGAAAAACCAATGCTTAAGTGAACCAATGTTAGTTAATGTAAATTAGTATATCACATATACAATTATACACTAAATAATTATATCAACACTTGACTTAATAATCCGGTTATATCACATATAACTGACTAACATCCAATGTATCGACTTATCGAATCAACCCTTGATTCGATAACCTGGTTATATCGCATATAACCGATCGATACAAACATCGCGAGAATAGAATACGGTATCACATACTCGCATTATTCTCGGTCCCGCACATATCACATATGCGCTCCTATTTCGTTTTGCCTGAGCCAGTAAAACCTCTATGTAGGACTCTAAAGACTCGTCAATACACAGGTAATAGGTGATGATCATATCAAACACCCACAAGCCGTCAGCGGTACTAGCTGGATGTAACGGCTACCCGGGTATTGAGCGATCAGAGGATCAGGAAGCAAGCCCACTCCAACTCCTGCAAAAGCCTAACAGTGACACTACCGAACAGTCTGGTCTCCTCGTCTGATATGTCGCATATCAAGACTAGGGGTAGTAAACTTCAGACCCCAATAACCGATAAGTCATACCGATATGAGGCTCATAACGGGTCGAGAAACTACTGGTAACACTTACCAGTAAATCTCTAAACCAGCCCTGGCCAGGGACTTCCCTGTTATGGCCAATCGAGCACAGCGCAACATCAACCCCCGATAACGGGAGAGACGAAACCCCTCCTATCGCTCATTGCCTCCATGTGACTCGGGACTGTACCCAAGAACCACCATTTTGCATGCCCTCTTGGATGTGGTAAGGTGGAAATCAAAGCACAGTGGGAATCACACAAGAATCTATGCCGATCTCTGGTCTACAGACTAACTTGTATCAGTGTCACCAGAGAACTGCCATCTGACGTGAGGTATAATACCATCTGGGAGTTCTCGGCGAGTCCGTCTAGTGTACCCAGTCTCCACTGAGCACCCGTATATCATCCATGATGTCAAACACAAATGGATATGAGATCATCCATCGTCCATCTGTATGGGTCGAGAAGCTATACGCTAGTCTACTCTGGTATATCGATACCCCGTCTCGATACACCCACGACTAGGGACATTAAAGGATGTGCTTATGGACTACTATGGCCCCACTAGTATGATCTGCATCATAGTCCTGGTAGTCGAGTACACATCCTAAGGGATTTACCAACATGTAACAGAGAGACAATCGGTGTACACGTTAAGGTAAAGAGTAACCAGATAGCATACTATCATGTCGAGCAAGAAAGTCCTCCCTATATATGTCTAAGCATCCACTACATTATACATCTCATGTATAGTAATGGCCTCTTGGGCATATATATAACTAACAATCTCCCACTTGCACTAGGGCCATCTGATAGCAGTGGTTGTAGTATCACATACTCAACCATCCCATAAAAGTCTTTCTCTGGGAAAAGGCCTTTGTGAGTGGATCCGCCGTGTTGTCCTCTGAGTCTAGTCTCCCAACCTCAATACCCTGGTGATCTACCATCTCCATGATCAGGTGATACTGCCTTAGAATATGTCTGGGTTACTGATGGGATGGGGGTTCCTAGGCAAAAGCCACAACTCCATTGTCACACAATGGTAGGAACGAAGTTCATCTCATGAACTAATATACACCCAGACTTCCTATTTGGTAGCATCTTAAGTAGCGATGTATCAAGCCTTTATCGTCTAGTATGCCACGGTATCTTACTTGGAACACTTCCAACATACCGTCCCTCCACTGAGGGTAAAGAAAATGCCTGTGACTGACATTCAGTCGACCTTATCACCCTGGAAGGTATCCAGTGATTCTCCTCAGGGTCGATTGATACCATCTCACTACATCTAGTGAGAATCCTAACATCCACTTAGATCTATCTCATAGATCTAAAACCCTGGATTTAGGAGGTATCACCTTGATCCTATATGGAGAATCCTTGTTATAAGAGGAGATTGACCGAGTGTAGCATAGTAAACCCCTTTCCTAACAAGAGTATGTCATCCACGTACAATACGAGGATCATAACCACACTCCCTACTACCTTTTTGTATACACAAGGTTCATCTAGAATTTTGATGAAGTCAAACTTTTTGACTACCACATCAAAACAGATGTTCTAACTCCGCGATGCCTGCTTTAACCTGTAAAGAAACTTGCACACGTTTCCGCTGCTCCCACTGTCTACGAAGCCCTCTTGCTGTGTACTTATAGACGCTCTCTTCTAAATCACTATTTAGGACTGAAGTCATGACACCCAACTGCTAGATATCGTAATCATGGTATATAGCAGTGGAAAGTAGGATCCGGATGGACTTAAGCATAGGCCCCAGAAAAGGTTTCATCATTATCCAAACTTGGTTGATGACGAGAACCTTTAACAAGTCTACCTTTGAAAGTCTCAACTTTTCCATGTACACCAAGTAATCTTCTCAAGATATACTTTCTCCTGATAGGGATTTAACCCTTCAAATATAGCAACCAAAGTCCATACTTCGTTGGTGTACATAGATTCCATCTCAGATCGCTTAGCATCCAGCCATTCTTACAGAGTCCCCACTCTCGATGGCCTGGTCGAAACTAGTTAGGTCATCATATTATGATGAAATCCTCACTCCTTCTGTCATCGAGAAACCGAAGTATCTCTCAGGCGAATGAGAAACCCTACTGGATCGGTGAAGAGGCTGAGGTTTATCGGGAGCTATTAAATCCTCCAGTTCTACCAAATCATCAGCCGTAGTTTGTATAGCTGGAACTCCTTCCAGTTCTACCTCATGACCACTAATTTCTTTCCAAAATAAATTCCTTTTCTAAAAAGGTGGCATGCCGAGAAATAAAACACCTTTTGTTTCTCGGTGCGGTAGAAGATATTCCCTTGCGAATGCTTGTGATATCCAACAAATTTCTACAGAACTGACCTTGCCTCGAGTTTGTCCAGATTTTGCTTTTAGACATAGGCCGGACAACCCCAAATCTTAGCTTACTTAAGAGATGGGATCTTCCCATACAATATCTCATATGGAGTTGTAGGCACCTGATTTGGTTGGAACGCCATTCAAAAGGTATGCAGCTTCTCAAGTGCATAACCCCCAAAATGAAATAGGCAACTCAGTAATACTCATCATAGAGCGCACCATATCACATAGGGTGCAATTGCTCGGCCCCGATACATCGACGTGTTGTGGTGTATGCGGAGGAGTAATGCTGAGAGAGAATCTCATTCTCCTTTAGAATAGTCCAGGAATTCCGTGCTCAAGTATTCTCCTCCCTGATCTCATCAAAGGACATAATACTTATACCCTTTTTGGTTCTCTACTTCTGACTTATATTCATTGAATATCTCAAAAGTTTCTGACTTATGTTTCAAAAGGAACATATGTCTGAATCTTGAGAGATCATCAGTGAATGTAATAAAGTATAAAGAACCGGTCCTGGCATGTGTAGACAGGGGACCTACATACATCTTCATGTATCAATCCCAAGAGTTCACCAAATCTTTCTCTGTTTCCATTAAACGGAGCTATGGCCATCTTATCTTTGTGACATGACTGGCAAGTCACAAGATGTAAATTCAAACTGATTTAAATTTGCATCTTTATGTAACTTCAGCTAGTCGGGTCGCATTGATATGGCCTAGTCTATAATGCCTCAAGAAGGATTCGTTCATTTCTAAACTCTTCCTCTTGTGTGTGTTCTGTACGTTAAGAACTGTTGTTTGATTTAGAACGTATATGCTTTTAGATAACATGCCTGAACCGATCAACACTTGATATAGGAAATGTCCAAAACATTATCCAACAATACAAAATTATATCCTTCTTTACTGAATAAAGAGACTGATATGATATTGTATATCAGGTTCGATATCTAATAACATTCGTTCAGAATCAATGTATTTGGTAATACAGGGTGATAACTGCCAACATATTGGCTGCAACAATTGCACCGTTTCCAACTCTTGAAACTTTATTCCCCGTTCTCAGTTCTCTACCTATCTTTTGCCCATGTAACAGATTACATATGTGGGATCCTGATCCGGTATCTCATACCCAGGATATAGAGGATACTGAGAAACAGTTCTCGGTAATGAACACACCCGAAGAATATGCATCAGTATGTACTTTCTTCGTTTGGGCGGCATGGGAATCCCGGTAATCCCCTATTTCCTGCTCGGTCTTATAACAATTATAAGTTGGAGCGGGACCAATGTTCCCCGGCTCAGTATAACAAGCTGGTTCGGTCAATACATCCATAATGTTATCTTTATTAAGCCGTGACATGGTCGCTACCTGGAGAGAGAGAGAGAAGAAAACACTCGGCGTGCGCTCTTGAAAGATTAGATTGGTTATGATTTGTCTAATCGGGATGGCTCCCTCTGTTTTTATCAAATCTTCCTTCAAATCCTAAAAGAAAAGACTAGCCGGGATTAATTACACCCTACAAGTTTACACCCTACAAGTTCGCCAATCTTTCAGCCAGGCCAGTGCCGGTACTTTGAGGGAAGTTCCCCGTGCTTTCGCACGGACCTAATTAAAATAAACCTCGTTTTCCCAGGGGCGTAACCTCGTTGACACCTTTCTAGACACCTACTTGATCGGCTAATTGTAATGTGTAAAACTCTCCCAGGAGTAACGATTACTCGCAGTGGGTATCGGGATCCAACTATCTCATAGAAGGTATGCAATCTCATTGCAAATTTAAACACATGAAATTCCCGATAATTTTTCCCCTATCGTCCCATGACCTTGACGCAGGACAATAAACCACAGTCTACTAGTCAAGTTCAACCCTTCATTTCTTGATTGAATTAAACCCACCCGTTCGACCCTTGACGCAGGCCAACAAAGTCGCACGACTACCCTAACTCAATCTACATCGTATGCATAAGCAGATAAGCATAAATAGATACCGCAAACTACGCCTTGACGCAGGCCAACAAACGTAGCATGAATACTATGAAGTACTTATCTGAAATGACGAAGGGCTACGACAGGTTTTTAAGAAAAACTTTTGCGTAATGAACTTGATATCGTTGTAGAATAAAATGATTTTAAATGGAGTGTTTTTTAGGCTTTTGCTAGTGTTGTTAAAGAGGTCACTCCCGGTGAAGGGATCTCGGCTCTTTCCTCATCGAATAAGGTGCGGGATATATCATATATATCACTGTGCAAAGCAAGAACTAGAAAATCAATCAAAAGAAAAAACCGAGGGTTGTAGCATCTGCCGGCTATTGCTAAAGGGATCACTCCCGGTGAAGGGATCTCGACCATTTCCTTATCGAATAAGGTGCAAGACGTTCTACAAAGAACACCGCTATGCAATGCAAGAACTGTAGCTACCTGTTATTGAAAATTCGATTCCACAACATCTTTAGATTTCTATTCTTTCATTAATCTCATTAATGAAGTCCCATCATTTAAGTCACCTAAACATCACAGATAAATACGACGTACACTTATGCCATCCGCATTCGCCTCAATGTCCCGTCATGCACCGTTAGGTTAGGTAACTAACGGCAGAGCGGGGTAGGGCTAGCGCGGGTGTAAAACATAAGTAACGTCTATATAATATATCATATATACTATATACAGTATCCATCTGAACATATCAAATGATCACATCACAGATATCGCAGCAAAAGAAACATATGAAATATTGGATATACTAGGAGGTCCGTGTTTTATTTTGAGCATCTATAAAACACGGATTCCACGGTCGCGATGAATAGCCAAACCCACACCCCTAGACCCCTACGAGAGCGGCAAGCAACCCTACCAATTCTAGAGTTAGAAGACCCGGACTCGACTCCTCGAGTTGGTCTCCCACTGGACTCTAGAACCCGGTTACTTGTGCTCTCCTCCTTGGGTCTATCCTAGTGCGAAAAAGTAAATAATATACATCAATTGTGACATCATCCTCAACCCGGAAGTGCCCTAATAAAAGAATATTACATATATTTAATATTACATGAATGAAAATGAAAAACTCTCATCTCACATAAAACCCCCGGCTATTCAAAATGTGACGATCTAATATAACATATCCAGCAACACATAACATCACATGTCATCAACGTAAGTAAATATGCGCATCCCAAATGTCGTTGACATATAGCAATGAAACCGGTGATATCACATATTACACTTACGGTCGCAGAAAAGAAACTGTAAAACTACAACATTTGGAATCCATAAACACCTTAGACAACATAAATCCGAAATATCATACACTTCACATTTCATGCCTAACAGTATGAATTCCACAAATTGTATCACATTACAGAAAAAGCTAGACGATGTTAAATATTTCAATCGAATCATTAAACTCCTAAAATTACCCAGAAAGCTCAACACTTGAGCATAGTTTAAAGTAACTCAGCAAACGCCACAGCACCAATGAACCAGCCGTAGAAGGGCCAAACCAACGCCTCACAAATGGCACCGCTGAACCACCACAAACCCGAGGGTTCAGTGGCGGTTTTGACGGTCATATAATCGAGTTAAGGTTTTGTTCTTCTAGAGGGTCCATCGAATAACTTGCATGATCTTTGGAAGTTTTTTAACCACGGGAAAAATCCAACACTTGGAAAATTTTCCGGCAAGGGAAAAAGTGGGTATTTGACATCCGATTGAACTTTTTAATATCGTCTACACTATCCCGAAAACAGTTAAAATACGACTATGAAACACTCCGATTTATTATTATAGTAAATTAACATCACATGACAATTTAGCAAAAATAAACAACACCTGAAGCACCCAAACCCATATAACAGAACGCTGGAAAAATTTGGAGGTGGGCTCGGATTGGACCGGTATGGGAGGGGGTCGCCGGCCCAAAAGTGTCCAAATGACACCAAATTTCACCAGTGTTCATGTTATCACATTTATATGACTCTTTACCTGTTTAAAAAAATTTTTGGGCTCGTTTTAAAATCGACAGAAACATGATTTTTAGGGTTTCAAGTTCGGAGTTTGTTTCGTGTTCGTAATCTAAAAATATCCGTATAATTTTCTAGCTAGGCTTTGATACCGCTGTAGGGTTCCTATCGACGGCAGCAAGATTTCGGGATGCATCGTCCATGCCATTTTTTAAAAAATTGTCGTTTCAAGGAACTCTAAACAAGAATCGATAACTAGAAACAATACGAAAACAATGTAAACCATTTACATCTAAGTGAAAACGAAACACATCCTTTGTAGATCGGTTCTTCATTTCATAAGCTCCTTGTTGTAGTCCCTTCGCTGTGATCATGGTGCTCCCGGACTCTCGGACGGCTCCATGAGAAGATAGCAACGGTATTGCTTGAAGTCTTCGAGGCCGAAGTTGATCTACGTCGATGGATAACAAACTCAAGTTACCACTTCATAAAAGTGAAGCAAACACCCTATTCTAAAGTGCTAATCTAGTAGAGGATAGTGAAATAGGAAGTTGGTACACTTCAAAATTTCTTTTCTCACATTATTTCCTCACTTGGATCAAATCCTAGCAAGGTTTTCTTTTTGGAAGAAGAAGATGAAGAAATAGATGAGAATGAAATTAATCCAAGTGAGAATGGCTAACTATGGGTGAGTGGGTATCATATACTAACTCATGTAGAGACATAACCATGGATATATTATAATGGTTAGGTTAATTAATATCTAAAGTAGAAACAAAACCAGTGGACTAAGTCAATGCAACCATAAGCTTCATGAAGCTTCATGCATATGAACTCATCAACCACTAATTTTATAATTTCTTTAAATATAAAAACCTAACACTATAATTAGTATGGTATAAGTCTTATACAGCCATGTAAGTTGTATCAACAACCATGATACAAAATGAACACAATTAATATATATCACATATATATTAAGTTGTGCATAAGTGAGAAAAACAAATGCTTAAGTGAACCAATGTTAGTTAATGTAAATTAGTATATCACATATACAATTATACACTAAATTATTAAATCAACACTTGACTTAATAATCCGGTTATATCACATATAACCGACTAATATCCAATGTATCGACTTATCGAATCAACCCTTGATTGGATAACCTGGTTATATCGCATATAACCGATCGATACAAACATTGCGAGAATAGAATACGGTATCACATACTCGCATTATTCTCGGTCCCGCACATAATACATATGCGCTCCTATATCGTTTTTCCTGAGCCAGTAAAACCTCTATATAGGACTCTAAAGACTCGTCAATACGCCGGCAGTAGGTGGTGATCATATCAAACACCCATAAGCCGTCTGCTGTACTAGCTGGACGTAACGGCTACCCGGGTATTGAGCGATCAGAAGATCAGCAAGCAAGCCCGCTCCAACTCCTGCAAAAGCCTGACAGTGATACTACCGTACAGTCCGGTCTCCTCGTCATAATATGTCGCATATCAAGTCTATGGGTGGTAAACGTCAGACCCCAATAACCGATAAGTCATGCCGATATGAGGCTCATAACGGGTCGAGAAACTACTAGTAACACTTACCAGTAAATCTCTAAACCAGCCATGGCCAGGGACTTCCCTGTTATGGCCAATCGAGCACAGCGCAACATCAACCCCCAATACCGGGAGAGACGAAACCCCTCCTATCGCTCATTGCCTCCATGTGACTCGGGACTGTACCCAAAAACCACCATTTTGCACGCCCTCTTGGACGTGGTAAGGTGGAAATCAAAGCACAGTGGGAATCACACAAGACTCTATGACGATCTCGGGTCTACAGACTAACCTGTACCAGTGTCACCAGAGAACTGCCATCTGACATGAGGTATAATACTATCTGGGAGTTCTCGGCGATTCCGTCCAGTGTACCCAGTCTCCACTGGGCACCTGTATATCATCCCTGATGTCAAACACCAATGGATATGGGAACTTCCATCGCCCATCTGTATGGGTCGAGAAGCTATACGCTAGTCTACTCTGGTATATCGATGCCCCGTCTCGATACACCCATGACTAGGGACATTAAAGGATGAACTTATGGACTACCATGGCCCTACTAGTATGATCTGCATCATAGTCCTGGTAGTCAAGTACACATCCTAAGGGCTTTACCAACATGTAACAGAGAGACAATCAGTGTACACCTTAAGGTAAAGTGTAACCAGATTGCATACTCTCATGTTGAGCAAGAAAGTCCTCCCTATATATGTCCAAGCATCCACTACATTATAAATCTCATGTATACTAATGGCCTCTAGGGCATACATATAACAAACACACTGCAGATCTCCTCACAAATGCCATCCTTTAGACGCAGTTCGAGAGGCTTTTCGAGATGATAGGTCTGCGATATGCCAACACATGTCCATAGTGCAAGTGGGAGATTGTTAGTGATATATTCCCTAGAAGCCATTATTGTATAGTACTTATTTGTATATTACATTTTTGAAGCTTGGGAGATACACAGATATTATAACAGTCTTGCTCAATATAGTAGTATTCTACTTGTTTTGTTTCTATCTTAATTTGTATATATGCTTCTTTTAACGTATCACTAATACATATTGGTAGAGACCTTAGGATCTTTATTTAACTACCAGCGTTGTGATGGTAGTCACATTAGTGGGGGCTGGGTAGTCTATAAGCACATCCTTATACAGGTAACTAGTCGTAGGATTATCGAGACAGGGCATCGATACTCTAGAGTAGAAGTGTATACGCTTCTCATCCCAGCAGGGGAGATGGTCTGTCCCATAGCCATTAGTACGTTGTACTGGAGATAGTATGCAGGTGCTCATTGGGTTATGAGTTACACTGGACGCACTCATGGGGAACTGCTGGTTGGTACTATGCCTATCGTCAGGTAGCAGTTCCTAAAGTGACATAAGTACAGCATAGTCCGTTGACTTGACATCGCTACTTTGCCTCTAGTGTGTTCCCACTGTACTTAGATCACTACCCTTCCACGGCTCAAAAAAGTCGTGCAAACAAGTAGTAGTTGGGTGCAATCCCGAAGCACTTAGATGCAGTAGCGGTTAGATAGGATTTGTCTCTCCCGGTATTGGGGGTTGATATCGCGCTGTGTTCTGAAATCAATTACATAAAGTCTCTAGCCAGGGTAAGCGAGATTTACTGGTAGGTACTCCAGTAGTTTCTTAGGGTGTTTTCGACTCTACTCCAGCACAATTTATTGAGCTATTAGGGGTCTGACGGCTACCGCCCATAGGCCCGATATGCAATTCTCTTAGATGAACAGACCGGATTGTACGGAGATTGTCATAGATAGGCTCAGTAGGAGTTCAGATTAGTTTGCTCATCGGCCTTCTTATCGACATATACTTGGGTAGCCGTTACGCGCAGCTAGTACCGCTGACGTTCTTGTGGTTAAACCCACTACCATCATAACGTCGAGTCTTTAAAGTCCCACCCAGAGGGTTTCTCTTCTTCGAGCGAAACGATGTAAAGGTCGTATGGTTTTACGACAGGGTTCGAACATATACGTGTACTTGTGCACGGATCATGTTCGGACGGATAATACTAGTGGGCTTTGGTTTAAGCCGAATCCTAGTATTAGATTATTGGATTAGTTTTGTCTCTTTGTATTCGTATTTTTTGTAATACGGATACGGGTATGTATATACGGTGAGAGTAATCTTGTAATTTGTGTAAGAATTCATCTAGAAGAGGACACCTCATTTCTTGTATTACTATTTATCTTAAATGGTTAATGAGGTGGTGGTAAGGGTAATAGTTTCTTATTAAATGAAGCATGGCGACCTGGGGTGACTCATGGGGTGACTCATCTAGTGACTATTGAAGCATGCTTGATATTTCCATTTGTGAATTATTGTATGCTTCATTCATCACAGGACTTAGCCATCCTTATTTCATTATTATCTTCAACACTCTTTCTCCTCAAGAGCTCTCTTCTTCTTCCTCAAACCCTAATTGTCTTATATGTTGAGAAACCTAGGGTTCTTAAGACTAAACAATCCATAATCACTCTCTACATCCTCTAGGCTACTTAGATTAGCACACTAGGTACCTTAGTTACCTCATTTTAGAGGTAGGAGCTCAAGGTATATACTCTCGGGTGGATCATCTTTGACTCGAGGAGGCCGACGAGGAGGCACGATCCGTACACTCTTCAAGGAACTCAAGAAGAGGAGGAGGAGTACAGGAACCGAAGGACTTAGTATTTGGAGGTATAACTTTCTTACATAGTAGTTAAACCTCATGGCAGTTGTGCTAGCTTGGGTTTATGGTCGATCCTGGGATCAAGTCAGTGTTGCGAAGCCCGTAAAAATCGTTTTTTGTGTATTCTGCCTCCCCGCGAAGCTACGGGGTACGCGACATCGACTTACAAGATGGAGCTCGTAAAGGACTATGATTGTGAAATCCTTTATCACCCGGGCAAGGTGAATGTTGTAGCTGATGTTTTGAGTCGAAGGCCCGGAGATAGTTTGTTCCACTTGAGCGCAGTTCAGAGACAGTCTTCTATAGATTGGCAGATCTTATGCGATAGCAGAGTACAGTTTGAGTTCACTTCCACAGGAGGACAGCTTGCTCATGTCCGTGCCCGTCCACTTTTACCTGATCGCATCCGGGAGGCCCAATCCGACGATGCTCATTTGTCTGAGATTATGGAGCAGGATCGGCAGGGGAGAGATTTGGAGTTCGTTATTGATGGCCAGGGGGTGCTACGATTTAGGACTTGTCTATGTGTACCCTATTCTGAGGGGCTGAGACGTGAGATCTTAGAGGAGGCACATCATTCATCATACAACGTTCATCTAGGTTCCACCAAGATGTATCGTGATTTGAGAGATGTTTACCGGTGGGAAAGAATGATGAGAGATGTTTTAGATTTCGTTTCGAGATGCCTGACTTGCCAGCAAGTAAAGGCTGAGCACCAGATACCGGCGGGAGAGTTACAGCCCTTGCCCATTCCAGAGTGGAAATGGGAGCATATCTCCATAGATTTCATTGTGGGTCTACCTAGGTCCAGTCGAGTGTATGACTCTATTTGGGTGATTGTAGACAGGTTGACGAAGGCAGCTCACTTCCTTCCAGTGAAGACAACTTTCGGGTTTGCTCAGTATGCTCAGCTATACATTGATGAGATTGTGCAGCTACATGGCGTTCCGACATGCACTGTTTCCGACAGAGGCACTCAGTTTAGCAGTCGTTTTTGGAGGAAACTTCAGGAGGCTTTGGGTAACCATTTGAGTTTCAGCACCGCTTTTCATCCGTAGACCGATGGTCAGTCAGAGCGAACTATACAGTCTCTCGAGGATATTCTCCGAGCATGCGTACTAGATTTTGGTGGCAGTTGGGATCATCACTTTCCCTTCATAGAGTTCTCCTGTAATAACAGTTTTCAGGAGACGATTCAAATGGCACCTTTCGAGGCCTTATATGGGAGAAATTGTCGATCGTCAGACTATTGGACCGAGCTCAGCGAGAGCAGGATTTTGGGACCGCGGTTAGTCCAGGAGACTATGGAGAAGATCCAGTTGATCCAGGATATGATAAGAGCAGCCCAGAGCAGACAGAACTCTTATGCCGAACGTCGTCGTCATAGACTTGAGTTCGCAGTGGGTGATCATGTTTTCTTACTGGTCTCTCCGATGAAGGGTGTGATGAGATTTGGAAGGAAAGGGAAGCTTAGTCCCAAATATGTGGGTCCCTTCGAGATTCTTAAGCGAATCGGTACTGTTGCCTATCGTTTAGCACTTCTGCCCAGTTTTCTGAATGTACATCCCGTATTTTCATGTATCGATGCTTCATAAGCACCTTCATGATCCTTCTCACGCGATTTAGCATCAGACGATTGTTTATATTATAATTTTACAATATTATATTCCCCATTCTTATTCAATTTACAAATAAACAGGTGCTTTTGATCCATGTCTGCTACACAGTTGCAGGTTACAGGTTCTCGGAACAAAACAGTGAAAATGATGAAAAGACGATGCAAAAGTGAGACTACGACCAACAAATGGAAGAATCTTGGTCATGCCTACAGTTTGAGGGACAAATGAAGATCAATGAACAATTTCACAAAGCACAAAGGCAGAGCAAGGTTCAAGTCTTCGACACGAAGCAAAGGGTAAAAGTCCACGACATTATGCACTGTGGAATTCTGGAAGAAACTAGAAGACAATCTGAGAAACCAAGTGAAGAAACAAGAAGCCAAATGCAACCAGAAGCAGACCAGAAATAGGCAGCCCAAGACCCTACCGTATGGTCGCGGATCCGCAGCCACACAGGGCATATGGCCGCGGATCCGCGGCCGTGCTAGGCACGTCTCGATGCAAACTTTGACGGTGTGGTGGTGCGTTGACTAGGCTTCTTAGGGTAAATTTGTAAATGCAGATAGGGATCGGATGTAACCTTAGGGTTTCTATAATCTATAAATAGAAACCCTAATGCTCTTTTTGGAGCATGCCTCTTTTTATTCATCTATTTCAGAATTTTAATTCGCTGTAAATGTTTGAAGAAAGCATCAAATAAAGTAAGTTTTTTTTATTTCTATGCCCTAGTTAATTTCTTTTCTGCCGTAGTTTAGCAATTTTATTATCTGCCCTAGTTAATTAGTTAGCACTTTTATTCATTTGCCGTAGCTTAGATAATTAGGTTATTGAATTAAAAACTCATAAAAAATGTATCTTTTTATCAATTCCCTAATGAGTGAGTAGTTCCTCACTTGTTAGGGTTAGGAATAGGAAAGGTTTCAGAGATGAAAAATCTCTCACCCCTTTCTTGCCCATCAAACGATTTTTATAGGACTCCATGCATACAAACACACACCGCTCACTACGGCACCCTATCCCACAAGGTAGCGGTGATACCGTAGTTTAAAAGACCGGTTGTTTATATTTTCCATGGACGTTAGGGTAAGAATTAAAAAAGGACGGACAAGAACCTAGAGGAAGAAACATAGTTTCTTCCCGATCGTGCTAATCCCCTTTATTAATTATTACCATAACACCTAAATAGATCTTAATTAGGGCATTGAAAGCGGTTTGGAAAATATTGAATTTCCAAACATAACCTAAACCTAACCCTAGTAAGGTTTTAATTCTAGTCTAAATCAATCTTAGTTTTTAGTGATAATCCAATCCACCACAATTAGAATTAACTCGTTAGAACAAATAGAAAATACACAAAATCCCTGTGGACCGACCCGTACTCACCGGCTAGCTACCAAGCAACGCCGTTCTTAATTGCGGTAAATTCTTTGATCACAAAATACGCATAAGCAGCAAACTTCAATCAAATGGCGCCGTTGCCGGGGATGGCGTAGTTATTTTCTTTTCGTAATTTCGATTTAATATAAAATTAGAAAATTCATAAAAACTGAAAAATAAAAAAAAATTATAAAAAATTTATCGTCTTGTTATTTTTTGAAGGGTGTTTCGTTTGAATTGTGCAGGATCGACGAACAAATTCAGATCTGGAAAATTCCAGTGAGCAAAACAGCAAACATCAGATCTGAACAGACAGAGGAAAATCAGAACAGAAGAACAGAAGAAATTTCGGGAACTGAATCGCAGAGTCCACCGTGTTTCCGCCGTAGAAGCTCAATTTTGCCGCGGATCCGCCGCGGGTTGTTGACGTCAGCAACCCAAAACCCCTCTGTAAGCCATCTTTTCTTCTTCTCTGTAACCCCATAAACTCCTCTAAAAAAATTTTCCTGCCGGGTTCTTTGCGCAAAAACTTCTCCTCTTTCTCCAATAACTTGATCTTGTGCAGGATTCTTTGCGCCGCAAAATAAAAAAAAATTGTTTGCAAGTGTTTGATTGTGTTTACTGCTTTGCATCTTAAAAATTGACTTTAAGGGGCTTTTACACCAATCCAGATTGGGTGGGGATTTCATTACCCTTCCTAGGACCCTAAAAATCACAAAACGTATATTGCATTGACCATCGATTTAATTAAAAAAGATTAGACTCAGCCAATAAGGACTGTCGCGCTCAATAGGATAAAGGAAAAGTTGTAGGCATTGGTCGTTTATCTAAACCGGACTTTGTGGTGCCTAGGCTAGACAAGTAGGAAAGGTAATTTTAAAAGGCCCGTCTCACAGTGATTCGTGAGCAGATCTCTCCTTTCTCTACTTGTGATTACATGGCCACAATTGGCGGTGAAGAGGCGATTTGAGGTCCTCACAACTTGCCCTTTGAAACAGTTAGGAACAGTCTAGTTGACCTAGGTGACCCTAGATCTAGGCTTGATTGTGCATTTTGTGATTGATTGAACGTGTGTCTAAGCTTTTTATTGAAATTTTTTTTTGCAAAAAGCTCCTTATAAAAAAAAACACAAAACGGAATTTTTTTAACAAAAACTTGCCACTTGTCCCTAAGAAATCCATTTGCACCCCACTTGCACTCACTTCCTTCCATTGACGTTTTCTTACCCCTACCTTCTGTTTTCACCTTTTGACTACACTACCTCTTTAGTGTATGTCCGGTTGGACTAGGGACACTAGTGCCCGTTTAGTCCGTATCTCGTTAGTACCGACTGACGACGCTTTCGACTTCAAAGTCGAAATTCCCTCCACTTCTTTACCTTCATCATTATATTCTTCGTCTTCTAAGGAGATGTCGGGATTTAATCCTAACAACCCCTTACCCGCGGGACTGATTCCACCTCCGCTAGGTGCGAATAATCCACAACACCCACCTGTTGATGCGCCCAAACGAATCGCGCTCCAGAATCTTTTCTACCCTATCCGCACCACTTTACCCACTTGTCTTTCACTTCCACCAGCTAATGGGGATAACTTTGAGATTAAACCCCACTTCATCAACATGTTGCCCAAATTACACGGACTGTAATCCGAAGATGCCTACATCTTCATAAACAAATTCCAGAATGTTTGCGCAATGATGAAGACAACACAACTTTCTGATGATGCTATAAGGCTACGTGTCATTCCATTCACCTTATGTGACCTAGCCGAGAAATGGTTATATAGCACAGCATCACACTCGATTAAAAATTGTGAAGAGTTTGTTAAAGCTTTTCTAAAAAATTTTACCCACATCACAAGACCGCGAGAATTCGCAATGAAATCATTCAACTTTCCCAGCATCCTTCCGAACCCTTTTGGAAGTGTTTTGAAAGATTTAAAGACCTACTTGTTCAATGCCCTCACCACGGTATCGAGAATTAGCAACTTTGCCAAACTTTATACGAAGAATTGAACCCAGCAACTAAGCAGTTGTTGGAAACCATTTGTCAAGGTCACTTTCTAACAAAATCAAGCGAGGAAGCTTGGCAGTTTATCAACGATCTTGCTGAACAAACACTTCAGTGGGAAAGCACTAAGACCACCTCATCTTATTCATCAGGTCAGTCTAAGGCAGGCATACATCAACTAGATATGTCGATTTCAATGAAGGCCGAAATGGCCACACTTACGAAAAAGCTAGAAGCAATTGAGAGCAAATTCTCATCGCCATCTCCTGCCCCTGCTTTACCCCCACGCATTGTTTGCGCTTGTTGTTCGGATCCATCCCATCTTACTGAAGAGCGTCCTTACAATCCATCTGTTCAAGGACAAGATCAAGTCAATGCTGCTTTTCAGCAAAGACAAAGAAATGATCCATACTCTTCGACTTATAATCCTGGTTGGAGGAGCCACCCAAATTTTTCTTGGAATCAAAATCAACAATTCCAAGGCAACAACAACTTTCAAAGGCCTCCTCCTCCACAACAACAAGCAGCTCAACAAACTCAATAACAGCAACCTTTCCAACCACAACCTTAGCCAAACCAAATGAACAATTTTGTGTCCAAAAATTCTTATTCTCAAAACAATTTTGTTCAACTGAATAACGATAAGGTTACCTCGGTAGAACGAAGTCTAGATGCATTTTTAAGACAATCTATACAATCCACAGCAAGGTTGGAAACTTCCATTCAATCTTTGGTGCAAAACAGTGCTTCACATGATCAAAGCATCAAATCAACTGAGGCCCAAATTGCACAACTAAATGCTGCGTTGAGCGAGCGAGAAAAGGAAAAGCTTCCGTCTCAACCATTGCTAAATCCCGGTCACACACACAACGCACATGTTGCTTATGAACAGCAAAATCATAATGTAAATGCTGTGATCACGTTGAGATCTGGAAGAGTGTTGCACAATAACGTGGGTAATAGTGATGACACCCCTGCCGGTGCTTCTTCTTCTTCTTCAACTTCTTCTCCATCTTCATCTTCATCTTCATTAGAGCATATTCTTCATTCTTCACAAGGCTCTACTTCTTCTACTTCTAACGGACCCACATCTTACTTCTGTAGGGTTCTTAGGCACTCTCAAGAGGTCTCACAAGGCATCAACCATGCCAATTTCAAATTTTATGTGTGCCGAGAAACCCTAACACGGATCGTTAACTAGAAATCTAGGCGATATACTAAACTAGTTAACAACTTAACTAAAGGAGAGAGGCTACAACCTTTGTAGATCCGGTTCTCCACTTCCTTAGCTCCACGTAGGCGTCCTCTCGCTGTCCATCTCGAATCCTAGACTCATTCGTCGGTTTCATCGGAAAAACGAGCGGAATAGGTCGTCGACTTCGTGCCGAAGATGATCTACATCGAGGTTCCACAACTTCAAGCTCCAACTTCACCAAGTTGAGAAACTTGTGAAGAAAACACCCAAAACCACTTGGCAAGAGGTAGAGGATGAAGAAATAGGAGGTGGGTTCACTTTAGAATTGGATTTCTCACTTTAGAACTCAAGATGCCATTGATGGCATCAAGCTTTTTTTCTCTTGAAGATGAAGAAGAAGAAGTAAATAGAATATGATAAGTATCTTGTAAAAAGAATAATAAAATCAATACTTATCATCTTCTAACCTTGGTTAAGTGTAGAGAATAAACTATGGTTAAATGAGAATGGTTAGGGTTAGGGATGATGACAAAATGGTCACTTTAGTCAAAACTTCATGAAGCTTCATCAAGCTTCATGAAAGAAACCATTTTGTTATCTTTTATTTATTTATCAAAAAAGAATAGATAAATAAATAAGTAAATAAATAAAAACCCTAACTATTATCATAACCATGGTTTAAGTCTTAACACAAAACCAAAGAACATGCATCATCAAATATGATACAAAGATGTGCACAAAAGTATATCACATATACAACATGTACATCAAGTGAGAAAATCCATTTAAAGTGAACCATTACTAGTTAATGCAAATTAATATATCAAATATATAATTTTACATTAAATCATTAAATCAACATTTGATTCAATGATCCGGTCATGTCGCACATAACCGACTAGAATCCAATATATCGATTTATCGAATCAATGATTCGATAACTAAGTCATATCGAATATAACCAATCGAAACATATATCGCGAGAATGAAATGCGGTATCACATACACGCATTATTCTCGGTCCTTCACATATCTCATATGCGCTCCTATTTCGTTTCGCTTGAGCCAGGAAACCTCTGTGTAGGACTCTAAAGACTCGTCAATACGCCGGTAGCAGATGATGATCATATCAAGCATCCACAAGCCGCAAGCGGTCTGCTAAACGTAACGGCCATCCGGATATTGAGCGATTAGAAGATCGACGAGCTAGCCCGCTCACACTCCTGTGAATCCAACCAGTAACACTTACCGTACAGTCCGGTCTGTTCGTCTGATATGTCGCATATCAAGTCTAGGGGTGGTAAAAGTCAGACCCCAATAACCGATAAGTCGTGCTGATGTGAGGCTCATAACGGGTCGAGAAGAAAACACTTTAGCGTATGCTCGCTCTGATGTTTCTTTCTATGTCTCTCTATATCTCAAGTTCGCGGAGAAAGCCATCTCCCGAAATGAGCAATACCTGTCTTAGAATGTCTGGATGTCTGATGGGACCGAGCTCATAAGTGAACTCCAAATCCAAACTTCTTAGACTGTATCGTCAACTGAACTTAATCAGTATCCTGCGCCATGCCTCCCTCAGTATCTGCCTGGATCACCTGTCCAGAATACTGTCCCTCGTCAGAGGGAAAACTATAACTCTGACGATCACCCTGTCATCCATGTCACCTTGGAAGCCTGGAATGATAACTGTCTCCCAAATGAGGCTGTCGTTATCATATCCCTAGAACATCCACTTACGTTCTAAAACTGCTTCCGACTGTTTCTCCAGGATTGGATCAATATCATCTTATTGCACCTACTGCAAGAACAACATCTGGTGTGGCACTTGACATCTCATGATTGACTCAATTGCCTAAGAAAGTGATCTGCCAATCATGCACATCCCTCTCTACTTTAGTCTATAAGACACCTTTAGAGAGGGTGACTCCATTACCTGCAGGTATACTACCGTGCCAGGAGTCGTCCATTCTAAATACTCTTAGAATGCTGTCAAGGTACCCTGATTGGGAAAACACCCAAATCTAGATCTAAAACCATAGATCTAGTAACCAGTATGTCAGATATTATATCCAAGTCCTATGTGGAGAAACCACTGTGTGACGACCAAAGTATAACCGATCGTAGTAAAGGAGTTTCCTTTCCTACTCTGTGTATGTCATCCAAAACCCGGATATCACACCCTTCTACCTTCTCAACAGATCCATCCCCTATTCTGATGACGTCAAACCTATGACTGTCACACCAGAAATAGATGATCTATCTCCGCTACATCTTCTTTAGTCTATAAATAGATATAAGCCTGATGTCCACCAATGCTTCCGCTGCTCCTACTGACTACGACAACCCTCTGGCAGAGTCATATAGACGTGCACTTCTAAAGCTAGTTTAGAACGACGCAATACTCATCCTCCTGCCGGGTCTCGCAGCCTGGAACAACAACAATGGCAAGTGTGGGTAAACAAGAACTTCCCTGTCACCGTCCTTGAGGCTACAGGAGTACCTCTCGGGTGCCTGAAGTTACCCACCTTATCTGCGGAGTGGCCAATGGAATGTCAAATCAGATTGAATCTTTAGGTTCGTTATCAAATCTTCAGTAATCGTTTGCGGTTCTGGAATCACTTCCAGTTCTACCATACTCCCACTACTGTTTTCTGAAAAAATCCATTTTTAATAAAACTGTGGCGAGTCTAGAACAATATCGCTATTGTTCATCCAGATGGTAGAAAATCAACCTTCGTCATAGCCTGGGTCAACCCACAAACAGCCATTACAGAAACGTGCCTTGAGTTATCCAGAGTCTGGTTTTAATCATAAGCCGGACAACTCCCCGTACCTTAACAATGTTAAGATATGAACTGTACTATATCCAATATAGAACCAGAGGCACTGATTTAATTGAACCAGATTCAAATCATGCAGCTGTCTCCAGTGCATGTCAACTAAAAGGAGAGAGGCCGATCAGCGTTACTCAACTTAGGAATGCTTCCAATTATGAGTAACCTGAAAAAGAAGCAATTTCTCTTTATCATTACTATCAACTGAATACCATACACAAGTATCTACATTTTCGATCACCTTGAAAAATCCCGATACTTGCTACACCTGGTTCTCTACTCTATTCAAATACCTATAACTCCTCAAAACTTAGACCCTGTGTTTCTACGAAACACATGTCTAAGAACTAGAGAAGTTAAAAGTAAACAGAATATAGTATGAGGACCAACCTCTCTGTCCTAATGGACACTGGACAACATACAATACTCTGTATAAGTCCGCTGAGTCTAACAACTCTTTCACTGTGTGTCGTAGGTTGAAAACTGTACTTATGGTTAAGAAGAATTACACCGCTGTTTAATGCTCCTTACCTAACCATACACTGATATAGGTAAATGTCATCGACATAATATCAAAAGGTACATCTCACTCTATGAAAATAGACGTACAGATATATCAATTTGAAATTGGTGCATAAAAGCGGATATTCAAAACCAAATATTTGCCGACCGGCAAACAGCCCAGGTGATTTCCTCAAATATCACCGATTACAACGAATCCCGATATAATGAGGATGATCACCCGATTCCCAATAACCTACTCCCACTCATCATCTGTAAAACCATACAGATGTGAGAATCATACCTGGTAAATACATACCCTGGAGTAAGTATCTAATCGGGAAATCAGTTTTCTTTTAACAGTACACAGTTGAACTGAAACATTGAAATGTTTCGATGGGGTATCCTGGTATTCCTAGTAATGCCTCTACCATTATCCAGATTCACAACTATAACCGTATAATTCTTTGCCACCTCTCGAATCCCTTTATATGTCTTTTAGTCGTTACCTTCGGCACACCCCTTTAGGCCAATTGATTTTCTTCCTTCCCTACCGTTCGGCACCAGCCTATGGTTTGGAAGAAGACTATCCAATAAGCATAATGGGTGTACTGTCCTAGTCCTAGGAGCACTCGTAATGCGAGAGAAGGTGAAGATAAAAGACAACTGAATAAACCTTATTCCTATTTCTCCTGGACCAGAATCCATCCCCGAACTGGAACAAGTTCCTTTCGAGTTCGTATATAACCATACGATGGAGTATCCAATAAACTGTGGATCTTCGTAGTGATACGGAGTGTCCTGGAGAAATACAAAGGTGATTTAGGATTGGCGAAGAAAAACTTGGTTTGGTCGTGAATATCAGTCGCAATTTACTTTGCCCTCTTACTAATCCCTTTCTTTGTCTTAACTTAATACCTTCTGTACACCGTTTAGGCTAACTGGTTTTCTTCATTCCCTACCGGTCGGCACCAGCCTATGGTTTGGAAGAAGACAATCCAATTTGCGTAATAGGTGTACTACTCCTAAACCAAGGAGTACTCGCAACCTGAGAGAGGGTGAAAAGAAAAGACAACTGAATAATCCTATCCGTTTTCTCCAGAACCGGAAACCATCCTCGAATTCCTTCGAGTTCGTATCTAACCATACGATGGTTTTGTCCAATGGAAGTGGACGTTCGTAGTAATACGGGGTGTCCTGGAGAAAAGGGTAAAAGTAGGAGTGGCAATGAGGTCTGCAACTCTGACAATCCAAAAGCCAGTGTTTAAGAAGGTTCGGTCAACTTGGTCACTGAGTCATAGTCGTAGGGTCGGGTCAATGGTCGCTGCCAAGAGAGAGAGAAAAGAAACACTCAGCGTGCACTCTAACCAAGATCAGAATGGTTACCAATTTATCTAATCTGGAAACCTCCCACTGTACCTCAAATTCTCCTCCAAACCTGAAAGAAGAATTAGTCGGGGTCACCCGAGGAGTAAACCAACTCATCAGTGGGAATCGGGATCCAACTATCATCGCATGATAACGTGACGGAATCCGCTCACGCTATCACACTCCAGAAGGTATGCGCATATCTGGCAAGTTTCAGTTCTTTTGAAACTCCCGATGAAGATTTCTGCCCCATGCTCTTATGACCTTGACTAAGGCCAACAAATCATAAGTCACATGTCAAGTTCTACCCGTCATTGTCCAGGTTGATTTGAACCCACCCGTACAAGCCCTTGACTAAGGCCAACAAGGCTATACGACTGTCCCAAACCAACGCATCTATCTATGCAGCATATGAATACCCAATAGCTACCAAACACTGTGCCTTGACTAAGGCCAACAAACACAGCTTGAATACTATTGACTACCCATATGAAACGACGGAGGGCTACGAATGGTTTCTGGCGAAAACCTTTAACGTAGTGAACTTGATATCGTTGAAGGAACGGATAGCTTTTTAGAAAATATAGTGATGAAAACCTTTACTAAAGAGGTCACTCCCGGTGAAGGGATCTCGGCTCTTTCCCCGTAGAATGGGGTGCTGGATATTCATAACCGAATATCACTGTGCAAAGCAAAAGTAATCGGCTACAGTGAAGTTAATGCCCTGACGCAAACTTCTGTCCAAGGGGTCACTCCCGGTGAAGGGATCTCGGCCCTTGCCTCGTCGACTGAGGAGCAGGATATTCCAAATGAATACCACGATGCAAAACAAAAGTGAACGTCCTTGCAATAACAGCTTTTTGAAAAGTGTTCCAACAACATCAGTATAGGTTTGTTTAAACTTGCATTGATCCGAATCAACGCAGTCCCATCAATTGATCACACCACAAAGAACGAAAAAATACTGACGTACGTATATGCCATCCGCATTCGCCACTGGGTCCCGTCATCACCCGTTAGGTTAGCTAACTAACGGCAGAGCGGGGACTGGACTAGCGCGGATGAAAAACATATACAACATCTACTAATATATATACCAATATATTATATTTCGCTCAAGGCGTGAATAAAATGCAACATCACAGAAATGTACAGTATCACAGAACAATACAGATATCTGGGATCCCCGGGTTTCACAGAGCCACTACTGAAACCCGACGTTCCCCTGGTCGTGTGGATAGCCTGTGCAATGAAATCCTATACCCCCTACGAGTGCGGCGAATAGCCAGCCAATCCTGGAGTGAAGCCCCCTCCGTCCCAATGCCATGAGATGCGGGCTTGTTGCCTTCTAGAACCCGGCTATCCGTGCACCCCTCCGCGGGGTAACCCTAGTACAGAAAGTAAAATATACATACACCGGGTACATCGACCGCAACCAGGTCGTGCCCCAAAAGAATAATACAAACAGGCAGTGACGGCAGTCCACATGTCGGACGCTCGCCCCGCAAAATCAAATGTACATAATACGACAGCACTGTACTAGCATTGCATCCAGGCTATCCCCCACGACCGATCCGCAACATCACAGCAAATACATAGAACATCAACGTGAAAGTCACGTTCGCAAATCCGTCTAACCGGGCTATAGCAGTTAGACCGGATTTACCGATCGAGTGACATTCACGGTCGCAGATATAATGTAAATACTGTGAAAAATGTGTTTAAAATTTTCCGATTGATCAAAAAATTAACAAGTGGGCCCCCAAGCAATACTATAGCACATCAAGAAATACTGGGCCCAAATTTAATATTCCAGAAAGCACATTTTCAACTCGGAACATTCTGCAAATTTTTGGGAGCATGAACAGTAAACATTGCCGCGGAAGCGCGGCCCAAGTAGGGGTTTGGCCGCTCTTCCGCGGTGGAATGGTGGGTTCATGGTACCAAATTTTTACAGTATGCTTCTAATTCCCTGCACATCACTCTGAGACAACCTGAAAAATTTTTGGACTCAAAAAAAATGCGACAGAAATTGATGTGCTTGAAATACGCGTTTTCGGGATTTTGTTCGATCGGAAACGTAAAACACATTAAACAAAGCTAGACGAACTTAATGGCGAGTCTCTGATACCACTGTAAGTGCACGGCGGCGCCTCGGCCGTCAAGCCGACGGCCAAATGCGGAAACGGTGATATACTTAAATTTTTTGCGGACTTTGCAAACCGGCACCACCGCGCACTAAACACCTGGATCGTGCCATTAAACTAGATCTAGCTAACTACAAGATGGGAAGAGATATACCGAGTGATCCGAGTCCTCCGGTCTTCTCGTCGTCGTCCCGATCTCCCGCGGAAAATCCGGTCGTCGCCTCCTCGCCGGAAGGGCACCACATCGCCTGTTTCTTTTACGGGCTCCCGCCTCTATACCGAGGCAACTCGGGCGCGAAGTTGGCTAGCCGACGCGCCCAAGATATGCTGCAGAATAATGTAGAATCGTTGTCTCTTTGGGGTTAATGAGGTTGCCAAGATGGAGGAATTTGTGCACAATGATTTTCATTGGTGGATGCTAAAAGAAAATGAGCATGCCATCTCAAAATGGAGCTCGGCCAGCCAACTCAAAATGAGCTCACAAAAAAAAAATGAAGTGGGAAGCATGCATTCTTCCTTGCTGTGAAAAGAATCAGCACTCATTTTTTCTCACAGGAAAGCAAGTAAATTGTGTGCAAGAAAAATAATTCAAAGGAGAAGAAGAATAATTCTTCACTGCACACACACATGGAGGGGGGGTCCACCAAAAAGAGCATGATGGAAATTAATCCCCACAATTCAACAATACACACTCCATCCATCAAACAGTGGCCGGCCATACATCCATCACAAATAGTGGCCGGCCCCACCACTAAAACCATGCTCAAAAACCCATACTCTATCAAGTCTAAATAAATGCATCAATAGCAAAGATGATATCATAAACAAACCTTTTGCAAGAAACCCCTCAACAAAATGTTAATTGCAAACTTGCAATTAACACCCCCCAACGAAAAGTCCGACCGGGAAGGAAAAAGAGGAAACCGGCCGGAACGGAATGCAAACTGGCAACCCCAGAAAACTGGTCCCATAATAAATTACAGGAAAACCCCGATACTGTGCATACACACCCGCATCTGTATTCCGTCCGGATACAAATGTAAAGAGACAAAACTATACTATTAAATACTAAGATCCGGCTTAAGCCAAAGCCGGCTAGTAAAAACCGTCCGATCACGGTCCGTGCAATACCGCACGTATCTGATCGAACCCTGTCATATCTCCATACGGCCTCTACAGCGTTTCGCCCGAAAGCTGAGTAACTGAAAGTGTGGTGGACTCTAAAGACTCGTCAATACTATGGCTGTGGATTTAACCACTAGCACGTCAGAGGTATTAGCCATACGTGACGGGCCACCAGCTATTGACCAAAAGGGACGTCGATGAGCGAACTCATCCTGACACCCTACTGAGCCTGTTAGTGACAATATCCGTACAGTCCGGTCCGTTCGTCTATGAGCATCGCATGTCGGGCCTAGGGGGTTGGTAAAAGTCAGACCCCCAAAAGCGGTACAAGTCGTGTCGGAGTGTAGCCCAGAACACCCTGAGATACTACTGGAATACCTACCAGTAAATCTCCTGCCTTGGCCAAGGTCTTCGTGTAATGGCTCTCCTAGACACAGCGCGACCTCACCCCCAATACCGGGAGAGACGAAACCCCCGAAGATCCGCTCACTGCCTCCATGTGGCTCGGGACTGTACCCAACTAAAACCTGTTTGCACGACTCCTTTGAGCCGTGGTAGGGTAGTAATCAAAGCACAGTGGGAACTCACACGAGACAAATGACGATCCCCAGGTCGAAGAACTAACCTGTACACATGTCACCTGGGAACTGCTATCTGACGTCAGGTATAAGACCAACTAGCATGTTCCCGGCGAGTCCTGTCCGGTGTACTCATAACCCAATGAGCACCTGTATACATCTTAGGTGAACCAACTGACACCAGTGGCCTGTGAGACCGGCCACCGCCCCTCGTCGGGGTCTCGACTGTATACACTAGTCTACTCTGGAGAATCGATGCCCTGTCTCGAAACTCCTACGACTAGGGACCTTTTAAGGATATGCTTGTAGACTCCAGCTCTCACTTATATGATCGCCCTCATACTGCCGGCAGTCAAGCAAGAATCCTAGGGGCTCTATCAACGTGCAATAGTGACATGTCAGGTCACCTAAAGCAGTACACGATGATAAAGGTAAACCAGATAGCATACTATCATCTCGAGTAAGACTGTTCTACCGGGATAGGTCCTCCCTCAATCATTGCAATCACGTGCCTGTGATCCAATAATTGACTCTGAGGGCATTATCTCCAACATCCATCACAGAACATCACATGATCACATCACAGATATCGCAGCATAAGAAACATATGAAATATTGGATATACTAGGACGTCCGTATTTTCAATACGAGCCAGTATAAAACACGGATTCCACGGTCGTGATGAATAGCCAATCCCACACCCCTAGACCCCTACGAGAGCGGCAAGCAACCCTGCCAATTCTAGGGTTAGGAGACCTAGACTCGACTCCTCGAGTTGGTCTCCCACTGGACCCCAGAATCCGGTTACTTGTGCTCCCCTCCTTGGGTCTATCCTAGTGCAGAAAAGTAAATAATATACAAAGGGTGAAAACTTCCGCAACCTGGAAGTGCCCCAAATAAAAGAATATTACATACAAGTTTTTACATGAATGAAAATGAAAAACACTCATCTCACATAAAAACCCCCGGCTATTCAAACACGACAATCCAATATAACATAACAAGTAACACACAACATCACATGTCATCAACGTAAGTAAGTATGCATACCCCAATTGTCGTTGACGTATAGCAACGAAACCGGCGATATGAACATACTACACTTACGGTCACAGAAAAGAAAGTGTAAAACTACAACAGTTGGAATCCGCAACCTCTTTAGACATCACATGCCTAAACAAATGAAATACTTAGACATCACATGCCTAACAGTTATAAACCCCGCATTTTAGTCTCATTATCGAAAACTCTTTTCAATATCAAGTGAAACTAAACCGCTAGATTTATAACTTTCATTCAGTTATCTCATAACTGTTTGTGAATTCCAATTATTGTATCACATTCCAGATAAACAGAAAATGTTAAACTTTCCGATCGAACAGTCGAATACCCAAGTTTTCCCGATACAGCTCAACACATGAAATAAGTCTAACAACATTCAGTTCGTGCCTCAGTACCAACGGTCCAGCCGTAGAATGGTCAAGCCAACGCCTCACATGTGGCACGCCGTACTGCCCCAAACCCGAAGGTTCAAAGGGCAGTTCAAGACGGTCACATAATCGAGTTAAGGTTTGTTGTCTTCTAGAGGGTCCATCGCGTTACTTGCACTACTTAGAACGTCGTTAAACTACGGAAAAATCCAACACTTGGAAATTTCCCGACAGGGGAAAAATTGGGTATTTATATCCGGTCGAACTTTTTAACATATTCTAAAATTTATCCGGAAAGCTACATAGACAAAATTTGATACTCCGATCGAAACACCGAATCCCTAAAACAACCCCAGAAAATTCAACACTTGAATAAAATTTAAAAATACCCAGAGAACTCAGCACTGTTAAATAGGAATTACTGTGCAAATTGATAGGGATGACGTCATCAATCTGCCGCGGAACCGCCGCCTAAGGCAGGCTTCTGCCGCGGTTCCGCCGCAGGTTACACTGTTCATCGGTTCAATTTTGCGCCGTAATTCTTAGAATTCCCTGCTGAGTTTTCTGCATATTTTTAATTTGGAAAAAACCCATTTTTTAAAAAATGTACAGAGAGCCGTTTTCGGGTTAGGGTTTTGATTCGATCGGACTTCAAACGTCGTCTAGACTTCGCCTAAGGCTCTAGCTAGGCTCTGATACCACTGTAGGGTTCCTAGGCACTCTCAAGAGGTCTCACAAGGCATCAACCATGCCAATTTCAAATTTTATGTGTGCCGAGAAACCCTAACACGGATCGTTAACTAGAAATCTAGGCGATATACTAAACTAGTTAACAACTTAACTAAAGGAGAGAGGCTACAACCTTTGTAGATCCGGTTCTCCACTTACTTAGCTCCACGTAGGCGTCCTCTCGCTGTCCATCTCGAATCCTAGACTCATTCGTCGGCTTCATCGGAAAAACGAGCGGAATAGGTCGTCGGCTTCGTGCCGAAGATGATCTACATCGAGGTTGCACAAGTTCAAGCTCCAACTTCACCAAGTTGAGAAACTTGTGAAGAAAACACTCAAAACCACTTGGCAAGAGGTAGAGGATGAAGAAATAGGAGGTGGGTTCACTTTAGAATTGGATTTCTCACTTTAGAACTCAAGATGCCATTGATGGCATCAAGCTTTTTTTCTCTTGAAGATGAAGAAGAAGAAGTAAATAGAATATGATAAGTATCTTGTAAAAAGAATAATAAAATCAATACTTATCATCTTCTAACCTTGGTTAAGTTTAGAGAATAAACCATGGTTAAATGAGAATGGTTAGGGTTAAGGATGATGACAAAATGGTCACTTTAGTCAAAGCTTCATGAAGCTTCATCAAGCTTCATGAAAGAAACCATTTTGTTATCTTTTATTTATTTATCAAAGAAGAATAGATAAATAAATAAGTAAATAAATAAAAACCCTAACTATTATCATAACCATGGTTTAAGTCTTAACACAAAACCAAAGAACATGCATCATCAAACATGATACAAAGATGTGCACAAAAGTATATCACATATACAACATGTACATCAAGAGAGAAAATCCATTTAAAGTGAACCATTACTAGTTAATGCAAAGTAATATATCAAATATATAATTTTACATTAAATCATTAAATCAACATTTGATTCAATGATCCGGTCATGTCGCACATAACCGACTAGAATCCAATGTATCGATTTATCGAATCAATGATTCGATAACTAGGTCATATCGAATATAACCAATCGAAACATATATCGCGAGAATGAAATGCGGTATCACATACACGCATTATTCTCGGTCCTTCACATATCTCATATGCGCTCCTATTTCGTTTCGCTTGAGCCAGGAAACCTCTGTGTAGGACTCTAAAGACTCGTCAATACGCCGGTAGCAGATGATAATCATATCAAGCATCCACAAGCCGCAAGCGGTCTGCTAAACGTAACGGCCATCCGGATATTGAGCGATTAGAAGATCGACGAGCTAGCCCGCTCACACTCCTGTGAATCCAACCAGTAACACTTACCGTACAGTCCGGTCTGTTCGTCTGATATGTCGCATATCAAGTCTAGGGGTGGTAAAAGTCAGACCCCAATAACCGATAAGTCGTGCTGATGTGAGGCTCATAACGGGTCGAGAAACTACTGGTAACACTTACCAGCAAATCTCTGATCAGCCCTGGCCAGGGACTTCCCTGTTACGGCCAATCGAGCACAGCGCAACATCAACCCCCAATACCGGGAGAGACGAAACCCCTCCTATCGCTCATTGCCTCCATGTGACTCGGGACTGTACCCAAAGACCACCGTTTTGCACGCCCTCATGGACGTGGTAAGGTGGAGATCAAAGCATAGTGGGAATCACATAAGACTCTATGACGATCTCGGGTTTACAGACTAACCTGTACAAGTGTCACCTGAGAACTGCCATCTGACGTGAGGTATAATACCATCTGAGAGTTCTCGGCGAGTCCGTCCAGTGTACCCAGTCTCCACTGAGCACCCGTATACCATCTCTGATGTCAAACACCAATGGATATGGGATCATCCATCGCCCATCTCATGGGTCGAGAAGCGTATACGCTAGTCTACTCTGGTATATCGATGCCCCGTCTCGATACACCTACGACTAGGGACCTTGAAGGATGTACTTATGGACTACCATATCCCCACTAGTATGATCTGCATCATAGTCCAGGTAGTCAAGTACACATCCTAAGGGCTTTACCAACATGTAACTATAAGACAGTTTAAAGAGACTAGTGTACATGTTAAGATAAAGAGTAACCAGATAGCATACTATCATATCGAGCAAGAAAGTCATCTCTATATATGTCCAAGCATCCAATATAATATACATCATCTGTACAATACTGGCCTCTAGGGCATACATACAACTAACAACTTCACGAACACACCAACACTGGGATCCATTCCAACTCCGCAATCTACTCCACAAACATTGGACGCAACAAATTTTCCAAATGTCCATTTCCAAACAGGTTGAGATCCAATAAACCAACTCCCTAAATGGAGAAGATTGTGGAGTTGTTCAAACAGGTTAGCATAAACATACCTCTCTTGGATGCAATCCAACAAGTCCCTTCTTACGCTAAAATCTTAAAGGACTTATGCACCAAGAAGAGGAAGTCGCAAGTACCAAAAAAAGTTTTCGTGGCTAGTGCTGTAAGTGATGCTCTTGTCCAATCTTTACCCCAAAAACAAAAGGACCCCTGCTGTCCTACAATTTCGATAACAATTGGGGATAAGAACATCAATAGAGCGCTTTTAGATCTTGGTGCTAGTGTTAATTTGCTACGCTATTCAGTATACGAACAATTAGGCGTTGGAGAGCTTAAACCCACTCATTATACTCTTCAAATGGCCGACCGATCCATCACCCACCCTAGGCATGAGTTAGAGGATGTGTTAATTAAAGTAGGGGACTTCATTTTCCCCTTTGATTTCATTGTTATGGATACACAGCTTGTAGCTAACCCCTGAAGTCAAATTCCGGTGATACTTGGTCGACCATTTCTTGCGACTTCTAATGCGGTGATCAATTGTCGAAACAGTTCAATGAACCTATCTTTTGGAAATATGACAATTGAACTCAATATTTTTAAGTTAGGGAATCAGCCCTCCGAGCCTAATGCTAGTATACTTGATGTTTGCTCGATCCATGAGATCACGCAGGAAGACTGTGAGCTCGAAAAATTTCTGTTCGATCACAGCAGTTTTGACGCCTCTAGTGCGTTCCTTCTAGAATCTGACATAGCTTTCACACTAGAAAACGATTATGAGTGTTTCACTTTTTTGGACGATTTTGAAGACTCACCACCCGAGTTTGAGTCCTTTGATTTTTCAGATGAGTTGGTTGAACCATCCGACTTGGTTGCTTAGACTCGATTTGAACCGTTGTTGGAATCCTTCGAGTTCGAGACAGTTTCACCAATGCTACCTTCAATTATTTCACCTCTGAAACTTAAACTCAAGCTTTTTCCGTCTCACCTTAAATATGCTTACCTAGGTGAGAATGAGACCCTTCCCGTTATCATATCGGCCTCTCTAGCTCTCGAGCAAGAGAAAGCCCTTTTAATGGTCTTATAAAATAACCGGCAAGCTTTTGGCTGGACTATGGCGGACATCAAGGGGATTAGTCCCCTCATAGTTGAACATCATATACATATGATAGAAGATGCCAAGCCAGTAAGGGATCCACAAAGACGCCTCAACCCCATAATGAAGGAGGCTCTCAAGAAGGAGATTGTAAAATGTCTTGATAGTGGTATCATTTACCCTATCTCGGATAACCAATGGGTTAGCCCCATTCATGTTGTCCCAAAGAAATCAGGTATAACGGTCATAACCAATGAGGTGAATGAGTTTATACTTACTCGCACCCAAACTGGGTGGCGAGTTTGCATCGACTATAGAAAACTCAACGCCGCGACACGGAAAGACTACTTCCGTTACCTTTTATTGACCAAATGCTAGAACGATTGGCTGGGCACGAATTTTACTGCTTTTTGGATGGCTATTCCGGCTATAATTAAGTCCCCATCGCCGAAAAGGATCAAGACAAGACCACATTTACTTGTCCTTTCCGTACATTTGCTTACCGTCGCATGCCCTTTGGGTAATGCAATGCACCCGCTACTTTCCAGCGGTGTATGATAGGGATCTTTTCTGACATGGTGGAGAAATTTTTGGAGATCTTTATGGATAATTTCTCCATTTTCGGTGACTCATTCGATGAGTGTTTGCTACACTTAGACGCAATTCTTACCCGCTGTAGGGATAAGAACCTCACTTTAAATTGGGAGAAATGCCACTTTATGGTACGAGAGGGTATTGTCTTAGGACATGTCATCTCGCAAAACGGCATTGAGGTTGATAAAGCCAAGATTGAAGTCATTTCCAATCTTCCTTCTCCTAAATGCGTTAAAGACATCCGAGCCTTCCTTGGCCATGCCGGTTTTTATAGACGGTTCATCAAGGATTTTAGCAAGACAGCTAGACCCTTGACTCTTTTATTGGCCAAGGACACAACTTTTGATTTTGACTCAACTTGCATGGAAGCGTTCGAGTCATTGAAACACTCACTCCATTCTGCGCCCATTCTTTCATCTCCCGACAGGACGCATCCATTTGAAATTATGTGCGATGCATCTGATTTCGCCATTAGTGATGTCATTGGACAACACATTAATAAGATGCCGCACGTAATTTATTACGCTAGCCGAACATTAAATGAGGCCCAATTGAATTACACAACAACATAAAAAGAATTTTTAGCCGTTGTGTTTGCACTTGAAAAATTCCGGCCCTATTTAATCGGCTCTCCAGTGATTGTTTACACGGACCATTCAGCTCTTCGCCACCTTTTTGCGAAGAAGGATGCTAAATCGTGGCTAATACGTTGGATTCTCTTGCTACAAGAGTTTGACCTTGTCATAAGGGACAAAAGAGGATGTGAAAATGTAGTTGCCGACCACCTTTCACGACTTCCTTCTTCGCCTACACTCGAAATTCCTATTAAAGATGTTTTTCCCGATGAGTAACTCTTAACCGTGTCCTGCGAACCATGGTTCGCTGATATAGTAAACTATTTGGCCAACGGACTGATACCTAAAGATTGGTCGAAACAGGACAAACTCCGATTCCTGTCCCAAGTAAAACATTTTTACTGGCATGAACCGTATCTCTTTAAATACTGTTCCGACCAAATCATTTGTCGGTGTGTCCCCGAAAACGAGCTTAAGAGTGTGTTGTCTTTTTGCCACGATCAAGCGTGTGGCGGGCATTTTGGCCCCAAGAAGATAGCAGAAAAAATCTTGCAGTATGGCTTCTACTGGCCACGACTTTTTAAAGATGCATACGAATACTGCAAGACATACTCCCGATGCCAACACTTGGGCCGGATATCGCGGAGAAATGAAATGCCACTCCAACCAATTTTGGTTGTTGATATTTTTGATGTTTGGGGAATAGACTTCATGGGACCATTTCCCAATTCCTTTGGGAATATGTATATTCTACTGGTTGTTGACTATGTGTCAAAAAGGGTCGAGGCTGTGCCCAGCCGAATGAATGACAACAAGGTAACGAATGACAACAAGGTTGTCGTCCGATTTATTAAAGAAAACATCTTTTCTCGGTTTGGGTATCCTCGAGCGATTATAAGTGATAATGGATCTCACTTCTGTAATAGGACTTTTGAGTCCTTAATGCGCAAATACTCCATTACTCAAAAATTGTCAACACCATATCATCCCCAAACTTGTGGGCAAGCCGAGGTTTCGAATCGGCAGATTAAACAAATTTTGGAGAAAACGGCTTCTAAAAACCGTAAAGATTGGTCACACAAACTGGTTGATGCACTATGGGCATTCCGTACTGCATACAAGACCGATCTTGGTATGTCTCCATACCGGCTTGTTTATGGGAAGGCTTGCCACCTTCCTGTTGAAACTGAGCACAAGGCATTTTGGGCGATTAATGAATTGAACTTATCCATGGGAGATACGGGCAGCAATAGAAGGCTGCAATTAAATGAACTAGATGAGTTGCGGGATGAGACCTACGAAAATACGGTAATTGTTAAAAACCGAACGAAGGTGTTTCATGACAAACACCTTATGCGTAAAACTTTCAAACCTGGCCAATAGGTTTTGCTTTATGACACTCGGTTACACTTCCACCCCAGCAAGCTCAAATCTAGATGGAAAGGGCCGTTTTTGGTACGCACCGTATATCCGAACGGTGCGGTAGACCTAGAGAACCTGGAGGACGGTACAATGTTTAAAGTAAACGGACATCGGCTCAAACCGTTCCTCACTGCGGACCCGTCGGAGGACCTCCTGTTTTTGTAGGAGCCGATTTACACTAACTGATCTTCCTCCATTTACTCCTAAATTTTCGATCATCTAGCCAAAACTCTGTTTCAAACAAGTTTAGGGGTATGTATCATTTGTAATTTTATAAATACAAAATAACATAAAAATTTCAAAATGAAAATAAAAAAAGTTTTTTTTGGGTATTTTTGTAAAATTTCAGATTTTAAAATAAAATAAAATTTTTATTTGCAAATAATTTCCTCTTTTCAGAGGGGTTTATTTGCAAATAGCCAACATTTCCCCCTATATATACAGACCCCGAGCCTCTCTGCGCTCACAAACCCTAATTTTCATCTTCTAAAAACCCTAGCGCCGCCTCAATCAATTTGTGCAGCAAGATCTCTTCGCCGCGCCGCTCATCCGTCGCAGGAATCAGCAATCCACCGCCCTTCCCCCGCAACCCTGCCGCTTCACCACCTGAATTTTTCACGGGAGGTTCAATCTTTGTAACCCATCTCTGTTTTTAAATTTTTAGATCTGTAGCTACCTTATGGCACCCAGTATGCAACTTGAACGTGACTTTTCACAAATTTTTTTACACGATGTGTATGGGAGTTATTTTGCGAACGAGATAGCATGTAGGGGTTGGAACTTTTTGATATATAATCACCCTAACGCCTATGCCCTTCCGGAATTAGTCACTCGTTTTTACGAGTGTATGGAAGATGGGTGTCTCACCCAATTCGGCTTTATAAAATTGCAGTAGGGTGATAGGGAAATTATCATCGATAGGGACATCATACATGAAGTCACATTAATCTCTCGGATACCAGCTCATGATCAACCATTACAATTTGAGGATTACATGCCCTTGATGGGAAATGATTGCTCAAGGGAACCGCGGAAGGGGATCCAAGCGTGAACCCTTTTCGCCAATGTCTTAACTGTGTGCCGGTGGGCACAAAACAATATTTTTGGTAGTTCCCACAACACCACATTTTTTACACCCTCACTACATATCGTGCATACCCTCATGACAAGAAACTCTCATTTCAACATGTGCACGGTTTTACTGAACTCTATTGGTGCGGGCAAACGAGCCGCAGACTACCCTTGCCCAATGCTTGTGACACAACTATGTCGATATTTCCTCCCCGTGGAGGAGTTCGAATTTTACATGCTTAGAGGCATACCTGTCGGGCCTCTTATTGAGGGCGTTTCTACGTCCTATTCACGATTGACGGATGTGTGGTCGAGAACTGAACTGGTGGAGCACGTGCCCGGCTGAACACCTAGCTCCAGCTCGACTGCGAGCGAAGGAGAACTAACCCCTTTAGAACATGCAAATTTGATGCGAAGAGCTGTTAGGGGGATAGATGAGTTGAGGGTAATATCAAGGGAGCATGATCGACGGTTGATTAAGGTAGAGCAGGGGATTCGAACCCTGCTAGGTAGGGAGGAGCATTCCCGTTCAAGCTCGAGGGCACGGCATGGGGCTGAGCAGTGAGGGCACTGCTTTAGGTAAGTTTGGGGGAGTTGGTGGTTGTAAATAGTTATCTTTTGCATTGCATACTTTTTAAATTTTTGTATATATTTTTCTTTTTCTTTTGCATGTTTAAATTCTGCATTGCATCTATATAAAAAATCATAAAAATTGAATAAAAAATGAAAAAAAATAGAAAAATATAAAAATCAAATAAAAACTGAAAAATTTGAAAAATTATAAAAATTAAAACATTCAATTTTGGTCATAATTGACTTGAGTTTGACAAGAAGGTTAACCAGCTAGGAACAACTAGATCCTAGACTTAGTAAATTAAAAACCCTAAAAATAACCTTTCTTAATGGTAGAAAGTATATGTTTTTGTAGTTTACTTAGAAATAGGCAAATTTTGAGTTCACTTCTTGGGCTAAGTCAAAACAAGGGAAGAGTATTGATATTTTTATTAAAGTGTAAATCTGAAATATAATTCTTAAGCTTAAGTTTAAATTCTGAAAATATATACCCTACAATTTGCACAAACACGAATCTTGAAACTTGGAATAGTAGAAAAGACCTTGAAATGCTCTTATCTAAAGTCCTTAGTATAAAGGGAAATAAAATAAAAATACAAGTGTGAATAAAAAGAAAAAAAAAATGAACACTGGTTTTTGTAATTACTTAAGGCTGCATAAATAGAAAAAAATATTTAGCGAGGGGGCTTTATCGCCTATGCCTTAGACCAATCGGTTTGAGAGTCACTGCTAAAGCCTTAGGTATTACAAGACAAGAAATTACGCCTTAATGTGCAAACACATTTTGTAATCGGTTGTTGGTACCTCAAGAAGTATTAACGGTCGCATGATGAATGTGTGAACAATTTCATCTAAAAAATGCACTAACTAAAAGTACTTTGGACGATGGACAAAAGTATGATAGCTTGAATTAAATTTCCAAGTGTAGGGGTGACACATACACACACGTAGGGATATATGATTAGGATTTGGATGAGAGATAGGAATGAAAAATATGACTTATATCTTTAGTAGAGATGATAAAAATTCCTAAGTTGAGATGGAACCTTAGAAGGAAAATTCAAAAGATACTAAAAGCTAAGTGAATTTGCAGAACATATACAATCTTAAGTTAAATGATAAGGAAGCGTGAAAAATACGGGTTGATAATTTCTGAGTTGAAGATAATAGAGTTTCTTGTTAGAAAACCTAATTGGAGAATAAAAGTCAATAGGCCGAATAGGTAGGATTTTGTGGGTAGTATCCGCTGAAAACCCTCAGGAGACAACACTCCTCCTATTAGGGACACCTAGAGGTTTAACGGCTTGTTGCACGAGCTCAGTGCAATCGTGTTTCCCAGCGAAAGTGAGGTTAGATCTTTTTCGAGAATAAAACTAGTTTTGCTTGAGGACGAGCAAAAGATAAGTTTGGGGGTATTTGTTCATATCATAATTTTGCATTATTATATTCCCCATTCTTATTCATTTTACAAATAAACAGGTGCTTTTGATCCATGTCTGCTACATAGTTGCAGGTTATAAGTTCTTGGAACAAAACAGTGAAAATGATGAAAAGACGATGCAAAAGTGAGACTACGACCAACAAATGGAAGAATCTTGATCATACCTACAGTTTGAGAGACAAATGAAGATCAATGAACAAGTTCACAAAGCACAAAGGCAGCGCAAGGTTCAAGACTTCGACACGAAGCAAAGGGTAAAAGTCCACGACATTATGCACTGTGGGATTCTGGAAGAAACTAGAAGAAAATCTGAGAAACCAAGTGAAGAAAAAAGAAGCCAAATGCAACCAGAAGCAGACCAGAAATAGACAGCCTAAGACCCCACCATATGGCCGCGGATCCGCGGCCAAACAGGGCATATGGCAGCAGATCCGCGGCCGTGCTAGGCATGTGTCGATGCAAACTTTGAC
Organism: Agapanthus africanus; assembly: GCA_030015575.1. Classification (NCBI taxonomy): domain Eukaryota; kingdom Viridiplantae; phylum Streptophyta; class Magnoliopsida; order Asparagales; family Amaryllidaceae; genus Agapanthus; species Agapanthus africanus. Next base: position 632,139,384 of record CM057342.1, read on the forward strand.
GGTGTGGTGGTGCGTTGACTAGGCTTCTTAGGGTAAATTTGTAAATGCAGATAGGGATCGGATGTAACCCTAGGGTTTCTATAATCTATAAATAGAAACCCTAATGCTCTTTTTGGAGCATGCCACTTTTTATTCATCTATTTCAGAATTTTAATTCGCTGTAAATGTTTGAAGAAAGCATCAAATAAAGTAAGTTTTTTTTATTTCTATGCCCTAGTTAATTTCTTTTCTGCCGTAGTTTAGCAATTTTATTATCTGCCCTAGTTAATTAGTTAGCACTTTTATTCATTTGTCGTAGCTTAGATAATTAGGTTATTGAATTAAAAACTCATAAAAAATGTATCTTTTTATCAATTCTCTAATGAGTGAGTAGTTCCTCACTTGTTAGGGTTAGGAATGGGAAAGGTTTCAGAGATGAAAAATCTCTCACCCCTTTCTTGCCCATCATACAATTTTTATAGGACTCCATGCATACATACACACACCGCTCACTACGGCACCCTATCCCATGAGGTAGCGGTGATACCGTAATTTAAAAGACCGGTTGTATATGTTTTCCATGGAGGTTAGGGTAAGAATTAAGAAAGGACGGACAAGGACCTAGAGGAAGAAATATAGTTTCTTCTCGATCGTGCTAATCCCCTTTATTAATTATTACCATAATACCTAAATAGATCTTAATTAGGGTATAGAAAGCGGCGAGGAAAATATTGAATTTCCAAACTTAACCTAAACCTAACCGTAGCAAGGTTTTAATCCTAATCTAAATCAATCTTAGTTTTTAATGATAATCCAATCCACCACAATTGGAATTAACTCGTTAGAACAAATAGAAAATACACAAAATCCCTGTGGACTGACCCGTACTCACCGACTAGCTACCAAGCGACGCCGTTCTTGATTGCGGTAAATTCTTTGATCACAAAATACATATAAGCATCAAACTTCAATCAACGATCCTGCTGGAGCGCGATCTTTCCTTCACCGAGCAGCCAGTAGTCATCCTGGACTGGCAGGTGAAGAAATTATGGTCGAAAGCCTAATCGTCTGTGAAGGTTCTATGGTGTGGCCCGAATAGCGAAGATGTCACATGGGAAGCTGAGAGCGAGATGCGGAAGAAATTTCCCTATCTCTTCGAAGGTACGCATGAAAGTATGCCTTAGCACCACTACTAAGTTTTAAGAAGCATGAAGTATACAATTTTAAAAAATCTAGTGTGCTAATTCATGCTACTGTAGAATCGAACTAGAGAATTAAGGTTTCTATGCATGTAAACAAACTTTACACTAAGTGAATAAAGAATACAACTTTTGGAGACCGGTCCTTCACTTCTAAAGCTCCAAGTAATAGTCCCTTAGCTCCAAGTAGTGCTCCCTAGAACTCTTCTTAGGCTCCACTTGGTGAAAGGAACGAGCTTTCTTAAAGATCTTCGAGGCCGAAGATGATCCATCTTGAGGAATCTCTAACTTAAGCTACCTCTTCACTAACTAAGGATTAGTGAAGTAAACAACCTACACTAATGGGCTAGAAAAGAATAGGTTGATAAAGTATGAATTTTGCTCACTTTAGAATTTTATTTCTATTTTTCTTTTTCACTCCAAGAAAATCAAGAGAGGAAGAAGATGAACTAGTGAAGACTAGTGTGAAGAAAATATCACAAGTGATATTTGTAGAGACTTAACGATGGATAAAGATAAATGGTTAGGTTATAAAATATCTAGAGTAAAACAAAATTAGTGGAATCAATCAAGGCTTCTACATGCTTCCACAAGCATCTAAGCCATGATAATTTCCATCTCATTTTGATTTTACTCTAAATGAATCATTACCCTAATTATCATTATCCTTGGTGTGAGTCCCACACACCCATGTTCAATGTATCATCCACCATGACACAATGGTATATATAATACATATATATGAAAATATATATATATCACATAATCATATATATATATATATATATATATCAACATATATATATATACATCAAGAGAAGAAATTCTTTAGTGAGCTAATATTAGTTAATATATATTAATATATCAAATATATATATAATTATATATCAAATTATTAAATCAACACTTGATTAAATAATCCGGCTATATCATATATAACCGATTAATATCATTTATATGTATATCAATTTATCGAATCAATACTTGATTCAATAACCCGGTTATATCACAAATAACCGTCCGATATTATATATCGCGAGATTAGAATACGGTATCACATACACGTATTTAATCAAGGTCCCGCACATATCACATATGTGCCCTACTTCGTTTCGCTTGAGCCAGGAAACCTCTGTATGGGGCTCTAAAGACTCGTCAATACGCCAGTAGTAGATAATGATCACATCAGTTAACCGCAAGCTGTCAGCGGTACTAGCTGGACATAACGGCTACCCAGGTATTGAGCGAATAGAAGATCAACAAGCAAACTTGTCCAAACTCCCATGAAGCCTATAAGTAACACTATTGTACAGTCCGGTCTCTTCGTCTGATATGTCGCACATCAAGTCTAAGGGTGGTAAACGTCAGACCCCAGTAACTTGATAAGTCATGCCAATGTGTGGCTCATAACGGTTTGAGACACTACTGATAACACTTACCAGTAAATCTCATCACTAGCCCTGGCCAGGGGCTTCCTGTTATAGCCAATCGGGCATAGCGCAACATCAACTCCCAATACCGGGAGAGACAAAACCCATCCTATCGCTCATTGCCTCCATATGACTTGGGATTGTACCCAAAATCCAGCTGTTTGCACGAAACCTTTAAGCCATGGTAGGGAAGAAAGCAAAGCACAGTGGGAACCACACAAGACTCAATGATGATCTCGTGTCTACACACTAACCCATACCAGTGTCACCAGAGAACTGCTATCTGACGATAGGTATAGTACCATATAGGTGTTCTCGGTGAGTCCTGTTCGGTGTACCCATTCTCTAATGATCACCTGTGTACAATCTTTGATGTCAAACTCCAATGGATGTAGCATCAACCATCGCCCCCATACAGGGTTAAGAAACATACACACTAGTCTATTCTGGAATATCGATGCCCTGTCTCGATACTCTCGCGACTAGGAACGGTTAAAGGATGTGCTTGCGGACTGCACAAGCCCCACTAGTATGATCTGCATCATAGTCCTGGTAGTCAAGCTAACATCCTAAGGGCTTTATCAACATGTATCAGAGAGACATAATAATATAAGTGTACATGTTAAGATAAAGGGAAACCAGATAGCATACTATCTTGTCGAGCAAGAAAGTCCTCTCTCTCTCTATATATATGTCCAAGCATCCACTATAATATACAATCATGTACAATAATGGCCTCTACGGCATACATATGACTAACAATCTCCTACTTTCACTAAAGCCAGTTGTTGCAGTATCGCATACCCAACATCCCAAAAAGTCTCTCCAATTGCGTTTTGGGAAGGGCCTTCGTGAGTGGATCCGCCGTGTTGTTCTTCGTGTCAACTCTCCTGACCTTGATCTCCCGACGATCTACTATCTCCCGAATCAGGTGATACCTCCTAAGAATATGTCTGGATCGCTGATGGGATCGGGGTTCCTTGGACAAAGTTACAGCTCTATTGTTATCACAATACAAGGGTATTGGATGCTCAATGGATGGAACCACACCAAGTTCAGCTATGAACTTCTTCATCCATACAGCCTCTTTGGCGGCATTATTGGCAGCGATGTATTCAGCCTCCATTGTCGAGTCTGCCACGGTATCTTTCTTGGAACGCTGCCAACATACCGCCCCTCCATTGAGGTTAAGGACAAAACCCGAGACCAACTTACTGTCGTCCTTATCACTATGGAAGCTCGAATCAGTTATGGACTCCACCTGGAGTTCACCGTTACTATACACTAAGAAAATTTCTTTAGTCCTTCTCAAGTACTTAAGAATGTTCTTCACAGATGTCTAGTGATTCTCCCCAGGATCTGATTGATACCTTCTTACCATACTAAGTGCGTAAGCTACGTCCGGTCTGGTAAATAACATCGCATACATGATAGACCCGACTGCCGAATCATAGGGTATCCCTTGCATGCGAGCCCTCTCCAAATCAGTCTTGGGTGACATCTCTTTGGAGAGAGTGATTCCTGAGCAAGTGGGTAAATTACCACGCTTAGAATCTTCCATACTAAACCTCTTTAGTATGGTGTCTATGTACCTGGATTGGGGCAATCCCAACACCCGCTTAGATCTAATTCTATAGATCTTAATCCACAGGATGTAGGAGGCATATCCTAGATCTTTCATTCAGAACTTTTGTGATAAGAAGAGCTTGACCGAGTGTAGCATAGGAACATCATTTCCTATCAAGAGTATGTCATCCTTGTATAATACGAGGAAGGCAAGCTTACTCTCTACATCCTTTTTTTATACACAAGATTCATCTACGTTTTTGATGAAGTCAAACTCTTTGACTGCCACATCAAAACAGATGTTCCAGCTCCACGATGCGTTCTTTAATCCGTAGATTGATTTAAGCAGCTTGCTCACCTTTCCGCTGCTCACACTATCTACGAAACCCGCTTCCTGTGTCATATACACGCTCTCTTCTAAATCACCATTTAGAAAATCAGTCTTGACGTACATCTGCCAGATTTCGTAGTCATGGTATGCAGCAATGGCAAATAGGATTCTGATATACTTAAGCATAGCCACTGGAGAAAATATTTTATCATAATCGACACCAGGTCATTGACGAAAACCTTTTACTTCAAGTCTTGCTTTGAAAGTCTCAACTTTTCCATCCACACTAAGTTTCTTCTTAAAGATCCACTTGCTCCCAATGGGTTTTACCCCTTCAGGTGCAACTTCCAAAATCCATACTTTGTTGGTGTATATGGATTCCATCTCAGATCGCATAGCATCCAGCCATTTCACAGAGTCCCCATTCATGATGGCCTGTTCGAAACTAGTTGGTTCATCATCTTCCATGATGCAATCCTCAGTCCCACCATCTATGAGAAAACCGTAGTATCTCTCAGGTGGATGAGGAACCTTACTAGATCTGTTGAGAAGCTAAGGTTTGTTGTGTACTATTGGATCCTCCGGTTCCACCAAATCATCAGTTGTAGTTTGCGAGGCTGGAATTTCTTCCAGTTCTAACTTATTGCCACTAATTTCATTCACAAGAAATTCCTTTTCTAAAAAGGTGGCATGCTGAGAAACAAACACCTTTTGTTCCTCACTATGGTAGAATAGATATCCATGTGAATTCTTTGGATATCCTACAGACTTGCAAAGAACTGACATTACCTCGAGCTTGTCCGGATTTTGCTTTTTGACATAGGCCGGACAACCCCATATCTTAACTCGTTTAAGATATGGTCTCTTTCCACTCCATATCTCATATGGTGTTTTAGGCAACGATTTTGATGGAACTTGATTCAATAGGTATGCGGCTGTCTCAAGCGCATAACCCCGAAAAGAAATAGGTAACTCAGCAGTACTCATCATAAAGCGCACCATATCTAATAGGGTGCGATTCTTCCTCTCTGAAACTCTATTGTGCTGTGGTGTATACGGAGGAGTAAGGTGAGAGAGAATCACATTTTCTTTTAAGTAATCTCGGATTTTCGTGCTCAAGTATTCTCCTCCTCGATCAGATCAAAAAACTTTAATACTTTTACCCGTTTGGTTCTCTACTTCGCATTTATATTCCTTGAATTTCTCAAAAGCTTCAGACTTACGTTTCAACAGGAACACATGTCAGTATCTTGAGAGATTATCGGTGAATGTAATAAAGTACGAGGAACCATTCATGGCATGTGTAGACATAGGACCGTATATATCACTATGTATCAGTCCTAAGAGTTCTGTAGCTCTTTCTCCGTGTCGAATAAATGGAGTTTTGGTCATCTTACCTTGAGACACGACTCACAAGTTTCATAAGATGTAAATTCGAACGGATTCAAATATCCATCATTATGCAACTTAGCTAGCCTTGTCGCATTGATATGACCTAGTCTACAGTTCCACAAGAAGGATTCGTTCATTTCTGAACTTTTCCTCATGTGTGTGTTTATGTTAAGAACTGTGGTTTGATTCAGAACGTAAATATCATTATATAATGTACCAAATCCAATCAACTTTTGATTTAGGAAAATATTCATACATTATACTCTAATACAAAATTATATCCTTCTTTAGCTAATAAAGAGATTGATATACTATTGCATATCAGGTTCGGTATGTAATGACAGTCGTTTAGAATCATTGTATTACCACTTGGTAATACAAGGTGATATTCGCCAACTGCTTTAGCAGCAACAGTTGCTCCATTCCCTACTCTTATAGACATATCACCCATTTACAGTTCTTTACTTCTCTTTAACCATAGTAACAGATTACATATATGGGATCCTGATCCGGTATCTAATACCCAGGACATAGAGCACACTGAGAAACAATTCTCGGTAACGAACACACCCGAAGAAGATGCATCGGCATGCTTTTTCCTCGTGGGGGGGCGTGGGAATCCGGGTATTCCCTTAGTTCTTACTGAGACTTATGACAATCATAAGAAAAAAGGGAACTAACGTTCCCCAGCTCAGTATAATAAGCGGTTTCGGTCAATACATCCAGATTATTATCTTGATTAAGGCATGTCATGGTCACTACCTGGAGAGAGAAAGAGAAGAAAACACTTTAGCGTGCGCTCTTGCAAGATCAGATTGGTTATTATCTTATCTAATCAGGATGGCTCCCACTGTTTTTATCAAATCTTCCTTCAAACCCAAAAAGGTAAGATTATCCGAGATTAATTACACTTTACAAGTTCGCTAATCGGTCAGCCAGGCAGGTATTGGTACTCCGAGGGAGTCTCCCCATACTTTCGCATAGAACTAATTAAATAACCTCGTTTCCGCAAGGGCATAACGCCGTTAACACCTTTCTTAGACACCTACTCGATCGGCTAATTGTAAAGTGGAAAACTCTCTCAGGAGTAACATTTACTCTGAGTGGGTATAGAGATCCAACTATCTCATAGAAGGTTTGCAATCTCATTACAAATTTTCAAAACGTGAAATTCCCAATATCTGTTTTTGACCCAAGCATTTTATGACCTTAACAAGGTCAACAAACAATAAACCGCAAGTCAAGATCAACCCGTTCATTTCCTGATTGAATTAAACCCACCCGTATGACCCTTGACAAGGTCAACAAGGCAGTACGACTACCCTAATTCAATCACATCATATGATTACAGATAAGCACTAATCAGCTACTGCACACTACGTCTTAACATGGTCAACAAACGCAGGACGAATACTAAATAGTTCTTATCTGAAATTGACGGAGGGCTACGACAGGTTTTTAAGTAAACCCTTTGCTTAATGAACTTGATATCGTTGTAGAATCGAGTGATTTGAAAAGGGGTGGTTTAAGCTCCGCTTTTAAAATCGAGTGTTTTTCAAAATAAACCGAGTGGGTTGTAGAATTTGCTAAAGAGGTCACTCCCGGTGAAGGGATCTAGGCTCTTTCCTCATTGAAAGAGGTGCTGGATATTCTACAAGGAATACCATTATGCAATGCAAGAAGTAGAGCTACCATTTTGAAAATTTTGATTCTAAAACATCTATAGGTTTCTTTCTTTTTTTAATTAATCTCATTAATGACGTCCCATCATTTATGTTTCCTAAACATCATAGAAGAAATGAAAATAGAACGTAAGCTTATGCCATCCGCATTCGCCACAGGGCTCCGTCATTCACCGTTAGGTTACTTAACTACCGGCAGAGCGGGGGTTGGAATAGCGCGGGTGAAAACATAACCAATGTTTATTGTATATCATATATATAATATAAACCATTCTTCTCACGCAGTTATATGATCTCATCACTAAACATTTCAGCAGAAGTCAACATAAGAAATATTGGATATATTAGGAGGTCCGTGTTTTAAATTAAGCCAATAAAATACACAGATTCCACGGTCGTGATGAATAGCCAAACCCACATCCCTAGACCCCTACGAGAGCGGAAAGCAACCGTGCCAATTATAGAGTTAGGCGGCCCGGTCTTGACTCCTCGAGATGGTCTACTACTGGACTCTAGAACATGGTTACTTGTGCTCCCCGCCTTGGGTCTATCCTAATGCGGAAAAGTAAATAGTATACATCAATTGTCACATCATCCTCAACCTGGAAGTGTCCCAATAAAAGAATATTACATACAATTTTTACATTAATGAAAATAAAAAACTCTCATCTCACGCAAAAACCCCGGCTATTCAAACACGACGATCTAATATAACATATTACAGCAACACATAAACATCACATGTCATCAACGTAAGTAAATATGCGTATCACGATTGTCGTTGACGTATAGTAACGAAATCGGAGATACACTACATATTACACTTACGGTAGCAGAAAAGAAAATGAAAACTACAATGTTCATAATCCGCAACATCTTTAGACTTCATAAACCCGAAATATCTCATACTTCGTATTTCATGCCTAACACTATAAACCTCGCATGTTTAGTCTCGAATTGAAAACACTTTTCAATAACCAGTCGGGTATTTCAACAAGATTCCCAACAAAAATTGAATGCTCGTCAGAAACATTAGTAGATGGTCGCGGCCTTGATGCCGTCGACGTAGTGCACTTAGGTGGACCAACGCGGCCGTGATCACCCGAGTTGATGCTTTTGGAAACGGGGTTCTCCTATAGTCACATGGCCGGGGCTATGGGGCATCGCTATCTAGTAGAGTTACCCGGCGAGTATTCGCATACTATACGACGGAGTTTTGATCCAAATCGAAACTCCATGGCAATCTATCAAAAAATACTAAATTGCTATATTTAAAAAACACTAATTAGTTTTCACAAAACTAATTATTGTGGATTCCAAATATTGTATCACATATCAATAAATTCTAGATGATGTTAAACATTTTGATCGAATTATCAAAGACGCACAAATCCCAGAGACCTCAACAACTTGAGCCTCACTAAAAATACCCAGAAATTGCCAAATATCCCTATGGAGAAGCATATGAAACCCAAGTCCACAACTCATCAATGTCGCCGCGCAACCGCGGCTAAAACCTAAGTTAGGCCTCGGTTCCGCGGCCAAATAATTGAGTTGGGCCCTTGAAATTCTTGGGGCTCCATTATATACCCTGCACAATATTCTGCATATTTTTAATCTTGAAAATTCCAACTTTTGAAATTTTTTACAGAAACTAGGAATTTGTGCGGTTTCGAAGTTCAATCGAACACTTTAACATCGTTTAGATATTGCCTAATGATCTAGCTTGGCTCTGATACCATGAAAGTATGCCTTAACACCACTACTAGGTTTTAAGAAGTATCAAGTATACAATTTTAATAATCTAGTGTGCTAATGCATGCTATCGTAGAATCGAACTAGAGAATTAGGATTTCTATGCATGTAAACAAACCTTACACTAAATGAAGAGAATACAACCTTTGTAGACCGGTCCTTCACTTCTAAAGCTCCAAGTAGTAGTCCCTTAGCTCCAAGTAGTGCTCTCTAGAACTCTTCTTAGGCTCCACTTGGTGAAAAGAACAAACTTGCTTAATGATCTTCGAGGCCGAAGATGATACACCGTGAGGAATCTCTAACTCAAGCTACCTCTTCACTAACTAAGGAATTAGTGAAGCAAACAACCTACACTAATGGGCTAGATGAGAGCAGCTTGATGAAGTAGGAATTTTGCTCACATTAGAATTTTATTTCCCTTTTTCTTTTTCACTGCAAGAAAATCAAGAGAGGAAGAAGATGAACTAGTGAAGAAATAGTGTGAAAAAAATATCACAAGTGATATTTGTAGAGACTTAACTATGGCTGAATATAAATGGTTAGGTTATAAAATATCTAGAGTAAAACAAAATTAGTTGAATTAGTCAAGGCTTCTACATGCTTCCGCAAGCATCTAAGCCATGCTAATTTCCACCTCATTTTGATTTTACTCTAAATGAATAATTACCCTAATTATCTTTATCTTTGGTGTGAGTCTCATACACCTATGTTCAATGTGTAGGGTTCCCTAGGTCGGCTGCCAGGTTTCAGGAGGCATCGTCCATGCCAAATTCAAAAGTTTGCCGTTCTAGCTAACCCTAACTAAGAATCGTTAACTAGAAAACTGACGGAATGAAAATGCAAACTACTTTGCAAGTAAAGTGAATAAGGAATACAATCTTTGTAGACCGGTCCTTCACTTCATTAGCTCCGTGTAGTCGTCCCTTCACTGCGATCATGAACTCTCGGACTCTAGAGAGGTTTCACAAGATGTACGGATCAAGCTTGATAAAAGAATTCGAGGCCGAAAATAATCTACGTCGAGGAAACACTAACCCAAGCCATCTCTTCACTAATTATGGAATTAGTGAAGAAAACACCCTATACTAAATGGAAAGTAGTAGAGGATTATGAAGTAGGATGTGGGCTCACTTTAGATTTGATTTTCTCACTCATTTTCTCACATCTCCATTGAAGCTAGAAAGCTTTTAGGAAGAAGAAGAAGATAACTCTCATGCTAATTATCAAGTGAATGAAAGAAAAATCATGAGGTTAGAAATATAAACCATGGTGAGTGTATGACATCCCTTAACCCTTGTAGAGAGTTAACCATGGCTAGGATAAAGGGTTGGATTTATAAATATCTTTAGTAAAACAAAATGAGTAGACTAAGTCAATGCACAATACAAGCTTCTACAAGCTTTGTGTCACAACAAATTGCAACCATTTTGTAATTACCAAAATTAAATAAAAACCCTAGTATTATCCCTAGCATGGTGTAAGTCATACACACACCCAAGTTGCATGTATCATCAAGCATGACACGTAATATGTACACTTATATATATCTCATACATACAATGTGCACACCAAGTGAGAAAAGAAATCTTAAGTGAGCTAATACTAGTTAATATAAATTAATATATCAAATATATAATTATACATTAGATTATCAAATCAACACTTGATTTAATAATCCGGCTATATCATATATAAGCGACTAATGTCATGTGTAACAACTTATCGAATCAACACTTGATCCGATAACCCGGCTATATCGCATATAACTAACCAATGTCACAAATCGTGAGAATACAATACGGTATCTCATATCGTATTAATCTCGGTCCCGCATATATCACATATGTGCTCCTACTCCATTTCGCTTGAGCCAGGTAACCTCTGTGTAGGACTCTAAAGACTCGTCAATACGCTGGCAGTAGGTGATGATCATATCAAACACCCACAAGCCCCAAGCGTTCTGCTAAACATAACGGCCATCCGGGTATTGAGCGATCAGAAGATCAACAAGCAAGTCTGCTCGTACTCCTGCGAATCTAATCAGTAACACTACAGTACAGACCGGTCTCTTCGTCTGATATGTCGCATATCTCGTCTAGGGGTGGTATACGTCAGACCCCAGAAACTCGATAAGTCATGCCGATATGAGGCTCATAATGGGTCGAGAAACTACTGATAACACTTACCAGTATATCTCTGAAGTAGCCCAGGCCAGGGACTTCCTGTTATAGCCAATCGAGAACAGCGCAACATCAACCCTCAATACCGGGAGAGACGAAACCCCTCCTATAGCTCATTACCTCCATGTGATTCGGGACTGTACCCAAAAGCCACCATTTTGCACGTTCTCTTGAACGTGGTAAGGTAGAAATCAAAGCACAGTGGGAATCACACAAGACTCTATGACGATCTCAGGTCTATAGACTAACCTGTACCAGTGTCACCAGAGAACTGCTATCTGACAATAAGTATAATACCATCTGGAGTTCTCGGCGAGTCCGTCCAGTGTACCCGGTCTCCACTGAGCACCCGTATACTGTCTCTGATGTCAAACACCAATGGATATGGGATCATCCATCGCCCATCTACATGGGTCGAGAAGCTATACGCTAGTCTACTCTGGTATATCGATGCCCTATCTCGATACATTAACGACTAGGAACATTTGAAAGATGTACTTATCGACTACTCTGTCCCTACTAGTATGATCTGCATCATAATCCTGGTAGTCAAGTACTCATCCTAAGGGTTTTATCAACATGTAACATAGAGACAATCAGTATACATGTTAAGATAAAGAGCAACCAAATAGCATACTATCATGTCGAGCAAGAAAGTCCTCCCTATATATGTCCTAGAATCCACTAAAATATACATCGTATGTATAGTAATGCCCTTTAGGGCATACATATAACTAACAATCTCCCACTTGCACTAGGGCCATATGTTGTAGTATCCAATACCCAACAATCAGCAGTGGTTGAAGTATCTCATACTCAACCATCCCATAAAAGTCTCTCCTGGGAATAGGCCTTTGTGAGTGGATCCGCCCTGTTCTCTTCTGTGTCTACTCTCCTAACCTCGATCTCCCTTGAGATCATCCATCTCCATGATTAGGTGATACTGCCTAAGAATATGTCTGGATCACTGATGGGACGGGGGTTCCTAGGCCTAAGTCATAACTCCATTGTCTCACAATGGTAGGAACGAAGTTCATCTCAAGAATTAGTGTACATCCAGACTGCCGCTTTGGTAACATCCTTGGTAGCGATGTATCCAGCCTTTATCGTCTAGTATGCCACGGTATCTAGCTTGGAACTCTTCGAACATACCGTCCCTCCACTGAGGGTAAAGATAATGCCTGTGACCGACATTCAGTCGTCCTTACCACCCTGGATGCTTTCCAGTGATTCTCCCCAAGATCGATTGATACCATCTCACTACACCTAGTGATAATCCTGACATCCATTTAGATTTATCTCATAGATCTAAAACCCAGGATTTAGGAGGTATCACCTTGATCCTATATGGAGAATCCTTGTGATAAGAGAAGATTGACCGAGTGTAGCATAGGAAACTCCATCCCTATCAAGAGTATGTCATCCACGTACAATACGAGGATCACCACCATACTCCCTACTACCTTTTTGTATATACAAGGTTCATCTACCATATTGATGATGTCAAACTCTTTGACTACCACATCAAAACAGATGTTCCAACTCCGCGATGCCTGCTTTAACTCATAAAGCAACTCGCACACGTTTCCGCTGCTCCTACTGTCTACGAAGCCCTCTAACTGTGTACTTATAGACACTCTCTTCTAAATTACTATTTAGAAAAGCAGTCATGACACCCAACTGCCAGATATCGTAGTCATGGTATGTAGCAATGGCATGTAGGATCCGGATAGACTTAAGCATAGGCACAAGAAAAGGTTTCATCATTATCCACACCTGGTCAGTGACGAAAATCGTTTACAACAAGCCTTAGCTCTGAAAGTCTCAACTTTTCCATTTACACCAAGTAATCTTCTCAAGATATACATTCTCCTGATGTGGATTTAACCCTTCAGATATAGCAATCAAAGTCCATACTTTGTTGGTGTATATGGATTCCATCTCAGATCGCTTAGCATCCATCCATTCTCACAGAGTCCCCACTCCTGATGGCCTTCTCTAAACTAGTTGGGTCATCATCTCATGATGCAATCCTCGCTCCCACTGTCATAAAGAAAACTGAAGTATCTCTTAAGTGGATGAGGAACCCTACCAGATCGGCGGAGAGGCTGAGGTTCGTCGGGAGCCATTGAATCATCCGGTTCTACCAAATCATCCGGTTCTACCAAATCATCAGCTGCAGTTTGTATAGCTGGAACTCCTTCAAGTTCTACCTCTTGACCACTAATTTCTTCACAAGAAATTCCCCTTCTAAAAGGTGGAATGCTGAGAAACAAAAAACCTTTTTCTCCTCAGTGTGGTAGAAGATATTCCCTTGCGAATGCTTGGGATATCCAATAAACTTCCACAGAACTGACCTTGCCTTGAGCTTATCCGAATTTTTCTCTTAGACATATGCCGGACAACCCCAAATCTTAACTTACTTAAGACATGGGCTCTTCTCATACCATATCTCATATGGAGTGGTAGGCACCTGATTTGGTTGGAACCTTATTCAATAGGTATGCAGCTTCTCAAGTGCATAACCCCCAAAAGGAAATAGGAAACTCATTAGTAATCATCATAGAGCACGCCATATCACATAGGGTGTGATTGCTCTGCCCTGATTCACCTACGTGCTGTGGTGTATACGGAGGAGTAATGCTGAGAGAGAATCTTATTCTCCCTTAGAATAGTCTTGAAATTTCGTGCTCAAGTATTCTCCTCCTCGATCACATCAAAGGACATAATGCTTATATCCGTTTTGGTTCTCTACTTCTAACGTATATTCTTTGAATTTCTCAAAAGCTTCAGACTTGTGTTTCAACAGGAACATATGTCCGAATCTTGATAGATCATCACTGAATGTAATAAAGTACAAAGAATCAATCCTGGCATGTGTAGACAGGGGACCTTTCATACATCATCATGTATCAATCCCAAGAGTTCACTAACTCTTTCTTTGTTTCCAGTAAACAGAGCTATGGTCAGGTTATCTTTGTGACATGACTGGCAAGTTTCACAAGATGTAAATTCAAACTGATTTAAATATGCATCTAAATGTAACTTGGCTAGTCGGGTCGCATTGATATGACCTTGTCTACAATACCTCAAGAAAGATTCGTTCATTTCTGAACTCTTCCTCTTGTGTGTGTTTTGTACATTAAGAACTCTGGTTTGATTTAGAACGTATATGCTTTTAGATAATATGCCTGAGCTGATTAACTCTTGATATAAGAAATGTTCAAAACATTATCCAACAATATAAAATTATATGCTTCTTTACTAAATAAGGAGACTGATAAGATGTTGTATATCAGGTTCGGTATCTAATAACATTCCTTCAGAATCAATGTATTTGGTAATACAGGGTGATAATTGCAAACTCCTTTGCTGTAACACTTGCACCGTTTCTAACTCTTAAAACTTATCACTCATTCTCAGTTCTCTATCTTTCTGTAGCCCAGGTAACAAATTACATATGTGGGATCCTGATCCGGTATCTCATACCCAGGACGTAAATGATACTGAGAAACAGTTCTCGGTAATGAAAACACCCGAAGAAGATGCATCATCATGTACTTTCTTCATTTGGGTGGCACGGGAATCCTGGTAATCCCCTATTTCCCGCTCGGTCTTATAACAATTATAAGTTGGAGCGGGACCAACGTTCCCCAGCTCAGTATAACAAGCGGGTTCGGTCAACACATCTGTATTATTATCTTGATTAAGGCGTGACATGGTCGCTACCTGGAGAGAGAGAGGAAAAAACACTCTGCGTGCGCTTTTGGAAGATTAGATTGGTTATTATTTTAGCTAATCAGGATGGCTTCCACTGTTTTAGTCAAATCTACCTTCAAACCCTAAAAGGTAAGACTAGCCGGGATTAATTACACCCTACATGTTCGTTAATCTTTTGGCCAGGCTAGTGTCGGTACTTTGAGGGGGGTTCCCCATGCTTTCGCACGGACCTAATTAAAATAAACCTCGTTTTCCCAAAGGCATAACCTCGTTAACACCTTTCTATATACCTGCTTGATCGGCTAATTGTGATGTATAAAACTCTCCCAGGAGTAACTCTTACTCGCAGTGGGTATCGGGATCCAACTATCTCACAGAATATATGTAATCTCATTGCAAATTTCAACACTTGAAATTCCCGATAATATTTTGCTCCTAGCGTCTTATGACCTTGACGCAGGCCAACAAACCATAGTCCGCTAGTCAAGTTCAACCCGTACATTTCCTGATTGAATTAAACCCACCCGCACGACCCTTGACGCAGGCTAACAAAGTCGCACGACTACCCTAATCCAATCGCATCGTATGCTGCAGATAAGCACTAGTTAGCTACCGCGCACTACGCCTTGATGCAGGCCAACAAATGTAGCACGAATACTAAGTAGTACTTATCTGAAATGACGGAGGGCTACGACGAGTTTTTAAGAAAACTCTTTGTGTAATGAACTTGATCTTGTCATAGAATCAAGTGATTTTAAATGGAGTGTTTTTTAGGCGTTTACTAGTTTTGCTAAAGAGGTCACTCCCGGTGAAGGGATCTCGACTCTTTCCTTATCGAATAAGGTGCAGGATATTTCACAAATACCACTATGCAAAGCAAAAACTATAAAAGCAATCAAAAGACAAAATGAGTAGACTAAGTCAATGCACAATACATGCTTCTACAAGCTTTGTGTCATGAAAAATTGCAACCATTTTTTAATTACCAAAATTAATTAAAAACCCTAGTATTACCCTAGCATGGTGTAAGTCATACACACACCCAAGTTGCATGTATCATCAAGTATGACACATAACATATACACTTATATATATCTCATACATACAATATGCACATCAAGTGAGAAAAGAAATCTTAAGTGAGCTAATACTAGTTAATGTAAATTAATATATCAAATATATAATTATACATTAGATTATCAAATCAACTCTTGATTTAATAATCCGGCTACATCACATATAACCGACCAATATCATGTGTAATAACTTATCGAATCAACACTTGATCCGATAACCCGGCCATATCGCATATAACCGACCTGTATCAAAAATCGCGAGAATACAATACGGTATCTCATATCGTATTAATCTCGGTCCCGCACATATCATATATATGCTCCTACTCCGTTTCTCTTGAGCCAGGAAACCTCTGTGTAGGACACTAAAGACTCGTAAATTTGCCGGCAGTAGGTGATGATCATATCAAACACCCACAAGACATAAGCGGTCTGCTAAACGTAACGACCACTTGGCAATTGAGTGATCAGAAGATCAACAAGCAAGCCTGCTCGTACTCTTGCGAATCCAATCAGTAACACTACAATACAGTCTGGTCTCTTCGTCTGATATGTCGTATATCTCGTCTAGGGGTGTTAAACGTCAGACCCCAGTAACTCGATAAGTCATGCCGATATGAGTCTCATAACGGGTCGAGAAACTACTGATAACACTTACCAGTATATCTCTAAAGCAGCCCTGGCCAGAGACTTCTTGTTATAGCCAATCGAGCACAGCGCAACATCAACCCTTAATACCGGGAGAAGCGAAACCCCTCCTATCGCTCATTGCCTCCATGTGATTCGGGACAGTACCCAAAAGTCACCGTTTTGCACATTCTCTTGAACGTGGTGTTAGTGTATATGCCCTAGAGGCCATTACTGTATCATACTAGTATGTATATTACTTGATGGAAGCTTGGGATATTCACAGTTGTACAGACAATCTTGCTCGATATAGTAGTATGCTACTTGGTTTGCCTCTGCTTTAATGTGTACATGTGTGTTTATTTATTATATCACCTATACGCATTAGTAGAGCCCTTAGGATCTTTGCTTGATTACCGGCGTTGTGATGGCGATCACACTCGTGGGGGCTGGGTAATCTACAAGCACATCCTTATACACGTCCCTAGTCGTGGGAGTACCGAGATAGGGCATCGATACTCCGGAGTAGACTAGCGTATGCGCTTCTCATCCCAGCATGGGAGACGGTCTGTCCCACAGCCGTCGGTACGTCGTACTTGAGATAGTATGCGGGTGCTCGTTGGGTTACGAGTACACTGGACAGGACTCGTCGGGGACTGATGGTTGGTATTATACCTATCGTCAGTTATCAGTTCCCAGGTGACATGAGTACAGCTTAGTCCGCTGACTTGACACTGTCACTTCGCCTCGAGTGTGTTCCCACTGTTCTTTGATTACTACCCTACCACGGCTCTACTGAGTCGTGCAAACAGGTAGTAGTTGGGAGCAGTCCCGAAGCACTTGGAGGCAGTGACGGTTAGACAGGATTCGTCTCTCCCGGTATTGGGGGTTGACATCGCGCTGTGTCTAGGAGAGCCATTACACAAGTAGTCCCTGGCCAGGGCAAGTGAGATATACTGGTAGGTTCCAGTGTTATCTCAGGGTGTTCTGGGCTTCACTCCGACACGACTTGTACCGCTAATAGGGGTCTGACACTTGCCGCCCCCCTAGGCCCGACATGCGATGTATCAGACGAACAGACCGGACTGTACGGAGATTGTCACATACAGACTCAGTAGGAGTTCGGATGGGTTTACCTCATCGGCCTTCTTATCGACATCTACCTGGGGACCGTTACGTACAGCTAGTGCCGCTTGCGGTCTGTGGTTAAACCCACTGCCAGCGTAGAGTCGAGTCTTTACAGTCCCACACAGAGAGTTTCCCTGCACTGAGCGAAACGTGTAGAGGCCGTATGGTTTTACGGCAGGGCTGCGATCACTTACGTACACTTGTGTGCGTATGATGTTCGGGCAGGCAGTACTAGTGGGCTTTGGTTTAAGCCAGATCCTAGTATTGCACGGATGGATCTGTTTTGTCTTCTGCGCATCCGCATTCTACGGAATACGGATGCAGGTGTGTATGCACAGTTTTCTGGAGTGATGAAGGAGGAGGTGCCTCATTAGGGTTTTGGCAGTTGGTTCGGCCAAAACCACTATGTGGCAGGCTCATTAGGGTTTTGACAGTTGATTCGGTCAAAACCATTTTGAGGCGGACTCATTAGGGTTTCGACAGTTCGTTTGGTCAAAACCATAAATGAGCCGGGGACATTATTTACTAATCCTTTCATTGATAATTTTGTTATGGCTAATTACATTGACCATTTGACCATCTTGACTATGTTGACCATTTGACCAAAGTTGACTTGGATCTTCTTAGAAGATCTAAAGTATTCTTTGGTTTTCTTTTTATTTAGTTATGATAATGGTCATGTCATTTGTAGCCATCACCTTTATCTTGATTGGATTTGTAATGATAATGTGTGTGCATTATTGCAACCATGGTTAGCTTTTCTCTTGGTTAAGCTTTTCATTTTTTGATTCTCATTCTCTCTCTTGAAATGAGAAGCTCCATGGTTGCTAGAAAATCTCCTCCTTCTTCCTCCTCTTGATTTCTCCTTTGATCTCATGTGTTGAGAGAAAAAGGATTCTACTTGACAAACACATCCATACATCCTCTCTACACAACCTAGGGCTTCTAGATTAGCAATCTCCTTGCCCTAGTTACCTCGGCTTGAGGTGGAGCTCGGTGTACATCTCTCGGGTGGATCGTCTTCGACTCAAGGAGGCCGCGGAGGTGACCGAAGTCCGGATCAACCATTGAGCAAGCAATGAGAAGAACAACAAGAAGAGAAGAATATCAAAGAAGAACAACAACTAGAAGTGAAGGAGTTCAAGTTGAGGTATAACCACTTTGCCGAGTAGTTAACTCTTCTTTGCAAGAATGCTAGTTTAGTTTAGCAAAGATCCGGCTTTTACGGTCCATGTTACAAAGTTTAGAAAAATTTTGATTTACCGTTTCCGCAACCCCGCAAGTACCGGGAGAGGTAACGTGGACCTAACAGTGGTATCAGAGCCTAACTAAACATAAACTAGCTTGGTAGTAAAGTGTATCGAAGTTCGAAACGGAAAAATCGAAAAAAAAACCAAGTTGTAAAAATCTGAGTTTCTGTTAAAACTTTTTCTGGTCAAAACAAAATTTGTTATATCCCAAAAATCATCTCAGGGTTTTTATAAGAAAACCACTAAAAACGATGCAGCGACTCAACCAAAGCGCCGCGCTTCCGCGGCAAGAGCAAGCTCTTGCCGCGGAACCGCGGCCAACTTGGTGAGTTACTGCATCGATTTTGGTGCAGTGTGTTTCTGACATGGTTTTAGGATTTTTCAGATATATTATATGTGCCCAGATTTTCCAGAATAGAAATTTGTTTTTGGGGGCCTATAATTCCGTATTTTTCCGAACTTCAATATACTTTGACTATAAAGGTTATATCTGTGATGTTCTTATGTATTGAACGTCGGCTAATCGCTATATGTCGATTAGTTGGGGTTATACATATCTGTGATCTGTGATTGTTCTTGATGGTTTGTGGATATGAACTCGTTGGATTGTCGCGGATGAATAGCCGGGGTGGATGTGAGATGAGAGTTTCTTTTTCTTTCTTTCATGTAACAAAATTGTAATTTGATGTAATATTATTTGTTTGGCCGCACAACCGGGTCGGGGTTGTAGCCGTCATTGTATAATTCTTTTTACTGTTTTTGCTCCTAGGATAGACCCATGGAGGGGGTGCACAAACTACCGGGTAGCTCGAAGTGCCGAGTGGCCTACTCATGGCATTGAGGGAGGTTGCTTCGCTTCGGGTACTTGGCGGGTAGTTTGCCGCACCCGTAGGGGTCTTGGGTGGGGTTTTGGCTATTCATCGCGACCGTGTAATCCGTTTTTCGTTACAGGCTCGAACGAATCGCGGGTTCCTAGTATATCCAAAGTGTTCATCTGTGATCTGTAATGTCTATCATTGCTTTCTATTTAGGCGTTGCTTATGTTTTACAGCCGCGCTAGCCCAGCCCCCGCTCTGTCGTTAGTTAAGTAACCTAACGGGTGATGACGGGACCCTGTGGCGAATGCGAATGGCATAAGCGTACGTCATATTTTGGTTGTTTTCTGCAATGGTAGGATTAAATGATGGGACGCATTAAAAGAACTAATGCAAGAAAATAAACCTAAAAGACGTTGTTCGAACAATTTTTTCAAAAAGCTGTTATTGCAAGGACGTTCATTTTTGTTTTGCATCGAGGTATTCGGTTATGAATGCCCAGCACC
The DNA here is from genome assembly GCA_030015575.1 of Agapanthus africanus. NCBI lineage: Eukaryota > Viridiplantae > Streptophyta > Magnoliopsida > Asparagales > Amaryllidaceae > Agapanthus > Agapanthus africanus. Next base: position 632,160,020 of record CM057342.1, read on the forward strand.
TCAGTCGACGAGGCAAGGGCCGAGATCCCTTCATCGGGAGTGACCCCTTGGACAAAAATTTGCGTCAGGGTAATAACTTCACTATAGTCGATCATTCTTGCTTTGCATCGAGGTATTCAGTTTGGAATATCCTGCACCTCATTCGACAAGGAAAGAGCCGAGATCCCTTCACCGGGAGTGACCTCTTTAGCAAAAAGTTTTCGCCACTATAATTTTCAAAAAGGTGTATCACGTTCCTTCAACGAAATCAAGTTCATTATGTTAACGGGTTTTCGCCAAAACCCAGTCGTAGCCCTCCGTCGTTTCGGATTAATATTGCTTAGTATTCGTGCTACGTATTTCGTGCTCAGCCGAGGCGTAGTGAACGGTAGCTATGTAATATTTTTCCGCAGGATACAAAGTGGTTGGTTAGGACAGTCGTACGGTCATTTTGGCTCAGTCAAGGACTCGTACGGGTGGGTCTAATGCAGTCAAGATAATGACGGGTTGAACTTGACTAGGATCTTTTGACATTTTGGCTCAGTCAAGGTCACTTGGATCCTAGGGGCAAAAACCACATCGGGAGTTTCAAAAGAATTGAAACTTGCAGATTTAACATACCTTCTGGAGTGTGGTGACTAGAGTGGATTCCATCTAGGTTATCACACAATGACAGTTGGATCCCGATCCCACTGATGAGTTGGTTTACTCTCGGGAGATTATTTCACTTAACGATCAATGCTATAAACCTAGTAGGTGTCTAGAAAGGTGTTAGCGGGGCTACGCCCCCAGGGAAAAGAGGTTCTTTAATTAAGGAACTTCGCGAAAGCGTTGGAAAACCTCCCTCGAAGTACCGACACTAGCCTGGCTGAAAGGTTAAGCAAGTATTGTGACGTGAATTAAAACCCGGCTAGTTCTTCTTTTAAAAGGGTTTTAAGAAGAATTTGAGGAAACAGTGGGAGACATCCTGGTTAGATAAATTAATAAACCAATCTAATCTTGCAAGAGCATACGCTGAGTGTTTCTTTTCTCTCACTCCAGGCAGCAACCTTTTCACGCCCTAATCAAGATAATAAAATGTATCGCTTGACCGAACCGAATTCTTATTCGGGACTGGGGAAAGTTGGTTCAGCTCTAACTTGTGACAACAGTCATAAGTATGAGAATGGGAAAGAGGAAAGTTTGGATTTCCAGGATACCCAGTTGAAGAAGAAGCATGGTTTTGCGTCTACTTCAGGTGTTCTCGTAATTGAGAACTGTTTTACGGTCAGCCCTACCTCCTGGGTACTTGATACCGGATCAGGATCTCATATCTGTAATTTATTGCAAGGACTGAGAAAAAGTAGGAAAGTTGCACCGGGTGATATGTCGCTCAGAGTAGCGAACGGAGCACAAGTTAATGCGGCAGCCGTCGGTGAATATCACCTAGTATTGCCAAATGGCAAGACTATGATTTTGAACGATTGCTACTATGTACCCTCCATGGTTTGCAACATCATATCAGTTTCTTTACTCGATAAAGATAGATATAAGTTTGTTCTTGAAAAGAATATCATGAACATTTAGCTTGATAAGGTACTGGTTGCAGAGGGTACACTGTTTAATGGTATCTACGTTCTAAATCAGAATACAGTTCTCAATATACATAACACACGCAAGAGGAAGAATTCAGATACGAATGAATCCTACTTGTGGCATTGTAGACTTGGTCATATTGGAGAGAAAAGACTGAGTAAGTTGCATAAAGATGGACTCTTGAATGCGTTCGAGTTTTCATCTTATGAAACTTGTCAGTCTTGTCTAAAAGGAAAGATGACCAAATCTCCGTTCACCGGACATGGAGAAAGAGCAAGAGAGCTCTTGGGACTCATACACAGTGATGTATGTGGTCCGATGTCTATACATGCAAGGGGTGGGTTCTCATACTTCATCACATTCACTGACGATCTCTCTAGGTTCGGATATGTGTATCTGATGAAACACAAATCTGAAGCTTTTGAGAAATTCAAGGAATTCAGAAAGGAAGTAGAGAACCAGATTGGCAAAAGTATCAAGATCCTCCGGTCTGACAGGGGAGGGGAGTACTTAAGCACGGAATTCCTAGATTACTTAAAAGAGAATGGTATTCTCTCTAACCATTCTCTCTCAGCTTACTCCTCCTTATACGCCACAGCACAACGGTGTTTCAGAGCGGAGGAATCGTACCCTATTGGATATGGTTCGCTCCATGATGAGTAGTGCTGAGTTGCCTCTTTCATTTTGGGGACATGCGCTTCAGACAGCGGCGTACCTATTGAACGATGTTCCGTCTAAATCTGTGCCTAAGACACCGTTCGAGATATGGAATGGTAAGAAGCCGTATCTTAAAGGCATTAAGATATGGGGTTGTCCGGCCTATGTAAAAGTACAAAATCCGGACAAACTTCAGGCACGTTCAGTTCTATGTAAATTTGTGGGATATCCTAAGAACTCCGCAGGATATCTGTTCTACCACACCGAGGAACAGAAGGTGTTTGTATCTCGCCACGCCACCTTTTTAGAGTGGCAATTTCTTGCAAAAGAAACAAGTGGGAGTTCGGTAGAACTGGAAGAAATTCAGCGACCACAAAATGAAACTGAAAATTTGAAAGAACCTCAGAATTCAATAACCCCAGAAGAACCCCAGCCACTCCGCAGATCTGGTAGGATTTCTCATTCGCCCGAGAGATACTACGGTTTTCTCATTGACGGGGATCGAGAGGATTGCATCTTGGAAGAAGATGACCCTACCAGTTTTAGGCAGGCCATTATCAGTAGGGACTCTGATAAGTGGCAGGAAGCAATGCAATCCGAAATGGAGTCCATGTACACCAATAAAGTGTGGACCTTGGATATTGCTCCACCTGGGGTAAAACCCGTTGGATGGAAATGGATCTACAAAAGGAAACTTGGTGTAGATGGGCAGGTGGAAACCTATAAAGCTAGACTCGTTGCAAAAGGTTTTCGTCAAAGACCTAGTTTGGACTATGACGAGACTTTTTCTCCGGTGGCTATGCTCAAATCCATTCGGATCCTACTTGCCATTGCTGCCTTCCATGACTATGAAATCTGGCAGATGGATGTTAAAACGGCTTTCCTAAATGGTTGTTTGGAAGAGTGCGTTTACATGGATCAACCAGAAGGTTTCGTAGACAGTGGGAGCAGCGGAAGGGTGTGCAAGTTGCTTAAATCCATTTATGGATTAAAGCAGGCATCGCGGAGCTGGAACATCTGTTTTGATGAGGCAATCAAGGAATTTGATTTCATCAAGAACAAAGATGAACCCTGTGTATATAAGAAGATTGTAGGACGAACTGTCGTATTCCTAGTCTTGTACGTGGACGACATTCTTTTGATAGGAAATGACATTCCTATGCTACAATCGGTCAAGCTATTTTTGTCACAAAGGTTCTCCATGAAGAACCTGGGAGATGCCTCGTACATTCTGGGGATCAAGATCTATAGAGATAGATCCAAGAGACTATTGGGACTTTCGCAGTCCAGGTACATAGAGACCGTACTAAAGAGATTTAGTATGGAGGGTTCCAAGCGCGGTAACATACCCGCATTGCACGGAATTACCCTCTCCAAGAAGATGTCTCCTAAGACTGACGAGGAGAGGGTTCGCATGAGCACTATACCCTACGCTTCGGCGGTAGGATCTATAATGTATGCGATGCTATGTACAAGACCAGATGTAGCTTACGCGTTGAGCACGGTAAGCCGGTATCAGTCAGACCCAGGGGAGGACCACTGGACAGCAGTGAAGAACATTCTCAAGTACCTGAGAAGGACTAAGGAGATGTTCCTGGTTTACGGTAATGGAGACCTCAGGGTCGAATCCTTTACCGATTCAAGCTTTCAGAGTGACAAAGATGACAGCAAGTCTGTCTCGGGTTTTGTGTTTACCCTCAACGGAGGGGCGGTATGTTGGAGGAGTTCCAAGCAGGATACCGTCGCAGACTCGACGATGGAAGCTGAATACATTGCTGCAAGCGATGCCGCAAAAGAGGCGGTCTGGATTAAGAAGTTCATTAGTGAACTTCAGGTGGTTCCGTCCATTGTTGACCCAATACCTTTTTATTGCGATAACAATGGGGCTATAGCTTTAGCGAAGGAACCAAGGTCCCATCAGAAATCCAGGCACATCTTAAGGCGGTATCACCTGATCAGGGAGATCATTGATCGACAGGAGATCGAGGTGCGGAGAGTGGACACAAAGGACAACACTGCGGACCCATTCACGAAGGCCTTACCCCAGACTCAGTTCGAGCGGCTGATCGAGATGATAGGTCTTCGATACGCCAGTACATGGCCTTAGTGCAAGTGGGAGATTGTTAGTGTATATGCCCTAGAGGCCATTACTGTATCATACTAGTATGTATATTACTTGATGGAAGCTTGGGATATTCACAGTTGTACAGACAATCTTGCTCGATATAGTAGTATGCTACTTGGTTTGCCTCTGCTTTAATGTGTACATGTGTGTTTATTTATTATATCACCTATACGCATTAGTAGAGCCCTTAGGATCTTTGCTTGATTACCGGCGTTGTGATGGCGATCACACTCGTGGGGGCTGGGTAATCTACAAGCACATCCTTATACACGTCCCTAGTCGTGGGAGTACCGAGATAGGGCATCGATACTCCGGAGTAGACTAGCGTATGCGCTTCTCATCCCAGCATGGGAGACGGTCTGTCCCACAGCCGTCGGTACGTCGTACTTGAGATAGTATGCGGGTGCTCGTTGGGTTACGAGTACACTGGACAGGACTCGTCGGGGACTAATGGTTGGTATTATACCTATCGTCAGTTATCAGTTCCCAGGTGACATGAGTACAGCTTAGTCCGCTGACTTGACACTGTCACTTCGCCTCGAGTGTGTTTCCACTGTTCTTTGATTACTACCCTACCATGGCTCTACTGAGTCGTGCAAACAGGTAGTAGTTGGGAGCAGTCCCGAAGCACTTGGAGGCAGTGACGGTTAGACAGGATTCGTCTCTCCCGGTATTGGGGGTTGACATCGCGCTGTGTCTAGGAGAGCCATTACACAAGTAGTCCCTGGCCAGGGCAAGCGAGATATACTGGTAGGTTCCAGTGTTATCTCAGGGTGTTCTGGGCTTCACTCCGACACGACTTGTACCGCTTTTAGGGGTCTAACACTTGCCGCCCCCCTAGGCCCGACATGCGATGTATCAGACGAACAGACCGGACTGTACGGAGATTGTCACATACAGACTCAGTAGGAGTTCGGATGGGTTTACCTCATCGGCCTTCTTATCGACATCTACCAGGGGACCGTTACGTACAGCTAGTGCCGCTTGCGGTCTGTGGTTAAACCCACTGCCAGCGTAGAGTCGAGTCTTTAGAGTCCCACACAGAGAGTTTCCCTGCACTGAGCGAAACGTGTAGAGGCCGTATGGTTTTACGGCAGGGCTGCGATCACTTACGTACACTTGTGTGCGTATGATGTTCGGGCAGGCAGTACTAGTGGGCTTTGGTTTAAGCCAGATCCTAGTATTGCACGGATGGATCTGTTTTGTCTTCTGCGCATCCGCATTCTACGGAATACGGATGCAGGTGTGTATGCACAGTTTTCTGGAGCGATGAAGGAGGAGGTGCCTCATTAGGGTTTTGGCAGTTGGTTCGGCCAAAACCACTATGTGGCAGGCTCATTAGGGTTTTGACAGTTGATTCGGTCAAAATCATTTTGAGGCGGACTCATTAGGGTTTCGACAGTTCGTTTGGTCAAAACCATAAATGGGCCGGGGACATTATTTACTAATCCTTTCATTGATAATTTTGTTATGGCTAATTACATTGACCATTTGACCATCTTGACTTTGTTGACCATTTGACCAAAGTTGACTTGGATCTTCTTAGAAGATCTAAAGTATTCTTTGGTTTTCTTTTTATTTAGTTATGATAATGGTCATGTCATTTGTAGCCATCACCTTTATCTTGATTGGATTTGTAATGATAATGTGTGTGCATTATTGCAACCATGGTTAGCTTTTCTCTTGGTTAAGCTTTTCATTTTTTGATTCTCATTCTCTCTCTTGAAATGAGAAGCTCCATGGTTGCTAGAAAATCTCCTCCTTCTTCCTCCTCTTGATTTCTCCTTTGATCTCATGTGTTGAGAGAAAAAGGATTCTACTTGACAAACACATCCATACATCCTCTCTACACAACCTAGGGCTTCTAGATTAGCAATCTCCTTGCCCTAGTTACCTCGGCTTGAGGTGGAGCTCGGTGTACATCTCTCGGGTGGATCGTCTTCGACTCAAGGAGGCCGCGGAGGTGACCGAAGTCCGGATCAACCATTGAGCAAGCAATGAGAAGAACAACAAGAAGAGAAGAACATCAAAGAAGAACAACAACTAGAAGTGAAGGAGTTCAAGTTGAGGTATAACCACTTTGCCGAGTAGTTAACTCTTCTTTGCAAGAATGCTAGTTTAGTTTAGCAAAGATCCGGCTTTTACGGTCCATGTTACAAAGTTTAGAAAAATTTTGATTTACCGTTTCCGCAACCCCGCAAGTACCGGGAGAGGTAACGTGGACCTAACACGTGGTAAGGTGGAAATCAAAGCACAGTGGGAATTACACAAGATTCTATGACGATCTCGGGTCTACAGGCTAACCTGTACCAGTGTCACCAGAGAACTGCTATCTGACGATAGGTATAATACCATCTGGGAGTTCTCGGCGAGTCCGTCCAGTGTACCCAGTCTCCACTGAGCACCCGTATACTGTCTTTGTTGTCAAACACCAATGGATATGGGATTATCCATCGCCTATCTACATGGGTCGAGAAGCTATACGCTAGTCTACTCTGGTATATCGATGCCCTGTTTCGATACACCAACGACTAGGAACATTTGAAGGATATACTTATCGACTACTCTGTCCGCACTAGTATGATCTGCATCATAGTCCTGGTAGTCAAGTACTCATCCTAAGGGCTTTATCAACATGTAACATAGAGAAAATCAGTATACATGTTAAGATAAAGAGCAACCAGATAGCATACTATCATGTCGAGCCAGAAAGTCCTCTATATATATGTCCAAGCATCCACTACAATTTACATCGTATGTATAGTAATGGACTCTAGGGCAAAGATATAGCTAATATAATGTATCATCCACCATGACACAATGGTATATATAATACATACATACATACATATATATATATATATATATTTATATATATATATATCAACATATATATATATATATATATATGCATACATCAAGAGAAGAAATTTATTAGTGAGCTAATATTAGTTAATATATATTAATATATCAAATATATATATAATTATATATCAAATTATTAAATCAACACATGATTCAATAATCCGGCTATATCATATAAAACCGACTAATATCATTTATATTTATAACAATTTATCGAATCAACACTTGATTCAACAACCCAGTTATATCACATATAACCGACTGATGTTATATATCGTGAGATTAGAATGCGGTATCACATACACATATTTAATCAAGGTCCCGCACATATCATATATGTGCCCTACTTCGTTTTGCTTGAGCCAGGAAACCTCCGTGTGTGTCACGACCCGAAATTTAGCTCGTGACCGGCACTCGAATCATGCAACGTCTAAAGGTGTAACGCAATTCAAGTAAGCCGTAACCCAGAATCTAAACCTTTTTAAGAAAATAAAAGATGTGAAGTTTTGAAATAAAGGTAGGGTGAAATCAATGTTTTCTAAATGCATAAATTAAAGAACGTGAAAATGCAAGTGGAATTTATTAGTTGGAAAACATATTTCGTCTTTTTAAATTTTGGGCAGCACCTCCTGTGTATATTTTGATCCAAAACTATTAATATAAGATAATATAAAAGGCATCCCAAGCGGGAGCTAGATCTTCGCTAATCGGCGGATCCAAAACCACGCAAAGCATAAATATAAGTATACGACGCCCAACGGCGAAGTCCACCACAAAAGATAAAGAAATAAGCAAGATATCAACCCAAGGCGAACATAAAACCTATCGCTCAAGTCTCGCAACTACAAGTCTCTCTAAGTCTCATTACTTATACAAATACTAGTTTGACTGATGGAGTTGACTAGATACAATATGAACTATAAATACAAGACTAGGTACAATACAAATGTCCCACCTACCAAGCAAATCACCCAAATGAAGCTATGTGCCAGCGATGCCGCTACGGATCTATGCGGTCAACCTGCAAGAACTGTGGCACAACGGGGGTGAGTTGCCAACTCGTGAATAGAAAAACATCTACAGATAAAAATCGAATGTATGACGCAATCCTAGGTCATACGATCAGTAATATCCTCAAAATAATAAAGCTTGAAGCATAATATAATGGCAAGGGTAAACAGTTATACGTAAGTGTAATACCTAATGCTCGTGTCAGTGCCTAAGGTAACGACATGTCACTAATATGATATGCAAATGCAATACAAATGAAAAGAGAATACATCATGAATGGGAAAACTGTTTTCTTTATTTAGTGAGATTTCTGTATATAAAAATCAAGATGCCATCAATGAAATCAACATAGAATCCGTGTCAAGCATCGACACATAATGTATAAATCTCAAAGCCTCAATATCTCAATGTTTCGACATCTCAAAGTCACAATATCTCAATATCTCGGGCTCCATCAGTCCGGATCGACCCAAAAATCCATCTTTCTCATAACTGCGAACGGTATCCTCCGGATAGCCGTCGTGTTTCATACAATCACTGGTAGGTAGTGTTCCCCTGCCGGGCTCATCGTCTACAACTCGAGTTTCTTTCCCCGGGGTACCATACCGGGTCCACCATGTACCCGCAGACGGTTCATCCACTCCTCGAATCAGGTCTCGAAAACCAACTCAGAACCGAGAAAAAATCATGGTGGAAAATACTCATCAAATCAAGGAAAACCGCATCTTTCTCTTTGAAATAAATCATTAGTTTATAAAATTTCACATGCGGTTTCCAAATCCATAAAATCTCATGAAAACAGCATATCTCAATGCGTAAAATCATAAAGCATGATGTATGCGACATATAGCAGAAATGTAAGCATATCCGTATATCATGCAACATGGAACAGTAATATGCACATATCGAGGGAAAGACCGCTCTTTTAAATACATCCAGTTTTAAAATATATCCCGCGGTTCCCAATTTCTCCAAAGTCAAATGCTACATCGTATAAAGGTGCATATGCAACTATAGCATGTGAATCAAGCAAGGAGTCGTATCATGATGCAGCAACTCTACTGTGTAGTGACATGTCAATTATCGATGATGAAGTGTGTGAGCCGGCAAATCTGTGTACGTGTAACATATGCATCGTCGATAATGGTGTAAGTGTACTAGCATAGGTATAGGCAATGCAACGAGAATAACATGAATGCAACATAAGGTAAAACATATGCAAATGCTGACAAGTATACATATCTAACATGGTCGAGTCGGTGAATCTAACAATCGGCATCCAGCCTCACTACATCACGTATGGTATAATCCATTGTGTGACATCCTCAAGTCAAGAGTATGGATCAAACATCAAGTCAAACTCATCACGTAAGGAAAATATCGTACGGCGGCATAAAACTAATAGGATCCTATCAACCTTCATGACAATAAAAGTACGGACCTATCGTCTCATACGGCTCATCCTTCAAGATTCAGAACACTATATAGATATATATATATCTATATTCCAGGTTGCATCCTCAACAATCTCATATCAGGGGACCGGCAAAGTTATCAAGCATCTCAATCGACTCGCATCCGTATAACAACATATCATCAAATCATCATATCACATTGTATTTTCCTTTCATCGCGTTTATCCCGCACATCAAGTCATTTACATATGTATATATCCTAACTCATACATCTCATGTCATACAACTCCAAATTTCATATTGATTCTCTTTGCAACTACCTATCTATGTCTATAGTAATTTATATTTGCCTACCATATCTTTAGCGTTCATGTTATATCTTAATACATATATTCCATCATTCGTCTCTAACTATCTTTTAACCATATTCCTAGTTTCCTAATCTAGGTTTTCTTAACCATATTCTAATTATCGGTTTCCATCAAAAACTTGCGGGGGTGCAATACACCATCCCCCCGACTTTCCCCGTAGATATAGATCTACTCACCTTGATCATTTCTTACCGAATGTCGATGACGCAACGCTCCGTCGCCTCGGAATCCATGTGAAGGTACCTACAATAATAAACAATCGCAATCGCTATTAAAATCGAAACCGGAAAACCAATACGGCGCACACATTGCTTATAGGTTAAAACCTATAGCTTACGCGTACTAAATCAATCAAACAACCCTTGTTGTCGACGTACAAACGCCCAATAGCAAAATAAAAATCCAAATATCATAACCTAACATTCAAAATACGGAAAACATCACCAAAAATCACACCAATGTGCTCCCAGATTTTGACTCAGGTTAAACTAGCCAATTTTGCATATGGGGTTGCTCTAGATATAGGATAACAATGCCCCAGAACAAAAATCACAAGGTTTCACTTCGACATGGCCGCAATTTGCGGCCAATTCCATTAAATCTGCGGCCATAAAAGGTCCATAGGGGCTAGGGTTTCATGTGTTGCATCATGGTTGCCTGCACGTCTCATGGTCAAGGGAACTTCTTTTACAATGGTCTCGGGTCATCCCAGATTCCCAGATACTCTCACAAACTGTCAAATATTGACGTCGGGGAAATTCTAAGTCCGTGTTTTGGGTTCTATTCTCTGTTGTAGGTCAGTAAAAATATCACTCAAGTCTTGTTAACAGCCACTATATCACCATAACACCACTCAAACCCTGATCCTTCTCTTGAAATTTTCTAACCTCACTAATCAGTACCAATTTAACTCTAAACTACTACAAGGTGCTATTAGACTTTAAATTAAACTAGATGGAAGAATTTATATCTCACTTGGGCAACCCAAGAAAAACCCTAGCTCCTCCAAGTTATCAAAATCAAACTTTTCTTTGTCCAATGTGTAGAGAATGAGGACGGGATTAACATTTGTGAAATGGTTTTAGGGTGTTTGTGGAGATTTCGAGATGATAATTGGGGTTGAAGGTGGAGGGAAGTGAGCTTGAGGAGATGAAGAAGGAGATGAAAATTGGTGGAGGAAGAGAATGTGTCAGCCCTCTCTCTCTCTTCTCTTATTCTCACCTACTCTCTCACTAATTACCCTTTTGCCCTTTTTCATTTTCTTTTCTTTTCTCTTTTAAAACCAAATCACCTAATACCCAAAAAACAACACAAATGAAACAACATGTTACCAAATGCGACATGACATGGTGCACTAGCCAAGGAAAACTGTAGAAACACGGATTTGGCCTAACCGCGATTAGCAGTTCACTAATGTTTTCATTTAAACTGCATATAATTGCTTTTAAAAAAAAGCCAAATCCTTTAAATATATTATTAAATCAATAAATCATTTTAATTTTCCAATTATTTCATAATTACTGGTATATATTTATACCCTTTTTCGAAAACCCTATTTCGCAAATCGGGCAGTTTTCGGGAAAAATATTATTTTAATATTAAATTCCTAAAATAATATTTTATATTTTCTGAAATATTACAGTGTAGGACTCTAAAGACTCGTCAATACGCCAACAGTAGGTAATGATCACATCAGTTACCCACAAGCCGTCAGTGGTACCGGCTGGACGTAACGGCTACCCAGGTATTGAGAGAATAGAAGATCCACAAGCAAACTTGTCCAAACTCCCTTGAAGCCTATAAGTAACACTACTGTACAGTCTGGTCTCTTCGTCTGATATGTCGCATATCAAGTCTAGGGGTGGTAAACGTCAGACCCCAGTAACTTGATATGTCTTGTCGATGTATGGCTCATAATGGTTCGAAATGTAGGGTTGCTAGGCACGCGCACAAGGGTCTACGAGGCATCAACCATGCCTGAATAAAAATTTATCCGTGCCGAACAACCCGAATACGGAACTTTAAACTAGAGATTAGGCGAAAACAAATATGCTAAACATTTTAACACTAAGTGAGAGGGATTACAACCTTTGTAGATCCGGTCCTTCACTTCATATGCTCCGTGTTGTGGTCCCTTCGCTGCGATCATCGGGATCCGGACTCTCGAGAGGTTCCACGAAGAGAAAGACGCAACCTTTGCTTCCGATCTTCGATACTAAGATGATCTACCTTGAAGTTTCTTTAACGCAAGCTAACACTCATGAAATGATGTGAACACCCTCATCTAAATGGCAAGGGAAGATGAGGATGATGAAGTAGGATTTTTGCTCTATTTATTTATCTTTTTCTCACAATTATTCATCACCTTTTGAAAAACAAGTAAGCTTTTTCATGAAAGAATTGAAGGAAGAAGATGAACAATATTAGTTATCCTTTTGTGATGAATAGGAAATGAAATAATATGATAGATAATGCAACCAAGGTCAAGCTAACTCATGTAGAGAATTAACTAGGGTTAAAGGTTTGGTTAGGGTTTTGGAAATATCTAGCATAATATCTTAACAAAGACAAAGAAAGAAAACTTCTAGAATCTTCTAGAAAGCCTTAACCCTAATCAAACCCTAACCATGTTTAATCTCTACTAAACAAGTTGCATTATTTATCATATCATGTTACAATAGTATATATCACATATACAATATTTATTGCAACAAAATAAAATAATACATTTAACATATATCGCATATATATCAATGTATTACCCGAGTGAGAAAAAGAATCTTTTAGCGAGCAAATATTAGCTAATGTAATTTATTATATCATATATATTATTATACATTAAATTATCGAATCAACACTTGATCCGACAATCCGGCTATATCGCATATAACCGACTAATATTTATCCGTACCGATTTGCCGAATCAACACTTGATCCGACGACCCAGCTGATATCAAATATCGTAAGAATATAATACGGTATCACATATCGCATTATTCTCGGTCCCGCACATATCACATATGTGCTCCTACTCCGTTTTGCCTGAGTCAAGAAACCTCTGTGTAGGACTCTAAAGAATCGTCAATACGCCGGCAGTAGGTGATGATCATATCAAACACCCACAAGCTGCAAGCGGTCAGCTAAACGTAACAGCTACCCAGGTATTGAGCGCTCAGAAGATCAACAAGCAAGCCTGTAACTTCTCCTGCGAATCCAAACAGTAACACTCCCGTACAGTCCGGTCTCGTCGTCTGATATGTTGCATATCTCGCCTAGGGGTGGTAAACGTCAGACACCAGTAGCTCGATAAGTCGTGTCGATATGAGGCCTATAACTGTTCGAGAAACTACTGATAACACTTACCAGTAAATCTCAGCAACCCTGGCCAGGGATTTCCGGTTATAGCCAATCGAACACAGCACAACATCAACTCCCTATACCGGGAGAGATGAATCCCCTCCTATCGCTCATTGCCTCCATGTGATTCGGGACTGTACCCAAAAGCCACCTTTTTGCACGCCCTCTTGGACGTGGTATGATGGAAATCAAAGCACAGTGGGAACCGCACAAGACTCTATGACGATCTCGGGTCAACAGACTACTCTGTACCAGTTTCACCGGAGAACTGCCATCTGACGTATGGTATAATACCATCTGGGAGTTCTCGGCGAGTCCGTCCAGTGTACCCAGTCTCCACTGAGCACCCGTACACCATCCTTGATGTCAAACACCGATGGATATGGGATCATCCATCGCCCATCATATGGGTCAAGATGCGTATACGCTAGTCTACTCTGGTGCATCGATGCCCTGTCTCGATACACCCTCGAATAGGAACAGTTATAGGATGTACTCACCGACTACCGTGGCCCCACTAGTATGATCTCATCATAGTCCCAGTAGTCGAGTACATATCCTAAGGGCTTTATCAACATGTAACATAGAGACAATCAGAGTACATGTTAAGATAAAGTACAACCAGATAGCATACTATCATGTCGAGCAAGAAAGTCCTCCCTATATATGTCCTAGCATCCACTACAATATACATCGTATGTACAGTAATGGCCTCTTGGGCATACATATAACTAACACGAGACACTACTGATAACACTTACCAGTAAATCTCATCATCATCCCTGGCCAGGGACTTCCTGTTATAGCTAATCGGGCATAGCGCAACATCAACTCCCAATACCGGGAGAGACGAAACTCCTCCTATCGCTCATTGCCTCCATGTGACTCAGGACTGTACCCAAAATCCACCTGTTTGCATGACTCCTTTGAGCCGTGGTAGGGAGGAAAGAAAGCACAGTGGGAACCACACAAGACTCTATGACGATCTCGGGTCTACAGACTAACATGTACCAGTGTCACCAGAGAACGGCTATCTGACAATAGGTATAGTACTATCTAGGAGTTCTCAGTGAGTCCTGTTTGGTGTACCCATTATCTAATGAGCACCTGTATATAATCTTTGATGTCAAACAACAATGGATGTGTGATCAACCATCGCCCCCATACAGGGTCAAGAAAAGTACACACTAGTCTACTCTGGAATATCGATGCCCTGTTTCGATACTCCCGCGACTAGGAACGGTTAAAAGGTGTGCTTGCGGACTACACAATCCCCACTAGTATGATCTGCATCATAGTCCTAATAGTCAAGCTAAAATCCTAAGGGCTTTGTTGTCACGACCCAAAATTCGGCCCGTGACCGGCACTTAACCACATAACGTCTACAGGCGTAACGCAATTAAGTAAGCCAAAAACCCAGAAATCAAAACCATCGAAAGCAGTGAGTGATGAAAAGATTTGTTTAAAACATCTAGAACCTTGAGTAAAAATCTTTAAAGTTTAAATTATTTTCATAAAAATTTCGGCAGCACCTCCTTTGTAAAACTAGCCCCGAAACGGGTACAACACATGAAACAAGTAAAACGACTGATAATAAGAATAAAGCATCCCCAAACGGGAGCAATCATGCCCAACGGCGGAAACAACCACCACAAGAATAATATACGACGCCGTAGCGAAGAAATGAACAATAAGTGAAAAACAGCATAAACGATAAAACTGCATAAATGAAGTCGGCTCACATGAGCTCGACATCCAGAGTACAAAATAATATACAATATCGTCCTCACAACTAGTCTCTACGTCAATACATGATATGGTAGATGGATAGCACTAGATACAATAGAATGTACAATGAAATATAAACGGATGCCCGCGACCCACCTATAAGCAAAATCGCCCACACGCAAACTGTAGCGGAATTCGCAACAAAAAGATACAATGATGTAGCCCTGCCGCGGCTACTCTGAGGGTCAACCTGCAAAACACTGTGGCACAACGGGGGTGAGTTGCCAACTCGTGAATAGTAAATAACATATACAGGTAATCGCAGATATGCACGTACTGCGATACTCTAACATATGCAATCTGATAACATTAGTATGATAATCTGGGTATGCAATAGTCATGCGAGATACTTTATCAAGTACTAAAACTATATGATGCAATGCATATCAATGAGTGCTGGGCATGGGATAAAATATCATTTACACGAATCATCATCGTGGAAAAACCCGGTGCCCACCAAAGACACCCCAAAAATCCCGATAACTCAGGCGCCGTCAATCCAATCGGCCCTCATAACCTGTAAATCTCATGGAAACTGTTAGTCTATATGCCCTAGGGTCCATTATTGTATCATACTAGCTTGTATATTATTTAATGGAAGCTTGGGATATTCACAGTTATAATAACAGTCTTGCTCAACACAGTAGTATGCTATTTGGTTTATATCTATCTTAATATGCGTATATGTTTCTTTTAGCATATCGCGAATACATATTGATAGAGCCCATAGGATCTTGCTTGACTACCAGCGTTGTGATGGCAGTTACACTAGTGGGGGCTGAGTAGTCTACAAGCGCATCCTTTTTCAGGTCCCTAGTCATAGGATTATCGAGACAGGGCATTAATACTCCAGAGTAGACTAGTGTGTACGCTTCTCATCCCAGCAGGGGAAATGGTCTGTCCCATAGCCATTAGTACGTTGTACTGGAGATAGTATATAGGTGCTCAATGGGTTACGGGTACACCGGACATGACTTACAGGGAACTGTTGGTTGGTATTATACCCGTCGTCAGTTAACAGTTCCCAGGTGACATGAGTACAGCATAGTCCGTAGACTTTACACTGCTGCTTCGTCTCGAGTGTGTTCCCACTGTTCTTAGATTGCTACCCTACCATGGCTCAAAGGAGTCGTACAAATAGGTAGCAGTTGGGTGCAGTCCCGAAGCACTTGGAAGCAGTGGCGGTTAGATAGGATTCGTCTCTCCGGGTATTAGGAGTTGATATCGCGCTGTGTTTGGAAAGCCATTACGCAAAGTCCCTGGCCAGGGCAAGCGAGATTTACTGGTAGGTTTTCCAGTAGCTTCTCAAGGTGTAATGGGCTTCACTCCGACACAACTTATACCGCTTTTAGGGGACTGACCTTGCCGCCCCCCTAGGCCCGATTTGCGATAGTCTTATACGAACAGACCGGACTGTACGGAGATTGTCACATCAGGCTTAGTAGGAGTTCGGATGGGTTTCCTTATCGGCCTTCTTATCGATATCTACCTGGGGACCGTTACGTACAGCTAGTACCGCTTGCGGCCTGTGGTTAAACCCACTGCCAGCGTAGTGTCGAGTCTTTAGAGTCCCACACAGAGAGTTTCCCTGCTTCAGGCAAAACGATATAGAGGTCATATGGTTTTACGACAGGGTTCGGACACATACGTGTATTTATGCACGTACGATGTTCGGACAGATAATACTAGCGTGCTTTAGTTTAAGACAGATTCTAGTATTGGATTATTGGATTTATACAGTCTCACTATTTCCATGTTTTTACGGATGGGAGGGGCATTCTCGTAATTAGTCGAGAAGCTTCTAGAAGAAAGGTGAAGTGGAGAGCTTAGGTGTAATTTGCATTAAATGAATTTGTGACTCATGAAGTGATTCATCCAAATGAGTTAATGAAGCATTTATTGCTTAATGACTCATGAGATGATTCACACATTTGTATTGAATGAAGCATGGTTGTAATTATCTATATGATTTATTTGATAATTATTATGCTTCATTATATACATAATGAGTTATATTTTCATTTCATTATTACAAACACTTTCTCTCTCCTCAAGCACTCTCTCTTCGAAGACCTAACCTTAATCCTCTCATGTGTTGAGATCCCAAGGGTTAGCAAGACTAATAGATCCCTAATCCATCTCTATATCCTCTAGGTTACCTTGATTAGCAATCATAGCTACCTAGTTACCTTAAGTGAGAGGTTAAAGCTTGGAGAAGGAACTCTCGGGTGGATCTTCTTTCACATCAAGGAGGTCGACGAGGAGGTGAACAGCAAGAACAAGAAGGACTAGAATCTTGAGGTATAATCACCTATCATAGTAGTTAATCACTTCTAGATCGTTGTTAATTAGGGTTTAGCAAAGATCCGTAAAATTAGTCGATGTTAACTTAAACAAAATGATTGTTTTACCTATTCCGCCTTCCCGCATCTTGTGGGGTGTCTAACATCGACTTACAGTGGTATCAGAGCCTTGCTAAACCATAACTAACATGTTAGCAAAGCCGTTAGAAATTCGATCGCAAAACGAACCCGAAAAAACATCATTTTCACATAGTTTATGCCGTTTTTAAAACAAGGTCTAAAATTTTTTCAGGAACCCTTAAAATTACAAGCAGGGTATTTTAAGAATTGTGAAGAAATTTGGGACTGTGAATCGGCCATACCACCGCGGAACCGCCGCCAATCCAAGCGATCCACCGCAGATCCGCAGCCGAGTTGACTCCGAGTCAACCCAAATTTGCTCCGTTATTCTTCTGTGTTAATGTTGTTTTTTTTGGGATGTTTTGTTTCTGCTCAGGTTTTATGTGCACAGAGAATTGTTTGGAGTAGAAGCATTTGTGTTGCTTGATTGAAATTCTAAGATGTTTGGCTAACTGGATTATATCTGTATTGTGTTTAATGTGTTCGTAAACCTCCCCTAACTGCTAGTATGTCGGTTAGCAGGGGGTTGCATATTTCTGTAATGGTTTTTACTGGTCTGTGATTGTGAACTTGTTAGATTGTCGTGAATGGATAGCCGGGGATATGAGATGAGTGTTTCTTTCATTCAAATGTAAATTGTAATTTATTGTAATATTCTTTTGCGGGGCACATCCTGGTTGAGCTTGTAGCCACCGTTGTATTATTTCATTTACTGTTTTCTGCTCCTAGGATAGACCCAAGATGGGGTGCACAAACTACCGGGTACTTTGAAGTGTTTAGTGGCCTACTCACGTTGTTGAGGGAGACCGCTTCACTTCGGGTACTGGGCGGGTAGTTTGCTGTACCCGTAGGGGTCTACGGTGGGGTTTTGGCTATTCATCACGACTGTGTAATCCGTCTTTCTTTGCAGGCTCAAAAGGAATGCGGATTCGTAGAAAATCCAATATGTTCATCTGTGATCTGGAATGCATATTATTGCGTCAGACGAATGTACAATATCTATATATGATATCTAGTAGGCGTCACTTATGTTTTGCACCCACGCTAGCCCAGCCCCTGCTCTGTCGTTAGTTAAGTAACCTAACGGGTGAATGACGGGGCCCAGTGGCGAATACGGATGGCAAAAGAGGACGTATTTTCGTTGTTTTATGCAATGATAGGTTAATTGATGGGACGTATTATATTATTGCAAAGAAAATAAACCGAATTTGAATCGTTGGAACAGTTTAAAAGAAACCACTCGGTTATTTTTAAAACAGCAGATTTTTTAATTGCGGAGCTTAAACCACTCCTTTTAAAAGCTATCAGGTTCCTTCAATCATATCAAGTTCACTACGTTCATGGTTTCGCCAAAACCATTCCTTGCCTTCCGTCATTTCATTTGGGTATTCAGTAGTATTCAAGCTGTGTATTTTGACCAACGCCAAGGCATAGTGTTTGGTAGCTGCTGGGTAATCATTTGTTGCATAGATAGATGAGTTAGTTTGGGACAGTCGTATTGCTATTTGGCCAACGTCAGGGGTATGTACGGATGGGTTCAAATTAACAAGATAATGTTGGGTAGAACTTGACATGTGACTTATGACATTTTGACGAACGCCAAGGTCATAAGAGCATGGGGCAGAAATTGATATCGGGAATTTCTAAAGAAACTGAAATTTGCTAAGAGTTGCATACCATTTGGAGTGTGATAATTTTGGTAGGATTCCTTCAGCTTTATCACACAATGATATTTGGATCCCGATCCTACTGTGAGTATTTGCTACTCATCAGGAGATTCGTCACTTAACGATCAATGCTATAAACCAAGTAGGTGTCGAGAAAGGTGTCAGTGGGGCTACGCCCCCAGAGAAAAGAGGTTATTCAATTAAGGAACTTCGCGAAAGCGTCGTAAAACCTCCCTCGAAGTACCGACACCGGCCTGGCTGAACGGTTAAGCAAGTATTGTACGGTGAGAATAGTCCTGACTAGTTCTTCCTTTTTGGTTTGAGAAGGGATTCGAGAAATAGTGGGTGCCATCAGATAAACTAAAAACCACTCTAAACTTGCAAGAGCATCATGCTAAGTGTTCCCTCTCTCTCTCATTGCAGCGACACAGAACATGACAGGCCTTAAGTTATTATTAGATAAAAATATTTTGACAGGGCCAAACTATAAAGATTGGTTCCGGAATGTTAAGATGGCAATTACCTATGACAAATTGGGGTATGTCCTTACTACTAAGGCCCCTGCCGTCCCGGGTCCTGAATCCAGTGTCGCGGATAAGGAAATCCGCAAGACCTGGGAGATAGACTGTGCGAAAGCCAAATGCATCGTGCTTGCCTCTATGAATAATGAACATCAGAGGAGGCACGAGAATATGGACCTTGAATCCATATTTCTCCACACCAAGGAACTGTATGGAGAGCAATCTCGTATAGCTAGAAACGAACCCTCGAAGAACTTGTTTCAGTCGAGGCTGGCCGTCGGATCATCTGTAGGGGAACATGTCCTTAAGATGATTAGCTATATTGAAGAGCTCGCAGATCTCGGGACAACATTAGAGAACGAGCTGTATACAGACTTGATTCTCCAGTCCCTTCCTTCCACCTACGCCCAGTTTATCTTGAATTTCAACATTCAAGGTAAAGAAGTTAAACTTCCATAACTCCTTAACATGTTGAGGAGTGCAGAGGGCACCTTGCAGAAAGCAATGGAAACACCCACTCTGTTTGTTCGTGGTGCTTCCTCTTCCAGGTCCAAGGCGAAAGCCAAAGGAAGGAAGAAGAAGGCCCCTACCAAACTGAGAGGAGGTGTTGGTAAGGTGGATGCCAGAGGAAAGGCAAAGGTTGCAGTGCCAGTAGTAGCAAAGGATGAGTGCTTCCACTGTCGCAGGAAAGGCCATTAGAAGAAGGATTGCAAAGCTTGGATTGCCAAGAACCAGGACCCGAGGAAAGTTATGGCTTCGGCTTCAGGTGTGTTTGTAATTGAAAATTGTCTGTCAATCAACTCTACTTCCTGGGTATTGGATACCGGATCAGGATCTCATATATGTAATTCATTGCAGGCACTGAGAAACCGTAGAGTGCTAAAGGTTGGTGATATGACTCTCCAGGTTGCTAATGAAGCTAGCATGGGTGCTGTGTCCATAGGGGATTATCACCTTGGATTGACGAGTGGACATATTTTGGTTTTGTGCAACTGTTTTTGTCTACCCAGTTTAATGTGTAATATCATATCAGTATCGTTATTATCAAAAGAAGGTTATGATTTCACGTTTGTAAGCGATGTTGTTAACATCCACCTTAATCATGGTTTGATTGGATCCGGTACACTAAATAACGGTATATACATGCTAAACCAATTACAGATTTTCAATGTCCAGAACACACTAAAAAGAAAGTCACCAGATATAAATCAGGCTTTCTTATGGTATTGTAGACTGGGTCACATCAATGAGACAAGGTTAACTAAGTTACATAGAGAAGGATATTTGGATCCGTTCGAATATCAATTTTATGCCACTTGTCAATCATGTCGCAAAGGAAAGATGAGAAAGACTCCATTCACTGGACATGGAGTAAGAGCGAGCGAGCTCTTAGGACTCATACACAGCGATGTATATGGTCCAATGTCTACACATGCAAGAGGAGGTTTTTCATATTTCATTACTTTTACGGATGATTACTCTAGGTATGGATTTATGTTTCATTGGATTCATTTTCTTGATGAAACAAAAATCCGAGGCCTTTGAGAAATTTCGAGAGTATAAGAATGAAGTAGAAAACCAAACTGGCAAAAGTATCAAGACACTGAGATCTGATCGAGGTGGTGAATACTTAAGTGCCGAGTTCCTGGGTTACCTAAAAGAGAAAGGAATTCTCTCTCAGCTTACTCCTCCATACACTCCACAACATAACGGTGTATCGGAGAGACGGAACCGAACCCTATTGGATATGGTACGTTCCATGATGAGTAATGCTGAGTTACCGCGATCTTTCTGGGGTTATGCACTAGAATCAGCTGCATATCTTTTGAACAGGGCTCCTACCAAGACTGTGCCTACCACGCCTTATCAGATGTGGAGTGGGAAGAAACCTTATCTTCAGTATCTGAAGATATGGGGATGTCCAGCTTTTGTTAAAAAGCAGCATGCGGACAAACTCGAGGCACGATCAGTACAGTGTAAGTTTGTAGGATATCCAAGAACTCTAAGGGGTATTTCTTCTATTACGCAGAGGAAAAAAAGGTTTTTGTTTCTCATAATGCCCATTTTCTAGAACAGCAGTTTTTAGAAAAGGAAACAAGTGGGAGCGCAATAGAACTGGAAGAAATTCCAGAACCACAAACTACTACTGAATGTTTGGTAGAACCAGAAGTTCAAGAAGAACAGGACATTCCCGCACCCCTCCGCAGGAGTAGTAGGCCGTCTCATCCGCCTGAGAGATACTACGGTTTTCTCATAGACGGGGATAGAGAAGATTGCGTCATTGATAATGATGAAGCTACTAGCTTCCCGCAGGCCATCCAGAGCGGCGACTCAATAAGATGGCCGGATGCAATGCGGACCGAGATGGAGTCTATGTACACCAACAAAGTATGGACTTTAGACTTTGCTCCAGATGGGGTAAAACCCATAGGATGCAAGTGGATCTTCAGGAAAAAGATTGGTGTAGATGGACAGGTGGAAACCTATAAGGCTAGACTTGTTGCAAAGGGTTTTCGTCAAAGACCTGGTTTGGACTATGACGAAATTTTTTTTGTTCAGTAGCTATGCTCAAATCCATTCGCATCCTTCTTGCCATTGCCGCGTTCCATGATTATGAGATCTGGCAGATGGACGTAAAGACGGCTTTCTTAAATGGTAATTTAGAAGAGTGCGTCTATATGGATCAGCCAGAAGATTTCAATCAGAGCGGGACTAGCGGGAAAGTGTGCAAGTTGCTTAAGTCCATTTATGGACTAAAGCAGGCATCGCGGAGTTGGAACATCTGTTTTGATGAAACGGTCAAAGAATATGACTTTATCAAAAATCTAGATGAACCGTGTATATATAGTAAAATTGTAGCACGAACTGTTGTATTCATCGTCTTGTACGTGGATGACATTCTCTTGATAGGAAATGACATTCCTATGCTACAATCTGTCAAAGGATTCTTGTCACACAGGTTCTCCATGAAAGACCTGGGTGATGCCTCTTAGATTCTGGGGATCCAGATCTATCGTGATAGATCTAAGAGGATGTTAGGATTTTCGCAGTCCAGGTATATCAACACTATACTGAAAAGATTCAGTATGGAAGATTCTAAGCGCGGTAATTTACCGGCTTGTTATGGAATCACCCTCTCCAAAGAGTTGTCTCCCAAGACTGATTTGGAAAGGGTTCGCATGTCGATTATACCCTACGCTTCTGCAGTGGGCTCTATAATGTATGCGATGTTGTGTACCAAACCAGATGTAGCTTACGCACTGAGCGTGGTAAGCCGGTATCAATCAGACCTAGGGGAGAAGCACTGGATAGCAGTAAAGAACATTCTCAAGTACCCGAGAAGGACTAAGGATGTGTTCTTGGTTTACGGCGGAAAAGACCTCCAGATCGAGGCTTTTGCTGACTCCAGCTTCCAGAGTGACAAGGATGACTCCAAGTCCATTTCAGGTTATGTCTTTACCCTCAATGGAGGGGCGGTGTGCTGGAAGAGTTCCAAGAAGGACACCGTTGCCGACTCGACGATGGAAGCGGAGTATATACCTGCTTGCGATGCCACAAAAGAAGCAGTCTGGATGAAGAAGTTCCTCACAGAACTTTAGATGGTTCAATCCATTGTTGATCCAATACCTCTGTATTGTGACAATAACGGGGTTATAGCTTTAGCAAAGGAACCCAGGTCCCATCAGAAGTCCAGACACATCTTAAGGCTGTATCACCTGATCTAGGAGATCATAGATCGCCAGGAGATCGAGGTCCGGAGAGTTTCTACAGAGGAGAACACTGCAGATCCATTCACAAAGGCCTTACCTCAGATACAGTTCGAGAGGCTACTCGAGATGATAGGTCTTCGATACGCCAGTAAATGGCCCTAGTGCAAGTGGGAGATTGTTAGTAAATATGCCCTAGGGGCCATTATTATATCATACTAGCTTGTATATTACTTAATGGAAGCTTGGGATATTCACAGTTATAATAACAGTCTTGCTCAACATAGTAGTATGCTACTTTGTTTATATCTATCTTAATATGTGTATATGTTTCTTTTAGCATATCGCGAATACATATTGATAGAGTCCATAGGATCTTGCTTGACTACCAGCGTTGTGATGGCAGTCACACTGGTAGGGGCTGGGTAGTCTACAAGCACATCCTTTTTCAGCTCCCTAGTCGTAGGATTATCGAGACATGGGATCGATACTCCAGAGTAGACTAGTGTGTACGCTTCTCATCCCAGCAGGGGAAATGATCTGTCCCACAGCCATTAGTACATTGTACTGGAGATAGTATACAGGTGTTCGTTGGGTTACGGGTACACCGGACAGGATTCACAGGGAACTGTTGGTTGGTATTATACCCGTCTTCAGTTAACAGTTCCCAGGTGACATGAGTACAGCATAGTCCGTAGACTTGGCACTGCTGCTTCATCTCGAGTATGTTCCCACTATTCTTAGATTGCTACCCTACTACGGCTCAAAGGAGTCGTGCAAACAGGTAGCAGTTGGGTGCAGTCCCGAAGCACTTGGAGGCAGTGGCGGTTAGATAGGATTCGTCTCTCCCCGGTATTGGGAGTTGATATCGCACTGTGTTTGGAGAGCCATTACGCAAAGTCCCTGGTGGCCAGGGCAAGCGAGATTTACTGGGTGGTTTTCCAGTAGCTTCTCAAAGTGTAATGGGCGTCACTCCGACATGACTTATACCGCTTTTAGGGGACTGACGCTTGCCGCCCCCTAGGCCCGATATGCGATAGTCTTAGACGAACGGACCGGACTGTACGGAGATTGTCACATCAGGCTCTGTAGGAGTTCAGATGGGTTTCCTCATCGGCCTTCTTATCGATATCTACCTGGGGACCGTTACGTACAGCTAATATTGTTAGTTATATGTATGCCCTAGAGGCCATTACTGTACACAGGATGTATATTGTAGTGGATGCTGGGACATATATAGGGAGGACTTTCTTTCTCGACATGATAGTATGCTATCTGGTTGAACTTTACCTTAACGTGTATACTGATTGTCTCTCTGTTACATGTTGGTAAAGCCCTTAGGATGTGTGCTTGACTACCTGGACTATGATGCAGATCATACTAGTGGGGACATGGTAGTCCATAAGTACATCCTTCACAGTCCCTAGTCATGGGTATATCGAGACGGGGCATCGATATACCAGAGTAGACTAGCGTATACCTTCTCGACCCATACAGATGAGCGATGGATGATCCCATATCCATTGGTGTTTGACATCAGAGATGATATACGGGTGCTCAGTAGAGACTGGGTACACTGGATGGACTCGCCGAGAACTCCCAGATGGTATTATACCTCACGTCAGATGGCAGTTCTCTGGTGATACTGGTACAGAGTAGTCTGTTGACCCGAGATCGTCATAGAGTCTTGTGTGGTTCCCACTGTGCTTTGATTTCCATCTTACCATGTCCAAGAGGGCGTGCAAAACGGTGGTTTTTGGGTACAGTCCCGAGTCACATGGAGGCAATGAGCGATAGGAGGGGATTCGTCTCTCCCGGTATAGGGAGTTGATGTTGCACTGTGTTCGATTGGCTATAACAGGAAGTCCCTGGCCAGGGCTGCTCAGAGAATTGCTGGTAAGTGTTACCAGTAGTTTCTCGACCCGTTATGAGCCTCATATCGACACGACTTATCGAGCTATTGGGGTCTGACGTTTACCACCCCTAGGCAAGATATGCGACATATCAGACGATCAGACCGGACTGTACGGTAGTGTTACTGGTTGGATTCACTGGAGTGTGAGCGGGCTTGCTCGTCGATCTTCAGATCGCTCAATACCCGGGTGGCCGTTACGTTTAGCAGACCGCTTGCGGCTTGTGGGTGTTTGATATGATCATCGCCTGCTGCCGGCGTATTGACGAGTCTTTAGAGTCCTACACAGAGGTTTCCTGGCTCAAGCAAAACGAAATAGGAGCGCATATGAGATATGTGCGGGACCGAGAATAATGCGTGTATGTGATACCGTATTCCATTCTCGCGATGAATGTATCGATTAGGTTATATGCGATATACCCTAGTTATCAAATCAAAGGTTGATTTGATAAGCCAATACATTATATACTAGTCGGTTGTGTGCGACATGACCGGGTCATTGAATCAAGTGTTGATTTAATTATTTAATGCATAATTATATATTTGATATATTACTTTGCATTAACTAGTATCG
This sequence comes from Agapanthus africanus, assembly GCA_030015575.1. NCBI lineage: Eukaryota > Viridiplantae > Streptophyta > Magnoliopsida > Asparagales > Amaryllidaceae > Agapanthus > Agapanthus africanus. The sequence goes on from CM057342.1 coordinate 632,185,967, forward strand.
GTTCACTTTAAATGGATTTTCTCACTCGGGTGTGCGCATTACATATGCGATATGATTTTGTGCATTTGATTGTATCATGTTTGATGATACATGTTTACTTGGTTAAGTGCAAAGAATTAAACCATGGTTAAAAGAATGATTAGGGTTTCATTTCCTTTATTTATTCATTTATTTATTTGTTTATTCATTTTGGAAAAGAGGAGAAAAGAATGGTGGCTTAATTTGGAGTTTAGTTGAAGCTTCATGAAACTTTGATCAAGTCAACCATTCTTATCTCATCCTTAACCCTAACCATGATTCATTCTCTACACTTGACTCTAGTTAACATTATGATAAGTTTTGATTTTTCTATTGTTTTTATTCAACTTATCATATATTTCTTTCTTCTTCTTCTTCATGAGCAAGGAAGAAAAAGCTTTCTTCATCAATGGTGATTGATGATAAAGAGTGAGAAATCCAAATCTAAAGTCTACCCACTTCCTATTTCTTCATCCTCTACCTCTTGCCAAGTAGTAGAGTGTGTTCTCTTCACATGTTTTTGGACTTGGTGAAGTCGGAGCTTGATTTAGCGATGCCTCGACGTAGATCATCTTCGGCATGGACATCGACGACCTAGCTTGCCCATTCTCCGACGAAGCCGACGCTTGAGCCCGGATTTGATTTGGACAGCGGAGAGGACCTCGTTGCGGAGCTATGGAGGTGGAGCACCGGATCTACAAAGGTTGTATTTCCGTATCTATTAGTTAAGTGTTAACTAGTTTACTTTTCGCCTAGAAAACTAGCAAACGATCCGTAGTTTAGGGTTTGTAGGCACCGTAAAATTTGAAATTGGCATGGTTGATGCCTTGTGAGACCTCATTAGGGTGCCTAGGAACCCTACAGTGGTATCAAAGCCTAGCTAGAGCCTTAGGCGAAGTCTAGACGGAATTTGAAGTCCGATCGAACCAAAACCCGAACCCGTATCATGCTCTCTGTTCTTTTTTGAAAACAGTGATTTTTTCAACATTAAAAATATGCAGAAAAATCAGCAGGTGAATATAAGAGGTACTGTGAAATTCGTGCCCCTAACTCCTTCATACTGCCGCGGTTCCGCGGCACGAGCAAGGCTCGTGCGGCGGTTCCGCGGCGGTACGGCCACTTTATTTAATACTTTTTACACATTATCTCATAATTATTAATGCTGGATTTTCTGGGAATTTTTAATATTTATTCCAGAGTTGAATGTTCTGGGTTGATTTGGGGATTCGGTGTTTCGATCGGGGTATCAAATTTTGTCTATTTGGCTTTCCGGATAAATTTTAGAATATGTTAAAAAGTTCGACCGGATATAAATACCCAATTTTTCCCCTGTCGGGAAATTTCCAAGTGTTGGATTTTTCCGTAGTTTAACGACGTTCTAAGTAGTGCAAGTAACGCGATGGTCCCTCTTGAAGACAACAAACCTTAACTCGATTATGTGACCGTCTTGAACTGCCCTTTGAACCTTCGGGTTTGGGGCAGTCCGGCGTGCCACATGTGAGGCGTTGGCTTGACCCTTCTACGGCTGGACCGTTGGTACTGAGGCACGAACGGAATGTTGTTAGACTTGTTTCATGTGTTGATCTGTATCGTGAAAACTTGGGTGTTCGAATGTTCAATCGGAAAGTTTAACATTTTCTAATTATCTGGAATGGGATACAATAATTGGAATTCACAAAAAGTTATGAGATAACTGAATGAATGTTATAAACGTAGCAATTTAGTCTCACATGATCGGTTGCCACGGAATTTTGATGTGATCAAAAGTCCGTCGCAATCACGTAGCGTACGCGGATACTCGCCGGGTAAACTTAATAGACAGCCTCACTCCATAGCCCCGACCAAGTGACTGTAGGAGAACCCCGTCGCCGAAAGCATCCCTCCGGGTGCTCGCGGTAGCGGTGTTCCGCCTTGGTGCACTTCGTTGACGGTATCAGGGGTGCGGCCGCCTACTAAAGTTTGCGACGAGCATTCGATCAGGATGTCGGGAATCTTGCTGAATTGCCCGACTTGATATTGAAAAGTGTTTTCGATTATGAGACTAAAATGCGGGGTTTATAATTGTTAGGCATGCGATGTCTAAGTAATTCATTAGGTCAGGCATGCGATGTCTGAGGTGGTTGCGGATTCCAACTGTTATAGTTTTACACTTTCTTTTCTGTGACCGTAAGTGTAATATGTGATATCGCCGGTTTCGTTGCTATATACCAACGACAATTGGGATGCGCATATTTACTTACGTTGATGACATGTGATGTTATGTGTTGCTGGATATGTTATATTGGATCGTCGTATTTGAATAGCCGGGGTTTTTTATGTGAGATGAGTGTTTTTCATTTTCATTCATGTAAAAACTTGTATGTAATATTCTTTTATTGGGGCGCTTCCAGGTTGCGGAAGTTGTCACCTCTTGTATATTATTTACTTTTCCGCACTAGGATAGACCCAAGGAGGAGGGCACAAGTAACCGGGTTCTGGAGTCCAGTGGGAGACCAACTCGAGGAGTCGAGTCCGGGTCTCCTAACTCTAGAATTGGTAGGGTTGCTTGCCGCTCTCGTAGGGGTCTAGGGGTGTGGGTTTGGCTATTCATCACGACCGTGGAATCCGTGTTTTATACTGGCTCGTATTGAAAACACGGACGTCCTAGTATATCCAATATTTCATATGTTTCTTCTGCTGCGATATCTGTGATGTGATCATGTGATGTTCATTGATAGATAAAGTATATAGTATATATGATATATTATATAGACGTTACTTATGTTTTACACCCGCGCTAGCCCTGCCCCGCTCTGCCGTTAGTTACCTAACCTAACGGTGCACGAGGGGACATCGAGGCGAATGCGGATGGCATAAGTGTACGTCGTATTTATCTGTGATGTTTAGGTAATTTAAATAAAGGGACTTCATTAATGAGATTAATGAAATAAAAGAAACCTAAGATGTTGTAGAATCGAATTTCAAAATAAAACAGGTAGCTACAGTTGTTGCTTTGCACAGCGGTATATGCGATATATCCTGCACCTTATTCGATGAGGAAAGGACCGAGATCCCTTCACCGGGAGTGACTCTTTTAGCAATAACTGGCAGATGCTACACACTCGGTTTGTCTTTTGATTGCTTTTAAGTGTTTTTGCTTTGCACAGTGATATATATGATATATCCCGCACCTCATTCGACGAGGAAAGGACCGACGATCCCTTCACCGGGAGTGACTCCTTTAGCAAAACTAGAAAAGCCTCAAAAGCACTCCATTTCAAAATCATTTGATTCTACAACGATATCAAGTTCATTACGCAATAGGTTTTCAGAAAAACCTGTCGTAGCCCTCCGACATTTCAGATAAGTTGTATATAGTATTCGTGCTGCATTTGTTGGCTTTCGTCAAGGTGCAGTGTGCGGTAGCTATATGCTGCTTATCTGCTAGCATATGATGCGATTGGATTAGGGTAGTCGTGCGGCTTTGTTGGCTTTCGTCAAGGGTCGTGCGGGTGGGTTTAATTCGATCAAGAAATGTACGGGTTGAACTTGACTAGCGGGCTATGGTTTGTTGCTTTCGTCAAGGTCATAGCACGTTAGGGGTAAAAGATTATCGGGAATTTCAAGTGTTGAAATTTGCAATGAGATTGCATACCTTCTATGAGATAGTTGGATCCCGATACCCGCTGCGAGTAAGTGTTACTCCTGGGAGAGTTTTATACATTACAATTAGCCGATCAAGTAGGTGTCTAGAAAGGTGTCAACGGGGTTACGCCTCTGGGAAAATGAGGTTTACATTAATTAGGTTCGTGCGAAAGCACGGGGGACCTCCCTCAAAGTACCGACACTGGCCTGGCTGAAAGATTGGCGAACTTATAGTGTGTAATTAATCCCGGCTAGTCTTTCCTTTTAGGGTTTGAAGGAAGATTTGATAAAAAGCAGTGGGAGCCATCCTGATTAGATAAAATAATAACCAATCTATTCTTGACAGAGCGCACGCTGAGTGTTTTCTTCTCTCTCTCTCCCGGTAGCGACCATATCACGCCTTAATAAAGATAATAATACGGATTATTGACCGAACCCGCTTGTTATACTGAGCTGGGGAACGTTGGTCCCGCTCCAACTTATAATTGTTATAAGACAGAGCAGGAAATTGGGGAATACCAGATTTCCCGTGCCGCCCAAACGAAGAGAGTGCATGCTGATGCATCATCTTCGGGTGTGTTCGTTACAAAGAACTGTTTCTCTGTATCCTCTACGTCCTGGGTATGTGATACCAGATCAGGATCCCAGATATGTAATCTGTTACATAGGGCTACAGAAAGGTAGAGAACTGAGAACGGGTGATAAGTTTCATGAGGCAGAAAACGGGGCAAGAGTTGCAGCCAAGTCTGTTGGTCACTGTCACCCTGTATTACCAATACATTGATTCTGAACGAATGTTATTAGATACCGAACCTGATATACAAAATCATATCAGTCTCTTTATTAGTAAAGAAACGATATAATTTTGTATTGTCGGATAATGTTTTGAACATTTCCTATATCAAAAGTTGATCGGTTCAGGCACGTTATCTAAAAGCGTTGATGTTCTAAATCAAACTACAGTTCTTAGTATATGGAACACACACAAGAGAAAGAGTTCAGAAATGAAAGAATCTTTCTTGAGGCATTGTAGACTAGGTCATATCAATGTGACCCGACTAGCTAGAGTTACATATAGATGCATATTTAAATCAGTTTGAATTTACATCTTGTGAAACTCGCCAGTCATGTCACAAAGATAAGATGACCATAGCTCCGTTTACTGGAAACAGAGAAAGAGTTAGTAAACTCTAGGGATGATACATGTTGATGTATGTAGGTCCCCTGTCTACACATGCCAAGACCGGTTCTTTATACTTCATTACATTCTCTGATAATCTCTCAAGATTCAGATATATGTTCCTGTTGAAACACAAGTCAGAACCTTTTGAGATATTCACAGAATATAAGTTGGAAGTAGAGAACCAATACGGGTATAAGTATTATGTCCTTTGATGAGATCAAGGAGGAGAATACTTGAGCACGGAAATACTGGACTATTCTAAAGGAGAATGAGATTCTCTCTCAGCATTACTCCTCTGTATACACCATAGCACGATGGTATATCAGGGCGGAGCAATCACACCCTATATGATAAGGTGTGCTCTATGATGAGTACTACTGAGTTACCTGTTTCCTTTTTGGGAGTTATGCACTTAAGAAGCTGCATACCTATTGAATAGGGTTCGAATCAAATCAGTTGCCTACCGCTTCATATGTGATATGGAAAGGGAAGAGCCCATGTCTTAAGCTAGTTAAGATTTGGGGTTGTCCGGCCTATGTCTAAAAGCAAAATCCGGACAAACTCGAGGCAAGGTTAGTTATGTAGAACTGGAAAGGTTCCAGCTATGCAAACTACAGAAGATGATTTGATGGAACCAAAGGATTCAATAGTTACCAACGAACCTCGGCCTCTCCGCCGATCTAGTAGGGTTCCTCACCCACCTGAGAGATACTTCGGTTCCTCTATGACAGTGGGAGCGAGGATTGCATCATGAGATGATGACCCAACTAGCTTCGAGCAGGCCATCGAGAGTAAGACTCTGTAAGAATGGCTGGATGTTTATCGATCTGAGATGGAATCCTTATACACCAACAAAGTATGGACTTTGGTTGCTATATCTGAAGGGTTAAATCCCCATCAGGAGCAAGTATATCTTGAGAAGATTACTTAGTGTAGATGGAAAAGTTGAGACTTTCAAAGCTAGACTTGTTAAAGCTTTTCGTCATCGACCAGGCGTGGATCATGATGAAACCTTTTCAAGTGACTATGCTTAAGTCCATCCAGATCCTACTTGCCACGGCTACATACCATGACTGCGATATCTGGTGGTTGGGTGTCTTGACTGCTTTTCTAAATGATGATTTAGAAGAGAGCGTCTATAAGTACACAGCCAAAGGGCTTCGTAGACAGTGGGAGCAGCGGAAACGTGTGCAAGATGCTTTATAGGATAAAGCAGGCATCGCGGAGTTGGAACATCTGTTTTGATGAAGCAGTCAAAGAAGTTGACATCATCAAAATGGTAGATAAACCTTGTATAAACAAGAAGGTAGTAGGGAGTATGGTGACGATCCTCGTAGAGTACGTGGATGACATACTCTTGATAAGAAAGGAGTTTCTTATGCTATGCTCGATCAATCTTCGCTTATCACAAAGATTCTCCATATAGGATTAAAGTGATACCTACTAAATCCTGGATTTTGGATTTATGAGATAGATCTAAATGGATGTTAGGATACTCACTAGATGTAGTGAGATGGTGTCAATCGATCCTGAGGAGAATCACTGGAAGGGTTCCAGGGTGATAAAGACGACTGAATGTCAGTCACAGGCATTGTCTTTACCCTCAGTAAAGGGACGGTATGTTGGAAGAGTTCCAAGCTGGATACCGTGACATACTAGACGATAAAGGCAGGATACATCGCTACTTAAGATGCTACCAAAGAGGATGTTTGGGTGTATATTAGTTCATGAGATGAACTACGTTCCTACCATTGTGAGACAATGGAGTTGTGGCTCATGCCGAGGAACGCCGGTCCCATCAGTGATCCAGACTTATTCTAAGGCAGCATCGCCTGATCATGGAGATAGTTGATCTCCAGGGTGATCGAGGTTAGGAGAGTAGACTCAGAGGACAATACAGCGGATCCACTCACAAAGGCCTGTTCCCAGAGAGAGACTTTTATGGGATGGTTGAGTATGAGATACTACAACCACAGCTACAGATGGCCCTAGTGCAAGTGGGAGATTGTTAGTTATATGTATGCCCTAGAGGCCATTACTGTACACAGGATGTATATTGTAGTGGATGCTGGGACATATATAGGGAAGACTTTCTTGCTCGACATGATAGTATGCTATCTGGTTGAACTTTACCTTAACGTGTATACTGATTGTCTCTCTGTTACATGTTGGTAAAGCCCTTAGGATGTGTGCTTGACTACCTGGACTATGACGCAGATCATACTAGTGGGGACATGGTAGTCCATAAGTACATCCTTCACAGTCCCTAGTCGTGGGTATATCGAGATGGGGCATCGATATACCAGAGTAGACTAGCGTATACCTTCTCGACCCATACAGATGAGCGATGGATGATCCCATATCCATTGGTGTTTGACATCAGAGATGATATACGGGTGCTCAGTAGAGACTGGGTACACTGGACGGACTCGCCGAGAACTCCCAGATGGTATTATACCTCACGTCAGATGGCAGTTCTCTGGTGACACTGGTACAGAGTAGTCTGTTGACCCGAGATCGTCATAGAGTCTTGTGTGGTTCCCACTGTGCTTTGATTTCCATCTTACCACGTCCAAGAGGGCGTGCAAAACGGTGGTTTTTGGGTACAGTCCCGAGTCACATGGAGGCAATGAGCGATAGGAGGGGATTCGTCTCTCCCGGTATAGGGAGTTGATGTTGCACTGTGTTCGATTGGATATAACAGGAAGTCCCTGGCCAGGGCTGCTCAGAGAATTGCTGGTAAGTGTTACCAGTAGTTTCTCGACCCGTTATGAGCCTCATATCGACACGACTTATCGAGCTATTGGGGTCTGACGTTTACCACCCCTAGGCAAGATATGCGACATATCAGACGATCAGACTGGACTGTACGGTAGTGTTACTGGTTGGATTCACTGGAGTGTGAGCTGGCTTGCTCGTCGATCTTCAGATCGCTCAATACCCGGGTGGCCGTTACGTTTAGCAGACCGCTTGCGGCTTGTGGGTGTTTGATATGATCATCGCCTGCTGCCGGCGTATTGACGAGTCTTTAGAGTCCTACACAGAGGTTTCCTGGCTCAAGCAAAACGAAATAGGAGCGCATATGAGATATGTGCGGGACCGAGAATAATGCGTGTATGTGATACCGTATTCCATTCTCGCGATGAATGTATCGATTAGGTTATATGCGATATACCCTAGTTATCGAATCAAAGGTTGATTTGATAAGCCGATACATTATATACTAGTCGGTTGTTTGCGACATGACCGGGTCACTGAATCAAGTGTTGATTTAATTATTTAATGCATAATTATATATTTGATATATTACTTTGCATTAACTAGTATCGGTTCACTTTAAATGGATTTTCTCACTCGGGTGTGCGCATTACATATGCGATATGATTTTGTGCATTTGATTGTATCATGTTTGATGATACATGTTTACTTGGTTAAGTGCAAAGAATTAAACCATGGTTAAAAGAATGGTTAGGGTTTCATTTCCTTTATTTATTCATTTATTTATTTGTTTATTCATTTTGGAAAAGAGGAGAAAAGAATGGTGGCTTAATTTGGAGTTTAGTTGAAGCTTCATGAAACTTTGATCAAGTCAAACATTCTTATCTCATCCTTAACCCTAACCATTCCCACTAACCATGATTCATTCTCTACACTTGACTCTAGTTAACATTATGATAAGTTTTGATTTTTCTATTGTTTTTATTCAACTTATCATATATTTCTTTCTTCTTCTTCTTCATGAGCAAGGAAGAAAAAGCTTTCTTCATCAATGGTGATTGATGATAAAGAGTGAGAAATCCAAATCTAAAGTCTACCCACTTCCTATTTCTTCATCCTCTACCTCTTGCCAAGTAGTAGAGTATGTTCTCTTCACAAGTTTTTGGACTTGGTGAAGTCGGAGCTTGATTTAGCGATGCCTCGACGTAGATCATCTTCGGCATGGACATCGACGACCTAGCTTGCCCATTCTCCGACGAAGCCGACGCTTGAGCCCGGATTTGATTTGGACAGCGGAGAGGACCTCGTTGTGGAGCTATGGAGGTGGAGCACTGGATCTACAATGGTTGTATTTCCGTATCTATTAGTTAAGTGTTAACTAGTTTACTTTTCGCCTAGAAAACTAGCAAACGATCCGTAGTTTAGGGTTTGTAGGCACCGTAAAATTTGAAATTGGCATGGTTGATGCCTTGTGAGACCTCATTAGGGTGCCTAGGAACCCTACAAATATCACTTGCGGCCTGTGGTTAAACCCACTGCCAGCGTAGTGTCAAGTCTTTAGAGTCCCACACAGAGAGTTTCTCTGCTTCAGGCAAAACGATATAGAGGTCGTATGGTTTTATGATAGGGTTCGGACACATACGTGTATTTATGCACGTACGATGTTCGGATAGATAATACTAGCGGGCTTTAGTTTAAACCAGATTCTAGTATTGGATTATTGGATTTATACAGTCTCACTATTTCCGTGTTTTTACGGATGGGGGGGCATTCTCGTAATTAGTCGAGAAGCTTCTAGAAGAAAGGTGAGGCGGGGAGCTCAGGTGTAATTTGCATTAAATGAATTTGTGACTCATGAAGTGATTCATCCAAATGAGTTAATGATGCATTTATTGCTTAATGACTCATGAGATGATTCACACATTTATATTAAATGAAGCATGGTTGTAATTATCTATATGATTTATTTGATAATTATTATGCTTCAGTATATACATAATGAGTTATATTTTCATTTCATTATTACAAACACTTTCTCTCTCCTCAAGCTCTCTCTTTTCAAAGACCTAACCCTAATCCTCTAATGTGTTTAGATCCCAAGGGTTAGTAAGACTAATAAATCCCTAATCCATCTCTATATCCTCTAGGTTACCTTGATTAGCAATCATAGCCACCTAGTTACCTCAAGTGAGAGGTTAAAGCTTAGAGAAGGAACTCTCGGGTGGATCTTCTATCACATCGAGGAGGCCGACGAGGAGGTGAACAACAAGAACAAGAAGGACTAGAATCTTGAGGTATAATCATCTATCATAGTAGTTAATCACCTCTAGATAGTTGTAAGTTAGGGTTTAGCAAAGATCCGTAAATTTAGTCGATGTTAACTTAAACAAAATGATTGTTTTACCTATTCCGCCTTCCCGCATCTTGTGGGGTGTCTAACGTCGACTTACAGAAATATGAGTACCCAACATTGGCACTCAAAAATATCATGAAATACTCGTGTCCAGGATCGACACACAAATCCTCATCCCTCAGGTGCCGCGTACCAGATTGGCCCTCAATATATAACTCAGGTCATAACCCCCAGACGGTATCCTCCTGATTTCCGTCGGGCTCCATACAATCACCGGTAGTTAGTAGTCCCTCCGCTGGCTCACCGTCCATCTATACAAGTCTTCTTTCCCGGGGGTACCATACCGGGTCCACCATGTACCCGCAGACAGTGCCTACCACTTCTCGAATCGGGTATACTCACACAAGCTCTCAGAACCAAGAAAACACATGGTGGACGCAATAAAATATCATATCAAGAGAAACCGGGTTTTCAAAACAATGTGTACTTTCTTAAGCTAATACCAAGGTTCTCAAATCCAGAAATCACATGAAATCCAAAACTCAATGCGTGATCCATGCGATGTGACGTATGCAGTATAAGCCGTAATATGTGCATATCAAGGTAAAACCGCTCTGTTAAATAAATACAGTTTTTAAAAAAATACTTCATGTGGTTCCCAAATCTCCAAATCGAATCCACGTCATCTAAGGATGCATATGTAGCTGTAACAAGTATGGTGTACGCAAGTATGTATGCATAAGCAAGTGTGAAAAATGCAAATATGTAGATACGCAATATGTATGCACACAAATGAACAGAATCCTGTCTAATCATCAATGATGAGGCAAGCAAAATGAAGTATGGTTCATAGCAATTCTATAGTGCGAGTGTCATGGCAATTACCAACGGTGTTAGTGTGTAGCATGCAAATTTGTGCTCGTGCAGCATGAACCGTTAGTAATAGTGCGGTATTTCACAAATACTTAGTCTACATGCAACAAAAGAGGGGTATGCAACAATGGTACCAATGTACAACCAATATATATATATATATATATATATATGAATATAACATCCGGCTACCATATCCTATCAAGCCAAGACGCATAACGCCATACGGGCGATTTCCCCGTAGATGTTAAATCTACTCACCGGTGATCTCGTGCTAAGTGTATCCGACCACTTGCTTCCCCTTCTTCGCGGCGTCAGAAGTCCCCGCCTGCGATCCTAGAATTTACACAAGGCAACACACATAAGACTAAAATCTTGCAAAAACACGTTATTAAGACTATACGAAAAACTAGCGTCGCAAGCTAACCCGTGTACAAACGTGACACCAAAACGTGTGTGCAAGCGCCTGGAACCACCCTGACACGCTGTGATATGTAGAACACACCAGACCCAACTCAGAACATGCGTGTCGTGCAAGTTTAAAAGTATGGAAAACAATGTAATAGATCCCAGATTTTGACTCGAGTGCAAATAGGAAAAGTTGCATATACCAAACACTTACAAAACCTAGCAGTCACCCACAGAAAACCCCCGACATCCAACTCACCCCTCTGGCCGCAATTTGCAGCCAGAACTAATATTTCTGCGGTCTGGGATGGGATGTGGGGTCTCATGCTTTGTGTGTGTGTGTTCCTAGCTCAGTAATTAAGTCCCAGTACATTGCAACTTTTTCCTGAAGCACTCGGTTTAAAAGCAGATCACAATACTACCCAAAATCTTAACTAAAACATTTAATTAACACTAAATTAAAACAATATAGTATTTTAGTGTAAACTGAAGCAAAGACTTGGGTTAAACGACACTAATAGCACTTAATTAAGTTAATCAAGCCAAAACAACCCTAACTTAACTTAATCTTCACTTAAACCACCCAATTAGCACTGAAACCCACATAATCACTAATTTAAGCTAAATAAACTACAAGTTTAGCAATGAGGTGATTAAGGTGGGCTTAATACCTCACAATGGTCAAGTGATGGCACAAACTTGCTGGCCTTGGCTCCCAGAGCTCAGAATAGGCTTAAAAACCAACAAAAGAATGACTTTGGAGTGATAAATGTGAGGTTGGTGTGATAAATGATGGATTTTTGTGAATGGAGATGAGGTTAGAAATGATGAGAGGAAGGAGAATGAGGGGGGCTGCTGAGCTGCTGCTGCTGTTGCTGTGAATGGGAGAGGGAGAGAGGGGGGAGGGGGGAGAGAGAGAGAGAGAGTGCCCCAATGTCAAGCCCCCATGCTCATTAAATGCACGATGCTTCTCATTTCTTTTCTTCATCCTAAATTTTTTTATTTGTTTTAATTTTTTTTGGTTTTAAAAGGAAATTGGGACTAAGAGGGAAAAATGAAAATGGTAGACATGTTAAAACTTAACCTAGGGTGAAAATTGTGCATGCTACACTAAATTTGGCCTAGGAAAATATAATTAAGAAAATTTGCTAACTAAGTGAACACAAAACTAATTATTAATTAATAAAACACATTTATATATAAAATCATATATTTTCACAATTAAAATTTAATTTATTCCATTTTATGTGGAAAATAATTGTTAACGGGATTTTATGAAAAACATGCATTATAGCTAATTAACGCGAAATTAACCTAAACGAATTTCAAAGTGTTACAATCTTCCCCCCTTAACGAAATTCGGTCCCCGAATTTAAAAATCTAGCTACGCGTACCTTCAAAGAGATAGGGATAATTCTTCCTCATCTCGTCCTCGGTCTCCCAGGTGACCTCCTCACTGCTCGGGCCACGCCAAAGGACCTCGACGGACGGTATAACCTTCGATCTCAATTTCTTCACCTGCAAATCCAGGATGACCACCGGCTGCTCTGCAAAAGAAAGGTCGAGCTCCAGCTGGATCATCGGATGTTGAATCGTATGAGACGAGTCATGGAGATACTTGCGGGGCATCAAAACGTGAAATATGGGTGAACGTCAGAAAAACTGGGCGGAAGAGCTAACCGATACGCAACAACACCAATACTCTCGAAGATCTCGAAGGGGCCCACATATCTGGGACTAAGTTTCCTTCTTTTCCCAAATCTCATCACACCCTTCATTGGGGAGACCCTCAAGAAAAATTGATCGCCAACTGAAAACTCAAGTCTGTGCCGACGACGGTCCGTATAAGATCTCTGCCTGATCTGGGCTGCTCTCATCTTATCACGAATCAACTGGATCTTCGTGGTCGTCTCCTCAACAATCTGCGGCCCCAAAATACTGCTCTCGCTGAGTTTTGTCCAATAGATGGGCGATCTGCATCTCCTCCCATATAGAGCTTCGAATGGTGCCATCTGAATGCTCTCCTGGAAGCAGTTGTTGTAGGAGAACTCTACTAAGGGCAAATGGTGATCCTAGCTACCACTGAAATCTAAAACGCATGCTCGGAGCATGTCCACAAGAGTCTGAATAGTCCGCTCTGACTGGCCGTCGGTCTGCGGATGAAATGCTGTGCTGAAACTCAAGCAGGTGCCCAAAGCCTCCTGAAGCCTCTGCCATAGTCGGCTGGTAAACTGGGTGCCTCGATCGGACAAAATACACGTCGAGATGCCGTGCAACCGTACGATCTCGTCAATGTAAATCTGGGCATACTGAGCAAATCCGAAAGTGGTCTTCACTGGTAGGAAGTGAGCCGCTTTCGTTAATCGATCCACGATCACCCAAATGGAGTCATACCCTCTACTAGTCCTGGGTAGACCCACGATGAAGTCTATAGAAATCTGCTCCCATTTCCAATACGGAATGGGCAAAGGCTGCAACTCTCCCGCTGGCCTTTGGTGCTCGGCCTTGACTTGCTGACAAGTGAGGCATCTCAAAACGAAGTCGGCGACGTCTCTCTTCATCCCTTCCCACAAGTAAACGTCTCTCAGATCATGATACATCCTGGTGGAACCAGGATGAACACTGTAAACCGATCTATGTGCCTCCTCAAGAATCTCATGCCTCAGTCCCTCGGCATCTGGTATGCACAGTTGATCGCACGCCGAAAGCGTGTCGGATGTTCAAAGTTCTAAAGTTTACCGCGATCAGGACGGTGTCGCTTTGCAGCTAGCCGGTTGAGCACGGGTCGATCCACAGGGAGATGGTTGTATGTCCGTTCTTGTCTTAGACGAGTCAATAAAGAATGAGTATATGTTTGTTCGATTCTAACCTATGTGTTATATGCAAGTATAAAGTTGTTAAAAAAAAGATACGAAATTGTAAGCTAAAGAAATCCGTACTCAAAACCTTTGAGCCGAGTCTTGACCAATTGAAGCTAGGGCAATCGGCAACAACGTTGATTAGGGGATTTAAGCACGGTATTCGTGGAATCCGGCTTATTTACCCTTGTCCTTCCGTTCTTGTCTCTTGCTTTCACCTCCGGCCAAACCGAACGCAACCGGTCGCGGTTAGGAATCACCGTTACCTTGTTAGGGTAGGGTGCCTAACGGAGCGCTTGCGTAACGTTTGGGCGGAGTTCAATGGAAAATAACGGGAAAAGGAAATGAGCAAGGAGATATTAACTTACAATACCGTATTGATTCTTAACAACAACAATAATTACAACCATTCACAAAAAAACCAAAAAGAGCAAAAGAAAAGAACAAAGAAAAGAAAAGATTACAAGTAAGTAAGTGTATGAATTTAAATTGCAAATAAGTAAAGCAAGGTAATAAAAAGCAAGAAAGAAATAAGCAATAAAAAGAACTAGAAACTAGAACTCAAGACAAGCATGGGATCAATAGCCAACCCTTAAACTTGCAAGCTCAATCAAGAGGTTGCAAGATCAAGAGAAGGGTAAAGAACGCATGTAAAATGATGCACTAATTCCATAAGAAAAATACGACCCTTGAGATCAATAACAAACCCTTAACCTTTCAAGCTCAATGAAGAGGTTGAAAGATCAAGAGGAAGCAAAAATCTCAAGGGGAAGTTAAACTAACAAGAAAGATACAAAAACCCTCATCTTCATTAACATCCACTCAATGCTCTCATTACATTTCCATGGAGGAAGAATGAAGAAGAAGAAGAAGAACTACACTAAAAAGGAACAAAGAATGAACACCAAAAATTGGACCCTTGGCTTAGCTTAGTTCTGGAGTATTTATAGGAAGGGAACTGGAAACCTAGGGCAAGAATCTGCCCCTATATGAAGTACCCAAACTACCCATGAAAAACGACAGAGAGAGATAACTATATGGCCGCGGAACCGCGGCCTAGACCCCCTATTGGCCGCGGTTCCGCGGCCCTTTAGTAGAGTTGGGCTGTGTGGTTTTGTGGGGATCCCTGGTTCCTTTTTTCCTCATGTTTGACAACTACAAACTGCATAAAAGTCTTCCAGAATATCTGCAGATTTCTTAGTCCAAGATTTCTATCATTTCTTCACTTTTGACTTCTATCTCTCTCGAGCTCCGCGCACCCATTGATTCTTGTGCTGCCCCCCTCGTGCTCTGTGCTTGTCCGAGACATGAATGACCACTGTCATATGTCTTGTCTCTGGAACTGGTACTCGGCACTGGACGTATATGGATGACCGGAACCCGAATTTTATCTGTAGTGACAGATGTTCTGTATTTGGTATAACTGTGGAGATTTTGTCTTGATTTGCAATATTTGTACTGGAAACCTGTATTCTGTAAATATGTAACAAACACGGATTACAAGCACCTACCTATAAACACACGAGCATAAGAATGGGCGGTATAAAATGCAATATTCTGGTATGAACAAATACCCCCAAACTTAACTTTTGCTCGTCCCGAGCAAAACCAATTATTTACAATAATAAAATCCTAACCGCACTTTCGCAAGGAACGCGATTGCACTGAGCATGTGCAACAAGCCGTTAAACCTCTAGGTGTCCCTAGTAGGAGGAGTGCTGTCTCCTGAGGGTTTTCAGCGGATTACACCCACAAAATCCCGTCAAGCTAGTGTCATAAGTTAACATCGACTCTACTCCTACAGTTTAGTATTTACATTAGAAACTCTATCATCCTAAGTTAGAAATATCCGACCCTTATTTTTCACACCTCCTATCTGTTTTAACTTTAGATCCTATACGTTCCAAAAAAGTTTAGAAAGATGTTGGTTCTCCTGAGTTTTCCTTCTAAAGTGCGGCCTCAAATCAGGGATTTTTATCAACTTTACAGAAAACACAAGTCTTATTCTTTATTTCTATCTCTTATTCAAACATCAATTGTATACCCCTACGTGTGTGTATATTTGCACCCCTACACTCAAGAATTCAATTCAAGCTATAATACCCTTGCCTTAATACCTAATACTACTTCTTTTCATTTAATGATGGACGGTGTTGCTCACACACCTTTCATGCGACTATTAATGCTTCTTGAGGCACTAACGGCCGATTACTGAATGTGTGAGCTTAAAGCGTAAATAGCAGTTTCCAGGTCTTTACTTTATTCTATTTTTCTTTTTCTTTTTCTTATTCTTTTTCAAGACCGGATATATTTTTCAACATGTTCTTTTGGTGTTTAGCTTTAAATACCGTTTTTTCTTCCATACTAGGCTTTCAGGCAAGAGTATTGCAAGATATCCTCTACTATCCCAAGTTTCAAGGTGCGTGTAAGTGCAGTTTGTAGGGTATATATTTTCTAAATTTGGACTCGAGAAAAGAAACTATTTTTCAGACTTATCCTTCAGTAAAGCATCAATACTTTCCCTTCATCTTGACTTAACTCAAGAACTGAACTCAAGATTACCTATTTCTCAAAAAAAAACTGTAAGGACGTATACTTACCAAAGTAAGACAGAATAAGGGTTATTTTTAGGGTTTTCAATTCCTAAGCCTAGAATTTAGTTATTTCTATCATATCAACTAAACTTCCTAAATAAATATCTAAGTTACCCTATTAGCTAACTTGACGACAAAGTTTATATATTTTTTGGAAAATTTTCAATTTTTGTGGGTTTTTAATAAGGTATGCAAATGCAAAATATACAAATGAATGCGAAGGAAAAAATCTTACCGAGCACACCCCCAAACTTAAACTTGACAGTGCCCTCACTGTCAGGCTACACCAAGAGGGTCAAAAATGTCGGCGCTCCCTAGAAACAAATTATATACAAAAAAAAAAGGAAAATAAAAAATATATACAAAAAAGGAGTCCCCCCCAAACTTAAGTAAAACAGTGTTTCCACTGTTAAGCGTTGAAGTTCAGGATTAGGGGGGAAAGAACAATATCTATCTATACAAGGCTTTACACAGGCCAAAGGTGAGCACCAACCATTCAAAGATCTTATCGTGATAAAGCAGTGGCTGGTGAAAGAAGGCGTAGAGAAAAGAGATGGAGAATACGCGAGACCGTATGGAGATAGAAGTGGTATACGGTCTCGGTATATGAGAAGAAGAAGAATGGCGGAAGGAAAAAAGAAGTGGAATACGAACTTGAGGGTGCAAATTGAGTAAATAGATTAGCACAATCTGTGATGACCGATGTGTGAAAAGCGATTGTGCTAATATATTTACCCGTCGGGAAATGGGGTCAAATCCCTCAAGATTCGTGAGAAACCATGGGTACGCCGAACTTGGTAAACCAGACATATGAAATGAAAGTGAGACGGGTTCTTGCAAGGTCGGAACGATGGAAAGGATGGAGGTAGGTGATTGAGGAAGGTTATCGGTTAAAGGTTCAGGAGGGTGTACACAGTCAATGAAAGGAACAGGATGAATTGGAAAATCCGACTCATCAATTAAAACTGGTTCATCCTCAAAGCTATCCTCAAAATTCTTCTCAAAATTTAGCACATCCATGCATTTCTCTTCAAAATTCATACGCATATGGGGTTCGGGAAAAACAGTTAATGACTCGGGATGATGAATTGGAGAGAAAAATTCTGCCAAATCTACAGGTTCACCATCCAAAATATTCCCGGCGTCAATATCCTCAATCAAGTGAAAATCAATATTCTCAGACATCTCAACAAAAGCATGGATATTAATTAATTCAGGTTCTAGAGTGGAGGTGTAGAGGTCAAAAGGATTGGGTGTGGTTTCACTCGAAAGGGACCCTTCACAATCGGGCAAATCAAACACTACAAAGTCGCACAACTCATTATCTGTTCTATCTCTAATCAATGAATCGTTTGGAACACTAGATAGACATTCAAAACCGGAGTTGTGGGATGCAAGTTGAAACGGGTAGGCTTGATTCGGAAGGGGTACAGCTCACTCTCTCCACTCAAATTCTCAACCGGTCCTACCGCCTCTTCATACATTGGAAAATTTGGAACTAATTGAAAACTAGCTACCGGGTCACTAGGTTGTATGAGGGCGGCCATGGACGCATTCAAATCCATCATTTGTTGGCTTGACGCTACCCTAAAGTCTTCCAACGACTGTTCCAGACTAGACATAGGTTGTGAAGGGGTTTCAGTAAAAGATTCAAAGTTGTTTGGATACTGAAAACTCCCAGATGGCGGTTCTGAAGCAATGTCTAGGGAAGGTGCAAAGGTAGGGTAGGATTGGTAGGAATTGAATGGTTGGATAGGGGTAGGATCAACATTTGGATAAGAAGGTGAATGAAATTGTTGATCCCAAGAATTTAAAGTGGTGAAAGGAGTAAAAGATCGGCTACGAGATTGTTCAATATGTTCAGCGATGGACAAAGGACGACTTGCAAAAGGGGTATCAACATAAGCGGGTGCGGGAGGTTGAAAAGGTTGATACAAAGTGGAATGAGGAGTGCAAGTGTTTGTCCTAGACGCTGCTATGTGATCTTTCAGTGAAACTTTGGGCATGGAAGGGTCGTTCGATGTTCGGCCAAAGCAAGAACCGTAAGAAGTAATGTCTGATTGTGGGTACCAAAGTTCGGCAAGAGTTTTTCGAGGTGGGGTACCCATGATATGAAAAGAGAAAGAAAGAATGGAAGAGAAAAGGAGGGGAAAAAGAATATGATTTTTATTTTTTTTAGTTAGGTATTAACAAAAGAATGAAATATACACAAAAAAAGAAACTGGACAAAAACAATCACGACACAAAAATACCACACACCTAATCGTTCTAGGGTACTCCTAGGTCAACTAGACCTGCTCCAGAACTTGATTGTCGAAGTAAAACTGTGTCGAGAAACGGGCTCAAGATACACTGATCACGAGGCCAGGTAAGTGCAGAGATAAGAGGAGGTTTTCCAACGCTTTCGCGAAGTTCCTTAATTAAATAACCCTTTCTCTTTTGGCGGTTTCGCCGTTAACACTTTCCTAGACACCCCGTAAACAATATACCGTTAAGCGAGGTTCTAAACACAGTTAACTTCTCCAAGTGAGCGCGAACTCCTTAAGGCTTAAAGTCTAGTTTCTTTTAAATTTTGTGCGGGTAACGTTATGCTCAAGTTCGTGATTTGTGGGCCACGGAAAAAGGTGATGAAATCCTTTACCGTAAGTTGTGGGGTTCGCTTGCCCTTAAATCCGTATTAATGTATGCAATGCGCAATTCAATAAAAATTCTATAAAGAATCAAACAATCGTTGTTTATTTTAAGCACGGCACTGCAACAAATAGGGGTTAGTCAATTTTTAGCGTTTTCTAGCGAACTTGCAAAGAATCCTGCAAAGAATAGTATATTGGATGCGTCGGATTTGAGAAGAAGGTGTTAGAAAAGTACGTACCGTTAAGTTTTTGGGTTAGGAAACCCCCGTTGAATCAAATCCGGTAAGCTTGAAAAGTTCGCTTGCGCGGGTCAAACTACCCGGATCTTTGGCACTGTACCTTGCAAACACCTTAGTCTTGAACGTACACTTTGCTCCCCACAATCGCAGTTTGCAAATCCGCAAAAATCTGCACTCTTGCCCACAAAAATGATCAAAAATAACAGAAAGATTTTTTTTTAATAAATATATACAAAAAGAATATTAACCCGAATAACAAGAAAGAAAATACGCTACCGTCTCCCCGGCAACGGCGCCATTTGATCGCACGCCGAAAGCGTGTCGGATGTTCAAAGTTCTAAAGTTTACCGCGATCAGGACGGTGTCGCTTTGCAGCTAGCCGGTTGAGCACGGGTCGATCCACAGGGAGATGGTTGTATGTCCGTTCTTGTCTTAGACGAGTCAATAAAGAATGAGTATATGTTTGTTCGATTCTAACCTATGTGTTATATGCAAGTATAAAGTTGTTAAGAAAAAGATACGAAATTGTAAGCTAAAGAAATCCGTACTCAAGACCTTTGAGCCGAGTCTTGACCAATTGAAGCTAGGGCAATCGGCAACAACGTGGATTAGGAGATTTAAGCACGGTATTCGTGGAATCCGGCTTATTTACCCTTGTCCTTCCGTTCTTGTCTCTTGCTTTCGCCTCCGGCCAAACCGAACGCAACCGGTCGCGGTTAGGAATCACCGTTACCTTGTTAGGGTAGGGTGCCTAACGGAGCGCTTGCGTAACGTTTGGGCGGAGTTCAATGGAAAATAACGGGAAAAGAAAATGAGCAAGGAGATATTAACTTACAATACCGTATTGATTCTTAACAACAACAATAATTACAACCATTCACAAAAAGAACCAAAAAGAGCAAAAGAAAAGAACAAAGAAAAGAAAAGATTACAAGTAAGTAAGTGCATGAATTTAAATTGCAAATAAGTAAAGCAAGGTAATAAAAAGCAAGAAAGAAATAAGCAATAAAAAGAACTAGAAACTAGAACTCAAGACAAGCATGGGATCAATAGCCAACCCTTAAACTTGCAAGCTCAATCAAGAGGTTGCAAGATCAAGAGAAGGGTAAAGAACGCATGTGAAATGAAGCACTAATTCCATAAGAAAAATACGACCCTTGAGATCAATAACAAACCCTTTAACCTTTCAAGCTCAATGAAGAGGTTGAAAGATCAAGAGGAAGCAAAAATCTCAAGGGGAAGTTAAACTAACAAGAAAGATACAATAACCCTCATCTTCATTAACATCCACTCAATGCTCTCACTACATTTCCATGGAGGAAGAATGAAGAAGAAGAAGAAGAACTACACTAAAAAGGAACAAAGAATGAACACCAAAAATTGGACCCTTGGCTTAGCTCAGTTCTGGAGTATTTATAGGAAGGGAACTGGAAACCTAGGGCATGAATCTGCCCCTATATGAAGTACCCAAACTACCCATGAAAAACGACAGAGAGAGGTGACTATATGGCCGCGGAACCGCGGCCTAGACCCCCTATTGGCCACGGTTCCGCGGCCCTTTAGTGGAGTTGGGCTGTGTGGTTTTGTGGGGATCCCTGGTTCCTTTTTTCCTCATGTTTGACAACTACAAACTGCACAAAAGTCTTCCAGAATATCTGCAGATTTCTTAGTCCAAGATTGCTATCATTTCTTCACTTTTGACTTCTATCTCTCTGGGGCTCCGCGCACCCATTGATTCTTGTGCTGCCCCCCTCGTGCTCTGTGCTTGTCTGAGACACGAATGACCACTGTCATATGTCTTGTCTCTGGAACTGGTACTCGGCACTGGACGGATATGGATGACCGGAACCCGGCTTTTATCTGCAGTGACAGATGTTCTGTATTTGGTATAACTGTGGAGATTTTGTCTTGATTTGCAATATTTGTACTGGAAACCTGTATTCTGTAAATATGTAACAAACACGGATTACAAGCACCTACCTATAAACACACGAGCATAAGAATGGGCGGTATAAAATGCAATATTCTGGTATGAACAACAGTCTAGTCCTAAATCGTAATATCCCCTGATCATCGATCACGAACTCGGAGAATCTTCCATGTCCAATCTGTGCCATGATCTATGAACAACGGTCATCACTGTACTGTGCGTCCTGTATACGGTCAAGCAACTATGGATGTGCACGAATATGCGCCAGCTATCCTTCGATCGGAGTGAACTCGAACTGGACTCGGCTGTCGCATAAAATCTGCCAATCTGCCGACGACTGCCTCTGCACTGCGCTGAAACAAGATAGACTACCCCGGGCCTCCTACTCAAAGCATCTGCCTCTACATTCGCTTTGCCTGGGTGATAAAGGATCTGGCAATCGTAGTCCTTTATTAACTCCATCCAATGGCGCCGTCTAAGATTCAGGTCTCGCTGCTAAAATATATACTTTAAGCTCTTGTGGTCAGTGAATATCTGGCACGACTCGCCGTATAGGTAATGTCGCCAGATCTTGTGTGCAAAGACCACTGCAGCCATCTCCAAATCGTGAGTGTGGTAGTTCTGCTCATGCTTCTTCAGCTGTCGAGAAGCATACGCGATAACCCTACCGTGCTGCATCAATACACAGCCTAGCCCCACTCGAGAAGCGTCGTAAAAAAACCACAAATCCGCCTGATCCCGAAGGCAAAGATAATACCTGCGTCGTAGTCAAACGAGTCTGCAACTGCTAAAAGATATGCTCACACGCCTCTGTCCAAACAAAAGGAACTCCCTTCCGGGTCAATCTGGTCAACGGTGCAGCAATACGGGAGAGGTCCTGAACAAATCGTCGATAGTAGCCGGCCAGTCCTAGGAAGTTGCGGATCTGTAACTGAGGCTGGTCTGGGCCAATGCTGAAAGGCCTCAATCTTCTTCGGGTCCATACGTATACCATCACTCATAACCACGTGACCCAAGAAATCAACACTGTCAAGCCAGAATGCGCACTTGGAGAATTTCGCGAACAGCTGGTGCTCTCTCAGAGTCTGCAATGTGATCCACAAGTGCTGCTCGCGCTCCTCTCGGCTCCGGGAATACACTAGGATGTCGTCAATAAATACGATGATGAACTGATCAAGATACGGCCGGAACACGCGGTTCATCAAGTCCATAAACACTGCTGGGGCGTTGGTGAGTCCGAACGACATCACAAAAAAACTCATAGTGTCCGTAACGCATGCGAAAAGCCGTCCTCGGAATATCGTCCTGCCGAACCCGCAACTGATGGTAGCCTGATCGCAAATCAATCTTCGAGAAATGTCCCGCACCCTGAAGCTAGTCGAACAAATCATCAAAACGAGGTAAGGGATATCTGTTCTGCACAGTAAATCGATTCAGCTGACGGTAATCAATACACAAGCGCAAATTGCCGTCCTTCTTCTTGACGAACAGGACAGGAGCACACGCTAGGTCGAATAAGCCCTTTATCTAACAAATCCTGCAACTGACCTTTCAACTCTTTAAGCTCCGCCGGGGCCATCTGATAGGGCGGTATGGAAATAGGCCCCGTGCCGGGAATCAGGTCAATGCAGAACACAATATCGCGCTCAGGCGGTAGCCCAGGTAGCTCGTCAGGGAAAACATCAGGGAACTCGCTAACAATCGGGACCTGGTCAAACGGGACCTCTGCAGCTCTAGTATCATAATCATATTCTAGGAATCCCTGACATCCCTTCCTCAAGAGCTGTCCAGCGCGAAGAGACGAAATCAAGCTGGGAAGGGTGACGCTACGGTCTCCCTGAATAACAAGAACTGGCTCTCCAGGAAAGCTAAAACTGACTGCCTTCTCACGGCAGTCCACGGATGCATAACAAGAGGCTAGCCAGTCCATGCCTAGAAGAACATCAAAATCCAATATATCGAGGAGAATCAGATCAACCGAAGAATCCCTCTCCCTGATATGAACAGAACACAAACGATATACAAATCGAGCTACAAACGACTCGCCTACCGGAGTACTCACAACAAGCGGTTGTTCTAGCAAACACGACTCTCTGCCCAATCTCGGCACGAAGTGTGTAGAAACAGACGAGTGTGTAGAACCCGGATCAAACAACATGTGTGCATCAAAAGAACATACTGATAGGGTACCTGAAACCACTGCATTGGACGCCTGCGCGTCCTGATGCGTCAAAGCAAACACCCGTGCCTGCCCTCTACCTGCGACTGGCTGTCCTCTGCTGGCAACTGGTTGTCCTCTGTCTCGATCATAGCGTCCTCTCTGAATAAACCCTCCGTGTCTACGACCTCTCTGTGCATAGGTCTTACGCGGAGCAACAACAGGTGCAAGAGGCAACACCCTCTGAGGTGGAGAAGGTGGTGAAGTGACATACGGTACGGCTGCCTCCCTCCGGCGTATCTCGGTACAATCTCTGATGCGGTGATGGGGACTTCCACACCAAAAACATCCACACGACGACTGCTGACCCTCCTAGGAATAAGAGCTGAACAACTGGCCTCGTCCCAAGCCTTTGCTATCTCAGCGGACTCTGTCGCGGCATCTAAACGGTTGTCCTCGTGCTAATATATCAGTACGGACCTTCTTCGGTTCTGGAATGACCGACGCCTCGGAAAGACGCTCCTCGACTAATAGGGCATCATCCACTGCTTCTGCATATGTATCACAATGCTGGGTGCTGATAGCGAGGAACAAATGGGTGAGCAAACCCTGTACAAACTTCTTGACCCGCATCTCCTCGGTAGCTACCAAATACGGGGCATACACAGATAGCTCGGTAAACAGCACATCATACTCCGCCATCGTCATATCTGGAGTCTGGTTTAATGACTCGAACCTACACGCTCGAACATCCCTGACACTTTATGGGAGGAAACGGGCAGGAAACACCGTCACGAACTCAGTCCAGGTCATAGGAGGAAGACCTGCTACTCTGCCCTTCTCTAGAGACTCGCACCACTCTGCGCAAGACCTTCCAGACGAAAGCTCGCAAACTCTACCCATCTCACGTCGGAGCATCTCAATGAACGGCATATCCTGGCCATCTGATCGATAAAAGACTGTGGATCCTCGGCTGCATCAGTTCCTATGAAGACCGGAGGCTTCAGCCTCATACACTCTGATAACGATACTGTGATCACCTCTGTAGCTGTAGGCGCAACTGCCTGAACTGTAGGTACTATCGCGGTCCCCGTAGCAGGTGGAACAACCTCCTTTCTCTGTGCTCGAATGGCCTCAACTAACGACCCCATCATCTGGCGCAAATCCTGCATACCGGCCCCAAGCATAGTAATATGGTCTGTCGAAGGTGGATCAATCTGCTCTGTAACAAATGGCGTACTGTCGGGGTCAGTCCTCATCTCAAATGAGCCAACTCTGAACTCGGCTCTGAAGGCTGCTCTCTGCGCCCTCGTAGTCTTCGGCGGCATAGTGGTTGGAGATGAAAACAAGATTCGATAAGAATACAGAAATCGAATCACAAGGATATATATAATCACGAAGGAATATCAACCAATAAGTCCTAAGGTCACATAGGCGGAGTACCGTGTCCTGAGTATGCCGCGGAACATACACACGCTACGTCACTCTGCTTAAGCTACATACTCCATCATACCAAGGTCATCCTACACTCCGAAAGGTAAAACCTACGCTCTGATACCAACTTTGTCATGACCCAAAATTCAGCCCGTGACCGGCACTTAACCACGTAACGTCTATAGGCGTAACGCAATTAAGTAAGCCAAAAACCCAGAAATCAAAACCATCGAAAGACGTGAGTGATGAAAACATTGGTTTAAAACATCTAGAACCTTGAGTAAAAATCTTTAAAGTTTAAATTATTTTCTTAAAAATTTTGGCAGCACCTCCTTTGTAAAACTAGCCCAGAAACGGGTACAACACATGAAACAAGTAAAACGACTGATAATAAGAATAAAGCATCCCCAAACAGGGGAAATCACGGCCAACAGCAGAAACAATCACCATAAGAATAATATACGACGCCGTAGCGAAGAAATGAACAATAAGTGAAAAACAGCATAAACGATAAAACTGAATAAATGAAGTCGGCTCACACGAGCTCGACATCCAAAGTACAAAATAATATACAACATCGTCCTCACAACTAGTCTCTATGTTAATACATGATATGGTAGATGGAGAGTACTAGATACAATAGAAAGTACAATGAAATATAAACAGAAACCCATGACCCACTTATAAGCAAAATGGCCCACACGCCAACTGTAGCGGAATCCACAACAAAATGATACAATGATGTAGCCCTGCCGTGACTGTGTAAGTCCGCGGCGGCGTCCCGGCCGTCGATCCGACGCCGGAAATGCGGAAACGAAAAACTT
Organism: Agapanthus africanus; assembly: GCA_030015575.1. Taxonomy (NCBI): domain Eukaryota; kingdom Viridiplantae; phylum Streptophyta; class Magnoliopsida; order Asparagales; family Amaryllidaceae; genus Agapanthus; species Agapanthus africanus. The sequence goes on from CM057342.1 coordinate 632,211,814, forward strand.
TGCAAACTAGCAAACCGGCACCACCGCGCACTTTCAACCCGGATCGGGCCATTAACCTAGCTACTAGCAAACTAGAAAAGAGTAGAGAAGCTATACCAAGCGATCCGCGTCCTTCGGTCTTCGTCTCCACTCCGATCTCCCGCGGAATCTTCGTCTGTCACGTCCTCGTCGGAAAGGGCACCACGTAGCCGGATTCTTTTACGGGCTCCCACCTCTGGACCGAGGCAACTCAGGCGCGAAGTTGGCTAGCCGACGCGTCCAAGATTTGCTATAGAATAGTGTAGTAGCCATTGTCTCTTTGAGGGTTTGAAGTTGCCTTTGGATGGAAGTAGGAATCAAGAACTTTGGAGAGGTGAGAAGGATTTTGTGAGCAAGCCAAATGAGATAATCAAATTTCCCTCATACAAAATGAAACCTCTCTCTCCTCTAATGAAGTGGCCGGCCCTTCTTTTAACAAAATGGTGGTGGTATGAACAAAAACATCAAGGGAGGTGATGGTAGGAAAAGTAGAGGGTGACCACATCCAAAAAGAAAACGATAACAAAGTCACACTCATCTCACTTATCAATCCTTTCTCAAAAAGCAAAGGAAAAGACCAATATGGAATCTCATAATGAGGAAGCCACAAAATGCAATAAACCCCTCCACAATAAGTTATTTGCAAACTTGCAAATAACCCCTTCCATCGGAAACTCCGGCCGTGAAGGAACAAAGGAAAACCGGCCAAAACGGAATGCAAACTGGCAACTACAGAAAACTGATCCCGTAATAAATAACAGGAAACCCCCACTACTGCATATACATGCCCGAATTTGTATTCCCACTGAACACAAATGCAAAGAGACAAAATCTACACTATTTAATACTAGGATCCGGCTTAAGCCAAAGCCGGCTAGTAAAAACCGTCCGATCACGATCCGTGCAATACCGCACGTATCTGATCGAACCCTGCCATATCTCCATATGGCCTCTACAGCGTTTCGCCCGAAACCTGAGTAACTGTGTGTGTAGTGGACTCTAAAGACTCGTCAATACTATGGCTGTGGATTTAACCACTAGCACGTCAGAGGTATCAGCCATACATGACGGGCCACCAGCTATTGACCAAAAGGGACGTCGATGAGCGAACTCATCCTGACACCCTACTGAGCCTGTCAGTGACTATATCCGTACAGTCCGGTCCGTTCGTCTATGAGCATCGCATGGCGGGCCTAGGGGGTTGGTAAAGTCAGACCCCCAAAAGCGGTACAAGTCGTGTCGGAGTGTAGCCCAGAACACCCTGAGATACTAATGGAATACCTACCAGCAAATCTCCTGCCTTGGCCAAGGACTTTTCATGTTCTGGCTCTCCTAGACACAGCGCGACCTCACCCCCAATACCAGAAGAGACGAACCCCTGCAGATCCGCTCACTGCCTCCATGTGGCTCGGGACTGTACCCAACTAAAACCTATTTGCACGTCTCCTTTGAGCGTGGTAGGGTAGTAATCAAAGCACAGTGGGAACTCACACGAGACAAATGACGATCTCAGGTCGATGAACTAACCTGTACACATGTCACCAGGGAACTGCTATCTGACGTCAGGTATAATACCAACTAGCAGGTTCCCGGCGAGTCATGTCCGGTGTACTCATAACCCAATAAGCACCTGTATACATCTTAGGTGAACCAACTGACACCAGTGGCTTGTGAGACCGGCCACCGCCCCTCGTCGGGGTCTCGACTGTATACACTAGTCTACTCTGGAGAATCGATGCCCTGTCTCGAAACTCCCACGACTAGGGACCTTTTAAGGATTTGCTTATAGACCCCAGCTCTCACGTATATGATCGCCCTCATACTGCTGGTAGTCAAGCAAGAATCCTAGGGGCTCTATCAACGTGCAATAGTGACCTGTAGGGTCACCTAAAGCAGTACACGATGATAAAGATAAACCAGATAGCATACTATCATCTCGAGTAAGACTGTCCTACCGGTATAGGTCCTCCCTTAATCATTGCAAACACGTGCCTGTGATCCAATAATTGACTTTGAGGGCACTATATCCAACAATCTCCCACTTGCACTCAAGGCTAATTATTGCGATGCCGCATACTCACAGCCCGTGTGATACCGAACACCCAACTCCTCTACTAGTCAGTCTCACAAAGCTCGTTTGCGAAACTATTGCGTTGGAGGAATAGCCTCAGTGAGTGGATCCGCTTTGAAGTTTCTTTCTATGTCTCTCTATATCCCATGTTCACGGAGAAAGCCATCTCCCGAAATGAGCAATACCTGTCTTAGAATGTCTGGATGTCTGATGGGACCTAGCTCATAAATGAACTCCAAATCCAAACTTCTTAGACTGTATCGTCAACTGAACTTAATCAGTATCCTGCGCCATCCTTCCCTCAATATCCGTCTGGACCACCTGTCCAAAATACTGCCCCTCGTCAGAGGGAAAACTATAACTCTGACGACCACCCTGTCGTCCATGTCACCTTGGAAGCCTGGAATGATAACCGTCTCCTAAAGGAGGCCGTTATTATCATATCACTAGAACATCCACTTATGTTCTAAAACTGCTTCCGATTGTTTCCCCAGGATTGGATCAATATCAACTTATTGCATCTACTGCAAGAACACCATCTGGTGTGGTACTTGACATCTCATGATTAACTCAATTGCCTAAGCAAGTGATCTGCCAATCATGCGTATCCCTCTTCCCTTTAGTCTGTAAGACACCTTTAGAGAGGGTGACTCCATCACCTGCAGGTACACTACCGTGCCAGGAGTCGTCCATTCTAAATACTCATAGAATGCTGTCAAAGTACCCATATTGGGAAACCACCCAAATCTAGATCTAAAACCATAGATCCAGTAACCAGAATGTCTGATATAATATCCATGTCCTATGTAGAGAAACCACTGTGTGACAACCAAAGAATAACCGATCGTAGTATAGGAATATCACTTCCTACTCTGTGTATGTCATCTAAATACTAGGACATCACACCCTACTACCTTCTTAACAGATCCATCCCCTATTCTGATGAAGTCAAACCTATGACTGTCACGTCAGAAATAAACGATCTATCTCCGCTATATCTGCTTTAGTCTATAAATAGACATAAGCCACCTGTCCACCAATGCTTCCGCTGCTCCCATTGACTACGACAACCCTCTGGCAGAGTCATATATACGTACACTTGTAAAGCAAGTTTAGAACGACGCTATACTCATCCTCTTGCCGGGTCTCACAGTCTGGAACAACGGCAATGGAAAGTCTGGGTAAACAAGAACCTCCCTGCCACCGTCCTTGAGCATACCGAAGTACCTCTCGGGTGCCTGAGGTTACCCACTTTATCTGCGGAGTGGCCAATGGAATGTCAAAGCAAATTGAATCTTTAGGTTCTTTATCAAATCTTCAGTAATCGTTTGCGGTTCTAGAATCACTTCCAGTTCTACCATACTCCCACTACTGTTCTCTGAAAAAATCCATTTTTATTAAAACTGTGGCGAGTCAAGAACAATATCACTATTGATCTTCCAAATGGTAGAAAGTCAACCCTCGTCATAGCCCGGGTCAACCCACAAACAGCCATTACAGAAACGTGCCTTGAGTCATCCAGAGTCTGGTTTTAAGCATAAGCTGGACAACTCCCCGTATCTTAACAATGTCAAGATATGAACTGTTCTATATCCAATACAGGAACAGATGCACTGATTTAATTGAACCAGATTCAAATCATGCAGCTGTCTCCAGTGCATGTCAACTGAATGGAGAGAGGCCGATCAGCGTTACTCAACTTAGGAATACTTCCAATTATGAGTAACCTGAAAGAGAAGCCAGTTCTCTTAATCATTACTATCAACTGAATACCATTCACAAGTATCTACATCTTTGATTACCTTGAAGAATCCCGATACTTGCAATACCTGGTTCTCTACTTTATTCACATAGCTATAACTTCTCAAAACTCAGACCCTGTGTTTCCACGAAACACCTGTCTAAGAACTAGAGAAGTCATAAGTAAACCGAGTATAGTACGAGGACCAACCCCTATGTCCTAATGGACACTAGACAATATACAATACTCTGTATAAGTCCCCTGAGTCTAATGACTCATTCACTGTGTGTCGTAGGTTGAAAACTGTACTTATGGTTAAGAAGAATTACACCGCTGTTCAATGCTCCTTACCTAACCATCCACTGATATAGGTAAATGTCATAGACATAATTTCAAAATGGTATATCTCACTCTATAAAAATAGACGTACAGATATATCAATTTGAAATTGGTGCATAACAACGGATATTCAAAACCAAATATTTTCCGTCCGGCAAACAACCCAGGTGACTTCCTCAAATATCACCAATTACAACGAATTTCGATATAATGAGGATGATCACCTAATTCCCAATAACTTACTCCCACTCATCATCTGTAAAACCATACAGATGTGAGAATCATACCTGGTAAATACATACCCTGGAGCAAGTGTCTAATTGGGAAATCAGTTTTCTTTTAATAGTACACAGTGAAACTGAAACATTGAAATGTTTCGATGGAGTATCCGGGTGTTCCTAGTAATGCCTCTTCCATTATCCAGATTCACAACTGTAACCGTATATTTCATTGCCATCTCTCCAAATCCCTTTATATGTCTTTAGTCATTACCTTCTGTACACCGCTTTAGGCCAAATGGTTTTCTTCCTTCCCTACCGTTCGGCACCAGCCTATGGTTTGGAAGAAGACTATCCAATAAGCATAATGGGTGTACTGTCCTAATCCTAGGAGCACTCGCAATGCGAGAGAAGGTGAAGATAAAAGACAACCGAATAAACCTTATTCCTATTTCTCCTGAACCAGGATCCATCCCCGAACTGGAACAAGATCCTTTCGAGTTCGTATATAACCATACGATGGATTATCCAATAAACTTGGGATCTTCGTAGTGATACGGAGTGTCCTGAAGAAATACAAAGGTGATTTAGGATTGGTGAAGAAATACTTGGTTTGGTCGTGAATAGCAGTCGCAATTTACTTTGGCCTCTTACTAATCCCTTTCTTTGTCTTAACTTAATACCTTCTGTACACCGTTTAGGCTAATTGGTTTTCTTCCTTCCCTACCGTTCGGCACCTGCCTATGGTTTGGAAGAAGACTATCCAATTGGCGTAATGGGTGTACTATCTCCTAAACCAAGGAGTACTCGTAACCTGAGAGAAGGTAAAAGGAAAAGACAACTGAATAGTCCTATTCGTTTTCTCCAGAACTGGAAACCATCCTCGAATTCCTTCGAGTTCGTATATAATCATACGATGGTTTTGTCCAATGGAAGTGGACGTTCGTAGTAATACGGGGTGTTCTGGAGAAAAGGGTAAAAGTTGGAGTGGCAAAGAGGTTTGCAACTCTGACAATCCAAAAGCCAGTGTTAAGAAGGTTCGGTCAACTTGGTTACTGAGTCATAGTCTAGGGTTGGGTCAATGGTCGCTGCCAGAGAGAGAGAGAAAAGAAACACTCAGCGTGCACTCTGACCTAGATCAGAATGGTTATCACTTTATCTAATCTGGAAACCTCCCACTGTAACGTTAAATTCTTTCCCAAACCTGAAAGAAGAATTAGTCGGGATCACCCGAGGAGTAAACCAACTCATCAGTGGGAATCGGGATCCAACTATCATCGCATGATAACGTGACGGAATCTGCTCACGTTATCACACTCCAGAAGGTATGCGCATATCTGGCAAGTTTCAATTTCTTTAGAAACTCCCGATGTGGATTTTTGCCCCATGCTCTTATGACCTTGGCGTGAGGTCAAAATATCATAAGTCACATGTCAAGTTATACCCATCATTGTCCAGGTTAATTTGAACCCACCCGTACATACCCTTGACGTGGGCCAAAATAGTAGTAGGACTGTCCCAAACCAACGCATCTATCTATGCAACAGATAAATACCCGGCAGCTACCAATCACTATGCCTTGGCGTGAGGTCAAAATACATAGCTTGAATACTACCGAATATTTAACTGAAATGACGGAGGGCTACGAATGGTTTCTGGCGAAAACCTTTAACGTAATGAACTTGATATCGTTGAAGGAACCAGATAGCTTTTTAAAAAATATAGTGACGAAAATCTTTGCTAAAGAGGTCACTCCCGGTGAAGGGATCTCGGCTCTTTCCCCGTGGAATGAGGTGCAGGATATTCCAACTGAATACCACGATGCAAAGCAAAAGTAATCAGCTATAGTGAAGTTATTACCCTGACACAAACTTCTATCCAAGGGGTCACTCCCGGTGAAGGGATCTCGGCCCTTGCCTCGTCGACTGAGGAGCAGGATATTCCAACTGAATACCACTGTGCAAAACAAAAGTGAACGCCCTTGCAATCCAACAATATCAGAATAGGTTTGTTTATCTTGCATTGATCTGAATCAACGCAGTCCCATCAATTGATCACACCAATAGAGAACGAAAATAATGGCGTACGTATATGCCATCCGCATTCGCCACTGGGTCCCGTCATCACCCATTAGGTTAGATAACTAACGACAGAGCGGGGACTGGACTAGCGCGGATGCAAAACAAATACAACATCTACTAGTATATATATCAATATATAATATTCGCTCAAGGCGTGATAAAAATGCAACATCACAGAAATATACAGCATCACAGAACAATACAGATATCTGGGATCCCCGGGTTTCACAGAGCCGCTACTGAAACCCGACGTTCCCCTGGTCGCGTGGATAGCCTATGCAATGAAATCCTAGACCCCTACGGGCGCGGAAAGTTACCCGCCAAAACCTGAAGCGAGGCAGCCCCCTTCAGCAACATGAATGGACCACCCAGCACTTCACGGAATCCGGTAACTTGGGCACCCCTCCTGGGTCAATCCTATACCCCCTACGAGTGCGGCGAATAGCCCGCCAATTCTAGAGTGAAGCCCCCTCCGTCTCAATGCCATGAGATGCGGGCTCGTTGCCCTCTAGAATCCGGCTATCCGTGCACCCCTCCGCGGGGTAATCCTAGTACAGAAAGTAAAAATATACATACAACGGGTACATCGACCGCAACCTGGTCGTGCCCCAAAAGAATAATACAAACAGGCAGTGACGGCAGTCCACATGTCGGACGCTCGCCCCGCAATATCAAATGTACATATAAAACAAGACTGTACTAGCATTGCATCCAGGCTATTCCCACGACCAATCCGCAACATCACAGCACAACACAGAACATCTACGTGAATGTCACGTTCGCAAATCCGTATAAAAGGGCTATAGCAGATAGACTGGATTTACCGATCGAGTGACATTCACGGTCGCAGATATAAAGTAAATACTGTGAACCAGCATGTTTAAACTTTTCGATCGATCAAAAAATTATCAAAGTGGGCCCCAAGTAATACTGTAGCACCCACAGAAAATCTGGGCCCAAAAAGAATATCCCAAAACCACTATTTCCAAGTATAAGACAATCTGGAAAAATTTGGTGCAGTGAAGAGCCTAAGTGGCGGCGGAACCGCGGCCCAAGCATGGTTATGGCCGCGGTACCGCTGTGGGATGATGGATTCAGGCGACCAAATTTTACCAGAATTCTTATACTTCCCTGCACATCATTCTGCAACAACCTGAAAAAATTTTGGAGCAGAAAAAAATTCGACAGAAACACGATGCATTGGAAAATACGGTTTTTGGGGATTTTTGTTCGATCGAGTTCTAAACATACCAGAGCAAGCTAGGCATGGTTAATAGCGTGGCTCTAATACCAATGTAAGTTCGCGGCGGCGCCCCGGCCGTCGATCCGACGCCGGAAATGCGGAAACGAAAAACTTTGCAAACTAGCAAACCGGCACCACCGCGCACTTTCAACCCGGATTGGGCCATTAACCTAGCTACTAACAAACTAGAAAAGAGTAGAGAAGCTATACCAAGCGATCCGTGTCCTTCGGTCTTCGTCTCTACTCCGATCTCCCGCGGAATCTCCGTCCGTCACGTCCTCGTCGGAAAGGGCACCACGTAGCCGGATTCTTTTACGGGCTCCCACCTCTGGACCGAGGCAATTCGGGCGCGAAGTTGGCTAGCCGACGCGTCCAAGATTTGCTGTAGAATAGTGTAGTAGCCATTGTCTCTTTGAGGGTTTGAAGTTGCCTTTGGATGGAAGTAGGAATCAAGAACTTTGGAGAGGTGAGAAGGATTTTGTGAGCAAGCCAAATGAGATAATCAAATTTCCCTCATACAAAATGAAACCTCTCTCTCCTCTAATGAAGTGGCCGGCCCATCTTTAAACAAAATGGTGGAGGAATGAACAAAAACATCAAGGGAGGTGATGGTAGGAAAAGTAGAGGGTGACCACATCCAAAAAGAAAATGATAACAAAGTCACACTCATCTCACTTATCAATCCTTTCTCAAAAAGCAAAGGAAAAGACTAATATGGAATCTCTTGATGAGGAAGCCACAAAATGCAATAAACCCCTCCACAATAAGTTATTTGCAAACTTCCAAATAACCCCTTCCATCGGAAACTCCGGCCGTGAAGGAACAAAGGAAAACCGGCCGGAACGGAATGCAAACTGGCAACTACAGAAAACTGATCCCGTAATAAATTATAGGAAAACCCCACTACTGCATATACATGCCCGCATTTGTATTCCTACTGAACACAAATGCAAAGAGACAAAATCTACACTATCTAATACTAGGATCCGGCTTAAGCCAAAGCCGGCTAGTAAAAACCGTCCGATCACGATCCGTTCAATACCGCACGTATCTGATCGAACCCTGCCATATCTCCATACGGCCTCTACAGCGTTTCGCCCGAAACCTGAGTAACTGTGTGTGCGGTGGACTCTAAAGACTCGTCAATACTATGGCTGTGGATTTAACCACTAGCACGTCAGAGGTATCAGCCATACGTGACGGGCCACCAGCTATTGACCAAAAGGGACGTCGATGAGCGAACTCATCTTGACACCCTACTGAGCCTGTCAGTGACAATATCCGTACAGTCCGGTCCGTTCGTCTATGAGCATCGCATGGCGGGCCTAGGGGGTTGGTAAAGTCAGACCCCCAAAAGCGGTACAAGTCGTGTCGGAGTGTAGCCCAGAACAATCTGAGATACTACTGGAATACCTACCAGCAAATCTCCTGCCTTGGCCAAGGACTTTTCATGTTCTGGTTCTCCTAGACACAGCGCGACCTCACCCCCAATACCGGGAGAGACGAACCCCTGCAGATCCGCTCACTGCCTCCATGTGGCTCGGGACTGTACCCAACTAAAACCTGTTTGCACGTCTCCTTTGAGCGTGGTAGGGTAGTAATCAAAGCACAGTGGGAACTCACACGAGAAAAATGACGATCTCAGGTCGATGAACTAACCTGTACACATGTCACCAGGGAACTGCTATCTGACGTCAGGTATAATACCAACTAGCAGGTTCCCGGCGAGTCCTGTCCGGTGTACTCATAACCCAATGAGCATCTGTATACATCTTAGGTGAACCAACTAACACCAGTGGCTTGTGAGACCGGCCACCGCCCCTCGTCAGGGTCTCGACTGTATACACTCGTCTACTCTGGAGAATCGATGCCCTGTCTCGAAACTCCCACGACTAGGGACCTTTTAAGGATTTGCTTATAGACCCCAGCTCTCACGTATTTGATCGCCCTCATACTGCTGGTAGTCAAGCAAGAATCCTACGGGCTCTATCAACGTGCAATAGTGACCTGTAGGGTCACCTAAAGCAGTACACGATGATAAAGATAAACCAGATAGCATACTATCATCTCGAGTAAGACTGTCCTACCGGTATAGGTCCTCCCTTAATCATTGCAATCACGTGCCTGTGATCCAATAATTGACTCTGAGGGCACTATATCCAACAGACTACTCTGAGGGTCTACCTACAAAACACTGTGGCATAACGGGGGTGAGTTGCCAACTCGTGAATAGTAAATAATATATACAGGTAATCGCAGATATGCACGTACTGCGATACTCTAACATATGCAATCTGATAACATCGATATGATAATCTGGGTATGCAATAGTCATGCGTGGTACTCTATCAAGTACTACAACTATATGATGCAATGCATATCAATGAGTGCTGAGCATGGGATAAAATATCATCTACATGAATCATCATCGTGGAAAAACCCGGTGTCCACCAAAAACACCCCAAAAAATCCCGATAACTCAGGCACCGTCAATCCAATCGACCCTCATATCCTGTAAATCTCATGGAAACGTGAGTGCCCAACATAGGCACTCGAAAATATCATGAAATACTTGTGTCCATCATCGACACGCAAATCCTCATCCCTCAGGCGCCGCGTACCAGATCGGCCCTCAATATATAACTCAGGTTATAACCCCTAGACGGTATCCTCTGGATATCCGTATGGCTCCATACTATCACCGGTAGGTAGTAGTCCCTCCACTGGCTCACCGTCCATCTATATGAGTCTTCTTGCCTGGGGGTACCATACCGGGTTCACCATGCACCCGCAGACGGTGCCTACCACTCCTCGAATCGGGTATACTGACACAAGCTCTCAGAACTGAGAAAACTCATGCTGGACACAATAAAATATCATATCAAGAGAAAACGGGTTTCCAAAACAGTGCGTACTTTCTTAAAATAATACAATGGTTCTCAAATCCAGAAATCACATGAAATCCAAAACTCAAAGCGTGATCCATGCGATGTGACGTATGCAGCATAAGCCGTAATATGTGCATATTAAGGGAAAACCACTCTTTTAAATAAATATAGTTTTTAAAAAAATACGTCATGCGGTGTCCAAATCTCCAAATCGAATCCACGTCATCTAAGGATGCATATATAGCTATAACAAGTATGGTGTACGCAAGTATGTATGCATAAGCAAGTGTGAAAAATGCAAATATGTAGATACGCAATATGTATGCACACAAAGGAACATAATCGGGTCTAATCATCAATGATGAGGTATGCTAAACGATGTATGGTTCATAGCAATTCTATAGCGTGAGTGTCATGGCAATTACTAACGGTGTGTGTGTGTAGCATGCAAATTTGTGCTCGTGCAGCATGAACCGTTAGTAACAGTGCGGTGTCTCACAAATACTATGTCTATATAAACAAAAGTGGGGTATGCAAAAATGGTACCTATGTACAACCAATATATATATATATATGAATATAACTTGCGGCTACCATATCCTATCAAGCCCTGACGCATAACGCCATACGGGCGATTTCCCCGTAGATGTTAAATCTGCTCACCGGTGATCTCATGCTAAGTGTATCCGACCATCTGCTTTTCCTTCTTCGCGGCGTCAGAAGTCCCCGCCTGTGATCTTAGAATTTACATAAGGCAACACACATAAGGCTAAAATCCTGCAAAAACACGATATCAAGACTATACGAAAAACTAGTGTCGCAAGCTAACACGTGTGCAAACGTGACACCAAAACGTGTGTGCAAGCGCCTGGAACCACCCTGACACGCTGTGATACGCAGAACACACCAGACCCAACTCAGAACATGCATGTCGCGCAAGTCTAAAAGTATTGAAAACAAGGTAATAGATCCTAGATTTTGACTCGAGTGGAAATAGGAAAAGTTGCATATACCAAACACATACAAAACCTAGCAGTCACCCACAGAAAAACCCCCGACATCCAACTCACCCCTCTGGCCGCAATTTGCAGCCAGAACTAATATTTCTGCGTCCTGGGATAGGAAGTGGGGTCTCGTGCTTTGTTTGTGTATTCCTAGCTCAGTAATTAAGTCCCAGTATATTGCAACTTTTTCCTGAAGCACTCGGTTTAAAAGCAGATCACAATACTACCTAAAATCTTAACTAAAATGTTTAATTAACACTAAATTAAAACAATATGGTATTTTAGTGTAAACAGAAGCAAAGACTTGGGTTAAACGATACTAATAGCACTTAATTAAGTTAATCAAGCCAAAACAACCCTAACTTAACCTAATCTTCACTTAAACCACCTAATTAGCACTAAAACCCACATAAACACTAATTTAAGCTAAATAAACTACAAGTTTAGCAATGAGGTGATTAAGGTGGGCTTAATACCTCACAATGGTCAAGTGGTGGCACAAACTTGCTGGCCTTGGCTCCCAGAGCTCAGAATAGGCTCAAAAACCAATAAAGGAATGACTTTGGAGTGATAAATGCGAGGTTGGTGTGATAAATGATGGATTTTTGTGAATGGAGATGAGGTTAGAAATGATGAGAGGAAGGAGAATGAGGGGGGCTGCTGAGCTTCTGCTGCTGCTGTGAATGGGGGGGAGAGAGAGAGAGAGAGTGCCCCAAAGTCAAGCCCCCATGCTCATTAAATGCACCATGCCTCTCATTTCTTTTCTTTTTCTTAAATTTCTTTATTGGCTCTGCAATGTCCAGGTGGCCATAACTTATGACAAGCTGGGCTATCTCTTTACTTCTAAAGCCCTCGCCGTCCCAGGTCCAGATTCCAGCGTCGCAGATATTGAGATCCATAAGACCTGGGAAATTGACAATGCGAAAGTTAAGTGCCTCGTGCTGGCCTCAATGGATAATGAACACCAGAGGCGGCACGAGAAGATGGACCTTTCTTTTATCTTCCTCCACACCAAGTTTTTATATGGAGAGCAATCTTGTATCGCAAGATACGAGACCTCAAAGAAATTATTTCAAGTGAGGTTGGCTATCGGGTTATCTGTAGGGGACCATATCCTTAAGATGATTGGCTCAAAAAAAGCATCCTTTGTTTGGCTCAAAACCGGAGTATTTATAGACAGAGGAGTGAAACCCTAGGGCTATATTCTGAGCCCATATACAATTACCAAACTACACCTGAAAAACGGTCGTGAGATGCCACGTGTAGGCCACGGTTCCTCCACCTAAACCTCATTTTGACCGCGGTTCCGCCGCCCTTTGGAGGAGTTAGAGCCTCGTTTTTCTTATGCCTCCTCGTGTTTCTTTGTTCTTCTGTTTGACAGGTTCCAAATTGCAAAATGGTTCCAAAATATCTTCATATCTTCAATAGTCCAAAATGGCTACTCTTTTAATCTTTTTGACCTTGATCTCCCTCAAGCTCCGTGCACCTCTTGATCTTTGTGCCTCCTCTCTCGTGGTCTATGCTTGTCCGAGACACGAATGACCATTGCTGGATCATGTCCCTTATATTGTTAAGCGGCACTTGACGGGTGTGGATGACCGAAACCCGGATTTTATCTGTTTTTGACAGATGTTCTGGATTTTGTCATAACTGTAGAGATTTTGCGTGATTTGTGTTTATTCTGGACTGGGAACCTGTAACCTGTAATCATGTATCAAACAAGGATCAAAAGCACCTACCTATATATAAACAAGCAGAAAAATGGGCAGTATTAAATGCAATATTCTGGTGTGAATAGATACCCCCAAACATATCTTTTGCTCGTCCCGAGCAAAACCATTTATTTTCAAAAAGTCATAATCTCACTTTCGTAGGCATCACGGTTGCACTTAGCATGTGCAACAAGGAGTTAAACCTCTAGGTGTCCCTAGTAGGAGGAGTGTCATCTCCTGATGGTTTTCACCGGATACTACCCACAAAATCTCGTCAAGCTAGTTTTATAAATTAACCTTGATTCTAATCTTATGGTTTAGCATCTAAGTTATAAATTCTATCATCCTAAGTTAAAAAAATATCCATCCCTTATTTTTCACATCTCCTATTTATTCAATCTAAGATCCTATACGTTTTGACAGTTTAGAATGATCTCAGTTTTTCTAGAGTTTTCCTTTTAAAGCCCAGTCTCCAATCTGGAATTTTTATCATCTTTACAGAAAACATAAGACTTATTCTTTATGTTATTGATATATGCCCTAGAGGCCATTATTGTATCATACTGTTTTGTATATTACATATTGAAAGCTTGGGATATACATGGATATATTAACAGTCTTGCTCGAAATGGTAGTATGCGACCGGGTTTGTTTCTACCTCAATATGTGAATGTGTGTCTTTTAGTATATCACTTATACATATTGGTAGAGCCCTTAGGATCTTTTCTTGATTACCAGAGTTGTGATGGCAGTCACACTAGTAGGGGCTGGGTAGTGTATAAGTACATCCATATACAGGTCCTTAGTCGTAGGACTATCGAGACGGGGCATCAATACTCCAGAGTAGATTAGTGTATATGCTTCTCATCCCAGCAGGGGAGATGGTCTATCCCACAACCATTAGTACATCGTACTAGAGATAGTATGCATGTGCTCATTGGGTTATCAGTACACTGGACATGACTCGTATGGAGCTGCTGGTGGGTATTATACCTATCGTCGGATAGCAAATCCCAGGTGACATGAGTACAGCTTAATTCGTCGACTTGACCCTGCTACTTCTCCTTGAGTGTGCTCCTACTGTTCTAAGATTACTACCCTACTATGGCTTAAAGGAGTCATGCAAACAGGTAGTATTTGGGTGCAGTCCCGAAGAACTTGGAGGCAGTGGCGGTTAGATAGGATTCTTCTCTCCCGGTATAGGGTTGATATCATGCTGTGTTTGGTAAGAAATTACACAAAGTTCCTGGCCAGGGCAAGCGAGATTTACTGGTAGGTACTCTACTAGTTTCCCAGGGTATTTTGGGCTACACTCCGGCATGACTTATTGCGCTATTAGGGGTCTGACGATTACCGCCCCCTTGGATCGATATGCGATACTCTTAGATGAACAGACCAGACTGTACGGAGATTGTCACAGATAGACTCGGTAGGAGTTCGAATGAGTTTGCTCATCAGCCTTCTTATCGACAGATATCTGGGTAGCCGTTACGTGCAGCTAGTACCGCTGACGGCTTATGGTTAAACCCACTCCCAGTGTAGTGTCGAGTCTTTAGAGTCCCATACAGAGGTTTTCCCTGCATCGGGCAATAGATGTAAAGGCCGTATGGTTTCACGGCAAAACTTCAATCACATACATGTACTTGTGCGTGTATGATGTTCGAGCGGATAATACTAGTGGGCTTTGGTTTAAGCCGGATCCTGCTATTATATTGATGGATTATTTTTGTCTCTTTGTATTTGTATTTTTCGGAATACGAATACAAGTATTTATATACAGATCAGGGGCATTCTAATAATTTACTCAAGATTGTTTCTAGAAGAAGACTTCTCATATTTGTATTAACCATTTAGATTAAATGGTTATGAGGTGGAGGTTTGCATTAAGTGAAGCATGGTTACTTGGTGACTCATGGGGGTGACTCACTTGATCACTATTGAAGTATGCTTGATATTTTACAAGCATGCTAGATATTTTGGTGAGATTTTTTCTTGCTTGAATTATTGGCATGCTTCATTAGTGATAACTCTTAGCCATATTCATTGACTTGCTCATTTCTACACTCTCTTTTCCTCAACCTCCTTCTTCTTCCTCTAACCCTAAATGTCTCATGGGTTGAGAAACCTAGGGTATTTAGAGACAAACTAATCCATCTACACTCTCTACATCATCAAGGACATCTAGTTTAGCGAACTAGGTGCCTTAGTTACCTCGGGTTTGAGGTTGGAGCTCAGACTATAGACTCTCAGGTGGATCGTCTTTGACTTGAGAGGACGGACGAGGAAGCCCGATCCATGTACGATCCAAGGAGCCTATGACGAGGAGGAGGACAGCAAGAAGACCCGAAGGACGTGGTTTTGTGAGGTATAAATTTCTATCCGTGTAGTTAACATCATACAGTTTTCCTAGTTAGGGTTTAGTATCGATCCTGGAGTTCAAGTCGGTGTTGCGAAGCATAGAAAAATCATTTTTGCACATTCCGCCTCCCCGTGAACCCACGAGGTGCACGACATCGACTTACTGCGGTATCAAAGTCTACTAAACCTTAGCCAACAGTTTAGACAACGTGTATAACTACGAAACCGAAATAACTTCGAAGCACGAAACAAGAAATCGAAGTTTCTGTCGATTTTTTTAGAGGCTCTAAATTTTTTTAAAACAATTGCAGACTGCTCTATTTGCTGTGGGAATGTCTTGAGTTTTGTTCTAGGTTCTTGTCTGCTGGATTTAGGGTTTCAGGTGTTGTTCGATTTTGCCAATATTGATTATACTGTTATCTTTCTGTTATGGCCATACGGAGTAGTTCGATGTCACAATTATAACGTAGTTTAACATGTTTCAGTTTGATATATGTGTTCGTAAACTTCCGCTAATTGCTATATGTCGGTTAGTTGGGGGTTGCACATATTTGTGATGGTTTGTGTATATGGAATATTGGATCGTCTTGGATGAATAGCCGGGGGATGTGAGAAGAGAGTTTTCATTCTTTCATTCGATGTAAATTTTAAAGTGATGTAATATTATTTTGTGGGGCACATCCGGGTTGAGCTTATAGCCACCGTTGTATTATTTCTTTTACTGTTTTCTGCTCCTAGGATAGACCCAAGGTGGGGTGCATAAACAACCGGGTTCTTTGAAGTGCTAAGTGGCCTAATCATATTACTAAGGGAGGCTGCTTCATTTCGGGAATTTGGCCAGTAGTTTGCCGCACCCATAGGGGTCTAGGGTGGGGTTTGGTTATTCATCACGACCGTGGAATCTGTCTTTCGTTACAGGCTTAAACGAAACGCGAAATTCCTAGTATATCTAATCTGTTCATCTATAATCTGGAATGCCTATTATTGCGTGAGACGAATGGATATATTATATATGTTATATAATAGACGTTGCTTATGATTTGCACCCGCGCTAGTCCAGCTCCCGCTCTGGCGTTAGTTAAGTAACCTAACGGTGTTATACGGGGCCCAGTGGCGAATGCTGATGGTATAAGCGTACGTGGTATTTTTGTTTCTTTCTGCAATGGTAGGTGTAAATGATGGGACTGTATTATATGATTAATGCAAAGCAAACAAACCAAAGCTGAATCGTTTGAACAATTTCAAAACCACTTGGTTTTTTCAAAAACCACACTTTTAAATGCGGAGCTTAAACCACTCCTTTAAAAGCTATCAGGTTCCTTCGATTAAATCAAGTGCATTACGTTCACGGTTTCGCCAAAACCTTTCATAGCCCTCCGTCATTTCAATTGGGTATTCAGTAGTATTCAAGCTATGTATTTTGACCTTCGCCAAGGCATGGTGATTGGTAGCTGCTGAATATTCATCTGTAGCATAGATAGATGCATTGGTTTGGGACAGTCGTACTACTAGTTTGGCCGTCGTCAAGGGTATGTACCGGTGGGTTTAAATTAACCTGCATAATGACGGGTAGAACTTGATTTATGACTTATGATATGTTGACCTTCGTCAAGGTCATAAGAGCTTGGGGCAAAAATCCATATTAGGAGTTTCTAAGGAAACTGAAACTTTCTAGTGTTGCATACCATTTGAAGTATGATAATTTTGGTAGGATTCCTTAAGGATTATCACACAATGATATTTGGATCCCGATCCTACTGTGAGTATCCGCTACTCCTCGGGAGATTGTTCAGTAAACGATCGATGTTATAAACCAAGTAGGTGTCTAGAACGGTGTTAGCGGGGCTATGCCTCCAGGGAAAAGAGGTTATGTAATTAAGGAACTTCGCGAAAGCGTTAGAAAACCTCCCTCGAAGTACAAACACAAGCCTGGATGAAAGGTTAAGCAAGTATTGTAAGAGTGAGATTAGTCCTGACTAATTTTTCTTTTATGGTTTGAGGAAGGATTCGAGATATAGTGGGAGCCATCCGTTTAGATAAAACAATAACCAATCTAAACTTGCAATAGAATCATGCTAGGTGTTCTCTCTCTATCTTTCTCTCTCTCCCGTAATTGCAGCGACCAGGTGACCCAACTTAGGTTACAGCTAGATAATAAATTTACTGAGCCGGACCATATTGATTAGCAAAGGTTTGTCCAAATGTCCATTACTTATGACAAGCTGGGCCACCTTCTTACTACTAAAACCCCCGCCGTCCCAGGTCCAGTTTCCACCATCGCGGATGTTGATATCCATAAGAAAAGGGAAAAAGACTGTGCGGATACCAAGTGCCTCGTGTTGGCCAGAATGGATAGTGAAAACCAAAGGCAACATGAGAAGATGGACTTAGCTTCTATCATAATCTATAACAAAGATTTATATGGAGAGCAATCTCGTATTGCAAGATATGAGACCTCGAAGGAATAGCTTCAAGCGAGGTTGGTTGTTGGGTCATCTGTAGGGGACCACGTCCTTGCAATGATCAGCTATATTGAAAAGCTAACGGACATGGGAACCACGTTGGAGAACGTTGGAGAATGAGTCATATGTTGACTTGATTCTACAGTCTCTACTTTCTACTTACACCCTGAAGTAAACCAGGGAGACACCCGCTCTTCTTATTGGGGAATCTTCCTCTTATAGATCTAAGGCGAAAGCCAAATGAGAGAAGAAGAAGGCCTCCACCAAGCCGATAGGTGGTGTCAGTAAGGTAGAAGGAAAGGGCATTGCAAAAGTTTTGAGGCTAACAGTAGGGAATGAGGGATGTTCCTATTATCACGGGAAAGGGCATTGGCAGAATTAATGCAGGGCTTGGAAAGCCAGAATCCATGATCCGAAGCACGTTGTGGCTTTGACTTCGGGTGTGTTTGTGATTGAAAATTGTCTGTTAATTAACTCTACTTTCTGGGTACTAGATACCGAATCAGGATCTTATATCTGTAATTCATTACAGGCTTTGAGAAACCGTAGAGTTATCAGGGTAAATGATATGACTCTTAGAGTTGCTAATAGAATGAGCGTGGATGCTGTATCCGTAGGGGAATATCACCTTAGATTAACAAGTGGGCTGATATTGATTTTATGTAACTTTTTGTGTGTACCTAGTCTAGCTTGTAATATCATATCTGTATCTTTACTTTCTAAAGAAGGATATGATTTTACATTTGTAACTGATGTGGTCCACATCCACCTTAATCATGGTTTGATTGGGTCATGTACATTAGATAACGATATATACGTACTAAATCAAGCTCAGGTTTTCAACGTCCAGAACACACTTAAAAGAAATTCTACAGAATTAAATCAGGTTTTCTTATGGCATTGTAGACAGGGTCACATTAATGAAACACGGTTGACGAAGTTACCTAGAGAGGGATATTTGGATCCGTTCGAATATCAGTCTTATGCAACTTGTCTATCTTGTCTCATAGGAAAGATGACAAAGACTCTGTTCACTGGACACGGAGTAAGAGTGAGCGAGCTCTTGGGACTCATACACAGCGATGTGTGTGGTCCAATGTCTACACATGCACGAAGTGGTTATTCCAATTTCATTACTTTTACGGATGATTTCTCTAGGTATGGACATGTCTTCTTAATGATGTTTGTTATATGTATGCCCCAGAGGCCATTACTGTACATGTGATGTATATTGTAGTGGATGCTTGGACATATATAGGGAGGACTTTCTTGCTCGACATGATAGTATGCTATCTGGTTGCTCTTTATCTTAACATGTACACGTATTGTCTCTCTATTACATGTTGATAAGGCCCTTAGGATGAGTACTTGACTACCAGGACTATGATGCAGATCATACTAGTGGGGACAGGGGTAGTCGGCAAGTACATCCATCAAATGTTCCTAGTCATGGGAGTTTCGAGACAGGGCATCGATACTCCAGAGTAGACTAGCGTATACGCTTCTCGACCCATATGACGGGCGATGGATGATCCCACATCCATTGGTGTTTGACATCAGAGAAGGTATACGGGTGCTCAGTGGAGACTGGGTACACTGAACGGACTCGCCAGGAACTCCTAGATGGTATTATACCTATCGTCAGATAGAAGTTCTCTGGTGACACTGGTACAGGTTAGTCTGTAGACCCGAGATCGCCATAGAGTCTTGTGTGATTCCCACTGTGCTTTGATTTCCACCACACCACAGTCATGAGATCATGCAAAAAGGTGGTTTTTGGGTACAGTCCCGAGTCACATCGAGGCAAAGAGTGATAGGAGGGGTTTTGTCTCTCCCGGTATTGGGAGTTGATGTTGCGCTATGCTCGATTGTCCAAAACAGGAAATCCCTGGCCACGGTGGCTGAGATCTACTGGTAAGTGTTATCAGTAGTTTCTCGAACCGTTATGGACCTTGCATCGGCATGATTTATCAAGCTATTGGGGTCTAACGTTATACTACCCCCAGGCTGTAATATGCGACATATCTGACGAAGAGACCAGATTGTACGGTAGTGTTACTGAGTGGATTCGTAGGAGTATGAGCAGGCTTGCTTGTTGATCTTCTGATCGCTCATTACCTGGATGGCCGTTACGTTTCCCAGACCGCTTGCGGCTTGTTGGTGTTTAATATGATCATCACCTACTGCCGGCGTATTAACGAGCCTTTAGAGTCCTACATAGAGGTTTCCTGGTTTATGTGAAACGAAGTAAGAGCACATATATGATATGTGCGGGACCAAGATTAATACATGTATGTGATACCGCATTCTATTCTCGCGATTTGTGTATCGATCGGTTATATGTGATATAGCCGGGTTATCGGATCAAGTGTTGATTCGATAAAACGATACATTTGATAATAGTCGGTTATATGTAATATAGCCGGATTATTAAATCAAGTGTTGATTTAATAATTTAATGTATAATTATATATTTGATATATTACATTACATTAACTAGCATTACCTCACTTAAGATTTCTTTTCTCACTTTTGATACACTTTACATATATGTGATATATGTATTGTTTTCTTTGCACACATAAATATATATGTGATATATATTGTTCTGTCATGCTAAGTTATACATGCAACATGTATGTATGATACTTATACCATGCTAGGGTTAAATTTAGGGTTCATAATTATATTTAAGCAAATTCAAAATTAGTGGTTTTTTTGTCATGGTTCAAAGCTTGTAGAAGCTTGTAGGTTTCATTGACTTAGTCCACTCTTTTGTCTAGCTTAAGATATTTATTAACCCAACCTTAACTCATAGCTATGGTTTAGTCTCTACAATAGTTAGTGGATGGCATACACTCACCATGGTTGCATTTCTAACCTCATGTGATTTTCTTTAGTTCATCACTTCATCATCTTCTTTTTCCTCTCATTGAAGCTTTCTAGCTTCATGAAGAGTGATGAAATATAGTGAGAAAAATAAATCTAAAGTGAGCCCACTTCCCACTTCATCATCCTCTACTATTAGCCATTTAGTTTAGGGTGTTTTCTTTACTAATCTCACCATTAGTGAAGAGGTAGCATGAGCTCAAGTCTCCTCGACGTAGATCATCTTCGGCCTCGAAGATATTGAGCAAGCTCATTCATTTCTTCATGTGAACCCTCTCTAGAGTTCGGGAGTTTACCACTCGCAGCGAAGGGACTACTACACGGAGTTTTAGAAGTGAAGGACCGGTCTACAAAGGTTGTATTCCGCATTAACTTAGATGTAAAGTGTTTACATTACTTGTTTCGTATGATTCTCTAGTTAAACATCCTTTTCTTAGGGTTCCTTAGAATGGAAAAATTTAAATATGGCATAGACGAAGCCTCCCAAAACTTTGCTGCCGCGCTAGGTAACCCTACAGTGGTATCAGAGCCTAACTAGAGAATTACGCTTTGTTAGTTAGATTACGAAACAGAAACGAATCCGAAACTTGCAACTCCATGACCTAGTTTCTGTCGATTTTCTTTTAGGCACTAAATTTTTTTTATACAACCGTAGAGTGTTATATGTGATATAACATGAACATCACCAAAATTTGGAGCCTTTTTACTAAAAAGTGGCCGGCCACAATGGCTATATTTCCGAGCTCATCTGGTGAAATGTGGAGTTCTGGCTTCAAATTTTGGTAGTGTTTTAATCTCTGGGTTTTGGGGTTTCAGGTGTTGTTTGTTTTTGCTAAAATTGCATGTGATGTTAATTTTCTACATAAGCAAGTAGGACTGTTTCATATTCGTAATTCTAATGTTTGTTTCGGGTATTTTAGACGGTGATAAAAAGTTCGAACGGATATCAATAAATCATATATTCCCTCGCTGGAAAATTTCCACGTGTTGGATTTTTCTAAGTTTAAAATATCCAGAAAATCATGCAGGTGATTCTGTGGACCCTCTAGAAGAACGAAACTCTAACTCGATTCTGTGACCATCAGAACCGCCATCAAACCTTAGGCTTTATGGTAGTTCAGCGGTGCCATAGGTGAGGTATTGGTTGACCCTTCTACGGCTGGTTAATAGGTGCTGTGGCATGTTCTGGGTGCTTTTTTAGACTCCGCTCAAGTGTTGAGCTTGTTGGGAAATTTTGGGTGTTTGTTTATTCGATCGAAAATTTTAATATCGTCTAGCTATCTATGATTGTGATACAATATTTGGAATCCACATAATTAGTTATGAGATAACTAGTTTGAATTTTATAAATCTAGCAGTTTAGTCTCATTTGATAGGTTGCCACGGAATTTTGATGATGATCAAAAGTCCGTCGCAATTAGTTAGTGTACGCGGATACTCGTTGGGTAACCTTACTAGATAGCCATGCCTCATAGCCCCGACCAAGTGACCGTAGGAGAACCCCGTCGCCAAAAGCATCCGTTCGGGTGCTCGCTGCCGTGGTGTTCCGCCTTAGTGCACTTCGACGACGGCATCGGGGGTGCGACCGTCTACTAAAATTTCCGACGAGCATTCGATCAGATTATCGGGAATCTTGTTGAATTACCTGACAGATTATTGGAAAGTGTTTTCAATATCGAGACTATAATGCGGGTTTTATATTTGTTAGGCATGAGATGTCTAAGGAATTCATTTGGTTTGGCATGAAATCAAAAGTATGAGATACATTGGGTTTATGTTGTCTAAGGTAATTGCAGATTCCAACTGTTGTAGTTTTTTATTTTCTTTTCTGCGACCGTAAGTGTAATATGTGGCGTATTGCCGGTTTCGTTGCTATATGTCAACGACAATTAGGATACGCATATTTTCTTATGTTGATGACATGTAATGTTATGTGTTGCTGTGATATGTTATATTGGATCGTCACGTTTGAATAGCCGGGGTTTTATGTGAGATGAGAGTTTTTCATTTTCATTTATGTAAAATTTAATGTAGGTAATATTCTTTTATTGGGGCACTTCCGGGTTGAGGATGATGTCACCATTGTATATTATTTACTTATCCGCATTAGGATAGACCCAAGGTGGAGAGCACAAGTAACCGGGTTCTAGGGTCCAGTGGGAGGCCATCTCGAGGAGTCGAGACCGGGTCTCCTAACCCTAGAATTGGTAGGGTTACTTGCCGCTCTCGTAGGAGTCTAGGGATGTGGGTTTTGGCTATTCATTGCGACCGTTGAATCCGTATTTTCTACTGGCTTGATATAAAACACGGAAATCCTAGAATATCCAATATTTCATATGCTATCTTCTACTGCTCTGTGATGTGATCACCGTGATATGTTCAGATGAATGCTTATATTATATATATGAGATATAATTAATATTGCTGCTTTCGTTTCATATGAGATGCTTAGGAAGCATATAATGATGGGACTTCATTAATTAGATTAATTAAATAAAAGAAACCTAAATATGTTGTAGAAACTTGTTTTAAAAACTGGTAGCTCTAGTTCTTGCTTTGCATAGCAGTATTCCTTGTAGAATATCCAGCACCTTATTCGATAAGGAAAGAGCCGAGAGTGACCTCTTTAGCGAAACTAGCAGATGCTATAACCCACTCAGTTTGTCTTTTGATTGATTCTATAGTTTTGCTATGCATAGTGGTATTTGAGAAATATCATGCACCTTATTCGATAAGGAAAGAGCCGAGATCCCTTCACCGGAAGTTACCTATTTAGCAAAACTAGTAAAGGCCTCAGAAACACTTCTTTTAAAATTCACTCGATTCTACAACGATATCAAGTTCCTTACGCAAAGGGTTTTCTTAAAAAGCTGACGTAGCCCTCCGTCATTTCAGATAAGTAATATTTAGTTTTCGTGCTGCGTTTGTTTACCTCTGTCAAGGCGTAGTGTACGGTACTTGATTAGTGCTTATCTTTAAAGCATATGATACGATTGGATTAGGGTAGTCATGCGACTTTTACTGACCTCTGTCAAGGGTCGTGCGGGTGGGTTTATTTCAATCATGAAATAGCGGGTTGAACTTGACTAGCAGCGTATGGTTTGTTGACTTCTGTCAAGGTCATAGGACGCTTGGGGCAAAATATTATCGGGAATTTCAAGTGTTGAAATTTGCAGTGAGATTGCATACCTTCTATGAGATAGTTGGATCCCGATACCCACTGCGAGTATGAGTTACTCCTGGGAGAGTTTTACACATTACAATTAGCCGATCAAGTAGGCGTCTAGAAAGGTGTTAATGGTGTTATGCCCCTGGGAAAACGAGGTTTATTTTAATTAGGTCCGTGAGAAAGAACGGGGAACCTCCCTCAAAGTACCGATACTGGCCTGGTCGAAAGATTGGCGAACTTGTAAGGTGTAATTAATCCCGGCTAGTCTTATCTTTTAGGGTTTTAAGGAAGATTTGACTAAAACTGTGGGAGCCATCCTGATTAGATAAAATAATAACCAATCTAATCTTGCAAGAACGCACGCAGAGTGTTTTCTTCTCTCTCTCTCCTGGTAGCGACCATGTCACGCCTTAAACAAGATAATAATATGGATGCATTGACCGAACCAGCTTATTATACTGATCTAGGGAACGTTGGTTCCGCTCCAACTTATAATTGTTATAAGTCCGAGCAGGAAATAGGGGAATATCCGGATTCCCATGCCACCTAATTGAGGATTAAGCATGTTGATGCATATCCTTCAGGTGTGATCGTTACCGAGAACTGTTTCTCAGTATCCTCTACGTCCTAGGTATGTGATACCGGATCAGGATCCCGCAGATGTAATATATTACATGGGCTACAGAAAGGTAGAGAAATAAGAATGGGTGATATGTCTCTAAGTGTTAGAGAATGGTGCAATTGTTGCAGCCAAGTTTGTTGGCAGATATCACCTTGTATTAATACATTGATTCTGAACAAATGTTATTACATACCGAGCCTGATATACAACATTATATCATGTTATTTACTGAGTTAAAGAACGATATAATTCTGTATTGGAGGATAATGCAGTGAACATTTTCCTGAATCAAGAGTTGATTCGATCAGGCACGTTAGATAATAGCATATACGTTCTAAATCAAACCACAGTTCAAAGTATGTATAACACACACAAGAGGAGTAGTTCAGAAATGAACGAATCCTTCTTATGGCATTGTAGACTAGGTCATATTAATGCGACACGACCAGCTAAGTTACATAAGAATGAATATGAGAATCTGTTCGAAATTTCATCTTATGATACTTGCCAGTCTTTTCTCAAAGGTAAAATGACCGATACTCCATTTAATGGAAACAGAGAAAGAGTTAGTGAACTCTTGGGACGCATACATGATGATGTATACGGTCCTATGTCTACAAATACTAAGGTTGGTTCTTGGTACTTCATTACATTCATCGACTATCTCTCAAGATTCGGACATATGTTCCTGTTGAAGCATGAGTCTGAAACTTTTGAGAAATTCAAGGAATATAGGCTTGAAGTTGAGAACCAGACGGGTAGAAGTATTAAAGTCCTTCGATGTGATCGAGGAGGAGAATACTTGGGCATGGAGTTCCTGGATTATTTAAAGGAGAATGTAATTCTCTCCCAGCTTACTCCTTTGAGTACACCACAGCACAACGGTGTATCGGGACGGAGGTATCGCACCCTATGAGATATGGCGCGCTCTATAATGAGTACTGCTGAGTTACATGTTTTCTTTTGGAGTTATGAACTTGAGAAGATGCATACCTATTGAATGGGGTTCCATCCAAATTAATGCCTACCACCCTATAAGAGATATGGAATGGGAAGAGACCATGTCTTAAACGAGTTAAGATATGGGGTTGTCCGGCCTATGTTGAAAAGAAAAATCCAGTCAAGCTCGAGGCAAGGTCAGTTCTGTACAAATTTTTTGGATATCCTGAACATTCGTAAGGGTATATCATCTACCACACTGAGGAGCAAAAGGTGTTTTGTTTCTCATCATGCCACTTTTTTAGAAAAGGAATTTCTTGTGAAGAAATTTGTGGTCATGGGGTAGAACTGGAAGGAGTTCCAGCTAGACAAGCTAACAGCTGATGATTCGGTAAAACCAAAGGATTCAATAGTCTCCAACGAACCTCAGCCTCTCTACGAATCTGGTAGGGTTTCTCATCCACTTGAGAGATACTACTGTCTTCTCGATGATAGTGGGAGCGAGGATTGCATCATGGTTGATGATGGCCCAACTAGGTTCAGGCAGGACATCACGAGTGGCGACTCTGTGAAAAGGCTGGATGCTATGCGATGAAAGATGGAATCCATGTACACCAACAAAGTATGACTTTGCATGTTGCACCTGAAGGGATGTTCATACCAGAATATTGCATTTTAATACCGCTCATTCATTATCTATTTTTTTGTATATAACGGTACTATTGACAGTGTCTGCTCAGTAATTACAGATTATACGTATCCAAGACAAAATATTGGAAATACATTCAAAATCACGGATATTACAGTTGTGAGCTGATACTACAACCAGGACAGCAAACCGACCGATACTTCATAAGTTTATTTGTGTAACATGCTTGTGTACACACTTGTTATCTAAATGGACCAACACAATACAAGTTGTACAAAAGTGTGCACTAGGACCTAGGGAGGTTGCCATGGAACACACTTATGAAGGCTAGGCACGAGTGGGCTAAAGAAAGTGGGCATGAGAAGTGATGTGCATTCAATGCATAAAGTGTTGATATGATTCATAGATTCAATTTTCCCTCCAAGCACTGGGTGCAAATCAGGTCAAAACAGAGAAAATAAACAACACCAGAGTGATATTGGGGCCAACACAAGCCAACACACAAAGCACGAACCCCAGAGCTCGGATTTGGGCCGAGATCATACCCCTTAGGGCCGGCCAAACAGTGCACAAAAGCCCCCAGTTTCTCACAGTCCCTCCCTTCTTGCCACATCAGCTCATTTTTATTGTTTATTTAATTTTCTTTTAAGCCTATAAATACAGAACCAGTGAGCAAGGGAGAGGGCTCCAAGTTTTCTCATTCTTTATCCAATATTTTGTATACTATTTTGTTTTCTTTTTGGTTCTCTTGTACATAGCTTAGCTTCCCCTTGAGTTCTTTACCTTAACTTGATCTTGCAATCTCTTCATTGAGCTTGCAAGGTTAAGCTTTGGTTATTGATCTCAAGGGTTGTATCATTTTTCAAGTTTAATAAAGTTCTCTTTTTGTGCCATCATTCACCAAGAGTTCTTTGCCTTCACTTGATTTTGCAACCACTTCATTGAGCTTGCAAGATTAAGTGTAGGTTATTGAATCCATGTCTTGTGTTTTGTTCTATGGTTCCTAGTGCTCTTTATCTTGTTTTACTTTCTTGCTCTTTTCATTACTTGCTCTTTTTTTACTTGCTTTACATTCTTACAATTTATTACCTTGCTTTACTTTCATGCACTTTCAATCCATGTCATTTACTTGCTTATAATGTTCTTTTCTTTTCTTTGTATCTTTTCTTTTACTCTTTTTTTGTTTTGTGAATGTTTGTGAATATGAGTTGTTAGGAAAAGAATACGATATTGTAAGTTAACATTCCGTTTCTCTTTTCCTTTTGCCATATTTTCGATTGAACTCCGTACAAACGTTACGCAAGCGCTCCGTTAGGCACCCTACCCTACCAAGGTAACGGCGATCCCTAACCGCGACCGGTTGCGTTGGGTTTGGCCGAAGGCGAAAGCAAGAGACAAGAACGGATGGACAAGGATCAATAAGATGGATTCCACGAATACCGTGCTTAAGTACCCTAATCCACGTTGTTGCCGATTGCTCCAGTTTCAATCGTTAAGTTCGGCTCAAAGGTTTTAGTGCGGATTTCCTTAGCTATACTATTGTATCTTTTCCTAACAATTTTATACTTTGCATATAAACACATAAGATAGATACGAACAATTCCGCTCACGCGCATTAACTCGTCAGAACAAGAACATAAAACGCTCCGTCTCCCTGTGGATCGACCCGTGCTCATCGCGGTTAGCTGCAAAGCGACACCGTCCTGATCGTGGTTAAACTTTAGAACTCTTAAAAATAGACACGTCAAAAGCATGCGATCAAATGGAGCCGTTGCCAGGCAGATGGTAATGTTTTAATTCTTGTTATTTCAGGTTAATCATTGTACATCTCATTTATACAACTAACCCTATTTTCAAAATCAACTAAAATTCCAAACCAAAACAAAAACTAACTAAGCTAACCATTTTTGCTCTCTGGAATTCTTACCTGCATGCACTGTGTAACTCAATTGAAGAAACAAACAATACCAGTGAGATACCTTTACAACAGTGGGA
The DNA here is from genome assembly GCA_030015575.1 of Agapanthus africanus. Taxonomy (NCBI): domain Eukaryota; kingdom Viridiplantae; phylum Streptophyta; class Magnoliopsida; order Asparagales; family Amaryllidaceae; genus Agapanthus; species Agapanthus africanus. Next base: position 632,240,212 of record CM057342.1, read on the forward strand.
ACACAGAACAAGTTTGGAGCCCATTAGATACAAAGAGGCCGGCGACATCCCTCATTCATCCGAGCTCGCCAGCCAAGTTGCTTCCTTCTGCCTCCAATTTCTCCTCTGTACTCCAGTGTTCTATTTTTGTCCTATTTGTATTGTTTGTTTTTTTATAATTTTTAGTGTGCAGGTATTTGGGCATTCGTATTGCTTTTCCGCACTAATATCCATTTTTCCGACATTTGTAGATTTTGCGGAATTGCGAACGGCTATTGTAGGGAGCAAAGTGTAAATTCCAAGCTAAGATGATTATGAAGTACAATGTCAAAGATCCGAGTAGTTTGACCCGCGCAAGCGAGCTTTTTAAGCTATTCGGATTTAACTTCAACGGGGGTTTCTAAACCCGAAAATTTATCAGTACGTACTTCGTTAACACCTTCTTTCTCAAATCAGATGCATCCATTATAATATCTTTGCAGGATTCTTTGCAAGTTCGCTAGCAAACGCTAAAAATTGAGTAACAAGTATTTGTTGCAGTGCTGTGTGTTCATATCAGAATACTGCATTTTATACCGCCCATTCTTACGCTCGTATGTTTATAGGTAGGTACTTTTAATCCGTGTTTGTTACATATTTGCAGGATACAGGTTCTCGGTTCTAAAACGGTGAAATTCATGGAAAACACGACAAAATCCGGGTTCCTGCCAACCACAGATAAAACACGGTCTCCGCTCTTCATCCGTATGTTGCCAGATATCAGTTTAAGAGACAAAATGTCAAATCAATGTCGCTTTCATGCACAAGGCTCAATGGCAGCACAAGATCCAAGAGATCTACGCGGAGCTCGAGGCAATCATGACAAAAGCATCCACAAAAGTCCACCTTTCCTCAACAGAAATTCTGGAAGAAATGTAAAAGTATTTTCAGAAAATATGTATATTAGACAACAGGGGACAATAAAGCAGGAAAAGTACCAAAAGCCCAGAGCCCAACTCACCAAGGGAGCCGCGGAACCGCGGCCAAGGGGGGGTCTTGGCCGCGGTTCCGCGGCCATGTAGGGCCCACTTACTGACGTCTTTTGGGGGCAGTTTGGTCTTTGCATGTGTGGTCTGCTGGTTGCCCTAGAACTTCAACTCCCTGCCTATAAATACAGCAGAACTGAGCTCAACCAAGGGGATTCTTTGCATTCTTTTGTTCCTCTTTCTTTTGTAGTTTTAGTTCTTTTTCTTCTTCTTCTTCATTCCTCTTCCATGAATTGTAGTGAGAGCTTTTTGTGGATATGAATAAAGATGAGGGTTTTGTATCATTCTTGTGTGTTTCTTCTTCCCCTTGAGATTCTTTCTTTCTCTTGCTCATTCAACCTCTTTATTGAGCTTGAATGGGTAAGGGTTAGTTATTGATCTCAAAGGTCGTATTTTCTCCCGGGACTAGTTCTTCACTTCACATGCGTTCTCTACCCTTCCCTTGATCTTGCAACCTCTTCATTGAGCTTGCAAGTTTAAGGGTTGGCTATTGAGCACATGCTTGGCTTGGGTTCTACTTCCGTGTTCTTTTCTTGTTCTTTTTATTACTCGCTTTTTATTACTTGTCTTTTTATTACTTGCATTTTATTTCATGCATTTTATTCATGCTCTTTAATACTTGTATCTTTTCTTTTCTTTGTTCTTTTCTTTTTGTTCTCTTTTGTTTATATTGTGAATGTTGTAATTATTGTTCTTGTTAAGAATTAATACGGTTTTATAAGTTAACTTTTCTTTGCCAATTCCTTTTCCCGTTATTTTCCATTTGAACTTCGCCCAAACCATACGCAAGCGCTCCGTTAGGCACCGTACCCTGACAAGGTAACGGTGATTCCTAACCACGACCGGTTGCGTTCGGTTTGGCCGGAGGCGAAGGCAAGAGACAAGAACGGAAGGACAAGGGTAAATAAGCCGGATTCCACGAATACCGCGCTTAAATCCCCTAATCCACGTTGTTGCCGATTGCTTAGCTTCAATTGGTCAAGACTCGGCTCAAAGATTTTGAGTAAGGATTTCTTAGCTTACATTCTCGTATTTTCTTAACAACTTTATACTTGCAGATATACACATAAGATTGAACAAACATATACAGATTCTTTATTAACTCGTCTAAGACAAGAAGGTAAGATAACACCATCTCCCTGTGGACCGACCCGTGCTCAACCGGCTAGCTGCAAAGCTACACCGTCCTGATCGCGGTTACACTTAAATTCTTTGAACATCCGACACGCCAAAAGCGTGCGATCAAATGGCGCCAAAAGCTATTGAGCACATGCTTGGCTTGGGTTCTACTTCCGTGTTCTTTTCTTGTTCTTTTTATTACTCGCTTTTTATTACTTGTCTTTTTATTACTTGCATTTTATTTCATGCATTTTATTCATGCTCTTTAATACTTGTATCTTTTCTTTTCTTTGTTCTTTTCTTTTTGTTCTCTTTTGTTTATATTGTGAATGTTGTAATTATTGTTCTTGTTAAGAATTAATACGGTTTTATAAGTTAACTTTTCTTTGCCAATTCCTTTTCCCGTTATTTTCCATTTGAACTTCGCCCAAACCATACGCAAGCGCTCCGTTAGGCACCGTACCCTGACAAGGTAACGGTGATTCCTAACCACGACCGGTTGCGTTCGGTTTGGCCGGAGGCGAAGGCAAGAGACAAGAACGGAAGGACAAGGGTAAATAAGCCGGATTCCACGAATACCGCGCTTAAATCCCCTAATCCACGTTGTTGCCGATTGCTTAGCTTCAATTGGTCAAGACTCGGCTCAAAGATTTTGAGTAAGGATTTCTTAGCTTACAATCTCGTATTTTCTTAACAACTTTATACTTGCAGATATACACATAAGATTGAACAAACATATACAGATTCTTTATTAACTCGTCTAAGACAAGAAGGTAAGATAACACCATCTCCCTGTGGACCGACCCATGCTCAACCGGCTAGCTGCAGTCCTGATCGCGGTTACACTTAAATTCTTTGAACATCCGACACGCCAAAAGCGTGCGATCAAATGGCGCCGTTGCCGGGGAGACGGTAGCGTATTTTCTTTCTTGTTATTCGGGTTAATATTCTTTTTTTTTGTATATAAAAAAAAAATATTCTTTTTTGTTTTTTGGACAATATTTTTGAGGGCAAGTGTGCAGAATTTTGCGGATTTGCAAACTGCGATAGTGGGGAAGCAAAGTGTACATTCAACGTTAAGGTGATTACGGAGTACAGTGCCAAAGATCCGGGTAGTTTGACCCGCGCAAGCGAACCTTTCAAGCTTACCGGACTAGATTCAACGGGGGTTTCTTAACCCAAAACTTAAACGGTACGTACTTTACTAACACCTTCTTCTCAAATCCGACGCTTCCAATATACTATTCTTTTGCAGGATTCTTTGCAAGTTCGCTAGCAAACGCCAAAATTGACTAACCCGTATTTGTTGCAGCGCCGCGCTTAAAATTAAAAAAAAACAAAAAACGATTGTTTGATTCTTTAAAGAATTTTTGAATTGCGCATTGCATACATTAATACGGACTTAAGGGCAAGCGAACCCCACAACATACGGTAAAGGATTTCATCACCTTTTCCGTGGCCCACAAATCACGAACTTGAGCATAACGATTACCCGCACAAATTTAAAAGAAATTAGACTTTAAGCCTTAAGGACTTCGCGCTCAATAGGAGAAGTTAACTGTATTTAGAAGCTTGCTTAACGGTATATTGTTTACGGGGTGTCTAGGAAAGTGTTAACGGCGAAACCGCCAAAAGAGAAAGGGTTATTTAATTAAGGAACTTCGCGAAAGCGTTGGAAAACCTCCCCTTATCTCTGCACTTACCTGGCCTCGTGATCAGTGTATTTTTAAGCCTGTTTCTCGACACAGTTTTACTTCGACAATCAAGTTCTCGAGCAGGTCTAGTTGACCTAGGTGAACCCTAGAACGATTAGGTGTGTGGTATTTTTTGTGTCGTGATTTTTGTCCATATTCTTTTTTTTGTGTATATTTCATTCTTTTGCTAACAACTAACTAAAATAAACTAAATAAAAAAAAAAATCACATTCTTTTTCCCTCCTTTTCTCTTCCTTTCTTTCACTCTCTCTTCATATCATGGGTACTCCACCTCGCAAAACTCTTGCCGAACTTTGGTACCCACAACCAGACATTACATCATACGGTTCTTGTTTTGGTCGAACTTCAAACGACCCCTCCATGCCGAAAATTTCTTTGAAAGATCGGATAGACGCATCTAGGACAAACAACTGGACCCCACAATCCACTTCGTATCAACCGTTTCAAACATTCACCCCTTCTTGTGTTGATACCCCTTCTGAAAATCCAGTTGTAACCCCGAGACCAATGTCCATTGCTGAACATATTGCACAATCCCGTAGCCGATCTTTCACCCCTTTCACCACTACAAATTCTTGGGATCAACAATTCCATTCACCTTCTTATCCCAATGTTGATCCCACTCCTGTCCAGCCATTCAACTCCTACCAATCCTACCCTAATTTTGCACCTTCCCTAGACATTGCATCAGAACAGCAATTTGGGAGTTTTCAGTATCCAAACAACTTTGAATCTTTTACTGAAACCCCTTCACAACCAATGTCTAGTTTAGAACAATCCTTGGAAGACTTTAGGGTAGCGTCAAGCCAACAGATGATGGATTTGAATGCGTCCATGGCCGCCCTCATACAACCTAGTGACCCGGTAGCTAGTTTTCAACTAGCTCCAAATTTTTCAATGTATGAAGAGGCGGTAGGACAGGCTGTGAATTTGAGTGGAGAGAGTGAGATGTACCCCCTTCCGGATCAAACCTACCCGTCTCAAATTGAATCCCACAACTCCTGTTTTGAAAGTCTATCAAGCATCCTACATGATTTATCAATTGAAGATAGAATGATGAATGAGTTGTGCGACTTCGTAGTGTTTGATTTACCCGAGTGTGAAGGGTCCCTTCCAAGTGAAACCATACCAAATCCTTTTGACCTCTACACCTCCACTCTAGAACCTGAATTGATTACTATCCATGCTTTGGTTGAGGTGTCAGAGAATTTTGATTTTCACTTGATTGAGGATATCGACGCTGGGAATATTTTGGATGATGAAACCGTAGATTTGGCTGAGTTTGTCTCTTCAAATCATCATCCCGAGTCATTAAATGTTTTCCCCGAACCCCATATGCGTCTTGATTTTGATGAAATTGGCATGGATAAGCTGAATTTTGAGGAGAATATTGAGGATAGTTTAGAGGATGAACCAGTTTTAATTGATGAGTCGGATTTTCCAATTCATCCTGTCCCTTCCACTGACTGTGTACACCCTCCTGAACCTTTAACCGATAACCTTCCTCAACCACTTCCCTCCATCCGTTCCATCGTTCCGACCTTGCAAGAACCCGTCTCGCTCTCATTTCATATGTCTGGTTTACCAGGTTCGGCGTACCCATGGTTGCTTACGAATCTTGAGGGATTTGACCCAATCTCTCGACGGGTTAATAGAATAGCACAATCGCTGTTTACACATCACTCATCACAAATTGTGCTAATCTATTCACTCCATTTGCACCCTCAAGTTCGTATTCCACTTCTTTTTCCCTTCTGCCATTCTTCTTCTTCTCATCTACCGAGACCGCATTCCACTTCTCTCCACAAGCGGTCTCGCGTATTTTCCATCTCTTTTCTCTACGCCTTCTTCCACCAGCCACCGTTCTACAGAGATAAGATTTTTGAATGGTTGGTGCTAACTTTTGGCCTGTGTAAGGCCTTGTATAAATGGATACTGTTCTTTCCCCCCTAATCCTGAATTTCAACGCTTAACAGTGGAAACACTGTTTTACTTAAGTTTGGGGGGGACATTTTTTTTGTATATATTTTTTGTTTTTCTTTTTGTTTTGTACATAATTTGTTTTTAGGAAGCACCGGCAATTTTGACCCTCTTGGTATAGCCTGACAGTGAGGGCACTGTCAAGTTTAAGTTTGGGGGTGTGCTCGGTAAGCTTTCTTCCTTCGCATTCATATGTATATTTTGCATCTGCATATTAAATCCATAAAATCCATAAAAATCTGAAAATTTTCTAAAAACATAAAAACTTTTCTGTCAAGTTAGCTAGTGGAAAAACTCTGATTCAACATTTCGACGGTTTTTGTTTGAAAAGATAGGAATAACTAAATCCTATGTTTGGATTTTGAAAACCTGAAAGATAACTCTCCTTTGAAGTTAACTATGGCTGATATACGTCTTTACATTACACTACACGTGTTGTGAGTCTTGGAAATTAGATGACAAGTCTTTTATGTTTAAAAAACTTTTAAATAGATAAATGATTTTCTGAGGATCAAATAGGTTTGTTCTGAAATAAGTAATATATCAAGAATAGTCTATGAAGTAAGTGAATATGAAGGAATGTTATTGATGCCTTAATTGGAACTAAGTCTGAAAAATAACCCATCTGAAACTTGATTGGAATGATTACACACCGAACCCACTAAACACGTCTTTTATCCAAAAAATAATTGAACTACCGGTTATATCTCCGTTCGTATTGAATCATCATGTTTTTCATGCCAAACTGTCTTTTGTTTTTGGACCTAGGTAACTTGAGTAATTAAGTCCGCTGGGGTGTTTCTACACCTAATGCCCTAAAACCAACTGGTTTGGGAGCATTGGCCCAAAGCTCGCTAAGAAGCCTAGAAAGTCCAGATAAAAACAAAGTCAAGCAAGTGTTCTCTCCTAGTTAAAATTCCTAACGGTTCTTTGTGTGAGAATAATCTTGATAAAAGACAAGCTTTTATAAAGAAAATTTTAACGGAGATATGAAGGTTTTACTCTATGATAAAGACTATTGCACGTTCACAGAGGTGTGTATGAAATGAAAACAAGAAAAAGGTGGAGTGAAGAATAAGACCTAGTTTCCTGTTAGGGAAGATAGAAATTCTGAAGTTGAAACTTTACTGGAAAACGAAACTTGAAAAATGCTTAACTCTTTATAAAACTTATGTGATCCTTTTAAAATTGTTATCTGGGCTTTATTGTGTGACATAATGACTTTATTCGACCTTTCGGGAACTGAACAACACTATTTTGCACTGCACGTAAAGACATATAAAATCTGTAGTTAAATAAGAAGAGAGATGTGAAAAATAAAGGTTCGATAGTCTAAACTTAGGATTATAGAATTGTTATTTTCTGAAACAAAAACTTTAGGGTTTGAATCTTAGTTATTGTACAAAACCAACTTGACCGGATTTTGTGGGTAGTATCCGCTGAAAACCCTCAGGAGACAACACTCCTCCTACTAGGGACACCTAGAGGTTTAACGGCTTGTTGCACGCGCTCAGTGCAATCGCGTTCCCTGCGAAAGTGCGGTTATCATTTTATTTTTATGAATAATTGGTTTTGCTCGGGACGAGCAAAGGTTAAGTTTGGGGGTATTTGTTCATATCAGAATACTGCATTTTATACCGCCCATTCTTACGCTCGTATGTTTATAGGTAGGTACTTTTAATCCGTGTTTGTTACATATTTGCAGGATACAGGTTCTCGGTTCTAAAACGGTGAAATTCATGGAAAACACGACAAAATCCGGGTTCCTGCCAACCACAGATAAAACACGGTCTCCGCTCTTCATCCGTATGTTGCCAGATATCAGTTTAAGAGACAAAATGTCAAATCAATGTCGCTTTCATGCACAAGGCTCAATGGCAGCACAAGATCCAAGAGATCTACGCGGAGCTCGAGGCAATCATGACAAAAGCATCCACAAAAGTCCACCTTTCCTCAACAGAAATTCTGGAAGAAATGTAAAAGTATTTTCAGAAAATATGTATATTAGACAACAGGGGACAATAAAGCAGGAAAAGTACCAAAAGCCCAGAGCCCAACTCACCAAGGGAGCCGCGGAACCGCGGCCAAGGGGGGGTCTTGGCCGCGGTTCCGCGGCCATGTGGGGCCCACTTACTGACGTCTTTTGGGGGCAGTTTGGTCTTTGCATGTGTGGTCTGCTGGTTTCCCTAGAACTTCAACTCCCTGCCTATAAATACAGCAGAACTGAGCTCAACCAAGGGGATTCTTTGCATTCTTTTGTTCCTCTTTCTTTTGTAGTTTTAGTTCTTTTTCTTCTTCTTCTTCATTCCTCTTCCATGAATTGTAGTGAGAGCTTTTTGTGGATATGAATAAAGATGAGGGTTTTGTATCATTCTTGTGTGTTTCTTCTTCCCCTTGAGATTCTTGCTTTCTCTTGCTCATTCAACCTCTTTATTGAGCTTGAATGGGTAAGGGTTAGTTATTGATCTCAAAGGTCGTATTTTCTCCCGGGACTAGTTCTTCACTTCACATGCGTTCTCTACCCTTCCCTTGATCTTGCAACCTCTTCATTGAGCTTGCAAGTTTAAGGGTTGGCTATTGAGCACATGCTTGGCTTGGGTTCTACTTCCGTGTTCTTTTCTTGTTCTTTTTATTACTCGCTTTTTATTACTTGTCTTTTTATTACTTGCATTTTATTTCATGCATTTTATTCATGCTCTTTAATACTTGTATCTTTTCTTTTCTTTGTTCTTTTCTTTTTGTTCTCTTTTGTTTATATTGTGAATGTTGTAATTATTGTTCTTGTTAAGAATTAATACGGTTTTATAAGTTAACTTTTCTTTGCCAATTCCTTTTCCCGTTATTTTCCATTTGAACTTCGCCCAAACCATACGCAAGCGCTCCGTTAGGCACCGTACCCTGACAAGGTAACGGTGATTCCTAACCACGACCGGTTGCGTTCGGTTTGGCCGGAGGCGAAGGAAAGAGACAAGAACGGAAGGACAAGGGTAAATAAGCCGGATTCCACGAATACCGCGCTTAAATCCCCTAATCCACGTTGTTGCCGATTGCTTAGCTTCAATTGGTCAAGACTCGGCTCAAAGATTTTGAGTAAGGATTTCTTAGCTTACAATCTCGTATTTTCTTAACAACTTTATACTTGCAGATATACACATAAGATTGAACAAACATATACAGATTCTTTATTAACTCGTCTAAGACAAGAAGGTAAGATAACACCATCTCCCTGTGGACCGACCCGTGCTCAACCGGCTAGCTGCAAAGCTACACCGTCCTGATCGCGGTTACACTTAAATTCTTTGAACATCCGACACGCCAAAAGCGTGCGATCACTGTGCTTAACGTAAAAACGGTTATTTGATTCTTTGAATAATTTTTTTTTGAATTGCGCATTGCATACATTAATACGGACTTAAGGGCAAGCGAATCCCACAACATACGGTAAAGGATTTCATCCCCTTTTCCGTAGCCCACAAATCACGAAAGTAAGCATAAGGTTTACCCGCACAAAAATTTAAAAGAAATTAGACTTTAAGCCTTAAGGACTTCGCGCTCACTAGGAGAAGTTAACTGTGTTTAGAACACCGCTTAACGGTATATCGTTACAAGGTGTCTAGGAAAGTGTTCACGGCAAAACCACCAAAAGAGAAAGGGTTATTTAATTAAGGACCTTCGCGAAAGCGTCGGAAAAGATCTCCTTATCTCTGCACTTACCTGGACTCGTGATCAGTATATCTTGAGCCCGTTTCTTGACACATTTTTACTTCAACAATCAAGTTCTTGAGCTGGTCTAGTTGACCTAGGTGAACCCTAGACCGATTAGGTGTGTGGTATTTTTCTGTCGTGATTGTTTTTTGTCCAGATTCTTTTTGTGTATATTTCATTCTTTTGTTGATAACTAACTAAAATATAAAATAAAAAAATCACATTCTTTTTCTTCTCTTTTCTCTCATCATATCATGGGTACCCCACCTCGCAAAAATCTTTCCGAACTTTGGTACCCACAACCAGGCATTACTTTTTATGGTTCTTTCTTTGGTCGAATTTCGAACGACCCCTCCATGCATAAAATATCTTTGAAAGATCAGATAGACGCGTCTAGGACTATCAGTTGGACTCAGCAACCCACTTTGTATCAACCAATTCAATCTTCACCACCTTCTTACGTTGATACCCCTTTTGAGAGTCCAGTTGTAACTCCAAGACCTGTGTCTCTTGCTGAACATATTGAACAATCTCGTAACCAATCTCACTTCTTTCACCACTGCAATTTCTTGGGATCAACAATTCCATTCACCTTCTTATCCAAATGTTGATCTTACTCCTGTCCAACCATTCAATTCCTACCAGACATTTACACTATCCCAAGACATAACTTCTGAACCGCCATTTGGGAGTTTCCAGTATCCAAACAACTTTGAATCTTCTACTGAAACCCCTTCACAACCCAAGTCTAGTCTGGAACAGTCGTTAGAAGACTTACGGGTAGCGTCGTACCAACAGATGCTGGATTTGAATGCTTCTATGGCCGCCCCCATACAACCTAGTGACCCGGTATCTAGTTTCCAACTAGCTATAAATTTTCCAATGTATGATGCGGTGGTAGGACAGATTGAGAATTTGAGTGGAGAGAGTGAGCTGTACACCCTTCCAAATCAAACCTAACCATTGCAAATTGAATCCCACAACTCCGGTTTTGAATGTCTATCTAGTGTCCCAAAGGATTTACCGATTGAAGATAGAATGTTTAATGAGTTGTGTGACTTTGTATTGTTTGATTTACCAGATTATGAAGGGTCCCTATCAAGTGAAACCACACCAAATCCTTTTGACCTCTACACCTCCATCTTAGAACCTGAATTGATTGAAATCCATACTTTTGATGAGGTGTCTGAGAAATTTGATTTTCACTTGATTAAGGATATCGACGCTGGGGATATTTTGGATGATGAACCCGCAGATTTGGATGAGTTCATCATCCCAAGTCATTAACTGTTTTTCCCGAACTTTATATGCGTCTTAATTTTGATGATAAATGCATGGATGAGCTGAATTTTGTAGAGACTTTTGAGGATAGTTTTAAGGATGAACCAGTTTTACATGATGAGTCGGATTTTCTAAATGATCTTGTTCCTTTCATTGACTGTGTACACTCTCCTGAACCTTTAACTGATAACCTTCCTCAATCACTCCTCTCCATCCTTTCCATCGTTTCGACCTTGCAAGAAACCGTATCACATTCACTTCCTGTGTATGGTTTACCAAGTTCAGCGTACCCATGTTTTCTCACGAATCTTGAGGGATTTGATTCCATTTCTCGACGGGTTGATAGATTAGCACAATCACTTTTTACACATCAGTCATCACAAATTGTGCTAATTTATTCACTCCATTTTCACCCTCAAGTTCGTACTCCACTTCTTTCTCCCTTCCTCCATTCTTCTTCTCATATACCGGGACTGTATACCACTTCTATCTCCATACGGTCTTGCGTATTCTCCATTTCTTTCCTCACCATATTCTTTCACCAACCCGCACATTATAACGATAAATTTTTTGAATGGTTGGTGCTCAGTTTTGGGCTGTGTAAGGCCTTGAATAGTTTGAAACAGTTATTTTTCCCTCTGATCCTGAACTTCAACGGTTAGACAGTGGAAACACTGTTTCACTTAAGTTTGGGGGGGACCTTTTTTGTGTATATATTTTTGGTTTGCTTTTTGCTTTGTATAAAATTTTCTTTTAGGGAGCGCCGGCAATTTTGACCCTCTTGGTGTAGCCTGATAGTGAGGGCACTGTCAAGTTTAAGTTTGGGGGTGTGCTCGGTAAGCTTTCTTCCTTCGCATTCATTTGTATATTTTGCATTTGCATACTTATTAAAACCCATAAAAAAATCCAAAAAATATAAAAACTTTGTCGTCAAGTAAGCTAATAGGGTAACTTAGATTTTTATTCTGAAAGATTAGCTGATAAGTTAGAAATAACTAAATTCTAGGCTTGGGAATTGAAAACCCTAAATATAACCCTCATTCTGTTAATCTTGGTAATTATACGTCCTTATAGTTTTTTTTTATAGAAGTAGGTAATCTTGAGTTCAGTTCTTAAGTTAAGTCAAGATGAAGGGAAAGTATTGAAGCTTTACTGAAGGATAAGTCTGAAAAATAGTTTCTATTATTGAGTTCAAATTTAGAAAGTATATACCCTACAAACTGCACATACACGCACCTTGAAACTTGGGATAGTAGAGGATACCTAGAAATACTCTTGCCTGAAAACCTAGTATGAAAGAAAAAACGGTATTTAAAGCTAAACACAAAAAGAACATATTGAAATATATATCCGGTCTTGAAAAAGAAAAATAAAGAAAATAAGAAAAAGAAAAGAAATAAATAAATAAAGTCAAGACCTGGAAACTGCTATTTACGCTTTAAGCTCACACATTCAGTAATCGGCCGTTAGTTCCTCAAGAAGCATTAATAGTCGCATGAAAAATGTGTAAGCAACACTGTCCATCATTAATGCAAAGAAGTAGTATTAGGTATTAGGGAAAGAGTACTATAGCTTGAATTGAATTCTCAAGTGTAGGGGTGAAAAATTATACACACGTAGGGGTATACAATCGATGTTTGGAGGAAAGATGGAAATAAAGAATAAGACTTGTGTTTTCTGTAAAATTGATAAAAATCCCTGATTTGAGACAACATTTTAGAAGGAAAACTCAGGAGGTACCAACATCTTTCTAAACTTTTTTGGAATGTATAGGATCTAAGGGTAAATAAATTGGAGGTGTGAAGCATAAGGGTTGGATATTTCTAACTTAGGATAATAGAATTTCTAACCTAGATACTAAACTGTAGGAGTAGAATCTACGTTAACTTATGAAACTAACTTGACGGGATTTTATGGGTAGTATCCGCTGAAAACCCTCAGGAGACAACACTACTCTCAATAGGGGCACCTAGAGGTTTAACGGCTTGTTGCACGAGCTCAGTGCAATCGCGTTCCCTGTGAAAGTGAGGCTAGGATTTTGTTTTGCTCGGGACGAGCAAAAGATAAATTTGGGGGTATTTGTACATACCAGAATATTGTATTTTAATACCGCTCATTCATTATCTATTTTTTTTATATATCGGTACTATTAACAGTGTCTTCTCAGTAATTACAGATTACAGATATCCATGACAAAATACTGGAAATGCATTCAAAATCACGGATATTACAGTTGTGAGCTGACACTACAACCAGAACCGCAAACCAACCGATACTTCATAAGTTTCTTTATGCAACATGCTTGTGTACACACTTTTTATCTAAATGGACCAACACAATACAAGTTGTACACAAGTGTGCACTAGGACCTAGGGGGCTGCCATGGCACACACTCATGATGGCTAGGCACAAGTGGGCTAGAGAAAGTGGGCAAGAGAAGTGATGTGCATTCAATGCATAAAGTGTTGATATGATTCCTAGATTCAATTCTCCCTCCAAGCACCGGGTGCAAACCAGGTCAAAACAGAGAAAATAAACAACACCAGAGTGATATTGCGGACAACAAAAGCCAACACACAAAGCACGGGCCCTATATCTCGGATTTGGGCCGAGCTCATACCCCTTGGGGCCGGCCAAACAGTGCACAAATGCCCCCAGTTTCTCCCAGTCCCTTCCTTGTTGCCACGTCAGCTCATTTTTATTGTTTGTTTAATTTTCTTTTGAGCCTATAAATACAGAACCGATGAGCAAGGGAGAGGGGTCCAATTTTTCTCATTCTTTATCGAATATTTTGTATACTTTTTTGTTTTCTTTTTGGTTCTCTTGTACATAGCTTAGCTTCCCCTTGAGTTCTTTGCCTTAACTTGATCTTGCAATCTCTTCATTGAGCTTGCAAGGTTAAGCTTTGGTTATTGATATCAAGGGTTGTATCATTCTTCAAGTTTAATAAAGTTCTCTTTTTGTTCTTTTATTCACCATGAGTTCTTTGCCTTCACTTGATTTTGCAACCTCTTCATTGAGCTTGCAAGATTAAATGTAGGTTATTGAATCCATGTCTTGTGTTTTGTTCTATGGTTCCTAGTGCTCTTTATCTTGTTTTACTTTCTTGCTCTTATCATTACTTGCTCTTTTATTACTTTCTTTACATTTTTGCAATTTATTACCTTGCTTTACTTTCATGCACTTTCATTCCATGTCATTTACTTGCTTGTAATGTTCTTTTCTTTTCTTTGTATCTTTTCTTTTGCCCTCATTGTTGTTTTGTGAATGTTTGTGAATATGTGTTGTCAGGCAAAGAATACGATATTGCAAGTTAACGTTCCGTTTCTCTTTTCCTTTTCCTGTATTTTCCATTGAACTCCGTCCAAACGTTACACAAGCGCTCCGTTAGGTACACTACCCTACCAAGGTAACGGTGATCCCTAACCGTGACCGGTTGCGTTCGGTTTAGCCGGAGGCGAAAGCAAGAGATAAGAACGGACGTAGAAGGGTCAATAAGCCGGATTCCACGAATACCGTGCTTAAGTATCCTAATCCACGTTGTTGCCGATTGCTCTAGCTTCAATCGTTAAGTTCGGCTCAAAGGTTTTAGTGCCGATTTCCTTAGCTTACACTATTGTATCTTTTCCTAACAATTTTGTACTTTGCATATAAACACATAGGATAGATACGAACAATTCCGCCCACGCGCATTAACTCGTCAGAACAAGAACATAAAACGCTCCGTCTCCCTATGGATCGACCTATGCTCATCGCGGCTAGCTGCAAAGCGACACCGTCCTGATCGTGGTTAAACTTTAGAACTCTTAAAACTCGACACACCAAAAGCGTGCGATCAAGAGGTAAAACCCATTGAAAACAAATAGATCTTGTGAAGATTCTTGGTGTAGATGGAAAAGTTGAGACTTTCAAAGCTATGATTTAAGTCCATCAGGATCAATGCAAGCATCGCGGAGTTGGAACATCTGTTTTCATGTGACAGGCAAAGAGTTTGACTTCATCAAAATGGTAGATGAACCTTGTATATACAAGAAGGTTGTAGAGAGTTGGGTTGTCTTCCACGTATTTTACGTAGATGACATACTTTTGATAAGAAATGGTTTCCTATGCAACACTCTGTCAAGCTCATCTTATCATAAGGATTCTCAAAAGAAGATTTAGATGATACCTACTACATCTTGTGGATTATGATCTATGGTGATAAATCTAAGAGGATGTTGGGAGTGTTCATGTAACACCTGAGTTTAGGGTTAGTGGTAATTATGTGTTAATGTGGGGTTTTTGGTAAAAGTTTACCAAAACGGGTTTCTAATAATTTATCTGGTTTTATGGTTATTTTTGTAGAATTTTATCTCGACCCCACACACTTGTGCACGTTAACTAGGGTTAAGCCTAGGGTTACCAAGTGTTGGGTATGCATGGTGGGTTAACCATATTTAGCCAACCATGGTGGGTTAGGCCTTTGGTTAAGATAATTGAGTTGGTTATGAGCTAATTAGCTTAATTAGGGTCTTTGCTTTTGTCCAAGGGTGTTTAGGGTTAGGTTGACTTGCTTGTTGTGAGAGAGAGAGAGAGATGTGATGGTTGTCATGATGGTTTAAGGTTGTGTCACACCATTTCAACTCAAACCTTTTTGCATGTCTCCTCAAACTCACACCTCTCTCACTCACACACACAATTATCAGCCCAAATACCATCAAATCAGCCACCCAAACCAGCCCCTATTGCTGCTACAGCAGCTGATGATTCACCATCAGCCCAAACTCAGCTCATTTCAGCACACTTCAGCTTCAGTTCTTCACAAAACAGCACATTAACTGCTTCACAAACAGCCACTTCAGCCCCTAACATCATTACAAACAGCCCCAACCTCAAATCTCTCTCACTCACACTCAACTTCAGCCCTTAAAACATCAGAACAGCCACCAAAACAACACAATCAGCCCCTGACCAAACATCAGCAGCAGCAACAGCTCTGTAAATTTCAGCAAGCTGCAGATCAGTTCGTTCCGGCCAGTTTTGCAGCACCAGGAGCTGTAGCCACAGCACACACCCTCCTTCATCTTCTCTTCTCCTTCATCTAGGGTCTCTAGAGGTATAACCCCTTAACCCAACTCCTAATTGCTAAAATTATGGTTATCTAGCTTAGTTATGGTTTAGTATGTGCTTTAATGGTAATTTTGGGTAATTTAGGGGAATTTTGGCAAAGTGATGGTATGGATTGTTAATATAACCTTAGTAAGTGCTGTCAGGACTAGTGGAACCAAGATTTGTCCCAGACTCCATAGAAATACCCGATTTGTCCGACTTGGCGTAAATTAGCAGTTTTAGCAACTTTTTAGCCTTTCTGAAATCTGCTTTTGACCCGATCCACTCAGGTAAAAATTATGAAAACTGTAGCATGGTGAGACTGGCAGGGACACACACACAGAGCATGGGGACCCACCTCCCCCTCTCGGCCGCCGGTTTAATCATTCTGGCCGCAAATTGCGGCCAGAGTAGGGGGTGGGGTGTGAGGATTTTGGATGTAGGGTCTTGCTTGGTAGCTTAGTCTGTTGGTACCTGCAACGTTTTAAGTTGGGTCCAGAGGAAAAATCTGGAGCTAATAACGTGTTTTTGATGTTTTAAAACTTATGCGACACGCGCGTGATACGCGTGGTTCCGTGGCGCGCTGCGCGACACAGATTATCAGAGTAGGTTCTGGTGGGTTTATGCGCGTCGCGACGTATCGTGTGCACGCGCGTTTAGTATCATGCATGCGTATCCTTTTATCGATATATCGTGTTTTTGCAGGATTTTCCTGATGTATGTGACTTTGTAAATTCTAGGTTCGCCGGCGGGGACTTTAAGCGCAGCGGAGAAAGGAAAGCAGGTGGTCGGACACACCTAGCGCGGGATCACGGGTGAGTAGATTTAACATCTACGGGGGACGATCGTTTGGATGGCGCGAGTCGCCCGATAGATTTAGTAAACTTGAAAATAGTAAACTTGATATTTACTTGTGACATTAGAATAATAATACTTGTATGATATTTGCTGCAGTTAGGATCTACATGATGTTCCATATACGCAAACTCATTTGTAGGACACATGCACCATTACCAGGTTTTTATATGCAGCACGAGCACTATTCATGTGGACATTGCCATGTCACGACACTAGATAACTATAAATCCGAAACATGTTAATTGCTTAGACCTGTGTTATTGCAATAAATATTTAAAATGAAATCATAAGAATTGCTATTCTCGTGCATATGTATTATTATATCATCTGCTCATGCCTAGTATAAATCATACATTGCAAATTGATACCAAAGGCATTCATTATCATTGACATATGTATTCGTGATGATTTCATGAGATTTATGATATTTTTGGATTTCGGGGGAAAGCCGCAAGATTTCAAACTTATAATCTTTTAAAATATAAAAGTTGCGGTTTTCTAGTGATGTAAAGTGTCGTCCACCATGAGTTTGATATGGTTTTCGAGACCCGTTTCGAGGAGGTGGATGAACCGTCTCGGGTACATGGTGGGCCCGGTACGGTATCCCGGGGCAAGAAGATCGCAGGAGATGGCGTTGAGCGTGGCAGGGGACGGATTACCTACCGGTGACTTCATTTGGCACGGCCGATATCCAGAGGATACCGACCGTGGCCGCTGGATTGAGATATTGACATTTGATATGGATCAGCTGGACGGATGAGGCCAGAGATACTTGACATGTATATATGAGATTTGAGACAGTTTTGAGATGTCGTTGCTGGACACGGGTTTTGTTGATTTTCATGAATATTATGCTGACATTTGAAAGGAGTTTCAAAAACAAAGGAAGAATATTTCATATACCTACATGATGAGATCTTGAGTTGACTCATATAGCATACATATATGATAGTATATTCATGTGACATACATACCTATTATTACATCCATGTGACATACATACTTGATAGTACACTGATGATGCATACATACCTGCTAGTACATATAGCCATACCTGTTCTAGGGATGCTAGGATACTAGTGTACATGCATGCGATAGCCTTTGTAGATGTTATTTATTACTCACGAGCTGGCAACTCACCCCCGTTGTGCCACAGCTTTTCTGCAGGTCCGTTCCGTCAGCACTGTAGTGGCGGATACTTTTGCCTCTTTTGCTCTTTTTACCTGGACTCGAGGCTTTTGCTCATTGGTGGGTTGTTATCATTTTGTACCATCTTATTTATGTTCATTGTATCTAGAGTACTCCACCTGCTATTATTTCAGCTGTACTAGTTTTATTTGGACTACTGTATATTGACCTAGAGGTGAGGTTATGAGACTTTTGGATGATAAGTTATATTTGGGGTCAAGCTCACTTGAGCTGACAGATTATTTTGCCTGTGCTTTCATGCTTATTTATGCACATTGTTATTTTACATAGCGTGGGATTTGTGACCGCCTTGAGGCGAAGAGCTAGCTCCCGCTTAGGGATGCCATATTTCTGTTATTCACTTGTATTCCTGTTGTACCCGTTGGGGGACTATTTTACAAGAAGATTTTGCCGAAAATTTAGGAAAAAGGGAAGTTGTTTTAATAAAAAGAGACTTGATGTGACTTAATGAAACAAGTGCTTAAATAAAAATGGTTTTTCCTTCACTCTAATTCTTAATTGGGTTTTGATTTCTGGGCTTCGGCTTACTTATCTTACGGACACCTTGAGACGTTTCATAACTTAAGTGCCGGTCACGTTCCGTACTCTGCGGGTCGTGACAGTTCAAAATCCAGGTATATTAACACCATACTAAAGGGGTTTAGTTTGGAAGATTCTAAGTGTGGTGGTTCACCCACTTACTCAGGAATCACTCTCTCCAAAAAGATGTCTTCCAAGACTGATTTAGAGAGAGCTCGCGTGCAAAGGATACCCTATGCTTTGGCAGTAGGCTCTATCATGTATATGATGTTATGTACCAGACCAGATGTAGTTGACTCACTAGGAGTAGTGATCAGGAATCAATCAGATCTTGGGAGAATCACTGGACAGCTATGGAGGACATTCTTAAGTACTTGAGAAGTACTAAATGAATGTTCTTGGTTCGAGCTTCCAAAGTGATAAGGTCGACTAAGAGTCAGTCACAGGCATTTTCTTTACCCTCAGTGGAGGGACGGTATGTTGGAAGAGTTCCAAGCTAGAAACCGAGACATACTAGACGATAAAGGCTTAATACATTGCTACCAATGATGCTGCCAAAGTGGCTGTCTGGGCATTTTCTTGTTCATGAGATGAACAAGATTCCTACCATTGAGCGTCCAATAATAGTTAATGTGACAACAACGGAGTTATGGGTTTGTCCTAAGAACGAAGGTCCAATCAGCGTTCCAGACATATTCTGAGGCAAGTATCACCTGATCAGGGAGATGGATGATCTCCAAGGTATCTAGGTCAGCAGAGTAGACACGAAGGATAACACAGCGGGTCCACTCACAAAGGCCTTACCCCTAAAGAGACTTCTATGGGATGGTTGAGTATGTGATACTACAACCAATGCTATATTGTTGGGTATTGGATACTACAATAGATGGCTTTAGTGCAAGTGGAAGATTGTTAGTTATATGTATGCCCTAGAGGCCATTACTGTACATGTGATGTATATTGTAGTGGATGCTTGGACAAATATAGGGAGGAATTTCTTGCTCGACATGATAGTATGCTATCTGGTTGCTCTTTATCTTAACATGTACACTTATTGTCTCTCTATTACATGTTGATAAAGTCCTTAGGATGAGTACTTGACTACCTGGACTATGATGCAGATCATACTAGTGGGGACATGTGTAGTCGGTAAGTACATCCTTCAAATGTTCCTAGTTGTGGGAGTATTGAGACAGAGCATCGATACTCTAGAGTAGACTAGCGTATACGCTTCTCGACCCATATGACGGGTGATGGATCATCCCACATCCATTGGTGTTTGACATCAGAGAAGGTATACGAGTGCTCAGTGGAGACTGGATACACTGAACGGACTCGCCGAGAACTCCAAAATGGTATTATACCTATCGTCGGAGAGCAGTTCTCTGGTGACACTGGTACAGGTTAGTCTGTAGACCCGAGATCGTCATAGAGTCTTGTGTGATTCCAACTGTGCTTTGATTTCCACCATACCACGGTCATGAGATCGTGCAAAAAATGTGGTTTTTGGGTACAATCCCAAGTCACATGGAGGCAATGAGCGATAGGAGAGGTTTCGTCTCTCCCGGTATTGGGAGTTGATGTTGCGCTATTCTCGATTGGCCATAACAGGAAATCCCTGACCAGAGTTGCTGAGATCTACTGGTAAGTGTTATTAGTAGTTTCTCGAACCGTTATGGACCTTGCATCAGCATGACTTATCAGGCTATTGGGGTCTGACGTTATACCATCCTCAGGCTGTTATATGCGACATATCTGACGAAGTGACCGGATTGTACAGTAGTGTTATTGAGTGGATTCGCAGGAGTATGAGCAGGCTTGCTTGTTGATTTTCTGATCGCTCAATACCCAGGTGGCCATTACGTTTAGCAAACCGCTTGCGGCTTGTGGGTGTTTGATATGATCATCACCTACTGCCGGAGTATTGACGAGTCTTTAGAGTCCTACACAGAGATTTCCTGGTTCATGCGAATCAAAGCAGGAGCACATATGTGATTTGTGCGGGATCGAGATTAATGCGTGTATGTGATACCGCATTCTATTCTCGCAATTTGTATATAAATCGGTTATATGTGATATAGTCGGGTTATCGGATCAAGTGTTGATTCGATAAAACAATACAATTGATATTAGTCGATTATATGTGATATACCCGGATTATTAAATCAAGTGTTGTTTCAATAAATTAATTTATAATTATATATTTGATATATTACATTAATTAACTAGTATTATCTCACTTAAGATTTCTTTTCTCACTTTTGATACACTTTACATATATGTGATATATGTATTGTTTTCTTTGCGCACATAAATATATATGTGATATATATTGTTGTGTCATGCTAGGTTACATATGCAACATGTATGTATGAGACTTATACCATGCTAGGGTTAAAGTTATGGTTCATAATTATATTTAAGCAAATTCAAAATTAGTGGTTTTTTTGTTATGGTTCAAAGCTTCTAGGTTTCATTGACTTAGTCCACTCTATTGTCTAGATTAAGATATTTATTAACCCAACCTTAACTCATAGCTATGGTTTAGTCTCTACAATGGTTAGCGCATGACATACACTCACCATGGTTGCATTTCTAACCTCATGTGATTTTCTTTAGTTCATCACTTCATCATCTTCTTCTTCCTCTCATTGAATCTTTCTAGCTTCATGAAAACTGATGAAATATAGTGAGAAAAATAAATCTAAAGTGAGCCCACTTCCTACTTCATCATCCTCTACTATTAGACATTTAGTTTAGGGTGTTTGCTTCACTAATCTCACCATTAATGAAGAGGTAGCATGAGCTCATGTCTCCTCGACATAGATCATCTTCGGCCTCGAAGACATTGAGCAAGCTCGTTCATTTATTCATATGTACCCTCTGTAGAGTTCTGGAGTTCACCACTCGCAATGAAGGGACTACTACACGGAGCTTTAGACGTAAAAGACCAGTCTACAAAGGTCGTATTCTGCATTCACTTAGATGTAAAGTGTTTACATTGCTTGTTTCGTATGATTCTCTAGTTAAACATACTTTGCTTATGGATCCTTAGAATGGCAAAATTTAAATATGGCATGGATGATGCCTCCCGAAACCTTGCTGCCACGCTAGGTAACCCTACAGATGAAACATAAATCCGAGGCCTTTGAGAAATTTCGAGAATATAAGAGTGAAGTGGAAAAACAAACCGGCAAAAGTATCAAGACACTGAGATCTGATCGAGGTGGTGAATAATTAAGTGCTGAGTTACTGGATTACTTAAACGAGAATAGAATTATCTGTTAGCTTACTCCTCCATACACACTACAACATAACGGTGTATCAGAAAGGTGGAACAGAACCCTATTGGATATGGTACGTTCCATGATAAGTAACGCTAAGTTACCGCGATCCTTCTGGGGTTATGCACTAAAATCAGCTGCATATATTTTGAACAAGGTTCCTACCAAGACTGTGCCTACCACACCATATCAGATGTGGAGTGTGAAGAAACCCTATCTTTAGTATCTGAAGATATGGGGATGTCCAGCTTTTGTAAAAAAACAGCATGCAGACAAGCTCGAGGCACTCTTAGTACTGTGTAAGTTTGTGGGATACCCAAAGAACTCCAAGGGATATCTTTCCTATTATGCAGAGGAACAAAAGGTTTTTGTTTCTCATCATGCCCAATTTTTGGAAAATCAATTTTTGGAAAAAGAAACTAGTGGGTGCACAATAGAACTGGAAGAAATTCCAGAATCACAAGCTATTACTAAAAGCATAGTAGAACCAGAGGTTTCGAAAGAACTGGACAGCCCCGCACCAATTCGCAGGACTAGTAGGCAGTCTCAACCGCCCGAGAGATACTACGGTTTTTTCATAGACGGGGATAGAGAGGATTGCATCATTGACAATGATGAGCCAACGCCATCCAGAGCGGTGACTTGGTAAAATGGTTGGATGCAATGCGGACCGAGATGGAGTCCATGTACACCAATACAGTATGGACTTTGGACATTTCTCCAGAATGGGTAAAACCCGTATGCTGCAAATAGATCTTCAGAAAGAAGATTGGTGTAGATGGACAGGTTGAAACCTATAAGGCTAGGCTTTTGCAAAAGGTTTTCGTCAACGACCTGGTTTGTACTATGATGAAACCTTTTCTCCAGTGGCTATGCTCAAATCCATTCGGATCCTTCTTGCCATTGCTGCCTTCCATGATTATGAGATTTGGCAGATGGACGTACAGACCGCTTTTCTGAACGGAAATTTGGAAGAGTGCGTCTATATGGATCAGCCAAAGGGGTTTATTCAGAGTGGGAGCAGCAGGAATGTTTGAAGTTGCTTAAGTCCATTTATGGACTAAAGCAGGCATCGCAAAGTTGGAACATCTGTTTTGATGAGACAGTCAAAGAATTTGACTTTATCAAAAATCCAGATGAACCATGCATTTATAGTAAGATTGGAGCGAGAACTGTGGTATTCTCCATCTTTTACGTGGATGGCATTCTCTTGATAGGAAATGACATTCCTATACTACAATCAGTCAAAGGATTCTTGTCACAGAGGTTCTCCATGAAAAACCTGGGAGATGCCTCCTACATTCTAGGGATCCAGATCTATCGTGATAGATCTAAGAGTATGTTAAGACTTTCTGTAACGTTTTAGAAATCGTTTTGCGAATTTTCCCGTTTTAGGGCAAAATTGTCGGTTTTTCCCGTTTTAACCCGATTTCGATCAAACGACCGTATAAACTTACCGACACCTAATTTGGCCAAAATAAAGCTTGTGCGCGAACTTTGGGAGTATTTGGGAGGTTTTGGTTCAGATAGATTTTTTCCCGAATAAAATATTATTTTAAGCGGTATTTTGTGCACGTAAATCGGGAAAATTTTTATTTTGTGAATAAATTAATTTTGTCGTAAGAATTATTTTAGAAGGTTCTTTTTTAATATCTAGATTTTTTTTGGTGACTAATGGTTTGTTTTTAAAAAGAAAAGAAAAGGGTGTAATGGTGGCAAAATGCATTAATTAGCATTTATTACTCTTTTTCCTAGCTATTTCCTCACAAATTATTCACAAAAATACCCCCCCCATCACCCTTGGCCGAGCTCACCCCCCCCCCCCCATTTCTGTCCTAAACATTTCCAAACTCATTTCTCTCTCATTTTCTTTCAAAAACACAAAAATAAATCCAAAAATAAATCCAAAAATTCCTATATAAATATTAAACCATTTTCCTTCACTAATCCTTCATGGATCTTCATCAAAGCTTGATTTTTGGAGGCTAAAGTGATGGATCTAATGTCTTTTTGGTGTTCTTGAGGAGGTATAATTTCTTACCTTAATCCATAATTAATTGCTTTAATCTTTAACTAGCTAATTTAGTTAACTAGTTAAGTGCTTAGTTTAGCATTTAATTCATGATTAATTCATTATAATTGGTTTAAGAAATTCATGTTAGGGTTAAATTTTGATTAAGTGATTAGTGTTTAATTCAAGTGTTAAATTGTGTTTTGGAAAAGAATAATCTAGTAGAAAGTGTTAAAATTTGCTAATAAGCATTTTGTTTAATTAAGCAAAATTGCTTACTAGATTTTTGCTAAAACATAATTAACGAGTGTTAAAAATATAGGATTGGTTTAGATAGCTTAGTTAAGCTATTTTAAGGTATTTGTAATTGTTAGATTTGTGTTATCTTGAATCTAGTGCGATATATTGCGATAGGTTGCTTACTAGATTTCGGGGTTTTCCGACGTAAGGTTCGTTTGGTAGTTGCGAGGTTATATCTAGTGTATTCCTCGTAATTTTTTTGTTGTGTTGCGCGATCGGGACGATCGGGGTCTAGAATTCGTGTTTTGTAGTTTAGCGACCCCAATTAGGGTTTTGGCCGGTATCGTGCGCGATAGATGCGCTAAGCGCGCGGTGTAATTTTCCGGGCGTTTTCGTCGCGTTTCGTTGTCTTTTCGTCATTTTAGGATATTTAGCTTATGTGTTGTATTTATGAAATTTTAGGTTCACAAGCAGGGATTTCAGGTGCTGCGGACAAGGGGAAGCAGGTGGTCGGATTTTCTTAGCTCGAGACCATCGGTGAGTAGATTTAACATCTACGGGGAAATCGCCCGTATGGCGTTATGCGTCGGGGCGAATATGATATGATAGCTGCATGTATTTGCATATTAGTTACTTTCATATGAATGTCATTGCATAGCATTATCTGTTGTACTTGACTCATAACTTTAGATATAACACATTACTGATGGTTCATGTTGCACGAGCACTAAATTGTATGCTACACCCACACCGTCTGTAATTGCCATGACACGCACAAACACCTACCTATATGATATGATAGTGGATAGGAATGATTGGAGTAGTAACTCTTATTCTATTGTGCATATGAAATACTGTGGGCACATACATACGTGATATTGCATTGGGCAGGAATAGTTAAGGTAGTGAACCTTATTCCACTTCACTTATATCTTACTATAATTACCTATACATCATGCATACATATTGACATGTACACGCTCGTACTTGATTACATGTAGATACTTAAACCCTGCTACACTTACATGTACACTTCATATGATACTACATTTATTTTCGAAGGAATTGGGAACCGCATGATATGTTTTTAAAGCTAGATTCAATTATTCAATTTAAAGAGCGGTTTTCCCTTTATATGCTCATATTGATGTTTTATGTTGCATATATCAGTTTTAAATGGATTTTACGCATTGAGATATGGATTTCATATGATTTATGGATTTGAGAACCGTGGGGGATATTTTCAAGAAAACTTTGTATTGTTTGAAAACCTGGTTTCTCTTGATATGATATTTGATGCGTCCACCATGTGATTTCTCGGTACTGAGATTTGGCTTGTGATACCCGATTCGAGGAGCGGGACGCACCGTCTGCGGGTACATGGTGGACCCGGTATGGTACCCCGGGGTGAGTGGTGATTTCGTGGTGTAGACGATAAGCCTGACGGTGGGACCACTACCTACCGGTGATTGTATTTGGACTCGGCGGTTATCATGGAGATACCGACCGGAGTGAGGTATGACATATCGTCCGGGCTAGTCATGGTGACATCGCCTGAGTTATGAGGATTTACGTGTCGATGCTAGACACGGGTTTCATGATGTTTCGAGTGTCGGTGTTTGACACTCAGGTTTTCATGAGACATACAGGATGTGAGGGCCGATCTGAGGATGCGGTGCCTGAGGATTTGGGATTTGATGTGTCGGTGAGGGACACTGGTGTTTTTCCATGCTGATGATTTTTGCATGAGATTTCATATTATATCATCCCACACTCAGGATTATGTTGATATGCATCGTTTCATGTAGTTGTAGTACCCTGATGATGTACCTTTACATGATTGTTGCATATTCACTTATCATACTTATACTATTGGATTACTTGTGATAGATAGATCGCTGTTCATGCATACTTGCGATTATTGTATGATGTTGTTTACTATTCACGAGTTGGCAACTCACCCCCGTTGTGCCACAGTGTTGTGCAGGACATACCCTCTGAGTAGTCGTGGCAGGGCATCTTTTCATCTCTACTTTTGCGGATATCGCTACGGTTGGCTGTGAAGCCTTGCTTTTAGGTGGGTTGCGGTTATCTGTTTGTACTTGTATAGTTTTTGTTGGATCTAGTATTCTCCATCTACCACTATGTTGTATATGACTTAGAGACGACTTGTGAGGATTCAGTGTTATATTTTGTGGTGACTTTGGGTGTCGTGCTCGTGGGAGCCGGTTTTGTTGAAAAGTTTTACTTCTTTATGCAGTTTTCTTTTATATTTCTTCGCTTTGGCGTCGTATATATGTTGTGGTGGTTGTCTCCGCCGTTAGGCGTGATTTGCTCCCGTTTGGGATGCTTTCATTATTATCTATGTTGTACCCGTTTTCGGGGTTAGTTTTTACAAAGGAGGTGCTGCCGAATTTTTTTAGAACGAAAAATAAACCTAAAGATTTTTTACTTCAAAAATTCTGATTGTTTAAAACAGTGTTTTTCTCCGTTGATCCAGTTTTGGGTGGTTTAGATTTCTGGGTTTCGGCTTACTTAAGTTGCGTACGCCTTTAGACGTTACGTAGTTTAAGTGTCGGTTACGGGCCAAATTTGGGTCGTGACAAAGTTGGTATCAGAGCGCTAGGTTTTTACCTTTCGGAGTGTAGGATGACCTTGGTATGATGGAGTAGGTAGCTTGAGCAGAGTTACGTAGCGTATGTATGTTCCGCGGCATACTTACGACACGGTACTCCGCCTAAGTGACCTTAGGACTTATTGATTGAAATTCCTTCCGTGATTGATATACATCTTTATGATTCGATTTCCGTTTCCTTATCGAATCTTGTTTCAATTTCCAGCTAATATGCCGCCGAAGACTACGAGGGCACAGAGAGCGGCCGCGAGGGCCGAGGCCAGAGTCGACTCGTCTGAGGCGAGTGTTGACCCCGGCGATACGCCTTTGGTACCGGAGCATATTGCTATGATTGGAGCAGGTATACAGGATCTGCGCCAGATTGTGGGGACTTTAGTAGAGGCCATTCGAACACAGGGGCAGGCTGTTGTTCCACCCGTTGCAGGGACCACGATGGTACCTACTGATCCGGCAGTCGTAGTTGCATCTCCAGAGGTTATTACCGTGTCACTGACGGAGTTCATGAGGCTGAGGCCTCCGGTGTTTACTGGCACAGATGTTACTGAGGATCCGTAGTCGTTCATCGACCGGATGGCCAGGATTTGTCGCTCACTCCGAAGCTCCGACGAGAGATGGGTAGAGTTTGCGAGTTTCCTGCTGTAGGGAATGGCCCAGAAGTGGTGTGAGTCATTGGAGAGGGGCAGAGCCGCTGGTCTTGCTCCTATGACCTGGGCTGAGTTTGTAACGTCGTTTCTTGCCCGTTTTCTTCCACCAAGCGTCCGGGATGCGCGAGCGCGCAGATTTGAGTCATTACGTCATACGCCGGGGATGACGGTGTCAGAGTATGATGTATTGTTTACTGAGCTGTCGGTGTATGTTCCGTACCTGGTAGCGACTAGGGAGATGAGGGTGAAGAGGTTTGTTCGAGGCCTGCTTACCCAGTTGTTCCTAGCCATCAGCATTCAGCATTGCGACACATATGCGGAAGCTGTCGATGCGGCCCTATTGGTGGAGGAGCGTCTAGCTGAGTCATCGGTTGTTCCAGAACAGAAGAGGACTCGTACGGATGAGCCAGCATGGGGACCGAAGTTTGTCCGCAGAGGCAGAGTTCCATCAGACTCGGGGAGTAGCAGAGACGTGGGACGTGGCCAGTTATTCAGTTCTTATTCCCAGGAGGGCCAGCGACCGTCTTATGGATGCTTCGGTTGTGGCAGTTTGCATCATCTTGTTCGGAATTGTACTGTGGTGCGTCAGAGAGGGCCAGCAGTACTGCAGGTTACCTTACCACCTTCTCCGCCTCAGAGAGCGTTGCCTCTTATTCCTGTTGTTGCGCCATGTCAGACTCCTACTCAGAGAGGTCGTGGTCACGGTGGTTTTGTGCCGAGAGGACGAGGTGGCAGAGGCAGAGGACAGCCAGTAGCCGGTAGAGGGCAGGCACGGGTTTTTGCCTTGACTCACCAGGACGCTCAGCCGTCCAATGCTGTGGTTTCAGGTACCCTTTCCTTATGTTCTTTTGAAGTACATGTTCTTTTCGATCCAGGATCTACGCATTCGTATGTTTCTACTCACTTCGCGCCGAGGTTAGGCCAAGAGTCGTGTTTGCTGGATCAGCCGCTAGTAGTGACTACTCCTGTGGGAGAGTCGTTTGTTGCGCGGCACGTGTTCCGATCATGTGCTGTCCATTTAGGAGACAGAGATCTGTCCGTCGACTTGATCCTTCTTGAGATGTTGGACTTCGACGTTCTATTGGGCATGGATTGGCTAGCGACTTGCTATGCGTCCGTGGACTGCCCCGAGAAGACAGTTAGATTTTGTTTTCCCGGCGAGCCAGTGTTTGTTGTGCAGGGAGACCGTGGTGTCGCCCCTCACAGTTTGGTTTCTGTTCTGTGCGCTAGTCGGCTTTTGAGGAGGGGATGTCTGGGATTCTTGGCTTTCATTCATGATACTGGAGTTACGGTGGAGTCGTTGGACCAGGTTTCTACCGTGCGAGAATTTTCCGATGTTTTTCCCGATGAGTTACCTGGGTTGCCGCCAGAGCGCGATATTGAGTTTTGCATTGATCTGATTCCTGGCACGGAGCCTATTTCTATACCGCCTTATCGGATGGCTCCGGCAGAGCTTAAAGAACTTAAAGATCAGTTGCAAGAGTTGCTTGTTTTGGGACTTGTGCGTCCGAGTGTTTCGCCGAGGGGAGCTCCTATTCTGTTCGTCAAGAAGAAGGACGGCAGTTTGAGGCTATGTGTGGATTATCGTCAGTTGAACCGAGTTACGGTGCGGAACAGGTATCCTTTACCCCGCATTGACGATTTATTTGATCAGCTCCAGGGTGCGAAACATTTTTCGAAGATTGATTTGCGTTCGGGTTATCATCAGTTGCGGGTTCGGAATGATGACATTCCGAAGACTGCTTTTCGTACGCGCTATGGGAATTATGAGTTTTTGGTGATGTCGTTCGGACTCACCAATGCGCCAGCAGCGTTCATGGATCTGATAAACCGGATTTTCAGGCCGTTCCTCGACCAGTTCATTATAGTGTTTATTGATGACATACTGGTCTACTCTAGGAGTCAGGAGGAGCATGAGCAGCACTTGAGGTTTACTTTACAGATATTGAGAGAGCACCGGCTGTATGCTAAATTCTTGTAGCGTTTTGAAAATCGTTTCGGTGAAATTTCGGAAAATCGGTAAAATGAGGGGGTTTTCTGTAAAAAAGTCAAAATACAAATATCTTATTATAAAAATTAAATATACATATTCTAGCTATGTAATTGCTATTATTTGGTGTTTATTGAGCCGCTGGTGAAATTTCAAATTTTCTGAAAAAAATATTATTTTATTATTATTTTAAGCCGTCACTAATACATTTAATTAGGGAAAATTACAAATTGGAATGAGTTGAAAAAATTTTGTGCATCATAAAACATTAAATAAAATTTTATCATGTGGTTTTTGGAACGAAATCATTTGCCAAAACGGTTTAGAAATTATTGAAGAAAAAAGGTTTTTTTTAGCGTAAATGGATGTTTGGAGTATCGTATTTATCATTTTTCATCACCCCACACCCGTACCCACACCCACACACCCCCACTTACTCCTCCCCTTAGCCAAATTCAGCAGCCCTCACTTTTTCCCCACTTGGTTTGCAAAGGAAAGAAAAGGAAAAGAAAAGAAAAGAAAAGAGTAGAAAATGATATATTTTGAGGTGGACTTTGACTTTTCTTCTCACTTTTTCCACCCCACTCTCTCTCCTCCCTCACCCACCCACAATTTCTGAACGAAATTGTGCAGGTCAACAGCAGCCCCCCCTTCCTTCTTCTCCTCTCTTTCCATCAAAAAAAATTTTGTCAAAAAAATCAATTAAAACCTCACCGAAATCAAAATCCGACTCCTACCCATTTTCCCTCATCTCCTTTAGCATGGATCATGGTGCAAGGATTTCAAAATGGAGGTCTAGAATTCAAGTTTGATCATGGTTTGTGAGGTATAACTTTTGACCCATTATTCATTTTTTTTGATTTAAATTCCTTAATGAAGCTAATTAGGTGTTAAATTGTGGGTTTAATTGAATGTTTGGAAATTCAATTGGGAATTTTGAATTGAAGCTAGGGTTTGAATTAAATTAGGTTCTTTATCATTAGCTTATGATTGTAATGAGGGGATTAACATGTAATTGAATGCAAAATCTAATTTGGTTACTAATTGCTAATTTGTTAGTTTAGAAATGGTGATAATTATGCTAAATTGCTAACTAGGTTTTAGAAATTAAATAAAAACGTGGGATTAAAATCTAGTTAGGATTTTTAGCACATCATTAAGGTTTCCATGAGTGCTTTAACCATTTAATATATGCAAAACCAAGTTTAATTGTAAAATTGTGAATTTTACAATAAAAAGTGTTAAAATTGATATTTTTGCAATCTAGGATTTTGGAAATTATGCAAATTTATGTGATTAAATTATGGAAATGGTTTTTATGACTTATTTAAGTTATTTAATAAGTATTATGGCCGCTAGAATTGTTTAAACATCGAGTTTTGCACTAAAATGGGTAATTTTGCTTGCTAGTTTTTCGGAAAAACGGCTTTTAAAGTGAATTTGGGGTTTTTGTGAGTTTTAACCTAGTTTATATTAAAATTAGTGTTCGTGAATATGTAAATGAGTGTATTTGGGTTTTCTCGATGGTTTGGCGTTTGTACGCCGACGTCGAGGGTTTTTGGGTTGATTTGTGAAAGCAACCATAGGTTTTGACCTATGTGGGATTCGTGCGTCGTTTTGGTCATGAGTCGGATTTTAATGAGATATGGTGCGTTATGATATGTAGGTACCCCCATATGGACTTCGAGACGACAAACAAGCGCGTGGCAACGTAGGCACCGGCTAGCGAGGACCAGGTGAGTAGATTTATATCTACGGGGAGAAGTCGGGTGGATGGCGTATAGCACCCCCGCAGTCCGTGGTGGTGTATACGGATGCGTATACACACCAATAATTATTATATGTCATTTGGGATTATTAACGATACTTAGGATGGATATTGGTGTGTTAGATTATTTTAGCGTTGCGAACCCTAGGGTAGTGTTGCATACACATACACACATACATACTTGCATACATTCCTATTGATATGTGCTTATGGGATTCTATATAGTTATGTGTTCACATAGGTATGGGACTGTGTGTTCACATACGGATTTGAGGATAGTACTTGGGATTTATGATGAGTCGATGAGATTTGATTTGAGGCCGTGAGATCGGTGATATAGCGGGGTTCGTATTTGAGATACGACATGACGTTGTAGCGGGTCCTTGACGTAGTTTTTACACACGTGCATGCATACTTAGGCGGTATCAGTATTGTACTAGATGTAGATCAGTACACCCGATCATGATAATTGATAAAGAGGATACCAGGTGAATAGTATGATGAATGTGATATTGACCCGTACCTAGATTTGGGATGCCGTACGACGGATTTACGTACGAGCTATATTGATGATTCATCCGCACTCTTGACTTGGGATGTCTGGTTATGGATATGATATTATTGAGGCGGGATCACCGACTATACATATACAGGTATGTATATGTATCGACTCAGATGATAGGCGGTTTCCTTACCTGTAGTTCGGCTTGTTAGTTCAGCCGTATAGTTTAGCGTAGTTGTTAGATTAGATTAGACCCTACCTATTTCAAAACTAACGAATCGTGGGTATTTTAAAAGACAGCCCAAGGGATCTTACGGATATTTCAAAAGACGTATCTTTTCATAAAAACACCGTAGCCCCTATTTTCAAAACCCCATGATTCGTGTTATTTCAAAAGGCACCAATTTGTAGGACATATATTAGATTAATGCAGATTAATTATCGTTGTGTCTAGTTTCAGCTCCCGCACATTATTGCTGTTCGCTCTGCCTCGCATATTTATTTTGCTGCATATTCCATTATTGATATCATGCTGTTAGGACACTAGCACCATTACCGATGATGCGTATGTACCACGTACACCTATTTGCCGGCTCACACACATCTTCATCGGTAATTGCCATGTCACGTACACTTTAGAGAATATAATTGCTTGACTTAGATTGTTAGCTAGTAGTTTTGACATGATATTAGTGTACTTCCCTTATATGCCATATTAGACATTGTAGTTATTACCTACCACTTCATGCATACTGTTATTCAGTTGTTCATGCCTAGTTCATTATCATTGACATATGCACTTGTGATGATTTCTTGAGATTTATGATATTTCTGGATTTCGGGGAAAGCCGCAAAATTTACAACTTATGATCTTTTAAAATATAAAATGTTGCGGTTTTCTAGTGATGTAAAGTGTCGTCCACCATGAGTTTGCTGTGGTTTTGGAGATCCGTGTCGAGGAGTGGAGGAACCGTCACGGGTACATGGTGGGCCCGGTATGGTACCCCGGGGCATGAGGAATGTGGTGTTGACGTTGAGCCTGGCTGGGGAGCACTACCTACCGGTGATATTACCCGACGCGTCGGATATCCGGAGGATACCGTCGTGGTCTTGAGATGGATGGTAGGGGCCGGTCTGGACTGACGGCGCCCTAGATATTGAGATTGAGACATTGATATTTCGAGACAGTGAGATTTATGTTTTGTGTCGATGCTAGACACTGTTGATGCTGATTTCATTTATGATACCTCAGTTTAAAAATACGAAGGAAATCTCACTAATTTATGAAAACAGTTTCTTCATTTACATGTATTCTGTTTCATGCATTCATACCTCATTCATATGATATATTGCTATCTGAGGCACTGACACGGGCACATGAAATTATACTCGGGTTAGATATTACCCTAGCCATTGTTATAGGCTGCCTGTTATACTTATATTTGAGGATATATTATGATCATTGACCTAGGTTGCGTTATTTATGCGATTTCTGTACGTAGATGTTTTTCTATTCACGAGTTGGCAACTCACCCCCGTTGTGCCCCAGTTTCTTGCAGGTTTGCCGTACATGTTTCATTACGGCTTGCGGGCTCAGTTTTATTCGGGTGGCTTGCTATTAGGTGGGTTTTTCTTGTATCGTACCCATCATATTACCTTGTATGATATTATTCAGTTGTATCTAGTAAATTCCATCAACCAAACATGTATTTATTGAGATAGAGACCAGTGTTGTTTATTCTTTCGACCTTAGAGTCGCTCGTTATATTTCTGGTGGTTTTGAGTTTCCTTTTGAGTTTTGATCCTCGCCGTTGGCGTTGTATATTATATTACTTGTGTGGTTGTGACCGTCGATTGACGAAGAGCTAGCTCCCGCTTGGGGATGCCTTTTTCTTGATTTCGTATACTATTCATGTTGTATCCCGTTTGGGGGCCAGTATTTACAAAGGAGACTCTGCCGAAATTTTCAGTAAAATTTTGATGTTTTTAAAAAACCGCATAATTCGGCTTATGCTATTGAAACTATTTGTTTTAAATTGGTTTTCCTTCACTCTACTTCTTTTCTTGGTTTGGATTTCTGGGATTTCGGTTTACTTAGATTACGTACGCCTCGAGACGTTTCGTAGTTTAAGTGCCGGCCATGTTCCGTACTTTCGGGACGTGACAATTCTCAAAGTGCGCATTTTGGCTTGATAGAGTTGACTTCCTGGGTCATGTGGTGACTGGTGATGGTATTCTTGTGGACCCGAGGAAGATCGAGACTGTACAGCTTTGGCCCAGACCTGTATCGGTGACGGAGGTCCGCAGCTTTTTGGGCTTAGCTGGTTATTATCGCCGTTTTGTGCAGGATTTCTCGAGTATCGCTGCACCGCTGACTGGATTGACCCGGCAGGGGATTCCTTTTCTCTGGACTGATGCGTGCGAGCAGAGTTTTCAGCAGTTGAAGACTCGGTTGACGACAGCACCAGTTCTTTCTTTACCTTCTGGATCGGGCGGCTATGTTGTTTATTGTGATGCTTCTCGAGTGGGGCTCAGCTGTGTTTTGATACAGCATGATAGGGTGATTGCATATGCTTCTAGGCAGCTGAAGAAGCACGAGCAGAATTACCCCACTCACGATCTTGAGATGGCAGCGGTAGTCTTTGCGTTGAAGATTTGGAGACACTACTTGTACGGAGAGTCGTGTCAGATCTTCACGGATCACAAGAGTTTGAAGTATATCTTCCAGCAGCGAGATCTGAACCTGAGACAGCGCCGATGGATGGAGCTAGTGAAGGATTATGATTGTGAGATCCTTTATCACCCGGGCAAGGCGAATGTAGTAGCTGATGCTTTGAGTCGTAGGCCCGTGGGTAGCTTTCCCCTGTTGAGCGCAGTTCAGTATCAGTCCTCTGCAGATTGGCAGCTCTTGTGTGATAGTAGAGTGCAGTTCGAGTTCACTTCCGCTGGGGGACAGCTTGCTCATGTCCGCGCCCGTCCACTTCTTTATGATCGTATCCGTGAGGCGCAGCCCAGTGATGCCCGTTTGATTGAGATTCTTGAGCTTGTTCAGCAGGGAAGAGTTTCGGAGTTCATGATTGATGACCAGGGTGTGCTACGATGCGGGACTCGCTTGTGTGTACCAGATGTTGATGGGTTGAGACGCGAGATCCTATAGCAGGCACATCAGTCGGCCTTTAGCGTTCATCCAGGTTCCACCAAGATGTACCGTGACTTGAGGGACTTCTACTGGTGGGAAGGGATGAAGCGTGATATATCGGACTTCGTTTCGAGGTGCCTGACTTGTCAGCAAGTCAAGGCTGAGCATCAGAGACTGGCTGGAGAGTTGTAGCCTTTACCCGTTCCGGAGTGGAAATGGGAGCAGATTTCTATAGACTTCATTATGGGTCTACCCAGGACCAGTCGAGGGTATGACTCCATTTGGGTTATTGTAGACCGGTTGACGAAAGAGGCTCACTTTCTTCCAGTGAAGACCACTTTCGGTTATGCTCAGTATGCACAGTTATACATAGATGAGATTGTGCGTTTGCATGGTGTTCCTACATGCATAGTATCCGACAGAGGCACCCAGTTTACTAGCCGTCTTTGGCAGAAGCTTCAGGAAGCTTTGGGTACCCGGCTGAGTTTTAGTACCGCTTTTCATCCACAGACCGATGGCCAGTCGGAGCGGACTATACAGACTCTAGAGGATATGCTCCGTGCATGTGTGCTTAATTTTGGTGGCAGTTGGGATCGTCACTTGCCGTTGATTGAGTTCTCCTACAACAACAGCTTTCAGGAGACTATTCAGATGGCACCTTTTGAGGCTTTATATGGTCGGAAGTGTCGATCGCTAGTCTGTTGGACCGAGCTTAGTGAGAGTTTGGTTTTGGGACCCCAGCTAGTTCAGGAGACCACGGAGAAGATCCAGCTGATTCAAGATACGATGAGAGCAGCCCAGTGCAGGCAGAAGTCTTATGCCGACCGTCGTCGCCGCAGACTTGAGTTCGCAGTGGGGGATCATATATTCCTGAGGATTTCTCCGATGAAGGGCGTTATGCGATTTGGGAAGAGAGGGAAGCTCAGTCCAAGATTTGTAGGTCCTTTCGAGATCCTTGAGCGAGTGGGTTCTGTTGCGTATCGTTTGGCGCTCCCGCCCAGTTTTCCGGATGTCCACCCTGTTTTTCATGTGTCGATGCTTCGTAGATACCTTCATGATCCTTCTCACACGATTCAATACGAGTCCGTTCAGCTTGAGCGCGATCTTTCGTTCACCGAGAAGCCGGTAGTTATTTTGGATCGGCAGGTGAAGAAACTTCGGTCAAAGGTCTTGCCTTCTGTGAAGGTTCTTTGGCGTAGCCCGACTAGTGAGGAGATCACTTAGGAGGCCGAGAGCGAGATGCGGAAGAAATTCCCTCATCTTTTTGAAGGTACGCTTAGTATGAAATTTTAATTCGGGGACCGAATTTCTATAAGGAGGGGAGATTGTAACGTTTTAGAAATCGTTTTGCGAATTTTCCCGTTTTAGGGCAAATTTGTCGGTTTTTCCCGTTTTAACCCGATTTCGATCAAACGACCGTATAAGCTTACCGACACCTAATTTGGCCAAAATAAAGCTTGTGCACGAATTTTGGGAGTATTTAGGAGGTTTTGGTTCAGATAGATTTTTTCCCGAATAAAATATTATTTTAAGCGGTATTTTGTGCACGTAAATCGGGAAAATTTTTATTTTGTGAATAAATTAATTTTGTCACTAGAATTATTTTAGAAGGTTCTTTTTAAATATCTAGATTTTTTTTGGTGACTAATGGTTTGTTTTTAAAAATAAAAGAAAAGGGTGTAATGGTGGCAAAATGCATTAATTAGCATTTATTACTCTTTTTCCTAGCTATTTCCTCACAAATTATTCACAAAAATACCCCCCCCCATCACCCTTGGCCGAGCTCACCCCCCCCATTTCTGTCCTAAACATTTCCAAACTCATTTCTCTCTCATTTTCTTTCAAAAACACAAAAAAAAATCAAAAAATAAATCCAAAAATTCCTATATAAATATTAAACCATTTTCTTTCACTAATCCTTCATGGATCTTCATCAAAGCTTGATTTTTGGAGGCTAAAGTGATGGATCTAATGTCTTTTTTGTGTTCTTGAGGAGGTATAATTTCTTACCTTAATCCATAATTAATTGCTTTAATCTTTAACTAGCTAATTTAGTTAACTAGTTAAATGCTTAGTTTAGCATTTAATTCATGATTAATTCATTATAATTGGTTTAAGAAATTCATGTTAGGGTTAAATTTTGATTAAGTGATTAGTGTTTAATTCAAGTGTTAAATTGTGTTTTGGAAAAGAATAATCTAGTAGAAAGTGTTAAAATTTGCTAATAAGCATTTTGTTTAATTAAGCAAAATTGCTTACTAGATTTTTGCTAAAACATAATTAACGAGTGTTAAAAATATAGGATTGGTTTAGATAGCTTAGTTAAGCTATTTTAAGGTATTTGTAATTATTAGATTTGTGTTATCTTGAATCTAGTGCGATATATTGCGATAGGTTGCTTACTAGATTTCGGGGTTTTCCGACGTAGGGTTCGTTTGGTAGTTGCGAGGTTATATCCAGTGTATTCCTCGTAATTTTTTTGTTGTGTTGCGTGATCGGGACGATCGGGGTCCAGAATTGGTGTTTTGTAGTTTAGGTGCTGCGGACATGGGGAAGCAGGTGGTCGGATTTTCTTAGCTCGAGACCATCTGTGAGTAGATTTAACATCTACGGGGAAATTGCCCGTATGGCGTTATGCGTCGGGGCGAATATGATATGATAGCTGCATGTATTTGCATATTAGTTACTTTCATATGAATGTCATTGCATAGCATTATCTGTTGAACTTGACTCGTAACTTTAGATATAACACATTACTGACGGTTCATGTTGCACGAGCACTAAATTGTATGCTACACCCACACCGTCTGTAATTGCCATGACACGCACAAACACCGACCTATATGATATGATAGTGGATAGGAATGATTGGAGTAGTAACTCTTATTCTATTGTGCATATGAAATACTGTGGGCACATACATACGTGATATTGCATTGAGCAGGAATAGTTAAGGTAGTGAACCTTATTCCACTTCACTTATATCTTGCTATAATTACCTATACATCATGCATACATACTGACATGTACACGCTCGTACTTGATTACATGTAGATACTTAAACCCTGCTACACTTACATGTACACTTCATATGATACTGCATTTATTTTCGAAGGAATTGGGAACCGGATGATATGTTTTTAAAGCTAGATTCAATTTAAAGAGCGGTTTTCCCTTTATATGCTCATATTGATGTTTTATGTTGCATATATCAGTTTTATATGGATTTTACGCATTGAGATATGGATTTCATATGATTTATGGATTTGAGAACCGTAGGGGATATTTTTAAGAAAACTTTGTATTGTTTGAAAACCCGGTTTCTCTTGATATGATATTTGATGCGTCCACCATGTGATTTCTCGGTTCTGAGATTTGGCTTGTGATACCCGATTCAAGGAGCGGGACGCACCGTCTGTGGGTACATGGTGGACCCGGTATGGTACCCCGGGGTGAGTGGTGATTTCGTGGAGTAGACGATAAGCCTGACGGTGGGACCACTACCTACCGG
Source organism: Agapanthus africanus (assembly GCA_030015575.1). Classification (NCBI taxonomy): domain Eukaryota; kingdom Viridiplantae; phylum Streptophyta; class Magnoliopsida; order Asparagales; family Amaryllidaceae; genus Agapanthus; species Agapanthus africanus. Next base: position 632,278,414 of record CM057342.1, read on the forward strand.
TGATTGTATTTGGACTCGGCGATTATCATGGAGATACCGACCGGAGTGAGGTATGACATATCGTCAGGGCTAGTCATGGTGACAGCGCCTGAGTTATGAGGATTTACGTGTCGATGCTAGACACGGGTTTCATGATGTTTCGAGTGTCGGTGTTTGACACTCAGGTTTTCGTGAGACATACAGGATGTGAGGGCCGATCTGAGGATGCGGTGCCTGAGGATTTGGGATTTGATGTGTCGGTGAGGGACACTGGTGTTTTTCCATGCTGATGATTTTTGCATGAGATTTCATATTATATCATCCCACACTCAGGATTATGTTGATATGCATCGTTTCATGTAGTTGTAGTACCCTGATGATGTACCTTTACATGATTGTTGCATATTCACTTATCATACTTCTACTATTGGATTACTTGTGATAGATAGATCGCTGTTCGTGCATACTTGCGATTATTGTATGATGTTATTTACTATTCACGAGTTGGCAACTCACCCCCGTTGTGCCACAGTGTTGTGCAGGACTTACCCTCTGAGTAGTCGCGGCAGGGCATCTTTTCATCTCTACTTTTGCGGATACCGCTACGGTTGGCTGTGAAGCCTTGCTTTTAGGTGGGTTGCGGTTATCTGTTTGTACTTGTAAATTTTTTGTTGGATCTAGTATTCTCCATCTACCACTATGTTGTATATGACTTAGAGACGACATGTGAGGATTCAGTGTTATATTTTGTGGTGACTTTGGGTGTCGTGGTCGTGGGAGCCGGTTTTGTTGAAAAGTTTTACTTCTTTATGCAGTTTTCTTTTATATTTCTTCGCTTCGGCGTCGTATATATGCTGTGGTGGTTGTCTCCACCGTTGGGCGTGATTTGCTCCCGTTTGGGATGCTTTTATTATTATCTATGTTGTACCCGTTTTCGGGTTTAGTTTTTACAAAGGTGGTGCTGCCGAATTTTTTTAGAACGAAAACTAAACCTAAAGATTTTTTACTTGAAAAATTCTGAATGTTTAAAACAGTGTTTTTCTCCGTTGATCCAGTTTTGGGTGGTTTAGATTTCTGGGTTTCGGCTTACTTAAGTTGCGTACGCCTTTAGACGTTACGTAGTTTAAGTGCCGGTTACGGGCCAAATTTGGGTCGTGACATATATGTTGTGGTGGTTGTCTCCGCCGTTGGGCGTGATTTGCTCCCGTTTGGGATGCTTTTATTATTATCTATGTTGTACCCGTTTTCGGGGTTAGTTTTTACAAAGGAGGTGCTGCCGAATTTTTTTAGAACGAAAACTAAACCTAAAGATTTTTTACTTGAAAAATTCTGAATGTTTAAAACAGTGTTTTTCTCCGTTGATCCAGTTTTGGGTGGTTTAGATTTCTGGGTTTCGGCTTACTTAAGTTGCGTACGCCTTTAGACGTTACGTAGTTTAAGTGCCGGTTACGGGCCAAATTTGGGTCGTGACACTTTCGCAATCTAGGTACATCGACACCATACTAAAGAATTTTAGTATGGAAGATTCAAAGCGCGGTAATGTTGGGATACCTACAACGGCAGCAAGGTTTCGAGAGGCATAACACATGCCAAGTTTAAAATTTTGCCATTCTAGATAACTCAAACACAAGATCTTTAACTAGAGAATCAAACCAAACATCAAAGTAAACAACTTTACTTCTAAGAGTTGAGGATTACAATCTTTGTAGTCTGTTCCTTCACTTCATAAGCTCCGTTTTGAGGTCTCTTCGCTGCGATCATCATGAACCCGGACTCTAGAGCGGCTCCATGAGGTGAATGAGGCATCTTGCTTGAAGTCTTCCTTTTCGAAGATGATCTACCTTGAAGAATCTCAAAGCTAAGCTCTCACTTCTCTAATGAAGTATTAGTGAAGTGAACACCCTAATCTAGGTGGCTGGAATAGATGAGGATGATGAAGTGGGAATTTTGCTCTCTTTTTTTTTCAATTTCTCACTTTAAATCATCACAACACAAAAAGCTAGAAAGCTTTTTCCAAGGAGGAAGTAGTAGAAGAAAGCTTTTGTGATGAATAATGAATTGTTATGTGAGGTTAGAAATGCAACCAAGGTTAAGAATGAGAAGCCTAACCCATGTTGAGAATAAACCATAGGCTAGGGTTCAATGGTTAGGTTAACAAATATCTAGATATTATCTAAAGGGTAGACTAAATCAACACTTCTAAAATATCTCATTTTAAATCCACCATTTAGAATTAACCTAAAATGAATGTTTACCCTAATTGAAACCCTAGCATGGTTTAATCTCAAAACCCTAATTGCATTTGTAACCCTAATATGTTACAATATTATATATCACATATATAATATATAATGTAACGAAAGAAAATAATACAATTAAAATATATCGCATATACATCAATGTATTATCCAAGTGAGAAAAAAAATCAATAAAGCGAGCTTATATTAGTTAATGTAACTTAATATATCACATATATAATTATACATTAAATTATTGAATCAACACTTGATCCGATAACCCGGCTATATTAACATACAACCGACTAATATAACAAGTACCATTTTATCGAATCAACACTTGATCCGTTAACCCGGCTATATCACATATACCCGGCCGATATCACATATCGTGAGAATAGAATACGGTATCTCATATCGTATTAGTCTCGGTCCCGCACATATGACATATGTGCTCCCACTCCGTTTTTCCTGAGCCAGGAAACCTCTGTGTAGTACTCTAAAGAATCATCAATACGTCGGCAGCAGGTGATGATCATATCAAACACCCACAAGCTGCAACCGGTCAGCTAAACGTAACAACCACCCAAGTATTGAGTGATCAGAAGATCAACAAGCAAGCCTATACAATCCAATTAGTAACACTCCCCTGTGAATCCAATTAGTAACACTCCCGTACAGTCCGATCTCTTCGTCTGATATGCGTAGATCTAGTTTAGGGGTGGTAAACATCAGACCTTAGTAACCGATAAGTCGTGTCGATGTAAGGCTCATAACAGGTCAAGAAACTACTGATAACACTTACCAGTAGTACTCCATATCAGCCCTGGCCAGGGACTTCCAGTTTTAGCCAATCGGACACAGCACAACATCAACTCCCTATACCGGGAGAGACGAAACCCCTCCTATCGCTCATTGCCTTCATGTGATTCGGGACTGTGCCTAAAAGCCATCGTTTTGCACGCCCTCTTAGATGTGGTAAGGTGGAAATCAAAGCACAGTGGGAATCACACAAGACTCAATGACGATCTCAGATCAATAGACTAACTTGTACCAGTGTCACTAGAGAACTTCTATCTGACGATAGGTATAATACCATCTTGGAGTTCTCGGCGTGTCCGTTCAGTGGACCCAGTCTCCACTGAGCACCCATACACCATCTTTGATGTCAAACGCCAATGGATATGGGATCATCCATCGCCCATCATATGGGTCAAGATGCGCATAAGCTAGTCTACTCTGGTGTATCGATGCCCTGTCTCGATACACCCTCGACTAGGAACAGTTATAAGATGTACTCTTTGACTACCCTGGCCCCAATTGTATGATCTCATCATAGTCCTAGTAATCAAGTACAAATCCCAAGGGCTTTATCAACATGTGAGAGCAAGACAGTAAACCAATACAAGTCCACATGTTAAGACAAAGTGAAATCAGATGGCATACTATCATATTGAGCAAGAAAGTCCTCTCTATATATATCCAATCATCCACTATAATATACATCATATGTACAACAATGGCCTATAGGGCATATACATAACTAACAATCTCCCACTTGCACTAAGGACAGCTGTTGTAGTATCTCATACCCAACATCCCGAAGAGTCTCTCAAATTGCATCTGGGGAATGGCCTTCGTGAGTGGATCCGCAGTGTTGTCCTTTGTGTCAACTCTCCTGACCTCGATCTTGCGGCGATCAACTATCTCCCGGATCAGGTGATACCGCCTCAGAATATGTCTGGACTTCTGATTGGACCTGTGTTTCTTGGCCAAAGCCACAGCTCCATTGTTGTCACAATACAAAGGTATTGGATGCTCAATGGACGGAACCACACCAAGTTCAGTGATGAACTTCTTCATCCAGCCAGCCTCTTTGGCAGCATCATTGGCAGCGATGTATTCAGCCTCCATCATCGTGTCTGCCACGGTTTCCTGTTTAGAACTCTTCCAACACACCGCCCCTCCATTGAGGGTAAAGACAAAACCCGGGTGCGACTTAGAGTCATCCTTATCGCTTTGGAAGCTCGAATCGGTAAAGGACTCCACCTGGAGTTCTCCATTACCATACACCAAGAACATCTCCTTAGTTCTTTTCAAGTACTTGAGAATGTTCTTCACAGCTGTCCAGTGACTCTTTCCTGGATCTGCTTGATACCTACTCACTACACTTAGTGAGCATGTTGCATCGGGTCTGGTACATAGAATCGCGTACATGATAGAGCCTACTGCCGAAGCATAGGGTATCCCTTGCATGCGAGCTCTCTCCAAATCAGTCTTGGGAGACATCTCTTTGGAGAGAGTGAGTCCAGAGATCGTGGGTTAGTTCCCACGCTTGGATTTTTCTATACTAAACCTCTTTAGTATGGTGTCAATGTACCTGGATTGGGACAATACCAGTATCCGTTTAGATCTATCTCTATAGATCTTAATCCCCAAAATGCAGGAGGCATCACCTAGATCTTTCATTGAGAATCTATGTGATAAGAAGAGCTTGACCAAGTGCAGCATAGGAACATCATTTCCTATCAAGAGTATATCATCCACGTACAATTCGAGGAAAACAACTTTACTCTCTGCAACCTTCTTGTAGATACAAGGCTCATCTACGTTTTTGATGAAGTCTAACTCTTTGACTACTACATCAAAACAGATGTTCCAACTCCACGATACTTGCTTTAACCCGTAAATGGATTTAAGCAGCTTGCACACCTTTCCGCTACTCCCACTATCTACGAAGCCCTCTGGCTGAGTCATGTACACGCACTCCTCTAAATCACCATATAGAAAGGTGGTCTTAACATCCATCTGCCAGATTTCATAGTCATGGTATGCAGCAATAGCAAGTAGGATCCGGATGGACTTAAGCATAGCCACTGGAGAAAAGGTATCGTCATAATCCACACCTGGTCGTTGACGAAATCCTTTGCAACAAGTCTAGCTTTGAAAGTCTCAACTTTTCCATCTACACCAAGTTTCTTCTTAAAGATCCAATTGCTCCCAGTGGGTTTTACACCTTCAGGAGCAACTTCCAAAGTCCATACTTTGTTGGTGTACATGGATTCTATCCCAGATCGCATTGCATCCAGCCACTTCACAGAGTCCCCACTCGTGATGGCCTGTTCGAAGCTAGTCGGGTCATCATCTTCCATGATGCAATCCTCTCCCCCACCGCCTACGAGAAAACCGTAGTATCTCTCAGGTGGATGAGGAACCCTACTAGATTGGCGGAGAGGCTGGGGTTTGTTGGGAACTACTGAATCCTCTGGTTCCACCAAATCTTCTGTTGTAGTTTGTAGTGCTGGAACTTCTTCCAGCTCTACCTCCTCGCCACAAATTTCTTTTACAAGAAATTCCATTTCTAAAAAGGTGGCATGTTGAGCAACAAACACCTTTTGTTGTTCACTGTTGAAGTCAAAATTTGCACCCCGGTTGACCAAGTCAAAGTCAAGGTCAACCCTAAGCCAGATGGGCCTAAGCCCAAACAAGTGGGCCAATGCCCCGGTCGAGCCCGAACACGAAGCGTCCGGCCTTCCGCCATGCCAACAAAAAAATCATGTAATGAATAATTTTTATGTAATTTTTTATACATGAATGTATGCAAAATAGGTATAAAGCCAATATTTTGTAAGCCCATGGCTTATGTGCAAAAATGAAATGGCACATGAGCCATGGGATGGCTAAAATGCCATTTTTGTAAAGCCCAAGGGGCTATATGTAAATATGTAAGCCTATAAAAGGCAACATGATGAATAAAAAAAGAGAATACTTTTCATTCCCCCAAAAACTAGGGCTCTTTGTGCCTCCTGCTCCTTCTCCAAGGTTTTAAACCTTCTCATTTCTTTTGAATTAAATCAAGAGTTTTACTCTTTCTTTTCCAAAACTAAGTAGTTTTCCACCACAAAACCCGCAAAGGGGAACTCAGATCTCAAAAAGGAGAGATTTTGAGATCTCACATCTCTTGATCTTCAAGATCCGGCCAAACAACAGGAGGAAGAAGAAGAACCCCTTCCATTAACCCCAAAAACACACTCAGGAGTCCAACTCCTCTCTGATTTCTCTTTCGAGAAATCTTTTTTAGGCTAAAAGCCTCTTTTTCTCGCCGGCGCTCAAGCGCAGAGCGCCCGCGTGCCGACACGTGGCGCGCTTGCGCTCAAGCGCTCAGCGCTCGAGCGCAAAGCGCCCCCGTGCCGACACGTGGCGCACTTGCGCTCCAGCGCAAGCGCTCGAGCGCAAGTCGCCCCCGTGCCGACACGTGGCGTGCTTGCGCTCCAGCGCAAGTCGTCCCCGTGCCGACACGTGGCGCGCTTGCGCTCCAGCGCAAGCGCTCGAGCGCAAGTCGTCCCGGTGCCGACACGTGGCGCGCTTGCGCCCCAGCGCAAGCGCTCGAGCGCAAGTCTCCCCCGTGCCGACACGTGGCGCGCTTGCGCCCCAGCGCAAGCGCTCGAGCGCAAGCGCTCGAGCGCAAGTCTCCCCCGTGCCGACACGTGGCGCGCTTGCGCTCCAGCGCAAGCGCTCGAGCGCAAATCGCCCCCGTGCCGACACGTGGCGCACTTGCGCTCCAGCGCCCAGCGCTCAAGCGCAGAGCGCCCACGTACCGACACGTGGCACTCTAGCGCCTGAGCACACAGCACCTAGGCACACAGCGCCCAAGGTGCTGCCCCACGTATCCTTTGGATGCCTTTTCCCTCTCTTTCTTTTATATATATATATATACATATATACATATATACATATATATATATATACACATATGTATATATATTTACACACACATACTCTGCGACACTGTCCCTGTTAGAAAAAAATTTCTAACGGGGCGCTGCCCCGCACCCCGCTAGGGGGCTGCTAGCCCCCTTGACCCCCAGCCCGCTATCTGGGTAGCGGGACCCCAGTAAAAACTCTGCGTGGCTCCCGATATATCCAAAACCCCCCCTTTCAAAACGCAACACACGTACACTGCACATTGAGTTCGCATGACCATTTTAACCCGTTAATCGGAGGTTCCCTCGCCCCAAAAGCGAGGGGTAATTAACGGCAGCTTAGTCCGCGGCTGCCGGAGATTTGGATCCCCACAATCAATAAACCCCGGCCTACCCTAGGCAGGGGGAATCTGTAATGCGCCTGACAAGCGCGCGCGTATTCCCATCTCAATGGGGTGACGAAAAACACCCTACAGATTCTGGCACGCCCGGTGGGACCAATCTCTCCTCCCATATTTCGGGTTAAGCGTTCATGCGAACTCAATCAATATACATATCTGTATTTATACTAAAAATAATGCTTTTTCATGCAGATTTTCAAGCAATCACCTTCCGATGATGTCTTCGATGATGAACTCAGCTCCCGTCTCCTATACGATGAGGATAGACTCTAGGACGGTCCTTCCGGCCAGTCTCGGGCGACAATGGGAGGAGCCGCTGCTACCATTCGGCTCTATTATGTTCATGCCAGTTGGCGCCATCCCAGCTCCTCAAGCTCCAGCAACAGACAAACCGGTCTCGAAAGGCAGGAGACCAAACGTGGTGATCTCGAGGGCGCCCCAACCCAAACGCAAGTCGGTATCTGAACGACTTTCCTTGGCCCCAACTGGGGGCAAGGCCATCAACACCGACAAAGCAACAAGGCCTCTTGAGCAAGCTCCGACGGTGCCCTTGACAACTGCTCGATTGGGTGTCTTCTCAAGCCTCCCCATCACTCAGCCTATGGCGGCTTCCCGAAGAGCAGAAGCCTGCCAGACGCTCAAGGCAGAGAAACTGAGGAAGAAGCGGCTCGGACACAGAGCCAACAAAAGGGCCATGGCTCCGGCCATGTTAGAATTTATGAATTTCCAAACCCCGGACCGCTCCGCAAAATCAGCCGCCAAAGATAAAGAGATGGCTGGGTACGTGGTCCACACTGTCTACATGGCCGGACAAGAAGAAACGAACCCTCCTCTTCTTCACAGCCATGGTGATGATATGGTTGACGCTACCCAGCATCGACTCGATCTAAATGTTGAAGAGCCCGCTCACGCCGATAAGCCAGAGGAGCCCATGGTTCCTACGGAATTGAGCTCAGGCAATAAAGATTACCCGGTTGTCATAGCCGGAACTACAGAACAAGCATTATTCCAATGGCTTCAAAGGCAATTTCAGGAAAGGGATGAGAAGATGGCCGAGGTCTATTCTAAAGTCGAAGAGCTGGCAAACGTTGTGGCAGATCTCGCGACCCAAGTCGCCCGGTTGCAATTATAGCAGAATCAAGTTTTGGTTCATGAGCCAGGGATTGATACCTGGGGGCAGCCAACTGGTATCCCTTTCAACTTAAAAGCGGAGCGCCTTCGTGAAAAACGGCCGCAATCAGCCTCCAGTCCCTCCGATACATACGTCGGTGGGGAATCGCCTCTGAAAGAGAAGCTGGAAAAGGTCTATTCCTTCAAAAGGGAAAAAGTCTACAAGATATTCAAGGACGCCCTGAAGAACGGTCTACAACTGCCGGAATCAAAGAGACCGCAAGAAGCGAATATGACCGACGACCCAGAATATTGCCCCTATCACAGGGTGATAGGTCATGCCATTGAGGACTGCTTCGTCTTCAAAGATTGGGTCGAAAGGCAATATAAGATGGGAGAGATAGAACTGTCTAAAGGTGTGTTAGCGAACAGTCAAGCTACGATTGTCGATTTCATGCAAATGGAGACCGAAGCCTTTCGGGAACCTAGTCCTCCCAGACATGTGCCTCGAGGACCAGCATCAGTAAAGGCACCTACTCCAATGGAGAGAAAGAGGAAGGTATACTCCTTCAGGAGGGATGAAGTCCACAAAATATTCATGGACGCCCTGAACAGCGGTCTGCAACTGCCTGTTCCAAAGAGGCCACAGGAGATGAACATGACCAGCAATCCCATATACTGCCCATATCATAGAGTGGTGGGTCATACCATTGAAGACTACTATATTTTCAAAGATTGGGCAGAGGACCAATATAAGCTTGGAAAAACCTCACAATCCTCGGATGTATCGGCAAGCCACGGAGCTAGGTCATCAACACAGCTCCGCCAAGATCAAAGTTCAAGGAGCTGGGATAAGCAAAAAGGACCACCACGTCGTTAAACTGGGGACACTTGATGACCTCCACGTCGTTAAACTGGAAACAGTCGACCTCTAAGTCGTTAAACTGGGAATGTAAATATATATATACATATATGTAAATAAACAAAAAATGTGTAAATAAAAGAAAAATAAAGAAAAGCTGAAATGATGGGGCAACTCGCAATAAAAATCAGCGAGTAAAATATAGATGAAAATAAAGCCGAAATGATGGGGCAACCGCGAATAAAAGCCGAAATGATGGGGCAATCGCGACCTTCGCGATGAGAAATGCTGAAATGATAGAGCAATCGCGGTAAGACAAAAAAATGCAAAAACGAAAAAAAAAGGCGAATGATGAGTCACTCCTGGTACCATATTCCAGTGCAGCGATGCAGACGCCAACAAAAATCCAATTTTCCAAAACTCTCCCAGCCCTACGGTTAGTCCCCAACTTGACTACCGTATACAATCCACGGGCTCAAATAATTCTCATCATACCCATATCCCACTGCAATCACCAGTCCAGCGGTTGGTCTCTGCCCTCGGAATTATGCTCCATTGGGAAGACCCACTTATGTGTCCTGGCACATGTGCTTCAGTGTTAGCAACACTTATGCCGGCCCCTACCCCAAAATTCCAAGTTCGCCATCGATCGACCTCTAAGTCGTTAAACTGGAAACAAATGACCACCACGTCGTTAAACTGGAAACAGATGACCTCTACGTCTTTAAACTGGAAACAGCAGACCTCCAAATCGTTAAACTGGAAACAGATGACCTCTACGTCTTTAAACTGGAAACAGATGACCTCTACGTCTTTAAACTGGAAACAGATGACCACCACGTCGTTAAACTGGAAACAGAAGACCTCTAAGTCTTTAAACTAGAAACAGATGACCTCTAAGTCGTTAAACTGGAAACAGAAGACCTCTAAGTCTTTAAACTGGAAATAGATGACCTCTAAGTCGTTAAACTGGAAACAGATGACCTCTAAGTCGTTAAACTGGAAACAGTCGACCTCTAAGTCATTAAACTAGGAACGAGGGAAACCCAATCATGTGTCCTCACGATACGTGAGGAGAACAAACCTTTGTGGGATCCTTACGACTCACAAAGGAAAAGCACACTTAGGAGCCCTCACGACTCCTAAGGAGAACATACACTTGCGGGATCCTTACGACTCACAGGGAGAAAATACCTTTATGGGACCCTCACGGCCCATAAAATTGAAAAGCCTTAGGCGATAGGGATCTAAACCTGTCTCCTAAGCCATCGCTCCCCAGTCCCCAAGGGGCGAATGATGAGTCGCTCCTGGTACCATATTCCAGTGCAGCGATGCAGACGCCAACCAAATTCCAAACTCAAATTCCCAAGCGGCGAATGATGAGTCGCTCCTGGTACCATATTCCAGTGCAGCGATGCAGACGCCAACCAAATTCCAAATCCCATACCCCAACGGCGAATGATGAGTCGCTCCTGGTACCATATTCCAGTGCAGCGATGCAGACGCCAACCAAATTCCAAATCCCAAACCCCAACGGCGAATGATGAGTCGCTCCTGGTTCCATATTCCAGTGCAGCGATGCAGACGCCAACAAAGTCATGAAATGTTTCTGGCCCTACGGTCTGGATCATACATCCTACAAAACCGTATACAATCCACGGGCGTAAACAATCCCAATCTCTCCCAAGTCTTATCGGTGAGACCACACACAAAGTCCCACAAAAAAATAATAATAAAAAAAAAAAGAATTTATGTCCACAAGCAAAATGGGCACGGATGAAAACCCGAAAGGGCTCCGTGAGTAAAAACAGCAGGACTGCCGGCGAGTTTGTGAAAATCCGAAAGGGCGCAAACTCGTAAAAAAAAGAAGAGATGAAATGCACTCGCAAAGTCCTCTCGACTTTGTGGGGAGAAAATTCCCGCGTGAGATCCCTACGACTCACAAAGGAGCAACACACTTAGGAGTCCCCACGACTCCTAAGGAGAAAATACACCTATAGGATCCTTACGACCCGTAGGGAGAAAATGCTTTGTGAGACCCTTACGGCTCACAAAATGGAAAAGCCTTTGGTGATAGGGATCTAAACCTGTCTCCTAAGCCATCAATTCCCAAATTCTCTCAGGGCAAATGATGAGTTGCTCCTGGCATTATTCCAGTGCAGCAATGCAGATGCCGACAAAAAAAAAATCCCCAAATCCTTTTGGAGCAAATGATGAGTTGCTCCTGGCATCATTCCAGTGCAGCAATGCAGATGCCGACAAAAAAAATCCCCAAATCCTCTCGGGGCAAATGATGAGTTGCTCTTGGCATCATTCCAGTTCAGCAATGCAGATGCGAAAAAAAATCCCCAAATCCTCTCGGGGCAAATGATGAGTTGCTCCCGGCATCATTCCAGTGCAGCAATGCAGATGCCGACAAAAAAATCCCCAAATCCTCTCGGGGCAAATGATGAGTTGCTCCTGGCATCATTCCAGTGCAGCAATGCAGATGCCGACAAAAAAAATCCCCAAATCCTCTCGGGGCAAATGATGAGTTGCTCATGGCATTATTCCAGTGCAGCAATGCAGATGCCAAACAAAAAAAAAACAAAAAACAATTCCCAAATCCTCTCAAGACAGATGATGATTCGCTCCTGGTACCATATTCCAGTGTAGCGATGCTGATGTCAACCCAAATCAAATCAAACCAACAACCTCTATGGAGGAATCATGCTCCGTCCCAGAATTTACCCCGTGTCGAAATCATGCTCCGCCTCGGGATATCTATCTTCCCTGCCGGAATTATGCTCCGCCTCGGAATTAAGTCAACCAGCGACACTCCGTGCCGAAGAAAAGTCAACCCGACACTCCGCGCCGGGGAAAAGTCGATCAGCGACACTCCGTGCCGGGGAAAAGTCAACCAGCGACACTCCGTGCCGAGGAAAAGTCAACCCGACACTCCGCGCCGGGGAAAAGTCGATCAGCGACACTCCGTGCCGGGGAAAAGTCAACCCGACACTCCGCGCCGGGGAAAAGTCGATCAGCGACACTCCGTGCCGGGAAAAGTCAACCCGACACTCCGCGCCGGGGAAAAGTCGATCAGCGACACTCCGTGCCGGGGAAAAGTCAACCCGACACTCCGCGCCGGGGAAAAGTCGATCAGCGACACTCCGTGCCGGGGAAAAGTTAACCCGACACTCCACGCCGGGGAAAAGTCGATCAGCGACACTCCGTGCCGGGGAAAGTCAACCAGACACTCCACGCCGGGGAAAAGTCGATCAGCGACACTCCGTGCCGGGGAAAAGTCAACCAGCGACACTCCGCGCCGGGGAAAAGTCGATCAGCGACACTCCGTGCCGGGGAAAAGTCAACCCGACACTCCGCGCCGGGGAAAAGTCGATCAGCGACACTCCGTGCCGGGGAAAAGTCAACCCGACACTCCGCGCCGGGGAAAAGTCGATCAGCGACACTCCGTGCCGGGGAAAAGTCAACCAGCGACACTCCGCGCCGGGGAAAAGTCGATCAGCGACACTCCGTGCCGGGGAAAAGTCAACCCGACACTCCGCGCCGGGGAAAAGTCGATCAGCGACACTCCGTGCCGGGGAAAAGTCAACCACACACTCCGCGCCGGGGAAAAGTCGATCAGCGACACTCCGTACCGGGGAAAAGTCAACCCGACACTCCGCGCCGGGGAAAAGTCGATCAGCGACACTCCGTGCCGAGGAAAAGTCAACCAGCGACACTCCGCGCCGTGGGAAAGTCGATCAGCGACACTCCGTGCCGGGGAAACGTCAAGCAGACACTCCGTGCCGGGGACACGTCAACAAGCGACACTCTGCATCGGGGAAACGTCCAACACAGACACTCCGCATCAGGGAAACGTACAACACAGACACTCCGTCTCGGGGATACGTCAACCAACCGACACTCCGCCTCGGGGAAACGTCGACCAGCGACACTCCATGCCGGGGGCACGTCCACCAAATTACTCTGGGCCAGAGAGACGTCTACTACAGACACTCCATCTCGGAGACGCGTCAAGCGTCGACCGTCCATGTCGTAAAAAAGGGCAGTGCATCCTAAAAAGTGGGAACCAAGGCAAGTCGCCTCCACGTGAAAGAAGATCCATCAATTTCATGCACACGACTCACATATGTAGTGTGCATTTATTGATGGGGGCACTTTGTTGAAGTCAAAATTTGCACCCCGGTTGACCAAGTCAAAGTCAAGGTCAACCCTAAGCCAGATGGGCCCAAGCCCAAACAAGTGGGCCAATGCCCCGGTCGAGCCCGAACACGAAGCGTCCGGCCTTCCGCCATGCCAACAAAAAAATCATGTAATGAATAATTTTTATGTAATTTTTTATACATGAATGTATGCAAAATGGGTATAAAGCCAATATTTTGTAAGCCCATGGCTTATGTGCAAAAATGAAATGGCACATGAGCCATGGGATGACTAAAACGCCATTTTTGTAAAGCCCAAGGGGCTATATGTAAATATGTAAGCCTATAAAAGGCAACATGATGAATAAAAAAAGAGAATACTTTTCATTCCCCCAAAAACTAGGGCTATTTGTGCCTCCTGCTCCTTCTCCAAGGTTTTAAACCTTCTCATTTCTTTTGAATTAAATCAAGAGTTTTACTCTTTATTTTCCAAAACTAAGTAGTTTTCCACCACAAAACCCGCAAAGGGGAACTCAGATCTCCCATCAGATCTCAAAAAGGAGAGATTTTGAGATCTCACATCTCTTGATCTTCAAGATCCGGCCAAACAACAGGAGGAAGAAGAAGAACCCCTTCCATTAACCCCAAAAACACACTCAGGAGTCCAACTCCTCTCTGATTTCTCTTTCGAGAAATCTTTTTTAGGCTAAAAGCCTCTTTTTCTCGCCGGCGCTCAAGCGCAGAGCGCCCGCGTGCCGACACGTGGCGCGCTTGCGCTCAAGCGCTCAGCGCTCGAGCGCAAAGCGCCCCCGTGCCGACACGTGGCGCACTTGCGCTCGAGCGCAAGCGCTCGAGCGCAAGTCGCCCCTGTGCCGACACGTGGCATGCTTGCGCTCCAGCACAAGTCGTCCCCGTGCCGACACGTGGCGCGCTTGCGCTCCAGCGCAAGCGCTCGAGCGCAAGTCGTCCCGGTGCCGACACGTGGCACGCTTGCGCCCCAGCGCAAGCGCTCGAGCGCAAGTCTCCCCCGTGCCGACACGTGGCGCGCTTGCGCCCCAGCGCAAGCGCTCGAGCGCAAGTCTCCCCCGTGCCGACACGTGGCGCGCTTGCGCTCCAGCGCAAGCGCTCGAGCGCAAATCGCCCCCGTGCCGACACGTGGCGCGCTTGCGCTCCAGCGCCCAGCGCTCAAACGCAGAGCGCCCACGTACCGACACGTGGCACTCTAGCGCCTAAGCGCACAGCACCTAGGCACACAGCGCCCAAGGTGCTGCCCCACGCATTCTTTGGATGCCTTTTCCCTCTCTTTCTTTTATATATATATATACATATATACATATATATATATACATATATACATATATATATATATATACACATATGTATATATATTTACACACACATACTCTGCGACACTGTCCCTGTTAGAAAAAAATTTCTAACGGGGCGCTGCCCCGCACCCCGCAAGGGGGCTGCTAGCCCCCTTGACCCCCAGCCCGCTATCCGGGTAGTGGGACCCCCATAAAAACTCTGCGTGGCTCCCGATATATCCAAAACCCCCCCTTTCAAAACGCAACACACGTACACTGCACATTGAGTTCGCATGACCATTTTAACCCGTTAATCGGAGGTTCCCTCGCCCCAAAAGCGAAGGGTAATTAACGGCAGCTTAGTCCGCGGCTGCCGGAGATTTGGATCCCCACAATCAATAAACCCCGGCCTACCCTAGGCAGGGGGAATCTGTAATGCGCCTGACAAGCGCGCGCGTATTCCCATCTCAATGGGGTGACGAAAAACACCCTACATTCACCAAGGTAGAATAAATATCCATACGAATTGCTTGGATATCCCACAAACTTACAAAGATTTGATCTTGCCTCGAGCTTGTCCGGATTTTGCTTTTCAACATAGGCAGGACAACCCCATATCTTAACTCGTTTAAGAGATGATCTCTTCCCATTCCATATCTCATATGGAGTGGTAGGCACTGATTTGGTTGGAACTCTATTCAATAGGTATATGACTGTTTCAAGTGCATACCCCCAAAAGAAAATAGGCAACTCATAAGTGCTCATCATAGAGCGCACCAAATCTAATAGGGTACGATTCCTCCGTTCCGATACACCGTTGTGCTGTAGTGTATAAGGAGGAGTAAGCTGAGAGAGAATCCCATTCTCTTTTAGATAGTCTAGAAACTCATTGCTCAAGTATTCTCCTCCTCGATCAGATCGAAGGATCTTAATACTTTTACCTGTTTGGTTCTCGACTTCGTGCTTATATTCTCTGAATTTCTCAAAAGCTTCAGACTCGTGTTTCAACAGGAACACATGTCCGTATCTTGAGAGATCGTCGGTGAACGTAATGAAGTACGAGGCCTCATTCTTGGCATGTGTAGACATGGGACCGCATACATCACTATGTATCAGTCCCAAGAGTTCCGTAACTCTTTCTCCGTGTCCACAAAACGGAGTTTTGGTAATCTTTCCTTTGAGACATGACTGGCAAGTGTCATAAGATGAAATTTTGAACGGATTCAAATATCGATCCTTATGCAACTTAGCTAGTCGTGTCGCATTGATATGTCCTAGTCTACAATGCCACAAGAAGGATTCGTTCATTTCTGAACTCTTCCTCTTGTGTGTGTTCTGTACATTAAGAACTGTAGTTTGATTTAGAATGTATATGCCATTATTTAACGAGCCTGATCCAATCAACTTTTGATCTAGGAAGATGTTCATAACATAATCCTGTACTACAAAACTATATCCCTCTTTAGTTAATAAAGAATCAATGTATGTGATAGCATTCGTTCATAATCAATGTATTACCATTTGGTAATACAAGGTGATATTCGCCAACTGCTTTGGCTGCAACATCTGCACAATTTCCTACTCTTATAGAATGATCACCCTCTCCCAGTTCTCTACCTTTACGTAGCCTATGTAATATATTACATATATGGGATACCGATCCGGTATCTAATACCCAGAACATAGAGTGAAATGAGAAACAATTCTTGATAACAAACACACCCGAAGAAGATGCATCAGCATGCTTATTCTTTGTTTGGGCGGCGTAAGAATCCAGATATTTTTCTATTCCCTGCTCGGACTTATAACAATTATAAGTTGGAGCGGGGCCAACGTTCCCCTACTCAGTATAATAAGCGGGTTCAGTCAATACATCCATAATATTATCTTGATTAAGGCCTGACAGGGTCGCTACCTGGAGAGAGAGAGAAGGAAACACTTTAGCGTATGCTCTTGCAAGATTAGATTGGTTACTATCTTATCTAATCAGGATGGCTCCCACTGTTTTCATCAAATCTTCCTTCAAATCCTAAAAGGTAAGACTAGCCAGGATTAATTACACTTTACAAGTTCACCAATCTTTCAGCCAGGTCAGTGTTGGTACTTTGAGGGAGGTTCCCCGTGCTTTCGCACGAACCTAATTAAAATAGACCTCATTTTCCCAGAGGCATAACCCCGTTAACACCTTTCTAGACACCTACTTGATCGGCTAATTGTCATGTGTAAAACTCTCCCAGGAGTAATTCTTACTCGCAGTGGGTATCAGGATCCAACTATCTCATAGAAGGTATGCAATCTCATTGCAAATTTCAACACTTGAAATTCCCGATAATACTTTTTCCCCTAGCTACTTATGACCTTGGCTAAGGTCAACAAGTCATAAGTGCTAGCGAAGTTCAACCCGTCATTTCCTGATTGAATTAAACCTACCCGTACGACCCGTGGCTAAAGTCAACAAAGTCGTACGACTACCCTAATTCAATCACATCTCATGTTTTAGCAGATAAACACTAATTAGTTACCGCACACTACGCCTTGGCTAAGGTCAACAAATGCAGCACGAATACTAACTAGTCTCTATCTGAAATGACGGAGGGCTACGATAGGTTTTTCAGAAAATCTATCACGTAATGAACTTGATATCGTTGGAGAAACAAGTGATTTGGAAAAGGAGAGTTTTTGAGGCTTTTTCTAGTTTTGCTAAAGAAGTCACTCCCGGTGAAGGGATGTCGGCTCTTTCCTTATCGAATAAGGTGCAGGATATTTCACAAATACCGCTATGCAAAGCAAGAACTATAGAAGCAGTTAAATACTAAATCGTGAGTTTATAGCATCTGCTAGTATTGCTAAAGAGGTCACTCCCGGTGAAGGGATCTCGGCTTTTTCCTTATCGAATAAGGTGCAAGATATTTCATAAATACCACCGTGCAAAGCAAAACTAGAGCTACCATTTTTTATAAATTTGATTCTACAACATCTTTTAGGTTTCTTTTCTTTCATTAATCTTATTAATGAATCCCATCAATTATGCTTCCTAAGCATCACAGAAGAAACAAAAGCAGTAATATTTATATATCATCATATATAATAATAAAGCATTCGTCTCATGCATATAAAATGATCACATCACAGTATATCAGCAGCAGAAGAAATATATGAAATATTGGAAATACTAGGAGGTCCGTGTTTTATTATGAGCCTGTATAAAACACGGATTCCACGGTCGCGATGAATAACCATACCCACATTCCTAGAGCCATATGAGAGCGGCAAGCAACCCTACCAATTATAGGGTTAGGAGACCCGGTCTCGACTTCTCGAGATGGCCTCCTACTGAACCCTAGAACCCGGCTGCTTGTGCTCTCCGCCTTGGTTCTATCCTGATGCGGAAAAGTAAATAATATACAATGGTGACAACATCCTCAGCCCGGAAGTGCCGCAATAAAAGAATATTACATACAATGAATTTTACATGAATAAAATAAAAACCATCATCTCACATAAAACCCCCGGCTATTCAAAACACGATAATCCAATATAACATATCGCAGCAACACATAACATCACATGTCATCAGCGTAAGTAAATATGCCTATCACAATTGTCATTGACATATAGCAACGAAAATGGCGATATACCACATATTACACTTACGGTCGTAGAAAAGAAAGTGTAAAACTACAACATTTGGAATCCACAATCATCTTAGACATCGTAAACCCGAAATATCACATATTACAGATTTCATGCCTAACTGTATGAATTCCACATATTGTATCACATTACAGAAAAAGCTAGACGATGTTAAACATTCTGATCGAATCAACAAACACCCAAAGTTTCCCAAATGCTCAACACTTGAGCGCAGTTTAGAAGTATCCATCACATGCTACAGTAGTAGTGAACCAGCCGTAGAAGGGTCAACCAACGCCTCACTTATGGCATCGCTAAACCATCACAAACCCTAAGGTTCAGTGACGGTTTTGACGGTCACAAAATCGAGTTAAGGTTTTGTTCTTCTAGAGGGTTCACCGCATCACCTGCACGATATTTGAATGTTCTATAACTGTAAAAAGATCCAACTCTTGAAAAATTTCAGCAAGGGAAAAAGTTGGTATTTGATATCCGATTGAACTGTTCAATACCGTCTAAAATAACCGAAACAAAAGCTAGAATTTCGAATACGAAACACTCCGAATTTTTAATGCAGTAAATTAACGTCACATAGCAAAAATAAACAACACCAAATTTTCCAAAACCCCAGAGTGTAGAACACCAACCAAAACCCAAGCCCAAACTATATAGGAAATCCGGCGATGCCGGAATTATTGCTCTGGTCGCCGGCCATACTCCGAGCACAGGGGTTGGGATTTGTACAGTGTTATATATGTATCTCATACATCATTCTGCAACTGTTAAAATATTTTTTTGACACCTGAAAATTTTCGACAGAAACTAGGGTTTTTCGTTGGGTGTTTCGAAGTTGTTTCGGTTTCGTAATCCTATACTAATCCGTCTAATTCTCTAGCTAGGCTCTGATACCACTGTTGGGATACCTACAACGGCAGCGAGGTTTCGGGATTTAAAATTTTGCCATTCTAGATAACCCAAACACAAGATCTTTAACTAGAGAATCAAACCAAACATCAAAGTAAACAACTTTACTTCTAAGAGTTGAGGATTACAAGCTTTGTTGTCCGTTCCTTCGCTTCATAAGCTCGTGTTGAGGTCCTTTCGCTGTGATCATCATGAACCCGGACTCTAGAGAGGCTCCATGAGGTGACTGAGGCATCTTGCTTGAAGTCTTCCTTTTCGAAGATGATCTACCTTGAAAAATCTCGAACCCAAGCTCTCACTTCTCTAATGAAGTATTAGTGAGGTGAACACCCTAATCTAAGTGGTTAGAATAGATAAGGGTGATGAAGTAGGAATTTTGCTCTCTTTTGTTTTCAATTTCTCAAATTAAATCATCACAACACAAAAAGCTAGAAAGTTTTTTCCAAGGAGGAAGAAGAAGTAGAAAGCTTTTGTGATGAATAATGAATTGTTATATGAGGTTAGAAATGCAACCAAGGTTAAGAATGAGAAGCTTAACCCATCTAGAGAATAAACCATAGGCTAGGGTTCAATGGTTAGGTTAACAAATATCTAGATATTATCTAAAGGGTGGACTAAGTCAACACTTCCAGGTAGTCTACCGACTTATCACGGAATCACCCTCTCCAAAGAGATGTCTCTCAAGACTGATTTGGAAAGGGCACGCTTGCCGATTATATCCTATGCTTCTACACCAGACTCTATAATGTATGCGATATTGTGTACCAGACCAGATGTTTCTTACGTACTTAGCGTGGTAAGCCAGTATCAGTCAAACCCAGGGGAGAACCACTTGATAGCAGTAAAGAACATTCTCAAGTACCTAAGAAGGACTTTGGAGATGTTCTTAGTGTATGGCGGAAAATACTTCCAAGTCAGGGCCTTTGCTGACTCAATCTTCTAGAGTGACAAGGATGACTCCAAGTCCTTGTCGGGCTATGTCTTTACCCTCAATGGAGGGATGGTCTGTTGGAAGAGCTCCAAGCAGGACACCGTGTAAGTGCACGGCGGCGCCCCGGCCGTCAATCCGACGCCGGAATGCGGAAACGGTGATAAACTTAAATTTTGCGGACTTTGCAAACCGGCACCACCGCGCACTAAACTCCGGATCGAACCATTAACTAGTCTACGCTACTAAAAAGAAAGGGAAGAGATGTATACCGACGATCCAAGTCCTCCGGTCTTCATCTCCACTCCGATCTCCTCGCGGGATCTCCGTCCTTCTCCTCCTCGTCGCCTCCTCGCCGGAAAGGGCACCACATCGCCTTCGTCTTTTACGGGCTCCCGCCTCAATACCGAGGCAACTCGAGCATGAAGCCGGCAACTCGACATGCTCAAGATATGCTGTAGAATGTAGTGTAGAAGATGCTTGTCTCTTTGGGGTTATGTTGTTGCCAATGAGGATGATGGAGGAAACAAGGATTAGAAAAATGGTGCTTGCATTTTTCTAGCATGAAAACTAGATCAAGAAAGAAAACTCTCATGAATGAAGCTCTCTCCTTCTCTTTTCTTCTCACTCAACCATAGAAAAACTTATGAACTTAGAAAAGGAGGAGGAATGAATAAGAAACCTTAAGGGAGGTGAGTGTAGGAGAATGGAAGAGGTGACCACATCCAAGGGACAAAGAAACATGCACCATGCTTGCACTTTTGCAAACCATACCCTCATCAAATCACAAGTCAAAGCAAGTTATGGTGCAAAGAAAAGAAAGCTATCATAATCAAGACAAGTGCAAGAAACCCCCTCCACAAAGATTATTTGCACAATTGCAAATAACCCCCTCCATCGGAAAAGTCCGGCCGGGAAAGAACAAAGGAAAACCGGCCGGAACGGAATGCAAACTGGCAACTCCAGAAAACTGGTCCCGTAATAAATTACAGGAAAACCCCGATACTGTGCATACACACCCGCATCTGTATTCCGTCCGGATACAAATGCAATGAGACAAAATCTACACTGTACTAAACTAGGACCGGCTTAAACCAAAGCCGGCTAGTATTACCCGTTCGATCCTGATCCGTGCAATACCGCACGTATCTGATCGAACCCTGCCATATACCTATACGGCTACTAGTACAAACCGTCCGATCCTGATCCGTGCAATACCGCACGTATCTGATCGGACCCTGCCATATCTCCATACGGCCTCTACAGCGTTTCGCCCGAAAGCTGAGTAACTGAAAGTGTGGTGGACTCTAAAGACTCGTCAATACTATGGCTGTGGATTTAACCACTAGCACGTCAGAGGTATAAGCCAATACGTGACGGGCCACCAGCTATTGACCAAAAGGGACGTCGATGAGCGAACTCATCCTGACACCCTACTGAGCCTGTCAGTGACAATATCCGTGCAGTCCGGTCCGTTCGTCTATGAGTATCGCATGGCGGGCCTAGGGGGTTGGTAAAAGTCAGACCCCCAAAAGCGGTACAAGTCGTGTCGGAGTGTAGCCCAGAACACCCTGAGATACTACTGGAATACCTACCAGTAAATCTCCTTGCCTTGGCCAAGGACTTTGTGTAATGGCTCTCCTAGACACAGCACGACCTCACCCCCAATACCGGGAGAGACGAACCCCTGAGGATACGCTCACTGCCTCCATGTGGCTCGGGACTGTACCCAACTAAAACCTGTTTGCACGACTCCTTTGAGCCGTGGTAGGGTAGTAATCAAAGTACAGTGGGAACTCACACGAGACAAATGACGATCCCCAGGTCGATGAACTAACCTGCACACATGTCACCAGGGAACTGCCATCTGACGTCTGGTATATGACCAACTAGCATGTTCCCGGCGAGTCCTGTCCGGTGTACTCATAACCCAATGAGCACCTGTATACATCTTAGGTGATCCAACTGACACCAGTGGCTTGTGAGACCGGCCACCGCCCCTCGTCGGGGTCTCGACTGTATACACTAGTCTACTAATGGAGTATCGATGCCCAGTCTCGAAACTCCCACGACTAGGGACCTTTTAAGGATAAGCTTATAGACCCCCAGCTCCCACTTATATGATCGCCCTCATACTGCTGGTGGTCAAGCAAGAATCCTAGGGGCTCTATCAACGTGTAATAGCGACGTGTCATGTCACCTAAAGCAGTACACGATGATAAAGGTAAACCAGATAGCATACTATCATCTCGAGTAAGACTGTCCTACCGGGATAGGTCCTCCCTCAATCATTACAATCACGTACCTGTGACCTAATAATTGACTCTGAGGGCACTATCTCCAACAATCTCCCACTTGCACTCAAGGCTAATTATTGCGATGTCGCATACTCACAGCCCGTGTGATACCGAACATCCAACTCCTCTACTAGTCAGTCTCACAAAGCTCGTTTGCGGAACTATTGCGTTCGAGGAATAGCCTCAGTGAGTGGATCCGCTTAGTTGTCTCTTTCTTTGTCTCTCTATATCTCAAGTTCGCGGAGAAAGCCATCTCCCGAAAAAAGTAATACCTGTCTCAGAATATGTCTGGATGTCTGATGGGACATAGCTCATAAATGAACTCCAAATCCAAACTTCTTAGACTGTATCGTCAACTGAACTTAATCAGTATCCTGCGCGCCATGCCTCCCTCAGTATTGCCTTGGACCACCTGTCCAAAATACTGCCCCTCATCAGAAGGAAAAATATAACTCTGACAACCTCCTTGTCGTCCATGTCACCTTGGAAGCCTGGAATGATAACTGTCTCCTGAATGAGGCTGTCGTTATCATATCCCTAGAACATCCACTTATGTTCTAAAACTGTTTCCGACTGTTTCTCCAGGATTGGATTAATGTCAACTTATTGCATCTAGTGCAAGAACAACATCTGGTGTGGTACTTGACATCTCACGATTGACTCAATTGCCTGAGCAAGTGATCTGCCAATCATGCCCGTCCCTCTCCCCTTTAGTCTGTAAGACACCTTTGGAGAGGGTGACTCCATTACCTGCAGGTACACTACCGTGCCAGGAGTCGACCATCCTAAATACTCTTAGAATGCTGTCAAGTACCCTGATTGGGAAACCACCCAAATCTAGATCTAAAACCATAGATCCAGTAACCAGTATGTCTGATATAAAATCCATTTCCTTTGTGGAGAAACAACTGTGTGACGACCAAAGTACAACCGATCGTAGTGTAGGAGTTTCTTTTCCTACTGTGTGTATATCATCCAAATACCAGGATATCACACCCTACTACCTTCTCAACAGATCCATCCCCTTTTCTGATGAAGTCAAACCCATGACTGTCACATCAGAAATAGATGATCTATCTCCGCTACATCTGCTCTAGTCTATAAATAGACATAAGCTACTTGTCCACCAATGCTTCCGCTGCTCCCACTGACTACGACAACCCTCTGGCAGAGTCATATAGACGTACACTTCTAAAGCAAGTTTAGAACGACGCTATACTCATCCTCCTGCCGGGTCTCGCAGCCTGGAACAACAGCAATGGTAATTGTGGGTAAACAAGAACTTCCCTGTAACCGTCCTTGAGGCTACTGTAGTACCTCTCGGGTGCCTGAAGTTACCCACCTTATCTGCGGAGTGGCCAATGGAATGTCAATCCAGATTGAATCTTTAGGTTCCTTATCAAATCTTCAGTAATCGTTTGTGGTTCTGGAATCACTTCCAGTTCTACCATACTCCCACTACTGTTTTCTGAAAAAATCCATTTTTAATAAAACTGTGGCGAGTCTAGAACAATATCGCTATTGTTCATCCAGATGGTAGAAAATCAACCCTCGTCATAGCCTGGGTCAACCCACAAACAGCCATTACAGAAACGTGCCTTGAGTTGTCCAGTGTCTGGTTTTAATCATAAACCGGACAACTCCCCGCACCTTAACATCGTTAAGATATGAACTGTTCTATATCCAATATAGAAAACAGAGGCACTGATTTAATTGAACCAGATTCAAATCATGCAGCTGTCTCCAGTGCATGTCAACTAAACGGAGAGAGGCCGATCAGCGTTACTCAACTTAGGAATGCTTCCAATTATGAGTAACCTGAAAGAGAAGCAAGATCTCTTTATCATTACTATCAACTGAATACCATACATAAGTATCTACATCTTCGATCACTTTGAAGAGTCCCGATACTTGCTACACCTGGTTCTCTACTCTATTCAAATACCTATAACTCCTCTAAACTCAGACCCTGTGTTTCAACGAAACACATGTCCAAGAACTAGAGAAGTTAAAAGTAAACAGAATATAGTATGAGGACCAACCCCTCTGTCCTAATGGACACTGGACAACATACAATACTCTGTATAAGTCCGCTGAGTCTAACAACTCTTTCACTGTGTGTCGTAGGTTGAAAACTGTACTTATGGTTAGGAAGAATTACACCGCTGTTTAATGCTCCTTACCTAACCATCCACTGATATAGGTAAATGTCGTAGACATAATTTCAGAAAGGTATATCTCACTCTATGAAAATAGACGTACAGATATATCAATTTGAAATTGGTGCATAACAGCGGATATTCAAAACCAAATATTTGCCGACCGGCAAACAGGCCAGGTGATTTCCTCAAATATCACCGATTACAACGAATCCCGATATAATGAGGATAATCACCCAATTCCCAATAACCTACTCCCACTCATCATCTGTAAAACCATACAGATGTGAGAATCATACCTGGTAAATACATACCCTGGAGTAAGTATCTAATCGGGAAATCAGTTTTTCTTTAACATTACACAGTGAAACTGAAACATTGAAATGTTCCGATGGGGTATTCTGGTATTCCTAGTAATGCCTCTTCCAGATTTACGACTGTAACCGTATAGTTCTTTGCCACCTCTCCAAATCCCTTCATATGTCTTTAGTCTTTACCTTCTGCACACCCTTTTAGGCCAAATGGTTTTCTTCCTTCCCTACCGTTCAGCACCAGCCTATGGTTTGGAAGAAGACTATCCAAAAAGCATAAAGGGTGTACTGTCCTAATCCTAGGAACACTCGCAATGCGAGAGAAGGTGAAGATAAAAGGCACCTGAATGTACTTTATTCCTATTTCTCCTGGACCAGAATCCATCCCCGAACTGGAACAAGTTCCTTTCGAGTTCGTATATAACCATACGATGGAATATCCAATAAACTGTGGATCTTCGTAGTGATACGGAGTGTCCTGGAGAAATACAAAGGTGATTTTAGGATTGGCGAAGAAATACCTGGTTTGGTCGTGAATATCTGTTGCAATTTACTTTGCCCTCTTACTAATCCCTTGCTTTGTCTGAACTTAATACCTTCTGCACACCATCGTTATGCTAATTGGTTTTCTTCATTCCCTACCGGTCGGCACCAGCCTATGGTTTGGAAGAAGACTATCCAATTTGCGTAATAGGTGTACTACTCCTAAACCAAGGAGTACTCGCAACCTGAGAGAAGGTGAAAAGAAAAGACAACTGAATAATCCTATTCGTTTTCTCCAGAACCGGAAACCATCCTCGAATTCCTTCGAGTTCGTATCTAACCATACGATGGTTTTGTCCAATGGAAGTGGACGTTCGCAGTAATACGGGGTGTCCTGGAGAAAAGGGTAAAAGTAGGAGTGGCAATGAGGTCTGCAACTCTGACAATCCAAAAGCCAGTGTTTAAGAAGGTTCGGTCAACTTGGTCACTGAGTCATAGTCCAGGGTCGGGTCAATGGTTGCTGCCAGAGAGAGAGAGAAAAGAAACACTCAGCGTGCACTCTAACCTAGATCAGAATGGTTACCATTTTATCTAATCTGGAAACCTCCCACTGTACCTCAAATTCTTCTCCAAACCTAAAAGAAGAATTAGTCGGGGTCACCCGAGGAGTAAACTAACTCATCAGTGGGAATCGGGATCCAACTCTCATCGCATGACAACGTGACGGAATCCGCTCACGTCATCACACTCCAGAAGGTATGCGCATATCTGGCAAGTTTCAGTTCTTTTGAAACTCCCGATGTGATTTCTGCCCCATGCTCTTATGACCTTGACTTTGGCCAACATATCATAAGTCACATGTCAAGTTCTGCCCGTCATTCTCCAGGTTAATTTGAGTCCACCCGTACATACCCTTGACTTTGGCCAAAATGGCAGCACGACTGTCCCAAACCAACGCATCTATCTATGCTGCATATGAATAACCAATAGCTACCAAACACTGTGCCTTGACTTTGGCCAACATACACAGCTTGAATACTACTGACTATCCATATGAAACGACGGAGGGCTACGAATGGTTTCTGGCGAAAACCTTTAACGTAATGAACTTGATATCGTTGAAGGAACGGATAGCTTTTTAGAAAATATAGTAACGAAAACTTTCGCTAAAGAGGTCACTCCCGGTGAAGGGATCTCGGCTCTTTCCCCGTAGGATGGGGTGCAGGATATTCCAACTGAATACCACGATGCAAAGCAAAAGTAAACGGCTATAGTGAAGTTAATGCCCTGACGCAAACTTTTTGTCCAAGGGGTCACTCCCGGTGAAGGGATCTCGGCCCTTGCCTCGTCGACTGAGGAGCAGGATATTCCAAATGAATACCACGATGCAAAACAAAAGTGAACGTCCTTGCAATAACAGCTTTTTGAAAAGTGTTCCAACAACATCAGATTAGGTTTGTTTTTAAACTTGCATTGATCCGAATCAATGCAGTCCCATCAATTGATCACACCAAAAAGAACGAAAATATACTGATGTACGTATATGCCATCCGCATTCGCCACTGGGTCCCGTCATTACCCGTTAGGTTAGCTAACTAACGGCAGAGCGGGGACTGGACTAGCGCGGATGAAAAACATATACAACATCTACTAATATATATACCAATATATAGTATTTCGCTCAAGGCGTGAATAAAATGCAGCATCACAGAAATGTACAGCATCACAGAACAATACAGATATCTGGGATCCCCGGGTTTCACAGAGCCACTACTGAAACCCGACGTTCCCCTGGTCGTGTGGATAGCCTGTGCAATGAAAACCTAGACCCTTACGGGCGCGGCAAGTCACCCGCCAAAACCTGAAGCGAGGCAGCCCCCTTCAGCGCCGTGAATGGACCACCCAGTACTTCACGGAATCCGGCAAC
Source organism: Agapanthus africanus (assembly GCA_030015575.1). Taxonomy (NCBI): domain Eukaryota; kingdom Viridiplantae; phylum Streptophyta; class Magnoliopsida; order Asparagales; family Amaryllidaceae; genus Agapanthus; species Agapanthus africanus. Next base: position 632,305,820 of record CM057342.1, read on the forward strand.
TTGGGCACCCCTCCTGGGTCAACCTGTACCCCCTACGAGTGCGGCGAATAGCCCGCCAATCCTAGAGTGAAGCCCCCTCCGTCTCAATGCCATGAGATGCGGGCTTGTTGCCCTCCAGAACCCGGCTATCCGTGCACCCCTCCGCGGGGCAAACCTAGTACAGAAAGTAAAATATACATACAACGGGTACATCGACCGCAACCAGGTCGTGCCCCAAAATAATAATACAAACTGGCAGTGACGGCAGTCCACATGTCGGACGCTCGCCCCGCAATATCAAATGTACATAATACAAAAACACTGTACTAGCATTGCATCCAGGCTATCCCCACGACCGATCCGCAACATCACAGCAAATACATAGAACATCAACGTGAAAGTCACGTTCGCAAATCCGTCTAACCGGGCTATAGCAGTTAGACCGGATTTACCGATCGAGTGACATTCACGGTCGCAGATATAATGTAAATACTGTGAAAAATGTGTTTAAAATTTTCCGATTGATCAAACAATTAACAAGTGGGCCCCAAAGAAAACTGTAGCACTCACAGAAACAATTAGCCCAACTTTAATATTCCAAAGCCCATATTTTAAGCCCATAAGGCCTCTGTAAAAAAATGGTGAAGTGATGTGAATAGTGCGCGGCGGAAGGGCCGCACAAAGGGGCTTTTCGCGGCGGTTCCGCGCTCCAACTGTGGAGTTACTTCATCAAATTTTTACAGAACTCTTAGATTTTCCAGTACATCAATATTTTACAACCTGAAAAATTTTTCGAGACCAAAAAATTTCAACAGAAACTGTCGTGGGCAAATACGGGTTTTTGGACATTTCGATCGATCGGAACTGAAAAACACATTACACAAAGCTAGACTAAGTTAATGGCGAGGCTCTGATACCACTGTAAGTGCACGGCGGCGCCCCGGCCGTCAATCCGACGCCGGAATGCGGAAACGGTGATAAACTTAAATTTTGCGGACTTTGCAAACCGGCACCACCGCGCACTAAACTCCGGATCGAACCATTAACTAGTCTACGCTACTAAAAAGAAAGGGAAGAGATGTATACCGACGATCCAAGTCCTCCGGTCTTCATCTCCACTCCGATCTCCTCGCGGGATCTCCGTCCTTCTCCTCCTCGTCGCCTCCTCGCCGGAAAGGGCACCACATCGCCTTCGTCTTTTACGGGCTCCCGCCTCAATACCGAGGCAACTCGAGCATGAAGCCGGCAACTCGACATGCTCAAGATATGCTGTAGAATGTAGTGTAGAAGATGCTTGTCTCTTTGGGGTTATGTTGTTGCCAATGAGGATGATGGAGGAAACAAGGATTAGAAAAATGGTGCTTGCATTTTTCTAGCATGAAAACTAGATCAAGAAAGAAAACTCTCATGAATGAAGCTCTCTCCTTCTCTTTTCTTCTCACTCAACCATAGAAAAACTTATGAACTTAGAAAAGGAGGAGGAATGAATAAGAAACCTTAAGGGAGGTGAGTGTAGGAGAATGGAAGAGGTGACCACATCCAAGGGACAAAGAAACATGCACCATGCTTGCACTTTTGCAAACCATACCCTCATCAAATCACAAGTCAAAGCAAGTTATGGTGCAAAGAAAAGAAAGCTATCATAATCAAGACAAGTGCAAGAAACCCCCTCCACAAAGATTATTTGCACAATTGCAAATAACCCCCTCCATCGGAAAAGTCCGGCCGGGAAAGAACAAAGGAAAACCGGCCGGAACGGAATGCAAACTGGCAACTCCAGAAAACTGGTCCCGTAATAAATTACAGGAAAACCCCGATACTGTGCATACACACCCGCATCTGTATTCCGTCCGGATACAAATGCAATGAGACAAAATCTACACTGTACTAAACTAGGACCGGCTTAAACCAAAGCCGGCTAGTATTACCCGTTCGATCCTGATCCGTGCAATACCGCACGTATCTGATCGAACCCTGCCATATACCTATACGGCTACTAGTACAAACCGTCCGATCCTGATCCGTGCAATACCGCACGTATCTGATCGGACCCTGCCATATCTCCATACGGCCTCTACAGCGTTTCGCCCGAAAGCTGAGTAACTGAAAGTGTGGTGGACTCTAAAGACTCGTCAATACTATGGCTGTGGATTTAACCACTAGCACGTCAGAGGTATAAGCCAATACGTGACGGGCCACCAGCTATTGACCAAAAGGGACGTCGATGAGCGAACTCATCCTGACACCCTACTGAGCCTGTCAGTGACAATATCCGTGCAGTCCGGTCCGTTCGTCTATGAGTATCGCATGGCGGGCCTAGGGGGTTGGTAAAAGTCAGACCCCCAAAAGCGGTACAAGTCGTGTCGGAGTGTAGCCCAGAACACCCTGAGATACTACTGGAATACCTACCAGTAAATCTCCTTGCCTTGGCCAAGGACTTTGTGTAATGGCTCTCCTAGACACAGCACGACCTCACCCCCAATACCGGGAGAGACGAACCCCTGAGGATACGCTCACTGCCTCCATGTGGCTCGGGACTGTACCCAACTAAAACCTGTTTGCACGACTCCTTTGAGCCGTGGTAGGGTAGTAATCAAAGTACAGTGGGAACTCACACGAGACAAATGACGATCCCCAGGTCGATGAACTAACCTGCACACATGTCACCAGGGAACTGCCATCTGACGTCTGGTATATGACCAACTAGCATGTTCCCGGCGAGTCCTGTCCGGTGTACTCATAACCCAATGAGCACCTGTATACATCTTAGGTGATCCAACTGACACCAGTGGCTTGTGAGACCGGCCACCGCCCCTCGTCGGGGTCTCGACTGTATACACTAGTCTACTAATGGAGTATCGATGCCCAGTCTCGAAACTCCCACGACTAGGGACCTTTTAAGGATAAGCTTATAGACCCCCAGCTCCCACTTATATGATCGCCCTCATACTGCTGGTGGTCAAGCAAGAATCCTAGGGGCTCTATCAACGTGTAATAGCGACGTGTCATGTCACCTAAAGCAGTACACGATGATAAAGGTAAACCAGATAGCATACTATCATCTCGAGTAAGACTGTCCTACCGGGATAGGTCCTCCCTCAATCATTACAATCACGTACCTGTGACCTAATAATTGACTCTGAGGGCACTATCTCCAACACACCGTTGCTAATTCAACGATAGAAGCGGAGTATATCGCTGCTTGTGACACCGCGAAAGAAGTGGTCTGTATGAGGAAGTTCCTAACAGAACTTCAGGTGGTTTCGTCCATTGTAGATCCAATACCTCTATATTGTGACAACAACGGCACTATAGGTTTAGCGAAGGAACCTAGGTCCCATCAGAAATCCAGACATATCTTGCGGCTGTACCACCTGATCAGGGAGATCGTTGATTGCCGGGAGATCGAGGTGCGGAGAGTTGATTCGGAGAACAACCCTGCAGATCTACTCACAAAGTTCATCTCTCAGACACAGTTCGAGAGGCCATTCAAGATGATAGGTTTACGATATGCCAATACATGGCCTATCAAGTGCAAGTGGGAGATTGTTAGTGATATAAGCCCTAGAGGCCATTATTGTATCATATTGGTTTGTATGCTACATATTGGAAGCTTGGGATATACACGGGTATAGTAACAGTCTTGCTCGAAATGGTAGTATGCAACATGGTTTGTTTCTACCTCAATATGTGCATGTGTTTATTTTAGCATATCGCTTATACATATTGGTAGAGCCCTTATGATCTTTGCTTGATTACCTGCGTTATGATGGCAGTCACACTAGTAGGGGCTGGGTAGTCTATAAGCATATCCTTATACAGGTCCCTAGTCGTAGGATTATCGAGACGTGGCATCGATACTCTAGAGTAGACTAGTGTATAAGCTTCTCATCCCAGTAGGGGAGATGGTCTGTCCCACAGCCATTAGTACGTCATACTAAAGATAGTATGCAGATGCTCAATGGGTTATAAGTACACTAGACAGGACTCGTAGGAAGCTGCTGGTGGGTATTATACCTATCGTCGGGTAGCAGTTCCCAGGTAACATGAGTACAGCTTATTCCGTCGACTTGACACTGCTCTTTCGCCTCGAGTGTGTTCCCACTGTTCCTAGATTACTAGCCTACCACGGCTTAAAGGAGTCATGCAAACAGGTAGTAGTTGGGTGCAGTCTTGAAGCACTTGGAGGCAGTGGCGGTAAGATAGGATCCGTCTCTCTCGATATGGGGTTGATATCGCGCTATATTCGGAAAGCCGTTACAGAAATTCCCTGGCCAGAGAAAGCGAGATTTACTGGTAGGTACTCCAGTAGTTTCTCAGGGTGTTTTGGGCTACACTCTTGCCTGACTTATTGCGCTATTAGGGGTTTGATGAATACCGCTCTCCTATGCCCGGTATGTGATACTCTTAGACGAACAGACCGGACTGTACGAAAATTGTCACAGATAGGCTCAGTATGAGTTTGGATGAGTTTGCTCATCGGCCTTCTTATCGACAGATACCTGGGTAGTTGTTACGTGCAGCTAGTATCGCTGACGGCTTGTGGTTAAACCCACTGCCAGCGTAGTGTCGAGGCTTTAGAGTCCCACACATAGGGTTTCCCTGCTTTGGGCAATAGATGTAGAGGCCGTATGGTTTTACGGAAGGGCTTCAATCACATACGTATACTTGTGCACGTATGATGTTCGGGAGAATAATACTATTGGGCTTTGGTTTAAGCTGGATCCTAGTATTATATTGATGGATTATTTTCGTCTCTTTGTATTCGTATTTTTCGGAATACGGATACGGGTATGTATATACGGATCAGGGGCATTCTTGTAATTTACTCAAGATTGTTTCTAGAAGAAGACTTCTCATATTTGTATTAACCATTTAGACTAAATGGTTATGAGGTGGAAGTTTGCAATAAGTGATGCATGGCTACTTGGTGACTCATGGGGGTGACTCACTTGATCACTATTGAAGTATGCTTGATATTTTACAAGCATGCTAGATATTTTGGTGAGATTTATTCTTGCTTAAATTATTGGCATGCTTCATTAGTTATTACTCTTAGCCATATTCATTGACTTGCTCATTTCTACACTCTCTTTTTCTCAAGCTCGTTCTTCTTCTTCTAACCCTAAATACCTCATGTGTTGAGAAACCTAGGGTATTTAGAGACAAACTAATCCATCTACACTCCCTATATCATCTAGCACATCTAGTTTAGCGAACTAGGTGCCTTAGTTACCTCGGATTTGAGGTTGGAGCTCGAACTATAGACTCTCGGGTGGATCGTATTTGACTTGAGTGTTAGTTATATGTATGCCCCAGAGGCCATTATTGTATATGTGATGTATATTATAGTGGATGCTTGGATATATATTGTAACGAATTAGATTTCGGTTAGTGTTCGTTTAGACGTTAATGCGGGTTTACTATACAAAGTTTACCAATTCGGGTTCCTCACATTTTATAACATTTAATTAATAATTTATTATTATTTGTTATAAGCATGCACGCACGTGTGCACGTAAATGCCAGGATTTGTTTGTGCTAATTTTGTTCTTAGCAACCTTAACACTCAACCTAATCCTTTGTTTATCCTAATCATTTCTTTAATCCAATCCTTAATCCTAATTCCTAGATCTTTTGTGAGAAGGGGAGATATTTGTTTGGATGAGTGAGGAGGTGGCAATGTGTGTATGAATGCATTAATGGAGGAATTAATGCATATGATACACTCACCTTTACCTCACCCTACACTCACCTCCCTCTCTCTCTTTATCATTCCCTCTCTCTCTCATTTCTCTATCTCTTTTACTCTCTCTCTTTTCCTCTCTCAAACTGAACACTCACCCATTTCCTACACAAATCCATCACAAAACCTCAAAATCTTCACAAAAATCACATCTTTTCTTGGATATTGCCTCTTGGATGCCTTGGATCATACAAAGCTAGGATCTTTGTGTTCTTTTGATTAAGTAATGTTTCCTTTCTGTTCTTTAAATGTTTATTGTGTAGCTTAGATTTAAAGTTTTAGTTTTTATCACGTATCGTATCGTTTCGGGTAAATATCGTATTTTAGTGTAGATTTGGGGTCTCGGATGATCTGCTGTTAAACTAAGTATTTGTTGCAAAAATTGACTTGACAGCAGCCTAGTGTAGAGACCTAGAACCTACCCACAAAATACGAGCCAATTCCACCATCTTCAGGCCGCAGATTTAATGGTTCTGGCCGCAATTTGCAGCCAGAATGGGGAGTTAAGGTTTGGGTTTTTGGGTAGGGGTCTCTAGGGTTGTTTGTAGTCTCTTGGTACTTGCAACTTTTACAGATTGTTGGTGCAGAAAAATCTGGTAACACTTATGTGCTTCTAGTGTTTCATTTCGTGCGATACGTTATCCGATACGATGCGTGTTACGTCTTGCTGTTGCGTTGAGTTGGTTTCGTAGTATCGCTATACGTGTTAGCTACAATACGAACCCTTTTGAGTACGTTTGTGTGTCGTGTTGGTCCGTGTAGATTATACGTGTTTTGGGTATTTCTAATATATATCTGTTATATCGTATTATGTTGCAGGTTCGCAGGCGGGGACTTCGGACGCTGCTACAAAAGGAAAACAGGTGGTAGACTTCACCTAGCCAGGAGCGTTGGTGAGTAGATTTAACATGTACAAGGGAATCGCCCGTATGGCGTTATGTGTCTGGGCTAGAGATGTTATTTCTGTCGCATATTCTATGTCATATTTAGAATTGTGTATTTACCCTACTACTTAGATACTGTTGTGCTTGGACTAGTATCCTTAGGACACTGCAAATATTATTGACGACTCATGTTGCACGAGCACTGATTGTATGCTACACACACCGTCAATAATTGCCATGTCAATGCCCAACCCGCTTATTGTTGTGCTTGGACTAATATCCTTAGGACACTGCACATATTATTGACGACTCATGTTGCACGTGCACTGATTGTATGCTACACACACCGTCAATAATTGCCATGTCACGCACAACCCGCTTATAGTTATGATAGGGTTGGTTAGAGACATTGAGACATTGATTCATATTTCTTTATGCATTGACATATAGCATACCTGTATACTTACATGCTTATATTATGCCTTCATATACTTACACGCTAGATACCTGTATACCTATAGGGTATTGTGCCATTAGTGTTAGGTACAAACACACTTTATGACATAGCTACAGGTATACCTTGCATACATATTTAACTTATACCAAGGGGGTATACTACATCATTACTTATAAGTAGATACATATATCTTGCTATACCTCATTGTTTACACATATATATCTGGTTATAGCTACATGTTTACCTTTACTTGATGTTATTTTAGAATTGGAGAAAATTAGGAACCGCATGATATTTATATTAACTTGTTGCAGTTAATTAGCGGCTTTTCCTTTATATACTTACATTACAGTTTTATGTTGAATATATTATATTCATGGATTTTTGCATTGAGATATGGATTTTTCATGATGTTTTCTGGATTTGGGGACTGTAGGAGTTCATTAAATTAAGCATTATTTGAAAAACCCGGTTTCCCTTGATATGATATTTCAGCAGCCACCAAGAGATTTATCGGTTCGGATATATGTATACCCCACGTGAGGAACGGAGGGGTCCGTGTGCGGGTACATGGTGGGGCCCGGAGGTACCCCGAGGCAAGAATGAGGTCGTGGTGCTAGACGACGAGTTACAGGGGAACCATACCATCCGGTGACATTACCTATGACTCGGCGGTAATCATGGGGTTATCGTTGGGAGTCATGTACGTATAGATACGTGGAAAGGCGAGGGTCAGAGCTAGGCACTCGTGCTTTTCGGATAGCGTGTGATACGTACCTATCAGGGTGCCAGTCATGGTGACAGCACCTGATAGATCAGTATTTCTGTATCGATGCTTGACACATTGTTTTCATGATATTCCATTTTACTTCTTGTATATATAACAGTGGGTTAGGACGCTGTTATATATGCCCTTACACCAATATTAGTGGAATGGGACGCTAATATATGTGTATTGACATTTTTACTTCTTTATATATATAACAGTGGGTTAGGACGCTCTTATATATGCCCTTACACCAATATTAGTGGAATGGGACGCCAATATATGTGTATTGACACTAATTTATATACATCATCATATTAATTCATGCAAATATATTTAGGGTGTTAGAGTTTTACTTGATATTGGATTTGGGATATACGTGATTCATTTGATATTGGATACAGAATATATATGAGATTGCTGATTTTGTACATTCAGGATATATGAGATTTATTCGATATTGTACATTCAGGATTTGTGAGACTTATATGATATGAGAGCCAATTTGGGGGCTGATTTAAGGAAATTGGGATTTGATTTGTCTTGATGGATTGTGAACCTACCACGAAGTCAGGATTCCGTGGAAATGACATATTTCATTCCATACTCCACATTTATCACTTATGCACTGCTTCATGTATTAGTAGTACCTGTTAGTGTACTTTTCATGACTGTTGCATTTACATACCTTTATTTATATGCATTGCTTCATGTATTAGTTGTACCTGCTAGAGTACCTTTCATGATTATTGCATTCATATGACTTTTTATTGCTATTAATTGCACATGTTAGATTCACGCTGTACGTGCATACTTGCGATTACCTGCATATGTTACTTACTATTCACGAGTTGGCAACTCACTCCCGTTGTACCACAGTTTGTTTTGCAGGTTGTTCCCCAGAGTAGTCGAGGCAGGCTATTGTTCTATCATCTTTTGCTACGGATACCGCATCGGCTCACAGTGTGCAGTTTGCTCAGATGGGTTCTGTGGTTATTCGTTTGTTGCATTGTATATTCCTTGTATCCTTGTACTCTCCATCTACTATATTTTCTTGTTGACTTAGAGACTTGGTGAGGACGATATTGTATATTATTTGTGACTTGTTGTCTTTTATATAGTTCCTTTCTATCGTCTTTTATTTCTTCGCTACGGCGTCGTATATTTGTTGTAGTGGTTGTTTTCCGCCTTTGGGCGTGTATTTGCTCCCGTTTAGGGATGCTTTACTTTATATTTTTGTTGTGCCCATTTTGGGGTAGCTTTTACAAAGGAGGTGCTGCCAAAATTTTAAAGGAAATAAAGTTGGACTTTTAAAGAATTTGGGTTGTGATTTACAAGACTTTTAAACAATGTTTCTTATCTTTTCTTGTCTTTCAATGGTTTAGATTTCTGGGTTTTGGCTTTCTTTTACTGCGTTACGCCTGTAGACGTTGCGTAGTATTAGGGCCGTCACGTGCCAATTTCGGGTCATGACAAAGTTGGTATCAGAGCGCTAGGTTTTTACCTTTCGGAGAGTAGGATGACCTTGGTATGATGGAGTAGGTAGATTAAGCAGAGTAACGTAGTGTGTGTATGTCTGCAGCATACTCACGATGCGGTACTCCGCCTAAAGTGACCTAAGTACAAATTGCTTGAAATTCCTTCCTTGATGATTCATATCTTGTGATTCGATTTCCATATTCTTATTGAATCCTTTTTCCATTTATAGCCTTGCCGCTGATGAATGTGGGGACTCAGAGTGATGCAGCGAGGGTCGAAGTCAGGATTGACTCGGGTGAGACGAGGACTGACCCGGGTGGCACGCTCGTTGCACAGGAGCAGACAGATTCTCCTTCGACAGATAGCATCGCTAGGCTTGTGGCAGAGATGCAGGACACGCGCCAGACGATAAGTTCTTTTGTTCAGATCGTTCGAGCGCAGCGACAGGAGGTTGTCACCCCTGTTACTCAGTTGTTCCTTGCGATCAGTATGCAGCAGTCCGTCACCTACATAACACCAGTGGATACAGCCCTAGTTTATGAGACACGTATTCCAGAGACTCTGAGAGTTTCGGGACAGTGGAGGACTCGTACCGGTGTACCAGCTTAGAGACAGAGGACTAGTCGTCGAGACAGATTTCGTGACCGTCGCGGGAGTAGCAGAGGCTTAGGACGTGGACAGTCGTTCAGCTCTCATCCCCAGGAGGGTCAGCAGTCGTCGCGTGGATATTTCTGGTGCGGGAGCCTTCATCACCTCATCAGGGATTGATCCTTAGCACTGCGTCAGGGTCGTATTCAGAGAGGTCGTGGATGCGGAAGGTTCGCTTAGAGGGGACTGGTTGGCAGAGGAAGATTTCAGCCAGTTGCGGGTAGGGGGTAGACACGAGAGTTTGCTTCTACTCATCGGGACGCGCGGGCGTCCAATGCAGGGTTTTCAGGTATTCTTAATTCGTATGTTCTTTTGTTGTACTTGTTGTTTTGCACACCTTGTGTCGTGGTTGGGACGAGAGTCATGTTAGGTAGATCAGCATTTGTTGTGTTAAATTTTGTCATCGATTCTTTTATTGCCAACACGTATTTCAGTCATATGCCAATCAGTTAAGAGATTCTTTCATCACTTGATCCTTCTAGAGAGGTTGGATTAGACGTTCTCCTGGGCACGGACTGGTTAGCTACGTGGTAGGCGTCTGTGGACTACCGTGAGAAAACAGTGAAGGTTTATTTTCCCCGGCGAGTCAGTTCTTGTTGTGCAGGTGGATAGTTGTGCTGCCTCTCACAGCTCGAATTCAGCCTTTTTCGCTAGTCGGCTTTTGAGGAGAGGATGTCGTGGATTCTTGGCGTTCATTCGTGGTACCGGAGCCACAATTGGTTTGTTGGACCGGGTTCCTTTCGTGCGAGAGTTATCCGACGTTGTTCCAGATGAGCCGGCGAAGCTTAGGGAGCTTAAGGATCAGCTGCAGAGTTGTTTGTTTGGGGGCTTATGCGTCTGAGTGTTTTTCATTTGGGAGCTCCTATTTCTGTTCGTCAAGGAGGAAGACGGCAGTTTAGGTTGTGTATTGATGGATCGTCAATTGAACCGGCTTACGGTGCGAATAGGTATCCTTTACCTCGCATTGACGATTTCCTCGATCAGCTCCAGAGTGTGAGACATTTTCTAAGTTTGTTTGGGGATCAGGTCATCATCGTTGCGGGTTCGGAGTGATGGTATTCCGAATTCTGCCTTGTGCGCGCAATGGGCTTTATGTGTTTTTGGTGGTGTCTTTGGACTCACCAATGCCCTAGTAGCATTCGTAGATATGATGAACCAGATTTCTTCAGGCCGTTCCTCGACCAGTTATTGTTGTGTTATTGACGACATTCTGGTCTATTCAATGTGCCTTGGGGAACAGGAGCAGCACTTGAGGATTTGTTTTGCAGCTACTGGGAGAGCACCAGCTGTTTGCTAGATTCTCGGAGTGCTCCTTCAGGCTTGTTTGTGTTGACTCTTAGGTCTTGTAGTTACGGGAGACGGTTTTCGTATGGTTCCGAGGGAGATCAAGGCCATACAGCTTTAGCCCAGACTTATGCGGGACGGAGGTCCGCGGATTCTTTGGGCTTAGCAGGTTTTTACCGCCGTTTCGTGCAGGATTGCTAGTGTAGTGCTGCACCGTTGACTGAACTGACCAAAAAGGAGGTTTCTTTTCTTTGGACTGAAGTATGCGTGCGAAGTTTTCGGCAGTTGAAGACTCGGTTAACAACTGCATCAGTTCTTTCTTTGCTTTCTGGTTCGGGCGACTTTGTTGTTTAACTGTGATGTTTCGCGAGTAGGGCTCGATTGTGTACTGAGGTGACACTATAGAGTTATCGCTTTTGCTTCCCTACATCTGGAGGAAGTACGAGCAGGATATCCCACTCATGATCTGGAGATGGCCGTAGTGGTCTTGCGTTGGAGATTTAGGAGACACTACTTGTTCGAGAGTCGTGTCAGATTTTCACAGACCACCAGAGCTTAATGTACATCTTCCTGCAGCGGGTGTTGATTGTTGAGATGGTCTTCTGTAGATGTACAGTTCTGTGCGTTCGTTGAGTACAGCTTTTGTTCGCCTCTACAGAGGGGACAGCTTGCTCATGTTCGCGTCCGACCACTTTTCCTTAATCGTTTTCGCGAGGCACTGCCCGCCGATGCTCGTTCGTCAGAGATTCTTGAGCATACTCGGCTGGGTAATGATTCGGAGACCTTGATTTGTGACAAGGGTGTGCTAAGTTTAGGGACGCGTTTGGGTACCTGATACTACTGGGTAGAGACGGGAAATCCGAAAGCAGGCACATCTGTCAACTCTCTGTACTCATTCAAGTTCCACCAACATTGACGTGACTGGTGAGATAGTTACAGGTGGGCTGGGATGTAAAGACAAGTTTCGGATTTCGTTTCAAGGTGTCTGTCTTGTGGTGTGCTTTGGTTGAGCATCTGAGACCGGCTGGGGAGTTGCACCCTTTAACCGTTCCGCAGTAGGAATGGGAGCAGATCTCCACGAATTTCGTTATGGTGTCTACCCAGGTCTAGACAGGGTGTGACTCCATTTGGATGTTTGTTGTCCGGTTATGCTCAGTTTGCTCAGTTGTTCTTTGTTCAGTTTGTGCGTTGCACGGAGTTCCTTCATGGGTCGTATCGAATAAAGGCACCCTGTTTGCTTGCCATCTTTGGCAGGAGTTTCAGGAAGCCTTGGTACTGGTTTAGCTTTAGCTCCATCTTTCCATCCGCAGGATGATGGTTTTGTGAGAGCGGGCTATACCAACTATGGAGGATATGCTTGTGTGCACATTTTAGTTGTTGTCGGCAGTTGGAAATTGTCACTCGCCATTGTTAGAGTTCTCCTTCGATTGCTGTTATCAGGAGTCACTCCAATTGGCAACCTTTAGGTTCAGGGGTTAGGTCGTGTCTATCACCAATCTGTTTTTCCGACTCTGCGTAGTAGGATTTTTGGACCTAGCTAGTCTAGAGACTTCGGAGTTGATCCAGTTGATTTAGGTGAGGATGAGAGTAGTCCATTGCGGACAGAGGTCTTATGCCGACCGTGTTGGTCGCAGACCTGAGTTCGCAGTGGGAGATCATGTATTCCTACGGACTTTTTCGATGAATGACATGTTGAGTTTTGGGAAGCTTATCCCAGAATTGTAGGTCCTTTTGAGATCCTTAAAGCGAGTTAGTTCTGTTGCCCTTAACTTGGCACTTCCGCCCAGATTATTGAGTATTCACCCCGTATTCCTTGTATCGATACTTTGCAATTACCTTCATGACCTTTCTCACATGATTCGGCATCAGACCATTTAGCTTGGACGTAATCTTTCGTTCACCAGCAGCCAATTGTGTTAATGGCACGACAGCTGGAGAAACTTCAGTCAAGGGTCTTGCCATCTGTGAAGGGTTTTTCTTGGACGTAGCCGTATAGTGAGGTAATCACTTAGGAGGCTGTGAGCGAGATATGAGAGTTTGTAATGTTCTCTTTGAAGGTACGCTTATTAAGGATTTTAAATTAGGGGACGAATTTTTATAGGGGGAGATTGTAACGCCTTAGATTTCGGTTAGTGTTCGTTTAGACGTTAATGCGGGTTTACTGTAAAAAGTTTACCAATTCGGGTTCCTCATATTTTATAACATTTAATTAATAATTTATTATTATTTGTTATAAGCATGCATGCACGTGTGCACGTAAATGCGAGGATTTTTTTGTGCTAATTTTGTTCTTAGCAACCCTGACACTTAACCTAATCCTTTGTTTATACTAATCATTTCTTTAATCCAATCCTTAACCCTAATTCCTAGATCTTTTGTGAGAAGGGGAGATATTTGTTTGGATGAGTAAGGAGGTGGCAAGGTGTGTATGAATGCATTAATGGAGGAATTAATGCATATGATACACTCACCTTCACCTCACCCTACACTCACCTCCCTCTCTCTCTCTCTCTTTATCATTCCCCCTCTCTCTCTCATTTCTCTATCTCTTTTACACTCTCTCTTTTCCTCTCTCAGACTGAACACTCACCCATTTCCTACACAAATCCATCACAAAACCTCAAAATCTTCACAAAAATCACATCTTTTCTTGGATATTGCCTCTTGAATGCCTTGGATCATACAAACCTAGGATCTTTGTGTTCTTTTGATTAAGTAATGTTTCCTTTCTGTTCTTTAGTTGTTTATTGTGTAGCTTAGCTTTAAAGTTTCAGTTTTTATTGCGTATCGTATCGTTTCGGGTAAATATCGTATTTTTAGTGTCGATTTGGGGTCTCGGATGATCTGCTGTTAAAATAAGTATTTGTTGCAAAAATTGACTTGACAGTAGCTTAGTGTAGGGACCTAGAACCTACCCACAAAATACGAGCCAATTCCACCATGTTCAGGCCGCAGATTTAATGGTTCTGGCCGTAATTTGCGGCCAGACTGGGGAGTTAGGGTTTGGGTTTTTGGGTATGGGTCTCTGAGGTTGTTTGTAGTCTCTTGGTACTTGCAACTTTTACAGATTGTTAGTGCAGAAAAATCTGGGACCACTTGTGTGCTTCTAGTGTTTCGTTTCGTGCGATATGTTATCCGATACGATGCGTGTTACGTGTTGCTGTTGCGCTAAGTTGGTTTTGTACTGTCGCTATATGCGTTAGCTACAATACGAAACCTTTTGAGTACGTTTGTGTGTCGTGTTGGTCCGTGTAGATTATACGTGTTTTGGGTCTATTGCTAATATGTATCTGTTATATCGTATTATGTTGCAGGTTCGCAGGCGGGGACTTCGGACGTTGCTACGAAAGGAAAACAGGTGGTAGACTTCACCTAACCAGGAGCGTTGGTGAGTAGATTTAACATCTACAGGGGAATTGCCCGCATGGCGTTATGCGTTTGGGCTAGAGATGTTATTTCTGTCGTATATTCTATATCATATTTAGAATTGCGCATTTACCCTACTACTTAGATATTGTTGTGCTTAGACTAGTATCCTTAAGAAACTGCACATATTATTGACGACTCATGTTGTGCGAGCACTGATTGTATGCTACACACACCATCAATAATTGCCATGTCACGCACAACCCGCTTGTAGTTATGATAGGTTTGGTTAGGGACATTGAGACATTGATTCATATTTCTTTACGCATTGACATATAGCATACCTGTATACTTACATGATTATATTATGGCTTCATATACTTGCATGCTAGATACCTGTATACCTATAGGGTATTGTGCCATTAGTGTTAGGTACATACACACTTTATGACATAGCTACAGGTATACCTTGCACACATATTTCACTTATACCCAGGGGGTATACTACATCATTACTTATAGGTAGATACATATATCTTGCCATACCTCATTGTTTAGACATATATATCTGGTTATAGGTACATGTTTACCTTTACTTGATGTTATTTTAGAATTGGAGAAAATTAGGAATCGCATGATATTTATATTAACTTGTTGCAGTTAATTAGCGGCTTTTCCTTTATATGCTTACATTACAGTTTTATGTTGCATATATTATATTCATGGATTTTCGCATTGAGATATGGATTTTCCATGATGTTTTTTGGATTTGGGGACCGTGGGAGTTTATAAAATTATGCATTATTTGAAAAACCCGGTTTCCCTTGATATGATTTTTCAGCAGCCACCATGAGATTTAACGGTTCGGATATATATATACCCCACGCGAGGAACGGAGGGGTCCGTGTGCGGGTACATGGTAGGGCCCGGAGGTACCCCGAGGCAAGAATGAGGTTGTGGTGCTAGACGATGAGTTACAGGGGAACCATACCATCCGGTGACATTACCTATGACTCGACGGTAATCATAGGGATACCGTTAGGAGTCATGTACGTATAGATACGTGGAAAGGCGAGGGTCAGAGCTAGGCACTCGTGCTTTTCGGATAGCGTGTGATACGTACCTATCAGAGTGCCAGTCATGGTGACAGCACATGATAGATCAGTATTTCTGTGTCGATACTTGACACATTGTTTTCATGATATTACATTTTACTTCTTGTATATATAACAGTGGGTTATGACGCTGTTATATATGCCCTTACACCAATATTAGTGGAATGGGATGCTAATGTATGTGTATTGACATTTTTACTTCTTTGTATATATAACAGTGGGTTAGGACGCTGTTATAAATGCCCTTACACCAATATTAGTGGAATGGGACGCCAATATATGTGTATTGACACTAATTTATATACATCATCATATTAATTCATGCAAATATATTTAGAGTGTTAGAAATATATTTAGGGTGTTAGAGTTTTACTTGATATTGGATTTGGGATATAGGTGATTCATTTGATATTGGATACAGGATATATATGAGATTGCTGATTTTGTACATTCAGGATATTTGAGATTTATTCGATATTGTATATTCAGGATTTATGAGACTTATATGATATGAGAGCCAATTTAGGGGCTGATTTGAGGAAATTGGGATTTGATTTGTCTTGATGGATTGTGATCCTACCATGAAGTCAGGATTCCGTGGAAATGACATATTTCATTCCATACTCCACATTTATCGTTTATGCACTGCTTCATGTATTAGTAGTACCTGTTAGTGTACCTTTCATGACTGTTGCATTTACATACCTTTATTTATATGCATTGCTTCATGTATTTGTTGTACTTGCTAGTGTACCTTTCATGATTATTGCATTCATATGACTTTTTATTGCTATTAATTGCTCATATTAGATTCACGCTGTACGTGCATACTTGCGATTACCTGCATATATTATTTACTATTCACGAGTTGGCAACTCACCCCCGTTGTGCCACAGTTTGTTTTGCGGGGTGTTCCCCAGAGTAGTCGAGGCAGGCTATTCTTCTATCATCTTTTGCTACGGATACCGCATCAGCTCACAGTGTGCAGTTTGCTTAGGTGGGTTTTGTGGTTATTCGTTTGTTGTATTGTATATTCATTGTATCCTTGTACACTCCATCTACTATATTTTCTTGTTGACTTAGAGACTTGGTGAGGACGATATTGTATATTATTTGTGACTTGTTGTCTTTTATACAGTTTCCTTTCTATCGTCTTTTATTTCTTCGCTACGGCGTCGTATATTTTTTGTGGTGGTTGTTTTCTGCCTTTGGGCGTGTATTTGCTCCCGTTTGGGGATGCTTTAATTTATATTTTTGTTGTACCCATTTTGGGGCTAGCTTTTACAAAGGAGGTGCTGCAAAAATTTTAAAGGAAATAAAGTTGGACTTTTAAAGAATTTGGGTTGTGATTTCAAAGACTTTTTAACAATGTTTCTTATCATTTCTTGTCTTTTAATGGTTTAGATTTCTGGGTTTTGGCTTTCTTTTACTGTGTTACGCCTGTAGACGTTGCGTAGTATTAGGGCCGTTACGTGCCAATTTCGGGTCGTGACATATACAGAGAGGACTTTCTAGCTCGACATGATAGTATACTATCTGGTTGCTCTTTATCTTAACATGTTAACTTGTATAAGTGATACTGTCTTGCTCTTACATGTTGATAAAGCCCTTAGGATGTGTACTTGACTACCAGGACAATGATTGAGATCATATTAGTCGGGGCCAAGGGTATTCCACAAGTACACCCAAAAATAGTTCCTAGTCGAGGGTGTATCGAGACAGGGCATCGATATTCCAGAGTAGACTATCGTATACGCATCTTGACCCATATGATGGGCGATGGATGATCTAACATCCATTGGTGTTTGACATCAAAGATGGTATACGGGTGCTCAGTGGAGACTGGATACAATGTACAGACTCGCCGAGAACTCCTAGTTGGTATTATACCTATCGTCTGATAGCAGTTCTCTGGTGACACCGGTACAGGTTAGTCTTTATTCCCGAGATCATCATAGAATCTTGTGTGATTCCTATTGTGCTTTGATTTCCACCTTACCACATTCACCAGAACGTGCAAAACGGTGGCTTTTAGTTACAGTCCCGAATCACAGGGAGGCAATGAGAGATGGGAGGGGATTCGTCTCTCCAGGTATTGGGGGTTGATGTTGCGCTTTGATCGATTGGCCATAACGATAAGTCCCTGGCCAGGGTTGCTGCAGAGATTTACTGATAAGTGTTATCAGTAGATTCTCGACCCGTTATGAGCCACACATCGGCACGACTTATCGGTTATTGGGGTCTGACGTTTACCACCACTATACTAGATATGCGACATATCAGACGAAGAGACCGGACTGTACGGTAGTGTTACTGACAGGCTTTTGAAGGAGTAAGAACAGGCTTGCTTGTTGATCTTCTGATCGCTCAATACCCGGGTAGCCGTTATGTCCAGCTAATACCGCTGACGTCTTGTGGGTGCTTGATGTGATCATCACCAACTGCCGGCGTATTAACGAGTATTTAGAGTCCTACACAGAGGTTTCACTGGCTCAGGCAAAACGAAGTTGGAGCACATATATGATATGTGCGGGACCGAGATTAATACGAGTTTGTGATACTGTATTATATTCTCACGATATAAAGTATCGATCGGTTATATATGATATAACCGGGTTATCGAATCAAATGTTGATTCGATAAGTCGATACTGTATCGGTCGGTTATATGAGATATATCTGGGTTATCGAATCAAGTGTTGATTCGATAAGTTGATACAAATAATATTAGTCGGTCATATGAGATATAACTGGATTATTAAATGAAGTGTTGATTTAATGATTTAATGTAGAATTATATATTTGATATATTAATTTAGATTAACTAATATTGGCTCACTTAAGCATTTCTTTTTCTCATATGTGCACACTTAATATATATGTGATATATATTAATTGTGTTTTATTTATGTTCCATGGTTGATGATACATGCAACATGGGTGTATGAGACTTACACCATGATAGAGATAATGTAGGGTGTATTTATTTATAGTAATTAAATTATTAGTTGGAAATTTGTCACATGGCATGAAGTTTCGAGAAGCTTAGAGATCCATTGACTTAGTCCACTAGTTTTGTCTGAAACTAGATATTTGTTAACCCAGCCATTATCTAAACTCATAATTAAGTCTCTACATGAGTGATATTAGATATTTTCTCACCCATGGTTTCCATTCACTCTCTCATCCATTATTTGCTTCTTCTTCCTCATACTCAAGAGAGAGAGCTCTCTAGGTTTTTGAGAGGAGCTTAAAATTAGTGAGAAAAGTAATTCTAAAGTGAGCAAAAATCCTACTTCATCATCCTCTACTAGATTAGAACTTTAGTATAGGGTGTTATCTTCACTAATCCCACATTAGTGAAGAGGTAGCTTGGGTTAGTGACTCCTCGACGTAGATCATCTTTGGCCTCGAAGATTTCGTGCAAGCTCGTTGCTTTCTTCTTGTGGAGCCGTTCAAGAGTCCGCGAGATCACTACTTGGAGCGAAGGGACTACTACAAGGAGCTATTGAAGTGAAGGACCGGTATACAAAGGTTGTATTCCTAGTTCACTTAGTTGCAAAGTAGTTTACACATTGTATTGTCTATATCTTTATTTAAGATTCTAGGGTTAGGATTGTTTTGTACGGCAAATTTTTGAAAATGGCATGGACGATGCCTCCCGAAACCTTGCTGTCGTGCCAAGCAATCCGACAGTGGTAACAGAGCCTAGCTAAAGATTTAGACAATGTATGTAGAATTACGAAACCAAAACAACTCCGAAACACCCGATACACAAATCTAATTTCTGTCGAAATTTTAAAGTTGTCGAAATTTTTTTAAAACAACCGCAGAATGTTGTATGAGATGCAACTTGAACACAGTACAAAATTTAACCCCAGAACTCGGATTTTGGCCGGCCACAGAGCCTTTAAAACCGGCCTGCTCAGTTTTAGTATGGTGTTCAGGGTTGAAATTCGTACTGTGTTCCAGGCTCTGGGTTTTGGTGTTTCAGGTGTTGTTTGTTTTTGCTAAATTTGCATGTGATGTTAACTTTCTGCAAAGCCAATTCGGAGTGTTTCATAATCATAATTCTAACAGTTTTTCGGGTTGTCTAGACGGTGCTAAAAAGTACGAACGGATATCAAATACCCACTTTAAACCTCGACGGAAAATTTTCAAAAGTTGGATTTTTTCCGAGTTAAAGAACATTCAAAAATTATGCAGGTAATGTGGTGGACCCTCTAGAAGAACAAAACCCTAACTCGATTCTATGACTGTAAGAACTGCCGCCAAACCCTAGGGTTTGTGGTAGTTCCGCGGCGCCATAGGTGAGGCAAGGGTTGACCTTTCTACGGTTGGTCTATTGGTATTGTGGCATGTGATGAGTACTTCTAAACTGCGCTCAAGTGTTGAGCTTTTCGGGAAATTTTGGGTGATTGTTGATTCGATCGGAATGTTTAACGTCGTCTATCTTTTTCTGGAATGTGATACAATATGTGGAATTCATATAGTTAGGCATGAAATCCAAAGTATGTGATATTTTAGGTTTATGATGTCTAAGTTGATTATGGATTCCAAATGTTGTAGTTTGACATTTTCTTTTCTGCGACCGTAAGTGTAATATGTGGGGTATCATCGTTTTCGTTGCTATATGTCAACGACAATTGTGATACGCATATTTACTTATATTGACGACATGTGATGTTATGTGTTGCTGGGATATGTTATATTGGATCATCATGTTTTGAATTGCCGGGGGTTTTATGTGAGATGAGAGTTTTTATTTTCATTCATATAAAATTCATTGTATGTAATATTCTTTTATTGGGGAACTTCCGGTCTTAGTATGATGTCACCATTGTTGTATATTATTTACTTTTCCACGTTATGACAGACCCAAGGAGGGGAGCACAAGTAACCGGGTTCTAGAGTCCAGTGGGAGACCATCTCGAGGAGTCAAGACCGGGTCTCCTAACTCTAGATTTGGTAGGGTTGCTTGCCGCTCTCGTAGGGCTCTAGGGATGTGGGTTTGGCTATTGATCATGACAGTGGAATCCGTGTTTTATACTGGCTTAAATTAAAACACGGAATTCCTAGTATATCCAATATTTCATATGTTATCTTCTGCTGCTGATATTCTATGATGTGATCATTTTAAAGGCGTGATGAATGCTTTATTATTGTATATATGATAAATAATAAACGTTGCTTATGTTTTTCACCCGCGCTAGTCCCGACCCGCTATGCCGTTAATTAAGTAACCTGACGGTGCATAACGGGACACTGTAGAGAATGCAGATGGCATAAGCGTACATTGTATTTTCGTTTCTTCTGTGATGCTTAGGAAGCATAAATGATGGGAATTCATTAATGAGATTAATGAAAAGAAAAGAAACCTAAAGATGTTGTAAAATCATATTTTCAAAAAGGGTAGCTCTACGTTTTTCTTTGCATATCGGTATTCCTTGTAGAATATCCAGCACCTCATTCGATGAGAAAAGAGCCAAGATCCCTTCACCGGGAGTGACCTCTTTAGAAACTAGCAGATGCTACAACCCACTCGGTTTTGTCTTTTGATTGCTTCTTTTAATTCTTGCTTTGCATAGCGGTATTTATGAAATATCCTGCACCTTATTCGATAAGGAAAGAGCTGAGATCCCTTCACCGGGAGTGACCACTTTAGCAAAACTAGTAAAAAGCCTAAAAAACACACCTTTTCAAAAATCACTAGTTTCTACAACGATATCAAGTTCATTACCCTCATGGTTTTCATAAAACCTACGTAGCCCTCCGTTATTTCAGATAAATACTACTTAGTATTTGTGCTACATTTGTTGACCTCCGTCAAGGCGTAGTGTGCGGTAGCTGACTAGTGTTTATCTGCTGTATGTGATGTGATTGGATTAGGGTAGTCATACGACCTTGTTGACCTCCGTCAAGGGTCGCACGGGTGGGTTTAATTCAATCATGAAATGTACGGGTTGAACTTGACTACCAGCCTATGGTTTGTTGACCTCCGTCAAGGTCATAGGACGGTAGGGGAAAAAATATCATCGGGAATTTCAAGTGTTGAAATTTACAATGAGATTGCATACCTTCTATGAGATAGTTGGATCCCGATTCCCACTGTGAGCAAAAGTTGCTCCCGGGAGAATTTTGCACTTTACAATTAGCTAACTCATTAGGTGTCTAGAAAGGTGTCAACGGGGCTACGCCTCTGGGAAAATGAGGTTTATTTTAATTATGTCCGTGCGAAAACACCGGGGAACCTCCCTCAGAAGTACCGGCACTGGCCTGGCTGAACGGTCAGCGAAGTTGTAAGATGCAATTAATCCTGGATGAATTTTTTTTTAAGGTTTGAAGGAAAATTTGAGAATAGCAGTGGGAGACATCGTTTAAATAAGATAAATAACCAATCTGATCTTTGCAACAGCATAGGCTAAGTTTTTTCTTCTTTCTCTCTCCAGGTAGCGACCATGTCAGGCCTTAATCAAGATAATAATATGGATGTATTGACCGAACCCGCTTGTTATGCTGAGCTGGGGAACGTTGGTTCCGCTCCAACTTATAATTGTTATAAGTCCGAGTAGGAAATAAGAACATATCCGGATTTCCACGGCACCCAAACGAAGAATGAGCATGTTGATACATCTTCTTTGGGTGTGTTAGTCACCCAGAACCGTTTCTCAATACACTCTACGTCCTGAGCATTAGATACTGGATCAGGATCCCACATATGTAATATGTTACATGGGCTAAGGAAAGGTAGAGAACTGGGAGTAAGCGATCATTCCGTACTAGTAGGGAATGGTGAAAATGTTGCAGCCAAAGTAGTTGGCGAATATCACCTTGTATTACCAAATGGTAATATATTGATTCTGAACGAATGCTATTACATACCGACCCTGATAAGCAATCTTATATCAGTTTCTTTATAAAGTAAAGAAGGATATAATTTTTTAGTACATGATAATGTTATGAACATCTTCCTGAATCAAATGTTGATTGGTTCGGGCTCGTTAAATAATGGCATATACATTCTAAATCAAACCACAGTTCTTAACGTACTAAACACACACAAGAGGAAGAGTTCAGAAATGAACGAATCCTTCTTGTGGTATGGTACACTAGGTCATATCAATGCGACACGACTAGCTAAGTTACATAAGGATTGATACTTGAATTCGTTCGAATTATCATCATATGAAACTTGCCATTCATGTCTCAAAGGAAAGATGACCAAAACTCCGTTCACTGGACACGTAGAAAGAGTTACGTAACTCTTAGAACTGATACATAGTGATGTATGCAGTCCCATGTCTATAAATGCCAGGAATGGTTCTTCATACTTCATTACATTCACTGACGATCTCTCAAGATACGGATATGTGTTCCCGTTGAAACACAAGTCTGATGCTTTTGAGAAATTCAAAGAATATAAGCATGAAGTTGAGAACCAGACGGGTAAAAGTATTAAAATCTTACGATCCGATCGGGGAGGAGAATACTTGAGCACCGAATTCCGTGACTATCTAAAAGAGAATGAGATTCTCTCTCAGCTTACTCCTCCGTATACACCACAGCACAACGGTATATCGGAATGGAGGAATCACACCCTATTGGATATGGTGCGCTCTATGATGAACACAGCTGAGTTACCTATTTCCTTTTAGGGGTATGCGCTTGAGACAGCCATATATCTATTGAATAGAGTTCCAACCAAATATGTGCCTACCACTCTATATGAGATATAGGAGGGGAATAGACCGTGTTTTAATTTTGTTAAGATATGGGGTTGCCCGGCCTACGTTAAAAGGCAAAATCCGGACAAGCTCGAGGAAAGGTCAGTTCTGTGCAAGTTTGTACGATATACCAAGAATTCGCGAGGAAATATCTTCTACTACCCTGAGGAACAAAAGGTGTTTGTTTCTCAACATGCCACCTTTTTGGAAAAGTAATTTCTCACAAAGGAAATTAGTGGCTAGGAGGTAGAACTGGAAGAAGTTCCAGCGATACAAACAACAACAGAAGATTTTGTAGAACCAGAGGATTCGATAGCTCCCAACGAACCTCAACCTCTCGGCCGATCTAGTAAGGTTCCTCATCCACCTGAGAGATACTACGGTTTTCTCATAGACGGTGCGAGCGAGGATTGCATCATGGTAGATGATGACCCAACTAGCTTCGAGCAGGCCCTCACGAGTGGGGACTCTATGAAATGGCTGGATGCAATGCGATCTGAGATGGAATTCATGTACACCAACAAAATATGAACTTTGGAAGTTGCTCCTGAAGGGGTAAAACCCATCAGGATCAAATGGATCTTTAAGAAGAAATTTGGTATAGATGGAAAAGTTTGAGACTTTCAAAGCTAGATTTGTTGCAAAAGGTTTTCGTCAAAGACCAGGTGTGGACTATGATGAAACCTTTTCTCCAGTGTCTATGCTTAAGTCCATCCGGATCCTACTTGCCATTGCTACATACCATGACTACGAAATCTGGCAAATGGATGTTAAGACCGCCTTTCTAAATGGTGATTTAGAAGAGTACGTGTACATGACTCAGCCAGAGGGCTTCATGGACAGTGGGAGCAGCGAGAAGGAGTGCAAGCTGCTTAAATCCATCTATGGGTTAAAGCAAGTATCGCGGAGTTGGAACATCTATTTTGATGTGGTAGTCAAAGAGTTTGACTTCATCAAAAACGTAGATGAACCCTGTATATACAGGAAAGTGGCTGAGAGTAAGGTTGTCTTCCTCGTGTTATACGTGGATGACATACTCTTGATAGGAAATGATGTTTCTATGCTGCACTCGGTTAAGCTCTTCTTATCATATAGATTTTCAATGAATGGTCTAGGTGATGCCTCCTATATCTTGGGAATTAAGATCTATAGAGATAGATCTAAACGGATACTGGGATTGTCCCAATCCTGGTACATTGACACCATACTAAAGAGGTTTACTATGGAAGAATCCAAGCGTGAGAATCTACCCATGATAACAGGACCAACTTTCTCTAAAGAGATGTCTCCTAAGACTGATTTGGAGAGAGCTCGCATGCAAGGAATACCCTATGCTTCGGCAGTAGGCTCTATCATGTATGCGATGTTATGTACCAGACCTGATGTAGCATACTCACTAAGTGTGGTGTGTAAGTATCAAGCAGATCCAGGAGAGAGTCACTGGACAGCTGTGAAGAACATTCTCAAGTACTTGAGAATGGCTAAAGAGGTGTTCTTGGTGTATGGTAACGGTGAACTCCAAGTGGAGTCCTTTACCGATTCGATCTTCCAGATTGATAAGGACAACTCTAGGTCGGTCTCAGGATTTGTCTTTACCCTCGATGGAGGGGCTGTTTGTTGGAAGAGTTCCAAGCAGGAAACCATGGCAGACTCGACGATGGAGGCTGAATACATCGCTGCCAACAATGCTGCCAAAGAGGCTGTCTAGATGAAGAAATTCATAACTGAATTTGGAATGGTTCCATCCATTGAGCATCTAATACCTTTGTATTGTGATAACAATGGAGCAGTGGCGTTGGCCAAGGAACCCAGGTCCCATCAGCGATCCAGGCATATTCTGGGGCGGTATCACCTGATCCGGAAGATAGTTGATCGCCGGGAGATCGAGGTCAGGAGAGTTGACACGAAGGACAACACGGCAGATCCACTCACCAAGGCCATTCCTTAGATACAATTTGAGAGACTCTTCGGGAAATTAGTTATGAGATACTACAACAACTGGCCTTAGTGCAAGTGAGAGATTGTTAGTTATATGTATGCCCTAGAAGCCATTATTGTACATGTGATGCATATTATAGTGGATGCTTGGATATATATAGAGAGGACTTTCTTGCTCGACATGATAGTATGCTATCTGGTTGTTCTTTGTCTTAACAGATTGACTTGTATATGTGATATTGTCTTGCTCTCACATGTTGATAAAGCCCTTAGGATGTGTAGTTGACTACCAGGACTTTGATGGAGATCATACAAGTGGGGGCCAAGGGTAGTCTACAAGTACACCCTAAAATAGTTCCTAGTCGAGGGTGCATCGAGACAGGGAATCGATATTCCAGAGTAGACTAGCGTATACGCATCTTGATCCATATGATGGGCGATGGATGATCCCACATCCATTGGTGTTTGACATCAAAGATGGTATACGGGTGCTCAGTGGAGACTGGGTATACTGAACGGACTCACCGAGAACTCGTAGTTGGTATTATACCTATCGTCAGATAGCAGTTCTCTGGTGACACTGGTACAAGTTAGTATGTAGACCTAAGATCGTGATAGAGTCTTGTGTGATTCCCACTGTGCTTTGATTTCCACCTTACCACATTCAACAGAACGTGCAAAACAGTGGCTTTTGGGTACAGTCCCAAATCATATGGAGGCAATGAGCGATAGGAGGGGATTCGTCTCTCCCGGTATTGGGGGCTGATGTTGCGCTGTGCTCGATTGGCCATAACGATAAGACCCCGAGCCAAGGCTGCTCCGGAGATTTACAGATAAGTGTTATCAGTAGTTTCTTGACCCGTTATGAGCCACACATCGGCATGAATTATCGGTTATTGGGGTCTGACGTTTACCACTCCTATACTAGATATGCGACATATCAGACGAAGAGACCGGACTGTACGGTAGTGTTACTGATAGGCTTTTGCAGGAGTAAGAACAAGCTTGCTTGTTGATCTTCTGATCGCTGAATACCCGAGTAGCCGTTACGTCCAGCTAGTACCGCTGACGGCTTTTGGGTGCTTGATGTGATCATCACCTACTGCCGTCGTATTGATGCGTCTTTATAGTCCTACACAGAGGTTTCACTGGCTCAGGAAAAACGAAGTAGGAGCACATATGTGATATGTGCGGGGCCGAGATTAATACGAGTATGTGATACCGTATTCTATTCTCACGATATAAGGCATCGATCGGTCATATGTGATATAGCCGGGTTATCGAATCAAATGTTGATTCGATAAGTCGATACTGTATTGGTCGGTTATATGAGATATAGCCGAGTTATCGAATCAAGTGTTGATTCGATAAGTTGATACAAATAATATTAGTCGGTCATATGAGATATAACCGGATTATTAAACCAAGTGTTGATTTAATGATTTAATATAGAATTATATATTTGATATATTAATTTATATTAACTAATATTAGCTCACTTAAGCATTTCTTTTTCTCACATGTGCACACTTAATATATATGTGATATATATTAATTGTGTTTTATTTATGTGTCATGGTTGATGATACATGCAACATGGGTGTATGAGACTTACACCATGATAAAGATAATATAGGGTTTATTTATTTATAGTAATTCAATTATTAGTTAGAAATTTGTCACATGGCATGAAGCTTTGAGAAGCTTGGAGATCCATTGATTTAGTCCACTAGTTTTGTCTTACACTAGATATTTGTTAACCCAA
Source organism: Agapanthus africanus (assembly GCA_030015575.1). Lineage (NCBI taxonomy): Eukaryota > Viridiplantae > Streptophyta > Magnoliopsida > Asparagales > Amaryllidaceae > Agapanthus > Agapanthus africanus. Next base: position 632,332,970 of record CM057342.1, read on the forward strand.
CCATTATCTAAACTAATAGTTAAGTCTCAACATGGGTGATATTAGATATTTTCTCACCCATGGTTGCCATTCACTCTCTCATCCATTATATACTTCTTCTTCCTCAAGCTCAAGAGAGAGCTCTCTAGGTTTTGAGAGGAGCTTAAAATTAGTGAGAAAAGTAATTCTAAAGTAAGCAAAAACCTTACTTCATCATCCTTCATCATCGTCTACTAGATTAGCACTTTAGTATAGGGTGTTAGCTTCACTAATCCCATATTAGTGAAGAGCTAGCTTGGGTTAGTGACTCCTCGACGTAGATCATTTTCGGCCTCGAATACTTCGTGCAAGCTCGTTGCTTTCTTCTTGTGGAGCCGTTCAAGAGTCCGCAAGATCACTACTTGGAGCGAAGGGACTACTACAAGGAGCTATTGAAGTGAAGGACCGGTCTACAAAGGTTGTATTCCTCGTTCAATTAGTTGTAAAGTAGTTTACACGTTGTATTGTCTAAATCTTTAGTTAAGATTCTAGGGTTAGGATTGTTTTGTACGGAAAAATTTTGAAAATGGCATGGACGATGCCTCCCGAAACCTTGCTGTCGTGCCACGCAATCCTACATTGAGAGGACCGACGAGTGGCCCGATCCGTGTACTATCCGAGTAGCCTATGACGTGGAGGAAGACAGCAAGAAGACCCGAAAGACATGGTTCTGTGATGTATAACTTTCTATCTGAGTAGTTAACCTCATACAGTTTTGCTAGTTAGGGTTTAGTATCGATCCTGGAGTTTAAGTCGGTGTTGCGAAGCATAGAAAAATCGTTTTTTGCACATTCCGCCTCCCCGCGAACCCGTAGGGTACTCGACATCGAGTTACACTTTATTCATACCTCTCTTCCAAATATCGATTGTAATCCCCACGTGTGTGTAAATTTCACCCCTGCACTTAAGAATTCAATTTAAGTTATAGTACTCTTGCCCTAATATCTAATATTACTTCTTTTCATTAATGATGGACGGATTTGCTAACACACCTTTCATGCGACTATTACTCCTTCCTTGGCACTAATCAGTCGATTACTAAATGTGTGAGCTTATTAAAGCGTAAATAGCAGTTTCCATGTCTTGTAATTTATTTTTTTCTCCTTTTCTTTTCAAGACTGGATATATTTTTCAATGACGCTCTTTTGGTGGTTAGCTTTAAATACCGTTTTTCTTTCATATTAGGCTTTCAAGTAAGAGTATTTCTAGGTATCCTCTACTATCCAAAGATTCAAGGTTCGTGTAAGTGCGATTTGTAGGGTATATACTTTCTGAATTTGGACTCAAAAATAAGAACTATTTTTCAGACTTATCTTTCAATAAAGCTTTCAATACTTTTCCTTCATCTTGACTTAACTTAAGAACTGAACTCAAGATTACTTACTTCTGAAAAAACAGCAAAAACGTATATTTACCAAGGTTAAACTGAAGGAGGGTTATTTGTAGGATTTTCAATTCCTAAGCCTAAGATTTAGTAATTTCTAACCTATCAAACTAAATTTTTAGAAAAAAAATCTAAGTTACCCTACTAGCTAACTTGACGACAAAGTTTTTATATTTTTTAGAAAAATTTTCAGTTTTTGTGGGTTTTTAAATAAGTATGCAAATGCAAAATATACATATGAATACGAAGATAGAAAGCTTACCGAGCAGATGCTCTCGATGAAACCCGTCATGCAGCACAACATATTTTAGAAGCTCATAAGGCGAAGATGATAAAAGCATATGAAAGACTGACCAGGCCGGGATCCTTTCGCAAAGGCGAACATGGTTAGTTTTTAAGAGACCGATGATCCCCAACCACGCAAAGCATAGGAAATTCGATCTGAATTATGACGGCCCGTACATCATAGGCAAAGTTTATCAAGATGGAGCCTACATGCAAACGAACATGCATGGAGAAAGGCCCTTCTGACGGATAAACGATCGTTTCCTCAAGAAGTACTAAGCTTGAAGAGTTTTTCCATTGGCCAATGAAAAATAACGACTCCTATGTCCGCTCCCTTGTTAGTTATATGTATGCCCTAGAGGCCATTACTGTACATAGGATGTATATTGTAGTGGATGCTGGGACGTATATAGGCAGGACTTTCTTGCTCGACATGATAGTATGCTATCTGGTTGAACTTTACCTTAACGTGTATACTGATTGTCTCTCTGTTACATATTGGTAAAACCCTTAGGATCTGTACTTGACTACCTGGACTATGATGCGGATCATACTAGTGGGGACATGGTAGTCCATAAGTACATCCTTCAAAGTCCCTAGTCGTGGGTGTATCGAGACGGGGCATCGATATACCAGAGTAGACTAGCGTATACCTTCTCGACCCATACAGATGGGCGATGGATGATCCCATATCCATCGGTGTTTGACATCAGAGATGATATACGGGTGCTCAGTAGAGACTGTGTACACTGGACGGACTCGCCGAGAACTCCCAGATGGTATTATACCTTACGTCAGATGGCAGTTCTCTGGTGACACTGGTACAGAGTAGTCTGTTGACCCGAGATCGTCATAGAGTCTTGTGTGGTTCCCACTGTGCTTTGATTTCCATCTTACCACGTCCAAGAGGGCGTGCAAAACGGTGGTTTTTGGGTACAGTCCCGAGTCACATGGAGGCAATGAGCGATAGGAGGTAATTCGTCTCTCCCGGTATAGGGAGTTGATGTTGCGCTGTGTTCGATTGGCTATAACAGGAAATCCCTGGTCAGGGTTGCTGAGATTTACTGGTAAGTGTTACCAGTAGTTTGTCGAATTGTTATAGACCTCATATCGACACGACTTATCGAGCTATTGGGGTCTGACGTTTACCACCCCTAGGCAAGATATGCGACATATCAGACGATCAGACCGGACTGTACGGTAGTGTTACTGGTTGGATTCACTGGAGTGTGAGCGGGCTTGCTCGTCGATCTTCAGATCGCTCAATACCCGGGTGGCCGTTACGTTTAGCAGACCGCTTGCGGCTTGTGGGTGCTTGATATGATCATCACCTGCTGCCGGCGTATTGACGAGTCTTTAGAGTCCTACACAGAGGTTTCCTGGCTCAAGCGAAACGAAATAGGAGCGCATATGAGATATGTGCGGGACCGAGAATAATGCGTGTATGTGATACAGTATTTCATTCTCGCGATGAATCTATCGATTGGTTGTATGCGATATAACCTAGTTATCGAATCAAGGATTGATTCGATAAGCCGATACATTGTATACTAGTCGGTTGTGTGCGACATGACCGGATCGTTAAATCAAGTGTTGATTTAATGATTTAATGCATAATTATATATTTGATATATTACTTTGCACTAACTAGTATTGGTTCACTTTAAACGGATTTTCTCACTTGGTTTGTGCACATTGTATATGTGATATACTTTTGTACACTTGATTGTATCATGTTTGATGATACATGTTTACTTGTGTTTGTGTGAATATTGAACCATGGTTATATGAATGGCTAGGGTTATGTTTATTTATTCATTCATTTATTTATATATTCTTTTTGGATATTATTTAAGGATGGTGGCTTATTTTGTTTTATGTTGAAGCTTCTTGAAGCTTTGATCAAGTCAACCATTCTTATCTCATCCTTAACCCTAACCATTCCAACTAACCTTGGTTTAATCTCTACACTTGACCATGGTTTGCTTATGATAAGAATTGATTTTCTTTTCTATTTTTATTATTCTTATCATAACAATATTCTTCTTCTTCTTCTTCCTTTCTTCACTTGAAGAAAGCAAGCTCCATCAATGGTGATTGATGGAAATGAGTGAGAAATCCAATTCTAAAGTCTACCCACTTCCTATTTCTTCATCCTCTACCTCTTGCCAAGTAGTAGAGTGTGTTTTCTTCACAAGTTTCTTGACTTGGTGAAGTCGGAGCTTGATTTAGCGATGCCTCGACGTAGATCATCTTTGGCATGGACATCGATGACCTAGCCCGTCCATTCTCCGATGAAGCCGACGCTAGAGCCCGGGACTTGTTATGGACAGCGAGGAGACTTCATTGCGGAGCTATGGAGGTGGAGAACCGGATCTACAAAGGTTGTATTTCCGTATCTCTTAGTTAAGTGTTAACTAGTTTACTTTTCGCCTAGATTTCTAGCCAACGATCCGTAGTTTAGGGTTTCTCGGCACCGTAAATTTTGAAATTGGTATGGTTGATGCCTTGTGAGACCTCTTGAGAGTGCCTAGGAATCCTACAGTGGTATCAGAGCCTAGCTAGAGCCTTAGGCGAAGTCTAGACGGAATTTGAAGTCCGAACGAACCCGAAACCCAATTCCGATCATGCTCTCTGTACTTTTTTGAAAACAGTGAGTTTTTCTATATTAAAAATTGCTAAAAAATTCAGTAGGGAAATATATGAGTTACGGCGCAAAATTGGACCCATGATTCATCCAACAGAGCGCGGAACCGCGGCAGAAGCCCATCTTCTGCGGCGGTTCCGCGGCTAGGTGATGACGTCACCTTCCAATTGTTGCACAGTAATTCCTATTTTAATATGCTGGATTTTCTGGGAATTTTTAATATTTATTCAAGAGTTGAATTTTCTGGGGTTGTTTTGGGGATTCGGTGTTTCGATCGGAGTATCAAATTTTGTCTTTGTGGCTTTCCGGATAAATTTTAGAATATGTTAAAAAGTTCGACCGGATATAAATACCCAATTTTTCCCCTGTCGGGAAATTTCCAAGTGTTGGATTTTTCCGTGGTTTAACGACATTCTAAGTAGTGCAAGTAATGCGATGGTCCCTCTAGAAGACAGCAAACCTTAACTCGATTATGTGACCGTCTTGAACTGCCCTTTGAACCTTAGGGTTTGGGGCAGTACGGCGTGCCACATGTGAGGCGTTGGCTTGACCCTTCTACGGCTGGACCGTTGGTACTGAGGCACGAACTGAATGTTGTTAGACTTATTTCATGTGTTGAGCAGTATCGGGAAAACTTGGGTGTTTGACTGTTCGATCGAAAAGTTTAACATTTTCTGTTTATCTGGAATGGGATACAATAATTGGAATTCACAAAAGTTATGTGATAACTGAATGAATATTATAAACGTAGCAGTTTAGTCTCACTTGATCGGTTGCCACGGAATTTTGATGTGATCAAAAGTCCGTCGCAATCACGTAGCGTACGCGGATACTCGCCGGGTAAACTTAATAGACAGCCTCACTCCATAGCCCCGACCAAGTGACTGTAGGAGAACCCCGTCGCCGAAAGCATCCGTTCGGGTGCTCGCGGCAGCGGTGTTCCGCCTTGGTGCACTTCGTCGACGGTATCAGGGGTGCGGCCGCCTACTAAAGTTTGCGACGAGCATTCGATCAGGATGTCGGGAATCTTGTTGAATTACCCGACTTGATATTGAAAAGAGTTTTCGATTTTGAGACTAAAATGCGGGGTTTATAATTGTTAGGCATGCGATGTCTAAAGAAATTCATTTGGTCAGGCATACGATGTCTGAGGTGGTTGCGGATTCCAACTGTTGTAGTTTTACACTTTCTTTTCTGTGACCGTAAGTGTAATATGTGATATCGCCGGTTTCGTTGCTATATGTCAACGACAATTGGGATGCACATATTTACTTACGTTGATGACATGTGATGTTATGTGTTGCTGGATATGTTATATTGGATCGTCGTGTTTGAATAGCCGGGGGTTTTTATGTGAGATGAGTGTTTTTCATTTTCATTCATGTAAAAACTTGTATGTAATATTCTTTTATTGGGGCGCTTCCAGGTTGCGGAAGTTGTCACCGTTTGTATATTATTTACTTTTCCGCACTAGGATAGACCCAAGGAGGAGGGCACAAGTAACCGGGTTCTGGAGTCCAGTGGGAGACCAACTCGAGGAGTCGAGTCCGGGTCTCCTAACTCCAGAATTGGTAGGGTTGCTTGCCGCTCTCGTAGGGGTCTAGGGGTGTGGGTTTGGCTATTCATCACGACCGTGGAATCCGTGTTTTATACTGGCTCGTATTGAAAACACGGACGTCCTAGTATATCCAATATTTCATATGATTCTTCTGGTGCGTTATCTGTGATGTGATCATGTGATGTTCTGTGATGGATACTGTATATAGTATATATGATATATTATATAGACGTTACTTATGTTTTACACCCGCGCTAGCCCTGCCCCGCTCTGCCGTTAGTTACCTAACCTAACTGTGCACGAGGGGACATCGAGACGAATGCGGATGGCATAAGTGTACGTCATATCTATCTGTGATGTTTAGGTAATTTAAATGATGGGACTTCATTAATATGAATAATGAAATAAAAGAAACCTAAGATGTTGTAGAATCGAATTTCAAAATAAAACAGGTAGCTACAGTTTTTGCTTTGCACAGAGGTATATGTGATATATCCTGCACCTTATTCGATGAGGAAAGGACCGAGATCCCTTTACCGGGAGTGACTCCTTTAGCAATAACTGGCAGATGCTACACACTCGGTTTGTCTTTTGATTGCTTTTAAGAGTTTTTGCTTTGCACAGTGATATATGTGATATATCCCGCACCTCATTCGACGAGGAAAGGACCGACGATCCCTTCACCGGGAGTGATTCCTTTAGCAAAACTAGAAAAGCCTCAAAAACACTCCATTTCAAAATTCATTCGATCCTACAACGATATCAAGTTCATTACGCAATAGGTTTTCAGAAAAACCTGTCGTAGCCCTCCGTCATTTCAGATAAGTAGTAGTTAGTATTCGTGCTGCGTTTGTTGGCCTTTGTCAAGGCGCAGTATGCGGTAGCTAACTGGTGCTTATCTGCTTATGCATATGATGCAGATTGAGTTAGGGTAGTCGTGAGACCTTGTTGGCCTTTGTCAAGGGCCGTGCGGGTGGGTTTAATTCAATCAGAAAATGACGGGTTGAACTTGACTAGCATCCTATGGTTTTTTGGCCTTTGTCAAGGTCATAGGAGGTTAGGGGCAAAATATTATCGGGAATTTCAAGTGTTGAAATTTGCAATGAGATTGCATACCATCTATGTGATAGTTGGATCCCGATACCCGCTGCGAGTAAGAGTTACTCCTGGGAGAGTTTTATACATTACAATTAGCCGATCAAGTAGGTGTCTAGAAAGGTGTCAATGGGGTTACGCCTCTGGGAAAACGAGGTTTACAGTAATTAGGTTCGTGCGAAAGCACGGGGGACCTCCCTCAAAGTACCGACACTGGCCTGGCTGAAAGATTGGCGAACTTGTAGTGTGTAATTAATCCCGGCTAGTCTTTCCTTTTAGGGTTTGAAGGAAGATTTGATAAAAAGCAGTGGAAGCCATCCTGATTAGATAAAATAATAACCAATCTATTCTTGCAAGAGCGCACGCTGAGTGTTTTCTTCTCTCTCTCTCCAGGTAGCGACCATATCACGCCTTAATCAGGATAATAATACGGAATATTGACTGAACCCGCTTGTTATACTGAGCTGGGGAACGTTGGTCCCGCTCCAACTTATAATTGTTATAAGACAGAGCAGGAAATTGGGGATTACCATAATTCCCGTGCCGCCCAAACGAAGAGAGTGCATGCTGATGCATCATCTTCGGGTGTGTTCATTATACAGAACTGTTTCTCAGTATCCTTTACGTCCTGGGTATGTGATACCAGATCAGGATCCCAGATATGTAATCTGTTACATAGGGCTACAGATAGGTAGAGAACTAAGAACGGGTGATAAGTTTCATGAGGCAGAAAACGGGGCAAATGTTGCAGCCAAGTCTGTTGGTCACTGTCACCCTGTATTACAAATACATTGATTCTGAACGAATGTTATTAGATACCGAACCTGATATACAAAATCGTATCTATCTCTTTATTAGTAAAGAAATGATAAAATTTTGTATTGTTGGATAATGTTTTGAACATTTCCTATATCAAAAGTTGATCGGTTCAGGCACGTTATCTAAAAGCATTGATGTTCTAAATCAAACCACAGTTCTTAGTATACAGAACACACACAAGAGGAAGAGTTCAGAACTGAACGAATCCTTCTTGAGGTATTGTAGACTAGGTCAGATCAATGTGACCCGACTAGCTAGAGTTACATAAAGATGCATATTTAAATTAGTTTGAATTTACATCTTGTGAAACTCGCCAGTCATGTCACAAAGATAAGATGACCACAGCTCTGTTTATTGGAAACAGAGAAAGAGTTAATGAACTCTTGGGATGATACATGTTGATGTATGTAGGTCCCCTGTCTACACATGCCAGGACTGGTTCTTTATACTTCGTTACGTTCTCTGATAATCTCTCAAGATTCAGTCATATGTTCCTGCTGAAACATGAGTCCGAACCTTTTGAGATATTCACAGAATATAAGCGAGAAGTAGAGAACCAAAATACGGGTATAAGTATTATGTCCTTTGATGAAATCAAGGAGGAGAATGCTTAAGCACGGAAATCCTGGACTATTTTAAAGGAGAATGAGATTCTCTCTCGGCATTACTCCTCCGTATACACCATAGCACGATGGTATATCGAGGCGGAGCAATCACACCCTATATGATAAGGTGTGCTCTATGATGAGTACTACTGAGTTACCTATTTCCTTTAGGGAGTTATGCACTTATGAAGTTGCATACCTATTGAATAGGGTTCGAATCAAATCAGTTGCCTACCATTTCATATGTGATATGGAAAGGGAAGAGCCCATCTCTTAAGTTACTTAAGATTTGGGGTTGACCGGCCTATGTCTAAAAGCAAAATCCGGACAAGCTCGAGGCAAGGTCTATTATGTAGAACTGGAAATGTTCCAGCTATACAAACTACAGCAGATGATTTGGTACAACCAAAGGATTCAGTAGATTCCAACGAACCTCAGCCTCTCCACCGATCTAGTAGGGTTCCTCACCCACCTGAGAGATACTTCGGTTTCTCTATGACAGTGGGAGCAAGGATTGCATCATGAGATGATGACCCAACTAGTTTCGAGCTGGCCATCAAGGGTGAGACTCTGTAAGAATGGCTGGATGCTTAGCGATCTGAGATGGAATCCTTATAAACCAACAAAGTATGGACTTTGGTTGCGATATCTGAAGGGTTAAATCCCCATCAGGAGCAAGTATATCTTGAGAAGATTACTTGGTGTACATGGAAAAGTTGAGACTTTCAAAGCTAGACTTGTTAAAGGTTTGCATCATTGACCAGGTGTGGATCATGATGAAACTTTTTCTAAGGATCTATGCTTAAGTCCATCCAGATCCTACTTGCCACGGCTACATACCATGACTACGATATCTGGTGGTTGGGTGTCATGACAGCTTTTCTAAATGATGTTTTAGAAGAGGGAGTCTATAAGTACACAACCAGAGGGCCTCGTAGACAGTGGGAGCAGCGGAAACGTGTGCAAGATGCTTTATAGGATAAAGCAGGCATCGCGGAGTTGGAACATCTGTTTTGATGTATTAGTCAAAGAAGTTGACATCATCAAAATGGTAGATGAACCATGTATAAACAAAAAGGTAGTAGGGAGTATGGTGACGATCCTCGTAGAGTACGTGGATGACATACTCTTGATAGGGAAGGAGTTTCTTATGCTACGCTCGATCAATCTCCGCTTATCACTATAATTCTCCATATAGGATCAAAGTGATACCTCCTAAATCCTGGGTTTTGGATCTATGAGATAGATCTAAATGGATGTTAGGATTCTCACTAGTTGTAGTAAGATGGTATCAATCGATCCTGGGAAGAATCACTGGAAAGGTTCCAGGGTGATAAAGACGACTGAATGTCAGTCACAGGCATTGTCTTTACCCCCAGTAAAGGGACGGTATGTTGGAAGAGTTCCAAGCTAGATACCGTGACATACTAGATGATAAAGGCAGGATACATCGCTACTTAAGATGCTACCAAAGAGGCTGTTTGGGTGTATATTGGTTCATGAGATGAACTATGTTCCTCCCATTGTGTGACAATGGAGTTGTGGCTTATGCCAAGGAACGTCCGTCCCATCAGTGATCCAGACATATTCTAAGGCAGTGTCACCTGATCATGGAGATGGTTGATCTTCAGGGAGATCGAGGTTTGGAGAGTAGACTCAGAGGACAACACAGCGGATCCACTCACAAAGGCCTGTTCCCAAAGAGAGACATTTATGGGATGGTTGAGTATGAGATACTACAACCACTGCTATCAGATGGCCCTAGTGCAAGTGGGAGATTGTTAGTTATATGTATGCCCTAGAGGCCATTACTGTACATAGGATGTATATTGTAGTGGATGCTGGGACGTATATAGGGAGGACTTTCTTGCTCGACATGATAGTATGCTATCTGGTTGAACTTTACCTTAACGTGTATACTGATTGTCTCTCTGTTACATGTTGGTAAAGCCCTTAGGATCTGTACTTGACTACCTGGACTATGATGCGGATCATACTAGTGGGGACATGGTAGTCCATAAGTACATCCTTCAAAGTCCCTAGTCGTGGGTGTATCGAGACGGGGCATCGATATACCAGAGTAGACTAGCGTATACCTTCTCGACCCATACAGATGGGCGATGGATGATCCCATATCCATCGGTGTTTGACATCAGAGATGATATACGGGTGCTCAGTAGAGACTGAATACACTGGACGGACTCGCCGAGAACTCCCAGATGGTATTATACCTTACGTCAGATGGCAGTTCTCTGGTGACACTGGTACAGAGTAGTCTGTTGACCCGAGATCGTCATAGAGTCATGTGTGGTTCCCACTGTGCTTTGATTTCCATCTTACCACGTCCAAGAGGGCGTGCAAAACGGTGGTTTTTGGGTACAGTCCCGAGTCACATGGAGGCAATGAGCGATAGGAGGGGATTCGTCTCTCCCGGTATAGGGAGTTGATGTTGCGCTGTGTTCGATTGGCTATAACAGGAAATCCCTGGCCAGGGTTGCTGAGATTTACTGGTAAGTGTTACCAGTAGTTTCTCGAATTGTTATAGACCTCATATCGACACGACTTATCGAGCTATTGGGGTCTGACGTTTACCACCCCTAGGCAAGATATGCGACATATCAGACGATCAGACCGGACTGTACGGTAGTGTTACTGGTTGGATTCACTGGAGTGTGAGCGGGCTTGCTCGTCGATCTTCAGATCGCTCAATACCCGGGTGGCCGTTACGTTTAGCAGACCGCTTGCGGCTTGTGGGTGCTTGATATGATCATCACCTGCTGCCGGCGTATTGACGAGTCTTTAGAGTCCTACACAGAGGTTTCCTGGCTCAAGCGAAACGAAATAGGAGCGCATATGAGATATGTGCGGGACCGAGAATAATGCGTGTATGTGATACCGTATTTCATTCTCGCGATGAATGTATCGATTGGTTGTATGCGATATAACCTAGTTATCGAATCAAGGATTGATTCGATAAGCCGATACATTGTATACTAGTCGGTTGTGTGCGACATGAACGGATCGTTAAATCAAGTGTTGATTTAATGATTTAATGCATAATTATATATTTGATATATTACTTTGCACTAACTAGTATTGGTTCACTTTAAACGGATTTTCTCACTTGGTTTGTGCACATTGTATATGTGATATACTTTTGTACACTTGATTGTATCATGTTTGATGATACATGTTTACTTGTGTTTGTGTGAATATTGAACCATGGTTATATGAATGGCTAGGGTTATGTTTATTTATTCATTCATTTATTTATATATTCTTTTTGGATATTATTTAAGGATGGTGGCTTATTTTGTTTTATGTTGAAGCTTCTTGAAGTTTTGATCAAGTCAACCATTCTTATCTCATCCTTAACCCTAACCATTCCAACTAACCTTGGTTTAATCTCTACACTTGACCATGGTTTGCTTATGATAAGAATTGATTTTCTTTTCTATTTTTATTATTCTTATCATAACAATATTCTTCTTCTTCTTCCTTTCTTCACTTGAAGAAAGCAAGCTCCATCAATGGTGATTGATGGAAATGAGTGAGAAATCCAATTCTAAAGTCTACCCACTTCCTATTTCTTCATCCTCTACCTCTTGCCAAGTAGTAGAGTGTGTTTTCTTCACATGTTTCTTGACTTGGTGAAGTCGGAGCTTGATTTAGCGATGCCTCGACGTAGATCATCTTCGGCATGGACATTGATGACCTAGCCCGTCCATTCTCCGATGAAGCCGACACTAGAGCCCGGGACTTGTTATGGACAGCGAGGAGACTTCATTGCGGAGCTATGGAGGTGGAGAACCGGATCTACAAAGGTTGTATTTCCGTATCTCTTAGTTAAGTGTTAACTAGTTTACTTTTCGCCTAGATTTCTAGCCAACGATCCGTAGTTTAGGGTTTCTCGGCACCGTAAATTTTGAAATTGGCATGGTTGATGCCTTGTGAGACCTCTTGAGAGTGCCTAGGAACCCTACATCCCTATCTTCTTAAGTCAAGACTAGAAAAGTCCCACCGGGCGTGCCAGAATCTGTTTACCGCCGAAAACCAGTCAGATGGACTGGCATCGAACGTCTTGCCAGAATTTGAGGGCAAATGCATAGGTTTGATCCATACACCTCTCCAAATACACTAAGTTGATTTATAACACCGTATATCAGTGGTCTGGAAGGATGCGCCCTAAACCAGCCCCATTCATAAAGGGAAATAACACCATAAGCTCTTAATTTCTCTGTGTGTTAGTGTCATGGTTATCCAACTCATATTTTGGCCAAGCATTGCTTGACTATGCCCATATGGGTATCTTTGTTTGCCAATAGGGGTGAACTTCAGTTCAGTTCTCACATTGTGAGGTTCGTATGAATACATAAGCTTTATCTAAGGACACGTTAGTCTCATTTGAGAACTAAGGTCAACTTAGATGCCTTGGTCATATATTGAGAGCATTGCACTCTGTTGATCATTGGATCAAAAGTGAAGCCTAGGCTTCCATACTTATCCAATTTGCTAAGTCTTCAAGTGTTTGCCTTGCATCATGCGCACTTGCGCTTTAGGAACATGTGCACTTGCATGCTTGTAATGCGCATGGAGCTTAGTAGGACATGGTGCTTGTGCACGTGATATCACATACATGGCATGCGTTGCGCATGCGCATTGAACATAGCATAATTGTTTAGCTTTTGCACTAGTGCTATCACATACATGGCATGCGTTGCGCATGCACAGTTCTTTGTAAAGAGTGAATTTGGCACTTGCGCGTCTTTTAAGGTGTGCTCTATCATAGGAAAGTGGTTAACTTTAAAGAAAGAAATGGGTTTCAATGATGCAATTGCTTCAAGTTTATGTTCTCGGTCCCTTTTTTATTAAAGTCAATGACGTTTAGAAAGCTTTGGTTTCATCTTAGAACCACATACTTCGCCTTGTGATATTTATTCACGGTTCTTGATGAGAACATATGTTCGTGATGGGAACTGAGGTTCCATGAAGCCTAGGCTTCGTTTCATCCATGTCCTTAGTATTTGTTATCATCTTGGTGGGGGAAATGTTTGGGTTTCTTCCATCAAGACCTTAGATCTTGCACAGAGCCGAGGCTCTAATGAAGCTAAAGCTTCGAAAAGAAGAAAAAAGGAAGCGTTGGTTGTTAGGACCCGCCATCTCTCCGAAGATGCTGAGAGATTACAGCACCATACATCAGAGATATAGTGCGATGTACCTTAAACCATGCCTCACCCATAAGGGGAAAGAACATGTTGGAGCGGTAAGCTCCGAGTTGCTGGAAAGGCTTATTTGTACTTGCGCACGTACGTTGCACATGGTGCACTTGGCGCTAGCATACGTACGTTGTATGTGGAAACGAGAGCACCATTGGTGCTTGCGCATTTGCGCACTATAGGGAAAAGGTTAATCTTTCAAAAACTTAAGTCTCGTACGTTGAAGCGCAAGACTTCTCTCCCCTTGATCTTTTTCCATGGTTCTGGTTAGAACATATGTTCTTGATAGGAACCATGGTTCTATGAAGCCAAGGCTTCATTCTTTCATGTCCTTAGCCTTTGTTCTCATCTTGTTGAAGGAAAAGTTAAGATTTTTCCATCAAGATCGTAGATCAATGTACAGAACCGAGGCTCTAATGAAGCCGAAGTTTCAAGAAGATGAAGAGAGGAAGTGTTGGTTGGTGGGACCCACCATCTTTCTAAAAATGATGAGCGATTACAGCACCACACATCGAAGGTATGGAAGGATGTACCCTAAACCACGCCCCATCCATAAGGGGAAAGAACATGTATGAGCATAAAGCTCTAAGTTGCCGGAAAGGCTTAGTTGCATTTTTGCACGTGCGTTGCACGTGGCGCGCTTTGAAAGTATGTCTTAGTACATCTACAAGGTTTATACAAGCATCAAGTATGCAATTTAAAAAATCTAAAGGTCTAAGCTATACTTACCTAGAATCGAACTAGAGAATTACGGTTTCACTATAAGAATACAAGTTCTAAACTAAGTGAAGAGGGTTTACAACTTATGTAGACTGGTCCTTCACTTTTAAAACTCAAAGTAGTAGTCCCTAGAACTCTTCTTTGGCTCCACTTGAGAAAGGATCAAGCTTTCTTGTATTCTTCGAAGCCGAAGATGATCTACCTTGAAGTCACTCTAACTCAAGCTCACTCTTCACTAATCAAGATATTAGTGAAGCAAACAACCTAAACTAATGGGCTAGAAAAGTATAGGTTGTTGAAGTAGGAATTTTGCTCACTAGAAATCTTTTTCTCTTTTCTTTTATCCAACTCAAAAAATTCTAGAAACGAGAATGGAGAAGGTGATGAACTTGGATGAGAGAGTATGAATAAGGGAATGAACCATGAGCTCAAGATAAGATTGGGTTGAATAAATATCTAAGAGTAAAACAAAAATGAGGGGATGAGTAATGGCTTCTCAATACTTCTCCAAGCATCCAAAGCCATGACTCATTTCCACCATTTTCTATTTTTCTTAAAAAGAAAACCATCCTAATAATCTTTTCTGATGGTGTGATTCTCATACACCCATGTTCTATATATCATCTACCATGATACAAATCGAAATACATCTATAAATATATGTCACATATATATTAAATGTATGTAAAGAGAAGAAAATCAAAAAGTGAGCTAATATTAGTTTATATATATATATATATATATATCAAATATATTGTTAGGAATATGTATGCCCTAGAGGCCATAATTGTATGATATAGTTAATGCTTGGACACACACACACACACACACACACACACACATACACACATATATAGAGAGAGAGAGGACTTTCTTTCTCGACATGATTGTATGCTATCTGGTCGCTCTTTATCTTAACATGTACGCTTGTAATATTATATTGTCTCTCTGATACATGTTGATAAAGACCTTAGGATGTTGGCTTGACTACCAGGACTATGATGCAAAATATACTAGTAGGGCTTGTGTAGTCCACAAGCATATCCTTTAACAGTTCCTAGTTGAGAGAGTATCGAGACATGGCATCGATATTCCAGATTAGACTAGTGTGTACGTTTCTTCACCCTGTATGGGGCGATGGTTGATCCCTCAACAATTGGTGTTTGGCATCAAAGATTGTACACAGGTGCTCATTAGAGAATGGGTACACCGAACAGGAAACGCCGAGAACTCCTAGATTGTACCATACCTATAGTCAGATAGCAGTTCTCTGGTGACACATGTACAGGTTAGTCTGTAGACCCGAGATCGTCATAGAGTCTTGTGTGGTTCCCATTGTGCTTTGATTTCCTCCCTACCACTGCTCAAACGAGTCATGCAAACAGGTGGATTTTGGGTATGGTCCCGAGTCACAAGGAGGGAATGAGCGATAGGAAGGGTTTCGTCTCTCCCAGTATAGGGAATTGATGTTGCGCTATGATTGATTAGCTATAACAGCAAGTCACTGGCCAGGGCCGATGAGATTTACTGGTAAGTGTTATAAGTAGTTTCTCGAAATGTTATAGCACACACATCGGCATGACTTATCAAGTTACTGCGATCTGACGATTCCACCCCAGACTCGATATGCGACATATCAAACGAAGAGACCGGACTGTATGGCAAGTGTTTCTTAAAGGCTTTATGGGAGTTTGGACAATCTTGCTTATTGATCTTCTATTCGTTCAATACCTGGTTAGCCGTTACGTCCAGCTAGTACCGCTGACGGCTTGTGGGTATCTGATGTGATCATTACCTACTGCTGGCGTATCGACGAGTTTTTTGAGTCCCACACAGAGGTTTCCTAGCTCAAGCGAAACGAATTATGGCACATATAGTGATATGTGCGGGAGCTTGATTAAATACGAGTATGTGATACGGTATTCTAATCAAGCGATATTTTATATCGGTCAGGTTATATATGATATAACCGGATTATTGAATCAAGTGTTGATTCAATGATATATGTATCAGTTGTTTATATTTGATATTATCCGGATTATATTAGATATAGCTGGATTATTGAATCAAGTGTTGATTTAATAATTTGATATATATATATATATTAACTAGTATTGAATATTGAATAGTTATATAAGATATAACCGGATTATTGAATCAAGTGTTGATTTAATAATGCGATATATATATATATATATATATGAATATGAATATGATATTAGTCAGTTATATATAATATAACCGAATTATTGAATCAAGTGTTGATTTAATAATTTAATATGTATTTATATATTAACTAATATTAGCTCACTTAAGATTTTCTTCTCATTATATACTTTTATATATATATATATATATATATATATATTTATATGTGTATATTATATTGTATCATGGTTGATGATACATAGAACTAGGATGTATGAGAATCACACAGAAGTGTTGTGATGAGTAGGAAATAGTTTTATTTATGAATTAATTGAAAATGGAAATGAGTCATTATTCTAAGATATTTGTGGAAGCCTTGAGAAGCCATGACTCACTCCATTCTCTTTTTTTTATTCATAGATATTTCTATGCTCATCTAATCACTTCACCTCATGGTTCTCTCTCTTCATTCCAAGTTCATTCCCCTTCTTCTTCCACTCTAGATTTTTCTTGAGGTGAAAAAGAAAAGAAAAAAGAAGAAAATATTGTGAGCAAAATTACTACTTCATGAACCAACACTTTACTAGCCCTTTAGTTTAGGTTGTTTGCTTCACTAATACCTTGATTAGTGAAGAGTGGGCTTGAGTTAGAGAGACTTCAAGGTGGATCATCTTCGACATCGAAGACTACGAAGCAAGCTCGTTCCTTTCTCAAGTGGAGCTTAAGAAAAATTCTAGAGACTACTACTTGGAGCTTTAGAAGTGAAGGACCGGTCTACAATGGTTGTATTCTCTTTTCAATTTGTATAGAACTTGTTTGTTTACACTAAAACCCTAATTCTCTAGTTTGATTCTAGGTTAGTATAGCTTAGAGCTCTATATTTTTTAAAGTTGCATACTTGATACTTGTATAAACCTAGTAGAGGTGCTAAGACATACTTTCATGGTATCAGAGACAAGCTAGAGACATGGGCTAAGTCTAAACGACGTTAAAGTGTTCGATCAAAATTTAGAAACCCTAAATTCATAGTTTTTGTCCATTTTTTCAAAAGTTGGAATTTTACAGATTATAAATTCTCAGAAAATCATGCGGGTAATTGTATGGAGCCCTAAGAAGTATGAGGGCCTATCTCAACCAAATGGCTGCAGAACAGCCGCAAAAACTAGGGTTTAGCCGCGGTTCCGTCGCTGACTTGGCGAGTTTAGGACTCTTATTTCTTCTGCTGCTCCATTATGACATTTCTGGATTTCTGGGTATTTTTAGTGAGGCTCAAGTGTTGAGGCCTCTATGATTTGCTGGTGTTAGAAATATCGATCGAAATATTTAACATCGTCTAGATAGTTGGGATATGTGATATAATTTTTGGAGTCCACATTTTTTAGTTTTGTGAAAACTAGTTACCATTTTGTAAATCTAGCATTTTAGTCTCACTTGATGGATTACCACGGAGTTTCGATTCGGATCAAAACTCCATCGGAATCTCGTATTGTACGCGAACACTCGACGGGAAACCCTAGTAGATAACCACACCCCATAACCTCGACCAAGTGACTATAGGAGAACCCCATGGCCAAAAGCATCCACTAGGGTGCTCACGGCCGTGCTGTTCTACCCAAGTGCATTTCGTTGACGGCATCGGGGGTGCGACCACTTACTAAAGTTCCCGATGAGCACTCGATCAATTAATCGAGAATCTTTTTGATTTACCCGACTTGTGTTTGAAAAGTGTTTTCAATTTGAGACTTAAATGCAAGGTTTATAGGGTTAGGCATGAAATCCGAAATATGTGATATTTCGGGTTTATGATGTCTAAGGATGATGTGGATTCTAATTATTGTAGTTTTCATTTCTTTTCTGCGACCGTAAGTGTAATATGTAGGGTATCCCCGATCTCGTTGCTATACGTCAACGACATTAGGGATACGCATATTTACTTACGTTGATAACATGTAATGTTATTGTGTTAATGGTTGATATGTTATATTGGATCGTCGTGATTGAATAGCCGGTGGTTTTTGCGTGAGATGTGAGTTTTTCAATTTTCATTCATGTAAAAAATTTTATATAATATTATTTTACTGGGACACTTCCGGGTTGAGGTTGTTGTCTCCATTGATGTATATTATTTACTTTTCTGCATTAGGATAGACCCAAGGTGGGGAGGACAAGTAACCGGGTTCTAGAGTCCAGTTGGAGGCCATTTGGAGGAGTCGAGACCGGGTTGCCTAACTTTAGAATTGGCAGGGTTACATGCCGCTCTCGTAGGGGTCTAGGGATGTGGATTTGGCTATTCATCACGACCGTGGAATCCGTGTTTTTCATTACTGGCTTAATCTAAAATACGGACCTCCTAATATATCCTATATTTCATATGTTTGCTTCTGCTGGTTTCTGTGATATGATGTGATCATATAACTTCGTGAGATGAATGCTACTTATATATTGAAGGGTTACCCTAGTGCCCCGACCAACATCTGCGGCCAAATGCGGAACAAAAATTTTCTAACGAACAAAAACTTGGCACTAGTTTAACTCTAAACCCGGATCTTTCCATAAAACTAACTAGCTACACTAGGAGAGCTATCTACTATAATGAGGAATTCTTACCAAACGAACTAAGTCATACGGTTTTCGTTCTTCATCCTTAGCCCCTACTAGCCACCTTGGACTTGCTTGATCTTCTTTCCTTTCTCCGTCGGTTTTCCGGGATCGAGCTTGTTCTCCAGTCTTCCTTGGTCCTTGATGATCCACCCGGGGAGTATGATTCATGGCTCTAGCTCCTAACTATGTAACAAAAGGAGCAACTAGAAAACTTTGTTTGCTAAACCAAGTAGTCTAGGATGTAGTTTGGATTTCTAAGTGTAAAGCTATATCTTTCTTGCCTCTTCACTTGATTCTCAACACATGAGAAGGTAGTGAAGAGGAAGAAGATGAAAGTGGAGGAAGCTAGAGAGGAAGGAGGAGATGAAGAGCAAAAGAGAGCTCAAGAAAAAAATGAATCAAGCATAAAAGAGAAAATACACACATAGGTTTTGTGTATGAATTCTTTCATTAAACAATTAGCAACCATGCTTCAATAGTAACTCCAAAATGAATTATAAATTCATTTGTTAACTATTGAAGCATGGTCACCTCCTTTCCTCCCTTACCTCTCATTTTACACCTTATTTCCATTTATCAAATAAATGGAAAATACATAATGAAGTGGCTACCTTCTAGAAGGAAATCTGTAATAAATATGGATTTCAGTCTACAGTACATATATATCAGCAATCAGATAAAAATCCGAACGCCCAAGAGATAGAATAACACGAAGATCGTAATACTAGAATATATATATCGAAATATATATACAAAGATTATTAAATCAATAGCTGATTTAATAATCCGGCTAAAACCCGAGCCGGCTAGTATTACCAACTGTCCGATCGAAAGTCCGAATACAAAGTACATCAATCGATACAACCCTGCACGTGTCCAATACAGCTACTACATCATTTCGCCTGAATCAGGAAAACCCTCTGTGTGGGACTCTAAAGACTCGACAGTACTCTGGCAGTGGGTTTAACCACAAGCACATCAGCGACACTAGCTGTACGTAACGGCTACCCAGGTACCACTCGAAAGGAAGGCCGATGAGCGAACTCATCCGGATCACCTACTGAGCCTATCCGTGACAATATCCGTACAGTCTAGTCTCTTCGTCAAAGAGTATCGTATACCGGGTCTAGGGGATAGTGAACGTCAGATCCTAATAATAAGATAAGTCGTGCCAATGTGGCTCAGGATCAATCCGAGAAAATACTGATCAACCTATCAGTAAATCCCAAGTGCCTTGGACAAGGTCTAATGGTCTTGACCAATCGAATAACAGTGCGATATCGACTCCCTATACCGGGAGAGACGAATCCCCGACAATCGCTCACTGCCTCCATGTGGCTCGGGACTGAACCCAACCAAAACCTGTTTGCACGCCTCTATAGAGCCGTGGTAGGGTAGTGATCAAAGTTCAGTGGGAACTCACACGAGACAAATGCCGATCTCGGGTCCAAAGACTAACCTGTACACATGTCACCTGAGAACTTCCATCTGACTATAGGTATAGTACCACATGGAAGTTCCCGGCTAGTCCGTCCAATGTACTCACACCCAGTGAGCGCCTGTATACGATATTAGGTGCATCAGACCAATGGCTGCAGGACCAACCATCCCCCGACGGGGCTAGAAACGTATACACCAGTCTACTCTGGAGTATCAATGCCCAGTCTCGATACTCACGCGACTAGGGACCATTTAAGGATGTGCTTATGGACTACCATGCTCCCACAGGTATGATCGCCATCACAACGCAGGTAGTCAAGCAAGATCCTAGGGGCTTTATCAACATGTAACCGCAATATGTAATAACGAGTATGACATATGCCATGTTAAGATAAATAGTATACTATACAAATAAATACACAATAGTATCCTATATGTATACTACCGTATTGAGTCTTTATCAATATGTGCAAACCAGATATAACAACAATACAAATAAATACACATATCCCGATAAAGACAAGTCAAATAATATACTATAAAACTGAGCAAGATTGTTCTGTACATACATATCCCTAGTATCCTATATGTATACATATACAATACTGGCCTCTAGGGCATATACATCCAACAATCTCCCACTTGCACTAAAGGCCAGTTATTGGCGTACCGAATACCCAACGTCTGCTCTAAGGCCAACTGCTGGTGTACCGCATACCCAACATCCCAAAAAGTCGCTCGAACTGTGCTTGAGGGAGGGCCTTTGTGAATGGATCCGCCGTGTTGTCTTTCGTATCCACTCTCCGGACCTCGATCTCCTGGCGATCTACGATCTCCCTGATCAGGTGATACCGCCTTAAAATGTGCCTGGATTTCTGATGGGACCGTGGTTCCTTCGCTAAAGCTATAGCCCCATTGTTATCACAATACACTGGTATCGGATCAACAATGGACGGAACTACCTGAAGTTCAGCTATGAACTTCTTCATCCAGACCGCCTCTTTTGCGGCATCGCTTGCAGCAATGTATTCAGCCTCCATCGTCGAGTCTGCGACAGTATCCTGTTTGGAACTCTTCCAACAAACCGCCCCTCCATTGAGGGTAAATACAAAACCCGAGACAGACTTACTCTCATCCTTGTCACTCTAGAAGCTTCAGTCAGTAAAGGACTCAACCCTGAGGTCTCCATTACCGTAAACTAGGAACATCTCCTTAGTCTTTCTTAGGTACTTCAGAATTTTCTTTACTGCTGTCCGGTGGTTCTCATCTGGGTCTGACTGATACCGGCTCACCATGTTTAGTGCGTAAGCTACATCTGGCCTTGTATATAGCATCGCATACATTATAGATCCTACCGCCGAAGCGTGGGGTATAGTGCTCATGCGAACCTTCTCCTCGTCAGTCTTGGGAGATATCTCCTTGGAAAGGGTGATTCCGTGCAATGCGGGTATGTTACCGTGCTTGGAATCTTCCATACTAAATCTCTTTAGTACGGTCTCTATGTATCTGGACTGTGAAAGTCCTAGTAGTCTCTTTGATCTATCTATGTAGATCTTGATCCCAAGAATGTGTGAGGCATCACCTAGGTCTTTCATAGAGAACCTTTGTGATAAGAATAGCTTGACCGATTGTAGCATAGGAATATCATTTCCTATCAAAAGAATGTCGTCCGCGTACAAGACTAGGAACACGACAGTCCGTCCTACAATCTTCTTATATATGCAAGGCTCATCTTCGTTCTTGATGAAGTTAAAGTCCTTGACTGCCTCATCAAAACAGATGTTCCAGCTCCACGATGCTTGATTCAATCCATAAATGGATTTGAGTAACTTGCACACCTTCCCGCTGCTCTCACTATCTACAAAACCTTCTGGCTCATCCATACAAACGCACTCTTCTAAACTTCCGTTTAGAAAATCTGTTTTTACGTCCATCTGCCAGATCTCATAGTCATGGAAGGCAGCAATGGCAAGCAGGATCCTAATGGATTTGAGCATAGCCACTGGAGAAAAGTTTTCATCATAATCCACTCCTAGTCTTTGACGAAAACCTTTTGTAATGAGTCTAGCCTTATAGGTTTCCACCTATCCATCTACACCAAGTTTCTTCTTGTAGATCCATTTGCATCTAACGGGTTTTACCCCAGGTGGAGCAACTTCCAGGGTCCACACTTTATTGGTGCACATGGACTCCATTTCAGATTGCATAGCATCCAGCCACTTATCAGAGTCCCTACTGATAATGGCCTGTCTGAAACTAGTAGGATCATCTTCTTCCAAGATGCAGTCCTCTCGATCCCCGTCTATGAGAAAACCGTAGTATCTCTCGGGCGGATGAGAAATCCTACTAGATCTGCGGAGTGGCTGAGGTTCGTCCGGGATTATTGAATCCTGAGGTTCGACTAAATCTTCAGTTCTAGTTTGTTCCTCTGGAATTTCTTCCAGTTTTATAGCGCTCCCACTTGTTTCTTCTACAAGAAATTGCCATTTTAAAAAGGTGGCGTGGCGAGTGACTAACACCTTCTGTTCCTCGGTGTGGTAGAACAGATATCCCATTTAATGTTTTGGATATCATATAAACTTACATAAAACTGATCGTGTCTCTAGTTTGTCCGGCTTCTGTGTTTTCACATTGGCCGGACAATCCCATATCTTAATGAATTTAAGACATGGTTTCTTTCCACTCCATACTTCATATGGATTCTTAGGCACAGATTTAGACGGAACCTGATTCAACAAGTAGGTTGCTGTTTCATGCGCAAATCCCCAAAATGAAAGAGGTGACTTGGCATTACTCATCATGGAGAGAACCATATCCAATAGAGTACGATTCCTCCGCTCCGATACACTGTTGTGATGTGGTGTATAAGGAGGAGTAAGCTGAGAGAGAATTCCATTTTCTTTTAAGTAATCTAGGAATTCCGTGCTTTACTTTATCAAATCGGAGGATCTTGATACTTTTGCTAGTCTGGTTCTCTACTTCATTTCTGAATTCTTTGAATTTCTCAAAAGCTTCAGATTTGTGTTTCATGAGATACACATATCGGAATCTAGAGAGATCGTCAATAAATGTGATGAAGTACGAGAACCTACCCCTTACATGTATAGACATCGGACCATATACATCACTGTGTATGAGTCCCAAGAGCTTTGCTGCTCTTTCTCCATACCCGGTGAACGGAGATTTGGTCATCTTTCCTTTGAGAGAAGACTGACAAGTTTCATAAGATGAAAATTCGAACGTATTCAAGAGTCCATCTTTATGCAACTTACTTAGTCTTTTCTCTCCGATATGACCAAGTCTAAAATGCCACAAGTAGGATTCGTTCGTATCTGAACTCTTCCTCTTTCGTGTGTTTTGTATATTGAGAACTGTGTTCTTATTTAGAACATAGATACCATTACACAGTGTACCTTCTGCAACCAGTACCTTATCAAGGTAAATGTTCATGATATTTCTATCAAGAACAAAGTTATATCCATCTTTATCAAGTAAAAAAACAGATATGATGTTGCAAAGCATTTAAGGAATATAGTAGCAATTGTTCAAAATCATAGTATTGCCATTTGGAAATACTAGGTGATATTCACCGACGGCAGCAGCATTAACTTGTGCTCCATTCCCTACTCTGAGGGACATATCACCAGGTCCAACTATCCTAATTTTTCTCTGTCCATGCAATAAATTACAGATATGAGATCCTGATCCGGTATCGAGTGCCCAGGAGGTAGGACTGACCGAAAAACAGTTCTCAATAACAAGAACACCTAAATAAGACGCAACAGTATGTTTCTTCTTCGATGGGTTTATCAAGGAATTCAAACTTTCCTCTTTCCCATACCCATACTTATGACTATTGTCATAAGTTAGAGCCGAACCGACGTTCCCCAGCTCCGAATAAGAATTCGTATCGGTCAAGCGATACATTTCATTATCTTAATTAGGGCGTGAAATGGTTGCTTCCTGGAGAGAGAGGGGGGGAAAACCCTCAGCGTGTGCTCTTGAAAGATTAGATTGGTTATCAATTTATCTAACCAGGATGGCTCCCACTGTTTCCTCAAATTCTTCTTCAAACCCTAAAAGAAGAACTAGTCAGGATTAATCGCACGTCACAATACTTGCTTAACCTTTCAGCCAGGCCGGTGTTGGTACTTCGAGGGAGGTTTTCCAATTCTTTCGCGAAGTTCCTTAATTACATAACCTCTTTTCTTTGGAGGCGTAGCCCCGCTAACACCTTTCTAGACACCTACTTGGTTTATAGCATTGATTGTTAAGTGTGATAATCTCCCGAGAGTAATCCTACTCATCAGTGGGATTGGGATCCAACTATCATTGTGTGATGCACTAGATGGAATCCACTCTAATCACCACACTCTAAAAGGTATGCTAAATCTGCAAGTTTCCTGTATATTTGAAACTCCCGATTTGATTTCTGCCCCTAGGACCCAAGTGACCTTGACTAAAGATCAAAATGTCAAAGTGCCCTAGTCAAGTTCTACCCGTCATTATCTGGATTGCATTAGACCCACCCGTACGAGCCTTGACTAAAGATCAAAATGATCGCACGACTGTCCTAACCAATCGCATAAGCAACGGAAAAGCATTACATAGCTACCGAACACTATGCCTCGACTAAAGATCGAAATGCGTAGCACGAATACTAAGCAATACCAATCCGAAATGACGGAGGGCTACGGCTGGGTTTTTGGCGAAAAACCCGTTAACGTAATGAACTTGATATCGTTGAAGGAACATGAATGGTTTTATAAATATATAGTGGCGAAAACCTTTGCTAAAGAGGTCACTCCCTATGAAGGGATCTCGACTCTTTCCTCGTCGAATGAAGTGTAGGATATTCCAAAATGAATACCACGATGCAAAGCAAAAATAATCGACTATAGTAAAGTTATTACCCTGACGCAAACTTTTACTCAAGGGGTCACTCCCGGTGAAGCGATCTCGGCCCTTGCCACGTCGAATGAGGTGCTGAATATTCCAAACTGAATACCACTGTGCATAGCAAAAGAGAACGTCTGTAATGTCAGTTTTTAAAGATTGGTTCCAACAACATCTTTTAGGGTTATTATTTTGCATTAATCAAAATTAATGCGGTCCCATCAATTTGTAACCTATCACACCAGAAAATAACGAAAATATGATGTATGTATATGCCATCCGCATTCGCCACTGGGCCCTGTCATCACCCGTTAGGTTACTTAACTAACGACAGAGCAGGGGTTGGACTAGCACGGGTGCAAAACATATACAACATCTACTAGTATATATATATATATAAGTATATATAGCATTCTTCCCAAGCATGATAATAAACAACATCACAGATAACAATACAGAATGGTGGATAATCTTGGAGCCCCGGGTTTCATTTGAGCCGCAAATAAAACCCGACGTTCCCGGTCGTGTGGATAGCCTGTGCAATGAAAACCTGTACCCCCTACGAGTGCGGCGAATATCCCACCAATTCTAGAATGAAGTCCCCTCCGTCTCAGCTCCATGAGATGCGGGCTTGTTGCCTTCTAGAACCCGGCTATTCGTGCACTCCACCGCGGGGTAATCCTAATACAAAAAAAGAAAATAATATATACAAATAGTGACATCGGTCTCAACCCGGTCGCTCCCCAAAATAATATACAATCCGGCAAAGACGGCAGTCCACATGTCGGACGCTCGCTCCGCAAGAACAAATATACAAATGAATATAAACTGTATTACTAACATTGCACCACATGCTATCCATCACGATAGTCCAACCACAACATCAGCACAACCACAGAAACATCAACGCGAATGTCACGTTCGCAAATCCGTCTAAAAGAACATATAGAAGATAGACGGATTTACCGATCAAATGACATTCATGGTCGCCGAATCTAAACTAAGTACTGATAACAAAATACGTATTTTAAAATTACGATCGACTAAAATTTCCAAGTGGGCCCCAAGTATTGAAGCAACAATGTAACAAAACTGGGCCCAAAAAATAATTATCCCAGAAACCACAATTCCAAAAATAAGAGGCCCAGAAGAAGTTTTGTTCACGTGGGCCCCAAAACGGCCGCGGAACCGCCACCAATAGGGTGTTTTCGCGGTGGTTCCACGGTGGTTTAGAGGGATCACGTGACCAATTTTCTTCTGTCATCTTAAAAAAGCCTGCATGATTTTCTGAGAGCATAAAATTGATTTTTCAAGCACTTTTAAAAATCGACAGAAAACCAATGGATGGAAATGCGGTTTTTGAAATATCCGGTCGATCGTTATTTTAAACACGTTAGAACTAGCTAGTGTGAGTTTTATGGGTGGCTCTGATACCATGAAGGGTTACCCTAGTCCCCCGGCCAACTTCCGTGGCCAAATGCGGAACAAAATTTTTCTAACGAACAAAAACTTGGCACTAGTTTAACTCTAAACCCGGATCTTTCCATAAAACTAACTAGCTACACTAGGAGAGCTATCTACAATGATAAGGAATTCTTACAAAACGAACCAAGTCCTTCGGTCTTCGTTCTTCATCCTTAGCTCCTACTAGCCACCTTGGACTTGCTTGATCTTCTTTCCTTGCTCCGTCGGTTCTCCGGGATCGAGCTTGTTCTCCGGTCTTCCTTGGTCCTTGATGATCCACCCGGGGAGTATGATCCATGGCTCTAGATTCTAACTATGTAACAAAAGGTGAAACTAGAAAACTTGGTTTGGTAAACCAAGTAGTCTAGGATGTAGTTTGGATTTCTAAGTGTAAAGATATCTCTTTCTTTCCTCTTCACTTGATTCTTAACACATGAAAAGGTAGTGAAGAGGATGAAGATGAATGCGGAGGAAGCTAGAGAGGAAGGAAGAGATGAAGAGCAAAAGAGAGCTCAAGAAAAAAATGAATCAAGCATGAAAGAGAAAATACACACATAGGTTTTGTGTATGAATTCTTTTATTAAACAATTAGCAACCATGCTTCAATAGTAACTCCAAAATGAATTATGAATTCATTTGTTAACAATTGAAGCATGGTCACCTCCTTTCCTCCCTTACCTCTCACTTTACACCTCATTTACATTTATCAAATAAATGGAAAATACATAATGAGGTGGCCACCTTCTAGAAGGAAATATGTAATAAATACGGATTTCAATCTACAGTACACATATACCGGCAATCAGATAAAAATCCGAACGCCCAAAGAGATAGAATAACACGAAGAACGTAATACTAGAATATATATATCGAAATACATATACGTAGATTATTAAATCAATACCTGATTTAATAATCCGGCTCAAACCCGAGCCGGCTAGTATTACCAACTGTCCGATCGAAAGTCCGAGTACAAAGTACATCAATCGATCGAACCCTGCACGTATCCAATATGGCTACTACATCATTTCGTCTGAATCAGGGAAACCCTCTGTGTGGGACTCTAAAGACTCGACAGTACTATGGCAGTGGGTTTAACCACAAGCACGTCAGCGGCACTAGCTATACGTAACGGCTACCCAGATACCTGTCGAAAGGAAGGCCGATGAGCGAACTCATCCGGATCTCTTACTGAGCCTATTCGTGACAATATCCGTACAGTCCGGTATCTTCGTCAAAGAGTATCACATACCGAGTCTAGGGGATGGTGAACGTCAGACCCTAAGAACCTGATAAGTCGTGCCGATGTGGCTCAGGGCCAATCCGGGAAAATACTGATCAACCTATCAGTAAATCCCAAGTGCCTTGGCCAAGGTCTTATGGTCCTGACCAATCGAATCACAGTGCGATATCGACTCCCTATACCGGGAGAGACTAATCCCTGACAATCGCTCACCGCCTCCATGTGGCTCGGGACTGAACCCAACCAAAACCTGTTTGCACGACTCAGCAGAGCCGTGGTAGGGTAGTGATCAATGTTCAGTGGGAACTCATACGAGACAAATGCCGATCTCGGGTCCAAAGACTAACCTGTACACATGTCACCTGAGAACATCCATCTGACGATAGGTATAGTACCACATGGAAGTTCTCGGTGAGTCCGTCCAGTTTACTCACACCCAGTGAGCACCTGTATACGATCTTAGGTACATCAGACCAATGGCTGCGGGACCAACCATCCCCCGACGGGGCTAGAAGCGTACACACCAGTCTGCTCTGGAGTATCAGTGCCCAGTCTCGATACTCACGCGACTAGGGACCATTTAAGGATGTGCTTATGGACTACCCTGCTCCTACATGTATGATCGCCATCACAACGCAAGTAGTCAAGCAAGATCCTAGGGCCTTTATCAACGTGTAACCGCAATATGTAATAACTAGTATGACATATGCCATGTTAAGATAAAGACAAACCACAATGGTATACTACCGTATCGAGTCTTTATCAATATGTGCAAACCAGATATAACAACAATACAAATAAATACACATATCCCAATAAAGACAAGTAAAATAATATACTATTAAATTGAGCAAGATTGTTCTGTACATACATATCCCTAGTATCCTATATGTATACATATACAATACTGGCCTCTAGGGCAAATACATCCAACATATATATATATATATGATATACTAGTAGGCACTATATATGTTATGCATCCACGCTAGTCATGACCCCACCCTACCGTAATTAAGTAAACTTACACTGAAGACCCGGGTCCCTCTGGCGAATATGGATGGTATATATGTGTGTTTTATTTTCTTTTCTTCTGTGTTGTTTAGGAAACATAAATGCTGGGACGCCATTAATGAAAAGAAAAAAACCTAAAAGATGTTGTAGAATCAAATTTTTTAAAAATGTAGCTCTAGTTCTTGCTTTGTATAGCGGTATTCCATTATGAATATCCAGCACCTTATTCGATGAGGAAAGAGCCTAGATCCCTTCACCAGGAATGACCTCTTTAGCAAAACTAGCATAAGCTACAACCCACTCGATTTCTTTGGAAAATTACTCGATTTTAAAAGTGGAGCTTAAACCACTCATTTTCAAATCACTAGATTCTACAGCGATATCAAGTTCATTACGTTAAAGGTTTACTTCAAAACCAGTCGTAGCCCTCCGTTATTTCAGATAAGTGCTATTTAGTATTCGTGCTGCGTTTGTTGACCTCCGTCAAGGCGTAGTATGCGGTAGCTGATTAGTGCTTATTTGCCGCATATGATGCGATTGAATTAGGGTAGTCGTACGACCTTATTTCCTCTGTCAAGGGTCGTGCGGGTGGGTTTAATTCAATCAGGAAATGACAGGTTGAACTTGACTAGCTGCCTATGGTTTGTTGACCTTCGTCAAGGTCATAGATCGTTAGGGTAAAAACAAATATTGGGAAATTCAAGTGTTTAAATTTGCAATGAGATTGCATACCTTCTATATGATAGTCCGATCCCGATTCCCACTGCGAGTAAATGTTTCTCCTGGAAGAGTTTTCCAATTTACAATTAGTTAATCCAGTATGAGTCTAAGAAAGGTGTTAACGGGGTTATGCCCCTGCGAAAACAAGGTTATTTAATTATTTCCATGCGAATGCACGGGGAGACACCCTCGGAGACCAATACCTGGCTGGCTGAACGATTGGCAAACTAGTAGGGTGTAATTAATCCCGGATAATCTTACATTTTTGGGTTTGAAGGAAGATTTGATAAAAACAGTGGGAGCCATCCTGATTAGATAAGATAATAACCAATCTAATCTTGCAAGAGCGCACGCTAAAGTATTTTTCTTCTCTCTCTTTCCAGGTAACGACCATGACACGCGTTAATCAAGATAATAATACGGATGCATTAACCGAACACGCTTATTATACTGAGCTGGGGAACGTTGGTTCAACTCTATCTTATGACTGTCATAAGTCTGAGCAAGGGATAAGGAAATGCACGGATTCCCATCCAACCCGAACGGAGAAAGAGCATGCTGATGCATCTTCTTCAGGTGTGTTAGTTACCGAGAACTGTTTCTCAGTCTGCTCTACGTCCTGGGTATTAGATACCGGATTAGGATCCCACATTTGTAATCTGTTACATGGGTTAAAGAGAAGTAAAGAACTAGGAAATGGTGATATGTCTCTCAGAGTAGGGAATGGAGCAACTGTTGCAGCCAAAGTAATTGGCAAATATCACCTAGTATTACCAAATTGTAATACATTGATTCAGAATGACTGTTATTTTGTACCAAAGATGATGTGCGATTTAATATCCGTTTCTTTATTACATAAAGAAGATATAACTTTGCATTAGAGGATAATGTTATGAACGTTTTCCTAAATCAAGTGTTGATTGGGTTTGGTACATTGTATAACAGTATATACGTTCTAAATCAAAATACAGTTCTGAATATACAGAACACACACAAAAGGAAAAGTTCAGAAGTGAACGAAGCCTTCTTGTGGCATTGTAGACTTGGTCATATCAATGCAACAAGACTAGCTTAGTTGCATAAAGATGGATATTTGAATCCGTTTGAAGTTACATCTTATGAAACTTGCAAGTCATGTCTCAAAGGCAAGATGACCAAAACTCCGTTTACTAGACACGGAGAAAGAGCTACTGAACTCTTGGGACTGATATATTGTAATGTATACGGTCCTATGTCTACACATGCCTGGAATGGTTGCTCATACTTCATTACATTAACCGATGATCTCTCAAGATTCGGACATGTGTTCCTGTTGAAACACAAATCTGAAGCTTTTGAGAAATTCAAGGAATATAAGAATGAAGTAGAGAACCAGACGGGTAAAAGTAATAAAATCTTTCGATCTGATCGACGAGGAGAATACTCAAGCATGGAATTCCGAGACTATCTAAAAGAGAATAGGATTCTCTCTTAGCTTACTCCTCCGTATACACCATAGCACAATGGAGTATCGGAGCGGAGGAATCGCACTCTATTAGATATGGTGCGCTCTATGATGAGTGTTCCTGGGTTACCTATTTCCTTTTAGGATTATGCACTTAAGACGGCTGCATACCTATTGAATATGGTTCCGACCAAATCTGTGCCTACCACTCCATTTGAGATATGGGAGGGGTAGAGACCATGTCTTAATTTTGTTAAGTTATGGGGTTGTCCATCTTATATTAAAAAGAAATATCCGGACAAGCTCGAGGCAGGGTCTGTTCTATGTAAGTTTGTTGGATATTCCAAACATTCGCGAGGGCATATCATCTACCATATTGAGGAACAAAAATTGTGTGTTGCTCAACATGCCACCTTTTTAGAAAAGGAATTTCTTGTGAAAAAAATTAGTGGTGTTGAGGTAGAGCTGAAAGAAGTTCCAGCTACACAAACTACAACTAATGATTTGGTAGAACCAGAGGATTCGATAGTCCCCGACGAACCTCAGCCACTCCGCAGATTTAGTAGGGTTCCTCATCCACCTGAGAGATACTACGGTTTTCTCATAGACGGTGGGAGCGTAGATTGCATCATCGAAGATGATGACCCAACTAGTTTCGAGCAGGTCATCACAAGTGGGGACTCTATGAAATGGCTAGATTCTATGCGATCTGAGATGGAATCCATGTACACCAATAAAGCATGGACTTTGGAAGTTGCTCCAGAAGGGGTAAAACCCATTGGGAGCAAGTGGATCTTTAAAAAGAAACTTGGTGTAGATGGAAAGGTTGTAACCTTCAAAGAAATACTTGTAGCAAAATGTTTTCGTCAATGACCAGGTGTCGACTATGATGATTCCTTTTCTCCAGTGGCTATGATTAAGGCCTTCAAGATCCTACTTGCCATTGTTGGATACCATGACTATGAAATCTGGCAGATGGATGTCAAGACAACTTTTCTAAATGGTCATTTAGAAGAAAGCGTGTATATGACACAGCCCGAGGGCTTCATAAACAGTGGGAGTAGCGGAAAGGTGTGCAAGCTGCTTAAATCAATTTATGGATTAAAGCAAGTATCGCGGAGTTGGAACATCTATTTTGATGTAGTAGTGAAAGAGTTTGACTTCATAAAAAACGTAGATGAACCTTGTATATATAAAAAGGTTGAGAGGGTAAGGTTGTCTCTCTCGTATTGTACGTGGATAATATACTCTTGATAGAAAATGATGTTCTTATGCTGCACTCGGTCAAACTCTTCCTATCACAAAAGTTCTCCATGAAAGATCTGGGTGATACCTCCTACATCCTGGGGATAAAGATCTATAGAGATAAATCTAAAAGGATGTTGGGAGTGTCACAATCCTGGGGATAAAGATCTCATAACACATCTATCTCAACTTATATCGTGTTTATCGATCTCATGTCACATCGATATCGATCTCATCTCATATCATGCCACCATAAATCTCATACTTTCCTCTTCTAATTACATATATATCACGATTCACATCCTCATTTTATATTCTCATATATCAAACCGAGTCATCCTTAGCTATCATACCATCTCACACTAAATGCTTGATCATATTCGTGAGTTCATACATAGGTTTCTCCAAACTATAACTTAAATACCGAATATCCATATCAAAGGTTGCGGGGGTGCTATACACCATCCACCCGACTTCCCCCATAGATATAAATCTACTCACCTGCAATCTCCTTGCATAGTCGAAGTCGATGTACTTCGTCCTCTCGGAAATCCATATGAAGGTACATACAATCAATACACAATCATAATGTTATTAAAACCAAGTCTGAAAACCGATACGGCACACGAATTGCTTATAGGTTAGAACCTATAGCTTACGCATGCAACAACAAACAAATAACCCTCGTCTTTGACGTCCAAACGTCCAAAGATCAATCACATCAAGAAATTCATCTAAGTTTCAAACATAGGAAAACATTATCAAAACCCACTTAAATAGCTCCCAGATTTTGGCACAGCTAGTCGTGGACTAAACTAACAATACAGTAACTAAGTTATAGGGAGTGTGAGCTACAGGAAAAACCCCAACACAAGACCCCAAAATTTGACCGGCGAGATATACAACAGGACCAGCGTCGCCAACCTAACTAAGGAATTGGTGTCTCATTCTTCTGTGATGGTCTTCTAGTCGTCTAACTAGGTCAATATAGCTTTTTGTTTTTCTTATAAACATCCAAAGTTGCTCTAGATTCCATCTGAGTATCATAATTCAAGAAGCCGACATCGGGAAAATTTCAGTTTTCGTATTAGGGGTTCTAGCTCAAGTCTAGACCAGAATTCTAGCACTAAAAGGGTTTGTGGCCACTACTAAACCTCAATTACACCTTTTTAATACATACAATCACCTAAACCTCCTCTTGGAAATTCAAACATCACAATACTTCATTAGTTTAACTCTAAACTACTATGGTACATTGGAAAACTAAAGACTTAACTAAAAGAGTAGAAATATACCTCCTTTGGCAACTCAAGAAAATTCTTGGGTTGCCCAAAGTGCTCAAAATCCAAACTTAATACCTCCATGGGGTTTGTAGAGAGGTTGTGATCATTTTCAGTGAAGGGGGTGTGAGGTTTTGGCTAAGTTTTGAGGGTGACTTGAGGTGGTAGAAGAGATGGAGGAAGGAAGATGAAAATGAAGAAGGAATCAAGAAAATGAAGAAGGAGAAGGATGAGGTGTAGAAAATGGATGAAGGAAACAAGCACACCCTCTCTCGCTCTCACTTATGCCGTGCTCTCTCTCTCATGCTCATACTCATCATATTGTCCCCCCCATTGCTTTCATGTCATCACTTGTCCCATCTCTCTCTCTCATCAAAATCTTTCTTTTCCTTTTTCCCCTTCTCATACAAATAAAAACCAAATGCAAAAGAACAAACATGTAAAAAATGCAACATGTCATGGTGCACTAACCATGCATATTTAAAATTACAGATTTGGCTTAATCGTGATTAGTAGTGCACTAATTAAGTTTAATTTAAACTTGCATATAAATAATTACGTAATAATTTGTAAAATGCCCAAATCCAATAAATACCTTTTTAATAAATAAGTCTTTTTAATCTCCAGTTATTTTCCAAATATTGGTATATAATTATACCATTTTACGAAAACCCCAATTCGCAAATCGAATTGTTTTCATGAAATATATTATTTTAATATTTAAAATCCAAAAATAATATTTTATATTTTCTGAAATGTTACACCATCGCTCACTTCCTCCATGTAACTCGGGAGTAAACCCAAAAACCACATGTTTTCACGCCTCCTTTGAGTCGTGGTAGGGAGGAAATCAAAGCACGGTAGGAACCACACAAGACACAATGACGATTTCGGGTCTACAGACTAACCTGTACAAGTGTCACCAGAGAACTGCAATCTGACGATAGGTATGGTACCATCTATGAGTTTTCGATAAGTCCTGTTCGGTGTACCCATTCTCCAATGAACACCTGTGTACAATCTTTGATGTCAAACATAAATGGTTATGGGATCAACCATCGCCCCATACAGGGTCAAGAAATGTATACACTAGTCTACTCTGAAATATCGATGCACTTTCTCTATACTCTCTCGACTATGAACTGTTAAAGGATGTGCATGCGGACTACACAAGCCCCACTAGTATGATTTGCATCATAGTTGTGGTAATCAATCCAACATCCTAAGGGCTTTATCAACATGTATCAATGAGATAGTAAACTAAAACAAGTGCAAATGTTAAGATAAAAAGCTACCCGATAGCATACTATCATGTTTAGCAAGAAAGCCCTCTGTATATATGTCAAAGCATCTAATATAATATACAATAATGGCCTCTAGGGCATACATATTCCTAATAATCTCCCACTTGCACTAAGGTCAGTTATTGTAGTATCGCATACCTAACATCCCAAAATGTCTATCGAACTGTGTCTGGGGAAGAGCCTTCGTGAGTGGATCCGCCGTGTTGTCCTTCATATCTACTCTCCTGACCTCGATCTCGCAGCGATCAACTATCTTCCGGATCAGGAGATACCGTCTCAGAATATGTCTGGATCGCTGATGTGACCGGGGTTCCTTAGCCAATGCCACAGTTCCATTATTATCACAATACAAAAGTATTGGATCCTCAATGGAAGGAAGCACACCAAGTTCAATAATGAACTTCTTCATCCAAATAACCTCTTTGGCAGCATCGTTGGCAGCGATGTATTCAGCCTCCATCGTCGATTCTGCAACGGTATCTTACTTGGAACTATTCCAACATACCGCCCCTCCATTGAGGGTGAAGACAAAGCCCGACGCAGACTTGCTGTCATCCTTATCTCTCTGGAAGCTCGAATTGGTAAAGTTCTCTACTTGGAATTCTCCGTTACTATACACCAAGAACAATTCTTTAGTCCTTCTCAAGTATTTAAGAATGTTCTTCATTGCTATCCAGTGCTTCTCCCCTGGGTCTAATTGATACCTACTTTCCACACTAAGTGCGTAAACTACATCTGGTATGGTGTCGCATACATGATAGACCTAACTGCAGAAGAATAGGGTATCATGTTCATGTGAGCCCTCTCCAAATCAGTCTTAGAAGACATCTCTTTGGAGAGAGTGATTCCTGAACAAGCGAGTAAATTACCACGTTTAGAATCATCCATACTAAACCTCTTTAGTATGGTGTCTATGTACATGAATTGGGACAATCCCAACTTCCTTTTAGATCTATCTCTATGGATCTTTATCCCCAGAATGTAGGAGGCATTACCCCGATCTTTCGTGGAGAACTTTTGTGATAAGAAGAGTTTGACCGAGTGCAACATAGGAACATCATTTCCTATCAAGAGTGTGTCATCCACGTATAATACGATGAATACAACCTTACTCTCTACAACCTTTTTATATATACATGGTTCATTTACGTTTTTTAAAAAGTAAAACTATTTGACTACCACATCAAACCAGATGTACCAGCTTCGCGACGCCTCCTTTAATCCGTAGATTGACTTAAGCAGCTTGCACACCTTTCTGCTACCCCCACTATCTATGAAGCCCTCTGGCTGTATCATATACACGCTCTCTTCAAAATCACCATTTAGAAAAGAGGTCTTGACGTCCATCTGCCAGATTTCATAGTCATGGTATAAAGCATTGGAAAGTAGGATTCTGATGGATTTAAGCATAGCCACTGGAAAAAAAGTCTCATTATAGTCGACACCTGGTCGTTGACGAAAATCTTTTACTACAAGTCTAGCTTTGAAGGTTTCAACCTTTCTATCTATACCAATTTTCTTCTTGAAGATCCACTTGCTCCCAATGGGTTTTACCCCTTCAGGAGCAACTTCTAAAGTCCATTCTTTTTTAGTGTGGATGGATTCCATCTCAAATCACATAGCATCTAGCCATTTCATAGAGTCCCCACTTGTGTTGGCCTGCGCGAAACTAGTCGGGTCATCATCTTCCATGATGCAATTCTCGCTCCCACTATCGATAGAAAACCGTAGTATCTCTCAGGTAGGTGAAAAACTCTACCAGATCTGCGGAGTGGCTGAGGTTCGTCGGGAACTATTGAATCCTCCAGTTCTACCAAATCATTTATTGCAGTTTGTGTTTCTGGAACTTCTTCCAGCTCTATCTCATTACTACTAATTTCTTTTACAAGAAATTCCTTTTCTAAAAAGATGGCATGTTGAGAAATAAACACCTTTTGTTCTTCGATGTGGTAGAAGATATACTCTCGTGAATATTTGGGATATCCAACAAACTTACATAAAACAGACCTTGCCTCGAGTTTGTCCGGATTTTGATTTTTGACATAAGCCGGACAACCCCATATCTTAATGAAATTAAGACATGGTCTCTTCCACTCCCATATCTCATATGGAGTGGTAGGCACAGACTTGGAAGGAACCCTATTCCATATATATGCAGCTGTTTCAAGTGCATAACTCCAAAAGGAAATAGGTAACTCGGCAACATTCATCATTGAGAGCGCCATATCTAATAGGGTGCAATTCCTCCGTTCCAATACACCATTGTGCTGTGGTGTTTATAGAGAAGTAAGCTGAGAGAGAATCACATTCTCTTTTAGATAATCTCGAAATTCTGTGCTTAAGCATTCACCTTCTCGATCAGATCGAAGGAGTTTAATACTTTTACCCGTCTGGTTCTCTACTTGGCTCTTGTTCCCGCCAAAAATTTCTACGCAAAAAATAGCAAGGTATCAAATGGCAACAATACGCTTAAGAAAATACAAACCAGTATTTTACGAACTGTATTATTCCAAACACCCAAATGAGAATCAGGTAAATTCGGATGGCATCGAAAGCGTATTGAAAAATCATTCGATTTGATATATTACGGGCCTCATAACTCTTCCGGAATAAAAAGTTATGAGAAAATGTGCTATGCACATATAGTTTAAGTAACGATCTACCACATAGGGATACATTTTTAGTCCCAAATCATGAAAAAGAGAGATCTCTTCTCTACCACTCCCCTATAAATAAGAAGGTATACCTCTCAGAAAAAAATGGGGATTCAATTCTGAAAGAAGCTTAGTTCTCAATAGGAGATTAGTTCTCCAAGTTAGGGCCTTAGATCTAATCCTCATAATGCGCATATGCAGAAGCATCATGTGTGCCACGTGCAACACACGTGTAGCTGCCATGTGCACACCACATGCGAGGATTCAATCCCTAAAGGAGCTTAGTTCTCCATAGTAGCTTAGTTCTCCAAGTTAGGGCTATAGTTTCCCTCCCCATAATATGGATATGCACAAGCGTCATGTGCAACGCATGTGCGCGCCACGTGCACCGCATGTGCGCCTGCCACGTGCGCCCCACATGCAAGGATTCAATCCTCAACGGAGCTTAGTCATCCAAAGGAGCTTAGTTCTCCAAGCTAGGGCCTTAACTGCCCCCCCATGATGTGCCTATGCGCAAGCGCCACATGCGACGCACGTATGCCCGCCACGTGTGCACTATGTGCAACATACGTGCGCCTGCCAAGTGTGCAACACGTGCGACGCACATGCGCCCACGCCGTGCAAAATACGTGCGACATATGTGCGCCCGCCAAGTGCGCAACACATGCGACGCACGTGCGTTCCCACCTTACGCAACACGTGCGACGCACGTGCGCGAACGCAAAGAAGTCTTTTTCAGCAGTTAGAAGTTTAAGCTCCAACATGTTCTTCCCCCTGATAAGTAGGACATGGTTCAAAGGGTACATCCCTCCATACCTTCGATATATGGCGTTGTAATCCCTCAGAGTCGTCGGGAAGGTGGTGAGTCCCAACGAACAATGATCCCTCTTTCCAAATAAGGAAGAGACCACCTAATAAGTTTCTGTAAAAATACAGAAAATTTAATTCTCAATAAAGAAAAAGACCTTCCTCCTCTCAGACCCTAGGTAAAGAAACCACAGAGATTAAAACATCTCTTTAAGCTATTATAGCATATTTAAGGGTATAACCCTTCTCCTAAACTTAGTTCTTTCTCTGGATATGAGATCCACAAGAAAAGTCTCTCACAAGTTGAGAATTTAATTCTCATAGGGAAGATCTTGTTCTTGAGAATCAAAGATTCAGGGAAGAATAAAGTTGAAAAGAAAGAAGATGGAGTCTATAATACTCCAGAAACTTAGTTCCTTCAAATCAAGAACTTAGTTCTTAAAGAATCTGATCCCAGATCCTTAAATAGTGATCTTGGTGATCGTTAAAGGTCAAAATACCATTCACAGAGGTTTAAGTTCTCTAAAAATATCAACAGATATTAAATATCCAAAAAGCTCTACGCTTCACGTAAAAAGCATGTGAGCACCCAAAGCCAAAAGCTCAACACCTCATATGAAACACACGTGAGCGCGAAAACTTAGCGCCTCACATGAAATACACGTAAGCGCTAAAAAAACCAAAGCTGAGCGCCTCACGTGAAACACACATGAGTGCCAGACGCTCAGCGCCTCACGTGAAACATACGTAAGCGCCAGAGAAAAATTAGTGCTTAGCACTATTATAGCGCCTCAAGTGATTTACACGTGAGCGCTATATGAAACTGAGTGCCTAGTACTGCTGGATGTTATAGAAACCCAATCTCAGCCCAAATTGGCTAAGTTTCCTGAGGTTAAACATCTTTGATTTTAAATCAACCGATCCTATATGCTCGTGATTTCCAAACTGATCTTAGTCTCAAAAATGACTAATAATCTCTCATTGATGATATCCAAAATGATATTCATCTTATATCTCCTAAGGTAATCTTAGTCCCAAATATGACTAACGATTCTTAGGTCCGCAACCCCTTATTCCCTCAAATACGCGATTTGGTTCAAGTGTACATCTTTCCATACCTCTGATATATGTCGTTGTAATTCCTCAATGTCTTCAGAAAGGTGGAGGGTCTCGACAACCAACAACTCCTTTCATTCCACATTAATGCACTTCCAAATTGACGTGCACACCTCAAATTGGATCGCACCCCAAATTGGGTGCATTCCATGTCACCATCGTTCACTCCGTTCTGTAACAAATACACGTGTGCGCAAGATGAATGTTCGATCGAAATGTACTTAAACTAATCTTCGTCTCAAAATGGGAATATTGGACCGAAATGTCCTTAAACTAATATTCACCCCAAACACGGCAATAATGGACCGAAATGTCCCTAAACTAAAATAATTGAACTCATATGCTCATTTTTTTCTAAGTAGATCTTAGTCTCAAATATGACTAACGATCCTTAGATCAAACCCAAATATCTCGTGAACTGATAGACCACATTTATATGAGATCTGCGTTCTAAGTTCAGTCCCATTGGCAAACCAAGCTACCAATGTGGATCCAGTCAAGCAAATTCTTGACCCAAAATCCAAATTTAAAATATACGGATTTGGACTAATCCGCGCCCTACAGGAGACGATATAAATTAGTCTCTGTATACAGTCTATGGGCAGTCAAAACAAAACAAATATAACACGACACGAAGTAAACTGCAAGAACAGGAGAAAGTGGTTATCGCAATGCGATAACGTAATTAACTGCAGGGGCTTGCGCCTACAGGTAAGAGCGTCCCCACAATTAAAAACCCCTCACAAATGTGGGGGAATCTGATAAAGTCTGCTATATCGGTCGCATCTATCCAAATGTAACATTTCAGAAAAATAAAATATTGTTTTTAGGAATTTTTATAATTAAATAATATTATGTTGAATATTTTAATAGGGCGGTATAATTAAATACCGATAAATTGGGGAAAATTTGGAAAATTACAGAAACTACTGAAATGAGGGTGCTTTATTGGATTTAAGCTAAATATGAAATTTTAAGATTTATTATACACTATTTTAGTGCTAATCGCGATTAAATATCGCTAATCGCGCATTAAGCTTGTTTTGTGCAAAACATGCACCGTGTTATTTTACACTTGTTACATTTTTAACATGGCTTTTCTCATTTATCATGCATGGTTCTAATTTAAAGAGAAAAGAAAAGATAACAAAAGAAAAGAAAAGAAAAGAAAATGGAATAAACAATAAGGTATGGATGAGAGAGAGAGAGGTGAGGGGTCAACCTTGGACCATATCCCTTTGTTCCCTTCACCATCTGCCTCATTCTCTCTTCTCTTTTCAGCTCCTTGGCAGTACCTCACTCCCCCTCCACTTCAAAGTCTCAAATCACCATCAAAACAACACCAAAAGCCCCTCCCACTTTCCCTAAAAATGTGCACAAGCTCACAAGTTACACTTTGGGCCAAGAAAGTTTGCATTTTGGACACTTGGAGCAACTCAAGAAAATTCTTGAGTTGCCAAATGAGATATTCTTGTTGGAGATAGTGCCCTCAAAGTCAATTATTGGATCGCAGGTACGTGATTGCAATGATTGCGGCAGGACCTATCCCGATATGACAGTCTTACTCGAGATGATAGTTTGCTATCTGGTTTGTCTTTATCATCGTATACATGCTTTAATTCACTATTGCATGATGATAGAACCCATAGGATTCTTGCTTGACTACCAGCAGTATGATGGCAATCATATACATGGGAGCTGGGGTTTGTAAGCATATCCATAGAGTGTCCCTAGTCGTGGGAGTTTTCGAGACAGGGCATCGATACTCCAGAGTAGACTAGTGTATACAGTCCAGACCCCGACGAGGGGCGGTGGCCGGTCTCACAAGCCACTGGTGTCAGTTTGATCACCTAAGATGTATACAGGTGCTCATTGGGTTATGAGTACACCGGACAGGACTCGCCGGGAACATGCTAGTTGGTATTATACATATCGTCAGATAGCAGTTCCCTGGTGACATGTGTACATGTTAGTTCATTGACCTGAGGTCGTCATTTGTCTCATGTGAGTTCCCACTGTGCTTAGATTACTACCCTACCACGCTCAAAGGAGTGGTGCAAACAGCTTTTAGTTGGGTACATTCCCGAGCCACATTGGAGGCAAGTGAGCGGATCGGCAGGGGATTCGTCTCTCCCGGTATTGGGAGTGAGATCGCGCAGT
The DNA here is from genome assembly GCA_030015575.1 of Agapanthus africanus. Taxonomy (NCBI): domain Eukaryota; kingdom Viridiplantae; phylum Streptophyta; class Magnoliopsida; order Asparagales; family Amaryllidaceae; genus Agapanthus; species Agapanthus africanus. Next base: position 632,374,853 of record CM057342.1, read on the forward strand.
GTCTAGGAAAGCCATTACACAAAGCCCTCGGCCGAGTCAGGAGATTTACTGGTAGGTACTCCAGTAGTATTTCAGGGTTTTCTGGGCTACTCTCTGACACGACTTATACTGCTATTAGGGGTCTGACGTTACTAGCCCCCTAGGCAGATATATGATACTCATAAACGAATGGACCGGACTGTATGTATATTGTCACTGTTAGGCTCAGTATGGTTTATGGATGAGTTCGCTCGTCAGCTTCCCTTCCAATCAATACATAGGCAAACCGTTACGTACAGCTTGTACCTCTGACGTGCTAGGGGTTATACCCAGTGCCAGTGTGTTGATGAGTCATTAGAGTCCCCCACAGACACATTCCCAAGTTCGGGCGAAACGTTGTAGAGGCCGTATGGTTATATGGCAGGGTTCGGAAAATGCACGTGCATTTTCGCACGTGTCATATTTCGGGCAGATAATACTGGTCGGCTTTGGTTTAAGCCGGATTCGAGTATTATGCTGTGTAGATATAATATCTTTGTCTCAGTTGCATTTGTATTCGGTCGTAATACAAATGCGGGTATGTTTATACCATTACGGGGTTTTCCTGAAATTCGTTTCAGGATCACTTTTGGAAGTTGCCAGTTTCCAGTTTTCTATCAGCCGTATTTAACATTCGGTTAAATGCGGATTTATCTTTTCTTGATGAGGCGAGTCAGTGTTCTAGAAGGTTCTAAAGAGGGTGACAAGGCTTGTGAGTCATTAGGTTATTAATGGTGCATTTAATGATAAGGTGACTAGGTTAATTGTGATTGGTTTGCATTGATTGTGTTCATACTAAGTGTTGTATGACTCATTCTTTGTATTAATGTTATGATAAGCTTCATATCCTTGTGGTCACCCCCTCCTCTCTCCTACCCTCACCTCCCTCTTGCTATAAAGTGGCCGGCCTCCCCCTTGGTGGATGAGCATGGTTGCTAGAAAAAGATTGATATTGTTTTGGACTCATGGAAATTAGATAAGCCTCATTTCTCATTTCACCTTATTCTAAAAAGCAACTTCATTAACCGTTCGTCCATAGTCTTGGACGTATCGAGACAAAGTGTTCTACTCATTCTCTACAACATCTTGGTTGTCTCTTTTAGCAAACTTGACGATAGAGTTGCCTCGGTTCAGAGGTGGGAGCCCGTTTAAAGATCCGTCGACGTGGTGCCACCTGGACGAGAAGATTGGAGATTCAGGAGATCGGAGCAGCAGCAACAAGCGTGGGATGATGGTTGAAGACCGAAGGACTCGGATCGTTCGGTATAACTCTTCTACCCACTTTGTAGTTTATTAGGTTAGCTTTAATGGCAGATCCGGGTTATAGTACGCGATAGCGCCAGTTGTAAAGAGCTTTTGTTCCGCATTTGGCGTCTGTTAGACGGCCGGGGCGCTACCGTGGACTTACAGTGGTATCAGAGCCTCACCATTAAGCAATACTAACTTGTGCTAACGCGTTTAAAATATCGATCGAACCGTATTTCGAAAATCACATTTTTCTGCACCTGAGTTTCTGTCGATTTTTTAAAGGGCCTAAAAATAATTTTGCATATCACAGAAAAGCATGCAGGGTTTTCTAAGCAAACTGCAAAAAGTTGGTCACGTGATCCTACAGTTCCACCGCGGATCCGCGGTCAAACCTAAGGTTTGACCGCGCATCCGCGGCAAGATTGTAGGAACAGTGATCCAAATTTTTGCAGTAGCTTATTCACTGGAAATTGTGGGTTTTGGAATATTTCTTTTGGGCCCAGATTTTATTACTGTACAGCAGATGTAAGTAGGGCCCACTTCGGGAAATTTAGTCGATCGAAATTTTAAATTTCTTAGTATGCAGTATTTACATTATATCTCCGACCGGGAATGTCATTTGATCGGTAAACCACGTCTGATTGCTATAGTTCTTTTAGACGGGTTTGCGAACGTGACATTCGCGTTGATGTTCTGTGTTGTGCTGTATTGTTGCGGATATATCGTGGTGGATAGCAGGGTGCAATGATAGTGCAGTTTGGATTTATTTGTACATTTGATATTGCGGGGCGAGCGTCCAACATGTGGACTGCCGTCACTGCCTGTTGTATAATATTCTTTTTGGGACACGACCGGGTTGAGGTCGATGTACCCATTGTACATATTTTGATTTCTGTACTAGGTTTATCCCGCGAAGGAGTGCACGGATAGCCGGGTTCTGGAGGGCAACGGGTCCGTATCTCATGGCTTTGAGAGGCAGAGGGACCTCACTCTAGAATTGGCAGACTATTCGCCGCACTCGTAGGGAGTACAGTTTGACCCAAGGAGGCGTGCTCAATTTACCGGATTCCGTGAAGTGCCGGGTGTTCGATTCACTATGTTGTGGGGACTACCTCGCTTCAGGTTTTGGCGGGAAACTTGCTGCACCCGTAGGGGTCTAGGTTTCATTGTGTAGGGTTCCTAGGCACTCTCAAGAAGTCTCACAAGGCATCAACCATGCCATTTTCAGATTTTACGGTGCCGAGAAACCCTAGACTACGGATCGTTAACTAGATATTTAGGCGACAAAACGAGCTAGTTAACATCTTAACTAAAAGTAAACGAACATACAACCTGTGTAGATCCGTTTCTCCACTTCCATAGCTCCGCAATGAAGTCTCCTCGCTGTCCATATCAAATCCCGGGCTCTAGCGTCGGCTTCATCGGAGAAAGAGCGGGCTAGGTCATCGACGACGTGCCGAAGATGATCTACGTCGAGGCATCGCTAGATCAAGCTCCACCTTCACCAAGCCATGAAAACTTATGAAGGAAACACACTCTACTACTTGGCAAGAGGTAGAGGATGAAGAAATAGGAAGTGGGTTCACTTTAGAATTGGATTTCTCACTCATTTTCATCAATCACCATTGATGGAATCAAGGTTCTTCATCTTGAAGAAGAAGAAGAAGATGATAATTATTATGATAGAATAATAAAGTTAACTTGAAAAGATAATCCTATTCATTCTTATCATAATAGTTACCATGGTTAAGTGTAGAGAATGAACCAAGGTTAAGTGAATGGTTAGGTTAGGCATGAAACAAAAATGGTGGACTTTTTCAAAGTTTCATGAAGCTTCAATGTAAAACAAAGCAAGCCACCATTTCTTTTCTTTTGCAAAATAAATAAACAAAATAAATAAATGATTAAGCAAAAGAAAACCCTAACCATTACACAACCATGGTTTAATCTTTACACAAACCCTTGTAAGCATGTATCATCAAACATGATACAAAAAGGTGCACAAAAATATATCACATATACAATGTGCATCAAGTGAGAAAATCATATTAAAGTGAACCAATACTAGTTAATGCAAAGTAATATATCAAATATATAATTATACATTAAATCATTAAATCAACAATTGATTCAATGATCCGGTCATGTCGCACATAACCGACTAGTATCAACAGTAACAACTTATCGAATCAACACTTGATCCGATAACCTGGCTATATCGCATATAACCGATCAATGTCGCAAATCGCGAGAATGGAATACGGTATCACATACACGCATTATTCTCGGTCCCGCACATATCTCATATGCGCTCCTATTTCGTTTCTCTTGAGCCAGGAAAGCTCTGTGTAGGACTCTAAAGACTCGTCAATACGCCGGCAGCAGGTGATGATCATATCAAACACCTACAAGCCGCAAGCGGTCTGCTAAACGTAACGGCCACCCGGGTATTGAGCGATCAGAAGATCGACGAGCAACCCCGCTCACACTCCTGTGAATCCAACCAGTAACACTTACCATACAGTCCGGTCTGATCGTCTGATATGTCGCATATCTCGCCTAGGGGTGGTAAACGTCAGACCCCAATAGCTGGATAAGTCATGTCGATATGAGGTCTATAACAATTCGAGAAACTACTGGTAACACTTACCAGTAAATCTCAGCAACCCTGGCCAGGGATTTCCTGTTATAGCCAATGGAACACAGCGCAACATCAACTCCCTATACCGGGAGAGACGAATCCCCTCCTATCGCTCATTGCCTCCATGTGATTCGGGACTGTACCCAAAAACCACCGTTTTTCACGCCCTCTTGGAAGTGGTAAGATGGAAATCAAAGTACAGTGGGAACCACACAAGACTCTATGACGATCTCGGGTCAACAGACTACTCTGTACCAGTGTCACCAGAGAACTGCCATCTGACGTAAGGTATAATACCATCTGGGAGTTCTCGGCGAGTCCGTCCAGTGTACCCAGCCTCCACTGAGCACCCGTATATCATCTCCGATGTCAAACACCAATGGATATGGGATCATCCATCGCCCATCTGTATGGGTCGAGAAGGTATACGCTAGTCTACTCTGGTATATCGATGCCCCGTCTCGATACACCCACGACTAGGGACTTTGAAGGATGTACTTATGGACTACCATGTCCCCACTAGTATGATCCGCATCATAGTCCAGATAGTCAAGTACACATCCTAAGGGCTTTACCAACATGTAATAGAGAGACAAACAGTGTACACGTTAAGGTAAAGAGCAACCAGATAGCATACTATCATGTCGAGCAAGAAAGTCCTCCCTATATATGTCCCAGCATCCACTACAATATACATCCAATGTACAGTAATGGCCTCTAGGGCATACATATAACTAACAATCTCCCACTTGCACTAGGGCCATCTGATAGCAGTGGTTGTAGTATCTCATACTCAACCATCCCATAAAAGTCTCTCTCTGGGAAAAGGCCTTTGTGAGTGGATCCACTGTGTTGTCCTCTGAGTCTGCTCTCTTTACCTCGATCACCCTGGAGATCAACCATCTCCATGATCAGGTGATACTGCCTTAGAATATGTCTGGATCACTGATGGGACAGACGTTCCTTGGCATAAGCCACAACTCCATTGTCACACAATGGGAGGAACTAAGTTTATCTCATGAACAAATATACATCCAGACTGCCTCTTTGGTAGCATCTTAGGTAGCGATGTATCCAGCCTTTATCGTCTAGTATGTCACGGTATCTAGCTTGGAACTCTTCCAACATACCGTCCCTTTACTGAGGGTAAAGACAATGCCTGTGACTGACATTCAGTCGTCCATATCACCCTGGAACCCTTCCAGTGATTCTCCCCAGGATCAGTTGATACCATCTCACTACAACTAGTGAGAATCCTAACATCCAATTAGATCTATCTCATAGATCCAAAACCCAGGATTTAGGAGGTATCACTTTGATCCTATCTGGAGAATCATTGTGATAAGCGGAGATTGACCGAGCGTAGCATAGGAAACTACTTCCCTATCAAGAGTATGTCATCCACGTACTCTACGAGGATCGCCACCATACTCTCCACTACCTTATTGTTTATACAAGGTTCATCTACCATTTTGATGATGTCAAACTCTTTGACTAAATCATCAAAACAGATGTTCTAACTCCGCGATACCTGCTTTATCCTATAAAGCATCTTGTACACGTTTCCGCTGCTCCCACTGTCTACGAAATCCTCTGGCTGTGTACTTATAGACGTTCTCTTCTAAAACATCATTTAGAAAAGCAGTCACGGCACCCAACCGCCAGATATCGTAGTCATGGTATGTAGCCATGGCAAGTAGGATCTGGATGGACTTAAGCATAGATCCTTAGAAAAAGTTTCATCATGATCCACACCTGGTCAATGATGCAAACCTTTACCAAGTCTAGCTTTGAAAGTCTCAACTTTTCCATGTACACCAAGTAATCTTCTCAAGATATACTTGCTCCTGATGGGGATTTAACCCTTCAGATATAGCAGCGAAAGTCCATACTTTGTTGGTGTATAAGGATTCCATCTCAGATCACTAAGCATCCAGCCATTCTTACAGAGTCTTACTCCTGATGGCCAGCTCGAAACTAGTTGGGTCATTATCTCATGATGCAATCCTCGCTCCCACTGTCATAGAGAAACCGAAATATCTCTCAGGTGGGTGAGGAACCCTACTAGATCGGCGGAGAGGCTGAGGTTCGTTGGTTACTAATGAATCCTTTGGTTCTTTCAAATCATCTGCTGTAGTTTGTATAGCTGGAACCTTTCCAGTTCTACATTACAGACCTTGCCTCGAGCTTGTCCGGATTATGCTTTTAGACATAGCCCGGACAACCCCAAATCTTAACCAACTTAAGATATCGGCTCTTCCCTTATCATATCAAATATGAAGTGGTAGGCAACTGATTTGATTTGAACCCTATTCAATAGGTATGCAGCTTCTCAAGTGCATAATTCCTAAAAAGGAAATAGGTAACTCAGTAGTACTCATCATAGAGCACACCTTATCATATAGGGTGTGATTGCTCCGCCCCGATATACCATCGTGCCATGGTGTATACGGAGGAGTAATGCTGAGAGAGAATCTCATTCTCCTTTAGAATAGTCCAGGAATTCCGTGCTCAAGTATTCTCCTCCTTGATCTCATCAAAGGACATAATACTTATACCCGTATTGGTTCTCTACTTCTAACTTATATTCTGTGAATATCTCAAAAGGTTCGGACTTGTGTTTCAACAGGAACATATGTCTGAATCTTGAGAGATTATCAGAGAATGTAACGAAGTATAAAGAACCGGTCTTGGCATGTGTAGACAGGGGACCTTACATACATCAACATGTATTATCCCAAGAGTTTACATAACTCTTTCTCTGTTTTCAATAAACGGAGCTATGGTCATCTTATCTTTGTGACATGACTGGCAAGTTTCATAAGATGTAAATTCAAACTGATTTAAATATGCATCTTTATGTAACTCTAGCTAGTCGGGTCACATTGATCTGACCTAGTCTACAATGCCTCAAGAAAGATTCATTCATTTCTGAACTCTTCCTCCTGTGTGTGTTCTGTATACTAAAGAACTGTAGTTTGATTTAGAACATCAATGCTTTTAGATAACGTGCCTGAACCGATCAACTTTTGATGTAGGAAATGTTCAAAACATTATCCAACTATACAAAATTTTATCATTTCTTTACTAATAAAGAGATAGATATGATTTTGTATATCAGGTTCGGTATCTAATAACATTCATTCAGAATCAATGTATTTGGAATACAGGGTGACAGTGACCAACAGACTTGGCTGCAACACTTGCCCCGTTTTCTGTCTCATGAAACTTATCGCCCGTTCTCAGTTTTTCTATCCAGTTGTAGCCCTATGTAACAGATTACATATCTGGGATCCTGATCCGGTATCATATACCCAGGATGCGGAGGATACTGAGAAACAGTTCTTTGTAATGAATACACCCGAAGATGATGCATCAGCATGCACTCTCTTCGTTTGGGCGGCACGGGAAATCTGGTATTCCCCAATTTCCTGCTCTGTCTTATAACAATTATAAGTTGGAGCGGGACCAACGTTCCCCAGCTCAGTATAACAAGCGGGTTCGGTCAATAATCCGTATTATTATCTTGATTAAGGCGTGATATGGTCGCTACCTGGAGAGAGAGAGAAGAAAACACTCAGCGTGCGCTCTTGCAAGAATAGATTGGTTATTATTTTATCTAATCAGGATAGCTCCCACTGCTTTTTATCAAATCTTCCTTCAAACCCTAAAAGGAAAGACTAGCCGGGATTAATTACACACTACAAGTTCGCCAATCTTTCAGCCAGGCCAGTGTCGGTACTTTGAGGGAGGTCCCCCGTGCTTTCGCACGAACCTAATTAATGTAAACCTCATTTTCCCAGAGGCGTAACCTCGTTAACACCTTTCTAGACACCAACTTGATCGGCTAATTGTAATGTGTAAAACTCTCCCAGGAGTAACTCTTACTCGCAGCGAGTATCGGGATCCAACTATCTCATAGAAGGTATGCAATCTCATTGCAAATTTCAACACTTGAAATTCCCGATAATATTTTGCCCCTAACCTCCTATGACCTTGACAAAGGCCAACAAACCATAGGATGCTAGTCAAGTTCAACCCGTCATTTCCTGATTGAATTAAATCCACCAGCACGGCCCTTGACAAAGGCCAACAAGGTCGCATGACTACCCTAATCCAATCTGCATCATATGCATAAGCAGATAAGCACCAGTTAGCTACCGCACACTGCGCCTTGACAAAGGCCAACAAACGCAGCACGAATACTAACTACTACTTATCTGAAATGACGGAGGGCTACGTCAGGTTTTTCTGAAAACCTATTGCTTAATGAACTTGATATCGTTGTAGGATCGAATGAATTTTGAAATGGAGTGTTTTTGAGGCTTTTCTAGTTTTGCTAAAGGAGTCACTTCCGGTGAAGGGATCGTCGGTCCTTTCCTCGTCGAATGAGGTGCTGGATATATCATATATATCACTGTGCAATGCAAAACTCTTAAAAGCAATCAAAAAGACAAACCGAGTGTGTAGCATCTGCCAGTTATTGCTAAAGGAGTCACCCCGGTGAAGGGATCTCGGTCCTTTCCTCATCGAATAAGGTGCAGGATATATCACATATACCGCTGTGCAAAGCAAGAACTGTAGCTACCCTTTTTATTTTGAAATTCGATTCTACAACATCTTAGGTTTCTTTTATTTTCATTAATCACATTAATGAAGTCCCATCATTTAATTACCTAAACATCACAGATAAATACGACGTACACTTATGCCATCCGCATTCGCCTCGATGTCCCCTCGTGCACTGTTAGGTTAGGTAACTAACGACAGAGCGGGGCAGGGCTAGCACGGGTGTAAAACATAAGTAACGCCTATATAATATATCATATATACTATATACTGTATCTATCACAAAACATCACATGATCACATCACAGATATCGCAGCAGAAGAATCATATGAAATATTGGATATACTAGGACGTCCGTGTTTTCAATACGAGCCAGTATAAAACACGGATTCCACGGTCGTGATGAATAGCAAAACCCACACCCCTAGACCCCTACGAGAGCGGCAAGCAACCCTACCAATTCTAGAGTTAGGAGACCCGGACTCGACTCCTCGAGTTGGTCTCCCACTGGACTCCAGAACCCGGTTACTTGTGCTCCCCTCCTTGGGTCTATCCTAGTGCGGAAAAGTAAATAATATACAAAAGGTGACATCTTCCGCAACCTGGAAGTGCCCCAATAAAAGAATATTACATACAAGTATTTACATGAATGAAAATGAAAAACACTCATCTCACATAAAAACCCCCGGCTATTCAAACACGACAATCCAATATAACATATCCAGCAACACATAACATCACATGTCATCAACGTAAGTAAATATGCGCATCCCAATTGTCGTTGACATATAGCAACGAAACCGGCGATATCACATATTACACTTACGGTCACAGAAAAGAAAGTGTAAAACTACAACAGTTGGAATCCGCAACCTGCATAGACATCGCATGCCTAATCAAATGAATTTCTTAGACATCGCATGCCTAACAATTATAAACCCCGTATTTCAGTCTCATTATCGAAAACACTTTTCAATATCAAGTCGGGCAATTCAACAAGATTCCCGACATCCTGATCGAATGCTCGTCGCAAACTTCAGTAGACGGCCGCACCCCCGATGCCGTCGACGAAGTGCACCAAGGCGGAACACCGCTGCCGCGAGCACCCAGATGGATGCTTTCGGCGAAGGGGTTCTCCTACAGTCACTTGGTCGGGGCTAAGGGATGTAGCTGTCTATTAAGTTTATCCGGCGAGTATCCGCGTACGCTACGTGATTGCGACAGACTTTTGATCACATCAAAATTCCATGGCAACCGATCAAGTGAGACTAAACTGCTATGTTTATAACATTCATTCAGTTATCTCATAACTACTTGTGGATTCCAAGTATTGTATCACATTCCGGATAAATAGAAAATGTTAAACTTTTCGATCGAACAGTCAAACTCCCAAGTTTTCCCGAAACAGATCAACACATGAAACAAGTTTAAAAACATCCAGTTCATGGCTCAGTACCAACGGACCAGCCGTAGAAGGGTCAAGCCAACGCCTCACATGTGGCACGCCGTACTGCCCCAAACCCTAAGGTTCAAAGGGCAGTTCAAGACGGTCACATAATCGAGTTAAGCTTTGTTGTCTTCTAGAGGGACCATCGCGTTACTTGCACTACTTAGAACGTTATTAAATCACGGAAAGATCCAACACTTGGAAATTTCCCGACAGGGGAAAAGTTGGGTATTTATATCCGGTCGAACTTTTTAACATATTCTAAAATATCCGGAAAGCAACATAGACAAAATTAGACTATCCGATTGAAACACTGAGTCCCCAGTACAACCCAGAAAACTCAACTCTTGAGTTTAGAAAAAAAATATCCCAGGAAAACCAGCACTGCAAAATAGGAATTACTGTGCAAAATTCAATGGGAGAAGAGACAAAATGGCCGCGGAATAGCCGCATTAGCACGCTAATGCCGCGGTTCCGCCGCACTTTAGACAGATCATTAGGTAATTTTTGCACCGTAATTCTTAGAATTTCCTGCTGAATTTTCTGCATATTTTTAATCTGGAAAAAACCCAATTTTTGGAAAAAGTCCAGAGAGCTAATTTGTGTTAGGGTTTCGGTTTAATCGGACTTCTAACTCCGTCTACGCATCGCCTAAGGCTCTAGTTAGGCTCTGTTACCACTGTAGGGTTCCTAGGCACTCTCAAGAGGTCTCACAAGGCATCAACCATGCCATTTTCAGATTTTACGGTGCCGAGAAACCCTAGACTACGGATCGTTAACTAGATATTTAGGCGACAAAACGAGCTTGTTAACATCTTAACTAAAAGTAAACGAACATACAACCTTTGTAGATCCGTTTCTCCACCTCCATAGCTCCGCAATGAAGTCTCCTCGCTGTCCATATCAAATCCCGGGCTCTAGCGTCGGCTTCATCGGAGAAAGAGCGGGCTAGGTCATCGACGACGTGCCGAAGATGATCTACGTCGAGGCATCGCTAGATCAAGCTCCACTTTCACCAAGCCATGAAAACTTATGAAGGAAACACACTCTACTACTTGGCAAGAGGTAGAGGATGAAGAAATAGGAAGTGGGTTCACTTTAGAATTGGATTTCTCACTCATTTTCATCAATCACCATTGATGGAATCAAGGTTCTTCATCTTGAAGAAGAAGAAGAAGAAGATGATAATTATTATGATAGAATAATAAGATTAACTTGAAAAGATAATCCCATTCATTCTTATCATAATAGTTACCATGGTTAAGTGTAGAGAATGAACCAAGGTTAAGTGAATGGTTAGGTTAGGCATGAAACAAAAATGGTGGACTTTTTCAAAGCTTCATGAAGCTTCAATGTAAAACAAAGCAAGCCACCATTTCTTTTCTTTTGCAAAATAAATAAACAAAATAAATAAATGATTAAGCAAAAGAAAACCCTAACCATTACACAACCATGGTTTAATCTTTACACAAACCCTTGTGAGCATGTATCATCAAACATGATACAAAAAGGTGCACAAAAATATATCACATATACAATGTGCATCAAGTGAGAAAATCATATTAAAGTGAACCAATACTAGTTAATGCAAAGTAATATATCAAATATATAATTATACATTAAATCATTAAATCAACAATTGATTCAATGATCCGGTCATGTCGCACATAACCGACTAGTATCAATAGTAACAACTTATCGAATCAACACTTGATCCGATAACCCGGCTATATCGCATATAACCGATCAATGTCGCAAATCGTGAGAATGGAATACGGTATCACATACACGCATTATTCTCGGTCCCGCACATATCTCATATGCGCTCCTATTTCGTTTCGCTTGAGCCAGGAAACCTCTGTGTAGGACTCTAAAGACTCGTCAATACGCCGGCAGTAGGTGATGATCATATCAAACACCTACAAGCCGCAAGCGGTCTGCTAAACGTAACGGCCACCCGGGTATTGAGCGATCAGAAGATCGACGAGCAAGCCCGCTCACACTCCTGTGAATCCAACCAGTAACACTTACCGTACAGTCCGGTCTGATCGTCTGATATGTCGCATATCTCGCCTAGGGGTGGTAAACGTCAGACCCCAATAGCTGGATAACTCGTGTCGATATGAGGTCTATAACAATTCGAGAAACTAATGGTAACACTTACCAGTAAATCTCAGCAACCCTGGCCAGGGATTTCCTGTTATAGCCAATGGAACACAGCGCAACATCAACTCCCTATACCGGGAGAGACGAATCCCCTCCTATCGCTCATTGCCTCCATGTGATTCGGGACTGTACCCAAAAACCACCATTTTGGACGCCCTCTTGGACGTGGTAAGATGGAAATCAAAGCACAGTGGGAACCACACAAGACTCTATGACGATCTCGGGTCAACAGACTACTCTGTACCAGTGTCACCAGAGAACTGCCATCTGACGTAAGGTATAATACCATCTGGGAGTTCTCGGCGAGTCCGTCCAGTGTACCCAGTCTCCACTGAGCACCCGTATATCATCTCCGATGTCAAACACCAATGGATATGGGATCATCCATCGTCCATCTGTATGGGTCGAGAAGGTATACGCTAGTCTACTCTGGTATATCGATGCCCCGTCTCGATACACCCACGACTAGGGACTTTGAAGGATGTACTTATGGACTACCATGTCCCCACTAGTATGATCCGCATCATAGTCCAGATAGTCAAGTACACATCCTAAGGGCTTTACCAACATGTAACAGAGAGACAAACAGTGTACACGTTAAGGTAAAGAGCAACCAGATAGCATACTATCATGTCGAGCAAGAAAGTCCTCCCTATATATGTCCCAGCATCCACTACAATATACATCCTATGTACAGTAATGGTTTTCGTCACTATATTTTATAAAAAGCTATCAGCTTCCTTCAGCGAGATCAAGTTCATTACGTTAAAGGTTTTTCGCCAAAAACCAGTCGTAGCCCTCCGTCGTTTCTTATGGATGGTCGGTAGTATTCAAGCTATGTTTGTTGACCTTCGTCAAGGAATAGTGTTTGGTAGCTGCTGGGTATTTATTTATTGCATAGATAGATGTGTTGGTTTGGGACAGTCGTATAGACTTGTTGACCTTCGTCAAGGGCTTGTATGGGTGGGTTCAAATTAAACTGGACAATGACGGGTAGAACTTGACATGTGACTTATGATTTGTTGACCTTCATCAAGGTCATAAGAGCATGATGCAAAAATCATATCGGGAGTTTCAAACACACAGGAAACTTACCAGGCATGCGCATACCTTCTGGAGTGTGATAACTTGAGTGGCTTCCATCAACTTATCATGCGATGATAGTTGGATCCCGATTCTCACTGATGAGTTCGTTTACTCTTTGAGTGATCCCGACTAATTCTTCTTGAAGGTTTGGAGGAGAATTTGAGGTTACAGTGGGAGGTTTCCTGATTCGATAAATTGATAACCATTCTGATCTAGGTTAGAGTGCACGTAGAGTGTTTCTTTTCTCTCTCTCTTTGGCATCGACCTTTGATCAACCCTAGACTATCACTCAGTGACCAAGTTGACCGAACCTTCTTAAAATACTGGCTTTTGGATTGTCCGAGTTGCATAAGTCATTGCCGCTCCTTCTTTTACCCTTTGTATTTCTCAGAACACCCCGTATTACTACAGATATCCACTTCCATTGGATAGATCCATCGTATGGTTATATACGACTCGAAGGGACTTCTTCGAGGATGGATCCAGGTTCAGAAGAAATAGAATTGGTTTATTCAGTTGTCTTTTATTATCACCTTCTCTCAGGTTGCGAGGGCTCCTTAGTTTAGGAGAGTACACCAATTACGCTTATTGGATAGTCTTATTTCAAACTATAGGCTGGTGCCGAAAGGTAGGGAATGAAGAAAACCAATTAGCCTAAGTAGGGTGTGCAGAAGGTAATATGTAAAGACAAGATAAAGGGATTAGAAAGAGGGCAAAGTAAATTATGACTGTTATCATTCACGACCAAACCGCGTACTTCATCGCCACTTCTATTTCACCTTTGTTTTTTCCCCAGTTCGGGAGAAATAGAATAAGGTATTATTCAGTTGTCTTTTATCATCCCCTTCTCTCAAGTTGCGAGTACTCCTAGGATTAGGAAAGTACACCTATTATGCTTACTGGATAGTCTTCTTCCAAACCATAGGCTGGTGCCGAACGGTAGGTGATTGGAAGAATTAAAGTTAACCGCAATCAAGACGGTGTCGCTATGCACCTAGCCGGTTGAGCACGGGTCGATCCATAGGGAGATGGTTGTAAGTCCTTTCTTGTTTTAGACGAGTCAATAAAGAATATGTGTTTGTTCGATCTAACCTATGTGTATTATTTGCAAGTATAAAGTTGTTAAGACAAGATACGATAATGTAAGCTAAAGAAAACCGTACTCAAAACCTTTGAGCCGAGTCTTGACCAATTGAAGCTAGGGCAATCGGCAACAACGTGGATTAGGTGATTTAAGCTCGGTATTCGTGGAATCCGTCTTATTTACCCTTGTCCGTCCGTTCTTGTCTCTTGCTTTCGCCTCCGGCCAAACCGAACGCAACCGGTCGCGGTTAGGAATCACCGTTACCTTGTTAGGGTAGGGTGCCTAAAGGAGCGCTTGCGTAACGTTTGGGCGGAGTTCAATGGAAAATAACGGGAAAAGGAAATGAGCAAAGAAAATCTTAACTTACAATACCGTATTGATTCTTAACAACGACAATAATTACAACATTCACAAAGAAGAGCAAAAGAAAAGAACAAAGAAAAGAGAAGATTACAAATAATTAAGTGCATGAATTTAAATTGCAAATAAGTAAAGCAAGATAATAAAAAGCAAGTAATAAATAAGCAATAAAAAGAAATAGAAACTAGAACTCAAGACAAGCATGTGATCAATAGCCAACCCTTAAACTTGCAAGCTCAATCAAGAGGTTGCAAGATCAAGGGAAGGGTAGAGAACGCATGTGAAATGAAGCGCTAATTCCATAAGAAAATACGACCCTTGAGATCAATAACTAACCCTTAACCATTCAAGCTCAATGAAGAGGTTGAATGATCAAGAGAAAGCAAGAATCTCAAAGGGAAGAAGAAACAAAAGAGAATGATACAAAAAGCCCTCATCTTCATTGATCTCCCACTCAAAAAGCTCTCACTACAATTTTCATGGAAAAAGAATGAAGAAGAAGAAGAAAAAGACTGAATCCTAAAAAGAAAGAAGAACAAAGAATGAACAAAAGTTGGACCCTTGGCTTAGCTTAGTTCTGGAGTATTTATAGGAGGGAAACTGGAAACCTAGGGCAACCATCTGCCCATAAATAAAATGACCAAACAGCCCTCGAAACACGACAAACTGACGGCACTAAACGGCCGCGGATCCGCGGCCTAGACCCCCTATTGGCCGCGGATCTGCAGCCCTATGGTGGAATTGGGTGGTTGGGTTTTGGGTGCTTCCCTGGTTTCATGTTGTCTGCTATGTGGTATATGACTTTTCTCAGAAACTCTTCACAATTATTCCAGAATTTTAGTAGAACAAAAAGGTGATGTGATGTGGATCTTTTGCCATGATTTCCTCGAGCTCCGCGTAGATTTCTTGGATCTTGTGTTGTCATTGAGCCTTGTGCATGACATGACAATCGATTTGCCATTTTGTCCCTTAACTGGTATATGGCAACACACGGATAGAGAGCGGAGACCGTGTTTTATCTGTTGTTGGCAGTAATCCGGAATTTGTCGTACTTTTCATGGATTTCACTGTTCAGAGCCGAGAACCTGTATTCTGCAATTATGTAGCAAACACTGATTAAAAGCACCTACCTATAAACACACGAGCATAAGAATGGGCGGTATAAAATGCAATATTCTGGTACGAACAAATACCCCCAAACTTAACTTTTGCTCGTCCCGAGAAAAACCAATTATTCACAAAAAAGTCCTAACCGCACTTTCGCAGGGAACGCGATTGCACTGAGCACGTGCAACAAGCCGTTAAACCTCTAGGTGTCCCTAGTAGGAGGAGTGTTGTCTCCTGAGGGTTTTCAACGGATTACACCCACAAAATCCCGTCAAGCTAGTGTCATAAGTTAACATCGATTCTACTCCTACAGTTTAGTATTTACGTTAGAAATTCTATCATCCTAAGTTAGAAATATCCAACCCTTATGTTTCACACCTCCTATCTGTTTTAACTTTAGATCCTATACGTTCCAAAAAAGTTTAGAAAGATATTGGTTCTCCTGAGTTTTCCTTCTAAAGTGCGGCCTCAAATCAGGGATTTTTATCAACTTTACAGAAAACACAAGTCTTATTCTTTATTTCTATCTCTTATCCAAACATCAATTGTATACCCCTACGTGTGTGTATATTTGCACCCCTACACTCAAGAATTCAATTCAAGCTATAATACCCTTGCCTTAATACCTAATACTACTTCTTTTCATTTAATGATGGACGGTGTTGCTCACACACCTTTCATGCGACTATTAATGCTTCTTGAGGCACTAACGGCCGATTACTGAATGTGTGAGCTTAAAGCGTAAATAGCAGTTTCCAGGTCTTGACTTTATTCTATTTTTCTTTTTCTTTTTCTTTTTCTTTTTCTTTTTCAAGACCGGATATATTTTTCAACATACTCTTTTGGTGTTTAGCTTTAAATACCGTTTTTTTCTTTCATACTAGACTTTCAGGCAAGAGTATTTCAAGGTATCCTCTACTATCCCAAGTTTCAAGGTGCGTGTAAGTGCAGTTTGTAGGGTATATACTTTCTAAATTTGAACTCGAGAAAAGAAACTATTTTTCAGACTTATCCTCCAGTAAAGCTTCAATATTTTCCCTTCATCTTGACTTGACTCAAGAACTGAACTCAAGATTACCTATTTCTCAAAAAAAACTGTAAGGACGTATACTTACCAAAGTTAGACAGAATGAGGGTTATTTTTAGGGTTTTCAATCCCTAAGCCTAGAATTTAGTTATTTCTATCATATCAACTAAACTTTCAGAATAAAAATCTAAGTTACCCTATTAGCTAACTTGACGACAAAGTTTTTATATTTTTTGGAAAATTTTCAATTTTTGTGGGTTTTTAATAAGGTATGCAAATGCAAAATATACAAATGAATGCGAAGGAAGAAAGCTTACCGAGCACACCCCCAAACTTAAACTTGACAGTGCCCTCACTGTCAGGCTACACCAAGAGGGTCAAAATTGTCGGCGCTCCCTAGAAACAAATTATATACAAAACAAAAAGGAAAACAAAAAATATATACAAAAAAGGAGTCCCCCCCCAAACTTAAGTAAAACAGTGTTTCCACTGTTAAGCGTTGAAGTTCAGGATTAGGGGGGAAAGAGAATAGTATCAAGCTATACAAGGCCTTACACAGGCCAAAAGTGAGCACCAACCATTCAAAGATCTTATCATGATAAAGCAGTAGTTGGTCAAAGAAGGCGTAGAGAAAAGAAATGGAGAATACGCGAGATCGTATGGAGATAGAAGCGGGATACGGTCTCGGTATATCAGAAGAAGAAGAATGGCGGAAGGGAAAAAGAAGTGGAGTACGAACTTGAGAATGCAAATGGAGTAAATAGATTAGCACAATTTATGATGAGCGATATGTAAAAAGCGGTTGTGCTAATCTATTAACCCGTCGAGAAATGGGGTCAAATCCCTCAAGATTCGTGAGAAACCATGGGTACGCCGAACTTGGTAAACCAGACATATGAAATGAAAGTGAGACGGGTTCTTGCAAGGTCGGAACGATGGAAAGGATGGAGGTAGGTGATTGAGGAAGGTTATCGGTTAAAGGTTCAGGAGGGTGTACACAGTCAATGAAAGGAACAGGATGAATTGGAAAATCCGACTCGTCAATTAAAACTGGTTCATCCTCAAAGCTATCCTCAAAAGTTTCCTCAAAATTCAGCCTATCCATGCAAATTTCATCAAAATCAAGACGCATATGTGGTTCGGGAAAAACAGTTAATGACTCAGGATGATGAATTGGGGAGAAAAACTCTGCCAAATCTACAGGTTCATCATCCAAAATATTCCCGGCGTCAATATCCTCAATCAAGTGAAAATCAATATTCTCAGACACCTCAACAGAAGCATGGATATTAATCAATTCAGGTTCTAGAGTGGAGATGTAGAGGTCAAAAGGATTGGGTGTGGTTTCACTTGGCAAGGTCCCTTCACAATCGGGTAAATCAAACACTACAAAGTCGCACAACTCATTAATCATTCTATCTTCAATCGGTGAATCGTTGGGAACACTAGATAGACATTCAAAACTAGAGTTATGGGATTCAAGTTGAAATGGGTAGGCTTGATTCGGATGGGGGTACAGCTCACTCTCTCCACTCAAATTCACAGCCTGTCCTACCGCCTCTTCATACATTGGAAAATTTGGAGCTAGTTGAAAACTAGCTACCGGGTCACTAGGTTGTATGAGGGTGGCCATGGACGCATTCAAATCCATCATCTGTTGGCTTGACGCTACCCTAAAGTCTTCCAACGACTGTTCCAGACTAGACATAGGTTGTGAAGGGGTTTCAGTAAGAGATTCAAAGTTGTTTGGATACTGAAAACTCCCAAATGGCGGTTCTGAAGCAATGTCTA
This sequence comes from Agapanthus africanus, assembly GCA_030015575.1. NCBI lineage: Eukaryota > Viridiplantae > Streptophyta > Magnoliopsida > Asparagales > Amaryllidaceae > Agapanthus > Agapanthus africanus. The sequence goes on from CM057342.1 coordinate 632,393,398, forward strand.
GGGAAGGTGCAAAAGTCGGGTAGGACTGGTAGGAATTGAATGGCTGGACAGGAGCAGGATCAACATTTGGATAAGAAGGTGAATGGAATTGTTGATCCCAATAATCTGTAGTGGTGAAAGGAGTGAAAGATCGGCTACAGGATTGTTCAATATGTTCAGCGATGGACAAAGGACGACTTGCAAAAGGGGTATCAACATAAGAGGGTGGGGGAGGTTGAAAAGGTTGATACAAAGTGGATTGCGAAGGGCAAGTGTTTGTCCTAGACGCGTCTATCCGATCTTTCAAAGAGATTTTGGGCATGGAGGGATCGTTTGACGTTCGGCCAAAGCAAGAACTGTAAGAAGTAATGTCTGGTTGTGGGTACCAAAGTTCGGCAAGAGTTTTGCGAAGTGGGGTACCCATGATATGAAGAGAGAAAGAAAGAAAGGCAGAGAAAAGGAGGGGGAAAAGAATATGATATTTTATTTATTTTTAGTTAGATATTAACAAAAGAATGAAATATACACACAAAAAAAGAATATGGACAAAAACAATCACGACACAAAAATACCACACACCTAATCGTTCTAGGGTTCACCTAGGTCAACTAGACCTACTCCAGAACTTGATTGTCGAAGTAAAACTGTGTCGAGAAACGGGCTCAAGATACACTGATACGAGGCCAGGTAAGTGCAGAGATAAGGGGAGGTTTTCCAACGCTTTCGCGAAGTTCCTTAATTAAATAACCCTTTCTCTTTTGGCGGTTTCGCCGTTAACACTTTCCTAGACACCCCGTAAACAATATACCGTTAAGCGAGGTTCTAAACACAGTTGACTTCTCCTAGTGAGCACGAAGTCCTTAAGGCTTAAAGTCTAGTTTCTTTTAAATTTTGTGCGGGTAAACGTTATGCTCAAGTTCGTGATTTGTGGGCCACGGAAAAGGTGATGAAATCCTTTACCGTATATTGTGGGGTTCGCTTGCCCTTAAGTCCGTATTAATTGATGCAATGCGCAATTTAATAAAAATTCTATAAAGAATCAAAAAATCGTTTTTTAGTTTAAGCGAGGCACTGCAACAAATACGGGTTAGTCAATTTTTAGCGTTTGCTAGCGAACTTGCAAAGAATCCTGCAAAGAATAGTATATTGGATGCGTCGGATTTGAGAAGAAGGTGTTAGTAAAGTACGTACCGTTAAGTTTTTGGGTTAGGAAACCCCCGTTGAATTAAATCCGGTAAGCTTGAAAAGTTCGCTTGTGCGGGTCAAACTACCCGGATCTTTGGCACTGTACTTTGCAATCACCTTAGCCTTGAATGTACAATTTGCTCCCCACAATCGCAGTTTGCAAATCTGCAAAAATCTGCACTCTTGCCCACAAAAATGATCAAAAAAAAACAAAAAGAATATTTTTTTTATATATATATACAAAAAGAATATTAACCCGAATAACAAGAAAGAAATACGCTACCGTCTCCCCGGCAACGGCGCCATTTGATTCGAAGAATTAAAGTTAACCGCAATCAAGACGGTGTCGCTATGCAGCTAGCCGGTTGAGCACGGGTCGATCCACAGGGAGATGGTTGTAAGTCCTTTCTTGTTTTAGACGAGTCAATAAAGAATATGTGTTTGTTCGATCTAACCTATGTGTATTATTTGCAAGTATAAAGTTGTTAAGACAAGATACGATAATGTAAGCTAAAGAAAACCGTACTCAAAACCTTTGAGCCGAGTCTTGACCAATTGAAGCTAGGGCAATCGGCAACAACGTGGATTAGGGTATTTAAGCGCGGTATTCATGGAATCCGGCTTATTTACCCTTGTCCGTCCGTTCTTGTCTCTTGCTTTCGCCTCCGGCCAAACCGAACGCAACCGGTCGCGGTTAGGAATCACCGTTACCTTGTTAGGGTAGGGTGCCTAAAGGAGCGCTTGCGTAACGTTTGGGCGGAGTTCAATGGAAAATAACGGGAAAAGGAAATGAGCAAAGAAAATCTTAACTTACAATACCGTATTGATTCTTAACAACGACAATAATTACAACATTCACAAAGAGAACCAAAAAGATCAAAAGAAAAGAACAAAGAAAAGAGAAGATTACAAATAATTAAGTGCATGAATTTAAATTGCAAATAAGTAAAGCAAGATAATAAAAAGCAAGTAATAAATAAGCAATAAAAAGAAATAGAAACTAGAACTCAAGACAAGCATGTGATCAATAGCCAACCCTTAAACTTGCAAGCTCAATCAAGAGGTTGCAAGATCAAGGGAAGGGTAGAGAACGCATGTGAAATGAAGCGCTAATTCCATAAGAAAATACGACCCTTGAGATCAATAACTAACCCTTAACCATTCAAGCTCAATGAAGAGGTTGAATGATCAAGAGAAAGCAAGAATCTCAAGGGGAAGAAGAAACAAAAGAGAATGATACAAAAAGCCCTCATCTTCATTGATCTCCCACTCAAAAAGCTCCCACTACAATTTTCATGGAAAAAGAATGAAGAAGAAGAAGAAAAAGACTAAATCCTAAAAAGAAAGAAGAACAAAGAATGAAAAAAAGTTGGACCCTTGGCTTAGCTCAGTTCTGGAGTATTTATAGGAGGGAAACTGGAAACCTAGGGCAACCATCTGCCCATAAATAAAATGACCAAACAGCCCCCGAAACACGACAAACTGACGGCACTAAACGGCCGCGGATCCGCGGCCTAGACCCCCTATTGGCCACGGATCCGCGGCCCTATGGTGGAATTGGGTGGTTGGGTTTTGGGTGCTTCCCTGGTTTCATGTTGTCTGCTATGTGGTATATGACTTTTCTCAGAAACTCTTCACAATTATTCCAGAATTTTAGTAGAACAAAAAGGTGATGTGATGTGGATCTTTTGCCATGATTTTCTCGAGCTCCGCGTAGATTTCTTGGATCTTGTGTTGTCATTGAGCCTTTTGCATGACATGACAATCGATTTGCCATTTTGTCCCTTAACTGGTATATGGCAATACACGGATAGAGAGCGGAGACCGTGTTTTATCTGTTGTTGGCAGTAATCCGGAATTTGTCGTACTTTTCATGGATTTCACTGTTCAGAGCCGAGAACCTGTATTCTGCAATTATGTAGCAAACACTGATTAAAAGCACCTACCTATAAACACACGAGCATAAGAATGGGGCGGTATAAAATGCAATATTCTGGTATGAACAGTAGGGAAGGAAGAAAACCATTTAGACTAAACGAAGGTGTACAGAAGGTAACGACTAAAGACAAATAAAGGGATTTGGAAAGATGACAAAGAAATATACGGTTACAGTCATGAATAGGATTATGGAAGAGGCATTACTAGGAATACCAGGATACACCTACGAGACAATTTAATGTTTCAGTTTCATTGCGCATTGGTAAAAAAAAACTGTTTTCCCGATTACATACTTACTCCAGGGTATGTATTTAACAGGTTTCATTCTCATATATGTATGGTTTTTACAGATGATGAGTGGAAGTAAGTTATTAGGAATTAGGTGATCATCCTCATTATATCGGAATTCGTTGTAATTGGTGATATTTGAGGAAATCTCCTGGGTACAGTTTTCAACCTACGATGCACAGGTTTTGAGTTATTCAACTCAGCGGACTTATACAGAGTATTGTAAGTTGTCCAGTGTCCGTCAGGACAAAAGGGTACGTCCTCGTACTATGTTCTGTTTACTTGTGACTTCTCTAGTTTTTAGACAAGTGTTTCGTAGAAATACAATGTCTAAGTTTTGAAAAGTTGTTGGTATAAGAATAAAGTAGAGAACCAGTTGTTGCAAGTATCAGGATTCTTCAAAGAGATCGAAGATGTAGATTCTTGTGATAGTATTTAGATGATAGTAATGTTTTTTGAGAAACTTGTTTCTCTTTCAGGTTACTCATAATTGGATGGATTCCTAAGTTGAGTAATGCTGATTAGCCTCTCTCCATTAAGTTGATATGCACTGGAGATAGCTGCATGATTGAATCTGGTTCTAATTAAATTAGTGCCTCTATTTCTATATGGTATATAGAATGGTTCATATCTTAACGATGGTAAGGTAAGGGGAGTTGTCCAGCTTATGCTTAAAACCAGACACTGAATAACTCAAGGCATGTTTCTGTAATGGCTATCTGTAAGTTGACCCTGGCTTCGACGAGGGTCGACTTTTCTACCATCTGGAAGACCAATAGTGATATTGTTCTTGACTCGCCACAGTTTTAGTAAAAATAGATTTTTTCAGAAAACAGCAGTGGGAGTATGGTAGAACTGGAAGTGATTCTAGAACCGCAAACGATTACGGAAAATTTAATAGGACCTATATATTTAATCAGGTTTGACATTCCAATAGCCACTGCACAGATATGGTGGGTAACCTCAGACACCCGAGAGGTACTCCGGTAGCCTCAAGGACGGTGAAAGTGAGGTTCTTGTTTACCCAGACTTGACACTACTGTTGTTCCAGACTATGAGACCCGGCAAGAGGATAAGTATAACGTCGTTCTAAACATGCTTTAGAAGTATACGTAGATATTATTCTGCCAGAGGGTTGTCGTAGTCAGTGGGAGCAGCGGAAGCATAGTGGGCAAGTAGCTTATGTCTATTTATAGACTTGAGCAGATATAGCGGAGATAAGATCATCTAATTTTGATATGACAGTCATAGGTTTGACTTCATCAGAATAGGGGATAGATCTGTTAAGAAGGTAGTAGGGTGTGATGTCCTGGTATTTGGATAACATACACAGAGTAGGAAGTAAAATTCCAATATTACGATCAGTTGTACTGTGGTTGTTATACAGTTGTTTCTTCACAAAGGACATGGATATAATATCAGACATTCTGGTTACTAGATCTATGGTTTTTAGATCTAGAATTAGGTAGTTTCCCAATTTGGGTACTTTGACAGTATTCTAATGGTATTTAGAATTGATGACTCCTGGCATGGTGGTGTACCTGCAGGTGATGGAGTCACCCTTTCTAAAGGTGTCTTAGAGACTAAAGAAGAGAGGGATTTGCATGATTGGCAAATCAATTGCTTAGGCAAAATTGAGTCAATCATGAGATGTCAAGTACCACACCAGATGTAGTTTTTTGCACTTGATGTGATAAGTTTATATTAATCCAATCCTGAAGAAACGTAAGGAAGCAGTTTTAGAACATAATGTGCATGTTCTATGGATTTGATGACGGCAGGCTCCTTCGGGAGATGGTTATCATTCCAGGCTTCAAAGGTGACATAGATGACAGAGTGATTGTCAGAGTTATAGTTTTCCCTCTGACGAGAGACAGTATTATGGACAGGTGGTCCAAGAGGAAACTGTGGGAGGCATGGTGCTGGAAACTGATTAGGTTCAGTTATCGATACAGTCTAAGAAGTTTGGATTTAGAGTTCATTTATGAACTAGGTACCATCAGATATCCAGACATATTCTAAGACAGGTATTACTCGATTCGGGAGATGGCTTTCTCTGCGAATTTGAGATTTAGAGAGATAAAGAAACAAACATCAGGGCGGATCCACTCAATAAGGCTATTTCTCGAACACAAGAGCTTTACAAACTAGCTTTTTGAAACTAATTAGTAGAGGAGTTGGATGTTCGGTATCACACGGGCTGTGAGTATGCGACATCGCAATAATTAGCCTTAAGTGCAAGTGGGAGATTGTTGGAGATAGTGCCCTCAAAGTCAATTATTGGATCCCAGGTACGTGATTGCAATGATTGCGGCAGGACCTATACCGATATGACAGTCTTGCTCGAGATGATAGTTTGCTATCTGGTTTGTCTTTATCATCGTATACATGCTTTAGTTCACTATTGCATGATGATAGAGCCTATAGGATTCTTGCTTGACTACCAGCAGTGTGATGGCGATCATATACATGGGAGCTGGGGTCTGTAAGCACATCCTTAAAGTGTCCCTAGTCGTGGGAGTTTTCGAGACAGGGCATCGATACTCCAGAGTAGACTAGTGTATACAGTCCAGACCCCGACGAGGGGCGGTGGCTGGTCTCACAAGCCACTGGTGTCAGTTTGATCACCTAAGATGAATACAGGTGCTCATTGGGTTATGAGTACACCGGACAGGACTCGCCGGGAACATGCTAGTTGGTATTATACATATCGTCAGATAGCAGTTCCCTGGTGACATGTGTACAGGTTAGTTCATTGACCTGAGGTCGTCATTTGTCTCATGTGAGTTCCCACTGTGCTTAGATTACTACCCTACCACGCTCAAAGGAGTTGTGCAAACAGGTTTTAGTTGGGTACAGTCCCGAGCCACATTGGAGGCAAGTGAACGGATCGGCAGGGGATTCATCTCTCCCGGTATTGGGAGTGAGATCGCGCAGTGTCTAGGAAAGCCATTATACAAAGCCCTTGGCTGAGGCAGGAGATTTACTGGTAGGTACTCCAGTAGTATCTCAGGGTGTTCTGGGCTACTCTCTGACACGACTTATACTGCTACTAGGGGTCTGACGTTACTAGCCCCCTAGGCAGATATGCGATACTCATAGAAGAACGGAACAGACTGTATGTATATTGTCGCTGTTAGGCTCAGTAGGGTTTATGGATGAGTTTGCTCGTCAGCTTCCCTTCCAATCAATACATAGGCAAACCGTTACGTACAGCTTGTACCTCTGAGGAGCTAGGGGTTATACCCAGTGCCAGTGTGTTGATGAGTCATTAGAGTCCCCCACAGACACATTCCTAAGTTCGGGCGAAACGTTGTAGAGGTCGTATGGTTATATGGCAGGGTTCGGAAAATGCACGTGCGTTTTCGCACGTGTCATATTTCGGGCAGATAATACTGGTCGGCTTTGGTTTAAGCCGGATTCGAGTATTATGCTGTGTAGATATAATATCTTTGTCTCAGTTGCATTTGTATTCGGTCGTAATACAAATCCGGGTATGTTTATACCATTACGGGGTTTTCCTGAAATTCGTTTCAGGATCACTTTTGGAAGATGCCAGTTTCCAGTTTTCTATCATCCGTATTTAACATTCGGTTAAATGCGGATTTATCTTTTCTTGATGAGGTGAGTCAGTGTTCTAGAAGGTTCTAGAGAGGGTGACAAGGCTTGTGAGTCATTAGGTCATTAATGGTGCATTTAATGACAAGGTGACTAGGTTAATTGTGATTGGTTTGCATTGATTGTGTTCATACTAGGTGTTGTATAACTCATTCTTTGTATTAATGTTATGATAAGCTTCATATCCTTGTGGTCACCCCCTCCTCTCTCCTACCCTCACCTCCCTCTTGCTATAAAGTGGCCGGCCTCCCCCTTAGTGGATGAGCATGGTTGTTAGAAAAAGATTGATATTGTTTTGGACTCATGGAAATTAGATAAGCCTCATTTCTCATTTCACCCGATTCCAACAGGCAACTTCATTAACCGTTCGTCCATAGTCTTGGACGTAACGAGACAAAGTGTTCTACTCATTCTCTACAATATCTTGGTCTCTCTTTTAGCAAACTTGACGATCGAGTTGCCTCGGTTCAGAGGCGGGAGCCCGTTTAAAGATCCGTCGACGTGGTGCCACCTGGACGAGAAGATTGGAGATTCAGGAGATCGGAGCAGCCGCAACAAGCGTGGGATGATGGTTGAAGACCGAAGGACTCGGATCGTTCGGTATAACTCTTCTACCCACTTTGTAGTTTGTTAGTTTAGCTTTAATGGCATATCCGGGTTATAGTACGCGATAGCGCCAGTTGTAAAAAGTTTTTGTTCCGCATTTGGTGTCTGTTAGAAGGCCGGGGCGCTACCGTGGACTTACAATTCTTTTAACCATTAGCTTAGTATTTCCATTGCTTTTACATCCATGTTTGATTAGAACCGATTTAATGTCGTTTAGTGAGGTTTGAAAATTTCTAGAAAGGCTTAGGGTTTTGAATTGAATCCAAATGTGAAATTGAGGCTTAATAGTGACCTTAAAACCCTGTAGGGATTGTAAAATGGACTGAAACCAGAGAATAGAACCCCAAACCCAAACTTAGAAACCCCGACATCGGCAGATTTTATGGAAATTGTGATGTATTTTGGTATCTGCTATCACCCGGGACACCTGAAAAATATTTAGCAAACACGGAGGAGTGTGCAGGCAACCTGGAACCTACACCCAATACGCCAGCCCCTATACCTTAAGCTAGGCCACAGATTTAATCAATTTGGCCGCAATTTGAGGCCAGGGTAGGGTCAAAATGGTCCATGTTGATTCCAGGGCTTTATCTTCAGTAAAATAGACCCTCCATATATGCAAAATTGGCTAGTTTGGCCTAGGGTAAAATCTGGAGCTAATTCTCAAGAATTCTGATTTTGTTTATGGCTTTTAATGAACTTGGACTTGGTATTTGATTTTGTGTTTCCGTCGTGTGGCGTTTGAACGTCCCCGACTAGGGTTACTGATCGTGTTTTGCATGCGAGGTTATAGGTTTTGACCTATGAGCGGAACGTGTGCCGTTTTGGTTTCCGACTTGATTTTAATACGCATTTACGATGTGTTATGATGTGTAGGTACCCCCATGAGGACTTCGAGACGACAAGCAAGCGTATGGTGACGTCAGCAATGGCAAGCGAAGAGCAAAGTGAGTAGATTATATCTACGGGGGAAGTCAGGTGGATGGCGTATAGCACCCCCACAGTTCGTAGCATAGTGTATGGTATATATATATTATATGGATATAGTTATATGGTATTGTGAGGTTATGATTATCTAGATAGATTTTGGGAGTCATGGATAACTTTATTGTAATTAGATGATGGTGTCGCTAGTTAGTTTAGTCGTGAGCCCTAGAATAAGGTTTACACCCACACGCACACTCATGCTTACTTGTTATACTTGTGCGTATATGGGGATATCTATATATACACACACACATAGGTATGGTACTATGTATATATATATATATACGTATACCTACACATAGATGATGAGGATTGTACATGGTATTTGGAGATTAGTCGATGAGATTGGGTATGGTGCCACGAGATCGGTGATATGATGTGGTTCGTATTAGGAGATATGACACGAGATTTTAGCGGGCCTTTAGGCGTGTGTTTTCATACACGCATATATATGCAGATGGTATCAGTTCGTACTAGATTTAGATCAGTACCCCAGTTCATGAGATATGATGATAAGGATACCAGATAAATGATGAGATAAATGTGATATTTGACCCGTACCTAGATTGGGATGCCGTACGACGAATTTACGTACGAAATATATATTGATGATTGATCCGCAATCTTGACTCGAGGATGTCATGTTATTTATTGTATCGTATGTGATACTATTGAGGCGAGATCACCAACTATTATATATGTATATATATATATCGACTCAGATTTAGGTGGTTTGCAAACCCTTTCGATTAGCTTGTTAGTTAGATCTGTAGTTTACTTAGTAGATGTTAGACTAGACCCGAGTCATACTTATTTCAAAACTAACGAATCGTGAGTATTTTTAAGACATGTCAAGGGATTCTACGGATATTTTCAAAAGACGCATCTTTTCCTAAAAACACCGTAGCCCTTATTTTTCTAAACACCACGATTCGTGTTATTTCAAATGGCAAAACTATATGACATATATATATTGATGTAGATTCTTCACTGTTGTGTTTATTATTCATTTTCCACATATTCTTGCTATTCGCATCGCATGTTTAAATATGTTAATTGTTATATTAAATCCATGCTGTCAGGACACCAACACCATTATTGATGATGCGTATGTTCCACGTACACCTGCTTGCCGGCTCACACACTTCATCATCGATAATTGCCATGTCACTATACAGTAGGACTGTTGCATCAGGATATAACTCCTTGCATGTCATACTTGCGTACATACATATTGTACACCCATACTTGCGTACATACATATTGTACGTCCATACATGCTTACATACATATTGTAAACCCATACTTGCGTACATACATATTGTGCACCCATACTTGCGTACATACATATTGTACACCCATACTTGCGTACATACATATTGTACACCCATACTCGCGTAAATACGTACTTGCACATACATAGATGATTATGGATTGATTTTGGAGATTTGGGAACCGCAAGATATAACTTAAAAATGAATTCATTTTAAAAGAGCGGTTTTCACTCGATATGTGCATATTACTGTTTTATGTTGCATGATATACTGATATGCTTACATTTCTATTACATGTCGAATACATCATGCTTTATGATTATCCGCATTAAGATATGTTGTTTCCATGATATTTATGGATTTGAGAACCGTGGGTATTTCAAAAGAAGTATGTACTGTTTTAAAAACTCGGTTTATCTTGATATGATATTTCAGCAGCCACCATTAGTTTTATCGGTTCTGATATATATATATATATATATATATATATATATATATATATATATATATATATATATATAACCCATGCTAGGAGGAGTCGTGGGCCGTGTGCGGGTACATGGTGGGGCCCGGTATGGTACCCCAGGTGAAGAAAGGGATGCTGGCAGAGAGACCACTACCTACCGGTGATTGTATTTGGGCTCAGCGGATATCTGGAGGATACTGACCGGAGTTGAGAGATGATATGGGCCGATCCGGACTGACGGAGCTCATAGGCCAATCCGGACTGACGGAGCCCTATTTATATGAGGATTTACGTGCCGATGCTGGGCACGGGATTCATGATGTTTCGAGTGTCGATGCTGGACACTCAGGTTCCATGATTTTGATGTGTCGCGAGAGACACACGTTGATTTATATCCTCATACTTCCACGCATATGCTTTATGATATTTACATGCATGATGTTTTTGTGTCATTGGTTGACACATGGACGAGATCCACATGCATACAGGCATTGATTACATAGTTGGATGATACCAACATACTTATAGACTTCATGCTATTTTTGACACTGATTTCATTGATGATATCTCATGTTTATGATATGTTTCTACCTGAGGCACTGACACGAGCACTTGGTACTACACTTATGTATAGATGTTTACCCTTGCCACCATATCATGCTTCAGACTTTATCATATTGAGGATATATATTATTACTGATCGTTTGACCTAGGATTGAGTCATACATACGATTTCTGCTCTGTGATGGTTTCTACTCACAAGTTGGCAGCTCACCCCCGTTATGCCACAGTTTCTTGCAGGTCTTGCCGTATAGGTTTCTTTACGGCTTTCTGGCACACTGCTTCCATTCTGGATGATTGCTTTGGTAGGTTGGTTCACTCGCATCGTTACCACCCTTGTATATTATTTTCATTGTTGTATCTGGAAACTCCATCAACAAGACTTGTATATTGATTTCAGACTTAGAAAACCAGTTGTTTATTCTTTCGACCTTAGAGTCGCGCGTTGTATTATTATGGTTTTCTTGATGTTTTGAGTTTCCTTTTGAGTTTTGATCCTCGCCCTTCGGCGTTGTATATTATATTGCTTATGTGGTTGTGACCGTCGATTGACGAAGAGCTAGCTCCCGCTTGGGGATGCCTTTTATCATTGTGCGTATATCATTCATGTTGTATCCCGTTTGGGGCCAGTATTTACAAAGGAAACTCTGCCAAAATTTTCTGAAAAGACTTGGGATTTTAAAAACGCATAATTCGGCTTATGCTATTAAAACCATTTCTTTAAAACCAGTTTTCCTTCATTTATTATTTAAAATGGTTTTATATTTGTAGGCTTTTGGCTTACTTGAATTAGATGGGGTCCTATAGATTTCATATGATTCAAGGGACAGTCACATACCATTTCGGGTCGTGACAAAGTTGGTATCAAAGCGCTAGGTTAAGCTTGGTTCGAGTCTATGTTTGACTATGCGGAGCCTAGAGCGTTTGTATATATTCGAAACTTAGGCTTGACTTTATGGAACTTGGACTTAGTCGAGGGGGTATTACACCCGAACTTTCGTCACATAGGTTGACTTTGGTTGATGGAGTAGGTGACTTAAGAAGAGTGACGTACCGTGTGTATGTTCCACGGCATACTTACGATACGCTACTCCACTTAAAAAGCCTTAGGAAGTACATTTCCTTGCACAACATTGTATTCATTCCTATGATCTATCCTCAGCGATGTTGGTTTATGGTTCCGCTGCCATGATTACACGGGCAGAGAGAGAGCAACAGCTAGAGTTGCGGTCAGCATGAGCTCGTCGCGGACGAGGACTTACCGGGGCATGATTCCAGGGACATACGATTGCATAGAGGCGTTGTTTTATTTTGTTCGCGCCATGAGCGTTTGATGGATCGATATTACGAGATTTCTCGAACGTGTAGATCAGCACCAGAGGATCAGGCTACTGCTAAAGGCCAGCCAGAATGATGCACCAATTATTTGATGATTGAGGCACTGTTCAGCATGCGGACAAATGAGGCAGTTGTTGCTGCGAGTGACGAGATATCACCCCAGATGTTTGGAGCTTTTGCCGCACGAGTTGTACGTAGAGATATAATAGGAGATTGCTAGTCACCCATGGAGGAAGGACTAGGACATGTGATTTGTTGCCTCCCCCGATGCGAGGTCATCAGATTGATTGATTCCAGCTAGAGACGACTTCACACAGGTACGTTGGGAGTTGATAGTGACGATCAAATGTCAGAAGCTCATTTTCCAAGTTTAAAGTATTCAGAGACAAATGCAAGAATGCTATGGACCCTCTAGAAGAATAAAACCTTAACTCGATGTAATGACCATGGAACGCCTTTGAACCTTAGGGTTTGCGGCAGTTCAGCGGTGCCATTTGTGAGGCTTAGGTTTGCCCTTCTACGGTTGGTCCACAGGTACTGTGGCATGTACTGGAATACTATTAAACTGTACCCAAGATGTTGAGCTCTTGGGGATTACGGAACCTTGATAAATCGATCGAAAAGTTTGACGTCGTCCGGATATCATGTGATAAGGGACCAGTAAGCTGACCAGCTTCGGATAGAGGACCTCACCCAGATGCGTTGTGAGTTGATCGAGGACGGACGAGTATTGAGTGTTCCTCCGATGGTTGGGACGAGTTCCTGAGGACGTGTTCGGCCAGATATCTTCTACAAAGTGATGAAGATACCGAGTTCGTGACTTCGAGTCCGTGTGAGGGACTCCAGATTGACCGTGACCCAGAACAGTTGCAGTGCGCAGATAGTATGACGTGATGTCGAAGTAGACGATGATAAAGACGAGTGGAACAAGAGGTTCGTGCGAGATGCTGGCGAGCTGTTGTTACTTCCCGTTGAGATAAAAGATCAGATATGTCTACAGAGGCGTTGGGATGCGAACAGCTCCCGATGAAATGCTTTGCTGAGGACGCAGATGTCCAGAGAATGGGAAAAGATTATGCAAGAGTACCAGCCTCCGTACAGTTCGGCATAGGCGAGATCAGAAGAGACCTTGAGCAGGATTCCTTCCAGGACACTGCTGCAATGAGATTGGCACCCAGGATCAGTGGTGTCGCGAGTATTTAGAGGGCCAGAGGCCGACGCCAGTGACATGCTGCTTTACAAGTGGTCGTGATGATGACCGAGAGATGACCAAAGAAGTGCCAGGAAGAAATCGTCCCTGTTAGCACACCTGACTGGGCCAATGAGCCGATGGATTGCAAGATTGGTAAATCCACAGAGAAGATAAGAACCCAGAGACTGAGGACGCCAGACCGTGAGCAAGAGGCAAGCGGATGTTCTTGTTTTGTCGGTTTTAGGCGCACCGATTTATTCTTCGACATTATAAGAGATGTACCTCAATTTCCTTTGTTGCGATTTGCGTTTGTGATCTGAGTATCACGCTTATATCGCTTGGATTTGAGTTTTGATGATGAGTTTTCTAATATTGATTTCGTGCACCATGGCTACACCTACTGGGTATTTACATTTTGTGCATAGTTATTGCACTTGAGATATGTTTTTATACACCGTTGTGTTGGTTTTTGATTTGTGCATATTTATTGCACTTGATATCGGTTTTGTGCCTTGGCTGCACATGTTTATGATTTCGTGGATTTCATACAGCTGATTTAATTTTTGTGCGTGCAGTACGCACTCGATTTGATTTTTGCACTCGGTATAGCTTATATGTGCTTGTAGTGCATTGATATGTGTTTTGTGCACGCAGTTGCACACATGTATGATTTAATACACCTTGGTACACTCGGTGTTGCTATTTACGCATTTGAGTTATTGATCGGTATTTTGTGCACAGGATGCACTGTATTAGTATTTCGTGCACTGGATGCACCGTATTTGTATTTCGTGCACTTGATGCACCAGATTTGTATTTATGCATTTATGCACTGTATTTCGTGCCCTGGATGCACCGGATTTGTGTTTCGTGCATTTGTTGCACTAGATTTTCTTTTCGTGCGTTTGTTGCACTAGACATCCTTTTCGTGCATTTGTTGCACTGGATTTATGTTTTGTGCATTGGTTGCACCAGATCGGTATTTTGTGCATTGGTTGCGCTAGATTTATACTCTGTACATTGCTGCACCGATTTATGTCTTTGAGCATTTGTGTTATCAGATTTGTGTTTTCGCGCGCATTGGCACTTGCCGTTCGTTTTCGTGCATACTACTGCACTATATGCTTTTACGGACCCGACGCACTTGGGTTGGATTTTGCGTATATTCGGCGCTTGATTTTGGATTTTTATGCGCATCGGATGCACTTGAGTGAGATTTTACTCGTGCATGTTTGATGCACTTGATTTAGATTTCTTTCGTGCATGATGTATGCACTTAATTTGGATTTTCGCTCATGTTGGGCGCATGCTATGAGATGCGATTTTGGTGCACACCAGATGCACTAAATCAAGATTCTTCGTCCATATCAGATGCACCTGATATTATTGTCAGGCACACCCGTTTCCTTTGACAGGTGTTACGTGCACACCCGTTGCACTTAGATGTTGTTTCTGTGCACATGTATGGCACATTCATGGATTTTGATTTCCGTGCGCACCAAACGCACGTAGCATTCATATGCACATATTGGGATTGATTTCTTATGGAGCAGTACGTTTTTATGATATTTGCTATTTGTTTTCGTACTGAGCAGGACTAGTCAGAGGATAGTACCTGGATATATTTTGCATGCATTGATAGCTATTGAAGGGATTTCCAAAAAGAGAGCTATAGCCTCAGTATTACCTACATGTCTGATATGACACGAAACGTTTAAAATAAGGAAACCCTTCTAAATTATTTTCAAAAACGGCGGGACGTACATATTAAACAAAGGACAAGTATATATAAAGTTATTTTCTTATAATAAACGTCCGCTACTGTGCTGCGATACGCGCATCGCACAGCAACATGAAAAGAGTATGGCATGCATTCCTTTCAGATGTTTTAATGATGTTTACAAGCATAGTTGATGCATATCATGTTGATTTTCGTTTTGGGCTTTGACATTGGTTTTTTCGCCATAACTCCGATGATTGCGGGATGCTTGACGGAGTTTTGATTTGGTTTATACACTCGTTTTTCATGCGCGTGCATTGCGCTACGATGTGTTTTATGTATTTATGATTTCGGAGCCCAGACGACTTGGACTTTTTACTGAAATGGTTTAGTATTTGAGGGGTTTAAATTTAAATTCGGGGACCGAATTTGTTCAAGAGGGGGAAGATTGTAACATTTCAGAAAAATAAAATATTATTTTTGGGAATTTTTATAATTAAATAATATTATATTGAATATTTTAATAAGGCGGTATAATTAAATACCGATAAATTGGGGAAAATTTAGAAAATTACAGAAATTACTGAAATGGGGGTGCTTTATTGTATTTAAGCTAATTATGAAATTATATGTTTTATTATATACTATTTTAGTGCTAATCGCGATTAAATATCGCTAATCGCGCATTAAGCTTGTTTTGTGCAAAACATGCACCATGTTATTTTACACTTGTTACCTTTTTAACATGCATGGTTCTTCTCATTTATCATGCATGGTTCTAATTTAAAGAGAAAAGAAAAGATAACAAAAGAAAAGAAAAGAAAAGAAAAGAAAATGGAATAAACAATAAGGTATGGGTAAGAGAGAGAGAGAGAGGTGAGGGGTCAACCTTGGACCATATCCCTTTGTTCCCTTCACCATCTTCCTCATTCTCTCTTCTCTTTTTAGCTCCTTGGCAGCACCTCACTCCCCCTCCACTTCAAACCCTCAAATCACCCTCAAAGCAACACAAAAAGTCCCTCTCACTTTCACTAAAAATGTGCACAAGCTCACAAGCTACACTTTGGACCAAGAAAGTTTGTATTTTGGACACTTGGGGCAACTCAAGAAAATTCTTGAGTTTCCAAATGAGGTATTCTCTTAACCATTAGTATAGTATCTCCATTGCTTTTACATCCATGTTTGATTAGAACCGATTTAGTGTCGTTTAGTGAGGTTTGAAAATTTCTAGAAAGGTTTAGGGTTTTGAATTGAATCCAAATGTTAAATTGAGGCTTAATAGTAACCTTAAACCCCTGTAGGGAATGTAAAATGGACTGAAACCAGAGAATAAAACCCCAAACCCAAACTTAGAAACCCCGACATCGGCAAATTTTATGGAAATTGTGATGTATTTTGGTATCTGCTATCACCCGGGACACCTGAAAAATATTTAGCAAACACAGAGGAGTGTGCAAGCAACCTGGAACATACACCTAAGACCCCAGCCCCTATACCTTGAGCTAAGCCGTAGATTTCATCAATCTGGATGCAATTTGCGGCCAGGGTAGGGTCAAAATGGTCCATGTTGATTCCAGGGCTTTATCTTCAGTAAAATAGACCCTCCATATATGCGAAATTGGCTAGTTTGGCCTATGGTAAAATCTGGAGCTAATTTTCAAGAATTCGGGTTTCGTTTATGGCTTTTAATGAACTTGGAGTTGGTATTTGATGTTGTGTTTCCGTCGTGTGGCGTTTGAACGTCCCCGACTAGGGTTACTGATCGTGTTTTGCATGCGAGGCTATAGGTTGTGACCTATGAGCGGAACGTGTGCCGTTTTAGTTTCCGACTTGATTTTAATACGCATTTGCGATGTGTTATGATGTGTAGGTACCCCCACGAGGACTTCGAGATGAAAAGAAAGCGCGTGTCGACGTCGGCAACGGCAAGCAAAGAGCAAAGTGAGTAGATTATATCTACGGGGGAAGTCGGGTGGATGGCGTATAGCACCACCGTAGTTCGCAGCATAGTGTATGGTATAACTATATATTATATGGATATAGTTATATGGTATTGTGAGGTTATGATTATCTAGATGTACTTTGGGAGTCATGGATAACTTTACTGTAATTGGATGATGGTGTCGCTAGTTAGTTTAGTCGCGAGCCATAGAATAAGGTTTATACTCACACGCACACACATGCTTACTTGTTATACTTATGCGTATATGGGGATATGTATATATACACACACACACACACATAGGTATGGGACTATGTGTATATATATATATATATATATATATACGTATACCTACACATGGATGATAAGGATTGTACATGGTATTTGGAGATGAGTCGATGAGATTGGGCATGGTGCCACGAGATCGGTGATATGATGTGGTTCGTATGTATTTTCATACACGCATATATATGCAGATGGTATCAGTTCGTACTAGACTTAGATCAATACCCCAGTTCATGAGATATGATGATACGGATACCAGATAAATGATGAGATGAATGTGATATTTGACCCGTACCCAGATTGGGATGCCATACGACGGATTTACGTACGAGCTATATATTGATGATTGATCCGCACTCTTGACACGAAGATGTTATGTTATTTATTGTATCGTATGTGATACTACTGAGGCGAGATCACCGACTATTATATATGTATATATATATCGATTCAGATTTAGGTGGTCTCCATACCCTTTCGATTAGCTTGTTAGTTAGATCTGTAGTTTACTTAGTAGATGTTAGACTAGACCCGAGTCATTCCTATTTCAAAACTAACGAATCGTGAGTATTTTTAAGTCAGGTCAAGGGATTCTACGGATATTTTCAAAAGACGCGTATTTTCCTAAAAACACCGTAGCCCTTATTTTTCTAAACACCACGGTTCATGTTATTTCAAATGGCAAAACTATTTAACATATATATATTTATGTAGATTCTTCATTGTTGTGTCTATTATTCATTTTCTGCATATTCTTGCTACTCGCATCACATTGCATGTTTAAATGTGTTTATTGTTATATTAAACCCATGTTGTCAGGACAACAGCACCATTATCGATGATGCGTATGTTCCACATACACCTGCTTGCCGGCTCACATACTTCTTCATCGATAATTGCCATGTCACTACACAGTTGGACAGTTGCATCAGGATATGACTCCTTGCATGACATACTTGCGTACATACATATTGTACACCCATACTTGCGTAGATACATATTGTACACCCATACTTGTGGACATACATTTTGTACACCCATACTCGAATACATACGTACTTGCACATACATAGATGATTATGGCTTGATTTTGGAGATTTGGGAACCGCAAGATATAACTTAAAACTGGATTCATTTTAAAGGAGCGGTTTTCCCTCGATATGTGCATATTACTGTTTTATGTTGCATGATATACTGATCTGCTTACATTTCTTTTACATGTCGCATACATCATGATTTATGATTATCCACATTAAGATATGTTGTTTCCATGATATTTCTGGATTTGAGAACCATGGGTATTTCAAAAGAAGTATTTACTGTTTTAAAAAACCCGATTTCTCTTGATATGATATTTCAGCAGCCACCATGAGTTTTATCGGTTTTGATATATATATATATATATATATATATATAACCCATGCGAGGAGGAGTCGTGGGCCGTGTGTGGGTACATAGTGGGGCCCAGTATGGTACCCCGGGGGAAGAAAGGGATGCTGTGTATACAGACGGTGGGCCTGGCAGAGGGACTACTACCTACCGGTGATTGTATTTAGGCTCGGCGGATATCCGGAGGATACCGACCGGAGTTGAGAGATGATATGGGCCGATCCGTACTGACGGAGCTCGTGGGCCGATCCGGACCGACGGAGCCCTATATATGAGGATTTACGTGCCGATGCTGGGCACGGGTTTCATGATGTTTTGAGTGTCGATGCTGGACACTTAGCTTCCATGATTTTGATGTGTCGCGAGGGACACACGTTGATTTACATCCTCATACTTCCTTGCATACGCTTTATGATATTTACATGCATGATGTTTTTGTGTCATTGGTTAACACGTGGACGAGATCCACATGCATACGGGCATTGATTATATAGTTGGATGATACCTACATACTTATAGACTTCATGCTATAGTTGACACTGATTTCATTGATGATACCTCATGTTTATGATATGTTGCTATCTGAGGCACTGACATGAGCACTTGATACTACAATTATGTATAGATGTTTACCCTAGCCACCTTATCATGCTTCAGACTTTATCATATCGAGGATATATATTATTACTGATCGTTTGACCTAGGATTGAGTCATACATACGATTTCTGCTATGTGATTTTTTCTACTCACAAGTTGGCAACTCACCCCCGTTGTGCCACAGTTTCTTCTAGGTCTTGCCGTACAGGTTTCTTTGCGGCTTTCTGACATAATGCTTCCATTCTGGGTGATTGCTTTGATAGGTGGGTTCACTCGCATCGTGACCACCCTTGTATATTATTTTCATTGTTGTATCTAGAAACTCCATCAACCAGACTTGTATATTGATTTCAGACTTAGAAAACCAGTTGTTTATTCTTTCGACCTTAGAGTCACGCGTTGTATTACTATGGTTTTCTTGATATTTTGAGTTTCCTTTTGAGTTTTGATCCTCGCCCTTCGGCGTTGTATATTATATTGCTTACGTGGTTGTGACCGTCGATTGATGGACAGCTAGCTCCCGTTTGGGGATGCCTTTTATCATTGTGCATATATCATTCATGTTGTACCCCGTTTGGGGCCAGTATTTACAAAGGAAACTCTGCCGAAATTTTCAGAAAAGTCTTGGGATTTTAAAAACACATAATTCGGCTTATGCTATTAAAACCACTTCTTTAAAAATAGTTTTCCTTCATTTATTATTTAAAATGGTTTTATATTTCTAGGCTTTTGGCTTACTTGAATTAGATGGGGTCCTATAGACTTCATATGATTCAAGGGTCAGTCACGTGCCATTACGGGTCGTGATACCAAACCTGCGATATACGGTGCCATAAATAAACTTGGTAAGTTCAGCAGGTGGATGGAGAAGTCCAAATAGCATCTTCCCCTAAATTCAATCAAGACGATCCTTCCTAGTTCGCTTATGTTTTTGGCGAAGAACAGATTCTGGCACGTCCGGTGGGACCTTTTCCACTTTCCACTCCACACTTCGTGTGTCATGAAAAAAATCCCAGTTCGCTATGGTTGCCCTTTGATTCAAGGTACTAAAACTTTGTGTCTTGCTCCAGTGCAGAAAATCGATGGCTTCTCAATGCACTGCATGCAACAGCAACTCTCGCTCCACTCCAACTAGAAGAGTGACTTATGAGCCTAACGCGGCCTCTATTTTTTCAATGCCAGTGGAGCAAGTCACACAAGCCACTACTGGATTGTTCTTTAGGACCATGCTCCCACCGGTGAGTTTCGATGCCTCAGCGCCACAAGAAGAAGCTCCCAAAAGGTCGGTCTTCGATGAACTGGAAACCACAACGGACCTTCTCAATGGTCCATCCAAATATGGCATCTCAGTCTTCAACAGGCTGAGCAAAAGTACAAACGGGCCCGTAAAGAATCTTATGGTACCTGAAGGGGCTACCCCAAAACGGATAGCCCTCCCAACTCCTCCTACAGACGAAGCCATCAAAGGTGCTTCCCCCACCAGACGATCGGTTTTCGAAAAGATGGCCGCTTCTCCTCAACTATAACAAGGGCGTCGGTTTTCAACAGACTGACACCGATTGAAGCTCCTCAGCAAAACCAGGGTCATGATGAAGCCTCTACCAAAACTGAGGCGGTCCCTTCCGCGAGGCACGCTCAACATCGCCACTGGCACCAAGTGAGAGAAGATGGGGCAACTCCCCCTCTAGACTCACCCCACCAGCTTCAATGCTGGAAGTCGACGTTGTTGTTCCAACTGGGAACAGTTTTGAACCGCTTAAGAGGGTGCGCAAAATCTCTCCAACGGTAGTGCTAAAGAAATCACCCTCGTCTGCAAAAGTTACAGTACAGGTAAATACGGAGTAGCCTCATCAGTGGGTCTCCTCACAAATTCATAGGGTCTGGAAAAAAGTCCAGGACTCTGTGATTGATCAGAACTACTCTCGTCGACCGAAAAAATCGAAGGCTTGACAAGAAAAGGACTACTCCTCCACCATACTATGGAGGACTTCCCTTAAGCAGGTGCCTGTCATAACAGCTCCTTCAACTCCAATCTCCCATAAAAGAATGAGGTTAGAAAAAACTTTATCGTCTGCGGCAAATTCTAAAGGCGATAGACCTAAGCGCCCTAAGGCCAGGGGTATAACAATACATACGGTCTACATGGCTTCAGGAAAAGAAGAAAGCTATGCTTCGGTAAGTCACCGACCGCAAATTCGGTCTCTGACAAAAGCTCAGGAGCAACAACAAAAGCTACAGGAAATGTTGACCAAAATGGCAGCCCTGGACAAAAAGAATGTCCGGACAAGGAAGCTAAACAACGCCAAGAGCAGGAGACCGATATAGAGTTCCTGCGAAGGGTGCTCCAGAGAAAGGACAAGGAAGCCACTGAGCAAGCTTCTAATATAAAGCAGATGACTCTCTTGTTCTAAGAAATGGTTAGAATGATGATCCAGCCAAAACCCCCTGTTGAAGATCCGCCGATAATCGTCGAGGATGACAGAGGGGAAACATCAAACCTTCCTCCAGCCTTATTAGCAGCCAAGGAGGAAATGATCTCCAAGGACGCCCTTGATGATTATATTGCTCAACAAATAAGAGCTCATCAAGCTAAGAAAGCTGCTGGCCAAATCATCAGAACTGGACGACCGTATCCAGGCTGGTATGATCATATCAAATACCCGCCGGGATATACGATCCCGAATTTCTATGTATACAAAGGGATAGGTAACCCTCACTATTACGTCGCGTAGTTCAGAGCTCTGTGCGGCAACACTGGAGGCGACGACAAACTGTTGCTTTGCCAGTTCGTTGGAAGCCTGTCAAAAACGGCCTTTGAATGGTACTCAGAGCTCCCAAATTACTCTGTAAAAACATTCATTGATATGGAACTGTTGTTCACACAGCGTTTCGCCAGCGCGAGCGAGCACACTCTAATTACGGTAGTAATCAATGCCAGGGTAAAGCCGGGAGAAACCAGGGTCCAATAGGCGATCCGGTGATGGAACCTATAGTCTAAGTGCGGACAACGAATTGAAGAATCTCCCGCCGGGGTCATGTTCATCGGGACCCTAGATCCTCAAACTACTGTGTCCCAGTTCATGACATTCTTCAAACCAACCACCTTCCAAGCTATGATAGATAAACTGGCCCAAATGGACCAGATGGGACACGGGCCTTCCTCCTCAAATAAGGACCCTTGAAACAGCAAGGGTAAAGAAAAAGCGGCCTTCGTTGCCAATACGCAACAACAGCTAAGTGGCCCCAAACCGGCTGCTCGCCAAAACAACACGCGTCTTCGCCCATCCTTGGAAGAAAGACCAGGACATCCTTATTCGTTTCCCCACGAAAATACGAGGAGACTGTTCGAATTGGCAATGCATAATAAACTCTTCACATTGCCAGACCCGCGGCATCCACCGTAACCCGGCAACGTCGACGACCCTAACTACTGCTCCTATCACGGAATGGTGAGCCACCCAATTGAAGATTGCTACGTCTTCAAAAACCGGGTCGAAGACTGGTATCAACAGGAAAAATTCGCGTTGTCTGATAACTGGAAGGTAAACCCACCCAGAAGCACACTCCTAAAAATGTGGATACGCACGGAACATCATGCTCACTCATGGAAGAAACTCCATAGGAAGTCGTTATTTCAGCAAAAACCAAAAGAATACTGTGTTAGTGATATATGCCCTAGAGGCCATTATTGTAAAGTACTGGATTGTATATTACATTTTGGAAGCTTGGGATATACAAAGATGTGATAACAGTTTTGCTCAAAATGGTAGTATGCTACTTGGTTTGATTCTACCTCAATATGTGTATATGTTTCTTTTAGCATATCGCTAATACATATTGGTAGATCCCTTAGGATCTTTACTTGACTACCAGCGTTGTGATGGCAGTCACACTAGTGGGGGCTAGGTAGTCTATAAACACATCCTTATAAAGGTCCCTAGTCGTAGAATTATCGAGACAGGACATCGATACTCCAGAGTAGACTAGTGTATACGCTTCTCATCCCAGCAGGGGAGATGGTTTGTCCCACGGCCATTGCTATGTCGTACGGAGATAGTATACAGGTGCTCATTGGGTTATGAGTTACATTGGACGGACTCGTTGGGAACTGCTGGTTGGTATTATACCTATCGTTATGTAGCAGTTCCGGGGTGGCATGAGTACAGGTTAGTCCGTTGGCTTGACATCACTATTCATCTTGAGTGTGATCCCACTGTACTTAAATCACAACCCTACCACGGCTCAAATGAGTCATGAAAACAGGTAGTGGTTGGGTGCAGTCCCGAAGCACTTGGAGGCAGTAGCGGTTAGATAGGATTCGGCTCTCCCGATATTGGGGGTGGATATCACGCTGTGTTCGGAAAGCCATTACACAAAGTCCTTGGCCAGGCAAAGCGAGATTTACTTATAGGTACTCCAGTAGTTTCTCATGGTGTATTGGGCTTTACCCCGGTACGACTTATTGCGCTACTACGGGACTGATGGTTACCATCCCTAGGCCCGATATGCGAGTATCTTAGACGAACAGACCGGACTGTATAGAGATTGTCACAGATAGGCTCAGTAGGAGTTCGGATGAGTTTGCTCATCGGCCTTATCGACAGATACCTGGGTAGCCGTTACGCGCAGCTAGTACTGCTGACGGACTTATTGTTAAACCCACTGCCAGTGTACTGTCGAGTCTTTAGAGTCGCACACAAAGGGTTTCCCTGCTTCGGATGAAACGACGTAGAGGCCGTATGGTTTTACGGCAGGATTCCGATCATATGCGTGTACTGGCTGCACGGATGTTGTTCGGACGGATAATACTAGTGGGCTTTGGTTTAAGCCGGATTCTAGTATTATATTATTGGATTATTATTATCTCATTCTATTCTTATTTTTCGGAATACAAATACGGGTATGTATATACGGTGAGGGCATTCTTGTAATTTCACAAGACATACTTCTAGAAGGGGACACCTCATTGTTTGGATTTATCTATTTTTAGAAATAGATTAATGAGGTGGAAAATGGAGATATTTGTGGCATGGAGTGATGCGTGGCTCATAGTTTATTTTATTGGTTTGGACTCACTTTTCAAGCATGGTTGATATTTTCAATTAGAAAATATTGCATGCTTGAGTGAGATGAGTGTAGGAGCCATTCTTCACTTGCCTTCTCACTTGCTCATTTGCATTTTCACTTTCTCTCTCCATTTTTCTCTCCTTCTTCCATAAGACCTAAAACCTTCATATGTGTTGTGAGCCATAAGGTCTCTTAAGATAAAATACTTCATTAGATACTCTAAATCTTCTAATCTACCTAGCTTATAGAACTAGGTACCTTAGTTATTTCGGTTTAAAGGTTGGAGCTTGAAATATAGTCTCTCGGGTGGATCATCTTCGACAAGAGGAGGCCAACGATCAAGCGCAATCTGGATCTTCGAGGAGGTCAAGAAGAGGAGGAGAAGAAGAATCGAAGGACTAGAATCAAGGAAGAATAATACTATCATAGTAGTTAGAACCTCCTAGTAGAATATAGCTAGTTAAGGTTTCCGTAAATATCCTAGAGTTAAAGTCGGTGTTGCGAAGTAAGAAAAATCGTTTTCTTGAAAATTCCGCCGCCCCGCGAACCCGTAGGGTGAGCGACATCAACTTATAGTGGTATCAGAGACTACTAAACCTTAACTAGCTTATTAGCAAGTGTTTAGAACTTCGATCAACGGAAAAATACCCGAAATTAAATTTTCGAATATGCTTGGTGTCGATTTTTTAAAACTATTCAAAAAAATATTTCAGTGACCTTAAAAATACCTGTAGGCATTTCTAAGACCTAGAAAAAAATATTAGTACCTAACTCATTAACTTTGGGGTGGAACCGCCGCCGAGTTGTGGCCAATTTGCTCCCAATTTTTTCTGTAGTTTTGGCTCTTGGAATTATGATTTTTGGTATATTTTGTTTTTACCCAGATTGTTTGTGTACTGGTTTGTGCATGGGATAAACACGGATAAGTATTATCGATCGAAATTCTATGTTCTTAACTAATATGTGATTCTATGTTTATATATGTGTTGTTAAACGTCGGCTAATCGCTATTTTTCGATTAGTGGGGTTGCACATATCTGTATTGTGATGGTTTTTGTATATGAAGTATTGGATCGTTATGGATGAATAGCCGGGGGATGTGAGAAGAGTGTTTTCTTTTCTTTCATTTATATAAATTTGTAAATTGATATTGTTAGTGTATATGCCCTAGAGGCCATTACTGTATCATACTAGTTTGTATATTACTTAATGGAAGCTTGGGATATTCACCTTGTATAAACAATCTTGCTCAATATAGTAGTATGCTACTTGGTTTGTTTCCACTTCAATGTGTACTTGTGTTTATTTCAGTATATCACTTATACGCATTAGTGGAGCCCTTAGGATCTTTGCTTGATTACCAGCGTTGTGATGGCAGTCACACTAGTGGGGGCTGGGTAATCTATAAGCACATCCTTATACAGGTCCCTAGTCGCAGGACTATCGAGACAGGGCATCGATACTCCGGAGTAGACTAGCGTATGCGCTTCTCATCCCAGTGTGGGAGATGGTCTGTCCCACAGCCATCAGTACGTCGTACTGGAGATAGTATACGGGTGCTCGTTGGGTTACGAGTACACTGGACAGGACTCGTCGGGAACTGACAGGTTGGTATTATACCTATCGTCAGTTATCAGTTCCCAGGTGACATGAGTACAGCTTAGTCCGCTGACTTGACACTGGCACTTCGCCTCAAGTGTGTTCCCACTGCATTTTGATCACTACCCTACCACGGCTCAAAGGAGTCGTGCAAACAGGTGGTGGTTGGGTGCAGTCCCGAAGCACTTGGAGGCAGTGACGGTTAGACAGGATTCGTCTCTCCCGGTATTGGGGGTTGACATCGCGCTGTGTCTAGGAGAGCCATTACACGAGTAGTCCCTGGCCAGGGCAAACGAGATATACTGGTAGGTTTCCAGTGTTATCTCAGGGTGTTTTGGGCTTCGCTCCGGCACGACTTGTACCGCTATTGGAGGACTGACGTTTACCACCCCCTAGGCCCGCCATGCGATGTATCAGACGAACAGACCGGACTGTACGGAGACTGTCACGTTCAGACTCAGTAGGAGTTCAGATGGGGTTTCACCTCGTCAGCCTTCTTGTCGGCATCTACCTGGGGACCGTTACGCACAGCTAGTGCCGCTTGCGGTCTGTGGTTAAACCCACTGCCAGCGTAGTGTCGAGTCTTTAGAGTCCCACACAGAGGGTATTCGCCTCTGGGCAAAACAGAGTAGAGGTCGCATGGTTTTGCGACAGGGTTCGTTCTCATACGCGCACTTGTGCACGTTTGGAGTCCGGACGGATTATACTGGCAGGCTATGGTTTGAGCCAGATACTGGTATATGTTTTGGGGTTGCTTTTATATCTCGGTATTCTTGTTCCTCGGAACGAGAATGCATGTGTGTATGCACAGTTGCTTGAGGCGGAGGATGAGTTTTTCCATTAGGGTTTCGGAACGGGTGCGTATGCACAGTTGACAGTTATCATTTTCCAAACCCTAATAGATTTATGGATTATCTATTTATAATAGTAATTAAATGAGAATTTTGTTATGGTTGATTTTGTTGACTTGTTGACCATGGTTGACTTGTTGACCATGGTTGAATGTTGACCACCATCATGCTTTAAAAAGTCCTCCTTGATTTATGCTTACATTTTTAAATGAAGCATGGTAGTGGTCATTCCAAATTACCATCAACTATTCTCATTTTCAATTATTATTATTAGATAATTCTTTTCTTTTGCATTATGGTTGCAAGAAAGAAAAGAATAGCTCATTCTATCATATTCATTCTCTCTCCTCTCTTCATCTTCTTCTTCCTCTAGCAAAGAGAAACCTTCTCATGAGTTGAGAATCCTTCTCTTTAAAAAGAAAAGCAAACCCTAGTCACTCTCTACTCACTCTAGGATCAAGGGTTTAGCAAGCCGGCGATTCTAGTTCACTCCAAGTTCGAGAAAGAGCCCAAAGGTCGAGCCTTCGAGGTGGATCCATCTTCGACGGAAGAAGGCGACAAGAGAAGAGAACCATCAACCTCCACAAAGTTTGAAGAAGAAGGAGTTCAAGTTTAGGTATAACCATCTCTATCCGAGTAGCTAAATCCCTTTAGCAAGTTTGCTAGTTTTAGTTTAGGTAACGATCCCGACCTAGTTTAGTCCATGTTGCCTCTTGCACTAAAAATTTGTTTTTTATACCGTTTCCGCCTCCCCGTAAGAACCGGGGGTCGCAACGTGGACTTACAGTGGTATCAGAGCCTAACTAAACTTAAACTAGCTTGGTAGTGAAGTGTAACGAAGTTCGGAACCGAAAAAAAATCACAAAACCGGAAAATTACAAAACCTGAGTTTCTGTTGAAATTTTTTTGGCTCAAAATGAAAAACTTTATACTTGTAAATTCGGCTCAGGGTTTTGTGTGAACACCCAAGAAAAACGATACAGTGATTCGACCAAACCGCCGCCCTTCCGCCGCATAAGCTAGGTAGTTGCCGCGGAACCGCAGCGTTTTGTCGTGTTCTCTGCATCCTTTTTCGTGCAGTGTGTGTCTGTGTTGGTTTTGGGATTTTTGAAATATATTATATGTGCCCAGATTTTGCAGAAAAGAAATTTCCTTTTGGGGTCCTATAATTCCGTATTTTTCCGAACTTCACTACACTTTGACTATGATGGTTATATCTGTGATGCTTGCATGTATTGAACGTCGGCTAATCGCTATAAGACGATTAGTCGGGGTTATACATGATCTGTAATGTGCTGGAATGTGTATATGAATGTGTTGGACTGTCGCGGGTGAATAGCCGGGGTGGATGTGAGATGAGCTTTTGTTTTTCTTTCATTCATTGTAAATGTAAATTGATGTAATAATATTATTTGTTTGGCCGCACAACCGGGTCGGGGTTGTAGCCGTCATTGTATAATTCTTTTTACTGTTTTTGCTCCTAGGATAGACCCATGGAGGGGTGCACAAACTACCGAGGACTTGGCGGGTAGTTTGCCGCACCCGTAGGGGTCTTGGGTGGGGTATTTGGCTATTCACCGCGACCGTGTTATCCGCTTTTCATTCCAGGCTCGAAAGGATTGCGGATTGCTAGTATATCCAATGTATTCATCTGTGATCTGTAATGTCTATCATTGCTTTCTATTTAGGCGTTGCTTATGTTTTACAGCCGCGCTAGCCCAGCCCCCGCTCT
Source organism: Agapanthus africanus (assembly GCA_030015575.1). Taxonomy (NCBI): domain Eukaryota; kingdom Viridiplantae; phylum Streptophyta; class Magnoliopsida; order Asparagales; family Amaryllidaceae; genus Agapanthus; species Agapanthus africanus. The sequence continues at coordinate 632,422,013 of CM057342.1, forward strand.
GTCGTTAGTTAAGTAACCTAACGGGTAATGACGGGGCCCCGTGGCGAATGCGAATGGCATAAGCGTACGTCATATTTTGGTTGTTTTCTGCAATGGTAGGATTAAATGATGGGACGCATTAAAAGTACTAATGCAAGAATATCACGCATTAAAAGAACTAATGCAAGATAATAAACCAAGTTTAAGTCGATGGAACACTTTCGAAAAACCACTCGGTTCTTTTCAAAACTAACTTTTAAATGCGGAGATTGAGCCACTCCTTCTAAAAGCTATCTCGTTCCATCGATTAAATCAAGTTCACTACGTTCACGGTTTCGCCAAAACCATTCGTAGCCCTCCGTCGCTTCGCATGAATAGGCAATAGTATTCAAGCTATGTATTTTGGCCAAAGTCAAGGCATAGTGATTGGTAGCTATTGGGTGTTCGTGTGTAGCATAGATAGATGCGTTGGTTTAGGACAGTCGTGCTGCCATTTTGGCCAAAGTCAAGGGTAGGTACGGATGGATCCAAATTAACCTGGATAGTGACGGGCAGAACTTGACATGTGACTTATGATATTTTGGCCAAAGTCAAGGTCATAAGAGCATGGGGCAAAAATCCACATCGGGAGTTTCATAAGTACTGAAACTTGCTAGATTTGCATACCATTTGGAGTGTGGTGATTCTGGTAGGATTCCTTCAGTTTCGTCACGCGATGATATTTGGATCCCGATCCTACTGTGAGTATATGCTACTCCTCGGGAAATTTCTCACTTAACGATCAATGCTATAAACCTAGTAGGTGCCTAGAAAGGTGTTAGCGGGGTTACGCCCCCAGGGAAAAGAGGTTATTTAATTAAGGAACTTCGCGAAAGCGTTGGAAAACCTCCCTCGAAGTACCGACACCGGCCTGGCTGAACGGTTAAGCAAGTATTGTACGGTGGGATTGATCCTGACTAATTCTTCCTTTATGGTTTGAGGAGGGATTCGAGAAACAGTGGGAGCCATCCTGTTTAGACAAACTAAAAACCACTCTAAACTTGCAAGAGCATCATGCTGAGTGTTTCTTCTTCTCTCTCCTAATTGCAGCGACCAAATCAACATGACTGGACTTAAGTTACTCCTAGATAAAAACAAACTGACAGGGCCAAACTACAAAGATTGGCTCAGGAATGTCAAGATAGCAATCACTTATGACAAGCTGGGGTATCTTCTTACCACCAAAGCTCCCCCTGTCCCTGGTCCAACTTCCAGTGTCGCGGATAAGGAAATCCGCAAGACTTGGGAGATTGATAGCGCGAAGGCCAAGTGCCTCCTGCTTGCCTCGATGGACAACGAACATCAGAGGAGGCATGAGAATATGGACATGGAGTCCATATTGCTCCATACAAAAGAACTGTATGGAGAGCAATCACGTATCGCAAGATACGAAGCGTCGAAAAAGTTGTTTTCGACAAGAATGGCCGTCGGATCATCAGTAGCCGAGCACGTGCTAAAGATGATCGGCTACATTGAGGAGCTCGCTGACCTAGGGATCACATTGGAGAGTGAGCTATATACGGATATAGTTCTCCAGTCCCTTCCTTCCACTTACGCCCAGTTTATACTGAACTTCAACCTACAAGAAAAAGAGGTTGAGCTATCAGAGCTCCTCAACATGCTGAGGAGCGCAGAGGGCACCCTACAGAAAAGTAGGGATACATCCACATTGTTTGTAGGAGGATCATCTTCTTCTAGGTCCAAGGCGAAAGCCAAGGGAAAGAAGAAGAAGGCCCCCGCCAAACCAAGGGGCGGTGTTAGTAAAGTGGATACGAAGGGAAAAGGGAAAGCAACAAAGATAGCGGGGAAGCTTGTGGATAAGGAAGAATGCTTCTTTTGTCATAAGAAAGGACACTGGAAGAATGATTGCAGGGCCTGGAAGGCCAGAACACAGGAATTGAAGCAGGTTGCAGCTTCAGCTTCAGGTGTGTATGTTATTGAAAACTGTCTTTCAATAAACTCTACTTCCTGGGTATTGGATACCGGATCAGGATCTCATATCTGTAATTCTTTGCAGGCGTTGAGAAACCGTAGGGTTTTGAAGGCAGGTGACATGACCCTCAGAGTTGCGAACGGAGCTAGCATGGATGCTAAAGCCGTGGGGGACTATCACCTGGGAATGTCAGATGGACATGTTTTGGTTTTGCGTAATTGCTTTTTTGTACCTAACGCAACTTGTAATATCATTTCTGTATCTTTAGTTTCTAAAGAAGGTTATGAATTTGCGTTTGTAAGTAATGTTGTAAACATTCACCTTAATCAAGTTCTGATTGGGTCAGGTACATTGAGTAATGGTATATACGTGTTAAACCAACCACAGATTTTTAATGTCCAGAATACACACAAAAGAAAGTCTCCAGAAATAAATCAGACTTTCTTATGGCATTGTAGATTGGGTCACATCAATGAGAGAAGGTTGACTAAGTTTCATACAGAAGGATATTTGAATGCGTTCGAATATCAATCATATGCCACTTGTCAATCTTGTCTCAAAGGAAAGATGACAAAGACTCCGTTTACTGGACATGGAGTAAGAGCGAGCGAGCTCTTGGGACTCGTACACAGTGACGTGTGCGGTCCAATGTCTACACATGCCCGAAGCGGACATTCTTACTTCATTACTTTTACGGATGACTTCTCAAGGTACGGTTATGTCTTCTTAATGAAACATAAGTCCGAGGCCTTTGGAAAATTCCAGGAGTATAAGAATGAAGTAGAGAAACAGACCGGCAAAAGTATTAAGATTCTAAGATCGGATCGAGGTGGAGAATACTAAAGTGCCGAGTTCCTGGACTATTTAAAAGAGAATGGAATTCTCTCTCAGCTTACTCCTCCATACACCCCGCAACATAACGGTGTATCGGAGAGACGGAACCGCACCCTATTGGATATGGTGCGGTCCATGATGAGTAACGCTGAGTTACCGCGATCATTCTGGGGGTATGCGCTAGAATCAGCCGCATACCTTTTGAACCGAGTTCCCACTAAGACTGTGCCTACCACGCCATTTGAGATGTGGTGTGGGAAGAGACCCCATCTTAATCACATTAAGATATGGGGAAGTCCAGCTTTTGTCAAAAAGCAGCATGCGGACAAGCTCGAGGCACGCTCAGTACTGTGCAAGTTTGTGGGATATCCAAAGAATTCCAAGGGATATTTCTTCTACTGTGAAGAGGAACAAAAAGTTCTTGTTTCTCGTCATGCCCACTTTCTAGAACACCAGTTCATAGAAAAAGAAATAAGTGGGAGCGCAGTAGAACTGGAAGAAATTCCAGAACCACAGACTGTTACTGAAAGCTTGGTGGAACCAAAGGGTTCAACAGAACAGGACATTCCTACGCCGCTCCGCAGGAGTAGTAGGCAGTCTCATCCGCCTGAGAGATACTACGGTTTTCTCATAGACGGGGATAGAGAGGATTGCATCATAGATTATGATGAGCCTACTAGCTTCCAGCAGGCCGTTCAGAGCGTTGACTCAGTGAAATGGCTGGATGCAATGTGGACCGAAATGGAGTCCATGTACACCAACAAGGTATGGACGTTGGACATTGCTCCAGACGGGGTAAAACCCGTAGGATGCAAGTGGATCTTCAAAAGGAAGATTGGTGTAGATGGACAGGTTGAAACCTATAAAGCTAGGCTGGTAGCAAAGGGTTTTCGTCAAAGACCTGGCTTGGACTACGACGAAACCTTTTCTCCAGTAGCCATGCTGAAATCCATTCGGATCCTTCTTGCCATTGCTGCCTTCCACGATTATGAGATCTGGCAAATGGACGTAAAGACAGCTTTTCTAAATGGAAATTTAGAGGAGTGTGTCTATATGGACCAGCCAGAGGGTTTCATTCAGAGTGGGAGCAGCGGAAAGGTGTGCAAGTTGCTTAAGTCCATCTATGGACAAAAGCAGGCATCGCGGAGTTGGAACATCTGCTTTGATGAGACGGTCAAAGAATTTGGCTTTATCAAAAATCCAGATGAACCATGCATCTATAGTAGATTTGTAGCGAGAACTGTAGTATTCCTCGTTTTATACGTGGATGACATTCTCTTGATAGGAAATGACATTCCTATGCTACAATCTGTCAAGGGTTTCTTGTCACACAGGTTCTCCATGAAAGACCTGGGTGATGCCTCATACATCCTGGGGATCCGGATCCATCGTGATAGATCCAAGAGGATATTGGGACTTTCTCAGTCCAGGTACATCGACACCATAGTGAAAAGATTCAGTATGGAAGATTCCAAGCGCGGTAACCTACCGGCTTGTCACGGGATCACCCTCTCTAAAGAGATGTCTCCCAAGACTGATTTGGAGAGGGATCGCATGTCTATTATACCCTACGCTTCTGCGGTAGGCTCTATAATGTATGCGATGTTGTGTACCAGACCGGATGTAGCTTATGCACTGAGTGTGGTAAGCCGGTATCAGTCTAACCCTGGGGAGAAACATTGGATAGCAGTAAAGAACATTCTCAAGTACCTGAGAAGGACTAAGGAGATGTTCTTGGTGTATGGCGGAAAAGACCTCCAGATCGAGGCCTTTGCTGACTCCAGCTTCCAGAGTGACAAGGATGATTCCAAGTCCATGTCGGGTTTTGTCTTCACCCTCAATGGAGGGGCGGTGTGTTGGAAGAGTTCCAAACAGGAAACCGTTGCAGACTCGACGATGGAAGCGGAATACATCGCTGCATCTGATGCCGCAAAAGAAGCTGTCTGGATGAGGAAGTTCTTGAAAGAACTTCAGGTGGTTCCGTCCATTGTTGACCCAATACCTCTGTATTGCGACAACAACGGGGCTATAGCTTTAGCGAAGGAACCCAGGTCCCATCAGAGATCCAGGCACATCTTGAGGCGGTATCACCTGATCAGGGAGATCGTGGATCGCAAGGAGATCGAGGTTCGGAGGGTTGCTTCAGAAGAGAACACTGCAGATCCATTCACCAAGGCCCTACCCAAGACTCAGTTCGAGCGGCTGATCGAGATGATAGGTCTTCGATACGCCAGTACATGGCCTTAGTGCAAGTGGGAGATTGTTAGTGTATATGCCCTAGAGGCCATTACTGTATCATACTAGTTTGTATATTACTTAATGGAAGCTTGGGATATTCACCTTGTATAAACAATCTTGCTCAATATAGTAGTATGCTACTTGGTTTGTTTCCACTTCAATGTGTACTTGTGTTTATTTCAGTATATCACTTATACGCATTAGTGGAGCCCTTAGGATCTTTGCTTGATTACCAGCGTTGTGATGGCAGTCACACTAGTGGGGGCTGGGTAATCTATAAGCACATCCTTATACAGGTCCCTAGTCGCAGGACTATCGAGACAGGGCATCGATACTCCGGAGTAGACTAGCGTATGCGCTTCTCATCCCAGTGTGGGAGATGGTCTGTCCCACAGCCATCAGTACGTCGTACTGGAGATAGTATACGGGTGCTCGTTGGGTTACGAGTACACTGGACAGGACTCGTCGGGAACTGACAGGTTGGTATTATACCTATCGTCAGTTATCAGTTCCCAGGTGACATGAGTACAGCTTAGTCCGCTGACTTGACACTGGCACTTCGCCTCAAGTGTGTTCCCACTGCATTTTGATCACTACCCTACCACGGCTCAAAGGAGTCGTGCAAACAGGTGGTGGTTGGGTGCAGTCCCGAAGCACTTGGAGGCAGTGACGGTTAGACAGGATTCGTCTCTCCCGGTATTGGGGGTTGACATCGCGCTGTGTCTAGGAGAGCCATTACACGAGTAGTCCCTGGCCAGGGAAAACGAGATATACTGGTAGGTTTCCAGTGTTATCTCAGGGTGTTTTGGGCTTCGCTCCGGCACGACTTGTACCGCTATTGGGGGACTGACGTTTACCACCCCCTAGGCCCGCCATGCGATGTATCAGACGAACAGACCGGACTGTACGGAGACTGTCACGTTCAGACTCAGTAGGAGTTCAGATGGGGTTTCACCTCGTCAGCCTTCTTGTCGGCATCTACCTGGGGACCGTTACGCACAGCTAGTGCCGCTTGCGGTCTGTGGTTAAACCCACTGCCAGCGTAGTGTCGAGTCTTTAGAGTCCCACACAGAGGGTATTCGCCTCTGGGCAAAACAGAGTAGAGGTCGCATGGTTTTGCGACAGGGTTCGTTCTCATCCGCGCACTTGTGCACGTTTGGAGTCCGGACGGATTATACTGGCAGGCTCTGGTTTGAGCCAGATACTGGTATATGTTTTGGGGTTGCTTTTATATCTCGGTATTCTTGTTCCTCGGAACGAGAATGCAGGTGTGTATGCACAGTTGCTTGAGGCGGAGGATGAGTTTTTCCATTAGGGTTTCGGAACGGGTGCGTATGCACAGTTGACAGTTATCATTTTCCAAACCCTAATAGATTTATGGATTATCTATTTATAATAGTAATTAAATGAGAATTTTGTTATGGTTGATTTTGTTGACTTGTTGACCATGGTTGACTTGTTGACCATGGTTGAATGTTGACCACCATCATGCTTTAAAAAGTCTTCCTTGATTTATGCTTACATTTTTAAATGAAGCATGGTAGTGGTCATTCCAAATTACCATCAACTATTCTCATTTTCAATTATTATTATTAGATAATTCTTTTCTTTTGCATTATGGTTGCAAGAAAGAAAAGAATAGCTCATTCTATCATATTCATTCTCTCTCCTCTCTTCATCTTCTTCATCCTCTAGCAAAGAGAAACCTTCTCATGAGTTGAGAATCCTTCTCTTTAAAAAGAAAAGCAAACCCTAGTCACTCTCTACTCACTCTAGGATCAAGGGTTTAGCAAGCCGGCGATTCTAGTTCACTCCAAGTTCGAGAAAGAGCCCAAAGGTCGAGCCTTCGAGGTGGATCCATCTTCGACGGAAGAAGGCGACAAGAGAAGAGAACCATCAACCTCCACAAAGTTTGAAGAAGAAGGAGTTCAAGTTTAGGTATAACCATCTCTATCCGAGTAGCTAAATCCCTTTAGCAAGTTTGCTAGTTTTAGTTTAGGTAACGATCCCGACCTAGTTTAGTCCATGTTGCCTCTTGCACTAAAAATTTGTTTTTTATACCGTTTCCGCCTCCCCGTAAGAACCGGGGGTCGCAACGTGGACTTACAGATATAATATTATTTTTACGGGGCACATCCGGGATGAGGTTGTAGCCACCGTTGTATTATTTTATTTACTTTTTCTTACACCTAGGATAAACCTGAGGTGGGGTGCACAAACTACCGGGTTCTTGTAGTACTGAGTGGCTTACTCATTTTATTGTGGGAGGTTGCTTCACTTCAGAAATTTGGCGGGTAGTTTGCCGCACCCGTAGGGGTCTAGGGTAGGGTTTGGCTATTCATCACGAATGTGGAATCCGTCTTTCGTTCTATGCTAAAACGAAACACGAAATTCCTAATATATCCAATATATTCATTTCTGATCTGTGAACTGGAATGCCTATTATTGCGTAAGACAAATGGCTATATATGTGTGTGTGTGTGCGTGTGCGTGCGTGTGTGTGTGTGTGTATAATAAATGTTGCTTATGTTTTGCACCCGCGCTAGTCCAACCCCGCTTTGCCGTTAGTTATGAGCCCCGTGGCGAATGCGGATAGGATAAGCGTACGTTCTATTTTCATTTCTTTTCTATAATGATAGGGTTAAATGATGGGACCGAATTAATATTGATTAATGCAAGGAAAATAAACCAATGTTTAAATCGTTGGAACAATTTCAAAACCACTCGGTTTTCTTAAAAAACAACTTTTAAATGCGGAGCCTAAACCACCACTTTTAAAAAGCTATCATGGTTCCTTCGACTATATCAAGTTCATTATGTTCACGGTTTCGCCAAAACCATCCGTAGCCCTCCGTCATTTCAGATGGGTATTCAGTAGTATTCAAGCTAAGTATTTTGACCTTCGCCAATGTATAATGATTGGTAGCTGCTAGGTATTCATCTGTAGCATAGATAGATGTGTTGATTTGGGACAGTCATACAGTTATTTTGGCCTTCGTCAAGGGTTTGTATGGATGGGTTCAAATTAACCTGAATAATTACGGGCAGAACTTGTCTTGCATCTTAAGATATGTTGGCCTTCGTCAAGGTCATAAGCACCTGGGGCAAAAATCCACATTGGGAGTTTCAAAGGAAAATGAAACTTGTTAGTGTTGCATACCATTTGGAGTGTGATGATTTTGGTAGGATTCCTTCAAGGTTGTCACACGATGATATTTGGATCCTGATCTTACTGTGAGTATCAGCTACTCTTCAGATGATTTTTTTCACTAAACAATCAATAGTATAAACCAAGTAGGTTCCTAGAACGGTGTTAATGGGGCTACGCCTCAAAGGAAAAGAGGTTATGTAATTAAGGAATTTCGCGAAAGCGCTAGAAAACCTCCCTCGAAGTACCAACACTAGCCTGGCCGAAAGGTTAAGCAAGAATTGTAGGGTGAGATTAATCCTGACTAATTCTTCTTTTATGGTTTGAAGGAGGATTTGAGGAACAGTGGAAACCATCCTGTTTAGATAAACTAATAACTAATCTAAACTTGCAAGAGCATCAAGCTGAGAGTTTTTTCTCACTCACCTAATTTTAGCGTCCAAAATGAGCGGGCTTAAGTTACTGCTAGATAATAATAAATTAACCGAGCCAAACTATAAAGATTGGCTAAGGAATGTCCATATGGCCATTAACTATAATAAGCTGGGCTACCTCCTTACTACCAAAGCCCCCACCGTCCCTGGTCCAGATTCCACCGTCGCGGATGTTGAAATCCATAAGACATGGGAAATAGACAGTGCGAGAGCCAAGTGCCTTGTGTTGTCCTCAATGGATAATGAACACCAGAGGCGGTATGAGAAGATGGACCTAGCTTCCATCTTCCTCCATAACAAAGATTTATATGGAGAACAACCTCATATCGTAAGATAAGAGACCTCGAAGAAATTATTTCAGGCTAGATTGGATGTCGGGTCATTTGTAGGGGACCACATCCTTAAGATTATTAGCTATATTGATGAGCTTGCGGTCTTTGGGACCACGTTGGAAAACGAGTTATATACTGACTTGATTCTACAGTCCCTCACTTCTACCTACGCCCAGTTTTTCTTAAATTTCAGCATTCAAGGGAAGGAAGTTTCACTTCCAGAACTCCTCAACATGTTGAAGAGCGCTGAGGGCAACCTGCAGAAATTCATGGAGATGCCCGCTCTGCTTATTGAAGAATATTCCTCTTCTAGATCCAAGGTGAATGCCAAAGGGGTGAAAAAGAAGGACTCCATCAAGACGAAAGGCGGTGTTAGTAAGGTAGAGGGAAAGGGAAAGGCAAAAGCTTCGGGGCTGGCAGTAGGAAAGGAGGAATGTTTCTATTGTCACGGGAAATGGCATTGGAAGAAAACCTGCAGGGCTTGGAAAGACAGAAATTAGGATTCGAAGCAAGTAGTGTGTTAAGACTTTACCCGCACGCCAATTTGTAAGTTTTGAAAAGAATTTATTTTGGAAAGATTACGCACGCGAGCTCTGTTTCATTTTAAAATTTATAAAACCTTAAGTGCACGGCGTGTTGTAGCAAGCCGGCAAGTACGGGTTGATCTGAAGGGAATTGGAGATTAGGGATTGTCGCTTAAGGTTCGAGAACAAAGAATATGGGTTTGGTTGTCACTAAAATAAAGAAAATACGAAAACAAGAAAACATGTTAAGAAGTATGGCGGTGGCTTTGGCTCGGATGGTTGAATTGCAGCAATTCCTTTGACGCTCCATTGTTCATGAGTTGTCCGTCCTTGTGGCGATCCAACATAAAGCATGACTTGTCAATACGGTTGCATAGCACAAGTCATCAAGTTGCCGATATTCGACGCAAACACGAAACGAGTCCGTTACGTTCTTACTTACCATTCTTATGTCCATGCATGATGTATCAACACAAAGCACAAGGGTTTCAATTTGCAAATAAGAAGTAAAAGTATGTGTTACTCTTGCTTGGTAGGTGGGTGAGAGTATATGGTATATGCTTGAATGAAAGATTTCAAGAAACATAAGCAACATACCATATCCCAACTCCCTAGTAAGTTAACACACAATTAATTCTAAGCTTAACCTTGCAAATGGTGAATATGAAGGAATATGATTTGAGATAAAGGTTGCAAATAACCATCGAAATCATAATATCATATCAAACACTTCCATTTAGAAATCTTAAGCTTACAATCACAATTAAGCATTTTAAACAATCACAAGAGGAGGAGGAAGGCAAAGCCATTCATCTCACATCCTCACCATCACCACAACCAAGAGATTAGTTACACATAAAAAAGGAAAGCAAGTAAGAAAGAACAAAAGAAAAGAAAGCAAATAAACAAAGAAAAGACAAATATATTAACACTTGAATGAGTTGAGTTACAAGATGTTGGTTACTTGTTCAACCTCCATAATGAAGCTCTCAAAAGAAAGCTCCAAGAGGGAAGAGAAAGAAGAAAACCAATTTAAACTCACACAAATCTCTCAAAACTAAACCAAAATTAAAACTAAAACTATGGAATGGATTTTGTACATGCTCCTCTCTCTCAAACTGTTCTGGTGTTTATAGGCATCAAAATAGAATTAACAAAAGTATAAATAGGATGATGTGATGCTATAAAGTGCTAGAAGAAAAATGGGGACAAAAGGACACAGGGGGACCGGCGGTGCCTGTTTTTTGGAATTCTCGTCGGTCGGGTCTGGGGCAATGTAGCTCATGTTGGTGTGATGATCTCGAGTGCACTCAACAAGTCTACTGGTAATATTTGATTTCATTATAAAACGCTGGTTTGTACTTAGTAGAATTGGAGGGAAAGTGTTGCTTTTTATCATATCATTTCTTTTTGCAATTATTACACACCCCACATGTGCCCACTACTTGCAAAAGTCATGAGTGTTGTTCCCACTTGTTCCATAGGCAGCCCCCACCATGGTCCAACTCACCAAAGAGCATGTGCACAATTATATTGTGTTGGACCAAAATTATGTACATATGATTATTTGCAAAAGAGCTATTTGAATATCGGTCGATTTTCTGTGCTGATTGCAGTGTCGGCTCCCAAACATTATATCCGTGATTTTGAGTGTGTTTCCAATATTTTATCACAAATACCTGTAATCTGTATTTACTGAGCAAACACTGGTTAATAGTACCGATATATAACAAAATAGATAATGAATGAGTGGTATTAAAATGCAGTTTTCTGTGATGAACAAATACCCCCAAACTTATCTTTCGCTCGTTCCGAGTAAAACACAAATCCTCTCCATACTTTCGCAGGGAACACGATTGCACTGAGCACGTGCAACAAGCCGTTAAGCCTCTAGGTGTCCCAAGTAGGATGAGTGTTGTCTCCTGAGCGTTTTCAGCGGATTGTACCCACAAAATCATGTCAAGTTAGCGTTATGCGAAAACTGTTGATTCTAATCTTACGGTTAAGGATCAAAGCTAGAAGCTCTATCATCCCAGTTAGAAACGTCAAACCCTATTTTTCATTCCTCTCAAATTTTTTAATGTAAGCTAGTACACGTCTTTACGTGGTTGTGCGAATAGTGTCGATAAGCTTTTAAGAACTTGATTAGGGTCATCATGTCAAAAATACGGACTAGAATAGACTTCTAAAGAATCACACGAGTTTTAAAAGACTTAAGATTTCTCATGTTTTTTTCTCCAGTTAGGTTTCAAGTCAGAATTTATATCATTTTTAACAGAGAACCATGTCTATTCTTCACTCCTACCTTTCACCCGTTGTTGCTCATACACACCTTTCGTTATCGTGCAAACGTATTTATAAATATAAACCTTCATATCTCCGCTAAAGATCTGTTTATAATAGAAAACTCGTCTCCGCCAAGATTATTATCCCACAAAGATTCGTGAGGACTTTTAACTCGGAGAGAACACTTGCTTAGCTTGTTTTATTTGGCGATTGGGAAACTTAGCGAGGTTTGGGTCAATGACTTCCAAACCAGATGGTTTTTAGGGCATTAGGTGTGACAACACCCCAAGGACTTAATTACCCAAGTTACCAAGGCTAGAAAACAAAAGACTCATTTTATTTGCATTTAAAATATTATGAAGGCAGTTCAAACGGAGATATAGCAAGTTTTTCTTTTTAAATCCCTAAGACGTAATCATGTGGATAAGGTGTGTAATCACTCCAACAAGGTACCAAATAGGTTATTTTCAGACTTGTAGCTTCCATTAAAATCTCAATAATATCCTTTATATTCACTTTACTTTATGAATGACTTTTGATATTACTAAATTAAGAACAAACCTGTTTAATCCTAAAGACGTTTATCAATTTTCAAAAGGTTTGAGACATGTCAACCATTCATCTAATTCTCAAAAACATATGACACGTGTAAAGTGTTATAAAAGATGTATATCAGCTACAGTTAAACCAAAGGAGGGTTATCTTTCGGGTTTTCAATCTCTCAAAAAAGATTTAGTTATTTCTATCTTTTCACCCGAACCGTCAGACTTCGAATCTAAGTTCCCCCGCTAGCTAACATGACGAAAACTTTTTTTATGTTTTTGTAAAAATTTTCAAATTTTTATGGTTTTTTATTATGTATGCAATAAAGAATATACACATGATGCAGCAAAACAAACGCAGTGCTCACCCCCAAACCTGAGTTTTACGATGTCCTCATCATTGCCCCCGTCCTCCGGTAGCAAGACTAGACATCAGGGTGAGAATTTATTAACAAAATGAAAAATCTAAGAACTAACTATAGTATTTACAAGTTAAGAGATTGCGTTAGTCCAGAAATTAATACCAGCCATTCAAAATTTTTGTCTATATATGGCCAAGGCTGGTAAAAGAAATTGTATAATACAAAGAAAAAAAGAATGTACAAAGTATGCTTAGATGTTAGTAAAGGGCATGGGCGTGTGAGAGTAGGGATCGGAAGACGTTGAAGGTGAAGATGAATTTTTGAAGAGGTCAAAGAATTGTTGCCTGAATGAATTGAATTTTCAAGAAGCTTTGAAGTCAAGTTCATTTAAAAACTGGAGTTCATCCACAAAAAATTCAGAAAAGGAAAGGTTCATATGATGTCTCGGATTGATCCTGACTCAAACTCACAAAGAATATCAAGTTCATCAGCAAATATCTCCTCAAAACTAGACATGAAAGAATATTTTTCAAGGCTGCCTTCTCCCTATAATCCTGCACAATCCTGTTCTCATCCTTACAACTCACTAACTCTCCCAAAACTATCTCTCCCTCATCACATTCACAAATGGGTAGGTACATGTCATCTAAAAAAGTAGGTTCCCATACTAGTATTTCGTCCAAAATTATATCAATATGTGATACTAAAATTGTGGGTTCCTGATTGTGAATTATACCATACCCGCCAAATTCACAAGCTCCTTCCTCTAAAATTGGAGTGCAAAAATCAGTCGGTTCAAGAATTTCCTCTTCAAGTAGTACTTCGGTTAAATCATCCTCTAAATCACAAGTGACAAGAGGTTCAGTTGGTACCTGAAAGTTAGTTTCGGACTGACTCGAAAGGTTTTCTTGTGTGTCCTGATAACACTCAGTTAATTCAATCGTATCATCATCTATAAAATCATCAAAATTCGCTAGATCGTTTATCTCCCTCGGGTCACTTCCTAGATGATAGAAATTGATATTATTTGGTTCCAATTCACCGTGTTCACTCCCTAGAATCCTCACAGCTACATGCTCTTCGATTCTAGCCAAAGATTGAGCTTGAGCGTGAAACAATTGCTCAGACTGCTGTATAAACAGGGCTAGCGTCGCAGCTGTTTGATTCTTGACCGCAGTCATCACTTCAATACCCTTCTCTAATGCGGCCAACCTAGCATCCATCTCACAATCATAAACCTAATGATGGGTCAGTTGTTTCAGGAAGGGTGGGTTGTGACGATGGTGATGTAAAGCCGGTATCCTGTCGACCTCTTTATCTAAATTTTCAATCATTTGGTCTATGTTTGAAGTGGGACTGAGTTCAAGAGTGTTAGGTGGGTGACCGTTATCAAAACTCTGGGACGGTTGGTCACCCCTAGAAAAGGACAGTTTTCATGAATGTGGGAAGAATTGTGGCAATTTGAACAAACGAATTGGGACTGAGTATAGACAAAAGAATAACAATCGTGAAAAATTGAATTGAACTGTTTATCACCCATATCAACAAGAATTCACAAATATCACAAAAACAAAGAATATCACACCCCTAGCAGTCTATGTTTTGCTAAGTCAACTAGACTAGCTCAAGAACCTGATTGTCGAAGTAAAACTGTGTCGAGAAACGAGCTAAAGATATACGGATCACAAAGCCAGGTAAGTGCAAAGATAAAAGGAGGTTATCCAATGTTTTCGCGAAGTTCCTTAATTAGAATAACCCTTTTTCGTGAACACTTTCCTAGACACCCTATGAACAATATACCATTAAGCGGTGTTCTAAACACAGTTAATTTCTCCTAATGAGCGTGAAGCCGTTAAAGTCAGAGTTCTAATTGATTTTTAAAATTATGGGGGTATGCAAGAATGCAGTTTTGTGATTTGTGGGGTACGGATAAAGGTGATGAAATCCTTTACCGTATCTTGTTTGGTTTCGTGCCCTTAAGATCCGTATTAATATGCAAATACGCAAATCAAAAAAAGAATTTAAGAAATCAATCAATAAAACAATTCTTTTTCGTTTTAAGCTTAAGCGTTGTAACAAATACGGGTTAGTTCTCTGTCCTATTTGTGGCAAGTTGTGCGAAAACTCCTGCAAAAGATAGAATATTGGAATGAGTCGGATTTGAGTGAAGGTGTTAGAAAATTACGTACCGATGCGATTTTGGGTTTAGAAACCACCTTGAAGTGATCCCGAGTCTTTAAATGTTCTCTTGCGCGGGTCAAACTACCCGGATCTTTGGACTATAGTTCACTAACATCTTGCAATTGAATTTGAATCTCGCTCCGCACGATCGCACCTCGTAATTCCATCGAAACCTGAAAATGTCGGAAAATACGATATTAGTGCCATAAGCGATATATCTGCCCAATTCTTGCACACTCAAAATTATAAAAATCAAACAATACTAACAGTGCACTGGAGATCACACAAAAAGAAACAACCAAAAATCCCATAATGGACCCAGCGGCGCCGGATTTTTCTCGATTGTCGCCGGCCAAATGAAATCCAACGGTGCTAAAATTTTGTGTAGCTTCTCTAGGAAATATTAGTATTCTAATAGTATACGTTGATTTTTTGGTTTAATAGCAAGGTGATAGCAGGTTAGAAGGACAAAGAACAAAGAGTTAGAAAAAATGAGTTACTAATTAGTGAGTTAGTACGAACCAGAAATAGCAATTCCTAATAACTACCAACTCCCCAGTTACGGTGCCAAAAACTTGTTGGGACTTTACCCGCGAACCAATTTGTAGGTTTTGAAAAGAATTGATTTTGGAAATATTGCGCACGCGAGCTCGGTCTTATTTTAAAATTTATAAAACCGTAAGTCCATGACGCGTGGTAGCAAGCCGGCAAGTACGGGTCGATTCGCATGGAATTAGAGATTAGGGATTGTTGCTTAAGGTTTGAGAACAAAGAATATAGGTTTAGTTGTTACTAAAATAAAGAAAATACGAAAACAAGAAAACAAGTTAAGAAGAAGTATGGTCGTGGCTTTGGCTCGGATGGTTGAATTGCGGCGATTCCTTCGACGCTCTCTTGATCATGAGTTGTCCATCCTTGTGGTGATCCCAACGTGAAGCATGAATTGTCAATGCGGTTACGTAGCACAAGTCATCAAGTTGCCGATATTCGACGCAAAAACGAAATGGGTCCGTTACGTTCTTACTTACCATTCTTATGTCCATGCATGATGTATCAACACTAAGCATAAGGGTTAGCAAGCATACAACATTAATACACATCAATTTGCAAATAAGAAGTAAAAGTATGTATTACTCTTGCTAGGTAGGTGGATGAGAGTATATGGTATATGCTTGAATGAAAGGTGTCAAGAAATATAAGCAACATACCATATCTCAACTACCTAGTAAGTTTAACACATAATTAATCCTAAGCTTAACCTTGCAAATAGTGAATATGAAGAAATATGATATGAGACAAGGGTTACAAATAACCATCGAAATCATCATATCATATCAAACACTTCTATTTAGCAATCTTAAGATTACAATCACAATTAAGCATTTTAAACAGTCACAAGTGGAGCAGGAAGGCAAAGCTATTCATCTCACATCCTCACCATCACCACAACCAAGAGATTAGTTAAACATAAAAGAGGAATGCATGTAAGAAAGAACAAAAGAAAAGAAAGAAAATAAACAAAGCAAAGACAAATATATTAACACTTGAATGAGTTGAGATACAAGATGTTGGTTACTTGTTCAACCTCCATAATGAAGCTCTCAAAAGAAAGCCCTAAGAGAGAAGAAGAAGAAAACCAAGTTAAGCTCACACAACTCCCTCAAAACTAAACCAAAACTAAAACTAAAACTATGGAATGGATATCGTACATTCTCCTATCTCTCAAACTGTTCTGGTATTTATAGGCATAAAAATAGAATAAACAAAAATATAAATTGGATGATGTGATGCCTATAAAGTGCTAGAAGAAATATGGGGACAAAAGAAGACAAGGGGACCGGCGGTGCAGGGTTTTTGGGAATTCTCGTCGGTCGGGTCTGGGGCAATGTGGCTTGTGTTGTTGTGGTGATATCGAGTGCACTCAACAAGTTTACTGATAATGTTTGATTTCATTATAAAGCCCAGGTTTGTACCTCGTAGAATTGGAGGGAAAGTGTTGCTTTATATCACATCATATCTTTTTGCAATTATTACACACCCCACATGTTCCCACCACTTGCAAAAGTCATTAGTGTTGTTCCCACTTGTGCCAAAGGCAGCCCCTACCATAGTCCAAGTCACCAAAGAGCATGTGCACACTTGTATTGTGTTGGACCAAAATTGTATACACATGATTTTCTGCAAAAGAGCTCTTTGAATATCGGTCGATTTTCTGTTCTGATTGCGGTGTCGGCTCCCAAACGTTATATCCGTATTTTTTAGTGTGTTTCCAATATTTTATCACGAATACCTATAATCTGTATTTACTGAGCAGACACTGCTTAATAGTACCGATATATAACAAAATAGATAATGAATGAGTGGTACTAAAATGCAGTTTTTGTGATGAACATTGTGGCTTCGGCTTTAGGTGTGTTTATGATTGAAAACTGTTTGTCAATTAACTCTACTTCCTGGGTACTAGATATCGGATCAGGATCTCATATCTGTAATTCATTACAGGCTCTGAGAAACCGTAGAGTTATCAAGGAAGGCGATATGACTCTCAGGGTTGCTAACGGAATGAGCGTGGATGTTGTATCCGTACGGGAATATCACTTAGGATTGATAAGTGGGCAGATTTTTATTTTGCGTAACTGTTTGTATGTACCTAGTTTGGCATGTAATATCATATCTGTATCTTTACTACCTAAAAAAGGTTATGATTTTACATTTGTAAGTGATGTCGCCCATATCCACCTTAATAAAGCTTTCATTCGGTCAGGTACACTAGATAACGGTATATATGTATTAAATCAAGCTCAGATTTTCAATGTTCAGAACACACTTAAAAGAAAGTCTCCGGAATTAAATCTAGCTTTCTTATGGTATTGTAGACTGGGTCACATCAATGAAACACGGTTAATGAGTTACATAAAGAGGGATATTTGGATCCGTTTGAATATCAGTCTTATGCAACTTGTCAGTCATGTCTCAAAGAAAAAATGACAAAGACTCCGTTCATTGGACACGGAGTAAGAGCCAGTGAGCTCTTGGGACTCATACACAGCGACGTGTGTGGTCCAATGTCTACACATGCAAGATGTAGTTATTCCTACTTCTTTACTTTTACGGATGATTTCACAAGGTATGGACATTTATTCATGATGAAATATAAATCCGAGGCCTTTGAGAAATTCCGGTAATACAAGAATGAAGTGTAAAAACAAACCGACAAAAGTATCAAGACACTTAGATCTGATCGAGGTAGTAAACACTTAAGTGCCGAATTCATGGATTACTTAAAAGAGAATGGAATTCTCTCTCAGCTTACTCCATACACAAATCAACAGAACGGTGTATCGGAAAGGCGGAACCGAAACTTATTGGATATAGTACGTTCCATGATGAGTAACGCTGATTTACCGTGATCCTTCTGGGGTTATGCACTAGAATCAGCTGCATATCTTTTGAACAAGATTCCTACTAAGTCAGTGCCTACGACACCATATCAGATGTGGAGTGGGAAGAAACGCTATCTTAAGTATCTAAAGATACAAGGATGTCCAGTTTTTATGAAAAAGCAGTATGCGGACAAGCTCGAGGCACGCTCAGTACTGTGTAAGTTTGTGGGATACCCAAAGAACTCCAGGGGGTATCTTTTCTATTACGCGGAAGAACAAAAGGTCTTTGTTTCTCTGCATGCCCACTTTTTGGAATCTCAATTTCTTGAAAAAGAAATAAGTGGGAGCGCAATAGAACTGGAAGAAATTCCAGAACCACAAGCTATTACTAAAAGCATGGTGGAACCAGAAGTTTTGAAAGAACCGGACATCCCCGCGCCACTCCGCAGGACTAGTAGGCAGTCTCATCCGCTCGAGAGATACTACGGTTTCTCGTAGATGGGGATAGAGAGGTTTGCATCATCGACGATGATGAGCCAACTAGTTTCCAGCAAGCCATCAGGAGCAGAGACTAGGTAAAATGGCTGGATGCAATGCGGACCGAAATGAGTCCATGTACAGCAACAAAGTATGGACTTTGGACATTGCTCCGGAAAGGGTAACCCATAGGCTGCAAATGGATCTTCAGAAAGAAGATTGGTGTAGATGGACAGGTTGAAACCTATAAGGCTAGACTTTTTGCAAAAGGTTTTCGTTAAAGACCTCGTTTGGACTATGATGAAACCTTTTCTCCAGTGGCTATGCTCAAATCCATTTGGATCCTTCTTGCCATTGCTACCTTCCATGATTTTGAAATTTAGCAGATGGACGTAAAGACCGCTTTTCTGAATGGAAATTTTAAAAAATGTGTTTATATAGATCAGCCGGAGGGTTTCATAAAGAGTTGGAGCAGTGGAAGAGTGTGCAAGTTGCTTAAATCCATTTATGGATTAAAACAGGCATCGCGTATTTGGAACATCTGTTTTGATAAGACAGTCAAGGAATTCGACTTTATCAAAAATCCAGATGAACCATGCATTTATAGTAAAATTGTAGCTAGAACTGTGGTATTCCTCGTCTTATATGTGGATGGCATTCTCCTGATTGGAAATGACATTCCTATGCTACAATCAGTCAAAGGATTCTTGTCACAAAGGTTCTCCATGAAGGACCTGGGTGATGCCTCCTTCATTCTGTGGATCTAGATCTATCGTGATAGATCTAAAAGGATATTGGGACTTTCACAGTCAAGATACATCGACACCATACTGAAAAGATTTAGTATAGAAGATTCAAAGTGCGTTAATCTACCGGCTTGTCACGGAATCACCCTCTCCAATGAGATGTCTCCCATGATTGATTTGGAATGGGATCGCATGACTATTATATCCTACGCTTCTACGGTAGGCTCTATAATGTATGCGATGTTGTGTACCAGACCATATGAAGCTTACGCACTGAGCGTTGTAAGCAAGTATCGGTCAAACCCAAGGGAGAAGCACTGGACAGCAGTTAAGAACATTCTCAAGTACCTGAGAAGGACTAAGGAGATGTTCTTGGTGTACGGCCGTGAAGACCTCCAAATCGAGGCCTTCGCCGACTCCAGCTTCCAAAGTGACAAGGATGACTCCAGGTCTATGTTGGGTTATATCTTTACCCTCAATGGAGGGGAGGTCTGTTGGAAGAGCACCAAGCGGGACACCGTTGCTGACTCGATGATGGAAGCGAAGTATATCGATGCATGTGACGCCGCGAAGAAAGCAGTCTGGATGAAGAAGTTCATTACAGAACTTTAGGTTGTTATGTCCATTGTTGATCCAATACCTCTGTATTGTGACAACAACAGGGCTATAGATTTAGTGAAGGAAACAAGGTCCCATCAGAAGTCCAGACATATCTTGAGGTGGTACCACCTGATCAGGGAGATCGTTGATCGCCGGGAGATTGAGGTGCGGAGAGTAGAGACAAAGAACAACACAGCAGATCCACTCATAAAAGCCATCCCTCAGACACAGTTCGAGAGGCTAATCGAGATAATAGGTCTGCGATATGCCAATACATGGCCTTAGTGCAAATGGGAGATTGTTAGTGATATATGCCCTAGAGGCCATTATTGTAAAGTACTGGATTGTATATTATATTTTGGAAGATTGGGATATTCACAGATATAGTAACAGTCTTACTCAAAATGGTAGTATGCTGCTTGGTTTTATTCTACCTCAATATGTGTATATGTTTCTTTTAACGTATCGCTAATACATAATGGTAGGGCCCTTAGGATCTTTGCTTTACTACCAGCGTTGTGATGGCAGTCACACTAGTGGGGGCTGGATAGTCTATAAGAACATCCTTATAAAGGTCCCTAGTCATTGGATTATCAAGATGGGGCATCGATACTCTAGAGTAGACTGGTATATACGCTTCTTATCCCAGCAGGGGAGATGGTCTGTCCCACAGCCGTTGGTATGTCGTACCGGAGATAGTATGCAGGTGCTCATTGGGTTATGAGTTACACTGGATGGACTCGTTGGGAATTGATGGTTGGTATTATACATATCGTCAGGTAGCAGTTCCCAGGTGGCATGAGTACAGGTTAGTCCTCTGACTTGACATCATTATTCGTCTCGAGTGTGTTCCTACTGTACTTAGATCAATACCCAACCAAGGCTAAATGAGTCGTGCAAACAGGTAGTGGTTGGGTGCAGTCCCGAAGCACTTATAGGAAGTAGCGGTTAGATAGGATTCGTCTCTCCCGGTATTGGGGGTTGATATCTCGTTGTGTTTGGAAAGCCATTACACAAAGTCCCTGACCAGGGCAAGCGAGATTTACTGGTAGGTACTCCAATAGTTTCTCAAGGTGTATTGGACTCTACCCCGGCCCGACTTATTGCGCTATTAGGGATCTGACGGTTACCATCCCCATAGGCCTGATATGCGAGTATTTTAAATGAATAGACCGGACTGTACGGAGATTGTCACAGATAGGCTCAGTAGGAGTTCGGATGAGTTTGCTCATCCGCCTTCTTATCGACAGTTACTTGGGTAGCCATTACGTGCAGCTAATACCATTGACGGACTTGTGGTTAAACCCACCGCCAGCGTATTGTCGCGTCTTTAGATTCCCACACAGAGGGTTCCCTTGCTTCGGGCTAAACGATGTAGAGGCCGTATGGTTTTATGACAGGGTTCTGATCATATATGTGTACTGGCTGCATGGATGTTGTTCGGACGGATAATACTAGTGGGCTTTGGTTTAAACCGGCTTCTAGAATTATATTATTGGATTATTATTATCTCATTGTATTCTTATTTTTGGGAATACGAATACGGGTATGTATATACGGTGAGGGCATTCTTGTAATTTCACAAGACATGCTTCTAGAAGTGGACACCTCATTATTTGGATTTATTTATTTTTAGAAATAGATTAATGAGGTGAAAAATGGAGATATTTGTGGCATGGAGTGAAGCATAGCTCATGATTTATTTTATTGGTTTGGACTCACTATTCAAGCATGGTTGATATTTTTAATTAGAAAATATTGTATGCTTGAGTGAGATGAGTGTAGGAGTCATTCTTCACTTGCCTTCTCTCATGCTCATTGCATTTTCACTTTCTCTCTCCATTTTTCTCTCCTTCATCCTCAAGACCTAAAACTCTCGCATGTGTTGTGAGCCATTATGTCTTTTGAGACAAAATACTCCATTAGATACTCTACATCTTCTAAGATACCTAGCTTAGCGAACTAGGTACCTTAATTACCTCGGTTTAGTGGTTGGAGCTTGAAGTATCGACTCTCGGGTGGATCATCTTCGACATGAGGAGACCGACGATTAAGTACGATCCGGATCTTCGAGGAGCCCAAGGAAAGGAGGAGGAGAAGACCCGAAAGACTAGAATTGAGGAGGTATAATACTATCATAGTAGTTAGAACCTCCTAGTAGAATATAGCTGATTAAGGTTTTCGTAAAGATCCTAGAGTTAAAGTCGGTTTTGTGAAGTAAGAAAAATCGTTTTTTCTAAATTCTGCCTCCGCGCGAACATGCTGAGTGCACGACATCGACTTACGTGTTGAAGATATCTACAGGCAACTCCAGCAGTCATGTGGAAAACCCCACTTGAACCTGAAATCATTGAAGGGATACTGAAACCACGTCCCGCATCGAAAATTGTTCACGAGGAGAAAAATCCCAAGTCAAGTCATCGAAGTCTTCAATGAAAAAGAAGAAGACCAAGAAGCATGTGCAACCTGCCGAGTATGATGACAAGCGTACAGACCTGCAAAAATACATTGATGTGCTGGAGGAGTACAACCAGAAGGCATGGACAATGGTCTTGCTCAAAAAGTTCCTCAAGCATATTCTTAAGTACAAAGATAGTCACTATGATGAGGAAAATGATTCATCAAAAGACACCAATGTTCGTGTAGCAAATTGCCACCCGCGGGAAGGTAATCTTGATCGGTGTGAGATCTCTTCTTTGGACTTTTAGTGGTCTCACATTCGTCGTTATATAGCGAAGAAGCTCCCGTAGCGTCAGAAAACAACGCAGAAGAACTAGGAGCAGAATCGGCGCTAAAATCCCTAGAACAGCCAGAAGACCCGATCGATAGGCTGTTAAACGAAGCCATTCAAAAAAGCAAAGTTGACCAAGAACACGGGACAGCCATATACGAAAAAGCTATTTGTCAGCATCAGAATGAAGAAGCCGCGGCAAGGATGAGTCGTAAAGTACTCCAACCAAACCAAAGCATACCTGCTACAAATAAGAGCAGGATCAAAATAGAGAAGCAGTTCGTCAAAGCCCTGTCAATGAGGATGAAGCTGCCACCTCTCCTAAAGAACACTCCCGAGGTCATATACCTCGATAGAGAAGATGCATGCCTAAACTACTGCCTATATCATTGGAGGGTCACCTACCCTACAGAGGAATGCAATGCCTTCAAGAAGTGGGGGCAAGGATACGTTGCCAATCAAAAACACTTCAGGAGGATGAAGAGCGAAGCCCGTGCTCGTCAACGGCAAAATAGTGCGACAAACGCGCATGAAGAAACGACTGGCAACTTTTATATGGTTGGTACCAGTTCGGAAGGGAAAAACCCCAAGTTCTTACCTTCGGGAGAGATTTTATGGATGAAATACCCCTCTGCCCTCTCTTCAAAAACTCCACCTCCGAAAAATAAGAGGAGGAGAAGAACTGTGAGAATATTCAGCTGCGTAACCGCACGCTGCATGAAAAGAACCTCGGACCTACAAACAAAGGTTCGAGCAAAAAAGACAAAGGGAAAGAAAAAATCTCTGAGGAAATTGCCTTCGATGATGGAGTTTTCAAAAAGCTCGCAGCAAGGGACCCGCCTAAGAAAAATAATGTGGATTACAATGCCCTAGCTGTTAGTTATATGTATGCCCTAGAGGCCATTATTGTACATACGATGTATATCATATAGTGGATGCTTGGATATACATAGTAAGGAATTTCTTGCTCGACATGATAGTACGCTATCTGGTTGCTCTTTATCTTAACATGTACACTTAATGTTGTTGGATATATATGCCCTAGAGGCCTTCATTATATAGGATGCTAGGGATATGTATGTACATGACAATCTTGCTTGATATGATAGTACGCTATTTGGTTTGTCTTTATCTTAACATGTGATATATTTTACTTTGTATTTCATATATTATACATGTTGATAAAGCCCGTAGGGTGTTCGCCTGACTACCAGCGTTGTGATGGCAGTCATACTTGTGGGAGCTGGATGGTCAATAGGCACATCCTTAAATGTTCCTAGTCACAGGAGTATCAAGACTGGGCATCGATGCTCCAGAGTAGACTAGTGTATACATATCTAGACCCTGACGAGGGGCGATGGATTGGTCTCGCAACCATTGGTGATGTGCACCTAAGATTGTATACAGATGCTCACTAGGTGTGAGTACACCGGACAGGACTCGCCAAGAACTGACTGGATGGTATTATACCTAGTGTCAGATAGCAGTTCTCAGGTGACATGTGTGCAGATAGTCTGTCGACTTGAGGTCGTCATTTGCCTCGTGTGAGTTCCCACTGTGCTTTGATTACTACCCTACCACGGCTCAAAGGAGTCGTGCAAACAGATTTTAGTTGGGTACAGTCCCGAGCCATATGGAGGCAGTGAGTGACCGTTAGGCATTCGTCTCTCCCGGTATAGGGAGTCGATATCGCACTGTGATTGGTTGGTCATTACCATAAGTCTCTGGCCAGGGCTGATTGAGAATTACTGGTGGACGGACCAGTAGATTCTTGGATGGTCTTGAGCCAACCTGACATGACTTGTACGGTTATTAGGGGTCTGACATTTTCCACCACCCTAGACCTTACATGAGATACTCTCAGACGAACAGACCGGACTGCACGGATATTGTCACGGACAGTCTCAGTAGGGGTTACGGACGAGTTCGCTCGTAGGCCTCCTTTTCGACACGTACCTGGGTTGCCGTTATGTACATTTAGTGCCACTGACGGACTTGTGGTTAAACCCACTGCCAGCGTACTGTCGAGTCTTTAGAGTCCCACACAGAGGGTTTCCCTGGATCAGGAGAGACGATGTAGACGCCGTATGGTCTTACGGCATGTTTTCGATCGCATTCGTGTACTGGCTACTCGAATGACGATCGGACGGATAATACTAGTGGGTTTTGGTTTAAACCGGATAATAGTATTGTAGTATTGGATTAAACTGATCTCAATGTATCCGTATTTTTCGGAATACGGATACGGGTATGAAAATATGGAAAAGGGCATTCTTGTAAATTCACAAGAAGGAGACACCTCATTATTGTTTTATTCTTTTTTCATAAAGGATTAATGAGGTGGAAATGAGGAGATTTTTGAAGCATGGCTAAGTATTTGTTTATTCACTTTGGATCTACTATTCAAGTAAGGTTGTAATTTGTGAGATTATTTTAATTCCATGGATGAATTATTGCCTCAATACTTAGCCATTCTCTCTTCTAATTTTTATTATCATTATCACAAAAGCTTTCTCTCTCCTAGGTTTCTTCTCTCCTTCTTCCTCAAGCTCATACACTTGCATGTGCTGCAAAACAATGAGCTTTGAGATCAAATAGTCCAATACACATTCTCTCAACATCTACTTAGTCATCTTCCCTAGCAAGCAAGATCACTAAGTTATCTCATGGAGGTTGGAGCTTGACCATAGGCTCTCGGGTGGCTCCATCTTTGACGCAAAGGAGACCGGCAAGCGAACTCTTCAAAGAACTAAAAGAAGCACAAGAAAGGAGATCAACAAGAAAGCTGAACCAAGGAGCAAGGAGCAACTTGAAGACTCGAAGGACTAGGAACGAGGGTATAACTCTTTTACATGTTGGAGATAGTGCCCTCAGAGTCAATTATTAGGTCACAGGTACGTGATTGCAATGATTGATGGAGGACCTATCCCGGTAGGACAGTCTTACTCGAGATGATACTATGCTATCTGGTTTACCTTTATCATCGTGTACTGCTTTAGGTGACCTGACAAGTCGCTATTACACGTTGATAGAGCCCCTAGGATTCTTGCTTGACCACCAGCAGTATGAGGGCGATCATATAAGTGGGAGCTGGGGTCTATAAGCATATCCTTAAATGGTCCCTAGTCGTGAGAGTTTCGAGACAGGGCATCGATACTCCAGAGTAGACTAGTGTATACAGTCGAGACCCCGACGAGGGGCGGTGGCCGGTCTCACAAGCCACTGGTGTCAGTTGGATCACCTAAGATGTATACAGGTGCTCATTGGGTTATGAGTACACCGGACAGGACTCGCCGGGAACATGCTAGTTGGTCATATACCAGACGTCAGATGGCAGTTCTCTGGTGACATGTGTGCAGGTTAGTTCATCGACCTGGGGATCGTCATTTGTCTTGTATGAGTTCCCACTGTACTTTGATTACTACCCTACCACGGCTCAAAGGAGTCGTGCAAACAGGTTTTAGTTGGGTACAGTCCCGAGCCACATGGAGGCAGTGAGCGTTTCTTCAGGGGTTCGTCTCTCCCGGTATTGGGGGTGAGGTCGTGCTGTGTCTAGGAGAGCCATTACACGAAGCCCTCGGCCGAGGCAAGGAGATTTACTGGTAGGTATTCCAGTAGTATCTCAGGGTGTTCTGGGCTACACTCCGACACGACTTGTACCGCTTTTGGGGGTCTGACTTTTACCAACCCCCTAGGCCCGTCATGCGATGCTCATAGACGAACGGACCGGACTGTACGGATATTGTCACTGACAGGCTCAGTAGGGTTGTCAGGCTGAGTTCGCTCACAGACGTCCCTTTTAGTCAATACCTGGTAGCCCGTTACGTATTGGCTTATATCTCTGACGTGCTAGTGGTTAAATCCACAACCAAGGTGTTGACGAGTCTTTAGAGTCCCCCACATTCTGTTACTCAGCTTTCGGGCGAAAGGTTGTAGAGGCCGTATGGAGATATGGCAAGGTCCGATCAGATACGTGCGGTATTGCACGGATCAGGATCGGACAGTTTGTACTATAGGCCGTATGGATATATGGCAGGGTTCGATCAGATACGTGCGGTATTGCACGGATCAGGATTGAACGGATATTACTAGCCGGCTTTGGTATAAGCCGGATCCTAGTATAGTACAATATAGATTTTGTCTCATTGCATTTGTATTTCGGTCGGAATACAAATGCGGGTGTGTATGCACAGTATCGGGGTTTTCCTGTAATTTATTACGGGACCAGTTTTCTGGAGTTGCCAGTTTGCTTTCCGTTTCGGCCAATTTCCTTTGTATCATTCATTGGCCGAAGATTGGTGGAGGAGGGCTTATTTGCATTGTTGCAAATAAGCATTTGTGGAGGGGGTCTTTGCTTATTCTTGTGTCATGATAGCTTTTCATTGACCTTGATCTTCTCTTCATGATGGCTTGACTTTGTAAGCATCATGGTTGTTGATGATGGTTGTTTTGGAGTGTTGGGTTTTCTTGTGATCATTGCTTTTCATGATAACCTTCTCTCTCTCTCTCTTGTATGAGATGAGAATGGCTCCCATCTTTTTTTGACACACTCCCACTCTTTCACTCTCTCCACCATCATATACATGGCCGGCCACATTGGGAAGGGGGGCTGTCCAAATTTTGGGAGTGGGGTTTTTGCTTCATTTCATGCTCCAAAAATCCCCAAGTCCCTCGATATAGTTCTTGTATCATTCCTCCACCAAAAATGGCAATCTCCACAACCCCAAATGAGACTTGCTCACTAGATTTTCTACAGCAAACCTTGGGCACGTCGACTAGCCAGCTTCGTGCCCGAGTTGCCTCGGCATTGAGGTGGGAGCCCGTAAAAGAATTAGGCGATGTGGTGCACTTCCGGCGACGAGGAGGAGACGGGACATTCCGCAGGAGATCGGGACGACGACGAGAAGACCGGAGGACTCGGATCTGTCGGTATATCTCTCTTCCCCTTCTTGTTGATAGCTAGGACTAATTAATGGTTCGATCCGGGTATTAGTGCACGGCGGTTTGCCAGTTCAAGAAAATTAAAGTTTATCACCGCTTCCGCATTTGGCCGTCGGATTGACGGCCGGGGCGCCGCCGTGCACTTACAGTGGTATCAGAGCCTCGCCATTAACTTAGTCTATCTTTGTGTAATGTGTTTGCATTTCCGATCGATCAAAAGTTCCAAAACCGAGTTTTTTCAAAGCGACAGTTTTCTGTTGAAATTTTTTTGGTCTCGAAAAACTTTTCAGGTTGTAAAACATTGATGTACTGGAGACCACTAGGCTGCTGTAGAAATTCGACAGGGTGATTCGACAGTGGAGGCGCGGAACCGCGGCCAAAACCCCCTTTGGGCCGCGTTTCCGCCGCGCACTGTGTAGATCCCTGCACCAAATTTCTACAGTGTCTTTGTGGGCTTAAAATATGGGTTTTGGAATATTAATTTTGGGCCCAGAATTTCCTGATCTGCTACAGTAATGCTTGGGGGCCCACTTGTTAAAATTTGATTGATCGGATATTTTAAACACATTATTTCACAGTATTTACATTATATCTGCGACCGTGAATGTCACTTGATCGGTAAATCCGGTCTAACTGCTATAGCCCGGTTAGACGGATTTGCGAATGTCACTTTCACGTTGATGTTCTGTTTTTGCAGTGATGTTGCGGATCGGTCGTGGGGGATAGCCTGGATGCAATGCTAGTACAGTTGTGGTTGTATTATGTACATTTGATATTGCGGGGCGAGCGTCCGACATGTGGACTGCCGTCACTGCCTGTTTGTATTATTATTTTGGGGCACGGCCAGGTTGCGGTCGATGTACCCGTTGTATGTATATTTTACTTTCTGTACTAGGATTGCCCCGCGGAGGGGTGCACGGATAGCCGAGTTCTAGAGGGCAACAAGACCGCATCTCATGGCATTGAGACGGAGGGGGCTTCGCTCTAGGATTGGCGGGCTATTCGCCGCACTCGTAGGGGGTACAGGTTGACCCAGGAGGGGTACCCATGTTACCGGATTCCGTGAAGTGCTGGGTGGTCCATTCACGGAGCTGAAGGGGGCTGCCTCGCTTCAGGTTTTGGCGGGTAACTTGCCGCGCCCGTAGGGGTCTAGGATTTCATTGCACAGGCTATCCACACGACCAGGGGAACGTCGGGTTTCAGCGGCTCTGTGAAACCCGGGGATCCCAGATATCTGTATTGTTTCTGTGATGCTGTACATTTCTGTGATGTTGCATTTTTCTATCACGCCTTGAGCGAATATAATATATTGGTATATATATTAGTAGATGTTGTATATGTTTTACATCCGCGCTAGTCCAGTCCCCGCTCTGTCGTTAGTTAGCTAACCTAACGGGTAATGACGGGACCCAGTGGCGAATGCGGATGGCATATGCGTACATCAGTATATTTTCGTTCTTTTTGGTATGATCAATTGATGGGACTGCATTGATTCGGGTCAATGCAAGTTAAAAACAAACCTAATCTGATGTTGTTGGAACACTTTTCAAAAAGCTGTTATTGCAAGGACGTTCACTTTTGTTTTGCATCGTGATATTCAGTTGGAATATCCTGCTCCTCAGTCGACGAGGCAAGGACCGAGATCCCTTCACCGGGAGTGACCCCTTGGACAAAAAGTTTGTGTCAGGGCAATGACTTCACTATAGCCGATTACTTTTGCTTTGCACCGTGGTATTCAGTTGGAATATCCTGCACCTCATTCTACGGGCAAAGAACTATACGGTTACAGTTGTGAATCTGGAAGAGGCATTACTAGGAATACCAGGATACCCCATCGAAACATTTCGATGTTTCAGTCTCACTGTGTACTGTTAAAGGAAAACTGATTTCCCGATTAGACACTTGCTCCAGGGTATGTATTTACCAGGTATGATTCTCTCATCTGTATGGTTTTACAGATGATGAGTGGGAGCAGGTTATTGGGAATTGGGTGATCATCCTCATTATATCGGGATTCGTTGTAATCGGTGATATTTGAGGAAATCACCTGGGCTGTTTGCCGGTCGGCAAATATTTGGTTTTGAATATCCGCTTTTATGCACCAATTTCAAATTGATATATCTGTACGTCTATTTTCATAGAGTGAGATATACCTTTCTGAAATTATGTCTACGACATTTACCTATATCAGTGGATGGTTAGGTAAGGAGCATTAAACAGCGGTGTAATTCTTCTTAACCATAAGTACAGTTTTCAACCTACGACACACAGTGAATGAGTTATCAGACTCAAGGGACTTATACAGAGTATTGTATGTTGTCCAGGGTCCATCAGGACAGAGGGGTAGGTCCTCGTACTATATTCGGTTTACTTATGACTTCTCTAGTTTTTAGACAGGTGTTTCGTGGAAACACAGGGTCCGAATTTTGAGAAGTTATAGGTATTTGAATAGAGTAGAGAACCAAGTGTAGCAAGTATCGGGATTCTTCAAAGAGATCGAAGATGTAGATACTTGTGTACGGTATTCAGTTGATAGTAATGATTTAAGAGATCTTGCTTCTCTTTCAGGTTACACATGATTGGAAGCATTCCTAAGTTGAGTAACGCTGATCGGCCTCCTTCCATTTAGTTGACATACACTGGAGACAGTTGCATGATTTGAATCTGGTTCAATTAAATCAGTGCCTCTGGTCCTATATGGGATATAGAACAGTTCGTATCTTAACGTTGTTAAGGTACGGGGAGTTGTCCAGCTTATGATTAAAACCAGACTCTGGATAACTCAAGGCACGTTTCTGTAATGGCTGTTTGTGGGTTGACCCAGGCTATGACGCGGGTTGACTTTCTACCATCTGGATGAACAATAGCAATATTGTTCTAGACTCGCCACAGTTTTATTAAAAATGGATTTTTTCAGAAAAACAGTAGTGGGAGTATGGTAGAACTGGAAGTGATTCCAGAACCGCAAACGATTACTGAAGATTTGATAAGGAACCTAAAGATTCAATCTGGATTGACATTCCATTGGCCACTCCGCAGATATGGTGGGTAACTTCAGGCACCCGAGAAGTACTCCGGTAGCCTCAAGGACGGTGACAGGGAAGTTCTTGTTTACCCACACTTGCCATTGCTGTTGTTCCAGGCTGCGAGACCCGGCGGGAGGATGAGTATAGCGTCGTTCTGAACTCGCTTTAGAAGTGTACGTGTATATGACTCTGCCAGAGGGTTGTCGTAGTCAGTGGTAGCAGCGGAAGCATTGGTGGACAGGTAGCTTATATCTATTTACAGACTGAAGCACCAGTAGCGGAGATAGATCATCTATTTCTGACATGACAGTCATGGGTTTGACTTCATCAGAATAGGGGATGGATCTGTTAAGAAGGTAGTAGGGTGTGATATCCTGGTATTTGGATGACATACACAGAGTAGGAAAGGAAACTCCTATACTACAGTCGGTTATACTTTGGTCGTCACACAGTGTTTTCTCCACAAAGGAAATGGATTTTATATCAGACATACTGGTTATTAGATCTATGGTTTTAGATCTAGATTTGGGTGGTTTCCCAATCAGGGTACTTGACAGCATTCTAAGAGTATTTAGGATGGATGACTCCTGGCACGGTAGTGTACCTGCAGGTAATGGAGTCACCCTCTCTAAAGGTGTCTTATAGACTAAAGCGGAGAGGGATGTGCATGATTGACAGATCACTTGCTCAGGCAATTGAGTCAATCATGAGATGTCAAGTACCACACCAGATGTTGTTCTTGCACTAGATGCAATAAGTTGACATTAATCCAATCCTGGAGAAACAGTCGGAAGCAGTTTTAGAACATAAGTAGATGTTCTAGGGATATGATAACGACAGCCTCATTCAGGAGACAGTTATCATTCCGGGCTTCCAAGATGACCTGGACGACAAGGATGTTGTCAGAGCTATAGTTTTTCCTTCTGACGAGGGGCAGTATTTTGGACAGGTGGTCCAAGGCAATACTGAGGGTGGCATGGCGCAGGATACTGATTAAGTTCAGTTGACGATACAGTCTAAGAAGTTTAGATTTGGAGTTCATTTATGATTTGGAGTTCATTTATGAGCTAGGTCCCATCAGACATCCAGACACATTCTAAGACAGGTATTGCTCATTTCGGGAGATGGCTTTCTCCGCGAACTTGAGATATAGAGAGACATAGAAAGATACAACAAAGCGGATCCACTCACTAAGGCTATTCCTCGAACGCAATAGTTTCGCAAACGTGCTTTGTGAGACTGACTAGTACAGGAGTTGGGTGTTCGGTATCACACGGGCTGTGAGTATGCGACATCGCAATAATTAGCCTTGAGTGCAAGTGGGAGATTGTTGGAGATAGTGCCCTCAGAGTCAATTATTAGGTCACAGGTACGTGATTGCAATGATTGATGGAGGACCTATCCCGGTAGGACAGTCTTACTCGAGATGATAGTATTCTATCTGGTTTACCTTTATCATCGTGTACTGCTTTAGGTGACCTGACAAGTCGCCATTACACGTTGATAGAGCCCCTAGGATTCTTGCTTGACCACCAGCAGTATGAGGGCGATCATATAAGTGGGAGCTGGGGTCTATAAGCATATCCTTAAATGGTCCCTAGTCGTGAGAGTTTCGAGACAGGGCATCGATACTCTAGAGTAGACTAGTGTATACAGTCGAGACCCCGACGAGGGGCGGTGGCCGGTCTCACAAGCCACTGGTGTCAGTTGGATCACCTAAGATGTATACAGGTGCTCATTGGGTTATGAGTACACCGGACAGGACTCGCCGGGAACATGCTAGTTGGTCATATACCAGACGTCAGATGGCAGTTCCCTGGTGACATGTGTGCAGGTTAGTTCATCGACCTGGGGATCGTCATTTGTCTTGTGTGAGTTCCCACTGTACTTTGATTACTACCCTACCACGTCTCAAAGGAGTCGTGCAAACAGGTTTTAGTTGGGTACAGTCCCGAGCGACATGGAGGCAGTGAGCGTATCTTCAGGGGTTCGTCTCTCCCGGTTTTGGGGGTGAGGTCGTGCTGTGTCTAGGAGAGCCATTACATGAAGCCCTCGACCGAGGCAAGGAGATTTACTGGTAGGTATTCCAGTAGTATCTCAGGGTGTTCTGGGCTACACTCCGACACGACTTGTACCGCTTTTGGGGGTCTGACTTTTACCAACCCCCTAGGCCCGCCATGCGATGCTCATAGACGAACGGACCGGACTGTACGGATATTGTCACTGAAAGGCTCAGTAGGGTTGTCAGGCTGAGTTCGCTCACAGACGTCCCTTTTAGTCAATACCTGGTAGCCCGTTACGTATTGGCTTATATCTCTGACGTGCTAGTGGTTAAATCCACAACCAAGGTGTTGACGAGTCTTTAGAGTCCCCCACATTCTGTTACTCAGCTTTCGGGCGAAAGGTTGTAGAGGCCGTATGGAGATATGGCAAGGTCCGATCAGATACGTGCGGTATTGCACGGATCAGGATCGGACAGTTTGTACTATAGGCCGTATGGATATATGGCAGGGTTCGATCAGATACGTGCGGTATTGCACGGATCAGGATTGAACGGATATTACTAGCCGGCTTTGGTATAAGCCGGATCCTAGTATAGTACAATGTAGATTTTGTCTCATTGCATTTGTATTTCGGTCGGAATACAAATGCGGGTGTGTATGCACAGTATCGGGGTTTTCCTGTAATTTATTACGGGACCAGTTTTCTAGAGTTGCCAGTTTGCTTTCCGTTTCGGCCAATTTCCTTTGTATCGTTCATTGGCCGAAGATTGGTGGAGGAGGGCTTATTTGCATTGTTGCAAATAAGCATTTGTGGAGGGGGTCTTTGCTTATTCTTGTGTCATGATAGCTTTTCATTGACCTTGACTTCTTCTCTTCATGATGGCTTGACTTTGTAAGCATCATGGTTGTTGATGATGGTTGTTTTGGAGTGTTGGGTTTTCTTGTGATCATTTCTTTTCATGATAACCTTCTCTCTCTCTCTCTTGTATGAGATGAGAATGGCTCCCATCTTTTTTTGACACACTCCCACTCTTTCACTCTCTCCACCATCATATACATGGCCGGCCACATTGGGAAGGGGGGCTGTCCAAATTTTGGGAGTGGGGTTTTTGCTTCATTTCATGCTCCAAAAATCCCCAAGTCCCTCGATATAGTTCTTGTATCATTCCTCCACCAAAAATGGCAATCTCCACAACCCCAAATGAGACTTGCTCACTAGATATTCTACAGCAAACCTTGGGCACGTCGACTAGCCAGCTTCGTGCCCGAGTTGCCTCGGCATTGAGGTGGGAGCCCGTAAAAGAAGTAGGCGATGTGGTGCACTTCCGGCGACGAGGAGGAGACGTGACATTCCGCAGGAGATCGGGACGACGACGAGAAGACCGGAGGACTCGGATCTGTCGGTATATCTCTCTTCCCCTTCTTGTTGATAGCTAGGACTAATTAATGGTTCGATCCGGGTATTAGTGCGCGGCGGTTTGCCAGTTCAAGAAAATTAAAGTTTATCACCGCTTCCGCATTTGGCCGTCGGATTGACGGCCGGGGCGCCGCCGTGCACTTACATTACTTAGTAGTTAGCTCTCTCTTTTAGTCTAGGTTTTTGTTAGCTAAGGTTTAAACAAGATCCAAAAGTGGAACAAGTTCATGATGTAAAGCTAAAACAAGTTTCTTTTGGTGCGAGAAAAACGTTTTTAAAGTATTCCGCCTCCCCGCGACACGTGGGGTGTGCATCATGGACTTACACTGGTATCAGAGCCCAATTAATCCCTAGCTAACAGTTAAAACGAAGTAAGAAACTATGAAACCGAAACAATTACGAAACAACGAAAACACGGATCCAAGTTTCTGTCGATTTTTACAGAGTTTCTAAATTTTTTTTAAACAATTGCAGAGTGCTCCTTGTAGTGTCAAATGAACACAGAACAAAAACGAGGCCATTCTACCTGAAATGGATCGGCCACATCATTGTATTTTCCGGCGAGGCCGGTTTTCTAGGGTGGGATTGCCTTGATTTTTGTTCTGTGTTCTTGAGCCTTAGATTTGGGTTTCCAGGTGTTGTTTAAAATTGCCAATTTTGACTGCACTGTTAAACTTATTCTGTGGCAATCTCGTAGTGCTTCGAAGTCGTATTTTTTACTGTCGTTTATATTTTTCAGTTGTTATCTGTAATGTTATATGTGTTTCAAAACGTCCGCTAATCGCTCTACGACGGTTAGTGGGGGTGCACATATCTGTGATGATTGGTTTATGTATATGAATCTTATTGGATCGTCGATGATGAATAGCCGGGGTGTGTGAGACGAGTGTTTTCTTTTCTTTCATTCAATGTAATTTGTAAAAATTGATGTAATATTATTTTTGCGGGGCACATCCGGGTTGAGCTTGTATCCACCATTGTATTATTTCTTTTACTGTTTTTTCTCCTAGGATAGACCCAAGGTGGGGTGTACAAACTACCGAGTACTTTGAAGTACTAAGTGGCCTACTCACGTTGTTGAGGGTGACTGCTTCACTTCTGTTACTTGGCGGGTAGTTTTCCGCACACGTAGGGGTCTAAGGTAGGGTTTTGGCAATTCATCATGACCGTGGAACCCGTCCTTCGTTATGGGCTTAAACGAAGTGCCGAATTCCTAGTATATCCAATATGTTCATCTGAGATCTGGAATGCCTATTATTGCGTGCGACGAATGGATATATCTATATATGATATTTATTAGGCGTTGCTTATGTTTTACACCCGCGCTAGTCCAGCCCCCGCTCTGTCGTTAGTTAAGTAACCTAACGGGTGATGACGGGACCCAGTGGCGAATGCGGATGGCATAAGCGTACGTTGTATTTTTGTTGTTTTCTGCAATGGTAGGATTAAATGATAGGACAACATTAATTCATTAATGCAAAGAAAATAAACCTAAACTAAATCGTTGGAACAATTTCAAAACCAATCGGTTTTCTTCAAAAAGAAATTTTTAAATGCGGAGCTTAAACCACTCTTTTTAAAAAGTTATCATGGTTCCTTCGATCATATCAAGTTCGCTACGTTAACGGTTTCACCAAAAACCATCCATAGCCCTCCGTTGTTTCAAATAAACAGCACATCGTATTCATGCTATGTTTGTTGGCCTACGTCAAGGCATAGTGTATGGTAGCAATGTATTGCTTATTTGTTGCACAGATAGATGCATTAGTTTAGGACAGTCGTACAGCCTTGTTGGCCTACGTCAAGGGCGAGTACGGATGGATCTAAATTAATCAGGACAACGATGGGTAGAACTTGACTTGCATCTTATGATTTGTTGGCCTACGTCAAGGTCATAAGAGCTTGGGGTGAAAATCACTTCGGGAGTTTCAAACATAAAGGAAACTTGCAGATTTAGCATACCTTCCGGAGTGTGGTGACTAAAGTGGCTTCCATCTAGGGCATCATACGATGATAGTTGGATCCCGATCCCACTGATGAGTAGGATTACTCTCGGGAGATTTTCTCACTTAACAATTAATGCTATAAACCAAGTAGGTGTCTAGAAAGGTGTTAGTGGGGCTACACCTCCAGGGAAAAGAGGTTATATAATTAAGGAATATCGCGAAAGCGTTGGAAAACCTCCCTCGAAGTACCAACACTGGCCTGGCTGAAAGGTTAAGCAAGTATTGTGACGTGCGATTAATCCTGACTAATTCTTCTTTTAGGGTTTGAAGAAGGATTTGAGGAAACAGTGGGAGCCATCCTGTTTAGATAAATTAATAAACCAATCTAAACTTACAAAAGCATATGCTGAGTGTATCTTTTCTCTCTCTCTGGAAGCTACCATGACAGGACTAAAACTATTACTTGAAAAGAATACACAGACCGGGCCAAACTATAAAGATTAGCTAAGGAACGTCAACATTGTACTGACTTATGACAAATTTGCATATGTTACCACCGCTGTTCCTCCCCCTATCCCAGGACCAGATTCCTCAGTAGCAGACAAGGAGGTTCGCAAAACTTGGGATCTAGACAGCGAGAGAGCTAAGTGTATCGTGCTGGCGTCCATGAACAATGAACTCCAGAAACAGCACGAGAGTATGGATATTATATCCATCTTTCTCCATTGCAAGGAACTGTATGGAGAGCACTCCCGTATCGCAAGGTACAAGACCTCAAGGAAACTTTTCCAGATGAGGTTAGCTCCAGGATCACCTGTAGGAGAGCACGTCCTGAAAATGATAAGCCTCATTGAGGAACTCTCAAACCTGGGATGCGTGCTAGAGAATGAGTTGTACATCGACTTGATTTTGCAGTCCCTTCCCCACACCTTCTCTCAGTTTGTGCTGAACTTCAACATGCACGAAATGGAAGCTGATCTTCCAAAGCTCCTCAACATGTTTAGGGTAGCAGAGACCTCCTTGAAAAAGGAGAAGACCCCCGTTCTGTATATTGGCCAGTCATCCTCTTCTAAATCCAAAGCGAAAGCTAAGGGGAAGAAGAAGATGAAAGTCACCAAACCGAAAGGCGGGGTCAAGAAGGTGCAGGGAACGGACAAGGAAGGAAGGGTGAAGGCGGATAAGAATGAATGCTACTATTGTCACAAGCAAGGGCACTGGAAGAAGGATTGCATGGCTTTCAAAGCCAAGGACACGAAGCATGCTGCTGCTTCTGTTTCAGGTGTGTTTGTAATCGAAAACTGTCTGTCAGTAAACTCTACATCATGGGTACTTGATACCGGTTCTGGTTCTCACATCTGTAATTCTTTGCAGGCTCTGAGAAATCGTAGAGCACTGAAGGCAGGTGATATGAGCCTTGATTAGTCGAAAATATTGCATCTTTTAGCCGGCAAGTTCCCTATCATTTGCATTCATATAGAAGTGTTCGGAATTCATTTTTCACATATTAGGAAATCTGTCGCAAAATATCAGATTACATGTGTTAGACCTTAAAACCGGCATTTCTAGGGAAATTGACTGCATTTCTTAGCATGGCATCATTTCTATATATCGCAACCCGTGTTTCGAAGTCTGTGCGGGAAAATCAGAAGCTTGCTCAAATTTACACCGCTAAAAGATATGCCAACTCAAGGATTTGGAATCTGGTATTGTTCTAAGAAGCATTCAGAGAATCAACATATCAGATACATACCCCAAAAGAGGTCCAGAGCAACACAAGAAAGATGCAGCCCCAAGGAGCCCAAATGGCCGCGGAACCGCGGCCTAAGCCGCCTATTGCCGCGGTTCCGCGGCGGTTTGTCGACGTCACCACTTCATCTTTGCACCAAAACACTTCTCTCAGGGCCCACACTTCAGCAAGACATGTCAAATTCCAGAAGACCCCAGAACCCTCTGCCAGATCAGCAAACACTTTGGGATCTACACTAAACTAGCCTTGTATTCTAGAAACTTCTTCCTAAACCCTAGCTTAAACCCTAAGCTAAGCCTAACTAACTACTTCTAGAAGTCTTTCAACAAACTTTTGGAGGGAACTTCTATTTCAAACTCAAGGCTTAGGGTTTGGGAAATCTATAAATAGGACCCAAGGCTCACTTGTAAAAGATCATTCAAGAGGATTCATTCAATTGATCTCTCAATTAGTTCATTTTAGTAGCTAATCTAGAGCCATTCTACATCATTCTTCATCTTCTTCCACAAGTCTAGTGAGAAGGCTTGTGTGAAACCCTAACCCTAATTCCAATCAAAAGCCAAGATCCCGAGTACCAAATCAAGCAAGAAGCCCGTCAACCTTTTATGAGAGGAACCGATCTTCAACAGAGCAAGCGGTCCAAGACGATCCACGACTCACGAAGAAAAGCGTAGCCAATTCAACAATCGAGTTCTTCCTCTTGTAGTTCTTGAGCGACTGTAATGAAATTGTTGATATAAATAAAAGGTGAAATTCTTTTATCTTGTTTTCTTTAAATTCTTGCATCAAGATATCTTTTCAATTCTTGAATGCTTTCTGTGTGATGATGTGTGAATAAACTCCGCTCGTCGAGGAGTCGAGACGATCAATAGAATGATGATGTAACATATCTTAAAACGATTCTTGAGTCCTACGAGTTTTGTAAACCCTAGCAATTTCAAGAATCGACGACCCAATTT
This sequence comes from Agapanthus africanus, assembly GCA_030015575.1. Classification (NCBI taxonomy): domain Eukaryota; kingdom Viridiplantae; phylum Streptophyta; class Magnoliopsida; order Asparagales; family Amaryllidaceae; genus Agapanthus; species Agapanthus africanus. Next base: position 632,460,821 of record CM057342.1, read on the forward strand.
CGTGACGATACATTCTTGATTGATATCGCTCGAAATTGGGGAGTTACGATCATTTCTTGAATTTGTTAGAGGCTAGAAAGTGAATTATATCGACGAAAGAACAAGGGTTAAAAGATGAAACCCTAGTTTCACGAGAAAGCCCTAACTCTCGTCGATCATCATCGATCTAGTATCAATTCTTCGAAGGACAAGAACACGATATCTTAAGATTACATCAAGTCTGTAGATCCGATCGATTCCTACGAGCCTCATTTAGATTCTTGACATTTGGTTGGAAATATCATCGAAACCCGATTCTCGATTTTTTTATCATTTTCTTGATTCTTGAATAGAATAGTGACACTTGAAACAATTGATAAATCTTGAATCATGCTTTCTTTTCTTTTCAATTAACTTTTCAATTCAAACAAATCAAACATTGAAACGAATCGCACAATCCCTGTGGACGATCCGCACTCGCTTACGATCTATAACTGACACCGTAGTTGATTGCGGTCAAATATAATTCTTTGGTTGTGATTTCTATATACAATTTTCTAAATACCGATACAAGATACTGTTATCGATCAAATGAAACCGTTATCGGGAAACAATTGATTCGACACTTGCGTTTACATCCCAATCGAGAAAATTAATCAAATCAAATGGCGCCGTTGCCAGGGATCGCGCGCTAATTCGTTTCATATTAAAGTTTGAATTGAAAGATTTATTCCATTGTGATTTTTGAGATCAAAATTCGTGCAAACCCTAAATGATTTCTTGTGGTTCATTGTAAGGAGATCTGGAGATTGCTGGAAATTGGAAAAAAAATTTGGGATATACCAGAGAGCTGAGGGAGTCTACAGAAGCTCCCTGGTGAATTTTGGTTCAGTGATCGCTTCATCCAACGGCGGAACCGCGGTCTTAGTACCCATATGCGGCGGAACCGCGGCATCTTGGAGGGTTCTCTGTAAAATTTTTGTTTCGGGTGATTTCTTACCTTCTCCTCTCTCCTCTTTTTAGCTCCAACTGATAATTTTCTGCCGGATTCTTTGCAAATAATCGCAGCTCGCAAATTACAAAATTAAATTTATGCGTGATTTTGTTTCTTGGTTGTTTGCATTCTAAATACGGATATTAAGGGGCACGGCCAAATCCAAATTAGGTGGGGATTTCATTACCCTTCCTAGGCCCCAAAAATCGCAAAACTTGCATCCGCTTTGACCCACTTTAACTAAAAAATAACTAGAGATGACTCTAAGGACCGTCGCGCTCACTTAGGACAGAAGAAGGCCGTGGGTAATTCATTGCTTATCCGCGTTTTCTTGTGGTGCCTAGGCAAGTATGTCGAAGGCTAGTGGTTATTAATTAGGCCTACTACTTACGTAGTGGAGTACCTTCCCACTTACCTGGCACTTACCTGGCTACAGGGGGACAAGGAGGCAGTGCAGGATTCTATCCTACGACTTGTCTTTTGGTAGTTAGGAGCGGTCTAGAGCCGGACCTAGGTGACCACTAGATTCTAGGGTTTTTATGTTGTTGCATTTGTTGTGTTGCATCATTTTTTCAAAAAAAAAAAAATCCGTCCCTTTTTCAAAGCAAACACCGCATTCATTCATACCCCTAATTATAAGTCAACGCTGCCACTTGTACTAACTCATTTTAGTGCAAGATAGGCTGGACACGGGATTCCAGTGCCCGTTTAGTCCGCGTACCTCTTATCGACTCCGAAGTCGATATTTCTCCATTTACCTTTCCTTTACCCACTACCACACCCACACCGATGGATCCGAATCCATCGAACTTCTTTAACCCTAATCTGCCGCCGTCCGTTGGTGCGCAGAATCCACCCCGCATCTCTCTCCAGGAGAGGTGCTACCCTATTCGAGATCCTCTTTCGACCTGCTTATCCACACCACCAGCCAATGGGGATAACTTTGAGATTAAGCCCCAGTATATCAATCTTTTACCCAAATTCCACGGACTCGAGACTGAGGACGCTTACATTTTCATTACCAAATTTGAAAACGTATGCGCAATGATGGGTACGTCACAACTTTCAGTGGATGCTATGCGTCTACGACTTCTTCCATTTACTTTGTGCGATATAGCCGAGAAGTGGCTATATAACACTACCGCACACTCTATTACGAATTGGGAAGAATCCGTCGCTGCATTCCTTAAGAAATTTTACCCAATACAAAAGACAGCTCGAATCCGTAGCGAACTGAATCAATTTGCCCAGCTCCCTACTGAACCATTCTCAAAATGCTTTGAACGTTTCAAGGATCTATTGGTTCAGTGTCCTCATCACGGCATCCCTAGATGGGAGCTTTGCCGAATCATTTATGAGGGCATTAACCCAAACACTAAACAGAGCCTTGAAAACATGTGTCAAGGTACTTTTATGACTAAGGATGATGGGGAAGCTTGGAAGTATTTAGAAGAGTTCGCTGAAAAATCACTACAGTGGGAGAGTGGAACCCAACAATTGAATAGGGGTGGCGTACACCAAATAGATGTGTCCATAGGTGTTCGAGCTGAGATGGCAGCAATGCAAAATAAGCTCGACGCTATGGAACACAAATTTGCAGCAGCCTCCCTAAACCCAGTGTCGCTCCCCAAAACTGTTTGTGGGTGCTGTTCTGATCCGTCTCATTTAACGGAAGAATGTCCATTAAACTCTGCGTTTCAAGGTCACGAGTATTCTAATGCCGCATTTCAAAGACCTCGAAACGATCCATATTCTTCCACGTATAATCCGGGTTGGAGGATCACCCGAATTTTTCTTGGAACCAACAACAATCTGAAAACACGGTTCCAAGCCAAAATAATTTTCAAAGGGCTCTTCCTCCACCACAGCAACCCCTTCAACTCACTCAGCACCCCTACCAGTCATAAAACTTCCAAAATCAGGTCAACACTCCTGCACAGTCTAATCCTATGACCTGTTCTGACAAGTTCTCTCAATTCACTCAAACCATGAAATCACTTTTGTCAAATTTCATAGAGGTTTCGGCTAAGATTAGATCTTCCGTCGGTGAGATAAAGAAAAACTCAGCGTCCCAGGCTGAGAGTATCAGAACGATGGAAGCTGAAATCGCACGACTTAAAGCCGAAATGAGTGCGAGAGAAAAAGGGAAACTTCCCTCTCAACCCCTACAGAATCCTGTGCATTACAATGTAAATGCCGTCACAACGTTGAGATCGGGAAGAGTGCTGAACAATCATGTTGGGGAAGAAGTTGATGATATTGGAAATCAAATCAACACCCCGGCTAAGACCTTTCCACACACACACACTTCTCCTTCTGATCCTTGTTCTTCTACCACACCACCTTCTAGCGAGCCTATTCTCCATTTCCTACTAGGCTCGACACCTCAGTATAGCCCTTCTAGTTCTCCACAGACGGTCCCCACACCTCTTTTGGGATCTCGTCTACCCCCTCTTCCTTCTCCTATGATGGACCCGACGCTTATTGCGAAAGCTCCTTACCCGAATCGATTAAGGGGAAACAGAACGAGTCCTCATATGGAGAAAATTATAGAAATGTTCAAACAGGTTAACATCAATATCCCTCTCCTAGATGCGATTCAGCAAGTCCCCGCTTATGCGAAAATTCTTAAGGACTTGTGCACTAGGAAGAGGAAGACTCAAGTGACGAAGAAGGTCTTTATGTCTAATAATATTAGCACTGCTTTTATCCCCCAGCTACCAAAGAAACGAAAGGACCCTGGATGTCCTACAATATCGATTTCTATTAGGGGTAAAAACATAAATCGTGCTCTTTTAGACCTTGGCGCAAGTGTTAACCTACTTCCATATTCTGTATATGAGCAATTAGGGATTGGAGAGTTGAAACCTGCTCACTGCACTCTCCAAATGGCAGACCGTTCAATCACCAAGCCAAAGGATGAACTAGAGGATGTGTTGATAAAGGTCGGGGAATTTGTTTTCCCTGTAGACTTCATTGTACTCGATACACAGCCTGTGGCAAACCCCCGGGGCCAAATTCCGGTGATTCTGGGTCGTCCTTTCCTTGCCACTTCCAACGCTGTTATAAACTGTAGAAATGGTTCAATGAACTTATCATTTGGAAATATGACCATTGAACTAAACATCTATAAAGTTAGAAGTCAACCATCAGAACCCTCTGCTCATATTCTAGATGTGTGCTCTGTCCACGAGATCGCTCTCGATAGTTGTGGAGCTGAGGATCTTTGCTTTCTAGATCTCGACGATATTACCACATCTCTGTTTGATCTCACACATGATCTTAGTGAGGACACTTTTCCTACACTTGAGTCCTGCACTCCTGACTTTTCTCCACCCGAGTCTGTATCTTTCACAGGCTCTGAGCTTCTTTGTAATTCCAAAAATCACTCGATGATCCCTCCTTCTATTATTTCTCCGCCAGCTTTAGATTTAAAATTTTTACCTTCTCACCTTAAATATGCATATCTTGGTGAGAATGAGTCTTTACCGGTTATCATTTCCGCATCCCTTGCATCAGAGCAAGAGAACGCACTTTTATCGGTATTGAGATCTAACAAAGAGACGTTTGGTTGGACCATGGCGGACATCAAAGGGATTAGTCCCTTGATAGTTGAACATCATATACATGTGATGGATGATGCCAGACCAACCCGAGAACCACAGAGACAGTTAAATCCCGTCATGAAGGAAGCGGTAATGAAAGAGATCGTCAAATGCTTAGATAATGGTATTATATACCCAATCTCTGATAGCCAATGGGTGAGTCCTATACATGTCGTTCCTAAGAAATCCGGCATCACTGTTATAACTAATGAGGCAAATGAGTTGATTCAGACACGCGCCCAAACAGGGTGGCGTGTATGTATTGATTATAGAAAACTCAATGCTGCCACGAGGAAAGATCACTTTCCCCTACCATTCATTGATCAAATGTTGGAACGCTTAGCAGGACGTGAGTATTATTGTTTTATGGACGGATACTCAGGCTATAATCAGGTCCCCATAACCAAAACGGATCAAGATAAAACCACTTTTACTTGTCCTTTTAGTACGTTTGCTTACAGTCGCATGCCCTTTGGGCTATGCAATGCTCCCGCTACCTTTCAGCGGTGTATGATGGGGATATTCTCTGATATGGTAGAGAATTTTCTGGAGATCTTTATGGTCGATTTCTCGATTTTTGGAGACTCTTTTTCTGATTGCCTATCGAATCTTGACGCTGTTCTTACTCGTTGCAAAGAGAAGAACTTAACCTTGAACTGGGAAAAATGCCATTTCATGGTCCAAGAAGGAATTGTACTTGGACATGTTATTTCACAAAAAGGCATTGAGGTTGACAGAGCTAAGATAGATGTCATTCAAAACCTCCCTCATCCCAAAAGCGTCAAAGATATTCGATCTTTCCTTGGCCATGCGGGCTTTTATAGGAGATTCATTAAGGATTTTAGCAAAATTGCTAGACCTTTAACTCTTCTCCTGGCCAAGGATACGACCTTCCACTTTGACTCGGACTGTGAGACAGCTTTCGATTCACTTAAACACTCACTCACTTCAGCCCCCATTCTATCGTCTCCAAATTGGGACTACCCTTTTGAGCTGATGTGTGACGCATCCGACTTTGCAGTAGGTGCAGTCTTAGGGCAGCACATTGAAAAGATGCCACACGTGATCTACTATGCAAGTAAGACCCTGAATGATGCGCAAATCAATTATACAACTACTGAAAAAGAGGTTTTAGCAGTTGTATTTGCATTGGAAAAATTCAGGCCTTACTTAATTGGCTCATCTATAGTTGTGTACACTGACCATTCCGCTTTAAAACATCTTCTAGCGAAGAAAGATGCAAAAGGTCGACTAATACGTTGGATCCTTCTGTTACAAGAATTTGATCTTGTTATCAAAGATAAGAAAGGATGTGAAAACATAGTAGCTGACCATCTTTCACGCATCATTTCTTCCCCTGTGACCCTGCCGATCAATGATTCGTTCCCTGATGAACAACTCTTGAACGTATCTGCTGAACCTTGGTTCAGGGATATAGTGAACTATCTTGTTACGGGACTTATACCCAGCGATTGGTCAAAACAGGACAAATACCGCTTTTTATCCCAAGTAAAACATTTTTACTGGGATGAACCCTATCTGTTTAAATATTGTCCTGATCAGATCATTCGCCGGTGTGTCCCGAAAGAAGAGTTCAAGAGTGTTCTTTCTTTTTGTCATGATCAGGGCTGTGGGGGTCACTTCGGTCCTAAAAATACGGCGGAAAAGGTTTTGCAATGTGGATTTTATTGGCCGACCTTATTCAAGGACGCATTTGAGTATTGCAAAACCTGTACACAGTGTCAGTATACGGGTAGAATATCCCGGAGAAATGAAATGCCTCAACAACCCATCTTGGTTGTTGAAATCTTCGATGTTTGGGGCACTGATTTTATGGGTCCCTTTCCCAACTCCTTTGGGAATTTGTACATACTGCTGGCGGTTGATTACGTCTCAAAGTGGGCAGAAGCCATTCCATGTCGCACTAATGACAAGAAAGTTGTCATTAAGTTCTTAAAAGAAAATATCTTTTCGCGATTTGGACATCCACGCGCTATCATTAGCGATAATGGGACACATTTCTGCAACAGATCTTTCGAGACTCTGATGCGGAAATACGGAATCAACCACCGACTTTCTACACCCGATCATCCCCAAACAAGCGGGCAGGCTGAAATTTCAAATAGACAGATCAAACTTATCCTGGAGAAGACCGTTACTAAAAATAGAAAAGACTGGTCGACCAAATTGACGGACGCTCTTTGGGGATTCCGAACTGCATATAAAACCGACCTAGGGATGTCTCCCTATAGGATAGTGTTTGGGAAGGCATGTCATTTACCCGTCGAGATAGTGCATAAAGCATTGTGGGCTATTAAGGAAATAAATTTTGATCTAAAAGAAGCCTGCAACTTTCGGAAGCTGCAACTAAATGAGCTAAGAGAACTCCGCGATGAAGTTTATGATAACGCTGTAATTGTAAAGAATAGGACTAAGGTTTTTCACGATAAAAACATTTTGAGGAAAACATTTTCACCTGGTCAACAAGTCCTTCTTTACGATTCACGATTACATTTTCACGCGGGTAAGCTTCGATCTCGGTGGAAGGGACCTTTTGTGGTGCTGTCTGTATACCCGCACGGGGCAGTAGAAGTAGAAAATGTTAAAAACGGCACATTTTTCAAAGTGAATGGACATAGACTAAAGCCGTATTTTTCCACTGACCCCACGGAGGAGCTCTTGTTCTTACAAGAGCCAGTTTATTTGGATTAAAATTCCTCCGTCTCACCTTCAAATCCTGTATATCACTGCATCATGTTTTGAATGAAGATGAGTGAAAAGAATAAGTTTGGGGGAAGTTCTTCACTTATATATTTTGCCCCCTCTAATAATTCCTCCCAAACTTACAGGTTTTGTAGATATAGCTGTTGGCAACAGTGAGGACACTGTTGAAAACAAGTTTGGGGGAGGTTTGTGCTTATTTTTTGCATCATTTGCATATCATCTGCATAAGCACAAAACATTTTTTAAAAAAAATCTATAAAAATTTAAATTTTTTTGAAAACCCATAAAAATTTAAAAAATTTCAAATATAAAAATAATTTTAATATTTACATTTTTTTGTACATAAATAAGATAATAAAAGTTTAGATAGTGAACAATTACATCCATGAGATTAGAAAAATTTAAGAAAACTAAGAAAATTAGAAGTTTTCTTATACGAACTAGTAATAAGTAGTTATGAGCCGTTGTCCTAAGTGTTAGTAAGATGAAGGACGTCGCTAATCTTAGGATAAAACTAAGTCTGAAAAATAGTTTCTATTCTGGAAGCCAAATATTTTGAACATTGCTACCCTGCTATTCGCACTTACACACGTCTTGAAGCCTGTGATAGTAGAGGATACCTTGAAATACTCTTGTCTTAAAGCCGATGTATGAAGGAAATAAAAAGAAAAAAAAAAGTGAATAAAAAAAATATAAAGTGGTGAGAAAAATGGACACTGGTTTTGTTATCGTCGAGGGCAATAAAAATGTATAGCGAGGGTGCCTCTTCACCTAGTGCCCTAAGGCCAACTGGTCTGGGAGTCACTGCTATGCCTGAGGTAGTGCAAGACGAGGAAAATACACCAAATAAGCAAGCACATGAGTAATCGGTCGGTTAGTACCTCAAGAAGTATTAACGGTCGCATGAAATTGTGTGAGCAATCTCATCTAAATATTCATTAATTAAAAAGTACTGAGGCTGATGGGCAAGAGTATGATAGCTTGAATTGAATTCTCCGGGTGTAGGGATGTCCTTTACACATACGCAGGGTGATATGATCGATGTTTTGGAAGAAAGATAGGAATGAAGAATAAGACGATGTTTTATTGAGGGAGGACGTGATTTCCGACATTTTTTTCATGACCATTAAGATAGGGCTCATGACAACCGAAAAGCTAGCTTAGTTGGAAAACCTAATTTTCAAGGCTTTTCTTTTACAATTCTTTTCTTTAAATGTAATATTCATGATCTTCCTTTTATTATTGGATTTTGTGGGTGCAATCCGCTGAAACCCTCAGGAGACAACACTCCTCCTACTAGGGACACCTAGAGGTTTAAAGGGTTGTTGCACGTGCTCAGTGCAATCGTGTTGCCTACGAAAGTGTGCTAGTTAGTTTTTCTCTTTCTTTATTTTCACCTTCTCTTTTTAATAAAAATTTCGCTCGAGACGATCGAAATTAAGTTTAGGGGAATTTGATTAGTCGAAAATATTGCATCTTTTAGCCGGCAAGTTCCCTATCATTTGCATTCATATAGAAGTGTTCGGCATTCATATTTCACATATTAGCAAATCTGTCGCAAAATATCAGATTACATGTGTTAGACCTTAAAACCGGCATTTCTAGGGAAATTGACTGCATTTCATAGCATGGCATCATTTCTATATATCGCAACCCGTGTTTCGAAGTCTGTGTGGGAAAATCAGAAGCTTGCTCAAATTTACACCGCTAAAAGATACGCCAACTCAAGGATTTGGAATCTGGTATTGTTCTAAGAAGCATTCAGAGAATCAACATATCAGATACATACCCCAAAAGAGGTCCAGAGCAACACAAGAAAGATGCAGCCCTAAGGAGCCCAAATGGCCGCGGAACCGCGGCCTAAGCCGCCTATTGCCGCAGTTCCGCGGCGGTTTGTCGACGTCACCACTTCATCTTTGCACCAAAACACTTCTCTCAGGGCCCACACTTCAGCAAGACATGTCAAATTCCAGAAGACCCCAGAACCCTCTGCCAGATCAGCAAACACTTTGGGATCTACACTAAACTAGCCTTGTATTCTAGAAACTTCTCCCTAAACCCTAGCTTAAACCCTAATCTAAGCCTAACTAACTACTTCTAGAAGTCTTTCAACAAACTTTTGGAACGAACTTCTATTTCAAACTCAAGGCTTAGGGTTTGGGAAATCTATAAATAGGACCCTAGGCTCACTTGTAAAAGATCATTCAAGAGGATTCATTCAATTGATCTCTCAATTAGTTCATTTTAGTAGCTAATCTAGAGCCATTCTACCTCATTCTTCATCTTCTTCCACACGTCTAGTGAGAAGGCTTGTGTGAAACCCTAACCCTAATTCCAATCAAAAGCCAAGATCCCGAGTACCAAATCAAGCAAGAAGCCCGTCAACCTTTTATGAGCGGAACCGATCTTCAACAGAGCAAGTGGTCCAAGACGATCCACGACTCACGAAGAAAAGCGAAGCCAATTCAACAATCGAGTTCTTCCTCTTGTAGTTCTTGAGCGACTGTAATGAAATTGTTGATATAAATAAATGGTGAAATTCTTTTATCTTGTTTTCTTTAAATTCTTGCAACATGATATCTTTTCAATTCTTGAATGCTTTCTGTGTGATGATGTGTGAATAAACTCCGCTCGTCGAGGAGTCGAGACGATCAATAGAATGATGATGTAACATATCTTAAAACGATTCTTGAGTCCTACGAGTTTTGTAAACCCTAGCAATTTCAAGAGTCGACGACCCAATTTCGTGACGATACTTTCTTGATTGATATCGCTCGAAATTGGGGAGTTACGATCGTTTCTTGAATTTGTTAGAGGCTAGAAAGTGAATTATATCGACGAAAGAACAAGGGTTAAAAGATGAAACCCTAGTTTCACGAGAAAGCCCTAACTCTCGTCGATCATCATCGATCTAGTATCAATTCTTCGAAGGACAAGAACACGATATCTTAAGATTACATCACGTCTATAGATCCGATCGATTCATACGAGCCTCATTTAGATTCTTGACATTTGGTTGGAAATATCATCGAAACCCGATTCTCGATTTTTTATCATTTTCTTGATTCTTGAATAGAATAGTGACACTTGAAACAATTGATAAATCTTGAATCATGCTTTCTTTTCTTTTCAATTAACTTTTCAATTCAAACAAATCAAATATTGAAACGAATCGCACAATCCCTGTGGACGATCCGCACTCGCTTACGATCTACAACTGACACCGTAGTTGATTGCGGTCAAATATAATTCTTTGGTTATGATTTCTATATACAATTTTCTAAATACCGATACAAGATACTGTTATCGATCAAATGAAACCGTTATCGGGAAACAATTGATTCGACACTTGCGTTTACATCCCAATCGAGAAAATTAATCAAATCAAATGGCGCCTTTGCCGGGGATCGCGCGCTAATTCGTTTCATATTAAAGTTTGAATTGAAAGATTTATTCCATTGTGATTTTTGAGATCAAAATTCGTGCAAACCCTAAACGATTTGTTGTGGTTCATTGCAAGGAGATCTGGAGATTGCTGGAAATTGGAAAAAAAATTTGGGATATACCAGAGAGCTGAGGGAGTCTACAGAAGCTCCCTGGTGAATTTTAGTTCAGTGATCGCATCATCCAACCGCGGAACCGCGGTCTTAGTACCCATATGCGGCGGAACCGCGGCATCTTGGAGGGTTCTCTGTAAAATTTTTGCTTCAGGTGATTTCTTACCTTCTCCTCTCTCCTCTTTTTAGCTCCAACTAATAATTTTCTGCAGGATTCTTTGCAAATAATCGCAGCTCGCAAATTGCAAAATTAAATTTGTGCGTGATTTTGTTTCTTGGTTGTTTGCATTCTAAATACGGATATTAAAGGGCACGGCCAAATCCAAATTAGGTGGGGATTTCATTACCCTTCCTAGGCCCCAAAAATCGCAAAACTTGCATCCACATTGACCCACATTAACTAAAAAATATCTAGAGATGACTCTAAGGACCGTCGCGCTCACTTAGGACAGAAGAAGGCCGTGGGTAATTCATTGCTTATCCGCGTTTTCTTGTGGTGCCTAGGCAAGTATGTCGAAGGCTAGTGGTTATTAATTAGGCCCACTACTTACGTAGTGGAGTACCTTCCCACTTACCTGGCACTTACCTGGCCACAGGGGGATAAGGAGGCAGTGGAGGATTCTATCCTGCGACTTGTCTTTTGGTAGTTAGGAGCGGTCTAGAGCCGGACCTAAGTGACCACTAGATTCTAGGGTTTTTTGTTGTTGCATTTGTTGTGTTGCATCATTTTTTCAAAAAAAAAAAAAACCGTCCCTTTTTCAAAGCAAACACCGCATTCATTCATACCCCTAATTATAAGTCAACGCTGCCACTTATACTAACCCATTTTAGTGCAAGATAGGCTGGACACGGGATTCTAGTGCCCGTTTAGTCCGCGTACCTCTTATCGACTCCGAAGTCGATATTTCTTCATTTACCTTTCCTTTACCCACTACCACACCCACACCGATGGATCCGAATCCATCGAACTTCTTTAACCCTAATCTTCCGCCGTCCGTTGGTGCGCAGAATCCACCCCGCATCTCTCTCCAGGAGAGGTGCTACCCTATTCGAGGTCCTCTTTCGACCTGCTTATCCACACCACCAGCCAATGGGGATAACTTTGAGATTAAGCCTCAGTATATCAATCATTTACCCAAATTCCACGGACTCGAGACTGAGGACGCTTACGTTTTCATTACCAATTTTGAAAACGTATGCGCAATGATGGGTACGTCACAACTTTCAGTGGATGCTGTTCAGACCATAATATTGCATTTTTCATTCCCTATTCTTATCCTTTTTATTAATAAACAGGTACTCTTGACGCACGTTTGTTGCATATTACAGGATACAGGTTTCTGGAGCAAATACAGTGAAAAATACACAAAACAACAGAAAAAGGGACTTTTGACCAACAATTAGACGGATCCTGGTCAAGCCTAGACGAAGAACAGTGCAAGGTCCAAAATGTCAAAGTGAACGGTCAAAAGATACGAATAAGTTTTCACTGAAGATCTGGAGAAGACCCAGAAGCCAAACAAAGAAAAGTTATGAAGAAATAAGAAGCCCTAACAACCAAGATACAGCCCAGAAAATATGGCGGCCCAAGAATACCAAAGGGCCGCGGATCCGCGGCCCAAGCCAACCAATGCCGCGGATCCGCGGCCATCTAGTGCGCGTGTCGGTGAAAAATTCTCGTGTCGGTGCGTCGGTGCAGGGGTTTGGATTTTTCCTGGGCAAATCTGTAATTGCGCATGTGCAAGAGTCTGTAACCCTAGGTTTCTTATTTTCTTATAAATTGTAATCTAAATTTGTAAAACCCCATGCCTCTTTTCAATCAATAAATTTCAGAATTTCTGAGAGATAAATTCAGATCTGTTCTTCTTGTTTGGAGGGAGCCGTCAACTTAGGAAGGTATTTTATTTCTGTTTCTTTTAATTAAAATGTTTTCTCATACCCTAATGAGCGAGTAATCTCCTCGCTTGTTAGGGTTAGCCTTAGGGAAAGGGTTGAGAGATGAGATCTCTCACCGCTTTCAATGCCACCTTCACCTAATGAATTAGAACTCCACGCATACGAGCACAACCGCTCCCTGCGGCATCCTACCCTTCGAAGTAACGATGAACCGTAGTATAAAGGGCCGGTTGCGCGCATTTTCCGTGGGGGTTAGGGTAATTATCAACAAAGGAAGGATACAAATCTAGAGGAAGAAATATCTTCCCAAAAGATTTGGATCCACTTTATTAATAATTACATTAACATCTAATAGATCTAAAATAGAAGGCATTGAAAGCGGTGAGAAAAAACGGTAATCTCCAAAACTTCCCCTAAGCCTAACCCTAGCAAGACTCTTAATTAGATTAATTAGATCCAGTTTTTATAGATTTTTATAAACCAACCAAAACGACATTTTGAATCAACTCGTTAAAACACATAAAAGAAATTTACCCGTCTCTGTGGATCGACCCGTACTCACCGGCTAGCTGCGAAGCGACGCCGTTTCTGATTGCGGTAAATACAAGTTTTGACATTAATCAAATGGCGCCGTTGCCGGGGATGGCGTAATTTTTCTTTTTGGAAATTTTCGGGTTGATATAAATTTTAAAAATTATAAAAATCTGAAAATATAAAAAAAATACAAAAATTATCAACTTTGATCTGTTTGAAGGGTGTATCTTTTGAATCTTGCAGGAACAGCGAAGAATCGCGGATCTGGAATTTTACAGAGGGAAAAACAAAATAAATCATATCAGAACAGAGAGGAAAGATCACAACAGAGACACAAAATTTTTTTGAGCCACTGATCTCCTCATCTTGCCGCGTTTCCGCCGCATAGGGGGTCCCAGACCGCGTTTCCGCGCTCCCTCTGCCTCTTCAGTGCACCAAATTTGCATGGTTTGCTCTCTTTTCCTCCCCTCTGCAACCTCCATATCTCCACTGTAAAAAAAAATTCTGCAGGAATTCTTTGCGTAAAGAGTCTTTCTCCCCCTTCTAAATAACAGATTTTCTGCAGGTTTCTTTGCGCCGCGCTAAAAATTGATTGCAAGTGAAATTTTATTGTTTTGCATAATTTAACCGGACTCTAAGGGGCTAATTGACCAAACTCAGATTGGGTGGGGATTTTATCACCCTTCCCAGGACCCCAGAAAACACCTAAAGCATTTTGCATCGACCACAATTAATTAAAAAAGATTAGACTCAGACCTAAGGACATCGAGCTCAATAGGAAAAAGGACTAGTATAGGCATCGGCCGTTTATCCTAACCGACTTTGCGGTGTCTAGGCTAGTGGTTATTAATTAGGCCCACTGTAGTGGTGGTTCCTTCCCACTTACCTGGCCGTATTTGTCCGTGAAGAGGCGGTTTGAGGTCCTATTTCTAGCCCTAGTTAGGAGCTGTCTAGCAGACCTAGGCAACCCTAGATCTAGGCCTGATTGTGCATGTGTGGTTGATACATTTGTGTCACGAGTCCCATTTTCTAAAACTTTCTTGCAAAACTCTCCAATAAAAAAATTAATAAAGAAAAATCTTTTCAAAACTTGCAACTTGCCGCTAAGAAAACTTGCACCTCACTTCCACCATTTCTCCTCCATTGACGTTATCTTACCCCCACATTCAGTTTTTCTATTTTTCTGACTACACTACCTCTTTTAGTGTATGTCATTTTGGACTAGGGATACTAACGCCCGATTAGTCCGTATTTCGTTGGTACCGACCGACGAACCCTTCGACGAAGCTTTCGTCGACATTCCGTCCATTTCCTTACCTCCACCTTCAAATTCTTTCACCGAAGGTATGTCGGGATTCAACCCCAACGATACCTTACCGACGGGAATGATTCTACCTCCGCCAGGTGCGAATAACCTGAATCTTCCGCCTGTTGTAGCGCCCGCACGAGTTGCGCTCCAGGATCTCTTCTACCCCGTCCGCACTTCTTTACCTACATGTCTTTCACCCCCACCGGCAAATGGGGAAAACTTTGAAATAAAACCACATTTCATCAATATGCTGCCAAAATTTCATGGTTTGGAATCTGAAGATGCGTATATTTTTATTAATAAATTCCAAAATGTGTGCGCTATGATGAAGACAACCCAATTAAGTGATGACGCTATAAGGCTAAGGGTCATTCCTTTTACCTTATGTGACCTAGCCGAGAAGTGGCTATACAGCACCGCATCACATTCCATTAGAAATTGGGACGAGTTTGTGAGAGCTTTTCTGAAAAAGTTCTATCCTCATCACAAAACTGCTAGAATCCGAAACGAGATTATATAATTTTCACAGCTTCCTACCGAACCATTCTGGAAGTGCTTCGAGAGATTTAAAGACCTACTTGTTCAATGCCCTCATCATGGGATAGAAAGTTGGCAACTTTGCCAAACATTATACGAGAGATTGAACGCAGCAACGAAGCAGTTGCTAGAAACAATATGTCAAGGTCATTTTCTCTCCAAGTCCAGTGACGAAGCGTGGCAGTTTCTTGAGGACCTTAGTGAGCAAACAATTCAGTGGGAGAGTACCAAGACCACATCTTCTTCTTCTGTTGGTCAATCTAGGGCGGGCATACATCAAGTAGATATGTCGATTGCTATGAAGGCCGATATGGCCTCACTTCTGAAAAAGCTAGAAGCCATTGAGACCAAAATCTCATCGTCTTCTCCTGCCCCTACTCTACCCATACGAACTGTTTGTGCTTGTTGTTCGAACCCATCACATCTAACCGAAGAGTGTCCTTATAATGCACCTATTCAAGGACAGGATCAAGTCAATGCTGCATTTCAGCAACGACAAAGAAACGATCCGTACTCTTCGACATACAATCAGGGGTGGAGGAGTCACCCAAATCAACAGTTCCAAGGGAATAACAATTTTCAAAGACCTCCTCCACAACAACAACATGCACCTTTACAAACTCAAAACCAGCAACCTTTCCAACAACAACCTTATACAAATCAAACGAACAATTTGGTTCAACCAAATGATGATAAGGTTATCCCGCTCGAAAAAAGTCTAGATGCATTTCTAAAGCAATCTACAGAATCCGCAGCAAGATTTGAAAGTTATGTTCAATCTTTAATGAATAACAATGCCTCACACGATCAAAGTATCAAATCTATTGAGGCATAAATTGCACAATTAACTGCTGCGTTGAGCGAGAGAGAAAAGGGAAAGCTTCCATCTCAACCATTGCCCAATCTCGGTCACACACAAAATGAATATCACAATCACAATGTAAATGCGGTGACCACGTTGAGATCCGGAAGAGAGTTGCAAAATAATATGGGAACTAGTGATGACATCCCCGCCGGTAGTTCTTCTTCCCCTTCTTCATTTTCTTCACTTCCTTCTTCACCTTTTTTGTTAGAGCCTATTCTCCACCCTTCACACGGCTCTACTTCTTCTGACTCGAACGGACCCATTTCTCACAATACGAACACATCCACACTGGGATCCATTCCTACTCCACATTCTACTCCACAGACTTTTGACTCAACAAATTTTCAGAATGCTCTATTCCCAAACAGGTTGAGTCCTAATAAACCAAATGCACAAGTGGAGAAGATTGTGGAGATATTTAAGCAGGTTAGCATAAATATACCTCTCTTGGATGCTATCCAACAAGTCCCTTCATACGCGAAATTCTTAAAGGGCTTATGCACCTCGAAGAGAAAGGCATCTCAAGTACCCAAGAAAGTGCTAGTGGCTAGTGCAGTGAGCAATGCTATTAACCACCATCAAACCTTACCCCAAAAACGAAAGGACCCCGGCTGTCCTACTATTTCAATCACAATTGGGGATAAGAAAATTAATCGAGCACTTTTAGATCTTGGGTCTAGTGTTAACCTGATTCCCTACTCCGTGTACGAACAATTAGGGGTTGGAGAGTTGAAACCCACTCGTTGCACTCTCCAACTGGCTGATCGATCAATCACCCATCCAAGGGGTCAACCAGAGGATGTGTTGATCAAAGTCGGGGAGTTCATATTCCCCGTTGATTTTATCGTTATGGACACACAACCTGTTGCTAACCTAAGAAACCAAATTCCGGTGATTCTCGGTCGACCATTTTTGGCCACTTTCAATGCCGTAATAAATTGTCGCAATGGCTCCATGACTCTATCCTTTGGGAAAATGTCTAGCGAGTTCAATATTTATAAGATGGGAAGTCTGCCCCCCGTGCCTAAAACTAGTACACGAGAAGTTTGCTGTATTCACGAAATCACGCAGGAGGACTGCGAGCTTGAGAGATTTCTATTTGATGAAGACAGTTTTGATGCCACTAGTGTGTCCCTCCTTGAGCCTACCACCATTAACACAACCGATATTGATTATGAATGTTTCGTTTTTTTGGATGATGACGACTCACAGCCCGAATATGAGTCGGTTGAATTTTTGGATGAGTCAGTCGAGCCATCCGAATCGGTTGTTTGCAGTGATTTCGAACCTGTGTTAGAGTCCTTTGAGTTCGAGGTAGATTCCGCAATGATTCTTTCGCCTCCGAAACTCGAACTCACGCCTTTGCCGTCTCACCTTAGATATGCTTACATAAGTGAGAATGAGACCTTTCCCATTATCATATCGGCCTCTCTAGCCCTAGAGCAAGAGAACGCCCTCTTAATGGTCTTACAAGATAGGCGGCAACCTTTCGGTTGGACCATGGCGGACATCGAGGAGATAAGTTCCCTCATAATTGAATATCATACACAATTGATGGATGATGCCGAGTCAATAGAGGACCCACAGGAACATCTTGGGGGTATTGTGGTGAGTCAACCTCCTTTAGAAGTTGAAATACCCCCATTTCTTTTAATAAGTTACGAGAATGCCAATACTCCACTGATTGCTGATCATTTACATTCTCGTTTTGATACATCACCATCGCCTGTATATTTACCTCCACACCTCCCTTACCACTACTTCTATCTTTCCCAATTCTTTGCGAATCGCTACAACTTATTCTTCCACCAACCAATACTCTTTACTGATAAATTTTTCAACTGGTTGGTGTTGACGTTTGGTCTAGGCAAAGCTTGGCAGTAATGTCTAACATAGTTTAAATGAAGTTTGGGGGAGGGTCTTTTTGTATATATTCTTTGTTTTTCTTAATAATAAAAAATTTGTAAATAAATAAACAGGGGTGTGCCGACATTTTGACCCTCTTGGTTTAGTATGACAGTGAGGACACTGTCAAGTTCAAGTTTGGGGGTATTCTCGGTACGTCTTCTTCCTTCGCATTCATTTGTACATATTTTTGCATTTGCATATTTATTTGAAAAACCCATAAAAATTTAAAAATTTCAAAAATTATAAAAATTATTGTATTCAATTTTGGCTATATTTGAATTGAGTTTGACAGATAGGTTAACTGGCTAGGAACAACTAGATCTTAGACTTAGTAAATTAAAAACCCTAAAAATAACCTTTCTTAAAGTTTAACGGTAGAAAGTATATGCCTTGTAGTTTATTTAGAAATAGGCAAATTTTGGGTTCACTTCTCAGGCTAAGTCGAAACAAGGGAAGAGTATTGACATTCTTATTAGAATATAAGTTTGAAAAATAGTTCTTAGCTTAAGTCTAAATTCTGAAAATGTATACCCTACAATTTGCACAATCACGCACCTTGAAACTTGGAATAGTAGAAGAGACCTTGAAATGCGCTTGTCTAAAGTCCTTAGTACAATGAAAATAAAAGGAAAAAAAAAAGTGAATAAAGAAAAAAAAATGGACACTGGTTTTTTGTGATTACTTAAGGCTGTAAAAATAGAAAAATCTTTAGCGAGGGTGCTTTATCACCTAGTGCCTTAGACCAACTGGTTTGGGAGTCACTGCTAAAAGCCTTGGGTGTTGCAAAACAAGGAAGTACGCTTTAAAATACTAACGCATCTTGTAATCGGGTGTTGGTACCTCAAGAAGTATTAACAGTCGCATGAAGGATGTGTAAGCGAAATTCAAAATTCACGAATTAATAAGTGCTTTGGACAATGGACGAGAGTACGATTGCTTGATTTGAATTTCCAAGTGTAGTGGTGATCTATACACACACGTAGGGGTATGTGACTGTGATTTAGATGAGAGAAAAGGATGAAGAATAGAACTTGTATCTTTAGTAGAGTTGATAGAAATTCCTAAGTGGAGATGAAACTCTAGAAGGAAAACTTAGGAGATGCCGAAAGCTAAATAAGTCTACATAACATATATAATCTTAAGTTAAATGATGAGGAAGTGTGAAGAATGTGGGTGGATAATTTGCGAGTCAAAAGGTAATAGAATTCCTTGTTAGAAAACCTAATTGGAAAACAAAAGTCGATGAGCCAAGTTGATAGGATTTTGTGGGTAGTATCCGCTGAAAACCCTCAGGAGACAACACTCCTCCTACTAGGGACACCTAGAGGTTTAACGGCTTGTTGCACGTGCTCAGTGCAATCGCGTTTCCCTGCGAAAGTGCGGTTAGGATTTTAGTGAATAAATAATAAGTTTGCTCGAGGACGAGCAAAAGATAAGTTTGGGGGTATTTGTTCAGACCATAATATTGCATTTTTCATTCCCCTATTCTTATCCTTTTTATTAATAAACAGGTACTCTTGACGCACGTTTGTTGCATATTACAGGATACAGGTTTCTGGAGCAAATACAGTGAAAACTACACAAAACAACAGAAAAAGGGACTTTTGACCAACAATTAGACGGATCCTGGTCAAGCCTAGACGAAGAACAGTGCAAGGTCCAAAATGTCAAAGTGAACGGTCAAAAGATACGAATAAGTTTGCACTGAAGATCTGGAGAAGACCCAGAAGCCAAACAGAGAAAAGTTATGAAGAAATAAGAAGCCCTAACAACCAAGATACAGCCCAGAAAATATGGCGGCCCAAGCCCACCAAAGGGCCGCGGATCCGCGGCCCAAGCCAACCAATGTCGCGGATCCGCGGCCATCTAGTGCGCGTGTCGGTGAAAAATTCTCGTGTCGGTGCGTCGGTGCAGGGGTTTGGATTTTTCGTGGACAAATCTGTAATTGCGCATGTGCGAGAGTCTGTAACCCTAGGTTTCCTATTTTCTTATAAATTGTAATCTAAATTTGTAAAACCCCATGCCTCTTTTCAATCAATAAATTTCAGAATTTCTGAGAGATAAATTCAGATCTGTTCTTCTTGTTTGGAGGGAGCCGTCAACTTAGGAAGGTATTTTATTTCTGTTTCTTTTAATTAAAATGTTTTCTCATCCCCTAATGAGCGAGTAATCTCCTCGCTTGTTAGGGTTAGCCTTAGGGAAAGGGTTGAGAGATGAGATCTCTCACCCCTTTCAATGCCACCTTCACCTAATGAATTAGAACTCCACGCATACGAGCACAACCGCTCCCTGCGGCATCCTACCCTTCGAGGTAACGATGAACCGTAGTATAAAGGGCCGGTTGCGCGCATTTTCCGTGGGGGTTAGGGTAATTATAAACAAAGGAAGGAAACAAATCTAGAGGAAGAAACATCTTCCCAAAAGATTTGGATCCACTTTATTAATAATTACATTAACATCTAATAGATCTAAAAAAGAAGGCATTGAAAGCGGTGAGACAAAACGGTAATCTCCAAAACTTCCCATAAGCCTAACCCTAGCAAGACTCTTAATTAGATTAATTAGATCCAGTTTTTATAGATTTTTATAAACCAACCAAAACGACATTTTAAATCAACTCGTTAAAACACATAAAAGAAATTTACCCGTCTCTGTGGATCGACCCGTACTCACCGGCTAGCTGCGAAGCGACGCCGTTTCTGATTGCGGTAAATACAAGTTTTGACATTAATCAGATGCTATGCGTCTACGACTTCTTCCATTTACTTTGTGCGATATAGCTGAGAAGTGTCTATATAACACTACCGCACACTCTATTACGAATTGGGAAGAATCCGTCGTTGCATTCCTTAAGAAATTTTACCCAATACAAAAAACAGCTCGAATCCGTAGCGAACTGAATCAATTTGCCCAGCTCCCTACTGAACCATTCTCAAAATGCTTTGAACGTTTCAAGGATCTATTGGTTCAGTGTCCTCATTACGGCATCCCGAGATGGGAGCTTTGCCGAATCATTTATGAGGGCATTAACCCAAACACTAAACAGAGCCTTGAAAACCTGTGCCAAGGTACTTTTATGACTAAGGATGATGGGGAAGCTTGGAAGTATTTAGAAGAGTTCGCTGAAAAATCACTACAGTGGGAGAGTGGAACCCAACCATTGAATAGGGGTGGCGTACACCAAATAGATGTGTCCATAGGTGTTCGAGCTGAGATGGCAACAATGCAAAAGAAGCTCGACGCTATGGAACACAAATTTGCAGCAGCCTTCCTAAACCCAGTGTCGCTCCCCAAAACTGTTTGTGGGTGCTGTTCTGATCCGTCTCATTTAACGGAAGAATGTCCATTAAACTCTGCGTTTCAAGGTCACGAGTATTCTAATGCCGCATTTCAAAGACCTCGAAACGATCCATATTCTTCCACGTATAATCCGGGTTGGAGGAATCACCCGAATTTTGCTTGGAACCAACAACAATCTGAAAACACGGTTCCAAGCCAAAATAATTTTCAAAGGGCTCTTCCTCCACCACAGCAACCCCTTCAACTCACTCAGCACCCCTACCAGTCACAAAACTTCCAAAATCAGGTCAACACTCCTGCACAGTCTAATCCTATGACCTGTTCTGACGAGTTCTCTTAATTCACTCAAACCATGAAATCACTTTTGTCAAATTTCATAGAGGTTTCGGCTGAGATTAGATCTTTCGTCGGTGAGATAAAGAAAAACTCAGCGTCCCAAGCTGAGAGTATCAGAACGATGGAAGCTGAAATCGCACGACTTAAAGCCGAAATGAGTGCGAGAGAAAAAGGGAAACTTCCCTCTCAACCCCTACAGAATCCTGGGCATTACAATGTAAATGCCGTTACAACGTTGAGATCGGGAAGAGTGCTGAACAACCATGTTGGGGAAGAAGTTGATGATATTGGAAATCAAATCAACACCTCGGATGAGACCTTTCCACACACACACACTTCTCCTTCTGATCCTTGTTCTTTTACCACACCATCTTCTAGCGAGCCTATTCTCCATTTCCCACTAGGCTCGACACCTCAGTATAGCCCTTCTAGTTCTCCACAGACGGTCCCCACACCTCTTTTGGGATCTCATCTACCCCCTCTTCCTTCTCCTATGATGGACCCGGCGTTTATTGCGAAAGCTCCTTACCCGAATCGGTTAAGGGGAAACAGAACGAGTCCTCATATGGAGAAAATTATAGAAATGTTCAAACAGGTTAACATCAATATCCCTCTCCTAGATGCGATTCAGCAAGTCCCTGCTTATGCGAAAATTCTTGAGGACTTATGCACTAAGAAGAGAAAGACTCAAGTGCCGAAGAAGGTCTTTATGTCTAATAATATTAGCACTGCTTTTATCCCCCAGCTACCAAAGAAACGAAAGGACCCAGGATGTCCTACAATATCGATTTCTATTAGGGGTAAAAACATAAATCGTGCTCTTTTAGACCTTGGCGCAAGTGTTAACCTACTTCCATATTCTGTATATGAGCAAAATTAGGGATTGGAGAGTTGAAACCTGCTCACTGCACTCTCCAAATGGCAGACCGTTCAATCACCAAGCCAAGGGGTGAACTAGAGGATATGTTGATAAAGGTCGGGGAATTTGTTTTCCCTGTAGACTTCATTGTACTCGATACACAGCCTGTGGCACACCCCCGGGGCCAAATTCCGGTGATTCTGGGTCGTTCTTTCCTTGCCACTTCCAACGCTGTTATAAACTGTAGAAATGGTTCAATGAACTTATCATTTGGAAATATGACCATTGAACTAAACATCTATAAAGTTGGAAGTCAACCATCAGAACCCTCTGCTCATATTCTAGATGTGTGCTCTGTCCACGAGATCGCTCCCGATAGTTATGGAGCTGAGGATCTTTGCTTTCTAGATCTCGACGACATTACCACATCTCTGTTTGATCTCACACATGATATTAGTGAGGACACTTTTCCTACACTTGAGTCCTGCACTCCTGACTTTTCTCCACCCGAGTCTGTATCTTTCACAGGATCTGAGCTTCTTTGTAATTCCAAAAATCACTCGATGATCCCTCCTTCTATTATTTCTCCGCCAGCTTTAGATTTAAAAATTTTACCTTCTCACCTTAAATATGCATATCTTGGTGAGAATGAGTCTTTACCGGTTATCATTTCCGCATCTCTTGCATCAGAGCAAGAGAACGCACTTTTATCGGTATTGAGATCTAACAAAGAGGCGTTTGGTTGGACCATGGCGGACATCAAAGGGATTAGTCCCTTGATAGTTGAACATCATATACATGTGATGGATGATGCCAGACCAACCCGAGAACCACAGAGACGGTTAAATCCCGTCATGAAGGAAGCGGTGATGAAAGAGATCGTCAAATGCTTAGATAATGGTATTATATACCCAATCTCCGATAGCCAATGGGTGAGTCATATACATGTCGTTCCTAAGAAATCCGGCATCACTGTTATGTTGGAGATAGTGCCCTCAGAGTCAATTATTAGGTCACAGGTACGTGATTGCAATGATTGATGGAGGACCTATCCCGGTAGGACAGTCTTACTCGAGATGATAGTATGCTATCTGGTTTACCTTTATCATCGTGTACTGCTTTAGGTGACCTGACAAGTCGCTATTACACGTTGATAGAGCCCCTAGGATTCTTGCTTGACCACCAGCAGTATGAGGGCGATCATATAAGTGGGAGCTGGGGTCTATAAGCATATCCTTAAATGGTCCCTAGTCGTGAGAGTTTCGAGACAGGGCATCGATACTCCATAGTAGACTAGTGTATACAGTCGAGACCCCGACGAGGGGCGGTGGCCGGTCTCACAAGCCACTGGTGTCAGTTGGATCACCTAAGATGTATACAGGTGCTCATTGGGTTATGAGTACACCGGACAGGACTCGCCGGGAACATGCTAGTTGGTCATATACCAGACGTCAGATGGCAGTTCCCTGGTGACATGTGTGCAGGTTAGTTCATCGACCTGGGGATCGTCATTTGTCTTGTGTGAGTTCCCACTGTACTTTGATTACTACCCTACCACGGCTCAAAGGAGTCGTGCAAACAGGTTTTAGTTGGGTACAGTCCCGAGCCACATGGAGGCAGTGAGCGTATCTTAAGGGTTCGTCTCTCCCGGTATTGGGGGTGAGGTCGTGCTGTGTCTAGGAGAGCCATTACACGAAGCCCTCGGCCGAGGCAAGGAGATTTACTGGTAGGTATTCCAATAGTATCTCAGGGTGTTCTGGGCTACACTCCGACACGACTTGTACCGCTTTTGGGGGTCTGACTTTTACCAACCCCCTAGGCCCGCCATGCGATGCTCATAGACGAACGGACCGGACTGTACGGATATTGTCACTGACAGGCTCAGTAGGGTTGTCAGGCTGAGTTCGCTCACAGACGTCCCTTTTAGTCAATACCTGGTAGCCCGTTACGTATTGGCTTATATCTCTGACGTGCTAGTGGTTAAATCCACAACCAAGGTGTTGACGAGTCTTTAGAGTCCCCCACATTCTGTTGCTCAGCTTTCGGGCGAAAGGTTGTAGAGGCCGTATGGAGATATGGCAAGGTCCGATCAGATACGTGCGGTATTGCACGGATCAGGATCGGACAGTTTGTACTATAGGCCGTATGGATATATGGCAGGGTTCGATCAGATACGTGCGGTATTGCACGGATCAGGATTGAACGGATATTACTAGCCGGCTTTGGTATAAGCCGGATCCTAGTATAGTACAATGTAGATTTTGTCTCATTGCATTTGTATTTCGGTCGGAATACAAATGCGGGTGTGTATGCACAGTATCGGGGTTTTCCTGTAATTTATTACGGGACCAGTTTTCTGGAGTTGCCAGTTTGCTTTCCATTTCGGCCAATTTCCTTTGTATCGTTCATTGGCCGAAGATTGGTGGAGGAGGGCTTATTTGCATTGTTGCAAATAAGCATTTGTGGAGGGGGTCTTTGCTTATTCTTGTGTCATGATAGCTTTTCATTGACCTTGACTTCTTCTCTTCATCATGGCTTGACTTTGTAAACAATCATGGTTGTTGATGATTGTTGGTTGAGTATTGGTTTTGGGAGTGATCATTGTTTCTCATCATCACTTGCTTTTCAACCACCTCTTTGTCTTGACTCTCTCTCTCTTGTATGAGATGAGAATGGCTCCCATTTTTTTTTTTTTTGGACACACTCCCACTCTTTCACTCTCTCCACCATCATATACATGGCCGGCCACATTGGGAAGGGGGGCTGTCCAAATTTTGGGAGTGGGGTTTTTGCTTCATTTCATGCTCCAAAAATCCCCAAGTCCCTCGATATAGTTCTTGTATCATTCCTCCACCAAAAATGGCAATCTCCACAACCCCAAATGAGACTTGTACACTACATTCTACAGCAAACCTTGGGCACGTCGACTAGCCAGCTTCGTGCCCGAGTTGCCTCAGCATTGAGGTGGGAGCCCGTAAAAGAAGTAGGCGATGTGGTGCACTTCTGGCGACGAGGCGGAGACCGGAGCTTCCGCAGGAGATCGGGACGACGACGAGAAGACCGGAGGACTCGGATCAGTCGGTATATCTCTATTCCCTATCTTGTAGTTAGCTAGGACTAGTTAATGGTTCGATCCGGGTATTAGTGCGCGGCGGTTTGCCAGTTGAAGAAAAATTTAAAGTTTATCACCGCTTCCGTATTTGGCCGTCGGATTGACGGCCGGGGCGCCGCCGTGCACTTACAGTGGTATCAGAGCCTCGCCATTAACTTAGTCTAGGTTGCCTTAATGTGTTTTGCATTTCCGATCGACCAAAATTCCAAAATCTACATTTTTGTTAGCATCAGTTTCTGTTGAAATTTTTTGGTCTCCAAAAATTTTTCAGGTTGTAAAAACTTGATGTACTGGAAAATATAAGAGCTCTGTAAAAATTCGATGCAGTGAATCCACTGTGGGAGCACGGAACCGCCGCAAAAACCCCCTTCTCGCCGCGGTTCCGCCGCACACTGTGGAGATCCCTGCACCAAATTTCTACAGTGTTTTTCTGGGGTTAAAATTGGGGTTTTGGAATAATAACATTGGGCCCAGAATTTCCTGATCTGCTACAGTAATGCTTGGGGGCCCACTTGTTAAAATTTGATTGATCGGATATTTTAAACACATTATTTCACAGTATTTACATTATATCTGCGACCGTGAATGTCACTTGATCGGTAAATCCGGTCTAACTGCTATAGCCCGGTTAGACGGATTTGCGAACGTGACTTTCACGTTGATATTCTGTTTTTGCTATGATGTTGCGGATCGGTCGTGGGGGATAGCCTGGATGCAATGCTAGTACAGTTGTGGTTGTATTATGTACATTTGATATTGCGGGGCGAGCGTCCGACATGTGGACTGCCGTCACTGCCTGTTTGTATTATTATTTTGGGGCACGGCCAGGTTGCGGTCGATGTACCCGTTGTATGTATATTTTACTTTCTGTACTAGGATTGCCCCGCGGAGGGGTGCACGGATAGCCGAGTTCTAGAGGGCAACAAGCCCGCATCTCATGGCATTGAGACGGAGGGGGCTTCGCTCTAGGATTGGCGGGCTATTCGCCGCACTCGTAGGGGGTACAGGTTGAACCAGGAGGGGTGCCCATGTTACCGGATTCCGTGAAGTGCTGGGTGGTCCATTCACGGAGCTGAAGGGGGCTGCCTCGCTTCAGGTTTTGGCGGGTAACTTGCCGCGCCCGTAGGGGTCTAGGATTTCATTGCACAGGCTATCCACACGACCAGGGGAACGTCGGGTTTCAGCGGCTCTGTGAAACCCGGGGATCCCAGATATCTGTATTGTTTCTGTGATGCTGTACATTTCTGTGATGTTGCATTTTTCTATCACGCCTTGAGCGAATATAATATATTGGTATATATATTAGTAGATGTTGTATATATTTTACATCCGCGCTAGTCCAGTCCCCGCTCTGTCGTTAGTTAGCTAACCTAACGGGTAATGACGGGACCCAGTGGCGAATGCGGATGGCATATGCGTACATCAGTATATTTTCGTTCTTTTTGGTGTGATCAATTGATGGGACTGCATTGATTCGGGTCAATGCAAGTTAAAAACAAACCTAATCTGATGTTGTTGGAACACTTTTCAAAAAGCTGTTATTGCAAGGACGTTCACTTTTGTTTTGCATCGTGATATTCAGTTGGAATATCCTGCTCCTCAGTCGACGAGGCAAGGACCGAGATCCCTTCACCGGGAGTGACCCCTTAGACAAAAAGTTTGCGTCAGGGCAATGACTTCACTATAGCCGATTACTTTTGCTTTGCACTGTGGTATTCAGTTGGAATATCCTGCACCTCATTCTACGGGGAAAGAGCCGAGATCCCTTCACCGGGAGTGACCTCTTTAGCAAAGGTTTTCGTCACTATATTTTCAAAAAGCTATCCGGTTCCTTCAACGATATCAAGTTCTTTACGTTAAAGGTTTTCGCCAGAAACCATTCTTAGCCCTCCGTCGTTTCATATGAATAGTCAATAGTATTCAAGCTGTGTTTGTTGGCCATAGTCAAGGCACAGTGTTTGGTAACTATTGGGTGTTCATATGCTGCATAGATAGATGCGTTGGTTTGGGACAGTCGTATAGCCTTGTTGGCCCTAGTCAAGGGCTTGTACGGGTGGGTTCAAATCAACCTCGATAATGA
The DNA here is from genome assembly GCA_030015575.1 of Agapanthus africanus. Taxonomy (NCBI): domain Eukaryota; kingdom Viridiplantae; phylum Streptophyta; class Magnoliopsida; order Asparagales; family Amaryllidaceae; genus Agapanthus; species Agapanthus africanus. Next base: position 632,488,416 of record CM057342.1, read on the forward strand.
TGGGTAGAACTTGACATGTGACTTATGATTTGTTGGCCTTAGTCAAGGTCATAAGAGCATGGGGCAAAAATCACATCGGGAGTTTCAAAAGAACTGAAACTTGCCAGATATGCGCATACCTTCTGGAGTGTGATGACGTGAGCGGATTCCGTCACGTTATCATGCGATGATAGTTGGATCCCGATTCCCACTGATGAGTTAGTTTACTCCTCGGGTGATCCCGACTAATTCTTCTTTCAGGTTTGGAGGAGAATTTGAGGTACAGTGGGAGGTTTCCAGATTAGATAAATTGGTAACCATTCTGATCTAGGTTAGAGTGCACGCTGAGTGTTTCTTTTCTCTCTCTCTTTGGCAGCGACCATTGACCCGACCCTAAGACTATGACTCAGTGACCAAGTTGACCGAACCTTCTTAAACACTGGCTTTTGGATTGTCAGAGTTGCGAACTTCATTGCCACAACTACTTTTACCCTTTTTTCCAGGACACCCCGTATTACTACGAACGTCCACTTCCATTGGACAAAACCATCGTATGGTTAGATACGAACTCGAAGGAATTTATTCGAGGATGGTTTCAGGTTCTGGAGAAAACGGATAGGATTATTCAGTTGTCTTTTCATTTTACCTTCTCTCAGGTTGCGAGTACTCCTTGGTTTAGGAGATAGTACACCTATTACGCAAATTGGATAGTCTTCTTCCAAACCTTAGGCTGGTGCCGACCGGTAGGGAATGAAGAAAACCAATTAGCCTAACGATGGTGTACAGAAGGTATTAAGTTCAGACAAAGCAAGGGATTAGTAAGAGGGCAAAGTAAATTGCAACAGATATTCACGACCAAACCAAGTATTTCTTCGCCAATCCTAAATCACCTTTGTATTTCTCCAGGACACTCCGTATCACTACGAAGATCCACAGTTTATTGGATACTCCATCGTATGGTTATGTACGAACTCGAAAGGAACTTGTTCCAGTTCGGGGATGGATTATGGTTCAGGAGAAATAGGAATAAGATTTATTCAGGTGTCTTTTATCTTCACCTTCTCTCGCATTGCGAGTGTTCCTAGGATTAGGACAGTACACCCTTTATACTTATTGGATAGTCTTCTTCCAAACCATAGGCTGGTGCCGAACGGTAGGGAAGGAAGAAAACCATTTGGCCTAAAAGGGTGTGCAGAAGGTAATGACTAAAGACATATGAAGGGATTTGGAGAGGTGGTAAAGAACTATACGGTTACAGTTGTGAATCTAGAAGAGGCATTACTAGGAATACCAGGATACCCCATCGAAACATTTCGATGTTTCAGTCTCACTGTGTACTGTTAAAGGAAAACTGATTTCCCGATTAGACACTTGCTCCAGGGTATGTATTTACCAGGTATGATTCTCTCATCTGTATGGTTTTACAGATGATGAGTGGGAGCAGGTTATTGGGAATTGGGTGATCATCCTCATTATATCGGGATTCGTTGTAATCGGTGATATTTGAGGAAATCACCTGGGCTGTTTGCCGGTCGGCAAATATTTGGTTTTGAATATCCGCTTTTATGCACCAATTTCAAATTGATATATCTGTACGTCTATTTTCATAGAGTGAGATATACCTTTCTGAAATTATGTCTACGACATTTACCTATATAAGTGGATGGTTAGGTAAGGAGCATTAAACAGCGGTGTAATTCTTCTTAACCATAAGTACAGTTTTCAACCTACGACACACAGTGAATGAGTTATCAGACTCAAGGGACTTATACAGAGTATTGTATGTTGTCTAGGGTCCATCAGGACAGAGGGGTAGGTCCTCGTACTATATTCGGTTTACTTATGACTTCTCTAGTTTTTAGACAGGTGTTTCGTGGAAATACAGGGTCCGAATTTTGAGAAGTTATAGGTATTTGAATAGAGTAGAGAACCAAGTGTAGCAAGTATCGGGATTCTTCAAAGAGATCGAAGATGTAGATACTTGTGTACGGTATTCAGTTGATAGTAATGATTTAAGAGATCTTGCTTCTCTTTCAGGTTACTCATGATTGGAAGCATTCCTAAGTTAAGTAACGCTGATCGGCCTCCTTCCATTTAGTTGACATGCACTGGAGACAGTTGCATGATTTGAATCTGGTTCAATTAAATCAGTGCCTCTGGTCCTATATGGGATATAGAACAGTTCGTATCTTAACGTTGTTAAGGTACGGGGAGTTGTCGAGCTTATGATTAAAACCAGACTCTGGATAACTCAAGGCACGTTTCTGTAATGGCTGTTTGTGGGTTGACCCAGGCTATGACGCGGGTTGACTTTCTACCATCTGGATGAACAATAGCAATATTGTTCTAGACTCGCCACAGTTTTATTAAAAATGGATTTTTTCAGAAAAACAGTAGTGGGAGTATGGTAGAACTGGAAGTGATTCCAGAACCGCAAACGATTACTGAAGATTTGATAAGGAACCTAAAGATTCAATCTGGATTGACATTCCATTGGCCACTCCGCAGATATGGTGGGTAACTTCAGGCACCCGAGAAGTACTCCGGTAGCCTCAAGGACGGTGACAGGGAAGTTCTTGTTTACCCACACTTGCCATTGCTGTTGTTCCAGGCTGCGAGACCCGGCGGGAGGATGAGTATAGCGTCGTTCTGAACTCGCTTTAGAAGTGTACGTGTATATGGCTCTGCCAGAGGGTTGTCGTAGTCAGTGGGAGCAGCGGAAGCATTGGTGGACAGGTAGCTTATGTCTATTTACAGACTGAAGCACCAGTAGCGAAGATAGATCATCTATTTCTGACATGACAGTCATGGGTTTGACTTCATCAGAATAGGGGATGGATCTGTTGAGAAGGTAGTAGGGTGTGATATCCTGGTATTTGGATGACATACACAGAGTAGGAAAGGAAACTCCTATACTACAGTCGGTTATACTTTGGTCGTCACACAGTGTTTTCTCCACAAAGGAAATGGATTTTATATCAGACATACTGGTTACTAGATCTATGGTTTTAGATCTAGATTTGGGTGGTTTCCCAATCAGGGTACTTGACAGCATTCTAAGAGTATTTAGGATGGATGACTCCTGGCACGGTAGTGTACCTGCAGGTAATGGAGTCACCCTCTCTAAAGGTGTCTTATAGACTAAAGCGGAGAGGGATGTGCATGATTGACAGATCACTTGCTCAGGCAATTGAGTCAATCATGAGATGTCAAGTACCACACCAGATGTTGTTCTTGCACTAGATGCAATAAGTTGACATTAATCCAATCCTGGAGAAACAGTCGGAAGCAGTTTTAGAACATAAGTAGATGTTCTAGGGATATGATAACGACAGCCTCATTCAGGAGACAGTTATCATTCCGGGCTTCCAAGGTGACCTGGACGACAAGGATGTTGTCAGAGCTATAGTTTTTCCTTCTGACGAGGGGCAGTATTTTGGACAGGTGGTCCAAGGCAATACTGAGGGTGACATGGCGCGGGATACTGATTAAGTTTAGTTGACGATACAGTCTAAGAAGTTTGGATTTGGAGTTCATTTATGATTTGGAGTTCATTTATGAGCTAGGTCCCATCAGACATCCAGACACATTCTAAGACAGGTATTGCTCATTTCGGGAGATGGCTTTCTCCGCGAACTTGAGATATAGAGAGACATAGAAAGATACAACAAAGCGGATCCACTCACTAAGGCTATTCCTCGAACGCAATAGTTTCGGAAACGAGCTTTGTGAGACTGACTAGTACAGGAGTTGGGTGTTCGGTATCACACGGGCTGTGAGTATGCGACATCGCAATAATTAGCCTTGAGTGCAAGTGGGAGATTGTTGGAGATAGTGCCCTCAAAGTCAATTATTAGGTCACAGGTACGTGATTGCAATGATTGATGGAGGACCTATCCCGGTAGGACTGTCTTACTCGAGATGATAGTATGCTATCTGGTTTACCTTTATCATCGTGTACTGCTTTAGGTGACCTGACAAGTCGCTATTACACGTTGATAGAGCCCTTAGGATTCTTGCTTGACCACCAGCAGTATGAGGGCGATCATATAAGTGGGAGCTGGGGTCTATAAGCATATCCTTAAATGGTCCCTAGTCGTGAGAGTTTCGAGACAGGGCATCGATACTCCAGAGTAGACTATTGTATACAGTCGAGACCCCGACGAGGGGCGGTGGCCGGTCTCACAAGCCACTGGTGTCAGTTGGATCACCTAAGATGTATACAGGTGCTCATTGGGTTATGAGTACACCGGACAGGACTCGCCGGGAACATGCTAGTTGGTCATATACCAGACGTCAGATGGCAGTTCCCTGGTGACATGTGTGCAGGTTAGTTCATCGACCTGGGGATCGTCATTTGTCTTGTGTGAGTTCCCACTGTACTTTGATTACTACCCTACCACGGCTCAAAGGAGTCGTGCAAACAGGTTTTAGTTGGGTACAGTCCCGAGCCACATGGAGGCAGTGAGCGTATCTTCAGGGGTTCGTCTCTCCCGGTATTGGGGGTGAGGTCGTGCTGTGTCTAGGAGAGCCATTACACGAAGCCCTCGGCCGAGGCAAGGAGATTTACTGGTAGGTATTCCAGTAGTATCTCAGGGTGTTCTGGGCTACACTCCGACACGACTTGTACCGCTTTTGGGGGTCTGACTTTTACCAACCCCCTAGGCCCGCCATGCGATGCTCATAGACGAACGGACCGGACTGTACGGATATTGTCACTGACAGGCTCAGTAGGGTTGTCAGGCTGAGTTCGCTCACAGAAGTCCCTTTTAGTCAATACCTGGTAGCCCGTTACTTATTGGCTTATATCTCTGACGTGCTAGTGGTTAAATCCACAACCAAGGTGTTGACGAGTCTTTAGAGTCCCCCACATTCTATTACTCAGCTTTCGGGCGAAAGGTTGTAGAGGCCGTATGGAGATATGGCAAGGTCCGATCAGATACGTGCGGTATTGCACAGATCAGGATCGGACAGTTTGTACTATAGGCCGTATGGATATATGGCAGGGTTCGATCAGATACGTGCGGTATTGCACGGATCAGGATTGAACGGATATTACTAGCCGGCTTTGGTATAAGCTGGATCCTAGTATAGTACAATGTAGATTTTTTCTCATTGCATTTGTATTTCGGTCGGAATACAAATGCGGGTGTGTATGCACAGTATCGGGGTTTTCCTGTAATTTATTACGGGACCAGTTTTCTGGAGTTGCCAGTTTGCTTTCCGTTTCGGCCAATTTCCTTTGTATCGTTCATTGGCCGAAGATTGGTGGAGGAGGGCTTATTTGCATTGTTGCAAATAAGCATTTGTGGAGGGGGTCTTTGCTTATTCTTGTGTCATGATAGCTTTTCATTGACCTTGACTTCTTCTCTTCATCATGGCTTGACTTTGTAAACAATCATGGTTGTTGATGATTGTTGGTTGAGTATTGGTTTTGGGAGTGATCTTTTTTTCTCATCATCACTTGCTTTTCAACCACCTCTTTGTCTTGACTCTCTCTCTCTTGTATGAGATGAGAATGGCTCCCATTTTTTTTTTTTGGACACACTCCCACTCTTTCACTCTCTCCACCATCATATACATGGCCGGCCACATTGGGAAGGGGGGCTGTCCAAATTTTGGGAGTGGGGTTTTTGCTTCATTTCATGCTCCAAAAATCCCCAAGTCCCTCGATATAGTTCTTGTATCATTCCTCCACCAAAAATGGCAATCTCCACAACCCCAAATGAGACTTGTACACTACATTCTACAGCAAACCTTGGGCACGTCGACTAGCCAGCTTCGTGCCCGAGTTGCCTCAGCATTGAGGTGGGAGCCCGTAAAAGAAGTAGGCGATGTGGTGCACTTCCGGCGACGAGGCGGAGACCGGAGCTTCCGCAGGAGATCGGTGTAAGTGCACGGCGGCGCCCCGGCCGTCAATCCGACGCCGGAATGCGGAAGCGGTGAAAAACTTTAATTTTGCGGACTTTGCAAACCGGCACCACCGCGCACTAAACTCCGGATCGTAACCATTAAACAAGTCTAAGCTAACTAGAATACGGGTTAGAGATGTACCGACTGATCCGAGTCCTCCGGTCTTCATCTCCACTCCGATCTCCTCGCGGGATCTCCGTCCGTCTCCTCCTCGTCAGAAAGGGCACCTCGAAGCCGGGTACTTTTACGGGCTCCCACCTCAATACCGAGGCAACTCGCGCATGAAGCCGGCAACTCGACATGCTCAAGATATGCTGTAGGAAGTGTAGTGTAGAGTGGATGTCTCACTTTGGGGTTTGTTGCCTTTTGAAAGATGATGGAGGAATCAAGAAGAAAAATGGTGCTTGCATTTTTCTAGCATCGAAAATGAAATCAAGAATGCTACTTTCTCAAAGATGAAGCTCTCATCTTTTTCTTTCTCTCAACCATGAAAAACTTCTTTCATCTAGTGAGAAGAATGGTGGAGGAAAAACCATATATCATATGAGGGAGGTGAGTGTAGGAGAAGAAGGAGGTGACCACAACCCAAGACAAGAAAACATACAACCATGCTTTACCTTTTTCAAACCATACCCTTTCATGTCACAAATAAAAACAAAAGCATGGTGGAAAAGATAATGATAGCTATCATAATCAATCTTTTACAAGAAACCCCCTCCCCAAATGTTATTTGCACAATTGCAAATAACCCCCTCCATCGGAAAAGTCCGGCCGGGAAAGAACAAAGGAAAACCGGCCGGAACGGAATGCAAACTGGCAACTCCAGAAAACTGGTCCCGTAATAAATTACAGGAAAACCCCGATACTGTGCATACACACCCGCATCTGTATTCCGTCCGGATACAAATGCAAAGAGACAAAATCTACACTGTACTAAACTAGGACCGGCTTAAACCAAAGCCGGCTAGTAATATCCGTTCGATCCTGATCCGTGCAATACCGCACGTATCTGATCGAACCCTGCCATATACCTATACGGCTACTAGTACAAACCGTCCGATCCTGATCCGTGCAATACCGCACGTATCTGATCGGACCCTGCCATATCTCCATACGGCCTCTACAGTGTTTCGCCCGAAACTTGAGTAACTGAAAGTGTGGCGGACTCTAAAGACTCGTCAATACAATGGCTGTGGATTTAACCACTAGCCCGTCAGAGGTATAAGCCAATACGTAACGGGCCACCAGCTATTGACTAAAAGGGACGTCGATGAGCGAACTCATCCTGACACCCTACTGAGCCTGTCAGTGACAATATCCGTGCAGTCCGGTCCGTTCGTCTATGAGTATCGCATGGCGGGCCTAGGGGGTTGGTAAAAGTCAGACCCCCAAAAGCGGTACAAGTCGTGTCGGAGTGTAGCCCAGAACACCCTGAGATACTACTGGAATACCTACTAGTAAATCTCCTTGCCTTGGCCAAGGACTTTGTGTAATGGCTCTCCTAGACACAGCACGACCTCACCCCCAATACCGGGAGAGACGAACCCCTGAAGATACGCTCACTGCCTCCATGTGGCTCGGGACTGTACCCAACTAAAACCTGTTTGCACGACTCCTTTGAGCCGTGGTAGGGTAGTAATCAAAGTACAGTGGGAACTCACACGAGACAAATGACGATCCCCAGGTCGATGAACTAACCTGCACACATGTCACCAGGGAACTGCCATCTGACGTCTGGTATATGACCAACTAGCATGTTCCCGGCGAGTCCTGTCCGGTGTACTCATAACCCAATGAGCACCTGTATACATCTTAGGTGATCCAACTGACACCAGTGGCTTGTGAGACCGGCCACCGCCCCTCGTCGGGGTCTCGACTGTATACACTAGTCTACTAATGGAGTATCGATGCCCGGTCTCGAAACTCCCACGACTAGGGACCTTTTAAGGACATGCTTGTAGACTCCCAGCTCCCACTTATATGATCGCCCTCATACTGCTGGTGGTCAAGCAAGAATCCTAGGGGCTCTATCAACGTGTAATAGCGACGTGTCAGGTCACTTAAAGCAGTACACGATGATAAAGGTAAACCAGATAGCATATTATCATCTCGAGTAAGACTGTCCTACCGGGATAGGTCCTCCCTCAATCATTGCAATCACGTACCTGTGATCCAATAATTGACTCTGAGGGCACTACCTCCAACAATCTCCCACTTGCACTCAAGGCTAATTATTGCGATGTCGCATACTCACAGCCCGTGTGATACCGAACACCCAACTCCTCTACTAGTCAGTCTCACAAAGCTCGTTTGCGAAACTATTGCGTTCGAGGAATAGCCTTAGTGAGTGGATCCGCCTTGATGTTTCTTTCTATGTCTCTCTATATCTCATGTTCGCGGAGAAACCCATCTCCCGAAATGAGCAATACCTGTCTTAGAATGTGTCTGGATGTCTGATGGGACATACCTCATAAATGAACTCCAAATCCAAACTTCTTAGACTGTATCGTCAACTGAACTTAATCAGTATCCTGCGCGCCATGCCTCCCTCAGTATTGCCTTGGATCACCTGTCCAAAATACTGCCCCTCGTCAGAGGGAAAACTATAACTCTGACAACCTCCTTGTCGTCCATGTCACCTTGGAAGCCTGGAATGATAACCGTCTCCTGAATGAGGCTGTCGTTATCATATCCCTAGAACATCCACTTATGTTCTAAAACTGCTTCCGACTGTTTCTCCAGGATTGGATTAATGTCAACTTATTGCATCTAGTGCAAGAACAACATCTGGTGTGGTACTTGATATCTCATGATTGACTCAATTGCCTAAGCAAGTGATCTGCCAATCATGCACGTCCCTCTCCCCTTTAGTCTGTAAGACACCTTTGGAGAGGGTGACTCCATTACCTGCAGGTACACTACCGTGCCAGGAGTCGTCCATCCTAAATACTCTTAGAATGCTGTCAAGTACCCTGATTGGGAAACCACCCAAATCTAGATCTAAAACCATAGATCCAGTAACCAGTATGTCAGATATAAAATCCATTTCCTTTGTGGAGAAAACAATGTGTGACGACCAAAGTATAACCGATTGTAGTATAGGAGTTTCTTTTCCTATTCTGTGTATGTCATCCAGATACCAGGACATCACACCCTACTACCTTCTCAACAGATCCATCCCCTTTTCTGATGAAGTCAAACCTATGACTGTCACGTCAGAAATAGATGATCTATCTCCGCTACTGGTGCTCCAGTCTATAAATAGACATAAGCTACCTGTCCACCAATGCTTCCGCTGCTCCCACTGACTACGACAACCCTCTGGCAGAGTCATATACACGTACTTCTAAAGCTAGTTTTAGAACGACGCTATACTCATCCTCCCGCCGGGTCTCGCAACCTGGAACAACAGCAATGGTAATTTTGGGTAAACAAGAACTTCCCTGTCACCGTCCTTGAGGCTACTGGAGTACCTCTCGGGTGCCTGAAGTTACCCACCTTATCTGCGGAGTGGCCAATGGAATGTCAATCCAGATTGAATCTTTAGGTTCCTTATCAAATCTTCAGTAATCGTTTGTGGTTCTGGAATCACTTCCAGTTCTACCATACTCCCACTACTGTTTTCTGAAAAAATCCATTTTTAATAAGACTGTGGCGAGTCTAGAACAATATTGCTATTGTTCATCCAGATGGTAGAAAGTCAACCCTCGTCATAGCCTGGGTCAACCCACAAACAGCCATTACAGAAACGTGCCTTGAGTTGTCCAGTGTCTGGTTTTAATCATAAACCGGACAACTCCCCGTACCTTAACATCGTTAAGATATGAACTGTTCTATATCCAATATAGAAACAGAGGCACAGATTTAATTGAACCAGATTCAAATCATGCAGCTGTCCCCAGCGCATGTCAACTAAATGGAAGGAGGCGGATCAGCGTTACTCAACTTAGGAACACTTCCAATTATGAGTAACCTGAAAGAGAAGCAAGTTCTCTTTATCATTACTTTCAACTGAATACCACAAGTATCTACATCTTCGATCTCTTTGAAGAATCCCGATACTTGCTACACCTGGTTCTCTACTCTATTCAAATACCTGTAACTTCTCCAAATTCGGACCCTGCGTTTCCACGAAACACCTGTCTAAAAACTAGAGAAGTCATAAGTAAACTGAATGTAGTACGAGGACCAACCCCTCTGTCCTGATGGACCCTGGACAACATACAATACTCTGTATAAGTCCCTTGAGTCTGACAACTCTTTCACTGTGTGTCGTAGGTTGAAAACTGTACTTATGGTTAAGAAGAGTTACACCGATGTTTAATGCTCCTTACCTAACCATCCACTGATATAGGTAAATATCATCGACATAATATCAAAAGGTATATCTCACTCTATGGAAATAGACGTACAGATATATCAATTTGAAATTGGTGCATAACAGCGGATATTCAAAACCAAATATTTGCCGACCGGCAAACAGCCCAGATGATCTCCTCAAATATCACCGATTACAACGAATCCCGATATAATGAGGATGATCACCCAATTCCCAATAACTTACTCCCACTCATCATCTGTAAAACTATACAGATGTGAGAATCAAACTTGGTAAATACATACCCTGGAGCAAGTGTCCAATCGGGAAATCAGTTTTCTTTTAACAGTACACAGTGAAACTGAAACATTGAAATGTTTCGTTGGGGTATCTTGGTATTCCTAGTAATGCCTCTTCCAGATTCACAACTATAACCGTATATCTCTTTGCCACCTCTCCAAATCCCTTTATATGTCTTTAGTCATTACCTTCTGCACACCCCTTTAGGCCAATTGGTTTTCTTCCTTCCCTACCGTTCGGCACCAGCCTATGGTTTGGAAGAAGACTATCCAATAAGCATAATGGGTGTACTGTCCTAGTCCTAGGAGCACTCGCAATGCGAGAGAAGGTGAAGATAAAAGACAACCGAATAAACCTTATTCCTCCTGGACCAGAATCCATCCCCGAACTGGAATAAGTTCCTTTCGAGTTCGTATATAACCATACGATGGAGTATCCAATAAACTGTGGATCTTCGTAGTGATACGGAGTGTCCTGGAGAAATACAAAGGTGATTTGGGATTGACGAAGAAATACTTGGTTTGGTCGTGAATATCAGTCGCAATTTACTTTGCCCTCTTACTAATCCCTTGCTTTGTCTGAACTTAATACCTTCTGCACACCATCGTTATGCTAATTGGTTTTCTTCATTCCCTACCGGTCGGCACCAGCCTAAGGTTTGGAAGAAGACAATCCAATTTGCGTAATAGGTGTACTACCCCTAAACCAAGGAGTACTCGTAACCTGAGAGAGGGTAAAAAGAAAAGACAACTGAATAATCCTATCCGTTTTCTCCAGAACCGGAAACCATCCTCGAATAAATCCCTTCGAGTTCGTATCTAACCATACGATGGTTTTGTCCAATGGAAGTGGACGTTCGTAGCAATACGGGGTGTCCCGGAGAAAAGGGTAAAAGTAGGAGTGGCAATGAGGTCTGCAACTCTGACAATCCAAAAGCCAGTGTTAAGAAGGTTCGGTCAACTTGGTCACTGAGTCAAAGTCTTAGGGTCGGGTCAATGGTCGCTGCCAGAGAGAGAGAGAGAAGAAACACTCAGCGTGCACTCTATCCTAGATCAGAATGGTTACCAATTTATCTAATCTGGAAACCTCCCACTGTACCTCAAATTCTCCTCCAAACCTGAAAGAAGAATTAGTCGGGGTCACCCGAGGAGTAAACTAACTCATCAGTGGGAATCGGGATCCAACTCTCATCGCATGACAACGTGACGGAATCCGCTCACGGTATCACACTCCGGAAGGTATGCGCATATCTGGCAAGTTTCAGTACTTTTGAAACTCCCGATGTGATTTTTACCCCATGCTCTTATGACCTTGACTTTGGCCAACATATCATAAGTCACATGTCAAGTTCAACCCGTCATTCTCCAGGTTAATTTGAGTCCACCCGTACATACCCTTGACTTTGGCCAAAATGGCAGTACGGCTGTCCCAAACCAACGCATCTATCTATGCTGCATATGAATACCCAACAGCTACCAAACACTGTGCCTTGACTTTGGCCAACATACACAGCTTGAATACTATTGACTATCCATATGAAACGACAGAGGGTTACGAATGGTTTCAGGCGAAAACCTTTAACGTAATGAACTTGATATCGTTGAAGGAACGGATAGCTTTTTAGAAAATATAGTGACGAAAACCTTTACTAAAGAGGTCACTCCCGGTGAAGGGATCTCGGCTCTTTCCCCGTAGAATGAGGTGCAGGATATTCCAAATGAATACCACGGTGCAAAGCAAAAGTAATCGGCTATAGTGAAGTTAATGCCCTGACGCAAACTTCTGTCCAAGGGGTCACTCCCGGTGAAGGGATCTCGGCCCTTGCCTCGTCGACTGAGGAGCGGGATATTCCAAATGAATACCACGATGCAAAACAAAAGTAAACGTCCTTGCAATAACAGCTTTTTGAAAAGTGTTCCAACAACATCAGAATAGGTTTGTTTAACTTGCATTGATCCGAATCAATGCAGTCCCATCAATTGATCACACCACAAAGAACGAAAATATACTGACGTACGTATATGCCATCTGCATTCGCCACTGGGTCCCGTCATCACCCGTTAGGTTAGCTAACTAACGGCAGAGCGGGGACTGGACTAGCGCGGATGAAAAACATATACAACATCTACTAATATATATACCAATATATAGTATTTCGCTCAAGGCGTGAATAAAATGCAACATCACAGAAATGTACAGCATCACAGAACAATACAGATATCTGGGATCCCCGGGTTTCACAGAGCCACTACTGAAACCCGACGTTCCCCTGGTCGTGTGGATAGCCTGTGCAATGAAATCCTAGACCCCTACGGGCGCGGCAAGTTACCCGCCAAAACCTGAAGCGAGGCAGCCCCCTTCAGCGCCGTGAATGGACCACCCAGCACTTCACGGAATCCGGCAACTTGGGCACCCCTCCTGGGTCAACCTGTACCCCCTACGAGTGCAGCGAATAGCCCGTCAATCCTGGAGTGAAGCCCCTTCCGTCCCAATGCCATGAGATGCGGGCTTGTTGCCTTCTAGAACCCGGCTATCCGTGCACCCCTCCGCGGGGCAATCCTAGTACAGAAAGTAAAATATACATACAACGGGTACATCGACCGCAACCAGGTCGTGCCCCAAAATAATAATACAATCAGGCAGTGACGGCAGTCCACATGTCGGACGCTCGCCCCGCAATAACAAATGTACATAATACAACAAAAACTGTACTAGCATTGCATCCAGGCTATCCCCCACGACCGATCCGCAACATCACAGCAAATACATAGAACATCAACGTGAAAATCACGTTCGCAAATCCGTCTAACCGGGCTATAGCAGTTAGACCGGATTTACCGATCGAGTGACATTCACGGTCGCAGATATAATGTAAATACTGTGAAAAATGTGTTTAAAATTTTCCGATTGATCAAACAATTAACAAGTGGGCCCCAAAGAAAACTGTAGCAGTCACAGAAATAATTGGCCCAACTTTAATATCCCAAAACCCACATTTTCAACTCAGGAACATTCTGCAAAATTTTGGGAGTGTGAACAATTAAATCCGCGGCGGAAGCGCGGCCAAAGCAGGGGTTTGGCCGCCCTTCCGCGGCGGTATGGTGAGTTCGTGCTACCAAATTTTTACAGTAACCTTAAAATTCCCTGTACATCACTCTGAGACAACCTGAAAAATTTTTGGACTCAAAAAAAATTCGACAGAAACTGATGTGCATGAAAAATGCGTTTTCGGGATTTTGTTCGATCGGAAACGTAAAACACATTACACAAAGCTAGACTAAGTTAATGGCGAGGCTCTGATACCACTGTAAGTGCACGGCGGCGCCCCGGCCGTCAATCCGACGCCGGAATGCGGAAGCGGTGAAAAACTTTAATTTTGCGGACTTTGCAAACCGGCACCACCGCGCACTAAACTCCGGATCGTAACCATTAAACAAGTCTAAGCTAACTAGAATACGGGTTAGAGATGTACCGACTGATCCGAGTCCTCCGGTCTTCATCTCCACTCCGATCTCCTCGCGGGATCTCCGTCCGTCTCCTCCTCGTCGGAAAGGGCACCACGAAGCCGGGTACTTTTACGGGCTCCCACCTCAATACCGAGGCAACTCGCGCATGAAGCCGGCAACTCGACATGCTCAAGATATGCTGTAGGAAGTGTAGTGTAGAGTGGATGTCTCACTTTGGGGTTTGTTGCCTTTTGAAAGATGATGGAGGAATCAAGAAGAAAAATGGTGCTTGCATTTTTCTAGCATCGAAAATGAAATCAAGAATACTACTCTCTCAAAGATGAAGCTCTCATCTTTTTCTTTCTCTCAACCATGAAAAACTTCTTTCATCTAGTGAGAAGAATGGTGGAGGAAAAACCATATATCATATGAGGGAGGTGAGTGTAGGAGAAGAAGGAGGTGACCACAACCCAAGACAAGAAAACATACAACCATGCTTTACCTTTTTCAAACCATACCCTTTCATGTCACAAATAAAAACAAAAGCATGGTGGAAAAGATAATGATAGCTATCATAATCAATCTTTTACAAGAAACCCCCTCCACAAATGTTATTTGCACAATTGCAAATAACCCCCTCCATCGGAAAAGTCCGGCCGGGAAAGAACAAAGGAAAACCGGCCGGAACGGAATGCAAACTGGCAACTCCAGAAAACTGGTCCCGTAATAAATTACAGGAAAACCCCGATACTGTGCATACACACCCGCATCTGTATTCCGTCCGGATACAAATGCAAAGAGACAAAATCTACACTGTACTAAACTAGGACCGGCTTAAACCAAAGCCGGCTAGTAATATCCGTTCGATCCTGATCCGTGCAATACCGCACGTATCTGATCGAACCCTGCCATATACCTATACGGCTACTAGTACAAACCGTCCGATCCTGATCCGTGCAATACCGCACGTATCTGATCGGACCCTGCCATATCTCCATACGGCCTCTACAGTGTTTCGCCCGAAACTTGAGTAACTGAAAGTGTGGCGGACTCTAAAGACTCGTCAATACAATGGCTGTGGATTTAACCACTAGCCCGTCAGAGGTATAAGCCAATACGTAACGGGCCACCAGCTATTGACTAAAAGGGACGTCGATGAGCGAACTCATCCTGACACCCTACTGAGCCTGTCAGTGACAATATCCGTGCAGTCCGGTCCGTTCGTCTATGAGTATCGCATGGCGGGCCTAGGGGGTTGGTAAAAGTCAGACCCCCAAAAGCGGTACAAGTCGTGTCGGAGTGTAGCCCAGAACACCCTGAGATACTACTGGAATACCTACCAGTAAATCTCCTTGCCTTGGCCAAGGACTTTGTGCAATGGCTCTCCTAGACACAGCACGACCTCACCCCCAATACCGGGAGAGACGAACCCCTGAAGATACGCTCACTGCCTCCATGTGGCTCGGGACTGTAC
The DNA here is from genome assembly GCA_030015575.1 of Agapanthus africanus. NCBI lineage: Eukaryota > Viridiplantae > Streptophyta > Magnoliopsida > Asparagales > Amaryllidaceae > Agapanthus > Agapanthus africanus. The sequence goes on from CM057342.1 coordinate 632,503,846, forward strand.
CCAACTAAAACCTGTTTGCACGACTCCTTTGAGCCGTGGTAGGGTAGTAATCAAAGTACAGTGGGAACTCACACGAGACAAATGACGATCCCCAGGTCGATGAACTAACCTGCACACATGTCACCAGGGAACTGCCATCTGACGTCTGGTATATGACCAACTAGCATGTTCCCGGCGAGTCCTGTCCGGTGTACTCATAACCCAATGAGCACCTGTATACATCTTAGGTGATCCAACTGACACCAGTGGCTTGTGAGACCGGCCACCGCCCCTCGTCGGGGTCTCGACTGTATACACTAGTCTACTAATGGAGTATCGATGCCCGGTCTCGAAACTCCCACGACTAGGGACCTTTTAAGGACATGCTTGTAGACTCCCAGCTCCCACTTATATGATCGCCCTCATACTGCTGGTGGTCAAGCAAGAATCCTAGGGGCTCTATCAACGTGTAATAGCGACGTGTCAGGTCACTTAAAGCAGTACACGATGATAAAGGTAAACCAGATAGCATACTATCATCTCGAGTAAGACTGTCCTACCGGGATAGGTCCTCCCTCAATCATTGCAATCACGTACCTGTGATCCAATAATTGACTCTGAGGGCACTACCTCCAACAATCGGGACGACGACGAGAAGACCGGAGGACTCGGATCAGTCGGTATATCTCTATTCCCTATCTTGTAGTTAGCTAGGACTAGTTAATGGTTCGATCCGGGTATTAGTGCGCGGCGGTTTGCCAGTTCAAGAAAAATTTAAAGTTTATCACCGCTTCCGCATTTGGCCGTCGGATTGACGGCCGGGGCGCCGCCGTGCACTTACATGTTATAACCAATGAGGCAAATGAGTTGATTCAGACACGCGCCCAAACTGGGTGGCGTGTATGTATTGATTATAGAAAACTCTGTTAGTTATGTATACGCCCTAGAGGCCATTGTTGTACATATGATGTATATTATAATGGATGCTTGGATATATATAATGAGGACTTTCTTACTCGTCATGATAGTATGCTATTTGGTTTCACTTTATCTTAACATGTTGACTTGTATTGGTTTACTGTTTTTCTCTCACATGTTGATAAAGCCCTTAGGATCTGTACTCGACTACTGGGACTATGATGAGATCATACTAGTGGGGCCATGGTAGTCGATGAGTACATCCTATAATTGTTCCTAGTCGAGGGTATATCGAGACAGGGCATCGATACACCAGAGTAGACTAGCGTATATGCATCTTGACCCATATGATGGGCGATGGATGATCCCATATCCATCGGTGTTTGACATCAGAGATGGTGTACGGGTGCTCAGTGGAGACTGGGTACACTGGACGGACTCGCCGAGAACTCCCAGATGGTGATATACCACACGTCAGATGGCAGTTCTCCGGTGACACTGGTACAGGGTAGTCTGCAGACCCGAGATCGTCAGAGTGTCTTGTGTGATTCCCACTGTGCTTTGATTTCCACCTTACCACGTCCAAGAGGGCGTGCAAAACGGTGGCTTTTGGGTGCAGTCCCGAATCACATGGAGGCAATGAGCGATAGGAGGGGATTCGTCTCTCCCGGTATAGGGAGTTGATGTTGTGCTGTGTTCGATTGGCTATAACTGGAAGTCCCTGGCCAGGGCTGATATAGAGATTTACTGGTAAGTGTTACTAGTAGTTTCTCGACCCGTTATGAGCCACACATCGACACGACTTATCGGTTACTGGGGTCTGACGTATACCACCCGTAGACTTGATATGCGACATATCAGACGAACAGACCGGACTGTACGGGAGTGTTACTGATTGGATTCACAGGAGAACGCACAGGCTAGCTTGTTGATCTTCTGATCACTCAATACCTGGGTGGCTGTTACGTTTTGCTGACCGCTTGCAGCTTGTGGGTGTTTGATATGATCATCACCTGCTACCGACGTATTGACGATTCTTTAGAGTCCTACACAGAGGTTTCTTGGCTCAGGCGAAACGGAGTAGAGGCACATATATGATATGTGCAGGACCGAGGATAATGTGATATGAGATACCGTATTATATTCTCGTGATATTTAGATATGAACCGGGACATCAAATCAAGTGTTGATTCGATGAATCGGTACATGGTATATTAGTCGGTTATATTCGATATAGCCGGATCGTCGGATCAAGTGTTGATTCGATGATTTAATGTATAATAATATATATGATATATTATTACATTATCTAATATTGGCTCGCTTTATTATTTCATTTTCTCACCAGATTAATACATTGATATATATGCGATATATGTTAATTGTATTATTTTCTTTTGTTGCAAATATATAATATATATGTGATATAAATTATTGTGACATGATATGATTTGTTATTAAACATGTTTAAGGATGATTAAATGGGATTAGGGTTTGATTAGGGTTAGTTGCTTCATGCACATTCTAGAAGCTTTTTCTTTTGTCTTGCTTAAGATATTATGGTTGATAATATCTCATGACTCATTTCTAACCTAACCAAACCCTAACTCTAGTTTATTCTCTACAAACTCTTAGACACTCATCCTTGACCATGGTTTATATATCAATCATATACTTTTCTTTCTATTCATCACAAAAGGCATTACCATTTCCATTATCATCTTCTTCTCTCTTGATTTAGAGCTCACTAGAAATTCATTTTGTGATGATAAATTATGAGAAAATGATTTAAAAAGAAAGCATAAATACTACTCTCTCATCCTCATCTCATCTAGCCCATGAGATAAGTGTGTTCATCTCTTTAGAGTGAGAAAGCTTGAGTTATTGATACTTCGACGTAGATCATCGGAGATTTGGAACACTTCAAGCTAGCATGGATCGTTCGAGTCGTGGAGCCTCTCTTGAGTCCGGGAGATCGTGGATCGCGGCAAAGGGACTTCTACTCGGAGCTTGTGAAGCGAAGGAGCGGACTACAAAGGTTGTAATCCCTCACACTTAGCTTAAAAGATGTAATCTTGTATGCTTAACCCTAATTATCTAGCAAAGATCCTGTCTTTGGGTTGTTCGGCACATATAAAATTTTATTCGTGCATGTTTGATGCGTTATGAACCTTCACAAGTGTGCCTAGAAACCCTACAGTGGTATCAGAGCCTAGCTAGAGCATTAGGCAACGTGTTTACGAAATTAAAACTCCGATCGAACCCGAACCGACAAAATTTACCCCCTCTCTGGAAATTTTTCAAAATCTGGGATTTTTCTGAATTAAAAATACGTAAAAAAATCAGCAGGGAATTCTAAGAATTACCATGAAACACGGGCCCACAACTCTACTAAACCGCGGCGGAACCGCGGCGAAAACATGGTTTTAGCGGCGGTTCCGCGGCGGAATTGTGGAATTGGGACACGTGGCTTCATTGTAATATCTGTAGGTGCTTGTTGATGCTTCTGGGTATTTCTAATGTGACTCAAGTGTTGAATATTCTGGGTTTTTTTTTGTAATAGTAGATTCGATCCGAATATTTAAATTCGTTTTTATTTCCGGATATTTAGAAACTGTTAAACTATTTGAACGGATATCATTAACTCACTTTTTCCCGGCACGGCAAACTTTCAAGTGTTGAATTTTTATCGGGTTTAAATCTTTCGGAAAAATTGTACAAGTTAAGCGGTGGACCCTCTAGAAGACAACAAACCTTAACTCGATTATGTGACCGTCTTGAACTGCCTTTTGAACCTTCGGGTTTGGGGGAGTACGGCGTGCCACATGTGAGGCGTTGGCTCGACCCTTCTACGGCTGGATCACTGGTACTATGACATATTCTGGGATTATTTGAACTCCGCTCAAGTGTTGAGAACTTAGGGAAATTTTGGGTGTTTGATTATCTGTTCGAAAAGTTTTATACTATCTATTTATCTGGAATGTGATACAATATGTGGAATTCATAGAGTTAGGCATGAAATGCGGAGTATGTGATATTTCGGATTTACGATGTTTAAAGTGATTGTGGATTCCAAATATTGTAGTTTTACACTTTCTTTTCTGTGACCGTAAATGTAGTATGTAGTTGTATTGCCGGTCTTCGTTGCTATACATCGGCGTACGTTGATGATATGTGATATTATGTGTTGCTGAGATATGATGTGTAGGATTGTCGCGATTGAATAGCCGGGGGTTTTATGTGAGATGAGAGTTTTATATTTTCATTCATGTAAATTCAAATATAATGTAATATTCTTTTATTTGGGGCACTTCCAGGTTGAGGTTGATGTCACCAGTGTTGTATATTATTTACTTTTCCGCATTAGGATGGACCCAAGGAGGAGAGCACAAGTGACCGGGTTCTGGGGTTCAGTGGGAGGCCATCTCGAGGAGTCGAGACCGGGTCTCCTAAACAATAGAATTGGTAGGGTCGCTTGCCGCTCTCGTAGGGGTCCAGGGTGTGGGCTTGGCTATTCATCGCGACTATGAAATCCATATTTTCTATTATTGGCTAAATAGTAAATACGGACGTCCTAGTATATCCCACATTATATCTATGTTTCTGCTGCGATATCTGTGATGTGATCATTTGATATGTTGTGATGGATACAGTATATAGTATATATGATATATTATATAGACATTACTTATGTTTTACACCCGCACTAGCCCTGCTCTGCTCCGTCGTTAGTTACCTAACCTAACGGTGCACGAGGGGACATCGAGGCGAATGCGGATGGCATAAGTGTACGTCGTATTTATCTGTGATGCTTAGGAAGCATAAGCTGATGGGATTTTATTAATGAGATTAATAAAAATAAAAGAAACCTAAAGATGTTGTAGAATCAAAACTTTATAAAAAGGGTAGCTACAGTTTTGCTTTGCACAGCGGTATATATGATATGCCCTGCACCTTATTCGATGAGGAAAGAGCCGAGATCTCTTCACCGGGAGTGACCTCTTTAGCGAAACTGGCAGATGCTACAAACTCGCGGTTTAGTTTTGACAGTTTATATAGTTCTTGCTTTGCACAGCGGTATATATGATATGCCCTGCACCTTATTCGATGAGGAAAGAGCCGAGATCCCTTCACCGGGAGTGACCTCTTTAGCGAAACTGGCAGATGCTACAAACTCGCAGTTTAGTTTTGACAGCTTATATAGTTCTTGCTTTGCACAGCGGTATATATGATATATCCTGCACCTTATTCGATGGGGAAAGAGCCGAGATCCCTTCACCGGGAGTGACCTCTTTAGCGAAACTAGAAGCCTCAAAAACACTCCTTTTTCAAAATCACTCGATTCTACGACGATATCAAGTTCATTACGCTCAGGGTTTTTTCTGAAACACCTGCGTAGCCCTCCGTCATTTCAGATAGATATTATTTAGTATTCGTGCTATGTTTGTTGACTTAGTTAAGGCATAGTGTACGGTAGCTAAGTAATGTTTACCTGCTAAAACATGAGATGTGATTGGATTAGGGTATTCGTATGGCCTTGTTGACTCAGTTAAGGGTCGTACGGGTGGGTTTAATTCAATCGGGAAATGTACGGGTTGAACTTGACTTGCGATTTATGGTTTGTTGACTTAGTTAAGGTCATAGATCGCTAGGGGCAAAATATTATCGGGAATTTCAAGTGTTGAAATTTGCAATGAGATTGCATACCTTCTATGAGATAGTTGGATCCCGATACCCACTGCGAGTAAGAGTTACTCCTGGGAGAGTTTTACACAGGACAATTAGCCGATCAAGTAGGTGTCTAGAAAAGTGTTAACGGGGTTACGCCTCTGGGAAAACGAGGTTTACTTTAATTAGGTCCGTGCGAAAGCACGGGGAACCTCCCTCAAAGTACCGACACTGATCTGGCTGAAAGATTGTCGAAATTGTAGGGTGTAATTAATCCCGGCTAATCTTACCTTTTAGGGTTTGAAGGTAGATTTGATAAAAACAGTGGGAGACATCCTGATTAGATAAGATAATAACCAATCTGATCTTGCAAGAGCATACGCTAAAGTGTTTTCTTCTCTCTCTCTCCAGGTAGCGACCATGTCAGGCCATAATCAAGATAATAATATGGATGTATTGACTGAACCCGATTATTGTACTGAGCAAGGGAACGTTGGACCCGTTCTTTCTTATAAGAGTTATAAGACTGAACAGGAAACAGGAGAATATCTGGATTCTCACGCCGCCCAAAAGAACATGCATGTTGATGCATCTTCTTCGGGTGTGTTAGTTATTGAGAACTGTTTCTCAATTCACCCTACGTCCTGGGTATTAGATACCGGATCAGGATCCCATATATGTAAATTGTTACATGGGCTACGTAAAGGTAGAGAACTGGAAAAAGGTGATCATTCAGTTCAAGTAGGGAACGGTGCAAGTATTGTAGCCAAAGCAGTTGGCGAATATCACCTTGTATTACCAAATCGCAATACACTGATTCTAAATGAGTGCTATTATATACCGAACATGATGTGCAATATTATATCAGTTTCTTTATTAAGTAAAGAAGGATATAATTTTGTAGTAAAGGATAATGTTATGAACATATTCCTAGATCAAAAGTTGATTGCATCAGGCTCGTTACATAATGGCATATTCATTCTGAATCAGAATACAGTCCTGAATATACAAAACACACACAAGAGGAAAAGTTCAATATGAACGAATCCTACTTGTGGCATTGTAGACTTGGTCATATCAATGCGACACGACTGGCTAAGTTACATAAGGATGGTTATTTGAATCCGTTCGAATTATCATCTTATGATACTTTCCATTCATGTCTCAAAGAAAAAATGACCAAAGCTCCGTTTAGTCGACACGGAGAAAGAGTTACTGAACTCTTAGGACTAATACATAGTGATGTATGTGGTCCCATGTCTACGCATGCCAGGAACGGTTCTTCCTACTTCATTACATTCACTGACGATCTCTCTAGATACGGACATGTGTTTCTGATGAAACACAAGTATGAAGCTTTTGAGAAATTCAGAGAATATAAGCACGAAGTAGAGAACCAAACGGGCAAAAGTATTAAGATTCTTCGATCTGATCGAGGAGGTGAATACTTAAGCAGTGAGTTCCTAGATTATCTAAAAGAGAATGGGATTCTCTCTCAGCTTACTCCTCCTTATACACCACAGCACAACGGTGTATCGGAACGAAGGAATCGGACCCTATTAGATATGGTGCGATCTATGATGAGCGATGCTGAGTTACCTATTTCCTTTTGGGGGTATGCACTTGAGACAGCCATATACATATTGAATCTAGTTCCGTCTAAATCTGTACCTACCACACCATATGAGATATGGAGTGGGAAGAGACCATATTTTAAACGAGTTAAGATATGGGGTTGTCCGGCCTATGTCAAAAGACAAAATCCAGACAAACTCGAGGCACGATCAGTTATTTGCAAATTTGTGGGATATCCTAAGAATTCTCAAGGATATATCTTCTATCACGCCGAGGAACAAAAAGTGTTTGTTTCTCAATATGCCACCTTTTTAGAAAAGGAATTTCTTGCAAAAGAAATTAGTGGCAAAGAGGTAGAGCTGGAAGAGGTTTCAGAAACACAAATTGCAACTGAAGATTTAGTAGAACCAGAGGATTCAGTAGTACCCGACGAACCCCGGCCTCTCCGCCGATCTAGCAGGGTTTCTCATCCACCTGAGAGATACTACGGTTTTCTCATTGATGGTGGAAGCGAGGATTGCATCATGGATGATGATGAACCGACTAGTTTCGAGCAGGCCATCACGAGTGGTGACTCTGTGAAATGGCTGGATGCAATGCGATCTGAGATGGAATCCATGTACATCAACAAAGTATGGATTTTGGAAAATGCTCCTGAAGGGGTAAAACCCATAGGGAGCAAGTGGATCTTTAAAAAGAAATTTGGTGTAGATGGAAAAGTTGAGACTTTCAAAGCTAGACTTGTAGCAAAGGGTTTTCGTCAACGACCAGGTGTGGATTATGACGAAACCTTTTCTCCAGTGGCTATGCTTAAGTCCATCCGGATCTTACTTGCCATTGCTGCATACCATGACTACGAAATCTGGCAAATGGATGTTAAGACCGCCTTTCTAAACGGTGATTTAGAAGAGAGCGTGTACATGACTCAGCCAGAAGGCTTCGTAGATAGTGGGAGCAGCGGAAAGGTGTGCAAGCTGCTTAAATCCATTTATGGGTTAAAGCAAGCATCGCGGAGTTGGAACATCTGTTTTGATGTTGTAGTCAAAGAGTTTGACTTCATCAAAAATATAGATGAACCTTGTATCTATAAGAAGGTAGCAGAGGGTAAGGTTGTCTTCCTCGTATTGTACGTGGATGACATACTCTTGATAGGAAATGATATTCCTATGCTGCAATCAGTCAAGCTCTTCTTATCACAGAGATTCTCAATGAAAGATCTAGGTGATGCCTCCTGCATATTGGGAATCATGATCTATAGAGATAGATCTAAAAGGATACTGGGATTGTCCCAATCCAGGTACATTGACACCATACTAAAGAGGTTTAGTATGGAAGAATCCAAACGTGGGAACCAACCCACGATCTCTGGACTCACTCTCTCCAAAGAGATGTCTCCCAAGACTGATTTGGAGAGAGCTCGCATGCAAGAGATACCCTATGCTTCGGCAGTAGGCTCTATCATGTATGCGATGCTGTGTACCAGACCCGATGTAGCATACTCACTAAGTGTAGTGAGTCGGTATCAAGCAGATCCAGGAGAGAGTCACTGGACAGCTGTGAAGAACATTCTCAAGTACTTGCGAAGGACTAAGGAGATGTTCTTGGTGTATGGTAACGGAGAACTCCAGGTGGAGTCCTTTACCGATTCCAGCTTCCAAAGTGATAAGGAAGACTCTAAGTCGCACTCGGGATTTGTCTTTACCCTCAATGGAGGGGCGGTGTGTTGGAAGAGTTCCAAACAGGATACCGTTGCAGACTCGACGATGGAGGCTGAATACATCGCTACCAACAATGCTGCCAAAGAGGCTGTCTGGATGAAGAAGTTCATTAGTGAACTTGGTGTGGTTCCATCCATTGAGCATCCAATACCTCTGTATTGCGATAGCAATGGAGCGGTGGCTTTGGCCATGGAACCCAGATCCCATCAGAAGTCCAGACATATTCTGAGGCGGTATCACCTGATCAGGGAGATAGTTGATCGCCGGGAGATCGAGGTCAGGAGAGTAGATACGAAGGACAACACTGCGGATCCACTCACGAAGGCAATTCCCCAGATACAGTTTGAGAGATTATTCGGGATGCTAGGTATGAGATACTACAGCAGCTGGCCTTAGTGCAAGTGGAAGATTGTTAGTTATGTATATGCCCTAGAGGCCATTGTTGTACATATGATGTATATTATAATGGATGCTTGGATATATATAGAGAGGACTTTCTTACTCGTCATGATAGTATGCTATTTGGTTTCACTTTATCTTAACATGTTGACTTGTATTGGTTTACTGTTTTTCTCTCACATGTTGATAAAGCCCTTAGGATCTGTACTCGACTACAGGGACTATGATGAGATCATACTAGTGGGGCCATGGTAGTCGATGAGTACATCCTATAATTGTTCCTAGTCGAGGGTATATCGAGACAGGGCATCGATACACCAGAGTAGACTAGCGTATACGCATCTTGACCCATATGATGGGCGATGGATGATCCCATATCCATCGGTGTTTGACATCAGAGATGGTGTACGGGTGCTCAGTGGAGACTGGGTACACTGGACGGACTCGCCGAGAACTCCCAGATGGTGATATACCACACGTCAGATGGCAGTTCTCCGGTGACACTGGTACAGGGTAGTCTGCAGACCCGAGATCGTCATAGTGTCTTGTGTGATTCCCACTGTGCTTTGATTTCCTCCTTACCACGTCCATGAGGGCGTGCAAAACGGTGGCTTTTGGGTGCAGTCCCGAATCACATGGAGGCAATGAGCGATAGGAGGGGATTCGTCTCTCCCGGTATAGGGAGTTGATGTTGTGCTGTGTTCGATTGGCTATAACTGGAAGTCCCTGGCCAGGGCTGATATAGAGATTTACTGGTAAGTGTTACTAGTAGTTTCTCGACCCGTTATGAGCCACACATCGACACGACTTATCGGTTACTGGGGTTTGACGTATACCACCCGTAGACTTGATATGCGACATATCAGACGAACAGACCGGACTGTAAGGGAGTGTTACTGATTGGATTCACAAGAGAACGTACAGGCTAGCTTGTTGATCTTCTGATCGCTCAATACCTAGGTGGCTGTTATGTTTAGCTGACCGCTTGCAGCTTGTGGGTGTTTGATATGATCATCACCTGCTACCGGCGTATTGACGATTCTTTAGAGTCCTACACAGAGGTTTCTTAGCTCAGGAGAAACGTAGTAGAGGCACATATGTGATATTTGCAGGACCGAGGATAATGCGATATGAGATACCGTATTATATTCTCGTGATATTTAGATATGAACCGGGACATCAAATCAAGTGTTGATTCGATGAATCGGTACATGGTATATTAGTCGGTTATATTCGATATAGCCGGATCGTCGGATCAAGTGTTGATTCGATGATTTAATGTATAATAATATATATGATATATTATTACATTATCTAATATTGGCTCGCTTTATTATTTCATTTTCTCACCGGATTAATACATTGATATATATGCGATATATGTTAATTGTATTATTTTCTTTTGTTGCAAATATATAATATATATGTGATATATATTATTGTGACATGATATGATTTGTTATTAAACATGTTTAAGGATGATTAAATGGGATTAGGGTTTGATTAGGGTTAGTTGCTTCATGCACATTCTAGAAGCTTTTTCTTTTGTCTTGCTTAAGATATTATGGTTGATAATATCTCATGACTCATTTCTAACCTAACCAAACCCTAACTCTAGTTTATTCTCTACAAACTCTTAGCCACTCATCCTTGACCATGGTTTATATATCAATCATATACTTTTCTTTCTATTCATCACAAAAGGCATTACCATTTCCATTATCATCTTCTTCTCTCTTGATTTGGAGCTCACTAGAAATTCATTTTGTGATGATAAATTATGAGAAAATGATTTAAAAAGAAAGCATAAATACTACTCTCTCATCCTCATCTCATCTAGCCTATGAGATAAGTGTGTTCATCTCTTTAGAGTGAGAAAGCTTGAGTTATTGATACTTCGACGTAGATCATCGGAGATTTGGAACACTTCAAGCTAGCATGGATCGTTCGAGTCGTGGAGCCTCTCTTGAGTCCGGGAGATCGTGGATCGCGGCGAAGGGACTTCTACTCGGAGCTTGTGAAGCGAAAGAGCGGACTACAAAGGTTGTAATCCCTCACACTTAGCTTAAAAGATGTAATCTTGTATGCTTAACCCTAATTATCTAGCAAAGATCCTGTCTTTGGGTTGTTCGGCACATGTAAAATTTTATTCGTGCATGTTTGATGCGTTATGAACCTTCACAAGTGTGCCTAGGAACCCTACAAACTCAATGCTGCTACGAGGAAAGATCACTTTCCCCTACCATTCATTGATCAAATGTTGGAACGCTTAGCAGGACGAGAGTATTATTGTTTTATGGACGGATACTCAGGCTATAATCAGGTCCCCATCGCCAAAAAGGATCAAGATAAAACCCCTTTTACTTGTCCTTTTGGTACGTTTGCTTACAGTCGCATGCCCTTTGGGCTATGCAATGCTCCCGCTACCTTTCAGCGGTGTATGATGGGGATATTCTCTGATATGGTAGAGAATTTTCTGGAGATCTTTATGGTCGATTTCTCGATTTTTGGAGACTCTTTTTCTGATTGCCTATCGAATCTTGACGCTGTTCTTACTCGTTGCAAAGTGAAGAACTTAACCTTGAACTGGGAAAAATGCCATTTCATGGTCCAAGAAGGAATTGTACTTGGACATGTTATTTCACCAAAAGGCATTGAGGTTGACAGAGCTAAGATAGATGTCATTCAAAACCTCCCTCATCCCAAAAGCGTCAAAGATATTCGATCTTTCCTTGGCCATGCGGGCTTTTATAGGAGATTCATTAAGGATTTTAGCAAAATTGCTAGACCTTTAACTCTTCTCCTGGCCAAGGATACGACCTTCCACTTTGACTCGGACTGTGAGACAGCTTTCGACTCACTTAAACACTCACTCACTTCAGCCCCCGTTCTATCGTCTCCAAATTGGGACTACCCTTTTGAGCTGATGTGTGACGCATCCGACTTTGCAGTAGGTGCAGTCTTAGGGCAGCACATTGAAAAGATGCCACACGTGATCTACTATGCAAGTAAGACCCTGAATGATGCGCAAATCAATTATACAACTACTGAAAAAGAGGTTTTAGCAGTTGTATTTGCATTGGAAAAATTCAGGCCTTACTTAATTGGCTCATCTATAGTTGTGTACACTGACCATTCCGCTTTAAAACATCTTCTGGCGAAGAAAGATGCAAAAGGTCGACTAATACGTTGGATCCTTCTGTTACAAGAATTTGATCTTGTTATCAAAGATAAGAAAGAATGTGAAAACGTAGTAGCTGACCATCTTTCACGCATCATTTCTTCCCCTGTGACCCTGCCGATCAATGATTCGTTCCCTGATGAACAACTCTTGAACGTATCTGCTGAACCTTGGTTCAGGGATATAGTGAACTATCTTGTTACGGGACTTATACCCAGCGATTGGTCAAAACAGGACAAATACCGCTTTTTATCCCAAGTAAAACATTTTCACTGGGATGAACCCTATCTGTTTAAATATTGTCCTGATCAGATCATTCGCCGGTGTGTCCCAAAAGAAGAGTTCAAGAGTGTTCTTTCTTTTTGTCATGATCAGGGCTGTGGGGGTCACTTCGGTCCTAAAAAGACGGGGGAAAAGGTTTTGCAATGTGGATTTTATTGGCCAACCTTATTCAAGGACGCATTTGAGTATTGCAAAACCTGTACACAGTGTCAGTATACGGGTAGAATATCCCGGAGAAATGAAATGCCTCAACAACCCATCTTGGTTGTTGAAATCTTCGATGTTTGGGGCATTGATTTTATGGGTCCCTTTCCCAACTCCTTTGGGAATTTGTACATACTGCTGGCGGTTGATTACGTCTCAAAGTGGGCAGAAGCCATTCCATGTCGCACTAATGACAAGAAAGTTGTCATTAAGTTCTTAAAAAAAATATCTTTTCGTGATTTGGACACCCACGCGCTATCATTAGCGATAATGGGACACATTTCTGCAACAGATCTTTCGAGACTCTGATGCGGAAATACGGAATCAACCACCGACTTTCTACACCCTATCATCCCCAAACAAGCGGGCAGGCTGAAATTTCAAATAGACAGATCAAACTTATCCTGGAGAAGACCGTTGCTAAAAATAGAAAAGACTGGTCGACCAAATTGACGGACGCTCTTTGGGCATTCCGAACTGCATATAAAACCGACCTAGGGATGTCTCCATATAGGATAGTGTTTGGGAAGGCATGTCATTTACCCGTCGAGATAGAGCATAAAGCATTGTGGGCTATTAAGGAAATAAATTTTGATCTAAAAGAAGCCTGCACCTTTCGGAAGCTGCAACTAAATGAGCTAAGCAAACTCCGCGATGAAGCTTATGATAACGCTGTAATTGTAAAGAATAGGACGAAGGTTTTTCACGATAAAAACATTTTGAGGAAAACATTTTCATCTGGTCAACAAGTCCTTCTTTACGATTCACGATTACACCTTCACGCGTGTAAGCTTCGATCTTGGTGGAAGGGACCTTTTGTGGTGCGGTCTGTATACCCGCACGGGGCAGTAGAAGTAGAAAATGTTAAAAACGGCACATTTTTCAAAGTGAATGGACATAGACTAAAGCCGTATTTTTCCACTGACCCCACGGAGGAGCTCTTGTTCTTACAAGAGCCAGTTTATTTGGATTAAAATTCCTCCGTCTCACCTTCATATCCTGTATATCACTGCATCATGTTTTGAATGAAGGTGAATGAAAAGAATAAGTTTGGGGGAAGTTCTTCACTTATATATTTTGCCCCTACTAATAATTCCTCCCAGACTTACAGGTTTTGTTGATATAGCTGTTGGCAACAGTGAGGACACTGTTGAAAACAAGTTTGGGGGAAGTTTGTGCTTATTTTTTGCATCATTTGCATATCATCTACATAAGCACAAAACATTTTTTAAAAAAAATCTATAAAAATTTAAAAAATTTTAAAAACCCATAAAAATTTAAAAATTTTCAAATATAAAAATAATTTTAATATTTACACATTTTTGTACATAAATAAGATAATAAAAGTTTAGATAGTGAACAATTACATCCATGAGATTAGAAAAATTTAAGAAAACAAAGAAAATTAGAAGTTTTTTTATACGAACTAGTAATAAGTAGTTATGAGCCGTTGTCCCAAGGGTTAGTAAGATGAAGGACGACGCTAATCTGAGGATAAAACTAAGTCTGAAAAATAGTTTCTATTCTGGAAGCTAAACATTTTGAACGTTGCTACCCTGCTATTCGCACTTACACACGTCTTGAAGCCTGGGATAGTAGAGGATACCTTGAAATACTCTTGTCTTAAAGCCGATGTATGAAGGAAATAAAAAGAAAAAAAAAGTGAAAAAAAAAAATATAAAGTGGTGAGAAAAATGGACACTGGTTTTGTTATCGTCGAGGGCAATAAAAATGTATAGCGAGGGTGCCTCTTCACCTAGTGCCCTAAGGCCAACTGGTCTGGGAGTCACTGCTATGCCTGAGGTAGTGCAAGACGAGGAAAATACACCAAATAAGCAAGCACATGAGTAATCGGTCGGTTAGTACCTCAAGAAGTATTAACGGTCGCATGAAAGTGTGTGAGCAATCTCATCTAAATATTCATTAATTAAAAAGTACTGAGGCTGATGGGCAAGAGTATGATTGCTTGAATTGAATTCTCCGGGTGTAAGGATGTCCTTTACACATACGCAGGGTGATATGATCGATGTTTTGGAAGAAAGATAGGAATGAAGAATAAGACGATGTTTTATTGAGGGAGGACGTGATTTCCGACATTTTTTTCATGACCATTAAGATAGGGCTCATGACAACCGAAAAGCTAGCTTAGTTGGAAACCCTAATTTTCAAGGCTTTTCTTTTACAATTCTTTTCTTTAAATGTAATATTCATGATCTTCCTTTTATTATTGGATTTTGTGGGTGCAATCCGCTGAAAACCCTCAGGAGACAACACTCCTCCTACTAGGGACACCTAGAGGTTTAAGGCTTGTTGCACGTGCTCAGTGCAATCGTGTTGCCTACGAAAGTGTGCTAGTTAGTTTATCTCTTTCTTTATTTTCTCCTTCTCTTTTTAATAAAAAGTTCGCTCGAGACGATCGAAATTAAGTTTGGGGGAATTTGATTAGTCGAAAATATTGCATCTTTTAGCCGGCAAGTTCCCTATCATTTGCATTCATATAGAAGTGTTCGGCATTCATATTTCACATATTCGAAAATCTGTCGCAAAATATCAGATTACATGTGTTAGACTTTAAAACCGGCATTTCTAGGGAAATTGACTGCATTTCATAGCATGGCATCATTTCTATATATCGCAACCCGTGTTTCGAAGTCTGTGCGGGAAAATCAGAAGCTTGCTCAAATTTACACAGCTAAAAGATACGCCAACTCAAGGATTTGGAATCTGGTATTGTTCTAAGAAGCATTCAGAGAATCAACATATCAGATACATACCCCAAAAGAGGTCCAGAGCAACACAAGAAAGATGCAGCCCCAAGGAGCCCAAATGGCCGCGGGACCGCGGCCTAAGCCGCCTATTGCCGCAGTTCCGCGGCGGTTTGTCGACGTCACCACTTCATCTTTGCACCAAAACACTTCTCTCAGGGCCCACACTTCAGCAAGACATGTCAAATTCCAGAAGACCCCAGAACCCTCTGCCAGATCAGCAAACACTTTGGGATCTACACTAAACTAGCCTTGTATTCTAGAAACTTCTCCCTAAACCCTAGCTTAAACCCTAAGCTAAGCCTAACTAACTACTTCTAGAAGTCTTTCAACAAACTTTTGGAGGGAACTTCTATTTCAAACTCAAGGCTTAGGGTTTGGGAAATCTATAAATAGGACCCTAGGCTCACTTGTAAAAGATCATTCCAGTGGATTCATTCAATTGATCTATCCATTAGTTCATTTTAGTAGCTAATCTAGAGCCATTCTACCTCATTCTTCATCTTCTTCCACAAGTCTAGTGAGAAGGCTTGTGTGAAACCCTAACCCTAATTCCAATCAAAAGCCAAGATCCCGAGTACCAAATCAAGCAAGAAGCTTGTCAACCTTTTATGAGCGGAACCGATCTTCAACAGAGCAAGTGGTCCAAGACGATCCACGACTCACGAAGACAAGCGAAGCCAATTCAACAATCGTGTTCTTCCTCTTGTAGTTCTTGAGCGACTGTAATGAAATTGTTGATATAAATAAAAGGTGAAATTCTTTTATCTTGTTTTCTTTAAATTCTTGCATCATGATATCTTTTCAATTCTTGAATGCTTTCTGTGTGATGATGTGTGAATAAACTCCGCTCGTCGAGGAGTCGAGACGATCAATAGAATGATGATGTAACATATCTTAAAATGATTCTTGAGTCCTACGAGTTTTGTAAACCCTAGCAATTTCAAGAATCGACGACCCAATTTCGTGATGATACTTTCTTGATTGATATCGCTCGAAATTGGGGAGTTACGATCTTTTCTTGAATTTATTAGAGGCTAGAAAGTGAATGATATCGACGAAAGAACAAGGGTTAAAAGTTGAAACCCTAGTTTCACGAGAAAGCCCTAACTCTCGTCGATCATCATCGATCTAGTATCAATTCTTCGAAGGACAAGAACACGATATCTTAAGATTACATCACGTCTATAGATCCGATCGATTCCTACGAGCCTCATTTAGATTCTTGACATTTGGTTGGAAATATCATCGAAACCCGATTCTCGATTTTTTATCATTTTCTTGATTCTTGAATAGAATAGTGACACTTGAAACAATTGATAAATCTTGAATCATGCTTTCTTTTCTTTTCAATTAACTTTTCAATTCAAACAAATCAAACATTGAAACGAATCGCACAATCCCTGTGGAAGATCCGCACTCGCTTACGATCTACAACTGACACCGTAGTTGATTGCGGTCAAATATAATTCTTTGGTTGTGATTTCTATATACAATTTTCTAAATACCGATACAAGATACTGTTATCGATCAAATGAAACCGTTATCGGGAAACAATTGATTCGACACTTGCGTTTACATCCCAATCGAGAAAATTAATCAAATCAAATGGCGCTGTTGCCAGGGATCGCGCGCTAATTCGTTTCATATTAAAGTTTGAATTGAAAGATTTATTCCATTGTGATTTTTGAGATCAAAATTCGTGCAAACCCTAAACGATTTGTTGTGGTTCATTGCAAGGAGATCTGGAGATTGCTGGAAATTGGAAAAAAAATTTGGGATATACCAGAGAGCTGAGGGAGTCTACAGAAGCTCCCTGGTGAATTTTGGTTCAGTGATCGCATCATCCAACCGCGGAACCGCGGTCTTAGTACCCATATGCGGCGGAACCGCGGCATCTTGGAGGGTTCTCTGTAAAAATTTTGCTTCAGGTGATTTCTTACCTTCTCCTCTCTCCTCTTTTTAGCTCCAACTAATAATTTTCTGCAGGATTCTTTGCAAATAATGGCAGCTCGCAAATTGCAAAATTAAATTTGTACGTGATTTTGTTTCTTGGTTGTTTGCATCTAAATACGGATATTAAGGGGCACGGCCAAATCCAAATTAGGTAGGGATTTCATTACCCTTCCTAGGCCCCAAAAATCGCAAAACATGCATCCGCATTGACCCACATTAACTAAAAAATATCTAGAGATGACTCTAATGACCGTCGCGCTCACTTAGGACAGAAGAAGGCCGTGGGTAATTCATTGCTTATCTGCGTTTTCTTGTGGTGCCTAGGCAAGTGTGTCGAAGGCTAGTGGTTATTAATTAGGCCCACTACTTACGTAGTGGAGTACATTCCCACTTACCTGGCACTTACCTGGCCACAGGGAGACAAGGAGGCAGTGGAGGATTCTATCCTGCGACTTATCTTTGGGTAGTTAGGAGCGGTCTAGAGCCGGACCAAGGTGACTACTAGATTCTAGGGTTTTTTGTTGTTGCATTTGTTGTGTTGCATCATTTTTTCAAAAAAAAAATAAATCCGTCCCTTTTTCAAAGCAAACATCGCATTCATTCATACCCTTAATTATAAGTCAACGCTGCCACTTGTACTAACCTATTTTAGTGCAAGATAGGCTGGACACGGGATTCTAGTGCCCGTTTAGTCCGTGTACCTCTTATCGACTCCGAAGTCGATATTTCTCCATTTACCTTTCCTTTACCCACTACCACACCCACATCGATGGATCCGAATCCAACGAACTTCTTTAACCCTACTCTGCCGCCGTCCGTTGGTGCGCAGAATCCATCCCGCATCTCTCTCCAGGAGAGGTGCTACCCTATTCGAGGTCCTCTTTCGACCTGCTTATCCACACCACCAGCCAATGGGGATAACTTTGAGATTAAGCCCCAGTATATCAATCTTTTACCCAAATTCCACGGACTCGAGACTGAGGACGCTTACGTTTTCATTACCAAATTTGAAAACGTATGCGTAATGATGGGTACGTCACAACTTTCAGTGGATGCTATGCGTCTACGACTTCTTCCATTTACTTTGTGCGATATAGCCGAGAAGTGGCTATATAACACTACCGCACACTCTATTACGAATTGAGAAGAATTCGTCGCTGCATTCCTTAAGAAATTTTACCCAATACAAAAGACAGCTCGAATCCGTAGCGAACTGAATCAATTTACCCAGCTCCCTACTGAACCATTCTCAAAATGCTTTGAACGTTTCAAGGATCTATTGGTTCAGTGTCCTCATCACGGCATCCCGAGATAGGAGCTTTGCCGAATCATTTATGAGGGCATTAACAAGGTTGACTAAGTTATATAAAGATGGATATTTAGATCCGTTTGAATATTCATCGTATGCAACTTGTCAATCATGTATCAAAGGAAAGATGACCAAATCTCCTTTCACCGGGCACGGAAAAAGAGCCACAGAACTTTTGGGACTTGTACACAGCGATGTATGTGGTCCGATGTCTACAAATGCACGAAGCGGTCACTCCTACTTCATCACTTTTACTGATGATTTCTCGAGGTATGGACATGTGTTTTTGATGAAGCATAAATCCGAGGCCTTTGAGAAATTTAAGGAGTATAAAACTGAAGTGAAGAAACAGACTGGTAAAAGCATCAAGACACTTCGATCTGATCGAGGTGGAGAATACTTAAGTACCAGTTTCCTTAAATGCTTAAAAAAGAATGGAATTCTCTCTCAGCTTACTCCTCCGTATACACCTCAGCATAATGGTGTATCAGAAAGGAGGAATCGCACGCTACTCGACATGGTGCGTTCAATGATGAGTAGTACTGAGTTGCCACTTTTCTTCTGGGGTTTTGCGCTAGAATCAGCTGCATACCTATTGAATAGAGTTCCGATTAAGTCTGTGCCTACCACTCCATATGAAATGTGGAGCGAGAAGAGACCATGTCTCAAGTATATCAAGATATGGGGGTGTCCAGCATTTGTTAAAAAGCATAATCCGGACAAGCTCGAGGCACGATCGGTTTTGTGCAAGTTTGTGGGATACCCCAAGCATTCAAGGGGATATATTGTCTACTACACTGAAGAACAAAAAGGTGTTTGTTGCTCGCCACATTGTCTTCTTAGACAGCGAATTTCTTACAAAAGAAATTAGTGGGAGCGCGTTACAGCTGGATGAAATTCCAGAATCTCAAACTACTGCCGAGGACTTAGTAGAACCTCAGGTTTCAATAGAGCCCGACGAACCAACGCCGCTCCGCAGATCTAGTAGGCTTTCTCGTCCTCCTGAAAGATACTATGGGTTTCTTGTAGGTGGGGATCGAGAGGATTGCATCATCGATGACGATGAGCCTACTAATTTTCAGCAGGCTATCATGAGTAAAGACTCGGTGAAGTGGCTGGATGCTATGAGATCCGAAATGGAATCCATGTACACCAATAAAGTGTGGACTTTAGATGTTGCTCCTCCTGGGGTAAAACCAGTTGGATGCAAATGGATCTTCAAAAAGAAGATTGGTGCATTTGGACAAGTGGAAACCTATAAAGCTAGACTCGTTGCAAAAGGTTTTCGTCAAAGACCAGGATTGGACTATGATGAAACCTTTTCCCCAGTAGCTATGCTTAATTCCATTCGGATCCTGCTTGCCATTGCTGCCTTCCATGACTATGAAATCTGGCAGATGGACGTAAAAACAACTTTTCTAAATGGACATTTAGAAGAAAGTGTTTACATGGATCAACCGGAAGGTTTCTTAGACAGTGGGAGCAGCGGAAAAGTGTGCAAGTTGCATAAATCCATTTATGGATTGAAGCAAGCATCGCGGAGTTGGAACATCTGCTTTGATGAGACAGTCAAAGAATTTGACTTTATCAAAAATGTAGATGAACCATGCATTTATAGGAAGATTGTAGAAGGAGAAGTAGTCTTCCTCGTTTTGTACGTCGATGACATACTATTGATAGGGAATGATGTCCCTATGCTACAATCAGTAAAGCTCTTCTTGTCACAGAAATTCTCCATGAAAGACTTGGGAGATGCATCCTACATTCTGGGCATTAAGATCTATCGTGATAGATCCAAAAGGATGTTGGGACTTTCACAGTCCGGGTATATTGACACAATACTAAAAAGATTTATTATGGAAGATTCCAAGTGCAGTAACTTACCCGCTTGTCACGGGATCACCCACTCCAAAGTGATGTCTCCAAAGAATGATGAAGAGAGGGCTCGCATGGGTATTATACCCTACGCTTCGGAAGTAGGATCCATAATGTATGTGATGTTATGTACCAGACTAGATGTAGCTAACGTACTTAGTGTGGTAAGCAAGTATCACTCTGACCCAGGTGAGAAGCATTGGATAGCGGTAAAGAACATTCTCAAGTACCTGAGAAGGACTAAGGAGATGTTCTTGGTTTACGGTAATGGGGACCTCCAGGTCGAGGCTTTTACCTACTCCAGCTTCCAAAGTGACAAAGATGACTCTAAATCCATTTCGAGTTTTGTGTTTACCCTCAATGGAGGGGCGGTATGTTGGAGGAGTTCCAAACAGGATACCGTTGCAGAGTCAACTATGGAGACTGAGTATATAGCTGCTGACGATGCCGCAAAAGAGGCTGTCTGGATGAAGAAGTTCATCTCTGAACTTGAGGTGGTTCCATCCATTGCCAATCCAATACCTTTGTATTGTGATAACAATGGGGCTGTTGCATTGGCGAAGGAACCAAGGTCCCATCAGAAATCCAGGCATATCTTGAGGCTTTATCACCTGATCAGGGAGATCGTGGATCACCGGGAGATCAAGGTGTGGAGAGTGGACACAAAACAAAACACGGCAGATCCATTCACCAAGGCCATCCCTCAAGTCCAGTTCGAGAGGCTATTTGAGATGTTGGCCATGCGAAACGCCAGCAACTGGATCTAGTGCAGACAGTGGGTACTCATTGCGCCAATTACAGGCCTTAGTGCAAGTGGGAGATTGTTGGATATATATGCCCTAGAGGCCTTCATTGTATTGGATGCTAGGGATATGTATGTACATGACAATCTTGCTTGATATGATAGTACGCTATTTGGTTTGTCTTTATCTTAACATGTGATATATTTTACTTTGTATTTCATATATTATACATGTTGATAAAGCCCGTAAGGTGTTCGCCTGATTACCAGCGTTGTGATGGCAGTCATACTTGTGGGAGCTGGATGGTCAATAGGCACATCCTTAAATGTCCCTAGTCGCAGGAGTATCAAGACTAGGCATCGATGCTCCAGAGTAGACTAGTGTATACATATATAGATCCTGACGAGGGGCGATGGATTGGTCCCGCAACCATTGGTGATGTGCACCTAAGATTGTATACAGATGCTCACTAGGTGTGAGTACACCGGACAGGACTCACCGAGAACTGACTAGATGGTATTATACCTAGTGTCAGATAGCAGTTCTCAGATAACATGTGTGCAGATAGTCTTTCGACTTGAGGTCGTCATTTGTCTCGTGTGAGTTCCCACCTTACTTTGATTACTACCCTACCACGGCTCAAAGGAGTCGTGCAAACAGGTTTTAGTTGGGTACAGTCCTGAGCCACATGGAGGCAGTGAGTGACCGTTAGGCATTCGTCTCTCCCAGTATAGGGAGTCGATATCGCTCTGTGATTGATTGGTCATTACCATAAGTCCCTGGCGAGGGCTGATTGAGAATTACTGGTGGACGGACCATTAGATTCTCGGATGGTCTTGAGCCAACCTGATACGACTTGTACGGTTTTTAAGGGTCTGACATTTTCCACCACCCTAGACCTTATATGCGATACTCTCAGACGAACAGACTGGACTGCACGGATATTGTCACGGACAGGCTCAGTAGGGGTTATGGACGAGTTCGCTCGTCGGCCTCCTTTTCGACACGTACCTGGGTTGCCGTTACGTACAGTTAGTGCCACTGACGGACTTGTGGTTAAACCCACTGTCAGTGTACTATCGAGTCATTAGAGTCCCATACAGAGGGTTTCCCTGGATCAGGCGACACGATGTAGACGCCGTATGGTCTTAAGGCAGGGTTTCGATCACATTCGTGTACTTGCTACCCGAATGACGATCGGACGGATAATACTAGTGGGCTTTGGTTTAAGCCGGATACTAGTATTGTAGTATTGGATTATACTGATCTCAATGTATCCGTATTTTTCGGAATGCAGATACGGGTATGATAATACGGAAAAAGGGCATTCTTGTAAATTCACAAGAATGAGCTTCTAGAAGGAGACACCTCGTTATTGTTTTATTCCTTTTTCATAAAGGATTAATGAGATGGAAATGAGGAGATTTTTGAGGCATGGGTTGAAAGCATGGCTAAGTATTTGTTTATTCACTTTGGATCTACTATTTAAATAAGATAGAAATTTGTGAGATTATTTTAATTCCATGGATGAATTATTGCCTTAATACTTAGCCATTCTCTCTTCTCATTTTTATTATCATTATCACAAAATCTTTCTCTCCTAGGTTTCTTCTCTCCTTCTTCCTCAAGCTCATACACTTGCAGGTGTTGCAAAACAATGAGCTTTGAGATCAAATAGTCCAATACACATTATCTCTACATCTACTTAGTCATCTTCCCTAGCAAGCAAGATCACTAAGTTATCTCATAGAGGTTAGAGCTTGACCATAGGCCCTCGGGTGGATCCATCATTGACGCAAAGGAGACCGGCAAGCGAACTCTTCAAAGACCTAATAGAAGCACAAGAAAGGAGATCAACAAGAATGTTGAACCAAGGAGCAAGGAGCAACTTGAAGACCCGAAGGAATAGGAACGAGGGTATAACTCTTTTACTTAGTAGTTAGCTCTCTCTCTTAGTCTAGGTTTTTGTTAGCTAAAGTTTAAACAAGATCCAAAAGTGGAACAAGTTCATG
This sequence comes from Agapanthus africanus, assembly GCA_030015575.1. Lineage (NCBI taxonomy): Eukaryota > Viridiplantae > Streptophyta > Magnoliopsida > Asparagales > Amaryllidaceae > Agapanthus > Agapanthus africanus. Next base: position 632,527,430 of record CM057342.1, read on the forward strand.
ATGCAAAGCTAAAACAAGTTTCTTTTGGTATGAGAAAAATGTTTTTAAAGTATTCCGCCTCCCCGTGACACGTGGGGTGTGCATAATGGACTTACAAATGTCTCTATGTTACATGTTGATAAAACCCTTAGGATGTTTACTTGACTACCAGGATTATGATGCAGATCATACTAGTGGAGGCCTGGGCAGTCCATGACTTCATCCTTCAATTGTTCCTAGTTGAGGGAATATCGAGACAGGGAATCGATACTCCAGAGTAGACTAGCGTATAGCTTCTCGACCTATGCGATGGGCGATGGATGATCCCATATCCATTGGTGTTTGACATCAGAGATGGTAAACGGGTGCTCAGTGAAGACTGGGTACACTGAACGGACTTGCCGAGAACTCGTAGATGGTATTATACCTCACGTCAGATAGCAGTTCTCTGGTGACACGGGTACGGGTCAGTCTGTCGACCCGAGATCGTCATAGGGTCTTGTGTGTCTCCCACTGTGCTTTGATTTCCACCCTACCATGGCTCTACTGAGTCATGCAAATAGTTGGTTTTTAGGTACAGTCCCGAGTCACATGGAGGCAATGAGCGATAGGAGGGGATTCATCTCTCCCGGTATTGAGGGTTGATGTTGCGCTATGCTCGATTGGCCATAACAGGAAATCCCTGGCCAGGGTTGCTGAGATCTACTGGTAAGTGTTATCAGTAGTTTCTCAAACCGTTATGGACCTAACATCGGCATAACTTATCAAGTTACTGGGGTCTGACGTTTACCACTCCTAGACGAGATATAAGACATATCAGACGAAGAGACCGGACTATACAGTAGTGTTACTGATTGGATTCATAGGAGTGTGAGCAGGCTTGCTTGTCGATCTTCTGATCACTCAATACCTGGGTGGCCGTTACGTTTATTAGACCGTTTGCGGCTTGTGGGTGACTGATATGATCACCACCTACTGCCGGCATATTGACGAGTCTTTAGAGTCCTACACAGATGTTTCCTGGCTCAAGCGAAACGGAGTAGGAGCACATATGTGATATGTGCAGGATCGAGATTAATACGATATGAGATACCATATTCTATTCTCGCGATATGTGATATCGGTCGGTTATATGTGATATAGCCGGGTTATCGAATCAAGTGTTGATTAGATAAGTTGTTGCATTTGATATTAGTCAGTTATATGAGATATAGCCGGATCATTAAATCAAGTGTTAATTTAATGTATAATTACATATTTGATATATGAATTTACATTAACTAATATTTAGCTCACTTGAACATTTCTTTTTCTCACTTTTGTATACATAAGATATATGTGATATATACATTGTATCATGCAATGTTATATATGCAACTTGGATGTGTAGGACTTATACCATAACCATGATAAGTTTAGGGTTTTAATTATCATAAGTAATTCAAAATGGTGATAATTATGTCAAAGGCTAGAAGCTTGGAGAAGATTGAAAACCATTGACTTAGTCCACCTCATTTGTTTTACTTAAGATATTTATAAACCCAACCACTTACCCTATGCTATGGTTAAGTCTCTACAAGGGTTAAGTGTATGACACTAACTCACCTATGGTTGCAAATCTAACCTCATTCTATTCTCTTATTCATTCTCTTGATCATCTTCTTTTTCATCTCTTCAAGCTTTTTTGGGTTTCAAGAGATGTTGAATCCAAGTGAGAAAACTAAATCCAAAGTGAGCAAAATTCCTACTTCATCATCCTTTACTACTTGCCATTTAGTTTAGGGTGTTTGCTTCACCAAGTTCATCACTTTGTGAAGAGCTAGCTTGTGCTTGAGTTTCCTCGACGTAGATCATCTTCGGCCTTGAAGACATCTAGCATATGCTTGCTCACTATGCTTTGTGGAGTTCATCTTGAGTCCGAGAGATCGATGCTTGGAGCGAAGGGATGACTACACATAGCTTTAGAAGTGAAGAACCGGGTCTACAAATGTTGTATTCATGTTCACTTCTTTTGTAATGTTTGATTGCAAAGTTTTTGTTACCCTAATTTTTCTAGTTCAATTCCTAGGATGATTGCTTAGCACCCCCTAAAATTTTTGTTGTGGCATGCTTGATACTTGCAAACCCTAGGCTAGGTGTTGAGGAATCCCAACATGGTATCAGAGCCAAACTAGAAACTTAGACGATGTTATATTAATACGAAACCGAAACAATTCCGTAATTCGATTTCTGAAACCCTGTAGTTTTGGTCTTTGTTGTTTTTTCAAAGTTCTGTAAAAAAAATTTCATGCAACTGCAGAGTGATGTATGTGATACATATAGTGCACATAAAAAATTCGAGAGCAAATGCTCGGATTTGACCCGAGCACCATACCCTTAAAACCGGCCACTTTGACTCCAAATCATCTCGTTTTTGTTCTGTGCACTGTACTCTATATTTTGGGGTTTTAGGTATTGTTTGTTTAGTCCAAAAGTTCACGTGATGTAAATTTTGATACAAGACTAATATGGAGTGTTTCGTAGTCGAATATTTTTAACATTGTAATGGTATCTTGATGATGTTTAACATTTCGAACGAGCTTCGAACACTGCCTCATGATCCCCACTGATGTTTTCCACCAGTTGGAGTTTTCTAAGTTGAGTATATTCAATGGTCGTACAAGTAAGTTTATGGACCATCTAGAAGAACAAGAAACTTAACTCGATTCTATACCTACAGAACCGCGATCGAACCCTAGGGTTTGTAGTAGTTCCGCGGTGCCATAGGTAAGGTATTGGTTGACCTTTCTACGGCTGGTCCATAGGTACTGTGATACGTTTTGGGTATTTCAACTTTGCTCAAGTGTTGATGTCTTTAGGAGTTTTGGGGTTTGTTGATTCGATCGAAATGTTTAACATCGTCTAGTTGATTGTGATACAATATTTGGAATCCACAATAATTAGTTATATGATAACTAGTTTGAATTTTATAAATCTAGCAATTTAGTCTCATTTGATCGGTTGCCACGGGATTTTGATGTGATCAAAAGTCTGTCGCAATCACGTAGTGTACGCGGATACTCGCCGGGTAACATTATTAGATAGCCACGCCCCATATCCCCGACCAAGTGACTGTAGGAGAATCCCGTTGCCTAAAGCATCCGTTCGGGTGATCGCGGCAGCGGTGTTCCGCCTTAGTCCACTTCATTGACGGCATCGGCGGTACGGCCGTCTACTAAAGTTTCCGACGAGCATTCGATCGGGATGTCGGGAATTTTGTTAAATTACCCGACTTGTTATTGGAAAGTGTTTTCAATATCGAGACTAAAATGTGGGGTTTATAATTGTTAAGGTATGAAATCCGAAGTATGTGATATTTCAGGTTTATGATGTCTAAGGTGTTGCGGATTCCAACTGTTATAGTTTTTCACTTTCTTTTCTGCAACCGTAAGTGTAATATGCGGTGTATCGCCGGTTTCGTTGCTATACGTTATCGGCAATTAGGATACGCATATTTACTTACATTGATGATGTGTGATGTTATATGTTGCTGTGATATGTTATATTGGATCGTCGTGTTTGAATAGCCGGGGGTTTTATGTGAGATGAGAGTTTTTTCATTTACATTAATGTAAAAGCTTGTATGTAATATTCTTTTACTGGGGCACTTCGGGGTTGAGGATGATGTCACCATTGATGTATATTATTTACTTTTCCGCATTAGGATAGACCCAAGAAGGGGAGCACAAGTAGCTGGGTTCTGGGGTCCAGTGGGAGACCATCTCGAGGAGTCGAGACCGGGTCTCCTAACCCTGGAATTGGCAGGGTTGCCTGCCGCTTTTGTAGGGGTCTGGGGATGTGGGTTTGGCTATTCATCACGAACGTGGAATCCGTGTTTTTTTATTGGCTTGATATAAAACACGGAAATCCTAGTATATCCAATATTTCATATGTTGTCTTCTGCTGCTGATATTCTGTGATGTGATCATTTTATATTCTGAGATAGATATTTTAAATTATAATATATATGATATATTAGAAACGTTGCTTATTTTTTTCATCCGCTCTAGCCCTTCCCCACTCGTCCGTTAGTTACCTAACCTAACGGTGCATGGCGGGATTTTGAGGCGAATGCGGATGGCATAAGCGTACGTTGTATTTATCTGTGATGTTCAGGTAACTTAAATGATGTGACCTTCATTAATGAGATTAATGAAAGAAAAATAAACCTAAAGATGTTGTGGAATCGAATTTTCTAAAACTGGTAGCACTAGTTGTTGCTTTGCATAGAGGTTTTCCTTATAGAATATCTATTAGTTGTATGTATGCCCTAGAAGCCATTATTGTACATAAGATGTATATTACAGTGGATCCTGGTGCATATGTAGGGAGGACTTTCTCGCTCGACATGATAGTACGCTATCTGGTTGCTCTTCATCTTAACATGTGTTGTGTTTCATATCTTCATATGCATGTTGATGAAGCCCTTAGGATTATGCTTGACTACCAGGATTATGATGAGATCATACTAGTAGGGCCTAGACAGTCTATAAGCATATCCTTTAATGGTTCCTAGTCGAGCGTATATCGAGACAGGGCATCGGTATTACCAAATTAGACTAGTGTGTACGTTTCTTTACCCTGGGGGGGGGCGATGGTTGATTCCACAACCATTGGTGTTTGACATCAAAGATTGTACACAGGTGCTCATTGGAGAATGGGTACACCGAACAAAACTCGCCGAGAACTCCTAGATGGTATATATACCAATTGTCAGATAGCAGTTCTCAGGTGACACTTGTACAGGTTAGTCTGTAGACCCGAGATCGTCATGGAGTCTTGTGTGGTTCCCACTGTACTTTGATTTCAACCCTACCACGGCTTTATTGAGTCGTGCAAACAGGTGGACTTTGGGTACAGTCCTGAATCACATGGAGACAGTGAGCGATAGGAGGGTTTCGTCTCTCCCGGTATAGGGAGTTGATGTCGCGCTATGTTTGATCGGCTATAACACCTAAATCCCTGGCGAGGGTTCTCGAGGTTGACTGATAAGTGTTATCAGTAGTTCCTCGAACTGTTATGAGCCGTAAATCAGCATGACTTATAAAGTTACTGAGGTCTGACATTTACCACCCCTAGACTTCATATGCGATGTATCAAACGAAGAGACTGGACTGTACGGTAAGTGTTTCTTACAGGCTCGTTGGGTTTGTGATGAGTTCGCTCGTCGGCCACCTTTTCGTCATGTACCTGGGTAGCCGTTATGCACAGCTAGTGCCGCTGACGTGCTTGTGGTTAAACACACTGCCAGCGTACTGTCGAGTCTTTAGAGTCCCACACAGAGGGTTCCCTCGTTCAGGCGAAAGATGTAGAGGCCATAAGTTTTTGCGGCAGGGTTTCGATTATGTTCGTGTAATTGTTACAGGAATAATAATCGGAACGATAATATAAGTAGGCTTTGGTTTAAGCCGGATACCGGTATTATATTATTGGATTATTGGTATTCGTATTTTTCGAAATTCGGATACGGGTATACGGGTATACGGGATACGGTATACGGAGGAGGGGTATTCTTGTAATTGTTACAAGAATACCTTCTAGAAGATGCTACCTCATAATACATTATTTATTTTATGAAAATAAATAAATGAGGTGGAAATTAGAAAGTCCAAGCATGGTTGAAAGAATGGGTTATTTTATTTTATATTGTTTTGGAGTTACTATTGAAGCATGGTGCTAATTTTATAATGCATGCTTCAATTATTTCATTTGAGCCATATCTAATTTCCATGCTTGAATTTTCTCATTATGAAAAACACTTTCTCTCTCCTTCTTCTCTCCTTCTTCTCTCCTCCTCCTTCATCCTAAGCTTTACCCTTCATATGTGATGTGAATCAAAAGCTTAGGGTAAAAGATAATTCAACACACTAATCTCTACATCATCCTAGTGATCTCTTCTAGCAAACTTGATCTCTAGGTTTAACTCTTGTGAAGAGTTTGTAGCTTGCATGATAGCTCTCGCGTAGATCATCTAGGTCTTGAGGTGGCCGGAGATCGAGGACATCGACAACATCCAAAGGAGCCAAGGAGTTCATCAAAAGAGAAGACAAAGAGCAAAAGAGTTGCACCAAAGAGAAGACCCGAAGGACCATATCCTCAAGGTATAATCCATAACATAGTAGATAAGATATCTAGTCAGGGTTTTCTAGTTTTGGTTTAGACAAGATCTCCAGAAAAGTGCGTGTTGTATGCAAAGAAATTTTCGTTTACCAGTTCCGCCGCCTCACAAAAGTTGTGGGAGCATGCAACATTCACTAACATGGTATCCGAGCTACTAGGCATTGGATGTCGACCTATGGGGGGTTCTCACTGCGTGACAGTGTGGCGAAGCATAGGCTCTTACCCCCAGGGTGTCCCGAGACCGGAAAGTGTTCTTGCGGGTTGTAGTCCTCGCGAGGGGGCATGCGTAAAAAGTAGCTGTTGAGAGACCCGTTGGTGCCACGGTGACCCCATTGGATGGGGTGGCTGCCTGACTAACATGGTATCAGAGCCTAACTAAACCATAATTAGATTGTTAGCCAAAACTGAGAACTTCGATCGACGGATTTCTTCCCGAAAAACACATTTTCTGTCCCCGTTTTCTGTCGATTTTTAAAGTGTTCAAAAAATTATTTATATGGCCTTAAAAATACATGCAGGGTTTTCTAAGCACACTGTAGAAAAACGAGACTCTAACTCGCCAGGAACGCCGTGAATCCGCGGCCAAACTCAGTGTTTGGCCGCCGATCCGCCGCCGAGTCGTGACCGAGTTGACTCGTTTTTCAGCAGTTTGCTTAGATTAAGGAAATAGTGTTTCTGGGATATCTGGAATTTACACAAAGTTATTTGTGCTCTGGATTGTGACAAGTGTTGGCATGGTTTAAAATTATCGATCGAAATTCTAAAGTGCTTGGCTAATTGGGTCTTCTTGTTTTTTGATATGTGTGTTTGAAACGTCGACTAATTGCTATAAGTCGATTGGTCGGGGTTGCACACTTCTGTAATGATATCATAAGATGGTATGCGTATATGAATATGTTGGATCGTCGTGATCAATGGCTGGGGGGATGTGAGAAGAGCGTTTTTCTTTTCTTTCATTCAATGTAATTTGTGAAAAGCAATGTAATATTATTTTGTGGGGCGCATCCGGGTTTAGGTTGTAGCCACCGTTGTATAATTTCTTTTTACTATTTTTGCTCCTAGAATAGACCCAAGGTGGGGTGCACAAACTACCAGGTTTTCGAAGTGACGAGTGGCCTACTCACTTTGTTGAGGGAGGTTGCTTCACTTCGGAAATTTGGCGGGTAGTTTGCCGCACTCATAGGGGTCTAGGATGGGGTTTGGCTATTCATCACGACCGTGGTAGTTTGCCGCACCCATATACTAGAAATACGGAATTCCTAGTATATCCAATGCGTTCATCTGTGATCTGAAATGGCTATATTTATATATGAGATATATAATAAACGTTGCTTATGTTTTGCACCCGCGCTAGTCCAGCCCCCGCTATGTCGTTAGTTAAGTAACCTAACGGTGCATGACGGGCCCCGTGACGAATGCAGATGGCATAAGCGTACGTTCTATTTTCGTTTCTTTTCTGTGATGTTTAGGAAACGTAAATGATGGGACAGTATTAATGTGATTAATGTCAAGAAAAAGAAACCTGAAGATGTTGTAGAATCAAACATTTTTAAATGGGTAACTCTAGTTTTTTCTTTGCATAGTGGTATTCTTGAATATCCTTCACCTCATTCGATGACGAAAGGGCCGAGATCCCTTCACCGGGAGTGACCCTTTTAGCGAAACTAGCAAATGTTATAAAGACCTCGATTGTTTTTATAGTTGATCTAACTTTCGTTTTGCATCGTGGTATTCATGAATATTCTGCACCTCATTCGATGAGGAAAGGGCCGAGATCCCTTCACCGGGAGTGACCTCTTTAGCAAAATTAGAAAGATACTACAAAACCATTCGATTTTTGAAACTGGAGCTTAAACCACTCCTTTCACTCGATTCTACAACGATATCAAGTTCAAAACATTAAAGGTTTTCATAAAAACCATCCGTTGCCCTCCGCCATTTTAGGAAGCAGAGTACTTAGTATTCGTGCCACGTTTGTTGGCTATAGTTAAAGCGTGGTGTACGGTAGCTAAGTGATGTCTTCCTACAAAGCATATGATGCGATTAGTTAGGACAGTCATGTGACTTTGTTAACCATAGTTAAGGGTCATGTGGGTGGGTCTAATTAATCACGAAATGACGGGTAGAGCTTGACTAGTGCTTATGATTTGTTGACCATAGTTAAGGTCATAAGTCGCTATGGGTAAAAACCATTTCAGGAGTTTCAAGTGTTGAAATTTGCAATGAGGTTGCATACCTACTATGAGATAATTGGATCCTGATACCCACCGCGAGTAATTGTTACTCCTGGGAGAATTTTGCACTTTACAATTAGCCGATCAAATAGGTGTCTAGAAAGGTGTCAACGGGGTTACGCCCCTGGAAAAACGAGGTTTATTTTAATTAGGTCCATGCGAAAGCACGAGGAACCTCCTTCAAAGTACCGCCACTGGCCTGGCTGAAAAATTGGCGAACTTGTAGGGTGTAATTAATCCCGGCTAGTCCTTCCTTTTAAGGTTTGAAGGAAGATTTGATAAAAACAGTGGGAGCCATCCTGATTAGAAAAAATACATAACCAATCTAATCTTGCAAGAGCGCACGCAGAGCGTTTTCTTTTTTCTCTCTCCACGTAGCGACCATGTCACGCTTTAATCAAGATAAATAATACGGATGTATTGACCGGACCAGCTTGTTAGACTGCGCTAGGGAATGTTGATCCCACTCCAACTTATAATTGTTATAAGACAGAGCAGGAAATTGGGGATTACCAGAATCCCGTACCACCCAAATGAAGAAAGTGCATGCTGATGCATCTTCTTCTGGTGTGTTCATTATAAAGAACTGTTTCTTAGTTTCCTTTACGTCCTAGGTTGTAGATACCGGATCAGGATCCCGCATATGTAATCTGTTACATGGGCTATAGATAAGTAGAGAACTGAGAACGGGTGATAAGTTTCAAGAGTTGGAAACTGTGCAATTGTTGCAAGCCAAGTCTGTTGGCAGTTATCACCCTGTATTACCAGAATACATTGATTCTGAACGAATGTTATTAGATACCGAACCTGATATACAACATCATATCAGTCTCTTTATTAGTAAAGAAGGATATAATTTTGTATTGTTGGATAATGTTTTGAACATTTCCTATATCAAGAGTTTATCGGTTCAGGCACGTAATCTAAAAGCATATATGTTCTAAATCAAACCACAGTTCTTAGTGTACAGAACACACACAAGAGGAAGAGTTCAGAAATGAACGAATCCTTCTTGAGGCATTGTAGACTAGGTCATATCAATGCGACCCGACTAGCTAAGTTACATTTAGATGCATATTTAAATTAATTTGAATTTACATCTTGTGAAACTTGCCGGTCATGTCACAAAGATACGATGACCATGGCTCTGTTTGTTAGAAACAGAGAAAGAGTTAATGAACTCTTTGGATTGATACATGATGATGTATGTAAGTCCCCTGTCTACACATGCCAGGACTTGTTCTTTGTACTTCATTACATTCACTGATTATCTCGCAAGATTCGCACATGTGTTCCTGTTGAAACACAAGTCTGAACTTTTTGAGAAATTCAATGAATATGAGTTAGAAGTAGAGAACCAAAACGGGTATAAGTATTATGTCCTTTGATGTGATCAAGAAAGAGAATACTTGAGCATGGGATTCCTGGACTATTCTAAAAGAGAATGAGATTCTCTCTCAGCATTACTCCTCCGTATACACCACAGCACGTCGGTACATAGGGGTGGAGCAAACACACCCTATTTGATATGGTGTGCTCTATGATGAGTACTCCTGAGTTTCCTATTTCCTTTTGGGAGTTATGCACTTGAGAAGCTGCATACCTATTGAATAGTGTTCCAATCAAATCAGTTGCCTACCACTTCATATATGATAAGGAATGGGAAGAGCCCATATCTTAAGTATGTTAAGATTTGGGGTTGTCCAGCCTATGCATAAAAGCAAAATCCGGACAAGCTCGAGGCAAGGTCAGTTCTGTGGAAGTTTGTTGGATATCCCAAGCATTAGCAAGGGAATATCTTCCACCACACCGAGGAACAAAAGATGTTTTGTTTCTCAGCAGGCCACCTTTGTGAAAGGGAATTTCTTGTGAAGAAATTAGTAGTCATGAGGTAGAACTGGAAAGAGTTCCAGCTATACAAACTGCAGCTGATGATTTGGTAGAACCAAAGGATTCAATAGTTTCCAACGAACCTCATCCTCTCCGCCGATCTTGTAGGGTTCCTCACCCACCTGAGAGATACTTCGGTTTTCTCTATGACAGTGGGAGCGAGGATTACATCATGAGATGATGACCCAACTAGTTTCGAGCAGGCCATCAGGAGTGGGGACTCTGTGAGAATGGCTGGATGCTTAGCGATCTGAGATAGAATCCTTATACACCAACAAAGTATGGACTTTTGTTGCTTTATTTGATGGGTTAAATCCCCATCAGGAGCAAGTATATCTTGAGAAGATTGCTTGGTATACATAGAAAAGTTGAGACTTTCAAAGTTATGCTTAAGTCCATCCAGATCCTACTTGCCACTGCTACATACCATGACTGCGATATCTGGCGGTTGGGTGTCATGACTGCTTTTCTAAATGATGATTTAGAAGAGAGCGTCTATAAGTACACAGCCAGAGGACTTCGTAGACAGTGGGAGCAGCGGAAACGTGTGCAAGATGTTTTATGGGATAAATCAGGCATCGCGGAGTTGGAACATCTGTTTTGATGTGGTAGTCAAAGCGTTTGACTTCATCAAAATGGTAGATGAACCTTGTATATACAAAAAGGTAGTAGGGAGTATGGTGATGATCCACGTATTGTATGTTGTTGACATATTCTTGATAGGAAAGGAGTTTCCTATGCTACGCTCGGTCAATATCCACTTATCACAAAGATTCTCCATATAGGAACAAGGTGATATCTCCTAAATCCTGGGTTATGGATCTATGAGATAGATCTAATTGGATGTTAGGATTCTCACTAGTTGTAGTGAGATGGTATCAATAAATCCTTGGGAGAATCACTGGAAAGGTTCCAGGGTGATAAGGACTACTGAATGTCAGTCATAGGCAGTGTCTTTACCCTCAGTGGAGGGACGGTATGTTAGAAGAGTTCCAAGCTAGATACCATGACATACTAGACAATTAAAGGCAAGATACATCGTTACCAAGAATGCTACCAAAGAGGAAATCTGGATATATATTAGTTCATGAGATGAACTTCGTTCCAACCATTATGTGACAATGGAGTTATGGCTTTGGCCTAGGAACCCCCGTCCCATCAGAAATTCAGATATAATTCTTAGGCAGTATCACCTAATCATGGAGATGGATGATCTCCAGCGACATTGAGGTTAGGAGAGTAGACTCAGAGGACAACAGCGGCGGATCCACTCACTGAGGCCTTTCCTGCGATAGACTTTTATAGGGTGTTGGGTATGCTATACTACAACAACTGGCCTTAGTGCAAGTGGGAGATTGTTAGTTGTATGTATGCCCTAGAGGCCATTATTGTACAAGAGATGTATATTACAGTGGATCCTGGGGCATATATAGGGAGGACTTTCTCGCTCGACATGATAGTACACTATCTGGTTGCTCTTCATCTTAACATGTGTTGTGTTTCATATCTTCATATGCATGTTGATGAAGCCCTTAGGATTATACTTGACTACCAGGATTATGATGAGATCATACTAGTGGGGCCTAGACAGTCTATAAGCATATCCTTTAATGGTTCCTAGTGAGGGTATATCGAGACAGGGCATCGGTATTACCAAATTAGACTAGTGTGTACGTTTCCTGACCCTAGGGGGGCGATGGTTGATTCCACAACCATTAGTATTTGACATCAAAGATTGTACACAGGTGCTCATTGCAGAATGGGTACACCGAACAGGACTCGCCGAGAACTCCTAGATGGTTTATACACCAATTGTCAGATAGCAGTTCTCAGGTGACACTTGTATAGTTTAGTCAGTAGACCCGAGATCGTCATGGAGTCTTGTGTGGTTCCCACTGTACTTTGATTTCCACCCTACCACGGCTCTATTGAGTCGTACACACAAGTGGACTTTGGGTACAGTCCTGAATCACATGGAGACAGTGAGCGATAGGAGGGGTTTCTTCTCTCCGGGTATAGGGAGTTGATGTCGCGCTATGTTTGATCGGCTATAACACCTAAATCCCTGGCCAGGGTTCTCGAGGTTGACTGATAAGTGTTATCAGTAGTTCCTCGAACTGTTATGAGCCGTAAATCAACATGACTTATAAAGTTACTGGGGTCTGACATTTACCACCTCTAGACTTCATATGCGACGTATCAGAAGAAGAGACCGGACTGTACGGTAATGTTGCTTACAGGCTCGTTGGGGTTGTGTTGAGTTCGCTCGTCGGCCACCTTTTCGTCATGTACCAGGGTAGCCGTTACACACAGCTAGTGCCGCTGACGTGCTTGTGGTTAAACCCACTACCAGTGTACTGTCGAGTCTTTAGAATCCCACACAGAGGGTTCCCTCGTTCAGGCGAAAGATGTAGAGGCCATACGTTGTTGCGGCAGGGTTTCGATTAAGTTCGTGTAATTGTTACAGGAATAATAATCGAAACGATAATACTGGTAGGCTTTGGTTTAAGCCGGATACCGGTATTATATTATTGGATTATTGGTATTCGTATTTTTCGGAATTCGGATACGGGTATACGGTATACGGTATACGGAGGAAGGGTATTCTTGTAATTGTTACATGAATACCTTCTAGAAGATGCCACCTCATAATACATTATTTATTTTATGAAAATAAATAAATGAGGTGGAAATTAGAAAGTCCAAGCATGGTTGAAATAATGAGTTATTTTATTTTATATTGTTTTGGAGTTACTATTGAAGCATGGTGCTAATTTTATAATGCATGCTTCAATTATTTCATTTGAGCCATATCTAATTTCCATGCTTGAATTTTCTCATTATGAAAGACACTTTCTCTCTCCTTCTTCTCTCCTCCTCCTTCATCCTAAGCTTTACCCTTCACATGTGATGTGAATCAAAAGCTTAGGGTAAAATATAATTCAACACACTAATCTCTACATCATCCTAGTGATCTCTTCTAGCAAACTTGATCTCTAGGTTTAACTCTTATGATGAGTTTGTAGCTTGCATAATAGCTCTCACGTGGATCATCTAGGTCTTGAGGTGGCCGGACATCGGCAACATCCAAAGGAGCCAAGGAGTTCATCAAAAGAGAAGACAAGGAGCAAAAGAGTTGCAACAAAAAGAAGACCTGAAGGACCATATCATCAAGGTATAATCCCTAACATAGTAGATAAGATATCTAGTTGGTTTTCTAGTTATGGTTTTGACAAGATATCCGGAACGGTGCGTGTTGTATGCAAAGAAATTTTCGTTTATCGCTTCCGCCGCCTCACAAGAGTTGTGGGAGCATGCAACATTCACTAACAATATCCAACACCTTATTCGATAAGGAAAAAGCCGAGATTCCTTCCCCGGGAGTGAGCTGTTTAGCAGGAACCGGCAGATGCTACAACCCTCGGGTTCGTCTTTTGATTGCTTTTCTAGTTCTTGCTTTGCATAGTGGTATTGTGAATATCCTGCACCTCATTCGACGAGGAAAGAGCCGAGATCCCTTCACCGGGAGTGACCTCTTTAGCGAAACTAGTAAAAGCCTTAAAAACACAACATTTTAAATCATTTTGATTCTGCAACGATTTCAAGTTCAAAGCGTTAAAGGTTTTCTTAAAAACCATCCGCAACCCTCCGTCATTTTAGAAAGTAGAGTACTTAGCATTCGTGCTGCGTATGTCGATCATAGCCAAGGCGTAGTGTACGGTAGCTAAGTGATTTCTTCCTATAAAGCATATGATATGATTAGTTAGGACAGTCACATGATTATGTCGACCATAGCCGAGGATCATGTGGCTGGGTCTAATTAATCAAGAAATGATGGGTAGAACTTGATTAGGACTTATGATATGTTGACCATGGCCAAGGCTATAAGTACTAGGGGTAAAAGCCATTATCGGGAATTTCAAGTGTTGAAATTTGCAATGAGATTGCATACCTTCTCTGAGATAGTTGGATCCCGATACCCACTGCGAGTAATTTTTACTCCATGGAGAGTTTTGCACTTTACAATTAGCCGATCAAGTAGGTGTCTAGAAAGGTGTTAGCGGGGTTACGCCCCTGGGAAAACGAGGTTTATTTTAATTAGGTCCGTGCGAAAGTACGGGGAACCTCCCTCAAAGTACCGGTACTGGCCTGGCTGAAAGATTGGCGAACTTGCAGGGTGTAATTAATCCCGGCTAGTCTTTCCTTTTAGGGTTTGAAGGAAGATTTGATGAAAATGGTGGGAGCCATCCTGATTAGATAAAATATATAACCAATCTAATCTTATAAGAGTGCACGCAGAGTGCTTTCTTCTCTCTCTCTCCAGGTAGCGATCATGTCACGCCTTAATCAAGATAATAATATGGATGTATTGACCGAACCCGCTTATTATACTGAGCTGGGGAATGGTGGTCCCGCTCCAACTTATAATTGTTATAAGACTGAGCAGGAAATAGGGGATTACCAGGTTTCCCGTTCTGTCCAAACGAAGAAAGTACATGTTAATGCATATTCTTCGGGTGTGTTCATTACCGAGAACTGTTTCTCAGTATCCTCTATGTCCTGAGTATGGGATACCGGATCAGGATCCCAGATATGTAATCTGTTACATAGGCTACGGATAGGTAGAGAACTGAGAATAGGGTGATATGTCTCTAAGTATAGAGATTGGTGCAATTGTTGCAACCAACGTGTTGGCAGTTATCACCCTGTATTACCAAAATACATTGATTCTGAACGAATGTTATTAGATACCGAACCTGATATACAACATCATATCGGTCTCTTTATTAAGTAAAGAAGGATATAATTTTGTATTGTTGGATAATATTTTGAACATTTCCTATATCAAGAGTTGATCAGTTCAGGCACGTTATCTAAAAGCATATATGTTCTAAATCAAACCACGGTTATTAACGTATACAACACACAAAAGTGGGAGAGTTCAGAAATGAACGAATTCTTCTTGAGGCATTGTAGACTAGGTCATATCAATGCGACCCGACTAGATAAGTTACATTAAGATGCATATTTAAATCAGTTTGAATTTATATCTTGTGAAACTTGCCAGCCATGTCACAAAGATAAAATGACCATAGCTCTGTTTACTGAAAACAGAGAAAGAGTTAATGAACTTTTGGGATTGATACATGATGAAGTATGTGGTCCCCTGTCTACACATGTCAGGACTGGTTCTTTGTACTTTATTACATTCACTGATGATCTCTCAAGATTCTGGCACATGTCCCTGTTGAAATGCCAGTCTGAAGCTTTTTGAGAAACTCAATGAATATAAATACGAAGTCAAGAACCAAAACGGGTATAAGTATTTAAGTCCTTTGATGTGATCGGGGAGGAAAATACTTGAGCATGAAGATCCTGGACTATTCTAAAGGAGAATGAGATTCTCTCTCAGCATTACTCTTCCTCATACACCACACCACAACGGTGTATCAGGGCAGAGCAATTGCACCCTATTAGATATGGTGCGCTCTATGATGAGTATTACTGAGTTGCCTATTTCCTTCAGGGGTTTTGCACTTGTGAAGCTGAATACCTATTGAATACAGTTCTAACCAAATCAGGTGCCTACCACTCCATATGAGATATGGAATGGGAAGAGCCCATGTCTTAAGCATGTTAAGATTTAGGGTTGTCCGACCTATGTCAAAAGCAAAATCCAGACAAGCTCAAGGCAAGGTCAGTTCTGTGGAAGTTTATAGGATATCCCAAGCATTTCGCAAAGGAATATCTTCTACCGAACAAAAAGTGTTTTATTTCTCGGCATGCCACCTTTTTAGAAAAGGAATTTATTTTGGAAATAAATTTGTGGTCAAGAGGTAGAACTGGAAGAAGTTCCAGCTATACAAACTATAGCTGATGATTTAGTAGAACCGGAGGATTCAATAGTTCCCAACGAACCACAGCCTCTCCTCCGATCTGATAGGATTCCTCATCCACCTGAGAGACACTTCGGTTTCTCGATGACAGTGGGAGCGAGGATTGCATCATGAGATGATGACCCAACTATATTCGAGCAGGCCATCAAGAGTGGGGACTCTGTAAAAATGGCTGGATGCTAATCGATCTGAGATTGAATCCATATACACCAACAAAGTATGGACTTTGGTTGTTTTATCTGAAGGGTTAAAACCCCATCAGGAGCAAGTATATCTTGAGAAGATTACTTGGTGTAGATGGAAAAGTTAAGACTTTCAAAGCAAGACTTGTTATAAAAGGTTCTGGTCATTGATCAGGTATGGATTATGATAAAACCTTTTTCTCCAATTGCTATGCTTAAGTCCGTCCGGATCCTATTTGCCATTTCTACATACCATGACTACGATATCTGGCGGTTGGGTGTCATGACTGCTTTTCTAAATATTGATTCAGAAGAGTGCGTCTAAAAGTATACAGCCAGAGGGCTTCATAGACAGTGGGAGCAGCGAAAACGTGTGCAAGTTGCTTTACAGAATAAAGCAGGCATCGCGGAGTTGGAACATCTGTTTTTGATGTGGTAGTCAAAGCGTTTGACTTCATTAAAATGGTGGATGAACCTTGTATATACAAAAAGGTAGTAGAGAGTAAGGTGGTCTTCCTCGTATAGTACGTGGATGACATATTCTTGATAGGGAAGGTATTTCCTATGCTACACTCGGTCAATCTCCTCTTATCACAAGGATTCTCCATATAGGATCAAGGTGATACCTCCTAAATCCTGGGTTTTGGACCTATGAGATAGATCTAAGTGGATTTTAGGATTCTCACTAGGTGTAGTGAAAAGGTATCAATCAATCCTGGGGAGAATCACTGGATAGCTTCCAGGGTGATAAAGTTGACTGAAAGTCAGTCACAGGCACTCTCTTTACCCTCAGTGGAGGAACGGTATGTTGGAAGTGTTCCAAGCTAGATACCGTGGTAAACTAGACGATAAAGGCTGAATGCATCGCTACCAACGATGCAACCAAAGAGGTAGTCTGGATATATAGTTGTTCATGATATGAACTTGGTTCCTACCATTGTGTGACAATGGAGCTGTAGCTTTGGCCTAGGAACCCCCGTCCCGTTAATGACCCAGACATATTCTAAGGCTCTATCACCTGATCATGGAGATGGCTGATCTCTAGGTAGATCGAAGTTAGAAGAGTAGACTCAGAGGACAACACGGTGGATCCACTCACAAAGGCCTTTTCCCAAGAGAGACTGTTATGGGATGGTTGAGTATAGGATACTACAACCACTACTGATTGTTGGGTATTGGATACTACAACATATAGCCCTAGTGCATGTGGGAGATTGTTAGTTATATGTATGCCCTAGAGGCCATTATTGTACATAAGATGTATATCATATAGTGGATGCTTGGACATACATAGGAAGGACTTTCTTGCTCGACATGATAGTACGCTATCCGGTTGCTCTTTATCTTATTATGTACACTTAATGTCACTATGTTACATGTTGAGAAAGCCTTTAGGATGTGTATTTGACTACCAGGATTATGATGCAGATCATACTAGTAGGGGCCTGGGCAGTCCATGAGTTCATCCTTCAATTGTTCCTAGTCGAGGGAATATCGAGACAGGGCATCGATACTCCAGAGTAGACTAGTGTATAGCTTCTCGACCTATGAGATGGGCGATGGATGATCTGTCACGACCCGAAAGTACGGAACATGACCGGCACATAGATTACGAAGCGTCTAGAGGCGCAACGTAACCTAAGCAAGAGAAGCCCAGAAATCTAAACCATAAAAAGAAGAAGAAGTAAAGGAAAACATGTAGAAAACAAGTTTAAAAGCAAAATCCAATTTTCTCAAAAATTTCGGCAGAGTCTCCTTTGTAAAAACTGGCCCCAAACAGGTACAAACAAGAATAATATATATACAAACAATAAAAAGCAGTCCCCAAACAGGAGCTAGCTCTACACCAAAAGGCGGAAACAACCACATCAATGCACAATAGTATACAACGCCAAAGGGCGAGGCTCAAAACTCAAAAGAAAACAAAACCACCAAATATCATAATAATACAAGCGCGGCTCTAAGGTCGAAATAAACAACTGATCCAGTAAACAATCAAGTAATACAAGTTTGGTTGATGGAGCTTTCTAGATACAAATGAAATAATAAAAGTACACTGGCGGTCCAGATACAAGTGAACCAACCTACCGTGCAAATCACCCTGAATGAAAAGATGTGCCAGCAAGCTGCCAGGAAAACCTGTACATCGAACCTGTAATAAAATTTGGCACAACGGGGGTGAGTTGTCAACTCGTGAGTAGAAGATATCCGCGAAAAGAAATCGAATGCACGACGCTGTCCTTGGTCATAATAATATACTAATATACTACTAGTCATTAAGTAAAGACAGGATAATAAGCTACGTGTAAGTGCAAATGCTCCGTGCTCGTATCAGTGCCTCATATAGAACTATGTCATGTGAATGAGTATGCGTGCACCATGAATGTGAAATAACCAATCCTGAAATCTAGATATATCTGTATAAGAAATCTTTAAGTTTTATCATGGTAAAATGTGTATAGAAATCTGAAATATCAATGATGAAATCCATGGAAATCCATGTCAAGCATCGACACAAAACATGTAAATCTCAAGTCTCAATACCACATAATCTGAATGTCTCATAGTCTCAAAATCTCGGGCTCCATCAGTCCGGATCGGCCCATATCATCAAATCTCACGACAACGATCGGTATCCTCCGGATATCCGCCGCGCCAGACATCACCGGTAGGTAGTCCTCCCCTGCCAGGCTCATCGTCTACAACTCGATCTTCTTGCCCCGGGGTACCATATCGGGCCCACCATGTACCCGAGACGGTTCATCCACTCCTCGAATCGGGTCTCGAAATCCAACAGAAAACATGAAATCTCATGGTGGACGACATATACATCACGAGAAAACCGCATCTTATATTTTAAAAAGAGAGGAGGAGAGAGAGAGAAGTTTTTATATATTCTTGCGGTTTTCCCCAAAATCCAGAAATCTCATAGAAATCCAAAATCCCAAAATCATGAGTAAGTATATGATAAGTGTCGGCATATGCCCCATAATACTGCATGATAACATGAAAATGCGAATGCATGAAATGTCTAAGTAATAAATACCATGTCTATACTAACACCAGAGAGTAATCACAATATTATATCGATCTAGTTGTTAGCTGATTGTATCAATAAAAGATAATATGATCTAAAGTGTACGTGACATAGCAATTACCGATGATGATGTGTGTGAGACGGCAAATAAGTGTGCGTGGAATATGCGCATCATCGGTAATGGTGCTGGTGTCCTAACAGGCAAAGTTTTATTCTGATTATAGAAACATCTGAATGAACATGCACCATTATGATTACGGTATGAATGTAAAGACGGATGTGTAATAACCACTCATCTGTGATATACAAGTATAACTACAACTATATGACTCGAGCCTAAACTAGTGTCCATCTAACCTCCTAAGGAACTAAACCTAAGAAACTACTCAATAAGAAATAAGAGTCCACCTAAGGTCTGAATCCATATCTCTAATAGTCGGCGATCCAGCCTCAATAGCGTCACGTACGTAGTACGGCTTCCTCGAATCAAGAGTGCGGATCAATCATCATATCTATGCCTCGTACGGTAAAATCCATCGTACGGCATCCCAATATCGGGGTACGGGTCAAGTATCACCTACGTGTCTCATCATTCGTATAATATCATCATGAACACATGTCAAGATCAAGGTGCTATACTGTAATCGCATACATCAATCATATATCATTGTCAGCATAAATATACATCGTTAATTTATCCTCAGAAATATCATGACATATGTATCATATTGTGATTAAGTCACACTTAGATCATATCGTAATCAAGTCACACCTATATGATATCGTAATCAAGTCACACATATATGATATCGAAATCAAGTCACACCTATATGATGTCGTAATCAAGTCACACCTATATGATATCATAGCATAATTTCAGGCACAGGTTACGGTCCGGGTTCTATTTTAGAGTCCCATATACTTCAATATCATCACAACCCTTTATTATTTATGTATACCTATTCATTATCTCATTTCCTAATGATCCGCTAACATCATAACATGACCGTAAAGCCAAGAATCACGGCATCAAGCCCAGTTATATTGTTTCATCCCCGTGTATCATATCACATCCTTGCATCACATATACGTATTGTGTGTGTGTGTATATAAATATATATATATATATATATAGATATATATATATATCTACACCTAGTCCTATATATATATACACATACACGTATACACCACGTCGAGTCTCAGTGTGTGCATGTGTGTATCTATCTGAAACCTACGAATCTCCTCCAAGATATTCATCCTCGGGTAAGATCTTTCTAAATCAATCTAGTCCAACCTAAGGTCACTACTAGGGTCCTACTCGCCAAAATTCTAAGGTCACGTCTGGCTTCCTAATGACAATAAGTACTATCCCTATTCTACGTTTGCGGGGGTGCTAAACGCCATCCACCCGACTTCCCCCCGTAGATATACATCTATTCACCTGGTCCTTGTCTGCCGAAGACGGTGTCGCCATCCTCTTCTTCATCGCCCGCAGTCCACGTGAGGGGTACCTATACGCAAACACATATAATATCGTAAACTGAATCATGGACAACATCAAAACGACGCACGAAACGCGCATAGGTTAAAACCTATGTCCCGCTCATGCAAAAGAACCAAATATCGCTCGATATCGGCGTACAAACGCCGATTGATCGAGATAAGCATCAACAAACAACTCATAGTTATAAAACTCATTACTTATAATATAAAACATGATTTAATTCATCGAAACCCTAAAAATCGATCAAATCGTCCGATTCCGTAAAACCTGAAAACACCAATTTACCGTTTTACTTCAAAACATGATGTTTAAAAGAAACTAATGGTCATAGTATTCATTAATTAGCATAACTAGACTATATAAACCATCACTATATTTTTAACACCCTAATTTATATTAGTTTGAAAATTCTAGTTTGCAAACTTGCCCGATTTCGATACTTTTAAGGTAAATTTCACAATATCACATCTAAACTGGATTTTGCATGAATTAATACATTAAACTACAATTCATGATGATAATAATATAATGAAATCATAATTTAGATTTTAAACCTCATTTATTTATGAATTTCCAAAATCTAGTTAGCAAAAATAGCATTTTTATTAGTATTTTTCAATTATCAATAGAAACTAGTAACCAATTTAAGTTTTTCATTCCACTAACAAATTAATAATCTCATTAAAACCATAATCTAGTGTTACAATCATTAATTGGAATTTTATCTCACCAATATATACAATATATAGAAATCTAGTTTGCAAAATGGATTAATTTAAACAATTTTGGATAAACAATTTACAATATATCATCCATACAAGATTTTCCACTTCTAAAAGTGTTAAACTAGTTATTATAACACTACTTAATTAATAAAAATCATAACTTAAATTTATAAATCCTAACTTGAGTTTTAAAACTTGTAGATAGAAATTATTTATTAAATCTAATTATGCTTAAATGAAACATCTAATAACAATAAATCAAAAGAAGAAGATTTATACCTCCACAACATGAAATCTAAACATGAAAATAAGCCTCCAAAATGAATTCTTTCCATCTCCAAAATCCATGTAAAGATGTGCAAAGAATAGAAGGTAGGAATTAATTAGGATTTTGTAGGTTTTTTATTGAATTTTTGATGAATTTTGATGATTTTTAATACAAAATTGTTGGGGGGGAAATTTTGGGGCTGCCCATGGTGGTGAGGCCGGCCATGAGGTGAGGAAAATATAGGAGAGTGAGAAAAGGTGAAGAAAAGTGTAGAAGATTTCATAAAAATATCACACAATTAATTCTTTTCATGAATTTATTTAAAAATTCTTTATTTTCTTCACTCCATTTGACCTAGAATGGTCTAGAACCATTGTAAAATTTTGAAAATAAAATTTGCATGAAACACACTTGATTGTAATATGTAATGGTTCACTTTTGCTAATTAAACCCATTCAAATTTGTAATTTACACTAATTTAGTGTAAAAATAGAGCTTATATTAATATTTAAAATAATTAATTTAAGAAAAATATTTAATTAAACTAAAAATTTATAAGTGGCTAAATAAACACCATTTACTAGTAATAACATAATTAAAATAGGTATTTTTTAATTTATAGTGAAAAATAATTACGGTTTTGTTTTATAAAAACTACGTTTTACTTTACCGAAAATTATAAAATTCACTTAAACGATTTTATTTATTTAATTATTTTTAAAACGTTACTATCTTCCCCCCTTTAAGAAATTCAATCCCCGAATTTAAATTAAAACTCCCCCCAATTACTAAAACATTCAGCCCAAACACTCAAATCGTCGGGGCTCCAAAATCATCAATACATAACTAAAATCAACTCCGTCAAGCATAACACAATTATCGGAGTTATGGCGAAAATAAAATACCAAAACCTAATACGAAAACCAACATAATATACATCAAAACTACAACTTATATATTGTGCGCATCATAGTAAAATCGTCCAAACATCTGGATAAAGAAGCATGCAAAAACCCCTTTTGAAAATCGCCGTGTGATGCACGTGCCACGGCATAAGTAGCGGACGTTTATTTAAAAAAAATAGCTATATATATATATATATCTTTTATTTAACATACGCGTCCCGCCTGGTTACCAAATCAATAGTAATGATTATAAAAACATACTGATCAAACTGAAATCAATCCCGATCACATCATAAAAATATAATGTGCGTCCGGTGCGCACTGAAATCGAAACCAAATACAGATACCACGAATTCACACAAAAACAAAACTTAGTGCAACAGGTGTGGACCAAAAACATCTGTCAAGTGCAACGGGCGTGCACGACTCTAATATCAGGTGCATCTAATCTGCACAAAACCCCGATTTAGTGCATCTGGTGTGCACAAATCGTATCAGGTGCACCGAATGTGCGCAAGAATCTCAAAATGTATTAAAACCAAATCAAGTGCACTGGCTATGTACAAAACAAAATCAATACAACTGATATATGAAACACAAATAGAACGTAATGAAGGTACACATAAGAAATACCAATCGTAGAACAAAGTCCTCAAAATACTAAAATCCAATCAACGAAAATATGAAATTCAAATCACCAAATCACAATCGTAAACACTATCGTCAATGTGCGCCTCTTCTCCCCTTTCCTCTGGTGTCGACTGCTTCGAACTTGTCTCTTCATAGGTGTGCTAACTGCGCTACCAACGACAATACTCATATCTAAAGTCTCCCACGTAGTCGATCCCTTCACCAGATATCCGGACTACATTAAACTTTTCAATCGATCCATAAAAATCCCATAATTCCCTGAGAGCTCAACACTCAAGTACAGTTTAAAAATATCCGGTACATACCCCAGCGTCGATGGTCCATCCGTAGAAGGGCAAACCCAAGCCTCACTAATGGCACTGCGGAACTGCCGTAAACCCTAAGGTTCAAGGGCGTTCTCGTGGTCATTATGTGGAGTTAGGGTTTCATTCTTCTAGAGGGTCCATCGAAATACCTGCATGTTCTTCCGAATACTTTAAACTTGGGAAAATGGGTTTCTGACAATCGTTCGAATCCTTTAACTTCGTCTGGACGGCATGTGAATACCCTTCTCCCGCACGCTAAACAATGCTTCAATCCTCAAGAATAACCGATACCCTAATGGTTATCGCATTCGAGCTGCAGCTCCTTCTGCCCGTGCGCCCGTGGTAACAGAAACAACCCTCCGATATCGACGAAGATAGATCAAAGGAACGAATGAAATGCAGTGCAAACAATTGTACATCCTAAGGCTACTTAAGAAGAGTAGCGTATCGTAAGTATGCCGTGGATCATACCCACGGTACGTCACTCTACCTAAGTCGCCTACTCCATCAACCAAGGGTCACCCTAGACATATACAAGGTTAAATCTAGCGCTCTGATACCAATTTTGTCACGACCCGAAAGTACGGAACGTGACCGGCACTTAGATTACAAAGCGTCTAGAGGCGCAACGTAACCTAAGCAAGCCGAAGCCCAGAAATCTAAACCATAAAAAGAAGAAAAAGTAAAGGAAAACATGTAGAAAACAAGTTTAAAAGCAACATCCAATTTTCTCAAAAATTTCGGCAGAGTCTCCTTTGTAAAAACTGGCCCCAAACGGGTACAAACAAGAATAATATATATACAAAAAATAAAAAGCATCCCCAAACGGGAGCTAGCTCTACGCCAAAAGGCGGAAACAACCACATCAATGCACAATAGTATACAACGCCAAATGGCGAGGCTCAAAACTCAAAAGAAAACAAAACCACCAAATATCATAATAATACAAGCGCGGCTCTAAGGTCGAAATAAACAACTGATCCAGTAAACTATCAAGTAATACAAGTTTGGTTGATGGAGCTTTCTAGATACAAATGAAATAATAAAAGTACAAAGGCGGTCCAGATACAAGTGAACCAACCTACCGTGCAAATCACCCTGAATGAAAAGATGTGCCAGCAAGCTGCCAGGAAAACCTGTACATCGAACCTGTAATAAAATTTGGCACAACGGGGGTGATTTGCCAACTCGTGAGTAGAAAATATCCGCGAAAAGAAATCGAATACACGACGCTGTCCTAAGTCATAATAATATACTAATATACCACTAGTCATCAAGTAAAGACAGGATAATAAGCTACGTGTAAGTGCAAATGCTCCGTGCTCGTATTAGTGCCTCATATAGAACTATGTCATGTGAATGAGTATGCGTGCACTATGAATGTGAAATAACCAATCCTGAAATCTAGATATATCTGTATAAGAAATCTTGAAGTTTTATCATGGTAAAATGTGTATAGAAATCTGAAATATCAACGATGAAATCCATGGAAATCCATGTCAAGCATCGACACAAAACATGTAAATCTCAAGTCTCAATACCTCATAATCTGAATGTCTCACAGTCTCAATATCTCGGGCTCCGTCAGTCCGGATCGGCCCATATCATCAAATCTCACGACAACGGTCGGTATCCTCCGGATATCCGCCGCGCCAGACATCACCGGTAGGTAGTCCTCCTCTGCCAGGCTCATCGTGTACAACTCGATCTTCTTGCCCCGGGGTACCATACCGGGCCCACCATGTACCCGAGACGATTCATCCACTCCTCGAATCGGGTCTCGAAATCCAACAGAAAACATGAAATCTCATGGTGGACGACACATGCATCACGAGAAAACCGCATCTTATATTTTAAAAAGAGAGAAGGAGAGAGAAGAAAGTTTTTATATATTCTTGCGGTTTTCCCCAAAATCCAGAAATCTCATAGAAATCCAAAATCCCAAAATCATGAGTAAGTATATGATAAGTGTCGGCATATGCCCCATAATACTGCATGATAACATGAAAATGCGAATGCATGAAATGTCTAAGTAATAAATACCATGTCTATACTAACACCGGAGAGTAATCACAATATTATATCGATCTAGTTGTTAGCTGATTGTATCAATAAAAGATAATATGATCTAAAGTGTACGTGACATAGCAATTACCGATGATGATGTGTGTGAGCCGGCAAATAAGTGTGCGTGGAATATGCGCATCATCGGTAATGGTGCTGGTGTCCTAACAGGCAAAGTTTTATTCTGATTATAGAAACATCTGAATGAATATGCACCATTATGATTACGGTATGAATGTAAAGACGGATGTGTAATAACCACTCATCTGTGATATACAAGTATAACTACAACTATTTGACTCGAGCCTATACTAGTGTCCATCTAACCTCCTAAGAAACTAGTCAATAAGAAATAAGAGTCCACCTAAGGTCTGAATCCATATCTCTAATAGTCGACGATCCAGCCTCAATAGCGTCACGTACGTAGTACGGCTTCCTCGAATCAAGAGTGCAGATCAATCATCATATCTATGCCTCGTACGGTAAAATCCATCGTACGGCATCCCAATATCGGGGTACGGGTCAAGTATCACCTACGTATCTCATCATTCGTATAATATAATCATGAACACATGTCAAGATCAAGGTGCTATACTGTAATCGCATACATCAATCATATATCATTGTCAGCATAAATATACATCGTTAATTTATCCTCAGAAATATCATGTCATATGTATCATATTGTGATTAAGTCACACTTAGATCATATCGTAATCAAGTGACACCTATATGATATCGTAATCAAGTCACACATATATGATATCGAAATCAAGTCACACCTATATGATGTCGTATTCAAGTCGCACCTATATGATATCATATCATAATTTTAGGCACAGGTTACGGTCCGGGTTCTATTTTAGAGTCCCATATACATCAATATCATCACCACCCTTTATTATTTATGTATACCTATTCATTATCTCATTTCCTAATGATCCGCTAACATCATAACACGACCGTAAAGCCAAGAATCACGGCATCAAGCCCAGTTATATTGTTTCATCCCCGTGTATCATATCACATCCTTGTATCACATATACGTATTGTGTGTGTGTGTATATATATATATATATATATATATATACACCTAGTCCTATATATATATACACACATACACGTATACACCACGTCGAGTCTCAGTGTGTGCGTGTGTGTATCTACCCGAAACCTACGAATCTCCTCCAAGATATTCATCCTCGGGTGAGGTCTTTCTAAATCAATCTAGTCCAACCTAAGGTCACTACTAGGGTCCTACTCACCGAAATTCTAAGGTCACGTCTGGCTTCCTAATGACAATAAGTACTATCCCTATTCTACGTTTGCGGGGGTGCTAAACGCCATCCACCCGACTTCCCTCCGTAGATATACATCTACTCACCTGGTCCTTGTCTGCCGAAGACGGTGTCGCCATCCACTTCTTCATCGCCCGCAGTCCACGTGAGGGGTACCTATACGCAAATACATATAATATCGTAAACTGAATCACGGACAACATCAAAACGACGCACGAAATGCACATAGGTTAAAACCTATGTCCCGCTCATGCAAAAGAACCAAATATCGCTCGATATCGGCGTACAAACGCCGATTGATCGAGATAAGCATCAACAAACAACTCATAGTTATAAAACCCATCACTTATAATATAAAACATGATTTAATTCATCGAAACCCTAAAAATCGATCAAATCGTCCGATTCCGTAAAACCTGAAAACACAAATTTACCGTTTTACTTCAAAACTTGATGTTTAAAAGAAACTAATGGTCATAGTATTCATTAATTAGCATAACTAGACTATATAAACCATCACTATATTTTTAACACCCTAATTTATATTAGTTTGAAAATTCTAGTTTGGAAACTTGCCCGATTTCGATACTTTTAAGGTAAATTTCACAATATCACATCTAAACTGGATTTTGCATGAATTAATACATTAAACTACAATTCATGATGATAATAATATAATGAAATCATAATTTAGATTTTAAACCTCATTTATTTAAGAATTTCCAAAATCTAGTTAGCAAAAATAGCATTTTTATTAGTATTTTTCAATTATCAATAGAAACTAGTAACCAATTTAAGTTTTTCATTCCACTAACAAATTAATATCCTCACTACAACCACAATCTTGTGTTACAAACATTAATTGGAATTTTATCTCACCAATATATACAATATATAGAAATCTAGTTTGCAAAATGGATTAATTTAAACAATTTTGGATAAACAATTTACAATATATCATCCATACAAGATTTTCCACTTCTAAAAATGTTAAACTAGTTATTATAACACTACTTAATTAATAAAAACCATAACTTAATTTTATAAACCCTAACTTGAATTTTAAAACTTGTAGAAAGAAATTATTTATTAAATCTAATTATTCTTAAATGAAACATCTAATAACAATAAATCAAAAGAAGAAGATTTATACCTCCACAACATGAAATCCAAACATGAAAATAAGCCTCCAAAATGAATGCTTTCCATCTCCAAAATCCCTGTAAATATGTGCAAAGAATAGAGGGTAGGAATTAATTAGGATTTTGTGGGTTTTTTATTGAATTTTTGATGAATTTTGATGATTTTTAATACAAAAATGATAGGGGGGAAATTTTGGGGAAGCCCATGGTGGTGAGGCCGGCCATGAGGTGAGGAAAAGATAGGAGAGTGAGAAAAGGTGAAGAAAAGTGTAGAAAATTTCATAAAAATATCAAACAATTAAGTCTTTTCATGAATTTATTTAAAAATTCTTTATTTTCTTCACTCCATTTGACCTAGAATGGGCTAGAACCATTGTAAAATTTTGAAAATAAATTTTGTATGAAACACACTTGATTCTAATATGTAATGGTTCACTTTTTCTAATTTAACCCATTGAAATTTGTAATTTACACTAATTTAGTGTAAAAATAAAGCTTATATTAATATTTAAAATAATTAATTTAAGAAAACTATTTAATTAAACTAAAAATTTATAAGTGGATAAATAAACACCATTTACTAGTAATAACATAATTAAAATAGGTATTTTTAAATTTATAGTGAAAAATAATTACGGTTTTGTTTTATAAAAACTACGTTTTACTTTACCGAAAATTATAAAATTCACTTAAACGATTTTATTTATTTAATTATTTATTTAATTATTTTTAAAACGTTACATGATCCGATATCCATTGGTGTTTGACATCAGAGATGGTATAAGGGTGCTCAGTGAAGATTGGGTACACTAAACGGACCCGTCGAGAACCCCTATATGGTATTATACCTCACGTCAAATAGTTGTTCTCTGGTGACACTGGTACAGGTTAGTCTGTCGACCCGAGACCGTCATAGAGTCTTGTGTGTCTCTCACTGTGCATTGATTTCCACCCTACCACGGCTCTACTGAGTCGTGCAAACAGGTGGTTTTTGGTTACAGTCCCGAGTCACATGGAGGCAATGAGCGATAGGAGGGGAATCGTCTCTCTCGATAATGGGGGTTGATGTTGCGCTATTCTTGATTGGCCATAACAGGAAATCCCTGGCCAGTGTTGCTGAGATATACTGGTAAGTGTTATTAGCAGTTTCTCGAATCGTTATGGACCTAACATTGGCATGACTGATCAAGTTACTTGGGTCTGACGTTTACCACCCCTAGACGAGATATGCGACATATCAAACGAAGAGACCGGACTGTACGGTAGAGTTACTAATTGGATTCGCAGGAGTGTGAGCAGGCTTGCTTGTTGAACTTATGATCGCTCAATACCCGAGTGGCCGTTACGTTTAGCAGACCGCTTGCGGCTTGTGGGTGACTGATATGATCACCACCTACTGCCGGCGTATTGATGAGTCTTTAGAGTCCTACACAGAGATTTCCTGGCTCAAGCGAAATGGAGTAGGAGCACATATGTGATATGTGCAGGACCGAGATTAATACGATATGAGATACTGTATTCTATTCTCGCGATATGTGACATCGGTCGGTTATATGTGATATAGCCAGGTTATCGAATCAAGTGTTGATTCGATAAGTTGTTGCATTTGATATTAGTCGGTTATATGTGATATAGCCGGATCATTAAATCAATGTAATATAATGTATAATTATATATTTGATATATAAATTTACATTAACTAATATTTAGCTCACTTGACAATTTCTTTTTCTCACTTTTGTATACATGTGATATATGTAATATATACATTGTATCATGCAAGGTTATATATGCAACTTGGATGTGTAAGACTTATACTATAACCATGATAAGTTTAGAGTTTAATTATCATAAGTAGTTCAAAATGGTGTGAATTATGTCAAACGTTAGAAGCTTGGAGAAGATTGAAAACCATTGACTTAGTCCAACTCAATTGTTTTACTTAAGATATTTATAAACCCAACCACTTACCATATGCCATGGTTAAGTCTCTACAAGGGTTAAGTGTATGACACTAACTCACCTATGGTTGCAAATCTAACCTCATTATATTCTCTTATTCATTCTCTTGATCATCTTCTTCCTCATCTCTTCAAGCTTTCTAAGGTTTCAAGAGATGTTGAATCCAAGTGAGAAAACCAAATCCAAAGTGAGCAAAATTCCTCCTTCATCATCCTCAACTACTTGCCATTAAATTTAGGGTGTTTGCTTCACAAAGTTCATCACTTTGTGAAGAGATAGCTTGTGCTTGAGTTTCCTCGACGTAGATCATCTTCGGCCTCGAAAACATCTAGCATGCTTGCTCACTACGCTTTGTTGAGTTCATCTTGAGTCCGGGAGATCGATGCTTGGAGCGAAGGGACGATTACACGGAGCTTTAGTAGTGAAGGACCGGGTCTACAAAGGTTGTGTTCTTGTTCACTTCTTTTGTAATGTTTGATTGCAAAGTTTTTGTTACCCTAATTTTTCTAGTTCAATTCCTAGGATGATTTCTTAGCACCCCCTAAAATTTTTGTTGTGGCATGATTGATGCTTGCAAACTCTAGGCTAGGTGCTAAGGAATTCTAACACCAGTACATCCGAAGAAAATAACTTCACGACTGAGCATATTGGATGCTCTCCTCCTGTCCAAAGAGGTACGAGATTCCCTAATCAAGGCATTACAAGAGCCAGATCAGTTCTATACTTTCTTCGTAGAAGAGAAGATGTAGGATGAGCTAGCAGAGGTCCACACGGCTGACATTACATTCAGTGATGAGTATCTCCTCCTCAATACATGCGAGCATAATCTCCCATTATACATCACTGGGCACTGCCATGACATCAAGATAGGGAAAATCCATGTCGACAATGGATCCTTTGTTAACCTTCTCAATGTACGAGTGCTGAAGGAGATTTGCAAGAACGTTCTGCACCTCGCCTGAGATAAAATTACCTTCTCCGGGTTTGACTCACAGTCGACACAGACACTTGGGTCCGTAATACTGACACTGCGCTTCGGGCTACTCGTCACTGACATCAAATTTCATGTCATTGATGCCAAGTCTTGCTATAACGCTTTCTCGGCAGGCCTTGGTTACACAAGTACAATGCCATCCCTTCTGCATAACATCGGTATATGAATTATTTCAAGGACGGCTCGGAGTACACCGTCACGGGAGAGCTATATCCATTCTCCATAAACGAAGTGCGGAAGTACGAAGATGCAAAGTACTTCCTACCAGACTTTGAGGATACCGAAAGGTTTCACAAGCTGGAGAATAAACAGAAGTCCGTCACCACTATCACAATCTTTAGGAGCGATACCGAGGAAGATGAAGAAATAGTCTACTCGGGACAACACCAAACAGAAATCAATAATCCTGGACCATCTACTCCTATTTTGGTCTTTGGTAGCAACTCAGAGGATGAGGCCAACACAGTGTTCTCCTTCCGCCCGTCAATGAAACTTTTGCCGAAGCAAACCAGAGTCTACAAATTACAATGGTGCTGCGTCGGCATTACAAGAAACTTGATGCGCTAGATACATACAGCGTACAAGAGCTACAAACCTTCTATGTACCTTCTAGGAAAAGAGGTGAAAGGCGATCCTCTTTTACCAATCTACGGAAACCATGATAGAAACAGAAGTCTGGCGTGGTGCTGATTTTGCACTCGACAGGCTTCAACCAATCCATCTGCCAAGATATTACGTAAAGAGGTTGAAAAGGCCGTTAAGATGCCAAGGTATACCTCTCGAACAAACCATTCGACAAACCTAATTCTACAAAAAGATTTGGGACATTTTCGGGACTCAGCGAAAGATGCCCAACGGGAAGATGGAGACAACCGGGCTCGGATATGTTTGGTCCAAGAAATAGGAGCAGATTCACAGTTGCCGCGTCGTAAACAGCTCCAGTAAAGTGGAAAACACTCTTCCAAATATCCATAACGTCAAATCGGAACGAGATTCCGCTCTAAAAATGTTAAGTCCGTCACTGGAAGAGCAAATTGATAAGTTAATAAAAGAAGCTTGTCAAAAGAGCCGGGACAATTATAGCCGCGAAATGGCCATTTATGAAAAGGCTAAGACGTAGCGTCTCAGTCAGCAATCTGTGGAGAAGGAAGATTATAATGCTCTTCATCCCCGGCCCGCTGTATGTTCTTGCAAAAGGGGAAAATCCCGAAATAGTGGCAGAAATAGGGCAATGAACGCAAAAAACGTTCGAAAACAACAAAGTGGATCCAAGACGCCATGGAATCAAGAGAAACTTGATTGGAGCCCATCCATTATAAAGAAGATGGGTTGGGAATACTCTTTCCATCAAGCGAAGACAAGGAAAATATTTAACCTTGTCATGAAGCACCAAATGGTGACACTTCCAGAGTCTCGGCACCCCAAACAAATAAATGAGGTCCATCATCCGAATTATTTCTCCTATCACCGAGTAATAGGTCATCCCCTTGAACACTTTTTCACATTCAAAGACTAGGTGGAAGACCCTATCAACAAGGCAGGTTCGCTTCATTCGACAGCTGGAGGGTAACCCTGCCGCAAAAACATGAGCCAAAGAGAACCTATGCCGTGAGGATAGGACCAACTCAACATCAAGAATGGAAGCGAACTCGCACCTGCCATATGATATCACTCTCAAAAGAAGGAGGGCACGAGACTATGGATGACCTCCACATGTGCTTCGCAAATGAAGACGAGGAAGGGTTGATCTTAGAGTTTCCACCAGCACCAAAAGACCTGGAAGACAGGATACATACTACGGCTGACAACCTAACAAAAATTGACTTAAGGACGGAAAATGATCTGAGACAGATGTTCGTCAGTGAACTGCTATACAAACAGCAGGTGGCCACGTTAAAAGACATGCTCATGCAGTATAAAGATTGCTTCGCCTGGAACTACTCTGAAATGACGGGTATAGATCCAAAGGTGGCAGTACATAAACTGGCTATATCGCAGGGTATAAAGCCAATCGAACAAGCGCCAAGAAGGATGCGACTCAAACTTGAAATGAGCATCAATGCTGAAGTCAAAAAACTAATCGACTCCCGATTCATCCAAGAAGTTCAATATCCCAACTAGATCGCTAACATCATTCCAGTGATGAAGAAAAATGGGACAGTCTGCATCTGCTTGGACTTTCGGGACCTCAACAAAGCTTTCCCGAAGGATGATTTCCCAGTACCCGTTACCGATCTGATGATCGATAACACGTCTACCCATGAGGTCTTCTCCTTCATGGATGGATCTTCAGGATACAACTAAATAAAAATGAGTCCAAAAGACCCGCCTTCCGGACCCCACTGGGCATATTCTGTTATAAGGTGATGTCCTTCGGTCTGAAGAACGCGGGCGCTACCTACCAGAGGGCCATGGCAAAGATCTTTGATGACCTTATACACGAGATCATCGAATGCTACATCGACGACCTTGTGGTAAAGAGCAAATCTC
Organism: Agapanthus africanus; assembly: GCA_030015575.1. Taxonomy (NCBI): domain Eukaryota; kingdom Viridiplantae; phylum Streptophyta; class Magnoliopsida; order Asparagales; family Amaryllidaceae; genus Agapanthus; species Agapanthus africanus. The sequence continues at coordinate 632,561,119 of CM057342.1, forward strand.
ACGAGGAACATTGGGAACATCTAAAAATAGTGTTCCGACATCTTCGGAAGTATAACCTGAAGATGAATACTCTAAAATGTGCGCTTGAATTCTCCTCATGCAAATTCCTAGGATTCATCATACATCACCAGGGTATCAAAATCGATCCCTCAAAGATCAAGGCGATTATGGAAATGCCCACGCCAAGGACCCTTTAAGAACTGTGGTCTCTCTAAGAAAAGCTCACATATATCCGATGGTTCATAGCTAACCTCTACGGAAAATGTCGTCCCTACAGTCATTTGATGATAAAGGGGACCCCGTTCGTCTAGGATCAAAAGTGCCAAAACACACTGGACGAAATAAAGCAATACCTGCAAAATCTGTCGGTACTGACTTCTCTGGTTAAGGGAAAACCCCTTACAACAACCCTTGAGGGTTCTCTAGGCGCATTGTGGGCACAAGAGAATGATCAAGGAAAGGAGAGAGCTCTATACTATTTGAGTCGAGTTCTCCTGGGGGCAGAAAACAACTATTCCCCCTTCGAAAAGCATTTCCTGGCTCTGGTCTTCACAATAACGAAGCTCAGACATTACGCCTTGGCACATGAGGTCCATCTCATATCGAAGGTAGATCCTCTCAAATATCTGATGTTAAGGGCCATACTAACAGGAAGGCTTGCCAAATGGACCCTCCTCCTAATGGAGTTCTCAATAACGTATCAACCCCTTAAATCAGTGAAATGTCAGGCCATTGCCGACTTTCTTGTGGTACATCCGATACCAGCCGAGTCCCCCTTAAATTGCGAGTCGCCGGATGAACATGTGTTCGACGCATTCGAAGAAGAGAAAGAAGAAAATGATTCCTAATGGGAACTCTACTTCATTGGAACATCTTCCGTGAAGAGGCGAAAACAAAATACCCCCATATTCATGACTCTACAAGGAGGGATATTGCGTTAGGAAGCTGGGGTGGGCCTTATCTTCATGCTATCAAAGCTTTATAATTCAGAACTGCCTTGAATATATGAAGTAGTGTCACTCGTGCCAAATTCACGGAGACTTCATCCACTAACATCCAAATCCGCTACACCCAACAATGGCTAGCTGGCCGTTCGAAATGTGGGGAACCGATATAATTGGCCCTATTGAACCGGCATCGTCCAAAGGACATCGGTTTATAATGGCAATGACCGACTAATTCTCTAAGTGGGCAGAAGCAGTACCACCAAGGGACGGAGAATATCCTCCATTTCTTCAGAACCCATGTCATCTATCGGTTCGGCACTCCGCGACGAATTATCTCGGATAATGGGCCAGCTTATAGAAGTCATAAAATAAGCAGCTTCGCACAGCAATATAAAATAGATTGGAGATACTCTTCAGCCTATAATTCTCGGACCAACGGTCTAGCTGAAGCTTTCAATAAGACGTTGATAAAGATTATAAAGAAAACAGTGGTCAGAAAAAAAGGACTGGCAGGAAGGCTGCATGAAGCTCTCTGAGCATACCGAATAATGTTCAAGACGGTGATGAATACAACACCATACACGTTAGTGTTCGGCACGGAAGCAGTGCACCCGCTGAAATAGAACTCCCCACTCTATGAGTAGCGGTTCGATACGAGCAGACAGATGAAGAAAATGTTCATCTTCAACTTGAGGAGCTCGATGCCCTCGACAAAACTCGCCTTATAGCACAACAAAATCTGGAGGCCTATAAGGCAAGGATGGCACGGTCATATGAAAAACTGACCAGACCAAGAATGTTCCGCCAAGACGAACTCGTGCTAGTTGTCAAAAGACCAATAATCCCCAGTCGTGTAAAATGGGGGAAGTTCAAGCCGAACTATGAAGGCACGTACATTATAGACAAAGTTTACCAAGGTGGAGCCTACCTGCTCATGGATATGCATGGTGAAAGACCCTTCCGGCCAATATATGGCCGATTCCTCAAAAAGTACCATGCTTTAAGAGTCATGACTTAGGTAAATGATAGATGATGACGCTTGTCTCTGCTCTCTATCTTCATGAGTCAGAACATTGAGAGTAGTATCCAAAAAACTTCGCCGTAAACATGGCAACAACGGACCGAGATGTCCCTAAACAAACAATGGACCGAGATGACCCTAAACTAACAATGGACCGAGATGTCCCTAAACTAATATTCGTCCCCAAAATGGAAATGCTAGACCAAAAAGTCCTTAAACTAAAACTTCGCCTCAAACATGATGATAATGGACCGAGACGTCTCTAAACTAGTGCGTTGCCTCAAACATGACGATAATGGGCCGAAATGTTCCTAAACTAGCGCATTCCCCTAAATACAGCGATGTACTCTTTTGAGATCTATATTGAAATTGAAGTTCCAACGGCGAGGGTTGCAACTCAAGTCCCGCCAGCAAACAGATGGGAACCTATGGCAAAACTACTTTTGGGAGATCCATAGTTAAAAAAAACAAAAAGATGGGTATGTCTACAAGACAAAAGGGACACGGATGAAAACCCGAATGGGCGCCGTGAGTAAAAACAGCAGGACTGCCGGCGAGCTTTGCGAAAACCCTAAAGGGCATGATCTCGTCAGGAAAAAAACCTGCATGACATCCTTACGACTCACAAAGGAGCAACACAGATAGGAACCCCCATGATTCCTAAGGAGAAATTACACTTGTGAGGTCCTCATAACTCGTTAGGGGAATTTCCCCCCTATGAGACCCTCACGGCTTATAGGATTCAAAAGCCTTAAGCTACAGGGACCTGAACATGTTCTTAAGCCGTCATATTCCCCAATATTGCCCTACAGGAGATCCAATATCGACCCATGTATACAATCCTTGGGCATAAATAAATATAATCACCACCAAGTTCCTCCAATGATGAGAAATGTCCCCATATGGTGAACAACACTTGTAATTCCTCTCGACTTATAAGGAGAAAACACTCTTAAAAGATCCTTAGGACTTACAAGAGAAAATATCACTTAGGAATCCCGACGATTCCTAAGGAGAAAATACATCTACGAGATCCTCACGACTCGTATGGAGAAATACTTTTATGAGACCCTTATGGCTCATAAAGTCAAAAATCCTTAGCCGACAGGATCCTAACCCTGTTTGCCAAGCCATCTTTATTTAAATCGACAAAGGCTAAAGATGATTCGCTCATGACAATATTCTAGTGGTAGCGATGTTGATGCCTAAATAGGTGTCAAATTTCAAGTCCTCTCACGGCAAATGATAATTCTCTCTTGGCAATATCCCAGTTGCAGCAATGCTAATGCCTATATAGGTATCAAATTTCAAGTCCTTTCACAGCAAATGATGATTCAGCAATCGCGAGTAAAAATAAAAAAATATATAGCCAAAATGATTAGGCACCGCGATAAATAGCCGAAATGATTGGGCAATCGCGAATTTCGCAATATGAAAACCTAAAAAGATAGAGCATCGCGGAAATAAAAAAATAATATAAAATTTCCTCTACTCTGCAACTATGTCTATATTGACTCTTGTTCACGATCCATGGGCACAAATAAAGGAAAAGGGACCATATCTCCCACCATGCTTTGTCAAAAAAAGACCCAAGTCTTGACGGTTCATATACAACCTATCCCTGTATCCCCCCTCCTCATTCCAGCAGGGGCAAACACAACGATCAAATAAATGTGAAGTGACGGCAAAATCCTAGCTTCAGATCTTAATGGCAACATATAAAGCCTAGAGATCACCCTGACGTTCTTCTCATTCCAGTTGGATACAGATGCAATATCAAAAAAAGTCCCAAGGGTCAAAGCAAAAATGGAGTAATGGAAAAATCCTAGCTCTAAGTCTTGATGATACATATACAACCTAGAGACTATCCGGGCGTTCCTTCTCATTCCGGCAGGATGCAGACGCGGCGTCATCATAAAAAAAAACAGACCCAAGGGTCAAACAAATGGAGTAATGGAAGAATCCTAGCTCCAAATCTTGACGGTACATATACAACCAACAGACTATCCCGGCATTTCTTCTCATTCCAGCAAAATGAGGACGCAACGTCACCATAAAAAAATCCCAAGGGTCAAAGAAAAAATAGAGCCATGGCAAAATCCTTGCTCTAAGTCTTGACGGTACATATACAACCTAGAGACTATCTCGGCGTTCCCCCTCATTTCAGCAGGATGCGAACGTAGCTATCAAATGAAATTGGAGAAATAACATATTCCTAGCTCCGGACTTCAACTGCAATACACGCAGCATAGAGGTCCTACAGATGTCTACCCTACATCAACAAAGAATCGGCGCCACATCGTCAAAGCAAAAAAAAGCGAAGTGACGCCATTTCCCAACATCGGGTCTTAACGGTAACTCATATAAAGCCTAAAAGACCATTGGAGTTCATCCTACCCCGGAAGGGTGCGGTTATGGCTTATCGGGGCTCCAAATTGAGCCTAACCTCAAGTAAAAAGCGTCATCGCAAATTACTAACGCTTACTCTTCCGACGGTAATATGACCTACGGAGATTATTTGAAGTTGTCTTGTCCATACTCCGAAGGGATCAGAGACATGAAAATCGCAGGGCTACTCGAACAGCGGCTTAAAGACTGCATATCAAGGAATATATCAGCGAAAGCGACGGTGCCACGGACTAAAACCATAGTACCACAAACCTAACAGACCCCTATCAAAAAAGGGGGTTATCTATATTTCACGTTCGGATACACTTGCTAGATCCTCTCGACACGTCTCGACTCGTAGGGAAAACCATTTTTATGAAACCCTCATAGCTCATAAAGGTAAAAAGCCTTAGGCGAAGAGGATATTAACATGTTTGCTAAGAACTGTGGACCTACAAGTAGGTCCAAACTGACTCTTGTATATTATCCACAGGCCACATTCTCCAGATTCGCATACCGATGAGGAGGAGAAACCACTTACGAGTCCTCTCGACTCGTAAAGGGAAAATTCTCTTGTTGGATCCTTATGACTCTCAAGAGAAAAAGCACTTAGGAGTCCTCATGACCTCTGAGGAGAAAATACACCTACGAGATCCTCTCGACTCATAGCGAGAAACATCATTATGAGACCCTCATGACTCCTAAAGTTGAAAAGACTTAGACGACAGATCTAAACATATCTCTTAAGCCATCGCTGCCATACAAAATGGTCCGAACTGACTCTTGTACACTATTCACGGACCACATTCGCCAATAAAGTGAAGAAACCACTTGGGGGTCCTCTCGACTCATAAAGAGAAAATACTTGCGTGAAATCTTTACGACTCACAAAAATGAAAGACACTTAGGAATCCTCATGATTTCTAGGGAGAATACGCACCTATTAGATCCTCACGACTCATAGGGAGAAAAAACCTCCTTGAGACCCTTACAGCTCAAGAAGATGAAAAAGACTTAGGCGACAGGGACCTAAACCTGTCTCCTGAGCCATAAATTCTATGGAGATGCATAACCTTATAGTACTTAACCCACATACATACTTACGTGGGAAAAATAATGGGGGGCATTTGTTCCCGCCAAAAATTTCTGTGCAAAGAAGTCCAAGGTATCAAATGCAGCAATACGCTTAAGAAAATGCAAACCAGTATTTTCCGGGCTGTATTTTTTTAAACTCCCGAATGAGAATCAGGTAAATTCTGATGGCATCGAAATCTTCTCAAAAAAGCCTTCTATTTGATATATTGCGGGCCTCATAACTTTTCCGGAATCAAAAGTTATGAGAAAATGTGCTATGCACGTATAGTCCAAGTAATGCTCTATCACATGGGGGATACATTTTTAGTCCCACATCGGGAAAAAGAGAGATCCCTTCTCCACCACTCCCCTATAAATAAGAAGGGATACCTCTCAGAGAAAATGGGGATTCAATCCTCATATGAACTTAGTTCACCATACGAGCTTAGTTCTCCAAGTTAGGGCCTTAGCTGCTCTCCCTATAATACGCATATGCGCAAGCGCCACGTGCAACGCAAGTGTGTCAGCCATGTGCACACCACGTGTGAGGATTCAATCCTCAAATGAGCTTAGTTCTCCACAGGAGATTAGTTCTCCAAGTTAGGGCCTTAGCTGCCTTCCCCATAATTTGCATATGCACAGGCGCCACGTGCAATGCACGTGCACCCGCCACATATGCACCACGTGAGAGGATTCAATCCTCAAAGGAGCTTAGTTCTCCAAGCTAAGGCCTTAGCTGCTCCCCATGATTCGCATATGCGCAAGCGCCATGTGCGACGCACGTATGCCCGCCACATGTGCCCGCCAAGTGCGCAACAAGTGCGACGCACGTGCCCCACGCAGTGCGCAACACGTGCGACGCACATGCGCCCGCCAAGTGCGCAAAACGTGCGATGCACGTGGGCCCACTCCGGGCGCAACATGGGCGACGCACGTGCGCGAATGCAAAAAAGCCTTTTTCAGCAGTTAGGAGTTTAAGCTCAAACATGTTCTTCCCCCTGATGAGTGGAACATGGTTCAAAAGGTACATCCCTCCACACCTTCGATATATGGTGATGTAATCACTCAGCATCGTCGGAGAGGTGGTGAGTCGCAACGAACAATGATCCCTCTTTCCAAATAAGGAAGATAACACCCCATAAGATTCTGTAAAAATACAGAAAGCTCTCAAAACAACAGAGAATTTAATTCTCAATAAAGAAGATGATCTTCCTCCTCTCAAACCCTTGGTAAAGAAACCACAAATATCAAAACATCTCCTTTACCTATCATAGCATATCTTAGGGTATAACCCTTCTCAAGAAATTAGTTGTTTCTCTGGATCTGAGATCCACAAGACAAGTCTCCCACAAGTTGAGAATTTAATTCTCATCGGGAATATTTTATTCTTGAGAATAAAAAATTTAGGGAAGAACAAAGTTGAAAAGAAAGAAGATGGAGTTCATAATACTCAAGGAACTTAGTTTTTAAAGAATCTGATCTCAGATCCACAAAATAGTGATCTTGGTGATCGTTAATGATCAAAATACCATTCAAAGAGGTTTAAGTTCACTAAAAATATCAACAGAGATTAAATCTCCAAAAATCTCAGCGCCTCACGTAAAAAGCACGTGAGCAGCCAAGGCCAAAAGCTCAGCTCCTCATGTGAAACACACGTGAGCGCCAAAACTTAGCAGCTCATGTGAAATACACGTGGGCACTCAAAAGAAGCCAAAGCTGAGCGTCTCACTTGAAACACGCATGAGACGCTCAGCGCCTTACGTGAAACACACGTGAGCTCCAGAGAAAAATTAGTTCTTAGCACTATTATAGAGCCTCACGTGATATACACGTGAGCGCTATATGCAACTGAGTGCTTAGTACTACTGGATGTTATGAAAACCCAATCTCAGCCTAAATTGGCTAAGTTTCCTGAGGTTAAACGACTTTGATTTTAAATCAACCGAGCCCATATGCTTGTGATTTCCAAACTGATCTTAGTCTCAAACATGACTAATAATCTCTCATTGATGATATCCAAAATGATTTTCATCACATATCTCCAAAGGTAATCTTAGTCCCAAATACGACTAACGATTCTTTGGTCCACAACCCCTTTTTTCCTTAAATATGGGATTTGGTTCTAGGCTAAATCTTTCCACATGTCTGATATATGTCGCTGTAATTCCTAAACGTTTTCAGAGAGGTGGTGGGTCCCGACAACCAACAATTCGTTTCATCCCACATTAATGCACTTCCAAATTGATGTGCACACCTCAAATCGGATCGAACCCCAAATTGAGCGCATTCCATGTCGTCGTCGTTCACTCCGCCATGTAACAAATACACGTGCGCGCAAGATGAATGCTGGACCGAAATGTCCTTAAACTAATCTTCGTCCCAAAAAGGGAATATTGGACCGAAATGTCCTTAAACTAATATTTAGCCCAAACACGGCGATAATAGACCGAAATGTCCCTAAACAAAAATAATTGAGTTCATATGCTCATTTGTTTCTAAGTTGATCTTAGTCTCAAATATGACTAACGATCCTTAGATCAAACCCAAATATCCCGTGAACTGATGGACCTCATTTATATGAGATCTGAGTTCTAAGATCACTCCCGTTGGAAAACCAAGCAACCAATGTGGATCCCGTCAAGCAAATCCTTGACCTAAAATCCAAATCTAAAACATACGGATTTGGACTAATCCACGCCCTACGGGCGACGACATAAATTAGTCTCTGTATACAATCCATGGGCAACCAAAACAAAACAAACATAACATGACACGAAGCGAACTGCTGGAGCAGGAGAAAGTGGTTATCGCAATGCGATAACATAATTAATTGTAGGGGTTTGCGCCTGCAGGGAAGAGCGTTCCCACAATTAAAAATCCCTCACAAATGAGGGGGAATGTGATAAAATTTGCTACATCTGTCGCAACTATCCAAACCTCCGATATACGGTGCCATAAATCAACTTGGTATCTTCTGAGAGATGGATGGAGAAGTCAAAATAGCATCTGTCCCCAAATTTAGGAAAGACGATACATCCCGGTTCATCTCTATTTTCGGCGGAGAACAGATTCTGGCACGCCCAGTGATACCTTTTTCCCTTTCCACTCAACACTTCATGTGTCGTGTTTCGCGAACAAAATCGCGGTTCGCTATGGTTGCCCTTAGATTCGAGATACTAAAACTTGGTGGCTTGCTCCTATGCAGAAAATCGATGGCTTCTCAATGCACTGCATGCAACAGCAACACTCACTCCACCCCAACTGGAGGAGTGAGTTATGGGCCTAATGTGGCCTCTACTTTTTCAATGCCGGTGGGGCTAGTTACATAAAGCACTACTGGATTGTTCTTCGGGACCATGCTCCCACCAGTGAGTTTTGGTGCCTCAATGCCACAAGAAAATGTTCTTCGATAGATTGGCAACCACAATGGCCCCTCTCAACGGGCCATCTAAATCTGCCGTCTCAGTCTTCAACAGGTTGAGCAAAAGTACAAACGGGCCTATAAAAAAGCTCGTGATACTTGAAGGGGCTACCGCAAAATAGATAGCCCTCCCAACTCCTCCTCCAGGCGTAGCCGTCAAAGGCGCTTCCCCCACCAGACGGTCGGTTTTCGAACAGCTGGCGGCTTCTCCTCTAACTTTAACAAGGACATTGGTCTTCAACAGGATGACACCGATTGATGCATCTCAGCAAAACCATGGGCATGATGAAGCCGCTTCTAAAACTGAGGCGGTACCTTCCGCGAGGCACCATCGACATCACCACCAGCGACGAGTGAGATAAGCTAGGGGCAACTCCCCCTTTGGACTCACCCCACCAGCTCCAATTATGGAAGTCAACGCTACTGTTCCAACTGGGAACAGTTTTGAACCGCTTAAGAGAGTGCACAAAAACTCTCCAACGGCAGTGCTAAAAAAATCAACCCCGTCTGCAGAAGTTACGGTGCAGGAAAAGCCGGCGCAGCCTCATTAGGGGCTCTCCCCGCAAATTAGTACGGTCTGGCAAAAAGTCCAGGACTCTATGATTGACCAGAACTACTCTCGTCGACCGAAAAAATCGAATGCTAGACAAGAAGAGGACTACTCCTCTGTCATACAGCGGAGGACTTCCCCTAAGCAGGTGCCTGTCATAACGGCTCCTTCAACTCCAATCTCGCATAAAAGAATGAGGTGGAAAAAACTCTAGCATCCACGGCAAATTCCAAAGGCGATAGACCTAAGCGTCCCAAGACCAGGGGCATAACAATACATACGTCTACATGGCTTCAGGAAAAGAAGAAAGCCGTGCTTCAATGAGTCACCGACCGCAAACTCGATCTCTGACAAAAGCTTAGGAGCAACAACAAAAGCAACAGGAAATGCTGACCAAATAGCAGCACTTACCGGACAGAAAGAAAGTCCGAACAAAGACGCTGAATAGCACCAAGAGCAGGAGACCGATATAGAGTTCTTGCGAAGGGTGCTCGAGAGAAAGGACAAGGAAGCCGCTGAGCAAGCTGCAAACATAAAGCAGATGGCTCTCTTGTTCTAAGACATTGTTGGAATGATGATCCAGCCAGAACCCCTGGCCGAAGATCCGCTGATAATCGTCGAGGATGACAGATGGGAAACATCAAACCCTCAGCCGGCCTTATCAGCAGCCAAGGAGGAAACGATCTCCAAGGCCACCCTTGATGATTATATTTCTCAACAAATAAGAGCTTATCAAGCTAATGAAGTTGCTGGCCAAATCATCAGAACTGGGTGACCGTATCCAGGCTGGTATGATAAAATCAAATACCCGCCGGGATATACGATCCCCAGGTTCCATGTGTACATAGGGACAGGCAACCCTCACCAGCACGTCGCGCAGTTCAGAGCTCTTTGCGATAACACTGGAGGAGACGATAAACTGTTGCTTCGCCAGTTCGTTGGCAGCCTATTAGAAATGACCATTGAATGGTACTCGGTGCTCCCAAATGACTCTATAAAAACATTCACAGAGTTGGAACTACTGTTCACACAGCGTTTCGCCGGCGTAAGTGAGCGCATTCCAATTATGACATTAATCAATGCCAGGGTAAAGCCGGAAGAAACCTGGGTCCAATACGCGATCCGGTGGCGGAACCTATTGTCTAAGTGCAAACAACGAATTGAAGAATCTCCCACCGTGGGCATGTTCATCGGGACCCTAGATCCTCAAACAAGGGTATCCCAGTTCATGACATTCTTCAAACCAACCACCTTCCAGGCTCTGATAGATAAACTGGCCCCAATGGACCAGATGGGCTACGGGCCTTCTTCCTCAAATAAGGACCTTCGAAATAGCAAGGGTAAAGGGAAAGCAGCCTTCGTTGCCAATATGCAACAAAAGCCGAGGGGTCCAAAACTGGCTGCTCACCAAAACAATGCGCCTCCACGCCCATCCTAGGAAAAAAGACTAGGACGTGCTTATTCGTTTCCCCGCGACAAGCTGAGGAGACTGTTCAAATTGGAAATGCGTAATAAACTCATCACATTGCCAGACCCACGGCGTCCACCGCAACCCGGTGATGACAACAACCCTAATTACTTCTCCTATGACAGAATGGTGAGACACCGAATTGAATATTGCTACATCTTAAAAAACTGGGTCGAAGAACAGTATCAACAGGGAAAATTCGCGTTGTCTGATAACTGGAAGGTAAACCCACCCCAGAAGAACACTCCCAAAAAGGTGGATGCGCATGGGGCATCATGCTCACTCGTGGAAGAAACTTCAAGGGAAGTCTTTCTTTTAGCAAAAACCAAAAGAATGCTAAAAGATCTATAGGCATGTCTAGCTGTCAGGTGGAAAAGCCCACTTGAACCTGAAATCATTGACGGGAAGCTGAAACCACGTTCCACACCGAAAATTTTTGACGAGGGGAAAAAACCCCCAAGTCAAATCTTCGAAATCTTCAAAGAAAAAGAAGAAGACCAAGAAGTCTGTGCAGCCTACCCAGTATGACGACAAGCGCACAGACCAGCAAAAATACATTGACATGCTTGAGGAGTACATCCAGAAGGCATGGACACCGGTCACACTCGAAGAGTTCCTCAAGCATATTCTTAAGGACGAAGATAGTGATTACGATGAGGAAAATGACTCATCAAAAGACACCGAAGACTGTGTAACAAGTTACCACAGGGACTCCCATTCTTCGTTATATGGCGAAGAAGCTCTCTCAGCGTCAAAAAACAACGCAGAGGAACTGGGGGCAGAATCGGCGCTAAAATCCTCAGAACTGTCAGAAGACCCGATCGATAGGCTGTTAAACGAAGCCTTTCAAAAAAGCAAAGTTGACCGAGAATGCGAGACAGCTATATATGAAAAGGCTAAGCGTCAGCGTCCGGAAAAAGAAGCCGCGTCAAGGACGAGTAGTAAAGTTCTCCAACCAAACCAAAACATACCTGCTCCAAATAAGAGCGGGATCAAAACAGAGAAGCGGTTCGCCAAAGTCCTATCAATGGGGCTGAAGCTACCACCTCTTGTAAGGAACACTCCCGGGGTCATATCCCTCGATGGAGAAGATGCATGCCCAAACTACTACCTATATTATCGGAGGGTCACCCACCCCACCGTGGAATGCAGTGCCTTCAAGAAGTGGTGGTAAGGATATGTTACCCATCAAAAACACTTCAAGAGGATGAAGCGTGAAGCCCATGCTCGTCAACGGCAAAATATTGCGACAAACGCGGATGAAAAAACGACTGCAAATGTTATATAGTTGGTACTAGTTCGGAAGTGGAAAAACCCCAACTTCTTACCTTCGGGAGCGATTCTGAGGACGAAATACCCCTCAGCCCTCTCTTCAAAGACTCTACTTCTGAAAAATAAGAGGAGGAGAAGAACTGTGAAAATATTCAGCTGTGAAATTGCACGCTGCCTGAGAAGAACCTCGGACCTGCAAACAAAGGTTGGAGCAAAATAGACAAAGGGAAAGAAAAAATCTCCGAGGAAATTGCTTTCGACGATGGAGTTGTCAAAGAGCTCGAAGTAAGGGACCCGCTTAAGAAATATAAGGTGGATTACAATGTCCTAGCACATATGAGGAAAATACCCTCACAACTGAGCATATTGGATGCTCTCCACCTATCCAAAGGGGCACGTGATTCCCTGATCAAGGCATTACAAGAGCCCAATCAGTTCCAAGCTTTCTTCACAGAAGAGAAGATGAAGGGTGAGCTGGAAGATTTCCACACGGCTGACATTACATTTAGTGATGAGGATCTCCTCCTCGGTACATGCGAGCATAATCGCTCGTTTTACATCACTGGGTACCGCCATGATATCAAGATAGGGAAAATCCTTGTTGACAACGGATTCTCCGTTAACCTTCTCAATATAAGAGTGCTAAAGGAGATTTGCATGAACGATCAGCACGTCGTCCGAGATAAAATTACCATCTCCGGATTCGACTCACAGTCGTTACGGATGCTTGGGTCCGTAATACTGACACTTCGCTTCGGGCTGCTCGTCACTAACATCAAATTTCATGTCATTGAAGCCAAGACTTGCTATAACGCTTTGCTCGGCAGGCCTTGGTTACACGAGTACAACGTCATCTCTTATACACAACATCAGTATATGAAGATCTCAAGGACGGCTCGGAGTACACCGTCACGGGAGAGCTAAATCCGTTCTCCGTAAACGAAGTCTGGAAATATGAAGACACAAAGTACTTCCTACCAGACTTCGAGGATTTTGAAAGGTGTCACAAGCCGGAGAATAAACAGAAGACCGTCACCACTATCCCAATCTTTGGGAGCGATACCGAGGAAGATGAAGAAATAGTCTACTCGGGGCAACCACAAAAAGAAAACAATAAGCCTAGACCGTCTACTCCTATTTTAGTCTTTGGAAGCGACTCACAGGACTAGGCCAACACAGTGTTCTCCCTCCGCTCGTCAATGCAAACTTTTTCCGAAGCATATCAGAGTCTACAAATTACAGTGGCTCCGCCTTGGCATTACAAGGAACTTGATGCGCTAGATACATACAGCGTACAAGAGCTGCAAACCATCTACATACCTTCTAGGCAAAGAGGTGAAAAGGATATCCACTTTTACCAATCTACGGAGAGCAAGGTAGAAAAAGAAGTCTGACATGGTGCCGATTTTGCACTCGACAGGCTTCAACCAATCCATCTGCCAAGATATTATGTGGACGTATTAAAAAGGCTGTTAAGATGCTAAGGCATGCCCCTCGAATAAACCGTTCGACAAGCCTAATTCTACAAAAAGATTTGGGACATTCCCGGTACTCGGCGAAAGATGCCCAAGGGAAGATGAAGACAACCAGGCTCGGATACGTTCGGTCCAAGAAACGGGAGCAAATCTACAGTTGTTGCGTCGTAAACAGCTCCAGTGATGCGGAAGATGCTGTTCTAAATAGCCGTAACGTCAAACCGGAGCGAGATTCTTCTCTAAAAACGTTAAGTCTGTCGTTGGAAGAGCAAATTGACAGGTTAATAAAAGAAACTTGTCAAAAGAGCCGGGACAATCATAACTACGAAATGGCCATTTATAAAAAGGCCAGGACACCGTATCTCAGTCATCAATCTGTAGAGAAGGAAGACTATAATGCTCTTCATCCCCAGCTCGCTGTATGTTCTCGCGAAAAGGTAAAATCACGAAATAGCGGCAGAAACAGGGCAAAGGACAAAGACAACGTTCGAAAACAACAAAATGGATCCAAGACGCCATGCAATAGATTGAAACTCGATTTGAGCCCGTCCTTTATAAAGAATATGGGTCGGGAATACTCTTTCCCTCAAGCCAAGACAAGGAAAAAATTTAACCTTGTCATGAAGCACCAAATGATGACACTTCCAGAGTCTGGCACCCCAAACAAATAAATGAGGTCCATCATCCGGATTATTTCTCCTATCACTGAGTAACAGATCATCCCCTTGAAGACTTTTTCATCTTCAAAGACTAGGTAGAAGACCAGTATCAACAAGACAGGTTCACTTTATCCGACAGCTGGAGAGTAACCCCACCGCAAAAACATGAGCCAAAGAGGACCTATACCGTGAGCATTGGACCAGCTCAACATCAAGAATGGGAGAGAACTCGCAACTGCTGATTGATGTGAAAAAAGTGTTTGTAGTTACCGCAATCAATAACGGTGTCGCGAGTTGCTAGCCGAGATGAGTACGGGTCGCCCGCAGGGATGCGTTGAACTTTTAATCTTGCTTTAGATGAGTTGATTGAAATTAGGGTGATTGTTTATAGATTTATGTTGAACACGGATATAGAGTTTATGATGAAGATGTTCGTAGGGTTCATAGAATTTTGTAGTAATGGATTATTAATTAAAGAAAACTCTTTTTATCTTTCAATAAATTTAAAACTAGATCGATAGTGACGAATGTAGATTAGGGTTCTTTCGGAAGAAACAAGGGTTTCCCCACTCTTAACCCTTATCCTTGCATTGATCTCTATTCATGTCTAGCCTTTACCAAAAGAATTGTTAATCTAATCTCAAATCGCGGTCGAGACTATTAATAAATTGGTACCGTGCCCGATAAGGATGTTAACAATTACTTTTCTAAAGTTTATAAAATTTATAAGATGTAAAAGAAGTTAAGAGATTTTATTATCCATTGATCTACCTTAATTCTACGAATCCTAGCAAGCGCAGAATTTGTCACGACCCGAAATAGCACGTGACTGGTCCTTGAATCATATGAAGTCTATAGGACCCCATCTAATCCAAGTAAGCCAAAAGCGCAGAAATCTAAAACCATTTTAAATAGTAAATGAATGAAAACTAGTTTTAAACAGGTGAAGAAAACATGTTTTAAAAACAAGGTTTTTAAAATAATAAGCCAAATATGCATTTTTAAAATCTTTAGTCTTTTCTCAAAATTTCGGCAGAGTTTCCTTCGTAAATACTGGCCCCGAACGGGGTACAACAGGAATAATATATGCGCAATGATAAAAGGCATCCCCAAGCGGGAGTTAGCTCTTCGTCAATCGACGGTCACAACCACGCAAGCAATAATAATATACAACGCCGAAGGGTGAGGATCAAAACTCAAAAGAAAACTCAAATAGCATGAAATCCATAATAATACCACGCGCGACTCTAGGGTCGAAATAATAAACAACTGGTCTCTAAGTCTGAATAAATATACAAGTCTGGTTGATGGAATTTTACTAGATATAACTGAAAAATAAATAAGTACAATGGTGGTCACGATGCAAGTGAACCCACCTACCAAGCAATCACCCAGAAAGGAAGCAGTGTGCCAGAAAGCCGCAATGGAACCTGTACGGCAAAACCTGCAAGAAACTTGGCACAACGGAGGTGAGTTGCCAACTCATGAGTCGAAAACATCACAGAGCAAAAATCGTATGTATGACTAAATCCTAGGTCAAACGATCAGTAATATAAATATATATATATATATATCCTCAATATGATAAAGTCTGAAGCATAATAAAAAGGTAAGTATAAACATATAAACATAAGTGTAATCCTATGCTCATGTCAGTGCCTCGAGTAGCAAAATATCGTAAATATGAGGTATGAATGTGGTAAAATGAAAACAGAAGACATCATGAATGAGAAAAACTGTTTTCTTAATATAGTGAGATTTTTGAATAACATTCAAGTATCATCAATGAAAATCATCAGAAAAATCAGTGTCAAGTATCGACACAAAATATATATCTCAAAATCCCAATATCAAGTAAATCTCATATATCATGTATTCAATATGTATGCAACATTCATGAAGGTACTCTATCAGGTACTACTAATACATGAAGCAATAAATAGAAATATGTATATGCAACCGTCATGAAAGGTACTCTATCAGGTACTACTAATACATGAAGCAATGCATATAAAATAAATGCGGAGTATGGAATAAAACATGCCATCCACACATCGGGCATATAGGACCGTCACATCGACC
The DNA here is from genome assembly GCA_030015575.1 of Agapanthus africanus. NCBI lineage: Eukaryota > Viridiplantae > Streptophyta > Magnoliopsida > Asparagales > Amaryllidaceae > Agapanthus > Agapanthus africanus. Next base: position 632,577,476 of record CM057342.1, read on the forward strand.
ATATAGGCCCCTCTCATATCGAGCACATAGCCCCCTCAGATCGACCATATAGGCCCCTCACATCGACCATATAGGCCCCTCTCATATATAATGATTAAGTAAATTTGCATAGATGATCATGATGATATATTATGTAGGTGTATATATATATTAGCGTCCCATACCACTAATATATATATACGATGGGTATACATATATATTTCAGCGTCCCATACCACTGATATATATAGGCAGGGGTAAAACAATCCAGAAAACATCATAAGAAACCAATTCGCAATGCGAAATCTATGAATTATAATATATGCAACGTGAAACAGTAATATGAGCATGTAACTATGTAAAGGTATATGTGTAAGCATATAAGTATACAAGTATGCTATATGTCATATGCACAATGGAATATGAATCAATAGCATATAAGCATGCAATGCAATGGGAGCAGTAGAATAAATGGTAAATGAATAATAATGCAGCAATAAAGAAATATACATTCCTATGTACGAGTCATACAGTCTTTGGTATTTGAAAGTTGCACGAATTGTGGTGTTTAAAAAATAAGGCTACGGTGTTTTTTTGAAAAGGTACATCCTTTGAAAATATCCGTAGTATCCCTTGGCCCGTCTTTAAAATACTCACGATTCGTTAGTTTTTGAAATAGGTATGACTTGAGTCTAGTCTAACATCTACAAGTAAACTACAGGACTAACTAACTGGCTAATCGAAAAGATAGGGAAACCACTTATAGCTGAGTCGATACATATACATATAACAGTCGGTGATTCCGCCTCAATAGTATCACATACGATACAATATATAACGTGACATTCTCGAGTCAAGAGTGCGGATCTATCATCAATATAAAGCTCGTACGTAAATCCGTCGTACGGCATCCCAAATCTAGGTACGGGTCAATCATCACATTCATCACATTATTCATCTGGTATCTATTATCATCATATCTCATGAACTAGGGATACTGATCTAAGTCTATTACAAACTGATACCATCTGCATATATATATGCGTGTATGAAAACACCCGCCAAAAGGCCCACTAAAAGCTCATGTCGTATCTCATAATACGAATCGAAGCATATCACCGATCCCGTGGCATCATACCCAATCTCATCGACTCATCTCCAAATATCATCCAATATCCTCATCATCTATGTGTAGATATATGTATAGATATATATAGTCCCATACCTATGTGTGTGTATATATATATATACATATCTCTATATACGCATAAGTAATAATAATAATAATGCATGCAAGGGTGTGTGTATGTGTGTGCAAACCTATTCTATGGTTCGCGACTAAGAAATCAACCACGACACTATCATCCAAAAACCACAACACATATGTAAATATATAACATATCATAAGCTACCCTACGAACTGCGGCGGTGCTATACACCATCCACGGGATTTCTCTCGTAGATGTGTATCTACTCACATTGCTCTCGCTTGCCGTTGCCGACGTCGACATGCGCTTTCTTGTCGTCTCAAAGTCTTCGTAGGGGTACCTACACATCATAATGTATCACAAATGCGTATTAAAATCACATCGGAAAACCAAAACGATACGGTAAAGGCCTATAGGTTAGAACCTATAGACTACGCCTTTAAAACCACCAAACAACCCTCGATATCATCGTACAAACGTCAAGTGATCAAGATAAAACACAATACTAAAAATCCAGAATTCAAAATACGAGAAACGAAACCCCAAATCAAAACAACAACTCTTGAAAATGGTCCCAGATTTTACCCTAGGTCAAATTAGTCAATTTTGCATATGCCAAGGGTCTAGTTTATAGGAGATGGAGCTACAGAACCAACACGAATCAATTCCACCATGCTCTAGCCCCAAATTAAGGCAGAATGATTAAATCTGTGGCCAAGTAGAGGGTGTAGGTGCTGGGGTCTTTAGGGTATGTTCTAAATCACCTGCATGTATTACTGTCCTTGCGAAATAATTTTCAGGTCACCCGGGTGTTAGCAGATTCAAATTTCCCTAAACAATTCTCATAATTTCCGTATCTGCAGAATTCAAAGTTCGCAACATGGGGTTTGTCTAAGGTTTTAATCCAAAATAACATCACTACAGGGGTTGTAGTCCCTAATCACACCTCAATTACACTATCTCTACCCAAATCACACCCTAAACCCTAGCTAGAATTTTCAAAGTTCACCCAAACACCACTTAATCACCACTAACATATATGAATACCAAAGTGAATGAAAAACTACGCAAATGGTGTAGGGATTACCTCATTTAGCACCCATGAATCCTCTACAGCGCCAAAATCAAAATTTTCTTGCTCCATAGTATAGCTTGTGATCTTGTGCACAACTTTTGTGAAGTGGGAATGATGTTTTAATGAAGGAATGAGGGTGTTTGTGAGGGTGTATAAGAGGAGGGAGAGAGGGCAGCAGCTTGAGAGGGAGAGGAGAAGAGAAATGAAGAAGATGATGAAGTGAGACCAAGTCAAGAGAACCTCTCACCTCACTCTCTCTCATGCCCATACCCAATTGATTACTATATCCCTTTTTATTTTGCTTTTCTTTTCTTTTCTTCTCATTCTAAAACCCAAACAAAGTATGAAGGGAAAAAGAAAAGCCATTATAGAAATTAGAACAAGTGTAAAAATGATATGGTGCATGTTTTGCACAAAACAAGCTTAATGCGCGATTAGCGATATTTAATCGCGATTAGCACTAAATAGCGTACAATTAATCATAAAAACTTTTAATTTTCATAATTCACATAAAACACCCTCTTTTTGTAATTTCCATAATTTTCCAATTTTTTTCCAATTTATCGGTATTTAATTATACCACTTTATTAAAATATTCAATATTTTATTATTTAAATATAAAAATTTCCAAAATTAATATTTTATTTTTCTAAAATGTTTCAATCTTCCCCCCTTAAAGAAATTCGGTCCCCGAATTTAAATTTAAACTCCCCCAATTTCAAAAACATTTCAGCAAAATGATCATGTCGTCGGGGCTCCGAAATCATAAATACATAAAACACATCGTAGCGCAAAGCATGCGCATGGAAAATGAGCATATAACTCAAAATCAAAATCAGAACTCCGTCAAGCATCCCGCCATCATCAGAGTTTTGGTGAAGACACAATGTCAAAATCCAATACGAAAACCAACGTGATATACATCAAAACTATACATGTACACCTCGTTGTTAATTCGTCAAACATCTGAAAGAAATGCATGCCAAAACCTTTTTAAGTTGTTGCACGATGCGCGTAACACGGCACGGTGGCAGACGTTTGTTGTAAGAAAATAACCATATATATATACCCCTTGTTTAATGTACACGCCCCGCCGTTTTGAAAACGATTTTAGAAGGGTTTCCTTTGTTAAAAGTTTCGTGTCATCTTGGACACGTAGGTAAATACTGAGACTATAGCTCCCCTTTTTTTTTTGAAATCCCTTCGATAACTATCAATGCATGCAAAATATATTCAGGTACTGTCCTCTGACTAGTCCTGCTCAGTACGAGAACAATTAACAAATATCATAAAAACTTACTGCTCCATAAGAAATCAATCCCAAAATGTGCATATGAATGTTATGTGCGTCTGGTGCGCATGGAAATTGAAACCCAGGAATGTGCCATACATGTACACAGAAACAACATCTAAGTGCATCGGGTGTGCACGAAACATCTGTCAAGGGCAACGGGTGTGCCAGACATCAATATCAGGTGCATCTGATACGCACGAAGAATCTCGATTTAGTGCATCTTGATTCGTATGTCAAAAACTATCTATTAACCGCAATCAAGAACGGCGTCGCATGAAGCTAGCCGGAGAGTACGGGTCGGTCTATAGGGATGTTGTGAATCTCCTAGTCGCGCTAACGAGTTAATTCCGAAGGGTGTTCGGATTGATTATTAAATCTAAAAACCTAATTATTCTATACTACGATTATCTAGATCTAGTCTTGCTAGGGTTAGGTTTAGGGATGGTTTGGAAACACAGGTAAATCTCAACGCTTTCTATACCCGAATGAATATCTATGAGGAGTTATGGTAATTATCAATAAAGGGGATTAGATCCATTCGGGAAGGTGTTCCTTCCTCTAGGTTCTTGTCCTTCCTTTAGAGATCCTTACCCTAACCTCCATGGAAATCGCGTGCAACCGGGACTTTACACTACGGTATCACCGCTACCTCGAGGGATAGGGTTCCGTAGGGCACGGTGTGTGCGTGTATGCATGGAGTCCTATTGTAAATATTTGATGGGTAAGAAAGGGATGAGAAATCTCATCTCTCAAAAGTCTTCCCCAAAGCTAACTCTAAACAATTTATCTACGGCAAGAATTTAAATCTACCTAGGGCAAAGAATTGAAATCTAAACTAGAGCACGGAATTAAATCTACTTACAGAAGCATCTCTCCAATCATCAACGCAGGTTTGTCAGATCTGAATTCATGAGTTGAAAAGAAACACCGATGCTCTCCGTAAAGAGATCTGAATTTATTATTTAAAAGGAGGCATAATGTTTACAATGATTAGAGTTCCTATTTATAGAGAATAGGAAACCCTAGGTTACATTTTGATCCGCATGTCTAAATTTACAAAAATAGCCCTAGGTCAACTTTTCAGCGCCGCTAAACATTTTTGTAAAAAAATATTCGCGTACGGGCACAATATGGCCGCGGAACCGCGGCAATAGCAGGCTTGGGCCGCGGTTCCGCGGCCCTTTAGAAAGATTGGGTGCTGAAAATTTAGGGTTTTGTTCTTGGTCTTATTGGGCTTCTGGTTCTTCGGTTCTTTTATCAATTGGGCTTCTACATTGGTTCCAGATCTTCAGTGAACAATTTGCAATGGATTTTTAACCGTTCGCTTTGTAATTTTGGACCTTGCATTGCTTTGTTGATTGTGAATTGTTCTTCGTTGTAGGCTTGATCAAGAGTCTTCTGTTTGTTAGTCAAAGTCCACTTTTTCATCGTCTTTACATCGTTTTCACTGTTTTCTGTCCAAGAACCTGTAACCTGTAACATGTAGCAGACATGCGTCAAAAGCACCTGTTTATTTATAAAAAGAATAAGAATGGGGAATATAATAATGCAATATTATGGTCTGAACAAATACCCCCAAACTTATCTTTTGCTCTTCCTCGAGCAAACTTATTTTTTATTCTCTACAAAAAACATAGCCGCACTTTCGCAGGGAAACTCGATTGCACTGAGCTCGTGCAACAAGCCGTTAAACCTCTAGGTGTCCCTAGTAGGAGGAGTGTTGTCTCCTGAGGGTTTTCAGCGGATACTACCCACAAAATCCTATCAATTCGGCCCATTAACGTTTGTTCTCCAATTAAGTTTTCCAACAAGGAATTCTATTATCTTTTACTTGTAAATTATCCACCCACATTCTTCACACTTCCTCATCATCTAACTTAAGATTATATGTGTTCTGCAGACTGACTTAGCTTTCGGCATTTCTTAAGTTTTCCTTCTAGGGTTCCATCTCCACTTAGGAATTTCTATTAACTCTACTAAAGATACAAGTTCTATTCTTCACTCCTTTCTCTCATCTAAACTCCAATCACATATCCCCACGTGTGTGTATAAGTTACGCCAACACTTGGAAATTCAAATCAAGCAATCATACTCTCGTCCGTTATCCAAAGAACTTCTTAATTGGTGAATTTTTAATTGAATTTTGCTTACACATCCTTCATGCGACCGTTAATACTTCTTGAGGTACCAACGACCGATTACAAGATGTGTTTGCAAATTAAAGCATAATTCCTAGTCTTGCAACACCCAAGACTTTAGCAGTGACTCCCAAACCAGTTGGTCTAAGGCACTAGGTGATGAAGCACCCTCGCTAAATATTTTTGTATTTTTACATCCTTAAGTAATCACAAAAACCGGTGTTCATTTTTTTTATTCTTTATTCACATTTTTTTTTCTTTTATTTCCTTCGTACTAAGGACTTTAGACAAGAGAATTTCAAGGTCTCCTCTACTATTCCAAGTTTCAAGGTGCGTGATTGTGCAATTTGTAGGGTATACATTTTCAGAATCTAGACTTAAGCTAGGAACTATTTTTCAAACTTATACTCTAATAAGAACATCAATACTTTTCCTTTGTTTCAACTTAGCCCATGAAGTGAACTCAAAATTTGCCTATTTCTAAATAAAATACAAAGATATATACTCTCTACCGTTAAATTTTAAGGAAGGTTATTTTCAGGGTTTTTAATTTACTAAGGCTAAGATCTAGTTGTTCCTAACCAGTTGACCTATTTGTCAAACTCAAGTCAATTAGGCAAAATTGAATACATAAATTTTTATAACTTTTGAAAATTTTCAATTTTTATGGGTTTTCAAATAAGTATGCAAATGCAAAAATATGTACATATGAATGCGAAGGGAGAAGACGTACCGAGCATACCCCCAAACTTGATCTTGACAGTGTCCTCACTGTCATGCTAAACCAAGAGGGTCAAAAATGCCGGTACTCCCATGTTTATTTATTTATAAAATTTTTTTTATTGTTTTGAATTTTTTTTTGTTTTTATTTTTTATAGAAAAAGAAAGCAAAAATATATATACATATATACAACAAGGTCCCCCCCAAACTTAAGCTTGGCCTTACACAAGCCAAAGGTTAGCACCAACCATTCAAAAATCTTATCGTGGTAATGGTATAGTTGGTGAAATGAGGGAGTGGAAAGAAGAGAAATGAGAAGCACACGAGACCGTGTGGAAAGAAGAATGGAAGATGGTCTCGGCGGAGGAGAAGAATGGCGGAAAAAAGAAAGAAGTGGAGTATGATCTTGAGGGTGTAAATTGAGTGAATAAATTAGCGCAATTTGTGATGACCGATGTGTTAAAAGCGATTGAGCTAACCTATCAACCCGTCGAGAAATGGTGTCAAATCCCTCAATATTCGCAAGAAAATATGGGTACGCCGAACTTGGTATTGGAGATGAAAACGTAACTGTCTCTTGTACGGTCGGAACGATAGGAATGACGACAGGGAGTGAATTAGGGATAGCCTTTTTCTCACCGTAGTAAACTGTCTCGAACTTGAAAGATTCCATTAATGGTTCGAAACAACTGTAAGCAACCGAGTCTGATGGTTCAACTAACTCATCTGAAAATGTAAAGGACTCAAATTCGGGCGGTGAGTCATCAACATCGTCCGAAAAAGTGAAACACTCGTAAGTGTTATCGGCTGTGAGAACTGTGTCAGATTAAAAGGAAAATTTTTCAAGCTCACAGTCTTCAAGCGTGGTCGGAACGATGGAAAGGAGGGAGGGTGATATAACAGTTAAAGGTTCAGGAGGATGAATTGGAAAATCAAAAAAAAATGATTCAACCTCAATATTATCCTCAAAACTCTCCTCAATACTATCCTTATAATTCTCCTCAACATTTATCTCATCCATGCCATTATCATCAACATCAAGACGCATATGAGATTCGGGAGAAACATTTAATAACTCAGGATGATGATTTGAACATAAAATTTCAATTAAATCGACAGGTTCATCATCCGAAATATTCCCGGCGTCTATATCCTCAATCAAGTGAAAATCAATTTCTTTAGACACCTCCTCAAAAGCATGGATGTTTATCAATGTAGGTTCTAGAGTGGAGGTGTAAAGGTCAAACGGATTAGGTGCGGTTTCACTCGAAAGGGGTTCCTCATAATCTGGCAAATCAAACACTACAAATTCCCACAACTCATTTTTATTTTCAACAGGTCAACTATTTAGGGCAATCGATGGAAAACAGGAGTTGTGGGCTTCAATTGGGTAAGGGGAGGTTTGATTTGAAAATCATCTCTCATTCTCACTCTGTCCAACCGCCGCCTTATACATTAAAAATTTTTGAGCTAGCGGGAAACTAGCTACCGTTTCACTAGGTTACATAAGGGCGGCCACGGACGCTTCCACATTCCTAGTCATTTTGTTTGTTGCTGCGATATATGCCTCCAACGACTCTTCCAAACTAGACTTGGATGGTAAGGGGGTTTCGGTAAAAGATTCGAAATCGTGTGGAGATGCAAAACTCCCTAATGGCTGTGTGGAAATAGTGTCTAGTGAGGGTGGTAAGGTCGGGTAGGACTGGTAGTAAGTGGGTGATTGGACAGGGGTAGGGTCAACATATGGATAACAAGGTGAATAATCGTGTGGATCCTTAGAACTAGATGAGTGGAGAGGGGTGAAAGATCGGCTGCGAGATTGAGCAATATGCTCAGCAATGGACATCGGCTTAGGAGTGACAGAAGGACTCGAAAAAGTGGTGTCAACATATGGAGGTGGTAAAGGTTGACTTGGTTGACACAAAGTGGGTTTCAAAGTCAAACTGTTTCTCCTAGACGCCTCTATTTGATCTTTCAAAGATTTTTTAGGCATGGAAGGATCGTCTTTAAATTGACCGAACAAATTGACGTACGACGCAAAATTATGTTCGGGATACCAAAGTTTGGCAAGTGATTATTATGTGGGGTACCCATGTTGGAAGGAAGGGTGAAAGAAAGAAAGATGTGTGGTGGTTGTGCAAGGATTTATTTGCGGCAAAAATTTTACAAGTTTCTATAAAAGATTTGTCCTTTTTTTTCTTTTTCTTTATTTGGAAATTGTTGCAAAAAGATTGTTGATAAAAGATATGCAACAGAAAAATATTGCTTGCAATCAGTTATTATTTTAAGCATATCACAAAGAATCTTTATTTGGAAAAAAATGTTGCAAAAAGATATTCGAGAAAAGATATGCAACAAAAAAGATTACTTGCAATCACTTTCTATTTTAAACGAAGCACCCAAATCCTGCACAAGATTGTTATTTGGAAGGGGAAATATTTTTATAGCGCACAGAATCCTGCAGGAATTTTCAGAAAAAATATTTCAAAAATTACAGAGAAGAAACAGAGGGGCTTACAGAAAAATTTTCCTCAGATGAAGCCGCGAGATAGCCGCGTTTCCGCGGTAGAAAGTAGTATACCACTGCGTTTCCACGGTCTTCTTGACGGCTTGGATCCCCAGAAAAATTTTCACGTTCTGAATCGACAAGAAGGCCGCGGTTCCGCGGCCTAAGGCAGGTTTTGGCCGCGGAAGGGCGGTGAGGTGGGCGGTTCAGATCTCCATAAAAATTCCACTGTTCTGTTGTTTAAAATCTCTTCTGTTCCGATATCCCGTTTTCTGTTTCGCTTTCTGGAAATTTTCAGATCCGTCTCGATTGTTCCAGCAAGATTCAAACAACAAAGTACCCTTTCCAAAAAATAACAATTGATATATTTTTATATTTTTTATGATTTTTCAGATTTTTTTTTAATTTAAGATTAACCCGAAATCGCAAAAAGGAAAGTTCTACGCCATCCCCGGCAACGGCGCCATTTGATTCGTATGTCAAAAACTATCTATTAACCGCAATCAAGAACGGCGTCGCATGAAGCTAGCCGGTGAGTACGGGTCGGTCCACAGGGATGTTGTGAATCTCTTAGTCGCGCTAACGAGTTAATTCCGAAGGGTGTTCGGATTGATTATGAAATCTAAAAACCCAATTATTCTATACTACGATTATCTAGATCTAGTCTTGCTAGGGTTAGGTTTAGGGATGGTTTGGAAATGCAGGTAAATAACAACGCTTTCTATCCCCGAATGAAGATCTATGAGGAGTTATGGTAATTATCAATAAAGGGGATTAGATCCATTCGGGAAGGTGTTCCTTCCTCTAGGTTCTTGTCCTTCCTTTAGAGATCCTTATCCTAACCTCCATAGAAAATGCGCGCAACCGGGCCTTTACACTACGGTATCACCGCTACCTTAAGGGATAGGGTGCCGTAGGGCACGGTGTGTGCGTGTATGCATGGAGTCCTATTGTAAATATTTGATGGGTAAGAAAGGGATGAGAAATCTCATCTCTCAAAAGCCTTCCCCAAAGCTAACTCTAAACAATTTATCTACGGCAAGAATTTAAATCTACCTAGGGTAAAGAATTGGAATCTAAACTAGAGCACGGAATTAAATCTACTTACAGACGCATCTCTCCAATCATCAACGCAGGTTTATCAGATCTGAATTCATGAGTTGAAAAGAAACACCGATGCTCTCCGTAAAGAGATCTGAATTTATTATTTAAAAGGAGGCATAATGTTTACAATGATTAGAGTTCCTATTTATAGAGAATAGGAAACCCTAGGTTACATTTTGATCCGCATGTCTAAATTTACAAAAATAGCCCTAGGTCAACTTTTCAGCGCCGCTAAACATTTTGGTAAAAAAATATTCGCGTACGGGCACAATATGGCCGCGGAACCGCTGCAATAGCAGGCTTGGGCCGCGGTTCCGCGGCCCTTTAGAAAGATTGGGTGCTGAAAATTTAGGGTTTTGTTCTTGGTCTTATTGGGCTTCTGGTTCTTCGGTTCTTTTATCAATTGGCCTTCTGCATTGGTTCCAGATCTTCAGTGAACAATTTGCAATGGATTTTTAACCGTTCGCTTTGTAATTTTGGACCTTGCATTGCCTTGTTGATTGTGAACTGTTCTTCGTTGTAGGCTTGATCAAGAGTCTTCTGTTTGTTGGTCAAAGTCCACTTTTTCATCGTCTTTACATCGTTTTCACTGTTTTCTGTCCAAGAACCTGTAACCTGTAACATGTAGCAGACATGCGTCAAAAGCACCTGTTTACTTATAAAAAGAATAAGAATGGGGAATATAATAATGCAATATTATGGTCTGAACACATCTGGTATGCACTAAAATCGCATCAAGCGCCCAAGTATGCGCAAGAATCCAAATCAAGTGTACGAAAACAAATATCAAATATCAAAATCGAAATCGACGGTATACGACACATTCAATCCAAATCCAAATTAGGTATACCGTGGTACATAATCTCACAACCTTGTGCATCAGCGTGCACAAAATCAAATAAAATACTAAAAGTGCATGAAAATTATGCCGAAAGTACAAGTTAAATCATAAGCATATCATAGGCATGAAATCAAAATCAATATCTCGAATGACATCAATCGAAGTCAAGTGCAACCGTACTGTACAAAGATCTCAATCATGCAAACAAATCGTCTAAAATACCGAAATCAAAAAATGACGGATACGTGATAATCGAATCACCAAATCACAAATCATAAATACCGTCGTCGATATGTCCTCCTTTCAAGTCGAGAAGGTGTCGGTGTATCCAATGCTAGTAGAGCAAGATATCTACTTGCCTTCTGTTCATGATCCGGCGCCCGGTGCTTTTAGGCTCTTGTCTCTCGCTGTGCATTGCTAGATATATAGCTCCTCGGCTCAACGGCCCAATATAGAATGACTACGAAAACAGTCCCGCTCTGGCCCATCCTCTACAGATCTCTGGCCAACTATCTCGTCGACGATGCCGAACTCTGGCCTGCTAGGTGTGCGCAATATGACCGCTCCTGGGTCCATGTCTTCTCGTATAGTATTCCAGAAAGGTCATGTCGAGGTCTCTCCCAAATCTCTTTTCTGCTGAACTGCCCGGAAGTTATCATCTTTTACTAAATCTGTATCTTGTTCCTGAACGGCTGCATACTCATCACGACTTCTTCTGGAAGAAATATCCATATACAACGCCCCTGCATGCGTATCACATCTCTGATGTCGGCGGAGTGGAACATCATCTCATCAAGATCTCGTACGAACCTCTTATTCCACTTTTCTCTGCTGTCGACTGCTTCGGACTCGTCTTATCATGGCTGCATAGACTGTGCTCCAACGGCTATATTCGTATCTGGAGTCTCCCAAGCAATGCATCCCATCATATGATATCCGAAAGATGTCAAACCATTCGATCGATTCGTCAAAACCTCATAATCGCCCAAGAGCTCAATATCTTGGGAACAGTTTAATAGTATCTAGTACATACCACAGTATCGGTGGACCAGCCGTAGAAGGGCAAACCCAAGCCTCACTAATGGCACCGCGGAACTGCCGCAAACCCTAAGGTTCAAAGGCTTTCATACGGTCATTATGTCGAGTTAGGGTTTCATTCATCTAGAGGGTCCATAGAATCGCTTGCATGTCTTTCCGAATACTTTAAACTTGGAATATGGGTTTCTGACATTCGATCGCCTCCATCGACTCTCAACATGCCTGTGTGAAGTCGTCTCTAGCTGGAAACAATCTATCTGATGATCTCGCATCGGGGTAAGCGAACGAACCACATGTACTAGTCATTCATCCTCGGGTGACTAGCAACCTTCTATCATATCTCTAAGTACTTCTCGTGCTGCAATAGCTCCAACATCTAGGGCAATATCTCGTCGTTCGCAGCAACAACTGACGCATTCGTCTGCACGCTGAACAGTGCCTCAATCATCATGAATAAGCGATACATCAATGGTCATCACATTCTGGCTGTCCTCTATCAGTGGCTCAATCCTCTGGTGTTGATCTGCACGTCCGAGAAATCTCGTAAAAGCGATCCGTCAAACGCTCATGGCGCAAAAACACAAAAAGACGATGCCTCAATATGCAATCGTATGTCTCTGGAATCACGCCCTGGTCAGTCCTCGTTCGTGATGAGCTCATGCTGAGCGCAACTCTAGCCGTAGCTCTCTCTGCCTATGTAATCGTGGCGGCAAAATCATAACCAACATCGATGAGGATAGATCATAGGAATGAATATAATACTGTACAAGAAAATGTACATCCTAAGGCTCCTTAAGCGGAGTGGCGTATCGTAAGTATGCCGCGGAACATACACACGGTACGTCACACTCCTCAAGTCACCTACTCCATCAACCAAGGTCAACCTACGCGACGATAGTTCGGGTCTAATACCCCCTCGACCAAGTCTATGTTCCGTAAGGTCAAGCCTAAGTTCCGTATATATATATATATATTTATATAAACGCTCTAGGCTCCACATAGTCAAACTTAGACTCGAACCAAGGTTAACCTAGCGCTCTGATACCAACTTTATCATGACCCGAAATAGCACGTGACTGGCCCTTGAATCATATGAAATCTATAGGACCCCATCTAATCTAAGTAAGCCAAAAGCCCAGAAATCTAAAACCATTTTAAATAATAAATGAATGAAAACTAGTCTTAAAGAAGTGAAGAAAACATGTTTTAAAAACAAGGTTTTTAAAATAATAAGCCGAATATGCATTTTTAACATCTCTAGTCTTTTCTGAAAATTTCGGCAGAGTTTCCTTTGTAAATACTGGTCCCGAACGGGGTACAACAGGAATAATATATGTGCAATGATAAAAGGCATCCCCAAGCGGGAGCTAGCTCTTCGTCAATCGACGGTCACAACCACGCAAGCAATAATAATATACAACACCGAAGGGCGAGGATCAAAACTTAAAAGCAATCTCAAATAGCATGAAATCCATAATAATACCACGCGCGACTCTAAGGTCGAAATAATAAACAACTGGTCTCTAAGTCTGAATAAATATACAAGTCTGGTTGATGGAATTTTACTAGATATAACTGAAAAATAAATAAGTATAATGGTGGTCACGATGCAAGTGAACCCACCTACCAAGAAATCATCCAGAAAGGAAGCAGTGTGCCAGAAAGCCGCAATGGAACCTGTACGGCAAAACCTGCAAGAAAATGTGGTACAGCGGGGGTGAGTTGCCAACTCATGAGTCGAAAACATCACAGAGCAGAAATCGTATATATGACTAAATCCTAGGTCAAACGATCAGTAATTAATATATATATATATATATATATATATATCCTCAATATGATAAAGTCTGAAGTATAATAAAAAGGCAAGGATAAACATATAAACATAAGTGTAATCCTATGCTCGTGTCAGTGCCTCGGGTAGCAAAATATCGTAAATATGAAGTATGAATGCGGTAAAATGAAAACAGAAGACATCATGAATGAGAAAAACTGTTTTCTTAATATAGTGAGATTTTTGAATAACATTCAAGTATCTTCAATGAAAATCATCAGAAAAATCAGTGTCAAGCATCGACACAAAATATATATCTCAAAATCCCAATATCAAGTAAATCTCATATATCATGTATTCAATATGTATGCAACATTCATGAAGGTACTCTATCAGGTACTACTAATACATGAAGCAATAAATGGAAATATATATATGCAACCGTCATGAAAGGTACTCTATCAGGTACTACTAATACATGAAGCAATGCATATAAAAAAAATGCGGAGTATGGAATAAAACATGCCATCCACACATAGGGCACATAGGACCCTCACATCGACCATATAAGCCCCTCTCATATCGAGCACATAGGCCCCATACATCGACCATAAAGGCCCCTCACATCGACCATACAGGCCCCTCTCATATATAATGATTAAGTAAATTTGCATAGATCATCATGATGATATATTATGTAGGTGTGTATATATATATATATTAGCATCCCATACCACCAATATATATATATATATATATATATATAGACGATGGGTATACATATATATTTCAGCGTCCCATACCACTGATATATATATGCATGGGTAAAACAATCCAGAAAAAATCATAAGAAACCAATTCGCAATGCGAAATCCATGAATTATAATATATGCAACGTGAAACAGTAATATGAGCATGTAACTATGTAAAGGTATATGTGTAAGCATATAGGTATACAGGTATGCTATATGTCATATGCACAATGGAATATGAATCAATAACATATAAGCATGCAATGCAATGCGAACAGTAGAATAAATGGTAAATGAATAATAATGCAGCAATAAAGAAATATACATTCCTATTTACGAGTCATACAGTATTTGGTATTTGAAAGTTGCACGAATCGTGGTGTTTAGAAAATAGGGCTATGGTGTTTTTTTGAAAAGGTACATCCTTTGAAAATATCCGTAGTATCCCTTGGCCCATCTTTAAAATACTCACGATTCGTTAGTTTTTGAAATAGGTATGACTCGTGTCTAGTCTAACATCTACAAGTAAACTACAGGACTAACTAACTGGCTAATCGAAAAGATAGGGAAACCACCTAGAGCTGAGTCGATACATATACATATAACAGTCGGTGATTCCACCTCAATAGGATCACATACGATACAATATATAACGTGACATCCTCGAGTCAAGAGTGCGGATCTATCATCAATATAAAGCTCGTACGTAAATCCGTCGTACGGCATCCCAAATCTGGGTACGGGTCAATCATCACATTCATCACATTATTCATCTGGTATCTATTATCATCATATCTCATGAACTGGGGGTACTGATCTAAGTCTAGTACAAACTGATACCATCTGCATATATATATCCGTGTATGAAAACACCCGCTAAAAGGTCCGCTAAAATCTCATGTCGTATCTCATAATATGAATCTAAGCATATCACCGATCCCGTGGCATCATACCCAATCTCTTCGACTCATCTCCAAATATCATCCAATATCCTCATTATCCATGTGTAGATATACGTATAGATATATACATAGTCTCATACCTATGTGTGTATATATATATACATATCTCCATATACGCATAAGTAATAATAATAATAATAATGCATGCAAGGGTGTGTGTGAGTGTGTGCAAACCTATTCTATTGTTTGCGACTAAGAAATCAACCACGACACTATCATCAAAAAACCACAACACATATGTAAATATATAACATATCATAAGCTACCCTATGAACTGCGGCGGTGCTATACGCCATCCACCCGAATTCCCCCGTAGATGTATATCTACTCACATTGCTCTCGCTTGCCGTTGCCGCCGTTGCCATGCACTTGCTAGTCGTCTCGAAGTCTTTGTGGGGGTACCTACACATCATAATGTATCACTAATGCGTATTAAAATCATATCGGAAAACTAAAACGACACGATAAAGGCCTATAGGTTAGAACCTATGGACTACGCATTTCAAACCACTAAACAACCCTCGATATCGTCGTACAAACGTCAAGTGGTCGAGGTAAAACACAATACTAAAAATCCAGAATTCAAAATACGAGAAACGAAACCCCGAATCAAAACAGCAACTCTTGAAAATAGTCCCAGATTTTACCCTAGGTCAAATTAGTCAATTTTGCATATGCCAAGGGTCTAGTTTATAGGAGATGGAGCTACAGAACCAACACGAATCAATTCCACCATGCTCTGGCCGCAAATTACAGCAGAATGATTAAATACGTGGCCAAGTAGAGGGTGTAGGTGCTGGGGTCTTTAGGGTATGTTCTAAATCACCTGCATGTATTTCTGTCCGTGCGAAATAATTTTCAGGTCACCCGGGTGTTAGCAGATTCCAATTTCCCTACACAATTCTCACAATTTCCGTATCTGCAGAATTCAAAGTTCGCAACCTGGGGTTTGTCTATGGTTTTAATCCAAAATAACATCACTACTGGAGTTGTAGTCTCTAATCACACCTCAATTACACTATCTCTACCCAAATCACACCTTAAACCCTAGCTAGAATTTTCAAAGTTCACCCAAACACCACTTAATCACCACTAACATATATGAATACCAAAGTGAATGAAAAACTACACAAATGGTGTAGGTATTACCTCATTCAGCACCCATGAATCCTCTACATCGCCAAAATCAAATTTTTCTTGCTCCATAGTATAGCTTGTGAGCTTGTGCACAACTTTTGTGAAGTGGGAATGATGTTTTAATGAAGGAATGAAGGTGTTTGTGAGGGTGTATAGGAGGAGGGAGAGAGGGCAGCAGCTTGAGAGGGAGAGGAGAAGAGAAATGAAGAAGATGATGAAGTGAGACCATGTCAAGAGAACCCCTCACCACACTCTCTCTCATGCCCATACCCAATTGTTTACTATATCCCTTTTTCTTTTTCTTTTCTTTTCTTTTCTTCTCATTCTAAAACCCAAACAAAGCATGAAGGGAAAAAGAAAAGCCATGGTAGAAATTGTAACAAGTGTAAAAATGATAAGGTGCATGTTTTGCACAAAACAAGCTTAATGCGCGATTAGCGATATTTAATCGCGATTAGCACTAAATAGCGTACAATTAATCATAAAAACTTTTAATTTGCATAATTCGCATAAAACTCCCTCTTTTTGTAATTTCCATAATTTTCCAAAATTTTTCCCAATTTATCGGTATTTAATTATACCGCTTTATTAAAATATTCAATATTTAATTATTTAATTATAAAAATTCCCAAAAATAGTATTTTATTTTTCTGAAATGTTACAGAATTACTCATGCATGTTTTGCGAAGAAGAAGAAAGGATAGAGAAGGAAATCGTAATGCAGAAAGTAAATGCGAAATAATTAAGCAAATGATCTACCTTTATTAATCAACGTTCCAAGTACAAATCCTGCGAATTTAGATTACAAGAAGAAGTTGCTCTCGATCTCTGCCTCGTAGGAACTAAATGCTCATCGAAATTCGCGTCGCTCTATCACGTCGAATCGCGGACTTGTCGTGGATCTCTTAATCTTGACGGTGATTTGCTTCGTGTTAAGGCTGATGATTTTAACTTTAGCCCTCGGTTCTTTAAATAGCCCTAGAAGCAGAAACCCTAGATCCCATAGGTTAAGATATGCTGTTGTGATCATCCCTACAAAATCACAGATCCTACGGCCATAAAATGGTCGCGGATTCGTCGCGAAAATGGCTATTTGACCGCGGTTGCTCGGCTATTTGGGGAGATCAAGAGTTACAAATTCGGGGGCTTCCTCATGATTACATATGGAGATTATAGTGATGTCTGGAATGTTTAAATATTCTCTGAGTCTCTGCCGGTATTGATTTTATCGACAGATTTTTTATCCTGACATCTTGAATATCTCGATTTCCCGACCTGAGCTAAATCTGCACAATATCTCCATAAATAATATTAGTAATATTTGTTAAATTAGAGATAGTATCTTAATCATTTTATATTGTAATAAATCTTTAAGAAATTTGATTAAGAATATTTGATATGATATGCATATTTTAATTACTAAAATATTATATAAATATAATATGCATATAGTTTTCTTCATAATGTTAATTATAATGTATAAACATATGATAAAGACTATTTGCAGATAAACCCTTATATGTTCCATAATTACAATAAACACCTTTAAATATTTATCAAAAGTAAGGAAAATGTTATATCAAATGTGCAATATTTTCGACTGAGCACCTGCCATATGATAACACTCTCAAAAAAAGGAGGGCACGAGACTATGGATGACCTCCATATGTTCTTCAAAAATGAAGACAAGGAAGGGGTGATCTCAGAGTTTCCATCAGCACCAAAAGAGTTATAAGATGGGATACATACCACGGCTGACCATCTAAGAAAAATTGACTTAGGGACGGAAAATGATCCGAGACCAACGTTCGTCAGTGAACTGCTATCTAAAAAGCCGGTGGCTACGTTAAAAGACTTGCTCATGCAGTATAAAGATTTCTTCTCCTGGAACTACTCTAAAATGTCGGGTTTAGATCCAAAGGTGGCAGTATATAAACTGGCTATATCACCGGATATAAAGCCAATCAAACAGGCGCCAAGAAGGATGTGACTCGAACTTGAGATGAGCATCACTGCTGAGATTAAGAAACTAATCGAATCCGGCTTCATCCAAGAAGTTCAATATCCCGACTGGATCGCTAACATCGTTCCAGTGATGAAGAAAAATAGGACAGTCCGTATCTATGTGGACTTTCGGGACCTCAACAAAGCTTGCCCGGACGATGATTTCCCAGTACCTGTTACTGAGCTGATGATTGATAACACGTCTACACATGAGGTTTTCTCCTTCATGGATGGATCTTCAGGATACAACCAAATAAAAATGCATCCAGAAGACCAAAAGCATACCGCCTTCCATACCCCACTGGGCATATTCTGTTATAAGGTGATGTCCTCTAGTTTTACGGATGCTGGCGCCACCTAACAGAGGGCCATGACAAAGATCTTTGATTACCTTATACATAAGATCGTCGAATGCTACATCGACGACCTTGTGGTGAAGAGCAAATCTCATGAGGAACATTGGGAACATCTAAAAATAGTGTTCCGACTTCTTCGGAAGTATAATATGAAAATGAATCCTCTAAAATACGCGTTAGGAGTCTCCTCAGGCAAATTCCTAGGATTCATCATACGTCACAAGGGTATCGAAATCGATCCCTCAAAGATCAAGGCGATTATAGAAATGCCTATACCAAGGACCCTCAAACAACTGCGGTCTCTCCAAGGAAAGCTCGCATATATCCGGCGGTTCATAGCTAACCGCCCCGGAAAATGTCGTCCCTACAGTCATTTGATGAGAAAGGGGACCCCGTTCTTATGGGATCAAAAGTGCTAAAATGCACTGGACGAAATCAAGCAATACCTGCAAAATCTGCCGGTACTGACTGCTCCGGTTAAGGGAAAACCCCTTATCCTATATATAAGGGTTCTCTAGGCGCATTGTGGGCGCAAGAGAACGATCAAGGAAATAACAGAGCTCTATACTATTTGAGTCAAGTTCTCCTGGTGGCAGAAAAAAACTATTCCGACATCGAAAAGCATTGTCTGGCTCTGATCTTCTCAATAACGAAGCTCAGACATTTCGCCTTGGCACATGAGGTACATCTCATACAGAAGGTGGATCCTCTCAAATATTAGATGTCAAGGGCTGTACTAACAGGAAGGATTGCCAAATGGGACCTCATCCTGATGGAGTTCTCAGTAACGTATCGTCCCCTTAAAGCGGTGAAAGGTCAGGCCATTGCTGACTTTCTCGTGGAGCATCCGATAACATCCGACCCCCCCTGAATTGCGAGTTTCCAGATGAACATGCGTTCGACGCAATCGAATAAGAGAAAGAAGAAAATGATTTCCAATGGGAACTCTACTTCGATGGAGCATCTTCCGTGAAGAGGCCAAAGCAAAGCACCCTCATAATCAAAGTTGGGAGGGCCTTATCTTCGTGACTTCGCAAGGAGGGATATTGCGTTACGCCGTCTCCTTAACAGAGCCAAGGACTAATAACAAAACTGAATATGAAGCTTTGATAGCAGGTCTTGAGATCGCTATCGACATAGGAATCAAAGACCTCCTCATATATGGAGACTCCCAGCTGATCGTTAGCCGAGTAAATGGAGACTATCAAACATGCATGATAGAGCAGATAAAGTATGGAGAAAGAATGCAGCAACTGCTGACACAAATCCCTTCTTACATTTTGGAGGGTATACTGCATGCAGAAAACAGCAAGGCAGACACATTGGCCAAATTGGCTAAGGAATTGGGCGATGAAGACCTTGATGACGTCAGGATTATTGTGCAAAGCCGCAAGTTTCTCGTGCCAATGGATATATCTTTAGAAGACCTAATAGAGTCATCTGAAGGAAAAGAAGCGACCGTATAAGTAGCCCTTCAAATAGAGGACGAAGAAATGAACAAGGATTTGAGGGAAGTCTTCAAAGACTACTTCAAATCCCAACGAACGCCCAAAAATACGTCATCTAGACATCAGCTCATGAAACGAGCTTTGTCTTTTGCCTTCGTCAATGATACTCTATATAAGAGATTGTTCGACAATCTATGGCTCAGATGCCTGGGGCCGGAGGAAGCAAAGAAAGTCTTCCAAGAAACCCATGACAGACTCTACGGTTCATATCAAGCCGGGCCAAAGATGAAGCTGAAGATATACAAAATGGGTTATTATTGGCCCATAATGATTCAGGACTGCCTCGAATATGCGAAGCAGTGTCACTCGTGCCATATTCACAGGGTCTTCATCCACCAACATCCAAATCCGCTACACCCAACAGTGGCTAGCTGGCCGTTCGAAATGTAGGGAACCGATATAATTAGCCATTCTTGTTCGCTTAGGTGCGCTTTTGCATTGCGAGCTTCGGTGCTGGTTATTTGAGTCCTATCTAGCACACATTGAACCGGTATCATCCAAAGGACATCGGTTTATTTTAGAAACGACCGACTACTTCTCTAAGTGGGCAGAAGCAGTACCACTAAGGGAGGTGAAGACGGAGAATATCCTCCATTTCTTCAGAACCCATGTCATCTATCTATTCGGCACTCTACGACGAATTATCTCGGATAAAGGTCCAGCTTATAGAAGCCATAAAATAAGCCGCTTGGCACAGTAACATAAAATAGATTGAAGATACTCTTCAGTCTATAATTCTCGGGCCAATGGTCTAGCTGAAGTTTTCAACAAGACCTTGATATAGATTATAAAGAAAACAATGTTCAGAAACAAAAGGACTGGCACAAAAGGCTGCATGAAGCTCTCTAAGCGTACCGAACAACGTTCAAAATGGCCACTAATACAACACCATACGTGTTGGTGTTCAGCACGGAAGCAGTGCTCCCACTAAAAATACAACTCCCCTTTCTACGAGTAGCGGTTTGATACGAGCTGACAGATGAAGAAAATGCTTATCTTCGGCTTGAGGAGCTCAATGCCCTCGACGAAACTTTTCTTATAGCACAGCAAAATCTGGAGGACTATAAGGCAAGGATGACACGGTCATACGAAAAACTGACCATGCCAAGAACGTTCCGCCATGGTGATCTCGTGCTAGTCGTCAAAAGACCAATAATCCCCAATCGTGCAAAATGGGGAAAGTTTAAGCCGAACTATAAAGGCCTGTACATTATAGACAAAGTCTACCAAGGTGGAGCCTACCTGCTCATGGATATGCATGACGAAAGACCCTTCCGGCTAATAAATGGTCGATTCCTCAAAAAATACTACGCTTGAAGAGTCATGACTTAGGTCAATAATAAATGACGACGCTTGTGTCCGCTCTTTATTTTCAAAAGTCAGAACTCTAAGAGTAGTATCCAAAAAACATCGCCTCAAACATGGCGACAACGGACCGAGATGTCTCTAAACTAATATTCGTCCCCAAAATGGGAATGCTGGACTAAAAAGTCCTTAAACTAAAATTCCGCCTCAAACATGGCGATAACGGACTGAGACGTCCCTAAACTAGTGCGTCTCCTCAAGCATGGTGATAATGGACCGAAATGTCCCTAAACTAGCGCATTGTCCCAAATACGGTGATGTGCTCTCTTGAGATCTATATTGCAATTGAAGTCTCAATGGTGAATGTTGCAACTCAAGTCCCACCGGTAAACAGATGGGTACCTACGGCGAAACTACTTTTGGGGAGTTCCATCATTAAAAAAAGGCGGTATGTCCACAAGCAAAAAGGGCCACGGATGAAAACCCGAATGGGCGCCGTGAGTAAAAACAGTAGGACTGCCGGCGAGCTTTGCGAAAACCCGAAAGGGCATAATCTCGTCAGGAAAAAAACCCAGCGTGAGATCCTTACGACTCACAAAGGAGTAACACACTTAGGAACCCCCACGATTCCTAAGGAGAAAATACGCTTGCGAGGTCCTCACAACTCGTAAGGAGAATTTTCCCTCTATGAGACCCTCACAGCTCATAGGATTCAAAAGCCTTAAGCAACAGGGATCTAAACCTGCTCTTAAGCCGTCATATTCCCCTAATATTGCCCTACAGGCGGTCCAATATCGACCCTTGTGTACAATCCACGGGCATAAATAAATATATCCCCCACCAAGTTTCACTAATGACGAGAAATGTCCTATATGGTGAACAACACTTGTAAATCCTCTCGACTTAGAAGGAGAAAACACTCTTATAAGATCCTTACGATTTACAAGAGAAAATAACACTTAGGAATCCCTACGATTTCTAAGGAGAAAATACACCTACGAGATCCTCACGACTCGTAGGGAGAAATAACTTTATGAGACCCTTATGGCTCATAAAGTCAAAAAGTCTTAGCCGACAGGATCCTAACCCTGTTTGCTAAGCCACCTTTGTTTAAATCGACAAAGGCAAATGATGATTCGCTCCTGGAAATATTCTAGTGGTAACGATACTGATGCATAAATAGGTGTCAAATTTCAAGTCCTCTCACGGCAAATGATGATTCGCTCTTGGTAATATCCTAGTTGTAGCAATGCTAATATCTAAATAGGTATCAAATTTCAAGTCCTCTCACGGCAAATGATGATTCTCTCCTGGCAATATCCCAGTTGTAGCGATACTGATGCCAAGAATGGTATTAGACTTCAAATCTCCAACTCAAAAACAAAAGTCAAAATATTTTGGCAACTCGCAATAAAAATCAGCGAGTAAAAATAAAAAATATATAGCCGAAATGATTAGGCACCGCGATAAGTAGCCGAAATGATTGGGCAATCGCGAATTTTGCGATATGAAAAGATGAAAAAATAGAGTATCGTGGAAATAAAAAAAATAATATAACATTTCTTCTTCCCTGCAAGTATGTCTATATTGACTCTTGTACACGATCCATTGGTACAAATAAAGGAAAAGGGACCATATCTCCCACCACACTTCGTCAAAAGGAGCCCTAAGTCTTGACGGTTCATATACAACCTAGAGACTATCCCTGTGTCCCCCCTCCTCATTCCAGCAAGGGCAACCACAACAATCAAATAAATGTGAAGTGACGGCAAAATCCTAGCTTTAGATCTTAATGGAAACATCTAAAGCCTAGAGATCACCCCGATGTTATTCTTATTCCAGCTGGATGCAGATGCGACGTCAACAAAAGACCAAGGGTCAAAGAAAAAATGGAGTAATGGCAAAATCCTATCTCTAAGTCTTGACGGTACATTTACAATCTAGAGACTATCCTGGCGTTCCTTCTCATTCAGGAAGGATGCAGACGCAATGTCATCATAAAAAAAACAGACCCAAGGGTCAAAAAAATAGAGTAATGGAAAAATCCTTGCTCCAAGTCTTGACAGTACATATACAACCTAGTGACTATCCCAGCATTTCTTCTCATTCCAGCAGAATGCAGACGCAACGTCACCAAAATAAAACCAAAGGGTTAAAGCAAAAATAGAGCCATGTAAAATCCTAGCTCCAAGTCTTGACGGTACATATACAACATAGAGACTATCCTGGCGTTCCCTCTCATTTCAGCAGGATGCGAACGCGGCTATCAAATGAAATTGGAGCAATGTCATATTCCTAGCTCCGGACTTCAACTACAATACACGCAGCATAGAGGTCCTACAGATGTCTACCCTACTTCAGCAAAGAATCGGCGCGACAACGTCAAAACAAAAAAAAAAAGCGAAGTGACGGCATATTCCCAGCTTTGGGTCTTCACAGTAACTTATATAAAGCCTAAAAGACCATTGGAGATCATCCCACCCTAGAAGGGTGCGGTTATGGCTCGTCAGGGATCCAAATTAAGCCTAACCTCAGGTAAAAAGCGTCATGGTAAATTCTTAACGCTTGATCTTCCGACGGTAATATGATATAAAGAGATTATTTGAAGACGTCTTCTCCAACCCCCGAAGGGATTAGAGACATGAAAGTCATGGAGCTACTCGAATAGCGGCTTAAAGACTGCATATTGAGCAATATATCAGCCAACGCGACGGTACCACGGACTAAAACCCTAATACCATAAACCTAACTGACCCTTATCAAAAACGGTGGTTATCTATATTTCACATTAGTATCGACTCGAAGGGAATTTTTATTTTTGAAACCCTCATTGCTCATAAAGGTGAAAAGCCTTAAGCGGCGGGGATATCAACATATTTAATAAGCACTGTGGCCCAACAAGTAGGTCCAAACTGACTCTTGTATACTATCCACGGGCCATATTCTCCAAAGTCGCATACCGATGAGGATGAGAAACCACTTACGAGTCATCTCGACTCGTAAGGGGAAAATTCCCTTATGAGATCCTTACGACTCTCAAGAGAAAAAGCACTTAAGATTCCTCAAGAATTCTAAGGAGAAAATAAAGCTACGAGATCCTCTCGACTCGTAGGGAGAAAAATCTTTATGAGACCCCCACGACACATAAAGTTGAAAGCCTTAGGCGATAGATCGAAACATGTTTCCTAAACCATCGTTGCCTTACAAAAAGGTCCAAACTGACTCTTGTACACTATCCATGGGCCACATTCGCCAATAAAGTGAAAAACCCACTTGCGGGTCCCTCGACTCGTAAGGAGAAAATACTTGCGTGAGATCTTTACGACTCATGAAGATGAAAGACATTTAGGAATCCTCATGATTTCTAGGGAGAATACGTACCTATGAGATCCTCACGACTCATAGGGAGAAAAAACCTTCTTGAGCCCCTTACGTCTCATAAAAATAAAAAGTCTTAGGCGACAGGGACCTAGACCTATCTTCTAAGCCATCAATTCTATGGATATACTTAACCTTGCACTACTTAACCTAAGTACATATTTACTTGGGCAAATTAGTGGGGGACATTTGTTCCCGCAAAAAAATTCTGCGCAAAAAAGTCCAAGGTTTCAATTAGCAGCAATACGCTTAAGAAAATGTAAACCAGTATTTTCTGGGCTATATTTTGCCAAAAAACCAAATGTGAATCAGGTAAATTCTGATGGTATCGAAAGCGTCTCAAAAAATCCTTCGATTTGATATATTACGGGCCTTATAACTCTTCCAGAATCAAAAGTTATGAGCAAATGTGTTATGCACATATAATCTAAGTAATGCTCTACCACATTGGGGATACATTTTTAGTCCCACATCGGGAAAAAGAGAGATCCCTTCTCTACCACTTCCCTATAAATAAGAGGGAATACCTCTAAGAAAAAATGGGGATTCAATCCTCAAAGGAGCTTAGTTCTCCATTGGAGCTTAGTTCTCCAAGTTAAGGTCTTAGCTGCCCTCCCCATAATGCGCATATGTGCAAGCGCCATGTACAACGCACGTGTGCCTACCACGTGTGCACCACGTGCAACGCACATGCGCCGGCCATCTGCGCACCACGTGCAAGGATTTAATCCTCAAAGGAGCTTGGATCTTCATAGGAGCATAGTTCTCTAAGTTAGGGCATATGCACAAGCGCAATGTACGCCATATGCAACACACGTGCGCCCGCAAAATGCGCACCATATGCATCACACGTGCGCCCGCCATGTGCATACCACGTGCGAGGATTTAATCATCAAAGGAGCTTAGTTCTCCATAGGAGCTTAGTTCTTCAAGCTAGGGCCTTAGCGGCCCCCTATGATGCACATATGCACAAGCACAACGAGCGACGCATGTGTGGCCGCCACGTGCGCCCGCCAAGTGCGCAACACATGCAACGTATGTTGGCCCACGTCGTGTGGCCAACACGTGCAACGTATGTGGGCCCAAGCCGTGTAGCCAACACATGCGACGCACGTATGCGAACGCAAAGAAGCCTTTTTCAGCAGTTAGGAGTTTAAGCTCGAACCTGTTCTTTCCTCTGATGAGTGGGACATGGTTCAAAGGGTACATCCCTTCACACCTTCGATATATAGCGCTGTAATCCCTCAGCATCGTTGGAGAGGTGGTGGGTCCCAACGAGCAAGGATCTTTCTTTTCAAATAAGAAATAGACCACCCCATAAAATTCTGTAAAAATACAGAAAGCACTCAAAATAACAGAGAATTTAATTCTCAATAAAGAAGAAGATCTTCCTCCTCTCAAAACCTAGGTAAAGAAACCCCAGAAATCAAAACATCTCCTTTACCTATTATAGGATATCTAAGGGTATAGCCCTTCTCAAGAACTTAGTTTTTCTCTGAATCTGAGATCCACAAGACAAGTCTCCCACAAGTTGAGAATTTAATTCTCATCAGGAAGATCTTGTTCTTGAGAATCAGAAATTGAGGAAGGAACAAAGTTGAAAAGAAAGAAGATAGAGTCTATAATACTCCAAGAACTTAGTCCCTTCAAATCAAGAACTTAGTTTTTAAAGAATCTGATCCCATATCCGCAAAATAGTCATCTTGGTAATCGTTAATGGTCAAAATACCATTCACAGAGGTTTAAGTTCTCTAAAAATATCAACAGAGATTAAATCTCCAAAAAGCTCAGCGCCTCACGTAAAAAGCATGCGAGCACCCAAGGCCAAAAGCTTATCATCTCATGTGAAACACACATGAGCACCAAAACTTAGCGCCTCACGTGAAACACACGTGAGCACTCAAAAGAAGCCAAACCTGAGCGCCTCACGTGAAACTCACGTGAGTGCCAGATGCTCAGCGCCTCACGTGAAACACACGTGAGCGCCGGAGAAAAATTAGTTCTTAGCACTATTATAGCGCCTCATATGATATACACATGAGCGCTATATGCAAGTGAGTGCTTAGCACTGCTGGATGTTATAGAAACCCAATCCCAAGCCCAAATTGGCTAAGTTTCCGGAGGTTAAAACTCTTTGATTTTAAATCAACCGAGCCCATAGACTCTTTATTTCCAAACTGATCAAAGTCTCAAATATGACTAATATTCTCTTATTAATGATATCCAAAATGATATTCATCCTATTTCTCCCAAGGTAATCTTTGTCCTAAATATGACTAACGATTGTTAGGTCCATAACCCTTTTTTATCTCAAATACGGAATTTGGTTCAAGGGTACATCTTTCCACACCTCTGATATATGTCGTTGTAATTCCTCAACGTTTTCAGAGATGTGGCAGGTCTCGACAACCAACAACTCATTTCATCCCACATTAATGCACCTCCAAATTGACGTGCACACCTCAAATCGGATCGCACCACAAATTGGGGGCATTCCATGTCACCATCGTTCACTCCGCAATGTAATAAATACACATATACGCAAAATGAATGTTGGACCGAATGTCCTTAAACTAATCTACATCCCAAAATGGGAATATTGGATCGAAATGTCCCTAAACTAAAATAATTGAGCCCATATGCTCATTTGTTTCTAAGTTGATATTAGTTTCAAATATGACTAACGATCCTTAGATCAAATCTAAATATCCCGTGAACTGATGGACCTCATTTATATGAGATCTGTATTCTAAGTTTACTCCCGTTGGCAAACCAAGCTACCAACATGGATCCCGTCAAGAAAATCCTTGACCCAAAATCTGAATATAAAACATATGGATTTGGGCTAATCTGTGCCATACGAGCGACGACATAAATTAGCCTCCGTATACAATCCGCGGGCAACCAAAACAAAACAAACATAACACGACACGAACTTGTTAGTTATATGTATGCCCTGGAGGCCATTATTGTACATGTGATGTGTAGGGTTACTAGGCACTCTAATAGGGTTCTACAAGGCATCAACCATGCCTGATTAAAATTTTAGCCGTGCCGAACAACCCTAAATAAGATCTTTGCTAGACTATTAGGGTAACACATGCAAGTAAATAACATTTATCACTAAGTGAATACGAAATACAACCTTTGTAGATCGGTCCTTCACTTCTTAAGCTCCTTGTAGTAGTCCCTTCGCTGCGATCATGGTACTTCCGACTCTCGGACGGCTCTTTGAGAAGATAGCAATGGTATTGCTTGAAGTCTTCGAGGCCGAAGATGATCTACGTCGAGAGAATACGAACTCAAGCTTCTACTTCACTAACTAGAGAATTAGTGAAGCAAACACCCTAAACTAAAATGCTAGTCTAGTAGAGGATGATGAAATAGGAAATGTGTACATTTTAGAATTTCTTTTCCCACAATGTTTCTCTCTCTTTATCAAACCCTACAAAGAATTTGAAGGAGGAAGAAGATGAGCTCAAAAATGAGAATGAAAACTAACTAGAGGGAGAGAGAGCTAACCATGGGTGAGTGGGTATCATATACTAACTCATGTAGAGACATTACCATGGCTAATTATAGTGGTTAGGTTTATAAATATCCTAAGTAAAACAAAACTAGTTGACATTGGTCAATGCACTCACAAGCTTCATGAAGCTTCATGCACTTGAACAATTATCCACTAATTTTGTATTTACTTTGTATATTAAAACCCTACCAATATAATTATAATGGTGTATGTCTCATACACCCATGTAGTGTGTATCAACAACCATGATACAAAATGAACACAAATAAATATATATCACATATATATATTAAATTGTGCACAAGTGAGAAAAACAAATGCTTAAGTGAACCAATGTTAGTTAATGTAAATTAGTATATCACATATAAAATTACACACTAAATTATTAAATCAACACTTGACTTAATAATCCGGTTATATCACATATAACCGACAAACATCCAACGTATCGATTTATCGAATCAACCCTTGATTCGATAACCTGGTTATATCGCATATAACCGATCGATACAAACATCGTGAGAATAGAATACGGTATCACATACTCGCATTATTCTCGGTCCCGCACATATCACATATGCGCTCCTATTTCGTTTCTCTTAAGCCAGTAAAACCTCTATGTAGGACTCTAAAGACTAGTCAATACGCCGGTAGTAGGTGATGATCACATCAAGCACCCACAAGCCGTCAGCGGTACTAGCTGGACGTAACGGCTACCCGGGTATTGAGCGATCAGAAGATCAGCAAGCAAGCCCGCTCCAACTCCGGCAAAAAGCCTGACAGTGACACTACCGTACAGTCCGGTCTCCTTGTCTAATATGTCGCATATCAAGTCTATGGGTGGTAAACGTCAGACCCCAATAACCGATAAGTCATGCCGATGCGAGGCTCATAACGGGTCGAGAAACTACTGGTAACACTTACCAGTAAATCTCTAAACCAGCCCTGGCCAGGGACTTCCCTGTTATGGCCAATCGAGCATAGCGCAACATCAACCCCAAATACCGGGAGAGACGAAACCCCTCCTATCGCTCATTGCCTCCATGTGACTCAGGATTGACCCAAAAACCACCATTTTGCACTCCTTCTTGGACGTGGTAAGGTGGAAATCAAAGCACTGTGGGAATCACACAAGACTTTATGACGATCTCGGGTCTACAGGCTAACCTGTACCAGTGTCACCCGAGAACTGCCATCTGACGTAAGGTATAATACCATCTGGGAGTTCTCAGCGAGTCCGTCCAGTGTACCCAGTCTCCACTGAGCACCCGTATATCATCTCTGATGTCAAACACCAATGGATATGGGATCATCCATCGTCCATCTATATGGGTCGAGAAGCTATACGCTAGTCTACTCTGGTATATCGATGCCCTGTCTCGATACACCCACGACTAGGGACCTTGAAGGATGTACTTATGGACTACTATGTCCCCACTAGTATGATCCGCATCATAGTCCAGGTAGTCAAGTACACATCCTAAGGGCTTTACCAACATGTAGCAGAGAGACAATCAGTGTACACGTTAAGGTAAAGAGTAACCAGATAGCATACTATCATGTCGAGCAAGAAAGTCCTCCCTATATATGTCCAAGCATCCACTACAATATACATCTCATGTATAGTAATGGCCTCTAGGGCATACATATAACTAGCAATCTCCCACTTGCACTAGGGCCATCTGATAACAGTGGTTGTAGTATCTCATACTCAACCATCCCATAATAGTCTTTCTCTGGGAAAAGGCCTTTGTGAGTGGATCCGCCGTGTTGTCCTCTGAGTCTACTCTCCTGACCTTGATCCCCTGGAGATCAACCATCTCCATTATCAGGTGACACTGCCTTAGAATATGTCTGGATCACTGATGGGACGGGCGTTCCTAGGCATAAGCCACAACTCCATTCTCACACAATGGTAGGAACGAAGTTCATCTCATGAACTAATATACACCCAGACTGCCTCTTTGGTAGCATCTTTGGTAGCGATGTATCTAGCCTTTATCGTCTAGTATGCCACGGTATCTAGCTTGGAACTCTTCCAACATACCGTCCCTTTACTGAGGGTAAAGACAATACCTGTGACTGACATTCCGTCGACCTTATCACCCTGGAACTTTTCCAGTGATTCTCCCCAGGATCGATTGATACCATCACACTACAACCAGTAAGTATCCTAACATCCAATTACATCTATCTCATAGATCCAAACTCAGGATTTAGGAGGTATCACTTTGATCCTATATGGAGAATCCTTGTGATAAGCGGAGATTGACCGAGCGTAGCATAGGAAACTCCTTCCCTATCAAGATTATGTCATCCACGTACTCTATGAGGATCACCACCATACTCCCTACTACCTTTTTGTCTATACAAGGTTCATCTACCATTTTGATGATGTCAAACTCTTTGACTAACTCATCAAAACAGATGTTCCAACTTCGCGATGTCTGCTTTATCACATAAAACATCTTGCACATGTTTCCGCTGCTCACACTGTTTACGAAGCCCTCTGGCTGTGTACTTATAGACGCTCTTTTCCAAAACATCATTTAAAAAAGCAGTCATGACACCCAACCGCCAGATATCGTAGTCATGGTATGTAACAATGGCAAGTAGGATCTGGATGGACTTAAGCATAGGCCCCAGAAAAGGTTTCATCATTAGCCACAATTGGTCTATGATGCAAACCATTAACAAGTCTAGCTTTGAAAGTCTCAATTTTTCCATGTACACCAAGTAATCTTCTCAAGATATACTTGCTCCTAATGGGGATTTAACCCTTCAGATAAAGCAACCAAAGTCCATACTTTGTTGGTGTATATGGATTCCATCTCAGATCGCTTAGCATCCAGCCATTCTTACAGAGTCCCCACTCCTGATGGCCTACTCGAAACTAGTTGGGTCATCATCTCATGATGCAATCCTCGCTCCCACTGTCATAGAGAAACCAAAGTATCTCTCAGGTGGGTGAGGAACCCTACCAGATCGACGGAGAGGCTGAGGTTCGTTGGAAAATATTGAATCCTACGGTTCTACCAAATCATCAGCTGCAGTTTGTTTGGCTGGAACACCTTCCAGTTCTATCTCATGACCACTAATTTCTTCTCAAGAAATTCCCTTTCACAAAGGTGGCATGCTGAGAAACAAAACATCTTTTGTTCCTCGGTTAGGTGGAAGATATTCCCTTGTGAATGCTTGGGATATCCAACAAACATTCACAGAACTGACTTTGCCTCGAGCTTGTCTGGATTATGCTTTTAGATATAGGCTAGACAACCCCAAATCTTAACAAATTTAAGATATGGGCTCTTCCCTTTCCATATCTCATATGAAGTGGTAGGCAACTAATTTGATCGGAACCCTATTCAATAGGTATACAACTTCTCCAGTGCATAACTACCAAAAGGAAATAGGTAACTCAGTAGTACTCATCATAGAGCACACCTTATCGTATAGGGTGTGATTGCTCCGCCCCGATACACCGATGTGCTGTGGTGTATACGGAGGAGTAATGCTGAGAGAGAATCTCATTCTCCTTTAGAATAATCCAGGAATTCCGTGCTCAAGTATTCTCCTCCTTGATCACATCAAAGGACATAATACTTATACCCATTTTGGTTCTCTACTTTCTAACTTATATTCTGTGAATATCTCAAAAGCTTCGGACTTGTGTTTCAACAGGAACATATGTCTGAATCTTGAGAGATCATCAGAGAATGTAATGAAGTACAAAGAACCGGTCTTGGCATGTGTAGACAGGGGACCTTCATACATCAACATGTATCATCCCAAGAGTTCACTAACTCTTTCTCTGTTTCCTAAAAACAGAGCTATGGTCATCTTATCTCAGTGACATGACCGGCAAGTTTCATAAGATGTAAATTCAAACTAATTTAAATATGCATCTATATGTAACTTCAGCTAGTCGGGTCATATTGATATGACCTAGTCTACAATACCTCAAGAAGGATTCGTTCATTTCTGAACTCTTCCTCTTGTACGTGTTCTGTACGTTAAGAACTGTGGTTTGATTTAGAACGTCTATGCTTTTAGATAACGTGCCTGAACCGATCAACTCTTGATATAGGAAATGTCCAAAACATTATCCAGCAATACAAAATTATATCCTTCTTTACTTATAAAGAGACTGATATGATGTTGTATATCAAGTTCGGTATCTAATAACATTCGTTCAGAATCAATGTATTCTGGTAATACAGGATGATAACTACCAACTTCTTGGCTGCATCTATTGCACTGTTTCCAACTCTTGAAATTTTATCACCCGTTCTCAGTTCTCTACCTATCTGTAGCCTATGTAACGGATTACATATGTGAGATCCTGATCCGGTATCTTATACCCAGGACGTAGAGGATACTGAGAAACAGTTCTCGGTAATGAATACACCTGAAGAAGATGCATCATTATGCACTTTCTTCGTTTGGGCGGCACAGGAATCCTGATAATCCCCTATTTCCTACTCGGTCTTATAATAGTTATAAGTTGGAGCGGGACAACGTTTCCCAGCGCAGTATAACAGGCGGGTTCGGTCAATACATCTGTATTATTATCTTGATTAAGGCGTGACATGGTCACTACCTGGAGAGAGAGAGAAGAAAACATTCTGCGTGCGCTCTTGCAAGATCAGATTGGTTATTATTTTATCTAATCAGGATGGCTCCCACTGTTTTTATCAAATCTTCCTTCAAACCCTAAAAGGAAAGACTAGCCGGGATTAATTACACCCTACAATTTCGCCAATCTTTCAGCCAGGCCAGTGTCGGTACTTTGAGGGAGGTTCCCCGTGCTTTCGCACGGACCTAATTAAAATAAACCTCGTTTTCAGAGAGGCGTAACCCCGTTGACACCTTTCTAGACACCTACTTGATCGGCTAATTGTAATGTGTAAAACTCTCCCAGGAGTAACAATTACTCGCAGTGGGTATCGGGATCCAACTGTCTCATAGAAGGTATGCAATCTCATTGCAAATTTCAACACTTGAAATTCCCGATAATATTTTGCCCCAAACGATCTATGATCTTGACAAGGTCAACAAACCATAGACCATAAGTCAAGTTCAACCCGTCATTTCTTGATTGAATTAAACCCACCCGTACGACCCTTGACAAGGTCAACAAGGCCGTACGACTACCCTAATCCAATCTGCATCATATGCATAAGCAGACAAATACTGGTCAGCTACCGCACACTGTGCCTTGACAAGGTCAACAAACGCAGCACGAATACTAACCAGGACTTATCTGAAATGACGGAGGGCTACGACAGGTTTTTCTGAAAACCTATTGCGTAATGAACTTGATATCGCTGTAGAATCAAATGATTTTAAAATGGAGTGTTTTTGAGGCTTTTTCTAGTTTCGCTAAAGAGGTCACTCCCGGTGAAGGGATCTCGGCTCTTTCCTCGTCGAATGAGGTGCGGGATATATCATATATGTCACTGTGCAAAGCAAGAACTAGAAAAGCAATCAAAAGACAAAACCGAGGGGTGTAGCATCTGCCAGTCATTGCTAAAAGGGTCACTCCCGGTGAAGGGATCTCGGCCTTTTCCTTATTGAATAAGGTGCAGGATGTTCTACAAGGAACACCGCGATGCAAAGCAAGAACTGTAGCTACCTTTTTTGAAAATTCGATTCCACAACATCTTTTAGGTTTCTTTACTTTCATTAATCACATTAATGAAATCCCATCATTTAAACCACCTAAACATTACAGATAAATACGACGTACACTTATGCCATCCGCATTTGCCTCGATGTCCCCTCGTGCACCGTTAGGTTAGGTAACTAACGGCAGAGTGGGGCAGGGCTAGCACGGGTGTAAAACATAAGTAACGTCAATATAATATATCATATATACTATATACAGTATCTTTTACAACA
This sequence comes from Agapanthus africanus, assembly GCA_030015575.1. Lineage (NCBI taxonomy): Eukaryota > Viridiplantae > Streptophyta > Magnoliopsida > Asparagales > Amaryllidaceae > Agapanthus > Agapanthus africanus. The sequence goes on from CM057342.1 coordinate 632,611,986, forward strand.
TATCAAATGATCACATCACAGATATCACAGCGGAAAAAACATATGAAACATTGGATATACTAGGACGTCCGTGTTTTAATACGAGCCTGTATAAAACACGGATTCCACGGTCGGGATGAATAGCCAAACCCACATCCCTAGACCCCTACGAGAGCGGCAAGCAACCCTTCCAATTCTAGAGTTAGGAGACCCGGACTCGACTCCTCAAGTTGGTCTCCCACTGGACCGTAGAACTCGGTTACTTGTGCTCTCCTCCTTGGGTCTACCTAATACGGAAAAGTAAATAATATACAATGGTGACATCATTCTCATCCCGGAAGTGCCCCAATAAAAGAATATTACATATAATGAATTTTACATGAATGAAAATAAAACCCTCATCTCACAAAAAAAACCCGGATATTCAGAACGCGACGATCCAATATAACATATCCAGCAACACATAACATCACAAGTCATCAACGTAAGTAAATATGCGCATCCCAATTGTCGTTGACATATAGCAATGAAACCGGCGATAACACATATTACACTTACGGTCCCAGAAAAGAAAGTGTAAAACAACAACAGTTGGAATCCGCAACCTCCCTAGACATCTGATTTGAATGATTTCGGATTGTGTAGTATTTGAAAAATTGTATATAGAAATCACAACCAAAAATATTTTACCGCAATCAATAACGGTGTCGAATGTAGCGCGTTAGTAAGTGCGGATCGTCCACAGGGAAAGTGTAATCGTTCGTGCTTCGAATTAGATGAGTCGAAACTTTAAGGAAGAGAAACAAAAACAATTCATGATTTATATTTGAAGTTCAAGAATTAGAAAATCTAGATCTACTAACAAGAAAAAGATAGAATCAAGAATTGATAGTTTGATGATTTTTCCAACCAAATATCAAGAATCGAAATGAGGCTCGTAGGAATCGATCGGATCTCCAGATGTGATGTAATCTTACAATCACGTATTCTTATCCTTCGATGAATTGATACTAGATCGATGATGATCGATCGAGAATTAGGGATTTCTTATGAAACTAGGGTTTCATCTTATCCCTTATTCTTTCGTCGATATCATTCACATTCTAGCCTCTAATAAATTCAAGAAACGATCGTAGATCCCTAATTTTGAGAGATCACAATCAAGAAAGCATCGCAACGAAACTAGGTCATCGATTCTTGAACTTGCTAGGGTTTACAAGACTCGTAGGACTTAAGAATCGTATTAAGATTTGTTACATCATCATTCTATTGATCGTCTCGACTCCTTTACGAGCGGAGTTTTACTCAAACATCACAACAAGAACCACAATCACAAATTGAGATCTAATCATGATGCAAGAATTAAAAGAAAGCAAGATTAAAGAATTTGACCTTTTATTTATATCAACAATTTCGTTACATTCGCTCAAGAACTACAAGAGGAAGAACTCGATCGTCGATTTGGCTTCGCTTGTCTCCTTGAGTCGCGGATCGGCTTGGATCACTTGCCCGATTGAAGATCGGCTCGGCTCCTAAAAGGTTGAAGGCTTCTCACTTGATTGGTACTCGGGATCTTGAATTTGGAGTAGAATTAGGGTTAGGGTTTCGCACAAGTCGTGTCACTCAACTTGTGGAAGAAGATGGAGAATTAGAGATGAATGAAGAATGAGGAATTAATGAAGAACTAATCAACTACTAAGATTGACCCTTAACCCTAGGTCTAGGCTTCTATTTATAGACTTCCCTAAACCCTAGATCTAGGATTAGAATTTGAATTTCCCTCCAAAAGTTAGTTAGAAAAGATTTGAATTTTCCTCCAAAAGTTTGTTGAGGAGAAGCTTCTAGATGTGATTAGTTAGGAGCTTAATTAGGATTAGCTTAATGATCTTTGCTGATCTGGCAGAAGGCTCTAGAGAATTCTGGAATTTGACGTATCAAAATGAGGTGTACCCACTGAGATAGGAATTATGCCCTGAAAATGGAATGATGATCTGACCAAACCGCCACGGAACCGCGGCGCAAGCCGGCTCCCGCCGCGGTTCCGCGGCTCTTTTGAGGTCTTATGGCTTGTAACTTCTTTTGGTGCTTTGGGATGACAATTGGGCCTTGTTTTGATATGTTGAACTGTGTAATTCCTTCTGGATTGCTACCAGATCTCAGGTCTTTGAGTTGGCGTAATGTTTGATCAGCAAAAATGACAATTTTGGCTTTTCTTCCGGATTATCCTGCACAAATCTCGAAACAAGTGTTGCGCAATATAGGGATGATGCGATGCCATAAAATACAGTCAATTTCCCTTAAAGTGCCGGTTTTAAAGTCTAACACATGCAATCTGATATTTTACGACTGATTTGCTAATATGTGAAATATAAATACCGAACACTTCTAAATGAGTGCAAATGATAGGGAAATTGCCGGTTAAAAGATGCAATATTTTCGACTGATCAAATTCCCCCAAACTTATTTTCGATCGTCTCGAGCGAATTGTTTTATTAAAAAGAGAAGGAGAAGATAAAGAAAGAGAAAAACTAACTAGCACACTTTCGTAGGCAACACGATTGCACTGAGCACGTGCAACAAACCTTTAAACCTCTAGGTGTCCCTAGTAGGAGGAGTGTTGTCTCCTGAAGGTTTTCAGTGGATTGCACCCACAAAATCCAATAATAAAAGAAAGATCATGAATATTACATTTAAAGAAAAGAATTGTAGAAGAAAAGCCTTGAAAATTAGGGTTTCCAACTAAGCTAGCTTTTCGGTTGTCATGAGCCCTATCTTAATGGTCATGAAAAAATGTTAGAAATCACGTCCTCCCTCAATAAAACATCGTCTTATTTTTCATTCCTATCTTTCTTCCAAACATCGATCATATCACCCTGCGTGTGTGTAAAAGACATCCCTACACCCGGAGAATTCAATTCAAGCTATCATACTCTTGCCCATCAGCCTCAGTACTTTTTAATTAATGAATATTTAGATGAGATTGCTTACACACTTTCATGCGACCGTTAATACTTCTTGAGGTACTAACCGACCGATTACTCATGTGCTTGCTTACTTGGTGTATTTTCCTCGTCTTGCACCACCTCAGGCATAGCAGTGACTCCCAGACCAGTTGGCCTTAGGGCACTAGGTGAAGAGGCACCCTCGCTATATATTTTTTATTGCCCTCGGCGATAACAAAACCAGTGTCCATTTTTCTCACCACTTTATATTTTTTATTCACCTTTTCTTTTTATTTCCTTCATACAACGGCTTTAAGACAAGAGCATTTCAAGGTATCCTCTACTATCCCAGGCTTTAAGACGTGTGTAAGTGCGAATAGCAGGGTATCAACGTTCAAAATGTTTGGCTTCCAGAATAGAAACTATTTTTCGGACTTATTTTTATTCTCAGATTAGTGACTTCCTTCATCGTACTAACCCTTGGGACAACGGCTCATAACAACTTATTACTATTTCGTATAAGAAAACTTCTAATTTTCTTGGTTTTCTTAAATTTTTCTAATCTCATGAATGTAATTTTTCACTATCAAAACTTTTATTATCTTATTTATGTACAAAAATGTCTTTTTTTATATTTTGAAATTTTTTAAATTTTTATAGGTTTTCGAAAAAATGTTTTGTGCTTATGCAAAGTATGATGCAAATGATGCGAAAATAAGCACAAACCTCCCCCAAACTTGTTTTCAACAGCGTCCTCACTGTTGCCATCAGCTAAATCTCGAAAAACCTGTAAGCCTGGGAGGAATTTATTAGTGGGGGCAAAGTATTTAAGTGAAGAACCTCCCCCAAACTTATTTTTGGCTTAAAATTTTACAAAAAATTTTCTTTTCAGGAGCCAGAAAAAATGCCCCCCCCAAACTGAAGCAATGTTAATTTTTGAAAATTACATGAGGGGGTCAAAAATCAGTGGTCGATGCCAAGCTTTGTAAAGACCAAACGTTAACACCAACCATTCAAAATTTTTATCAATGCAGTGCTCTGGTTGGTGGAAGAAGAAGTGGGGAAAGGGTAAGTGGTGGAATAGAATGTGTGTGCGTCTCATTTTGGAGAGACGATGCAGTGATTGTGATGGATTACTTGCATTCTTTTTACAGTTCAGAGGATGGGGTGGAGGTTCAATTTCATTGATTGGGACAAGATTCGTTTCAACACCCGTGTTATTCAAAAATGCGAGTTCATCAGCGAAGATCTCCTCAAAAGTTCCATCAATACCCTGATGAATAATGTCATCACAAAGTGCGGGGTGATCTTCAGACTCTAAGAATAGTTCATAATCCGTGTTAATTGTTGACCCGGACATCTCAGTGGAAGAGTCCGTATGTGTATGATACATAGTTGGGTCAAACAACAACGTATGAAAAGAGTCAAGATCGGTATCAGGAGGATCATCAAATTCGCTGCTGTCGACATCCATTAAGTCGACAGAACAGACCTGAGCAGTAGGTTCGGAGGGTACACTTCCCAACTTGTAAATGTTCAGCTCAATTGACCTATTCCCGAAGGATAGGGTCATAGAACCATTACGACAGTTGATTATTGCATTGGAAGTGGCCAAAAAGGGGCGACCTAAAATCACCGGAATTTGATTCCGTGGGTTCGCTACAGGCTGTGTATCAATTACAATAAAATCCACAGGGAATATAAATTTCCCGATTTTTATTAACACATCCTTCAGTTCACCCCTAGGTTTGGTGATTGATCGGTCAGCCATCTGGAGAGTGCAATGGGTTGGCTTCAACTCTTCGATTCCTAGTTGCTCATAGACTGAGAAAGAAAGCAAGTTAACACTAGCGCCAAGGTCTAGTAGAGCACGGTTAATGTGTTTTTCCCCGATAGAAATGGAAATCGTAGGATATCCAGGATCCTTACGTTTCCTCGGTAACTGTTGGGGGAAAGCCGTGTCTACCGTCTTTGCCATGAAAATTTTCTTGGGCACTTGAGTCTTCCTCTTCCTAGTGCACAAGTTCTTAAGAGTTTTCGCATAGGACGGAACTTGTTGGATGGCATCTAGGAGAGGGATGTTGATGTTAACTTGCATAAAAATGTTCATAATCTTCTCCATATATGGACTCGGTGTGTTTGCCCTTAACCGATTAGGATAAGGTGCTTTAGCAATAAGCGCTGGGTCCATCATAGGAGAAGGAAGTGGGGGTAGACATGATCCCGAAAGAGGAGTAGGGATCGTCTGTGGAGAACTAGAAGAGATGGGCTGAGGTGGCGAGCCTTGTGGGAAACGAAGAATAGGCTCGCAAGAAAGTGGTGGGGTAAAAGAACTGGGGTTAGAATTAGAAGTATGTGTGTGAGGAAAGGTCTCAGCCGGGGTTTTATTCATTGATTTATCAGTGTCATCAAACTCTTCCCCAAGGTTATTGTCAAGCACACTTCCAGATCTCAACGTGGTTGCATTCACAAGATGTGAATAGCCAGGATTGGGTAAAGGTTGAGCTGGAAGTTTCCCTTTCTCTCTTGCACTCATTTCGGCTTTTAGTTGTGCAATTTGTGCTTCCATCGATTTGATATTCTCATTTTGAGAGACAATGATCTTCATTACATTCTCGATGGAAGATTGCAAACTTGCCGTCCCTTGGATGGATTGTTTCATGAAAGTATCCAAGGTTTGTGCTAGTGCAGAGGTGTTATCTGTACCGGTCAATTGCAAAGGACTAGACGGTGAAAAAATGTTGGCCGGATTTTGGAAGTTTTGTGATTGAAAGGGGTGCTGACTGTTCATATCATATTTTTGCATTTTCATACCGCCCAATTTTTATCACATTGCATATCGGTAGATACTCTTGAGCCGTGTTTGCTAGTCAATTGCAGGATACAGGTTCCCGGTTCTAAAACGGAGAAATTCATGGAAAACACGACAAAATCCGGTTCCTGCCAACCACAGATAAAAACACGGTCTCCGCTCTTCATCCGTATGTTGCCAGATACCAGTTTAGGAAGACAAAGTGTCAAATCAATGTCATTCTCAAGCACAAGGCTCAATGGTAGCACAAAATCCAAGAGATCTACGCGGAGCTCGAGGCAACCATCCACAAAAAAGTCCACCTTTGCTCAATAGAAATTCTGGAACAAATGGGAGAGATTTTCCAGAAAATACACACAGCAGACAAGAGGGGACAGGAGAACAGGAAAAGTGTCAGATGACCACACCCTAAGTCGACAAGAGGGGCGCGGATCCGCGGCCATAGGGGGCTATAGGCGGCGGATCCGCGGCCGTACAGTGGGTTCAGGCAGTGACTTTACAGGGGCAGTTTGGTCATTTCGTCAGAGTTCTGTTGGTTGCCATAGGGTTTCATTTCGTGGCCTATAAATAGCCCAGAATTTTGAGAAGGAAGGGTCAATTTTTGTATTCTCATATTTTTGCCAAGTTTTAGTCTTGTTCTTCTTCCTCTTCTCACCTCTTCTCCAATCAAACTTGTAGTGAGCTTTTGAGTGAAGAGTGATGAATAAAGAAGACCTTTTTATCATGCTTGTCTCTTTCTTTTACTTGTTGTAATGTATTGTAATTTTAATTGTTAAGTAGTTGTTGTTATTTGTTCGATTGTTTCTTTCTTCTCTCTTTTCCTTTATCCTTCATATGACAATGATACTTACGCTCGATCCTCGCTAAGGTGAGGTCGCAAATAGTTAGTCGTATTCTTCTAACCTTCTTCTTTCTATCTTCCTCTTTGTTTTGTTTTGTTTTTCCTTATCATGAAGTGTGAGTAGTTTTATACTTGTTAGGGTAGGATAAGGGAAGTTTGAGAGAAGGAAATCTCTCTCACTCTTTCCTTGCCCAACAACTTAAATCGACTCCCGTTAATTGAACCACAATCCGCTCCTTACGGCACCCTATCCTACATGATAGCGGTGATTCCGTAGTGAGACCGGTTGTGGTTGAATTAACCGGAGGTTATGGATAAGAGCCAAGAACGGACGGACAAGCACCAAAAGGAAGGACTATGCGTTGGAAAGCCTAGCTTATACTCGCAAGTACCTTCCTAGTCGTGCTAATCCCCGTTGTTGCCGATTACCGTAACACCGATATTAAGAGGGGCAACGGAAGATGTGGAGACTCCTAACTCAAACTAACCTAATCCTAACCCTAACAAGCTCTCTTTAAATATCAACTTACACTTAGATAACCACAACAAAATCTGAAAACAGGACTTAACTCGTTAAAACACTTTGAAAAAGACAACCATCTCCCTGCGGACGACCCGTACTCAACCGGCTAGCTACAAGCGAAACCGTCTTGATTGCGGTATTTAAACTAGAACTTGAACACGCTCGTATCCTAACAATAAAATGGCGCCGTTGCCGGGGAGACGGTAGTTTATTTCCTTGTGTAATTTCGGGTTAATTTGTAAGTATAAAAAAAAACGAAAAAAAATATACTTTGTAAAAGAAACCATCTTGTTATTCTTGATTAGTTTTTGTGCAAGTGTGCAGGAAATACGAAGCTCAAGATCGACGCCAAAGACGTTGGAAATACAGAGTTCAAGTACAGTGCCAAAGACGTGGGAAGATAGACCCACATTTTCGCGGCTACACAGCGACGGACAAAAACGAAGCATCCGGTCTACGGTAAAAATCTGGAGTAGATACAGTGAGCAACTCAGCATTCCACACATCCAGAAAAACAGAGGACACCAAACAGAGCCCACACCAGAAAATTGATGGCCCAATACCCACTTCCGGCCGCGGATCCGCGGCAATAGAGGGGAATAGGCGGCGGATCCGCGGCCACTTGGTGGCTTCAGAGCCCCAAAATTTCTCTGTAAGTCCCTCTGCCTCTCTCCACTCCTCTGAACTCCACTGAACTGTGTTTCTGCAGCCTTCTTTGCGCAAACTCTTCTCCCCCTTCCAATAAACTGTTCTTGTGCAGGATTCTTTGCGCCGCAAATAAAAATTGTTTGCCGTTGATTTGTTACTGTTTTGCATTCTTTAATACGGACTTAAGGGGCTTGAAACCAATCCAGATTGGGTGGGGATTTCATCACCCTTCCCAGGACCCCAAAAATCACTAAAACATATGCATTGTCCATTGTAAATTTAAAAAATACTAGACTTCAGCCCTAAGGACTTCGCGCTCATTAGGAGAAGATAAACCTTGTTTAGAACCTCGCTTAACCGTACATTGTTTACGGGGTGTCTAGGAAAGTGTTAAAGGCGCAACCGCCGAAAGAGAAAGGGTTATTTAATTAAGGAACTTCGCGAAAGCGTTGGACAACCTCCCCTTATCTCTGCACTTACCTGGCCTCGTGATCAGTGTATTTTTAAGCCCGTTTCTCGACATTGTTTAACTTCGACAATCAAGTTCAGGAGCAGGTCTAGTAGACCTAGGTTACCCTAGATCTAGGTGTGATTGTGCATATCTTGTTTGTGATTGCTTAAGCCGTATTTCCGTACATACTTCTGTAAATCTTTTTCTAAAAACAAAAAAAAAAAATCAAAAACTTTTATAAAAACTTGCCCTTTTGTCGCCAAATCCATTTTCACCCAACACCCATCGCCTTTCTTCATTGACGTTTTCTTACCCTCACCTTCTCCGCTTTGACTATACTAAACTCGTTTAGTGTATGTCCGCTTGGACTCGGGACACTAGCGCCCGTCTAGTCCGCGTTACGTTAGTCGCGACCGACTACGCGATCGACTCCGAAGTCGATACTCCGTCCACTCCTCTTTCTCCTCTTCCTTTGCCGGCCAACTCCGACGTTGACCGGAATTCTGTTCATACATCTTCACCTTCACCTTCACCTTCACCAACCTCTTCTTCCGCGATGTCAGGATTTAATCCGAACATCTCTTTGACCACCCCTGGATTGGCTCCACCTCCTACGGAGACCAATCTTCCACCACCTCCGCCTGTTGTAGCGCCGCAGCGAATTGCGCTCCAGGATCGTTTCTACCCCACCCGTTCTGCACTTCCCACCTGCCTTTCTCTTTCTCCGGCCAATGGGGACAACTTTGAAATTAAGCCCCATTTCATCAACATGCTTCCACGTTTTCATGGGCTTGAATCTGAAGATGCCTATATCTTCATCAACAAATTTCAAAATGTCTGTGCCATGATGAAAACAACCCAGCTGTCGGACGATGCTATACGTCTACGGGTCATTCCGTTCACTTTATGCGATCTCACAGAAAAATGGCTGTATAGCACCGCTTCCCACTCAATCACCAGCTGGGACGAGTTTGTTAAAGCGTTTCTGAAAAAAATTTACCCAAATCATAAGACCGCAAGAATTCGAAATGAGATCAACCAATTCTCCCAGCTTCCTTCTGAACCCTTCTGGAAGTGCTTTGACCGATACAAAGACCTTCTTGTTCAGTGTCCTCACCACGGAATAGAGAAATGGCAGCTCTGCCAAACCTTATACGAGGGACTGAACCCAGCAACGAAGCAGTTGCTGGAAACCATCTGTCAGGGCCACTTCCTATCCAAATCTGACGAGGAAGCGTGGCAGTTCTTTGACGATCTTGCGGAGCAAACGCTACAGTGGGAGAGCACTAGACCGACTTCTTCTTCTTCTACCTCCACTTCTACCGGTCAGTCTAGGGTAGGAATCCACCAACTCGATGTCTCTATTGCGATGAAAGCTGAAATGGCTGCAATAACACGAAAGCTTGAAGCGATAGAGAGCAAATTTTCTGCTCCTGCCCCCACACCTGTTCTCCCCCTTCGTACCATCTGCGCTTGTTGTTCCGATCCTTCCCACTTGACCGAAGAGTGTCCTTACAATCCACCCTCGCAAGGACAGGATCAGGTTAATGCTGCCTTCCAGCAAAGACCGAGGAATGATCCATACTCTTCCACCTACAATCCCGGTTGGAGGAACCACCCCAATTTCGCCTGGAATCAGAATCAGAATCAATTCCAGGGAAACAATTTCCAAAGGGCCCCTCCACCGCAACAACAAGCGCCACAACAAACTCAGCATCAGTATCAGCAGCCCTTCCAACCCCAACCTTACCAAAACCAGACGAACAACTTTGCACCCAACAACTCTTTTCCACCAAACAACAACTTTGTTCCGTCCAACAACGATAAGGTTTCCTCGCTCGAGCGAAGTCTGGAGGCGTTCGTTAAACAGTCGACCCAATCCACCGCCAACATCCAGTCTTCGATTCAATCTTTAGTGCAACACACTGCCGCACACGGGCAAAGCATCAAGACCATCGAGGCCCAGATTGCACAACTGAACGCGGCCTTGAGCGAGCGAGAGAAGGGGAAGCTCCCGTCCCAGCCACTTCCAAATCCCGGTCACCCACATAATGCGCATGTTGCTCTTGAACAACAAAACCATAATGTGAGTGCCGTGACCACACTGAGATCAGGGAGGATGCTGCCAAACAATATTGGCAAACGGATCAACGATGATGCCCCGGCCGCTGCTTCTTCTTCTTCTCCTTCTTCTTCTTCGTCTTCCGAGCCTATTCTCCGTTCTTCACAAGGCTCTCCCTCTTCTTCTTCTGCTCTGAACGGACCCACTTCTCACTCCACGAAAACACCTATTCTGGGATCCATTCCAACTCCAAAATCTCCTCCTCCAGCATTAGACTCAACCAATTTTCAAAATGTTCCATTTCCAAACCGGTTGAGGTCTAACAAACAAAATCCACAAATGGAGAAGATTTTGGAGTTATTCAAGCAAGTTAACATTAACATTCCTCTTTTAGATGCTGTCCAACAAGTCCCGTCTTACGCGAAAATCTTAAAGGACTTGTGCACGAAAAAGAGGAAGTCTCAGGTACCCAAGAAAGTTTTCTTGGCTAGTGCTGTGAGTGATGCCCTTACCCAATCTTTACCACAAAAACGGAAGGACCCTGGCTGTCCTACGATTTCAATTACTATTGGGGATAAGAACATCAACCGCGCACTATTAGATCTTGGTGCCAGTGTTAACTTGCTTCCGTATTCAGTATACGAGCAATTAGGCGTCGGAGAGCTGAAACCCACACACTGCACTCTCCAGATGGCCGACCGATCGATCACCCATCCTAGGGGTGAGCTAGAGGATGTCTTAATAAAAGTCGGGGACTTCATATTTCCCGTCGACTTCATTGTCTTAGATACACAGCCTATAGCTAACCCCCGGAATCAAATTCCGGTGATACTCGGTCGACCATTTCTCGCAACCTCAAATGCTGTGATCAATTGTCGCAATGGTTCGATGAACCTCTCTTTTGGAAATATGACAATTGAACTCAACATTTTTAGGTTGGGGAATCAGCCCGCCGAACCTAATGCTCATATACTGGACGTCTGCTCGATCCAGGAGATCACCCCAGAAGAGTGTGAATTCGAGGAGTTTCTGTTTGAACACGACAATCTTGACGCCACTAGTGCGTTTCTCTTCGAACCTGCTGCTGTTTCTGCGCCCGATAACGAATACGAGTGTTTCACATTCTCGAACGATCTTAGCCGCGCACAACCCGAGTTTGAATCTTTCGACTTTCCGGATGAGTTACCTGAACCATCCGACTCGGTTGCCTACACTCGTTTTGAACCTTTGCTGGAGTCCTTTGAGTTCGAGACCCTTGCACCAATCTTGCCTTCCATCATTTCACCTCCAACGCTCGAACTCAAGCCGTTGCCGTCTCACCTTAAGTATGCTTACTTAGGTGAGAACGAGACCCTCCCTGTCATCATTTCGGCTTCTCTAGCTCCCGAGCAAGAGAAAGCCCTTCTCACGGTCTTGCACAGCAACAGGCAAGCTTTTGGCTGGTCCATGGCGGACATCAAGGGGATTAGTCCCCTGATCGTTGAGCATCATATTCATCTGATGGATGATGCCAAACCAGCCCGGGATCCACAAAGACGTCTTAATCCAGTCATGAAGGAGGCTGTGAAGAAGGAGATCGTCAAATGTCTAGATAGTGGTATCATTTACCCTATCTCTGATAGCCAGTGGGTTAGCCCCATTCATGTTGTCCCCAAGAAGTCGGGCATCACGGTCATAACCAACGAGGCGAATGAGTTAATCCCTACTCGCACCCAAACTGGATGGCGAGTTTGCATTGATTACAGAAAACTCAACGCCGCAACGCGGAAAGACCACTTTCCGCTACCTTTCATTGACCAGATGCTTGAACGATTGGCCGGACACGAGTACTATTTCTTTCTTGATGGCTACTCCGGCTATAATCAAATTCCCATCGCCGAAAAAGACCAGGACAAGACCACTTTCACTTGTCCTTTCGGCACGTTTGCATATCAACGCATGCCCTTTGGGTTATGCAATGCGCCCGCTACCTTCCAGCGGTGTATGATGGGAATTTTCTCGGACATGGTGGAAAAATTTCTGGAGATTTTCATGGATGACTTCTCCATCTTCGGCGATTCCATCAACGAGTGTTTGCTGCATCTTGACGCTGTCCTTACCCGATGTAAGGACAAGAATCTCACTTTGAACTGGGAGAAATGCCACTTCATGGTGCGCGAAGGTATTGTCTTAGGACATATCATCTCGCAAAATGGCATAGAGGTCGACAAAGCAAAGATTGAGGTCATTTCCAATCTGCCTCCTCCCCGTTGCGTCAGAGATATCCGAGCCTTCCTTGGCCATGCCGGTTTCTATAGACGGTTTATCAAGGACTTTAGCAAGATTGCTAGGCCCTTGACTCTTTTGCTGGCCAAGGATACACCATTTGACTTCAACTCGAGCTGTGTGACTGCCTTCGAGTCACTAAAACGCTCACTCACTTCTGCTCCCGTTCTTTCTTCTCCTGACTGGACGCACCCATTCGAGATTATGTTCGATGCATCCGACTTTGCCATCGGTGCTGTCCTTGGACAGCACATCAACAAGATGCCGCACGTAATCTATTACGCGAGCCGAACCCTGAACGACGCCCAACTCAATTATACAACAACTGAGAAGGAATTCTTGGCTGTTGTATTTGCTTTAGAAAAGTTCAGGCCCTACCTCATCGGCTCTCCAGTCATTGTCTACACTGACCATTCTGCTCTGCGCCATCTTTTTGCGAAGAAAGATGCCAAATCTCGGTTAATACGTTGGATCCTCTTGCTTCAAGAGTTTGACCTTGTCATTAAGGACAAACGAGGATGTGAAAACGTAGTTGCCGACCATCTCTCACGACTTCCTTCTTCGCCTTCGCTTCCAATTCCAATCAACGACGTTTTCCCGGATGAACAGCTCTTGACAGTATCTTGCGAACCCTGGTTCGCAGATATTGTGAACTATTTGGCCACGGGATTGTTACCGACCGAATGGTCGAGTCAGGACAGACTTCGCTTCTTATCCCAAGTAAAACACTTTTACTGGGACGAACCCTACTTGTTCAAGTACTGTCCCGACCAGATTATTCGTCGGTGTGTCCCTGATGAGGAATTCAAGAGTGTGCTGTCATTTTGCCACGATCAAGCGTGTGGCGGGCATTTTGGGCCCAGAAAGACAGCTGAGAAGATCTTGCAATGTGGTTTCTACTGGCCACAACTTTTCAAAGACGCTCACGACTATTGCAAGACTTGCTCCCGGTGCCAACACATGGGCCGGATATCCCGGAGGAACGAGATGCCGCTCCAACCGATCTTGGTTGTGGAGATTTTCGATGTTTGGGGGATAGACTTCATGGGGCCGTTTCCCAACTCTTTTGGGAACTTGTACATCCTTCTAGCTGTTGATTACGTCTCTAAATGGGTCGAGGCTGTGCCCAGCCGGACTAACGACAACAAGGTTGTCGTTAGGTTCCTTAAAGAAAACATTTTTTCCCGGTTTGGGCACCCCCGAGCGATCATTAGCGACAATGGAAGTCATTTCTGCAATAAAACTTTCGAAGCCTTAATGCGGAAATACTCCATTAATCATAAGCTTTCTACGCCCTACCACCCCCAAACCTGCGGGCAGGCTGAAGTTTCCAATCGGCAAATCAAGCAGATACTGGAGAAGACGGTTTCCAAGAACCGTAAGGATTGGTCTCTGAAACTCACTGATGCCCTTTGGGCATTTAGAACCGCTTATAAGACCGACCTTGGCATGTCTCCCTATCGGCTTGTGTACGGAAAAGCCTGCCACCTTCCTGTCGAAATCGAGCATCGCGCATTTTGGGCGATAAAGGAGCTGAATCTGTCTCTTGAGGACGCGGGCAGCCATCGGAAGCTGCAGTTGAACGAATTGAGCGAGCTTAGGGATGAGGCTTACGACAACGCGGTTGTCATTAAGAATCGAACGAAGGTGTTTCATGATAAACACCTTTTGCGCAAAACCTTCGTACCTGGTCAGCAGGTACTGCTTTACGACACCCGACTTCACTTCCATCCTGGAAAGCTGAGATCTCGCTGGAAAGGGCCGTATTTTGTGCGGAATATGTATCCGCAGGGCGCTGTGGATTTGGAAAATCCAAAGGACGGTTCACTCTTCAAAGTGAACGGACACCGATGCAAACCGTACCTTAGCGCCGAACCAACAGAGGAGCTCCTGTTCTTACAGGAGCCGGTTTACCCTGAATGATCTTCCTCTGCCTACCTCCAAACTTCGGTTATCCAGCCACGAACAGCGGACACTGTTCCAAATAAGTTTGTGGGTATGTACAAACCGTTTTGTTTATATTTGTGTATATTCTTTTTCTTTTCTTTAAAAACAAAAACAAATAAAATTTGTATATCACTAACCGACAATTTTGAACCTTCAAACTGATCTCTTCATGCAACGACAGTGAGGACACTGTCCAGTTTAAGTTTGGGGGTACGCTCGGTACGCATTTCTTACCTTCGCATTCATATGTATATTTTGCATCTGCATATTTAAATCCATAAAATCCATAAAAATTTGAAAATTTTCTAAAAAATATAAAAACTTTTTTGTCAAGTTAGCTTGTGGAAGAACCCGGATTCAACATTCGACGGTTTTTGTTTGAAAAAAATAGGAATAACTAGATCTTATGTTTGGATTTTGAAAACCTGAAAGATAACTCTCCTTTGAAGTTAACTATAGCTGATATACGTCTTTACATCACACTACACGTGTCGTAAGATTTTGGGAATTAGACGACAAGTCTGTCATGTTTAAACTTTTAAACAGATAAATGATTTTCTGAGGATCAAATAGGTTTGTTCTGAAATAAGTAATGTCAAGAATAGTTTATGAAGTAAAGAGAATATGAAGGAATGTTATTGATGCCATAATTGGAGCTAAGTCGGAAAAATAACCCATCTAAAACTTGATTGGAATGATTACACACCAAACCCACTAAACACGTCTTTTATCCCAAAAAAAAAAATAAATATTTGAACTGCCAGTTATATCTCCGTTCGTATTGAATCATCTGATTTTCAAGACAAACTGTATTTTGTTTTTGGACCTAGGTAACTTGAGTAATTAAGTCCGCTGGGGTGTTTTTACACCTAATGCCCTAAAACCAACTGGTTTGGGTGCATTGGCCCAAGCTCGCTAAGAAGCCTAGAAAGTCCAGTTTTAAAACAAAGTCAAGCAAGTGTTCTCTCCGAGTTAAAATTCCTAACGGTTCTTTGTGTGAGAATAATCTTGATAAAAGACAGGCTTTTAAAAAATTTTTAACGGAGATATGAAGGTTTTACTCTTTGATAAAGACTATTGCACGTTCACAGAGGTGTGTATGAAATAAAAACAAGAAAAAGGTGGAGTGAAAAATACGACTTAGTTTCCTGTTAAGGAAGATAGAAATTCTGAAGTTGAAACCTTACTGGAAAACGAAACTTGAAAAATGCTTAACTCGTTATAAAACTTATGTGATCCTTTTAAAATTGTTATCTGGGCTTTATTGTACGACATGATGACTTTAATCGATCCTTCTGGAACTTAACGACACTATTTGCACTGCACGTAAAGACATATAAAATCTGTAGTTAAATAAGAAGTGAGGTGTGAAAAAATAAAGATTCGATGATCTAGACTTAGGATTATAGAATTGTTATTTTCTAAAACAAAACTTTAGGGTTTGAAGCTTAGTTATTTTACAAAACCAACTTGACTGGATTTTGTGGGTAGTATCCGCTGAAAACCCTCAGGAGACAACACTCCTCCTACTAGGGACACCTAGAGGTTTAACGGCTTGTTGCACGTACTCAGTGCAATCGCGTTCCCTGCGAAAGTGAGGTTAGGAAATTTTTTGTAAATAAATGGGCTTTGCTCGGGACGAGCAAATGATAAGTTTGGGGGTATTTGTTCATATCAGATTTTTGCATTTTCATACCGCCCAATTTTTATCACATTGCATATCGGTAGATACTCTTGAGCCGTGTTTGCTAGTCAATTGCAGGATACAGGTTCCCGGTTCTAAAACGGAGAAATTCATGGAAAACACGACAAAATCCGGTTCCTGCCAACCACAGATAAAAACACGGTCTCCGCTCTTCATCCGTATGTTGCCAGATACCAGTTTAGGAAGACAAAGTGTCAAATCAATGTCATTCTCAAGCACAAGGCTCAATGGTAGCACAAAATCCAAGAGATCTACACGGAGCTCGAGGCAACCATCCACAAAAAAGTCCACCTTTGCTCAATAGAAATTCTGGAACAAATGGGAGAGATTTTCCAGAAAATACACACAGCAGACAAGAGGGGACAGGAGAACAGGAAAAGTGTCAGATGACCACACCCTAAGTCGACAAGAGGGGTGCGGATCCGCGGCCATAGGGGGCTATAGGCGGCGGATCCGCGGCCGTACAGTGGGTTCAGGCAGTGACTTTTCAGGGGCAGTTTGGTCATTTTGTCAGAGTTCTGTTGGTTGGCCTAGGGTTTCATTTCGTGGCCTATAAATAGCCCAGAATTTTGAGAAGGAAGGGTCAATTTTTGTATTCTCATATTTTTGCCAAGTTTTAGTCTTGTTCTTCTTCCTCTTCTCACCTCTTCTCCAATCAAACTTGTAGTGAGCTTTTGAGTGAAGAGTGATGAATAAAGAAGACCTTTTTATCATGCTTGTCTCTTTCTTTTACTTGTTGTAATGTATTGTAATTTTAATTGTTAAGTAGTTGTTGTTATTTGTTCGATTGTTTCTTTCTTCTCTCTTTTCCTTTATCCTTCATATGACAATGATACTTACGCTCGATCCTCGCCAAGGTGAGGTCGCAAATAGTTAGTCGTATTCTTCTAACCTTCTTCTTTCTATCTTCCTCTTTGTTTTGTTTTGTTTTTCCTTATCATGAAGTGTGAGTAGTTTTATACTTGTTAGGGTAGGATAAGGGAAGTTTGAGAGAAGGAAATCTCTCTCACTCTTTCCTTGCCCAACAACTTAAATCGACTCCCGTTAATTGAACCACAATCCGCTCCTTACGGCACCCTATCCTACATGATAGCGGTGATTCCGTAGTGAGACCGGTTGTGGTTGAATTAACCGGAGGTTATGGATAAGAGCCAAGAACGGACGGACAAGCACCAAAAGGAAGGACTATGCGTTGGAAAGCCTAGCTTATACTCGCAAGTACCTTCCTAGTCGTGCTAATCCCCGTTGTTTCCGATTACCGTAACACCGATATTAAGAGGGGCAACGGAAGATGTGGAGACTCCTAACTCAAACTAACCTAATCCTAACCCTAACAAGCTCTCTTTAAATATCAACTTACACTTAGATAACCACAACAAAATCTGAAAACAGGACTTAACTCGTTAAAACACTTTGAAAAAGACAACCATCTCCCTGCGGACGACCCGTACTCAACCGGCTAGCTACAAGCGAAACCGTCTTGATTGCGGTATTTAAACTAGAACTTGAACACGCTCGTATCCTAACAATCACTGACTCAATTGAAGTGGTGGTTGCTGTTGTGGTGGAGGGACCCTTTGGAAATTGTGTTGGGTTGGAACCGTGTTTTAAGATTGTGATTGGTTCCAAGCAAAATTAGGGTGATTCCTCCAACCCTGATTATATGTGGAAGAAAATGGGTCGTTTCTAGGTCTTTGAAATGCGGCATTGGTATGCTCGTGACCTTGAAACGGATATTCTTCCGTCAAGTGAGAAGGATCAGAACAGCAGCCACATACAGTTTTGGAGAGTGACATTTGATTTAGGGTGGCGGCTAAAAATTTATTTTCCATAGTCTCGAGTTTCTTGTGTATAGCTGCAATGTCAGCTCTAACTCCTATGGAAATATCATTGCCATCCCTAGACGATTGACTCATACCCTCCCACTGTAAAGATTTTTCAGCGAAATCTTCTAGGAATTCCCAGGCTTCCCCATCATTCTTAGTCATAAAGTTGCCTTGACATATGGATTCAAGGGTCTGTCTTGTGTTAGGATTAATGCCCTCATAAATGATTCGGCACAGTTCCCATCTCGAGATGCCGTGATGTGGACATTGGGCTAACAGATCCTTGAAACGTTTAAGTCACTTTGAAAAATTTTCATTTGGAAGCTGGGTGAATTGATAGATTTCGCTACAGACTCGAGCTGTTTTATGATTTGGTTAGAATTTCTTAAGGAATGCTTTGACGAATTCTTCCCAATTTGAAATGGAATGTGTGGTAGTGTTATATAGCCACTTCTCGGCTAAATCGCACAAGGTGAATGGGAGAAGACGAAGACGTAAAGCATCCACAGAAAGCTGTGAAGTACCTATCATTGCGCATACATTTTCAAATTTGGTGATAAAGGCATATGGGTCTTCAGATTCGAGATCGTGAAATTTTGGTAGAAGGTTGATGTATTGGGGTTTAATCTGAAAATTTTCCCCGTTGGCTGGTGGAGTGGAAAGACAGGTGGAAAAGGGACCTCGTGTAGGATAACATCTCTCTTGTAGAGAGATGTGAGGTGGATTCTGCGCACCAACGGACGGCGGCAGAGTAGTGGAAAAGAAGTTCAATGGAGACGGATCCATCGATGTGGGTGTGGTGGTGGGTAAAGAAAGGGTAAATGTAGAAATACCGACTTTTGGGTCGATCAAGGGACACGGACTGAACAGGCACTAGAATCCCGTTGTCCAGCCTATCTTGTACTAAAAAGGGTTAGTACAAGTGGCAGCGTGAATTTATAATTAGGGGAATGATGAATGAATGCGGTGTTTGTTTTGAAAATTGGACGGATTTTGGAAAATATGATGCAACACAACAAATGCAAAAACAAAAACCCTAGAATCTAGTGGTCACCTAGGTCCGGCTCTAGACCGCTCCTAACTGCCAAAAGACAAGTCGCAGGATAGAATCCTCCACTGCCTTTTTGTCCCCCTGTGGCCAGGTAAGTGCCAGGTAAGTGGGAAGGTACTCCACAACGTAAGTAGTGGGCCTAATTAATAACCACTAGCCTTCGACACACTTGCCTTAGACACCACAAGAAAACGCGGATAAGCAATGAATTACCCACGGCCTTCTTCTGTTCTAAGTGAGCGCGACGGTCCTTAGAGTCATCTCCAAATATTTTTTAATTAATGAGGGTAATGCGGATGCAAGTTTGTGATTTTTGGGGCTTAGGAAGGGTAATGAACTCCCCACCTAATCTGGATTTTGTCTTTTCCCCTTAATTTCCGTATTAAAATGCAAACAACCGCAAAAATCAAAACACGCACAATTTATTTTTGCTTTTGCGCGGCGCTGCGATTATTTGCAAAGAAACCTGCACAAAATTGTTAATGGAGCAGATGAGGGGAGAGATAAGAAAGAGTAGAAGTATACCTGAAATTTTGATGCAGAGATGAAGTTAAACTGCGGCGGAACCGCGGTTTAAGTCCTCCTTTGCCGCGGATGCGCGGTCGAAAAGACAGATCACTGCACACAACTTTTACAGAGAGCCTCTTGTGACTCCCTTAATCCTCTGGAAATTTTAGAAAAAATTTTCTCCAGCTCCAATGATCCCAGATTTCCTCGCAACAAAAATCACAACACACGTATTAGGGTTTGTGTGAGTTTAGATCTAAAAATTATAATGGAATAAATTTTTCAACTCAAATTTCAAAATACGAACAATTAGCGCACTATCCCTGTAAGTCCATGCTACCTCTCCCGGTACTTTCGGGCATGCGGAATTTGATAAAAAACGATTTTTATAGAGGTGGTAACATGGACCTAAAACCCGGATCTTTGTTAAACATCTAACTAACAACCTAACTAGGAGTCGTTATCTACTCGGTTAGGGGGTTTATACCTTGCTTGTCTTGAACTCCTTCGTCTTCAAACTCCGATGGTGGTCCGGAATGGCTTCTTCCCGTCGTCTCCTTACGCCGAAGATAGATCCACCTGAAAGCTCCAACCTTTGGCTCCTTCTTCGTTCTTTGAAGAAACTAGTTCACTTGGTTTGCTAAACCTTGTGAACTAGAATGAGTAGAGAAGAGTGTGTATGGGATTTTATCTATGGTTCTTGATTCTCAACTCATGAGACAAGTGAACCATAGAGTCAAGAGAGGGAGCAAGAGGAAGAGGGTGAAAGCAAGAGCAAGAGAGCTCAAGAACAAGAGAGAGAATGAGCAAGTGAGAATGAGCCTTTCTTTTGTCTTTCACCCTCTCATAATCCAAAACCATCATAACTCATTATACCAAATTAAGTGTTATGTGATGGTTGAAGCAACCATAACCATATCATTTCATGCACTCATTTTGCACAAATGAGCAAGCAAGCAAAAGTCTTTGCCATGAAATGATGGCTATGGTTATCATGATGGTCAACTAGTCAACCGGTCAACAAAGTCAACAAGTCAACAAAAGTCAACAAAGTCAACAAAAGTCAACAACCATGTCACCATAATACTTAATTAATATAATAGTTAATCACATATCATATTCTCATTAGGGTAGAGCAAAAAGTCAATAGTCAACGGTCAACTGTCAACAACCCTAATGAGAATCCGCCGCCTCTGTCTCCCCGTCAACTGTGCATAAGCACCCGCATCCGTGTTCCGAGGAGCACGAATGCAAACTGGATAAATCCAATCCCAAAAGGTACACTAGGATCTGGCTTAAACCAAAGCCCGCTAGTGTAAACTGTCCGGACACTGCACGTGCACAAGTGCACGGATGTGACAGAACCCTGTCGCAAAATCATGCGACCTGTCGCAAAACCATGCGACCTCTACTCTTTTGCCTAAAGGCGAAAAGCTTTCTGTGTGGGACTCTAAAGACTCGACACTACGCTGGCAGTGGGTTTAACCACAGACCGCAAGCGGCACTAGCTGTGCATAACGGTCCCCAGGTAGTGCCGACAAGAAGACCGACGAGGCGAAACCCATCTGAACTCCTACTGAGCCTGAATGTGACATTCTCCGTACAGTCCGGTCTGTTCGTCTGATACATCGCATGGCGGGCCTAGGGGGCGGTAAACGTCAGTCCCCAAATTGCGGTACAAGTCGTGTCGGAGTGAAGCCCAAAACACCCTGAGATAACACTGGAAGCCTACCAGTATATCTCGTTTCCCCTGGCCAGGGACTACTCGTGTAATGGCTCTCCTAGACACAGCGCGATGTCAACCCCCAATACCGGGAGAGACGAATCCTGTCTAACCGTCACTGCCTCTAAGTGCTTCGGGACTGCACCCAACCACTACCTGTTTGCATGACTCCTTTGAGCCATGGTAGGGTAGTGATCAAAGTACTGTGGGAACACACTCGAGGCGAAGTGACAGTGTCAAGTCAGCGGACTAAGCCGTACTCATGTCACCTGGGAACTGATAACTGACGATAGGCATAATACCAACTAGTCAGTTCCCAACGAGTCCTGTCCAGTGTACTCGTAACCTAACGAGCACCCGCATACTATCTCAAGTACGACGTACTGACGGCTGTGGGACCGACCGTCTCCCACACTGGGATGAGAAGCGCATGCGCTAGTCTACTCCGGAGTATCGATGCCCTGTCTCGATAGTCCTGCGACTAGGGACCTGCATAAGGATGTGCTTATAGATTATCCATCCCCACTAGTGTGACAGCCATCACAATGCTGGTAATCAAGCAAAGATCCTAAGGGCTCCACTAATGTGTATAGGCGATATACTAAAATAAACACATGTACACATTGAAGTAGAAACAAACCAAGTAGCATACTACTATTTTGAGCAAGATTGTATATACAAGGTGAATATCCCAAGCTTCCATTAAGTAATATACAAACTAGTATGATACAGTAATGGCCTCTAGGGCATATACACTAACAATCTCCCACTTGCACTAAGGCCATGTACTGGCGTATCGAAGACTTATCATCTCGATCAGCCGCTCGAACTTAGTCTGGGGCAAGGCCTTGGTGAATGGATCTGCAGTGTTATCTTCTGAAGAGACTCCCCGAACCTCGATCTCCTGGCGATCCACGATCTCCCTGATCAGGTGATACCGCCTTAAGATGTGTCTGGATTTCTGATGGGACCTGGGTTCCTTCGCTAAAGCTATAGCTCCGTTGTTGTCGCAATACAAAGGTATTGGATCAACAATGGACGGAACCACCTGAAGTTCTTTCAAGAACTCCCTCATCCAGACAGCTTCTTTTGCGGCATCAGATGCAGCGATGTATTCCGCTTCCATCGTCGAGTCCGCAACGGTTTCTTGTTTGGAACTCTTCCAACACACCACCCCTCCATTGAGGGTAAAGACAAAACCCGACATGGACTTGGAATCATCCTTGTCACTCTGGAAGCTGGAGTCAGCAAAGGCCTCGATCTGGAGGTCTTTTCCGCCATACACCAAGAACATCTCCTTAGTCCTTCTCAGGTACTTGAGAATGTTCTTTACCGCTATCCAGTGTTTCTCCCCACGGTTTGACTGATACCGGCTTACCACACTCAGTGCATAAGCTACATCCGGTCTGGTACACAACATCGCATACATTATAGAGCCTACCGCAGAAGCGTAGGGTATAATAGACATGCGATCCCTTTCCAAATCAGTCTTGGGAGACATCTCTTTAGAGAGGGTGATCCCGTGACAAGCCGGTAGGTTACCGCGCTTGGAATCTTCCATACTGAATCTCTTCAGTATAGTGTCGATATACCTGGACTGTGAAAGTCCTAATATCCTCTTGGATCTATCACGATGGATCCGGATCCCCAGGATGTATGAGGCATCACCCAGGTCTTTCATGGAGAACCTGTGCGACAAGAACCCCTTGACAGATTGTAGCATAGGAATGTCATTTCCTACTAAGAGAATGTCATCCACGTATAAAACGAGGAATACTACAGTTCTCGCTACAAATCTACTATAGATGCATGGTTCAACTGAATTTTTGATAAAGCCAAATTCTTTGACCGTCTCATCAAAGCAGATGTTCCAACTCCGCGATGCCTGCTTTAGTCCATAGATGGACTTAAGCAACTTGCACACCTTTCCGCTGCTCCCACTCTGAATGAAACCCTCTGGCTGGTCCATATAGACACACTCCTCTAAATTTCCATTTAGAAAAGCTGTCTTTACGTCCATCTGCCAAATCTCATAATCGTGGAAGGCAGCAATGGCAAGAAGGATCCGAATGGATTTCAGCATAGCCACTGGAGAAAAGGTTTCGTCATAGTCCAAGCCAGGTCTTTGACGGAAACCCTTTCCTACAGGTCTAGCTTTATAGGTCTCAACCTGTCCATCTACACCAATCTTCCTTTTGAAGATCCACTTGCATCCTACGGGTTTTACCCCGTCAGGAGCAATGTCCAACGTCCATACTTTGTTGGTGTACATGGACTCCATTTCGGTCCGCATTGCATCCAGCCATTTCACTGAGTCAACGCTCTGAACGGCCTGCTGGAAGCTAGTAGGCTCATCATAATCTATGATGCAATCCTCTCTATCCCCGTCTATGAGAAAACCGTAGTATCTCTCGGGCGGATGAGACTGCCTACTACTCCTGCGGAGCGGTGTAGGAATGTCCTGTTCTTTTGAACCCTCTGGTTCCA
The DNA here is from genome assembly GCA_030015575.1 of Agapanthus africanus. NCBI lineage: Eukaryota > Viridiplantae > Streptophyta > Magnoliopsida > Asparagales > Amaryllidaceae > Agapanthus > Agapanthus africanus. The sequence continues at coordinate 632,635,755 of CM057342.1, forward strand.
CTAAGCTTTCAGTAATAGTCTGTGGTTCTAGAATTTCTTCCAGTTCTACTGCGCTCCCACTAATTTCCTTTTCCAAGAACTGGTGTTCTAGAAAGTGGGCATTACGAGAAACAAGGACTTTTTGTTCCTCTGCGTGGTAGAAAAGATACCCTCTGGTGTTCTTTGGGTATCCCACAAACTTGCACAGTACTCAGCATGCCTCGAGTTTGTCCGCATGCTGCTTTTTGACAAAAGCTGGACATCCCCAGATCTTCAGATATTGAAGATAGGGTTTCTTCCCACTCCATAACTCATAAGGTGTGGTAGGCACAGTCTTAGTAGGAACTCGGTTCAAAAGGTACGCAGCTGATTCTAGCGCATACCCCCAGAATGATCGCGGTAACTCAGCGTTACTCATCATGGACCGAACCATATCCAATAGGGTTCGGTTCCGTCTCTCCGATACACCGTTATGTTGCGGAGTGCATGGAGGAGTAAGCTGAGAGAGAATTCCATTCTCTTTTAAATAGTCCAGGAACTCGGCACTTAAGTATTCTCCACCTCGATCCGATCTTAGAATCTTGATACTTTTGCCGGTTTGTTTTTCTACTTCATTCTTATATTCCTGGAACTTTCCAAAGGCTTCGGACTTATGTTTCATTAAGAAGACATAACCGTACCTTGAAAAATCATCCGTGAAAGTAATGAAGTAAGAATAACCGCTTCGCGCATGTGTAGACATTGGACCGCACACGTCGCTGTGTACGAGTCCCAACAGCTCGCTCGCTCTTATTCCGTGTCCAGTGAACGGAGTCTTTGTCATCTTTCCTTTAAGACGGGATTGACAAGTGGCATACGATTGATATTCGAACGGATCCAAATATCCTTCTGTATGTAACTTAGTCTACCTTCTCTTATTGATGTGACCCAGTCTACAATGCCATAAGAAAGCCTGATTTATTTCCGGAGACTTTCTTTTGTGTGTATTCTGGACGTTGAAAATCTGCGGTTGGTTTAATACGTATATACCATTACTCAATGTACCTGACCCAATCAAAACTTGATTAAGGTGAATGTTTACAACATTACTTACAAACGCAAATTCATAACCTTCTTTAGAAACTAAAGATACAGAAATGATATTACAAGTTACGTTGGGTACAAAAAAGCAATTACGCAAAACCAAAACATGTCCATTTGACATTCCCAGGTGATAGTCCCCCACGGCTTTAGCATCCATGCTAGCTCCGTTCGCAACTCTGAGGGTCATGTCACCTGCCTTCAAAACCCTACGGTTTCTCAACGCCTGCAATGAATTACAGATATGAGATCCTGATCCGGTATCCAATACCCAGGAAGTAGATTTTATTGAAAGACAGTTTTCAATAACATACACACCTGAAGCTGAAGCTGCAACCTGCTTCAATTCCTGTGTTCTGGCCTTCCAGGCCCTGCAATCATTCTTCCAGTGTCCTTTCTTATGACAATAGAAGCATTCTTCCTTATCCACAAGCTTCCCCACTTTCTTTGTTGCTTTAGCTTTTCCCTTCGTATCCACTTTACTAACACCGCCCCTTGGTTTGGCGGGGGCTTTCTTCTTCTTTCCCTTGGCTTTCGCCTTGGACCTAGAAGAAGATGATCCTCCTACAAACAAAGTGGATGTTTCCCTACTTTTCTGTAGGGTGCCCTCTGCGCTTCTCAGCATGTTGAGGAGCTCTGAAAATTCAACCTCTTTTTCTTGTAAGTTGAAGTTCAGTATAAACTGGGCGTAAGTGGAAGGAAGGGACTGGAGAACTATATCCGTATAGAGCTCACTCTCCAATGTGGTCCCCAGGTCCGTGAGCTCCTCAATGTAGCCGATCATCTTTAGCACGTGCTCGGCTACTGATGATCCGACGGCCATCTTTGCCGAAAACAACTTTTTCGACGCTTCGTATCTTGCGATACGAGATTGCTCTCCATACAGTTCTTTTGTATGGAGAAATATGGATTCAAGGTCCATATTCTCGTGCCTCCTCTGATGTTCGTTGTCCATCGAGGCAAGTACGAGGCACTTAGCCTTCGCGCTATCAATCACCCAAGTCTTGCGGATTTCCTTATCCGCGACGCTGGAAGTGGGACCAGGGACAGGGGGAGCTTTGGTGGTAAGAAGATACCCCAGCTTGTCGTAAGTGATTGCCATCTTGACATTCCTGAGCCAATCTTTGTAGTTTGGCCCTGTCAGTATATTTTTATCTAGAAGTAACTTAAGTCCAGTCAGGTCGATTGGTCGCTGCAATTAGGAGAGAGAGAAGAAACACTCAGCACGATGCTCTTGCAAGTTTAGAGTGGTTTTTAGTTTGTCTAAACAGGATGGCTCCCACTGTTTCTCGAATCCCTCCTCAAACCATAAAGGAAGAATTAGTCGGGATCAATCCCACCGCTCAATACTTGCTTAACCGTTCAGCCAGGCCAGTGTCGGTACTTCGAGGGAGGTTTTCCAACGCTTTCGCGAAGTTCCTTAATTCAAGAACCTCTTTTCCCTGGGGGCATAGCCCCGCTAACACCTTTCTAGGCACCTACTAGGTTTATAGCATTGATCGATTAGTGAGAAATTTCCCGAGGAGTAGCATATACTCACAGTAGGATCGGGATCCAAATATCATTGCGTGACGAAACTGAAGGAATCCTACCAGAATCATCACACTCCAAATGGTATGCAAATCTAGCAAGTTTCAGTACTTATGAAACTCCCGATGTGGATTTTAGCCCCATGCTCTTATGACCTTGGCGTGAGGTCAAAATGTCATAAGTCACATGTCAAGTTCTTCCCATCATTATCCAGGTTAATTTGAATCCACCCGTACCTACCCTTGACGTAGGCCAAAATGGTAGTACGGCTGTCCCAAACCAACGCATTCTATCTATGCAACAGATAAATATCCGGCAGCTACCAATCACTATGCCTTGGCGTGAGGTCAAAATACATAGCTTGAATACTACCAAATATTTAACTGAAATGATGGAGGGCTACGAATGGTTTTGGCTAAACCGTGAACGTAGTGAACTTGATATAGTCGATGGAACGAGATAGCTTTTAAAAGGAGTGGCTCAAGCTCCGCATTTAAAAGTTGGTTTTGAAAAGAACCGAGTGGTTTTTCGAAAGTGTTCCAACGACTTTAACTTGGTTTATTATCTTGCATTAGTTCTTTTAATGCGTGATATTCTTGCATTAGTTCTTTTAATGCGTCCCATCATTTAATCCTACCATTGCAGAAAACAACCAAAATATGACGTACGCTTATGCCATTCGCATTCGCCACGGGGCCCCGTCATTACCCGTTAGGTTACTTAACTAACGACGGAGCGGGGGCTGGGCTAGCGCGTCTGTAAAACATAAGCAACGCCTAAATAATATCATATATATATATATTGCAATGATAGACATTTCAGATCACAGATGAACACATTGGATATACTAGGAATCCGCAATTCGTACGAGCCTGTAACGAAAAGCAGATTACACGGTCGCGGTGAATAGCCAAAACCCCACCCAAGACCCCTACGGGTGCGGCAAACTACCCGCCAAGTACCCGAAGCGAAGCAACCTCCCTCATCCCCGTGAGTAGGCCACTCGGCACTTCGGCATACCCGGTAGTTTGTGCACCCCCTCCATGGGTCTATCCTAGGAGCAAAAACAGTAAAAAGAAATTATACAATGACGGCTACAACCCCGACCCGGTTGTGCGGTCATACAAATAATATTACATCAATTTACATGAATTGAAGGAAAAGAAAAACTCTCGTCTCACAACCCCCCGGCTATTCACCCGCGACAATCCAACATATTCATATCCACATTCCAGCAACATTACAGATCACAGATTTGTATAACCCCCACTAATCGACATATAGCGATTAGTAGACGTTGAATACAAATATCACATAACAGAAAAACCCGTCAGCTTAAGTCTTTTAGAAGTTCGATCAAAAATACGGATTTTCGGGACCCCAAAAATAAAATTTTCGTTCTGGAAAATCTGGGCAGAAAACACATATTCCAAAAATCCCAAAACAACCCCAGAAATACACTGCACCAAAGATGGACCTCGGCCGAGTCAACTCTGCCGCGGAACCGCGGCGGGAGCGTGCTCCCGCCGCGTTTCCGCCGCGGTTTGACTCGATCGTTGGACCAAATTTGGTGGGTGTTCACACAAAAGCCTGAGCCGATTTTTAAGATGAAAATTATCAACTTTTGAACAGAATAAAAATCGGCAGAAACTTGAAATTCTCGGGTTCGTTTTCGTGACTTTTTCTTTGATCGATCTTCTAGTTACTTGCTAACATGTTAGATAGAGTTTAACTTGGCTCTGATACCACTGTAAGTCCATGCTACCTCTCCCGGAACTTTCGGGCATGCGGAATTTGATAAAAAACGATTTTTATAGAGGTGGTAACATGGACCTAAAACCCGGATCTTTGTTAAACATCTAACTAACAACCTAACTAGGAGTCGTTATCTACTCGGTTAGGGGGTTTATACCTTGCTTGTCTTGAACTCCTCCGTCTTCAAACTCCGATGGTGGTCCGGAACGGCTTCTTCCCGTCGTCTCCTTACGCCGAAGATAGATCCACCTGAAAGCTCCAACCTTTGGCTCCTTCTTCGTTCTTTGAAGAAACTAGTTCACTTGGTTTGCTAAACCTTGTGAACTAGAATGAGTAGAGAAGAGTTTGTATGGGATTTTATCTATGGTTCTTGATTCTCAACTCATGAGACAAGTGAACCAAAGAGTCAAGAGAGGGAGCAAGAGGAAGAGGGTGAAAGCAAGAGCAAGAGAGCTCAAGAACAAGAGAGAGAATGAGCAAGTGAGAATGAGCCTTTCTTTTGTCTTTCACCCTCTCATAATCCAAAACCATCATAACTCATTATACCAAATCAAGTGTTATGTGATGGTTGAAGCAACCATAACCATATCATTTCATGCACTCATTTTGCACAAATGAGCAAGCAAGCAAAAGCCTTTGCCATGAAATGATGGCTATGGTTATCATGATGGTCAACTAGTCAAGCCTAGTCAACCGGTCAACAAAAGTCAACAAGTCAACAAAGTCAACAAAAGTCAACAATCATGTCACCATAATACTTAATTAATATAATAGTTAATCACATATCATATTCTCATTAGGGTTGAGCAAAAAGTCAATAGTCAACGGTCAACTGTCAACAACCCTAATGAGAATCCGCTGCCTCTGTCTCCCCGTCAACTGTGCATAAGCACCCGCATCCGTGTTCCGAGGAACACGAATGCAAACTGGATAAATCCAATCCCAAAAGGTACACTAGGATCTGGCTTAAACCAAAGCCCGCTAGTGTAAACTGTCCGGACACTGCACGTGCACAAGTGCACGGATGTGACCGAACCCTGTCGCAAAACCATGCGACCTGTCGCAAAACCATGCGACCTCTACTCTTTTGCCTAAAGGCGAAAAGCTTTCTGTGTGGGACTCTAAAGACTCGACACTACGCTGGCAGTGGGTTTAACCACAGACCGCAAGCGGCACTAGCTGTGCATAATGGTCCCCAGGTAGTGCCGACAAGAAGACCGACGAGGCGAAACCCATCTGAACTCCTACTGAGCCTGATTGTGACATTCTCCGTACAGTCCGGTCTGTTCGTCTGATACATCGCATGGCGGGCCTAGGGGGCGGTAAACGTCAGTCCCCAAATAGCGGTACAAGTCGTGTCGGAGTGAAGCCCAAAACACCCTAAGATAACACTGGAAGCCTACCAGTATATCTCGTTTGCCCTGGCCAGGGACTACTCGTGTAATGGCTCTCCTAGACACAGCGCGATGTCAACCCCCAATACCGGGAGAGACGAATCCTGTCTAACCGTCACTGCCTCCAAGTGCTTCGGGACTGCACCCAACCACTACCTGTTTGCACGACTCCTTTGAGCCGTGGTAGGGTAGTGATCAAAGTACAGTGGGAACACACTCGAGGCGAAGTGACAGTGTCAAGTCAGCGGACTAAGCTGTACTCATGTCACCTGGGAACTGATAACTGACGATAGGCATAATACCAACTAGTCAGTTCCCGACGAGTCCTGTCCAGTGTACTCGTAACCCAACGAGCACCCGCATACTATCTCAAGTACGACGTACTGACGGCTGTGGGACCGACCGTCTCCCACACTAGGATGAGAAGCGCATGCGCTAGTCTACTCCGGAGTATCGATGCCCTGTCTCGATAGTCCTGCGACTAGGGACCTGCATAAGGATGTGCTTATAGATTACCCAGCCCCACTAGTGTGACAGCCATCACAATGCTGGTAATCAAGCAAAGATCCTAAGAGCTCCACTAATGTGTATAGGCGATATACTAAAATAAACACATGTACACATTGAAGTAGAAACAAACCAAGTAGCATACTACTATTTTAAGCAAGATTGTATATACAAGGTGAACATCCCAAGCTTCCATTAAGTAATATACAAACTAGTATGATACAGTAATGGCCTCTAGGGCATATACACTAACAATCCCCGGCAACGGTGCCATTTGATTGTTTGAATTTCTTGGATGTGTTTATCAAAGGATCCCCGGCAACGGCGCCATTTGATTGAATGATTTTCTTGGATGTGTTTATCAAATGATCCCTGGCAACGGCGCCATTTGAATGAATGATATTCTTGATGTGTATGGTTTTTAGAAAATTGTATAAAGAAATCACAACCAAAAATATTTGACCTCAATCAATAACGGTGTCGAATGTAGCGCGTTAGTAAGTGCGGATCGTCCACAGGGAAAGTGTAATCGTTCGCCTTTTGAATTAGATGAGTCGAAACTTTAAAGAAAACAAAACAAAACAATTCATGATTTGCAAATTGAAGTTCAAGAATTAGAAAATCTAGATCTAATAACAAGAAAAAGATAGAATCAAGAATTGATAGTTTGATGATTTTTCCAAACCAAATATCAAGAATCTAAATGAGGCTCGTAGGAATCGATCGGATCTATAGATGTGATGTAATCTTACAATTACGTATTATTATCCTTCGATGAATTGATACTAGATCGATGATGATCGATCGAGAATTAGGGATTTCTTATGAAACTAGGGTTTCATCTTATCCCTTGTTCTTTCGTCGATATCATTCACATTCTAGCCTCTAGTAAATTCAAGAAACGATCGTAGATCCCTAATTTCGAGCGATCACAATCAAGAAAGCATCGCAACGAAAGTAGGTCATCGATTCTTGAACTTGCTAGGGTTTACAAGCTCGTAGGACTCAAGAATCGTATTAAGATTTGTTACATCATCATTTTATTGATCGTCTCGACTCCTTTACGAGCGGAGTTTTACTCGAACATCACAACAAGAACCACAATCACAAATTGAGATCTAATCATGATGCAAGAATTAAAAGAAAGCAAGATTAAAGAATTTCACCTTTTATTTATATCAACAATTTCGTTACAATCGCTCAAGAACTACAAGAGGAAGAACTCGATCATCGATTTGGCTTCGCTCGTCTCCTTGAGTCGCGGATTGGCTTAGATCACTTGCCTTATTGAAGATCGGCTCGGCTCCTAAAAGGTTGAAGGCTTCTCGCTTGATTGGTACTCGGGATCTTGAATTTGGAGTGGAATTAGGGTTAGGGTTTCGCACAAGTCGTGTCACTCAACTTGTGGAAGAAGATGGAGAATTAGAGATGAATGAAGAATGAGGAATTAATGAAGAACTAATCAACTACTAAGATTGACCCTTAACCCTTGGTCTAGGCTTCTATTTATAGACTTCCCTAAACCCTAGATCTAGGATTAGAATTTGAATTTCCCTCCAAAAGTTAGTTAGAAGAGATTTGAATTTCCCTCCAAAAGTTTGTTGAGGAGAAGCTTCTAGATGTGATTAGTTAGGAGCTTAATTAGGATTAGCTTAATGATCTTTGCTGATCTGGCAGAAGACTCTGGAGAATTCTGGAATTTGACGTGTCAAAATGAGGTGTACCCACTGAGATAGGAATTATGCCCAGAAAATGGAATGATGATCTGACCAAACCGCCGAGGAACCGCGGCGCAAGCCGGCTCCCGCCGCTGTTCCGCGGCTCTTTTCAGGCCTTATGGCTTGTAACTTCTTCTGGTGCTTTGGGATGACAATTGGGCCTTGTTTTGATATGTTGAATTGTGTAATTCCTTCTGGATTGCTACCAGATCTCAGGTCTTTGAGTTGGTGTAATGTTTGATCAGCAAAAATGACAATTTTGGCTTTTCTTCCGGATTATCCTGTACAAATCTCGAAACAAGTGTTGCGCAATATAGAGATGATGCGATGCCATAAAATACAGTCAATTTCCCTTAAAGTGCCGGTTTTAAAGTCTAACACATGCAATCTGATATTTTACGACTGATTTGCTAATATGTGAAATATGAATACCGAACACTTCTAAATGAGTGCAAATGATAGGGAAATTGCCGGTTAAAAGATGCAATATTTTCGACTGATCAACATCGCATGCCTAAAAATTATAAACCCCGCATTTTAGTCTCTATATCGAAAACACTTTTCAATATCAATTCGGGCAATTCAACAAGATTCCCGACATCCTGATCGAATGCTCGTCGCAAACTTTAGTAGACGGCTGCACCGCCGGATGCCGTCGACGAAGTGCCCTAAGGAGGAACACCGCTGCCGTGAGCATCCGAACGGATGCTTTTGGCAACGGGGTTCTCCTATAGTCACTTGGTCGGTGCTATGGGGCATGGCGGTCTATTAAGTTTACCCGGCGAGTATCCGCGTACGCTACGTGATTGCAACGGAATTTTGATCGCATCAAAATTCCGTGGCAACCGATCATTTGAGACTAAACTGCTATGTTTATAACATTCAAATCAGTTATCTCATAACTACTTGTGGATTCCAAATATTGTATCACATTCTAGATAAATAGACAATGTTAAACTTTCCGATCGAATGATCAAACACCCAAGTTTTCCCAAATAGTTTTCAACACTTGAGGGGAGTTTAAAAACATCCATCACATGCCACAGTACCAATGGTCCAGCCATAGAAAGGTCAAGCCAACGCCTCACATGTGGCAACGCCGTACTGCCCCAAACCCTAAGGTTCAAAAGGCAGTTCAAGACGGTCACATAATCGAGTCAAGGTTTGTCCTAAATAATCTCTCATTAATGATATCCAAAATGATATTCATCCCATATCTCCCAAGGGAATCTTTTTCCTAAATATGACTAACGATTGTTAGGTCCACAACCCCTTTTTCTCTCAAATACGAGATTTGGTTCAAGTGTACATCTTTCCATACCTCTGATATATGTCGTTGTAATTCCTCAATGTTTTCAGAGATGTGGCAGGTCTCGACAACCAACAACTCCTTTCATCCCAAATTAATGCACCTCCAAATTGACGTGCACACCTCAAATCGGATCGCACCACAAATTGGGGGCATTCCATATCACCATCGTTCACTCTGCAATGTAATAAATACACATATACGCAAAATGAATGTTGGACCGAAATGTCCTTAAACTAATCTTCATCCAAAAATGGGAATATTGGATCGAAATGTCCCTAAACTAAAATAATTGAGCCCATATGCTCATTTGTTTCTAAGTTGATCTTAGTTTCAAATATGACTAACGATCCTTAGATCAAATCCAAATATCCCGTGAACTGATGGACCTCAATTATATGAGATCTGTGTTCTAAGTTTACTCCCGTTGGCAAACCAAGCTACCAACATGGATCCCGTCAAGAAAATCCTTGACCCAAAATCCAAATATAAAACATACGGATTTGGGCTAATCTACGCCCTACGAGCGACGACATAAATTAGCCTCTGTATACAATCCGCGGGCAACCAAAACAAAACAAACATAACACGACACGAACTTGTTATATGTATGCCGTAGAGGCCATTATTGTACATGTGATGTGTAGGGTTACTAGGCACTCTAATAGGGTTCTACAAGGCATCAACCATGCCCGATTAAAATTTTAGCCGTGCCGAACAACCCTAAACAAGATCTTTGCTAGATTATTAGGGTAACACATGCAAGTAAATAACATTTATCACTAAGTTAATATGAAATACAACCTTTGTAGATCGGTCCTTCACTTCTTAAGCTCCTTGTAGTAGTCCCTTCGCTGCGATCATGGTACTTCCGACTCTCGGACGGCTCTTTGAGAAGATAGCAATGGTAATGCTTGAAGTCTTCGAGGCCAAAGATGATCTACTTCGAGGGAATACGAACTCAAGCTTCTACTTCACTAACTAGAGAATTAGTGAAGCAAACACCCTAAACTAAAGTGCTAGTCTAGTAGCGGATGATGAAATAGGAAATGGGTACACTTTAGAATTTCTTTTCTCACAATGTTTCTCTCTCTTTATCAAACCCTACAAAGAAATTGAAGGAGGAAGAAAATGATAATGAAAACTAACTAAAAAGAGAGAGAGCTAACCATGGGTGAGTGAGTATCATATACTAACTCATGTAAAGACATTACCATGGCTAATTATAGTGATTAGGTTTATAAATATCCTAAGTAAAACAAAACTAGTTGACATTGGTCAATGCACTCACAAGCTTCATGAAGCTTCATGCACTTGAACAATTATCCACTAATTTTGTATTTACTTTGTATATTAAAACCCTACCAATATAATTATAATGGTGTATGTCTCATACACCCATGTAGTGTGTATAACCAACCATGATACAAAATGAACACAAATCAATATATATCACATATATATTAAATTGTGCACAAGTGAGAAAAACAAATGCTTAAGTGAACTAATGTTAGTTAATGTAAATTAGTATATCACATATACAATTATACACTAAATTATTAAATCAACACTTGACTTAATAATCCGGTTATATCACATATAACCGACTAACATCCATCGTATCGATTTATCGAATCAACCCTTGATTCGATAACCTGGTTATATCGCATATAACCGATCGATACAAACATCGCGAGAATAGAATACGGTATCACATACTCGTATTATTCTCGGTCCCGCACATACCACATATGCGCTCCTATTTCGTTTCGCCTAAGCCAGTAAAACCTCTATGTAGGACTCTAAAGACTCGTCAATACGCCGGCAGTAGGTGATGATCACATCAAGCACCCACAAGCCGTCAGCGGTACTATCTGGACGTAACGGCTACCCTGGTATTGAGCGATCAGAAGATCAGCAAGCAAGCCCGCTCCAACTCCTGCAAAAAGCCTGACAGTGACACTACCGTACAGTCCGGTCTCCTCGTCTGATATGTCGCATATCAAGTCTAGGGGTGGTAAACGTCAGACCCCAATAACCGATAAGTCATGCCGATGCGAGGCTCATAACGGGTCGAGAAACTACTGGTAACACTTACCAGTAAATCTCTAAACCATCCTTGGCTAGGGATTTCCCTATTATGGCTAATCGAGCATAGCGCAACATCAACCCCCAATACCAGGAGAGACGAAACCCCTCCTATCGCTCATTACCTCCATGTGACTCGGGACTGTACACAAAAACCACCGTTTTGCATGCCCTCTTGGATGTGGTAACGTGGAAATCAAAACACTGTGGGAATCACACAAGACTCTATGAAGATCTTGGGTCTACAGACTAACCTGTACCAGTGTCACCAGAGAACTGCCATCTGACGTAAGGTATAATACCATCTGGGAGTTCTCGGCGAGTCCGTCCAGTGTACCCAGTCTCCACTGAGCACCCGTATATCATCTCTGATGTCAAACACCAATGGATATGGGATCATCCATCGCCCATCTATATGGGTCGAGAATCTATACGCTAGTCTACTGTGGTATATCGATGCCCCGTCTCGATACACCCACGACTAGGGACCTTGAAGGATGTACTTATGGACTACCATGTCCCCACTAGTATGATCCGCATCATAGCCCAGGTAGTCAAGTACACATCCTAAGGGCTTTACCAACATGTACCAGAGAGACAATCAGTGTACACGTTAAGGTAAAGAGTAACCAGATAGCATACTATCATGTCGAGCAAGAAAGTCCTCCCTATATATGTCCAAGCATCCACTACAATATACATCTCATGTATAGTAATGGCCTCTAGAGCATACATATAACTAATATGATATATATTATAGTGGATGCTTGGATATATATAGAGAGGACTTTCTTGCTCGACATGATAGTATGCTATCTGGCTGCTCTTTGTCTTAACATGTTGACTTGTATTGCGATACTGTCTTGCTCTCACATGTTGATAAAGCCCTTAGGATGTGTACTTGACTACCAGGACTATGATGGAGGTCATACTATCGGGGCCAAAGGTATTCCATAAGTACATCCTATAATTGTTCTTAGTCGAGAGTGTATCGAGACAGGGCATCGATATTCCAGAGTAGACTAGCGTATACGCTTCTTGACCCATATGATGGGCGATGGATGATCCCACATCCATTGGTGTATGACATCAAAAATGGTATACGGGTGCTCTGTAGAGACTGGGAACACTGAACGGACTCTACGAGAACTCCTAGTTGGTATTATACCTATCTTCAGATAGGAGTTCTCTGGTGACACTGGTACAGGTTAGTCTGTAGACCCAAGATTGTCATAGAGTCTTGTGTGATTCCCACTGTGCTTTGATTTCCACCTTACCACGTTCAAGACAACGTGAAAAACGGTGGTTTTTGGGTACAGTCCCGAATCATATGGAGGCAATGAGCGATGGGAGGGGATTCGTCTCTCCCGGTATTGGGGGTTGATGTTGCGCTGTGCTCGATTGGCTATAACAGGAAGTCCCTGGGCAGGACTGATACGGAGATCTACTGGTAAGTGTTATCAGTAGTTTCTCGACCCGTTATGAGCCTCACATCGGTACGACATATCGGTTACTGGGGTCTGACGTTTACCACCCCTAGACCAGATATGCGACATATTAGACGAAGAGACCAGGCTGTACGGTAGTGTTACTGACAGGATTTACAGGAGTTAGAGCGGGCTTGCTTGTTGATCTTCTGATCGCTCAATACCCGGGTAGCTGTTACGTCCAGCTAGTACCGCTGACGGCTTGTGGGTCCTTGATATGATCATCACCTACTGCCGGCGTATTGACGAGTCTTTAGAGTCCTACACAGAGGTTTACTGGCTCAGGAAAAAATAAGTAGGAGCACATATGTGATATGTGCGGGACCGAGATTAATATGAGTATGTGATACCGTATTCTATTCTCGTGATTTATTCGTATCGGTCGGTTATATGTGATATAGCCGGGTTATCGAATCAAGAGTTGATTCGATAAGTTGATACAAATAATATTAGTCAGTTGTATGCAATATAGACGGATTATTAAATCAAGTATTGATTTAATAATTTAATGTATAATTGTATATTTGATATGCTAATTTGCATTAACTAATATTTGCTCACTTATACATTTCTTTTTCTCACATGTACACATTTAATATATATGTGATATATATTATTTGTGTTTTCTTTGTGTCATGCATGATGATACACACTACATGAGTGTATGAGACTTAGACCATGCTCATGATAATGTGAGGATTATTTATTTAAAGTAAATCCAAATTAGATGGAAATTGGTCACATGGCATGAAGCTTGTAGAAACTTGGAGATGCATTGACTTAGTTCACTAATTTTGTTTTACTTAAGATATTTATTAACCCAACCATTATCTAAACTTATGGTTATCTCTCTACATGAGTTATATGAGATATTTCTCACCCATGGTTGCCATTCACTCTCTCATCCATTATTTGCTTCTTCTTCTTCATCAAGAGCTTAACTATCTAGATTTTTGAGAGGAGAAGAAAAAGAGTGAGAAAATTAATTCTAAAGTGAGCAAAAATCCTACTTCATCATCCTCTACTAGATTAGCCATTTGGTTTAGGGTGTTGATTGTTCGCTGTTTTCTATGCGTGCGTTTTAAAATTAAGAATACTGTAATCAAGACGGTGTCGCTTGTTAGCTAGCCGGTTGAGTACGAGTCGATCCACAGGGAAAATGTGTTCTTTCTTTAAGTTCTAACGAGTTAAGTCCTATTTTTGGTAGGTTTTGTTTTAAGTTCTAGAATGAGATTAAATTGATTTAAAGGCTTGCTAGGGTTAGGATTAGGTTAGTTTGAAATATGGAATCTTCTCACCGCTAACAATGCCCTAGTTAAGAATATAGGTGTTAGGGTAGTAGTCAACAACGGGGATTAGCATGACTAGGAAGAAACTTAGTTTCTTCCTTTTGGTCCTTGTTCGTCCGTTCTAAACTCTTAGCCCTAACCTCCAGTTAATTCAACCACAACCGGTCTAACTAGGGAATCACCGCTATCATGTAGGATAGGGTGCCGTAGTGAGCAGTGTGTGGTTAAATTAAAAAGATCCATATTTTAATAATTAAATAGGAAAAGATAGGAGTGAGAGAGATTTCCTTCTCTCAAACCTTCCCTATCCTAACCGTAACAAGTGAGGAATTACTCACTCATTAGGAAGTTAACAATAGATCCATTTTTTTATAAAAATTTTTATATGTGGAAACTAAATTGCAGATTTTAAAAGAACAGATAAAAATTGCAAGAATTAAATTCAGATAATAAAAGAATGTGAGATAAAGATAAAAATACCTTACTTTATTGATGACATCTCAATGATTATAAAGGAAATTAAAATTTAAATCTAGAATTAAAAAGAGGCATGCCTAATTAGGCTTTTGGCTTTCCTATTTATAGATAGGAAAAAACCCTAGGTTACAATCCGATCCACATTTGAATTTACAAGACTACCCTAAGAAAGCCGGGTCAAAGCACCGACACCCACCGACACACGCACCGACACGTGTACTATATGTCCGCGGAACCGCGGCAGAAAGGCCTGTTTGGCCGCGGTTCCGCGGCCAATTGGTGGGATCATGGATTCCACTTCTCAGGGTGGCTTCATATTTCTTTTTCATTTTTTTTTATTCACTTGGTTCCTCAGAATCTTTTCTACTTTCTTCTAGATTTCCAAAAGTGCGGATGATGTGGACTTTTTACCGTGAGCTTCAAGTTGAAGTCTTGAATCTTGTACTGCCCTTGTGCTTTGTGCATTGAACTGTCTATTGATCTTCATTTGTTCCTTGAATTGGTAGGCGGCATCATACGGATTCATCTATTGTGGGTCGTAGTCTCACATTTGTAGCGTCTTTTCATGAATTTCACTGTAATGATCTGAGAACCAGTAAGCTGCAACTATTTAGCAGACATGGATCAAAAGCACCTATTTATATGTAATATGAATAAGAATGGGTGATATAATAATGCAAAATTCTGATATAAACAAATACCCCCCAAACTTATCTTTTGCTCGTCCTGAGCAAAGCCAATTATTCTCGAAAAAACCTAACCTCACTTTTACAGGGAATCGCAATTGCACTAAGCTCGTGCAACAAGCCGTTAAACCTCTAGGTGTCCCTATTAACAGGAGTGTTGTCTCCTGAGGGTTATCAGCGGATACTACCCACAAAATCCGATCAATTTGGCTTGTTGACTTTCATTCTTCAATTCGGTATTCTAGCAAGAAATTCTATTATCTTCGACTTAGAAATCATCAACCCATATTTTTCACACTCACTTTTCATTTAACTTAAGATCGTATAAGTTCTGCAAATTTATTAAGCTTTCAGCATCTTTCGAATTTTCCTTCTAAGATTCCATCTCAACTTAGGAATTTTTATCATCTCTACTGAAGGTATAAGCCCTATCTTTCATTCCTATCTCTTATCCAAACCCCAATCATATACCCCTACATGTGTGTAATTATCACCTCTACACTTGGAAATTCAATTCAAGTTATCATACTCTTGTCCATCGTCCAAAATACTTTTAGTTGGTGAATTTTAGATGAAATTTCCCACCCATTCTTCATGCGACCGTTAATATTTCTTGAGGTACTAACGACCGATTAAATGTGTTCGCGCATTTAGGCGTAATTCCTCGACTTGTAATACATAAGGCTTAGCAGTGACTCCCAAACCAGTTGGTCTAAGGCACTAGGTGATAAAGCACCCTCGCTATATATATTTTTTTTATTTATACAGCCTTAAGTAATTACAAAGCCAATGTTCATTTTTTTTATCTCTTTATTCACACTTATACTTTTATTTTATTTTCCTTCATACTAAGAATTTTAGACAAGAGCATTTCAAGGTATTCTCTACTATCCCAAGTTTCAAGATGTGTGTATGTGCGAGTTGTAGGGTATATATTTTCAGAATTTAGACTTAAGGTTCGGAATTATTTTTCAGACTTACACTTCAAATACAAATTTCAATACTATTCCCTTATTTTGACTTAGCCCAAGAACTGAACTCAAAATTTGCCTATTTCTAAATAAACTACAAGGACATATATTTTCTACAGTTAAACTTTAAGAAAGGTTATTTTTAGGGTTTTTAATTTACTAAGATTAGGATCTATTTTTTCCTAGCTAGTCAACCGTCTTGTAACTTAAGTCAAATAAGGCAAAAATTGAATTTTTCAATTTTTATAATTTTTAAAAAAAAATTCAACTTTTTATTTGATTTTATTTTTATATATATATTTTTTATTTTTCATTTTTTTTATTTTTATATTTTTTATAAAAATGCAATGCGGGATTAAATAAGCAAAGATAGAAAAAAAACAAATGAAAAAAAAACAAATATGTACAAAAAATAAAAATATGCAAATGCAAAGATAACTATTTACAAACCACCTCCACCCCCAAACTTATCAAATGCAGTGCCCTCACTGCTCATGGCCTCGCCGTCCCCTCGAATTTGCATATTTTTATTGGAGAAAACGGTTGAATTTATCCCAGTAAAAATGGGCTTGTTGGATTGCATCTTAGGGAACACACCGACGGTCGGGACAGTATTTGAATAGGTAAGGTTCATCCCAGTAAAAATGTTTTACCTGGGATAGGAATCGGAGTCTGTCCTGATTCAACCATTCATTTGGTATAAGTCCGGTAGCCAAATAATTCACAATATCTGCGAGCCAAGGTTCGCATGACACAGTCAAGAGTTGCTCATCTGAAAAACGTCTTTTATAGGAAATTGAAGCGTCGACGAAGAAGGGAGGCGTGAAAGATGGTCGGCGACTACGTTTTCGCATCCTCTTTTGTCTCTGATGACAAGGTCAAACTCTTGTAGTAAGAGGATCCAACGTATCAGGCGAGATTTAGCGTTCTTCTTCGCAAAAAGATGGCGAATGGCTGAATGGTCAGTGTAAACGATGACTGGAGAGCCGACTAAGTAGGGCCTGAACTTTTCTAATGCAAACACAACAGCTAAGAATTCCTTCTCGGTTGTTGTGTAATTTAATTGGGCCTCGTTCAAGGTTCGGCTAGCATAATAAATTACATGCGACATCTTATTGATGTGCTGTCCAAGGACAGCACCAATGACAAAATCAGATACATCGTACATAATTTCAAATGGATGCGTCCAGTCAGGAGACGAAAGGATAGGAGCAGAAGTAAGTGAGTTTTTCAATGACTCGAACGCCTTCATACAGCTCGAGTCGAAATCAAATATGGTGTCCTTGGCTAACAAAAGAGTTAAGGGTCTAGCTATCTTGCTAAAATCCTTGATGAACCATCTATAGAAACCGGCATGGCCAAGGAAGGCTCGAATGTCTCGGACGCATTTGGGAGGAAGGAGATTCGAAATGACTTCAATCTTAGTTTTATCTACCTCAATGCCATTTTGCGAGATGATATGTCCTAAGACAATACCTTCTCGTACCATGAAGTGGAACTTCTCCCAATTTAAAGTAAGGTTCTTATCCTTACACCGGGTAAGAACTGCATCTAAATGTAGCAAACACTCATCAAAGGAGTCACCGAAAATGGAGAAATCATCCATGAATTTTTCCACCATGTCTGAAAAATGCCCATCATACACCGCTGGAAAGTAGCGGGTGCATTGCATACCCCAAAGGGCATGCGGCGGTAAGCAAACGTACTGAAAGGACAAGTGAATGTGGTCTTGTCTTGATCCTTTTCGGCGATGGGAATTTGATTATAGCCGGAGTAGCAATCCAAAAAGCAATAGTATTCGTGCCCAGCCAATCGTTCTAGCATTTGGTCAATAAAAAGTAATGGAAAGTGTTCTTTCCGTGTCGCGGCGTTGAGTTTTCTATAATCAATGCATACTTGCCACCACTTTGGGCGCGAGTAGGTATTAACTCATTCGCCTCATTAGTTATGACCGTTATGCCCAATTTCTTTAGGATGACGTGAATGGGGCTAACCCACTGGCTATCAGAGATAGGGTAAATGATACCACTATCTAGACATTTTACGATCTCTTTTTTAACAGCCTGCTTCAAGACTGGGTTGAGTCGTCTCTGTGGATCCCTTGCTGGCTTGGTATCATCCATCATATGAATATGATGTTCAACTATTAGGGGACTAATCCCCTTGATGTCCGCCATAGTCCAGCCAAAAGCTTGCCGATTGCTTTGTAAGACCGTTAAAAGGGCTTTCTCTTGCTCGGGTGCTAGAGAAACCGAGATGATAACAGGAAAGGTCTCATTCTCACCTAAGTAAGCGTATTTAAGGTGAGACGGCAATAGCTTGAGTTCGAGTGTTGAAACAATTGAAGGTAAAATTGGTGAAATTGTCTCAAACTCGAAGGATTCCAATAAAGGTTCAAAACGAGTGTAAGCAACCAAGTCGGATGGTTCAGTTAACTCATCTGAAAATTCAAAGGATTCAAACTCGGGTGGTGATGGTTCAAGATCGTTCGTGAAAGTGAAACACTCGTAGTCATTATCGGGTGTGAAAGTAGTATCAGGTTCAAGGAGGAACGCACTAGTGGCATCAAAATTGCTGTGATCGAACAGAAATTTCTCGAGCTCGCAGTCCTCCTGGGTGATCTCTTGGATCGAGCAATCATTAAGTATATTAGCATTAGGTTCGGAGGGCTGATTCCCCAACTTAAAAATGTTGAGTTCAATTGTCATATATCCAAAAGATAGGTTCATCGAACCATTTCGACAATTGATCACCGCATTAGAATTTGCAAGGAATGGTCGACCGAGTATCACCGGAATTTGACTCCGGGGGTTAGCTACAGGCTGTGTGTCCATAACAATGAAATCAACGGGGAATATGAAGTCCTCTACTTTAATCAACACATCCTCTAACTCACCCCTAGGATGGGTGATGGATCGGTCGGCCATTTGGAGAGTACAATATATGGGTTTCATCTCTCCAACGCCTAATTGCTCATATACTGAATAAGGAAGTAAGTTAACACTGGCACCAAGATCTAAAAGTGCGCAGTTGATGTTCTTATCCCCAATAGTTATTGAAATTGTAGAACAACCAGGGTCCTTTCGTTTTTGAGGTAAAGGTTGGGTAAGAGCATCACTCACTGCACTAGCCAAGAAAACTTTCTTAGGTACCTGTGATTTTCTCTTCTTGGTGCACAAGTCCTTCAAGATTTTAGCGCAAGAAGCGACTTGTTGGATTGCATCCAAGAGGGGAATGTTAATGTTAACCTGTTTAAATAACTCCATAATCTTCTCCATTTGTGGATTTTGTTTACTGGATCTCAACCTGTTTGGAAATGGAACATTTTGAAAATAGGTTGAGTCCAATGTTTATGGAGGAGTTGCGGAGTTGGAACGGATCCCAGTGCTGGTGTTTTCGTGGAGTGAGATGTGGGTCCGTTCGGAGTAATAGAAGAATTAGAGCCTTGTGAAGAATGTAGAACAGGCTCTGAAGATGAAGAAGATGAAGATGAAGAGGAGGAAGAAGAAGAAGTAGCAGAGGCCGGGGTGTCATCGTTAATGCCAACATTGTTGTGCAACATCCTTCCAGATCTCAATGTAGTCACGACACTCACATTATGGTTTTGTTGTTCATGAGCAACAAGTGCATTTTGTGGGTGACCAGGATTTGGCAGTGATTAAGATGGAAGCTTCCCTTTCTCTCGCTCGCTTAAGGCAGCATTCAGTTGAGCAATTTGGGCTTCAATGGTTTTGATGCTTTGCCCATGTGACGCTATATGTTGCACCAAAGACTGAATGGAAGACTGAATGTTGGCTGAGAATTGAGTAGATTGTTTTAAAAACGCATCCAGACTTCGTTCTAGCGAGGAAACCTTATCGTTATTTGGTTGAACAAAATTGTTTTGAGGAAAAGAGTTGTTGGGTGCAAAATTGTTCATTTGATTTTGGTAAGGTTGGGGCTAGAAAGGGTCATGATATTGAGTTTGTTGAGGAGCTTATTGTTGTGGAGGAGGCCTCTGAAAATTGTTGTTGCCTTGGAATTGCTGTTGATTTTGATTCCAAGCAAAATTTGGGTGGTTCCTCCAACCAGGATTGTAAGTTGAAGAGTATGGATCATTTCTTTGTCTCTGCTGAAAGGCAGCATTGACTTGATCCTGTCCTTGAGCAGGTGGGTTGTAAGGACACTCTTCAGTCAAATGGGATGGATCCGAACAACAAGCTCATATAGTGCGAGGTGGTAAAGAAGGGGCAGGAGAAGGCGTTGAGAATTTGCTCTCAATTGCTTCTAGTTTTCATGTAATTGCGGCCATTTCGGCTTTCATTGTAATTGACATATCATGTTGATGAACGCCTGTCCTAGACGGACCGGATGAAGTAGATGAAGTGGACGAAGCGGTCTGTCTAGTGCTTTCCCACTGAAGCGTTTGTTCAGCAAGATCGTCGAGAAATTGCCAAGCTTCCTCGTCAGATTTGGTTAGGAAGTGACCTTGAAAAATAGTTTCCAGCAACTGCTTAGTTGCTGGGTTCAGTCCTTCGTATAAAGTTTGGCAAAGTTTCCATCTCTCGTTACCGTGATGAGGGCACTGAACAAGAAGGTCTTTGAATCGTTCGAAACACTTCCGAAAAGGTTCGGAAGGAAGCTGGGAAAATTGGTTAATTTCATTACGTATTCTCGTGGTTTTGTGATGTGGGTAAAACTTTTTAAGAAATGCCTTAACAAACTCTTCCCAACTGTTTATGGAATGCGATGTTGTACAATATAGGCACTTTTCAGCTAGGTCACATAATGTGAAAGGAATGACTCGTAGCCTTATAGCATCATCGGACAGTTAGGTGGTCTTCATCATTGTACAAACATTCTAGAATTTGTTAATGAAGATATAGGCATCTTCGAATTCCAGCCTGTGAAATTTGGGCAACATATTGATGAAGTGGGGCTTAATTTCGAAATTATCCCCATTAGCCGGCGGTAATGAAAGATAAGTAGGAAGTGCGGAACGGGTGGGATAGAAACGATCCTGGAGCGTGATTCGTTGGGGCGCTTCAACAGGAGGGTGTTGCGGGTTATTCGCATCCAGTTGAGGTGTAATCAGTCCCGATGTAGGTAAAGGGTTGTTAGGATTGAATCCTGACATTTTCTTAGAGATGATGAATGTGAAGATAAAGGTAAAGATGAAAAAGGAGTGGAGGGGGTTTCGACTTTGGAGTCAAACGCGTCGTCAGTAGAGACTAACGAGACACGGACTAAATGGACGCTAGTGTCCCTAGTCCAACCGGACAGACACTAAACGAGTTGTGGTGTAGTCAAAACGTAGAATGTGAGGGTAAGAAAACGTCAATGGGGAAAATGTGGGTGAAGGTTGGGTGCAATGAAATTCTAGCGACAAATGGCAAATTTTTGTAAAAATTTTGTTTTGTGTTTTTTTTATTTGTTTATTTACTTATTTCTTTTTATAAAGAGTTTTTGCAAAAAAATTTATACGGAACTACGACACACTTTCAAACAGTTACAATTTAAGCATGCATAATCAAACCTAAAGCTAGGGTCTCCTAAGTCAACTAGACTGCTCCTAACTGGTCCAAAGCGACAAGTTGTGAGATATCCCTCAAATCGCCTCTTCACCGCCAATTGTGGCCAGATAAGCACAAGCGAAGAAAGGAGGGTTCCGCTCAGGAATCACCGTGAGACATGCCTTTTAAACTTACCTTTCTCACTTGTCTAGCCTAAGCACCACAAATTCAGGTTTAGATAAACGACTGAATGCCCACAACCTTCCTCTGTCCTAATGAGCGCAACGGTCCTTAATTGGCTGAGTCTAGATATTTTTTAATTAGCTCAAGGGTGATACATATGCTTTTTGTGATTTCTGGGTTCTTAGGAAGGGTAATGAAATCCCCAGCTAATCTTAATTAGTGTTAGAGCCCATTAGATTCTGTTTTAAATATGCAAAACAGTTAACACACAAAATCTAAAACACTTGCCAAATTTTTTTTTCTTTTTATTTGCGGCGCAAACAATCCTGCACAAAAATGATTTATTGGAAAGGGAGAAGAAGTTTTGTGCAAAGAATACCTGCAGAAAAATGTTTCAATGGAGTGCAGAGGGTAGGAGAGAAGACAAAAATACTCACAGAGGAATTTGGGGTGCTGACGTCACCCGTTTGACCGCGGTTCCGCGGTCAAACCCCTACTTTACCCACGGTTCCGCGGCACTTCAGATGGTTTAGGCCTCCAAAATTTTTCTGTGTGCTGTTATGGTTCTCCTCTGTCTGTTCAGATCCTCTGTTTCTTGATTTGTTCACTGGGCTTGCTCCAGATTTGAATTAGTCCGTCTTCTTTTCCTGCACAATTCGCACAAAAACCAATCAAAAATAACAAGAAGATTTTTTTAATTTTTTTTCCACTGTTTTATATTTTTTTAATTTAATTAACCCGAAATAACAAAAAGAATAAACTACCGTTTCCCCGGCAACGACGCCATTTGATTGTTCGTTGTTTTCTATGCGTGCGTTTTAAAATTAAGAATGCCGCAATCAAGACGGTGTCGCTTGGGAGCTAGCCGTTTGAGTACGAGTCGATCCACAGGGAAAATGTGTTCTTTCTTTAAGTTCTAACGAGTTAAGTCCTATTTTTGGTAGGTTTTGTTTTAAGATCTAGAATGAGATTAAATTGATTTAAAGGCTTGCTAGGGTTAGGATTAGGTTAGTTTGAAATATAGAATCTTCTCACCGCTAACAATGCCCTAGTTAAGAATATAGGTGTTAAGGTAATAGTCAACAACGGGGATTAGCACGACTAGGAAGAAACTTAGTTTCTTCCTTTTGGACCTTGTCCGTCCGTTCTTAACTCTTAGCCATAACCTCTAGTTAATTCAACCACAACCGGTCTAACTAGGGAATCACCGCTATCATGTAGGATAGGGTGCCGTAGTGAGCGGTGTATGGTTAAATTAAAAAGAGTCCGTATTTTAAAGATTAAATGGGCAAAGATAGGAGTGAGAAAAATTTCCTTCTCTCAAACCTTCCCTATCCTAACCCTGACAAGTGAAGAATTACTCACTCATTAGGAAGTTAACAATAGAATTCATTTTTTAATAATTTTTTATATGAGAAAACTAAATTACAGATATTAAAAGAACGGATAAAAATTGCAAGAATTAAATTTAGATAATAAAAGAATGCGAGATAAAGATAAAAATACCTTACTTTATTGATGACCTCTCAACGATTACAAAGGAAATTAAAATTTAAATCTAGAATTAAAAAGAGGCATGCCTAATTAGGCTTTCGGCTTTCCTATTTATAGATAGGAAAAAACCCTAGGTTACAATCTGATCCACATTTGAAATTACAAGACTACCCTAAGAAAGCCGGGTCAAAGCGCCGACACCCACAGACACACGCACCGACACGTGTACTATATGGCCGCGGAACTGCGGCAAAAAGGCCTGTTTGGCCGCGGTTCCGCGGCCAATTGGTGGGATCATGGATGCCACTTCTCAGGGTGGCTTCATGTTGCTTTTTCCTTCTGTTTTATACACTTGGTTCCTCAGAATCTTTCTACTTTCTTCCAGATTTCCAACAGTGCAGATGATGTGGACTTTTTACCGTGAGCTTCAAGTTGAAGTCTTGAATCTTGTACTGCCCTTTTGCTTTGTGCATTGAACTGTCTATTGATCTTCATTTGATCTTTGAATTGGTAGACAGCATCATACGGATTCATCTATTGTGGATCGTAGTCTCACATTTGTAGCGTCTTTTCATGAATTTCACTGTAATGATCTGAGAACCTGTAACCTGCAACTATTTAGCAGACATGGATCAAAAGCATCTATTTATATGTCATATGAATAAGAATGGGTGATATAATAATGCAAAATTCTGATATGAACAAGTGTTAGCTTCTCTAATCCCTCATTAGTGAAGAGGTAGCTTGGGTTATTGTCTCCTCGACGTAGATCATCTTCAGTCTTGAAGACTTCGTGCAAGCTCATTTTTTTCATCTTGTGGAGCCATTCTAGGGTCCTGGAAGATCGCGACTTGGAGCGAGGGGACTACTGCATGGAGCTATTGAAGTGAAGGACCGGTCTACAAAGGTTGTATTCCTTGTACAATTAGATGTAAAGTAGTTTACATGTTGTATTGTCTAAATCTCTAGTTAAGATTCTAGGGTTAGGGTTGTTTAGCATGATAAAATTTTGAAAATGGCATGGACGATGCCTCCCAAAACCTTGCTGTCGTGCTAGGAAACCCTACAATCATATTAGAGCCAAGCTAAAGAATTAGACGATATTTGTTAGATTACGAAACCGAAACAACTCCGAAACTTGAAACATCGAAATCTAGTTTCTGTCAAATTTTTTAAGCCGTCAAAAAAAAGTTTTAGCAACTGCAGAATGTTATATGAGATGTAACATGAACACTGGACAAAAACGAACACATTTGGCCGGATTTGACCCGGTGACAAGGCCTAAATTTCCGAGCTGGCCGGCCTATTTGTTGCTTCTGGGGTTCGTTTTTGTTCTGTTTTCTGGTCTCTGGGTTTTGGTGTTTCAGGTGTTTCTTGTTTTTCCTAAAATTGCACGAGATGTTAATTTTAAATAAAGGAAATTTGGAGTGTTTCGTAGTCGTAATTCTAATATTATTTCGGATAATTTAGACGGCGTTAAAAAGTTCGAACGGATATCAAATACCCACTTTAACCCTCCCTGGAAATTTTCCAAGAGGTTGATTTTTCCAAGTTAAAGAACAATCAAAAATCATGCATGTAGTGCGATGGACCCTCTAGAAGAACAAAACCCTAACTCGATTTTATGACCGTAAGAACCGCCGCCAAACCCTAGGATTTGCGACAGTTCCGCGGCGCCATAGGTGAGGCAAGGGTTGACCCTTCTACGGTTGGTCCATAGGTACTGTGGCATGTTCTGAGTATTTTTAAACTGCGCTCAAGTGTTGAGCTTTTTGGGAAATTTTGGGTGTTTGTTGATTCGATCGGAATGTTTAACATCGTCTAGCTATTTGTGGAATGTGATACAATATTTGGAATTCATATTGGTAGGCATGAAATCCGAAGTATGTGATATTTCGGGTTTATGATGTCTAACGTGATTGTGGATTCCAAATGTTGTAGTTTGACATTTTCTTTTCTGCGACCGTAAGTGTAATATGTAGTATATCGCCGTTTTCGTTGCTATATGTCAACGACAGTTGTGATACGCATATTTACTTACGTTGATGACATGTGATGTTATGTGTTGCTGTGATATGTTATATTGGATCGTCGTGTTTTGAATAGCCTGGGGTTTTATGTGAGATGAGAGTTTTTATTTTCATTCATGTAAAATTCATTGTATATAATATTCTTTTATTGGGGCACTTCCAGGTTGAGGATGATGTCGTCATTGTTGTATATTATTTACTTTTCCATATTAGGATAGACTCAAGGAGGGGAGCACAAGTAACCGGGTTCTAGGGTCCAGTGGGAAACCATCTCGAAGAGTTGAGCCCGGGTCTCCTAACTCTAGAATTGGTAGGGTTGCTTGCCGTTCTCGTAGGGGTCTAGGGATGTGGGTTTGGCTATTCATCGCGACCGTGGAATCCGTGTTTTATACTGGCTTAATTTAAAACACGGAATTCCTAGTATATCCAATATTTCATATGTTATCTTCTGCTGCTGATATTCTGTGATGTGATCACTTTATAAGCTTGAGATGAATGCTTTATTATTATATATATGATATATAATAAACGTTGCTTATGTTTTGCACCCGCGCTAGTCCCGCCCTGCTATGTCGTTAGTTAAGTAACCTAACGGTGCTTAACGGGACACTGTGGCGAATGCGGATGGCATAAGCGTACGTTGTATTTTTGTTTCTTCTGTGATGCTTAGAAAGCATAAATGATGGGACTTCATTAATGGGATTAATGAAAGAAAGAAATCTAAAAGATGTTGTAGAATCAAATTTTCAAAAAGGGTAGCTCAAGTTTTTGCTTTGCATAGCGGTGTTCCTTGCAGAATATCCAGCACCTTATTCGATAAGGAAAGAGCCGAGATCCCTTCACCAGGAGTGACCTCTTTAGCGAAACTAGAAGATGCTACAACTCACTCGGTTTTGTTTTTGATTTCTTCTATGGTTCTTGCTTTGCATAGCGGTATTTTTGAAATATCCTGCATCTTATTCGATAAGGAAAGAGCCTAGATCCCTTCATCAGGAGTGACCTCTTTAGCGAAATTAGTAAAAGCCTCAAAAACACTCTTTTTCAAAATCACTTGTTTCTACAACGATATCAAGTTCATTACGCAAAAGGTTTTCTTAAAAACATGTCGTAGCCCTCCGTCATTTCAGATAAGTACTTTTTAGTATTCGTGATGCGTTTGTTAACCTTAGCCAAGGCGTAGTGTGCGGTAGCTAATTAGTCCTTATCTGCTGCATATGATGCGATTGAGTTAGGGTAGATGTACGACTTTGTTGACCTTAGCCAAGGGTCGTTCGGGTGAGTTTAATTCACTCAGGAAATGACGGGTTGAACTTGGCTAGCGCTTATCTTTTGTTGACCGTAGCCAAGGTCATAAGTTGCTAGGGGTAAAAGATTATCTGGAATTTCAAGTGTTGAAATTTGCAATGAGATTGCATACCTTCTATGAGATAGTTAAATCCCGATACCCACTGCGAGTAAAAGTTACTCCTGGAAGAGTTTTACACATCATAATTAGCCGATTAAGTAGGTGCCTAGAAAGGTGTTAACGGGATTATGCCTCTTGGAAAACGAGGTTTATTTTAATTAGGTCCGTGCGAAAGCACGGGGAACCTCCATCAAAATACCAACACTGGCCTAGCTGAAAGATTGGCGAACTTGTAAGGTGTAATTAATCCCGTTTAGTCTTACCTTTTACGGTTTGAATGAAGATTTGATAAAAATAATGGGAGCCATCCTGATTAGATAAGATAATAACCAATCTAATCTTGCAAGAGCATACGCTAAATTGTTTTCTTCTCTTTCTCTCCAGGTAGTGACCATGTCAGACCTTAATCAAGATAATAATATAGATGCATTGACCGAACCCGCTTGTTATACTGAGCAGGGGAACATTGGTTCCGTTCTTTCTTATAATTGTTATAAGACTGAGCAGGAAATAGGGGAATATCCATATTCCCACGCCGCCCAAACGAAGAATAAGCAAGTTGATGCATCTTATTCGGGCGTGTTAGTTACCGAGAACTGTTTCTCAGTTCAATCTACGTCCTGGGTATTAGATACCGGATCGGGATCTCTCATATGTAATATGTTACATGGGCTAAGGAAAGGTAGAGAACTGGGAATAGGCGATCATTCCGTAAGAGTAGGATATGGAGCAAATGTTGCAGCCAAAGCAGTTGGCGAATATCACCTTGTATCATTGATTCTGAACGAATGCTATTACATACCGACCCTGATATGCAATCTTATATCAGTTTCTTTATTAAGTAAAGAAGGATATAATTTTGTAGTACAGGATAATGTTATGAACATCTTCCTGAATCATAAGTTGATTGGATCAGGCTCGTTAAATAATGGCATATACGTTCTAAATCAAAGCACACTACTTAAAGTACAAAACACACACAAGAGAAAGAGTTTAGAAATGAACGAATTCTTCTTGTGGCATTGTAGAATAGGTCATATCAATGCGACACGACTAGCTAAGTTACATAAGGATGGATATTTTAATCCATTCGAATTATCATCTTTTGAAACTTGCCAGTCATGTCTTAAAGGCAAAATGACCAAAACACCGTTTACTGGACACGGAGAAAGAGTTAAGGAACTCTTGGGATTGATACATAGTGATGTATGCGGTCCTATGTCTACACATGTCAGGGATGGTTCATCGTACTTCATTACATTCATTGACGATCTCTCAAGATACGGACATGTGTTCCTTTTGAAACACAAGTCTGAAGCTTTTGATAAATTCAAAGAATATAAGCACGAAGTCGAAAACCAAACGGGTAAAAGTATTAAAATCCTTCGATCTGATCGAGGAGGAGAATACTTGAGCAATGTGTTCCGGGACTATCTAAAAGAGAATGGGATTCTCTCTCATCTTACTCCTCCGTATACACCACAGCACAACGGTGTATCGGAATGGAGGAATTGCACCCTATTAGATATGGTGTGCTCTATGATGAACACCGCTGAGTTGCCTATTTCATTTTGGGGTTATTCGCTTGAGACAGCAGCACACCTATTGAATAGAGTTCCAACCAAATCAGTGCCTACCACTCCATATGAGATATGGAATGTGAAGAGGCCATATCTTAAGCAAGTTAAGATATGGGGTTGTCCGGCTTATGTCAAAAGGAAAAATCCGGACAAACTCGAGGGACGATTAGTTCTTTGCAAGTTTGTGTGATATCCAAATAATTCGTATGGATATCATTGCTACCGCTGTGAGGAACAAAAGGTGTTTGTTTCTAACCATGCCATCTTCTTAGAAAAGGAATTTTTTGCAAAGGAAATTAGTGGCAATGAGGTAGAACTAGATGAAATTCCGGCTACACAAACTACAACTAATGATTTAGTGGAACCAGAGGATTCGATAGCTCCTAACGAAGCTCAGCCTCTCCGTCGATCTAGTAGGGTTCCTCACCCACCTGAGAGATACTACGGTTTTCTCATTGATAGTGCGAGCGAGGATTACATCATGGAAGATGATGACTCTACTAGATTCGAGCAAGCCATCACGAGTGGGGACTCTGTGAAATGGTTGGATACAATGCGATCTGAGATGGAATCCATGTACACCAACAAAGTATGGACTTTGGAAGTTGCACCCGAAGGGGTAAAACCCATTGGGAGAAAATGGGTCTTTAAGAAGAAACTTGGTGTAGATGGAAAGTTAAGACTTTCAAAGTTAAACTTGTTGCAAAAGGTTTTTGTCAACGACCTGGTGTGGATTATGATGAAACCTTTTCTCCAGTGGCTATGCTTAAGTCCATCCGGATCCTACTTGCCATCGCTGCATACCATGACTACGAAATCTGGCAAATGGATGTTAAGACCGCCTTTCTAAATGGTGATTTAGAAGAGTGCATGTACATGACTCAGCCAGAAGGCTTCATAGACAGTGGGAGCAGCGGAAAGGTGTGCAAACTGCTTAAATCCATCTACGGGTTGAAACAGGCATCGCGAAGTTGGAACATCTGTTTTGATGTCATTGTCAAAGAGTTTGACTTCATCAAAAACGTAGATGAACCTTGTATATACAAGAAGGTGGCAGAGAGTAAGGTGGTCTTCCTCGTATTATACGTGGATGACATACTCTTGATAGGAAATGATGTTCCTATGCTGCACTCGGTCAAGCTCTTCTTATCACAAAGATTCTCAATGAAAGATCTAGGTGATGCCTCCTACATCTTGGGATTATGATCTATAGAGATGGATCTAAAACGATACTGGGATTGTCCTAATCCAGGTACATTGACACCGTACTAAAGAGGTTTAGTATGGAAGAATCCAAGTGTGGAATTTACCCACGATCTCAGGACTCACTCTCTTCAAAGAGATGTCTCCCAAGACTGATTTGGAGAGAACTCGCATGTAAGGGATACCCTATGCTTCGGCAGCAGGCTCTATCATGTACGCAATGTTATGTACCAGACCCGATGCAGCATACTCACTAAGTGTAGTGAGTAGGTATCAAGCAGATCCAGGAGAGAGTCAATGGACAGCTGCGAAGAACATTCTCAAGTACTTGAGAAGAACTAAAGAGATGTTCTTGGTGTATGGTAACGGAGAACTCCAAGTGGAATCCTTTACCGATTCGAGCTTTCAGAGTGATAAGGACGACTCTAAGTCAGTCTCGGGATTTTTCTTTACCCTCATTGGAGGGGCGGTTTGTTGGAAGAGTTCCAAACAGGAAACCATGGCAGACTCGACAATGGAGGCTGAATACATCGCTGCTAATAATGCTGCCAAAGAGGCAGTCTAGATGAAGAAGTTCATAACTGAACTTGGTGTGGTTCCGTCCATTGAGCATCCAATACCTTTGTATTGCGATAACAATGGAGCAGTGGCCTTGGCCAAGGAACCTACGTCCCATCAGCGATCCATGAATATTCTAAGGCGGTATCACCTGATCCGGGAGATAGTTGATCGCCGGGAGATCGAGGTCAGGAGAGTTGACACGAAGGACAACACAGCGGATCAACTCACATAAGCCATACCCCAGATACAATTTGAGAGACTCTTCGGGGTGTTGGGTATGAGATACTACAACATATGGCCTTAGTGCAAGTGGGAGATCGTTTGTTATATGTATGTCGTAGAGGCCATTATTGTACATGTGATGTATATATTATAGTGGATGCTTGGATATATATAGAGAGGACTTTCTTGCTCGACATGATAATATGCTATCTGGTTGCTCTTTGTCTTAACATGTTGACTTGTATTGTGATACTGTCAAGCTCTCACATGTTGATAAAGCCCTTAGGATGTGTACTTGACTACCAGGACTATAATGGAGATCATACTAATAGGCCCAAGGGTAGTCCACAAGTACATCTTATAATTTTTCCTAGTTGAGGGTGTATCAAGACAGGGCATCGATATTCCATAATAGACTAGCGTATACGCTTCTTGACCCATATGATAGGCGATGGATGATCCTACATCCATTGGTGTTTGACATCAAAGATGGTATACGGGTGCTCAGTGGAAACTGGGTCCACTAAAACGGACTTACCGAGAACACTTAGTTGGTATTATACCTATCGTGAGATAGCATTTCTCTGGTGACACTGGTACAGGTTAGTCTGTAGACCCGAGATCGTCATAGAGTCTTATTTGATTCCCACTATGCTTTGATTTCCACCTTACCACGTTCAAGAAAACGTGCAAAACTGTGGCTTTAGGGTACAGTCCCGAATCACATGGAGGCAATGAGCGATAGGAGGGGATTCGTCTCTCCTGGTATTGGGGGTTGATGTTGCGCTTTGCTCGATTAGATATAACAGGATGTCCCTAGCCAGGGCTGATACGGAGATCTACTGGTAAGTATTATCAGTAGTTTCTCAACCTATTATGAGCCTCATATCGGCATGACTTATCGGTTACTGGGGTCTGACGTTTACCACCCATAAACTAGATATGCGACATATCAGACGAAAATACCGGACTGTACGGTAGTGTTACTGACAGGCTTTGCAGGAGTTAGAGCGAGCTTGCTTGTTGATCTTCTGATCGCTCAATACCCGAGTAGCCGTTACGTCCAACTAGTACCGCCGGCTTGTGGGTGCTTGATATGATCATCACTTACTGCCGGCGTATTGATGAGTTTATAGAGTCGTACACAGAGGTTTACTGGCTCAGGCAAAAAGAAGTAGGAGTACATATGTGATATGTGCAGGACTGAGATTAATACGAGTATGTGATACCGTATTCTATTCTCGCGATTTATTCGTATCGGTTGGTTATATGTGATATAGCCGGGTTATCGAATCAAGTGTTGATTCGATAAGTCGATACAAATAATATTAGTCGGTTGTATATGATATAGCCGGATTATTAAATCAAGTGTTGATTTAATAATTTAATGTATAATTGTATATTTGATATGCTAATTTACATTAACTAATATTTGCTCACTTATACATTTCTTTTTCTCATATGTGCACACTTAATATATATGTAATATATATTATTTGTTTTTTCTTTGTGTCATGCATGATGATACACACTACATGGGTGTATGAGACTTACACTATGCTCATGATAATGTGAGGATTATTTATTTAAAGTAAATCCAAATTAGATGGAAATTGGTCACATGGCATGAAGCTTGTAGAAGCTTAGAGATGCATTGACTTAGTCCACTAATTTTGTTTTACTTAAGATATTTATTAACCCAACCATTATCTAAACGCATGGTTATGTCTCTACATGAGTTATATGAGATATTTCTCACCCATGGTTGCCATTCACTCTCTCATCCATTATTTGCTTTTTCTTATTCATCAAGAGCTTAGCTCTCTAGGTTATTGAGAGGAGAAGAAAAAGAGTGAGAAAGTCAATTCTAAAGTGAGCAAAAATCCTACTTCATCATCCTCTACTTGATTAGCCATTTGGTTTAGGGTGTTAGCTTCACTAATCCCTCATTAGTGAAGAGGTAGCTTGGGTTAGTGTCTCCTCAACGTAGATCATCTTCGGCCTCGAAGACTTCGTGCAAGCTCGTTTCTTTCATCTTGTGGAGCCATTCTAGAGTTCTGGAAGATCATTACTTGGAGCGAGGCAACTACTATACGGAGCAATTGAAGTGAAGGACCAGTCTACGCAGGTTGTATTCTTTGTTCACTTAGATGTAAAGTAGTTTACATGTCGTATTGTCTAAATCTCTAGTTAAGATTCTAGGGTTAGGGTTGTTCAGCATGGAAAAATTTTGAAAATGGCATGGACGATGCCTCCCGTAACCTTGCTGTCGTGCTAGACAACCCTACAGAACTAAACTTCTGGAGAACGAAAAAGTGGTTATCGCAATGCGATAACGTAATTAACTATAAGGGCTGGGCCTGCAGGGAAGTGCATCCACACAATCAAAAACCCCTCACAAATGAGGGAGAATTTGATAAAGTCTGCTACATCGGTTGCATCTATCCAAACATTTGATATACGGTGCCATAAATCAACTTAGTATCTTCGGAGAGGTGGATGTAGAAGTCCAAATATTATCTGCCCCCAAATTCAGGTAAGACGATCCATCCCGGTTTGTCTCTGTTTTCGGCAGAGAATGGCTCTTATATTCCTTGAATTTCTCAAAAGCTTCCGATTTGTGTTTCAACAGGAACACATGTACGAATTTTGAGAGATCATCGGTGAATGTAATGAGGTACGAGCGACCATTTCTGGCATGTGTAGATATAGGACCACATACATACCTATGTATCAGTCCCAAGAGTTTAGCAGCTCTTTCACCGTGTCCTGTAAATGGAGTTTTGGTCATCTTACCTTTGAGGCATGACTGATAAGTTTCATAAGATGTAAATTCGAACGGATTCAAATAACCATCATTATGCAATTTAGCTAATCTGGTCACATTGATATGACCAAGTCTACAATGCCAGAAGAAGGCTTCATATATTTCTGAACTTTTCCTTTTGTAAGTGCTTTTTATATTTAGAACTATATATTGATTTAGAACGTATAAACCATTACACAATTTACCAAACCCAATCAACACTTGATTTTGGAAAATATTCAAAACGTTTTTCTCTAATGCAAAATTATATCCTACTTGAGGCATCATCGACGGTATTATATTGCACATCATAACATTTTTCTCTAATAAAGATACGTATATTATATTGCACATCATCGAAGGTATGAAATAACAGTCGTTCAAAATCAATGTATTACCATTTGGTAATACTAGGTGTTCGCCGACAGCTTCGGCAGCAACAATTGCTCCATTCCTTACTCTGAGAGACATATCATCCTTTCCCAGTTCTCTATTTTTCTTTAACCCATGTAACAAATTACAAATGTGGGATCCTGATCCGGTATCCAATACCCAGGACTTTGAGCAGACTGAGAAACAGTTCTCAATAACTAACACACCTGAAAAAGATGCATCAAAATGCTTTTTCTTCATTAGGGTTGCCTGGAAATCCTTGCATTCCTCTATCTCTTGCCCAGACTTATGACAGTAATCATAAGATAGAGTGGAACCAACGTTCTCCAGCCAAGTATAATAAGCGGGTTTGGTCAATACATCTATGTTATTATCTTGATTAAAGTGTGACATTGTCGCTACATGGAGAGAGAGAAGAAAGCACTTTAACGTCCGCTCTTACAAGATTAGACTGGTTATTATCTTATCTAACCAGGATAGCTCCCACTATTTTTATCAAATATTCTTTCAAACCATAAAAGGTAAGATTAGTCGGGATTAATTACACCCTACAAGTTCGCTAATAGGTCAGCCAGGCAAGTGTTGGTACTCCGAGGGAGACTCCCCGTGCTTTTGCATGGAACTAATTAAATAACCTCATTTCCGCGGGGGCATAACCCCGTTAACACCTTTCTTAGACACCTACTGGATTAGCTAATTGTAAAGTTGAAAACTCTCCGAGGAGTAACACTTACTCGCAGGGGGTATCGGGATCCAACTATCACATAGAAGATATGCAATCTCATTGCAAATTCCAACACTTGAAATTCCCGATAATTGTTTTTACCCCTAACGACCTATGACATTGATGAAGATCAACAAACCATAAGCCGCTAGTCAAGTTCAACCCGTAATTTCTTGATCGATTCGAAGCCACCCACACAAACCCTTGATGGAGGTCAACAAGGCTGTATGACTGTCGCTACCGATCGCATCAACATGCTGCAGATAAATATTACCCAGCTACCGTACACTATGCCTTGATGGAGGTCAACAAACACAACACAAATATTAAATACTACATATCTGAAATGACGAAGGCTTACGGTTGGTTTTGAAGAAAACCTTTAACATAATGAACTCGATATCGTTGTAGAATGTAGTGATTTGAAAAAGGAGTAGTTTAAGCTCCGCTTTAAAAATCGAGTAGTTTTCAAAATAAACCGAGTGGGTTGTAGCATATGCTAGATTTTGCTAAAGAGGCATTCCAGGTGAAAGGATCTTGGCTCTTTCCTCATCGAATGAGATGCTGGGTATTCATAATGGAACACTGCTATGCATAGCAAAAACTAGAGCTACCTTTTTGAAAAATTTGATTCCTCGAAAGGAGAATCAATACCATTGTAGCTAGTCTCCCTTTCAGGAAACTCGGGGGTCCCGTTCTAGTCAGAAACCCGTCGGCATTATTTCTTGGCCGATGAAATTATAACCAGGGTAGTAAGCAGATCACGGGAGTCGGTGAGAAAAGTCTGATGGAACTTTCTAAAACATCTTTTAGGTTTATTTTCTTTTCATTAATCTTATTAATGACGTCCCATCAATAATGTTTCCTAAATATCACAGAAGAAACGAAAATAAAACACATATATACCATCCCCATTTGCCATAGGGACCCAGATCTTCACCGTAAGGTTACTTAACTTATGGCAGGGCGGGGTCAGGACCCATCAATAATGTTTCCTAAATATCACAGAAGAAACGAAAATAAAACACATATATATACCATCCCCATTTGCCACAGGGACCCAAGTCTTCACAGTAAGGTTACTGAACTTACGGCAGGGCGGGGTGAGGACTAGCGCAGATGCAAAACATATATAGTGTCTATTAATATATCATATATATAAGTAGCATTCGTCTCACGCAGTTATATGATCACATCACATTATAGAACAGCAGAAGCAGATATATAAAATATAGGATATACTAGGATGTCTGTGTTTTAGATTAAGCCAGTAACGAAAAACACGGATTCCACGGTCACGATGAATAGCCAAGCCCATATCCCTAGACCCCTATGAGAGCGGTAAGAAACCTTGCCAATTCTAGAGTCAGGCCAATATAACATATCGATAGCAATATAATAACATCACATGTCATCAACGTAAGTAAATATGTGTATCCCTAATGTCGTTGTCGTATAGCAACGAGATTGGGGATACTGTCACATATTACACTTACGGTCGCAGAAAAGAAATGAAAACTATAGTAATTAGAATCCGCATAATCTTTAGACATCATAAACCCGGATTATCACATATTCCGAATTTCATGCCTAACCCTATAAATCATGCATTTATGTCTCGAATTGAAAACACTTTTCAAAAATAAAGCCGGACAATTCAACAAGATTCCCGATTATTGATTCGAAGGTTCGTCGGGAATTTTAGTAGATGGCCGCACCCTCGAGGTCGTCAACGAAGTGAAGTTGGGCGGAACACCATAGTCATGAGCACCCGAGTGGATGCTTTTGGCTGTGGGGTTTTCCTATAGTCATTTGGTCGGAGCAATGGGCCATGGTTGTCTAGTAGTGTCTCTCGGCGAGTATTCGCATACAGTATGAGATTACGATGGAGTTTCTATCCAAATCCAAACTCCATGGTAATCCATCATTTGAGACAAAAATATGAGATTTATAAATCAATAACTAGTTTTTGCAAAACTAATCTATATGGATTCCAAAAATTGTATCACATATCCAGTGAAATCTAGACGATGTTAAACATTTCGATCGATGTTTTAAACATCAAAAATTCGCAGAGACCTTAACCACTTGAGCCTCATTAAAATTATCCAGAAAAACCAAAATGACAAATTGAAGCAGCACTTGAAAAACGAGCTCCTATCTGCTCAAGTGGGCGGAGGAACCGCGGCCAAAACATGGTCTAGACGGTGGTTCCATGGCTACTTTGAGGAATTGGAACCTCGTATTTCTTGTGACTTAATAGTTTTACCTGCATGATATTCTGAGCATTTTTAATTGTGAAAATCTCAATGTTTGAAAAAATGGACAGAAACTAGTAAAAAAACGGAGTTCAAGATGTCAATCGAACATTTTAACGTCGTCTAATGCATTCCCAAGTCTCTAGCTGGGCTCTGATACCATTGGAAGTATGTCTTAGCACCTCTATTATGTTTCTATGAGCATCAATTATGCAATTTTAAAATTTTCAAGGTCTAAGTATACTAAATAAGAATCGAACTAGAGAATTAGGGTTTTGAAGTTGGCAAAAATTGTTCTAATCTAAGTCAAGAGTGTCTACTATCTTTGTAGTCTAGTCCTTCACTTCTAAACCCTCAAGTAGTGGTCCGTAGAACTCTTCTTTGACCCTACTTGAAGAATGGAACGAGCTTACTTGTAGTTTTCGCTGTTGAAGATGATCCATCCTGAGGCAACTCTTACTCAAGCACACACTTCACTAATCAAGATATTAGTAAAGTTAACAACATATACTAATAGGCTAGAGTAGTGTAGGTTGATGAATTAAGAATTTTTCTCACTAGAAAATATTTCTTTTCATTTCTTTTTCTCAACCCTAGAAAACTAGTGAGGAGATGAGGAAGAAGATGAACTTGAAGTGAGATGAGCCATGAGCTCAAGAGATTAGATGAGATTTGATTGTAAAATATTTATGAATAAAACAAAGAATAAGAGGCGAGTCTTAACTTCTCAAGGCTTCTCTAAGCAACCCAAGAAAAATGACTCATTCTCTTTTTCTTTAATTATTAAATCCAAACAATTATCTTCGCATCTTTAACTCTTGTGTGATTCTCATACATCCATGTTCAATGTATCATCAACCATGATACAATATATATATATATATATATATATATATATAGAATAACTAATATTAAGCTCACTTAAGATTTTCTTTTCTTAATATATTTATATATGTGATATATATATATATATATATATTTATTTATATGTGATATATATATATATCAAATATATAAATATATATCAAATTATTAAATCAACACTTGATTCAATAATCCGGTTATATCATATATAACCCGGCTAATATCAAATATATATGTATATCAAAACATTAAATTAACACTTGATTCAATAATCCGGTTATATCACATATAACCGGCTAATATTTAATATTAGTTAATATATATATATATATATATCAAATTATTAAATCAACACTTGATTCAATAATCCGGTTATATCATATATAATCCAGCTAATATCAAATATATAAACATATATACAAATCAAATCATTGAATCAACACTTGATTCAATAATCCGGTTATATCGTATATAACCGGCTGATGTCCAAAAAATGCTAGATTAGAATACGGTATCATATACTCGTATATAATCAAGCTCCCGCACATATCACTATATGTGCCCTACTTCATTTCACTTGAGCTTGGAAAGCTCTATGTAGGACTCTAAAAACTCGGCAATACGCCAGCAGTAGTTAATGATCACATCAGGTACCCACAAACCGTCAGCGGTACTAGCTGGACGTAATGGCTACCCAGATATTGAACGAATAGAAGATCAATAAGCAAACTTGTCCAAACTCCCGTAGAGCCTATAAGCAACACTTGTCGTACAGTCCGGTCTCTTCGTCTGATATGTCACATATCGAGTCTGGGGGTGGAATCGTCAAACCCCACTTTTAAGGAATATGTATGCCCTAGAGGCCATTATTGTATGATATAGTGGATGCTTGGACATATATATAGAGGACTTTCTTGCTCGACATGATAATATGCTATCTAGTTGCTCTTTATCTTAACATGTTCACTTGTATTATTATATTGTCTCTCTGATATATGTTGATAAAGCCCTTAGGATGTTAGCTTGACTACCAGGACTATGATGCAGATCATACTAGTAGGGCTTGTGTAGTCCGCAAGTACATCCTTTAACAGTTCCTAGTCGAGGGAGTATCGAGACAGGGTATCGATATTCCAGAGTAGACTAGTGTGTATGTTTCTTGACCCTGTATGAGGCGATGGTTGATCCCACAACCATTGGTGTTTGACATCAAAGATTGTACACAGGTGCTCATTAGAGAATGGGTACACCGAACAGGACTCGCCGAGAACTCCTAGATGGTACCATACCTATCGTCAGATAGCAGTTCTCTGGTGACACTTGTACAGGTTAATCTGTAGACCCAAGATCGTCATAGTGTTTTGTGTGGTTCCCAATGTGCTTTGATTTCCTCCATAGCACGGCTCAAAGAAGCCGTGCAAATAGGTAGATTTTAGGTACAGTCCCGAGTCACATGGAGGCAGTGAGCGATAGGAGAGGTTTTCGTCTCTCCCAGTATTGGGAGTTGATATTCCGCTATGCTCGATTGGCTATAAGAGTAAGTCTCTGGCCAGGACAGATGAGATTTACTGGTAAGTGTTATCAGTAGTTTCTCAAACAGTTATAGGACACACATCGACATCACATATCAAGTTACTAGGGTCTGACGATTCCACCCCCAGACTCGATATGTGACATATTAGACGAAGAGACCGGACTGTATGGGATGTGTTGCTTTTAGGCTTTATGGGAGTTTTTATTCGTTCAATACCTGGGTAGCCGTTACGTCCAGCTAGTACCGCTGACGGCTTATGGGTATCTGATGTGATCATTTCCTACTGCTGGCATATTGACGAGTCTTCAGAGTACCACACAGAGCTTTCCTAGCTCAAGTGAAACGAAGTAGGGCACATATGGTGATATGTGCGGGAGCTTGATTAAATACGAGTATGTGATACCATATTCTAATCTAGAGATATTTGATATTAGTCATGTTATATGTGATATAACCGGATTATTGAATCAAGTGTTGATTCAATGGTATATGTATATGTTGTTAATATATATTTGATATATATTTGTGTATTTGATATTAGCCGGATTATATTTGATATAGCCAGATTATTAAATCAAGCGTTTATTTAATAATTTGATATATATATATATATATATATTAACTAGTATTGAATATATGACAGTTATATGTGATATAACCGGATTATTCAATTAAGTGTTGATTTAATAATTTGACACACACACACACACATATATGATATTAGTCAGTTATATATGATATAACCGGATTATTGAATCATGTGTTGATTTAATAATTTGATATATATTTGTATATTTGATATATATATATATATAAATATATATTAACTAATATTAGCTCACTAAAGATTTTATTCTATTTATACATATTAATATATATATGATATGATATATATAATTATATGTATTATATATTGTGTCATGGTTGATGATACATAGAGCTAGGATATATGAGAATCACACATGAGGATTAGTGATGAGTAGATAATCGATTAATTTATGAATTAATGAAAAATGAGAATGGGTCATATTTCTTATTTGCTTGTGGAAGCCTTGACAAGTCATGACTCACCTCTAATTTTTTTTATTCATAGATATTTTTCCACACCATCTTATCACTCACCTCATGGTTCTCTCTCTCCATTCCAAGTTCATTCTCATCTCCTTCTTCCTCTCATGCTCTCTAGGTTTTCTTGAGGTGAGAAAAAGAAAGAAAAGAAGAAAAATACAAAATTCCTACTTCATCAACCTACACTTTACTAGCCCTTTAGTTTAGGTTGTTTGCTTCACTAATACTTTGATTAGTGAAGAGTGAGCTTGAGTGAAAGAGACTTCAAGGTAGATCATCTTCGGCCTCGAAGACTACGTAGCAAGCTCGTTCCTTTCACTAATTTGAGTCAAAGAAGAGTTCTAGGGACTACTACTTTGAGCTTTAGAAGTGAAGGACCGGTCTACAAAGGTTGTAAACCCTTATCACATAGTTTAGAACTTGCTTTCTTGCACTAAAACCCTAATTCTCTAGTTCGATTCTAGGTAGTATAGCTTAGACCTCTACATTTTTTAAAATTGCATACTTGAAGCTTGTATAAACCTAGTAAAGGTGCTAAGACATACTTTCATAGTATTAGAGCCAAGCTAGAGATTTAGGCGAAGTCTAGACGACATTAA
The DNA here is from genome assembly GCA_030015575.1 of Agapanthus africanus. Classification (NCBI taxonomy): domain Eukaryota; kingdom Viridiplantae; phylum Streptophyta; class Magnoliopsida; order Asparagales; family Amaryllidaceae; genus Agapanthus; species Agapanthus africanus. The sequence continues at coordinate 632,676,441 of CM057342.1, forward strand.
AGTGTTCGATCGACATTTTTAAACACGGATTTTACTAGTTTCTGTCCATTTTTCCAAAAGATGGATTTTTCACAATTAAAAATTCTCGGAAAATCATGCAGGTAAAATTATGAAGGCTCAAGAAATATGAGAATGTAACTCCATAACTTGGCGGTGGTACCGCCGCAAATACCATGTATTTGCGGTGCTCCCGCCGTGCAATAGTGGAGTTATGGTATCGATTTTCATATGCTGCTTCATTTTCATATTTTGGACTTTCTGGGAATTTTTAATGAGACTCAAGTAGTTGAGATCTCTGTGAATTGGTGGTGTTTGAAATATCGATCAAAAATTTTAATATCGTCTAGATAGTTAGGATATGTGATGCAATTTTTGGAATCCACATTGATTAGTTTTACGAAAACATGTTAGTGTTTTGTAAATCTAGCATTTTACTCTCACGTGATGGATTGCCATAGAGTTTTGATTCGGATCAAAACTCCGTCGCAATCTTTTATTGTACGCGAACACTCGCCGGGAGACACTACTAGATAGCCACGCCCCATAGCCCCGACCAAGTGACTATAGGAGAACCCCTTGGCAAAAAGCATCCACTCAGGTGCTCGCGGCCGCAGTGTTCCACCCAAGTGCACTTCCTTGACGACATCGGGGGTGCGTCCATCTACTAAAATTCCCGACGAGCATTCGATCATTTAATCAGGAATCGTGTTGAATTACCCGACCGGTTTTTGAAAAGTGTTTTCAATTCGAGACTTAAATGCAAGATTTATAGGGTTAGGCATGAAATCCGAAATATGTGATATTCAGGGTTTATGATGTCTAAGGATGATGCGGATTCTAATTACTGTAGTTTTCATTTCTTTTCTGCGACCGTAAGTGCAATATGTGGGTATCCCCGATCTCGTTGCTATATGTCAACGACATTAGGGATACGCATATTTACTTACGCTAATGACATGTGATGTTATTTTGTTGCTGGTTGATATGTTATATTGGATCGTCATGAATAAATAGCCGGGGGTTTTGCGTGAGATGAGAGTTTTTCAATTTTTATTCATGTAAAAATTTGTATATGATATTCTTTTATTTAGACACTTCCGGGTTGAGTTTGTTGTCACCATTGATGTATATTATTTACTTTTATATATTAGGATAGACCCAAGGCGGGGTGCACAAGTAACTGGGTTCTAGAGTCCAGTGGGAGGCCATCTCGAGGAGTCGAGACTGGATCGCCTAACTCTAGAAATGGCAGGGTTACTTGCCGCCCTCGTAGGGGTCTAGGGATATGGGCTTGGCTATTCATCACGACCATGGAATTCGTGTTTTTCATTACTGGCTTAATCTAAAACACGGACCTCCTAGTATATCCTTTATTTCATATGTCTGCTTCTGCTGGATTCTGTGATATGATGTGATCATATAAATACGTGGGAAGAATGCTACTTAAATATATGATATACTAGTAGACACTATATATATTTTGCATCCGCGCTAGTCCTGACCCCGTCCTGCCGTAAGTTAAGTAACCTTACGGTGAAGACCCGGGTCCCTGTGGCGAATGCGAATGGCATATATGTGTGTTTTATTTTCGTTTCTTCTGTGCTGTTTAGGAAACATAAATGATAGGAAGTCATTAATAATATGTTACAGAATCAAATTTTTCAAAAGGGTACCTCTAGTTCTTGCTTTGCATAGCGGTATTCCATTATGAATATCCAACACCTCATTCGATGAGGAAAGAGCCTAGATCTCTTCACCGGGAATGACCCCTTTAGAAAAACTAGCATATTTTAAAACCCACTCAGTTTGTTTTGAAAACTACTCGATTTTAAAAGAGGAGCTTAAACAACTCCTTTTCAAATCACTAGATTCTACAACGATATCAAGTTCATTACATTAAAGGTTTTATTGAAAACCAATCATAGCCCTCCGTCATTTAAGATAAGTGCTATTTAGTATTCGTGGTGCGTTTGTTGACCTTGTCAAGGTGTAGTGTGCGGTAGCTGATTAGTGTTTATCTGCCGTATATGATGCGATTGGATTAGGGTAGTCGTACGGCCTTGTTGACCTTGTCAAGGGTCGTGTGGGTGGATTTAATTCAATCACGAAATGACGTATTGAACTTGACTTGTGGTTTAGAGTTTGTTGACCTTGTCAAGGTCATAAACCGCATGGGGTAAAAACAGATATTGGGAATTTCAAGTGTTGAAATTTGCAATGAGATTGCATACCTTCTATATGATAGTTGGATCTCGATACCCACTGCGAGTAAGTGTTACTCCTGGGAGAGTTTTCCACTTTACAATTAGTTGATCCAGTAGGTGTCTATGAAAGGTGTTAACGGAGTTATGCCCCTACGGAAACGAGATTATTTAATTAGTTCCATGCGAAAGAATGAGGAGACTCCCTTGGAATACCAATACCTGCCTGGCTGACCGATTGGCGAACTTGTAGGGTGTAATTAATCCCGGCTAATCTTATCTTTTAGGGTTTGAAGGAAGATTTGATAAAAAACAGTGGAAGCCATCCTGATTAGATAAAATAATAACCAATCTAATCTTGCAAGAGCGCACGCTAAAATGTTTTTCTTCTTTCTCTCCATGTAGCGACCATGTCATGCCTTAATCAAGATAATAACATGGATGTATTGACCAAACCCGCTTATTATAATGAGCTGGGGAACTTTGGTTCTGCTCTATCTTATGACTGTCATAAGTTTGAGCAAGGGATAGGGGAATGCTCGGATTCCCACGCAACCCGAACGCAGATAGTGCATGCTAATGCCTCTTCTTCGAGTGTGTTAGTTATTGAGAACTGTTTCTCAGTCTCCTCTACGTCTTGGGTATTAGATACTGGATCAGGATCCCACATTTATAATATGTTACAAGGGTTAAAGAGAAGTAGAGAACCGGGAAGGGGTGATGTCCCTCAGAGTAGGGAACAGAGCAAATGTTGCTGTCGAAGCTGTCGGCGAATATCACCTAGTATTGCCAAATAGTAATACATTGATTTTGAACGACTGCTATTACATACCGTCGATGATGTGAAACATAAAAACCATTTCTTTATGTTGGCTATAGTGCCCTCAAGGCAATTATTGTAATCGCAGGCAGGTGATTATGATGATTGAGGGAGGACCTATACAGATAGAACAGTCTTACTCAAAATGATAGTATGCTATTTGGTTTGTCATTATCATCATGTACATGCATTATATGGTACTACATATCACTATTACATGTTGATAGATCCCATAGGATTCTTTCTTAACTACAAGCATTATGATGGCGATCATATACGTGAGAGCTAGGTGGTCTATAAGCACATCCTTAAATGTCCCTAGTCGATAGAGTATCGAGACTGGGTATGATACTCCAGAGTAGACTAATGTATACTTATCGAGACCGCGACGAGGGGTGGTGGCCGATCTCACAAGCCATTGGTGTCAGTTAGTCTCCTAAGATAGTATACAGGTGCTCATTGGGTTATGAGTACACTGGACGGACTCGCCGGAAACATGCTAGATGGTATTATACCTATTGTCAAATAGCAGATCCCAGATGACATGTGTACAGGTTAGTTTGTCGACCTGAGATCGTCATTTGTCTCATATGAGTTTCCACTGTGCTTTGATTACTACCCTACCACGACTTAAAAGAGTCGTGCAAACAAGTTTTAGTAGGGTACAGTCTCGAGCCACATAGAGGCAGTGAGCGGATTTTCGGGGATTCGCCTCTCCCGGTATTGGGGGTTGATGGCGCGTAGTGCACGGGTGTCCATCACCAGAAATTCATAGCCAAGGTAATCGAGAATTACTGATTTGGATCAGTAGTTTCTCAATTGGTGATGGGCTTCATACCGACACGAAATATTGCGTTATTAGGGGTCTGACTTTATCCATCCCGCTAAACTCGATATGCGATACTCTTAGACAAACAGACCGGACTGTACGGAGATTGTCACGGACAGGCTCAGTAGGGGTTTGAATGAGTTTGCTCATCAGCCTTCCTTTCGCTCAATACCTGTATAGCCGTTACGTACAGCTCGTGTCGCTGACTTGCTTATGGTTAAATCCATTTCCAGTGTATTAACTAGTCTTTAGAGTCCAACACAGAGGGTTTTCCAGCTTCGGGTGAAACGATGTAGAGGCTGTATGGTTTTACGGCAGGGTTCGATCATTTACATGCACTTGTGCACTTATCATGATTCGGACGGATAATACTAGTGCGTTTTGGTTTAAGCTGGATCCTAGTATTATATTATTTGATTATTTTCGTCTCTTTGTATTCGTATTTTTCAGAATACGGATACGGGTATGTATATACGGATGAGGGGTATTCTTGTAATTTATTTCAAGGTGCTTCTAGAAGATGCCAACTCATTTTTGTTTATAACCATTTTGTTCAAATGGTTAAATAAGGTGGAGGATGAGGTGTTGCTTGCATTTATTGAAGCATGGCATACTTGGTGACTCATGGTGTGACTCATGAGTTACTATTGTGGCATGCTTGATATTTGTGTTGTGAGAGATTTTTGTGAGACTTGATTTTTCTAGAGTTCATAACACTTAGCCATTTTCTTTGGTTGGAAAAAAGCTCACAACACTCTCATATCCTCATGCTTGCTTCTTCTACCTCCACCCTAAAATTTTCAGGTGCTGAGAAACCTAGGGTGTTTGGAGACAAATTAATCCACCATTAGACTCTACATCCTTTAGGCTATCTATTTAAGCGAACTAGGTACCCTAATTATCTCGGCTATGAGGTTAAAGCTCGAACTACAAATCCTCAGGTGGATTATCTTCGATGGAGGGAGACTGGCGATCAAGCTTGATCATAGAGGCCTCTAGGAGTTTAGGAAGATGGTAGAAGACTGAATGACTCAGATCATTCAGTATAACCATTCTAAACTCCTCTTTAGTTTGCTAACTTTAGGTTTTGGTATATCCGGATTATAGGGTTGTTCTAGCGCCATTTTTAAAAAATTTTGTTCCACAAACGATCACGGTAGATGGCCAGGGCGCTGGCATAACCTAACATGGTATCAGAGCCAGCCCATAAACCAATAACTAGCAGTTTAAATGATGTTTAAAGTAACGAAACCGAAATAACTCCGAAACAATACGGAATATATTCAAGTTTATGTCGATTTTTTATAGTCTTCAAATTTTTTTTTAAACAATTGCAGAAGGCTTTTATGTTGTAACTAGAACACCACCAAAATACGACGCCCAAATACCTAGACATAGCCGGCGAGAATGGCATTATACCCAGCCTGGCCGGTCCCTCTGTGGGTTTTGGTCTTGAAATTTTTGTGGTGTTCCAGGCTCTTGAATATTGGTTTTTAGGTGTTGTTTGTTTTTGCCCCGATTACATATTCTGGCATCTCATGGTTTAGGGCAAGACAGAGTATTTCATAGTCGCTATTATAACACCGTTTATAAGTTTCAGTGCTTACATTACTATCTGCGACCGTGAATGTCATTAGAGCGGTACAACCCGACTAGCTGCTATATGTTCGACTAGACGGGTTTGCGAACATGACATTCACGTTGATGTTCTGTGTTGTACTGAGGTTGTGGTCGGATTGTCGTGGTAGATAGCCAGTGGTGTAATGATTGTTGTACAGTTGAGATTCATTTGTACATTTGATATTGCGGGGCAAGCGTCCGACATGTGGATTGCCGTCTCTGCCAGTTTGTATATTATTTGTTTGGGGCACAACCGGGTTGAGGTCAATGTCACCCTTATACATATTTTTTTCTTTTCTGTACTAGGATTACCCCGCGGTGGAGTGCTCGAATATTCGGATTCTAGAGGGCAACGGGCCCGCATCTCATAGCGTTGAGACAGAGGGGGCCTCACTCTAGAATTGGTGGGCCATTCGACGCATTCATACGGGATACAGGTTGACCTACGGAGGGGTGCTCAAATTACCGGATTCCGTGAAGTGCTGGGTAGCTCATTCACTTTGTTGATTGGGATTACCTCACTTCTGGGATTGGCGGGTAACTTGTCACGCTCGTAGGGGTCCACGTTTTCATTACATAGACTATCCATACGACAGGGAACGTCGGGTCTCATTTGTTGCTCAAATGAAACCCGAGGCTCCAAGATTATCCACCATTCTGTGTTGCTTGCTGAGATTCTGTGATGTTTCTTATATCATGCCTGGGACAAATGTTAAAAATATTAATATATATACTGGTAGATTTTGTATATGTTTTGCATCCGTGCTAGTCCAGCCCCCGCTCTGCCGTTAGTTAAGTAACCTAACGGTGAATGACGGGACCCCCGTGACGAATGCGAATGGCATATACGTACATTATATTTTTGTTCTTTTCTGGTATGATATGGATTAATTGATGGGACTGCATTAATTAATGCAAGGAAAATAACCCTATATGATGTAGTTGGAACCAAGTTTTAAAAAAAATGGCATTACAGACATTTCTTTTTGCTTTGCATAGCGGGATTCTGTTATGAATATCCAGCACCTCGTTCGACGAGGCAAGAGCCGAGATCCCTACACAGAGAATGACCTCTTGGGCAAACGTTTACGTCAATGTAATAACTTCACTATAGTCGATTCTTTTGCTTTGCATCATGGTATTCAGTTAGGAATATCCTGCACCTCGTTCGATGAGGAAAGAGACGAGATCCCTTCATAGGGAATGACCTCTTTAGTAAAAGTTAGCGCCGCGATATATTTGTAAAACCATTCGGTTCCTTCAATGATATCAAGTTCATTACGTTAAAGGTTTTTAGCCAAAAACCAGTCGTAGCACTCCGTCATTTCGGATGAGTAGTACCTAGTATCCGTGCTGTGTTTGTTGGCCTTTGTGAAGGCGTAGTGTATGGTAGCTAGATATTGCTTGTCTGTTGCATAGAGTTGCGATTATCTAAGACAGTCGTATAGCCTTCTTGGCATTTTTCAAGGGCTTGTACTGGTTGAAGGGTTACCCTGGCGTCCCGGCCAACTTCCATGACTAATTGCGGAACAAAAATTTTGGGACGAACGAAAACTTGGCGCTAGACTAAACCCTAACCGGATCTTTAAACCATAAACCTAGTTAGCAAAAAGAGTTCTACCTACTATGAAAGAAGATATACCAAACGAATCGATTCCTTCGGTCTTCTTTCCTCGTCATGTGCTCTAAGTGGCCTCCTTGAACTCGCTAGGTCTCCATTTCCGGCTCCATCGGTCCTCCTGGATCGAGCTTGTTCTCCGATCTCCATTTGTCGTAGATGATCCACCCGGGAAGTATGATCCATGGCTCCAGCTCTTTGCAATATGTCAAAAGAGCAACTAGAGAACTTAGGATGCTAGTCCAAGTAGTCTAGGATGTAGTGGGGTTGTCCAAGTTGTTAGTGTATATGCCCTAGAGGCCATTACTGTATCATACTAGTTTGTATATTACTTGATGGAAGCTTGGGATATTCACCTTGTATTGACAATCTTTCTCAAAATAGTAGTATGCTACTTGGTTTGTTTCTGCTTTAATGTGTGCATGTGTTTTTTTTAGCATATTGCCTTTACACATTAGTGGAGCCCTTAGGATCTTTGCTTGATTACCAGCGTTGTGATGGCAGTCACACTCGTGGAGGCTGGGTAATCCACAAGCATATCCTTATGCAGGTCCCTAGTCGTAGGACTATCGAGACCGGGCATCGATACTCCGGAGTAGACTAGCGTATGCGCTTCTCATCCCAGCTTGGGAGACGGTCTGTCCCACAGTCGTCAGTACGTCGTACTTGGGATAGTATGCGGGTGCTCGTTAGGTTACGAGTATACTGGACAGGACTCGTCGGGAACTGTTGGTTGGTATTATACCTATCGTCAGTTATCAGTTCCCAGGTGACATAAGTACAGCTTAGTCCGTTGACTTGACACTGTCACTTCGCCACGAGTGTGTTCCCACTGTACTTTGATTACTATCCTACCACGGCTCAAAGGAGTCGTGTAAACAGGTAGTTTTTGGGTGCAGTCCCGAAGCACTTAGATGCAGTGACGGTTAGACAGGATTCGTCTCTCCCGGTATTGGGGGTTGATATCACGCTGTATCTAGGAGAGCCATTACACAAAGTCCCTGGCCAGGGCAAGCGAGATAGACTGGTAGGTTTCCAGTGTTATCTCAGGGTGTTCTGGGCTACACTCTGGCACGACTTGTACCGCTATTAAGGGACTGACGTTTACCGCCCCCTAGGCCCGCCATGCGATATTCTTGGACGAACGGACCGGACTGTATGGAGACTGTCATATTCAGGCTCAGTAGGAGTTCAGAAGGGTTTTACTCGTCAGTCTTCTTATCGGCATCTACCTGGGGACCGTTACGTACAGCTAATGCCGCTTACGGTCTGTGGTTAAACCCACTGCCAGCGTAGTGTCGAGTCTTTAGAGTCCCACACATAGGGTTATTCGCTTTTAGGCAAAATGAGTAGAGGTCGCATGGTTTTGCGACGGGGTTCGTTCACATCCGCGCACTTGTGCACGTTTGGTGTCCGGACAGCTTATACTAGCGGACTTTGGTTTAAACCGGATCCTAGTATATGTTTTGGGGTTAGTTTTATCTCATTGTATTCGTGTTCCTCAGAACACGAATGCGGGTGTGTATGCACAGTTGATTGAGGCGGAGGAAGAGGATTTTCATTAGGGTTTCGGAACGGGTGTGTATGCACAGTTGACAGTTGTCTTTTTCCAAACCCTAATGGACATGTGAAATATCAATTAATAATATTAATTAAATGAAATTGTGTCATGGTTAGGGTTGTTGACTTGTTGACCTTGGTTGACTTGTTGACCATGGTTGAAACATTGACCATCATCATTACACTCCAAAGATGCTCTTTGATCTTTGCAAAAAAACATTTAATATGATATGATAATGGTCTCATCAAACCAACCATCATCTTTTTCATTTGGATTAATATTATTAATTAGATAATTCACATATATTCTTGTTATGGTTGTAAAACTATTCTCACTTTATCATTCTCATTCTCTCTCCTCCTCTTCCTCTCTCTCTCTAGCTCTCCCCTCTCATGAGTTGAGAACCATTTGAGCTTGAGATAAAACCTTCAAAATTACTCTCTACTCTTTCTAAGGCCCTAGGTTTAGCACACCAAGCACCTTAGTTACTTCTAGTTTGAGGTTGGAGCCAAAGGTAGAGGCCTTCGGGTGGATCTTTCTTCGGCAAGAGAAGGCGACAAGGAGAACCCATTCTTTCCACTCCAAGGAGCAAGAAGAGAAGGACTTGAAGACCTAGGTATAACCCCTTAACCGAGTAGCTAACTCTTTTAGCTTGTTAGTTAGTTTTTGTTTAGCAAAGATCCCTCCTTTAGGTAGTCCATGTTGCCTAGTGTTGTAAAAATCCGATTTTTCATAACGTTTCCACCTCCCGGCAAGCACCGGGGTAGGCAACGCAGACTTACAGTGGTATCAGAGCCTATCTAAACACAAACTAACTAGTTAGCAAAGTATTTAGAACTTCGATCGGAAAAAATCGCAAAACACTTTTCAAAAACCTTAAGTTTCTGTCGATTTTTATTTCTGCTTTAAAAATAATAAATCGTACACTAAAAATCGGCTCAGGGTTTTTACAGAACATCCAAGAAAAACGAGCCAGCGAGTCGACCAACTCACCGCGGAACCGCGGCAAGAGCATGCTCTTGCCGTGGATCCGCGGCCGAGTTGACTCGGCAGTGGGTCGTTTTTCCTGCAGTGTTCTTCTGTTGCTGTTTTGTGATTTTTGAGATGGTTTGTTTCTGCCCAGATTTTCCAGAGAACAAGTTAGTTTTTGGGGTGGTCACAAATCCGTATTTTTGATCGAACTTCTTTACACTTTGACTAAAGGGTTATATCTGTGATGTGTTATATGTATTGAACGTCTGCTAATCGCTATACGTCGATTAGTGGGGGTTATACATATCTGTGATCTGTATTGTTGATGGTATGTGTATATGAATTCGTTGGATTGTCGCAGATGAATAGCCGGGGGGTTGTGAGATGAGAGCTTTTTCTTTATCTTTCAATTCATGTAATATGTAATTTGATGTAATATTATTTGTATGGCCGCGCAACCGCGTCGGGGTTGTAGCCGTCATTGTATAATTTCTTTTACTATTTTTGCTCCTAGGATAGACCCAAGGTGGGGTGCACAAACTACCGGGTATCTCGAAGTGCCGAGTGGCCTACTCACGTTGTTGAGGGAGGTTGCTTCGCTTCGGGTACTTGGCGGGTAGTTTGCCGCACTCGTAGGGGTCTAAGGTGGGGGGTTAGCTATTCAGCGCGACCGTGTAATCCGCTTTTCGTTACAGGCTCGAATGGATTGCGGATTCCTAGTATATCCAATATGTTCATCTGTGATCTGGAATGGCTATCATTGCTATATATCTATATACGATATCTATTTAGGCGTTGCTTATGTTTTGCATCCGCACTAGTCCAGCCCCCGCTCTGTCGTTACTTAAGTAACCTAACGGGTGATGACGGGACCCCGTGGCGAATGCGGATGGCATAAGCGTACGTCATATTTTCGTTGTTTTCTGTAATGGTAGGATTAATTGATGGGACGCATTAAAATTAATGCAAGAAAAATAAACCAAGTAAAAGTCGTTGGAACACTTTCAAAACCACTAGGTTCTTTTCAAAACCAAATTTTAAATGCGGAGCTTGAACCACTCCTTTTGAAAGCTATCTCGTTCCTTCGATTATATCAAGTTCACTACATTCACGGTTTCGCCAAAACCATTCGTAGCCCTCCGTCATTTCACATGGATAGTCAATAAGTATTCAAGCTATGTTTTTTGTCCAAAGTCAAGGCATAGTGATTGGTAGCTATTGGGTATTCATGTGCAACATAGATAGATGTGTTGGTTTGGGACAGTCGTTCTACCTTGTTGGCCAAAGTCAAGTGTATGTGCGGGTGGGTTCAAATTAACCTGGAGAACGACGGGTAGAACTTGACATGTGACTTATGATTTGCTGGCCAAAGTCAAGGTCATAAGAGCATGGGGCAAAAATCCACATCGGGAGTTTCAAAAGAATTGAAACTTGCTAGCGCTGCATACCATTTGGAGTGTGATGATTCTGGTAGGATTCCTTCAGTTTTGTCACGCGATGATATTTGGATTCCGATCCTACTGTGAGTATATGCTACTCCTCAGGAAATTTCTCACTTAACAATCAATGCTATAAACCTAGTAGGTGTCTAGAAAGGTGTTAGCGGGGCTACGCCCCCAGGGAAAAGAGGTTACTTAATTAAGGAACTTCGCGAAAGCGTTGGAAAACCTCTCTCGAAGTACCGACACTGGCCTGGCTGAACGGTTAAGAAAGTATTGTACGATGTGATTGATCCCGACTAATTCTTCCTTTATGGTTTGAGGAGGGATTCGAGAGACAGTGGGAGCCATCCTGTTTAGACAAATTAAAAACCACTCTAAACTTGCAAAAGCATCATGCTAAAGTGTTTCTTCTCTCTCTCCTAATTGCAGCGACCAAATACAATGACTGGACTTAAGTTACTTCTAGATAAAAACATACTGACAGGGCCAAACTACAAAGATTGGCTCAGGAATGTCAAAATGGCAATCACTTATGACAAGTTGGGGTATCTCCTTACCACCAAAGCTCCCCCTGTCCCAGGTCCAAAAACCAGCGTCGCGGATAGGGAAATCCGTAAGACCTGGGAAATCGACTGCGCGAAGGCCAAGTGCCTCGTGCTTGCCTCTATGGACAACGGACATCAGAGGAGGCACGAGAATATGGACCTCGAATCCATATTTCTCCATACAAAAGAACTGTATGGAGAGAAATCCCGTATCGCCAGATACGAAGTGTCGAAAAAGCTGTTTTCGGTGAGATTGGCCGTCGGATCATCGGTAGCGGAACACGTGCTTAAGATGATTGGCTACATAGAGGAGCTTACGGACCTTGGAACCACGTTGGAGAATGAGCTTTATACGAACTTGATTCTCCAGTCCCTTCCTTCCACTTACGCCCGGTTTATCCTGAACTTCAACTTGCAAGAAAAAGAGGTTGAACTTTCAGAGCTCCTCAACATGCTGAAGAGTGCAGAGGGCACCCTACAGAAAGGTAGGGAAACATCTGCTTTGTTTGTCGGAGGATCTTCCTCTTCTAGGTCCAAGGCGAAAGCCAAGGGAAAGAAGAAGAAAACCCCCGCCAAACCAAGGGGCGGTGTTAGTAAGGTGGATACGAAGGGAAAGGCAAAAGCAACAAAGGTAGCGTGAAAGCTTGTGGGAAAGGAAGAATGCTTTTACTGTCACAAGAGTGGACACTGGAAGAAAGATTGCTGGGCTTGGAAGGCCAGAACACAGGATCTGAAGCAAATTGCGGCTTCAGCTTCAGGTGTCTATGTTATTGAAAACTGTCTATCAATAAACTCTACTTCCTGGGTATTGGATACCGGATTAGGATCTCATATCTGTAATTCTTTGCAGGCATTGAGAAAGCATAGGTTTTTGAAGGCAGGTGACATGACCCTCAAAGTTGCAAACGGAGCTAGCATGGATGCTGAGGCCGTGGGGGACTATCACCTGGGAATGTCAGATGGACATGTTTTGGTTTTACGTAATTGCTTTTTTGTACCCAATGCAACTTGTAATATCATTTCTGTATCTTGAATTTCTAAAGAAGGTTATGAATTTGCGTTTGTAAGTAATGCTGTAAACATTCACCTTAATCAAGTTCTGATTGGGTCAGGTAAATTAAGCAATGGTATATACGTATTAAACCAACCACAGATTTTCAATGTCCAGAATACACACAAAAGAAAGTCTCCGGAAACAAATCAGGCTTTCTTATGGCATTGTAGACTGGGTCACATCAATGAGAAAAGGTTGACGAAGTTACATACAGAAGGATATTTGGATCCGTTCGAATATCAATCATATGCAACTTGTTATTCCTGTCTTAAAGGAAAGATGACAAAAACTCCGTTCACTGGACACGGAGTGAGGGCGAGCGAGCTCTTGGGACTCGTACACAGCGACGTGTGCGGTCCAATGTCTACACATGCATGAAGCGGTTATTCTTACTTCTTTACTTTTACGGATGACTTTTAAAGGTACGGATATGTCTTATTAATGAAACATAAATCCGAAGCCTTTGGAAAATTCCAGGAATACAAGAATGAAGTAGAAAAACAAACAGGCAAAAGTATCAAGACACTGAGATCTGATCGAGGTGGTGAATACTTGAGTGCCGAGTTCCTGGATTACTTAAAAGAGAATGGAATTCTCTCTCAGCTTACTCCTCCATACACTCCGCAACATAACGGTGTATCGGAGAGACGGAACCGAACCCTATTGGATATGGTACGGTCCATGATGAGTAACGCTGAGTTACCGCGATCATTCTGGGGATATGCACTAGAATCAGCTGCATACCTTTTGAACCGAGTTCCAACTAAGACTGTGCCTACTACGCCATATCAGATGTGGTGTGGGAAGAGACCCTATCTTAATCACATTAAGACATGGGGATGTCCAGCTTTTGTCAAAAAGCAGCATGCGGACAAACTCGAGGCACGCTCAGTACAGTGCAAGTTTGTGGGATATCCAAAGAACTCCAAGGGATATTCCTTCTATTGCGAAGAGGAACAAAAGGTTTTTGTTTCTCGTCATGCCCACTTCTTGGAAACTGAGTTTTTGGAAAATCAGATAAGTGGGAGCGCAATAGAACTGGAAGAAATTCCAGAACCACAAGCTATTGCTGAAAGCTTAGTAGAACCAGAGGGTTCGAAAGATCAGGACATTCCTACGCCGCTCCGCAGAAGTAGTAGGCAGTCTCATCCGCCCGAGAGATACTATGGTTTTCTCATAGACGGGGATTGAGAGGATTGCATCATTGATAGTGATGAGCCGAGTAGCTTCCAGCAGGCCATTCAGAGCGTTGACTCGGTAAAACGGCTGGATGCAATGCGGACCGAAATGGAGTCTATGTACACCAACAAAGTATGGACGTTGGACGTTGCTCCAGATGGGATAAAACCCGTAGGATGCAAGTGGATCTTTAAAAGGAAGATTGGTGTAGATGGACAGGTTGAGACCTATAAGGCTAGACTTGTTGCAAAGGGTTTCCATCAAAGACCTGGCTTGGACTATGACGAAACCTTTTCTCTAGTGGCTATGCTGAAATCCATTCGGATCCTTCTTGCCATTGCTGCCTTCCACGATTATGAGATTTTGCAAATGGACGTAAAGATCGCTTTTCTAAATGAAAATTTAGAAGAGTGTGTCTATATGGACCAGCCAGAGGGTTTCATTCAGAGTGGGAGCAGCGGAAAGGTGTGCAAGTTGCTTAAGTCCATCTATGGACTAAAGCAGGCATCGCGGAGTTGGAACATCTGTTTTGATGAGACGGTCAAAGAATTTGGCTTTATCAAAAATCCAGATGAACCATGCATCTACAGTAGATTTGTAGCAAGAACTGTAGTATTCCTCGTTTTATACGTGGATGACATTCTCTTGATAGGAAATGACATTCCTATGCTACAATCTGTCAAAGGGTTCTTGTCACACAGATTCTCCATGAAAGACCTGGGTGATGCCTCTTACATTCTGGGGATCCGGATCTATCGTGACAGATCCAAGAGGATATTAGGACTTTCACAGTCCAGGTACATCGACACCATACTGAAAAGATTCAGTATGGAAGATTTCAAGCACGGTAATCTACCGTCTTGTCACGGGATCACCCTCTCTAAAGAGATGTCTCCCAAGACTGATTTGGAAATGGATCGCATGTCTATTATACCCTACGCTTCTGCGGTAGGCTCTATAATGTATGCGATGTTGTATACCAGACCGGATGTAGCTTATGCACTGAGTGTAGTAAGCCGGTATCAGTTAAACCATAGGGAGAAACACTGGATAGCAGTAAAGAACATTTTCAAGTACCTGAGAAGGACTAAGGAGATGTTCTTGGTGTATGGCGGAAAAGACCTCCAGATCGAGGCCTTTGCTGACTCCAGCTTCCAGAGTGACAAGGATGATTCTAAGTCCATGTCGGGTTATGTCTTTACCCTCTATGGAGGGGCGGTGTGTTGGAAGAGTTCCAAACAGGAAACCGTTGCTGACTCGACGATGGAAGCGGAATATATCGCTGCAGCAGATGTCGCAAAAGAAGCCATCTGGATAAGGAAGTTCCTAATATAACTTCAGGTGGTTCCATCCATTGTTGATCCAGTACCTCTGTATTGCGACAACAAAGGGGCAATAGCTTTAGCGAAGGAACCCAGGTCCCATCAGAAGTCCAGACACAACTTGAGGCGGTATCACCTGATCAGGGAGATCGTGGGTCGCCAGGAGATCGAGGTTCGGAGAGTTGCTACGGAAGATAACACTGCTGATCCATTCACGAAGGCCTTACCCCAGACTCATTTCGAGCGGCTGATCGAGATGATAGGTCTTCGATACGCCAGTACATGGCCTTAGTGCAAGTGGGAGATTGTTAGTGTATATGCCCTAGAGGCCATTACTGTATCATACTAGTTTGTATATTACTTGATGGAAGCTTGGGATATTCACCTTGTATTAGCAATCTTGCTCAAAATAGTAGTATGCTACTTGGTTTGTTTCTGCTTTAATGTGTGCATGTGTTTCTTTTAGCATATCGCCTTTACACAATAGTGGAGCCCTTAGGATCTTTGCTTGATTACCAGTGTTGTGATGGCAGTCACACTCGTGGGGGCTGGGTAATCCACAAGCACATCCTTATGCAGGTCCCTAGTCGTAGGACTATCGAGACAGGGCATCGATACTCCGGAGTAGACTAGCGTATGCGCTTCTCATCCCAGCTTGGGAGACGGTCTGTCCCACAGCCGTCAGTACGTCGTACCTGGGATAGTATACGGGTACTCATTAGGTTACGAGTACACTGGACAGGACTCGTCGGGAACTGTTGGTTGATATTATACCTATCGTCAGTTATCAGTTCCTAGGTGACATGAGTACAGCTTAGTCCATTGACTTGACACTGTTACTTCACCTCGAGTGTGTTCCCACTGTACTTTGATTACTACCCTACCACGGCTCAAAGGAGTCGTGCAAACAGGTAGTTTTTGGGTGCAGTCCCGAAGCACTTGGAGGCAGTGACGGTTAGACAGAATTCGTCTCTCCCGGTATTGGGGGTTGATATCGTGCTGTGTCTAGGAGAGCCATTACACAAAGTCCCTGGCCAGGGCAAGCGAGATAGACTGGTAGGTTTCCAGTGTTATCTCAGGGTGTCCTGGGCTACACTCCGGCACGACTTGTACCGCTATTAGGGGACTAACGTTTACCGCCCCCCTAAGCCCGCCCTGCGATATTCTTAGACGAACAGACCGGACTGTACGGAGACTGTCACATTCAGGCTCAGTAGGAGTTCAGAAGGGTTTTACTTGTTAGTTAGTTTTTGTTTAGCAAAGATCCCTCCTTTAGGTAGTCCATGTTGTCTAGTGTTGTAAAAATCTGATTTTTCATAACGTTTCCGCCTTCCCGCAAGTACCGGGGTGGGCAACGTGGCCTTACACAAGTGTTTGCTATCTTTTTTCTACCCTCTTCACTTGTTTCTCAACTCATGAGAATGTTAGTGAAGAGGAAGAAGATGAAGGTGGAAGAGAAAGCTAGAGGAAGGAGGAGATGGGAGCTCAAGAGAAAAAATGAATGAAGCATCAATGAGAAATTCACACACCTTAGTTTTGTGTATGAATTCTTTCAACAAACAATAGCAACCATGCTTCAATAGTAAACCCAAAATGAATTATAAATTCATTCGTTTACTATTGAAGCATGGTCACTTCCATTCCTCCCTCACCTCTCAGTTTACACCTCATTTCCAATTATGAAATAAAAGGAAAATCCAAAATGATGTGGCCACTTTCTAAAAGGAAAACTTTAATATATACGGATTTTCGACTACTGTATATACATACCGGCAATCAGATAAAATCAGAACGCCCAAGGAGATAGAATAATACGAAGAACGTAATACTAGAATATATATTCCGAGATGCATATATGTAAATTATTAAATCAATACCTGATTTAATAATCCGGCTCAAAACCCGAGCCGGCTAGTATTACGAACTGTCCGATCGAAAGTCCGAGTACAAAGTACATCAATCGATCGAACCCTGCACGTATCCAATACGGCTACTACATCCTTTCGCCTGAATCTGGAAAACCCTCTGTGTGGGATTCTAAAGACTCGACAGTACTCTGGCAGTGGGTTTAACCACAAGCACGTCAGCGATACTAGCTGTACGTAACGGCTACCCAGGTACCTGTCGAAAAGAAGGCCGATGAGAAAACTTCTCCGGATCTCCTACTGAGCCTATCCGTGACAATATCCGTACAGTCCGGTCTCTTCGTCAGAGAGTATCGCATACCGGGTCTTGGGGATGGTGAATGTCAGGCCCTAATAACCTGATAAGTCGTGCCGATGTGGCGCAGGACCAATCCGGGAAACTACCGATCAACCTATCAGTAGATCCCAACTGCCTTGGCTAAGGTCTTATGGTCCTTACTAATCGAACCACAGTGTGATATCGACTCCCTATACCGGGAGAGATGAATCCCCGACAATCTCTCACTGCCTCCATGTGGCTCGGGACTGAACCCAACCAAAACCTGTTTGCACTACTCAGTAGAGCCGTGGTAGGGTAGTGATCAAAGCTTAGTGGGAACTCACATGAGACAAATGCCGATCTCGGGTCCAAAGACTAACCTGTACACATGTCACCTGAGAACTTCCATCTGACGATAGGTATAGTACCACATGAAAGTTCTCGGCGAGTCCGTCCAGTGTACTCACACCCAGTGAGCATCTGTATACGATCTTAGGTGCATCAGACCAATGGCCGCGGGACCAACCATCCCCCTGACGGGGTAGAAACGTATACACCAGTCTACTCTGGGGTATCAATGCTCAGTCTCAATACTCACGCGACTAGGGACCATTTAAGGATGTACTTATGGACTACCCTGCTCCCATAAGTATGATCGCCATCACAACGCAGGTAGTCAAGCAAGATCCCAGGGGCTTTATTAACATGTAACCGCAATATGTAATAACGAGTATGACATATGCCATGTTAAGATAAAAACAAACCATAATAGTATACTACCGTATCGAGTCTTTATCAATATGTGCAAACTAGATATAACAACAATAGAAATAAATACACATATCCTGACAAAGACAAGTCGAATAATATACTATAAAACTGAGCAAGATTGTTCTATACATGCATATCCCTATTAACCATATGTATACATATACACTACTGGCTTCTAAGGCACATGCATCCAACAATCTCCCACTTGCACTAAAGGCCAGTGATTGGCGTACCGAATACCCAACATCTGCTCTAAGGCCAGCTGATGGCGTACCGCATACCCAACATCCCAAAATGTCGCTCGAACTGTGCTTGAGGGAGAGCCTTTCTAAATGGATCCGCCGTGTTTTCTTTCGTATCTACTCTCCGGACCTCGATCTCCTGGCGATCTACGATCTCCCTGATCAGGTGATACCACCTTAAGATGTGCCTGGATTTCTGATGGGACCGTGGTTCCTTTGCTAAACCTATAGCCCCATTGTTGTCACAATACATTGGTATTAGATCAACAATGGACGGAACTACCTGAAGTTCAGCTATGAACTTCTTCATCCAGACCGCCTCTTTTGCGGCATCGCTAGCAGCAATGTATTCAGCCTCCATCGTCGAGTCTACGACGGTATCCTGTTTGGAACTCTTCCAACATACCGCCCCTCCGTTGAGGGTAAACACAAAACCCGAGACAGACTTGCTGTCATCCTTGTCACTCTGGAAGCTTGAGTCGGTAAAGGACTCGACCCTGAGGTCTCTATTACCGTAAACTAGGAACATCTCCTTAGTCATTCTCAGGTACTTGAGAATGTTCTTTACTGCTGTCCCGTGGTTCTCACCTGGGTCTGACTGATACCGGCTCACCACGCTTAGTGCGTAAGCTACATCAGGTCTTGTACATAGCATCGCATACATTATAGATCCTACAGCCGAAGCGTAGGGCATAGTGCTCATGCGAACCCTCTCCTCGTCAGTGTTGGGAGATATCTCCTTGGAGAGGGTGATTCCGAGTAATGCGGGTATGTTACCGCACTTGGAATATTCCATACTAAATCACTTTAGTACGGTCTCTATGTACCTGGACTGTGAAAGTCCCAGTAATCTCTTGGATCTATTTCTATAGATCTTGATCCCCAGAATGTACGAGGCATCACCTTGGTCTTTCATGGAGAACCTTTGTGATAAGAATAGCTTGACCGATTGTAGCATAGGAATGGCATTTCCTATAAAAAGAATGTCGTCCACGTACAAGACTAGGAACACAACAGTTCGTCCTACAATCTTCTTATAAATACAAGGCTCATCTTCGTTCTTGATGAAGTCAAAGTCCTTGACTGTCTCATCAAAACAGATGTTCCAGCTCCGCGATGCTTGCTTCAATCCATAAATGGATTTGAGTAACTTGCATACATTCCCGCTGCTCCCACTGTCTATAAAACCTTCCGGCTGATCCATATAAACGCACTCTTCTAAACTTCCATTTTGAAAAGCCGTTTTTACGTCCATCTGCCAGATCTCATAGTCATGGAAGGCAGCAATGGCAAGCAGGATCCTAATGGATTTGAGCATAGCTACTGGAGAAAAGGTTTCGTCATAGTCCACTCCTGGTCTTTGACAAAAACCTTTTGCAACGAGTCTAGCCTTATAGGTTTCCACCTGCCCATCCACACCAAGTTTCTTCTTGTAGATCCATTTGCATCCAACGGGGTTTATCCCAGGTGGAGCAACTTCTAGGGTCCACACTTTATTAGTGTACATAGACTCCAATTCAGATTGCATAGCATCCAGCCACTTGTCAGAGTCCCTACTGATAATGGCCTGCCTGAAACTAGTAGGATCATCTTCTTCCAAGATGCAATCCTCTCGATCCCTATCTATGAGAAAACCATAGTATCTCTCGGGCTGATGAGAAATCCTACTAGATCTGCGGAATGGCTGAGGTTCGTCCGGGGTTATTGAATTCTCTGATTCCTCCAAATCTTCAGCTACAGTTTGTTCTTTGGAATTTCTTCCAGTTCTACCGTGCTCCCACCAATTTCTTTTGCAAGAAATTCCTTTTCTAAGAAGACAGCGTGGCGAGCAACAAACACCTTCTGTTCCTCAGTGTGGTAGAACAGGTATCCATGCGAATGCATTTGATATCCAACAAACTTGCATAAGACTGACCGTGCCTCTAGCTTGTCAGGTTTCTTTGTTTTCACATAGGCCGGACATCCCCATATCTTAATACCCTTAAGACATGGCACCTTTCCTTTCCATATTCCATACGGAGTTTTAGGCACAGATTTGGAAGGAACCTGATTCAAAAGATATGCCGCTGTTTGAAGCGCATGTCCCCAGAATGAAAAAGGCAACTCAGCATCACTCATCAGGGAGCAAACCATGTCCAATAGGGTATGATTCCTCCTCTCCGACACACCATTGTGCTGTGGTGTATACGGAGGAGTAAGCTGAGAGAGAATTCCATTCTCTTTTAAGTATTCTAGGAATTCCGTGCTTAAGTACTCTCCTCCTCTATCAGATCGAAGGATCTTGATACTTTTTCTAGTCTGGTTCTCTACGTCGTTTCTGAATTCTTTGAATTTCTCAAACGCTTCGGATTTGTGTTTCATAAGATACATATATCCGAATCTAGAGAGATCGTCGGTGAATGTGATGAAGTACGAGAACCCACCCCTTGCATGTATAGATATCGGACCACATACATCACTGTGTGTATAAGTCCCAAGAGCTCTGCTGCTCTTTCTCCGTGCCCGGTGAACGGAGATTTGGTCATCTTTCCTTTGAGACAAGACTGACAAGTTTCATAAGATGAAAATTTGAACGTATTCAAGTGTCCATCTTTATGCAACTTACTTAGTCTTTTCTCTCCGATATTACCAAGTCTACAATGCCACAAGTAGGATTCGTTCGTATCTGAACTCTTCCTCTTGCGTGTGTTTTGTACATTGAGAACTGTGTTTTGATTAAGAACATAGATACCATTACACAATGTACCTTCTGCAACTTGTACCTTATCAAGGTAAATGTTCATGATATTTCTATCAAGAACAAAGTTATATCCGTCTTTATCAAGTAAAGAAACTGATATGATATTGCAAAGCATGGAAGGTACATAGTAGTAATTGTTCAAAATCATAGTATTGCCATTTAGCAAAACTAGGTTATATTCACCGACAGTCGCAGCATTAACTTGTACTCCATTCCCTACTCTGAGGGACATATCACCAGGGCCAACTATCCTACTTTTTCTCAGTCCCTGCAATAAATTACAGATATGAGATCCTGATCCGGTATCAAGTACCCAGGAGATAGGACTGGCCGAAAAACAGTTCTCAATAACAAGAACACCTGAAGAAGACGCAACAGTGTGTTTCTTCTTTGATGTGGTTATCAAGGAATTCAAACTTTCCTCTTTCCCTTGCTCATACTTATGACAGTTGTCGTAAGTTAGAGCCGAACCGACGTTCCCCAGCCCCGAATAAGAATTCAGATCGGTAAAGCGATATATTTTATTATCTTGATTAGGGCGTGAAATGGTTGCTACCAGGACAGAGAGAGGGAAAACACTCAGCGTGCGCTCTTGCAAGATTAGATTGGTTTATTAATTTATCTAACCAGGATGGCTCCCACTGTTTTCTCAAATTCTTCTTCAAACCGTAAAAGAAGAACTAGTCAAGATTAATCGCACGTCACAATACTTGCTTAACTTTTCAGCCAGGCTAGTGTTGGTACTTCGAGGGAGGTTTTCCAACGCTTTCGCGAAGTTCCTTAATTACGTAACCTCTTTTCCCTGGAGGCGTAGCCCCGCTAACACCTTTCTAGACACCTACTTGGTTTATAGCATTGATTGTTAAGTGAAAAAATCTCCCGAGAGTAATCCTACTCATCAGTGGGATCGGGATCCAACTATCATTGTGTGATGCACTAGATGGAATCCACTCTAGCCACCACACTCCAGAAGGTATGCTAAATCTGCAAGTTTCTTGTATATTTGAAACTCCCAATGTGGTTTTTGCCCCTAGCGGTTTATGACCTTGACAAAGGCCAATAAATCATAATCCACTAGTCAAGTTCAACCCGACATTATCCTGGATTAATTTCGACCCACCCGTACATACCCTTGACAAAGGCCAACAAGGTTTTACAACTGTCCTAGATAATCACATCTTACTATTCAACAAACAAGCAATATCTAGCTACCGTACACTACGCCTTGATAAAGGCCAACAAACGCAGCACGAATACTAGGTACAACTCATTTGAAATGACGGAGGGCTACGGCTAGGTTTTTAGCGAAAAATCCATTAACGTAGTGAACTTGATATCGTTGAAGGAACCTGAGTGGTTTTTTAAAAATATAGTGGCGAAAAGTTTTGCTAAAAAGGTCACTCCCTGTGAAGGGATCTCAGCTCTTTCCTCGTCGAATGAGGTGCAGAATATTCCAAAATGAATACCACGATGCAAAGCAAAAATAGTCGACTATATTAAAGTTATTACCCTGATGCAAATTTTACTCAAGGGGTCACTCCCGGTGAAGGGATCTCGGCCCTTGCCTTGTCGAATGAGGTGCTGGATATTCCAAACTGAATACCACTGTGCAAAGCAAAAGAGAACATCTGTAATGTCAGTTTTTAAAGCTTGGTTCCAACAACATCATTTAGGTTTATTATCTTGCATTAATCAAATTAATGCGGTCCCATCAATTTGTAACCTATCACACTAGAAAAGAACGAAAATAAAATGTACGTATATGCCATCCGCATTCGCCACGGGGCCCCGTCATCACCCGTTAGGTTACTTAACTAACGACAGAGCAGGGGCTGGACTAGCGCGGGTGCAAAACATATACAACATCTACTAGTATATATATAAGTATATATAGCATTCGTACCAGGCATCATAATAAACAACATCACAGATAACAATATAGAATGGTGGATAATCTTGGAGCCCCAGGTTTCATTTGAGCCGCAAATAAAACCCGACATTCCGGTCGTGTGGATAGCCTGTGCAATGAAAACCTGTACCCCCTACGAGTGCGGAGAATAGCCCGCCAGTTCTAGAATGAAGCCCCCTCCGTCTCAGCACCATGAGATGCGGGCTTGTTGCCTTCTAGAACCTGGCTATTCATGCACCCCACCATGGGATAATCCTAATACAGAAAATGAAAATAATATATACAAGCGGTGACATCGACCTCAGCCCGGTCATGCCCTAAAATAATATACAACCCTGCAAAGACGGCAGTCCACATGTCAGACGCTCGCCCCGCAATAACAAATATACAAATGAATTTAAACTGTATTCTAACATTGCACCACATGCTATCTAACACGACTATCCAACCAACATCACAGAACAAGCACACAATATCAATGTGAATGTCACGTTCACAAAACCCGTCTAAAGGAACATATAGCAATTAGACGAGTTTTACCGATCGAGTGACATTCCTGGTCGCAGATAAAAGTGAAAGTACTGTAAAATGGTTAATGTTAGTGATATGTATGCCCTAGAGGCCATTACTGTACATACGATGTATATTGTAGTGGATGCTTGGACATATATAGGGAGGACTTTCTTGCTCGACATGATTGTATGCTATCTGGTTGCTCTTTATCTTAACATGTACTCTGATTGTCTCTATGTTACATGTTGATAAAGCCCTTAGGATGAGTACTTGACTACCAGGACTATGATGCAGATCATACTAGTGGGGACAGTGTAGTCGCTAAGTATGTCTTTCAAATGTTCCTAGTCGTAGGTGTATCGAGACAGGGCATCGATATACCAGAGTAGACTAGCGTATGCTTCTCGACCTATGTAGATGGGCGATGGATGATCCCATATCCATTGGTGTTTGACATCAGAGATAGTATACGGGTGCTCAGTGGAGACTGGGTACACTGGACGGACTCGCCGAGAACTCCCAGATGGTATTATACCTCACGTCAGATGTTACAGGTTAGTCTGTAGACCCGAGATCGTCATAGAGACTTATGTGATTCCCACTGTGCTTTGATTTCCATCATACCACGTCCAAGAGGGCATGCAAAACGGTGGCTTTTGGGTACAGTCCCGAATCACATGGAGGCAATGAGCGATAGGAGGGGTTTCGTCTCTCCCGGTATAGGGAGTTGATGTTGCCCTGTGTTCGATTGGCTATAACTGGAAATCCCTGGCCAGGGTTGCTGAGATTTACTGGTAAGTGTTATCAGTACTTTCTCGAACTGTTATGAACCTCATATCGACATGACTTATCGGTTATTGGGGTCTGACGTTTACCACCCCTAGGCTGGATATGCGACATATCAGACGAAGAGACCGGACTGTACGGGAGTGTTACTGATTGGATTCGTGGGAGAATGTACAGGCTTGCTTGTTGATCTTCTGATCGCTCAATACCTGGGTAGCTGTTACGTTTAGCTGACCGCTTGCAGCTTGTGGGTGTTTGATATGATCATCACCTACTGCGGGCGTTTTGACGATTCTTTAGAGTCCTACACAAAGGTTTTCTGGCTCAGGCAAAACGGAGTAGGAGCACATATGTGATATGTGCGGGACCGAGAACAATATGTGTATGTGATACCATATTAGATTCTCGCGATATGTGATATCGGCCGGGTATATGTGATATAGCCGGGTCATCGGATCAAGTGTTGATTCGATGAACTGATACAGATTATATTAGTCGATTTTGTATGAAATAGCCGGATTATCGGATCAAGTGTTGATTGGATAATTTAATGTATAATTATATATTTGATATATTGTATTACATTAACTAATATTAGCTCACTTAAAGATTCTTTTTCTCACTTGGATAATACATTGATATATATGTGATATATGTTAATTGTATTATTTTATTTTGTTACAATAAATATTGTATATGTGATATATAATATTGTAACAAGTTAGGGTTACAAATGCAACATGTTTTGTGGAGTTTAAACATAGTTAGGGTTTGGATTAGGGTTAAGTTTGGATGAAGCTTTCATGAAGCTTCACGAAGCTTTGACTTTGACCTTTGATATTTTGAGTAGATATTTCATTAACCCAACCCAAACCCTTTACCTTAGTTTATTCTCTACAAGGGTTAAGCCTTCATTCTTAACCCATGGTTGATTTGTAACCATAACAATGATTTTCATTATTCATCACAAAAGGATTTTGCTTCATCTTCTTCTTTCTTCTTTGATGAAAACCTTCACTAGGTTTTTGAAAAGTGATGATAATGAGTGAGAAATTGAAAACAAAATAGAGCTAAATTCCTACTTCATCATCCTCATCTATTCTTGCCACTTAGATTAGGGTGTTTGCTTTACTAATACTTGATTAGTGAAGCAAGAGCTTGGGTTTGAGTTTCTTCAAGGTAGATCATCTTAGTAGTTGAAGATTGGAAGCAAGCTTGCATCTTTCTCTTCATGGAGCTTCTATAGAGTCCGGGTACTTGATGATCGCAGCGAAGGGACCTCAACTCGGAGCATATGAAGCGAAGGAACGGACTACAAAGGTTGTAATCCCTAACTCTTAGAAGTAAGTTGTTTACTTGTATAGTTTACCTTAATTCTCTAGTTAAGATCTTGGTTAGGGTTACATAGCACCTCAAATTTTTATAAAATGGCATGTGTGATGCCTTGCTAAACCTTGTTGTCGTGCTACACAACCATACAGTGGTATCAGAGCCAAGCTGGAGCATTAGGCGTTGTCTAGTCAAAGTTAAAAGTCCGATCGAACCCCGAAATATGATTTTAGACCCCCTCTCTGTAAATTTTTTAAAAACTTGGTTTTTTCCTTATTGAAAATACTCAGAAAAATAAGCAGGTGATTCTATGGATATCTGTGGAGTACGAGTCCCTGAATCCATCAAGCCACTGCGGAACCGCGGCCAAACCAAGCTATTGGCGGCGGTTCCGCGGCAGAACACGAGGATTGAGGGATCGTACTTCAACAGGTGATCCGTAGGTATTACATCATGCTTCTGGGAATTTTTAGTATTGCTCAAGTGTTGAGTTTTCTGGAGATCTTTAGAATTCGTTGATTCGATCGGAAAGTTTAACATCGTTTAGTTTTTTTCCGGGGAATTTAGAACATGTTAAAAAGTTCGAACGGATATCAATAACTCACTTTTTCCCCTGTCGGAAAACTTTCAAGTGTTGGATTTTTCCACGAGTTTGAAACTTTCGGAAAATCTTGCAAGCGTGTCTGTGGCCCCTCTAGAAGAACGTAACCTTAACTCGATTATGTGACCGTCAAAACTGCCACTGAACCCTAAGGTTTGTGGTAGTTTAGCGTTGCCATATGTGAGGCGTTGGTTTGACCCTTCTACGACTGGTTCATTGGGGCTGTGACATTTTCTGGGATTTTTAAACTCAGCTCAAATGTTGAGCTATTTGGGGAATCTTGGGTGTTTGATTATTCGATCGGAAAGTTTAACATTGTCTATTTATCTAGAATGTGTTACAATTTTTGGAATCCACAAGTAGTTATGAGATAACTAATTTGAATGTTATAAATCTAGCACTTTGGTCTCAGTTGATCAGTTGCCACGAGATTTTGATACGATCAAAATTCCGTTGCAATCACGTAGCGTACGCGGATACTCGCCGGGTAAACTTAATAGATAGCCACACCCCATAGCCCCGACCAAGTGACTGTAGGAGAACCCCGTCGCCAAAAGTATCCGTTCGGGTGCTCGCGGCAGCGGTGTTCCGCCTTAGTGCGCTTCGTCGACGGCATCCGGGGTGCGGCCGTCTACAAAAGTTTTCGACGAGCATTCAATCAGGATGTCGGGAAACTTGTTGAATTGCCCGACTAGATATTGAAAAGTGTTTTCGATATTGAGACTAAAATGCGGGGTTTATAATTGTTAGGCATGCGATGTCTAAGGAATTCTTTTGGTTAGGCATGTGATGTCTAAAGAGGTTGCAGATTCCAACTGTTGTAGTTTTACACTTTATTTTCTGCGACCGTAAGTGTAATATGTGGTGTATCGCCGGTTTCATTGATATACATCAACAACAATTGGGATACGCATATTTACTTACGTTGATGATATGCGATATTATGTGTTGCTGTGATATGTTATATTGGATCGTCGTGTTTTGAATAGCATGGGGTTTTATATGAGATGAGAGTTTTTTCTTTCTCATTCATGTAAAATTCAATTGTATGTAATATTCTTTTATTGGGGCACTTTCGGGTTGAGATTGATGTCACCATTGTATATTATTTACTTTTCCGCAGTAGGATAGACCCAAGGCGGGGAGCACAAGTAACCAGGTTCTAGGGTCCAGTGGGAGACCATCTCGAGGAGTCAAGACCGGGTCTCCTAAGTCTAGAACTGGCAGGGTTACTTGCCACTCTCATAGGGGTCTAAGGATGTGGGTTTGGCTACTCATCACGACGGTGGAATCCATGTTTTATATAGGCTTGCAATAAAACACGGACAACCTAGTATATCCAATATTTCATATATGTTCTTCTGCTGCAATGTTCTGTGATGAGATCATATTACTTCCTGAGACGAATGTTTATATTATATATATGAGATATATGTTATATTGCTGATTTCGTTTCAAATGTGATGCTTGTGAAGCATAATAAAATGGGACTTCATTAATGAGATTATTGAAATAAAAGAAAGCTAAAGATGTTGTAGAAACATGTTTAAAAACTGGTAGCTCTAGTTCTTGCTTTGCATACCGGTATTCCTTGTTGAATATCCAGCACCTTATTCGATAAGGAAAGAGCCGAGATCCCTTCACCGGGAGTGACCTCTTTAGCGAAACTAGCAGATGCTACAAACACGGTTTGTCTTTTGATTGCTTTTATAGTTTTTTCTTTGCATAGTGGTAATTATGAAATATCCTGCACCTTATTTGATAAGGAAAGAGCCGAGATCCCTTCACCGGGAGTGACCTCTTTAGCGAAACTAGCAGATGCTACAAACACGGTTTGTCTTTTGATTGCTTTTATAGTTTTTTCTTTGCATAGTGGTAATTATGAAATATCCTGCACCTTATTTGATAAGGAAAGAGCCGAGATCCCTTCACCGGGAGTGACCTCTTTAGCAAAACTAGTAAAGGCCTCAAAAACACTCCATTTAAAATCACTCGATTCTACGACGATATCAAGTTCGTTACACAAAAGGTTTTCTTAAAAACCTGTCGTAGCCCTCCATCATTTCAGATAAGTAATAGTTAGTATTCGTGCTGCGTTTGTTGGCCTTTGTCAAGGCGTAGTGTGCAGTAGCTGATTACTGCTTATCTGTATAAGCATATGATGCGATTGAGTTAGGGTAGTCGTGCGACCTTGTTGGCCTTTGTCAAGGGCAGTGCGGGTGGGTTTAATTCAATCGAGAAATGACGGGTTGAACTTGACTAGTAGCCTATGGTTTGTTGGCTTTCGTTAAGGTCATAGGATGCTAGGGTAAAATATTATTGGGAATTTCAAGTGTTGAAATTTGGAATGAGATTGCATATCTTCTCTGAGATAGTTGGATCCTAATACCCGCTGCGAGTAAGAGTTACTCCTGGGAGAGTTTTACACATTACAATTAACCGATCAAGTAGGTGTCTAGAAAGGTGTTAACGGGGTTACGGCCCTGGGAACACGAGGTTTATTTTAATTAGGTCCGTGTGAAAGCACGGGGAACCTCCCTCAAAGTACCGGCACTGGCCTGGCTGAAAGATTGGCGAACTTGTAGCGTATAATTAATCCCGGCTAGTCTTTCCTTTCAGGGTTTGAAGGAAGATTTGACTAAAACAGTGGGAGCCATCCTGATTAGATATATTAATAACCAATCTAATCTTGCAAGAGCATACACGGAGTGTTTTCTTCCCTCTCTCTCCAGGTAGAGACCATGTCACGCCTTAATCAAGATAATAATACGGGTGTATTGACCGAACCCGCTTGTTATACTACGCCAGGGAACGTTGGTCCAGCTCCAACTTATAATTGTTATAAGACCGAGCAGGAAATAGGGGATTACCAGAATTCCCGTGCCGCCCAAACGAAGAAAGTACATGTTGATGCATCTCCTTCGGGTGTGTTCATTACAAAGAACTGTTTCTCAGTATCCTTTACTTCCTGGGTATGAGATACCGGATCAGGATCCCACATATGTAATATGTTACGTGGGCTACAGATAGGTAGAGAACTGAGAACGGGTGATAAGTTTCAAGAGTTAGAAATGGTGCACGTGTTGCAACCAAGTTTGTTGGCAGTTATCACCCTGTATTACAATATACATTGATTCTGAACGAATGTTATTTGCTACCGAACCTGATATACAATATCATATCAATCTCTTTACTGAGATAAAGAAGGATATAATTTTGTATTGTTGGATATTGTTTTGAACATTTCCTATATCAAGAGTTGATCAGTTCAGGCACGTTATCTAAAAGCATAGACATTCTAAATCAAACTACAGTTCTTAATGTACAGAACACACACAAGAGGAAGAGTTCAGAAATGAACGAATCCTTCTTGAGGTATTGTAGACTAGGATATATCAATGTGACCCAACTAGCTAAGTTACATTTAGATGCATATTTAAATTAGTTTGAATTTATATCTTATGAAACTTACCAGTCATGTCACAAATATAAGATAACCATAGCTCTGTTTATTGGAAACGGAGAAAGAGTTGGTGACCTCTAAGGATTGATACATGATGATGTATGTAAGTCCCATGTCTACACATGCCAGAACGGTTCTTTGAACTTTATTATATTCACTGATGGTCTCTCAAGATTCGTACATGTGTTCCTGTTGAAACACAAGTCTGAACCTTTTGAGAAATTCAAAGAATGTAAGTTAGAAGTAGAGAACCGAAACGGGTATAGGTATTATGTCCTTTGATGTGATCAAGGAGGAGAATACTTGAGCACAGAATTTCTGGACTATTCTAAAGGAGAATGAGATTCTCTCTCAGCATTACTCCTCCGTATACACCACAGCACGTCGGTGTATCGGGGCGAAGCAATCACACCCTATTAGATATGGTGCGCTCTATGATGAGTATTACAGAGTTTCCTATTTCCTTTTGGGAGTTATGCACTTGAGAAGATGCATACCTATTGAATAGGGTTCCAATCAAATCAGATGCCTACCACTTCATATATGATAAGGAATGGGAAGAGCCCATATCTTAAGTATGTTAAGATTTGGGGTTGTCCAGCCAATGCCTAAAAGCATAATCCGGACAAGCTCGAAACAAGGTCAGTTCTGTGGAAGTTTGTTGGATATCCCAAGTATTAGCAAGGGAATATCTTCTACCACATCGAGGAACAAAAGATTTTTGTTTCTCAGCATGCCACCTTTGTGAAAGGGAATTTCTTATGAAGAAATTAGTGGTCATGAGGTAGAACTGGAAAAAGTTCCAGCTATACAAACTGCAGCTGATAATTTGGTAAACTCGAAGGATTCAATAGTTTCTAACGAACCTCAGCCTCTCCACCGATCTAGTAGGGTTCCTCATCCACCTGAGAGATACTTTGGTTTCTCTATGACAGTGGGAGCGAGGATTGCATCATGAGATGATGACCCAACTTGTTTCGAGCAGGCCATCAAGAGTGTGGACTTCGTAAGAATGGTTGGATGCTTAGAGATCTGAGATGGAATCTATATATACCAACAAATTATGGACTTTGGTTGCTTTATCTGAAGGGTTAAATCCCCATCAGAAGCAAGTATATCTTGAGAAGATTACTTGGTGTACATAGAAAAGTTAAGACTTTCAAAGCTATGCTTAAGTCCATCCAGATCCTACTTGCCATTGCTACATAGCATAACTATGATATCTGGCGGTTGGGTGTCATGACTGCTTTTCTAAATAGTGATTTAGAAGAGAGAATCTATAAGTACACAGCCAGAGAGCTTCTTAGACAGTAGGAGCAGCGGAAACGTGTGCAAGATACTTTATGGGATAAAGCAGGCATCGCAGAGTTAGAACATCTGTTTTGATGTGGTAGTCAAAGAGTTTGACTTCATCAAAATGGTAGATGAACCTAGTATATACAAAATGGTAGTAGGGAGTATGGTGGTGATCCTCGTATAGTACGTGGATGACATACTCATGATAGGGAAGGAGTTTCCTAAGCTATGCTCGGTCAATCTCCTCTTATCACAAGGATTCTCAATATAGGATCAAAGTGATACCTCCTAAATCCTAGGTTTTATATCTATGAGATAGATCTAATTGGATGTTAGGATTCTCACTAGGTGTAGGGAGATGGTATCAATCGATCTTAGGGAAAATCACTGGAAAGCTTCCAGGTTGGTAAGGTCGACTGAATGTCAGTCACAGGCATTGTCTTTATCCTCAGTGGAGGGACGGTATGTTGGAAGAGTTCCAAGCTAGATACCGTGGCAAACTAGACGATAAAGGCAGGATAAATCACTACCAAGGATGCTACCAAAGAAATGGTCTGGATGTACACTTGTTCATGAGATGAACTTCGTTCCTACCATTGTGTGACAATGGAGTTTTGGCTTTTGCCAAGGAAACCACGTCCCATCTGTGATCCAGACATATTCTAAGGCAGTATCACCTGATCATGGAGATGGTTGATCTCCAGAGAGATCGAGGTTAGGAGAGTAGACACAGAGGACAACAGCGCGGATCCACTCAAAAAGGCCTATTTCCCAGTAGAGACTTTGATGGGATGGTTGAGTATGAGATACTTCAACCACAGCTGATTGTTGGGTATGCGATACCACAACAGATGGCCCTAGTGCAAGTGGGAGATTGTTAGTGATATGTATGCCCTAGAGGCCATTACTGGACATACGATATATATTATAGTGGATGCTTGGACATATATAGGGAGGACTTTCTTGCTCGACATGATAGTATACTATCTGGTTGCTCTTTATCTTAACATGTACTCTGATTGTTTCTATGTTACATGTTGATAAAGCCTTTAGGATGAGTACTTGACTACCAGGACTATGATGCAGATCATACTAGTGGGGACAGTGTAGTCGCTAAGTACATCCTTCAAATGTTCCTAGTCATAGGTGTATCGAGACAGGGCATCGATATACCAGAGTAGACTTGCGTATTCTTCTCAACCCATGTAAATGGGCGATGGATGATCCCATATCCATTGGTGTTTGACATCAGAGATAGTATACGGGTGCTCAGTGGAGACTGGGTACACTAGACGGACTCGCCGAGAACTCCCAGATGGTATTATACCTCACGTCGGATGGCAACTCTCTGGTGACACTGGTACAGGTTAGTCTGTAGACCCGAGATCGTCATAGAGTCTTTTGTGATTCCCATGGTGGTTTGATCTCCATCATACCACGTCCAAGAGGGCGTGCAAAATGGTGGCTTTTGAGTACAGTCCCGAATCACATGGAGGTAATGAGCGATAGGAGGGGTTTCGTCTCTCCCGGTATAGGGAGTTGATGTTGCGCTGTGTTCGATTGGCTATAACTGGAAATCCCTGGCCAGGGTTGCTGAGATTTACTGGTAAGTGTTATCAGTAGTTTCTCGAACTGTTATGGACCTCATATCGACACGACTTATCGGTTATTGGGGTCTGACATTTACCACCCCTAAACTGGATATGCGACATATCAGACAAAGAGACCAGACTGTACAGGAGTGTTACTGATTGGATTCGCAGGAGAATGTACAGCCTTGCTTGTTGATCTTCTGATCGCTCAATACCTGGGTAGCTGTTACGTTTAGTTGACCGCTTCCAGCTTGTGGGTGTTTGATATGATCATCACCTACTGCCGGCGTATTAACGATTCTTTAGAGTCCTACACAGAGGTTTCCTGGCTCAGGCAAAACGGAGTAGGAGCACATATGTGATATGTGCGGGACCGAGAACAATACGTGTATATGATACCGTATTAGATTCTCGCGATATGTAATATCGGCCGGGTATATGTGATATAGCCGGGTCATCGGATCAAGTGTTAATTCGATGAACTGATACAGATTATATTAGTCGGTTATTTATGAAATAGCCGGATTATCGGATCAAGTCTTGATTCGATAATTTAATGTATAATTATATATTAGATATATTATATTACATTAACTAATATTAGCTCACTTAAAGATTCTTTTTCTCACATGGATAATACATTGATATATATATGTGATATATGTTAATTGTATTATTTTATTTTGTTACAATAAATAATGTATATGTGATATATAATATTGTAACAAGTTAGGGTTACAAATGCAACATGTTTTGTGGAGTTTAAACATGGTTAGGGTTTGGATTAGGGTTAACCTTGCATGAAGCTTTCATTAAGCTTCATGAAGCTTTGACTTTGACCTTTGATATTTTGAGTAGATATTTCTTTAACCCAATCCAAACCCTTTACCCTAGTTTATTCTCTTCAAGGGTTAAGCCTTCATTCTTAACCCATAGTTGATTTGTAACCGTAACAATGATTTTCATTAATCATGACAAAAGGATTTTGCTTCATCTTCTTCTTTCTTCTTTGATGAAAACCTTCACTAGGTTTTTGACAAGTGATGATAATGAGTGAGAAATTGAAAACAAAAGAGAGCTAAATTCCTACTTCATCATCCTCATCTATTCTTGCCACTTAGATTAGAGTGTTTTCTTTACTAATACTTTATTAGTGAAGCAAGAGCTTGGGTTTGAGTTTCTTTATGGTAGATCATCTTAGTAGTTGAAGATTAGAAGCAAGCTTGCATCTTTCTCTTCATGGAGCCTCTATAGAGTCCGGGTACTTGATGATCACAGCGAAGAGACATCAACTCGGAGCTTATGAAGGGAAGGAACGGACTACAAAGGTT
The DNA here is from genome assembly GCA_030015575.1 of Agapanthus africanus. NCBI lineage: Eukaryota > Viridiplantae > Streptophyta > Magnoliopsida > Asparagales > Amaryllidaceae > Agapanthus > Agapanthus africanus. Next base: position 632,710,361 of record CM057342.1, read on the forward strand.
GTAATCCCTAACTCTTAAAAGTAAAGTTGTTTACTTATATAGTTTACCCTAATTCCCTAGTTAAGATCTTGGTTAGGGTTACATAGCACCTCAAATTTTTATAAAATGGCATGTGTGATGCCTTGCTAAACCTTGTTGTCGTGCTACACAACCCTACAGTTAAACAATGTTAAATTCAGCGACTTCGAAACATGCCCATTTGCCCCGTACAGTAAACAACAGAGAACCAAATTTGGGGGGAAAATAAACAACACCAGAAACCCAAACTCCTAGAAATAAGTGCCCAGAACAAAACTGGAAGCATTTCACCATAAGAAATCTGAGGAGGCCGATTGTTAAGGGTATGTGGCCAGCCAGAACTTGGTGAAAATGCCTCGTTTTTGTTCTGGGTACATCTCATGGTATAAGCATCACTCTGCACTTGTTTAAAAATTTTTTTGAAACCTTTTAAAAATCAACAGAAACAGATGTTTTAGGTTTTGGTTTTGTGGCGTCATTTCGGTTTCGTTGTTTTAATATTGTTTAAACAGCTAAGCTAGGATTTATGGGCTGTCTCTGATACCATGAAGGGTTACCCTAGTGCCCCGGCCAACTTCCATGACCAATTGCGGAACAAAAATTTTGAGACGAACGAAAACTTGGTGCTAGACTAAACCCTAATCGGATCTTTAAACCATACACCTAATTAGCAAAAAGAGTTCTACCTACTATGAAAGAAGATATACCAAACGAATCGAGTCCTTCGGTCTTCTCTCCTCGCCATGTGCTCCAAGTGGCTTCCTTGAACACGCTAGGTCTCCATTTTCGGCTCTATCGGTCCTCCGGGATTGAGCTTGTTCTTCGGTCTCCATTTGTCGTAGATTATCCACTGGGGGAGTATGATCCATGGCTCTAGCTCTTTGCAATATGTCAAAATAGCAACTAGAGAACTTGGGATGCTAGTCCAAGTAGTCTAGGATGTAGTGGGGTTATCCAAGTGTTTCCTATCTATTTTTTACCCTCTTCACTTGTTTCTCAACTCATGAGAATGTTAGTGAAGAGGAAAAAGATGAAGGTGGAGGAGAAAGCTAGAGGAGGGAGGATATGAGACCTCAAGAGGAAAAATGAATGAAGCATCAAAAAGAAATTCACACACCTTAGTTTTGTGTACGAATTCTTTCAATAAACAATAGCAACCATGCTTCAATAGTAAACCCAAAATGAATTATAAATTCATTCGTTCGCTATTGAAGCATGGTCACTTCCATTCCTCTCTCACCTCTCACTTTACACCTTATTTCCAATTATGAAATAAAAGGAAAATCCAAAATGAGGTGGCCACCTTCTTGAAGGAAAACTGTAATAAATACGGATTTCCGACTATTGTATATACATACCGGCAATCAGATAAAAATCCGAACGCCCAAGGAGATAGAATAACACGAAGAACGTAATGCTAGAATATATATACCGAGAAGCATATATGTAAATTATTAAATCAATACCTGATTTAATAATCCGGCTCAAAACCCGAGCCGGCTAGTATTACAAACTGTCCGATCAAAAGTCTGAGTACAAAGTATATCAATCGATCGAACCCTGCACGTATCCAATACGGCTACTACATCCTTTCGCCTGAATCAAGGAAACCCTCTGTGTGGGACTCTAAAGACTCGACAGTACTCTGGCAGTGGGTTTAACCACAAGCACGTCAGCGGCACTAGCTGTACGTAACGGCTACCCAGATACCTGTCGAAAAGAAGGCCGATGAGCAAACTCATCCGGATCTCCTACTGAGCCTATCCGTAACAATATACGTACAGTCCGGTCTCTTCGTCAGAGAGTATCGCATATCGGGTCTAGGGGATGGTGAACGTCAGACCCTAATAACCTGATAAGTCGTGCCGATGTGGCTCAGGACCAATCCGGGAAACTACCGATCAGTCTATCAGTAGATCCCAACTGCCTTGGCCAAGGTCTTGTGGTCCTGACCAATCGAACCACAGTGCGATATCGACTCCCTATACCGGGATAGACGAATCCTCGACAATCGCTCACTGCCTCCATGTGGCTCTGGACTGAACCCAACCAGAACCTGTTTGCACGACTCAGTGGAGCCGTGGTAGGGTAGTGATCAAAGCTCAGTGGGAACTCACACGAGAAAAATGCCGATTTCGGGTCCAAAGACTAACCTGTACACATGTCACCTGAGAACTTCCATCTAACGATAGGTATAGTACAACATGAAAGTTCTCGGCGAGTCCGTCCAGTGTACTCACACCCAGTGAGAACCTGTATACGATCTTAGGTGCATCAGACCAATGGCCGCGGGACGAACCATCCTCCTGACAGGGTAGAAACGTATACACCAGTCTACTCTGGAGTATCAATGCCCAGTCTCGATACTCATGCGACTAGGGACCATTTAAGGATGTGCTTATGGACTGCCCTGCTCCCACAAGTATGATCGCCATCATAACGCAGGTAGTCAAGCAAGATCCCAGGGGCTTTATCAACATGTAACCGTAATATGTAATAACGAGTATGACATATGCCATGTTAAGATAAAGAAAAACCATAATAGTATACTACCGTATCGAGTCTTTATCAATATGTGCAAACTAGATATAACAACAATAGAAATAAATCCACATATCGTGACAAAGACAAGTCGAATAATATACTATAAAACTGAGCAAGATTGTTCTATACATACATATCCCTAGTAACCATATGTATACATATATAAAACTGGCCTCTAGGGCATATACATCCAACACAGGTGGGTATATATTAATCCAGGATAATGACGGGTTGAACTTGACTAGTGGTTTATGATTTATTGGCCATTGTCAAGATCATAAGCCGCTTGGGGTAAAAACCACATCGGGAGTTTCAAACATATAGGAAACTTGCCAAGCATGTGCATACCTTCTAGAGTGTGGTGACTTGAGTGGCTTCCATCAAGTTATCATGCGATGACAGTTGGATCCCGATTCCCACTGATGAGTAGGTGTTACTTCTCGGGTGATTTTAGATGATCTTGACCAATTCTCCTTTTAGGGTTTGAGGGAGAATTCGAGGAAACAGTGAGAGCCATCCTGATTAGATAAAGTGATTAACCAATCTTATTTTTGTTAGAGTGCACGCTTAGTGTTTCTTTTCTCTCTCTCTTTGGCAGCGACCATACCCAAACCCTAGACAAAAACTCATGAACCAAGTTAACCGAACCTTCTTAAAACACTTTGGCTTTTGGATTGTCATTTAGTCGCATATATCATTACCGCTCCTACAACCCCTTTGCATTTCTCCAGAATACTCCGTATCACTACGAATATCCATATTTCTTGAATATGCCATCGTATAGTTAGATACGAACTCGAAGGAACTTGTTCCAGTTCGAGGATGGATTCTGGTTCTGGAGAAATTGAATAGGATTCTTCGGTTGTCTTTTCCATTTACCTTCTCTCAGGTTGCGAGGGCTCCTGGTATTAGGAGAGTACACCTATTGCACTTATTGGATAGTCTTCATCCAAACCATAGGAAGATGCCGAAAGGTAGGGAAGGAAGAAAACCAATTAGCCTAAGTGTGGCGTACAGAAGGTAATAAGTAAATACATATAAAGGGATTAGATTAAGGGCAAAGGAAATTGTGACTGCTAACATTTACGACGAAACAGCGTATAACCCTGCCACTCCTATATCACCTTTGCATTTCTCCATAACACTCCGTATCACTACGAAGATCCACATTTCTTAGATATGCCATCATATAGTTACATACGAACTCGAAGGAACTTGTTCCAGTTCGAGGATGGTTTCCGGTTCGGGAGAAATTGAATAGGATTATTCAGTTGTCTTTTCCCTTTACCTTCTCTCAGCTTGTGAGAGCTCCTAGTATTAGGAGGGTACACCTATTGCGTTTATTGGATAATCTTCTTCCAAACCTTAGGCTGGTGCCGAAGGGTAGGGAAGGAAGAAAATCAATTAGCCTAAGAGTTGTGTACAGAAGGTAATAAGTAAAAACATATAAAGGGATTGGAGTGAGGGCAAGGAAATATACGGTTACAGTCATGAATCTGGATAGTGGAAGAGGCATTACTAGGAATACCCGGCTACCCTTTCGAAATTTTTTCATGTTTCAGTTTTACTGTGCGGTGTTAATTGAAAACTGTTTTCCCAAATAGATTCTATCTCTAGGGTATGTATTTACCAGATTCGATTCTCACATCTGTATGGCGTTACAGATGGTGAGTGGGAGTAAGATATTGGGAATTGGGTGATTAGATCCTCAATATATATCAGAATTCTTTGTAATTGGTGATATTTGAGGAAATCACCTAGGTTTTTCCCGACGGCAAATATTTGGTTTTGAATATCTGTTGCTATGCACCAATTTCAAACTGATATATCTGTACGTTTATTTTATAAAGTGAGATATAACTTTTTGAAATTGTGTCTATGAAATTTACCTATATCGATTGATGGTTAGGTAAGGTGCATTCAACGACGGTGTAATTCTTCTTAACCATAATACAGTTTCAACCTACGATGCACAAGGTTTGAGTTATTAAACTCAGAGGACTTATACAAAGTATTGTATGTTGTCCGATGTACGTTAGGACAAAGGGATTGGTACTCGTACTGTATTTTGTTTACTCATGAGTTCTCTACATTTAGACAATTATTTCGTTGAAATACAAGGTCCAAATTTTGAGAAGTTATAGGTATAAGAATAAGGTAGAGAACCATATGTTGCAAGTATTAGGATTCCTCAAGGTGATCGAAGATATAGATACTTGTGTTTAGTATTCCGTTGTAAGTAATAGTTTTGAGAACTTGCTTCTCTTTCAGGTTACTCATACATGGATACATTCCTTGATGAGTAATGTTGCTTCGCCTCCTTCCATTTGGTTGACATGCACTGGAAACGGCTGCATGATTTTTCAATCTGGTTCCAATTAAATTAGTGCCTTTGTTTCTATATCGGATATATAGAATGTATTCATATCTTAACGATGTTAAAGTATATGGAGTTGTCCGACTGATGCTTAAAACCGGAATTTGGACAAACTCAAGGCATGTTTCAGTAATGGTAGTTTGTGGGTTATCCCAGGTTTTGACGAGGGATAACATTCTACCATATGGAAGATCAATAGTTATATTGTTCTTGACTCACCACCAGTTTTAGTAAAATGGATTCATTTTAGAAAACATTAGTGGGAGTATGGTACAACTGGAATTGATTCTAGAACCACAAACAATTACTGAAATTTAGTAGAACCTGAGGATTCAATTGGTTTCGGTGATCCATTAGCCACTCCGCAGATTTTGTGGGTAACCTTAGGCACCCGAGAGGTACTTCAGTCTCCTCAAAGAATGTGACAGGAAGGTTTTTAATTACCCAAACTTGACACTACTGTTGTTCTAGACTATGAGATCTGGCAGGAGGATGGGTATAACGTCGTTTTAAATTAGCTTTAGAAGTGCACGTGTATATGACTTTGCCAGAGGGTTGTTTTAGTCAGTGGGAGCAGCAGAAGCATAGTGGGCAAGTAGCTTATGTCTATTTATAGACTAAAGCAGGTATAGCGGAGATAGATCTTTTTTTTATGTGAAAGTCATAGAGTTTGACTTCATCAGAATAACAGATGGATCTGATAAGAAAGTAGTAGGGAGTGATGTCCTGGTATTTAGATGACATGCACTTAATAGAAAGAAATCTTCCTATACTGTTTTGTCACAAGGTGGTTTATCCACATAGGATATGGATAAAATATCAGGGATTCTGGTCACTAGATCTATGGTTTTAAATCTAGATTTTGGAAGTGTCCCAATTTGGGTATTTTGACACTATTCTAAAGTGTTTTCGAATGGACGACTCCTGGCGTGGTGGTGTACCCACAGGTGATGGAGTCACCCTCTCTAAAAAGATGTCTTCTAGTCTAATGAGGAGAGAGATTTACATGATTGGCATATCTCTTGCTTAAGCAATTGAGTCAATCATGAGATGTCAAGTACCACACCAGATATTGATTTTGCACAGGCTGCATTAAGTATATATTAATCCAATCCTGGAGAAACATTGGGAAGCAGTTATGAACATAAGTGGATGTTCATGGTATATGGTAACGACAGCCTCCTTCAGGAGGCGGTTATCATTTCTGGCTTCCAAGATGACCTGAATGACAGAGTGACTGTCAGAGTTATAGTTTTCCCTCTTTTGAGGGCAGTATGTTGGACAGATGGTCCAAGCGGATACTGGGGAAGGCATGGCGCATGATCCTGATTAAATTCAGTGGATGGCAGTTTAAGAAGTTTGTTGGATTTGGAGTTCATTTGTAAACTGGGTCCCATTGGATATCCAGATAAATTATAAGACAGGTATTGCTCATTTTGGGAGATAGTCTTTCTCCGTGAAATTGAGATATATAGAGATAAAGATAGAAACACTGGAGAGGATCCACTCGCTGAGGCTATTTTTCGAACGCAATAGTTTCACAAACACTGGGTCCCATCACATTCTTCTTCCGAAGGTATGTCGGGATACAATCCTAACAACACCTTACCGACGGGAATGATTCCACCTCCGTTAGGTGCGAATAACCCGAATCACCCGCCTGTTGAAGCGCCCACACGAGTCGCGCTCCAGGATCTCTTCTACCCTGTCCGCACTTCTTTACCTACATGTCTTTCTCCACTACTGGAAAATGGGGACAATTTTGAGATCAAACCCCACTTCATCAATATGCTGCCTAAGTTTCATGGTTCGGAATCCGAAGATGCATATATCTTTATCAATAAATTCCAAAACGTTTGCGCTAGGAATGAAAACGACCCAATTAAGTGATGACGCTATAAGGCTAAGGGTCATTCCTTTCACCTAATGTGACCTAGCCGAGAAGTGGCTATACAGCGCCGTATCACATTCCATTAGAAATTGGGAGGAGTTTGTGAAAGCTTTTCTTAAAAAGTTCTATCCTCATCACAAAACTGCTAGAATCCGTAATGAGATTATACAATTTTCACAGCATCCTTCTGAACCATTTTGGAAGTGTTTTGAAAGATTCAAAGACCTACTTGTTTAATGCCCTCACCATGGGATCGAAAGTTGGCAACTTTGCCAAACATTATACGAGGGATTGAACCCGGCAACGAAGCAGTTGCTAGAAACCATTTGTCATGGTCACTTTCTATCCAAGTCTAGTGAGGAAGCGTGGCAGTTTCTTAAGGATCTTAGTGAACAAACAATTTAGTGGGAGAGCACCAAGACATGTCTTCTTCTATTGGTCAACCTAGGGCAGGCATACATCAAGTAGAGATGTCGATTGCTATGAAGGCCGAGATGGCCGCTCTTACGAAAAAGCTAGAAGCGCTTGAGACAAAAATCTCAGCACCTTCTCCTGCCCCTGTTGTGCCTCCACGAACTGTTTGTGCTTGTTGTTCAGATCCATCACATCTCACAGACGAATGTCCTTACACTACATCTACTCAAGGACAGGATCAAGTTAATGCTGCCTTTCAGCAACGATAAAAAAAGATCCATATTCTTCAACATACAATCCGGGTTGGAAGAGCCACCCAAATTTCGCTTGGAACCAAAATCAACAATTCCAAGGAAATAACAATTTTCAAAGGCCTCCACAACAACAAGCACCTCCACAAACTCAATTTCAACAACCTTTCCAACAGCAACCTTACCCTAATCAAGGGAACAATTTAGTGCCTAACACTTCTTACCCACCAAACAATTTTGTTCAACCTAATAATGACAAGGTTAGCTCACTCGAAAGAAGTCTAGAGGCTTTCCTAAAGCAATCTACACAATCTACAGCAAGATTAGAGACTTCTATTCAATCTTTGGTGCAAAACAGTGCCTCACACGATCAAAGTATCAAACCTATTGAGGCACAAATTGCACAACTCAATACTGCGTTGAAAGAGCGAGAGAAAGGAAAGCTTCCGTCTCAACCACTTCCAAATCCCGGTCACGCACATGTTGCATATGAACAGCAGAATCATAACGTAAATGCTGTGACCATGTTGAGATCCGGAAAAGTGTTGCAAAACAATGTGGGTATTAACCATGACACCCCTGCCGGTGGTCCTTCTTCATCTTCTTCACCTTCTTCTTCTTCTTCTTCGTCGTTAGAGCCTATTCTCCACCCTTCACACGGCTCTACTTCTTCTAGCTCGAACGGACCCTCTTCTCACAACACGAACACATCTACACGGGGTTCCATTCCAACTCAACAATCTGATCCGCAATAATTGGACTCAACGACTTTTCAAAATGTTCATTTTCCAAATCGGTTGAGATCCAATAAACCAACTCCACAGATGGAGAAGATTATAGAGTTGTTCAAACAGGTTAGCATAAATATCCCTCTTTTGGATGCAATCCAACAAGTTCCTTCATATGCAAAAATCTTAAAGGACTTATGCACCAAAAAGAGGAAGTCATAAGTACCAAAGAAAGTTTTTGTGGCTAGTGCTGTTAGTGATGCTCTTGTCAATTCTTTACCCCCAAAGCACAAGGACCCCGGTTGTCCTACTATTTCGATCACAATTGGGGACAAGAACATCAATAGAGCACTATTAGATCTTGGTGCTAGTGTCAATTTGCTACCATATTCGGTGTACGAACAATTAGGCGTTGGAGAGCTTAAGCCCACTCATTGCACTCTCCAAATGGCCGACTGATCAATCATCCGTCCTAGGGGAGAGTTGGAGGATGTGTTAATTAGAGTAGGGGATTTCATTTTCCCCGTTGACTTTATTGTTATGGATACACAACCTATCGCTAACCCCCGGAGTCAAAATCCGGTGATACTTGGTCGACTATTCCTCACGACTTCTAACGCGGTAATCAACTGTCGTAACGGTTCAATGAATCTATCAGCCTTGCGAGCCTAATTCTAGCGTACTTGATGTTTGCTCGATCAATGAGATCGCGGAGTAGGACTGTGAGTTCGAAAATTTTATGTTTGATCACAGCAATGTTGACGCCACTAGTGCGTTCCTCCTAGAAACCGACACAGCTTTCACGACGGACAAAAATTATGAGTGTTTCACCTTTGTAGATGATTTTGAAGACTCTCCACACGAGTTTGAGTCTTTTGCTTTTTCGGATGAGTTAGTTGAACCATCTGACTCGGTAGCATACACTCGATTTGAACCTTTGATGGAATCCTTCGAGTTTGAAACAGTTACTCCGTTGTCACCATCTATTGTTTCACCACCTAAACTCGAACTAAAGCTTTTGCCGTCGCACCTAAAATATGCTTATGTAGGTAAGAATGAGACCTTACCCGTTATCATATCTGCCTCTCTAGCTCTTGAGAAAGAGAAGGCTCTTTTAACGGTCTTACACAATAATCGGCAAGCTTTCGGCTGGTCTATGGCGGACATCAAGGGGATTAGTCCCCTCATAGTTGAACATCATATACACTTGATGGATGATGCCAAGCCGGTAAGGGATCCACAAAAACGCCTCAACCCCATTATGAAAGAGGCGGTCAAGAAGGAGATTGTTAAGTGTCTTGATAGCGGTATCATTTATCCTATCTCGGATAGCCAATGGGTTAGCCCCATTCATGTCGTACCAAAGAAATCGGGCATCACGGTCATTACCAATGAGGCAAATGAGTTAATTCCTACTCGCACCCAAACAGGGTGGCGAGTTTGCATCGACTACCGAAAACTCAATGCCGCGACAAGGAAGGACCACTTTCCCTTGCCTTTCATTGACCAAATGCTAGAACGATTAGCGGGGCATGAGTTCTACTGCTTTTTAGATGGCTATTCCGGTTATAACCAAGTCCCCATAGCCAAAGGGGATCAAGACAAGACCACATTTACTTGTCCCTTTGGCACTTTTGCTTATCGTCGCATACCCTTTGGGTTATGCAATGCACCCGCTACATTTCAGCGGTGTATGATGGGGATCTTTTCGGACATGGTGGAGAAGTTTTTGAAAATCTTTATGGATGATTTCTCCATTTTTGGTGACTCCTTCGACGAGTGCTTACGGCATCTTGACGCAGTTCTTACCCGCTGTGGGGAGAAGAAGCTAACTTTGAATTGGGAGAAATGCCACTTTATGGTACGAGAAGGCATTGTCTTAGGACATGTCATCTCGCAAAACGGCATAGAGGTTGACAGAGCTAAAATTGAAGTCATTTTTAATCTTCCTCCTCCTAAATGCATTAAAGATATCCGAGCTTTCCTTAGCCATGCCGGTTTTTATAGACGGTTCATCAAGGATTTTAGCAAGATTGCTAGACCCTTGACTCTCTTATTGGCCAAGGACACTACATTTGTTTTCGACTCAACTTGCATGGAAGCGTTCGAGTCTTTGAAACACTCTCTCATTTCTGCGCCCATTCTTTCATCTCCAGACTGGACGCACCCTTTTGAAATTATGTGCGACGCATCAGATTTTGCCATTGGTGCTGTTCTTGGACAGCACATTAACAAGATGCCGCACGTAATTTATTACGCTAGCCGAACATTAAATGAGGCCCAACTAAACTACACAACAACAGAAAAAGAGTTTTTAGCGGTTGTGTTTGCACTTGAAAAATTTCGGCCTTATTTAGTCGGCTCTCCAGTTATAGTGTACACGGATCATTCAGCTCTTCGCCACCTTTTTGCGAAGAAGGATGCTAAATCGAGGCTAATACGTTGGATCCTTTTGCTACAAGATTTTGACCTTGTCATAAGGGATAAAAAAGGATGTGAAAATGTAGTGGCCGATCACCTTTCACGACTTCCTTCTTCGCCTACACTTGAGCTTCCAATCACTGATGTTTTTCCCGATGAGCAACTCTTGACCGTTTCTTGCGAACCATGGTTCGCCGATATTGTAAACAACTTAGCCACCGGCTTGATCCCTAAAGATTGGTCGAAACAAGATAAACTTCGCTTCTTGTCCCAAGTAAAGCATTTTCACTGGGATGAACCTTATCTTTTTAAATACTGTTCCGACCAAATCATTCGTTGGTGTGTACCAGAAAATGAGGTTAAGAGTGTGCTGTCTTTTTGCCACGAACAAGCATGTGGCGGGCACTTTGGCCCAAAGAAGACAGCCGAGAAAGTTTTGCATTGTGGTTTCTATTGGCCACGACTCTTCAAGGACGCATACGAATACTGCAAGACTTGCTCCCGGTGCCAACACTTGGGCCGGATATCGCGGAGAAACGAAATGCCGCTCCAACCAATTTTGGTTGTAGATATTTTAGATGTTTGGGGTATAGACTTCATGGGACCATTTCCTAACTCTTTTGGAAATGTGTATATTCTTTTGGCTGTTGACTATGTTTCAAAGTGGGTCGAGGTTGTGCCTAGTCGTACGAATGACAACAAGGTTGTCCTTCAATTTCTTAAAGAACACATCTTTTCTCGATTTGGGCACCCTCGCGCGATAATAAGTGATAATGGTTCTCACTTTTGCAATAGGACTTTTGAGTCCTTAATGCGCAAATACTCTATCACCCATAAGTTGTCAACGCCATACCATCCCCAAACATGTGGGCAAGCCGAGGTCTCGAATCGGCAAATTAAGCAAATCTTGGAGAAAACGGTTTCTAAAAACCGTAAAGATTGGTCACTAAAATTGATTGATGCACTTTGGGCTTTCCGTACTGCATACAAGACCGATCTTGGCATGTCTCCATACCGGCTTGTTTACGGGAAAGCTTGCCACCTCCCAGTAGAAATTGAGCACAAGGCATTTTGGGCTATCAAAGAGCTGAATTTATCTTTAGGAGATGCGGGCAGCAACCGAAAGCTGCAGTTAAACGAACTAGAAAAGCTGCGGGATGAGGCATATGATAATGCCGTGATTTCTAAGAACCGAGCTAAGGTGTTCCACGATAAAAACCTTTTGCGAAAGACATTTAAACCTGGTCAACAGGTTTTACTCTATGATACTCGGTTACATTATCACCCCGGCAAGCTTCGTTCTAGATGGAAGGGACCTTTTTTAGTCCGCACCGTTTATCCGCACGGTGCGGTTGATCTTGAAAATCCGGAGGACGGTACGCTATTCAAAGTAAATGCGTATCGATTAAAACCGTTCCTCACAGCGGACCCATCGGAGGAGCTCCTGTTTTTGCAGGAGCCGATCTACACTGATTAATTTTCCTCCAGTTTCACCCCGAACTTCCAATCAATTTTTCCAAAACTTTATTTCAAATAAGTTTGGGGGTGTGTATATTATGTAAATATAATAATAAGCAGGAACTCGCCGCCATTATCAACCCATTTGGTGCAGCATGACAGTGAGGACACTGTCCATTTTAAGTTTGGGGGTATGATCGGTAAGTTTTCTTCCTCCGCATTCATATTTAATTTCTGCATTGCATCTTTATATAAAAAATCATAATAATTTGAAAATTTTGAAAAAGGAAAAAAAATTAGAAAAAGAAAAAAACCATAAAAATTGAAAAATTTCAAAAATTATAAACATTAATGTATTCAATTTTGGTTGATTGACTTGAGTTTGATAAATAGGTTAACTGGCTAGGAACAACTAGATCTTAGACTTAGCAAATTAAAAACCCTAAAAATAACCTTCCTTAGAGTTTAACGGTAGAAAGTATATGTCTTTGTAGATTATTTAGAAATAGGCAAATTTTGGGTTCACTTCTTGGGCTAAGTCGAAACGAAGGAAAAGTATTAAAACTTTTATTAGAGTATAAATTTGAAAAATAATTCCTAGTTTAAGTCTAGATTATGAAAACGTATACCCTACAAAATGCACAATCACGCACCTTGAAACTTGGAATAGTAGAAGAGACCTTGAAATGCTCTTGTCTAAAGTCCTTAGTACAATGAAAATAAAAGAAAAAAAGAAAAAAAAAGTGAATAATGGAAAAAAATGGACACTGGTTTTTGTGATTGCTTAAGGCTGTAAAAATAGAAAAATATTTAGCGAGGGTACCTTATCACCTAGTGCCTTAGACCAACTGGTTTGGGAGTCACTGCTAAAGCCTTGGGTGTTGCAAAACTAGGAAGTACACTTTAAAGTGCTAACGCATCTTGTAATCAGTTGTTGGTACCTTAAGAAGTATTAACGGTCGCATGAAGGATGTGTAAGCGAAATTCAAGTAAAAATTCACCAATTAATATGTGCTTTGGACAATGGACAAGAGTACGATTGCTTGATTTGAATTTCCAAGTGTAGGGGTGATATTTACACACACGTGGGGATATGTGATTAGAGTTTAGATAAGAGAAAGGAATGAAGAATAAAACTTGTATCTTTAGTAGAGTTGATAGAAATTCCTAAGTGGAGATGGAACCCTAGAAGGAAAACTTAAGAAATGCCGAAAGCTAAGTAATTCTATAGAACATATATAATCTTAAGTTAAATGATGAGGAAGTGTGTAGAATGTGGGTGGATAATTTGCAGGTCAACGATAATAGAATTCCTTGTTAGAAAACCTATTTGGAAAATAAAAGTCGAAAAACCGAATTTATAGGATTTTGTGGGTGTAATCCGCTGAAAACCCTCAGGACACAACACTCCTCCTACTAGGGACACCTAGAGGTTTAACGGCTTGTTGCACGTGCTCAGTGCAATCGCGTTTTCCTGCGAAAGTGCGGTTAGGTTAGATTTTTATCGAGAATAAATATAATAATAAGTTTGCTCGAGGACGAGCAAAAGATAACTTTGTGGGTATTTGTTCATATCATAATATTGCATTTTATATTCCCCATTCTTATGCATTTTAGAATAAAAACAGGTGCTTTTGACCCATGTCTGCTACATGTTACAGGTTCTTGGAGCGAAAACAGTGAAAAACACAAAAGAAGAACTTTTGACCAACAATTAGGAGGATCTTAGTCAAGCCTAGACGAAGAACAGTTCACAATCAACAAGGCAACGGAAGGTCCAAAATGTCAAGGAAAATGGTTAAAAGAACCATTGCAAAATGTTCACTGAAAATCTGGAACCAATGTAGAAACCCAATTGATAAAATAACCCAGGAACCAGAAGCCCAAAGAACTCTGAAGAAGCCCATAAAAAAATGATCAACTGAACTCACTAAAGGGCCGCTGAACCGCGGCCCAAGCCAGCCATTGCCGCCGTTCCGTGGCCATATGAAGCCCGTACTTCGAGAAAATTTTACCAAAACGTCGTGGCGGCTCTGAAAAGATTTCCTGGGGGTATATTTGTAATTATAGACATGCGGAGCAATTGTAAACCTTGGGTTTTTATGTCCTATAAATAGAACCCAAACCCTTGTATTTTCTTATGCCTCTATTCATCAATAAAATTCTGTTTTCTTTGAAGTTTGGAGCGCATCAATCGTAAGTAGGTTATTTTTTCTTGCCCTAGTTATAGTTTTTTTACATCTGCCTTAGGTAAATTATTTTCTTGCCTTAGCTTAGTTTAGTTTAGAATTTTATTAACTTGCAATAGATGTTTCTTCTCATTAATAAAAACAAAACAAAATTCATGTCTTTCTTCATCCCCTCAATGACCGAGTAGTTTCCTCGCTTGTTAGGGTTAGGAATAGGGAAGGATTTGAGAGATGAAGATCTCTCATCTCTTTTCTTTGCCAATCTTTTATGAACATTAGAACTCCATGCATACCTTCTTATTCCGCTCCCTACAGCACTCTACCCTCGAGGTAACGGTGATCTGTAGTCTAAAGGCCCGGATTTTAAGGTTTTCCATAGAGGTTAAGGTAAAGATTAATAAAGGAAGGACAAGGATCTAGAGGAAGAACAATCTTCCCAATCATCCTAATCCCCTTTATAAATATTTACCATAACACTAATATGATATATTTAATTAGAGGCAATGGAAAGAGATGTAGATCTTTGTTTACCAAATTTTCCCTAAACCTAATCCTAGCAAGTTTCTAATCCTAGTATCATACAACTTCAATATTTAGGTTTGATTATAAGACCCAACATCATTTGGAATTAGCTCGTAAGAACTTTAAGGAGATTTACAACATCCCTGTGGACCGACCCGTATTCACCGGCTAGCTTCAAGCGACGCCGTTCTTGATTGCGGTAAATATTTTTTGATCGACAAAACCTCTTTAAATCAAATGGCGCCGTTGCCGGGGATGGCGTAAAATTTTCTTTTTGTAATTTCGGGTTAATATAAAATATAAAAAACCATAAAAATCTGAAAAAATCAAAAATATAAAAATTCTATCATCTTTTATTGTTTGAAGGGTTTTCTTTGTGAATCTTTGCAGGTTTGACGGATCTGAAACAACACAGAAGGCAAAACAGAAAAAGGTACATCAAAACAGGAGGAGATTGAAAGTACAGAACAGCTGAGAAAATCCAGAGACCTGATTACTCAAGACGACTGCGATTCCGCGGCTTATACCTACCTAAGACCGCGATTCCGCGGACTTCTGGAGTCCTCTCTGCACGAAATTTGCATGGTTTGATTTCTCATTCTCCCCTCTGCAAATCCCCATATATGTTTTGCCAAATCTTCTGCGGGATTCTTCGCGCTAAAAATCTTCTTCCCCCTTCCAATAATTGATTTTCTGCAGGATTCTTTGCGCCGCGCTAAAAATAATTGATTGCAAGTGATTTACTGCTTTGCATATCTTAATCTGACATTAAGGGACTATTGACCAATTCAGATTGGGTGGGGATTTCATCACCCTTCCCAGGATCCCAGAAATCACTTAAAGCATTAGCATTGACCACTCTTAATTAAAAAATACTAGACTCAGCCCTAAGGACGTCGCGCTGAATAGGACAGAGGACTAGTATAGGCATCGTCCGTTTATCCTAATCTGACTTTGCGGTGCCTAGGCAAGTGTGTCAAGGCTAGTGGTTTTTAATTAGGCCCACAGCGTGGTTCCTTCCCACTTACCTGGCACTTACCTGGCCGCAATTGGCGGTGAAGATGCGGTTTGAGGTCCTATCTCTAGCCCTTTGGAACGGTTAGGAGCTGTCTAGCTGACCTAGGTGACCCTAGATCTAGGCCTGATTGTGCATGTGTCGTTAATTGCATTTGTGTCACAAGTCGCTTTTCAAAAATCTTTTTGCAAAAGCTCACTTAAAAAGAAAAAGGAAAAATCTTTTCAAAACTTGCAACTTGTCGCTAAAGAATCTTTGCACTCACTTACACCACTTCTTCTCATTGACGTTTTCTTACCTCCACATTCTGTCTTTCATCTTTCGACTATACTAACCCTTTTAGTGTATGTCCGGTTGGACTAGGGACCCTAGCGCCCGATTAGTCCGTGTTTCGTTGGTACCGACCGACGAACCTTTCGACTCCGAAGTCGAAATCCTGTCCACTTCTTCACTTTCACCATCACATTCTTCTTCCGAAGGTATGTCGGGATACAATCCTAACAACACCTTACCGACGGGAATGATTCCACCTCCGTTAGGTGCGAATAACCCGAATAACCATCCTGTTGAAGCGCCCACACGAGTCGTGCTCCAGGATCTCTTCTACCCTGTCCGCACTTCTTTACCTACCTGTCTTTCTCCACCACCGGCAAATGGGGACAATTTTGAGATCAAACCCCACTTCATCAATATGCTGCCTAAGTTTCATGGTTTGGAATCCAAAGATGCATATATCTTTATCAATAAATTCCAAAACGTTTGCGCTATGATGAAAACGACTCAATTAAGTGATGACGCTATAAGGCTAAGGGTCATTCCTTTCACCTTATGTGACCTAGCCGAGAAGTGGCTATACAGCACCGCATCACATTCCATTAGAAATTAGGACGAGTTTGTGAAAGCTTTTCTTAAAAAGTTCTATCCTCATCACAAAACTGCTAGAATCCGTAATGAGATTATACAATTTTCACAGCTTCCTTCCGAACCATTTAGGAAGTGTTTTGAAAGATTCAAAGACCTACTTATTCAATGCCCTCACCATGGGATCGAAAGTTGGCAACTTGGCCAAACATTATACGAGGGATTGAACCCGGCAATGAAGCAGTTGCTAGAAACCATTTGTCAAGGTCACTTTCTATCCAAGTCTAGTGAGGAAGCATGGCAGTTTCTTGAGGATCTTAGTGAACAAACAATTCATTGGGAGAGCACCAAGACCACATCATCATCTTCTTCTATTGGTCAACCTAGGACAGGCATACATCAAGTAGAGATGTCGATTGCTATGAAGGCCGAGATGGCCGCTCTTACGAAAAAGATAGAAGCGCTTGAGACCAAAATCTGCACCTTCTCCTGCCCCTGTTGTGCCTCCATGAACAGTTTGTGCTTGTTGTTCGGATCCATCACATCTCACAGTGGAATGTCCTTACACTGCATCTACTCATGGACAGGATCAAGTTAATGCTGCCTTTCAGCAACGACAAAGAAACGATCCATATTCTTCAACATACAATCCGGGTTGGAAGAGCCACCGAAATTTCGCTTGGAACCAAAATCAACAATTCCAAGGAAATAACAATTTTCAAAGGCCTCCACAACAACAAGCACCTCCATAAACTCAATTTCAACAACCTTTCCAACAGCAACCTTACCCTAATCAAGGGAACAATTTTGTGCCTAACACTTCTTAACCACCAAACAATTTTGTTCAACCTAATAATGACAAGGTTAGCTCGCTCGAAAGAAGTCTAGAGGCTTTCCTAAAGCAATCTACACAATCTACAGCAAGATTAGAGACTTCTATTCAATCTTTGGTGCAAAACAGTGCCTCACACGATCAAAGCATCAAATCTATTGAGGCACAAATTGCACAACTCAATGCTGCGTTGAAAGAGCGAGAGAAAGGAAAGCTTCCGTCTCAACCACTTCCAAATCCCGGTCACGCACATATTGCATATACACAGCAGAATCATAACGTAAATGCTGTGACCACGTTGAGATCCAGAAAAGCGTTGCAAAACAATGTGGGTATTAACCATGACACCCCTGCCGGTGGTCCTTCTTCATCTTCTTCACCTTCTTCTTCTTCTTCTTCTTCGCCGTTAGAGCCTATTCTCCACCCTTCACACGGCTCTACTTCTTCTAGCTCGAACGTACCCTCTTCTCACAACACGAACACATCTACACGGGGTTCCGTTCCAACTCAACAATCTGATCCGCAAAAATTGGACTCAACGACTTTTCAAAATGTTCCTTTTCCAAATCGGTTGAGATCCAATAAACTGTAAGTCCACGTTGCGACCCCCGGTTCTTACGGGGAGGCGGAAACGGTATAAAATCAAAATTTTAACGCAAGAGGCAACATGGACTAAGCTAGGTCGGGATCTTTACCTAAACTTAAACTAGCAAACTAAGCTAAAGATATTTAGCTACTCGGATGAAGATGGTTATACCTAAACTTGAACTCCTTCTCTTCAAGCTCCGATGGTGGTTCGATGGCTCCTTCTCGTTGTCTCCATACGCCGAAGATAGATCCACTTGAAAACTCCAACCTTTAGCTCTTTCTTCGTTCTTTGAAGAAACTAGTTCACTTGGTTTGCTAAACCTAGTGAACTAGAATGAGTAGAGATGATTTAGAATGGGATTTTATCTATGGTTCTTGATTCTCAACTCATGAGACAAGAGAACCATAGATCAAGAGAGGGAGCAAGAGGTTGAGGGTGAGAGCAAGAGGAGAGCTCAAGAACAAGAGAGAGAGTGAGCAAGAAAGAATGAGCAACTCTTTTGTCTTTCACCCTCTCATAATCCAAAGTGATCATAACTCATCATATCAAAAAAGTCTTATGTGATGGTTAGAAGCAACCATAACCTTATCATGTCATGCACTCATTTTACTCAAATGAACAAGCAAGTAAAAGTCTTTGGCATGAAATGATAACCATGGTTATCATGATGGTCAACTAGTCAAGCCTAGTCAACCGGTCAACAAGTCAACAAAAGTCAACAAGTCACCAAAGTCAACAAGTCAACAAAAGTCAACAAGTCAACAACCATATCACCATAATACTTAATTAATATAATAGTTAATCACATATCATATTCTCATTAGGGTTGAGCATAAAGTCAAAAAGTCAACGGTCAACTGTCAACAACCCTAATGAGAATCCGCTGCCTCTGCCTCCCTGTCAACTGTGCATACACACCCGCATCCGCGTTCCGAGGAACACGAATGCAAACTGGATAAATCCAATCCCATAGGGTACACTAGGATCTGGCTTAAACCAAAGCCCGCTAGTGTAAACTGTCCGGACACTGTACGTGCACAAGTGCACGGACGTGACCGAACCCTGTCGCAAAACCATGCGACCTGTCGCAATACCATGCGACCTCTACTCTTTTGCCTAAAGGAGAAAAGCTTTCTGTGTGGGACTCTAAAGACTCGACACTACGCTGGCAGTGGGTTTAACCACAGACCGCAAGCGGCACTAGCTGTGCGTAACGGTCCCCAGGTAATGCCGACAAGAAGACCGACGAGGCGAAACCCATCTGAACTCCTACTGAGCCTGAGTGTGACATTCTCCGTACAGTCCGGTCTGTTCGTCTGATACATCGCATGGCGGGCCTAGGGGGCGGTAAACGTCAGTCCCCCAATAGCGGTACAAGTCGTGCCGGAGCGAAGCCCAAAACACCCTGAGATAACACTGGAAACCTACCAGTATATCTCGTTTGCCCTGGCCAGGGACTACTCGTGTAATGGCTCTCCTAGACACAGCGCGATGTCAACCCCCAATACCGGGAGAGACGAATCCTGTCTAACCGTCACTGCCTCCAAGTGCTTCGGGACTGCACCCAACCACTACCTGTTTGCACGACTCCTTTGAGCCGTGGTAGGGTAGTGATCAAAGTACAGTGGGAACACACTCGAGGCGAAGTGACAGTGTCAAGTCAGCGAACTAAGCTGTACTCATGTCACCTGGGAACTGATAACTGACGATAGGTATAATACCAACTAGTCAGTTCCCGACGAGTCCTGTCCAGTGTACCCGTAACCTAACGAGCACCCGCATACTATCTCAAGTACGACGTACTGACGGCTGTGGGACAGACCGTCTCCCACACTGGGATGAGAAGCGCATGCGCTGGTCTACTCCGGAGTATCGATGCCCTGTCTCGATAGTCCTGCGACCAGGGACCGGCATAAGGATGTGCTTATAGATTACCCAGCCCCCACTAGTGTGACTGCCATCACAACGCTGGTAATCAAGCAAAGATCCTAAGGGCTCCACTAATGCGTATAAGTGATATACTGAAATAAACACAAGTACACATTGAAGTAGAAACAAACCAAGTAGCATACTACTATTTTGAGCAAGATTGTATATACAAGGTGAATATCCCAAGCATCCATTAAGTAATATACAAACTAGTATGATACAGTAATGGCCTCTAGGGCATATACACTAACAATCTCCCACTTGCACTAAGGCCATGTACTGGCGTATCGAAGACCTATCATCTCGATCAGCCGCTCGAACTGAGTCTGGGTCAAGGCCTTGGTGAATGGATCTGCAGTGTTGTCTTCTGAAGCGACTCTCCGAACCTCGATCTCCTGGCGATCCACGATCTCCCTGATCAGGTGATACCGCCTCAAGATGTGCCTGGATCTCTGATGGGACCTGGGTTCCTTCGCTAAAGCTATAGCCCCGTTGTTGTCGCAATACAGAGGTATTGGATCAACAATGGACGGAACCACCTGAAGTTCTTTCAAGAACTTCCTCATCCAGACAGCTTCTTTAGCGGAATCAGATGCAGCGATGTATTCCGCTTCCATCGTCGAGTCTGCAACGGTTTCCTGTTTGGAACTCTTCCAACACACCGCCCCTCCATTGAGGGTAAAGACAAAACCCGACATGGACTTGGAATCATCCTTGTCACTCTGGAAGCTGGAGTCAGCAAAGGCCTCGATCTGGAGGTCTTTTCCGCCATACACCAAGAACATCTCCTTAGTCCTTCTCAGGTACTTGAGAATGTTCTTTACCGCTATCCAGTGTTTCTCCCCAGGGTTAGACTGATACCGGCTTATCACACTCAGTGCATAAGCTACATCCGGTCTGGTACACAACATCGCATACATTATAGAGCCTACCGCAGAAGCGTAGGGTATAATAGACATGCGATCCCTCTCTAAATCAGTCTTGGGAGACATCTCTTTAGAGAGGGTGATCCCGTGACAAGCCGGTAGGTTACCGCGCTTGGAATCTTCCATACTGAACCTCTTCAGTATGGTGTCGATGTACCTGGACTGCGAAAGTCCTAATATCCTCTTGGATCTGTCACGGTAGATCCGGATACCCAGAATGTATGAGGCATCACCCAGGTCTTTCATGGAGAACCTGTGTGACAAGAACCCCTTGACAGATTGTAGCATAGGAATGTCATTTCCTATTAAGAGAATGTCATCCACGTATAAAACGAGGAATACTACAGTTCTCGCTACAAATCTACTATAGATGCATGGTTCATCTGGATTTTTGATAAAGCCAAATTCTTTGACCGTCTCATCAAAACAGATGTTCCAACTCCGCGATGCCTGCTTTAGTCCATAGATGGACTTAAGCAACTTGCACACCTTTCCGCTGCTCCCACTCTGAATGAAACCCTCTGGCTGGTCCATATAGACACACTCCTCTAAATTTCCATTTAGAAAAGCTGTCTTTACGTCCATTTGCCAGATCTCATAATCGTGGAAGGCAGCAATGGCAAGAAGGATCCGAATGGATTTCAGCATGGCTACTGGAGAAAAGGTTTCGTCGTAGTCCAAGCCAGGTCTTTGACGAAAACCCTTTGCTACCAGCCTAGCTTTATAGGTCTCAACCTGTCCATCTACACCAATCTTCCTTTTGAAGATCCACTTGCATCCTACGGGTTTTACCCCGTCTGGAGCAATGTCCAACGTCCATACCTTGTTGGTGTACATGGACTCCATTTCGGTCCGCATTGCATCCAGCCATTTCACTGAGTCAACGCTCTGAACGGCCTGCTGGAAGCTAGTAGGCTCATCATAATCTATGATGCAATCCTCTCTATCCCCGTCTATGAGAAAACCGTAGTATCTCTCGGGCGGATGAGACTGCCTACTACTTCTGCGGAGCGGCGTAGGAATGTCCTGTTCTTCCGAACCTTCTGGTTCCACCAAGCTTTCAGTAACAGTCTGTGGTTCTGGAATTTCTTCCAGTTCTACTGCGCTCCCACTTATTTCTTTTTCTATGAACTGGTGTTCTAGAAAGTGGGCATGACGAGAAACAAGAACTTTTTGTTCCTCTTCACAGTAGAAGAAATATCCCTTGGAATTCTTTGGATATCCCACAAACTTGCACAGTACTGAGCGTGCCTCGAGCTTGTCCGCATGCTGCTTTTTGACAAAAGCTGGACTTCCCCATATCCTAATGTGATTAAGTTGGGGTCTCTTCCCACACCACATCTCAAATGGCGTGGTAGGCACAGTCTTAGTGGGAACTCGGTTCAAAAGGTATGCGGCTGATTCTAGTGCATACCCCCAGAATGATCGCGGTAACTCAGCGTTACTCATCATGGACCGCACCATATCCAATAGGGTGCGGTTCCGTCTCTCCGATACACCGTTATGTTGCGGGGTGTATGGAGGAGTAAGCTGAGAGAGAATTCCGTTCTCTTTTAAATAGTCCATGAACTCGGCACTTAAGTATTCTCCACCTCGATCCGATCTTAGAATCTTAATACTTTTGCCGGTCTGTTTCTCTACTTCATTCTTATACTCCTGGAATTTTCCAAAGGCCTCGGACTTATGTTTCATTAAGAAGACATAACCGTACCTTGAGAAGTCATCCGTAAAAGTAATGAAGTAAGAATGTCCGCTTCGGGCATGTGTAGACATTGGACCGCACACGTCACTGTGTACGAGTCCCAAGAGCTCGCTCGCTCTTACTCCTTGTCCAGTAAACGGAGTCTTTGTCATCTTTCCTTTGAGACAAGATTGACAAGTGGCATACAATTGATATTCGAACGTATTCAAATATCCTTCTGTATGTAACTTAGTCAACCTTCTCTCATTGATGTGACCCAATCTACAATGCCATAAGAAAGTCTGATTTAGTTCTGGAGACTTTCTTTTGTGTGTATTCTGGACGTTGAAAATCTGTGGTTGGTTTAACACGTATATACCATTACTCAATGTACCTGACCCAATCAGAACTTGATTAAGGTGAATGTTTACAACATTACTTACAAACGCAAATTCATAACCTTCTTTAGAAACTAAAGATACAGAAATGATATTACAAGTTGCGTTGGGTACAAAAAAGCAATTACGCAAAACCAAAACATGTCCATCTGACATTCCCAGGTGATAGTCCCCCACGGCTTTAGCATCCATGCTAGCTCCGTTTGCAACTCTGAGGGTCATGTCACCTGCCTTCAAAACCCTACGGTTTCTCAACGCCTGCAAAGAATTACAGATATGAGATCCTGATCCGGTATCCAATACCCAGGAAGTAGAGTTTATTGAAAGACAGTTTTCAATAACATACACACCTGAAGTTGAAGCTGCAACCTGCTTCAATTCCTGTGTTCTGGCCTTCCAGGCCCTGCAATCATTCTTCCAATGTCCTTTCTTATGACAATAGAAGCATTCTTCCTTATCCACAAGCTTCCCCGCTATCTTTGTTGCTTTACCTTTTCCCTTCGTATCCACTTTACTAACACCGCCCCTTGGTTTGGCGGGGGCCTTCTTCTTCTTTCCCTTGGCTTTCGCCTTGGACCTAGAAGAAGATGATCCTCCTACAAACAAAGTGGATGTTTCCCTACCTTTCTGTAGGGTGCCCTCTGCGCTCCTCAGCATGTTGAGGAGCTCTGATAGTTCAACCTCTTTTTCTTGTAGGTTGAAGTTCAGTATAAACTGGGCGTAAGTGGAAGGAAGGGACTGGAGAACTATATCCGTATATAGCTCACTCTCCAATGTGATCCCTAGGTCAGCGAGCTCCTCAATGAAGCCGATCATCTTTAGCACGTGCTCGGCTACTGATGATCCGACGGCCATTCTTGTCGAAAATAACTTTTTCGACGCTTCGTATCTTGCGATACGTGATTGCTCTCCATACAGTTCTTTTGTATGGAGCAATATGGACTCCATGTCCATATTCTCATGCCTCCTCTGATGTTCGTTGTCCATCGAGGCAAGCAGGAGGCACTTGGCCTTCGCGCTATCAATCTCCCAAGTCTTGCGGATTTCCTTATCCGCGACACTGGAAGTTGGACCAGGGACAGGGGGAGCTATGGTGGTAAGAAGATACCCCAGCTTGTCATAAGTGATTGCTATCTTGACATTCCTGAGCCAATCTTTGTAGTTTGGCCCTGTCAGTTTGTTTTTATCTAGGAGTAACTTAAGTCCAGTCATGTTGATTGGTCACTGCAATTAGGAGAGAGAAGAAGAAACACTCAGCATGATGCTCTTGCAAGTTTAGAGTGGTTTTTAGTTTGTCTAAACAGGATGGCTCCCACTGTTTCTCGAATCCCTCCTCAAACCAT
The DNA here is from genome assembly GCA_030015575.1 of Agapanthus africanus. Lineage (NCBI taxonomy): Eukaryota > Viridiplantae > Streptophyta > Magnoliopsida > Asparagales > Amaryllidaceae > Agapanthus > Agapanthus africanus. The sequence goes on from CM057342.1 coordinate 632,734,748, forward strand.
AAAGGAAGAATTAGTCAGGATCAATCCCACCGTACAATACTTGCTTAACCGTTCAGCCAGGCCGGTGTCGGTACTTCGAGGGAGGTTTTCCAACGCTTTCGCGAAGTTCCTTAATTAAAGAACCTCTTTTCCCTGGGGGCGTAGCCCCGCTAACACCTTTTTAGGCACCTACTAGGTTTATAGCATTGATCGTTAAGTGAGAAATTTCCCGAGGAGTAGCATATACTCACAGTAGGATCGGGATCCAAATATCATTGCGTGACGAAACTGAAGGAATCCTACCAGAATCATCACACTCCAAATGGTATGCAAATCTAGCAAGTTTCAGTACTTATGAAACTCCCGATGTGGGTTTTTGCCCCATGCTCTTATGACCTTGACTTTGGCCAAAATATCATAAGTCACATGTCAAGTTCTACCCGTCATTATCCAGGTTAATTTGGATCCATCCGTACCTACCCTTGACTTTGGCCAAAATGGCAGTACGACTGTCCCAAACCAACGCATCTATCTATGCTACAAATGAACACCCAATAGCTACCAATCACTGTGCCTTGACTTTGGCCAACATACACAGCTTGAATACTATTGACTATTCATGTGAAACGACGGAGGGCTACGGATGGTTTTGGCAAAACCGTGAACGTAGTGAACTTGATTTGGTCGATGGAACGAGATAGCTTTTAAAAGGAGTGGCTCAAGCTCCGCATTTAAAAGTTGTTTTTGAAAAGAACCGAGTGGTTTTTCGAAAGTGTTCTAACGACTTTAACTTGGTTTATTACCTTGCATTAGTTCTTTTAATGCGTGATATTCTTGCATTAGTTCTTTTAATGCGTCCCATCATTTAATCCTACCATTGCAGAAAACAACCAAAATATGACGTACGCTTATGCCATTCGCATTCGCCACGGGGCCCCGTCATTACCCGTTAGGTTACTTAACTAACGACAGAGCGGGGGCTGGGCTAGCGCGTCTGTAAAACATAAGCAACGCCTAAATAATATCATATATAGATATACTGCAATGATAAACATTTCAGATCACAGATAAATACATTGGATATACTAGCAATCTGTAATTTGTACGAGCCTGTAACAAAAACAGATAACACGGTCGCGGTGAATAGCCAAAACCCCACCCAAGACCCCTACGGGTGCGGCAAACTACCCGCCAAGTACCCGAAGCGTAGCAACCTCCCTCATCTCCATGAGTAGGCCACTCGACACTTCGGCATACCCGGTAGTTTGTGCACCCCTCCATGGGTCTATCCTAGGAGCAAAAACAGTAAAAAGAAATTATACAATGACGGCTACAACCCCTTCCCGGTTGTGCGGCCATACAAATAATTATTACATCAATTTACAAATTTACATGAATTGCAAGAAAAGAAAACTCTCGTCTCACAACCCCCCGGCTATTCACCCGCGACAATCCAACATATTTATATACACATTCCAGCACATTACAGATCATGTATAACCCCGACCAATCGACTTATAGCGATTAGCCGACGTTCAATACATGCAAACATCACAGATATAACCATCATAGTCAGAGTGCAGTGAAGTTCGGAAAAAATACGGAATTATAGGACCCCAAAAGGAAATTTCTTTTCTGGAAAATCTGGGCACATATAATATATTTCAAAAATCCCAAAACCAACACAGACACACACTGCACGAAAAACGATGCACAGAAGACGACAAAGCGCGGCGTTTCCGCGGCGGATCCCTAGCTCGCGCGGCGGAAGGGCGGCGGTTTGGACGAATTACTGTATCGTTTTTCTTGGGTGTTCACACAAAACCCTGAGCCGAATTTACAAGTGTAAAGTTTTTCATTTTGACCAGAAAAAATTTCAACAGAAACTCAGGTTTTGTAAAAGTTAGGTTTTTGGATTTTTTCCGGTTCCGAACTTCGTTACACTTTACTACCAAGCTAGTTTAAGTTTAGTTAGGCTCTGATACCACTGTAAGTCCACGTTGCGACCCCCGGTTCTTACGGGGAGGCGGAAACGGTATAAAATCAAAATTTTAACGCAAGAGGCAACATGGACTAAGCTAGGTCGGGATCTTTACCTAAACTAAAACTAGCAAACTAAGCTAAAGATATTTAGCTACTCGGATGAAGATGGTTATACCTAAACTTGAACTCCTTCTCTTCAAGCTCCGATGGTGGTTCGATGGCTCCTTCTCGTTGTCTCCGTACGCCGAAGATAGATCCACTTGAAAACTCCAACCTTTAGCTCTTTCTTCGTTCTTTGAAGAAACTAGTTCACTTGGTTTGCTAAACCTAGTGAACTAGAATGAGTAGAGATGATTTAGAATGGGATTTTATCTATGGTTCTTGATTCTCAACTCATGAGACAAGAGAACCATAGATCAAGAGAGGGAGCAAGAGGTTGAGGGTGAGAGCAAGAGGAGAGCTCAAGAACAAGAGAGAGAGTGAGCAAGAAAGAATGAGCAACTCTTTTGTCTTTCACCCTCTCATAATCCAAAGTGATCATAACTCATCATATCAAAAAAGTCTTATGTGATGGTTAGAAGCAACCATAACCTTATCATGTCATGCACTCATTTTACTCAAATGAACAAGCAAGTAAAAGTCTTTGGCATGAAATGATAACCATGGTTATCATGATGGTCAACTAGTCAAGCCTAGTCAACCGGTCAACAAGTCAACAAAAGTCAACAAGTCACCAAAGTCAACAAGTCAACAAAAGTCAACAAGTCAACAACCATATCACCATAATACTTAATTAATATAATAGTTAATCACATATCATATTCTCATTAGGGTTGAGCATAAAGTCAAAAAGTCAACGGTCAACTGTCAACAACCCTAATGAGAATCCGCTGCCTCTGCCTCCCTGTCAACTGTGCATACACACCCGCATCCGCGTTCCGAGGAACACGAATGCAAACTGGATAAATCCAATCCCATAGGGTACACTAGGATCTGGCTTAAACCAAAGCCTGCTAGTGTAAACTGTCCGGACACTGTACGTGCACAAGTGCACGGACGTGACCGAACCCTGTCGCAAAACCATGCGACCTGTCGCAATACCATGCGACCTCTACTCTTTTGCCTAAAGGAGAAAAGCTTTCTGTGTGGGACTCTAAAGACTCGACACTACGCTGGCAGTGGGTTTAACCACAGACCGCAAGCGGCACTAGCTGTGCGTAACGGTCCCCAGGTAATGCCGACAAGAAGACCGACGAGGCGAAACCCATCTGAACTCCTACTGAGCCTGAGTGTGACATTCTCCGTACAGTCCGGTCTGTTCGTCTGATACATTGCATGGCGGGCCTAGGGGGCGGTAAACGTCAGTCCCCCAATAGCGGTACAAGTCGTGCCGGAGCGAAGCCCAAAACACCCTGAGATAACACTGGAAACCTACCAGTATATCTCGTTTGCCCTGGCCAGGGACTACTCGTGTAATGGCTCTCCTAGACACAGCGCGATGTCAACCCCCAATACCGGGAGAGACGAATCCTGTCTAACCGTCACTGCCTCCAAGTGCTTCGGGACTGCACCCAACCACTACCTGTTTGCACGACTCCTTTGAGCCGTGGTAGGGTAGTGATCAAAGTACAGTGGGAACACACTCGAGGCGAAGTGACAGTGTCAAGTCAGCGGAATAAGCTGTACTCATGTCACCTGGGAACTGATAACTGACAATAGGTATAATACCAACTAGTCAGTTCCCGACGAGTCCTGTCCAGTGTACCCGTAACCTAACGGGCACCCGCATACTATCTCAAGTACGACGTACTGACGGCTGTGGGACAGACCGTCTCCCACACTGGGATGAGAAGCGCATGCGCTGGTCTACTCCGGAGTATCGATGCCCTGTCTCGATAGTCCTGCGACCAGGGACCGGCATAAGGATGTGCTTATAGATTACCCAGCCCCCACTAGTGTGACTGCCATCACAACGCTGGTAATCAAGCAAAGATCCTAAGGGCTCCACTAATGCGTATAAGTGATATACTGAAATAAACACAAGTACACATTGAAGTAGAAACAAACCAAGTAGCATACTACTATTTTGAGCAAGATTGTATATACAAGGTGAATATCCCAAGCATCCATTAAGTAATATACAAACTAGTATGATACAGTAATGGCCTCTAGGGCATATACACTAACATAAACCAACTCCACAGATAGAGAAGATTGTAGAGTTGTTCAAATAGGTTAGCATAAATATCCCTCTTTTGGATGCAATCCAACAAGTTCCTTCATATGCAAAAATCTTAAAGGACTTATGCACCAAAAAGAGGAAGTCACAAGTACCAAAGAAAGTTTTTGTGGCTAGTGCTGTTAGTGATGCTCTTGTCAATTCTTTACCCCCAAAGCACAAGGACTCCGGTTGTCCTACTATTTCGATCACAATTGGGGACAAGAACATCAATAGAGCACTATTAGATCTTGGTGCTAGTGTCAATTTGCTACCATATTCGGTGTACGAACAATTAGACATTGGAGAGCTTAAGCCCACTCATTGCACTCTCCAAATGGCCGACCGATCAATCACCCATCCTAGAGGAGAGTTGGAGGATGTGTTAATTAGAGTAGGGGATTTCATTTTCCCCGTTGACTTTATTGTTATGGATACACAACCTGTCGCTAACCCCCGGAGTCAAAATCCGGTGATACTTGGTCGACCATTCCTCGCGACTTCTAACGCGGTAATCAACTGTCGTAACGGTTCAATGAATCTATCAGCCTTGCGAGCCTAATTCTAGCGTACTTGATGTTTGCTCGATCAATGAGATCGCGGAGGAGGACTGTGAGTTCGAAAATTTTATGTTTGATCACAGCAATGTTGACGCCACTAGTGCGTTCCTCCTAGAAACCGACACAGCTTCCACGACGGACAAAAATTAGGAGTGTTTCACCTTTGTAGATGATTTTGAAGACTCTCCACACGAGTTTGAGTCTTTTGCTTTTTCGGATGAGTTAGTTGAACCATCCGACTCGGTAGCATACACTCGATTTGAACCTTTGATGGAATCCTTCGAGTTTGAAACAGTTACTCCATTGTCACCATCTATTGTTTCACCACCTAAACTCGAACTAAAGCTTTTGCCGTCGCACCTAAAATATGCTTATCTAGGTGAGAATGAGACCTTACCCGTTATCATATCTGCCTCTCTAGCTCTTGAGCAAGAGAAGGCTCTTTTAACGGTCTTACACAATAATCGGCAAGCTTTCGGCTGGTCTATGGCGGATATCAAGGGGATTAGTCCCCTCATAGTTGAACATCATATACACCTGATGGATGATGCCAACCCGGTAAGGGATCCACAAAGACGCCACAACCCCATTATGAAAGAGGCGGTCAAGAAGGAGATTGTTAAGTGTGTTGATAGCGGTATCATTTACCCTATCTCGGATAGCCAATGGGTTAGCCCCATTCATGTCGTACCAAAGAAATCGGGCATCACGGTCATTACCAATGAGGCAAATGAGTTAATTTTTACTCGCACCCAAACAGGGTGGCGAGTTTACATCGACTACCGAAAACTCAATGCCGCGACAAGGAAGGACCACTTTCCTTTGCCTTTCATTGACCAAATGCTAGAACGATTGGCGGGGCATGAGTTCTACTGTTTTTTAGATGACTATTCCGGTTATAACCAAGTCCCCATAGCTAAAGGGGATCAAGACAAGACCACATTTACTTATCCCTTTGGCACTTTTGCTTATCGTCGCATGCCCTTTGGGTTATGCAATGCACCCGCTACATTTCAGCGGTGTATGATGGGGATCTTTTCGGACATGGTGGAGAAGTTTTTGGAAATCTTTATGGATGATTTCTCCATTTTTGGTGACTCCTTCGACGAGTGCTTACGGCATCTTGACGCAGTTCTTACCCGCTGTAGGGAGAAGAATCTAACTTTGAATTGGGAGAAATGCCACTTTATGGTACGAGAAGGCATTGTCTTAGGACATGTCATCTCGCAAAACGACATAGAGGTTGACAGAGCTAAAATTGAAGTCATTTCTAATCTTCCTCCTCCTAAATGCGTCAAAGATATCCGAGCTTTCCTTGGCCATGCCTGTTTTTATAGACTGTCCATCAAGGATTTTAGCAAGATTGCTAGACCCTTGACTCTCTTATTGGCCAAGGACACTACATTTGTTTTCGACTCAACTTGCATGGAAGCGTTCGAGTCTTTGAAACACTCTCTCATTTCTGCGCCCATTCTTTCATCTCCAGACTGGACGCACCCTTTTGAAATTATGTGCGACGCATCAGATTTTGCCATTGGTGCTGTTCTTGGACAGCACATTAACAATATACCGCACGTAATTTATTACGCTAGCCGAACATTAAATGAGGCCCAACTAAACTACACAACAAAAGAAAAAGAGTTTTTAGCGGTTCTGTTTGCACTTGAAAAATTTTGGCCTTATTTAATCGGCTCTCCAGTTATAGTGTACACGGATCATTCTGCTCTTCGCCACCTTTTTGCGAAGAATGATGCTAAATCGAGGCTAATACGTTGGATCCTTTTGCTACAAGAGTTTGACCTTGTCATAAGGGACAAAAAAGGATGTGAAAACGTAGTGGCCGATCACCTTTCACGACATCCCTCTTCGCCTACACTTGAGCTTCCAATCACTGATGTTTTTCCCGATGAGCAACTCTTGACCGTTTCTTGCGAACCATGGTTCGCCGATATTGTAAACTACTTAGCCACCGGCTTGATACCTAAAGATTGGTCGAAACAAGATAAACTTCGCTTCTTGTCCTAAGTAAAGCATTTTTATTGGGATGAACCTTATCTTTTTAAATACTTTTCCGACCAAATCATTCGTCGGTGTGTACCAGAAAATGAGGTTAAGAGTGTGCTGTCTTTTTGCCACGATCAAGCATGTGGCGGGCACTTTGGCCCAAAGAAGACAACCGAGAAAGTTTTGCAGTGTGGTTTCTATTGGCCACGACTCTTCAAGGATGCATACGAATACTGCAAGACTTGCTCCCGGTGCCAACATTTGGGCCGGATATCGCGGAGAAACGAAATGCCGCTCCAACCAATTTTGGTTGTAGATATTTTTGATGTTTGGGGTATAGACTTCATGGGACCATTTCCTAACTCTTTTTGAAATGTGTATATTCTTTTGGCTGTTGACTATGTTTCAAAGTGAGTCGAGGCTGTGCCTAGTCGTACGAATGACAACAAGGTTGTCATTCGATTTCTTAAAGAACATATCTTTTCTCGATTTTGGCACCCTCGCGCGATAATAAGTGATAATGGTTCTCACTTTTGCTATAGAACTTTTGAGTCCTTAATGCGCAAATACTCTATCACCCATAAGTTGTCAACGCCATACCATCCCCAAACATGTGGGCAAGCCGAGGTCTCGAATCGGCAAATTAAGCAAATCTTGGAGAAAACGGTTTCTAAAAACCGTAAAGATTGGTCACTAAAATTGATTGATGCACTATGGGCTTTCCGTACTGCATACAAGACCGATCTTGGCATGTCTCCATACCGGCTTGTTTACGGGAAAGCTTGCCACCTCCCAGTAGAAATTGAGCACGAGGCATTTTGGGCTATCAAAGAGCTGAATTTATCTTTAGGAGATGCGGGCAGCAACCGAAAGCTGCAGTTAAACGAACTAGAAGAGCTGCGGGATGAGGCATATGATAACGCTGTGATTGCTAAGAACCGAGCTAAGGTGTTACACGATAAAAACCTTTTGCGAAAGACATTTAAACCTGGTCAACAGGTTTTACTCTATGATACTCGGTTACATTATCACCCCGGCAAGCTTCGTTCTAGATGGAAGGGACCTTTTTTAGTCCGCACCGTTTATCCGCACGGTGCGGTTGATCTTGAAAATCCGGAGGACGGTACGGTATTCAAAGTAAATGGGCATCGATTAAAACCGTTCCTCACAGCGGACCCATCGGAAGAGCTCCTGTTTTTGCAGGAGCCGATCTTCACTGATTAATTTTCCTCCACTTTCACCCCGAACTTCCAATCAATTTTTTCAAAACTTTATTTCAAATAAGTTTGGGGGTGTGTATATTATGTAAATATAATAATAAGCAGGAACTCGCCGCCATTATCAACCCATTTGGTGCAGCATGACAGTGAGGACACTGTCCATTTTAAGTTTGGGGGTATGATCGGTAAGTTTTCTTCCTCCGCATTCATATTTAATTTCTGCATTGCATCTTTATATAAAAAATCATAATAATTTGAAAAATTAGAAAAAGGAAAAAAAATTAGAAAAAGAAAAAAACCATAAAAATTGAAAATTTTCAAAAATTATAAACATTAATGTATTCAATTTTGGTTGATTGACTTGAGTTTGATAAATAGGTTAACTGGCTAGGAACAACTAGATCTTAGACTTAGCAAATTAAAAACCCTAAAAATAACCTTCCTTAGAGTTTAACGGTAGAAAGTATATGTCTTTGTAGATTATTTAGAAATAGGCAAATTTTGGGTTCACTTCTTGGGCTAAATCGAAACGAAGGAAAAGTATTAAAACTTTTATTAGAGTATAAGTTTGAAAAATAATTCCTAGCTTAAGTCTAGATTCTGAAAACGTATACCCTACAAAATGCACAATTACGCACCTTGAAACTTGGAATAGTAGAAGAGACCTTGAAATGCTCTTGTCTAAATTCCTTAGTACAATGAAAATAAAAGAAAAAAAGAAAAAAAATGTTAATAAAGGAAAAAAATGGACACTGGTTTTTGTGATTACTTAAGGCTGTAAAAATAGAAAAATATTTAGCGAGGGTGCCTTATCACCTAGTGCCTTAGACCATCTGGTTTGGGAGTCACTGCTAAATCCTTAGGTGTTGCAAAACTAGGGAGTACACTTTAAAGTGCTAACGCATCTTGTAATCGGTTGTTGGTACCTCAAGAAGTATTAACGGTCGTATGAAGGATGTATAAGCGAAATTCAAGTAAAAATTCACCAATTAATAAGTGCTTTGGACAATGGACGAGAGTACGATTGCTTGATTTGAATTTCCAAGTGTAGGGGTGATATTTACACACACGTGGGGATATGTGATTAGAGTTTAGATAAGAGAAAGGAATGAAGAATAAAACTTGTATCTTTAGTAGAGTTGATAGAAATTCCTAAGTGGAGATGGAACCCTAGAAGGAAAACTTAAGAAATGCCGAAAGCTAAGTAATTCTATAGAACATATATAATCTCAAGTTAAATGATGAGGAAGTGTGTAGAATGTGGGTGGATAATTTGCAGGTCAACGATAATAGAATTCCTTATTAGAAAACCTATTTGGAAAATAAAAGTCGAAAAACCGAATTGATAGGATTTTGTGGGTGTAATCCGCTGAAAACCCTCAGGAGACAACACTCCTCCTACTAGGGACACCTAGAGGTTTAACGGTTTATTGCACGTGCTCAGTGCAATCGCGTTTCCCTGCGAAAGTGCGGTTTGGTTAGATTTTTATCGAGAATAAATATAATAATAAGTTTGCCCGAGGACGAGCAAAAGATAAGTTTGGGGGTATTTGTTCATATCATAATATTGCATTTTATATTCCCCATTCTAATAAATTTTAGAATAAAAACAGGTGCTTTTGACCCATGTCTGCTACATGTTATAGGTTATAGGTTCTTGGAGCGAAAACAGTGAAAAACACAAAAGAAGGACTTTTGACCAACAATTAGGAGGATCTTAGTCAAGCCTAGACGAAGAACAGTTCACAATCAACAAGGCAACGGAATGTCCAAAATGTCAAGGAAAACGGTTAAAAGATCCATTGCAAAATATTCACTGAAGATCTGGAACCAATGTAGAAACCCAATTGATAAAATAACCCAGGAACCAGAAGCCCAAAGAACTCTGAAGAAGCCCATAAAAAAATGATCAACTGAACTCACAAAAGGGCCGCTGAACCGCGGCCCAAGCCAGCCATTGGCGCGGTTCCGCGGCCATATGAAGCCCGTTCTTCGAGAAAATTTTACCAAAACGTCGTGGCGGTTCTGAAAAGATTTCCTCGGGGTATATTTGTAATTGTAGACATACGGAGCAATTGTAAACCTACGGTTTCTATGTCCTATAAATAGAACCCAAACCCTTGTATTTTCTTATGCCTCTATTCATCAATAAAATTCTGTTTTCTTTGAAGTTTGGAGCGCATCAATCGTAAGTAGGTTATTTTTTCTTGCCCTAGTTATAGTTTTTTTAAATCTGCCTTAGGTAAATTATTTTCTTGCCTTAGCTTAGTTTAGTTTAGAATTTTATTAACTTGCAATAGATGTTTCTTCTCTTTAATAAAAACAAAACAAAATTCATGTCTTTCTTCATCCCCTCAATGAGCGAGTAGTTTCCTCGCTTGTTAGGGTTAGAAATAGGGAAGGATTTGAGAGATGAAGATCTCTCATCTCTTTTCTTTGCCAATCTTTTATGAACATTAGAACTCCATGCATACCTTCTTATTCCTCTCCCTACAGCACTCTACCCTCGAGGTAACGGTGATCTGTAGTCTAAAGGCCCGGATTTTAAGGTTTTCCATGGAGGTTAGGGTAAAGATTAATAAAGGAAGGACAAGGATCTAGAGGAAGAACAATCTTCCTAATCATCCTAATCCCCTTTATAAATATTTACCATAACACTAATATGATATATTTAATTAAAGGCAATGGAAAGAGATGTAGATCTTTGTTTACCAAATTTTCCCTAAACCTAATCCTAGCAAGTTTCTAATCCTAGTATCATACAACTTCAATTTTTAGGTTTGATTATAAGACCCAACATCATTTGGAATTAGCTCGTAAGAATTTTAAGAAGATTTACAGCATCCCTGTGGACCGACCCGTATTCACCGGCTAGCTTCAAGCGACGTCATCCTTGATTGCGGTAAATATTTTTTGATCGACAAAACCTCTTTAAATCAAATGGCGCCGTTGCCGGGGATGGCGTAAAATTTCCTTTTTGTAATTTCGGGTTAATATAAAATAAAAAAAACCATAAAAATCTGAAAAAATCAAAAATATAAAAATTCTATCATCTTTTATTGTTTGAAGGGTTTTCTTTGTGAATCTTTGCAGGTTTGACGGATCTGAAACAACACAGAAGGCAAAACAGAAAAAGGTACATCAAAACAGAAGGAGACTGAAAGTACAGAACAGCTGAGAAAATCCAGAGACCTGATTCCTCAAGACCACCGCGATTCCGCGGCTTATACCTACCTAAGACCGCGATTCCACGGTCTTCTGGAGTCCTCTCTGCACGAAATTTGCATGGTTTGATTTCTCATTCTCCCCTCTGCAAAGCCCCATATATCTTTTGCCAAATCTTCTACAGGATTCTTCGCGCTAAAAATCTTCTTCCCCTTCCAATAATTGATTTTCTGCAGGATTCTTTGCGCCGCGCTAAAAATAATTGATTGCAAGTGATTTACTGCTTTGCATATCTTAATCTGACTTTAAGGGTCTATTGACCAATTCAGATTGGGTGGGGATTTCATCACCCTTCCCAGGATCCCAGAAATCACTTAAAGCAATTGCATTGACCACTCTTAATTAAAAAATACAAGACTCAGCCCTAAGGACGTCGCGCTCAATAGGACAGAGGACTAGTATAGGCATCGTCCATTTATCCTAATCTGACTTTGCGGTGCCTAGGCAAGTGTGTCAAGGCTAGTGGTTTTTAATTAGGCCCACAGCGTGGTTCCTTCCCACTTACCTGGCACTTACCTAGCCGCAATTAGCGGTGAAGATGCGGTTTGAGGTCCTATCTCTAGCCTTTTGGAACAGTTAGGAGCTGTCTAGCTGACCTAGGTGACCTTAGATCTAGGCATGATTGTGCATGTGTGGTTAATTGCATTTGTGTCACAAGTCTCTTTTCAAAAATCTTTCTGCAAAATCTCACTTAAAAAGAAAAAGGAAAAATCTTTTCAAAACTTGCAACTTGTCGCTAAAGAATCTTTGCACTCACTTACACCACTTCTTCTCATTGACGTTTTCTTACCTCCACATTCTGTCTTTCATCTTTCGACTACACTAACCCTTTTAGTGTATGTCCGGTTGGACTAGGGACCCTAGCGCCCGATTAGTCCGTGTTTCGTTGGTACCGACCGACGAACCTTTCGACTCCGAAGTCAAAATCCTGTCCACTTCTTCACTTTCACCATCACATTCTTCTTCCGAAGGTATGTCGGGATACAATCCTAACAACACCTTACCGATGGGAATGATTCCACCTCCGTTAGGTGCGAATAACCCGAATCACCCGCCTGTTGAATCGCCCACACGAGTCGCGCACCAGGATCTCTTCTACCCTGTCCGCACTTCTTTACCTACCTGTCTTTGTCCACCACCGGCAAAAGGGGACAATTTTGAGATCAAACCCCACTTCATCAATATGCTGCCTAAGTTTCATGGTTTGGAATCCGAAGATGCATATATCTTTATCAATAAATTCCAAAACGTTTGCGCTATGATGAAAACGACCCAATTAAGTGATGACGCTATAAGGCTAAGGGTCATTCCTTTCACCTTATGTGACCTAGCCGAGAAGTGGCTATACAGCGCCGTATCACATTCTATTAGAAATTGGGACGAGTTTGTGAAAACTTTTCTTAAAAAGTTCTATCCTCATCACAAAACTGCTAGAATCCGTAATGAGATTATACAATTTTCACAGCTTCCTTCCGAACCATTTTGGAAGTGTTTTGAAAGATTCAAAGACCTACTTGTTCAATGCCCTCACCATGGGATCGAAAGTTGGCAACTTTGCCAAACATTATACGAGGGATTGAACCCGGTAACGAAGCAGTTGCTAGAAACCATTTGTCAAGGTCACTTTCTATCTAAGTCTAGTGAGGAAGCGTGGCAGGTTCTTGAAGATCCTAGTGAACAAACAATTCAGTGGGAGAGCACCAAGACCACATCATCATCTTCTTCTATTGGTCAACCTAGGGCAGGCATACATCAAGTAGAGATGTCGATTGCTATGAAGGCCGAGATGGCCGCTCTTACGAAAAAGCTAAAAGCGCTTGAGACCAAAATCTCAGCACCTTCTCCTGCCCCTATTGTGCCTCCACGAACTGTTTGTGCTTGTTGTTCGGAACCATCACATCTCACAGAGGAATGTCCTTACACTGCATCTACTCAAGGACAGGATCAAGTTAATGCTGCCTTTCAGCAACGACAAAGAAACGATCCATATTCTTCAACATACAATCCGGGTTGGAAGAGCCACCCAAATTTCGCTTGGAACCAAAATCAACAATTCCAAAGAAATAACAATTTTCAAAGGCCTCCACAACAACAAGCACCTCCACAAACTCAATTTCAACAACCTTTTCAACAATAACCTTACCCTAATCAAGGAAACAATTTTGTGCCTAACACATCTTACCCACCAAACAATTTTGTTCAACCTAATAATGACAAGGTTAGCTTGCTCGAAAGAAGTCTAGAGGCTTTCCTAAAGCAATCTACACAATCTACAGCAAGATTAGAGACTTCTATTCAATCTTTGGTGCAAAACAGTGCCTCACACGATCAAAGCAACAAATCTATTGAGGCACAAATTGCACAACTCAATGCTGCGTTGAAAGAGCGAGAGAAAGGAAAGGTTCCATCTCAACCACTTCCAAATCCCGGTCACGCACATGTTGCATATGAACAGCAGAATCATAACGTAAATGCTGTGACCACGTTGAGATCCGGAAAAGTGTTGCAAAACAATGTGGGTATTAACCATGATACCCCTGCCGGTGGTCCTTCTTCATCTTCTTCACCTTCTTCTTCTTCTTCTTCGTCGTTAGAGCCTATTCTCCACCCTTCACACGGCTCTACTTCTTGTTAGTTATATGTATGCCCTAGAGGCCCTTGCTATACATAGGATGTATATTATAGTGGATGCTGGGACATATATAGGGAGAGCTTTCTTGCTCGACATGATAGTATGCTATCTGGTTGCTCTTTACCTTAACGTGTACACTGATTGTCTCTCTGTTACATGTTGGTAAAGCCCTTAGGATATGTACTTGACTACCTGGACTATGATGCAGATCATACTAGTGGGGACATGGTAGTCCATAAGTACATCCTTCAAAGTCCCTAGTCGTGGGTATATCGAGACGGGGCATCGATATACCAGAGTAGACTAGCGTATACCTTCTCGACCCATACAGATGGGCGATGGATGATCCCATATCCATTGGTGTTTGACATCAGAGATGATATACGGGTGCTCAGTGGAGACTGGGTACACTGGACGGACTCGCCGAGAACTCCCAGATGGTATTATACCTTACGTCAGATGGCAGTTCTCTGGTGACACTGGTACAGAGTAGTCTGTTGACCCGAGATCGTCATAGAGTCTTGTGTGGTTCCCACTGTGCTTTGATTTCCACCTTACCACGTCCAAGAGGGCATGCAAAACGGTGGTTTTTGGGTACAGTCCCGAGTCACATGGAGGCAATGAGCGATAGGAGGGGATTCGTCTCTCCCGGTATAAGGGGTTGATGTTGCGCTGTGTTCGATTGGCTATAACCGGAAATTCCTAGCCAGGGTTGCTGAGATTTACTGGTAAGTGTTACCAGTAGTTTCTCGAACTGTTATAGACCTCATATCGACACGACTTATCGAGCTATTGGGGTCTGACGTTTACCACCCCTAGGCGAGATATGCGACATATCAGACGACGAGACCGGACTGTACGGTAAGTGTTACTGGTTGGATTCACAGGACTATGAGCGGGCTTGCTCGTCGATCTTCTGATCGCTCAATACCCGGGTGGCCGTTACGTTTAGCAGACCGCTTGCGGCTTGTGGGTGTTTGATATGATCATCACCTGCTGCCGGCGTATTGACGAGTCTTTAGAGTCCTACACAGAGGTTTCCTGGCTCAAGCGAAACGAAATAGGAGCGCATATGAGATATGTGCGGGACCGAGAATAATGCATGTATGTGATACCGTATTCTATCCTCGCGATGATTGCATCGATTGGTTGTATGCGATATAACCTAGTTATGGAATCAAGGATTGATTCGATAAGCCGATACATTGGATATTAGTCGATCACATGCGATATGACCGGATCGTTAAATCAAGTGTTGATTTAATGATTTAATGCATAATTATAAATATTTGATATGTTACTTTGCATTAACTAATATTGGTTCACTTTAAATGGATTTTCTCACTTGTAGTTCACAAGTTGTATATGTGATATACTTTTGTGCACTTGGATGTATCATGCTTGATGATACATGTTTGCTAGGGTTTGTGTAAAGAATTTAACCTTGGTTAAGTAAATGGCTAGGGTTTTTAGTTATTCATTCATTTATCTTTTTAATTGGATTAAAAAGAAATGGGATAAGAAAACAAAATGGTTGCTTTCATTCTTGAAGCTTGTTGAAGCTTCATGAAGCTTTGACCAAAGTGACCATTTTGTCTTCATCCTTAACCCTAACCATTCATCTAACCTTAGTCAATTCTCTACACATAACCATGGTTCATATTATGATAAGGATTCATTTTTCTTTTGGTTTTAATTAACTTATCATAATATACTTCATCTTCTTCTTCTTCTTCATATGAAGAAAAGCTTGCTATCAACAATGGCAACTTGAGAAAATGAGTGAGAAATCCAATTCTAAAGTGAACCCACCTCCTATTTCTTCATCCTCTACCTCTTGCCAAGTAGTATAGGGTGTTTTCTTCACAAGTTTCATGACTTGGTGAAGTGGGAGCTTGATCTTGTGATGCCTCGAAGTAGATCATCTTCGGCATCGAAGCCGACGACCAAGCCCGCCCATTTCTCCGATGAAGCCGATGCTAGAGTCCGGGATGGGATTTGTACAGCGAGGGGACTTCATCACGGAGCTATGGAGGTGGAGAACCAGATCTACAAAGGTTGTATTTCCGTTTTCTTTAGTTAAGTTGTTAACTAGTTACCTTTTTCGCCTAAATATCTAGTTAACGATCCGTATTAGGGTTTCTCGGCACTTGTAAAATTTGAAATTGGCATGGTTGATACCTTGTGAGACCTCATTAGTGTGTCTAGGAACCCTACAGTGGTATCAGAGCCTAGCTAGAGCCTTAGGCGATGCGTAGACGAAGTTCGAAACCCGAACGAACCCGAAACCCTAAAATTTCACCCTCTATGGACATTTTTACAAAACTGGGTTTTTTCCAGATTAAAAATTCTTAAAAAATTCAGCAGGGAATTCTATGAATTACGGTGCAAAAACGACTAAATGATATGCTAATTGTGCGGCGGAACCGCGGCAGAAGCATGGCTTCGGCGGCGGTTCCGCGGCCAAGTAATAGGATCTTCCATCATTCTTTGCACAGTAATTCATATTTTCAAGAGCTGAGTTTTCTGGGAATTTTTAATTTGCACTAAAGCGTTGAGTTTTCTGGGTTGTTTTGGGGACTCGGTGTTTTGATCGGGATGTTTAACTTCGTCTGTGTTTTCCGGATAATTATTGAATATGTTAAAAAGTTCGACCGGATATAAATACCCAATCTTTCCCCTGCCGGAAAATTTCCAAGTGTTGGATTTTTCTGTGGTTTAAAGACGTTCTAAGTAGTGCAAGTATCGCGATGGTCCCTCTAGAAGACAACAAACCTTAACTCGATTATGTGACCGTCTTGAACTGCCCTTTGAACCTTCGGGTTTGGGGCAGTACGGCGTGCCACATGTGAGGCGTTGGCTTGACCCTTCTACGGCTGGACCGTTGGTACTGAGGCATGAAGTGAATGTCTTTGAACTTATTTCATGTGTTGAGCTGTTTCGGGAAAACTTGGGTGTTCGATTGTTCGATCGGAAAGTTTAACATTTTCTATCTTATTCGGAATGTGATACAACAATTGGAATTCACAACAAGTTATGAGATAACTGTATGAATGTTATAAACATAGCACTTTAGTCTCACTTGATCGGTTGCCACGGAATTTTGATGTGATCAAAAGTCCGTCGCAATCACGTAGGGTACGCGGATACTTGCCGGGTAAACTTAATAGACAGCCTCACTCCATAGCCCCGACCAAGTGACTGTAGGAGAACCCCGTCGCCGAAAGCATCCGTTCGGGTGCTAGCGGTAGCGGTGTTCCGCCTTGGTGCACTTCGTCGACGGCGTCGGGGGTGCGGCCGCCTACTAAAGTTTGCGACGAGCATTCAATCAGTATGTCGGGAATCCTGTTGAATTGCCCGACTTGATATTGAAAAGTGTTTTCGATTTTGAGACTAAAATGCGGGGTTTATAATTGTTAGGCATGCGATGTCTAAGGAATTCATTTGATTAGGCATGCGATGTCTATGCAGATTGCGGATTCCAACTATTGTAGTTTTACACTTTCTTTTCTGTGACCGTAAGTGTAATATGTGATATCGCCGGTTTCATTGCTATATGTCAACGACAATTGGGATGCGCATATTTACTTACGTTGATGACATGTGATGTTATGTGTTGCTGGATATGTTATATTGGATCGTCGTGTTTGAATAGCCGGGGGTTTTTATGTGAGATGAGTGTTTTTCTTTTTCATTCATGTAAAAACTTGTATGTAATATTCTTTTATTGGGGCACTTCCAGGTTGCGGAAGATGTCACCCTTTGTATATTAGTTACTTTTCCGCACTAGGATAAACCCAAGGAGGAGGGCACAAGTAACCGGGTTCTAGAGTCCAGTGGGAGACCAACTCGAGGAGTCGAGTCCGGGTCTCCTAACTCTAGAATTGGTAGGGTTGCTTGCCGCTCTCGTAGGGGTCTAGGGGTGTGGGTTTGGCTATTCATTACGACCGTGGAATCCGTGTTTTATACTGGCTCGTATTGAAAACACGGACGTCCTAGTATATCCAATATTTCATATGATTCTTCTGCTGCGATATCTGTGATGTGATCATGTGATATTCTGTGATAGATACTGTATATAGTTTATATGATATATTATATAGGCGTTACTTATGTTTAACACCCGCACTAGCCCTGCCCCGCTCTGCCGTTAGTTACCTAACCTAACGGTGCATGAGGGGACATCGAGGCGAATGCGAATGGCATAAGTGTACGTCGTATTTATCTGTAATGTTTAGGTAACTTAAATGATGGGACTTCATTAATATGATTAATGAAATAAAAGAAACCTAAAGATGTTGTAGAATCGAATTTCAAAAATAAAACAGGTAGCTACAGTTCTTGCTTTGCACAGCGGTATTTATGATATATCCTGCACCTTATTCGATGAGGAAAGGACCGAGATCCCTTCACAGGGAGTGACTCCTTTAGCAATAACTGGCGGATGCTACACACTCGGTTTGTCTTTTGATTACTTTTAAGAGTTTTTGCTTTGCACAGTGATATATATGATATATCTCGCACCTCATTCGACGAGGAAAGGACCGACGATCCCTTCACCGGGAGTGACTCCTTTAGCAAAACTAGAAAAGCCTCAAAAGCACTCCATTTTTAAAATCATTTGATTCTACAACGATATAAAGTTCATTACGCAAAAGGTTTTCTTAAAAACCAGACGTAGCCCTCCGTCATTTCAGATAAGTCCTAGTTAGTATTCGTGCTGCGTTTGTTGACTCAGTCAAGGCGTAGTGTGCGGTAGCTGATTAGTGCTTATCTGCAAAGCATATGATGCGATTGGATTAGGATAGTCGTGCGGACTTGTTGACTCAGTCAAGGGTCGTGCGGGTGGGTTTAATTCAATCAAGAAATGACGGGTTGAACTTTACTTGTGGTCTATGATTTGTTGACTCTGTCAAGGTCATAGATCGCTTGGGGCAAAATATTATCGGGAATTTCAAGTGTTGAAATTTGCAATGAGATTGCATACCTTCTATGAGATAGTTGGATCCCGATACCCGCTGTGAGTAAGAGTTACTCCTGGGAGAGTTTTACACATTACAATTAGCCGATCAAGTAGGTGTCTAAAAAGGTGTTAACGAGGTTACGCCTCTGGGAAAACGAGCTTTACATTAATTAGGTTCGTGCGAAAGCACGGGGGACCTCCCTCAAAGTACCGACACTGGCCTGGCTGAAAGATTGGCGAACTTGTAGTGTGTAATTAATCCCGGCTAGTCTTTCCTTTTAGGGTTTGAAGGAAGATTTGATTAAAACAGTGGGAGCCATCCTGATTAGATAAAATAATAACCAATCTATTCTTGCTAGAGCGCACGCTGAGTGTTTTCTTCTCTCTCTCTCCAGGTAGCGACCATATCACGCCTTAATCAAGATAATAATACGGAATATTGACCGAACCCGCTTGTTATACTGAGCTGGCGAACGTTGGTCCCGCTCCAACTTATAATTGTTATAAGACAGAGCAGGATATTGGGAATTACCAGAATTCCCGTGCCGCCCAAACGAAGAGAGTGCATGCTAATGCATCATCTTCAGGTGTGTTCGTTACAAAGAACTGTTTCTCAGTATCCTCCGTATCCTGGGTATGTGATACCGAATCAGGATCCCAGATATGTAATCAGTTACATAGGGCTGCAAAAAGGTAGAAAAACAGAGAACGGGTGATAAGTTTCATGAGGCAGAAAACGGGGCAAGTGTTGCAGCCAAGTCTGTTGGTCACTGTCACCCTGTATTACAAATACATTGATTCTGAACGAATGTTATTAGATACCGAACCTGATATACAAAATCATATCTCTCTCTTTATTAGTAAAGAAATGATAAAATTTTGTATTGTTGGATTATGTTTTGAACATTTCCTATATCAAAAGTTGATCGGTTCAGGCACGTTATCTAAAAGTATTGATGTTCTAAATCAAACTACAGTTCTTAGTATATGGAACACACACAAGAGGAAGAGTTCAGAAATGAAAGAATTCTTCTTGAGGTATTGTAGACTAGGTCATATCAATGCGATCCGACTGGCTGAAGTTACATTTTAGATGCATATTTAAATTAGTTTGAATTTACATCTTGTGAAACTTGCCAGTCATGTCACAGAGATAAGATGACCACGGCTCTGTTTATTGGAAACAGAGAAAGAGTTAGTTGAACTCTTGGGATGATACATGTTGATGTATGAAGGTCCCCTGTCTACACATGCCAAGACCGGTTCCTTGTACTTCATTACATTCTCTGATAATCTCTTTAGATTCAGACATATGTTCTTATTGAAACACAAGTCCGAACCTTTTGAGATATTCACAGAATATAAGTTAGAAATAGAGAACCAAAATGGGTATAAGTATTATGTCCTTTGATGTGATCAAGGAGGAGAATACTTTAGCACGGAATTCCTGGACTTTTCTAAAGGAGAATGAGATTCTCTCTCAGCATTACTCCTCTGTATACACCATAGCACGATGGTATATCGGGGCGGAGCAATCACACCCTATATGATAAGGTGTGCTCTATGATGAGTACTACTGAGTTACCTTTTTCCTTTTGGGAGTTATGCACTTGAGAAGCTGCATACCTATTGAATAGGGTTCAAATCAAATCAGTTGCCTACCATTTCATATGTGATATGATAAGGGAAGAGCCCATATCTTAAGTTGGTTAAGATTTGGGGTTGTCCGGGCTATGTCTAAAAGCAAAATCCGGACAACCTCGAGGCAAGGCAAGTTATGTATAGCTGGAAATGTTCCAGCTATACAAACTACAGCAGATGATTTGATAAAACCAAAGGATTCAATAGTTAACAACGAACCTCAGCCTCTCCGCCGATCTAGTAGGGTTCCTCACCCACCTGAGAGATACTTCGGTTACTCTATGACAGTGAGAGAGAGGATTGCATCATGAGATGATGACCCAACTAGTTTCGAGCTGGCCATCAGGAGTAAGACTCTGTAAGAATGGCTGGATGCTTAGTGATCTAAGATGGAATCCATGTACACCAACAAAGTATGGACTTTGGTTGCTATATCTGAAGGGTTAAATCCCCATCAGGAGCAAGTATATCTTGAGAAGATTACTTGGTGTAGATGGAAAAGTTGAGACTTTCAAAGCTAGACTTGTTAAAGCTTTTCGTCATCGACCAGGCGTGGATAATGATGAAACCTTTTCAAGTGGCTATGCTTAAGTCCATCCAGATCCTACTTGCCACGGCTACATACCATGACTACGATATCTGGCGGTTGGGTGTCATGACTGTTTTTCTAAATGATGTTTTAGAAGAGAACGTCTATAAGTACACAGCCAGAGGGCTTCTTAGACAGTGGGAGCAGCGGAAACGTGTACAAGATGCTTTATGGGATAAAGCAGGTATCGCGGAGTTGGAACATCTGTTTTGATGTAGTAGTCAAACAGTTTGACATCATCAAAATGGTAGATGAACTTTGTATATACAAAAAGGTAGTAGGGAGTATGGTGATGATTCTCGTAGAGTACGTGGATGACATACTCTTGATAGGGAAGGAGTTTCCTATGCTACGCTCGGTCAATCTCCGCTTATCACAATGATTCTCCATATCGGATCAAAGTGATACCTCCTAAATCCTGCGTTTTGAATCTATGAGATAGATCTAATTGGATGTTAGGATTCTCACTAGTTGTAGTGAGATGGTATCAATCAATCCTGGGGAGAATCACTGGAAGGGTTCCAGGGTGATAAGGACGACTGAAAGTCAGTCGCAGGCATTGTCTTTACCCTCAGTAAAGGGACGGTATGTTGGAAGAGTTCCAAGCTAGATACCGTGGCATACTAGACGATAAAGGCTCGATACATCGCTACTTAAGATGCTACCAAAGAGGCAGTCTGGATATATATTTGTTCATGAGATGAACTTAGTTCCTCCCATTGTGTGACAATGGAGTTGTGGCTTATGCCAAGGAACGTCCGTCCTATCAGTGATCCAGACATATTCTAAGGCAGTATCACCTGATCATGGAGATAGTTGATCTCCAGGGTGATCAAGGTTAGGAGAGTAGACTCAAGAGGACAACACAGCGGATCCACTCACAAAGGCCTTTTCCCAGAGAGAGACTTTTATGGGGTGGTTGAGTATGAGATACTACAACCACTGCTATCAGATGGCCCTAGTGCAAGTGGGAGATTGTTAGTTATATGTATGCCCTAGAGGCCATTGCTATACATAGGATGTATATTGTAGTGGATGCTGGGACATATATAGGGAGGGCTTTCTTGCTCGACATGATAGTATGCTATCTGGTTGCTCTTTACCTTAACGTGTACACTGATTGTCTCTCTGTTACATATTGGTAAAGCCCTTAGGATATGTACTTGATTACCTGGACTATGATGCGGATCATACTAGTAGGGACATGGTAGTCCATAAGTATATCCTTCAAAGTCCCTAGTCGTGGGTATATCGAGACGGGGCATCGATATACCAGAGTAGACTAGCGTATACCTTCTCGACCCATACAGATGGGCGATGGATGATCCCATATCCATTGGTGTTTGACATCAGAGATGATATACGGGTGCTCAGTGGAGACTGGGTACACTGGACGGACTCGCCGAGAACTCCCAGATGGTATTATACCTTACGTCAGATGGCAGTTCTCTGGTGACACTGGTACAGAGTAGTCTGTTGACCCGAGATCGTCATAGAGTCTTGTGTGGTTCCCACTGTGCTTGATTTCCACCTTACCACGTCCAAGAGGGCGTGCAAAACGGTGGTTTTTGGGTACAGTCCCGAGTCACATGGAGGCAATGAGCGATAGGAGGGGATTTGTCTCTCCCGGTATAGGGGGTTGATGTTGCGCTGTGTTCGATTGGCTATAACCGGAAATCCCTGGCCAGGGTTGCTGAGATTTACTGGTAAGTGTTACCAGTAGTTTCTCGAACTGTTATAAACCTCATATCGACACGACTTATCGAGCTATTGGGGTCTGACCTTTACCACCCCTAGGCGAGATATGCGACATATCAGACGACGAGACCGGACTGTACGGTAAGTGTTACAGGTTGGATTCACAGGAGTATGAGCGGGCTTGCTCGTCGATCTTCTGATCGCTCAATACCCGGGTGGCCGTTACGTTTAGCAGACCGCTTGCGGCTTGTGGGTGTTTGATATGATCATCACCTGCTGCCGGCGTATTAACGAGTCTTTAGAGTCCTACACAGAGGTTTCCTGGCTCAAGCGAAACGAAATAGGAGCGCATATGAGATATGTGCGGGACCGAGAATAACGTGTGTATGTGATACCGTATTCTATCCTCGCGATGAATGTATCGATTGGTTGTATGCGATATAACCTAGTTATCGAATCAAGGATTGATTCGATAAGCCGATACATTGGATATTAGTCGGTCACATGCGATATGACCGGATTGTTAAATCAAGTGTTGATTTAATGATTTAATGCATAATTATATATATTTGATATGTTACTTTGCATTAACTAATATTGGTTCACTTTAAATGGATTTTCTCACTTGTAGTTCACAAGTTGTATATGTGATATACTTTTGTGCACTTGGATGTATCATGCTTGATGATACATGTTTGCAAGGGTTTGTGTAAAGAATTTAACCTTGGTTAAGTAAATGGTTAGAGTTTTTAGTTATTCATTCATTTATCTTTTTAATTGGATTAAAAAGAAATGGGATAAGAAAACAAAATGGTTGCTTTCATTCTTGAAGCTTGTTGAAGCTTCATGAAGCTTTGACCAAAGTGACCATTTTGTCTTCATCCATAACCCTAACCATTCATCTAACCTTAGTCAATTCTCTACACATAACCATGGTTCATATTATGATAAGGATTCATTTTTCTTTTGGTTTTAATTAACTTATCATAATATACTTCATCTTCTTCTTCTTCTTCACATGAAGAAAAGCTTGCTATCAACAATGGCAACTTGAGAAAATGAGTGAGAAATCCAATTCTAAAGTGAACCCACCTCCTATTTCTTCATCCTCTACCTCTTGCCAAGTAGTATAGGGTGTTTTCTTCACAAGTTTCATGACTTGGTGAAGTGGGAGCTTGATCTTGTGATGCCTCGATGTAGATCATCTTCGGCATCGAAGCCGACGACCAAGCCCGCCCATTTCTCCGATGAAGCCGATGCTAGAGTCCGGGATGGGATTTGTACAGCGAGGGGACTTCATCACGGAGCTATGGAGGTGGAGAACCGGATCTACAAAGGTTGTATTTCCGTTTTCTTTAGTTAAGTTGTTAACTAGTTTCCTTTTTCGCCTAAATATCTAGTTAACGATCCGTATTTGGGTTTCTCGGCACTTGTAAAATTTGAAATTGGCATGGTTGATGCCTTGTGAGACCTCATTAGTGTGCCTAGGAACCCTACACTTCTTCTAGCTCGAACGGACCCTCTTCTCACAACACGAACACATCTACACGGGGTTCCGTTCCAACTCAACAATCTGATCCGCAAAAACTGGACTCAACGACTTTTCAAAATTTTCCTTTTCCAAATCGGTTGAGATCCAATAAACCAACTCCACAGATGGAGAAGATTATAGAGTTGTTCAAACAGGTTAGCATAAATATCCCTCTTTTGGATGCAATCCAACAAGTTCCTTCATATGCAAAAATCTTAAAGGACTTATGCACCAAAAAGCGGAAGTCACAAGTACCAAAGAAAGTTTTTGTGGCTAGTGCTGTTAGTGATGCTCTTGTCAATTCTTTACCCCCAAAGCACAAGGACCCCGGTTGGCCTACTATTTCGATCACAATTGGGGACAAGAACATCAATAGAGCACTATTAGATCTTGGTGCTAGTGTCAATTTGCTACCATATTCGGTGTACGAACAATTAGGCGATGGAGAGCTTAAGCCCACTCATTGCACTCTCCAAATGGCCGACCGATCAATCACCCATCCTAGGGGAGAGTTGGAGGATGTGTTAATTAGAGTAGGGGATTTTATTTTCCCCGTTGACCTTATTGTTATGGATACACAACCTGTCGCTAACCCCCGGAGTCAAATTCCGGTGATACTTGGTCGACCATTCCTCGCGACTTCAAACGCGGTAATCAACTGTCGTAACGGTTCAATGAATCTTTCTTTTGGCAATATGACAGTTGAACTCAACATTTTCAAGTTAGGAAGTCAGCCGTGCGAGCCTAATTCTAGCGTACTTGATGTTTGCTCGATCAATGAGATCGCGGAGGAGGACTGTGAGTTCGAAAATTTTATGTTTGAACACAGCAATGTCGACGCCACTAGTGCGTTCCTCCTAGAAACCGACACAGCTTTCACGACGGACAAAAATTATGAGTGTTTCACCTTTGTAGATGATTTTGAAGACTCTCCACCCGAGTTTGAGTCTTTTGCTTTTTCGGATGAGTTAGTTGAACCATCCGACTCGGTAGCGTACACTCGATTTGAACCTTTGATGGAATCCTTCGAGTTTGAAACAGTTACTCCATTGTCACCATCTATTGTTTCACCACCTAAACTCGAACTAAAGCTTTTGCCGTCGCACCTAAAATATGCTTATCTATGTGAGAATGAGACCTTACCCGTTATCATATCTGCCTCTCTAACTCTTGAGCAAGAGAAGGCTCTTTTAACGGACTTACACAATAATCGGCAAGCTTTCGGCTGGTCTATGGCGGACATCAAGGGGATTAGTCCCCTCATAGTTGAACATCATATACACTTGATGGATGATGCCAAGCCGGTAAGGGATCCACAAAGACGCCTTAACCCCATTATGAAAGAGGCGGTCAAGAAGGAGATTGTTAAGTGTCTTGATAGCGGTATCATTTACCCTATCTCGGATAGCCAATGGGTTATCCCCATTCATGTCGTACCAAAGAAATCGGGCATCATGGTCATTACCAATGAGGCAAATGAGTTAATTCCTACTCGCACCCAAACTGGGTGGCGAGTTTGCATCGACTACCGAAAACTCAATGTCGCGGCAAGGAAGGAACACTTTCCTTTGCCTTTCATTGACCAAATGCTAGAACGATTGGCGGGGCACGAGTTCTACTGCTTTTTAGATGGCTATTCCGGTTATAACCAAGTCCCCATAGCCAAAGGGGATCAAGACAAGACCACATTTACTTATCCCTTTGGCACTTTTGCTTATCGTCGCATGCCCTTTGGGTTATGCAATGCACCCGCTACATTTCAGCGGTGTATGATGGGGATCTTTTCGGACATGGTGGAGAAGTTTTTGGAAATCTTTATGGATGATTTCTCCATTTTTGGTGACTCCTTCGACGAGTGTTTACGGCATCTTGACGCGGTTCTTACCCGCTGTAGGGAGAAGAACCTAACTTTGAATTGGGAGAAATGCCACTTTATGGTACGAGAAGGCATTGTCTTAGGACATGTCATCTCGCAAAACGGCATAGAGGTTGACAGAGCTAAAATTGAAATCATTTCTAATCTTCCTCCTCCTAAATGCGTCAAAGATATCCGAGCTTTCCTTGGCCATGCCGGTTTTTATAGACGGTTCATCAAGGATTTTAGCAAGATTGCTAGACCCTTGACTCTCTTATTGTCCAAGGACACTACATTTGTTTTCGACTCAACTTGCATGGAAGCGTTCGAGTCTTTGAAACACTCTCTCATTTCTGCGCCCATTCTTTTATCTCCAGACTGGACGCGCCCTTTTGAAATTATGTGCGACGCATCAGATTTTGCCATTGGTGCTGTTCTTAGACAGCACATTAACAAGATGTCGCACGTAATTTATTACGCTAGCCGAACATTAAATGAGGCCCAACTAAACTACACAACAACAGAAAAAGAGTTTTTAGCGGTTGTGTTTGCACTTGAAAAATTTCGGCCTTATTTAATCGGCTCTCCAGTTATAGTGTACACGGATCATTCAGCTCTTCGCCACCTTTTTGCGAAGAAGGATGCTAAATCGAGGCTAATACGTTGGATCCTTTTGCTACAAGAGTTTGACCTTGTCATAAGGGACAAAAAAGGATGTGAAAACGTAGTGGCCGATCACCTTTCATGACTTCCCTCTTCGCCTAGACTTGAGCTTCCAATCACTGATGTTTTTCCCGATGAGCAACTCTTGACCGTTTCTTGCGAACCATGGTTCGCCGATATTGTAAACTACTTAGCCACCGGCTTGATACTAAAAAATTGGTCAAAACAAGATAAACTTCGCTTCTTGTCCCAAGTAAAGCATTTTTCCTGGGATGAACCTTATCTTTTTAAATACTGTTCCGACCAAATCATTCGTCGGTGTGTACCAGAAAATGAGGTTAAGAGTGTGCTGTCTTTTTGCCACGATCAAGTATGTGGCGGGCACTTTGGCCCAAAGAAGACAGCCGAGAAAGTTTTGCAGTGTGGTTTCTATTGGCCACGACTCTTCAAGGATGCATACGAATACTGCAAGACTTCCTCCCGGTGCCAACACTTGGGCCGGATATCACGGAGAAACGAAATGCCGCTCCAACCAATTTTGGTTGTAGATATTTTTGATGTTTGGGGTATAGACTTCATGGGACCATTTCGTAACTCTTTTGGAAATGTGTATATTCTTTTGGCTGTTGACTATGTTTCAAAGTGGGTCGAGGCTGTGCCTAGTCGTACGAATGACAACAAGGTTGTTGTTCGATTTCTTAAAGAACACATCTTTTCTCGATTTGGGCACCCTCGCGCGATAATAAGTGATAATGGTTCTCACTTTTGCAATAGGACTTTTGAGTCCTTAATGCGCAAATACTCTATCACCCATAAGTTGTCAACGCCATACCATCCCCAAACATGTGGGTAAGCCGAGGTCTCGAATCGGCAAATTAAGCAAATCTTGGAGAAAACGGTTTCTAAAAACCGTAAAGATTGGTCACTAAAATTGATTGATGCACTATGGGCTTTCCGTACTGCATACAAGACCGATCTTGGCATGTCTCCATACCGGCTTGTTTACGGGAAAGCTTGCCACCTCCCAGTAGAAATTGAGCACAAGGCATTTTGGGCTATCAAAGAGCTGAATTTATCTTTAGGAGATGCGGGCAGCAACCGAAAGCTGCAGTTAAACGAACTAGAAGAGCTGCGGGATTAGGCATATGATAATGCCGTGATTGCTAAGAACCGAGCTAAGGTGTTCCACGATAAAAACCTTTTGCGAAAGACATTTAAACCTAGTCAACAAGTTTTACTCTATGATACTCGGTTACATTATCACCCCGGCAAGCTTCGTTCTAGATGGAAGGGACCTATTTTAGTCCGTACCGTTTATCCGCACGGTGCAGTTGATCTTGAAAATCCGGAGGACGGTACACTATTCAAAGTAAATGGGCATCGATTAAAACCGTTCCTCACAGCGGACCCATCGGAGGAGCTCCTGTTTTTGCAGGAACCGATCTACACTGATTAATTTTCCTCCACTTTCACCCCGAACTTCCAATCAATTTTTCCAAAACTTTATTTCAAATAAGTTTGGGGGTGTGTATATTATGTAAATATAATAATAAGCAGGAACTCGCCGCCATTATCAACCCATTTGGTGCAGCATGACAGTGAGGACACTGTCCATTTTAAGTTTGGGGGTATGATCGGTAAGTTTTCTTCCTCCGCATTCATATTTAATTTCTGCATAGCATCTTTATATAAAAATTCATAATAATTTGTAAATTTTGAAAAAGGAAAAAAAATTAGAAAAAGAAAAAAAACCATAAAAATTGAAATTTTTCAAAAATTATAGACATTAATGTATTCAATTTTGGTTAATTGACTTGAGTTTGATAAATAGGTTAACTGGCTAGGAACAACTAGATCTTAGACTTAGCAAATTAAAAACCCTAAAAATAACCTTCCTTAGAGTTTAACGGTAGAAAGTATATGTCTTTGTAGATTATTTAGAAATAGGCAAATTTTGGGTTCACTTTTTGGGCTAAATCAAAACGAAGGAAAAGTATTAAAACTTTTATTAGAGTATAAGTTTGAAAAATAATTCCTAGCTTAAGTCTAGATTCTGAAAACGTATACCCTACAAAATGCATAATCACGCACCTTGAAACTTGGAATAGTAGAAGAGACCTTAAAATGCTCTTGTCTAAAGTCCTTAGTACAATGAAAATAAAAGAAAAAAAGAAAAAAAATTGAATAGAGGAAAAAAATGGACACTGGTTTTTGTGATTACTTAAGGCTGTAAAAATAGAAAAATATTTAGCGAGGGTGCCTTATCACCTAGTGCCTTAGACCAACTGGTTTGGGAGTCACTGTTAAAGCCTTGGGTGTTGCAAAACTAGGAAGTACACTTTAAAGTGCTAACGCATCTTGTAATCGGTTGTTGGTACCTCAAGAAGTATTAACGGTCGCATGAAGGATGTGTAATCGAAATTCAAGTAAAAATTCACCAATTAATAAGTTCTTTGGACAATGGACGAGAGTACGATTTCTTGATTTGAATTTCCAAGTGTAGGGGTGATATTTACACACACGTGGGGATATGTGATTAGAGTTTGGATAAGAGAAAGGAATGAAGAGTAAAACTTGTATCTTTAGTAGAGTTGATAGAAATTCCTAAGTGGAGATGGAACCCTAGAAGGAAAACTTAAGAAATGCCGAAAGCTAAGTAATTCTATAAAACATATATAATCTTAAGTTAAATGATGACGAAGTGTGTAGAATGTGGGTGGATAATTTGCAGGTCAACGATAATAGAATTCCTTGTTAGAAAACCTATTTGGAAAATAAAAGTCGAAAAAACGAATTGATAGGATTTTATGGGTGTAATCCGCTGAAAACCCTCAGGAGACAACACTCCTCCTACTTGGGACACCTAGAGGTTTAACGGCTTATTGCACGTGCTCAGTGCAATCGCGTTTCCCTGCGAAAGTGCGGTTAAGTTAGATTTTTATCGAGAATAAATATAATAATAAGTCTGCTCGAGGACGAGCAAAAGATAAGTTTGGGGGTATTTGTTCATATCATAATATTGCATTTATATTCCCCATTCTTATGCATTTTAGAATAAAAACAGGTGCTTTTGACCCATGTAAGCTACATGTTACAGGTTACAGGTTCTTGGAGAGAAAACAGTGAAAAACACAAAAGAAGGACTTTTGACCAACAATTAGGAGGATCTTAGTCAAGCCTAGTCGAAGAACAGTTCACAATCAACAAGGCAACGGAAGGTCCAAAATGTCAAGGCAAACGGTTAAAAGATCCATTGCAAAATGTTCACTGAAGATCTGGAACCAATGTAGAAGCCCAATTGATAAAATAACCCAAGAACCAGAAGCCCAAAGAACTCTGAAGAACCCCATAAAAAATGATCAACTGAACTCACTAAAGGGCCGCGGAACCGCGGCCCAAGCCAGCCATTGCCGCGGTTCCGCGGCCATATGAAGCCCGTACTTCGAGAAAATTTTACCAAAACGTCGTGGCGGCTCTGAAAAGATTTCCTAGGGGTATATTTGTAATCGTAGACATGCGGAGCAATTGTAAACCTAGGGTTTCTATTTCTTATAAATAGAACCCAAACCCTTGGATTTTCTTATACCTCTATTCATCAATAAAATTCTGTTTTCTTTGAAGTTTGGAGCGGATCAATCATAAGTAGGTTATTTTTTCTTGCCCTAGTTATAGTTTTTTTACATCTGCCTTAGGTAAATTATTTTCTTACCTTAGCTTAGTTTAGTTTATAATTTTATTAACTTGCAATAGATGTTTCTTCTCTTTAATAAAAACAAAACAAAATTCATGTCTTTCTTCATCCCCTCAATGAGCAAGTAGTATCCTCGCTTGTTAGGGTTAGGAATAGGGAAGGATTTGAGAGATGAAGATCTCTCATCTCTTTTCTTTACCAATCTTTTATGAACATTAGAACTCCATGCATACCTTCTTATTCCGCTCCCTACAACACTCTACCCTCGAGGTAACGGTGATCTGTAGTCTAAAGGCCCGGATTTTAAGGTTTTCCATGGAGGTTAGGGTAAAGATTAATAAAGGAAGGACAAGGATCTAGAGGAAGAACAATCTTCCCAATCATCGTAATCCCCTTTATTAATATTTACCATAACACTAATATGATATATTTAATTCAAGGCAAAGGAAAGAGATGTAGATCTTTGTTTACCAAATTTTCCCTAAACCTAATCCTAGCAAGTTTCTAATCCTAGTATCATACAACTTCAATTTTTAGGTTTGATTATAAGACCCAACATCATTTGGAATTAGCTCGTAAGAACTTTAAGGAGATTTAAAACATCCCTGTGGACCGACCTGTATTCACCGGCTAGCTTCAAGCGACGCCGTTCTTGATTGCGGTAAATATTTTTTGATCGACAAAACCTCTTTAAATCAAATGGCGCCGTTGCCGGAGATGGCGTAAAATTTCCTTTTTGTAATTTCGGGTTAATATAAAATATAAAAAACCATAAAAATCTAAAAAAATCAAAAATATAAAAATTCTATCATCTTTTATTGTTTGAAGGGTTTTCTTTGTGAATCTTTGCAGGTTTGACGGATCTGAAACAACACAGAAGGCAAAACAGAAAAAGGTACATAAAAACAGGAGGAGATTTAAAGAACAGAACAGCTGAGAAAATCCAGAGACCTGATTCCTCAAGACGACCGCGATTCCGCGGCTTATACCTACCTAAGACCGCGATTCTGCGGTCTTCTGGAGTCCTCTCTGCACGAAATTTGCATGGTTTGATTTCTCATTCTCCCCTCTGCAAATCCCTATATATCTTTTGCCAAATCTTCTGCAGGATTCTTCGCGCTAAAAATCTTCTTTCCCCTTCCAATAATGGATTTTCTGCAGGATTATTTGCGCCGCGCTAAAAATAATTGATTGCAAGTGATTTACTGCTTTGCATATCTTAATCTGACTTTAAGGGGCTATTGACCAATTCAGATTGGGTGGGGATTTCATCACCCTTCCCAGGATACCAGAAATCACTGAAAGCATTTGCATTGACCACTCTTAATTAAAAAATACTAGACTCAGCCCTAAGGACGTCGCGCTCAATAGGACAGAGGACTAGTATAGGCATCGTCCGTTTATCCTAATCTGACTTTGCGGTGCCTAGGCAAGTGTGTCAAGGCTAGTGGTTTTTAATTAGGCCCGCAGCGTGGTTCCTTCCTACTTACCTGTTAGTTATACGTATGCCCTAGAGGCCATTACTGTACATAGGATGTATAATGTAGTGGATGCTGGGACATATATAGGGAGGACTTTTTTGCTCGACATGATAGTATGCTATCTGGTTGCTCTTTACCTTAACGTGTATACAGATTGTCTCTCTGTTACATGTTGGTAAAGCCCTTAGGATGTGTGCTTGACTACCTGGACTATGATGCGGATCATACTAGTGGGGACATGGTAGTCCATAAGTACATCCTTCAAAGTCCCTAGTCGAGGGTGTATCGAGACGGGGCATCGATATACCAGAGTAGACTAGCGTGTACCTTCTCGACCTATACAGATGGGCGATGGATGATCCCATATCCATTGGTGTTTGACATCGGAGATGATATACGGGTGCTCAGTAGAGACTGGGTACACTGGACGGACTAGCCGAGAACTCCCAGATGGTATTATACCTCACGTCAGATGGCAGTTCTCTGGTGACACTGGTACAGAGTAGTCTGTTGACCCGAGATCGTCATAGAGTCTTGTGTGGTTCCCACTGTGCTTTGATTTCCATCTAAC
The DNA here is from genome assembly GCA_030015575.1 of Agapanthus africanus. NCBI lineage: Eukaryota > Viridiplantae > Streptophyta > Magnoliopsida > Asparagales > Amaryllidaceae > Agapanthus > Agapanthus africanus. The sequence goes on from CM057342.1 coordinate 632,767,252, forward strand.
CACGTCCAAGAGGGCGTGCAAAACGGTGGTTTTTGGGTACAGTCCCGAGTCAAATGGAGGCAATGAGCGATAGGAGGGGATTCGTCTCTCCCGGTATAGGGGGTTGATGTTGCGCTGTGTTCGATTGGCTATAACAGGAAGTCCCTGGCCAGGGCTGCTCAGAGAATTGCTGGTAAGTGTTACCAGTAGTTTCTCGACCGGTTATGAGCCTCATATCGACACGACTTATCGAGCTATTGGGGTCTGACGTTTACCACCCCTAGGCAAGATATGCGACATATCAGACGATCAGACCGGACTGTACGGTAGTGTTACTGGTTGGATTCACTGGAGTGTGAGCGGGCTTGCTCGTCGATCTTCAGATCGCTCAATACCCGGGTGGCCGTTACGTTTAGCAGACCGCTTGCGGCTTGTGGGTGTTTGATATGATCATCACCTGCTGCCGGCGTATTGACGAGTCTTTAGAGTCCTACACAGAGGTTTCCTGGCTCAAGCGAAACGAAATAGGAGCGCATATGAGATATGTGCGGGACCGAGAATCATGCGTGTATGTGATACCGTATTTCATTCTCGCGATCAATATGTCGGATGGTTGTATGCGATATAACCTAGTTATCGATTCAAGCGTTGAATCGATAAGCCGATACATTGAATACTAGTCGGTTGTGTGCGACATGACCGGATCATTGAATCAAGTGTTGATTTAATGATTTAATGCATGATAATATATTTGATATATTACTTTGCGTTAACTAGTATTGGTTCACTTTATATGGATTTTCTCACTTGTATTGTGCACATTGTATATGTGATATACATTTGTACATTTGCTTGTATCATGTTTGATGATACATGATTGTTTAAGTGTATGTTAAGAATAAACCATGGTTATTTATATGATTAGGGTTTTATTTCCTTTTCTTATTTATTTATCTATTTATTCATTTTGGAAATAATTAGAAAAGGCATTAAGATAAAATGGTGGCTAATTTTGTTTCATATTGAAGCTTCATGAAGACTTTGACTTTAGCAACCATTTTGTCTCATGCTTAACCCTAACCATCCCATTTAACCATGATTGATTCTCTACACTAAACTATGGTTGGTTAATGATAAGTATTCATATTTATCTCTTTTTACAAAATAACTTATCATAACCTTTTTCCATCTTCTTCTTCTTCACTTCAAGAAGAAGCTTGCTTCATCAATGGTGATTGATGAAAACAAGTGAGAAATCCAATTCTAAAGTCTACCCACTTCCTATTTCTTCATCCTCTACCTCTTGCCAAGTAGTAGAGTGTGTTTTCTTCACAAGTTTCTTGACTTGGTGAAGTCGGAGCTTGATTTAGCGATGCCTCGACGTAGATCATCTTCGGCATGGACATCGACGACCTAGCTTGCCCATTCTCCGACGAAGCCGACACTAGAGCCCGGATTCTTTTTGGACAGCGAAGGCACTTCGTTGCGGAGCTATGGAGGTGGAGCACCGGATCTACAAAGGTTGTATTTCCGTTACCTTATAGTTAAGTGTTAACTAGTTAGCTTTTCGCCTAGATTTCTAGCAAACGATCCGTACACTAGAGTTTCTCGGCACCATATTTTTTTGAAATTGGCATGGTTGATGCCTTGTGAGACCTCACTAGAGTGCCTAGGAACCCTACAGTGGTATCAGAGCCTAGCTAGAGCCTTAGGCGAAGTCTAGACGGAATTTGAAGTCCGAACGAACCGAAAACCCGACCCGGATCATGCTCTCTGTACATTTTTGAAAACAGTGGATTTTTCCACATTAAAAATATGCAGTAAAATCAGCAGAAAGATCTAAGAAACACTGTAAAATTCGTGGTCCTGATTCCACAAAAGTGGCGCGGATCCGCGGCCCTACAGTAGGCTGATGCGGCGGATCCGCGGCGCTTTTGTCGCTTTGTGCATCTATTTCTGCACAGTAATTCTTATTCTTCTGTGCTGATTTTCCTGGGAATTTTTAATAATTTTTCCAGAGTTGTATTTTCTGCAGTTGTTTTGGGGATTCGGTGTTTCGATCGGGGTATCAAATTTTGTCTATGTGGCTTTCCGGATAAATTCTTGAATATGTTAAAAAGTTCGACCGGATATAAATACCCAATTTTTCCCCTGTCGGGAAATTTCCAAGTGTTGGATTTTTCCGTAGTTTAACGACGTTCTAAGTAGTGCAAGTAACGCGATGGTCCCTCTAGAAGACAACAAACCTTAACTCGATTATGTGACCGTCTTGAACTGCCCTTTGAACCTTCGGGTTTGGGGCAGTACGGCGTGCCACATGTGAGGCGTTGGCTTGACCCTTCTACGGCTGGACCGTTGGTACTGAGGCACGAACGGAATGTTGTTAGACTTGTTTCATGTGTTGATCTGTATCGGGAAAACTTGGGTGTTCGATTGTTCGATCGGAAAGTTTAACATTTTCTGTTTATCTGGAATGTGATACAATAATTGGAATTCACAAATAGTTATGAGATAACTAAATGAATGTTATAAACATAGCACTTTAGTCTCACTTGATCGGTTGCCACGGAATTTTGATGTGATTAAAAGTCCATCGCAATCACGTAGCGTACGCGGATACTCGCCGGGTAAACTTAATAGACAGCCTCGCCCCATAGCCCCGACCAAGTGACTGTAGGAGAACCCCGTCGCCGAAAGCATCCGTTCGGGTGCTCGCGGCAGCGGTGTTCCGCCTTGGTGCACTTCGTCGTCGGTATCGGGGGATGCGGCCGCCTACTGAAGTTTGCGACGAGCATTCGATCAGGATGTCGGGAATCTTGTTGAATTGCCCGACTTGGTATTGAAAAGTGTTTTCGATTTTGAGACTAAAATGCGGGGTTTATAATTGTTAGGCATGCGATGTCTAAGAAATTCATTTGGTCAGGCATGCGATGTCTGAGATGGTTGCGGATTCCAACTGTTGTAGTTTTACACTTTCTTTTCTGTGACCGTAAGTGTAATATGTGATATCGCCGGTTTCGTTGCTATATGTCAACGACAATTGGGATGCGCATATTTACTTACGTTGATGACATGTGATGTTATGTGTTGCTGGATATGTTATATTGGATCGTCGTGTTTGAATAGCCGGGGGTTTTTATGTGAGATGAGTGTTTTTCATTTTCATTCATGTAAAAACTTGTATGTAATATTCTTTTATTTGGGGCGCTTCCAGGTTGCGGAAGTTGTTACCGTTGTTGTATATTATTTACTTTTCCGCACTAGGATAGACCCAAGGAGGGGAGCACAAGTAACCGGGTTCTGGAGTCCAGTGGGAGACCAACTCGAGGAGTCGAGTCCGGGTCTCCTAACTCTAGAATTGGTAGGGTTGCTTGCCGCTCTCGTAGGGGTTTAGGGGTGTGGGTTTGGCTATTCATCGCGACCGTGGAATCCGTGTTTTATACTTGCTCGTATTGAAAACACGGACGTCCTAGTATATCCAATGTTTCATATGTTTCTTCTGCTGCGATATCTGTGATGTGATCATGTGATATTCTGTGATAGATACAGTATATAGTATATATGATATATTATATAGATGTTACTTATGTTTTACACCCGCGCTAGCCCTGCCCCGCTCTGCCGTTAGTTACCTAACCTAACGGTGCACGAGGGGACATCGAGGCGAATGCGGATGGCATAAGTGTACGTCGTATTTATCTGTGATGTTTAGGTACTTAAATGATGGGACTTCATTAATGAGATTAATGAAATAAAAGAAACCTAAGATGTTGTAGAATCGAATTTCAAAATAAAACAGGTAGCTACAGTTCTTGCTTTGCACAGCGGTATATATGATATATCCTGCACCTTATTCGATAAGGAAAGGACCGAGATCCCTTCACCGGGAGTGACTCCTTTAGCAATAACTGGCAGATGCTACACACTCGGTTTGTATTTTGATTGCTTTTAAGTGTTTTTGCTTTGCACAGCGGTATATATGATATATCCTGCACCTTATTCGATAAGGAAAGGACCGAGATCCCTTCACCGGGAGTGACTTCTTTAGCAATAACTGGCAGATGCTACATACTCGGTTTGTATTTTGATTGCTTTTAAGTGTTTTTGCTTTGCACAGTGATATATATGATATATCCCGCACCTCATTCGACGAGGAAAGGACCGACGATCCCTTCACCGGGAGTGACTCCTTTAGCAAAACTAGAAAAGCCTCAAAAACACTCCATTTTAAAAATCATTTGATTCTACAACGATATCAAGTTCATTACGCAATAGGTTTTCAGAAAAACCTGTCGTAGCCCTCCGTCATTTCAGATAAGTACTAGTTAGTATTCGTGCTGCGGTTGTTTGGCATGCGTCAAGGCGTAGTGTACGGTAGCTAACTAGTGCTTATCTGCCAGCATATGATGCGATTGGATTAGGGTATTCGTACGGCGTTGTTTGGCATGCGTCAAGGGTCGTGCGGGTGGGTTTAATTCAATCAAGAAATGTACGGGTTGAACTTGACTAGCAGACTATGGGTTGTTTGGCATGCGTCAAGGTCATAGCGAGCTAGGGGCAAAATATTATCGGGAATTTCAAGTGTTGAAATTTGCAATGAGATTGCATACCTTCTATGAGATAGTTGGATCCCGATACCCGCTGCGAGTAAGAGTTACTCCTGGGAGAGTTTTATACATTACAATTAGCCGATCAAGTAGGTGTCTAGAAAGGTGTCAACGGGGTTACGCCTCTGGGAAAACGAGGTTTACAATAATTAGGTTCGTGCGAAAGCACGGGGGACCTCCCTCAAAGTACCGACACTGGCCTGGCTGAAAAATTGGCGAACTTGTAGTGTGTAATTAATCCCGGCTAGTCTTTCCTTTTAGGGTTTGAAGGAAGATTTGATAAAAAGCAGTGGGAGCCATCCTGATTAGATAAAAAAATAACCAATCTATTCTTGATAGAGCGCACGCTGAGTGTTTTCTTCTCTCTCTCTCCAGGTAGCGACCATATCACGCCTTAATCAAGATAATAATACGGAATATTGACCGAACCCACTTGTTATACTGAGCTGGGGAACGTTGGTCGCGCTCCAACTTATAATTGTTATAAGACAGAGCAGGAAATTGGGGAATACCAGAATTCCCGTGCCGCCCAAACGAAGAGAGTGCATGCTGATGCATCATTTTCGGGTGTGTTCATTATACAAAACTGTTTCTCAGTATCCTCCGCATCCTGGGTATATGATACCGGATCAGGATCCCAGATATGTAATCTGTTACATAGGGCTACAGACAGGTAGAGAACTGAGAACGGGTGATAAGTTTCATGAGGCAGAAAACGGGGCAAGTGTTGCAGCCAAGTCTGTTGGTCACTGTCACCCTGTATTACCAATACATTGATTCTGAACGAATGTTATTAGATACCGAACCTGATATACAAAATCATATCAGTCTCTTTATCAGTAAAGAAATGATAAAATTTTGTATTGTTGGATAATGTTTTGAACATTTCCTATATCAAAAGTTGATCGGATCAGGCACGTTATCTAAAAGCATTAATGTTCTAAATCAAACTACAGTTCTTAGTGTATGGAACACACATAAGAGGAAGAGTTCAGAAATGAATGAATCCTACTTGAGGCATTGTAGACTAGGTCAGATCAATGTGACCCGACTAGCTAGAGTTACATATAGATGCATATTTAAATCAGTTTGAATTTACATCTTGTGAAACTCGCCAGTCATGTCACAAAGATAAGATGACCATAGCTCCGTTTATTGGAAACAGAGAAAGAGTTAGTGAACTCATGGGATGATACATGTTGATGTATGTAGGTCCCCAGTCTACACATGCCAAGACCGGTTCTTTGTACTTCATTACATTCTCTGATAATCTCTCGAGATTCAGACATATGTTCCTGTTGAAACACAAGTCCGAACCTTTTGAGATATTCACAGAATATAAGCGAGAAGTAGAGAACCAGAATACGGGTATAAGTATTATATCCTATGATGAGATCAAGGAGGAGAATACTTGAGCACGGAATTCCTGGACTATTCTAAAGGAGAATGAGATTCTCTCTCAGCATTACTCCTCCGTATACACCATTGCACGATGGTATGTCGGGGCGGAGCAGATACACCCTATTTGATATGGTGTGCTCTATGATGAGTAATACTGAGTTACCTTTTTTCCTTTTGGGAGTTATGCACTTACGAAGTTGCATACCTATTGAATAGGGTTCGAATCAAATCAGTTGCCTACCGCTTCATATGTGATATGGAAAGGGAAGAGCCCATGTCTTAAGCTAGTTAAGATTTGGGGTTGTCCGGCCTATGTCTAAAAGCAAAATCCGGACAAGCTCGAGGCAAGGTCAGTAATGTACAACTGGAAAGGTTCCAGCTATACAAACTACAGCTGATGATTTGATAGAACCAAAGGATTCAGTAGATTCCAACGAACCTCAGCCTCTCCGCCGATCTAGTAGGGTTCCTCACCCACCTGAGAGATACTTCGGTTTCTCTATGACAGTGGGAGCGAGGATTGCATCATGAGATGATGACCCAACTAGTTTCGAGCTGGCCATCAGGAGTAGGACTCTGTAAGAATGGCTGGATGTTTATCGATCTGAGATGGAATCCTTATACACCAACAAAGTATGGACTTTAGTTGCTATATCTGAAGGGTTAAATCCCCATCAGGAGCAAGTATATCTTGAGAAGATTACTTGGTGTACATGGAAAAGTTGAGACTTTCAAAGCTAGACTTGATAAAGGTTTTCGTCATCGACCAAGCATGGATAATGATGAAACCTTTTCAAGTAGCTATGCTTGAGTCCATCCAGATCCTACTTACCACGGCTACATACCATGACTACGATATCTGGCGGTTGGGTGTCTTGACTGCTTTTCTAAATGATGATTTGGAAGAGAGCGTCTATAAGTACACAGCCAGAGGGTTTCGTAGACAGTGGGAGCAGCGGAAACGTGTGCAAGATGCTTTATAGGATAAAGCAGGCATCGCGGAGTTGGAACATCTGTTTTGATGAAGTAGTCAAAGAGTTTGATATCATCAAAATGGTAGATGAACCTTGTATAAACAAAAAGGTAGTAGGGAGTATGGTGACGATCCTCGTAGAGTACGTGGATGACATACTCTTGATAGGGAAAGAGTTTCCTATGCTACGCTCGGTCAATCTCCGTTTATCACAATGATTCTCCATATAGGATCATAATGATACCTACTAACTCCTAGATTTTGGATCTATGAGATAGATCTAAATGGATGTTAGGATTCTCACTTGTTGAAGTGAGATAGTATCATTTGATCCTAGGGAGAATCACTGGAAGTGTTCCAGAGTGATAAAGACGACTGAAAGTCAGTCGCAGGCATTGTCTTTACCCTCAGTAAAGGGACGGTATGTTGGAAGAGTTCCAAGCTAGATACCGTGACATACTAGACGATAAAGGCACGATACATCGCTACTTAAGATGCTACCAAAGAGGCAGTCTGGGTGTATATTGGTTCATGAGATGAACTACGTTCCAACCATTGTGAGACAATGGAGTTGTGGCTTATGCCAAGGAACGTCTGTCCCATCAGTGATCCAGACATATTCTAAGGCAGTATCACTTGATCATGGAGATGGTTGATCTCCAGGGAGATCGAGAATATAGGAGAGTAGACTCAGAGGACAACACAGCGGATCCACTCACAAAGGCCTGTTCCCAGAGAGAGACTTTTATGGGATGGTTGAGTATGAGATACTGCAACCACTGCTATCAGATGGCCCTAGTGCAAGTGGGAGATTGTTAGTTATATGTATGCCCTAGAGGCCATTACTGTACATAGGATGTATATTGTAGTGGATGCTGGGACATATATAGGGAGGACTTTCTTGCTCGACATGATAGTATGCTATCTGGTTGCTCTTTACCTTAACGTGTATACAGATTATCTCTCTGTTACATGTTGGTAAAGCCCTTAGGATGTGTGCTTGACTACCTGGACTATGATGCGGATCATACTAGTGGGGACATGGTAGTCCATAAGTACATCCTTCAAAGTCCCTAGTCGAGGGTGTATCGAGACGGGGCATCGATATACCAGAGTAGACTAGCGTGTACCTTCTCGACCCATACAGATGGGCGATGGATGATCCCATATCCATTGGTGTTTGACATCGGAGATGATATACGGGTGCTCAGTAGAGACTGGGTACATTGGACGGACTCGCCGAGAACTCCCAGATGGTATTATACCTCACGTCAGATGGCAGTTCTCTGGTGACACTGGTACAGAGTAGTCTGTTGACCCGAGATCGTCATAGAGTCTTGTGTGGTTCCCACTGTGCTTTGATTTCCATCTTACCACGTCCAAGAGGGCGTGCAAAACGGTGGTTTTCGGGTACAGTCCCGAGTCACATGGAGGCAATGAGCGATAGGAGGGGATTCGTCTCTCCCGGTATAGGGGGTTGATGTTGCGCTGTGTTCGATTGGCTATAACAGGAAGTCCCTGGCCAGGGCTGCTCAGAGAATTGCTGGTAAGTGTTACCAGTAGTTTCTCGACCCATTATGAGCCTCATATCGACACGACTTATCGAGCTATTGGGGTCTGACGTTTACCACCCCTAGGCAAGATATGCGACATATCAGACGATTAGACCGGACTGTACGGTAGTGTTACTGGTTAGATTCACTGGAGTGTGAGCGGGCTTGCTCGTCGATCTTCAGATCGCTCAATACCCGGGTGGCCGTTACGTTTAGCAGACCGCTTGCGGCTTGTGGGTGTTTGATATGATCATCACCTGCTGCCGGCGTATTGACGAGTCTTTAGAGTCCTACACAGAGGTTTCCTGGCTCAAGCGAAACGAAATAGGAGCGCATATGAGATATGTGCGAGACCGAGAATCATGCGTGTATGTGATACCGTATTTCATTCTCGCGATCAATGTGTCGGATGGTTGTATGCGATATAACCTAGTTATCGATTCAAGCGTTGAATCGATAAGCCGATACATTGAATACTAGTCGGTTGTGTGCGACATGACCGGATCATTGAATCAAGTGTTGATTTAATGATTTAATGCATGATAATATATTTGATATATTACTTTGCGTTAACTAGTATTGGTTCACTTTATATGGATTTTCTCACTTGTATTGTGCACATTGTATATGTGATATACATTTGTACATTTGCTTGTATCATGTTTGATGATACATGATTGTTTAAGTGTATGTTAAGAATAAACCATGGTTATTTATATGATTAGGGTTTTATTTCCTTTTCTTATTTATTTATCTATTTATTCATTTTGGAAATAATTAGAAAAGGCATTAAGAGAAAATTGTGGCTAATTTTGTTTCATATTGAAGCTTCATGAAGACTTTGACTTTAGCAACCATTTTGTCTCATGCTTAACCCTAACCATCCCATTTAACCATGATTGATTCTCTACACTAAACTATGGTTGGTTAATGATAAGTATTCATATTTATCTCTTTTTACAAAATAACTTATCATAACCTTTTTCCATCTTCTTCTTCTTCACTTCAAGAAGAAGCTTGCTTCATCAATGGTGATTGATGAAAACAAGTGAGAAATCCAATTCTAAAGTCTACCCACTTCCTATTTCTTCATCCTCTACCTCTTGCCAAGTAGTAGAGTATGTTTTCTTCACAAGTTTCTTGACTTGGTGAAGTCGGAGCTTGATTTAGCGATGCCTCGACGTAGATCATCTTCGGCATGGACATCGACGACCTAGCTTGCCCATTCTCCGACGAAGCCGACACTAGAGCCCGGATTCTTTTTGGACAGCGAAGGCACTTCGTTGCGGAGCTATGGAGGTGGAGCACCGGATCTACAAAGGTTGTATTTCCGTTACCTTATAGTTAAGTGTTAACTAGTTAGCTTTTCGCCTAGATTTCTAGCAAACGATCCGTACACTAGAGTTTCTCGGCACCATATTTTTTGAAATTGGCATGGTTGATGCCTTGTGAGACCTCACTAGAGTGCCTAGGAACCCTACATTACCTGGCACATACCTGGCCGCAATTGGCGGTGAAGATGCGGTTTGAGGTCCTATCTCTAGCCCTTTGGAACAGTTAGGAGCTGTCTAGCTGACCTAGGTGACCCTAGATCTAGGCCTGATTGTGCATGTGTGGTTAATTGCATTTGTGTCACAAGTCTCTTTTCAAAAATCTTTTTGCAAAAGCTCACTTAAAAAGAAAAAGGAAAAATCTTTTCAAAACTTGCAACTTGTCGCTAAAGAATCTTTGCACTCACTTACACCACTTCTTCTCATTGACGTTTTCTTAACTCCACATTCTGTTTTTCATCTTTCGACTACACTAACCCTTTTAGTGTATGTCCGGTTGGACTAGGGACTCTAGCGCCCGATTAGTCCGTGTTTCGTTGGTACCGACCGACGAACCTTTCGACTCCGAAGTCGAAATCCTGTCCACTTCTTGACTTTCACCATCACATTCTTCTTCCGAAGGTATGTCGGGATACAATCCTAACAACACCTTACCGACGGGAATGATTCCTCCTCCGTTAGGTGCGAATAACCCGAATCACCCGCCTGTTGAAGCGCCCACACGAGTCGCGCTCCAGGATCTTTTCTACCCTGTCCGCACTTCTTTACCTACCTGTCTTTCTCCACCACCGGCAAATGGGGACAATTTTGAGATCAAACCCCACTTCATCAATATGCTGCCTAAGTTTCATGGTTTGGAATCCGAAGATGCATATATCTTTATCAATAAATTCCAAAACGTTTGCGCTATGATGAAAACGACCCAATTAAGTGATGACGCTATAAGGCTAAGGGTCATTCCTTTCACCTTATGTGACCTATCCGAGAAGTGGCTATACAGCACCGCATCACATTATATTACAAATTGGGACGAGTTTGTGAAAGCTTTTCTTAAAAAGTTCTATCCTCATCACAAAACTGCTAGAATCCGTAATGAGATTATACAATTTTCACATCTTCCTTCCGAACCATTTTGGAAGTGTTTTGAAAGATTCAAAGACCTACTTATTCAATGCCCTCACCATGGGATCGAAAGTTGGCAACTTTGCCAAACATTATACAAGGGATTGAACCCGGCAACGAAGCAGTTGCTAGAAACCATTTGTCAAGGTCACTTTCTATCCAAGTCTAGTGAGGAAGCATGGAAGTTTCTTGAGGATCTTAGTGAACAAACAATTCAGTGGGAGAGCACCAAGACCACATCATCATCTTCTTCTATTGGTCAACCTAGGGCAGGCATACATCAAGTAGAGATGTCGATTGCTATGAAGGCCGAGATGGCCGCTCTTACGAAAAAGCTAGAAGCGCTTGAAACCAAAATCTCATCACTTTCTCTTGCCCCTGTTGTGCCTCCACGAACTGTTTGTGCTTGTTGTTCGGATCCATCACATCTCACAGAGGAATGTCCTTACACTGCATCTACTCAAGGACAGGATCAAGTTAATGCTGCCTTTCAGCAACGACAAAGAAACGATCTATATTCTTCAACATACAATCCGGGTTGGAAGAGCCACCCAAATTTCGCTTGGAACCAAAATCAACAATTCCAAGGAAATAACAATTTTCAAAGGCCTCCACAACAACAAGCACCTCCACAAACTCAATTTTAACAACCTTTCCAACAGCAACCTTACCCTAATCAAGGGAACAATTTTGTGCCTAACACTTCTTACCCACCAAACAATTTTGTTCAACCTAATAATGACAAGGTTAGCTCGCTCGAAAGAAGTCTAGAGGCTTTCCTAAAGCAATCTACACAATCTACAGCAAGATTAGAGACTTCTATTCAATCTTTGGTGCAAAACAGTGCCTCACACGATCAAAGCATCAAATCTATTGAGACACAAATTGCACAACTCAATGCTGCGTTGAAAGAGCGAGAGAAAGGAAAGCTTCCGTCTCAACCACTTCCAAATCCCGGCCACGCACATGTTGCATATGAACAGCAGAATCATAACGTAAATAACGTGACCACATTGAGATCCGGAAAAGTGTCGCAAAACAATGTCGGTATTAACCATGACACCCCTGCCGGTGGTCCTTCTTCATCTTCTTCACCTTCTTCTTCTTCTTCTTTGTCGTTAGAGCTTATTCTCCACCCTTCACACGGCTCTACTTCTTCTAGCTCGAACGGACCCTCTTCTCACAACACGAACACATCTACACGGGGTTCCGTTCCAACTCAACAATCTGATCCGCAAAAATTGGACTCAACGACTTTTCAAAATGTTCCTTTTCCAAATCGGTTGAGATCCAATAAACCAACTCCACAGATGGAGATGATTGTAGAGTTGTTCAAACAGGTTAGCATAAATATCCCTCTTTTGGATGCAATCCAACAAGTTCCTTCATATGCAAAAATCTTAAAGGACTTATGCACCAAAAAGCGGAAGTCACAAGTACCAAAGAAAGTTTTTGTGGCTAGTGCTGTTAGTGATGCTCTTGTCAATTCTTTACCCCCAAAGCATAAGGACCCCGGTTGCCCTACTATTTCGATCACAATTAGGGACAAGAACATCAATAGAGCACTATTAGATCTTGGTGCTAGTGTCAATTTGCTACCATATTCGGTGTACGAACAATTAGGCGTTGGAGAGCTTAAGCCCACTCATTGCACTCTCCAAATGGCCGACCGATCAATCACCCATCCTAGGGTAGAGTTGGAGGATGTGTTAATTAGAGTAGGGGATTTCATTTTCCCCGTTGACTTTATTGTTATGGATACACAACCTGTCGCTAACCCCCAGAGTCAAATTCCGGTGATACTTGGTCGACCATTCCTCGCGACTTCTAACGCGGTAATCAACTGTCGTAACGGTTCAATGAATCTATCTTTTGGCAATATGACAGTTGAACTCAACATTTTCAAGTTATGAAGTCAGCCTTGCGATCCTAATTCTAGCGTACTTGATGTTTTCTCGATCAATGAGATCGCGGAGGAGGACTGTGAGTTCGAAAATTTTATGTTTGATCACAGCAATGTTGACGCCACTAGTGCGTTCCTCCTAGAAACCGACACAGCTTTCATGACGGACAAAAATTATGAGTGTTTCACCTTTGTAGATGATTTTGAAGACTCTCCACCCGAGTTTGAGTCTTTTGCTTTTTCGGATGAGTTAGTTGAACCATCCGACTCGGTAGCGTACACTCGATTTGAACCTTTGATGGAATCCTTCGAGTTTAAAACAGTTATTCCTTTGTCACCATCTATTGTTTCACCACCTAAACTCGAACTAAAGCTTTTGCCGTCGCACCTAAAATATGCTTATCTAGGTGAAAATGAGACCTTACCCGTTATCATATCTGCCTCTCTAGCTCTTGAGCAAGAGAAGGCTCTTTTAACGGTCTTACACAATAATCGACAAGCTTTCGGCTGGTCTATGGCGGACATCAAAGGGATTAGTCCCCTCATAGTTGAACATTATATACACTTGATGGATGATGCCAAGCCAGTAAGGGATCCACAAAGACGCCTCAACCCCATTATGAAAGAGGCGGTCAAGAAGGAGATTGTTAAGTGTCTTGATAGCGGTATCATTTACCCTATCTCGGATAGCCAATGGGTTAGCCCCATTAATGTCATACCAAAGAAATCGGGCATCACGGTCATTACCAATGAGGCAAATGAGTTAATTCCTACTCGCACCCAAACAGGGTGGCGAGTTTGCATCGACTACCGAAAACTCAATGCCGCGACAAGGAAGGACCACTTTCCTTTGCCTTTCATTGACCAAATGCTAGAACGATTGGCGGGGCATGAGTTCTACTGCTTTTTAGATGGCTATTCCGGTTATAACCAAGTCCCCATAGCCAAAGGGGATCAAGACAAGACCACATTTACTTATCCCTTTGGCACTTTTGCTTATCGTCGCATGCCCTTTGGGTTATGCAATGCACCCGCTATATTTCAGCGGTGTATGATGGGGATCTTTTCGGACATGGTGGAGAAGTTTTTGGAAATCTTTATGGATGATTTCTCCATTTTTGGTGACTCCTTCGACGAGTGCTTACGGCATCTTGACGCGGTTCTTACCCGCTGTAGGGAGAAGAACCTAACTTTGAATTGGGAGAAATGCCACTTTATGGTACGAGAATGCATTGTCTTAGGACATGTCATCTCGCAAAACGGCATAGAGGTTGACAGAGCTAAAATTGAAATCATTTCTAATCTTCCTCCTCCTAAATGCGTCAAAGATATCCGAGCTTTCCTTGACCATGCCGGTTTTTATAGACGGTTCATCAAGGATTTTAGCAAGATTGCTAGACCCTTGACTCTCTTATTGGCCAAGGACACTACATTTGTTTTCGACTCAACTTGCATGGAAGCGTTCGAGTCTTTGAAACACTCTCTCATTTCTGCGCCCATTCTTTCATCTCCAGACTGGACGCACCCTTTTGAAATTATGTGCGACGCATCAGATTTTGCCATTGGTGCTGTTCTTGGACAGCACATTAACAAGACGCCGCACGTAATTTATTACGCTAGCCGAATATTAAATGAGGCCCAACTAAACAACACAACAACAGAAAAAGAGTTTTTAGCGGTTGTGTTTGCACTTGAAAAATTCCGGCCATATTTAATCGGCTCTCCAGTTATAGTGTACACGGATCATTCTGCTCTTCGCCACCTTTTTGCGAAGAAGGATGCTAAATCGAGGCTAATACGTTGGATCCTTTTGCTACAAGAGTTTGACCTTGTCATAAAGGACAAAAAAGGATGTGAAAACGTAGTGGCCGATCACCTTTCACGACTTCCCTCTTCGCCTACACTTGAGCTTCCAATCACTGATGTTTTTCCCGATGAGCAACTCTTGACCGTTTCTTGCGAACCATGGTTCGCCGATATTGTAAACTACTTAGCCACCGGCTTGATACCTAAAGATTGGTCGAAACAAGATAAACTTCGCTTCTTGTCCCAAGTAAAGCATTTTTACTGGGATGAACCTTATCTTTTTAAATACTTTTCCGACCAAATCATTCGTCGGTGTGTACCAGAAAATGAGGTTAAGAGTGTGCTGTCTTTTTGCCACGATCAAGCATGTGGCGGGCACTTTGGCCCAAAGAAGACAGCCGAGAAAGTTTTGCAGTGTGGTTTCTATTGGCCACGACTCTTCAAGGATGCATACGAATACTGCAAGACTTGCTCCCGGTGCCAACACATGGGCCGGATATCGCGGAGAAACGAAATGCCGCTCCAACCAATTTTGGTTGTAGATATTTTTGATGTTTGGGGTATAGACTTCATGGGACCATTTCCTAACTCTTTTTGAAATGTGTATATTCTTTTGGCTGTTGACTATGTTTCAAAGTGGGTCGACGCTGTGCCTAGTCGTACGAATGACAACAAGGTTGTCGTTCGATTTCTTAAAGAACACATCTTTTCTCGATTTGGGCACCCTCGCGCGATAATAAGTGATAATGGTTCTCACTTTTGCAATAGGACTTTTGAGTCCTTAATGCGCAAATACTCTATCACCCATAAGTTGTCAACGCCATACCATCCCCAAACATGTGGGCAAGCCGAGGTCTCGAATCGGCAAATTAAGCAAATCTTGGAGAAAACGGTTTCTAAAAACCGTAAAGATTGGTCACTAAAATTGATTGATGCACTATGGGCTTTCCGTACTGCATACAAGACCGATCTTGGCATGTCTCCATACCGGCTTGTTTACGGGAAAGCTTGCCACCTCCCAGAAGAAATTGAGCACAAGGCATTTTGGGCTATCAAAGAGCTGAATTTATCTTTAGGAGATGCGGGCAGCAGCAGAAAGCTGCAGTTAAACGAACTAGAAGAGCTGCGGGATGAGGCATATGATAATGCCGTGATTGCTAAGAACCAAGCTTAGGTGTTTCACGATAAAAACCTTTTGCGAAAGACATTTAAACCTGGTCAACAGGTTTTACTCTATGATACTCGGTTACATTATCACCCCGGCAAGCTTCGTTCTAGATGGAAGGGACCTTTTTTAGTCCGCACCGTTTATCCGCACGGTGCGGCTGATCTTGAAAATCCGGAGGACGGTATGCTATTCAAAGTAAATGGGCATCGATTAAAACCGTTCCTCACAGCGGACCCATCGGAGGAGCTCCTGTTTTTGCAGGAGCCGATCTACACTGATTAATTTTCCTCCACTTTCACCCCGAACTTCCATTCAATTTTTCCAAAACTTTATTTCAAATTAGTTTGGGGGTGTGTATATTATGTAAATATAATAATAAGCAGGAACTCGCCGCCATTATCAACCCATTTGGTGCAGCATGACAATGAGGACACTGTCCATTTTAAGTTTGGGGGTATGATCGGTAAGTTTTCTTCCTCCGCATTCATATTTAATTTCTGCATTGCATCTTTATATAAAAAATCATAATAATTTGAAAATTTTGAAAAAGGAAAAAAAATTAGAAAAAGAAAAAAACCATAAAAATTGAAAATTTTCAAAAATTATAAACATTAATGTATTCAATTTTGGTTGATTGACTTGAGTTTGATAAATAGGTTAACTGGCTAGGAACAACTAGATCTTAGACTTAGCAAATTAAAACCCCTAAAAATAACCTTCCTTAGAGTTTAACGGTAGAAAGTATATGTCTTTGTAGATTATTTAGAAATAGGCAAATTTTGGGTTCACTTCTTGGGCTAAGTCGAAACGAAGGAAAAGTATTAAAACTTTTATTAGAGTATAAGTTTGAAAAATAATTCCTAGCTTAAGTCTAGATTCTGAAAACGTATACCCTACAAAATGCACAATCACGCACCTTGAAACTTGGAATAGTAGAAGAGACCTTGAAATGCTCTTGTCTAAAGTCCTTAGTACAATGAAAATAAAAGAAAAAAAGAAAAAAAAAGTGAATAATGGAAAAAAATGGACACTGGTTTTTGTGATTACTTAAGACTGTAAAAATAGAAAAAAATTTAGCGAGGGTGCCTTATCACCTAGTGCCTTAGACAAACTGGTTTGGGAGTCACTGCTAAAGCCTTGGGTCCTGCAAAACTAGGAAGAACACTTTAAAGTGCTAACGCATCTTGTAATCGGTTGTTGGTACCTCAAGAAGTATTAACGGTCGCATGAATGATGTGTAAGCAAAATTCAAGTAAAAATTCACCAATTAATAAGTGCTTTGGACAATGGACGAGAGTACGATTGCTTGATTTGAATTTCCAAGTGTAGGGGTGATATTTACACACACGTGGGGATATGTGATTAGAGTTTAGATAAGAGAAAGGAATGAAGAATAAAACTTGTATCTTTAGTAGAGTTGATAGAAATTCCTAAGTGGAGATGGAACTCTAGAAGTAAAACTTAAGAAATGCCGAAAGCTAAGTAATTCTATAGAACATATATAATCTTAAGTTAAATGATGAGAAAGTGTGAAGAATGTGGGTGGATAATTTGCAGGTCAACGATAATAGAATTCCTTGTTAGAAAACCTATTTGGAAAATAAAAGTCGAAAAACCGAATTGATAGGATTTTGTGGGTGTAATCCGCTGAAATCCCTCAGGAGACAACACTCCTCCTACTAGAGACACCTAGAGGTTTAAAGGCTTGTTGCACGTGCTCAGTGCAATCGCGTTTCCCTGCGAAAGTTCGGTTAGGTTAGATTTTTATCGAGAATAAATATAATAATAAGTTTGCTCGAGGACGAGCAAAAGATAAGTTTGGGGGTATTTGTTCATATCATAATATAGCATTTTATATTCCCCATTCTTATGCATTTTAGAATAAAAACAGGTACTTTTGACCCATGTCTGCTACATGTTACAGGTTACAGGTTCTTGGAGCGAAAACAGTGAAAAACACAAAAGAAGGACTTTTGACCAACAATTAGGAGGATCTTAGTCAAGCCTAGACGAAGAACGGTTCACAATCAACAAAGCAACGGAAGGTCCAAAATGTCAAGGCAAACGGTTAAAAGATCCATTGCAAAATGTTCACTGAAGATCTGGAACCAATATAGAAACCCAATTGATTAAATAACCCAGGAACCAGAAGCCCAAAGAACTCTGAAGAAGCCCATAAAAAAATGATCAACTGAACTCACTAAAGGGCCGCGGAACCGCGGCCCAAGCCAGCCATTGCCGTGGTTCTGCGGCCATATGAAGCCCGTACTTCGAGAAAATTTTACCAAAACGTCGTGGCGGCTCTGAAAAGATTTCCTGGGGGTATATTTGTAATTGTAGACATGCGGAGCAATTGTAAACCTAGGGTTTCTATGTCCTATAAATAGAACCCAAACCATTGTATTTTCTTATGCCTCTATTCATCAATAAAATTCTGTTTTCTTTGAAGTTTGGAGCGCATCAATCGTAAGTAGGTTATTTTTTCTTTCCCTAGTTATAGTTCTTTTACATCTGCCTTAGGTAAATTATTTTCTTGCCTTAGCTTAGTTTAGTTTAGAATTTTATTAACTTGCAATAGATGTTTCTTCTCTTTAATAAAAACAAAACAAAATTCATGTCTTTCTTCATCCCTTCAATGAGCGAGTAGTTTCCTCGCTTGTTAGGGTTAGGAATAGGGAAGGATTTGAGAGATGAAGATCTCTCATCTCTTTACTTTGCTAATCTTTTATGAACATTAGAACTCCATGCATACCTTCTTATTCCTCTCCCTACAGCACTCTACCCTCGAGGTAACGGTGATCTGTAGTCTAAAGGCCCGGATTTTAAGGTTTTCCATGGAGGTTAGGGTAAAGATTAAAAAAGGAAGGACAAGGATCTAGAGGAAGAACAATCTTCCCAATCATCCTAATCCCCTTTATAAATATTTATCATAACACTAATATGATATATTTAATTAAAGGCAATGGAAAGAGATGTAGATTTTTGTTTACCAAATTTTCCCTAAACCTAATCCTAGCAAGTTTCTAATCCTAGTATCATACAACTTCAATTTTTAGGTTTGATTATAAGACCCAACATCATTTGGAATTAGCTCATAAGAACTTTAAGGAGATTTACAACATTCCTGTGGACCGACCCGTATTCACCGGCTAGCTTCAAGCGACGCCGTTCTTGATTGCGGTAAATATTTTTTGATCGACAAAACCTCTTTAAATCAGCACCCACGCTAGCCCAGCCCCCGCTCTGTCGTTAGTTAAGTAACCTAACGGGTGAATGACGGGGCCCAGTGGCGAATGCGGATGGCATAAGAGGACGTTGTAATTTCGTTGTTTTCTGCAATGACAGGTTAATTGATGGGACGCATTATATTAATGCAAAGAAAATAAACCAAAGTTGAATCGTTGGAACAGTTTAAAAGAAACCACTCGGTTATTTTTAAAACAGAAGATATTTTTAATTGCGGAGCTTAACCACTCCTTTTAAAAGCTATCAGGTTCCTTCGATCATATCAAGTTCACTACGTTCACGGTTTCGCCAAAACCATTCGTAGCCCTCCGTCACTTCATTTGGGTATTCAGTAGTATTCAAGCTATGTATTTTGACCAACGCCAAGGCATAGTGTTTGGTAGCTGCTGGGTATTTACCTGTTGCATAGATAGATGAGTTGGTTTAGGACAGTCGTATTACCATTTGGCCAACGTCAGGGGTATGTACGGGTGGGTCAAATTAACAAGATAATGATGGTAGAACTTGACATGTGACTTATGACATTTTGACCAACGCCAAGGTCATAAGAGCATGGGGAAGAAATTGATTTCGTGTATTTCTAAAGAAACTGAAATTTGCAAAGAGTTGCATTCCATTTGGAGTGTGATAATTTTGGTAGGATTCCTTCAGCTTTATCACACGATGATATTTGGATCCCGATCCTACTGTGAGTAACCGCTACTCATCAGGAGATTCGTCACTTAACGATCAATGCTATAAACCAAGTAGGTGTCGAGAAAGGTGTCAGCGGGGCTACGCCCCCAGAGAAAAAAAGGTTATTTAATTAAGGAACTTCGCGAAAGCGTCGTAAAACCTCCCTCGAAGTACTGACACCGGCCTGGCTGAATGGTTAAGCAAGTATTGTACGGTGAGAATAGTCCTGACTAGTTCTTCCTTTTTAGTTTAAGGAGGGATTCGAGAAACAGTGGGAGCCATCTAGTTTAGATAAACTAAAAACCACTCTAAATTTGCAAGAGCATCATGCTAAAGTGTTCCCTCTCTCTCTCAATTGCAGCGACCCAGAACATGACAGGCCTTAAGTTATTATTAGATAAAAATATTTTGACAGGGCCAAACTATAAAGATTGGTTCCGGAATGTCAAGATGGCAATTGCTTATGACAAATTGGGGTATGTCCTTACTACTAAGGCACCTGCTGTCCCTGGTCCAGAATCTAGTGTCGCGGATAAGGAAATCAACAAGACCTGGGAGATTGACTGTGCGAAGGCCAAATGCATCGTGCTTTCCTCTATGAATAATGAACATCAGAGGAGGCACGAGAATATGGATCTAGAATCCATATTTCTCCACACCAAGGAACTGTATGGAGAGCAATTTCGTATAGCTAGATACGAGACCTCGAAGAACTTGTTTCAGTCGAGGATGGCTGTCGGATCATCTGTAGGTGAACATGTCCTAAAGATGATTGGCTATATAGAAGAGCTCGCGGACCTCGGGACGACTTTAGAGAACGAGCTCTATACAGACTTGGTTCTTCAGTCCCTTCCTTCCACCTACGCCCAGTTTATTCTAAATTTCAACATTCAAGGAAAAGAAGTTGAACTTCCTGAACTCCTTAACATGTTGATGAGAGCAGAGGGCATCTTGCAGAAAGCAAGGGAAACACCCACTATGCTTGTTCGCGGTGCTTCTTCTTCCGGGTCCAAGGCTAGGGCTAAAGGAAGGAAGAAGAAGGCCGCTACCAAACTAAGAGGTGGTGTTGGTAAGGTGGGAGCTAAGGGAAAGGCAAAGGTTGCAGTGCCAGTAGTGGCAAAGGACGAGTGCTTCCACTGTCGTAGGAAAGGCCACTGGAAGAAAGATTGCAAAGCTTGGATTGCCAAGAACCAGGAACCGAAGCAAGCTGTGGCTTCGACTTCAAGTGTGTTTGTAATTGAAAATTGTCTGTCAATCAACTCTACTTCCTGGGTATTGGATACCGGATCAGGATCTCATATATGCAATTCATTGCAGGCACTGAGAAACCGTAGAGTGCTGAAGGTTGGTGATATAACCCTCCAGGTTGCTAACGGAGTTAGCGTGGGTGCTGTGTCCGTAGGGGATTATCACCTTGGATTGACGAGTGGACATATTTTGGTTTTGCATAGCTGTTTTTGTGTACACAGTTTAACGTGTAATATCATATCAGTATCGTTGTTATCAAAAGAAGGTTATGATTTCACGTTTGTAAGCGATGTTGTTAACATCCACCTTAATCATGGTTTGATTGGGTCCGGTACACTTGATAACGGTATATATGTGTTAAACTAATTACAGATTTTCAATGTCCAGAACACACTAAAAAGAAAGCCTCCAGATATAAATCAGGCTTTCTTATGGCATTGTAGACTAGGTCATATCAATGAGACAAGTTTAACTAAGTTACATAGAGAAGGATATTTGGATCCGTTCGAATATCAATCTTATGCCACTTGTCAATCATGTCTCAAAGGAAAGATGACAAAGACTCCATTCACTGGACATGGAGTAAGAGCGAGCGAGCTCTTAGGACTCATACACAGCGATGTATGTGGTCCAATGTCTACACATGCAAGAGGCGGTTTTTCCTATTTCATTACTTTTACGGATGATTACTTTAGGTACGGATTCATTTTCTTGATGAAACATAAATCCGAGGCCTTTGAGAAATTCCAAGAATATAAGAATGAAGTAGAAAACCAAACCGGCAAAAGTATCAAGACACTGAGATCTGATCGAGGTGGTGAATACTTAAGTGCCGAGTTCCTAGGTTACCTAAAAGAGAAAGGAATTCTCTCTCAGCTTACTCCTCCATACACTCCACAGCATAACGGTGTATCGGAAAGATGGAACAGAACCTTATTAGATATGGTACGTTCCATGATGAGTAATGCTGAGTTACCGCGATCTTTCTGGGGTTATGCGCTAGAATTAGCTGCACATCTTTTGAACAGGGCTCCTACCAAGACTGTGCCTACCACGCCATATCAGATGTGGAGTGGGAAGAAACCCTATCTTCAGTATCTGAAGATATGGAGATGTCCAGCTTTTGTTAAAAAGCAGCATACGGACAAACTCGAGGCACGATCAGTGCAGTGTAAGTTTGTGGGATATCCAAAGAACTCCAAGGGGTATTATTTCTATTACGCAGAGGAACAAAAGGTTTTGTTTTCTTGTAATGCCCATTTTCTAGAACAAAAGTTTTTAAAAAAGGAAACAAATGGGAACGAAATAGAACTGGAAGAAATTCCAGAACCACAAACTACTACTGAAAGTTTCGTAGAACCAGAAGTTCAAGAAGAACAGGACATTCCCGCACCCCTCCGCTGGAGTAGTAGGCCGTCTCATCCGCCTGAGAGATACTACGGTTTTCTCATAGACGGGGATAGAGAAGATTGCATCATTGATAATGATGAACCTACTAGCTTCCAGCAAGTCATCAACAGCGGCGACTCGGTAAGATGGCTGGATGCAATGCGGACCGAGATGGAGTCCATGTACACCAACAAAGTATGGACTTTGGACTTTCCTCCAGATGGGGTAAAACCCATAGGATGCAAATGGATCTTCAAGAAAAATATTGGTGTAGATGGACAGGTGGAAACCAATAAGGCTAGACTTGTTGCAAAGGATTTTCGTCAAAGACCTGGTTTGGACTATGATGAAACTTTTTCTCCAGTGGCTATGCTCAAATCCATTCGGATCCTTCTTGCCATTGCTGCCTTCCATGATTATGAGATCAGGCAGATGGACGTAAAGACGGCTTTTCTAATTGGTAATTTAGAAGAGTGCATCTATATGGATCAGCGAGAAGGTTTCAATCAGAGTGGGAGCAGCGGAAAAGTGTGCAAGTTTCTTAAGTCCATTTATGGACTAAAGCAGGCATCGCGGAGTTGGAACATCTGTTTTGATGAAACGGTCAAAGAATATGACTTTATCAAAAATCCAGATGAACCATGTATATATAGTAAAATTGTAGGACGAACTGTCGTATTCCTCGTCTTGTACGTGGATGACATTCTCTTGATAAGAAATGACATTCTTATGCTACAATCTGTCAAAGGATTCTTTTCATACAGGTTCTCCATGAAAGACCTGGGTGATGCCTCTTACATTCAGGGGATCCGGATCTGTCGTGATAGATCCAAGAGGATGTTGGGACTTTCGCAGTCCAGGTATATCAACACTATACTGAAAAGATTCAGTATGGAAGATTCTAAGCGCGGTAGTTTACCGGCTTGTCACGGAATCACCCTATCCAAAGAGATGTCTCCCAAGACTGATTTGGAAAGGGATCGCATGTCGGTTATACCATACGCTTCTGCGGTATGCTCTATAAAGTATGCGATGTTGTGCACCAGGCCAGATGTAGCTTACGCACTGAGCGTGGTAAGCAGGTATCAGTCAGACCCAGGGGAGAAGCACTGGATTGCTGTAAAGAACATTCTCAAGTACCCGAGAAGGGCTAAGGAGATGTTCTTGGTTTACGGTGGAAAAGTCCTCAAGATCGAGGCCTTTGCTGATTCGAGCTTCCAGAGTGACAAGGATGACTCCAAGTCCATGTCAGGTTATGTCTTTACCCTCAATGGAGGGGCAGTGTGCTGGAAGAGTTCTAAGCCGAACACCATTGCTGACTCGACGATGGAAGCGGAGTATATCGCTGCTTGCGATGCCGCAAAAGAAGCGGTCTGGATGAAGAAGTTCCTCACAGAACTTCAGGTGGTTCCATCCATTGTTGATCCAATACCTCTGTATTATGACAACAACGGGGCTATAGCTTTAGCAAAGGAACCCAGGTCCCATCAGAAGTCCAGATACATCTTAAGGCGGTATCACCTGATCAGGGTGATCATAGATCGCCGGGAGATCGAGGTCCGGAAAGTTGCTACAGAGGAGAACACTGCAGATCCATTCACAAAGGCCTTACCTCAGACGCAGTTCGAGAGACTATCAGAGCTGATAGGTCTTCGATACGCTAGTACATGACCCTAGTGCAAGTGGGAGATTGTTAGTGTATATGCCCTAGGGGCCATTATTGTATCATACTAGCTTGTATATTACTTAATGGAAGCTTGGGATATTCACAGTTATATAAATAGTCTTACTAAACATGGTAGTACGCTACTTGGTTTGTATCTATCTTAATACGTGTATATGTTAGTATATCGAGAATACATATTGATAGAGCCCTTAAGATCTTGCTTGACTACCAGCGTTGTGATGGTAGTCACACTAGTGGGGGCTGGGTAGTCTACAAGCACATCCTTTTTCAGGTCCCTAGTGGTAGGATTATTGAGACAGGACATCGATACTACGGAGTAGACTAGTGTGTACGCTTCTCATCCCAGCAGGGGAAATGGTCTGTCCCACAGCCATTAGTACTTTGTACTGGAGATAGTATACAGGTGCTCGTTGGGTTACGGGTACATCGGACAGGACTCGCAGGGAACTGTTGGTTGGTACTATACCCGTCGTCAGTTAACAATTCCCAGGTGACATGAGTACAGCATAGTCCGTGTTGGGTAGTGGGAGCGCCCCGGCCATCGAACCGTGGCCAAATATGGAACAAAAACTTCTAAAAACCCGGCGCTACCATTACCCGATTTCCAAGATCGAAACCATTAACCCTAAAACGAGCAAGCTAACAAAAGGGAGATAGAATGGTTATACCTAATGAACCAAGTCCTTTGGATCTTCAACCATTTCCAAGCTCCTAGTGATGCGGATCAACTTTGGTCGCCGGTCTTCCTTCATCTCCGATGATCCACCCGAGGGAAACGGCGCAAGCTTCAGGTTCGCCAAGCGAACCAACCGACTCTTCAAAATGGCTAGTAGTGGAGAGTGGGGAGTGTAGGATAGTGTCACTATAATTCTTTCTCTCATTCATGACCTTAAGTAAGCATCAAGTGAAGATGAAGAAGAGGTGATCATTGCATGGCATGAAAATGGCTAAGTGTTTTTGGGTGTGCATGAGAGTGAGAGAGCACCAAGTGAAGTAATCAAAAATGAGCAAAGCCCCCCCTCAAAACTGGTTGGCCCCTCCCTCACATGCCCAGAAAAAAATGTCATTTCCAATTTCATTAAACAAATACCATACCAATCTCTACATTGCACAAAAGCCATGCTTTGACCAAAACCCATGCTTATGCCATGTCACCATTTCTACCTCACCTTAAACAAATGATTTTCCAAAGAAAATCAATAATGAGGTGGCATCTTCTAGAAGCCATTCCGTATAAATACGGAATGCTTCCCGGTATATGTATCGAAATACACATACGCGTATTCGTACGAAAATACGAATAGCCAAGAGAGAAAACGAATAGTGAGCAATAATACTAGAATACATATATATAAATACATATGTAATTTATCAAATCAAAACTTGATTTAACAATCTGACTTAATCCTAAGCCGGTAGTATTATCAACCGTCCGATTAAAGTCTGTGCAGTCCGTGCAGACATTTAATCGGACACCTGTATGTATCAACATACGTTACCTACACAATATCGCCCGAGCCGTGAAAACCCTCTATGTGGGACTCTAAAGACTCGTCAATACGCTGGCAGTGGGTTTAACCACAAGCACGTCAGCGGCACTAGCTGTACGTAACGGCTGCCCAGGTATTGAGCGAAAGGAAGGTCGACGAGCAAACTCATCCGAACCCCTACTGAGCCTATCAGTGACAATATCCGTACAGTCCGGTCTGTTTGTCTAAGAGTATCGCATATCGAGTCTATGGGGATGGATAAAGTTAGACCCCCTAACAACGCGATAATTCGTGTCGGTATGAAACCCATCACTACATGAGAAACTATCGATCCTGGATCGGTAATTCTCACATACCCCGGCCGAGGATTTCTAGTGATGGCTACCCGTGCACTGCGCGACATCAACCCCCAATACCGGAAGAGAAGAATCCCCGACGATCCGCTCACTGCCTCCATGTGGCTCGGGACTGTACCCAACTAAAACCTGTTTGCACGACTCCTTTGAGCCGTGGTAGGGTAGTAATCAAAGCACGGTGGGAACTCACACGAGACAAATGACGATCTCAGGTCAACAGACTAACCTGTACACATGTCACCAGGGAACTGCTGTCTGACTATAGGTATAATACCAACTAGCATGTTCCCGGCGAGTCCGTCCAGTGTACTCATAACCCAATAAGCACCTGCATACTATCTTAGGTGAACAACTAACACCAATGGCTTGTGAGACCGGCCACCGCCCCTCGTCAGGGTCTAGATAAGTATACACCCGTCTACACTAGAGTATCGATGCCCAGTCTCGATACTCCCACGACTAGGGACATTTAAGGATGTGCTTATAGACCCCCAGCTCCCACGTATGTGATCGCCATCAAAATGCTGGAAGTCAAGCAAGAATCCTCTGGGCTTTATCAGCATATGATGATAAAGACAAACCAGATAGCATACTATCATCTCGAGTAAGACTGTTTTATCGATATAGGTCCTCGCTCAATCATCATGATCACATACCTGTGACTATGATAATTGCCTTGAGGGCACTATAGCCAACAATCTCCCACTTGTACTTAAGGCTAATTATTGCGATGTCGCATACTCACAGCCCGTGTGATACCGAACACCCAACTCCTCTACTAATCAGTTTTACAAACCGCGTTTGTAAAACTATTGCGTTCGAGAAATAGCCTCAGTGAGTGGATCCGCTCCAGTGTTTCTTTCTATGTCTCTCTTTATCTCAACATCGCGGAGAAAACTATCTCCCAAAATGAGCAATATTCGTCTTAGAATATTTCTGGATATCTGATGGGACCCAGTTCATAAATGAACTCCAAATCCAGCAAACTTCTTAGAATGTATCGACTACTGAACTTAATCAGTATGCTGCGCCATGCCTTCCTTAGTATCCGCTTGGACCACCTGTCCAAACTACTGCCCCTCGTCAGAGGGAAAACTATAACTCTGACAATCACTCTGTCATCCAGGTCACCTTGGAAGCCTGAAATGATAACCGTCTCCCAAAGGAGGCTGCCGTTATCAAATCCATAGAACATCCACTTATGTTCATAAACTGCTTCCATTCGTTTTTCTCCAGGATTGGATTAATATATCAACTTATTGCATCTAGTGCAAAAACAACATCTGGTGTGGTACATGACATGTCATGATTGACTCAATTGCCTAAGCAAATAATATGCCAATCATGCACTTCCCTCTCCGCTTTAGTCTATATGACACCTTTAGAGAGGGTGACTCCATCACCTGCAGGTACACCACCATGCCAAGAGTCGTCCATTCTAAAACACCTTTAGAATACTGTCTAAGTACCCAGTTTGGGACACTTCCCAAATCTAGATCTAAAATCATAGATCTAGTAACCAGAATGTCTGATATAATATCCATAACATATATGGAGAAACTACTGTGTGGCAACCAAAGTATAACCGATCGTAGTATAGGAATTTTACTTCCTACTCTGTGTATGTCATCCAAATACCAGGACATTACACCCTACTACCTTCTTAACAGATCCATCCCCTATTCTGATGAAGTCAAAGCCCATGACTGTCACATCAAAATTAGATGATCTTTCTCCGCTATATCCGCTTTAGTCTATAAATAGACACAAGCTACTTATCCACTACGCTTCCGCTGCTCACACTGACTACAACAATCCTCTGGCAGAGTCATATACACGTGCACTTCTAAAGCTAGTTTAGAATGACGCTATACTCATCCTCCTGCCGGGTCTCATAGTCTGGAACAACAGTAGCGTCAAGTCTGGGTTAACGAGATCCTCCCTGTCACCGTTCTTGAGGCTACCGAAGTACCTCTCGGGTGCCTGAGGTAACTTACCATATCTGCGGAGTGGCCAATGGAATGTCAAACCTGATTGAACCTTCAGGTTCTTATTAAATCTTCAGTAATCGTTTGTGGTTCTGGAATCACTTCCAGTTCTACCATACTCCCACTTTTCTTTTCTGAAAAAATCCATTTTACTAAAACTGTGGCGAGTCAAGAACAATATCACTGTTGATCTTCCAGATGGTAGAAAGTTAAGCCTCGTCAAAGTCCGGGATAACCCACAAACAGCCATTACTGAAACGTGCCCTGAGTTTATCCGGATTCTGGTTTTAACCATCAGCCGGACGACTCCCTATACCTTAACATCGTTAAGATATAAATTGATTCTATATATATATATATATATATCTAATATAGAAACAAAAGCACTAATTTAATTGGAACCAGATTCAAATCATGCAGCTGTCTCCAGTGCATGTCAAATAATGGGTAGAGGACGATCAGCATTACTCAACTTAGGGGTGCATCCAATTATGAGTAACATGAAAAAGAAACAATTTTTCTCAAAACCATTTCTATCAACTGAATACCATACACAAGTATCTACATCTTCAATCACCTTGAAGAATCCCGATACTTGCAACACATGGTTCTCTACTTTATTCTTGTACCTATACCTTCTCAAAACTTAGACTTTGTATTTCTACGAAACACGTGTCTAAATCTGGAGAAGTCACAAGTAGACAGAATATAGTACGAGTACCAGCCCATTTGTCCTAATGGACACTGGACAACATACAATACTTTGCATGAAGCCCTTTGAGTTGAATAACTCAAACCCTGTGTGTTGTAGGTTGAAAATGGTACCCAGGCGATTTCCTCAAATATCACCAATTACAACGAATTCCAATATAATGAGGATGATCACCTAATTCCCAATAACTTACTCCCACTCATCATCTGTAAAACCATACAGATGTGAGAATCAAACCTGGTAAATACATACCCTGGAGTAAAGATCTAATTGGGAAATCAGTTTTTCAATTAACAACGCATAGTGAAACTGAAACATGAAAATGTTTCATAGGGGTATCCTAGTATTCCGAGTAATGCCTCTTCCATTATCCAGATTCATGACTGAAACTATATATTTCCTTGTCATCTCTCCAAATCCCTTTATTTGTCTTTAGTCGTTACCTTCTGTATACCATTGTTAGGCTTAAATGGTTTTCTTCCTTCCCTACCGTTCGGCACCAGCTTATGGTTTGGAAGAAGAATATCCAATATGCGTAATAGGTGTACCCTCCTAATCCTAGGAGTACACGCAACCTGAGAGAAGGTGATGATAAAAGACAACTGAATAAACCTTATTTCTATTTCTCCTGAACCAGAATCCATCCTCGAAAAAGTTCCTTCGAGTTCGTATATAACCATACGATGGATTTATCCAATGGAATTGGATGTTCGTAGTAATACGGGGTGTTCTGGAGAAATACAAGGGTGAAATAGGAGTGGCGATGAAAGACTTGGTTTGGTCGTGAATAACAGTCGCATATTTACTTTACCCTCTTTTTAATCCCTTTATTTGTCTTTACTCATTACCTTCTGTACACCAGACTTAGGCTAATTGGTTTTCTTCATTCCCTACCATTCGTCGCCTGCCTATGGTTTGGAAGAAGACTATCCAATAAGCGTAATAGGTGTACCGTCTCCCAATCCTAGGAGCCCTCACAACCTGAGAGAAGGTAAACGGAAAAGACAACCGAATAATCCTATTCATTTTCTCCAGAACCGGAAACCATCCTCAAAAAAGTTCCTTCGAGTTCGTATATAACCATATGATGGTTTTATCCAATGGAAGTGGATATTCGTAGTGATACGGGGTGTTCTGGAGAAAAGCAAAGGGTAAAAGAAAGAGTGACAATGATGTATGCAACTGGGACAATCCAAAAGCCAGTGTTTATAAGAAAGTTCGGTTACTTTGGTCACTGAGTCATAGTCTAGGGTCCGGGCATGGTCGATGCCAAAGAGAGAGAGAAAAGAAACACTCAACGTGCACTCTAACCTAGATCAGAATGGATAATCGTTTTATCTAATCCGGATGGCTCCCACTGTTTTCTCGAATTCTCCTCCAAACCTAAAAGGAGAATTAGTCGGAATCACCCGAAGAGTAATCCCACTCATCAGTGGGAATCGGGATCCAACTATCCTCACATGATAACTTTGATGGAAGCCACTCAAGTCACCACACTCCAGAAGGTATGCACATGCCTGGCAAGTTTCATGTATGTTTGAAACTCCCGATATGATTTTTATCCCAAGCGGTTTATGACCTTGACTAGGTCAACAAACCATAAACCGCTAGTCAAGTTCAACTCGTCATTATCCTAGATTGCATTAAACCCACCCGCACGTGCCCTTGATTAGGTCAACAAGGCCGCACGACTGTCCTAACCAATCGCATTTAAAATGACACAAACAAGCACTACTTAGCTACCGAACACTACGTCTTGACTAGGTCAACAAACGCAGCACGAATACTAAATAATACTCATAAGAAATGACGGAGGGCTACGGCTGGTTTTTGGCGAAAAACCTTTAACGTAATGAACTTGATATCGTTGAAGGAATCCAAGTGGTTTTATAAAAGTATAGTAGCGAAAACTTTTGCTAAAGAGGTCACTCCCGGTGAAGGGATCTCGGCTCTTTCCCCGTCGAATGAGGTGCAGGATATTCCAAAATGAATACCACGATGCAAAGCAAAAAGTAAACGACTATAGTGAAGTTATTACATTGACGCAAACCCCTGCCCAAGGAGTCACTCCCGATGAAGGGATCTTGGCCCTTGCCTCGTCGAATGAGGTGCTGGATATTCACAACCGAATACCACTGTGCAAAGCAAAAGCGTACGTCTGTAATGTCAGTTTTAAAAAACTTGGTTCCAACAACATCATATTTATATTGGTTTGTTTTCCTTGCATCGATAAGAATCAACACAGTCCCATCAATTAATCACACCAGAAAAGAACGAAAATAAAATGTACGTATATGCCACCCGCATTCGCCACTTGGTCTTGTCATCACCCATTAGGTTACTTAACTAACGACAGAGCGGGGACTGGACTAGTGCGGGTGCAAAACATATACAACATCTACTAGTATATATAAATATATATAACAATCGTCCCAGGCATGATAAATGCAACATCACAGAAAAGTAATAAGTATCACAGAACAATACAAATAATCTGGGAGCCCCGGGTATCCTTCGAGCCACAACTGAAAACCCGACGTTTCCCTGGTCGTGTGGATAGCCTGTGCAATGAACTCCTAGACCCCTACGAGCGCGGTAAGTTACCCGCTAAAACCTGAAGTGAGGCAGCCCCTTCAGCAAAGTGAATGGACCACCCAGCACTTCACGGAATCCGGTAACTTGAGCACCCCTCCTTGGGTCAACCTATACCCCCTACGAGAGCGGCGAATAGCCCGCCAATTCTAGAGTAAGGTCCATTCCGTCTCAACGCCATGAGATGCGGATCTGTTGCCCTCTAGAACCCGGCTATCCGTGCACTCCTCCATGGGGTAATCCTAGTACAGAAAAGAAAATAATATAAAAGGCATCAATTTCCCTTGGCGCCACATTGAGATTTGCGACCTCAGCCCGGTCGTGCCCCAAAAGAATAATATACAAACAGGCAGTGACGGCAGTCCACATGTAGGACGCTCGCCCCGCAATATCAAATGTACAAATAAATCCGAACTGCACTACCATTGCACACAAGCTATCCACCACGACAATCCGCAACATCACAGCACAACACAGAACATCAACGTGAATGTCATGTTCGCAAAACCGTCTAAAAGGACTATAGCGATTAGACAAGGTTTACCGATCAAATGACATTCACGGTCACAGATAGAAATGTAAAGTACTGAAAAATTACACAGTTAAAATTTCGATCGACTAAATTTATCCGCAAAGGCCCCAAAAGCAAATCCAGTACTCAAAAGATTCTGGGCCAAACCAAAACATCAAAAAAATCATTTTTCCTTGTCAGATACCTCCAGAAGAAATTTGGAGTCATGAAGCCACAAAAGCACGGCGGAACCGCCGCCAAATGGCTTGTTGTGCGGCGGTTCCGCGGCCCAAATCTTGAATCATGTTTCCAAATTTCTGGTAGTGCCCTATAGTTGCCTCCACAGATTTTTAAGCTATACAGAAAAAAAATTTGACCAAGTTTTAAAATCGACAGAAACTTGGAAAATCGGAAAATTGTTTTTGAAATTTTGATCGGTCGAGATTTTAAGCTTGTGCAAACTAGCTAGTAGGGTTTAATGGGTGGCTCTGATACCATTGTTGGGTAGTGGGAGCGCCCCATCGAACCGTGGCCAAATGCAGAACAAAAATTTCTTAAAACCCGGCGCTACCATTACACGATTTCCAAGATCGAAACCATTAACCCTAAAACTAGCAGGCTAACAAAAGGGAGATAGAATGGTTATACCTAATGAACCAGGTCCTTCGGGTCTTCAACCATTTCCAAGCTCCTAGGGATGCGGATAGACATTGGTCGCCGGTCTTCCTTCATCTCCGATTATCCACCCGAGGGAAACGGCGCAAGCTTCAGGTTCACCAAGCGAACCAACCGACTCTTCAAAATGGCTTGTAGTGGAGAGCGGGGAGTGTAAGATAGTGTCACTATAATTCTTTCTCTCATTCATGAGCTTAAGTAAGCATCAAGTGAAGATGAAGAAGAGGTGATCATTGCAAGGCATGAAAATGGCTAAGTATTTTTGTGTGTGCATGAGAGTGAGAGAGCACCAAGTGAAGTAATCAAAAATGAGCGAAGCCCCCCCTCAAAAGTGGTCGGCCCCTCCCTCACATGCCCACAAAAAAATGTCATTTCCAATTTCATTAAACAAATACCATACCGATCTCTACATTGCACAAAAGCCATGCTTTGACCAAAACCCCATGCTTATGCCATGTCACCATTTCCACCTCACCTTAAACAAATGATTTTCAAAAGAAAATCAATAATGAGTTGGCATCTTCTAGAAGCCATTCCGTATAAATATGGAGTGCTTCCCGGTATATGTATCGAAATACACATACGCGTATTCGTACGAAAATACGAATAGCCAAGAGAGAAAACGTATATATAAATACATATGTAATTTATCAAATCAAAACTTGATTTAACAATCTGGCTTAATCCTAAGCCGCTAGTATTATCAACCGTCCGATTAAAGTCTGTGCAGTCTGTGCAAACATTTAATCGGAAACCTGTATGTATCAACATACGTTACCTACACCATATCGCCTGAGCCATGAAAACCCTCTGTGTGGGACTCTAAAGACTCGTCAATACGCTGGTAGTGGGTTTAACTACAAGCACGTCAGCGGCACTAGTTGTACGTAACGGCTACCCAGGTATTGAGCGAAAGGAAGGCCGACGAGCAAACTCATCCGAACCCCTACTGAGCCTGTCAGTGACAATATCCGTACAGTCCGGTCTGTTCGTCTAAGAGTATCGCATATCGAGTCTATGGGGGTGGATAAAGTCAGACCTCTAACAACGCGATAATTCGTGTCGGTATGAAACCCATCACTACCTAAGAAATTATCGATCCTGGATCGGTAATTCTCACATACCCCGGCCGAGGATTTCTAGTGATGGCCACCCGTGCACTGCCCGACATCAACCCCCAATACCGGGAGAGACGAATCCCCGATGATCCGCTCACTGCCTCCATGTGGCTCGGGACTGTACCCAACTAAAACCTGTTTGCACAACTCCTTTGAGCCGTGGTAGGGTAATTATCAAAGCACAGTGGGAACTCACACGAGACAAATGACGATCTCAGGTCAACAGACTAAACTGTAAACATGTCCCTAGGGAACTGCTCTCTGACTATAGGTATAATACCAACTAGCATGTTCCCGGCGAGTCTGTCCAGTGTACTCATAACCCAATAAGCACCTGCATACTATCTTAGGTGAACAACTAACGCCAATGGCTTGTGAGACCGGCCACAGCCCCTCGTCAGGGTCTAGATAAGTATACACCAGTCTACACTGGAGTATCGATGCCCAGTCTCGATACTCCCACGACTTGGGACATTTAAGTATGTGCTTATAGACCCCCAGCTCCCACGTATGTGATCGCCATCACAATGCTGGAAGTCAAGAAAGAATCCTATGGGCTTTATCAACATATGATGATAAAGACAAACCAGATAGCATACTATCATCTCGAGTAAAACTGTTTTATCGGTATAGGTCCTCGCTCAATCATCATGATCACATACCTGCGACTATGATAATTATCTTGAGGGCACTATAGCCAACAGTCCGCAGACTTAACACTGCTGCTTCGTCTCGAGTGTGTTCCCACTGTTCTTAGATTGCTACCATACCACGGCTTAAAGGAGTCGTGCAAATAGGTAGCAGTTGGGTGAAGTCCCGAAGCACTTAGAGGCAGTGGTGGTTAGATAGGATTCGTCTCTCCCGGTATTGGGAGTTGATATCGCACTGTGTTTGGAGAGCCATTACGCAAAGTCTCTAGCCAGGGCAAACGAGATTTACTGGTAGGATTTCCAGTAGCTTCTCAAGGTGTAATGTGCTTCGCTCCGACACGAC
Organism: Agapanthus africanus; assembly: GCA_030015575.1. Taxonomy (NCBI): domain Eukaryota; kingdom Viridiplantae; phylum Streptophyta; class Magnoliopsida; order Asparagales; family Amaryllidaceae; genus Agapanthus; species Agapanthus africanus. The sequence continues at coordinate 632,801,775 of CM057342.1, forward strand.
TTATACCGCTTTTAGGGGACTGACGGTTGCCGCCCCCTAGGCCCGATATGCGATAGTCCTAGACGAACAGACCGGACTGTACGGAGATTGTCACATCAGGCTCAGTAGGAGTTTGGATGGGTTTCCTCATCGGCCTTCTTATCCATATCTACCTGGGGACCGTTACGTACAACTAGTACCGCTTGCGGCCTGTGGTTAAACCCACTACCAGCGTAAGTGTCGAGTCTTTAGAGTCCCACACAGAGAGTTTCCCTGCTTCAGGCGAATCGATATAGAGGTCGTATAGTTTTACGACAGGGTTCGGACACATACGTGTTTTTATGAACGTACGATGTTCGGACAGTTTATATTAGCAGGCTTTGGTTTAAGCCAGATTCTAGTATTGGATTATTGGATTTATACAGTCTCAGTATTTTCGTGTTTTCACGGATGGGAGGGGCAATCTCGTAATTAGTTGAGAAGCTTCTAGAAGATTGATGAGTTAGAGGCTTAGGTGGAATTTGCATTAAATGGATCAGTGACTCATTGTGTGATTCATCAAATGAGTTAATGAAGCATTTATTGCTTAATGACTCATGAGATGATTCACTCAAAGAGAGTTAATGAAGCATGGTTGATATTATTATTATGTTATTCATTTTAATAATTATCATGCTTCATATATATTCCAAAATGATTTATAATTCATTATCATTCTCACTCACACCTTCTCTCTCCTCAAGCTCTCTCTCTTCAAGAACTAACCCTAATCTCTCATGTGTTGAGATCCAAGGGTTAGCAAGACTAATAGATCTCTAATCCTCTTCTATATCCTCCAGGTTGCTCTGATTAGCACTCATAGTCACCTAGTTACCTCAAGTGAGAGGTTAAAGCTTGGAGAAGTAGCTCTCGGGTGGATCTTCTATCACATCGAGGAAGCCGACGAGGAGGTGATCAACGAGAACAAGAAGGACTTGATTCATTAGGTATAATCATCTTTCATAGTAGCTAATCACTTCTATGTAGTTGTTAGTTAGGGTTTAGCAAAGATCCGTATAGTTAGTCGATGTTAGTTTAAACAAAATGATTGTTTTACCTATTCCGCCTCCCCGCATCATGTGGGGTGTCTAACGTCGACTTACAACATGTATACAGGTTAGTCTGTCGACCTGATATCGTCATTTGTCTCGTGTGAGTTCCCACTGTTCTTTGATTACTACCCTACCACGGCTCAAAGGAGTCGTGAAAACAGGTTTGAGTTGGGTACAGTCCCGAGCTACATGGAAGTAGTGAGCGGATCGTCGGGGATTCATCTCTCCTGGTATTAGGGGTTGATTTCGCATAGTGCACGGGTGGCCATCACCAGAAATTATTAGCCAAGGCAGTCGAGAATTACTGATTTGGATCAGTAGTTTCTTAGTTGGTGATGGGCTTCATATCAACACGAAATATCGCCTTATTAGGGGTCTGAATTTATCCTCCCCCTAGACTCAATATACGATACTCTTAGACGAAATGACCGGACTGTACGGAGATTGTCACGAACAGGCTTAGCAGGGGTTCGGATGAGTTAGCTCATCGGCCTTCCTTTCGCTCAATACCTAGGTAGCCGTTACATACAGCTAGTGCCGCTGACATGTTTGTGGTTAAACCCGCTGCCAGCGTATTGACGAGTCTTTAGAGTCCTGCACAGAGGGTTTCTCTGCTTCGGACAAAACGATGTAAAGGTCGTATGGTTTTACAGCAGAGTTCGATCATATACGTGCACCTGTACATGTATCATGATTTGGACGGATAATACTAGTGGGCTTTAGTTTTAGCCGGATCCTAGTATTATGTTATTGGATTATTTTCGTCTTTTTGTATTCGTATTTTTCGGAATACGAATACGGGTATGTATATATGGATGATAGGTATTCTTGTAATTTATTACAAGGTGCTTCTAGAAGATGCCACCTCAATTTTGTTTATAACCATTTTTTTCAAATGGTTAAATGAGCTGGAGGATGAGGTGTTGCTTGCATTTATTGAAGTATGGCACACTTGGTGACTCATGGGGTGACTCATGGTGTGACTCATGAGTTACTATTATGGCATGCTTGATATTCGTGTTGTGAGAGATTTTTATGAGGCTTGATTTCTAAAGTTCACAACACTTAGCCATTTTCTTTGGTTGGAAAAAAGCTCACAACACTCTCATCTCCTCATGCATGCTTCTTCTACCTCCACCCTAAAAGTCTCATGTGTTGAGAAACCTAGGGTGTTTGGAGACAAATTAATCCATCATTAGACTTTGCATCCTCTAGGCTATCTTGTTTAGCGAACTAGGTATCCTAGTTATCTCGGCTATGAGGTTGGAGCTCGAACTACAAATCGTCAGGTGGATCATCCTCGATGGAGGGAGACCGACGATCAAGCTTGATCATGGTGGCCTCTAGGAGCTTAGGAAGATAGTAGAAGACCGAAGGACTCGGATCATTTGGTATAACCATTCTAAACTCCCCTTTAGTTTGCTAGATTTAGGTTTATTGTAGATCCGGATTATAAGGTTGTTCTAGTACTAGTTTTAAAAAAAAAATCTCCACAAACGGTCACGGTTGAGGGCCACGGCGCTAGCATAACCCAATACTTCATTAGATAAAAAAGGATATAACTTTGCACTAGAGAAATATGTTATGAACATTTTCCTAAATCAAGTGTTGATTGGGTTTGGTACGTTGTGTAATGGTATATACGTTCTAAATTAAAATCCAGTTCTAAATATACAAAACACATACTAGAGGAAAAGTTCACAAATGAATGAAGCCTTCTTGTGGTATTGTAGACTTGGTCATATCAATGCGACTAGACTAGCTATGTTTCATAAAGATGGATATTTGAATCCGTTTGAATTTACATCTTATGATACTTGCCAGCCATGTCTCAAAGGCAAGATGACCAAAACTCCGTTTACTGGACACGGAGAAAGAGCTACTGAACTCTAGGGACTGATACATAGTGATGTATGCGGTCCTATGTCTACACAAGCCAGGAATGGTTTCTCATATTTCATTACATTCACCGATGATCTCTCAAGATTCGGACATGTGTTCTTTTTGAAACAAAAATCTAAAGCTTCTGAGAAATTCAAGGAATATAAGTGCGAAGTAGAGAACCAGAAGGGTAAAAGTATTAAAGTCCTTCTATCTGATCGAGGAGAAGAATACTTAAGCACGGAATTTCGAGATTATCTAAAAGAGAATGGGATTCTCTCTCAGCTTACTCCTCCGTATACACCACATCACAATGGAGCATCGGAGCGGAAGAATCGCACCCTATTAGATTTGGTGCGCTCTATGATGAGTATTGTTGTGTTACCTATTTCTTTTTGGGGTTATGCACTTGAGACAGCTACATACCTATTGAATAGAGTTCCAATCAAATCCATGCGTACCACTCCATATGAGATATGGTAAGGGAAGAGACCATCTCTTAAACAAGTTAAGATATGGGGTTGTCCGGCCTATGTTAAAAAGCAAAATCCGGACAAGCTCAAGGCAAGGTCTGTTCTTTGCGAGTTTGTGAGATATCCATAGAATTCATATAGATATATCTTCTGCCACAGTAAGGAACAAAAGGTGTTTCTTGCTCAACATGCCACCTTTTTAGAAAAGGAATTTCTTATGAAAGAAATTTGTGGTAATGAGGTAGAACTGGAAGAAGTTCCAGCTACACAAACTACAACTGATGATTTGGTAGAACCGGATGATTCAATAGTCCCCGACGAACCTCAGCCACTCCGCAGATCTAGTAGGATTCCACATCCACCTGAGAGATACTACGATTTTCTTGTAGACGGTAGGAGCAAGGATTGCATCATAGAAGATGATGACCCAACTAGTTTCGAGCAGGCCATCACAAGTGAGGACTCTGTGAAATGGCTGGATGCTATGCGACCTGAGATGGAATCCATGTACACCAACAAAATATAAACTTCGGAAGTTGCTCCCGAAAGGGTAAAAACCCATTGGGAGCAAATGGATCTTTAAGAAGAAACTTTGTGTAGATGGAAAGGTCGAGACCTTTAAATCTAGACTTGTAGAAAAAGGTTTTCGTCAACGACCAGGTGTCGATTATGATGAAACCTTTTCTCCAGTGGCTATGCTTAAGTCCATCAGTATCCTAATTGCCATTGCTGCATACCATTACTATGAAATCTGGCAGATGGACGTCAAGACCGCTTTTCTAAATGGTGATTTAGAAGAAAGCGTGTATATGACACAGTCAGAGGGCTTCGTAGAAAGTGGGAGAAGCGGAAAGGTGTGAAAGCTACTTAAATCAATCTACGGATTAAATCAGGCATCGTGGAGCTGGAACATATATTTTGATATGGAAATCAAAGAGTTTGACTTCATCAAAAACGTAGATGAACCTTGTATATATAAAAAGGTTGTATAGAGTAAGGTTGTCTTCCTCGTATTGTACGTGGATGATATACTCCTGATAGAAAATGATGTTTCTATGCTGCACTCGTTCAAACTCTTCCTATAACACAAGTTCTCCATGAAAGATCTGGGTGATGTCTCCAACATCCTGGGGATAAAGATCTATAGAGATAGATCTAAAAGGATGTTGGGATTGTCCCAATCCAAATACATAGAAACCATACTAAAGAGGTTTAGTATGGAAGATTCTAACCGTGGTAATTTACCCGCTTGTTCAGGAATCACTCTCTCCAAAGAGATGTTGCCCAAAACTGATTTGGAGAGGGCTCGCATTCAAGGGATACCATATGCTTCTGCAGTTGGATCTACCATGTACGTGATGTAATGTACCAGGGCCGGATGTAGCTTACGCACTGGTGAGGTAAGTAGGTATTAATCAGACCCAGGGGAGAAGCACTAGACAGCTTTGAAGAACATTACTAAGTACTTGAGAAGGACTAAAGAGATGTTCTTGGTGTATGGTAATGGAGAACTCCATGTGGAGTCCTTTACCCATTCGAGCTTCCAGAGTGATAAGGACGACAGCAAGTCTGTCTCGGGTTTCTCCTTCACCCTCAATGGAAGGGCGGTATGTTGGAAGAGTTCCAAGCAAGATACCGTGGCAGACTCGACGATGGAGACTGAATACATCGCTGCCAACGATGCTGCCAATGAGGCTATCTGGATGAAGAAGTTCATTGCTGAACTTGGTGTGGTTCCATCCATTGAGGATCCAATACCCTAGTATTATGATGACAATAGAGTTGTGGCTTTGGCCAAAGAACCCCAGTCCTATCCGCGATCCAGACATATTCTGAGGCGGTATTACCTGATCTGGGTGATAGTTGATCGCCGCGAGATCGAGATCAGGAGAGTTGACACAAAGGACAACACAGCGGATCAACTCATGAAGGCCCTCCCTCAGACGCAGTTTGAGAGACTCTTTGGGATGTTGGGTATGAGATAATACAACAACTGGCCTTAGTGGAGATTTTTAGGAATATATATGCCCTAGAGGCCATTATTGTATGATATAGTGGATGCTTGGACATATATATAGAGGGATTTCTTGCTCGACATGATAGTATGCTATCTGGTTACTCCTTATCTTAACATGTACACTTGTATTATTATACTGTCTCTCTGATACATGTTGATAAAACCCTTAGGATGTTTGCTTAACTACCAGGAATATGATGCGAATCATACTAGTGGGGCTTGTGTAGTCCGCAAGCACATCCTTTAACAGTTCCTAGTCGAGGGAGTATCGAGACAGGGCATCGATATTCCGGAGTAGACTAGTGTGTACGTTTCTTGACCCTGTATGGGGTGATGGTTGATCCCACAACCATTGGTGTTTGACATCTAAGATTGTACACATGTGCTCATTAGAGAATGGGTACACCGAACAGGACTCACCGAGAACTCCTATATGGTACCATACCTATCGTCAGATAGCAGTTCTCTAGTGACACTTGTACAGGTTAGTCTGTAGACCCGAGATCGTCATAATGTCTTGTGTGGTTCGCACTGTGCTTTGATTTCCTCCCTACCACGGCTCAAAGGAGTCATGCAAACAGGTAGATTTTGGGTACAGTCCCGAGTCACATGGAGGCAGTGAGCGATAGGAGGGGTTTCGTCTCTCCCAGTATTAGGAGTTGATGTTACGCTATGCTCGATTGTCTATAACAGCAAGTCCCTGCCAAGGGCTGATGAGATTTATTGGTAAGTGTTATCAGTAGTTTCTCGAACGATTATAGGCCACACATCGGCATGACTTATCAAGTTACTGGGGTCTGACGATTCCACCCCAGACTCGATATACGACATATCAGACGAAGAGATTGGACTGCACGGGAAGTGTTGCTTATAGGCTTTACGGGAGTTTGGACAAGTTTGCTTGTTGATCTTCTATTCGTTCAATACCTGGGTAGACGTTACGTCCCGCTAGTACCGCTGACGACTTGTAGGTATCTGATGTGATCATTACCTACTGCTGGCGTATTGACGAGTATTTAGAGTCCCACACAAAGGTTTCCTAGCTCAAGCGAAACGAAGTAGGGCACATATGGTGATATGTGCGGGAGCTTGATTAAATACGAATATGTGATACTGTATTCTATTCTAGCGATATTTGATATCGGTCAGGTTATATGTGAAATAACCGGATTATTGAATCAAGTGTTGATTCATTGGTATATGTATATGTTTTTAATATATATTGGATATTAGCCGGATTATATTTGATATAGCCGGATTTTTAAATCAAGTGTTGATTTAATAATTTGATATATATATATATATATGTTATATATATATATATATATATATAAACTAGTATTGAATATAAGACGGTTATATATGATATAACCGGATTATTGAATCAAATGTTGATTTAATAATGTGATATACATAGATACATATATATATGTATGTATATATGTATATATGTATGTATATATGTATATATGTATGTATATATATATATATATATGTATATATCTATATCTATATGTATATATAAGTGTGTATATATATATATGATATTAGTCGGTTATATGTGATATAACCGGATTATTGAATCAAGTGTTGATTTAATAATTTGATATATATTTGTGTGTATGTGTGTGTATTAACTAATATTAGCTCACTAAAGATTTTCTTATATTTATACATATTAATATATATGTGATATATATAATTATATGTATTATATATTGTGTCATGGTTGATGATACATAGAACTAGGATGTATGAGAATCACACATGAGGATTAGTGATGAGTGGATAATGGATTAATTTGTGAATTAGTGAAAAATGAGAATGAGTCATATTTCTTAGATGCTTGTGGTAGCCTTGAGAAGCCATGACTCACTTCTCATTTTTGTTTTATTCATAGATATTTTTCCACACCATCTTATCATTCGCCTCATGGTTCTTTCTCTCCATTCCAAATTCATTCTCATCGCCTTTTTCCTCTCATGCTCTCTATGTTTTCTTGAGGTGAGAAAAAGAAAAGAAAAGAAGAAAAATATAGTGAGCAAAATTCCTACTTCATCAACCTACACTTTACTAGCCCTCTAGTTTAGGTTGTTTGCTTCACTAATACTTTAATTAGTGAAGAGTAAGCTTGAGTGAGAGAAACTTCTAGGTGGATCATCTTCGGCCTCAAAAACTACGTACCAAGCTCGTTCCTTTCACCAAGTGGAGTCAAAGAAGTGTTTTAGGGATAACAACATGGAGCTTTAGAAGTGAAGGACCGGTCTACAAAGGTTGTAAACCCTTTTCACTTAGTTTAGAACTTGCTTTCTTGCACTAAAACGCTAATTCTCTGGTTCGATTCTAGGTTAGTATAGCTTAAACCTCTAGATTTTTTTAAATTGCATACTTGATGCTTGTATAAACCTAGTAGAGGTGCTAAGACATACTTTCATACTAACTCGATAAGTCATGCCGATGTGTGGCCTATAACCTTTTAAGAAACTACTGATAACATTTATTAGTAAATCTCATTAGCCCTAGCCAGGGACTTGTTTTTAGAGCCAATCGAGCATAGCGCAACATCAACTCCCAATACCGGGAGAGTCAAAACCCCTCCTATCGCTCATTGCCTCCATGTGACTCGGGACTGTACCCAAAAACCACCAGTTTGCATGACTCCTTTGAGCCGTGGTTAGGAAGAAATCAAAGAACATTAGGAACCACACAAGACACTATGATGATCTCAAGTCTATAGACTAACATATACAGGTGTCACCAAAGAACTGCTATGTGACGATAGGTATGGTACCATCTAGGAGTTTGCGGCGAGTCCTGTTCGGTGTACCCATTCTCCAATGAGAACCTGTGTACAATCATTGATGTCAAACACCAATGGTTATGGGATCAACCATCACCCCATACATGGTCAAGAAACGTACACACTAGTCTACTCTGGAATATCGATGCCCTGTCTCGATACTCTCTTGACTAGGAACTGTTAAAGGATATTCTTACGGACTATACAAGCCCCACTGGTATGATCTGCATCATAGTCCTGGTAGTCAAGCCAACATCCTAAGGACTTTATCAACATGTATCAATGAGATAGTAAACTAAAACAAGTTCACATGTTAAGATAAAGAGCAACCAGACAGTATACTATCATGTCGAGCAAGAAAGTCCTCTATATATATGTCCAAGCATCCACTATAATATACAATAATGGTCTCTAGGGCATACATATTCCTAACAGAGCCATTATGGTCTAATATGACCTTAAACTAATATTATGGTCCGAAACAACCCTAAACTAATTTTCATGTCCAGAATGACTTTAAATTAAAACATATGTTGAAAATATAGATCCATGGACCACTACGTCCCTAAATTGGAATTTTTCCCTACAGTGGGCTACATTATATCAACTTGTTGTATACAATCCACGGGCAACCATTGTGGCATAGAAGCCAACTGTCGTGACACAGAAATCAACCATTATACCACCTTATTTCCCTATAGCAGGTTGACATAATATAAACATACCATATACAATCCACGGGCTACCATCGTGACATAGAAGTCAACAAACATACCATACGTCCCACTAAACGTGCCATGCTCTACGGCAGGCTATATATTATATTAGTCCTTCGTATAAGATCCACGGGCGACCATTATAGCATAGAAGCCAACTACATATGACCCTAGACCTCCAAGTCCTTAAACTGGATCTGATGGACCTCAACGTCCTTAAACTGGAGAACTCTGCTAAAAATCCCCAAAATGTATGAAATGACTTTCAACTACTACCTACGTTCGAAAGGACTCTAAACTACTACACATGTCCGAAAACCACTCTAAACTACTACACATGTCCGAAATGACTCTAAACCACTACTCGTGTTCGAAATGAATTTAAACTACTACCTACGTATGAAACGACTTTAAACTACTACCCCAAACCATATACCCCAAAACCACAAAGTCCTTATGGCGAATAAAATAACTTGCCACACAACATTTGCAGACATCACCATCCGTTAGGTCCACTTGGCATATACCACCTTCGAGGTCCTCCTTATGAAGCAAATGCTACATGTTCTCTTATAGCTGCCTTACAGTCTGGATAAATACATTCTATAAAACCGTAAACAATCCACAGGCGTAAATAGTAGTTCAAGCACATGTCTTCCCAGCGACAGAGACAAATTGTAAATTGAAATGACAATATTATATATATGATGATTAATGAAATACATATTCTCTTTGCTGTCTCTATACATTTTTGTTGTTGAATATATATATATATATATATATATATATATATATATATATATATATATATATATCCCATTGTCATTTGTGTTGCTTTTATGTTTAATGCATTCAGAAATAAATCACTCATAGAAAGATCTCTCTATTTAATATGGAGGGGTAATTAACTATAAGGGCTTGCGCCATTAGGAAATCTTGTCCCCACAATCAAAAATCCCTTTTCGAAGAGTGAATCTGAGAAGTCACGCTACATCGGTCGTATCCGCTTAAACTCTCGGCCATATTTGCGTCACGGCAACGCGCTGCGCTGAAAAACCAGACGGATCTACATCGATCTGACCCCTTAAGCCCCTAGAGACCTATTTTCCCGGGGATCCTTTCGGCGGTGAACACTTCCCATTGGAGCTTTCCTGGATTTGATATGTACCGACTAACCATACATACCACATAGGATATATCTGGACGTGTGCATACCATAGAGTACATAAGTGATCTCACCGCGCTTGCATATAGTACTCAAGATATCTTTCCCTTATCCTCCGCTGATTTCGGACACTTCTTGAAAGATAGCTTCAAATGACCGGCACTAGGGGTACTCACTTGTTTTGAGCCCTTCATGTTGAATCTCTCCAACACCTTCTCAGTATATCTTTTTTGGAATAGCTAAAACTTTCCAGCCTTCCTGTCTCAAAAAATCTCTATCCTAAGAATCTCATTTTCTTCACCTAAATCTTTCATGTCAAATTTTGCACTCAATGAAGCTTTGAGCGTCATTATTTCTGCCATGCTATTAGCAGCAATCAACATGTCATCGACATATAGGAGTAGATATATCGATGAGACATCCTTAGGCCGCTACGAGTACATGCAGATGTCATAATCACATCGAGAGTAGTTGGTATTCTTCATAAAAGAATTGAAGCACTTGTACCACTACCTAGGAGACTCCTTCAGCCTATATGAGACCAATTGAGTTCACATACATGATCCTCCTTGCCAGGCTCCACAAATTCTTCAAGTTGCTTCATGAAGATTGTCTCTTCCAACTCACTATGTAGAAAATTCGTTTTCATGTACATTTTCTCCAACTCTAGATCCTGAGCAGCTACCTTTGCTAACAAAAATCGAATAGATGTATGCTTGAATACAGGCGAGAAATTCTCATTGTAGTCAACCCTTTCCTCTTGAGCAAAACCCTTCGCAACTAACCGTGCATTGTATTGCTCATTATCCTTTTTTCTGAATACCCACTTGCAGCCAATAGCCCTTTTACCTTTAGGTAGCTTAATCAACTTCCATGTTCCGTTCTTTTGAAGTGACTCCATCTCCTCTGTTATCGCAACTATCCATCGATCCCTATCCTCTTTCCCAATGGCCTCCTGATAAGAGTTGGGATCTCTACTTTCGATGACTAGAGCAAATGCAGCCATATCTTCGAAACCTTACCTGACTGGTGCATTATGTGTACGTGCCGATCTCATTAACTCTATTGTCTGTGGGACCTGTTGAGGTTGGTTCCCACCGTATGTCTCTGTATTCCGCTCGTCCACCTCCACATCAATAAGCTGAAATTGTGCTTCAGTGTCCAAATCCTTATGAGCGCCAGAAAACCCTATCTCCACCGGATCATTGTCACCTAATGCTCTACTTTCAGCCTTATTATCTTCAGACACATCTTTCAACATGGATTCCTTATCGAAGATCGCATCTCGGCTAGTGAACACTCTTCTGTTTTCTAAATAACATAATTTGTATCCTTTGACTCCAAATTTGAATCCTAAGAAAACACACCTTTTTGACTTTGATTCCAGCTAGGTCATAACCTTCTGATTCATAAGTGAGTAACTAGGGCACCCAAGTGAGTAACTAGGGCACCCAAACACTCGTAACAAATCATAACTAACTGTCTCATCTATCCATACTTCTTCTGGGATCTGAAAATTTATTACTTTGGATGGAGACCTGTTAACCAAATAGCACGCATGATTCACCGTCTCTGCCCAGAAGTTCTCCGAAAGTCCGGATTGCAACAACATACTTCTGGCTCTTTCTAGAAGTGTCATGTTAATGCGCTCTGCTATTTCTATGGATGTCCTGGAACTGTCCATTGTCTCTGTATACCGTGTTCTTATATAGTAATTTGTAAACTCTTTCGAGGTGTATTCACCTCTATTATCTATCCGCAAATACTTCACCGATCGCCCATTTTGCTTCTCCACGGCTGCTTTCCATTCCTTAAATCTGGCAAACACATCTGACTTGTGTTTAAGAAAATATACATATACCTTCCTTGAGAAGTCATCAATGAAAGTGCCACAGTATATGGAACCTCCCTTTGATGCAACCGGTGATGGCCCCCATACATCTTATTGTATATAATCGAGAAGTCGTTCGGTCTTGTGCACGGCTTGCTTGATTCTGACCTTATGTTTCTTCCCAATCGTGCAATATTTGCAGAAGACTAGCTTGCACGTGGTAATACTTTTCAGCAACTCCCTTCTATGCAACTCACGAAACCCTCTCTCACTTGTAACGTTTTGAAAATCGTTTCGGTGAAATTTCGAAAAATCGGTAAAATAAGGGGGTTTTCTGTAAAAAGTCAAAATACAAATATCTTATTATAAAAATTAAATATACATATTCTAGCTATGTAATTGCTATTATTTGGTGTTTATTGAGCCGCTGGTGAAATTTCAAATTTTCTGAAAAAAATATTATTTTATTATTATTTTAAGCCGTCACTAATACATTTAATTAGGGAAAATTACAAATTGGAATGAGTTGAAACAAATTTTGTGCATCATAAAACATTAAATAAAATTTTATCATGTGGTTTTTGGAACGAAATCATTTGCCAAAACGGTTTAGAAATTATTGAAGAAAAAGGTTTTTTTCGGTGAAATTAGTGTAATGGAAGTGGGTTACTACACTTATCTCTTTTTCTCACCTAAAAAAAATCCACACCCATTTCCCCAACATGCTTGGCCGGCCCCCCCTTGATCTGCCCAACATTCATGGGCCTCCCATTTCACACAATAAAGCAACAAAAGAAAAGAAATTGGTGTTAAACATAAGCATGGGTCTTTATACTTGATGTATGGTTCCTTGCTTGGACTTTTCTCTCACCCACACCCAACACCACACTCTCTCTCACCTCCTCACTGCTGCAGAATTCAGCAGCCCCCCCTTCTTGTTGGAGATAGTGCCCTCAGAGTCAATTATTAGGTCACAGGTACGTGATTGTAATGATTGAGGGAGGACCTATCCCGGTAGGACAGTCTTACTCGAGATGATAGTATGCTATCTGGTTTACCTTTATCATCGTGTACTGTTTTAGGTGACCTGACATGTCGCTATTACACGTTGATAGAGCCCCTAGGATTCTTGCTTGACCACCAGCAGTATGAGGGCGATCATATAAGTGGGAGCTGGGGGTCTACAAGCATATCCTTAAAAGGTCCCTAGTCGTGGGAGTTTCGAGACCGGGCATCGATACTCCATTAGTAGACTAGTGTATACAGTCGAGACCCCGACGAGGGGCGGTGGCCGGTCTCACAAGCCACTGGTGTCAGTTGGATCACCTAAGATGTATACAGGTGCTCATTGGGTTATGAGTACACCGGACAGGACTCGCCGGGAACATGCTAGTTGGTCATATACCAGACGTCAGATGGCAGTTCCCTGGTGACATGTGTGCAGGTTAGTTCATCGACCTGGGGATCGTCATTTGTCTCGTGTGAGTTCCCACTGTACTTTGATTACTACCCTACCACGGCTCAAAGGAGTCGTGCAAACAGGTTTTAGTTGGGTACAGTCCCGAGCCACATGGAGGCAGTGAGCGTATCTTCAGGGGTTCGTCTCTCCCGGTATTGGGGGTGAGGTCGTGCTGTGTCTAGGAGAGCCATTACACAAAGTCCTTGGCCAAGGCAAGGAGATTTACTGGTAGGTATTCCAGTAGTATCTCAGGGTGTTCTGGGCTACACTCCGACACGACTTGTACCGCTTTTGGGGGTCTGACTTTTACCAACCCCCTAGGCCCGCCATGCGATACTCATAGACGAACAGACCGGACTGCACGGATATTGTCACTGACAGGCTCAGTTGGGTGTCGGGGTGAGCTTCCTCATCGACGTCCCATTTGGTCAGTACCTGGTAGCCCGTCACGTATTGGCTTATACCTCTGACGTGCTAGTGGTTAAATCCACAACCAAGGTGTTGACGAGTCTTTAGAGTCCACCACACTTTCAGTTACTCAAGTTTCGGGCGAAACGCTGTAGAAGCCGTATGGAGATATGGCAGGGTCCGATCAGATACGTGCGGTATTGCACGGATCAGGATCGGACGGTTTGTACTGGTAGCCGTATGGTTATATGGCAGGGTTCGATCAGATACGTGCGGTATTGCACGGATCAGGATCGGACGGATATTACTAGCCGGCTTTGGTTTAAGCCGGTCCTAGTTTAGTACAGTGTAGATTTTGTCTCTTTGCATTTGTATCCGGACGGAATACAGATGCGGGTGTGTATGCACAGTATCGGGGTTTTCCTGTAATTTATTACGGGACCAGTTTTCTGGAGTTGCCAGTTTGCATTCCGTTCCGGCCGGTTTTCCTTTGTTCTTTCCCGGCCGGACTTTTTCGATGGAGGGGTTATTTGCAGTTTTGCAAATAACACTTTGTGGGGGGGTTTCTTGCAATTGTGTTGATTATGATGGCTTTCATATCTTGCACCATTGACTTGCTTTTTTAAGATGTGAAAGGTTATGGAGTGTATAGTAGTTTAAGCATGGTGTATGTTTCCTTGACCTTGGATATGGTCACCTTTCTTTTGCTCCTACACTCACCTCCCTTTGCATTATGTGTTCATTCCTCCACCATTCTCATTCTCACAAGAAGAGAGTTTTATTCATGGTTGAGAAAAAGAAAGAGTGAAAGAAAAGAGAAGAAGAGGGTTTCATCTTCATCCTTGAGAGTGTTTCATTTTCTTGATCTCATTTCATGATAAGAAAAATGCAAGCACCATTTTTCTTGTCTTGTATCCTCCATCATCCTCAAATGGCAACAAACCCCAAAAGAGACACTACACTAGATAACCTACAGCATATCTTGAGCATGTCGAGTTGCCGGCTTCATGCCCGAGTTGCCTCGGTATAGAGGCGGGAGCCCGTAAAAGTACCCGGCTTCGTGGTGCCCCTTTCCGACGAGGAGGAGATGGACGGAGATCCCGCGAGGAGATCGGAGTGGAGATGAAGACCGGAGGACTTGGATCGTCGGTATACATCTCTTCCCTTTCTTTTTGGTTTGCTAGACTTGTTAATGGTTACGATCCGGAGTTTAGTGCGCGGTGGTGCCGGTTTGCAAAGTCCGCAAAATTTAAGTTTATCACCGCTTCCGCATTCCGGCGTCGGATTGACGGCCGGGGCACCGCCGTGCACTTACAGTGGTATCAGAGCCTCGCCATTAACTTAGTCTAGCTTTGTGTAATGTGTTTGCATTTCCGATCGATCAAAAAGTTCCAAAACTGCATTTTACCCACGACAGTTTCTGTTGAAATTTTTCAGTCTCGAAAAATTTTTCAGGTTGTAAAATATTGATGTACTGGATAATCTAAGAGTTCTGTAAAAATTTGATGAAGTAACTCCACTGTTGGAGCGCGGAACCGCCGCGAAAACCACCTTTGTGCGGCCCTTCCGCCGCGCACTATTCACATCACTTCACCATTTTTTTACAGAGGCCTTCTGGGCTTAAAATATGGGCTTTGGAATATTAAAGTTGGGCCAATTGTTTCTGTGAGTGCTACAGTTTTCTTTGGGGCCCACTTGTTAATTGTTTGATCAATCGGAAATTTTTTAAACACATTTTTCACAGTATTTACATTATATCTGCGACCGTGAATGTCACTCGATCGGTAAATCCGGTCTAACTGCTATAGCCCGGTTAGACGGATTTGCGAACGTGACTTTCACGTTGATGTTCTATGTATTTGCTGTGATGTTGCGGATCGGTCGTGGGGGATAGCCTGGATGCAATGCTAGTACAGTTTTGTTGTATTATGTACATTTGATATTGCGGGACGAGCGTCCGACATGTGGACTGCCATCACTGCCTGACTGTATTATTATTTTGGGGCACGACCTGGTTGCGGTCGATGTACCCGGTGTATGTATATTTTACTTTCTGTACTAGGATTGCCCCGCGGAGGGGTGCACGGATAGCCGGGTTCTGGAGGGCAACAAGCCCGCATCTCATGGCATTGAGACGGAGGGGGCTTCACTCTAGGATTGGCGGGCTATTCGCCGCACTCGTAGGGGGTACAGGTTGACCCAGGAGGGGTGCCCAAGTTGCCGGATTCCGTGAAGTGCTGGGTGGTCCATTCACGGCGCTGAAGGGGGCTGCCTCGCTTCAGGTTTTGGCGGGTGACTTGCCGCGCCCGTAGGGTTCTAGGATTTCATTGCACAGGCTATCCACACGACCAGGGGAACGTCGGGTTTCAGCAGTGGCTCTGTGAAACCCGGGGATCCCAGATATCTGTATTGTTTCTGTGATGCTGTTCATTATCTGTGATGTTGCATTTCATTCACGCCTTGAGCGAATATAATATATTGGTATATATATTAGTAGATGTTGTATATGTTTTGCATCCGCGCTAGTCCAGTCCCCGCTCTGTCGTTAGTTAGCTAACCTAACGGGTAATGACGGGACCCAGTGGCGAATGCGGATGGCATATACGTACATCAGTATATTTTCGTTCTTTTTGGTGTGATCAATTGATGGGACTGCATTGATTCGGATCAATGCAAGTTAAAACAAACCTAATCTGATGTTGTTGGAACACTTTTCAAAAAGCTGTTATTGCAAGGACGTTTACTTTTGTTTTGCATCGTGGTATTCATTGGAATATCCTGCTCCTCAGTCGACGAGGCAAGGGCCGAGATCCCTTCACCGGGAGTGACCCCTTGGACAGAAGTTTGCATCAGGGCATTAACTTCACTATAGCCGATTACTTTTGCTTTGCACCGTGGTATTCAGTTGAAATATCCTGCACCTCATTCTACGGGGAAAGAGCCGAGATCCCTTCACCGGGAGTGACCTCTTTAGCAAAGGTTTTCGTCACTATATTTTCTAAAAAGCTATCCGTTCCTTCAACGATATCAAGTTCATTACGTTAAAGGTTTTCGCCAGAAACCATTCGTAGCCCTCCGTCATTTCAGTTAAATATTCGGTAGTATTCAAGCTATGTATTTTGACCTCACGCCAAGGCATAGTGATTGGTAGCTGCCGGGTATTTATCTGTTGCATAGATAGATGCGTTGGTTTGGGACAGTCGTACTACTATTTTGGCCTACGTCAAGGGTATGTACGGGTGGGTTCAGATTAACCTGGATAATGACGGGCAGAACTTGACATGTGACTTATGATATTTTGACCTCACGCCAAGGTCATAAGAGCATGGGGCAGAAATCACATCGGGAGTTTCAAAAGAACTGAAACTTGCCAGATATGCGCATACCTTCTGGAGTGTGATACCGTGAGCGGATTCCGTCACGTTGTCATGCGATGAGAGTTGGATCCCGATTCCCACTGATGAGTTGGTTTACTCCTCGGGTGACCCCGACTAATTCTTCTTTCAGGTTTGGAGGAGAATTTGAGGTACAGTGGAAGGTTTCCAGATTAGATAAATTGGTAACCATTCTGATCTTGGTTAGAGTGCACGCTGAGTGTTTCTTTTCTCTCTCTCTCTGGCAGCGACCATTGACCCGACCCCAAGACTATGACTCAGTGACCAAGTTGACCGAACTTTCTTAACACAGGCTTTTGGATTGTCAGAGTTGCAGACCTCATTGCCACTCCTACTTTTACCCTTTTCTCCAGGACACCCCGTATTACTGCGAACGTCCACTTCCATTGGACAAAACCATCGTATGGTTAGATACGAACTCGAAGGGATTCGAGGATGGTTTCCGGTTCTGGAGAAAACGGATAGGATTATTCAGTTGTCTTTTCTTTTCACCCTCTCTCAGGTTGTGAGTACTCCTTAGTTTAGGAGTAGTACACCTATTATGCAAATTGGATAGTCTTCTTCCAAACCATAGGCTGGTGCCGACCGGTAGGGAATGAAGAAAACTAATTAGCCTAAACGGTGTACAGAAGGTATTGAGTTAAGACAAAGAAAGGGATTAGTAAGAGGGCAAAGTAAGCTGCGACTGCTATTCACGACCAAACCAAGTATTTCTTCGCCAATCCTAAATCACCTTTGTATTTCTCCAGGACACTCCGTATCACTACGAAGATCCCATTTTATTGGATAATCCATCGTATGGTTATATACGAACTCGAAAGGAACTTGTTCCAGTTCGGGGATGGATCCTGGTTCAGGAGAAATAGGAATAAAGTACATTCAGGTGTCTTTTATCTTCACCTTCTCTCGCGTTGCGAGTGCTCCTAGGATTAGGACAGTACACCCTTTATGCTTTTTGGATAGTCTTCTTCCAAACCATAGGCTGGTGCCGAACGGTAGGGAAGGAAGAAAACCATTTGGCCTAAAGGGGTGTACAGAAGGTAATGACTAAAGACATATGAAGGGATTTGGAGAGGTGGCAAAGAATTATACGGTTATAGTTGTGAATCTGGATACTGGAAGAGGCATTACTAAGAATACCAGGATACCCCATCGAAACATTTCAATGTTTCAGTTTCACTGTGTACAGTTAAAGGAAAACTGATTTCCCGATTAGACACTTGCTCCAGGGTATGTATTTACCAAGTATGATTCTCACATCTGTATGGTTTTACAGATGATGAGTGGGAGTAAGCTATTGGGAATTAGGTGATTGTCCTCATTATATCGGGATTCGTTGTAATCGGTGATATTTGAGGAAATCACCTGGGCTGTTTGCCGGTTGGCAAATATTTGGTTTTGAATATCCGCTGTTATGCACCAATTTCAAATTGATATATCTGTACGTCTATTTTCATAGAGTGAGATATACCTTTATGAAATTATGTCTACGACATTTACCTATATCAGTGGATGGTTAGGTAAGGAGCATTAAACAACGGTGTAATTCTTCATAACCAAAGGTACAGTTTTCAACCTACGACACACAATGAATGAGTTATCAGACTCAAGGGACGTATACAGAGTATTGTATGTTGTCCAGGGTCCATCAGGACAGAGGGGTAGGTCCTCGTACTATATTCGGTTCACTTATGACTTCTCTAGTTTTTAGACCGGTGTTTCGTGGAAACACAGGGTCCGAATTTTGAGAAGTTATAGGTATTTGAATAGAGTAGAGAACCAGATGTAGCAAGTATCGGGATTCTTCAAAGAGATCGAAGATGTAGATACTTGCGTATGGTGTTCAGTTGATAGTAGTGATTAAGAGAACTTGCTTCTCTTTCAGGTTACTCATAATTGGAAGTATTCCTAAGTTGAGTAACGCTGATCGGCCTCATTCCATTTAGTTGACATGCACTGAAGACAGCTGCATGATTTGAATCTGGTTAAATTAAATCAGTGCCTCTGGTTCTATATTGGATATAGAACAGTTCATATCTTAACGTTGTTAAGGTACGGGGAGTTGTCCGGCTTATGATTAAAACCAGACACTGGACAACTCAAGGCACGTTTCTGTAATGGCTGTTTGTGGGTTGACCCAGGCTATGACGAGGGTTGACTTTCTACCATCTGGATGAACAATAGCGATATTGTTCTAGACTCGCCACAGTTTTATTAAAAATGGATTTTTTCAGAAAACAGTAGTGGGAGTATGGTAGAACTGGAAGTGATTCCAGAACCACAAACGATTACTGAAGATTTGATAAAGAACCTAAAGATTCAATCTCGATTGACATTCCATTGGCCACTCCGCAGATAAGGTGGGTAACTTCAGGCACCCGAGAGGCACTACGGTAGCCTCAAGGACGGCGACAGGGAAGTTCTTGTTTACCCACAATTGCCATTGCTGTTGTTCCAGGTTACGAGACCCGGCGGGAGGATGAGTATAGCGTCGTTCTAAACTAGTTTTAGAAGTGTACGTCTATATGACTCTGCCAGAGGGTTGTCGTAATCAGAGGGAGCAGCGGAAGCATTGGTGGACAGGGAGCTTATGTCTATTTATAGACTAGAGCAGATGTAGCGGAGATAGATCATCTATTTCTGATGTGACAGTCATGGGTTTGACTTCATCAGAAAAGGGGATGGATCTGTTGAGAAGGTAGTAGGGTGTGATATCCTGGTATTTGGATAACATACACAGAGTAGGAAAAGAAACTCCTATACTACGATCGGTCATACTTTGGTCGTCACACAGTAGTTTCTCCACATAGGAATTGGGTATTATATCAGACATACTGGTTACTGGATCTATGGTTTTAGATCTAGATTTGGGTGGTTTCCCAATCAGGGTACTTGACAGCATTCTAAGAGTATTTAGGATGGACGACTCCTGGCACGGTAGTGTACCTGCAGGTAATGGAGTCACCCTCTCCAAAGGTGTCTTACAGACTAAAGGGGAGAGGGACGGGCATGATTGGCAGATCACTTGCTCAGGCAATTGAGTCAATCGTGAGATGTCAAGTACCACACCAGATGTTGTTCTTGCACAAGATGCAATAAGTTGACATTAATCCAATCCTGGAGAAACAGCTGGAAGCAGTTTTGGAACATAAGTGGATGTTCTAGGGATATGATAACGACAGCCTCATTCAGGAGACGGTTATCATTCCAGGCTTCCAAGGTGACATGGACGACAAGGAGGTTGTCAGAGTTATAGTTTTCCCTCTGACGAGGGGCAGTATTTTGGACAGGTGATCCAAGGCAATACTGAGGGAGGCATGGCGCGCAGGATACTGATTAAGTTCAGTTGACGATACAGTCTAAGAAGTTTGGATTTGGAGTTCATTTATGAGCTATGTCCCATCAGACATCCAGACACATTCTAAGACAGGTATTGCTCATTTCGGGAGATGGTTTTCTCCGCGAACTTGAGATATAGAGAGACATGGAAAGAAACAACAAAGCGGATCCACTCACTGAGGCTATTCCTCGAACGCAATAGTTCCGCAAACGAGCTTTGTGAGACTGACTAGTAGAGGAGTTGGATGTTCGGTATCACACGGGCTGTGAGTATGCGACATCGCAATAATTAGCCTTGAGTGCAAGTGGGAGATTGTTGGAGATAGTGCCCTCAGAGTCAATTATTAGGTCACAGGTACGTGATTGTAATGATTGAGGGAGGACCTATCCCGGTAGGACAGTCTTACTCGAGATGATAGTATGCTATCTGGTTTACCTTTATCATCGTGTACTGTTTTAGGTGACCTGACATGTCGCTATTACACGTTGATAGAGCCCCTAGGATTCTTGCTTGACCACCAGCAGTATGAGGGCGATCATATAAGTGGGAGCTGGGGGTCTACAAGCATATCCTTAAAAGGTCCCTAGTCGTGGGAGTTTCGAGACCGGGCATCGATACTCCATTAGTAGACTAGTGTATACAGTCGAGACCCCGACGAGGGGCGGTGGCCAGTCTCACAAGCCACTGGTGTCAGTTGGATCACCTAAGATGTATACAGGTGCTCATTGGGTTATGAGTACACCGGACAGGACTCGCCGGGAACATGCTAGTTGGTCATATACCAGACGTCAGATGGCAGTTCCCTGGTGACATGTGTGCAGGTTAGTTCATCGACCTGGGGATCGTCATTTGTCTCGTGTGAGTTCCCACTGTACTTTGATTACTACCCTACCACGGCTCAAAGGAGTCGTGCAAACAGGTTTTAGTTGGGTACAGTCCCGAGCCACATGGAGGCAGTGAGCGTATCTTCAGGGGTTCGTCTCTCCCGGTATTGGGGGTGAGGTCGTGCTGTGTCTAGGAGAGCCATTACACAAAGTCCTTGGCCAAGGCAAGGAGATTTACTGGTAGGTATTCCAGTAGTATCTCAGGGTGTTCTGGGCTACACTCCGACACGACTTGTACCGCTTTTGGGGGTCTGACTTTTACCAACCCCCTAGGCCCGCCATGCGATACACATAGACGAACAGACCGGACTGCACGGATATTGTCACTGACAGGCTCAGTTGGGTGTCGGGGTGAGCTTCCTCATCGACGTCCCATTTGGTCAGTACCTGGTAGCCCGTCACGTATTGGCTTATACCTCTGACGTGCTAGTGGTTAAATCCACAACCAAGGTGTTGACGAGTCTTTAGAGTCCACCACACTTTCAGTTACTCAAGTTTCGGGCGAAACGCTGTAGAGGCCGTATGGAGATATGGCAGGGTCCGATCAGATACGTGCGGTATTGCACGGATCAGGATCGGACGGTTTGTACTGGTAGCCGTATGGTTATATGGCAGGGTTCGATCAGATACGTGCGGTATTGCACGGATCAGGATCGGACGGATATTACTAGCCGGCTTTGGTTTAAGCCGGTCCTAGTTTAGTACAGTGTAGATTTTGTCTCTTTGCATTTGTATCCGGACGGAATACAGATGCGGGTGTGTATGCACAGTATCGGGGTTTTCCTGTAATTTATTACGGGACCAGTTTTCTGGAGTTGCCAGTTTGCATTCCGTTCCGGCCGGTTTTCCTTTGTTCTTTCCCGGCCGGACTTTTTCGATGGAGGGGTTATTTGCAGTTTTGCAAATAACACTTTGTGGGGGGGTTTCTTGCAATTGTGTTGATTATGATGGCTTTCATATCTTGCACCATTGACTTGCTTTTTTAAGATGTGAAAGGTTATGGAGTGTATAGTAGTTTAAGCATGGTGTATGTTTCCTTGACCTTGGATATGGTCACCTTTCTTTTGCTCCTACACTCACCTCCCTTTGCATTATGTGTTCATTCCTCCACCATTCTCATTCTCACAAGAAGAGAGTTTTATTCATGGTTGAGAAAAAGAAAGAGTGAAAGAAAAGAGAAGAAGAGGGTTTCATCTTCATCCTTGAGAGTGTTTCATTTTCTTGATCTCATTTCATGATAAGAAAAATGCAAGCACCATTTTTCTTGTCTTGTATCCTCCATCATCCTCAAATGGCAACAAACCCCAAAAGAGACACTACACTAGATAACCTACAGCATATCTTGAGCATGTCGAGTTGCCGGCTTCATGCCCGAGTTGCCTCGGTATAGAGGCGGGAGCCCGTAAAAGTACCCGGCTTCGTGGTGCCCCTTTCCGACGAGGAGGAGATGGACGGAGATCCCGCGAGAAGATCGGAGTGGAGATGAAGACCGGAGGACTTGGATCGTCGGTATACATCTCTTCCCTTTCTTTTTGGTTTGCTAGACTTGTTAATGGTTACGATCCGGAGTTTAGTGCGCGGTGGTGCCGGTTTGCAAAGTCCGCAAAATTTAAGTTTATCACCGCTTCCGCATTCCGGCGTCGGATTGACGGCCGGGGCACCGCCGTGCACTTACACTTCTCTCATTTCCCCATCTCATTTCTTCTCCAAAGTTCACAAAAATTCCATGAAAAATCAAATAAAACCTCACTAATTTCAAAATCCAACCCTTACCCATTTTTCCTTGGCTATACTTGTATGGATATTGGTGAAAAGAAGCAAGTTTGGGAGGCTAGATTCATGTTGGATCTCTTGAAATTGTGAGGTATAATCTTAACCCTTTAGTCAAAATGTTGTCTAATTACTTCAATCTAGCTAACTAGAAGTTTAAATATGGTTTAATTTTAAAGTTTGGTTTTCAAGTGAAGGGTTAATCTAAAGTTAGGGTTTAGAGTATTTGGATTATGGTTGTGTGGAGTAGTGAAGATCTTAAGACATGCAAAACCTAATCTAATTGCCAATATGTAAATTGTTAGATGTAAAATGTCCAAATTAAGCTTTTTTTTTTGTAAACTAGGTTTTTAGAAATTATTGAAAATGTGAAATTTAAAATCTAGTTAGGGTTTTTATAAATTTATTATGGTTTTAATGAGGAGATTAACATGTTAATGGAATGCTAAAACTAATCTAGTTGCTAGTTTACAAATTGTTGCTTTTAAAATGTTAAAATTGGATAATTTGCAAACTAGAATTTTGGATTCAATGAAAATTGATGAGGATAAAATCTATTAATGGTTTATATGACTTAGTTATGATATTTAGTGGATATTAGGGTCATTAGATTTGTTAAAACATCAAGTTTCGAATTAAAACGAAAATTTAGTGCTTTCTAGGTTTTCGGAAATAAATCAATTTGATTTATTTTAATGTTTTGATGATTTAAACCCTGTTTTATATTATAATTAGTGAGTTTTGGGAACTACGATTTATACGTTGAGTTTTTCTCGATCACTCGGCATTTGTACGCCGATGTCGAGGGTTTTCGGTTGATTTGAGAGAGAGCAATCATAGGTTTTGACCTATGTGGGATTCACGTGTCGTTTTGGTCATGAGTCGGATTTTAATACAACACGATGCGTTATGATATGTAGGTACCCCATGTGGACTTCGAGACGACAAGGAAGCGCGTGGCGACGTCGGCACCGGCTAGCGAGGACCAGGTGAGTAGATTTATATCTATGGGGAGAAGTCGGGTGGATGGCGTATAGCACCCCCGCGGTTCGTGGTGATGTATACGAATACGTATACACACATTTATTGATTATATATTGTTTGAGTTATTGATGATAATTATTGATGGTTTAGTATCGCGAAACCCTAGAGTAGTGGTCGCACCATACATGCACACACCCACCCATACTTGCATACATTCTTCTTCCATTTGTGTTTACGGTAATATATCTATAGTTATGTGTTCACATGGGTATGGGACTATGTATTCACATACGGATTTGAGGATGATACTTGGGTTTGAGACGAGTCGATGAGATTTGATTTGAGGCCGTGAGATCGGTGATATAACAGGGTTCGTATTTGAGATACGACATGACGTTGTAGCGGGTCCTTGACGTAGGGTTTCACACACGTGCATGCATACTTAGACGGTATCAGTATTGTACTAGACGTAGATCAGTACCCCGATCATGATATTTGATAAAGAGGATACCAGATGAATAGTATGATGAATGTGATATTGACCCGTACCCAGAATTGGGGATGCCGTACGAAGGATTTACGTACGAGCTGTATCTTGATGATTGATCCGCACTCTTGACTTCGAATGTCTGATTATAGATATGGTATCGGATATGATACTATTGAGGCGGGATCACCGACTAATATATATACAGGTATGTATATGTATCGACTCAGATGTTAGGCGGTTTCCTTACCTGTAGTCCAGCCTGTTAGCTTAGCCCTTTAGTTTAGTTTAGTTGTTAGATTAGATTCGATTCTTACCTATTTCAAAAACTAACGAATCGTGGGTATTTTAAAAGACAGCCAAAGGGATCCTACGGATATTTCAAAAGACGTATCTTTTCATAAAAACACCGTAGCCCCTACTTTCAAAACCCCATGATTCGTGTTATTTCAAAAGGCACCATTTGTAGGACTTATATTAGATTAGTGCAGATTAGTTATAGTTGCGTCTAGTATTCAGCTCCCGCTCATTATTGTTGTTCGCTTCGCATCGCATGCTTATATTATGTTTCATACTCCATTATTGATACCATGATGTTAGAACACCAGCACCATTACCGATGATGCGTATGTACCACGTACACTTACTTGCCGGCTCACACACATCTTCATCGGTAATTGCCATGTCACGTACACCTTAGAAAATATTATTGCTTGACATAGCGTACTTACCTTATATGTTAGTTTAGACATTGTAGTTATTACCTGCTACTTCATGCATACTGTTATTCATTGTTATGCCGCATTCATGGATTCTCATGCATATATTCACTATTTTACGTATTATTGAGGTTTGGATTCGGATTTCCATGAGATTTTCTGGATTTGGAGGAAAACCGCAAAAACATAAATAAACCTTTTCTCTCTTTTAAAATAAAAAGTGCGGTTTTCCCATGATGTATGAGTCGTCCACCATGAGTTTGCTGATGGATTTCGAGACCCGATTCGAGGAGTGGAGGAACCGTTTCGAGTACATGGTGGGCCCGGTAAGGTACCCCGGGGCAAGAAGCGCGTGATGATGACGATGTGAGCCTGGCAGGGGAGCACTACCTACCGGTGATTTTACCCGACGCGTCGGATATCCGGAGGATACCGTCGTGGTCTTGAGATGGATGGTAGGGGCTGGTCTGGACTGACGGCGCCCTAGATATTGTGATTGAGACATTGAGATTTCGAGATATTGAGGTACAGAGACTGTGATACAGAGATATCGAGATATTGGACACTTGTTTTGTGCCGATGCTAGGCACTGTTTTATACTGATTTCATTATGATACCTCATTTTAAAAATACAAAGGAAATCTCACTAAATTATGGAAACAGTTCTTCATTTACATGTATTCTGTTTTCATGCATTCATACCTCATTCATATGATATATTGCTACCCTTGGGCACTGACACGGGTACATGAGATTACACTCGGGTTAGATATTTACCCTAGCCTTGTTATAGGCTGCTGGTTATTTATATTTGAGGATGTATATTGATCGTATGACCTAGGATTGCGTCATACATGCGATTTCTATTCGTAGATGTTTTTCTATTCACGAGTTGGCAACTCACCCCCGTTGTGCCCCAGTTTCTTGCAGGTTTTGCCGTACAGGTTTCTTTACGGCTTTGCTGGCACTATTTCCATTTCCGGGTGACTTGCTAGTAGGTGGGTTATTTGTATCGTACCCATCATTACATCTTGTATACTATTATTCAGTTGTATCTAGAAGTTCCATCAACCAAACATGTATTTATTTGAGATAGAGACCAGTGATGTTTATTCTTTCGACCTTAGAGTCGCGCGTTGTATTTCTGTGGTTTTCTTGTGGTTTTGAGTTTCCTTTTGAATTTTGATCCTCGCCCTTGGCGTTGTATATTATATTGCTTGTGTGGTTATGACCGTCGATTGACGAAGAGCTAGCTCCCGCTTGGGGATGCCTTTTTATTGATTTCGTATACTATTCATGTTGTATCCCATTTGGGGGCCAGTATTTACAAAGGAGACTCTGCCGAAATTTTCAGTAAATTTTTGATGTTTTAAAAACCGCATAATTCGGCTTATGCTATTGAAACTACTTGTTTTAAACTGTTTTTCCTTCACTCTATTACTTTTCTTGGTTTGGATTTCTGGATTTTCGGCTTACTTAGATTACGTACGCCTCGAGACGTTCGTAGTTTAAGTGCCGGTCATATTCCGTACTTTCGGGACGTGACATCACTGATGTGGCTAAGACGCATATGCCATAACTTTGCGGTATTCTCCACCTGTTTCTCTGTAGCTACGACTTCACTATTAGTTACTGTGATTCCATCCAAACGATACAAATTCTTTATTTGTTATCCCTTCATGAACACTAGGGCATCCTTGACAACCATTAACACTCCATCTTGACCAACGAACTTGCATCCTGCATCATCCAATGCTCCTAGAGAAATTAGATTTTTCTTTAATTCTGTAACGTGTCCCACATTCGCAAGTGTTCTCACCACACCATCAAACATGCGAAAATTGATGTTCCTATGCCAATGGTCTTTCATGCCACATTGGTCCCCATGAGAACACCGCTACCATTGTACTCATTATAGGTGTCGAACAACTCCTTTTTTAGGACACATATGATAAGATCATCCAGAGTCAAGAATCTAAGCATTCGAATTTTCCTTCTCCTCATGTTCTGCGAGTACATCACACGGGTCTTCTTCTTCTGCTTCAGTCACAACACTGGCTTGATCCGAATTACTTGTAGGGGCACCTTTACCCTTCTTCACCAACCACTATTTGTACTTTTTGAATTACTTCTTCAGATGCCCTGGCTGTTTGCAAAAAAATCATGGACCGCCATCTTGCCCGCATGATTTGGATTTCCCCCTTATGCTCTTGCCTCCGTCTTTAGTCTTCTACCTTCCCTTTTCACCAGCAAACAACCCTGATAACTTCTCTGATGAATTTGATTTCTTCACGATCTCATTGTTGAGAAGTATCGATGTAACCTCTTCCATCTCGAGTGTCTCCTTCCTATAGAGAATTATTGTCATCAAGTGTTCATATGAATTTAGAAGCGAGGATAGAAGAAAAAGCGCTTGGCCCTCCTCCTCTAATTTTACCCCATGGCATAGAAGATCACTAACCATCTTACTGAATCTATTTAAGTGATCGTGAATTTGAGTATTTTTCTTCACGCGTAGACTGTAGAGTTACTTCTTTAGATAAAGTTTGTTAGACAAAGACTTTGTCATATACAAGCTCTCTAGCTTGAACAATAAACTTTCCGTAGAAGTTTCTGATATGACGTTGTATATCACTTTTTCCGCCAGATAAAGCTCTATCGTGTATTGTGCCTTCTGATCCATATCTTACCATGTATCATCTATCATGTCGGTAGGTTTATTACCGCCAAGTATCTTAAACAGCCCTTCTTTTACAAGAACTGTCTTAATCCTTCTCTGCCACATCGATAAGTTCTATTTTCCATTGAATTGCTCCATCTCGAACTTGATACTATTAACCTTGTTATTTGTTATCTTTAATTCCGAAGAAAAAAAGCTTTTTCTCGGATCCTTATGAACCAAATCTACAAAATCACAATCTAAGAAGA
The DNA here is from genome assembly GCA_030015575.1 of Agapanthus africanus. Classification (NCBI taxonomy): domain Eukaryota; kingdom Viridiplantae; phylum Streptophyta; class Magnoliopsida; order Asparagales; family Amaryllidaceae; genus Agapanthus; species Agapanthus africanus. Next base: position 632,830,102 of record CM057342.1, read on the forward strand.
TAGGGAGTGTACACAAGCGTCATCACTTACCATAAACTTAAATCGCAAAACAAAAAATAGGGCTCCGATACAAATTGTCGTTACTCACGTGGAAACCTGATGGATCTTATAGATTCATTTTGCCGAATAACAAATAGAACAAAATTCTCAATCAAATAGCAACACAAGAAATTCAGATAAAAGGGGAGAATATCTTTATTAGAACTTATGATAAAAAAAAGAACCTTACAAGAGTTATAAAAACTCTCTCCTTATAGATCTCCAACACGTTCTCCTTCTTCTCTCTCTCAGTTCTTCTTGATGGCATCTTGATCCTTAGTGGAGCCGTCTCTCCTCCCACCTAAACCTTATGATCAATATTTATACCCTTAAACTTTAACCTTAGTTTTCTATTTATACTAAACGAACAAACTTTTAATATAATAAGATTCCAGTATTTAAGAAACTGCCATTCAGAACCCAACACGTGCAGAAAGCCCGCCGACAGACGTCTGCCCTTTGTGGATCAAGCGTTTGACCATAATCTGCACGTCTGGCCAGAGAGTTGCCAGACATCTGAAGCTCAATGCTCAGACATCTACGTCTCCTTTGGAAAAATATCAGAGCGCATTCAGACGTCTGACCCTTACTGGTCAGACGTCTGCCTCTCCTTTGGAACTGTGGAACTTTAATGACAGACGTCTGAAGCACAAATACTCAGACGTCTTACTATTCTCTGAATTTGTAGTCTTGTGTATATATATATATATATATATATATATATATATATATATGACACCTTCACAAAAATCCTTCCTTTGCAACAAGAACTTCCACCAAAATAAGGATTCGACGAGATTACACCCAAAACCCCTCAAAAAAACCCAAACAATACAACTCTCTCTCTCTCTCTTCTGGAAATTCTTTGCCGCAGGCCAAAAAAAACACCGTCTGGATTAATTGATTGGATTCATCAATCGCCTGGGCCTTTATTATTATTATATTGAGATGAGGCTTAGTTTAGAGATAAGGTTAAGAATTTAAATCGAGATTAATTTAAATCCCAAACCATATTCCTATTAGAACCCGTAGCCGCCAACACCAATTAAGTGCCTCTACATTCACTGCACGTAGCTCTCATGGGCTTTAACTTAGCCACGAATTGCATCGCAAAATTAACATCGTTGACAGTCTTTTGTCCTCTTCCCAGAATTGGGATGCCGTCTTCCATCTTTCTGTGCCTGCCACTCCCATCAGGTTTTTGAAGTACTGTCCCATAATTACTTGGATCTACTCAATGTTAATGATGGTCCTCCTTTCACGGACTAAGCTAGGAATATAGATCATCCTTCTTTTTCCATTCGTAATGCGATGGAAGTGTACGCAGTGTTTTTGTCTCCTTCCTTAATCCACTTTTCTATGGTTCTTTAAGCCCAGTCCATTGCTTCTCTTACATAGATTTGGTTTAGTTCGATGAGCCGCCATTTAAGGTTCTCGTATACTTCTAATCTAATGTTAGGTCCCTTTCTACTTCCATTCTCTCCGATGTTTCTATACACTTCACTAACTCTTTTTGATGATGCTCGATATCAGTGATCTCCCAGATAATGACACGTGGCGGATGACGTGTCCCAAAGCTTGCAAGAAAGGACCTACAGTGGCCGACCAGACCACTCCTATGCCCGTCCTACAAACGACCGCTGGCTCGTCCACAAGCCCCCTGCATAACTGGCCTCCTCGGACCTCTCAGCTCGCTTCCGGGCTCTAGCAGAACCAAGATAGCTCGGCCTCTCGCTCGTCCTCGAGCTCTCCCGCCGAGCTCATCTTCCACGATCTCGTCGACCGACCAACGGCACCACTCGCAGGCGCAACCGCCTCACTCCCGCAAATCTCGCCATGCGCGAGATATCCGCCGGCCATGTCCCGCGTTCCACGCCATCATGATCCCCCATTAACGAGCCTGTCTCGTCATTAATGGGAGATCCCGCCCACCACGCGGGCGTCACGTCGGGAGCTTAACGACCGGTGTAATTCTTGCGCCTGCCTTTCTGGTGCCACCACTATTTAAACCCCTCCTTCAGACGGTTCAAGTAAGTCTTTTCCTACTTACTAAGCCGTTACTCTGCTCGGATTTCCTCTCTAACTTGATCGTCGGAGGGTCCTCGGTGGTACAACCACCTCGGGACTTCCTTGCAGGTAGCTCGGCCACAACAACCTCAAACCTATTGAGATCCACACCCTTCAGGAACTAGCCTCTAACTCTAATCTCAGCCGTCTATCATCGCCAACAGCAAATCTACGGAAGGTAACATCTTGACGTGATCCAACATCCGTCAGCTGGCGCCGTCTGTGGGAACACTTAATTCCACTAAAACAAAAGTTCATCTTTCGATCTCAACCCAATGGCTAACGATCACCACGACGATCCAAGCACCAGCCACCGCCTCCCCCTCAACGGAGACGCGGACGGATCCCCTCCTCCCCAGAGCGTCTACAACGTCCTAGCTGCCCAGATAGATCAACTCACGTCTGTCGTGGACGCGCTCGTCCGTGTCCAAACGATGGGGCAAGCTCCCCATTTCGCCGCTCCCCCACCTCGGGACAGGGACTCCTACAGAGGGAAAGAAGACTCTGCTCGTGTCGGCACTGCCGACCACTGCCTCACTACCTCCCACGGCCGTAGATCTCCCAAGCCAATATATTCTGCCACCCGCTGGGCACCCCACAGTTCAACGCCGAGGTCCATCGCCAGAGCGCCTCGCCCTGAGCCCCTACGCGGCCCTGTCCCTCCCGAGAAGATGTCGGTCAGCTCGCCTGCAACCAGGCATGACCGACACCCCCTCCCTCTACGGGGTTGCGCGGACGGGACTTGTCACAGCGGCGCACAGAATACCTTGCCAGGAGACCTAAGGAACCTCATCGAAAGGAACCGGGGCCGCGGCCAGACACAGGTCTCCAACGGCAGAGGCCAAAGATCAGAATGTGCCGAATCGTTGGGATACCTCGGCCGACTCGACGCCCTCGAAAAGAAGATCGAGGGTATGCATCGGGAAGGTCATCATTCGAGTGACGGGGCTAGGTATGTCGCCGACTCGCTCACAAAACCCTTCACCGATGAGCTGCTCATCGTCCATGTCTCCTCCATGAACAAGCCCCCGAAGGTCTCTTTCTTCGACGGTAGACCCGAATGACCATTTGGACGCATTCACTGTAGGAATGAGCTTCCAAGACAACTCTTACGCCGCCCAATGCCGAGCTTTCCTGACCACTCTCATCCGCTCCGGACGCGACTTGTTCCGAGGACTCGCGCCACGCTCGAACTCAACTTTCGACGAGCTGGCCACCCAATTCCTCGGCCACTTCGTCGGGAACAGATGGTAGAAACGGACAGTCGACCATCTCTTCACAATTAAGAGCGGGGACAAAGAGACATTCAAATGGTATGTCACCCGCTTCTACAACGCCCTTCTCGAGGTCCCAGAGCACCGGGACAAGACGATCATTACAACGCTTAGGTCTGGTCTTAGGCACAAGGAATGGTTACGCTCCTTTGCATTAGTGGAAACTAAGACCATGGCCGAGGTAAAGGACTGGACCGAACGTGAGGTCCAGCTGGAGTCTGAGGTGAACACAAATCTCCCCGGGGCAGAGCAAACTGACCAAAAGAAAAGGGCGAGGGAAGAGAGAAGGAGACTCGAACGGACAAAGCCCTACTCTCCGAAGTTTCAGAAGTACACCCCACTCAACGTCTCCCAGAATGTACTGCTAGAGGAGGCTAAGGGCGAGGGGTTCTTTAAGCTTCCCCCGATCTCGCGCATTGCCTCAAAGCGCACCTGGGGTCCCTACTGCGGTTTCCACAGGTCGCAAGGCCACTTTTTCATATCAGAATATTGCATTATTATATCGCCCATTCTTAATCATATTACAAATAAATAGGTGCTTTTGATACATGCCTGCTAAATAGTTGTAGGTTACAGATTCTCAGAACAATACAGTGGAATTCATGAAAAGACACTACAAATGTGAGACTACGAACAACAATAGATGAATCCGTATGATGCCACATACCAGTTTAAGGAACAAACGAAGATCAGTAGACAATTCAATGCACAAAGTACAACGGCAGCATAGGATTAAAGATTTCAATGCGAAGCTCACGGCAAAAAGTCCACAACATTCTGCACTGTGGAAATCTGGAAGAAAGTAGAAAAGATTCTGAGAAACCAAGTGAAGAAAACAGAAGGAAAAAGCAACATGAAGCATCACTGAAGAATTGAGCCCAAGAGCCACTAAATGGTCGTGGAACCACATCCAAACATGGCATTCTGCCACGGAACCGCGGCCGTCCAGTGCACGTGTCGGTGGGTGTCGGTGCTTTGAACCGGCTTTCTTAGGGTAGTCTTGTAATTTCAAATGTGGATCAGATGTAAACCTAGGGTTTCTCCTATCTATAAATAGAAAAGCCGAAAGCCTAAATTGGCATGCCTCTTTTTAATTTTCTAGATTAAAATTTTATTTCCTTGTAATCGTTGAAGAGGTCATCAATAAAGTAAGTTCTTTCTCTATCTTTCATTTTCTATCTGAATTTAATTTCTGCATTTTTATTATCTATCTTTTATTATCAGCAAATTAGGTCATTAAAATTAAAAATTATAAAAATTAATTTTATCGTAACTTTCCTAATGAGTAAGTAATTCCTCACTTGTTAGGGTTAGGATAGGGAAGGTTTGAGAGAAGGAATTCTCTCTCACTCCTTTCCTTGCCCATATAATATTTTTAATTAGGACTCTATTTAAATTAACCACACACCTTTCCCTACGGCACCCTATCCTATAAGATAGCGGTGATTCTCTGGTTAGACCGGTTGTGGTTGATTTAAATAGGGTTTAGGGCTAAGAGTTAAGAAAGTACGGACAAGGACCAAAAGGAAGAAACTACGTTGTTTCCTAGTCGTGCTAATCCCCTTTGTTGACTATTGCCCTAGCACCAACATTCTTAACTAGGGCAATGAAAGCAGTGAGAAGAATCCATATTCCAAACTAACCTAATCCTAACCCAAGCAAGACTTGAAATCAATTTAATCTCAATCTTAGACCTTAAAACAAAAACTACCAAAAATAGGACTTAACTCGTAAGAACTTAAAGAGAAAACACCTTTTCCCTGTGGACCGACCCGTACTCAACCGGCTAGCTACCAAGCGACACCGTCTTGATTGCGATATTCTTAATTTTGAAACGCACAAGCAAAAACCTCTCTCAATCAATAGCGCCGTTGCCGGGGAAACGGTAGTTATTTTCTTTTTGTTTTTTCGGGTTAATTGAAATTGTAAAAAATATAAAAATTGAAAAACAAAATATAAAAAAAATATCATCTTGTTATTTTCTGAAAGGTTGTGTGTGAATTGCGCAGGAAAAGAAGACGGACTGATTCAGATATGGAGCAAGCCCAGTGAACAAATTAACAAACAGAGGATCTGAACAGACAGAGGAGAACCATAACAGCACACAGGAAAATTTTGGAGGGCCAAACCAACCAAGCTGCCGCGGAAACGCGGCACAATCAAGCGTTTGACCGCGGTTCCGCTGTCAACTGCCGACGTCAGCACTTCAAAAATTTTATGTGAGTATTCTTGTCTTCTGTTCAACCCCCTGAACTCCTCTGAAAAATTTTCCTGCAGGGTTCTTTGTGCAAACTTCTTCTCCCTCTCCAATAAATCATTTTTGTGCAGGATTCTCTGCGCCGCAAAAAAACGAAAAAAATTTTGGCAAGTTTTTTAGATTTTGTGTGTTAATTGCTTTGCATATTTAAAACTGAATTTAAGGGGCTATAACACCAAACCAGATTGGGTGGGGATTTCATTACCCTTCCTAAGACCCCAGAAATCATAAAAAGCATATGCATCAACCCTCGAGTTAATTAAAAAATATCTAGACTCGGCCAATTAAGGACTGTCGCGCTCATTAGGACAGAGGAGGGTTGTGGGCATTCAGTCGTTTATCTAAACCTGACTTTGTGGTTCTTAGGCTAGACAAGTGATAAAGGTAACTTTAAAAGGCCCGTCTCACGGTGATTCGTGAGCGGAACTCTCCTTTCTTCACTTGTGCTTACCTGGCCACAATTGGCCGTGAAGAGGCGATTTGAGGGATATCTCACAACTTGTCGCTTTGAACCAGTTAGGAGTAGTCTAGTTGACATAGGAGACCCTAGCTCTAGGCTTGATTGTGCATGTTTGAATTGTGATTGCTTGAAAGTGTGTCGTAGTTTCTTACAAAATCTTTTGCAAAACTCTTTATAAAAAAAATATAAAAAAAACACACAAAACAAAATTTTTACAAAAACTTGCCATTTGTCGCTTGAATTCCATTGCACCCAACCTTCATTCACATTTCCCCATTGACGTTTTCTTACCCTCACATTCTACATTTGATTACACTACAACTCGTTTAGTGTATGTCCGGTTGGACTAGGGACACTAGAGTCCGTTTAGTCCGTGTCTCGTTAGTCGCTACTGACGACGCGTTCGACTCCGATGTCGAAACTCCTTCCACTTCTTCTTCATCTTTACCTTCATCTTCATATTCATCATCTTCTAAGGAGATGTCAGGATTCAATCCTAACAACCCCTTACCTACCTCGGGACAGATTCCACCACAACTGGGTGCGAATAACCCACTACAACCGCCTGTTGAAGCGCCCCAGCGAATCACGCTCCAGGATCTTTTCTATCCTACCCGCTCCGCACTTCCTACTTGTCTTTCACTTCCGCCGGTTAATGGGGATAATTTCAAAATTAAGCCCCACTTCATCAATATGTTGCCCAAATTTCACGGGCTGGAATCCAAAGATGCCTATATCTTCATTAACAAATTCCAGAATGTTTGTGCAATGATGAAGACCACCCAACTGTCCGATGATGCTATAAGGCTACGAGTTATTCCTTTCACATTATGTGACCTAGCTGAAAAGTGGCTATATAGTACAGCATCGGATTCCATAAAATGTTGGGAAGAGTTTACTAAGGCATTTCTTAAAAAATTTTACCCACATCACAAGACCGCAAGAATTCGTAATGAAATTAACCAATTTTTCCAGCTTCCTTCCGAACCTTTTTGGAAGTGTTTGGAACGATTTAAAGACCTTCTTGTTCAGTGCCCTCATCACGGTAATGAAAGATGACAACTTTGCCAAACTTTATACGAAGGACTAAACCCAGCAACTAAGCAATTGCTGGAAACAATTTTTCAAGGTCACTTTCTTACCAAATCTGACGAGGAAGCTTAGAAATTTCTCGACGATCTTGCTGAACAAACATTTCAGTGGGAAAGCACTAGACAGACCGCTTCATCCACTTCATCCGGTCCGTCTAGGGCAGGTGTTCACCAACTTGATATGTCAATTGCAATGAAACCCGAAATGGCCGTAATTACACGAAAATTAGAAGCAATTGAGAGCAAATTCTCATCGCCTTCTCCTGCCCCTGCTTTACACCCTCGCACTATATGCGCTTGTTGTTCGGATCCGTCCCATTTGACCGAAGAGTGTCCTTATAATCCACCTGCTCAAGTACAGGATCAAGTCAATGCTGCATTTCAGCAAAGACAAAGAAATGGTCCATACTCTTCTACTTACAATCCTAGTTGGAGGAACCACCCCAATTTTGCTTGGAATCAAAATCAACAACAATTCCAAGGCAATTACAATTTCCAGAGGCCTCCTCCTCAACAACAAGCCCCTCAACAAACTCAATATCAGCAACCTTTCCAGCCTCAATCTTACCAAAATCAAATGAACAATTTTGCACCAAACAACTCTTTTCCTCAAAACAATTTTGTTCAGCCAAATAACGATAAGGTTTCCTCGTTAGAACGAAGTTTGGATACGTTTTTAAAACAATCTACTCAATCCTCAGCCAACATCCAATCTTCCATTCAGTCTTTGGTGCAACACACTGCATCACATGGGCAAAGTATCAAAACCATTGAAGCCCAAATTGCACAACTGAATGCTGCTTTAAGCGAGCGAGAAAAGGGGAAGCTTCCATCTCAACCACTGCCAAATCCCGGTCACCCACAAAATGCACATGTTGCTCATGAACAAAAAAATCATAATGTGAGTGCCATGACTACATTGAGATCTGGAAGGACGTTGCACAACAATGTGGGCATTGATGATAACACCCCGGCCGCCGCTTCTTCATCATCTTCTTCATTTTCATCTTCTTCGTTTTCATAGCTTGTTCTCCATTCTTCACAAGGCACTACTTCTTATGCTGTGCCGAACGGACCCTCATCTCACTCCACGAAAACACTAACATTGGGATCCGTTCCAACTCTGCAATCTCCTCCACAACCATTGGACTCAACAAATTTTCAAAATGTTCCATTTCCAAACAGGTTGAGATCGAATAAACCAAATCCACAAATGGAGAAGATTGTGGAGTTATTTAAACAGGTTAGCATTAATATACCCCTCTTGGATGCAATCCAACAAGTCCCTTCTTACGCTAAAATCTTGAAGGACTTATGCACCAAGAAGAGGAAATCACAGGTACCAAAGAAAGTTTTCTTGGCTAGTACAGTAAGTGATTCTCTTACCCAACCTTTACCTCAAAAACGAAAGGACCTGGCTGTCCTACAATTTCAATAACTATTGGGGATAAGAACATCAACCGCGCACTTTTAGATCTTGGTGCCGGTGTTAACCTGCTTCCTTATTCAGTATATGAGCAACTAGGCGTTGGAGAGCTGAAACCCACATATTGTACTCTCCAAATGGCAGACTGATCCATCACCTATCCTTAGGGTGAGTTAGAGGATGTGTGGATTAAAGTAGAGGACTTCATATTCCCCGTTGATTTCATTGTTATGGACACACAGCCTATAACTAACCCCCGGAGTCAAATTCCGGTGATACTCGGTCGACCATTCCTTGCAACTTCTAATGTGGTGATCAATTGTCTAAATGGTTCGATGAACCTATCTTTTGGAAATATGACAATTGAGCTCAACATTTTTAAGTTCGAGAATCAGCCCGTCGAACCTAATGCTAATATACTTGATGTTTGCTCGATCTAAGAGATCACCCAGGAGGATTGTGTGCTCGAGAAATTTCTGTTCGATCACAACAATTTTGACGCCACTAGTGTGTTCCTCCTTGATTCTGATACTGCTTTCATACCCGATAATGATTACGAGTGTTTCAATTTCTCGAACGATTTTGAAGAATCACCACCCGAGTTTGAATCCTTTGAATTTTCGGATGAGTTAGCTGAACCATCCGACTCGGTTGCTTACATTCGTTTTGAACCTCTGTTGGAATCCTTCGAGTTTGAGACAATTTCACCAATTTTACCTTCAATCGTTTCGCCTCCAACACTCGAACTCAAGCTATTTCCGTCTCACCTTAAATACGTTTACTTAGGTGAGAATGAGACCCTTCCTGTTATCATCTCGTCTTCTCTAGCCCCCGAGCAAGAGAAATCCCTTTTGACGGTCTTACAAAGCAATCGGCAAGCTTTTGGCTGGACAATGGCGGACATCAAGGGGATTAGTCCCCTAATTGTTGAACATCATATTCATATGATGGATGATACCAAGCCAGAAAGGCATCCACAGAGACGACTCAACCCTGTAATGAAGGAGGCTGTTAAAAAGGAGATTGTAAAATGTCTTGATAGTGGTATCATTTACCCTATCTCTAATAGCCAGTGGGTTAGCCCCATTCACGTTGTCCCAAAGAAATCGGGCATAACGGTCATAACTAATGAGGCGAATGAGTTAATACCTACTCGCACCCAAACTGGGTGGCGAGTATGCATCGATTATAAAAAACTCAACGCCGCGACACGGAAGGACCACTTTCCATTACCTTTTATTGACCAAATGTTAGAACGGTTGGCTGGGCATGAGTTTTATTGCTTTTTGGATGTCTACTCTGGCTATAATCAAATCCCCATCGCCGAAAAAGACTAAGACAAGACCACATTCACTTGCCCTTTCGGTACATTTGCTTACCGTTGCATGCCCTTTGGGTTATGCAATGCACCCGATACCTTCCAATGGTGTATGATGGGTATTTTTCAGACATGGTGGAAAAATTCTTGGAGATCTTCATGGATGATTTCTCCATTTTCGGCGACTCCTTTGATGAGTGTTTGCTATATTTAGACGCAGTCCTTACCCGGTGTAAGGAAAAGAACCATACTTTAAATTGGGAGAAGTGCCATTTCATGGTACGAGAAGGTATTGTCTTAGAACATATCATCTCGAAAAATGGCATTGAGGTAGATAAAGCTAAGATTGAAGTCATTTCCAATCTTCCTCCTCCCAAATGCGTTCGAGACATTTGAGCCTTTCTTGGCCATGCCGGTTTCTATAGACGGTTTATCAAGGATTTTAGTAAGATTGCTAGACCCTTGACTCTTTTGTTGGCCAAGGACACCATATTTGATTTCGACTCGAGTTGTATGTAGGCGTTCGAGTCATTGAAAAACTCACTTACTTTTGCTCCAATTCTTTTGACTCCTAACTGGACTCATCCATTTGATATTATGTGCGATGCATCTGATTTTGCCATTGGTACTGTCCTTGGACAGCACATCAATAAAATGCCGCATGTAATTTATTACGCTAGCCGAACCTTGAACGAGGCCCAATTAAATTACAAAACAACCGAGAAGGAATTCTTAGTTGTTGTGTTTGCATTAGAAAAGTTCAGGCCCTACTTAATCAGCTCTCCAGTCATCGTTTACACTGACCACTCAGCTCTTCGCCATCTTTTTGTGAAGAAAGATGCTAAATCTCGGCTGATATGTCGGATCCTCTTACTACAAGAGTTTGATCTTGTCATCAGAGACAAGAGAGGATGCAAAAACATAGTCGCCGACCATCTCTCACGCCTTCCTTCTTCGCCGACGCTTCAAATTCCTATAAAAGACATTTTTCCAGATGAGCAGTTCTTGACTGTGTCATGCGAACCTTGGTTCGCAGATATCGTGAATTATTTGGCCACCGGACTTATACCAAATGAATGGTCGAATCAGGACAGACTCCGATTCCTATCCCAGGTAAAACATTTTTACTGGGATGAACCATATCTATTCAAATACTGTCCAGACCAAATTATTCGTCGGTGTGTCCCCGACAATGAGTTTAAGAGCGTGCTGTCATTCTGCCACGATCAAGCGTGTGGCGGGCATTTTAGCCCTAAAAAGACAGTCGAAAAGATCTTGCAGTGTGGCTTCTATTGGCCACAACTTTTTAAAGACGCACATGATTACTGCAAGACATGCTCCCGGTGCAAACACTTGGGCCGGATATCTAGGACAAATGAAATGCCACTCCAACCAATATTGGTTATGGAAATTTTTGATGTTTGGGGGATAGATTTTATGGGACCGTTTCCCAATTCTTTTGGGAACGTGTATATTCTCCTCGCTGTAGACTATGTTTCTAAGTAGGTCGAGACTGTGCCTAGCCGGACTAATGACAACAAGGTTGTCGTTAGATTCCTCAAAGAAAACATTTTTTCTCGGTTTGGGCACCCCCGAGCAATCATCAGCGACAATAGAACTCATTTCTGTAATAGGACTTTCGAGTCCTTAATGCGGAAATATTGCATTAATCACAAACTATCAATGCCATATCATCCCCGAATGTGTGGCCAAGCCTAGATTTCAAATCGGCAAATTAAACAGATATTGGAGAAAACGGATTCCAAAAACCGTAAAGATTGGTCTCTAAAACTTATTGATGCCCTTTGGGCATTTAGAACTGCCTATAAGACCGATCTTGACATGTCTCCGTATAGACTTGTTTATAGAAAGGCTTGCCACCTTCCAGTTGAAATTTAGCACCGAGCATTTTGGGCGATAAAAAAGTTGAATCCATCTCAAGGAGATGCGAGCAGCCATAGAAAGCTACAATTGAATGAATTGAACGAGCTTCGGGATGAAGCTTACAAGAACGGGGTTGTCGTTAAAAACCGAATAAAGGTGTTTCACGATAAACACCTTATCGCAAAACTTTCAAACCTGGTCAACAGGTTTTACTTTACGACACCCGGCTACATTTCCATCCCGGCAAACTTAGATCTCGATGGAAATGGCAATTTTTGGTACGCACCGTATATCCGCACGGTGCGGTCGATTTAGAAAATCTGGAGGACGGTTCACTATTTAAAGTGAACGGACATAGACTTAAACCATTCCTCACCGCGGACCCTTCGGAGAAGATCCTGCATTTGCAGGAGCCGATTTACATTGACCGATCTTCCTCCATCTACCCCTAAATTTCGGTTATCCAGCCATAGACGGTGGAAACACTATTTCAAATAAATTTGGGTGTATGTATCACTTGTAATTATATAAAAACAAAATAAAAATAAATTAAAAATAAAATAAAAATTAGGTATTTTTGTAAATTTTCAGTTTTAATAAAAAATAAATAAATAAAAATATAAAAAAAATATTATTTATAAAAAAATTCCTCTTTTTAAGAGGACCTTTTTGAAAATAACCAAAACACCCCTATAAATAGAACCCGACCCCTCTCTGTATTTTACCAAACCCTGAAATTTTCCTTTCTCAAAACCCTAGCCGCCGCAGCAGCCAGAGCAAGGAGATCGCCCCCAGCTGCCGCGTTTCCGCCGCCAATGCTCCTATTCGGCCGCGCAACCGCCGCGCTTTGGTCTCGTCTCCTTCTGAAAAATTCAGAGGTGGTTCAATCTCTAAACTCTTCTCTGTTAAGTTATAAATTCTGCAATTTTCATTCTCTGTGATGGCACTGTTCCCCTCCAAAAGACGCGCAAGACAGACGTCTTGCCTAAAATTCGGGGCAGATGCTAATTGGTGCTATCCATCCACCTCTCCGAAGATGCCAAGTTGATTTATGGCACCATATATCGAAGGTTTAAACGGATACGGCCGATGTAGCAGACTTCGTCAGATTCCACCTCGTTTGAGGGGTTTTTGATTGTGGGGACGCTCTTCCCTGCAGGCGCAAGCCCCTGCAGTTAATTACGCTACCGCATCGCGGTAACAATTTTATCCTTCTCCATATGGTCACTTCGTGTCGTGAGTGTTTGTTTTGTGTTCGGTTGCCCGTGGATTGTATACGGAGACTAAGTTATGCTGTCACCCGTAGGACGTGGATTAGTCCAAATCCGTATCTTTCTTAGATTTGGGTTTGAGGGGTTTGGGTTTAAGGATACGTTAGCCTCATTTGAGACTAAGATCAACTTAAATGTTTGTTAAGGATACGTTAGCCTCTTTTTAGACTAAGATCAACTTAACGGGATCGTTTAGATCCAACAAGAGAGCAATTGGGCTCTATTATTTAGTTTAGTGACATTGCGGTTGATAGTTAGTTTAAGGATATTACGGTCCAATGTTAGTTTTAAGACATTGCGGTCAAGGTTAAGGACGTCATAGTCCATGAGTTTAAGGACCTCACAGTCTGGTATTAGTTTTAAGACATCACGGTCGAGGTTAAGGACATCATAGTCCATGAGCTTAAGGACCTCACAGTCCGATGTTAGTTTTAAGACATCACGGTCAAGGTTAAGGACATCATAGTCCATGAGTTTAAGGACCCCACAGTCCGTAGCAGTGTGTGGTTGTTGGGACCCGTTACCTCTCTGACGACGTTGAGGAATTACAAAGACGGTTATCAGAGGAGTAAAGAGATGTACCCTTGAACCGGATGTAAATTGATTGGAAGAGCAGTTGTGCTCAGTTCAATTTATATTGAGAACTTATGGCCAGAATTGGGCTAAGTCCAGTTAAAAATGTTTAACATTTTATTCATGTTTGGCCTGTTAGGCCTTTATTTGGGCTCTGCCCTTTTAATAATGCATAGCATTGGGCTCTGTAATTAAATGCAAAGCATTTATCAGGGGCAAAATAGTGGTCTGATAATGCGCCACGTGGCTTGTCAAGCGCTTTGCGCCAATCAAAGAGCGCAATGAGCTAGCGCATGTGAAGGTGACACGTGTCACGCCCTCTGCTAAGCGCAAGTCTGTTAGCGCACTGCGCTTTCTGAGTGTGCTGCGCCAGTGAATGACACATGGCGCGTTCTGGCGAAGTGCGCCAGTCCAAGAGCGCAGTGCGCTATCTTTAGAAGCGCAAAGCGCAAACCGTTTTGTGGTTGACACGTGGCGCGTTCTGGCGCAGTGCGCCATTCCAACAAGCGCAAAGGCACATTTCAAGAGTGCAAGGCACTGTCCAATAGCGCAGAGCGCATTTTGATCAAATTCATATCAAAGAACAAGTTTTTTGTTCTTCAAGGGAGGCATTGCCTCAAGATCCAAGAATTGAGTTTCTTGTTCTCATCAAAAGGTTGTGCCTTTATAGATCAAAAGATCTATGAATGAAGTAGATTACTTCTTTAAATCTTTTATGATTAGATCTTTCTTTGATCTTTTTTCTTTTTTATTGAAGATCTTGATCTTGTTCTTCGATCTTTGATCTTTTTAGAAGATGATTCTTCTTTTTTAATGAGATGATTTCATCTCTGTTCTTCAAGAATATGATTTTTTATCTTTAAAGATGAAGAAGATGATCTTCTTTCTTCAAAGGCTTGCCTTTCTTTCTCTTTGAGTTTTTTCTCAAAGTTTGCAGAGGGTTCTCTCTATATAAGACTTGATGTCTTGGGGCCTTTATATAGGGCAAATTGATTTGTTAAGTTAGTTACAGAGATCTTTCTCTGATTGATCTGGGGGTATTTCCCCACCGTTGGATCTTTGATCCTAAGGCCTCTGTTTTACAGAAGGTAATCTTTTTATTTTAATAAGATTGGAAAGATCTTTCTAGAATAGAATTTTAATTCTGATTAATTAATAATTTATTATTTAAATTCCAGTGCTGGCGCAATTGGCGCTAGCGCGCCTGCGTTTGACACGTGGCGCGCAGTGCAACAGCGCTAGCGCGCCTGTGTTTGACACGTGGCGCGCAACGCAACTGCGCTAGCGCGCCTGTGTGCGCGCAGAGCGCAGCGCAACTGCGCTAGCACGCCTGCGTTCAACACGTAGCGCGCAGCGTAGAGCGCAAAGAATCTGAAGCGTTGCTTCAATTTTAAAATTTGAATTTTGAAACAGAGCTTTGCTCTGATTTGGGGTGCGCTGCCAAGGGCGCAGCGCTCCTGGCGCTGGCGTGTCTGCTTTTGACACGTGGCGTGCAGCGCGCAGCGCAAGAGATCTGAAAGCGTTGCTTCAATTTTTGAATTTTGAAATTCAAACAGAGTTTTGCTCTGATTGGGGGAAACAAATGCCCCCCCACCGTTGCGCTCACGTGGCGCACACGTGAGTGCAGCGGTAGCAACATCTGAGCCATTGGATCAACTCAGAAGTTGAAGAGGCGCTTCAACACCTATAAATAGGACCCTTGGTCCTCAGATGATTATCATCTTCAAGAATTTTTATCTCAGAGCCTTGCTCTCATTTCCAAGAATTTCAAGAGTTAAAACTCTGGAAAATTTTAGGTAAAAATTAAATTAAATTAAATTAATTTTAATAACTTAGGGGTTTTACCTATTAACAGAGCCTTGCTCTTATAGATCTTTAGATCTAAAGAAAAATTCCTTTCGGGTTTTATAAACAGAGCCTTGCTCTCAAGAACCCATATATCTTAGGGTTTCTTAGCCCATGGGTCAGAGCTCTGCTCTTTTGACAGTATAGATCTTTTGATCTTTTGATGAAGAACTCTTAAGAGTTTTTTTCTTTTATGGATCTTCAAGATCCTAGAATTTTAATTCTTGGGAATTAATTTTCATTTTAATTAACTTTTGATGGATTTTCCATCATCATTACAGAGCCAGGCTCTTTAAGAAATTTTATTCCCTTATGACCAGAGTTTGACAGGTGTCACTCTGTTACAGAGCTTTGCTCTAAAAGGGAGATTTTCTCCTTGTCTCGAGGGATTTTTCATTTAATGAGAACATTCTTTGAGGATTTCCTCATTAATTGACAGTCTTATCCAATGATGAGGCTGTCTTGTTAATTGATGCATTGTCATCTGGATTTGTGGGTCCACCTTTGGTCCCCTTTCCACTGCATTGCAGTGTAGTACAAATTTTGAAGCGTTGCTCAGAATTTTAAGATTAAACTATAGTACTGATAATTGAATTCTTTTCTTTTTTCGTAGGCGACATGTCTTTTGATCTTTCGTTCCCGTTTTTCCGCTCAGAGGGACGATTCCCTGAGGCACCGGTGGACCGGGAGGTTCTTGCTCACATTAAAGACTACGACCCGGAGTATAAAAACCTTCACTTGTGGGGTAGGTGGTACAACGAAATTATCAAAGTTCGTCGAAGCTTCTCTTGTGTGACGCCGTCAAAGCCGATCTCATCGATCTCATATGCAGATGTACCCCCGGTGAACTATGTCGTGGAGGTCGTTAACTGGACTTCGGAGGGTCTTCTTCAACCCTCGATTGCTGCCATACCCATGCAGTTGTCGGTAGCCTTGGATATTTTGGAACGGAGCATATGCCAGGGAGAGTCGCGCCCTTGGGGACAACCCTACAACATTGGGTTGACCCCTCGACACTCGGCAGGGTATCTGCAGTGGGCCAGGTACATTTTGTCAGCGAAGAAGGCACGTCTGCTGAAGATCGGTCTATACCCTGCAGTTTACGCCTCGCTGTTCGAGTATTCTGCTCCTCCGACATGGTGGACTAAGGCGTTCGTGGAGCAATGGAACATCCCCACCCATACCTTTCTTTTAATAGACAGGGAAGTTTCTGTTAGTGTATATGCCCTAGAGGCCATTAATGTATCATACTAGTTTGTATATTACTTGATGGAAGCTTAGGATATTCACCTTGTATAAACAATCTTGCTCAATATAGTAGTATGCTACTTGGTTTGTTTCTACTTCAATGTGTACTTGTGTTTATTTCAGTATATCACTCATACGCATTAGTGGAGCCCTTAGGATCTTTGCTTGATTACCAGCGTTGTGATGGCAGTCACACTAGTGGGGGCTGGGTAATCTATAGGCACATCCTTATACAGGTCCCTAGTCGTAGGACTGTCGAGACAGGGCATCGATACTCCGGAGTAGACTAGCGTATGCGCTTCTCATCCCAGTGTGGGAGATGGTCTGTCCCACAGCCATCAGTACGTCGTACTGGAGATAGTATACGGGTGCTCGTTGGGTTACGAGTACACTGGACAGGACTCGTCGGGAACTGACAGGTTGGTATTATACCTATCGTCAGTTATCAGTTCCCAGGTGACATGAGTACAGCTTAGTCCGCTGACTTGACACTGACACTTCGCCTCGAGTGTGTTCCCACTGCACTTTGATCACTACCCTACCACGGCTCAAAGGAGTCGTGCAAACAGGTGGTGGTTGGGTGCAGTCCCGAAGCACTTGGAGGCAGTGACGGTTAGACAGGATTCGTCTCTCCCGGTATTGGGGGTTGACATCGCGCTGTGTCTAGGAGAGCCATTACACGAGTAGTCCCTGGCCAGGGCAAGCGAGATATACTGGTAGGTTTCCAGTGTTATCTCAGGGTGTTTTGGGCTTCACTCCGACACGACTTGTACAGCTATTGGGGGACTGACGTTTTACCGCCCCCTAGGCCCGCCATGCGATGTATCAGACGAACAGACCGGACTGTACGGAGAATGTCACATTCAGACTCAGTAGGAGTTCAGATGGGGTTTCACCTCGTCAGCCTTCTTGTCGACATCTACCTGGGGACCGTTACGCACAGTTAGTGCCGCTTGCGGTCTGTGGTTAAACCCACTGCCAGCGTAGTGTCGAGTCTTTAGAGTCCCACACAGAGGGTATTCGCCTCTGGGCAAAACAGAGTAGAGGTCGCATAGTTTTGCGACAGGGTTCGTTCTCATCCGCGCACTTGTGCACGTTTGGAGTCCGGACGGATTATACTGGCAGGCTCTGGTTTGAGCCAGATACTGGTATATGTTTTGGGGGTTGCTTTTATCTCTTGGTATTCTTGTTCCTCGGAACGAGAATGCAGGTGTGTATGCACAGTTGCTTGAGGCGGAGAATGAGGTTTTTCATTAGGGTTTCGGATCGGGTGCGTATGCACAGTTGACAGTTATCATTTTCCAAACCCTAATGGATTTATATATTATCTATTAATAATAGTAATTAAATGAGAATTATGTTATGGTTGATTTTTTGTTGACTTGTTGACCTTGGTTGACTTGTTGACCATTGACCACCATCATGCTTTGAAAGATCCTCCTTGATTCATGCTTACACTTCATTTAAAGAAGCATGATAGTGGTCATTCCAAAATTACCATCAACTATTCTTATTTTAATTATTATCATTTAGATAATTCTTTTCTTTTGCAATATGGTTGTAAGAAAGAAATAATTGAGCTCATTCTATCATAACTTCTCTCTCTCCTCATTTCATCTTCTTCTTCCTCTAGCAAAGAGAAACCTTCTCATGTGTTGAGATTCATTCTCTTTAGAAAGAAAAGCAAACCCTAATCACTCTCTACTCATTCTAGGATGAAGGTTTAGCAAGCCGGAAACCCTAGTTCACTCAAAGATCGAGGAAGAGCCCAAAGGTCGAGCCTTCGAGGTGGATCCATCTTCGACGGGAGAAGGCGACGAAAAGAGAACCATCAACCTCTACAAGGTTTGAAGAAGAAGGAGTTCAAGTTTAGGTATAACCATCTTCCATAGTAGCTAACTCTCTTTAGCTTGTATACTAGTTTTAGTTTAGACAACGATCCCGACCTTGTTTAGTCCATGTTGCCTCTTGCGATAAAAATTCGTTTTTTATACCGTTTCCGCCTCCCCGTAAGCACCGGGGGTCGCAATATGGACTTACAGTGGTATCAGAGCCTAACTAAACTTAAACTAGCTTGGTAGTGAAGTGTAACGAAGTTCGGAACCGAAAAATCACAAAACCGGAAAACCAAAACCCTAAGTTTCTGTTGAAATTTTTTCTGCTCAAAATGAAAAACTTTATACTTGTAAATTCGTCTCAGGGTTTTCTAAGAACACCCAAGAAAAACGATAGCATGATTCATCAAAAGCGCCGCCCTTCCGCGGCCTCACCTATTCATCTGGCCGCGGAACCGCCGCTGTTTGGTGTCATCTTTGCATCGTTTTTCGTGCAGTGTTCTTCTGTGTTGGTTTTGGGATTTTTAAAATATATTGTATGTACCCAGATTTTCCAGAACTGAAATTCACTTTTGGGGTCCTATAATTCCGTATTTTTTCCGAACTTCACTGTACTTTGGCTATGTTGGTTATATCTGTGATGTTTGCATGTATTGAACGTCGGCTAATCGCTATAAGTCGATTAGTCGGGGTTATACATGATCTGTGATGTGCTGGAATGTGTATATGAATGTGTTGGACTGTCGCGGGTGAATAGCCGGGGTGGATGTGAGATGAGCTTTTGTTTTTCTTTCATTCATTGTAAATGTAAATTGATGTAATAATATTATTTGTTTGGCCGCACAACCGGGTCGGGGTTGTAGCCGTCATTGTATAATTCTTTTTACTGTTTTTGCTCCTAGGATAGACCCATGGAGGGGTGCACAAACTACCGGGTTCTTGGCGGGTAGTTTGCCGCACCCGTAGGGGTCTTGGGTGGGGTATTTGGCTATTCACCGCGACCGTGTTATCCGCTTTTCGTTTCAGGCTCGAAAGGATTGCGGATTGCTAGTATATCCAATGTATTCATCTGTGATCTGTAATGTCTATCATTGCTTTCTATTTAGGCGTTGCTTATGTTTTACAGCCGCGCTAGCCCAGCCCCCGCTCTGTCGTTAGTTAAGTAACCTAACGAGTAATGACGGGACCCCGTGGCGAATGCGAATGGCATAAGCGTACGTCATATTTTGGTTGTTTTCTGCAATGGTAGGAACTAAATGATGGGACGCATTAAAAGAACTAATGCAAGAATATCACGCATTAAAAGAACTAATGCAAGATAATAAACCAAGTTTAAGTCGATGGAACACTTTCGAAAAACCACTCGGTTCTTTTCAAAACTAACTTTTAAATGCGGAGCTTGAGCCACTCCTTCTAAAAGCTATCTCGTTCCAATCGATTATATCAAGTTCACTACGTTCACGGTTTCGCCAAAACCATCCGTAGCCCTCCGTCGTTTCATATGAATATTCAACAGTATTCAAGCTATGTTTGTTGGCCTTAGTCAAGGCACAGTGTTTGGTAGCTGGTGGGTATTCATATGTTGCATAGATAGAATGCGTTAGTTTGGGACAGTCGTATTGCCTTGTTGGCCATAGTCAAGGGTATATACGGGTGGGTTCAAATTAACCTGGATAACGACGGGAAGAACTTGACATGTGACTTATGATTTGTTGGCCTTAGTCAAGGTCATAAGAGCATGGGGCAAAAATCCACATCGGGAGTTTCATAAGTACTGAAACTTGCTAGATTTGCATACCATTTGGAGTGTGATGATTATGGTAGGATTCCTTCATTTTCGTCACGCGATGATATTTGGATCCCGATCCTACTGTGAGTATATGCTACTCCTCGGGAAATTTCTCACTAAACGATCAATGCTATAAACCTAGTAGGTGCCTAGAAAGGTGTTAGTGGGGCTACGCCCCCAGGGAAAAGAGGTTCTTAAATTAAGGAACTTCGCGAAAGCGTTGGAAAACCTCCCTCGAAGTACCGACACTGGCCTGGCTGAACGGTTAAGCAAGTATTGTACGGTGGGATTGATCCCGGCTAATTCTTCCTTTGTGGTTTGAGGAGGGATTCGAGAGACAGTGGGAGCCATCCTGTTTAGACAAATTAAAAACCATTCTAAACTTGCAAGAGCATCGTGCTAAGTGTTTCTTCTCTCCCCCTGCAGCGACCAAATCGAAATGACTGGACTTAAGTTACTTCTAGATAAAAACATATTGACAGGGCCAAACTACAAAGATTGGCTCAGGAATGTCAAATTGGCAATCTCTTACGACAAGCTGGGGTATCTTCTTACCACCAAAGCTCCCCCCGTCCCAGGTCCCACCTCCAGCGTCGCGGATAAGGAAATCCGTAAGACTTGGGAGATTGACAGCGCGAAGGCCAGATGCCTCGTACTTGCCTCGATGGACAACGACCATCAGAGGAGGCACGAGAATATGGATTTGGAATCTATATTTCTTCATACAAAAGAACTGTATGGAGAGCAGTCTCGTATCGCAAGATACGAAGTGTCGAAGAAGTTATTTTCGACTAAGTTGGCCGTCGGATCATCGGTAGCGGACCACGTGCTTAAGATGATTGGCTACACTGAGGAGCTCGCGGAACTTGGGACCACGTTGGACAGTGAACTTTATACGGATATAATTCTCCAGTCCCTTCCATCCACTTACGCCCAGTTCATACTGAATTTCAACTTGCAAGAAAAGGAAGTTGAACTTTCAGAACTCCTCAACCTGCTGAGGAGCGCAGAGGGCACCCTACAGAAGGGTAGGGATACATCCACTTTGTTTGTAGGAGGATCTTCTTCTTCTAGGTCCAAGGCGAAAGCCAAGGGAAAGAAGAGGAAAGCCCCCGCCAAACCAAGGGGCGGTGTTAGTAAAGTGGGTACGAAGGGAAAGGAAAAGGCAACAAAGATAGCGGGGAAGCTTGTTGGTAAAGAGGAATGCTTCTATTGTCACAAGAGTGGACACTGGAAGAAAGATTGCAGGGCTTGGAAAGCCAGGACACAGGAACTGAAGCAGGTTGCGGCTTCAGCTTCAGGTGTGTATGTTATTGAAAACTGTCTTTCTATAAACTCTACTTCCTGGGTATTGGATACCGGATCAGGATCTCATATCTGTAATTCTTTGCAGGCGTTGAGAAACCGTAGGTTTTTGAAGGCAGGTGACATGACCCTCAGAGTTGCGAACGGAGCTAGCATGGATGCTAAAGCCGTGGGGGACTATCACCTGGGAATGACAGATGGGCATGTTTTGGTTTTGCGTAATTGCTTTTTTACCCAACGCAACTTGTAATATCATTTCTGTATCTTTGGTTTCTAAAGAAGGTTATGAATTTGCGTTTGTAAGTAATGTTGTAAACATTCACCTTAATCAAGTTCTGATTGGGTCAGGTACACTGAGCAATGGTATATACGTATTAAACCAACCACAGATTTTCAATGTCCAGAATACACACAAAAGAAAGTCTCCAGATATCAATCAGGCTTTCTTATGGCATTGTAGACTGGGTCACATCAATGAGACACGGTTGACTAAGTTACATAAAGAAGGATACTTGGATCCGTTCGAGTATCAGTCTTATGCCACTTGTGAATCTTGTCTTATGGGAAAGATGACAAAGACTCCGTTCACTGGACACGGAGAAAGAGCGAGCGAGCTCTTGGGACTCATACACAGTGACGTGTGTGGTCCAATGTCTACACATGCCCGAAGCGGTTATTCATACTTCATTACTTTCACAGACGATTTCTCTAGGTATGGACATGTCTTCTTAATGAAGCACAAATCCGAGGCCTTTGAGAAATTTCGGGATTACAAGAATGAAGTTGAAAAACAAACAGGCAAAAGTATCAAGATCCTAAGATCGGATCGAGGTGGTGAATACTTGAGTGCCGAGTTCCTGGACTATTTAAAAGAGAATGGTATTCTCTCTCAGCGTACTCCTCCATACACTCCGCAACATAACGGTGTATCAGAAAGGAAGAATCGAACCCTATTGGATATGGTTCGTTCCATGATGAGTAAGGCTGAGTTACCGCGATCTTTCTGGGGATATGCACTAGAAACAGCTGCACATCTCTTGAACCAAGTTCCTACTAAGACTGTGCCTACCACACCATATCAGATGTGGAGTGGGAAGAAACCCTGTCTTAAAGCCTTTAAGACATGGGGATGTCCGGCTTTTGTAAAAAAGCAGCATGCGGACAAGCTCGAGGCACGCTCAGTACAGTGCAAGTTTGTGGGATACCCAAAGAACTCCAAGGGGTATCTATTCTATTACGCAGAGGAGCAAAAAGTCCTTGTTTCTCGTCATGCCCACTTCTTGGAAACTGAGTTTTTGGAAAATCAGATAAGTGGGAGCGCAGTAGAACTGGATGAAGTTCCAGAACCTCAGACTATTACTGAGAGCTTAGTGGAACCAGAGGGTTCAAAAGAACAGGACATTCCTATGCCGCTCCGCAGAAGTAGTAGGCAGTCTCATCCGCCCAAGAGATACTACGGTTTTCTCATAGACGGGGATAGAGAGGATTGCATCATAGACTATGATGAGCCTACTAGCTTCCAGCAGGCCGTTCAGAGCATTGACTCGGTAAAATGGCTGGATGCAATGCGGACCGAAATGGAGTCCATGTACACCAACAAAGTATGGATGTTGGACATTGCTCCAGACGGGGTAAAACCCGTAGGATGCAAGTGGATCTTCAAAAGGAAGATTGGTGTAGATGGACAGGTTGAAACCTATAAAGCTAGACTTGTAGCAAAGGGTTTCCGTCAAAGACCTGGCTTGGACTATGACGAAACCTTTTCTCCAGTGGCTATGCTGAAATCCATTCGGATCCTTCTTGCCATTGCTGCCTTCCACGATTATGAGATTTGGCAGATGGACGTAAAAACCGCTTTTCTAAATGGAAGTTTAGAGGAGTGTGTCTATATGGATCAGCCAGAGGGTTTCATTCAGAGTGGGAGCAGCGGAAAGGTGTGCAAGTTGCTTAAGTCCATCTATGGACTGAAGCAGGCATCGCGGAGTTGGAACATCTGTTTTGATGAGACGGTCAAGGAATTTGACTTTATCAAAAATCCAGATGAACCATGCATCTATAGTAGATTTGTAGCGAGAACTGTAGTATTCCTTGTTTTATACGTGGATGACATTCTCTTAATAGGAAATGACATTCCTATGCTACAATCTGTCAAGGGTTTCTTGTCACACAGGTTCTCCATGAAAGACCTGGGTGATGCCTCTTACATCCTGGGGATCCGGATCCATCGTGATAGATCCAAGAGGATATTAGGACTTTCACAGTCCAGGTACATCGACACCGTACTGAAAAGATTCAGTATGGAAGATTCCAAGCGCGGTAACCTACCGGCTTGTCACGGGATCACCCTCTCTAAAGAGATGTCTCCCAAGACTGATTTGGAGAGGGATCGCATGTCTATTATACCCTACGCTTCTGCGGTAGGCTCTATAATGTATGCGATGTTGTGTACCAGACCGGATGTAGCTTATGCACTGAGTGTAGTAAGCCGGTATCAGTCAAACCCTGGGGAGAAACATTGGATAGCGGTAAAGAACATTCTCAAGTACCTGAGGAGGACTAAGGAGATGTTCTTGGTGTATGGCGGAAAAGACCTCCAGATTGAGGCCTTTGCTGACTCCAGCTTCCAGAGTGACAAGGATGATTCCAAGTCCATGTCGGGTTTTGTCTTTACCCTCAATGGAGGGGCGGTGTGTTGGAAGAGTTCCAAACAGGAAACCGTTGCAGACTCGACTATGGAAGCGGAATACATCGCTGCATCTGATGCCGCAAAAGAAGCTGTCTGGATAAGGAAGTTCTTAAAAGAACTTCAGGTGGTTCCGTCCATTGTTGACCCAGTACCTCTGTATTGCGACAACAACGGGGCTATAGCTTTAGCAATGGAACCCAGGTCCCATCAGAGATCCAGGCACATCTTGAGGCGGTATCACCTGATCAGGGAGATCGTGGATCGCAAGGAGATCGAGGTTCGGAGGGTTGCTTCAGAAGAGAACACTGCAGATCCATTCACCAAGGCCCTACCCCAGACTCAGTTCGAGCGGCTGATCGAGATGATAGGTCTTCGATACGCCAGTACATGGCCTTAGTGCAAGTGGGAGATTGTTAGTGTATATGCCCTAGAGGCCATTAATGTATCATACTAGTTTGTATATTACTTGATGGAAGCTTGGGATATTCACCTTGTATAAACAATCTTGCTCAATATAGTAGTATGCTACTTGGTTTGTTTCTACTTCAATGTGTACTTGTGTTTATTTCAGTATATCACTCATACGCATTAGTGGAGCCCTTAGGATCTTTGCTTGATTACCAGCGTTGTGATGGCAGTCACACTAGTGGGGGCTGGGTAATCTATAGGCACATCCTTATACAGGTCCCTAGTCGTAGGACTGTCGAGACAGGGCATCGATACTCCGGAGTAGACTAGCGTATGCGCTTCTCATCCCAGTGTGGGAGATGGTCTGTCCCACAGCCATCAGTACGTCGTACTGGAGATAGTATACGGGTGCTCGTTGGGTTACGAGTACACTGGACAGGACTCGTCGGGAACTGACAGGTTGGTATTATACCTATCGTCAGTTATCAGTTCCCAGGTGACATGAGTACAGCTTAGTCCGCTGACTTGACACTGACACTTCGCCTCGAGTGTGTTCCCACTGCACTTTGATCACTACCCTACCACGGCTCAAAGGAGTCGTGCAAACAGGTGGTGGTTGGGTGCAGTCCCGAAGCACTTGGAGGCAGTGACGGTTAGACAGGATTCGTCTCTCCCGGTATTGGGGGTTGACATCGCGCTGTGTCTAGGAGAGCCATTACACGAGTAGTCCCTGGCCAGGGCAAGCGAGATATACTGGTAGGTTTCCAGTGTTATCTCAGGGTGTTTTGGGCTTCACTCCGACACGACTTGTACCGCTATTGGGGGACTGACGTTTTACCGCCCCCTAGGCCCGCCATGCGATGTATCAGACGAACAGACCGGACTGTACGGAGAATGTCACATTCAGACTCAGTAGGAGTTCAGATGGGGTTTCACCTCGTCAGCCTTCTTGTCGACATCTACCTGGGGACCGTTACGCACAGCTAGTGCCGCTTGCGGTCTGTGGTTAAACCCACTGCCAGCGTAGTGTCGAGTCTTTAGAGTCCCACACAGAGGGTATTCGCCTCTGGGCAAAACAGAGTAGAGGTCGCATGGTTTTGCGACAGGGTTCGTTCTCATCCGCGCACTTGTGCACGTTTGGAGTCCGGACGGATTATACTGGCAGGCTCTGGTTTGAGCCAGATACTGGTATATGTTTTGGGGGTTGCTTTTATCTCTTGGTATTCTTGTTCCTCGGAACGAGAATGCAGGTGTGTATGCACAGTTGCTTGAGGCGGAGAATGAGGTTTTTCATTAGGGTTTCGGATCGGGTGCGTATGCACAGTTGACAGTTATCATTTTCCAAACCTTAATGGATTTATATATTATCTATTAATAATAGTAATTAAATGAGAATTATGTTATGGTTGATTTTTTGTTGACTTGTTGACCTTGGTTGACTTGTTGACCATTGACCACCATCATGCTTTGAAAGATCCTCCTTGATTCATGCTTACACTTCATTTAAAGAAGCATGATAGTGGTCATTCCAAAATTACCATCAACTATTCTTATTTTAATTATTATCATTTAGATAATTCTTTTCTTTTGCAATATGGTTGCAAGAAAGAAATAATTGAGCTCATTCTATCATAACTTCTCTCTCTCCTCATTTCATCTTCTTCTTCCTCTAGCAAAGAGAAACCTTCTCATGTGTTGAGATTCATTCTCTTTAGAAAGAAAAGCAAACCCTAATCACTCTCTACTCATTCTAGGATGAAGGTTTAGCAAGCCGGAAACCCTAGTTCACTCAAAGATCGAGGAAGAGCCCAAAGGTCGAGCCTTCGAGGTGGATCCATCTTCGACGGGAGAAGGCGACGAAAAGAGAACCATCAACCTCTACAAGGTTTGAAGAAGAAGGAGTTCAAGTTTAGGTATAACCATCTTCCATAGTAGCTAACTCTCTTTAGCTTGTATACTAGTTTTAGTTTAGACAACGATCCCGACCTTGTTTAGTCCATGTTGCCTCTTGCGATAAAAATTCGTTTTTTATACCGTTTCCGCCTCCCCGTAAGCACCGGGGGTCGCAATATGGACTTACAGTTTCCATCCCTCTAGAAGAATTTGCTGAGATTTCCGGTTTGCCGGTGAGGGGGGAGCACTATGAGGAGCTGCTTCCTCCTGATGAATATGTTTTTGCCACCAAGCCGTTGGTGATGGGCTTGACGCCGGAGAACGCTATTATGTACCAGTTTCCGAGTCTGGTAAAGGTGCTGAATATGTATGAAAGTTTTTACTTGGATTCGAGAGGCCGGGGAATTAGTTTCGCTGACTTCATCGCCCGCTTTCTTCGACCGGAGATTCTATCGCAACGGTGCGAAAAATTTGCCAAGCTTGACGACCCCTTCGGCCTTGGCTTAGATCGTCGACCAGCACTGGAAGCCGATCAAAAGGGTTTTTACCTCCCCGATGCTGCAATCATCCCCTTATCGGAAATCGCCGCTCCGGGCATCGACGAGGAAACTTTCTTTCTCGGGTTTCTGGGGGTATGGTTGTGCTGGTTCGCGCTCCCCATGCACCCTCGCTATATGAGCTCGTCCGTGTTCTACCCAGCACATCGGATGGTGGCTGGAATACAATTGGCCATCGGGATTGCCGGGTTGGCCCATCTGTACCATAGTCTTGGCGTGGCGGCGGACGCAACTGAACCGGGGGTGCAACCTGCTGACTTCCCGATGCATTACTTTACTTCGTGGATGGAAATGCATGTGCTCGGGGTGTTTGGTACTCATAAAAGACCATCGTTTTACGAGAAGTACAGATTCCCGAGAGTTATGCGGCTGATCGGCGCTTCTATCGTGAACCCGCCTCCGCGGGAGGCTAGGGTGTTGCTTCTTCGTCCGCGCACAGTTGGAGTGGGTATTTCTTTCATGGACAAGGTCCTGACAATCTGCCCGGAGACCTCCAAGGCGGTGTTGGCGTTGCGCGATAATTTCAAGGACGGGGCCTCCGTATTGAAAGCCCGGGAGATTCTACATCTATACTCCATCCGGCCCGGCTTCCTCGTGTTCAAGCAAAACGAGGCGGCGCTTTTTATGAGATACAACCCCCATCGCTTCGCCCAGCAGTTAAGTTATAACCAGGGGTCCCACTGGAGGCATTTTTGGAAGAGCCTGCGGCCACCAGGGAGGGAATACGGAGCGCACTGCATCACTTTATGCAGTTAAACACGGGCTCCCACTTCTTCATTAGCGAGCCGAGTTGCATTCCAAGGGCCCTCAACGTATACAGGGATTGGTATCAGCACGCGATGGGCGCTGTTATCCGGGAAGAGAAGCGGCTGCTGCTTGATCGCAAAAGTGTGCCCCCTGCCAGCGATCGCAACGTCCCTCTAAAGCGAAGGACCCCTATCCCTCCTCCAATAAGAGGAGATGCTGGAGATGAGCCTCCACGTGTGCTAAGCCCCACGCGTGGATTGCCCCGTGATCCTGTGGACGTGCCCTCAGCGCCTCGTGCTCCCATGGAGACGGTGAATGTGGTTTCACCCGAATCCAGCGTGGGCTCGGATATCGGGACCCGCCGTCCCAAGTTGCCCACGAAGCGTAAGCTGATTTTGGGTGCGACCGGGGTTCGCGCGCAGAAGAGGAAGAAGAAGTCGATCCTCTCTGCTGACGTTGCGTTCGGTCAGGAACCTCATGCTCCTTATAGCGAGGGCTTGGGGGAGTACGGGACCAACGAGGGCTTATTTATGCCGCCAGACGACACTGATCTGGCGGCCGCCATCGCAGCTTCTGAGCGATAGGCAAGGCGCGATGCGTGGTTGGCTAAACTTGCGCAATCAGGTAATCACTAGTTGTATTTTTCGTCATTGCATCGTACCTCTATCATTGTTTTTGACTAACGCTTTTTCTTCTTTAACAGGCATTTCTACTGAAGAAGCCATCGCTGCTTCTCTCAAAACTTTCGAGGAGGAGGAACGATTCAGAGCATCCTTAGGCCTTGGTACATTTCGGTTTACTATGTCTCTCCTTCCATTTCTTATGAGTAATCTGACCCTCTCTTTGTCTTATCGTAGGGACCACAAGACCTACCTCGCAAACCGATGCGGGAATTCTCTCCGGGCCAGCCACCGAAGTCCCGGCCTCTTCGGGATTACCGCAAGAGGCCCTGCTTAAAAAGCCGATGATGGAAGCCTTGACGGCTCTGGAGGCAACCCTGAACGTGGACGACGACGCCTTGCTGAAGGAGGCTTCCAAAAGGTCTGTCGCGATGTCCCGGGAGGAAAGGAAATGCCTGAGGCGCGCAGCGAGGGAGCGTAGCGTAGCTTTGGTTGCGGGAGAAGGCTCAAGCATCGTTACTCCCGCAGCTACTCCTTCAGAGGAGCTCCCGGTCGCCTTGTCAACTGTTCATAGACGGGCGGCACGTGCAGCTCGGGAGGCCAACGGTGAATCCGTCTTAGGTAATGTGTTTTTGAGGCTTTGTTGTCAAAGTTTTAAGCTATCAGTTCTTATATATCTTGTCCTGCAGGGCCGAGTCTTACTGGAGGAGCGGTGGAGAACGTCGAGCCTGAGGGGACGGTAGAGGAGGTAGCCGCTGAACCCGAGGCGATGGTAGGCGATATAACCATAATTGCCGGGCCCGAGATAGTGGCTGATGAGATAGTCACGACTGCCAGGCCCGAGATGACTACCAATGCCGAGCCCGAGGTGGCGGCGGGTGAGACGGCTGCTATGGACGGGCCTGAGGCAGCAGTGGATGAAACGGCTGCTACGGGCGAGCCTACGGCAGCGGTGGACGAGACGGCTGCGACCGCTGAACCCGAAGTGGTAGCGGGTGAGACGGCTACTATGGTCGCTGAGCAAGAGATGGCCGCTCTTTCTCAAGAGTCCGGCGCCACTTCGATCATCGCTCTCCCTACTTACGGTTCCTTGTCGTCTTCCGTCATCGCGAGCACGACGACGGCTCCTGTAGAGTCGGGCGATGAGGCAACGGGAGGTGAGACCGTCCCAATGGAGGAGGAAGACGCCACCGTTACATCAAGTAACGCCCTCGTTAGGGCTCTGGCCGGCGACTCTTCAGGTAAATCTTGGGTCACCACCCTTCTTTTATTCTGCAAACTTTCCTAATAAAGTTTATCTTGATTCTAATGCAGGTGTTGCTAGTGCTGAAATTGAGCTGCTCGAGACAGCACCGCAAGTTACCGCCCTGATGGTGACCACCCCTCTGCCTTCTCTCGCACCATCGCAAATGATGGAAGGTATGGATTTGTAACCCATCAGTCTTATCTTTAGATTGCATAATTTATGTACTGACGTTGCGTTATCGCGTTTTTGCAGGAGTCCTTTTTGACCACCTGTACCAGGTGCTGCATCCCCACTTCTCCTTCCCGTCGGAGATTGCTTCATCCAGCGGCGCTGGTGAATATAGCTCTCAATTAATGCTCCTTCTTTTACCAATAATGAAATTATTTCTGATTCTTCTTTGCCTTGATTGCAGTGCTACAGATTGAAGGGGGAGATGTGAGATCAGTTGGGCCACCGGTCCTCCCGGCTTTGCCACCTGCTGCCGCTGGTATTAGTAAATTCCATTTTTCATGAATCTCCTATATTTCTAGATTCTTCATCTGATTATGACTTGTTTTGCAGCGGTTGCTTCGATTCGGGCCCCTTTCGAATCTCGCCTTATGATGCCGGCAGGCCCCTTCTCCAGACGTCCATCCTCAAAGGGTGCTGCGACGAGTCTGTGCATGTTGAGCGAATACATCAAGGAGCTTGACGCGGGAGCTCCTACATCTGCCGCATATTTCGCTGCCGAGGTCAATCCGATGCTGGCGACGCTTGTAAATTTCCATAATGAAGACGTCGTCGAGTCTTGGGATAGCCACTGCAGGAAGATCGAGGCCTGTCTGCATCAGCTTGAACTTATGCATCTTGCCCCTGAGACTCAAGCTTTGAACTCCCAGCGGGCCGCATGGGTCGAGCAGAGCGCGTCCTTCCTACGCCATTTCGAAAAAGAAGCGACCTTGAGGCGGAAGGAATGCGAGGAGGCTTCCGCTGAGTCTATCCAGTTGCGCGCCCAGGTTGAAGCGAACGTCGCACAACTGAGAGCCGCCTTTGATATCTTGCATCGATGTATCTCGGACGGGCTTGTATTGAGACGGAAGCTTGACTCTATTGAGCGGGTTACGCAGAGTCACGAAGCTGTCCAACAGGAAATTGATGAGAAGATTTCATCGTGCGTGCAGCAAAGGACTCGAATCGAAGCAGAGCTGGCCGCGGCGGCTGATCATGAAGAGGCACTGAAAGAAGTGCCAGAGCAGCTCACAGACTTGTTGAAAACGCATCCTTCCCAATGAAAATTTTGTATCATTTGTAATTGCGAATAAAATGTATTTGTTTCTTTTTTTCTTTATCACGGTGTATTTTGTACTCAATCGAATTCATGAATAAAAGTTACACGTTCTTCATAATTTCTTGTGTCATTTCTCTGCTTTCTTCTTTCTTGCTGTGTTGTTTGCCATGTGACTTTAATAAGTGCGGTCTGTAGATAGCATATAGCTGTCAGTCTTAGGCTCTTTGTAGAGTGGCGATGGCTTAGAAAACAGGGTTAGGATCTATCACCTAAGACTTTTCAACTTTATGAGCCTTGAGGGTCTCATAAAGAATTTTCTCCCCACCGGCCGAGAGGGTCCCATAGGTGTAATTTCTCATTAAGAATCGTGAGGATTCCCAAGTGCGTTTTCTCTTGAAAGTCATAAGGATCTCACAAGCGAATTTACTCCCTTACGAGTCATGAGGACCCGCAAGTAACGGGTGAAGTTGCCCTTATCCGCATTTCACGGAGTTAGGGGTTGCTCTAGATGCTTCCCACGGGTTCACTGCCGTGTTTGGCAAGGACCAGGCTCCGCTCTCTACGTTTTCCAGGATACCGTAGTTTAAAGACATCGCGGTCGAGGTTAAGGACATCATAGTCCGTGGATTTAAGGACTCCACAGTCCGTTGTTAGTTTTAAGACATTACGGTCGAGGTTAAGGACATCATAGTCCGTGGGTTTAAGGGCTCCACAGTCCAATGTTAATTTTAAGACATTACGGTCAAGATTAAGGACATCATAGTCCGTGGATTTAAGGACTCCACAGTCCGATATTAGTTTTAAGATATGACGGTCGAGGTTAAGGACATCATAGTCCGTGATTTAAGGACTCCACAGTCCAATGTTAGTTTTAAGACATCACGGTCGAGGTTAAGGACATCATAGTCCGTGGATTTAAGGACTCCACAGTTCGTGAAATGCGTGGTTGTTGGGACTCGTCACCTCTTTGAAGACGTTAAGGAATCACAACGACAAATATCAAAGGAGTGAAGAGATGTACCCTTGAACCAAGGTAGAATCAGTTTGAAATCACTGGGGTTGATTGTTAGTTTTAAAACATCACGGTCGAGGTTAAGGACATCATAGTCCGTGAGTTTTTAAGGACCTCACAGTCCGATGTTAGTTTTAAGACATCGCGGTCAAGGTTAAGGACATCATAGTCCATGGATTTAAGGACTCCACAGTCCGATGTTTGCTCTGGATGCTTCCAACGGGTTCACTGCCGTGTTTGGCGAGGACCAGGCTCCGCTCTGGATGTTTTCCATGGGGTCAGAAGTGACGTTATCCGTGTTCCACGTGACCAGGAATTTTGCTCTAGATTCTTCCCACGGGTTCACTGCCGTGTTCGGCGAGGACTAGGCTCCGCTCTGGATGCTTCACACGGGTTCGCTGCCGTGCTCTTCGAGGACCAGGATCCGCTCTGGACGTTTTCCACGGGGTCAGAAGTGACGTTATCCGCGTTCCATGTAACCAGGAAGTTTGCTCTAGATGCTTCTCACGGGTTCACTGCCGTGTTCGGCGAGGACTAGGCTCCGCTCTGGATGCTTCACACGGGTTCACTGCCGTGCTCTGTGAGGACCAGGATCCGCTCTGGACGTTTTCCACGGGGTCAGAAGTGATGTAATCCGCGTTTCACGTAACCAGGTATTTTGCTCTAGATGCTTCCCACGGGTTCACTGCCGTGTTCGGTGAGGACTAGGCTCCGCTCTGGATGCTTCACACGGGTTCACTGTCGTGCTCTGCGAGGACCAGGATCCGCTCTGGACGTTTCCCACGGGGTCAGAAGTGACATTATCCGCGTTCCACGTAGCCAGGAATTTTGCTCTAGATGCTTCCTATGGGTTCACTGCCGTGTTCGGAGAGGACTTGGCTCCGCTCTGGATGCTTCACACGGGTTCACTGACATGCTCTGCGAGGACCAGGATCCTCTCTGGACGTTTTCTACGGGGTCAGAAGTGACGTTATCCTCGTTCCACGTAACCAGGAATTTTGCTCTAGATGCTTCTCACGGGTTCACTGCCGTGTTCGGCGAGGACTAGGCTCCGCTCTGGATGCTTCACACGGGTTCACTGCCGTGCTCTTCGAGGACCAAGATCCATTCTGGACATTTTCCACGGGGTCAGAAGTGACATTATCCGCGTTGCACGTAGCCAGGAATGGTTGACTTTATCCGCAATTCACGGAGTCGGAATTTGACTCTCGGTCATCTGTACACCGCCAAGTCACGGAACTGGGAGTTGCCGTTGTTCCGCTTTGCTTGATATTGTGTCTGTTGTAATGAGCCGAATGTTGAGATGATCTCTAGGCCGTCTGTGAACCATCGAGATTTGGCTTCTTCTTCTGATGAAACCTGGGGAGGAGGAGTGTGATTCCTTCTTTATTTGCGCCCCTGGATCGTATACAGGGATTGATGTGATATCACCTGTAAGGCATAAATTTCATTTTTTATTTTTATTTTATTTCTTTCCGCGATACTCTATCATTTCAGCTTTTATATCGCGAAGGTCGCGATTGCCCCATCATTTCGGCTATTTTTCGCGGTGCCCAATCATTTCGGCTATTTGTTTTATTTTTACTTGCTGTTTTTTATTGTGAGTTGCCCAATCATTTTGGCTATTTATTTTATTTTTACTCGCTGCTTTTTATTGCGAGTTGCCCAATCATTTTGGCTATTTTGCATGCATACATTTTTACTTGCTGATTTTGTCGTAAGTTGCCCCATCATTTCGGCTATTTCGTATGCATGTATGGCTTGCTAGCTTTTCGCTGCAAGGTTGGGATTAGACACCGATTTCGGCATCAGCATCGCTACAACTGGGATATTGCCAGGAGCGAATCATCATTTACCTCTGTCGATATCGAACAAAGGTGGCTTAGCGAACAGGGTTAGGATCCTGTCGTCCAAGGCTTTTGACTTCATGAGCCGTAAGGGTCTCACAAAGGTATTTCTCCCTGCGAGTCGTGAGGATCTCGTAGGTACGTTTTCTCCTTAGGAATCGTGAGGACTTCTAAGTGTATGGCTTCTTGTAAGTCGTAAGGATCTTACAAGAGAGTTTTCTCCTTATAAGTTGAGGGGACTCACAAGGGTTGTTCACCGTGCGAACATATCCCTAGTCACGGATGGGACTTTGTTAGGGAAATGTTTATTCGCGCCCGTGGATTGTATACAAGGGTCAGCGTTGAGCCGCTTGTAGGGCAGTATCGAAGGTTGTGGGGGTTGCTTAAGAACAGGTTCAGGTCTCTGTAAGTTAAGACTTTCAAATCTTATGAGCCGTGAGGGTCCCATAAGAAAGTTCTCCTTACGAGTCATGAGGATCTCGCAAGTGCAATTTCTCCTTAGGAATCGTAAGGAACCCTAAGTATGTTGCTCCCTTATGAGTCGTAAGGTTCTCACACGGGTGGTTTCTCCTCACAAGGTCGAGAGGACCCTGTAAGTGTCTTTTTAACGAGGTTGCGCCCTTTCGGGTTTTCACAAACACTCACCGGTAACCCTGCTGTTTTTACTCAAGGAGCCCTTTCGGGTTTTCATCCGTGCCCATTTTGCTTATGGACATACTGTTTTCCTTTTTTTTTGTTTTTTCTTTTCTCTCTTTTTTTTGTATCAGCTTTGGGATACTGCGATCCGTCGTAGTTTATCGACGTCTCGGTCAGCAGCTTGTTTTAGGACATAGTGGTCCGTTGTTAGTTTAAGGACGTTTCGGTCCGCTATTAGTTTAAGGACGTTTCGGTCCGCTGTAAAGAAAGCCGGTTACTACTTACAGAGTTTAGGCTTAGGAAGATAGAGAGCGGATATAGTCGACGTCGTCTATCATTCACCTAGGCCATGACTCATTAGGCGTAGTATTTCTTCAAGAAGCGACCGTTTATTGTCCTGAAAGGTCTTTCACCATACATGTCCATGAGTAGATAGGCTCCACCCTGGCAGACCTTGTCTATAATGTACGAGCCTTCATAATTCGGCTCGAATTTTCCCCGCTTGGCGCGATTGGGGATCATATGTCTTTTGACCACTAGCACGAGTTCGCCTTGGCGGAATATCCTCGGCCTCGTCAATCTTTCATATGAGCACGTCATCTTTGCTTTATAAGCTTCCAGATTTTGCTGCGCCAGGAGTCGGGTTTCGTCAAGGGCATCGAGCTCTTCAAGCCGAAGGTGAGCATTCTCTTCGTCCGTTAGCTCATAATGGACTGCCACTCGTAGAGAGGGTAACTCTATCTCGAGGGGGAGTACCGCTTCCGTACCGAATACCAACGCGTACGGCGTTGTGTTCGTGGCCGTTTTGAACGTAGTTCGATACGCCCAGAGAGCTTCTTGCAGTCTCTCATGCCAGTCTTTCTTATTTCGGGACACTGTTTTCTTCACGATCTTCGTCAAGGTCTTATTGAAAGCCTCCGCCAAACCGTTGGCTCGGGGATTATAAACTGAGGAGTATCTCCAGTCTATGTTGTGCTGTTGTGCGAAGCAGCTGATCTTGTGGCTTCTGTAGGCTGGCCCGTTATCGGAGATGATCCGTCGCGGAGTTCCAAACCGATAAATAACGTGCGTCTTGAAGAAATGGAGGATATTCTCCATCTTCACTTCTCTCAGCGGTACTGCTTCTGCCCATTTGGAGAAGTAGTCAGTTGTCGCCAAAATGAAACGATGTCCTCTGGACGATGCCGGTTCGATGGGGCCGATTATATCAGTTCCCCACATTTCAAACGGCCAGCTAACCACTGTCAGGTGTAATGGATTTGGATGTTGATGGATAAAGTCCCCATGAATTTGGCACGAGTGGCATTGCTTTGCATACTCGAGGCAGTCCTGGATCATCATGGGCCAATAATAACCCATCCGTTTGATCTTCAGCTTCATCTTCGGCCCGGCTTGGTGAGAACCACAGAGTCCTTCATGAGTTTCTTGGACGACTCTCTTTGCCTCTTCAGGTCCCAGGCATCTTAGCCATAAAGAATCAAATGACCTCTTGTACAGAGTATCATTGACGAAGGTGAAAGATAGGGCTCGCTTCATAAGCTGATGTCTTGAGGACGCGTCTTCAGGCGTTCGATGGGATTTGAAGTAGTCTATAAAGACTTCTCTCCAATCCTCAACCATTTCTTGGTCTTTTATTTGCAGTGCCGTCTGCTTGGTCGCTTCCTTCTCCTCGGATGATTCCGGAGACATTTCCGCCGGTGCGAGGACCCGACGGCTTTGCACAACGATCCTCATGTCATCGAGGTTCTCGTCGGCCAGTTCTTTAGCGAGCTTAGCTAGTGCATCCGCTTTGCAATTTTCCGTACGCGGTATGCTTTCGAGGGTGTAGGAAGGAATTTGGGTTAGCAGTTGCTGTACCCTCTCTCCGTACTTTACCAATTCTGGTTTGCACGTTTGGTAGTCGCCATTTACCTGACTAACGACCAGTTGGGAGTCTCCATATATGAGGAGGTCTTCAATCCCCATGTCGATGGCGATTTCGAGACCTGCTATCAGAGCTTCATACTCGGCTTCATTGTTTGTCCTTGGCTCTGACAAGGAGAAGGCGAAGCGCATTATCCCTCCTTGTGGGGTCACGAAGATAAGGCCTACCCCTAATTTGATTATAGGCGTGTTCTGTTTGCGCTTCTTCATAGAAGACGCTCCATCAAAATAAAGTTCCCACCGGATACCACCACCGTCGATCGTATCAAACGCATGTTCGTCTGGCAGTTCGCAATTCAAAGGGGAATCGGCTGGTATCGGATGTTCAGCGAGGAAGTCAGCGATGGCCTGGCCTTTTACTGCCTTGAGAGGCTGATAAGTTATTGAGAACTCCATCAAGAGCAAGGCTCACTTAGCTAGTCGCCCCGTCAGTATGGCCTTTGACATCTAATATTTGAGAGGATCCACCTTCGATACGAGACGGACTTCATGTGCCAATGCATAGTGCCGGAGTTTCGTTATCGCGAAGATCAACGCCAGGCAGTGTTTTTCGATGGAAGAATAATTGCTTTCTTCCCCCAGAAGAACTCGACTCAAATAATAGAGAGCTCTTTCTTTCCCTTAATCGTTCTCTTGTGCCCATAATGCGCCTAAAGAACCTTCGAGGGCTGTTGTATACAGAATAAGGGGTTTTCCCTTAACCGGAGCGGCCAGTACTGGTGGATTCTGCAGGTACTGCTTGATTTCGTCCAGCGCGCCTTGGCATTTATGATCCCAGACGAACGGGGTTCCCTTCTTCATCGGGTGACTGTAAGGGTGGCACTTGCCAGAGAGATTGGCTATAAATCGCCGGATATACGCGAGCTTCCCTTGGAGAGATCGCAATTGTTTGAGAGTCCTTGGCGGGGGCATTTCCATGATCGCCTTGATCTTCGACGGATCTATCTCGATACCTCAGTGTCGGACGATGAATCCTAGAAATTTACCTGAACACACCCCGAACGCGCATTTAAGAGGGTTCATCTTCTAGTTGTATTGCCGAAGACGTTGAAACACGATCTTTAGATGCTCGAGACGTTCCTCGTATGATTTGCTTTTAACCACGAGGTCGTCGATATAACATTCGACGATTTCATGTATGAGGTCATCGAAGATCTTTGTCATGGCCCTCTTATAGGTGGCACCGGCGTTCTTTAGACCGAAAGGTATCACCTTGTAGCAGAATATAGCCAGAGGGGTCCGGAAAGCGGTATGCTTCTGGTCTTCGGGATGCATTTTTATCTGATTATATCCTAATGAGCCGTCCATGAAGGAGAAGACTTCGTGAGTGGATGTGTTATTTATCATCAGCTCGGTGACCGGTACTAGGAAGTCGTCCTTCGGGCAAGCTTTATTGAGATCCCGAAAGTCCACACATATGCACACTGTCCCATTTTTTCATCACCGGGACGATGTTGGCGATCCAGTCAGGGTACTGAACCTCTTGGATGAAGCCAGAATCGATTAGCTTCTTGACCTCGGTGTTGATACTCATTTCAAGCTCAAACCGCATTCTCCTTGGTGCTTATTTGATTGGCTTAACGTCCGGGGATATCGCCAATTTGTGGACAGCAATTTCTGGATCTAGTCCTGGCATCTCGGAATAGTTCCATGCAAAGCAATCTCTATGCAGCATAAGCACGTCTTTTAGCGCGACCGCTCTTTCTTCATATAGCAGCTCACTAACGAATGTCGGTCGCGGGTCATTTGCCATCCCCAAATCAATTTTCTTGAGGTTATCTGCAGTGGTATGTATTCCATCTTCCAGCTCTTTTGGCGCCGATGGAAATTCTGAGATCACCTCATCATCATTGTTTTCGAAGCACCAGGGGAGGTCATCCATATTCTCGGGTTCTTCTCTTGACATCGTTATCATATGACAAGTACGA
This sequence comes from Agapanthus africanus, assembly GCA_030015575.1. Classification (NCBI taxonomy): domain Eukaryota; kingdom Viridiplantae; phylum Streptophyta; class Magnoliopsida; order Asparagales; family Amaryllidaceae; genus Agapanthus; species Agapanthus africanus. The sequence goes on from CM057342.1 coordinate 632,868,554, forward strand.
GCTCGCTTCCAAGACCGATGTGGATCTGGTTCTACTCTTGCGGATTTGGGTTCATGCTTCTGCGGCGGTGTTACCCTCCAACTGTCGGATAGGGCGAACTTGCCGAGTTGATATTGGTCTTCGACCCAGTTCTTGAAAGTGAAGTAGTCTTCGAGAGGATGTCCTATTGCCCGGTGATAAGAGCAATAGTCTGGGTGAGAGACCTCGTTAGCTTGCTTGGGGTGCTTGGACTCCGGGAGTGTAAGCATTTGATGTCTTATGGCAAGATCAAATATCTTCTTTGTCTTGTCCTGAGGAAAAGAGTATGCTCGACTCATCGTCTTTGTAAGGGACAAATCTGGACCGCTCGATTCCCGATCGGGTGACTTATTGGTCCCGCTTTGTCGCTGTCAAACGCCTTTTCCGCTCTTTGACTTGTTTCGGCCTCTGCGTCGAGCCTTTTGTACAACAGGTTGACAGGGAGGGGCATTTTCATCTTTCGTAGCCTGTTGAAGAAGGCGTTGCGTCCTGGCTTTCTCGTAGATGGCCATTTCGCGATTATGATCGTCTCGAACTTTTTGACCAACTTCCCTTATAAGCTTGTCCATTTGTTCTTCGAACGACGGACTGGGCATTTTCACGTCGGGGGCTCTTTCTGGTTCAGGGTTAGCATTCTCCCATTGAGCATCTCCTTCTTCATCAAAGTCATGTACGACATAGCAGTCGTGGAGTAGCTCCCGTTTCTTAGACCGAACACATCCAAGCCCGATTGCTTCCATTCTCCCGTTGGGTAACTTGCGCTGAGTTCCGGGAACGTTCCAGATCCTGTCATAGAACTTATCTTTTCGAGCGGTCTGTTTGAAGGTATCCCTTGGTGCTTCAATAGCCTTTTCAAGCCCTCTGTGTAATATCTAGGCAGACGAATGGGCTGGAGCCTGTCAAGTGTAGAATTCGCACCGTGCCAGATTTCATTCTCCATTTGGTTTCCCCGGAGCGGTAAAATAGGATCGCCTTTTCGCCTTCTCGCCTGGGAGGGACATAAACCGTCCGCAGCTCTTCCACACTGTAGGTACCAAGCATGTCCAGTTCTTTATGATGTTTGGGCGGAACAATGGCAACTTGCAAACTTTGCTCTTCATCAGCGAATGTTTGTATTGGTGGCCGAGCGGAGAATATAGCATTAACCTCGTCTTCTGAGTCGCTGCCGAAGATTAACATAGGAGCGGACGGTCCTGGCTTGTTGTACTGGGGTGGGCCTGAATAAACCATCTCTTCTTCTCCTTCAGTATCACTCCCGAAAACAGGAATGGTGGCGATAGCTTTGTTCTCCGGTTTGTGACATCTCTCCGTGTCTTCGAAATCTGGTAAGAAATATTTTGCATCTTCATACTTGCGGACTTCGTTTATGGAGAATGGATTCAGCTCTCCTGCTACGGTATACTCGAGACCATCCTTAAAATATTTCATACACTGATGTTGTGTAGAAGGGATGATCTTGTACTCGTGTAACCAAGGCCGACCGAGTAAAGCGTTATAGCATGTCTTGGCGTCAATGACATGAAATTTAATATCCGTGAAAAGTAGCCCGAATCGTAATGTCAATATCACAGACCCGAGAGTCCGCGATGACTGGGAATCAAAACCAGAGATGGTGATTTTATCACGAGCGAGATGCTGGACACTCATGCAGATATCCTTCAATACTCGCATGTTGAGGAGATTGATGGAAAACCCATTGTCGACCAAGATTTTGCCTGTTTTTATATCGTGGCAGTACCCTGAGACATAAAGGGGACGGTTGTGCTCGCACGTCCCAAGGAGGAGATCTTCGTCGCCGAAGGTGATATCGGCTGTGTGTACTTCCTCCAGCTCGTCCTTCATCTTTTCTTCGGCGAGAAAAGCTTGGAATTGCTCTGGTTCTTGTAGCGCTTTGATCAATGAATCTCTCTCTTCTTTGGATAGTAAAAGGGCGTCGAGAATACTGAGCTGCGAGAGTAATTTCCTCAAGTGCGCCAGAATGTTATAGTCCACCTTACTCTTCTTTGGCGGGTCCTTGGCGGTCAGCTCTTTCATGACTTGGTCATCCAGGGAAATATCCTCAGAGACCTTTTCTTTTCCCTTATCTTTTTTGCTCGTGGATCCGAGATTCTTTTCCGGAAGCATGCGATTGCGCAGCTGGATGTTTTCACAGGCCTTCGGTTCTTCTTCCTTCCCCAATGTGGATTCTTTAAAGAAGGGGCCAAGAGCCATTTCTTCGTCAGAGTCGCTTCCGAAAGTGAGAATTTGCGATCCCCCGGTGTTGACCATGCGACAGCTACCGGTATCTCTTTTATGCTTCTCAGTCGCACTACTTTGCTCCCGCTGGGTTTTGCATTTCATCCGGTTAAAATGTTGCCGGTGAGCAACATATCCCTGCCACCATCTTTTAAAAGCATTGCACTCCTCGGTGGGGTGCGAAATCTTTCGATGATATGAGCAGTAGCTAGGATGCATCTCTGCTTCACCGGGAGTGTTTCCTTCGGAGGGTGGCAGCTTCATTCCCATTGATATGGCTTTAGCAAACCTTTTCCTCATCTTGAACTTGTTTTTATCCGTGACGGATGTTCCTTGATTTGGCGGAAGAGTCTTGACTCTTTCATCTCGTCGCCGGCGTTTGGCTCTTTCAAATATGGCCGTCTCGCGCTCCCGATCAGCTTTACTTTTCAAAAGAGCCGTGTTCAGGAATGCATCAATTATTTCATCTGACAGCTCCAGAAGTTCCGGTTTAAGATTTTCCCCTAGCTTCTCAGTGCAAGGGATTTCTTCATCGTCTATCGACGAATGAGAGATCACATGACAACTTACTACGTACTCCTCAGATCCATCCGACGAGTCTTCTCCATCATCTTCGTCCTTAAGGATGCTGCTGAGGAACTTTTGGAGCGTGATGGGAGTCCGTGCCTTCTGATTATACTCCTCCAGCGCGTCGATCTGCTTCTGTAAGTCCGTGCGCTTGTCGCCAGGCTTCACGGGCTTCTTGGATTTCTTCTTCTTTTTCTTTGAAGATTTTGACGGCTGGGCGTGATTGCTTTGGCCATCACCACCAATCTTTGGAGTTGGACGCGGCTTCAGCATCCCTTCGATGATCTGGGGTTCTAGCAGGTTCTTCCACCTGATCGCCGGGCATGTCTGAAGATCATTCAGCATCCTTTTGGTTTTGGCTGAAAGCACGACCTCCCATGGAGCTTCTTCAACAACAGAACACGTTGCCCCCGGTGTGTCTGTCTTCTTAGAAGTGTGCGGTTGTGGTGGGTTTACTTTCCACTTCTCAGACAGCGCAAACTTGCCTTGTAGGTACTGATCTTTGATCCATCCCTCAAAGACGAAACAATCCTCGATCGGATGACTTACCGTTTGGTGGTAAGGGCAATAATTGGGATTATTCACTTCGCTGGGTTGCGGTGGTCGCCTTGGATTTGGCAAGTTGATAAGCCAGTTGCGCATAGCCAGCTCGAATAGCCTCTTCGTTTTGTCCCGTGGGAATGAGTAAGGACGCTTCATTTTCTCATTGTAATAGCGCCGTCTCTCTTCCAGTTGATCCGCTAGCTTTGAAGCACTGGGATGCTGTTGGGTGTTCACAACGAAGGTCGCCTTACTTTTACCCTTGTCGTTCCGCGGTTCCGGCTTTGGGGGAGACGGTCTGTGACCCATTTGATCCATCTGGGATAGCTTGTCGATTAAAGCCTGGAACGTGGTCGGTTTAAAGAACATCATGAACTGTGAAATAGTTGCATGAGGGTCTAGGGTACCCACGAACATGCCCACCGCTGGTGCTTCTTCGATGCGCTGTTCGCACTTTGACCACAGATTTCTCCACCGGGTTGCATATTGAACCCATGTTTCGCCCGGCTTCACCCTTGCATTGATCAACGACGTTATGGGGGTGCGTTCGCTGGCGCTTGCGAATCGCTGGGTGAACAGCAACTCCATCTCTGCGAAAGTTTTGACGGAGTCGTTTGGAAGTTCGGAGTACCACTCAAATGTCGTTTCCGATAAGCTGCTGACGAATTGGCGGAGCAAGAGCTTATCATCGCCCCCGGTGTTGCCGCACAGAGCTCTGAACTGGGCAACGTGCTGGTGGGGATTGCCTGTCCCCTTGTAGACATGGAATTTCAGGATCGTGTAGCCCAGCGGGTATTTTATCTGATCATACCAGCCCGGATACGGTCGCCCAGTTTTGACAACTTGGCCGGCTGCCTCATTTGCCTGGTCAACTCTTATTTGCTGAGCAATATAGTCGTCCAAGGCGGCCTTAGAGATTGTTTCCTCTTTGGCTGTTGAAAGAGCCGGAGGTGGATTTGACGTTTCCCCTCTGTCGTCTTTGAGGATAATCGGAGGATCTTCAGCTGGGGGATCCGGCTAGATCATCATGCCCACCATGTCTTGAAATAGAAGAGCCATTTGCTTTATATTGGCCGCTTGTTCCGCAGCCTCCTTGTCCTTCTTTTCAAGCAATCTACGAAGGAATTCAGCATCAGTCTCGTGCTCGCGACGTTGTTCCGATGACGCCTCCGGGCTTTCTTTTGGCCCAGTGAGTGCGGCCATCGCAGTCAGCATCTCCTGGAGCTTCTGCTGCTGCTGTTCCTGGGCTCTTGTGATGGATCGGGTGAGTGGTCGGTGGCCCGAAGAAGCGCGGCTATCCTCCTTCCCAGATGCCATGTAAATAGTATGGACCACCATGCCCCCGGACTTAGGGCGTTTGGGCTCAGTGCCTTTGACATTTGTCGCAGGCATGGGGATCTTCTCCGGCCTTCTTTTCTTATGAGCGGTCGAAGTTGAAGAGGCCATCGCGGTGGGCACCTAGATAGCTTTTCGTGGCTTAGCAGGATGGCTTTCTTCCTGTCGGACTTTCAGCTTCTTCTGCCGGCGGGAATATTCTTGATCCACCACCGAGTTCCGGACTTTGTAGATCTTGGAAGACAGCCGCTGAGGGGACTGTTCTGGCTTTGCTTCCGCAACATTCTCCACCGGAGGAGGGGATATTTTCAGTACGGCGGTAGGAGAATTCCTACGCACCTTATCTAGCAGCTCAAAGCTGTTCCCAGTTAGAACAGAAGCATTAATTTCCGCCATTGGGATTAGTGGGGTTAGCCCAGAGGGGAAGTTGCCCCCGGCCTTCCTTACTCGGCGCCAGGGGCGACGTCGAGCGTTTCGAGCTGATGGAGTTGGCTCGGTGAAGGGGATGGCTTCATTTTGCCCCCTGTTCAGGTGAGGGGCTATTGCTGGTGTCAGCCTGTTAAAGACTAATGTCCTTTGAGTAGAAGGAGCGGGAATGGGAGTTGGGACAGTCAATCTTGTAAAGACTGACCCCTTGGCAGGAGAAGCCGCCTTGATAACTTCAGGAGCAGGGTTGGTTACTCTCTTCGGAACAACCTTCTCTAGGATTGCAGGCTTCATTATGGGCCCACAGAAATTTTGGCCCAGTCTGGCGAAGACCGAGGAGCTGGAGTTGGACGACCCGTTGAGAGGGGCCGCAGTAGGTGTAAGCCGATCAAAAACCGACTTCTTGGGAGCTTCTGGTATGGGCACAGGAGCGGTGAAGCTCGTTGGCGGGAGCATGGTCCCGAAAAATAGTCCAGTAGTAGCCTGGGTGACATGTTCTATCGGCATCGTGAACAGGGACGCCTCTTGAGGTCCATAAGCCACACCTCCAGGTGAGGCGGAGCGTAGGTTGCAGTTGCAGTTGGAACATCTTGCACAAGTGGACGCCATTGATTCTTTGCTTTCTGCAGCAAGAAAAACGCCAAATCTTAGTACCTTGAAACCCAAAGGCAACCATTAGCAAACCGTGATTGGTTCGCGAACACGACACACGAAGTGTGGAGTGGAAAGAGGAAAAGGTCCCACCGGGCGTGCCAGAATCTGTTCCCCTCCGAAAGACGCGCAAGACAGACGTCTTGCCTAAAATTCGGGGCAGATGCTAATTGGTGCTATCCATCCACCTATCCGAAGATGCCAAGTTGATTTATGGCACCATGTATCGAAGGTTTAAACGAATGCGGCCGATGTAGCAGACTTCGTCAGATTCCCCCTCGTTTGAGGGGTTTTTGATTGTGGGGATGCTCTTCCCTGCAGGCGCAAGCCCCTGCAGTTAATTACGCTACCGCATCACGGTAACAACTTTCTCCTTCTCTATATGGTCACTTCGTGTCGTGGGTGTTTGTTTTGTGTCCGGTTGCCCGTGGATTGTATACGGCGACTAAGTTATGCTGTCGCCCGTAGGACCTGGATTAGTCCAAATCCGTATCTTTCTTAGATTTGGGTTGGGGGGTTTGGGTTTAAGGATACGTTAGTCTCATTTGAGACTAAGATCAACTTAAACGTTTGTTAAGGATACGTTAGCCTCTTTTTAGACTAAGATCAACTTAACGGGATCGTTTAGATCCAACAAGAGAGCAATTGGGCTCTATTGTTTAGTTTAGTGACATTGCGGTCCATAGTTAGTTTAAGGACATTACGGTCCAATGTTAGTTTTAAGACATTGCGGTCAAGGTTAAGGACGTCATAGTCCATGAGTTTAAGGACCTCACAGTCCGGTATTAGTTTTAAGACATCACGGTCGAGGTTAAGGACATTATAGTCCATGAGCTTAAGGACCTCACAGTCCGATGTTAGTTTTAAGACATCACGGTCAAGGTTAAGGTCATCATAGTCCATGAGTTTAAGGACCCCACGGTCCGTAGCAGTGTGTGGTTGTTGGGACCCGTTACCTCTCTGACGACGTTGAGGAATTAGAACGATAGATATCAGAGAAGTAAAGAGATGTACCCTTGAACCGGATGTAAATTGATTGGAAGAGCAGTTGTGCTCAGTTCAATTTATATTGAGGACTTATGGCCAGAATTGGGCTAAGTCCAGCTAAAAATGTTTAACATTTTATTCATGTTTGGCCTGTTAGGCCTTTATTTGGGCTCTGCCCTTTTAATAATGCATAGCATTGGGCTCTGGAATTAAATGCATAGCATTTATCAGGGGCAAAATAGTGGTCTGATAGTGCGCCACGTGGCTTGTCAGGCGCTTTGCGCCAATCAAAGAGTGCAATGTGCTAGCGCATGTGAAGGTGACACGTGTCACGCTCTGTACTAAGAGCAAGTCTGTTAGCTCACTGCGCTTTCTGAGTGCGCTGCGCCAGTGAATGACACGTGGCGCGTTCTGGCGCAGTGCGCCAGTCCAAGAGCGCAGTGCGCTATCTTTAGAAGCGCAAAGCGTGAACCGTTCTGTGGTTGACATGTGGCGCGTTCTGGCGCAGTGCGTCAGTCCAACAAGCGCAAAGGCACATTTCAAGAGTGCAAGGCACTGTCCAATAGCACAGAGTGCATTTTGATCAAATTCAGATCAAAGAACAAGTTTTTTGTTCTTCAAGGGAGGCATTGCCTCAAGATCCAAGAACTGAGTTTCTTGTTCTCATCAAAAGGCTGTGCCTTTATAGATCAAAAGATCTATGAATGAAGTAAATTACTTCTTTAAATCTTTTATGATTAGATCTTTCTTTGATCTTTTTTCTTTCTTATTGAAGATCTTGATCTTGTTCTTAGATCTTTGATCATTCTAGAAGATGATTCTTCTTTTTAATGAGATGATTTCATCTCTGTTCTTCAAGAATATGATTTTTTTACCTTTAAAGATGAAGAAGATGATCTTCTTTCTTCAAAGGCTTACCTTTCTTTCTCTTTGTGTTTTTTCTCAAAGTTTGCAGAGGGTTCTCTCTATATGAGACTTGAAGTCTTGAGGCCTTTATATAGGGCCAATTGATTTGTTAAGTTAGTTACAGAAATCTTTCTCTGATTGATCTGGGGGTATTTCCCTACCGTTGGATCTTTGATCCTAAGGCCTCTGTTTTACAGAAGATAATCTTCTTATTTCAATAAGATTGGAAAGATCTTTCTAGAACAGAATTTTAATTCTTATTAATTAAAAATTTATATTTAAATTCCAATGCTGGCGCAATTAGCACTAGCGCGCCTGCGTTTGACACGTGGCGCGCAGCGCAGAGCACAGCGCAACTGTGCTAGCGCGCCTGCGTTCGACACGTGGCGCGCAGCGCAGAGCACAAGGAATCTGAAGCTTTGCTTCAATTTTAAAATTTGAATTTTGAAACAGAGCTTTGCTCTGATTTAGGGTGCGCTGCCTAGGGCGCAGCGCTCCTGGCGCTGGCATGTCTTCTTTTGACACGTGGCGTGCAGCACACAGCTCAAGGGATCTGAAGCGTTGCTTCAATTTTTGAATTTTGAAATTCAAACAGAGTTTTGCTCTGATTGGGGGAAACAGGCACCAACCCTGCAATTTGAAAGGGACTTCTCGCAAATGTTTGCACACACGATCTACGGTAGCTATTTCGGTGAAGAGATCCGAAGGCGAGGGTGGAATTTCTTACTTTTTAACCATCCAAACTCCTTCGCTCTTCTAGATCTCATCACCCGATTTTACGAGTGCATGGAGGATAGTTGCCTCTCACAACATGGATACATTAGGCTAAATTGGGGGGATAGAGAAATCATAATCGATCGGGACTTCATCCATGAAGTCACCTTAATTCCTAGACTACCTACCCATGACCAACCCCTCCAATTCGAGGATTACCTACCCTTGATGGGTAATGACTGTTCGAGGGAGCCACATAAGGGCATCCAGGCTAGAACCCTCTTTGCAAACGTATTGACTGTGTGTCGTTGGGCACAAAATAACATTTTTGGTAGTTCGCACAATACTACATTTTTTATACCATCCCTTCATATCGTGCACACCTTGATGACTAGGAACCCAAGCTATGATATGTGCACGGTATTACTTCATTCGATCGGTGCAGGCAAAAGGGCTGCCAATTACCCATGCCCTATATTAGTGACACAACTGTGTCGCTATTTCCTCCCTGTGGAGGAATTTGAGTTTTATATGCATGGAGGTATCCCCATTAGACCTCTTGTTGAGGGCGTACCCATGTCCTACACACGCTTAAATGATGTATGGTTGCGCACTGAGCCGGCCGAGAATGAACCCGCCAAGACACCCAGCTCCAGCTCCACCGCGAGCGAGGAAGAGCTTACCCCTGCAGCACATGCACGTTTACTTAGGAAAGCCACTAGGGGGATAGACAGATTAATTGGGATGGTGACCAACCTGGATCACCGTGTGACAGAAATAGAGCACGGCATGACGACCCTGCTGGCGAGGGAGGAACATTCCCGTTCACGTTCAAGGGGACGGCGAGGCCATGAGCAGTGAGGGCACTGCTTTTGATAACTTTGGGGGTGGAGGTGGTTTGTAAATAGTTATCTTTGCATTGCATATTTTTATTTTTGTACATATTTGTTTCTTCTTTCTTTCCATATTTAATTCCGCATTGCATCTTTATAAAAAAATATAAAAACTAAAAAAATGAAAATAAAAAAAATAATAGGAAAAATAAAATCAAATAAAAAATTGTAATTTTTTTTAAAAAAATTATAAAAATTGAAAAATTCAATTTTGGCCATATTTGACATAAGTTCGACAAGACAGTTGACTAGCTAGGAAAAACTAGATCCTAAACTTAGTAAGTTAAAATCCTTAAAAATAACCTTTCTTAAAATTTAACGGTAGAAAATATATGTCTTTGTAGTTTATTTAGAAATAAGCAAATTTTGAGTTCAGTTCATTTGCTAAGTCAAAATAAGGGAAAAGTATTGAAATTTTTATGTGAAGTGTAAGTCTGAAAAATAATTCCGAACCTTAAGTCTAAATTCTGAAAATATATACCCTACAACTCGCACAAACACGCACCTTGAAACTTGGGATAGTAGAGGATACCATGAAATGCTCTTGTCTAAAATCCTTAGTATGAAGGAAAATAAAATAAAAAAATACCAGAGTGAATAAAGAGATATAAAAAAATGAACACTGGTTTTGTAATTACTTAAGGCTGCATAAATAAAAAATTATAGCGAGGATGCTTTATCACCTAGTGCCTTAGACCAACTGGTTTGGGAGTCACTGCTAAAACCTTAGGTATTACAAGACGAGGAATTATGCCTAAATGCGCAAGCACGTTTTGTAATCGGTCGTTGAGTACCTCAAGAAGTATTAACGGTTGCATAAAGGATATGTGAGCAATTTCATCTAAAATTCACCAACTAAAATTACTTTGGACGATGGACAAGAGTATGATAGCTTGAATTGAATTTCCAAGTGTAAGGGTAATACATACACACACGTAGGGGTAAATGATTGGGGTTTGGATGAGAGATAGGAATGAAAGATAGGGCTTATACGTTTAGTAGAGATAATAAAAATTCCTAAGTTGAGATGGAACCTTAGAAAGAAAATTCAAAACGTGCTGAAAGCTTAATAAATTTGCAGAACATATATGATCTTAAGTTAAATGAAAAGTGAGTGTGAAAAATACGGGTTGATAATTTCTAAGTTGAAGATAATAGAATTTCTTACTAGAATACTGAATTGAATAATGAAAGTCAACAGGCCAAATTGATTGGATTCTGTGGGTGATATCCGCTAAAAACCCTCAGGAGACAACACTCCCCCTACTATGGACACCTAGAGATTTAACGGCTTGTTGCACGAGCTCAGTATAATCGCGTTTCCCTGCAAAAGGGAGGTTAGGATTTTTCGAGAATAAAATTGGTTTTGCTCGGGACGAGCAAAAGATAAGTTTGGGGGTATTTGTTCATATCAGAATATTGCATTATTATATCGTCCATTCTTAATCATATTACAAAAAATAGGTGTTTTTGATCCATGTCTGCTAAATAGTTGCAGGTTACAGGTTCTCAGAATAATACAGTGAAATTCATGAAAAGACACTACAAATGTGAGACTACGAACAACAATAGATGAATCCGTATGATGTCGCCTACCAGTTTAAGGAACAAACGAAGATCAGTAGACAATTCAATGCACAAAGTACAAGGGCAGCACAAGATTAAAGATTTCAATGCGAAGCTCACGGCAAAAAGTCCACAACATTCTGCACTGTGGAAATCTGGAAGAACGTAGAAAAGATTCTGAGGAACCAAGTGAAGAAAACAGAAGGAAAAAGCAACATGAAGTATCACTAAAGAATTGAGCCCAAGAGCCGATTAAATGGCCGCGGAACCACGGCCAAACATGGCATTCTGCCACGGAACCGTGGCCGTGCAGTGCACGGGTCGGTGCACTTGTCGGTGGGTGTCGGTGCTTTGACCCGACTTTCTTAAGGTAGTCTTGTAATTTCAAATGTGGATCAGATGTAAACCTAGGTTTCTCCTATCTATAAATAGGAAGGCCGAAAGCCTAAATTGGCATGCCCCTTTTTAATTTTCTAGATTAAAATTTTATTTCCTTGTAATCGTTGAAGAGGTCATCAATAAAGTAAGTTCTTTTTCTATCTTGCATTTTCTATCTGAATTTAATTTCTGCAATTTTATTATCTGTCTTTTATTATCAAAAAATTAGGTCATTAAAATTAAAAATTATGAAAATGAATTTTATCGTAACTTTCCTAATGAATGAGTAATTCCTCACTTGTTAGGGTTAGGATAGGGAAGGTTTGAGAGAAGGAATTCTCTCTCACTCCTTTCCTTGCCCATATAATATTTTTAATTAGGACTCTATTTAAATTAACCACACACCGCTCACTACTGCACCATATCCCATAAGATAGTGGTGATTCCCTAGTTAGACCGGTTGTGGTTGATTTAAAAAGGGGTTAGGGCTAAGAGTTAAGAAAGGACGGACAAGGACCAAAAGAAAGAAACTATGTTTCTTCCTAGTCGTGCTAATCCCCTTTGTTGACTATTACCCTAACACCAACATTCTTAACTAGGGCAATGAAAGCAGTGAGTAGAATCCATATTCCAAACTAACCTAATCCTAACCCTAGCAAGACTTAAAATCAATTTAATCTCAATCTTAGACCTTAAAACAAAACCTACCAAAAATAGGACTTAACTCGTTAGAACTTAAAGAGAAAACGCCTTTTCCCAGTGGACCGACCCGTACTCAACCGGCTAGCTACCAAGCGACACCGTCTTGATTGTGGTATTCTTAATTTTAAAATGCACACGCAAAAACCTCTCTCAATCACCACTCCACAGGGAGCTGTAAGCAGCTCCGAGACTACATCGAGGAGCTCATCCGTTCGCCACACCTCGCAGCATACTTGCGAGATAAGCAGCAAGCTGACCGCGAGCAGGAGCAGCGTCCCCCTCCTGGAAAGCTGACAATCGGCCAAATCATGGTCGTGTCAGCGGAGGGTACGTTGGGTACCAATGAGGCTCAGCACCCTATGCCAGTCGTGGAGGCCAATAGACATCCGTAGGGCTCAAGTTGCACGAATAAGAACATCTACTAGCGTGTACTTCTTTTTAAGGAAATGTAAACCTTTCTTGAGATTTTTTAGTTTATATACTAAAAGGGATCAATAAAACATTGCAAAAAGAAGAATCTTATTCATTCAAAAAGGGTTCTATAGGCTCCTCAGCCGTACATCGAAAAAGAAAAAAATTACAGTAGCGGGAGAAGGGGGAGCAGAGAACATTGCTCATGGTACACCGAGGATATCTCCGCCAACCGAGCCCTTGCGGCCCCAGACCTCTGCCCTCGATTCCGCCCGCGAACGTCGGCTAGCACTCAAGGTTGAGCGCCGCCGAGCGATCCCGCCGAGCCGCGGTGATCGGGCCGAAGCGCCACAAAGACTTTAGCTTACCTACCGCCTCGTCCCTCAGCTATTCGAAAAAGGGGTTGTAGAGCCCCGGCGATGCCCTCCAAATAGAGTACATCAACAGCTTGAGCAGGGAAGAGCGCCGGGGTGGCAGTCGGCCAAAGTGATTCACGATGCGGCCTATCACTAACTGCACCGTATCCTCGGTGCAGTGCTGATCGTAGAGGTACACGTCCTCAAAGCTCACGATGGCCGGGACGGTAAAGGGGAAGTCCTCCATTCTTGCATTTTGGGTATGAAGGAAGGGATGATCAACGCTCCCTTCGTTTTATAAACACACAATGCCCCCGGAGTCCAACACTCGCTCGTCTCAACCGTACCGCCACAGGGCGGACATTGAGCATTTCCCGGAGAAGTCAAAAGGACGCGGCTCCGGCGCTTCGCATCCTCCACGTGTACATGACACGTGCCACATGTTCAGTCGAAAAGATTGCATTCTTAACACATCAATTTCTCTACTCTTCTTAATCATCTAAGGGTGTTTATTATAAATATAACACGGATTATAAATTCATCTGGAAAATACCAAATACCACGTGTTATATATATAATCGATACTCTGGAGGGAAATTGTGTTAGTTGTATGTATGCCCTAGAGGCCAGTATTGTACAGATGATGTATATTATATTGGATGCTTGGACATATATAGAGATGACTTTCTTGCTCGATATGATAGTATGCTATCTGGTTACTCTTTATCTTAACATGTACACTAGTCTCTTTAAACTGTCTTATAGTTACATGTTGATAAAGCCCTTAGGATGAGTACTTGACTACCTGGACTATGATGCAGATCATACTAGTGGGGACATGGTAGTCCATAAGTACATCCTTCAAGGTCCCTAGTCGTGGGTGTATCGAGACAGGGCATCGATATACCAGAGTAGACTAGCGTATACGCTTCTCGACCCATGAGATGGGCGATGGATGATCCCATATCCATTGGTGTTTGACATCAGAGATGGTGTATGGGTGCTCAGTAGAGACTGGGTACACTGGACGGACTCGCCGAGAACTCCCAGATGGTATTATACCTCACGTCAGATGGCAGTTCTCAGGTGACACTTGTGCAGGTTAGTCTGTAGACCCGAGATCGTCATAGAGTCTTGTGTGATTCCCACTGTTCTTTGATCTCCACCTTACCACGTCCATGAGGGCATGCAAAACGGTGGTCTTTGGGTACAGTCCCGAGTCACATGGAGGCAATGAGCGATAGGAGGGGTTTCGTCTCTCCCGGTATTGGGGGTTGATGTTGCGCTGTGCTTGATTGGCCGTAACAGGGAAGTCCCTGGCCAGGGCTGATCAGAGATTTGCTGGTAAGTGTTACCAGTAGTTTCTCGACCCGTTATGAGCCTCACATCAGCACGACTTATCGGTTATTGGGGTCTGATGTTTACCACCCCTAGACTTGATATGCGACATATCAGACGAACAGACCGGACTGTACGGTAAGTGTTACTGGTCGGATTCGCAGCAGTGTGAGCGGGCTAGCTCGTCGATCTTCTGATCGCTCAATACCCGGGTGGCCGTTACGTTTAGCAGACCGCTTGCGGCCTGTGGGTGCTTGATATGATCATCATCTGCTACCGGCGTATTGACGAGTCTTTAGAGTCCTACACAGAGGTTTCCTGGCTCAAGCGAAATGAAATAGGAGCGCATATGAGATATGTGCGGGACCGAGAATAATGCGTGTATGTGATACCGTATTTGATTCTCGCGATTAATGTTTCGATTGGTTGTATGTGATATAACCTAGTTATCGAATCGAAGATCGATTCGATAAGCCGATACATTGAATACTAGTCGGTCATGTGCGACATGACCGGATCATTGAATCAAGTGTTGATTTAATGATTTAATGTATAATTATATATTTGATATATTACTTTACATTAACTAGTATTGGTTCACTTTAAACGGATTTTTCTCACTTGATGCACATTGTATATATGATATGCTTTTGTGCACATTTTTGTATCATGTTTGATGATACTTGATCATTTGGTTAAATGTGTAGAATTAAACCATGGTTAATTTGATAATTAGGGTTTTACATATTTATTTATTTGTTCATTTATTTATTTGGAAATGATTTAAAGAGAATGGTGGCTTTCTTTTGTCCTTAGTTGAAGCTTCATGAAGTCTTGACTTTTGCAACCATTCTTGTCCTCATGCTTAACCCTAACTCTCCAAATGACCATGGTTTATTCTCTACACTTAACCCTAGTTAGATTATGATAAGTATGATTTTTCTTTTCATTTTAAAAGAACTTATCATAAACTAGCTTCATCTTCTCCTTCTTCTTCAAGAGAGAAACCTTGATGCCATCAATGGCAACTTGAGTTCTAGTGAGAGAAATCCAGTTCTAAAGTGAACCCACCTCCTATTTCTTCACCCTCTACCTCTTGCCAAGTTGTTTTGGGTGTTTTCTTCACAAGTTTCACAACTTTGTGAAGTCGGAGCTTGAACTTGTGATGCCTCGACGTAGATCGTCTTTGACACGAAGCCGACGACCTAGCTCGCCCGTTTCTCCGATAAAGCCGACGATTGAGTTCGGGATTCATGATGGACAGCGAGAGGACACCCACGTAGAGCTAAGGAAGTGGAGAACCGGATCTACAAAGGTTGTAGCATCTAACTTTTAGTTAAGTAGTTAACTAGATTATCTTTTCGCCTAAACTTCTAGTCAACGATCCGTATTAGGGTTTCTCGGCACCCATAATTTTTGAAATTGGCATGGTTGATGCCTTGTGAGACATCATTAGAGTGCCTAGGAACCCTACAGTAGTATCAGAGCTACTAGACATTGGATGTCGACCTATGGGGGGTTCTCACTGTGTGACAGTGTGGCGAAGCATAGGCTCTTACCCCCAGGGTGTCCCGAGACCGGAAGGTGTTCCGGCGGGTTGTAGTCCTCGCGAGGGGGCATGCGTAAAAAGTAGCTGCTGAGGGACCCGTTGGTGCCACGGCGACCCCATTGGATGGGGTTGCTGCCTGACCTACAGTGGTATCAGAGCCTAGCTAGAGCCTTAGGCGAAGTCTAGACGGAGTTTGAAGTCCGAACGAACCCGAAACCCTAAAACCCATGAGCTCTCTGGACTTTTTCTAAAATCTTGGATTTTTCCATATTAAAAATGCTTAAAAAATTCAGCAAAGAATTCTAAGAATTACGGTGAAATTTGTTTCCAATGAACAGTACAATGTGCGGCGGAACCGCGGCAGAAGCATGGCTTCTGCGGCGGTTCCGCGGCTATATGGTGACGTCAGCCCTAATTTTTTGCACAGTAATTCCTGATAAATTATGCTGAGTTTTCTGGGAATTTTTAAATTGACTCAAGGGTTGAGTGCTCTGGGGTTGTATTGGGAATCGACGATTCGATCGGATTATCAAACCTTGTCTAAGTGTTTTTCCGGATAACTTTAGAATATGTTAAAAAAGTTCGACCGGATATAAATACCCAACTTTTCCCCAGTCGGGAAATTTCCAAGTGTTGGATTTTTCCGTAGTTTAACAACGTTCTAAGTAGTGCAAGTAACGCGATGGACCCTATAGAAGACAACAAAGCTTAACTCGATTATGTGACCGTCTTGAACTGCCCTTTGAACCTTCGGGTTTGGGGCAGTACGGCGTGCCACATGTGAGGCGTTGGCTTGACCCTTCTACGGCTGGACCGTTGGTACTGAGGCACAAACTGAATGTTGTTAGACTTATTTCATGTGTTGAGTTGTATCGGGAAAACTTGGGTATTCGACTGTTCGATCGGAAAGTTTAACATTTTCTGTTTATCTGGAATGCGATGCAATAATTGGAATTCACAAACAGTTATGAGATAACTGAATGAAGGTTATAAATCTAGCGGTTTAGTTTCACTTGATATTGAAAAGAGTTTTCGATAATGAGACTAAAATGCGGGGTTTATAACTGTTAGGCATGTGATGTCTAAGTATTTCATTTGATTAGGCATGCGATGTCTAAAGAAGTTGCGGATTCCAATTGTTGTAGTTTTACACTTTCTTTTCTGTGACCGTAAGTGTAATATGTGATATCGCCGGTTTCGTTGCTATATGTCAACGACAATTGGGATGGACATATTTACTTACGTTGATGACATGTGATGTTATGTGTTGCTGGATATGTTATATTGGATTGTTGTGTTTGAATAGCCGGGGGTTTTTATGTGAGATGAGTGTTTTTCATTTTCATTCATGTAAAAACTTGTATGTAATATTCTATTATTGGGGCACTTCCAGGTTGCGGAAGTCGTCACCTTTTGTATATTATTTACTTTTCCGCATTAGGATAGACCCAAGGAGGGGAGCACAAGTAACCGGGTTCTGGGGTCCAGTGGGAGACCAACTCGAGGAGTCGAGTCCGGGTCTCCTAACCCTAAAATTGGTAGGGTTGCTTGCCGCTCTCGTAGGGGTCTAGGGGTGTGGGATTGGCTATTCATCATGACCGTGGAATCCGTGTTTTATACTGGCTCGTATTGAAAACACGGACGTCCTAGTATGTCCAATATTTCATATGTTCCTTCTGCTGCGTTATCTGTGATGTGATCATGTGATGTTCTGTGATAGATACTTTATATAGTATATATGATATATTATATAGACGTTACTTATGTTTTGCACCCGCACCTGCCCTGCCCTGCTCTGTCGTTAGTTACCTAACCTAACGGTGCACGAGGGGACATCGAGGCGAATACAGATGGCATAAGTGTACGTCGTATTTATCTGTGATGTTTAGGTATTTAAATGATGGGACTTCATTAATGTGATTAATGAAAGAAAAGAAACCTAAGATGTTGTAGAATCAAATTTTAAACAAAACAGGTAGCTACAGTTCTTGCTTTGCATAGCGGTATATATGATATACCTTGCACCTTATTCGATGAAGAAAGGACCGAGATCCGTTCACCGGGAGTGACTCCATTAGCAATAACTGGCAGATGCTACACACTCGGTTTGACTTTTGATTGCTTCTATAGTTTCTGCTTTGCACAGTGATATATATGATATATCTCGCACCTCATTCGACGAGGAAAGGGCCGACGATCCCTTCACCGGGAGTGACCCCTTTAGCAAAACTAGAAAAGCCTCAAAATCACTCCATTTCAAAACTTCATTCGATTCTACAACGATATCAAGTTCATTACGCTCATGGTTTTTTCTGAAAGAACCCGCATAGCCCTCCGTCATTTCAGATAGATATTATTTAGTATTCGTGCTATGTTTGTTGACTTAGTCAAGGCATAGTGTATGGTAGCTAAATTATGTTTATCTGTAACCACATGAGATGTGATTGGATTAGAGCATTCGCACGGCCTTGTTGACTTAGTCAAGGGTCGTACGGGTGGGTTTAATTCAATCGGGAAATGTACGGGTTGAACTTGACTTGCGATTTATGGTTTGTTGACTTAGTCAAGGTCATAGATCGCTAGGGGCAAAAGCATTATCGGGAATTTCAAGTGTTGAAATTTGCAATGAGATTGCATACCTTCTATGAGATAGTTGGATCCCGATACCCACTGCGAGTAAGAGTTACTCCTGGGAGAGTTTTACACATTACAATTAGCCGATCAAGTAGGTGTCTAGAAAGGTGTTAACGAGGTTACGCCTCTAGGAAAACGAGGTTTACATTAATTAGGTTCGTGCGAAAGCACGGGGGACCTCCCTCAAAGTACCGACACTGGCCTGGCTGAAAGATTGGCGAACTTGTAGTGTGTAATTAATCCCGGCTAGTCTTACCTTTTAGGGTTTGAAGGAAGATTTGATAAAAAGCAGTGGGAGCCATCCTGATTAGATAAGATAATAACCAATCTGATCTTGCACGAGCATACGCTAAAGTGTTTTCTTCTCTCTCTCTCCAGGTAGCGACCATTTCATGCCCTAATGAAGATAATAATATGGATGTATTGACCGAACCCGCATGTTATACTGTGCAAGAGAAAGTTGGACCCGTTCTATCTTATAAATGTTATAAGACTGAACAGGAAACAGGAGAATATCTAGATTCTTACACCGCCCAAACGAAGAACGTGCATGTTGATGCACCTTCTTCAGGTGTGTTTGTTATTGAGAACTGTTTCTCAGTTCACCCTACGTCCTGGGTATTAGATACCGGATCAGGATCCCACATATGTAAGCAGTTACATGGGCTAAGGAAAGATAGAGAACTGGGAAAGGGTGATCATTCCGTTCAAGTAGGGAATGGGGCAAATGTTGCAGCCAAAGAAGTTGGCATATATCACCTGGTATTACCAAATGGTAATACACTAGTCCTGAATGAGTGCTATTATATACCGAACATGATGTGCAACATTATATCAGTTTCTTTATTAAGTAAAGAAGGATATAATTTTGTAGTAAAGGATAATGTTATGAACATATTCCTGGATCAAAGGTTGATTGCATCAGGCTCGCTACATAATGGCATATTCATTCTCAATCAAAATACAGTCTTCAATATACAAAACACACACAAAAGGAAAAGCTCAGAAATGAACGAATCCTTCTTGTGGCACTGTAGACTTGGCCATATCAATGAGACACGACTAGCTAAGTTGCATAAGAATGGATATTTGAATTCATTCGAATTATCATCTTATGACACTTGCCATTCATGTCTCAAAGGAAAAATGACCAAAACTCCGTTTACGGGACACGGAGAAAGAGTTACAGAACTCTTGGGACTGGTGCATAGTGATGTATGCGGTCCAATGTCTACACACGCCAGAAATGGTTCTTCCTACTTCATTACATTCACTGACGATCTCTCTAGATACGGGCATGTGTTCCTGTTGAAACACAAGTCTGAAGCTTTTGAGAAATTCAAAGAATATAAGCACGAGGTAGAGAACCAAACGGGCAAAAGTATTAAGGTTCTTCGATCTGATCGAGGAGGTGAATACTTAAGCAGTGAATTCCTAGATTATCTAAAAGAGAATGGGATTCTCTCTCAGCTTACTCCTCCTTATACACCACAGCACAACGGTGTATCGGAACGAAGGAATCGCACCCTATTAGATATGGTGCGTTCAATGATGAGTAATGCTGAGTTACCTATTTCCTTTTGGGGGTATGCACTTGAGACAGCCATATACCTATTGAATCTGGTTCCGTCTAAATCTGTACCTACCACACCATATGAGATATGGAGTGGGAAGAGACCATATTTTAAACGAATTAAGATATGGGGTTGTCCGGCCTATGTCAAAAAGCAAAATCCGGACAAACTCGAGGCACGATCAGTCCTTTGCAAGTTTGTGGGATATCCTAAGAATTCTCAAGGATATTTTTTCTACCAAGCTGAGGAACAAAGAGTGTTTGTTGCTCAACATGCCACCTTTTTGGAATGGGAATTTCTTGCAAAAGAAATTAATGGCAAAGAGGTAGAGCTGGAAGAGGTTCCAGCACCACAAACTGCAACTGACGATTTAGTAGAACCAGAGGATTCAGTGGTGCCCGACGTACCCCAGCCTCTCCGCCGATCTAGTAGGGTATCTCGTCCACTTGAGAGATACTACGGTTTTCTCATTGACGGTGGAAGCGAGGATTGCATCATGGAGGATGATGACCCAACTAGCTTCGAGCAGGCCATCACGAGTGGGGACTCAGTGAAATGGCTGGATGCTATGCGGTCCGAGATGGAATCCACGTACACCAACAAAGTATGGACTTTGGAAATTGCTCCTGAAGGGGTAAAACCCATTGGGAGCAAGTGGATCTTCAAGAAGAAACTTGGTGTAGATGGGAAAGTGGAGACTTTCAAAGCTAGACTTGTAGCAAAGGGTTTTCGTCAAAGACCAGGTGTGGACTATGACGAGACCTTTTCTCCAGTGGCTATGCTTAAATCCATCCGGATCATGCTTGCCATCGTTGCATATCATGATTACGAAATCTGGCAAATGGATGTTAAGACCGCCTTTCTAAATGGTGATTTAGAAGAGTGCTTGTACATGACTCAGCCAGAGGGCTTCGTAGATAGTGGGAGCAGCGGGAAGGTGTGCAAGCTGCTTAAATCCATTTATAGATTAAAGCAAGCATCGCGGAGTTGGAACATCTGCTTTGACGTCGTTATCAAAGAGTTTGATTTCGTCAAAAATCCAGATGAACCTTGTATCTACAAGAAGGTGGCAGAGAGTAAGGTTGTATTCCTCGTATTGTACGTAGACGACATACTCTTGATAGGAAATGATATTCGTATGCTGCAAGCGGTCAAGCTCTTCTTATCACAAAGATTCTCAATGAAAGATCTTGGTGATGCCTCCTGCATATTGGGAATCAGGATCTATAGAGATAGATCCAAACGGATATTGGGATTATCCCAATCCAGGTACATTGACACCATACTAAAGAGGTTTAGTATGGAAGAATCCAAGCGTGGGAACTTGCCCACGATCTCTGGACTCACTCTCTCCAAAGAGATGTCTCCCAAGACTGATTTGGAGAGAGCTCGCATGCAAGGGATACCCTATGCTTCGGCAGTAGGCTCTATCATGTATGCGATGCTATGTACCAGACCCGATGTTGCATACTCACTAAGTGTAGTGAGTCGGTATCAAGCAGATCCTGGAGAGAGTCACTGGACAGCTGTGAAGAACATTTTCAAGTACTTGCGAAGGACTAGAGATATGTTCTTGGTGTATGGTAACGGAGAACTCCAAGTGGAGTCCTTTACCGATTCGAGCTTCCAGAGTGATAAGGACGACTCTAAGTCGCAGTCGGGATTTGTCTTTACCCTTTACGGAGGGGCGGTTAGCTGGAAGAGTTCCAAGCAGGAAACCGTGGCAGACTCGACGATGGAGGCTGAATACATCGCTGCCAACGATGCTGCCAAAGAGGCTGTCTGGATCAAGAAGTTCATTGCTGAACTTGGAGTGGTTCCATCCATTGAGCATCCAATACCTTTGTATTGCGATAACAATGGAGCGGTGGCTTTGGCCAAGGAACCCAGGTCCCATCAGCGATCCAGGCATATTCTGAGGCGGTATCACCTGATCCGAGAGATAGTTGATCGCCGGGAGATCGAGGTCAGGAGGGTTGACACGAAGAACAACCCGGCAGATCCACTCACGAAGGCCATTCCCCAGATACAGTTTGAGAGACTCTTCGGGATGCTCGGTATGCGATACTACAGCAGCTGGCCCTAGTGCAAGTGGGAGATTGTTAGTTGTATGTATGCCCTAGAGGCAAGTATTGTACAGATGATGTATATTATATTGGATGCTTGGACATATATAGAGATGACTTTCTTACTCGATATGATAGTATGCTATCTGGTTACTCTTTATCTTAACATGTACACTAGTCTCTTTAAACTGTCTTATAGTTACATGTTGATAAAGCCCTTAGGGTGAGTACTTGACTACCTGGACTATGATGCAGATCATACTAGTGGGGACATGGTTGTCCATAAGTACATCCTTCAAGGTCCCTAGTCGTGGGTGTATTGAGACAAGGCATCGATATACCAGAGTAGACTAGCGTATACGCTTCTCGACCCATGAGATGGGCGATGGATGATCCCATATCCATTGGTGTTTGACATCAGAGATGGTGTATGGGTGCTCAGTGGAGACTGGGTACACTGGACGGACTCGCCGAGAACTCCCAGATGGTATTATACCTCACGTCAGATGGCAGTTCTCAGGTGACACTTGTGCAGGTTAGTCTGTAGACCCGAGATCGTCATAGAGTCTTATGTGATTCCCACTGTGCTTTGATCTCCACCTTACCACGTCCATGAGGGCGTGCAAAACGGTGGTCTTTGGGTACAGTCCCGAGTCCCATGGACGCAATGAGCGATAGGAGGGGTTTCGTCTCTCCCGGTATTGGGGGTTGATGTTGCGCTGTGCTTGATTGGCCGTAACAGGGAAGTCCCTGGCCAGGGCTGATCAGAGATTTGCTAGTACGTGTTACCAGTAGTTTCTCGACCCGTTATGAGCCTCACATCAGCACGACTTATCGGTTATTGGGGTCTGACGTTTACCACCCCTAGACTTGATATGCGACATATCAGACGAACAGACCGGACTGTACGGTAAGTGTTACTGGTCGGATTCGCAGGAGTGTGAGCGGGCTAGCTCGTCGATCTTCTGATCGCTCAATACCCGGGTGGCCGTTACGTTTAGCAGACCGCTTCGGCTTGTGGGTGCTTGATATGATCATCATCTGCTACCGGCGTATTGACGAGTCTTTAGAGTCCTACACAGAGGTTTCCTGGCTCAAGCGAAACGAAATAGGAGCGCATATGAGATATGTGCGGGACCGAGAATAATGCGTGTATGTGATACCGTATTTGATTCTCGCGATTAATGTTTCGATTGGTTGTATGTGATATAACCTAGTTATCGAATCGAAGATCGATTCGATAAGCCGATACATTGAATACTAGTCGGTCATGTGCGACATGACCGGATCATTGAATCAAGTGTTGATTTAATGATTTAATGTATAATTATATATTTGATATATTACTTTACATTAACTAGTATTAGTTCACTTTAAACGGATTTTTCTCACTTGATGCACATTGTATATGTGATATGCTTTTGTGCACATTTTTGTATCATGTTTGATGATACTTGATCATTTGGTTAAATGTGTAGAATTAAACCATGGTTAATTTGATAATTAGGGTTTTACATATTTATTTATTTGTTCATTTATTTATTTGGAAATGATTTAAAGAGAATGGTGGCTTTCTTTTGTCCTTAGTTGAAGCTTCATGAAGCCTTGACTTTTGCAACCATTCTTGTCCTCATGCTTAACCCTAACTCTCCAAATGACCATGGTTTATTCTCTACACTTAACCCTAGTTGGATTATGATAAGTATGATTTTTCTTTTCATTTTAAAAGAACTTATCATAAACTAGCTTCATCTTCTCCTTCTTCTTCAAGAGAGAAACCTTGATGCCATCAATGGCAACTTGAGTTCTAGTGAGAGAAATCCAATTCTAAAGTGAACCCACCTCCTATTTCTTCACCCTCTACCTCTTGCCAAGTTGTTTTGGGTGTTTTCTTCACAAGTTTCACAACTTTGTGAAGTCGGAGCTTGAACTTGTGATTCCTCGACGTAGATCGTCTTTGACACGAAGCCGACGACCTAGCTCGCCCGTTTCTCCGATGAAGCCGACGATTGAGTTCGGGATTCATGATGGACAGCGAGAGGACACCCACGTGGAGCTAAGGAAGTGGAGAACTGGATCTACAAAGGTTGTAGCATCTAACTTTTAGTTAAGTAGTTAACTAGATTATCTTTTCGCCTAAACTTCTAGTCAACGATCCGTATTAGGCTTTCTCGGCACCCATAATTTTTGAAATT
The DNA here is from genome assembly GCA_030015575.1 of Agapanthus africanus. NCBI lineage: Eukaryota > Viridiplantae > Streptophyta > Magnoliopsida > Asparagales > Amaryllidaceae > Agapanthus > Agapanthus africanus. Next base: position 632,892,595 of record CM057342.1, read on the forward strand.
GGCATGGTTGATGCCTTGTGAGACTTCATTAGAGTGCCTAGGAACCCTACAAATTGTGTGTTTATTACTTCATGCGTGATATTGTATATCTCAACACTTTTTATTAAGATTTTGTACAGAAAAATCTTCAGGTCAAACAATTGGAATCGCAAAATTGCCGATAAAACGCAGAAAATCAATGACTTAAAATATGGCATAGATTCAAAAGAGATTAAATGATTCCAGACATCAAAAGAACACCCAAAGACCAACATCAAATCACCCCAGAAACATGACGCAAAGATCTTCTTAAACGGCCACGGAACAGCGGCCGATCTAGCCCGATCCGCCGTGGATCCCCGGCCGAGTTGGGGGCGCCGGTGAAGAAACTTTTCTAGAAGCTCCCCTGTAACCGCCTAGCTTCCTCAAGACGCTTCATTTCTACATGGTATCTTCTGGAAGGCTCTGCATAACAACCAAACTTATGAAGGAAGCATAATTTGAGGCTATAAAAGGGGATCTAGAACTCAACTTTCAGGGCTGTTCAAAAAAATTTGTTACACAATTGAGCCACAATTACAATTCAATTCAAGTTGAGTGACACAACTTGAGATCCAATTCAAATCAAATCAAAATCAAGATCTATTGAGAACAAAATCAAGCGACAATCGAAGATCCTTTATCACAACGCCGATCGTCATCAAGAGCAAGAGATCCGCATCCGATCCACGACTCACGGCGATCGAGCCGAGCAAAGATCGACGACAAATTCCCTTTCAAAGGAGCGATCGAGAGCTAGTCTTGTAAACTCGAATTGAAAGGTGTAATTTGAAGGGGATTTAATAAAGGTGATTAATTATAATTCTCTCTTTCTTTACATTCTTGCATTATGAAATTTCTCGTTCATGATTCTTTAATTTTCATGATGCGTGAGTGAAATCTCCGCTTGTAAAGGAATCAAGAGAATCGGTAGATCTAATGATGATGAAATCCTAATACTAATCTTAAGTCTTATGAGATTTGTGAAATTTAGGAAAAAAATCATCAATGACCTAATTAGGAGCTAGATCACCATTCTTGATAATTTGGTTGCAAATTAAGGATCAAATGATTGATGATTTTCTTTGCTAAAGGCTAGATCCGTATGATGATCAATGAAAAGACAAGGGATGGTGAAGGAGAAACCCCAGTTTCTTCAATAGATCTATAATCTTCATTCATCGTCATCGATCTAGCTACAATTCATAAATAGATAAGATTTGTAACTATTAATATTCATCATTGCTACTAATTCGATCGATTCCTGCAAGCTATTCTTCATATTCTTGATAATTCATATTGATATTGGACACTTTCTTGATTTCTAATTCTTGAGTGTATTTTTGATTTTCTTGAAATGACAACTCAATTAAATCTCGAATTACTTTCTTGAATTTTCTTTTATATTTTCATTTCGACTCATCTAAAGCAAGATCGAACAAGTGCTCGCATCTCAGTGGACGATCCTGTCACGACCCGAAATTGGCACGTGACGGCCCTAATACTACGCAACGTCTACAGGCGTAACGCAGTAAAAGAAAGCCAAAACCCAGCAATCTAAGCCATCAAAAGAAATAAGAAAATGATAATAGTATTTTCAAAACCTTTGAAATCACAACCCAAACTCTTTTAAAGTCTCACTTTTATTCCTCGAAATTTTGGCAGCACCTCCTTTGTAAAACAAGCCCCAAAATGGGTACAACATAAATATAAAGTAAAGCATCCCAAACGGAAGCAAAATCCATGCCCAACGGCGGAAAACAATCACCACAACAGATATACGATGCCGTAGCGAAGAAAGAGACGATATAAATAAAACTGCATAAAAACCTCCAAAACACAGAATAATATACAATATCGTCCTCACATCAAGTCTCTATGCCAACATAATACTGGTAGATGGAGAGTACATGGATACAACGAATATACAATACAACATCGGATAACCACAAAAACCCACCTGGGCAAAATTGCACACTGTCAGGCGAAGTGGTATCCGCGGCCAAAGATGATACGAAGGATGAAAATAGCCTGCCTCTGACTATCCTGAGGAACACTTGCAAACACTGTGGCACAACGGGGGTGAGTTGCCAACTCTTGAATAGTAAATAACATATGCAGGTAATCGCGAGTATGCACGTACAGCGCGAATCTAACATAAGCAGTTAATATCAATGAATAGTCATATGTAATACAATAATCATGAAAGGTACACTAACATGTACATCTACACATGAAGCGGTAATAATATGACAATCTGTATGCAGCATCATGTAAGGTACTATAACGGTACTACTAATACATGAAGAAATGATATGAATAAAGGTATGTAAATGCAACAGGCATGGAAGGTACTCTAACAGGTACACTAATGCATGAAGCAGTGCATAAACAGTAAATGTAGAGTATGGAATGAAACATGTCATTTCCACGGAATCCTGACATCGTGGGAGAATCAAAATCCATCAAGACAATCCAAATCCCAATTTCCTCAAATCAGCACCCAATTTGGTTATCATATCAAGTAAGTCTCACATATCCATAATGTACAACATCAAGTAGATCTCACATATTCCGTATGTACAATATCAAGTATATCTTGTATACCCCGAATGTACAACATCAAGTAGATCTCACATATTCCGTATGTACAATATCAAGTATATCTCATATATCCCGAATGTACAACACCAAGTATATCTCACATATCTCAAGTGTACAAAATCAGCAATCTCATATATATCCTGTAATCGATATCAAATAAATTCTCAAATGTCCTAAATCCAATGTCAATGAGTCCTTTTACATTCTAGGTATATTTGCATGAATAAATATGATGATGTATATAATTTAATGTCAATACACATATATTAGCGTCCCGTTCCACTAATATTGGTGTAAGGGCATATATAACAGCGGCTCAATTCCCTGTTATATATACAACGGAGTAAAAAGAATATCATGAAACTAATGTGTCAAGCATCGACACAGAAATGCTGATCTATCAGGTGCTGTCACCCAGACTGGCACCCTGATAGGTACGTATCACACGCTATCCGAAAAGCACGAATGCCTAGCTCTGACTCCCGTCTCTCCACATATCCATACGTACATGAATCCCAACGGTATCCCCATGATAACCGCCGAGTCATAGGTAATGTCACCGGATGGTATGGTTCCCCTGCCAGGCTCAACGGCATGGACCTTCGATCTTCTTGCCCCGGGTACCTCCGGGCCCCACCATGTACCCTCATACGGCTCACGACGCCTCCTCGCATGGGGTATATATATATCCGAACCGATAAATCTCATGGTGTCTGCTGAAATATCATATCAAGGGAAACCCGGTTTTTCAAATAATGCATAATTTCATGAACTCCCACGGTTCACAAATCTAGAAAACATCATGAAAAATCCATATCTTAATGCGAAAATCCATGAATATAATATGTGCAACATAAAACTGTAATATGAGCATATAAAGGAAAACAACTATTTAACTGCAACTAGTTAAATAAATATATCACACGGTTCCTGATTTCCCCGAAATCAGATGCAACAATATAGACAGGTGAACATGTAGCTATAACAAGATATGCGTAACCATGTCGGTATAGCAAGATATGTGTATCCATATGCAAGTATGTATGATTTCAAGTAGCTGTAGCAAGGTATGTGTCTATACCTATCCATAATACCCTCCAGGTATATGCATGTATGTATGCCAGATGTACAGATAGCTATATCTCATATGTGTATGTACCTGTCACAATGGTACAATACCATATAGGTATAAGGGTAACTAGCATGTAAGTGTACAGGTATGCTATATGTCATAAGCACAATAATAAAAATATGAATCAACGTCTCAATGTCCCTAACCAGACAATATCATTTCTATATGTGGGTTGTGCATGACATGGCAATTATTGACGGTGTGTGTGGCATACAATCAGTGCTCGTGCAACGTAAGCCATCAATAATATGTGCAGTGTCCTAAGGATACTAGTCCAAGCACAACAATAGCTAAGCAGTAGGGTAAATGCGCAATTCTAAATCTGACAAATAATATGCGACGAAAGTAACATTTCTAGCCCAGACGCATAACGCCATGCGGGCGATTCTCCTGTAGATGTTAAATCTACTCACCAACACTCCTGGCTAAGTGTAGCCAACCACCTGTTTTCCCTTTGTAGCTGTGTCTGTAGTCCCCGCCTGCGAACCTACAACATTAAGACAATAAGGCAAGCATAAATTAATAATAGACTCAAAACACGCACACACTACATTTAACCGACACAACAACACAAAATATCCTCTTAAGTGTTCGTATTGTGGCTAACGTACATAGCGACACGACGAAAACAACTTAAGAGCAAAACCACACAAAGTGCATGATGCATGTCGTAAAACGTATCGCGCAAACACAAAACACTACAACCTACCTAAGTGATCCTAGATTTTGCATACAGTGAAAACTAAACAAACAAACAAGACCAAAAACACCCAAACCCCAGCATAGACCTACCCTCAAAACCAACACACCCACTCACCTTAGGGTCCGAGCAGGTGGGGTCGTGTCTCAGGTGGCGTCCTATGGTCACAGGTACTACAAAACTACACTGTTTGGTTTTCTAGTATTATCTCGGGATCATAGTAGGTCACATATATCGCAAATCGACACAAAAATACGATATTATGCATCAAACTAAACTTTAAACATTCTAAACTGAAACTAACTAGCCACAAAGTACAAAAACTAAATAAAGAACAGATAGGGACTATTACCTATCCTCAAGAACTCAAAAATCCAAGCTTTGCATGCTCCTAAGCATCCAAGAGGCAAAAGATAAGATTTTGATGAAGTTTGTGAAGAATTATGGATTTGTGAAGGATTTTGTGAGGAAAAGAGAGAGAGAAATAGCTAAGGGCAGAAGAGAGAGAGAGAGAGCTCGGCCAAGGAGGAAGTGGGGAGGGTTTCCTAGCAATTTCCTATGATAAATGCTCATAAATGCATTCACACCACATTCATGCATCTCTTTTCCTTTTCTTTTCTTTTCTTTTAAAATTAAACCTTAAACCCAAACAAATATCTAGATATTATGCGGATTTTGGTTAACTCAAGCATAAGCGAAAGAAAAGATCACAAAAGAGAAATTTCCTAAAATGTGAATACCGCATTAAAATAATATTAAAATTGGGAAAAATTCAAATTGAACCAAAACGTCTCATATAACCCCAAAGCTTGCGCACTACCTTTATTTTAGCTAAACTAGGTGCTGGCAAGTCTATATGGTCGTTTGATCACAGTCGGTTTAAAACAGAAAATACCGACAAATTTTACCCAAAAACGGAAAAATTCACATAACGATTTCTAAAATGTTACAGATCCGTATTCATTAACGAGCTATATCGACACCGTTAATTGATTACGGTATAAAATTCTTTGGTTGTGATTATATTTTCAAAACACGATCCAAAATTTAGATCAATCAAATGGCACCGTTGCCGGAGATGTGTGCTAATTTGTTCGTTTTTACAATTTGAGTTGAAAAATTTTATTATTCCATCAGAGTTTTTAGATAAAAATCGCATCAAGCGCTTAACGATTAGTTGTGAATTTTGCAAGGGGATCTGGAATCATTGGAGCAAAGGGAAAAATATTCAGATCATCTCAGGAAGTCCAGTGAAGTAACAGGAGCAGCTGAAAAAAATTTTGTTCACAGATCTTGCAACAAGACCGCGGATCCGCGGCCATAAGCACGATTTCACGGCGAGATAGAGGCTTCAGTGCTCCATTTTTCTCAGGTCCACTTCCTACTTTCTTATCTCCTCCCTACTCCTGTCCAATAACTATTTTCGCAGAATTCTTTGCAAAAATCCGCAGCGCCGCAAAAATGAATTGTTACGTATTTTGATATTGGTTGTTTGCATATTTTAATACGAAAATTAAGGGGTAAAGACCAAATTCAGATTAGGTAAGGATTTCAATACCCTTCCTAATCCCCAAAAATCACAAAAGTAGCATCCGCATCACCCTTCATTAACTTAAAAATATCTAGACAAGACTCTAAGGACCGCCGCGCTCAATTAGGACAGAAGGAGGTTGTGGGTAATCAACTGTTTATCCGTATTTCTTTTGTGGTGTCTAAGGCAAGCGTGTCTAAGGAAAGTGGTTACTTAATTAGGCCCGCTACTTACGTAGCGGAGAACCTCCCACTTACCTGGCCACAGGAGGGATAAAGAGGCAGTAGAGGATCTATCTTACGATTTGTCTTCTGGAAGTCTAGGAGCGGTCTAGTGACTTGACCTAGGTGACCATTAGATCTAGGGTTGCTTATGCATATTTTGTGTGTGATTTTTTAAAATCCGTTTTTCAAAAACAAACACCAATCCATATTTTCTCTAATTATCACTTACGTTGCCCCTTGTGCTAAACCATTTAGTGCATGCTCGGCTGGACACGGGATTCTAGTGCCCGTCTTGTCCGCGTTCCTCCTATCGACTCTAAAATCAGTATTTCTACATCTACTTTTTCTTCACCCACTACCACACACACTTCGATGGATGAATCTCCATCGAACTTCTTTAACACCACTCTGCCACCGTCCGCAGGTGCGCAGAATTCTCCCCGCATCTCTCTCCAAGAGAGATGCTACCCTATTCGAGGTCCTCTTTCTACCTGTCTTACCATTCCACCAGCCAATGGGGACAATTTCGAAATCAAACCTCACTACATCAATCTTTTACCCAAATATCACGGTCTCGAGTCTGAAGATGCGTACGTTTTTATTACCAAATTTGAAAACGTATGCGCTATGATGGGCACTTCACAGCTTTCTGTGGATGCTATGAGATTGCGTCTTCTCCCGTTCACTTTGTGCGATTTAGCCGAGAAGTGGCTTTATAACACAGCTGCACATTCTATTTCAAACTGGGATGAATTCGTCATTACTTTCCTTAAGAAATTCTACCCCAATTATAAGACAGCCTGAGTCCGTAGCGAAATAAATCAATTTACCCAGCTTCCCAATGAACCGTTTTCGAAGTGTTTTAAATGCTTCAAGGATCTGTTAGTTCAATGTCCTCATCATAGAATCCACCGATGGGATCTGTGCAAAATCATATATGAGGGCATTAATCCTACAACAAAACAGATGCTTGAATCCATATGTCAAGGCAACTTCATGTCTAAAGACGATGGTGAACCTTGGAGATTTTTAGAAGATTTCGCTGAAAAAACTTTACGGTGGGAGAGTGTAAGTCAACCATCGTCAAGCGGTGGTATTCATCAACTTGATGTTTCCATAGGAGTCAAAGCTTAAATGGCAGCAATACAAAAGAAACTTGAACCTATGCAATGCAAATTTTTATTAGCCTCCCTAAAACAGATGACACTTCCCAAAACTGCTTGTGGATGTTATTCTGATCCATCACATTTGACGGAAGAATGTCCTTTGAATTCTCCATTTCAAGGTCAAGAGCACACTAATGCTCCTTTTCAACAACGACCAAGAAACGATCCTTATTCTTCCACTTATAATCAGGGTTGGAGGAATCACCCTAATTTTTCTTGGAACCAACACCAAACTCAAAACACGGTTCCAAATCAAAACAACTTTCAAAAGGGTCCCTCCACAACAACAGCAACCACTACAATTGACTCAGCACCCCTATTAATCACAAAATTTTCAAAATCAGGCCAACACTTCTGCACCGTATAATAATTCTTTGCAATTGGCCGGTACTGATAACTCCTCTTCACTCGAACAAACCATGAATTTTCTTTTGAAAAATGTTATGCAAGTTTCGGCTGAGATGAAGTCTTCCGTCGATGATGTAAACAAAAACTCCGCCTCCCAAGGTGAGAGTATTAAATCGATGGAAGCACAAATTACACGATTAAATGCCGAAATGAGTGCTAGAGAGCAAGAGAAACTTCCGTCTCAACCCCTACCGAATCCTGGTCATTCACAACATTACAATATGAAAGCCATTACACCGTTGAGATCTGAAAGAGTGCTGAATAATTAAGTCGGTGAAGAGATTGATAATAATGATGAATTAATCAATAACACCCCGGATTTCACTTCCATTTTTCCTTCCACTTCCATATCCACTTCTATTTCTGACCCTAGTTCTTTTTCTTCTGAGCCTATTCTTTGTTTTCCTCAAGGCTCGAACCCTCAGCATATTTCTTATAGTCCACCAAAGACGATCCGCACTCATATTATGGGATCAGTTCCACACACACCACCTTCTCCAATGTTGGACCCAGCTATTATTGCTAAAGCTCCTTATCCGAATCGGTTAATGGGAAACAAATCGAGTCCACACATGGAGAAGATTATGGAAATGCTTAAACAGGTTAATATCAATATCCCTCTCCTAGATGCTATTCAACAAGTCCCGTCTTATGAGAAAATTCTTAAGAACTTGTGCACTAGGAAGAGGAAGACTCAAGTGCCCAAAAAGGTATTCATGACAAATAATATTAGCATTGCTTTTACCCCACAGTTACCAAAGAAACGTAAGGACCCTGGATGTCCTACAATATCGATTTCTATTGGTGATAAAAACATTAACCGTGCTCTACTTGACCTTGGCGCAAGTGTTAACCTTTTTCCATATTCTGTTTACGAGCAGTTAGGGATTGGAGAGTTGAAACCAGCTCATTGCACTCTCCAAATGGCAGACGGGTCAATCACCAATCTAGGGGTGAACTGGAGGATGTGTTGATAAAAGTCGGGGAATTTATATTCCCTGTAGACTATATTGTTTTGGATACACAGCCTGTAGCGAGCCCAAAGAACCAATTTCCGGTGATTCTTGGTCGATCTTTCCTAGCCACTTCCAATGCTGTCATTAATTGTCGAAATGGCTCTATGACCCTATCCTTTGGGAAGATGTCAATTGAGCTGAACATCTACAAGATTGGAAGTCAGCCGTCTGAACCCTCTGCTCACATTCTTGATGTTTGATCTGTCCATAAGATAGCTTCCGAAAGCTGCAAGGTTGATGAACTTTTCTTTGATGATCTCGACGAAATTAGCACATCATTGTTTGATCTTGCACATCATAGTGAGGACATTTTTGACGAGTCCACTCCTGATTTTGAACCTTCTGACTCATCACAAAAGTCAGACACACTTTCCGAGTCTGTATCCCTTGCAGGCTACGAGCTTCTTCGTGAATCTGAATGTCATTCTTTTACCCCACCTTCTATTATTTCTCCACCAGCGCTAGATCTCAAATTGTTACCTTCTCACCTTAAATATGCATATTTATGTGAGAATGAGTCTTTACCTGTGATCATATCAGCTTCTCTAGCCTTAGAGCAAGAGAATGCTCTTTTGATGTTATTAAGATCTAATAGGCAGGCTTTTGGTTGGACTATGGCTGACATCAAAGGAATTAGTCCCTTGATTGTTGAACATCATATACATCTGATGGATGAAGCCGAGCCAACTCGAGAACCACAGAGATGGTTAAACCCCGTAATGAAGGATGCGGTAAAGAAATAAATCGTCAAATGCCTTGACAATGATATCATTTACCCAATCTCTGATAGCCAATGGGTAAGTCCAATTCATGTAGTCCCAAAGAAATCTGGCATCACAGTCATAACAAATGAGGCAAATGAGTTAATCCAGACACGCGCTCAAACTGGGTGGCGTGTATGTATTGATTATAGAAAACTCAATGCTACAACAAGGAAAGACCACTTTTCTCTACCTTTCATTGACCAGATGCTAGAATGCTTAGCTGGACATGAATATTATTGTTTCATGGACTGATACTGGCTATAACCAGGTGCCTATTGCCGAAAAGGATCAAGACAAAACCACGTTTACTCTTCCTTTTGGTACTTTTGCTTATAGAAGCATGCCCTTTGGGTTATGCAATGCTCCCACTACATTTCAGCGGTGTATAATGGGGATATTCTCGGACATGGTCGAGAATTTTCTGGAGATTTACATGGACGATTTCTCGATATTAAGAGATTCCTTTGATGATTGCATATCTCATTTTAACGCAGTTCTTACTCGTTGTAAATATAAGAACTTAACTTTGAATTGGGAAAAATGCCATTTCATTGTCCAAGAAGGTATTGTACTTGGACATGTTATTTCACGGAAAGGCGTTGAGGTCGATAGAGCTAAAATAGATGTCATTCATAACCTTCCTCATCCCAAATGCGTCAAAGATATACGATCTTTTCTTGGCCATGCAGGATTTTACAGGAGATTCATTAAGGATTTTAGCAAAATTGTTAGACCCTTAACTCTTCTCTTGGTCAAGGACACAACTTTTCACTTTGACTCGGATTGTGAGGCTGCATTTGACACACTTAAGAATTCTCTCACTACAGCCCCCATTCTATCACCTCCTGAATGGAACCACCCGTTTGAGCTAATGTGCGATGCACCAGATTTTGCAGTTGGTGCAGCCTTAGGACAGCACATTGAAAAGATGTCACACGTGATTTATTATGCAATCAAAACCCTGAATGATGCTCAAATTAATTATACAACTACCGAAAATGAACTTTTAGCTGTTGTATTTGCATTAGAAAAATTCAGGCTTTACTTGATTGGCTCACCAATTGTTGTGTACACTGACCACTCCATCTTGAAACATCTTTTGGCGAAGAAGGATGCTAAAGGTTGGTTAATACATTGGATCCTTCTATTACAAGAATTTGATCTTGTTATTCGAGATAAGAAAGGATGTGAAAACGTAGTAGCTGAGCATCTTTTACGAATCTCTTCTTCACCTGTGACCCTGCCAATTAATGACTCTTTTCCGGATGAACAGCTCTTGAATGTATCTGACGAACCTTGGTTCGTGAATATTGTGAATTATCTTGTAAAAGGACTTATTCCCCGCGAATGGTCGAAACAGGACAAACATCGATTTCTATCCCAAGTAAAACACTTTTACTGGGATGAACCCTATTTGTTTAAGTATTGTCCTGACCAGATCATTCGCAGATGTGTCCCCAATGATGAATTCAAGAGCGTTCTATCTTTCTGCCATAATCTGGCATGTGGAGGTCACTTTGGTTCTCGAAAGACGGCGGAGAAGGTTTTGCAATGCGGTTTTTACTGGCCGACTTTATTTAATGATGTATTTGATCATTGCAAAACCAGTCCACAGTGTCAACACACGGGTTGGATTTCTCGGAGAAATGAGATTCTACTTCAACCGATCTTGGTGGTTGAAATTTTCGACATTTGGGGTATTGATTTTATGGGACCTTTTCCCAACTCCTTTGGGAATTTGTACATATTGCTTGCGGTTGATTACATCTCGAAATGGGTGGAAGCTTCTCCTTTTCGCACTAATGACAACAAGGTTGTTATTAAGTTCCTTAAAGAAAATATATTTTCGCGATTTGGACACCCTCACGCTATCATTAGAGATAACGGGACGCATTTCTGTAATCGGTCTTTCGAGACTTTGATGCGGAAATATGCAATCAACCACAAACTTTCGACACCCTATCATTCACAAACGATCGGGCAAGCTGAAATTTCCAACAGGCAAATCAAACAAATTTTGGAGAAAACAGTTTCTAAAAATCGAAAAGATTGGTCAACCAAATTGATGGATGCTCTTTGGGCATTCCGTACTGCTTTTAAAACTGATCTCGATATAACTCCTTATCGTCTAGTGTTTGGTAAGGCTTTCCACCTTCCAGTTGAGATTGAAAATAAAGCATTGTGGGCCATTAAAGAACTGAACTTTAATTTAAATCAAGCCTGCAACTTTCGGAACATGCAATTAAACGAGCTAAGCGAACTCCGCGATTAAGCTTACGATAATGCGGTGATTGTAAAGAATCGGATTAAGGTATTTCACGATAAAAACATTTTGAGAAAAACATTTACACCTAGTCAACAAGTCCTTCTTCATGATTCACGTCTCCATCTTCATGCGGGTAAACTAAAATCTCGTTGGAAAGGACCATTTGTTGTGCGGTACGTATACCCGCATGGGGCAGTAGAAGTCGAAGATAGAAAAAACAGTACAATTTTTAAAATGAATGGACATAGACTAAAACAGTATTTTTCCACTGACCCCTTGGAGGAGCTCCTGTTTGAGCCGCTTTATAATGACTGATTTTCCTCCACCTCACCTCCATGTCTTGGTAATATTATCTCATCTTTTAGAATGGAGGTAAGTCAACTTGTACATACATATAAAAAAATAAAAAAAATTGTACATAAATAAAGAATAAGTTAGGGGGAGATTTTTACAATCATATTTCATGTCCATGTTAATATATTTTTCGTCCCATGTTTACAGGTTTCTGAGATTTAACAGATGGCAACAGTGAGGACACTGTTATAAACAAGTTTGGGGATGGTTTGTGCTTATTTACGCATCACTTTGCATCATACTTTGCATAGGCACAACATTTTCAAAAATTTTCAAAAATTCTTTTATAATAAAAGATTAGAAAGTGAAAAATTACATTTAAAAGATTAGAAAAATTTAAGAAAATCAAGAAATTTAGATGTTTTCTTAGACGAACTAGTAATAAGTGGTTATGAGCCGTTGTCCTAAGGGTTAGTAAGATGAAGGAAGTTACTAACCTGCGGATAAAAATAATTCTGAAAAATAGTTTCTATTCTGGAAGCCAAACATTTGAATATTGATACCTTACTATACGCACTTACACACGTCTTGAAACTCGGGATAGTAGAGGATACCTTGAAATTCTCTTGTCCCAAAGCCAACGTATGAAAATAAAAAAATGAAGCAATAAAAATGTAAATGGTGTAGAAAAATGAACACTGCTTTTGTAATCACCAAGGCAGCAATAATAAAAAATATTGCGAGGGTGCTTCATCATCTAGTGCCTTAGACCAACTGGTTTGGGAGTCACTGCTAAGCCTTAGATGTTGCAAGACGAGGAAAATACTAATACGCCTAATATGCAAGCACATGAGTAATCGTTCGGTTAGTACCTCAAGAAGTATTAACGGTCGCATGAAAAATGTGTGAGCAAAATCCATCTAAATATTCATCGATTAAAACTACTAAGGTAGATGGACAAGAGTATGATAGCGTGAATTAAATTCTCCGAGTGTAGGGATGTCCTTTACATACACGTAAGGGTATATGATCAATATTTGGAAGAAAGGTAGGAATGAAGAATAAAAAAGATGTTTTATTGAGGAATGATATGATTTCTAACATTTTTTCATGACTATTAAGATAGGGCTCATAACAACCGAAAAGCTAGCGTAGTTGGAAACTCTGATTTTCAAAGGCTTTCTTTTACAATTATTATCTTTATATGTAACTGTCACAGTCTTCCTTTTATTATAAGATTTTGTGGGTGCAATCCGCTAAAAACCCTCAGGAGACAACACTCCTCCTACTAAGGATACCTAGAAGTTTAAAGGTTTGTTGCACGTGCTCGGTGCAATCGTGTTTGCCTAAAAAGTGTGCTAGTTAATTTTTCTTTTTCGTAATAAAATTTTCTCCTTCTCTTGAATAAAAGATGTTTGCTCGAGACGACCAAAATTAAGTTTGGGGGAATTTGGTCAGTCGAAAATATTGCATTATTAACACATCAATTTCCCTACTCTTCTTAATCATCTAAGGGTATTTATTATAAATATAACACGGATTATAAATTCATCTGGAAAATACCAAATACCATGTGTTATATATATAATCGATACTCTGGAGGGAAATTGTGTGTTTATTACTTCACGCGTGATATTGTATATCTCAACACTTTTTTTCAAGATTTTGTACAGAAAAATCTTCAGGTCAAAGAACTGGAATCGCAAAATTGCCGATAAAACGCAGCAATTCAAAGACTTAAAATCTGGCAGATATTCAGAAGAGATTAAATGATTCCAGACATCAAAAGAACACCCAAAGACCAACATCAAATCACCCCAGAAACATGATGCAAAGATCTCCTTAAACGGCCGTGGAACCGCGGCCGATCCAGCCCGATCCGCCGTGGATCCGCGGCCGAGTTGGGGGCGCCAGTGACGAAACATTTCTAGAAGCTCCCCTGTAACCGCCTAGCTTCCTCAAGGCGCTTCATTTCCGCGTGGCATCTTCTGAAAGGCTCTGCATAACAACCAAGCTTATGAAGGAAGCTTAATTTGAGGCTATAAAAGGGGATCTAGATCTCAATTTTCGGGGTTGTTAAAAAAAAGTTGTTACACAATTACAATTCAATTCAACTTGAGAGACACAACTTGAGATCCAATTCAAATCCAATCAAAATCAAGATCCATTGAGAGCAAAATCGAGTGACAATCGAAGATCCTTTATCACAACGCCGATCGTCATCAAGAGCAAGAGATCCGCATCCGATCCACGACTCACAGCGATCGAGCCGAGTAAAGATCGACGACAAATTCCCTTTCAAATGAGCGATCGAGAGCTAGTCTTTTAAACTCGAATTGAGAGGTGTAATTTGAAGGATATTTAATAAAGGTGATTAATTGTAATTCTCGCTTTCTTTACATTCTTGCATTATGAAATTTCTCGTTCTTGATTCTTTAATTTTCATGATGTGTGAGTGAAATCTCTGCTTGTAAAGGAATCGATAGAATCGGTAGATCTAATGATGATGAAATCCTAATAATAATCTTAAGTCTTATGAAATTTGTGAATTTCAGGAAAAAGAATCATCAATGACCTAATTTGGAGCTTGATCACCATTCATGATAATTTGATTACAAATTAGGGATCAAATGATTGATGATTTTCTTTGCTAAAGGCTAGATCTGTATGATGATCAATAAAAAAACAAGGGATAGTGAAGGAGAAACCCTAGTTTCTTCAATAGATCTTTAATCTTCATTCATCGTCATCGATCTAGCTACAATTCATCAATAGATAAGATTTGTAACTATTAGTATTCATCATTGCTACTAATTCGATCGATTCCTACAAGCTATTCTTCATATTCTTGAAAATTCACATTGATATTAGACACTTTCTTGATTTCTAATTCTTGAATGTATTTTTGATTTTCTTGAAATGACAACTCAATTAAATCTCGAATTACTTTCTTGAATTTTTTTTTTATATTTTCATTTCGACTCATCTAAAGCAAGATCGAACAAGTACTCGCATCTCAGTGGACGATCCGTATTCATTAACGAGCTACATCGACACCGTTAATTGATTGCGGTATAAAATTCTTTGGTTGTGATTATATTTTCAAAACACGATCCAAAATTTAGATCAATCACCACCCACGACTGTCCCTCTTCCCGATGCTCACACCGAGATGGTTGGACAGAACCACACGAATCAACTGGGCCCGCCCTTGCTCGGTTATCCCTGACTGGTAGTTCCCTAACTCGCAACGCCAGGGATCTAAGCCCTCACTAAGAGGCAGCCCAGCGGCTACCCTGCTCGGCTATCCCCGGCTGGTAATTCACTACCCCACGACGCTAGGGATCTAAGCCCTCGCCAAAAGGCAACTGAGCAGCCTCACTGCTCGGTCCATCCTTAGCTGGCCTTGTATAGCCCCTCCCGTGCTAAGGATCTAAGCCCTCGCTAAGAGGCAGCCCAGCGGCTACCCTGCTCGGCTATCCCCGGCTGGTAATTCACTACCCCACGACGCCAGGGATCTAAGCCCTCGCTAAGAGGCAACTGAGCAGCTTCACTACTCGGTCCATCTATAGCTGGCCTCGTACGGCCCCTCTCGTGCTAAGGATCTAAGCCCTCACTAAGAGGCAGCCCAGCGGCTACCGTGCTCAGCTATCCCTGGTCGGTAGTTCCCTACCCCACAACACCAGGGATCAAAGCACTTGCCAAGAGGCACCGAGCAGCAACCCTGCTCGGCCCATCCTTAAGGATCAAAGCCCTCGCCAAGAGGCACCAGTCAGTAACCCTGCTTGGCCCGTCCTTAATAGGCCTCTTACAACCCCTTCCGCGCTAAGGATCAAAGCCCTCACCAAGAGGCAACAGGGCCCACTCTTGCTCGGTTCTCCCTGGCTGGCAGTTCCCTACACCACAACGCCAGGGATCAAAGCCCTCGCCAAAAGGCACTGAGTAGCAACCCTGCTCGACCCATCCTTAAGGATCAAAGCCCTCGCCAAGAGGCACCGGGCAGTAACCCTTCTCGGCCCGTCCTTAGTAGGCCTCTTATGGCCCCTCCCGCCCTAGGGATCAAAGCCCTCACCAAGAGGCAACCGGGCCCGCCTTTGCTCGGTTATCCATGGCCGGTAGTTCCCTACCCTACAATGCCAGGGATCAAAGCCCTCGCCAAGAGGCACTGGGCAGCAACCCTGCTCGGTCCGTCCTTAAAGATCAAAGCCCTCGCCAAGAAGCACTGGGCAGTAACCCTGCTCGGCCCGTCCTTAGTAGGCCTCTTACGGCCCCTCCCGCGCTAAGGATCAAAGCCCTCACCAAGAGGCAACCGGGCCCGCCCTTGCTCAGTTATCCCTGGCTGGTAGTTCCCTTCCCCACAACACCAGGGATTAAAGCCCTCGCCAAGAGGCATCGGGCAGCAACCCTACTCAGCCCGTCTTTAAGGATCAAAGCCTTCGCCAAAAAGCACCGGGCAGCAACCCTGCTCGGCCCGTCCTTAGCAGGCCTCTCACGGCCCCTCCTGCGCTAAGGATCAAAGCCCTCACTAAGAGGCAACTGGGCCCGCCCTTGCTCAGTTATCCCTGGCAGGTGGTTCCCTACCCCACAATGCCAAGGATCGAAGCCCTCGCCAAGAGGCGACCGAGCGGCTACCCTGCTCGGTCCATCCTTAGCATGCCTTTCCGAGCCTTCCACGCTAGGGAACAAGACATCACCAAGAGGCATCCGGTCTATCTACGTCTGAGCGATCTTCACCTCGACTTCAGGGCCATAGAGATACCGACCCTCCACCGGTGTTTGAACAATTGGCAAATGATCAGATTCAACTCGACGTGTGATCACTAGACAAAAAACAGGCCTAACATGAAGGCGGTACTGTGCAAATACAAGTGTTCACCGACAAAGGAAAATATGCGCGCAAATACCACTGCAAAAAGAATTTATTCACAAATTCTCTACAAGGTATTATGGGCTCCCCAGCCTAACAAAAGTGCCTAGAGGCTTACAAAATTTCAAAGCATAAAAGTAAGAAGACAAGGGGATTCAAACCTCGGGGCCGGACGCAACCCCGGGGAGTTCGATGTCAACAACGGGGGCTGCGTTTTGAGGATCGGCGCCCTTCGCAGGAGCCTCAGCTCCATCCCCGTCGGGAACCTCTTCCCCGGCAGCGCTTCCGGGGGTACTCCCCTGCACGTCATCCTCGTGAGGATATTAATTTCGGAGCTCTTCATCAGGGAACTCCGGCATCCGAGCCTTAACGGCGTCGAGGGCATCGTGCTCAATGAGGGTAGTGGCAGCGGCTAGGTCAGTGTAAAAATGGTTCGACTTCTTATAGTTCTCCACCGCCTTCGCCGCCCTGAGCTCGGCCAGCTTCGTCCCCTCTAACGCGGCCCCCAGCTCCTTCCGGAGGGTGCTCGACGACTTCTTCAGGGTGCCGACGAGCAACCTGGAGTCTTGAACCTTGGCCTCGGCGGCCTAGACAGCCTCACGGTGCCTGGCGACCTCCTTCTTTCCGGCCGCCACCTCCTGCTTCTCGGCCGCCACCTCGTCCTTAAGGGCAACGAACCTCGCCACCGCCGCCTCCAGCTCTAACTTTGAGCTCTCCACCAGTGAGGAGAACTCGCCCGCAGCTCGCATCGCCGAGGCAATTTCTTCTTCCTCCATCTGGACGACGAGGACGACATGTTGGAGGACCTGAAGAAATCAAAAGGGGGTCAGAAAGAAAAAGGCGGCACCAAATCTCACGAATGATAGGACACTGAGTGAAAAATCAAGTGAGGTGTGAGCACTAACCTGCACGGTCTCTTCGGTGATGGCCGCCATTTGTGCCCTAAGAGTCCCCCGAAGGATCTTGCCCCCGGCCGACCTCTCCATGTCTTCCAGCAAGCTGTCAGCAATGAAAAGCCCCGAAGGCACCTCAAAGCGGAGGTCCCCCTTGTCTACAAAGAGCGGGGAAGCCGGGGTACGCGGGACCGTCCGGTGGAACCTCTTGAGAGAAAACACCGGGGAGCCGGTCTCTACCTCCGAAGCCCGGGCCTCTTGTTCCCGAACCCGCTTTTGGCTCGGCGCCTGGCTGGGCTCCGCGGCATGGGCAGCACTTGACCGCCTCGGTGGAGCGGCTGCCGGGGGAGCCGGGGCTGACACCGGACGGGAGGAGCTGGCACCTCCATCCCCCGATCCTTTCTTCGGCGCATGCATGGCCGATTGATGTTTGCTCAGATCCATAAGTTCTGCACAAGACAAGGTACAATGGAGTCAGCAACGCAAGTAAAACTAAAATAAATGCAAGTCTAACAGATTAACTGTAAACTCCTAATTTACCCGCGAATTGGGCGGGGCTGAGCCCGGCCCAACTAAGGGCCTGCTCAGAAAGAAGCACGTCAGCCCGAGGAATAGGCTCCCACTCCGCCACTTTCAGCCCGTCGGGATCGCTCGACTGACTCTCTCGCCGACACCTATCCTTAGACTACTAGGTAGGCACGGGCCTGTCCTTACCCTCGGGCGGCCCAACAAAGAAAAACTTCTTCCAATCGTGGATAGAAGAAAGCACGACGACGACCCTCGATCCGGGAGCACTTCCCTGCTGTTTTCTAAAGGAGATGTATACCCACATCGGCTCGCCCGTGCGAGCGTCGGGGTGACTCTTGTAACAGAGAGAAGAGGCGAGGGTGCTCAGCCTGAAAGGGATCGCGTGCAACTTCAAACAGACCAAGAACCCAAGGAGAATCCTCGAGGAGTTCGGCACTAGCTGGCCCGAGGCTAGCCCAAAATGATTTAGCGCTCTAACAACCTCGGAAGAGAAGGGCAGGCGCATTCCGGCCCAAAAGGCTTCCAGGTACAGGGCAATCTCCTTGTCTCGTACCTGATCTGCCATCTCCCCTTCCTCGGCCAAACACAGCGTGTAGCCGGGAGGAATGTGGAAACGCGTCCGAATGGTGGCGAGCCCATCCTCGTACCTCACCGTGGATGACACGCCAGGTGCATCCGCGACATCCGCTCTGGGGACCGCCTCCATCTCGTGAACCCGAGAAGTGGATCTGACCCTAACTTCCCGGGAAGACTCCGACTCAGTGGAAGAAGAAGCAGAGGAAGAAGAAGAATTTACGGGGTGCTCCCTAGACTCTACCCGATCTATTTCAACAAACTCTTCAGAAGAAGACATCTAACCTGATGGAGAGGAGTCCTCGGACGAGAAAACACTGAGATCTGACCTAAAAAGAGAGCGCCGAACTAACAAGACTCTGGACGAGGAAATTATGAAGAGGTATGGGCCCTTAAGCGGACCCCGCCTCTACTTATAGCAGCCGGCCTAACACATCCAACGGCGACGGTCATCTCTCGCCGAAACGACTCTTCACACTCGATGGCCACCATCGCTCCACCTGTCATGCGCACATTGGCCGCACCCCATCGGGCGCGGGAAACCTGTGGCCCGTCGCGTCAGCCAGCCAGCGCCCAACACGTGGGCTATCGCTTCAGTGAACGTACGCACGATCCGGCGCACCCTCTTTAATGGAAGATCCGACCCCTGATTCGCTGACGTTATCAAGAGAATGCGACAGATTGCCCGGGAACACGCCTCGATGATATCTACGAAAAGGAGCTCACCTCGGGTAACATGGCAGACCACTCTCGACCCGACCCATGAGCAGGTCGGGATGAAAGTGGGGGGCTAATGATGATTCTCGATATTGGTGATCTCCCAGATCATGACACGTGGCGGATGACATGTCCAAAAGCTTGCAAGAAAGGACCTACAGTGGCTGACCAGACCACTCCTATGCCCGTCCTACAAATGACCGCTGGCTCGTCCCCGAGCCCCTGCATAACTAGCCTCCTCGGTCCTCTCAGCTCGCCTCCGGGCTCTAGAAGAACCAAGATAGCTCGGCCTCCCGCTCGTCCCCGAGCTCTCCCGCCGAGCTCATCTTCCTCGGTCTCATCGACCGACCAACGGCACCTCTCGCAGGCGCAACCGCCGCATTCCCGCGAATCTCGCCATGCGCGAGATATCCGCCGACCACGTCCCGCGTTCCACGCTATCACGATCCTCCATTAACGAGCCTGTCTCGCCATTAATGGGAGATCCCATCCATCACGCGGGCGTGACGTCAGGAGCGTAACGGCCGGCGTGATTCTCGCGCCTGCCTGCCTACTGCCACCACTATTTAAACCCCCTCCTTCAGACAGTTCAAGTAAGTCTTTTCCCACTCACTAAGTCGTTACTCTGCTCGGATTTCCTCTCTAAATTGATTGTCGGAGGGTCCTCGGTGGTACAACAACCCCGGGACTTCCTTACAGGTAGCTCGGCCACAATAACCTCAAACCCATTGAGATCCACACCCTTTAGGAGCCAGCCTCCAACTCTAATCTCAGTCGTCCATCAACGCTAATAGCAGATCTACGGAAGGTAACATCTTGATGTGATCCGACATCCATCACTTTTCTCTTGGCCGTTACTAGATCCCATCTCCGTTTGTTCCGCATCGCTAGTGTTCTCCTCAACCAACGAAGTTATTGTTAGATTACTGGCTAATCGCACCCAATCTGTTAGTCGACCATTGCCGGTTTTCCTGCACTAGGTTTCCAATTTATTTCTCCTGTAACCAAAACTTTTCCCGTCTCTCTTTTATATTTGGTGTTAATGGTTTTGACTTGTTTCCTTGAAAGAATTTCTTATTTTAGAGGCAAAAACAATTTTGTAGTAAAGCTTTTTATATAATTTCGAAAAGACTGAAATAATAAATTGAAACTTTTCTTGAAATTCACTATGTACTTAGGAAATAATAGGACAGCCGTCGACGGTAATGAACCTGTTGTGGCCGCATGATCCAGTCTTGTGGATTGGTCTCGTCCCAACTAAACTCAAGGACCTTAAGTCATCTCCTTTTTCATCATTGTTGGCACCACGACAACCACAACGAACTCTCTCTATGGCCATCTCAGTGCCATAAACCTCATGTATTTGTCCTTTTTTTCCTGAGACTGTACATTCTCACCATGTACGAAAACTAATGAAAGGTTTAATTTTTCCCAAAAATGTGGATATTTTAACATATTTGGGGCATTCCAACGGGGGTTTAATGGCTTCAAAGTTGATATATATGAATTATTTAAATTCTAATCCTAGTTTATTTCCCTAATTTTAGGAGTATTCCTATGCCTAGTGACTGAAGTTGCAATTTATTATTGGTGCCACACACAAGGCTAAATTGATTAATGATGCACGTGGCTTAGGTAGCTACGTAAACCCTTACAAGCTCAAGTTTGGTTCATGAAGTTGGCCGCAATTTGATTAGACATTAATTACATATCCAACTGCGTTGGACCCAACTTGACCCATCCACACTTGACAAGTCATCTAAGTCCTCCAACAACTCCCATTTTTATTTTTATCTTTCCAAAACCCGTAAGCATTTGGGAAAGGTGGAATTGCTCCACTCATATCTGATCGAAAGTTCCTCCTAACCACTGAAAGTGAGGTAATTGAAACTTATGATCTGCCACCTAGTGGATAAGTGTTTTTTCCCTTGAGCTAGGGCTTTCTGGCAACTCACATTATTATCATCACTTTTTACACAAGCTCATAAATCTGATTTCATTATCTCTTATATAATTGGAAGTTTAGAGATGAGATTGTTGTTTACCTAATAACTTTCAATCGACTCGACGTCATGGTGTTCAATTTAAGAGAAGGTAAGGGGAAAACCCCCCAAAGAGAAGGCAATAACTTTGTTTCCAATTCATTAGTTCTAGTATGTCATTGTATAAGAAGCAAGATTAGTTAGAATTAGAATGATATCACTGTAGCTAAAATGTTAGGCCAATTTGCTTGCAGCTGCCGTATGAAACAAGGAGAGCTGGGATAGGTCCCAAGCATGTCCTTCTCTATTTCTCACTCGTTTCGTGCACCAGCTTATTTAATTAACTTATCTGTAGACATAGATACTTTATTAAATTCTATTAAAAAGAGAAAAGTAAAGAAAAAGTTTTTTGTTTAAGAATAAATAATAGTACAAGGTTTGTTGGTAGAAAGTGAGGGCCCACTTTACCAGCACAAGGAGGCGAAATCTTAGTTCCATGCAGCCAACAAAAATAAATAAGAAATCAAAGAGCCTAAGCCCCTACCCTAAGCTATGGCTAAGCCCCGCACTAGCCCTAATTTTGTGCGAACATGGCATATTCCATTGAAAAGTTATGAAGTGGGTGACCATCTTAAAATAGAAGATAACATGTACATCAAGATGACGACAAGTGTGACATTAGAATAGATAATATATGGGAAGTCATACTTAGTGAGGTGTTGCTAGCAAGACAACACCACAATTGGATAAGAGACTAAGGGCCTATTTGGCAAAATGAGTATGTAAAAAATTGACTCTAAATTGTGTTCGTCAACAACCCTTTGTTTTTCTGAGTATGAAGTCTCTTGAGCATGAGGTCTGTTGTTTGTTTGATTGAATAGAAAACTTGGATGTCAAAAATGGAAGGAGATTGTTGTTTGTTTCTGATGGATCTCCGGATCTCCTTCAGATGTTATCTTCCGTTGATCTGCTGCGAGCGCTGATGGATGGCTGAGATTGAGTTGGAGGGTTGCCTCCTGAAGCGTGTGGATCTCAATAGGTTTTATGTGGTCGAGGCCGAGCTACCTGCAAAGAAGTCCCGGGGTGGTTGTGCCACCGAGGACCTTCCGACGATCAAGTTAGACGGGGTATTTTGGCAGAGTAACGGTCTATTGAGGTCAAATTGGCTTACATGAGTCGTCTGAGAGAGGGGTTTATATAGTGGCAGCAATGGGCAGGCGGGCGCGAGATTCACGCCGGCCGTTACGCCCCTGGCGCCACGCCCACGTGATAAGCGGGATTCCCTGTTAATGACGAGACATGCTCGTTAATGGGGGATCCTAATGGTGTGGAACACGGGATCATGGGCGGCGGATATCTCGCGCATGTCGAGATTCACGGAGCCGTGGCGGGGGCGCCTGTGATCGGTGTTGTTGATCGGTTGGTGAGACTAAGGAAGATGAGCTCGGCGGGAGGCTCAGGAACGAGCGAGAGGCTTAGGAACGAGCGGGAGGCCGAGGCATCTTGGTTCTGTGATAGCTCGGAGGCGAGCTGGGGGTGGTTTGGAAGGCCACCGAAGATCGGGAACATCCTCGGGTCGGAGGCCCGGGGTGTGCTTCCAACGTAACGTTCTTGATCCTTTCTTGTAATCTCTCGGACACGTCACCTGCCACGTGTCATTATCTGGGGAGTCACCGATATCGAGCATCATCATTAGCCCCCCACTTTCGTCTCGACCCGTTCCTGGGTCGGGTCGAGAGTGGTCTGACCGGTCACCCGGGGTGAGCTCTTACTTGAATATATCATCGGTGCATATTCCCGGGCAATTAGTCGTATTTTCTTGATGACGTCAGCGGATCAGGGAAGAGATCTCGCATTAAAGAGAAAGCGCCGGTTTTTGCGTACGTTCATCGAAGCGCCAGCCCACGTATCTGGCGCTGGTTAGCTGACGAGACGGGCCGCAGGTGTTCCCGCGCCCGATGGGACGCGCCCAATGTGAGTGCGACAAGTGGAATGTTATCGGCCGTTGGTTGTGAAGCGTCGTTATGGCGGGAGGCGATCGGAGTAATCTTAGTGGATCCCAGGATTCACGCCCATGCACGCGTGAATCTGGGTCCTTAAGGATTCTGTTTGAGGTTACAAATGGAGAAGGAGACGGCAACTTCTTCGGCATCGCTTTTTGAGATGACAGGGCGCACGTATTCGATCGAAGAGATCATCACCTTCGACGACGTTTTCGTGTATGACCAATCCCTGACTGAGGATGGGTACCGGGGAGTGGTTCAGCGCCTCGAGGGTCACGTCGGCCGGCTTCTCCCTCGGCGGTCGTCCCTCCTACAGTTGCTGATTTACGCAATTTGGAGGAGGTTCCCGGGGTTGTACAACCCCTTCTCCGAGGAGTTGCTGGACGAGGTGCTCGACAAGGTGCACTCGATCTTCCTGCTCGGCCTCATCTCGAAGGCCAGGCACGACCGATCCTTGGCCCTCATCTTGGAGTGCTTCAAAAAGAGGTACATCGTGAGCCAAGGCACAGAGGGCAGAGCGCCGGGTGCTTCCGTGGCATCCCTAGTTCGCGTGCAGCATCGGCGGGAGCGGGCTGCAAAGGCTAGGGCCTGGCTAGCGGAAATCTACTCTGAGTATCACTGGGGTACTTCCTCGATCCCGTTCCCCCTCTGTTGTAAATTTTTCTATTATTTTTCTATAAGGCTGAGGAGCCCATAATACCTTTTGAATAAATGAAATTCTCCTTTTTGCGATGCCCCATTATTCCCTTCTTATTATTTAAATAGAATGAACTTTAGAAAGGTTTACATCGCCTTTATGAAAGAAGAAATATATACTCGTAATTATTCTTTTCACAGGTACAGCTTGAGCTTCTCAACGTTGTAAGGCCGTGGAAATTTGCGATCATCCGCGTCTTGTAAACGGTAGGCTCCGCCGGGCAGGACCTCGGAGACGAGGAAATGACCATCCCATTTGGGGAAAACTAATGCAGCTTGCCCTGATCGACGAACTCGTTCTGCCTTAGGACTAAATCTCTGGTCTTGAAGAAACGACGCTTGACTCGCGCGTTGTAGTAGCGGGCGGTTTGCTGTTGATAGGCAGCAGCTCTGATCTGGGCTCGGTCCAGTTTCTCTAACAAGGAGTCCAGGTTAGTTCGGAGGGCTGAGGTGTTCGCTTCGTCGTCGAAATGCTCGACCCGGTGACTGGGGAGTCCGATCTCCGCTGGGACCATTTTCTCGGTTCCGTAGCAGAGGCTGAAAGGGGTCTCCCGGTGGTGGTTTTCTTCAACGTGCGTAGGGCCCATAAGACCTGGGGTAATTCCTCGACCCAACTACCTTGGCGTCCTTCTAGGCATGTCCGAAGACCTCGGAGGACGTCCCGATTAGCAACCTTGTCCTGCCCGTTGCATTGGGGATGTGCGACCGCGGCAAACTTCATGAGGATACGATATTCGCTGCAGAATTCCTTGACTTTTTCGTTTTCGAAATTTGTCCCATGGTCGGTGATGATACAATTCGGGATGCCGAACCAGAGTATCACGTTGTTCTGAAGGAACTTGAAAGTCGTGGTGGCGTCTGATTTCCTGATGGGAATGGCCTCGATCCATTTCATGAAGTAGTCCACCGTGACGAGGACGTACTTATGCCCGCCCGTACCGGTAGGGAACTGGCTTATCATGTCCATTCCACACTGGGCAAACGGCCATAGGGAGGTTAGGGCGGTTAGTTCGGTATCCGGAAGGTGAGGTATGCTTCCATGGAGTTGGCAGCTCTTGCATCTCCTGACGAGCTTCTGGGCATCCTGATGAATTGTCGGCCAGTAATACCCCTGGAGCAATGCCTTCTGGATTAAGGTGCGGGCCCCTTGGTGCGCGCCGCCGACCCCTTCGTCGATCTCACGGAAGACATAGTCGGCTTCGTGGGGGTCGACGCACCGGAGCAGGGGCTGAGTGAAGGACTTCTTGTAGAGGTTCTCATTGCTCCATACGGAATGGCGAGCTTTGGCTCGGAGACGGCGGGCTTCTCCCCGATCTTCTGTGAGCGTGCCTTCCTTCAGGAATTCCACGAGGGGATTTCTCCAATCCCGATCTTCTTCCCGGGCTGTGTACACTTGACGTGGCGTTGCCCCGTCTTGCACGCTGGGCCATGGCAAGACCTCGAAGAGGATGTTCCTCTTGTTGTTGGCCGTATAAGATGAAGCCAGCTTACTCAAGGCGTTGGCCTGGGCGTTTAGCTGTCTGGGGATCTGCTCCACCTGGACTTCGTGGAAGTCCTTTCGCGGTCTTCTTACCTCGGCTAGATACTTCACCATCAGAGGCTCTCGTGCCTCAAATCGGCCGGTCACTTGACCAACGACTAGGGCGGAGTCGCTGCGGATTCAGATCGTTTTCAGCCCCAGTCCGAAGGCTATGCGCAGTCCAGCCAGCAAGGCCTCGTATTCCGCCGCATTATTTGAGGTTTGAACCCGAGCTTCAGAGAATACTCCATTTCTGCCTCGTTCAGGCCCCGAATGATGAGGCCGGCACCATAGCCTTCCTCGGTCGAGGACCCGTCGACTTAGAGGATCCAATCAGGGACGGAGTCGGGCTTTCCCTCGACTGAGGGTTGAGCTGCGGGGGCCGGCGTGGACTCTGGGTCTTTGCTGGGGATGGTGCACTCGACGATAAAATCGATCAGGGCTTGTGCTTTGATAGCCTGCCTCGGACGGTATTTTATGTCGAACTGGGACAACTCCCACATCCATTTCTCTAAGCGGCCAGAGGACTCGGGGGAGGCGACGATAGCCCCCAAAGGCCGCTCGGTAAGAACGAGGATGGAGTGCGCCTGGAAATAGTGCCGTAGTTTCCTTGAGGCCACGACGAGTGCCAAGACGATCTTCTTTATGGACGGGTACCTTGTTTCTGCGTCCTTAAAGACGTGGCTGACATAGTATACCGGCTTATGGACTCCCTCGACCTCTCGGACGAGCACCGAGCCTGCAGCTTGGTCAGATACCGCTAGATATAGCGATAGCTCGTCCCTTTCAACTGGCCGAGTGAGCAACGGGGGAGTCGCAAGGTGCCTCTTTAATTGCTCAAAGGCGGTCTGGCACTCCTCCGACCACTCGAATCTTGGTATCTTCCTTAGAGCTTTGAAGAACGGGTGGCACTTCTCCCCAGACCTAGACATGAAACGACTCAAAGCGGCAACCCGCCCTGTCAGCCGCATGATTTCGACGTTAGTATTAGGCGCGACCATGTTAAGGATGGAGCTGATTTTCTCCCGGTTAGCTTCAATCCCATGGTGGGTGACCATAAAACCGATGAACTTTCCACCGGTGACCCGAATGCGCATTTGGCGGGGTTCAGTTTCATCTTGTATTTGCGGAGGTCGTCGAAGGCCTCGCCCAGATCCTTGGCGTGTTTGTCCGATGAGACCGATTTGATGAGCATGTCATCGACGTAAACTTCCAAGTTCCTGCCGATGCGTCTTGAACATGCGATTGACTAAGCGTTGGTACGTAGCTTCGGCGTTTTTGAGGCCGAAAGGCATCACCTTGTAGCAGTATACCCCCCGGTCCGTTATGAATGTGGTGAGATCCTTGTCTGCCGGATTCATACGGATATGGTTGTAGCCGGAGAAGGCATCCATGAAGCTCAATAGCTCGTGGACTGCCGAGCTGTCGACGAGCTGATCTATCCGATGAAAGGGATAGAGTTCTTTCGGGCAGGCCTTGTTGAGGTCGGTAAAGTCGACGCACATGCGCCACTTCCCGCTTGAATTTTTAACCATGACTACGTTCACCAACCATTCCGAATAAGGCACATTCCGAATGAAGTTGGCGGCGAGGAGCCTGTCTACCTCGTCCTCGATTGCCTTTTGCTTGATCGGGGTGAAGCTTCGTTTTTTCTGCCTGACGGGTCGGACCGTAGGGTCCACCCCGAGCTTGTGAGATATAATTTTAGGGTCGATCCCAGGCATGTCGGCAGGTATCCTGGCGAACTCGTCAGAGTTGTTTCTAAGGAAGTGAACCAGGTCGTCTCGCTGAGTCCCCGTCAAAAGTGACCCGGTCTAAACAATTTGTTCACTGTCCCCTTCTACGAGGGGGACTTCTGTTACTGGCTCCACCGGGGTCCCTCAGGCCTCATTTTGCTCGTCTCTAGTGTCCAGAGAACCCTTAATATCACCCTCGCCTTCAACGTCATTGTTTGGCCGCTCAAACGTAGATGTTGCGGTGAAGCAAACCTTTGCGGTCCGTTGGTCCCCGTAGGCCTGACCTATCCCGCCTTAGTCGAGCGGGAATTTCATCGCTAGGTGGTAGGCCGATATCTGGGCCCGGAGGGAGTTCAGTGTCGGGCGACCGAGGAGGACATTGTAGGCCGATGGGATTCTCGCGACGATAAAATCCACAGGCATGGTGCATGTACGGCCCACCTCCTCGATGTTAAATTAGAGAGTGATTACCCCTTCCGCCGGGATGGAGTGGTTAGTGAACCCTGACAGGATGTGGGCGGTCGGCCCTAGGTCCGACGGGGTGAGTCCCATACGCAGAAAGTAGTCGTAAACGAGAATGTCCGCCGAGCTTCCTGAGTCGACCAGTATCCTCTGCACTTCGTAGCGGTGGACCCGAGCTGTGATCAACAGCGGGTCGTTGTGAGGCAGGGATATACCGTGGAGGTCCTCGTCGGTAAATATGATCGGCTCGGCTGCTTTGGCCTTCTTCCTCGGGTGGCAGCCAGTCTTCTCGATCGATGAGCGACGCTGAATCTTGTCGGTCTTCGTCATACCCCCCACTGATTTGGCCATGATTTGGCCGATTGTCAATTCGCCGGGTGG
The DNA here is from genome assembly GCA_030015575.1 of Agapanthus africanus. Lineage (NCBI taxonomy): Eukaryota > Viridiplantae > Streptophyta > Magnoliopsida > Asparagales > Amaryllidaceae > Agapanthus > Agapanthus africanus. The sequence continues at coordinate 632,921,075 of CM057342.1, forward strand.
GGGACGTTGCTCTTGCTCACGGTCGGCATATGCCGCATGTCTCGCAAGTACGTTGCCAGGTGCCCCAAGCTGATTAGCTCCCCGATGTAGTCTCGGAGCTGCTTGCAGTTCTTAGTTGAGTGGCCCTGCGACCTGTGGAAACCGCAGTAGGGGCCTCTGGTGTGCTTCGCTGCCCTATTCGAGACTGGGGGGAGTTTGAAGAACCTCTCGCCCTTAGCCTCCTCCAACGGTACCGTCTGGGAGACGTTGAGCAGGGTGTACACCTGAAACTTCGGGGAGTAGGGGTTTGGCCGCTCAACCTTTTTTTTCTCCTCCTGGGCTCTTTTTTTCTGATCAGCTTGTTCTATTCAGGGCAGGTTGGCGTTCACCTCGGACTCAAGCTGGATGTCACGTTCGGTCCAAACCTTTACCTCAGCCATGGTCTTAGGTTGCGCTAATGCAAAGGAGCGTAGCCACTCCTTGTGCCTAAGACCCGACCTAAGGGCCGTAATGACCATCTCGTCCCGGTGTTTTGGGACCTCAAGGAGGCTATTGTAGAAGCGGGTGACGTATCCTTTGAAGGATTCTTTGTCCTTGCTCTTTATGGTGAAGAGATGGTCGACGGTCCGCTTCTGCCGTCTGTTCCCGACGAAGTGGCCGAGGAATTGGGTGGCCAGCTCATTGAAGGTAGAGATCGAGCATGGCGCGAGTCCTCAGAACCAGTCTCGTCCAGAGCGGATGAGAGTGGCGGGGAAAGCACGACATTGTGCGACGTCGGAACAGTCCTAGAAACTCATCACGGCCGTGAACGCGTCCAAATGGTCCTTCGGGTCGGACTTCCCATCGAAGAGGGAGACCTTTGTGGGCTTGTTCCTGGAGGAGACGTGGACGGCGAGTAGCTCTTTGGTGAAGGGCTTCGTGAGCGAATCGGCGGCATATTTAGCCCCGTCGCTTGAAGGACGATTTTCCCAATGCATGCCTTCGATCTTCTTTTCGAGGGCGTCGAGTCGGCCGTGGTATCCTGATGATTCGACACATTCTAATTTTTGGCCTCTGCTGCCGGAGACCTCTTCCTGGCCACGGCCTCGGTTCCATTCGATGAGGTTCCTTAGGTCCCATGGCGAGGTCGTCTTCGAGCTGCCGTGCCGAGTCCCTTGCGTATGACCCCGTCGAGGGAGGAGGTGCCGGTCTTGCCTGGGCGTAGGCGAGTTGACCGACACCTCCTCAGGAGGGACAAGGGCGCGATGGGGCTCGGGGCGAGGCGCTCGGGTGAAAGACCTCGGTGTTTAGCTTTGCGACGCCCACCGGGTAATTGAATACGTCGGCCCAGGGGATCTGCGGCCGCCGGAGACAGCGAGGTGGTGTCTGGTCGTTTCCACGCAGGCAGAGTCTTCTCTCTCTCTGTAGGGGTCCCGGTCCCGAGGTGGGGGAGCGGCAACCTGGGGAGCTTGCTCGGCCGTTTGGACATGGACGAGTGCATCCATGACGGACACGAGTCGACCTATCCAAGCGGATAGGGCATGAATGGCGTTCGAGGGAGGAGGGGATTCTCTCTTGTCTCCACTGCGGGGAGGGCGACGGCTGGTGCTTGGATCGTCGTGGTGACTGCTCGCCATGAAGTCAAGATCGGAAGATAAACTTTTGTTGAGTGGAACTAAGATTCCCACAGATGGCGCCAACTGATGGATCTCTGGATCTCCTTCAGATGTTATCTTCCGTTGATCTGCTGCGAGCGCTGATGGATGGCTGAGATTGAGTTGGAGGGTTGCCTCCTAGAGCATATGGATCTCAATGGGTTTTATGTGGTTGAGGTCGAGCTACCTGCAAAGAAGTCCCGGGGTAGTTGTGCCACCGAGGACCCTCCGACAATCATGTTAGACAGGGTATTTTAGCAGAGTAACGGCCTATTGGGGTCAAATTGGCTTACCTGAGTCGTCTGAGAGAGGGGTTTATATAGTGGCAGCAATGGGCAGGCGGGCGCGATATTCACGCCGGCCATTACGCTCTTGGCATCATGCCCCCGTGATAGGCGGGATTCCCCATTAATGACGAGACATGCTCGTTAATGGGGGATCGTGATGGCGTGGAACACAGGATCATGGGCGGCGGATATCTCGTGCCTGGCGAGATTCGCGGAGCCATGGCGGGGGCTCCTGTGATCGGTGCTGTGGGTCGGACGGTGAGACCGAGGAAGATGAGCTCGGAGGGAGGCTCGGGAACGAGCGGGAGGCCGAGGCATCTTAGTTCTGTGATAGCTCGGAGGCGAGTTAAGGGGGGGTTTGGAAGGCCACCGAAGATCGGGAACATCCTCGGGTCAGAGGCCTAGGGTGTGCTTCCAACGTAACGTTCTTGATCCTTTCTTGTAAGCTCTGGGACACGTCACCTGTTACGTGTCATTATCTGGGGAGTCACCGATATCGAGCATCATCAGTTTCATAATTAGAGTACATGTTTATTTTTGTGTTGAGTAACCCATCTATCTATATATCTAATACAAGGTTGAGGTTGTTAAAAGAATCTTACAAAATCAAGGCATCATTTTGCTACAAATGCTATTTTTCCATTTTTCTTTTTTGCCCTTGGTTTTTTTTCATACTTCCTTAACATATCCTTAGCCTTGGGATTTAATTGACAGGAATTTGGGGGGAAAGGTGGAAGAAATAATAATATACTTATCTAATAGCTAAAAATATAATATATCTTTATTCAAACATGTGAAAACGATAATGTTTTAAATAACAAAAATTGTTTTATATTTGATTATAGAAACTATACGTATTTTAAAGTTGATGTTAAAATTTCACGATTCAAATAACATCGTTGTTTAAAAATTTTGTGGAAAATGAATTCATGAAAAAAGAAATTTTTTTAGCTAAATTTCATCGAAGATTCTGTCTTGATATGGCCGTGGCTGGTGAAACACAACACAAAAATATAATTCAACGAAAAATAAAAAGTTAGTGTTGTGTTTCGATGTGGGTGATAGAAATGGGTGTATGATTGTAAGGATCATAATCAAACATCAACGAAGAAGATGAAGTTTTAAAAGAATCAGATGAGTGTGGCTAGGATGATCCCTATCTATGTCCATCGCAAGGTGTTAGGTGAGTCTGGCTCTTCTAAAAACCGGAGTTCTTTCTAAAATTTTTTATCAAAAATGAGGTCTCGAGGATGTTCCTAATGTAAGGGTGACTTAAACCCATAAAGAAAATCAAGTTCTGTTGGGTTTCATAGCGTCCTGGCCGTCTACCGCGGTCATTGCGGAACGAAAAACTTTAACATTTAAAAATTCGGCACTACAAGACACATCCTAGAATCTAACCATAAACCGAAACTAGCTAACTACAAAGAGTTTAACTATTGTGATAGAGTTGTTTTACCAAAAGATCCGTGTCTTTCGGTCTTCTATCCTCTTCCTTTGCACCTTAAGGTCTCCTTGATCAAGCTTGATCGCTGGTCTTCCCGTGTCGAAGATGATCCACCCGAGAGATGTAGTTCATGGCTTTAGCTCCACACTAAAAGTCTAGTGGAGCAACTAGAGACTCTAGCTTGCTAAGCTTAAATATATAGGATGTATTGCGTTGTTCTTAGTGTATATCTATCTCTCTTCCTCTCTTGATTCTCAACACAAGAGATTGTAGAGAGAAAAATCAAGAAGAAAGAGGAGGAGCTCAAGAAAGGCTAGTGAGGAGGGATAAGAAAATGGTGAGAAATGATTTCCTCATGAGAGAGAAAAACATGAACCATAGTTTTGTAAAAACATTTTTCCAATATTAAAACACAACCATACTTGAATAGTTTGCACAAATGAATATTCAATTCATTTGTCAACACTATTAAAGCACGGTTCTCACCATACCCACCTCACTACCTTACATCTCATTTTCTATTTAAATTAATAAATGGAAAAACTAAAATGAGGTGTTCACATTCTAGAATATTTTCTGTATAAATACGGAATACACTCTACCGTATATACATAACCGTATTCGTATCAAAATACGAATACTCAAAGAGATAGAATAACACAAAGAACATAATACTAGAATATACATATCGAAATATATATACATAAATTATCAAATCAATACCTGATTTAATAATCCGGCTCAATCCCAAACCGGCTAGTATTATCAACCGTCCAATCGAAAATCCGGATAACTAGTACAATCATTCGATCAGAACCCTGCACGTATCAAAATACGACTACTATATCATTTCGCCTGAACCAGGGAAACCCTCTGTGTGGGACTCTAATGACTCGACAGTACGCTACTAGTGAGCTACTGGATAAATCTATAACCACAAGCACGTCAGCGGCACTAGCTGTACGTAATGGCTACCCGGGTACCTGTCGAAAAGGAAGGCCGACGAGCAAATTCATCTGGATCCCTACTGAGCCTATCTGTAACAATCTCCATACTGTCCGGTCTCTTCATCTAAGAGTATCGCATACCGGGTCTAGGGGTGGTAACCGTCAGACTCTAATAACCCGATAATTCGTACCCATGTGGCTCAGGACCAATCCGGAAAACTACCGATCTAACTATCAGTAAATCACAACTACCTTGGCCAAGGTATTATGGTGCTGGACAATCGAACACAGTGTGATATCGACTCCTTATACCGGGAGAGACGAATCCCTAACAATCGCTCACTGCCTCCATATGGCTCGGGACTGTACCTAACTAAAACCTGTTTGCACGACTCAGTAGAGCCGTGGTAGGGTAGTAATCTAAGTACAGTGGGAACTCACACGAGACAAATGACGATCTCATGTCTAAAGAATAACCAGTACTCATGTCACCTAAGAACTGCTCTCTGACAATAGGTATAGTACCATATAGAAGTTCTCGGCAAGTCCGTACAGTGTTCTCACCCCCAGTGAGCACCTGTATACGATCTTAGGTGCGAAAGACCAATGGCTGTGGGACCAACCATCGCACCTCGTCGGGGTCTAGAAACGTATACACCATTCTACTTCGAAATATTGATGCCCAGTCTTGATACTCTAACGACTAGGGACATTTTAAGGATGTGCTTATCGACCACCCAGCTCCCACAAGTATGATCGCCATCACAACGTCGGTTGTCAAGCAATAATCCTACGGGCTTTATCAACATGTATAAATGATACGTAATAACAAGTAAAATATATGCACATGTTAAAATAAAGACAAACCAAATAGCATACTATCATATCGAGCAAAATTGTCCTGTACATACATATGTCCAAGCATCTGCATGTATACATATACAATAATGGCCTCTAAGGCATACATATCAAACAATCTCCCACTTGCACTAAGGCCATATATTGGCGTATCGAGTATCCAATGTCTGCACTAGGGCCAGTTGTTTATGTATCGCATAACCAACATCTCAAATAGTCTCTCGAACTGTGCTTGAGGAAGGGCCTTGGTGAATGGATCCGCTGTGTTTTCTTTTGTGTCCACTCTCCGCACCTCGATCTTCCGGCGATCAACAATCTCCCTGAAGGGTTAAGCTAGCGCCTCGGCCAACTTCCGTGGCCAAATGCGGAACAAAATTTTTACTACGATTAAAAACTTGGCGCTAAAATAACACAAAACCCGAATCTTAACCATAAACCAAACTAGCATGTGAGGGTTCTATCTATTATGATAGAAAGTATACCTAAAGAAAACAAGTCCTTCGGGTCTTTGATCCACTCCTTAAGCTCCTCGATGGAAGTATGGATCGTGCTTGAATTTTGGCCTCCTTGTGTCAACGATGGTCCACCCGAAAGTTCCAACCTTGAGCTAAACCTCCAAGTTGAGGTAACTAGAATACTTAGCTTGCTAATCTAAGTAGACTAGAGTGAGTAGAGTGTGATTTAGAGTAGCTAAGTCTCATTAACCCTTGATTATCAACACATGATACACTTAGGGTTTGAGAGGAAGAAGGAGAGAGCAAGCTTGAGGAAATAGAAAGTATTTGTGATAATGATAATAAAAAATAGAATGGCTAACTTTTATATGACCTCAAGCATGTCATGGAAAATATCTCATCAAAATATCTAGGTCCAAAATATCTCATCAAAATATCTAAGGTCAACAAGTCAAGCTAAGTCAAAAGGTCAACCCAAGTAGCCATGCCAAATAATTATCATTTACCAAAAATAACAAATTCTTTTCTCCACCTCATTTTTGTTTTGACCAAGTCAATGGTCAAAACCCTAATGGGGTGTCTCCTTCTATACCTCCTCTCATCCGTATATACATACCCGCATCCGTGTTTCAAGAAACACGAATACTATGAGACGAAGCTAATCCAATAATCAAATACTAGGATCCGGCTTAAACCAAAGCCCACTAGTATTGTCCGCTCGAACACCACACCCGCACAAGTATAAGTATGTGATCGAACCCTGTCATAAAACCATACGACCTTTACTCGTTTCACCCGAAGTTGGGAAACCTTCTGTATGGGACTCTAAAGACTCGACAGTACTCTGGCAGTGGGTTTAACCACAAGCACGTCAGCGGCACTAGCTGTGCGTAACGGCTACCCAGGTATCTGTCGATAAGAAGGTCGACGAGCAAGCTCATCCAAACTCCTACTGAGTCTATCTGTGACAATCTCCGTACAATCTGGTCTGTTCGTCTAAGAGTATCGCATATCGGGTCTAGGGGTGGCAAACGCCAGACCCCTAATAGCTGTATAAGTCGTGTCGGAGTGTAGCCCAGAACACCCTGAGAAACTACTGAAATACATACTAGTAAATCTCACTTGCCCTGGCTAGGGACTTTGTGTAATGGCTTTCCAAACACAGCGTCATATCAACCCCCAATACCGGGAGAGATGAATCCTATCTAACCTCCACTGCCTCCAAGTGCTTCGGGACTGCACCCAACTACTACCTGTTTGCACGACTCAATAGAGCCATGGTAGGGTAGCAATCTAAGAACGGTGAGAACACACTTGAGGCGGAGCAGCAGTGTCAAGTCAACGGACTAAGCTGTACTCATGTCACCTGGGAACTGCTATCTGACGAAAGGTATAATACCAACCAACATTTCCCGACGAGTCCTGTCCAGTGTACTCGTAACCTAACGAGCACCTGCATACTATCTCCAATACGACGTACTAATGGCTGTTGGACATACCATCTCCCCTGCTGGGATGAGAAGCGTATGCACTAGTCTACTCTGAAGTATCGATGCCCTGTCTCGATAATCCTACGACTACGGACCTATATAAGGATGTGCTTATAGACTACCCAGCCCCCACTAGTGTGACCGCCATCCCAACGCTGGTAGTCAAGCAAAGATCCTAAGGGCTTTATCAAAATGTATTAGCGATATGTTAAAAGAAACATATACTCATATTAAGATAGATACAAACCAAGTAGCATACTACTATATCGAGCAAGACTGTCATCAATCCGTGTATATATCCCAAGCTTCCAAAATGTAATATACAAACTAGTACTATACAACAATGGCCTCTAGGGCATACATATCCAACAATCTCCCACTTGCACTAAAGGCCAGTAATTGTTGTACCACATACCCAACGTCTGCACTAAGGCCAGCTGCTGGCGTACAGCATACCCAATAGCTCAAAAAGTCGCTTGAACTGTGCTTAAGAGAGGGCCTTTGTGAATGAATCCGCCGTGTTTTCTTTAGTGTCAACTCTCCTTACCTCGATCTCCTGGCGATCAATGATCTCCCTGATCAGGTGATACCGCCTTAAGATGTGTCTGGATTTCTGATGGGACCGTGGTTCCTTCCCTAAAGCTATAGCCCCATTGTTATCGCAATACAAAAGTATTAGGTCAATAATGGACGGAACTACCTGAAGTTCACTAATGAACTTCTTCATCCAGACCGCCTCTTTTGCGGCATCGCTTGCAGCAATGTATTCAGCCTCCATCGTCGAGTCTGCGACTGTATCCTGTTTGGAGCTCTTACAACACACCGTCCCTCCATTGAGGGTAAAAACAAAACCCGGGATGGACTTGCTGCCATCCTTGTCACTCTGGAAGCTTGAATTGGTAAAGGACTCGACCCTGAAGTCTCCATTACTATAAACCAGGAACATCTCCTTAGTCCTTCTCAGGTACTTAAGAATGTTCTTCACTGTTGTCCAGTGGTTCTCACCTGGGTCTGACTGATACCGGCACACCACGCTTAGCGCGTAAGCTACTTCTGGTCTTGTACATAGTATCGCATACATTATAGATCCTACCGCCGAAGCGTAGGGTATAGTGCTCATGCGAGCCCTCTCCTCGTCAGTCTTGGGAGACATCTTCTTGGAGAGGGTGATTCCATACAATGTGGGTATATTACCGCGCTTAGAATCTTCCATACTAAATCTCTTTAGTACGGTCTCTATGTACCTGGACTGCGAAAGTCCCAGTAATCTCATAGATCTTTCTCTGTAGATCTTGATCCCCAGAATGCACGAGGCATCACCCAGGTCTTTCATGGAGAACCGTTGTGACAAGAATAGCTTGACTGATTGTAGCATAGGAATATCATTTTCTATCAAAAGAATGTCGTCCACGTACAAGACTAAGAATACGACAGTTCGTCCTACAATCTTCTTATATATACATGGCTCATCTTCGTTCTTGATGAAGTCAAATTCTTTGACTGTTTCATCAAAACAGATGTTCCAGCTCCGCGATGCCTGCTTTAATCCATAAATGGATTTAAGAAACTTGTACACCTTCCCGCTGCTCCCACTGTCTACAAAGCCTTCTGGCTGATCCATATAAACGCACTCTTCCAAACTGCCGTTTAGAAAAACCGCTTTTACGTCCATCTGCCAGATCTCAGTCATGGAAGGCAGCAATGGCAAGTAGGATCCGAATGGATTTGAGCATAGCCACTGGAGAAAAAGTTTCATCATAGTCCACACCTGGTCTTTGACGAAAACCTTTTGTAACGAGTCTAGCCTTATAGGTTTCCACCTGCCCATCTACACCAAGTTTCCTTTTGTAGATCCATTTGCATCCAACGGGTTTTACCCCAGGTGGAGCAATATCCAAGGTCCACACTTTATTAGTGTACATGGCCTCCATTTCGGATCTCATAGCATCAAGCCACTTATCAGATTCCCTACTGATAATGGCATGCCTGAAACTGGTAGGGTCATCTTCTTCCAAGATGCAATCCTCTAGATCCCTGTCTATGAGAAAATCGTAGTATCTCTCGGGAGGATGAGAAATCCTACCAGATCTGCGGAGTGGCTAGGGTTCATCTGGGATTACTGAATCTAGTGATTCCTCCAAATCATCAGTTACATTTTGTGGTTCATGGATTTCTCCCAGTTCTACCATACTCCCACTAGTTTCTTTTGCAAGAAAACTCCATTTCTAAAAAGGTAGCATGGAGAGATACAAACATCTTTTGTTCCTCAGTGTAGTAGAACAATTATCCTAGTGAATCCTTAGGATATCCCACAAATTTACATAAAACTGAACGTGCCTGAAGATAGTCCAGTTTCTGTGTTTTCACATAGGCTGGACAACCTCATATCTTAATAAATTTAAGACATGGTTTCTTACTACTCCATATTTCATATGGAGTCTTAGGCACTGATTTGGACGGAACTTGATTCAAAAGGTATGTCGCTGTCTGAAGCGCATATCCCCAGAATGGAAGAGGCAACTCAGCACTACTCATCATGGAGTGAACCATATCCAATAGGGTACGATTCCTCCATTCCGATACACCGTGTGCTGTGGTGTGTAAGGAGGAGTAAGCTGAGAGAGAATTCCATTCTCTTTTAAGTAATCTAGGAATTCCGTGCTCAAGTACACCCCTCCCCTATCAGACCGGAGGATCTTGATACTTTTCCTAATTTGGTTCTCTACTTCATTTCTGAATTCTTTGAATTTCTTAAAACTTCAGATTTGTGTTTCATAAGATACACATATCCGAATCTAGAGAGATCGACAGTGAATGTGATGAAGTACGAGAACCCACCCCTTGCATGTATAGACATCGGACCATACACATCACTGTGTATGAGTCCCAAGAGCTCTGGTGCTCTTTCTCCATATCCGGTGAACGGAGATTTGGTCATCTTTCCTTTGAGAAAAGACTGGCAAGTTTCATAAGATGAAAATTCGAACGTATTCAAGAGTCCATCTTTATGTAACTTACTTAGTCTTTTCTCTCCGATGTGACCAAGTCTACAATGCCACAAGTAGGATTCGTTCGTATCTGAACTCTTCCTCTTGCGTGTGTTTTGTACATTGAGAACTGTATTCTGATTTAGAACATAGATACTGTTACATAGTGTACCTTCTGCAACCAGTACCTTATCAAAGTAAATGCTTATGATATTTCTATCAAGAACAAAGCTATATCCATCTTTATCAAGTAAACAAACTGATATAATATTGCAAACCATGGAAGGTAAATAGTAGCAATTGTTCAAAATCATAGTATTACCATTTGGCAACACTAGGTGATATTCACCGACGGCTGCAATACTAACTTGTGCTCTGTTCCCTATCCTGAGGGACATACCACCAGGTCCAACTATCCTACTTTTTCTCAGTCCCTGCAATAAATTACAGATATGAGATCCTGATCCGGTATCTAGTACCTAGGACGTAGGACTGACCGAGAAGCAGTTCTCAATTACAAGAACACCTGAAGTAGATGCAATAGTATGCTTCTTCTTCATTGGGGACTCCTTAGAATCCATACAATTCTCTTTCCCTTGCTCACACTTATGACTGTTGTCGTAAGTTAGAGTCGAACCGACGTTCCCCAGCCCCGAATAAGAATTCGGATCGATCAAGCGATATATTTTATCATCTTGATTAGGGCGTGAAATGGTTGCTACCTGGAGAGAGAGAAAAGAAACACTCAGCGTGCGCTCTTGCAAGATTAGATTGGTTATTAATTTATCTAACCAGGATGACTCCCACTGTTTCCTCAAATTCTTCTTCAAATCCTAAAAGAAGAACTAGTCAGGATTTAATCGTACGTCACAATACTTGCTTAACCTTTCAGCCAGGCTAGTGTTGGTACTTCGAGGGAGGTTTTACAACGCTTTTGCGAAGTTCCTTAATTATATAACCTCTTTTCCCTGGAGGCGTAGCCCCGCTAACACCGTTCTAGACACCTACTTGGTTTATAGCATTGATTGTTAAGTGAAATAATCTCCCGAGAGTAATTCAACTCATCAGCGGGATCGGGATCCAACTATCATTGTGTGATGACCTAGATGGAATCCACTCTAGTCACTACACTCCAGAAGGTATGCTAAATCTGCAAATTTCCTGTATATTTGAAACTCCCGATGTGGTTTTTACCCCTAGGACCCAAGTGACCTTGACGAATAATCAACAAATCAAAAGGTCATAGTCAAGTTCAACCCATCGTTATCTTGGATTGCATTAGACCCACCCGCATGATCCTTGGAGAATAATCAACAAAATCATGCGACTGTCCTAACCAATCGCATCTATTAGTGCAACAGAGAATTATTACTCAGCTACCATTCGTTGTGCCTTGACGAATAATCAACAAACGCAGCACGAATACTAAGTAGTAATTATCTAAAACGACGGAGGGCTACGGCTGGGTTTTTGGCGAAAAACCCGTTAACGTAATGAACTTGATATCGTTGAAGGAACCTGAGCAGTTTTGAAAAGGAGTGGTTTAAGCCCCGCTTTTGAAAACTAGTGGTTTTGAAGAAACTCGAGTAATCTATAGTATAGACTTTAGCTCAGGAGGTCACTCCCCACGAAAGGATCTCGGCTCTTGCCTCGTAGAATGAGGTGCTGGATATTTATGACCGAATACCACTATGCAAAACGAAAGAATATAACTGTAGTTTTTCGAAATTTGTTCCAACAACATCTTTTGTTTATTTTCTTGCATTAATCAAAATTAATGCGGTCCCATCAATTAACCTATCACACCACAAAAAGAACGAAAATACAATGTATGTATATGCCATCCGCATTCGCCACGGGCCCCGTCATCACCCGTTAGGTTACTTAACTAACGACAGAGCGGGGGATGGACTAGCGCGGGTGCAAAACATATACAACATCTACTAGTATATATATAAGTATATACAACATTTGTCCCAGGCATGATAATAATCAACATCGCAGAATCTCAGCCAATAATACAAAAAGGTGGATAATCTTGGAGCCCCGGGTTTCATTTGAGCCGTAAATAAAACCCGACATTCCCGGTCGTGTGGATAGCCTGTGCAATGAAAACCTGGACCCCTACAAGCGTGGCAAGTTACCTGCCAATCCTAGAAGTGAGGCAGTCCCCTTCAACAAAGTGAATGGGCCACCCAACACTTCACGGAATCCGGTAACTTGGGCGCCCCTCCGTGGGTCATCCTATACCCCATACGAGTGCGGCGAATAGCCCGCCAATTCTATAATGAAGCCCCCTCCGTCTCAATGCTATGAAATGCGGGCCTGTTGCCTTCTAGAACCCGGCTATCCGTGCACTCCACCATGGGGTAATCCTAGTACAGAAAACGAAAATAATATATACAAATGGTGACATCGACCTCAACCCGGTCGTGCCCCAAAATAACAACCAACCCGGCAAAGACGGCAGTCCACATGTCGGACGCTCGCCCCGCAATATCAAATGTACAAATGAATATAAACTGTACCGCTAACATTGCACCACATGCTATTCACCATGACTATCCAACCATAATCTCAGCACAAGCACAAAACATCAACGTGAATGTCACGTTCGCAAACCCGTCTAAAAGAACATATAGCAGATAGACGTGTTTACCGATCAAATGACATTCACGGTCGCAGATAAAAGTGAATATACTGTAAACTATTAAACAGTGTCAAATATAACGACTTTGAAACATTCCAAATTGCCCCGAACAGAAAAACAACAGAAAATCAAACTTGGGCAAAAACTAGCAACACCAGGCAACTAAACTCCTTCAGATATGAACCCAGAACAAAACTCGATCCATTTCTCCACACTTGAACCGAGGAGGCTGGTTTTATAGGGGTTGTGGCCGCCCATATCATAGTAGAAATGCATAGTTTTTGTTCTGGGTACATCTCACAGTCTAAGAATCACTCTGCAGTTGTTTAAAAAAAATTTGAAGCCTTTAAAAAATCGACTGAAACTGCAGTTTGGTTTCGATGTTATGGACTTGATTCGGTTTCGTTATTTTAACATTGTTTAAACTTTCTAGTCTAGGGTTTATGGGCTGTCTCTGATACCATGAAGGGTTACGCTAGTGCCCCGGCCAACTTCCGTGGCCAAATGCGGAACAAAATTTTTACTACGATTAGAAACTTGGCGCTAGAATAACACAAAACCCGGATCATAACCATAAACCTAACTAGCATGTGAGGGTTCTATCTACTATGATAGAAAGTATACGTAAAGAAAACAAGTTCTTCGGGTCTTCGATCCTCTCCTTAATCTCTTCGATGGAAGTATGGATCGTGCTTGAACTTCAGCCTCCTTGTGTCAACGATGATCCACCCAAAAGTTCCAACCTTGAGCTAAACCTCCAAGTTGGGGTAACTAGAATACTTAGCTTGCTAATCTAGTAGACTAGAGTGAGTAGAGTGTAATTTAGAGTAGCTAAGTCTCATTAACCCTTGATTATCAACACATGATAAACTTAGGGTTTGAGAGGAAGAAGGAGAGAGCAAGCTTAAGAAAAGAGAAAGTATTTGTGATAATGATAATAAAAAATAGAATGGCTAACTTTTATATGACCTCAAGCATGGCATTGAAAATATCTCATCAAAATATCTAGGTCCAAAATATCTCCTCAAAATATCTAAGGTCAACAAGTCAAGCTAAGTCAAAAGGTCAACCCAAGTAGCCATGCCAAATAAGTATCATTTACCAAAAACAACAAATTCATTTTTCTCCACCTCATTTTTGTTTTGACCAAGTCAATGGTCAAAACCCTAATGAGGTTTCTCCTCCTATACATCCTCTCATCCGTATAAACATACCCGCATCCGTGTTCCGAGAAACACGAATACTATGAGACGAAGCTAATCCAATAATCAAATACTAGGATCCGGCTTAAACCAAAACCCACTAGTATTGTCCGCTCGAACACCACACGCGTACAAGTACACGTATGTGATCGAACCCTGTCGTAAAACCATATGACCTCTACTCTTTTCGCCCGAAGCTGGGAAACCCTCTGTGTGTGACTCTAAAGACTCGACAGTACTCTGTCAGTGGGTTTAACCACAAGCACGTCAGCGGCACTAGCTGTGCATAACGGCTACCCAGGTATCTGTCGATAAGAAGGTCAACGAGCAAGCTCATCCAAATTCCTACTAAGCCTATCTGTGACAATCTCCGTACTGTCCGGTCTGTTCGTCTAAGAGTATCGCATATCAGGCCTAGGGGGTGGCAAACGTCAGACCCATAATAGCGGTATAAGTCGTGTCAGAGTGTAGCCCAGAACATCCTGAGAAACTACTGAATACCTACCAGTAAATCTCACTTGCCCTGGCCAGGGACTTTATGTAATGGCTCTCCAAACACAGTGTAAATATCAACCCCCAATACCGGGAGAGACGAATCATATCTAACCGCCACTGCCTCTAAGTGCTTCGGGACTGCACACCCAACTACTACCTATTTGCATGACTCAACAGAGCCGTGGTAGGGTAGCAATCTAAGAACAGTGGGAACACACTTGAGGTGAAGTAGCAGTGTCAAGTCAACAGACTAAGCTGTACTCATGTCATCTGGGAACTGCTACCTGACGAAAGGTATAATACCAACCAACAGTTCCCGACGAGTCCTGTCCAGTATACTCGTAACCTAACGAGCACCTGCATACTATCTCTAGTATGACGTACTAATAGCTGTAGGACAGACCATCTCCCCTGCTGGGATGAGAAGCATATACACTAGTCTACTCTGGAGTATCGATGCCCAGTCTCGATAATCCTACGATTAGGGACCTGTATAAGGATGTGCTTATAGACTTCCCATCCCCCACTAGTGTGACCGCTATCACAACGCTGGTAGTCAAGCAAAGTATTAGTTATATATATGCCCTAGAGGCCATTGTTGTACATATGATGTATATTGTAGTGGATACTTGGATATATATAGAGAGGACTTTCTTGCTCGACATGATAGTATGATATTTGGTTTCACTTTATCTTAACATGTTGACTTGTATTAGTTTACTGTCTTGCTCTCACATGTTGATAAAGCACTTAGGATATGTACTCGACTACTAGGACTATGATGCAGATCATACTAGTGGGGCCAGGGTAGTCAACGAGTACATCCTATAACTGTTTCTAGTCGAGGGTGTATCGAGATAGGGCATCGATACACCAGAGTAGACTAGCGTATACGCATCTTGACTCATATGATGGGCGATGGATGATCCCATATCCATCGGTGTTTAACATCAAAGATGGTGTACGGGTGCTCAGTGGAGACTGGGTACACTGAACGGACTCGCCGAGAACTCCTAGATGGTATTATACCTATCGTCAGATAGCAGTTCTCCGGTGACACTGGTATAGGTTAGTCTGTAGACCCAAGATCGTCATCGAGTCTTGTGTGATTCCCACTGTGCTTTGAATTCCACCTTACCACGTCCAAGAGGGCGTGCAAAACGGTGGCTTTTGGGTACAGTCCCGAATCACATAGAGGCAATGAGTAATAGGAGGGGTTTCGTCTCTCCCGGTATAGGGAGTTGATGTTGTGCTGTGTTCGATTGGCTGTAACTGGAAGTCCTTAACCAGGGCTGATATGGAGTGCTACTGGTAAGTGTTATCAGTAGTTTCTCGACCTGTTATGAGCCTCACATCGACACGACTTATCGGTTACTGGGGTCTGACGTTTACCACCCCTAGACTGGATATGCGACATATCAGACGAAGAGACCGGACTATACGGTAGTGTTACTGATTGGATTCACAGGAGAATGTACAGGCTTGCTTGTTGATCTTCTGATCGCTCAATACCTGGGTGGCTGTTACGTTTAGCTAACCGCTTGCAGCTTGTTGGTTTTTGATATGATCATTACCTACTGCCGGCGTATTGACGATTCTTTAGAGTCCTACACAAAGGTTTCCTGGCTCAAGCAAAACGAAGTAGGAGCACATATGTGATATGTGCGTGACCGAGAATAATACGATATGAGATAACTTATTCTATTCTCGCGATATGTGATATCGGCCGGGTATATGTGATATAGCCGGGTCATCGGATCAAGTGTTGATTCGATGAATCAGTACATGTTATATTAGTCGGTTATATGCTATATAGCCGGATTGTCGGATCAAGTGGAGATTCGATAATTTAATGTATAATTATATATGTGATATATTACATTACGTTAACTAATATAAGCTCGCTTTATTGATTCATTTTCTTACCGGATAATACAATGATATATATACGATATATGTTAATTGTATTATTTTCTTTTTGTTGCAAAATATATTATTTATGTGATATATAATATTGTAACAAGTTAGGGTTACAAATGCAACATGTTTTGTGGAGTTTAAACAAGTTAGGGTTTGGATTTGGGTTAGCTTTTAGGTTAGCTTTTTCATGAAACTTCATGAAGCTTTCTTTTGCCTTTAGCTTAGATATTTTGTGTTGATATTTATTAACCCAACCCAAACCTTAACCTCTAGTTTATTCTCTACAAGGGTTAACTCTATCATTCTTAACCCATAGTTGGATTTGTAACCACAACAATAATTCATTATTCATCACAAAAGCTTTTGCTTCTTCTTCTTCTTCTTGCTTCTTGAAAAAAGCTTGCTAGCTTTTGTGTTTGTGAAGATAAATGGTGAGAACTTGAAAACAAAAGAGTGTAAAATTCCTACTTCATCATCCTCATCCATTCTAGCCATTTAGATTAGAGTGTTCACTTCTCTAATTACTTCATTAGTGAAGTGTAAGCTTGGGTTAGAGATTCTTCAAGGTAGATCATCTTAGATCATGAAGACTACAAGTAAGGTGTCTCATTTACCTCATGGAGCCACTCGAGAGTCGGAGTTCATGTTGATCGCAGCGAAGGGACCTTAACACGGAGCTTATGAAGCGAAGGAATGGACAACAAAGGTCGTAATCCCTATCTCTTTACTTCTTTGTATGTGATACAATATTTGTTACCCTAGAAATTCTAGCAAGATTCATGGTTAGTTAGTTTTGCACCTCTCTAAATTATAAAATGGCATGAGTGATGCTACCAAACCCTAGACTAGGTGCAAGGGTAACCCAACAGTGGTATCAGAGCCAAACTAGAATTCTAGATAAAGTGTTATAACAATTATGAAAACGAAAATCACTTCGAAATACAGTATTAGGAAACCCTATTCTTACTCTCTGGAAATTTTACAAAATGTCCTTTAAAAAATTTTCAAACAGGTGCAGAATGGTCTCTGGGCCAAAATATGAACATGGGAGAAAAACAGAGGGAGGGAACCGATTTTGAACCGGCCATAGGAGGGTAAATTCCGGCCAGGCCGGCCCCACCACTTCCTCTGGACTCGGTATTTCCCCTGTGGTCTTATGTCTCCAGTTTGGGTTTCCTAGTATTGTTTATTTAGCCCAATTTTCATGTGATGATTGGTTTGACATGGGGCTAATTCGTAGTGCTTCGTAGTCGTATAACTTAACACTGCATTGGTAACCTTGACTATTTTTAGCAGTTCGATCGAACTTCGCACACCACATTTTGTACCCCACTGAAATTTCCAAGTGTTGTAATTTTCCGAAATTGATTGTACTCGTAGAATCGTGCAAGTACCCCTATGGACCCCTTAGAAGACTATAATAACCTTAACTCGATTCTATGCCCACGGAACCACGAACGAACCTTCGGGTTTGCCGTAGTTCCGTGGTGTCATAGGTGAGGCGTTGGTCAACTCCTTCTACGGCTGGTCTATGGACACTGTGGCACGGTTTTTGAGTGTTTCGACTTTGCTAAAGTGTTGAGCTCCTGGGGGTAATTTGTGAGTGTATGTTGATTCAATCGAAACGTTAAACATCGTCATGATATTCTGTGATTGTGATACAATATGTAGAATTCATATAGTTAGGCATGAAATTCGTAATATGTGATATTTCGGGTTTACGATGTCTAAGGAGATTATGGATTCCAAATCTTGTAGTTTTTCACTTTTTTTTCTGCGACCGTAAGCGTAGTATGTAGTGTATCGCTGGCTTCGTTGCTATGCATCAACGACAATCGGGATACCTATACTTGCTTGCGTTGATGATATGAGATATTATTTTTTGCTGTGATATGTTATATTGGATTGTCGTGTTCAGAATAGCCGGGGGTTTTATGTGAGATGAGGGTTCTTATTTTCATTCATGTAAAATTCATTGTATGTAATATTCTTTTATTGGGGCACTTCCGGGTTGAGGATGATGCCACTATTGTATATTATTTACTTTTCCGCATTAGGATAGACCCAAGGAGGGGAGCACAAGTAACCGGGGTCTAGGGTCCAGTGGGAGGCCATCTCGAGGAGTCGAGACCGGGTCTCCTAACCGTAGAATTGACAGCGTTACTTGCCGCTCTCATAGGGGTTTAGGGATGTGGGTTTGGCTATTCATCGCTACCGTGGAATCCGTGTTTTATACAGGCTCGAAATAAAACACGGACATCCTAGTATATCCAATATTTCATATGTTATCTTCTGCTGCAATGTTCTGTGATGAGATCATATTACTGCCTGAGACGAATGCTTATACTATATGTGTATATGATGATATATAAATATTACTGCTTTCGTTTCTTCTGTGATGCTTAGGAAGCATAAATGATGGGATTTATTAATGAGATTAATAAAAGAAAAGAAACCTAAAAGATGTTATAGAATCAAATTTTCAAAAAGGGTAGCTACAGTTTTTGCTTTCCATAGTGGTATATGTGATATACCCTGTACCTTATTCGATGAGGAAAGAGCCGAGATCCCTTCACCTGGAGTGACCTCTTTAGCAAAACTGGCAGATGCTACAAACTCACGGTTTAGTTTTTGATTGCTTCTAAAGTTCTTTCTTTGCACCGCGGTATTTGTGAAATATCCTGCACCTTATTCGATAAGGAAAGAGCCGAGATCCCTTCACCGGAAGTGACCACTTTAGCGAAACTAGAAAATCCTCAAAAACACTCTTTTTCAAAATCACCTGTTTCTACAACGATATCAAGTTCATTACGCTCATGGTTTTCAGAGAAACCTGCGTGGCCCTCCATCATTTCAGATAAGTAATATTTAGTATTCGTGCTGTGGTAGTTTAGCATGCGTCAAGGCGTAGTGTACGGTAGCTGATTACTACTTATCTATAGCATGAGATGCGATTGGATTAGGGTATTCGTACGGCGTTGTTTGGCATGCGTCAAGGGTCGTACGGGTGGGTTTAATTCAATCACGAAATGTACGGGTTGAACTTGACTAGCGGACTATGGGTTGTTTGGCATGCGTCAAGGTCATAGCACGCTAGGGGGAAAAGAATTATCAGGAATCTCAAGTGTTGAAATTTGCAATGAGATTGCATACTTTCTATGAGATAGATGGATCCAGATACCCACTGCGAGTAAAATTTACTCCTGGGAGAATTTTACACAGGACAATTAGCCGATCAAGTAGGTGTCTAGAAAGGTGTTAATGGGGTTATGCCTCTGGGAAAACGATGTTTATTTTAATTAGGTCCGTGCGAAAGCACGGGGAACCTCCCTCAAAGTACCAACACTGGCCTGGCCGAAAGATTTGCGAACTTGTAAGGTGTAATTAATCCCGGCTAGTCTTATCTTTTAGGGTTTGAAGGAAGATTTGATGAAAACAGTGGGAGCCATCCTGATTAGATAAGATAATAACCAATCTAATCTTGCAAGAGCATATGCTAAAGTGTTTTCTTCTCTCTTTCTCCAGGTAGCGACCCTGTCAGGCCTTAATCAAGATAATAATATGGATGTATTGACTGAACCCGCTTATTATACTGAGCAAGGGAATGTTGGTCCCGCTCCAACTTATAATTGTTATAAGACGGAGCAGGAAATAGAAGAATATCTGGATTCTCACGCCGCCCAAACGAAGAACAAGCATGCTGATGCATCTTCTTCGCGTGTGTTTGTTATCGAGAACTGTTTCTCAGTTCACTCTACGTCCTGGGTATTAGATACCGGATCGGGATTCCATATATGTAATATGTTACGTGGGCTACGTAAAGGTAGAGAACTGGGAATGGGTGATCATTCCGTAAGAGTAGGGAATGCTACAAATGTTGCAGCCAAGGCAGTTGGCGAATATCACCTTGTGTTACCAAATGGTAATACATTGGTTCTGAATGAATGCTATTACATTCCGACCCTGGTATGCAATCTTATATCAGTTTCTTTATTGAGCAAAGAAGGATATAATTTTGTAGTACAGGATAATGTTATGAACATATTCCTGGATCAAAAGTTGATTGGATCAGGCTCGTTAAATAATGGCATATACGTTCTCAACCAAACTACAGTACTTAATGTACAAAACACACACAAGAGGAAGAGTTCAGAAATGAACGAATCCTTCTTGTGGCATTGTAGACTAGGTCATATCAATACGACACGGCTAGCTAAGTTACATAAGGATGGATATTTGAATCCGTTCGAATTTTCATCTTATGATACTTGCCAGTCATGTCTCAAAGGCAAGATGACCAAAACACCATTTAGTGGACATGGAGAAAGAGTTACAGAACTCTTGGGACTGATACATAGTGATGTATGTGGTCCCATGTCTACACATGCCAGGAACAGTTCTTCCTACTTCATTACATTCACTGACGATCTTTCAAGATACAGACATGTGTTCCTGATGAAACACAAGTCTGAAGCTTTTGAAAAATTCAGAGAATATAAGCACGAAGTAGAGAACCAAACGGGCAAAAGTATTAAGATCCTTCGATCTGATCAAGGAGGAGAATATTTGAGCAATGAGTTCCTGGACTATCTAAAAGAGAATGGGATTCTCTCTCGGTTTACTCCTCCTTATACACCACTGCACAACGGTGTATCGGAGCGGAGGAATCGCACCCTATTAGATATGGTGAGCTCTATGATGAGCAATGCTGAGTTGCCTGTTTCCTTCTGGAGGTATGCGTTTGAGACAGCCATAGACCTATTGAATAGGGTTCCCACCAAATCTTTGACAACCACTCCATAAGAGATATGGAAAGGAAAGAGACCACATCTTAATTACATTAAGATATGGGGTTGTCCGGCATATGTGAAAACACAAAATCCGGACAAGCTCGAGGCAAGGTCAGTTCTGTGCAAGTTTATTGGATATCCCAAGCATTCGCAAGGGTATATCTTCTACCACTCCGAGGAACAAAAAGTGTTTGTTTCTCGACATGCCACCTTCTTAGAAAAAGGTTTTCTTATGAAACAAGATAGTGGCAATGAGGTAGAACTGGAAGAAGTTCCAGCGACACAAACTGCAACTGATGATTTAGTGGAACCGGATGATTCAGTAGTTCCCAACGAACCCCAGCCTCTCCGCCGATCTAGTAGGATTCCTCATCCACCTGAGAGATACAATGGTTTTCTCATAGACAGTGGGAGTGAGGATTGCAACATGGAAGATGATGACCCGACTAGCTTTGAGCAGGCCATCACGAGTGGGAACTCTGTGAAGTGGCTGGATGCAATGTGATCTGAGATGGAATCCATGTACACCAACAAAGTATGGACTTTGGAAGTTTCTCCTGAAGGGGTAAAACCCATTGGGAGCAAATGGAACTTTAAGAAGAAATTGGTGTAGATGGAAAAGTGGAGACTTTCAAAGCTAGACTTGTTGCAAAGGGTTTTCGTCAACGATCAGGTGTGGATTATGACGAAACATTTTCTCCAGTGGCTATGCTTAAGTCCATCCGGATCTTACTTGACATTGCTGCATACCATGACTACGAAATCTGGCAAATGGATGTTAAGACCGCCTTTCTAAATGGTGATTTAGAGGAGTGCGTGTACATGACTCAGCCAGTGGGCTTCGTAGATAATGGGAGCAGGGAAAAGGTGTGCAAGCTGCTTAAATCCATCTACGGGTTAAAGCAGGCATCGCGGACTTGGAACATCTGCTTTGATGTTGTAGTCAAAGAGTTTGACTTCATCAAGAACGTAGATGAACCTTGTATTTACAAGAAGGTTGCAGAGAGTAAGGTTGTCTTCCTCGTATTGTACGTGGATGACATACTCTTGATAGGAAATGATGTTCCTATGCTGCACTCGGTCAAGCTCTTCTTATCACATAGATTCTCAATGAAAGATCTAAGTGATGCCTCCTGCATTTTGGGAATTAAGATCTATAGAGATAGATCTAAACGGATACTGGGATTGTGCCAATCCAGGTACATTGACACCATACTAAAGAGGTTTAGTATGGAAGAATCCAAGCGTGGGAACTAACCCATGATATCTGGACTCACTCTCTCCAAAGAGATGTCTCCCAAGACTGATTTGGAAAGAGCTCGCATGCAAGAGATACCCTATGCTTCGGCAGTAGGCTCTATCATGTATGCGATGCTATATACCAGACCCGATGTAGCATACTCACTAAATGTAGTGAGTAGGTATCAAGCAAATCCTGGAAAGAGTCACTGGACAGCTCTTAAGAACATTCTCAAGTACTTACGAAGGACTAAGGATATGTTCTTGGTGTATGGTAACGGTGAACTCCAGGTGGAGTCCTTTACCGATTCGAGCTTCCAGAGTGATAAGGACGACTCTAAGTCGCACTCGGGATTTGTCTTTACCCTCAATAGAGGGGCGGTGTATTGGAAGAGTTCCAAACAGGAAACCGTTGCAGACTCGACGATGGAGGCTGAATACATCGCTGCCAACGATGCTGCCAAAGAGGCTGTCTGGATGAAGAAGTTCATCACTGAACTTGGAGTGGTTCCGTCCATTGAGCATCCAATATCTTTGTATTGTGATAACAATGGAGCTGTGGTTTTGGCCAAGGAACCCAGGTCCCATCAGAAGTCCAGACATATTCTGAGGCGGTATCACCTGATCCGGGAGATAGTTGATACGAAGGACAACACTGCGGATCCACTCACGAAGGCCATTCCCCAGACACAGTTTGAGAGACTCTTCGGGATGTTGGGTATGAGATACTACAACAGCTGGCCTTAGTGCAAGGGAGATTGTTAGTTATATATATGCCCTAGAGGCCATTGTTGTATATATAATGTATATTATAGTGGATGCTTGGATAAATATAGAGAGGACTTTCTTGCTCGACATGATAGTATGCTATTTGGTTTCACTTTATCTTAACATGTTGACTTGTATTAGTTTACTGTCTTGCTCTCACATGTTGATAAAGCCCTTAGGATATGTACTCGACTACTAGGACTATGATGCAGATCATACTAGTGGGGATAGGGTAGTCAACGAGTACATCCTATAACTGTTCCTAGTCGAGGGTGTATCGAGACAGGGCATCGATACAGCAGAGTAGACTAGCGTATATGCATCTTGACCCATATGATGGGCGATGGATGATCCCATATCCATCGGTGTTTGACATCAAAGATGGTGTACGGGTGCTCAGTGGAGACAGGGTACACTGAACGGACTCGCCGAGAACTCCTAGATGGTATTATACCTATCATCAGATAGCAGTTCTCCGGTGACACTAGTACAGGTTAGTCTGTTGACCTGAGATCGTTATAGAGTCTTGTGTGATTCCCACTGTGCTTTGATTTCCACCTTACCACGTCCAAGAGGGCGTGCAAAACGGTGGCTTTTGGGTACAGTCCTGAATCACATGGAGGCAATGAGCGATAGGAGGGGTTTCGTCTCTCCCGGTATTGGGAGTTGATGTTGTGCTGTGTTCGATTGGCTGTAACTGGAAGTCCCTGGCCAGGGCTGGTATGGAGTGCTACTGGTAAGTGTTATCAGTAGTTTCTCGACCTGTTATGAGCCTCACATTGACACGACTTATCGGTTACTGGGGTCTGACGTTTACCACCCCTAGACTGGATATGCGACATATCATACGAAGAGACCGGACTATACGGTAGTGTTACTGATTGGATTCACAGGAGAATGTACAGGCTTGCTTGTTGATCTTCTGATCGCTCAATACCTGGGTGGCTATTACGTTTAGCTAACCGCTTGCAGCTTGTTGGTTTTTGATATGATCATTACCTACTGCCGGCGTATTGACGATTCTTTAGAGTCCTACACAAAGGTTTCCTGGCTCAAACAAAACGAAGTAGGAGCACATATGTGATATGTGCGGGACCGAGAATAATACGATATTAGATAACGTATTCTATTCTCGCGATATGTGATATCGGCCGAGTATATGTGATATAGCCGGGTCATCGGATCAAGTGTTGATTCGATGAATCGGTACATGTTATATTAGTCGGTTATATGCTATATAGCCGGATTGTCGGATCAAGTGTTGATTCGATAATTTAATGTATAATTATATATGTGATATATTACTTTAAGTTAACTAATATAAGCTCGCTTTATTGATTCATTTTCTCACCGGATAATACATTGATATATATGCGATATATGTTAATTGTATTATTTTCTTTTGTTGCAAAATATATTATATATGTGATATATAATATTGTAACAAGTTAGGGTTACAAATGCAACATGTTTTGTGGGGTTTAAGCAAGTTAGGGTTTGGATTTGGGTTAGCTTTTTCATGAAACTTCATGAAGCTTTCTTTTGTCTTTAGCTTAGATATTTTGTGTTGATATTTATTAACCCAACGCAAACCTTAACCTCTAGTTTATTCTCTACAAGGGTTAACTCTATCATTCTTAACCCATGGTTGGATTTGTAACCACAACAATAATTCATTATTCATCACAAAAGCTTTTGCTTCTTCTTCTTCTTCTTGCTTCTTGAAAAAAGCTTGCTAGCTTTTGTGTTTGTGATGATAAATGGTGAGAACTTGAAAACAAAAGAGTGTAAAATTCCTACTTCATCATCCTCATCCATTCTAGCCACTTAGATTAGGGTGTTCACTTATCTAATTACTTCATTAGTGAAGTGTAAGCTTGGGTTAGAGATTCTTCAAGGTAGATCATCTTAGATCATGAAGACTACAAGTAAGGTGTCTCATTTACCTCATGGAGCCACTCGAGAGTCGGAGTTCATGTTGATCGTAGCGAAGGGACCTCAACACGGAGCTTATGAAGCGAAGGAACGGACTACAAAGGTTGTAATGCCTATCTCTTTACTTCTTTGTATGTGATACAATATTTGTTACCCTAGAAATTCTAGCAAGATTCATGGTTAGTTAGCTTTGCACCTTTCTAAATTATAAAATGGCATGAGTGATGCTACCAAACCCTAGACTAGGTGCAAGGGTAACCCAACACAAAGATCCTAAGGGCTCTATCAATATGTATTAGCGATATGTTAAAAGAAACATATACTCATATTAAGATAGATACAAACCTTGTAGCATACTACTATATCGAACAAGACTGTCATCAATCCGTTTATATATCCCAAGCTTCCAAAATGTAATATACAAATTAGTACTATACAATAATGTCCTTTAGGGCATACATATCCAACACTCCCTGATCAGGTGATACTGCCTCAAGATGTGTCTGGATTTCTGATGGGACCGTGGTTCCTTCGCTAATGCCATAGCCCCATTTATGTCGCAATACAAAGGTATTGGATTAACAATAGATAGAACCACCTCAAGTTCAGTAATGAACTTCTTAATTTAGACATCTTCCTTTGCGGCATCGTTGGCAGCAATGTATTCAGCCTCCAACGTCGAGTCTGCGACAGTGTCCTGTTTGAAGCTCTTCCAACAGACCGCCCCTCCGTTGAGGGTAAACACAAAACCCAAGACAGACTTGTTGTCATCCTTATCACTCTGGAAGCTCGAGTCAATAAAAGACTCGACCTGGAGGTCCCCATTACCGAATACCAGGAGCAGTTCCTTAGTCCTTCTCAGGTACTTAAGAATGTTCTTTACTGTTGTCCAGTGGTTCACTCCTGGGTTTAACTGATACCGGCATACCACGCTAAGCGTGTAAGCTACATCGGGTCTGGTACATAGTATCGTATACATTATAGATCTTATCGCCGAAGCGTAGGGTATAATACTCATGCGAACCTTCTCCTCATCAGTCTTGGGAGACATCTCTTTGGAGAGTGTGATTCCGTGCAATGCGGGTATATTACCATGCTTGGAATCTTCCATACTAAATCTCTTTAGTATGGACTCTATGTACCTGGACTGTGAAAGTCCTAATAATCTCTTAGATCTATCTCTGTAATCTTAATCCCCAGAATGTACGAGACATCACCCAAGCCTTTTATGGAGAACCTTTGTGACAAGAACAACTTGAATGATTGTAGCATAGGAATGTCATTTCCTAAAAGAAGGTCTTCCATATACAAGACTAGGAATACAATAGTTCGTCCTACAATCTTATTATATATACAAGGATCATCCTCGTTTTTGATGAAGTCAAATTCCTTGGCTGTTTCATCAAAACAGATATTCCAGCTCCGCGATGCCTGCTTTAATCCACAAATGGATTTAAGAAACTTGCACAACTTCATGCTGCTCCCACTGTCTATGAATCCCTCCGTCTGATCCATAAAAACGCACTCTTCCAAACTTCCGTTTAGAAAAGTCGTTTTTACGTCCATCTGTCAGATTTCATAGTCATGGAAGGCAACAACGACAAGTAGGATCTGAATGGATTTGAGCATAGACACTAGAGAAAAGGTTTCGTCATAGTCCATACCTGGTCTTTAACGAAAACCTTTTTCAACAAGTCTATGTTCGCCTCCGAAACACGGGGGCACGACTGCGCAGGTCCGTCCTGCCTGAATTTCAGGGCAGATGCTAATTGGTGCTATCCGTCCACCTCTCCGAAGATACCAAGTTGATTTATGACACCGTGTATCGAAGGTTTAAACGGATGCCGCCGATGTAGCAGACTTCGTCAGATTCCCCCTCATCGAGGGGTTTTTTTGATTCTGGGACGCTCTTCCCTGCAGGCGCAAGCCCCTACAGTTAATTACGCTACGGCATCATGGTAACAACTTTCTCCTTCTCTAGATGGTCACTTCGTGTCATGGGTGTTTGTTTTGTTTTTGGTTGCCCGTGGATTGTATACGGAGACTAATTTATGTTGTCGTCTGTAGGGCGTGGATTAGTCCAAATCCGTATTCTCTTAGATTTGGGTTTGGGGTTGGGTTTAAGGATGCGTTAGTCTCATTTGAGACTAAGATCAACTTAAACGTTTGATAAGGATACGTTAGTCTAATTTTAGACTAAAATCAACTTAACGGGATCGTTTAGATCGAACAAGAGAGCATTTGGGCTCTATTGTTTAGTTTAGGGACATTTCAGTCGATAATTAGTTTAAGGGCATTACGGTCCAATGTTAGTTTAAGGACATCTCGGTCCGAGGTTAAGGACGTCATAGTCCATGGGTTTAAAGGGACCCCACAGTCCGAGGTTAAGGACATCATAGTCCGTGGGTTTAAAAGGACCCCACAGTCCAGTTTAAAGACGTCATGGTTTATGAAATGTATGGTTGTCGGGACCCGTCACCTCTCTGAAGACGTTGAAGGATTACAACGACAAATATCAGAGGAGTAAAGAGATTTACCCTTGAACCGATGTGAGTTGGGAGACCTGTAGTCCAATTGGGACTAAGATCTGAGATTTATGAGCGTATGGGCTCAGTTAAGATTAGTTGAGAATTTATGGCCAATCTTGGGCTAAATCCAATCAGGTTAAAATGTTTAACATTAATTTTGGGCTGTTGAGCCTTTATTTGAGCTTGGCTCTGACGGTGTTTTTGTCTTTTACTGAACGCTGAGCATTCCTTATAGCCCTGGGCTCATTAAAGAACAATTTATGTTCTATCAGCGCAAAACGTAGTGCGCTTGGCTCTTTGCGCCAGTCAAAGAGCGCAGTGCGCTTCTGCCGAGTGGCGCACACGTGAGGGACACGTGTTGCGCTTGGTGCTAAGCGCCAGATGATGGGCGCATTGCACCAGTTTATAAGCGCAGAGCGCTAGTTTATGAGCGCATTGTGCTTCTGCTGGGTAGCGCACACGTGAGGAGCACGTGGCGCGCTTGGTGCTGAGCGCCAGATCATGAGCGCAAAGCGCTATTTTTTCATTGGCGCACACGTGAGGAGCATGTGGTGCGCTAGGCGCTGAGCGCCAGTCCATGAGCGCAAGGCTCTAGTTCAAGAGCACAGAAGCGCAGTTCAAGAGCGTAAAGCGCAACTGCTCAATTTTATGATCTGAGAAATAAATTCTCGTTTATAATAGACTGTGCCTCAAGATTCCAAGAACAAAAGTTCTTATTTTGTAGGAGATGTTTTAATCTCTTTGATTGATGAATGGCTTTGTCTTTATGGATCTGTGATCCTTAAGTGAATTGAATTATTCTCCCCCCTTTTTATAATGAGAAGTTCATGATCTCTTTGAGACAGATCATAGTCTTATAGATCTATGATCTGTGTGAGAAAGAAGTAAATTCTTCTTTTATTTTATGACGAGATCTTTTGATCTCTTTGCAAAAGACCTTGGTCTTGTAGATCTAGGATCTGTGAGAAAGAAGTACATTCTTCTTTTATTTTATGAGATAATTTCATCTCTCTATTCTGTTACCTTGAAGAAAAGAAGTTCTTCTATCGAGAGCTTGGCTCTTCTTTCTGAGATTTTCTCAAAGCTTATGGGGGTTCCTCTCTATGTTTCTGTATATCCTTAGACCTGAAGTCTTGGGGCCTTTATATAGGGTAAGCTGATCAATTCAATCAGTTAAGGAGATCTTTTCTCCAATTGATTTGGGAATTTTCCCTTCGTTGGATCTTTGATCCAAGAGCTTCTGATTTACAGAAGGCAATCTTCTTGTTTTTAACAAGATTGGGAAATCTTCTAAACAGAATTTATTCTGTGTTTTTTTTGGTGATTTTTAATCACCATTGGATCATTGATCCAACGGTGCTCTGATTTACAGAGCACAATCTCGTTGTTTGGAAAGATTTTGAGGAATCTTTTCTTAACAGAATTTAATTCTGATTAATTGATGATTTATCATTATTATTGGATCTTTGATCTGACGGTGGGGAGCTTTTAGCTCCAGCGCTAGCGCACCCGTGCTTTGCACGTGGTGCGCTGCTTAGAGGGCAGCGCACCCAGCGTTAGCGCACACGTTCTTTGCACGTGGTGCGCTGCTTAGAGCGCAGCGCACCCAGCGCTAGCGCACTCGTGCTTTGCACGTGGTGTGCTGTTTAAGGCGCGGCGCACTTGGCGCTGCTTCTGAAGCGTTGCTTCATTTCAAAATTTGAATTTTGAACAAAGCTTTAGTCTGATTAGGGAAAATAAATACCCCCTTCCCCCACCGTTGCGCTCACGTGGCCCACACATGAGTGCAGCGGTGGCAGCATCGGCATCCTTGAATCAACTCAGAAGTTGAAACAGCATCTCAGTGCCTATAAATAGGACCCTTGGCCCTTAGGATGATTTCTGTTCATCTTCCTTCTTGTCTTCTGAGAATTTTTTTACTCTCCTACAGAGCATAGCTCTTTGTCTTAAGAATTTCCTTAAGGACAGAACTCTGTAAAAAATTTTAGGTAAAGATTAAATCTTTTAAAGAATTATTTAAGAATTTAGGGTTTCACCCATTAACAGAGCTTTGCTCTTCATAGATCTTTGATCTAAAGGAAACCCTTTTAGGGTTTCATTAACAGAGCTTTGCTCTCTTCTTTAAGAAATCTCTTAAGAATCAAAACTCTGTCAGATCTTTTTCTTTTTGGTAAGATTCGAATTCGTTATCAGAGCTTTGGTCTATTTGGATCATAGATCCGAAAAAGAAAACCTTTTTAGGGTTTCTTTCGACCTATTGATGAAGAATTTTTGGAATTCATTTTTACAGATCTTAAAGACTTCGAAGTTTTTACTTCTGCAGAAAGCTTTGGTTTCGGGGTTTCTTGATAGATCATTTCATCTTCTCTACAGAGCATTGCTCTTTAGCGTTTTCGGGGAATTTTATTCCCTTATTAATTATGCCAGTTGTCATTTCTTCTGAAGTGCATTGCTCTCAAGGGAGATTTACTCCTTGGCTTGAGAGGCTTAAATGGAATTATTTTGAGGGTTTTCTTCCTTAATCGCACAAATTTGAATTTGTTTGTCACCAGATAGAACTTGTCTTCCCGAGAACTTGTTTAAATCCCAATGTCTGATTTTCCTCATTACTGATCTTTCAATGATGTTTCTTTTCAAGCACTATGGTTGTTCATTGATATGATCTCGATAAGATTATCTCTTATGGAGATATCCGCTCACTCGGCCGTTCCCAAGACCGAGAATTCACAAACGCCCAGTGCGCTGAAATTATGGGTTGCTACGATGCATACAATGGTCGATTGCTTCCTCGTCGTTCCTCTCTCTTGAAGCTTATTGTGGGAGCGATCTGGGGAGCACTTCCTCTATTCTATGCTGGCATGCCGCTTAAAGCATTGGACGATGCTGAAGATAAGGTGCATTTGGTGTATCTGATGGGCTTAATCTCAAAGAAAAGGCGAGACCACCTTGTTGATATCCTGCATCAGGCTTTTCGACAAGCGACGATACTCGCTGCCTATCGAAGGGTGGAGAACATCGGCGGGGATCCTGACGCTTGTGATCATGATAGGATGCACACGAAGATGGTCCGAATGGTCCGAAAAATTCTGGATGGCCTTACTTTTGAATTTCTCAATCCATGTCCTGGATTTTATGTCCTGCCTTTGTAAACATTTTGATGGTGTTTTTGTTTACCGCTTTTACCAATGTAAGAATTTTCTGAAGTATGAATGGCAAGCTTTTCCATTTCCATGTGTTTATCTTATGCTTTCTTCTCTTTTCTTTGTTGCCGGCATGTTACCTTAGTAAGCATAGCCTATAGATGATAGAGAACATTTCGTCCTGAATTCTTCGAGAGGTAGCGATGGCTTAGGAAGCAGGTTCAGATCTGCTGCCTAAGACTTTTCAACTTTATGAGCCATGAGGGTCTCATAAAGACTTTGTTAGTTATATGTATGCCCTAGAGGCCATTACTATACATAGGATGTATATTGTAGTGGATGCTTGGACATATATAGGGAGGACTTTCTTGCTCGACATGATAGTATGCTATCTGGTTGCTCTTTACCTTAACATGTACACTGATTATCTCTCTGTTACATGTTGGTAAAGCCCTTAGGATGTGTACTTGACTACCTGGACTATGATGCGGATCATACTAGTGGGGACATGGTAGTTCATAAGTACATCCTTCAAGGTCCCTAGTCGTGGGTATATCGAGACGGGGCATCGATATACCAGAGTAGACTAGCGTATACCTTCTCGACCCATACAGATGTGCGATGGATGATCCCATATCCATTGGTGTTTGACATCAGAGATGATATACGGGTGCTCAGTGGAGACTGGGTATACTGGACGGACTCGCCGAGAACTCCCAGATGGTATTATACCTTACGTCAGATGGCAGTTCTCTGGTGACACTGGTACAGAGTAGTCTGTTGACCCGAGATCGTCATAGAGTCTTTTGTGGTTCCCACTTTGCTTTGATTTCCACCTTACCACATCCAAGAGGGCATGCAAAACGGTGGTTTTTGGGTACAGTCCCGAGTCACATGGAGACAATGAGCGATAGGAGGGGACTCGTCTCTCCCGGTATAGGGGGTTGATGTTGCGCTGTGTTCGATTGGCTATAACCGGAAATCCCTGGCCAGGGTTGCTGAGAATTACTGGTAAGTGTTACCTGTAGTTTCTCGAACTGTTATAGAACTCATATCGACACGACTTATTGAGCTATTGGGGTCTGACGTTTACCACCCCTAGGCGAGATATGCGACATATCAGACGACGAGACCGGACTGTACGGTAAGTGTTACTGGTTGGATTCACAGGAGTATGAGCGGGCTTGCTCGTCGATCTTCTAATCGCTCAATACCCGGGTGGCCGTTACGTTTAGCAGACCGCTTGCGGCTTATGGGTATTTGATATGATCATCACCTGCTGCCGGCGTATTGATGAGTCTTTAGAGTCCTACACAGAGGTTTCCTGGCTCAAGCGAAACGAAATAGGAGCGCATATGAGATATGTGCGGGACCGAGAATAATGCGTGTATGTGATACCGCATTCTATTCTCGCGATTTGTATCATCGGCAGGTTATATGTGATATAGCCGGGTTACCGAATCAAGTATTGATTCGATACATTGATACACTTGATATTAGTCGGTTATATGCGATATGACCGGATCGTTAAATCAAGTGTTGATTTAATGATTTAATGCATAATTATATATTTAATATATTACTTTGCATTAACTAGTATTTGTTCACTTTAAATGGATTTTCTCACTTTAATGTGCACATTGTATATGTGATATATTTTTGTGCACTTGATTGTATCATGTTTGATGATACATGATTGCTAGGGTTTGTGTAAAGAATTAAA
The DNA here is from genome assembly GCA_030015575.1 of Agapanthus africanus. NCBI lineage: Eukaryota > Viridiplantae > Streptophyta > Magnoliopsida > Asparagales > Amaryllidaceae > Agapanthus > Agapanthus africanus. The sequence continues at coordinate 632,953,549 of CM057342.1, forward strand.
CCTTGGTTAAGTAAATGGTTAGGGTTTTTATTTATTTATTCATTCTTTTATCTATTTATTTTGGACTAAATAAAATGAGAAAAGAAAACAAAATGGTTGCTTTCTTACATGAAGCTTCTTGAAGCTTCATGCAACTTTGACCAAAGCAACCATTCTTGTCTTCTTCTCCTAACCCTAACCATTCAAGCTAACCTTAGTTAATTCTCTACATCTAACCATGGTTGAAGTTATGATAAGAATAATCTATTTTCTATTTTCTCATTATTCTTATGATAATTATCTTCTTCTTCTTCTTCTTCTTCAAGAAGAAAACCTTGCTTCCATCAATGGTGATTTGATGAAAAGAGTGAGAAATCCAATTCTAAAGTGAACCCACTTTCTATTTCTTCATCCTCTACCTCTTGCCAAGTAGTATAGGGTGTTTTCTTCACTAGTTTCATGGCTTGGTGAAGTTGGAGCTTGATCTTGTGTTGCCTCGACGTAGATCATCTTCGGCATCGAAGTCGGCGACCTAGCACGGTCATTTCTTCAATGAAACCACCGTGAGAGTCTTGGATTCCGATATGGACAGCGAGGGGTCTTCATCATGGAGCTTTAGAGGTGGAGGACCGGATCTACAAAGTTTGTATTTCCGTTCACTTAGTTAAGTTGTTTACTAGTTGCATGTTTCGCCTAAAATTCTAGTTAACGATCCGTATTAGGGTTTCTCGGCACTTGTAAAATTAGAAATTGGCATGGTTGATGCCTTGTGATACCTCATTAGTGTGCCTAGGAGCCCTACAGTGGTATCAGAGCCTAGCTAGAGCCTTAGGCGATGTGTTAACGAAGTTAAAACCCCGATCGAACCCGTAATCGACAAAATAAAACCCTCTCTGTACATTTTTAAAAATCTGGGATTTTTCCAAATTAAAAATGCTTAAAAAATTCAGTAGGGTATTCTAAGGATTACCATGAAAAACGAGCCCCTAACTCCTCTACATGGCCGCGGAACCGCGGCAATAACCCCCCTTTGGCGGCGGTTCCGCGGCAATGTAATGGAATTAGCGACGGTTCTTTTCACAGTAATTCATAACTCTGTTTTTTATATTTTCTGGGCATTTTTAACACTGACTCAAGAGTTGAGTATTTTGGGGTTTATTTTGTAGTCGTTGTTTCGATCGGAATTTTTAATTTCGTTGGGTTTTCCGGATATTTAGAATATGTTAAAACGTTTCGACCGGATATAAATACCCAATTTTTCCCCTGTCGGGAAATTTCCAAGTGTTGGATTTTTCCGTTGTTTAAAGACTTTCTAAGTAGTTCAAGTAACGCGATGGACCCTCTAGAAGACAACAAACCTTAACTCGATTATGTGACCGTCTTGAACTGCCCTTTGAACCTTCGGGTTTGGGGCAGTACGGCGTGCCACATGCGAGGCGTTGGCTTGACCCTTCTACGGCTGGACCGTTGGTACTGAGGCATGAACTGGATGTTTTTAAACTTGTTTCATGTGTTGAGATGTTTCGGGAAAACTTGGGTGTTTGAATGTTCGATCGGAAAGTTTAACATTTTCAATTTATCTGGAATGGGATACAATAATTGGAATTCACAGGCAGTTATGAGATAACTGATTTGATTGTTATAAACATAGCACTTTAGTCTCACTTGATCGGTTGCCACGGAATTTTGATGCGATCAAAAGTCCGTCGCAATCACGTAGCGTACGCGGATACTCGCCGGGTAAACTTAATAGACAGCCTCACTCCATAGCCTCGACCAAGTGACTGTAGGAGAACCCCGTCGTCGAAAGCATCCGTTCGGATGCTCGCGGTAGCGGTGTTCCGCCTTGGTGCACTTCGTCGACGGTATCGGGGGTGCGGCCGTCTACTAAAGTTTGCGACGAGCATTCGATCAGGATGTCGGGAATCTTGTTGAATTGCCCGACTTGATATTGAAAAGTGTTTTCGATAATGAGACTAAAATGCCGGGTTTATAATTGTTAGGCATGCGATGTCTAAGTATTTCATTTGATTAGGCATGCGATGTCTAAAGAGGTTGCGGATTCCAACTGTTGTAGTTTTACACTTTCTTTTCTGTGACCGTAAGTGTAATATGTGATATCGCCGGTTTCGTTGCTATATGTCAACGACAATTGGGATGGGCATATTTACTTACGTTGATGACATGTGATGTTATGTATTGCTGGATATGTTATATTGGATCGTCGTGTTTGAATAGCCGGGGGTTTTTATGTGAGATGAGTGTTTTTCATTTTCATTCATGTAAAAACTTGTATGTAATATTCTTTTATTGGGGCACTTCCAGGTTGCGGAAGATGTCACCTTTTGTATATTATTTACTTTTCCGCACTAGGATAGACCCAAGGAGGGGAGCACAAGTAACCGGGTTCTGGAGTCCAGAGGGAGACCAACTCGAGGAGTCGAGTCCGGGTCTCCTAACTCTAGAATTGGTAGGGTTGCTTGCCGCTCTCGTAGGGGTCTAGGGGTGTGGGTTTGGCTATTCATCGCGACCGTGGAATCCGTGTTTTATACCGGCTCGTATTGAAAACACGGACGTCCTAGTATATCCAATATTTCATTTGATTCTTCTGCTGCGATATCTGTGATGTGATCATGTGATATGTTCTGTGATGGATACTGTATATAGTATATATGATATATTATATAGGCGTTACTTATGTTTTACACCCGCGCTAGCCCTGCCCCGCTCTGCCGTTAGTCACCTAACCTAACGGTGCACGAGGGGACATCGAGGCGAATGCGGATGGCATAAGTGTACGTCGTATTTATCTGTGATGTTTAGGTACTTAAATGATGGGACTTCATTAATGAGATTAATGAAATAAAAGAAACCTAAAGATGTTGTAGAATTGAATTTCAAAAAAATAAAACAGGTAGCTACAGTTCTTGCTTTGCATAGCGGTATATGTGATATATCCTGCACCTTATTCGATGAGGAAAGGACCGAGATCCCTTTACCGGGAGTGACTCCTTTAGCAATAACTGGCAGATGCTACACACTCGGTTTGTCTTTTGATTGCTTTTAAGAGTTTTTGCTTTGCACAGTGATATATATGATATATCCCGCACCTTATTCGATGAGGAAAGGACCGACGATCCCTTCACCGGGAGTGACTCCTTTAGCAAAACTAGAAAAGCTTCAAAAACACTCCATTTTAAAATCATTTGATTCTACAACGATATCAAGTTCATTACGCAATAGGTTTTCAGAAAAACCTGTCGTAGCCCTCCGTCATTTCAGATAAGTCCTGTTTAGTATTCGTGCTGCGTTTGTTGACCTTGTCAAGGCGCAGTGTGCGGTAGCTAACCAGTATTTATCTGCTTATGCATAGGATGCAGATTGGGTTAGGGTAGTCGTACGACCTTGTTGACCTTGTCAAGGGTCGTGCGGGTGGGTTTGATTCAATCAATAAATGACGGGTTGAACTTGACTTACGGTCTATGGTTTGTTGACCTTGTCAAGGTCATAGATCGTTTGGGGCAAAATATTATCGGGAATTTCAAGTGTTGAAATTTGCAATGAGATTGCATACCTTCTATGAGATAGTTGGATCTCGATACCCGCTGCGAGTAAGAGTTACTCCTGGGAGAGTTTTACACATTACAATTAGCCGATCAAGTAGGTGTCTAGAAAGTTGTCAACGGGGTTACGCCTCTGGGAAAACGAGATTTACATTAATTAGGTTCGTGCGAAAGCACGCGGGACCTCCCTCAAAGTACCGACACTGGCCTGGCTGAAAGATTGGCGAACTTGTAGTGTGTAATTAATCCCGGCTAGTCTTTCCTTTTAGGGTGTGAAGGAAGATTTGATTAAAACAGTGGGAGCCATCCTGATTAGATAAAATAATAACCAATCTATTCTTGCAAGAGCGCACGATGAGTGTTTTCTTCTCTCTCCCTCCAGGTAGCGACCATATCACGCCTTAATCAAGATAATAATACGGAATATTGACCGAACCCGCTTGTTATACTGAGCTGGGGAACGTTGGTCCCGCTCCAACTTATAATTGTTATAAGACAGAGCAGGAAATTGGGGATTACCAGAATTCCCGTGCCGCCCAAACGAAGAAAGTGCATATGATGCATCTCCTTCGGGTGTGTTCATTACAAAGAACTGTTTCTCTGTATCCTCTATGTCCTGGGTATTTGATACCGGATCAGGATCCCAGATATGTAATCGGTTACATAGGGCTGCAAAAAGGTAGAAAAACTGAGAACGGGTGATAAGTTTCATGAGGCAGAAAACGGGGCAAGTGTTGCAGCCAAGTCTGTTGGTCACTGTCACCCTGTATTCCAAATACATTGATTCTGAACGAATGTTATTAGATACCGAACCTGATATACAAAATCATATCAATCTCTTTATTAGTAAAGAAATGATAAAATTTTGTATAGTTGGATAATGTTTTGAACATTTCCTATATCAAAAGTTGATCGGTTCAGGCACGTTATCTAAAAACATTAATGTTCTAAATCAAACTACAGTTCCTAGTATACAGAACACACACAAGAGGAAGAGTTCAGAAATGAACGAATCCTTTTTGAGGCATTATAGACTAGGTCATATCAATGCGATCCGACTGGCTGAACTTACATTTTAGATGCATATTTAAATCAGTTTGAATTTACATCTTATGAAACTTGCCAGTCATGTCACAGAGATAAGATGACCATAGCTCCGTTTACTGGAAACAGAGAAAGAGTTAGTGAACTCTTGGGATGATACATGTTGATGTATGTAGGTCCCCTGTCTACACTTGCCAAGACCGGTTCTTTATACTTCATTACATTCTCTGATGATCTTTCGAGATTCAGACCTATGTTCCTGTTGAAACACAAGTCAGAACCTTTTGAGATATTCACAGAATATAAGTTAGAAGTAGAGAACCAATACGGGTATAAGTATTATGTCCTTTGATGAGATCAAGGAGGAGAATACTTGAGCACGAAATTCTTGGACTTTTCTAAAGGAGAATGAGATTCTCTCTCAGCATTACTCCTCCGTATACACCATAGCACGATGGTATATCGGGGCGGAGCAATAACACCCTATGTGATAAGGTGTGCTCTATGATGAGTACTACTGAGTTACCCATTTCCTTTTGGAAGTTATGCACTTGAGAAGCTGCATACCTATTGAATAGGGTTCAAATTCAAATCAGTTGCCTACCACTTCATATGTGATATGGAAAGGGTAGAGCCCATGTCTTAAGCTAGTTAAGATTTGGGGTTGTCCGGCCTATGTCTAAAAGCAAAATCCGGACAAGCTCGAGACAAGATCTGTTGAGTAGAACTGGAAATGTTTCAGATATACAAACTACAGCAGATGATTTGATAAAACCAAAGGATTCAATAGTTACCAACGAACCTCAGCCTCTCCGCCGATCTAGTAGGGTTCCTCACCCACCTGAGAGATACTTCGGTTACTTTATGACAGTGGGAGCGAGGATTGCATCATAAGATGATGACCCAACTAGTTTCGAGCTGGCCATCAGGAGTGGGACTCTGTAAGAATGGCTGGATGCTTAGTGATCTGAGATGGAATCCATGTACACCAACAAAGTATGGACTTTGGTTGCTATATCTGAAGGGTTAAATCCCCATCAGGAGCAAGTAAATCTTGACAAGATTACTTGGTGTAGATGGAAAAGTTGAGACTTTCAAAGCTAGACTTGTTAAAGTTTTTCGTCATCGACCAGGCGTGGATAATGATGAAACCTTTTCAAGTGGCTATGCTTAAGTCCATCCAGATCCTACTTGCCACGGCTACATACCATGACTACGATATCTGGCGGTTGGATGCCATGACTGCTTTTCTAAATGATGTTTTAGAAGAGAGAGTCTATAAGTACACAGTCAGAGGGCTTCGTAAACAGTGGGAGCAGCGGAAACGTGCACAAGATGTTTTATAGGTTAAAGCAGGCATCGCGGAGATGGAACATCTGTTTTGATGTGTTAGTCAAAGAGTTTGACATCATCAAAATGGTAGATGAACCTTGTATATACAAAAAGGTAGTAGGGAGTATGGTGGCGATCCTCGTAGAGTACGTGGATGACATACTCTTGATAAGAAAGAAGTTTCCTATGCTACGCTCGGTCAATCTCCGCTTATCACAATGATTCTCCATATAGGATCAAAATGATACCTCCTAAATCCTGGGTTTTGGATCTATGAGATAGATCTAATTGGATGTTAGGATTCTCACTAGTTGTAGTGAGATGGTATCAACCGATCCTAGGGAGAATCACTGGAAGGGTTCCAGGGTGATAAGGACGACTGAAAGTCAGTCACATGCATTGTCTTTACCCTCAGTAAAGGGACGGTATGTTGGAAGAGTTCCAAGCTAGATACCGTGGCATACTAGACGATAAAGGCTCGATACATCGCTACTTAAGATGCTACCAAAGAGGCTGTTTGGGTGTATATTAGTTCATGAGATGAACTTCGTTCCTACCATTGTGAGACAATGGAGTTGTGGCTTATGCCCGGGAACCCCGGTCCCATCAGTGACCCAGACATATTCTAAGGCAGTATCACCTGATCATGGAGATGGTTGATCTCCAGGGTGATCGAGGTTAGGAGAGTAGACTCAGAGGACAACACGGCGGATCCACTCACAAAGGCCTTTTCCCAGAGAGAGACTTTTATGGGATGGTTGAGTATGAGATACTACAACCACTGCTATCAGATGGCCCTAGTGCAAGTGGGAGATTGTTAGTTATATGTATGCCCTAGAGGCCATTACTATACATAGGATGTATATTGTAGTGGATGCTTGGACATATATAGGGAGGACTTTCTTGCTCGACATGATAGTATGCTATCTGGTTGCTCTTTACCTTAACATGTACACTGATTGTCTCTCTGTTACATGTTGGTAAAGCCCTTAGGATGTGTACTTGACTACCTGGACTATGATGCGGATCATACTAGTGGGGACATGGTAGTCCATAAGTACATCCTTCAAGGTCCCTGGTCATGGGTATATCGAGACGGGGCATCGATATACCAGAGTAGACTAGCGTATACCTTCTCGACCCATACAGATGGGCGATGGATGATCCCATATCCATTGGTGTTTGACATCAGAGATGATATACGGGTGCTCAGTGGAGACTGGGTACACTGGACGGACTCGCCGAGAACTCCCAGATGGTATTATACCTTACGTCAGATGGCAGTTCTCTGGTGACACTGGTACAGAGTAGTCTGTTGACCCGAGATCGTCATAGAGTCTTGTATGGTTCCCACTGTGCTTTGATTTCCACCTTACCACGTCCAAGAGGGAGTGCAAAACGGTGGTTTTTGGGTACAGTCCCGAGTCACATGGAGACAATGAGCGATAGGAGGGGACTCGTCTCTCCCGGTATAGGGGGTTGATGTTACGCTGTGTTCGATTGGCTATAACCGGAAATCCCTGGCCAGGGTTGCTGAGAATTACTGGTAAGTGTTACCTGTAGTTTCTCGAACTGTTATAGACCTCATATCGACATGAATTATCGAGCTATTGGGGTCTGACGTTTACCACCCCTAGGCGAGATATGCGACATATCAGACGACGAGACCGGACTGTACGGTAAGTGTTACTGGTTGGATTCACAGGAGTATGAGCGGGCTTGCTCGTCGATCTTCTGATCGCTCAATACCTGGGTGGCCGTTACGTTTAGCAGACCGCTTGCGGCTTGTGGGTATTTGATATGATCATCACCTGTTGCCGGCGTATTCACGAGTCTTTAGAGTCCTACACAGAGGTTTCCTGGCTCAAGCGAAACGAAATAGGAGCGCATATGATATATGTGCGGGACCGAGAATAATGCGTGTATGTGATACCGCATTCTATTCTCGCGATTTGTATCATCGGCAGGTTATATGTGATATAGCCGGGTCACCGAATCAAATATTGATTCGATACATTGATACACTTGATATTAGTCGGTTATATGCGATATGACCGGATCGTTAAATCAAGTGTTGATTTAATGATTTAATGCATAATTATATATTTGATATATTACTTTGCATTAACTAGTATTTGTTCACTTTAAATGGATTTTCTCACTTTAATGTGCACATTGTATATGTGATATATTTTTGTGCACTTAATTGTATCATGTTTGATGATACATGATTGCTAGGGTTTGTGTAAAGAATTAAACCTTGGTTAAGTAAATGGTTAGGGTTTTTATTTATTTATTCATTCTTTTATCTATTTATTTTGGACTAAATAAAATGAGAAAAGAAAACAAAATGGTTGCTTTCTTACATGAAGCTTCTTGAAGCTTCATGCAACTTTGACCAAAGCAACCATTCTTGTCTTCTTCTCCTAACCCTAACCATTCAAGCTAACCTTAGTTAATTCTCTACATCTAACCATGGTTGAAGTTATGATAAGAATAATCTATTTTCTATTTTCTATTTTCTCATTATTCTTATGATAATTATCTTCTTCTTCTTCTTCTTCTTCAAGAAGAAAACCTTGCTTCCATCAATGGTGATTTGATGAAAAGAGTGAGAAATCCAATTCTAAAGTGACCCCACTTCCTATTTCTTCATCCTCTACCTCTTGCCAAGTAGTATAGGGTGTTTTCTTCACAAGTATCATGGCTTGGTGAAGTTGGAGCTTGATCTTGTGTTGCCTCGACGTAGATCATCTTCGGCATCGAAGTCGGCGACCTAGCCCGGTCTTTTCTCCAATGAAACCACCGTGAGAGTCTTGGATTCCGATATGGACAGCGAGGGGTCTTCATCACGGAGCTTTGGAGGTGGAGGACCGGATCTACAAAGGTTGTATTTCCGTTCACTTAGTTAAGTTGTTTACTAGTTGCATGTTTCGCCTAAAATTCTAGTTAACGATCCGTATTAGGGTTTCTCGGCACTTGTAAAATTAGAAATTGGCATGGTTGATGCCTTGTGAGACCTCATTAGTGTGCCTAGGAGCCCTACAGACTTTTCTCCCTACGAGTCGAGAGGATCTCGTAGGTGTATTTTCTCTTTAGGAATCGTGAGGATTCCTAAGTGTGTTTTCTCTTGGGAGTCGTAAGGATCTCACAAAAGTGTTTTCTTCCTTACGAGTCGAGAGGACCCGTAAGTATTTGATGAGATTGACATTATCCGCATTTCACGGAGTCAGAAGTTGCTCTGGATGCTTCCCACGGGGTCAGGATTGACATAGGCCGTATGGCCGTATTCCGCAAGGACCAGGATCCGCTCTGGACACTTCCCATGGGGTCAGGATTGACATAGCCGTGTTTCGCAAGGACCAGGATCTTCTCTTGACGCTTCCCACGGGGTCAGGATTGACATAGGCCGTGTTCCACGAAACCAGGATTTGCTCTGGGTGCTTCCCACGGGGTCAGGATTGACATAGGCCAGGATCCGCTCTGGATGCTTCCCACGGGATCAGGATTGACTTAGGTCGTGTTCTGCAAGGACCAGGATCCGCTCTGGACGCTTCCCACAGGGTCAAAATCGACATAGGCCGTCTTCCACTAGACCAGGATTTGCTCTGGATGCTTCCTACGGGGTCAGGATTGACATAGCCATGTTCCGTAAGAACCAGGTTCCGCTCTGGATGCTTCCCACGGGGTCAGGATTGACATAAGCCGTGTTCCACTAGACCAGGATTTGCTCTGGATGCTTCCCACGGGTCAGGATTGACATAGGCCGTGTTCCACGAACCCAGGATTTTCTCTTGATGCTTCCCACGGGGTCAGGATTGACATAGCCGTGTTCCACAAGGACCAGGTTCCATTCTGGACGCTTTCCACGGGGTCAGGATTGACATAGGCCGTGTTCTGCTAGACCAGGATTTTCTCTGGACGCTTCCCATGGGGTCAGGATTGACATAGTCGTGTTCCGCAAGGACCAGGTTCCGCTCTGGATGCTTCCCACGAGGTCAGGATTGACATAAGCCGTGTTCCACTAGGACCAGGTTCCGCTTTGGACGCTTCCCACGAGTTCAGGATTGACATAGTTCGTGTTCCACTAGACCAGGATTTGCTCTGGATGCTTCCCACGGGGTCAGGATTGACATAGCCATGTTCCACTAGGACCAGGTTCTGCTCCGGACGCTTCCCACAGGGTCAGAATTGACATAAGCCGTGTTCCACTAGACCAGGATTTGCTCTGGACGCTTCCTACGGGGTCAGGATTGACATAACCATGTTCTGCAAGGACCAGGATCCTCTCTGGACGCTTCCCACGGGGTCAGGATTGACATAGGCCGTATTCCACTAGACCAGGATTTGGTTGACTTTATCCGCATTTCACGGAGTCGGGGGTTGACTCTCGGCTGTGTTGGATATGTATGCCCTAGAGGCCATCATTGTATAGTACTAGTTTGTATAATACATTTTGGAAGCTTGGGATATATATATGGGTTTACGACAATCTTGCTCAATATAGTAGTATGCTACTTGGTTTGTTTCTATCTTAATATGTGTATATGTTTCTTTTAACATATCGCTAAAAACATATTGATGGAGCCCTTAGGATCTTTGCTTGACTACCGGCGTTGTGATGGCGATCACACTAGTGGGGGCTGGGTAGTCTATAAGCACATCCTTATTTTGGTCCCTAGCCGTAGGATTATCGAGACAGGGCATCGATACTCCAGAGTAGACTGGTGCATACGCTTCTCGTCCCAGCAGGGGAGATGGTCTGTCCCACAGCCATCAGTACGTCGTACTGGAGATAGTATACAGGTGCTCGTTAGGTTATGAGTACACTGGACAGGACTCGTCCGGAACTGTTGGTTGGTATTATATCTATCGTCAGTTAACAGTTCTCAGGTGACATGAGTACAGCTTAGTCCACTGACTTGACACTGTCACTTCGCCTCGAGTGTGTTCCCACTGTTCTTAGATTACTACCCTACCACGGCTCTATTGAGGCGTGCAAACAAGTAGTAGTTGGGTGCATCCCGAAGCACTTGGAGGCAGTGACGGTTAGACAGGATTCGTCTCTCCCGGTATTGGGAGTTGATATCGCGCTGTGTCTAGGAGAGCCATTACACATAGTCGTCCCTGGCCAGGGCAAGCGAGAATTACTGGTAGTGTTTCCAGTAGTTTCTCAGGCTGTTCTGGGCTACACTCCGACACGACTTGTACCGCTATTAGGGGAATGATGTTTACCGCCCCCTAGGCCCGCCATGCGATACTCTCAGACGAACAGACCGGACTGTACGGAGATTGTCACGTTCAGGCTCAGTAGGAGTTCGGATGGGTTCACCTTGTCGGTCTTCTTATCGGCATCTACCTGGGGACCGTTACGTACAGCTAGTACCGCTTACGGCCTGTGGTTAAACCCACAGCTAGTGTAGTGTCGAGCCTTTAGAGTCCCACACAGAGGTTTATTCGCCTTTGGGCAAAACAGAGTAGAGGTCGCATGGTTTGGCGACGAGGTTCGTTCACATCCGCGCACTTGTGCACGTTTAGTGTCCGGGCAGTTATTACTATCGGGCTTTGGTTTAAGCCAGATCCTAGTATTTGTTTTGGGATTGATTTTGTCTCATTGTATTCGTGTTCCTCGGAACACGAATGCGGGTGTGTATGCTCAGTTGACAGAGGCAGAGGAATCTCATTAGGGTTTTTGACAATTGACTTTCTCTTAACCCTAATGAGAATGAGAAATATGATTAATGATATTAATTAAGGATAATTGTGCCATGGTTAGGTTGACCATTTGACTTTTGTTGACCTTTTGACTTTGGTTGACCAGTTGACTTTTGTTGACCTTTTGACCATCATCATTTCATTTGCAAGATGCTTCTTGTTTCTTGCAAAATGCATTTAATGTTGAAATGATAATGGTCATTCAAAACTAACCATCACATTTTCCTTAATTATTATTATTATTATTATTATTATTATTATTATTATTATTCTCATATGAGAGCATGGTTGTGTTATTCTTCTCATTCTCACTTGAGCTTTCTCTCTCATGGTTTTGCTCTCCCTCTTCCTCTCTCAAAGCTTTAATCTTTCATGTGTTGAAAATCAAAAGCTCTTGAGACTAAACCACCACAATACTTCTCTACTCATTCTAGGATTCTAGGTTTAGCAAGTCAAGCACTCTAGTTACCTCTTGGTTGAGGTAGGAGCTCAAGGTAGAGGCCTTCGGGTGGATCTTTCTTCGGCAAAGAGAAGACAACGAGGAGGAGCCGTCTACATCACTCCAAGGAGCAAGCAAGGAGGAGGACCACTACAAGAAGAGAAGGAGTTCAAGATGTAGGTATAACCATTCAACATAGTAGCTAAAACTTGTTGTTAGTATGTTAGTTTTTTTTAGCAAAGATCCTTCATGGATGGTCCATATTACCTTGTGAGAAAATTTTGATTTTTACCTATTCCGCCTCCCCGAAAGAACCGGGGTGGGTAACGTGGACCTAACAGTGGTATCAGAGCCTAGCTAAACAATAACTAGCATGTTAGCAAAGTGTTTAGAACTTCGATCTGAGAAAAAATCGCAAAACGCACCGAAATCACATACTTTCTGCCGATTTTTAAAACAGCCCTAAAAATATTTCCACACGCCTTAAAAATCCGTGCAGGCTATTTTAGGAACAGGCAAGAAAAACTAGCCCACGACTCGGTCAAAGCGCGGCGAAACCAAGCGTTTCGCTGCGGTTCCGCGGCCGAGTTGACTCGGCCGCGGCTAGGATTTCCTGCAGTTTGTTCAGTATGATGTTTTGGGATTTTTAAGATATTTTGTTTCTGCCCAGATTATCCAGAGAACAATGTTGTGTTTGGGTAGTTACAAATTGGTATTTTGATCGAAGTTCTACAAACTCTTGCTAATTGTTTATATCTGTAATTTGATATATGCACTGAACGTCAACTAATCGCTATACGTCGATTAGTGAGGGTTGTGCATATCTGTGATCTGTAATGTTGGATTGTGTATATGAACTTGTTGGATTGTCGCTAATGAATAGCCGGGGTTTGTGAGATGAGAGTTTTTTTTATCTTTCTTTTGATGTAAATTGTAAATTGGTGTAATATTATTTTTATGGCCGCACATCCGGGATGAGGTTGTAGCTGCCATTGTATATTATTTCTTTTACTGTTTTTGCTCCTAGGATAGACCCAAGGTGGGTTACACAAACTACCAGATACTTTGAAATGCTGATTGGCCTACTCACGTTGTTGAGGGAGGCTGCTTCACTTCTGGTATTTGGCGGGTAGTTTGCCGCACCCGTAGGGGTCTAGGGTGGGGTTTGGCTATTCATCGCGACTGTGTAATCCGTCTTTCGTTGCAGGCTTGAACGAAACGCGGATTCCTAGCATATCCAATGTGTTCATCTGTGATCTGGAATGGCTGTCATTGCATCTGACGAATGAATATATCTATATATATGATATCTAGTAGGCGTTGCTTATGTTTTGCATCCGCGCTAGTCCAGCCCCCGCTCTGTCGTTAGTTAAGTAACCTAACGGGTGATGACGGGGCCCCGTGGAGAATGCGGATGGCATAAGCGTACGTCATATTTTCGTTGTTTTCTGCAATGGTAGGATTAATTGATGGGACGCATCATATTAATGCAAAGAAAAACAAACCTAAAAGATGTTGTTGGAACAATTTTCAAAAAGCTGTTATTGCAAGGACATTCTCTTTTGTTTTGCACAGTGGTATTCGGTTGTGAATGCCCAGCACCTCATTCGACGAGGCAAGGGCCGAGATCCCTTCATCGGGAGTGACCCTTGGACAAAAGTTTGCGTTAGGGTAATAACTTCACTATAGTCGATTATTCTTGCTTTGCATCAAGATATTCAGTTTGGAATATCCTGCACCTCATTCGACGAGGAATGAGCCGAGATCCCTTCACAGGGTGTGACCTCTTTAGCAAAAGTTTTCGCCACTATATTTTTTAAAAAGGCAATCATGTTCCTTCAACGATATCAAGTTCATTACGTTAACGGGTTTTTCGCTAATAACCCAGCCGTAGCTCTCCGTCATTTCTTACAAGTAACACTTAGTATTCGTGTTGCATTTGTTGACTCCGTCAAGGCGTAGTGTACGGTAGCTGAGTGGTGCTTGTTTGTAGCACTATATGGGATTGGTTAGGACAGTCGTATAACCTTGTTGACTCCATCAAGGGTTATGCGGGTGGGTTTAATGCAATCCAGATAATGACGGGTTGAACTTGACCAGGACTCTTTGATTTGTTAACTCCGTCAAGATCACTAGGGTCCTAGGGGCAAAAACCACATTGGGAGTTTCAAACATATAGGAAACTTGCAGATTCAGCATACGTTCTGGAGTGTGGTGACTAGAGTGGATTCCATCTAGGTCATCACATAATGATAGTTGGATTACGATCCCACTGATGAGTTGGATTACTCTCGGGAGATTATTTCACTTAACAATCAATGCTATAAACCAAGTAGGTGTCTAGAACAGTGTTGGCGGGGCTACGCCTCCTGGGAAAAGAGGTTATATAATTAAGGAACTTCGCGAAAGCGGAAAACCTCCCTCGAAGTACCAACACTAGACTGGCTTAAAGGTTAAGCAAGTATTGTGACGTGCGATTAATCCTGACTAGTTCTTCTTTTAGAGGTTTGAAGAAGAATTTGAGGAAATAGTTGGAGCCATCCTGGTTAGATAAATTAATAAACCGATCTAATCTTGCAAGAGCGCACACTGAGTGTTTCTTTTCTCTCTTTCCAGGTAGCAACCATTTCACGCCCTAATCAAGATAATAAAATGTATCGCTTGACCTATCCGAATTCTTATTCGGGGTTGGGGAATGTCGGTTCGGCTCTAACTTATAACAATAGTCAAAAGTATGAACAAGGAAAAGAGGATTGTATAGATTCCAAGGAGACCCAGTTGAAGAAGAAGCATAGTTTTGCATCTACTTCAGGTGTTCTTGTAATTGAGAACTGCTTTACGGTCAGCCCTACCTCCTGGATACTTGATACCGGATCAGGATCTCATATCTGTAATTTATTGCAGGGACTGAGAAAAAGTAGGAAAGTTGCACCTAGTGATATGTTGCTCAGAGTAGCGAACGGAGCACAAGTTAATGCTGCAGCCGTCGGTGAATATCACCTAGTGTTGCCAAATGGCAATACTATGATTTTAAACGATTGCTACTATGTACCTTCCATGGTTTGTAACATCATATCTGTTTCTTTACTTAATAAAGATGGATATAACTTTGTTCTTGATAGAAATATCATGAACATTTAACTTCGTAAGGTACTAGTTGCAGAAGGTACACTGTGTAATGGTATCTATGTTTTAAATCAGAATACAATTCTCAATGTACAAAACACACGCAAGAGGAAGAATTCAGATACGAATGAATTCTACTTGTGGCATTGTAGACTTGATCATATCGGAGAGAAAAGACTAAGTAAGTTGCATAAAAATGGACTCTTGAATACGTTCAAGTTTTCATCTTATGAAACTTGTCAGTCTTGTCTCAAAAGAAAGATGACCAAATCTCTGTTCACCGGACATGGAGAAAGAGCAACAGAGCTCTTGGGACTCATACACAGTGATGTATGTGGTTCAATGTCTATACATGAAAGGGGTGGGTTCTCATACTTTATCACATTCACTGATGATCTCTCTACGTTCGGATATGTGTATCTGATGAAACACAAATCTGAAGCTTTTGAGAAATTCAAGGAATTCAGAAACGAAGTAGAGAACCAGACTGGCAAAAGTATCAAGATCCTCCGATCAGATAGAGGAGGGGAGTACTTAAGCACGGAATTCCTAGATTACTTAAAAGAGAATGGAATTCTCTCTCAGCTTACTCCTCCTTATACACCACAGCACAACGGTGTATCGAAGCGGAGGAATCGTACCCTGTTGGATATGGTTCGCTCCATGATGAGTAGTGCCGAGTTGCCTCTTTCATTTTGGGGACATGCGCTTCAGACAGCGGCATACCTACTGAACTACGTTCCATCCAAATCAGTGCCTAAGACTCCATATGAAGTATGGAGTGGACGAAATCCATATCTTAAGCGATTTAAGATATGGGGTTGTCCGGCCTATGTGAAAACACAAAAACCGGACAAGCTAGAGGCACGGTCAGTTCTATGTAAATTTGTGGGATATCCTAAAGATTCACTAGGATATTTATTCTACCACACTGAGGAACAGAAGGTGTTTATATCTCGCCATGCTACCTTTTTAGAAAGGGAGTTTCTTGCAAAAGAAACTAGTGGGAGTTCGGTAGAACTGGGAGAAATCCATGAACCACAAAATGTAACTGAAAATTTGGAGGAACCACTGGATTCAATAACCCCAGACGAACCTCAGCCACTCCGCAGATCTGGTAGGATTTCTCATTCGCCCAAGAGATACTACGGTTTTCTCATAGACAGGAATCGAGAGGATTGCATCTTGGAAGAAGATGACCCAATCAGTTTCAGGTAGGCCATTATCAGTAGGGACTCTGATAATTGGCTGGATGCTATGCGATCCGAAATGGAGTCCATGTACACCAATAAAGTGTGGACCTTGGATATTGCTCCACCTGGGATAAAACCCGTTGGATGCAAATGGATCTACAAAAGGAAACTTGGTGTAGATGGGCAGGTGGAAACCTATAAGGCTAGACTCGTTGCAAAAGGTTTTCGTCAAAGACCTGGTGTGGACTATGACGAAACGTTTTCTCCGGTGGCTATGCTCAAATCCATTCAGATCCTACTTGCCATTGCCGCCTTCCATGACTATGAAATCTGGCAGATGGACGTTAAAACGGCTTTTCTAAACGGCTGTTTGGAAGAGTGCGTATACATGGATCAGCCAGAAGGTTTTGTAGACAGTGGGAGCAGCGGGAAGGTGTGAAAATTGATCAAATCTATTTATGGATTAAAGCAGGCATCGCGGAGCTGGAACATCTATTTTGATGAGGCAATCAAGGAATTTGATTTCATCAAGAACGAAGATGAACCTTGCATCTATAAGAAGATTGTAGGACGAACTGTCGTGTTCCTAGTCTTGTATGTGGACGACATTCTTTTGATAGGAAATGACATTCCTATGCTACAATTGGTCAAGCTATGCTTTTCACAACGGTTCTCCATGAAGGACCTGGGTGATGCCTCGTACATTTTGGGGATCAAGATCTATAAAGATAGATCCAAGTGATTACTAGGACTTTCGCAGCCCAGGTACATAGAGACCGTACTAAAGAGATTTAGTATGGAAGATTCCAAGCACGGTAATATACCCGCATTGCACGGAATCACCCTCTTAAAGACGATGTCTCCTAAGACTGACGAGGAGAGGGTTCGCATGAGCACTATACCCTACGCTTCGGCGGTAGGATTTATAATGTATGCGATGCTATGTACAAGACCAGATGTAGCTTACGCGCTGAGCGTGGTGAGCCGGTATCAGTCAGACCCAGGTGAGAACCACTGGACGGTAGTGAAGAACATTCTAAAGTACCTGAGAAGGACTAAGGAGATGTTCCTGGTTTACGGTAATAGAGACCTCAGGGTCGAGTCCTTTACCGATTCAAGCTTCCAGAGTGATAAAGATGACAGCAAGTCTGTCTCGGGTTTTGTCTTTACCCTCAATGGAGGGGCGATGTGTTGGAGGAGTTCCAAACAGGATACCGTCGCAGACTCGACGATGGAGGCTGAATACATTGCTGCAAGCGATGCCGCAAAAGAGGTGGTCTGGATGAAGAAGTTCATTAGTGAACTTCAGATGGTTCTATCCATTGTTGACCCAATACCTTTGTATTGTGATAACAATAGGGCTATAGCTTTAGCGAAGGAACCAAGGTCCCATCAGAAGTCCAGACACATCTTAAGGCGGTATCACCTGATCAGGGAGATCATTGATCGCCAGGAGATCGAGGTACGAAGAGTGGACACAAAAGACAACACAACGGATTCATTCACAAATGCCCTCCCTCAAACACAGTTCGAGCGACTTTTTAAGCTATTGGATATGCGGTACACCAGCAGCTGGCCTTAGTGCAGACGTTGGGTATGCGGTACACCAATTACTGACCTTTAGTGCAAGTGGGAGATTGTTGGATATGTATGCCCTAGAGGCCATCATTGTATAGTACTAGTTTGTATAATTCATTTTGGAAGCATGGGATATATATATACGGGTTTACGACAGTCTTGCTCAATATAGTAGTATGCTACTTGGTTTGTTTCTATCTTAATATGTGTATATGTTTCTTTTAACATATCGCTAAAAACATATTGATGGAGCCCTTAGGATCTTTGCTTGACTACCGGCGTTATGATGGTGATCACACTAGTGGGGGCTGGGTATTCTATAAGCACATCCTTATTTTGGTCCCTAGTCGTAGGATTATCGAGACAGGGCATTGATACTCTAGAGTAGAACGGTGCATACGCTTCTCGTATCAGCAGGGGAGATGGTCTGTCCCACAGCCATCAGTACGTCGTACTGGAGATAGTATGCAGGTGCTCGTTAGGTTACGAGTACACTGGACAGGACTCGTCCAGAACTGTTGGTTGGTATTATACCTATCGTCAGTTAACAGTTCCCAGGTGACATGAGTACAGCTTAGTCCGCTGAGTTGACACTGTCACTTCGCCTCGAGTGTGTTCCCACTGTTCTTAGATTACTACCCTACCACGGCTCTATTGAGTCGTGCAAAAAGGTAGTAGTTGGGTGTAGTCCCGAAGCACTTGGAGACAGTGACGGTTAGACAGGATTCGTCTCTCCCGGTATTGGGAGTTGATATCGCGCTGTGTCTAGGAGAGCCATTATACATAGTCGTCCCTGGCCAGGGCAAGCGAGAATTACTGGTAGTATTTCCGGTTGTTTCTCAGGATGTTCTGGGCTACACTCCGACACGACTTGTACCGCTATTAGGGGACTGACGTTTACCGCCCCCTAGGCCCGCCATGCGATACTCTCAGACGAACAGAGCGGACTGTACAGAGATTGTCACATTCAGGCTCAGTAGGAGTTCGGATGGGTTCACCTCGTCGGTCTTCTTTTCGGCATCTACCTGGGGACCATTACGTACAGCTAGTACCGCTTGCGGCCTGTGGTTAAACCCACTGCCAGTGTAGTGTCGAGCCTTTAGAGTCCCACACAGAGGGTTATTCGCCTTTGGGCAAAACAGAGTAGAGGTCGCATGGTTTTGCGACGGGGTTCGTTCACATCAGCGCACGTGTGCACATTTGGTGTCCGGGCAGTTATTACTAGTGGGCTTTAGTTTAAGCCAGACCCTAGTAGTTGTTTTGGGATTGGTTTTTTCTCATTGTATTCGTGTTCCTCGGAACACGGATGCGGGTGTGTATGCACTGTTGACAGAGGCAGAGGATTCTCATTAGGGTTTTTGACAGTTGACTTTTTCTTAACCCTAACGAGAATGAAAAATATGATTAATGATATTAATTAAGGATAATTGTGCCATGGTTAGGTTGACCATTTGACTTTTGTTGACCTTTTGACTTTGGTTGACCGGTTGACTTTTGTTGACCTTTTGACCATCATCATTTCATTTGCAAGATGCTTCTTGTTTCTTGCAAAATGCATTTAATGTTGAAATGATAATGGTCATTCAAAACTAACCATCACATTTTCCTTAATTATTATTATTATTATTATTATTATTATATGAGAGCATGGTTGTATTATTCTTCTCATTCTCACTTGAGCTTTCTCTCTCATGATTTTGCTCTCTCTCTCTTCCTCTCTCAAAGCTTTAATCTTTCATGTGTTGAAAATCAAAAGCTCTTAAGACTAAACCACCACAATACTTCTCTACTTATTCTAGGGTTCTAGATTTAGCAAGCCAAGCACTCTAGTTACCTCTTGGTTGAGGTAGGAGCTCAAAGTAGAGGCCTTCGGGTGGATCTTTTTTCGGCAAAGAGAAGACGACGAGGAGGAGCCGTCTATATCACTCCAAGGAGCAAGCAAGGAGGAGGACCACTACAAGAAGAGAAGGAGTTCAAGATCTAGATATAACCATTCAACATAGTTGCTAAAACTTGTTAGTATGTTAGTTTTGTTTAGCAAAGATCCTTCATGGATGGTCCATATTACCTTGTGAGAAAATTTTGATTTTTACCTATTCCGCATCCCCGAAAGAACCTGGGTGGGTAACGTAGACCTAACAGGCTGTCTGTGCACTGCCGAGTCATGGAACTGGGCATTGCCGCGGTTCCGCTTTGCTGATGTTGCGTCTGTTGTAATGAGAAGAATGTTGAGATGATCTCCAAGCTGTTTGTGAACTGTCGAGACTTGGCTCTCTTTCGGATGGAGCCTGGGGGAAAGGTGTGGTTCCCACTTTGTTTTTGCCCCTGGATTGTATACAGGGATCAATGTGATCTCACCTGTTGGGTAAAAAAGTTTTATTTTATATATTTTTCTTTCCGCGATGCTCTATCATTTCAGCTTTTATATCGCGAAAGTCGCGATTGCCCAATCATTTCGACTATTTTTCGCGGTGCCCAATCATTTCGACTATATTTTTTTTGCTCGCTGCTTTTTATAGAGAGTTGCCCAATCATTTCGGCTATTTTGCATGCATACATTTTTACTTGCTGATTTGCAAGTTGCCCAATCATTTCGGCTATTTCATATGCATTTGTGGCTCGCTGACTTTTCGCTGCGAGTTTAGGATTGGACACCGATTTCGGCATCAACATCGCTACAACTGGGATATTGCCAGGAGCGAATCATCATTTGCTTCTGTCGATGTCGAAAAAAGGTGGCTTAGCAAACGGGGTTAAGATCATGTCGACTAAGACTTTTGACGTCATGAGCCGTAAGGGTCTCATAAAGGTATTTCTCCCTACGAGTCGTGAGGATCTCATAAGTGCGTTTTCTCCTTAGGAATCATGAGGATTCCCAAGTGTATGGCTTCTCGTATGTCATAAGGATCTTACAAGAGTGTTTTCTCCTTATAAGTCGAGAGGACTTATAAGGGTTGTCCAATGTGTAAACATGTCCCTAGTCGCGGGTAGGACATTGTTAGGGAAATGTTTATTCGCACCTGTGGATTATATACAAGGGTCGATATCGAGACGCTTATAGGGCAATGCTAGACGTTGTGATGGCTTAAGAACAGGTTCAAATCCATGTAGCTTAAGGCTTTTGAATCCTATGAGCCGTGAGGGTCTCAAAGGGGAATTCTCCTTACGAGTCGTGAGGATCTCGTATGTGTAATTTCCCCTTAGGCATCATGGGGATCCCTAAGTGTCTTGCTCCCTTGTGAGTCATAAGGATCACACGCGGGTGGTTTCTCCTCACAAGGTCGAGAGGGCCTTGCAAGTGTCTTTTAACGAAATTGAGCCCTTTCGGGTTTTCACAAAACTCGTCGGTAGCCCTGCTGTTTTTACCCACGGAGCCCTTTCGGGTTTTCATCCGTACCCATTCTGCTTATGGACATACCATTTTTTTTGTGCCAGCCTTGGGATGCTGCGGTCCATAGTAGTTTATCGATGTCCCGGTCAACAGCCAGTTTTAGGACATAGTGGTCCATCGTTAGTTTAAGGACGTTTAGGTCCATTGTTAGTTTTAGGACATTTTGGTCCGTGGTTAGTTTAGGGACGTTTCGGTCCGCTGCCGGCTACTACTTATAGAGTTTGGGCGTAGGAAGATAGCGAGCGGACATAGCTGTCGTAATCTATCGTTGACCTAGGCTGTGACTCGTCAAGCGTAGTATTTTTTCAAGAAGCGACCGTTTATCGGCTTGAAATGTTTTTCACCATGCATGTCCATGAGTAGATAGGCTCCACCCTGGTAAACTTTGTCTATGATGTACGGGCCTTCGTAGTTCAGCTCGAATTTCCCCCGCTTGGTATGATTGGGGACCATAGGTCTTTTGACCACTAGAACGAGTTCGCCTTGGCGGAATGTTCTCGGCCTAGTCAATCTTTCATATGAGCGCGTCATCTTCGCTTTATAAACCTCCAGATTCTGTTGCGCCATGAGATGGGTTTCATCAAGGGAGTCGAGCTCCTCAAGCCGAAGATGAGTGTTTTCTTCATCTGTTAGCTCGTAGTGAACTGCCACTCGTAGAGAGGGTAACTCTATCTCGAGAGGGAGTACCGCTTCTGTGCCGAATACCAATGCATACGGTGTTGTGTTTGTGGCCGTTTTGAACGTAGTTCGATACGCCCAGAGAGCTTCATGAAGTCCTTCGTGCCAGTCCCTCTTATTTCGAGACAACGTATTTTTCACGATCTTCGTCAAGGTCTTGTAAAAGCCTCAGCTAGACCGTTAACTCGGGGATTATAGACTGATGAATATCTCTAGTCTATGTTATGCTGTTGTGCGAAGCGGCTGATTTTGTGGCTCCTGTAGGCTGGCCCGTTATCGGAGATAATCCGTCGCGGAGTGCCGAACCGGTAAATGATGTGTGTCTTGAAGAAATGGAGAATATTTTCCGTTTTCACTTCCCTCAGCGGTACAGCTTCTGCCCATTTGGAGAAGTAATCAGTTGTCGCTAATATGAACCGGTGTCCTCTAGACGATGCTGGCTCGATGGGTCCGATTATGTCAGTTCCCCACATTTCGAACGGCCAGGTAGCCACCGTTGGGTGTAGCGGATTTGGATGCTGGTGGATAAAGTCCGCGTGAATTTGGCGCAAGTGGTACTGCTTCGCGTATTCGAGACAGTCTTGGATCATCGTGGGCCAATAGTAGTCAATCCTTTTGATCTTCAACTTCATCTTCGGCCCGGTTTGGTGAGAACCGCAGAGTCCATCATGAGTTTCTTGGACGGCTCTCCATGCTTCTTCAGGTCCCAGGCATCTTATCCATAAAGAGTCAAACGATCTCTTATACAGAGTACCATTGACGAATGCAAAAGAAAGAGCTCGTTTCATGAGCTGATGTCTTGAGGACGCATCTTCAGGTGCTTGACGGGATTTGAAGTAGTCTATAAAGACTTCCCTCCAATACATAGTCTTTTCCTGATCTTTTATTGGTAGGGTCGTTTGCTTGGTCGCTCCCTTTTCTTCGGAAGGTTCCGGAGATATTTCTGCCGGTGCGAGAACCTGACGGCTTTGTACTACGATCCTTACATCATCGAGGTTTTCGTCAGTCAGTTCTTTAGCGAGTTTGGCTAATGCATCCGCCTTACTATTTTCCGCACGTGGTATGCTTTCTAGGGCATAGGCAGGGATTTAAGTCAGCAGTTGCTGTACTTTCTCGCCGTATTTCACCAACTTTGGTTTGCACGTTTGATAGTCGCCGTTTACTTGACTAACGATCAGTTGGGAATCTCCATATATGAGGAGGTTCTCAATTCGCATGTCGACGACAATCTCAAGACCTGCTATCAAAACTTCATATTCGGCTTCATTATTCGTCCTCGGCTCTGTTAAGGAGAAGGCAAAGCGCATTATCCCTCCTTGTGGAGTCACGAAGATGAGGCCTATCCCTGATTTGATTATGGGGATGCTTTGTTTGCGCTTCTTCATGGAAGACGCTCCATTGAAATAGAGTTCCCACTGTTAGTGTATATGCCCTAGAGACCATTACTGTATCATACTAGTTTGTATATTACTTAATGGAAGCTTGGGATATTCATCTTGTATAGACAATATTGCTCAAAATAGTAGTATGCAACTTGGTTTGTTTCTACTTTAATGTGTACATGTGTTTATTTTAGTATATCACCTATACACATTAGTGGAGCCCTTAGGATCTTTGCTTGATTACCAGCGTTGTGATGGCAGTCACACTCGTGGGGGCGGGGTAATCCACAAGCACATCCTTATGCAGGTCCGTAGTCGTAGGACTATCGATACAGGGCATCGATACTCCGGAGTAGACTAGCGTATGCGCTTCTCATCCCAGCAGGGGAGACGGTCTGTCCCACAGCCGTCAGTACGTCATACTTGAGATAGTATGCGGGTGCTCGTTAGGTTACGAGTACAATGGACAGGACTAGTCGGGAACTATTGGTTGGTACTGTATCTATCGTCAGTTATCAGTTCCCAGGTGACATGAGTACAGCTTAGTCCGCTGACTTGACACTGTCACTTCGCCTCGAGTGTGTTCCCACTGTACTTAGATTACTACCCTACCACGGCTCAAAGGAGTCGTGCAAACAGGTAGTAGTTGGGTGCAGTCCCGAAGCACTTGGGGGCAGTGACGGTTAGACAGGATTCGTCTCTCCCGGTATTGGGGGTTGATATCGCGCTGTGTCTAGGAGAGCCATTACACAAAGTCCCTGGCCAGGGCAAGCGAGATATGCTGGTAGGTTTCCAGTGTTATCTCAGGGTGTTCTGGGCTACACTCCGATACGATTTGTACCGCTATTAGGGAACTGACGTTTATCGCCCCCTAGGCCCGCCATGCAATATTCTCTGACGAACAGACCGGAATGTACGCAGATTGTCACATTCAGGCTCAGTAGGAGTTCAGATGGGTTTCACCTCGTCCGTCTTCTTATCGGCATCTACCTGGGGGCCGTTACGCACAGCTAGTGCCGCTTACGGTCTGTGGTTAAACCCACTGCCAGCGTAGTGTCGAGTCTTTAGAGTCCCACACAGAGAGTTATTTGCCTTTAGGCAAAAGAGTAGAGGTCGCATGGTTTTGCGACAGGGTTCGGTCACATCCGTGCACTTGTACATGTTTAGTGTCCGGGCAGTTATCACTAGCGGGCTTTGGTTTAAGCCAGATCCTAGTGTATGTTTTGGGATTGGTTTTATCTCGTTTGTATTCGTGTTCCTCGGAACGCGGATGCGGGTGTGTATGCACAGTTGACAGAGAGACAGAGGCAGAGGATTCTCATTAGGGTTGTTGACTGTTGACTTTTGCTAAAACCTAATAAGAATAAGAAATATGATTAATGATAATATTAATTAAGTACTATTGTGCCATGGTTGGGTTGAAGGGTTGACTTTGTTGACTTGTTGACTTTGTTGACCGGTTGATTAGGTTGGACTAGTTAACCATCATCATGACAATGGCTATCATTTCTTGGCATTGACCTTGGCTTGCTTGTTGGTTCACAAATTGCATTTAATGAAAGAAATGATATGGCCATTTGATATGATAACAGCCATCACATAATACTCAATTATTATTATGTGTTATGATGATTTTGGATTATGAGAGGAAAGGTGAAAAAAGTCTTGCTCATTCTATCATTCTCATTCTCTCTCATCCTCAAGCTCTCCCTCTTTCTCTTGCTCCATCTCTAGTCCATGGATCTACTTGTCTCCTGTGTTGAGAAGCAAGAACCATAGAGATAAAACCCAACACACTCCTCTACTCATCCTAGTACACAAAGTCTAGCAAGCCAAGTGTTCTAGTTTCCTCTAGTTTGTGGTTGAAGCCAATGGTAAAAGCATTCAGGTGGATCCATCTTCGGCATAAAGAGACGACGAGGAGAGAACCATCCGACCACCATAAGGAGACCAAGAGAAGGAGTTCAAGTTAAGATATAACCCCTAACCGAGTAGGTAAAATGTAGGGTTCCTAGGCACCCTAATGAGGTCTCACAAGGCATCAACCATGCCAATTTCAAAAAATCTAGGTGCCGAGAAACCCTAATACGGATCGTTGGCTAAAGTTTAGGCGAAACTAGAAACTAGTTAACAACTTAACTATAAAGAATACGGAAATACAACCTTTGTAGATCCGGTGCTCCACCTCCATAGCTCCGCAACGAAGTCCCCTCGCTGTCCAAATGAGTTCCCGGGCTCTAGCGTCGGCTTCGTCGGAGAATGGGCAAGCTAGGTCGTCGATGTCCATGCCGAAGATGATCTACGTCGAGGCATCGCTAGATCAAGCTCCAACTTCACCAAGTCATGAAAACTTATGAAGGAAACACACTCTACTACTTGGCAAGAGGTAGAGGATGAGAAAATAGGAAGTGGGTTCAATTTAGAATTGGATTTCTCACTCTTTATCATCAATCACCATTGATGACCTCAAGCTTCTTCAAAGAAGAAGATGAAGAAGAAGAAGAAGAAAGTTATGATATCTTTATTTTTAATAAGGAAAAGAAATCAATTCTTATCATAACATGACCATGGTTAAGTGTAGAGAACTAATTAGGGTTAAATGAAGTGGTTAGGTTTAAGCATGAGACAAAAGGGTTACAAAGTCAAAGTGTTCAAGAAACTTCATGAACAAAACAAAAATGCCACCATTTTATCATGCTATTTTTCTTTTCCAAAAAGAATAAACAAATGAATAAAAATGAATAATCAAAGAGTAAACCCTAACCATTCCATTAACCAAGGTTTAATTCTATATACTTAACAAATAAGGCATGTATCATCAAACATGATACAAACAAGTGCACAAAATCATATCGCATATGCAATGCGCACACCCGAGTGAGAAAATCCATTTTAAATGAACCAATACTAGTTAATGCAAAGTAATATATCAAATATATAATTATGCATTAAATCATTAAATCAACACTTGATTTAACGATCCGGTCATATCGCATATAACCGGCTAGTATCCTATGTATCGGCTTATCGAATCAATCCTTGATTCGATAACTAGGTTATATCGCATATAACCAATCGATACATCCATCGCGAGAATAGAATACGGTATCACATACACGCATAATTCTCGGTCCCGCACATATCTCATATGCGCTCCTATTTCGTTTCGCTTGATCCAGGAAACCTCTGTGTAGGACTCTAAAGACTCGTCAATACGCCGGCAGCAGGTGATGATCATATCAAACACCCACAAGCCGCAAGCGGTCTACTAAACGTAACGGCCACCCGGGTATTGAGCGATCTGAAGATCGACGAGCAAGCCCGCTCACACTCCAGTGAATCCAACCAGTAACACTACCGTACAGTCCGGTCTGATCGTCTGATATGTCGCATATCTCGCCTAGGGGTGGTAAACGTCAGACCCCAATAGCTCGATAAGTCGTGTCGATATGAGGTCTATAACAATTCGAGAAACTACTGGTAACACTTACCAGTAAATCTCATCAACCCTGGCCAGGGATTTCCTGCTATAGCCAATCGAACACAGCACAACATCAACTCCCTATACCGGGAGAGACGAATCCCCTCCTATCGCTCATTGCCTCCATGTGACTCGGGACTGTACCCAAAAACCACCGTTTTGCACGCCCTCTTGGACGTGGTAAAATGGAAATCAAAGCACAGTGGGAACCACACAAGACTCTAAGACGATCTCGGGTCAACAGACTACTATGTACCAGTGTCACCAGAGAACTGCCATCTGACGTGAGGTATAATACCATCTGGGAGTTCTCGGCAAGTCCGTCCAGTGTACCCAGTCTCTACTGAGCACCCGTATATCATCTCTGATGTCTAACACTAATGGATATGGGATCATCCATCGCCCATCTGTATGGGTCGAGAGGGTATACGCTAGTCTACACTGGTATATCGATGCCCCGTCTCGATACACCCATGACTAGGGACTTTGAAGGATGTACTTATAGACTATCTGTCCCCACTAGTATGATCTGCATCATAGTCCAGGTAGTCAAGTACAGTTCCTAAGGGCTTTACCAACATGTAACAGGGAGACAATCAGTGTACACGTTAAGGTAAAGTTCAACCAGATAGCATACTATCATGTCGAGCAAGAAAGTCCTCCCTATATATGTCCCAGCATCCACTATAATATACATCCTATGTATAGTAATGGCCTCTAGGGCATACATATAACTAACAATCTCCCACTTGCACTAGGGCCATCTGATAGCAGTGGTTGCAGTATCTCATACTCAACCATCCCATAAAAGTCTCTCTGGGAACAGGCCTTTGTGAGTGGATCCGCTGTGTTGTCCTCTGTGTCTACTCTCCTTACCTTGATCCCTTAGAGATCAACCATCTCCATGATCAGGTGATACTGCCTTAGAATATGTCTGGATCACTGATGGGACCGGCGTTCCTTGGCATAAGCCACAACTCCATTGTCTCACAATGGTTGGAATGTAGTTCATCTCATGAACCATTATACACCCAAACATCCTCCTTGGTAGCATCTTAAGTAGCGATGTATCCTGCCTTTATCGTCTAGTATGTCACGGTATCTAGCTTGGAACTCTTCCAACATACCGTCCCTTTACTGAGGGTAAAGACAATGCCTGTGACTGACACTCAGTCGTCATTATCACCCTGGAACACTTCCAGTGATTCTTCCCAGGATCGATTGATACCATCTCGCTACAACTAATGAGAATCCTAACAACCAATTAGATCTATCTCATAGATCCAAAACCCAGGATTTAGGAGGTATCACTTTGATCCTATATGGAGAATCTTTGTGATAATCGGAGATTGATCGAGCGTAGCATAGGAAACTACTTCCCTATCAAGAGTATGTCATCCACGTACTCTACGAGGATCGTCACCATACTCCCTACTACCTTTTTGTTTATACAAGGTTCATCTTAGATTTTGATGATGTCAAACTCTTTGATTACTTCATCAAAAACAGACGTTCCAACTCCGCGATGCCTGCTTTATCCTATAAAGCATCTTGCACACGTTTCCGCTGCTCCCACTGTCTACGAGGCTCTCTGGCTGTGTACTTATAGACTCCCCCTTCTAAAACATCATTTAGAAAAGCTGTCATGACACCCAACCACCAGATATCGTAGTCATGGTATGTAGCCGTGGCAAGTAGGATCTGGATGGACTTAAGCATAGATCCTTAGAAAAAGTTTCATCATGATCCACACCTGGTCAATGATGCAAACTTTTAACAAGTCTAGCTTTGAAAGTCTCAACTTTTCCATGTACACCAAGTAATCTTCTCAAGATATACTTTCTCCTGATGGGGATTTAACCCTTCAGATATAGCAATCAAAGTCCATACTTTGTTGGTGTATAAGGATTCCATCTCAGATCACTAAGCATCCAGCCATTCTTATAGAGTCTTACTCCTGATGGCCAGCTCGAAACTAGTTGGGTCATCATCTCATGATGCAATCCTCGCTCCCACTGTCATACAGAAACCGAAGTATCTCTCAGGTGGGTGAGGAACCCTACTAGATCGGCGGAGAGGCTGAGGTTCGTTGGTTACTATTGAATCCTTTGGTTCTACCAAGTCATCTGCTGTAATTTGTATAGCTGGAACCTTTCCAGTTCTACATAACAGATCTTGCCTCGAGCTTGTCCGGATTTTGCTTTCAGACATAGGCCGGTCAACCCCAAATCGTAACTAGCTTAAGACATGGGTTCTTCCCTTTCCATATCACATATGAAATGGTAGGCGACTGATTTGATTTGAACCCTATTCAATAGGTATGCAGCTTCTCAAGTGCATAACTCCCAAAAAGGAAATAGGTAACTCAGTAGTACTCATCATAGAGCACACCTTATTATATAGGGTGTGATTGCTCCGCCCTGATATACCATCGTTCTATGGTGTATACAGAGGAGTAATGCTGAGAGAGAATCTCATTCTCCTTTAGAATAGTCCAGTATTTCCGTGCTTAAGTATTCTCCTCCTTGATCTCATCATAGGACATAATACTTATACCCGTATTCTGGTTCTCTACTTCTTGCTTATATTCTGTGAATATCTCAAAAGGTTCGGACTTGTGTTTCAACAGGAACATAGGTCTGAATCTCGAAAGATCATCAGAGAATGTAATGAAGTATAAAGAACCAGTCCTGACATGTGTAGACAGGAGACCTTACATACATCATCATGTATTAGTCCCAAGATTTCATTAACTATTTCTCTGTTTCCAGTAAACGGAGCTATGGTCATCTTATCTTTGTGACATGACTGGCGAGTTTCACAAGATGTAAATTCAAACTGATTTAAATATGCATCTATATGTAACTCTAGCTAGTCGGGTCACATTGATCTAACCTAGTCTACAATGCCTCAAGAAGAATTCGTTCATTTCTGAACTCTTCCTCTTGTGTGTGATCCGTATACTAAGAACTGTAGTTTGATTTAGAACATCAATGCTTTTAAATAACGTGCCTGAACCGATCAACTTTTGATATAGGAAATGTTCAAAACATTATCCAACAATACAAAATTTTATCATTTCTTTACTAATAAAGAGATTGATATGATTTTGTATATCAGGTTCGGTATCTAATAACATTCGTTCAGAATCAATGTATTGGTAATACAAGGTGACAGTGACCAACAGACTTGGCTGCAACACTTGCCCCGTTTTCTGCCTCATGAAACTTATCACCCGTTCTCAGTTCTCTACCTTTCTGCAGCCCTATGTAACAGATTACATATCTGGGATCCTGATCTGGTATCACATACCCAGGACGTAAAGGATACTGAGAAACAGTTCTCTGTAATGAACACACCCGAAGATGATGCATCAGCATGCACTCTCTTCGTTTGGGCGGCACGGGAATTCTGGTAATCCCCTATTTCCTGCTCTGTCTTATAACAATTATAAGTTGGAGCGGGACCAACATTCCCCAGCTCAGTATAACAAGCGGGTTCGGTCAATATTCCGTATTATTATCTTGATTAAGGCGTGATATGGTCGCTACCTGGAGAGAGAGAAGAAAACACTCAGCGTGCGCTCTGTCAAGAATAGATTGGTTATTATTTTATCTAATCAGGATGGCTCCCACTGCTTTTTATCAAATCTTCCTTCAAACCCTAAAAGGAAAGACTAGCCGGGATTAATTACACACTACAAGTTCGCCAATCTTTCAGCCAGGCCAGTATCGGTACTTTGAGGGAGGTCCCCCGTGCTTTCGCACGAACCTAATTAATGTAAACCTCGTTTTCCCAGAGGCGTAACCCCGTTGACACCTTTCTTGACACCTACTTGATCGGCTAATTGTAATGTATAAAACTCTCCCAGGAGTAACTCTTACTCGCAGCGGATATCGGGATCCAACTATCTCATAGAAGGTATGCAATCTCATTGCAAATTTCAACACTTGAAATTCCCGATAATATTTTGCCCCTAACGTGCTATGACCTTGACGAAAGCCAACAAACCATAGCCCGCTAGTCAAGTTCAACCCGTACATTTCTTGATCGAATTAAACCCACCCGCACGACCCTTGACGAAAGCCAACAAAGCCGCACGACTACCCTAATCCAATCGTATCGTATGCTAGCAGATAAGCAGCATATAGCTACCGCACACTGCACCTTGACGAAAGCCAACAAATGCAGCACGAATACTATATACAACTTATCTGAAATGACGGAGGGCTACGACAGGTTTTTCTGAAAACCTATTGCGTAATGAACTTGATATCGTTGTAGAATCAAATGATTTTAAAATGGAGTGCTTTTGAGGCTTTTCTACTTTTGCTAAAGGAGTCACTCCCGGTGAAGGGATCGTCGGTCCTTTCCTCGTCGAATGAGGTGCGGGATATATCATATATATCACTGTGCAAAGAAAAAACTCTTAAAAGCAATCAAAAGACAAACCGAGTGTGTAGCATCTGCCAGTTATTGCTAAAGGAGTCACTCCCGGTGAAGGGATCTCGGTCCTTTCCTCATCGAATAAGGTGCAGGATATATCACATATACCGCTGTGCAAAGCAAGAACTGTAGCTACCTGTTTTATTTTGAAATTCGATTCTACAACATCTTAGGTTTCTTTTATTTCATTAATCACATTAATGAAGTCCCATCATTTAAATTACCTAAACATCACAGATAAATACGACGTACACTTATGCCATCCGCATTCGCCTCGATGTCCCCTCGTGCACCGTTAGGTTAGGTAACTAACGGCAGAGCGGGGCAGGGCTAGCGTGGGTGTAAAACATAAGTAACATCTATATAATATATCATATATACTATATACTGTATCTATCACAGAACATCATATGATCACATCACAGATATCGCAGCAGAAGAATCATACGAAATATTGGATATACTAGGACGTCCGTGTTTTTAATACGAGCCAGTATAAAACACGGATTCCACGGTCGTGATGAATAGCCAAACCCACACCCCAAGACCCCTACGAGAGCGGCAAGCAACCCTACCAATTCTGGAGTTAGGAGACGCGGACTCGACTCCTCGAGTTGGTCTCCCACTGGACTCCAGAACCCGGTTACTTGTGCTCCCCTCCTTGGGTCTATCCTAGTGCGGAAAAGAAAATAATATACAAAGGGTGACATCTTCCGCAACCTGGAAGTGCCCCAATAAAAGAATATTACATACAAGTTTTTACATGAATGAAAATGAAAAACACTCATCTCACATAAAAAAACCCCGGCTATTCAAACACGACGATCCAATATAACATATCCAGCAACACATAACATCACATGTCATCAACGTAAGTAAGTATGTCCATCCCAATTGTCGTTGACATATAGCAACGAAACCGGCGATATCACATATTACACTTACGGTCACAGAAAAGAAAGTGTAAAACTACAACAGTTGGAATCCGCAACCACCTCAGACATCGCATGCCTGACCAAATGAATTACTTAGACATCGCATGCCTAACAATTATAAACCCCGCATTTTAGTCTCATTATCGAAAACACTTTTCAATACCTGGTCGGGCAATTCAACAGGATTCCCGACATCCTGATCGAATGCTCGTCGCAAACTTCAGTAGGCGGCCGCACCCCTGATACCGTCGACGAAGTGCACCAAGGCGGAACACCGCTACCGCGAGCACCCGAACGGATGCTTTCGGCGACGGGGTTCTCCTACAGTCACTTGGTCGGGGCTATGGGGCGAGGCTGTCTATTAAGTTTACCCGGCGAGTATCCGCATACGCTACGTGATTGCGACGGACTTTTGATCACATCAAAATTCCGTGGCAACCGATCAAGTGAGACTAAATTGCTATGTTTATAACATTCATTCAGTTATCACATAACTTTTGTGAATTCCAATTATTGTATCCCATTCCAGATAAACAGAAAATGTTAAACTTTTCGATCGAACAGTCAAACACCCAAGTTTTCCCGATACAGCTCAACACATGAAATAAGTCTAACAACATTCAGTTCGTACCTCAGTACCAACGGTCCAGCCGTAGAAGGGTCAAGCCAACGCCTCACATGTGGCACGCCGTACTGCCCCAAACCCGAAGGTTCAAAGGGCAGTTCAAGACGGTCACATAATCGAGTTAAGGTTTGTTGTCTTCTAGAGGGTCCATCGAGTTACTTGCACTACTTAGAACGTCGTTAAACTACGGAAAAATCCAACACTTGGAAATTTTCCGGCAGGGGAAAAGGTAGGTATTTATATCCAGTCGAACATTTTAACATATTATGAAATTTATCCGGAAAACCACACAGACAAAATTTGATACTCCGATCGAAACACCGAATCCCCAAAACAATCCCAGAAAATTCAACTCTTGAATAAATATTAAAAAAACCCAGAAAATACAGCACCCGAAACCATGAATTACTGTACAAAAATTATAGGACAATACAATAATAAGGCCGCGGAACCGCCGCATAAGCAGGGCTTATGCCGCGGTTCCGCCGCGCTCTGGAAGCTTCAATGGAAAAATTTTGTATCGTAATTCTTAGGTTTTCCTGCTGAATTTTTTACGAATTTTTAATTTGGAAAAATCCACGTTTTCAGAAAAAGTCCAGAAAGCACTTTTGAGTTGGGGTTTCGGGTTCGTTCGGGTTTCAAACTTCGTCTGGACTTCGCCTAAGGCTCTAGCTAGGCTCTGATACCACTGTAGGGTTCCTAGGCACCCTAATGAGGTCTCACAAGGTATCAACCATGCCAATTTCAAAAAATCTAGGTGCCGAGAAACCCTAATACGGATCGTTGGCTAAAGTTTAAGCGAAACTAGAAACTAGTTAACAACTTAACTATAAAGAATACGGAAATACAACCTTTGTAGATCCGGTGCTCCACCTCCATAGATCCGCAACGAAGTCCCCTCGCTGTCCAAATGAGTTCCCGGGCTCTAGCGTCGGCTTCGTCGGAGAATGGGCAAGCTAGGTCGTCGATGTCCATGCCGAAGATGATCTACGTCGAGGTATCGCTAGATCAAGCTCCAACTTCACTAAGTCATGAAAACTTGTGAAGGAAACACACTCTACTACTTGGCAAGAGGTAGAGGATGAGAAAATAGGAAGTGGGTTCAATTTAGAATTGGATTTCTCACTCTTTATCATCAATCACCATTGATGACCTCAAGCTTCTTCAAAGAAGAAGATGAAGAAGAAGAAGAAGAAAGTTATGATATCTTTATTTTTAATAAGGAAAAGAAATCAATTCTTATCATAACATGACCATGGTTAAGTGTAGAGAACTAATTAGGGTTAAATGAAGTGGTTAGGTTTAAGCATGAGACAAAAGGGTTACAAAGTCAAAGTGTTCAAGAAACTTCATGAACAAAACAAAAATGCCACCATTTTATCATGCTATTTTTCTTTTCCAAAAAGAATAAACAAATGAATAAAAATGAATAATCAAAGAGTAAACCCTAACCATTCCATTAACCAAGGTTTAATTCTATACACTTAACAAATAAGGCATGTATCATCAAACATGATACAAACAAGTGCACAAAATCATATCGCATATGCAATGCGCACACCCGAGTGAGAAAATCCATTTTAAATGAACCAATACTAGTTAATGCAAACTAATATATCAAATATATAATTATGCATTAAATCATTAAATCAACACTTGATTTAACGATCCGGTCATATCGCATATAACCGGCTAGTATCCTATGTATCGGCTTATCGAATCAATCCTTGATTCGATAACTAGGTTATATCGCATATAACCAATCGATACATCCATCGCGAGAATAGAATACGGTATCACATACACGCATTATTCTCGGTCCCGCACATATCTCATATGCGCTCCTATTTCGTTTCGCTTGAGCCAGGAAACCTCTGTGTAGGACTCTAAAGACTCGTCAATACGCCGACAGCAGGTGATGATCATATCAAACACCCACAAGCCGCAAGCGGTCTGCTAAACGTAACGGCCACCCGGGTATTGAGCGATCTGAAGATCGACGAGCAAGCCCGCTCACACTACAGTGAATCCAACCAGTAACACTACCGTACAGTCCGGTCTGATCGTCTGATATGTCGCATATCTCGCCTAGGGGTGGTAAACGTCAGACCCCAATAGCTCGATAAGTCGTGTCGATATGAGGTCTATAACAATTCGAGAAACTACTGGTAACACTTACCAGTAAATCTCATCAACCCTGGCCAGGGATTTCCGGTTATAGCCAATCGAACACAGCGCAACATCAACTCCCTATACCGGGAGAGACGAATCCCCTCCTATCGCTCATTGCCTCCATGTAACTCGGGACTGTACCCAAAAACCACCGTTTTGCACGCCCTCTTGGACGTGGTAAGATGGAAATCAAAGCACAGTGGGAACCACACAAGACTCTATGACGATCTCGGGTCAACAGACTACTCTGTACCAGTGTCACCTGACCTTCGTTCGCTTACCCCGATGCGAGGTCATCAGATAGATTGATTCCAGCTAGAGGCGACTTCACGCAGATTCGTTGAGAGTCGATTGAGACGATCGAAGGTCAGGAACCCATTTTCCAAGTTTAAAGTATACGGAAAGACATGCAGGTGATTCTATGGACCCTCTAGAAGAATGAAACCCTAACTCGACTTAATGACCGTGTGAAAGCCTTTGAACCTTAGGGTTTGCGGCAGTTCCTCGGCGCCATTAGTGAGGCTTGGGTTTGCCCTTCTACGGCTGGACCACCGACGCTGTGGCATGTACTCGATACTATTAAACTGTACCCGAGATGTTGAGCTCTTGGGGGATTGTGAGGTTCTGACGAGTCGATCGGATGATTCGACATCATTCGGATATCATGTGATGGGACACTGCTTGGGAGACTCCAGATACGAGCATAGCCGTCGGAGCGCAGTCTGTGTAGCCATGATGAGATGAGTCCGAATCAGTCGATAGTGGAGCATGGAGTAAAGAGTTTGCACGAGATTTCGACGAGATGACGTTCCACTCCGCTGACATCAGAGATGCGATATGCACGCTGAGGACGTGTTCGGCTAGATATCTTCTACTGAGTGATGAAGATACTGAGTTCGTGATTTCGAGTCCGTGTTAGAGACTTCGGGTGGACCGTAGCCGAGGACATTGCAGTGTGCAGATAAAGACGCGACGTCGAATGGTCGATGATACAGATAAGCGGGACAAGAAGTTCGTGCGAGAGGCAGACGAGCTGTTACTACACCCCGTTAAGATTAAAGGCCGGACATGCATACAGAGGCGCAGAGATGCGACCAGCTTCCGAGGAGATGTTGTACTAAGGACGCAGAGGTCCAGAGAGCGAGAAAAGATTACGCCAGAGTACCAGCCTCCTTACAGTTTGGCTTAGGCAAGATCAGAAGAGACCTTGAGTAGGATTCCTTCCAGTACACTGCTGCAATAAGAGTTGCATCCAGGATCGAATGTGTGATATGCATTCAGAGGACCCGAGGTCGGCGCCAGAGATGTGCTGCTTTACGAGCGGTCGTGAGGATTGACCGAGAGATGACCAGGGAAGTGCAAGAACGGAATCGTTCCTGTCAGCACACCTGACCGGGCCGATGAGCCGATGGATTGCGAGTTGGTAATCTACAGGAAAGATCAGGAACCAGAGGCAGAGGACGCCAGCCGCGAGCAAGAGGCAAGTAGATATCTTGCGCCGTTAGCATCGGATGTACCGGTACCTTCTCGACCCTGAAGGAGGGTATACCGACGACGGTAATTATGATTTGTGATTTTGTGATTTGATTATCACGTATCCGTTGCTTTGGATTTCGGTATTTTGGGCGATCTATTCGCATGATTTAGTCTTGATGACTGAGTTTCATGATATTTGATTTTGTGCACCATGGTTGCACCTACTGGGTATTTATACCTTGTACATAGTTATTACTCTTGAGCTGTTGATTGTGATTTCATGCCTATTTTATGCTGGTGATTTGATTTACGCTTCCAGCAGAGTTTCATGTAATTTTAGTGTTTTGATTTTGCACTCGGTATAGCTTATATGTACTTGTAGTGCACCGATATGTGTTTTGTGCCCGCAGCTGCACACGTTTATGATTTTCTTCATATCTGGATACACTTGGTGTTGCTGCTTACGTATTTGAGTTATTGCTTGGTATTTTTGCATGGGATGCACCAGTTCTATACTTCGTGCATTTGTCGCAACAGTTTTATGTTTCTTGCGTTTATCGCATCAGATTTATATTTCGTGCCTTTGTTGCACCGGATTTATATTTTGTGCATTACGATTGCACCTGACTTCGATTTGATGCCTTTCGGTATGTCGATTTTGATTGTGATATTGATGTGGATTCTTGCACTCCGTGCTTTTGACTGGACTTACGCATATTCGACGTTGCTTTTGGATTTTGTGATTCCGTGCATATTGAGTGCGCAGGGTCTAGATTTTCATTCGTGCATGATGGATGCACCGATTTGGATTTTCGCGCATGTTGGGCGCATGTTTTGAGATACGATTTTGGAGCACACCAGATGCACTAAATCGAGATTCTTCGTGCATGTCAGATGCACCTGTTTTGGCTGTCAGGCACACATGTTGCCTATGACAGATGCTTCGTGCACACCCGTTGCACCTAGATGTTGTTTTGTGCACATGTTTAGCGCATATATGGATTTTGATTTCCGTGCGCGTCAGACGCACAGGGTGGTGTTATGTGCATTTTTAGAATTTATTCCTTTTGGAGCAGTACATTTTTATGATGTGGGATATTATTTTCTTACTGAGCAGGACTAGTCAGAGGACAGTACCTGGATATTTTTTTTTTTGCATGCATCGATAGTTATCGAAGGGATTTCCAAAGAGCGAGCTATAGTCTCAGTATATATCTACGTGTCCGATATGACACGAAACGTTTTAAAAACAAGGAAACCCTTCTGATTATTTTCAAAATTGTGGAACGTGCTTATTAAACAAAGGATATATATATACATATATAGTTACTTTCTTATGAAAAACGTCCGCCACTGTGCAGTGTTATGCGCATCGCACAACGACTTAAAAAGGATTTGGCATGCTTTTACATCAGCTATTCACATGTATAGATTGGATGTCTGCATGTGTAGTTCTGATCCATATCATATCGGTTTTGTATTGGATTTGACATTGTGTCCTTACCATGACTCCGATGATTGCGGATGCTTGATGGAGTGTTGCTTTTGAGTTATCTGCTCAGTACTCATGCGCATGCATTGCGCTATGATGTTTTATGTATAGATGATTTCGGAGCCCCGATGACTTGGAATTTGTATTGAAATATTTTAGTATTTGGGGGTTTAAATTTAAATTCGGGGACCGAATTTCTTTAAGGGGGGTAGATTGTAACGTCTTCAAAATAATAAAATATGATTTTTGGGAAATTTTATAATTTAATATTATTTTAATGAATATTTTAATATTCTGGTATAATTAAATACAGATAAATGGGGAAAAATTATGGAAAATTCTAAAATAAGGTATTTTAAGGAATTGCCTCGTTTTCTGTGCATGCCCCCATTTCCTCTAGTTTTGACCCTGAGTATGTCTAGTTTTGACTGATTCCATCTAGGGTGAAATCTGGGTTGATTTTCCTATGTTGGTGTATAATTTGGGACTTGTTTTAGCATGGATTTTGGTATTTGGTGATTCATTCCTGTCGGGTGGCGTTTGGACGTCAACGACAAGTGGATTTTGATTGTGTTTACATGCGAGTCGATGGGTTTTTACCTATGCGGGTAGCGTGTGCCATTTTGGTTTCCAATGTGATTTTCATGTGCTTTAGTATTGTGATATACTTGTAGGTACCCCGCGTGATGTTGAGGCAAAGGAGGTGAAGATAGCGACATCGGCTTTGGCACACGAGAAGCAAGGTGAGTAGATTTATATCTACGGGGAGAAGTCGGGTGGATGGCGTATAGCACCCCCGCAGTCCGTGGTGATGTATACGAATACGTATACACACGAATATTTATATTGTGTTGTTTAGGGTTATTGATGGTAATAATGATATTTTGATGATAAGAATATATTGGTTTAGTATAGTGCGAACCCTAGAGTAGTGGTTGCACTCACACATACATTTACACACATACTTGCATTCATTCTTTCATTTATTAGAGTGCATATGATGGTGCGTATATCTACACATGGGTATGGGACTATGTGTTTATATACGGGATTTGAGGATGATACGTGGTTTGAGATGATACTTGATGTGAGGCCGTGAGATCGGCGATGTGACATAGCTTGTCTTCGAGGTGCGATATGATAGTTTTAGCGGGCCTTTGGACATGTGCTTTATCCGCATTCATATTTTTATAGATGGTATCGATTTGTACTAGACTTAGAGTAGTACCCCAGATTGTGTGATCTGATGATAAGTGATACCTGATATGTGATGAGATAGTGTGATATTGACCCCTACCCAGCTATTGGGATGCCGTACGACGATTTACCGTACGAGCCGATATTGATGATAGATCTGCACTCATGACTCGAGGATATCATACGATATGTTATTGAGGCGAGATCACCGACTATCATATCTATATTTATATATTGACTCAGATTAGGTGGTTTCATACCCCTCCTGTCTAGATTATTTAGTAGACATTAGATTAGACCGAGTCATACCTATTTCAAAACTAACGAATCGGGGATATTTTAAAGATAGGCAGAAGGGTCATACGGATATTTTCAAATGATGTATCTTTTCTTAAAACACCGTAGCCCTTGTTTTTCCAAAAGCCCTGATTCGTCTTATTTCAAATAGCACCCCTGCATGACTTGTACAGATTGGTGTAGATTCTTTACTTTTGCGTTGATTATTCGATTCCGCATATTCATGCTATTTGCATTGCATCGCTTGTACTGTGGTTATATTTCAGTCATGCTGCTAGGACACCAGCACCATTATCGATGATGCATATGTTCCACGTACACTTGTTGCCGGCTCACACACTCATCATCGATAATTGCCATGTCACTACACTGTAGTACTATTGCATTCAGTATATGATCCTTGCATGACATGATGATGTGCATACCTTCCTTTACATGTCGCATACTTCATGCTTTTGACTATACGCATTGAGATATGTTGTTTCTATGATATTTCTGGATTTGGGAACCGAGAGTGTTTCAAAAGAGAATATGTCATTGCTTTAAAAACCCGGTTACCCTTGATATGATATTTCAGTGCGTCCACCATGTGTTTTCTCGGTGCTGAGAGCGACATGTGAGACCCGAATCGAGGAGTGGATGAGCCGATTGCGGGTACATAGTGGACCCGGTATGGTTCCCCTCGGCAAGATGATCGATGAGCTTTGCCGATTGAGCCTGGAGGCGGGCGAGTATCTACCGGTGATTGGTTGGACTTAGTGGTTATCCGGAGGATACCGACCAGAGTCGATAGATGTTTTGGGCATACTGCCGGGGCCGAGGGCCGATACCGCAGACAGAGCCCGTGGGCCGATCCGGACTGACGGAGCCCGATATATGAGGATTTATGTGCCGATGCTGGGCACAGTTTTCATGATGTTTTCGAGTGCCGATGCTGGGCACTCCGGTTCCATGATTTTGATGTGTCGCGAGGGACACGGGTGGGTTATATCTTCATATTTCCATGCACAGGTTTCATGATATTTACTTGCATGATGGTTGTTGTCATTGGGTGACGAGTGGACGGGATCCACGTGTGTGCAGATTTGATTACATTGATCATACCTCATATTCATGACATACTATTACCTGAGGCACTAGCACGAGCACTTGGCACTACACTCATGTATAGAGATTACATTGCCAGTTTAGCATGCTTCAGCTTTATTCATATTGAGGTTTATTTATTATCTGATCGTATTGACCTAGGATGGGTCATGCATTCGATCTCTGCTTGTAGATATTTTCTATTCACGAGTTGGCAACTCACCCCCGTTGTGCCCCAGTCCTTGCAGGTTTTCGCCGTACAGATTCCATAGCGGCATTTATGGCACACTGCTTCCTTATGGGTGACTTGCTTGGATAGGTGGGTTCTTTTGTATCAGAACCGCCATTGTTCATGTATCATTTATTGTATCTAGAATTTCCATCAACCAAAACTTGTAGTTTGTTTCAGACTTAGAAAACAGTGTTGTTTTATTTCGACCTTAGAGTCGCGCTAGTAGTATTACGGTTTTCTGGCTGTTTTGAGTTTCTTTTTTTTGGGTTTTGATCCTCGCCCTTTGGCGTTGTATATTATTATTGCTTGCGTGGTTGTGACCGTCGATGGACGAAGAGCTAGCTCCCGCTTGGGGATGCCTTTTATCATGTCATATATATTATTCTTGTTGTACCCCGTTCGGGGCCAGTTTTTACAAAGGAAACTCTGCCGAAATTTTCAGGAAAAATTACACATTTTAAAAAATTCATATTCGGCTTAGTTATTTAAAAAATTGATTTTCAAACATGTTTTCTTTACCTCTTAAAACTAATTTTCCCTATTTACTCCTTAAATGGTTTTAGATTTCTGGGCTTTTGGCTTACTTGGATCAGATGGAGTCCTATAGACTTCATATGGTTCGAGGGTCAGTCACGTGCTCTTTCGGGTCGTGACAAAGTTGGTATCAGAGCGCTAGGTTGTCCTTGGTTCGAGTCTAAGTTTGACTATGTGGAGCCTAGGGCGTAACTTATATAAGGAACTTAGGCTTGACCTTACGGAACTTAGACTTGGTCGAGGGGGTATTAGACCCGAACTTTCTTCGCGTAGGATGACCCTTGGTTGATGGAATAGGTGACTAAAGTAGAGTGACGTACCGTTGGTATGTTCCGCGGCATACTTACGACACGCCACTCCGCTTAAGAAACCTTAGGTTCTATATTTCCTTGCATTGTGTCATATTCCTTCCTATGATCTATCTTCATCGATACTGGTTATGGTTTTGCTGCCGCGATTGCACGGGCAGAGTGAGCTACGGCTCGAGTTGTCAGCATGAGCTCGTCGCGGACGAGGACTGACCGGGGCGTGATTCCAGAGACATACGGTTGCAATGAGGCTTCGTATTTTGTGTTTCCGCACTATGGGCGTTTGACAGATCGCTGCTGTGAGATTTCTAGGATGTACCGGACGGTACCAGAGGATTGAGCCACTGATAGAGGCCAGCCAGGATGTGATGACCGTTGATGTATCACTTATTCATGATGGTTGAGGCGCTGCTTAGCGTACCGACGAATGAGCCAGTTGTTGCTGCGAGTGATGAGATATCGCCCAGATGATTGGAGCTACTGCAGCATGAGCATATTCTTAGAGATATGGTAGTGAGTCGCTAGTCACCGAGGATGAATGACTAGGACATGTGGTTCGTTCGCTTACCCCGATGCGAGGTCATCAGATAGATTGATTCCAGCTAGAGGCGACTTCACGCAGATTCGTTGAGAGTCGATTGAGACGATCGAAGGTCAGGAACCCATTTTCCAAGTTTAAAGTATACGGAAAGACATGCAGGTGATTCTATGGACCCTCTAGAAGAATGAAACCCTAACTCGACTTAATGACCGTGTGAAAGCCTTTGAACCTTAGGGTTTGCGGCAGTTCCTCGGTGCCATTAGTGAGGCTTGGGTTTGCCCTTCTACGGCTGGACCACCGACGCTGTGGCATGTACTCGATACTATTAAACTGTACCCGAGATGTTGAGCTCTTGGGGGATTGTGAGGTTCTGACGAGTCGATCGGATGATTCGACATCATTCGGATATCATGTGATGGGACACTGCTTGGGAGACTCCAGATACGAGCATAGCCGTCGGAGCGCAGTCTGTGTAGCCATGATGAGATGAGTCCGAATCAGTCGATAGTGGAGCAAGGTGGAGTAAAGAATTTACACGAGATTTCGACGAGATGACGTTCCACTCCGCTGACATCAGAGATGCGATATGCACGCTGAGGACGTATTCGGCTAGATATCTTCTACTGAGTGATGAAGATACTGAGTTCGTGATTTCGAGTCCGTGTTAGAGACTTCGGGTGGACCGTAGCCGAGGACATTGCAGTGTGCAGATAAAGACGCGACGTCG
This sequence comes from Agapanthus africanus, assembly GCA_030015575.1. Taxonomy (NCBI): domain Eukaryota; kingdom Viridiplantae; phylum Streptophyta; class Magnoliopsida; order Asparagales; family Amaryllidaceae; genus Agapanthus; species Agapanthus africanus. The sequence continues at coordinate 632,996,518 of CM057342.1, forward strand.
AATGGTCGATGATACAGATAAGCGGGACAAGAAGTTCGTGCGAGAGGCAGACGAGCTGTTACTACACCCCGTTAAGATTAAAGGCTGGACATGCATACAGAGGCGCAGAGATGCGACCAGCTTCCGAGGAGATGTTGTACTAAGGACGCAGAGGTCCAGAGAGCGAGAAAAGATTACGCCAGAGTACCAGCCTCCTTACAGTTTGGCTTAGGCAAGATCAGAAGAGACCTTGAGTAGGATTCCTTCCAGTACACTGCTGCAATAAGAGTTGCATCCAGGATCGGATGTGTGATATGCATTCAGAGGACCCGAGGTCGGCGCCAGAGATGTGCTGCTTTACGAGCGGTCGTTTGGATTGACCGAGAGATGACCAGGGAAGTGCAAGAACGGAATCGTTCCTGTCAGCACACCTGACCGGGCCGATGAGCCGATGGATTGCGAGTTGGTAATCTACAGGAAAGATCAGGAACCAGAGGCAGAGGACGCCAGCCGCGAGCAAGAGGCAAGTAGATATCTTGCGCCATTAGCATCGGATGTACCGGTACCTTCTCGACCCTGAAGGAGGGTATACCGACGACGATAATTATGATTTGTGATTTTGTGATTTGATTATCACGTATCCGTTGCTTTGGATTTCGGTATTTTGGGCGATCTATTCGCATGATTTAGTCTTGATGACTGAGTTTCATGATATTTGATTTTGTGCACCATGGTTGCACCTACTGGGTATTTATACCTTGTACATAGTTATTACTCTTGAGCTGTTGATTGTGATTTCATGCCTATTTTATGCTGGTAATTTGATTTACGCTTCCAGCAGAGTTTCATGTAATTTTAGTGTTTTGATTTTGCACTCGGTATAGCTTATATGTACTTGTAGTGCACCGATATGTGTTTTGTGCCCGCAGCTGCATACGTTTATGATTTTCTTCATATCTGGATACACTTGGTGTTGCTGCTTACGTATTTGAGTTATTGCTTGGTATTTGTGCATGGGATGCACCAGTTCTATACTTCGTGCATTTGTCGCACCAGTTTTATGTTTCTTGCGTTTATCGCATCAGATTTATATTTCGTGCCTTTGTTGCACCGGATTTATATTTTGTGCATTACGATTGCACCTGACTTCGATTTGATGCCTTTCGATATGTCGATTTTGATTGTGATATTGATGTGGATTCTTGCACTCCGTGCTTTTGACTGGACTTACGCATATTCGACGTTGCTATTGGATTTTGTGATTCCGTGCATATTGAGTGCGCAGGGTCTAGATTTTCATTCGTGCAAGATGGATGCACCGATTTGGATTTTCGCACATGTTGGGCGCATGTTTTGAGATACGATTTTGGAGCACACCAGATGCACTAAATCGAGATTCTTCGTGCATGTCAGATGCACCTGTTTTGGCTGTCAGGCACACATGTTGCCTATGACAGATGCTTCGTGCACACCCGTTGCACCTAGATGTTGTTTTGTGCACATGTTTAGCGCATATATGGATTTTGATTTCCGTGCGCGTCAGACGCACAGGGTGGTGTTATGTGCATTTTTGGAATTTATTCCTTTTGGAGCAGTACATTTTTATGATGTGGGATATTATTTTCTTACTGAGCAGGACTAGTCAGAGGACAGTACCTGGATATTTTTTTTTTTTGCATGCATCGATAGTTATCGAAGGGATTTCCAAAGAGCGAGCTATAGTCTCAGTATATATCTACGTGTCCGATATGACACGAAACGTTTTAAAAACAAGGAAACCCTTCTGATTATTTTCAAAATGGTGGAACGTGCTTATTAAACAAAGGATATATATATACATATATAGTTACTTTCTTATGAAAAACGTCCGCCACTGTGCAGTGTTATGCGCATCGCACAGCGACTTAAAAAGGATTTGGCATGCTTTTACATCAGCTATTCACATGTATAGATTGGATGTCTGCATGTGTAGTTCTGATCTATATCATATCGGTTTTGTATTGGATTTGACATTGTGTCCTTACCATGACTCCGATGATTGCGGATGCTTGATGGAGTGTTGCTTTTGAGTTATCTGCTCAGTACTCATGCGCATGCATTGCGCTATGATGTTTTATGTATAGATGATTTCGAAGCCCCGATGACTTGGAATTTGTATTGAAATATTTTAGTATTTGGGGGTTTAAATTTAAATTCGGGGACCGAATTTCTTTAAGGGGGGTAGATTGTAACGTCTTCAAAATAATAAAATATGATTTTTGAGAAATTTTATAATTTAATATTATTTTAATGAATATTTTAATATTCTGGTATAATTAAATACAGATAAATAGGGAAAAATTATGGAAAATTCTAAAATAAGGTATTTTAAGGAATTGCCTCGTTTTCTGTGCATGCCCCCATTTCCTCTAGTTTTGACCCTGAGTATGTCTAGTTTTGACTGATTCCATCTAGGGTGAAATCTGGGTTGATTTTCCTATGTTGGTGTATAATTTGGGACTTGTTTTAGCATGGATTTTGGTATTTGGTGATTCATTCCTGTCGGGTGGCGTTTGGACGTCAACGACAAGTGGATTTTGATTGTGTTTACATGCGAGTCGATGGGTTTTTACCTATGCGGGTAGCATGTGCCATTTTGGTTTCCAATGTGATTTTCATGTGCTTTAGCATTGTGATATACTTGTAGGTACCCCGCGTGATGTTGAGGCAAAGGAGGTGAAGATAGCGACATCGGCTTTGGCACACGAGAAGCAAGGTGAGTAGATTTATATCTACGGGGAGAAGTCGGGTGGATGGCGTATAGCACCCCCGCAGTCCGTGGTGATGTATACGAATACGTATACACACGAATATTTATATTGTGTTGTTTAGGGTTATTGATGGTAATAATGATATTTTGATGATAAGAATATATTGGTTTAGTATAGTGCGAACCCTAGAGTAGTGGTTGCACTCACACATACATTTACACACATACTTGCATTCATTCTTTCATTTATTAGAGTGCATATGATGGTGCGTATATCTACACATGGGTATGGGACTATGTGTTTATATACGGGATTTGAGGATGATACGTGGTTTGAGATGATACTTGATGTGAGGCCGTGAGATCGGCGATGTGACATAGCTTGTCTTCGAGGTGCGATATGATAGTTTTAGCGGGCCTTTGGACATGTGCTTTACCCGCATTCATATTTTTATAGATGGTATCGATTTGTACTAGACTTAGAGTAGTACCCCAGATTGTGTGATCTGATGATAAGTGATACCTGATATGTGATGAGATAGTCTGATATTGACCCCTACCCAGCTATTGGGATGCCGTACGACGATTTACCGTACGAGCCGATATTGATGATAGATCCGCACTCATGACTCGAGGATATCATACGATATGTTATTGAGGCGAGATCACCGACTATCATATCTATATTTATATATTGACTCAGATTAGGTGGTTTCATACCCCTCCTGTCTAGATTATTTAGTAGACATTAGACTAGACCGAGTCATACCTATTTCAAAACTAACGAATCGGGGATATTTTAAAGATAGGCAGAAGGGTCATACGGATATTTTCAAATGATGTATCTTTTCTTAAAACACCGTAGCCCTTGTTTTTCCAAAAGCCCTGATTCGTCTTATTTCAAATAGCACCCCTGCATGACTTGTACAGATTGGTGTAGATTCTTTACTTTTGCGTTGATTATTCGATTCCGCATATTCATGCTATTTGCATTGCATCGCTTGTACTGTGGTTATATTTCAGTCATGCTGCTAGGACACCAGCACCATTATCGATGATGCATATGTTCCACGTACACTTGTTGCCGGCTCACACACTCATCATCGATAATTGCCATGTCACTACACTGTAGTACTATTGCATTCAGTATATGATCCTTGCATGACATGATGATGTGCATACCTTCCTTTACATGTCGCATACTTCATGCTTTTGACTATACGCATTGAGATATGTTGTTTCTATGATATTTCTGGATTTGGGAACCGAGAGTGTTTCAAAAGAGAATATGTCATTGCTTTAAAAACCCGGTTACCCTTGATATGATATTTCAGTGCGTCCACCATGTGTTTTCTCGGTGCTGAGAGCGACATGTGAGACCCGAATCGAGGAGTGGATGAGCCGATTGCGGGTACATGGTGGACCCGGTATGGTTCCCCTCGGCAAGATGATCGATGAGCTTTGCCGATTGAGCCTGGAGGCGGGCGAGTACCTACCGGTGATTGGTTGGACCTGGTGGTTATCCGGAGGATACCGACCAGAGTCGATAGATGTTTTGGGCATACTGCCGGGGCCGAGGGCCGATACCGCAGACAGAGCCCGCGGGCCGATCCGGACTGACGGAGCCCGATATATGAGGATTTATGTGCCGATGCTAGGCACAGTTTTCATGATGTTTTCGAGTGCCGATGCTGGGCACTCCGGTTCCATGATTTTGACGTGTCGCGAGGGACACGGGTGGGTTATATCTTCATATTTCCATGCACAGGTTTCATGATATTTACTTGCATGATGGTTGTTGTCATTGGGTGACGAGTGGACGGGATCCACGTGTGTGCAGATTTGATTACATTGATCATACCTCATATTCATGACATACTATTACCTGAGGCACTAGCACGAGCACTTGGCACTACACTCATGTATAGAGATTACATTGCCAGTTTAGCATGCTTCAGCTTTATTCATATTGAGGTTTATTTATTATCTGATCGTATTGACCTAGGATGGGTCATGCATTCGATCTCTGCTTGTAGATATTTTCTATTCACGAGTTGGCAACTCACCCCCGTTGTGCCCCAGTCCTTGCAGGTTTTTGCCGTACAGATTCCATAGCGGCATTTATGGCACACTGCTTCCTTATGGGTGACTTGCTTGGATAGGTGGGTTCTTTTGTATCAGAACCGCCATTGTTCATGTATCATTTATTGTATCTAGAATTTCCATCAACCAAAACTTGTAGTTTGTTTCAGACTTAGAAAACAGTGTTGTTTTATTTCGACCTTAGAGTCGCGCTAGTAGTATTACGGTTTTCTGGCTGTTTTGAGTTTCTTTTTTTTGGGTTTTGATCCTCGCCCTTTGGCGTTGTATATTATTATTGCTTGCGTGGTTGTGACCGTCGATGGACGAAGAGCTAGCTCCCGCTTGGGGATGCCTTTTATCATGTCATATATATTATTCTTGTTGTACCCCGTTCGGGGCCAGTTTTTACAAAGGAAACTCTGCCGAAATTTTCAGGAAAAATTACACATTTTAAAAAATTCATATTCGGCTTAGTTATTTAAAAACTTGATTTTCAAACATGTTTTCTTTACCTCTTAAAACTAATTTTCCCTATTTACTCCTTAAATGGTTTTAGATTTCTGGGCTTTTGGCTTACTTGGATCAGATGGAGTCCTATAGACTTCATATGGTTCGAGGGCCAGTCACGTGCTCTTTCGGGTCGTGACACCCAAGGTGGGGTGCACAAACTACCGGGTATCTCGAAGTGCCCAGTGGCCTACTCACGGTGTTGAGGGAGGTTGCTTCGATTCGGGTACTTGGCGGGTAGTTTGCCGCACCCGTAGGGGTCTAGGGTGGGGTCTTGGCTATTCATCACGACCGTGTAATCCGCTCTTCGTTACAGGCTCGTACGGATTGCGGATTCCTAGTATATCCAATGTGTTCATCTATGATCTGGAATGGCTATCATTGCATGTGACGAATGTGTATATCTATATATGATATCTATTTAGGCGTTGCTTATGTTTTGCATCCGCGCTAGTCCAGCCCCCACTCTGTCGTTAGTTAAGTCACCTAACGGGTAATGACGGGGCCCCGTGGTGAATGCAGATGGCATAAGCGTACGTCATATTTTCGTTGTTTTCTGCAATGGTAGGATTAAATGATGGGACGCATTAAATTAATGCAAGAAAATAAACCAAAGTTGAGTCGTTGGAACACTTTCAAAACCACTCGGTTTCTTTTTAAAAACAACTTTTAAACGCGGAGCTTAAGCCACTCCTTTTAAAAGCTATCTCGTTCCATCGATTATATCAAGTTCACTACGTTCACGGTTTCGCCAAAACCATTCCTAGACCTCCATCATTTCAGTTAAATATTCAGCAGTATTCAAGTTATGTATTTTGACCTCACGCCAAGGCATAGTAATTGGTAGCTACCGGATATTTATCTGTTGCATAGATTGAATGCGTTGGTTTGACACAGTTGTACTGCCATTTTGGCCTATGTCAAGGGTAGGTATGGGTGGATTCAAATTAACCTGGATAATGATGGGAAGAACTTGACATGTGACTTATGACATTTTGACCTCACGCCAAGGTCATAAGAGCATGGGGCAAAAATCCACATCGGGAGTTTCAAAAGAAACTGAAACTTGCTAGCGCTGCATACCATTTGGAGTGTGATGATTCTGGTAGGATTCCTTCAGTTTTGTCACGCGATGATATTTGGATCCCGATCCTACTGTGAGTATATGCTACTCCTCGGGAAATTTCTCACTTAACGATCAATACTATAAACCAAGTAGGTGTCTAGAAAGGTGTTAGCGGGGCTACGCCCCCAGAGAAAAGAGGTTATTTAATTAAGGAACTTCGCGAAAGCGTTGGAAAACCTCCCTCGAAGTACCGACACTGGCCTGGCTGAACGGTTAAGCAAGTATTGTACGGTGAGATTGATCCTGACTAATTCTTCCTTTTTGGTTTGAGGAGGAATTCGAGAGACAGTGGGAGCCATCCTGTTTAGACAAATTAAAAACCACTCTAAACTTGCAAGAGCATCATGCTAAAGTGTTTCTTCTCTCTCTCCTAATTGCAGCGACCAAACATCATGACTGGACTTAAGTTACTACAAGATAAAAACATACTGACAGGGCCAAACTACAAAGATTGGCTCAGGAATGTCAAAATGGCAATCACTTATGACAAGTTGGGTATCTCCTCACCACCAAAGCTCCCCATGTCCCAGGTCCCAAAACCAGCGTCGCAGATAGGGAAATCCATAAGACCTGGGAAATCGACTGCGCGAAGGCCAAGTGCCTCGTGCTTGCCTCTATGGACAATGAACATCAAAGGAGGCACGAGAATATGGACCTTGAATCCATATTTCTCCATACAAAAGAACTGTATGGAGAGCAATCCCATATCGCCAGATACGAAGTCTCGAAAAAGCTGTTTTCGGCGAGATTGGCCGTCGGATCATCGGTAGCGGAACACGTGCTTAAGATGATTGGCTTCATTGAGGAGCTCGCGGACCTTGGGACCAGGTTAGAGAACGAGCTCTACACGGACTTGATTCTCCAGTCCCTTCCTTCCAGTTACGCCCAGTTTATCCTGAACTTCAACTTGCAAGAAAAAGAAGTTGAACTTTCAGAACTCCTCAACATGCTGAGGAGTGCAGAGGGCACCCTACAGAAAGGTAGGGAAACATCCACTTTGTTTGTAGGAGGATCTTCCTGTTCTAGGTCCAAGGCGAAAACCAAGGGAAAGAAGAAGAAAGCCCCCGCCAAACTAAGGGGCGGTGTTAGTAAAGTGGATACGAAGGGAAAGACAAAGGCAACAAAGGCAGCAGGAAAGCTTATGGGAAAGGAAGAATACTTTTACTGTCACAATAGTGGACACTGGAAAAAGGATTGCAGGGCTTGGAAGGCCAGAACCAGGATTTGAAGCATGTTGCGGCTTCAGCTTCAGGTGTGTATATTATTGAAAACTGTCTATCAATAAACTCTACATCCTGGGTATTGGATACCGGATTAGGATCTCATATCTGTAATTCTTTACAGGCACTGAGAAGGCGTAGGGTTTTGAAGGCAGGTGATATGACCCTCAGAGTTGCAAACGGAGCTGGCATGGATGCTGAGTCCGTGGGGGACGATCACCTGGGGTTGTCAGATGGACACGTTTTCGTTTTGCATGATTGTTATTTTGTACCCAATGCAACCTGTAATATCATATCTGTATCTTTATTATCTAAAGAAGGTTATGAATTTGCATTTGTAAGTAATGTTGTGAACATTCACCTTAATCAAGTTTTGATTAGGTCAGGTACATTAAGCAATGGTATATACGTATTAAACCAACCACAGATTTTCAATGTCCAGAATACACACAAAAGAAAGTCTCCGGAAACAAATCAGGCTTTCTTATGGCATTGTAGACTGGGTCACATCAATGAGAGAAGGTTGACAAAGTTACATACAGAAGGATATTTGGATCCGTTCGAATATCAATCATATGCAACTTGTCAATCCTGTCTCAAAGGAAAGATGACAAAGACACCGTTCACTAGACACGGAGCAAGACCGAGCGAGCTCTTGGGACTCGTACACAGCGACGTGTGCGTTCCAATGTCTACACATGCGCGAAGCGGTTATTCTTACTTCATTACTTTTACGGATGACTTTTCAAGGTACGGATATGTCTTCTTAATGGAACATAAATCCGAAGCCTTTGGAAAATTCCAGGAATATAAGAATGAAGTAGAAAAACAAACAGGCAAAAGTATCAAGACACTGAGATCCGATCGAGGTGGTGAATACTTAAGTGCCGAGTTCCTGGATTACTTAAAAGAGAATGGAATTCTCTCTCAGCTTACTCCTCCATACACTCCGCAACATAACGGTGTATCAGAGAGACGGAACCGGACCCTATTGGATATGGTACGTTCCATGATGAGTAACGCTGAGTTACCGCGATCATTCTGGGGATATGCACTAGAATCAGCTGCATACCTTTTGAACCGAGTTCCAACTAAGACTGTGCCTACCACACCATATGAGATATGGAGTGGGAAGAAACCCTATCTTCAATATCTGAAGATCTGGGGATGTCCAGCTTTTGTCAAAAAGAAGCATGCGGACAAACTCGAGGCACGCTCAGTACTGTGCAAGTTTATGGGATACCTAAAAAACTCCATGGGGTATCTCTTCTATTACGCAGAGGAACAAAAGATCTTTGTTTCTCGTAATGCCCGTTTTCTGGAACACCAATTCTTAGAAAAGGAAATTAGTGGGAGCGAAATAGAACTGGAAGAAATTCCAGAACCATAGACTATAACTGAAAGCTTAGTAGAACCAGAGGGTTCAAAAGAACAGGACATTCCTACGCCACTCCGCAGGAGTAGTAGGCAGTCTCATCCGCCCGAGAGATACTACGGTTTTCTCATAGACGGGGATAGAGAAGATTGCATTATTGATTATGATGAGCCGACTATCTTCCAGCAGGCCATTCAGAGCGTTGACTCAGTAAAATGGCTGGATGCAATGCGGACCGAAATGGAGTCCATGTACACTAACAAAGTATGGACGTTGGACATTGCTCCAGATGGGGTAAAACCCGTAGGATGCAAGTGGATCTTCAAAAGGAAGATTGGTGTAGATGGACAGGTTGAGACCTATAAGGCTAGACTTGTTCCAAAGGGTTTTCGTCAAAGACCTGGTTTAGACTATGACGAGACCTTTTCTCCAGTGGCTATACTGAAATCCATTCGGATCCTTCTTGCCATTCCTTCCACGATTATGAGATTTGGCAGATGGACGTAAAGACCGCTTTTCTAAATGGAAATTTAGAGGAGTGTGTTTATATGGACCAGCCAGAGGGTTTCATTCAGAGTAGGAGTAGCGGAAAGGTGTGCAAGTTGCTTAAGTCCATCTATGGACTAAAGCAGGCATCGTGGAGTTGAAACATCTGTTTTGATGAGACGATCAAAGAATTTGGCTTTATCAAAAAAACAGATGAACCATGCATCTATAGTAGATTTGTAGCAAGAACTGTCGTATTCCTCGTATTGTACGTGGATGACATTCTTTTGATAGGAAATGACATTCCTATGCTACAATCTGTCAAAGGGTTCTTGTCATACAGGTTCTCCATGAAAGACCTGGGTGATGCCTCGTACATTCTGGGGATCCGGATCTTTCGTGACAGATCCAAGAGGATATTAGGACTTTCACAGTCCAGGTACATCGACACCATACTGAAAAGATTCAGTATGGAAGATTTCAAGCGTGGTAATCTACCGGCTTGTCACGGGATCACCCTCTCCAAAGAGATGTCTCCCAAGACTGATTTGGAAAGGGATCGCATGTCTATTATACCCTACGCTTCTGCGGTAGGCTCTATAATGTATGCGATGTTATGTACCAGACCAGATGTAGCTTATGCACTGAGTGTGGTAAGCCGGTATCAGTCAAACCCTGGGGAGATGCACTGCATAGCGGTAAAGAACATTCTCAAGTACCTGAGAAGGACTAAGGAGATGTTCTTGGTGTATGGCGGAAAAGACCTCCAGATCGAGGCCTTTGCTGACTCCAGCTTCCAGAGTGACAAGGATGATTCCAAGTCCATGTCGGGTTATGTCTTTACCCTCAATGGAGTGGCGGTGTGTTGGAAGAGTTCCAAACAAGAAACTGTTGCTGACTCGACGATGGAAGCGGAATATATCGCTGCAGATGCCGCAAAAGAAGCCATCTGGATAAGGAAGTTCTTAACAGAACTTCAGGTGGTTCCGTCCATTGTTGATCCAATACCTCTGTATTGCGACAACAACGGGGCTATAGCTTTAGCAAAGGAACCCAGGTCCCATCAGAGATCCAGACACATCTTGAGGCGGTATCACCTGATCAGGGAGATCGTGGGTCACCAGGAGACCGAGATTCGGAGAGTTGCTACGGAAGATAACATTGCTGATCCATTCACAAAAGCCTTACCCCAGACTCAGTTCGAGCGGCTGATCGAGATGATAGGTCTTCGATACGCCAGTACATGGCCTTAGTGCAAGTGGGAGATTGTTAGTGTATATGCCCTAGAGGCCATTACTGTATCATACTAGTTTGTATATTACTTAATGAAAGCTTGGTATATTCACCTTGTATAGACAATCTTGCTCAAAATAGTAGTATGCTACTTGGTTTGTTTCTACTTTAATGTGTACATGTGTTTATTTTAGTATATCACCTATACACATTAGTGGAGCGCTTAGGATCTTTGCTTGATTACCAGCGTTGTGATGGCAGTCACACTCGTGGGGGCTGGGTAATCCACAAGCACATCCTTATGCAGGTCCGTAGTCGTAGGACTATCGATACAGGGCATCGATACTCCGGAGTAGACTAGCATATGCGCTTCTCATCCCAGCAGGGGAGACGGTCTGTCCCACAGCCGTCAGTACGTCGTACTTGAGATAGTATGCGGGTGCTCGTTAGGTTACGAGTACACTGGACAGGACTCGTCAGGAACTGTTGGTTGGTACTATACCTATCGTCAGTTATCAGTTCCCAAATGACATGAGTACAGCTTAGTCCGCTGACTTGACACTGTCACTTCGCCTCGAGTGTGTTCCCACTATACTTAGATTACTACCCTACCACGGCTCAAAGGAGTCGTGCAAACAGGTAGTAGTTGGGTGCAGTCCCGAAGCACTTGGAGGCAGTGACGGTTAGACAGGATTCGTCTCTCCCGGTATTGGGGGTTGATATCGCGCTGAGTCTAGGAGAGCCATTACACAAAGTCCCTGGCCAGGGCAAGCGAGATATGCTGGTAGGTTTCCAGTGTTATCTCAGGGTGTTCTGGGCTACACTCCGACACGACTTGTACCGCTATTAGGGGACTGACGTTTACCGCCCCCTAGGCCCGCCATGCGATATTCTCAGACGAACAGACCGGATTGTACGTAGATTGTCACATTCAGGCTCAGTAGGAGTTCAGATGGGTTTCACCTCGTCCGTCTTCTTATCGGCATCTGTAAGTCGATGTAGTTCACCCCAGTTCTTGTGGGGAGGCGGAATTTTCAAAAACGATCAAGTTTAAAGAACGAACATCGACTAACCGCTTAAATCGAAGCTAAACAACTAATAACCGAACACATAGCTATACTAAACTATAGTGTTAAGGGATTATACCTATCGATACTAGTCCTTCGTCTTTACGATCTCCTTGTTCTCCTCGGCCTTCTCTAGGTAGTAGACGATCCACCCGAGAGCAAAACTCCAAGCTAAACCTCTAACTTGAGGTAACTAATCAACTTTGATTGCTAATCAAAGATGAAAGGATGATATAGAGTGATGGTTATGGATTGTTTAGTCTAACTAATCCTTTGATCTCAACTCATGAGGTGTAAGGATTAGGGTTTGAAGATGAGAGCTTGAGGAGAGAGAATGTGAGATAAGATAATGAGATGAGAGAGAGTCTATCATAATATATTATGAAGCATTTTCTAATAATGAGAAAAGAATAAAGAGTGATGATAAATCATGCTTCATAAAATATCTAGTGGTGATTCATTAGCATGAGTCATTAAGCAATAAATGTGCATTAATGAAATGAATGAATCACCACCATGACTCATAACCTCATTTAATGAAAATGACACATAACCCTCCTTAGTCACCATCTTCTAGAAGCTTCTCGAACAATTACGAGAACGCCCTCCGATCCGTAAAAATACGGAAAAACTTTAGACTGTAAAAATTCAATAACCGGATACCAGTAACTGGCTTAAACCAAAGCCGACTGGTAAAAACTGTCCGAAAGTCGTACGCGCGTAAACGCACGTATGCGTCCGAACCCTTTGTCGCAAAACCATGCAACCTCTATATCGTTTCGCCTGGAGTAGGAAACTCTCTGTGTGGGACTCTAGAGACTCGACTACTACGCTGGCAGTGGGTTTAACCACAGACCGCAAGCGGCACTAGCTGTACGTAACGGTCCCCAGGTAGTTGTCGATAAGAAGGCCGATGAGAAAACCCATCCGAACTCCTACTGAGTCTGATGTGACAATCTCCATACAGTCCGGTCCGTTCGTCCAAGACTATCGCATATCGGGCCTAGGGGGGCGGCAAGCGTCAGTCCCCTAATAGCGGTATAAGTCGTGTCGGAGGGAAGCCCATTACACCGTGAGAAACTACTGGAACCTACCAGCAAATCTCGCTTGCCCTGGCCAGGGACTTTGCGTAATGGCTCTCTGACACAGCACGATATCTACTCCCAATACCGGGAGGGACGAATCCTGTCTAACCGCCACTGCCTCCAAGTGCTCGGGACTGCACCCAACTGCTACCTGTTTGTACGACTCCTTTGAGCCGTGGTAGGGTAGCAATCTAAGAACAGTGGGACACACTCAAGGCGAAGTAGCAGTGTCAAGTCTGCGGACTACGCTGTACTCATGTCACCTGGGAACTGTTCACTGACGACTGGTATCAAACCAACCAACAGTTCCCTGTGAGTCCTGTCCGGTGTACCCGTAACCTAACGAGCACCTGTATACTATCTCCAGTACGACGTACTGACGGCTGTGGGACAGACCATCTCCCCAACTGGGATGAGAAGCGTACACACTAGTCTACTCCGGAGTATCGATGCTCTGTCTCGATAATCCAACGACCAGGGACCTGAATAAGGATGTGCTTGTAGACTACCCAGCCCCCACTAGTGTGACTGCCATCACAACGCTGGTAGACAAGCAAGATCCTAAGAGCTCTATCAATACGTACACTCACATATTAAGATAGAAAAACCAAGTAGCATACTACCATGTTTAGCAAGACTGTTATATACATGTGAATATCCCAAGCTTCCATTAAGTAATATACAAGCTAGTATGATACAGTAATGGCCTTCTAGGGCATAAACACTAACAATCTCCCACTTGCACTAGGGCCATGTACTGGCATATCGCAGACCAATGATCTCGAGTAGCCTCTCGAACTGAATCTGAGGAAGGGCCTTCGTGAATAGATCAGCAATGTTCTCTTCTGAAGCAACTCTCCGAACCTCGATCTCCTGACGATCAATGATCTCCCTGATCAGGTGATACCGCCTCAAGATGTGTCTGGACTTCTGATGGGACCTTGGTTCCTTCGCTAAAGCTATAGCTCCGTTGTTGTCGCAATAGAGAGGTATTGGATCAACTATGGTAGGAACCACCTGAAGTTCTGTTAGGAACTTCTTCATCCAGACTGCTTCTTTTGCGGCATCGCAAGCAGCAATATACTCCGCTTCCATCGTCGAGTCAGCAACGGTGTCCTGCTTGGAGCTCTTCCAGCACACCGCCCCTCCATTGAGGGTAAAGACATAACCCGACATGGACTTGGAATCGTCCTTATCACTTTGGAAGCCGGAATCAGCAAAGGCCTCCAACCTGAGGTCTTTTCCGCCGTAAACCAAGAACATCTCCTTAGTCCTCCTCAGGTACTTGAGAATGTTCTTTACTGCTATCCAATGTTTCTCCCCTGGGTCAGACTAATACCGGCTTACCACGCTCAGTGCGTAAGCTACATCTGGTCTGGTACACAACATCGCATACATTATAGAGCCTACCGCAGAAGCGTAGGGTATAATAGACATGCGTTCCCTTTCCAAATCAGTCTTGGGAGACATCTCTTTGGAGAGGGTGATTCCGTGACAAGCCGGTAGATTACCGCGCTTAGAATCTTCCATACTGAATCTTTTCAGTACAGTGTCGATATACCTGGACTGCGAAAGTCCCAACATCCTCTTGGATCTATCACGATAGATCCGGATCCCCAGAATGTAAGAGGCATCACCCAGGTCTTTCATGGAGAACCTGTGTGACAAGAATCCTTTGACAGATTGTAGCATAGGAATGTCATTTCCTATCAATAGAATGTCATCCACGTACAAGACGAGGAATACGACACTTCTGGCCACAACTTTACTATATATGCACGGTTCATCTGGATTTTTGATAAAGTCATACTCTTTGACTGTCTCATCAAAACAGATGTTCCAACTCCGCGATGCCTGCTTTAGTCCATAAATGGACTTAAGCAGCTTGCATACTTTCCCGCTGCTCCCACTCTGATTGAAACCCTCTGGCTGATCCATATAGACGCTCTCTTCTAAATTTCCATTCAGAAAAGCCGTCTTTACGTCCATCTGCCAGATTTCATAATCATGGAAGGCAGCAATAGCAAGAAGGACCCGAATGGATTTGAGCATAGCCACTGGAGAAAAAGTTTCGTCATAGTCCAAACCAGGTCTTTGACGAAAACCCTTTGCAACAAGTCTAGCCTTATAGGTTTCCACCTGTCCATCTACACCAATCTTTTTCTTGAAGATCCATTTGCATCCTATGGGTTTTACCCCATCTGGAGCAAAGTCCAAAGTCCATACTTTGTTGGTGTACATGGACTCCATCTCGGTCCGCATTGCATCTAGCCATCGTACCGAGTCGCCGCTCTGGATGGCCTGCCGGAAGTCAGTAGGTTCATCATCATCTATGATGCAATCCTCTCTATCCCCATCTATGAGAAAACCGTAGTATCTCTCAGGCGGATGAGACGGCCTACTACTCCTGCGGAGGGGTGCGGGAATGTTCTGTTCTTCTTGAACCTCTGGTTCTACCAAACTTTCAGTAGCAGTTTGTGGTTCTGGAATTTCTTCCAGTTCTATTTCGCTCCCACTTGATTCCTTTTCTAAAAACTGATGTTCTAGAAAATGGGCATTACGAGAAACAAACACCTTTTGTTCCTCTGCGTAATAGAAAAGATATCCCCTGGAGTGCTTTGGATATCCCACAAACATACATTTTACTGATCGTGCCTCGAGCTTGTCCACATGCTGCTTTTTAACAAAAGCTGGACATCCCCAAATCTTTAT
Organism: Agapanthus africanus; assembly: GCA_030015575.1. Taxonomy (NCBI): domain Eukaryota; kingdom Viridiplantae; phylum Streptophyta; class Magnoliopsida; order Asparagales; family Amaryllidaceae; genus Agapanthus; species Agapanthus africanus. The sequence continues at coordinate 633,012,139 of CM057342.1, forward strand.
ATACTGTAGATGGGGTTTCTTCCCGCTCCACATCTGATAAGGAGTGGTAGGCACAGTCTTGGTAGGAACCATGTTCAAAAGATATGCCGCTGATTCTAGCGCATAACCCCAGAAAGATCGCGGTAACTCAGCATTACTCATCATGGATCGTACCATATCCAATAGGGTTCGATTCCGTCTCTCCGATACACCGTTATGCTGTGGAGTGTATGGAGGAGTAAGCTGAGAGAGAATTCCTTTCTCTTTTAGGTAACCTAGGAACTCGGCACTTAAGTATTCTCCACCTCGATCAGATCTTAGTGTCTTAATACTTTTGCCGGTTTGGTTTTCTACTTCATTCTTATACTCTTGGAATTTCTCAAAAGCCTCGGATTTATGTTTCATCAGATAAATGAATCCGTATCTTGAGTAATCATCCGTGAAAGTAATGAAATAGGAATAACCACCTCTCGCATGTGTAGACATTGGACCGCATACATCACTGTGTATGAGTCCTAAGAGCTTGCTCGCTCTTACTCCTTGTCCAGTAAATGGAGTCTTTGTCATCTTTCCTTTGAGACAGGATTGACAAGTGTCATAAGATTGATATTCGAACGTGTCTAAATATCCTTCTCTATGAAACTTAGTCAACCTTCTCTCATTGATGTGACCCAGTCTACAATGCCATAAGAAAGCTTTATTTAAATCTGGAGACTTTCTTTTTAGTGTGTTCTGGACATTGAAAATTTGGAGTTGGTTTAAAACATATATGCCGTTATTTAGAGTACCGGACCCAATCAAACCATGATTAAGGTGGATGTTAACAACATCTCTTACAAACGTGAAATCATAACCTTTATTTGATAACAAGGAAACTGATATGATATTACACGTTAAGCTTGGTACAAAATAACAGTTATGCAAAACCAAAATATGTCCTCTCGTCAATCCTAGGTGATAATCCCCGACGGACGCAGCTCCCACGCTAGCTCCGTTAGCAACCCTGAGGATCATATCACCTTCCTTCAGCACCCTACGGTTTCTCAGTGCCTGCAATGAATTGCAAATATGAGATCCTGATCCGGTATCCAATACCCAGGAAGTAGAGTTGATTGACAGACAATTCTCAATTACAAACACACCTGAAGTCGAAGCCACAGCTTGCTTTGGTTCCTGGTTCTTGGCGTTCCACGCCTTGCAATCCTTCTTCCAGTGCCCTTTCCTGTGACAGTGGAAGCACTCATCCTGGCCAACTACCGGTGCTGCAAGCTTTTCTTTCCCTTCTTTCCCACCTTACTAACACCTCCTCTAGGTTTGGGTGCGGCCTTCTTCTTCCTTCCTTTGGCCCTAGCCTTGGACCCTGAAGAAGATGAACCGCCAACAAACATAGCGGGTGTTTCCCTTACCTTCTGTAAGGTGCCCTCTGCACTCCTTAACATGTTCAGGAGTTCCGCAAGTTCAACTTCTTTTCCTTGAAGGTTGAAGTTGAGGATAAACTGGGCGTAGGTGGGAGGAAGGGACTGGAGAATAAGGTCTGTATAGAGCTCATTATCCAAAGTCATCCCAAGGTCTGCGAGCTCCTCAATATAGCCGATCATCTGTAGGACATGTTCACCTACCGATGACCCGACAGCCAACCTCGCTCGAAATAATTTCTTCGAGGTCTCGTATCTAGCAATACGAGATTGCTCTCCATAAAGTTCCTTTGTATGGAGAAATATGCCATCTAGAGACATATCCTCGTGCCTCCTCTGATGTTCGTTGTTCATAGAGGCAAGCACGATGCACTTGGCTCTCGCGCAATCTAAATCCCAGGTTTTGCGGATTTCCTTATCCGCATTGCTGGATTTGGGACCAAGGACAGCAGGTGCCGTAGCGGTGAGGACGTACCCCAGTTTGTCATAGGTCAAGGCCATTTTGACATTCCGCAGCCAATCTTTATAGTTTGGCCCAGTCAGTATATTCTTTTCTAAAAGTAACTTAAGTCCAGTCATTTTCAGGGTCGCTGCAATTAGGAGAGAGAGAAGAAAACACTTTAGCATGATGCCCTTGCAAGTTTAGAGTGGTTTTTAGTTTATCTAAACTGGATGGCTCCCACTGTTTCTCGAATCCTTCCTCAAACCATAAAAGAAGAATTAGCCAGGACTATTCTCACCGTACAATACTTGCTTAACCGTTCAGCCAGGCCAGTGTCGATACTTCGAGGGAGGTTTTCCAACGCTTTCGCGAAGTTCCTTAATTAAATAACCTCTTTTCTCTGGGGGCGTAACCCCGCTGACACCTTTCTGGACACCTACTAGGTTTATAGCATTGATCGTTAAGTGACGAATATCCTGATAAGTAGCATATACTCACAGTAGGATCGGGATCCAAATATCATCGTCTGATAATGTTGTAGGAATGCTACCAACATTCATCAAACTCAAAATGGTATGCATCTCTTTGCAAATTTCAGTTTCTTTAGAAATTCCCGATATTTATTTCTGCCCCATGCTCTTATGACCTTGGCGTTAGGTCAAAATGTCATAAGTCACATGTCAAGTTCTACCCATCATTATCTTGTCAATTTGAACCCATCCGTATATATCCTTGACGTTCGGTCAAAATGATAATACGACTGTCCCAAACTAACTACATCTACCTATGCAACAAATGAATACCCAGTAGCTACCAAACACTATGCCTTGGCGTTAGGTCAAAATACATAGCTTGAATACTACTGAATACCCAGATGAAATGACGGAGGGCTACGAATGGTTTTGGCGAAACCGTGAACGTAGTGAACTTGATATAACCGAAGGAACCTGATAGCTTTTAAAAGGAGTGGTTAAAGCTCCGCATTTAAAAATATCTGTTTAAAAAATAACCGAGTGGTTTCTTTTAAATTGTTCCAACGATTTAAACTTTGGTTTGTTTTACTTTGCATTATAGATAATGCGTCCCATCATTAACCTATCATTGCAGAAAACAACGAAAATACAACGTCCTCTTATGCCATCCGCATTTGCCACGGGGTCCCGTCATCACCCGTTAGGTTACTTAACTAACGACAGAGCGGGGGCTGGGCTAGCGCGGGTGTAAAACATAAGTGACGTCTAAATAGCTACAATATATATAGATATTTTACATTCGTCTGACGCAATGATATTCATTCCAGAACACAGATAAACAATATTGGATTTGCAAGCAATCTGTATTTCTTTTGAGCCTGCAAGAAAAGACAGATTACACAGTTGTGATGAATAGCCGTTACCCCACCCTCGACCCCTACGGGTACGGCAAACTACCCGCCCGGCAGTTTGTGTACCCCACCTTGGGTCAGTCCTAGGAGCAAAAACAGTAAAATGAAATAATACAACGGTGGCTACAACCGCAACCTGGAAGTGCCCCGCAAAAATAATATTACAACAATTTACATTTACAACAAATGAATTAAACAATAACCCATTGCATACCCCGGCTATACACCACAACAGTCCAATACAGTTTATATGCACAAACAGATATAACCATTTCAGAAATATGCAACCCCCTGCCAACCGACATACTAGCAGTTAGGGGAGGTTTACGAACACATTAAACAATCACAGATATAATCCATATGCAAATACTGTACAATTTCGATCGAATAAACAACATCAATATTGCTCCAAAATCTGCTCTGTTAAACAGTAACCTGAGCAATAATTAAACATTCCAGAAAACCCCAAACACCAGAGGGGACCCACACATGAAAGATGAGCCCATGAGTCGGCCAAAGCGCCGCGGAAGGGCGGCGGATCCCACCGATCCGCCGCGCTTCCGCGGCCGAGTTGCCGAGTCATTGGTTCAAATTTCATGGGTGTTCTCCTGGACTCATTTCATGCTTTCTGAACACACCTGGAAAATTTTTGGACTTTATTTTAAGTTCGACAGAAACTTGAAACTTTTAGGGTTTTCCGGCTTCGTTTTTCCGTTCGAAATTCGTATAAATTTGCAATCAAGTTATTTAGTGTTTAGCGAGGCTCTGATACCACTGTAAGTCGATGTAGTACACCCCAGTTCTTGTGGGGAGGCGGAATTTTCAAAAACGATCAAGTTTAAAGAACGAACATCGACTAACCGCTTAAATCGAAGCTAAACAACTAATAACCGAACACATAGCTATACTAAACTATAGTGTTAAGGGATTATACCTATCGATACTAGTCCTTCGTCTTTACGATCTCCTTGTTCTCCTCGGCCTTCTCTAGGTAGTAGACGATCCACCCGAGAGCAAAACTCCAAGCTAAACCTCTAACTTGAGGTAACTAATCAACTTTGATTGCTAATCAAAGATGAAAGGATGATATAGAGTGATGGTTATGGATTGTTTAGTCTAACTAATCCTTTGATCTCAACTCATGAGGTGTAAGGATTAGGGTTTGAAGATGAGAGCTTGAGGAGAGAGAATGTGAGATAAGATAATGAGATGAGAGAGAGTCTATCATAATATATTATGAAGCATTTTCTAATAATGAGAAAAGAATAAAGAGTGATGATAAATCATGCTTCATAAAATATCTAGTGGTGATTCATTAGCATGAGTCATTAAGCAATAAATGTGCATTAATGAAATGAATGAATCACCACCATGACTCATAACCTCATTTAATGAAAATGACACATAACCCTCCTTAGTCACCATCTTCTAGAAGCTTCTCGAACAATTACGAGAACGCCCTCCGATCCGTAAAAATACGGAAAAACTTTAGACTGTAAAAATCCAATAACCGGATACCAGTAACTGGCTTAAACCAAAGCCGACTGGTAAAAACTGTCCGAAAGTCGTACGCGCGTAAACGCACGTATGCGTCCGAACCCTTTGTCGCAAAACCATGCAACCTCTATATCGTTTCGCCTGGAGTAGGAAACTCTCTGTGTGGGACTCTAGAGACTCGACTACTACGCTGGCAGTGGGTTTAACCACAGACCGCAAGCGGCACTAGCTGTACGTAACGGTCCCCAGGTAGTTGTCGATAAGAAGGCCGATGAGAAAACCCATCCGAACTCCTACTGAGTCTGATGTGATAATCTCCATACAGTCCGGTCCGTTCGTCCAAGACTATCGCATATCGGGCCTAGGGGGGCGGCAAGCGTCAGTCCCCTAATAGCGGTATAAGTCGTGTCGGAGGGAAGCCCATTACACCCTGAGAAACTACTGGAACCTACCAGCAAATCTCGCTTGCCCTGGCCAGGGACTTTGCGTAATGGCTCTCTGACACAGCACGATATCTACTCCCAATACCGGGAGGGACGAATCCTGTCTAACCGCCACTGCCTCCAAGTGCTCGGGACTGCACCCAACTGCTACCTGTTTGTACGACTCCTTTGAGCCGTGGTAGGGTAGCAATCTAAGAACAGTGGGACACACTCAAGGCGAAGTAGCAGTGTCAAGTCTGCGGACTACGCTGTACTCATGTCACCTGGGAACTGTTCACTGACGACTGGTATCAAACCAACCAACAGTTCCTTGTGAGTCCTGTCCGGTGTACCCGTAACCTAACGAGCACCTGTATACTATCTCCAGTACGACGTACTGACGGCTGTGGGACAGACCATCTCCCCAACTGGGATGAGAAGCGTACACACTAGTCTACTCCGGAGTATCGATGCTCTGTCTCGATAATCCAACGACCAGGGACCTGAATAAGGATGTGCTTGTAGACTACCCAGCCCCCACTAGTGTGACTGCCATCACAACGCTGGTAGACAAGCAAGATCCTAAGAGCTCTATCAATACGTACACTCACATATTAAGATAGAAAAACCAAGTAGCATACTACCATGTTTAGCAAGACTGTTATATACATGTGAATATCCCAAGCTTCCATTAAGTAATATACAAGCTAGTATGATACAGTAATGGCCTTCTAGGGCATAAACACTAACAGCATCTACCTGGGGGCCGTTACGCACAGCTAGTGCCGCTTGTGGTCTGTGGTTAAACCCACTGCCAGCGTAGTGTCGAGTCTTTAAAGTCCCACACAGAGAGCTATTCGCCTTTAGGCAAAAGAGTAGAGGTCGCATGGTTTTGCGACAGGGTTCAGTCACACCCGTGCACTTGTGCATGTTTAGTGTCCGGGCAGTTATCACTAGCGGGCTTTGGTTTAAGCCAGATCCTAGTGTACGTTTTGGGATTGGTTTTATCTCGTTTGTATTCGTGTTCCTCGGAACGCGGATGCGGGTATGTATGCACAGTTGACAGAGAGACAGAGGCAGAGGATTCTCATTAGGGTTGTTGACTGTTGACTTTTGCTAAACCCTAATGAGAATAACAAATATGATTAATGATAATATTAATTAAGTATTATTGTGTTGGAGATAGTGCCCTCATAGTCAATTATTGGATCGCAGGTACGTGATTGCAATGATTGCGGAGGACCTATACCGGTAGGACAGTGTTACTCGAGATGATAGTATGCTATCTGGTTTGCCTTTATCAGTCGTGTATATATTCAGGTGACTGATTACATGTTACACTTTGATAGAGCCCTTAGGATCTTGCTTTACTACCAACAGTATGATGGCGATCATATACGTGAGAGTTGGGTAGTTTATATGCATATCCTTAATTGTGGTCCCTAGTTGTGGGAGTTTCGAGACAGGGCATCGATACTCCGGAGTAGACTAGTGTATACAGTCGAGACCCCGACGAGAGGCGGTGGCCGGTCTCACAAGCCACTGGTATCAGTTGGATCACCTAAGATGTATACAGGTGCTCATTGGGTTATGAGTACACCGGACAGGACTCGCCGGGAATCTGCTAGTTGGTATTATACATATCGTCAGATAGCAGTTCCCTGGTGACATGTGTACAGGTTAGTTCATCGACATGAGGTCGTCATTTGTCTCGTGTGAGTTCCCACTGTGCTTTGATTTCTACCCTACCACGGCTCAAAGGAGTCGTGCAAACAGGTAGTTTTTGGGTACAGTCCCGAGCCACATGGCGGCACGTGAGCGGATCGGCAGGGGATTCGTCTCTCCCGGTATTGGGGGCGAGATCGTGCTGTGTCTAGGTGAGCCATTACACAAAGCCCACGGCCGTGGCAGGAGATTTACTGGTAGGTACTCCAGTAGTATCTCAGGGTGTTGTTGGGCTACACTCCGACACGACTTATACTGCTATTGGGGGTCTGACGTTACTAGCCCCCTAGGCAGATATGCGATACTCATAGATGAACGGACCGGACTGTATATACATTGTCACTGTTAGGCTCAGTAGGGTTTCCGGGTGAGTTCGCTCATCGGCCTCCCTTGAGGTCAGTCCATGGGCAGCCGTTACGCATAGCTAGTGCCGCTGACGGTTTGTGGTTAAACCCACTGCCAGGGTACTGACGAGTCATTAGAGTCCCCCACAGACAGTTTCCCAAGTTCGGGCAAAACGTTGTAGAGGCCGTATAGTTTTATGGCAGGGTTCGGAAAATGCACGTGCGTTTACGCACGTGTCAGTTTTCGGGCAGTTGATACTGGTCGGCTTTGGTTTAAGCCGGATCCGAGTATTATATTGAGTAGATATAATATCTTTGTCTTAGTTGCATTTGTATTCGGTCGTAATACAAATGCGGGTATATTTATACAGTTACGGGGTTATCCTGAAATTCGTTTCGGGATCGCTTTTGGAAGTTGCCAGTTTTCAGTTTTCTATCAGCCGTCTTTTAACATTCGGTTAAAGACGGATTTATCTTTTCTTTGAAAGAGTGTGGATGCTTCTAGAAGGTTCTAGAAGCGGTGAGGTGTTATTGTTTCATTGGTTGCTTTTGGTGTGTTCACACTTTGTGTTCACACTAGAGATATTTGTTTGTGTTCACACTAGAGATATTTGTTTGTGTTCACACATGATATTTTTTTGTGGTCACCCCCCCTCTCCTACACTCACCCTTCCCCTTCCTATATATGGCCGGCCCCTTCCCCCTCTCTCACTCACTCTCACTTGATAGTTGTAAAAGATTATGATAGATTTTGGGGTGTATGGAAATTTCATTGCTCATTTCATTCCATCACCCGAACCAATCGGCAACTTCATTAACCGTTCGTCCATAGCTTTGGACGGAACGAGACAAAGTCTTCTACTCATTCTCTACATCAATCTTGGTCGTCTCTTTTATCAAACTTGACGACCGAGTTGCCTCGAGTCAGAGGCGGGAGCCCGTTTAAAGAATCGTTGACGTGGTGCCACCTGGACGAGCAGATCGGAGATCGACGATATCGGAGCAGCCGCAACGGAGCGTGGGATGATGGTTAAAAAACGAAGGACTCGGATCGTTCGGTATAACCTTTCTACACTCTTTACAGTTTGTTAGTTTAGCAATAATGGCAGATCCGGGCTATAGTATACGATAGCGCCATTTAAAAGTTTTTTGTTCCGCATTTGGCCTCTGTAGACGGCCGGGGCGCTACCGTAGACTTACAGTGGTATCAGAGCCTCACCATTTTGTTTTACTAACTTGTGCTAACGCGTTTAAAACATCGATCAAACCGGATATCGAAAACTGCAAAATCTCCATTCACGGTTTCTGTCGATTTTAAATGATGTCCTAAAATTATTCTACATATCACAGAAAGTTGTGCAGGGTTTTAGAAGCACACCGACCAAATTTGAGCACGTGATTCCACCAAACAGCCGCGGAATCGCGGCCAAACCCATGGTTTGGCCGCGCATCCGTGGCCATTCTATGGAATCAGTGCACAAAATTTGCACAGTGTCTTCTCTGTTGGAATTTGGGGTTTTTAGTATATATCTTTTGGGCCCAGATTTTGTTACTGTTCAACAGAAGTTCGTGGGGCCCACTTCATGATATTTAGTCGATCGAAATTTAAACATGTTAGTTTACAGTGCTTACATTATATCTCCGACCGGGAATGTCATTTGATCGGTAAACCGCGTCTGATTGCTATAGTTCTTTTAGACGGGTTTGCTAACGTGACATTCGCGTTGATGTTCTGTGTTGTGCTGTGATGTTGCGGATTTGTCGTGGTGGATAGCAGTGTGCAATGGTAGTGCAGTTTGGATTTATTTGTACATTTGATATTGCGGGGCGAGTGTCCAACATGTGGACTGCCGTCACTGCCTGTTGTATAATATTCTTTTGGGGCATAACCAGGTTGCGGTCGATGAACCTGATGTACTATTATTTATTACTGTACTAGGTTTTGCCCCGCGACGGAGTGCACGGATAGCCGGGTTCTGGGGGGCAACGGGTCCGCATCTCATGGCTTTGAGAGGCAGAGGGGCCTCACTCTAGAATTGGCAGACTATTCGCCGCACTCGTAGGGGGTACAGGTTGACCCAAGGAGGGGTGCCCAAGATTACCGGATTCCGTGAAGTGCTGAGTGGTCCATTCACTTTGCTGTAGGGGGCTACCTCGCTTCAGGTTTTGGCGGGTAACTTGCCGCACCCGTAGGGGTCTAGGTTTCATTGCACAGGCTATCCACACGACCAGGAGAACGTCGGGTTTCAGCAGCGGCTCTGTGAAACTCGGGGATCCCAGATTATCTGTATTGTTCTGTGATGCTTATTACTTTTCTGTAATGTTGCATATTATCACGCCTGGAGCGATTATTGTATATTGGTATATATACTATTAGATGTTGTATATGTTTTACACCCGCGCTAGTCCAGTCCCCGCTCTGTCGCTAGTTAAGTAACCTAACGGGTGATGACGGGACCCAGTGACGAATGCGGATGGCATATACATACATTTTATTTTCGTTCTTTTCTGGTGTGATTGATTGATGGGACTGCGTTGATTCTGATCAATGCAAAGTAAAACAAACCTATTTGGCAGTTGTTGGAACAATTTAAAAAGTGTTATTACAAAGATGTTTCCTTTTTTTTTGCATAGCGGTATTCAGTGGAATATCCTGCACCTCATTCGACGGGGCAAGGGCCGATATCCCTTCACCGGGACTGACCCCTTGGGCAGAAGTTTGCGGCAGGGTAATAACTTCACTATAGTCGATTACAAGTTGCTTTGCATCGCGGTATTCAGTGGAATATCCTGCACCTCATTCCACGAGGAAAGAGCCGAGATCCCTTCACCGGGAATGACCTCTTTAGCAAAAGTTTTTCGCCACTATATTTTAAAAAGCTATCAGGTTCCTTCAGCGATATCAAGTTCGTTACGTTAAAGGTTTTTCGCCAAAAACCAGCAGTAGCCCTCCGTCACTTCTTTTGGGTATTCAGTAGTATTCAAGCTATGCATTTTAGCCAAAGTTAAGGCATAGTGTTTGGTAGCTGCTGGGTATTCATTTGTTGCATAGATAGATGAGTTGGTTTGGGACAGTCGTTCTGCCATTTGGCCAAAGCCAGGGGCATGTGCGGGTGGGTTCAAATTGACAAGATAGTGACGGGTAGAACTTGGCATGTGACTTATGACATTTTGACCAAAGCCAAGGTTATAAGAGCATGAGGCAAAAAATCTTATCGGGAGTTTCTAAAGAAACTGAAACTTGCCAAGTATGCGCATACCTTCTGGAGTATGAGTAACGTGGATGCATTCCATCATGTTATCATGCGATGAGAGTTGGATCCCGATTCCCACTGATGAGTTGGTTTACTCGTCGGGTGATCCCGATTGATTCTTCTTTCAGGTATGGAGGAGAATTTGACAGTACAGTGGGAGGTTTCCGGATTAGATAAAGTGATAACCATTCTGATCTTGGTTAGAGTGCACGCAAAGTGTTTCTTTTCTCTCTCTCTTTGGCAGCGACCTTTGACCGACCCTAGACTATGACTCAGTGACCAAGTTGACCGAACCTTCTTAAAATACTGGCTTTTGGATTGTCTGAGTTGCATAAGTCATTGCCACTCCTTCTTCTACCCTTTGAATTTCTCAGAACATCCGTATTACTACGGACATCCACTTCCATTGGATAGATCCATCGTATGGTTATATACGAACTTGAAGGGACTTCTTCGAGGATGGATCCAGGTTCAGGAGAATAAAGGAATTGGTTTATTCAGTTGTCTTTTATTATCACCTTCTCTCAGGTTGCGAGGGCTCCTTGGTTTAGGAGAGTACACCTATTACGCTTATTGGATAGTCTTATTCCAAACCATAGGCAGGTGCCGAAAGGTAGGGAATGAAGAAAACCAATTAGCCTAAATAGGGTGTGTAGAAGGTAATATGTAAAGACAAAATAAAGGGATTAGAAAGAGGGCAAAGTAAATTGCGACTGATATCATTCACGACCAAACCGCGTGCTTCATCGCTACTCCTATTTCACCTTTAATAGAATAAGGTATTATTCAGTTGTCTTTTATCATCACCTTCTCTCAAGATGTGAGTACTCCTTGGTTTAGGTGGGTACACCTATTATGCTTACTGGATAGTCTTCTTCCAAACCATAGGCTGGTACCGAACGGTAGGGAAGGAAGAAAACCATTTAGCCTAACGAAGGTGTACAGAAGGTAACGACTAAAGACAAATAAAGGGATTTGGAGAGAAGGCAAAGAAATATACGGTTAAAGTCATGAATTGGATTATGGAAGAGGCATTACTAGGAATACCAGGATACCCCTACGAAACATTTTCATGTTTCAGTGCATTGTTAATGGAAAACTGTTTTCCCGATTATCTACTTACTCCAGGGTGTGTATTCACCAGCTTTCATTCTCATATCTGTATGTTTTACAGATGATGAGTGGGAGGAAGTTATTGGGAATTAGGTGATCATCCTCATTATATCGGAATTCGTTGTAATTGGTGATATTTGAGGAAATCGCCAGGGTACAGTTTTCAACCTACGACGCACAGGTTTTGAGTTATTCAACTCAGCGGACTTATACAGAGTATTGTATGTTGTCCAGTGTCCATCAGGACAAAGGGGTAGGTCCTCGTACTATGTTCTGTTTACTTATATCTTCTATAGTTTTTAGACAAGTGTTTCGTAGAAATACAAGATCTAAGTTTTGAGAAGTTGTGGGTATAAGAATAAAGTAGAGAACCAGATGTCGCAAGTATCGGGATTCTTCAAAGAGATCGAAGATGTAGATACTTGTGATTGGTATTCAGATGATAGTAAAAGTTTTGAGAAACTTGTTTCTCTTTCAGGTTACTCATAATTGGATGGATTCCTAAGTTGAGTAATGCTGAATAGCCTTTCTCCATTAAAGTTGATATGCACTGGAGACAGCTGCATGATTTGAATCTGGTTCCAATTAAATAAGTGCCAAAGTTTCTATATTGGATATAGAATGGTTCGTATCTTAACGAAGTTAAGGTACGGGGAGTTGTCCGGCTTATGCTTAAAACCAGACTCTGGATAACAAAGGGCACGTTTCTGTAATGGAAGTTTGTGGGTTGGCCCAGGTTATGACGAGGGTTGACTTTCTACCATCTGGAAGATCAATAGTGATATTAGTCTTGACTCGCCACAGTTTTAGTAAAATGGATTTTTTCAGAAAACACTAGTGGGAGTATGGTAGAACTGGAAGTGATTCCAGAACCGCAAACGATTACGGAAAATTTAATATGACCAATAGATTCAATCAGATTTGACATTCCATTACCCACACCGCAGATTTGGTGGGTAACCTCAGACACCCGAGAGGTACTTCGGTAGCCTCAAGGACGGTGACAGGGAGGTTCTTATCTACCCAGACTTGACACTACTGTTGTTTTAGACTATGAGACGAGGCAGGAGGATAAGTATAGCATCGTTCTAAACTAGCTTTAGAAGTGCACGAGTATATTATTCTGCCAGAGGGTTGTCGTAGTCAGTGGGAGCAGCGGAAGCATGGTGGGCAAGTAGCTTATGTCTATTTATAGACTAGAGCAGTTATAGAGGAGATAGATCATCTAATTTTGATGTGACAGTCATGGGTTTGACTTCATCAGAATAGGGGATGGATCTGTTAAGAAGGTAGTAGGGTGTGATGTCATGGTATCTGGATGACATACACAGAGTAGGAAGTAAAATTCCAATACTACGATCGGTTGTACTGTGGTCGTCACACAGTTGTTTCTCCAGACAGGATATGGATATAATATTTGACATTCTGGTTTCTGGATCTATGGTTTTAGATCTAAATTTGGGTAGTTTCCCAATGTGGGTACTTTGACAGATATTCTAATGGTTTTTAGAATAGTTGACCCCTAGCATGGTGGTGTACCTGCAGGTGATGGAGTCACCCTCTCTAAAGGTGTCGTATAGACTAAAGGGGAGAGGGCTGTGCATGATTGGCAGATCACTTGCTTAGGCAATTGAGTCAATCGTGAGGTGTCAAGTACCACACCAAATGTTGTTTTTGCACTAGATGCGATAAGTTTGTATTAATCCAATCCTGGAGAGACATAAGGAAGCAGTTTTAGAACATAAGTGGATGTTCTACGGATTTGATGACGGCAGCCTCCTTCGGGAGACGATTATCATTCCAGGCTTCAAAGGTGACGTGGATGACAGAGTGATTGTCAGAGTTTTAGTTTTCCCTCTGACGAGGGACAGTATTATGGACAGGTGGTCCAAGAGGATACTGTGGGTGGCATGGTGCCGGATACTGATTAGGTTCAGTGATCGATACAGTCTAAGAAGTTTGGATTTGGAGTTCATTTATGAACTAGGTCCCATCAGATATCCAGACATATTCTAAGACAGGTATTAATCGATTCGGGAGATGGATTTCTCCGCGAACTTGAGATTTAGAGAGATATAGAAAGAAACATCTAGGCGGATCCACTCACTGAGGCTATTTCTCGAACACAATAGTTTTACATTCGGGCTTTGTGAAACTGATTAGTAGAGGAGTTGGATGTTCGGTTTTACACGGGCTGTGAGTAGTCGACATCACAATAATTAGCCTTGAGTGCAAGTGGGAGATTGTTGGAGATAGTGCCCTCATAGTCAATTATTGGATCGCAGGTACGTGATTGCAATGATTGCGGAGGACCTATACCGGTAGGACAGTCTTACTCGAGATGATAGTATGCTATCTGGTTTGCCTTTATCAGTCGTGTACATATTCAGGTGACTGATTACATGTTACACTTTGATAGAGCCCTTAGGATCTTGCTTTACTACCAACAGTATGATGGCGATTATATACGTGAGAGTTGGGTAGTTTATATGCATATCCTTAATTGTGGTCCCTAGTCGTAGGAGTTTCGAGACAGGGCATCGATACTCCGGAGTAGACTAGTGTATACAGTCGAGACCCCGACGAGGGGCGGTGGCCGGTCTCACAAGCCACTGGTATCAGTTGGATCACCTAAGATGTATACAGGTGCCCATTGGGTTATGAGTACAACGGACAGGGCTCGCCGGGAATCTTCTAGTAGGTATTATACATATCGTCAGATAGCAGTTCCCTGGTGACATGAGTACAGGTTAGTTCATCGACCTGAGGTCGTCATTTGTCTCGTGTGAGTTCCCACTATGCTTTGATTTCTACCCTACCACGGCTCAAAGGAGTCGTGCAAACAGGTAGTTTTTGGGTACAGTCCCGAGCCACATGGAGGCACGTGAGCGGATCGGCAGGGGATTCGTCTCTCCCGGTATTGGGGGCGAGATCGTGCTGTGTCTAGGAGAGCCATTACACAAAGCCCACGGCCGTGGCAGGAGATTTACTGGTAGGTACTCCAGTAGTATCTCAGGGTGTTGTTGGGCTACACTCCGACACGACTTATACTGCTATTGGGGGTCTGACGTTACTAGCCCACTAGGCAGATATGCGATACTCATAGACGAACGGACCGGACTGTATATACATTGTCACTGTTAGGCTCAGTAGGGTTTCCGGGTGAGTTCGCTCATCGGCCTCCCTTGAGGTCAGTCCATGGGCAGCCGTTACGCATAGCTAGTGCCGCTGACGGTTTATGGTTAAACCCACTGCCAGGGTACTGACGAGTCATTAGAGTCCCCCACAGACAGTTTCCCAAGTTCGGGCAAAACGTTGTAGAGGCCGTATGGTTTTATGGCAGGGTTCGGAAAATGCACGTGCGTTTACGCACGTGTCAGTTTTCGGGCAGTTAATACTGGTCGGCTTTGGTTTAAGCCGGATCCGAGTATTATATTGAGTAGATATAATATCTTTGTCTCAGTTGCATTTGTATTCGGTCGTAATACAAATGCGGGTATGTTTATACAGTTACGGGGTTATCCTGAAATTCGTTTCGGGATCGCTTTTGAAAGTTGCCAGTTTTCAGTTTTCTATCAGCCGTCTTTTAACATTCGGTTAAAGACGGATTTATCTTTTCTTTGGAAGAGTGTGGATGCTTCTAGAAGGTTCTAGAAGCGGTGAGGTGTTATTGTTTCATTGGTTGCTTTTGGTGTGTTCACACTTTGTGTTCACACTAGAGATATTTGTTTGTGTTCACACATGATATTTTCTTGTGGTCACCCCCCCTCTCCTACACTCACCCTCCCCCTTCCTATATATGGCCGGCCCCTTCCTTCTCTCTCACTCACTCTCACTTGATAGTTGTAAAAGATTATGATAGATTTCGGGGTGTATGGAAATTTCATTGCTCATTTCATTCCATCATCCGAACCAATCGGCAACTTCATTAACCGTTCGTCCATAGCTTTGGACGGAACGAGACAAAGTCTTCTACTCATTCTCTACATCAATCTTGGTCGTCTCTTTTAGCAAACTTGACGACCGAGTTGCCTCGAGTCAGAGGCGGGAGCCCGTTTAAAGAATGTGGACGTGGTGCCACCTGGACGAGCAGATCGGAGATCGACGAGATCGGAGCAGCCGCAACGGAGCGTGGGATGATGGTTAAAGAACGAAGGACTTGGATCATTCGGTATAACCTTTCTACACTCTTTACAGTTTGTTAGTTTAGCAATAATGGCAGATCCGGGCTATAGTATACGATAGCGCCAGTTAAAAGTTTTTTGTTCCGCATTTGGCGTCTGTAGACGGCCGGGGCGCTACCGTAGACTTACATATTGTGCCATCGTTGGGTTGAAGAATTGATTTTGTTGACTTGTTGACTTTGTTGACCGGTTGACTAGGTTGGACTAGTTGACCATCATCATGACAATGACTATCATTTCTTAGCATTGACCTTGGCTTGCTTGTTGGTTCACAAATTGCATTTAATGCAAGAAATGATATGGCCATTTGATATGATAACAACCATCACATAATACTCAATTATTATTATGTGTTATGATGATTTTGGATTATGAGAGCAAGGGTGAAAAAGTCTTGCTCATTCTATCATTCTCATTCTCTCTCATCCTCAAGCTCTCCCTCTTCCTCTTGCTCTCTCTCTAGTCCATGGTTCTACTTGTCTCATGTGTTGAGAAGCAAGAACCATAGAGATAAAACCCAACACACTCCTCTACTCATCCTAGTACACGAAGTCTAGCAAGCCAAGTGTTCTAGTTTCCTCTAGTTTGAGCTTGAAGCCAAAGGTAAAAGCTTTCAGGTGGATCCATCTTCGGCACAAAGAGATGACGAGGAGAGAACCATCAGACCACCACAAGGAGTCCAAGAGAACGAGTTCAAGTTAAGGTATAACCCCTAACCGAGTAGGTAAAACTCTTAGTTAGGTTGTTAGATAGTTGTTTAACAAAGATCCGTATTTTGAGTCCATGTTACCACCAAAAGAAAAATCGTTTTTCATCATTTCCGCAAGCCCGTAAGAACCGGGAGAGGTAACGTGGACTTACACCCACCGGGTATCATTCTTTCTTTTCTCCCCGCCGATCGTGTCAAACGCGTGCTCGTCTGGCAATTCACAGTTTAAGGGAGAGTCGGAAGGTATTGGATGTTCAGCGAGGAAGTCGGCGATAGCCTGGCCTTTCACTGCCTTGAGGGGTCAATAAGTTATAGAGAATTCCATTAAGAGCAGGGCCCATTTAGTGAGTCGTCCCGTTAATATAGCCTTTCACATCAAATATTTGAGAGGATCCCCCTTCGATATGAGAAGGAGCTCATGTGCCAACGCGTAGTGTCTGAGCTTCGTTATTGCGAAGATTAACGCTAGACAGTGTTTTTCTTTGGGGGAGTAATTTCTTTCTGCCCCCAGTAGAACTCGACTCAAGTAGTAAAGGGCTCTCTCCTTCCCTTGGTCGTTTTATTGTACCCACGGCGCGCCTAACGAACCTTCGAAGGCAGTTGTATACAGAATGTGGGGCTTTCTTTTGACCGGAGTGGTTAGTACCGGCGGATTCTGCAGGTATTGCTTGATTTCGTCCAGTGCGCTTTGGCATTTGTGATCGCAAACAAATGGGGTTCCCATCTTCATCAAGTGACTGTAGGGATGACACATTCCGGAGAGATTGGCTATAAATCACCGGATATACGCGAGCTTCCCTTGGAGAGACCGTAGTTGCTTGAGAGTTCTTAGCGGATGCATTTCCATGATCGCCTTGATCTTCAACGGGTCTATCTCGATGCCTCGGTGTCAGACGACGAATCCTAGAAACTTGCCCGAGGAAACTCCGAATGCGCATTTGAGAGGGTTCATCTTCAAGTTGTATTTCCGAAGGCGCTGAAACACGATCTTCAGATGCTCTAAATGTTCCTCGTATGATTTGCATTTAACTACAAGGTCGTCGATATAGCATTCGACTATTTCATGTATGAGTGCATCGAAAATCTTCATCATGGCCCTCTGATAGGTGGCACCGGCATTCTTTAGACCGAAGGGCATCACCTTGTAGCAGAATATTCCCAAAGGAGTCCGGAAAGCGGTGTGCTTCTGGTCTTCGGGATGCATCTTTATCTGATTGTACCCTGATGATCCGTCCATGAAGGAGAAAACTTCGTGAGTGGATGTATTATCTATCATCAGCTCTGTGACCGGTACTGGAAAGTCGTCCTTCGGGCAAGCTTTGTTGAGATCCCGAAAATCTACGCATATGTGCACCGTCCCATTTTTCTTCATCACTGAGACGATATTGGCGATCCAGTTAGGGTACTGAACCTCTTGGATGAAGCCGGAGTTGATTAACTTCTTGACCTTGGCATTGATGCCCATCTCAAGCTCGTGCCTCATTCTTCTCGGTGCTTGTTTAACCGGCTTGAGGTCCGAAGATATCGCCAATTTATGCACCGCTATTTCCGAATATAGCCTCGGCATCTCGGAGTAGTTCCATGCGAAGCAGTCTTTATACTGCATGAGCACGTCTTTGAGCGTAGCCACCTGTTCTTTAGACAGTAGCTCACTGACGAACGTTGGCTGCAGGTCGTTTGCCATCCCCAGGTTGATTTTCCTTAGGTTGTGGATTAGCGTTTGCTGCCGCCTGAGCGAGCATCTCCTGCAGCTTTTCACGTTGCAGTTGAACTTTTGTCAGGGACCGAGTTTGAGGTCGGTGACTAGTAGAAGCTTGAACTTCGTTTTTGGAATTCACCACATAGACTATATGAACTATCATGCCCCCAGGCTTGGGGTGTTTAGAGTTTTGGCCTTTGGAGTTTGCTCCGGGCACTTGAGCTTTATTGGGCCTCTTGTTGTGACAAGCCGCTTTGGTTTTTGGGAGGAACCACTGTATCAGGATCCGTCTTGGGGTGAGTCCCCTTCACCTGCTTCCACACCTTATATATAGATGAGGAAAGTTGTCTCAGAGAGTGAACTGGTTTCTGCTCTCGTGGGATCTCCATGGGCTACGGAGACTTCTTCAATATTGCGGTAAGAGAATTTTGTCTAACCCTTCACAACAATTTGAAGATGTTCCCAGTTGGAACAACAACATTCACTGCTGGGGTTGAAACAGGACCATACGGAGAACTGCCCCCAGCTCATTTTGTATGATGCTGATATCGACGTCAACCATTTCTTACGGTCGGGAATTGATTAGCTTCAAGATTTTGCCGAGCCTTCCCCCTGTTTCCTTTAAGAGCTTGAATATTCTGCCCCCTACGTTAACTTTGGTCCTTAGCATGTGCCAGTTGTTTGAGGACTGATTCCGTCGGCAAAGCTGTTGTTTGGGGAGCCCTCCTATGGAAGACAAACTTCCTCTAGGCTTCCTCCATCGGCGTTGAGGCACCGAGGGTGGGAGGTGGGAGCA
The DNA here is from genome assembly GCA_030015575.1 of Agapanthus africanus. Taxonomy (NCBI): domain Eukaryota; kingdom Viridiplantae; phylum Streptophyta; class Magnoliopsida; order Asparagales; family Amaryllidaceae; genus Agapanthus; species Agapanthus africanus. The sequence continues at coordinate 633,031,102 of CM057342.1, forward strand.
TCGACCCAAAGAGAAGCCCATTAATTTCTTGAAGAGCCGGATTGCAGAGATTTGAGGCTGCAAATGGCTCATACTTGACTCTTCCAGATATGACAGAGCCTGAGTTACTAAGGTGGGAGCAAACGCCATTCTTCATAGAGACGAAACGCGGACATCAGTATCCACTCCACTAAAAACATACACACCGCGATTATCTGATCGCGGGAAAAACATGACACACGAAGTGTGGAGTGGAAAGAGGAAAAGGTCCCACCGGGCGTACCAGAATTTGTTCCCCTCCGAAACATGGAGACGCGACCGCACAGGTCCGTCCTGCCTGAATTTCGGGGAAGATGCTAATTGGTACTATCCGTCCACCACTCCGAAGATGCCAAGTTGATTTATGACACCGTGTATCGAAGGTTTAAATGGATGCGGCCGATGTAGCAGACTTCGTCAAATTCCCCCTCATCGAGGGATTTTTTGATTATGGGGACGCTCTTCCCTGCAGGTGCAAGCCCCTGCAGTTAATTACGCTACCGCATCATGGTAACAACTTTTTCCTTCTCCAGATAGTCACTTCGTGTTATGGGTGTTTGTTTTGTTTTTGGTTGCCCATGGATTGTATACGGAGACTAATTTATGTTGTCTCCCGTAGGGCATGGATTAGTCCAAATCCGTATTCTCTTAGATTTGGGTTTAGGGTTGGGTTTAAGGATGTGTTAGTCTCATTTGAGACTAAGATCAACTTAAACGTTTGTTAAGAATACGTTAGTCTAATTTTAGACTAAGATCGACTTAACGGGATCGTTTAGATCCGACAAGAGAGCATTTAGGCTCTATTGTTTAATTTAGGGACATTGCGGTCGATAATTAGTTTAAGGACATTACGGTCCAATGTTAGTTTAAGGACATCTCGGTCCGAAGTTAAGGACCTCATAGTCCGTGGGTTTACAGGGACCCCATAGTCCGAGGTTAAGGACATCATAGTCCATGGGTTTAAAGGGACCCCATAGTCCAATTTAAAGACGTCATAGTCTAAGAAATGTATGGTTGTCGAGACCCGTCACCTCTCTGAAGACGTTGAAGGATTAGAACGACAAAAATCAAAGGAGTAAAGAGATGTACCCTTGAACCGATGTGAGTTGGAAGACCTGTAGTCCAATTGGGACTAAGATCTGAAATTTATGAGCGTATGGGCTCAGTTAAGATGAGTTGAGGACTTATGGCCAATCTTGGGCTAAGTCCAATCAAGTTAAAATATTTAACATTAATTTTGGGTTGTTGAGCCTTTATTTGAGCTTGGCCCTGACAGTGTTTTTGTCTTTTACTGAACGCTGAGCATTCCTCATAGCTCTGGGCTCATTAAAGAAAAATTTATGTTCTATCAGTGCAAAACGTAGTGTGCTTGGCGCTTTGCGCCAGTCAAAGAGCGCAGTGCGCTTCTGCCGAGTGGCGCACACGTGAGGGACACGTGTTGCGCTTGGCGCTAAGCGCCAGATGATGGGCGCATTGCACTAGTTTATGAGTGTAGAGCGCTAGTTTATGAGCACATTGCGCTTCTGCTGGGTAGCGCCCACGTGAGGAGCACGTGGCGCGCTTGGCACTAAGCGCCAGATCATGAGCGCAAAGCGCTAGTTTGTGAGCGCAAAGCGCTATTTGTTCAATGGCGCACACATGAGGAGCACGTGGTGCGCTAGGAGCTGAGCGCCAGTCTATAAGCGCAAATCGCTAGTTCAAGAGCGCAGAAGCGCAGTTCAAGAGCGTAAAGCGCATCCGATCAATTTTATAATCGGAGAAATAAATTTTCGTTTATAAGAGACTCTGCCTCAAGATTCCAAGAACAAAAGTTCTTATTTTGTAGGAGATGTTTTAATCTCTTTAATTGATGAAAGGCTTTGCCTTTATGGATTTGTGATCCTTAAGAGAATTGAATTATTCTCCCCTCCCCCTTTTATAATGAGAAGTTCATGATCTCTTTGAGACAGACTTAGTCTTATAGATCTATGATTTGTGTGAGAAAGAAGTAAATTCTTCTTTTATATTATGATGAGATCTTTTGATATCTTTGCAAAAGACCTTGGTCTTGTAGATCTAGGATCTGTGAGAAAGAAGTACATTCTTCTTTTATTTTATGAGATGATTTCATCTCTCTGTTCTGTTACCTTGAAGAAAAGAAGTTCTTCTATCGAGAGCTTTGCACTTCTTTCTAAGATTTTCTCAAAGCTTATGGAAGGTTCCTCTCTATGTTTCTGTATATTCTTAGACCTGAAGTCTTGGGGCCTTTATATCGGGCAAGCTGATCAATTCAATTAGTTAAGGAGATCTTTTCTCCAATTGATTTGGGGAATTTTCCATTGTTGGATCTTTGATCCAAGGGATTCTGATTTACAGAAGGCAATCTTCTTGTTTTTAACAAGATTGGGATATCTTCTTAACAGAATTTATTCTGTGTTTTTTTTTGTGATTTTTAATCACCATTGGATCATTGATCCAACGGTGCTCTGATTTACAGAGCACAATCTCATTGTTTGGAAAGATTTTGAGGAATCTTTCCTTAACAGAATTTAATTCTGATTAATTAATGATTTATCATTATTATTGGATCTTTGATCTGACGGTGGGGAGCTTTTAGTTCCAGCGCTAGTGCACCCGTGCTTTGCACGTGGTGCGCTACTTAGAGGGCAGCGCACTTAGCGCTAGCGCATCCGTGCTTTGCACGTGGTGCGCTGCTTAGAGCGCAGCGCACCCAGCGGTAGCGCACTCGTGCTTTGCACGTGGTGCGCTGCTTAGAGCACAGCGCACTTGGCGCTGCTTCTTAAGCGTTGCTTCATTTCAAAATTTGAATTTTGAACAGAGCTTTGCTCTGATTGGGGGAAACGGTCTTGCCTTATAGGTTTCCACCTGTCCATCTACACCAATCTTCTTTTTGTAGATCCATTTGCATCTAACGGGTTTTACCCCAGGTGGAGCAATATCCAAGGTCCAAACTTTATTGGTGTACATGGACTCCATTTCGGATTGCATAGCATCCCGACATTTATCAGAGTCCCTACTGGTAATGGTCTGCTTGAAACTAGTAGGATCATTTTCTTCCAAGATGCAATCCTCTCGATCCCCGTCTATAAGAAAACCGTAGTATCTCTCGGACGGATGAGAAATCGTACTTGATCTGCGGAGTGGCTGAGGTTCGTCCTGGATTATTGAATCTTGAGGTTCCACCAATTTTTCAGTTTCGGTTTGTGGTTCCAGAATTTCTTCCAGTTCTACCATGCTCCCACTAATTTCTTTTGCAAGAAATTGCCATTCTAAAAAAGTTGCATGGCGAGCAACAAATGCCTTCTGTTCCTCGGTGTGGTAGAATATATATCCTGTCGAATGTTTTGGATATCCCACAAACCTACAGAAAACTGAACGTGCCTGAAGTTTGTCCGGATTTTGTACTTTAACATAGACCGGACTACCCCATAACTTAATAGGTTTAAGATAAGGTCTTTTTCCACTCCATATTTCATATGGAGTCTTAGGCACAGACTTGGATGGAACATCATTCAATTGGTATGCCGTTGTCTGTAGCGCATAATCCCAGAATGAAAGAGGTAACTCAGCATTACTCATCACTGAGCGAACCATATCCAAGGGTACGATTCCTCTGCTCCGATACACCGTTGTGATTTGGTGTATACGGAGGAGTAGGCTGAGAGAGAATTCCATTCTCTTTTAGGTATTCTATGAATTCTGTGCTTAAGTACTCCCTCCTCTATCAGATCGGAGGATCTTGATACTTTTGCACTGGTTCTCTATTTTATTCTTATATTTTTTGAATTTCTCAAAAGTTTCAGATTTGTGTTTCAAAAGATACACATATCTGAACCTAGAGAGATCGTCAATGAATGTAATGAAGTACGAGAACCCTCCCATCGCATGTATAAACATCGAACCACATACATCATTGTGTATGAGTCCCAAGAGCTCTGTAACTCTTTCTCCGTGTCCGGTGAACGTAGATTTGGTCATCTTTCCTTTGAGACAAGACTGACAAGTTTCATAAGATGAAAATTCGAACGTATTCAAATATCCATCCTTATGCAACTTAGACTTTTCTTACCGATATGACCAAGTCTACAATGCTACAAGTAGGATTCGTTCATTTCTGAACTCTTCCTCTTGCGTGTGTTTTATATATTGAAAACTGTGTTTTGATTTAGAACATAGATACCATTACACAGTGTACTTTCTGTAACCAGTACCTGATTAAGGTAAATGTTCATGATATTTCTATCTAAAACAAACTTATATCCATCTTTATCAAGTAAAAAAACTGATATGATTTTGCAAAGCATGGATGGTACATACTAGCAGTTGTTCAAAATCGTAGTATTACCGCATGGCAATACTAGGTGATATTCACCGACGGCAGCAGCATCAACTTGTGCTCCGTTCCCTACTCTGAGGGACATATCACCAGGTCCAACCATCCTACTTTTTCTTAGTCCCTGCAATAAATTACAAATATGAGATTCTGATCTGGTATCAAGTACCCAGGAGGTAGGATTGACCGAAAAACAGTTCTCAATAACAAGAACACCTGAAAGAGACGCAATACTATGCTTCTTCTTCGTTAGGATCATCAAGGAATTTATGCAATCCTCTTTCCTTTGCTCATACTCATGACAGTGGTCATAAGTTGGAGCCGAACCGATGTTCCTTAGCCCAGAATAAAAATCTGGATCGGTGAAGTGGTTGCTACCTGGAGAGAGAGAAAAGAAACACTCAGCGTACACTCTTGCAAGAGTAGAATTGTAATTAGTTTATCTAATCAGGATGGCTCCCACTGTTTCCTTGAATTCTCCTTCAAACCTTAAAAGAAGAACTAGCTGGGATCATTAACACCTTATAAGTTCCCTAACCATTTAGCCGGTTGGTATTGGCACTCCGAGGGAGGTTCCCCATGCTCTCGCACATACCTTATTAAAATAAACCTCGTTTCCGCATAGGCATAGCCCCGTTAACTCCTGAAACAAATCAAATCAAAAGGTCAACCAACGATCATCCTGTCAGAATCAAGCTCCGCCTCGGAATCAACCTCTGCGTCGAAATCATACTCTGTCTCAGAATATATACCCCGCGTCGGAATCATGCTTCGTCTCAGAGTATCTACCTTCCCTATCGAAATTATACTCCTCCTTGGAATCAACCACTACATCGGAATCATGCACTGTGTCAGAATATATGCCCGGCATTGAAATCATGCTTCGCTTCAGAGTATTTACCTTCCCTGTCGGAATTATACTTTGCCTTGCAATGAACCTCTGTGTCGGAATTATGCTCTGTCTCGGAATATATGGCCTGCGTCGCAATCATGCTTCATCCCAGAGTATCTACCTTCCCTGTCGAAATTATGCTTCGTCTTGAAATCAACCTCTGCGTCGGAATCATATTTCTGTAGGGTTACTAGGCACTATCACAAGGTTCTACAAGGCATCAACTATGCCAAAATCAAATTTTTCATGTGCCGAACAACCCTAACCAAGATCTTAGACTAGAGATTAGGCGAAACAAAGAAAGTAAACAACTTTACTTCTAAGAGTTAGGGATTACAACCTTTGTAGTCCATTCCTTCACTTCTAAAGCCCCGTGTTGAGGTCCCTTCGCTGCGATCATCGAGTACCCGGACTCTAGAAAGGCTCCATGAAGAGAAAGATGCAATCTTGCTTCCGATCTTCAATAACAAAGATGATCTAGCTTGAAGAAACTCAAACCCAAGCTCTTGCTTTGCTAATCAAGTATTAGTAAAGCAAACACCCTAATCTAAGCGGCTAAAATAGATGGGGATGATGAAGTAGGAATTTAGCACTTGATTGAATGTTTTCCGGTGTGTATATAAGAAAAGTGTAAGAAATCACAACCAAAGAATTTTTTGACCGCAATCAATAACGGTGTCGATTGTAGCGCGTTAGCGAGTGCGGATCGTCCACAGGGAAAGTGAGATCCGTTCGAATTCGAATTAGATGAATTGAAAATTAAAGAAAAGAGAAAAGACAATTCAATTCAAGATTTATAAAATTGAAGTTCAAGAATTAGCAAAATCTAGATCTAATAACAAGAAAACATTAAAATCAAGAATCAAGAATTGATGATTTCCAATCCAATAATCAAGAATCGAAGTGAGGCTCGTAGGAATCGATCGAATCTATAGACGTGATGAAATCTATTGATTACGTCTTCTTATCCATTAATGATTTGATACTAGATCGATGACGATTAATCGAGATTTAAGGATCTTTCGAAGAAACTAGGATTTCTTCATCTCATCCTTTGTCCTTTCGATGAATCTCATTCATAAACTAGCCTCTAGTAAATTCAAGAATCGATCGTGGATCACTAATTAAGAGCGAACACAATCAAGAAAGCATCGCTCGAAACTAGGTTGTCGATTCTTCAATTTACTAAAGTTTACAAAACTTATAGGAATTAAGAATCGTTTCAAGATTTGTAACATCATCATCTATTGATTCTCTCGACTCCTTCACAAGCGGAGTTTTACTCAAACATCATATCAAAGAACACAATCAAGAATCGAGATCTAATCATAATGCAAGAATGTAAAGAAAGCAAGATAAAGAATTTCACCTTTTATTTATCAACAATTTTGTTACAATTCTCTCAAAATCTACAATGAGGAAAGAACTTGATCATCGATTTGGCGTCGCTCGTCTCCTTGAGTCGCGGATCGTCTTGGACCACTTGCTTGGATGAAGATCAGCTTTGCTCCTAAAAGGTTGAAGGCTTCTTTCTTGAATTGTACTCGGTGTTCTTGATTTTTGGCTTTGGTGATTGCATTAGGGTTAGGGTTTGAATGAACAACTTATGTCACTCAACTTGTAGGTGAATTGTTGAACAACCTCTTGAACAACCCTAAAACCCTAGATCTAGATTTCCTTTTATAAGCATCTCAACCCTAGATCTAGAATTCAAATTTCAAATTTCCCTCCGAAAGTTTGTTAGAGAGAGGCTTCTAGAAGAAGTTTGTTGGAGGGAATATTCTAGAGCTAGGTTGTTAGGCCGAGCCTTCTGGATGAAGCCACGTGGTGTTTCTGGAGTCTTCTGAAAGCTGAGGCCTTTATAACAAGACACGTGTGGAAATTGGAAGTGATGATGTCACTATTAAGCCACGGATCCGCGGCGGGAAGCGCCTATTGGCCGCGAATCCGCGGCCCATTAGAGCTTTCATTTCTTGAAACTTTCTGTGATGCTTTATGTTGGCGTTTTAGCACATTTCTGATATGTTGAATCTTATAATTCTCTTTAGTTCACTGCCGGATTACAAGTCTTGGACTTGGCGTATTTTTCTTAGCACTTTTGACAATTTCGGCTCTTTTCCTGCAATTTCCTGCACAGATTCTCGAGACAAGTGTTGTGCTATACAAAAATTATGCGATGCAATGATAAACACTCAATTTCCCTCAGAAATGCCGGTTTTAGTATACAACACATGTTATTTGGTATTTTACGGCTGTTTTGCTAATATGTGCTATATTAATACCGAACACCTCTAGATGAGTGCAAATGGTAGGGAAATTGACGTGTTAAAAATTCAATATTTTCGACTGATCAAATTCCCCCAAACTTATTTTCGGTCGTCTCGAGCGAACTGTTTTATTAAAAAGAGAAGGAGAAAATAAAGAAAGAGAAAAACTAACTAGCACACTTTCGTAGGCAACACGATTGCACTGAGCACGTGCAACAAGCCTTTAAATCTCTAGGTGTCCCTAGTAGTAGGAGTGTTGCCTCCTGAGGGTTTTCAGCGGATTGCACCCACAAAATCCCATAATAAAAGGAAGACCGTGAAAGTTACATTTAAAGATAAGAATTTTAAAAAAAAGACTTTGAAAATTAGAGTTTCCAACTATGCTAGCTTTTCGGTTGTCATGAGCCCTATCTTAATGGTCATAAAAAGATGTCAGAAATCACATCATCCCTCAATAAAACATCGTCTTTATTCTTCATTCCTATTTTTCTTCCAAATATCGATCATATAACCCTACGTGTGTGTAATATACATCCCTACACCCGAAGAATTCAATTCAAGCTATCATACTCTTATCCATCTGCCTCAGTACTTTTTAATTTGATGAATATTTAGATTTGCTCACACACTTTCATGCGACCGTTAATACTTCTTGAGGTACTAACCGACCGATTACTCATGTGCTTGCTTATACGGTGTATTTCCTCGTCTTGCACCACCTAAGACTTAGCAGTGACTCCCAGACCAGTTGGTCTAAGGCACTAGGTGAAGAGGCACCCTCGCTATATTTTTTTATTGCTGCCTTGACGATAACAAAACCAGTGTTCATTTTTCTCACCACTTTATATTTTATTCATATTTTTTTATTTCCTTCATACTTTGGCTTTTAGACAAGAGCATTTCAAGATATCCTCTACTATCCCGAGTTTCAAGACGTGTGTAAGTGCGAATAGTAGGGTATCAACGTTCAAAATGTTTGGCTTCCAGAATAGGAACTATTTTTCAGACTTATTTTTATCCTCAGATTAGTGACTTCCTTCATCTTACTAACCCTTGGGACAACGGCTTATAACTACTTATTACTAGTTCGTATAAGAAAACTTCTAATTTTCTTGGTTTTCTTAAATTTTTCCAATCTTTTGGATATAATTTTTCACTATCTAATCTTTTATTATCTTATTTATGTACAAAATAATTTTTTATTTTTGAAATTTTTGAAATTTTTATAGATTTTTAAATGTTTTGTGCTTATGCAAAGTATGATGCAAATAATGCGTAAATAAGCACAAACCTCCCCCAAACTTGTTTTCAACAGTGTCCTCACTGTTGCCATCCGCTATGTCTCCAAAAACCTGTAAGCCTGGGAGGAAATTTATTAATGGGGGCAAAATATTTTAGTGAAAAACCTCCCCCAAACTTTTTTTTTTGGCTCATCATTTTGTGTAAAAAAATTTCTTTTCAGGAGCCAGATTATAACACACACACACACACACACACCCCCAAACTTGAGTTAAGCAATATTAAGCTTTGAAAATCACATGAGGGGGTCAAACATCAGTGGTCGATGCCAAGCTTTGCAAAGACCGAAAGTTAACACCAACCACTCAAAAATTTTATCAATGTAGTGCTTAGGTTGGTGGAAGAAGAAGTGGGGAAAGGGTAAGTGGTGGAATAGAATGTGTTTGCGTCTCATTTTGGAGAGACGATGCAGTGAATATGATGGATTACTCGCATTCTTTTTACAGTTCAGAAGAAGGGGTGGAGGTTCAATTTCATTGATTGGGAGATGATTCATCTCAACACCCGTGATTTTCAAAAATGCGAGTTCATCAGCGAAGATCTCCTCAAAAGTCCCATCAATACCCCCGAAGAATAATGTCATTACAAAGTGCGGGGTGATCTTCAGACTCCAAAAAAGGTTCATAATCAGTGTTGGTTGTTGACCCGGACAATTCGGTGGAAGAGTCCGTATGTGTATGATACATAGTTGGGTCAAACAACAACATATGAAAAGAGTCAAGATCAGTATCATGAGGATCGTCAAATTCGCTGCTGTCGACATCCATTAAGTCAACAAAACAAACCTGAGCAGTAGGTTCGGAGGGTACACTTCCCAACTTGTAAATGTTCAGCTTAATTGACCTATTCCCGAAGGATAGGGTCATAGAACCATTACGACAGTTGATGATAGCATTGGAAGTGGCCAAAAAGGGGCGACCAAGAATCACCAGAATTTGATTCCGTGGGTTCGCTACAGGCTGTGTATCAAGTACAATAAAGTCCACAGGGAATACAAATTCCCCGATTTTTATTAACACATCCTCCAGTTCACCCCTAGGTTTGGTGCTTGATCGGTCAGCCATCTGGAGAGTGCAATGGGCTGGTTTCAACTCTCCGATCCCTAACTGCTCGTAAACCGAGAAAAGAAGCAGGTTAACACTTGCGCCAAGGTCAAGTAGAGCACGGTTGATGTGTTTTCCCCCGAAAGAAATGGAAATAGTAGGATAGCCAGGATCCTTACGTTTCCTCGGTAATTGTTGGGGAAAAGTTGCGTCTACTGTCTTTGCCATGAATATCTTCTTGGGCACTTGAGTCATCATCTTTCTAGTGCACAAGTCTTTAAGAACTTTCACATATGCAGGGACTTGTTGGATTGCATCTAGAAGAGGGATGTTGATGTTAACCTGTTTAAACATTTCAGTGATCTTCTCCATTTGCAGGATCTGAGAAATAGTAGAGTACTGGGGACAGGTGATATGACTCTCCGGATGGGCAATAGAATGCATGTAGATGCTATTGCAATAGGGGAATATCACCTAGGGTTGACTAGTGGGCACATTTTGGTGTTGTACAGTTGTTTTTGTATTCCCAGTATGTTGTATAATATTATATCAGTATCTTTGTTATCTAATGAAGGATATAATTTTGCGCTTGAAAGAAATATCATGAACATTCTCCTAAATCAAGAACTGATTGGGTATGGCACACTGGAAAACGGCATATACATACTTAATCAACCTCGAATTTTCAATATTCAAAACACGCTTAAAAGAAAGGCTCCAGATTCAAATCAAGCCTTCCTATGGCATTGTAGACTTGGTCATATAAACGAAACAAGGTTGACTAAATTACATAAATATGGATATCTAGATCCGTTTGAATATTCATCATATGCAACTTGTCAATCATGTATCAAAGAAAAAAATGACCAAATCTCCATTCACCGGACACGGAGAAAGAGCCACAGAACTCTTGGGACTTGTACACAGTGATGTATGTGGTCCCATGTCTACGCATGCACGAAGCGGTCACTCCTACTTCATCACTTTTACTGATGACTTCTCTAGGTATAGACATGTGTTTTTAATGAAACATAAATCCGAGGCCTTTGAGAAGTTTAAGAAGTATAAAAATGAAGTAGAGAAACAAACTGGTAAAAGCATAAAGACACTTCGATCTGATCGAGGTGGAGAATACTTAAGTACCAGTTTCCTTGAATGCTTAAAAGAGAACGGAATTCTCTCTCAGCTTACTCCGCCTTATACACCTCAGCATAATGGTGTATCATAAAAGAGGAATCGCACGCTATTAGATATGGTGCGTTCAATGATGAGTAGTGTTGAGTTGCCACTTTCCTTCTTGGGATTTGCTCTAGAATCAGCAGCATACCTATTGAATAGAGTTTCGACTAAGTCTGTGCCTATCACTCCATATGAACTGTGGAGCGGGAAGAGACCATATCTCAAGTATATCAAGATATGGGGGTGTCCGGCATATGTTAAAAAGCATAATCCGGACAAGCTCGAGGCACGATCGGTTTTATGCAAGTTTGTAGGATACCCCAAGCATTCAAGGGGGTATATGGTCTACCACACTGAAGAACAAAAAGTGTTTTTCGCTCGCCACATTGTCTTCTTAGAAAGCGAATTTCTTGAAAAAGAAATTACTGGGAGCGCGGTAGAGCTGGAAGAAATTCCAGAACCTCAAACAGCTACCGAGGACTTAGTAGAACCTCAGATTTCAATAGAACATGACGAACCAATGCCACTCCGCAGATCTAGTAGGCTTTCTCATCCTCCTGAAAGATACTATGGTTTTCTTCTAGATGGGGATCGAGAGGATTGCATCATCGATGATGATGAGCCTACTAGTTTTCAGCAGGCTATCACAAGTATTGACTCGGTGAAGTGGCTAGATGCTATGAGATCCGAAATGGAATCCATGTACACCAATAAAGTATGGACTTTAGAAGTTGCTCCTCCTGGGGTGAAACCAGTTGGATGCAAATGGATCTTCAAAAAGAAGATTGGTGCATTTGGAAAAGTGGAAACCTACAAAGCTAGACTCGTTGCAAAAGGTTTTCGTCAAAGACCAGGATTGGACTATGATGAAACCTTTTCACGTGTAGCTATGCTTAAATCCATTCGGATCCTACTTGCCATTGCTTCCTTCCATGACTATGAAATCTGGAAGATGGACGTAAAAACAGCTTTTATAAATGGACATTTAGAAGAGAGTGTTTACATGGATCAACCAGAAGGTTTCTTAGATAGTGGGCGCAGCGAAAGAGTGTGCAAGTTGCTTAAATCCATCTATGGATTAAAGCAAGCATCGTAGAGTTGGAACATCTGCTTTGATGAGACAGTCAAAGAATTTGACTTTATCAAAAATGTAGATGAACCATGTATTTATAGGAAGATTGTAGAAGGAGCAGTAGTCTTCCGCGTTTTGTACGTCGACGACATACTACTGATAGGGAATGATGTCCCTATGCTACAATCAGTAAAGCTCTTCTTGTCACAGAAATTCTCCATGAAAGACTTGGGAGATGCAACCTACATTCTGGGCATTAAGATCTATCGTGATAGATCCAATTGAATGTTAGGACTTTCACAGTCCAGGTATATTGACACTATACTAAAGAGATTTAGTATGGAAGATTCCAAGCACGGTAATATACCCGCTTGTCACGGGATCACCCTCTCCAAAGAGATGTCTCCAAAGACTGATGAAGAGAGGGCTCGCATGGGTATTATACCCTACGCTTCGGCAATAGGATCTATAATGTATGCGATGTTATGTACCAGACCAGATGTAGCTTACGCACTTAGTGTAGTAAGCAGGTATCAGTATGACCCAGGTGAGAAGCATTGGATAGCGGTAAAGAACATTCTCAAGTACCTGAGAAGGACTAAGGAGATGTTCTTAGTTTATGGTAATGGGGACCTCCAGGTAGAGGCTTTTACCGACTCCGGTTTCCAAAGTGACAAAGATGATTCTAAATCCATTTCAGGTTTTGTGTTTACCCTCAATGGAGGGACGGTATGTTGGAGGAGTTCCAAACAAGTTACCGTCGCAGACTCAACTATGGAAGCTGAGTATATAGCTGCTAGTGAAGCCGCAAAAGAGGCTGTCTGGATGAGGAAGTTCATCGCTGAACTTCAGGTGGTTCCGTCCATTGCCAATCCAATACCTTTGTATTGTGATAACAATGGGGTTGTAGCATTAGCGAAGGAACCAAGGTCCCATCAGAAATCCAGGCATATCTTAAGGCGGTTTCACCTGATCAGGGAGATCGTCGATCGTCAGGAGATCGAGGTACGGAGAGTGGACACAAAAGACAACATGGCAGATCCATTCACCAAGGCCATCCCTCAAGTCCAGTTCGAGAGGCTGTTTGAGATGTTGGGCATGCGGTACGCCAGCAACTGGATCTAGTGTAGACAGTGGGTACTCATTGCGCCAATTATAGGCCTTAGTGCAAGTGGGAGATTGTTGGATATATATGCCCTAGAGGCCTTCATTGTATAGGATGCTAGGGATATGTATGTACATGACAATCTTGCTTGATATAATAGTACGCTATTTGGTTTGTCTTTATCTTAGCATGTGATATATTTTACTCTGTATTTATAAACATGTTGATAAAGCCCATAGGGTGTTTGCCTGACTACCGGCGTTGTGATGGCAGTCATACTTGTAGGAGCTGGATAGTCAATAGGCACATCCTTAAATTTCCCTGGTCGCAGGAGTATCGAGACAGGGCATCGATGCTCCACAGTATACTTGTGTATACATATCTAGACCCTGACGAGGTGCGATGGATTGGTCCCACAGCCATTGGTGATGTGCACCTAAGATTGTATACAGATGCTCACTGGGTGTGAGTACACCGGACAGGACTCGCCGAGAACTGACTGGATGGTATTTATACCAAACGTCAGATAGCAGTTCTCAGGTGACATGTGTGCAGATAGTCCGTTGACTTAAGGTTGTCATTTGTCTCGTGTGAGTTCCCACTGTGCTTTGATTACTACCCTACCACGGTTCAAAGGAGTCATGCAAACAGGTTTTAGTTGGGCACAGTCCCGAGCCACGTGGAGGCAGTGAGCGACTATTAGGGATTCGTCTCTCCCGGTATAGGGAGTTGATATCGCACAGTGATCGGTTGGTCATTACCATAAGTCCCTGGCCAGGGCTGATTGAGAATTACTGATGGACTGATCAGTAGATTCTCGGATGGTCTTGAGCCATGCCGGCACGACTTGTACGGTTGTTAGGGGTCTGACGTTCGCCACCCCCCTAGACCATACATGCGATGCTCTTAGACGAACAGACCGGACTGCGCGGATATTGTCACGGACAGGCTCAGTTGGAGTTCGGATGGGTTTCCTCATCGGCCTTCTTATCGACATCTATCTGGGGACCGTTACGTACAGCTAGTGCCGCTTGCGGTCTGTGATTGAACCCACTGCCAGCGTAGTAGTCGAGTCTTTAGAGTCCCACACAGTGATTTCCCAACTCCAGGAGAAATGATATAGAGGTCGTACGGTTTTACGACACGGGTTCGGACGCATACGTGTATAAACGCACGTACGACGTTCGGCCAGTTTTTACTAGACGGCTTTGGTTTAAGCCAGATTCTAGTATCAGGTTATTGGATTTATACAGTCTAAAGTTTTTCCGTGTTTTTACGGATAGGAGGGGCGTTCTCGTAATTTTACGGGAAGCTTCTAGAAGCATGGTGACTTGAGGGTTTAGGTGGCATTATCATTAAATGATATTGTGACTCATTTTGTATGTTCATCATGTCATTAATGCATTATTAAATGCTTAATGACTCACATAGTGAATCACTCATATTGAATTAATGTAGCATGATGAATAATCACATTTATTCATTTATTTGTTTATTCGTTATGCTTCATATATTCAAGTGAGAAACAATATCATTATTATTATCTTCTTCACCTTCTCTCTCCTCAAGCTCACTCTCTCTTCATACTCTAATCCTATCACTCATGAGTTGAGATCAAGAATTAGAATAGACTAAACACTCCATAACCTAACTCTATATGATCTAAGTTCCTTTGGTTAGCAACTAGAGAAACTTAGTTACCTCAAATTTGGAGGTGAAGCTTGGATTAAGGTTCTCGGGTGGATTATCTATCACTTAGAGGAGGCCGAGGAGAACGTAGAGAACGAAAAGACGAAAGAAAGGATTCACTAGGTATAATATCTTTTCATAGTAGCTAAGAACTTCTATGGTTGTTGTTAATTATCGTTTAGCAAAGATCTTCGTTTAGTCGATGTACGCTTATAGAACAAGATCGTTTTTCAAATTTCCGCCTCCCCGCAACTCGTGGGGTGTTGCACATTGACTTACAGTGGTATCAGAGCCTCACTAAATAATAATTAACACATTTGCAAAGTCGTATGAATTTCGAACGCAAAACGAACCGGAAAATACCTCGATATCACCATGTTTCTGTCGTTTTTAAAATGAGGCCCAAAAATTTTCAGGGACCTCCAGAATAACCTACATGAAATTATAAGAACACAGGAAAAAAATGGGTTCCTGAATCGTCCATACAGTCGCGGAACCGCGGCCGATCCCACCGATCCGCCGCGGAACCGCGGCTGAGTTGAGGCCGATTCAACCCAGTTTTTCCCTGTGGCTCTTCTGTGATGTTTTGTTTTTTCTGGACCGATTTATTTTCTACTCAAGTTTCAGATTTACAGAGAAGTTTTGGAGTAGAATCTAATGGGTTTGATCGATCGAAATTATACGATGTTTGCTTATTTGATTATATCTGTGAACTGTATTATGTGTTCGTAAACCTCCCCTAACTGCTAGTATGTCGGTTGGCAGGGGGTTGCACATATCTGTGATGTTTTTAACTGTTTGTCATTATGAACTGTATTGGATTGTTGTGATGATTAGCCGGGCTTTTTGAGATGGGTTATTGTATTAATTCATTCGATGTAATTGTAATAAGTTGTAATATTATTTTGCGGGGCACATCCAGGTTGCGGTTGTAGCCACCGTTGTATAATTTCTTTTTATTGTTTTTGCTCCTAGGATAGACCCAAGGTGGGGTGCACAAACTACCGGGTATTTCGAAGTGTTTAGTGGCCTACTTACGTTGTTGAGGGAGACCGCTTCACTTCGGGTACTTGGCGGGTAGTTTGCCGTACCCGTAGGGGTCTGGGGTGGGGTAATGGTTATTCATCACAACTGTGTAATCCGTCTTTCGTTGCAGGCTCAAAAGAAACGCGGATTGCTTGCATATCCAATAATGTTCATCTGTGATCTGGAATGCCTATTATTGCGTCTGACGAATGTACAATATCTATATATGATAGATATTTAGATGTCACATATGTTTTACACCCGCGCTAGCCCAGCCCCCGCTCTGCCGTTAGTTAAGTAACCTAACGGGTGATGACGGGACCCCGTGGCGAATGCGGATGGCATAAGAGGACGTTGTATTTTCGTTGTTATCTGTAATGATAGGTTAATGATGGGACGCATTATTATTAATGTAAAGAAAAATAAAACCTAAAACTGAATCTTCGGAACAATTTCAAAACCACTCGGTTTTCTTCAAAAAGCAAAATTTAAAAGCGGAGCTTAAAGCACTCCTTTTAATAAAGGCTATCTTGGTTCCTTCGATTATATTAAGTTCACTACGTTAACGGTTTTTTGCCAAAAACCAGCTGTAACCCTCCATCGTTTCAAATAGACAGCACATCGTATTCATGCTATGCTTGTTGGCCTACGTCAAGGCATAGTGTATGGTAGCAGTGTGTTTGCTTATTTGTTGCATAGATAGATGCATTAGTATAGGACAGACGTACAACCTTGTTGGCCTACGTCAAGGGCATGTACGATGTACCTTAATTAATCAGGACAACGACGGGTAGAACTTGACTTGGGTCTTATGATTTGTTGGCCTACGTCAAGGTCATAAGAGCTTGGGGTAAAAATCATATCGGGAGTTTCAAACATAAAGGAAACTTGCAGATTTAGCATACCTTCTGGAGTGTGGTGACTAGAGTGGCTTCCATCTAGGGCATCATGCAATGATAGTTGGATCCCGATCCCACTGATGAGTAGGATTACTCTCGGGAAACTTTCTCACTTAACAATCAATGCTATAAACCAAGTAGGTGTCCAGAAAAGTGTTAGAGGGGCTGCGCCTCCAGGGAAAAGAGGTTATTTAATTAAGGAACTTCGCGAAAGCGTTGGAAAACCTTCCTCGAAGTACCAACACTAGCCTGGCTGAAAGGTTAAGCAAGTATTGTGACGTATGATTAAATCCTGACTAATTCTTCTTTTAGGTTTTTGAAGAAGGATTTGAGGAAATAGTAGGAGCCATCCTGTTTAGATAAACTAATAACCAATCTAAACTTGCAAGAGCATATGCTGAGTGTTTTCTTTTTTCTCTCTCTCTGGCAGCTACCATGACAGGACTAAAACTATTACTTGAAAAAACTATACTGACCGGGCAGAACTATAAAGATTGGCTAAGGAACATCAACATTGCACTGACTTATGACAAAGTAGCATATGTTACCACCGTTGTTCCTCCCCTTATCCCAGGACCAGATTCCTCAGTTGTGGACAAGGAAGTTCGCAAAACCTGGGATCTAGACTGTGAGTGAGCTATGTGTATCGTGCTGGCGTCCATGAACAATGAACTCCAGAAACAGCATGAGAGTATGGATATTATATCCATCTTTCTCCATTGCAAGGAATTGTATGGGGAGCACTCCCGTATCGCGAGGTACGAGACCTCAAGGAAACTCTTCAAGATGAGGTTAGCTCCAGGATCGCCTGTAGGAGAGCACGTCCTCAAAATGATCAGCCTCATTGAGGAACTCGCAAACCTGGGATGCATGCTAGAGAATGATTTGCACATCGACTTGATTTTGCAGTCCCTACCCCACACCTTCTCTCAGTTCGTGCTGAGCTTCAACATGCACGAAAATGGAAGCTGATCTTCCAAAGCTCCTCAACATGTTGAAGGTAGTAGAGACCTCCTTGAAATAGGGGAAAACCCCCGTTCTGTATGTTGGCCAACCATCCTCTTCTAAATCTAAAGCGAAAACTAAAGGGAAGAAGAAGATGAAAGCCACCAAACCGAAGGGTGGGGTCAAGAAGGTGCAGGGAACGAACAAGGAAGGAAGGGTGAAGACAGAAAAGAACGAATGCTTTTATTGTCACAAGCAAGGGCACTGGAAGAAGGATTGTTTAGCCTTCAAAGCCAAGGACAAGAAGCAAGCTGTTGCTTCTGCTTCAGATGTGTTCGTAATCGAAAATTGCCTTTCAGTAAACTCAACATCATGGGTACTTGATACCGGTTCTGGTTCTCACATCTGTAATTCTTTGCAGGATCTGAGAAATAGTAGAGTACTGGGGACAGGTGATATGACTCTCCGGATGGGCAATGGAATGCATGTAGATTCTATTGCAATAGGGGAATATCACCTAGGGTTGACTAGTGGGCACATTTTGGTGTTGTACAGCTGTTTTTGTATTCCCAGTATGTTGTGTAATATTATATCAGTATCTTTGTTATCTAATGAAGGATATAATTTTGCGCTTGAAAGAAATGTCATGAACATTCTCCTAAATCAAGAACTGATCGGGTATGGCACACTGGAAAATGGCATATACATACTTAATCAATCTCGAATTTTCAATATTCAAAACACGCTTAAAAGAAAGGATCCAGATTCAAATCAAGCCTTCCTATGGCATTGTAGACTTGGTCATATAAACGAAACAAGGTTGACTAAATTACATAAAGATGGATATCTAGATCCGTTTGAATATTCATCATATGCAACTTGTCAATCATGTATCAAAGGAAAAATGACCAAATCTCCGTTCACCAGACACGGAGAAAGAGCCACAGAACTCTTGGGACTTTTACACAGTGATGTATGTGGTCCAATGTCTACGCATGCACGAAGCGGTCACTCCTACTTCATCACTTTTACTGATGACTTCTCTAGGTATGGACATGTGTTCTTAATGAAACATAAATCCGAGGCTTTTGAGAAGTTTAAGGAGTATAAAAATGAAGTAGAGAAACAAACTGGTAAAAGCATCAAGATACTTCGATCTGATCGAGGTGGAGAATACTTAAGTACCAGTTTCCTTGAATGCTTAAAAGAGAATGGAATTCTCTCTCAGCTTACTCCGCCTTATACACCTCAGCATAATGGTGTATCAGAAAGGAGGAATCGCACGCTATTAGATATGGTGCGTTCAATGATGAGTAGTGCTGAGTTGCCACTTTTCTTCTGGGGATTTGCTCTAGAATCAGCAGCATACCTATTGAATAGAGTTCCGACTAAGTCTGTGCCTACCACTCCATATGAACTGTGGAGCGGGAAGAGACCATATCTCAAGTATATCAAGATATGGGGGTGTCCGGCATATGTTAAAAAGCATAATCCGGACAAGCTCGAGGCACGATCGGTTTTATGCAAGTTTGTAGGATACCCCAAACATTCAAAGGGGTATATGGTCTACCACACTGAAGAACAAAAGGTGTTTTTCGCTCGCCACATTGTCTTCTTAGAAAGCGAATTTCTTGCGAAAGAAATTAGTGGGAGCGCGGTAGAGCTGGAAGAAATTCCAGAACCTCAAACTGCTACCGAGGACTTAGTAGAACCTCAGATTTCAATAGAACATGACAAACCAACGCCACTCCGCAGATCTAGTAGGCTTTCTCATCCTCCTGAAAGATACTATGGTTTTCTTCTAGATGGGGATCGAGAGGATTGCATCATCGATGATTATGAGCCTACTAGTTTTCAGCAGGCTATCACGAGTATTGACTCGGTGAAGTGGCTGGATGCTATGAGATCCGAAATGGAATCCATGTACACCAATAAAGTATGGACTTTAGAAGTTGCTCCTCCTGGGGTGAAACCAGTTGGATGCAAATGGATCTTCAAAAAGAAGATTGGTGCATTTGGACAAGTGGAAACCTACAAAGCTAGACTCGTTGCAAAAGGTTTTCGTCAAAGACCAGGATTGGACTATAATGAAACCTTTTCACCTGTAGCTATCCTTAAATCCATTCGGATCCTGCTTGCCATTGCTTCCTTCCATGACTATGAAATCTGGCAGATGGACGTTAAAACAGCTTTTATAAATGGACATTTAGAAGAGAGTGTTTACATGGATCAACCAGAAGGTTTCTTAGATAGTGGGCGCAGCGAAAGAGTTTGCAAGTTGCTTAAATCCATTTATGAATTAAAGCAAGCATCGCAGAGTTGGAACATCTGCTTTGATGAGACAGTCAAAGAATTTGACTTTATCAAAAATATAGATGAACCATGTATTTATAGGAAGATTGTAGAAGGAGCAGTAGTCTTGCTCGTTTTGTACGTCGACGACATACTACTGATAGGGAATGATGTCCCTATGCTACAATCAGTAAAGCTCTTCTTGTAACAGAAACTCTCCACGAAAGACTTGGGAGATGCAACTTACATTCTGGGCATTAAGATCTATCGTGATAGACCCAATAGAATGTTGGGACTTTCACAGTCCAGATATATTGATACTATACTAAAGAGATTTAGTATGGAAGATTCCAAGCGCGGTAATATACCCGCTTGTCACGGGATCACACTCTCCAAAGAGATGTCTCCAAAGACTGATGAAGAGAGGGCTCGCATGGGCATTATACCCTACGCTTCGGCAGTAGGATCTATAATGTATGCGATATTATGTACCAGACCAGATGTAGCTTACGCACTTAGTGTAGTAAGCAGGTATCAGTATGACCCAGGTGAGAACCATTGGATAGCGGTAAAGAACATTCTCAAGTACCTGAGAAGGACTAAGGAGATGTTCTTAGTTTACGATAATGGGGACCTCCAGGTAGAGGCTTTTACCGACTCCGGCTTCCAAAGTGACAAAGATGATTCTAAATCCATTTCGGATTTTGTGTTTACCCTCAATGGAGGGGCGGTATGTTGGAGGAGTTCCAAACAAGATACCGTCGCAGACTCAACTATGGAAGCTGAGAATATAGCTGCTAGTGAAGCCGCAAAAGAGGCTGTCTGGATGAGGAAGTTCATCGCTGAACTTCAGGTGGTTCTGTCCATTGCCAATCCAATATCTTTGTATTGTGATAACAATGGGGCTGTAGCATTAGCGAAGGAACCAAGGTCCCATCAGAAATCCAGGCATATCTTAAGGCGGTTTCACCTGATCAGGGAGATCGTGGATCGTCAGGAGATCGAGTTACGGAGAGTGGATACAAAAGACAACACGGCAGATCCATTCACCAAGGCCATCCCTCAAGTCCAGTTCGAGAGGTTGTTTGAGATATTGGGCATGCGGTACGCCAGCAACTGGATCTAGTGTAGACAGTGGGTACTCATTGCGCCAATTATAGGCCTTAGTGCAAGTGGGAGATTGTTGGATATATATGCCCTAGAGGCCTTCATTGTATAGGATGCTAGGGATATGTATGTACATGACAATCCTTCTTGATATGATAGTATGCTATTTGGTTTGTCTTTATCTTAACGTGCGATATATTTTACTCTGTATTTATAAACATGTTGATAAAGCCCATAGGGTGTTTGCCTGACTACCGGCGTTGTGATGGCAGTCATACTTGTAGGAGCTGGATAGTCAATAGGCACATCCTTAAATTTCCCTGGTCGCAGGAGTATCGAAACAGGGCATCGATGCTCCAGAGTAGACTGGTGTATACATATTTAGACCCTGACGAGGGGCGATGGATTGGTCCCGCAGCCATTGGTGATGTGCACCTAAGATTGTATACAGATGCTCACTGGGTGTGAGTACACTGGACAGGACTCGCCGAGAACTGACTGGATGGTATTTATACCCAACGTCAGATAGCAGTTCTCAAGTGACATGTGTGCAGATAGTCCGTTGACTTAAGGTTGTCATTTGTCTCGTGTGAGTTCCCACTGTGCTTTGATTACTACCCTACCACGGTTCAAAGGAGTCGTGCAAACAGGTTTTAGTTGGGCACAGTCCCGAGCCACGTGAAGGCAGTGAGTGACTGTTAGGGATTCGTCTCTCCCGGTATAGGGAGTTGATATCGCACAGTGATCGGTTGGTCATTACCATAAGTCCCTGGCCAGGGATGATTGAGAATTACTGATGGACTGATCAGTAGATTCTCGGATGGTCTTGAGCCATGCCGGCACGACTTGTACGGTTGTTAGGGGTCTGACGTTCGCCACCACCCTAGACCATACATGTGATACTCTTAGACGAACAGACCGGACTGCGTGGATATTGTCACGGACAGGCTCAGTAGGAGTTCGGATGGGTTTCCTCATCGGCCTTCTTATCGACATCTACCTGGGGACCGTTACGTACAGCTAGTGCCGCTTGCGGTCTGTGGTTGAACCCACTGCTAGCGTAGTAATCGAGTCTTTAGAGTCCCACACAGAGATTTCCCAACTCCAGGCGAAACGATATAGAGGTGGTTTTACGACAAGGGTTCGGACGCATACGTGTTTAAACGCACGTACGACGTTCGGACAATTTTTACTAGACGGCTTTGGTTTATGCCAGATTCTAGTATCAGGTTATTGGATTTATACAGTCTAAAGTTTTTCCGTGTTTTTACGGATAGAAGAGGCGTTCTCGTAATTTTACAGGAAGCTTCTAGAAGCATGGTGACTTGAGGGTTTAGGTGGCGTTATCATTAAATGATATTGTGACTCATTTTGTGTGATTCATCATGTCATTAATGCATTATTAAATGCTTAATGACTCACATAGTGAATCACTCATATTGAATTAATGTAGCATGATGAATAATCACATTTATTTGTTTATTCATTATGCTTCATATATTCAAGTGAGAAACAATATCATTAGTATTATCTTCTTCACCTTCTCTCTCCTCAAGCTCACTCTCTCTTCAAACTCTAATCCTATCACTCATGAGTTGAGATCAAGGATTAGAATAGACTAAACACTCCATAACCTAACTCTATATGATCTAAGTTCCTTTGGTTAGCAACTAGAGAAACTTAGTTACCTCAAGTTTGGAGGTGAAGCTTGGATTAGGGTTCTCAGGTGGATCATCTATCACTTAGAGGAGGCTGAGGAGGACGTAGAGAACGAAAAGAAGAAGGACACGATTCACTAGGTAAAATCTCTTTTCATAGTAGCTAAGAACTTCTATGGTTGTTAATTATCGTTTAGCAAAGATCTTCGGTTAGTCGATATACGCTTATAGAACAAGATCGTTTTTCAAATTTCCGCCTCCCCTCAACTCGTGGGGTGTTGCACATCGACTTACTGGTAAAAAAGAAGTAAATGTAGAAATACCGACTTCGGAGTCGATCGGGGGAACGCGGACTAAACGGGCACTAGAATCCCGTGTCCAGCCTATCTTGCACTGAAAGGTTTAGCACAAGTGGCAGCGTTAATATAATTAGAGAAAATGATGTGTTTGGTGTTTGTTTTGAAAAAGATATACGGATTTTTGAAAAAATGATGCAAAGCACAACAAATGCAACAAGCAAACCTAAGTCTAGTGGTCACCTAGGTCAAGGCTCTAAACCGCTCCTAACTGCCAGAAGACAAATCGCAGGATCAATTCTCTACTACCTCTTTGTCCCTCCTGTGGCCAGGTAAGTGCCAGGTAAGTGGGAGGTTCTCCACTACGTAAGTAGTGGGCCTAATTAAGTAACCACTTGCCTTAGACACACTTGCCTTAGACACCACAAAAGAAACACGGATAAGCAATAGATTACCCACGACCTTCTCCTGTCCTAAGTGAGCGCGACGGTCCTTAGTGTCAAGTCTAGATTTCTTTTAGTTAATAAGGGTGATGCGGATGTAGTTTTGCGATTTTCGGGGCTTAGGAAGGGTAATGAACTCCCCACCTAATCTGAATTTGGTCTTTGCCCCTTAATTTCCGTATTAAAAATGCAAACAACCAAGATCAAACACGCACAATTTTTGCTTTTTGCGGCGCTGCGAATTTTTGCAAGAGAAACCTGCAGCAAATTAGTTATTGAAGCAGATGAGGAAAGAGATAAGAAAGTGAGGGAGGACCTGAGCAAATTTAGAACAGAGATGCCCTCAACCCGCCGTGGTTCCGCTGCAATAAGCACGCTTAGACCGCGGATCCGCCGAGGTTCTATCAGATCTCTGCAAAAAAAAACTTACAGAATGCCTCTGTTCACCTCCTGAGCTCTCTGGAATATTCAGAAAATTTTTCCACAAGCTCCACAGATTCCAGATTTCCTCGCAACAAATCACAACGAATCGTTTAGTGTTTGTGCGAATTTAGATCTAAAAATTTTGATGGAATAAATTTTTCAACTCAAATTTCAAAAACAAATGAATTAGCGCACTATCCCCGGCAACGGCGCCATTTGATTAAATGATTCTTTGTGTGTCGTGTTTTGAAAATGTGTAAAGATCATAATCAAATAAATTTGTAAACCGCAATCAATAACGGTGTCAATTGTAGCTTCGTAAGAGAGTGCGGATCGTCCACAAGGAAAGTGAGATCCGTTCGAATTTGAATTAGATGAATTGAAAATTAAAGAAAAGAAAGAAAAAACAATTCAATTCAAGATTTATAAAATTGAAGTTCAAGAATTATCTAGATCTAAATCTAAATCAAGAAAACATTTAAAATCAAGAATTAAGAATTGATGATATCCAATCCAATAATCAAGAATCGAAGTGAGGCTCGTAGGAATCGATCGAATCTATAGACGTAATGAAATCTATTGATTACATTTTCTTATCCATTAATGATTTGATACTAGATCGATGACGATTAATCGAGGTTTAAGGATCTTTCGAAGAAACTAGGGTTTCTTCATCTCATCCTTTGTCCTTTCGATGAATCTCATTCATAAACTAGCCTCTAGTAAATTCAAGAATCGATCGTGGATCACTAATTAAGAGCGAACACAATCAAGAAAGTATCGCTCGAAACTAGGTTGCCGATTCATCAATTTACTAAAGTTTACAAAACTTATAGGAATTAAGAATCGTTTCAAGGTTTGTAACATCACCATCTATTGATTCTCTCGACTCCTTCACGAGCGGAGTTTTACTCAAACATCATATCAAAGAACACAATCAAGAATCGAGATCTAATCATGATGAAAGAATGTAAAGAAAGCAAGATAAAGAATTTCACATTTTATTTATCAACAATTTTATTACAATTCTCTCAAAATCTACAATGAGGAAAGAACTTAATCGTCGATTTGGCGTCGCTCGTCTCCTTGAGTCGCGGATCGTCTTGGACCACTTGCTCGGATGAAGATCGGCTTCGCTCCTAAAAGGTTGAAGGCTTCTTGCTTGAATTATACTCGGTGTTCTTGATTTTTAGCTTTGGTGATTGGATTAGGGTTAGGGTTTGAATGCACAAGTTGTGTCACTCAACTTGTGGGTGAATTGTTGAACAACCTCTTGAACAACCCCAAAACCCTAGATCTAGGTTTCCTTTTATAAGCATCTCAACCCTAGATCTAGAATTCAAATTTCAAATTTCCCTCCAAAAGTTTGTTAGAGAGAGGTTTCTAGAAGAAGTTTGTTGGAGGGAATATTCTAGAGCTAGGTTGTTAGGCCGAGCCTTCTGGATGAAGCCACGTGGTGTTTCTGGTGTCTTCTGGAAGTTGAGGCCTTTATAACAAGACACGTGTGGAAATTGGAAGTGATGATGTCACTATGAAGTCGCGGATCCTCGGCGGGAAGCGCCTATTGGCCGCGGATCCGCGGCCCATTGGAGCTTTCATTTCTTGAAACTTTCTGTGCTGCTTTATGTTGGCCTTTTAGCACATTTCTGATATGTTGAATCTTATAATTCTCTTTAGTTCACTGCCGGATTACAAGTCTTGGACTTGGCGTATTTTTCTTAGCACTTTTGACAATTTCGGCTCTTTTCCTGCAATTTCCTGCACAGATTCTCGAGACAAGTGTTGCGCTATACAAAAATTATGCGATGCAATGATAAACACTCAATTTCCCTCGGAAATGCCGGTTTTAGTATACAACACATGTTATTTAGTATTTTACGGCTGTTTTGCTAATATGTGCTATATTAATACCGAACACCTCTAGATGAGTGCAAATGGTAGGGAAATTGACGTGTTAAAAATGCAATTTTTTCGACTGATCAGCACTCATTTGTTTTCTTTATCTCACTCAAAATCATCACTTTGCAAAAAACTAGAAAGCTTTTTCAAGAGGAAGAAGAAGAAGAATCAAAACCATTTGTGATGAATAATGAATCAATTGAGGTTAGAAATGCAACCATGGGTTAAGTATGAAGACTTAACCCATGTAGAGAATTAACTATGGTTAAAGGGTTGGATAGGGTTAAAGAAATATCTTTACAAAATATCACAAAATATGAAGGTCAAAGTCAAAGCTTCAAGAAGCTTCTTGAAAGCTTCATGAAAGTTTAACCCTAATCCAAACCCTAACCATATTTAAACTCCACAAAACATATTGCATTTTTAACTCTAACATGTTACAATATTATATATCACATATACAATATTTATTGTAACAAAATAAAATAATACAATTAACATATATCATATATATATCAATGTATTACCCGAGTGAGAAAAAGAATCTTTAAGTGAGCTTATATTAGTTAATGTAATATAATATATCAAATATATAATTATACATTAAATTATCGAATCAACACTTGATCCGATAATCCGGCTATTTCACAAATAACCGACTAATATCATCTGTATGAGTTCATCGAATCAACACTTGATCCGATGACCCGGCTATATCATATATACCCGGCCGATATCACATATTGCGAGAATCTAGTACGGTATCACATACACGTATTGTTCTCAGTCCCGCACATATCATATATTGCGAGAATCTAGTACGGTATCACATACACGTATTGTTCTCAGTCCCACACATATCACATATGTGCTCCTACTCCATTTTTCCTGAGCCAGGAAACCTCTGTGTAGGACTCTAAAGAATCGTCAATACGCCGGCAGTAGGTGATGATCATATCAAACACCCACAAGCTGCAAGCGGTCAGCTAAACGTAACAGCCACCCAGGTATTGAGCGATCAAAAGATCAACAAGCAAGCCTGTACATTCTCTTATGAATCCAATCAGTAACACTCCCGTACAGTCCGGTCTCTTCGTCTGATATGTCGCATATCTCGCCTAGGGGTGGTAAACGTCAGACCCCAGTAGCTTGATAAGTCGTGTCGATATGAGATCTATAACAATTCGAGAAACTACTGATAACACTTACCAGTAAATCTCAGCAACCCTGGCCAGGGATTTCCAGTTATAGCCAATCGAACACAGCGCAACATCAACTCCCTATACCGGGAGAGACGAAACCCCTCCTATCGCTCATTGCCTCCATGTGATTCGGGACTGTACCCAAAAGCCACCGTTTTGCACGCCCTCTTGGACGTGGTATGATGGAAATCAAAGTACAGTGGGAATCACACAAGACTCTATGACGATCTTGGGTCTACGGACTAACCTATACCAGTGTCACCAGAGAACTTCCATCTGACGTGAGGTATAATACCATCTGGGAGTTCTCGACGAGTCCGTCCAGTGTACCCAGTCTCCACTGAGCACCCGTATACCTTCTCTGATGTCAAACACCAATGGATATCGGATCATCCATCGTCCATCATATGGGTCAAGAAGCGCATACGCTAGTCTACTCTGGAGTATCGATGCCCTGTCTCGGTACTCCCACGACTAGGAACATTTGAAGGATGTACTTGGCGACTACACTGTCCCCACTAGTATGATCTACATCATAGTTCTGGCAGTCAAGTACTCATCCTAAGAGCTTTATCAATATGTAACATAGAGACAATCAGAATATATGTTAAGATAAAGAGTAACCAGATAGTATACTATCATGTCGAGCAAGAAAGTCCTCCCTATATATGTCCAAGCATCCACTACAATATACATTGTATGTACAGTAATGGCCTCTAGGGCATACATATAACTAACAATCTCCCACTTTCACTAGGGCCATATGTTGTGGTATCGCATACCCAACAATCAGCTGTGGTTGAAGTATCTCATACTCAACCATCCCATAAAAATCTCTACTAGGAAATAGGCCTTTGTAAGTGGATCCGCACTGTTGTCCTCTGTGTCTACTCTCCTAACCTCGATCTCCCTGGAGATCAACCATCTCCATGATCAGGCGATACTGCCAAAGAATATGTCTGGATCTCTTATGGGATGGGGGTTCCTAGGCATAAGCCACAACTCAACTCCATTGTCACACAATGGTAGGAACTAAGTTCATCTCATGAACTATTATATATATATATATATATATATATATATCCAGACTGCCTCTTTAGTAGCATCCTTAGTAGTGATTTATCCTGCCTTTATCGTCTAGTATGTCACGGTATCTAGCTTGGAACTCTTCCAACATACCGTCCCTCCAATAAGTGTAAAGACAATGCCTGCGACTGACATTCAGTCGTCCTTATCACCCTGGAACCATTCCAGTGATTCTCCCCAGGATCGATTGATACCATCTCACTACAACTAGTGAGAATCCTGATATCCAATTAGATCTATCTCATAGATCCATAACCCAGGATTTAGGAGGTATCACCTTGATCCTATAGAGAATCTTTGTGATAAGAGGAGATTGACCGAGCGTAGCATAGGAAACTCCTTCCCTATCAAGAGTATGTCATCCACGTACTATACGAGGATCACCACCATACTCCCTACTATCTTTTTCTATATACAAAGTTCATCTACCATTTTGATGAAGTCAAACTCTTTGACTACTACATCAAAATTGACGTTCCAACTCCGCGATGCCTGATTTATCCCATAAAACATCATGCTCACGTTTCCGCCGCTCCCACTGTCTACGAAGCCCTCTGGCTGTGTACTTATAGACGCTCTATTCCAAATCATCATTTAGAAAAACAGTCATGACACCCAACCACCAGATATCGTAGTCATGGTATGTAGCCGTGGCAAGTAGGATCTGGATGGACTTAAGCATAGCTTTGAAAGTCTCAACTTTTCCATGTACACCAAGTAATCTTCTCATAATATACTTGCTCCTGACAGGGATTTAACCCTTCAGATAAAGCAACCAAAGTCCATATTTTATTGGTGTATAAGGATTTCATCTCAGATCGCTAAGCATCCAGCCATTCTCACAGAGTCCTCACTCCTGATAGCCTGCTCGAAACTAGTTGGACCATCATCTCATGATGCAATTCTCGCTCCCACTGTCATAGAGAAACCGAAGTATCTCTCAGGTGGATGAAGAACCCTACTAGATCGGCGGAGAGGCTGAGGTTCGTTGGAAACTATTGAATCCTCCAGTTCTACCAAATCATCAGCTGCAGCTTGTATAGCTGGAACTCCTTCCAGTTCTACCTCATGACCACTAATTTCTTCACAAGAAATTCCCTTTCACAAAGATGGCATGCTGAGAAACAAAACATCTTTTGTTCCTCGGTTTGGTAGAAGATATTCCTTTGCGAATGCTTGGGATATCCAACAAACTTCCACAGAACAAACTCTTTAGTAGCATCCTTAGTAGTGATTTATCTTGCCTTTATCGTCTAGTATGTCATGGTATCTAGCTTGGAACTCTTCCAACATACCGTCCCTCCACTAAGTGTAAAGACAATGCCTGCGACTGACATTCAGTCGTCCTTATCACCCTGGAACCATTCCAGTGATTCTCCCCAGGATCGATTGATACCATCTCACTACAACTAGTGAGAATCCTGACATCCAATTAGATCTATCTCATAGATCCATAACCCAGGATTTAGGAGGTATCACCTTGATCCTATAGAGAATCTTTGTGATAAGAGGAGATTGACCGAGCATAGCATAGGAAACTCCTTCCCTATCAAGAGTATGTCATCCACGTACTCTACGAGGATCACCACCATACTACCTACTACCTTTTTGTATATACAAGGTTCATCTACCATTTTGATGATGTCAAACTCTTTGACTAATCCATCAAAACAGATGTTCCATCTCCGCGATGCCTGCTTTAATCCTATAAAGCATCTTGCACACGTTTCCGCCGCTCCCACTGTCTACGAAGCCCTCTGGCTGTGTACTTATAGACGCACTCTTCCAAATCATCATTTAGAAAAACAGTCATGACACCCAACCACCAGATATCGTAGTCATGGTATGTAGCCGTGGCAAGTAGGATCTGGATGGACTTAAGCATAGCTTTGAAAGTCTCAACTTTTCCATGTACACCAAGTAATCTTCTTATAATATACTTGCTCCTGACGGGGATTTAACCCTTCAGATAAAGCAACCAAAGTCCATACTTTGTTGGTGTATAAGGATTCCATCTCAGATCGCTAAGCATCCAGCCATTCTCACAGAGTCCTCACTCCTGATAGCCTGCTCGAAACTAGTTGGACCATCATCTCATGATGCAATTCTCGCTCCCACTGTCATAGAGAAACCGAAGTATCTCTCAGGTGGATGAAGAACCCTACTAGATCGGCGGAGAGGCTGAGGTTCGTTGGAAACTATTGAATCCTCCGGTTCTACCAAATCATCAGCTGCAGCTTGTATAGCTGGAACTCCTTCCAGTTCTACCTCATGACCACTAATTTCTTCACAAGAAATTCCCTTTCACAAAGGTGGCATACTGAGAAACAAAACATCTTTTATTCCTCGGTTTGGTAGAAGATATTCCTTTGTGAATGCTTGGGATATCCAACAAATTTCCACAGAACTGACCTTGCCTCGAGCTTGTCTGGATTATGCTTTTTGACATAGGCTGGACAACCACAAATCTTAACTTACTTAAGAGATGGGCTCTTCCCATACCATATCACATATGGAGTGGTAGGTTCCTTATTTGATTGGAACCCTTATTCAATAGGTATGCAGCTTCTCAAGTGCATAACTCCCAAAAGGAAATAGGAAACTCAGTAGTACTCATCATAGAGCGCACCATATCAAATAGGGTGAGTTTGCTCCGACCCGATACACCGATGTGTTGTGGTGTATACGGAGGAGTAATGCTGAGAGAGAATCTCATTCTCCTTTAGAATAGTCCAGGAATCCCGTAATCAAGTATTCTTCTCCCTGATCACATCAAAGGACATAATACTTATACCCGTTTTGGTTCTCTACTTCTAACTCATATTCATTGAATTTCTCAAAAGGTTCAGACTTGTGTTTCAACAGGAACACATGTGCGAATCTTGAGAGACCATCGGTGAATATAATAAAGTATAAAGAACCAGTCCATGCATGTGTAGACAGGGGACTTTCATACATCATCATGTATCAATCCCAAGAGTTCACTAACTCTTTCTCTGTTTCCAATAAACAGAGTTGTGGTCATCTTATCTTTGTGACATGACCGGCAAGTTTCACAAGATGTAAATTCAAACAAATTTAAATATGCATCTCTGTGTAACTTAGCTAGTCGGGCCGCATTGAAATGACCTAGTCTACAATACCTCAAGAAGGATTTGTTCATTTCTGAACTCTTCCTCTTATGTGTGTTCTGTACGTTAAGAACTGTAATTTGATTTAGAACGTATATGCTTTTAGATAACGTGCCTGAACCGATCAACTCTTGATATAGGAAATGTTCAAAACATTATCCAACAATACAAAATTATATCCTTCTTTACTAATAAAGAGACTGATATGATGTTGTATATCAGGTTCGGTATCTAATAACATTCGTTCAGAATCAATGTATTCTGGTAATACAGGGTGATAACTGCCAACAGACTTGGCTGCAACACTTGCATCATTTCCAACTCTTGAAACTTATCACCCGTTCTCAGTTCTCTACCTATCTGTAGCCCATGTAACAAATTACATTTGCGGGATCCTGATCCGGTATCTCATACCCAGGACGTAAAGGATACTGAGAAACAGTTCTCGGTAATGAACACACCCGAAGAAGATGCATCAACATGTACTTTCTTCGTTTGGGCGGCACGGGAATTCTGGTAATCCCCTATTTCCTGCTCGGTCTTATAACAATTATAAGTTGCAGCGGGACCAACGTTCCCTAGCACAGTATAACAAGCGGGTTCGGTCAATACATCCGTATTATTTATCTTGATTAAGGTGTGACATAGTCGCTACCTGGAGAGAGAGAGAAGAAAACACTCAGCGTATGCTCTTGCAAGATTAGATTGGTTATTAATATATCTAATTAGGATGTCTCCCACTGTTTTAGTCAAATCTTCCTTCAAACCCTAAAAGGAAAGACTAGCCGGGATTAATTACACCCTACAAGTTCGCCAATCTTTCAGCCAGGCCAGTGCCGGTACTTTGAGGAAGGTTCCCCGTGCTCTCGCACGAACCTAATTAAAATAAACCTCGTTTTTCCAGGGGCGTAACCCCGTTAACACCTTTCTAGACACCTACTTGATCGGCTAATTGTAATGTGAAAAACTCTCCCAGGAGTAACTCTTACTCGCAGCGGGTATCGGGATCTAACTATCTCATAGAAGGTATGCAATCGCATTGCAAATTTTAACTCTTGAAATTCCCAATAATATTTTGCCCCTAGCAACTTATGATCTTGGCTAAGGTCAACAAATCATAAGCGCTAGCCAAGTTCAACCCGTCATTTCCCGATTGAATTAAACCCACTCGCACGACCCTTGGCTAAGGTCAACAATGTCGCACGACTACCCTAACTCAATCGCATCATATGCTTATACAGATAAGCACTAATTAGCTACCGCACACTACGCCTTGGTTAAGGTCAACAAACGTAGCACGAATACTAAGTAGTACTTATCTGAAATGACAGAGGGCTATGACAGGTTTTTAAAAAAAACCTTTGCGTAATGAACTTGATATCGTTGTAGAATCGAGTGATTTTAAATGGAATGTTTTTGAGGCCTTTTCTAGTTTTTCTAAAGAGGTCACTCCCGGTGAGGGATCTCGGCTCTTTCCTTATCGAATAAGGTGCAGGATATTTCACAAATACCACTATGCAAAGCAAAAAACTATAGAAACAATCAAAAGACAAACCGAGTTTGTAGCATCTGCTAATTTCGCTAAAGAGGTCATTCCCGGTAAAGGGATCTCGGCTCTTTCCTTATCGAATAAGGTGCTGGATATTCTACAAGGAATACCGCTATGCAAAGCAAGAACTAGAGCTACCGGTTTTTAAACAAGTTTCTACAACATCTTTAGGTTTCTTTTATTTTCATTAATCTCATTAATGAAGTCCCATTTTATTATGCTTCACAAGCATCACATTTGAAACGAAATCTGCAATATAACATATATCTCATATATATAATATAAACATTCGTCTCAAGCAGTAATATGATCTCATTACAGAACATTGCAGCAGAAGATAACATATAAAATATTGGATATACTGGGATTTCCGTGTTTTATGCGAGCATGTATAAAACGCGGATTCCACGGTCGCGATGAATAGCCAAACCCACATCCCTAGACCCCTACGAGAGCGGCAAGCAACACTGCCAATTCTAGGGTTAGGAGACCCGGTCTCCACTCCTCGAGATGGTCTCCCACTGGACCCTAGAACCCGGTTACTTGTGCTCCCCGCCTTAGGTCTACCTAATACGGAAAAGTAAATAACATACAATGGTGACATCATCCTCAACCTGGAAGTGCCCCAATAAAAGAATATTACATACAATGAATTTTACTTGAATGAAAATAAAAATCCTCATCTCACATAAAACCCCCGGCTATTCAAAACGCGACGATCCAATATAACATATCACAGCAACACATAACATCGCATGTCATCAACGTAAGTAAATATGCGTATCCCAATTGTCGTTGATGTATAGCAACGAAACCGGCGATACACCACATATTACACTTACGCTCGCAGAAAAGAAAGTGTAAAACTACAACAGTTGGAATCCGCAACCTTCTTAGACATCGCATGCCTAACTAAATGAATTCCTTAGACATCGCATGTCTGCCTAACAATTATAAACCCCGCATTTTAGTCTCTATATCGAAAACACTTTTCAACATCTAGTCGGGCAATTCAACAAGATTCCCGACAACCTGATCGAATGTTCGTCAAAAACATTAGTACACAGCCGCACCCCCGATGCCGTCGACGAAGTGCACTAAGGCGGAACACCGCTACCGCGAGCACCCGAACGGATGCTTTTGGCGACGGGGTTCTCCTACAGTCACTTGGTCGGGGCTATAGGGCGTGGCTGTCTATTAAGTTTACCCGGCGAGTATCCGCGTACGCTACGTGATTGCGATGGACTTTTGATTGCATCAAAATCCCATGGCAACCGATCATTTGAGACTAAACTGCTAGATTTATAACATTCAAATTAATTATCTCATAACTACTTATGGATTCCAAATATTGTATCACATTCCAGATAAATAGATAATGTTAAACTTTTCGATCGAATAAACAAACACCCAAGATTTCCCAAATAGCTCAACACTTGAGCGGAGTTCAAAAAATATCCATCACATGCCACAGTACCAATGGTCCAGCCGTAGAAGGGTCAAACCAACGCCTCACATGTGGCAACGCCGTACTGCCCCAAACCCTAAGGTTTAGAGGCGGTTCAGACGGTCACATAATTGAGTTAAGATTTGTGTTCTTCTAGAGGGTCCACCGCGTTACTTGCACGACTATGAATGTTCTTTAATTAAGGAAAAAATCCAACACTTGGAAATTTTCCGGCAGGGGAAAAAGTGAGTTATTGATATCCGTTTGAACTTTTTAACACGTTCTAAATTACCCGGAAAAAATTAAACGATGTTAAACTTTCCGATCGAATCAACGAATACAAAAGATCTCCAGAAAACTCAACACTTGAGTAAGATTAAAAATTCCCAGAAGCATGTAGTAATAGCTTCGGATAAACCCTAGAAAAACCAATCACTGACACCCAAGTACGGTCGCGGAACCGCCGCCAGAAGCATGTTAAGGCCGCGGTTCCGCGGCGCCTTTAGGGCTACAGTGACCCGTTTTTCACAGTAATCCATAAAATCACCTGCTGAATTTTCTGAGTATTTTCAATGTAGAAAAAATCATATTTTTAAAAATTTCCAGAGAGGGGGTGTATTGCGACGTTTCGGGGTTCGATCGGACTTTAAACTTTGTCTAGACTTCGCCTAAAGCTCTAACTTGGCTCTGATACCACTGTAGGGTTACTAGGCACTGTCACAAGGTTCTATAAGGCATCAACCATGCCAAAATCAAATTTTTCATGTGCCGAACAACCCTAACCAAGATCTTAGACTAGAGATTAGGTGAAACAAAGCAAGTAAACAACTTTACTTCTAAGAGTTAGGGATTACAACCTTTGTAGTCCGTTCCTTCACTTCTAAAACTCCGTGTTGAGGTCCCTTCGCTGCGATCATCGAGTACCCGGACTCTAGAGAGGCTCCATGAAGAAAAAGATGCAATCTTGCTTCCGATCTTCAATAACAAAGATGATCTACCTTGAAGAAACTCAAACCCAAGCTCTTGCTTTGCTAATCAAGTATTAGCAAAGCAAACACCCTAATCTAAGTGGCTAAAATTGATGAGGATGATGAAGTAGCAATTTAGCACTCATTTGTTTTCTTTATCTCACTCAAAATCATTACTTTGCAAAAAGCTAGAAAGCTTTTTCAAGAGGAAGAAGAAGAAGAATCAAAACCATTTGTGATGAATAATGAATCAATTGAGGTTAGAAATGCAACCATGGGTTAAGTATGAAGACTTAACCCATGTAGAGAATTAACTATGGTTAAAGGGTTGGGTTGGGTTAAAGAAATATCTTTGCAAAATATCACAAAATATCAAGGTCAAAGTCAAAGCTTCAAGAAGTTTCTTGAAAGCTTCATGAAAGTTTAACCCTAATCCAAACCCTAACCATATTTAAACTCCACAAAACATGTTGCATTTATAACCTTAACATGTTACAATATTATATGTCACATATACAATATTTATTGTAACAAAATAAAATAATACAGTTAACATATATCACATATATATCATTGTATTACCCGAGTGAGAAAAAGAATGTTTAAGTGAGCTTATATTAGTTAATGTAATATAATATATCAAATATATAATTATACATTAAATTATCGAATCAACACTTGATCCGATAATCCGGCTATTTCACAAATAACCGACTAATATCATCTGTATCAGTTCATCGAATCAACACTTGATCCGATGACCCGGCTATATCACATATACCCGGCCGATATTACATATCGCGAGAATCTAGTACGATATCACATACACGTATTGATCTCGATCCCGTACATATCACATATGTGCTCCTACTCCGTTTTTCCTGAGCCAGGAAACCTCTGTGTAGGACTCTAAAGAATCGTCAATACGCCGGCAGTAGGTGATGATCATATCAAACACCCACAAGCTACAAGCAGTCAGCTAAACGTAACAGCCACCCAGGTATTGAGCGATCAGAAGTGTAGGGTTCCTAGGCACACTAAGGAGGTCTCACAAGGCATCAACCATGCCAATTTCAAAATAAACGGTGCCGAGAAGCCCGACTACGGATCGTTGGCTAGAAGTTTAGGCGAAAAAGCAACTAGTAAACTACTTTACTAAGAGAATACGGAAATACAACCTTTGTAGATCCGGTCCTCCACCTCCATGGCTCCGTGATGAAGTCCTCTCCGCTGTCCAAATCAAATCCCGGGCTCTAGCGTCGGCTTCATCGGAGAAAGAGCGGGCTAGGTCATCGACGACGTGCCGAAGATGATCTACGTCGAGGCATCGCTAGATCAAGCTCTAACTTCACCAAGTCTAGAAAACTTGTGAAGGAAACACACTCTACTACTTGGCAAGAGGTAGAGGATGAAGAAATAGGAAGTGGGTAGACTTTAGAATTGGATTTCTCACCCTTTTTCATCAATCACCATTGATGAAGTAAGCTTTCTTCTTTGAAGATGAAGAAGAAGAAGATGATGATGAATATGATAAGTTAATTAATTTTGAAAAGAAAATCAATACTTATCATATAATGAACCATGGTAAAGTGTAGAGATTAAACTAAGGTTAAGTGAATGGTTAGGTTAGGCATGAAGACAAAAATGGTGACTAAGTCAAAGCTTCATGAAGCTTCAACATAAATCCAAATTAGCCACCATTTTCCTTTTGCCAAAATGAATAAATAAACAAATAAATGAATAAGAAAACAAAACCCTAACCATTCATATAACCATGGTTCAATCTTTACACAAACCCTAGTTAACATGTATCATCAAACATGACACAATCAAGTGCACAAAAGTATATCACATATACAACTCGTGCAATCCAAGTGAGAAAATCCATATAAAGTGAACCAATACTAGTTAATGCAAAGTAATATATCAAATATATAATTATACATTAAATCATTAAATCAATACTTGATTCAATGATCCGGTCATGTCGCACATAACCGACTAGTATCCAATGTATCGGCTTATCGAATCAATCCTTGATTCGATAACTAGGTTATATCGCATACAACCATTCGATACAATCATCGCGAGAATAGAATACGGTATCACATAAACGCATTATTCTAGGTCCCGCACATATCTCATATGCGCTCCTATTTCGTTTCGCTTGAGCCAGGAAACCTCTGTGTAGGACTCTAAAGACTCGTCAATACGCCGGCAGCAGGTGATGATCATATAAAACACCCACAAGCCGCAAGCGGTCTGCTAAACGTAACGGCCACCCGGGTATTGAGCGATCAGAAGATCGACGAGCAAGCCCGCTCACACTCCAGTGAATCCAACCAGTAACACTACCGTACAGTCCGGTCTGATCGTCTGATATGTCGCATATCTCGCCTAGGGGTGGTAAACGTCAGACCCCAATACCTCGATAAGTCGTGTCGATATGAGGTCTATAACAATTCGAGAAGCTACTGGTAACACTTACCAGTAAATCTCAGCAACCCTGGCCAGGGATTTCCGGTTATAGCCAATCGAACACAGCGCAACATCAACTCCCTATACCGGGAGAGACGAATCCCCTCCTATCGCTCATTGCCTCCATGTGACTCGGGACTGTACCCAAAAACCACCGTTTTGCACGCCCTCTTGGACGTGGTAAGATGGAAATCAAAGCACAGTGGGAACCACACAAGACTCTATGACGATCTCGGGTCAACAGACTACTCTGTACCAGTGTCACCAGAGAACTGCCATCTGACGTAAGGTATAATACCATCTGGGAGTTCTCGGCGAGTCCGTCCAGTGTACCCAGTCTCCACTGAGCACCCGTATATCATCTCTGATGTCAAACACCAATGGATATGGGATCATCCATCGCCCATCTGTATGGGTCGAGAAGGTATACGCTAGTCGACACTGGTATATCGATGCCCCGTCTCGATACACCCACGACTAGGGACTTTGAAGGATGTACTTATAGACTACTATGTCCCCACTAGTATGATCTGCATCATAGTCCAGGTAGTCAAGTACACATCCTAAGGGCTTGACCAACATGTAACAGAGAGACAATCAGTGTACACGTTAAGGTAAAGATCAACCAGATAGCATACTATCATGTCGAGCAAGAAAGTCCTCCCTATATATGTCCAAGCATCCACTACAATATACATCCTATGTATAGTAATGGCCTCTAGGGCATACATATAACTAACAATCTCCCACTTGCACTAGGGCCATCTGATAGCAGTGGTTGTAGTATCTCATACTCAACCATCCCATAAAAGTCTCTCTCTGGGAACAGGCCTTTGTGAGTGGATCCGCTGTGTTGTCCTCTGAGTCTACTCTCCAAACCTCGATCACCCTGGAGATCAACCATCTCCATGATCAGGTGACACTGCCTTAGAATATGTCTGGATCACTGATGGGACCGGCGTTCCTTGGCATAAGCCACAACTCCATTGTCTCACAATGGTTGGAACGTAGTTCATCTCATGAACCAATATATACCCAAACAGCCTCTTTGGTAGCATCTTAAGTAGCGATGTATCCTGCCTTTATCGTCTAGTATGTCACGGTATCTAGCTTGGAACTCTTCCAACATACCGTCCCTTTACTGAGGGTAAAGACAATGCCTGTGACTGACACTCAGTCGTCTTTATCACCCTGGAACATTTCCAGTGATTCTTCCCAGGATCAATTGATACCATCTCACTACAACTAGTGAGAATCCTAATCATCCAATTAGATCTATCCCATAGATCCAAAACTCAGGATTTAGGAGGTATCATTTTGATCCTACACGGAGAATCTTTGTGATAAACGGAGATTGATCGAGCGTAGCATAAGAAACTCCTTTCTTATCAAGAGTATGTCATCCACGTACTCTACGAGGATCACCACCATACTCCCTACTACCTTTTTGTATATACAAGGTTCATCTACCATTTTGATGATGTCAAACTCTTTGACTAATCCATCAAAACAGATGTTCCATCTCCGCGATGCCTGCTTTAATCCTATAAAGCATCTTGCACACGTTTCCTCTGCTCCCACTGTCTACGAAGCCCTCTGGCTGTGTACTTATAGACTCCCTCTTCTAAATCAATATTTAGAAAAGCATTCATGACACCCAACCGCCAGATATCGTAGTCATGGTATGTAGCCGTGGCAAGTAGGATCTGGATGGACTTAAGCATAGATACTGGAAAAAGGTTTCATCATTATCCACGCCTGGTCGATGACGAAAAGCTTTAACAAGTCTAGCTTTGAAAGTCTCAACTTTTCCATGTACACCAAGTAATCTTCTCAAGATATACTTGCTCCTGATGGGGATTTAACCCTTCAGATATAGCAACCAAAGTCCATACTTTGTTGGTGTAGAAGGATTCCATCTCAGATCGCTAAGCATCCAGCCATTCTTACAGAGTCCCACTCCTGATGGCCAGCTCGAAACTAGTTGGGTCATCATCTCATGATGCAATCCTCACTCCCACTGTCATAGAGTAACCGAAGGATCTCTCAGGTGGGTGAGAAACCCTACTAGATCGGTGGAGAGGCTGAGGTTCGTTGGTAACTATTGAATCCTTTGGTTTTACCAAATCATCTGCTGTATTTTGTATAGCTGGAACCTTTCCAGTTCTACATTACAGACCTTGCCTCGAGCTTGTCCGGATTTTGCTTTTTGACATAGGCCGGACAACCCCAAATCTTAACTAGCTTAAGACATGGGCTCTTCCCATTCCATATCACATATGAAGTGGTAAGCATATGATTTGATTTGAACCCTATTCAATAGGTATGTAGCTTCTCAAGAGCATAACTCCCAAAAGGAAATAGGTAACTCAGTAGTACTCATCATAGAGCACACCTTATCATATAGGGTGTGATTGCTCCACCCCGCTATACCATCGTGCCATGGTGTATACGGAGGAGTAATGCTGAAAGAGAATCTCATTCTCCTTTAGAATAGTCCAGGAATTCCGTGCTCAAGTATTCTCCTCCTTGATCTCATCAAAGGACATAATACTTATACCCATATTGGTTCTCTACTTCTAGCTTATATTCTGTGAATATCTCAAAAGGTTCTGACTTGTGTTTCAACAGGAACATATGTCTGAATCAAAAAAGATCATCAGAGAATTTAATGAAGTATAAAGAACCGGTCTTGGAAAGTGTAGACAGGGGACCTTACATACATCAACATGTATCATCCCAAGAGTTCACTAACTCTTTCTCTGTTTCCAGTAAACGGAGCTATGGTCATCTTATCTCTGTGACATGACTGGCAAGTTTCATAAGATGTAATTCAAACTAATTTAAATATGCATCTACATGTAACTTCAGCTAGTCGGGTCGCATTGATATGACCTAGTCTACAATGCCTCAAGAAGGATTCGTTCATTTCTGAACTCTTCCTCTTGTGTGTGTTCCATATACTAAGAACTGTAGTTTGATTTAGAACATCATTGCTTTTAGATAACGTGCCTGAACCGATCAACTTTTGATATAGGAAATGTTCAAAACATTATCCATCTATACAAAATTTTATCATTTCTTTACTAATAAAGAGATTGATATGATTTTGTATATCAGGTTCGGTATCTAATAACATTCGTTCAGAATCAATGTGTTTGGAATACAGGGTGACAGTGACCAACAGACTTGGCTGCAACACTTGCCCCGTTTTCTGTCTCATGAAACTTATCACCCGTTCTCAGTTTTTCTACCTTTTTGCAGCCCTATGTAACAGATTACATATCTGGGATCCTGATCCGGTATCATATACCCAGGATGCGGAGGATACTGAGAAACAGTTCTGTATAATGAACACACCCGAAGATGATGCATCAGCATGCACTCTCTTCGTTTGGGCGGCACGGGAATTCTGGTAATCCCCAATTTCCTGCTCTGTCTTATAACAATTATAAGTTGGAGCGGGACCAACGTTCCCCAGCTCAGTATAACAAGCGGGTTCAGTCAATAATCCGTATTATTATCTTGATTAAGGCGTGATATGGTCGCTACCTGGAGAGAGAGAGAAGAAAACACTCAGCGTGCGCTCTTGCAAGAATAGATTGGTTTTTATTTTATCTAATCAGGATGGCTCCCACTGCTTTTTATCAAATCTTCCTTCAAACCCTAAAAGGAAAGACTAGCCGGGATTAATTACACACTACAAGTTCACCAATATTTCAGCCAGGCCAGTGTCGGTACTTTGAGGGAGGTCCCCCGTGCTTTCGTACGAACCTAATTAATGTAAACCTCGTTTTCCCAGAGGCGTAACCCCGTTGACACCTTTCTAGACACCTACTTGATCAGCTAATTGTAATGTATAAAACTCTCCTAGGAGTAACACTTACTCGCAACGGGTATCGGGATCCAACTATCTCATAGAAGGTATGCAATCTCATTGCAAATTTCAACACTTGAAATTCCCAATAATTTTGCCCCTAGCGTCCTATGACCTTGACGCAGGCCAACAAACCATAGTGCGCTAGTCAAGTTCAACCCGTCATTTCCTGATTGAATTAAACCCACCCGCACGACCCTTGACGCAGGCCAACAAAGTCGCACGACTACCCTAATCCAATCTGCATCATATGCATAAGCAGATAAATACTAGTTATCTACCGCACACTACGCCTTGACGCAGGCCAACAAACGTAGCACGAATACTAACTACCACTTATCTGAAATGACGGAGGGCAACGACAGGTTTTTCTGAAAACCTATTGCGTAATGAACTTGATATCGTTCTAGAATCAAATGATTTTAAAAATGGAATGTTTTTTAGGCTTTTCTAGTTTTGCTAAAGGAGTCACTCCCGGTGAAGGGATCATCGGTCCTTTCCTCGTCGAATGAGGTGCGGTATATATCGTATATATCACTGTGCAAAGCAAAAACTCTTAAAAGCAATCAAAAGACAAACCGAGTGTGTAGCATCTGCCAGTTATTGCTAAAGGAGTCACTCCCGGTGAAGGGATCTCGGTCCTTTCCTCATCGAATAAGGTGCAGGATATATCACATATACCTCTGTGCAAAGCAAGAACTGTAGCTACCTGTTTTAATTTTGAAATTCGATTCTACAACATCTTAGGTTTCTTTTATTTTATTAATCACATTAATGAAGTCCCATCATTTAAGTACCTAAACATCACAGATAAATACGACGTACACTTATGCCATCCGCATTCGCCTCGATGTCCCCTCGTGCACCGTTAGGTTAGGTAACTAACGGCAGAGCGGGGCAGGGCTAGCGCGGGTGTAAAACATAAGTAACGTCTATATAGTATATCATATATACTATATATAGTATCTATCACAGAACATCACATGATCACATCACAGATATTGCAGCAGAAGAAACATATGAAATATTGGATATACTAGGACGTCCGTGTTTTCAATACGAGCCAGTATAAAACACGGATTCCACGGTCGTGACGAATTGCCAAACCCACACCCCAAGACCCCTACGAGAGCGGCAAGCAACCCTACCAATTCTGGAGTTAGGAGACCCGGACTCGACTCCTCGAGTTGGTCTCCCACTGGACTCCAGAACCTGGTTACTTGTGCCCTCCTCCTTGGGTCTATCCTAGTGCGGAAAAGTAAATAATATACAAAGGGTGACATCTTCCGCAACCTGGAAGTGCCCCAATAAAAGAATATTACATACAAGTTTTTACATGAATGAAAATGAAAACACTCATCTCACATAAAAACCCCCGGCTATTCAAACACGACGATCCAATATAACATATCCAGCAACACATAACATCGCATGTCATCAACGTAAGTAAATATGCGCATCCCAATTATCGTTGACATATAGCAACGAAAACGGCGATATCACATATTACACTTACGGTCACAGAAAAGAAAGTGTAAAACTATAACAGTTGGAATCCGCAACCTGCATAGACATCGCATGCCTAATCAAATGAATTCCTTAGACATCACATGCCTAACAATTATAAACCTCGCATTTTAGTCTCATTATTGAAAACTCTTTTCAATATCAAGTCGGGCAATTCATCAAGATTCCCGACATCATGATCGAATGCTCGTCGCAAACTTTAGTAGACGGCTGCACCCCCGATACCGTCGACGAAGTGCACCATGGCGGAACACCGCTGCCGCGAGCACCCGAACGGATGCTTTCGGCGACGGGGTTCTCCTACAGTCACTTGGTCGGGGCTATGGAGTGAGGCTGTCTATTAAGTTTACCCGGCGAGTATCCGCGTACGCTACGTGATTGCGACGGACTTTTGATCACATCAAAATTCCGTGGCAACCGATCAAGTGAGACT
The DNA here is from genome assembly GCA_030015575.1 of Agapanthus africanus. NCBI lineage: Eukaryota > Viridiplantae > Streptophyta > Magnoliopsida > Asparagales > Amaryllidaceae > Agapanthus > Agapanthus africanus. The sequence goes on from CM057342.1 coordinate 633,074,685, forward strand.
AAACTGCTATGTTTATAACATTCATTCAGTTATCTCATAACTGCTTGTGAATTCCAATTGTTGTATCACATTCCAGATAAACAGAAAATGTTAAACTTTCTGATCGAATAGTCGAACACCCAAGTTTTCCCGATACAGCTCAACACATGAAATAAGTCTAAAAATATTCAGTTCATGCCTCAGTACCAACGGTCCAGCCGTAGAAGGGTCAAGCCAACGCCTCACATGTGGCACGCCGTACTGCCCCAAACCCGAAGGTTCAAAGGGCAGTTCAAGACGGTCACATAATCGAGTTAAGGTTTGTTGTCTTCTAGAGGGTCCATCGCGTTACTTGCACTACTTAGAACGTCTTTAAACCACGGAAAAATCCAACACTTGGAAATTTCCCGGCAGGGGAAAATTTGGGTATTTATATCCGATCGAACTTTTTAACATATTCAAAAATTATCCGGAAAAACACACTGACAAAATTAGACAATCCGATCGATACACCGAGTCCCCAATACAACCCAAAAAATTCAACTCTTGAAAAAATATTAAAAATTCCCAGGAAAACCAGCACTGCAAACTAGGAATTACTGTGCAAAATTGAATGCAAGAAGAGACAAAAGGGCTGCGGAACCGCCGCATTAGCATGCTAATGCCGCGGTTCCGCCGCGCTTTTATGGATTCAGGGGCCCCGTTTTATACAGTAATTCTTAGAATCTTCTACTGAGTTTTCTGAATATTTTTAATTCTCAAAAAACCACGATTTTCAAAAATGTTCAGAGAGCAATATTAGGGTTACGGTTTCGGTTCGATCGGATTTCTAACTCCGTCAACGCATCGCCTAAGGCTCTAGCTAGGCTCTGATACCACTGTAGGGTTCATAGGCACACTAAGGAGGTCTCACAAGGCATCAACCATGCCAATTTCAAAATAAACGGTGCCGAGAAGCCCGACTACGGATCGTTGGCTAGAAGTTTAGGCGAAAAAGCAACTAGTAAACTACTTTACTAAGAGAATACGGAAATACAACCTTTGTAGATCCGGTCCTCCACCTCCATGGCTCCGTGATGAAGTCCTCTCCGCTGTCCAAATCAAATCCCGGGCTCTAGCGTCGGCTTCATCGGAGAAAGAGCGGGCTAGGTCATCGACGACGTGCCGAAGATGATCTACGTCGAGGCATCGCTAGATCAAGCTCCAACTTCACCAAGTCTAGAAAACTTGTGAAGGAAACACACTCTACTACTTGGCAAGAGGTAGAGGATGAAGAAATAGGAAGTGGGTAGACTTTAGAATTGGATTTCTCACCCTTTTTCATCAATCACCATTGATGAAGTAAGCTTTCTTCTTTGAAGATGAAGAAGAAGAAGAAGATGATGAATAAGATAAGTCAATTAATTTTGAAAAGAAAATCAATACTTATCATATAATGAACCATGGTAAAGTGTAGAGATTAAACTAAGGTTAAGTGAATGGTTAGGTTAGGCATGAAGACAAAAATGGTGACTAAGTCAAAGCTTCATGAAGCTTCAACATAAATCCAAATTAGCCACCATTTTCCTTTTGCCAAAATGAATAAATAAACAAATAAATGAATAAGAAAACAAAACCCTAACCATTCATATAACCATGGTTCAATCTTTACACAAACCCTAGTTAACATGTATCATCAAACATGATACAATCAAGTGCACAAAAGTATATCACATATACAACTCGTGCAATCCAAGTGAGAAAATCCATATAAAGTGAACCAATACTAGTTAATGCAAAGTAATATATCAAATATATAATTATACATTAAATCATTAAATCAATACTTGATTCAATGATCCGGTCATGTCGCACATAACCGACTAGTATCCAATGTATCGGCTTATCGAATCAATCCTTGATTCGATAACTAGGTTATATCGCATACAACCATTCGATACAATCATCGCGAGAATAGAATACGGTATCACATACACGCATTATTCTCGGTCCCGCACATATCTCATATGCGCTCCTATTTCGTTTCGCTTGAGCCAGGAAACCTCTGTGTAGGACTCTAAAGACTCGTCAATACGCCGGCAGCAGGTGATGATCATATCAAACACCCACAAGCCGCAAGCGGTCTGCTAAACGTAACGGCCACCCGGGTATTGAGCGATCAGAAGATCGACGAGCAAGCCCGCTCACACTCCAGTGAATCCAACCAGTAACACTACCGTACAGTCCGGTCTGATCGTCTGATATGTCGCATATCTCGCCTAGGGGTGGTAAACGTCAGACCCCAATAGCTCGATAAGTCGTGTCGATATGAGGTCTATAACAATTCGAGAAGCTACTGGTAACACTTACCAGTAAATCTCAGCAACCCTGGCCAGGGATTTCCGGTTATAGCCAATCGAACACAGCGCAACATCAACTCCCTATACCGGGAGAGACGAATCCCCTCCTATCGCTCATTGCCTCCATGTGACTCGGGACTGTACCCAAAAACCACCGTTTTGCACGCCCTCTTGGACGTGGTAAGATGGAAATCAAAGCACAGTGGGAACCACACAAGACTCTAGGACGATCTCGGGTTAACAGACTACTCTGTACCAGTGTCACCAGAGAACTGCCATCTGACGTAAGGTATAATACCATCTGGGAGTTCTCGGCGAGTCCGTCCAGTGTACCCAGTCTCCACTGAGCACCCGTATATCATCTCTGATGTCAAACACCAATGGATATGGGATCATCCATCGCCCATCTGTATGGGTCGAGAAGGTATACGCTAGTCTACACTGGTATATCGATGCCCCGTCTCGATACACCCACGACTAGGGACTTTGAAGGATGTACTTATAGACTACTATGTCCCCACTAGTATGATCCGCATCACAGTCCAGGTAGTCAAGTACACATCCTAAGGGCTTTACCAACATGTAACAGAGAGACAATCAGTGTACACGTTAAGGTAAAGATCAACCAGATAGCATACTATCATGTCGAGCAAGAAAGTCCTCCCTATATATGTCCAAGCATCCACTACAATATACATCCTATGTATAGTAATGGCCTCTAGGGCATACATATAACTAACAAGAAGGTCAACAAGCAAGCATGTATATTCTCCTATGAATCCAATCAGTAACACTCCCGTACAGTCCGGTCTCTTCGTCTGATATGTCGCATATCTCGCCTAGGGGTGGTAAACGTCAGACCCCAGTAGCTTGATAAGTCGTGTCGATATAAGGTCTATAACAGTTCGAGAAACTACTGATAACACTTACCAGTAAATCTCAGCAACCCTGGCCTGGGATTTCCAGTTATAGCCAATCGAACACAGCGCAACATCAACTCCCTATACCGGGAGAGACGAAACCCCTCCTATCGCCCATTGCCTCCATGTGATTCGGGACTGTACCCAAAAGCCACCGGTTTGCACGCTTTCTTGGACGTGGTATGATGGAAATCAAAGCACATTGGGAATCACACAAGACTCTATGACGATCTCGGGTCTACAGACTAACATGTACCAGTGTCATTAGAGAACTGCCATCTGAGAGGTATAATACCATCTGGGAGTTCTCGGCGAGTCCGTCCAGTGCACCCAGTCTCCACTGAGCACCCGTATACCTTCTTTGATGTCAAACACCAATGGATATCGGATCATCCATCGCCCATCATATGGGTCAAGAAGCGCATACGCTAGTCTACTCTGGAGTATCGATGCCCTGTCTCGGTACTCCCATGACTAGGGACATTTGAAGGATGTACTTGGCGACTACACTGTCCCTACTAATATGATCTGCATCATAGTCCTGGCAGTCAAGTACTCATCCTAAGGGTTTTATCAACATCTAACATAGAGACTATCAGAGTACATGTTAAGATAAATAGTAACCAGATAGTATACTATCATGTCGAGCAAGAAAGTCCTCCCTATATATGTCCAAGTATCCACTACAATATACATTGTATGTACAGTAATAGCCTCTAAGGCATACATATAACTAACAATTTCGTCTAAGAATAGATGCCCCATGTCGGAATCATACTTCGCCTCGGAGTATCTACCTTCCCTATCGGAAAGATGCTTCATCTTAGAATTAACCTCTACGTCGGAATCATACTTCATCTCAAAATATATGCCCCACTTCGGAATCATGCTCTACCCCCGGATTATGCTCTATCTCGGAATTATGCTCCACTTCAAAATCATGCTCCATCCTGGAATCATACTCAACCTCGGAATGATGCTCCGGCTTGGAAAATCAAGTCCCGCGTCGCAATCGTGCTTCGCCTCGAAAAGTTAGCTCCCGCATCGGAAAATCAAGCACCGCGTCGAAATCAAGCTCCGCCTCGGAAAATCATGCCCCGCGTCGGAATCATACTCCGCATCGAAAAGTCTTCTCCTGCGTAGGAAAGTCTGCTCCCGCGTCGAAACCATGCTTCACCTCGGAAAGTCTGCTCCCGCGTCGGAATCATGCCCCGCCTTAGAAAATCAAGCCTTGCGTCGGAATCATACTCCGCCTCGAAAAATCAAGCCCCACATCGGAATCATGGTCCGCCTCGGAAAGTCTGCTCCTATGTCGAAACCATGGTTTGCCTTGGAAAGTCTGCTCCCGCATCGGAATCATGCTCCATCTCGGAAAATCAAGCCCCGAGTCGGAACCATGCTCCGCCTTGGAAAATCAAGCCCCACGTAGAAACCATGCTTCGCCTCGGAATGTCTGCCCCACATCGGAATCATGCTCCGTCTAGGAATCAACCTCCGCGTCGGAATCAAATTTCGTCTTGGAACCAACTTCTGCACCAGAATTAAGTTTCGCCTTAGGATCAAATCAAGCCAACCTCTCCACGAAAGAAGATCCATCAATTTCATGCACACAACCCATATATGTAGTGTACATTCATTAATGAGGGGCACTTTGTTGTGGTCAAAATTTACACCTCTTTATCCAAAAAGTCAAGTAGAAGTCAAAGTCAACGCCCAAATCGACCCGGGTCTGACTCCAAGCAATTGGGCGCATGCCAAACCGACTCAAGCCCAAGCAAAACTGGTCGGCCATAGAAGAAGAAAGAGAAAGAATTATGTAATAAATAGAGTTAAATGTAATTTATATGTGAAATTGTAAATTAAATGGGCAAAAAACCAAATTGTGGTAAAAGCACATGACTCATGTGTAAAAAGATGTACACATAGGGCATGAGAAACGCAAGAATGCAATTTTTTAAAACCCAAGAGACTATATATAAAATGTAAAGCCTATATAAGACAAACATATAAAGAAAATAAATAAAAACTTTCATTCCCCTAAATTTTTCTGGGGTTTGTGCCTCTCTCTTCTCTCTCTTCAAACTCTTCATTTCTTTGAATTAAATTAAGAGGAAAACCTCTCTTTTTCCAAAACTAAATAGATTTTGGCTACAAACCCAATGAAAAGAGAGTGAATATTCTATCAAATCTCAAAAAAAATAAAAAGAGTTTTTTGGCTCCCTCCTTTTTCCTCCTCAAGATCCAAAAAGAACAGAGGAAGAAGAAGGCTTATCTCCAAAAACACCAATGAGACAAGGTCTAAAGATTTGAGGATTCTAAAGTGCTTTTCTTGGCAAAAATAGAAGAAGGTTGAGGGTGACCCCATCAAAGGGAACCCTCCTTTGGGGATTTTCCCTTGAGGGAAAGCCCCATGAGCTCAAGCTCCACAACTTGGAGCGCAAGCTCTACGGTAGCACTACAGTCGCATGTGCCTTGTGCAACCCTTTCCGCCATGGGCACGTGTGCCATGCGCATCCCCTTGCGCCACACGCACCCCTTTTGTGCCGGGAGCACCGCTGTTGCGCCACGCAAGCGTCATGCGTACCCCTTTTACGCCATGCGCACCCTTTTTGCGTCACGAACGCAAGCTCCCAACACACCCCAGCGCCAGCTCCACCAAAACGCTTCCCCTTCAAAAAATATTTCTAATGGGACGCTGTCCCGCAACTCACAAGATGGCTGCTAGCCTTCTTGACCCTCAGCCCGCTATCCGAGTAGCGAGACCCCCGTAAACTCTACGAGGCCCCCGATATGCCCAATACACTCTCAAATTTGCTATCAAAACATAACGTGCGCATACTGTACACTCAGTTTACATGATTTGCATGACCAATCAATCGGAGGTTCTCTCACCTCAAAGAGAGGGGTAATTAGCGGCAGTTTTGTCAGCCGCTGCCAGAGATTAGAATCCCTACAATCAATAAAGCTTTGCCTATCATGAGACAGGGGGAATCTATACACGCCCGAAACGCGAGCGCATCCATCTCAACAGGGTGACAAAAAACACTCTACAATGCCTATCTATTTAAGGATTTCGTTGTTTCTATTTTCAGTTGTATCGGATGGTTATACTTATATCATACTTATATCAGTTTTTAATTTATGGGATTTGAATGTGATAAATGTAGTTGGATTTTGTTTCTTGCTAAATTTCTTGTTTTATTACACTGCTTACTTTAACACTCAACGTATTTATTTCGAGAAAAAATCCTTCCTCGGTATAAGCACGTCGCGGGTCAAGTGACGTACCTGCTACCGTCGTTTTGGGAAGCAGGATGTGACAAACTTGATCTCTCTCGGAGCATTGAAAGCAGGGGGATGCAAGTTAACTACAGGAGGATGCAGGTTAACTACGCAAGGTGGAGTCTTAAAGGTCAAAGCAGTGTGCAAGCTCGTATCGAATGATGTACAGCAAGCACAGTGACTGGCAATGCAGCCATTGTAAAAGCCAAGCTAACAATTCTAATTGGGTAAAGTGTTTATCCCCTTGACTCTAATGTCACTGAAACAAACAATAACCCTAAGGTTAATAGTAAAATTTTATGCATGCAACAAGACCCCTAACTTATTATTTGTTTGAAATAGTTGAAAATTGTTTCTGCACCAATTTGGAAAATTGGCTAATTTTTAAATCCACGTATTCTTAAAATTTTGCTTCGAAAATATGAATGTTTCAATACTATTGGCATCCTAATTGATATGTTTTCTAAAAAAATACTATCCTTTTTAGTAACTTTTTCTGGTCAATTATATTATTATTTATCAAATAATAAGACAAATTATCAAATTATAGCATTGTTTGTCAAATCAAAGCACTATTTATCATAATACAACCTTATTTATCAAATCATAACACCTAATTTATAACTCTTAAAAAGGGTATTATTGGCAATTACATACATAAATGTGTACACAAATTAAAGTTTGCTTTTACAAAAATTCAATAATATACTTTGGGTTTCCAGAATTTTGGAACTTTTTGGGTCTATAAGTAAATCAAATTATAGACCCAGAAACAGTTCCCCCTAAAGTAAATATACATCACTAACAACTTATTTAAATGAATTTTTTAAATATTGTGGTCTTCGGCTTCTTATCCTGGTTTCCTCCTTTTACTGAATATGAAAAGTAATTTTCATTTCCGATTATTGATCGTATTTGCATCCGTCAAAGATTACAGAATACGGATATAGTAAAATCTATATCTGCATATCCAGCTTGCTTATATCACTCCCTGCAAGTGCGAAATAATGATGGGAAAAAGCACCTTACTATTTTTCTCACATCTAGGTCCCATATATAGTTTGGCAAAATTAGGTCACATATATAGGAGACCAATTATGAGAGGAGAAATTAAGTTGGACCTTTCAGACATAAATAGGAAAAATCAAGGACAGTCAATTTGGACCATTAAGACATACATGCAGGAAATCAAACATGAGAGACGAGGCTGCCAATAATTTGGACCTTTGAGCAGTTTTCTCTTTCTCAAATTAATGCTCCCTGGACCCTAATCCTGGTCAAAATCTCTCATGCACATTGTTTGTGTTCCATTCAGCTCATGTCAATTTTGGTGCCTTGAGGGGGCTTGAGAGGGACCTTAGATGCTACAGTGATTAAGAGATTAAGGTAACAAAGTCTAAAGTCTAGCACTTTGGGTCAATGAGAAATAAGGGTCTACATCCAATTAAAGGTTGCTTCTACATCAATGAACGAATTAAGCTAGGAAAAGTAACATATCCTTTAAGGTTTCTGCATCACACTCCCATGTATATTTCTCTTAGGGGCTCCCAAAACATTTAACACCAGAATAATGAGAATCAATTATGTTGATTAAAAACCTGATTATCTACATTAAATATTGAAGTAACGCAGAGGGGGTGTAGATCTCGTTATATAGACGATGGACAGATCTTGTTATGTGGAAACGGTAATTGATGATGCTCAATATTGGCAGTCTCCATGATCAGAACACGTGGCAGATGACGTGTCCAAGAACTCAGAAAAAAAAGCCGCAGGGGCCGACCAGGCCAGTCCTGTACCCGACCTGCAAGCACAAGCTGGCTCACCTCAGAGCCTCCTGAAATTTGGCCTCCTCGGCCTCTCAGCTCATCCCGAGCTGCCTCAGGACCAAGACTCCTCAGCCTTCTCGCTCGTTCCCGAGCCTCCCAGCCGAGGCCATCTTCCTCGGTCCTCCGACCGACCAATTCCACCACTCACAGGCGTAACCGCCACTCGGCAAATCTCGCCACGCGCAGATTCTCCACCAGCAACATCCCACGTTCCACGTCATTACGATCCCCATTAATGGGCGATCCGCTCTTTACGCGGGCGTGACGTCGGGAGCGTAACTGCCGGCGAGATTCTCGCGCCTGCTGCTGCGTGCTGCCTCCGCTATATAAACCCCCATCACAGAGGGGTCAAGTAAGCCATTTTTATTCCACTTACCCGTTACTCTGCTCGGATCTCATACTAACTTGATCGTCGGAGGGTCTTCGGTGGTACCAAACCAACCCGGGACTTCTTTGCAGGTACTCGGCGTTAAACTTCTCAAATCACCAATCTCCTCAAAACCCATTGAGACCTGCACGCAACAGGAGATCACCTTCCAAATCCACCGGGAGATCGACGGAAGACAACATCTGAGGGAGACTCGAAAAGGACTTCCATCAGTTGGCGCCGTCTGTGAGAACCGCAAACTCCACAAAAACAAAGTTGGCCTTCCGATCTCCATCCACATGGCAAGCAATCACCTTGAAGATCCAGGTACCAACCACCACCTCTCCCTCAACGGAGGCGCGGGTGAACCTCAACCGAATGTCGTCGACTCCTCCGCCGACCACCGCCTCACAGACTCCGGCGGTCGCAGGCCCCACGATCCTTCCCATTCAACCTCAAAGTCCCACGTCGGAGAGCCTTGCCTCAGGCCTTGTCGCCCCCTGTCCTTACCGAGGCGGTGGCGGTCGGCTCGCCTGCTTCCAGGCACGACCGGCATCCCCTCCCTCGACGGGGTCGCGCCCACGAAGCCCGTCAAGGCAACTCGGGTACCACCCTACCCCGGGGCCCAGGGGACCTCGCCGGAAGGAACCGAGGCCCATCAAGAACTATGGTCATGACAACAGGGGGCCCGTCGAGCTCCTGCGAGACTCGGCGCCCCACACCGGCAACAAACGCCAACAGCCGCCCGAGTAAAAAGGCCATGGGCCACAAGCCTATCACCTTTGGCGACGGAGACCTCCACGGCATATCCATGCCCCACAACGACCCTCTGGTGATCACGGCCCGAATCCACCGGTACGAGGTCCACCGGATACTGGTCGACTCGGGCAGTTCGGCAGACATCCTCTTCCACGACTGCTTTCTGCGCATGGGGATCAACCCTGCAGACTTGAAACCGACCTCCTACATCCTTTCAGGGTTCACCAACCACTCCATCCCGGCGCAAAGGGTGGTCACCCTGCAGTTCAACGCCGGGGAGCCCAGCCGCACGCGTACGTTGCCTGTGGACTTCATCGTAGCAAAGGTCCCATCGGCCTACAACGTCCTCCTCAGCCGCCCGATGCTGAACTCCCTCCAGGCCCAGATATCGACCTACCACCTGGCGATGAAGTTCCCTCTCTATCAGGGCGGGATAGGTCGGGTCTATGGGATCCAGCAGGCCATTAAGGTATACCTTACCGAGACATCTTCGCCCGAGCAGCCGGCCGCCGACGCTGAGGTAAATAACGACATCGAGGGTTCTCTGGACACCCGAGATGAGCGGAAAGAAGTCCGGGGGACACCAGTCGAACCACTGACCGAGATGCCCCTGACAGAAGGGGACGAGGAAAAAACCATCCAGGTCGGATCGCTGCTAACAGAGACTCAGCGACATGACCTGGTCAGATTCCTCAGAAGTAACTCCGATGTCTTTGCCTGGGCGCCTGCTGACATGCCTGGGATTGACCCCAAAATCATCTCCCACAAGCTCGGGGTTGATCCTGCAGCGCGACCCGTCAGACAGAAGAAGCGAAGCTTCACCCCAGTCAAACAGAAGGCTATCTAAGAGGAGGTTAATCGACTTCTCGCCGCAACCTTCATCAGGAATGCACCCTACTCAGAGTGGCTGGCGAACGTAGTTTTAGTCAAGAAGTCAAGCGAGAAGTGGCACATGTGCGTCGACTTCACCGACCTCAATAAGGCCTGCACCAAGGACAACAATCCACTATCTCGGATAGATCAGCTCGTCGACAGCTCGGCCGGCTACGAGCTGTTGAGCTTCATGGATGCTTTCTCCGGCTACAACCAGATCCGTATGAATCCGGAAGATGAAGATCTCACCGCGTTCACAACGGACCAGGGGGTATATTGCTACTAGGTGATGCCCTTCGGCCTCAAGAACGCCGGGGCCACGTACCAATAGTTGGTCAATCGCATGTTCAAGTCACAGATCGGCAGGAATATGAAGGTCTGCGTTGACGATATGCTAGTCAAATCAATCTCGTCGACCGACCATGCCAGGGATCTGGGTGAAGCCTTCGAAGTGCTCCGCAAGTTCAAGATGAAGCTAAACCCCGCCAAATGCGCATTCGGAGTCACCGGGGGAAAGTTCCTCGGTTTCATGGTCACTCACCGTGGAATCGAAACTAACCCTGAGAAGATAGACGCTATCCTCAACATGGCCGTGCCCAAGACCAACGTCGAGATCATGCGGCTCACGGGACGAGTCGTCGCTCTGAGCCGTTTCATATCCAGGTCAGGGGAGAAATGCCTCCCGTTCTTTAAGGCTCTAAGGAAGATCCCGAGGTTCGAGTGGTCGGAGGAGTGCCAAGCCGCCTTCGTCCAATTGAAGAAGCACCTCGCAACGCCACCGCTGCTCACCCGACCAGTTGAAGAAGACGAGTCATCGCTGTATCTGGCGGTATCCGACCAAGCAGCAGGCTCGGTGCTCATCCGGGAGGTCGTGGAGCGCGGAAGCCGGTGTACTATGTGAGCCACATATTTAAGGACGCAGAAATGAGATTGTTAGTTGTATGTATGCCCTAGATGCCAGTATTGTACAGATGATGTATATTATATTGGATGCTTGGACATATATAGAGATGACTTTCTTACTCGATATGATAGTATGCTATCTGGTTACTCTTTATCTTAACATGTACACTTGTCTCTTTAAACTGTCTAACAGTTACATGTTGGTAAAGCCCTTAGGATGTGTACTTGACTACCTGGACTATGATGCAGATCATACTAGTGGGGACATGGTAGTCCATAGATACATCCTTCAAGGTCCCTAGTCGTGGGTGTATCGAGACGGGGCATCGATATACCAGTGTAGACTAGCGTATACGCTTCTTGACCCATGAGATGGGCGATGGATGATCCCATATCCATTGGTGTTTGACATCAGAGACGGTATACGGGTGCTCAGTGGAGACTGCGTACACTGGACGGACTCGCCGAGAACTCTCAGATGGTATTATACCTCACGTCAGATGGCAGTTCTCAGGTGACACTTGTACAGGTTAGTCTGTAGACCCGAGATCGTCATAGAGTCTTGTGTGATTCCTACTGTGCTTTGATCTCCACCTTACCACGTCCATGAGGGCGTGCAAAACGGTGGTCTTTGGGTACAATCCCGAGTCACATGGAGGCAATGAGCGATAGGAGGGGTTTCGTCTCTTCCGGTATTGGGGGTTGATATTGCGCTGTGCTCGATTGGCCGTAACAGGGAAGTCCCTGGCCAGGGCTGATCAGAGATTTGCTGGTAAGTGTTACCAGTAGTTTCTCGACCCGTTAAGAGCCTCACATCGGCACGACTTATCGGTTACTGGGGTCTGACGTTTACCACCCCTAGACTTGATATGCGACATATCAGACGAACAGACCGGACTGTACGGTAAATGTTACTGGTTGGATTCACAGGAGTGTGAGCGGGCTAGCTCGTCGATCTTCTGATCGCTCAATACCCGGATGGCCTTTACGTTTAGCAGACCGCTTGCGGCTTGTGGGTGCTTGATATGATCATCATCTGCTACCGGAGTATTGACGAGTCTTTAGAGTCCTACACAGAGGTTTCCTGGCTCAAGCGAAACGAAATAGGAGCGCATATGAGATATGTGCAGGACCGAGAATAATGCGTGTATGTGATACCGTATTCCATTCTCACGATGAATGTATCGATTGGTTATATGCGATATAACCTAGATATCGAATCAAGGATTGATTCGATAAGCCGATACATAAGATACTAGTCGGTTATATGCGATATGACCGGATCGTTAAATCAAGTGTTGATTTAATGATTTAATGTATAATTATATATTTGATATATTACTTTGCATTAACTAGTATTGGTTCACTTTAAATGGATTTTCTCACTAGATGTGCAAGTTGTATATGTGATATACTTTTGTGCACATGTTTGTATCATGTTTGATGATACTTGCTCATTTGGTTAAGTGTAAAGAATTAAACCTTGGTTAAGTAAATGGTTAGGGTTTTTATTTATTCATTCTTTTATCTTTTTAATTTGGATTGAAAAAGAAATGGCAAAGGAAAACAAAATGGTTTCTTTCATTCTTGAAGCTTGTTGAAGCTTCATGAAGCTTTGACCAAAGTGACCATTTTGTCTTCATGCTTAACCCTAACCATTCATCTAACCTTAGTCAATTCTCTACACCTAACCAGGGTTTACATTATGATAAGTATTCATTTTCTTTTTCATTTCAAATACTTATCATAATCATCTTCATCTTCTTCTTCTTCATGAGATAAAGAAAAAGCTTGCCACCATTAATGGCATGTTGAGCAAAAGTGTGAGAAATCAAATTCTAAAGTGAACCCACCTCCTATTTCTTCACCCTCTACCTCTTGCCTAGTAGTATAGGGTGTTCTCTTCATAAGTTTCACAACTTGGTGAAGTTGGAGCTTGATCTTGTGTAACTTCGACGTAAATCATCTTCAGCATCGTACCCGACGACTAGTCCGCCCATTTCTCCGATGAAGCCGATGCCAGAGTCCGAGATCCGACTTGGACAGCGGGAGGACGTCTACGTGGAGCTAGGGAAGTCGAGAACCGGATCTACAAAGGTTGTAGCTTCTCACTTTTAGTTAAGTCATTAACTAGTTTAATGTTTCGCCTAAAATTCTAGTCGACGATCCGTATTAGGGTTTCTCAGCACTCATAATATTGAAATTGGCATGGTTGATGCCTTGTGAGACCTCTACAGTGTGCCTAGGAACCCTACAGAGATATCCAGCCATAGAGAAGATTGTCTTGGCCCTCGTGGTGGCCTCGAGGAAGCTGCGGCACTACTTCCAAGCATACATCATCATCGTCCTCACCGAGCGCCCGTTGGGGGTTATCCTTGCATCACCAGAGTCCTCGGGCCGCTTAGAAAAGTTGTGGAGGGAACTATCTCAGTTTGACATAAAATATCGCCCGAGGAAGGCTATCAAAGTGCAGGTCCTGGCCGATTTCATCGTCGAATGCACCATCCCTAGCAAGAAACCGGAGTCCACGCCGCCCCTCGCAACTCAGTATCCCATTGTGGAGAGGCCTGGCTCGGTTCCTGAGTAGGTCATCTACGTCGACGGGTCTTCAACTGAGGAAGGATGTGGTGTCGGGCTTATTATCCGGGGCCCGAACGAAGCGGAAATGGAGTAATCTCTGAAGCTCGGCTTCAATGCCTCGAACAACGCGGCAGAGTACGAGGCCCTCATGGCCGGACTGCGCATGGCCGCCGGGCTGGGACTGAAGATAATTCGAATCCGCAGTGACTCGGCCCTTGTCGTCGGTTAAGTGACGGCTGCTTTGAAGCTCGGGATCCTCTGATGATGAGGTACCTGGACGAGGTGAGGAAACTCCGGAGGAACTTTGACGAAGTCTAAGTAGAACAAATACCTAGGCAGCTGAATGCTCAAGCCGATGCCCTGAGCAAGCTGGCCTCGTTGTACTCGGCCAACAATAAGCGGTCTATCCTCTTCGAAACCTTGCCTCAGCCCAGCGTGGAAGACGGAGCGACAATACTCCACGTATATGCGGCGCAGGAAGGCAACCAAGACTGGAGGAAGCCCCTCGTGGAATTCCTGAAGGACGGTACGCTCCCAGGAGATCGGGAAGCCGCCCGCCATCTCCGGGCCAAAGCCCGCCACTTTATCTAGAGCAATGGGAACCTCTACAAGAAGTCCATCACTCAGCCCCTGCTCCGGTGCATTGACCCCCACGAAGCCGACTACATCCTTCGGGAAATCCATGAGGGGTTGGCGGTGCGTACCAAGAGGCCCGAACCTTGATATAAAAGGCGTTGCTCCAGGGGTATTACTGGCCCACTATCCATGAGGATGCCCAGAAGCTAGTCAGGAGATGCAAGAGTTGCCAGCTCCACGGCAGCATCCCTCGCCTCACCGCTACCGAGCTGACCTCCCTAACATCCCCATGGCCGTTCACCCAGTGGGGATTGGACATGATTGGCCAATTCCCTACCGGTACAGGCGGGCACAAATACATCCTCGTCACAGTAGACTACTTCACCAAGTGGATCGAGGCCGTCCCCATCAGGAAACCGGACGCCGCTACGACCATCAAGTTCCTGCAAAACAATCTGATACTCCAGTTCGGCATCCCGAGATGTATCATCACCGACCACGGGACAAACTTCGAGAAAGAGAAAGTGAAGGACTTCTGCAAAGAATACCATATCCTCATGAAGTTCGTCGCGGTCGTGTATCCCCAATGCAACGGGCAGGCCGAAGTCGCTATCCGAGACGTCCTCCGAGGTCTCCAGACCCGCCTAGAAGGGCGACAAGGCAGTTGGGTCGAAGAGCTGCCCTGGGTCTTATGGGCCCTGCGCAAGTCAAAGAAGACCCCCAACGGGGAAACCCCCTTCAGCCTCTGCTACGGGACCGAGGCAATGGTCCCAGCGGAGATCGGGCTACCCAGTCATCGGGTCAAGAACTTCGATGATGACGCGAACATCTCGACGCTATGGACCAACCTGGACATCTTGTTGGAGAAGAGAGACCGGGCTCAGATCAGGGCTGCTGTTTACCAACAACAAACGGCCCGATACTACAATGCTCGGGTCAAGCACCGCTCCTTCCGGACCGGGGATCTGGTCCTACGGCGAAACGAGTTCGTTGATCAAGGCAGGCTTCACAAGTTCTCTCCGAAATGGGATGGTCCCTTCCTCGTCTCTGAGGCACTTCCTAGCAGAGCCTACCTCCTACAAGACGCGGATGGACGCAAGCTCCCGTGGCCTTACAACGCCGAGAAGCTCAAGCTATACCAATGAGGCCTAGGCCAACAAGTGTGTACCCCTCCTTTCGCAAAGATGATATAAATGTTTTCTAAAAATCCTGTCCATTCGAATAAAGAAATGTCGGAACACCTCGAATAGAGTTCTATCTTTACGAGCCAAAGCCCTCACTAAGAGGCGACCGCGCAGCTTCACTGCCCGGTTATCCTTAGTGGGCTTCCTACAGCCCCTCTAACGCTAAGGATCAAAGTCCTCCATAGAGGCAGCCAAGCGGCTACCCTGCTCGACTATCCCTGGCCGGTGGCTCCCCTACTCGCAACGCCAGGGATCAAAGCCCTCGCTAAGAGGCAACACAGCAGCTACCCTGCTCGGTTATCCCTGGCGGGTAGCTTCCCTACCGTAACGCCAGGGATCAGAAAGTCCTCCCAGAGGCAGTCGAGCCCGACCCTCGCTCGGCTATCCCTGGCGGGTAACTTCCCTACCGCAACGCCAGGGATCAGAAACTCCTCCAAGAGGCAGTCGAACCCGACCCTGGCTCGGCTATCCGTGGCGGGTAGCTTCCCTACCACAATGCCAGGGATCAGAAAGCCTTCCCAGAGGCGGTCGAGCCCGAGGATCCCTCGCTCGGCTATCCTTCAGGACCAAATCCCTCGCCAAGAGGCACCGGGTAGTAACCCTGCCCATCCAAGGGTCCTTGGTAGGCTTCTTACAGCCTCTCCCGTGCCAAGGACCAAAGTCCTCCCAGAGGCAGTTGATTCCTTGCTTGGCTATCCCAGGCTGGTAGCTTCCTACAACAACCGACAGGGATCAAAGTCCTCTCCAAGAGGCACTGGGCAGTAACCCTGCTCGGTCCCCGTCCTAAAGGATCAAAGCCCTCATAAGAGGCAACCGAGCAGCTACCCTGCTCGGTCATCTATGGCTGGTAGCTCCCTACCCATAACGCCAGGGATCGAAGCCCTCGCAAGAGGCATCTGAGTGGCTGCCCACGACGCCAGAGATCAAAGCCCTCGCCAAGAGGCAACCGCGCAGCTTCACTGCCCGGTCATCCCTGCTCGGTTATCCTTGACAGATAGCTTCCCTACCGCAACGCCAGGGGTCAGAAAGCCCTCCCAGAGGCAGTCGAGCCTGAGGATCCCTCACTCGGCTATCCTCCAGGACAAAATCCCTCGCCAAGAGGCACCGGGCAGTAACCCTGCTCTGTCCCCATCCTGAAGGATCAAAGCCCTCGCAAGAGGCAACTAAACAGCAACCCTGCTCGGTCATCCCAGGCTGGCAGTTACCTACCCACGACGCCAGAGATCGAAGCCCTCGCCAAGAGGCAACCGCGTAGTTTCACTGCCCGGCCATCCTTAGTGGGCTTCTTACAGCCCCTCCAACGCTAAGGATCCAAAGTCCTCTCAAAGGCAGCCGAGCCCGACCCTCACTCGACCATCCCTAGCTAGTGGTCATTGCTCGCAATGCCAGAAGTCAAAAGCCCTCGCCAAGGAGCAACCGAGCAGCTTCCCATTCATGCTCGGCACAAATACGGCGAACGGCCCTCTGCCCATCATATGCAGAGGATCCGAGGCCCCAACAAGGGACATCAGGTCTATTCAAGTCTGGGCGATCCCCCCTCGACTTCGGGGCCGTGGAGACGCCTCCTTCTCAGCAGCGTTTGGCGAGCTTGGCAAATGACCGAAATCAACTCGACGAACGATCGCTGGAAAGATAGATGACCTGACATGGAAGCCCAACAGTGCAAGCAGAGGTATTTTACGAGCATTCTTCACAAACAGAAGATAAAGTGCAAACCGATGAAACCAAAGGGAAAAAAAAGGTTTTATTACCAAAAGCAAAGCCTTTAAAAGGGTACTTTGGGCTCCCCGACCTTACAAACTGCCCGAAGGCTTACAAAAAAAGCCCTAAGTCGCAAACCCCCCTTTGCGCCTCGCTTATCACGACCTGCCGGAGGCTTCACCACCGGAGGTTTTGCCACCAGCGGTGCGTCTCGCCTCCCTCATCGCTGTCTGCCGGAGGTTTTGCCGTAGGGAGTGGGACCCGAGCACGGAGCTCGCCATCGGCAAACTCGAGAAGCTACTCCTTCACGGCATCCAGAGCCTTATTCCACGCATCGACGGAATACTCGCCAAGCTCGATGTAAAACTGCTCAGACACCTTGTAATCGGCCATGGCTTTCCAAGCCCGAGCCTTGGCAGTCTCGGCCACCAAAAGCGCCACCTCGGCATCTTCCCTGCTGGCATCTCTCTCCTTCTCCATGGTCGCGAGACGATCGGCCAGATCCGCCAGCTTCCTCTCGGCAACTCGGTGGGATGCACTCAGGCGACGGTAGGCACCACGATTCGCTGAATTGGCGAGCTCCGCAGCCTCTGCATGGGCTTCCAGGACATCGGCCCTCACCCTCTCCAGACACAGGTCACGCCGCAGGGTCTCGACCTCCGATGGAAATGCTTCTACTGGCCTTGGCGTGTGGAATGCCCCATCGGCCTTCGTACGAATAGTGAGGGGCGCAGTGTTGAAGGACCTGATAGGAAGTGGATGAGAAACTCAGGGGCACTAGAGCCAAAGAAAGGAAGGTCAAAAACAACGCGTAGAGAAGTTCATACCCGGACCGCCCCTTGGGCTATGGCCTCCATTTGGACCCTCAGGGTGCCGTGCGGAAGCCTTCCCTCGGCTGACTCTTCCATCCCGGCGAGCAGGCCGGCAGCGACGGGAAGCCCAAATGGAGCCATGAAGACAGCATCACCCCCTGCACGGGAATCCCCTCAGGAACCATCGACGGTGGCGCACGAGAGATTGTCCTTTTCCTCTTAAGGGGGACCCCATCCTCGCCCCCCTTTGTCTCTCGTCTGGAGCTCGGATGACCGTGGACGTCTCTGGCCGCCACCGGAACAATCACCGGGAGCCCTCAACGAAGCGGACGGCCCTATCGCCGGCGGAACATTCGGCGTAGGGCATGAGCCAGCCAGGGGCACGGCCGCGCCGCCGACCTCCCTCTGGAACGAGAAACCCAAAGGGTGGGAACGAACCATGTATCCAAAAGAAGAAGAGCACCGAGCTGCCAAAGCTTAGAAAAAAGGAAATATGAAAGAGTAGGGGCACCGGAGCGGGCCCCGCCTCTACTTATCCCCGCAAACGACCTCATCCAACGGCGCCCTTCATCTCCCGCCAAAAACGCCTCCTCATGTCCAAGGGCTCCGATCGCTCCACTTGTCGTTCCCACACTGGACCGCACCCCATCAGGCGTCGCAAGTCTGCACACGTCGCGTCGGCCAACCGACGCTTGACACATGGACGTCGCTTCAGTGACAGGATGCGCGAACCGGTGCACCCTCCTTAAATGCAGAGATCTCGCCCTGATTCGCTGGCAGAAAAGACAGCTAACAGCCCGGGGACTCGTCCCGATGAAACCTTAGGAGGGAGCTCACCCCGGGCGGCCCGGCAATCCACTCCTGACCCGACCCGCTAGCTGGTCGGGACAAGAGTGGGGGTCTAATAATGATGCTAAATATTGGCGGTCTCCAAGATCAGGACACATGGCAGATGACGTGTCCCAGAACTCAGAAGAAAGAGCCGGAGGGGCCGACCAGGCCACCCATGTACCCGACCTGCAACCACAAGACGGCTCACCTCAGAGCCCTCTGAAATTTGGCATCCTCGGCCTCTCAGCTCACCCCGAGCTACAAGACTCCTTGGCCCTCTCGCTCGTTCCCGATCCTCCCAGCCGAGGCCATCTTCCTCGGTCCTTCGACCGACCAATTCCACCACTCACAGGCGTAACCGCCGCTCCGCAAATCTCGCCACGCGCAGATTCTCCGCCAGCAACATCCCACGTTCCACGCCATCACAATCCCCATTAATGGGTGATCCGCTCTTTACGCGGGTGTGACGTCGGGAGCGTAATTGCCGGCAAGATTCTCGCGCCTGCTGCTGCGTACTGCTGCGTGCTGCCGCCACTATATAAACCCCCATCACAGAGGGGTCAAGTAAGCCATTTTTATTCCACTTAGCCGTTACTCTGCTCGGATCTCATACTAACTTGATCGTCGGAGGGTCCTCGGTGGTACCAAACCAGCCCGGGACTTCTTTGCAGGTACTCGGCGTTAAACTCCTCAAATCACCAATCTCCTCAAAACCCATTATGACCCGCACGCAATAGGAGATCACCTTCCAAATCTGCCGGGAGATCGACGGCAGACAACATCTGAGGGAGACCCGAAAAGGACTTCCATCAGTAATAAAAACCCTAATGCAGATTAGGAGAGAAAAATCTTGAAATTTTATTAAAAGGAAAATAAAAAGACGAAATAAAACCCTAGCGCTTTTAAGTAGGTAACCCCTAATAACAGAAAATTACTAAAATATCCCTAATACCAAATACATTTAAATAATTAAAATAAACACTAAAATTCTTCGAAACTTCCGTTGACCCAATAAACAATGTCGGATCACGACAGGCCACAGGGCGCTAATCGAACGTCCTACCATATACGAATTGACGGTTGATCGGGCCTACAGGTCAAAATTTATGGCTGATTGAAGATAGAACTAACAGTTGGGCTTCCGATCTACCCGTTTAGATTATTTTTTTTCTCCATACGAAACAGATTTTCTTCTGCAGTCTACTCTGAATCAAATATAAACAAGGTGCAGTAAAACAAAAACTAATTGTTTGATAAGCAAACATTATTCTCAAAGTCGCCGAAGAATATCTATATTGTTCAAATTGAAACAAATCCAACCAGCAAATAAAAGTTGTTCATTTTTGGCGGCAACTTCCGAAGCCCTTAACCTTTGATCTGGACATTAATATTGCTATTTCTATATCTGTCAAAAATGGTATTGTAAACGTATGAGAAGATCAGCATGGTTTGGTTTGATCGCAATCTGAGATTGTTGGCAGGATGTATGAAAGCTCCGAAGTTCATTTCCGAAATATAGCAGTTTTATTAGTTTTGTTATGTTGTATTTGTATTTTTAATAATTACTGAATTACAGGCTTTTCTCCATACTTTTACATCATTAATTTTCTTGGATTTAACTATTTAAAGTTGTTTTGTCTTCATTTCTAAACAGTACCTCTTCTATTATAACTAAAAGAGAGGGTATGTGTGGCCCTCACAATTAGTTAAAATAATTATTTAAAAAGATAAGAAAAATTCTTGAATCTAAGATGTATCATCAATGCTTCGCACATGCGTGTAGAAACAAAAGGTTTGAAAAGATTATTGAAGATTTTTAGTTAAGGTAATTGATGTTTGGAGTTTTAGTTAACATTCTGAAAATTTCTAACATCAATTTAATACACACGTTGCAAACAATACTAGTTCTTCTTAAATAAAACTAAAGTTTCTATGAAATTCTTTAGCAAGGGTGTCTCCACCTGCGTAAGCACAGTGAGGGTGTTACTTGAAGTTTAATATAACATGTGAGCAGAGAGTTAGACTATACTCCACTCGATAGGATATGTAAACAGATCCTATCGAGTTTTTAGCCTTTAGATTAGGTTTAAAATTTGTGTAAATCATAATATCATGATTGAAAATAATAAGAGCTAACTGAATACACAAATCCCAAAATGAATCTAATGGATAAAAAATTGATTTTAAATGTTTCTTAATCCTATATGTTGGAGCTTGGAACCTATGAGCAAATACTATGTTCAAAAGAAGCCAAAAGATCCACTTTAATTTCTTCAAGCTGGAATTAAGGTCTCTCAAATTGGATTATTCTTAGGAAAAATTGTTTCCTGATACATCTTGGAAAGATGACTTATTGATAAACCCATTGACGAAGCCTGAAATCTCCTTCAGATGTTGCCTTCCATTGATCTGCTGATGGTGGCGATGGATGGCTGAGATTTGATCTAGAGGCCGTCGCTCCTGAAGCGTGTGGATCTCAATGGGTTGAGGTTGTGGTTGCCGAGTTACCTGTAAGGAAGTCCCGGGGTGGTTGTACCACCGAGGACCCTCCGACGATCAAGATAGATTAGAGATCCGAGCAGAGTAACGGCTTAGTGGAGGCAAAAATGGTTTACCTCGATCGTCTGGGAGAGGGGTTTATATAGCGGTGGAAGCAGGCGAGGCAAGCACGAGAATCACGCCGGCCGTTACGCTCCCGACGTCACGCCCGCGTGATGAGCGGGATCTTCCATTAATGGCAAGACAGGCTCGTTAATAGGGAATCGTGGTGGCGTGGAATGTGGGATGTGGCCGGCGGAGATCACGCGCATGGCAAGATTCACGGGATGGCGGTTACGCGTGCAAGCGGTGCTGTTGGTCGGTCGATGAGACCGAGGAAGATGACCTCGGCGGAAGGGCTCGCGGAGAACCGGGAGAGCCGAGTTATCTTGGTTCTGCTCGATCGCGGAAGCGAGCTGAGAGGGCTGAGGAGGCTCAGGCCTATGATAGCTCGGAGACGAGCTATGGGGCAGAGGAGGCCAATTGTGCTGGGGGCTCTGAGATGAGCCAGCGTTTGCTTGTAGGACGGGCACAGGAGTGGCCTGGTCGGCCACTGTAGGTCCTTTCTTGCATGCTCTGGGACACGTCATTTGCCACGTGTCCTGATCTGGGAGACCACCGATATCGAGTATCATCATTAGCCCCCCACCCTCATCCCGACCAGCTGATGGGTCGGGTCGAGAGTGGTTGGTCGGCTCACCTGAGGTGAGCTCCTTTCTGAATATATCGTCGGGCGTATCTCTGGGCAATTGGCTGTCATTTCTGGATGAGGTCAGCGAATCAGAGCGAGAACCTTTTCATTAAAGAGGGAGCGCCGGATCGTGTGTTCTTTGGGGAAGCGACGGGCCACGTGTTGGGTGCCGGTTGGCTGATGTGACGTGCCGCAAGCTTCTGGCATACGATGGGACGCTGCCAACATGCTTGCGACAGGTGGAACGATCGTGGTCGTTGAGTGCAGCGAACCGTTTTGGCGGGAGTCGACCGTTGCCGTTGAATGAGGATGCCGATTGTATAAATCGAGGGGAGGTCTGATTCAGGATCTCTCTATCTCTCTCTTCATATTTTCTCATTCTGAGTTTTGTTAGCTCGGCGCTCTCCTCTTCAGGTTGGATCTTGGTTCTTCTTCCTTCTACTTCTTCTCCTTCTGAGTCGAGTCTCTTCTCCCTTTTGGCAGGACAGATGGTTCGATCCCAGACTCTTGGTGCCTTCGGCGCTCAGTCCCGGAGGGGGGACGGCGGTGCGTCCGTGCCTCCGGCCTACTCATGCCCTGCGCTGGATGTGCCCCCGATGGCGGGGCCACCTGCCCCGTCATGAACTCCTGACGATTGTTCCGGCGATGGTCAAAGGCGTTCACGGGTTCTCGAATCTCAGACAAGGGATGCAGGAGAGGGAGAAAACGGGGTTCCTCTTAAGCGGAAGAGGATGGTCTCTCATGCGCCGCCGACGGAGATTCCGGAGGGGGCTCCTGTGCAGGAAGGGGACGTCCAGTTCATGGTCCTGTCGGGGCTTCCATTGCCGCCAGCCTTCTTACTGGTATGGAGGAGTCGGTCGGAGGCCGGATGCCGCGGGGGACCTTAAGGGCCCAACTGGCGGCTATCGCACAGGAAGCGGTTCAGGTATGTACTCCCTCATGTGTTATTTCGAGGGACCTTTCCTCAGTTTGGGTGTCCTTAAGTTTCTCTGTCATTTTTCGCCAGGTCCTTCAGCACTGCGCACTTGTTACTCGTATGGAAGCCGAGGAGGCTATTTGGGTTGCGAGGTCAGCAGAAGAGTCTTCTTCGGAGGTCGAGGGTCTGCGACTCGAGCTGCGTCTGGAGAGGAAGAGGTCGCTCGCCCTCAGAGCCCGGTCAAAAGCCGCAGATCTCACCGTTTCGAAGTGCCGGGAGTCCTACCGCCGCCTAAGTGAGTCCCATCGACTCGTTGAAGCAAAGTTGATGGAACTGGCCGATTGCTTTGCAGCCATAAGGAGGGCGAGGGATGCCCGCATGCGAGATTCCGAGGCGGCGCTTCAGATGGCAGAGGCCACCGAATCCTGGGCTAGGAAGGCGGTAACGGATTACAAGAAGTCGGACCGGATTTACGCTGACCTTGGCGAGGCCTCCGCCACTGCATGGAACAAGTCTCTTGATGTCGTCAAGGAGCAGCTTCCGGAGTTCGCCGATGGTGAGCTCCGTGCTCGGGTCCCACTCTCGGTGGTCCCGCCTCCGGCCGATAGCGATGAGGGGAGTGAGGTTTAGGCAGGGCTTGATGACCGACCTTTTTGGTTTTTCCTCCTTTCTCTTTTGTAAGCCTCCGGGCAATTTTGATAAGGCTGGGGAGCCCACAATACCCTTGTAAAGATTTTTGGCTTTTTAATTAAAGACTTTTTGTTTTTGTAGTAGTATTTGTGCTTGTACTTCCTTTGGTTGGTAGACACTTGTATCTGCACAGTACTGCTTTTATGGTCGGCATGCTCCTCGTTTGGTGATTACTCGTCGACTTGACTCTGATCATTTGCCGAGTATGCGAGGACCGGCGGGAAGACGGTATCTCCATGGCCCCGAAGTCGACGTAGAGATAGCTAAGACGTTGATAGAACGGATGCCTCTTGTTGAGTTCATGTTCCTTAGTTGTGGAGGGGCCGTAAGTGGCCTACTAAGGATAGTACCGAGCAGGGTAGCTGCTCGGTGCCTCCTAGCGAGGGCTTTGATCCTTAGCGCATGAGGGGCCGTTGTTAGCCTACTAAGGACGATGCCGAGCAGGGTAGCTGCTCGGTGCCTCTTGGTGAGGGCTTTGATCCCTAGTGTTTTAGGGTAGGGGCTACCAGCCAGGGATAACCGAGCAAGGGCGTGCTCGGTTGCCTCCTGACGAGGGCTTTGATCCTTAGCGTGGGAGGGGCCGTGGTTGGCCTACTAAGGATGGTGCCGAGCAGGATAGCTGCTCAGTACCTCTTGGTGACGGCTTTGATCCTTAGCGCGGGAGGGGCCGTGGTTAGCCTACTAAGGATAGTGCCGAGCAGGGTAGCTGCTCGGTGCCTCTTGGCGAGGGCTTTGATCCCTGGTTTGTTAAGATAGGGAGCTACCAGCCAGGGATAACCGAGCAAGGGCGGGCTCAGTTGCCTCTTGCGAGGGCTTTGATCCTTAGGGATGGGCCATGCAGGGTTACTACCCAGTGCCTCTTGGCGAGGGATTTGATCCGTGGTTTGGTAGGGAGCTACCAGCCAGGGATAACTGAACATGGGCGGGTCCGGTTGCCTCTGTGAGGACACATATCCCTGGTTTGTTGGGGTAGGGAGCTGCCAGCCAGGGATAACCGAACAAGGGCGGGTTCGGTTGCCTCTTGCGAGGGCTTTTCATCCTTAGCGAGGGAGGGGCCGTGATTGGCCTAATAAGGATGGCCGAGCAGGGTTACTGCCCAGTGCCTCTTAGTGAGGGCTTTTTGTCCTTAAGAATGGCCGAGCAGGGTTGCTACCCTGTGTTAGTGTTTATGCCCTAGAGACCATTACTGTATCATACTAGTTTGTATATTATTTAATGGAAGCTTAGGATATTCATAGTTGTATTGACAGTCTTGCTAAAAGTGGTAGTATGCTACTTGGTTTGTGTCTACTTTAATATGTGCATATGTTTCTTTTAACGTATCGCTTACACAAGTTAGTAGAGCCCTTAGGATCTTTGCTTGATTTCCAGCGTTGTGATGGCAGTCACACTAGTGGGGGCTGGATAGTCTATAAGCAACATCCTATACAGGTCTTTGGTCGTAGGATTATTGAGGCAGGGCATCGATACTCCGGAGTAGACTGGTGTATACGCTTCTCATCCCAGCATAGGGAGATGGTCTGTCCCACAGCCATCAGTACGTCATACTGGAGATAGTATGCATGTGCTCGTTAGGTTACGGGTACACCGGA
Source organism: Agapanthus africanus (assembly GCA_030015575.1). Taxonomy (NCBI): domain Eukaryota; kingdom Viridiplantae; phylum Streptophyta; class Magnoliopsida; order Asparagales; family Amaryllidaceae; genus Agapanthus; species Agapanthus africanus. The sequence continues at coordinate 633,100,047 of CM057342.1, forward strand.
TAGGACTCGCCGGGAACTGCAGGTTGGATTTATACCTATCGTCAGATAGCAGTTCCCAGGTGACATGAGTACAGCTTAGTCCGTCGACTTGACACTGCTACTTCGCCTCGGGTGTGTTCCTACTGTTCTTAGATTACTACCTTACCACGGCTCAAAGGAGTCATGCAAACATGTAGTAGTTGGGTGCAGTCCCGAAGCACTTGGAGGCAGTGGCGGTTAGACAGGATTCGTCTCTCCCGGTATTGGGGGTTGATATCGCGCTGTGTATGGAGAGCCGTTACGCAAAGTCCCTGGCCAGGGCAAACGAGATTTGCTGGTAGGCTTCCAGTAGTTTCTGAAGGTGTAATGGGCTTCACTCCGACACGGCTTATACCGCTATTAGGGGTCTGACATTTACCGCCCCCTAGGCCCGATATGCGATAGTCCTAGACGAACAGACCGGACTGTACGGAGATTGTCACATCAGGCTCAGTAGGAGTTCGGATGGGTTTCCTCATCGTCCTTCTTATCGACATCTACCTGGGAACCGTTACTTACAGCTAGTACCGCTTGCGGCCTGTAGTTAAACCCACTGCCAGCGTAGTGTCGAGTCTTTAGAGTCCCACACAGAGAGTTTCCCTGTACCGGGCAAAAGGTGTAGAGGCCGTATGGTTTTACGGCAGGGCCACGATCACTTACGTACACTTGTGCACGTATTATGATCGGGCAGATAATACTAGTGGGCTTTGGTTTAAACTAGATTCTAGTATTATACAGATGGATTTATTCAGTCAAAGATTATCCGTGTTTTTCGGAAATACGGATGGGAGAGGCAGTCTCGTAATTTGTCATGAAGCTTCTAGAAGAAGATGACTCATTTGTTTTTATTTTTTTATGGATTAAACACAAATGAGGTGGAGAGATGAGTTGTATGTTTTTATTAAATGCTTAATGACTCATGAGGTGATTCACCCTTAGCATTAAATGAAGCTCACAAGATATTTCTAGATATTTGATCAAGAGATATTTGTATGCTTCATTATATTCTTTCATGAGTTATTATTCATATCATTATCACAAAAGCTTTCTCTCTCCTCAAGTCTAAATCTTCTTCCTCAAAACCCTAAAAGCTCTCATGAGTTGAGAAACGTAGGGTTTAAGTGACTAAGTAATCCATCTAATTACTATACACCCTCTAGGACTTCTAGATTAGCGATCTAGAAGCCGTAGTTATCTCAGATTCGAGATAGGAGCTCGGACTATAGACTCTCGGGTGGATCGTCTTTGACTCGAGGAGGCCGTTGAGGTGTGTTAGTTGTATGTATGCCCTAGAGGCCAGTATTGTACAGATGATGTATATTATATTGGATGCTTGGACATATATAGAGATGACTTTCTTGCTCGATATGATAGTATGCTATCTGGTTACTCTTTATCTTAACATGTACACTAGTCTCTTTATACTGTCTTATAGTTACATGTTGGTAAAGCCCTTAGGATATGTACTTGACTACCTGGACTGTGATGCAGATCATACTAGTGGGGACATGGTAGTCCATAAGTACATCCTTCAAGGTCCCTAGTCGTGGGTGTATCGAGACAGGGCATCGATATACCAGAGTAGACTAGCGTATACGCTTCTCGACCCATGAGATGGGCGATGGATGATCCCATATCCATTGGTGTTTGACATCAGAGATGGTATACGGGTGCTCAGTGGAGACTGAGTACACTGGACGGACTCGCCGAGAACTCCTAGATGGTATTATACCTCACGTCAGATGGCAGTTCTCAGGTGACACTTGTACAGGTTAGTCTGTAGACCCGAGATCGTCATAGAGTCTTGTGTGATTCCCACTGTGCTTTGATCTCCACCTTACCACGTCCATGAGGGCGTGCAAAACGGTGGTCTTTGGGCACAGTCCCGAGTCACATGGAGGCAATGAGCGATAGGAGGGGTTTCGTCTCTCCCGGTATTGGGGGTTGATGATGCGCGGTGCTCGATTGGCCGTAGCAGGGAAGTCCCTGGCCAGGGCTGATCAGAGATTTGCTGGTAAGTGTTACCAGTAGTTTCTCGACCCGTTACGAGCTTCACATCGGCACGACTTATCGGGTTATTGGGGTCTGACGTTTACCACCCCTAGACTTGATATGCGACATATCAGACGAAGAGACCGGACTGTACGGTAAGTGTTACTGATCGGATTCGCAGGAGTGTGAGCGGGCTAGCTCGTCGATCTTCTGATCGCTCAATACCCGGATGGCCGTTACGTTTAGCAGACCGCTTGCGGCTTGTGGGTGCTTGATATGATCATCATCTGCTACCGGCGTATTGACGAGTCTTTAGAGTCCTACACAGAGGTTTCCTGGTTCAAGCGAAACGAAATAGGAGTGCATATGAGATATGTGCGGGACCGAGAATAATGCGTGTATGTGATACCGTATTTGATTCTCGCGATTAATGTTTCGATTGGTTGTATATGATATAACCTAGTTATCGAATCGAAGATCGATTCGATAAGTCGATACATTGAATACTAGTCGGTCATGTGCGACATGACCGGATCATTGAATCAAGTGTTGATTTAATGATTTAATGTATAATTGTATATTTGATATATTACTTTGCATTAACTAGTATTGGTTCACTTTAGATTTGAATTTCTCTCACTAAATCTCAAGTTGCCATTAAAGTAGCAAGCTTTTCTTTTTGAAGAAGAAGATGAAGGTGAATATTATTTAATCCATTCATTATTTATTAATTGGTTTTTATGAAAATAAAATGGCTTCATTTATCATGAAGAATGGTGAAGCTTCATGAAGCATTTACTAATGATGCTATTTTGTCTTCATACTTAACCTAACCACTCCCACTAACCATGGTCAATTCTCTACACTTGACCATGGTTAGGATATGATAAAGATCATTTTCTTTTCTATTTTGATTAAGACTTTTATCATATTCTATCATCTTCTTCATCTTCTTCTTCAAAAAGAAAAGCTTGCTACTTTAATGGCAACTTGAGATTTAGTGAGAGAAATCCAAATCTAAAGTGAACCCACCTCCTATTTCTTCATCCTCTACCTCTTGCCAAGTGGTTTTGGGTGTTTTCTTCACAATTTTCATTACTTGGTGAAGTCGAAGCTTGAACTAGTGCAACCTCGACGTAGATCGTCATTGACACGAAGCCGACGACCTATTCCGCTCGCTTTCCCGATGAAACGATGAACGAGTCTAAGATTGGAGAAGCACAACGAAAGGAGCACTACGTGGAGCTAAGGAAGTGGATATCCGGATCTACAAAGGTTGTAGCTTCTCACTTCTAGTTAAGTTGTTAACTAGTTTATCATTTCGCCTAAACATCTAGTCTAAGATCCGTAGTCTAGGGTTTCTCGGCACCATTTTTTTAAATTGGCATGTTCGATACCTTGTGAGACCTCACTAAAGTGCCTAGGAACCCTACAGTGGTATCAGAGCCTAGCTAGAGCCTTAGGCGAAGTCCCGACGGAGTTTGAAATCCGAACGAACCCGAAACCCATATTCAAAAATGCTCTCTGTCCAGATTTTAAAATTGTGGATTTTTCAAGATTAAAAATATCCAGAAAATCAAGCAGGCTTTATTATGAATTACTGTGAAAAACGGAGTGCTAACACCGTCATAACGCCGCGGAACCGCGGCCTAAGCCCACGTGGCGCGGCGGTTCCACGGCAGTAATGTTGACTCTTTGACTCCTCTTTCCACAGTAATTGTTATATTTGACTCCTGTGTTTTCTGGATAATTTTAATATTTTATTCTACAGAAGAGTATTTTAGGGTTGCTTTGGGGATTCAATAGTTCGATCGGATTATCAAATATCGTCTGTGTATTTCCGGATATTTTTTAGAATATGTTAAAAAGTTCGACCGGATGTAAATACCCAATTTTTCCCCTGTCGGGAAATTTCCAAGTGTTGGATTTTTCCGTAGTTTAACGACGTTCTAAGTAGTGCAAGTAACGCGATGGACCCTCTAGAAGACAACAAACCTTAACTCGATTATGTGACCGTCTTGAACTGCCCTTTGAACCTTCGGGTTTGGGGCAGTACGGCGTGCCACATGTGAGGCGTTGGCTTGACCCTTCTACGGCTGGACCGTCGGTACTGAGGCACGAACTGAATGTTGTTAGACTTGTTTCATGTGTTGAGCTGTATCGGGAAAACTTGGGTATTCGACTGTTCGATCGGAAAGTTTAACATTTTCTGTTTATCTGGAATGTGATACAATAATTGGAATTCACAAGTAGTTATGAGATAACTGAATGAATGTTATAAATCTAGCAATTTAGTCCCATATGATATTGAAAAGAGTTTTCGATAATGAGACTAAAATGCGGGATTTATATCTGTTAGGCATGCGATGTCTAAAGAGGTTGCGGATTCCAACTGTTGTAGATTTACACTTTCTTTTCTGTGACCGTAAGTGTAGTATGTTCATATCGCCGGTTTCGTTGCTATACGTCAACGACAATTGGGGTATGCATACTTACTTACGTTGATGACATGTGATGTTATGTGTTGCTGGATATGTTATATTGGATCGTCGTGTTAGAATAGCCGGGGGTTTTTATGTGAGATGAGTGTTTTTCATTTTCATTCATGTAAAAACTTGTATGTAATATTCTTTTATTTGGGGCACTTCCAGGTAGCGGAAGTTGTCACCTTTTGTATATTATTTACTTTTCCGCATTAGGATAGACCCAAGGAGGGGAGCACAAGTAACCGGGTTCTGGGGTCCAGTGGGAGACCAACACGAGGAGTCGAGTCCGGGTCTCCTAACCCTAGAATTGGCAGGGTTGCTTGCCGCTCTCGTAGGGGTCTAGGGGTGTGGGATTGGCTATTCATCACGACCGTGGAATCCGTGTTTTATACTGGCTCGTATTAAAAACACGGACGTCCTAGTATATCCAATATTCCATATGTTTATTCTGCTGCGATATCTGTAATGTGATTTCTGTGATGGATATAGTATATAGTATATATGATATATTATATAGACGTTACTTATGTTTTACACCCGCGCTAGCCCTGCCCTGCTCTGTCGTTAGTTACCTAACCTAACGGTGCACGAGGGGACATCGAGGCGAATGCGGATGGCATAAGTGTACGTCATATCTATCTGTGATGTTTAGGTATTTAAATGATGGGACTTCATTAATGTGATTAATGAAAGATAAGAAACCTAAGATGTTGTGGAATCGAATTTCAAAATAAAAACAGGTAGCTACAGTTTTTGCTTTGCACAGCGATATATATGATATATCCCGCACCTTATTCAATGAGGAAAGGACCGAGATCCCTTCACCGGGAGTGACTCCTTTAGCAATAACTGGCAGATGCTACACACTCGGTTTGCTTTTGACTGCTTTTGGGTTTTTGCTTTGCACAGCGATATATATGATATATCCCGCACCTCATTCGACGAGGAAAGGGCCGACGATCCCTTCACCGGGAGTGACCCCTTTAGCAAAACTAGAAAAGCCTCAAAATCACTCCATTTCAAAACTTCATTTGATTCTACAACGATATCAAGTTCATTACGCTCATGGTTTTATGAAAACCTGCGTAGCCCTCCGTCATTTCAGATAAGTACTACTTAGTATTCGTGCTACGGTAGTTTGGCATTCGTCAAGGCATAGTGTACGGTAGCTAACTAGTATTTATCTGCTTATGCATATGATGCAGATTGGATTAGGGTATTCGTACGGCGTTGTTTGGCATTCGTCAAGGGTCGTGCGGGTGGGTTTAATTCAATCAAGAAATGTACGGGTTGAACTTGACTAGTGGACTATGGGTTGTTTGGCATTCGTCAAGGTCATAGAACACTAGGGGTAAAATATTATCGGGAATTTCAAGTGTTGAAATTTGCAATGAGATTGCATACCTTCTATGAGATAGTTGGATCCCGATACCCACTGCGAGTAAGAGTTACTCCTGGGAGAGTTTTACGCATTATAATTAGCCGATCAAGTAGGTGTCTAGAAAGGTGTTAACGAGGTTACGCCTCTGGGAAAACGAGGTTTACAGTAATTAGGTTCGTGCGAAAGCACGGGGGACCTCCCTCAAAGTACCGACACTGGCCTGGCTGAAAGATTGGCGAACTTGTAGTGTGTAATTAATCCCGGCTAGTCTTTCCTTTTAGGGTTTGAAGGAAGATTTGATAAAAAGCAGTGGGAGCCATCCTGATTAGATAAGATAATAACCAATCTGATCTTGCACGAGCTTACGCTAAATTGTTTTCTTCTCTCTCTCTCCAGGTAGCGACCATTTCATGCCTTAATAAAGATAATAATATGGATGTATTGACCGAACCCGCATGTTATACTGTGCAGGGGAACGTTGAACCCGTTCTATCTTATAAGTGTTATAAGAATGAACAGGAAACAGGAGAATATCTGGATTCTCACACCGCCCAAACGGAGAACATGCATGTTGATGCATCATCTTCGGGTGTGTTTGTCATTGAGAACTGTTTCTCAGTTCACCCTACGTCCTGGGTATTAGATACCGGATCAGGATCCCACATATGTAAGATGTTACATGGGCTGCGAAAAGGTAGAGAACTGGGAAAAGGTGATCATTCCGTTCAAGTAGGGAACGGTGCAAGTGTTGCAGCCAAAGCAGTTGGCGAATATCACCTAGTATTACCAAGTGGTGATACAATAATTCTGAATGAGTGCTATTATATACCGAACATGATGTGCAACATTATATCAGTTTCTTTATTAAGTAAAGAAGGATATAATTTTGTAGTAAAGGATAATGTTATGAACATATTCCTAGATCAAAAGTTGATTGCATCAGGCTCGCTACATAATGGCATATTCATTCTAAATCAAAATACAGTCCTCAATATACAAAACACACACAAGAGGAAAAATTCAGAAATGAACGAATCCTTCTTGTGGCATTGTAGACTTGGTCATATCAATGCGACACGACTGGCTAAGTTACATAAGGATGGTTATTTGAATCCGTTCGAATTATCATCTTATGATACTTGCCATTCATGTCTCAAAGGAAAAATTACCAAAGCTCCGTTTAGTGGACACGGAGAAAGAGTTACTGAACTCTTAGGACTGATACATAGTGATGTATGCGGTCCTATGTCTACACATGCCAGGGATGGTTCTTCCTACTTCATTACATTCACTGACGATCTCTCTAGATACGGGCATGTGTTCCTGTTGAAACACAAGTCTGAAGCTTTTGAGAAATTCAGAGAATATAAGCACGAAGTAGAGAACCAAACGGGCAAAAGTATTAAGATCCTTCGATCTGATCGAGGAGGAGAATACTTGAGCAATGAGTTCCAAGATTATCTAAAAGAGAATGGGATTCTCTCTCAGCTTACTCCACCTTATACACCACAGCACAACGGTGTATTGGAACGAAGGAATCGCACCCTATTATATATGGTGCGTTCAATGATGAGCACAGCTGAGTTACCTATTTCCTTCTGGGGGTATGCGCTTGAGACAGCCATACACCTATTGAATATGGTTCCTACCAAATCAGTACCTACCACTCCATATGAGATATGGAGAGGGAAGAGACCATCTCTTAAGTATGTTAAGATATGGGGTTGTCCAGCCTATGTCAAAAGACAAAATCCGGACAAACTCGAGGAAAGATCGGTCTTATGTAAGTTTGTAGGATATCCCAAAAATTCACAAGGGTATATCTTCTACCACCCCGAGGAACAAAAGGTGTTTGTTTCTCGACATGCCACTTTCTTAGAAAAAGGTTTTCTTATGAAACAGATTAGTGGCATTGAGGTAGAACTGGAAGAAGTTCCAGCAACACAAACAGTAATAGAAGACTTGGTGGAACCAGAGGATTCAGTAGAACTCAACGAACCCCAGCCTCTCCGCCGATCTAGTAGGGTATCTCGTCCACCTGAGAGATACTACGGTTTTCTCATTGACGGTGGAAGCGAGGATTGCAGCATGGAGGATGATGACCCAACTAGCTTCGAGCAGGCCATCACGAGTAGGGGCTCAGTGAAATGGCTGGATGCTATGCGGTCCGAGATGGAATCCATGTACACCAACAAAGTATGGACTTTGGACGTTGCTTCTGAAGGGGTAAAACCCATTGGGAGCAAGTGGATCTTTAAGAAGAAACTTGGTGTAGATGGGAAAGTGGAGACTTTCAAAGCTAGACTTGTAGCAAAGGGTTTTCGTCAAAGACCAGGTGTGGACAATGACGAGACCTTTTCTCCAGTGGCTATGCTTAAATCCATCCGGATCATGCTTGCCATCGCTGCATATCATGATTACGAAATCTGGCAAATGGATGTTAAGACCGCCTTTCTAAATGGTGATTTAGGAGAGTGCGTGTACATGACTCAGCCAGAGGGCTTCGTAGACAGTGGGAGCAGCGGGAAGGTGTGCAAGCTGCTTAAATCCATTTATGGATTAAAGCAAGCATCGCGGAGTTGGAACATCTGCTTTGACGTCGTTATCAAAGAGTTTGATTTCGTCAAAAATCCAGATGAACCTTGTATCTACAAGAAGGTGGCAGAGAGTAAGGTTGTCTTCCTCGTATTGTACGTGGACGACATACTCTTGATAGGAAATGATATTCCTATGCTGCAATCGGTCAAGCTCTTCTTATCACAAAGATTCTCAATGAAAGATCTTGGTGATGCCTCCTGCATATTGGGAATTAGGATCTATAGAGATAGATCCAAACGGATTTTGGGATTGTCCCAATCCAGGTACATTGACACCATACTAAATAGGTTTAGTATGGAAGAGTCCAAGCGTGGGAACTTGCCCACGATCTCTGGAGTCACTCTCTCCAAAGAGATGTCTCCCAAGACTGATTTGGAGAGAGCTCACATGCAAGGGATACCCTATGCTTCGGTAGTAGGCTCTATCATGTATGCGATGCTATGTACCAGACCCGATGTAGCATACTCACTAAGTATAGTGAGCAGGTATCAAGCTGATCCTGGAGAGAGTCACTGGACAGCTGTGAAGAGCATTCTTAAGTACTTGCGAAGGACTAGAGATATGTTCTTGGTGTATGGTAACGGAGAGCTCCAAGTGGAGTCCTTTACCGATTCCAGCTTCCAGAGTGATAAGGACGACTCTAAGTCGCAGTCGGGCTTTGTCTTTACCCTTTATGGAGGGGCGGTTAGCTGGAAGAGTTCCAAGCAGGAAACCGTGGCAGACTCGACGATGGAGGCTGAATACATCGCTGCCAACGATGCTGCCAAAGAGGCTGTCTGGATCAAGAAGTTCATTACTGAACTTGGAGTGGTTCCATCCATTGAGCATCCAATACCTTTGTATTGCGATAACAATGGAGCGGTGGCTTTGGCCAAGGAACCCAGGTCCCATCAGCGATCCAGGCATATTCTGAGGCGGTATCACCTGATCCGGGAGATAGTTGATCGCCGGGAGATCGAGGTCAGGAGGGTTGACACGAAGAATAACACGGCGGATCCACTCACGAAGGCCATTCCCCAGATACAGTTTGAGAGACTCTTCGGGATGCTCGGTATGCGATACTACAGCAGCTGGCCCTAGTGCAAGTGGGAGATTGTTAGTTGTATGTATGCCCTAGATGCCAGTATTGTACAGATGATGTATATTATATTGGATGCTTGGACATATATAGAGATGACTTTCTTGCTCGATATGATAGTATGCTATCTGGTTACTCTTTATCTTAACATGTACACTAGTCTCTTTATACTGTCTTATAGTTACATGTTGGTAAAGCCCTTAGGATATGTACTTGACTACCTGGACTGTGATGCAGATCATACTAGTGGGGACATGGTAGTCCATAAGTACATCCTTCAAGGTCCCTAGTCGTGGGTGTATCGAGACAGGGCATCGATATACCAGAGTAGACTAGCGTATACACTTCGACCCATGAGATGGGCGATGGATGATCCCATATCCATTGGTGTTTGACATCAGAGATGGTATACGGGTGCTCAGTGGAGATTGAGTACACTGGACGGACTCGCCGAGAACTCCCAGATGGTATTATACCTCACGTCAGATGGCAGTTCTCAGGTGACACTTGTACAGGTTAGTCTGTAGACCCGAGATCGTCATAGAGTCTTGTGTGATTCCCACTGTGCTTTGATCTCCACCTTACCACGTCCATGAGGGCGTGCAAAATGGTGGTCTTTGGGCACAGTCCCGAGTCACATGGAGGCAATGAGCGATAGGAGGGGTTTTGTCTCTTCCGGTATTGGGGGTTGATGATGCGCGGTGCTCGATTGGCCGTAGCAGGGAAGTCCCTGGCCAGGGCTGATCAGAGATTTGCTGGTAAGTGTTACCAATAGTTTCTCGACCCGTTACGAGCCTCACATCGGCATGACTTATCGGGTTATTGGGGTCTGACGTTTACCACTCCTAGACTTGATATGCGACATATCAGACGAAGAGACCGGACTGTACGGTAATTGTTACTGATCGGATTCGCAGGAGTGTGAGCGGGCTAGCTCGTCGATCTTCTGATCACTCAATACCCGGGTGGCCGTTACGTTTAGCAGACCACTTGCGGCTTGTGGGTGCTTGATATGATCATCATCTGCTACCGGCGTATTGACGAGTCTTTAGAGTCCTACACAGAGGTTTCCTGGTTCAAGAGAAACGAAATAGGAGTGCATATGAGATATGTGCGGGACCGAGAATAATGCGTGTATGTGATACCTGTAAGTGCACGGCGGCGCCCCGGCCGTCAATCCGACGCCGGAATGCGGAAACGGTGATAAACTTAAATTTTGCGGACTTTGCAAAACGGCACCACCGCGCACTAAACTCCGGATCGTAACCATTAACAAGTCTACGCTACTAATAAGAAAGGGAAGAGATGTATACCGACGATTCAAGTCCTCCGATCTTCATCTCCACTCCGATCTCCTCGCAGGATCTCCGTCCGTCTCCTCCTCGTCGGAAAGGGCACCACGAAGCCGGGTACTTTTACGGGCTCCCACCTCAATACCGAGGCAACTCGCGCATGAAGCCGGCAACTCGACATGCTCAAGATATGCTGTAGGAAGTGTAGTGTAGAGTGGATGTCTCACTTTGGGGTTTGTTGCCTTATGAAAGATGATGGAGGAATCAAGAAGAAAAATGGTGCTTGCATTTTTCTAGCATCGAAAATGAAATCAAGAATGCTACTCTCTCAAAGATGAAGCTCTCATCTTTTTCTTTCTCTCAACCATGAAAAACTTCTTTCATCAAGTGAGAAGAATGGTGGAGGAAAAACCATATATCATATGAGGGAGGTGAGTGTAGGAGAAGAAGGAGGTGACCACAACCCAAGACAAGAAAACATACAACCATGCTTTACCTTTTTCAAACCATACCCTTTCATGTCACAAATAAAAACAAAAGCATGGTGGAAAAGATAATGATAGCTATCATAATCAATCTTTTACAAGAAACCCCCTCCACAAATGTTATTTGCACAATTGCAAATAACCCCCTCCATCGGAAAAGTCCGGCCGGGAAAGAACAAAGGAAAACCGGCCGGAACGGAATGCAAACTGGCAACTCCAGAAAACTGGTCCCGTAATAAATTACAGGAAAACCCCGATACTGTGCATACACACCCGCATCTGTATTCCGTCCGGATACAAATGCAAAGAGACAAAATCTACACTGTACTAAACTAGGACCGGCTTAAACCAAAGCCGGCTAGTATTATCCGTTCAATCCTGATCCGTGCAATACCGCACATATCTGATCGAACCCTGCCATAAACCTATACGGCTACTAGTACAAACCGTCCGATCCTGATCCTTGCAATACCGCACGTATCTGATCGGACCCTGCCATATCTCCATACGGCCTCTACAGCGTTTCGCCCGAAACTTGAGTAACTGAAAGTGTGGTGGACTCTAAAGACTCGTCAATACTATGGCTGTGGATTTAACCACTAGCACGTCAGAGGTATAAGCCAATACGTGACGGGCCACCAGCTATTGACCAAAAGGGACGTCGATGAGCGAACTCATCCTGACACCCTACTGAGCCTGTCAGTGACAATATCCGTGCAGTCCGGTCCGTTCGTCTATAAGTATCGCATGGCGGGCCTAGGGGGTTGGTAAAAGTCAGACCCCCAAAAGCGGTACAAGTCGTGTCGGAGTGTAGCCCAGAACACCCTGAGATACTACTGGAATACCTACCAGTAAATCTCCTTGCCTTGGCCAAGGACTTTGTGTAATGGCTCTCCTAGACACAGCACGACCTCACCCCCAATACCGGGAGAGACGAACCCCTGAAGATACGCTCACTGCCTCCATGTGGCTCGGGACTGTACCCAACTAAAACCTGTTTGCACGACTCCTTTGAGCCGTGGTAGGGTAGTAATCAAAGTACAGTGGGAACTCACACGAGACAAATGACGATCCCAGGTCGATGAACTAACCTGCACACATGTCACCAGGGAACTGCCATCTGACGTCTGGTATATGACCAACTAGCATGTTCCCGGCGAGTCCTGTCCGGTGTACTCATAACCCAATGAGCACCTGTATACATCTTAGGTGATCCAACTGACACCAGTGGCTTGTGAGACCGGCCACCGCCCCTCGTCGGGGTCTCGACTGTATACACTAGTCTACTAATGGAGTATCGATGCCCAGTCTCGAAACTCCCACGACTAGGGACCTTTTAAGGATAAGCTTATAGACCCCCAGCTCCCACTTATATGATCGCCCTCATACTGCTGGTGGTCAAGCAAGAATCCTAGGGGCTCTATCAACGTGTAATAGCGACGTGTCATGTCACCTAAAGCAGTACACGATGACAAAGGTAAACCAGATAGCATACTATCATCTCGAGTAAGACTGTCCTACCGGGATAGGTCCTCCCTCAATCATTACAATCACGTACCTGTGACCTAATAATTGACTCTGAGGGCACTATCTCCAACAATCTCCCACTTGCACTCAAGGCTAATTATTGCGATGTCGCATACTCACAGCCCGTGTGATACCGAACACCCAACTCCTCTACTAGTCAGTCTCACAAAGCTCGTTTGCGAAACTATTGCGTTCGAGGAATAGCCTCAGTGAGTGGATCCGCTTTGTTGTTTCTTTCCATGTCTCTCTATGTCTCATGTTCGCGGAGAAAACCCATCTCCCGAAATGAGCAATACCTGTCTTAGAATGTGTCTGGATGTCTGATGGGACATAGCTCATGAATGAACTCTAAATCCAAACTTCTTAGACTGTATCGTCAACTGAACTTAATCAGTATCCTGCGCGCCATGCCTCCCTCAGTATTGCCTTGGACCACCTGTCCAAAATACTGCCCCTCATCAGAAGGAAAAACTATAACTCTGACAACCTCCTTGTCGTCCATGTCACCTTGGAAGCCTGGAATGATAACCGTCTCCTGAATGAGGCTGTCGTTATCATATCCCTAGAACATCTACTTATGTTCTAAAACTGCTTCCGACTGTTTCTCCAGGATTGGATTAATGTCAACTTATTGCATCTAGTGCAAGAACAACATCTGGTGTGGTACTTGACATCTCATGATTGACTCAATTGCCTAAGCAAGTGATCTGCCAATCATGCACGTCCCTCTCCCCTTTAGTCTGTAAGACACCTTTGGAGAGGGTGACTCCATTACCTGCAGGTACACTACCGTGCCAGGAGTCGTCCATCCTAAATACTCTTAGAATGCTGTCAAGTACCCTGATTGGGAAACCACCCAAATCTAGATCTAAAACCATAGATCCAGTAACCAGTATGTCTGATATAAAATCCATGTCCTTTGTGGAGAAACCACTGTGTGACGACCAAAGTATAACCGATCGTAGTGTAGGAGTTTCTTTTCCTACTCTGTGTATATCATCCAAATACCAGGATATCACACCCTACTACCTTCTCAACAGATCCATCCCCTATTCTGATGAAGTCAAACCCATGACTGTCACGTCAGAAATAGATGATCTATCTCCGCTACATCTGCTCTAGTCTACAAATAGACATAAGCAACCTGTCCACCAATGCTTCCGCTGCTCCCACTGACCACGACAACCCTCTGGCAGAGTCATATAGACGTACACTTCTAAAACTAGTTTAGAACGACGCTATACTCATCCTCCCACCGGGTCTCGCAACCTGGAACAACAGCAATGGTAATTGTGGGTAAACAAGAACTTCCCTATCACCGTCCTTGAGGCTACCGTAGTACCTCTCGGGTGCCTGAAGTTACCCACCGTATCTGCGGAGTGGCCAATGGAATGTCAATCCAGATTGAATCTTTAGGTTCCTTATCAAATCTTCAGTAATCGTTTGTGGTTCTGGAATCACTTCCAGTTCTACCATACTCCCACTACTGTTTTCTGAAAAAATCCATTTTTAATAAAACTGTGGCGAGTCTAGAACAATATCGCTATTGTTCATCCAGATGGTAGAAAGTCAACCCTCGTCATAGCCTGGGTCAACCCACAAACAGCCATTACAGAAACGTGCCTTGAGTTGTCCAGTGTCTGGTTTTAATCATGAACCGGACAACTCCCCGTACCTTAACATCGTTAAGATATGAACTGTTCTATATCAATATAGAAACAGAGGCACTGATTTAATTGAACCAGATTCAAATCATGCAGCTGTCTCCAGTGCATGTCAACTAAATGGAAGGAGGCCGATCAGCGTTACTCAACTTAGGAATGCTTCCAATTATGAGTAACCTGAAAGAGAATCAATTTCTCTTTATCATTACTATCAACTGAATACCATACACAAGTATCTACATCTTCTATTCTGATTGAAGAATCCCGATACTTGCTACACCTGGTTCTCTACTCTATTCAAATACCTATAACTCCTCAAAACTTAGACCCTGTGTTTCTACGAAACACATGTCTAAGAACTAGAGAAGTTAAAAGTAAACAGAATACAGTGTGAGGACCAACCCCTCTGTCCTAATGGACACTGGACAACATACAATACTCTGTATAAGTCCGCCGAGTCTAACAACTCTTTCACTGTGTGTCGTAGGTTGAAAACTGTACTTATGGTTAAGAAGAATTACACCGCTGTTTAATGCTCCTTACCTAACCATCCACTGATATAGGTAAATGTCATCGACATAATATCAAAAGGTATATCTCACTCTATGGAAATAGACGTACAGATATATCAATTTGAAATTGGTGCATAACAGCGGATATTCAAAACCAAAAATTTGCCGACCGGCAAACAGCCCAGATGATCTCCTCAAATATCACCGATTACAACGAATCCCGATATAATGAGGATGATCACCCAATTCCCAATAACGTACTCCCACTCATCATCTGTAAAACCATACAGATGTGAGAATCATACCTGGTAAATACATACCCTGGAGTAAGTATCTAATCGGGAAATCAGTTCTCTTTTAACATTACACATTGAAACTGAAACATTGAAATGTTCCGATGGGGTATTCTGGTATTCCTAGTAATGCCTCTTCCAGATTCACGACTGTAACCGTATAATTCTTTGCCACCTCTCCAAATCCCTTCATATGTCTTTAGTTTTTACCTTCTGTACACTCCTTTAGGCCAAATGGTTTTCTTCCTTCCCTACCGTTCGGCACCAGCCTATGGTTTGGAAGAAGACTATCCAATAAGCATAATGGGTGTACTGTCCCAATCCTAGGAACACTCGCAATGCGAGAGAAGGTGAAGATAAAAGACAACCGAATAAACCTTATTCCTATTTCTCCTGAACCAGAATCCATCCCCGAACTGGAACAAGTTCCATTCGAGTTCATATATAACCATACGATGGAGTATCCAAATAAACTGTGGATCTTCGTAGTGAAACGGAGTGTCCTGGAGAAATACAAAGGTGATGTGGGAGTGGTAACGAAATATTTGGTTTGGTCGTGAATATCTGTTGCAATTTACTTTGCCCTCCTACTAATCCCTTGCTTTGTCTGAACTTAATACCTTCTGCACACCATCGTTATGCTAATTGGTTTTCTTCATTCCCTACCGGTCGGCACCAGCCTAAGGTTTGGAAGAAGACAATCCAATTTGCGTAATAGGTGTACTACCCCTAAACCAAGGAGTACTCGTAACCTGAGAGAGGGTAAAAGGAAAAGACAACTGAATAATCCTATCCGTTTTCTCCAGAACCGGAAACCATCCTCGAATCCCTTCGAGTTCGTATCTAACCATACGATGGTTTTGTCCAATGGAAGTGGACGTTCGCAGTAATACGGGGTGTCCTGGAGAAAAGGGTAAAAGTAGGAGTGGCAATGAGGTCTGCAACTCTGACAATCCAAAAGCCTGTGTTAAGAAAGTTCGGTCAACTTGGTCACTGAGTCATAGTCTTAGGGTCGGGTCAATGGTCGCTGCCAAAGAGAGAGAGAAAAGAAACACTCAGCGTGCACTCTAACCTCGATCAGAATGGTCACCAATTTATCTAATCTGGAAACCTCCCACTGTACCTCAAATTCTCCTCCAAACCTGAAAGAAGAATTAGTCGGGGTCACCCGAGGAGTAAACCAACTCATCAGTGGGAATCGGGATCCAACTCTCATCATATGATAACGTGACGGAATCCGCTCACGGTATCACACTCCAGAAGGTATGCGCATATCTGGCAAGTTTCAGTACTTTTGAAACTCCCGATGTGGATTTCTGCCCCATGCTCTTATGACCTTGACTAAGGCCAACAAATCATAAGTCACATGTCAAGTTCTACCCGTCATTGTCCAGGTTGATTTGAACCCACCCGTACAAGCCCTTGACTAAGGCCAACAAGGCTATACGACTGTCCCAAACCAACGCATCTATCTATGCAGCATATGAATACCCAATAGCTACCAAACACTGTGCCTTGACTAAGGCCAACAAACACAGCTTGAATACTATTGACTACCCATATGAAACGACGGAGGGCTACGAATGGTTTCTGGCGAAAACCTTTAACGTAGTGAACTTGATATCGTTGAAGGAACGGATAGCTTTTTAGAAAATATAGTGACGAAAACCTTTACTAAAGAGGTCACTCCCGGTGAAGGGATCTCGGCTCTTTCCCCGTAGAATGGGGTGCTGGATATTCATAACCGAATATCACTGTGCAAAGCAAAAGTAATCGGCTATAGTGAAGTTAATGCCCTGACGCAAACTTCTGTCCAAGGGGTCACTCCCGGTGAAGGGATCTCGGCCCTTGCCTCGTCGACTGAGGAGCAGGATATTCCAAATGAATACCACGATGCAAAACAAAAGTGAACGTCCTTGCAATAACAGCTTTTTGAAAAGTGTTCCAACAACATCAGAATAGGTTTGTTAAACTTGCATTGATCCGAATCAATGCAGTCCCATCAATTGATCACACCACAAAGAACGAAAATATACTGACGTACGTATATGCCATCCGCATTCGCCACTGGGTCCCGTCATTACCCGTTAGGTTAGCTAACTAACGACAGAGCAGGGACTGGACTAGCGCGGATGTAAAACATATACAACATCTACTAATATATATACCAATATATAGTATTTCGCTCAAGGCGTGAATAAAATGCAACATCACAGAAATGTATAGCATCACAGAACAATACAGATATCTGGGATCCCCGGGTTTCACAGAGCCACTACTGAAACCCGACGTTCCCCTGGTCGTGTGGATAGCCTGTGCAATGAAATCCTAGACCCCTACGGGCGCGGCAAGTTACCCGCCAAAACCTGAAGCGAGGCAGCCCCCTTCAGCGCCGTGAATGGACCACCCAGCACTTCACGGAATCCGGCAACTTGGGCACCCCTCCTGGGTCAACCTGTACCCCCTACGAGTGCGGCGAATAGCCCGTCAATCCTGGAGTGAAGCCCCCTCCGTCTCAATGCCATGAGATGCGGGCTTGTTGCCCTCTAGAACCCGGCTATCCGTGCACCCCTCCGCGGGGTAATCCTAGTACAGAAAGTAAAATATACATACACCGGGTACATCGACCGCAACCAGGTCGTGCCCCAAAAGAATAATACAATCCGGCAGTGACGGCAGTCCACAAGTCGGACGCTCGCCCCGCAATATCAAATGTACATAATACAACAAAAACTGAACTAGCATTGCATCCAGGCTATCCCCCACGACCGATCCGCAACATCACAGCATAAACATAGAACATCAACGTGAAAGTCACGTTCGCAAATCCGTCTAACCGGGCTATAGCAGTTAGACAGGATTTACCGATCGAGTGACATTCACGGTCGCAGATATAATGTAAATACTGTGAAAAATGTGTTTAAAATTTTCCGATTGATCAAACAATTAACAAGTGGGCCCCTAATCAAAACTGTAGCACTCACAGAAATCCTGGGCCTAATTTTAATATTCCAAAACCCATATTTTAAGCCCAGAAGGCCTCTGTAAAAAATTGGTGAAGTGATGTGAATAGTGCGCGGCGGAAGGGCCGCACAAATGGGGTTTTCGCGGCGGTTCCGCGCTCCAACTGTGGAGTTACTTCGTCAAATTTTTACAGAACTCTTAGATTTTCCAGTAGATCAATATTTTATAACCTTAAAAATTTTTCGAGACCAAAAATTTTCAACAGAAACTGATGCGAACTAAAATGCAGTTTTGGAACTTTTTGATCGATCGGAAATGCAAACACATTACACAAAGCTAGACTAAGTTAATGGCGAGGCTCTGATACCACTGTAAGTGCACGGCGGCGCCCCGGCCGTCAATCCGACGCCGGAATGCGGAAACGGTGATAAACTTAAATTTTGCGGACTTTGCAAAACGGCACCACCGCGCACTAAACTCCGGATCGTAACCATTAACAAGTCTACGCTACTAATAAGAAAGGGAAGAGATGTATACCGACGATTCAAGTCCTCCGATCTTCATCTCCACTCCGATCTCCTCGCAGGATCTCCGTCCGTCTCCTCCTCGTCGGAAAGGGCACCACGAAGCCGGGTACTTTTACGGGCTCCCACCTCAATACCGAGGCAACTCGCGCATGAAGCCGGCAACTCGACATGCTCAAGATATGCTGTAGGAAGTGTAGTGTAGAGTGGATGTCTCACTTTGGGGTTTGTTGCCTTATGAAAGATGATGGAGGAATCAAGAAGAAAAATGGTGCTTGCATTTTTCTAGCATCGAAAATGAAATCAAGAATGCTACTCTCTCAAAGATGAAGCTCTCATCTTTTTCTTTCTCTCAACCATGAAAAACTTCTTTCATCAAGTGAGAAGAATGGTGGAGGAAAAACCATATATCATATGAGGGAGGTGAGTGTAGGAGAAGAAGGAGGTGACCACAACCCAAGACAAGAAAACATACAACCATGCTTTACCTTTTTCAAACCATACCCTTTCATGTCACAAATAAAAACAAAAGCATGGTGGAAAAGATAATGATAGCTATCATAATCAATCTTTTACAAGAAACCCCCTCCACAAATGTTATTTGCACAATTGCAAATAACCCCCTCCATCGGAAAAGTCCGGCCGGGAAAGAACAAAGGAAAACCGGCCGGAACGGAATGCAAACTGGCAACTCCAGAAAACTGGTCCCGTAATAAATTACAGGAAAACCCCGATACTGTGCATACACACCCGCATCTGTATTCCGTCCGGATACAAATGCAAAGAGACAAAATCTACACTGTACTAAACTAGGACCGGCTTAAACCAAAGCCGGCTAGTATTATCCGTTCAATCCTGATCCGTGCAATACCGAACATATCTGATCGAACCCTGCCATAAACCTATACGGCTACTAGTACAAACCGTCCGATCCTGATCCTTGCAATACCGCACGTATCTGATCGGACCCTGCCATATCTCCATACGGCCTCTACAGCGTTTCGCCCGAAACTTGAGTAACTGAAAGTGTGGTGGACTCTAAAGACTCGTCAATACTATGGCTGTGGATTTAACCACTAGCACGTCAGAGGTATAAGCCAATACGTGACGGGCCACCAGCTATTGACCAAAAGGGACGTCGATGAGCGAACTCATCCTGACACCCTACTGAGCCTGTCAGTGACAATATCCGTGCAGTCCGGTCCGTTCGTCTATGAGTATCGCATGGCGGGCCTAGGGGGTTGGTAAAAGTCAGACCCCCAAAAGCGGTACAAGTCGTGTCGGAGTGTAGCCCAGAACACCCTGAGATACTACTGGAATACCTACCAGTAAATCTCCTTGCCTTGGCCAAGGACTTTGTGTAATGGCTCTCCTAGACACAGCACGACCTCACCCCCAATACCGGGAGAGACGAACCCCTGAAGATACGCTCACTGCCTCCATGTGGCTCGGGACTGTACCCAACTAAAACCTGTTTGCACGACTCCTTTGAGCCGTGGTAGGGTAGTAATCAAAGTACAGTGGGAACTCACACGAGACAAATGACGATCCCCAGGTCGATGAACTAACCTGCACACATGTCACCAGGGAACTGCCATCTGACGTCTGGTATATGACCAACTAGCATGTTCCCGGCGAGTCCTGTCCGGTGTACTCATAACCCAATGAGCACCTGTATACATCTTAGGTGATCCAACTGACACCAGTGGCTTGTGAGACCGGCCACCGCCCCTCGTCGGGGTCTCGACTGTATACACTAGTCTACTAATGGAGTATCGATGCCCAGTCTCGAAACTCCCACGACTAGGGACCTTTTAAGGATAAGCTTATAGACCCCCAGCTCCCACTTATATGATCGCCCTCATACTGCTGGTGGTCAAGCAAGAATCCTAGGGGCTCTATCAACGTGTAATAGCGACGTGTCATGTCACCTAAAGCAGTACACGATGACAAAGGTAAACCAGATAGCATACTATCATCTCGAGTAAGACTGTCCTACCGGGATAGGTCCTCCCTCAATCATTACAATCACGTACCTGTGACCTAATAATTGACTCTGAGGGCACTATCTCCAACAATACCGTATTTGATTCTCGCGATTAATGTTTCGATTGGTTGTATATGATATAACCTAGTTATCGAATCGAAGATCGATTCGATAAGTCGATACATTGAATACTAGTCGGTCATGTGCGACATGACCGGATCATTGAATCAAGTGTTGATTTAATGATTTAATGTATAATTGTATATTTGATATATTACTTTGCATTAACTA
This sequence comes from Agapanthus africanus, assembly GCA_030015575.1. NCBI lineage: Eukaryota > Viridiplantae > Streptophyta > Magnoliopsida > Asparagales > Amaryllidaceae > Agapanthus > Agapanthus africanus. Next base: position 633,121,139 of record CM057342.1, read on the forward strand.
GTATTGGTTCACTTTAAACGGATTTTTCTCACTTGATGCACATTGTATATGTGATATGCTTTTGTGCACATGATTGTATCATGTTTGATGATGCATGTTGACTTGACTATGTGTAAAAGAATTGAACCATGGTTATGAGAGTGGTTAGGGTTTATCATTTATTCACTTATTATTTAATCCATTCATTATTTATTAATTGGTTTTTATGAAAATAAAATGGCTTCATTTATCATGAAGAATGGTGAAGCTTCATGAAGCATTTACTAATGATGCTATTTTGTCTTCATACTTAACCTAACCACTCCCACTAACCATGATCAATTCTCTACACTTGACCATGGTTAGGATATGATAAAGATCATTTTCTTTTCTATTTTGATTAAGACTTTTATCATATTCTATCAAGGTGCTCATGTTCCTTAGAGCCTACGAGGTGCGGAGGATAGCGATGAAGACCCGAAGGACAAGTAACGTGAGGTATAACTTCGAATCCGAGTAGTTAAACCTCTCGTAGTTTGCTAGTAATGGTTTAGACATGATCCGTGTACTCAAGTCCGTATTACGAAGCTTTGATAATTGTTTATCATATATTCCGCCTCCCCGCAAGCTCGTGGGGTGCGTGACATGGACTTGCAGTGGTATCAGAGCCTACTAAGCCTTTACTGGCTTGTTAGCAACTAATTAGAATTTCGGTCGTCGGAAAAACGCGAAAACATAACCCCGGCCCCCTCTAGTTTCTGTCAATTTTAAACGTGTCGAATAAATTATTTGATAGGTATGAAAATTTACAGCAGGGAATTCTAAGAATACTGGTGAAATACGAAGTCCCAACTCGGTGAGAACGCCACGGAAGCGCGGTGGATTAGTGCAATCCGCCGCGGATCCGCAGCCGAGTCAACTCCGAGTTGACTCGTATTTGCACAGTAACTCTTATTTTGTGGTGTTTTGTTTTCCTGTATATTCTGTTTCTGCCCAGGTTATTTCAGTGCTGGCTTGCACATGGGGTAGAGACGGAAAAAGGTTGTCGATCGAAATTCTAAGTTATTTGCTAATCAAGTTTTATCTGTGATGTTTAATGTGTTCGTAAGCCTCCCCTAATTGCTAGTATGTCGGTTAGAAGGGGGTTGCACATTTCTGTAATGGTTTTTACTGGTTTGTGTATATGAACTTGATTGGATCGTTGTGATGATTAGCCAGGGTTTGAGATGAGTTTTTATATTCTTTCATTCGATGTAAATTCTAATATGATGTAATATTCTTTTGCAGGGCACATCCGGGCTGAGATTGTATCCACCGTTGTATTATTTCATTTACTGTTTTATGCTCCTAGGATAGACCCAAGGAGGGGTGCATAAACTACCGGGTATTTTGAAGTGTTTAGTGGCCTACTCACGTTGTTGAGGGAGACCGCTTCACTTCGGGTACTTAGCGGGTAGTTTGTCATACCCGTAGAGGTCTAGGGTGGGGTAATGGCTATTCATCACAACTGTGTAATCCGTCTTTCGTTGCAGCCTCAAAGGAAACGCGGATTGCTTGTATATCCAATAATGTTCATCCATGATCTGGAATGCCTATTATTGCGTCTGACGAATGTACAATATCTATATATGATATCTATTAGGCGTTACTTATGTTTTTCACCCACGCTAGCCCAGCCCCCGCTCTGTCGTTAGTTAAGTAACCTAACGGGTGAATGACAGGACCCAGTGGCGAATGCGGATGGCATAAGAGGACGTTGTATTTTCGTTGTTTTCTGCAATGATAGGTTAATTGATGGGACGCATTATTTTAATGCAAAGAAAACAAACCAAAGTTGAAATTGTTGGAACAGTTTAAAAGAAACCACTCGGTTATTTTAAAAAGAGCAGAATTTTTAATTGCGGAGCTTTAACCACTCCTTTTAAAAAGCTGTCAGGTTCCTTCGGTTATATCAAGTTCACTACATTCACGGTTTCGCCAAAACCAGTCGTAACCCTCCGTCATTTCATATGAATGGTCAGTAGTATTCAAGCGATGTTTGTTTAGCCCTTAGTCAAGACATAGTAATTGGTAGCTGCTGGGGTATTCACATGTAGCATAGATAGATGCGTTGGTTTGGGACAGTCGTATTACTTTGTTTGGCCCTTAGTCAAGAGTATATACGGGTGTGTTCGAATTAACAAGATAATGATGGGTAGAACTTGACATGTGACTTATGATTTGTTGGCCCTTAGTCAAGGTCATAAGAGCATGGGGCAAAAATCCACATCGGGAGTTTCTAAAGAAACTAAAACTTGCTAGAGTTGCATACCATTTAGAGTGTGATAATTTTGGTAGGATTCCTTCAGCTTTATCACACGATGATATTTGGATCCCGATCCTACTATGAGTATCCGCTACTCAGCAGGAGATTCGTCACTTAACGATCAATGCTATAAACCAAGTAGGTGTCTAGAACAGTGTCAGCGGGGCTACGCTTCCAGAGAAAAGAGGTTATTTAATTAAGAAACTTCGTGAAAGCGTCGTAAAACCTCCCTCGAAATACCGACACTAGCCTGGCTGAACGGTTAAGCAAGTATTGTACGGTGAGATCAGTCCTGACTAATTCTTCTTTTATGGTTTGAGGAAGGATTCGAGAAATAGTGGGAGCCATCCAGTTTAGATAAACTAAAAACCAATCTAAATTTGCAAAAGCATCATGCTAAAGTGTTTCCTCTCTCTCTCTCTTTGCAGCGACCATGTGACCATGACTAGATTACATCTAGATAACAAAATGACTGAATCTGACTTTTATGATTGGCAAAGGTCTGTCCGGATGTCCATTGCCTATGACAAGCTGGACCACCCTATTACTACTCAAGCCCCCACCGTCCCAGGTCCAGTTTCCACCGTCGCGGATATGGATATCCGTCAGACAAGGGAAAAGGATAATGCGAATGCCAAGTGTCTCGTGTTGGCTTCAGTTGATGGTGTATACCAGAAGCAGCACGAGAAGATGGACTTAGTTTCCATCTTTCTCCATAACAAAGATTTATATGGAGAGCAATCTCGTATCGCAAGATATGAGACATCGAACGAATTATTTCAAGCGAGATTGGCTGTCGGGTCATCTGTAGGGGGACGACGTCCTTGTGATGACTAGCTATATTGATGAGCTCAAGGACCCGGAGACTACGTTGGGAAACAGATCATATACTGACTTATTTCCATAGTCCCTACCCTCCACTTACTCTCTGAAAGAAACCAAGGAGACACCCGCTCTGCTTAATGAGGGGCCTTCTTCTTCTGCATCCAGGGCAAAAGCAAAGGGTGAAAAGAAGAAGACCTCCACAAAGCCGATATACGGTGTCAGTAAAGTAGAAGGAAAGGGAAGAGTAAAAGTTTCGGGACTTGGTATAGGTAAGGAGGGATGTTCCTATTGTTATGGGAACGAGCATTGGCAGAAGGATTGCGGGGCTTTGGAAGCCCGTAGCCAGGATACGAAGCATGTTGTGGCTTCGGCCTTGAGTGTGTATGTAATTGAGAACTGTTTGTCAATTAACTCTACTTCCTGGATACTAGATACCGGAGCAGGATCTCATATCTGTAATTCATTACATATTTTGAGAAACCGTAGAGTTATCAGGGTAGGTGATTTGTCTCTCAAAGTTGCAAAAGGAATGAGCGTGGACGCTAAATCCGTGGGAGAATATCGCCTAGGTTTGACAAGTAGGCAGATATTGATTCTACATAACTGTTTGTATGTACCTAGTTTGACTTGTAATATCATATTAGTGTCCTCACTTTCGAGAGAGGGGTATGATTTTACATTCGTAAGCGATGTAGTTCACATCCACCTAAATCAAGTTCTGATTGGGTCCGGTACATTAGATGACAGTATATACGTATTGAATCAAGCTCAGATTTTCAATATCCAGAACACGCTTAAAAGAAAGTCTCCAGAAATAAATCAGACTTTCTTATGGCATTGTAGACTAGGTCACATCAATGAAATACGATTGACTAAGTTACATAGAAAAGGATATTTGAATCCGTTCGAATTACAATCTTATGCTACTTGTGAATCTTGTCTCATGGGAAAGATAACAAAGACTCCGTTTAATGGACATGGAGTAAGAGCGAACGAGCTCTTGGGACTCATACACAGCGATGTGTGTGGTCCAATGTCTACACATGCGCGAGGTGGTTATTCCTACTTCATTACTTTTACTGATGATTTCTCTAAGTATGGACATATCTTCTTGATGAAGCATAAATCCGAGACTTTTAAGAAATTTCGGGAATACAAGAATGAAGTGGAAAACCAAACAGGCAAAAGTATCAAGACACTGGGATCTGATCGAGATGGTGAATACTTAAGTGCCGAGTTCCTGGGTTACTTAAAAGAGAATGGAATTCTCTCTCAGCTTACTCCTCCATACACATCACAACACAACGGTGTATTGGAAAGGAGGAATCGAACCCTATTGGATATGGTTCGTTCCATGATGAGTAAGGCTGAGTTACCGCGATCTTTTTGGGGTTATGCACTAGAATCAGCTGCATATCTTTTGAAGCAGGTTCCAACCAAGACTGTGCCTACCACACCATATCAGATGTGGAGTGGGAAGAAACTCTGTCTTAAACACTTTAGGACATGGGGATGTCCAGCTTTTGTAAAAAAGCAGCATCCGGACCAGCTCGAGGCACGCTCAGTACAGTGTAAGTTTGTGGGATATCCAAAGAACTCTAAGGGGTATTATTTCTATTACGCAGAGGAACAAAAGGTTTTTGTTTCTCGTCATGCCCACATCTTGGAAGCTGAATTTTTAGAAAATCAGAAGAATGGGAGCGCAATAGAACTGGAAGAAATTCCAGAACCACAAGCTGTTACTGAAAGTTTGGTAGAATAAGAAGTTTCAGAAGAAAGGGACATATCAGCGCCTATCCGCAGAAATAGTAGGCAGTCTCATCCGCCCGAGAGATACTACAGTTTTCTCATAGACAGGGATCGAGAAGATTGCATCATTGATAATGATGACCCTACTAACTTCCAGCAAGCCATTCAGAGCAGCGACTCGGTAAAATGGCTGGATGCAATGCGGACCGAAATGGAGTCCATGTACACTAACAAAGTATGGACTTTGGACATTGCTCCAGATGGGGTAAAACCCGTAGGATGCAAGTGGATCTTCAGAAAGAAGATTGGTGTAGATGGACAGGTTGAAACATATAAGGCTAGACTTGTTGCAAAGAGTTTTCGTCAAAGACCTGGTTTGGACTATGACGAAACCTTTTCTCCAGTGGCTATGCTCAAATCCATTCGGGTCCATCTTGCCATTGCTGCCTTCCACGATTATGAGATCTGGCAGATGGACGTAAAGACGGCTTTTCTAAATGGTAATTTGGAAGAATGCGTCTATATGGATCAGCCAGAGGGATTCATTCAGAGTGGAAGCAGCGGTAAAGTGTGCAAGTTGCTTAAGTCCATTTATGGACTAAAGCAGGCATCGCGGAGTTGGAACATCTGTTTTGATGACACTATCAAAGAATTCGACTTTATCAAGAATCCAGATGAACCATGCATATACAGTAAAATTGTAGGGAGAGTTGTAGTATTACTCATCTTGTACGTGGATGACATTCTCCTAATAGGAAATGATGTTCCTATGCTACAGTCAGTCAAAAGATTCTTGTCACAGAAATTCTCCATGAAGGACCTGGGTGATCCCACCTACATTCTGGGGATCCAGATCTATCGTGATAGATCAAATAGGATGTTGGGACTTTCGCAGTCCAGGTACATAGACACCATATTGAAAAGATTCAGTATGGAAGATTCTAAGCGCGGTAACCTACCGGCTTGTCACGGAATCAACCTCCCCAAAGAGATGTCTCCCAAGACTGATTAAGAAAGGGATCGCATGTTAATTATACCCTACGCTTCTGCGGTAGGCTCTATAATGTATGCGATGTTATGTACCAGACCAGATGTAGCATACGGATTGAGCGTTGTAAGCCGGTATCAGGCAAACCCAGGGGAGAAGCACTGGATAGCAATAAAGAACATTCTCAAGTACCTGAGGAGGACTAAGGAGATGTTCTTGGTGTATGGCGGAAAAGATCTCCAGATCGAGGCCTTTGCTGACTCCAGCTTCCAGAATGACAAGGATGACTCCAAGTCCATGTCGGGCTATGTCTTTACCCTCAATGGAGAGGCGGTCTGTTGGAAGAGTTCCAAGCAGGACACCGTTGCTGACTCGACGATGGAAGCGGAGTACATAGCTGCTTGCGATGCCGCAAAAGAAGCTGTCTGGATGAAGAAGTTCCTAACAGAACTTCAGGTGGTTCCTACCAGTATTGATCCAATACCTCTGTATTGCGACAACAACGGCGCTATAGCTTTAGCAAAAGAACCCAGATCCCATCAGAAGTCCAGACACATCTTAAGGCGGTATCACCTGATCAGGGAGATCGTAGATCGCCGGGAGATCGAGGTAAAGAAAGTAGACACAGAGAATAACACTGCTGATCCATTCACAAAGGCCATTCCTAAGACACAGTTCGAGAGGCTATTCGAGATGATAGGTCTGCGATATGCCAGTACATGGCCCTAGTGCAAGTGGGAGATTGTTAGTGTTTATGCCCTAGAGGCCATTACTGTATCATACTAGTTTGTATATTACTTAATGGAAGATTGGGATATTAACAGTTGTATTGACAGTCTTGCTAAAAATGGTAGTATGCTCCTTGGTTTGTGTCTACTTTAATATGTGCATATGTTTCTTTTAACCTATCGCTTATACATATTAGTAGAGCCCTTAGGATCTTTGCTTGATTACCACCGTTGTGATGGCAGTCACACTAGTGAGGGCTGGGTAGTCTATAAGCAACAACCTATACAGGTCCCTGGTCGTAGGATTATCGAGACAGGGTATCGATACTCCGGAGTAGACTGATGTATACGCTTCTCATCCCAGCATAGGGAGATGGTCTGTCCCACAGCCATCAGTACGTCGTAGTGGAGATAGTATGCAGGTGCTCGTTAGGTTACGGGTACACCGGACAGGACTCGCCGGGAACTGCAGGTTGGATTTATACCCATCGTTAGATAGCAGTTCCCAGGTGACATGAGTACAGCTTAGTCCGTCGACTTGACACTGCTGCTTCGCCTCGGGTGTGTTCCCACTATTCTTAGATTACTACCCTACCACGGCTCAAAGGAGGCGTGCAAACATGTAGTAGTTAGGTGCAGTCCCGAAGCACTTCGAGGCAAGTAGCGGTTAAATAGGATTCGTCTCTCCCGGTATTGGGGGTGGATATCGCGCTATGTATGGAGAGCCGTTACGCAAAATCCCTGGCCAGGGCAAACGAGATTTGCTGGTAGGCTTCCAGTAGTTTCTCAAGGTGTAATGGGCTTCACTCCGACATGACTTATACCGCTATTAGGGGTCTGACGTTTACCACCCCCTAGGCCCGATATACGATAGTCCTAGACGAACAGACCGGACTGTACGGTGATTGTCACATCAGGCTCAGTAGGAGTTCAAATGGGTTTCCTCATCGTCCTTCTTATCGACATCTACCTGGGGACCGTTACGTACAGCTAATACCGCTTGCGGCCTGTAGTTAAACCCACTGCCAGCGTAGTGTCGAGTGTTTAGAGTCCCACACAGAGATTTTCCCTGCACCGGGTAAAATGTGTAGAGGCCGTATGGTTTTACGGCAGGGCCGCGATCACTTACGTACTCTTGTGCATGTATTATGATCGGCAGATAATACTAGCGGGCTTTGGTTTAAGCCAGATTCTAGTATTATACAGATGGATTTATTCAGTCAAAGATTATCCGTGTTTTTCGGAAATACGGATGGGAGGGGCAGTCTCGTAATTTGTCGGGAAGTTTATAGAAGAGGATGACTCATTTGTTTTTATTTCTTTATGGATTAAACAAAAATGAGGTGGAGAGATAAGTTGTAAGTTTTCATTAAATGCTTAATGACTTATGAGGTGATTCACCCTTAGTATTAAATGAAGCTCACGAGATATTTCTAGATATTTGATCAAGAGATATTTGTATGCTTCATTATATTCTTTCATGAGTTATTATTCATATCATTATCACAAAAGCTCTCTCTCCTCAAGTCTTCATCTTCTTCCTCAAAACCCTAAAAGCTCTCATGAGTTGAGAAACCTAGGGTTTAAGTGACTAAGTAATCCATCTAATTACTCTACACCTTCTAAGACTTCTAGATTAGCGATCTAGAAGCCGTAGTTATCTCAGATTCGAGATAGGAGCTCGGACTATAGACTCTCGGGTGGATCGTCTTTGACTCGAGGAGGCCATTAAGGTGCTCATGTTCCATAGAATCTACAAGGTGCGTAGGATAGCGATGAAGACCCGAAGGACAAGTAACGTGAGGTATAACTTCGAATCCGAGTAGTTAAACCTCTCGTAGTTTGCTATTAATGGTTTAGACACGATCCGTGTGCTCAAGTCCTTGTTACGAAGTTTTGATAATTGTTTTTCATATATTCCGCCTCCTCGCAAGCTCGTGGGGTGCGTGATATGGACTTACACCCGGTGCCTCTTGGCGAGGGCTTTGATCCTTAGCGTTGTGGGGTAGGGAAGCTACCAGCCAGGGATAGCCGAGCAGGGTAGCTGCTCGGCTGCCTCTTGGTGAGGGCTTTGATCCCTGGTTCTGTGGGGTAGGGAATCTACCAGCCAGGGTGAGGGCTTTTCATCCTTAGCTCGGGAGGGGCCGTGAGTGGCCTACTAAGGATGGTGCCGAGCAGGGTAGCTGCTCGGTGCCTCCTGCCGAGGGCTTAGGTCACAAAGACAGAACTCTTCTTTTCGCAATGTTCTAACGTTCCCTTCTTGTTATTCGGATGAAAAGGACTTTTTAGAAAAATTTACATTGTCTTTGTGAAAGGAGAGGTGAACACTTATGGGTAGTGATTTCACTGATACAGCTTGAGCTTCTCGGCGTTGTAAGGCCGCGAAAACCTGCGCCCGTCCGCGTCCTGCAACCGGTAGGTTCCGTCGGGAAGTACCTCAGTTACGAGGAAAGGACCATCCCATTTTGGGGAAAACTTATGCAGTCTGCCTTGATCGACGAACTCATTTCGCCCTAGGACTAGATCTCCGGTCCTGAAGGAGTGATGCTTGACCCGCGCGTTGTAGTATCGAGAAGTTTGCTGCTGATAGGCGGCTGCCCTGATCTAGGCCCGGTCTCGTTTCTCCAACAGGATGTCCAGGTTGGTCCATAGTGCCGTGGTGTTTGCTTCATCGTCGAAGTGTTCGACCCGATGACTGGGTAGCCCGATCTCCGCTGGGACCATTGCCTCTGTCCCATAGCAGAGGCTGAAAGGGGTTTCCCCTGTAGGGGTCTTCTTTGACATGCGCAGGGCCCATAGGACGTGGGGAAATTCCTCGACCCAACTGCCTTGACGTCCCTCCAAGCGGGTCCGAAGTCCCCGGAGGACATCTCGGTTAGCGACTTCGGCCTGCCCGTTGCATTGGGGATGTGCGACTGCGGCGAACTTCATGAGGATATGATATTCATTGCAGAAATCCTTCACTTTTTTGTTTTCGAAGTTCGTCCCATGGTCGGTGATGATGCACTTCGGGATACCGAACCGGAGTATCAGGTTATTCTGCAGGAACTTGATGGTCATGGCGGCGTCTGGCTTCCTGATAGGGACTGCCATGATCAAATTTGTGAAGTAATCTACCGCGATGAGAACATATTTGTGCCCGCCCGTGCTGGTAGGGAAGTAGCCTATCATGTCCAATCCCCACTGGGCGAACGGCCATGGGGAGGTCAGCGCGGTCAGCTCGGTATCCGGGAGGCGGGGTACGCTTCCGTGGAGTTGGCAGCTTTTGCATCTCCTGGCGAGCTTTTGAACGTCCTCGTGAATAGTTGACCTATAGCACCCCTGGAGCAATGCCTTCTGAATTAAGATTCGTGCCCCTTGGTGTGCACCGCCGACCCCTTCATGGATTTCAAGGAGGACGTAGTCGGCTTTGTGGGGGTCGATGCACCGGAGCACGAGCTGAGTGAAGGATTTCTTGTAAAGGTTTCCATTGCTCCAGACGAAGTGACGGGCTTTGGCCCAGAGACGGCGGGCTGCTCCCTGATCTCCTGGGAGCGCTCCATCCCTTAGGAATTCCACGAGGGGCTTCCTCCAGTATTTGTCGTCTTCCTGCGCTGTGTACACATGAAGTATTGTCGCCCCGTCTTCCATGCTGGGCCGTGGCAGGGTCTCAAAGAGGATAGATCGCTTGTTGTTGGCCGAGTAGGATGAAGCCATCTTGCTCAAGGCATCGGCTTGGGCATTGAGCTGCCTGGGTATCTGCTCTATCTGGACCTCGTCGAAGTTCCTCCGAAGTTTTCTTACCTCGGCCAGGTACTTTGACATTAGTGGATCCCGAGCCTCGAAATGGCCGGTCACTTTTCCAATGACTAGGGCCGAGTCACTGCGGATTCGAATTGTTTTCAGCCTCAGTCCGGAGGCCATGCGCAGTCCGGCCAGCTGGGCCTCATACTCTGCCGCATTGTTTGAGGCCCTGAATCCGAGCTTCAGAGAATACTCCATTTCTGCTTCATTCAGGCCCCGAATGATAAGGTTGGCGCCACAGTCGTCCTCGGTAGAGGACCCGTCGACGTAGATGGCCCACTCAGGGACCGAGTCAGGTTTCCCCATGATCCGGTGTTGATCCGCGGAGGTCGGCGCGGGCTCCGGTTTCTTGCTGAGGATGGTGCACTCGACAATAAAGTCGATCAGGGCTTGCGCTTTGATGGCCTGCCTCGGGCGGTACTTTATGTCGAACTGGGATAGCTCCCACCTCCACTTCTCTAAGCGGCCCGAGGATTCAGGTGAGGCAAGGATAGCCCCCAGCGGGCGCTCGGTGAGGAAGAGGATAGTGTGCACCTGGAAGTAGTGTCGTAGCTTTCTTGAGGCCACTATGAGGGACAGGACGATCTTCTCTATGGCCGGATACCTCGTTTCTGCATCTTTGAAGACGTGGCTCATGTAGTATCCCGGCTTCTGCACTCCGTCGACCTCCCAGACGAGTACTGAGCCTGCCGCTTGGTCGGATACCGCCAGGTACAGCGATAGCTCGTCTCCTTCAACTGGTCGGGTGAGCAACGGCGACGTTGCCAGGTGCCCCTTTAACTAGTCGAAGGCGGTCTGACACTCCTCCAACCACTCAAACTTCGGGATTTTCCTTAGAGCTTTGAAGAAGTGGAGGAATTTTTCTCGAGACCTCGACATGAAGCGGCTCTGAGCGGCCACCCGCCCGGTTAGCCGCATGATCTCGATGTTCGTCTTGGGTGCGGTCATATTGAGGATAGCGTCGATTTTTTCCGGGTTGGCCTCGATCCCACGGTGGGTGACCATGAAACCGAGGAACTTTCCCCCGGTGACCCCGAATGCGCACTTGGCGGGGTTTAGCTTCATCTTGAACTTGCGAAGGACCTCGAAGGCCTCGCCGAGGTCCTTGGAGTGGTCTGTCGACGAGACCGATTTAACGAGCATATCGTCGACGTAAACTTCCATGTTCCTGCCGATCTGTGGCTTGAACATGCGGTTGACCAACCGTTGGTACGTAGCTCCGGAGTTCTTAAGGCCGAAGGGCATCACCTTGTCGCAGTATACCCCCCGGTCCATTGTGAATGCGGTAAGATCTTCGTCTGCCGGACTCATACGGATCTGATTGTAACCGGAGAAGGCATCCATGAAGCTCAATAACTTGTGACATGCCGAGCTGTCGACGAGCTGATCTATCCGAGGTAGGGGATAGTTGTCTTTAGGGCAGGCCTTGTTGAGGTCGGTGAAGTTGACGCCCATGCGCCACCTCCCGCTTGATTTCTTGACTAGGACTGCGTTTGCTAGCCACTCCGAATAGGGCACATTCCGAATGAAGTTGGCGGCGAGGAGCCGATCTACCTCGTCCTCGATAGCCTTATGTTTGACCGGGGCGAAGCTTCGCTTTTTCTGCCTGACGGGTCGGGCCATAGGATCAACCTTGAGCTTGTGAGATATAACTTTGGGGTCGATCCCAGGCATGTCAGCAGGTGCCCAGGCAAACACGTCGGAGTTGTTTCTGAGGAAGTGGACCAGGTCATCTCGCTGAGTTCCTATCATAAGTGACCCGATCTAAATGAGTTTTTCGTTGTCCCCTTCTACGAGGGGGACCTCTGTCAGAGGCTCCACCGGGGTCCCTCGGACCTCTGTTTGCTCGTCTCGAGTGTCTAGAGAACCCCTGATTTCACCCTCACCTTCGACATCGTCGACCGGTCTCTCCGACGAAGATGTTGCGGTGAAGCAAACCTTCGCAATTCGCTTGTCTCTATAGACCCTACCTATCCCGCCTTAGTCGAGAGGGAACATCATCGCCAGGTGATAGGTCGATATCTGGGCCTGGAGGGAGTTCAGCGTGGGGCGGCCGAGGAGGATGTTGTAGGCCGATGGGATTCTTGCTACGATGAATTCCACTGGCAGTGTCTGCGTACAGTTGGTTTCCCCGATGTTGAACCGTAGAATGATTACCTCTTCCGCCGGGATAGAGTGGTTGGTGAATCCTGAGAGGATGTAGGAAGTTGGCCTTTAGTCTACCGAGGCGAGTCCCATATGCAGGAAGCAGTCGTGGAAGAGAATGTCTGCCGAGCTTCCCGAGTCGACCAGGATCCTGTGCACCTCATATCGATGGACTCGAGCCATAATCACCATGTAGGGTGTTTTTTTGTCACCCCATTGAGATGGGAATACGCGCGTTCTTGTCAGGCGCATTACAGATTCCCCCTGCCTAGGGTAAGCTGGTGTTTATTGATTGTGGGGATCCGAATCTCCGGCAGCCGCGGACTAAGCTGCCGTTAATTACCCCTCGCCTTTGGAGCGAGAGAACCTCCGATTAACGGGTTAAACTAGTCATACGAACTCAATGTGCAGTGTTGTGTTTTGAAGGGGTTTTGGATATATCGGGGGGCCCGCAGAGTTTTTACGGGGGTCCCGCTATCCGGATAGCGGGCTGTGGGTTAAGGGGGCTAGCAGCCCCCTTGCGGGGTACGGGGCAGCGCCCCGTTAGAAATTTTTTCTAACGGGGGACAGTGTTGTAGACTATGTGTGTGTGTGTGTGTATATACATGTATATAAAAAGGGGGGAAATGCCCAAAGGACGCGTGGGGCCAGCACCTCACGTGCCTAGCACGCGAGCGCTGGACGCTTAGGAGCCAGCGCATCACGTGCCCGGCATGTGGGCGCTTAGCACTGTAAGTGCACGGCGGCGGCCCGGCCGTCAATCCGACACCAAAATGCGGAAGCGAAAAACTTTAATTTTGCAAACTAGCAAACCGGCACCACCGCGCACTAAACACCCAGATCGGGCCATTAAACTAGATCTAGCTAACTACAAGACGGGTTAGAGATATACCGAGTGATCCGAGTCCTCCGGTCTTCTCGTCGTCGTCCCGATCTCTTGTGGAAACTCCGGTCGTCACCTCCTCGCCGGAAAGGCACCACTCGCCTGCATCTTTTACGGGCTCCCGCCTCTATACCGAGGCAACTCGGGCGCGAAGTTGGCTAGCCGACGCGTCCAAGATTTGCTGTAGATAAGTGTAGAAACTTTGTCTCTTGGAGTTTATGTAGTTGCCATTGATGGAGGAATCAAGAAAGAACAATGGAGAGAGGTTTGAAACTTTTGCAAGCCAAGAATCAAAAATGAGATGAATTAATCCCTCACATATCAAAAAAATTCTCTCATTCTCTCTCCAAAATAGTGTGGCCGGCCTCTCTTGTAGGATGGTTGTGGGAATTGATCAATAACAAGAAGGGAGGTGATGGTAGTAAAAGGTAGAGGGTGACCACACCCAAAAGCCATCATAACAAAGTCATGTCAACTCTCATCAAGTCCTAATCCATTCTAATCACCATTAAAGCAAAAGAAAAGATGGAAAAAGAATATAATGATGATGGTCATATCATAATCTCTCAAATGCATGAAACCCCTCCTCAATAAGTTATTTGCAAACTTGCAAATAACCCCCTCCATCGGAAAAGTCCGGCCGGGAAGGATCAAAGGAAAACCGGCTGGAACGGAATGCAAACTGGCAACTACAGAAAACTGATCCCGTGATAAATTATAGGAAAACCCCGATACTGCATATACATGCCCGCATTTGTATTCCCACTGAACACAAATGCAAAGAGACAAAATCTACACTGTACTACGCTAGGATCCAGCTTAAACCAAAGCCGGCTAGTAATATCCGTCCGATCCTGATCCGTGCAATACCGCACGTATCTGATCGAACCCTGCCATATATCCATACGGCCTCTAGTACTAACCGTCCGATCCTGATCCGTGCAATACCGCACGTATCTGATCGGACCCTGCAATATCTCCATACGGCCTCTACAGCGTTTCGCCCGAAAGCTTGAGTAACTGTAAGTGTGGTGGACTCTAAAGACTCGTCAACACCATGGTTGTGGATTTAACCACTAGCACGTCAGAGGTATAAGCCAATACGTAACGGGCCACCAGCTATTGACCAAAAGGGACGTCGATGAGCGAACTCATCCTGACACCCTACTGAGCCTATCAGTAACAATATCCGTACAGTCCGGTCCGTTCGTCTATGAGCATCGCATGGCGGGCCTAGGGGGTTGGTAAAAGTCAGACCCCCAAAAGCGGTACAAGTCGTGTTGGAGTGTAGCCCAGAACACCCTGAGATACTACTGGAATACCTACTAGTAAATCTCCTGCCTTGGCCAAGGACTTCGTGTAATGGCTCTCCTAGACACAGCGCGAACTCACCCCCAATATCGGGAGAGACGAACCCCTGAAGATCCGCTCACTGCCTCCATGTGGCTCGGGACTGTACCTAACTAAAACCTATTTGCACGTCTCCTTTGAGCGTGGTAGGGTAGTAATCAAAGTACAGTGGGAACTCACACGAGACAAATGACGATCCCTAGGTCGATGAACTAACCTGTACATATGTCACCAGGGAACTGCTATCTGACGTTAGGCATAAGACCAACTAGCATGTTCCCGGCGAGTCCTGTCTGGTGTACTCATAACCCAATGAGCACCTGTATACATCTTAGGTGAACCAACTGACACCAGTGGCTTGTGAGACCGGCCACCGCCCCTCGTCGGGGTCTCGACTGTATACACTAGTCTACTCTGGAGGATCGATGCCCTATCTCGAAACTCCCACGACTAGGGACCATTTAAGGATGTGCTTATAGACTACCAGCTCTCACGTATATGATCGCCCTCATACTGCTGGCAGTCAAGCAAGAATCCTAGGGGCTCTATCAACGTGCAATAGTGACCTGTCAGGTCACCTAAAGCAGTACACGATGATAAAGATAAACCAGACAGCATACTATCATCTCGAGTAAGACTGTCCTACCGGGATAGGTCCTCCCTCAATCATTGCAATTACGTGCCTGTGATCCAATAATTGACTCTGAGGGCACTATCTCCAACAATCTCCCACTTGCACTCAAGGCTAATTATTACAATGTCGCATACTCACAGCCCGTGTGATACTGAACACCCAACTCCTCTACTAGTCAGTCTCACAAAGCTCGTTTGCGAAACTAATGCGTTCAAGGAATAGCCTCAGTGAGTGGATCCGCTTTGATATTTCTTTCTATGTCTCTCTTTATCTCAAGTTCGCGGAGAAAGCCATCTCCCGAAATGAGCAATACCTGTCCTAGAATGTCTGGATGTCTGATGGGACCTAGCTCATAAGTGAACTCCAAATCCAAACTTCTTAGACTGTATCGTCAACTGAACTTAATCAGTATCCTGCGCCATACCTTCCCTCAGTATCCACCTGGACCATCTGACCAAAATACTGCCCCTCGTCAGAGGGAAAAACTATAACTCTGACAACCTCCTTGTCGTCCATGTCACCTTGGAAGCCTGGAATGATAACTGTCTCCCGAATGAGGCTGTCGTTATCATATCCCTAGAACATCCTCTTATGTTCTAAAACTGCTTCCGACTGTTTCTCCAGGGTTGGATCAATGTCAACTTATTGCATCTAGTGCAAGAGCAACATCTGGTATGGTACTTGACATCTCATGATTGACTCAATTGCCTGAGCAAATGATCTGCCAATCATGCACATCCCTCTCCCCTTTAGTCTGTAAGACGCCTTCAGAGAGGGTGACTCCATCACCTGCAGGTACACTACCGTGCCAGGAGTCGTCCATTCTAAATACTCTTAGAATGCTGTCTAAGTACCCTTAAGTGGGAAACCACCCAAATCTAGATCTAAAACCATAGATCTAGTGACCATAATGTCTGATATAATATCCAAGTCCTATGTGGAGAAACCACTGTGTGACGACCAACGTATAACCGATCGTAGTATAGGAATATCACTTCCTACTCTGTGTATGTCATCCAAATACCAGGACATCACACCCTACTACCTTCTCAACAGATCCATCCCCTATTCTGATGAAGTCAAACCTATGACTGTCACATCAGAAATGGATGATCTATCTCCGCTATATCTGCTTCAGTCTGTAAATAGACATAAGCCACTTGTCCACCAATGCTTCCGCTGCTCCCACTGAATACGACAACCCTCTGGCAGAGTCATATACACGTACACTTCTGAAGCCAGTTCAGAACGATGCTATACTCATCCTCCCGCCGGGTCTCGCAACCTGGAACAACAGTAATGGCAAGTGTGGGTAAACAAGAACCTCCCTGTCACCGTCCTTGAGCATACCGAAGTACCTCTCGGGTGCCTGAGGTTACCCACCAAATCTGCGGAGTGGCCAATAGAATGTCAAACCAGATTGAATCTTTAGGTTCCTATCATATCTTCAGTAATCATTTGTGGTTCTGGAATCACTTCCAGTTCTACCATACTCCCACTACTGTTTTATGAAAAATCCATTTTATTTAAAACTGTGGCGAGTTCAGAACAATATCACTATTGATCTTCCAGATGGTAGAAAGTCAACCCTCGTCAAAGCCTGGGTCAACCCACAAACAGCCATTACAGAAACGTGCCTTGAGTTATCCAGAGTCTGGTTTTAATCATAAGCCGGACAACTCCCCGTACCTTAACAACGTTAAGATATGAACTGTTCTATATCCAATATAGAACCAGAGACACTGATCTTAAATGAACCAGATTCAAATCATGCAGCTATCTCCAGTGCATGTTGACTTAATGGAAGGAGGACGATCAGCGTTACTCAACTTAGGAATGCTTCCAATTATGAGTAACCTGAAAGAGAAGCAAGTTCTCTTTATCATTACTATCAACTGAATACCATATACAAGTATCTACATCTTCGATCACTTTGAAGAATCCCGATACTTGCTACACCTGGTTCTCTACTTTATTCAAATACCTATAACTTCTCAAAATTCGGACCCTGTGTTTCCACGAAACACCTGTCTAAAAACTAGAGAAGTCATAAGTAAATCGAATATAGTACGAGGACCAACCCCTCTGTCCTAATGGACCCTGGACAACATACAATACTCTGTATAAGTCCCTTGAGTCTGATAACTCATTCACTGTGTGTCGTAGGTTGAAAACTGTACTTATGGTTAAGAAGAATTACACCGCTGTTTAATGCTCCTTACCTAACCATCAACTGATATAGGTAAATGTCATCGACATAATTTCAAAAAGGTATATCTCACTCTATAAAAATAGACGTACAGATATATCAATTTGAAATTGGTGCATTATAACGGATATTCAAAACCAAATATTCGTCGTCCGGCAAACAACCCAGGCGATTTCCTCAAATATCACCAATTACAACGAATTCCGATATAATGAGGATGATCACCAAATTCCCAATAACTTACTCCCACTCATCATCTGTAAAACCATACAGATGTGAGAATCATACCTGGTAAATACATACCCTGGAGTAAGTATCTAATCGGGAAATCAGTTTTCTTTTAACAGTACACAGTGAAGCTGAAACATTGAAATGTTTCGTAGGGGTATCCTGGTATTCCTAGTAATGCCTCTTCCAGATTCATGACTGTGACCGTATAATTCTTTGCCACCTCTCCAAATCCCTTTATATATCTTTAGTCATTACCTTCTGCACACCCCTTAGGCCAAATGGTTTTCTTCCTTCCCTACCGTTCGGCACCAGCCTATGGTTTGGAAGAAGACTATCCAATAAGCATAATGGGTGTACTGTCCTAATCCTAGGAGCACTCGCAATGCGAGAGAAGGTGAAGATAAAAGACAACCTGAATAAATCTTATTCCTATTTCTCCTGAACCAGAATCCATCCCCGAACTGGAACAAGTTCCTTTCGAGTTCGTATATAACCATACGATGGAATATCCAATAAACTGTGGATCTTCGTAGTGATACGGAGTGTCCTGGAGAAATACAAAGGTGAAGTGGGAGTGGTAATGAAATACTTAGTTTGGTCGTGAATATCTGTCGCAATTTACTTTGCCCTCTTACTAATCCCTTGCTTTGTCTTAACTTAACACCTTCTGTACACTATCGTTATGCTAATTGGTTTTCTTCATTCTCCACCGTTCGGCACCAGCCTAAGGTTTGGAAGAAGACTATCCAATTTGCGTAATAGGTGTACTATCTCCTAAACCAAGGAGCACTCGCAACCTGAGAGAAGGTAAAAGGAAAAGACAACTGAATAGTCCTATCCGTTTTCTCCAGAACCGGAAACCATCCTCAAATCCCTTCGAGTTCGTATATAACCATACGATGGTTTTGTCCAATGGAAATGGACGTTCGTAGTAATACGGGGTGTCCTGGAGAAAAGGGTAAAAGTAGGAGTGGCAATGAGGTTCGCAACTCTGACAATCCAAAAGCCAGTCTTATAAGAAGGTTCGGTCAACTTGGTCTCTGAGTCATAGTCTAAGGTCGGGTCAAAGGTTGCTGCCAAAGAGAGAGAGAAAAGAAACACTCAGCGTGCACTCTAACCTAGATCAGAATGGTTACCAATTTATCTAATCTGGAAACCTCCCACTGTAACCTCAAATTCTTCTCCAAACCCGAAAGAAGAATTAGTCGGGATCACCCGAGGAGTAAACCAACTCATCAGTGGGAATCGGGATCCAACTATCATCGTATGATAACGTGACGGAATCCGCTCACGTCATCACACTCCAGAAGGTATGCGCATATCTGGCAAGTTTCAGTTCTTTTGAAACTCCCGATGTGATTTTTACCCCATGCTCTTATGACCTTGACTTTGGCCAACAAATCATAAGTCGCATGTCAAGTTCTACGCGTCATTCTCCAGGTTAATTTGAATCCACCCGTACCTACCCTTGACTTTGGCCAACAAGGCAGTACGACTGTTCCAAACCAACGCATCTATCTATGCTGCATATGAATAACCAACAGCTACCAAATACTGTGCCTTGACTTTGGCCAACAAACACAGCTTGAATACTATTGACTATCCATATGAAATGACGGAGGGCTATGAATGGTTTCTGGCGAAAACCTTTAACGTAATGAACTTGATATCGTTGAAGGAACGGATAGCTTTTTAGAAAATATAGTAACGAAAACCTTCGCTAAAGAGGTCACTCCCGGTGAAGGAATCTCGGCTCTTTCCCCGTAGAATGAGGTGCAGGATATTCCAACTGAATACCACGGTGCAAAGCAAAAGTAATCGGCTATAGTGAAGTTAATGCCCTGACGCAAACTTTTGTCCAAGGGGTCACTCCCGGTGAAGGGATCTCGGCCCTTGCCTCGTCGACTGAGGAGCAGGATATTCCAACTGAATACCACGGTGCAAAACAAAAGTGAACGTCCTTGCAATAACAGCTTTTTGAAAATTGTTCCAACAACATCAGATTAGGTTTGTTTTTAACTTGCATTGATCCGAATCAACGCAGTCCCATCAATTGATCACACCACAAAGAACGAAAATATACTGATGTACGTATATGCCATCCGCATTCGCCACTGGGTCCCGTCATTACCCGTTAGGTTAGCTAACTAACGACAGAGCGGGGACTGGACTAGCGCGGATACAAAACATATACAACATCTACTAATATATATACCAATATATAATATTTCGCTCAAGGCGTGATAAAAATGCAACATCACAGAAATGTACAGCATCATAGAACAATACAGATATCTGGGATCCCCGGGTTTCACAGAGCCGCTACTAAAACCCGACGTTCCCCTGGTCGTGTGGATAGCCTGTGCAATGAAATCCTAGATCCCTACAGGCGCGGCAAGTTACCCGCCAAAACCTGAAGCGAGGCAGCCCCCTTCAGCAACGTGATTGGACCACCCAGCACTTCACGGAATCCGGTAACTCGGGCACCCCTCCTGGATCAACCTGTACCCCCTACAAGTGCGGCGAATAGCCCGCCAATTCTAGAGTGAAGCCCCCTCCGTCCCAATGCCATGAGATGCGGGCTTGTTGCCTTCTAGAACCTGGCTATCCGTGCACCCCTCCGCGGGGTAATCCTAGTACAGAAAGTAAAATATACATACAACGGGTACATCGACCGCAACCTGGTCGTGCCCCAAAATAATAATACAAACAGGCAGTGACGGCAGTCCACATGTCGGACGCTCGCCCCGCAATATCAAATGTACATAATACAACAAAACTGTACTACCACTGCAACCAGGCTATCCCACACGACCGATCCGCAACATCACAGCAATACATAGAACATCAACGTGAATGTCACGTTCGCAGATATAATGTAAATACTGTGAAATAATGTGTTTAAAATATCCGATCGATCAAATTTTAACAAGTGGGCCCCAAGTACTACTGTAGCACATCAAGAAATTCTGGGCCCAAAATTAATATTCCAAAAACCACACAATCAACCCAGAAAGCAACTGCAGAAATTTGATGCAGCAATCACACTATAGTGCGGCGGAACCGCGGCCTAATGGGGGGTTCGGCCGCGGTTCCGCGCTCCCATAGTCGACTCGCTGTGTCGAATTTCTACAGAAAGCTTATAACTTCCAGTACATCACTTTTCTACAACCTGAAAATAATTTCGAGCCAGAAAAAATTCAACAGAAAACTGATGCATGTGAAAACGCGGGTTTTTGGAATTTTGTTCGATCGGAAGTGTAAACATATTAGACAAAGCTAGACAATGTTAATGGCGAGGCTCTGATACCACTGTAAGTGCACGGCGGCGCCCCGGCCGTCAATCCGACGCCAAAATGCGGAAGCGAAAAACTTTAATTTTGCAAACTAGCAAACCGGCACCACCGCGCACTAAACACCCGGATCGGGCCATTAAACTAGATCTAGCTAACTACAAGACGGGTTAGAGATATACCGAGTGATCCGAGTCCTCCGGTCTTCTCGTCGTCGTCCCGATCTCTTGCGGAAACTCCGGTCGTCACCTCCTCGCCGGAAGGGCACCACATCGCCTGCATCTTTTACGGGCTCCCGCCTCTATACCGAGGCAACTCGGGCGCGAAGTTGGCTAGCCGACGCGTCCAAGATTTGCTGTAGATAAGTGTAGAAACTTTGTCTCTTGGAGTTTATGTAGTTGCCATTGATGGAGGAATCAAGAAAGAACAATGGAGAGAGGTTTGAAACTTTTGCAAGCCAAGAATCAAAAATGAGATGAATTAATCCCTCACATATCAAAAAAATTCTCTCATTCTCTCTCCAAAATAGTGTGGCCGGCCTCTCTTGTAGGATGGTGGTGGGAATTGATCAATAACAAGAAGGGAGGTGATGGTAGTAAAAGGTAGAGGGTGACCACACCAAAAAGCCATCATAACAAAGTCATGTCAACTCTCATCAAGTCCTAATCCATTCTAATCACCATTAAAGCAAAAGAAAAGATGGAAAAAGAATATAATGAAGATGGTCATATCATAATCTCTCAAATGCATAAAACCCCTCCTCAATAAGTTATTTGCAAACTTGCAAATAACCCCCTCCATCGGAAAAGTCCGGCCGGGAAGGATCAAAGGAAAACCGGCCGGAACGGAATGCAAACTGGCAACTACAGAAAACTGATCCCGTGATAAATTACAGGAAAACCCCGATACTGCATATACATGCCCGTATTTGTATTCCCACTGAACACAAATGCAAAGAGACAAAATCTACACTGTACTATGCTAAGATCCAGCTTAAACCAAAGCCGGCTAGTAATATCCGTCCGATCCTGATCCGTGCAATACCGCACGTATCTGATCGAACCCTGCCATATATCCATACGGCCTCTAGTACTAACCGTCCGATCCTGATCCGTGCAATACCGCACGTATCTGATCGGACCCTGCCATATCTCCATACGGCCTCTACAGCGTTTCGCCCGAAATCTTGAGTAACTGTAAGTGTGGTGGAATCTAAAGACTCATCAACACCATGGTTCTGGATTTAACCACTAGCACGTCAGAGGTATAAGCCAATACGTAACGGGCCACCAGCTATTGACCAAAAGGGACGTCGATGAGCGAACTCATCCTGACACCCTACTGAGCCTATCAGTGACAATATCCGTACAGTCCGGTCCGTTCGTCTATGAGCATCGCATGGCGGGCCTAGGGGGTTGGTAAAAGTCAGACCCCCAAAAGCGGTACAAGTCGTGTCGGAGTGTAGCCCAGAACACCCTGAGATACTACTGGAATACCTACCAGTAAATCTCCTGCCTTGGCCAAGGACTTCGTGTAATGGCTCTCCTAGACACAGCGCGAACTCACCCCCAATACCGGGAGAGACGAACCCCTGAAGATCCGCTCACTGCCTCCATGTGGCTCGGGACTGTACCCAACTAAAACCTGTTTGCACGTCTCCTTTGAGCGTGGTAGGGTAGTAATCAAAGTACAGTGGGAACTCACACAAGACAAATGACGATCCCCAGGTCGATGAACTAACCTGTACACATGTCACCAGGGAACTGCTATCTGACTTCAGGCATAAGACCAACTAGCATGTTCCCGGCGAGTCCTGTCCGGTGTACTCATATCCCAATGAGCACCTGTATACATCTTAGGTGAACCAACTGACACCAGTGGCTTGTGAAACCGGCCACCGCCCCTCGTCGAGGTCTCGACTGTATACACTAGTCTACTCTGGAGGATCGATGCCCTGTCTCGAAACTCCCACGACTAGGGACCATTTAAGGATGTGCTTATAGACTACCAGCTCTCACGTATATGATCGTCCTCATACTGCTGGTAGTCAAGCAAGAATCCTAGGGGCTCTATCAACGTGCAATAGTGACCTGTCAGGTCACCTAAAGCAGTACACGATGATAAAGATAAACCAGACAGCATACTATCATCTCGAGTAAGACTGTCCTACCGGGATAGGTCCTCCCTCAATCATTGCAATCACGTGCCTGTGATCCAATAATTGACTCTGAGGGCACTTTCTCCAACAAGCGCTTGAGCGTAAGGCGCTCGAGCGCGAGCGCCTCACGTGTCTGGCACGTGGGCTCTAGGCGCTTGGGCGCTGGGCGCTCGAGCGCTAGAGCATCACGTACCCGGCACGTGGGCGCTGGGAGCTGGAGCGCAAGGCACTCGAGCGCTAGCACTTCACGTTCCCGGCACGTGGACGCTGAGTGCTTGGGCGCTAGGCGCTCGGGCACTTGGGCGCCGACGAGAAAAAGGGGCTTTTAGCCCCAGAAATAGGATTTAAACTCCCGAAAGAGGATTTAGAGTAGAGTTAAACTCCTAAGATGTTTTTGGAGATGATGAAAGGTGCTTCTCCATTGAGCTCTGGATCTTCCCAAAGTGGGATTTTGGGAGATAGGTTTTCTTCTTCTTCCCCTCGGTTGGCCGGATCTTGGATGGAAAGGGGGGATGATTTTAAAAATCTCTCCTTTTTAAGATCTGATGGAAGATCCAAGCTCCCCTTTGTGGGTTTTACGATGAAAAACTATTTAGTTTTAGAAAAAGAAAAGTAAAACTCTTGATTTAATTCAAAAGAAAGAAGAAGGTTTTAGAACCTTGAGAAAGGAGAAGATCACAGATCTTGATTACTTTTTTGGAGAGGGAAAAAGTTGTTGAGATATTTTCATTATCTTTGCCTTTATAGGCTATACACTTTACATATAGCTCCTTGGGCTTTACAAAAATGGCATTTTGCCCATCCCATGCGTTATGTGCTATTTCTTTTTACACATAAGCTATGGGCTTTACAAAAATTTGGCTTTATGCCCATTTTTCTTACATTTATTCAAAAAAAATAAAAATAGAAAATACACCAAAATTATTTATTACAAATTTTTTATTTTGGCACGGGGGGAGGCCGGCCGCTTCATGTTCGGGCTCGACCCGAGTATTGGCCCACTTGACCTGGGCTTGGGCCCACTTGGCTTGGGGCTGACTTTGATTTTGACTTGGTCAACCGGGGTGTAAATTTTTACCCCAACAAATTGCCCCCCATCAATAAATCCACACCACACATGTGGGTCGTGTGCATGAAATTGATGGATCTTCTTTTACGTGGAGGCGACTTGATTCGGTTCCCGCTTTTTGGGAAGCTGGCACTGCCCTTTTTACGACATGGACAGTCGATACTGCCCTTTTAGTGACTTGGACGGTCGGTGATGCCCTTTTAGTGACTTGGACGGTCAATCTGCCCTTTTTGCGACTTGGACGGTCGGTGGTGCCATTTTCACGACTTGGACGGTCGATTCTGCCCTTTTAGCGACGTGGACGGTCGGCTCTGCCCTTTTAGCGACTTGGACGGTCGGCTCTGCCCTTTTTACGACTTGGACGGTCGGTGCTGCCCTTTTAGCGACTTGGACGGTCGGCTCTGCCCTTTTAGCGACTTGGACTGTCGGTGCTGCCCTTTTAGCGACTTGGACGGTCGGGATTTGATTTGACTTGCTCCGCTTTCTACGGTGTCGAGGTTGATGTTGACTTGCTGATTGTGATTTGGGTTGACATCAGCATTACTACGCTGGAATATGGCACCAGGAGTGAATCATCATTTGCCATGAGGGAATTTCCCTTGTTCCCAGTTTAACGACTTAGGGGTCATCTGTTCCCAGTTTAAAAACTTAGAGGTCTAATGGATTGGAGTTTGGTATTTTGGGGTTAGGGTAGGCATCAGCATTGCTAACACTGAAGCACATGTGCCAAGAGCAATTCATCATTTGCCCTTTCCTGTTGGGGAGCGATGACTTAGGAGACAGGTTTAGGTCCCTATCACCTAAGGCTTTTCAATTTTATGAGTCGTAAGGATCCCATAAAAGCATTTTCTCCCTACGAGTCCAAAGGATCTCGTAGGTTACTTTCTCCTTAGGAGTCGTGAGGACTCCTAAGTGTGTTTTTCCTTTGTGAGTCGTAAGGATCCCACGAAGGTGTTTTCTTACGAGCCGTGAGGATCCCATAAGGTTTGTTCTCCTCATGCATCATGAGGACGCATGAGTGGGTCTTCCCAAATGGAGCATAGTTCCATGGGCGGAGA
Organism: Agapanthus africanus; assembly: GCA_030015575.1. Taxonomy (NCBI): domain Eukaryota; kingdom Viridiplantae; phylum Streptophyta; class Magnoliopsida; order Asparagales; family Amaryllidaceae; genus Agapanthus; species Agapanthus africanus. The sequence goes on from CM057342.1 coordinate 633,146,526, forward strand.
CCGGCCGTTGGTCGGGTGATTGCAATAGGGCATGGGTATGATGAGAATTATTTGAGCCCGTAGATTGTATATGACAGCCGGTTTGGGCACCAACCATAGGGCTGGGAGAATTTTGAGAAATTGGATTTTGGTTGGCGTCTGCATCACTGCACTGGAATATGGTACCATGAGTGATTCATCATTCACCGTTTGGGGATTTGGAATTTGGATCTTGTTTGGCATCGGCATTGCTGCACTGGAATAATGCCAGGAGCAACTCATCACTTGCACCGGGAGGACATGGGATTTGGTTTTTGGGTCGGCATCAGCACCGCTAACACTGAAGCAATGCCAGGAGCAACTCATCATTTGCCATTGGGAAACTTGGGATTTGGGTTTTTGGTTGGCATCAGGACCGCTAACACTGAAGCGAAATGCCAAGAGCGACTCATCATTTGCCGTTGCCCGTTGGGGAGCGATGGCTCAGGAGACAGGTTTAGATCCCTATCACCTAAGGCTTTTCAATTTTATGAGCCGTAAGGGTCTCATAAAAACATTTTCTCCCTACGAGTCGAGAGGATCTCGCAGGTGTATGTTCTCCTTAGGAATCGTAGGGATTCCTAAGTGTGTTGCTCCTTTGTGAGTCGTAAGAATCTCACGCAGAGATTTTCTCCTCACAAGGTCAAGAGGACTTTACGAGCGTATTTTATCTCTTTTCACGAGTCTGTGCCCTTTCGGGTTTTCACAAACTCATCGGCACTCCTGCTGTTTTTACTCATGGAGCCCTTTCGGGTTTTTATCCGTGCCCGTTTTGCTTGTGGACATACCGTTTTTCTTCCGCGCTGGTGGAACTTTTAAAAGAAGTCTCATCGGCAGGACTTGGGAGAGATAGAGGTCGTTTACGCCTGTGGATTGTATACGGTTTTGCATGATGTATGATCCAGACCGTAGGGCTGGTGTGCTCAATTTGCCTGCAACTTGGAGAATTCACGCGTAGTATTTCTTGAGATATAGGTCATTGATAGGTGGCATGGGCCTTTCTCCCTCGACACTTATTAGTTGGTAGGATTCTCCATCGAACACTTTCTCGATGACGTATGGTCCTTCCCAGTTTGGCTCGAATTTTCCCTTGGCGTGTCGATTGGGGATGATCGGTCTTCTGAGGACCAACACCAATTCACCTTTCTTGAAAGCGCGGAGACGAGCCATCTTGTTATAGGCCCGTGATATTTAGGCTTGGTATAGCTCCAGATTTTGCTGCACCGCAAGCCTCTTTTCTTCGAGGGTGTCAAGCTCTTCCAGCCGAAGGAGCACGTTTTCCACCTCCGTCAATTCGTTCTGAACGGCCATTGTTAAGCTTGGAACTTCGACTTCGAGGGGGAGAACCGCCTCCACTCCGAAGAGCAATAAGTATGGAGTGGACCGAGTTGGAGTACGGTGCGTGGTACGATATGCCCACAATGCCTCGTGAAGCTTGAGATTCCAGTCTCTCTTGTTGGCTGAAGCATTTTTCCTCTGGAGCTTGCATAGAGTCTTATTGAAGGCTTCGACTAGCCCATTGGCTCTTGGATTATAGATGGAGGAATATCTCCAGTCATTCTTGTGTTGAGTAGCGAATCTTGAGACTTTGAAACTCTTGAAAGAAGACCCGTTGTCAGAAATGATTCTTTTTGGTGTACCGAAGCGGTATAAAATATTATGCTGGAAGAACGTAAGAATATTTTCTGTCTTGACTTCTTTTAGTGGGACAGCTTCAGCCCATTTGGAGAAATAGTCAGTTGCGGCCAATATGAACCGGTGGCCTCTGGATGACAGAAGATCAATTGGGCCAACTATGTCGGTGCCCCAGACTTCGAAGGGCCACGACGCCACCGTAAGATGCAACGGATTGGGATGCTTGTGAATGAAATCACCGTGAATTTGGCAGATATGACATTTCTTTGCATGCTCTCCGCAATCCCGTATCATGGTGGGCCAGTAATACCCAAGCCGTTTAATTTGAAGTCGCATCTTGGGGACAGATTGGTGAGCACCGCAAACGCCCGAGTAAACTTCTTTCATGACTTTCTGTGCTTCAGCCGAGGACAGACATCTGAGCCAGAGTTGGTCATATGACCTGCGGTATAGCGTGTCATTTACAAATACGTATCGGAGAGCTCTCTTCTTCAGCTGAATTCTTGCAGATTTTCCTTCGGGCAGCTTGTCGTATCGGAGGTACGCTATGAAGGGTTCTCTCCAATCGGGCTCGTCTTGGATGATCGAAGCTTCTTCAGCAGGACTGCCCTTCTATAACGTGCTTTCCTCTTCTTGTATAGAGACTGGGGATAGAATTTGCTAGCTCCTGACTGTGATCAGAATTTCGTCCATGTCAGGAGCAGCCGGCTCCTTGGCTAAGCGAGCGAGTACGTCAGCCTTTCCATTCAACGCTCTAGGGACTCTCATTAGTTCAATATGAGTGAACCGTTTCATGAGTTCCACCACTCGGCCTCTGTACCGAGCTAACTCGGGTTTGTATATCTTATAGTCACCGCTTACTTGGTTGAAGACAAGCTGGGAGTTACCATATACCTGTAGCTGAAGGATTTCCATTTCTATGGCGAGCTCCAGACTAGCTATCAAAGCTTCATACTCACCCTCGTTGTTTATGCGAGGCTCGTTGAGAGCAAAAGAACACCGTAGGGTTCCCATCGATGGCGTGATGAACACCAATCCTATCCCTTCTTTTATCTCCGGGATGCTTGATTTACTGAAGGTCCTTATCGATGAGGCCCCATCGAAGTAGAGCTCCCAACATAGCTCGTCATTCTCGAGGTGCAGCACTTGTTCGTCGGATAACTCGCAATTGAGCGGTGACCCTTCTGGTATGGGATGAGCAGCGAGAAAGTTCGCAAGAGCTTGCCCTTTTACTGCTTTCTGAAGAGTATAAACTATGTCAAACTCAAGTAGCATGACAACCCATCTTGCCATTCTGTCGGCTAGGCTTGCTTTGGTCATCAAGTGTTTGAGTGGGTCGACCTTGGAGATCAGCTAACCCGATGAGCGAGCAGATAGTGCCTCAGCTTCTTCACAGCAAATATTAGAGCCAGGCATTGCTTTTTGATTGGGGAATAGTTATGTTCCGCTCCGAATAGAGTTCGACTGAGGTAGTAGAGGGCATTTTCTTTTCCCTCCTCGTTGTTCTGGGCAAGGAGCGCACCGAGTGACTCATTTAGTGCGGCAGTGTAGAGAATCAGCGGTTTATTTAAAATGGGAGCGGCCAGCACTGGAGGGTGCAACAAGTACTGATTGATACCTTCGAACGCTTCTTGACATTCGGCATTCCAGACAAAAAGAGCTCCTTTCTTAATGAGCTTTGAGAAGGGCCTACATCTCCCCAATAAATTTGAGATAAACCTCCGCATATAAGCAAGCTTGCCTTGAAAAGATCTTACCTGCGTCAGACTCTTTGGAGGAGGCATCTCCATGATGGCCTTTATCTTTGATGGGTCAACTTCGATCCCTCGATGTCGGACTATAAAGCCTAAGAATTTTCCCGATGACACGCCAAAAGCGCACTTTAAAGGATTCATCTTCATATAGTATTCCCTCAGTCTGGTGAGAACGGTCCTAAGATCCTGAATATGGTCGGCCTTGGCTTTAGTTTTGACAACCGGATCATCAACATAGCATTCGATGACTTTATGAATTAAGTCATCAAAGATATTGGTCATTGCCCTTTGATATGTAGCACCTGTGTTCTTCAGTCCGAACGGCATCACTTTGTAGCAGTATATTCCGATCGGGGTTCGAAATGCTGTGTGTTACTCATCCTCAGGAGACAACTTGATCTGATTATATCCAGACGAGCCATCCATGAAGGTGAACAACTCATAATTTGAGGTGTTATCGACCATCATTTCCATAACCGATAGCGGGAAGTCGTCTTTAAGACATGCCTTGTTGAGGTCCCTAAAATCGACACAAACTCGGATCTGCCCATTTTTCTTCTTCACTGGAACTATGCATGCGATTCAGTCTGCATATTTCTCTTCCCTGATGAAGCAAGCATCGATGAGCTTCTTGGTTTCCTCAATGACCTTTTCTTCTAGTTCCCTTCTCATTCTTCAAGGAGCTTGTTTGACTGGCTTAGTATCAGGAGATATAGCCAGTTTATGCACGGCCACTTCAGGGGAAAGGCCAGGCATTTCTTTGTATGTCCACGTGAAGAAGTCGACAAACTCATGCAGCAGGGCAATTATCTGCTCTTTCATTTCCTCTGACAAGAGTGAGCTGATGTAGGTCGGCCTTGGATTATTGGGCGTTCCTAAGTCAATCTCGGTTAGCTCGTCAAAGGTTGCTTGTCCGCCGTCTTCAAGCTCTTGAGGAGTTTCTTCTGGCTCGGCTATCTCGTCATCATCATTTGATCTTTCGCTGGCTTCAACAACATGGATCATGTAGCATGCTTCGGAATCAGGTTGAATGAAGCCTATGCCCCGTCTATCTGGAATTCATCCATCGATGAGTGCTCGGACCTGTGGCAGATGCCATAGCCCTTCATAAAACTTTGCTTCAGACTCCGTTTGATATAACCGGCATCCGAACCTTTTGAAATATTCCTGCATCTCGGGTGAATAGTATCTTGGATTGAGGACGGCTCTTATGCCTCTCTCATAGGGAAGGCACGCGACAGACAAATCGTCCGGGTGCACAACGGGGTTTGACCCATAAAACAGGATGCCCTTCTGTCCACTTTTCCTCCCAGGAACGTAGAAAGTTTTCAGCTGGTCCACGGTAGAGACTGACAATGCATCGAGCTCTTTGCACATCTGCTCCGGCACCCTTGTGACAACTAGGGACCTTTCTGCAATTTCGAAGGTCTCTCGTAGTTTCGCTTGCTGCATGGGGGTCCAATCTGCACAGCTGTTGCACGGCAGGTCCTCTTCCTCCGACCCTTCAGTATAGCTGCCAAGATTAGGGCGGACATTTCTGCTATATGGGCTTTCAGTATCGGATTCGTCCGTATCGCTACCGAAACGAGGGCGAGTTTTATGAAAGGACGGACTTCCAGCGTCGGACTCATCAGTGTCGCTATCGAAACGCGGGCGTACTTGGGCGTTTTTTCTTTTGAAAGAGACAGCCGGCTCAGATTTGCTTTTGAGTCTTGGGGCCGCTCTATCCTCAGTCAGTTGTGGCTTAGCATTTTAGTGGTTCATAAAGTACCGAGAATCTTCATATCGGACTTCATGCACACCGAACGGCTGGATAGCTCCGTCAATGCGTCTTTCTTCGCCATTTCTAGTATACTTCATGCATTGATGGAGAGTTGACGGAATGATGCCGTAATCATGAAGCCACGGTCGTCCTAAGAGAATTCTATAAGATGTGTCAGCGTCGATCACATATATCTTAGCTTCAGTTTGCAGATCGCCAAATTTGATTGGCAAAGCTATAGACCCCAGAACTTACTGGCAGTTTTGATTGAAGCCTTAAATAACAATCCTTTCCCTTGACAGGTGTTGGACGTCCATTGACAAACTCTTCAGAGTCCGCAAGTTCATGATGTTCACTGAGGACCCCGAATCAATCAATATGCGATTAATCCGATCTCCGTCGCTGTACCCGGTCACGTAAAGCGGCCGATTATGCTCAGCCGTTCCTAGTAGTAAGTCTTCGTTCTTAAACGTGACTGCGGCGGCATGCAGAGCGTACTGGGCTTCTTTCATATTAATTTCCGCAAAGCGAGCCTGATACCGCTCAGGGTTTTGTAGAGCATGAATGAGAACATCTCTAAGCTCTTTAGATAGAACCAAGGCATCGTAAATGCTAAGGAGAGACGGAAGCTTTCGGAGATGAGCCAAGACATTATAGTCTACTGGGGAAGGACTCAAATCTTTATGAGCAAGTTCGATGCCATCTTCTTCATTAGTGACTTGTTTTTCCTTCCCTTTTGGGGCGTTGTCCTGATTTGGCGGTAGAGCCCTGCCGCTTCTAAGCTGGATTTGGTTGGCCTTAGTGGCGAGCTCTTCGTCCTCTTCGGGAAAATAGAGCTCCTCCTCAGATTCGCTGCCCAGGTGGATAGCGTAGCAGGTCGCTATAGGGATCCCTTCATTGAAGTCTTCTTCTAACTCCTCCAGAATCTCAGTCGCTTCTACAGGGAAGAACTCTTTCAATTGAATTAGAGTTCTTTCCTTCTGTTCATAGTCTTCGAGGGAATCAATATATTTTTAAATGGTCGATCTCCCTGCATACTCTTTTTCGCTTCGAGCTGCACTTCTTTTCTTCTTGAGCTTTTTGGATTTTGAGCCTAATGGAGCCGAATTGGCAGCTAGTACGGTAAGCTTCTTCTGCCCTTCCTATTCCGTTCGAGGCTCTTTCCGCAGTAGCTTTAGCATCTTCTTCGTCTTATTAAATATGTGCGTACTCCACGGAGGCCGTGGTGAGTCCGTTTCATTTCTCACGGCAGCGGGTTCGGTTGTCTGCCCCCAGAAGGCTTCAGCTTCTGTCTGTATAAAGTTGGAAGTTGCAACTTGATTGTTCACCAACACACTTTTGGACAGCTCAATCTCTCCAGCCTTGAACTGCTTCTCGACCAAGTCCTTGAAGATATAGCAATCCTCGATCGCATGGCTCACTACTCGGTGGTACGGGCAATACAGGGGATTGTCGGTCATTTTTGCTTCTTGAGGTCTTTTCGACTCCGGCAACTGTAGACCGTTGTTCAAGGCATCTTTGAATATCTAGCAGACCTTGTCCTTTCTGAAAGAGTAAATCTTGTTCCTTTTCTCCTCTAGGGAAGGCCCATCTCCTCCCAGCAATGGCTTTCGAGACCGGTTGGTTTTGGATTCGCCCGCCCTTCGCTTTTCTTCATTGTCGGATGCATTGAAGATATTGGTACTGCTCGAACTCCTGCTTCTACGGTTGTCGTCCCGCTTGCTTTTCCAAGTCTTGTCTCTCTGAGAGTCTGGGGTAAACTCTTGTTTCGAGCGTTCCAGCATTTGGACTTTCTTGGTTAGCTCTTGAAACGTCTTAAGGCCTGCTGTACACAAGAATGGGACCATCCAATTGCTAAGGTTCCCAATGAGAAGGCTGACGGACTCGTCCTGCTCTAGCGGCGGTTCGCACTTGACTGTGAGATTATACCATCGGGCAATAAAGTCGGTGTTGCTTTCATTCTTCCCCGGCTTGGTCCTCACAAGGTCAGCAATGGAGATTTTATCACTGACACTCATGAATCTTTGCCGAAACAGAGACTCCATTTAGGCAAAGGTAATGACGGACCCGTTTGGTAAACTCGCATACGAGTCAAAAGCGACACCGGTCAGGCTGTTGACAAACTGATGAAGAAGGAGCGCACCATTGCCCCCTGTATTTCCGCACGATACTTTAAAGTGGGCTACGTGCTGATTTGCATTTCCCATCCCGTCAAATCTTTCGAATTTAAGAATGGCGTAGCCGCTTAGGAACTCGATCAGATCGTACTGTGCGGGATATGGCCGCCCACTACTGCCAACTTTTTTCTGAGCTTCAGTTTCGGCTACCAATGTTTTAACCTTGCTGGTGACCAAATCCATTATTCGATCTTGTGTTAGCGGGATAGTGCCGTCTGGGGCTAAGGCATCCCCAGAAGCGGAATGTGGCCGACTTTCATGCAGCTCGACCAATCTTGGACCCAAAGGAACAGGCATCGGCCGCTTCGGATTGTCATCATCCGGCTCATGAGTAGCGACTTATGCTTGATTGGTAGGCGCTCAAGCAATTTGAGCCGTAAGCTGCATCACAATGTTTGTTAGGTCGTCAATTTTCGAATAGAGCTTGGCCATCTCTTTATCATTGCTCTTGAGCTGTTTTTGAAGCTCTTGAAGCAGCTCTTGCTCCGCGGTCCTGGGGCGGAAAGTCGGCTCTTCCTCGCTGTCCGAGCTTGACACTGCATAGAATGAGGGGTCTTTCTGCCTATCATCCTCATCGAGAGGGTTTTCATCATCCAGCAGAGGCGGCTATTCTTGGGAAGCGGCAACCACATTCAAGCCAGATTGGGCTTGGGATGTGGCGGCCCCATACTTGCTTTTGCTGCGAAGGTTGTAGCTGGGGCACCAGCCCGCCATATGTTGGAGATAGTGCCCTCAGAGTCAATTATTAGGTCACAGGTACGTGATTGTAATGATTGAGGGAGGACCTATCCCGGTAGGACAGTCTTACTCGAGATGATAGTATGCTATCTGGTTTACCTTTATCATCGTGTACTGTTTTAGGTGACCTGACATGTCGCTATTACACGTTGATAGAGCCCCTAGGATTCTTGCTTGACCACCAGCAGTATGAGGGCGATCATATAAGTGGGAGCTGGGGGTCTACAAGCATATCCTTAAAAGGTCCCTAGTCGTGGGAGTTTCGAGACCGGGCATCGATACTCCATTAGTAGACTAGTGTATACAGTCGAGACCCCGACGAGGGGCGGTGGCCGGTCTCACAAGCCACTGGTGTCAGTTGGATCACCTAAGATGTATACAGGTGCTCATTGGGTTATGAGTACACCGGACAGGACTCGCCGGGAACATGCTAGTTGGTCATATACCAGACGTCAGATGGCAGTTCCCTGGTGACATGTGTGCAGGTTAGTTCATCGACCTGGGGATCGTCATTTGTCTCGTGTGAGTTCCCACTGTACTTTGATTACTACCCTACCACGGCTCAAAGGAGTCGTGCAAACAGGTTTTAGTTGGGTACAGTCCCGAGCCACATGGAGGCAGTGAGCGTATCTTCAGGGGTTCGTCTCTCCCGGTATTGGGGGTGAGGTCGTGCTGTGTCTAGGAGAGTCATTACACAAAGTCCTTGGCCAAGGCAAGGAGATTTACTGGTAGGTATTCCAGTAGTATCTCAGGGTGTTCTGGGCTACACTCCGACACGACTTGTACCGCTTTTGGGGGTCTGACTTTTACCAACCCCCTAGGCCCGCCATGCGATACTCATAGACGAACGGACCGGACTGCACGGATATTGTCACTGACAGGCTCAGTAGGGTGTCAGGATGAGTTCGCTCATCGACGTCCCTTTTAGTCAATAGCTGGTGGCCCGTTACGTATTGGCTTATACCTCTGACGTGCTAGTGGTTAAATCCACAGCCATAGTATTGACGAGTCTTTAGAGTCCACCACACTTTCAGTTACTCAAGTTTCGGGCGAAACGCTGTAGAGGCCGTATGGAGATATGGCAGGGTCCGATCAGATACGTGCGGTATTGCACGGATCAAGATCGGACGGTTTGTACTAGTAGCCGTATAGGTATATGGCAGGGTTCGATCAGATACGTGCGGTATTGCACGGATCAGGATCGAACGGATATTACTAGCCGGCTTTGGTTTAAGCCGGTCCTAGTTTAGTACAGTGTAGATTTTGTCTCTTTGCATTTGTATCCGGACGGAATACAGATGCGGGTGTGTATGCACAGTATCGGGGTTTTCCTGTAATTTATTATGGGACCAGTTTTCTGGGGTTGCCAGTTTGCATTCCGTTCCGGCCGGTTTTCTCTTTTTCCTTCCCGGCCGGACTTTTCCGATGGAGGGGGTAATTTGCAGTTTTGCAAATTACATTTGTGGAGGGGTTTTCTTGCATAAAGATCTATTATGATAGCTTTCTTTTCTTGCACCATGACTTTCTTTATTTGTGATTTGATAAGGGTATGGGTTTGATGTGAGTTGAAGCATGCTTGCATGTTTCTTTGTCTTGGTTGTGGTCACCCCTTCTTCACTCCTACACTCACCTCCCTTCATCATATATATCCATTCTTTCCTCCACCAATTTCCTTGATGATTTTGGCCGGCCACTTCATGGTGGAGAAGAAAAATGAGAGATTGATTTATGTGCTTCATTTGTTCATCTCATTTGGCTTGCAAAATTGGTAGCTTCATTTCCCTCCAAAGTTCAATCTTCATTCCTCCATCCAAAGGCAACAAACCCCAAAGTGAGACATCCACTCTACACTACACTTCCTACAGCATATCTTGAGCATGTCGAGTTGCCGGCTTCATGCCCGAGTTGCCTCGGTATTGAGGCGGGAGCCCGTAAAAGACGAAGGCGATGTGGTGCCCTTTCCGACGAGGAGGAGACGGACGGAGATCCCGCGAGAAGATCGGATTGGAGATGAAGACCGGAGGACTCGGATCAGTCGGTATATCTCTAACCCGTATTCTAGTTAGCTTAGACTTGTTAATGGTTACGATCCGGAGTTTAGTGCGCGGTGGTGCCGGTTTGCAAAGTCCGCAAAAATTTAAGTTTATCACCGTTTCCGCATTCCGGCGTCGGATTGACGGCCGGGGCGCCGCCGTGCACTTACAGTGGTATCAGAGCCTCACCATTAACTTAGTCTAGCTTTGTGTAATGTGTTTGCATTTCCGATCGATCAAAAAGTTCCAAAACTGCATTTTACCCACGACAGTTTCTGTTGAAATTTTTCAGTCTCGAAAATTTTTTCAGGTTGTAAAATATTGATGTACTGGAAAATCTAAGAGTTCTGTAAAAATTTGACGAAGTAACTCCACAGTTGGAGCGCGGAACCGCCGCGAAAACCACCTTTGTGCGGCCCTTCCGCCGCGCACTATTCACATCACTTCACCATTTTTTTACAGAGGCCTTCTGGGCTTAAAATATGGGCTTTGGAATATTAAAGTTGGGCCAATTGTTTCTGTGAGTGCTACAGTTTTCTTTGGGGCCCACTTGTTAATTGTTTGATCAATCGGAAATTTTTTAAACACATTTTTCACAGTATTTACATTATATCTGCGACCGTGAGTGTCACTCGATCGGTAAATCCGGTCTAACTGCTATAGCCCGGTTAGACGGATTTGCGAACGTGACTTTCACGTTGATGTTCTATGTATTTGCTGTGATGTTGCGGATCGGTCGTGGGGGATAGCCTGGATGCAATGCTAGTACTGTGCTGTTGTATCATGTACATTTGATATTGCGGGGCGAGCGTCCGACATGTGGACTGCCGTCACTGCCTGTTTGTATTATTCTTTTGGGGCACGACCTGGTTGCGGTCGATGTACCCGGTGTATGTATATTTTACTTTCTGTACTAGGATTGCCCCGCGGAGGGGTGCACGGATAGCCGGGTTCTGGAGGGCAACAAGCCCGCATCTCATGGCATTGGGACGGAGGGGGCTTCACTCCAGGATTGGCGGACTATTCGCCGCACTCGTAGGGGGTACAGGTTGACCCAGGAGGGGTGCCCAAGTGACCGGATTCCGTGAAGTGCTGGGTGGTCCATTCACGGTGCTGAAGGGGACTGCCTCGCTTCAGGTTTTGGCGGGTGACTTGCCGCGCCCGTAGGGGTCTAGGATTTCATTGCACAGGCTATCCACACGACCAGGGGAACGTCGGGTTTCAGTAGTGGCTCTGTGAAACCCGGGGATCCCAGATATCTGTATTGTTCTGTGATGCTGTACATTTCTGTGATGTTGCATTTTATTCACGCCTTGAGCGAAATACTATATATTGGTATATATATTAGTAGATGTTGTATATGTTTTTCATCCGCGCTAGTCCAGTCCCCGCTCTGCCGTTAGTTAGCTAACCTAACGGGTGATGACGGGACCCAGTGGCGAATGCGGATGGCATATACGTACGTCAGTATATTTTCGTTCTTTGTGGTGTGATCAATTGATGGGACTGCATTGATTCGGATCAATGCAAGTTAAACAAACCTAATCTGATGTTGTTGGAACACTTTTCAAAAAGCTGTTATTGCAAGGACGTTCACTTTTGTTTTGCATCGCGGTATTCATTTAGAATATCCTGCTCCTCAGTCGACGAGGCAAGGGCCGAGATCCCTTCACCGGGAGTGACCCCTTGGACAATAAGTTTGCGTCAGGGCATTAACTTCACTATAGCCGATTACTTTTGCTTTGCACCGTGGTATTCAGTTGGAATATCCTGCACCACATTCTACGGGGAAAGAGCCGAGATCCCTTCACCGGGAGTGACCTCTTTAGCGGAAGTTGTCGTCACTATATTTCTAAAAAGCTATCCGTTCCTTCAACGATATCAAGTTCATTACGTTAAAGGTTTTCGCCAGAAACCATTCGTAGCCCTCCGTCGTTTCATATGGGTAGTCAATAGTATTCAAGCTGTGTTTGTTGGCCAAAGTCAAGGCACAGTGTTTGGTAGCTGTTGGTTATTCATATGCAGCATAGATAGATGCGTTGGTTTGGAACAGTCGTACTGCCTTGTTGGCCAAAGTCAAGGGTATGTACGGGTGGATTCAAATTAACCTGGAGAATGACGGGCAGAACTTGACATGTGACTTATGATTTGTTGGCCAAAGTCAAGGTCATAAGAGCATGGGGCAGAAATCACATCGGGAGTTTCAAAAGTACTGAAACTTGCCATATATGCGCATACCTTCTGGAGTGTGATAACGTGAGCGGATTCCGTCACGTTGTCATGCGATGAGAGTTGGATCCCGATTCCCACTGATGAGTTGGTTTACTCCTCGGGTGACCCCGACTAATTCTTCTTTCAGGTTTGGAGGAGAATTTGAGGTACAGTGGGAGGTTTCCAGATTAGATAAATTGGTAACCATTCTGATCTAGGTTAGAGTGCACGCTGAGTGTTTCTTTTCTCTCTCTCTTTGGCAGCGACCATTGACCCGACCCTAAGACTTTGACTCAGTGACCAAGTTGACCGAACTTTCTTAACACAACCTTTTGGATTGTCAGAGTTGCAGACCTCATTGCCACTCCTACTTTTACCCTTTTCTCCAGGACACCCCGTATTACTGCGAACGTCCACTTCCATTGGACAAAACCATCGTATGGTTAGATACGATCTCGAAGGGATTCGAGGATGGTTTCCGGTTCTGAAGAAAACGGATAGGATTATTCAGTTGTCTTTTCTTTTCACCCTCTCTCAGGTTGCGAGTACTCCTTGGTTTAGGGGTAGTACACCTATTACGCAAATTGGATTGTCTTCTTCCAAACCTTAGGCTGGTGCCGACCGGTAGGGAATGAAGAAAACCAATTAGCATAACGATGGTGTGCAGAAGGTATTAAGTTCAGACAAAGCAAGGGATTAGTAAGAGGGCAAAGTAAATTGCGACTGCTATTCACGACCGAACCAAGTATTTCTTCGCCAATCCTAAATCACTTTTGTATTTCTCCAGGACACTCCGTATCACTACGAAGATCCCATTTTATTGGATAATCCATCGTATGGTTATATACGAACTCGAAAGGAACTTGTTCCAGTTCGGGGATGGATTCTGGTCCAGGAGAAATAGGAATAAAGTACATTCAGGTGTCTTTTATCTTCACCTTCTCTCGCATTGCGAGTGTTCCTAGGATTGGGACAGTACACCCATTATGCTTATTGGATAGTCTTCTTCCAAACCATAGGCTGGTGCCGAACGGTAGGGAAGGAAGAAAACCATTTGGCCTAAAGGGGTGTGCAGAAGGTAAAGACTAAAGACATATGAAGGGATTTGGAGAGGTGGCAAAGAATTACAAGGTTACAGACGTGATGATGGAAGAGGCATTACTAGGAATACCAGGATACCCCATCGAAACATTTCAATGTTTCAGTTTCACTGTGTAATGTTAAAGGAAAACTGATTTCCCGATTAGATACTTACTCCAGGGTATGTATTTACCAGGTACGATTCTCACATCTGTATAGTTTTACAGATGATGAGTGGGAGTAAGTTATTGGGAATTGGGTGATCATCCTCATTATATCGGGATTCGTTGTAATCGGTGATATTTGAGGAAATCACCTGGGTTGTTTGCCGGTCGGCAAATATTTGGTTTTGAATATCCGCTGTTATGCACCAATTTCAAATTGATATATCTGTACGTCTATTTTCATAGAGTGAGATATACCTTTCTGAAATTATGTCTACGACATTTACCTATATCAGTGGATGGTTAGGTAAGGAGCATTAAACAGCGGTGTAATTCTTCTTAACCATAAGTACAGTTTTCAACCTACGACACACAGTGAATGAGTAATCAGACTCAAGGGACTTTTACAGAGTATTGTATGTTGTCCAGGGTCCATCAGGACAGAGGGGATGGTCCTCGTACTATATTCGGTTTACTTATGACTCCTCTAATTTTTAGACAGGTGTTTCGTGGAAACACAGGGTCCGAATTTGGAGAAGTTTTATGTATTTGAATAGAGTAGAGAACCAGGTATGGCGAGTATCGGGATTCTTCAAAGAGATCGAAGATGTAGATACTTGTGGTATTCAGTTGAAAGTAATGATTAAGAGAACTTGCTTCTCTTTCAGGTTACTCATAATTGGAAGTGTTCCTAAGTTGAGTAACGCTGATCCGCCTCCTTCCATTTAGTTGACATGCACTGGAGACAGCTGCATGATTTGAATCTAGTTCAATTAAATCAGTGCCTCTGGTTCTATATTGGATATAGAACAGTTCATATCTTAACGATGTTAAGGTACGGGGAGTTGTCCGGTTTATGATTAAAACCAGACACTGGACAACTCAAGGCACGTTTCTGTAATGGCTGTTTGTGGGTTGACCCAGGCTATGACGAGGGTTGACTTTCTACCATCTGGATGAACAATAGCGATATTGTTCTAGACTCGCCACAGTTTTATTAAAAAATGGATTTTTTCAGAAAGCAGTAGTGGGAGTATGGTAGAACTGGAAGTGATTCCAGAACCACAAACGATTACTGAAGATTTGATAAGGAACCTAAAGATTCAATCTGGTTTGACATTCCATTGGCCACTCCGCAGATAAGGTGGGTAACTTCAGGCACCCGAGAGGCACTACGGTAGCCTCAAGGACGGTGACAGGGAAGTTCTTGTTTACCCACAATTGCCATTGCTGTTGTTCCAGGTTACGAGACCCGGCGGGAGGATGAGTATAGCGTCGTTCTAAACTAGTTTTAGAAGTGTACGTCTATATGACTCTGCCAGAGGGTTGTCGTAGTCAGTGGGAGCAGCGGAAGCATTGGTGGACAGGAAGCTTATGTCTATTTATAGACTAAAGCAGATGTAGCGGAGATAGATCATCTATTTCTGACGTGACAGTCATGGGTTTGACTTCATCAGAATAGGGGATGGATCTGTTGAGAAGGTAGTAGGGTGTGATGTCCTGGTATCTGGATGACATACACAGAATAGGAAAAGAAACTCCTATACTACAATCGGTTGTACTTTGGTCGTCACACAGTTGTTTCTCCACATAGGAATTGGGTATTATATCTGACATACTGGTTACTAGATCTATGGTTTTAGATCTAGATTTGGGTGGTTTCCCAATCAGGGTACTTGACAGCATTCTAAGAGTATTTAGGGTGGACGACTCCTGGCACGGTAGTGTACCTGCAGGTAATGGAGTCACCCTCTCCAAAGGTGTCTTACAGACTAAAGGGGAGAGGGACGGGCATGATTGGCAGATCACTTGCTCAGGCAATTGAGTCAATCGTGAGATGTCAAGTACCACACCAGATGTTGTTCTTGCACTAGATGCAATAAGTTGACATTAATCCAATCCTGAAGAAACAGTCGGAAGCAGTTCTAGAACATAAGTGGATGTTCTAGGGAGATGATAACGACAGCCTCATTCAGGAGACAGTTATCATTCCAGGCTTCCAAGGTGACATGGACGACAAGGAGGTTGTCAGAGTTATAGTTTTCCTTCTGATGAGAGGCAGTATTTTGGACAGGTGGTCCAAGGCAATACTGAGGGAGGCATGGCGCGCAGGATACTGATTAAATTCAGTTGACGATACAGTCTAAGAAGTTTGGATTTGGAGTTCATTTATGAGCTATGTCCCATCAGACATCCAGACACATTCTAAGACAGGTATTGCTCATTTCGGGAGATGGGTTTCTCCGCGAACTTGAGATATAGAGAGACATAGAAAGAAACAACTAAGCGGATCCACTCACTGAGGCTATTCCTCGAACGCAAGAGTTTCGCAAACGAGCTTTGTGAGACTGACTAGTAGAGGAGTTGGGTGTTCGGTATCACACGGGCTGTGAGTATGCGACATCGCAATAATATAGCCTTGAGTGCAAGTGGGAGATTGTTGGAGATAGTGCCCTCAGAGTCAATTATTAGGTCACAGGTACGTGATTGTAATGATTGAGGGAGGACCTATCCCGGTAGGACAGTCTTACTCGAGATGATAGTATGCTATCTGGTTTACCTTTATCATCGTGTACTGTTTTAGGTGACCTGACATGTCGCTATTACACGTTGATAGAGCCCCTAGGATTCTTGCTTGACCACCAGCAGTATGAGGGCGATCATATAAGTGGGAGCTGGGGGTCTACAAGCATATCCTTAAAAGGTCCCTAGTCGTGGGAGTTTCGAGACCGGGCATCGATACTCCATTAGTAGACTAGTGTATACAGTCGAGACCCCGACGAGGGGCGGTGGCCGGTCTCACAAGCCACTGGTGTCAGTTGGATCACCTAAGATGTATACAGGTGCTCATTGGGTTATGAGTACACCGGACAGGACTCGCCGGGAACATGCTAGTTGGTCATATACCAGACGTCAGATGGCAGTTCCCTGGTGACATGTGTGCAGGTTAGTTCATCGACCTGGGGATCGTCATTTGTCTCGTGTGAGTTCCCACTGTACTTTGATTACTACCCTACCACGGCTCAAAGGAGTCGTGCAAACAGGTTTTAGTTGGGTACAGTCCCGAGCCACATGGAGGCAGTGAGCGTATCTTCAGGGGTTCGTCTCTCCCGGTATTGGGGGTGAGCTCGTGCTGTGTCTAGGAGAGCCATTACACAAAGTCCTTGGCCAAGGCAAGGAGATTTACTGGTAGGTATTCCAGTAGTATCTCAGGGTGTTCTGGGCTACACTCCGACACGACTTGTACCGCTTTTGGGGGTCTGACTTTTACCAACCCCCTAGGCCCGCCATGCGATACTCATAGACGAACGGACCGGACTGCACGGATATTGTCACTGACAGGCTCAGTAGGGTGTCAGGATGAGTTCGCTCATCGACGTCCCTTTTAGTCAATAGCTGGTGGCCCGTTACGTATTGGCTTATACCTCTGACGTGCTAGTGGTTAAATCCACAGCCATAGTATTGACGAGTCTTTAGAGTCCACCACACTTTCAGTTACTCAAGTTTCGGGCGAAACGCTGTAGAGGCCGTATGGAGATATGGCAGGGTCCGATCAGATACGTGCGGTATTGCACGGATCAGGATCGGACGGTTTGTACTAGTAGCCGTATAGGTATATGGCAGGGTTCGATCAGATACGTGCGGTATTGCACGGATCAGGATCGAACGGATATTACTAGCCGGCTTTGGTTTAAGCCGGTCCTAGTTTAGTACAGTGTAGATTTTGTCTCTTTGCATTTGTATCCGGACGGAATACAGATGCGGGTGTGTATGCACAGTATCGGGGTTTTCCTGTAATTTATTATGGGACCAGTTTTCTGGGGTTGCCAGTTTGCATTCCGTTCCGGCCGGTTTTCTCTTTTTCCTTCCCGGCCGGACTTTTCCGATGGAGGGGGTAATTTGCAGTTTTGCAAATTACATTTGTGGAGGGGTTTTCTTGCATAAAGATCTATTATGATAGCTTTCTTTTCTTGCACCATGACTTTCTTTATTTGTGATTTGATAAGGGTATGGGTTTGATGTGAGTTGAAGCATGCTTGCATGTTTCTTTGTCTTGGTTGTGGTCACCCCTTCTTCACTCCTACACTCACCTCCCTTCATCATATATATCCATTCTTTCCTCCACCAATTTCCTTGATGATTTTGGCCGGCCACTTCATGGTGGAGAAGAAAAATGAGAGATTGATTTATGTGCTTCATTTGTTCATCTCATTTGGCTTGCAAAATTGGTAGCTTCATTTCCCTCCAAAGTTCAATCTTCATTCCTCCATCCAAAGGCAACAAACCCCAAAGTGAGACATCCACTCTACACTACACTTCCTACAGCATATCTTGAGCATGTCGAGTTGCCGGCTTCATGCCCGAGTTGCCTCGGTATTGAGGCGGGAGCCCGTAAAAGACGAAGGCGATGTGGTGCCCTTTCCGACGAGGAGGAGACGGACGGAGATCCCGCGAGGAGATCGGATTGGAGATGAAGACCGGAGGACTCGGATCAGTCGGTATATCTCTAACCCGTATTCTAGTTAGCTTAGACTTGTTAATGGTTACGATCCGGAGTTTAGTGCGCGGTGGTGCCGGTTTGCAAAGTCCGCAAAAATTTAAGTTTATCACCGTTTCCGCATTCCGGCGTCGGATTGACGGCCGGGGCGCCGCCGTGCACTTACACCATATAGACCGTTTGGATAATATATCCAGCCGTCTTTTGGTTATCGGCGGCTGATTTCATGGATCTCTGTCTTAACCCCTCTGTTTCGGTAACGGGCAGTCGATTGAAGGCGGATGGCCTGGCCGGATTCTTGAATGGAGCCGACGCTTCCTTTTTGGTTTTGCCCCACTGTTTTCACTCGGTACAGAATGCCTGATAGACTCTTGAAGAGACAGTGTCATACTTTTTCTGTTGGGGCCGGGACACGTCTCTTCGTAGCAACGTTCAGACCGTTGTCTTCTTGATTCTGGCGGTCATAGCATTTTTCTGAACCCCCTTCAAAGGTTTAAAGGAATTGCTGATTTTTACGGCCGACTCAGCTGTCGTCGCGGAGTAACCCTGCTCTTGGAACCTCACAAGGTTCCATATGGCCAAAGTCCTGGTCCTCTTGTTGGCTCGATACCAGAGCCGCTTCTGCCTTAACTTTTCTGTTTTAAGCACTTGGCAGACTTCGGCTATTCGGGAAGACGCCATAGACCGAGTGATAGAGAGGCCAGAGAAGACGCCCGTTCGTGCATTTGTTAGAGCCATCGCCTGAGCTCGTCCGCAATGTTTGATGTTGCCCTTTGTACCGGAAGTCTTGCCCCCAACTGGAGCACCAGAGAGTCGTTCAGACACTGTCTTAAGTTTCGGTTATGGTGCCTTAGAAATCACAACATTCGGCCTCTTGCCCCTTGAGACCGGCTTGGCCACCTGTTTTGCCGGGATTTCTGCCAGATGAGCGCTTCCGGCAGGGTAGATGACTACGGAACCAAACTGGCGGGGCAGTTCTGTAAGTCTACGGTAGCGCCCCGGCCGTCTTTCAGACACCAAAATGCGGAACAAAAACTTTTACAACTGGCGCTATCGCATACTATTTCCAGGATCTGCCATTAATGCTAAACTAATAAACTACAAAGTAGGTAGAAATGTTATACCAAACGATCCGGGTCCTTCGGTCTTCAACCATCATCCCACGTTGTGTTGCAGCTGATCCGAACTCGCTCGATCTCCGGTCTCGTTGTCCAGGTGGCACCACGTCGACGGATCTTTAAACGGGCTCCCGCCTCTGAACCGAGGCAACTCGATCGTCAAGTTTGCCAAAAGAGACGACCAAGATTGATGTAGAGAATGAGTAGAATACTTTGTCTCATTACGTCCAAGGCATTGGACGAACGGTTAATGAAATTGCCATTTGGATCGGGTAAATGGAAATTGAGCTATATGAAATTTCCATGAACTAAACTATCATAATTTTTTCCCAAAAATCAATTCAAACCCTTCACAAATGTGGCCGGCCACTATAAGAAGAGGGGGGTGAGTGTAGGAGAGAGGAGGGGGTGATCATAAAGAAATGATACTTATCATAACATAACATCAAAGCATGAATCACTAAAATCATTTAATGCAAAATGGTGATTCATAATAACACATCACCATTTCATTAAATGAACAATTAATGCTAATGAAAGATACATGAACCTAGTCACCATAATCTAGACCTTCTAGAACCATGACTCACCCAATGAAAAAGATAAATCCGTCTTTAACCGAATGTTAAAGACGGGTGATAGAAAACAGGAAACTGGCAACTTCCAAAAGCGATCCCGAAACGAATTTCAGGATAACCCCGTAGCAGTATAAACATACCCGCATTTGTATTACGACCGAATACAAATGCAACTGAGACAAAGATATTATATCTACACAGTATAATACTCGGATCCGGCTTAAACCAAAGCCCACCAGTATTATCTGCCCGAAAAATGACACGTGCGTAAATGCACGTGCATTTTCCGAACCCTGCCATAAAACCATACGGCATCTACAACGTTTCGCCCGAACTTGGGAAAGTATCTGTGGAGGACTCTAATGACTCATCAATACACTGGCACTGGGTATAACCCCTAGCACGTCAGAGGTATTATCTGTACGTAACGGATGCCTATGTATTGATTGGAAGGGAAGCTGACGAACGAACTCATCCAGAAACCCTACTGAGCCTGACAGTGACAATATCCATACAGTCCAGTCCATTCATCTATGAGTATCGCATATAGGGCCTAGGGGCCGGTAAACGTCAGACCCCCAATAGCGGTATAAGTCGTGTCAGAGAGCAGCCCAGAACACCCTGAGATACTACTGGTATACCTACCAGTATATCTCGATTACCCTGGCCAGAGATTTCGTGTAATGGCTCTCCTAAACACAGCGCGATCTCACCCCCAATACCGGGAGAGACGAATCCCCGACGATCTGCTCACTGCCTCCATGTGGCTCGGGACTGTACCCAAAAAATACCTGTTTGCACGACTCCTTTGACCCATAGTAGGGTATAAATCAAAGCACAGTGGGAACTCACATGAGACAAATGACGACCTCAGGTCAATGAACTAACCTGTACACATGTCACCAGGGAACTGCTATCTGACGCTAGATATAATACCAACCAGCAAGTTCCCGGCGAGTCCTGACCGGTGTACTCATAACCCAATGAGCACCTGTATACATCTTAGGTGAACCAACTAACACCAATGGCTTGTGAGACCGGCCACCGTCCCTTGTCGGGGTCTCGAATGTATACACTAGTCTACTCTGGAGTATCGATGCCCTGTCTCAAAACTCCCATGACTAGGGACACTTTAAGGATGTGCTTATAGACCCCAGCTCCCACATATATGAACGCCATCATACTGCTGGCAGTCAAGCAAGAATCCTATGGGCTTTATCAACATATACATGATGATAAAGACAAACCAGATAGCATACTATCATCTTGAGTAAGACTGTTCTATCGGTATAGGTCCTCCCTCAATCATTGCAATCACGTACCTGCGATCCAATAATTGACTTAGAGGGCACTATATCCAACAATCTCCCACTTGCACTTAAGGTTAATTATTACGATGTCGCGTACTCACAGCCCGTGTGACACCGAACATCCAACTCCTCTACTAAACAGTTTCACAAAGCTCGTTTGCAAAACTATTGTGTTCGAGAAATAGCCTCAGTGAGTGGATCCACCCTGATGTTTCTTTCTATGTTTCTCTTAATCTCAAGTTCGCGGAGAAAGCCATCTCCCGAATCGAGTAATACCTGTCTTAGAATATGTCTGGATATCTGATGAGACCTAGTTCATAAATGAACTTCAAATCCAAACTTCTTAGACTGTATCGTCAACTGAACCTAATCAGTATCCAGCACCATGCCTCCCACAGTATCCTTTTGGACCGCCTGTCCATAATACTGTCCCTCATCAGAGGGAAAACTATAACTTTGACAATCACTTTGTCATGCATGTCACCTTTGAAGCCTGGAATGATAACCGTCTTCCGAAGGAGGCTGCCGTCATCAAATCCATAGAACATGCACTTATGTTCTAAAACTTCTTCCTAATGTATCTCCAGGATTGGATTAATATAAACTTATCGCATCTAGTGCAAAAACAACATCTGGTGTGGTACTTGACATCTCACGATTGACTCAATTGCCTAAGCAATTGATCTGCCAATCATACACATCCCTCTCCCCTTTTGTCTGTAAGACACCTTTAGAGAGGGTGACTCCATCACCTGCAGGTACACCACCATGCCAGGAGTCATCTATTTTAAAATACTATTAGAACATTGTCAAAGCACCCATATTGGGAAACTACCCAAATCTAGATCTAAAACCATAGATCTAGTAACCAGAATGTCAGATATTATATCCATATCCTTTGTGGAGAAACAACTGTGTGACGACCACAGTACAACCGATCGTAGTATAGAAATTTTACTTCCTACTCTGTGTATGTCATCCAAATACCAGGACATCACACCCTACTACCTTCTTAACAGATCCATCCCCTATTCTGATGAAGTCAAAACCATGACTGTTACATCAAAATTAGATGATCTAATCTCTGCTATATTTGCTCAAGCCTATAAATAGACATAAGCTACTTGCTCACTATGCTTCCGCTGCTCCCACTGACTACGACAACCCTCTGGCAGAATAATATAAACGTACACTTCTAAAGCTAGTTTAGAACGACGCTATACTTAACTTCCTGCCGGGTCTTATAGTCTGGAACAACAGTAGTGTCAAGTCCGGGTAAACAAGAACCTCACTGTCACCGTCCTTGAGGCTACCGGAGTACCTCTCGGGTGTCTGAGGTTACCCTTCATATCTGCGGAGTGGCTATTGGAATGTCAAACCTGATTGAATATATAGGTCCTATTAAATTTTCCGTAATCGTTTGCGGTTCTGGAATCACTTCCAGTTCTACCATACTCCCACTACTGTTTTCTGAAAAACGTTTTAATAAAACTGTGGCGAGTCAAGAACAATATCACTTTTGATCTTCCAGATGGTAGAAAATCAACCCTCGTCAAAGCCAGGGTCAACCCACAAACTGCCATTATAGAAACGTGCCTTGAGTTATCCAGTGTCTGGTTTTAAGCATAAGCTGGACAACTCCCCTTACCTTAACATCGTTAAGATATGAAACATTTTATATCCAATATAGAAACTTTGGCACTTATTTAATTGGATCCAGATTCAAATCATACAGCTGTCTCCAGTGCATATCAACTTAATGGAGAGAGGCTAATCAGCATTACTCAACTTTGGAATCCATCCAATTATGAGTAACCTAAAAGAGAAACAAGTTTCTCAAAACCATTACTATCAACTGAATTCCAATCACAAGAATCTACATCTTCAATTTCTTTGAAGAATCCCGATACTTGCGACACCTAGTTCTCTACTTTATTCCTATACCCACAACTTCTCAAAATTTAGACCTTGTATTTCTACGAAACACTAGTCTAAAAGGTAGAGAAGTTACAAGAAAACAGAACAGAGTACGAAGACCAACCCCTTTATCCTGATGGACACTGGACAACATACAATACACTGTATAAGTCCGCTGAGTTGAATAACTCAAAACCTGTGCATCGTAGGTTGAAAATTGTATCCAGGTGATTTCCTCAAATATCACAAATTACAACGAATTCCGATATAATGAAGATGATCACCTAATTCCTAATAACTCACTCCCACTCATCATCTGTAAAACTATACAGATGTCAGAAGCATACATGGTAAATACATACCCTGGAGCAAGTATTTTATTGGGAAATCAGTTTATAATTAACAATGCACAGTGAAAATGAAACACGAATATGTTTCGAAAGGGTATCTGGGAATTCATAGTAATGCCTTTTCCATTATTCAGATTCATGACTGTAACCGTATATTTCCTTGCCATCTCTCCAATTCCCTTTATTTGTCTTTAGTCGTTACTTTCTGTACACCATCGTTAGGCTAAAATGGTTTTCTTCCTTCCCTACCGTTCGGCACCAGCCTATGGTTCGGAAGAAGAATGTCCAGTAAGCATAATAGGTGTACCCTCCTAAACCTAGGAGTACTCGCAACTTGAGAGAAGGTGATGATAAAAGACAACTTAATAAACCTTATTCCTATTTCTCCTGAACCAGAATCCATCCTTGAAAAAATATCCTTCGAGTTCGTATATAACCATACGATGGATCTATCCAATGGAAGTGGATGTCCGTAGTAATACGGGGTGTTCTGAGAAATACAAAGGGTAAAAGAAGGAGCGGTAATAACTTATGCAACTCGGACAATCCAAAAGCCAGTATTTAAAGAAGGTTCGGTCAACTTGGTCTTTGAGTCATAGTCTAGGGTAGGTCAAAAGTTGCTGCCAAAGAGAGAGAGAAAAGAAACACTCTGCGTGCACTATAACCTAAATCAGAATGGTTATCACTTTATCTAATAAGGAAACCTCCCACTGTAATATCAAATTCTCCTCCAAACCTAAAAGAAGAATTAGTCGGGATCACCCGAAGAGTAAACTAACTCATCAGTGGGAATCGGGATCCAACTCTCATCGCATGATAACGTGACGGTATCCACTCACGTTCTCACACTCCAGAAGGTATGCTCAAGTTTTGCAAGTTTCCTGTATGTTTGAAACTCCCGATGTAATTTTTATCCCATGCTCTTATGACCCTAACGTAGGCCAACAAATCATAAGCCACATGTCAAGTTCTACCCGTCATTGTCCTGATTAATTTAGGTCATCGTACATGCCCTTGATGTAAGCCAACAAGGCTGTACGTCTGTCCTAAACTAATGCATCTATCTATACAACAAATGAATACCTCAGCAGCTACCAAACACTATGCCTTGACGTAGGCCAACAAACATAGCTTGAATACTACTGACCATCTATAAGAAATGACGGAGGATTACGGCTGGTTTTTGGCGAAAAACCTTTAACGTAATGAATTTGATCTCGTTGAAGGAACCTGATAGTTTTTAAAAAAATATAGTGGCGAAAACGTTTTGCTAAAGAGGTCACTCCCGGTGAAGGGATCTCGACTCTTTCCTCGTGGAATGAGGTGCAGAATATTCTAACTGAATACCGCGATGCAAAGCAACTTGTAATCGACTATATTGAAGTTATTACCCTGACGTAAACTTCTGCCCAAGGGGTCACTCCCGGTGAAGGGATCTCGGCCCTTGCCTCGTCGAATGAGGTGCAGGATATTCTAACTGAATACCGCTATGCATAACAAAAGAAAACGTCTTTGTAATAACCCCTTTTAAAATTTGTTCTAACAACATCAAATATACGTTTGTTTCATCCTTGCATTGATAAGAATCAATGCAGTCTCATCAATTAAACACACCAGAAAAGAACGAAAATAAAATGTACGTATACGCCATCCGCATTCGTCACTGGGTCCCGTCATCACCCGTTAGGTTACTTAACTAACGACAGAGCGGGGACTGGACTAGCGCGGGTGTAAAATATATACAACATCTAATAGTATATATACTAATATACAGTAATCGCTCCAAGCGTGATAATATGCAACATTACAGAAAAGTAATAAGCATCACAGAACAATACAGATAATCTGGGATCCCCGGGTTTCACAGAGCCGCTACTGAAACCCGACGTTCCCCTGGTCGTGTGGATAACCTGTGCAATGAAACCTAGACCCCTACGGGTGCGGCAAGTTACCCTCCAAAACCTGAAGTGAGGCAGCCCCCTACAGCATAATGAATGGACCATCCAGCACTTCACGGAATCCGGTAATTTGAGCATCCCTCCTTGGGTCAACCTGTACCCCCTACGAGTGCGGCGAATAGTCTGGCAATTCTAGAGTGAGGCCCCTCTGCCTCTCAAAGCCATGAGATACGGACCCGTTGCCCTCCAGAACCCGGCTATCCGTACACTCCGTCGCGGGATAATCCTAGTACAGAAAAGAAAATATATACAACGGGTACATCGACCTCAGCACGGTCGTGCCCCAAAAGAATATTATACAAACAGGCAGTGACGGCAGTCCACAAGTCGGACGCTCGTCCCGCAATATAAAATGTACAAATAAATCCAAACAGCACTACCATTGCACACTGCTATCCACCACGACATATCCGCAACATCACAGCACAACACAGAACATCAACGTGAATGTCACGTTCGCAAACCCATCTAAAAGAACTATAGCAAATAGACGCGGTTTACAGCTCGAATGACATTCACGGTCGGAGATATAAAGTAAGTACTGTAAACTAACACGTTTAAAATTTCGATCGACCAAACTTCCCGAAGTGGGCCCCACATACATCTGCTGTACAGTAACAAAATTTGGGCCCAAAAGAAATATACCAAAAACCACAATTTCCTATGGCAAACTCATTGGAAAAATTTGGTGCACTATTCCCACAAAAACGCGGCGGATCAGCGGCCAAACCCTGGTTTGGGCCGCGGATCCGCGGCCGTTATATGGGATCACGTGACCAAATTTCACCAGTTTGCTTAGAATTGCCTGCTTAGTTTTCTGTGATATGCCAAATAATTTTTAGACCAGATTGAAAAACGACAGAAACTTTGAACATAAAATTGTAGTTTTGCGAAAATCCGTTCGATCGATGTTTTAAACGTGTTAGCACAAGTTAGTAAAGCTTAATGGCGAGGCACTGATACCAATGTAACTCTACGGTAGCGCCCCGGCCGTCTTTCAGACGCCAAAATGCGGAACAAAAACTTTTACAACTGGCGCTATCGCATACTATTTCCAGGATCTGCCATTAACGCTAAACTAACAAACTAGAAAGTGGGTAGAAATGTTATACCGAATGATCCGGGTCCTTCGGTCTTCAACCATCATCCCACGCTGTGTTGCAGCTGATCCGAACTCGCTCAATCTCCGGTCTCGTTGTCCAGGTGGCACCACGTCAATGGATCTTTAAACGGACTCCCGCCTCTGAACCGAGGCAACTCGATCGTCAAGTTTGCCAAAAGAGACGACCAAGATTGATGTAGAGAATGAGTAGAATACTTTGTCTCGTTACGTCCAAGGCTTTGGACAAACGGTTAATGAAGTTGCCATTTGGATCGGGTAAATAGAAATTGAGCTATATGAAATTTCCATGAACTAAACTATCATAATCTTTTCCCAAAAATCAATTCAAACCCTTCACAAATGTGGCCGGCCACTATAAGAAGAGGGGGGGTGAGTGTAGAAGAGAAGAAGGGGTGATCATAAGGAAATGATACTTATCATAACATAATATCAAAGCATAAATCACTAAAATCATTTAATGCAAAATGGTGATTCATAATAACACATCACCATTTCATTAAATGAACAATTAATGCTAATGAAAGATACATGAACCTAGTCACCATAATCTAGAACCTTCTAGAACCATGACTCACCCAATGAAAAAGATAAATCCGTCTTTAACCGAATGTTAAAGACGGGTGATAGAAAACAGGAAACTGGCAACTTCCAAATGCGATCCTGAAACGAATTTTAGGATAACCCCGTAACAGTATAAATATACCCGCATTTGTATTACGACCGAATACAAATGCAGCTGAGACAAAGATATTATATCTACACAGTATAATACTCGGATCCGGCTTAAACCAAAGCCCACCAGTATTATTTGCCCGAAAAATGACACGTGCGTAGACGCATGTGCATTTTCCGAACCCTTCCATAAAACCATACGGCATCTACAACGTTTCGCCCGAACTTGGGAAAGTGTCTGTGGGGGACCCTAATGACTCATCAATACACTGGCACTGGGTATAACCCCTAGCACGTCAGAGGTATTATCTGTACGTAACGGTTGCCTATGTATTGATTGGA
This sequence comes from Agapanthus africanus, assembly GCA_030015575.1. Taxonomy (NCBI): domain Eukaryota; kingdom Viridiplantae; phylum Streptophyta; class Magnoliopsida; order Asparagales; family Amaryllidaceae; genus Agapanthus; species Agapanthus africanus. The sequence continues at coordinate 633,173,964 of CM057342.1, forward strand.
AGGGAAGCTGACGAGCGAACTCATCCAGAAACCCTACTGAGCTTGACAGTGACAATATCCATACAGTCCGGTCCATTCGTCTATGAGTATCGCATATAGGGCCTAGGGGGCCGGTAAACGTCAGACCCCCCAATAGCGGTATAAGTCGTGTCAGAGAGCAGCCCAGAACACCCTGAGATACTACTGGTATACTTACCAGTATATCTCAATTACCCTACCCAGGGATTTCGTGTAATGGCTCTCCTAAACACAGCGTGATCTCACCCCCAATACCGGGAGAGACGAATCCCCGACGATCTGCTCACTGCGTCCATGTGGCTCGGGACTGTACCCAAAAAATACCTGTTTGCACGACTCCTTTGACCCGTGGTAGGGTATAAATCAAAGCACAGTGGGAACTCACACGAGACAAATGACGACCTCAGGTCGATGAACTAACCTGTACACATGTCACCAGGGAACTGCTATCTGACGCTGGGTATAATACCAACCAGCAAGTTCCCGGCGAGTCCTGTCCGGTGTACTCATAACCCAATGAGCACCTGTATACATCTTAGGTGAACCAACTAACACCAATGGCTTGTGAGACCGGCCACCGCCCCTCGTCGGGGTCTCGAATATACACACTAGTCTACTCTGGAGTATCGATGCCCTGTCTCAAAACTCCCACGACTAGGGACACTTTAAGGATGTGCTTATAGACCCCAGCTCCCACATATATGATCGCCATCATACTGCTGGCAATCAAGCAAGAATCCTATGGGCTTTATCAACATATACATGATGATAAAGACAAACCAGATAGCTTACTATCATCTTGAATAAGACTGTTCTATCGGTATAGGTCCTCCCTCAATCATTGCAATCACGTACCTGCGATCCAATAATTGACTTAGAGGGCACTATATCCAACAAGTTCCTCCCACTGTCGACTGAGGCTTGCAGGGAGAAGCACACGAGCATTGATCTTGACCATGTACGAGATCGGGGTCGCGTTAGAAGTTGAATTCATCTTGGGAGACATTGTCGTTGAAAATTGATTGCTGCACAAAAAAACATTATTTCAGTACAAAAATCGACATATATGTCAAATGAGTTCGCATGAACGCTTGACCTGAGATATGGGAGGAGAGAAATGTTCCACCGGGCGTGCCAGAATCTGTAGGGTGTTTTTTAGTCACCCTATTGAGATGGGAATATTCGCGTGCTTGTCAGACGCATTACAGATTCCTCCTGTCTAAGGTAGGCTGAGGTTTATTGATTGTGGGGATCCGAATCTCCAGTAGCCGCGGACTAAGCTGCCGTTAATTACCCCTCGCCTTTGGAGCGAGGGAACCTCTGATTAACGAGTTAAACTGGTCATGCGAATTCAATGTGTAGTGTTGTGTTTTGAAGAGATTTTGGATATATCGGGGGCCCCGCAGAGTTTTTACGGGGGTCCCGCTACCCGGATAGCAGGCTGGGGGTCAAGGGGGCTAGCAGCCCCTTGCGGGGTGCAGGGCTGCGCCCCGTTAGAAAATTTTTCTAATGGGGGACAGTATTGTAGAGTGTGTGTGTGTGTGTATACATGTACATAAAAAAAGGAAAAATGCCCAAAGGACGCGTGGGGCCAGCGCCTCATGTGCCTAGCACGCGAGCGCTGGGCGCTTGAGCGATGTGTGCTTAGGCGCTAGCACATCACATGCCCGGCACATGGGCGCTGGGCGCTAGGCGTTCGAGCGCTAGAGCCTCACGTGCCCGGCACGTGGGCGCTGGGCGCTGGGCGCTAGAGCGCAAGGCGCTCGAGCGCTAGCGCCTCACGTGCCCGGCACTCGAGCGCTCAGGCGCTAGGCGCTCGGGCGCTTGGGCATCACGTGCCCGGTACGTGGGCGCTGGGTGCTTGAGTGCAAGGCGCTCGAGCGCTAGCGCTTCACATGCCCGGCACATGGGCGCTGAGCGCTTGAGCACTTAGGCGCTAGGCACTCGGACGCTTAGGCGCCAGTGAGAAAAATGGGCTTTAAGCCCTAGAAATAGGATGTAAACTCCCGAAAGAGAATTTAGAGTGGAGTTAAACTCCTAAAATGTTTTTGGAGATGATGAAAGGGGCTTATCCCTTGAGCTCTGGATCTTCCCAAAGTGGGATTTTTGGGAGATGGGTCTCCTTCTTCTTCCCCTCTGTTGGCCGGATCTTGGATGAAAAGGGGGGGTGATTTTAAAAATCTCTCCTTTTTAAGATCAAATGGAAGATCTAAGCTCCCCTTTGTAGGTTTTGTGGTGAAAAACTATTTAGTTTTGGAAAAGGAAGAGTAAAACTCTTGATTTAATTCAAAAGAAAGAAGAAGGTTTTAAAACCTTGAGAAAAGAGAAGATCACATATCTTGATTCTTTTTTTAGAGAGAGAAAAAGTTGTTGAGATATTTTCATTCTATTTGCCTTTATAGGCTATACACTTTATATATAGCCCCTTGGGCTTTACAAAAATGGCATTTTGCCCATCCCATGCCTTATGTGCTATTTCTTTTTGCACATAAGCCATGGGCTTTACAAAAATTTGGCTTTATACCCATTTTTCTTACATTTATTCAAAAAAAAAGGAAATACACCAAAATTATTTATTACAAAACTTTTATTTTGGCATGGGGGGTGGCCGGCCGCTTCATATTCGGGCTCGACCCGGGTATTGGCCAACTTGACCTGGGCTTGGGCTCACTTGGCTTAGGGCTGACTTTGATTTTGACTTGGTCAACCGGGGTGTAAATTTTTACCCTAACACACTAGGGGGTCGTTGTGGGGCAAGGATATGCTGTGAAGGTCCCCGTCGTCAAAAGTGATCAGCTCGGTCTCCCTTGACCTCTTCGTCGGTCGACTGTCTACCTCCGCAGCTGACGAGGGGTGCTGAGTCGCGTATGTACCCGACGTACCCCCGGTCGTCATGACCATGACTTTCGCCGAGCCTTGGTTCCCTTGAGTAAGGTTCCTAACGCCCCCTGGTAGGGTTGTTTTTGAGCTGCTGTGGAGAGTCTCACGTGCGCGACCCAGTCGAGGGAGGGGGTGCCGGTCATGCCTGTAAACAAGCGGACTGACTACCACTGCCTCGGGAGGTACAGGGGTGCGACGATGCTCGGGGTGAAACTCTCTAGCGTAAGACCTCAGAGCCGAACTTAGCGGTGCCCACCGGGTTTTCGAGTACGTCGGCCCGAGGAAATCGCGGTTGCAGGAAATGATGAGGCGGCGATCGGCAGCGCCTGCGCGGACGGAGTCTTCTCTCCCCTATAGGGGTCCTAGTCCTGAGGTGGGCGAGTGGAAACTTGGTGATATTGCCCTACCGTCTGGACGCGGACGAGCGCTTCCACGATGGACGCGAGTCGGTCTATCCAGCCGGCGAGAGCGTTGATGGCATTCGGTGGAGGAGGTTCGTCCGCGCCTCCGTTGAGGGGGAGGCGGCGGCTGGAGCCTGGATCATCGTGGTGGTCGCTCGCCATTAGGTTGAGATCTGAAGGCGAACTTTTGTTTTTGTGGAATCTCTCTTTCGCATAGACGGCGTCAGCTGACGGAGCCTGAAATCTCCTTCAGATGTTGCCTTCCGTTGATCTGCTGATGGCGGCGATGGGTGGCTGAGATTTGATCTGGAGGCTGTCGCTCCTGAAGCGTGTGGATCTCAATGGGTTGAGGTTGTGGTTACCGAGTTACCTGCAAGGAAGTCCCGGGGTGGTTGTACCACCGAGGACCCTTCGACGATCAAGTTAGACTAGAGATTCGAGCAGAGTAACGGCTTAGTGGAGTCAAAAATGGCTTACCTCGATCGTCTGGGAGAGGGGTTTATATAGCGGTGGCAGTAGGCGAGGCAGGCGCGAGAATCATGACGGCCATTACGCTCCCGACATCACGCCCACGTGATGAGCGGGACCTCCCATTAATGGCGAGACAGGCTCGTTGATGGGGGATTGTGGTGGCGTGGAACATGGGATGTGGCCGGCGAAGATCACGCGCATGGCGAGATTCCCGGGATGGCAGTTACGCCTGCAAGCGGTGTTGTTGGTCAGTCGATGAGACCGAGAAAGATGATCTTAGCAGAAGGGCTCGCGGAGGAGCGGGAGAGCCAAGATATCTTGGTTCTACTCAAGCCCGGAGGCAAGCTGAGAGGGCCGAGGAGGCTCGGGCCTGTGATAGCTCGGAGACGAGCTATGGGGCCGAGGAGGCCAATTGTGCTGGGGGCTCTGAGGTGGGCCAGCGTTTGCTTATAGGACGGGCACAGGAGTAGCCTGGTCAGCCGCTGTAGGTCCTTTCTTGTATGCTCTGAGACACGTCATTTGCCACGTGTCCTGATCTGGGAGACCACCGATATCGAGCATCATCACCCATAAAGTTTCAAAATTGGGAGAAGCCCTTAAAACATAGTTTGACATTATCTTAAACTCAAACCCAGATTTGTATACGTATTTATTTATGCATTGGGTATATTAATGCCCTTATAATATTTTTTAAAATATTAGAAGGTTGGATTTTTTTCTTTTTCCAAAATATTTTAACTTTAGAAGTTTTAGCATGTATCAAGAGTTTTCTATGGTTTTTTATTTTTCTCTCTTAATCATTACTTGTATTAATTTCTTTTCTAAACCCATCTTTTTTTTTAGGTTTTTTTTTGGTATAGGCCTCTTAAAACAAACATCCCTTAAAACTTTATATTTTTAATTACACCATATAAAACCTCTCCATTAACTAAAAGAGTAATACTTTTCTAATGGTGCGGTGGAATCCATGTAACCTACATGGATTCCCATTAGATATAAAATGGGTGATATTATCTACTGCTTAGGTACTTGTATTTTATACCGTATATTGTATCCAATAGAAATTAATGTAGCCTATATGTATTTCACCACACTACCGGTAATAAAAGTATTACTCTTACTAAAAACAACTCTTTACTTAAGTTAATTAAGATTAATAATTAGATTAGAGCTAATATGATGGATTGTGAGATGAAAAGTCTTATGTAACATCAAAACCCTTATCTCTTTTCATTTTTTTGTAAAGCTCAGTCGTCTTATTTTTCCAAACTCTCATTTTCAAGTTATCATTTTGACCTTTTAACTGAGATTTCTAAAGATGTTAGGGATGATAATTAAATATAATGGCCAATTTAGTTTAATTAAAAGTTTTAGAGGATGTATTTAAAAATATGAAGTTTTAGGGGGCGTTTTTCAACATAGCGATGTTTTATGGGATCTATATAAAAAAAGCCTTTTTATTATTGTTTGCCCTATCGACTTCTTTGTTATTCTCTCTACTATTGAATGTCCTAGTTTCAGCCGTCATGGAAGTGAAGATACCGAAAACGTTAGAGAAGATTGGAGGATTGGGAATGAAGATAGGCGAATCAGGGAAATCAGATCGGAGATTAGGGGGATGCAAAAATTAGAAACAGAGATAGGAGAATCAGAGGAATTATATTGGATATGAGAGATTTGAAAATGATGATGTAAATTTTGAGAGAGAAGATTGTGGGGATAATATGAGGAATTGGGGAATTGGGAGACAATCACCAATGAAGAAAGGGCCTACCATAATAGTTGCGAGAAAATAATCATACAAATAATTATTTTGAGCGAATAATCATGTATATTTGATTTAAAAGTATGAGCACGGTTCTGAGAGAATCCACATTTGACACAAAAAGGTCGAAGCGGGTTATCCACATTTCATGATGTAATACATGGACGGTTGAGATTAAAAGAAAAAACTAATTCCTATTTTTTTAGACCATTTCTGTTCACTTCTCAACCGTTCATGTATTACACCATTGATGGTCGATAACCCACTTCGACCTTGTTACGTCAAATGAGATTCTACCAGAATCGTATTCAGAATAAAGTCTGGAATTTTTGCAAAAATATCCTATGTATAATATAGGCAATTTATTTTGGACTTTAAACATCTGTTAAAAGTATTTGGTTTTTTCATAATATTGAAAATATATGGGTTTGAAAACAAACCATCCCTCCAAACTCCAATTGAATACTGTTTTCCCTTCTTATTTCAAGGTTAGCTAGCATTCAAACTTTATCTCTTCCTTCCAATTGAGTCCGTAAGATAAAAGAGAGAGAGAGAGAGAGAGATTAATATTTTTTCTATCGTGCGGTGAAATCCATGTTAGCTACATGGGTTCTCATTGGATAACAAAGTACGTCATGTTATCCACTACCTAAGTACCTGTATGTTATATCCCACCTTATATCCAATAAGAATCTATATAACCTACGTGGATTCCACCCCATCGGTAGGAAAATTATTACTCAAAAAAAAAATTCTTCTTTGTATATTTATCTGAGTTAGAAATCATTTTTTCTTCAAAGGGCATGCACTATTTAAAATGACGTTTAAATTTTTTCTCTTGAAGGTATAATCAATTTTTCTTATACAAAGCTGTCTCAATTTTTATTTTCAAAAAATTAAATTTTCTGCCATGTAAATATATACTAAGGTAGTAATAAATAGCGAAAAGATAAGACAAAAAATTCTATTTCCACTGTTTGATAAACTTTACTGATCCCATTAATTTAACAATTTGAAATAAATACAATATACTTTGTATATTAGAAACAAATAGCATGAACTAAGCAATACTCCAGACAAATACCATATACTTCATAAATTATAATTAAGTACCATGAATTGAGTGTTTTTGGAATTTTTCGAATTGTATACTAAGGTTTCAGCGAGTGCCTTCTCACCTTTATTCGCATTGTTATTATTTCACTAAACATTATGTATGATTTAAAAATTAAAATTTTCAAAGTAATCATGAAGTGATTCTAATTCATTTTATGATATTTATTCGCAACTTGCAAATTGTTGGGAAATGCTTATAACCCACGGTATGTTATTTTAGTGAGATTAACTTTTTTTTAATATATATTAAAGATAGATGTAATTTTGACATGGAATCTTAAACCAATATTAAAAGTCATGCATTTTGTCTTCTAGCAACCCAACTTCCTAACACATAGATGACTAATGGTAACCGTACTTCATTCAATAAAACAACAGCAGCAGCAACAAGACAATATCTCAAACATTTGGTGTGAGATATATGAAATCTTCTTTTCCATTTTCTTTGTTATGAACCATTTTCTCTGTTAAATTAAAAATTAACATATCATTCTTAATAATCTCTATCGATATTTGCTTAGGTCTATCTGTACTCCGAATTGCGACAAGAACTGCAATTTTATCACTTTTTTCTAATTTGGGCATCGATTGGTCTTTTATTGTACATGTCCAAATTATTGCAATAGATTCTGTGGCATCTTATCTTTTATGTGAGCTACCTCTATTTTATTATTTTATTACAAACACACTTATTTATTATTTTATCTTTTACGGATTATCACTCATCCACGTTAACATTTGCATTTCAGCCCCATTTATTTTGGGGACATGTTTATTAATTGTAAATTTTGGAAGAAAAAAAAATTGTCCAGCATTCTGATTTATAGAGAAAAACATATCTTATAGCTGTTATATAAAATTTTCCATTTAATTTCAAAGATGTCCTAGGCATCTTTCAAACATTAGAAAATGTATATTATGGTTTAATGAATTTTTTTAAAAAATTATCCCCCTAAGGATTTGCTTTAAATAGTGGAGATGTAATTATTTTGTCTGTAAGCACCACCTCACACAACAACCACAAGCATTCAAGAGACCCGTGAATTTGCCTGAAAGCATTACACGCGGCCACCAACCATTAAAATTTATTTTTTTTCCTTCCGAAAATCCCTTTTCATCCCCTTTTAACATTCTACTGTATAACATGGTATTTTGGTCATTACATAAAATAAATTAACCGCAAGGAGGTCACGTGTAACAGAGGAAAACATGAGGGGGATTTCTGTGCATAAAATCGACACCATGATGGTTTTAGACACATAGGCCACGGTACATCGCAGTTTCGGTAAATTTCCCAAAATTAAAAAAAGGGAATTATTTACCAAATAGAGAACCCCTCGCATGTGCTCCATCCGTCTGCCGATGTGGGACCGGTCGGGTCCAACAGTACCTGTACCGGATCCGATCCCGATGAACTGAAGCCCGCATGCTCCAATTTTTATATTGGCAGTCGACAAATACATCAGGGCCTAGAGTGCACACTCGTGTATAAAAAAAATACCAAGGTAATGAGCAACCATGAAGGCCTTTAAATTTAATTAGTAAGGAGCTTGGCAGAAGGCAACTGGTACATAGGGATGCCAATTCTATTGTCGAGGTTCCCATTTTTTTAACTCTCTATTGATAATTGTTTCTAATTTTTATATGGCGACGCATGGCACAATGGAAATGATTAACTTTGTAATTGACGTTTAGTATAGGTGTTTTGCAAGTTAGACTACACCAATTCCTTTTATTTTACTTCCCTTATTGTTGATTTTGATGTTTGTGTATTTACATTACTTCTTCTTGTATTTGATGTTTTGTCTATTTACATCACAATAAGGAAGTGATAGGTTACATGCCAAATATATATACCCGACCGGTAGGTTTATGCTGGTTGCTACATAACTAGTCATCGGAGTGGCTTGTTATGTTGCAACCAATAAGAAATTACCACATGGTCTCAAAAAAAATTAAAGAAAAAAATCATTTAATACTTATCCTGCCCCTTTTCAACATTTCTAACAATACCCTTATCTTCATTTACCCCAACTCAACAACACAATAATCGAGAGTTGGAAAAAGCCTAGGTTGGAATATTGGGTTTATCAATAATTGTCATAGTTTGACGTTAAAAACTTGTTAAAAAATAATAATAAATGGTTTATATAACTAGAGATGTTGAAAATCCATAGATACAGCAGCCAAAATGTTGAAAAAGATTAAAGGTAGCAGTGCGAATGTGATGTGTCGAAAAGGACCAATGTTTTGGTGTGTGTGTGTGAATGAATGAAAATAAAATTAAAAAAAAAGGAAGTCCGAGATGATAAGGAAGATTGATAAAATTATGAATTTTATTTTGTTGCCATTGATCATTATATGAATAACATCATCTCTCAACAAAAAAAAATCTTTCTTATAAATTTTCACTTTAATCATGTGGAGAGGGAAGGGGTGTTCAAATAGTGGGAAGAGTTGTCATGATGTGGTGTGGTGGTGGTGGAGGGAGAGGTCCGCTTGAGTTACATTTCGGCGGTTTTATTGATTAGGGTTAAACAAAGAAGAGAGAGATCAAAGGGGATGGGGATATTGTAGTAATTCTAGAAAGGTAGAAAATATGATATTGAATGATTGATTTTTATTTACGTTTTTAATCCATATGGCATTTTTTTATTGGTTAAAATATAACCAGAAGTGCAAGCTCTAATGTTATGTATCTGTCTGCATCCTTCTATGCATCCTTCTAGTAAAATAACTCACTGGATTTCTTAAGTGGAATCTATCGAATAGATATAGTTCAATATTATTGGGCTTAATTTTTTTTTAAAAATACCCAAAGATTTTATCTTTCACGACGACAATCAAAAAGTCCCAAAATTATGAGAAACTATCACGATTAGCTGTGACATACCAGCACCGTTAGAGCCACGACACCGCTAAAGTCACGGCACTGCTATGCTAGCGACTTGTCGCATCATCATAAAATAATCCTAAAATTAACCATCTTCTCCATACTCTCACCCTCATCCTATCCCTAGGTCCCACCCGCCGCTACCGGCACCATCCTTCTTCACTGCCGGCACCGCCCTCCTTTCTCGTTGCCACCGCCACCCTTGATGTCATCGTCCTCATTTACATCATCTCTTTTCTTCTTTCTTTAACCCTAACCTAAACCCTAATCTCTCGCCGATGTCTCCCGCCGCTCTTATCCTTCTATTTATCTCCTTCTTTCTTTTTCTCTAATCCCAACCTAACCCAAATCCTTCTCCCTCGTCGCCGCATCCATCCTCACCAGCGCCACTCTCATCCTCCGCTTAATCACTTTCTGTCTTTCTCTCTAACCTCAACCTATCATAAACGCTAATCCATTCTCGCCGTCGCAGCCATCCTCGCCGTTATGCAGCATCCTTAACATCCTTTTGCATCCCCTTTCCATCTGTCAAATCCTAACCTAACCGAAATCCGAGCTACCATAGTCCTAGCCTTGCCAAGCTTTCACTGCAACCTCCCTCCTCGTTGTCATTGTCTCCGACCACATCCTCCCTTCACCGCCGACCACCGTCTCCACCGTTGTATGTCATTAATATTATTTTATAATATAATTGATAATTTAATTTAATTAATTAATTGAAGGACAAACGAATTGATGTTGTTAAAGAGTTAACCAATGTCGATTGTTTCTCATGGTAGCATGTCTTAATTTTGGGACTTTTCGGTAGTTTATTGAAAGAGAGAGACTTTTTCTTGATTTTTTTTTTGTAATTAAGCCAAATATTATCTCTAATATTCTTGGAAGAAGTTGTGATGCCCATGAATTATACATCCTACTCAATATTTTAGAAGACAGAGAAACAAGTTGAAGGGCAGAGAGTTGTTTATCTTCGTTAGTAATTTTAATGATTTGAACGTTAAAAGAAAGTAAAGTCTACGCAAAATAAAGTTTAAAATTTGTAAAATTTGACCATAAGGTACTAATTTCATGACTTCCAATAAACACAAGCACTAACTGTTAATTTACATCCGATCAGGAGGAAGATGGCGTCAATCCAAGAATACCCAGATGGGATATTTTATTAGACTAATCTAAATAAAATCGTTTCAAAAAAAAAGATCGCATCACAAACATATATACTCGCAAAGAAAAGACAATATGAAAGAGTCATCAAAAAATTTCATTCACATTGATTTGCATACAACTTTGATACATAAACATTTATTTACATCTCAAATTCATATGAAGAGAATTAAAAGAAATAGAAGCATATTTTGAAAAATAAGGGAAGTTTAATGTCAAGGTTGATATCATTTTAAAGCTTAAGTGGGTAATTCCATTTGTGTGAACCAAATTTAGTCAAACAAAGCAAATGCGGGTATCTTTATGTAAGACCCATAGCACATATTGCTTAAGGCATGAGCGGGTAACTCCAAGTGGGACCCAGACTTCAATTAGATAAAATGTGGATACCTTTATAGGGGGTATCCACCAAACGTGGCACATGCGGGTAGCTATTGAGATACCCGATTGGCGGGTAGCTTTACGGGAGATACAGATTGGCGGCTATTTCTTGAGATACCCAATTTGCGGGTATCTATTTGGGAGATACCCGATTTGCGGATACCTAGTTGGGAGATACCCGGCAATTTAGTAAGATCAGGTTCCTTGTTGTAGGAACCCGTCATGCGTGTATCTTTTAAGAGATACCCGCTTTGATCATTTTTAAAATAAAAATTGTTAAGTATTGGCAATTTTCTATCCTTTAAATTAAAGAGGAAATAATACGTCATTTTATTTCCAGGATATAGTGAACATAGTGATATGTTCAAAGTTGAAAAAATAGTGTTAACCCTATTTTCAAGTTCGTTTGGTAGAAAATTATAGCTTTCCCTTTATTTTCAAGTCATGTGAAGAATACGGAGTTATGACCCATATACTTGAAATATGCAGAAAATAAAGGTTTCCTTATTTTTTAATTTTTAGAGAACAGTAAAATGACTCTCGTGTTCTCTACTTGTCAAAGAAACATGAGTTTAATTATGTTCTTAAGTCCGAAGGGGAATACTGATTTATGGGAATTGATGAAAATTCCCCAAGTATTATGCCCTAAATATTCCCTCTATAAAGAAGAGAAGAAAAAATTATAAAGAAAAAGTTTTAATCAAAGTTATCACCTTCTTTTTTCTTCGTCTTCTATTTCTGGGAGATGGAACAAAGAATAGTCTTTGTCTAAAGAATATTCTTTCAAGTTGAATAATGAGTGATCCTTTTCTTTCTTTCTTTTTAGGGTATACACACACACACACACACGAGTGGTGGCAGTTATAAAAATACTCTCTCATTTTGACGGAAGTGGGAGAAGAGAATAACTCCCACATTTGAGATACCAACAACCGCTCCAGTCAAATGAAGATACCCGCTTCACTTTGGTCAAAGAGAGATACCCGTTTTGATGAGGTACCTGCAATAGGCAACTGTAAGTAAACGCCTGTGCTCGTGCCGTAAACTTACGGCCAAGACGGAATACAAAACGAAAATTTTAAACAAGAGCACTAGCTTCTACAACCTATAATCGATACTAAACACTAAATTAGCAAACTAAGAGGGAGGTTAAATACTCGGTTAGGTGTTTACAATCCTTGTAGTCGTATCCTTCATTTTTAAATCCACTTCTTCAACTCTTTTGTCCACCGGAAGTAAGCTTGAGAGTCAGTCTTTCTTGTCAAAAATAATCCACTTGAAGGAACCCTAGCAAAACCTCTAGCTTTTTACTAAATCACTAAGTGGACAAAACTTGCTACGAATTGATCACTAGAGATATAGTAGTGTATCTTTTTGTTTTTCTCTATTTTTTTCCTTTCTCAACTAAGAAGCCTCAAGTGAAGAGGAGGAAGAAGATGAAGCAAGCATGGCACATGAAAACCTTAATATTTTTCTTCTTTTCATTTTTTTTATCTCTTTGAGAATGTGTGAGTGGAATTGTGATTCACAAGTGTGATTCAAAAGTCCACAACATTCTCAAAGATAAAAGACTGAGCAAGAAGAAAAAAGAGAAGTCATCACAACTGTACACACACACACATATACATACATTAATACAAGTATATACTATAAATACATACTCCCGTATTCGTATCAAAATACATATACCTGTATTCGTATAAAATATGAATACTCGTATTTGTATTAAGATACAAAAAACCGTATTTATATCAAGACACAAATACCTGTATTTATACAAATACCCGTATTCGTATAAATACCGTATTCGTATCAAAATACAAATACTAAAAGAGAGATACTAAAAGAGATATAATACCATATCACATTTCATCTAAATGTTATAATCTGATTATCTTTCAAACCGGCTAGTATTAATAAAATGTCCGATTAAAAGAAGTTGTACAAAAACACGTATTTAATCGAACCTTCGTACGTATCAAAATGCGCACACTATATTATTTCTCCGGAGCAGGAAAACCCACTGTGCGGGAATCTAAAGACTCGACAATATGCTGGCGGTGGGTTTAATCACAAGCACATCAGTGGCACTAGCTGTACGTAACGGCTACCCAGATATTGTACAAAAAGAAGGACGACAAGCAAATTCGTCTGTATCCCTATTGAGCCTGAAAGTGACAATCTCTATATAGTCCGGTCTCATCATCTTAGAGTATTGTATATCGTGTCTAGGGGTGGAAAACGTCAGAACCCTAATAACCAGATAAATCGTGTCGATGTGGCTCAAAACCATCCCGAGAAACTACCGATCTCACAATCAATAAATCTCATCTGCCTTGACCAAGATCTTATGGTGATGACCAATCAAACACTGCGTGACATCAACTCCCTATACCGGGAGAGACGAATCCCTTCTATCGCTCACTGCCCCTAAGTGCTGCAGAATTGTACCCAACTAAAACCTATTAGCACGACTCTTTAAAGCTGTGGTAGGGTAGATATCGAAGTACAGTGGGAACACACTGGAGAAAAATGATGATGTCAGGTCTAAAGACTACCATGTACCTATGTCACATGAGAACTGCTACGATAGGTATATTACCATCTAGAAGTTCTCAACTAGTCCGTCCAGTTTAACTCATAACCTAATGAGCACTTGTATATTATCTATGGTGCCATACACCAATGGTTGTGGGACTAACCATCGCCCCTCGTCGGGGTCAAGATACATTTACACTAGTATATCCTAGAATATCGATGCCCTGTCTCGATACTCCTATGACTAGGGACATTTAAGAATGTGTTTATAAACTATCCAACCCCCACAAGTATGATCACCGTCATAACGTTGGTAGTTAAGCAAAGATCTTATGGTCTTTATCAACATGTAATAACGAAATGTAATAACTAGTAAAACAAACATGTTAAGATAAAGACAAACCAAATAGCATACTATCATATTGAGTAAGATTGTCACATACATATATATCCCTGGCATCCTATACAATAAAGGCCTCTAGGACATACATATCCAACAATCTCCCACTTGCACTATGGCTTGTAATTGGCGTATCGAGTACCCAACGTCTGCTCTATAGCCAGTTATTAGCGTTTCGCATACCCAGCTATTAGCGTATCGTATACCCAACATCTCAAAAGGTCGCTCGAACTGTATTTGAGGGAGGGCCTTTGTGAATGGATCTCTCGTGTTCTCTTTCGTCTCTACTCTCCGGACCTCGATCTCCCAATGATCAATGATCTCCCTGATCAGGTGATACCGCCTCAAGATGTGTCTGGATCACTGATGAGTCTATGGTTCCTTTGCTAATGCCATAGCCCCATTGTTATCGCAATACAAAGCTATTGGATTAACAATAGACAAAACCACCTCAAGTTCAGTAATGGACTTCTTCATCCATACCGCTTCTTTTGCGGCATCGTTTGTAGCAATGTATTCAGCCTACATCGTTGAGTCTGCTACGGTGTCCTTCTTAGAACTCTTCCAATAGACCGCCCCTCCATTGAGGGTAAACATATAACCCGAGACAGAATTACTATCATCCTTCTCACTATGGAAGCTTGAATCGGTAAAAGACTCCATTTGAAGGTCTCCATTACCGTACACTAAGAATATCTCCTTAGTCCTTCTCAGATACTTCAGAATATTCTTCACAGCTGTCCAACGTTTTTCCCTTGGGTTTGACTGATACCTGCTTACCACGCTAAGTGCGTAAGCTACATCTGGTCTCCTACATAACATTTCCTATATTATAGATCCTACAGCCGAAGCGTAACGTATAATGCTCATACGAGCCCTCTTCTTATCAGTCTTGGAAGAAATCTATTTGAAGAGGGTGATTCCATGACAAGTGGGTAAATTACCGCGCTTGGAATCTGTTGCCTATAGTGCCCTCAAGACAATTATTGTAATCGCAAGCAGACGAATATGATGATTGAGGGAGGACCTATACGGTTAGAACAGTCTTATTCGAGATGATAGTATGCAATCTGGTTCATCTCTATCATCATGTAAATATATTATATGGTATTACGGATCACTATTACATGTTGATAGCGCCTATAGAATTCATGCTTGACTATCAGGGTTATTGTGGTGATCACACTTCTGAGAACTGGGTAGTCTATAAGCGAATCCTTAAATGTCCCCAGTCATAGGAATATTAAGACCGAGCATCAATATTCCAAAGTAGACTGGTGTATACGTTTCTTGGTCTCAATGAGGGGCGATGGCCGGTCTCACAGCCATTGGTGTTAGTTAGTCACCAAAGATTGTATACAGGTGCTCATTGGGTTATGCGTTACACTAGAAGAACTCGCCAGGAACTTGCGAAATGATATTATATCGATAGTCAGGTAGTACTTCTCCGGTGACATAACTACAGGTTAAGCTGTCGACCTGAGATCGTCATTTGTCTCATGTGAGTTCCCACTATACTTTGATTACTGCCTTACCACGGCTCTATTGAGTCATGCAAACAGGTTTTAATTGGGTACAGTCCCGAGCCATATGGAGGAAGTGAGCGTATTGTCAGGAATTCGTCTCTTCCGGTATTGGGGGTAGATGTCGCACAGTGCATGGGTGGCCATCATCAAAAATCCTTGGCTAAGGTAAGCTAGATTTATAGATTTGGATCAGTAGTTTTTCAATGGTGATGGACTTCACTCCGACACGACTTATCGCGTTATTAGGGGTCTGACTTTATCCACCCCCTAGACCCGATATGCAATACTCTTAGACGAACAAACCGAATTGCACGGAGACTGTCACTTTCAGGCTCAGTAGGGATACAAACGAGTTTTCTTATCGACCTTCCTTTCGTTCAATATCTAGGTAGTCGTTACGTACAGCTACCACTGCTGACGTACTTGTAGTTAAACCCGCTGCCAGCATATTTTTGAGTCTTTAGAGTCCCCATACAGAGGGTTTCCCAGTTCGGGAGAAACGATATAGTGTACGTATTTTTATGTGTACTTAGGTTCGATTAAAACACGTGTTTTTGTACACGTACTTTTAATCGGATATTTTGTTAATACTAGCCGGTTTGAAAGATAGCCAAATTTTCACATTTTGATAAAATGTGAGCTAGTATTATATATCTCTTTTAGTATCTCTCTTTTCGATATTCGTATTTTGACAGAATACGGGATTTATACGAATACGGATATTTGTATAAAAACGTTTATTTGTGTCTTGATACAAATACAGGTATTTGTATTTTATACGAATACGGGTGATGTATTTTGATACGAATACAGGTATATGTATTTGAAGCATATACTTGTATAAGTGTATTTATATATATATTTATATGTGTGTGTGTACACAATGAGGTGGCATTCTTTACTCTTCTCTTCTCTTCAAGTTCCTTTTAGAATATGGTGGACTTGTGACTCACTATTGTGTGTCACAATTCCACAAATATTCAAAGAAGAAATGAAAGGAATAAAAGAGAGTGAGAATTCTAGGAGCCATGCTTGATGCTTGCTCTTCATCACCCTTTGCTTCTTCTTCCTCCTCTCTTGATTTTTGAAACATGAGAAAGGAAAAAGAAAAAAGAGAAAATATAGAGATTAGACACTACTACATCTTAGTGATAAATTCTTAGTAAGTTTTGGTCACCGGTTACTTCACATTGTTATTTTTGTGTGAAGCTAGAGTCTAGCTTTGGGTTCTTTCAGGTGGATCATCTTCGACGAGAAAGACCGACACCCAAACTCGTTCCCGTCGACCTAGGAGTAAAAGAAGTAGCATAGAAGACAAAGGATATGACCACAAAGGTTGTAATTACTAACTGACTAGTTAACTCCTTCTAGTATTTATTAGTTTAATATTTGGATTCGATTCTAAGTCGTAATAGTTCGTGCTCTTGTTTTGAAATTTTTTTTTGTATTCCGCCTTGGCCGCAAGTTAGCAGCACGAGAACGAGCATCTACGTATATACTATGAGAGCCACCCAAACACTAGAACTATTATCAAACGATCTTTACATTTCGAAACTAAAAATTTCCGTTTTTTCAAAACTCAAAAATCAAGTTTATGTCGAATTTTTTATGATCTCTAAATTTTTTTTAAACAAGTGCAGAGATCTTGCAATGAGATATAAGAACTTGGGGAGAAAACGAGGGCCTAATTCCCTTCTAAAACCACCCAAAATGTTGATTTACCCTACCTGGAAAGTTTTCATTGTCTTCTGGTCCTTGATTATTCCCATGTGTTTACTCTTATGAAAACTTGGTTTTTGGTTATTTTTGTTTTGGCCCAGATTTCATCTAATGTTATCTTTGTATTCGGGCAGCACGGAAAGTTTTAAATAGAAACTTTTGCATCGTTTATATCTTTATGTTTTGTATACGTGTTTGTAAACGTCATCAAATTGCTATAGGTCGATTAGACGGGGTTGCAAATACTTGCTTCCGTTGTATTTGATGTATATCTTGCGGTAGTTTATCGGATAGTCATTGTGGATAGCCCATCATCGTACAATGTTTGTATATTTTTTTATTCGGGACGAGCGATCGGTTTGTTGCTGTCGTTACCGCTTGATATATATTGTTTTATTGGAACACGACCGGGTTGAGGTCGATATTACCATTGTATATTCATTCATTCTAGTATTAGGATAAACCATAGAGAAGTGCTTGAGTAGCCGGGATCTAGAGCGTGTTAGGTGGTCGTCTCATAGTGATGAGCCCGAGTCGTCTCGCTCCAGAATTGGCGGGCTATTCGCCACACTTGTAAGGGTTTAGGATAGACCTATGGTGAAGTGCTCAAGTTACCGGATTCCATGAAGTGGCAGGTGGTACACTCATGTCATTGAGTGATGGATGACTCACTTTTAGAATTAACGAGTAGCTTGTTGCGCTCGTAGGGGTCTTTACTTTAGGCGATTTTCGAGCTATTCACACGACCGGGAAATGTTGGTTTTTGTTTGTGGAGCAAACGAAGCACGGGGCCCCTAGTTTATCCTCTATTCCCTCTTTTTTATCACATACCTATGATTTTTATTACCTATATATGATGATATATATAAATGTAGTATATGTTTTGCACCCGCGCTAGCCTTGCCCATATAATACCGTAAGTTAAGTAACCTTACGGTGAAGTCTCCGGACCCCATGACGAATGCGGGTGGCATATACGTACATTCTATTTTGGTTGTTTCTGTGATGCATAGGAACTTAAATGATAGGATCGCATTATAGGTTTAATGCAAGGGAAAAAAACCTAATTGATGTTGTCGGAACAAATTTTTAAAACTACTCGGTTTTCTTCAAAACCACTCGGTTTTTTTCAAAACCACTCGTTTTAAAAGCGGAGCCTAAGCCACTCCTTTACAAAACTACTCGAGTTTCTTCAACGATATCAAGGTTATTACGTTTAAAGGATTTTTCGCCAAAAACCTGTTAGTGTATATGCCCTAGAGGCCATTACTGTATCATACTAGTTTGTATATTACTTAATGGAAGCTTGGGATATTCACAGTTGTATAAACAATCTTGCTCAAAATGGTAGTATGCTACTTGGTTTGTTTCTGCTTTAATGTGTACATGTGTTTATTTTATTATATCACCTATACGCATTAGTGGAGCCCTTAGGATCTTTGCTTGATTACCAGCATTGTGATGGCAGTCACACTCGTGGGGGCTGGGTAATCCATAAGCACATCCTTATACAGGTCCCTAGTCGCAGGACTATCGAGACAGGGCATCGATACTCCGGAGTAGACTAGCGTATGCGCTTCTCATCCCAGCAGGGGAGACGGTCTGTCCCACAGCCGTCAGTACGTCGTACTTGAGATAGTATGCGGGTGCTCGTTAGGTTACGAGTACACTGGACAGGACTCGTCGGGAACTAACTAGTTGGTATTATACCTATCGTCAGTTATCAGTTCCCAGGTGACATGAGTACAGCTTAGTCCGCTGACTTGACACTGTCACTTCGCCTCGAGTGTGTTCTCACTGTACTTTGATTACTACCCTACCACGGCTCAAAGGAGTCGTGCAAACAGGTAGTAGTTGGGTGCAGTCCCGAAGCACTTGGAGGCAGTGACGGTTAGACAGGATTCGTCTCTCCCGGTATTGGGGGTTGACATCGCGCTGTGTCTAGGAGAGCCATTACACGAGTAGTCCCTGGCCAGGGCAAGCGAGATATACTGGTAGGCTTCCAGTGTTATCTCAGGATGTTTTGGGCTTCACTCCGGCACGACTTGTACCGCTATTAGGGGATTGACGTTTACCGCCCCCTAGGGCCGCCATGCGATGTATCAGATGAACAGACCGGACTGTACGGAGACTGTCACATTCAGGCTCAGTAGGAGTTCAGATGGGTTTCACCTCGTCAGTCTTCTTGTCGGCATCTACCTGGAGACCGTTACGCACAGCTAGTGCCGCTTGCGGTCTGTGGTTAAACCCACTGCCAGCGTAGTGTCGAGTCTTTAGAGTCCCACACAGAAAGCTATTCGCTTTTAGGCAAAAGAGTAGAGGTCGCATGGTTTTGCGACAGGTCGCATGGTTTTGCGACAGGGTTCGGTCACATCCGTGCACTTGTGCACGTTTAGTGTCCGGACAGTTAACACTAGCGGGTTTTAGTTTAAGCCATATCCTAGTGTACGTTTTGGGATTGGTTTTATCTCGTATGTATTCGTGTTCCTCGGAACGCGGATGCGGGTGTGTATGCACAGTTGACGGAAAGACAGAGGCAGAGGATTCTCATTAGGGTTGTTGATTGTTGACTGTTGACCATTGACTTTTTGCTAAACCCTAATGAGAATATGATATATGATTAACAATAATATTAATTAAGTATTATGGTGACATGGTTGTTGAGGGGTTGACTTTGTTGACTTGTTGACTTTGTTGACCGGTTGACTAGGTTGGACTAGTTGACCATCATGATGACAATGGCTATCATTTCATGGCAAAGACTTTTGCTTGCTTGTTTCTCTTGTGCAAAATGAGTGCATGAAATGATATGGCTATTGTAGCTTAAACCATCACATAATACTTGATTGCTATGATTTGTTATGATGGTTTTGGATTATAAGAGCCAAGAGAGAAAAGTCTTGCTCATTCTATGATTTTCCACTCTCTCTTGCTTGAGCTCCCATCCTCTTCCTCTTGCTCTCCCTCTCTCTAGTCTATGGTTCACTTGTCTCATATGTTGAGAACCAAGAACCATAGAGAAAAATCCCAACACACTCTCCTCTACTCACTCTAGTTCACAAGGTTTAGCAAACCGAGTGAACTAGTTTCTTCAAAGCTCGAAGAAGAAGCCAAAGGTAGAAGCTTTCGGGTGGATCGATCTTCGGCGCAAGGAGACGACGGGGTGAACCCGATCCGTACAACCATCAAGTGTAGAAGACGAAGGAGTTCAAGAAAGAAAGGTATAACCCCTTAACCGAGTAGTTAACAACTCCTAGTTAGGTTGTTAGGTAGATAGTTTAACAAAGATCCATTTGAGTCCATGTTACCGCCTCTAGAAAATTGTTTTTCACCAAATTCCGCAAGCCCGTAAGTACCGGGAGAGATAGCATGGACTTACAGTGGTATCAGAGCCTAGTTAAACACTACCTAACATGTTAGCATAGTAACTAGAAATTCGATCGGAGAAAAAGTCGCGAAATACACCCTGAAATCAAACTTGCTGTCGATTTTTTAAGTTCTGTAAAAATAATAAATCATGCTTTAAAAATCGACTAAGGGTTTTTATAGTTTACTGTAGAAAAACGGTCCAGAGAACCCATCAAACCGCCACGGAAACGCGGCAATAGCTTGCTATTGCCGCGGTTCCGCGGCCTATTTAACTCGGCTGTGGATTGTCTTGTCTGTAGAATACTCAGTGGGGTATTTTGGGATTTTTGGTATATGTTTCTTCAGCCCAGATTTTCCAGAAAGAAAAATTTGTTTTTGGGGCTTTAAAAACCGTATTTTGTTCGAGTTTCTAAAGCTTAAGCTGACAGGTATTTATCTGTGATGTGATATTTGTATTGAACGTCTGCTAATCGCTATATGTCGATTAGTGGGGGTTATACAAATCTGTGATCTGTAATGTTGCTGGTATGTGTATATGAATTCATTGGATTGTCGCGGGTGAATAGCCGGGGGGTTGTGAGACGAGTGTTTTCTTTTCTTTCAATTCATGTAAATTTGTAAATTGATGTAATATTGTTTGTATGACCGCACAACCGGGTCGGAGTTGTAGCCGTCATTGTATAATTTCTTTTTACTGTTTTTGCTCCTAGGATAGACCCATGGAGGGGGTGCACAAACTACCGGGTATCTCGAAGTGCCGAGTGGCCTACTCACGGTGTTGAGGGAGGTTGCTCCGCTTCGGGTACTTGGCGGGTAGTTTGCCGCACCCGTAGGGGTCTTGGGTGGGGTATTGGCTTTTCACCGCCACCGTGTAATCTGCTTTTCGTTACAGGCTCGTACGAATTGCGGATTCCTAGTATATCCAATGTATTCATCTGTGATCTGAAATGGCTATCATTGCAATATATATATCTATATATGATATTACTTAGGCGTTGCTTATGTTTTACAGCTGCGCTAGCCCAGCCCCCGCTCTGTCGTTAGTTAAGTAACCTAACGGGTAATGACGGGGCCCCGTGGCGAATGCGAATGGCATAAGCGTACGTCATATTTTGGTTGTTTTCTGCAATGGTAGGATTAATTGATGGGACGCATTAAAAGAACTAATGCAAGAAAATAAACCAAGTAAAAGTCGTTGGAACACTTTCGAAAAACCACTCGGTTCTTTTCAAAACCAACTTTTAAATGCGGAGCTTGAGCCACTCCTTTTAAAAGCTATCCCGTTCCATCGATTATATCAAGTTCACTACGTTCACGGTTTCGCCAAAACCATTCGTAGCCCTCCGTCGTTTCACATGAATAGTCAATAGTATTCAAGCTATGTATGTTGGCCAAACTCAAGGCATAGTGATTGGTAGCTATTGTGTATTCATGTGTAGCATAGATAGATGCGTTGGTTTGGGACAGTCGTACTACTATTTTGGCCAAAGTCAAGGGTAGGTACAGGTGGATCCAAATTAACCTGGATAATGACGGGTAGAACTTGACATGTGACTTATGATATTTTGGCCAAAGTCAAGGTCATAAGAGCATGGGGCAAAAATCCAAATCGGGAGTTTCATAAGTACTGAAACTTGCTAGAGTTGCATACCATTTGGAGTGTGATGATTCTGGTAGGATTCCTTCAGTTTTGTCACGCGATAATATTTGGATCCCGATCCTACTGTGAGTATATGCTACTCCTCGGGAAATTTCTCACTAAACGATCAATGCTATAAACCTAGTAGGTGTCTAGAAAGGTGTTAGCGGGGCTACGCCCCCAGGGAAAAGAGGTTCTTAAATTAAGGAACTTCGCGAAAGCGTTGGAAAACCTCCCTCGAAGTACCGACACTGGCCTGGCTGAACGGTTAAGCAAGTATTGTGCGGTGAGATTGATCCTAACTAATTCTTCCTTTATGGTTTGAGGAGGGATTCGAGAAACAGTGGGAGCCATCCTGTTTAGACAAACTAAAAACCACTCTAAACTTGCAAGAGTATCATGCTGAGTATTTCTTTTCTCTCTCCAAATTGCAGCGACCAATCGACATGATTGGACTTAAGTTATTACTAGATAAAAACATACTGATAGGGCCAAACTACAAAGATTGGCTCAGGAATGTCAAGATAGCAATCACTTACGACAAGCTGGGGTATCTTCTTACCACCAAAGCTCCCCCTGTCGCAGGTCCCAAAACCAGCGTCGCGGATAAGGAAATACGTAAGACCTGGAAGATCGATTGCGCGAAGGCCAAGTGCCTCGTGCTTGCCTCTATGGACAATGAACATCATGTTGGAGATAGTGCCCTCAGAGTCAATTATTAGATCACAGGCACGTGATTGCAATGATTGAGGGAGGACCTATCCCGGTAGAACAGTCTTACTCGAGATGATAGTATGCTATCTGGTTTATCTTTATCATCGTGTACTGCTTTAGGTGACCTGACAGGTCGCTATTACACGTTGATAGAGCCCCTAGGATTCTTGCTTGACGACCAGCAGTATGATGGCGATCATATACGTGGGAGCTGGGGTCTATAAGCACATCCTTAAAAGGTCCCTAGTCGTAGGAGTTTCGAGACAGGGCATCGATACTCCATTAGTAGACTAGTGTATACAGTCGAGACCCCGACGAGGGGCGGTGGCCGGTCTCACAAGCCACTGGTGTCAGTTGGTTCACCTAAGATGTATACAGGTGCTCATTGGGTTATGAGTACACCGGACAGGACTCGCCGGGAACCTGCTAGTTGGGATTATACCATACGTCAGATAGCAGTTCCCAGGTGACATGTGTACAGGTTAGTTCATCGACCTGAGATCGTCATTTGTCTCGTGTGAGTTCCCACTGTGCTTTGATTACTACCCTACCACGGCTCAATGGAGTCGTGCAAACAGGTTTTAGTTGGGTACAGTCCCGAGCCACATGGAGGCAGTGAGCGGATCTGCAGGGGTTCGTCTCTCCCGGTATTGGGGGTGAGGTCGCGCTGTGTCTAGGAGAGCCATTACACAAAGCCCTCGGCCGAGGCAGGAGATTTACTGGTAGGTATTCCAGTAGTATCTCAGGGTGTTCTGGGCTACACTCCGACACGACTTGTACCGCCTTTGGGGGTCTGACTTTTACCAACCCCCTGGGCCCGCCATGCGATGTTCATAGACGAACGGACCGGACTGTACGGATATTGTCACTGACAGGCTCAGTAGGGAGTCAGGATGAGTTCGCTCATCGACGTCCCTTTTAGTCAATAGCTGGTGGCCCGTTACGTATTGGCTTATACCTCTGACGTGCTAGTGGTTAAATCCACAGCCATAGTATTGACGAGTCTTTAGAGTCCACCACACTTTCAGTTACTCAAGCTTTCAGGCGAAACGCTGTAGAGGCCGTATGGAGATATGGCAGGGTCCGATCAGATACGTACGGTATTGCACGGATCAGGATTGGACAGTTTTGTACTAGAGGCCGTATAGTTATATGGCAGGGTTCGATCTGATACGTGCGGTATTGCACGGATCAGGATCGGACGGATATTACTAGCCGGTTTTGGTTTAAGCCGGATCCTAGTATAGTACAGTGTAGATTTTGTCTCATTGCATTTGTATCCGGTAGGAATACAGATGCGGGTGTGTATGCACAGTATTGGGGTTTTCCTGTAATTTATTACGGGACCAGTTTTCTGGAGTTGCCAGTTTGCATTCCGTTCCGGCCGGTTTTCCTTTGTTCTTTCCCGGCCGGACTTTTCCGATGGAGGGGGTTATTTGCAATTGTGCAAATAATTTTTGTGGAGGGGTTTCTTGCACTTATATTCGTTATGATGGCATCTTTTTCTTTTGCTCCATCACTTGCATTAATTGAGATTGGAAAGGGTATGGAGGGTTTAGCATGGTTGATGTTTTCTTGTCTTTGGATATGGTCACATCTTCTTTTCTCCTACACTCACCTCCCTTGCTATTATGTTTCATTCCCTCCACCATTTTCCCATGAGAGAGGGCCAGCCACAATTTTGGTGAGGAGGGAAAATGAGAGAGGTGGTTTTCATTTGGTGTGGCAAATTTCATCCATCTCATTTTTGATACAAGAAAAAATGAAAGCACCATTTTTCATACCTTCATTCCTCCATCTTCAAAAGGCAACCAATACCCCAAAGTGAGACATGCACTCTACACTACATTCTATAGCACATCTTGGGCGCGTCGGCTAGCCAACTTCGCGCCCGAGTTGCCTCGGCATTGAGGTGGGAGCCCGTAAAAGATACAGACGATGTGGTGCCCTTCCGGCAAGGAGGCGACGACCGAAGTTTCCGCGGGAGATCGGAACGATGACGAGAAGACCGGAGGACTCGGATCACTCGGTATATCTCTCACCCCATCTCTAGTTAGCTAGTATAGGTTAATGGTTACGATCCGGGTATTTGTCCGCGGTAGCGCCAGTTTCCAAGTAAGGAAAATTTTTGATTCCGCTTTTTGGCCTCGGATAGACGGCCGGGGCGCTGCCGTGGCGCAACACATCAGAGGAGGCACGAGAATATGGACCTCGAATCCATATTTTTTCATACAAAAGAACTGTATGGGGAGCAGTCTCGTATCGCAAGATACGAATTGTCGAAGAAGCTATTTTCGGCAAGGTTGGCCGTTGGATCATCGGTAGCGGAACACGTGCTTAAGATGATTGGCTTCATTGAGGAGCTCACGGACCTTGGGACCACGTTGGAGAATGAGCTCTATACGGACTTGATTCTCTAGTCCCTTCCTTCCACTTACGCCCAGTTTATCCTGAACTTCAACTTACAAGAAAAGGAAGTTGAACTTTCAGAACTCCTCAACATGCTGAGGAGCGTAGAGGGCACCCTACAAAAAGGTAGGGAAACATCCACTTTGTTTGTAGGAGGATCTTCTTCTTCTAGGTCCAAGGAGAAAGCCAAGGGAAAGAAGAAGAAAGCCCCCGCCAAACCAAGGGGCGGTGTTAGTAAAGTGGATACGAAGGGAAAGGCAAAAGCAACAAAGAAAGTGGGGAAGCTTGTGGATAAAGAAGAATGCTTCTATTGTCATAACAGTGGACACTGGAAGAAAGATTGCAGGGCTTGGAAGGCCAGAACACAGGATCTGAAGCAGGTTGCGGCTTCAGCTTCAGGTGTGTATGTTATTGAAAACTGTCTTTCAATAAACTCTACTTCCTAGGTATTGGATACCGGATCAGGATCTCATATCTGTAATTCTTTGCAGGCGTTGAGAAACCATAGGTTTTTGAAGGCAGGTGACATGACCCTCAAAGTTGCAAACGGAGCTAGCATGGATGCTAAGGCCGTAGGGGACTATCACCTGGGAATGTCAGATGGACATGTTTTGGTTTTGCGTAATTGCTTTTTTGTACCCAACGCAACTTGTAATATCATTTCTGTATCTTTGGTTTCTAAAGAAGGTTATGAATTTGCGTTTGTAAGCAATGTTGTAAACATTCACCTTAATCAAGTTCTGATTGGGTCAGGTACATTGAGCAATGGTATATACGTATTAAACCAACCACAGATTTTCAATGTCCAGAATACACACAAAAGAAAGTCTCCAGAAATCAATCAGGCTTTCTTATGGCATTGTAGACTGGGTCACATCAATGAGAGAAAGTTGACTAAGTTACATACAGAAGGATATTTAGATCCGTTCGAATATCAATCGTATGCCACTTGTCAATCCTGTCTCAAAGGAAAGATGACAAAGACTCCGTTCACTGGACACGGAGTAAGAGCGAGAAAGCTCTTGGGACTCGTACACAGCGACGTGTGCGGTCCAATGTCTACACATGCGTGAAGCGGTTATTCTTACTTCATTACTTTTACGGATGACTTTTCAAGGTACGGTTATGTCTTCTTAATGAAACATAAATCCGAAGCCTTTGGAAAGTTCCAGGAATATAAGAATGAAGTAGAAAAACAAACCGGCAGAAGTATCAAGACACTAAGATCTGATCGAGGTGGAGAATACTTAAGTGCCGAGTTCCTGGATTACTTAAAAGAGAACGGAATTCTCTCTCAGCTTACTCCTCCATACACTCCGCAACATAACGGTGTATCGGAGAGAAGGAACCGAACCCTACTGGATATGGTACGGTCCATGATGAGTAACGCTGAGTTACCGCGATCATTCTGGGGGTATGCGCTAGAATCAGCTGCATACCTTTTGAACCGAGTTCTCACTAAGACTGTGCCTACCACACCATATGAGATGTGGTGTGGGAAGAGGCCCCATCTTAATCACATTAAGACATGGGGAAGTCCAGCTTTTGTCAAAAAGCAGCATGTGGACAAACTCGAGGTACGCTCAGTACAGTGCAAGTTTGTGGGATATCCAAAGAACTCTAAGGGATATTTCTTTTACTGCGAAGAGGAACAAAAGGTTTTTGTTTCTCATCATGCCCACTTTCTAGAACACCAGTTCTTAGAAAAGGAAATTAGTGGGAGCGCAGTAAAACTGGAAGAAATTCCAGAACCACAGACTATTACTGAAAGCTTAGTGGAACCAGAGGGTTCAAAAGAACAGGACATTCCTACGCCGCTCCGCAGGAGTAGTAGGCAGTCTCATCCGCCCGAGAGATACTACAGTTTTCTCATAGACGGGGATAGAGAGGATTGCATCATAGATTATGATGAGCCTACTAGCTTCCAGCAGGCCGTTCAGAGCGTTGACTCGGTAAAATGGCTGGATGCAATGCGGACCGAAATGGAGTCCATGTACACCAACAAAGTATGGACGTTGGACATTCCTCCAGACGGGGTAAAACCCGTAGGATGCAAGTGGATCTTCAAAAGGAAGATTGGTGTAGATGGACAGGTTGAGACCTATAAAGCTAGACTTGTTGCAAAGGGTTTTCGTCAAAGACCTGGTTTGGACTATGACGAAACCTTTTCTCCAGTGGCTATGCTGAAATCCATTCGGATCCTTCTTGCCATTGCTGCCTTCCACGATTATGAGATCTGGCAGATGGACGTAAAGACCGCTTTTCTAAATGGAAATTTAGAGGAGTGTGTCTATATGGACCAGCCAGAGGGTTTCATTTAGAGTGGGAGCAGCGGAAAGGTGTGCAAGTTGCTTAAGTCCATCTATGGACTAAAGCAGGCATCGCAGAGTTGGAACATCTGTTTTGATGAGACGGTCAAAGAATTTGGCTTTATCAAAAATCCAGATGAACCATGCATCTATAGTAGATTTGTAGCAAGAACTGTCGTATTCCTCGTTTTATACGTGGATGACATTCTTCTGATAGGAAATGACATTCCTATGCTATAATCTGTCAAGGGGTTCTTGTCACACAGGTTCTCCATGAAAGACCTGGGTGATGCCTTATACATCCTGGGGATCCGGATCCATCGTGATAGACCCAAGAGGATATTAGGACTTTCGCAGTCCAGGTACATCGACACCGTACTGAAAAGATTCAGTATGGAAGATTCCAAGCGCGGTAACCTACCGGCTTGTCACGGTATCACCCTCTCCAAAGAGATGTCTCCCAAGACTGATTTGGAGAGGGATCGCATGTCTATTATACCCTACGCTTCTGCGGTAGGCTCTATAATGTATGCGATGTTGTGTACCAGACCGGATGTAGCTTATGCACTTAGTGTAGTAAGCCGGTATCAGTCAAACCCCGGGGAGAAACACTGGATAGCGGTAAAGAACATTCTTAAGTACCTGAGAAGGACTAAGGAGATGTTCTTGGTGTATGGCGGAAAAGACCTCCAGATCGAGGCCTTTGCTGACTCCAGCTTCCAGAGTGACAAGGATGATTCCAAGTCCATGTCGGGTTTTGTCTTTACCCTCAATGGAGGGGCGGTCTGTTGGAAGAGTTCCAAACAGGAAACCGTTGCTGACTTGACTATGGAAGCGGAATACATCGCTGCATCTGATGCCGCAAAAGAAGCCGTCTGGATGAGGAAGTTCTTGAAAGAACTTCAGGTGGTTCCGTCCATTGTTGATCCAATACCTCTGTATTGCGACAACAACGGGGCTATTGCTTTAGCGAAGGAACCCAGGTCCCATCATAAATCCAGACACATCTTGAGGCGGTATCACTTGATCAGGGAGATCGTGGATCGCCAGGAGATCGAGGTTCGGAGGGTTGCTTCAGAAGATAACACTGCAGATCCATTCACCAAGGCCTTGCCCCAGACTCAGTTCGAGCGGCTGGTCGAGATGATAGGTTTTCGATACGCCAGTACATGGCCTTAGTGCAAGTGGGAGATTGTTAGTGTATATGCCCTAGAGGCCATTCCTGTATCATACTAGTTTGTATATTACTTAATGGAAGCTTGGGATATTTACAGTTATATAAACAATCTTGCTCAAAATGGTAGTATGCTGCTTGGTTTGTTTCTGCTTTAATGTGTACATGTGTTTATTTTATTATATCACCTATACGCATTAGTGGAGCCCTTAGGATCTTTGCTTGATTACCAGCGTTGTGATGGCAGTCACACTCGTGGGGGCTGGGTAATCCATAAGCACATCCTTATACAGGTCCCTAGTCGCAGGAATATCGAGACAAGGCATCGATACTCCGGAGTAGACTAGCGTATGCGCTTCTCATCCCAGCAGGGGAGACGGTCTGTCCCACAGCCGTCAGTACGTCGTACTTGAGATAGTATGCGGGTGCTCGTTAGGTTGCGAGTACACTGGACAGGACTCGTCGGGAACTGACTAGTTGGTATTATACCTATCGTCAGTAATCAGTTCCCAGGTGACATGAGTACAGCTTAGTCCGCTGACTTGACACTGTCACTTCGCCTCGAGTGTGTTCCTGCTGTACTTTGATTACTACCCTTCCACGGCTCAAAGGAGTCGTGCAAACAGGTAGTAGTTGGGTGCAGTCCCGAAGCACTTGGAGGCAGTGACGGTTAGACAGGATCGTCTCTCCCAGTATTGGGGGTTGACATCGCGCTGTGTCTAGGAGAGCCATTACACGAGTAGTCCCTGGCCAGGGCAAGCGAGATATACTGGTAGGCTTCCAGTGTTATCTCAGGGTGTTTTGGGCTTCACTCCGGCACGACTTATACCGCTATTAGGGGACTGACGTTTAGCGCCCCCTAGGCCCGCCATGCGATGTATCAGACGAAGAGACCGGACTGTACGGAGACTGTCACATTCAGGCTCAGTAGGAGTTCAGATGGGTTTCACCTCGTCAGTCTTCTTGTCGGCATCTACCTGGGGACCGTTACGCACAGCTAGTGCCGCTTGCGGTCTGTGGTTAAACCCACTGCCAGCGTAGTGTCGAGTCTTTAGAGTCCCACACAGAAAGCTATTCGCCTTTAGGCAAAAGAGTAGAGGCCGCATGGTTTTGCGACTGGTCGTATGGTTTTGCGACAGGGTTCGGTCACATCCGTGCACTTGTGCACGTTTAGTGTCCGGACAGTTAACACTAGCGGGCTTTGGTTTAAGCCAAATCCTAGTATACGTTTTAGGATTGGTTTTATCTCGTATGTATTCGTGTTCCTCGGAACGCGGATGCCGGTGTGTATGCACAGTTGACGGAGAGACAGAGGCAGAGGATTCTCATTAGGGTTATTGACTGTTGACTGTTGACCATTGACTTTTTGCTAAACCCTAATGAGAATATGATATATGATTAACAATAATATTAATTAAGTATTATGGTGACATGGTTGTTGAGGGGTTGACTTTGTTGACTTGTTGACTTTGTTGACCGGTTGACTAGGTTGGACTAGTTGACCATCATGATGACAATGGCTATCATTTCATGGAAAAGACTTTTGCTTGCTTGTTTCTCTTGTGCAAAATGAGTGCATGAAATGATATGGCTATTGTAGCTTAAACCATCACATAATACTTGATTGCTATGATTTTTTATGATGGCTTTGGATTATGAGAGCCAAGAGAGAAAAGTCTTGCTCATTCTATGATTTTCCACTCTCTCTCTTGCTTGAGCTCCCATCCTCTTCCTCATGCTCTCCCTCTCTCTAGTCTATGGTTCACTTGTCTCATGTGTTGAGAACCAAGAACCATAGAGAAAAATCCCAACACACTCTCCTCTACTCACTCTAGTTCACAAGGTTTAGCAAACCGAGTGAACTAGTTTTTTCAAAGCTCGAAGAAGAAGCCAAAGGTAGAAGCTTTCGGGTGGATCGATCTTCGGCGCAAGGAGACGACGGGGTGAAGCCGATCCGTACAACCATCAAGTGTAGAAGACGAAGGAGTTCAAGAAAGAAAGGTATAACCCCCTAACCGAGTAGTTAACAACTCCTAATTAGGTTGTTAAATAGATAGTTTAACAAAGATCCGTTTGAGTCCATGTTACCGCCTCTAGAAAATTGTTTTTCACCAAATTCCGCAAGCCCGTAAGTACCGGGAGAGGTAGCATGGACTTACAAAACCAGCCATAGCCTTCTGTCAATTCAGATAAGTAGCTCATAGTATTCATGCTATGTACGTTGGTCTCTATTAAGGTATAGTGTACGGTAGCTAGGTGATACTTTTCTGTTGCATGGATATGCGATTATCTAGGACAACAGCATAGTCACGTTGGGCTCTATCAAGGGCTTGTGCGGGTGGGTCTAAATCAATCTTGGATAATAACGGGTTGAACTTGACTAGCGACTTATGATACGTTGGTCTCTATCAAGGCCATGAAGTCGTTATGAGTAAAAACTATATCATGAGTTTCAAACATAAAGCAAATCTCCCAAGTATGCGCATACTTTCTGGAGTGCGGTGATTTTGGTTGACTTCCTTCAAAGTTATTACGTGATGATATTTGGGTCCCGATTCCTACCGATGAGTAGGTATTACTCTTCAGAAGATTTTCATTTTATAATTAGCTAACCAATTAGGTGTCTATTGGGGTCAAAAGTTACACCTTGATCGACCAAGTCAAAGTCAATCAACCACCAAGCCAAGTGACCCAAGCCCAAGTCAAGACCAAGCATGGAAGGAGCCGGCTCCATACCAAGAATGTAGCAATAAATTAGTTTAATGCAATTTTTTAGAAATAAATGTATGAAAAATGGGCAGAAAGCCAAAATTTTGTAAACATCATGGCTTATGTGCAAAAAGAAATAAGCACATAAGGCATGGGGTGGCATAAATGCCATTTGGGAAAGCCCAATGGGCTATATGTAAAGTGTGCAGCCTATAAAGGCAAAAATGATGAAAAAATCAACAACATCTTTCATTCTCTCAAAAAATCCTAGGGTTTGTGCCTCCATCTCCTTTCTCTCAAATTCCCCCCTTTCATTTCATTTTCCAATTAAGTCAAGAGTTTAACTCTTCTTTTCAGAAAAGAAATAGTTTTTTACCATAAAATCCTCGAAAGAGAGTTCAGATCTCCCATCAAATCCCTAAAAGGGAGATTTTTAATCTCACCTTCTTTTTTCTCCAAGATCCAGCAAAAGGAGAGGAGGAGGAAGAAGACCCATCTCCAAAAATCCCACTTTTGGAGGATCCGAGGCTCCAGGGAGAAGAAATGGGTCCCCTTTGATCATCTCTGAAGATCTTCGAGAAGTTCAACTCCAAGATCTAAATTCTCAAAGGAGTTTAACTCCACATCCAGACCTTTTAGGAGTTTAATTCCAAATCTAAGCCTTTTAGGAGTTTAACTCCAAATCCACATCCAATTTCTTACATAGGAGTTTATCTCCAAAACCAAATCTTTTGGGAGTTTAACTCCACATCTATACCTAATTCCTGTTATCGAGTTCAAGTCCAAACCCCCATGGGAGTTCAACACTCAGCCCAGGGGCAAAGCCCCTTTCTCCCCTGGTGTTTCCAGCGGTCGCGTGCCGCGCACGTGACCCGCGAGCACCCATGCGCTTGACACATAACCCACTGGCACCCAGCGGTCCCATACTGTGCATGTGACCCGCTGGCACCCAGCGCCCACGCACGGGGCACGTGACCCACGGGTGCCCGACACCCACGTGCCGCTCACGTAACCTGCGAGCGCCCACACGCCGCTCACATGACCCGCGGGCGCCCGGCACCCATGCGCCGCTTACGCGTCCTTAGGATGCTCCTCACCCCTCTTTTTCCCATACACTTCCCACTAATAATACCCCCCTCATTAGAAAAAATTTCTAACGGGGCACTACCCTGCGCCCTGCAAGGGGGATGCTAGCTCTCTTAACCCCCAGCCCGCTATACGGGTAGCGGGACTCCCGTAAACTCTGCGAGATCCCCGATTGATCCAAAACCCTTAAAAACACAACACACATGCATGGCACATTGAGTTCGCATGACCAGTTTGACCCGTCAATCGGAGGTTCTCTCCCTCCAAAAGCGAGAGGTAATTAACGACAGCTTAGTCTGCGGCTGCCATCTCTATAATTAATGAACCCCGACCTATCCTAGGCAGGGGGAATTTGTATGCGCTTGACAAGCATGTGAATTCCCATCTTAATGGGGTGACGAAAAACACCCTACAGATTCTGGCACGCCCGGTGGGAGCTTTTCTCTCCTCCTATATTTCGGGTTAAATGTTTATGCGAACTCAATCAACATAAATATTGATTACTTGTACTTAAGTCATTTTTTTGTGTGTGCAGGTTAACAAGTTTTTAGTCACAATCTCAAACTCAGCAATCTTGTTTCCCAAGACGAGCTTCGTTTCTGACGCGACTCTGATTCTCTACGTGGTCAAAATCTATGCCCGCGTATTTCTCCGTGCAAGTCTCAACCGGCAATGGGAGGAGTCACCCTGGCAATTTGGTTCCGTCATCATCTACCCTGCCGGAAGCGCACATCTGGCTGAAATCCCGGCAAACCAGATGGCCAAGCCGGTCTCAAAGGGCAAGAGGCCGAACGTTGTGATCGCTAAGGCACCACAACCTAAACATAAGAAGGTGTCTAAACGACTCTCTGGTGCTCCAGCTGGAGGCAAGACTTCCGGTACAAAGGGCATCATCAAACGTTGCAGACGAGCTCAGGTGACGACTCTAACAAGTGCACAATCAGGCGTATCTCCAAAACCCTCCATCGCCCGGTCTACGACGGCTTCCCGAAGAGCCGTAGCCAGCCAAGTGCTCAAAATAGAAAGGTTGAGACAGAAGCGGCTCAGGTGTCGAGCCAATAAGAAGGCCAAGACTCCGGCCAAATGGAATCTTGTGAGGTTCCAAGAGCAGGGTCACCCCGCGACGACGGCTGAGTCGGCTGTAAAAGTCAGCAATTCCTTCGAATCTCTAAAATGGGTTCAGAAAAACTCCATGATCGCCAGAATCAAGAAGAAAGCTGTCCGAATTTTGCTACAAAGAGACGTATCCCAGCCCCAACAGAGAATGAATGACACCGTCTCTTCAAGAGTCTATCAGGCGCTCAGTGTCGTGCAAAAACAGCAGGGCAATGCCAAAAAGGAAGCGCCGGCACCATTCAAGAACCCGGTCAAGCAAGCCGCCTTCAGTCGATTGCCCGTTAACAAAAAAGAAGGGCCATGACATCAGTCAGCAAAATCAGCTGCCAATAATGAAAAGATGGCTGGATATGTTATCCATTCAGTCAATATGGCGGGCATGCGTCCTAGTGATAACTTGTGCAGCAAAAGTAAGGATGGGGCCACCACATCCCAAGTCCAATCTGGCTTGTATGTGGTTGTCGTTTCCCAAGATCAGCCGCCTCCGCTGGACGATGAAAACCCTCTCGATGAAGTCGATAGGTAGAAGGACCCCTCAGTCCATGTGGAGTCAAGCTCGGACAGCGAGGAAGAGCTGACTTTCCGCTCCAGGAACGCAGAGCAAGAGCTGCTTCAAGAGCTTCGAAAACAGCTTAGGAGCAAAGATAAAGAGATGGCCAAGCTCTACTAAAAAATTAATGACCTAACGAATGTTGTGATGTGTCTCACGGCTCAAATTTCTCGGGCAACTTCTAATCAGGCTCATGACTCTACTCATGAGCCGGGTGATGACAACCAGAAGCAACCGATGCCTTTCCCCTTGGATCCAAGATTGGGTGAGCCGCACGAAAGCCGGCAACATTCCGCTTCTGGTGACGCTTTGGCCCTAAATAGAACTATCCCGCTAACACAAGATCGGATAACGGATTTGGTCACCAGCAAGGTTAAAACATTGGTGGCCGAAGCCGAAGCTCAGAAAGAAATTGGATGTAGTGGGTAGCTATATCCCGCACAGTACAATCTGATCGAGTTCCCCAGCGGCTACATCATTCCTAAGTTCGGAAGATTTGACGGGACAGGAAACGCAAATCAGGTCGTCGCCCACTTTAAAGTGTCGTGCAGAAATACAGGGGGCAATGATGCGCTCCTTCATCGTTAGTTTGTCAGTAACCTGACCGGTGTCGCTTTCGACTGGTATGCGAGCATACCAGACGGTTCTGTCACCACTTTTGCCCAAATGGCGTCTCTATTTCGACAAAGGTTCATGAGCGTAAGTGATAAGATCTCCATTGCTGACCTTGTCAGGACCAAGCCGGGGAAGAACGAAAGTAACACGGACTTTAAACCCGATGGAGTAATCTTGCGGTCAAGTATGAACCACCGCTGGAGTAGGACCAGTCTGCCAGCCTTCTTATTAGGAGCCTCAGCAATTGGATGGTCCCGTTCTTATGTACAGCAGGCCTTAAGGCATTTCAAGAGCTGACCAAGAGAGTTCAAATGTTGGAACGCTCGAAGCAAGAGTCTACTCCGGACTCTCAGGGTGACAAGTCTTGGAAGAGCAGAATAGACGATAACCGTAAAAGTGGGAGCTCCAACAAGACCAATGCCTTCAATGCGTCTGATAGTGAAAATAAGAGAAAGGTGGACGGATCAAAAACAGACTGGGCTCGAAAGCCAGTACTAGGAGGAGAAGAGCCTTCTCCAGAGGAGAAGAAGAACAAGGTTTACTCTTTCAGAAGGGACAAGGTCCGTATGATATTCAAAGATGCTTTGAAAAACGGTCTACAATTGCCGGAGTCGAAGAGACCTCACGAAGCAAAAATGACCGACAATACCCTGTATTGCCCGTACCACAGAGTAGTGAGCCATGCGATCGAGGATTGCTACATTTTCAAAGACTGGGTCAAGAAGCAGTACAAGAATGGGGAGATAGAGTTGTCCAAGAGTGTGTTGGTGAACAATCAAGCTGCAACCACCAATTTTATATAGACATATGCTGAAGCCTTCTGTGAGCAGACAGCTGAACCCACCACCTTGAGGAATGAAATTGACTCGTCACAGCCTCCATGGATTATGCACATCTCTAATAAGATGAAGAAGATGATAAAGTTACTTCAGAAAGAGCCCAGAACAGAATGGGAGAGGCAAAAGGAGCCCACGGTTCCAGCTACTACTTCGGCTGAATCGGGCCCAAAATCCAAAAACCTAAAGAAGAAGAAAGGGAAAGGTGTGGCTCTAAGCGAAAAAAGTCTGTTGGGAGATCGACCATTCAAAAATATATCAAATCCCTTGAAGACTATGAACATAAGGGAAGAACTCTTACTCAATTGAAGGAGTTCTTCCCCGTAGAAGCGGCTGAGATTCTGGATGAGCTAGAAGAAGACTCCAAAGACGATATCCCTATAGTGACCTACTACGTAATTCACCCTGGTAGCGACTCTGAGGAAGAGCTATGTTTTCCTGAAGAGGACGAAAAGCTCGTCACAAAGGCTAACCAAATCCAGCTCAGAAACGGCAGGGCTCTACCGCCAAATTAGGGCAACGCCCCAAAAAAAGGAAAAACAAGTCGCTAATGAAGAAGATGGCGGAGAGCCGGCTCATGAAAACTCGAGTCCTTCCTCAGTGGACTATAATGTCCTGGCCTATCTCCGGAAGCTTTCGTCTCTCCTGAGCATCTACGATACCTTGGTCCTATCTAAGGAGCTTAGAGATGTTCTCATTCATGCTCTACAAAACCTCGAGCGGTACGAGGCTCGCTTTGCGGAAATTTATATGAAAGAGGCCTAGTATACTCAGCATACAGCCGCGGTCATATTTAAGGATAAAGATTTATAACTGGGAACAGCTAAGCACAACCGACCGCTTTACAGACAGGGTACAGCGACGGAGATCGGATTAATCGCATATTGATTGATCCAAAGTCCTCGGTGAACATCACGAACTTGCGGACTCTAAAGAGTTTATCAATGGACGTCCGACACCTGTCAAGGGAGAGGATTGTCATCCAGGGCTTCAATCAAAACCGCCAGCAAGTTCTGGGATCCATAGCTTTGCCGATCAGGTTTGGAGACCTGCAAACCAAAGCTAAGATATACGTGATCGACGCCGAAACGTCCTTTCAGATCCTTCTGGGACGACCGTGGCTTCATGATTATGGCATCCTTCTGTCAACTCTCCATCAATGCATGAAGTATGCCAAAAATGGCGAAGAAAGACGCATTGACGGGGACATCCAGCCGTTCGGTGTGCATGAAGTCCGATAAGAAGATTCTCGATACTTTGTGAACCTCCAAAGTGCTAATCCTCGGCTGACCAAATACAGAACGACCCCGAAACTCAAAAGAAAATCTGAGCCGTCTATCATTTTCAAAACCAAAACCCCCCTATGTGTGTCTGCGTATTGACAGTGATACTGATCAGTTTGACGCTAGATTCCGTCCTTCCGTAAAACTCGCCCTCATTTTGGTAGCGATATGGATGAGTCTGATATTGAAGGCTCATCTGGCAGCAAAGTTCGCCCTCGTTTAGGCAGCGATACTGAAGAATTAGAAGAAAAGGATCTGTCTTGCAACAGCTGTGCAAATCGGGATCTCGTGCAAAAAGCGAAGCTAAGAGAGACCTTCGAAGTTACGGAAGGGTCCCTAGCCGTCACAATGGTGCCGGAGCAGATGTGCAAAGAGATCGATGTAGTATCAGTCTCCACTGTGGACCAGCTGAAGACCTTCAACGTTCCCAGAAGAAAGAGTGGACAGAAAGGCATCTTGTTTTATGGGTCCAATCCTGTCGTGCACCCGGACGATTTGTTTGTCACGTGCCTTCCCTATGAAAGAGGAATAAGAGCCGTCCTAAACCCCAGATATTATGCGCCCGAGATGCGGAAATATTTTAAAAAGTGCGGATGTCGGTTATATCAAACGGACTCCAAAGCAAAGTTTTATGAGGGGTTGTGGCACCCGCCTCAGGTCCGAGCACTTATCGATGGAAGAATCCCAGATAGACGGGGCATAGGTTGCATTCAACATGACGTCACGGCATGCTACATGTTCCATATTGGTGAAGCCAGCGAAGAGTCAAATGATGAAGACGAGCTAGCCGAGCCAGAAGAAGCCCCTCAAGAATTCGAAGATGGCGGACATGCAACCTTCGACGAGCTAACCGAGGTTGATTTGGGAATGCCCGATAATCCAAGGCCGACCTACATCAGCTCACTCTTGTCAGAGGAAATGAAAGAGCAGATAATGGCCTTGCTGCACGAGTTCGCCGACTGCTTCGCATGGACATACAAAGAAATGCCTGTCCTCTCCCCTAAAGTGGCCGTGCATAAGCTGTCTATATCTCCTGATGCCAAGCAAGTCAAACAAGCTCCTCGAAGAATGAGAAAAGAACTGGAAGAAAAGGTCATCAAGAAAACCAAGAATCTTATCAATGTCAGTTTCATCAGAGATGAGAAATATGCGGACTGGATCGCATGCATCGTCCCAGTGAAAAAGAAGAATGGGAAAATCCGAATCTGCGTCAATTTCAGAGACCTGAATAAGGCATGCCCTAAAGATGATTTCCCGCTACCGGTCTTGGAAATGATGGTTGACGATATCTCAAATTATGAGTTGTTCACCTTCATAGATGGCTCTTCTGGATATAATCAGATTAAGATGTCGCCCGTGGATGAGAAACACACAGCATTTAGAACCTCGATCGGAATATACAGCTATAAGGTGAGGCCGTTCAGACTAAAGAATGCAGGCGCCACATATCAAAGGCCAATGACCAAAATCTTTGATGACTTAATCGATAAGGTCATCGAATGTTATATTGATGATTTAGTCGTCAAGACAAAAGCCAAGGCCGATCACATCTGAGATCTCAGGACCGTTTTCACCCGACTGAGGGAACATGATCTGAAGATGAATCCTTTGAAGTGCGCTTTTAGCGTGTCGTCAGGAAAATTCTTGGGCTTCATAGTCCGACATCGGGGGATCGAAGTTGACCTATCAAAGATAAAGGCCATCGTGGAGATGACTCCTCCAAAGAATCTGACACAACTAAGATCCTTTCAAGCCAAGCTCGCTTACATATGAATGTTCATCTCGAATCTATCGGGAAGATTCAGGACCTTCTCGAAGCTCATGAAGAAAGGAGCTCCATTCGTTTGGGATGTCGAATGTCAAGAAGCGTTCGAAAATATCAAACTGTACCTGTTGCACCCTCTAGTGCTTGCTGCTCCCATTCAGAATAAACTGTTGATTCTCTATCCGTGCTAGATGAGTCACTCGGTGCACTCCTTGTCTAGAACAACGAGGAGGGAAAAGAAAATGCCCTCTACCATCTCAGTCGAACTTTAGTTGGGGCGGAACACAACTATTCACCGATCGAAAAGCAATGCCTGGCTCTGATATTCATTGTGAAAAAGATAAGGCACTATCTGCTTGCTCATCAAGTTATGCTGATCTCCAAGGTTGACCCGCTCAAGCACTTAATGACCAAGGCAAGCCTAGCCGGCAGAATGGCAAGATGGGCTGTCATGCTATTTGAGTTTGTCATAGTTTATACTCCGTAGAAAGCAATAAAAGGGCAAGCCCTCGCCGACTTTCTCGCTGCTCATCCTATACCAGAAGGGTCGCCGCTAAATTGTGAATTACCCGATGAATAAGTGCTGCACCTCGAAAATAACGAGCCATGTTGGGAGCTCTATTTCGATGGAGCCTCATCAATAAGGACCTCCAGCGAATCATGCATCCCGAAGATAAAAGCAGGGATAGGATTGGTGTTCATCACACCATCAGGAGGAACCCTACGATGTTCCTTTGCTCTTACCGAGCCTCGCATAAACATCGAGGCTGGGTACAAAGCTCTGATAACAGGTCTGGAGCTCGCCATAGAAATGGAAATCCTTCGGCTACGGGTTTACGGTGACTCCCAGCTTGTCATCAACCTGGTGAGCGGCGAATACAAAATATATAAGCCCGAGTTATCTTGATACAGAAGCCCGTTGATGGAACTCATGAAACAGTTTAGCCACATTGAACTGATGAGAGTTCCTAGGGCGTTGAACGGAAAAGCCGACATACTCGCTCGCTTAGCCAAGGAGCTAGCTGATCCCAATATGGATGAAATTCTGTTAATAGTCAGAAACCGGCAAATTCTTCTTCCAAACTCTTTACAAGAAGAGGAAAGCACAAAACAAAAGAGCAATCCTGCCGAAGAAGCTCTGATCATTCAAGACGAGCCCGATTGGAGAGAACCCTTTATAGAGTACCTCCGATACAACAGGCTTCCCCAAGAAAAATCTGCGAGGGTTCAGTTGAAAAAAAGAGCCCTCCGATATGTGTTTGTAAATAATACACTATACCGCAGATCATATGACCAACTCTGACTCAGGTGTCTGTCATCGGCCAAAACCAAAAAGTCATGAAAGAAGTTCACTCGGGCGTTTGCGGAGCTCACCAATCTAGCCCCAAAATGCGGCTTCAAATTAAATGGCTTGAGTATTACCGGGCTACCATGATAAGGGATTGCAACGAGCATGCGTTGAGGTGTTATCTTTGACAAATTCACGGTGACTTCATGTATAAGCATCCTAATCCGCTGCATCCTACGGTGGCGTCATGGCCCTTCGATGTTTAGGGCACCGACATAGTTGGCCCAATTGATCCTCCATCATCCAAAGGTCACCGGTTCATATTAGCCGCAACTGACTACTTCTCTAGATGGGCTGAAGCTGTCCCACTAAAAGAAGTTAAGACGGAAGATATTCTAACATTCTTCCGGCATAATATTCTATACCGCTTCGGTACACTAAGAAAAATCATATCTGACAACGGGCCTTCTTTCAAGAGCTTCAAAGTATCAAGGTTTACAACTCAACACAAGATAGACTGGAGATATTCTTCCATCTATAATCCAAGGGCGAATGGGTTAGCTGAATCCTTCAACAAAACCCTGTGCAAGCTCCTGAGGAAAAATGCCTCAGCTAATAAACGAGACTAGGATCTGAAGCTCCACGAGGTATTGTGGGCATATCGTACCATGCACCGCACTCTAACTCAGTCCACTCCATACTCATTACTCTTCGGAGTGGAGGCGATCCTTCCCCTCGAAGTCGAAGTTCCAAACCTCAGGATGGCCATCCAGCACAATTTGATGGAGGAAGAAAACGTTCTCTTTCGGCTTGAAGAACTTGACGCCCTTGAGGAAAAGAGGCTCGTAGTAAAGCAAAATCTGGAGCTATACCGAGCCCAAATGTCACGGGCCTATGACAAGATGACCCATTTTCATGCTATCAAGAAAGGAGAATTGGTGTTGGTCCTCAAAAGGCCGATCATCCCCAATCGACATGCCAAGGGAAAATTCGAGCCAAAATGAGAAGGACCATACGTCATCGAGAAAGTGTTCGACGGAGGATCCTACCAACTAAAAAGTACCGAGGGAAAAAGGCCAATGCCACCCATCAATGGCCGATATCTCAAGAAATACTACTCGTGAATACTCCAAGTCATGAACGAATTGAGCACTCCGGCCTTACGGTCTGGATCATACATCCTGTAAAACCGTATACAACCATGGGCATAAACAACCCCTATCTCTCCCAAGTCCTACCGGTGAGACTACATTTACAGTCCCACCGGTGATGAAGCTCCACCAATGTAAAAAAAAGAGAGGAAAAAAAGAGAATTTATATAAGAAAAACGGGCACGGATGAAAACCCGGAAGGGCTCCGTGAGTAAAAAACAGAAGGACAACCAGCGAGTTTGTGAAATCCCGAAAGGGCGCAAACTCGTGAAAAGAGATGAAATACACTCGCAAAGTTCTCTCGACCGTGTGAGGAGAAAATCCCCGAGTAAGATCTTTATGACTCACAAAGGAGAAACACACTTAGGAATACCCACAATTCCTAGGGAGAAAATACACCTGCAAGATCCTCTCAACTTTTGGATAGAAAATGCTTTTATGAGACCCTTACGGCACATAAAATTGAAAAGCCTTCGGTTATTGGGATCTAAACCTGTCTCTTAAGCAATCGTACCCCAACGGGAAACATCAAATGATGAGTCGCTCCTGGTATTATGCTTCAATGTTAGCGGTGCTGATGCCGACCAAAATCCCAAATCCGATGTTTTCCTAACGGCAAATGATCAGTCGCTCCTGGCACTGCGCTTCAGTGTTAGCGATGTTGATGCCGACCTAAAACCAAATCGCAAGTCCTCAAGGGAAAAATGATGTGTAGCTCCTGGAATTATTCCAGGACAGCAATGCTGATGCTAAACAAATTTTAAATTCCTCTCAAA
Organism: Agapanthus africanus; assembly: GCA_030015575.1. Taxonomy (NCBI): domain Eukaryota; kingdom Viridiplantae; phylum Streptophyta; class Magnoliopsida; order Asparagales; family Amaryllidaceae; genus Agapanthus; species Agapanthus africanus. Next base: position 633,216,025 of record CM057342.1, read on the forward strand.
TTTAGAAGTCCCGCCAAATAAGGCAGAAATCAAACAGATCAAATCAACATCCCACCCGGCAGCACTTCTAAGCTCAAAAGTCCCGCTGGGTGGGTAGGTAACTCCCAAAACAAATAAAAATCTAACAAGTCAACCAATCACCTCATCAGTAGATTCAAGCTCCATCTCGGAAACAAATCAATCGTGACACCGCGAAAAGTGGACCAAGTAAACTTCAATCCCGGCAACGCAAGAAGCGGAGCAAGTCAATGCAGGGTTCCCTAGGTCGCCGCTGGGTTTCTGTCACGACCCGAAAGTACGGAACGTGACCGGCACTTAGATTACGAAGCGTCTAGAGGCGCAACGTAACCTAAGTAAGCCGAAACCCAGAAATCTAAACCAAAAAAAGAAGAAGAAGTAAAGGAAAACATGTAGAAAAAAAGTTTAAAAGCAACATCCAATTTTCTCAAAAATTTCGGCAGAGTCTCCTTTGTAAAAACTGGCCCCAAACGGGTACAAACAAGTATAAATGCATATAAACAATAAAAAGGCATCTCCAAGCGGGAGCTAGCTCTACGCCAACAGGTGGAAACAACCACACCAATGCACAATAGTATACAACGCCAAAGGGCGAGGCTCAAAACTTAAAAGAAAACAAATCCACAAGATATCATAATAATACAAGCGCGACTCTAAGGTCGAAACGGATAAATGGTCCAGTAAACTATCAAGTAATACAAGTTTGGTTGATGGAGCTTACTAGATACAAATGAAATAATAAAAATACAAAGGCGGTCCAGATACAAATGAACCAACTTACCGTGCAAATCACCCGGAATGAAACGATGTGCCAGCAAACTGCCAAGGAACCCTGTACATCAACCTGTAATAAAATTTGGCACAACGGGGGTGAGTTGCCAACTCGTGAGTAGAAGATATCTGCGAAAAGAAATCGAAATGCACGACGCTATCCTAGATCATAATAATATACTAATATAATACTAATCATCTAGTAATGGCAGGGTAATAAACAACGTGTAGTGCAAAAGCTCCGTGCCCGTGTCCATGCTTCAAATAGTAATATGTCAAGTGAATGAGTATGCATGCACCATGAATGTAAAACAATCAATCCTGAAATCTGGATATATCTGTATAAGAAATCTTTAGCTTTTATCATGGTAAAATGTGTATAGAAATCTGAAATATCAACGATGAAATCCATGGAAATCCGTGTCAAGCATCGACACAAAACATATAAATCTCAAGTCTCAATACCTTATAATCTTAATGTATCATAGTCTCAATATCTCGGGCTCCGTCAGTCCGGATCGGCCCATATCATCAAATCTCACGACAACGGTCGGTATCCTCCGGATATCCGCCGCGCCAGACATCACCGGTAGGTAGTCCTCCCCTGCTAGGCTCATCGTCTACAACTCGATCTTCTTGCCCCGGGATACCATACCGGGCCCACCATGTACCCGAGACGGTTCATCCACTCCTCGAATCGGGTCTTGAAATCCAACAGAAAACATGAAATCTCATGGTGAACGACACATACATCACGAGAAAACCGCATCTTATGTTTTAAAAAGAGAGGAGGAGAGAGAGAGAGAAGTTTTTATGTATTCTTGCGGTTTTCCCCAGAAATCCAGAAATCTCATATAAATCCAAAATCCCAAAAAAATCACGAGTAAGTATATGATAAGTGTCGACATATGCCCCATAATACTGCATGATAACATGAAAATATGAATGCATGAATGTCTAAGTAATAAATGCCATGTCTAGACTAACATCAGAGAGTAATCACAATATTATATCGATCTAGCTGTTTGCTGATTCTATCAATAAAAGATAATATGATCTAAAGTGTACGTGATATAGCAATTACCGATAATGATGTGTGTGAGCCGGCAAATAAGTGTGCGTGGAATATGTGCATCATCGGTAATGGTGCTGGTGTCCTAACATGCAATGTTTTATGCTGATTATAGAAACATATGTATGAACATGCACATTATGATTACGGTATGAATGTAAAGACGGATGTGTAATAACCACTCATCTGCGATATACAAGTACCACTACCACTATATGACTCGAACCTAAACTAGTGTCCATCTAACCTCCTAAGGAACTAAACCTAAGAAACTAGTCAATAAGAAACAAGAGTCCACCTAAGATCTGAATCCATATCTCTAATAGTCGGCGATCCAGCCTCAATAGCGTCACGTACGTAGTACGGCTTCTTCGAATCAAGAGTGCGGATCAATCATCATATCTATGCCTCACACGGTAAAATCTATCGTACGGCTTCCCAATATCGGGGTACGGGTCAAGTATCACCTACGTGTCTCATCATCCGTATAATATCATCATCAACACATGTCAAGATCAAGGTGCTATACTGCAATCGCATACATCAATCATATATCATTGTCAGCATAAATATACATCGTTAATTTATCCTCAGAAATATCATGTCATATGTATCATATTGTGATTAAGTCATACTTAGATCATATCGTAATCAAGTCACACATATATGATATCGAAATCAAGTCACACCTATATGATATCGTAATCAAGTCACATATATATGATATCGAAATCAAGTCACACCTATATGATATCATATCAGAATTTCAGGCACAGGTTACGGTCCGGGTTCTATTTTAGAGTCCCATATACTTCAATATCATCACCATTCTTTATTATTGTTCATGTATACAAATCCATTATCTTATTTTCTAATGATCCGCTAATATCATAACACGACTGTATAGCCAAGAATCACGGCATCAGCCCAGTTATATTGTTTCATCTCTGTGTATCATATCACATCCTTAAATCACATATACGTATTGTGCGTATATATATATATACCTACACACCTAGTCCTATATATATATATATATATATACATACACGTATACACCACGTCGAGTCTCAGTGTGTGCGTGTGTGTGTATCTACCTGAAACCTACGAATCTCTTCCAAGGTACTCATCCTCTGGTAAGGTCTTTCTAAATCAGTCTAGTCCAACCTAGGGTCATTACTAGGGTCCTACTCATCAAGAATCTAAGGTCACGTCTGGCTTCCTAATGACAATAAGTACTATCCCTATTCTACGTTTGCGGGGGTGCTAAACGCCATCCACCCGACTTCCCCCCGTAGATATACATTTACTCACCTGGTCCTTGTCTGCCGCAGACGATGTCGCCCTCCTCTTCTTCCTTGTCCAAAGTCCACGTGAAGGGTACCTATACGCAAACACATATAATATCGTAAACTGAATCACAGACAAAGCCAAAACGACGCACGAAACGCGCATAGGTTAAAACCTTTGTCCCGCTCATGCAAAAGAGCCAAATATCGCTCGATATCGGCATACAAACGCCGATTGATCGAGATAAACATCAAAAAACAACTTGTAGTTTAAAAACTCGTTACTTATAATATAAAACATGATTTAATCCATCAAAACCCAAAAAATCAATCAAATCGTCCGATTTCGAAAAAACCCGAAAACGCCAAATTACCGTTTTACTTCAAAACTTGACATTTAAATGAAACTAATGGTCATAAAACTCATTAAATAGCATAACTAGATTATACAACCCATTACTATATTTTTAACGCCCCAATTGTATTAATTAGAAAATTCTAGTTTGCAAATAAACCAATTTTAACACCTTGCAAGCAAAATGTCACAATATCACATCTAAACTGGATTTTGCATGAATTAATGCTTTAAACTACAATTCATGATGATAATGACATAATGAAACCATAAATTATATTTTAAATCTCATTTATTTAAGAATTTCCAAAAACTAGTTAGCAAAAATGGCATTTTTATTAGTATTCTTCAATTATCAATAAAAGCTAGTAACCAAATTAAGTTTTTCATTCCACTAACAAATTAATATCCTCATTAAAACCACAATCTAGAATTACAAACATTAATTGGAATTTTATCTCACCAATATATACAATATATAGAAATCTAGTTTGCAAAATGGATTAATTAATTAAAACAATTTTGGATAAGCAATTTACAATATATCATCCATACAAGATTTTCCACTTCTAAAAATATTAAACTAGTTATTATAACCCTACTTAATTAGTAAAAACCCTAACTTGATTTTACAAACCCTAACTTGAATTTTAAAATTTGTAAAGAGAATTAATTTATTAAATCTACACATGCTTAAATGAAACATCTAATAACAATAAATCAAAAGAATAAGATTTATACCTCCACAACATGCAATCCAAACATAAAAATAAGCCTCCAAAATGAATGCTTTCCATCTCCAAAATCCATGTAAAGATGAGCAAAGAATAGAGGGTAGGAATTTATTAGGATTTTGTGGATTTTTTATTGAATTTTTGATGAATTTTGATGAGTTTTACTACAAAAATGATGGGGGAAAAATTTTGGGGCTACCCATAGAGGTGAGGCCGGCCATGAGGTGAGGAAAAGAGAGGAGAGTGAGAAAAGTCAATAAAAGTGTAGAAGGTTTCACAAAAATATCACACCATTAAGTCTTTTCATGAATTTATTTAAAAATTCTTTATTTTCTTCACTCCATTTGATCTAGAATGGTCTAGAACCATTGTAAAATTTTGAAAATAAATTTTGCATGAAACACACTTGATTCTAAGTTGCAATGGTTCATTTTTGTAAATTTAACCCATTCAAATTTGTAATTTACACTAATTTAGTGTAAAAATAAAGCTTATGTTAATATTTAAAATAATTAATTTAAGAAAAATATTTAATTAAACTAAAAATTTATAAGTGGCTAAATAAACACCATTTACTAGTAATAACATAATTAAAATAGGTATTTTTAAATTTATAGTGAAAAATAATTACGGTTTAGTTTTATGAAAACTACGTTTTACTTTACCGAAAATTATAAAATTCACTTAAACGATTTTATTTAATTAATCAATTATTTAATTATTTTTAAAACGTTACAATCTTCCCCCCTTTAAGAAATTCGGTCCCCGAATTTAAATTAAAACTCCCCCCAATTACTAAAACATTCAGCAAAACACTCAAATCGTCGGAGCTCCGAAATCATCAATACATAAAGCACGTTTTTAGCACGATACAAGCGCATGAAAAACAAGTACATAACTCAAATCAAAACTCCGTCAAACATAACACAATCATCGGAGTTATGGTGAAAATAAAATATCAAAACCCAATACGAAAACCAACATAATATACATCAAAACTACAACTTATGTATAGTGAACATCATAGTAAAATCGTCCCAATATCTGGATAAAGAAGCATGCAAGAACCCCTTTTGAAAATCGCTGTGTGATGCACGTGTCACGGCATAAGTAGCGGACGTTTTATAAAAAAAAGCAGCTATATATATATATATATATCTTTTATTTAACATACACGTCCCACCTGGTTACTAAATCAAATAGCAATGATTATAAAAACATACTGCTCAAACAGAAATTAATCCCAATCACATCATAAAAATATCATGTGCGTCCGGTGCGTACTGAAATCGAAACCAAATATAGATACCATGAATATACACAAAACAAAACGAAGTGCAACAGGTGTGCACCAAAAACATCTGTCAAGTGCAACGGACGTGCACGACTCTAATATCAGGTGCATCTAATCTGCACAAAACCCCGATTTAGTGCATCTGGTGTGCACAAAATCGCATCAAGTGCGCCAAGTGTGCGCAAGAATCTCAATCAGGTGCACATGGTGCACGAAAACATACACCGAATATCAAAATCGAAATCACAGTACGAAAATGCATGGAAACTTGGTCGAAACATATGTCAAAATCATGTGTAACCCATATGCACGAAATCAAATCAAAATCTCAAAATGTATTAAAACCAAATCAAGTGCACTGGGTATGTACTAAACAACATTAATACAACTGATATATGAAACACAAATAGAATGTAATGAAGGTACACATAAGAAATACCAATCGTAGAAAAAAGTCCTCAAAATACCAAAATCCGATCAACGGAAATATGAAATTCAAATCACCAAATCACAATCGTAAACACTATCGTCAATGTACGCCTCTTTCCCCCTTTCCTCTGGTGTCGACTGCTTCGAACTTGTCTCTTCATAGGTGTGCTGACTGCGCTACCAACGGCAATACTCATATCTAGAGTTTTCCACGTAGTCGATCCCCTTCACCTGATATCCGGACTATATTAAACTTTTCGATCGATTCATCAAAATCCCATAATTCCTCGAGAGCTCAACACTCAAGTACAGTTTAAAAATATCCGGTACATACCCCAGCATCGATGGTCCAGCCGTAGAAGGGCAAACCCAAGCCTCACTAATGGCACCGCGGAACTGCCGTAAACCCTAAGGTTCAAGGGCGTTCTCGTGGTCATTATGTCGAGTTAGGGTTTCATTCTTCTAGAGGGTCCATCGAAATACCTGCATGTTCTTCCGAATACTTTAAACTTGGGAAAATGGGTTTCTGACAATTATTCGAATCCTTCAACTTCGTCTGGACGGCATGTGAATACCCTTCTCCCGCACGCTAAACAATGCTTCAATCCTCAAGAATAACCGATACCCTAATGGTTATCGCATTCGAGCCGCCGTTACTTCTGCCCGTGCGATCATGGTAACAGAAACCACCTTCCGATATCGACGAAGATAGATCAAAGGAACGAATGAAATGCGGTGCAAACAAATGTACATCCTAAGGCTACTTAAGAAGAGTAGCGTATCGTAAGTATGCGGCGGATCATACCCACGGTACGTCACTCAACCTAAGTCGCTTACTCCATCAACCAAGGGTCACCTAGATTTATACAAGGCTAAACCTAGCTCTCTGATACCAACTTTGTCACGATCCAAAAGTACGGAACGTGACCGGCACTTAGATTACGAAGCGTCTAGAGGCGCAACGTAACCTAAGTAAGCCGAAGCCCAGAAATCTAAACCATAAAAAGAAGAAGAAGTAAAGGAAAACATGTAGAAAATAATTTTGAAAGCAACATCCAATTTTCTCAAAAATTTCGGCAGAGTCTCCTTTGTAAAAACTGGCCCCAAACGGGTACAAACAAGTATAAATGCATATAAACAATAAAAAGGCATCCCCAAGCGGAAGCAAGCTCTACGCCAACAGGCGGAAACAACCACACCAATGCACAATAGTATACAACGCCAAAGGGCGAAGCTCAAAACTTAAAAGAAAACAAATCCACCAGATATCATAATAATACAAGCGCGACTCTAAGGTCGAAACAGATAAATGGTCCAGTAAACTATCAAGTAGTACAAGTTTGGTTGATGGAGCTTACTAGATACAAATGAAATAATAAAAATACAACGGCGGTCCAGATACAAATGAACCAACCTACTGTGCAAACCACCCGGAATGAAACGATGTGCCAGCAAACTGCCAAGGAACCCTGTACATCAACCTGTAATAAAATTTGGCACAACGGGGGTGAGTTGCCAACTCGTGAGTAGAAGATATCTGCGAAAAGAAATCAAAATGCACGACTCTATTCTAGGTCATAATAATATACTAATATAATACTAATCATCTAGTAATGGCAGGGTAATAAACTATGTGTAGTGCAAAAGCTCCGTGCCCGTATTCATGCTTCAAATAGTAATATGTCATGTGAATGAGTATGCATGCACCATGAATGTAAAACAATCAATCCTGAAATCTGGATATATCTGTATAAGAAATCTTTAGCTTTTATCATGGTAAAATGTGTATAGAAATCTGAAATATCAACGATGAAATCCATGGAAATCCGTGTCAAGCATCGACACAAAACATGTAAATCTCAAGTCTCAATACCTCATAATCTCAATATCTCATAGTCTCAATATCTCGGGCTCCGTCAGTCCGGATCGGCCCATATCATCAAATCTCACGACAACGGTCGGTATTCTCCGGATATCCGCCGCGCCAGACATCACCGGTAGGTAGTCCTCCCCTGCCAGGCTCATCGTCTACAACTCGATCTTCTTGCCCCGGGGTACCATACCGGGCCCACCATGTACCCGAGACGGTTCATCCACTCCTCGAATCGGGTCTCGAAATCCAACAGAAAACTTGAAATCTCATGGTGGACGACACATACATCACGAGAAAACCGCATCTTATGTTTTAAAAAGAGAGGAGGAGAGAGAGAGAAGTTTTTATGTATTCTTGCGGTTTTCCCCAGAAATCCAGAAATCTCATATAAATCCAAAATCCCAAAAAATCATGAGTAAGTATATGATAAGTGTCGGCATATGCCCCATAATACTGCATGATAACATGAAAATATGAATGTATGAATGTCTAAGTAATAAATGCCATGTCTAGACTAACATCAGAGAGTAATCACAATATTATATCGATCTAGCTGTTTGCTGATTCTATCAATAAAAGATAATATGATTTAAAGTGTACGTGACATAGCAATTACCGATAATGATGTGTATGAGCTGGCAAATAAGTGTGCGTGGAATATGCGCATCATCGTTAATGGTGCTGGTGTCCTAACAGGCAAAGTTTTATGCTGATTATAGAAACATATGTATGAACATGCATATTATGATTACGGTATGAATGTAAAGACGGATGTGTAATAACCACTCGTCTGCGATATACAAGTACCACTACCACTATATGACTCGAACCTAAACTAGTGTCCATCTAACCTCCTAAGGAACTAAACCTAAGAAACTAGTCAATAAGAAACAAGAGTCCACCTAAGGTCTGAATCCATATCTCTAATAGTCGGCGATCCAGCCTCAATAGCGTCACGTACGTAGTACGGCTTCCTCGAATCAAGAGTGCGGATCAATCATCATATCTATGCCTCGTACGGTAAAATCCATCGTACGGCATCTCAATATCGGGGTACGGGTCAAGTATCACCTACGTGTTTCATCATTCGTATAATATCATCATCAACACATGTCAAGATCAAGGTGCTATACTGCAATCGCATACATCAATCATATATCATTGTCAGCATAAATATACATCGTTAATTTATCCTCAGAAATATCATGTCATATGTATCATATTGTGATTAAGTCACACTTGGATCATATCGTAATCAAGTCACACATATATGATATCGAAATCAAGTCACACCTATATGATATCGTAATCAAGTCACACATATATGATATCCAAATCAAGTCACACCTATATGATATCATATCAGAATTTCAGGCACAGGTTACGGTCCGGGTTCTATTTTAGAGTCCCATATACTTCAATATCATCACCATTCTTTATTATTGTTCATGTATACAAATCCATTATCTCATTTTCTAATGATCCGCTAATATCATAACACGACTGTATGGCCAAGAATCACGACATCAGCCCAGTTATATTGTTTCATCCCTGTGTATCATATCACATCCTTGTATCACATATACGTATTGTGTATATATATATATATATACCTACACCTAGTCCTATATATATATATACATACACGTGTACACCACGTCGAGTCTCAGTGTGTGCGTGTGTGTGTATCTACCTGAAACCTACGAATCTCTTCCAAGGTACTCATCCTCTGGTAAGGTCTTTCTAAATCAGTGTAGTCCAACCTAAGATCATTACTAGGGTCCTACTCATCAAGAATTTAAGGTCACGTCTGGCTTCCTAATGACAATAAGTACTATCCCTATTCTACGTTTGCGGGGGTGCTAAACGCCATCCACCCGACTTCCCCCCGTAGATATACATCTACTCACCTGGTCCTTGTCTGCCGCAAACGATGTCACCTTCCTCTTCTTCCTCATCCAAAGTCCACGTGAGGGGTACCTATACGCAAACACATATAATATTGTAAACTGAATCACAGACAAAGCCAAAACGACGCACGAAACGCGCATAGGTTAAAACCTATGTCCCGCTCATGCAAAAGAGCCAAATATCGCTCGATATCGGCGTACAAACGCCGATTGATCGAGATAAACATCAACAAACAACTTGTAGTTTAAAAACTCGTTACTTATAATATAAAACATGATTTAATCCATCAAAACCCAAAAAATCAATCAAATCGTCCGATTTCGAAAAAACCCGAAAACGCCAAATTACCGTTTTACTTCAAAACTTGACATTTAAATGAAACTAATGGTCATAAAACTCATTAAATAGCATAACTATATTATACAACCTATTACTATATTTTTAACGCCCCAGTTGTATTAATTAGAAAATTCTAGTTTGCAAATAAACCAATTTTAACACCTTGCAAGCAAAATATCACAATATCACATCTAAACTGGATTTTGCATGAATTAATGCTTTAAACTACAATTCATGATGATAATGATATAATGAAACCATAAATTATATTTTAAATCTCATTTATTTAAGAATTTCCAAAAACTAGTTAGCAAAAATGGCATTTTTATTAGTATTCTTCAATTATCAATAAAAACTAGTAACCAAATTAAGTTTTTCATTCCACTAATAAGTTAATATCCTCATTAAAACCACAATCTAGTGTTAAAAACATTAATTGGAATTTTATCTCACCAATATATACAATATATAGAAATCTAGTTTGCAAAATGGATTAATTTTAACAATTTTGGATAACCAATTTACAATATATCATCCATACAAGATTTTCCACTTCTAAAAATATTAAACTAGTTATTATAACCCTACTTAATTAGTAAAAACCCTAACTTGATTTTACAAACCCTAACTTGAATTTTAAAACTTGTAAAGAGAATTAATTTATTAAATCTAAACATGCTTAAATGAAACATCTAATAACAATAAATCAAAAGAATAAGATTTATACCTTCACAACATGCAATCCAAACATAAAAATAAGCCTCCAAAATGAATGCTTTCCATCTCCAAAATCCATGTAAAGATGAGCAAAGAATAGAGGGTAGGAATTTATTAGGATTTTGTGGATTTTTTATTGAATTTTTGATGAATTTTGATGATTTTTACTACAAAAATGATGGGGGGAAAATTTTGGGGCTGCCCATGGAGGTGAGGCCAGCCATGAGGTGAGGAAAAGAGAGAAGAGTGAGAAAAGTCAAGAAAAGTGTAGAAGATTTCACAAAAATATCACACCATTAAGTCTTTTCATGAATTTATTTAAAAATTCTTTATTTTCTTCACTCCATTTGATCTAGAATGGTCTAGAACCATTGTAAAATTTTGAAAATAAATTTTGCATGAAACACACTTGATTCTAAGATGCAATGGTTCATTTTTGCAAATTTAACCCATTCAAATTTGTAATTTACACTAATTTAGTGTAAAAATAAAGCTTATGTTAATATTTAAAATAATTAATTTAAGAAAAATATTTAATTAAACTAAAAATTATAAGTGGCTAAATAAACACCATTTACTAGTAATAACATAATTAAAATAGGTATTTTTAAATTTATAGTGAAAAATAATTACGGTTTAGTTTTATGAAAACTACGTTTTACTTTACCGAAAATTATAAAATTCACTTAAACGATTTTATTTAATTAATTAATTATTTAATTATTTTTAAAACGTTACAATCTTCCCCCTTTAAGAAATTCGGTCCCCGAATTTAAATTAAAACTCCCCCCAATTACTAAAACATTCAGCAAAACACTCAAATCGTCGGGGCTCCGAAATCATCAATACATAAAGCACGTTTTTAGCACGATACAAGCGCATGAAAAACAAGTACATACTCCTAATAGGAAGTGTTGTTCATATACTGCGATCGGTTAAACTGTTGTTTTCATAAATGTTTCTTCATAATAGAAACTGGATAAACTATCAAATATTCTGATGACTAGGTCTATGGTTTTGGATCTTGATTTGGGAAGTGTCCTAATTCGGGTACTTTGATACAAATATAAAGTGTTTTAGAATGGATGACTCCTGACATGGTGGTATACCCGTAGGTGATGGAGTCATCCTCTCTAAAGAGACGTCTTCTGGACTGATGATGAGAGGGATTTGCAAGATTGACATATCAATTACTTAAGTAATTGGTCAATCATGAGATGTCAAGTAAGACATTAGATATTGCTTTTGCCCTAGCTACAATAAGAAGATATTAATCCATTCCTGGAGAAATATTGGGAAGAAGTTATGAACATGAGAGAATGTTCTTGGTATATGTTAACGGCAGCCTCCTTCAGGAGGCGGTTATCATTTCAGGCTTCTAATGTGACTTGGATGTCAGAGTGGCAGTTAGAGTTAAATTTTACCCTCTTCTGTGGGGCAGTATGTTAGACAGGGGACCAAGCGGATACTGAGAAAGGCGTGGCGCAGTATACTGATTTAATTTAGTAGGAGAGACAGTCTAAAATGTTTGTTAGATTTGGAGTTTATTTATGAACTTGGTCCCATCAGATATTCAGAAAAGTTCTAAGACAGGTATCACTCATTTCAGGAGATGGTCGTTCTCCACAGAGTTGAGATATAGAGAGATAAAAATAAAAATATTGGAGCGGATGTGCTCACTATGTCTATTTCTCGAACATGAATGTTTCGCAAACGTGCTTTGTGTAGGGTTCCTAAGCACAACAACAAGGTTTCGGGTGGCATCATCCATGCCAAATTAAAATTTTTGTCATGCTAAAAGAACCCTAACCTAGAATCTTAACTAGAGAATCATACGAAAACAAGATGTAAACAACTTTACAACTAAGTGAGTAGGGATTACAACCTTTATAGTCCGTTCCTTCACTTCTATAGCTCCTTGTTGTGGTCCCTTCGCTGCAATCAACGAACTCCCGGACTTTTGAGAGGCTCCACAAGATGTATGATGCATGGTTGCTAGAAGCCTTCAAAGTCTATGATGATCGACGTCGAGAAAACACAGACTCAAGCTATCACTTTACTAATATGGAATTAGTGAAGCTAACACCCTAAACTATATGGCTAGTACAGAAGAGGATGATGAAGTAGGAATTTTTCTCACTTTAGAATTTAATTTCTCACTATTTTCTTTATCTCCTCAAAACTAAAGAGAGAGCTTGAAAGAGATGAAGATAAAGAAGAAGAATGAATAATGAGCTTAAGGTTAGAAATGCAACCATGGTGAGTTTATGTCATTCTTAACCCATGTAGAGAATAAACCATGGCTAAATGATTAGAGTTAGGTCAATAAATATCTTAGGTAAAACCAAAATTGGTGGACTTAGTCAATGAATCTACAAGCTTCCTCCAAGCTCATCCATAACTAATTCCAAGCAATTTTGAATTAACTAAAATAAATAAAAACCTACCATTATCACAAGTATGGTGTTAGTCTCGTACACCCAAGTTGCATGTGTAACTTAGCATGTCACAATATTATATATCACATATATAGTTTTGTGAACAAAAGAAAACTATACAATAAACATATATCACATATATGTTAAATGTTAAATAAGTGAGAAAAATAAATACTTAAGCGAGCATATATTAGTTAATGTAATTTAATATATCAAATATATAATTATACATTAAATTATTAATCAATACTTGATTTAATAATCCGGCTATATCACATATAACCGACTAATATAATATGTATCATTTTATCGAATCAACACTTGATCCGAAAACCCTGCTATAACACATATAACGGGCCAATATCACATATCGCGAGAATAGAATACAGTATCACATATGCGTATCAATCTCGGTCCCGCACATATCACATATGTGCACCTACCCCATTTCGCCTGAGCCAGGAAACCTATGTGTAGGACTCTAAAGACTCGTCAATACTCCGGCAGTAGGTGGTGATCATATCAGTCACCCACAAGCCGTCAGCGGTCAGCTAAACATAACGGTCACCCGGATATTGAGCAATCAGAAGATCAATAAGCAAGCCTGCTCACAATCCTGTGAATCCAATCGGTAACACTACCGTACAGTCCGGTCTCTTCGTTTCATATGTGGCATATCTAGTCTAGGGGTGGTAAACATCAGACCCTTGTAACCGATAAGTCGTGTCGATGTGAGGCTCATAACGGGTCGAGAAACAACTGATAACACTTACCAGAAGATCTCCATATCAGCCCTGGCCAGGGACTTTCTGTTATAGCCAATCGAGCACAGCGCAACATCAACCCCCAATATCGGGAGAGACGAAACCCCTCCTATCGCTCATTGCCTCCATGTGATTCGGGACTGTATCAAAAAGCCACCATTTTGTACGTTCTCTTGAACGTGGTAAGGTGGAAATGAAAGCACAGTGGGAATCACACAAGTCTCTATGACGATCTCGGGTCTACAGACTAACCTGTACAAGTGTCACCAGAGAACCTCTATCTAACGATAGGTATAATACCAACTAGGAGTTCTCGGCGAGTCCGTTCAGTGTACCCAGTCTCCACTGAGCACTCGTATACCATCTTTGATGTCAAACACGAATGGATGTAGGATCATCCATCGCCCATCATATGGGTCAAGAAGTGTATACGCTAGTCTAATCTGGAATATTGATGCCCTGTCTCGATACACCCTCGACTGGGAACTATTATTGGATGTACTTGTGGACTACCCGGTGTTGGGTTACAGCAGCGCCCTGGCCATCAAACCGTGGCCAAATACGGAACAAAAATTTACTAAACTGGCGCTACCATTACCCGATGCCCGGATCTACCTTAAACCCTAAACTAGCAAGCTATAAATAAGAAGTTAAATGGTTATACCGAGTTGATCCGTGTCCTTCGGTCTTCAACCATAATCCCCAAGCTCTTAGTGTCTCCTTGATTGAGTTTGATTGCCGGTCTTCCTCCATCTACGATAATCCACCTGAGGGAAACGGCGCAAGCTTCAGTCTCGTCTAGCAAGGCAACCGATACTCCAAGGTTGCTAGTAATGGCGAGTGGAGGTGTAGGAATGTATCACTATATTTTTTCTCTCATCACTATTGCTCAAGGGAGCAACCATAGAAGATGAAGGAGGTGAGGAAACAATGGCATGAGCAACTCAAGAATGGCTAAGTGTTAAGGTGAGAATAGAATGCAAGCAATGAATCAAGTGAAGTAAAATGACCAATTCCACACCAATACTTGTGTCTTCCCTCTCTCTCTCTCATCACAAAAATATCTCATTTCAATTTGCAAATAAATAATTCCAAGCCATACCTATGACCCATGCTCATGCAACCTCACTCCTCCACCTCGTTTGTGAAACAAATGAATTTCAAAAAATAGAAAATCATACAAATGAGGTGTCCACTTCAAGAAGCTATTCCGTATAAATATGGAATACTTTCCGGTAAACGTATCGAAATACATATACGCGTATTCGTACAAAAATACGAATAGCCAAGAGAGAAAATGAATAGTGAACAATAATACTAGAATACATATATATAAATACATATATATAAATTATTAAATCAAAACCTGATTCAATAATCCGGCTTAATCCTAAGCTGCTAGTATTATCAACCGTCAGATTAAAGTCTGTGCAGCCTATACACATATTTAACCGTACACCTGTATGTACCAACATACGTCATCTACACCATATCGCCTGAACCATGAAAACCCTCTGTGTGGGACTCTAAAGACTCGTCAATACGCTGGCAGTGGGTTTAACCACAAGAACATCAGCAGAACTAGCTGTACGTAACGGCTACCCAGGTATTGAGCAAAAGGGAGGCCGACGAGCAGACTCATCCTGAACCCCTACTGAGCCTGACAGTGACAATTTCCGTACAGTCCGGTCTGTTCGTCTAAGAGTATCGCATATCGAGTTTAGGGGGTGGATAAAGTCAGACCCCTAACAATGCGACATTTAGTGTCGGCATGAAACCCATCACCACCAGAGAAACTATCGATCCTGAATCGGTAATTCTTGTCCACCATGGCCATGGATTTCTGGTGATGGCCACCCATGCACAACGCGATATCAACCCCCAATACCGGGAGAGACGAATCCCCGACTATCTGATCACTGCCTCCATGTGGCTCGGGACTGTATCCAACTAAAACCTGTTTGCACGACTCTTTTGAGCCGTGGTAGGGTAGTAATCAAAGTACAGTAGGAACTCACACGAGACAAATGACGATCTCAGGTCGACAGACTAACTTGCACACATGCCATCTGGAAACTGCTATCCGACAATAGGTATAATACCAACTAGCACGTTCCCAGCGAGTCCGTCCAGTGTACTCATAACCTAATGAGCACCTGTATAGTATCTTAGGTGAACAAACTAACACCAATGGCTTGTGAGACCTGGCCACCGCCCCTTGTCGGGGTCTCGATCAGTATACACTAGTCTACACTGGAGTATCGATGCCCAGTCTCGATACTCCCACAACTAGGGACATTTAAAGATGTGCTTATAGACCCCCAGCTCCCACGTATATGATCGCCATCATAATACTGGTAGTCAAGCAAGAATCCTATGGGCTCTATCAACATGTAATAGTGATGATAAAGACAAACCAGATAGCATACTATCATCTCGAGTAAGACTGTTCTACCGGTATAGGTCCTCCCTCAATCATCACAATCACTTGCCTGCGATTACGATAATTGCCTTGAGGGCACTAAAGCCAACAATCTCCCACTTGCACTTAAGGCTAATTATTGCGGTGTCGCATACTCACAGCTGGTGTGATACCGAACACCCAACTTCTCTAGTAATTAGTTTCACAAAACCCGTTTGCGAGACTATTGCTTTCGAGAAATAGCCTCAGTGAGTGGATCCGCTCCAGTGTTTCTTTCTGTATCTCTCTATATCTCAACTTCGTGGAGAAAGCTATCTCCCGAAATGAGCAATACTTATCTTAGAATTTGTCTGGATATCTGATGAGACCCAGTTCACAAATGAACTCCAAATCTAGCAAACTTCTTAGACTGTATCATCCACTGAATTTAATCAGTATTATGTGCCATGCCTTCCTCAATATCCGCTTGGACCACCTGTCCAACATATTGTCCCTCAAAAAAGGAAAACTATAACTCTGACAGTCACTCTGTCATCCAGGTCACCTTGGAAGCCTGAAATGATAACTGTCTCCCGAAGGAGGCTGCCATTATCATATCCCTAGAAGATCCATTTATGTTCATAAACTGCTTCCCAACGTTTCTCCAGGATTGGATTAATATATCAGCTTATTGCAGCTAGTGCAAAAATAACATCTGGTGTGGTACTTGACATTTCATGATTAACTCAATTGCCTAAGCAAGTGACATGCTAATCATGCAAATCCCTCTCCCCATCAGTCTGTAAGACACCTTTAGAGAGGGTAACTCCATCACCTGCAGGTACACCACCATGCCAAGAGTTGTCCATTCTAAAATACCTTTAGAATAATGTCAAAGTACCCAGATTAGGATACTTCCCAAATCTAGATCTAAAACCATAAATCTAGTAACCATAAACCCTGATATTATATCCATATTCTATGTGGAGAAACAACTTTGTGACAACCACAATATAACCGATCGTAGTATAGGAATATCTCTTTCGATCAAGTGCATGTCATCCTAAATACCTGGACATCACTCTCTACTACCTTCTTAGCAGATCCATCTCCTATTCTGATGAAGTCAAAGCCTATGACAGTCACATCAAAAATAGATGATCTATTTCCGCTATACCTGCTTTAGTCTATAAATAGACATAAGCTAATTGCCCACTATGCTTCTGCTGCTCCCACTGACAACAACAACCCTCTGGCAGAGTCATATACACGTGCACTTCCAAAGCTAGTTTAGAACGACGCTATACTTATCCTCTTGCCGGGTCTTATAGTCTAGAACAGTAGCATTGGCAACTCTGGGTAAACGAGAACCTCCCTGTCACCATCTTTGAGAAGACCGAAGTACCTCTCGGGTGCTTGAGGTTACCCACCAAATCTGCGAAGTGGCTAAGGGAATGTCAAAACTAATTGAATCCTTAGGTTCTATTAAATCTTCAGTGATCGTTTGTGGTTCTGGAATCACTTCCAGTTCTACCATACTCCCACTTCTGTTTTCTGAAAATATCCATTTTACTAAAACTGTGGCGAGTCAAGAACAATATAAATATTGATCTTCCTGATGGTAGAAAGTTAACACTCGTCAAAGCCCGGGATAACCCACAAAGAGCCATTACTGAAACGTGCCTTGAGTTTATCCGGATTCTGGTTTTTAGCGACAACTCCTTATACCTTAACATCGTTAAGATATAAATTGATTCTATATATATCTAATATAGAAACAAAAGTACTAATTTAATTAGAACCAGAATCAAAATCATGCAGCTGTCTACAATGCACATCAACCAAATGGAAAGAGGCCATTCAGCATTACTCAACTAGGAGTTCATCCATATATGAGTAACCCGAAAGAGAAGCAAGTTCTCAAAACCGTTACTTACAACGGAATACCAAAAACATGTATCTACATTTTCGACTTCCTTGAAGAATCCTGATACTTCCAACAATGGTTCTCTTATTTATTCTTATACCTACAACTTCTTAAAATCTGAACCTTGCATTTCAACGAAATACTTGTCTAGAACTAGAGAAGTCAAGAGTAAACAGAATATAGTACGAGTACCAACCCCATTGTCCTAATGGACACTGGACAACATACAATACTTTGTACA
The DNA here is from genome assembly GCA_030015575.1 of Agapanthus africanus. Lineage (NCBI taxonomy): Eukaryota > Viridiplantae > Streptophyta > Magnoliopsida > Asparagales > Amaryllidaceae > Agapanthus > Agapanthus africanus. Next base: position 633,234,598 of record CM057342.1, read on the forward strand.
AGTCCCTTGAGTTCAATAACTCAAACCCTGTGCGTCGTAGGTTGAAAATTGTACTATGGTTAAGAAAAATTACACCGCTGTTGAATGCACCTTACCTAATCACCAACTGATATTGGCAAATGTGATAGACATAATTTCAAAAGGTTATATCTCACTTTATAAAATAACTGTACAGATATATCGGTTTGAAATTGGAGCATAATAACGGATATTCAAAACCAAATATTTGTCGTCAGGTAAAACCCAGATGATTTCCTCAAATATCACCAATTACAATGAATTCCGATATAATGAGGATCTAATCACCCAATTCCCAATATCTTACTCCCACACACCATCTATAACACTATAAAGATGTGAGAAACGAATATGGTAAATGCATACCCTGGAGTTAGATTCCAATTGGGAAAACAGTTTTCAATTAATATCGCACATTGAAACTGAAACATGAAAATGTATCAAAAGGGGTAAACTGGTATTCCTAGTAAAGCCTGTTTCAATATCCTGATTCATGACAGTAACCATATACTTACATGCCCTCACTCAAATCCCTTTATTATGTCTTTACTTATTACCTTCTGTACAGCTTCTTTAGGCTAATTGGTTTTCTTCCTTCTCTATCCTTCAGCACCAACCTAAACTTTGGAAGAAGACTATCCAATAAGCGTAATAGGTTTACACTCTTTATGCAAGGAGCCCTCGTAACTTGAGAGAAGGTAATGGGAAAAGACATCTGAATAATCCTGTTGTAACGCCTTGAAAAGTCGTTTAGGTAATTTTCCCGATAATCGGTAAATAACTGGTATTTTCCGTAAAATGTAATTATAATTATTTTTCAATATAGGCCTAATTATACCTAATTTAGATAGGTAATTGCTAGTATTTGGTAATTAATGAGTCACTTATAAATTTCTAGTTGTTTAAAGATTTTTCCTTAATTAAGTATTTTTAAATATTATTTTAAGCTTTTAAGTATACATTAAATTAGTGATAAATACAAATTTGAATGGGCTAATTACATACTTAAGAACCATGAAAACTAAAATCTAGTTTGTAATATAAATTTTTATCATGTTATTCCAAGTTCTAGTTGATTATAGTCAATGGAAAATTAAAATTAAATTAAATAAACAAAAACTTGCAATTATGTAACATGAGGGGGTCTTTTTGCATGGAATTTTCATTGCAATCTCTCACTCATCCTCACCCCTCATCTATGGCCGAGCCCACCTCAGGAAAACCCCCCCTCAAATTTGTCTCCAACTCATTTAAAAGAAATAATGTGAAGTGAATAAAATATAGTAATTTGAGGTATGGGTATTATTGTGGTATGAGATGGCTTTGACTTTGAAAAAAATCCACAACACCCACACCATTTCTCCCATTCCTCACTGCCGAAAATCTGCAGCCCTCCCCCTCTATTGATTCCATCTCTTTTCATCTCCAAAAAAATCCCCAAAATGCTTCAAAAATCCAATTAAAACCTCACAAATTCAAGCAAATTCTTCATCCTTTCTCCTTAGCTAACTCTTGCTTGAATCTTAGAGCAAGGAGACCTTTTTGAGGAGGCAAAATCACATGCTAGATCTCTAAAATTGGAGGTATAATCTTCACTCAATTAATACTTGTGGTTAATTTTCTTGAATTAAATTGTTTAAGTGTTAATTTTGGTGCTAATTTCAAATCTAGGTTTTTAATGATGATGGTTTGAGTTAGAACTAGGGTTTTAACCACCATTACTATGTTAAATAAGTTTATTTTGCTATCTAGTTCTTATACAAATCTAATCTAAGAGGTTACTTTGCTTAAGTGGGCTTCAATTTATCCTAATCTAGTGATTATGCAAGCAATTGCATGATTTTTGTGTGTTTTGGGAGAGATTATTTTAAGTTGTGGAGCATGACTTATTTTAGATGATTATTTGTGAATGTGGCCATTAAGTTGTTAATTCATGAATATTTGCACTGAAATCCCATTTGAATGCTTACTAGGTTTTTGCTTTAATTAGGTGTTGAATTAATTTGACGTTGTGACTAATTATATGACATCTCCTATTATAATTAGGGTATTTTGAATGAGCAATAGGTTTGATCGGGTTCTAGGTTGGTGGTGGTTTCGTATAGCAATTCTAGTTGAGGTTGTGGCGATGTCGTACATATTTTTGTACATGCAAGTTTAGCTTGAGGACATTTATTCTTTGTATCGTTGTCCTCATACCTTCTCAGAGTTTATCTTGATGTTTTGCGTTTGTGCAATTCCAGGATCGGTCGCGGAGACTTTGGACGCGGCACGGAAAGGAAAGGTGATGATTGGACCAAGCTAACTGAGGATTTCCGGTGAGTAGATGTACACATCTACGGGGAAATCGTTTTGATGGCGCAAGACGCCCGATAGTGTAGATAGTTTAAAAACTTCCAGTAGTACTGGCATTTATAAGTGTAGTTCCTAGTTAATCACCTTGCTGTATTCACGATCCTATATATATATATATATATATGTTTGTGTGTGTGTGAGTGTGTGTGTGTGAGTGCGAACTCTATATATATATATATATATATGTGTGTGTGTGTGCGCGCGCGCGCGCGCGCATCTCACAGGACACTTGCACCATTACCATGGTTTTATGCAGCACGAGCACTATTTATGCAGACACACACACGCCTTGGTAATTGCTATGCCACAAACACTAGATAACTTGTGTAAACCAGAAATCTAGAACAATTTCACCATATATGATGTGTAAACCTGTGCTAATACATTTAAATTCCTCAGGATGAACATGTAGGATTGCTAGTCATATGCATGTACCTCATTGCATCATCCGTTCAGGCCTATTCTTTTAGTCATATATTGCAGTTCGCTTTGTAGATACCGTAGGCATTCATTATCATTGACATGCATACTTATGATGATTTTTTTCTTGAGGATTTCAGCACTTGAGATTTATGAGATTTTAGGAAAAAACCGCAAGGATTTAATAGACCTGATATCATTTTAAACATTGCAAGTTGCGGTTTTCTCGTGTTATGATACATGTGTCGTCCACTATGGGTTTTTCTGTTAGTTTTCGAGACCCGTTTCGAGGAGTAGGATGAACCGTCTCGGGTACATGGTGGGCTCGGTAAGGTACCCCAGGGCAAGAAGATCGAGTTGTAGACGATGAGCCTGGTAGGGGCAGACTACCTACCGGTGATTGTTGGCGCGGCGGATATCCAGAGGATACCGACCGTGGTCGTGAGATATTGAGATATTAATACTTTGAGATGGGCCAGCCGGATGGCTGGGGCTCGAGATACTGTGATACCGATACTTTGAGGCTTTGAGATAATCATTTGAGGTGTCGATACTGGACATGGATTTTTGTTGATTCCATTGATATTATTTTGATATTTCAAAAGAGTTTTTTAAAGATGAAAATAATGATTTTCTCATATCAACATATTCAGATCATGGGTTAAACTTGATTCATGTTGCATACATACCTGCTAGTACATCATGCCTGATTAGCATTGTAAAATTGATTCATATTACACACATACCTGCTAGCACATCATGCCAGATTAGTATTGTAAAATTGATTCATGTTGCATACATATCTGCTAGTATATCATGCCATATCAGTATTGTTGAGTTACGACACTTTGCGTGTATGCTTACGATAGCCTTTATAGATGTTACTTATTATTCACGAGTTGGCAACTCACCCCCGTTGTGCCACAGCCTTTTTGCAGGCCCGATCCGTCAGTACCGTAGCGGCGGACGCACTTCATCCTTTTGCTTGGATCTGAGATTTTGCTCGTAGGTGGGTTGTGATATTATTTTATTTCTACCTTATATATTCATTGTATCTAGTGTACTCCATCTACTGTACCTGCTAGTTGTATTGATATACTATGACCAAGAGACGAGACAGTGAGATTTGTGGACTTTTATATTGTATCTTTGGGTCGAGCTCACTTGAGCCGACATGATGCTTATTACTTGTGCCTTTTATGCTTATTTTGCACATTGATGATTTATATTGCGTGGGATTTGAGCCCGCCTTGGGGCGAAGAGCTAGCTCCCGCTTGGGGATGCCTTATTTCATGTTATTCACATATTCCTGTTTTGTACCCGTTTGGGGGCCAGTATTTACAAAGGAGACTCTGCCGAAATTTTGGGAAAAATGGATGTTGCTTTTAAAAAACTTGATATGATTTATTTGATTGAAATCGCTTTCAATAAATTGGTTTTCCTTCACTCTACTTCTTATTTGATTTTGATTTCTGGGTTTTGGCTTATTTAGATTACGTACGCCTCGAGACGTTTCGTAATTTAAGTGCCAGTCATGCTCTGTACTTTTTGGGTCGTGACAAAGTTGTATCAGAGCGATAGGTTATACCTTTCTGAGTGTAGGATGACCTTTGGTAGATGGAGTAAGTGACTTAAGCAGGGTAACGTAGCGTGTGTATGTCCGCGGCATACTTGCGATACGGTACTCTGCCTAAGTGACTTTAGGATATACTTGCTTGAAAATTCCTTCTTCAATTCCGTGTATCCTATGATTCTATTGCACTGTTCTTATTATCATGTTTCCTGTACCAGCCACTATGCCGCCGAAGGCTACGAGAGCGCAGAGGGCCGCCGCCCGAGATGAGATCCGAGTAGGCTCATCTGAAATGAGGACCGATCAGGACGGCGTACCTACCCCTCAGGGACAGACCGATCCACCTTCCCCAGGCCGCATGGATAAGCTAGAGTCAGGTGTGCAAGAGTTACGATAGATGGTGGGAGGTATGCAGGAGTTACGACAGATGGTGGGGTCCTCAGTCGAGGCCAATCGTGCACAGAGATCGGAGGACGCACCTACCACAGCACAGACTACGATTGTACCTGCTGCCCAGACAGTTGCTCCTACTACTACCGTGGCTATTCCAGTATCACTACAGGAGTTCATGAGGCTGAGACCTCCAGTCTTCACCGGCACAGATGCAGCGGAGGATCCGCAGACATTCCTCGACAGATTAGCTAAGATTTGTCGTTCACTCAGATGTTCCGATGATAGATGGGTGGAGCTTACGAGTTTCCGTCTAGAGGGCCTTGCACAGACGTGGTGTGAGTCAGTCGAGAGAGGTCAATCTGCAGGTCTACCTGCTATGACTTGGGACGAGTTCACAGCAGTATTTCTAGCCCGTTTCCTTCCAAAGAGCGTTCGTGATGCTCAAGCTCGTAGTTTTGAGGTTTTGCACAAGACTCCAGGGATGACAGTGTCCGAGTATGATATCCAGTTTACTCAGTTGTCCCGATATTCTCCGTACGTGGTAGACACTGAAGAGAAGAGGATAAAGAGGTTTATGCAGGGACTTGACACCCAGCTATTCCTTGCCATCGGCGCCCAGCACTTTGACACTTATGCAGCTGTTATGGACACGGCCTTACGGATGGAGGCGCGCATTTCAGGGACTTCGGTCGTTTCTGGGCCGAAGAGGATTCGTACCGATATGCCAGCTCAGAGTTATCGTGACAGATTCTTTCCGAGAGATGGTGGCGGCAGAGGAGTCAGACGGGGTCAGCTATTTGGTTCTTATCCGCAGGGCTACCAGGCGTCACCAGGATGTTTTAGGTGCGGGAGTCCGTACCATCGTATCAGAGACTGTATGGTGAGATGATAGGGAGTGACGACGGTTCCACACGTAACTTTACCATCTTCACCACCTCCTCAGAGAGCTCTACTTCTTACCCCCGGTGATGCTCCACATCAGTTAGGCGCCCCAGAGGCCATGGACGTGGCGGTCCTATTCAGAGAGGACGAGGAGGCAGAGGCCGAGGCCGAGGACAGCCAGCTATTGGTGGGGGACAAGCCCGAGTGTTCGCTTTGACTCCGCAGGATGCGCAGGCATCCAATGCCGTTGTGACAGGTACCTTGCCAGTATGTTCTTTCGACGCGCGGGTATTATTCGACCCAGGTTCTACACATTCGTATGTATCTACACACTTTGCACCGATGTTGGGCCATGAGTCATCGTCGTTAGATTATCCGCTTGTCGTTATTACTCCGGTAGGCGAGTCGTTTGTCGCTCGTTTTGTGTTTCGATTGTGTTCAGTTCGTATCGGGGAGAGGGATTCGTCGGTTGATTTGATTCTCCTTGATATGTTGGACTTTGATACGCTTCTGGGCATAAACTGGCTGGCCACTTGTTATGCATCTGTGGACTGTCGTGAGAAGGCAGTCAGATTTAGCTTTCCGGGAGAGCCAGTCCTTGTTATTCAGGGAGACCGCAGCGTCACCCTTCCCAGCTTGATTTCGTCTCTTCGCGCCGGTCAGCCCTTGCGAAAGGGATGTCAGGGATTCTTAGCTTATATTGGTGATACTAGAGCTGCAGAGGTTCTTTTGGACCAGGTTCCGATTGTTAGTGAGTTCCCCGATGTTTTCCCTGAAGAACTGCCTGGGATACCGTCTCAGCGCGATATTGAGTTCTGCATCGATTTGATCCCCGGCGTGGGGCCTATTTCCATACCGCCTTATCGGATGGCCCCGGCAGAGCTTAGAGAGCTGAAGGATCAGTTGCAGGACTTGCCAGACAAAGGGATTATTCGACCTAGTGTGTCTCCGTGGGGTTCTTCTGTCCTGTTCGTCAAGAAGAAGGACGGCAGTTTGCACTTATGCATTGATTACCGCCAGCTGAACAGGGTTACCGTACGGAACAGATATCCCTTACCGCGTATCGATGATTTGTTCGACCAGTTCAGGGTGAGGGATACTTTTCGAGGATTGACTTGTGATTGGGTTACCATCAGTTGCGGGTGCGGTAGGAGGATATTCCGAGGATGGCTTTTCTCACACGTTACGGGCACTATGAGGTTTTGGTGATGTCGTTCGGACTCAGCAATACACCAGCCGCGTTTATGGACTTGATGAACCGTATTTTCAGGTCGTATCTAGATCTATTCATCATCGTGTTTATTGACGACATTTTGGAGTATTCCCGGAGCCGAGAGGAGCACGAGCAGCACCTGCGGATCACATTGCAGACTTTGAGGGAGCACCAGCTGTTCGCGAAATTTTCCAAGTGCGCGTTTTGGCTTGACAACGTCGATTTCTTGGGTCACGTGAATACGAGAGATGGCATATGTGTGGACCCGAAAAAGATCGAGGCCGTTCAGCATCAGCCCAGACCAGCATCAGTCACAGAGATCCGCAGCTTCCTAGGCCTGGCTGGCTACTACCGACGATTTATTCAGGACTTCTCCCGTATCGCTGCACCGTTGACCGGGTTGACCCGGAAGGGAGTTCGTTTTGATTGGACCGAGGCGTGCGAGCATAGCTTCCAGCAGTTGAAGACTCGTCTGACAACTGCACCAGTGTTGTCATGGCCTTCGGGATCGGGCGGATTCGTGGTTTATTGCGACGCTTCTCGAGTGGGACTAGGTTGCGTGTTGATGCAGCACGACAGGGTTATTGCGTATGCTTCTCGGCAGCTGAAGACACATGAACAGAACTATCCTACGCACGATTTAGAGATGGCTGCAGTGGTGTTTGCACTCAAGATCTGGAGACATTACCTATATGGAGAGTCATGCCAAATGTTTACGGACCACAAGAGCTTGAAATACATATTTTAGCAGCGAGACCTGAATCTGAGACAGCGTCGTTGGATGGAGCTGGTGAAAGATTATGATTGCAAGATCCTTTACCATCCGGGCAAGGCGAACGTTGTGGAAGATGCTTTGAGTTAGAGGCCCGGAGGTAGTTTATCTTGTTTGAGCGCCGTGCAGAGGCAGTCGTTAGCATATTGGCGGATTCTATGCGATAGTCGAGTGCAGTTCGAGTTCACTCCGACCGGGAGACAGCTTGCGCATATTCATGCACGTCCGCAGTTGCTTGACCGTATTCGAGAGGCACGGCCCAGTGATGACCGTCTTTCAGAGTTCATGGAGCAGATTAGGCAGGGCAGAGATTCCGAGTTCGTGGTTGATGATCAGTGGGTACTGCGCTTTGGGACTCGATTATGCGTACCAGATTCTAAGGGACTGCGGCGTGAGATTCTTGAGGAGGCACATAGATCGATATATAGCGTTCATCCAGGTTCCACTAAGATGTACCACGATTTGCGAGAAGTTTATTGGTGGGACGGAATGAAGAGGGACATCACAGATTTCGTGTCGAGATGCCTGACTTGTCAGCAAGTCAAGGCCGAGCACCAGAGGCCCGCGGGAGAGTTGCAGCCTTTGCCCATTCTGGAGTGGAAATGGGAGCAGATTTCTATGGACTTCATTGTGGGTCTACCCAGGACCAGTCGAGGGTATGACTCCATTTAGGTGATCGTGGATCGTTTGACGAAAGCGGCTCATTTCCTGCCAGTAAAGACCACTTTCGGATTTGCTCAGAATGCCCAGATTTACATTGACGAGATCGTACGGTTGCATGGCGTCCCGAATTGTATCGTGTCCGACCGAGGCACCCATTTTACCAGTCGACTATGGCAGAGACTTCAGGAGGCGTTGGGCACCCGATTGAGTTTCAGCACAGCATTTCATCCGCATACCGACGGCCAGTCAGAGCGGACTATTCAGACTCTTGAGGACATGCTCCGAGCATGCGTTTTGGATTTTGGTGGTAGCTGGGATCATCATTTACCATTAGTGGAGTTCTCCTACAACAATAGCTTCTAGGAGACCATTCAGATAGCACCATTCGAGGCTCTATATGGGAGGAGATGCAGATCGCCCGTCTGTTGGACAGAGCTCAGCGAGAGCAGTATTTTGGGGCCGCAGATCGTGCAGGAGACGACCGAGAAGATACAGTTGATTTGAGACCGGATGAGAGCGGCCCAGAGCAGGAAGAAATCGTAAGCGGACAGACGCCATCGCAGACTAGAGTTCGCAGTTGGCGATCATGTTTTTCTGAGGGTCTCTCCGATGAAGGGCGTGATGAGATTTGGACGAAAAGGGAAACTTAGTCCCAGATTTGTGGGTCCCTTCGAGATCCTCAAGCGTGTCGGTGCAGTTGCGTATCGTTTGGCTCTTCCGCCTAGCTTTCCTAATGTTCACCTCGTCTTCCATGTTTCGATGCTCCGCAAGTACCTTCACGACCCTTCTCATGCGATTCAGCACCCGACGATCCAGCTGGAGCGCGACCTTTCTTTTGCAGAGCAGCTGGTGGTCATCCTGGATCGGCAGGTGAAGAAATTGAGATCGAAGGTTATACCGACCGTCAAGGTCCTTTGGTGTGGCCCGAGCAGCGAGGAGGTCACTTGGGAGACCGAGGACAAGATGAGGAATAAATATCCCCATCTCTTTGAAGGTATGCGTAGCTAGAATTTTAAATTCGGGGATCGAATTTCTTTAAGGGGGGAAGATTGTAACGCCTTGAAAAGTCATTTAGGTAATTTTCCCGATAATCGGTAAATAACTGGTATTTTCCGTAAAATGTAATTATAATTATTTTTCAATATAGGCCTAATTATACCAAATTTAGATAGGTAATTGCTTGTATTTGGTAATTAACGAGTCACTTATAAATTTCTAGTTGTTTAAAGATTTTTCCTTAATTAAGTATTTTTAAATATTATTTTAAGCTTTTAAATATACATTAAATTAGTGATAAATACAAATTTGAATGGGCTAATTAGATACTTAAGAACCATGACAACTAAAATCTAGTTTATAATATAAATTTTTATCCTGTTATTCCAAGTTCTAGTTGATTATAGTCAATGGAAAATTAAAATTAAATAAAATAAACTAAAACTTGTAATTATGTAACTTGAGGGCGGCTTTTTGCATGGAATTTTCTTTGCAATCTCTTACTCATCCTTACCCCTCATCTATGGCCGAGCCCATCTTAGGAAAACCCCTCCTCAAATTTGTCTTCAACTCATTTGAAAGAAATAATGTGAAGTGAATAAAATATAGTAATTTGAGGTATGGGTATTATTGTGGTATGGGATGGCTTTGACTTTGAAAAAAATCCACAACACCCACACCATTTCACCCATTCCTCATTGCCAAAAATCTGCAGCCCTCCCCCTCTATTGATTCCATCTCTTTTCATCTCCAAAAAAATCCCCAAAATGCTTCAAAAATCCAATTAAAACCTCACAAATTCAAGCCAATTTTTCATCCTTTCTCCTTAGCTAACTCTTGCTTGAATCATGGTGCAAGGAGACCTTTTTGAGGAGGCAAAATCACATGCTAGATCTCTAAAATTGGAGGTATAATCTTCACTCAATTAATACTTGTGGTTAATTTCCTTGAATTAAATTGTTTAAGTGTTAATTTTGGTGCTAATTTCAAATCTAGGTTTTTAATGATGATGGTTTGAGTTAGAACTAGGGTTTTAACCACCATTACTATTTTAACTAAGTTTATTTTGCTATCTAGTTCTTATACAAACCTAATCTAAGAGGTTACTTTGCTTAAGTGGGCTTCAATTTATCCTAATCTAGTGATTATGCAAGCAATTGCATGATTTTTGTGTGTTTTGGGAGAGATTATTTTAAGTAGTGGAGCATGACTTATTTTAGATGATTATTTGTGAATGTAGCCATTAAGTCGTTAATCCATGAATGTTTGCACCGAAATCCGATTTGAATGCTTACTAGGTTTTTGCTTTAATTAGCTATTGAATTAATTTGACGTTGTGACTAATTATATGACATCTCCTATGATAATTAGGATATTTTGAATGAGCAATAGGTTTGATCGGGTTCTAGGTTGGTGGTGGTTTCGTATAGCAATTCTAGTTGAGGTTGTGGCGATGTCGTACATATTTTTGTACATGCAAGTTTAGCTTGAAGACATTTATTCTTTGTATCGTTATCTTCATACCTTCTCGGAGTTTAGCTTGATGTTTTGCGTTTGTGCAATTCCAGGATCGGTCGCGGAGACTTCGGACGCGGCACGGAAAGGAAAGGCGGTGATTGGACCAGGTTAACTGAGGATTTCCGGTGAGTAGATGTACACATTTATTGGGAAATCGTTTGGATGGCGCAAGACGCCCGATAGTTTAGATAGTTTAAAAACTTCTAGTAGTACTGGCATTTATAAGTGTAGTTCCTAGTTAATCACCTTGCTGTATTCACGATTCTATATGTGTGTGTGTGCGCGCGTGCACGCGAACTCATCTCATAGGACACTTGCACCATTACCATGGTTTTATGCAGCACGAGCACTATTCATGCGGACACACACACGCCTTGGTAATTGCTATGCCACAAACACTAGATAACTTGTGTAAACCAGAAATCTAGAACAATTTCACCATATATGATGTGTAAACCTGTGCTAATACATTTAAATTCCTCAGGATGAACATGTAGGATTGCTAGTCATATGCATGTACCTCATTGCATCATTCGTTCTTGCCTAGTCTTTTAGTCATATATTGCAGTTCGCTTTGTTGATACCATAGGCATTCATTATCATTGACATGTGTACTTATGAAGATTTTTTTCTTGAGGATTTCAACACTTGAGATTTATGAGATTTTGCGGAAAGACCACAAGGATTTAATAGACCTGATATCATTTTAAACATTGCAAGTTGCGGTTTTCTCGTGTTATGATACATGTGTCATCCACCATGGGTTTTTCTGTTAGTTTTCAAGACCCGTTTCGAGGAGTAGGATGAACCGTCTCGGGTACATGGTGGGCCCGGTAAGGTACCCCGGGGCAAGAAGATCGAGTTATAGACGATGAGCCTGACAGTGGCAGACTACCTACCGGTGATTGTTGGCGTGGTGCATATTCAGAAGATACCGACCGTGGTCATGAGATATTGAGATATTGATACTTTGAGATGGGCCAGTCGGACGGCTGGGGCCCGAGATACTGTGATACCGATACTTCGAGGCTTTGAGATAATCATTTGAGGTGTCGATGCTGGACACGGATTTTTGTTGATTCCATTGATATTATGTTGATATTTCAAAAGAGTTTTTCTAAGATGAAAATAATGATTTTCTCATATCAATATATTCAGATCACGGGTTAAACTTGATTCATGTTGCATACATACCTGCTAGTACATCATGCCAGATTAGCATTGTAAAATTGATTCATATTACACACAAACCTGCTAGCTCATCATGCCAGATTAGTATTGTAAAATTGATTCATGTTGCATACATATCTGCTAGTATATCATGTCATATCAGTATTGTTGAGTTACGACACTTTGCGTGCATGCTTACGATAGCCTTTATAGATGTTACTTATTACTCATGAGTTGGCAACTCACCCCCGTTGTGCCACAGCCTTTTTGCAGGTCCGATCCGTCAGTACCGTAGCGGCGGACGCACTTCATCCTTTTGCTTGGATATGAGATTTTGCTTGTAGGTAGGTTGTGATATTATTTTGTTTCCACCTTGTATATTTATTATATCTAGTGTACTCCATCTACTGTACCTGCTACTTGTATTGATGTACTATGACCTAGAGCCGAGATAGTGAGATTTGTGGACTTTTATGTTGTATCTTTGGGTCGAGCTCACTTGAGCCGACATGATACTTATTACTTATGCCTTTTATGCTTATTTTGCACATTGATGATTTATATTGCGTGGGATTTGAGTCCGCCTTGGGGGGAAGAGCTAGCTCCCGCTTGGGGATGCCTTATTTCATATTATTCATATATTCCTGTTTTGTACCCGTTTGGGGGCCAGTATTTACAAAGGAGACTCTGCCGAAATTTTGGGAAAAATGGATATTGCTTTTAAAAAGCTTGATGTGACTTATTTGATTAAAATCGCTTTCAATAAATTGGTTTTCCTTCACTCTACTGCTTATTTGGTTTTGATTTCTGGGTTTTGCTTACTTAGATTACGTACGTCTCGAGACGTTTCGTAATTTAAATGCCAGTCATGCTCCGTACTTTTCGGGTCGTGACACCTATTCTATTTCTCTTGAACCGGAAACCATCCTCGAATCTGGAACGAATTCCTTCGAGTTCGTATGTAACTATACGATGGCATGACCAAGCATTATGGACGTTCGTAGTGATACGAAGTGTTCTGGAGAAATCCAAAGTGGATGTGGGAGTGGCAGGGGTATACACGTTTTTGTCTTAAATGATAGCAGTCGCAATTTTCTTTGCCCTTAATCTAATCCCTTTGTATGTCTTTACTTATTACCTTATTTACACCACACTTAGGCTTAATTGGTTTTCTTCCTTCCCTACCTATCGGCACCTGCCTATGGTTTGGAAGAAGACTATCTAATAAGCTCAATAGGTGTACCCTGTCCTAATCCTAGGAGCCGTCACAACCTAAGAGAAGGTAAAGGGAAAAGACAACCGAATAATCTAATTCAATCTCTCTAGAACCAGAATCCATCCTCAAATCTCGAACAAGTTCATTCAAGTTCGTATGTAACTATACGATGGATTTATCCAATAGAAATGGATGTTCGTAGTGATACGGGGTGTTCTGGAGAAATGCAAAGATGATATAGAAGTGGCAATGATATATGCGACACCGTGATATTCCAAAACCCAAAATGTTTTAAGAAGGTTCGGTTAATTTGGTTCATGAGTTTTAGTCAAAGGTCGGGCCATGGTCGTTGCCTGAGAGAGAGAGAAAAGAAACACTTAACATGCACTCTAACCTAGATCAGAATGGTTAATCACTTTATCTAATTAGGATGGCTCCCACTGTTTCCTCGAATTCTCCTCCAAACCCAAAAGGACAATTAGTCGGGATCATCTAAAATCATCCGAGGAGTATCAATTACTAATCAGTAGGAATCGGGATCCAACTATCATCGCATGATAACTTGATGGAAGCCACTCAAGTTACCACACTCCAGAAGGTTTGCACAAGACTGGCAAGTTTCCTGTATGTTTGAAACTCCCGTTGTGTGTTTTTACCCCAAGCGGCTTATGACCTTGACAGAGGTCAACATATCATAAGTCGCAAGTCAAGTTCAACCCGTCATTGTCCTGGATTAACTTAGACCTACCTGCACAAGCCCTTGACAGAGGTCAACATAACCGTGTGACTGTCCTAAATAATCGCATATCTATGCAACAAACAAGTATTACCCAACTACCAAGCAATGTGCCTTGACAGAAGTCAACATACACAACATGAATACTAAGTAATACCTATAAGAAATGACGGAGGGTTACGACTGGTTTTTGGAGAAAAACCTTTAACGTAAAGAACTTGATATCGTTGAAGGAATCCAAGTGGTTTTACAAATAAATAGTGGCGAAAACTTTTGCTAAAGAGGTCACTCCCTGTGAAGGGATCTCGACTCTTTCCTCATAGAATGAGGTGGAGGATATTCCAAACTGAATACCATGATGCAAAACAAAAGGAAACGACTATAGTGAAGTTATTACGTTGACGCAAACTTTTACTCAAGGGGTCACTCCCGATGAAGGGATCTCGGCCCTTGCCTCGTCGAATGAGGTGTAGGATATTCCCAATCAAATACCACTGTGCAAAGAAAAAGAGAACGTCTGTAATATCAATTTTTAAAAACTTGGTTCCAACAACATCATATAGGTTTGTTTTATCTTTGCATTGATAAGGATCAATGCAGTCCCATCAATTAATCACACCAGAAAAGAACGAAAATATATGATGTACGTATATGCCATCCGCATTCGCCACTGGGTCCCGTCATCACTCGTTAGGTTACTTAACTAACAACAGAGCGGGGACTGCACTAGCGCGGGTGCAAAACATATACAACATCTACTAGTATATATATAAATATATATAACAATCGTCCCAGGCATGATATAAAGCAACATCACAGAAGCAACACAGAATGGTGGATAATCTTAGAGCCACGGGTTTCACTTGAGCCGCAAATGAGACCCGATATTCCCTGTCATGTGGATAGCCTGTGCAATGAAACCTAGACCCTTACGAGTGCGGAAAATTACTCGCCAAAACAGAAGTGAGGCAACCCCCTTCAATAACGTGAATGGGCCACCCAGCACTTCACGGAATCCGGTAACTTGAGCACCCCACCGTGGGTCAACTTATACCCCTTACGAGTGCGGCGAATAGCCCGCCAATTCTAGAGTAAGGTCCCCTCCGTCTCAATGCCATGAGATGCGGACCCATTGCCCTCTAGAACCCGGCTATTCGTGCACTCCACCGCGGGGTAATCCTAGTACAGAAAAGAAAATAATATATAAGGGTGACATCGACCTCAACCCGGTCGTGCCCCAAACTAATAATATACAAACTGGCAGTGACGGTTGTCCACATGTCGGACGCTCGCCCCACAATATCAAATGTACAAATGAGACTAAACTGTACTACCATTGCACCAAATATATCTACTACGACGATCCAACCACAATACAGCACAACACAGAATATCAACGTGAATGTCACATTCGCAAACTCATCTAAAAGAACATATAGCAATTAGACGAGGTATACCGCTCTAATGACATTCACGGTCGCAGATAGTAGTGCATGTACTGATAAACATTTAAACAGTGCTAAATTAACGACTTCGAAACACCCCGAATTGCCCCTGAACAACAGATAACATAATATAAAAAATGGGCAAAACTAGCAATACAACTGAACAAACATTCCAGAGACCAAACAACACCCAAAATACGAAGCCCAAAGTCCCTGATCTGGCTGGCCTCCTTGGATTTTCAAGCAATGTGCTCGGGTCAATTTTGTTGGAATGGGTTCGTATTTGGGGTATGTTCTAGTGGCCATACAATAAGTCTTCTGCAGTTGTTAAAATAATTTTTTTGAAGAGTTTGAAAAACAACAGAGACTGGAATCAGCAGTGTACAGTTTTGGGATTATTTCGATTTCGATACTTTAACAACATCTAAACAAGCTAGATAAGGGTTTAAAGGCTGGCTCTGATACCATGTTGGGTTACGGAAGCGCCCCGGCCATCAAACCGTGGGCAAATGTGGAACAAAAATTTACTAAACTGGCGCTACCATTACCCGATGCCCGGATCTACCTTAAAACCTAAACTAGCAAGCTATATATAAGAAGTTAGATGGTTATACCGAGTTGATACATGTCCTTCGGTCTTCAACCATCATCCCCAAGCTCTTAGTGGCTCCTCGATCGAGTTTGGCTGCCGGTCTTCCTCCATCTACGATGATCCACCTGAGGGAAACGACACAAGATTCAGCCTCGTCTAGCGAGGCAACCGACGCTCCAAGGTTGTTAGTAATGGAGAGTGGAGGTGTAGGAATGTATCACTATATTTTTTCTCTCATCACTATTGCTCAAGGGAGCAACCATAGAATATGAAGGAGGTGAGGAAACAATGGCATGAGCAACTCAAGAATGGCTAAGTGTTGAGGTAAGAATAGAATGCAAGCAATGAATCAAGTGAAGTAAAATGACCAAGTCCACACCAGTACTTTTGGCTACCCTCTCTTTCTCTCATCACAAAATATATCTCATTTCAACTTGCAAATAAACAATTCCAAACCATACCTATGACCCATGCTCATGCCACCTCACTCCTCCACCTCATTTGTGAAACAAATGAATTTCCAAAAATGGAAAATCATACAAATGAGGTGTCCACTTCTAGAAGCTATTTCGTATAAATACGGAATACTTCCCGGTAAACGTATCAAAATACATATACGCGTATTCATACAAAAATACGAATAGCTAAGAGAGAAAATGGATAGTAAACAATAATACTAGAATACATATATAAATACATATATATAAATTATTAAATCAAAACCTGATTCAATAATCCGGCTTAATCATAAGCCGCTAGTATTATTAACCGCCCGATTAAAATCTGTGCAGCCTGTACACATATTTAACCGGACACCTGTATGTACCAACATACGTCATCTACACCATATCGCATGAACCATGAAAACCCTCTGTGTGGAACTCTAAAGACTCGTCAATACGCTGGTAGTGGGTTTAACCACAAACACATCAGCGGCAATAGCTGTACGTAACAGCTACCCAGGTATTGAGCGAAAAGGAGGCCGACGAGCAAACTCATCCTGAACCCCTACTGAGCCTGACAGTGACAATATCCATACAGTCAGGTATGTTCATCTAAGAGTATCGCATATCGAGTCTAGGGGGTGGATAAAGTCAGACCCCTAATAACGCGATATTTAGTGTCGGCATGAAATCCATCACCACCAGAGAAACCATCGATCCTGAATCGGTAATTCTCGTCCACCATGGCCATGGATTTCTGGTGATGGCCACCAGTACACAACACAACATCAACCACCAATAGCGGGAGAGATGAATCCCCGCCTATCCGATCACTGCCTCCATGTGGTTCGGGACTGTACCCAACTAAAACCTATTTGCATGACTCCTCTGAGCCGTGGTAGGGTAGTAATCAAAGCACAGTGGGAACTCACACGAGACAAATAACGATCTCAGGGTCGACAGAATAACCTGCACACATGTCACCTAGGAACTGCTATCCGCTAATAGGTATAATACCAACTAGCACGTTCTCGGCGAGTCCGTCCAGTATACTCATAACCCAATGAGCACCTGTATACTATCTTAGGTGAACAAACTAACACCAATAGCTTATGAGACCTGGCCACCGCCCCTCGTCGGGGCCTCGATCAGTATACACTAGTCTACACTGGAGTATCGATGCCCAATCTCGATACTCCCAGGACTAGGGACATTTAAGGATATGCTTATAAATCCCCAGCTCCTACGTATATGATCGCCATCATAATACTGGTAGTCAAGCAAGAATCTTATGGGCTCTATCAACATGTAATAGTGATGATAAAGACAAACCAGATAGCATACTATCATCTCGAGTAAGACTGTTCTACCGGTATAGGTCCTTCCTCAATCATCACAATCACCTGCCTGCGATTACGATAATTGCCTTGAGGGCACTATAGCCAACACCTGGCCCCACTAGTATGATCTCCATCATAGTCCTAGTAGTCAAGTACACATCCTATGGGTTTTATCAACATGTGAGAGCAAGACAGTATCACAATACAAGTCTACATGTCAAGACAAACAGCAACCAGATAGCATACGATCATGTCGAGCATGAAAGTCTTCTCTATATATATCCAAGCATCCACTATAATATACATCATATGTACAATAATGGCCTCTAGGTCATATACATAACTAACACTTTGCAAGACGGATTAGTAGAGAAATTGGGTGTTCGATAGCATACGGGCAGTGGGTGTTCAATAGCTCACGGGCGGTGAGTATGTTGGCTAATTATTGCGACACCGCAATAATTACCCTTAAGTGCAAGTGGGAGATTGTTGACTATAGTTCCCTCATGGCAATTATTGTAATTGCAGGCAAGCGATTATGATGATTGACGGAGGACCTATTGTTCCCGCCAAAAATTTCTGCGCAAAGGAGCCCAAAATATCAAATGGCAGCAATGCGCTTAAGAAAATGCAAGCCGGTATTTTTCGGGCTGTTTTTTGCCAAACTCCCTAATGAGAATCAGATAAATTCTGAGGGAATCGAAAGCATCTCGAAAAATCCTTTGATTTGATATATTACGGACCTCAAAATTTTTCTGGAATCAAAAGTTATGAGCAAATGTGTTATGCACGTATAGTTTAAGTAATGCTCTACCACATGGGGGATACATTTTTAGTCCCACATCGGAAAAAAAAAGAGATCACTTCTCTACCACTCACTTATAAATAAGAGGGGATACCTCTCATAAAAAATGGGGATTCAATCCTCAAAGGACCTTATGTTCGCCGCCGAATACGGGAGATGGAACCGCGTAAGTCGTCTTGCCTGAATTTGGGGGCAGATATTATTTGGTTTTATCCGTCCACCACTCCGAAAATGCCAAGTTGATTTATGCCACCATGTATCGAAGGTTTAGACGGATGTGGCCGATGTAGGAGACTTCGTCCGATTCCCCCTCATTGTGAGGGGTTTTTTATTATGGGGATACTCTTCCCTGCAGGCACAAGCCCCTGCAGTTAATTACGCTATCGCATCGTGGTAACCACTTTCTCCTTCTCCAGATGGTCACTTCGTGTCGTGTATGTTTGTTTTGTTTTTGGTTGCCCGTGGATTGTATACAGAAACTAATTTATGTTGTCGCCCATAGGGCGTGGATTAGTCCAAATCCGTATTTTCTTAGATTTGGTTTTGGGTTGGGTTTAAGGATCGTTAATCTCATTTGAGACTAAGATCAACTTAAACGTTTGTTAAGGATATGTTAGTCTAATTTTAGACTAAGATCTACTTAACAAGATCATTTAGATCCAACAAAAGAGTATTTGGACTCTATTGTTTTAGTTTAGGGACGTTGCGGTCCATTGGGTTTAAGGACATCATAGTCCGTGACAGTTTAAAGATGCCATAGTCTGTAAAGTTTAAAGACATCATAGTCTATGAGTTTAAGGATCTCACAGTCCATAAAGTTTAAGGACATCATAGTCTATGAGTTTAAGGACCCCACAATCCGTAAAATTTAAGGACATCATAGTTCAGTTTAAAAACATCATAGTCTGTGTGGTTTTGATTCAACCGTTTGGGGATGCACCAAAAATTATAGGTTATTGGGACCCTCCGTCTCTCTGAAGACGTTGAAGAATTACAACGACATATATCAGAGGTACGAAAAGATGTACCCTTGAACCAATGTTGGTTGGGAGATCTGTAGTCAAGTTTGGGACTAAAATCAGTAATAAAGATTTATGAGCATATGGGCTCAATTAATCTAAATGAGGGATCTGTGGCCAACTTGGGCTCGGCCTACTCAGTTAAAATGTTGAACATTTATTTGGGCTCGACCCTTTTTACTTAACAATGCTGAGTATTGGTTTGGGTTCTGACAACTTGTTGTCTTTTGTTGAGTGTTAAGCATTCATTATAGCTCTGGGACTTTATTTAAAGAACAGTTTATGTTCCCTCAGCGCATACGTGAGGAGCACGTGGAGTGCTTGGCGCTGAGCACCAGATTTAGAGCGCTAAGGTGCTTCCTGTGAAAGAGCGCACACGTGAGGAGCACATGGTGCGCTTGGCGCTGAGCGCCAGTAAATGAGTGAAGAGCGCTCCTTGTGAAAGAGCGCACACGTGAGGAGCACATGGTGCGCTTGGCGCTGAACGCCGGTAAATGAGTGCAGAGTGCTCCTTGTGAAATAGCGTACACGTGAGGAGCACGTGGTGCGCTTGGCGCTGAGCGCCAACCTTGAAGCGCTGGGCATTTCTTTTAAAATAGCGCTTGGAGCGCTACGGCGTTGTGCGCCAGTCTTGGAGCGCTGAGGCGCTTCTTTTTAATTTGGAGCGCTAAGGCTCTTTTTAGGCAACTTTGATCAGTTCTGCGCTCTGAGAATTAAATTCTCGTTTATAAGAGACTTTGTCTCTTAGGTCTAAGAACAAAGTTCTTATCTTTATAGGAAATGTTACAATCTCTTTTTTTTGTGAAAGGCTTTGCCTTTATGGATCTGTGATCAGAAGAGAATTGAATTCTTCTTCCCCACTTTTTTATGATGAGATGCTATGATCTTTTTTGTGAAAGACATCTATCTTATAGATCTATGATCTAGAAAAAGAACTAAGATCTTCTTCTCTTGATGATATGCTTTGATCTCCCTGTTTTATTTATCTTGAAGAAATTCTTCTTCTTCCGAGAGCTTGCTCTTCTCTCTGAAATTTCTCAAAGTTTAGGGGGGGTTCCACTATGCATGACTTGAAGTCTTCGTTCTATTATATAGGAGAGGCTGATTTGTTGAATCGGTTGAAGAGATCTTTTCTCTAATTGATTTGGGGATGTTTCCCACCGTTGGATGTTTGATCTTAGAGCTTCTGTTTTACAGAAAACAATCTTCTTGTTTTTAAAAAGATTGGGAAAATATTTTCCCAAACACAACTTATTCTATATCTTGGTGATTTTTAATCACCATTGGATCTTTGATCCAACAGCGCTCTAATTTTCAAAGGTAATCTGATGATTTTTAGTCATCTTTGTTGGATCATTGATCCAAGGGTAGGGAATATTTAGTTCCAGCGCTAGCGCTCTCGTGCTTTGCACGTGAGCGCTACATCAGAGTCTTTGACTCTTGGTGCTAGCACTTGCGCTGCTAGCGCTAGTGCCCTCGTGCTTTGCATGTGAGTGCTGCATCAGAGTCTTTCACTCTTAGCGCTGGCGCATTTAGCGCAGCGCTTTTATGAAGCGCTGATTAATTTCAAATTTCAAAATTTGAACAGAGTTTTGCTCTGATTGGGGAAACAAATGCCCCCCACCATTGCGCTCACGTGGCTAACACATGAGTGCAGCGGTGGCATCATCTGCGCCATTAGATCAACTTAGAAGTTGAAACGGCTCTCAGTGTCTATAAATAGGGCCTTTGGCCCTTGAGATGACCATTGTTCATCTTCTTTCTTGTTTTTTTGAGAATTAATTCTCTTTCAGAGCATAGCTCTCTGCCTCAGAAACTCCTTTAGAGTTAAGTCTCTGTCAAATTTTTGGTAAGATTTGAACACATTAACAGAGCTTTACTCTACTTAGATCATAGATCTTTAAAGATTTTTAGGATTTTTAACCCGTTAATTAAAAAACAGAGCTTTGCTCTCTCTAGATCATGGATCAGAAAAAGAAATCCTTTTTTAGGGTTCTTTTAACCTATTAACGAAGAACTCTTAGAGTTCGGTTTACAGATTTTAAAGATCCTGAAGTTTTTACTTCTGTAGAAAGCTTTGCTTTTAGGGTTTTTTGATGGATTATTCCATCTTCTTCACAGAGCATTGCTCTTTAGAAATTTTTGGAGAATTGTATTCCTTTCATGATTAATTATAACAGAAGTCATATCTGTTGCAGAGCACTGCTCTCAAGGAAGATTTACTCCTTGGCCCAAGGGGCCCTCATTAAATGAGAATCTTTTTTTAGGATTTCCTCATTTAATGACTGTCTCATCAAATGAAGAGACTGTTTTATTAATGATGAGCTATCATCTAAATTGTGTGGGTCCCCCTTGGTCCCATTCCACTTCATTGCAGTGTGGCACGAATTTAAAGTACCATGTGCTAGAACTTAAATGTAGCATTGACGGCTAATTTTTTTTTGTTCTTTTTTGCACAGGTACTATGTCTTTTGACATTTCTTTCTGGTTCGTCCGTTTGGAAAGCGGATCCCTGAAGCGCCTGTGGACAGGGAAGTCTTCGCGTTGATCAAAGATCACGATCCGGAGCAAAAGAAACTTCATTTATAGGGAACATGGTACAGTCAGATCATCAGGGGTCGGCGGAGCTTTTCTTGCGCGGCACCTTCGGAGCCTATCTCGGCGATCTCTTATGCTGACGCACCTCCGGTGAACTACGCCGTGGACGAGGTCAACTGGACCTCAGAGGGTTGCCTTCAACCCTCTATGACTGCGATACCCGTGCAGCCGCCGCCGGTTTTGGATTCTCTGGGGCGGCGTATATGTCAGGGCGAGTCGCGCCCATGGGGACAGCCAAACATGATAGGCCTAACTGCTCGCCATCCAGCCGGGTAATTGCAGTTGGTCCGCTACATTTTGTCGGCCAAGAAGTCGCAGATGCTGAAGCTTGGGTTGTATCCCGCGATTTACGCTTCTCTCTTTCAATATTCCGCGCCTCCTGCATGGTGGGTCAAGGCTTTTCTGGAGCAATGGAATATTCTGACCCACACCTTCCTTCTATCGGATCGAGAAGTCTCAGTATCTTTGGAGGAGTTTGCAGAAATCTCTGGCTTACCTGTTAGGGGAGAACACTACGAGGAGTTACTTCCTCCGGACGAGTACATCTTTGCCACCAAATCAATAGTATTGGGTCTTACCCCGGAGAACGCCATTCAACACCAATTCCCGAGCTTGATCAAGGTGTTGAATATATACGAAAGTCTATTTCTGGAGTCCGGAGGGCATGGAGTTAGCTATACAGACTTCATCGCTCGCTTTCTTCGTCCAGAAGCCTTATCAAAGCAAGCTGCGTTGTTCGCCAAGCTTGACGACCCGTTTGGTTTTGGTTTGGATAACCAACCGACGGTGGAGGCGGATTTAAAAATGTTTCTTTATTCTGACTGCTCCCGTTGTTCCCTTCGCGGAGCTTGCTGCTCCGGACGTCGATGAAGAGATGTTCGTGCTAGGGTTCATTGGCTTATGGATAAACTGGTTCGTGCTTCCAATACACCCTCATTATGTGAGGCCATCAGTCTTTTACCCAGCCCATCGTATGGTTGCGGGAATGCAAGTGGCTATCGGGATTGCTGGGTTGGCACACTTATAACATGGTCTCAGCTTTGCAGCGAATACCACTCAGCCGGGGGTACAGCCCGTCACTTTCTTGCTGCATTATTTTATGTCATGGATTGAGCTGCACGTCCTTGGCGCTTTTGGTGTCCATAAACGACCTCGTTTCTATGACAGTTACAACTTCCTTCGGATTATGCGCCTAGTTGACGTATCCGTTGTAAATCCGTCACAGCGGGAAGCTAGGGGTGTGCTCCTTCGTCCGCGTATGGTTAGAGATGGCATGACCTTTATCGATAAGGTTTTAACCATCGGCAAAGAATCCGCAAAAACGGTGCAGCCTCTTCGCGATACTTTTAAAGATAGGGCCTCTACCTTGAAAGCTCGAAAGATTCTTCATTTATACTCCATCAGGCCAGGCTTTCTCGTGTTTAGGCAGAATGATTCATCGCTGTTTATGAGGTACAACCCACACCGTTTTGCCCAGCAATCAAGCTATAATCAAGGTTTCCCGCTTGAAGCCTTCTTAGCTGAGCCTACTGCCACAGAAGAAGGTATTCATAACGCATTACACCATTTTATGCGGTTGAATACCGGCTCCAATTTCTTTATCAGTGAGCCGAGTTGCGTTCCGCGAATCTTAAACGCATATGTGGCATGGTATCAACATTCGATGGGCGCCGTTATTAGGGAAGAAAAGTAATTATTGCTTGATCGAGAGGGCACCACCCCCGCTGGTAATCCAGCCGTTCCCTTGAAACGATGGACCATCGTCCGTCCTCCCTTGAGAGAAGCTGCTGCAGCTGTGGTACCACGTGTTATGCCTGAGCTGCCCCTACCCCGTATGACTGTAGAAGCGGTAGCTGTGGTGTCTCCTGAGTCTGGCATGGGCGCGGAGATCAGGACTCGCCGCCCGAAATTGCCCGCTAAGCGCAAGCTCGTGTTATCGGCTGCCGGCACAAATTCGCAGAAGAAAAAGAAGTCGATACTTTCTACGGATGTTGTATTCGTCCAGGAGCCTCATGCTCCTTACAACGAGGGCCTAAGTGAGTACGGGACCAACGAGGGTCGCGGTTTCAAAGCAGCTAGCTCGCGATGAAGCAGCATTAATCACCATTGCACAATTAGGTATACTTCGGTCATATCTTTCCGCGGCAATTTTAATTATTATGCTTTGACTGACGCTTTCTTTCTTAACAGGTATCTCCACCGAAAAGGCTCTCGCAGCTCCCCTCAAGACTTTTGAACAGGAAGAGAGGCTTCGCGCTTCCTTGGGCCTCGGTATATTTCGGCTCATTGTGCCTTCATTCCCTTTTTCTTCATGGGTAGTCTGACCCTTCTTTTTCATCTTATTGCAGGGACTACTTCAACTCAGGTTATCCCGAGTGCAGTGCCAATCCCGCATGGTGGTGGAGCGACACTTCCAGGGCCGGCTGCCGAAATCCCAGCTCCCCCAGTATTGCCAAAATAGGCTTCGCTTAAGTAGCCGATGACGGACGCCATAACGGCTCCAGAGATAGCTCCTGGCTCGAATGATGACGTCACTTTGACGGAAGTCTTGAGGAGGTCTTTTCTCACTGCCAAGGCTGACAAGAAGCGCATAAAGCGTGCGGCGAGGGAACGTGAAGCCAGCTTGGCCGTGGGTGCAGGTTCAAGTGCCGTTCCATCCGTCATTATTTCTTCCGAAGATGCTCCAGCTGCCCTGTCTACTGTCTATAAACAAATGGTGCGCGCGTCTCGGGAAGAAGCCACAAAGCCGTCCCAAGGTAACATAACGCTATGTCTTTTCTTGGAATTTTATCTTCAAATTCTTATATACCATATCTTGCAGGGCCAAGTCCTGATGATGAGGCGGTAGGTGAAATGACGGCAACCACAGAGCCCGAAGTGGCTACTCTCTCTCGGGAGTCCGGGACTGTCCAAACTGCCGCTCTTTCCCTCTGCGGTTCCCCGCCCTCGCCTGGCATTGCCAGTATCATGACGGCTCTTGTAGAATCAGGGGATGAAGCCACTGGTGCTGAAGTCATTCCACTGAAAGAGAGCGAAGAAACCGCAACACCGAGTGATGCTTCCATTGCAATTTTGGCTGATGACCCATCAGGTGGGTTTCGGGTCCCTGTTTATTTTCTATCTCACAATCCTTTTCAGCTTTTTCTGAAGGTATTTTATTTGTAGGTGTAAAGAACATCGAGATTGTGTCATCTGAAACACTTGCGGTCGCTGCCATGACGGTTGCTCCCTCGCCTTCTCCTATGTCCTCCAAGATGCTGGAAGGTATAGATTTGCAATCCATTTAATTGAAATATGACCACCGTCTTTCTTGTACTGACCATGTAATATCGCAACCTTGCAGGAGTTCTCTTAGATCATCCGTATCAAGTGTTGAACCCGTATTTCTCCTTCCAGTCGGAAGTCACTTTACCTGCTGGTGCCGGTGAGTATAATTTTTAACCGACGTCCTTTCCTTTCTTTGACAGACGACCCTGCCATTGTTAATTTTAAATTGATTGCAGCACTACAAATTGAAGGAGGGGATGAGAGAATCGTCGCACCACCAGTACTCCCAACTCTGCCCCCTGTCGCAGCCAGTATAGTAGACTCTATTGTTCGTGCATTTTCTTTATCTCTTGAGCCGACATTTGATCATAATTCGTGTTGCAGCAATCGTACCGGCTCTTGCTCCGTTCGAGTCTCGCATCCTAATGCCGGCGGAGCCCTTTTCTAGACGTCCATCTTCCAAAGGCGCTATGAACAACCTGCGAATGTTGAGTGAATACGTCGAGGAGCTTGACGCGGAGGCCCCTACACTCGCTACAGATTTTGCTGCCGAGGTTAATCCAATGCTGGCGACGCTTGTGAACTTCCATAACGAAGGCGTCGTTGAGTCTTGGGTTAATCACTGCATGAAGATTGAGGCCTGTCTATATGAGATTGAGCTTAGGCGTCCTGCTCCGGGGGTGTTGGCTTCGAACTCCCGGCGGGCTGCATGGGTTGAGCAAAGTGCCCTTTTCCTTCGCCATTTTGAACAAAAGGCGACCCTCAAGCGAAAGGAACGTGAGGCAACTTCCGCTAAGTCTGTCCAACTGCGTGCCCAGGTCGAAGCGAATGCTGCGCAGCTGAACTCCATCTTTGAAAGCCTTCAACGATGTATTTCCGACGGGCTGATTCTGAGGAAAAAGCTTGACTTTACTGAGCAGGTCGCGCAGAGTCAGGAGGCTGTTCAGCAAGAAATTGATGAGAAACTTTCATCCTGTCTGCAGCAACCAGCCCAAGTCGAAGCGGAGCTGGCCGCGGTGGCTGATCACGAAAAGGAGCTGAGAGGAGTGCGCGAGCAACTGGCTGATTATTGAAAACGCCTCCTTCTCACTGGCTGCCTTTGTATCGATTGTACATTTGTAACTTATGAATAACACGTATTCATTTCATTCATTTTTTTTATTCCATTCATTTTCAAATGAGGTAACTTGTATCCATTTGAATTTATGAATAAAGGACACATTTCTTTTCTATCTTGTGTTATTGCCTTCTTTTCTTTGCTTTGTTGTCATGTGATTTTAGCAAATTTGGCCTATAAATGATAGATAATAGTTCATCTTGAACTCTTCGTAGGGTAGTAATGGCTTAGGAAATAGGTTTAGATCTGCCATCTAAGACTTTTCAATGTTATGAGCCATGAGGGACTCATAAAGATTTTTCTCCCTGTGAGTCATGAGGATCTCGTAAGTGTATTTTCTCCTTAGGAGTCGTGAGGACTCCTAAGTGTGTTTTCTCTAGAGAGTCGTAAGGATCTTACAAGAGAATTTTCTTCCTTACAGGTCAGGAGGAGTCATAAGTGGTTGATGAGTTGACTTGTCCCCGAGTCAAAGCGTTGCTTCGATGGGGAGGTTGGGGGTTGACTTTCTCCATTTTCTACGGTGTCGAAGATCGACTTTCTCCATTTTCTACGGTGTCGAGGATCGACTTTCTCCGTTTTCTACGGTTTCGGGATCGATTTTCTCCGTTTTCTACGGTGTCGGGATCGACTTTCTCCGTTTTCTACGGTGTCGGAATCGACTTTCTCCGTTTTCTACGGTGTCGAGGGTCGACTTTCTCCGTTTTCTACGGTGTCGGGGGTCGACATTCTCCGTTTTCTACGGTGTCGGGGGTTGAGTTTCTCCGTTTTCTACGGTGTCGGGGATCGACTTTCTCCGTTTTCTACGGTGTATGGGGTCGACTTTCTCCGTTTTCTACGGTGTCGAGGGTCGACTTTCTCCGTCTTCTACGGTGTCGGGATCGACTTTCTCCGTCTTCTACAGTGTCGAATTTCTCCATCTTCTACGGTGTCGGGGGTCGACTTTCTCCATTTTCTACAGTGTCGGGATCGACTTTCTCCGTTTTCTACGTTGTCGGGGGTCGACTTTCTCCGTTTTCTACGGTGTCGGGGATCGACTTTCTCCGTTTTCTTCGGTGTCGAGGATCGACTTCAGGTTGTCTGTGAAATCTGGAGTCTTGGAGCTAAGGACTTTGCTGTAGCTCCGATTGGTGGTGTCGCGTCCGTGTCCTGCTGGAAGGTGGAGGAACGCCGTTGCGGGTTTTCTGGGATGCAGATATTGCCGCTGAAACTTGACTCTTCCTTTTGACAGAGTTTGTTAGGACATGTGGTTCCCTTTCGTTTATGCCCATGGATTGTATACAGGGGTCAGTATGGACTTACCTGCAGGGCAAAAATTTCATTTCATATATATTTTTTGTTTTCTTTCAGCGATGCTTTATCATTTCAGCTTTTTGTATCGCGAAAGTCGCGATTGCCCAATCATTTCGGCTATTTTTCGCGGTGCCCAATCATTTTGGCTGTTTTTTTACTCATTGCTTTTTATTGCGAATTGCCCAATCATTTCGGCTATTTTTATATGCATATATTTTACTTGCTGATTTTGTTGCAAGTTGCCCCATCATTTTGGCTATTTTACATGCATTTTTATTTCGAGTATGGAACTCAAGATCTGATACCAATATTAGCATCAGTATCGTTGCGACTGGAATATTCCCAGTAACGAATCATCATTTGCTATGAAAGGACTTGGAACTTGATAACGGTGTAGGCATCACCATCGCTACACCTGAGATATTGCCATGAGCGAATTATCATTTTCCTTTGTCGATTTAAACAAAGATGGCTTAGCAAACAGGGTTAGAATCCTGTCGACTAAGGCTTTTGACTTCATAAGCTGTAAGGGTCTCATAAAGGTGTTTCTCTCTACGAGTCGTGAGGATCTCGTAGGTGCATTTTCTCCTTAGGAATCGTGAGGATTCCTAAGTGTGTGTTCTCTTATAAGTCGTAAGGATCTTATAAGAGTGTTTTCTCCTTATAATTCGAGAGAACTTACAAGTGTTTGTTCATTAAATGTGGGCATTCCTTGTCGTTGATAGGACTCGGAAAGGAAATGATTATTTGCGCCCGTGGATTGTATACAAGGGTCAATATTAAACCGCTTGTAGGGCAGTCTGGGAAAGGTGATGGCTTAAGAACAGGTTCAGATCTCTATAGCTTAAGGCTTTTGAATCTTATGAGCCGTGAGGATCTCATAAGAGGGTTCTCCCTACGAGTTGTGAGGATCTCGTAAGTGTAATTTCTCCTTAGGAATCGTGGGGATCCCTAAGTGTGTCACTCCTTTGTGAATCGTAAGGATCTCACGCAGGTAGTTTTCTCCTTACAAGGTCGAGAGGACCTTGCAAGTGTCTTTTAACGAGATTGCGCCCTTTCGGGTTTTCACAAACTCGCCGGTAGCCCTGATGTGTTTACTCATGGAGCCCTTTCGGGTTTTCATCCGTGCCTATCTTGCTTATGGACGTACCATTTTTTAATTTTGTTTTTATTTTTTATTTTTTATTTTACGGTTCTGCGCCCTATCGGGTTTTCACAAACATTGCCGGTAGCCTTGCGGTTTTTACTCACAAAGCCCTTTCGGGTTTTCATCCGTGCCCATCTTGCTTATGGACGTACCTTTTTTTTTATTTACGAGTCAGCCCAAGGATGCAGCGAGTTTGTAGTAGTTTAAAGACGTTTCGATCAGTAGTTAGTTTAGGACATTTCGGTCCATAGTTAGTTTTAGGACATTACGGTCCACTATTAGTTTAGGGACGTTTCGGTCCTTTGTGGAGACAACGGTTTCGCAGGATACCCCTTACAGAGCTTGGGTTTGGGAAGATAGCGAGCGGACATGGGTTTCATTATCTATCAGGCGTAGTATTTCTTCAGGAATCGACCGTTAATAGGCCTGAAGGGTCTTTCGCCATGCATGTTCATGAGCGAGTAAGCCCCACCTTGGTAGACCTTGTCTATGATGTATGAGCCCCCATAATTCGGCTCGAACTTCCCCCATTTGGCATGATTGGGGATCATAGGTCTCTTGATCACTAGCATGAGCTCGCCTTGGCGGAATGTTCTCGGCCTAGTCAATCTCTCGTATGAGCGTGTCACCTTTGCATTGTAAGCCTCTAAGTTTTGCTGCGCCATGAGACGAGTTTCATCGAGGGCATCGAGCTCCTCAAGACGAAGATGAGCATTCTGATCGTCAGTTAGCTCGTAATGAACTGCCACTCGCAGAGAGGGTAGCTTTATCTCCAAGGGGAGTACCGCTTCAGTGCTGAATACCAATGCATACGGCGTTGTATTCGTGGCTGTTTTGAACGTGGTCCGATAAACCCAGAGAGCTTCATGCAGTCTCTCATGCAAGTCCTTTTTTATTTCTGGACACCTTCTTTATGATCTTCATCAAGGTCTTGTTGAAAGTCTCAGCCAAACTATTAACTCGGGGATTATAGACCGAAGAGTATCTCCAGTCTATGTTATGCTGTTGTGTGACGCAGCAGATTTTGTGACTTCTGTCGGCCGGCCCGTTATCGGAGATAATTCGTCGCGGAGTGCCGAACCGATAGATGACGTGTGTCTTGAAGAAATGGAGAATATTCTCCGTCTTCACTTCCCTTAACGGTACTGCTTCTGCCCATTTAAAGAAGTAATCGTTTGTCGCCAATATGAACCGATGTCCTCTGGACGATGCTGGTTCGATGGGCCCGAATATGTCAGTTTCCTATATTTCGAACGGACAGCTAGCCACCGTTGGGTGTAGCGGATCCGGATGCTGGTGGTTGAAATCCCCGTGAATCTGGCACGAGTGGCACTGCTTCACGTATTCTAGGAAGTCTTGAATCATCGTGGGCCAATTGTAGCCCATCCTTTTGATCTTAATCTTCATCTTCGGCCTGGCTTGATGAGAACTGCAGAGTCCGTCGTGAGTTTCTTGGACAACTTTCTTTGCTTCTTCCGGTCCTAGGCATCTTAGCCACAGAGAGTCAAACGACCTCTTATACAGCGCATCATTGACGAAGGCGAAAGACAGAGCTCGTTTCATGAGCTGATGTCTTGAGGACGCATCTTCAGGTGTTCGACGGGATTTGAAGTAGTCTATAAAAACTTCCCTCCAATCCTTAGCCTTTTCCTGGTCTTTTATTTGTAGGGCCATTTGCTTGGTCGCTCCCTTTTCTTCGAACGACTCCGGAGATATTTCTGCCGGTGCGAGAACCTGATGGTTTTGCACAACGATTCTTACGCCATCGAGGTTTTCGTCAGCCAGTTCTTTAGCGAGTTTGGCTAACGCATCGGCTTTGTTATTCTCCGCTCGCGGTATGCTTTCCAGGGCTTATGAAGGGATTTGAGTCAGTAATTGTTGCACTTTCTCACCGTACTTTACCAACTCTAGTTTGCACGTTTGATAGTCTCCATTTACTTGACTAACGACCAACTGGGAGTCTCCGTATATAAGGAGGTTTTCGATTCCCATATCGACATCGATCTCAAGTCCTACTATCAAAGCTTCATATTCTACTTCATTATTTGTCCTCAGCTCTGTCAAGGAAAAGGCAAAGCGCATTATCCCTCCTAGTGGAGTCACGAAGATGAGGCCTACTCCAGATTTGATTATGGGGGTGTTGTGCTTTCTCTTCTTCATAGAAGATGCCCCGTCGAAGTAGACTTCCCATCGGGTATCACTCCCCCCTTTCACCCTGTCGATCGTGTCAAACGCGTGCTCGTCCAGCAGTTCACAATTTAAGTGTGAGTCGGCAGGTATCGGATGCTCGGCGAGGAAGTCGGCGATGGCCTGGCCTTTCACTGCTTTAAGTGGTCGATAGATTATCGAGAACTCCATCAAGAGGAGGGCCCATTTAGCGAGTCGACCGGTTAGTATGGATCTTGACATCAAATATTTGAGAGGATCCACTTTTGATATTAGGTGGACCTCATATGCCTAAGCGTAGTGTTTGAGCGTCATTATCGCGAAGATTGACGCCGGGCAGTGTTTTTCAATAGGGGAGTAGTTGTTTTCTGCCCCCAGGAGAACTCGACTCAAATAGTAGAGAGCTCTCTCCTTCCCTTGGTCGTTCTTCTGTGCACATAGCAAGCTTAAAGAGCCTTCAAGGGCTGTTGTGTACAGGATGAGAGGCTTTCCCTTGACCGGAGCAGTCAGTATTGGCGGATTCTGCATGTTTTGCTTGATTTCGTCCAGTGCATTTTGGCATTTGCGATCCCAGACAAACGGGGTCCCCTTCTTCATTAAATGGCTGTAAGGGCGGCACTTGCCGGAGACATTGGGTATGAATCGTCGGATATATGCGAGCTTTCCTTGGAGAGACCGCAGTTGCTTAAGAGTTCTTGGCGGAGGCATTTCCATGATCGTCTTGATCTTCGATGGGTCTATCTCGATACCCCGGTGTCGTACAATGAATCTTAAGAATTTTCCTGAGGAAACTCCAAAGGCACATTTAAGAGGGTTCATTTTCAGGTTGTATTTCTGAAGACGTTGAAATACAACCTTCAGATGCTCCTAATGCTCCTTGTGTGATTTGCTTTTTACCACGAGGTCGTCAATATAGCATTCAACTATTTCATGTATGAGGTTATCGAAAATCTTTGTCATGGCCCTCTGATAGGTAGCGCCGGCGTTCTTCAGGCCGAAAGGCATTACTTTGTAGCAGAATATGCCCAGAGGAGTCCGGAAAGTGGTATGCTTCTGGTCTTCGGGATGCATCTTTATTTGATTGTAACCCGATGAGCCGTCCATGAAGGAGAAGACTTCGTGAGTGGACGTATTGTTTATCATCAGCTCGATAACCGGTACGGGAAAGTTATCCTTCAGACATGCCTTGTTGAGGTCCTGAAAATCTACGCAGATGCGTACCGTCCTATTCTTCTTCATTACTGGGACGAAATTGGCGATCCAGTCAGGGTACTGAACTTCTTAGATGAAGCCAGAGTCGATTAGCTTCTTAACTTCGGCGTTGATGCTCATTTCAAGTTCGAGCCGCATTCTTCGTAGTGCTTGCTTGACTGACTTGACTTCCGGGGATATCGCCAATTTATGCACAGCTATCTCTGGATCTAGCCCCAGCATCTCGGAGTAGTTCCATGCGAAGCAGCCTTTATACTGCATAAGCACGTATCTTAGCGTAGGTACCCGTTCTTCGGACAGCAGCTCACAGACGAACGTTGGCCTTGGGTCGTTTGCCGTCCCTAAGTCGATTTTCCTTAGGTTGTCCGCAGTAATATATATTCCATCTTCCAGCTCTTTTGGCGCCGGTGGATGTTCTGAGATCAACTCATCTTCATCCTCATTTTCGAAGCACCAGGAGAGGTCATCCATATCCTCGCATACTCCTTCTTCTGACAGCGTTATCGCATGACGGGAATGAGATCGTTTCCAAGACCGATGTTGATCTGGTTCTACTCTCGCTATGTACGCTGCTTTTGGAACATGCTTCTGTGGTAGGGTTACCCTCCAACTGCTGGATAGAGCGAACCTACCTTGCTGCTACTGGTCTTCTACCCGGTTTTTGAATGTGAAGCAGTCTTCGAGAGGATGTCCTATCGCTCGGTGATAGGAGCAATAATCCGGATGAGTGACCTCGTCTGCTTGTTCGCGGTGTTTGGACTCCGGGAGCGTAATCATTTGATGTTTCATGACAAGATCGAATATCTTTCTTATCTTGTCTTGGGGAAAAGAATATGCTCGACTCATCTTCTTTATAAGAGATGAATCCCGGTTTCTCAATTCCCGATCGCGTGGCTTCTTGGACCCGTTTTGCCACTGTCGAACATTTATTCCGTTCTTTAGTTTGTTTTTGCCTCTGCGTCGGGTCTTCTGTATGACGGGCTGGTGACGAAGGGCATCGTCATTCTCCGTAGCCTACTAAACGAGGCGTTGCGTCCTGGCTTTCTCGTAAATGGCCTTTTCGCGGTTGTGGTCATCCCGGACTTTTTGACCCGCTTCCCTTATTAGCTTGTCCATCTGTTCATCGAACGATGGACTTGGCACTTTCATGGAGGGACCTCGTTTTGGTTCAGGGTTAGCGTCTTCTAACAGAGCATCTCCTTCTTCATCAAAGTCATGTATAACGTAGCAACCATGGAATCGCTCCCGTTTCTTGGATTGAAAATATCCAAACCCGATGTTTCCATTCTTCCGTTGGGCAATTTTTGCCGAGTTCCAGGGATATTCCAGATCCTGTTGTAGAACTGAGCTTATCGAGTAGTGTTCAGCTGATAAAACTGCACATTTAATATGACATTTTTGCTACTATTTCTTTGTAAAGAAAGGTGTTTATTATAATATATGATATATGTGAGGGTTTATCTGTAAAAATACTATTCTCATGTGTTTATATATTATAATTAACATTTGGTTGGAAAAAGTAAGCATATAATATCCATGTAACATTTGGCCCATTTAAATATGCTTACCTTATTAAATACCTCTGACCGATTCTTAATGGTTAAGTTAATATCTCAATAAAACAAACTCTATTAATATTATTTGTTGAGTTGTTGTGCAGAATTTTCAGGGCTGAAATCAAGGAAATCAAAGTTGTTAGAACAAAGCTGCCTAATTAAGAAAGTAAACTAAAAAAATCAAGTCTGGCAGTGATGTAGAAAAGATTTTCAGTTTCCAGAGATTAAAAAGATCACCACGTGTCATAAAGATAAAGTTCCAGAAGAGAAAATCCTGTGATCCACCTATAAAGCCGCGGATCCGCGGCCAAACCCACCTATTAGCCGCGGATCCGCCGCGGTCTAGCAGTATGGAGAGTTGGGATTTTTTTGTTGCGATCTTAACCACTGGTTTCCAAATTAGGAAGTTAGGGTTCTGGCTCTGGAACTATAAATAAGGACCGAGAGCCTCTTGGAAAAATTATCAAGCTGAAGAGATCACGAAATCCAAGAAAGGCTCACGCATCCAGGCTGATCATCAACTGTTCATCTTCCTCCTTTGTAACTTTTCAAAAAAATAAAATATTATTTTTTGGAATTTTTATAATTTAATAATATTATATTGGATATTTTAATAAGACGGTGTAACTAAATACCGATAAATTGGAAAAAAAATTGGAAAATTATGGAAATTACTAAAATGAGCGTGTTTATGTGAATTAGGAAAATTTTAAGTTTTTATGATTAATTATATGCTAATTTAGTACTAATCGCGATTAAAAATCGCTAATCGGATTTTAAGCTTGTTTTGTGCAAAATATGCACCATATCATTTTTACACTTGTTATTTATTTTCATGGCTTTCCTTCATATTTATATCATGGTTGTTGATTTATTGAGAGGGGAAAGGAAAAGAAAAGGGGAAAAAGGAAAAGAATATAATAACTAGTATGGGCAAGAGAGAGAATGAGAGGGTGAGTGGTCAACACCTTGGACCAAGCCCCCCCATCACTTTACTCTTCACTATTTCCTCTCCTCTCCTCTTCATTTTCTGCTGATGCTGCTGCCCCCTCCTCCTCCCCCTCTTCAACCCACAAAACTCCACGAAAAACACTCCAAAACCTCATTCCCACTTCACAAAAAGGGTGCACAAGCTCACAAGGTATAGTATGGACCAAGAAAGCTTTCATTTTGGCGCTGTGGAGGATTCATGGGAGCTAAATAAGGTAACCCTTTCACAATCAGCGTAGTATTTCAAGTGCTTTAGCCTCATTTCGAGTATAATATCGATTTAGCGAACTTAGGAAAACTCTAGTTAAGGTTTAGGGAAACTTTGGGTTGTGATGTGTAATTAAGCTCAGTAGAGACCACACAAACCCCCTATTGCTAGAATTCAGACCTAAACCAGAGACTAAAACCCCAGAATACGGAATTGGAAAAGCCGATATCGGAAAATTGTTGATTCTGTGAGGGTTATTTGAAATCTGCTAACACCCGGAGCACCTGAAAATTTAATTGCAAGGACAGTGATACATGCAGGTGATTTAGAACATACCACCAAAACCCTAGCCCCTATCTCCCATTGCAGGCCGCAAATAAAAGCCTTCTGGTCACAAATTGCGGCCAGACCTGGGCCATTTGGCCTCGTGTTGGTTCTGTGGTCCCCTAATCAGTAAAATAGACCCTTGGCATATGCAAAATTGACTAATTTGACCTGTGAAATCTGGGACCTTTTTCCTGAGTTGCTGTTTTGATTCGGGGTTTCGTTTTGCGTATTTTGAATTTTGGATTCACGTATTTGTATTTTACCTCGATCACTTGACGTTTGTACGACGATATCGAGGGTTGTTTGATGGTTTTAAAAGCGTAGTCCGTATGTTCTAACCTATAGGCCTTAGCGTGTCGTTTTGGTATTCCCGATGTGATTTTAATACGCATTCCGATTATGTTATCTTTGTAGGTACCTTCACGAGGGCTTCATACGATGAAGAAGATGGAGGCGACATCGACACCGACGCGCAGGATGCAGGTGAGTAGATATATATCTACGGGGGAAGTCGGATGGATGGCGTATAGCACCCCCACAGCTCGTAGTATAGCTTATATATATAAGGTTATATATGTGTTTTATGTTACGTTGATGATTATCAAGATATGATTTTTGTGTTCATGGTTTAGTTTAGGGTAGTTAGAAGTAACTTAGTTTAGCTTCTTAGTCGCGAACCCTAGAATAGGGTTTACACCCACACGCACACACACACTTGCATACTTTTATTTATCTGTGCAGATATGAGGAGATATATATACACACTTAGGTATCGGACTGTGTGTGTGTGTGTGTGTGTGTGTGTACATACGTATACCTACACATGGATGATGAGGATTGTATATGGTATTTGGAGATGAGTCGATGAGATTGGGCATGATGCCATGAGATCGGTGATATGTTTTGATTCGTATTATGAGATACGACATGAGATTTTAGCAGGCCTTTAGGCGTGTGTTTTTATACACACACACACACACACACACACACATATATATATATATATATATATATGGTATCAGCTTGTACTAGAATTAGATCAGTACCCCAGTTCATGAGATATGATGATAAGGATACCAGATAATTGATGAGATAAATATGAGATTCGACCCGTACCTAGATTTGGGATGCCGTACGACGGATTTACGTACGAGCTATATATTGATGATAGATCCGCACTCTTGAATCGATGACGTCATATTGTATATTGTATCGTATGTGATACTATTGAGGCGGGATCACCGACTATTATATTTATAAGTATATCGACTCAGATTTAGGTGGTTTCCCTTACCCTTTCGGTTAGACTGTTCGTTTGGTTCTGTAGTACTTAGTAGATGTTAGACTAGACCCGAGTCATACCTATTTCAAAAACTAACGAATCGTGAGTATTTTAAAGACAGGCCAAGAGATACTACGGATATTTTCAAAGGATGTACTTTTTCATAAAAACACCGTAGCCCTATTTTCTAAACACCACGATTCGTGCAACTTTCAAATACTAAAGACTGTATGACTCATATATAGGAATGTATATTTCTTTATTGCTGCATTATTATTCATTTACCATTTTTCTGCTGCTCGCATTGCACTGCATGCTTATATGTTATTGATTCATATTTCATTGTGCATATGACATGTAGCAAACCTGTATACCTACATGCTTACACATATTCCTTTACATACTTATATGTTCACCTTCATATGATGTTTTCTAGATTGTTTTACTCCTACGTATATTTATTAGTGGTATGGGATGCTGATATATATATGTATACCCATCGTATATATATCAGTGGTATGGGCGCTGATACACACACACACACACTGACATCATATATCATCATAATGATATATGCAAATATACTTATTCATTATATGTGTGGGCCTATATGGTCGATGAGAGGGGTATATGTTCTTGGGGCCTATGTGCTCGATGTGAGGGGCCTATATGGTAGATATGAGAGGAGCCTATGTGTTCGGGGCCTATGTGCTCGATGTGAGGGGCCTATATGGTCGATAAGAGGGGCCTATGTGCTCGAAACGAGTGGGGCCTATATGGTCAATGTGAGGGGCCTATATGGTCGATGTGAGGGGCCTATGTGCCCGATGTATTGATGGCATGTTTTGCCCCTACTCCACATTTATTTTATATGCATTGCTTCATATATTAGTAGTACCTGATAGAGTACCTTTCATGACTATTGCATATACACATTGCCATTTATTGCTTCATGTATTAGTAGCACCTGATAGAGTACCTTCATGAATATTGCATACATATTGGATACATGATATATGAGATTTACTTGATATTAGGATATTGAGATATATATTTTTGTGTCGATGCTTGACACTGATTTTCTGATGATTTCATTGATGATACTTGAATGTTTATTCAAAAAATCTCACTATATTAAGAAAATGGTTTTCTCATTCATGATGTCTTCTGTGTTCATTTTACTGCATTCATACCTCATATTTACAATATTTTGCAACCTGAGGCACAGACACGAGCCTAGGATTACACTTATGTTTAGATGTTTATCCTTGCCTTTTTATTATGCTTCAGACTTTATCATATTGAGGATATATATATTACTGATCGTTTGACCTAGGATTTAGTCATACATACGATTTCTGCTCTGTGATGTTTTCTACTCACGAGTTGGCAACTCACCCCCGTTATGCCACAGTTTCTTGCAGGTTTTGCCGTACAGGTTTCATTGCGGCTTTCTGGCACACTGCTTCCATTTTCGGGTGATTGCTTTGGTAGGTGGGTTCACTTGCATTGTAACCACCATTATACATGTATTTATTTCAGTTGTATCTAGTAAACTCCATCAACCAGACATGTATATGTATTTGACTTAGAGACCAGTTGTATATTCTTTCGACCTTAGAGTCGCGCGTTGTATTATTATGGGTTTTCATGTTGATTTGAATTTCCTTTTCAGTTTTGATCCTCGCCCTTCGGCGTTGTATATTATATTGCTTGCGTGGTTGTGACCGTCGATTGATAAAGAGCTAGCTCCCGCTTGGGGATGCCTTTTATCATTGTGCATATATTATTCATGTTGTACCCCTTTTGGGGCCAGTATTTACAAAGGAAACTCTGCCGAGATTTTCTAAAAAGACTTGATATTTTAAAATGTATATTCGGCTTATGTTATTTAAAAACCCCTTATTTTAAAACATGTTTTCTTCACTTATTTCTTTAAATGGTTTAGATTTCTTGGATTTCTCAGCTTACTTGAATTAGATGGGGTCCTATAGACTTCATATGGTTCAAGTGCCAGTCGCGAGCCATTTGGGTCGTGACAAAGTTGGTATCAGAGCTCTAGGTTAACCTTGGTTTGAGTCTAAGTTTGACTATGCGGAGCCTAGAGCGTTTGTATATATTCGGAACTTAGGCTTGACCTTACGGAACTTAGACTTAGTCGAGGGGGTATTAGACCCGAATTTTCATCGCATAGGTTGACCTTGGTTGATGGAGTAGGTGACTTCAGTAGAGTGACGTACCGTGTGTATGTTCCGCGGCATACTTACGATACGCTACTCCACTTAAGGAGCCTTAGGATGTATATTTCCTTGCACAGTATCATATTCATTCCTATGATCTATCTTCATCGATGTTGGTTATGATTTTACTGCCACGATTGCACGGGCAGAGAGAGCTACGGCTAGAGTTGCGTCAGCATGAGCTCGTCACAGATGAGGACTGACCAAGGCGTGATTCCAGAGACATACGATTGCATAGAGGCGTCGTTTTATTGTGGTTTTGCGCCATGAGCGTTGACGGATTGCTTTTACGAGATTTCTCGGACGTGCAGATCAGCACCAGAGGATTGAGCCACTGATAGAGGCCAGCCAGAATGTGATGACCATTGATGTATCACTTATTCATGATGATTGAGGCATTGTTCAGCGTGGAGACGAATAAGCCAGTTGTTGCTGTGAACGACGAGATATTGCCCCAGATGTTGGAGCTATTGCAGTACGAGTTGTACTTAGAGATATGATAGAAGGTCGCTAGTCACCCGAGGATGAATGACTAGGACATGTGGTTCGTTCGCTTACCCCGATGCGAGTTCATCAGATTGATTGATTCCAGTTAGAGACGACTTCACGCAGGTATGTTGAGAGTCGATGGAGACGATCGAATGGCAGGAGCCCATTTTCCAAGTTTAAAGTATTCTGAGATAAATGCAAGTAATGCTATGGAACCTCTAGAAGAATGAAACCCTAACTTGACGTAATGACCATGGAACGCCTTCGAATCTTAGGGTTTGCGGCAGTTCAGCGGTGCCATTTGTGAGGCATGGGTTTGCCCATCTACGGTTGGTCCACAGGTGCTGCGGCATGTACTGGAGTACTATTAAACTGTACCCAAGATATTTAGCTCTTGGAGGATTATGGAACCTTGACGAATCGATCGAAAGGTTTGACATCTTTCGAATATCAAGCCTGAAAAATAGTTCCTATTCTGGAAGCCAAGCATTTGATTGTTGATACCCTACTATACACACTTACATAAGTCTTGAAACTCGAGATAGTAGAGGATACCTTGAAATGCTCTTGTCTAAAAGCCAAAGTATGAAGGAAATTATAAATGATTAAAAGATAAAATGGTGGAGAAAAATGAACACCAGTTTTGTTGTCACTAAGGCAGCAATAAAAAAATATAGCGAGGGTGCTTCATCACCTAGTGCCTTAGACCAACTGGTCTGGGAGTCACTGCTAAGCCTTAGGTGGTGCAAGACGAGGAAAATACTAATACACCTAATCAGCAAGCAAATGAGTAATCGGTCGGTTAGTACCTCAAGAAGTATTAACGGTCGCATGAAAAATGTGTGAGCATATTCCATATAAATATCGATTAAAAAGTACTAAGGATGATGGACAAGAGTACGATAGCTTGAATTGAATTCCCCGAGTGTAGGGATGTCTTTTACACACACGTAGGGATATGATCGATGTTTGGATGAAAGGTAGGAATGAAGAATAAAGACGATGTTTTATTGAGGGATGATCTGATTTCTAACATATTTTCATGACTATTAAGAGAGGGCTCATGACAACTGAAAAGCTAGTGTACTTGGAAACTCTAAATTTTCAAAGTATTTCTTTTATAGTTCTTATCTTTATATGTAACTTTCACCTTCTCTCTTTTATTATAGGATTTTGTAGGTGTAATCCGCTGAAAACCCAGGAGATAACACTCCTCTTACTAGGGACACCTAGAGTTTTAACGGCTTGTTGCACGTGCTCAGTGCAATCGTTTTGCCTACGGAAGTGTGCTTAGCTTTCTCCTTTCTTTTTCTCTCCTTCTCTTGAATAAACTAGTTTGCTCGGGACGATCAAAGATAAGTTTGGGGGTATTTGTTCAGTTAATAAAGCTGAACATTTAATATGATATTTTTCCTAATATTTCTATGTAAAGAAATGTATTTATTATAATATATCATACAAGTGAGGGTTTATCTGTAAAAATACCATTTTCATGTGTTTATATATTATAATTAACATTTGGTAGGAAAAAGTAAGCATATTATATCCATGTAACATTTGGCTCATTTAAATATGCTTACCTTATTAAATACCTCTGACCGATTCTTAATGGTTAAGTTAATATCTCAATAAAACAAACTCTATTAATATTATTTGTTGAGTTGTTGTGCAGAATTTTCAGGGCTGAAATCAAGGAAATCAAAGTTGTTAGAACAAACCTGCCTAATTAAGAAAGTAAACTAAAGAAATCAAGTCTGGCAGTGATGTAAAAAAGATTTTTAGTTTCCAGAGATTAAAAAGATCACCGCGTGTCATAAAGATAAAGCTCCAGAAGAGAAAATCCTGTGATCCACCTATAAGGCCGCGGATCCGCGGCCAAACCTACCTATTGGCGGTGGATCCGCCGCGGTCTAGCTGTATTGAGAGTTGGGATTTTTTTGTTGCGATCTTAAACACTGGTTTCCAAATTAGGAAACTAGGGTTCTGGCTCTGGAACTATAAATAAGGACCGAGAGCCTCTTGGAAAATTTATCAAGCTGAAGAGATCACGAAGTCCAAGACAGGCTCACGCATCCAGGCTGATCATCAACGATTCATCTACCTCTTTAGAAGAGATCGAGAAGCAAACTATCATTTGTAATCATTTTCAAAGGGAATAAAGTGTAAATGAATTTTGTTGATTAATAAAGGTAGTTCTTTTTCTTATTCTATTTCTTGTAGTTTCATTATGATTTCCCTCTCCATCTCTTCTTCTCCCATCATGCGCGAGTAATTCTCCGCTTGATAGGGTTCGTAGGATTAGGGTAGATTAATGGATGATGAAGATCCTTAAACTCTTTTTACGTCCTATAAAGTTTATAAACTTTACCAAAAAAATCATTAACATCATAATCAGGCTCGCTACCAATTTATTGCTAGTCTTGACCGCGATTAGAGATTAGATCAATGATTGTTTTGGTAAAGGCTAGTTATGAACGGAGTTACATGTTGTGATAGGGGTTAAGAGTGGGAACCCTTTTCCCTCCAGAAACCCTAATCTACATGCATCTCTGTCGTTCTACTTTTAAATCTATTAAAGGATAAAAAGAGTAATCGTTAATTAATCATCCATAACTACTAAATCCTAACGAACCCTGCAAGCTCCCTTTTATATTAAACTTACATTCATAATTAATCTAGATCTATATTTTGCATCCGTGTTTAACATAGATCTAAAACCTACAACCATTCTTTATTCTTCCCCCTTTCTTTCTCAACATGCCTAAAGTAAGAATAAACTATTCAACGTTTCCCTGAGGACGACCCGTACTCATCTCGGTCTAGCTACGCGCGACACCGTTATTGATTGCGGTTAACTACAACACATAAATACTGACCAATCAAATGGCGCCGTTGCCGGGGATACGTGCGTAATTTTTTATTCTTAGTATTTGTGTTGAATTCTTATTCGATCTATATCATAATTAAAACAAAACCGCAAATTGCATATTTAACGAATTGTGTGAATTTTGCAAGGAGATCTGGAGTCACAGATTTGAGGAAACAGAAAGACAGAGACATTCAACGAAATCCAGAGGAGCACAGGAGGCCACGTAGCAAACGTCATCAACTGATCCTTCCTTCTCGCGGCGGAATCGCGGCAAATAAGCACATTCGCGGCGGAAGCACGGTGAAATTGGAGATCTCGGGCTGCAAACTTCTCTGGTAAGATTCTCAACTCTTTCCCTCTCCTCTGAAATCCAATAAAATATCTTTTCTGCAGGATTCTTTGCAAAATACCGCCGCTCAAAAATCTTTTTGCAAAGTTTTATGATTGGTTTGTTTTGCATATTTTAATACGGACTTTAAGGGGCAAAGACCAAATTCAGATTAGGTGGGGATGTTACCACCCTTCCTAATCCCGACAAATCACAAACCGAGTATCTGCATCAACCATACATTAATTAAAAAAATATCTAAACAAGACTCTAAGGACTGTCGCGCTCAATAAGGACAGAGGAAGTACGTGGGTAATCTATCGCTTATCCGCATTACTTTTGTGGTGTCTAGGCAAGTGTGTCTAAGGAAAGTGGTTACTTAATTAGGCCCACTACTTACGTAGTGGATACCTCCCACTTACGTGGCACTTACCTGGCCACAAGAGTAGTAAAGAGGTGGTAGAGGATTGATCCTGCGGCTTGTCCTTTGGAAGTCTAGGAGCGGTCTAGAGACTTGACCTAGGTAACCTTAGTTCTAGGGTTGTTTGTGCATTTTTGTGTGATTTGTCTAATTCCGACACACTTTTCAAAACAAACCATTTTTAAAAGTACACACGCTGCCACTTGCGCTAAACCCGCTTAGTGCATACTTGGCTGGACACGGGATTCTAGTGCCCGTCTTGTCCGCGTTCCTGCTATCGACTCCGAAGTCGGTGCTTCTTCATCTCCTTTTCCCCCACCACACACCACATCAACCGAGATGGACGGTGCATCATCAAATTATAACACCACGCTGCCACCGCCCGTAGGTGAGCAGAATCCACCGCACATCTCTCTCCAAGAAAGATGTTATCCTACCCGTAGTCCACTTCCCACTTGCTTATCCATTCCACCAGCTAACGGGGATAATTTTGAAATTAAACTCCACTACATCAATCAATCTGTTGCCCAAATTTCATGGGCTTGAATCTGAAGACACGTACGTTTTCATCACTAAATTCGAAAACGTATGCGCAATGATGGGTACTTCACAACTGACTGTGGATGCTATGCGCTTGCGTCTTCTCCCATTCACTCTGTGCGACTTGGCAGAAAAATGGCTTTATAATACTGCCGCACACTCTATCACTAATTAGGATGAATTCGTAATAGCATTTCTTAAGAACTTTTACCCAAACCATAAGACCGCCCATATTAGGAGCGAGATCAACCAGTTCACCCAGCTTCCCAATGAACCATTTTGGAAGTTCTTTGAACGTTTCAAGGATCTGCTTGTCCAATATCCTCATCATGGAATACAAAGATGGAATTTGTGCCGAATTATATATGAGGGCATTAATCCAGCAACAAAGCAGATGCTTGAAAAAATGTGTCAATGCAATTTCCTGTCTAAAGATGATGGTGAAGCTTGGAAATATCTGGAAAACCTCGCTGAAAACACTTTGCAGTAGGAAAGCATAAGACCACCTTCATCTAGGGGAGGTATTCATCAGCTCGATGTTTCCATCGCAGTAAAAGCCGAAATGGCAGCGATGCAGAAGAAACTCGACGCTATTGAGAACAAATTCTCATCAGTCTCCCTAAATCAGGTAACGCTTTCCAAGACCGTGTATGGTTGCTGTTCAGATCCTTCACACTTGACGGAAGAATGTCCTATGAATGCATCGTTTCAAGGTCACGAGCAAACTAATGCTGCTTTTCAGCAGCGACCTAGAAACGATCCTTATTCTTCCACGTACAATCAAGGATGGAGCAATCATCCTAACTTTGCTTGGAACCAAAACCAACCCTAAAATCAAAACCAGTTCCAAAGCAATTATCAAAGACCTCCTCCACAGCAACCACAACCATAATGTCAGCATCCCTTTCAGTCACAAAATTTTCAAAATCCGGCCAATACTTCTGCACCGCAATTGGCCGGTACTTATAACTCTTCACTCGCACAAACTTTGGATTTGTTTATGAAACATTCCATTCAAATGTCGGCTGATATGAAGTCTTCTATTGATACCATAAAGAAAGACTCCGCCTCCCACGGTGAGAGTATTAAATCAATAGAAAACCAAATTGCACTATTGAAAGCCGCAATGAGTGCGAGAGAGAAAGGGAAACTCCCATCTCAACCCCTACCGAATCCTGGCCACTCACAAAATCATAATGTGAATGCCGTTACTACGTTGAGATCGGGAAAAGTGCTGAATAACCGAGTGGGTGAGCAATTTGATGATGTTAGTGATACCAATGATACCCCAGCTTCTTCCTCTTCCCCTAATTCGTCTAGTCTCCCACCTTCAT
The DNA here is from genome assembly GCA_030015575.1 of Agapanthus africanus. NCBI lineage: Eukaryota > Viridiplantae > Streptophyta > Magnoliopsida > Asparagales > Amaryllidaceae > Agapanthus > Agapanthus africanus. Next base: position 633,279,548 of record CM057342.1, read on the forward strand.
CCGAGCCAATTCTCCATTTTCTTTAAGGCTCGAACACTTCGCCCAATCTATCTAAGACGATTCCCACTCTAATTTTGGGATCGAATCCGTCCCCACAATCTTCTCCACAAATGTTGGACCCAAAACTTATTGATCAAGCTCCGTTTCCAAACAGATTAAGGGCCAACAGACCTAACCCACAAATGGAGAAGGTTGTGGAAATGTTTAAGCAAGTTAACGTAAATATTCCTCTATTAGATACTATTCAACAAGTCCCATCTTATGCAAGAATCCTTAAAGACTTGTACACTAGGAAGAGAAAAACTCAAGTGCCTAAAAAAGTTTTCATGACGAGTAATGTTAGCACAGCTTTTACCCAGCAAATACCAAAGAAACGTAAGGACCCTGGTTGTCCTACCATCTCTATTTCTATTGGGGGGCAAAATATTAATCGTGCTTTACTCGACCTTGGCGCTAGCGTTAACTTGCTTTCTTATTCAGTATACGAGCAGTTAGAGATTGGAGAGTTGAAACCCGCCCATTGTACTCTCTAGATGGCAGAACGATCAATCACCAAACCACGGGGTGAACTAGAGGATGTGTTAATTAAAGTCGGGGAATTCATATTTCCTATGGACTTTATTGTTTTAGATACACAGCCTTTGGCAAACCCACACAATCAAATTCCGGTGATACTCGGTCGACCCTTCCTAGCAACTTCTAACGCTGTAATTAATTGTTGTAACGGTTCTATGAACTTATCCTTCGGGAAGATGACAATTGAGCTTAATATTTACAAGCTAGGAAGTCTACCATCTGAACCTTCTTCTCATTTTCTTGATGTTTGTTCCATCCACGAGATAGCTCCCGAAAGCTGCATGGATGAGGAACTTTGCTTTGATGATCTCGACAACACTAGTGAGACATCGTTTGATCTTGCACAACTTCATAGTGAGGATATGTTCAATGAGGCCGTCCCTGAGTTTGAATCCGTTGACTCGTTGTAAAAGTTAGTAGCACTTTCCGAGTCAATATCCTATGCAAGTTTTGAACCTCTTAGGGAGTCTGAATATCATTACCTTACCCAACCTTCTATTCTCTCTTCGCCAATACTTGATCTCAAACCGCTACCTTCTCATCTTAAATATGCATATTTAAGTGAGAATGAGACTTTACCAGTGATTATATCTGCTTCTCTAGCCTTAGAGCAAGAGAGCACGCTTTTGGCAGTGTTGAGATCAAATCGGCAAGTATTTGGTTGGACAATGGCTGACATCAAAGGGATTAGTCCCTTAATTATTGAACATTATATACATCTGATGGATGAAGCCAAACCAACCCGAGACCCACAAAGACGGTTAAATCCCGTTATGAAGGAGGCAGTAAAGAAAGAAATCGTCAAGTGCCTTGATAGTGAATAATTTACCCTATATTTGATAGCCAATGGGTAAGTCCGATTCACGTAGTCCCTAAAAAGTCTGGCATCACGGTCATAACTAATGAGGTTAATGAGTTAATCCAAACATGCACCCAAACTGGGTGGCGCGTATGTATTGATTACAGAAAACTCAATGCCACGACGAGAAAAGATCACTTCGCTCTACCTTTCATTGACCAGATGTTAGAACGATTAGCTGGACACGAATACTATTGCTTCTTGGACGGATACTCTGGCAATAACCAGGTCCCCATCGCCGAAAAGGATCAAGATAAAACCACATTTACTTATCCTTTCAGTACTTTTGCTTATAGATGCATGCCCTTTGGGTTATGCAATGCTCCCTCTACATTTCAGCGGTGTATGATGGGGATATTTTCAGACATGGTTGAGAATTTTCTGGAAATTTTTATGGATGATTTCTCCATTTTGGGGGACTCCTTTGAGGACTGCCTTCGTAATCTTGATGCGGTTCTTACCCGCTGTAAGGATAAGAACTTAACTTTGAATTGGAAAAAATGTCATTTTATGGTCCAAGAAGGTATTGTCCTTGAACATATAATTTCACGAAAAGGCATCGAGGTTGAAGAAGCTAAAATTGATGTTATCCATAACCTCCCTCGTCCCAAATGCGTCAAAGATATACGATCCTTCTTTGGTCATGCAGGATTTTATAGGAGATTCATTAAGGACTTTAGCAAAATTGCTAGGCCCTTAACTTCTCTATTGGCCAAGGATACTACATTTCACTTCGATTCGGATTGTGAGGCTGCTTTTGAATCGCTTAAAAGATCGCTCACTACAGCCCCCATTCTATCATCTCCGGATTGGAACCACCCGTTCGAGCTTATGTGTGATGCATCAGACTTTGCTATTGGTGCGGTCTTAGGACAGCACATTGACAAGATGCCACATGTAATTTACTATACAAGTAGAACCTTGAATGATGCACAAATAAATTACACAACTACCAAGAAAGAACTCTTGGCTGTTGTATTTGCATTAGAGAATTCAGACCCTACTTGATTGGCTCTGTAACGTTTCCAAAATAATAAAATATTATTTTCGGGGATTTTTATAATTTAATATTATTTTAATGAATATTTTAATATTCGGGTATAATTAAATACAAATAAATGGGGGGAAATTTTGGAAAATTATGGAAAATTCATAAATAGGGTATTTTTATGGAATTATGCCATTTTAAAGTTTTTAAGATTAGTTATATGCTAATTTAGTGCTAATCGCGATTAAGAATCGCTAATTGGATTTTTAGCTTTTTTGTGCAAAAATGTGCACATATCATTTTCCACACTTGTTACACTTGTGTTACATTTCTATTGCCATGGTTGCTCTTTTGGGTTCACTATTGGAATGAGAAGGAATAGAAAAAGGAAAAGAAAAGAAAAGGAAAAAGTAAGTATGATTATGAGAGAGAGAGAGTAGTTGCTTTTGACTTTTTGAACCATACCCATCATTTTCCTTCTCCTTTTCTCTCTCCCTCTTCATGAAACCCTAGATCCACAATGAAATCAACCCCAAAACCCCATTCCCACTTCACAAAACTTGCTCCCAAGCTCACTAGCTACACATTGAACCTAGCAAGATTGGTTTTGGAGGACTTTGAGCAACTCAAGAATTTTCTTGAGTTGCCAAAGGAGGTAATTTCTGCACCCCTAGTTTAGTAATTCAATTCTTATTGCATCTATCCTAGTTTCATATCGATAATGTGTTGGTTGTGGACTTTAGAGATTTCTAGTTAGGGTTTAGGGTAAAACTGAAATCAAAGATGAAATTGAGGATGGTGGTGACCTTAGAAGCCCTGGTGTGACGTTAGTTTAGACCCAAACCTGAAATTGAAACCAGAATACGGAATTACGGAATCGATATCGGGGAAAACTGTAAATCCGGGATTGTTTTGTGTAATCTGCTATCACCCCGAGACCCCAAAAATAAAACTGAGTTGACAGTAAGATGTGCAGGCACCATAGAACCACCACACCAAACCCTAGCTCCCAACTCCAAACCCCGGCCGCCAATTTATTCCTTCTGGCCGCAAATTGAGGCCAGAGAAAGAGGGAACTGTCTCGATTTTTGTGCATGGCCCTATTTCCTCTATTCTTGACCCTGGGTATGTCTAGTTTTGACCGATTCCAGTTAGGGTGAAATCTGGGTTGATTTGCTTGAGTTGGCGTATGATTTACGACTTGTTTTAGAATGGATTTTAGTATTTGGTGATTCGTTTCTGTCGGGTGGTATTTGGACGTCAACGACAAGTGGATATTGAACGTGTTTACATGCGAGACGATAGGTTTTTACCTATGCGAGTAGCGTGTGCTATTTTGGTTTCCGATGTGATTTTCATGTGCTTTAGCGTTGTGATATACTTGTAGGTACCCTGCGTAATGTTGAGGCAAAGAAGATGAAGATGGCGACATCGGCACCGACACATGAGAAGCAAGGTGAGTAGATTATATCTACGGGGAGAAGTCGGGTGGATGGCGTATAGCACCCCCGCAGTCCGTGGTGATGTATACGAATACGTATACACACATATATTTATTATGTGTTGTTTAGGATTATTGATGGTAATAATGGTATTATTGGTGATAAGGATGTATTGGTTTAGTATAGTGTGAAACCCTAGAGTAGTGGTTGCACCCACACATACACGTACACATATACTTGCATGCATTCTTTCATCTATCTGTGCGCATATAGAGGTGCGTATATCTACACATGGGTATGCGACTATGTGTTCATATACGGGATTGAGGATGATACATGGGATTGAGATGAGTCGATAAGGTTTGATTGAGGCCGTGAGATTCGGCGATATGACAGAGTTCGTTTTTGAGATGTGATATGATGGTAGTGATGCCGGATATGTGATGAGATGAATGGGATATCGACCCGTACCCAGCTATTGGGGTGCCGTACGACGATTTACCGTACGAGCTTTATATTGAGGTTAGGTCCGCACTCATGACTCGAGGATGTTATATAATATACTGTATCATATGTGATACTATTGAGGCGAGATCACCGACTATATATATATATATGTATATCGACTCAGATTTAGGTGGTTTCCATACCCCTCCCGATTGACTTGATTGTTGGGTTCGTAGTTCACATAGTAGGCGTTAGACTAGACCCGAGTCATACCTATTTCAAAACTAACGAATCGGGGATATTTTAAAGATAGGCAAAAGGGTTTATACGGATATTTTCAAAAGACACATCTTTTCTTAAAAACACCATAGCCCTTATTTTACCAAAAGCCCTGATTCGTCTTATTTCAAAAGGCAAGGTTGCATGATATATCTATTGAGGCAGGTTCTTTACTGTTGCGTTGATTATTCGATTCCGCATATTCATGCTATTTGCATTGCATCGCTTGTATTGTTGATATATTTCAGTCATGCTGCTAGGACACCAGCACCATTATCGATGATGCGTATGTTCCACGTACACTTGTTTGCCGGCTCACACACTTCATCATCGATAATTGCCATGTCACTACACTGTAGTACTGTTGCATTCAGTGTATGTTGCTTACATTTCTTTACATGTCGCATACATCATGCTTTCTGATTATACGCATTGAGATATGTTGTTTCCATGATATTTCTGGTTTTTGGGAACCGTGGGTGTTTCAAAAAGAGAATATGTAATTGTTTTAAAACCCGGTTACCCTTGATATGATATTTCAGTGCGTCCACCATGTGTTTTCTCGGTGCTGAGAGCGACATGTGAAACCCGATTCGAGGAGGCGGATGAGGCCGATTGCGGGTACATGGTGGACCCGGTATGGTTCTCCGGGGCAAGAAATGTTTTTCGTGGTGTAGACGATGAGCCTGGCAGGGTGGCGAGTACCTACCGGTGATTGGTTGGACCTGGCGGTTATCCGGAGGATACTGACCAGAGTCGATAGATGGATATGGGCGTACTGCCGGGGCCGAGGGCCGATACCGCAGACAGAGCCCGTGGGCCGATCCGGACTGACGGAGCCCGATATATGAGGATTTACGTGCCGATGCTGGGCACAGTTTTCATGCTGTTTTCGAGTGTCGATGCTGGGCACTCCGGTTCCATGATTTTGACGTGTCGCGAGGGACACAGATGGTTTATATCCTCATATTATTTCCATGCACATGCTTTATGATATTTTCATGCATGATGGTTATTGTCATTGGGTGACGAGTGGACGGGATCCACGTACATGCAGATTTGATTACATTGATTATACCTCATATTTATGATATGCTATTACCTGAGGCACTAGCACGAGCACTTGGCACTACACTCATGTATAGAGATTACATTGCCAGATTAGCATGCTTCAGCTTTATTCATATTGAGGTTTATATATATCTGATCGTATTGACCTAGGATGGGTCATGCATTCGATCTCTGCTTGTAGATATTTTTCTATTCACGAGTTGGCAACTCACCCCCATTGTGCCACAGGTCTTGCAGGTTTTGCTGTACAGATTCCATAGCGGCATTTCTGGCACACTGCTTCCTTATGGGTGACTTGCTTGGGTAAGTGGGTTCTTTTGTATCAGAACCGCCATTGTTCATGTATTATTTATTGTATCTAGAAATTCCATCAACCAAAACTTGTATATTGTTTCAGACTTAGAAAACAGTGTTGTATTATTTTGACCTTAGAGTCGCGCTTGTAGTATTACGGTTTTCTGGCTGTTTTGAGTTCTTTTTGGGTTTTGATCCTCGCCCTTTGGCGTTGTATATTATTACTGCTTGCGTGGTTATGACCGTCGATTGACGAAGAGCTAGCTCCCGCTTGGGGATGCCTTTTATCATTTCATATATATTATTCTTGTTGTTCCCCGTTCGTGGCCAGTTTTTACAAAGGAAACTCTGCCGAAATTTTCAGGAAAGGTTACACATTTTAAAAATGCAAATTCGGCTTAGTTATTTAAAAGCTTGATTTTTAAAAACATGATTTCTTTACTCCTTAAAATGGTTTTAGATTTCTGGGCTTTTGGCTTACTTAGATCAGATGGGGTCCTATAGACTTCATAGGGTTCAAGGGCCAGTCGCGTGCTCTTCGGGTCGTGACAGGCTCGCCAATAGTGGTTTACACTGATCACTCCGCCCAACGACATCTTTTACCGAAGAAGGATGCTAAGGCCAGGCTAATACATTGGATCCTATTGTTACAAGAATTTGATCTTATCATCCGAGACAAGAGTGGATATGAAAACGTTGTAGCCGACCATCTTTCACGCATCACTTCTTCGCCAACTTTGACCGTGCCGATAAATGACTCATTTCCTGACGAACAGCTCTTGACAGTATCCTACGAACCTTAGTTCGTGGATATTGTGAACTATCTTGCGACGGGATTTATTCCTAGCGATTGGTCGAAACAAGACAAACTTCGATTTCTATCCCAAGTAAAATACTTTTACTGGGATGAACCTTATCTGTTTAAGTATTGTTCCGATCAAATCATTCGCAGGTGTGTCCCTAACAATGAATTCAAGAGTGTGTTATCATTTTGTCATGATCAGGCATGCGGTGGTCATTTTGGTCCTCGAAAAACGGCGGAGAAGGTTTTGCAATGTGACTTTTATTGGCCAACATTATTTAAAGATGCATATGAATATTGCAAAACTTGTCCGCAATGTCAGCATTTGGGTCGGATTTCACGAAGAAACGAGATGCCACTCCAACCTATATTGGTTGTGGAAATATTCGATGTTTGGGGTATTGATTTTATGGGCCACTTTCCCAACTCTTTTGAGAATTTATATATCTTGTTAGCGATTGATTATTTCTCGAAATGGGAGGAAGCAATACCGTGTCGCACTAATGACAACAAAGTTGTCATTAAGTTCCTTTAAAAAAATATCTTTTCGCAATTCGGACACCCCCGCGCTATAATTAGCGACAACGGGACACATTTCTGTAATCGATCTTTCGAGGCCTTGATGCGGAAATATTCAATCACTCACAAGCTTTCTTCGCCCTATCATCCCCAAACAAGCGGGCAAGCTGAGATCTCAAATAGGCAGATCAAACAAATTTTGGAAAAGACGGTTTCTAAAAACCGTAAAGATTGGTCAAGCAAATTGATGGATGCTCTTTGGGCATTTCGCACCTCTTACAAGACCGATCTTGGTATGTCTCCATACCGCCTTGTGTTTGGGAAGGCATGCCACCTTCCTGTCGAGATCGAACATAAAGCAATGTGGGCTATTAAAGAGCTTAATTTCAATTTTGATCAAGCGAGCAGCTATCGGAAGCTGCAATTGAATGAGCTAAGTGAACTGCGCGATGAAGCTTACGATAATGCGGTGATAGTAAAGAAACGGACTAAAGTGTTCCACGATAAAAACCTTGTTAGAAAAACTTTCACATCGGGGCAACAAGTCCTTCTTTGTAATTCCAGTCTCCATCTTCATCCGGGTAAGCTTAAATCTCGTTGGAAAGGACCTTTTGTGGAGCGGTATGTACACCCGCACGGGGCAGTAAAAGTTGAAAATTTGAAAAACGGTTTAATTTTTAAAGTAAATGGGCATAAATTAAAACCGTATTTCTCTGCTGACCCAGTGGAGAAGCTCCTGTTTTTACAGGAGCCGCTTTATCTGAACTGAATTTTCTCCATCTCACCTCCATGTTTCGGTAACATTTTCTCATTTTAAGAATGGAGGTGAGTAAAAATGGACTTAACTGAATATCTGCGCGTGCCAAAGAACAAGTTTGGGGGTAGTTTTAATTTAACTATTATTTTACCCCTTTTTGTCTCTCCCCAAGTATACAGGTCCATGCTCTCAAAAGACAACATCAGTGAGGACACTGCTGAAAACAGGTTTGGGGGGAGGTTTGTATTCACTGAATTATCTTTGACACAGGGCATTCAAAAAATTTTTTATAACAAAAGAGTAGATAATGAAAAATTACATCTAAAAGATTAGAAAAATTTAAGAAAACTAAGAAAATTAGAAGTTTTCTTAAACGAACTAGTAATAAGTAGTTATGAGCTGTTATCCCAAGGGTTAGTAAGATGAAAAAAGTCACTAATCTGAGGATAAAAATAAGACTGAAAAATAGTTCCTATTCTGAAAGCCAAGCATTTGATTGTTGATACCCTACTATACGCACTTACACAAGTCTTGAAACTCGGGATAGTAGAGGATACCTTGAAATGCTCTTGTCTAAAAGCCAAAGTATGAAAGAAATTATAAATGATTAAAAGATAAAATGGTGGAGAAAAATGAACACTGGTTTTGTTATCACTAAGGCAGCAATAAAAAAATATAGCGAGGGTGCTTCATCACCTAGTGCCTTAGACCAACTGGTCTGGGAGTAAGCCTTAGGTGGTGCAAGACGAGGAAAATACTAATACACCTAATCAGCAAGCACATGAGTAATCGGTCGGTTAGTACCTCAAGAAGTATTAACGGTCGCATGAAAAATGTGTGAGCATATTCCATATAAATATCGATTAAAAAGTACTAAGGCTGATGGACAAGAGTACGATAGCTTGAATTGAATTCCCCGAGTGTAGGGATGTCTTTTACACACACGTAGGGATATGATCGATGTTTGGATGAAAGGTAGGAATGAAGAATAAAGACGATGTTTTATTGAGGGATGATGTAATTTCTACCATCTTTTCATGACTATTAAGAGAGGGCTCATGACAACTGAAAAGCTAGTGTACTTGGAAATTCTAAATTTTCAAAGTATTTCTTTTATAGTTCTTATCTTTATATGTAACTTTCACCTTCTCTCTTTTATTATAGGATTTTATGGGTGTAATCCGCTGAAAACCCTCAGGAGACAACACTCCTTCTACTAGGGACACCTAGAGGTTTAACGGCTTGTTGCACGTGCTCAGTGCAATCGTGTTGCCTATGGAAGTGTGCTTAGCTTTCTCCTTTCTTTTTCTCTCCTTCTCTTGAATAAACTAGTTTGCTCGGGACGATCAAAGATAAGTTTGGGGGTATTTGTTCAGTTGATAAAACTGCACATTTAATATGACATTTTTCCTACTATTTCTATGTAAAGAAAGGTGTTTATTATAATATAGGATACATGTGAGGGTTTATCTGTAAAAATACTATTTTCTTGTGTTTATATATTATAATTAATATTTTGTAAGAAAAAGTAAGCATATAATATCCATGTAATATTTGGCCCATTTAACTATGCGTACCTTATTAAATACCTTTGACCGATTCTTAATGGTTAAGTTAATTTCTCAATAAAACAAACTCTACTAATATTATTTGTTGAGTTGTTGTGCAGAATTTTCAGGGCTGAAATCAAGGAAATCAAAGTTGTTAGAACAAACCTGCCTAATTAAGAAAGTAAACTAAATAAATCAAGTCTAGCATTGATGTAGAAAAGATTTTCAGTTTCCAGAGATTAAAAAGATCATCACGTGACATAAAGATAAAGCTCTAGAAGAGAAAATCCTGTGATCCACCAATAAGGCCGCGGATCCGTGGCCAAACCCACCTATTGGCTGCGGATCCGCCGCGGTCTAGATGTATTGAGAGTTGGGATTTTGTTGTTGCGATCTTAACCACTGGTTTCTAAATTAGGAAGCTAGGATTCTAGCTCTGGAACTATAAATAAGGACCGAGAGCCTCTTGGAAAAATTATCAAGCTGAAGAGATTACGAAGTCCAAGACAGGCTCACGCTTCCAAGCTGATCATGAACGGTTCATCTACCTCCTTAGAAGAGATCGAGAAGCAAACTAGCATTTGTAATCATTTTCTAAGGGAATAAAGTGTAAATGAATTTTATTGATTAATAAAGGTAGTTCTTTTTCTTATTCTATTTCTTGTAGTTTCAATATGATTTCCCTCTCCATCTCTTCTTCTCCCATCATGCGCGAGTAATTCTCCGCTTGATAGGGTTCGTAGGATTAGGATAGATTAATGGATGATGAAGATCCTTAAACTCTTTTTACGTCCTATAAACTATATAAACTTTACCAAAAGAATCATTAATATCCTAATCGGGCGCGCTACCAATTTATTGCTAGTCTTGACAGCGATTAGAGATTAGATCAATGATTGTTTTGGTAAAGGCTAGATATGAACGGAGTTCCATGTCGAGATAGGGGTTAAGAGTGGGAACCTTTTTCCCTCCAGAAACCCTAATCTACATGCTTCTTTGTCGTTCTAGTTTTAAATCTATTAAAGGATAAAAAGAGTAATCTTTAATTAATTATCCATAACTACTAAATCCTAACGAACCCTACAAGCCCCTTTTTATATTAAACTTACATTCATAATTAATCTAGATCTATATTTTGCATCCGTGTTTAACATAGATCTAGAACCTACAACCATTCTTTATTCTTCCTCCTTTCTTTCTCAACACGCCTAAAATAAGAATAAAATATTCAACGTTTCTCTGAGGATGACCCGTACTCATCTCGGTCTAGCTACGCGCGACACCGTTATTGATTGCGGTTAACTACAACACATAAATACAGGCAAATCAAGTAGTCTGTTTGAAGGGTACGCCTTGGCGCCTCAATAGCCTTTTTAATCCTTCGGTGTAATATCTGGGCAGACGGATGGGCTGGAGCCTGTCAAGTGTAAAATCGGCACCATACCATATTTCTTTCTCTACTTTGGTTTCCATGGATCGATAAAAGAGGATCACCTTTTCATCACTTCGCCTGGGAGAGACGTAGAACATCTGCAGTTCTTGCACACTATAGGTATCAAGTGCGTCGAGTTCTTTGTAATGTTTTCGCGGAACCATGGCGATTTGCAAACTCCATTCATCGCCAATGAGGGCTTGTATTGATGGCCGAACAGAAAATACTGCATTGACATCATCATCAGAGTCGCTGCCAAAGACCAACATAGGGGTAGGTGGTCCGGGATTGTTGTATTGGAGCCGCCCCGAATAGACTATCTCTTCTTCTTCCTCGGTATCGCTCCCAAAGACCGGAATAGTGGTGATAGCCTTCTGCTTATTCTATGGCTTATGGCATCTCTCCGTGTCTTCAAAGTCTGGCAGGAAATACTTTGCATCCTCGTACTTTCAGACTTCATTTACGGAAAATCGGTTCAGTTCCCCTGTCACGATGTACTCAAGACCATCTTTGAAATACTTCATACACTGATGTTGTGTAGAAGGGATGATGTTGTATTCGTGTAACCAAGACCTGCGGAGCAAAGCGTTGTAGCAAGTCTTGGCGTCAATGATGTGGAACTTGATATCAGTGATGAGCAGCCCAAAGTGTAACGTCAGTATCACAGACCCGAGAATCCATGATGACTGGGAGTCGAACCCGGAGATAGTGATTTTATCCCTGACGAGGTGTTGAACGCTCATGCAGATTTCTTTTAGCACCCTTATATTTAGGAGGTTGACAGAGGACCCGTTGTCAATTAGGATCTTCCCTATCTTGATGTCATGGCAATACCCGGAGAAATAGAGGGGACGGTTATGCTCACACGTCCCGAGGAGGAGGTCCCTGTTGCTGAAGGTGATGTCGGCTGTGTACACTTCTTCCAGCTCGTCCTTCATCTTTTCTTCGGCAAGAAAGGCTTGAAACTGCCCAGGGTCCTGTAACGCCTTGATCAACAAATCTCTCGCCTCTTTAGATAGCAGAAGGGCATCGAAAATGCTTGGCTGCGAGGGTATCTTCCTCAAGTGTGCCAAAACGTTGTAATCCACCTTGTTTTTATTTGGCGGGTCCTTGGCTGCCAACTCCTCGACGACTCGATCATCGAGGGTGATATCCTCAGGGACTTTTTCTTTCCCCTTATCTTTTCTGTTCGATCCCTTGTTTGTGGATCCGAGATTCTTTTCGGGTAGCATACGATTGCGCAGCTGAATGTTCTCGCAAGTCTTCGTCTCTTCTGTTTCAGAGATGGATTCATTGAAGAGAAGGCTGAGGGCTATTTCTTCATCAGAATCGCTCCCGAATGTGAGAACTTGCGATCCCTTGCTATCAACCATGTGACAGTTGCTGGCAGTTCTTTTATGCTCATCGGTCGCGCTTCTTTCCTCTCGATGAGTTTTGCGCTTCATCCGCTTGAAATACTGTCGATGAGCAACGTATCCCTGCCACCAATTTTTAAAGGTCATGCATTCCTCGGTAGGGTGCGCGATCCTCCGATGATATAAGCAGTAGTTTGAATGTTCATCTAGTCCGTCGGGGATCGTATTTTCTAAAGTGTCTTCTTTGAAGGTGACAACTTCATTCCCATCGACAGGGCTTTAGCGAATTGCTTCCTTGTCTTAAACCTGCTTTTGCTGGTGACAGAAATGCTTCTATCCTGTTGGGGTACTCTATGGCTTCTCAATACCGGAGCTTCTTCAACGTGATGCCGACGCTTGGCCCTTTCGTATATGGCTGTTTCCCGCTCTCTGTCAGCTTTGCTTTTCTGAAGAGCTTCGTTCAGCAACCTGTCAATCAATTTGTCTGATGGCTCCAAGGATTTTGGTTCCGGTTCTGGATCTGCCCCCAGTTTCTCTGTATCAGGAGCTTCTTCACCATTTATTGACGAGTGAGAGATCATGTGACAGCTTGCCACATAATTCTCAGGTTCATCTGAAGAGTCTTCTCCCCCATCATTGTCATCATCTCCGTCCTCAAGGATGTGGTTGAGAAACTCTTGGAGTGTGATCGGGGTTCGCGCCTTCTGGTTGTATTCCTCCAGTGCGTCAATGTGTTTTTGCAGGTCCGTGCGCTTGTCATCAGGCTTCACGGGATTTTGGTCTTCTTATTCTTTTCTGAAGACTTTGACGAAAGGGCATGGGCGTTTTGACTATCACTACCAATTCTTGGCGTCGAGCGCGGCTTCAGCATTCCCTCAATGACCTCGGGTTCCGGCAGACTTTTCCACCCGATCACCGGGTATGTTCGGAGATCATCTAGCATTCTTTTTGTTTTGGCTAAAAGAGCGACCTCCTATGGAGCTTCTTCTATAAAAGAGCACAATGCCCTCGGCGTGTCCACCTTTTTAAGAGTGTGCGGCTGGGGCAGGTTTACCCTCCAGTTTTCAGACAACGCGAATTTTCCTTGCTGGTACCGGTCCTCAATCCAGTTTATGAAGACAAAGCAATCTTCTATTGGATTGCCCTTTATTCGATGGTAGGGACAATAGTTGGGACTGTTGACGTCACCGGGCTGCAGTGGGCGTTTTTGATCCGGCATGGTGATGAGCCTGTTGCGCAACGCTAGCTCGAACAGTCTCCTCGTTTTATCCCGGGGAAACGAATAAGGGCGCTTCAGCTTCTCGTTAAAGAATCGCTGTTTATCGTCTTGGCGATCAGTTGGTGCTGAGCATTGGCGATGAAGGTCGCTTTCCCTTTACCCCTTTTGTTTTGAGGCTCCATCTTCGAAGAAGACGGTCTATGACCCGTCTGATCCATTTGGGCTAGCTTGTCAATCAAGGCCTGGAAGGTAGTCGGCTTGAAAAACATCATGAACTGGGATATGGTCGCCTGCGGATCGAGAGTTCCCACAAACATGCCCACTGCAGGAGCTTCCTCTATGCGCTGTTCGCACTTCGACTATAGATTCTGTTAGTTATATGTATGCCCTAGAGGCCATTACTGTACATAGGATGTATATTGTAGTGGATGCTGGGACATATATAGGGAGGACTTTCTTGCTCGACATGATAGTATACTATCTGGTTGAACTTTACCTTAACGTGTATACTGTTTATCTCTCTGTTACATGTTGGTAAAGCCCTTAGGATCTGTACTTGACTACCTGGACTATGATGCGGATCATACTAGTGGGGACATGGTAGTCTATAAGTACATCCTTCAAAGTCTCTAGTCGTGGGTATATCGAGACGGGGCATCGATATACCAGAGTAGACTAGCGTGTACCTTCTCGACCCATACAGATGGGCGATGGATGATCCCATATCCATTGGTGTTTGACATCAGAGATGATATACGGGTGCTCAGTAGAGACTGGGTACACTGGACGGACTCGCCGAGAACTCCCAGATGGTATTATACCTCACGTCAGATGGCAGTTCTCTGGTGACACTGGTACAGAGTAGTCTGTTGACCCGAGATCGTCATAGAGTCTTGTGTGGTTCCCACTGTGCTTTGATTTCCATCTTACCACGTCCAAGAGGGCGTGCAAAACGGTGGTTTTTGGGTACAGTCCCTAGTCACATGGAGGCAATGAGCGATAGGAGGGGATTCGTCTCTCCCGGTATAGGGGGTTGATGTTGCGCTGTGTTCGATTGGCTATAACAGGAAATCCCTGGCCAGGGTTGCTGAGATTTACTGGTAAGTGTTACCAGTAGTTTCTCGAAGTGTTATAGACCTCATATCGACACGACTTATCGAGCTATTGGGGTCTGACGTTTACCACCCCTAGGCGAGATATGCGACATATCAGACGATCAGACCGGACTGTACGGAAGTGTTACTGGTCGGATTCACTGGAGTGTGAGCGGGCTTGCTCGTCGATCTTCAGATCGCTCAATACCCGGGTGGCCGTTACGTTTAGCAGACCGCTTGCGGCTTGTGGGTGTTTGATATGATCATCACCTGCTGCCGGCGTATTGACGAGTCTTTAGAGTCCTACACAGAGGTTTCCTGGCTCAAGCGAAACGAAATAGGAGCGCATATGAGATATGTGCGGGACCGAGAATAATACCAGTATGTGATACTGTATTCGATTCTCGCGATGTGACATTGATCGGTTATATGCGATATAGCCGGGTTATCGGATCAAGTGTTGATTCGATAAGTTGTTACTAATGATACCAGTCGGTTGTGTGCGACATGACCGGATCATTGAATCAAGTGTTGATTTAATGATTTAATGCATTATTATATATTTGATATATTACTTTGCATTAACTAGTATCGGTTCACTTTAAAATGGATTTTCTCACTCGGGTGTGCGCATTGCATATGCGATATGATTTTGTGCACTTCTTTGTATCATGTTTGATGATACATGAATTTTGGTTAAGTGTAAAGAATTAAACAATGGTTAAGTGGATAATTAGGGCTTTTCTTTTCTTATTTATTTATATATACATTTATTCTTTTTGGAAAACATTTAGCATGAGAAGAAATGGAGGCTTTATTTGTTGTTTTCATGAAGCTTCATGTATGTTTGACTTTGCAACCATTTTTGTCTCATGCTTAACCTAACCATCCACTAAACCATGATTTGCTCTCTACACATAACCATAGTTATGTTATGATAAGGTTGATTTTATTTATTCTTTTAAAAAAAGGTTAACATATCATAACATTATCTTCTTCTTCCTCATCTTCTTCACTTGAAGAAAGAAAACCTCATCAATGGTGATTGATGCAAATGAGTGAGAAATCCAATTCTAAAGTTTACCCACTTCCTATTTCTTCATCCTCTACCTCTTGCCAAGTAGTAGAGTGTGTTTACTTCACAAGTTTCATGACTTGGTGAAGTTGTGAGCTTGATCTAGCGATGCCTCGACGTAGATCATCTTCGGCGTGGACATCGACGACCTTGCTTGCCCATTCTCCGACGAAGCCGACGCTTGAGCCCGGATTTTATTTGGACAGCGGAGAGGACCTCGTTGCGGAGCTATGGAGGTGGAGCACCGGATCTACAAAGGTTGTATTTCCGTATCTTGTAGTTAAGTGTTAACTTGTTAGCTTTTTCGCCTAGAAATCTAGCAAACGATCCGTAGTTTAGGGTTTCTCGGCACCGTAAAATTTGAAACGGGCATGGTTGATGCCTTGTGAGACCTCTTGAGGATGCCTAGGAACCCTACAGTGGTATCAGAGCCTAGCTAGAGCCTTAGGCGAAGTCTAGACGGATTTTGAACTCCGAACGAACCCGAAATCCCAACACACCCATGCTCTCTGTCCAATTTTCAAAAACAGGGATTTTTCAGTATTAAAAATATGCAGAAAGATAAGTAGGAAATTATAAGGTATACTGTGAAATTCGTGAACCTAAGTCCACTAAGAAGGCGCGGATCCGCGGCATGAGCATGGATCATGCGGCGGATCCGCGGCCGTACGATTTAAATGTTTAAATATTTTTACACAGTAATCCTTAGTTTTATGTGCTGGTTTTCCTGGGTATTTTTGATATTTTTTCAAGAGTTGAATTTCTGCAGTTGTTTTGGGGATTCGGTGTTTCGATCGGGGTATCAAATTTTGTCTGTGTGGCTTTCCGGATAAATTTTAGAATATGTTAAAAAGTTCGACCGGATATAAATACCCAATTTTTCCCCTGTCGGGAAATTTCCAAGTGTTGGATTTTTCCGTAGTTTAACGACGTTCTAAGTAGTGCAAGTAACTCGATGGACCCTCTAGAAGACAACAAACCTTAACTCGATTATGTGACCGTCTTGAACTGCCCTTTGAACCTTCGGGTTTGGGGCAGTACGGCGTGCCACATGTGAGGCGTTGGCTTGACCCTTCTACGGCTGGACCGTTGGTACTGAGGCACGAACGGAATGTTGTTATACTTGTTTCATGTGTTGATCTGTATCGGGAAAACTTGGGTGTTCGAATGTTCAATCGGAAAGTTTAACATTTTCTAATTATCTGGAATGGGATACAATAATTGGAATTCACAAGAAGTTATGAGATAACTGAATGAATGTTATAAACATAGCACTTTAGTCTCACTTGATCGGTTGCCACGGAATTTTGATGTGATCAAAAGTCCGTCGCAATCACGTAGTGTACGCGGATACTCGCCGGATAAACTTAATAGACAGCTTCACTCCATAGCCCCGACCAAGTGACTGTAGGAGAACCCCGTCCCCGAAAGCATCCGTTCGGGTGCTCGCGGCAGCGGTGTTCCGCCTTGGTGCACTTCGTCGACGGTATCGGGGGTGCAGCCGTCCACTAAAGTTTGCGACGAATATTCGATCAGGATGTCGGGAATCTTGTTGAATTGCCCGACTTGATATTGAAAAGAGTTTTCGATTATGAGACTAAAATGCGGGGTTTATAATTGTTAGGCATGCGATGTCTAAAGAATTCATTTGATCAGGCATGCGATGTCTGAGGTGGTTGCGGATTCCAACTGTTGTAGTTTTACACTTTCTTTTCTGTGACCGTAAGTGTAATATGTGATATCGCCGGTTTCGTTGCTATATGTCAACGACAATTGGGATGCGCACATTTACTTACGTTGATGACATGTGATGTTATGTGTTGCTGGATATGTTATATTGGATCGTCGTGTTTGAATAGCCGGGGTTTTTTATGTGAGATGAGTGTTCTTCATTTTCATTCATGTAAAAACTTGTATGTAATATTCTTTTATTGGGGCACTTCCAGGTAGCGGAAGTTGTCACCTCTTGTATATTATTTACTTTTCCGCACTAGCATAGACCCAAGGAGGGGAGCACAAGTTACCGGGTTCTGGAGTCCAGTGGGAGACCAACTCGAGGAGTCGAGTCCGGGTCTCCTAACTCTAGAATTGGTAGGGTTGCTTGCCGCTCTCGTAGGGGTCTTGGGGTGTGGGTTTGGCTATTCATCGCGACCGTGGAATCCGTGTTTTATACTGGCTCGTATTGAAAACACGGACGTCCTAGTATATCCAATATTTCATATGATTCTTCTGCTGCGATATCTGAGATGTGATCATGTGATGTTCTGTGATAGATACAGTATATAGTATATATGATATATTATATAGACGTTACTTATGTTTTACACCCGCGCTAGCCCTGCCCCGCTCTGCCGTTAGTTACCTAACCTAACGGTGCACGAGGGGACATCGAGGCGAATGCGGATGGCATAAGTGTACGTCGTATTTATCTGTGATGTTTAGGTACTTAATTGATGGGACTTCATTAATGTGATTAATGAAAGAAAAAGAAACCTAAAGATGTTGTAGAATCGAATTTCAAAATAAAACAGGTAGCTACAGTTCTTGCTTTGCACAGCGGTATATATGATATATCCTGCACCTTATTCGATGAGGAAAGGACCGAGATCCCTTCACCGGGAGTGACTCCTTTAGCAATAACTGGCAGATGCTACACACTCGGTTTGTATTTTGATTGCTTTTAAGTGTTTTTGATTTGCACAGTGATATATGTGATATATCCCGCACCTCATTCGACGAGGAAAGGACCGACGATCCCTTCACCGGGAGTGACTCCTTTAGCAAAACTAGAAAAGCCTCAAAAACACTCCATTTCAAAATTCATTCGATCCTACAACGATATCAAGTTCATTACGCAATAGGTTTTCAGAAAAACCTGTCGTAGCCCTCCGTCATTTCAGATAAGTAGTAGTTAGTATTCGTGCTACGTTTGTTGGCCTGCGTCAAGGCGTAGTGTGCGGTAGCTAACTGGTGCTTATCTGCATAAGCATATGATGTGATTGGATTAGGGTAGTCGTGCGACTTTGTTGGCCTGCGTCAAGGGTCGTGCGGGTGGGTTTAATTCAATCAGGAAATGACGGGTTGAACTTGACCAGCGCACTATGGTTTGTTGGCCTGCGTCAAGGTCATAGGACGCTAGGGGCAAAATATTATCGGGAATTTCAAGTGTTGAGATTTGCAATGAGATTGCATACCTTCTATGAGATAGTTGGATCCCGATACCCGCTGCGAGTAAGAGTTACTCCTGGGAGAGTTTTATACATTACAATTAGCCGATCAAGTAGGTGTCTAGAAAGGTGTTAACGAGGTTACGCCTCTGGGAAAACGAGGTTTACATTAATTAGGTTCGTGCGAAAGCACGGGGGACCTCCCTCAAAGTACCGACACTGGCCTGGCTGAAAGATTGGCGAACTTGTAGTGTGTAATTAATCCCGGCTAGTCTTTCCTTTTATGGTTTGAAGGAAGATTTGATAAAAAGCAGTGGGAGCCATCCTGATTAGATAAAATAATAACCAATCTATTCTTGCAAGAGCGCACGCTGAGTGTTTTCTTCTCTCTCTCTCCAGGTAGCGACCATATCACGCCTTAATCAAGATAATAAAACATATTATTGACCGAACCCGCTTGTTATACTGAGCTGCGGAACGTTGGTCCCGCTCCAACTTATAATTGTTATAAGACAGAGCAGGAAATTGGGGAATACCATATTTCCCGTGCCGCCCAAATGAAGAGAGTGCATGCTGATGCATCATCTTCGGGTGTGTTCGTTACAAAGAACTGTTTCTCAGTATCCTTTACGTCCTGGGTATGTGATACCAGATCAGGATCCCTGATATGTAATCTGTTACATAGGGCTACAGAAAGGTAGAGAACTGAGAACGGGTGATAAGTTTCATGAGGCAGAAAACGGGGCAAGAGTTGCAGCCAAGTCTGTTGGTCACTGTCACCCTGTATTACAATACATTGATTCTGAACGAATGTTATTAGATACCGAACCTGATATACAAAATCATATCTGTCTCTTTATTGGTAAAGAAATGATAAAATTTTGTATTGATGGATAATGTTTTGAACATTTCCTATATCAAAGGTTGATCGGTTCAGGCACGTTATCTAAAAGCATTAATGTTCTAAATCAAACTACAGTTCTTAGTATACAGAACACACACAAGAGGAAAAGTTCAGAAATGAACGGATCCTTCTTGAGGCATTGTAGACTAGGTCAGATCAATGTGACCCGACTAGCTAGAGTTACATACAGATGCATATTTAAATCAGTTTGAATTTACATCTTGTGAAACTCGCCAGTCATGTCACAAAGATAAGATGACCATAGCTCCGTTTACTGGAAACAGAGAAAGAGTTACTAAACTCTTGGGATGATACATGTTGATGTATGTAGGTCCCCAGTCTATACATGCCAAGACTGGTTCTTTATACTTCATTACGTTCTCTGATAATCTCTCAAGATTCAGTCATATGTTCCTGTTGAAACACAAGTCTGAACCTTTTGAGATATTCATAGAATATAAGTTAGAAGTAGAGAACCAGAATACGGTTAAAAGTATTATGTCCTTTGATGAGATCAAGGAGGAGAATACTTAAGCACGGAAATCCTGGACTATTCTAAAGGAGAATGAGATTCTCTCTCAGCATTACTCCTCCGTATACACCATGGCACGATGGTATATCGGGGCGGAGCAATCACACCCTATATGATATGATGTGCTCTATGATGATTATTACTGAGTCACCTATTTCCTTTTTGGGGTTATGCACTTGAGAAGCTGCATACCTATTGAATAGGTTCGAATCAAATCAGTTGCCTACCACTCCATATGAGATATGGAAAGGGAAGAACCCATGTCTTAAGTTAGTTAAGATTTGGGGTTGTCCGGCCTATGTTTAAAAGCAAAATCCGGACAAGCTCGAGGCAAGGTCTGTTATGTACAACTGGAAAGGTTCCAGCTATGCAAACTACAGAAGATGATTTGAAACAACCAAAGGATTCAATAGTTACCAACGAACCTCAACCTCTACGCCGATCTAGTAGGGTTCCTCACCCACCTGAGAGATACTTCGGTTTCTCTATGACAGTGGGAGCGAGGATTGCCTCATGAGATGATGACCCAACTAGTTTTGAGCTGGCCATCAGGAGTGGGACTCTGTAAGAATGGCTGGATGTTTATCGATCTGAGATGGAATCCTTATACACCGACCAAGTATGGACTTTAGTTGCTATATCTGAAGGGTTAAATCCCCATCAGGAGCAAGTATATCTTGAGAAGATTACTTGGTGTACATAGAAAAGTTGAAACTTTCAAAGCTAGACTTGTTAAAGGTTTTCGTCATTGACCAGACGTGGATTATGATGAAACCTTTTCTAAGGATCTATGCTTAAGTCCATCCAGATCCTACTTGTCACGGCTACATACCATGACTACGATATCTGGTGGTTGGGTATCTTGACTGCTTTTCTAAATGATGATTTAGAAGAGAGTATCTATAAGTACACAGCCATAGGGCTTCGTAGACAATGGGAGCAGCGGAAACGTGTGCAAGATGCTTTATAGGATAAAGCAGGCATCGCGGAGTTGGAACATCTGTTTTGATGGATTAGTCAAAGAAGTTGACGTCATCAAAATGGTAGATGAACCTTGTATAAACAAAAAGGTAGTAGGGAGTATGGTGCTGATCCTCGTAGAGTACGTGGATGACATACTCTTGATAAGGAAAGAGTTTCCTATGCTACGCTCGGTCAATCTCCGTATATCACAAAGATTCTCCATATAGGATCAAAGTGATACCTCCTAAATCCTGGTATTTGGATCTATGAGATAGATCTAATTGGATGTTAGGAAACTCACTAGTTGTAGTGAGATGGTATCAATCGATCCTGGGGAGAGTCACTGGAAGGGTTCCAGGGTGATAAAGACGACTGAATGTCAGTCGCAGGCATTGTCTTTACCCTCAGTAAAGGGACGGTATGTTGGAAGAGTTCCAAGCTAGATACCGTGGCATACTAGACGATAAAGGCGGGATACATCGCTACTTAAGATGCTACCAAAGAGGCTGTTTGGGTGTATATTGGTTCATGAGATGAACTATGTTCCTTCCATTGTGTGACAATGGAGTTGTGGCTTATGCCAAGGAACGCCGGTCCCATCAGTGATCCAGACATATTCTAAGGCAGTATCACTTGATCATGGAGATGGTTGATCTCCAGGGAGATCGAGGTTAGGAGAATAGACTCAGAGGACAACACAGCGGATCCACTCACAAAGTCCTGTTCCCAGAGAGAGACTTTTATGGGATGGTTGAGTATGAGATACTACAACCACTGCTACAGATGGCCCTAGTGCAAGTGGGAGATTGTTAGTTATATGTATGCCCTAGAGGCCATTACTGTACATAGGATGTATATTGTAGTGGATGCTGGGACATATATAGGGAGGACTTTCTTGCTCGACATGATAGTATGCTATCTGGTTGAACTTTACCTTAACGTGTATACTGTTTATCTCTCTGTTACATGTTGGTAAAGCCCTTAGGATCTGTACTTGACTACCTGGACTATGATGCGGATCATACTAGTGGGGACATGGTAGTCTATAAGTACATCCTTCAAAGTCCCTAGTCGTGGGTATATCGAGACGGGGCATCGATATACCAGAGTAGACTAGCGTGTACCTTCTCGACCCATACAGATGGGCGATGGATGATCCCATATCCATTGGTGTTTGACATCAGAGATGATATACGGGTGCTCAGTAGAGACTGGGTACACTGGACGGACTCGCCGAGAACTCCCAGATGGTATTATACCTCACGTCAGATGGCAGTTCTCTGGTGACACTGGTACAGAGTAGTCTGTTGACCCGAGATCGTCATAGAGTCTTGTGTGGTTCCCACTGTGCTTTGATTTCCATCTTACCACGTCCAAGAGGGCGTGCAAAACGGTGGTTTTTGGGTACAGTCCCGAGTCACATGGAGGCAATGAGCGATAGGAGGGGATTCGTCTCTCCCGGTATAGGGGGTTGATGTTGCGCTGTGTTCGATTGGCTATAACAGGAAATCCCTGGCCAGGGTTGCTGAGATTTACTGGTAAGTGTTACCAGTAGTTTCTCGAAGTGTTATAGACCTCATATCGACACGACTTATCGAGCTATTGGGGTCTGACGTTTACCACCCCTAGGCGAGATATGCGACATATCAGACGATCAGACCGGACTGTACGGAAGTGTTACTGGTCGGATTCACTGGAGTGTGAGCGGGCTTGCTCGTCGATCTTCAGATCGCTCAATACCCGGGTGGCCGTTACGTTTAGCAGACCGCTTGCGGCTTGTGGGTGTTTGATATGATCATCACCTGCTGCCGGCGTATTGACGAGTCTTTAGAGTCCTACACAGAGGTTTCCTGGCTCAAGCGAAACGAAATAGGAGCACATATGAGATATGTGCGGGACCGAGAATAATACCAGTATGTGATACTGTATTCGATTCTCGCGATGTGACATTGATCGGTTATATGCGATATAGCCGGGTTATCGGATCAAGTGTTGATTCGATAAGTTGTTACTAATGATACCAGTCGGTTGTGTGCGACATGACCGGATCATTGAATCAAGTGTTGATTTAATGATTTAATGCATTATTATATATTTGATATATTACTTTGCATTAACTAGTATCGGTTCACTTTAAAATGGATTTTCTCACTCGGGTGTGCGCATTGCATATGCGATATGATTTTGTGCACTTCTTTGTATCATGTTTGATGATACATGAATTTTGGTTAAGTGTAAAGAATTAAACAATGGTTAAGTGGATAATTAGGGCTTTTCTTTTCTTATTTATTTATATATACATTTATTCTTTTTGGAAAACATTTAGCATGAGAAGAAATGGAGGCTTTATTTGTTGTTTTCATGAAGCTTCATGTATGTTTGACTTTGCAACCATTTTTGTCTCATGCTTAACCTAACCATCCACTAAACCATGATTTGCTCTCTACACATAACCATAGTTATGTTATGATAAGGTTGATTTTATTTATTCTTTTAAAAAAAGGTTAACATATCATAACATTATCTTCTTCTTCCTCATCTTCTTCACTTGAAGAAAGAAAACCTCATCAATGGTGATTGATGCAAATGAGTGAGAAATCCAATTCTAAAGTTTACCCACTTCCTATTTCTTCATCCTCTACCTCTTTCCAAGTAGTAGAGTGTGTTTACTTCACAAGTTTCATGACTTGGTGAAGTTGTGAGCTTGATCTAGCGATGCCTCGACGTAGATCATCTTCGGCGTGGACATCGACGACCTAGCTTGCCCATTCTCCGACGAAGCCGACGCTTGAGCCCGGATTTGATTTGGACAGCGGAGAGGACCTCGTTACGGAGCTATGGAGGTGGAGCACCGGATCTACAAAGGTTGTATTTCCGTATCTTGTAGTTAAGTGTTAACTAGTTATCTTTTTCGCCTAGAAATCTAGCAAAAGATCCGTAGTTTAGGGTTTCTCGGCACCGTAAAATTTGAAACGGGCATGGTTGATGCCTTGTGAGACCTCTTGAGGATGCCTAGGAACCCTACAGATTCCTCCACTGTATCGCATACTGAACCTATGTTTCGCCTGGCCTCACCCTGGCGTTAATTAGTGCGGTGATCGGGGTGCGCTCGCTAGCGCTTGCGAATCTCTGTGTAAACAGTAGCTCTATTTCTGCAAATGTCTTGATGGAGCATTTGGGAGATCGGAATACCACTCGAATGCTGTCTCCGACAAGCTGCCAACGAATTGGCGAAGCAGTAGCTTATCGTCACCTTCGGTGTTGCCGCACAGGGCCCTGAATTGAGCCACGTGTTGGTGTGGATTCCCCGTCCCCTTATATACATAGAATTTAGGGATCGTATATCCCGGCGGGTACTTTATTTGGTCGTACCAACCCGGATAGGGTCGTCCAGTCTTGACGATTTAGCCAGCCGCTTCGCTCGCCTGATGAGATCGTATCTATTGAGCGATATAGTCATCCAGGGTGGCTTTGGATATGGTCTCTTCCTTGGCTGCTGATAGAGCCGGAAGAGGGTTCGATGTCTCTCCTCTGTCGTCTTCAAGGATAATCGGGGGGTCTTCAGCTAGAGGATCCGGCTGTATCATCATCCCGACCATATCTTGGAATAAAAGCGCCATTCGTTTTTTGTTGGCCGCTTGTTCCGCGGACTCTCTGTCTCTCTTCTCGAGGATTCTGTAGAGGAACTCGGCATCGGTTTCCTGTTCTTGACGCTGCTCTGACGACGTCTCCGGGCTTTCTTTTGGCCTAGAGAGTGCGGCCATCTGTGTTAGCATCTCCTGGAGTTTTTGCTGTTGTTGCTCTTGAGCCTTTGTCACTGATCTGGTGAGAGGTCGATGGCCCGTGGAGATACGGCTATCCTCTTTCTCGGATGCCATATAAATAGTGTGCACCACCATGCCCCCAGACTTGGTCCGTTCAGGTTCAGTGCCCTTTAGATTCGTCGCAAACAAGGGGATTTTCTCCGGCCTTCTTCTTTTGTGAGCGGTCGAAGTTGGGGGGGCCGTTACAGCGGGAACCCAAGTAGACGACACCTTCTGGGTAGTCCTTTTCTTGCCGAACTTTCAACTTCTTCGGTCGGCGGGAGTAGTCTTGGTTGATCACCGAGTCTTGGACCTATCGCCAGACCTTATGAATTTTAGAGACAGCCGCTGAGGGGGTTGTTCTGGGTTTGTCTTTATAGCATTCTCCATAGATGGAGGAGATCTTTTCAATACAGCAGTTGGAGAGTTTTTGTGCACCCTCCTGGGTTGTTCAAAGCTGTTCCCAGTTGGAACAGCAGCATCGACTTCTACCGTTGGAGCTGGTGGAGTCAGTCCAGAAGAGGAACTGCCCCCAGCTTTCCTCACTCGGCGCCAGTGGCGACGTCGAGCATGCCTTCCGGACGGGACCACCTCTGCTGTTGGATGAGCTTCTTTATGCGCCCCGCTCTGATGAGGGGTTGCTGTTGGTGCCAGCCTATCGAAGACTGACGTCCACTGAGAGAGAATGATCAATCTTGAAAAGACCGACTTTTTGGCAGGGGAAGTAGCTTTGGTGAATTTGCCTGAAGCGGGAGTTGGAACAGCTAGTCTTGCAAAGACTGACCCCTTAGCAGGAGAAGCCCCTCTGATGAATTCGTTTACTGGAGCTGGAATAGCTATCCACTTCGGAATAACTCATTCGGGTATTGCAGGCTCCTTCACAGGCCAGCTTGAGCTTTGGCCTAGTCTGTTAAAGGCCGAGGCATTGGACTTGGAAGACCCGTTGAGAGGGGCCGCGGTAGTCGTAAGCCGATCAAAGACCGACTTCTTTGGAGCTTCTTGCGACGGTAGTAGGGCGTTGAAGCTCATGGGTGGGAGCATGGTCCCAAAGAACAACCCAGTAGTGGTTTGCGTCACATATTCCATTGGCATCTTGAAAATGGAGGCTGCTTGAGGCCCATAAGTCACTCCTCCAGCAGGAAGGGAGTGGGAGTTGTTGCAGTTGGTGCAGTTGAAAGCCATTGATCTTCTGTTTTCTGCACGGAACAAGACACCAAATCTTAGTACCTCGAATCCAATGGCAACCATAGCAAACCGCGATTCGTTCGCGAAACACGACACACGAAGTGTGGAGTGGAAAGAGGAAAAGGTCCCACCGGACGTGTCAGAATCTGTTCGCCGCCGAATACGGGAGACGGAACCGCGTAGGTCATCTTGCCAGTCTTGGAGCGCTGAGGCGCTTCTTTTTAATTTGGAGTGCTAAGGCTCTTTTTAGACAACTTTGATCTGTTCTGCGCTCTAAGAATTAAATTCTCGTTTATAAGAGACTTTGTCTTGTGGGTCTAAGAACAAAGTTCTTATTTCTATATGAGCTGTTACAATCTCTTATTTTTTTGTGAAAGGCTTTACCTTTATGGATCTGTGATCTGAAAAGAATTGAATTCTTCTTCCCCCCTTTTTTTATGATGAGATGCTATGATCTCTTTTGTGAAAGACGTCTGTCTTATAGATCTATGATCTAGAAAAAGAACTAAGTTCTTCTTCTCTTAATGATATGCTTTGATCTCTCTGTTTTATTTACCTTGAAGAAATTCCTCTTCCTCCGAGAGCTTGCTCTTCTCTCTGAAATTTCTTAAAATTTGTAGGGGGTTCCTCTATGCAAGACTTGAAGTCTTTGGTCCTTTATATAGGGGAGGCTGGTTTGTTAAATCAGTTGAAGAGATCTTTTCTCTAATTGATTTGGGGATATTTCCCACCGTTGGATCTTTGATCCTAGGGCTTCTGCTTTACAGAAAGCAATCTTCTTGTTTTTAACAAGATTGGGAAAATCTTCTCCCATAAATAACTTATTCTGTATCTTGGTGATTTTTAATCACCATTGAATCTTTGATCAAACGGTGCTCTAATTTTCAGAGGTAATCTGATGATTTTTTGTCATCTTTGTTGGATCTTTGATCCAAAGGTGGGGAAAATTTAGTTCCAGTGCTAGTGCTCTCGTGCTTTGCACGTGAGCGCTGCATCAGAGTCTTTGACTCTTGGTGCTAGCGCACTTAGCGCTAGCGCTCTCATGCTTTCCACGTGAGCGCTGCATCAGAATCTTTGACTCTTGGCGCTGGCGTTGTTAGCGCTTGCGCTGCTAGCGCTAGCGCTCTCGTGCTTTACACGTGAGCTCTGCATCAGAGCCTTTTACTCTTACCGCTGGCACATTTAGCGCTAGCTCTTTTATGAAGCGCTGCTTCATTTCAAAATTTGAACAGAGCTTTGCTCTGATTGGGGGAAACACCTTAGTTCTCCAAGTTAAGGCCTTAGCTGCCCTCCCCATAATACGCATATGCGTAAACGCCTTGTGTGCCACATGTGCCGCACGTGTACCTGTCACATGCGAACCACATGCAACACACGTATGCCCGCAACGTACGCACCACATGCGAGGATTCAATCCTCAAAGTAGCTTAGTTCTCCATAGGAGCTTAGTTCTCCAAGTTAGGGCCTTAGCTGCCCTCCCATAATGCGCATATGCGCAAGCGCCTTGTATGCCACGTGCAACGCACGTTCGCCCTCCATGTGCGCACAACGTGTGAGGATTCAATCCTCAAAGGAGTTTAGTTCTCCATAGGAGCTTAGTTCTCTAAGCTAGGGACTTAGCTGTCCCCATGATTCGCATATGCGCAAGCGCTACGTACGATGAACGTGTGCCCGCCTAGTGCACACCTTGTGCGACGCACGTGCGCCATCCAAGTGCGCAACACATGCGCCCACCAAGTGTGCAACATATGTGACGCACGTGTGCCCAACACGTGCGACACACGTGCGCGAACGCAAAGAAGCCTTTTTTACCAATTAGGAGTTTAAGTTCCAACATGTTCTTCCCTCTGATGAGTGGGACATGGTTCATAGGGTACATCCTGCCACGTCTTCGATATATGGCGCTGTAATCCTCAGTGTTGTCGGAGAAGTGGTGGGTCCTAACGACCAATGATCTCTCTTTCCAAATAAGGAAGAGACCATCCTATAAGCTTCTGTAAAAATACAGAAAAGTCTAAAAACTACTGAGAATTTAATTCTCAATAGAGAAGAAGATCTTTTTCCTCTCAAACCCTAGGTAAAGAAACCAAAGAGTGCAAAACATCTCTTTTACCTATCATAGCATATCTAAGGGTTTAACCCTTCTCAAGAACTTAGTTCTTTCTCTGGATCATAAATCCACAAGACAAGTCTCCCACAAGTTGAGAATTTAATTCTCATTGGGAAGGTCTTGTTCTTGAGAATCAAAGATTCAGAAAAGAACTAAGTTAAAAAGAAAGAAAAAAGGAAAAGAACTTATCCTATGGTAATTTAATTCCTTAGAAAATAGGGTTTAACCCTAACAGAAACTTAGTTCTTATAAAAAAAAAACATAATAACTTAGTTCTTAAAGAAAACATGATCCCAGATCTTCAAAACAAAGATCTTGGTGATCATTAATGGTCAAAATAACATTAACAGAGATTCAATCTCTGAAAAAGAAAAGAACTTAGTGCCTCACGTGCTTCCCACATGGGCGCTTTCCCAACGGCGTCCAGTGCCACAAGTGAAAAACACGTGAGCGCCCAGAGCAAAAGGCCAGCGCCTCACATGAAATACATGTGAGTGCTGAATAAAAGTGCTTAGCACTTCATATACAGCCAAAACGGCTGAGTGCTTAGCACTGATTGGGCAGCACCCAGTGCCTCACGTGCTCCTCACGTGGACGTCATACAAAAGTGCTTAGCCCTTCATATACAGCTGAGTGCTTAGCACTGAATGGGCAGCGCCCATAACTGAAGGCTTCACATGATACCCATGTGAGCGCCAGAGCTTCAAATAAGTGCTTAGCACTTTTGCATAAAAAAGGGGGGTTGAACAAATAGAGCCCAAATAAGTTCTTAGCACTTTTGAACAAAAATAAACGACTAAGCAGACAAAGCCCAAATTGGCTAAGTCTCTGAAGTTTTCTTACAGCTGAGCCCAAATGTACTGTTGTTGGATCTTAATAAAATTTAATGATCCTTAAAATATTGCTAAGTTGATCTTAGTCACAAATAGGACTAACGTATCATTAGTTAAAAATAAACTGAGCCCGAATGCTCATATATTTAAGTTGATCTTAACCTAAAACTAGATTAACGGTCCTTGAATAAAACAAAATATTTTTGAACTAAACGAATATATAACCAAAGTTCAAAACCCAAACCCAAGTCTTAAATATACAGATTTGGACTAATCCAAGCCCTACGGGAGACGACATAAACTAGTCTCTGTATACAATCCACGGGCAACCAAAATAAATAAAAATACACATGACACGAAGTGAACTGCTGGAGCAAGAGAAAGTGGTTATAGCAACTCGATAACGTAATTAACTGCAAGGGCTTGCGCCTGTAGGGAAGAGCGGCCCCACAATCAAAAACCCCTCACAAATGAGGGGGAATCTGATAAAGTCTGCTACAACGGTCGCACCTGTCCAAACCTCCGATATACAGTGCCATAAATCAACTTGGTATCTTCGGATAGGTGGATGGATAAGTCCAAATATCATCTGCCCCCAAATTCAGGCTAGACGTCCCAACGTCTCAGTCTCTGTCTTTCGGCGGTGAACAGGTTTTGGCACACCCTGTGGGATATTTTCCTCTTTCCAGTCCACACGTCGTATGTCGTATTTCGCGAACAAAATCGCGGTTCGCTATGGTTGCCCTTGGATTCGAGATACTAAAACTTGGTGCCATGCTCCTATGCAGAAAATCAATGGCTTCTCAATGCACTGCATGCAACAGCAACTCTCACACCACCCCAACTAGAGGAGTGACCTATGGGCCCAACGCATCCTTTATTTTCTCAATGCCGGCGGGGTAGGTCACACAAGCCACTACCGGACTGTTCTTCGGGACCAAACTCCTACCTTTGAGTTTGGGTGCCTCAACGCCGCAAGAAGAAGCTCCTAAAAGGTCGATTTTCGATCGACTGGAAACCACAATGACCCCTCTCAATGGGTCGTCCAAATCTGGCGTCTCAGGCTTCAACAGGCTGAGCAACAACTCAAACGGGCCTGCAAAGATGCTCGCGATACCTGAAGGGGCTACCCCAAAATGGATTGCCCTCCCAACTCATGCTACAGGTGAAGCCGTCAAAAGTGCTTCCCCCATCAGACGATCGGTCATCGAAAGACTGGTCGGCCCTCCTCAAACTTTAACAAGGATGTCAGTCTTCAACAGGCTGACACCGATTGAAGCTCCTCAGCAAAACCTTGGGCATGATGCAGCCGCTTCCAAAATTAAGGTGGTCCCTTCTGCAAGTCACGCTCGACGTCGTCGCTGGCACTGAGTGAGAGAAGCTGGAAGAAACTCCCCCTTTGGGCTCTCCTTACCAACTCCAATGGAGGAAGCCGATGCTGCTGTTTCAACCGGGAACAGTTTTGATCCGCTCAGGAGGTGTAACGTTTTGAAAATCATTTAGGTGAAATTTCGGATAAGCGGTAAAATAACTGGTGTTTTCCGAAAAAACCGAGATATGATTATCTTTTAACATAAAATTAAATATACCTATTCTAGCTATGTAATTGCTAGTATTTGGTAATTAATGGGTCACTTATAAAATTTCTGGTTTACTAAAAATTTTCCTTAATTATTTATTTTAAATATTATTTTAAGACTTCACTAATACATTTAATTAGTGATAATTACAAATTGAAATGGGTTAATCTTATTTTAGTGAACCATGACAACTTAGAACCAAGATTTGTAACATGCTAATTCTTTCTCAATTTACTCCATGGTTCTAGACTTTTCTAGGATTAATTTGAAAGGAAATTAGATAATTAAAGAAAGGAGTTAAAAGGAGTATTAATTAAAGAAGTTTCCACACTGACCAAAACACACCACACTCTCTCTCTCTCTCCCTCTTCATGTGTGGACGAGCTCCCATGATGAGCAACCCTATCTCTCTTCAAAAGTTTAAAGAAGAAATAATAAACAAAGAAGGCATGGGCATATTGACTTATGGTATGGGATTTTTTTTTGACTTGGTCACAACTCCAACCTCACTCTCTCACCTCTCCCTAGTATGGCCGAGCCTTGATGTAGCAGCCCCATTTTATTTCCCCACCTCATTTCACATATAAACTCTTCAAAAATGCATCAATTTTTGCCTCAAAATCCAAACAAAACTCACACAAACTCCAAATCCATTCCTTACCCATTATTCCTTGGCCATTCAAGCATGGATCTTAGAGCATAGAAGAAAGTTTGGAGGCTATGTTTGCATGTGAGGTTTACAAATTGTGAGGTATAAGATCTTAATCATATGGTTAATTATTGTTTTATTGCTTAAGCTAAATTATTTAAGTGTTAATTAGGTTTTAAGTGGAAGTTTGGAATTCAAGTGAGGGTTTGTGAAATTCAAGTCAGGGTTTTCATTACATCATTAAGGATGCAATGTATAGTTTAACATCTTAAATTATGCAAAACCTAGTTTGGTTGTTAATTGTAAATTGTTACAAATAATTTGTCCAAATTGCATAATTTTGCAAACTAGGTTTTTAGAAATTATGAATATAATTCAGAGAAAAATCTAGTTAATATTTATGTGACCTAATTAAGATATTTAGTGAGCATTGTGGCCACTAAAATTGTTAAAATATTTAGATTTGTTCTAAAACGGGAAATTGTGGCTTACTAGGTTTTTGGAAATAAAACGATTTGATTTATTTTAAGTTTTTGATGAGTTACAACTTATTTCAAATAATATTTAGTGTGTTGTGAGCGCGCGATACATGTACACAGAAATAAAATCTAAATGCAACAGGTGCACACGAAAACACCTGTCAAAGGCAACGGGTGTGCCTGACAACAAAATCAGGTGCATTTGATATGCACGAAAAATCCCGATTTAGCGATCTGGTGTGCACCAAAATTGCATCAAGCGCGCCAAGTATGCGCAAAAATCCAAATAAAGTGCACAAGGTGCACGGAGACAAATATCGAATATCACAATCGAAATCGACGGTATACAACATAAATCAACCCAAATCAGATATACCGTGGTATATAATTTCACAACCACGTGCATCAGCGTGCACAAAGTCGAATTAAAATACTGAAGTACATGAAAACTACACGAAGGCACAAGTCAGATCGCATGCATACCATAGGTATGAAATCATAATCAACATCTCGAATGACATCAAATCGAAGTCGAGTGCAACTGCGGTGCACGAAAACTCAATCATGCAAATAAATTGCCCAAAATTCTGAAATCCAAAATGACGGGTATGTGATACTCAAATCACCAAATCGCAAATTATAAACACTGTCGTCGATATGCCCTTCCTTCAATGTCGAGAAGGTGTTGGTGCCTCCAAGCTAGCAGAGCAAGATATCTACTTGCCGCCTTTTCATGGTCTGGCGCCTTGTGTCCTTTGGCTCTCATCTCTCACTGCGAATTTCCAATTACATAACTCTTCGGCTCAACAGCCCAATATAGAAATAATGAAGAAAATAGTTCTTCTTTAGCACATCCTCTAAAGGTCTCTGGCCAACTATCATGGTCACTCATAACATATCTCATCGATGATGCCAAACTCTGGCCTACTGGGTGTGCGTAATACGAATGATCTTGGGTATCAGTCTTCTTATTTAATATTCCAGAAAGGTTCTGTTGAGATCTCTCCCAAATCTCATTTCTGCCGAACTGCCCGGAAGTTATCACCCTTTACTAAATCTATTTCTTGTTTGTATCCGTTTGGGGCCAGTATTTACAAAGGAGACTCTGCCGAAATTTTCAGGAAAATATGATATTGCTTTTAAATGTTTAAAAAAGTTTTCCTCCACTTCTTATTTAAAATGGTTTAGATTTCTGGGCTTTTGGCTTACTTGAATTAGATGGGGTGCTATAGACTTCATATGATTCAAGTGCCAGTCACATTTTATTTCGGGTTGTGACGGGAGGGTACGTAAAAACTCCCTGACGGCGGTGCTAAAGAAATCACCTCTGCCAGAAGAGTTTCCCTATGCAGGAAAAGCCGGAGCGGCTTCATCAGCAGCTCTCCTCGCAAATTCATAGGATCTGGCAAAAATTCTAGGACTCTGTGATTGAACAAAACTACACTCGTCGACCAAAGAAATTGAAGGTTCGACAAGAAAAAAAATCACTCTTCCACCATGCGACGGGCGACTTCTCCGAAACAGGTGCCTATCACAACGACTCCTTCTGTTAGTTATATGTGTGCCCTAGAGGCCATTTGTTGGGGTAAAAATTTACACCCCGGTTGACCAAGTCAAAATCAAACTCAACCCCAAGCCTAGTGGGCCCGAGCCCAGGTTAAGCGGGCCCATGCCCAAGTCGAGCCCGCAGCCAGCCTCCCCATACCAACAACAAAATCATGTAATAAATAATTTTTATGTAATTGTTTATGCATGAATGTAAACAAAATGGGCATAAAGCCAATATTTTGTAAGCCCATGGCTTATGTGCAAAAATGAAATGGCACATGAGCCATAGGATGGCTAAAATGCCATTTTTGTAAAGCCCAAGGGGCTATATGTAAATATGTAAGCATATAAAAGGCAACATGATGACTAAAAAAAACAACTTTTCATTCCCCAAAAAACTAGGGTTCTTTGTGCCTCCTACTCCTTCTCCAAGGTTCTAAACCTTCTCATTTCTTTTGAATTAAATCAAGAGTTTTACTCTTTCTTTTCCAAAACTAAGTAGTTTTCCACCACAAAACCCACAAAGGGGAACTCAGATCTCCCACCAGATCTCAAAAAGGAGTGATTTTTAAAATCTCCTACTTCTTGATCTTCAAGATCCGGCCAAGCAACAGGAAGAAGAAGAACCCCCTTCATCAGCTTCAAAACATCCTGGGAGTTTCAACTCCATATATATATATAAAAGAACAAATATTTCCTTTCTGAAGCATAGCTTCTGTTTCTTAGGCTAAAAGCCTCCTTTTCTCGCCGGCGCTCAAGCGCAGAGCGCCCGCGTGCCGACACATGGGCGCTTGCGCTCTAGCGCTCAACGCTCGAGCGTAAAGCGCCCACGTGTCGACACGTGGCGCGTTTGCACTACAGAGCCCTGCGCTCAAGGGCAAAGCGCCCATGTGCCGACACGTAGTGCGCTTGCGCTCGAGCGCAAGTCGCCCCGGTGCCGACACGTGGCACGCTTGCGCTCCAGCGCAAGCGCTCGAGCGCAAGTCGCCCCGGTGCCGACACGTGGCGTGCTTGCGCTCTAGCTCAAGCGCTCGAGCGCAAGTCGCCGCGGTGCCAACACGTGGCGCTCTTGCGCTCCAGCGCAAGCGCTCGAGGGCAAGTCGCCCCCGTGCCGACACGTGGCGCGTTTGCGCTCAAGCGCAAGCGCTCAGGCGCAAGTCGCCCCCGTGCCGACACGTGGCGCACTTGCGCTCAAACACCCAGCGCTCAGG
Organism: Agapanthus africanus; assembly: GCA_030015575.1. NCBI lineage: Eukaryota > Viridiplantae > Streptophyta > Magnoliopsida > Asparagales > Amaryllidaceae > Agapanthus > Agapanthus africanus. The sequence continues at coordinate 633,314,271 of CM057342.1, forward strand.
CGCAGAGCGCCCATGTGCCAACACGTGGCACTCTAGCGCCTGAGCGCACAGCGCCCAAAGTGTTGCCCCCACGCATCCTTTGGATGCCTTTTCCCCCTCTTTTTATATACATACATATATATATACATATGTATACATATTTACACACACACATACTCCACGACACTGTCCCTGTTAGAAAAAAATTTCTAACGGGGCGCTGCCCCGCACCCCCGTAAAAAACTCTGTGTGGCTCCCGATATATCCAAAACCCCCTTTCAAAACACAACACACGCACACTGCACGTTGAGTTCGCATGACCAGTTTAACCCGTCAATCGGAGGTTCCCTCGCTCCAAAGGCGAGGGGTAATTAACGGCAGCTTAGTCCGCGGCAGCCGGAGATTCGGATCCCCACAATCATTAAACCCCGGCCTACCCTAGGCAGGGGGAATCTATAGTATACGCCTGACAAGCGCGCGCGTATTCCCATCTCAATGGGGTGACGAAAAACTCCCTACAGATTCTGGCACGCCCGGTGGGACCAATCTCTCCTCCCATATTTCGGGTTAAGCATTCATGCGAACTCAATTTATATACATGTCTATATTTATACTAAAATAATGCTTTTTTATGCAGGTTTTCAAGCAATCACTTTCCAACAATGTCTCCGATGATGAACTCAGCTCTCAGCACAGCTCCTGTCTCCTACACAATGAAGACAGACTCCAGGACGGTCCTTCCGGCCAGTCTTGGGCGACAATGGGAGGAGGAGCCGTTACCATTTGGCTCTATTATGTTCGTGTCAGCTAACGTCGTCCCAGCTCCTCAAGCTCCGGTAACAGAAAAACCGGTCTCAAAGGGGAAAAGGCCGAATGTCGTGGTCGCGAGGGCGCCCCAACATAAACGCAAGTCGGTGTTTGAACAACTTTCCTCGGCCCCAGCCGGGGGCAAGGCCATCAACACCAGCAAAGAAACAAGGCATCCCGAGAAAGCTCCAGCAGTGCCCTTCACCACTGCTCGATCGGGTGTCTTCTCAAGCCTCCCCATCACTCGGCCTGTGGCGGCTTCCCGAAGAGCAGAAGCCTGCCAGATGCTCAAGGTAGAGAAGCAGAGGCAGAAGCGGCTCAGATATAGAGCCAACAAAAGAGCTAGGGCTCTGGCCATGTTAAAATTTATGAATTTCCAAAGCCCGGACCGCTCCGCGAAACCAGCTGCCAGTGATGAAAGGATGGCTGAGTGTGTTATCCACACTGTCTACATGGCCGGACATGAAGAAACGAACCCTCCTCTTCTTCACAGCCATGGTGATGATATGGTTGACGCTACCCAGCATCGGCTCGATCTAAATGATGAAGAGCCCGCTCAGGCCGATAAGCCAGAGGAGCTCGTGGTTCCTACGGAATTGAGCTCAGGGAATAAAGATTACCCGGTTGTCATAGCCGGAACTACAGAACAAGCATTATTCCAATGGCTTCGAAGGCGATTTCAGGACAGGGATGAGAAGATTGCAGAGGTCTATTCCAAAGTCGACGAGCTGGCAAATGTCGTGGCAGATCTCGCGACCCAAGTCGCCCAATTGCAATTACAGCAGAATTAAATTTTGGCTCATGAGCCAGGGATTGATACCCGGGGGCAGCCAACTGATATCCCTTTCAACCTAAAAGCAGAGCGCCTTCGCGAAAAACGGCCGCAATCAGCCTCCAGTCCCTCCAATACATACACCGGGGGGGAATCGCCTCTGAAAGAGAAGCTGGAAAAGGTCTATTCCTTCAAGAGGGAAAAGGTCCACAAGATATTCAGGGACGCCCTAAGAAATGGTCTACAACTGCCGGAATCAAAGAGACCGCAAGAAGCGAATATGATCGACGACCCAGAATATTGCCCCTATTACAGGGTGATAGGTCATGCCATTGAGGACTGCTTCGTCTTCAAAGATTGGGTCGAAAGGCAATACAAGACGGGAGAGATAGAACTGTCTAAAGGCGCGTTAGCAAACAGTCAAGCTACGACCGCCGATTTCATGCAAATGGAGACCGGAGCCTTTCGGGAACCTAATCCTCCCAGACATATGCCATTATCTGAAAAGGGCGAACCAAAGACCGATCGACCTCGAGGACCAGCATCAGTAAAGGCACCTACTCCAATGGAGAGAAAGAAGAAGGTATACTCCTTCAGGAGGGATGAAGTCCGCAAAATATTCATAGACGCCTTGAACAACGGTCTGCAACTGCCTGTTCCAAAGAGGCCACAGGAAATGAACATGACCGGCAATCCCGTATACTGCCCATATCATAGAGTGGTGGGTCATACCATCGAAGACTGCTATATTTTCAAAGATTGGGCAGAGGACCAATATAAGCTTGGAAAAACCTCACAATTCTCGGATGTATCGGCAAGCCGCGGAGCTAGGTCATTAACACAGCCCCGCCAAGATCAAAGTTCAAGGAGCTGGGACAAGCAAAGATGACCACCACGTCATTAAACTGGGAACAATCGACCACCACGTCATTAAACTGGGAATAATCGACCTCTAAGTCGTTAAACTGGAAATGTAAAAAAAATGTGTAAATAAAAGAAAAAAATAAAAGCCGAAATGATGGGGCAACTCGCAATAAAAATCAGCGAATAAAATAAAGATGAAATAAAAGCCGAAATGATGGGGCAACCGCTAATAAAAGCCGAAATGATAGGGCAATCGCGACCTTCGCGATAAGAAAAGTTGAAATGATAGAGCAATCGCGGTAAAACAAAAACAAAAACCAAAAAAAAAAAAAACAAGGGCAAGTGATGAGTTGCTCCTGGCATTATTCCAGTGCAGCAATGCAGACGCCAACAAAAATCCAGTTTCCCAAAATTCTTCCGACCCTACGGCCAGTCCCCAAATTGACTGCCGTATATAATCCATGGCCTCAAATAATTCTCGTCATACCCATGCCCCACCATAATCACCAGTTACGCGGCTGGTCTCCGCCTTTGGAGTTATGCTCCATTGAGAAGACCCACTCATGTGTCCTCACGATACATGAGGAGAACAAACCTTTGTAGGATCCTTTCGACTCACAAAGGAAAAACACACTTAGGAGTCCTCACGACTCCTAAGGAGAAAATACACCTGCGGGATCCTCACGACTCGCAGGGAGGAAATGCTTTTATGGGACCCTCACGGCCCATAAAATTGAAAAACCTTAGACGATAGGGACCTAAACCCGTCTCCTAAGCCATCGCTCCGCCAACAAGAGTAGGCAAATGATGAATTGCTCCTGGCACCTCTGCTTCAGTGTTAGCAACGTTGATGCCGGCCCCTACCGCAAAATTCCAAGCTCGCCATCAATAGACCCCTAAGTCTTTAAACTGGAAACAGATGACCTCCAAGTCGTTAAACTGGAAACAGATGACCACCAAGTCGTTAAACTGGAAACCGATGACCTTTAAGTCGTTAAACTGGAAACATTGGACCTCTAAGTCTTTAAACTGGAAATAGAAGACCTCTAAGTCTTTAAACTGGAAACAGATGACCGCTAAGTCGTTAAACTGGGCACAATAGAGCTCTAAGTCTCTAAACTAGAAACAGATGACCACCAAGTCGTTAAACTGGAAACGGATGACCACTAAGTCGTTAAACTGAAAACAGTAGACCTCTAAGTCTCTAAACTGGAAATAGATGAGCACCAAGTCGTTAAACTGGAAACAGACGACCACCAAGTCGTTAAACTGGAAACAGATGACCTCTAAGTCGTTAAACTAGGAACAGCAGACCTCTAAGTCTTTAAACTGGAAACAGATGACCACCAAGTCATTAAACTGGAAACAGATGACCACTATGTCGTTAAACTGGAAACAGATGACCTCTAAGTCTTTAAACTGGAAACAGCAGACCTTTAAGTCTTTAAACTGGAAACAGATGACCGCTAAGTCGTTAAACTGGAAACAGATGACCTCCACGTCTTTAAAACTGGAAACAGATGACCTCTAAGTCGTTAAACTGGAAACAGTCGACCACTATGTCGTTAAACTTGAAACGAGAGAAATCCACTCATGTGTCCTCACGATGCATGAGGAGAACAAACTTAACGGGATCCTCATGACTCGTAAGAAAACACCTTCGTGGGATCCTTACGACTCACGAAGGAAATAAACACTTAGGAGTCCTCACGACTCCTAAGGAGAAAGTACACCTACTGGATCTTTACGACTCGCAGGGAGAAAATGCTTTTATGGGACCCTCACGGCCCATAAAATTGAAAAACCTTAGGCGATAGGGATCTAAACCTGTCTCCTAAGCCATCGCTCCCCATACCCCAAACGGCGAATGATGAGTCGCTCTTGGTACCATATTCCAGTGCAGCGATGCAGACGCCAACCAAATTCCGACTCCCATACCCTAACGGCGAATGATGAGTCGCTCCTGGTACCATATTCTAGTGCAGCGATGCAGACGCCAACAAAGTCCCGAAATGTTTTTGGCCCTACGGTCTGGATCATACATCCTGCAAAACCGTATACAATCCACGGGCGTAAAACGATCCCAATCTCTCCCAAGTCCTACCGGCGAGACCACATTCAAAGTCCCACCGGCAGGGATGATTCAAAAAAAACAAAGAAAAAAAAAGAGGAGAAGAAAAAAAAAGGTATGTCCACAAGCAAAATGGGCACGGATGAAAACCCGAAAGGGCTCCGTGAGTAAAAACAGCAGGACTGCCGGCGAGTTTGTGAAAACCCGAAAGGGCGCAAACTCATGAAAAAGAGATGAAATGCATTCGCAAAGTCCTCTCGACTTTGTGAGGAGAAAATTCCCGCGTGAGATCCCTACGACTCACAAAGGAGCCACACACTTAGGAGTCCTCACGACTCCTAGGGAGAAAATACACCTACGGGATCCTTACGACCCGTAGGGAGAAAATGCATTTTTGGGACCCTCACGGCCCATAAAATTGAAAAGCCTTAGGTGATAGGGATCTAAGCCTGTCTCCTAAGCCACCAATTCCCAAATCCTTCCGGGGCAAATGATGAGTTGCTCCAGGCATTATTCCAGTGCAGCAATGCAGATGCCAAACAAAAACCAATTCCCAAAGCCTCCCGGGGCAAATGATGAGTTGCTCCTGGTATTATTCCAGTGCAGCAATGCAGATGCCAAACAAAGACCCCAATTCCCAAATCCTCTTGGGGCAAATGATGATTCGCTCCTGGTACCATATTCCAGTGTAGCGATACTGATGTCAACTCAAATCAAACAAATCAAACCAACAATCTCTGCGGCGGAATCATGCTCCGTCCCAGAATTTACCCCGTGTCGAAATCATGCTTCGCCTCGAGACATCTACCTTCCCTGCCGGAATTATGCTCCGCCTTGGAATCAAGTCAACCCGACACTCCGCGCAGGGGAAAAGTCGATCAGCGACACTCCATGCCGGGGAAAAGTCAACCCGCGACACTCCGCACCGGGGAAAAGTCGATCAGCGACACTCCGCGCCGGAGAAAAGTCCATCAGCGACACTCCGAGCCGGGGAAAAGTCAACCACCGACACTCCACGCCGGGGAAAAGTCAACCCGACACTCCGCGCCGGGGAAAAGTCCATCAGCGACACTCCGTGCTGGGGAAAAGTCAACCACTGACACTCCGTGCCGGGGAAAAGTCGATCAGCGACACTCCGTGCAGAGGAAAAGTCAACCCGACACTCCGCGCCGGGGAAAAGTCCATCAGCGACACTCCGTGCCGGGGAAAAGTCAACCACCGACACTCCGCGCCGGGGAAAAGTCCATCAGCGACACTCCGTGCTGGGGAAAAGTCAACCACCGACACTCCGCGCCGGGGAAAAGTCGATCAGCGACACTCCGTGCCAGGGAAAAGTCAACCCGACACTCCTCGCCGGGGAAAAGTCCATCAGCGACACTCCGTGCCAGGGAAAAGTAAACCACCGACACTCCGCGCCGGGGAAAAGTCGATCAGCGACACTCCGTGCCGGGGAAAAGTCAACCCGACACTCCGCGCCGGGGAAAAGTCGATCAGCGACACTCCGTGCCGGGGAAAAGTCAACCACCGACACTCCGCGCCGGGGAAAATTCGATCAGCGACACTCCGTGCCGGGGACACGTCAACCAGCGACACTCCACGCCGGGGAAAAGTCCATCAGCGACACTCCGTGCCGGGGACATGTCAACCAGCGACACTCCGCGCCGGGGAAAAGTCAACCACCGACACTCCACTTCGGGGAAAAGTCGATCAGCGACACTCCGTGCCGGGGACACGTCAACCAGCGACACTCCGCGCCGGGGAAAAGTCCATCAGCGACACTCCGTGCCGGGGACATGTCAACCAGCGACACTCCGCACCGGGGAAAAGTCCATCAACGACACTCCGTGCCGGGGAAAAGTCAACCCGACACTCCGCGCCGGGGAAAAGTCCATCAGCGACACTCCGTGCCGGGGAAAAGTCAACCACCGACACTCCGCGCCGGGGAAAAGTCGATCAGCGACACTCCATGCCGGGGAAAAGTCAACCCGCCACTTCGCGTCGGGGAAAAGTCGATCAGCGACACTCCGTGCCGGGGAAATGTCAACCACCGACACTCCGCGCCGGGGAAAATTCAATCAGCGACACTCCGTGCCGGGGACACGTCAACCAGCGACACTTTGCATCGGGGAAACGTCGAACACAGACACTCAGCATCAGGGAAACGTCAACCAGCGACACTCCGCGCCGGGGAAAAGTCGATCAGCGACACTCCGTGCCGGGGAAAGTCAACCCGACACTCCGCGCCGGGGAAAAGTCGATCAGCGACACTCCGTTCTGGGGAAAAGTCAACCCGCGACACTCCACGGTGGGAAAAAGTCCATCAGCGATACTCCGTGCCGGGGAAAAGTCAACCCGACACTCCGCGCCAGGGAAAAGTCGATCAGCGACACTCCGTGTCGGGGAAAAGTCAACCCGCGACACTCTGCGCCGGGGAAAAGTCCATTAGCGACACTCTGCGTGGGGGAAAAGTCGATCAGCGACACTCCGTGCCGGGGAAAGTCAACCCAACACTCCGCGCCGGGGAAAAGTCCATTAGCGACACTCCGTGCCGGGGAAAAGTTGATCAGCGACACTCCGTGCCGGGGAAAGTCAACCCGACGCTCCGCGCCGGGGAAAAGTCGATCAGCGACACTCCGTGCCGGGGAAACGTCCAACACAGACACTCCGCATCAGGGAAACGTCCAACAGCGACACTCCGTGCCGGGGACACATCAACAAGCGACACTCTGCATCGGGGAAACGTCCAACACAGAAACTCCGCATCAGGTAAACGTCCAACAGCGACACTCCGTGCCGGGGAAACGTCAAGCAGACACTTCGCGCTGGGGACACGTCGACCAGCGACACTCCGTCTGGGGGAAACGTCAAGCAGACACTCCGTCTCGGAGACACGTCAACCGGCCGATATTCCGCCTCGGGGAAACGTCGACCAGCGACACTCCGTGCCGGGGGCAGGTCAACGAAATCACTCCGGGCTAGGGAAACGTCTACCACGGACACTCTATCTCGGAGACGCGTCAAGCGCCGACCGTCCATGTCGTAGAAAGGACAGTGCATCCCAAAAATTGGGAACCAAAGCAAGTCGCCTCCACGCAAAAGAAGATCCATCAATTTCATGCACACGCCCCACATATGCTGTGTGCATTTATTGATGGGGGGCAATTTGTTGGGGTAAAAATTTACACCCCTGTTGACCAAGTCAAAATCAAACTCAACCCCAAGCCTGGTGGGCCCGAACCCAGGTCAAGCGGGCCCATGCCCAAGTCGAGCCCGCAGCTAGCCTTCCCATGCCAACAACAAAATCATGTAATAAATAATTTTTATGTAATTGTTTATGCATGAATGTAAACAAAATGGGCATAAAGCCAATATTTTGTAAGCCCATGGCTTATGTGCAAAAATGAAATGGCACATGAGCCATGGGATGGCTAAAATGCCATTTTTGTATAGCCCAATGGGCTATATGTAAATATGTAAGCATATAAAAGGCAACATGATGAATAAAAAAAACAACTTTTCATTCCCCCAAAAACTAGGGTTCTTTGTGCCTCCTGCTCCTTCTCTAAGGTTCTAAACCTTCTCATTTCTTTTGAATTAAATCAAGAGTTTTACTCTTTCTTTTCCAAAACTAAGTAGTTTTCCACCACAAAACCCACAAAGGGGAACTCAGATCTCCCACCAGATCTCAAAAAGGAGTGATTTTTAAAATCTCCTACTTCTTGATCTTCAAGATCCGGCCAAGCAACAGGAAGAAGAAGAACCCCCTTCATCAGCTTCAAAACATCCTGAGAGTTTCAGCTCCATATATATATATAAAACAACAAATATTTCCTTTTTGAAGCATAGCTTCTGTTTCTTAGGCTAAAAGCCTCCTTTTCTCGCCGGCGCTCAATCGCAGAGCGCCCGCGTGCCGACACGTGAGCGCTTGCGCTCTAGCGCTCAACGCTCGAGCGTAAAGTGCCCACGTGTCGACACGTGGCGCGTTAGCACTACAGCGCCCTGCTCTCAAGGGCAAAGCGCCCATGTGCCGACACGTAGCGCGCTTGCGCTCGAGCGCAAGCGCTCGAGCGCAAGTCGCCCCGGTGCCGACACGTGGCACGCTTGCGCTCAAGCGCAAGCGCTCGAGCGCAAGTGGCCCCGGTGCCGACACGTGGCGTGCTTGCGCTCCAGCGCAAGCGCTCGAGCGCAAGTCGCCGCGGTGCCGACACATGGCGTGCTTGCGCTCCAGCACAAGTCGCCCCCGTGCCGACACGTGGCGCGTTTGCGCTCAAGCGCAAGCGCTCAGGCGCAAGTCGCCCCCGTGCCGACACGTGGAGCACTTGCGCTCAAACGCCCAACGCTCAAGCGCAGAGCGCCCATGTGCCAACACGCGGCACTCTAGCGCCTGAGCGCACAGCGCCCAAAGTGCTGTCCCCACGCATCCTTTGGATGCCTTTCCCCCCTCTTTTTATGTACATACATATATATATACATATGTATACATATTTACACACACACATCTCCACGACACTGTCCCTGTTAGAAAAAAATTTCTAACGGGGCGCTGTCCCGCACCCCGCAAGGGGACTGCTAGCCCCCTTGACCCCCAGCCCGCTATCCGGGTAGCGGGACCCCCGTAAAAAACTCTGCGTGGCTCCCGATATATCCAAAACCCCCTTTCAAAACACAACACACGCACACTGCACGTTGAGTTCGCATGACCAGTTTAACCCGTCAATCGAAGGTTCCCTCGCTCCAAAGGCGAGGGGTAATTAACGGCAGATTAGTCCGCGGCTGCCGGAGATTCGGATCCCCACAAGCGCGCGTGTATTCCCATCTCAATGGGGGTGACAAAAAACTCCCTACACCATTACTGTACATACGATGTATATTGTAGTGGATGCTTGGACATATATATGGAGGACTTTCTTGCTCGACATGATAGTATGCTATCTGGTTGCTCTTTATCTTAACATGTACACTGATTGTCTCTATGTTACATGCTGGTAAAGCCCTTAGGATGAGTACTTGTCTACCAAAACGATGATGCAGATCATACTAGTAGGGACAGAGTAGTCGTTAAGTACATCCTTCAAATGATCCTAGTCGTAGGTGTATCGAGGTAGGGCATCAATATGCCAGAGAAGACTAGCGTATAACTTCTCGACCTATGTAGATGGGCGATGGATGATCTCATATCTATTGGTGTTTGACATCAGAGATAGTATACGGGTGCACATTAGAGACTGGGTACACTGGACGGACTCGCTGAGAACTTCTAGATGGTATTATACCTATTGTCAGATAGCAGTTATCTGGTGACACTGGTATAGGTTAGTCTGTAGACCCGAGATCGTCATAGAGTCTTGTGTGATTCCCACTGTGCTTTGATTTCCATCTTACCACGTTCAAGAGAATGTGCAAAATGGTGGCTTTTGGGTACAGTCCCAAGTCATATGGAGGCAATGAACGATAGGAGGGGTTTCGTCTCTCCCGGTATTGGGGGTTGATGTTTCCCTGTGCTTGATTGGCTATAACAGGAAGTCCTTGGACAAGGATGCTTCAGAGATATACTGGTAAGTGTTATCAGTAGTTTCTCGACTCGTTATGAGCCTCATATCGACACAACTTATCGAGTTACTGGGGTCTGACGTTTACCACCCCTAGACGAGATATGCGAAATATAAAACGAAGAGACCGGACTGTACGGTAGTGTTACTGATTGGATTCACAGGAGTACGAGCAGGCTTGCTTGTTAATCTTCTGATCGCTCAATACCCGGGTGGCCGTTACGTTTAGCAGATCTCTTGCGGCTTGTGGGTGTTTGATATGATCAACACCTACTGCCGGCGTGTTCACGAGTCATTAGAGTCTTACACAGAGCTTTCCTGGCTCAAGCGAAATGGAGTAGGAGCACATATGTGATATGTGCGGGACCGAGATTGATACGATATGAGATACCGTATTCTATTCTCGCGATTTGTGACATTGGTCGGTTATATGAGATACAGCCAGGTTATCGGATCAAGTGTTGATTCGATAAGTTGTTACATATTATATTAGTCGGTTATTTGTAACATAGCTAGATTATTAAATCAAAAGTTGATTTAATAATTTAATGTATAATTATATATGTGATATATTACATTACATTAACTAATATAAGCTCACTTAAATGATTCTTTTTCTCACTTGATGATACATTGATATATATGTGATATATGTTAATTGTACTATTTTCTTTTGTTACAAAATTGTATATATGAGATTGTTAGTTATATGTATGCCCTAGAGGCCATTACTGTACATTGGATGTATATTGTAGTGGATGCTGGGACATATATAGGAAGGACTTTCTCGCTCGACATGATAGTACGCTATCTGGTTGCTCTTTATCTTAACATGTATAATTTCTGTCTCTCTGTTACATGTTGATAAAGCCCTTAGGATGTCTACTCGACTTCCAGGACTGTGATGCAGATCGTACTAGTGGGGCCTGGATAGTCCATGAGTACATCCTTCAAATGTTCCTAGTCGAGGGAATATCGAGATGGGGCATCGATATTCCAGAGTAGACTAGCGCATATCTTCTCGACTCATGCGATGGGCGATGGATGATCCCATATCCATTGGTGTTTGACATCGAAGATGGTATGCAGGTGCTCAGTGGAGACTGGGTACACTGAACGGACTCGCCGAGAACTCCCAGATGGTATTATACCTCACGTCAGATGGCAGTTCTCTGGTGACACTGGTACAGCTTAGTCTGTTGACCCGAGATCGTCATAGAGTCTTGTGTGTCTCCCACTGTGCTTTGATTTCCACCCTACCACGGCTCTACTGAGTCATGCAAACAGGTGGTTTTTGGGTACAGTCCCGATTCACATGGAGGCAATAAGCGATACGAGGGGATTCGTCTCTCCCGGTATTGGGGGTTGATGTTGTGCTATGCTCGACTGGCCATAAAAGGAAATCCCTGGCCAGGGTTGCAGTGATATACTGGTAAGAGTTATCAGTAGTTTCACGAATGTTATGGACCATACGTCGGCATGACTTATCGAGCTATTGGGGTCTGACGTTTACCACCCCTAGGCGAGATATGCTACATATCAGACGAACAGACCGGACTGTACATTAAGTGTTACTGGTTGGATTCGCAGGAGTGTGAGCGGGCTTGCTCGTCGATCTTCTGATCGCTCAATACCCGGGTGGCCGTTACGTTTAGCAGACCGCTTGCGGCTTGTGGATGCTTGATATGATCATCATCTGCTGCCGGCGTATTGACGAGTCTTTAGAGTCCTACACAGAGTTTTCCTGGCTCAAGCAAAACGAAATAGGAGCGCATATGAGATATGTGCTGGACCGAGAATAATGCGTGTATGTGATACCGTATTCTATTCTCGCGATGAATGTATCGATCAGTTTATATGCGATATACCCTAGCTATCGAATCAAGGATTGATTCGATGAGCCGATACATTGGATACTAGTCGGTTATATGCGATATGACCGGATCGTTAAATCAAGTGTTGATTTAATGATTTAATGTATAATTATATATTTGATATATTACTTTGCATTAACTAGTATCGGTTCACTTTAAATGGATTTTCTCGCTCTGATGTGCGCATTGCATATGCGATATGATATTGTGCACTAGTTTGTATCATGTTTGATGATACATGTCTTTTTGGTTAAGTGTAAAGAATTAAACCTTGGTTAATGAAATCGTTAGGGTTTACTATTTTCTTATTCCTTTATTTATTTGTTTTATTCATTATGGTATTTTTTAATAAGCATAATGAGAAAGAAACAAAATGGTTAGCTTTCATTCTTTCATGAAGCTTAATGAAGCTTCATGAAGCTTTGACCAAAAGTGACCATTTTGTTTTTATCTCAAACCCTAACCACTCACTAACCTTGGTTAACTCTCTACACTTTACTATGGTTCAATTATGATAAGAAATTATTATTTCATTTTCTATTCCATAATTCTTATCATAATAGCTTCTTCATCTTCTTTATTCTTCAAGTGAAGAAAACCATCCTCCATCAATGGTGATTGATGCAAATGAGTGAGAAATCCAATTCTAAAGTGAACCCAACTCCTATTTCTTCATCCTCTACCTCTTGCCAAGTAGTAGAGTGTGTTTCCTTCACAAGTTTTCAAGACTTGGTGAAGTTGGAGCTTGATCTAGCGATGCCTCGACGTAGATCATCTTCGGCATGGACATCGACGACCTAGCTCACTTATTATCCGACGAAGCCGACGCTAGAGCCCGAGATATGTTTTGGACAGCAAAGGGACTTCGTTGCGGAGCTATGGAGGTGGAGCACCGGATCTACAAAGGTTGTATTTCCGTTTAAACCCTAGCTAAGTTGTTAACTAGTTTTCTTTTCGCCTAGTTTTCTAGCCAACGATCCGTAGTCGGGTTTCTCGGCACCTAGAATATTTGAAATTGCCATGGTCGATGGCTTGTGAGACCTCACTAGTGTGCCTAGGATCCCTACAGTGGTATCAGAGACTAGCTAGAGCCTTAGGCGAAGTCTAGACGGAATTTGAAGCCCGAACGAACCCGAAACCAACCCGGAAAATGCTCTCTGGAAAAATTCTGAAAACGTGGATTTTTCCAAATTAAAAATTGCTAAAAAATTCAGCAGGGAAAAATAAGAATTATGATGCAAAAATTTACTGATGAACAGTACAAACCGCGGCGGAACCGCGGCAGAAGCCTGGCTTCTGCGGCGGTTCCGCGGCGGAATGATGACGTCATCATACACTGTTTGCACAGTAACTCCTATTATACTATGCTGGATTTTATGGAAATTTTTAATATTTATTCAAGAGTTGAAACTTCTGGAGTTGTTTTGGGGATTCGGTGTTTCGATCGGGGTATCAAATTTTGTCTATTTGTCTTTCCGGATAAATTTTAGAATATGTTAAAAAGTTCGACCGGATATAAATACCCAATTTTTCTCCTGTCGGGAAATTTCCAAGTGTTGGATTTTTCCGTAGTTTAACGACGTTCTAAGTAGTGCAAGTAACGCGATGGACCCTCTAGAAGACAACAAACCTTAACTCGATTATGTGACCGCCTTGAACTGCCCTTTGAACCTTCGGGTTTGGGGCAGTACGGCGTGCCACATGTGAGGCGTTGGCTTGACCCTTCTACGGCTGGACCGTTGGTACTGAGGCACGAACTGAATGTTGTTAGACTTATTTCATGTGTTGATCTGTATCGGGAAAACTTGGGTGTTCGATTGTTCGATCGGAAAGTTTGACATTTTCTATTTATCCGTAATGGGATACAATAATTGGAATTCACAAGTAGTTATGAGATAACTAAATGAATGTTATAAACATAGCACTTTAGTCTCACTTGATCGGTTGCCACGGAATTTTGATGTGATCAAAAGTCCGTAGCAATCACGTAGCGTACGCGGATACTCGCCGGGTAAACTTAATAGACAGCCTCACTCCATTGCCCCGACCAAGTGACTGTAGGAGAACCCCGTCGCCGAAAGCATCCGTTCGGGTGCTCCCGGTAGCGGTGTTCCGCCTTGGTGCACTTCGTCGACGGCGTTAGGGGTGCGGCCGCCTACTAAAGTTTGCGACGAGCATTCGATCGGAATGTCGGGAATCCTGTTGAATTGCCCGACTTGATATTGAAAAAAGTTTTCGATAATGAGACTAAAATGCGGGGTTTATAATTGTTAGGCATGCGATGTCTAAGTAATTCATTTGGTCAGGCATGCGATGTCTGAGGAGATTGCGGATTCCAACTGTTGTAGTTTTACACTTTCTTTTCTGTGACCGTAAGTGTAATATGTGATATCGCCGGTTTCGTTGCAATATGTCAACGACAATTGGGATGCGCATATTTACTTACGTTGATGACATGTGATGTTATGTGTTGCTGGATATGTTATATTGGATCGTCGTGTTTGAATAGCCGGGGTTTTTTTTTGTGAGATGAGTGTTTTTCATTTTCATTCATGTAAAAACTTGTATGTAATATTCTTTTATTGGGGCACTTCCAGGTTGCGGAAGTTGTCACCGTTGTTGTATATTATTTACTTTTCTGCACTAGGATAGACCCAAGGAGGGGAGCATAAGTAACCGGGTTCTGGGGTCCAGTGGGAGACCAACTCGAGGAGTCGAGTCCGGGTCTCCTAACCCTAGAATTGGTAGGGTTGCTTGCCGCTCTCGTAGGGGTCTAGGGGTGTGGGATTGGCTATTCATCACGACCGTGGAATCCGTGTTTTATACTGGCTCGTATTGAAAACACGGACGTCCTAGTATATCCAATATTTCATATGTTTCTTCTGCTGTGTTTTATCTGTGATCATGTGATGTTCTGTGACAGGTATTATATATAGTATATATGATATATTATATAGACGTTACTTATGTTTTACACCCGCGCTAGCCTTGCCCCGCTCTGCCGTTAGTTACCTAACCTAACGGTGCACGAGGGGACATTGAGGCGAATGCGGATGGCATAAGTGTACGTCATATTTATCTGTGATGATTAGGTAATTTAAATGATGGGATATTCATTAATGAGATTAATGAAAGAAAAATAAACCTAATTGATGTTGTGGAATCGAATTTCAAAATAAAACAGGTAGCTACAGTTCTTGCTTTGCATCGCGGTGTTCATTATAGAACATCCTGCACCTCATTCGACGAGGAAAGGACCGAGATCCCTTCACCGGGAGTGACTCCTTTAGCAATAGCTGGCAGATGCTACAACCCACGGTTTGTCTTTGATCGCTTCTATAGTTTTCGCTTTGCACAGTGATATATATGATATATCCCGCACCTCATTCGACGAGGAAAGGGCCGACGATCCCTTCACCGGGAGTGACCCCTTTAGCAAAACTAGAAAAGCTTCAAAAACATTCCATTTAAAAACCATTTGATTCCGCAACGAGATCAAGTTCAAAGCGTTAAAGGTTTTCACAAAAACCATTCGCAACCCTCCGTCATTTTAGGAAGTAGAGTACTTAGTATTCGTGCTGTGTTTGTTGACCATAGTCAAGGCACAGTGTACGGTAGCTAAGTGATGTCTTCCTACACCGCATATGATGCGATTAGTTAGGACAGTCGCGTGACTTTGTTGACCTTAGCCAAGGGTCATGTGGGTGGGTCTAATTAATCACGAAATGACGGGTAGAACTTGACTAGTACCTATGATTTGTTGACCTTAGCCAAGGTCATAGGTGCTAGGGGTAAAAACCATTATCGGGAGTTTCAAGTGTTGAAATTTGCAATGAGATTGCATACCTTCTATGTGATAGTTGGATCCCGATACCCACTGCGAGTAATTGTTACTCCTGGGAAAGTTTTACACTTTGCAATTAGCCGATCAAGTAGGTGTCTAGAAAGGTGTCAACGGGGTTACGCCTCTGGGAAAACGAGGTTTACAGTAATTAGGTCCGTGCGAAAGCACGGGGAACCTCCCTCAAAGTACCGACACTGGCCTGGCTGAAAGATTGGCAAACTTGTAGAGTGTAATTAATCCCGGCTAGTCTTTCCTTTTAAGGTTTGAAGGAAGATTTGATAAAAACAGTGGGAGCCATCCTGATTAGATAAAATATATAACCAATCTGATCTTGCAAGAGCGCACGCAGAGTGTTTTCTTCTCTCTCTCTCCTGGTAGCGACCATATCACGCCTTAATCAAGATAATAAAATGGATGTATTGACCGAACCCGCTTGTTATACTGAGCTGGGGAACGTTGGTCCCGCTCCAACTTATAATTGTTATAAGACAGAGCAGGAAATAGGGGAATACCAGAATTCCTATGCCGCCCAAACGAAGAAAGTGCATATGATGCATCTCCTTCGGGTGTGTTCATTACAAAGAACTGTTTCTCAGTATCCTCTGCATCCTGGGTATATGATACCGGATCAGGATCCCAGATATGTAATCTGTTACATAGGGCTACAAAAAGGTAGAAAAACTGAGAACGGGTGATAAGTTTCATGAGGCAGAAAAACGAGGCAAGTGTTGCAGCCAAGTCTGTTGGTCACTGTCACCCTGTATTACGAATACATTGATTCTGAACAAATGCTATTAGATACCGAACCTGATATACAAAATCATATCAATCTCTTTATTAGTAAAGAAAGGATATAATTTTGTATTAATGGATAATGTTTTGAACATTTCCTATATCAAAAGTTGATCGGTTCAGGCACGTTATCTAAAAGCATTAACGTTCTAAATTAAACTACAGTTCCTAGTATACTGAACACACACAAGAAGAAGAGTTCAGAAATGAACGAATTCTTCTTGAGGCATTGTAGACTAGGTCATATCAATGCGACCCGACTGGCTGAAGTTACATTTAGATGTATATTTAAATCAGTTTGAATTTACATCTTGTGAAACTTGCCAGTCATGTCACAAAGATAATATGACCATAGCTCTGTTTATTGGAAACAAAGAAAGAGTTAATGAACTCTTGGGACTGATGCATGATGATGTATGTAAGGTCTCCTGTCTACACATGCCAGGACTGGTTCTTTATACTTCATTATATTCTCTGATGATCTCTCATGATTCAGTCATATATTCCTGTTGAAATATAAGTCCGAACCTTTTGAGGTATTCACAGAATATAAGTAGGAAGTAGGGAACCAAAATACGGGTATAAGTATTATGTCCTATGATGAGATCAGGGAGGAGAGTACTTGTGCATAGCATTCCTGGACTATTCTAAAAGAAAATGGGATTCTCTCTCAGCATTACTCCTCCGGATAAAGCATAGCACGATGGTATATCGGGGCGGAGCAATCACACCCTATATGATAAGGTTTGCTCTATGATGAGTACTACTGAGTTACCTATTTCCTTTTTGGGAGTTATGCGCTTGAGAAGCTGCATACCTATTGAATAGGGTTCCAATCAAATCAGTTGCCTACCGCTTCATATGTGATATGGAAAGGGAAGAGCCCATGTCTTAAGCTAGTTAAGATTTGGGGTTGACCGGCCTATGTCTAAAAGCAAAATCCGGACAAGCTCGAGGCAAGGGCTGTAATGTAGAACTGGAAAAGTTCCAGCAGATGATTTGACAGAACCAAAGGATTCTATAGTCCCCGACGAACCTCAGCCTCTCCGCCGATCTGGTAGGGTTCCTCGCCTGCCTGAGAGATACCTCGGTTTCTCGATGACAGTGGGAGCAAGGATTGCATCATGAGATGATGACCCAACTAGATTCGAGCAAGCCATCAAGAGTAGGGACTCTGTAAGAATGGCTGGATGCTTAGCGATCTGAGAAGGAATCCATATACACCAGCAAAGTATGGACTTTGGTTGCGATATCTGAAGGGTTAAATCCCCATCAGGAGCAAGTATATCTTGAGAAGATTACTTGGTGTAGATGGACAAGTTGAGACTTTCAAAGCTAGACTTGTTAAAGGTTTTCGTCATCGACCAGGCACGGATAATGATGAAACCTTTTCCAGGGACTATGCTTAAGTCCATCCAGATCCTACTTGCCACGGCTACATACCTTGACTACGACATCTGGCAGTTGGGTGCCATGACTGCTTTTCTAAATATTGATTTAGAAGAGAACGTCTATAAGAACACAGCCAGAGTTCCTCATAGACAGTGGGAGCAGCGGAAACGTGTGCAAGATGCTTTATAGGATAAAGCAGGCATCGCGGAGTTGGAACATCTGTTTTGATGGATTACTTAAAGAAGTTGACATCATCAAAATGGTAGATGAACCTTGTATAAACACAAAGGTAGTAGGGAGTATGGTGTCGATCCTCGTAGAGTACGTGGATGACATACTCTTGTTAGGGAAGAAGTTTCCTATGCTACGCTCGATCAATCTCCGCTTATCACAATGATTTTCCATATAGGATCAAAGTGATACCTGCTAAATCCTAAGCTTTGGATCTATGAGATAGATCTAATTGAATGTTAGGATACTCACTAGTTGTAGTGAGATGGTATCAATCGATCCTGGGGAGAATCACTGGAAGTGTTCCAGGGTGATAAAGACGACTGAATGTCAGTCACAGGCACTGTCTTTACCCTCAGTAAAGGGACGGTATGTTGGAAGAATTCCAAGCTCGATACCGTGGCAAACTAGACGATAAAGGCTGGTAATATCGCTATTAATGATACTATCAAAGAGGCAGTTTGGGTGTATATTGGTTCATAAGATGAACTTGGTTCCTTCCATTGTATGACAATGGAATTGAGGCTTTGGCCCAGGAACCCTGGTCCCATCAGTGACCCAAACATATTCTGAGGCAGCATCAGCTGATCATGGAGATAGTTGATCTCCAGGGTGATCGAGGTTAGGAGAGTAGACTCAGAGGACAACACGGTGGATCCACTCACGAAGGCCTTTTTCCCAAAGAGAGACTTTTAGGGGATGGTTGAGTATGTGATACTGCAACCACTGCTACAGATGGCCCTAGTGCAAGTGGGAGATTGTTAGTTATATGTATGCCCTAGAGGCCATTACTGTACATTGGATGTATATTGTAGTGGATGCTGGGACATATATAGGAAGGACTTTCTCGCTCGACATGATAGTACGCTATCTGGTTGCTCTTTATCTTAACATGTATAATTTCGGTCTCTCTGTTACATGTTGATAAAGCCCTTAGGATGTCTACTCAACTTCCAGGACTGTGATGCAGATCGTACTAGTAGGGCCTGGATAGTCCATGAGTACATCCTTCAAATGTTCCTAGTCGAGGGAATATCGAGATGGGGCATCGATATTCCAGAGTAGACTAGCGCATATCTTCTCGACTCATGCGATGGGCGATGGATGATCCCATATCCATTGGTGTTTGACATCGAAGATGGTATGCGGGTGCTCAGTGGAGACTGGGTACACTGAACGGACTCGCCGAGAACTCCCAGATGGTATTATACCTCACGTCAGATGGCAGTTCTCTGGTGACACTGGTACAGCTTAGTCTGTTGACCCGAGATCGTCATAGAGTCTTGTGTGTCTCCCACTGTGCTTTGATTTCCACCCTACCACGGCTCTACTGAGTCGTGCAAACAGGTGGTTTTTGGGTACAGTCCCGATTCACATGGAGGCAATGAGCGATAGGAGGGGATTCGTCTCTCCCGGTATTGGGGGTTGATGTTGTGCTATGCTCGACTGGCCATAAAAGGAAATCCCTGGCCAGGGTTGCAGTGATATACTGGTAAGAGTTATCAGTAGTTTCATGAATGTTATGGACCTTACGTCGGCATGACTTATCGAGCTATTGGGGTCTGACGTTTACCAACCCTAGGCGAGATATGCGACATATCAGACGAACAGACCGGACTGTACATTAAGTGTTACTGGTTGGATTCGCAGGAGTGTGAGCGGGCTTGCTCGTCGATCTTCTGATCGCTCAATACCCGGGTGGCCGTTACGTTTAGCAGACCGCTTGCGGCTTGTGGATGCTTGATATGATCATCATCTGCTGCCGGCGTATTGACGAGTCTTTAGAGTCCTACACAGAGTTTTCCTGGCTCAAGCGAAACGAAATAGGAGCGCATATGAGATATGTGCGGGACCGAGAATAATGCGTGTATGTGATACCGTATTCTATTCTCGCGATGAATGTATCGATCAGTTTATATGCGATATACCCTAGCTATCGAATCAAGGATTGATTCGATGAGCCGATACATTGGATACTAGTCGGTTATATGCGATATGACCGGATCGTTAAATCAAGTGTTGATTTAATGATTTAATGTATAATTATATATTTGATATATTACTTTGCATTAACTAGTATCGGTTCACTTTAAATGGATTTTCTCGCTCGGATGTGCGCATTGCATATGCGATATGATATTGTGCACTAGTTTGTATCATGTTTGATGATACATGTCTTTTTGGTTAAGTGTAAAGAATTAAACCTTGGTTAATGAAATCGTTAGGGTTTATTATTTGCTTATTCCTTTATTTATTTGTTTTATTCATTATGGTATTTTTTAATAAGCATAATGAGAAAGAAACAAAATGGTTAGCTTTCATTCTTTCATGAAGCTTAATGAAGCTTCATGAAGCTTTGACCAAAAGTGACCATTTTGTTTTTATCTCAAACCCTAACCACTCACTAACCTTGGTTAACTCTCTACACTTTACTATGGTTCAATTATGATAAGAAATTATTATTTCATTTTCTATTCCATAATTCTTATCATAATAGCTTCTTCATCTTCTTTATTCTTCAAGTGAAGAAAACCATCCTCCATCAATGGTGATTGATGCAAATGAGTGAGAAATCCAATTCTAAAGTGAACCCAACTCCTATTTCTTCATCCTCTACCTCTTGCCAAGTAGTAGAGTGTGTTTCCTTCACAAGTTTTCAAGACTTGGTGAAGTTGGAGCTTGATCTAGCGATGCCTCGACGTAGATCATCTTCGGCATGGACATCGACGACCTAGCTCACTTATTATCCGACGAAGCCGACGCTAGAGCCCGAGATATGTTTTGGACAGCAAAGGGACTTCGTTGCGGAGCTATGGAGGTGGAGCACCGGATCTACAAAGGTTGTATTTCCGTTTAAACCCTAGCTAAGTTGTTAACTAGTTTTCTTTTCGCCTAGTTTTCTAGCCAACGATCCGTAGTCGGATTTCTCGGCACCAAGAATATTTGAAATTGCCATGGTCGATGGCTTGTGAGACCTCACTAGTGTGCCTAGGATCCCTACAGAGATATGTATAATTGTAACATGTTAGGTTACAAATGCAACTAGGGTTTTTTGAGATTATACCATGCTAGGGTTTAGTTTAGGGTTTATATTTTATTTTGGATAAATCTAAAATGAGTGGATTGTGCAAAGATATTATGCTCTTGTTGACTTAGTCCACCCTTGTAGATATTTCTAAGATATTTTATTAACCTAACCCTAACCCTAGCCAATGGTTTATTCTCTACAAGGGTTAAGCATGCCATGCTTAACCAATGGTTGCATTTCTAACCTCACACAATTAATTCATTTCATCACTTGTTCTTGTTCTTGTTCTTCTTGACAAAAGCTTTCTAGCTTTTTCAATTGTGATGAATGATTGTGAGAATATGAAATCTAAAGTGGGCAAAATTCTTATTTTATCATCCTCTATTACTTGCCATTTAGTATAGGGTGTTTGCTTCAGCTTTTTCAATTGGGTTAGTGTCTTCTCAACGTAGATCATCTTCGGCCTCGAAGACTTCGAAGCAAGCATGTTCGTTTCTTCAAGGGAGCCTCTCTAGAGTACGAGATTTCATGATCGCAGTGAAGGGACTACTACACGGAGCTAATGAAGTGAAGGACGGGTCTACAAAGGTTGTATTCCTTGTTCACTTTACTTGCAATGTGTTTGCATTTCATTCCGTCGGATTTCTAGTATACGATTCTAGGGTTGGGGTTAGCTAGAACGGCAAAATTTGAAATTGGCATGTAAGATGCCTCCCGAAACCTTGCTGCCGCGCTAGACAACCCTGCACTTTCAACTCCAATCTCTCATAAAAGAATAAGGCTAGAGAAAACTCTACCGCCCGCAACAAACTCCAAAGGCATTAGACCTAAACGCCCCAAGGTCGGGGGCATAACAATACATACGATCTACATGGCTTCGGAAAAAGAAGAAAGCCGTGCTTCTGTGAGTCACCGACCACAAACTTGGTCGCTGACTAAGGCTCGGGAGCAACAATAGAAGCTTCAGGAAATGGTGACCAAAATGGCAGCATTTACCGGACAGAAAGAAAGTCCGGACAAGGAAGCTGAACAGCGCCAAGAACAGGAGACCGATATAGAGTTTCTACAAAGGGTGCTCGATAAAAAGGACAAGGAAGCCGCTGAGTAAGCAACAAACATAAAGCAGATGTCTCTCTTATTTCAAGACATGGTTGGAATGATGATCCTGTAGGGTTTCCTAGCACGGCAGCAAAGTTTCGGAAGGTATCGTCCATGCCAATTTCAAAAATTTGTTATACTAAAGAACCCTAACCCTATAATCTTAACTAGAGAATTGTACGAAACAAGAATGCAAACAACTTTACATCTAAGTGAATGAAGAATACAACCTTTATAGACCGGTCCTTAACTTCTAAAGCTCCGTGTAGTAGTACCTTCGCTCCAAGTAGTGAACGCCTGAACTCTAGTAAGGGTTCACATGAAGAAATGATCAAGCTTGCTCGAAGTCTTCGAGGCCAAAGATGATCTACCTCGAGGAGACTCAAGATCATGCTATCTCTTCACTAATAGTAGATTAGAGAAGCAAACACCCTAAATTAAATGGCTAATATAGTAGAGGATGATGAAATAGGAATTTTGCTTACTTTAGATTTATTTTTCTCACAATATTTCTTCACCATTTGAAAAGCTAGAAAGCTTTATCATGAGGAGGAAGAAGATGAAGTGGAGATGAGAATGAAACTCATGAGGTGAGAATAGCATCCATGGGTGAGTTTATGTCATACACTAACTCGTGTAGAGATTAAACTATTGCTAAGGTTAATGGTTAGGTTAATAAATATCTTAAGTAAAACAAATTAGTGGACTAGGTCTATGGACACATCAAGCTTCTCCAAGCTTCTAGCCATGACAAATTTCCACCAATTTGTGAATTACTAAAATAAATAAATAAAAACCTTAGATTATCATAAGCATGGTGTAAATCTCACACAGCCATGAAGCATGTATCATCTAGCATAACACAATAAAATGTACATTAATATATATCACATATATACTAAAGCACAAAGTGAGAAAAAGAAATTTTTAAGTGAGCAAATATTAGTTAATGTAAATTAATATATCACATATATAATTATACATCAAATTATTAAATCAACACTTGATTTAATAATCCGGCTATATCCCATACAACCTACTAATATTAAATGTATCAATTTATCCAATCAACACTTGATCCGATAACCCGGCTATATCACATATAACCGACCGATATCACATATCGCGAGAATAGAATTTAGTATAACATACGCGCATTAATCTCGGTCCCGCACATATCACATATGTGCTCCTACTTCCTTCCGCTTGAACCAGAAAATCTCTGTGTAGGACTCTAAAGACTTGTCAATACGCTGGCAGTAGGTGATGATCATATCAAACGCCCACAAGCCGCAAGCGGTCTGCTAAACGTAACGGCCACCCGGGTATTGAGCGATCAAAAGATCAACAAGCAAACCTGCTCATACTCCTGCGAATCCAATCAGTATCACTACCATACAGTCCGGTCTCTTCATCAGATATGTCGCATATCACAGCCTGGAGGTGGTATAACGTCAGACCCCAATAAACTGATAAGTCATGCCGAAGCAAGGTCCATAACGGTTCGAAAAACTACTGATAACACTTACCAGTAAATCTCAGCAACCCTGTCTAGGGATTTCCAGTTATGGCCAATCGAGCATAGCGCAACATCAACCCCCAATACTGGGAGAGACGAAATCCCATCCTATCGCACAATGCCTCCATGTGACTCGGGATTGTATCCAAAAACCACCGTTTTGCACGATCTCTTGAACGTGGTAAGGTGGAAATCAAAGCACAGTGGGAATCACACAAGACTCTATGACGATCTCGGAAAGCTTCATGAAGCTTCATGAAAAAGCTAACCCAAAAGCTAACCCAAATCCAAAACCTAACTTTATTTAAACTTAACAACCATGTTGCATTTGTAACCCTAACTTGTTACAATATTATATATCACATATACAATATATTTTGTAACAAAAGAAAATAATACAATTAACATATATCGCATATACATCAATGTATTATCCAGTGAGAAAATGAATCAATAAAGCGAGCCTATATTAGTTAACGTAATGTAATATATCACATATATAATTATACATTAAATTATCGAATCAACTCTTGATCCGACAATCCGGCTATATTGCATATAACCGACTAATATAACATGTACCAATTCATCGAATCAACACTTGATCCGATGACCCGGCTATATCACATATACCCGGACGATATCTCATATCGCGAGAATATAATACGATATCTCATATCGCATTATTCTCGGTTCCGCACATATCACATATGTGCTCCTACTCCGTTTTTCCTGAGCCAGAAAACCTCTGTGTAGGACTCTAAAGAATCGTCAATACGCCGGCAGTAGGTGATGATCATATCAAACAACCACAAACTGCAAGCGGTCAGCTAAATGTAATAGCCACCCGTGTATTGAGCAATCAGAAGATCAACAAGCAAGCCTGTACATTCTCCTGTGAATCCAATCAACAACACTCCCGTACAGTCCGATCTCTTCGTCTGATATGTTGCATATCTAGTCTAGGGGTGGTAAACGTCAGACCCCAGTAACCGATAAGTCGTGTCGAAGTAAGGCTCATAATGGGTGGAGAAATTACCGATAACACTTACCAGTAAATCTCCATATCAGCCCTGGCCAGAGACTTCCAGTTATAGCCAATCGAACACAGCACAACATCAACTCCCTATACCGGGAGAGACGAAACCCCTCCTATCGCTCATTGCCTCCATGTGATTCGGGACTGTACACAAAAGCCACCGTTTTGCATGCCCTCTTGGACGTGGTAAGGTGGAAATCAAAGCACAGTGGGAATCACACAAGTCTCTATGACGATCTCGGGTCTACAGACTAACCTGTACCAGTGTTACCGGAGAACTGATGATAGGTATAATACCATCCAGGAGTACTCGGCGAGTCCGTTCAGTGGACCCAGTCTCCACTGAGCACCCGTACACCATCTTTGATGTCCAACACCAATGGATATGGGATCATCCATCGCCCATCATATGGGTCAAGATACGTGTATGCTAGTCTACTCTGGAGTATCGATGCCCTGTCTCGATACACCCTCGACTAGGAACAGTTATAGGATGTACTCGTTGACTACCCTGGCCCCACTAGTATGATTTCATCATAGTCCTAGTAGTCGAGTACATATCCTAAGGGCTTTATCAACACGTGATCATAAAACAGTATTTTTTAACATGTTAAGATAAAGTGAAACCAGATAGCATACTATCATATCGAGCAAGAAAGTCCTCTCTATATATATCCAAGAATCCACTATAATATACATCATAGGTACAACAATGGTCTCTAGGGCATATACATAACTAACACATAATTCACAAGATGTAGTAGGTATCATCCAGATCTTCTTTGGAGAATCGTCGTGATAAGAGGAGCTTGACGGAGTGTAGCATAGGAAACCATTTCCTTTCAAGAGTATGTCATCTACGTACAATACGTGGAAGACAACCTTACTCTTTATAACCTTCTTGTATATACAAGGTTCATCTACCTTTTTGATGAAGTCAAACTCTTTGACTGCCACATCAAAACAGATGTTCCAACTCCGCGATGCCTGCTCTAATCGTGATAGACTTAAGCATAGCTTTGAAAGTCTCAACTTTTCTATCTACACCAAGAATCTTCTCAAGATCCATTTGCTACCGATGGGTTTTACCCCTTTAGGTGCAACAATCAAAGTCATATTTCGTCGGTGTATATGGATTCCATCTTTGATAGCATAGCATCCAGCCATTTCACAGAGTCCCCACTTGTGATGGCCTGCCTGAACCTGGTTGGGCCATCATCTACCATGATGCAATCCTCGCACCCACTGTCACCGAAAAGACCGTAATATCTCTCAAGTGGATGAGGAACCCTACCAGATTCGCAGAGAGGCTGATGTTCGTTGGAGACTATTGAATCCTTTGGTTTCATCAAATCATCAGCTGTTAGTTTGTCCAGCTGGAATTTCTTCCAGTTCTATCTCATGACCACTAATTTCTTCATAAGGATTTCCTTTTCTAAAAAGGTGGCATTCTGAGAAACAAAACAACTTTTGTTCCCCAGTGTGGTAAAAGATATTCCCTTGCAAATGTTTGGGATATCCAACAAACTTATACAGAACTGACCTAACATTGAGCTTGTCCAGATTTTGCTTTTCAACATAGCCCGGACAACCCCATATCTTAACTCGTTTAAGAGATGGTTTTTTCCCATACTATATCTCATATAGAGTGGTAGGCACTGATTTGGATGGAACCCTATTCAATAGGTATGCAGCTTCTCCGGTGCATAACACCAAAAGGAAACAGGTAACTCAGCAGTACTCATTATAGAGTGCACCATATCTCATAGGGCGCGATAACTCCGCCCCGATACACCGTTGTGCTTTGGTGTACTTGAAGGAGTAAGCTGAGAGAGAATCCCATTCTCTGTTTAGAAAATCAAGGAACTCCATGCCCAAGTATTCGCCTCCTCGATCACATCGTAGGACTTTAATATTTCTACCCGTCTGATTCTCAACTTCAAGCTTATATTCCTTGAATTTCTAAAAAGTTTCAGACTCGTGTTTCAACAGGAACACATGTCCGAATATCGAGAGATGATCAGTGAATTTAATGAAGTACGAAGAACCAACTCTGGCATTTGTAGACATAGGACCATATGCATCATCATGTATTCGTCCCAAGAGTTCGGTAACTCTTTCTTTGTTTCCAGTATATGGAGTATTGGTCATTGTACCTTTGAGACAAGACTGGCAAGTATCATAAGATGAAAATTTGAACAGATTCTCATATTCATCCTTATGTAACTTAGCAGGTCGTGTCGCATTGATATGACCTAGTCTATAATGTCGCAAGAAGGATTCGTTCATTTTTGAACTACTCTTGTGTGTGTTCTAGATATTTTGAATTGTGGTTTGATTTAGAATGTATATGCCATTTCATAACGTGTCTGATCCAATCAACTCTTGATTCAGGAAAATGTTCACAATATTATCCTTTAATACAGAATTATATCCTTCTTTAACTCAATAAAGAATCTAATGTAATGTTGTATATCAGGTTCGGTATGTAATAACATTCGTTCAGAATCAATGTATTTACCATTTTGTAATACAAGGTGATATCTGCCAACTAATTTGGCTGCAACATTTGCACCAATCTCTAACACTTAGAGACATATCACCCAATCTCAGTTCTCTACCTTTCTATAGACCATGCAATAGATTACATATGCGGGATTCTAATCCGGTATCTCATACCTAGGACGTAGACGATACTGAGAAACAGTCCTTTGTAATGAACACACCCGAGGAATATGCATCAATATGCTCATTCCTCGAATGGGTGGCATAGGAATCCGGATATTCCCCTATTCTATGCTCGGACTTATAACAATTATAAGATAGAGCAGAACCAACGTTCCCCAGCTCAGTATAATAAGCAGGTTCAGTCAATGCATCCATATTATTATCTTGATTAAGGCGTGACATGGTCGCTACCATGAGAGAGAGAGAGAAGAAAACACTCGGTGTATGCTCTTGCAATATCAGATTGGTTATTATTTTATCTAATCAGGATGGCTCCTACTGTTTTTATCAAATCTTCCTTCAAACCCTAAAAGGTAAGATTAGCCGGGATTAATTACGCCCTACAAGTTCGCCAATCTTTCGGTCAGGCCAGTGTCAGTACTCTGAGAGAGGTTCCCCGTGCTTTCGCACGGACCTAATTAAAATAAATCTCGTTTTCCCAGGGGCGTAACCACGTTAACACCTTTCTAGACACCTGCTTGATCGGCTAATTGTAATATGTAAAACTCTCCCACTAGTAACTCTTACTCGCAGCGGGTATTAGGATCCAATTATCTCATAGAAGGTATGCAATCTCATTGAAAATTTCAACACTTGAAATTCCAGATAATCTTTTTTCCCTGACCTCCTATGACCTTGACAAAGGCCAACAAACTATAGGATGCTAGTCAAGTTCAACCCGTCATTTCCTGATTGAATTAAACCCACCCGTACGACCCTTGACAATGGCCAAAAAGGTCGCACGACTACCCTAATCCAATCGCATCATATGCTTTAGCATATAAGCACTAATCAGCAACCGCAAACTATGCCTTGACAAAGTCCAACAAACGCAGCACGAATACTAAATAGTCCTTATTTGAAATGACGGAGGGCTACGACAGGTTTTTAAGAAAACCTTTTGCGAAATGAACTTGATATCGTTGTAGAATCGAGTGATTTTGAAAAGGAGTGTTTTTGCCATTTTTGCTAGTTTTACTAAAGAGGTCACTCCCGATGAAGGGCTCTCGACTCTTTTCTTATCGAATAAGGTGCAGGATATTTCACAAATACCACTATGCAAAACAAGAACTAGAAAAACAATCAAAAGACAAAACCGAGTGGGTTATAGCATCTGCTAGTTTCGCTAAAAAGATCACTCCCGGTGAAGGGATCTCGGCACTTTCCTTATCGAATAAGATGCTGGATATTCTACAAAGAATACCGCTATGCAAAGCAAGAACTAGAGCTACCAGTTTTTAAAACAAGATTCTGCAATATCTTTAGGTTTCTTTTATTTCATTAATCTCATTAATGAAGTCCCATCAATTATGCTTTTTAAGCATCACAGTAGAAACGAAAGCAACAATATTTATTATATATCATATATATAATATGAGCATTCGTCTCAGAATATCAAGTGATCACATCATAAAATATCAGCAGCAGAAGAACACATATGAAATATTGGATATACTAGGAATTCTGTGTTTTAATTAAGCCAGTAAAAATGTGGATTCCACGGTCATGATGAATAGCCAAACCCACATCCCTAGACCCCTACGAGAGCGGCAAGCAACCCTACCAATTCTAGAGTTAGGAGACCCGGTCTCGACTCCTCGATATGGTCTCCTACTGGACCCTAAAACCCGGTTACTTGTGCTCTCCACCTTGGGTCTATCCTAATGCGGAAAAGTAAATAATATACATCAATGGTGACGTCATCCTCAACCCGGAAGTGCCCCAATAAAAGTATATTATATACAAGCTTTTACATGAATGAAAATGAAAAACTCTAATCTCACATTAAAAAAACCCCGGCTATTCAAAACACGACGATCCAATATAACATATCACAGCAACACATAACGTCACATGTCATCAACGTGAGTAAATATGCGTATCCCAATTTTCGTTCACGTATAGCAACGAAACCGGCGATACACCACATATTACACTTACGGTCGCAGAAAAGAAAGTGAAAAACTACAACAATTGGAATCCACAACCACCTTAGACATCATAAACCCAATGTATCACATACTTTGAATTTCATGCCTTACCAAACGAATTCCTTAGACATCAAATGCCTAACAATTATAAATTCCGCATTTTAGTCTCGATATTGAAAACACTTTTCAATAACCAGTCGGGTAATTCAATAAGATTCCCGACAACCAGATCGAATGCTCGTCGGAAACATTAGTAGACGGCCGCTCCCCCGATACCGTCAACGAAGTGCACTTAGGCGGAACACCGCAGCCGCGAGCACCCGAACGGATGCTTTTGGAGATGGGGTTCTCCTACAGTCACTTGGTCGGGGCTATGGGGCATGGCTATCTAGTAAAGTTACCCGGCGAGTATCCGCGTAGGCTACGTGATTGCGGCAGACTTTTGATCCACATCAAAATTCCATGGCAACCGATCATATGAGACTAAACTTCTAGATTTATAAAATTCAAACTAGTTATCACATAACTAATTATGTGGATTCTAAATATTGTATCACAATCACAGATGGCTAGATGATGTTAAATTTTTCGATCGAATAAACAAACTCCCAAAATTTTCCAAAGAGCTCAACACTTGAGCGGAGTTTAAAAAATACCCAGAATATGCCACGGCACCTATGAACCATCCAAAGAAGGGCCGACCCATGCCTCACTCATGTCGCCACGGAACTGCCGCAAACCCTAGGGTATGACAACAGTTCCACGATCTAAAAAGTCGAGTTTGGGTATCGTTCTTCTAGAGGGTCCACAGAATCACTTGCATAATTTTCTGAAGATTTTAAACTTGGAAAATCCAACTCTTGGAAAATTTCCATCGAGGGAAAATATGGGTTATTGATATCCGTTCGAACATTTTAACGTCGTCTAAATAACCCGAATAGATGTTAGAATTACGACTACGAAACACTCCGAATTGCCTTTGCACAAAGATAACATCACATGCAAATTTACCAAAAACAAGCAACACCTGAAGTACAAAAACCCAGAGACTGGAACGCCTAGAAATTTCAAGCCAGAACCCAGTAACAAAACCGAGCAGGCCGGATTTTTACTCAATGTGGCCGGACAAAATCCGGCGAGAGGGGTTAAATTTTCTACTGTGTTCATGTTACATCTCATGCAACATTCTTCAGTTGCCTAAAAAATTTTAGAGGACATTTAAAAATCGACAGAAACTAGGTTTCATTGTTTCAAGTTTCGGTTTCGTAATCTAACAAATATCATCTAATTCTCTAGCTGGGTTCTGATACTACTGTTGGGTTACCTAGCACGGCAGCAAAGTTCCGGGAGGTATCGTCTATGCCAATTTCAAAAATTTACCGTACTAAAGAACCCTAACCGTAGAATCTTAACTAGAGAATTATACGAAACAAGAATGCAAATAACTTTACATCTAAGTGAATGAGTAATACAACTTTTGTATAACGGTCCTTCACTTCTAAAGCTCCGTGTAGTAGTCCCTTCGCTCCAAGTAGTGAACACCCGAATTCTAGTAAGGGTTCATATGAAGAAATGAACAAGCTTGCTCGAAGTCTTCGAGGCCGAAGATGATCAATGTCGAGAAGACTCAAGCTCATGCTACCTCTTAACTAATGGTAGATTAGTGAAGCAAACACCCTAAATTAATTGGCTAATATAGTAGAGGATGATGAAGTAGGAATTTTGCTCACTTTAGCTTTATTTTTCTCACAATATATTTTCACCATTTGAAAAGCTAGAAAGCTTTCTCATGAAGAAGAAGAAGATGAAGTGGAGATGAGAATGAAACTCATTAGGTAAGAATAGCAACCATGGGTGAGTTTATGTCATACACTAACTCATGTAGAGACTAAACTATGGTTAAGGATAATGGTTAGGTTAACAAATATCTTAAGTAAAACAAATTAGTGGACTAAGTCAATGGACACAACAAGTTTCTCCAAGCTTCTAGCCATGACAAATTTCCACCAATTTGTGAATTACTAAAATAAATAAAAACCTTAGATTATCATAAGCATGGTGTAAGTCTCACACACCCATGAAGCATGTATCATCTAGCATGACACAATAAAATGTACATTAATATATATCAGATATATACTAAAGCACAAAGTGAGAAAAAGAAATGTTTAAGTGAGAAAATATTAGTTAATGTAAATTAATATATCACATATATAATTATACATCAAATTATTAAATCAACACATGATTTAATAATCCGGCTATATCACATACAACCGACTAATATCAAATGTATCAATTTATCCAATCAACACTTGATCCGATAACCCGGCTATATCATATATAACAGACCGATATCATATATCGTGAGTATAGAATGCGGTATCACATACGTGCATTAATCTCGGTCCCGTACATATCACATATGTGCTCCTAATTCTTTTCGCATGAACTAGGAAACCTCTGTGTAGGACTCCAAAGACTCGTCAATACGCCGGCAGTAGGTGATGATCATATCAAACGCCCACAAGCCGCAAGCGGTCTGCTAAACGTAACGGCCACCCGAGTATTGAGCGATCAGAAGATCAACAACCAAGTATGCTCATACTCCTGTGAATCCAATCAGTAACACTACCGTACAGTCCAGTCTCTTCGTCAGATATGTCGCATATCACAGCCTGGGGTGATATAACGTCAGAATCTAATAGCCTGATAAGTCATGCCGATGCAAGGTCCATAACGGTTCGAGAAACTACTGATAACACTTACCAGTAAATCTCAGCAACCGTGGCCAGGGATTTCCGGTTATGGCCAATCGAGCATAGCGCAACATCAACCCCCAATACCGGGAGAGACGAAATCCCCTCCTATCGCTCATTTCCTCCATGTGATTCGGGACTGTACCCAAAAACCACCGTTTTGCACGATCTCTTGAACGTGGTAAGGTGGAAATCAAAACATAGTGGTAATCACACAAGTCTCTATGACGATCTCGGGTCGATAGACTAACCTGTACCAGTGTTACTACAGAACTACTATCTGACGATAGGTAT
This sequence comes from Agapanthus africanus, assembly GCA_030015575.1. Classification (NCBI taxonomy): domain Eukaryota; kingdom Viridiplantae; phylum Streptophyta; class Magnoliopsida; order Asparagales; family Amaryllidaceae; genus Agapanthus; species Agapanthus africanus. The sequence goes on from CM057342.1 coordinate 633,346,841, forward strand.
AATACCATCTAGGAGTACTCGGCGAGTCTGTTCAGTGTACCCAGTCTCCACTGAGCACCCGTATACCATCTCTGATGTCAAACACCAATGGATATGGGATCATCCATCCCCATCATATGGGTCGAGAAGCGTATACACTAGTCTACTCTGGAATATCGATGCCCCATCTCGATACTCCCATGACTAGGAACATTTGAAGAATGTACTTACCGACTACCTCTACCCAATTAGTATGATCTGCATCATAATCCTGGTAGTCAAGTACTCATCCTAAGGGCTTTATCGACATGTAATGGAGAGACAATAAGTGTACATGTTAAGATAATATGCAACCAGACAGTATACTATCATGTCGAGCAAGAAAGCCCTCCCTATATATGTCCAAGCATCTACAACAATATACATCGCATGTACAGTAATAGCCTCTAGGGCATTCATATAACTAACAGATCCAGCCAGAACCCCCGGCCGAAGATCCGCCGATAATCATCGACGATGACTAAAGGGAAACATCAAACCCTCCTCTGGCCTTATCGGCAACCAAGGAGGTAACGACCGCCATGGCAGCCCTTGATGATTATATTGCTCATCAAATCAGTGCTTCTCAAGCTAATGAGTCCGCTGGCCAAATTGTCAGAACTGGACGACCATAACCAGGCTGGTATGATCAAATCAAACACCCGCCGGGATATACGATCCCCAAGTTACATGTTTACAAAAGAATAGGCAACCCTCATCAACACGTCACGCAATTCAGATCTCTGTGTGGCAACACTGGAGAATACGACAAATTGTTGCTTCGCCAGTTCATTGGCAGCTTGTCAAAAACGACCTTCGAATGGTACTCGGAGCTCCCAAATGACTCCGTGAAAAAATTCACAAAGATAGAACTGCTGTTCACACAGCATTTCGCCAGCACGAGCGAACATACTCCAATCACGGCATTAATCAATGCCAAGGTAAAGCCGGAAGAAACCTGGGTCCAATACATGATCCCGTGGCGGAACATGTGGTCTAAATGTGAACAGCGCATTGAAGAATCCCCTGCCGTGGTTATGTTCATCGGGACACTTGATCCTCAAACGACTGTGTCTCAGTTCATGACATTCTTCAGACCAACAACTATTCAGGTTCTGATAGATAAACTGGCTCAAATGGACCAGATGAGCCACGGGCCTTTCTCCTCGAATAAGGACCCTCGAAATGCCAAGGGTAAAGGGAAAGCAGCCTTCGTTGCCAATACGCAACAACAGACGAGTAGCACAAAACCAGCAGCTCGTCAAAACAATGCGCGTACGCACTCATCTTTAGAGGAAAGACTAGGACGTGCTTACCCATTTCCCCGCGACAAGATGTGGAGACTGTTTGAATTGGCAAAGCATAATAAACTCATCACATTGCCAGACCCGCAGTGTCCACCGGAACCCGGCGATGTCAAAAACCCTAATTACTGCTCCTATCACAAAATGGTGAGCCACCCAATTGAAGATTGCTACGTCTTCAAAAACTAGGTCGAGAACCAGTATCAACAGGGGAAATTCACGCTGTTTGATAACTGGAGGGTAAACCCACTCTAGAAGCATACTCCTAAAAAGATGGATGCGCAGGGGGCATCATGCTTACTCATAGAAGAAACTCCATGGGAAGTCGTTCTTTCAGCAAAAACTAAAAGAATGCTGAAGGATCTACAGGCATGTCCAGCAGTCAGGTGGAAAAGCCTACTTGAACCCGAAATAATCGAAGCGAAGTTGAAACCTCGTCCCGCACTGAAAATTGTTGACGAAGGAAAAAACCCCAAGTCAAGCCTTCAAAGTCCTCAAAGAAAAAGTAGAAGACTAAGAAACCTGTGCAGTCTACCGAGTATGACAACAAGCGCACAGATCTACAAAAATATATTGATGCGCTGGAGGAGTACAACCAGAAAGCGCGGACACCGGTCATGTTCGAAGAATTCCTCAAGCATATTCTTGAGGACGAAGACAGTGACAATGATGAGGAAAATGACTCGTCAAAAGACAACAATGACCGTGTAGCAAGTTGCCACATGGTCTCCCATTCGTCGTTATATAACAAAGAGGCTCCCTCGGTGTCAGAAAACAACAAAGAGGAACTGGGGGCAGAATCGGCGCTAAAATCCCCGGAACTGCCAGAAGACCCGATCGAGAGGATGTTAAACGAAACCTTTCAAAAAAGAAAAGCTGATCGAGAACACGAGATAGCCATATACGAAAAGGCTAAGCGTCGGTGTTAGGACAAAGAAGCTGCGGCAAAAATGAGTCATAAAGTACTCCAACTAAACCAAAGAACATCTGATACAAATAAGAGCATGATCAAAATAGAGAAGCGGTTCGCCAAAGCCCTGTAATGAGGATGAAGCTGCCACCTCTCGTAAGGAACACTCCTGAGGTCATATTCCTCGATGGAGACGATGCATGCCCAAACTACTGCCTGCATCATTGAAGGGTCACTCATCCCACCGAGGAATGTAGTGCCTTCAAGAAGTGGTGGCAAGGATACGTTGCCCATCAAAAACACTTCAAGAGGATGAAGCACGAAGCTCGTGCTCATCGACGGCAAAATAGTGCAACAAACACGTATGAAGAAATGATTGGCAACTGTCATATGGTTGGTTACAGTTCGGAAGGGGAAAACCCCAAGTTCTTACATTCGGGAGAGATTGTAATGATGAAACACCCCACAGCCCTCTCTTTAAAGATTTCGTCTCCGAAAAAGAAGAGGAGGAGAAGAACTGCGAGAATATTCAGCTGCGTAACCGCACGCTGTCTGAGAAGTACCTCGGACCTACAAATAATGGTTTGAACAAAAAGGATAAAGGGAAAGGAAAAATCCCCAAGGAGATTGCCCTCGATGAAGAAGCAGTCAAAGAGCTCGTGGCAAAAGATCCACCAAAGAAAAACAAGGTGGATTACAACGTCCGGGCACATCTGAGGAAAATACCCTCGTAATTGAGGATATTTGATGCTCTCCTCCTGTCCAAAGAGGCATGAAATTCCCTGATCAAGGCATTACAAGAGCCCAATCAGTTCCAAGATTTCTTCGCAGAAGAGAAGATGAAGGATAAGCTGGCAGAGGTCCATACGGCTGACATTACATTCAGTGATGAAGATCTCCTCCTCGGTATGTGCGAGCATAATCTCCCATTATACATCACCGGGTACTGCCACAACATCAAGATAGGAAAAATTATTGTCGACAACGGATCCTCTGTTAACCTTCTCAACGTAAGAGTGCTGAAGTAGATTTGCATGAACGTTCAGCACCTTGCCCGAGATAAAATTACCATCTCTGGGTTCGATTCACAGACATTGCGGACACTTGGGTCCGTAATACTGACGCTACATTTCGGGCTGCTCATTATTGACATCAAATTTCATGTCATTGACACCAAGACTTACTATAAAGCTTTGCACTGCAGGCCTTGGTTACATGAGTACAACATCATCTCTTCTACACAACATCAGTGTATAAAGTATTTCAAGGATGGATCGGAGTACACCATCAAGAGAGAGCTAAATCCGTTCTCCGTAAACAAAGTTCAGAAGTACGAAGATGCAAAATATTTCCTGCCAGACTTCGAAGATACTGAAAGGTGCCACAAGACGGAGGATAAACAAAATTTGTTGGCAATATCCTGATCTTTGGGAGCAACACCGAGGAAGATGAAGAAATAGTTTAATCGGGGCAGCCCTAAAAAGAAAAAAATAAGCCTAGACCATCTACTCCTACCTTGGTCTTTAGCAGCGACTCTGAGGACGAGACCAATGCATTGTTCTCCGTCCGCCCGTCAATGCAAACTTTTGCCGGAAAAAATCAGAGTCTATAAATTACAAAGGCTCCATCTCGGCATTACAAGGAACTTGATGCGCTCCATACACATAGTGTACAAGAACTCTAAACTTTCTACGTACCTCTCAGGCGAAGAGGTGAAAAGACGATCCTCTTCTACCAATCTACAAAACATAAAGTAAAAAAAGAAGTCCGGCATGGTACCGATTTTGCACTCGATAGGCTTCAACCAATCTTCCTGCCAAGATACTACGCGGAAGGCTTGAAAAGGCTGTTAAGATGCCAAGGTGTACCCCTCGAACAAACTGTTCGACAAGCCTAATTCTACAAAAAGATTTGGGATATTCCCGGGACTCAGTGAAAGATGCCCAACGGGAAGATGGAGACAACCGGGCTCGGATACGTTCGGTCCATGTAGCAGGAGAAGATCCACAGTTGTTGCGTCATAAATAGCTCCAGTGAAGCAGAAGACACTCTTCCAAATAGCCATGACGTCAAATTAGAGTAAGAACCTCCTCTAAAAATGCTAAGTCCATCGCTGGACCAAAAAATTGACGGGTTAATAAAAGAACCTTGTCAAACGAGCCAGGAAAATCACAGTTGTGAAATGGCCATTTATGAAAAGGTCAGGACACAGCGTCTCAGTCGGCAGTCTGCGAAGAAGGTAAACTATAATGCTCTTCATCCCCGGCCCACTGTATGTTCTAACGAGATGGGAAATTCCCGAAATAGAGGCAAAAATAGGGCAAAGAGCACAAGCAACATTCGAAAACAACCAAGCGAATCCAAGATGTCGTGCAATAGAGAAACACTCGATTGGAGCCCATCCTTTATAAAGAAGATGGGCCGGGAATACTCTTTCCCTCTAGCCAAGACAAGGAAAATATTCAACCTTGTCATAAAGCACCAAATGATGATGCTTCCGGAGTCTCGGCACCCCGAACAAATAAACGAGGTCCGTCATCCGGATTATTGCTCCCATCACCGAGTAATAGGTCAACCCTTCGAGGACTGCTTTACCTTCAAAGACTGGGTAGAAGACCAGTATCGACAAGGCAGGTTTATGTTATCCGACAGCTGGAGGGTAACCACGCCACAAAAGCATGAGCCGAAAAGAACCTAAAACGTCAGCTTAGGACTGGCTCGACAGCAAAAAGTGAAGTATGCTCATACCTGCCATATGATAACACTCTCAAAAGATGGAGGGCATGAGACTATGAATAACCTCTACAGGTGCTTCGCAAATGAAGACGAGGACGAGCTGATCTCAGAGTTTCCACCAGCACCAAAAGAGTTAGAAGATGGGATACACACCACAGCGGACAACCTAAGAAAAATTTGCTTTGGGACGAAAAATGATCCGAGACCAACGTTCGTCAGTGAACTGCTATCTGAAAAAATGGTGACCACGCTAAAAGACATGCCCATGCAGTATAAAGACTGCTTCGTCTAGAACTACTTTAAAATGCAGGGTCTAGATCCAAATGTGGCAGTATATAAACTGACTATATCCCCGGGAATAAAGCCAATCAAACTGATACCGAGAAGGATGCGACTCGAACTTGAGATGAGCATCAATGCTGAATTCAGGAAACTAATCGACTCAGGCTTCATCCAAGAAGTTCAATATCCCGACTGGATTGCTAACATTGTTCCGGTGATGAAGAAAATGGGACGGTGCGCATTTCCGTGGACTTTCGGGACCTCAACAAAGCTTATCCGAAGGATAACTTCCCGGTACCTATTACCGAGCTGACGATCGATAACATATCTACACATGAGGTCTTCTCCTTCATGGATGGATCTTCAAGATACAACCAAATAAAAATGCATTCAGGAGACCAAAAGCATACTGCCTTCTGAACCCCATTGGGCATATTCTGCTATAAATGGATGCCGTTCGGCTTGAAGAACGCTGGTGCTACCTACCAGAGGGCCATGACAAAGATCTTCGATGACCTCATACACAAGATTGTCGAATGCTACATCGACGACCTTGTGCTAAAGAGCAAATCTCACGAGGAACATTGGGAGCATCTGAAAATAGTGTTCCAACTTCTTCGAAAGTATAATCTAAAAATGAATCCTCTAAAATGCGCGTTTGGAGTTTCCTCAGGAAAATTCCTAGGATTCATCATACGTCACTGAGGTATTGAAATCGATCCCTCATAGATCAAGGCGATTATGGAAATTCCCACGCCAAGGACCCTCAAACAAATGCGATCTCTCCACGGAAAGCTCACATATATCTGGCGGTTCATAGCTAACCTCTCCAGAAAATGTCGTCCCTATAGTCATTTGATGAAAAGGGGGACCCCATTAGTCTGTGATCAAAAGTGCCAAAATGCACAAGACAAAATCAAGCAATACCTGCAAAATCAGCCGGTATTACCGCTCCGGTTAAGGGAAAACCCCATATCCTATATACAACGGCCTTTGAGGGTTCTCTAGGCGTATTGTGGGCACAAGAGAACGATCAGGGAAAGGAAAGAGCTATGTATTATTTGAGTTGAGTTCTCATGGGGGCAGAAAACAACTATTTCCCCATCGAAAAGCATTGCATGGCACTGATCTTTGCATTAACGAAGCTCATACATTACGCCTTGGCACACGAGGTCCATCTCATATTGAAGGTGGATCCTCCCAAATATCTAATGTCAAGGGCCATACTAACAGGAAGGCTTGCCAAATGGGCCCTCCTCCTGATGGAATTCGCGATAACGTATTGACCCCTTAAAGCAGTGAAATGTCAGGCTATAGCTGACTTTCTAGCGGAGCATCCGATACTAGCCGACTCCCTCTTAAATTGCAAGTTGCCAGACAAACATGCGTTTAACACAATAAAAGAGGAAAATGATTCCCAATGGGAACTCTAATTCGATGGAGCATCTTCCATGAAGCGATGAAAGAAAAATACCCCCATAATCAAAGCCGGGGTAGGTCTTATATTCGTGACTCCGCAAGGAGGGATATTGCATTATGTCCTCTGCTTAACAGAGCCAAGGACTAATAAAAAAGCTGAATATGAAGCTTTGATAGCAGGTTTCGAGATCGCTATCGACATGGGAATCAAAGACCTCCTCATATATGGAGACTCCCAGCTGATCGTCAGCTATGTAAATGGAGACTATCATACATGTAAGCCAGAGCTGATAAAGCATGGTAAAAGAGTGCAGTAACTGCTGACACAAATTCCTTCCTACATCCTGGATAGTATACTGCATGCAGAAAACAGCAAGGCGGACGCATTGGCCAAATTGGCTAAGGAACTGGCCAATGAAGTCCTCCATGACGTAAGGATCATTGTGCAAAGCCACAGGATTCTTACGCCAAAAAATATATCTTCGGAAGACTTGATAGAGCCACCCGAAGAAAAAGAAATGACTGAACAAGTAGCCCTTCAAATAGAGAATGAAGAAATGGTCAAGGACGAGAGGGAAGTCTTTATAGACTACTTCAAATCCTAACGAATGCCCAAAAATGCGTCGTTTAGACATCAACTCATGAAACGAGCTCTGTCTTTCGCCTTCGTCAATGATACTCTATATAAGAGATCATTTGATTGTTTATGGATAAGATGCCTGGGGCCGAAGGAAGCAAAGAAAGTCATCCAAGAAATACACGACGGACTCTGCGGTTCTTACCAAGCTAGACCAAAGATGAAGCTCAAGATACAAAGAATGGACTACTATTGGCCCACAATGATTCAGGATTGTCTCGAACATGCAAAGCAGTGCCACTCATGCCAAATTCATGAGGACTTCATCCATCAACATCCAAATCCTCTACACTCGACAGTGGCCAGCTGGCTGCTCGAGATGTGGGGAACAGATATAACTGGCCCTATCGAACTAGCGCCCTCCAAAGGACATCGATTTATATTGGCAACGACCGACTATTTCTCTAAGTGGGCAGAAGCAGTACCACTAAAGGAGGTGAAGACGAAGAATATCCTCCATTTCTTCAGAACCCATGTCATCAACCGGTTCGGCACTCCGCGACGGATAATCTCGGATAATGGGCCAACTTACAAAAGTCATAAATTAAGCCGCTTCGCACAACAGCTTAAAATAGATTGGAGATACACTTCAGTCTATAATCCTCAGGTCAACGGCCTAGCTGAAGCTTTCAAAAAGACCCTAATAAAGATTATAAAAAAGACGGTGTCCAGAAACAAAAAAGACTAGCACGAAAGGCTGCATGAAGCTCTCTGGGCATATCGAACAACGTTCAAGACAGCCACGAATACAATACCATACGCATTGGTGTTTGGCACGGAAGCAGTGCTCCCATTGGAGATAGAACTCCGCTCTCTACGAGTAGCGGTTCGATATGAGCTGACAGATGAAGAAAATAATCATATGCAGTTTGAGGAGGTCGATGCCCTCGATGAAACTCGCCTTATAGCACAGCAAAATCTGGAGGCTTATAAGGCAAGAATGACACGGTCATACGAAAAACTGACCAGGCCGAGAACATTCCGCCAAGTTAAACTCGTGCTAGTCGTCAAACGACCAATAATCCCCAATCGTACAAAACGAGGGAAGTTCGAGTCGGACTATGAAGGCCCGTACATCATAGACAAAGTCTACCAAGGTGGAGCCTTCCTACTCATGGATATGCATGGCAAAAGACCCTTCCGGCCGATAAACGACCGATTTCTAAAAAAATACTACACTTGATGAGTCATGACTAAGGTCAATGATAGATGACGATGCTTGTGTCTGCTTACTATCTGCCTGTCACGCCCCACCACCAATATAGACGATATTGTCCACTCTGGCCGAAGCAACACGGTTTTATCCTTCGGAGCGAACCGGACCCTACCAGGGGCCACATCCCAGGAGGTCACCCATCTCAGGACATCCCTGCGTCGAGCACGATTAACTACGAAGTTCTCAAGCTCCTGTAGTGCTGGTTCACTTAAAAGGCGCCTCTGTATTGAAGAGTGGTATCATTTCATTTATAGTTCCAGATCTGCCCTCTTTCGGAATGTATTATTCCACCTTGTTCTACAGTGGGTCGCAAGGATTCAAGAGGTGGCCCCCACGGATTCAAGAGGTGGCCCTCGCCACCTTGGCATGACACTTGGCGTGGCACTTCGTTCCATAGGAAAGAACCGTGTCCCGACATTCTCCCCACATTTGAACAATGGTTCGTCCTCGAACCACAGACCTACGATTGAGAGACCAGCACTGATATCATTCTGTCATGCCCCAACCCAAATACAGACAGAATAGTCTGCTCGGGCTGAAGCCACAAGATTTTGTCCTTCGGAGCAAACCGGACTGGACCAGGGGCTACTTCCTAGGAGGTCACCCAACTCAGGACTTCCCTGGCTCGAGCATGCTTAACTACGGAGTTCTCAAGCTCCTGTAGTGCCGGTTCACTTAAAAGGCACCTCTGTATTGAAGTGTGGTATCATTTCGTTTATACTTCCGGATATGCCCTCTTTCGGAATGTATTATTCCCTATTGTTCTACAGTGGGTCCTACGGATTCAAGAGGTGGCCCCCACCCCCTTGGCATGATACTTGGCATAGCACTTTGTTCCGTGTGGCACTTTGTTCCGTGAGCAAGAACCGGGTCCCGACACTGCCTGAGTCAGAACCCTGAGAATAGTATCCAAAAAGCTCCGTCGCCTCAAACATGGTGATATTGGACGGAGAAGTCCCTAAACAAACAATCCGCCTCAAACATGGCGATATTGGACCGAGATGTCCCTAAACTAATAATCTGCCTCAAACATGACGATATTGGACTGAGATGTCCTTAAACTAATAATGGACCAAAATGTCCTTAAACTAAAATCCGTCCCCAAAATGGGAATGCTGGACCGAGAAGTCCCTAAACTAACAATCTTCCACAAACATGAAGATATTGGACCGAAAGACCCTAAACTAATGTTGGACCGAAATGTCCTTAAACTAACATTCGTCCCCAAGATGAGAATGCTGGACCGAAAAGCCCTTAAACTAAAACTTCGCCTCAAACATGGCGATGATGGAACAAAAAGTCCTTAAACTAAAAATTCGCCTCAAACATGGCAAAAATGGACCAGAATGTCCATAAACTAGTGCATCGCCCCAAATACGGCGATATGCTCCCTTGAGATCCATATTGCAATAGAATTCGTAGCGGGAAAGGTTGCAACTCAAGTCCCACTGGTTGCACAGCTACACCAGCAATGAAGCCACGCCAAAGTCCCACCGGCAACCAGATGGATCGCATGTGACGAAACTATTCTCGAGAGTTTCACTGCTTTAAAAAATTGTATATCCACAAGCAAAATGGGCATGAATGAAAATCCGAAAGGTCACCATGAGTAAAAACAACAGGACTACCAGCGAGCTTGTGAAGACCTGGAATGGCGCAATCTCGTGAAAAAAAATAAGTACCCGCATGAGATCCATACGACTCACAAAGGAGCAACACACTTAGAAGTCCCCACGATTCCTAAGGAGAAATTACACTTGCGAGATGCCCATGACTCGTAAGGAGAATTTCCCCCTATGAGACCCTCACGGCTCGTAGGATTTACAAGCCTTAAGCTACAGGGTTCTAAACATGTTCTTAAGCCGTCATATTCCCTTAATGTTTCCCTACAGGCAGTCCTATATTGACCCTTGCATACAATCCACGGGCATAAATAAATATATACCCCACAATGTTTCACCAATGACAAGAAATGTCCCCATATGGTGAACAACACTTCTAAGTCCTCTTGACTTATAAGGTGAAAACACTCTTGGAAGATCCTTACGACTTACAAGAGAAAACGCACTTAGGAATCCACAAGATTTCTATGGAGAAAATACACCTATGAGATCCTCACGACACATAGAGAGAAATACTTTTATGAAACCCTTACGGCTCATGAAGTCAAAAGCGTAGCGATGCTGATGCTTAAATAGGTGTCAAACTCCAAGTCCTCTCAGAGCAAATAATGATTCGCTCCTGGCAATATTCCAGTTGAGCGATGCTTATGCCACATTGGGTATCAGGACCAAGTCCCCAACTCGCAATAAAAATCAGCGACTAAGAAATATGCAAAAACATCCGAAATGCTTAGGCAACTCGCAATAAAAGCAGCGAGGGAAAAAATATAGCCGAAATGATTGGGCATTGCGATAAATAGCCGAAATGATTTGGCAATCACAACTTTCGCGACATAAAAGCTGAAAAGATATATCATCATGGAAAGGAATAAAAAAATGAAAATAAAACTTTTCTGCCCTACAAGTATGTCCATATTGACTCTTGTATCCAATCCATGGGCACAAATGGAAGAAAGGGAACCTTATTTTCCCTCCACGCTTAGTCAAATGGAGAACCATGTCTTGACGGTATATATACAACTTAGATGCTATCATGGCGTTTCTTCTCATTCCAGCAGGATGTAGACGCAACGTCACCATAAAAAAGACCAAAGGGTCAAAACAAAAAAAATGGACTGGTTGCAAAATCCTAGCTCCAAGTCTTGACCGTTCATATATAACCTAGAGACTATCCCGGCGTTCCTTCTCGTTCTAGCAGGATGCAGACGCAACGTTATCATCAAAAAAGAAAGACCCAAGGGTCAAAGCAAAAAAATGGACTAATGACAAGATCTTAGCTTCAATTCTTGACTGTACATACACAACGTAGAGACTATCCCGGCGTTCCCCCTCATTTCAGCAGGGTGCGGATACAACTATCAATTGAAATTGCAGCAACGGTATATTCCTAGCTCCGGTCTTCAATTGCAATACATACAGCAAGAGGTCCTACATTTGTCTACCCTATTTCAGTAAAGAATCGGCGCAACATGCTCAAAGCAAAAAACGAAGAGACGTCATATTCCTAGTTTCGGGTCTTGACGTCAATACATACAAAGCCTAAAGACTATTGTAGATCATCCCACCCCAAAAGAGTGCGGTTATGACTCATCGGGGCTCCAAATTGAGCCTAACCTCAAGTAAAAAGCGTCATGGAAAATACCTAACGCTTGTTCATCCAACGGTAATATGATCTAAGAAGATTACTTGAAGACGTCTTGTCCAGCCTCAGAAGGGATTAGAGACACGAAAGTCGCGGGGCTACTCGAGTATCGGCCTAAGGGACTGCATATTGAGAGATAGATCAGCCAATATGACGGTACGATAGACTTAAACCTAGTACCACAAACCTAACGGACCTCTATCAAAAAAAAGGTGTTATGTATATTTCACGTTAGGATACACCTGCGAGATCCTCTCGACTCATAGGGAAAAATATCTTTATGAAACCCACACAGCTCATGAAGGTGAAAAGCCTTAGGCGACGAAGATATCAACCTGTTTCCTAAGCACCGTGGCCCTTCAAGTAGGTCCAAACCGACTCTTGTATACTATCCATAGGCCACATTCACCAAAGTCACATATCGATGAGGAGAAGAAACCACTTACGAGTCCTCTCGACTCGTAAGGGAAAAATACACTTGTGAGATCCTTACGACTCTCAATAGAAAACACACTTAGGGGTCCTTACGACTTCTAAGGAGAAAATACACCTACGAGATCCTCTCGACTCGTAGGGAGAAAAATCTTTATGAGACCCTCACATCTCATAAAGTTGAAAAGCCTTAGACGACAGATCTAAACCTGTTTCCTAAGCCATCACTGCCTAACAAGAAAGTCTAAACTGACTCTTGTACACTATCCATGGGCCACATTCGCTAATAAAGTGAAGAAACCACTTGCGGGGTCCCTCAACCAGTAAGGAGAAAATACTTGCGTGAGATCCTTACGACTCATGAATGTGAAAGACACTTGGGGATCGACACGATTTCTAGGGAGAATACACACCAATGAGATCCTCATGACTCATATAGAGAAAAACCTTCTTAAAACCCTTACGGCTCATGAAGATGAAAAAGTCTTAGGCGACAGGGACCTAAACCTATCTCCTGAGCCATCAATTCTTTGGATATGCATAACTTTGCACTACTTAACCCACGTACATACCTACGTGGGCAAAGTAGTGGGGGGGCATTTGTTCCCGCCAAAAATTTCTGCGCAAAAGAGCCCAAGGTATCAAATGGCAGCAATACGTTTAAGAAAATGCAAACAATATTTTCCAACTTGTTCTTCCCCATGATGAGTGGGACATGGTTCAAATGGTACATCTCTCCATACCTTCGATATATGGCGTTGTAATCCCTCAGCGTCGTCGGAGAGGAAGTAGGTCCCAACGACCAATGATCTCTCTTTCCAAATAAAGAAGGGACCACCCCATAAGCATCTGTAAAAATACAGAAAGCTCTAAAAACAACAAAGAATTTAATTCTCAATAGAGATGAAGATTTTTTTCCTTTCAAACCCTATGTAAGAAAACCACAGAGAGCAAAACATCTCCTTTACCTATCATAGCATATCCAAGGGTTTTACCCTTCTCAAGAACTTAGTTCTTTATCTGGATCATAGATCCACAAAACAAGTTTCCCACAAGTTGAGAATTTAATTCTCATCGGGAAGATCTTGTTCTTGAGAATCAAAGATTCAGAAAAGAACTAAGTTAAAAAGAAAGAAAAAAAGAAAAAAAACATATCCTAAGAGAATTTAATTCCTCGGAAAATAGGGTTTAACCCTAACAGAAACATAGTACTTATAAAAAAAACATTAGAATTTAGTTCTTAAAGAAAATGTGATCTCAGATCTTCAAAACAAAGATCTTGGTGATCATTAATGGTCAAAATGCCATTAACAGAAATTCAATCTCTGAAAAAGAAAAGAACTTAGCGCCTCATGTACTTCCCACGTGGACGCCCACCCAACGGCTCCCAGCGCCTCACATAAAAAACACACGGGCGCCCAAAGCAGAAGGCCAGCGCCTCACGTGATACACACGTAAGCGCTGAATAAAACAGCTTAGCACTTCATATACAGCCAAAATGGCTGAGTGCTTAGCACTGATTGGGCAGGACCTAGTGCCTCACGTGCTCCTCACATGGACGCCATCCAAAAGTGCTTAGCACTTCATATACAGCCAAAACGGCTGAGTGCTTAGCACTGATTGGGCAGCACTCATAACTAAAGGCTTCACATGATACCCATGTGAGCGCCAGAACTTCAAATAAGTGTTTAGCACTTTTGCATAAAAAGGGGGCTGAACAAACAGAGCCTAAATAAGTGCAAAGCACTTTTGAACAAAAAAAGGCCTAAGCAGACTAAGCCCAAATTGGCTAAGTCTCTGAAGTTTTCTTGCAGCTGTGCCTAAATACTTTGTTGTTGGATCTTAATAAAATTTAATGATCCTTAAAATATTGCAAAGTTGATCATAGTCTCAAATAGGACTAACGTATCCTTAGTTAAAAATAAACTCAGCCCAAATGCTCATATATTTAAGTTGATCACAATCTCAAACTAAATTAATGGTCCTTGAATAAAACAAAATATTTTTGAACTATAGAAATATATAACCTAAGTTCAAAACCCAAACCCAATTCTCAAATATAAGGTTTTGAACTAATCCGAGTTCTACGGGCGATGACATAAACTAGTGTTCGTATACAATCCACGGGCAATCAAAATAAACAAAATGACACACGACACGAAGTGAACCGCTGGAGCAGAAGTAAGTGATTATCGCAACGCGATAACATAATTAACTGCAGGGGCTTACACCTATAGGGAAGTGTGTCCCCACAATTAAAAACCCCTCACAAACGAGGGGGGTCTGATAATATCTGCTACAACAGTCGCACATGTCCAAATCTCCGATATACGATTTCATAAATCAACTTGGTATCTTCGGAGACGTGGATGGATAAGTCATAATAGCATCTTCCCCCAAATTCAGGCTTGACGTCCCAACATCTCAGTCTCTGTCTTTTGGCGGTGAACAGGTTCTCCTATTGTGTAAACCTGACCCAAGGACGCGCCTCTCCTTGACACATGCGACGCCCCAAAATATCTGGGGCCATCGGCGGCTAGACTGGTATCGACGCCATGGAAGATTGGAGACGACCTTCCACGGTCCAATTGACCTCTTCCATAGCTAAACGACCTGTGGAGGGTCAGCATAATGAATTGACGGGATCGGTTCTGATAGCACCGCACAAATAAAGATGGGCCGACCCCGGATAATATAGTAATACCACGATCCCCATAGAAGAAGAGATTTCTTCTCCGGATCGTAGTCCAGGATTAAAACGAGGACTTCACGATTAGTAGGCGCGTCGGCAAAAGCACTCTCCAAATAGGCATAAGGAAAGAAGGAATCGAAAGCTATAATACCTGAAAAGAAAAACCTGTGGAGAGTCGGTGATTAGCATATTAAAATTACTACAGTCTAGAAGAAAAAACACTGGGTCCTATTAAATCAGGGTGGTGGCCCATCAATGATGAGACATGCGCCCATTGTGAGAATCCAAAAGGATTCTCATTAAATGAATAGCCACATTGAGCAGTGCAGTTAAAAACACCCAATGTTCTCGAAAAACGAGTTATGCAACAGATTCAATTCTGTAAAAAGGGTATTAGAACTCCAAAAAAAAGGGGGAATAGGAATGGGAATAAAATTCCCAAAAGTTCCAAAAAATTTCAGAGCTATGCTCTGTAAGACAAAATGGAATTAAATTCCTCCGATAATGGGATTAAATCCCATATATCCCCCATGTTGGGAGACAGATGGGAAATATGATGGAATTTAATTCCAGAAACCCTTAAAGATCAAGATCAATGATAGTGTGAAACCCTAATAAGAGAACTAACGATTCTCAGGAATGCCCATTGATTTGAGACCCATGGGCTACTCAAAAAAGATGGAAAAGTTCATTTAAGATCTCTGAGAGATCATTTCAAGAAAAGTGCCGAACTCTGTTAATGGGTTAAAAATCCAAAACAAAAAAAAGAGGTTCTTTTAACAGTTAAACTCTGTTCATAATCCTTACCAATTTTTTTTTTGTGGCAGGGTTTAACTCTGATCAGAAGGAATTTTGTGGGTAGAGATCTAAGCTCTGAGATGAGAATTAAATTCTCAAGGAAGAAGCAAACTTAAGAAAGATGATGAGACGTCAGTCATCTCAAAGGCCAAAGGCACTATTTATAGGATGTGAAGGGACGGTTCAACTCCCTAGAAGATCAATCGGTGGTAAAAGTGATACCGTTGCACTCACGTGTGAACCACGTGAGAACAACGGTGGGAGGAATTTGTCCCCCCAATATTTCAACGTAACTGAAGAGCTAAGCTCTGTTAATATTTAATGAGACAACGCCTCACGTGCTCCCTACGAGGACGCCAGCGCCAATCTCTTAAGGTTGAATCCTATGATGGAGCCACACGTAATGCTCACGTGGATGCCAATGTGCAAAGTACAGGAGCGCCTATTATATAAAAGAATTAAATTCTTAAGTGGCGCCCACGTGCACAACACGTAAGTGCTGGCGCCCAAGTTTAAATCAGTAGAATTAAATTCTACAGGAGGATATTTCCCTAAAAAATTGGGATACTCTCTGTTAAACAGAGCCGTTGGATCAAAAATCAAATAGTGATGATAAATCATCAAATAATATAATTAAATTATATCATAAGAAAATATCTCATAATTCTTTCTAAGTGAGAAAAATATTCTCGGTTGGATCAAAAATTCAATAATAGAATTAAATACTATTTTAGGGAATATATTTCCCTAATCTTTCTGAATAAAGAAGGATTGCTTTCTGTAAAATAAAGAGCTCTTGGATCAAAAATGCAATGGTGATTAAAAATCACCGTTTGACAGAATAAATTATGTATATGGGAAAATATTTCCCCAATCTTATTAAAAATAAGAAAACATATTCTGTAAAATAGAAATTCTTGGATTAAAGATCCAAGGGTGGGTAAATTCCCCAAACAAATTTTGAGACCAATTAAATTAATTGGAATCTCTCAATAAGAGATTTTCTCAAAACTAATTAACAATTTGCCTCCTATATAAAGGACCCAAGACTTCAAGTCTCATATAAAGAAAACCCCCCTTAAACTTCTGCAAAAATACAGAAGGCTCTCAAAAAACAACAAAGAATTTAATTCTCAATAGAGAAGAAGATCTTTTTCCTCTCAAATCCTAGATAAAGAAACCACAGAGAGCAAAACATCTCCTTTACCTATCATAGCATATTTTTGGTGTATATGTTTCTTGACCCTGACGAGGGGCGATGGCCGGTCTCACAACCATTGGTGTTACTTAGTCACCAAAGATTGTATAGAGGTGATCATTGGGTTATGAGTTACACTGGACAAACTCGCCGGGAACATGCTAGATGGTATTATACATATAGCCACGTACCAGTTCTCCGGTGACATGAGTACAGGTTAGTCTATCGACTTAAATCGTCATTTTTCTCGTTTGAGTTCCTACTGTGCTTTGATTACTACCCTATAACGGATCTACTGAGTTATGCAAACAAGTTTTAGTTGGGTACAGTCCCTACCCATGTGGAGGTAGTGAGCTGATCGTCAGGGATTCGTCCCTCCCGGTATTGGGGGTAGATGTCGTGCACTGCACGGATGGCCATCACTAGAAATCCTTGGCCAAGTTGGAAGAGATTTACTGATTAGGATCAGTAGTTTCTTAGTGGGTGATGGGCTTCATGACGATATGACTTATCGTGTTATTAGGGGTCTGACTTTATCCATCTCCTACACCGGATATGCGATACTCTTAGACGAACAAACCGAACTGTACGGAGACTGTTATTTTCAGGCTCAGTGGGGATATGGACGAGTTTGCGTGTCAACCTTCTTTTCGTTCAATACCCGGGTAGCCGTTACGTACAGCTAGTCCCGCTGATGTGCTTGTGGTTAAACCTACTACCATTGTATTGTCGAGTCTTTAGAGTCCCACATAGAGGGCTTCTCAGCTCAGGTGAAACAATATAGTGTATGTATTTTGATACGTACTTAAGTTCGATTAAAACACGTGTTTTTATACACATACTTTTAATCGGACATTTTGTTGATACTAGCCGGTTTGAAAGATAACCAGGTTATCACATTTGGATGAAATGTGAGCTAGTATTATATATTTAGTATCTCTCTTTTCGGTATTCGTATTTTGACAGAATACGGTATTTATACGAATATGGGTATTTGTATGAATACGTGTATTTGTGTCTTGATATAAATACATGTATTTGTATCTTAATACAAATAAGGGTATTCGTATTTTACATGAAAACGGGTGTATGTATTTTGATATGAATACGGATATATGTATTTGTAGCATATACTTGTATTAGTGAATTTATGTGTATCTGTGTGTGTGTGTACCCAATTAGGTGGCATTCTCTACTCTTCTTTTCTCTTCAAGTTCCTTTTAGAATATGGTGGACTTGTGACCCACCATTGTGTATCACAATTCCACTCATATTCAAAAGTGAAATGAAAAGAATAAATGAGAGTGAGAATTCTAGGAGCCATGCTTGATGCTTGCTCTTCATCACCCTTTGCTTCTTCTTCCTCCTCTCTAGATTTTTGAAACATGAGAAAGGAAAAAGAAAAGAGAGAAAATATAAAGATTAGCCACTACTACATTCTAGTGATCAATTCTTAGCAAATTTTGATCACTAGTTGCTTCACTTTGTTATTTTTGTGTGAAGCTAGAGCCTAGATTTGGATTCCTTCAGGTGGATCATCTTCGACCAGGAAGCCCGACTCCCCAGCTCATTCCCGACGACCCAGCGTCAGATAGCAGTTCCCTGGTGACATGGTACAGGTTAGTTCATCGACCTGAGATCGTCATTTGTCTCGTGTGAGTTCCCACTGTGCTTTGATTACTACCCTACCACGCTCAAAGGAGTCGTGCAAACAGGTTTTAGTTAGGTACAGTCCCGAGCCACATAGAGGCAGTGAGCGGATCTGCAGGGGTTCGTCTCTCCCGGTATTGGGGGTGAGGTCGCGCTGTGTCTAGGAGAGTCAGTACATGAAAGTCCTTGGCCAAGGCAGGAGATTTACTGGTAGGTATTCCAGTAGTATCTCAGGGTGTTCTGGGCTACACTCCGACACGACTTGTACCGCTTTTGGGGGTCTGACTTTTACCAACCCCATAAGCCCGCCATGCGATGCTCATAGACGAACGGACCGGACTGTACGGATATTGTCACTGACAGGCTCAGTAGGGTGTCAGAATGAGTTCGCTCACAGACGTCCCTTTTGGTCAATACCTGGTAGCCCGTTACGTATAGGCTAATACCTCTGACGTGCTAGTGGTTAAATCCATAACCAAGGTGTTGACGAGTCTTTAGAGTCCCCCACAGATCGTTTTCTCAAGTTTCGGGCGAAACGCTGTAGAGGCCGTAAGGAGATATGGCAGGGTTCGATCAGATACGTGCGGTATTGCACAGATCATGATCGGACGGATAATACAAGCGGGCTTTGGTTTAAGCCGGATCCTAGTATTGTACAGTGTAGATTTTGTCTCTTTGCATTTGTGTTCAGTGGGAATACAAATGCGGGCATGTATATGCAGTCATGGGGTTTTCCTGTAATTTATTACGGGATCAGTTTTCTGAAGTTGCCAGTTTGCATTTCATTTCGGCCAGTTTTCCTTTGTTCTTTCCCGGCCGGACTTTTCCGATGGAGGGGGTTATTTGCAGTTGTGCAAACTATCTTTGTGGAGGGTGTTTTTTTGCCTTTGTGGCTTCATGATGAGATTCTTTTTCCATCCACTCACTTGCATTAAATGAGATTAGAAAGTATTAGAAATTGATATGATATTGTTATCATCATATTTGGTTATGGTCACCCTTTGCTTTTACTACTCTCACCTCCCTTCATGTATTATTCTTTTTGTCTCCGCCATTTTTTTCATTGAGGGGCCGGCCACTTTGGGAGAGAGGGAGGGGTTCATTATTGATGAGGGAAATTTGTTCATCTCATTTTTGCATGCTACACAAATTCATCAACCTCACTCCAAAGTCCATTGTTCATTCCTCCATCACCAAGGCAACTTCACAACCCCAATTGAGACATACGATTCTACACTTCATCTACAGCATTCCTTGGGAACGTCGGCTCGCCAACTTCGTGCCCGAGTTGCCTCGGTCCAGAGGTGGGAGCCCGTAAAAGAACCCGGCGATGTGGTGCCCGTTCCGACGAGGAGATGAAGACCGGAGGTTCCGCGAGGGGATCGGAGTGGAGGCAAAGACCGAAGGACACGGATCGCTTGGTATAGCTTCTCTACTCTTATTCTAGTTTGCTAGAGTTAGGTTAATGGCCCGATCCGGGGTTTATAGTGTGCGGTGGTGCCGGTTTACAGTTTTAGTAAAGTTTTTCATTTCCGCATTTCCGGCATCGGATTGACGGCCGGGGCGCCACCGTGCACTTACATTAGTATCAGAGCCATGCCATTAACCTAGTCTAGCTTGCTCTAACGTGTTTACAAGTTCGATCTTTCGGATTTTCCAAAAACCACATTTTCATGTCGCACTTTCTGTCGAATTTTTCCTTGCTCTAAAAATTATTTGGTATATTGGAAAAATACGTGCAGGGTTTTTTATGTATTCTGTGAAAATTTGGTAGGCTGATATTACTGTAGCGCGGCGGTTTAGCTGCCAAAACCACGTTTTGGCCGTGGAACCGCCACCGTTTTGTGGCCAAACCGTACCAAATTTCTACAGTGGTTTACAGACATGGAAATAGGGTTTCTGGTATATTCTTTTTGGGCCCAGATGTTTTTGAGTGCTACAGTTGTGCTTGGGGCCCACTTCGGAAAATTCAGTCGATCGAAAATTTTAAACATGTTAGTTCACAGTATTTACATTATATCTGCGACCGTGAATGTCATTTGATCGGTAAATCCTATCTAACTACTATAGCCCTTTTCGACGGATTTGCGAACGTGACATTCACGTTGATATTCTGTGTTGTGCTGTGATGTTGCGGATTGTCGTGGTGGATAGCCTGGATGCAATGGTAGTACAGTTTCGTTTTATATGTACATTTGATATTGCGGGGCGAGCGTCCGACATGTGGACTGCCGTTACTGCCTGTTTGTATATTATTCTTTTGGGGCACGACCGGGCTGAGGTCGATGTACCCGTTGTATGTATATTTTACTTTATGTACTAGGATTACCCCGCGGAGGGGTGCATGGATAGCCGGGTTCTAGAAGGCAGCGAGCCCGCATCTCATGGCATTGAGACGGAGGGGGCTTTACTCTAGAATTGGCGGGCTATTCGCCGCACTCGTAGGGGGTACAGGTCGACCCAGGAGGGGTGCCCAAGTTACCGGATTCCATGAAGTGCTGGGTGGTCCATTCACGTTGTTGAAGGGGGCTGCCTCGCTTCAGGTTTTGGCGGGTAACTTGCCGCGCCCGTAGGGGTCTAGGATTTCATTGCACAGGCTATCCACACGACCAGGAGAACGTCGGGTTTCAGTAGCGGCTCTATGAAACCCGGGGATCCCAGATATCTGTATTGTTCTGTGATGCTGGTTACATTTCTGTGATGTTGCATTTTTTCATGCCATAAGCGATATTATATATTGATATATATACTAGTAGATGTTGTATATGTTTTGCATCCGCGCTAGTCCAGTCCCCGCTCAGTCATTAGTTAAGTAACCTAACGGATGATGACGGGACCCAGTGGCGAATGCGGATGGCATATACGTATATCATTATTTTCATTCTTTGTGGTGTGATCAATTGATGGGACTGCATTGATTCGGATCAATGCAAGCTAAACAAACATATTCTGATGTTGTTGGAACATTTTTCAAAAAGCTGTTATTGCAAGGACGTTCTCTTTTGTTTTGCACAGTGGTATTCAGTTGGGATATCCTGCTCCTCAGTCGACGAGGCAAGGGCCGAGATTCCTTCACCGGGAGTGACCCCTTGGACAGAAGTTTGCTTCAGGGCAATAACTTCACTATAGCCGATTACTTTTGCTTTGCATCATGGTATTCAGTTGGAATATCCTGCACCTCATTCGACGGGGAAAGAGCCGAGATCCCTTCACCGGGAGTGACCTCTTTAGCAAAGGTTTTCGTCACTATATTTTTATAAAGCTATTCAGTTCCTTCAACGATATCAAGTTCATTACGTTAAAGGTTTTCGCTAGAAACCATTCGTAGCCCTCCGTCGTTTCATATGAATAGTCAATAAGTATTCAAGCCGTGTATGTTGGCCAAAGTCAAGGCACAGTGATTGGTAGCTATTGGGTATTCATATGCAGCATAGATAGATGCGTTGGTTTGGGACAGTCGTACTGCTATTTTGGCCAAAGTCAAGGGTATGTACGGGTGGGTTCAAATTAACCTGGAGAATGACGGGTAGAACTTGACATGTGACTTATGATATGTTGGCCAAAGTCAAGGTCATAAGTGCATGGGGCAAAAATCACATCGGGAGTTTCTAAAGAAACTGAAACTTGCCAGATATGCGCATACCTTCTGGAGTGTGATAACGTGAGCGGATTCCGTCACGTTATCATGCGATGATAGTTGGATCTCGATTCCCACTGATGAGTTGGTTTACTCCTCGGGTGATCCCGGCTAATTCTTCATTCAGGTTCGGGGAAGAATTTGACGTTACAGTGGGAGGTTTCCAGATTAGATAAAGTGATAACCATTCTGATCTAGGTTAGAGTGTACGCTGAGTGTTTCTTTTCTCTCTCTCTTTGGCAGCGACCATGGCCCGACCCTTGACTATGACTCAGTGACCAAATTAACCGAACCTTCTAAAACACTGGCTTTTGGATTGTCAAAGATGCAAACCTCATTGCCACTCCTACTTTTACCCTTTTCTCCAGGACACCCCGTATTACTACGAATGTCCACTTCCATTGGATAAAACCATCGTATGGTTATATAAAAACTCGAAGGAATTTATTCGAGGATGGTTTCTGGTTCTGGAGAAAACGAATAGGACTATTCGGTTATCTTTTCCTTTTACCTTCTCTCAGATTGTGAGTGCTCCTTGGATTAGGAAAGTACACCTATTACGCAAATTGGATAGTCTTCTTCCAAACCATAGGCAGGTGCCGACCGGTAGGGGATGAAGAAAACTAATTAGCCTAAACGGTGTACAGAAGGTATTAAGTTAAGACAAAGAAAGGGATTAGAAGGAGGGCAAAGTAAATTGCGACTGCTATTCACGACCAAACCAAGTATTTCTTCGCCAATCCTACATCACCTTTGTATTTCTCCAGAACACTCCGTATCACTACGAAGATCCTCAGTTTATGGGATACTCCATCATATGGTTATATACGAACTTGAAAGGAACTTGTTCCAGTTCGGCGAAGGATTCTGGTTCGGGAGAAATAGGAATAAGGTTTATTCAATTGTCTTTTATCTTCACCTTCTCTCGCATTGCGAGTGCTCCTAGGATTAGGACAGTACACCCATTATGCTTATTGGATAGTCTTCTTCCAAACCATAGGCTGGTGCCAAACGGTAGGGAAGGAAGAAAACCATTTCGCCTAAGAGGGTGTACAGAAGGTAATGACTAAAGACATATAAAGGGATTTGGAGAGATGGCAAAGAATTATACGGTTACGGTTGTGAATCTGGATAATGGAAGAGGCATTACTAGGAATACCAGGATACCCCTACAAAACATTTTAATGTTTCAGTTTCACTATGTACTGTTAAAAGAAAACTGATTTCCCAATTAGACACTTGCTCCAGGGTATGTATTTACCAGGATTGATTCTCACATCTGTATGGTTTTACAGATGATGAGTGGGAGTAAATTATTGGGAATTAGGTGATCATCCTCATTATATCGGAATTCGTTGTAATTGGAGATATTTGAGGAAATCGCCCGGGTTGTTTGCCGGACGGCAACTATTTGGTTTTGAATATCCGTTGTTGTGCATCAATTTCAAATCGATATATCTGTACGTCTATTTTTATAGAGTGAGATATGCCTTTTTGAAATTATGTCTATGACATTTACCTATATCAGTAGATGGTTAGGTAAGGAGCATTAAACAGCGGTGTAATTCTTTTTAACCATAAGTACAGTTTTCAACCTACGACACACAAGGAATGAGTTATTTGACTCAAGGGATTTATACAGAGTATTGTATGTTGTTCAGTGTCCGTGAGGACAAAGGGGTTGGTGCTCGTACTATATTCGGCTTACTTATGACTTCTCTAGTTTGACAGGTGTTGCGTAGAAACACAAGATCCAAGTTTTGAGAAGTTATAGGTATAAGAGTAAAGTAGAGAACCAGATATTGCAAGTATCGGGATTCTTCAAGGTGATCCAAGATTTAGATACTTGTGTATGGTATTCAGTTGATAGTAATGATTAAGAAAACTTGCTTCTCTTTCAGGTTACTCATAATTGGAAGTAATCCTAAGTTGAGTAAGGCTGATCGGCCTCTCTCCATTTACTTGACATGCACTGGAGACAGCTGCATGATTTGAATCTGGTTCAATTAAATTTGTGCCTCTGTTTCTATATTGGATATAGAACAGTTCATATCTTAACGATGTTAAGGTACGGGGAGTTGTCCGTCTTATGCTTAAAACCAGACTCTGGATGACTCAAGGCACGTTTCCGTAATGGCTGTTTGTGGGTTGACCCGGGCTATGACGAGGGTTGATTTTCTACCATCTAGAAGATCAATAATGATATTGTTCTTGACTCGCCACAGTTTTAATAAAAATGGATTTTTTCAGAAAACATCAGTGGGAGTATGGTAGAACTGGAAGTGATTCCAGAACCGCAAACGATTACTGAAAATTTGATAAGAACCTAAAAATTCAATCTGATTTGACATTCCATTGACCGCTCCGCAGATATAGTGGGTAACCTCAGGCACCCGAGAGGTACTCCGGTAGCCTCAAGGACGGTGACAGGGAGGTTCTTGTTTACCCAGACTTGCCATTGCTGTTGTTCCAGGCTGTGAGACTCGGAAGGAGGATGAGTATAGCGTCGTTCTGAACTAGCTTTAGAAGTGTAAGTCTATATGACTCTGCCAGAGGGTTGTCGTAGTCAGTAGGAGTAGCGGAAGCATAGTGGACAAGTGGCTTATGTCTATTTATAGACTAAAGCAGATATAGCGGAAATAGATCATCTATTTCTGATGTGACAGTCATAGGTTTGACTTCATCAGAATAGGGGATGGATCTGTTAAGAAGGTAGTAGGGTGTGATGTCCTGATATTTGGATGACATACACAGAGTAGGAAGTGAAATTCCTATACTACGATCGGTTATACTTTGGTTGTCACACAGTGGTTTCTCCACATAGGATTTGGATATTATATCAGATATTCTGGTTACTGGATCTATGGTTTTAGATCTAGATTTGGGTAGTTTCCCAATCTGGGTATTTAGACAGCATTCTAAAGTTGTTTTAGAATGGACGACTCCTGGCACGGTAGTGTACCTGCAGGTGATGGAGTCACCCTCTCTAAAGGTGTCTTACAGACTAAAGGGGAGAGGGATGTGCATGATCGGCAGATCACTTGCTTAGGCAATTGAGTTGATCATGAGATGTCAAGTACCAAACCAGATATTGTTTTTGTACCAGATGCAATAAGTTGTTATTGATCCAATCCTGGAGAAACATTCGGAAGCAGTTTTGGAACATAAGTTGATGTTCTAGGGATATGATAACGGCAGCCTCTTTTGGGAGAAGGTTATCATTCCAGGCTTCCAAGGTGACCTGGATGACAGAGTGACTGTCAGAGTTATAGTTTTCCCTCTGATGAGGGGCAGTGTTTTAGACAGGTGATCCAAGCGGACACTGAGGGAGGCATGACGCAGGATACTGATTAAGTTCAGTTGACGATACAGTCGAAGAAGTTTAGATTTGGAGTTCACTTATGAACTAGGTCCCATCAGACATCCAAACATATTCTAAGACAGCTATTGCTCATTTCAGGAGATGGCTTTCTCCGCGAACTTGAGATAAAGAGAGACGTAGAAAGAAACATAAGGGCGGATCCACTCACTGAGGCTATTCCTCGAACGCAATAGTTTCGCAAACGAGCTTTGTGAGACTGATTAGTAGATGAGTTGGGTGTTCGGTATCACACGGGCTGTGAGTATGCGACATCGCAATAATTAGCCTTGAGTGCAAGTGGGAGATTATTGGATATAGTGCCCTCAGAGTCAATTATTGGATCACAGGCACGTGATTGCAATGATTGAGGGAGGACCTATACCGGTAGGACAGTCTTACTCAAGATGATAGTATGCTATCTGGTTTATCTTTATCATCGTGTACTGCTTTAGGTGACCTTACAGGTCGCTATTACACGTTGATAGAGCCCCTAGGATTCTTGCTTGACTGCCAGCAGTATGATGGCGATCATATACGTGGGAGCTGGGGTCTATAAGCATATCCTTAAAAGGTCCCTAGTCGTGGGAGTATTCGAGACAGGGCATCGATACTCCGGAGTAGACTAGTGTATATAGTCGAGACCCCGACGAGGGGCGGTGGCCGGTCCCACAAGCCACTGGTGTCAGTTGGTTCACCTAAGATGTATACAGGTGCTTATTGGGTTATGAGTACACCGGACAGGACTCGTCGGGAACATGCTAGTTGGTATTATACCTAGCGTCAGATAGCAGTTCCCTAGTGACATGGTACAGGTTAGTTCATCGACCTGAGATCGTCATTTGTCTCGTGTGAGTTCCCACTGTGCTTTGATTACTACCCTACCACGCTCAAAGGAGTCGTGCAAACAGGTTTTAGTTGGGTACAGTCCCGAGCCACATGGAGGTAGTGAGCGGATCTGCAGGGGTTCGTCTCTCCCGGTATTGGGGGTGAGGTCGCGCTGTGTCTAGGAGAGCCAGTACATGAAAGTCCTTGGCCAAGGCAGGAGACTTACTGGTAGGTATTCCAGTAGTATCTCAAGGTGTTCTGGGCTACACTCCAACACGACTTGTACCGCTTTTGGGGATCTGACTTTTACCAACCCCCTAGGCCCGC
Organism: Agapanthus africanus; assembly: GCA_030015575.1. Classification (NCBI taxonomy): domain Eukaryota; kingdom Viridiplantae; phylum Streptophyta; class Magnoliopsida; order Asparagales; family Amaryllidaceae; genus Agapanthus; species Agapanthus africanus. Next base: position 633,373,547 of record CM057342.1, read on the forward strand.
CATGCGATGCTCATAGACGAACGGACCGGACTGTACGGATATTGTCACTGACAGGCTCAGTAGGGTGTCAGCATGAGTTCGCTCACAGACGTCCCTTTTGGTCAATACCTGGTAGCCCGTTACGTATAGGCTAATACCTCTAACATGCTAGTGGTTAAATCCATAACCAAGGTGTTGACGAGTCTTTAGAGTCCCCCACAGACCGTTTTCTCAAGTTTCGGACGAAACACTGTAGAGGCCGTATGTAGATATGGCAGGGTTCGATCAGATACGTGCGGTATTGCACGAATCATCATCGGACGGATAATACTAGCGGGCTTTGGTTTAAGCCGGATCCTAGTATTGTACAGTGTAGATTTTGTCTCTTTGCATTTGTGTTCAGTGGAAATACAAATGCGGGCATGTATATGCAGTCACGGGGTTTTCCTGTAATTTATTACGGGATCAGTTTTCTGAAATTTCCAGTTTGCATTCCGTTCCGGCCAGTTTTCTTTTGTTCCTTCCCGGCCGGACTTTTCCGATGGAGTGGGTTATTTGCAGTTGTGCAAACTATCTTTGTGGAGGGTGTTTTTTTGCATTTATGGCTTCATGATGAGATTCTTTTTCCATCCACTCACTTGCATTAAATGAGATTAGAAAGGATTAGAAATTGATATGATATTGTTATCATCATATTTGGTTATGGTCACCCTTTGCTTTTACTACTCTCACCTCCCTTCATGTATTATTCTTTTTTTCTCCACCATTTTTTTCATTGAGGGGCCGGCCACTTTGGGAGAGAGGGAGGGGTTCAATTTTTATGAGGGAAATTTGATCATCTCATTTTTGCATGCTACACAAATTCATCAACCTCACTCCAAAGTCCATTGCTCATTCCTCCATCACCAAGGCAACTTCACAACCCCAATTGAGACATACGATTCTACACTTCATCTGCAGTATTCCTTGGGCACGTCGGCTCGCCAACTTCATGCCCGAGTTTCCTCGGTCCAGAAGTGTGAGCCCGTAAAAGAACCCGGCGATGTGGTGCCCATTCCGACGAGGAGATGAAGACCGGAGGTTCCGCGAGGGGATCGGAGTGGAGGCGCAGACCGAAGGACACGGATCGCTTGGTATAGCTTCTCTACTCTTATTCTAGTTTGCTAGAGTTAGGTTAATGGCCCGATCCGGGGTTTATAGTGCGCGGTGGTGCCGGTTTACAGTTTTAGTAAAGTTTTTCGTTTCCGCATTTCCGGCGTCGGATTGACGGCCGGGGCGCCGCCGTGCACTTACAGAAGCGCCTAAACGGCGGCGGAACCACCACAAAAACCTACTGTTGGCCGCGGATCCGCGGTGGGAAGGAGGAGTTAGGGTTTCAAAATTTTCCTGTAGCTTCTGATGCTCCTCTGGAATTTGTAGAACTTCTCTGAATCTTGATCGCACTGCTACAATGATTCCAGATTCCCTCGCAAAAATTCACAACTAATCGTTAAGCACTTGATGCGAATTTGATCTAAAAATTCTGATGGAATAATAATTTTTCAACTCAAATAACAAAAATGAACAAAATAGCACACATCCCCGGCAACGGCGCCATTTGGTTAATCGTTTCCGTGTCGTGTTTAGAAATGTTTCACAACCAAAGAAATTTATACCGCAATCAATTAACGGTGTCGATGTAGCGCATTAATGAATACGGATCGTCCACTGAGATGTGTGTTTTGATCGATTTTGTTTTAGGTGAGTCAAAATGAAAAGATAAAAGAAAATTGCAAGAAAATTGATTCAAGATTTGTGAAATTTAGTTTCAAGAATCATAAAGAACTAGATCTAAAATCAAGAATCAATAAAGATCAAGAAGATGTCCAAATCGAATGAATTATCAAGATTTGTTAAGTGGCTTGTAGGAATCCATCCAATTGATAGAGATGATGAAGAATTATGATTACAAATTCTTATCTATTGATGATTTGTTGCAAGATCGATGACGATCAACAAGAATTAGAGATCTATTGAAGAAACTAGGGTTTCTCCTTCTATCCCTTGTCTTTTCGTTGATTAGCATTCAAATTCTAGTCTCTAGGAAATTCAATCATCGATCGTTGATCTCTAATTTGGAGCGAAAACATTCAAGAAAGAATCTCGCTCAAATTAGGTTGTCGATGATTCAATTTCCTAAACTTTACAAAAATCATAAGCCTTAAGAATCGTTCAAGAATTTAATCATCATCATCTATCTATTTTCTCGATTCCTCCACAAGCGGAGTTTTCACTCAATCGTCATGAAAAAGAAAACAATCAAGAATTGAGAACCCTTCATAATGCTCAAATGTAAAGAAAAGCAAGATCAAGAATTTTCACCTTTTATAAATCAACGTTTCGTTACAATTCACTCAAAAATTACAGTATTTTGAGGAGAGAACTCAATCGTCGAAACTAGCTTCGCATCGTCTTCTTGAGTCGTGGATCGTCGTGGATCTCTTGCTCGGATGAAGATCGGCGTCGCTTCAAAAGGCTCGTTGAAGGCTTGCTTTGGCTCGGTACTCGGTGGATCTTGATTTTGATCAAATTGTGTCACTCAATTTGATTTAGAATTGATTTGGATCTCACTATAATTTTGATTTCCCTCCAAAATTCAACAACCTCTCAACCCTAGATCTAGATCCATTTTTATAACCACTCATTTGAATCTTCCCTCCAAAGCTAGGTTGTTAGGGAGCGTCTTCTAGAAGAAATTTGTTGGAGGGAATATTCTAGAATAAAGAATATTCTAGGATAAAGTTGTTAGCCCGAGCCTTCTGGATAAAGCCACGTGCTCTTTGGGAGTCTTCAGGAAGCTGAGGCCGCTACAAGAAGCCACATGGAGAAATTTGAAATGCTGATGTGTCCAACTAGCCGCGGATCCGCGGCGGATAGGCCAACTTGGCCGCGGATCCGCGGCCTATTGATGGGCTTGGTGCATGAAACTTCCAGGTTGATTTCATGTTGGTTTTATGGCACTTTTCTGATGTCTGGAATATTTTTATACTTTCTTGTTCACTGCCAGATCACAAGTCTTGGACTTGGCGTATTTTATCAGCACTTTTAGCGGTTCTGGCTCTTTTACCTGGAGAATTTTCTGAACACAATCTCGAGACAAGTGTTGATTCATAAAAGATCATGCGTGCAATAATAAACACACAATTTCCCTCAAAGTGCCGGTTATAATGTATAACACATGTTATTTGGTATTTTGCAGATAAATTGCTAATATGTGCTATATTTATACCAAACACCTTTAGATGATTGCAAAGAGTAGGGAAATTGATGTGTTAAAAATGCAATATTTTCGACTGATCACATATTTAGTCAAAATGACTAAAGTGCTTAGCACTTATTGGGTGGCGCCCATGCCTGAGTGCTTCACATGATACACATATGAGCGCTAGAGCTCTAAACAAGTGCTTAGCAATCCTGCAAAAAAAAGTGGGCTGAGCAAACAGAACCCAAATAAGTGCTTAGCACTTTTGAATTAAAAAAAAGGAAAGAAAAAAAGGCTGAGCAGACTAAGCCCAAACTGGCTAAAAGTCTCTCTAAAGCAGCTGAGCCTAAATGCTTTATTATTGGATCTTAAATAAAAAATTATCCTTAAATTATTGCTAAGTTGATCTTAGTCTCAAACAAGACTGACGTATCCTTAATTAAAAATAAATTGGGCCCAAACGCTCATATATTTAAGTCGATCTTAATCTCAAACTAGATTAACGGTTCTTAAATAAAACAAAACATTTTTTGAACTAAAGGAATATATAACCTAAGTTTAAATCCCAAACCCAAATCTAAAATATACGGATTTGGACAGATCCACGCCCTACAGGCAACGACATAAAATAGTCTCCGTATTCAATCCATGGGCAACCCCCTAAAAACAAAATAACATACGACACGAAGTGATCTGCTAGAGCAAGAGAAAGTGGTTATCAGAATGCGATAACGTAATTAACTGCAGGGGCTTGCACCTGCGAGGAAGAACGTCCCCACAATAAAAAAAACCCTCACAAATGAATGGGAATCTGATGAAGTCTGCTACAACGATCGCATCTATCTAAACCTCCGATATACAGTGCTATAAATCAACTTAGTATCTTCAGAGAGGTGGATGAATATGTCCAAATAGCATCTGCCCCCAAATTTAGGATAGACGTCCCAATGTCTCGGTCCGTTCTTTCGGCGGTAAACAGTATTCATTGATGATATTAAGGTTTATTTGAGAAGCAAAGAAGAGTATGATGAATACTTAAGAACCGCACTGCAGACGATGAGACAAGAAAAGCTATATGCTAAGATGAGAAAGTGTGAGTTTTGGCTCGATGAAATGAAGTTTTTGGGTCATATCGTATCTAGAGATGGAATTGCAGTTGACCCCAAAAATATTGCAGCTATTCACGATTGTCCGATACCAAAGATTGTGAAAGTGTGTCTTAGCACTACCACTAGATTTAGACAAGCATCAAGTATGCAATTTTAAAAAATCTAGAGTGCTAAGCTACACTAACCTAGAATCTAACTAGAGAATTAGGGTTTTCTAAATATGTAAACAAGTTTTACACTAAGTGAATAGGGTTACAACCTTTGTAGACCAAGTCCTTCACTTCAATAACTCCAAGTAGTAGTCCCTAAGCTCTAAGTAGTGGTCCCTAGAACTCTTCTTGACTCCACTTGAAGAAAGGATCGATCTTGCTACGTCATCTTCGAGGCTGAAGAAGATCCACCTTGAAGTTTCTCTAACTCAAGCTACCTCTTCACTAATAAAAGAACTAGTGAAGCAAACAACTTAATCTAATTAGCTAGATGAGATTAGGTTGATGAAGTAGGAATGTTAAAATGGTTGATGTCAAACACAATGTTCGGTGTACCCATTCCCTAATGAGTACGTGTATACAATCTTTGATGTCAAACGCCAATGGTTGTGAGATCAACCATTGCCTCCATACAAGATCAAAAAACGTACACACTACTCTACTCTGAAATATCGATGCCCTGTCTCGAAACTCTCTCAACTAGGAACGGTTAAAGGATATACTTGCGGACTACAAAAGCCCCACTAGTATGATCTGCATCATAGTCCTGGTAGTTAAGCTAACATCCTAAGTGCTTTATCAACATGTATCAGAGAGACAGAATAATATAAGTGTACATGTTAAGATAAAGTGCAACCAGATAGCATACTATCATGTCGAGCAAGAAAGTCCTGTGTGTGTGTGTGTGTGTCCAAGCATCCACTATAATATACAATAATGGCCTCTAGGGCATATATATTACTAACAATCTCACACTTGCACTAAGACCAGTTGTTGTAGTATCTCATACCCAACATCCCAAAAAATCTCTCAAAATGTGTCTTGGGGAAAGCCTTCATGAGTGGATCCGTCGTGTTGTCCTTTGTGTCAACTCTCCTAATCTCGATCTCCTGGCAATCAACTTTCTCCCGGATTAGGTGATACCGCCTCAGAATATGTCTTGATCGCTGATGGCACCGGGGTTCCTTGGCCAAAGCTACAGCTCTATTGTTATCATAATACAAAGGTATTGGATGCTCAATGGATGGAACCACACCAAGTTCATCTATGAACTTCTTCATCCAGACAGCCTCTTTGGTAGCATCGTTGGCAGCGATGTATTCAGCCTCCATCGTCGAGTCTTCTACGGTATCTTGCTTAGAACTCTTCCAACATATCGCCCCTCCATTGAGGGTGAAGATAAAACCCAAGACTGACTTACTGTCGTCCTTATCACTCTGGAAGCTCGAATCGGTAAAAGACTCCACCTGGAGTTCCCTATTACCATACACCAAGAACATCTCTTTAGTCCCTCTCAAGTAATTAAGAATGTTCTTCACAGCAGTCCAGTGCTTCTCCCCAGGATCTGATTGATACATGCTTACCACACTAAGTGCGTAAGCTACATCCGGTCTGGTGCATAACATCGCGTACATGATTGACCCAACAGCGCATAGGGTATCCCTTATATGCGAGCCCTCTCTAAATCATTCTAGGGAGACATCTCTTTGGAAAGAGTGATTCCTAAGCAAGCGGCTAAATTACCACGCTTAGAATCTACCATACTAAACCTCTTTAGTATGGTGTCAATGTACCTGGATTGGAACAATCCCAAAATCCTTTTAGATCTATCTCTATAGATCTTAATCCCCAGAATGTAAGAAGAATCACCCAGATCTTTCATGGAGAACTTTTTTGACAAGAAGATCTTGACCGAGTGTAGCATAGGAACATCATTTCCTACCAAGAGTATGTCATCCACGAACAATACGAAGACGACAACCTTACTCTCTATAACCTTTTTGTATATACAAGGTTCATCTACGTTTTTGATGAAGTCAAACTCTTTGACCACCACATCAAAAAATATGTTCCAGCTCCGCGATACTTGCTTTAATCCGTAGATTGATTTAAGCAGCTTGCACACCTTTCTGCTGCTCCCACTGTCTATGAAGCCCTCTGGCTGTGTCATGTACACGCTCTCTTCTAAATCACCATTTAGAAAAGCGGTTTTGACGTCCATCTGCCATATTTCGTAGTCATAGTATGCATCAATGGCAAGTAGGATCCAGATGGACTTAAGCATAGCCACTGGATAAAAGGATTCATCATAATCAACACCTGGTCATTGACTGAAACCATTTGGTACAAGTCTTGCTTTGAAGGTCTCAACCTTTCCATCTACTCCAAGTTTCTTCTTAAAGATCCACACACTCCCGATGGGTTTTACCACTTCAGGAGCAACTTCCAAAGTCCATACTTTGTTGGTGTACATGGATTCCTTCTCAGATCACATAGCATCCAACCATTTCACAGAGTCCCTATTTGTGATGGCCTGCTCGAAACTAGTTGGGTCATCATCTTCCATGATGCAATCCTCTCTCCCACCGTCAATGAGAAACCGTAGTATCTCTCTGGTCGATGAGGAACCCTACTAGATCTGCGGAGTGGCTGAGGTTCGTTGGGCATTATTAAATCATTCGGTTCTACCAAATCATCAGTTGTAGTTAGTGTGGCTGGAACTTCTTCCAGCTCTACCTCATTACCACTAATTTCTTTTACAAGAAATTCCTTTTCTAAAAAGGTGGCATATTAAGAAACAAACACTTTTTGTTCCTCAGTATGGTAGAAGATATATCCATATGAATTCTTTGGATATCCCACAAACTTGCGCAGAACAGACCTCGCTTCGAGCTTGTCCGGATTTTGCTTTTTAGCATAGGCCGGAAAACCCCATATCTTAACTCGTTTAAGAGATGGTCTCTTTCCATACCATATCTCATATGGAGTGGTAGGCACGGATTTGGTCAGAACCCTATTTAATAGATATGCAGCTGTCTCAAGTGCATAACCCCAAAATGATAGGCAACTCAGCAATACTCAACATAGAGCGCGGCATATCCAATAGGGTGCGATTCCTCCGTTCCGATACACCGTTGTGCTGTGATATATATGGAGGAGTATGCTGATAGAGAATCCGATTCTCTTTTAAATAGTCTCTGAATTCCATGCTCAAGTATTCTCCTCCCCGATCTGGTTCTCAAATTTGTACTTGTATTCCTTGAATTTCTCAAAAGCTTCAGATTTGTGTTTCAATAAGAACACATGTCCGAATCTTGAGAGATCATCGGTGAATGTAATAAAGTACGAGAAACCATTCCTGGTATGCGTAGACATAGGACCGCATACATCACTATGTATCAGTCCCACGAGTTCAGTAGCTTTTTCTCCGTGTCCAGTAAACGGAGTTTTGGTCATCTTGCCATTGAGACATGACTGGCAAATTTCATAAGATGTAAATTCGAACCGATTCAAATATCCATTTTTATGCAACTTAGCTAGTCTTGTCGCATTGATATGACCAAGTCTACAATGCCATAAGAAATATTCGTTCATTTCTGAACTTTTCCTCTTGTGTGTGTTCAGTATATTTAGAACTGTAGTTTAATTTAGAACGCATATACCGATATACAACGTACCAAACCCAATCAACGCTTGATTTAAGAAATTGTTCATAATATTTTTCTCTAATACAAAATTAGATCCTTCTTTATCTAATAAAGAAATTGATATTATGTTGCACATTATTTTTGGTACGAAATAACAGCCGTTCAAAATCAATGTATTACCATCTGCTAATATAAGGTGATATTCGTCAACTGCTTTGGCTGCAACAATTGCATCATTCCCCACTACGAGAGATTTATCACCCTTTCCTAGTTCTCTACTTCTTCTTAACCCATGTAACATATTACAAACGTGGGATCCTGATCCGGTATCCAATACCCAGGACACAGAGAATACTGAGAAACGGTTCTCGGTAATGAACACACTTGAAGAAGATGCATCATTATGCTCTTTCTTCGTTTAGGTTGCATGGGAATCCTGATATTCCCTTATTCCTTACTCAGACTTATGATAATCATAAGATAGAGCAGAACCAACGTTCCCCAGCTCAGTATAATAAGCGGGTTCGGTCAATACATCCATATTATTATCTTGATTAAGACGTGTCATGGTCGCTACCTGGAGAGAGAGAGAAGAAAACACTTTAGCGTGCGCTCTTGCAAGATTAGATTGGTTATTATCTTATCTAATCAAGATGGCTCCCACTGTTTTTATCAAATCTTCCTTCAAACCTTAAAAGGTAAGATTAGCTGGGATTGATTACACCCTACAAGTTCGCTAATCGGTCAGCTATGCAGGTATTGGTACTCTGAGGGAGCCTCCCCATGCTTTCATATGGAACTAATTAAATAACCTCGTTTCCGTAGGGGCATAACCCCGTTAACACCTTTCTTAGACACCTACTGGATTAGCTAATTGTAAAGTGCAAAAATCTTCCAGGAGTAACACTTACACGCAGTAGGTATTGGGATCCAACTATCTCATTGAAGGTATGCAATCTCATTGCAAATTTCAACACTTTAACTAGTCAAGTTCTACCCGTCATTTCATAATTAATTTAGACCCATCTGTATGACCCTTAACTATGGTCAACAAAGTCGTACGAATGTCCTAATCGATCGCATCATTTCATTTATAGGAAGACATCACTTAGCTACCGTACACTACGCCGAAACTATGGTCAACAAACGTAGCACGAATACTAAGTACTCTACTTCCTAAAATGGTGGAGGGTTATGAATGGTTTTGAAGAAAACCTTTATCGTAATGAATTTGATATCGTTGTAGAATCAAGTGATTTGAAAAGGAGTGGTTTAAGCTCCGCTTTTAAAATCGAGTAGTTTTCAAAAATAAACTGAGTGGGTTGTAGCATTTGCTAGATTTTGCTTAAGAGGCCACTCTTGGTGAAAGGATCAAGGCTCTTTCCTCATCGAATGAGGTGCTGTATATTCATCAAGGAATACCGCTATGCAAAGCAAAAAAATAGATCTACCTTTTTGAAAATTTTGATTCTACAACATCTTATGGTTTCTTTTCATTTCATTAATCTCATTAATGACGTCCCATCATTTATGTTTCCTAAATATCATAGAAGAAACGAAAATAGAACGTACGCTTATGCTATCCGCATTCGTCACGGGGCCCCTCCATGCACCGTTAGGTTACTTAACTAACGGCAGAGCGGGGGCAGGATTAGCGCGGGTGCAAAACATAAGCAACGTTTATTATATATCATATATATATAGCATTCGTCTCACGCTGTTATATGATCAGATCACAGAACACAGGTAGCAGAAACAAACATATGAAATATAGGATATACTGGGAGGTCCGTGTTTTAAATTTAGCCAGTAATGAAAACCACGGATTCCACAGTCGTGATGAAAAGCCAAACCCACATCCCTAGACCCCTTCGAGAGCGGCAAGCAACCATCCTAATTCTAGAGTTAGGAGACCCGGTCTCGACTCCTCGAGATGGTCTCCCACTGGACACTAGAACCCGGTTACTTGTGCTCCCCGTCTTGGGTCTATCCTAGACATCATCCTCAACCCGGAAGTGTCCTAACAAATAAATATTGTTTTCATGAATATATTATTTACAACTTTTTCACGACGATCCAATATAACATATCGCAGCAACACATAACATCGCATGTCATCAACGTAAGTAAATATGCGTATCCCGAATGTCGTTGATGTATAGCAACGAGATCTGGGATACCCCACATATTACACTTACGGTCGCAGAAAAGAAATGAAAACTACAATAATTAGAATCCGCATATCCTCAGACATCATAAGCCCGGAATATCTCATATCTCGGATTTCATACCTAACCCTTTAAATCTTACATTTATGTCTCGAAATGAAAACACTTTTCAACATCAAGTCGGGTAATTCAACAAGATTCCCAACTAAATGATCAAATGCTCGTCGAAAAATTAATAGATTGTCGCACCCCCGATGCCGTCAACGAAGTGCACTTGGGCGGAACACCGTGGCCGCGAGTACCTGAGTGGATGCTTTTGGCAACGGGGTTCTCCTATAGTCACTTAGTCGGGGCTATGTGGCATCGCTATCTAATAGTATTTCCCGGCGACTATTCGCGTACAATACGAGATTGCGACGGAGTTTTGATCCAAATCGGAACTCCGTGGCAATCGATCAAAATAGACTAAAACGCGAAATTTACAAACAACAAACTAGTTTTCACAAAACTAATTAATGTGGATTCCAAATATTGTATCACATATGAAAACTATCTAGACGGTATTAAACTTTTCAATCGATTCATCAAACACCCACAAATCACAGAGATCTCATAACTTGAGCCTCACTAAAAATACCCAGAATGTGCCAAATATCACATTGGAGCAGCATAGGAAACAAGATCCCACATCACCATAAACTTGCCGCGGAACCGCGGCTAAACTAGAGTTTAGGCCGCGGTTTCGCGGCGGTTTAGTAGAGATGGGGCTTCGTATTTCTTAGGGCTCCATCAAATACCCTAAACAATTTTCTGTATATTTTTAATCTGAAAGTATCAACTTTTGAAAAATTGGACAGAAACTATGAAATTAGAGTTTCGAAAATATCGATCGAACACTTTAACGTCGTTTAGACCTTACCTAATGCTCTAGCTTGGCTCTGATATCATGAAATTGTGTCATAGCCTTACCGCTAGGTTTATACAAGTATTATGTATGCAATTTTAAAAAATCTAGAGTGCTAAGCTACACTAATCTAGAATCTAACTAGAGAATTAAGGTTTTCTAAATATGAAAAAAAATTTGACACTAAGTGAATAGGGTTACAACCTTTGTAGACCAAGTCCTTCACTTCAATAGCTCCAAGTAGTAGTCCCTAAATTCAAAGTAGTGGTCCCTAGAACTCTTCTTGGCTCCAATTAAAGAAAGGATCGAGCTTACTACGTCGTCTTCGAGGCCGAAGATGATCCACCTTAAAGTTTCTCTAACTCAAGCTACCTCTTCACTAATGAAAGAACTAGTGAAGCAAACAACCTAATCTAATGGGCTAGATGATATTAGGTTGATGAAGTAGGAATTTTGCTCACTTTAGAATTCTTTCTCTCTTTTTCTTTTTCCACTCAAGAAAATCCTAGAGAGGATGGAGATGAACTTGAGTGAGGAAAATATCATGTGTTCAAATGAGAGAGTGAATCATGGTTTAAAGTTAAAGATTACGGTGAGAAAATATTTAGAGTAAAACAAAATTAGCGGAATGAGTCATGGCTTCTACATGCTTCTATAAACATCTAAGCCATGCTCATTTCCATCTCATTTTGATTTTACTCTAAATAATTAATTACCCTAATTATCTTTAGCCCTGGTGTGAGTCTCATACACCCATGTTCTATGTATCATCCACCATGACACAATAGTGTTTTATATATCCATGACACAATAGTGTTTTATATATATATATATATATATATATAATTATATATAATCAAGAGATTAAAATCATTAGTGAGCAATATGTTAGTTATATGTATGCCCTAGAGGCCATTACTGTACATAGGATGTATATTGTAGTGGATGCTGGGACATATATAGGGAGGACTTTCTTGCTCGACATGATAGTATGCTATCTGGTTACTCTTTACCTTAACGTGTATGCTGATTGTCTCTCTGTTACATGTTGGTAAAGCCCTTAGGATGTGTACTTGACTACCTGGACTATGATGCGGATCATACTAGTGGGGACATGGTAGTCCATAAGTACATCCTTCAAAATCCCTAGTCGTGAGTGTATCGAGACGGGGCATCGATATACCAGAGTAGACTAGCGTGTACCTTCTCGACCCATACAGATGGGCGATGGACGATCCCATATCCATCGGTGTTTGACATCAGAGATGATATACGGGTGCTCAGTAGAGACTGGGTACACTGGACGGACTCGCCGAGAACTCCCAGATGGTATTATACCTCACGTCAGATGGCAGTTCTCTGGTGACACTGGTACAGAGTAGTCTGTTGACCCGAGATCGTCATAGAGTCTTGTGTGGTTCCCACTGTGCTTTGATTTCCATCTTACCACGTCCAAGAGGGCGTGCAAAACGGTGGTTTTTGGGTACAGTCCCGAGTCACATGGAGGCAATGAGCGATAGGAGGGGATTCGTCTCTCCCGGTATAGGGAGTTGATGTTGCGCTGTGTTCGATTGGCTATAGCAGGAAATCCCTGGCCAGGGTTGCTGAGATTTACTGGTAAGTGTTACGAGTAGTTTCTCGAATTGTTATAGACCTCATATCGACACGACTTATTGAGCTATTGGGGTCTGACGTTTACCACCCCTAGGCGAGATATGCGACATATCAGACGATCAGACCGGACTGTACGGTAGTGTTACTGGTTGGATTCACAGGAGTATGAGCGGGCTTGCTCGTCGATCTTCTGATCGCTCAATACCCGGGTGGCCGTTACATTTAGCAGACCGCTTGCGGCTTGTGGGTGTTTGATATGATCATCATCTGCTGCCGGCGTATTGACGAGTCTTTAGAGTCCTACACAGAGGTTTCCTGGCTCAAGCGAAACGAAATAGGAGCGCATATGAGATATGTGCGGGACCGAGAATAATGCGTGTATGTGATACCGTATTCCATTCTCGCGATGAATGTATCGAAAGGTTGTATGCGATATAACCTAGTTATCGAATCAAGGGTTGGTTCGATAAGCCAATACATAGAATACTAGTCGGTTATATGCGATATGACCGGATCGTTAAATCAAGTGTTGATTTGATGATTTAATGCATAATTATATATTTGATATATTACTTTGCATTAACTAGTATTGGTTTACTTTAAATGGATTTTCTCACTCGGATTGTACACATTGTATATGTGATATACTTTTGTGCACTTGATTGTATCATGTTTGATGATACATGTTTACTTGTGTTTTGTGTAAAGTTTAAACCATGGTTATATAATGGTTAGGGTTTACATTTTCATATCTATTTATTTATTCATTTATTCATTTTGGAAAATGAAAAGCAAATGAGAAAATGGTGGCTTCTTTTGTTTTGTTCATGAAGCTTCATGAAGACTTTGACCAAGTGACCATTTTGTCTCATGCTTAACCCTAACTATCCCACTAACCATGATTTATTCTCTACACTTGACCATGGTTCAATTATGATAAGTATTCTTTTTACTTTTCATTTTTAAATCTTATCATAATATTCTTCTTCTTCTTCCTTGAACTCAAGAAGAAACCTTCACTTCATCAATGGTGGATTGATGAAATGAGTGAGAAATCCAAAACTAAAGTCTACCCACTTCCTATTTCTTCATCCTCTACCTCTTGCCAAGTAGTAGAGTGTGTTTCCCTCACAAGTTTTCAAGACTTGGTGAAGGTGGAGCTCGATCTAGCGATGCCTCGACATAGATCATCTTCGGCATGGACATCGACGACCTAGCTTGCCCATTCTCCGACGAAGCCGACGCTAGAGCCCGGATTTGATTTGGACAGCGGAGAGGACCTCATCTCGAAACCGTGGATGTGGAGGACCGGATCTACAAAGGTTGTATTTCCGTATCTCTTAGTTAATTGTTAACTAGTTTATTTTTCGCGTAGATTTCTAGCCAACGATCCGTTCTAGGGTTTCTCGGCACCGTTTAAATTTGAAATTGGCATGGTTGATGCCTTGTAAGACCTCATTAGGGTGCTTAGGAACCCTACAGTGGTATCAGAGCCTAGCTAGAGCCTTAGGCGAAGTCCTGACGGAATTTGAAGTCCGAACGAACCCAAAACCCCAATACAAAATGCTCTCTGTCCTTTTTCTAAAAACAGGGATTTTTCCAAATTAAAAATTACCAAAAACTTCAGCAGGGAATTGTATGAGTTACTGTGAAGCACGTGATGATAAATCCACTAAGGAAGCGCGGAACCGCGGCCCCCACCATAGCATTAGCGGCGGTTCCGCGGCCACACTGTAGATTTACACCACGTGGATAGCACAGTAATTCTTAGGTCAAAGTGCTGAGTCTTCTGGAAATTTTTATTTTTTATTCAAGAGTTGAATTTTCTGGAGTTGTTTTGGGGATTCGGTGATTTGATTGGATCATCAAATTTTGTCTATGTGGCTTTCCGGATAAATTTTATAATATGTTAAAAAGTTCGACCGGATATAAATACCCAATTTTTCCCCTGTCGGGAAATTTCCAAGTGTTGGATTTTTCCGTAGTTTAACGACGTTCTAAGTAGTGCAAGTAACGCGATGGTCCCTCTAGAAGACAACAAACCTTAACTCGATTATGTGACCGTCTTGAACTGCCCTTTGAACCTTCGGGTTTGGGGCAGTACGGCGTGCCACATGTGAGGCGTTGGCTTGACCCTTCTACGGCTGGACCGTTGGTACTGAGGCACGAACGGAATGTTGTTATACTTGTTTCATGTGTTGATCAGTTTCGGGAAAACTTGGGTGTTCGATTGTTCGATCGGAAAGTTTGACATTTTCTATTTATCCGGAATGGGATACAATAATTGGAATTCACAAGAAGTTATGAGATAACTGAATGAATGTTATAAACATAGCAGTTTAGTCTCACTTGATCGGTTGCCACGGAATTTTGATGCGATCAAAAGTCCGTCGCAATCACGTAGCGTACGCGGATATTCGCCGGGTAAACTTAACAGACAGCCTCACTCCATAGCCCCGACCAAGTGACTGTAGGAGAACCCCGTCGCCGAAAGCATCCGTTCGGGTGCTCGCGGTAGCGGTGTTCCGCCTTGGTGCACTTCGTCGACGGTATCGGGGGTGCAGCCGTCTACTGAAGTTTGCGACGAGCATTCGATCAGGATGTCGGGAATCTTGTTGAATTGCCCGACTTGATATTGAAAAGTGTTTTCGATTTTGAGACTAAAATGCGGGGTTTATAATTGTTAGGCATGCGATGTCTAAGTAATTCATTTGGTCAGGCATGCGATGTCTGAGGTGGTTGCGGATTCCAACTGTTGTAGTTTTACACTTTCTTTTCTGTGACCGTAAGTGTAATATGTGATATCGTCGGTTTCGTTGCTATATGTCAACGACAATTGGGATGCGCATATTTACTTACGTTGATGACATGTGATGTTATGTGTTGCTGGATATGTTATATTGGATCGTCGTGTTTGAATAGCCGGGGGTTTTTATGTGAGATGAGTGTTTTTCATTTTCATTCATGTAAAAAACTTGTATGTAATATTCTTTTATTGGGGCGCTTCCAGGTTGCGGAAGTTGTCACCTCTTGTATATTATTTACTTTTCCGCACTAGGATAGACCCAAGGAGGGGAGCACAAGTAACCGGGTTCTGGAGTCCAGTGGGAGACCAACTCGAGGAGTCGAGTCCGGGTCTCCTAACTCTAGAATGGGTAGGGTTGCTTGCCGCTCTCGTAGGGGTCTAGGGGTATGGGTTTGGCTATTCATCACGACCGTGGAATCCGTGTTTTATACTGGCTCGTATTGAAAACACGGACGTCCTAGTATATCCAATATTTCATATGTTTCTTCTGCTGCGATATCTGTGATGTGATCATGTGATGTTCTGTGATAGATACTGTATATAGTATATATGATATATTATATAGATGTTACTTATGTTTTACACCCGCGCTAGCCCTGCCCTGCTCTGTCGTTAGTTACCTAACCTAACGGTGCACGAGGGGACATCGAGGCGAATGCGGATGGCATAAGTGTACGTCGTATTTATCTGTGATGTTTAGGTACTTAAATGATGGGACTTCATTAATGTGATTAATGAAATAAAAGAAACCTAAGATGTTGTAGAATCGAATTTCAAAATAAAACTGGTAGCTACAGTTTTTGCTTTGCACAGCGGTATATGTGATATATCCTGCACCTTATTCGATGAGGAAAGGACCGAGATCCCTTCACCGGGAGTGACTCCTTTAGCAATAACTGGCAGATAATACACACTCGGTTTGTCTTTTGATTGCTTTTAAGAGTTTTTGCTTTGCACAGTGATATATATGATATATCCCGCACCTCATTCGACGAGGAAAGGACCGACGATCCCTTCACCGGGAGTGACTCCTTTAGCAAAACTAGAAAAGCCTCAAAAGCACTCCATTTCAAAATCATTTGATTCTACAACGATATCAAGTTCATTACGCAATAGGTTTTCAGAAAAACCTGTCGTAGCCCTCCGACATTTCAGATAAGTTGTATATAGTATTCGTGCTGCATTTGTTGGCTTTCGTCAAGGTGCAGTGTGCGGTAGCTATATGCTGCTTATCTGCTAGCATATAATGCGATTGGATTAGGGTAGTCGTGCGGCTTTGTTGGCTTTCGTCAAGGGTCGTGCGGGTGGGTTTAATTCGATTAAGAAATGTACGGGTTGAACTTGACTAGCGGGCTATGGTTTGTTGGCTTTCGTCAAGGTCATAGCACGTTAGGGGCAAAATATTATCGGGAATTTCAAGTGTTGAGATTTGCAATGAGATTGCATACCTTCTATGAGATAGTTGGATCCCGATACCCGCTGCGAGTAAATGTTACTCCTGGGAGAGTTTTATACATTACAATTAGCCGATCAAGTAGGTGTCTAGAAAAGTGTCAACGGGGTTACGCCTCTGGGAAAACGAGGTTTACATTAATTAGGTTCGTGCGAAAGCACGGGGGACCTCCCTCAAAGTACCGACACTGGCCTGGCTGAAAGATTGGCGAACTTGTAGTGTGTAATTAATCCCGGCTAGTCTTTCCTTTTAGGGTTTGAAGGAAGATTTGATAAAAAGCAGTGGGAGCCATCCTGATTAGATAAAATAAAAACCAATCTATTCTTGCAAGAGCGCACGCTGAGTGTTTTCTTCTCTCTCTCTCCAGGTAGCGACCATATCACGCCTTAATCAAGATAATAAAACGGATTATTGACCGAACCCGCTTGTTATACTGAGCTGGGGAACGTTGGTCCCGCTCCACCTTATAATTGTTATAAGACAGAGCAGGAAATAGGGGATTACCAGAATTCCCGTGCCGCCCAAACGAAGAGAGTGCATGCTGATGCATCATCTTCGGGTGTGTTCATTATATAGAACTGTTTCTCAGTGTCCTTTACGTCCTGGGTATGTGATACCAGATCAGGATCCCAGATATGTAATCTGTTACATAGGGCTACAGATAGGTAGAGAACTGAGAACGGGTGATAAGTTTCATGAGGCAGAAAACGGGGCAAGTGTTGCAGCCAAGTCTGTTTGTCACTGTCACCCTGTATTATCAATACATTGATTCTGAAAGAATGTTATTAGATACCGAACCTGATATACAAAATCATATCACTCTCTTTATTAGTAAAGAAATGATAAAATTTTGTATTGTTGGATAATGTTTTGAACATTTCCTATATCAAAAGTTGATCGGTTCAGGCACGTTATCTAAAAGCATTGATGTTCTAAATCAAACTACAGTTCTTAGTATATGGAACACACATAAGAGGAAAAGTTCAGAAATGAACAGATCCTTCTTAAGGTATTGTAGACTAGGTCAGATCAATGTGACCCGACTAGCTAAAGTTACATGTAGATGCATATTTAAATCAGTTTGAATCTACATCTTGTGAAACCTGCCAGTCATGTCACAAAGATATAATGACACCAGCTCTGTTTATTGGAAACAGAGAAAGAGTTAGTTAACTCTTGGGATGATACATGTTGATGTATGTAGGTCCCCTGTCTACACATGCCAACACCGGTTCTTTGTACTTCATTACATTCTCTGATAATCTTTCGAGATTCAGACCTATGTTCTTGTTGAAACACAAGTCTGAACCTTTTGAGATATTCATAGAATATAAGACAGAAGTAGAGAACCAGAATACGGGTATAAGTATTATATCCTATGATGAGATCAAGGAGGAGAATACTTGAGCACGGAAATCCTGGACTTTTCTAAAGGAGAATGAGATTCTCTCTCAGCATTACTCCTCTGTATACACCATAGCACGATGGTATATCGGGGCGGAGCAATAACACCCTATATGATAAGGTGTGCTCTATGATGAGTACTACAGAGTTAACTATTTCCTTTTGGGAGTTATGCGCTTGAGAAGCTGCATACCTATTGAATAGGGTTCAAATCAAATCAGTTGCCTACCACTTCATATTTGATATGATAAGGGAAGAGCCCATATCTTAAGTTGGTTAAGATTTGGGGTTGTCCGGGCTATGTCTAAAAGCATAATCCGGACAAGCTCGAGGCAAGGTCAGTTATGTAGAACTGGAAAGGTTCCAGCTATACAAACTACAGCAGATGATTTGAAAGAACCAAAGGATTCAGTAGATTCCAACGAACCTCAGCCTCTCCGCCGATCTAGTAGGGTTCCTTACCCACCTGAGAGATACTTCTGTTTCTCTATGACAGTGGGAGCAAGGATTACATCATGAGATGATGACCCAACTAGTTTCGAGCTGGCCTTCAGGAGTGGGACTCTGTAAGAATGGCTGGATGTTTAGCGATCTGAGATGGAATCCATGTACACCAACAAAGTATGGACTTTGGTTGCAATATCTGAAGGGTTAAATCCCCATCAGGAGCAAGTATATCTTGAGAAGATTACTTGGGGTAAATGGAAAAGTTGAGACTTTCAAAGCTAGACTTGTTAAAGGTTTGCATCATTGACCAGGTGTGGATCATGATGAAACTTTTTCTAAGGATCTATGCTTAAGTCCATCCAGATCCTACTTGCCACGGCTACATACCATGACTGCGATATCTGGTGGTTGGGTGTCTTGACTGCTTTCTAAATGATGATTTAGAAGAGAGCGTCTATAAGTACACAGCCAGAGGGCTTCGTAGACAGTGGAGCAGCGGAAACGTGTGCAAGATGCTTTATAGGATAAAGCAGGCATCGCGGAGTTGGAACATCTGTTTTGATGGATTAGTCAAACAGTTTGACATCATCAAAATGGTAGATGAACCTTGTATAAACAAAAAGGTAGTAGGGAGTATGGTGGTGATCCTTGTAGAGTACGTGGATGACATACTCTTGATAAGAAAGGAGTTTCTTATGCTACGCTCGATCAATCTCCGTTTATCACAATGATTCTCCATATAGGATCATAATGATACCTACTAACTCCTGGATTTTGGATCTATGAGATAGATCTAAATGGATGTTAGGATTCTCACTTGTTGAAGTGAGATAGTATCAATTGATCCTGGGGAGAATCACTGGAAGTGTTCCAGAGTGATAAAGACGACTGAATGTCAGTCACAGGCATTGTCTTTACCCTCAGTAGAGGGACGGTATGTTGGAAGAGTTCCAAGATAGATACCGTGGCATACTAGAAGATAAAGGCAGGATACATCGCTACTTAACATGCTACCCTAGAGGCTGTTTGGGTGTATATTAGTTCATGAGATGAACTTCGTTCCTACCATTGTGAGACAATGGAGTTGTGGCTTATGCCAAGGAACACCCGTCCCATCAGTGACCCAGGCGTATTCTGAGGCCGCATCACCTGATCATGGAGATAGTTGATCTCCAGGGTGATCGAGGTTTGGAGAGTAGACTCAGAGGACAACACAGCGGATCCACTCACAAAGACCTGTTCCCAGAGAGAGACTTTTATGGGATGGTTGAGTATGAGATACTACAACCACTGCTATCAGATGGCCCTAGTGCAAGTGGGAGATTGTTAGTTATATGTATGCCCTAGAGGCCATTACTGTACATAGGATGTATATTGTAGTGGATGCTGGGACATATATAGGGAGGACTTTCTTGCTCGACATGATAGTATGCTATCTGGTTACTCTTTACCTTAACGTGTATGCTGATTGTCTCTCTGTTACATGTTGGTAAAGCCCTTAGGATGTGTACTTGACTACCTGGACTATGATGCGGATCATACTAGTGGGGACATGGTAGTCCATAAGTACATCCTTCAAAGTCCCTAGTCGTGGGTGTATCGAGACGGGGCATCGATATACCAGAGTAGACTAGCGTGTACCTTCTCGACCCATACAGATGGGCGATGGATGATCCCATATCCATCGGTGTTTGACATCAGAGATGATATACGGGTGCTCAGTAGAGACTGGGTACACTGGACGGACTCGCCGAGAACTCCCAGATGGTATTATACCTCACGTCAGATGGCAGTTCTCTGGTGACACTGGTACAGAGTAGTCTGTTGACCCGAGATCGTCATAGAGTCTTGTGTGGTTCCCACTGTGCTTTGATTTCCATCTTACCACGTCCAAGAGGGCGTGCAAAACGGTGGTTTTTGGGTACAGTCCCGAGTCACATAGAGGCAATGAGCGATAGGAGGGGATTCGTCTCTCCCGGTATAGGGAGTTGATGTTGCGCTGTGTTCGATTGGCTATAACTGGAAATCCCTGGCCAGGGTTGCTGAGATTTACTGGTAAGTGTTACCAGTAGTTTCTCGAATTGTTATAGACCTCATATCGACACGACTTATCGAGCTATTGGGGTCTGACGTTTACCACCCCTAGGCGAGATATGCGACATATCAGACGATCAGACCGGACTGTACGGTAGTGTTACTGGTTGGATTCACAGGAGTATGAGCGGGCTTGCTCGTCGATCTTCTGATCGCTCAATACCCGGGTGGCCGTTACGTTTAGCAGACCGCTTGCGGCTTGTGGGTGTTTGATATGATCATCATCTGCTGTCGGCGTATTGACGAGTCTTTAGAGTCCTACACAGAGGTTTCCTGGCTCAAGCGAAACGAAATAGGAGCGCATATGAGATATGTACGGGACCGAGAATAATGCGTGTATGTGATACCGTATTCCATTCTCGCGATGAATGTATCGAAAGGTTGTATGTGATATAACCTAGTTATCGAATCAAGGGTTGGTTCGATAAGCCGATACATAGAATACTGGTCGGTTATATGCGATATGACCGGATTGTTAAATCAAGTGTTGATTTGATGATTTAATGCATAATTATATATTTGATATATTACTTTGCATTAACTAGTATTGGTTCACTTTAAATGGATTTTCTCACTCGGATTGTACACATTGTATATGTGATATACTTTTGTGCACTTGATTGTATCATGTTTGATGATACATGTTTACTTGTGTTTTGTGTAAAGTTTAAACCATGGTTATGTAATGGTTAGGGTTTACATTTTCATATCTATTTATTTATTCATTTATTCATTTTGGAAAATGAAAAGAAAATGAGAAAATGGTGGCTTCTTTTGTTTTGTTCATGAAGCTTCATGAAGACTTTGACCAAGTAACCATTTTGTCTCATGCTTAACCCTAACTATCCCACTAACCATGATTTATTCTCTACACTTGACCATGGTTCAATTATGATAAGTATTCTTTTTACTTTTCATTTTTAAATCTTATCATAATATTCTTCTTCTTCTTCCTTGAACTCAAGAAGAAACCTTCACTTCATCAATGGTGGATTGATGAAATGAGTGAGAAATCCAAAACTAAAGTCTACCCACTTCCTATTTCTTCATCCTCTACCTCTTGCCAAGTAGTAGAGTGTGTTTCCCTCACAAGTTTTCAAGACTTGGTGAAGGTGGAGCTCGATCTAGCAATGCCTCGACGTAGATCATCTTCGGCATGGACATCGACGACCTAGCTTGCCCATTCTCCGACGAAGCCGACGCTAGAGCCCGGATTTGATTTGGACAGCGGAGAGGACCTCATCTCGGAGCCGTGGATGTGGAGGACCGGATCTATAAAGGTTGTATTTCCGTATCTCTTAGTTAATTGTTAACTAGTTTATTTTTCCCCTAGATTTCTAGCCAACGATCCGTTCTAGGGTTTCTCGGCACCGTTTAAATTTGAAATTGGCATGGTTGATGCCTTGTGAGACCTCATTAGGGTGCCTAGGAACCCTACACAATAATATTAGTTAATATATAAATATATCAAATATAAATATATATTAAATTATTAAATCAACACTTGATTCAATAATCCGGTTATAGCATATATAACCGACAAATATCATTTATATGTATATCAAATTATCAAATCAACACTTGATTCAACAACCCGGTCATATCACATATAACCGACATCATTCAAATATGCTATATCAAATCAACACTTGATTAAACAATCCGGTCATATCATATATAACCAGCCAATATCAAATATCGCGATATTAGAATACGGTATCACATACTCGTATTTAATCAAGCTCCCGCACATATCACCATATGTGCCCTACTTCGTTTCGCTTGAGTTAGGAAACCTCTATGTGGGACTCTAAAGACTCGTCAATACACCAGCAGTAGGTAATGATCACATCAGTCACCCATAAGCTGTCAGCGGTACTAGCTGGACATAACGGCAACCTAGGTATTGAACGAATAGAAGATCAACAAGCAAGCTTGTCCAAACTCCCGCAAAGCCTATAAGCAACACTTACCGTACAGTCCGATCTCTTAATCTGATATGTCACATGTCAAGTCTAGGGGTGGAATCGTCAGACCCGGTAACTTGATTGGTCATGCCGATGTGTGGCCTATAACCGTTTGAGAAACTACTGATAACACTTTCCAGTAAATCTCATCAGCTCTGGCCAGGGACTTGTTGTTATGGCCAATCGAGCATAGCGCAACATCAACTTCCAATACCGGGAGAGAGGAAACCCCTCCTATCGCTCACTGCCTCCATGTGACTCGGGACTGTACCTAAAATCCACCTATTTGCACAACTCATTTGAGCCGTGGTAGGGATGAAATCAAAGCATAGTGGGAATCACACAAGACACTATGACGATCTCGGGTCTTCAGACTAACCTGTACCAGTGTCACCAGAGAACTGCTATCTGACGATTGGTATGGTACCAACTAGGAGTTCTCGACAAGTCCTATTCGGTGTACCCATTCTCTAATGAGCACCTGTGTACAATCTTTGATGTCAAACACCAATGGTTGTGGGATCAACTATCACCCCCATATAGCGTCAAGAAACATGCACACTAGTCTACTCAGGAATATCGATGCCCTGTCTCGATACTCCCTCGATTAGGAATGGTTAAAGTATGTGCTTGCGGACTACACAAGCCCCACTAGTATGATCTGCATCATAGTCCTGGTAGTCAAGCTAACATCCTAAGGGCTTTATCAACATGTAACAGAGAGACAGGATAATATAAGTGTACATGATAAGATAAAGTGCAACCAGATAGTTTACTATCATGTCGAGCAATAAAGTCCTCTATATATGTCCAAGCATCCACTATAATATACAATAATGGCCTCTAGGTCATATATATTACTAACAGAATGTAAGGGAGATTAGAAATTTCCTTGGGCTAGATGGAACTATAGAAGGTTTATGGAGAACTTCGTTCGGAGGGCAGAACCCTTAACCAATCTAACACGAAAAGAGGTACCGTTTGTTTGGTCCGAGAACTGTGCGTTAGCTGAGGCGCTGAAGCAAAAGTTGACAACCGCTCCTATTTAACAATACCAGATATTTCTGAAGGACTAGTTGTTCACAGCGACTCATCTGAGAAAGGTTTGGGATGTGTTTTGATGCTGCATGGAAAAGTTGTTTCTTATGCATCGAGGCAGTGGAAGCCTCATGAGAAGAACTACCCAACTTATGACTTTGAACTAGCAGCAGTTATTTTTGCGCTAAAGATTTAGAGACACTACTTATTGGGCGTAAAGGTCGAGGTGTTTACTGATTACAAGAGCCTAAAGTATGTGTTCACATAAAAAGAGCTCAACATGAAGTAGCATAAATGGTTAGAGCTGATGGCCGACTATGATCACGATCTTAAATACCACCCGGGGAAAGTTAATATAGTAACACATGCTTTAAGTCGGTTGCCCTTAATATGGATGTTAACTTTGCAGAAGAAGACTATAACGGATTTTCAAAGGTTCAATTTAGAGATCATACTACCGAATTCTTCGGAGCAATTGATGCAGTTGCAAGTACAGTCATCGTTGATTGATAGCATTAAGGCAATGCAGTTATGCGATCCTAGGTTGCAGAAATTTTGATGACAGGTAGAAGCAGGATTTCGAATGGATTTATTGATTCATGAATATGGCTCTTTGAGGTATGGAAATCGTTTGTCTATGCCTAAAGGAGAAGTTCGTGAAGAAGTCATGAAGGAAGCTCATAGTTCTGCATATTCGGTAGATCCAGGAGGCATGAAGATGTATGGATATTTGTGACAGCACATTTGGTGGGAAAGAATGAAAATACAGATCGCTCGTTACATGTCGAGGTGCTAGGTATGTCGGCAAGGCAAGGCTGAACATCAAAGGGTAGCTGGTTTATTGCAACCACTTTCGATTCCCCAAGGGAAGTAGGAACATATAACCATGGATTTCGTGATAGCCTTACCACGGAGTCCAAAGGGCAATAATGCAGTTGGGTGATTATCGATCGACTGACCAAGGCAGCTCATTTTATACCATTTCAAGTTAGTCAGTCAACGTAGGCTTTAGCAGAGAAGTACAAGCAGGAGATTGAGAGATTGCATGGAGTATCAGTGAGTATTGTTTCTGATCGTGACATACAGATCCTATCACATTTTTAGAGTAGTCTATAAGAAAGTTTAGGAACTCGCTTGAAATTTAGTACGACCTATCATCCGTAGATATATGGACAGTCTAAGAGAACGATCCAAACTCTTGAAGATATGTTGAGAGCTTGCAGGTTAGACTTCAAGGGTTCGTGGAAGGATCATTTACTTTTAGAAGAGTTCTCGTATAATAACAGTTTTTAGGAGACTATACAGATGGCTCCATTCGAAGTATTGTGCGGTCGTAAGTGTCACTCGCCAATATGTTAGGACGAGATTAGAGAAAGAAGATTGTTGGGACCAGAACTGATTGAGAAAACTATGGAAAGTTAACTTGATTCGTGATCATATGAAGGTGGCACAAGATTAATAGAAAATTTAGGCAGATGCTGGAAGAAGACCTTTAGAGTTTGCTGTTAGTGATCATGTGTTCGTGAAGATATCACCGACTAGGGGAGTAATCCGGTTTGGTAGTCGAGACAAGCCTAGTTCTCGATTCATGGGGACTTTCGATATCATTGAGCGTATTGGAGAAGTAGCTTATCAATTGGCTTTACCACCATCCATGGCGGGTGTTCATGACGTGTTTCATGTATCTCAACTCCACAAGTATTTTTGAGATGAGACACACGTCTTAGATCACTCGGAGTTGACAGTGAGGGAGAATTTGATTAATGAGGAACAACCGATGGCTATTGTGGATCGACGAGAAAAGGGTGATCCCTTTAGTGCTTGTTTCGTGAGGAAATCGTTCGCATGGAGAATCTACTTAGGAACGTAAAGACGAAGTTCGATAAAAGTTTCCACACCTCTTTCCTTAGATCTGTATCTTCATTATTTTTGTCTTTTCCTATTTCATGTATTTCGAGGATGAAATTTTTTATAGTTGGGTATAATATAACACCCTAGCACGATCGTACGATCTTAATTGGTATTTTAAATTTTGCTTCATTTATTATTTGGGTTGTGATTGGTTTGAATCGTAGAAGTGCTTATCCGACCCGACCCGCATGTGTGAGACCCGTTATGATACTAGATTATATTTTTATTAATATTTATCTGTAAACTAAATCTAGGTGAATCTTAAATAACAAATATACAATATCTAAATTATATGTGTATATTTTTCAGTAGCTATACGTTAGAGATATTTTATATATTTTAACCTTCAGCACATCTTTTAAGCATCTCATGTTTTATATTGATATTTATCTATTACGCCAAAATCTTAAACATCCTAAATGCCATATATATATATATATATATATATATATATATATATATATATATATATTATTTTTAACCTTTAGATTATGGTCTAAACAGGCTACACGGTGTATATTATTTACAATATATTTTCAGTGAGATTTAGTAGAGACGGATCAGAGATTTGCAGTATCTTTTATTATATTATTAGTTATATATATAATGTAAATATATAAAGTATACATATACTATTTATAATATATACACCTACTGTATTATATTTATTTATTTATTTATTTTTCCTGTAAGTAAAACCTCAACTCTCTCTCTTTCTGCATCTCTTTCTTCTCTCTCTATCTCTCTCTCCCTCTCTGTACTTCTTTCTCCCTCTCCGCTCGCCACGCCCCCATTTCCAACTCCGACCACCATCACCGTCCTCATCTCCCATTCTCCTCCAACACCTTCATCAACACTATAGCCCTCATCCTCGACCGCCGACAACACCTCCATCCTCAACACCACCGCGGAACCCAACTCCATCACCTGAGAACCCATCTCACTTTCTAAACCGGCGCCTCCTATTGCCATCATCACAGCCGATCTCTTCGACCTATCCAGCCATGCTTACGCGTAGCCACCTCCTTCCTCCTAACCCATCTCGCCGAGCTTTCTTCATCAACAGCCGAACCTCCTCACTTCAAGAACCGAACACCTATAATTCGAACCCAACTCCGGCAACCACCATCATCCCCATCACCTGCAGATACCTTGATGAGAACCCAACACCTCATCTCTATATTCCTCATCGGAATACTCTCAACTTCATCGCTATCTCCTTTCACCATGCCATCGTTGCCTTCATCTGTCGCTCCACCATCTGTTAGTTATATGTATGCCCTAGAGGCCATTACTGTACATACGATGTATATTGTAGTGGATGCTAGGACATATATAGGGAGGACTTTCTTGCTCGACATGATAGTATGCTATCTGGTTATACTTTATCTTAACATGTAGTCTGATTGTCTCTATATTACATGTTGATAAAGCCCTTAGGCTATGTACTCGACTACTGGGACTATGATGAGATCATACTAGTGGGGCCACGGTAGTCGACGAGTACATCCTATAACTGTTCCTAGTCGAGGGTGTATCGAGATAGGGCATCGATGCACCAGAGTATACTAGCGTATACGCATCTTGACCCATAAGATAGGCGATGGATGATCCCATATCCATCGGTGTTTGACATCAAGGATGGTGTACGGGTGCTCAGTGGAGACTGGGTACACTGGACGGACTCGCCGAGAACTCCCAGATGGTATTATACCTCACGTCAGATGGCAGTTCTCCGGTGACACTGGTACAGAGTAGTCTGTTGACCCGAGATCGTCATAGAGTCTTGTGTGATTCCCACTGTGCTTTGATTTCCATCATACCACGTCTAAGAGGGTGTGCAAAAAGGTGGCTTTTGGGTACAGTCTCGAATCACATGGAGGCAATGAGCGATAGGAGGGGATTCGTCTCTCCCGGTATAGGGAGTAGATGTTGTGCTGTGTTCGATTGGCTATAACCGAAAATCCCTGGCCAGGGTTGCTGAGATTTACTGGTAAGTGTTATCAGTAGTTTCTCGAACTGTTATAGACCTCATATCGACACGACTTATCGAGCTACTGGGGTCTGACGTTTACCACCCCTAGACGAGATATGCAACATATCAGACGACGAGACCGGACTGCACGGGAGTGTTACTGTTTGGATTCACAGGAGAATGTACAGGCTTGCTTGTTGATCTTCTGAGCGCTCAATACCTGGGTAGCTGTTACGTTTAGCTGACCGCTTGCAGCTTGTGGGTGTTTGATATGATCGTCACCTACTGCCGGCGTATTGACGATTCGTTAGAGTCCTATACAGAGGTTTCTTGGCTCAGGCAAAACGGAGTAGGAGCACATATGTGATATGTGCGGGACCGAGGATAATGCGATATGTGATACCGTATTATATTCTCGCGATATTTGATATCAGCCGGGTCATCGGATCAAGTGTTGATTCGATGAATCGGTACGGATAAATATTAGTCGGTTATATGCGATATAGCCGGATTGTCGGATCAAGTGTTGATTCGATAATTTAATGTATAATAATATATACGATATATTAAATTACATTAACTAATATTTGCTCACTAAAAGATTCTTTTTCTCACTCGGGTAATACATTGATATATATGCGATATATGTTAAATGTATTATTTTATTTTGTTACGATAAATATTATATATGTGATATATAATATTGTAACATGATATGATAACTAATGCAACTTGTTTAGTGGAGTTTAAACATGATTAGGGTTTGGATTAGGGTTAAGCTTTCTAGATGTTTCTAGAAGCTTTTCTTTTTGTCATGATAAAGATATTTTCAAGTGACTCATGCTTTAACCCAACCCAAACCCTAACCCTAGTCAATTCTCTACTATGGTTAAGTCAACCATGGTTGCATTATTCTTCATATCATTTCATTTTCTATT
The DNA here is from genome assembly GCA_030015575.1 of Agapanthus africanus. Taxonomy (NCBI): domain Eukaryota; kingdom Viridiplantae; phylum Streptophyta; class Magnoliopsida; order Asparagales; family Amaryllidaceae; genus Agapanthus; species Agapanthus africanus. The sequence continues at coordinate 633,402,232 of CM057342.1, forward strand.
CATCACAAAAGAATTCTAATGTTGTTCATCATCTTCTTCCTTCTTCTTCTTTGCTTGAAATGGTTTCTTGCTTTGATTTTTGTGATGGATAAATATGAGAAAAAGATAAATAAAGAGAGCAAAAATCCTACTTCATCATCCTCATCTTCCCTTGCCATTTAGATGAGGGTGTTCACATCATTTCATGAGTGTTAGCTTGTGTTAAAGAAACTTCAAGGTAGATCATCTTAGTATCGAAGATCGGAAGCAAAGGTTGCGTCTTTCTCTTCGTGGAACCTCTCGAGAGTCCGGATCCCGATGATCGCAGCGAAGGGACCACAACACGGAGCATATGAAGTGAAGGACCGGATCTACAAAGGTTGTAATCCCTCTCACTTAGTGTTAAAATGTTTAGCATGTTAGTTTTCGCCTAATCTCTAGTTTAAAGTTCCGTATTCGGGTTGTTCGGCACGGCTAAATTTTTGTTCGGGCATGGTTGATGCCTCGTAGACCCTTGTGCGCGTGCCTAGCAACCCTACACCATCTTCTTCCCCAAGCCGATCACCTTGGGACCCAACTGCTTTAGCCTACATCTACTCGAGCACCCCCTCACTACTGCTGACGCAACCATCACCCTCCATCACCGAGCTCCGACCCTCGACCCTCAACTACAACCGCTATCGCATCGCTTTCACCCTTGTCACCATCCCTATCTCCCAACCCAGGTGTTCAGTTGATAAAACTGCACTTTTAATATGACATTTTCCTTACCATTTATATATAACAAAAGATGTTTATTATAAATATAACTCATATAAGGATTTATCCGTAAAAATACTATTTTCATGTGTTTATATATTATAATTAACATTATGAAGGAAAAATGTAAGCATATAATATTCATATAATATTTTGACTATTTTAATATGCTTACTTTATTAAATATCTTTGACCAATTCTCTTAAAACTAAAATATCATGAAAAATGGTTAAGATAATATCTCAATAAAAATAAATTCTACTAATATCATTTATTGAGATAATTGTGCAGGAATTATATCATGACTGAAATCAAGGAAATCCGAGTTGGCGAGATCAAATCTACCGAAGATATTCAATTAAATTGAAGAAACCAATTCTGGCAGAAACGTAGAAAAGATTTTTAAAATCTAGATATTCAAAAGATCAACAAGTGCTACAGTATGAAGCCACAGAAATTAGAGCCCATGATCCCACCATAAGGCGGCGGATCCATAGCCAAACCCACCTATTGGCCGCGGTTCCGCCGCACATCTGAAGAGTTAGGATTCTGGATTTTTTTTGTTGGGATCCTAACAACTAGTTACCATATTAGGAAACTATGGTTCTGGCTCTATGACTATAAATAAGGACCGAGAGGCTCTTGGAAAAATCATCAAACTGACGCGATCACGAAGTCCAAGATGGCTCATGCATCCAGGCTGATCATCAACAGTTTATCTACCTCTTTAGAAGAGATCGAGAAGCAAACTAGGGTTTTGTAATCATTTTCTAAGGGAACAAAGTGTTCTTGATCTTGTTGATTAATAAAGTTAGTTGTTTTCTTATATCAATTTATTTTTCTGCATTTTACATTATGTTTTCCCTCTCTATCTTTTCTTTTCCCAACATGCGCGAGTAATTCTCCGCTTGTTAGGGTTCGTAGGATTAGGGTAGATTAATGGATGATGAAGATCTTTAAACTCTTTTTAAATCCTATAAACTTTATAAACATTATCAAAAGAATAGTTAACATCCTAATCGGGTGCGCTATCAATTCATTGATATTCACAACCACGATTAGAGATTAGATTAACAATTGCTTTGGTAAAGGCTAGATATGAACGGAAATCCATATCAAGATAGGGGTTAAGAATGGGAACCCTATTCCCTCTAGAAACCATGATCTACATGCATCACTGTCAATCTAGTTTTAAATCTATTAAAGAATAAAAAAAGTAATCTTTATGTAATCATCCTTGACTACTAAATCTTAAAGAACCCTACAAACCCCCTTCTACTATAAAAGCTACATCCGTAATTAATCTAGATCTACATTCTGCATCCGTGTTTGACGTAGTTCTAGAACCTACAACATTCTTCACCGTTCTTTATTCTTCCACCTTTCTTTCTCAACACGCCTAAAGTAAGATTAAAAGATTCAACGTTTCCCTGAGGACGACCCGTACTCATCTCGGTCTCGCGACATCGTTATTGATTGCGGTTAACTACTACACATAAATCAGAACAATCACCAGGCAACCACGACAGCATCTTACACCGAGTAACCCACATCCCTTGATCCCTCGACAAGCAACCAACGCTTATCGCCACCATTGACGTCCTCTTCTGCCCTTCAACCCTGTATCTCCTACCTACCCCAACATCCGAGCTCACTATCGATCGTGATTCCTTGCCATGCATTCGAGTTTCTGTTTTGCTTTGTTCTGCGTTTCTGTGTATTCGTTGTTGTTCCGTTCACGTGTTCGTTTGATGAGATCAAGTCTTGATTTTGATCCATTCGTGCTCGTTTCTGCATTCATCGAGACCGAGGCAAGTTTACGACGTGCTACATGCTTTGTTTTATTTATCTAGATATCGTAATATTAATCATTATTATTATATGTATATCATTAACTACAACAAGTTTATAATTTTCAGTATATATAAAATTATTTAATTTACATTGATAATATGAAATTATAGAAAATTAAGCTAGTTGGCTCAATGGTTTAATCGAAGAGTAGGAATTAATACAGTTAATTTATAATACTGGAAAATCGTGAAATATATATATATATATATATATATATATATATATATTAGCAATTCATAATGGACACGTCAGTTTAGTTACATGCGGTATCACTGCTAGATAACTGTAACAACTATAATCCTGTTATTTATTATGATTTGTTTGTGCAAGTAAATACTTCACCTGTTTAGCACACAATACTTGACATGCTTGCAACCTTCCATCTTGCTACTGCTATTGCTATATTGCTTATACCTGTTACCTGTGATATTTATCAATACCAACAACTCTAAATTGTTGTCCTGATGGACGTGACTTGTTTTCTCGATAGACATGACTTGCACTTGCCTGTTACCGTGTTGGCATTAGGTAGATACTATTTATACCTGACTTGGAAAACGAAACCTGGAGAAATAGGGAAACCAAAAGTGTAACTAAAGTGTAATTTAAAAGGATATTACTTGATTCGTGGTTCCGGGGGGTAATGGAACAGAATCAATCATGATTCTTATTACTTGATCCGAGGTTCCGGGGGGTAATGGAACAGAATCATTCATGATTCTTATTACTTGATTCATGGTTCCAGGGGGTAACGAAACAGAATCATTCTTGATTCATACATCTTGATTCGTGATCCCAGGGGGTAACGGGATATACGCTTTTGAGTTACATGGAGAAGTACATTCATTGGTTTCAAATACCTGTAGGATAGTTAACCTAGAGACACAGACTTTAGGATACACGTGGCATACATATAGCCTACTGTTATAACACGTGTGATTGTTTGTTTATACTCATACCTTATTTTGCATGTGACATCCTGTATAGCACACTGTTCAGTTTATTACTATTATCATGATATTTATGATGCACTGACGTCTGGGTTTTGCATGGCTCAGATACTTGACTTTAGTAAATGAGAATCATGAGTACTTCGACAGGATCGTCGATCAGTGAGGACCATCTCACTGATGTTAGTGATATATTCCTTAGAGGCCATTATTGTAAAGTACTGGATTGTACATTACATTTTGGAAGCTTGGGATATTCACAGATATAATAACAGTCTTTCTCAAAATGGTAGAATGCCACTTGGTTTGATTCTACCTCAATATGTGTATATGTTTCTTTTAGCATATCGCTAATACATATTGGTAGAGCCCTTAGGATCTTTCCTTGACTACCAGCGTTGTGATGGCAGTCACACTAGTGGGGGTTGGGTAGTCTATAAGCACATCCTTATAAAGGTCTCTAGTCATAGGATTACCGAGACAGGGCATCGATAATCCAGAGTAGACTAGTGTATACGCTTTTCATCCTAGCAGGGGAGATGGTATGTCCCATAGCCATTGGTATGTCGTACCGGAGATAGTATACATGTGCTCATTGGGTTATGAGTTACACTGGACGGACTGGTTGGGAACTGATGGTTAGTATTATACCTATCGTCGGGTAGCAGTTCCCGGGTGGCATGAGTGCAGGTTAGTCCGTTGACTTGACATCACTATTCATCTCGAGTGTGTTCCCACTATACATAGATTACTACCCTACCATGGCTCAAAGGAGTCGTGCAAACAGCTAGTAGTTGGGTGCAGTCCCGAAGCACTTGGAGGCAGTAGCTGTTAGATAGGATTCGTCTCTCCTGGTATTGGGGGTTGATATCGCACTGTGTTCAGAAAGCCATTACACAAAGTCTTTGTCCAGGGCAAGCGAGATTTATTGGTAGGTACTCCAGTAGTTTCTCAGGGAGTATTGGGCTCTAACCCGGCACGACTTATTGCGCTATTAGGGGTCTGACGCTTACCATCCCCTAGACCCGATATGCGAGTATCTTAGACGAACAGACCGGACTGTACGGAGATTGTCACAGATAGGCTTAGTAGGAGTTCGAATGAGTTTGCTCATCAACCTTCTTATCGACAGATATCTGGGTAGCCGTTACGCACAGCTAGTGCCGCTAACGGACTTGTGGTTAAACCCACTGCCAGCGTACTGTCGAGTCTTTAGAGTTCCACACAGAGGGTTTCCCTGTTTCGGGCGAAACGATGTAAAGGCCATATGGTTTTACAGCAGGGTTCCGATCATATACGTGCACTGGGTGTACGGATGTTGTTCGGACGGATAATACTAGTGGGCTTTGGTTTAGCCGGATTCTAGTATTATATTATTGGATTATTATTATCTCATTGTATTCGTATTTTTCGGAATACGAATACGGGTATGTATATACGGTGAGGGTATTCTTGTAATTTCACAAGACATGCTTCTAGAAGGGGACACCTAATTATTTGGATTTATCTGTTTTTACAAATAGATTAATGAGGTCGAAAATGGAGATATTTGTGGCATAGTGAAGCATGGCTCATTTGTGTTATTTTATTGGTTTGGACACACTATTCAAGCATGGTGAATATTTTCAATTGGAAAATATTGCATGCTTGAATGAGATGAGTGTAGGAGCCATTCTTCACTTTCCTTTACACTAGCTCATTTGGAGTTTCACTTTCTCTCTCCATTTTTTCTCTCCATCTTCCACAAGCCCCTAATCCCTCACGTGAGTTGTGAACCATAGGGTCAAGTGAGATTAAATACTCTATTAGATACTCTACATCTTCTAAGCTACCTAGCTTAGTAAACTAGGTACCTTAGTTATCTCGGTTTAGAGGTTGAAACTTGAAGTATAGACTCTCGGGTGGATCATCTTCAACACGAGGAGGCCAACGATCAAGCGCGATCCAAATCTTCGAGAAGCTCAAGGAGAGGAGGAGCAGAAGACCTGAAGGACTAGAATCAAGGAGGTATAAATACTAACATAGTAGTTAGAACCTCCTAGTAGATATAGCTAGTTAAGGTTTCTATAAAGATCATGGAGTTAAAGTCAGTGTTGCGAAGTAAGAAAAATCATTTTTTTGTATATTCCACCTCCCCGCGAACCCGCGGGGTGCTCGATCTCGACTTACAATGGTATCAGTGACTACTAAACCTTAACTAGTTTGTTAGCAAGTGATTAGAACTTCGATCGATGAAAAAATACCCGAAATTAAGTTTCCAAGATATGCTTGCTGTCAAGCTTTTAAAAAGTGTTCAAAAAATTATTTCGGTGACCTTAAAAATACATGCAGGCATTTCTAAGACCTAGAAAAAAATCTGAGTACCTAACTCATCAACTTTGCGGTGGAACCACCGCCAAATAGGTCATTTGGCGGCGGAACCGCCGCCGAGTTGTGGCCGAGTTGCTCCCAATTTTTTCTGTGGTTTTAGTTCATAGAATTATGATTTTTGGAATATTTGGTTTTTACCCAGATTGTTTGTGTACTGGTTTGTGCATGAGGTAAACGCGGATAAGTATTATCGATCGAAATTCTAAGTTCTTGGATAATCTGTGTTTCTGTATTTATATATGTGTTGCTAAACGTGTGCTAATCGCTATATGTCGATTAGTGGGGGTCGCACATATCTGTATTGTAATGGTTTTGTTAGAGATGCATGCCCTAGAGGCCATTATTGTATAGTGTTAGTTTGTATAATACATTTTGGAGGCTTGGGATATATATATATATGGTTTTACGACAGTCTTGCTCGATATAATAGTATGCAACTTGGTTTGTTTCTATCTTAATATGTGTATATGTTTCTTTTAACATATCGCTAAAAACATATTGGTAGAGCCCTTAGGATTTTTGCTTGACTACCAGCGTTGTGATGGCGATCACACTAGTGGGGGCTGGGTGGTCTATAAGCACATCCTTATTTTGGTCCCTGGTCGTAGGATTATCGAGACAGGGCATCGATACTCCAGAGTAGACTGGTGCATACGTTTCTCTTCCCAGCAGGGGAGATGGTCTGTCCCACAGCCATCAGTACATCGTACTGGAGATAGTATGCAGGTGCTCATTGGGTTACGAGTACACTGGACAGGACTCGTCGGGAACTGTTGGTTGGTATTATACCTATCGTCAGTTAACAGTTCCCAGGTGACATGAGTACAGCTTAGTCCGCTGACTTGACACTGTCACTTCGCCTCGAGTGTGTTCCCACTGTTCTTAGATTACTACCCTACCATGGCTCTACTGAGTCGGGCAAACAGGTAGTAGTTGGGTACAGTCCCGAAGCACTTGGAGGCAGTGACAGTTAGACAGGATTCGTCTCTCCCGGTATTGGGAGTTGATATCGCGCTGTGTCTAGGAGAGCCATTACACTTTGTCGTCCCTGGCCAGGGCAAGCGAGAATTGCTGGTAGGTTTTCCAGTAGATTCTCAGGGTGTTTTGGTCTACACTCCGACACGACTTGTACCGCTATTAGGGGACTGACGTTTACCGCCCCCCTAGACCCGCCATGCGATATTCTGAGACGAACAGACCGGACAGTACGGAGATTGTCACATTCAAGCTCAGTAGGAGTTCGATGGGTTCACCTCATCAGTCTTCTTATCGGCATCTACCTGGGGACCGTTACGTACAGCTAGTACCGCTTGCGGCCTGTGGTTAAACCCACTGCCAGCGTAGTGTCGAGCCTTTAGAGTCCCACACAGAGGGTTACTCACCTTTGGGCAAAACAGAGTAGAGGTTACATGGTTTTGCGACGGGGTTCGTTCACATCCGCGCACTTGTGCACGTTTGGTGTCCGGACAGTAGTTACTAGCAGGCTTTGGTATAAGCCAGATCCTAGTAATTGTTTTGGGATTGGTTTTGTCTCGGTGTATTCGTGTTCCTTGGAGCACGGATACGGGTGTGTATGCACAGTTGACAGAGGCAGAGGCAGAGGATTCTCATTAGGGTTGTTGACCATTTGGGTTTGGTTGACTTGTTGACCGTTGACTTTTCTCTTAACCCTAATGAGTGTTAGTTATATGTATGCCCTAGAGGCCATTACTGTACATTGGATGTATATTGTAGTGGATGCTGGGACATATATAGGTAGGACTTTCTTGCTCGACATGATAGTACGCTATCTGGTTGCTCTTTATCTTAACATGTATACTTTCTGTCTCTCTGATTACATGTTGATAAAGCCCTTAGGATGTGTACTCGACTTCCAGGACTATGATGAAGATCATACTAGTGGGGCCTGGGTAGTCAATGAGTACATCCTTCATTGTTCCTAGTCATGGGAATATCGAGACGGGGCATCGATATTCCAGAGTAGACTAGCGTATATCTTCTCGACCCATGTGATGGGCGATGGATGATCCCATATCCATTGGTGTTTGACATCGGAGATGGTATGCGGGTGCTCAGTGGAGACTGGGTACACTGAACGGACTCGCCGAGAACTCCCAGATGGTATTATACCTCACGTCAGATGGCAGTTCTCTGGTGACACTGGTACAGCTTAGTCTGTTGACCCGAGATCGTCATAGAGTCTTATGTGTCTCCCACTGTGCTTTGATTTCCACCCTACCACGGCTCTACTGAGTCTTGCAAACAGGTGGTTTTTGGGTACAGTCCCGATTCACATGGAGGCAATGAGCGATAGGAGGGGATTCGTCTCTCCCGGTATTGGGGGTTGATGTTGTGCTATGCTCGACTGGCCATAACAGGAAATCCCTGGCCAGGGTTGCAGTGATATACTGGTAAGAGTTATCAGTAGTTTCACGAATGTTATGGACCTCAAGTCGGCATGACTTATCGAGCTACTGGGGTCTGACGTTTACCACCCCTAGGCGAGATATGCGACATATCAGACGAACAGACCGGACTGTACGGTAAGTGTTACTGGTTGGATTCACAGGAGTGTGAGCGGGCTTGCTCGTCGATCTTCTGATCGCTCAATACCCGGGTGGCCGTTACGTTTAGCAGACCGCTTGCGGCTTGTGGGTGTTTGATATGATCATCACCTGCTGCCGGCGTATTGACGAGTCTTTAGAGTCCTACACAGAGGTTTCGTGGCTCAAGCGAAACGAAATAGGAGCGCATATGAGATATGTGCCGGACCGAGAATAATGCGTGTATGTGATACCGTATTTCATTCTCGCGATGAATGTATCGATTGGTTATATGCGATATAACCTAGTTGTCGAATCAAGGATTGATTCGATAAGCCGATACATTGGATACTAGCTGGTTATATGCGACATGACCGGATCATTGAATCAAGTGTTGATTTAATGATTTAATGTATAATTTTATATTTGATATATCACTTTGCATTAACTAGTATTGGTTCATTTTAAATGGATTTTCTCACTTGAAATGCACATTGTATATGTGATATATTTTTGTGCACAAGATTGTATCATGTTTGATGATACATGCAAGCTTAGGTTTGTGTAAAGAATTAAACAATGGTTAAGTTAGTGGTTAGGGTATACTTTTATCTTATTCATTTATCTATTGATTTATTTATTTATTTCTTTTTGGAAAAGATAAAGAGAATGGTGGCTTTTTTGTAGTTTTGTGGAAACTTCATGAAATGTTGAAATTTTGACCATTCTTGTTCTTTTCCTAAACCTAACCATTAACCCTAACCATGGTTTATTCTCTACACCTAACTATGGTTACTATCATGATAAGTATCATTTTATTTGATAATTTAGATATACTTATCATATTCTTTTTCTTCATCTTCTTCTTCTTCAACAAAAGAAAAAGCTTGCAACCTTTAATGGCAACTAGCCAAAACAAGTGAGAAATCCAATTCTAAAGTGTACCCACTTCCTATTTCTTCATCCTCGACCTCTTGCCAAGTAGTATAGGGTGTTTCCTTCACAAGTTTTCTTGACTTGGTGAAGTTGGTGTAGGGTTCCTAGGCACTCTAGTGAGGTCTCACAAGGCATCGAACATGCCAATTTCAAAAAAATCTAGGTGCCGAGAGACCCGACTACGGATCGTTAGCTAGAAAACTAGGCGAAAAAGCTAACTAGTTAACACTTAACTAAGAGATACGGAAATACAACCTTTGTAGATCCGGTGCTCCACCTCCATAGCTCCGCAACGAAGTCCTCTCCGCTGTCCAAAAAGAATTCGGGCTCTAGCGTCGACTTCATCGGAGAATAAGCGAGCTAGGTCGTCGATGTCCATGCCGAAGATGATCTACGTCGAAGCATCGCAAGATCAAGCTCTCACTTCACCAAGTCATGAAACTTGTGAAGAAAACACACTCTACTACTTGGCAAGAGGTAGAGGATGAAGAAATAGGAAGTGGGTAGACTTTAGAATTGGATTTCTCACTTGTTTCATCAATCCACCATTGATGAAGAAAGCTTTTCTTCACTTGAAGGAAGGAAGAAGATGAAGATGATATGATAAGTCTTGAATTAAAAATAGAAAATAAAACAATACTTATCATACTTTTAACTCTAGTTAAGTGTAGAGAATTAACTTAGGTTAGTTAAAATGGTTAGGGTTAAGTATAGGACAAGAATGAAGACTTAGTCAAAGTTTCAAGAAACTTCAACTAAATCCAAAATATGCCACCATTTATCTTTCTTTTTTCCCATTTCCAAAAAGAATAAATAAGAAAGATAAATGAATAAATAAAAATCAAAACCCTAACCCATTCATTACCATGGTTCATTCTTTACACTTAACCAAGTTTGGCATGCATCATCAAACATGATACAAGCAAGTGCACAAAATCATATCGCATATGCAATGCGCACACCCGAGTAAGAAAATCCATTTTAAAGTGAACCGATACTAGTTAATGCAAAGTAATATATCAAATATACAATTATGCATTAAATCATTAAATCAACACTTGATTTAACGATCCGGTCATGTCGCACATAACCGACTGGTATCATCAGTAACAACTTATCGAATCAACACTTGATCCGATAACCCGGCTATATCGCATATAACCGATCAATGTCACATCGCGAGAATCGAATACAGTATCACATACCGTATTATTCTCGGTCCCGTACATATCTCATATGCGCTCCTATTTCGTTTCGCTTGAGCCAGGAAACCTCTGTGTAGGACTCTAAAGACTCGTCAATACGCCGGCAGCAGATGATGATCATATCAAACACCCACAAGCCGCAAGCGGTCTGCTAAACGTAACGGCCACCCGGGTATTGAGCGATCTGAAGATCGACGAGCAAGCCCGCTCACACTCCAGTGAATCCAACCAGTAACACTACCGTACAGTCCGGTCTGATCGTCTGATATGTCGCATATCTTGCCTAGGGGTGGTAAACGTCAGACCCCAATAGCTCGATAAGTCGTGTCGATATGAGGCTCATAACGGGTCGAGAAACTACTGGTAACACTTACCAGCAATTCTCTGATCAGCCCTGGCCAGGGACTTCCTGTTATAGCCAATCGAACACTGTGCAACATCAACTCCCTATACCGGGAGAGACGAATCCCCTCCTATCGCTCATTGCCTCCATGTGACTCGGGACTGTACCCAAAAACCACCGTTTTGCACGCCCTCTTGGACGTGGTAAGATGGAAATCAAAGCACAGTGGGAACCACACAAGATCTATGACGATCTCGGGTCAACAGACTACTCTGTACCAGTGTCACCATAGAACTGCCATCTGACATGAGGTATAATACCATATGGGAGTTCTCGGCGAGTCCGTCCAGTGTACCCAGTCTCTACTGAGCACCCGTATATCATCTCCGATGTCAAACACCAATGGATATGGGATCATCCATCGCCCATCTGTATGGGTCGAGAAGCTACACACTAGTCTACTCTGGTATATCGATGCCCCGTCTCGATACACCCACGACTAGGGACTTTGAAGGATGTACTTATGGACTACCATGTCCCCACTAGTATGATCCGCATCATAGTCCAGGTAGTCAAGCACACATCCTAAGGGCTTTACCAACATGTAACAGAGAGACAATCAGCAGACACGTTAAGGTAAAGATCAACCAGATAGCATACTATCATGTCGAGCAAGAAAGTCCTCCTTATATACGTCCCAGCATCCACTACAATATACATCCTATGTACAGTAATGGCCTCTAGGGCATACATATAACTAACAATCTCCCACTTGCACTAGGGCCATCTGATAGCAGTGGTTGCAGTATCTCATACTCAACCATCCCATAAAAGTCTCTCTCTGGGAACAGGCCTTTGTGAGTGGATCCGCTGTGTTGTCCTCTTAGTCTACTCTCCAAACCTCGATCACCCTGGAGATCAACTATCTCCATGATCAGGCGACACTGCCTTAGAATATGTCTGGATCACTGATGGGACCTGCGTTCCTTGGCATAAGCCACAACTCCATTGTCACACAATGGGAGGAACATAGTTCATCTCATGAACCAATATACTCCCAAACAGCCTCTTTGGTAGCATCTTTAGTAGCGATGTATCCTGCCTTTATCGTCTAGTATGCCACGGTATCTAGCTTGGAACTCTTCCAACATACCGTCCCTTTACTGAGGGTAAAGGCAATGCCTGCGACTGACATTCAGTCGTCTTTATCACACTGGAACCCTTCCAGCGATTCTCCCCAGGATCTGTTGATACCGTCTCACTACAACTAGTGAGAATCCTAACATCCAATTAAGTCTATCTCATAGATCTAAAACTCAGGATTTAGGAGGTATCATTTTGATCCTATGTGGAGAATCCTTGTGATAACCGGAGATTGATCGAGCGTAGCATAGGAAACTCCTTCCCCATCAAGAGTATGTCATCCACGTACTCTAAGAGGATCGTCACCATACTCCCTACTACCCTTTTGTTTATACAAGGTTCATCTACCATTTTGATGATGTCAAACTCTTTGACTAATCCATCAAAACATATGTTCCAACTCCGCGATGCCTGCTTTATCTTATAAAGCATCTTGTACACGTTTCCGCTGCTCCCACTGTCTACGAAGCCCTCTGGCTGTGTACTTATAGACGCACCCTTCTAAAATATCATTTAGAAAAGAAGCCATGACACCCAACCACCAGATATCGTAGTCATGGTATGTAGCCGTGGTAAGTAGGATCTAGATGGACTTAAGCATAGATACTTGAAAAGGTTTTATCATTATGATCCATATCTGGTCAATGATGCAAACCTTTAGCAAGTCTAGCTTTGAAAGTCTCAACCTTTCCAAGTACACCAAGTAATCTTCTCAAGATATACTTGCTGCTGATGGGGATTTAACCCTTCAGATATAGCAACCAAAGTCCATACTTTGTTGGTGTATAAGGATTCCATCTCAGATCGCTAAGCATCCAGCCATTCTTACAGAGTCTTACTCCTGATGGCCAGCTCGAAACTAGTTGGGTCATCATCTCATGATGCATTCCTCGCTCCCACTGTCATAGAGAAACCGAAGTATCTCTCAGGTGGGTGAGTAACCCTACTAGATCGGCGGAGAGGCTGAGGTTCGTTGGTTTCCACTGAATCCTCTGGTTGTACCAAATCATACTGTAGTTTGTATAGCTGGAACACTTCCAGTTCTACATAACAGACCTTGTCTCGAGCTTGTCCGGATTATGCTTTTAGACATAGACCGGACAACCCCAAATCTTAACTAACTTAAGATATGGGCTCTTCCTTTTCCATATCACATATGAAGTGGTAGGCAACTGATTTGATTTGAACCCTATTCAATAGGTATGCAGCTTCTCAAGCGCATAACTCCCAAAAGGAAATAGTTAACTCAGTAGTACTCATCATAGAGCACACCTTATCATATAGGGTGTTATTGCTCCGCCCCGATATACCATCGTGCTATGGTGTATACAGAGGAGTAATGCTGAGAGAGAATCTCATTCTCCTTTAGAAAAGTCCAGGATTTCCGTGCTCAAGTATTCTCCTCCTTGATCACATCAAAGGACATAATACTTGTACCCTTATTGGTTCTTTACTTCTATCTTATATTCTGTGAATATCTCAAAAGGTTCAGACTTGTGTTTCAACAAGAACATACGTCTGAATCTTGAGAGATTATCAGAGAACGTAATGAAGTATAAAGAACCAGTCCTGGCATGTGTAGACAGGGGACCTACATACATCATCATGTATCATCCCAAGAGTTCACTAACTCTTTCTCTGTTTCCACTAAACAGAGCTGTGGTCATCTTATCTCTGTGACATGACTGGCAAGTTTCACAAGATGTAAATTCAAACAGATTTAAATATGCATCTATATGGAACTTAGCTTGTCGGGTCGCATTGATATGACCTAGTCTACAATACCTCAAGAAGAATTCGTTCATTTCTGAACTCTTCCTCTTGTGTGTGTTCCGTATACTAAGAACTGTAGTTTGATTTAGAACATTAATGCTTTTAGATAACGTGCCTGAACCGATCAGCTTTTGATATAGGAAATGTTTAAAACATTATCCAACAATACAAAATTTTATCATTTCTTTACTAATAAAGAGACTGATATGATTTTGTATATCAGGTTCGGTATCTAATAACATTCGTTCAGAATCAATGTATTGGTAATACAGGGTGACAGTGACCAACAGACTTGGCTGCAGCTCTTGCCCCGTTTTCTGCCTCATGAAACTTATCACCCGTTCTCAGTTCTCTACCTTTCTGTAGCCCTATGTAACAGATTACATATCTGGGATCCTGATCTGGTATCATATACCCAGGACGTAAAGGACATTGAGAAACAGTTCTGTATAATGAACACACCCGAAGATGATGCATCAGCATGCACTCTCTTCGTTTGGGCGGCACGGGAAATCTGGTATTCCCCAATTTCCTGCTCTGTCTTATAACAATTATAAGTTGGAGCGGGACCAACGTTCCCCAGCTCAGTATAACAAGCGGGTTCGGTCAATATTCCGTATTATTATCTTGATTAAGGCGTGATATGGTCGCTACCTGGAGAGAGAGAGAAGAAAACACTCAGCGTGCGCTCTTGCAAGAATAGATTGGTTTTTATTTTATCTAATCAGGATGGCTCCCACTGCTTTTTATCAAATCTTCCTTCAAACCCTAAAAGGAAAGACTAGCCGGGATTAATTACACACTACAAGTTCGCCAATCTTTCAGCCAGGCCAGTGTCGGTACTTTGAGGGAGGTCCCCCGTGCTTTCGCACGAACCTAATTAATGTAAACCTCGTTTTCCCAGAGGCGTAACCCCGTTGACACCTTTCTAGACACCTACTTGATCGGCTAATTGTAATGTATAAAAATCTCCCAGGAGTAACTCTTACTCGCAGCGGGTATCGGGATCCAACTATCTCATAGAAGGTATGCAATCTCATTGCAAATTTCAACACTTGAAATTCCCGATAATATTTTGCCCCTAGCTCGCTATGACCTTGACGAATGCCAAACAACCCATAGTCCACTAGTCAAGTTCAACCCGTACATTTCTTGATCGAATTAAACCCACCCGCACGACCCTTGACGAATGCCAAACAACGCCGTACGAATACCCTAATCCAATCGCATCATATGCTCAAGCAGATAAATACTAGTTAGCTACCGTACACTACGCCTTGACGAATGCCAAACTACCGCAGCACGAATACTAACTAGTACATATCTGAAATGACGGAGGGCTACGACAGGTTTTTCTGAAAACCTATTGCGTAATGAACTTGATATCGTTGTAGAATCAAATGAATTTTGAAATGGAGTGTTTTTTAGGCTTTTCTAGTTTTGCTAAAGGAGTCACTCCCGGTGAAGGGATCGTCGGTCCTTTCCTCGTCGAATGAGGTGCGGGATATATCACATATATCACTGTGCAAAGCAAAAACACTTAAAAGCAATCAAATGACAAACCGAGTGTGTAGCATCTGCCAGTTATTGCTAAAGGAGTCACTCCCGGTGAAGGGATCTCGGTCCTTTCCTTATCGAATAAGGTGCAGGATATATCACATATACCTCTGTGCAAAGCAAGAACTGTAGCTACCTGTTTTATTTTGAAATTCGATTCTACAACATCTTAGGTTTCTTTTATTTCATTAATCACATTAATGAAGTCCCATCATTTAAGTACCTAAACATCACAGATAAATACGACGTACACTTATGCCATCCGCATTCGCCTCGATGTCCCCTCGTGCACCGTTAGGTTAGGTAACTAACGGCAGAGCAGGGCAGGGCTAGCACGGGTGTAAAACATAAGTAACATCTATATAATATATCATATATACTATATACTGTATCTATCATTGAACATCACATGATCACATCACAGATATCGCAGCAGAAGAATCATATGAAATATTGGATATACTAGGACGTCCGTGTTTTCAATACGAGCCAGTATAAAACACGGATTCCACGGTCGCGATGAATAGCCAAACCCACACCCCTAGACCCCTACGAGAGCGGCAAGCAACCCTACCAATTCTGGAGTTAGGAGACCCGGACTCAACTCCTCGAGTTGGTCTCCCACTGGACTCCAGAACCCGGTTACTTGTGCCCTCCTCCTTGGGTCTATCCTAGTGCGGAAAAGTAAATAATATACAAAGGGTGACAACTTCCGCAACCTGGAAGCGCCCCAATAAAAGAATATTACATACAAGTTTTTACATGAATGAAAATGAAAAACACTCATCTCACATAAAAAAACCCCGGCTATTCAAACACGACGATCCAATATAACATATCCAGCAACACATAACATCACATGTCATCAACGTAAGTAAATATGCGCATCCCAATTATCGTTGACATATAGCAACGAAACCGGCGATATCACATATTACACTTACGGTCACAGAAAAGAAAGTGTAAAACTACAACAGTTGGAATCCGCAACCTGCTCAGACATCGCATGCCTGACCAAATGAATTTCTTAGACATCGCATGCCTAACAATTATAAACCTCGCATTTTAGTCTCATTATCGAAAACACTTTTCAATATCAAGTCGGGCAATTCAACAAGATTCCCGACATCCTGATCGAATGCTCGTCGCAAACTTCAGTAGACGGCCGCACCCCCGATACCGTCGACGAAGTGCACCAAGGCGGAACACCGCTACCGCGAGCACCCGAACGGATGCTTTTGGCGACGGGGTTCTCCTACAGTCACTTGGTCGGGGCTATGGAGTGAGGCTGTCTATTAAGTTTACCCGGCGAGTATCCACGTACGCTACGTGATTGCGACGGACTTTTGATCACATCAAAATTCCGTGGCAACCGATCAAGTGAGACTAAATTGCTATGTTTATAACATTCATTCAGTTATCTCATAACTTCTTGTGAATTCCAATTATTGTATCCCATTCCAGATAATTAGAAAATGTTAGACTTTCTGATTGAACATTCGAACACCCAAGTTTTCCCGATACAGATCAACACATGAAATAAGTCTAACAACATTCAGTTCGTGCCTCAGTACCGACGGTCCAGCCGTAGAAGGGTCAAGCCAACGCCTCACATGTGGCACGCCGTACTCCCCCAAACCCGAAGGTTCAAAGGGCAGTTCAAGACGGTCACATAATCGAGTTAAGGTTTGTTGTCTTCTAGAGGGTGCATCGCGTTACTTGCACTACTTAGAACGTCGTTAAACTACGGAAAAATCCAACTCTTGGAAATTTCCCGACAGGGGATAAATTGGGTATTTATATCCGGTCGAACTTTTTAACATATTCTAAAAATTATCCGGAAAGCCACACAGACAAAATTTGATACTCCGATCGAAACACCGAATCCCCAAAAACACAGCAGAAAAATTCAACTCTTGAATAAATATTAAAAATTCCCAGAAAACTCAGCTCTTTGAACTAGGAATTACTGTGCAAAGGAACAGGGCTGACGTCATCAAGGGGCCGCTGATCCGCCGCAGAATCCATGCTTCTGCCGCGGATCCGCCGCGAAATTTACTGTTCACCAGAAACTTTTTGCACCGTAATTCATATTTTTCCCTGCTGAATTTTTTAGCAATTTTTAATTTGGAAAAATCCACGATTTTAGAAAATTTCCAGAGAGCAATTTTGATTTGGGGTTTCGGGTTCGATCGGGTTTCAAATTCCGTCTAGACTTCGCCTAAGGCTCTAGCTAGGCTCTGATACCACTGTAGGGTTCCTAGGCACTCTAGTGAGGTCTCACAAGGCATCGAACATGCCAATTTCAAAAAAATCTAGGTGCCGAGAGACCCGACTACGGATCGTTAGCTAGAAAACTAGGCGAAAAAGCTAACTAGTTAACACTTAACTAAGAGATACGGAAATACAACCTTTGTAGATCCGGTGCTCCACCTCCATAGCTCCGCAACGCAGTCCTCTCCGCTGTCCAAAAAGAATCCGGGCTCTAGCGTCGACTTCATCGGAGAATAAGCGAGCTAGGTCGTCGATGTCTATGCCAAAGATGATCTACGTCGAAGCATCGCAAGATCAAGCTCTCACTTCACCAAGTCATGAAACTTGTGAAGAAAACACACTCTACTACTTGGCAAGAGGTAGAGGATGAAGAAATAGGAAGTGGGTAGACTTTAGAATTGGATTTCTCACTTGTTTCATCAATCCACCATTGATGAAGAAAGCTTTTCTTCACTTGAAGGAAGGAAGAAGATGAAGATGATATGATAAGTCTTGAATTAAAAATAGAAAATAAAACAATACTTATCATACTTTTAACTCTAGTTAAGTGTAGAGAATTAACTTAGGTTAGTTAAAATGGTTAGGGTTAAGTATAGGACAAGAATGAAGACTTAGTCAAAGTTTCAAGAAACTTCAACTAAATCCAAAATATGCCACCATTTATCTTTCTTTTTTCCCTTTTCCAAAAAGAATAAATAAGAAAGATAAATGAATAAATAAAAATCAAAACCCTAACCCATTCATTACCATGGTTCATTCTTTACACTTAACCAAGTTTGGCATGCATCATCAAACATGATACAAGCAAGTGCACAAAATCATATCGCATATGCAATGCGCACACCTGAGTGAGAAAATCCATTTTAAAGTGAACCGATACTAGTTAATGCAAAGTAATATATCAAATATACAATTATGCATTAAATCATTAAATCAACACTTGATTTAACGATCCGGTCATGTCGCACATAACCGACTGGTATCATCAGTAACAACTTATCGAATCAACACTTGATCCGATAACCCGGCTATATCGCATATAACCGATCAATGTCACATCGCGAGAATCGAATACAGTATCACATACCGTATTATTCTCGGTCCCGCACATATCTCATATGCGCTCCTATTTCGTTTCGCTTGAGCCAGGAAACCTCTGTGTAGGACTCTAAAGACTCGTCAATACGCCGGCAGCAGATGATGATCATATCAAACACCCACAAGCCGCAAGCGGTCTGCTAAACGTAACGGCCACCCGGGTATTGAGCGATCTGAAGATCGACGAGCAAGCCCGCTCACACTCCAGTGAATCCAACCAGTAACACTACCGTACAGTCCGGTCTGATCGTCTGATATGTCGCATATCTTGTCTAGGGGTGGTAAACGTCAGACCCCAATAGCTCGATAAGTCGTGTCGATATGAGGTCTCATAACGGGTCGAGAAACTACTGGTAACACTTACCAGCAATTCTCTGATCAGCCCTGGCCAGGGACTTCCTGTTATAGCCAATCGAACACTGTGCAACATCAACTCCCTATACCGGGAGAGACGAATCCCCTCCTATCGCTCATTGCCTCCATGTGACTCGGGACTGTACCCAAAAACCACCGTTTTGCACGCCCTCTTGGACGTGGTAAGATGGAAATCAAAGCACAGTGGGAACCACACAAGACTCTATGACGATCTCGGGTCAACAGACTACTCTGTACAAGTGTCACCATAGAACTGCCATCTGACGTGAGGTATAATACCATCTGGGAGTTCTCGGCGAGTCCGTCCAGTGTACCCAGTCTCTACTGAGCACCCGTATATCATCTCCGATGTCAAACATCAATGGATATGGGACCATCCATCGCCCATCTGTATTGGTCGAGAAGCTACACGCTAGTCTACTCTGGTATATCGATGCCCCGTCTCATTACACCCACGACTAGGGACTTTGAAGGATGTACTTATGGACTACCATGTCCCCACTAGTATGATCCGCATCATAGTCCAGGTAGTCAAGCACACATCCTAAGGGCTTTACCAACATGTAACAGAGAGACAATCAGCAGACACGTTAAGGTAAAGATCAACCAGATAGCATACTATCATGTCGAGCAAGAAAGTCCTCCTTTATATACGTCCCAGCATCCACTACAATATACATCCTATGTACAGTAATGGCCTCTAGGGCATACATATAACTAACAGTTGGAGCTTGATCTAGCGATGCCTCGACGTAGATCATCTTCGGCATCGTCGTCGATGACCTAGCCCACTTTTTCCCCGATGAAGCCGACGCTAGAGCCCAAGATCCGATTTGGACAGTGAGGGGACTTCATCGCGGAGCCTAGGAGGTGGAGGACCGGATCTACAAAGGTTGTAGCCCCTTCCCTTTAGCTATATTTTCGTTTACATGCTTGCATTGTCTCATTATCTAGTTAACGATCCGTATTAGGGTTTGTAGGCACTTGTAAATTTTTAATTGGCCATGTTTGATGCCTTGTGAGACTCCATTAGAGTGCCTAGGAACCCTACAGTGGTATCAGAGCCTAGCTAGAGCCTTAGGCGATGCGTAGACGGAGTTAGAAGTCCGATCGACCCGAAACCCCGATTTTAACATGCTCTCTGGACTTTTTTGAAATTCGTGGATTTTTGTGAATTAAAAATATGCAGAAAAATCAGCAGGAAGATCTAAGACTTACTGTGAAATTCGAGCTCCTGTATCCATCAAAGAGCCGCGGTTCCGCCGCATAAGCATGGCTTATGCGGCGGTTCCGCGGCCATAATGTATCCTTGTTTAATGAATTGTGCACAGTAATTCTTAGTATACAGTGCTGGTTTTCCTGGGAATTTTTAATATTTTTCCAAGAGTTGAATTTTCTGGGTTGTATTGGGAACTCAGTGTATCGATCGGATTGTCTAATTTTGTCAGTGTGTTTTTCCGGGTATTTTAGAATATGTTAAAAAGTTCGACCGGATATAAATACCCACTTTTTCCCCTGCCAGGAAATTTCCAATTGTTGGATTTTTCCGTAGTTTAACGACGTTCTAAGTAGTGTAAGTAATGCGATGGACCCTCTAGAAGACAACAAACCTTAACTCGATTATGTGACCGTCTTGAACTGCCATTTGAACCTTCGGGTTTGGGGCAGTACGGCGTGCCACATGTGAGGCGTTGGCTTGACCCTTCTACGGCTGGACCGTTGGTACTGAGGCACGAACTGAATGCTGTTAGACTTATTTCATGTGTTGAGCCGTATCGGGAAAACTTGGGTGTTCGAATGTTCGATCGGAAAGTTTAACATTTTCTGTTTATCCGGAATGTGATACAATAATTGGAATTCACAAGTAGTTATGAGATAACGGAATGAATGTTATAAACATAGCAGTTTAGTCTCCCTTGATCGGTTGCCACGGAGTTTTGATGTGATCAAAAGACCGTTGCAATCACGTAGCGTACGCGGATACTCGCCGGGTAAACTTAATAGACAGCCTCACCCCATAGCCCCGACCAAGTGACTGTAGGAGAACCCCGTCGCCGAAAGCATCCGTTTGGGTGCTCGCGGTAGCGGTGTTCCGCCTTGGTGCACTTCGTCGACGGCGTCGGGGGTGCGGCCGCCTACTAAAGATTGCGACGAGCATTCGATCAGTTTTTCGGGAATCTTGTTGAATTGCCCGACTTGATATTGGAAAGAGTTTTCGATTTTGAGACTAAAATGCGGGGTTTATAATTGTTAGGCATGCGATGTCTAAAGAATTCATTTGGTCAGGCATGCGATGTCTGAGGTGGTTGCGGATTCCAACTGTTGTAGTTTTACACTTTCTTTTCTGTGACCGTAAATGTAATATGTGATATCGCCGGTTTCGTTGCTATATGTTAACGACAATTGGGATGCGCATATTTACTTACGTTGATGACATGTGATGTTATGTGTTGCTGGATATGTTATATTGGATCGTCGTGTTTGAATAGCCGGGGGTTTTTATGTGAGATGAGCGTTTTTCATTTTCATTCATGTAAAAACTTGGATGTAATATTCTTTTATTAGGGCACTTCCAGCTTGCGGAAGTTGTCACCGTTGATGTATATTATTTACTTTTCTGCACTAGGATAGACCCAAGGAGGGGAGCACAAGTAACCGGGTTCTAGGGTCCAGTGGGAGACCATCTCGAGGAGTCGAGTCCGGGTCTCCTAACCCTAGAATTGGTAGGGTTGCTTGCCGCTCTCGTAGGGGTCTAGGGGTGTGGGATTGGCTATTCATCACGACCGTGGAACCCGTGTTTTATACTGGCTCGTATTGAAAACACGGACGTCCTAGTATATCCAATATTTCATATGTTTCTTCTGCTGTGATTTATCTATGATGTGATCATGTGATGTTCTGTGACAGATATTATATATAGTATATATGATATATTATATAAACGTTGCTTATGTTTTACACCCGCGCTAGCCCTGCCCCGCTCTGCCGTTAGTTACCTAACCTAACGGTGCAGACGGGACATCGAGGCGAATACGGATGGCATAAGCGTACGTTATCTTTATCTGTGATATTTAGGTGGACCTTAATGATGGGATATTCATTAATGAGATTAATGAAAGAAAATAAACCTAATTGATGTTGTGGAATCGAATTTCAAAATAAAAACAGGTAGCTACAGTTCTTTCTTTGCATCGTGGTGTTCATTATAAAACATCCTGCACCTTATTCGATGAGGAAAGGACCGAGATCCCTTCACCGGGAGTGACTCCTTTAGCAATAACTGGCAGATGCTACAACCCTCGGTTTGTCTATGATCGCTTCTATAGTTTCCGCTTTGCACAGTGATATATATGATATATCCCGCACCTCATTCGACGAGGAAAGGGCCGACGATCCCTTCACCGGGAGTGACCCCTTTAGCAAAACTAGAAAAGCCTCGAAAACATTCCATTTAAAAACCATTTGATTCCGCAACGAGATCAAGTTCAAAGCGTTAAAGGTTTTCACAAAAACCATTCGCAACCCTCCGTCATTTTAGGAAGTAGAGTACTTAGTATTCGTGCTGTGTTTGTTGACCATAGTCAAGGCACAGTGTACGGTAGCTAAGTGATGTCTTCCTACACCGCATATGATGCGATTAGTTAGGACAGTCGCGTGACTTTGTTGACCTTAGTTAAGGGTCATGTGGGTGGGTCTAATTAATCACGAAATGACAGGTAGAACTTGACTAGTACTTATGATTTGTTGACCATAGTTAAGGTCATAGGTGCTAGGGGTAAAAACCTTTATCGGGAGTTTCAAGTGTTGAAATTTGCAATGAGATTGCATACCTTCTATGTGATAGTTGGATCCCGATATCCACTGCGAGTAATTGTTACTCCTGGGAGAGTTTTGCACTTTGCAATTAGCCGATCAAGTAGGTGTCTAGAAAGGTGTCAACGGGGTTACGTCTCTGGGAAAACGAGGTTTACTGTAATTAGGTCCGTGCGAAAGCACGGGGAACCTCCCTCAAAGTACCGACACTGGCCTGGCTGAAAGATTGGCGGACTTGTAGAGTGTAATTAATCCCGACTAGTTTTTCCTTTTAAGGTTTGAAGGAAGATTTGATAAAAACAGTGGGAGCCATCCTGATTAGATAAAATATATAACCAATCTAATCTTGCAAGAGCGCACGCAGAGTGTTTTCTTCTCTCTCTCTCCTGGTAGCGACCATATCACGCCTTAATCATGATAATAATACGGATATTGACCGAAACCCGCTTGTTATACTGAGCTGGGGAACGTTGGTCCCGCTCCAACTTATAATTGTTATAAGACAGAGCTGGAAATTGGGGAATACCAGAATTCCTATGCCGCCCAAACGAAGAAAGTACATATGATGCATCTCCTTCGGGTGTGTTCATTATAAAGAACTGTTTCTCAGTATCCTCTGAATCCTGGGTATTCGATACCGGATCAGGATCCCAGATATGTAATTTGTTACATAGGGCTACAAAAGGGTAGAAAAACTGAGAAAGGGTGATAAGTTTCATGAGACAGAAAACGGGGCAAGTGTTGCAACCAAGTCTGTTGGTCACTGTCACCCTGTATTACCAATACATTGATTCTGAACAAATGCTATTAGATACCGAACCTGATATACAAAATCATATCAGTCTCTTTATTAGTAAAGAAATGATAAAATTTTGTATTGTTGGATAATGTTTTGAACATTTCCTATATCAAAAGTTGATCGGTTTAGGCGCGTTATCTAAAAGCATTGACGTTCTAAATCAAACTACAGTTCTTAGTATACAGAACACACACAAGAGAAAGAGTTCAGAAATGATCGAATCATTCTTGAGGCATTGTAGACTAGGTCATATCAATGCGACCCGACTGGCTGAAGTTGCATTTTAGATGCATATTTAAATCAGTTTGAATTTACATCTTGTGAAACTTGCCAGTCATGTCACAAAGATTAGATGACCATAGCCCTGTTTACTGGAAACAGGGAAAGAGTTAGTAAACTCTTGGGATTGATACATGATGATGTATGTAAGGTCTCCTGTCTACACATGCCAGGACCGGTTCTTTATACTTCATTACGTTCTCTGATGATCTCTCAAGATTCTGACATATGTTCCTGTTGAAACACAAGTCCGAACCTTTTGAGATATTCACAGAATATAAGTTAGAAGTAGAGAACCAATATACGGGTATAAGTATTATGTCCTATGATGAGATCAGGGAGGAGAATACTTGTGCATGGAATCCTTGGACTATTCTAAAGGAAAATGAGATTCTCTCTCAGTATTACTCCTCTGAATACACCACAGCACAACGGTGTATCGGGGTGGAGCAATCACACAATATTAGATATCGTGTGCTCTATGATGAGTATTACTGAGTTACCTATTTCCTTTTGGGAGTTATGCGCTTGAGAAGCTGCATACCTATTGAATTAGGTTCGAATCAAATCAGTGCCTACCACTCCATATAAGATATGGTGTGGGAAGATCCTATCTCTTAAGTAAGTTAAGATTTGGGATTGTCCGGCCTATGTCAAAAGCAAAATCCGGACAAGATCGAGGCAAGATCAGTTCTGTAGAACTGGAAAGGTTCCAGCTGTACAAAACTGCTGATGATTTGACAGAACCAAAGGATTCAATAGTTCCCGACGAACCTCAGCCTCTCCGCCGATCTGGTAGGGTTCCTCATCCGCCTGAGAGATACCTCGGTTTCTCGATGACAGTGGGAGCAAGGATTGCATCATGAGATGATGACCCAACCATTTTCGAGCAGGCCATCGAGAGTAGAGACTATGTAAGAATGGCTGGATGCTTAGCGATCTGAGATGGAATCCATATACACCAACAAAGTATGGACTTTGATTGCGATATCTGAAGGGTTAAATCCCCATCAGGAGCAAGTATATCTTGAGAAGATTACTTGGTGTAGATGGAAAAGTTGAGACTTTCAAAGCTAGACTTGTTAAAGGTTTTCGTCATCGACCAGGCACGGATAATGATGAAACCTTTTCCAGGGACTATGCTTAAGTCCATCCAGATCCTACTTGCCACTGCTACATACCATAACTGCGATATCTGGTGGTTGGGTGCCATGACTACTTTTCTAAATATTGATTTAGAAGAGAACGTCTATAAGAACACAGCCAGAGGGCTTCGTAAACAGTGGGAGCAGCGGAAACGTGCGCAAGTTGCTTTAGATAATGAAGCAGGCATCGCGGAGTTGGAACATCTGTTTTGATGTGGTAGTCAAACAGTTTGACATCATCAAAATGCTTGATGAACCTTGTATATACAAAACGGTTGTAGAGAGTGAAGTGGTCAACTTCGTATTGTACGTGGACAACATACTCTTGATAGAAAAAGAGTTTCCTATACTACGATCGGTCGATCTCCTATTATCACTAAGATTCTCCAATAGGATCAAAGTGATACCTCCTAAAATCCTGAGTTTTCATCTATGAGATAGATGTAATTGGATGCTAGGATTCTCACTAGATGTAGTGAGATGGTATCAATCGATCCTGGGGAGAATCACTGGAAGGGTTCCAGGGTGATAAAGACGACTGAATGTCAGTCACAGGCATTGTCTTTACCCTTAGTAAAGGGACGGTATGTTGGAAGATTTCCAAGCTAGATACCGTGGCAAACTAGACGATAAAGGATGGTAACATCGCTATTAAAGATACTACCAAAGGGGTAGTTTGGGTGTATATTGGTTCATAAGATGAACGAGGTTCCTACCATTGTGTGACAATGGAAGTGAGGCTTTGGCCCTGGAACCCTGGTCCCATCAGTGACCCAGACATATTCTGAGGCAGCATCACCTGATCATGAAGATAGTTGATCTCCAGGAAGATCGAGGTTAGGAGAGTAAACTCAGAGGACAACACGGCGGATCCACTCACGAAGGCCTTTTCCCAAAGAGAGACTTTTAGGGGATGGTTGAGTATCAGATACTACAACTACTGCTACAGATGGCCCTAGTGCAAGTGGGAGATTGTTAGTTATATGTGTGCCCTAGAGGCCATTACTGTACATTGGATGTATATTGTAGTGGATGCTGGGACATATATAGGTAGGACTTTCTTGCTCGACATGATAGTACGCTATCTGGTTGCTCTTTATCTTAACATGTATACTTTCTGTCTCTCTGATTACATGTTGATAAAGCCCTTAGGATGTGTACTCGACTTCCAGGACTATGATGAAGATCATACTAGTGGGGCCTGGGTAGTCAATGAGTACATCCTTCATTGTTCCTAGTCATGGGAATATCGAGACGGGGCATCGATATTCCAGAGTAGACTAGCGTATATCTTCTCGACCCATGTGATGGGCGATGGATGATCCCATATCCATTGGTGTTTGACATCGGAGATGGTATGCGGGTGCTCAGTGGAGACTGGGTACACTGAACGGACTCGCCGAGAACTCCCAGATGGTATTATACCTCACGTCAGATGCAGTTCTCTGGTGACACTGGTACAGCTTAGTCTGTTGACCCGAGATCGTCATAGAGTCTTGTGTGTCTCCCACTGTGCTTTGATTTCCACCCTACCACGGCTCTACTGAGTCGTGCAAACAGGTGGTTTTTGGGTACAGTCCCGATTCACATGGAGGCAATGAGCGATAGGAGGGGATTCGTCTCTCCCGGTATTGGGGGTTGATGTTGTGCTATGCTCGACTGGCCATAACAGGAAATCCCTGGCCAGGGTTGCAGTGATATACTGGTAAGAGTTATCAGTAGTTTCACGAATGTTATGGACCTCAAGTCGGCATGACTTATCGAGCTACTGGGGTCTGACGTTTACCACCCCTAGGCGAGATATGCGACATATCAGACGAACAGACCGGACTGTACGGTAAGTGTTACTGGTTGGATTCACAGGAGTGTGAGCGGGCTTGCTCGTCGATCTTCTGATCGCTCAATACCCGGGTGGCCGTTACGTTTAGCAGACCGCTTGCGGCTTGTGGGTGTTTGATATGATCATCACCTGCTGCCGGCGTATTGACGAGTCTTTAGAGTCCTACACAGAGGTTTCCTGGCTCAAGCGAAACGAAATAGGAGCGCATATGAGATATGTGCGGGACCGAGAATAATGCGTGTATGTGATACCGTATTTCATTCTCACGATGAATGTATCGATTGGTTATATGCGATATAACCTAGTTGTCGAATCAAGGATTGATTCGATAAGCCGATACATTGGATACTAGCCGGTTATATGCGACATGACCGGATCATTGAATCAAGTGTTGATTTAATGATTTAATGTATAATTTTATATTTGATATATCACTTTGCATTAACTAGTATTGGTTCATTTTAAATGGATTTTCTCACTTGAAATGCACATTGTATATATGATATATTTTTGTGCACAAGATTGTATCATGTTTGATGATACATGCAAGCTTAGGTTTGTGTAAAGAATTAAACAATGGTTAAGTTAGTGGTTAGGGTATACTTTTATCTTATTCATTTATCTATTGATTTATTTATTTATTTCTTTTTGGAAAAGATAAAGAGAATGGTGGCTTTTTTGTAGTTTTGTGGAAACTTCATGAAATGTTGAAATTTTGACCATTCTTGTTCTTTTCCTAAACCTAACCATTAACCCTAACCATGGTTTATTCTCTACACCTAACTATGGTTACTATCATGATAAGTATCATTTTATTTGATAATTTAGATATACTTATCATATTCTTTTTCTTCATCTTCTTCTTCTTCAACAAAAGAAAAAGCTTGCAACCTTTAATGGCAACTAGCCAAAACAAGTGAGAAATCCAATTCTAAAGTGTACCCACTTCCTATTTCTTCATCCTATACCTCTTGCCAAGTAGTATAGGGTGTTTCCTTCACAAGTTTTCTTGACTTGGTGAAGTTGGAGCTTGATCTAGCGATGCCCTCGACGTAGATCATCTTCGGCATCTTCGTCGATGACCTAGCCCGCTTTTTCTCCGATGAAGCCGACGCTAGAGCCCAAGATCCGATTTGGACAGCGAGGGGACTTCATCGTGGAGCCTAGGAGGTGGAGGGACCGGATCTACAAAGGTTGTAGCCCCTTCCCTTTAGCTATATTTCCGTTTACATGCTTGCATTGTCTCATTATCTAGTTAACGATCCGTATTAGGGTTTGTAGGCACTTGTAAATTTTTAATTGGCCATGTTTGATGCCTTGTGAGACTCCATTAGAGTGCCTAGGAACCCTACAATGAAAATATGATATATAATTAATAATATTAATTAAGTACTATTGTGCTATGGTCGAGTTGAAAGTTTGACTTTTGTTGACTTGTTGACTTTGTTGACCGGTTGACCATTTTGGACTTGTTGACCATCATCATTTCATGGCTATCATTTCATGGGTATGACTTTTGCTTGCTTGTTGTTTACAAAATGCAATAATAGCATGAAATGATAATGGTCATTGAAACTAACCATCACCATACACTTAATTATTATTATTATTATCATTATTCTCACTTTTGTGAGAAGGGTTGGATTATGAGAGCTCATTCTATCATTCTCTTTCTCTCTCATAGTAAGAAAGCTCTCCCTCTTCCTCTTCCTCTTCCTCTCTCAAGGTTCAAGTGTTCCATGAGTTGGAAATCATGAACCTTTGAGACAAAACCACCATCACTCTTCTCTACTCAATCTAAGGTATTAGATTTAGTAAACCAAACACTTTAGTCATCTCTAGGTTGAGATAGGAGCTCAATTTCGAGACCCTCGGGTGGATCCATCTATGGCAAAGAGGAGACGACAAGGAGGATCCGTTCAAGCAACTACAAAGAGCATGCAAGAGGAAGAACCACAACAAGAAGAGAAGGAGTTCAAGACCAAGGTATAACCATTCTACATAGTAGTTAGAACTTGTAGAATATTTGTTAGTTTTTGTTTAGCAATGATCCTTCATGAAACGGTCCATGTTACCTAGCTAGGGAAAATTTTCGTTTTACCTATTCCGCCTCCCCAAAAGAACCGGGGTGGGTAACGTGGACCTAACAGTGGTATCAGAGCCTAGCTAAGCAACAACTAACTGTTAGCAAAGTTTTTAGAATCTCGATCCGGAAAAAAACCCGAAAACAAACCGAAAAGTGTATTTTCTGTCGATTTTCAAAACAGGCCTAAAAATATTTTGTATGATATGAAAAATACAGGCAGGGTTTTCTGGGAATTTACAAGAAATTTGAGACCCCGACTCGGCCAACTCGCCGCGGAAGCGCGGCGGAACCATGCGTTCCGCCGTGGATCAGCGGCCGAGTTGACTCGGCGGCGGCTCAACTTTGTTGCAGATTCCTCTGTTTGCTGTTTTGGGATTTTTGGGATATTTTGTTTCTGCCTAAATTTTCCAGAGAAAAATGTTATTTTTGGGGGGTAGTTAAAAATTTGTATTTTGATCGGAATTCTACAAACTTTGGCTAAATGGTTATATCTGTAATGTGATATATGCACTGAACGTCGGCTAATCGCTATACGTCGATTAGTAGGGGTTGTGCATATCTGTGATCTGTAATGTTGATGGTTTGTGTATATGAATTCGTTGGATTGTCGCGGATGAATAGCCGGGGGGTTGTGAGATGAGAGTTTTCTTTATCTTTCAATTCATGTAATTTGTAATTGATGTAATATTATTTATATGGCCGCACATCCTGGATGAGGTTGTAACCGCCATTGTATAATTTCTTTTACTGTTTTTGCTCCTAGGATAGACCTAAGGAGGGGGTGCACAAACTACCGAGTACCTCGAAGTGCCGAGTGGCCTACTCACGTTGTTGAGGGAGGTTGCTTCACTTCGGGTATTTGGCGGGTAGTTTTCCGCACCCGTAGGGGTCTAGGGTGGGGTATTGGCTATTCATCGCGACCGTGTAATCCGTCTTTCGTTGCTGGCTTGAACGAAACGCGGATTCCTAGTATATCCAATGTGTTCATCTGTGATCTGGAATGGCTATCATTGCATCTGACGAATGTGTATATATATCTATATGATATCTATTTAGGCGTTGCTTATGTTTTGCATCCGCGCTAGTCCAGCCCCCGCTCTGTCGTTAGTTAAGTAACCTAACGGGTAATGACGGGGGCCCCGTGGCGAATGCGGATGGCATAAGCGTACGTCATATTTTCGTTGTTTTCTGCAATGGTAGGATTAATTGATAGGACGCATTAAATTAATGCAAGAAAACAAACCTAAAATGACGTTGTTGGAACAATTTTTCAAAAAGCTGTTATTGCAAAGACATTCTCTTTTGTTTTGCATAGAGGTATTCGGTTATGATTGCCCAACACCTCATTCGACGAGGCAAGGGCCGAGATCCCCTCATCGGGAGTGACCCCTTGGACAAAAGTTTGCGTCAGGGTAATAACTTCATTATAGTCGATTATTCTTGCTTTGCATCGTGGTATTCAGTTTGGAATATCCTGCACCTTATTCGACGAGGAAAGAGCCGAGATCCCTTCACAGGGAGTGACCTCTTTAGCAAAAGTTTCCGCCACTATATTTTCAAAAAGGTTATCAGGTTCCTTCAACGATATCAAGTTCATTACATTAACGGGTTTTTCGCCAAAAACCCAGCCGTAGCCCTCCGTCATTTCCTACAAGTACTACTTAGTATTCGAGCTGCGTATTTTGGCATTGTCTAGGCGTAGTGATCGGTAGCTAAGTATTGCTTGTTTGCAGTTTTATTTTTCGGATTATTTAGGGCAGTCGCATAGCTATGTTGGCATTGTCAAGAGATATGCGGGTGGTCTAAGTTAATCAAGATAATGACGGGCCGAACTTGACTAGCGATTTATGATATGTTGGCATTGTCAAGGTCATAAACCGTTAGGGGCAAAAATCCACATCGGGAGTTTCTAAAGAAACTGAAACTTGCAGATTTAGCATACCTTCTGGAGTGTGGTGACTAGAGTGGATTCCATCTAGGTCATCGCACAATGATAGTTGGATCCCGATCCCACTGATGAGTTGGACTACTCTCGGGAGATTATTTCACTAAACAATCAATGCTATAAACCAAGTAGGTGTCTAGAACGGTGTTAGCGGGGCTACGCCTTGTTCACATCATAATATTGCATTATTATATTCCCCATTCTTATTCTTTTTATAAATAAACAGGTGCTTTTGACGGATGTCTGCTACATGTTACAGGTTACAGGTTCTTGGACAGAAAATAGTGCAAACGATGTAAAGACAATGAAAATATGGACTTTAACCAACAAACAGAGGACTCTTGATCAAGCCTACATCAAAGATAAAATTCACAAAGTACAAGGCAACGCAAGGTCCAAGATTACAAGACGAAGGGTTAAAGTTCACTATAAGTGTTCAATGGAAATCTGGAGAATATGTAGAAGCCAATCTGAGAAAAGACCTATAAAAGTAGAAAGTACAAGTCAGCAGGAGCCAGCACACCAAATTTTATACAGCAATCCTCTTGTTTGGCCGCGGAACCGCGGCCAAACCATGCCTCGGACCGCGGTTCCGCGGCAGAATAGTGCAATCAGGAGAAAAATGTTTTACCATATTTTTGTGGCGGCGTTGACTAGGTCTTTTCTTAGGGGTATTTTCGTAAAAGCAGATATGCGAATCAAATGTAACCTAGGTTTCCTATTCTCTATAAATAGGAACTCTAAACATTGTATTTTCTTTATGCCTCCCTTCATTAATAAATTTTAGAATTCTTTTGGAGAGCATCGGTGCCTCTATTCAATTCATGAATCCAGATCTGACAACCCTGCGTTGATGTTTGGAGAGAGCCATCTGTAAGTAGTTTTATTTAATTGCTCTAGTTTAGATTTTAATTCCTTGCCTTAGATGTTAGCTTTGGGAAAGGCTTTTGAGAGATGAGATCTCTCATCCCTTTCTTACCAATCACATAGAATCTATAGGACTCCATGCATACACGCACACACCGCGCCCTACGGCACCCTATCCCTCGATGGTAGCGGTGATACCGTAGTATAAAGGCCCGGTTGCGCGCGTTTTCCATGGAGGTTAGATCTGGGGTATAGAAAGCGTTGAGATTTATTTACATGTCCAAACCATTCCTAAACCTAACGCTAGCAGGATTTAGATCTAGATAATTTTAGTATAGATAATTTAGGTTTTTAGATTTAATAACCATTCCGAACACCCTTCGGAATTAACTCGTAAGAACGAATCGGAAATTCACAACATCCCTGTGGATCGACCCGTACTCACCGGCTAGCTTCATGCGACGCCGTTCTTGATTGCGGTTAACATAATATTTTTGTTCTAATCACGCCTCCAGGGAAAAGAGGTTACTTAGTTAAGGAACTTCGCGAAAGCATTGGAAAACCTCCCTCGAAGTACCAACACTAGCCTGGCTGAAAGGTTAAGCAAGTATTGTGACGTGCAAATTAATCCCGACTAGTTCTTCTTTTAAAGGTTTGAAGAAGAATTTGAGGAAACAGTGGGAGCCATCCTGGTTAGATAAATTAATAAACCAATCTAATCTTGCAAGAGCGCACGATGAGTGTTTCTTTTCTCTCTCTCCAAGTAGGCAACCATTTCACGCCCTAATCAAGATAATAAAATGTATCGCTTGACCGATCCGAATTCTTATTCGGGGCTGGGGAACGTTGGTTCAGCTCTAACTTACGACAACAATCATAAGTTTGAGCAAGGGAAAGAGGATTGTATGGATTCCAAGGATACCCAGTTGAAGAAGAAGCATGGTTTTGCATCTACTTCAGCTGTTCTTGTAATTGAGAACTGCTTTACGGTCAGCCCTAACTCCTGGGTACTTGATAGCGGATCAGGATCTCATATCTGTAATTTATTGCAGGGACTGAGGAAAAGTAGGAAAGTTGCACTGGTGATATGTTGCTCAGAGTAGCGAACGTAGCACAAGTTAATGCTGCAGCCGTCGGTGAATATCACCTAGTGTTGCCAAATAGCAATACTATGATTTTGAACGATTGCTACTATGTACCTTCCATGGTTTGCAACATCATATCAGTTTCTTTACTCGATAAAGATGGATATAAGTTTGTTCTTGATAGAAATATCATGAACATTTACCTTCATAAGGTACTGGTTGCAGAAAGTACACTGTGTAATGGTATCTACGTTCTAAATCAGAATACAGTTCTCAATGTACAAAACACACGCAAGAGGAAGAATTCAGATACGAATGAATCCTACTTGTGGCATTGTAGACTTGGTCATATCAGAGAGAAAAGACTAAGTAAGTTGCATAAAGATGGACTCTTGAATACGTTCAAGTTTTCATCTTATAAAACTTGTCAATCTTGTCTCAAAGGGAAGATGACCAAATCTCCGTTCACCGGGCATGGAGAAAGAGCAACAGAGCTCTTGGGACTCATATACAGTGATGTATGTGGTCCGATGTCTATACATGCAAAGGGTGGGTTCTCGTACTTCATCACATTCACTGACGATCTCTCTAGATTCGGATATGTGTATCTTATGAAACACAAATCTGAAGCTTTTGAGAAATTCAAGGAATTCAGAAACGAAGTAGAGAACCAAACTGGTAAAAGTATCAAGATCCTCCGGTCGAATAGGGGAGGGGAGTACTTAAGCACGGAATTCCGAGATTACTTAAAAGAGAATGGTATTCTCTCTCAGCTTACTCCTCCTTATACACCACAGCACAACGGTGTATCGGAGAGAAGGAATCATACCCTATTAGATATGGTTCGATCCATGATGAGTAATGCTGAGTTACCTCTTTCAGTCTGGGGACTTGCGCTAGAAACAGCGGCATACTTACTGAATCAAGTTCCGTCTAAATCTATGCCTAAAACTCCATATGAAATATGGACTGGTAAAAAACCGTATCTTAAACGTATTAAGATATGGGGTTGTCCGGCCTATGTAAAAGTACAAAATCCGGACAAGCTTAAGGCACGGTCAGTTTTATGCAAGTTTGGGGGATATCCTAGAAATTCTCTGTAATATCTGTTCTACCACACTGAGAAACAGAAGGTGTTCGTTGCTCGTCGCGCCATCTTTTTAGAGTGGCAATTTGTTGCAAAAGAAATAAACGGGAGCACGGTAGAACTGGATGAAATATCTAATCCACAAACTCAAACTGAGGATTTAGCAGAACCAGAAAATTCAATAGTCCCAGACGAACCTCAGCCACTCCGCAGATCTGGTAGGGTTTCTCGTCCACCCGAGAGATACTACGGTTTTCTCATAGACGGGGATCGAGAGGATTGCATCTTGGAAGAAGATGACCCTACCAGTTTCATGCAGGCCATTATCAGTAGGGACTCTGATAAGTAACAGGAAGCAATGCAATCCGAAATGGAGTCCATGTACGCCAATAAAGTGTGGACCTTGGATATTGCTCCACCTGGGGTAAAACCCGTTGGATGCAAATGGATCTACAAAAGGAAACTTGGTGTAGATGGGCAGGTGGAAACCTATAAGGCTAGACTCGTTGCAAAAGGTTTTCGTCAAAGACCTGGTGTGGACTATGACGAAACTTTTTCTCCGGTGACTATGCTCTAATCCATTCGGATCCTACTTGCCATTGCTGCCTTCCATGACTATGAAATCTGGCAGATGGACGTTAAAACGGCTTTTCTAAACGGCTGTTTGGAAGAGTGCGTTTACATGGATCAGCAAGAAGGTTTTGGTAGACAGTGGGAGCAGCGGGAAGGTGTGCAAGTTTCTTAAATCCATTTATGGATTAAAGCAGGCATCACGAAGCTGGAACATTTGTTTTGATGAGGCAATCAAAGAATTTGATTTCATCAAGAACGAAGATGAACCTTGTATTTATAAGGAGATTGTAGGATGAACTGACGTATTCCTAGTCTTGTACGTGGACGACATTCTTTTGATAGGAAATGACATTCCTATGCTACAATCGGTCAAGCTATTCTTGTCACAAGATGAAGGACCTGGGTGATGCCTCGTACATTCTGGGGATCAAGATCTACAAAGATAGATCCAAAAGACTACTGGGACTTTCGCAGTCCAAGTACATAGAGACCGTACTAAAGAGATTTAGTATGGAGGATTCCAAGCGCGGTAACATACCCACATTGCACGGAATTACCCTCTCCAAGAAGATGTCTCCTAAGACTGACGAGGAG
This sequence comes from Agapanthus africanus, assembly GCA_030015575.1. Taxonomy (NCBI): domain Eukaryota; kingdom Viridiplantae; phylum Streptophyta; class Magnoliopsida; order Asparagales; family Amaryllidaceae; genus Agapanthus; species Agapanthus africanus. The sequence continues at coordinate 633,437,504 of CM057342.1, forward strand.
AGGGTTCGCATGAGCACTATACCCTACGCTTCGGCCGTAGGATCTATGATGTATGCGATGCTATGTACAAGACCAGATGTAGCTTACGCGCTGAGCGTGGTGAGCCGGTATCATCAGACTCAGGTGAGGACCACTGGACGGCAGTGAAGAACATTCTCAAGTACCTAAGAAGGACTAAGGAGATGTTCCTGGTTTACGGTAATGGAGATCTCAGGGTCGAGTCCTTTACCGATTCAAGCTTCCAGATGACAAAGATGACAGCAAGTCTGTTTCGGGTTTTGTGTTTACCCTCAACGAAGGGGCGGTATGTTGGAGGAGTTCTAAACAGGATACCGTCACAGACTTGACGATGGAGGCTGAATACATTGCTGCAAGCGATGCCGCAAAAGAGGCGGTCTGGATGAAGAAGTTCATTAGTGAACTTCAGGTGGTTCCGTCCATTGTTGACCCAATACCTTTGTATTGCGATAACAATGGGGCTATAGCTTTAGCGAAGGAACCAAGGTCCCATCAGAGATCCAGACACATCTTGAGGCGGTATCACCTGATCAGGGAGATCATTGATCGCCAGGAGATCGAGGTACGGAGAGTGGACACAAAAGACAACACGGCGGATCCATTCACAAAGGCCCTCCCTCAAACACAGTTCGAGCGACTTTTTGAGCTATTGGGTATGCGGTACGCCAGCAGCTGGCTTAGTGCAGACGTTGGGTATGCGGTACACCAATTACTGGCCTTTAGTGCAAATGGGAGATTGTTAGATATGTATGCCCTAGAGGCCATTATTTTATAGTGCTAGTTTGTATAATACATTTTGGAGGATTGGGATATATATATATGGTTTTACGACAGTCTTGCTCGATATAGTAGTATGCTACTTGGTTTGTTTCTATCTTAATATGTGTATATGTTTCTTTTAACATATCGCTAAAAACATATTGGTAGAGCCCTTAGGATTTTTGCTTGACTACCAGCGTTGTGATGGCGATCACACTAGTGGGGGCTGGGTGGTCTATAAGCACATCCTTATTTTGGTCCCTGGTCGTAGGATTATCGAGACAGGGCATCGATACTCCAGAGAAACTGGTGCATACGCTTCTCTTCCCAGCAGAGGGGATGGTCTGTCCCACAGCCATCAGTACGTCGTACTGGAGATAGTATGCAGGTGCTCGTTGGGTTACGAGTACACTGGACAGGACTCGTCGGGAACTGTTGGTTGGTATTATACCTATCGTCAGTTAACAGTTCCCAGGTGACATGAGTACAGCTTAGTCCGCTGACTTGACACTGTCACTTCGCCTCGAGTGTGTTCCCACTGTTCTTAGATTACTACCCTACCACGGCTCTACTGAGTTGGGCAAACAGGTAGTAGTTGGGTGCAGTCCCGAAGCACTTGGAGGCAGTGACAGTTAGACAGGATTCGTCTCTCCCGGTATTGGGAGTTGATATCGCGCTGTGTCTAGGAGAGCCATTACAAATTGTTGTCCCTGGCCAGGGCAAGCGAGAATTGCTGGTAGGTTTTCCAGTAGATTCTTAGGGTGTTTTGGGCTACACTCCGACACGACTTGTACCGCTATTAGGGGACTGACGTTTACCGCCCCCCTAGGCCCGCCATGCGATATTCTCAGACGAACAGACCGGACTGTACGGAGATTGTCACATTCAGGCTCAGTAGGAGTTCGATGGGTTCACCTCATCAGTCTTCTTATCGGCATCTACCTGGGGACCGTTACGTACAGCTAGTACCGCTTGCGGCCTGTGGTTAAACCCACTGCCAGCGTAGTGTCGAGCCTTTAGAGTCCCACACAGAGGGTTACTCACCTTTGGGCAAAACAGAGTAGAGGTTGCATGGTTTTGCGACGGGGTTCGTTCACATCCGCGCACTTGTGCACGTTTGGTGTCCGGACAGTAGTTACTAGCGGGCTTTGGTTTAAGCCAGATCCTAGTAATTGTTTTGGGATTGGTCTTGTCTCGGTGTATTCGTGTTCCTTGGAGCACGGATACGGGTGTGTATGCACAGTTGATAGAGGCAGAGGCAGAGGATTCTCATTAGGGTTGTTGACCATTTGGCTTTGGTTGACTTGTTGACCGTTGACTTTTCTCTTAACCCTAATGAGAATATGATATATAATTAATAATATTAATTAAGTACTATTGTGCCATGGTTGAGTTGAAAGTTTGACTTTTGTTGACTTGTTGACTTTGTTGACCGGTTGACCATTTTGGACTTGTTGACCATCATCATTTCATGGCTATCATTTCATGGGTATGACTTTTGCTTGCATGTTGTTTATAAAATGCAATAATAGCATGAAATGATAATGGTCATTGAAACTAACCATCACCATACACTTAATTATTATTATTATTATCATTATCTCACTTTTGTGAGAAGGGTTGGATTATGAGAGCTCATTCTATCATTCTCTTTCTCTCTCATAGAAAGAAAGCTCTCCCTCTTCCTCTTCCTCTCTCAAGGTTCAAGTGTTCCATGAGTTGGAAATCATGAACCTTTGAGACAAAACCACCATCACTCATCTCTGCTCAATCTAAGGTATTAGGTTAGCAAACCAAACACCTTAGTCATCTCTAGGTTGAGATAGGAGCTCAATTTCGAAACCCTCGGGTGGATCCATCTATGGCAAAGAGGAGACGACAAGGAGGATCCGTTCAAGCAACTACAAGGAGCAAGCAAGAGGAAGAACCACAACAAGAAGAGAAGAAGTTCAAGACCAAGGTATAACCATTCTACATAGTAGTTAGAACTTGTAGAATATTTGTTAGTTTTTGTTTAGCAATGATCCTTCATGAAACGGTCCATGTTACCTAGCTAGGGAAAATTTTCGTTTTACCTATTCCGCCTCCCCGAAAGAACCGGGGTGGGTAACATAGACCTAACAGGTTTGTGTATATGAAGTATTGGATCGTCGTGGATAAATAGCTGGGGGATGTGAGAAGAGTGTTTTCTTTTCTTTCATTCATGTAAATTTGTAAATTGATGTAATATTATTTTCTGCGGGGCACATCCGGGTTGAGGTTGTAGCCACCGTTGTATTATTTCATTATTTTTTCTTGCACCTAGGATTGACCCAAGGTAGGGTGCATAAACTACCGAGTTCTTGAAGTGTCGAATAGCCTACTCATTTTATTGAGGGAGGTTGCTTCACTTCAGGAATTTGGCGGATAGTTTGCCGCACCCATAGGAGACTAAGGTAGGGTTTGGCTATTCATCACGACCGTGGAATCCGTCTTTCGTTCTTGGCTAAAACGAAACACGAAATTCCTAGTATATCCAATATATTCATTTGTGATCTGGAATGCCTATTATTGCACGAATAGATATATATATATATATATATATATATATATATATAATAAACGTTGCTTATGTTTTGCACCCACACTAGTCCAGCCCCCGCTCTGTCGTTAGTTAAGTAACCTAACGGTGCATGACGGAGCCTCGTGGCGAATGCGGATGGCATAAGCGTACATTCTATTTTTGTTTCTTTTCTGCAATGATAGGGTTAAATGATAGGACAGCATTAATATTGATTAATGCAAGGAAAACAAACCAAAGTTTAAATCGTTGGAACAATTTCAAAACCACTCGGTTTTCTTGAAAAACAAATTTTAAATGCGGAGCCTAAACCACTCCTCTTAAAAGCTATCAAGGTTCCTTCGACTATATCAAGTTCATTACGTTCACGGTTTCTCCAAAACCACCCGTAGCCCTCTGTCATTTCAGATGGGTATTCAGTAGTATTCAAGCTATGTATTTTGACCTTCGCCAAGGCATAGTGATTGGTAGCTGCTGAGTATTCATCTATAGTATAAATAGGTGCGTTGATTTGGGACAGTCGTACAGCTATTTTGGCCTTCGTCAAGAATTTGTACGGATGGGTTCAAATTAATCTGGACAATGACGGGTAGAACTTGACTTGCGTCTTATGATATGTTGGCCTTCGTCAAGGTTATAAGAGCTTGGGGCAAAAATCAACATCGGGAGTTTCAAAGGAAAATGAAACTTGCTAGTGTTGCATACTATTCGGAGTGTAATGGTTTTGGAAGGATTCCTTCAAGGTTTTCACACGATGATATTTGGATCCCGATCCTACTGTGAGTATCCGCTACTGTCCGGGAGATTTTTTCACTAAACAATCAATGCCATAAACCATGTAGGTGCATAAATGGTGTTAGCGGGGCTACACCTCCAGGAAAAAGTGGTTATGTAAATAAGGAACTTCGCGAAATCGTTGGAAAACCTCCTTTGAAGTACCAGCACTAGCCTGGCCGAAAGGTTAAGCAAGAATTGTAGGGTGAGATTAATTCTGACTAATTCTTCTTTTACGGTTTGAAGGAGGATTCGAGGAACAGTGGGAGCCATCTTGTTTAGATAAACTAATAACCAATCTAAACTTGCAAGAGTATCATGTTGAGTGTTTCTTCTCTCTCCCCTAATTGCAGTGACCAAAATGACCGGGCTTAAGTTACTGCTAGATAAAAATAAATTGACTGGGTCAAACTATAAATATTGGCTAACGAATGTCCAGATGGCCATTACTTATGACAAGCTCAGCTACCTCCTTACTACCAAAGCCCCAGTTGTCTCAGGTCCAGATTCCACCGTCGTGGATGTTAAAATCCGTAAGACATGGGAAATAGACAATGCGAGAACCAAGTGCCTCGTGTTGGCCTCAATGGATAATGAACACCCTAGGCGGCATGAGAAGATGGACTTAGCTTCCATCTTCCTCCATACCAAAAATTTAAATGGAGAGTAATCTCATATCGCAAGATATAAGACCTCAAAGAAATTGTTTCAGGCGAGATTGGCTGTCGGGTCATCTGTAGGGGACCACGTCCTTAAAATGATTAGCTATATTGAAGAGCTCGCGGACCTTGGGACCACGTTGGAGAATGAGTTATATACATATTTGATTCTACAGTCCCTCCCCTCTATCTACGCCCAGTTTATCTTGGATTTCAATATTTAGGTAAGGAAGTTTCACTTCTAGAACTCCTCAACATGTTGAGAAGCGCTGAGGGCACCCTACAGAAATCCAGGAAGACACATGCTCTGCTTATTAGGGAATCCTCTTCTAGATCAAAGACGAAAGCCAAGGGGAAGAAGAAGAAGGACTCCACCAAGCCAAAAGGCGGTGTCAGTAAGGTAGAAGGAAAGGGTAGGAAAAAGTTTCAGGGCTGACAGTAGAGAAGGAGGAATATTTTTATTGTCACAGGAAAGGGTATTGAAAGAAGGACTGCAGAACTTGGAAAGCCAGAAACCAGGATTCGAAGCACGTTGTGGCTTCGGTTTCAGGTGTGTTTATAATTGAAAACTGTCTGTCAATTAACTCTACTTCCTGGGTACTAGATACCGGATCGGGATCTCATATCTGTAATTCATTGTAGGCTCTAAGAAACCATAGATTTATCATGGCTGGTGATATGACTCTCAGGGTTGCTAACGGAATGAGCGTGGATGTTGTATCCGTAGAGGAATATCACCTAGGATTGACAAGTGGGCAGATTTTGATTTTGCGTAACAATTTGTGTGTACCTATTTTGGCATGTAATATCATCTCTGTATCTTTACTATCTAAAGAAGATTATGATTTTACATTTGTAAGCGATGTCATCCACATCCACCTTAATCATGCTTTGATTGAGTTAGATACACTAAATAACGGTATATACATATTAAATCAAGCTCAGGTTTTCAATATCCAGAACACACTTAAAAGAAAGTCTCCGAAATTAAATCAGGCTTTCTTATGACATTGTAGACTGGGTCACATCAATGAAACACGGTTGACGAAATTACATAAAGAGGGATATTTGGATCCGTTTGAATATCTGTCCTATAAAACTTGTCAATCATGTCTCAAAAGAAAAATGACAAAGACTCTATTCACTGGATACGGAGTAAGAACCAGCGAGCTCTTGGGACTCATACACAGCGACGTGTATGATCCAACGTCTACACATGTAAGAAGTGGTTATTCCTACTTCGTTTCTTTTACGGATGATTTCTCAAGGTATGGACATGTCTTCTTGATGAAACATAAATCTGAGGCCTTTGAGAAATTCTAAGAATACAAGAATAAAGTGTTAAAACAAACAGGCAAAAGTATCAAGACACTTAGATCTAATCGAGGTGGTGAATACTTAAGTACCGAGTTCCTGGATTAGTTAAAAGAGAATGGAATTCTCTCTCAGCTTACTCCTCCATACACACCTCAACACAACGATATATCGGAAAGGCGGAACCGAACCTTATTAGATATGGTACGTTCCATGATGAGTAATGCTGAGTTACCGCGATCCTTATAGGGCTATGCACTAGAATCAGTTGCATATCTTTTGAACAAGGTTCCTACTAAGTCAGTGCCTACCACCCATATGAAATGAGGAGTGGGAAGAAGCCGTATCTTAAGCATCTAAAGATATGGGGATGTCCATCTTTTGTAAAAAAAAGCAACATGCGGACAAGCTCGAGGTATGCTCAGTACTGTGTAAATTTGTGGGATACCCAAAGAACTCCAGGGGGTATCTTTTCTATTACGCGGAGGAACAAAAGGTCTTTGTTTCTCGGCATGCCCAATTTTTGGAAACTCAATTTCTTAAAAAAGAAATAAGTGGGAGCGCAATAGAACTGGAAGAAATTCCATAACCATAAGCTATTACTGAAAGCATGATGGAACCAGAAGTTTCAAAAGAACCGGACATCCCAACGCCACTCCACAGGACTAGTAGTTAGTCTCATCCGCTCGAGAGATACTATGGTTTTCTCATAGACGGGGATAGAGGAGATTGCTTCATCGACGATGATGATCCAACTAGTTTCCAGCAAGACATTAGGAGCAGAGACTCGGTAAAATGGCTGGATGCAATGCGGACCGAAATAGAGTCCATGTACACCAACAAAGTATGGACTTTGGACATTGCTCCAGAAGGGGTAAAACCCGTAGGCTGCAAATGGATCTTTAGAAAGAAGATTGGTGTAGGTAGACAGGTTGAAACCTATAAGGTTAGACTTGTTGCAAAAGGTTTTCGTCAAAGACCTAGTTTGGACTATGATGAAACCTTTTCTCCAGTGGCTATGCTCAAATCCATTCGGATCCTACTTACCATTACTGCTTTCCACGATTATGAAATTTGGTAGATGGACGTAAAGACAGCTTTTCTGAATGGAAATTTGGAAAAGTGTGTTTATATGGATCAGCCGGAGGGTTTCATAGAGAGTGGGAGCAACGAAAGAGTATGCAAGTTGCTTAAATCTATTTATAGATTTAAGCAAGCATCGCGGAGTTGGAACATCTGTTTTGAAGAAACGGTCAAGGAATTCGACTTTATCAAAAATCTAGATGAACCATGCATTTATAGTAAAATTGTAGCGAGAACTGTAGTATTCTTTGTCTTGTACGTGGATGACATTCTCCTGATAGGAAACGATATTCCTAAGCTGCAATCAGTCAAAGGATTCTTGTCACAAAGGTTCTCCATGAAGGATCTGGGTGATACCTCCTACATTCTGGGGATCCAGATCTATCGTGATAGATCTAAAAGGATTTTGGGACTTTCACAGTCGGGGTACATCGACACCATACTGAAAAGATTTAGTATGGAAGATTCAAAGCGCGGTAATCTACCGGCTTGTCACGGAATCACCCTCTCTAAAGAGATGTCTCCCAAGCCTGATTTGGAAAGGGATTGCATGACTATTATACCCTACGCTTCTGCGGTAGGCTCTACAATGTATGCGATGTTGTATACCAGACCAGATGTAGCTTACGCACTGAGCGTTGTAAGCAGGTATCAGTCAAACCCAGGGGAGAAGCACTGGACAACAATTAAAAATATTCTCAAGTACCTGAGAAGGACTAAGGATATGTTCTTGGTAAACGGCAGTGAAGACCTCCAGATCGAGGCCTTCGCCGACTCTAGCTTCCAGAGTGACAAGGATGACTCCAGGTCCATGCCGGGTTATATCTTTACCCGCAATTGAGGGGCGGTCTATTGGTAGTGCTCCAAGCAGGACGTCGTTGCTGACTCAATGATGGAAGCAGTGTATATCGCTGCAGATGACGCCCCGAAGGAACCGGTCTGGATGAAAAAGTTCATTACAGAACTTCAGGTGGTTCCGTCCATTGTTGATCAATACCTCTGTATTGTGACAACAATAGGGTTATAGCTTTAGCGAAAGAACCATGGTCCCATCAGAAGTCCAGATATATCTTGAGGCTGTACCACCTGATCAGGGAGACCGTTGATCACTAGGAGATCGAGATGCGGAGAGTAGAGACAGAGAACAACACTGCAGATCCACTCACAAAGTCCATCCCTCAGACACAGTTCAAGAGGCTAATCGAGATGATAGGTCTGCGATATGTCAATATATGGCCTTAGTGCAAGTGGAAGATTGTTGGTGATATATGCCCTAGAGGCCATTATTGTAAAGTACTGGATTGTATATTAAATTTTAGAAGCTTGGGATATTCACAGATATAATAACAGACTTGCTCAAAATGGTAGTATGCTACTTGGTTTGATTCTACCTTAATATGTGAATATGTTTCTTTTAGCATATCGCTAATACATATTGGTAGAGCTCTTAAGATCTTTGCTTGACAACCAGCGTTGTGATGGCAGTCATACTAGTGGGGGATGGGTAGTCTATAAGCACATCCTTATAAAAGTCCCTAGTCGTAGGATTATCGAGACGGGGCATCGATACTTCAGAGTAGACTAGTGTATACGCTTTTCATCCTAGCAGGGGAAATGGTATGTCCGACAGCCATTGTTACGTCGTACCGGAGATAGTATACAGGTGCTCATTGGGTTATGAGTTACACTGGACAGACTAGTTGGGAACTGATGGTTAGTATTATACCTATCATCGGGTAGCAGTTCCCGGGTGGCATGAGTACAGATTAGTCCGTTGACTTGACATCACTATTCGTCTCGAGTATGTTCCCACTGTACTTAGACTACTACTCTACCACCGCTCAAAGGAGTCGTGCAAACAGGTAGTAGTTGGGTGGAGTCCCGAAGCACTTAGAGGCAGTAGCGGTTAAATAGGATTCGTCTCTCCCGGTATTGGAGGTTGATATCACGCTATGTTCGGAAAGCCATTACACAAATTCCCTAGCCAGGGCAAGCGAGATTTACTGGTAGGTACCCCAGTAGTTTCTCAAGGTGTATTGGGCTCTACCCCGGCATGACTTATTGCGCTATTAGGGGTCTGACGGTTACCATCCCCCTAGGCCCGATATGCGATTATCATAGACGAACAGACCGGACAGTACGGAGATTGTCACAGATAGGCTCAGTAGGAGTTCGGATGATTTGCTCATCGGCCTTCTTATCGTCAGATACCTGGGGAGCTGTTACGCACAGCTAGTGCCGCTGAAGGACTTGTAGTTAAACACACTGCCAACGTACTGTCGAGTCTTTAGAGTCCCACACAGAGGGTTTCACTGCTTCAGGCGAAACGATGTAGAGGCCATATGGTTTTATGGCAGGGTTCCGATCTTATACATGCACTGGCTGCAAGGATGTTGTTCGGAAGGATAATACTAGTGGGCTTTGGTTTAAGCCGGATTCTAGTATTATATTATTGGATTATTATTATCTCATTATATTTATATTTTTCGGAATACGGATATAGGTATGTATATACGGTGAGGGCAATCTTGTAATTTAACAAGACATGCTTCAAGAAGGGGACACCTCATTATTTGAATTTATCAATTTTTACAAATAGATTAATGAGGTGGAAAATGGAGATATTCGTGGCATGGTGAAGCATGGCTCATTTCTGTTATTTAATTAGTTTGGACTCACTATTCAAGCATGGTTGATATTTTCAATTGGAAAATATTGCATTCTTGAATGAGATGAGTGTAGGAGCCGTTCTTCGCCTGTCTTTACACTAGCTCATTTTGAGTTTCACTTTCTCTCTCCATTTTTTCTCTCCTTCTTCCTCAAGACCCTAATCGCTCACATGAGTTGTGAACCATAGGGTCAAGTGAGATTAAATACTTCATTAAATACTCTATATCTTCTAAACTACCTAATTTAGCGAACTAGGTATCTTAGTTACCTCGGTTTAGAGGTTGGAGCTTGAAGTACAGTGTAACATTTCAGAAAAATAAAATATTATTTTTGGGAATTTAAATAATGAAAATAATGAATTTCATGAAAATTATTAAAGTATGATAATTAGTTTTAATGATATGGTATAACTATATACCGATAGTTTGGAAAATATTTGGAAAATTAATAAGAATTATTGATTTTGAAAGAATTTATATGAATTGAGCATTTATAGATTTTTATATAATTATTTATATACAATGTTAATACTAAACTTGATTAATATGTCGCTAATTATGCACTAATCTTGCTTATGTATATGACATGTATCATGACATGTTGCAAAGACTTGTTACATTTTTATTAAACCTTGGCTTCATTTGTGATTAAATGGTTTTTGTTTTTGGTTTATAATAAAAGAAAATTAAAATACATGTGAGATATTTTGCTTGAGAGGGGACAAAAGGGTATGGATATAAGAGAGAGAGTGAAGGTTCTAGTTGCCATGGATTCTTCTTTTCTACCTTCTCTTCACTTCCTTCTTCATTCTTCTCCTCTTCCTCCACCCTTCACCTCCTCTACACCCCACAAAACACCACCAAAACTCAAACAAACCATATACCCCCTTCACAAAAAAAGTGCACAAGCTCCTCACAAAGACCATGGTGGTATCAAGTTAAGGTTTTTGAAGACTTTGAGCAACCCACAAATTTTCTTGAGTTGTCAAATGAAATAATCCCTACATCTTTAGTTAAGTAATTAGCTATCCTACCCTCCTAGTATAGTTTAGAGTTAATATTTTGTGGTTTAGTGATGTTAGAATTTTCCAAGATGAGATTAGGGGATAATTGGAGTTGTGATAATGTCATTGAGGTTTAGTTAGAGTTTACAAGACCTTAGATGTGTTTACTGGCCTGGACCAGAGACTTGAAACCATACACGAACTTACAATTTCCCGTTGTCGGTTTCTTTGATTTTTGAGGACTATATGGAATCTGGAGCAACTAGGGATAATTGTTGCTGGGTTATGCCGGCGCCCTGGCCATCAAAAGTGGCCGGTGCGGAACAAAAACGACGAATAAAAATCTGGCGCCGACGGAACCCAATCCCAAGATCGTGTTAGTGTATATGTCCTAGGGGCCATTATTGTATCATACTAGATTGTATATTACTTAATGGAAGCTTGGGATATTCACAGTTGTATATACAATCTTGCTAAAAATAGTAGTATGCTACTTGGTTTGTGTCTACTTTAATATATGCATATGTTTCTTGTAACGTATCACTTATACATATTAGTGGAGCCCATAGGTTCTTTGCTTGATTACCGGCGTTGTGATGGCAGTCACACTAGTGGGGGCTGGGTAGTCTATAAGCAACATCCAATACTTGTCCCTAGTAGTAGGATTATCGAGACAGGGTATCGATACTCCAGAGTAGACTAGTGTGTACGCTTCTCATCCCAGTTAGAGAGATGGTCTGTCCCATTGCCATCAATACGTCGTACTGGAGATAGTATACAGGTGCTCATTAGGTTACGAGTACACCGGACAGGACTCGCAGGGGAACTGTTAGATGGTATTATACCCGTCGTCAGTTAACAGTATCCAGATGACATGAGTACAGCATAGTCCGCAGACTTGACACTGCTACTTGGCCTCGAGTGTGTCCCACTGTTCTTAGATTGCTATCCTACCATGGCTCAAAGGAGTCGTGCAAACAGGTAGCAGTTGGGTGCAGTCCCGAGCACTTGGAGGCAGTAGTGGTTAGATAGGATTCGTCTCTCACGGTATTGGGAGATGATATCGCGCTGTGTCAGAGAGCCATTACGCAAAGTCCCTGGCCAGGGCAAGCGAGATATACTGGTAGGTTCCAGTAGCTTCTCAGGGTGTAATGGGCTTCGCTCAGACACGACTTATACAGCTATAGGGGACTGACGCTTGCCGCCCCCTAGGCTTGATATGCGATAGTCTTAGACGAACAGACCGGACTGTACGGAGATTGTCACATCAGGCTCAGTGGGAGTTTGGATGATTTACCTCATCGGCCTTCTTATCGACATCTACCTGGGGACCGTTACGTACAGCTAGTGCCGCTTGCGGTCTGTGGTTATACCCACTGCCAGCGTAGTGTCGAGTCTTTAGAGTCCCACACAGAGAGTTTCCCTGCTCCAGGCGAAACGATATAGAGGTCGTATGGTTTTACGACAAGGGTTCGAACGCGTACGTACGTTTACGCATGTACGACGTTCGGACAGTTTTTACTAGCCGGCTTTGGTTTAAGCCAGATTCTAGTATCGGGTTATTGGATTTATACAGTCTAAAGTTTTTTCGTGTTTTCACGGATTGTAGGGGCATTCTCGTAATTTGTCGGGAACCTTCTAGAAGAGTGGTGACTAAGGGGGTAAGGTGGCATTGCATTAAATGAGATTAGTGACTCATTTGTGTGATTCATCCATGTCATTAATGCATCATAAATGCTTAATGACTCATGGAGATGAATCACTCAAATGCATTTATGAAGCATGGTTGATTAATCATTTATATGTTTATTTGATAAATAAATAATGCTTCATAAATAATATGATACATCATTATCTCATTTCATTCTCATCTTCACCTTCTCTCTCCTTAAGCTCACTCTCTCTTCAAATCCTAACCCCAACCTCTCATGTGTTGAGATCAAGGGTTAGCTAGACTAAAACATCCATAACCTCACTCTATATCCCCTAGGTAGCTTAGATTAGCACTTTAAGCAACCTAGTTATCTCAAGTTTGAGATTAAGCTTGGCGTAGGAACTTTCGGGTGGATCGTCTTTGATTCGAGGAGGCCGTGAAGTTGCCGATGTTCCAAGGAGCCTACGAGGACTGGAGGACAGCGATGAAGAGCCGAAGGACATGTAACGTGAGGTATAACTCCGGAACCGAGTAGTTAAACCTCTTGTTCATAGTTAGCTATGGTTTAGATAACGATTCATGCGCTCAAGTCCGTGTTACGAAGCTTTGATAATCGTTTTTCATATATTCCGCCTCCCCGCAAGTTCGTGGGGTACGTGACATGGACTTACAGTGGTATAAGAGCCAACTAAACCATTACTAGTTTGTTAGCAACTGATTAGAAGTTCAATCGACGGAAAATACGAAAAACGAAAAACCAAAACCCTAAGTTTCTGTTAATTTTAAAACTGTCTGAAAAAATATTTGACATATCTTAAAATTCACAGCAGGGAATTTAATGAAAACTGAGAAAATACGAGCCCCTAACTCGGCAACTCGGCCGCGGAACCGCGGCACAAAGGTGCTTTTGGCCGCGGATCCACCGCCGAGTCAACTCCGAGTTGACTCGGATTTCCTCTGTAATTCATAAATTTTGGTTTTCTGTTTTCTTTTATGTTCTGTTTCTACCCAGGTTGCCTCTGTGCTGATTTGATTTTGGGGTAGACACGGATAAAGATAATCGATCGATGTTCTAAATTAATTGCTAATCGGGTTATTATCTGTAATGTTTTATGTGTTCGTAAACCTCCCCTAACTGCTAGTATGTCGGTTGGCAGGGGGTTGCATATATCTGTGATGTTATATTTTAACTGTTTGTGTATATGAACTGTGTTGGACTGTTGTGATGATTAGCCGGGGTTTGAGATGTATTTAATATTCATTCATTCAATGTAAATGTAATTTGATGTAATATTTTTTTTGCGGGGCACATCCAGGTTGCGGTTGTAGCCACCGTTGTATTATTTCTTTTTACTGTTTTTGCTCCTAGGATAGACCCAAAGTGGGGTACACAAACTACCGGGTCCGTCAAAGTGTTTAGTGGCCTACTCACGTTGTTGAGGGAGACCGCTTCACTTCGGGTACTTGGCGGGTAGTTTGCCGTACCCGTAGGGGTCTAGGGTGGGGTAATGGCTATTCATCACAACTGTGTAATCCGTCTTTTATTGCAGGCTCAAAGCAAATGCGGATTGCTAGTATATCCAATAAAGTTCATCTGTGATCTGGAATGCTTATTATTGCGTCTGACGAATGTACAATATCTATATATGATAGCTATTAGACGTCACTTATGTTTTACACCCGCGCTAGCCCAGCCCCCGCTCTATCGTTAGTTAACCTAACGGGTGATGACGGGACCCAGTGGCGAATGCAGATGGCATAAGAGGACGTGGTATTTTCGTTGTTTTCTGCAATGATAGGATAAAAGATGGGACGCATTATTTTAATGCAAAGAAAATAAACCAAAGTTGAATCGTTGGAACAAATTTAAAAGAAACCACTCGGTTATTTTAAAAGAGCGAAATTTTTAATTGTGGAGCTTTAACCACTCCTTTTAAAAGTGTATCTGGTTCCTTCGATTATATCAAGTTCACTACGTTCACGGTTTTGCCAAAACCATTCGTAGCCCTCCGTCATTTCATTTGGGTATTCAGTAGTATTCAAGCTATGTATATTTGGCCCTTATTCAAAACATAGTGTTTGGTAGCTGCTAGGGTATTCATTTGTTGCATAGATAGATGCGTTGGTTTGGGACAGTCGTATTACTTTTCATGGCCCTTAGTCAAGAGTATATACGGGTGGGTTCAAATTAACCTGGATAATGACGGGTAGAACTTGACATGTGACTTATGACATATTTGGCCCTTGGTCAAAGTCATAAGAGCATGGGGCAAAAATCCATATCGGGAGTTTCTAAAGAAACTGAAATTTGCTAGTGTTGCATACCATTTTGGAGTTTGATGAATGTTGGTAGGATTCCTTCAACATTATCATACGATGATATTTTGGATCCCGATCCTACTGTGAGTATATACTACTTATCAGGAGATTCGTCACTTAACGATCAATGCTATAATCCAAGTAGGTGCCTATAAAGGTGTCAGCGGGGTTAGCCCCCAGAGAAAAGAGGTTATTTAATTAAGGAACTTCGCGAAAGCGTTGGAAAACCTCCCTCGAAGTATCGACACTGGCCTGGCTGAACGGTTAAGCAAGTATTGTACGGTGAGAATTGTCCTGGCTAATTCTTCTTTTATGGTTTGAGGAAGGATTCGAGAAACAGTGGGAGCCATCCTGTTTAGATAAATTAAAAACCAATATAAACTTGCAACAGCATCATGCTAAAATGTTTTCTTCTCTCTCTCTTAATTGCAGCGACCTTGTGACCACACATAGGTTACATCTAGATAACAATTTGACTGAATCTGACTTATATGACTGGCAAAGGTCTGTCCAGATGTCCATTTCCTATGACAAGCTGGACCACCCTATTACTACTCAAGATCCCGCCGTCCCAGGTCCAGTTTCCACTGTTGCGGATATGGATATCCGTCAGACAAGGGAAAAAGATAAAGCGAAAGCTAAGTGCCTCGTGTTAGCTTCAGTTAATGGTGTATACCAGAAGTAGCACGAGAAGATGGACTTAGTTTCCATCTTTCTCCATAACAAAGATTTATATGGAGAGCAATCTCATATCACTAAATATGAAACCTCGAACGAATTAATTCAAGCGAGGTTGGCTGACGGGTCATCTGTAGGGGACAACGTCCTTACAATGACTAGCTGTATTGATGAGCTCCAGGACCTGGAGACCACGTTGGAGAACGAGTCAGGTACTGACTTGATTCTACAGTCTCTACCTTCTACCCTGAAGGGAACCAGGGAAGCAGAAGGAAAGATAAGGGCAAAAGTTTCGGGACTTAATGTAGTAAAAGAGGGTAGTTCCTATTATTATGGGATTGGACATTGGCAGAAAGATTGCAAGGCTTTAGAAGCCAGTAACCAGGATATGAAGCATGTTGTGGCTTCAACCTCAAGTGTGCTTGTAATTGAAGACTGTATGTCAATAAACTCTACTTCCTGGGTACTAGATACCGGAGTAGGATCTTATATCTGTAATTCATTACATGCTTTGAGAAACAGTAGAGTTATAAAGGTAGGTGATTGGTCTCTCAGAGTTGCAAACGGAATGACAGTGAACGCTGAATCCGTGGGAGAATATCGCCTAGGTTTGACAAGTGGGCATATATTGATTTTACGTAACTGTTTATATATACCTAGTATGACTTGTAATATCATATCAGTGTCCTCACTTTCGAGAGAGGGATATGATTTTACATTCGAAAGCGATGTAGTTAACATCCACCTAAATCAAGTTCTGATTGGGTCAGGTACATTAGATAACGGTATATACGTATTAAGTCAAGCTCAGGTTTTCAATATCCAGAACACTCATAAAAGAAAGTCTCCAGAGATAAATCAGGCTTTCTTATGGCATTGTAGACTAGGTCACATTAATGAGAGAAGGTTGACTAAGTTACATAGAGAAGGATATTTGAATTCGTTCGAATATCAATCTTATGCTACTTGTGAATCTTGTCTCAAAGGAAAGATGACAAAAACTCTGTTCACTGGACACGGAGTAAGAGCAAGCGAGCTCTTAGGACTCGTACACAGTGACGTGTGCGGTCCAATGTCTACACATGCGCGAGGTGGTTATTCCTACTTCATTACTTTTACGGATGATTTCTCTAGGTATGGATATGTCTTCTTAATGAAGTATAAATCTGAGGCTTTTGAGAAATTCCAAAAATATAAGAATGAAGTGGAAAAACAAACAGGCAAGAGTATAAAGACACTAAGATCTGATCGAGGTGGTGAATACTTAAGTGTCGAGTTCCTGGGTTACTTAAAAGAGAATGGAATTCTCTCTCAGCTTACTCCTCCATACACACCACAACATAATGGTGTATCGGAAAGGAGGAATCGAACCCTATTGGATATGGTTCGTTCCATGATGAGTAACGCTGAGTTACCGCGATCATTCTGGGGATATGCACTAGAATCAGCTGCATATCTTTTGAACCAGGTTTCCACCAAGACTGTGCCTACCACATCATATCAGATATGAAGTGGGAAGAAACCTTATCTTCAGTATCTAAAGATTTGGGGATGTCCGGCTTATGTTAAAAAGCAGCATGCGGACAAACTCGAGGCACGATCAGTACTATGTAAGTTTATGGGATATCCAAAGAACTCCAGGGGATATCTATTCTATTACGCAGAGGAACAAAAGGTTTTTGTTTCTCGTAATACCCATTTTCTAGAATATTAGTTTTTAGAAAAGGAAACTAGTGGGAGCGAAATAGAACTGGAAGAAATTCCAGAAGCACAAACTACTACTGAAAGTTTGGTAGAACCAGAAGTTCAAGAAGAACAGGACATCCCGACGCCACTCCGCAGAAGTAGTAGGCAATCTCATCCGCCCGAGAGATACTACGGTTTTCTTATAGACGGGGATAGAGAGGATTGCACTATTGATTATGATGAGCCTACTAGCTTCCAGCAAGCCATTCAGAGCGGTGACTCAGTAAAATGGCTGGATGCAATGCGGACCAAAATGGAGTCCATGTACACTAACAAAGAATGGACTTTGGACATTGCTCCAGATGGGGTAAAACCCGTAAGATGCAAATGGATCTTCAAAAAGAAGATTGGTGTAGATAGACAGGTTGAAACCTATAAGGCTAGACTTGTTGCAAAGGGTTTCCGTCAAAGACCTAGTTTGGACTATGACGAAACCTTTTCTCCAGTGGCTATGCTTAAATCCATTCGGGTCCTTCTTGCTATTGCTGCCTTCCACGATTATGAAATCTGGCAGATGGACGAAAAGACGGCCTTTCTAAATGGTAATTTGGAAGAAAGCGTCTATATGGATCAGCCAGAGGGATTCATTCAGAGTGGGAGCAACGGTAAAGTATGCAATCTGCTTAAGTTCATTTATGGACTAAAGCAAGCATCACGGAGTTGGAACATCTGTTTTAATGATGCTGTCAAAGAATTTGACTTTATCAAAAATCCAGATGAACCATGCATATACAGTAAGATTGTAGGGAGAGCTGTAGTATTCCTCGTCTTGTACGTGGATGACATTCTCTTAATAGGAAATGATATTCCTATGTTACAGTCAGTCAAAAGATTCTTGTCACATAAATTCTCCATGAAAGACCTGGGTGATACCACCTACATTCTGGGAATCCGGATCTATCGTGATAGATCAAAGAGGATGTTAGGACTTTCGCAGTCCAGGTACATAGACACCATAGTGAAGAGATTCAGTATGGATGATTCTAAGCGCGGTAACCTACCGGCTTGTCACGGAATCACCCTCTCTAAAGAGATGTCTCCCAATACTGATTTGGAAAAGGATCGCATGTCGATATTATGCGATGTTATGTACCAGACCAGATGTGGCATACGCATTGAGCGTAGTAAGCCGGTATCAAGCAAACCCAGGGGAGAAGCACTGGATAGCAGTAAAGATCATTCTCAAGTACCTGAGGAGGACTAAGGAGATGTTCTTGGTGTATGGCGGAAAAGCCCTCCAGATGGAGGCCTTTGCCGACTCAGGCTTCCAGAGTGACAAAGATGACTCCAAGTACATGTCGGGTTATGTCTTTACCCTCAATGGAGGGGCGGTCTATTGGAAGAGTTCCAAGCAGAAGACCGTTGCTGACTCAACAATGGAAGCGGAGTACATAGCTGCTTGCGATGCCGCAAAAGAAGCTGTCTGGATGAAGAAGTTCCTCACAGAACTTCAGGTGGTTCCTTCCAGTGTTGGTCCAATACCTCTGTATTGTGACAACAACGGCGCTATAGCTTTAGCGAAGGAACCCAGGTCCCATCAGAAATCCAGACACATCTTAAGGCGGTATCACCTGATCAGGGAGATCGTAGATCGCCGGGAGATCGTAGATCGCCGGGAGATCGAGGTGAAAAAAGTAGAGACGGAGAATAACATTGCTGATCCATTCACAAAGGCCCTTCCTCAGACGCAGTTCGAGAGGCTATTTGAGATAATAGGTCTACGATATGCCAGCTCATGGCCCTAGTGCAAGTGGGATATTGTTAGTGTATATGCCCTAGGGGCCATTATTGTATCATACTAGATTGTATATTACTTAATGGAAGCTTGGGATATTCACAGTTGTATATACAGTCTTGCTAAAAATAATAGTATGCTACTTGGTTTGTGTCTACTTTAATATGTGCATATGTTTCTTGTAACGTATCACTTATACATATTAGTGGAGCCCATAGGTTCTTTGCTTGATTACCAGCGTTGTGATGGCAGTCACACTAGTGGGGGCTGGGTAGTCTATAAGCAACATCCTATACTTGTCCCTAGTCGTAGGATTATCGAGACAGGGCATCGATACTCCAGAGTAGACTAGTGTGTACGCTTCTCATCCCAGTTGGGGAGATGGTCTGTCCCATTGCCATCAGTACGTCATACTGGAGATAGTATACAAGTGCTCGTTAGGTTACGAGTACACTAGACAGGACTCACAGGGGAACTGTTAGATGGTATTATACCTGTCGTCAGTTAACAGTTTCCAGATGACATGAGTACAGCATAGTCCGCAGACTTGACACTGCTACTTTGCCTCGAGTGTGTCCCACTGTTCTTAGATTGCTACCCTACCACGGCTCAAAGGAGTCGTGCAAACAGGTAGCAGTTGGGTGCAGTCCCGAGCACTTGGAGGCAGTAGTGGTTAGATAGGATTCGTCTCTCCCGGTATTGGGAGATGATAGCGCGCAGTGTCAGAGAGCCATTACGCAAAGTCCCTGGCCAGGGCAAGCGAGATATACTGGTAGGTTCCAGTAGCTTCTCAGGGTGTAATGGGCATCGCTCCGACACGACTTATACAGCTATTAGGAGACTGACGCTTGCCGCCCCCTAGGCTTGATATGCGATAGTCTTAGAGGAACAGACCGGACTGTACGGAGATTGTCACATCAGGCTCAGTGGGAGTTCGGATGATTTACCTCATCGGCCTTCTTATCGACATCTACCTGGGGACCGTTACGTACAGCTAGTGCCGCTTGCGGTCTGTGGTTAAACTCACTGCCAGCGTAGTGTCGAGTCTTTAGAGTCCCACACAGAGAGTTTCCCTGCTCCAGGCGAAACGATATACATGTCGTACGGTTTTACGACAAGGGTTCGAACGCGTACGTACGTTTACGCACGTACGACGTTCGGACAGTTTTTACTAGCCGGCTTTGGTTTAAGCCAGATTCTAGTATCGGGTTATTGGATTTATACAGTCTAAAGTTTTTCCGTGTTTTCACGGATTGTAGGGGCGTTCTCGTAATTTGTCGGGAACCTTCTAGAAGAGTGGTGACTAAGGGGGTAAGGTGGCATTGCATTAAATGAGATTAGTGACTCATTTGTGTGATTCATCCATGTCATTAATGCATCATAAATGCTTAATGACTCATGGAGATGAATCACTCAAATGCATTTATGAAGCATGGTTGATTAATCATTTATATGTTTATTTGATAAATAAATAATGCTTCATAAATAATATGATACATCATTGTCTCATTTCATTCTCATCTTCACCTTCTCTCTCCTTAAGCTCACTCTCTCTTCAAATCCTAACCCCAACCTCTCATGTGTTGAGATCAAGGGTTAGCGAGACTAAAACATCCATAACCTCACTCTATATCCCCTAGGTAGCTTAGATTAGCACTTTAAGCAACCTAGTTATCTCAAGTTTGAGATTAAGCTTGGCGTAGGAACTTTCGGGTGGATCGTCTTTGATTCGAGGAGGCCGTGAAGTTCCCGATGTTCCAAGGAGCCTACGAGGAGTGGAGGACAGCGATGAAGAGCCGAAGGACATGTAACGTGAGGTATAACTCCGGAACCGAGTAGTTAAACCTCTTGTTCATAGTTAGCTATGGTTTAGATAACGATTCATGCGCTCAAGTCCGTGTTATGAAGCTTTGATAATCGTTTTTCATATATTCCACCTCCCCGCAAGTTCGTGGGGTGCGTGACATGGACTTACAGATCGAACCTACAAACACTATACTAGCAAACAAAAGGTGCTAAACTACAAGTTAGAAAGATTATACGAATAGAACCATGTCCTTCGGTCTTCATCTTTCTCCATGGCTCCTTGAAGTGTGCTTGAGCGAAGTTGGTCGCCGGTCTTCCTTCATCAAAGTCGATCCACCTGAGGGATGTAATTCCGGCTCTAGCTCCACACCAAGAGGCTAGTAGAGAAACTAGGGTCTCTAGGATGCTACCCTAGAGAGCCTAGGATGTAGTGAATGTAGTCTAAGTGTTATCTTTCTCATATCATGAAGGTGGAGGCAATAATGAAAACCTAGAGGAGAAATGGTGAGGGAGGAGCTCAAGAAAACCCAAGTGAAGTAGAACAAGCATGCTTGCAAAAATGAGCTCAACCTTGGAGAGAGAAAGTAGCATGCTTGGTTTTGTAAAAACCATTTTTTCCATTTTTAAATTCCTCCCATACTTGAATAGTGAACACAAATGAATTAAGAATTCATTTGTGTGCACTATTTAAGTATGGTTCTCACCATACCCATCATGCTATATTCCACCTCATTTATCCATTTAATGAAAATGGCCAAACCCTAAAATGAGGTGGCACCTTCTAGAATGTTATCCGGTAAAAAATACAGATTACATTCTACTGTATATACATACATGTATCCGTACCGAAATACGAATACCCAAAGAGATAGAATAACACAAAGAATATAATACTAGAATATACGTATCGAAATACATATACGTAAATTATTAAATCAATACCTGATTTAATAATCCGGCTCAAACCCGAGCCGGCTAGTATTATCAACTGTCCAATCGAAAGTCCGAGTACAATGTATATCAATCGATCGGAACCCTGCACGTATCCAACACGGCTACTACGTCATTTCGCCAGAACCAGGGAAAACCTCTGTGTGGGACTCTAAAGACTCGTCAATACGCTGGCAGTGGGTTTAACCACAGGCACGTCAGCGGCACTAGCTGTACGTAACGGCTACCCAGGTATTGAGCGAAAGGAAGGCTGACAAGCAAACTCATCCAAACCCCTACTGAGCCTGTCAGTGACAATATCCGTACAGTCCAGTCTGTTCGTCTAAGAGTATCGCATATCGATTCTAGGGGGTAGATAAAGTCAGACCCCTAACAACGCGATAATTCGTGTCGGTATGAAACCCATCACTACCTGAGAAACTATCGATCCTGGATCGGTAATTCTCACATACCCCGGCCAAGGATTTCTAGTGATGGCCACCCATGCACTGCGCGACATCAACCCCCAATACCGGGAGAGACGAATCCCTAACGATCCGCTCACTGCCTCCATGTTGCTCGGGACTATACTCAACTAAAACCTGTTTGCACAACTCCTTTGAGCCGTGGTAGGGTAGTAATCAAAGCACAGTGGGAACTCACACGAGACAAATGACGATCTCAGGTCGACAGACTAACTTGTACACATGTGACCAGGGAACTGCTATCTAACTATAGGTATAATACCAACTAGCATGTTCCCGACGAGTCCGTCCAGTGTACTCATAACCCAATGAGCACCTGTATACTATCTTAGGTGAACAACTGACACCAATAGCTTGTGAGACCGGCCACCGCCCCTCATCAGGGTCTACATAAGTATACACCGGTCTACACTGGAGTATCGATGCCCAGTCTCGATACTCCCGCGACTAGGGACATTTAAGGATGTGTTTATAGTCCCCCAGCTCCCACGTATGTGATCGCCATGACGATGCTGGCAGTCAAGCAAGAATCCTATGGGCTTTATCAATATATACATGATGATAAAGACAAACCAGATAGCATACTATCATCTCGAGTAAGACTGTTTTATCAGTATAGGTCCTCCCTCAATCATCATAATCATCTACCTGCGACTACGACAATTGCCTTGAGGGTACTATAGCCAACAATTGTATGAAAAACAAACAACTATATTGACCTAATTAGAAGACCACCATAGAAGAACGAGAACAAAATTCTCAGATATGGCCAGCGACACTGGGCACTGTAGCTTATCTCGCTGGGAAAATTTTGAGTGTAGATGTTGGGTTTTGGCCTGTAGCTCATACTCCTCTTAACCTAGCCCCTGTATTGTTAGTTTTGTCCCTATCTATCTATACAAAAATCTGGGAGAATATTGTGTGGGTTTTGACAATGTTTTACGATATTTGAAACTTGGATTTTGGATTTCTTGATGTGACTTGGTCGTTCGACGTTCGCACGTTGACGTCAGAGAGTATTTTATTATTTTAGCGCGTGTTGACCATAGGTTCTAACCTATGAGCGCTTCGCGTGTCGTGTGGGTTTTCGAATATGATTTTGATGCGATACAATGTGTTCTCAACTCTAGGCACCTTCACGTGGACTTCGGAACGACAAGGGAGAGACGGGCGTCATCGACTTCGGCAATCGAGGATCGAAAGTAAGTAGATGTATATCTACGGAGGAAGTCGATGGATGGTGTATAGCACCCCTGCAACCGTAGAATAGGATATCCTTATATACTTCATATATATATGTTAATGCGAGTTATGGATACATAGCAATAGGGTTCTAGGAGACCGTAGATTTGACTAAGCGTACTTGTAGGAAGGTTATCCTTAGTCTATTTTCCTTAGTTGTGAGCCGTTAGTTTTACATCGTCGCGCACACACACTCACTCTTGGGTTGATATGTGTGTGTGTGTGTATGCATATGTTGATATATATATAGTATACATATAAGTGTAAGATGAGGATATGATATGGGATATGGTTTTGAGTCGATACGATTGAACAAGATGTCAAGAGATATTGGTTTATGATTAAGATGAGACATTGTTTATGATGCGATATATAAAAGGATCGTTGGGCAAAATATAAACATAACATGCGATAACATATGATCTGACAGTATAATAGATTGTACGAGACCTTAGATCCATACCCTGATTATGATATTGTACGACGAATGATACCGTACGAACTATATGATTTATATATGATATTTGACCCGTACCCTCGATTTTGAGGATGACGTACGACGGACTATACCGTACGAGATATATATATAATGATTGATCCGTACTCTTGAATCAAGAATGTCATACGATGGATATTACCGTACATGATGCTATGAGGATGGATCGCCGACTACTAGATATATCGACTCGGATATGCTTTCGATTTCTATTTACTTTCGACTCGATTCTTAGTTTAGTCTTTTAGTTGCTTGGGTAGATGTTAGATTAGACTCGAGTCATACCTATTTCCAAAACTAACGAATCGTATGCATTTCAAAAGACAATCCGAGGGAAGCTACGGATTTTCAAAATGATATCTATTTTCTCAAAACACCGTAGCTCCTACTTTATAAAACAACGATTCGCGCTATTTCCAATACTATAACTGTATGGCTCGTATATAGATTTATATACCTTATTGTTGCTTTTACCGTTTACTTTCTGTTATGATCTCGTTTTCTAAGACACCTGCACCATTACCGATGATGCGTATGTTGCACGTACGCTTGCTTGCCGGCTCGCACACATCAGCATCGATAATTGCCATGTCACGTACAATTTAGTAATCGTTACTGTTAGTTATGTATATGCCCTAGAGGCCATTATTGTACATATGATGTATATTATAATGGATACTTAGATATATATAGAGAGGACTTTCTTGCTCGTCATGATAGTATGCTATTTGGTTTCACTTTATCTTAACATGTTGACTTGTACTAGTTTACTGTTTTTCTCTCACATGTTGATAAAGCCCTTAGGATCTGTACTCGACTACTGGGACTATGATGAGATCATACTAGTGGGGCCACGGTAGTCGATGAGTACATCCTATAACTGTTCCTAGTCGAGGGTATATCGAGACAGGGCATCGATACACCAGAGTAGACTAGCGTATACGCATCTTGACCCATATGATGGGCGATGGAAGATCCCATATCTATTGGTGTTTGACATTAGAGATGGTGTAGGGTGCTCAGTGGAGACTGGGTACACTGGACGGACTCGCCGAGAACTCCCAGATGGTGATATACCACACGTCAGATGGCAGTTCTCCGGTGATACTGGTACAGGGTAGTCTGTAGACCCGAGATCGTCATAGAGTCTTGTGTGATTCCCACTGTGCTTTGATTTCCACCTTACCACATCAAGGAGGGCGTGCAAAACGGTGGCTTTTAGGTACAGTCCCGAATCACATGGAGGTAATGAGCGATAGGAGAGGATTCGTCTCTCCCGGTATAGGGAATTGATGTTGTGCTGTGTTCGATTGGCTATAACTGGAAGTCCCTGGCCAAGGCTGATATAGAGATTTACTGGTAAGTGTTACCAGTAGTTTCTCGACCCGTTATGAGCCACACATCGACACGACTTATCGGTTACTGGGGTCTGACGTATACCACCCCAAGACTTGATATGCAACATATCAGACGAAGAGACCGGACTATACGGGAGTGTTACTGATTGGATTCACAGGAGAACGTACAGGCTAGCTTGTTGATCTTCTGATCGCTCAATATCTGGGTGGCTGTTACGTTTAGCTGACCGCTTGCACCTTGTGGGTGTTTGATATGATCATCACCTGGTACCAGCGTATTGACGATTCTTTAGAGTCCTACACAGAGGTTTCTTGGCTCAGGCAAAACGGAGTAGAGGCACATATGTGATATGCGCAGGACCGAGGATAATGCGATATGAGATACCGTATTATATTTTCGCAATATTTAGATATGAACCGGGACATCGGATCAAGTGTTGATTCGATGAATCGGTACATGATATATTAGTCGGTTATATTCGATATACCCGATTGTCGGATCAAGTGTTGATTCGATGATTTAATGTATAATAATATATATGATATATTGTATTACATTATCTAATATTGGCTCGCTTTATTATTTCATTTTCTCACCGGATAATACATTGATATATATGCGATATATATTAATTGTATTATTTTCTTTTGTTACAAATATATAATATATATGTGATATAAATTATAGTAACATGATATGATTAATAATGAAACATGTTTAGTGATGATTAAATGAGGTTAGGGTTTGATTAGGGTTAGCTCCTTCTTGCACCATCTAGAAGCTTTCCTTTTGTCATGAAGAAGATATTATGATAGATATTTTCTTATGACTCATTTCTTAACCCAACCAAACCCTAGCCTTAGTTAACTCTCTACAAGGGTTATCCTTGTCATCATTAACCATGGTTGCATTGTTATTGATATACTCTTATCATTATTCATCACAAAAGGATAATCTCATTATTCATCATCTTCTTCTCTCTTGAGTTTTTGAAATAGCTTACTAGATTTTCCTTTGGTGATGATTTCTTGTGAGAAATTGATATAAAAAGATAGCATAAATACTACTCCATCATCCTCATCTAATCTAACCCATTAGATTAGGGTGTTCACCTCTTTAGAGTGAGAGAGCTTGAGTTATAGCAATTTCGACGTAGATCATCGGAGAAACGGAACACTACAAGCTAGCATGGATCGTTCGAGTCGTGGAGCCTCTCTTGAGTCCGGGAGATCGTAGATCGCGGCAAAGGGACTTCTACTCGGAGCTTATGAAGCGAAGGAGCGGACTACAAAGGTTTTAATCCCTTACACTTAGTAGTAAAGATGTTTACTTGCATGTTAAACCCTAATAATCTAGCAAAGATCCCGGCTTTGGGTTGTTTGGCACGTCTAAAATATTATTCGGGCATGTTTGATGCCTTATGAACCTTCACAAGAGTGCCTAGGAACCCTACAGTAGTATCAGAGCCTAGCTAGAGCATTAGGCGACGTGTATACGAAGTTAAAACTCCGAACGAACCCCGAAACTACGAAATGAACCCCTCTCTGGATATTTTTTAAAAACTGTGATTTCTCTGAATTAAAAATACTCAAAAAATCAGAAGGGAATTCTAAGAATTATCATGAAATACGAGCTCACAATTCCATGAGGTCGCCACGGAACCGCGGCGGAAACCTGCTTCCCGCGGCGGTTCCGCGGCCGATCTTTGGCTTTGGGATACGTGTCTTCAGGGTAATATCCGTAGGTGCTTGTTGGTGCTTCTGGTTAATTTTTAAACTGACTCAAGTGTTGAGTATTCTGAGGTTTATTTTGTAATCGTTGATTCGATCGGAAAATTTAATTTTGTTATGTTTTCCGGATATTTAGAAACTGTTAAAAAGTTCGAGCGGATATCATTAACTCACTTTTTCCCGGCACGAAAAACTTTCAAGTGTTGAATTTTTATCGGGTTTAAATCTTTCGGAAAAATGTGCAAGTAACGCGGTGGACCCTCTAGAAGACAACAAACCTTAACTCGATTATGTGACCGTCTTGAACTGCCTCTAAACCTTAAGGTTTGGGGCAGTACGGCGTGCTACATGTGAGGCGTTGGCTTGACCCTTCTACGGCTGGATCATCGGTACTGTGACATATTCTGGGATTATTTGAACTCCGCTCAAGTGTTGAGCTATTTAGGAAATCTTGGGTATTTGATTATCTGTTCGGAAAGTTTAATACTGTCTATTTATCTGGAATGTGATACAATATGTGGAATTCATATAGTTAGGCATGAAATGCGAAGTATGTGATATTTCGGATTTACGATGTCTAAAATGATTGTGGATTCCAAATATTGTAGTTTTACAATTTCTTTTCTGTGACCGTAAGTGTAGTATGTAGTTGTATTGCCGGTCTTCGTTGCTATACATCAACGACGATCGGTGTATGCATACTTACTTACGTTGATGATATGTGATATTATGTGTTGCTGTGATATGTTATATTGGATCGTCGTGTTCTGAATAGCCGGGGGTTTTATGTGAGATTAGGGTTTTTATTTTCATTCGTGTAAAATTCATTTGTATGTAATATTCTTTTATTGGGGCACTTCCGGGATGAGGTTGATGTCATCAGTGTATATTATTTACTTTTCCGCATTAGGTAGACCCAAGGAGGGGAGCACAAGTAACCGGGTTCTAGGGTCCAGTGGGAGGCCATCTCGAGGAGTCGAGACTGGGTCTCCTAACCCTAGAATTGGCAGTGTTACTTGCCGCTCTCGTAGAGGTCTTGGGAAGTGGGTTTGGCTATTCGTCGCGACCGTAGAATCCGTGTTTTATACCGGCTCGTATTAAAAACACGGACATCCTAGTATATCCAATATTTCATATATGTTCTTCTACTGCAATGTTCTGTGATGAGATCATATTACTGCCTGAGACGAATGCTTATACTATATATATATATATATATATATATATATATATATATATATATATATATATATATATATATATATGTTGATATATAAATATTACTGCTTTCGTTTCTTCTGTGATGCTTAGGAAGCATAAGCTGATGGGATTTTATTAATGAGACTAATAAAAAGAAAAGAAACCTAAAAGATGTTGTAGAATCAAAACTTTATAAAAAGGGTAGCTACAGTTTTGCTTTGCATAGCGGTATATATGATATACCCTGCACCTTATTCGATGAGGAAAGAGCCGAGATCCCTTCACCGGGAGTGACCTCTTTAGCGAAACTGGCAGATGCTACAAACTCACGGTTTAGTTTTTGACAGCTTCTATAGTTCTTGCTTTGCACAGCGGTATATATAATATATCCTGCACCTTATTCGATGGGGAAAGAGCCGAGATCCCTTCACCGGGAGTAACCTCTTTAGCGAAACTAGAAAAGCCTCAAAACACTCCTTTCTCAAAAACGCTCGATTCTACGACCATATCAAGTTCATTACATTCAGGGTTTTCTGAAAAACCTGCGTTGCCCTCCGTCATTTCAGATAAGTACTACTTAGTATTCATGCTGCGGTAGTTTGGCCTTCGTCAAGGCGTAGTGTACGGTAGCTAACTAGTGATTATCTGCTTGCATACGATGCAATTGGATTAGGGTATTCGTACGGCGTAGTTTGGCCTTCGTCAAGGGTCATACGGGTGGGTTTAATTCAATCAAGAAATGAACGGGTTGAACTTGACTAGCGCCCTATGGGTAGTTTGGCCTTCGTCAAGGTCATGGGACGCTAGGGGCAAAAGCATTATCGGGAATTTCAAGTGTTGAAATTTGCAATGAGATTGCATACCTCCTATGAGATAGTTGGATCCCGATACCCACTGCGAGTAAGAGTTACTCCTGGAAGAGTTTTACACAGGACAATTAGCCGATCAAGTAGGTGTCTAGAAAAGTGTTAACGGGGTTACGCCTCTGGGAAAACGAGGTTTACTTTAATTAGGTCCGTGCGAAAGCACGGGGAACCTCTCTCAAGTACCGACACTGATCTGGCTGAAAGATTGACGAAATTGTAGGGTGTAATTAATCCCGGCTAATCTTACCTTTTAGGGTTTGAAGGAAGATTTGATAAAAACAGTGGGAGACATCCTGATTAGATAAGATAATAACCAATCTAATCTTGCAAGAGCATACGCTAAAGTGTTTTCTTCTCTCTCTCTCCAGGTAGCGACCATGTCAGGCCATAATCAAGATAATAATATGGATGTATTGACTGAACCCGATTATTGTACTGAGTAAGGGAACGTTGGACCCGTTCTTTCTTATAAGAGTTATAAGACTGAACAGGAAACAGGTGAATATCTGGATTCTCTAGCTGCCCAAAAGAACATGCATGTTGATGCATCTTCTTCGGGTGTGTTAGTTATTGAGAACTGTTTCTCAGTTCACCCTACGTCCTGAGTATTAGATACCGGATCAGGATCCTACATATGTAAATTGTTACATGGGCTACGTAAAGGTAGAGAACTGGGAAAAGGTGATCATTCCATTCAAGCAGGGAATGGTGCAAGTATTGCAGCCAAAGCAGTTGGCGGATATCACCTAGTATTACCAAGTCGTAATACACTGATTCCGAATGAGTGTTATTATATACCAAACATGATGTGCAACATTATATAAGTTTCTTTATTAAGTAAAGAAGGATATAAATTTATAGTACAGGATAATGTTATGAACATCTTCCTAAATCAAAAGTTAATTGCATCAGGCTCGTTACATAATGGCATATTCATTCTCAATCAAAATACAGTCCTTAATATACAAAACACACACAAAAGGAAAAGTTCATAAATGAACGAATCCTTCTTGTGGCATTGTAGACTTGGTCATATCAATGCAACACGACTAGCTAAGTTACATAAGGATGGATATTTGAATCCGTTCGAATTATCATCTTATGATACTTGCCATTCATGTCTCAAAGGTAAAATGACCAAAGCTCCGTTTAGTGGACACGGAGAAAAAGTTATAGAACTCTTAGGACTGGTACATAGTGATGTATGCGGTCCCATGTCTACGCATGCCAGGAACGGTTCTTCCTATTTCATTACATTCACTGACGATCTCTCTAGATACGGACATGTGTTTCTGATGAAACACAAGTCTGAAGCTTTTGAGAAATTCAGAGAATATAAGAACGAAGTAGAGAACCAAACGGGCAAAAATATTAAGATCCTTCGATCTGATTGAGGAGGAGAATACTTAAGCAATGATTTTCTGGATTATCTAAAAGAGAATGGGATTCTCTCTCAGCTTACTCCTCCTTATACACCACAGCACAACGGTGTATCGGAACGGAGGAATCGCACCCTATTAGATATGGTGCGCTCCATGATGAGTGAGGCTGAGTTGCCTATTTCCTTCTTGGGGTATGCGCTTGAGACAGCCATACACCTATTGAATATTGTTCCTACCAAATCAGTGCCTACCACTCCATATGAGATATGGAAAGGGAAGAGACCATCTCTTATGTATGTTAAGATATGGGGTTGTCCGGCCTATGTAAAAACACAAAATCCGGACAAGCTCGATTCAAGATCTGTCCTATGTAAGTTTATTGGATATCCCAAACATTTGCGAGGGTATATCTTCTACCACTCCGAGGAACAAAAAGTGTTTGTTTCTCGACATGCCACCTTTTTAGAAAATGGATTTCTTATGAAAGAAATTGATGGCAATGAGGTAGAACTGGAAGAGGTTCCAGCGACACAAACTATAACAAATGATTTAGTGGAACCAGAGGATTCAGTAGTACCTGATGAACCCCAACCTCTTCGCCGATATAGTAGGGTTTCTCATCCACCTGAGAGATACTACGGTTTTCTCATTGATGGTGGAAGCGAGGATTGCATCATAGATGATGATGACCCGACTAGTTTCGAGCAGGCCATCACGTGTGGTGACTCTGTGAAATGGCTGGATGCAATGCGATCTGAGATGGAATCCATGTACACCAACAAAGTATGGACTTTGGAAAATGCTCCTGAAGGGGTAAAACCCATTGGGAGCAAGTGGATCTTTAAAAGAAAATTTGGTGTAGATGGAAAAGTTGAGACTTTCAAATCTAGACTTGTTGCAAAGGGTTTTCGTCAACGACCAGGTGTGGATTATGACGAAACCTTTTCACCAGTGGCTATGCTTAAGTCCATCCGGATCTTACTTGCCATTGCTGCATACCATGACTACGAAATCTGGCAAATGGATGTTAAGACCGCCTTTCTAAACGGTGATTTAGAAGAGTGCATGTGCATGACTCAGCCAGAGGGCTTCGTAGATAGTGTGAGCAGCGGAAAGGTGTGCAAGCTGCTTAAATCCATTTATGGATTAAAGAAGCATCGCGGAGTTGGAACATCTGTTTTGATGTTGTAGTCAAAGAGTTTGACTTCATCAAAAATATAGATGAACCTTGTATCTATAAGAAGGTAGCAGAGAGTAAGGTTGTCTTCCTCGTATTGTACGTGGATGACATACTCTTGATAGGAAATGATATTCCTATGCTGCAATCTGTCAAGCTCTTCTTATCACAAAGATTCTCAATGAAAGATCTAAGTGATGCCTCCTGCATATTGGGAATCATGATCTATAAAGATAGATCTAAACGGATACTGGGATTGTCCCAATCCAGGTACATTGACACCATACTAAAGAGGTTTAATATGGAAGAACCCAAGCGTGGGAACCAACCCACGATCTCTGGACTCACTCTCTCCAAAGAGATGTCTCCCAAGACTGATTTGGAGAGAGCTCGCATGCAAGGGATACCCTATGCTTCGGCAGTAGGCTCTATCATGTATGCGATGCTATGTACAGGACCCGATGTAGCATACTCACTGAGTGTAGTGAGTCGGTATCAAGAAGAACCTGGAGAGAGTCACTGGACAGCTGTAAAGAGCATTCTCAAGTACTTACGAAGGACTAGAGAGATGTTCTTGGTGTATGGTAACGGAGAACTCCAGATGGAGTTCTTTATCGATTCCAGCTTCCAAAGTGATATGGACGACTCTAAGTCGCACTCGGGATTTGTCTTTACCCTCAATGGAGGGGCGGTATGTTGGAAGAGTTCCAAACAGGATACCGTTGCAGACTCGACGATGGAGGCTGAATACATCGCTGCCAACGATGCTGCCAAAGAGGCTATCTAGATAAAGAAGTTCATTAGTGAACTTGGTGTGGTTCCATCCATTGAGCATCCAATACCTCTTTATTGCGATAACAATGGAGCTGTGGCTTTGGCCAAGGAACCCAGGTCCCATCAGAAGTCCAGACATATTCTGAGGCGGTATCACCTGATCAGGGAGATAGTTGATCGACGGGAGATCGAGGTCAGGAGAGCAGATACGAAGGACAACACCGCGGATCCATTCACGAAGGCCATTCCCCAGATACAGTTTGAGAGATTATTCGGGATGCTAGGTATGAGATACTACAGCAGCTGGCCTTAGTGCAAGTGGGAAATTGTTAGTTATGTATATGCCCTAGAGGCCATTGTTGTACATATGATGTATATTATAATGGATGCTTGGATATATATAGAGAGGACATTCTTGCTCGTCATGATAGTATGCTATTTCGTTTCACTTTATCTTAACATGTCGACTTGTACTAGTTTACTGTTTTTCTCTCACATGTTGATAAAGCCCTTAGGGTCTGTACTCGACTACTGGGACTATGATGAGATCATACTAGTGGGGCCACGGTAGTCGATAAGTACATCCTATAACTGTTCCTAGTTGAGGGTACATCGAGACAGGGCATCGATACACCAGAGTAGACTAGCGTATACGCATCTTGACCCATATGATGGGCGATGGATGATCCTATATCCATCGGTGTTTGACATCAGAGATGGTGTACGGGTGCTCAGTGGAGACTGGGTACACTGGACGGACTCACCGAGAACTCCCAGATGGTGATATACCACACGTCAGATGGCAGTTCTCCGGTGACACTGGTACAGGGTAGTCTGTAGACCCGAGATCGTCATAGAGTCTTGTGTGATTCCCACTGTGCTTTGATTTCCACCTTACCACGTCTAAGAGGGCGTGAAAAATGGTGGCTTTTGGGTACAGTCCCGAATCACATAGAGGCAATGAGCGATAGGAGGGGATTCATCTCTCCCGGTATAGGGAGTTGATGTTGTGCTGTGTTCGATTGGCTATAACTGGAAGTCCCTGGTCAGGGCTGATATAGAGATTTACTGGTAAGTGTTACCAGTAGTTTCTCGACCCGTTATGAGACTCACATCGACATGACTTATCGGTTACTGGGGTCTGACGTATACCACCCCTAGACTTGATATGCGACATATCAGACGAAGAGACCGGACTGTACGGGAGTGTTACTGATTGGATTCACAGAAGAACGTACAGGCTAGCTTGTTGATCTTCCGATCGCTCAATAACAGGGTGGCTGTTACGTTTAGCTGACCGCTTGCAGCTTATGGGTGTTTGATATGACCATAACCTGCTACCGGCGTATTGACGATTCTTTAGAGTCCTACACAGAGGTTTCTTGGCTCAGGCAAAACGGAGTAGAAGCACATATGTGATATGCGCAGGACCGAGGATAATGCAATATGAGATACCGTATTATATTCTCGCGATATTTAGATATGAACCGGGACATCGGATCAAGTGTTGATTCGATGAATCGGTACATGATATATTAGTCGGTTATATTCGATATAGCCGAATTGTCGGATCAAGTGTTGATTCGATAATTTAATGTATAATAATATATATGATATATTGTATTACATTATCTAATATTGGCTCGCTTTATTAATTCATTTTCTCACCGGATAATACATTGATATATATGCGATATATATTAATTGTATTATTTTCTTTTGTTACAAATATATAATATATGTGATATATATTATAGTAACATGATATGATTAATAATGAAACATGTTTAGTGATGATTAAATGAGGTTAGGGTTTGATTAGGGTTAGCTCCTTCTTGCACCATCTAGAAACTTTCCTTTTGTCATGAAGAAGATATTATGATAGATAGTTTCTTATGACTCATTTCTTAACCCAACCAAACCCTAGCCTTAGTTAACTCTCTACAAGGGTTATCCTTGTCATCATTAACCATGGTTGCATTGTTATTGATATACTCTTATCATTATTCATCACAAAAGGATAATCTCATTATTCATCATCTTCTTCTCTCTTGAGTTTTTGAAATAGCTTACTAGATTTTCCTTTGGTGATGATTTCTTGTGAGAAATTGATATAAAAAGATAGCATAAATACTACTCCATCATCCTCATCTAATCTAGCCCATTAGATTAGGGTGTTCACCTCTTTAGAGTGAGAGAAATTGAGTTATAGCAATTTCGACGTAGATCATCGGAGAAACGGAACACTACAAGCTAGCATGGATCGTTCGAGTCATGGAGCCTCTCTTGAGTCCGGGAGATCGTGGATCGCGGCAAAGGGACTTCTACTCGGAGCTTATGAAGCGAAGGAGCGGACTACAAAGGTTTTAATCCCTCACACATAGTAGTAAAGATGTTTACTTCATGTTAAACCCTAATAATCTAGCAAAGATCCCGTCTTTCGGTTGTTCGGCACGTCTAAAATATTATTCGGGCATGTTTGATTCCTTATGAACATTCACAAGAGTGCCTAGGAACCCTACAGTTACTTCATGTGTATACCCTGATAAATTGCAGCTAAATAGTACAGTTTTGCATTCATGATATCATATGCTGGTTTAGACTTTGTATTTTCTTATTTAGATGCCACATGCATTCACATACATACATTCCGGTTATGTACTGCAGTTAGGCTCTATGCCGATATTCATTATTCTTTATTAGCTCATGATTATGAGATTCCGATTTTCATGAGATTTCTGGATTTGGGAAACCGCATGTGAAACTAAAAACTTATGCTCCTTTTAAAAGAAAATTGTAGTTTTCCCTTGATATGATGTGTGGCATCTACCATGAGATTTCTCAGTTCTGGAGCATATATGATATATGATTACCCGCTACGAGGAGTGAGGGTGACACCATTTGCGGGTACATAGTGGACACGGTGCGGTATCCCGAGGCAAGATTGACGTATATAGAGAGATATAGACGTTGAGCCCGGTAAGGGAGCACTACCGACCGGTGATAGTTTGGGCCGATCCGGACAGACGGAGCCTGAGATAGTTGGCGCGGAGGATTCCGACCATAGTCATGAGATCAAATGATATGGGCCGATCCGGACTGACGGAGCCCGAGATTTAGATGATATAGGCCGATACGGACTGATGGAGCCCAAGATACGAGGATTATGTATCGCTGATGGACACGGTTTTCATGATGTTTTCGAGTGTCGATACTTGGCACTCAGGTTTTATCTTAATTTTGTGTGTCCTTGCTGGACACACGTTGGATGATGCATTTATACTTGATACACATGACATGCAGTTACTTTGTGACACGGACACGAGTACTTGGCTTTACACATATGCTTATATTATTACTTTTACTGCTACTCGATGTTATCGTGTTGCTATTATTACTGTATCGTACTGTATGACCTAGGAGATAGCCATACATTTGGTTTCTACTCGGTGATGTCTTCTACTCACGAGTTGGCAACTCACCCCCGTTTTGCCACAGTTTCTTGCAGGTTTTGACCGCACAGGTTTTCGTAGCGGCTTTGCTGGCATACCGCTTCTTCTGGGTGATTGCTTTGGTGGGTGGTTTCACTTGCATCGTGACCACCATTATACTTGTATATTACTTTGTTGTATCTAGTTAAAGCTCTATCAACCAGACCTTGAATATTTGTAAACTTAGAAAATACAGTTGTATATTCTTTCGGCCTTAGAGTCGCGCTCTTATACTTATTTATTATTGTATTTGCTTCTTAATGATGTTTTTACTTTCTTTGCTTACTTATGTGTTTGACCCTCGCCTTCGGCGTTTTATATATATATATTTTTGCGTGGTTGTTTCCGTCATTTGGAGAAGAGCTAGCTCCCATTTGGGGATGCCTATATTATTATTGCTTGTATTCGTTTTCGGGTTAAAAATTACAAAGGAGGTGCCGCCCAAATTTTAGATGACGAAAAATGTTTTCAAAACTTCACCTCCAATATTTTTCCCTAAAAGGGTTTAGATTTCTAGGCTTTTGGCTTACTTGAATTAGGTGCGGTCCTATAGAATCCACATGATTCAAGTGTCAGTCACGTGCCTTTTCTGGATCGGGACAAAGTTGGTATCAGAGCGTTAGGTTTAACCCTAGTTCGAGTCTAGGTTTGACTATGCGGAGTCTAGGGTGTATATATATATATTCAGAACCTAGGCTTGACCTTACGGAACTTAGACTTGGCCGAGAGGGTATTAGACCCGAACTTTCGTCGCGTAGGTTGACCTTGGTTGATGGAGTACGTGATTTGAGTAAAATGACATACCGTGTGCATGTTCTGTGGCATACTTATGATACGCTACTCCGCTTAAGTAGCCTTAGGATGTACATTTTTATGCATTGTATTTCTATCCGTTCCTATGATCTATCCTAATCATTATCGGATCATGGTTTCCGTTACCGTGGTTACACGAGTAGAGTGAGTTGCGACTAGAGATGCGGTCATGCACGAGCTCGTCATGGACGAGGACTGACCATGATGTATTCCAGTGACACACAAACGCACTGATTTATTGTTTTATTAAGATTTCTTGTTAACACAAGCGTTCGAGATCTACACCAGATGATCAGGCCATTGCTAGAGGCCAGCCAGATTGTGAAGGTTATTAAGGTACCGTCTAGTCCAGATGATTGTGGCGTTGTCTACCGTGTGGACAGATGAGCCAGCTGTTGCTGAATTGATAAGATATCATCCCCAGACCATTGAAGCTAATGTAGCATGAGTTTATACACAGAGATGTGACAGAAGCTAGCTAGTCCATCTTGAATAGAGTGACTGAGATGATTCGTCTGATCTGATGTGCCGACGCAGGCTCAGTTAAGTTGAAGAATTCCAGTTTAAAGGATCTTACACAGGTTTAGAGTAAATCGAACAAGAAAGGACATTGTTCGTTGCATACTCCGATGAGAGATCAGTACATTGACCAGCTTCGGATAGAAAGACCTCACCCAGATGTATTGTGAGTTGATTGAGAACGAACGAATAGAGCATATTACCCCGACGATTTGGATGAGTTCCAAAGGACGTAATTGGCCAAATGCCGTCTATAGGATATTAGAGATGCCAAGTTCGTAGCTTCAGAAAGGAGAATCTAGATATGACTACAGCCAATTGGAGCGCCGTCCACACAGCTACGAAGAGATGATTCCAAATTAGTCCATACCGAAGGGAAGCGGAGTAAAAGATTCGTATGAGATCTTGACGAGATGACGTTCCGCTCCGTTAACATCAGAGATTTGATACGCATGCAGAGGCGTTGAATGCAGCCATAATTTCAGAGAAAATTCATGAAGAGAATGCAGCTGTCTCGGAACAATAAATGGATTAAGTAAAGAGTGCCAACTTCCGAGCAGTCCTGCAGAGATGAGATTTGGGAGAGACCCCGACAGGATCTCTCTGGAATACTACACGAGAAGATTTGGACCAGGATCAAGAGTATCGTGCATGCTTAGTAGGCCAGAGATTGTCATCGTTGACGTGATACGTGACTAGTGACCATGTTAATTAGTCAGGAGATCTTTAGAGAAGTGCCAGAACCGAACTATTTCCGTCATTACTCCGAAATCGGGCTGTCGAGCTAAGGAGTTATCATGCCCCGCTTCCTATTATACGAGCAGAGAACGTGACGAGGCCGCTATGTATTTACTCAAATGTAAACATGCTAAGCGTATCTAAGCAATATAAAATAAAATGTACACAAGAGACAAGATGTAAATGAACAGCAACTTTATTTATTAACATTATTTTTACAATACAACTGAAATGAAAATACATGTACTAAAAGCAATGCCTAAACAATGGCATAACAGAAATGAAATGTACAAGTAACTAGAGTTCCGGGTCAAAGGCTAGCTGATCCAAGTCCTCGCTGGTGGGCACTGTCTCCAGAAGGTTCGAATCACCTTCCAAAGAAAGAAGAAAAGGAATGTCGTCAGCGAACAATCGCTCGGTAAGTCTAAAAGTAAGAAGAGACAGAATAGACAAAAGGAGAATGTGACTTTTAAAGTTGTATTATGTTGTTAATGCTGTTATTTGTAGTTTGGTACAGAAAATGCCAGTGTATACGAGAGGAGTCTCACTATCCCGGAGACTAAGGTATACGGAGTACAAGGAACCGTTCAGCCACGGTACAACGGCAATGGAGATTCAGGCTAGGTGTCTTATGGTTACAGTCTCGTACCAATTTTAACACCTTCCATACAAATCTACCCCTTATAAACCCCGTAATGTCTTGATTGTATTGATTGGATTGCATTGTATTGTCTTGTACTGTAAATTGTATATGGATGACTTGCTGACACCATGATATCAGTAATGGAACGGATATAATGGACGAACATATAAATGGAGTATATCCATGGTTCGATTTGGTCAAGTTGTATAGATTGAATAGATTGAGTATATGGATTCATATTGAATTATGGTTTTATACTTGAATCATATTCAAGTCGGATTGATTATATTTAGACTCGGTCTGAGTCAAATAATTAAAAATAAATTGAAGTCCTAAATTAGGTTTTGATGTTATCGGTAACTGCTGCACATGGACGGCAGGATTTGTGTCTTTTTCCAAGATAATTACCGTGTTGATAACACCGTTTGTTAGATTGTCTACCTTAAATAGGCAAGCACCCATATCTCCGACTCCCTGAGGCTCAAGAGACTGGTCTCGCTTAAACCTATGTTTACTAGGGTCCTTATTGTAATTTAATATTACTTGAGGGGGTTTTATGAAAAAAATAGTTTTGGCATAATTTCAAAATACACCTTAAGTATTTAATTATCGTCTTTAATCTTTTCATAAATGTATATTTTATAAATATGAAATTTCTAGTGAATAGAACCTAATTTGAAAGTATATGGTATTTTCTTTAAATAATGTACTTGTATTGTA
This sequence comes from Agapanthus africanus, assembly GCA_030015575.1. NCBI lineage: Eukaryota > Viridiplantae > Streptophyta > Magnoliopsida > Asparagales > Amaryllidaceae > Agapanthus > Agapanthus africanus. The sequence goes on from CM057342.1 coordinate 633,476,847, forward strand.
TTTGGATGGTATTTTCATATAATAGTGATTCCTTTGATTTGGAAAACTTGGAATATTTATATATTCAAAATAGATATTTTGATCATATATATATATATATATATATATATATATATATATATATATATATATATATATATATATATATATATATATATATATATATTTAATGAAAATAACTTATTTATTTTCTTGTAGAAATCTCATTTTCTAAAGAAAAATGTATAAAAATTCCATCGAGATCGAATGCTCCTTACGGAGGTCTGCATCTCGCTCTACTAAGCCCGAGGATGTGCGATAATCCATACCATCCTGAACGGGGTCCCCAAAATGGGTTGTAGAGGCGTAATTGCATGGAAATATTTAATACACCTTTTAAAGAAAACGGTTTTGTAAGTTTAAGCTATTTATTTATAAAGTCGTATTTCCCGTATTCTATTGTCCCAAAATCAATCGTGCTATGATAGAAATGTGTGTTGTGATGAGGTAGGTCGTTATCTCGTGAACTATCTAAATGTTTGGCAAGGAATGAAGGTTTAATGTCGAAATGAATAGTTTGTGGTGTTTTTATGTAAAAATACGATAAATGTCACAAAAATGATTATTTTGATGTGAAACTTGTTTTATTGAGTTTGTTAATGTTTATTAGTTAACATATGAGAACATAAATTTATCTTGTTAAAGAAAAGTGTAGTTTTTAAAGAAAATCGAATCGAAAGTTGGACTAACTCCGCTTCCGTCGGGTTTTAGAAATGGAACTTTTTAAAGGAAAAGATGAGAGGGGGAGATAGGACTTACTGGCTTTCATGAGAGGGGGGAGGTAGGAGGAGGTCTAGGATTCGTCGGTGCTTCGTTTCGTTACCGGAAACTCTTTGTATCGTCGCCGGAACTTCGTCGGAGCTTCGCCCTTTGCTAACTCTACCTGCACAATATAAAGACTTAGGAATTATTGAGAGTTTGGCAGGGATTTATGAGTGAGGAAGTGTGGAATGATGGGTAGTATTTATAGGAAAAGCTAGGGTTTAGGGTAGTAAATGGGTGCATTAAAATTTGTAATAAAATTGGGGTAAATGGGTGATTTAATGTTCTCTGTATGAATGCAGAGAAAACAAGCAGTGTGAAAGGAGTGCGGTAGCTGAAGGGTTGCAGGGGTTTAAATATGGAATCAATAGGGACGGGGGAGACCAGCGGCGCCGGGCTTTTTGCCTATGTCGCCGGTTTTGTACCGACGAGTGGGGGTGAGTTTGGTGCCACATGTCGGGATCGATTGATTTTCCACAGTGCACATATTTAAATTATCTGTGACTTTTGATTTTACGTGTTGTGCACGAGTAGACTCTTGGGCTTCTAAAACGTTTAAAAGAAAATAAAACAAAAATATAATGTGGCTGATGGGATTTGAACACGGGTGCTTTGTAACAGCAGTGCAAGGCTTTACCAATGAGCTACAAGTTAATTCTTGCTGTTTAAAGGCAAAACAAATTCTTATAGTATTCACAGAATTGCAAATACCTCAATTGTACATTAACTTTTAATGAATTTTATGTACACAAAATTTGGAGTTGTTACGGTATACCCTTCTTACAAAAATTTCGTCCTCGAAATTTACAATTTATATTAAGAACTAGTTTGCAAATAAATGAGGATATCTTGCATGCATTTCATCTTCCCTTTCCTATGTTGATTCTCCTGGTGTGTCCTTTCTCCACATCACTCGAACCAAGTTGACTTCCTTATTCCGAAGTGACTTCACTTTTCTATCCAGAATCTCAACAGGTTGCTGCTCACAAGATAAGTCTGGTTGTATAGTGAGTTCGGAGTGATCAAGTACATGGCTGGGATCCCTCAAATACCTTCTGAGTTGGGATATGTAGAACACATTGTGCACTCCTTCCAATGAAGGTGGAAGTGCCAAGCGATAAGCTACTTCACCGACTCGTTCGAGTATGTCGAACGGTCCAATGTACCTTGGACTTAGCTTACCCCGTCTTCCAAAACGAATCACTCCATGGTTCGGAGATATCTTCAGAAATACGTGATCTCCCGGCTGGAACTCTAAATGACGGCGCTTTACATCAGCCCAGTGCTTCTGTCGAGCTTGGGTTATGCGCATTCTTTCCCTGACAGTACGAACTACGTCGACAGTTGCTACTATCATCTCTGGTCCAAGGAGTTCCCCATCTCCGATGTCGTCCCAACTTAATGGCGATCGACACTTCCTTCCATACAGTGCTGCCAAGGGTGCCATTCCGATGCTTGCTTGGTAGCTGTTGTTGTATGAAAACTCCACAAGATTTAGGTGATCTTCCCATGATCCTCCGAAGTCTAGCATACACACTCTGAGCATATCTTCCAAGATCTGAATAGTTCACTCAGACTGACTATCTGTTTATGGATGATAAGCTGTGCTGAAGTTCAGACTTGTTCCTAAGCTTGCTTGCAGATTTTGCCAAAATTGTGATCGGAATCTGGTGTTACGATCAGAGAAAATGCATACCGGTACTCCATGAAGTCTCGCAATTTCCTGCATGAGTTCATGGGTATCAGAGATAGTACATTATGAAGAGTTTAAATCTTTACTTAGATTCTTACCTCCATGTACTTCTTTGCTAATGTCTCAGTTGATTGGCCAACTCGAAATGGGATGAAGTGGGCCGACTTTGTGAGTCGATCCACAATAACCCATACCGCATTGTTACCTTTCGTGCTGCGAGGAAGAGCAGTCACGAAATCCATTGTGATGTGTTGCCACTTCCATTCTGGGATAGGTAACGGTTGAAGTAATCCAGCAGTATATTCAGCCTTTACTTGCTAACACACCAAGCATTTAGCGACGCTTCTGGCTACTTCACGTTTCATTCCATGCCACCAGTAATTTTGACGTAGATCCTTGTACATCTTTGTACCTCCAGGGTGTACTGAGTAGGGAGAGATGTGAGCTTCTTTCATTAACTCGTCTCGCACAGGACCTTAGGTACACATAATCTGCTGCCATATCTCAAAGATCCGTCTTCATAGATGATGAAGTCTGTTTGAAGTCCACTTTCTACTTGCTCTCTGATCTTTTGAAACTTAGTATCACTTGCTTGAGCTGCTTTGATCTGATTGACAATAGTAGATTGAACTTGTAAGTTCATCAAACTTGAAGCGTTACCTGGCATGACCACTTCAATCTCCATCTGATACAAGTCTTCGTGAAACTTCCACTGAGCGGTGAGATTCATTGCTAATGGTTGGCGACTAAGGGCACCAGGTACCATATTCACTTCCCTGGGTGATATTGCAGGTTGATGTCAAAGTCCGCCATGAGTTCTAACCATCGTCTCTACCGCATATTCAACTCTTTCTGAGTAAACACATATTTCAGACTCTTGTGATCTGTGTATATGTTCACTCGTTCACTAAGAAGATAATGGCACCAAATCTTAAAGAGCAAAGATTATGGCCGCCAACTCCGAATCATGTGTCGAGTAATTGCACTTATGAATTTTTAGCTGTCTTGAAGCATAAGCCACAACCTTACTGTGTTGATGTAGAACACACCCTAATCTTTTACCGGAGGCATCGCAGTGCACTTCAAAACCTCAAGATTGGTCCGGTATTACGAGAATAGGCGCCGATGTCAATCTTGACTTGAGTTCTACGAAAGCATGTTCGCATGCTTCTGACCACACGAATTCTTCATCTTTACGTGTGAGCTTGGTTAGGGGTGGTAGAGTGTTGTTGAAGTTGGTGCTGGTGTTGTTTGGGGAATCCATAACCTTGAAAGAAAATTTCGGGTTAGGATAGATTCAAAATATATGAAATTGGAAGATTTAAGGAATTTGAATAAGTTGCTGGTTCTTGTGTTATATTGCTTAGCTTATCCACGCAGAGCTGACCTGCATAGGCCACCAACAAAACCTATCACGCCCCGCTTCCCAGTATACGGGCAGAGGACGCGACGAGGCCGCTACATATTTACTCAGAAGTAAACACACTAAGCGTATCTAAGCAATATAAAATAAAACGTACACAAAAGACAAGATGTAAAGGAACAGCAACTTTATTTATTAACATTCTTTTTACAATACAACTGAAATGAAAATACATGTACTGAAAGCAATGCCTAAACAATGGTATAACAGAAATGAAATGTACAAGTAACTAGAGTTCCGGGTCAAAGGCTAGCTGATCCAAGTCCTAGCTGGTGAGCTCTGTCTCCAGAAGGTCCGAATCACCTGACAACATTCCAAAGAAAGAAGAAAAGGAATGTCGTCACTAAACAATCGCTCGGTAAGTCCCAAAAGTAAGAAGAGACCGAATAGACAGAAAGAGAATGTGACTTTTAATGTTGTATTATGTTGTTAATGCCGTTGTTTGTAGTTTGATACAGAAAATTCCAGTGTATACGAGAGGAGTCTCACTATCCCGAAGACTAAGGTATACGGAGTACAAGGAACCGTTCAGCCACAGTACAACGGCAATGGAGATTCAGGTTAGGTGTCTTATGGTTACAGTCTCGTGGCACTTTTAACACCTTCCGTACCAATCTACCCCTTATAAACCCTGCGATATTTTGATTGTATTGATTGGATTGGATTGTATTGTCTTGTATTTTAAATTGTATATGGATGACTTGTCGACACCATGATATCAGTAATGGAACGGATATAATGGACGAACATATAAATGGAGTATATCCATGGTTCGGTTCGGTCAAGTTGCATAGATTGAATAGATTGAGTATATGGATTCATATTGAATTATGGTTTTATACTTGAATCATATTCAAGTCGGATTGATTATATTTAGACTCAGTTTGAGTTAGACAATTAAAAAGAAATTTAATTCCTAAATTAGGTTTTGATGTTATCGGTAACTGCTGCACATGGACGGCAGGATTTGTGTCTTTTTCCAAGACAATTACCATATTGATAACACCGTTTGTTAGATTGTCTACCTTAAATAGGCAAGCACCCATATCTCCGGCTCCCTGAGGCTCAAGAGACTGGTCCCGCTTAGACCTATGTTTACTAGGGTCCTTATTGTAATTTAATATAACTTGAGGGGGTTTTATGAAAAAAATAGTTTTGGCATAATTTCAAAATACACCTCAAGTATTTAATTATCGTCTTTAGGGTTTTCATAGATGTATATTTTATAAATGTGAAATTTGTAGTGAATAGAAACTAATTTGATGGTATATGGTATTTTCTTGAAATAATGTACTTGTGTTGTATTTGGATGGTATTTTTATATAATAGTAATTTCTTTGATTTAGAAAACTTGGAATATTTATATATTCAAAATAGATATTTTGATAATATATATATATATATATATATATATATTTAATGAAAATAATTTATTTATTTTCTTGTAGAAATCTCATTTTCTAAAGAAAAATGTATAAAAATTCTATCGAGATCGAATGCTCCTTGCGGAGGTCTGCATCTCGCTCTACTAAGCCCGAGAATGTGCGATAATCCACACCATCCCGAACGGGGTCCCCAAAATGGGTTGTAGAGGCGTAATTGCATGGAAATATTTAATACATCTTTTAAAGAAAACGGTTTTGTAAGTTTAGGCTATTTATTTGTAAAGTCATATTTCCCGTATTCTATTGTCCCAAAATCAATCGTGCTATGATAGAAATGTGTGTTGTGATGAGGTAGGTCATTACCTCGTGAACTATCTAAAGGTATAGTAAGGAATAAAGGTTTAATGTCGAAATGAATAGTTTGTTGTATTTTTATGTAAAATTCGATAAATGTCACAAAAATGATTATTTTGATATGAAACTTGTTTTATTGAGTCTGTTAATGTTTATTAATCAACATATGAGAACATGAATTTATCTTGTTAAAGAAAAGTGTAGTTTTTAAAGAAAACCGAATCGGAAGTCGGACTAACTCCGCTTCCGTCGGGTTTTAGAAATGAAACTTTTTAATAAAAAAGATGAGAGGGGGAGATGGGACTTACAGGCTTTGATGAGAGGGGGGAGGTAGGAGGAGGTCTAGGATTCGTCGGTGCTTCGTTTCGTTGCCGGAAACTTCTCGTATCGTCGCCGGAACTTCGTTGGACCTTCGCCCTTTGCTCACTCCACTTGCACAATATAAAGACTTGGGAATTCTTGAGAGTTTTGGCAGGGATTTATGAGTGAGGAAGTGTGGAATGAGGGGTGGTATTTATAGGAAAAGCGAGGGTTTAGGGTAGTGAATGGGTGCATTAAAATTTATAATAAAATTAGGGTAAATGGGTGATTTAATGTTCTCTGTATGAATGCAGAGAAAACAAGCAGTGTGAAAGGAGTGGGGTAGCTAAAGGGTTGCAGGGGTTTAAATATGGAAGCAATAGGGGCGGGGGAGACCGACAGCGCCGGGCTTTTTGCCTATGTCGCCGGTTTTGTACCGACGGGTAGGGGTGAGTTTGGTGCCACATGTCGGGGTCGATTGATATTCCACAGTGCACATGTTTAAATTATCTGTGACTCTTAGTTTTACGTGTTGTACACGTGTAGACTCTTGGGCTTCTAAAAAGTTTAAAATAAAATAAAACAAAAATATAATGTGGCTGATGGGATTTGAACTCGGGTGCTTTGTAACAGCAGTGCAAGGCTTTACTAATGAGCAACAAGTTATTTCTTGCTGTTCAAAAGCAAAACAAATTCTTATAGTATTCACCGGATTGCAAATACCCTAATTGTACATTAACTTTAAATGAATTTTTTGTACAAAAAATTTAAAATTGTTACAGGAGTCATGTAACTGATAATCTATAGAGAGAAACAAGAATCTAAGGACAGAGGATGCCAGACCGTAGGCAAGAGGCAGTAGGTTTCTTGCTCTGCCAGTCTTGGATTCACCGGCACCTTTCGACATTAAATGAGGGGCACCTCGATGGCAGTTATTATGATTTGTGACTTGGTGATTCGGATATCTGCTGTCAAGTTCCGATCTCGATTTGGTATCGCAAGCCTACGTTAACAACATAGGCGAGTGTTAGTGAGGCCTGTGCACGTTTCCGTCATTTTGGATTTCGGTATTTTGACGATTCGTTTAATGATTGATATTTCCTATATGCACCACAGTTGCACTTGATTCGTATTTTATTTATCAGTTGTACTGATTTTCGTTTTGTGCATACCCATTTGCACTCGGTTTTGATTTTATGCATTTCGAGGTTGTTGATTTGATTTCGTGTATATAGTATGCACACGATTTGACTTATGCATTCGGTGTAGTTTACACCTACTTTCAGTATTTGATATGTGTTTTTGTGCACGGAGTTGCACACGTTTACGAGTTCATATACCGCGGTATACATGATTTTGATTTGGTGTATGTCGTATACCGCTAATTTCGATTCCGATATTCGATATTCGTTTTCGTGCACCATAGTGCATTGGATTTTTGTTTTTGTGCACCCTGTGCACTGATTGATAGTTTTGCGGACACTTAGCGCACTTGATGTGATTTTGTGCACACCAGATGCACTTAATCAAGATTCTTCGTGCATACCAGATGCACCAGATATTATTGTCGTGCACACTAGTTGCACTTCACAGATGTTTTCGTGCACACCCATTGCACTTGAGTTTTTGTTTCTGTGCACATTCGTGGCACCAATCTTGATTTCGATTTCCATGCGCACCAGACGCACATGGAATTTTTATATGTCCTATTTGAGGTTTATTTCATTTGAGCATCGTGTTTTTATGACGTATACTATGGTTTAGTGACCAAGCAGGACTAGTCTGAGGACAGTACCTGAGTATTTTTGCATGCATCGATATTTACGGAAGGGATTTTCAAAAAGGAGCTAAAGTCTCGATGTTTTCCTACGTGTCCAGGATGACACGAAACTTTACGAAGAAAACACTTCTAAAATCATCTCCAAAAGGCGGGACGTATATGTTAAACAAAGGATTTGTTTATGTATATATATAACTATTTTCCTTACAAAAGAACGTCCGCTATTTATGCCGTGATTTGCTCATCACACGGCAATTTGAAAATGGATTTTGCGTACACTTTATTCTAGTTGTCTTGACAATTTCAAAACGATGCGTACTATATATATGATATAGTCCTAACTACTTTTTACTTGATCTTGACATTGAATTTTGAAACTGATATTTTCGCATTAACTCCGACGATTGCATGACGCTTGAGGGAGTTTCGATTTAAGATTTGCACTCATTTTCATGCGCATGCATTGCGCTATATTATGTCATATGTATTCGTGATTTTGGAGCCCCGACGACCTGATTGTTTTGCTGAAACGTTTTAGTAATTGGGGGGTTTAAATTTAAATTCGGGGACCGAATTTATTTATGGGGGGGAGATTGCAATATTTCAGAAAAATAAAATATTATTTTTGGGAATTTAAATAATTAAAATAATGAATTTCATAAGAATTATTAAAGTATGAGAATTAGTTTTAATAATATGGTATATCTATATACCGATAATTTGAAAAATATTTGGAAAATTAATAAGAATTAGTGATTTTGAAAGAATTTATGTGAAAGCATTTATAGAATTTTATATAATTATTTATATACAATGTTAACACTAGACTTGATTAATATGTCGCTAATTATGCACAAATCTTGCTTATGTATATGACATGCAACATGACATGTTGCAAAGACTTGTTACATTTTTATTAAACCTTGGCTTCATTTGTGATTAAATGGTTTTTGTTTTTGGTTTATATTAAAAGAAAATGGAAATACATGTGAGATATTTTGCTTGAAAGGGTACAAAGGGGTATGGGTTAGAAAGAGAGAGAGAGTGAAGGTTCTAGTAGCCATAGCTTCTTCTTTTCCCACCTTCTTTTCACATCCTTCTTCATTCTTCTCCTCTTCCTCCACCCTTCACCTCCTCTACACCCTACAAAACACCACCAAAACTCAAACAAACCTTATACCCCTTCACAAAAAAAAGTGCACAAACTCCTCACAAAGACCATGGTGGTATCAAGGTAAGGTTTTTGAAGACTTTGGGCAACCCAAGAATTTTCTTGAGTTGTCAAATGAGTTAATCCCTATATTTTTAGTTAAGCTAGCTTTCCTACCCTCCTAGTATAGTTTAGAGTTAATATTTTGTGGTTTAGTGATGTTAGAATTTTCCAAGATGAGGTTCGGGGATAATTGGTGTTCTGATAATGTCATTGAGGTTTAGTTAGAGTTTGCAAGACCTTGGATGTGTTTACTAGCCTGGACTAGAGACTTGAAACCATATACGAACTTAGAATTTCCCGATGTTAGTTTCTTTGATTTTTTAGGACTATATGGAATCTGGAGCAACTTGGGAAAATTGCAAGAAAAACAAACAACTATATTGACCTAGTGAGATCACTAGAAGACACCATAGAAGAACGTGACCAAAATTCCCAGATATGGCCAGCGACACTGGGAACTGTAGCTTATCTCGCCGGTAAAATTTTGAGTGTAGATGTTAGGTTCTAGCCTGTAGCTCATACTCCTCTTAACCTAACCCCTGTATTGTTAGTTTTGTCCATATCTATCTGTACAAAAATCTGGGAGCATATTGTGTAGGTTTTGATAATGTTTTCCGATATTTGAAACTTGGATTTTGGATTTCTTGATGTGACTTGGTCGTTCGACGTTCGCACGTTGACGTCAGAGAGTATTTTATTATTTTAGCGCGTGTTGACCATAAGTTCAAACCTATGTGCGCTTCGCGTGTCGTGTCAGTTTTCCAATATGATTTTGTTGCGATACAATGTGTTTTCAACTGTAGGTACCTTCACGTGGACTTCGGGACGATAAGGGAGAGCAGGACGAAATCGACTTCGGCAACCGAGGGTCGAAGGTGAGTAGTGTAGGGATTCTCTAGCACCATCCTAGGTTATGGGTCGCATCACACATGCTATAACAAAAATTTAAAAGGGTGCTAAACAATTCCAACCATGAATAGAACTAGAAAAATAGAATAACAACATACTAGTATCATATACTACAAGTGTCTAACACTAAGTGGGGAGAAATACAACCTTTGTAGACCTCCTCCTTGACTCCTTGGATCGAGTGGGGTTTGAACCAGCTGGCTTACGTCCTTCCAAGTCCACGATGATCCACCATGAAGTCCCTTTGCACCAAGCTCCAAGCTTCACTTGATCAAGGATGAAGATGAAGCAAACACTCCACACTAGTGGGCTAGACTAAAGTGGAATGGTTATGTGGGTTTGGATCTCACTTAAAAACCTTTTCTTTTTATTTCTTCTCTTTCTTTTTAAAACCCTAGAGAGCTTTGAGGAGAGAGAGGAAGAAGGAGATGGCTCAAGCTTGACTCAAGAGAGAATAATATGAATAACTCTAACTAAACTCAAGAGAGTTAGTGAGAGTCATGCCATGCTAAACTATGGTTACAAAATACCTAGATATTTTTTAACTTGAGTTTAAGCAAAACCATGGGCAATGAAACCATTGACTTTTGTCAACTCAAGAGAGTTGAATAGTCAACCATGATTTTAATCCTATTTTTTTCTCAAATAATCAAAATATCTAAATATGTTACCATGTGAGTCTTACATTGCCTCCACCATTGTATCATCAACCATGACACATATATGCTTGCATGTGTGCATCCATATCAACATATACATACACTCATGCATGCAACATAAGGAAATAGGTTTTAATAAATGAGCTAATGGACTCAATATTAAATCAACACTTGATTTAATAACCCGGTCATATCTCATACGACCTGTCCAATAGTAAACGCCCGATTAAAATACGGTATCTAATACACGCATTTAATCGAGTTCCCGCGCATATCACATATGCACCCCCACATCTTTTCACCTGAGATAGGAGACCCCTTTGTGGGACTCTAAGACTCGTCAATACACTAGCAGTAGGCAGTGATCACATCACATGCCCACAAACCGTCAGTGGCATAAGCTATACGTAACGGCTCCCAGGAATTGAGCGATCAGAAGAAACACAAGCAAACCTGCTAAAACTCCCGTCGAGCCAACTGGTAACACTTACCGTACAGTCCGGTCTCTTCGTCAATAGTGCTGCATATCGAGTCTAAGGGTGGTATCGTTGACCCCATTAACCAAATAAGTTATGTCAGTATATGTCTAATAACAGATCGAGAAACTACTGATTACACTTATCAGTAAATCTCAGCAGCCCTGGCCAGGGACTTCCTGTTATAGCCAATCGAACATAGCGCAACATCAACCCCCAATATCGGGAGAGACAAAACCCCTCCTATCGCTCATTGCCTCCATGTGCCTCGGGACTGTACCCAAAATCCACCTGTTTGCACGACTCAGTAGAGCCGTGGTAGGGTGGAGATCAAAGTACAGTGGGAGGACACACAAGACTCTATGATGATCTCGGGTCTACAGACTAACATGTACCAGTGTCACCTGAGAACTGCTATCCGACGATAGATATAATACCACATAGGAGTTCTCGGCGAGTCCGTTCAGTATACCCAGTCTCACTGAGCACCCGTATACGGTCTTTGGTGTCACCATACCAATGGATATGGGATTATCCATTGCCCATCATATGGGGCAAGCAACGTATATGCTAGTCTATTCTGGTGATATCGATACCCCGTCTCGATACACCCACGACTAGGAACTATTTAAGGATATGCTTATATGAACTACTCATGTCCCACTAGTATGATCCGCATCATAATCTCAGTAGTCAAGCATATCCTTAGGGCTATATCAACATGTACCAAATGAATGAAAGCATGATCAAATGAACATGTCAAAATAAAGTTCAACCAGATAGCATACTATCATGTCGAGCAAGAATGTCCCCTGAATACATGTATATACACATACCGGTACATACACTATCATATAATGGCCTCTAGGGCATACATATATCCAACAATCTCCCACTTGCACTAAGGCCAATTATTGGCGTATCTTATACCCAACATCTTAAAAAGTCGCTCATGCTGCGGCAAAGGAAGGGCCTTGGTGAGTGGATCCGCGGTGTTATCTTTTGTATCTACTCTCCGAATCACGATCTCGCGGCGATCAACTATCTCCCGGATCATATGATATCACCTGAGGATGTGTCTGGATCGCTGATGGGACCTGAGCTCTTTGGCTAGCGCCATAGTCCCATTATTATCACAATACAATGGTATTGGATCAATAATGGTCGGAAATACTCCTAGCTCCGAGATGAACTTCTTCATCCAGACGGCTTCCTTGGCAGCATCATTTGCAGCAATATACTCAAGTTCCATTGTGGAGTCTGCAATGGTATCCTATTTGGAACTCTTCCAACATACCGTCCCTCCATTGAGGGTAAAGACAAACCCTGAGATAGATTTGCTGTCATCCTTATCATTCTGGAAGCTCGAATCGGTAAAGGCCTCAATTTGGAGATCCCCGTTACCATACACCAAGAAAATTTCTTTAGTCCTTCGCAAGTACTTAAGAATGTTCTTCACAGCAGTCCAGTGATTCTCCTCTGGGTTGGATTGATACCTGCTTACTACACCCAATGCGTAAGCTACATCAGGGTGTGTACATAACATCGCATATATTATAGATCCTACAGCAGAAGCGTAGGGTATAATGCTCATGCGAGCTCTCTCTTCATCAGTCTTTGGGCAAAAGTCCTTGGAGAGAGTGACTCCATGACTAGGGGGTAAGGAACCCCACTTGGAGTCTTCCATACTAAACCTCTTTAGGATGCTGTTAATGTGTCTGGTTTGGGACAATCCCAATAACCTTTTAGATCTATCCCTATAGATCTTCATGCCCAATATGTACGAGGCATCACCCAGGTCCTTCATGGAGAACCTTTGTGATAAGAACAGTTTGACTAATTGTAGCATAGGAACATCGTTTCCTATCAGAAGAATGTCATCCACGTACAATACGGGGAATGTGGCAGTACTTCCTACAATCTTCTAATAAACACAAGGTTCATCTGGATTTTTGACGAAATCAAACTCTTTGATAACATCATCAAAACAGATGTTCCAACTCCGTGATGCCTGCTTTAATCCATAAATGGATTTAAGCAACCTACATGCTTTCCCGCTGCTCCCACTATCGATGAAGCCCTCTGGCTGATCCATATAAATGCATTCTTCTAAATCACCATTTAGAAAAGCAGTTTTAACATCCATCTACCAGATTTCATAGTCATAGTGAGCTGCAATAGCAAGTAGGATCCGAAGGGATTTAAGCATGGTTACAGGAGAAAAGGTTTCGTTATAGTCCAGACCTGGTTTTTTTCGAAATCCTTTCGCCACAAGCCTTGCCTTATAGGTCTCCACCTGTCCATCTACACCGATCTTTCTCTTAAAGATCCATTTGCACCATACGGGTTTTACCCCAGAGGGTACAACATCTAAAGTCCATACTTTGTTGGTGTACATAGACTTCATTTCGGATCTCATGGCATCCAGTCACTTCACAGAGTCACCACTCGTGATAGTTTGCTGAAAACCGGTAGGGTCATCATCATCCATGATGCAATCTTCTCCATCACCATCAACGAGGAAACCGTAGTACCTCTTCGGTGGGCGAGAAGTCCTACCAGATCTACGGAGTGGCTGAGGTTCATTAAGTTCTGTTGCAACTTCAGGTTCAACCAAGTCGTCATTTATAACTTGTGTCTCTAGTACCTCTTCTAGATCTACCACTTTGCCATCAGCATCATTTGGAAAAATCTCATTTTCTAAAAACGTGGCATTTCGAGAAACAAACAACCTTTGTTCCTCCTTGTGGTAGAAAAGATATCCATATGAATCTTTTGGATATCCCACAAATACACACTTGACTGATCATGTCTCGAGTTTGTCCGGATTCTGCTTTTTGACAAAAGCCGGACAACCCCAAATCTTAACTCGCTTAAGAGATGGTCTCTTCCCATACTATATCTCATATGGAGTGGTAGACACGGTCTTGGTTGGAACCATGTTCAACAGAAAAGCTGCAGTCTCCAATGCATGCCCCCAAAAGGAGAAGGGCAACTCAGCATCACTCATCATGGATCATACCATATCTAATAGGGTTCGATTCTGCCGCTCTGACACACCGTTGTACTGTGGTGTGTAAGGGGGAGTTAGCTGAGAGAGAATCCCATTCTCTTTCAGGAAGTTCAAAAACTCTGTACTAAGATACTCTCCACCTCGATCTGATCGAAGCATCTTGATGCTCATTCCAATTTGTTTTTCTACTTCAAGTTTGTACTCCTTGAATTTCTCGAAAGCTTCAGACTTATGTTTTAATAAAAACACATAACCGAATCTTGCGAAATCATCAGTAAAAGTTATGAAGTAAGAAAAACCGCCTCTCGCATGTGTAGACATTGGCCCACATACATCACTATGTATGAGACCCAAGAGCTCAGTAGCTCTTTCTCCGTGTCCAGTAAACAGAGTTTTGGTCATTTTCCCTTTGATACAAGACTGACAAGTCTCATAAGATTTATACTCAAAAGAATATAAATATCCATCTTTATGAAGCTTGTTTAGTCTTGTTTCATTAATATGACCAAGTCTACAATACCAAAGAAAAGCTTCATTTATATCTGAAAATTTTCTTTTGTTTGTGTGTTGTATATTGAAAACTGTGTGTTGATTAAGGACGTATATCCCGTTATTAAGTGTACCACAACCAATCAACTGTTGATTTAGTTAATGTTCATAACATTGTGCTGCAATACAAAATGATATCCTTCATTGTCTAACAAAGAAACGGATATTATATTACAAAGTATGCTTGGTACAAAATAACATGGGTTCAAAACCAATATACAACCCAATGGCAACCCCAGAGGATACTCTCCCACTGAAACTGCATGTATATTGGAACCATTTCTAACCCGGAGAGTATGATCACCTGTCTTCAAAACTCTGCTATTTCTCAGCCCCTGCACAAAATTGCAGATATGAGAACCCGAACCGGTATCCAATACCCAAGAAGCAGAGTTTATAGAAAAACAGTTTTCGGTTACGAACACACCTGAAGCTGAAGCATCACCATGCTTCCTTTTCTTAAGACCAAGGTACTCAGTACAGTTCTGCTTCCAGTGTCCCATCTTCTTCAAAAAAAAACATTCTCCTTTTCCTGACTCCGTAGCTTTAGATTTGTCTTTCTCCTTTGCCTTCTTGATTCCACCTCTCGGCTTGGTGGATTTCTTCTTGTTCTTTCTCTTGGCCTTGGCTTTTGGGACGGAAGAGGAAGGTTGTCTAACAAGTAGGGAGGGAGACTTCGCCTTAAGCGTGCTCTCCGCATTTCTCAACATATTGAGAAGTTCGGGTAGTGACTTCTCCATGTTGTGCATGTTGAAGTTTACTACAAAAGGAACAAAGGCAGAGGGAAGAGACTGTAGAACAATATCCGTATATTGCTCGTTATCCATTGTCCATCCGAGGCCCTCAAGCTCTTCAATAAGAGCTATCATCCTCAAAACGTGGCCACCTACTGATATGCCAGGAGCCATCCGCATCTAAAACAGCTTTAGAGATGCTTCGTATCGTAGGATACGAGATTGCTCTTCATACATATCCTTTGTGTAGAGAAAGATGTATTGAACATCCATCTCCTCGTGCAACTTTTGATGTGTATTGTCCATCGATGCAAGCGCGAGGCATTTGGAGGTAGCACAGTCAATATCCCACGTTTTGTAGATCTCCCTATCCACAACAGAAGATTCAGGGCCTGGTTTAGGCGGGGCTGTGGCAGTGAGGACATATGATACTTTATCATATGTGAGAGCAATGTTAATGTTCCTCAGCCAATCTTTATAGTTTGGTCCACTTAGCTTATTCTTCTCTAATAGTAGCTTAAGTCCAGTCATGGTTATCTGCCATTAGGAGAGAGAAAAGAATACACTCAGCGAAAGCTCTTGCAAAGATCAGATTGGTTTATTATCTTATCTAATCGATGTCTCCCGCTGCTTTTATCAAATTTTCCTTCAAACCTTAAAAGGAAAAAATTAGCCAGGATTAATTATATTCTACAACTTCACAAACCGTTCAGCCAGGCCGGTGCCGGTACTTCTGAGGGAGGTTCCCCGTGCTTTCACACGGACCTAATTAAAATAAACCTCATTTTCCCATAGGCGTAGCCCCGTTGACACCTTTCTAGACACCTAATGAGTTAACTAATTGTAAAGTGCAAAACTCTCCCGAGAGCAACTATTGCTCACAGTGGGATCGGGATCCTACTTATTAGTTATATGTATGCCCTAGAGGCCATTACTATACATAGGATGTATATTGTAGTGGATGCTTGGACATATATAGGGAGGACTTTCTTGCTCAACATGATAGTATGCTATCTGGTTGATCTTTACCTTAACGTGTATACTAATTGTCTCTCTGTTACATGTTGGTAAAGCCCTTAGGATGTGTACTTGACTACCTGGACTATGATGCGGATCATACTAGTGGGGACATGGTAGTCCATAAGTACATCCTTCAAAGTCCCTAGTCGTGGGTGTATCGAGACGGGGCATCGATATACCAGAGTAGACTAGCGTATACCTTCTCGACCCATACAGATGGCCGATGGATGATCCCATATCCATTGATATTTGACATCGGAGATGATATACGGGTGCTCAGTAGAGACTGGGTACACTGGACGGACTCGCCGAGAACTCCCAGATGGTATTATACCTTACGTCAGATGGCAGTTCTCTGGTGACACTGGTACAGAGTAGTCTGTTGACCCGAGATCCTCATAGATTCTTGTGTGGTTCCCACTGTGCTTTGATTTCCACCTTACCACGTCCAAGAGGGTGTGCAAAACGGTGGTTTTTGGGTACTGTCCCGAATCACATGGAGGCAATGAGCGATAGGAGGGGATTCGTCTCTCCCGGTATAGGGGGTTGATGTTGCGCTGTGTTCGATTGGCTATAACCGGAAATCCCTGGCCAGGGTTGCTGAGATTTACTGGTAAGTGTTACCAGTAGTTTCTCGAACTGTTATAGACCTCATATCGACACGACTTATCGAGCTATTTGGGTCTGACGTTTACCACCCCTAGGCGAGATATGCGACATATCAGACGATCAGACCGGACTGTACGGTAAGTGTTACTGGTTGGATTCACAGGAGTGTGAGCGGGCTTGCTCATCGATCTTCTGATCGCTCAATACCCGGGTGGCCGTTACGTTTAGCAGACCGCTTGCGGCTTGTGGGTGTTAGATATGATCATCACCTGCTGCCGGCGTATTGACGAGTCTTTAGAGTCCTACACAGAGGTTTCCTGGCTCAAGCAAAACGAAATAGGAGCGCATATGAGATATGTGCGGGACCGAGAATAATGCGTGTATGTGATACCGTATTCCATTCTCGTGATGAATGTATCGAATGGTTGTATGCGATATAACCTAGTTATCGAATCAAGGATTGATTCGATAAGCCGATACATTGTATATTAGTCGGTTGTATGCGATATGACCGGATCGTTAAATCAAGTGTTGATTTAATGATTTAATGTATAATTATATATTTGATGTATTACTTTGCATTAACTAGTATTAGTTCACTTTATATGGATTTTCTCACTTGATGTGCAAGAAGTATATGTGATGTACTTTTGTGCACATATTTGTATCATGTTTGATGATACTTGATCTTTTAGTTAAGTGTATAGAATTAAACCATGGTTAATTTGATAATTAGGGTTTTGCATATTCATTTATTTGTTTATTTATTTATTTGGAAAAGATAAAGATGAGAATGGTGGCTTTCTTTGTTTCTAGTTGAAGCTTCATGAAGCTTTGACTTCTTAACCATTCTTGTCTTCATGCTTAACCCTAACCCATCTAAGTAACCATGGTCTATTCTCTACACTCAACTATGGTTTACTTATGATAAGTATTGAATTATTTTTAATTTTAATTCAACACTTATCATATTCTTTCTTCTTCTTCTTCATCTTCAACATTGAAGCAAGCTTGCCTCCATCAATGGCAACTTGTGAAAAAGAGTGAGAAATCCAATTCTAAAGTGAACCCACTTCCTATTTCTTCATCCTCTACCTCTTGCCAAGTAGTAGAGTGTGTTTTCTTCACAAGTTTCATGACTTGGTGAAGTGGGAGCTTGATCTAGCGATGCCTCGACGTAGATCATCTTCGGCATCGTCGTCGATGACCTAGCCCGCTTTTTCTCCGATGAAGCCGACGCTAGAGCCCAAGATCCGATTTGGACAGCGAGGAGACTTCATCGCGGAGCCATGGAGGTGGAGAACCAGATCTACAAAGGTTGTATTTCCGTTTACCATTTAGTTAAGTTGTTAACTAGTTTCTTTTTCGCCTAAATTTCTAGCCAACGATCCGTATTAGGGTTTCTCGGCATCCGTAAAATTTGAAATTGGCATGGTAGATGCCTTGTGAGACCTCATTAGGGTGCCTAGGAACCCTACACTACTATCATATAGTAGGTTTGCAATCTCATTGCAAATTTCAGCACTTGAAACTCCTGATATAGTTTTTACCCCTAGTAACTTATGACCTTAACTATAATCAACATATCATAAGTACTAGTCAAGTTCTACCCGCCATTTCATGATTAATTAGACCCACTCACATGACTCTTGACTATAATCAACATAATCATATGAATGTCCTAATTAATCGTATCTTATGCTATGTAGGAAGACATCACATAGCTACCGTACACTGCGCCTTGACTATAATCAACATACGTAGCACGAATATTAAGTACTCTACTTCCTAAAATGACGGAGGGCTGCGAATAGTTTTTAAGAAAACCTTTAATGCTTTGAACTTGATATCGTTGTAGAATCCAATGGTTTTAAAAGGAGTGGCTTAAACTCTGCAATTTGAAAACTTGCTCTTTCACAAAAAGCCGAGTAGGTTTCAAATCTGATTCTACAACATCTTTTTAGGTTTCTTTTGTTTACATTAATCTTATTAATGTAGTCCCATCATTTAAGTCCTAAGCCATTACAGAAAAAAACGAAAATAGAACGTACACTTATGCCATCCGCATTCGCCACAATGTCCCATTATGTACCGTTAGGTTACTTAACTAACGGCATAGCGGGGCGGGACTACCACGGATGCAAAACATAAGCAACGTTTATTATATATCATATATATAATACATCATTCATCTCAACATATAAAGTGATCACATCACAGAATATCCACAGCAGAAGCACATATATGAAAATACAGGATATATTAGGAGGTCCGTATTTTGTATTAAGCCAACAATAGAAAATACGGATTCCACGGTCGCGATGAACAGCCAAGCCCATACCCCTAGACCCCTACGAGAGCAGAAAGTGACCCTTCCAATTCTAGAGTTTAGGAGACCAGCTCTCGACTCCTCGAGATGGCCTCCCACTGAACCCTAGAACCCGGTCACTTGTGCTCCCCTCCTTAGGTCTATCCTAATGCGGAAAAATAAATAATATACAACAATGGTGATATCATCCTCAACTCGGAAGTGCCTCAATAAAAGAATATTACATACAATTAATTTTACATGAATGAAAAGAAAAACTCTCATCTCACATAAAACCCCCGGCTATTCATTCGCGACGACCCTGTACATCATATCTCAGCAACACATAATATCACATATCATCAACGTAAGTAAGTATGCGTACCCCAATTGTCGTTGATGTATAGCAACGAAACCGGCGATACACCACATACTACACTTACGGTTGCAGAAAAGAAAGTGAAAAACTACAACAATTGGAATCAACACTGCCTTTAGACATCATAAACCCGGAATATCACATATTCTGAATTTCATGCATAACAATGCAAAACTTATATTTAGGTCTCAACTATGAAAACGCCATTTCAAAAGAAGCCGGGTAATTCAATAAGATTCCCGATTCTGACGAGACCGAAATATTAGACTTACACGCAACTAATTAGTTTTAACAAAACTAATTAGTGTAGATTCCAATTATTGTATCGCATTCACAAATATCAAGATAATGTTAAACGTTTCGATCGAGTGAACAAACACCCACAAATTACCTCGAAAGCTCAACACTTGAGCAAAGCTAAAATATCCAAAAACGTGCCACAGTGTCTATGGACCAACAGGAGAAGGGTCAACCCTTGCCTCACCTATGGCGCCACAGGACTACGGCAAACCCTAAGGTTTAGCCGCGGTTCCATGGTCATAGAATCGAGTTAGGGTTTTGTTCCTCTAGAGGGTCCATAGGGTTACTTGCACGAACATTCAAATATATTTAACTTAGGAAATTCCAACACTTGGAAAATTTCCAGCGAGGGTAATGAGACGGTGTGTGATGTTCGTTCGAACTGTTTAACGCCGTCCAAGTTACCAACACAATGTTAAAATATACGACTACGAAACACTATGAATAAGCCCCTAACCAAAATTAGCATCACATGAAATTTTGGCCTAAACAAACAATACTTGAAACCCCTAAACCTAGACACCAGAGCACAGGAAAAATTCGAGGCAAAACTGGGCAAAAGAGGCCGGCCTCACAAGATTTTGGGGGGATGTGCTTGGCCAAAATCCGAGGGAATTTCCTAAAATTTGTTCTGTGTTCTTAGTGCAACATATACATTCTTCTGTAGTTGTTTAAAAATTTTTTCGAGCCCGTTTTAAAATCAACAGAGAGCATAATTTCAGGGTTGCGGTTTTATTAATTCGGAGTTGTTTCGGTTTCGTAATTAATCTAATATCGTCTAAGTTTTTAGCTTGGCTCTGACACCACTGTAGGGATTCTCTAGCACCATCCTAGGTTATGAGTTGCATCACACATGCTATAACAAAAATTTAAAGGGGTGCTAAATAATTCCAACCATGAATCGAACTAGAAAAATAGACCAACAACATAGTTGTATCATATACTACAAGTGTCTAACACTAAGTGGGGAGAAATACAATCTTTGTAGACCTCCTCCTTGACTCCTTGGATTGAGTGGGGATTGAACCGGTTGGCTTGCATCCTTCCAAGTCCACAATGATCCACCACGAAGTCCCTTTGCACCAAGCTCCAAGCTTTACTTGATCAAGGATGAAGATGAAGCAAACACTCCACACTAGTGGGCAAGACTAAAGTGGAATGGTGATGTGGGTTTGGATCTCACTTTAAAAACTTTTTTTTAATTTGTTCTCTTTCTTTTAAAAACCCTAGAGAGCTTTGAGGAGAGAGAGGAAGAAGGAGATGGCTCAAGCTTGACTCAAGAGAGAATAATATGAATAACTCTAATTAAACTCAAGAGAGTAAGTGAGAGTCATGCCATGCTAAACTATGGTTACAAAATATCTAGATATTTTGTAACTTGAGTTTAAGCAAAACCATGGGCTAAAACCATGGGCAATGAAACCATTGACTTTTGTCAACTCAAGGGAGTTGAATAGTCAACCATGATTTTAATCCCATTTTGCAAATAATCAAAATATCTAAATATGTTACCATGTGAGTCTTGCATTGCCGCCACCATTGTATCATCAACCATGACACATATATGCTTGCATGTGTGCATCCATATCAATATATACATACACTCATGCATGCAACATAAAGAAATAGGTTTTAATAAATGAGCTCATGGACTTAATATTAAATCAACACTTGATTTAATAATCCGGTCATATCTCATACGACATATCTAATAGTAAACGCCCAATTAAAATACGGTATCTAATACACGCATTTAATCGAGCTCCCGCGCATATCACACATGCACCCCATATCTTTTCACCTGAGCTAGGAGACCCCTTTGTGGGACTCTAAGAATTGTCAATACGCTAGCAGTAGGCAGTGATCACATCACATGCCCATAAACCGTCAGTGGCACAAGCTGTACGAAACTGCTCCCAGGTATTGAGCGATCAGAAGAAACACAAGCAAACATGCTAAAACTCCCGTCGAGCCAACTGGTAACACTTACCGTACAATCCGGTCTCTTCATCAATAGTGCTGCATATCAAGTCTAAGGGTGATATCGTCGACCCCATTAACCCAATAAGTTATGTCGGTATATGGCTAATAACAGATCGAGAAACTACTGATAACACTTATCAGTAAATCTCAGCAGCCCTGGCCAGGGACTTCCTGTTATAGCCAATCGAACATAGCGCAACATCAACCCCCAATACCGGGAGAGACGAAACCCCTCCTATCGCTCATTGCCTCCATGTGCTTCGGGACTGTACCCAAAATCCACCTGTTTGCACAACTCAGTAGAGCCGTGGTAGGGTGGAGATCAAAGTACAGTGGGAGGACACACAAGACTCTAGGATGATCTCGGGTCTACAGACTAACCTGTACCAGTGTCACCTGAGAACTGCTATCCAATGATAAATATAATACCACATAGGAGTTCTCGGCGAGTCCGTTCAGTGTACCCAGTCTCACTGAGCACCTATATATGGTCTTTGGTGTCACCACACCAATGGATATGGGACCATCCATCACCCATCATATGGGACAAGCAACGTTCACGACCCGAAAGTACGGAACGTGACCGGCACTTAGATTACGAAGCGTCTAGAGGCGCAACGTAACCTAAGTAAGCCGAAGCCCAGAAATCTAAACCATAAAAAGAAGAAGAAGTAAAGGAAAACATGTAGAAAACAAGTTTAAAAGCAACATCCAATTTTCTCAAAAATTTCGGCAGAGTCTCCTTTGTAAAAACTGGCCCCAAACGGGTACAAACAAGAATAATATATATACAGACAATAAAAAGCATCCCCAAACGGGAGCTAGCTCTACGCCAAACGGCGGAAACAACCGCATCAATGCACAATAGTATACAACGCCAAAGGGCGAGGCTCAAAACTCAAAAGAAAACAAAACCACCAGATATCATAATAATACAAGCGCGACTCTAAGGTCGAAATAAACAACTGATCTAGTAAACTATCAAGTAATACAAGTTTGGTTGATGGAGTTTTCTAGATACAAATGAAATAATAAAAGTACAATGGCGGTCCAGATACAAGTGAACCAACCTACCGTGCAAATCACCCTGAATGAAAAGATGTGCCAGGAACACCTGTACATCGAACCTGTAATAAAATTTGGCACAACGGGGGTGAGTTGCCAACTCGTGAGTAGAAGATATCTGCGAAAAGAAATCGAATGCATGACGCTGTCCTAGGTCATAATAATATACTAATATACTACTGGTCATCAAGTAAAGACAGGATAATAAGTTACGTGTAAGTGCAAATGCTCCGTGCTCGTATCAGTGCCTCATATAGAACTATGTCATGTGAATGAGTATGCATGCACCATGAATGTGAAATAACCAATCCTGAAATCTAGATATATCTGTATAAGAAATCTTTAGCTTTTATCATGGTAAAATGTGTATAGAAATCTGAAATATCAACGATGAAATCCATGGAAATCCGTGTCAAGCATCGACACAAAACATGTAAATCTCAAGTCTCAATACCTCATAATCTCAATGTCTCATAGTCTCAATATCTCGGGCTCCGTCAGTCCGGATCGGCCCATATCATCAAATCTCACGACAACGGTCGGTATCCTCCGGATATCCGCCGCGCCAGACATCACCGGTAGGTAGTCCTCCCCTGCCAGGCTCATCGTCTACAACTCGATCTTCTTGCCCCGAGGTACCATACCGGGCCCACCATGTACCCGAGACGGTTCATCCACTCCTCGAATCGGGTCTCGAAGTCCAACAGAAAACATGAAATCTCATGGTGGACGACACATACATCACGAGAAAACTGTATCTTATGTTTTAAAAAGAGAGGAGGAGAGAGAGAGAAGTTTTTATATATTCTTGCGGTTTTCCCCAAAAATTCAGAAATCTCATAGAAATCCAAAATCCCAAAATCATGAGTAAGTATATGATAAGTGCCAGCATATGCCCCATAATACTGCATGATAACATGAAAATGCGAATGCATGAAATGTCTAAGTAATAAATACCATATATATACTAACACCAGAGAGTAATCACAATATTATATCGATCTAGCTGTTAGCAGATTGTATCAATAAAAGATAATATAATCTAAAGTGTACGTGACATAGCAATTACCGATGATGATGTGTGTGAGCCGGCAAATAAGTGTGCGTGGAATATGCGCATCATCGGTAATGGTGCTGGTGTCCTAACAGGCAAAGTTTTATTCTGATTATAGAAACATATGAATGAGCATGCACCATTATGATTACGGTATGAATGTAAAGACGGATGTGTAATAACCACTCATCTGTGATATACAAGTATAACTATAACTATATGACTCGAGCCTAAACTAGTGTCCATCTAACCTCCTAAGGAACTAAACCTAAGAAAATAGTCAATAAGAAATAAGAGTCCACCTAAGGTCTGAATCCATATCTCTAATAGTCGGCGATCCAGCCTCAATAGCGTCACGTACGTAGTACAGCTTCCTCGAATCAAGAGTGCGGATCAATCATCATATCTATGCCTCGTACGGTAAAATCCATCGTACGGCATCCCAATATCGGGGTACGGGTCAAGTATCACCTACGTGTCTCATCATTCGTATAATATCATCATCAACACATGTCAAGATCAAGGTGCTATACTGCAATCGCATACATCAACCATATATCATTGTCAGCATAAATATACATCGTTAATTTATCCTCAGAAATATCATGTCATATGTATCATATTGTGATTAAGTCATACTTAGATCATATCGTAATCAAGTCACACCTATATGATATCGTAATCAAGTCACACATATATGATATCGAAATCAAGTCACACCTATATGATGTCGTAATCAAGTCACACCTATATGATATCATATCAGAATTTCAGGCACAGGTTACGGTCCGGGTTCTATTTTAGAGTCCCATATACTTCAATATCATCACCACCCTTTATTATTGTTCAAGTATACAAATCCATTATCTCATTTTCTAATGATCCGCTAACATCATAACACGACTGTATAGCCAAGAATCACGGCATCAACCCAGTTATATTGTTTCATCCCCGTATATCATATCACATCCTTGTATCACATATACGTATTGTGTGTGTGTGTATATATATATATATATATATATATATATATATACCTACACCTAGTCCTATATATATATATATATACATACACACACACATACATGTATACACCACGTCGAATCTCAGTGTGTACATGTGTGTGTATCTACCTGAAACCTACGAATCTCTTCCAAGGTATTCATCTTCTGGTATGGTCTTTCTAAATCAGTCTAGTCCAACCTAGGGTCATTACTAGGGTCCTACTCATCAAGAATCTAAGGTCACGTCTGGCTTCCTAATGACAATAAGTAATATCCCTATTCTACGTTTGCGGGGGTGTTAAACGTCATCCACCCGACTTCCCCCCGTAGATATACATCTACTCACCTGGTCCTTGTCTGCCGAAAATGATGTCGCCATCCTCTTCTTCATCGCCCGCAGTCCACGTGAGGGGTACTTATACGCAAACATATATATAGTATCGTAAACTGAATCACGGACAAAAGTCAAAACGACGCACGGAACGCACATAGGTTAAAACCTATGTCCCGCTCATGCAAAAGAACCAAATATCGCTCGATGTCGGCGTACAAACGCCGATTGATCGAGATAAACATCAGCAAACAACTTGTAGTTTAAAAAACTCATTACTTATAATATAAAACATGATTTAATCCATCGAAACCCTAAAAATCGATCAAATCGTCCGATTCCGTAAAACCTGAAAACACCAATTTACCGTTTTACTTCAAAACTTGATGTTTAAAAGAAACTAATGGTCATAATATTCATTAATTAGCATAACTAGACTATATAAACCATCACTATATTTTTAACACCCTAATTTATATTAGTTTGAAAATTCTAGTTTGCAAACTTGCCCGATTTCAATACTTTTAAGGAAAAATTCACAATATCACATCTAAACTGGATTTTGCATGAATTAATGCATTAAACTACAATTCATGATGATAATGATATAATGAAACCATAAATTACATTTTAAATTTTATTTATTTAAGAATTTCCAAAATGTAGTTAGCAAAATCGTATTTTTATTAGTATTTTTCAATTATCAATAGAAACTAGTAACCAATTTAAGTTTTTCATTCCACCAACAAGTTAATATCCTCATTAAAACCACAATATAGTGTTACAAACATTAATTGGAATTTTATCTCACCAATATATACAATATATAGAAATCTAGTTTGCAAAATGGATTAATTTAAACAATTTTGGATAAATAATTTACAATATATCATCCATACAAGATTTTCCACTTATAAAAATGTTAAACTAGTTATTATAACCCTACTTAATTAATAAAAATAATAACTTAATTTTATAAACCCTAACTTGAATTTTAAAACTTGTAGATAGAAATTATTTATTAAATCTAATTATGCTTAAATGAAACATCTGATAACAATAAATCAAAAGAAGAAGATTTATACCTCCACAACATGAGATCCAAACATGAAAATAAGCCTCCAAAATGAATGCTTTCCATCTCCAAAATTCATGTAAAGATGAGCAAAGAATAGAGGGTAGGAATTTATTAGGATTTTATGGATTTTTTATTGAATTTTTGCTGAATTTTGATGATTTTTAATGCAAAAATGATGGGGGGGAAATTTTGGGGCTGCCCATGGAGGTGAGGCCGGCCATGAGGTGAGGAAAAGAGAGGAGAGTGAGAAAAGGTGAAGAAAAGTGTAGAAGGTTTCACAAAAATATCATACAATTAAGTCTTTTCATGAATTTATTTAAAAATTCTTTATTTTCTTCACTCCATTTGACCTAGAATGGTCTAGAACCATTGTAAAGTTTTGAAAATAAATTTTGCATGAAACACACTTGATTCTAAGATGCAATGGTTTATTTTTGCAAATTTAACCCATTCAAATTTGTAACTTACACTAATTTAGTGTAAAAATAAAGCTTATGTTAATATTTAAAATAATTAATTTAAGAAAAATATTTAATTAAACTAAAAATTTATAAGTGGCTAAATAAACACCATTTACTAGTAATAACATAATTAAAATAGGTATTTTTAAATTTATAGTGAAAAATAATTACGGTTTAGTTTTATGAAAACTACGTTTTACTTTACCGAAAATTATAAAATTCACTTAAACGATTTTATTTATTTAATTAATTATTTAATTACTTTTAAAATGTTACAGTATACGCTAGTCTACTCTGGTGATATCGATACCCCGTCTTGATACACCCACGACTAGGAACATTTTAAGGATATGCTTATATGAACTACTCATGTCCCACTAGTATGATCCACATCATAATCTCAGTAGTCAAGCATATCCTTAGGGCTATATCAACATGTACCAAATGAATGAAAGCTTGATAAAATGAACATGTCAAGATAAAGTTCAACCAGATAGCATATTATCTTGTCGAGCAAGAATGTCCCCTGAATACACACACACACATACCAGTACATACACATCATATAATGGCCTCTAGGGCATACATATATCCAACAAGTAGATGTACATCTACGGGGGAAGTCGGGTGAATGGCGTATAGCACCCCCGCAATCGTAGAATAGGATATCCTTATATACTTCATACATACATACATACATATATATATATATATGTTAATGCGAGTTATGGATACATAGCAATAGGGTTCTATGAGACCGTAGGATTTCACTAAGCGTACTTGTAGGAAGGTTATCCGTAGTCTATTTTCCTTAGTTGTGAGCCGTTAGTTTTACATCATCGCACACACACGCGTGCACACTTGGGTTGATGTGTGTGTGTGTGTGTATAGATATGTTGATATATATATATAGTATACATATACGTGTAAGATGAGGACATGATATGTGATATGGTTTTGAGTCGATACGATTGAACAAGATGTCAAGAGATATTGGTTTATGATTGAGATGAGACATCATTTATGATGCGATATATAAAAGGATCGTTGGGCAAAATATATACATAACATGCGATAACATATGATCTGACAGTATAATAGATTGTACGAGACCTTAGATCCGTACCCTGATTATGATATTGTACGATGAATGATACCGTACGAACTATATGATTTTTATATGATATTTGACCCGTACCCTCGATTTTGAGGATGCCGTACGACGGACTATACCGTACGAGATATATATTTGATGATTTATCCGCACTCTTGACTCGAGAATGTCGTACGATGGATATTACCGTACGTGATGCTATGAGGATGGATCGCCGACTATTAGATATATCGACTCGGATTCGCTGTCGATTTCTATTTACTTTCGACTCGGTTCTTAGTTTAGTCTTTTAGTTGATTGGGTAGATGTTAGATTAGACTCGAGTCATACCTATTTCCAAAACTAACGAATCGTATGCATTTCAAAAGACAATCCGAGGGACGCTACGGATTTCCAAAATGATATCTCTTTCCTCAAAACACCGTAGCTCCTACTTTCCAAAACAACGATTCGCACTATTTCCAATACTATAACCGTATGGCTCGTATATAGATTTAAATATATTATTGTTGCTTTTACCGTTTACTTTCTGTTATGATCTCATCTGCTAAGACACCTGCACCATTACCGATGATACTTATGTTGCATGTACACTTGCTTGCCGGCTCGCACACATCAGTATCGGTAATTGCCATGTCACGTACACTTTAGTAACCGTTACTTCATGTGTATACCCTGATAAATAGTAGCTAAATAGTACAGTTTTGCATTCATGATATCATATACTGGTTTAGACTTTGTATTTTCTTACTTAGATGCCACATGCATTTACATACATACATTCCGGTTATGTACTGCAGTTGGGCTCTATGCCAATATATTGTTCTTTATTAGCTCATGATTATGAGATTCCAATTTTCATGAGATTTCTGGATTTGAGAAACCGCATGTGAAACTAAAAACTTATGCTCCTTTAAAAGAAAATTGCGGTTTTCCCTTGATATGATGTGTGGCGTCCACCATGAGATTTTTCAGTTCTGGAGCATATATGATATATGATTACCCGCTACGAGGAATGAGGGTAACACCGTTTGCGGGTACATGGTGGACCCGGTGCGGTACACCGGGGCAAGATTGACGTATATAGAGAGATAGAGACATTGAGCCCAGCAAGGGAGCACTACCGACCAGTGATAGTTTGGGCCGATCTAGACTGACGGAGCCTGAGATAGTTGGCGCGGTGGATATTTAGAGGATTCCGACCATAGTCATAAGATCAGATGATATGGGTCGATGCGGACTGACGGAGCCCGAGATACGAGGATTATGTCTCGCTAATGGACACGGTTTTCATGATGTTTTCAAGTGTCGATACTTGGCACTCAGGTTTTAGCATGATTTTATGTGTCGTTGCTGGACACACGTTGGATGATGCATTTATACTTGATACACATGACATGTAGTTATTTTGTGACACGGACACGAGTACTTGGCTTTACACATATGCTTTTATTATTACCTTTACTGCTACTCGATGTTATCATGTTGCTATTATTACTGTATCGTACTGTATGACCTAGGAGATAGTCATACTTTCGGTTTCTACTCGATGCTATCTTCTACTCACGAGTTGGCAACTCAACCCCGTTGTGCCACAGTTTCTTGCAGGTTTTGACCGCACAGGTTCCCGTAGCAGCTTTGCTGGCATACCGCTTCTTCCGGGTGATTGCTTTGGTGGGTGGTTTCACTTGCATCGTGACCACCATTATACTTGTATATTACTTTGTTGTATCTAGTTAAAGCTCTATCAGCCAGACCTTGTATATTTGTAAGCTTAGAAAACGCAGTTGTATATTCTTTCGACCTTAAAGTCATGCTCGTATACTTATTTATTATTGTATTTGCTTCTTAATGATGTTTTTACTTTCTTTGCTTACTTATGTGTTTGACCCTCGCCTTCGGCGTTGTATATATATATATATTCTTGCGTGGTTGTTTCCGCCATTTGGCGAAGAGTTGGCTCCCACTTAGAGATGCCTATATTATTATTGCTTGTATTCGTTTTCAGGTTAAAAATTACAAAGGAGATGCTGCTGAAATTTTAAATGACGAAAACAGTTTTCAAAACTTCACCTCTAATATTTTTCCCTAAAAAGGTTTAGATTTCTAGGCTTTTGGCTTACATGAATTAGGTATGGTCCTATAGAATCCACATGATTCAAGTGCCTGTCACGTGCATTTTCTGGGTCATGACAAAGTTAGTATCAGAGCGTTAGGTTAACCTTGGTTCGAGTCTAGATTTGACTATGTGGAGTCTAGGACGTATATATATATATATATATATATATATATATATATATATATATATATATTCGGAACCTAGGCTTGACCTTACGGAACTTAGACTTAGCCGAGGGGGTATTAGACCCGAACTTTCATTACGTAGGTTGACCTTGGTTGATGGAGTAGGTGACTTAAGTAAAATGACATACCGTGTGTATGTTCCGCGGCATACTTACGATACGCTACTCCGCTTAAGTAGCCTTAGGATGTACATTTTTTATGCATTGTATTTCTATTCGTTCCTATGATCTATTCTCATCATTATTGGACCGTGGTTTCCGTTACCGTGCTTACACGAGTAGAGTGAGCTACGGCTAGAGATGCGGTCATGCACGAGCTCGTCATGGACGAGGACTGACCAGGATGTATTCCGGTGACACACGAATGCACTGATTTATTGTTTTATTAAGATTTCTTATTAACACGAGCGTTCGAGATCTATACCAGATGATCGGGCCATTGCTAGAGGCCAGCCAGATTGCGAAGGTTATTAAGGTACTGTCTACTCCAGATGATTAAGGCATTGTCTACCGTGCGAACAGATGAGCCAATTGTTGCTGAGTTGATAAGATATCGTCCCCAGACCATTGAAGCTAATGCAGCATGAGTTTATACACGGAGATGTGGCAGAAGGTAGTTAGTCCATCTTGAATAGAGTGACTGAGATGATTCGTCTGATTTGATGGGCCAATGCAAGCTCAGTTAAGTTGAAGAATTCCGGTTTGAAGGATCTTACGCAGATTTAGAGTAAATCGAACAAGAAAAGACATTGTTCGTTGGATACTCCGATGAAAGATCAGTAAGTTGACCAGCTTCGGATGGAAAGACCTCACCCAGATGTATTGTGAGTTGATTGAAAACGGGCAAATGGAGCGTATTACCCCGACGATTTGGACGAGTTCCAGAGGACGTAATTGGCCAGATGCCATCTATAGGATATTAGAGATGCCAAGTTCGTAACTTCGGAAAGAAGACTCTAGATATGACTACAGCCAATTGGAGCGTCGTCCACAAAGCTACGAAGAGATGGTTCTAAATTGGTCCATACCGAAGGGAAGCGGAGTAAAAGGTTCATAGGAGATCTTGACGAGATTACGTTCCACTCCGTTGACATCAGAGATTTGATACGCATGCAGAGGCGTTGAATGCGGCCATAATTTCAGAGAAAAATCATGAAGAGAATGCAGCTGTCTCGGAACAAGAAATGGATTAAGTAAAGAGTGCCAACTTTCGAGCAGTCCTGCAGAGATGAGATTTGGGAGAGACCCCGACAGGATCTTTCTGGAATACTACACGAGAAGACTTAGACCAGGATCAAGAGTATCATGCATGCTTAGTGGGCCAGAGATTGCTATCATTGACGTGATACGTGAGTAGTGACCATGTTAATTGGTCAGGAGATCTTTAGAGAAGCGCCAGAACATAACTGTTTCCGTCATTACTCCAAAATCGGGCTGTCGAGCCGAGGAGTCATGTAACTGGTAATCCACAGAGAGAAACAAGAATCTAAGGACAGAGAATGCCAGACCGTGGGCAAGAGGCAAGTAGATATCTTGCTCTGCCAGTCTTGGATGCACCGGCACCTTTCGACATTAAAGGAGGGGCACCTCGACGGCGGTTATTGTGATTTGCGACTTGGTGATTCGGATATCACGTTTCCTTCATTTTGGATTTCGGTATTTTGACGATTCGTTTTATGATTGATATTTCTTATATGCAGCACAGTTGCACTTGATTCGTATTTTATGTATCAGTTGTACTGATTTTCGTTTTGTGCATACCCATTTGCACTCTGTTTTGATTTTATGCATTCCGAGGTACTTGATTTGATTTCGTGTATATAGTATGCACACGATTTGACTTATGCATTCGGTGTAGTTTACACCTACTTTCAGTATTTGATATATGTTTTTGTGCACGCAGTTGCACACGTTTACGAGTTCATATACCGCAGTATACATGATTTTGATTTGGTGTATGTCGTATACCGTTGATTTCGATTCCGATATTCGATATTCATTTTCGTGCACCATAGTGCATTGGATTTCTGTTTTTGTGCACCCTGTGCACTGATTGAAAGTCTTACGCACACTTGGCGCACTTGATGTGATTTTTTGCACACCAGATGCACTTAATCAAGATTCTTCGTGCATATCAGATGCACCGGATATTGTTGTCGTGCACACTCGTTGCACTTAACAGATGTTTTCGTACACACCCGTTGCACTTAAGTTTTTGTTTCTGTGCACATTCGTGGCACCAGTCTTGATTTTGATTTCCGTGCGTACCAGACGCACGTGGCATTTTTATATGTCCTATTTTAGGTTGATTTCGCTTGAGCATCGTGTTTTTATGACGTATACTGCGGTTTAGTGACCGAGCAGGACTAGTCTGAGGACAGTACCTGAGTATTTTTGCATGCATCGATATTTACGGAAGGAATTTTCAAAAAGGAGCTATAGGCTCGATGTTTTCCTACGTGTCCATGATGACACGAAACTTTACGAAGAAAACTCTTCTAAAATCATCTCCAAAAGGCGGGACGTATATGTTAAATAAGGGATTTGTATATGTATATATATAGCTATTTTCCTTACAAAAGAACGTCCGCTACTTATGCCGTGATTTGCGCATCACACTGCGATTTGAAAATGGATTTTGCATGCACTTATTCCAGTTTTCTCGACAATTTCACAACGATGCGTACTATATATATGATATAGTCCTAACTACTTTTTACTTGATCTTGACAATGAATTTCGAAACTAATATTTTCGCATTAACTCCGATGATTGCATGACATTTGACGGAGTTTCGATTTGAGATTTGCACTCGTTTTCAGGCGCATGCATTGCGCTATATTATGTCGTATGTACTAGTGATTTTGGAGCCCCGACGACCTGATTGTTTTGCTGAAATATTTTAGTAATTGGGGGTTTAAATTTAAATTCGGGGACCGAATTTATTTAAAGGGGGAAGATTGTAACATTTCAGAAAAATAAAATATTATTTTTGGGAATTTAAATAATTAAAATAATGAATTTCATGAAAATTATTAAAATATGAGAATTAGTTTTAATGATATGGTATAACCATATATCGATAGTTTGGAAAATATTTAAAAAATTAATAAGAATTATTGATTGTGAAAGAATTTATGTGAATTGAGCATCTATAAACTTTTATATAATTATTTATATACAATGTTAATACTAAACTTGATTAATATGTCGCTAATTATGCAATAATCTTTCTTATGTATATGACATGCAACATGACATGTTGCAAATACTTGTTACATTTTTATTAACCTTGGCTTCATTTATGATTAAATGGTTTTTGTTTTTGGTTTATAATAAAAGAAAATAGAAATACATGTGAGATATTTTTCTTGGGAGGGGACAAAGGGGTATGGGTAAGAGAGAGAGTGAAGGTTCTAGTACCCATGGCTTCTTCTTTTCCCACCATCTCTTCACTTCCTTCTTCATTCTTCTCCTCTTCCTCCACCCTTCACCTCCTCTACACCCTATAAAACACCACCAAAACTCAAACAAACCTTATACCCCATTCACAAAAAAAAGTGCACAAGCTCGTCACAAAGACCATGGTGGTATCAAGTTAATGTTTTGAATACTTTGGACAACCCAAAAATTTTCTTGAGTTTCTAAATGAGGTAATCCCTACATATTTAGTTAAGTAATTAGCTTTCCTACCCTCCTAATATAGTTTGGAGTTAATATTTTGTGGTTTAGTGATGTTAGAATTTTTCAAGATGAGGTTAGGGGATAATTGGAGTTGTGATAATGTCATTAAGGTTTAGTTAGAGTTTGCAAGACCTTAGATATGTTTACTGGCATGGACCAGAGACTTGAAACCATACACGAACTTAGAATTTTCCGATGTCGGTTTCTTTGAATTTTTAGGACTATATGGAATCTGGAGCAACTTAGAATAATTATAAGAAAAACAAACAACTACATTGACCTAGTTAGACCACTAGAAGACCACCATGTAGGGTTCCAAGGCACACTTGTGAAGGTTCATAACGCATCAAACATGCACGAATAAAATTTTACATGTGCCGAACAACCCAAAGACAGGATCTTTGCTAGATAATTAGGGTTTAGCATGCAAGATAACATCTTTTTATCTAAGTGTGAGGGATTACAACCTTTGTAGTCCGCTCCTTCGCTTCACAAGCTCCGAGTAGAAGTCCCTTCGCCGCGATCCATGATCTCCCGGACTCAAGAGAGGCTCCATGACTCGAACGATCCATGCTAGCTTGAAGTGTTCCGAATCTCCAATGGTCTACGTCGAAGTTGCAATAACCCAAGCTTTCTCACTCTAAAGAGATGAACACCCTAATCTCATGGGCTAGATGAGATGAGGATGAGAGAGTAGTATTTATGCTTTCTTTTTAATTCACTTTCTCACAATTTATCATCACAAATGGAATTTCTAGTGAGCTCAAAATCAAGAGAGAAGAAGATGATAATGGAAATGATAATTCATTTTGTGATGAATAGAAAGAAAAGTATATGATTGATATATAAACCATGGTCAAGGATGAGTAGCTAAGAGTTTGTAGAGAATAAACTAGAGTTAGGGTTTGGTTAGGTTAGAAATGAGTCATGAGATATTATCAACCATAATATCTTAACCAAGACAAAAGAAAAAGCTTCTAGAATGTGCATGAAGCAACTAACCCTAATCAAACCCTAATCCCATTTAATCATCCTTAAACATGTTTAATAACAAATCATATCATGTCACAATAATATATATCACATATATATTATATATTTGC
The DNA here is from genome assembly GCA_030015575.1 of Agapanthus africanus. NCBI lineage: Eukaryota > Viridiplantae > Streptophyta > Magnoliopsida > Asparagales > Amaryllidaceae > Agapanthus > Agapanthus africanus. The sequence continues at coordinate 633,511,932 of CM057342.1, forward strand.
AACAAAAGAAAATAATACAATTAACATATATCGCATATATATCAATGTATTAATCCGGTGAGAAAATGAAATAATAAAGCGAGCCAATATTAGATAATGTAATAATATATCATATATATTATTATACATTAAATCATCGAATCAACACTTGATCCGACGATCCGGCTATATCGAATATAACCAACAAATATACCATGTACCGATTCATCGAATCAACACTTGATTTGATGTCCCGGTTCATATCTAAATATCGCGAGAATATAATACAGTATCTCATATCGCATTATCCTCGGTCCTGCACATATCACATATGTGCCTCTAATCCGTTTCGCCTGAGCCAAGAAACCTCTGTGTAGGACTCTAAAGAACCATCAATACGACGGTAGCAGGTGATGATCATATCAAACACCCACAAGCTGCAAGCGGTCAGCTAAACGTAACAGCCGCCCAGGCATTGAGCGATCAGAAGATCAACAAGCTAGCCTGTGCGTTCTCCTGTGAATCCAATCAGTAACACTCTCGTACAGTCCGGTCTGTTCGTCTGATATGTCGCATATCAAGTCTACGGGTGGTATACGTCAGACCCCAGTAACCGATAAGTCGTGTCGATGTGTGGCTCATAACGGATCGAGAAACTACTAGTAACACTTACCAGTAAATCTCTATATCAGCCCTGGCCAGGGACTTCCAGTTATAGCCAATCGAACACAGCACAACATCAACTCCCTATACCGGGAGAGACGAATCCCCTCCTATCGCTCATTGCCTCCATGTGATTCGGGACTGTACCCAAAAGCCACCGTTTTACACGCCTTCTTGGACGCGGTAAGGTGGAAATCAAAGCACAGTGGGAATCACACAAGACTCTATGACGATCTCGAGTCTACAGACTACCCTGTACCAGTGTCACCGGAGAACTGCCATCTGACGTGTGGTATATCACCATCTGGGAGTTCTCGACGAGTCCGTCCAGTGTACCCAGTCTCTACTGAGTACCCGTACACCATCTCTGATGTCAAACACCGATGGATATGGGATCATCCATCGCCCATCATATGGGTCAAGATGCGTATACTCTAGTCTACTCTGGTGTATCGATGCCCTGTCTCGATATACCCTCGACTAGGAACAGTTATAAGATGTACTCATCGACTACCATGGCCCCACTAGTATGATCTCATCATAGTTCCAGTAGTCGAGTACAGATCCTAAGGGCTTTATCAACATGTGAGAGAAAAACAGTAAACCAATACAAGTCAACATGTTAAGATAAAGTGAAACCAAATAGCATACTATCATGACGAGAAAGAAAGTCCTCTCTATATATATCCAAGCATCCATTATAATATACATCATATGTACAACAATGGCCTCTAGGGCATATACATAACTAACAATCTCCCACTTGCACTAAGGCCAGCTGCTGTAGTATCTCATACCTAGCATCCCGAATAATCTCTCAAACTGTATCTGGGGAATTGCCTTCGTGAGTGGATCCGCAGTGTTGTCCTTCGTATCTACTCTCCTGACCTCGATCTCCCGGCGATCAACTATCTCCCTGATCAGGTGATACCGCCTCAGAATATGTCTGGACTTCTGATGGGATCTGGGTTCCTTGGCCAAAGCCACAGCTCCATTGTTATCGCAATATAGAGGTATTGGATGCTCAATGGATGGAACCACACCAAGTTCACTAATGAACTTCTTCATCCAGACAGCCTCTTTGGCAGCATCGTTGGCAGCCATGTATTCAGCCTCCATCGTCGAGTCTGCAACGGTATCATGTTTGGAACTCTTCCAACACACCGCCCCTCCATTGAGGGTAAAGACAAATCCTGAGTGCGACTTAGAGTCGTCCTTATCACTTTAGAAGCTGGAATCGGTAAAGGACTCCACCTGGAGTTCTCCGTTACCATACACCAAGAACATCTCCTTAGTCCTTCGCAAGTACTTGAGAATGTTCTTCACAGCTGTCCAGTGACTCTCTCCAGGATCTGCTTGATACCGACTCACTACACTTAGTGAGTATGCTACATCGGGTCTGGTAAATAGCATCGCATACATGATAGAGCCTACTGCCGAAGTATAGGGTATCCCTTGCATGCGAGCTCTCTCCAAATCAGTCTTGGGAGACATCTCTTTGGAGAGAGTGAGTCCAGAGATCGTGGGTTGGTTCCCACGTTTGGATTCTTCCATACTAAACCTCTTTAGTATGGTGTCAATGTACCTGGATTGGGACAATCCCAGTATCCGTTTAGATCTATCTCTATAGATCATGATTCCCAATATGCAGGAGGCATCACCTAGATCTTTTATTGAGAATCTCTGTGATAAGAAGAGCTTGATTGATTGCAGCATAGGAATATCATTTCCTATCAAGAGTATGTCATCTACGTACAGTACGAGGAAGAGAACCTTACCCTCTGCTACCTTCTTATAAATACAAGGTTCATCTATATTTTTGATGAAGTCAAACTCATTGACTACAACATCAAAACAGATGTTCCAACTCCGCGATGCTTGCTTTAACCCATAAATGGATTTAAGCAGCTTGCACACCTTTCCGCTGCTCCAACTATCTACGAAGCCCTCTGGCTGAGTCATGTACACGCTCTCTTCTAAATTACCGTTTAGAAAGGCGGTCTTAACATCCATTTGCCAGATTTCGTAGTCATGGTATGCAGCAATGGCAAGTAAGATCCGGATGGACTTAAGCATAGCCACTGGAGAAAAGGTTTCGTCATAATCCACACCTGGTCGTTGACGAAAACCCTTTGCTACAAGTCTAGTTTTGAAAGTCTCAACTTTTCCATCTACACCAAATTTCTTTTTAAAGATCCACTTGCTCCCAATGGGTTTTACCCCTTCAGGAGCATTTTCCAAAATCCATACTTTATTGGTGTACATGGATTCCATCTCAGATCGCATTGCATCCAGCCATTTCACAGAGTCACTACTTGTGATGGCCTGCTCGAAACTAGTCGGGTCATCATCTTCCATGATGCAATCATCGCTTCCACCATCAATGAGAAAACCGTAGTATCTCTCAGGTGGATGAGAAACCCTGCTAGATCGGCGGAGAGGCTGGGGTTCGCCGGGTACTACTGAATCCTCTGGTTCTACTAAATCTTCAGTTGCAATTTGTGTTTCTGGAACCTCTTCCAGCTCTACCTCTTTGCCACTAATTTCTTTTGCAAAAAATTCCTTTTCCAGAAAGGTGGCATATTAAGAAACAAACACCTTTTGTTCCTCAGCGTGATAGAAAATATATCCTTGAGAATTCTTAGGATATCCCACAAATTTGCAAAGAACTGATCGTGCCTCGAGTTTGTCTGGATTTTTTCTTTTGACATAGGCCGGACAACCCCATATCTTAACTCGTTTAAAATATGGTCTCTTCCCACTCCATATCTCATATGGTGTGGTAGGTACAGATTTAGACGGAACTAAATTCAATATGTATATGGCTGTCTCAAGCGCAAACCCCCAAAAGGAAATAGGTAACTCAGCATTGCTCATCATAGATCGCACCATATCTAATAGGGTCTGATTCCTTCGTTCCGATACACCGTTGTGCTGTGGTGTATAAGGAGGAGTAAGCTGAGAGAGAATCCCATTCTCTTTTAGATAATCTAGGAACTCGCTGCTTAAGTATTCACCTCCTCGATCAGATCGAAGAATCTTAATACTTTTGCCCGTTTGGTTCTCTACTTCGTGCTTATATTCTCTGAATTTCTCAAAAGCTTCAGACTTGTGTTTCATCAAGAACACATGCCCGTATCTAGAGAGATCGTCAGTGAATGTAATGAAGTAGGAAGAACCGTTTCTAGCATGTGTAGACATGGAACCGCATACATCACTATGTATCAGTCCTAAGAGTTCAGTAACTCTTTCTCCATGTCCACTAAACGGAGCTTTGGTCATTTTTCCTTTGAGACATGAATGGCAAGTATCATAAGATGATAATTCGAACGGATTCAAATAACCATCCTTATGTAACTTAGCCAGTCGTGTTGCATTGATATGACCAAGTCTACAATGCCACAAGAAGGATTCGTTCATTTCTGAACTCTTCCTCTTGTGTGTGTTTTGTATATTGAGGACGGTATTCTGATTTAGAATGAATATGCCATTATGTAACGAACCTGATGCAATCAACTTTTGATCTAGGAATATGTTCATAACATTATCCTGTACTACAAAATTATACCCTTCTTTACTTAATAAAGAGACTGATATAATGTTGCACATCATGTTCGGTATATAATAGCACTCATTTAGAATCAGTGTATTACGACTTGGCAATACAAGGTGATATTCGCCAACTGCTTTGGCTGCAATACTTGCACCATTCCCTACTTGAACGGAACGATCACCTTTTCCCAGTTCTCTACCTTTACGTAGCCCATGTAACAATTTATATATGTGGGATCCTGATCCGGTATCTAATACCCAAGACGTAGGGTGAACAGAAAAACAGTTCTCAATAACTAACACACCCGAAGAAGATGCATCAACATGCATGTTCTTTTGGGCGGCATGAGAATCCAGATATTCTCCTGTTTCCTGTTCAGTCTTATAACTCTTATAAGAAAAAATGGGTCCAACATTCCCTTGCTCAGTACAATAATCGGGTTCAATCAATACATCCATATTATTATCTTGATTATGGCCTGACATGGTCGCTACCTGGAGAGAGAGAGAAGAAAACACTTTAGCGTATGCTCTTGCCAGATTAGATTGGTTATTATCTTATCTAATCAGGATGTCTTCCACTGTTTTTATCAAATCTACCTTCAAACCCAAAAAGGTAAGATTAGCCGGGATTAATTACACCCTACAATTTCGTCAATCTTTCAGCCAGATCAGTGTCGGTACTTTGAGGGAGGTTCCCCGTGCTTTCGCACGGACCTAATTAAAGTAAACCTCGTTTTCCCAGAGGCGTAACCCCGTTAACACTTTTCTAGACACCTACTTGATCGGCTAATTGTCCTGTGTAAAACTCTCCCAGGAGTAACTCTTACTCGCAGTAGGTATCGGGATCCAACTATCTCATAGAAGGTATGCAATCTCATTGCAAATTTCAACACTTGAAATTCCCGATAATATTTTGCCCATAGCGATCTATGACCTTAACAAAGTCAACAAACCATAAATCGCAAGTCAAGTTCAACCCGTACATTTCCCGATTGAATTAAACCCACCCGTACGACCCTTAACTGAGTCAACAAGGCCGTACGAATACCCTAATCCAATCACATCTCATGTTTTAGCAGATAAACATTACTTAGCTACCGTACACTTTGCCTTAACTAAGTCAACAAACATAGCACGAATACTAAATAATATCTATCTGAAATGACGGAGGGCTACGCAGGTTTTTCAGAAAAACCCTGAGCGTAATGAACTTGATATCGTCGTAGAATCGAGTGATTTTGAAAAAGGAGTGTTTTTTAGGCTTCTATTTTCGCTAAAGAGGTCACTCCCGGTGAAGGGATCTCGGCTCTTTCCCCATCGAATAAGGTGCAGGATATATCATATATACCGCTGTGCAAAGCAAGAACTATATAAGCTGTCAAAACTAAACCGCGAGTTTGTAGCATCTGCCAGTTTCGCTAAAGAGGTCACTCCCGGTGAAGGGATCTCGGCTCTTTCCTCATCGAATAAGGTGCAGGGCATATCATATATACCGCTGTGCAAAGCAAAACTGTTGCTACCCTTTTTAAAAAGTTTTGATTCTACAACATCTTTAGGTTTCTTTTCTTTTTATTAATCTCATTAATAAAATCCCATCAGCTTATGCTTCCTAAGCATCACAGAAGAAACGAAAGCAGTAATATTTATATATCAACATATATATATAGTATAAGCATTCGTCTCAGGCAGTAATATGATCTCATCACAGAACATTGCAGCAGAAGAACATATATGAAATATTGGATATACTAGGACGTCCGTGTTTTCAATACGAGCCTGTATAAAACACGGATTCCACGGTCGCGACGAATAGCCAAACCCACATCCCAAGACCCCTACGAGAGCGGTAAGTAACACTGCCAATTCTAGGGTTAGGAGACCCGGTCTCAACTCCTCGAGATGGCCTCCCACTGGACCCTAGAACCCGGTTACTTATGCTCCCCTCCTTGGGTCTACCTAATGCGGAAAAGTAAATAATATACACTGGTGACATCAACCTCAACCTGGAAGTGCCCCAAATAAAAGAATATTACATTACAAATAAATTTTACATGAATGAAAATAAAAACCCTCATCTCACATAAAACCCCCGGCTATTCAGAACACGACGATCCAATATAACATATCACAGCAACACATAATATCACATATCATCAACGTAAGTAAATATGCGCATCCCAATTGTCGTTGACATATAGCAACGAAACCGGCGATATCACATATTACACTTACGGTCACAGAAAAGAAAGTGTAAAACTACAACATTTGGAATCCACAATCACTTTAGACATCGTAAATCCGAAATATCACATACTTCGCATTTCATGCCTAACTCTATGAATTCCACATATTGTATCACATTCCAGATAAATAGACAGTATTAAACTTTTCGAACAGATAATCAAATACCCAAAATTTCCTAAAGTGCTCAACACTTGAGCGAAGTTCAAATAATCCCAGAATATGTCATAATACCAGTGATCCAGCCGTAGAAGGGTCAAGCCAACGCCTCACATGTGGCACGCCGTACTGCCCCAAACCCGAAGGTTCAAAAGGCAGTTCAAGACAGTCACATAATCGAGTTAAGGTTTGTTGTCTTCTAGAGGGTCCACCGCTTAACTTGTACAATTTTTCCGAAAGATTTAAACCCGATAAAAATTCAACACTTGAAAGTTTGCCGTGCCGGGAAAAAGTGAGTTAATGATATCCGTTCAAATAGTTTAACAGTTTCTAAATATCCGGAAATAATAACGAATTTAAATTTTCCGATCGAATCTACGATTACAAAATAAACCCCAGATTAAACAACACTTGAATCACTTTTAAAAATACCCATAAGCATCAACAAGCACCTACGGATATTACCATGAAAACCACGTGTCACAATTCCAAAATTCCGCCGTGGAACCGCCGCGGAAAGCAGGTTTCTGCCGCGGTTCCGCCGCGGTTTAATGGAGTTGTGGGCCCGTGTTTCATGGTAATTCTTAGAATTCCTAGCTGATTTTTTTAGGTATTTTTAATTCAAAAAAATCCCAGATTTTGAAAAATTTCCAGAGAGGGGGTTATTTTCGTCGGTTCGGGTTCGATCGGAGTTTTAACTTCGTAAACACATCGCCTAATGCTCTAGCTAGGCTCTGATACCACTGTAGGGCTCCAAGGCACACTTGTGAAGGTTTTTAACACATCAAACATGCACGAATAAAATTTTACATGTGCCGAACAACCCAAAGACAGGATCTTTGCTAGATAATTAGGGTTTAGCATGCAAGATAACATCTTTTTATCTAAGTGTGAGGGATTACAACCTTTGTAGTCCGCTCTTTCGCTTCACAAGCTCCGAGTAGAAGTCCCTTCGCCGCAATCCATGATCTCCCGGACTCAAGAGAGGCTCCATGACTCGAACGATCCATGCTAGCTTGAAGTGTTCCGAATCTCCAATGGTCTACGTCGAAGTTGCAATAACCCAAGCTTTCTCACTCTAAAGAGATGAACACCCTAATCTCATGGGCTAGATGAGATGAAGATGAGGGAGTAGTATTTATGCTTTCTTTTTAATTCACTTTCTCACAATTTATCATCACAAATGGAATTTCTAGTGAGCTCAAAATCAAGAGAGAAGAAGATGATAATGGAAATGATAATTCCTTTTGTGATGAATAGAAAGAAAAGTATATGATTGATATATAAACCATGGTCAAGGATGAGTGGCTAAGAGTTTGTAGAGAATAAACTAGAGTTAGGGTTTGGTTAGGTTAGAAATGAGTCATGAGATATTATCAACCATAATATCTTAACCAAGACAAAAGAAAAAGCTTCTAGAATGTGCATGAAGCAACTAACCCTAATCAAACCCTAATCCCATTTAATCATCCTTAAACATGTTTAATAACAAATCATATCATGTCACAATAATATATATCACATATATATTATATATTTGCAACAAAAGAAAATAATACAATTAACATATATCGCATATATATCAATGTATTAATCCGGTGAGAAAATGAAATAATAAAGCGAGCCAATATTAGATAATGTAATAATATATCATATATATTATTATACATTAAATCATCGAATCAACACTTGATCCGACGATCCGGCTATATCGAATATAACCGACTAATATACCATGTACCGATTCATCGAATCAACACTTGATTTGATGTCCCGGTTCATATCTAAATATCGCGAGAATATAATACGGTATCTCATATCGCATTATCCTCAGTCCTGCACATATCGCATATGTGCCTCTACTCCGTTTCGCCTGAGTCAAGAAACCTCTGTGTAGGACTCTAAAGAATCGTCAATACGCCGGTAGCAGGTGATGATCATATCAAACACCCACAAGCTGCAAGCGGTCAGCTAAACGTAACAGCCGCCCAGGCATTGAGCGATCAGAAGATCAACAAGCTAGCCTGTGCGTTCTCCTATGAATCCAATCAGTAACACTCCCGTACAGTCCGGTCTGTTCGTCTGATATGTCGCATATCAAGTCTACGGGTGGTATACGTCAGACCCCAGTAACCGATAAGTCGTGTCGATGTGTGGCTCATAACGGATCGAGAAACTACTAGTAACACTTACCAGTAAATCTCTATATCAGCCCTGGCCAGGGACTTCCAGTTATAGCCAATCGAACACAGCACAACATCAACTCCCTATACCGGGAGAGACGAATCCCCTCCTATCGCTCATTACCTCCATGTGATTCGGGACTGTACCCAAAAGCCACCGTTTTACACGCCCTCTTGGACACGGTAAGGTGGAAATCAAAGCACAGTGGGAATCACACAAGACTCTATGACGATCTCGGGTCTACAGACTACCCTGTACCAGTGTCACCGGAGAACTTCCATCTGACGTGTGGTATATCACCATCTGGGAGTTCTCGGCGAGTCCGTCCAGTGTACCCAGTCTCTACTGAGCACCCGTACACCATCTCTGATGTCAAACACCGATTGATATGGGATCATCCATCGCCCATCATATGGGTCAAGATGCGTATACGCTAGTCTACTCTGGTGTATCGATTCCTTGTCTCGATATACCCTCGACTAGGAACAGTTATAAGATGTACTCATCGACTACCATGGCCCCACTAGTATGATCTCATCATAGTTCCAGTAGTCGAGTACAGATCCTAAGGGCTTTATCAACATGTGAGAGAAAAACAGTAAACCAATACAAGTCAACATGTTAAGATAAAGTGAAACCAAATAGCATACTATCATGACGAGCAAGAAAGTCCTCTCTATATATATCCAAGCATCCATTATAATATACATCATATGTACAACAATGGCCTCTAGGGCATATACATAACTAACACACCACAAAAGAACGAGACCAAAATTCCCAGATATGGCCAGCGACACCGGGCACTATAGCTTATCTCACCGGGAAACTTTGAGTGTAAACGTTGGGTTTTGACCTATAGCTCATACTCCTCTTAACCTAGCCCCTGTATTGTTAGTTTTGTCCTTATCTATCTGTACAAGAATCTGGGACATATTGTGTGGGTTTTGACAATGTTTTCCGATATTTGAAACTTGGATTTTGGATTTCTTGATGTGACTTAGTCGTTCGACGTTCGCACATTGACGTCAGAGAGTACTTTATTGTTTTAGCGCGCGTTGACCATAGATTCTAACCTATGTGCACTTCGCGTGTCGTGTCGGTTTTCGAATATGATTTTGATGCGATACGATATGTTTTGAACTGTAGGTACCTTCACGTAGACTTTGTGACGACAAGAGAGAGCAGGGCGATATCGACTTTGGCAAGCGAGGATCGAAGGTGAGTAGATTTATATCTACGGGGGAAGTCGGGTGGATGGCGTATAGCACCCCCACAACCGTAGAATAGGATATCCTTATATACTTCATATATATCTGTTAATGCGAGTTATAGATACATAGCAATAGGGTTCTAGGATACCGTAGGATTTGACTAAGCGTACTTGTAGGAAGGTTATCCTTAGTCTTTTTTCCTTAATTGTGAGCCGTTAGTTTTACATCATCGTGTGCGCGCGCGCGCGCACACTTGGGTTGATTTATGTGTATATGCATACATATATGTGTATATATATATATATGGATATGTTGAGATATATATATATATATAGTATACATATACGTGTAAGATTAGGATATGATATGTGATATAGTTTTGAGTCGATACGATCGAACAAGATGTCAAGAGATATTTGTTTATGATTGAGATGAGACATCGTTTATGATGCAATATATTAAGGGATCCTTGGGCAAAATATATACATAACATGCGATAACATATGATCTGATAGTATAATAAATTGTACGAGACCTTATATCCGCACCCTGATTATGATATTGTACGATGAATGATACTAATTTATATATGATATTTGACCCGTACCCTCGATCTTGAGGATGCCGTACGACGAACTATACCGTACGAGATATATATATGATGATTGATCCGCACTCTTGACTCAAGAATGCCGTACAATGGATATTACCGTACGTGATGCTATGAAGATGGATCGCCAACTACTAGATATATCGACTCGGATACGCTTTCGATTTCTATTTACTTTCGACTCGGTTCTTAATTTAGCCTATTAGGTTCTTGGGTAGATGATAGATTAGACTCGAGTCATACCTATTTCCAAAACTAACGAATCATATGCATTTCAAAAGACAATCCGAGGGACGCTACGGATTTTCAAAATGATATCACTTTTCTCAAAACACCGTAGCTCCTACTTTCCAAAACAACGATTCATGCTATTTCCAATACTATAACTGTATGGCTCGTATATAGATTTATATACCTTATTGTTGCTTTTACCATTTACTTTCTGTTATGATCTCATCTGCTATGACACCTGCACCATTACCGATGGTACGTATGTTGCACATACACTTGCTTGCCGGCTCACACACATCAGCATCAGTAATTGCCATGTCGCGTACACTTTAGTAACCATTACTTCATGTGTATACCCTGATAAATTGTAGCTAAATAGTACTGTTTTTCATTCATGATATCATGTGCTAGTTTAGACTTTGTATTTTCTTACTTAGATGCCACATGCATTCACATACATACATTCCAGTTATGTACTGCAGTTGGGCTCTATGCCGATATTCATTGTTCTTTATTAGCTCATGATTATGAGATTCCGATTTTCATGAGATTTCTGGATTTGGGAAACCGCATGTGAAACTAAAAACTTATGCTCCTTTTAAAAGAAAATTGCGGTTTTCCCTTGATATAATGTGTGGTGTCCACCATGAGATTTCTCGGTTTTGGAGCATATATGATATATGATTACCCGCTACGATGAGCAAGGGCGATACCGTCTGCGGATACATGGTGGACCCAATACGGTACCCCGGGGCAAAATTGACGTATATAGAGAGATAGAGACGTTGAGCCGGTAAGAGAGCACTACCGACCGGTGATAGTTTGGGGCGATCCGGACTGACGGAGCCCGAGATAGTTGGCGCGATAGATATCCGGAGGATACAGACTGTAGTCGTGAGATCAGATGATATGGGCCAATCCGGACTGACAAAGCCCGAGATTCAGATGATATAGGCCGATCCGGACTGACGGAGCCCGAGATACGAGGATTATGTGTTGGTGATGGACACGTTTTTCATGATGTTTTCGAGTGTCGATGCTTGGCACTCAGTTTTCATCATGATTTTGTGTGTCGTTGCTGGACACACGTTGGATGATGCATTTTTACATGATACACATGACATGTAGTTACTTTGTGACATGGACACGAGTACTTGGCTTTACAAATATGCTTATATTATTACCTTTACTGATACTCGATGTTATTGTGTTATTATTATTACTGTATCGTACTGTATGACTTAGAAGATAGTCATACTTTCGGTTTCTACTCGGTGATGTCTTCTACTCACGAGTTGGCAACTCGCCCCCGTTGTGCCACAGTTTCTTTCAGGTTTTGACCGCACAGGTTTTCGCAGTGGCTTTGGTTGCATATCGCTTCTTCCGGGTGATTGCTTTGGTGGGTGGTTTCACTTGCATCATGACCACCATTGTACTTTTATATTACTTTTTTGTATCTAGTTAAAGCTCTATCAACCAGACCTTGTATATTTGTAGACATAGAAAACGCAGTTGTATACTCTTTCGGCCTTAAAGTCACGCTCTTGTACTTATTTATTATTGTATTTGTTTCTTAATGATGTTTTTACTTTCTTTGCTTACTTATGTGTTTGACCCTCGCCTTCGGTGTTGTATATCTATATTCTTGCGTGGTTGTTTCCGCCATTTGGCGAAGAGGTAGCTCCCGCTTGGGGATGCCTATATTATTATTGCTTGTATTCGTTTTTGGGTTAAAAATTACAAAGGAGGTGCTGCCGAAATTTTAAATGACGAAAAATGTTTTCAAAACTTCACCTCCAATATTTTTCACTAAAAAGGTTTAGATTTCTAGGCTTTTGGCTTACTTGAATTAGGTGTGGTCCTATAGAACCCATATGATTCAAGTGTCAGTCACGTGCCTTTTCCGGGTTGTGACATTTAGACTCTCGGGTGGATCATCTTTGACACAAGGAGGCCGATGATCAAGCGCGATCCGGATCTTCAAGGAGCTCAAGGAGAGGAGTAGAAGAAGACCCGAAGGACTAGAATCAAGGAGATATAAATACTAACATAGTAGTTAGAACCTCCTAGTAAATATATCTAGTTAAGATTTTCGTAAAGATCCTGGAGTTAAAGTCGGTGTTGCGAAGTAAGAAAAATCGTTTTTTTGTATATTCCGCCTCTCCGCGAATCCGCGGGGTGCGCGACATCGACTTACAACTGATATAACTCTTATTGATGGTTAGTTATTTCTTGGATCTTTATTACTACCGCTACCATTTCCTGTTGTCGTTTGTGGCTATTGGACATATTTAGAGATAAATTTTGTTCTTGATTACTAATTGACGGCTGTAATGTGACTATGGGAGAATATTTCCTTGACATAAGTAGCATGGCTGGCCGAGTTACATCCCGTTATTTTGGTATTCTGGAAAGCGGGGCGTGACAACAGCCATGAACAAAACTTGTAACCATGACCCATAACACAGACCTGCTCCAGATATCAGTATCTGGAGCAGCCTTTTGTTCACGGTTGTAACCATGAACAAATGTATTTAATCACGGTTACAACCGTGACAAGTTATTTTGTTTTTTTTTTAAATAATCAAATTTTTCACACCCCACGCGTGTTAATTTCAATCACAAGAAATATATAATTTTTATTCACAAGCATCAATATACAATCATCATTCACGCAATATATTCAAATCTCACGCAATTAATATACGATAATTAAATTAATAAGTTCCAAATCGCATGCAAACATAAACAAAAATTATACATACAATCAATATGATCAATACTCCACTAATCAACAATCAAAAAATGTACGTGTCAAAAAATCGTCCAATATGATCAATACTCCACAAAAATTCTATTGTATGTGTCAACAAATCAAAAAATAGAACAAACGTCATTGGGACGATGATCCACCTCCATCATCCCATGGCCTAAAAAATGCGCTCGACTCACTCTGTATGGCCTGCTGGACAGAATCGGCATGCGACTGCCTCATATCTCGGATCTCCACCCTAAACTCCTGCAGCTCGTGATGCGTCTCCTGAAGCTCCTGTCGCGTCTCCTGAAACTCCTGCCGCATCTCCTGCTGTGTCTGATCCTGTTGCTCCATATGCTCACGGAGTTGATGGATCTCCTGCTGCGACGTAGCTACCGCATCCGTCCGCTTCTGAGTCACGACGTACTCATGCACGGTCAAACGTCTATCAAAAAATCGATGAGCCCCAGGACCAACCACGCGCTCATACCCACCATGATGCACGCCGGATATCGAATCCAGGACAGGGATAATAGCGGTGATCGAGTCACCAGGGCTAAGTCCCAAGGCGTCCGTCTGTAAGTCCATGTTACCTACCCCAGTGCTTGCGGGGAGGCGGAATAGGTAAAAAAAGGATTTTTAACACAAGGTAACATGGACTAAAACTAGAGGATCTTTGCTAAACAAAAACTAACAAATAAACTACAAGTTTTAGCTATTAGGTTAGATGGTTATACCTAGTTCTTGAACTCCTTCTCTTCTTGTTGTGGTCCTCCTTGTTGCTAGCTCCTTGGAGTGGTGTAGACAGCTCCTCCTCCTCCTCGTCTTCTCTTTGCCGAAGAAAGATCCACCCGAAGACCTCTATCTTGAGCTCCTACCTCAACCAAGAGGTAACTAGAGTGCTTGGCTTGCTAAACTGAGAACCCTAGAATGAGTAGAGAGATGTCTCGATGGTTTTATCTCACAAAGCTCATGGTTTTCAACACATGAAAGAAGAGAGCTTTGAGAGAGGAAGAGGGAGAGCTTAGCATGAGAGAGAAAGAGCAAGAGAGAAATGAGCAAGAATAACAACCATGCTCTCATATGAGAATAATAATAATAATAACTAAAGAAAATTGTGATGGTTAGTTGAAATGACCATTATCATTTCACATTTAATACAATTTGCAAGAATCAAGAAGCATCTTGCAAAAGAAATGATCATGGTCAAATGGTCAACAAATGTCAAATGGTCAACCAAAGTCAAATGGTCAACCTAACCATGGCACAATTATCCTTAATTAATATTATTAATCATATTTCTCATTCTCATTAGGGTTTAGAAAAAGTCAACGGTCAACAACCCTAATGAGGTTCCTCTGCCTCTGTCAACTGTACATACACACCCGCACCCGTGTTCCGAGAAACACGAATACAATAAGACAAAACCAATCCCAAAATAAATACTAGGATCTGTTTTAAACCAAAGCCCGCTAGTAATAACTGCCCGGACACCAAACGTGCACAAGTGCGCGGATGTGAACGAACCCCGTCGCAAAACCATGCGACCTCTACTCTGTTTTGCCCAAAGGCGAACAACCCTCTGTGTGGGACTCTAAAGACTCAACACTACGCTGGCAGTGGGTTTAACCATAAGCCGCAAGCGGTACTAGCTGTACGTAACGGTCCCCAGGTAGATGCCGATAAGAAGACCGATGAGGTGAACCCATCCGAACTCCTACTGAGCCTGAATGTGATAATCTCCGTACAGTCCGGTCTGTTCGTCAGAGAGTATCGTATGTCGGGCCTAGGGGCGGTAAACGTCAGTCCCCTAATAGCGGTACAAGTCGTGTCAGAGTGTAGCCCAGAACACCCTGAGAAAACACTGGAAACGCTACCAGTATATCTCCCTTGCCCTGGCCAGGGACTTTGTGTAATGGCTCTCCTAGACACAGCGCGATATCAACTCCCAATACTGGGAGAGACGAATCCTGTCTAACTGTCACTGCCTCCAAGTGCTTCGGGACTGCACCCAACTACTACATATTTGCATGACTCATTTGAACCGTGGTAGGGTAGTAATCTAAGAACAGTAGGAACACACTCGAGGCGAAGTGACAGTGTCAAGTCAACGGACTAAGCTGTACTCATGTCACCTGGGAACTGATAACTGACGATAGGTATAATACCAACCAACAGTTCCCAGTGAGTCCTGTCCAGTGTACTCGTAACCTAACGAGCACCCGCATACTATCTCCAGTACGACGTACTAATGGATGTGGGACAGACCATCTCCCCTGCTGGGATGAGAAGCGCATATGCTAGTCTACTCCGGAGTATCGATGCCCCGTCTCGATAATCCTACGACTAGGGACCTATATAAGGATGTGCTTGTAGATTACCCTGCCCCCACTAGTGTGACTGCCATCACAACGCTGGTAATCAAGCAAAGATCCTAAGGGCTCCACTAATATGTATAGGCGATATGCTAAAAGAAACACATGCACACATTAAAGTAGAAATAAACCAAGTAGCATACTACCATTTTGAGCAAGATTGTCTATACAACTGTGAATATCCCAAGCTTCCATTAAGTAATATACAAACTAGTATGATACAGTAATGACCTCTAGGGCATATACACTAACAATCTCCCACTTGCACTAGGGCCATGTACTGGCGTATCGAAGACCTATCATCTCGATCAGCCGCTCGAACTGAGTCTGGGATATGGCCTTTGTGAATGGATCTGCAGTGTTATCTTCTGTAGTAACCCTCCGAACCTCGATCTCCCGGCGATCCACGATCTCCCTGATCAGGTGATACTGCCTCAAGATGTGTCCGGACTTCTGATGGGACCTGGGTTCCTTCGCTAAAGCTATAGCGCCGTTGTTGTCGTAATACAGCGGTATTGGATCAACAATGGTTGGAACCACCTGAAGCTCCGTGAGGAACTTCTTCATCCAGACGGCTTCTTTTGCGGCATCAGATGCTGTAAAATATTCCGCTTCCATCGTCGAGTCAGCAACGGTTTCCTGTTTGGAACTCTTCCAACACACCGCCCCTCCATTGAGAGTAAAGACATAACCTGACATGGATTTAGAGTCATCCTTGTCACTCTGGAAGCTGGAGTCAGCAAAGGCCTCGATCTGGAGGTCTTTTCCGCCGTAAACCAAAAACATATCCTTAGTCCTTCTCAGGTACTTCAGAATGTTCTTTACCGCTATCCAGTGCTTCTCCCCAGGGTTTGACTGATACCGGCTTACTACACTCAGTGCATAAGCTATATCTGGTCTCGTACATAACATCGCATACATTATAAAGCCTACCGCAGAGGCGTAGGGTATAATAGACATGCGATCCCTTTCCAAATCAGTCTTGGGAGACATCTCTTTGGAGAGGGTGATCCCGTGACAAGCCGGTAAATTACCGCGCTTGGAATCTTCTATACTGAATCTTTTCAGTATGGTGTCGATGTACCTGGACTGTGAAAGTCCTAATATCCTCTTGAACCTATCACGATAGATCCGGATCCCCAGAATGTAAGAGGCATCACCCAGGTCTTTCATGGAGAACCTGTGTGACAAGAACCCTTTGACAGATTGTAGCATAGGAATGTCATTTCCTATCAAGAGAATGTCATCCACGTATAAAATGAGGAATACGACAGTTCGTGCTACAATTTTACTATAAATACATGGTTCATCTGGATTTTTGATAAAGTCAAATTCTTTGACCGTCTCATCAAAACAGATGTTCCAACTCTGCGATGCCTGCTTCAGTCCATAAATGGACTTAAGCAACTTGCACACCTTCCCGCTGCTCCCACTCTGAATGAAACCCTCTGGCTGGTCTATATAGACACACTCCTCTAAATTTCCATTTAGAAAAGCAGTTTTTACGTCCATTTGCCAAATCTCATAATCGTGGAAGGCAGCAATGGCAAGAAGGATCCGAATGGATTTGAGTATAGCCACTGGAGAAAAGGTTTCGTCATGGTCCAAACCAGGTCTTTGACGAAAACCCTTTGCAACAAGTCTAGCCTTATAGGTTTCAACATGTCCATCTACACCAATCTTCCTTTTGAAGATCCATTTGCAGCCTACGGGTTTTACCCCTTCTGGTGCAACGTCCAAAGTCCATACTTTGTTGGTGTACATGGACTCCGTCTCGGTCCGCATTGCATCCAGCCATTTTACCGAGTCAGTGCTCTGAATGGTCTGCTGGAAGCTAGTCGGCTCATCATTATCAATGATGCAATCCTCTCTATCCCCGTCTATGAGAAAACCGTAGTATTTCTCGGGCGGATGAGACTGCCTACTACTCCTACGGAGTGGCGTGGGAATGTCCTGTCCTTTCGAACCTTCTGGTTCTACTAAGCTTTCAGTAATAGCTCATGGTTCTGGAATTTCTTCCAGTTCTATTGCGCTCCTACTTATCTGATTTTCTAAAAATTCAGTTTCCAAGAAGCAGGCATGACGAGAAACAAATACCTTTTGTTCCTCTGTGTAATAGAAGAAATATCCCTTGGAGTTCTTTGAATATCCCACAAACTTGCACTGTACTGAGCGTGCCTCGAGTTTGTCCGCATGCTGCTTTTTTACAAAAGCTAGACATCCTCATGTCTTAATGTGTTTAAGTTAGGGTTTCTTCCCACTCCACATCTGATATGGTGTGGTAGGCACTGACTTAGTTGGAACTCGGTTCAAAAGATATGCAGCTGATTCTAGTGCATATCCCCAGAAAGATCGCGGCAACTCAGCGTTACTCATCATGGAACGTACCATATCCAATAGGGTTCGGTTCCGTCTCTCCGATACACCATTATGTTGTGGAGTGTAAGGAGGAGTAAGTTGAGAGAGAATTCCATTCTCTTTTAGGTAACCCAGGAACTCGGCACTCAAGTATTCACCACCTCGATCAGATCTCAGTGTCTTGATACTTTTTCCTGTTTGTTTTTCTACTTCATTCTTGTATTCCTGGAATTTTTCAAAGGCTTCAGATTTATGCTTCATTAAGAAGACATGTCCATACCTCGAAAAATCATCCGTGAAAGTAATGAAGTAAGAATAACCACTTCGCGCATGTGTAGACATTGGACCACATACATCGCTGTGTACGAGTCCCAAGAGCTCGCTCGCTCTTACTCCGTGTCCAGAGAACGGAGTCTTTGTCATCTTTCCTTTGAGACATGATTGACAAGTTGCATATGATTGATATTCGAATGGATCCAAATATCCTTCTTTATGCAACTTAGTTAACCTTGTCTTATTGATGTGACCCGGTCTACAATGCCATAAGAAAGCATGATTTATTTCTGGAGACTTTCTTTTGTGTGTATTCTGGATATTGAAAATCTGTGGTTGGTTCAATACGTATATACCGATGCTTAATGTACCCGACCCAATCAGAACATGATTAAAGTGAATGTTTACAACATTGCTTACAAATGCAAAATCATAACCTTCTTTAGATATTAAAGATACAGATATGATATTACAAGTCGAACTGGGTACAAAATAACAGTCACGCAAAACCAAAACATGTCCATCTGACAATCCCAAGTGATAGTCCTCCACGGATTCAGCATCCATGCCTGCTCCGTTTACAACTTTGAGGGTCATATCACCTGCCTTCAAAACCCTACGCTTTCTCAGTACCTGCAAAGAGTTACAGATATGAGATCCCGATCCGGTATCCAATACACAGGAAGTAGAGTTTATTGATAGACAGTTTTCAATAACATACACACCTGAAGCTGAAGCCACAACATGCTTCGGGTCCTGGTTCTTGGCCTTCCAAGCCCTGCAATCTTTCTTCCAGTGTCCTTTCTTATGACAATAAAAGCACTCTTCCTTCACCACAAGCTGTCCCGCAACCTTTGCTACCTTTGCCTTTCCCTTAGCTTCCACTTTACTAACACCGCCCCTTGATTTGGTGGGGGTCTTCTTCTTCTTTCCTTTGGCTTTCGCCTTGGACCTAGAAGAGGAAGCTCCTCCAACAAACAAAGTGGGTGTTTCCCTGACTTTCTGTAGGGTGCCCTCTGCACTCCTCAATATGTTGAGGAGTTCCGGAAGTTCAACTTCTTTTCCTTGCATGTTGAAGTTCAGGATAAACTGGGCGTAAGTGGAAGGAAGGGACTGGAGAATCAAGTCAGTGTAGAGCTCGTTCTCTAACGTGGTCCCGAGGTCCGCAAGCTCTTCAATGTAGCCAATCATCTTAAGCACGTGTTCCGCTACAGATGATCCGACGGCCAATCTCGCTGAAAACAACTTTTTCGAGACTTCGTATCTGGCGATACAGGATTGCTCTCTATATAGTTCCTTAGTATGGAGAAATATGGATTCAAGGTCTATATTCTCGTGCCTCCTCTGATGTTCATTGTCCATAGAGGCAAGCAAGAGGCACTTGGCCTTCGCGCAATCAATCTCCCAGGTCTTACGGATTTCCTTATCCGCGACACTGGATTTTGGACCTGGGACAGCGAGGGCTTTAGTGGTAAGGAGATACCCCAACTTGTCATAAGTGATTTCCATTTTGACATTCCTGAGCCAATCTTTGTAGTTTGGCACTGTCAGTATATCTTATCTAGTAGTAACTTAAAGCCGGTCATGATATTTGGTCGCTGCAATTAGGAGAGAGAGAAGAAACACTTTAGCATGATGCTCTTGCAAGTTTAGAGTGGTTTTTAGTTTGTCTAAACAGGATGGCTCCCACTGTTTCTCGAATCCTTCCTCAAAGCATAAAAGAAGAATTAGTCGGGATCAATCTCACCGTACAATACTTGCTTAACCGTTCAGCCAGGCAACTGTCAGTACTTCGAGGGAGGTTTTACGACGCTTTCGCGAAGTTCCTTAATTAAATAACCTCCTTTCCCTGTAGGCGTAGCCCCGCTAACACCTTTCTAGACACCTACTTGGTTTATAGTATTGATCGTTAAGTGAGAACGTTTCCCGAGGAGTAGCATATACTTACAGTAGGATCGGGATCCAAATATCATCGTGTGATAAAGCTGAAGGAATCCTACCAAAATCATCACACTCCAAATGGTATGCAACACTAGCAAGTTTCAGTTTCTTTTGAAACTCCCGATGTGGATTTTTGCCCCATGCTCTTATGACCTTGACTTTGGCCAACAAATCATAAGTCACATGTCAAGTTCTACCCGTCATTATCCAGGTTAATTTGAACCCACCCGTACCTACCCTTGACTTTGGCCAACAAGGCAGTACGACTGTCCCAAACCAACGCATCTATCTATGCTACATATGAATATCCAATAGCTACCAATCACTATGCCTTGACTTTGGCCAACAAACATAGCTTGAATACTATTGACTATCCATACGAAATGACGGAGGGCTACGAATGGTTTTGGCAAAACTGTGAACGTAGTGAACTTGATATGATCGAAGGAACCTGATAGTTTTTAAAAGGAGTGGTTTAAGCTCCGCGTTTTTAAAAGTTTTCTGTTTTGGAAAAAACCGAGTGGTTTTGAAATTGTTCCAACGATTTAACTTTGGTTTATTTTCTTTGCATTAATTTAATGCGTCCCATCAATCAATCCTACCATTGCAGAAAACAATGAAAATGTGACGTACGCTTATGCCATCCGCATTCGCCACTGGGCCCCGTCATCACCCGTTAGGTTACTTAACTAACGACAGAGCGGGGGCTGGACTAGCGCGGATGCAAAACATAAGCAACGCCTACTAGATATCATATATAGATATATACATTCGTCAGATGCAATAATAGCCATTCCGGATCACAGATGAACACATTGGATATGCTAGGAATCTGCGTTTCGTTCGAGCCTGCAATGAAAGACGGATTACACGGTCGCGATGAATAGCCAAAACCCCACCCTAGACCCCTACGGGTGCGGCAAACTACCCGCCAAGTACCCGAAGTGAAGTAGCCTCCCTCAACAACGTGAGTAGGCCACTCGGCACTTCAAAGTACCCGGTAGTTTGTGCACCCCTCCTTGGGTCTATCCTAGGAGCAAAAACAGAAAAAGAAATGATATACAATGGCGGCTACAACCTCAACCCGGATGTGCGGCCATAAAAATAATATTACATCAATTTACAATTTACATCAAATGAAAGATAAAGAAACTCTCATCTCACAACCCCGGCTATTCATCCGCGACAATCCAACAAGTTCATATACACAATCCAACATCACAGATCACAGATATGCACAACTCCCACTAATCGACGTATAGCGATTAGTCGACGTTCAGTACATATATCACATTACAGATATAACCAATTAGCTAAAATTTATAGAATTTCGATCAATATTCCAATTTGAAACTACCCCAAATACAATACTGTTCTCTGAAGAATCTGGGCAGAAACAAATCATCTTAAAAATCATAAAACCAACACAGAGAACCCCAGAAGAAATTTGGTGCGCAGCCGAGTTGACTCGGCCGCGGATCCGCGGTCTTCTGAGTGACTCAGGCGCCCAAATTTCTACAGGTTTCTCTAAAAAGCCTGCTTGTATTTTTCAGGTCTCTGGAAATATTTTTAGACCTGTTTTTGAAAACGGCAGAAACAACTAAAATTTGATGTAATTTGCGATTTTTTCCGGATCGAAGTTCTAAACACTTTGCTAACATGTTAGTTGTTATTTAGCTAGGCTTTGATACCACTGTAAGTCCACGTTACCCACCCCAGTGCTTGCGGGGAGGCGGAATAGGAAAAAAACGGATTTTTAACATAAGGTAACATGGACTAAAACTAGAGGATCTTTGCTAAACAAAAACTAACAAACAAACTACAAGTTTTAGCTACTAGGTTAGATGGTTATACCTAGTTCTTGAACTCCTTCTCTTCTTGTTATGGTCCTCCTTGTTGCTAGCTCCTTGGAGTGGTGTAGACGGCTCCTCCTCCTCGTCTTCTCTTTGCCGAACAAAGATCCACCCGAAGGCCTCTACCTTGAGCTCCTACCTCAACCAAGAGATAAGTAGAGTGCTTGGCTTGCTAAACTGAGAACCCTAGAATGAGTAGAGAGATTTCTTGATGGTTTTATCTCACAAAGCTCATAGTTTTCAACACATGAAAGAAGAGAGCTTTGAGAGAGGAAGAGTGAGAGCTTAGCATGAGAGAGAAAGAGCAAGAGAGAAATGAGCAAGAATAATAACCATGCACTCATATGAGAATAATAATAATAATAACTAAAGAAAATTGTAATGGTTAGTTGAAATGACCATTATCATTTCACATTTAATGCAATTTGCAAGAATCAAGAAGCATCTTGCAAAAGAAATAATCATGGTCAAATGGTCAACCAAAGTCAAATGGTCAACCAAAGTCAAATGGTCAACCTAACCATGGCATAATTATCCTTAATTAATATTATTAATCATATTTCTCATTCTCATTAGGGTTTAAAAAAAGTCAACGGTCAACAACATCCTCTGCCTCTGTCAACTGTGCATACACACCTGCACCCGTATTCCGAGAAACACGAATACAATGAGACAAAACCAATCCCAAAACAAATACTAGGATCTGGCTTAAACCAAAGCCCGCTAGTAATAACTGCCCGGACACCAAACGTGCACAAGTGCACGGATGTGAACGAACCCCGTCGCAAAACCATGCGACGTCTACTCTGTTTTGCCCAAAGGCGAACAACCCTTTGTGTGGGACTCTAAAGACTCGACACTACGCTGGCAGTGGGTTTAACCACAGGCCGCAAGCGGTACTAGCTGTACATAACGGTCCCCAGGTAGATGCCGATAAGAAGACCGATGAGGTGAACCCATCCGAACTCCTACTGAGCCTGAATGTGACAATCTCCGTACAGTCCGGTCTGTTCGTCTGAGAGTATCGCATGTCGGGCCTAGGGGGCGGTAAACGTCAGTCCCCTAATAGCGGTACAAGTCGTGTCGGAGTGTAGCCTAGAACACCCTGAGAAAACACTGGAAACGCTACCAGTATATCTCGCTTGCCCTGGCCAGGGACTTTGTGTAATGGCTCTCCTAGACACAGCGCGATATCAACTCCCAATACCGGGAGAGACGAATCCTGTCTAACCGTCACTGCCTCCAAGTGCTTCGGGACTGCACCCAACTACTACCTCTTTGCACGACTCATTTGAGTCGTGATAGGGTAGTAATCTAAGAACAGTGGTGTTCCCCTCCGAAAGACGGCGACGACGTGAGGACGTCTAGCCTGAGATTCGGGGCAGATGCTATATGGTTTTATCCGTCTACCTCTCCGAAGATGCCAAGTTGATTAATGGCACCGTGTATCGGAGGTTTAGACGGATGCAGCCGATGTAGCAGACTTCGTCAGATTCCCCCTCGCTTGAGGGGTTTTTGATTGTAGGGACGCTCTTCCTGGCAAGCGCAAGCCCCTGCAGTTAATTACACTACCGCATCGCGGTAACAACTTTCTCCTTCTCCAGAATTTCACTTCGTGTCGTGGGTGTTTGTTTTGTTTGTGGTTGCCCGTGGATTGTATACGGAGACTGAGTAATGCCGTCGCCCGTAGGACGTGAATTAGTCCAAATCCGTATTTACTTAGATTTGGGTTTGGTGTTTTTAGTTTAAGGATACGTTAGCCGTATTGAGGCTAAGATCAACTTAAACGTTCGTTAAGGATACGTTAGTCCTGTTTGAGACTAAGATCGACTTAACGTGGCGATCCATTTATTATATGGCCATCAGGACTCGTCACCTCTCTGACGTCGTTGAAGAATTACAACGATAGGTGTCAGAGGAGTTCAGAGATGTACCCTTGAACCAAAGTTGATTTTGAGTTTTATAGTCCATTTGGATGCTTAAGGATTCGTTAGCCGTGTTTGGGGCTAAGATCAACTTAAACGGGACCGTTTAGATCCAGCAAAAGAGCATTTGGAGGCTCTATTGTTCCAGTTTAGGGACGTGGTGGTCCATCGCCAGTTTAGGGACGTGGTGGTCCATAATTAGTTTAAGGACGTTTCGGTCCAATATTAGTTTAAGGACGTTTCGTTCCGATATTAGTTTATGGACGTTTCGGTCCAATATTAGTTTAAGGACGTTTCGGTCCGATATTAGTTTAGGGACGTTTCGGTCCGATATTAGTTTAGGGACGTTTCGGTCCAATATTAATGTGTGGTCGTTGGGACCCGTCACCTCTCTGACGTCGCTGAGGAATTACAACAATAGGTGTCAGAGGAGTTCGAAGATGTACCCTCGAACCGGATGTAAATTGATTCAGTCAATTTAATTTGAGGACTTACGGCCATGATTGGGCTAAGTCCAGTTGAAAATGTTCAACATTTTATTTGCTTTTGCATTGCATTTTTTTTTTTTTATTTGGGCTCTACCCATAAAAGATGCAGAGCATCAATTTGTTTTGGGCTCTGCCCATTTATAAATGATGCAGAGCATCAATTTTACTTGGACTCTGCCCTTTTTATTGCTTTGCAATTTATTTTGGCCTGTTAGGTCTTTTTGACTTGGGCTTGGCCCTTTAGCAAAAGAAATGCATTGCATTTCAGGCGCTTTACGCCAATCAAAGAGCGCAAGCGCTTGTAGTGACGACACGTGTCATGCAAGCGCAGTGCGCTGCGCTAGTGCGCTGTGCTTGCGCTGCTGACACGTGGCGCACTCTGGTGAGTTGCGCCAATTTCAGAGAGCAAAGCTCTATCTTAAAGCGCATAGCGCAAGTGGTTCAGATGCTGACACATGGCGCTCTCCCAAGAGCGCAACAGCGCAGTTTGCAAGTGCAAGGCACTATAAATTTGAGAATCTTTTAGATTCAAGAACCAAAGGTTCATAAAAGAAGTGCAAAGCACTGTTTGCTTTCTTGATCTAATTTAGATCAAAGAAAACAAGTTTCTCTTGTTTTTCTTATCTCAAAGAACCAGAGGTTCCTAGAAAAGTGCAAACCACTATTTTTATTTGTTTTTATTGAAGATCATTGATCTTGTTCTTTAGATCAATGATCTATTAGAAGAAATTCTTCTCTTTTAAAGGTTTTTACCTTTTTTCCTCTTGAGATTTCTTCAAAGTTCTCTCTGTTTAAAATTTTTGATTTCTCACCAAAATGTTGATCCCTTTGAATTGAGGTCTAGGATCCTTTTTATAGTGCCCATAAATTAGTTAAATTTGTTAAAGAGATCTTTCTCTGAGTGATTTGGGGAATTTTCCCCACCGTTGGATCTTTGATCCAAGGGCTTCTGTTTTACAAAAGAAAATCTTCTTGTTTTAACAAGAACAGAAAGATTTCTTTAAAATCTTAATTCTGTTTGGTGCAAATGCCCCAGCGCGTGACACGTGTCACGCAGCGCACAGCGCAGCGCGACTGCGCTAGCGCATCTGCACTGACACGTGTCGCGCAGCGCACAGCGCAGCGCGACTGTGCTAGCGCATCTGCGCTGACACGTGTCGCGCAGCGCAGTGCTTGCGCAACTGAATCGTTGCTTCCTTTAATTTTGCTTTAAATAGAGCTTGGCTCTGATTGGGCGCGCCTTCTTGGGCGCTGCGCTGATGCATCTGCGCCTGACACGTGGCGCATTGCGTCCAGCGCAAAGAATCCGAAGCGTTGCTTCATTTATTAAAATTTAGATTTTCAAAGTAGAGCTTTGCTCTGATTGAGCGAATCGGAAGCGTGCTTCACTTGAGATGTCTTTTCATCTTCCCAAAAAATTCATTTCTCGGGTCTTGGAAATAATTCCGTTGTGCACAGAATTCTCTGTGCTTGGGTCTATATATATAACTCAAGGCCGAGCCTTTTCTTTTCTCATCTTCAGAGAACTTCTTCGATTATGAAATGCAACCGCCCTCATGCTCGCCGACAACCATGGGAAGTGCCGATTCGGGACATCGTTCCTCGTTTTGCTGCGCGCCTGGTGGACCCTTCTTTTACAGACGAGCAGTGCGATACTGCAATGTACGAGCTTTTGACTCGCGTGGGGTCTCCTCTTCCTCCGCACTCCATTTGGCTCCGGATGATCCTTGCCTCGGTGCTCGCCGATCTTCCCCCTCCCCTAGTAGAGATGTCCTCGGCAATGCTTGACGCCGCCGAGGATAAGATCGAGTGCTTCTTTGAAGCGCACTTGATCACCAAAGCCCTGAGGGACTGTTCTTTCCACTTGCTGAGCCAGATACGGGCTCGCCGGGTTGTCATCGCCACCTTTTCTGACGAGTGTGGTGATGATCGTTGGGCGTCTACTTCTCGGGAGGACCGCCGCTTCAACGTGGTGGAGAAGACAAAAAGGGAACTAGAGAATCTTCTTCTTATCTTTGCGAACCCTTGTCTTTCCGATCCCATATTTGGTGATCTTTTTTAAATATAATAACGATAATAATGATGAACAAGTATTTTCCTTTTTAATCAAGTATTTCATTATCTGTTAAGGGTTCTTTTATTTTAGCTTTCTGTTGTGCTTGTGCATCTATAATTTAATTTTCTATTATTAAGTGCATGTGATTCTTGCAAGGATAAATTGCCTTTGGTGTTTAGCCTCTTTCCTGAAGCGGTGCTTTACTTTTCAGTCTTAGAAATAGAGTTTCCTTCTAATTAGGGGAAACAAATGCCCCCCCCCCCCGTTGCACTTGCATGATTCCAAATGCGAGCGCAACGGTGGCAGAATTCCAACCGTTATGGCAACCTTTGGAAGTTGAAAGGGTACTTGGTGCCTATAAGTAGGACCTTTGGTCCTTTACAGATGATCGTCATCTCCAAAATTTTTATTTTCAGAATCTCAGAGCCCTGCTCTTGCCTTTAAGAACTCTCAAAGTTAGATTTTTCCTAAAAGAAACTTTTTAGGTAAAAATTAATCTTGAATTAAATTAATTTCAATTAATAGAGCCTTGCTCTCATAGATCCTTTGATCTAGAGAACACCCCTTTGGGGTTTTACCAACAGAGCCTTGTTCGTTTGTTTAAACACTTTCTAAAGTTTAAACTTTTAGAGAATTTTAGGTAGATGGCATTTTATGGAGCTTTGCTCCTTCCAAATCATATAGAAGAACTCTTAAGAATTCTTCATGGATCTTGGAAGTTAAAGATGATATTTTATATTATTATTATAATTATATCATCTTTTCAGAGCAAAGCTCTCAATGTTCTGAGGGAGTTTTCCTCAAATTCTCCTCATTATTGATTTTGATAAATGTTACTCCTGTCTGCAGAGCGTTGCTCTCGAGGAGTTTTAACTCTCTGTGTTTTTCTCATTGCTGATCTTCCAGTGCTGTTTTCTTCAGGGATTATGGTGGTGCGTCTATACAGTCTGCACGAATTCATCACCTATGAGGATATCCGTGCCCAGGGCCGTCAGCAAAACCAAGAGTTTACAGATGCCCAGTGTGCGGAGGTCATGGGTCGTCTGAACGCACGTGTTGGTTGGCTGCTCCCCCGCTGCTCTGCTCTTTTGAAAGTCGTGCTGGGAGCAATTTGGAGAGCACTCCCGGGGTTCCATGAGGCCCTACCGCTCAATGCGCTGGATGATGCCGAAGACAAGGTGCATTCAGTGTACCTGTCGAGGCTGATCTCGAAGAAACGACAGGATAACCTCGTTGACATCCTACATCAAATTTTCCAGCAGATGACGATAGTCGCTGCTTATCGAAGGCTGGGGGGCTTGCCGAGGATCTTGACACACAGGAGCGCGAGAGGCTACGCACAAGAATAATCAGAAAGGCTAGAAGAACTCTGGATGGCCTTACTTTTGACTTCCTCAATCCGTGTCCCGGATCTGAGGTTATTCCATTGTAACAATATTTCTCGTTTATTGCTTTATGATTGTAAGAATTTTCGGCAATATTAATGGAAAAACTTTATCCCAGCTTGTCTTATTTTTCGTTCTGAGTCTTTTGCCTATGCGTGAATGAGTGTGTCTCGAACACTTGTAAATCGGATGTTCTTTTGTCACTTTCTTCTTTCTCATATTATCAGCATGTTGACACAATTAGCAGATAATAGAGTAAGCACCTTGATTTCTTCACGAGATAACGATGGCTTAGGCCGCAGGTTCAGATCTGCCGCCTAAGACTTTTCAACTCTATGAGCCGTGAGGGTCTCACAGAGACTTTTCTCCCTACGGATCGAGAGGATCTCGTAGGTGGGTTTTCTCCTTAGGAATCGTGAGGATTCCTAAGTGTGTTTTCTCTTATAAGTCGTAAGGATCCTATAAGAGATTTTTTCCCTCTTACGAGTCGAGAGGACCCGTAATCCGTTGTTTCCCTCCTTATCGAAACTCAACTTTGGAGAGTGAGACCCGTGAATAGTATTCAAGAGACCATTTTAGACCGACTTGCAGGGTCCCATTGTTCAGGAAGCAAGTTTTTTAATCCCTGCTGCCTGAGGCTTCATCTTGCAAGTTGAGATGAATCGGGAATTTTCCGCAGAGACACTGGTTTCTCTGCGAGCCGATGCAAATCAGGGGGTTCTCATCAAGGATTGTTTGTTTCCCTGAGTTGAGGTATTTGCTAAGGATTATTTGTTTCTCTAGCGCCAAGGATCATTTGTTTCCCTGAGGTTGAAATGAGTCGAGAATTTCCCACGGAGGCACTGGTTGCTCTGCGAGTCGACGCGGATCAGGAGGCTCTCGTCAAGGATTGTTTGTTTTCCTGAGTTGAGGTATTTGCTAAGGATTATTTGTTTCCCTAGTGCCAAGGATTATTTTTTTTCCTGGGGTTGAAACGAGTCAAGAATTTCCCACGGAGGCACTGGTTGCTCTGCGAGCCGACGCGGATCAGGAGGCTCTCGTCAAGGATTGTTTGTTTTCCTGAGTTGAGGTATTTGCTAAGGATTATTTGTTTCCCTAGCGCCAAGGATTATTTGTTTCTCTGGGGTTGAAACGAGTCAAGAATTTCCCACGGAGGCACTGGTAGCTCTGCGAATCGACGCGGATCGGGAGGCTCTCGTCAAGGATTGTTTGTTTCCCTGAGTTGAGCTATTTGCTAAGGATTATTTGTTTCCCTGGCGCCAAGGATTATTTGTTTCCCTGGTGTTGAAACGAGTCAAGAATTTCCCACGGAGGCACTGGTTGCTCTGCGAGTCGACGCGGATCAGGAGGCTCTCGTCAAGGATTGTTTGTTTCCCTGAGTTGAGGTATTTGCTAAGGATTATTTGTTTCCCTAGCGCCAAGCATTATTTGTTTCCCTGGTGTTGAAACGAGTCGAGAATTTCCCACGGAGGCACTGGTTGCTCTGCGAGTCGGCGCGGATCAGGAGGCTCCTATCAAGGATTGTTTGTTTCCCTGATTTGAGGGGTTTGCCGAAGACACTGGTTTCTTCGGAGTTGGGATGAATCGTTGAGGTTTGGCTTCGTTTTCTGGCGGAGCCTGTTGGGAAAGTAAGGTTCCCTCTTTGTTTGCGCCATTGGATTGTTTACAGGGATCGATGTGATCTTAACTGTAGGGCTAAAGTTTTGTCATCATTTTTTTTTTATTTCCGCGATGCTCTATCATTTCAGCTTTTATATCGCGAAGGTCGCGATTACCCAATCATTTCGGCTATTTTTCGCGGTGCCCAATCATTTCGGCTGTTTATTTCGTTTTTACTCACTGCTTTTATTGCGAGTTGCCCAATCATTTCGGCTATTTTGCATGCATACATTTTTACTTGCTGCTTTTTATTGCAAGTTGCCCCATCATTTTGGCTATTTCATATACATGCGCAGCCTACTGGCTTTTCGCCGTAAACCTGAAATTGGACACCGATTTCGGCATCAGCACCGCTACAACTGGGATATTACCAGGAGCGAATCATCATTTGCCTCTGCCGATGTTGACCAAAGGTGGCTTAACGACCAGGGTTAGGGTCCTGTCGACTAAGGCTTTTGACTTCGTGAGCCGTAAGGGTCTCACAAAGTTATTTCTCCCTACAAGTCGTGAGGATCTTATAGATGTATTTTCTCCTTAGGGATCGTGAGGATTCCTAAGTGTTTTGTTCCTCTGTAAGTCGTAAGGGTCTTACAAGAGGATTTTCTCCTCATAAATCGAAAGGACTCATAAGGGTTGTTCGTCATGCGTACATATCCCCAGTCTCGGATGGGACTTGGTTAGGGAAATGTTTATTCGCGTCCGTGGATTGTATACAACGGTCAGTATTGAGCCACTTGTAGGGCAATATCAGAAGTTGTGGGGATTGCTTAAGCACAGGTTTAGGTCTCTGTAACTTAAGACTTTCAAATCTTATGAGCCGTGAGGGTCTCATAAAAGAGTTCTCCTTACGAGTCGTGAGGATCTCGCAAGTGTATTTTCTCCTTAGGAATCGTGGGGATCCCTAAGTGTGTTGCTCCCTTGTGAGTCGTAAGGATCTCACGCGGGTGGTTTCTCCTTACAAGGTCGAGAGGACCCTATAAGTGTCTTTTAACGAGGTTGCGCCCTTTCGGGTTTTCACAAACACTCGCCGGTAGTCCTGCTGTTTTTACTCACGGAGCCCTTTCAGGTTTTCATCCGTGCCCATTTTGCTTATGGACATACCGTTTTTTTTTATTCTTTTTATTTTCTTCTATCTTTTTTTTACGAGGTCGCCCCCTTTCGGGTTTTCACGAACACTCGCCGGTAGCCCTGCTGTTTTTACTCACGGAGCCCTTTCGGGTTTTCATCCGTGCCCTTTTTGCTTATGGACATACCGTTTTTATCATCATCATCATTTTTAATTTTTTTTATTTTCTTTTTCTCTTTTTCTCTTTTTCTTTTTTTTCTTGTTTTTTTTTATATGGTCAGCCTAAGGATGCTGCGGTAGTAGTTTAAAGACGTTTCGATCCTTTGTTAGTTTAAGGACATTTTGGTCCGCCATTAGTTTAAGGACGTTTCGGTCCGTCATAAAGAAGGCTGGCTACTGCTTATAAAACTTGAGCTTAGGAAGATAGCGAGCGGACATAGTCGTCGTCATCTATCATTGACCTAAGTTGTGGCTCATTAAGCGTAGTATTTCTTTAGGAAGCGACCGTTTATTGGCCTGAAAGGCCTTTCACCGTGCATGTCCATGAGTAGATAGGCCCCACCCTGATAAACTTTATCTATGATGTACGGGCCTTCGTAGTTTGGCTCGAATTTTTCCCGCTTGGCGCGATTGGGGATCATAGGCCTTTTGACCACTAGCACGAGTTCGCCTTGGAGGAATGTCCTCGGCCGGGTCAATCCTTCATATGAGCACGTCATCTTTGCTTTATAAGCTTCTAGATTTTGTTGCGCTATGAGCCGTGTTTCTTCAAGGGCATCAAGCTCCTCAAGACGAAGGTGAGCGTTTTCTTCATCTGTTAGCTCGTAGTGGACTGCCACTCGTAGAGAGGGTAATTCTATCTCGAGGGGGAGTACTGCTTCTGTACCGAATACCAACGCATATGGTGTTGCATTGGTGGCCGTCTCGAACGTTGTTCGATATGCCCAAAGAGCCTCTTGCAGTCTCTCGTGCCAGTCTCTCTTATTTCGGGACACCGTCTTTTTCATGATTTTCGTCAGGGTCTTGTTGAAGGCTTCAGCTAGACCATTAGCTCGCGGATTGTAAACTGAAGAATATCTCCAGTCTATATTATGTCGCTGTGCAAAGCGACTGATCTTGTGGCTTCTGTAAGCTGGTCCGTTATCGGAGATGATCCGTCTTGGCGTTCCAAACCGATATATGACGTGCGTCTTGAAGAAGTGGAGGATACTTTCCGTCTTCACTTCTCTTAACGGTACTGCTTCTGCCCATTTGGAGAAGTAGTCAGTCGTCGCCAAGATGAAATGATGTCCCTTGGACGATGCTGGTTCGATGGGGCCGACTATGTCAGTTCCCCACATTTCGAACGGCCAGCTAGCCACCGTCGGGTGTAGTGGATTTGGATGCCGATGGATAAAATCCCCATGAATTTGACATAAGTGGCACTGCTTCGCATATTCGAGGCAGTCCTGAATCATCGTGGGCCAGTAGTAGCCCATCCACTTGATCTTCAGCTTCATCTTTGGGCCTGCTTGATAAGAACCACAGATTCCGTCATGAACTTCCTGAACGACTCGTTTCGCTTCGTCAGGTCCCAAGCATCTCAGCCACAGAGAATCGAATGACCTCTTGTATAGAGTATCATTGACGAAGGCGAAAGACAGAGCTCGTTTCATGAGCTGATGTCTTGTGGACGGTTCTTCGGGCATTCGGTGGGACTTAAAGTAGTCTATGAAGACTTCCCTCCAGTCCTCAGCCTTTTCCCGGTCTTCTATTTGCAAGGTTGTCTGTTCAGTCGCTCCCTTCTCTTCGGATGATTTCGGAGATATTTCTGCTGGAGCAAGCACCCGACGGCTTTGTACCACGATTCTAACGTCATCGAGGTTCTCGTCAGCCAGTTCTTTAGCAAGTTTGGCCAACGCGTCTGCTTTGCTGTTTTCCGCGCGCGGTATGCTTTCCAAAGTATAGGAGGGAATTTGGGTCAACAGTTGTTGCACCTTTTTATCGTACTTCACCAACTCTGGTTTGCACGTTTGGTAGTCGCCGTTTACTTGACTAACGACCAGTTGAGAATCTCCGTATATGAGGAGGTTT
Source organism: Agapanthus africanus (assembly GCA_030015575.1). Taxonomy (NCBI): domain Eukaryota; kingdom Viridiplantae; phylum Streptophyta; class Magnoliopsida; order Asparagales; family Amaryllidaceae; genus Agapanthus; species Agapanthus africanus. Next base: position 633,544,975 of record CM057342.1, read on the forward strand.
TCAATTCCCATGTCAATGGCGATCTCGAGTCCTGCCATCAAAGCTTCGTACTCGGCTTCATTATTTGTCCTCGGCTCTGTTAAGGAGAAAGCGAAGCGCATTATCCCTCCTTATGGAGTTACGAAGATGAGGCCTACCCCCGACTTGATTATAGGGGTGCTTTGTCTGCGCTTCTTCATGGAAGATGCTCTATCGAAATAAAGCTCCCATCGGGTATCACCTCTGTCGATCGCGTCAAACGCATGTTTGTCTGGCAGATCGCAGTTCAGAGGAGAATCAGCAGGTATCGGATGCTCAGCGAGGAAGTCGGCAATGGCCTGTCCTTTCACTGCCTTGAGAGGTTGATAGGTTATCGAAAACTCCATCAAGAGCAGGGCCCATTTAGCGAGTCGTCCCATCAAAATGGCCTTCGACATTAAATATTTAAGAGGGTCCACCTTCGAGATGAGACGGACTTCATGTGCCAATGCATAGTGCCTAAGCTTTGTTATCGCAAAGATCAACGTCAGGCAGTGTTTTTCAATGGGGGAGTAGTTGCTTTCTGCCCCCAGTAGAATTCGACTTAAGTAGTAGAGTGCTCTTTCTTTCCCCTGGTCATTCTCTTGCGCCCATAATGCGCCTAAAGAACCTTCGAGGGCGGTTGTATAAAGAATGAGAGGCTTTCCCTTAACCGGAGCAGCCAACACTGGCGAGTTTTGCAGGTACTGCTTGATTTCGTCTAGTGCGCCCTGACATTTTTGATCCCAGACGAATGGAGTTCCCTTCTTCATCAGGTGGCTGTAAGGACGGCACTTGCTTGAAAGGTTGGCTATAAATCGCCGTATATATGCGAGCTTCCCTTGGAGAGATCGCAGCTGCTTAAGAGTCCTTGGCGGAGGCATTTCCATAATCGCCTTGATCTTGGACGGATCTATCTCGATATCTCGGTGTCGGACGATGAATCCCAGGAATTTGCCTGAGGAAACTCCGAATGCGCACTTGAGAGGGTTCATCTTCAAGTTGTATTGCCGAAGGTGTTGAAATACAGTTTTTAGGTGCTCGAGATGTTTCTCGTATGACTTGCTTTTAACCACGAGATCGTCGATATAGCATTCGACAATTTCGTGTATGAGGTCATCGAAGATCTTCGTCATGGCCCTCTGGTAGGTGGCACCGGCGTTCTTTAATCGAAGGGCATTACTTTATAACAGAATATTCCCAAAGGAGTCCGAAAAGCGGTGTGCTTCTGGTCTTCAGGGTGCATTTTTATTTGATTATACCCTGATGAGCCATCCATGAAGGAGAAAACCTCATGAGTGGACGTATTGTCTATCATCAGTTTGGTGACTGGCACTGGGAAATCGTCCTTCGGGCAGGCTTTATTGAGATCCCGAAAATCCATGCATATGCGCACCGTCCCATTTTTCTTCATCACCGGGACGATGTTAGCGATCCATTCAGGGTATTGAACTTCCTGGATGAAGCCAGAGTCGATTAACTTCTTGACCTCAGCATTGATACTCATCTCAAGCTCAAGCCGCATCCTTCTTGGCGCCTGTTTGACCGGCTTGACGTCTGGGGATATCGCCAATTTGTGCACAGCAATTTCTGGATCTAGTCCTGGCATCTCGGAGTAGTTCCATGCAAAGCAATCTTTGTGCTGTATAAGCAGGTCTTTTAACGCAGCCACCCTTTCTTCAGATAGCAGCTCACTGACGAACGTCGGTCGTGGATCGTTCGCCGTCCCCAACTCGATTTTCTTGAGGTTATCTGCAGTGGTATGTATTCCATCCTCCAGTTCTTTCGGCGCTGGCGGAAATTCTGAGATTACCTCGTCGTTGCTATTTTCGAAGCACCAGGGAAGGTCATCCATGTTCTTGGGCTCTTCTTTTAATATCGTTATCACGTGACAAGTACGAATTCGCTTCCAATCCCAATGTGGAACTGGTTCTTCTTCCGTGGCCTTGGGTTCGTGCTTCTGTGGCGGCGCTACCTTCCAGTTGTCGGACAGAGCGAACTTGCCAAGCTGATACTGATTTTCAACCCAATTCTTGAAGGTGAAGCAGTCCTCAAGAGGGTGCCCTATCACTCGGTGATAAGAGCAATAGCCTAGGTGTGAGACCTCGCTTACTTGTTCGGGGTGTTTAGACTCCGGCAGTGTAATCATCTGATGTTTTAGAGCAAGATCAAGTATCTTCTTCGTCTTGTCCCGCGGAAACGAGTACGCTCTGTAGGGTTCCTAGGCACACTATAGAGGTCTCACAAGGCATCAACCATGCCAATTTCAAATTTTATGGGTGCCGAGAAACCCTAATACGGATCGTTAACTAGAAATTTAGGCGATAAACGGAACTAGTTAACATCTTAACTAAAGGAGAGAGGCTACAACCTTTGTAGATCCGGTTCTCCACTTTCTTAGCTCCACGTACGCGTCCTCTCGCTGTCCATCTCGAATCCCGAACTCAAACGTCGGCTTCATCGGAGAATTGGGCGGACTAGGTCGTCGGCTTCGTGCCGAAGATGATCTACGTCGAGGTTTCACAAGTTCAAGCTCTGACTTCACCAAGTTGTGAAACTTGTGAAGAAAACACCCAAAACAACTTGGCAAGAGGTAGAGGGTGAAGAAATAGGAGGTGGGTTCACTTTGGAATTGGATTTCTCATTTTAGATCTCAAGTTGCCATTGATGGCATCAAGTTTTCTATCTTGAAGAAGAAGATGAAGAAGAAGAAAGAATATGATAAGTGTTGAATTAAAATGAAAAATAATTCAATACTTATCATAAGCAAACCATAGTTGAGTGTAGAGAATAGACCATGGTTACTTGGATGGGTTAGGGTTAAGCATGAAGACAAGAATGGTTAAGAAGTCAAAGCTTCATGAAGCTTCAACTAGAAACAAAGAAAGCCACCATTCTCATCTTTATCTTTTCCAAATAAATAAATAAACAAATAAATAAATAAATGAATATGCAAAACCCTAATTATCAAATTAACCATGGTTTAATTCTATACACTTAACTAAATGATCAAGTATCATCAAACATGATACAAATATGTGCACAAAAGTATATCACATATACTTCTTGCACATCAAGTGAGAAAATCCATATAAAGTGAACTGATACTAGCTAATGCAAAGTAATATATCAAATATATAATTATACATTAAATCATTAAATCAACACTTGACTTAACGATCCGGTCATATCGCATATAACCGACTAGTATTCTATGTATCGGCTTATCGAATCAATGATTCGATAACTAGGTCATATCGAATATAACCAATCGATACATCCATTGCGAGAATGAAATACGGTATCACATACACGCATTATTCTCGGTCCTGCACATATCTCATATGCGCTCCTATTTCGTTTCGCTTGAGCCAGGAAACCTCTGTGTAGGACTCTAAAGACTCGTCAATACGCCGGTAGCAGATGATGATCATATCAAGCACCCACAAGCCGCAAGCGGTCTGCTAAACGTAACGGCCATCCGGGTATTGAGCGATTAGAAGATCGACGAGCTAGCCCGCTCACACTCCTGTGAATCCAACCAGTAACACTTACCGTACAGTCCGGTCTGTTCGTCTGATACGTCGCATATCAAGTCTACGGGTGGTAAACGTCAGACCCCAATAACCGATAAGTCATGCCTGTGAGGCTCATAACGGGTCGAGAAACTACTGGTAACACTTACCAGCAAATCTCTGATCAGCCCTGCCCAGGGACTTCCCTGTTACGGCCAATCGAGCACAGCGCAACATCAACTCCCAATACTGGGAGAGACGAAACCCCTCCTATCGCTCATTGCCTCCATGTGACTCGGGACTGTACCCAAAGACCACCGTTTTGCACGCCCTCATGGACGTGGTAAGGTGGAGATCAAAGCACAGTGGGAATCACACAAGACTCTATGACGATCTCGGGTCTACAGACTAACCTGCACAAGTGTCACCTGAGAACTGCCATCTGACGTGAGGTATAATACCATCTGGGAGTTCTCGGCGAGTCCGTCCAGTGTACCCAGTCTCCACTGAGCACCCGTATCCATCTCTGATGTCAAACACCAATGGATATGGGATCATCCATCGCCCATCTCATGGGTCGAGAAGCGTATACGCTAGTCTATTCTGGTATATCGATGCCCCGTCTCGATACACTCACGGCTAGGGACCTTGAAGGATGTACTTATGGACTACCATGTCCCCACTAGTATGATCTGCATCATAGTCCAGGTAGTCAAGTACACATCCTAAGGGCTTTACCAACATGTAACCATAAGACAGTTTAAAGAGACAAGTGTACATGTTAAGATAAAGAGCAACCAGATAGCATACTATCATATCGAGCAAGAAAGCCATCTCTATATATGTCCAAGCATCCAATATAATATACATCATCTGTACAATACTGGCCTCTAGGGCATACATACAACTAACAATCTCCCACTTGCACTAGGGCCAGCTGCTGTAGTATCGCATACCGAGCATCCCGAAGAGTCTCTCAAACTGTTTCTGGGGAATGGCCTTCGTGAGTGGATCCGCCGTGTTGTTCTTCGTGTCAACCCTCCTGACCTCGATCTCCCGGCGATCAACTATCTCCCGGATCAGGTGATACCGCCTCAGAATATGCCTGGATCGCTGATGGGACCTGGGTTCCTTGGCCAAACCACCGCTCCATTGTTATCGCAATACAAAGGTATTGGATGCTCAATGGATGGAACCACGCCAAGTTCATTAATGAACTTCTTGATCCAGACAGCCTCTTTGGCAGCATCGTTGGCAGCGATGTATTCAGCCTCCATCGTCGAATCTGCCACGGTTTCTTGCTTGGAACTCTTCCAGCTAACCGTCCCTCCGTAAAGGGTAAAGACAAATCCCGACTGCGACTTAGAGTCGTCCTTATCACTCTGGAAGCTCGAATCGGTAAAGGACTCCACTTGGAGTTCTCCGTTACCATACACCAAGAGCATCTCTTTAGTCCTTCGTAAGTACTTGAGAATGCTCTTCACAGCTGTCCAGTGACTCTCTCCAGGATCAGCTTGATACCTGCTCACTATACTTAGTGAGTATGCTACATCGGGTCTGGTACACAGCATCGCGTACATGATAGAGCCTACAGCCGAAGCATAGGGTATCCCTTGCATGCGAGCTCTCTCCAAATCAGTCTTGGGAGATATCTCTTTGGAGAGAGTGACTCCAGAGATCGTGGGCAAGTTCCCACGCTTGGATTCTTCCATACTAAACCTCTTTAGTATGGTGTCAATGTACCTGGATTGGGACAATCCCAATATCCGTTTGGATCTATCTCTATAGATCCTGATTCCCAATATGCAGGAGGCATCACCAAGATCTTTCATTGAGAATCTTTGTGATAAGAAGAGCTTGACCGATTGCAGCATAGGAATATCATTTCCTATCAAGAGTATGTCGTCCACGTACAATACGAGGAAGACAACCTTACTCCCTGCCACCTTCTTGTAAATACAAGGTTCATCTGGGTTTTTGACGAAATCAAACTCTTTGATAACGACATCAAAGCAGATGTTCCAACTCCGCGATGCTTGCTTTAATCCATAAATGGATTTAAGCAGCTTGCACACCTTGTCGCTGCTCCCACTGTCTACGAAGCCCTCTGGCTGAGTCATGTACACGCACTCTTCTAAATCACCATTTAGAAAGGCGGTCTTAACATCCATTTGCCAGATTTCGTAATCATGATATGCAGCGATGGCAAGCATGATCCGGATGGATTTAAGCATAGCCACTGGAGAAAAGGTCTCGTCATAGTCCACACCTGGTCTTTGACGAAAACCCTTTGCTACAAGTCTAGCTTTGAAAGTCTCCACTTTCCCATCTACACCAAGTTTCTTCTTGAAGATCCACTTGCTCCCGATGGGTTTTACCCCTTCAGGAGCAACTTCCAAAGTCCATACTTTGTTGGTGTACATGGATTCCATCTCGGACCGCATAGCATCCAGCCATTTCACTGAGTCCCTACTCGTGATGGCCTGCTCGAAGCTAGTTGGGTCATCATCCTCCATGATGCAATCCTCGTTCCCACCATCCATGAGAAAACCGTAGTATCTCTCAGGTGGGCGAGGAACCCTACTAGATCGGCGGAGAGGCTGAGGTTCATTGGGAACTACTGAATCCTCTGGTTCAACCAAATCTTCTGTTGTAGTCTGTATTGCTGGAACCTCTTCCAGTTCTACCTCCTTGCCACTAATCTCTTTTTCAAGAAATTCCTTTTCTAAAAAGGTGGCATGTCGAGAAACAAACACCTTTTGTTCCTCGGTGTGGTAGAAGATATACCCACGCGAATGTTTGGGATATCCAATAAACTTACACAGAATGGACCTTGCCGCGAGTTTATCCGGATTTTGGGTTTTTACATATGCCGGACAACCCCATATCTTAACATAATTAAGACACGGTCTCTTTCCTTTCCATATCTCATATGGAGTGGTTGGCATGGTTTTGGTGGGAACCATATTCAATAGATCTGCAGCTGTTTCCAGTGCATATCCCCAGAAGGAAATAGGTAACTCAGCTGTGCTCATCATAGAGCGCACCATATCCAATAGGGTGCGGTTCCTCCGTTCTGATACACCGTTGTGCTGTGGTGTATATGGAGGAGTCAGCTGAGAGAGAATCCCATTCTCTTTTAGGAAGTCCAGGAATTCATTGCTTAAGTATTCTCCTCCTCGATCAGATCGAAGGATTTTAATACTTTTTCTGGTTTGGTTCTCGACTTCTTGTTTATATTCTCTAAATTTCTCAAAAGCTTCTGATTTGTGTTTCATCAGGAACACATATCCGAATCTAGAGAGATCGTCAGTGAATGTAATGAAGTACGAAGAACCATCCCTGGCATGTGTAGACATGGGACCGCATACATCACTATGTATTAGTCCTAAGAGTTCGGTAACTCTTTCTCCGTGTCCCGTAAACGGAGTTTTGGTCATCTTGCCTTTGAGACATGACTGACAAGTGTCATAAGATGAAAATTCAAACGGATTTAAATATCCATCCTTATGCAACTTAGCTAGTCGTGTCGCATTGATGTGACCCAGTCTACAATGCCATAAGAAAGATTCGTTCAGTTCAGAACTCTTCCTTTTGTGTGTGTTTGTTATGTTCAGAACTGTTGATTGATTTAGAACATAAATGCCATTGCACAACGTGCCTGATCCAACCAACTTTTGGTTACGGAAAATGTTCATAACATTATCCTGTAATACAAAATTATATCCCTCTTTACTCAATAAAGAAACCGATATAATGTTGCATATCAGGTTCGGCATGTAATAACATTCGTTCAGAACCAATGTATTACCAGTTGGTAACACAAGGTGATATTCCCCGACAGTCTTAGCTGCAACACCATTTTCAACTCTTATGTCTTTATCACCTTCTCCAAGTTCTCTACCTTTTCTAAGCCCATGTAACTGATTACATATATGGGATCCTGACCCGGTATCTAATACCCAGGACGTAGAGCAAATGGAGAAACAGTTCTCTGTAACGAACACACCCGAAGAAAATGCATCATCATGTACTTTCTTCATTCGGATGGCATGGGAATCCTGGTATTCCCCTATATCCTGTTCATTCTTATAACTCTTATAGGAAAAAACGGAACCAACGTTCCCCAGCACAGTATAACATGCGGGTTCGATCAATACATCCATATTATTATCTTTATTAGGGCATGAAATGGTCGCTACCTGGAGAGAGAGAGAAGAAAACACTTTAGCGTATGCTCGTGCAAGATCAGATTGGTTATTATCTTATCTAATCAGGATGGCTCCCACTGCTTTTTATCAAATCTTCCTTCAAACCCTAAAAGGAAAGATTAGCCGGGATTAATTACACACTACAAGTTCGCCAATCTTTCAGCCAGGCCAGTGTCGGTACTTTGAGGGAGGTCCCCCGTGCTTTCGCACGAACCTAATTAATGTAAACCTCGTTTTCCCAGAGGCGTAACCTCGTTAACACCTTTCTAGACACCTACTTGATCGGCTAATTGTAATATGTAAAACTCTCCCAGGAGTAACTCTTACTCGCAGCGGGTATCGGGATCCAACTATCTCATAGAAGGTATGCAATCTCATTGCAAATTTCAACACTTGAAATTCTCGATAATATTTTGCCCCTAGCGTCCTATGACCTTGACGCAGGCCAACAAACCATAGTGCGCTAGTCAAGTACAACCCGTCATTTCCTGATTGAATTAAACCCACCCGTACGACCCTTGACGCAGGCCAACAAAGTCGCACGACTACCCTAATCCAATCTGCATCATATGCATAAGCAGGTAAATACTAGTTAGCTACCGCACACTACGCCTTGACGCAGGCCAACAAACGTAGCACGAATACTAACTACTACTTATCTGAAATGACAGAGGGCTACGACAGGTTTTTCTGAAAACCTATTGCGTAATGAACTTGATATCGTTGTAGAATCAAATGAAGTTTTGAAATGGAGTGATTTTGAGGCTTTTCTAGTTTTGCTAAAGGGGTCACTCCCGGTGAAGGGATCGTCGGCCCTTTCCTCGTCGAATGAGGTGCGGGATATATCATATATATCGCTGTGCAAAGCAGAAACTATAGAAGCAATCAAAAACAAGCCGAGTGTGTAGCATCTGCCAGTTATTGCTAAAGGAGTCACTCCCGGTGAAGGGATCTCGGTCCTTTCCTCATCGAATAAGGTGCAGGATATATCATATATACCGCTATGCAAAGCAAGAACTGTAGCTACCTGTTTTGTTTAAAATTTGATTCTACAACATCTTAGGTTTCTTTTCTTTCATTAATCACATTAATGAAGTCCCATCATTTAAATACCTAAACATCACAGATAAATACGACGTACACTTATGCCATCCGCATTCGCCTCGATGTCCCCTCGTGCACCGTTAGGTTAGGTAACTAACGACAGAGCAGGGCAGGGCTAGCGCGGGTGTAAAACATAAGTAACGTCTATATAATATATCATATATACTGTATACTGTATCTATCACAGAACATCACATGATCACATCACAGATATCGCAGCAGAAAAACATATGAAACATTGGATATACTAGGACGTCCATGTTTTCAATACGAGCCAGTATAAAACACGGATTCCACGGTCGTGATGAATAGCCAATCCCACACCCCTAGACCCCTACGAGAGCGGCAAGCAACCCTGCCAATTCTAGGGTTAGGAGACCCGGACTCGACTCCTCGAGTTGGTCTCCCTCTGGACCCCAGAACCCGGTTACTTGTGCTCCCCTCCTTGGGTCTATCCTAATGCGGAAAAGTAAATAATATACAAAAGGTGACAACTTCCGCAACCTGGAAGTGCCCCAAATAAAAGAATATTACATACAAGTTTTTACATGAATGAAAATGAAAAACACTCATCTCACATAAAAAACCCCGGCTATTCAAACACGACAATCCAATATAACATATCCAGCAACACATAACATCACATGTCATCAACGTAAGTAAATATGCGCATCCCAATTGTCGTTGACATATAGCAACGAAACCGGCGATATCACATATTACACTTACGGTCACAGAAAAGAAAGTGTAAAACTACAACAGTTGGAATCCGCAACCTCTTTAGACATCACATGCCTAAACAAATGAAATACTTAGACATCACATGCCTAACAGTTATAAACCCCGCATTTTAGTCTCATTATCGAAAACTCTTTTCAATATCAAGTGAAACTAAACCGCTAGATTTATAACATTCATTCAGTTATCTCATAACTGTTTGTGAATTCCAATTATTGTATCACATTCCAGATAAACAGAAAATGTTAAACTTTCCGATCGAACAGTTGAATACCCAAGTTTTCCCGATACAGCTCAACACATGAAATAAGTCTAACAACATTCAGTTCGTGCCTCAGTACCAACGGTCCAGCCGTAGAAGGGTCAAGCCAACGCCTCACATGTGGCACGCCGTACTGCCCCAAACCCGAAGGTTCAAAGGGCAGTTCAAGACGGTCACATAATCGAGTTAAGATTTGTTGTCTTCTAGAGGGTCCATCGCGTTACTTGCACTACTTAGAACGTCGTTAAACTATGGAAAAATCCAACACTTGGAAATTTCCCGACAGGGGAAAAATTGGGTATTTATATCCGGTCGAACTTTTTAACATATTCTAAAATTTATCCGGAAAGCCACATAGACAAAATCTGATACTCCGATCGAAACACCGAATCCCCAAAACAATCCCAGAAAATTCAACTCTTGAATAAATATTAAAAATTCCCATAAAACTCAGCACCAGAAAAGAGGAATTACTGTGCAAAAATTATTACGCATTGTGAACAGTAGGCGGCGGAACCGCGGCAGAAGCCATGCTTCTGCCGCGTTTCCGCGGCGGTTTAGACGTATCATGAGCTCGTTTTGCACCATAATTCTTATATCTTCATGCTGATATTTTTAAGAATTTTTAATATGGAAAAATCCCATTTTTTAGAAAAAGTCCAGAGAGCAATATTTGAGTTGGGGTTTCGGGTCGATCGGACTTCAAACTCCGTCTAGACTTCGCCTAAGGCTCTAGCTAGGCTCTGATACCACTGTAGGGTTCCTAGGCACACTATAGAGGTCTCACAAGGCATCAACCATGCCAATTTCAAATTTTATGGGTGCCGAGAAACCCTAATACGGATCGTTAACTAGAAATTTAGGCGATAAACGGAACTAGTTAACATCTTAACTAAAGGAGAGAGGCTACAACCTTTGTAGATCCGGTTCTCCACTTCCTTAGCTCCACGTACGCGTTCTCTCGCTGTCCATCTCGAATCCCGAACTCAAACGTCGGCTTCATCGGAGAATTGGGCGGACTAGGTCGTCGGCTTCGTGCCGAAGATGATCTACGTCGAGGTTTCACAAGTTCAAGCTCCGACTTCACCAAGTTGTGAAACTTGTGAAGAAAACACCCAAAACAACTTGGCAAGAGGTATAGGGTGAAGAAATAGGAGGTGGGTTCACTTTGGAATTGGATTTCTCACTTTAGATCTCAAGTTGCCATTGATGGCATCAAGTTTTCTATCTTGAAGAAGAAGATGAAGAAGAAGAAAGAATATGATAAGTGTTGAATTAAAATGAAAAATAATTCAATACTTATCATAAGCAAACCATAGTTGAGTGTAGAGAATAGACCATGGTTACTTGGATGGGTTAGGGTTAAGTATGAAGACAAGAATGGTTAAGAAGTCAAAGCTTCATGAAGCTTCAACTAGAAACAAAGAAAGCCACCATTCTCATCTTTATCTTTTCCAAATAAATAAATAAACAAATAAATAAATAAATGAATATGCAAAACCCTAATTATCAAATTAACCATGGTTTAATTCTATACACTTAACTAAATGATCAAGTATCATCAAACATGATACAAATATGTGCACAAAAGTATATCACATATACTTCTTGCACATCAAGTGAGAAAATCCATATAAAGTGAACTGATACTAGCTAATGCAAAGTAATATATCAAATATATAATTATACATTAAATCATTAAATCAACACTTGACTTAACGATCCGGTCATATCGCATATAACCGACTAGTATTCTATGTATCGGCTTATCGAATCAATGATTCGATAACTAGGTCATATCGAATATAACCAATCGATACATCCATCGCGAGAATGAAATACGGTATCACATACACGCATTATTCTCGGTCCTGTACATATCTCATATGCGCTCCTATTTCGTTTCGCTTGAGCCAGGAAACCTCTGTGTAGGACTCTAAAGACTCGTCAATACGCCGGTAGCAGATGATGATCATATCAAGCACCCACAAGCCGCAAGCGGTCTGCTAAACGTAATGGCCATCCGGGTATTGAGCGATTAGAAGATCGACGAGCTAGCCCGCTCACACTCCTGTGAATCCAACCAGTAACACTTACCGTACAGTCCGGTCTGTTCGTCTGATACGTCGCATATCAAGTCTAGGGGTGGTGAACGTCAGACCCCAATAACCGATAAGTCGTGCCGATGTGAGGCTCATAACGGGTCGAGAAACTACTGGTAACACTTACCAGCAAATCTCTGATCAGCCCTGGCCAGGGACTTCCCTGTTACGGCCAATCGAGCACAGCGCAACATCAACTCCCAATACCGGGAGAGACGAAACCCCTCCTATCGCTCATTGCCTCCATGTGACTCGGGACTGTACCCAAAGACCACCGTTTTGCACGCCCTCATGGACGTGGTAAGGTGGAGATCAAAGCACAGTGGGAATCACACAAGACTCTATGACGATCTCGGGTCTACAGACTAACCTGCACAAGTGTCACCTGAGAACTGCCATCTGACGTGAGGTATAATACCATCTGGGAGTTCTCGGCGAGTCCGTCCAGTGTACCCAGTCTCCACTGAGCACCCGTATGCCATCTCTGATGTCAAACACCAATGGATATGGGATCATCCATCGCCCATCTCATGGGTCGAGAAGCATATACGCTAGTCTATTCTGGTATATCGATGCCCCGTCTCGATACACCCACGGCTAGGGACCTTGAAGGATGTACTTATGGACTACCATGTCCCCACTAGTATGATCTGCATCATAGTCTAGGTAGTCAAGTACACATCCTAAGGGCTTTACCAACATGTAACCATAAGACAGTTTAAAGAGACAAGTGTACATGTTAAGATAAAGAGCAACCAGATAGCATACTATCATATCGAGCAAGAAAGTCATCTCTATATATGTCCAAGCATCCAATATAATATACATCATCTGTACAATACTGGCCTCTAGGGCATACATACAACTAACACGCTCGACCCATTTTCTTCATGAGGGATAGATCAATAACGCTCGACTCCCGCCTGCGTAGCCTCTTAGCCCCGCTTTGTTGCTGTTGAGCACCTTTTTGGCCTTTCGATTTGTTTCTGCCCCTGCGTCGAGCCTTTTTTATAACAGGTTGGCAGGGTGCGGCATTTTCGTCTTTCACGGCCTGTTGAAGGAGGCGTTGCTTTTTGGCTTTCTCGTAGATTGCCATTTCACGATTGTGATCATCTCGGACTTTTTGGCCGGCTTCCCTTATAAGCATGTCCATTTGTTCTTCAAACGATGGACTGGGCACTTTTGCATCAGGAACTTTTACTGGTTCAGGATTAGCGTTCTCCTGTTGAGCATCTGCTTCTTTATTGAAGTCATGCACGACGTAACAGTCATGGAGCAGCTCTCGTTTCTTGGGGCGAATGTATCCGAGCCCGATCGTCTCCATCCTCCCACTAGGCAGCTTGTGCTGAGTTCCGGGGACGTTCCAGACCCTGTCATAGAATTTGGCATTTCTAACGGTCTGTTTGAAGGGTATCCCTTGGCGCTTCAACAGCCTCTTCAAGCCTTCTGCATAATATCTGGGTAGACGAATGGGTTGAAGCCTGTCCAACGTAGGATCCGTCCCGTGCCAGATTTCTTTCTCCACTTTGTTTTCTTCAGAGCGGTAGAATAGAATTGCCTTCTCTCCTTCTCGCCTGGGAGGGATATAGAACGTCTGCAGCTCCTCTACACTGTCGGTATCAAGCGCATCCAGTTCTTTATAATATTTAAGCGGCACCATAGCAACTTGTAGACTTTGCTCTTCGTCAGCAGAAGCTCGTATTGAAGGTCGAGCAGAGAATACAGAATGGACCTTATCCTCTGAATCACTACCAAAGATCAACGTAGGAGCGGATGGTCCCGTCTTGGTGTATTGGGGCGGACCCGAATATACTATCTCCTCTTCCTCCTCGGTATCACTGCCGAAGACAGGGATGGTAGCGTTAGTTTTGTTCTCCGGCTTGCGACACCTTTCCGTGTCTTCGAAACTCGGTAAGAAGTATTTGGCATCTTCATATTTGCGAACTTCGTTTACGGAAAACGGATTCAGTTCTCCCGTCACGGTGTACTCGAGACCATCCTTAAAATATTTCATACACTGATGTTGTGTAGAAGGGATGATGTTGTACTCGTGTAACCATGGTCGGCCGAGCAGAGCGTTGTAGCATGTCTTGGCATCTATGACGTGGAATTTAATGTCAGTGATGAGCAGCCCGAAGCGTAGCATCAGTATCACAGATCCAAGAGTCTTTGACGATTGGGAGTCGAACTCGGAGATGGTGATCTTGTCTCGAGCGAGGTGTTGAACGCTCATGCAGATTTCCTTTGAAACCCGCACATTGAGTAGGTTAACAGACGACCCGTTATCGATCAGGATTTTGCCTATCTTTATACCATGGCAGTATCCTGAGACATAGAGGGGGCGATTGTGTTCGCACGTGCCAAGGAGAAGGTCTTCATCGCTAAAAGTGACATCGGCCGTGTGCACTTCTTCCAGTTCATCCTTCATCTTTTCTTCGGCCAGGAAAGCTTGGAACTGTTCTGGGTCCTGTAGTGCCTTAATTAGCGAATCTCTCGCCTCCTTTGATAGTAAAAGGGCGTCAAGAATGCTGAGTTGCGAGGGTAGCTTCCTCAGATGCGCTAAGACGTTGTAATCCACCTTATTTTTCTTCGGCGGGTCTTTGGCAGTTAACTCTTCCATGACTTGGTCGTCTAAGGCGATGTCCTCAGAGACCTTTCCTTTCCCTTTATCTTTCTTGTTTGAGGGTCCAAGATTCTTCTCAGGTAGCGTCCGATTGCGCAGCTGGATATTTTCGCAGACCTTCGGCTCTTCTTCTTTTCCTGAGGTGGACTCTTTAAAGAGGGGGCCAAGCTCCAGCTCCTCATCAGAATCGCTCCCGAATGTGAGTACTTGTGATCCCCAGCGTTGACCATGCGACAGTTACCGGTAGTTCTGTTAAACCCTTCGGTCATATTTTCCCGCTCCCGACGAGTTTTACGTTTCTCCCGCTTAAAGTGTTGTCGATGAGCAGCATACCCTTGCCACCATCTATCGAAAGCTTTGCACTCTTCAGTGGGGTGAGAAACCTTCTGATGATATAAGCAATAGGAGGGGTGCATTTCCATTTCACCAGTAACGCTTCCCTCAGAGGATGGTAGCTTCATACCCATTGACACGGCTTTAGCAAACCTCTTCCTCATCTTGAATTTGATTTTATCCACAGTGGGTGTACTTTGCTCCAGCGGGAGTATCTCAATTCTTTCGTCAAGGCGCTGGCGTTTGGCCCTTTCGAATATAACCTCCTCGCGCTCCCGTTCAGCTTTGCTTTTTAAGAGAGCTTCATTGAGGAATGCATCGATTACTTCATCCGATGGCTCTAGAATTTTTTCTTCGGGATCTGCCCCCAGCTTTTCAGTACAAGGAGTCTCCTCATCGTTCGTGAGCGAATGGGAAATCATATGACAGCTCGCCACATATTCCTCGGATTCATCCGACGAACTATCTCCCTCATCTTCCTCTTGAAAGACGTGGTTGAGGAACTCTTGGAATGTAATGGGAGTCTGTGCCTTCTGGTTGTATTCCTCCAGCGCGTCGATTTGTTTTTGCAAGTCCGTGCGCTTGTCACCAGGCTTCACGGGCTTCTTTGATTTCTTTTTCTTCTTCTTTGAAGATTTCGACGGCTGGTTGTGAATGCTTGGGCCACCTCCATTGATCTTTTGAGTTGGACGAGGCTTCAACATCCCTTCAATGATCTGCGGCTCCAACGGGTTCTTCCACTTGATCGCTGGGCATGTTTGAAGATCATTTAGCATCCTCTTTGTCTTGGCTGATAATACAACCTCCTAAGGAGCTTCTTCAACGACAGAGCATGTTGCCCACGGCGTATTCATTCCCTTAGAGGTGTGGGGTTGCGGTGGATTCACCTTCCATTTGTTGGACAATGCAAACTTGCCCTGTCGGTACTGGTCTTCAAGCCAATTTTTGAAGACATAGCAATCCTCGATCGGATGACCCAGTACTCGATGATAAGGACAGTAGTTGGGCTCATTGACATCACTTGGTTGCGATAGACGTTTTGGGTCCGGCAGATTTATGAGTCGGTTGCGCAACGCCAGCTCGAATAACCTTCTCGTTTTATCTCGGGGGAACGAGTAGGAACGTCCCATCCTCTCCTCAAGGGGTACGTACGGGCGCATATTATTTTGACGAACGACTGGCTTCGGGTTGCTCGGCTGTTGCTGAGCATTAGCAACAACGATCGCTTTTCCTTTTCCTTTCTCATTTCGGGAGTCCGGCCTTGGAAGATGAGGCTTATGGCCCATTTGATCTATCTGCGCTAGCTTGTCGATTAGTGCCTGGAAGGTGGTCGGCTTGAAGAACATCATAAATTGCGAGATGGTTGCTTGCGGATCGAGGGTTCCCACAAACATACCCACTGCAGGAGCTTCTTCTATGCGCTGCTCGCATCTTGACCATAAATTCCGCCACCGTATAGCATATTGGACCCATGTTTCGCCCGGCTTTACCCTGGCATTAATCAATGCCGTTATCGGGGTACGTCGCTGGCACTCGCGAAACGTTGGGTAAACAGCAGTTCCATTTCAGCAAAGGTTTTGATAGAGTCATTCGGGAGCTCGGAATACCACTCGAACGCCGTATCTGACAAGCTACCAACGAACTGGCGGAGCAACAATTTATCATCACCGCCAGTGTTGCCGCAAAGCGCCCTGAACTGGGCGACATGGTGAGGATTGCCAGTCCCCTTATACACATGAAATTTTGGTATCGTATAACCTTGCGGGTACTTAATCTGGTCGTACCAACCCGGATACGGTCGCCCTGTTTTTACGACCTGTCCCGCTGCTTCCAGTCGCTTGATGGACCCGGATCTGCTGAGCTATGTATTCGTCCAGATCGGCTTTGGAGATTGCCTCCTCCTTGGTTGTTGACAGAGCCGGGGGAGGATTCGACGTTTCTCCCCTATCATCTTCAAGGATGATCGGGGGATCTTCAGCAGGTGGATCCTGTTGAATCATCATGCCCACCATGTCCTGGAACAGGAAGGCCATTTTCTTTATGCTGGCTGCATGTTCCGCAGCTTCTTTATCCTTCTTCTCCAGTATGCGACGAAGGAATTCGGCGTCAGTTTCTTGTTCCTGACGCTCGTCCGAGGACGTTTCAGGGGTTTCTTTTGGCCCAATGAGTGCGGCCATCGCGTTCACCATCTCTTGGAGCTTTTGCTGTTGCTCCTGAGCTTTGGTCACTGACCGCGTGTGCGGTCTATGACCTGTTGATATGTGGCTGTCCTCTTTACCAGACGCCATACAGACGGTATGAACTACAATGCCCCCAGACCTAGGGCGTTTGGGTTCACCTCCTTTGGTATTTACCGCAGGTGTAGGGACTTTCTCTGGCCTCCTTCTCTTATGGGCCGTAGAAGTTGAAGGGGCCGTTGCTTTGGGCACCCAAGCGGTCGTCACCTTTCGTTGCTTGACCGGGGGATTTTCTTCTTGCCGACCTTTCGACTTCTTCTATTGGCGAGAGAAGTTAGGATCAATGACAGATTCTCGGACTCGTCGCCATGTCTTATAGATCCTGGAGGACAGCGATTGAATAGGCTGCTCTGGCTTTTCTGCTTCCACGACGGTCTCTACCGGTGGAGGAGATCTTTTAAGGACCGCAGTTGGCGAGTTTCTGCGTACCCTATTCAACAGCTCAAAGCTGTTCCCGGTTGGAACAGCAGCGTTAACTTCCACCGTTGGAGTTGGCGGTGTCATCCCAGAAGGGGAGTTGCCCCCGGCCCTCCTTATCCGGCGCCAGTGGCGTCGTCGGGCGCGACGAGTTGTCGGTATTATTTCAGAGACAGAAACATCTTCCTCTTGCCCCCTGTTCAGGTGTGGGGCTGTTGCCGGCGTCAGCCTATTGAATACTGATGTCTTTTGAGCCGCAAGAGCAGGAATAGGAATGGGGACGGTCAACCTTGCAAAGACCGATCTCTTAGCAGGAGAAGCCGCCTTGACGACTTCAGGAGCAGGTTTGGATACTCTTTTTGGAATAACCCTTTCCGGGACTGCAAGCTTCATTGTGGGCTCACAGGAGTTTTGGCCCAGTCTGGAGAAGACCAAGGCACCGGTGTTGGGCGACCCGTTGAGAGGGGCCGCAGTAACTGAAAGTCGATCGAAGACCGACTTCTTAGGAGCTTCTTGTACGGGCACGGGGGTGCTGAAGCTTGTTGGCGGAAGCATAGTTCCGAAAAATAGCCCCGTGGTGGCTTGAGTAATCTGCTCCACGGGCATGGTGAACAAAGAGGCTGCTTGGGGCCCGTAGGTTATGCCCCCAGTTGAGGCCGGACGCGAGCTGCAGCTGCAGTTGGAGCACTTCGAACAAGTTGAGGCCATCGATGCTTGACTTCTCTTCTGCACCAAGCAAGAGACCAAATCTTAGTAAACTTGAAATCCAAAGGCAACCGTTAACAAACCGCGATTGGTTCGCGAAGACGACACACGAAGTGTGGGGTGGAAAGAGGAAAAGGTCCCACCGGGCGTGCCAGAATCTGTTCCCCTCCGAAAGAAGGCGACGACGTGAGGACGTCTAGCCTGGTATTCGGGGCAGATGCTATATGGTTTTATCCGTCTACCTCTCCGAAGATGCCAAGTTGATTTATGGCACCGTGTATCGGAGATTTAGACGGATGCGGCCGATGTAGCAGACTTCATCAGATTCCCCCTCGCTTGAGGGGTTTTTGATTGTAGGGACGCTCTTCCCTACAGGAGCAAGCCCCTGCAGTTAATTACACTACCGCATCGGGGTAACAACTTTCTCCTTCTCCAGAATTTCACTTCGTGTCGTGGGTGTTTGTTTTGTTTGTGGTTGCCCGTGGATTGTATACGGAGACTGAGTAATGCCGTCGCCCGTAGGACGTGGATTAGTCCAAATCCGTATTTACTTAGATTTGGGTTTGGTGTTTTTAGTTTAAGGATACGTTAGCCGTATTGAGGCTAAGATCAACTTAAACGTTCGTTAAGGATACGTTAGTCCTGTTTGAGACTAAGATCGACTTAACGTGGCGATCCATTTATTATATGGCCGTCAGAACTCGTCACCTCTCTGACGTCGTTGAAGAATTACAACGATAGGTGTCAGAGGAGTTCAGAGATGTACCCTTGAACCAAAGTTGATTTTGAGTTTTATAGTCCATTTGGATGTTTAAGGATTCGTTAGCCGTGTTTGGGGCTAAGATCAACTTAAACGGTACCGTTTAGATCCAGCAAAAGAGTATTTGGAGGCTCTATTGTTCCAGTTTAGGGACGTGGTGGTCCATCGCCAGTTTAGGGACGTGATGGTCCATAATTAGTTTAGGGACGTTTCGGTCCGATATTAGTTTAGGGACGTTTCGGTCCAATATTAATGTGTGGTCGTTGGGACCCGTCACCTCTCTGACGTCACTGAGGAATTACAACGATAGGTGTCAGAGGAGTTCGGAGATGTACTCTCGAACCGGATGTAAATTGATTCAGTCAATTTAATTTGAGGACTTACGGCCATGATTGGGCTAAGTCCAGTTGAAAATATTCAACATTTTATTTGCTTTTGCATTGCATTTCTTTTTATTTTTATTTGGGCTCTACCCATAAAGGATGCAGAGCATCAATTTGTTTTGGGCTCTACCCATTTATAAATGATGCAGAGCATCAATTTTACTTGGGCTCTGCCCTTTTTATTGCTTTGCAATTTATTTTGGCCTGTTAGTTCTTTTTTACTTGGGCTTGGCCCTTTAGCAAAAGAAATGCATTGCATTTCAGGCGCTTTGCGCCAATCAAAGAGCGCAAGCGCTTGTAGTGACGACACGTGTCATGCAAACGCAGTGCGCTGCGCTAGTGCGCTGTGCTTGCGCTGCTGACACGTGGCGCACTCTGGTGAGTTGTGCCAATTTCAGAGAGCAAAGCTCTATCTTAAAGTGCATAGCGCAAGTGGTTCAGATGCTGACACATGGCGCTCTCCCAAGAGCGCAACAGCGCAGTTTGCAAGTGCAAGGCACTATAAATTTGAGAATTTTTTAGATTCAAGAACCAAAGGTTCATAAAAGAAGTGCAAAATACTGTTTGCTTTCTTGATCTAATTTAGATCAAAGAAAACAAGTTTCTCTTGTTTTTCTTATCTCAAAGAACCAGAGGTTCCTAGAAAAGTGCAAAGCACTATTTTTATTTGTTTTTATTGAAGATCATTGATCTTGTTCTTTAGATCAATGATCTATTAGAAGAAATTCTTCTCTTTTAAAGGTTTTTACCTTTTTTCCTCTTGAGATTTCTTCAGAGTTCTCTCTGTTTAAAATTTTTGATTTCTCACCAAAATGTTGATCACTTTGAATTGAGGTCTAGGGTCCTTTTTATAGTGCCCATAAATTAGTTAAATTTGTTAAAGAGATCTTTCTTTGAGTGATTTGGGGAATTTTCCCCACCGTTGGATCTTTGATCCAAGGGCTTCTGTTTTACAGAAGAAAATCTTCTTGTTTTAACAAGAACAGAAAGATTTCTTTAAAATCTTAATTCTGTTTGGCGCAAATGCCCCAGCGCGTGACATGTGTCATGCAGCGCACAGCGTAGCGCGACTGCGTTAGCGCATCTGCGCTGACACGTGTCGCGCAGCGCACAGCGCAGCGCAACTGCGCTAGCGCATCTGCGCTAGCGCATCTGCGCTGATACGTGTCGCACAGCGCAGTGCTTGCGCAACTGAAGCGTTGCTTCCTTTAATTTTGCTTTAAATAGAGCTTTGCTCTGATTGGGCGCGCCTTCTTGGGCGCTGCGCTGATGCATCTGCGCCTGACATGTGGCGCATTGCGCCCAGCGCAAAGAATCCGAAGCGTTGCTTCATTTATTAAAATTTAGATTTTCAAAGTAGAGCTTTGCTCTGATTGGGCGAATCGAAATCGTTGCTTCACTTGAGATGTCTTTTCATCTTCCCAAAAATTTCATTTCCCGGGTCTTGGAAATAATTCCGTTGTGCACAGAATTCTCTGTGCTTGGGTCTATATATATAACTCAAGGCCGAGCCTTTTCTTTTCTCATCTTCAGAGAACTTCTTCGATTATGGCTTGCAACCGCCCTCATGCTCGCCGACAACCATGGGAAGTGCCGATTCGGGACATCGTTCCCCGTTTTGCTGCGTGCCTGGTGGACCCTTCTTTTACGGATGAGCAGTGCGATGCTGCAATGTATGAGCTTTTGACTCGCGTGGGGTCTCCTCTTCCTCCGCACTCCATTTGGCTCCGGATGATCCTTGCCTCGGTGCTCGCTGATCTTCCCCCTCCCCCAGTAGAGATGTCCTCGACAATGCTTGACGCCGCCGAGGATAAGATCGAGTGCTTCTTTGAAGCGCACTTGATCACCAAAGCCCTGAGGGACTGTTCTTTCCACTTGCTGAGCCAGATACGGGCTCGCCGGGTTGTCATCGCCACCTTTTCTGACGAGTGTGGTGATGATCGTTGGGCGTCTACTTCTCGGGAGGACCGCCGCTTCAACGTGGTGGAGAAGACAGAAAGGGAACTGGAGAATCTTCTTCTTATCTTTGCGAACCCTTGTCTTTCCGATCCCATATTTGGTGATCTTTTTTAAATGTAATAACGATAATAATGATGAACAAGTATTTTCCTTTTTAATCAAGTATTTCATTATCTGTTAAGGGTTCTTTTATTTTAGCTCTCTGTTGTGCTTGTGTATCTATAATTTAATTTGCTATTATTAAGTGCATGTGATTCTTGCAAGGATAAATTGCCTTTGGTGTTTAGCCTCTTTCCTGAAGCGGTGCTTTACTTTTCAGTCTTAGAAATAGAGTTTCCTTCTAATTGGGGGAAACAAGTGGGAACACACTCGAGGTGAAGTGACAGTGTCAAGTCAACGGACTAAGCTGTACTCATGTCACCTGGAAACTGATAACTGACGATAGGTATAATACCAACCAACAGTTCCCAGCGAATCCTGTCCAGTGTACTCGTAACCTAACGAGCACCCGCATACCATCTCCAGTACGACGTACTAATGGCTGTGGGACAGACCATCTCCCCTGCTGGGATGAGAAGCGCATACGCTAGTCTACTCCGGAGTATCGATGCCCCGTCTCGATAATCCTACGACTAGGGACCTATATAAGGATGTACTTGTAGATTACCTAGCCCCCACTAGTGTGACTGCCATCACAACGCTGGTAATCAAGCAAAGATCCTAAGGGCTCCACTAATATGTATAGGCGATATGCTAAAAGAAACACATGCACACATTAAAGTAGAAACAAACCAAGTAGTATACTACCATTTTGAATAAGATTGTCTATACAACTGTGAATATCCCAAGCTTCCATTAAGTAATATACAAACTAGTATGATACAGTAATGGCCTCTAGGGCATATACACTAACACCGTCTGCTCCTGGAACTGGGTTTGTATAGAATATATGTATGTATGTATATATACACATGTGCTAACTTAAAATACATAATCAACTTGATTATATGAAACTTACCATGTACGCCCCCGTGCCCTTGTGTAACGTGGCCTACCCCTTAGCTTCATTATAGTTGGCGGCATATTTCTTTCACTGCGATGAAATTAGAATTTAGTTTAATAATTAATTAACGATATAGAAAACATATGGAATTAAGCATCGAAATACTCACCAAGTGCCATCGAGTATTGGCATGCGAGTGCTTCCCTTAGATCAGGATAGCGCGTTCTCGGACACTGTTATTCCGGTTCTGCTTATTTCGAACCGACATCGTCTTACAAAAATAAAAATTATAATATATTGTAGAATATGATTTCATGTTATATTGTTAAAATTTTAAAAATTAAATTGATGCATGCACGTCATCGCGCTCAAAATAGGCGACAAGAAGCCACCGATTCTCTCTCGGGATCTCTAGCGCTATGACCTCCATCAAGTGCATCCGCTGATCCTCGGTCTCCGCGGACCAGAGAAGGTAAAGTTCGCTCTTCACTTCCCATCGGCGATTTCTCTTGATCACTTGACAATGGCCTAAGAAGTGAGCGAGAGAACGATCTATATCGAATGGCCTGTACACGTCATTCTCGCCAGGCTCGCCAACGAAACTGTAATTCTTCCTGGTCTGAAATTGAAATATATTAAACAAATAATTATATGTATATGTATATAACGACGATTGAAATTTAAATGTGCGAAAGGGTATGTCATACTTCCTCCGAACCAAAAAACAGCGTAGCACGCTTAGTCAAGGCTTTGTTCCACCGAATATGGAGTGGATACTTGTAATAAGTACGAACCTCCTGCCCAACATAATCCCCCCACTGGGTCGCATGCTCTCCAACAGGCACACCTGTCACATCAAAATTCAGATCCCATAGCCCAGCATCCACCCACGGCCTGCAGCAGTCGGGCCCAGTAGGACCCCTCGTCCTAACACTACTCAAGCCTGCGAAAAAATAGATATACATACACAATATTATAATATTTAGAATATGAATATAGAATTTGACAAATTTAAATTACAATTGTTATTTAAAAACTTTAAGAAATAACGATTATACCTGTCGTGTGTCTTGCCGGACAATGATTCAGGTGGCATACCGGTCTCCGTCTTGTCATTGAACATTTCTTTATTCCTTCTGAATCTGTAAGTTATAAGCAAGAATCGTCGGTGACTCATAAACGAATCTTTCCCTCTAAACTTCAAGCATACACTACTCGTATGAATATGACAACTAAGACAAGCAAGCTTATCTTGAGCTGTACATACCGACAGCATACCGTAAACAGGAAAATCATTAATCGTCCACAACAAAGAAGCCCGCATCTGAAAAAATTGTTTACCATCTGCGTCATAGGTTCACACACCACACCAAGTTTCCACAACAACTTTAACTCATCGATCAACGGTTGAAGGTACACGTCGATTTTTTTTCCCAAGAGACGAGAGACCGTCGATTAAAAGCGCCAACGTAAAATAAGACTGCATCATAGCCCTCCATGACGGCAGGTTGTATATAGTCACCACAACGGGTCAAGTACTGTGAGTACGCCCGCCACGAACCATCCCAGATAGACTGAAACCATCACTCGCAATCCCCAGCCTCATATTATAAGGATCTGCGCTGAACGAAAGATGTTTTTCATCTAAAACTTTCAACGATATCGAATCTCTAGAATGACTCATTTTTCACTCTTCACGAGGCGCTTTATGGTGCCACTGTATTTCAGACACCGTCTCCTCACACATAAATAACCGTTGCAGTCTTGATATTAACGGAAAATGACGAAGAATCTTCACGGGCACATCACTCGAACTGAAGCCTTTCTTAGGCTTGAATCGGCTTTTCCCGCACACTGGGCAGCTTTTGAGTGCGGTGTGTTCTTTCCGGAACAAAACGTAGTCATTCTCGCATGCATGTATCTTCTCACACTTTATGCCGATATTTGTGATTATCTTTTGCACCTCATACCAGCTCGGTGGCACTTCATTTCCGTCGGGAAAAACTTCCTTCAGCAATATTAGGAGATCGGTAAAAGACTGGTCACTCCATCTGTTGTTACACTTAATCTGGAAGAGACGTATGAAAAAGAATAGTATCGAAAACCCTTTGCAATTTTAGATATAGAGGGATTCTCGAGGAAGCCTTATACTTCTCTAATAACGCGGGTTCAGTGCTTTCCGTATCATAAAGAAGTCCAGCGGCATTTATAAACCCATCCATACCATCGACCGGCGCGAACACAGCATCGTCTTCTTCGACGACTTCGTCTTTCTCAAACTGTCATTCCTCCTCTTCCTCCTCTTCTTCTACTATCTCATGCCACTCTTTGGTTTCTGCTTCAATGAATTCGTTTTCCGTCTCTTGCACTGGCCCTCCATCGTCCTTTTCTCCGTGAATATAGTGTAATCTTTAACGAAACCGTTTTTCATGATGTGTAACTCAATATCCGACTTCTTCTGCAATTGCATGTTCATACACTTATAGCAAGAATAATAGATTTCGTGCTCTTTCGGTATCCCAAGACGTGCGTAGGCAAAAATCGGTGAAAAAGTAAACACCGTTAAGGGAAAAATCGGTGGCTCTTGAGGAAACATCAACGTACATCCAACTCTTGTTGTGGAGGTACGGAAATGTTATATTGGAAGAAAATGAAACGTAGCAAGGTTCCTATAAATAAGATTCATAGAATTAAGATTTCGTAACAAATACGAGATAGACGGATAATAAGAAGCGTTACTGTTAGATTTAATTGACGATTTCATTAAGTTTGGTTTCAATTGTTATTGGATTGGGCTCTCCTCAAACTCCTATTGAGAACTTTCTCCTTTTAAACTCAAACCTCGAGAATGTAAGTCGATGTGCAACACCCCACGAGTTGCGGGGAGGCGGAAATATGAAAAACGATCTTGTTTATTAAGCGAACATCGACTAACCGAAGATCTTTGCTAAACGATAATTAACAATAAGCATAGAGTTCTAAGCTACTATGTTAAAAGATTATACCAAACGATTCTAGTCCTTCGTCTTTACGATCTCTATGGCCTCCTTGGATCTCCACGTCCTCCTCGGCTTCCTTTCCGTGATAGACGATCCACCCGAGAACCCTAATCCAAGCTATAACCTCTAAACTTGAGGTTACTTAGTTTCTCTAGTTGCTAATAAAGGAACTAAGATGATGTAGAGATTGGTTATGGAGTGTTTAGTCTTTCCTAATCCTTGTTCTCAACTCATGAGTGGTAGGATTAGGGTTTGGTGAAGAAGAGAGAGCTTGAGGAGAGAGAAGGTGGAGATGATAATGATATGAGAAAAGCTTCTTACTTAAATATATAAAACATAATGAAATATCAAATAATATCAATTAAATGATTATTCACCATGCTTCATTTATTCAAGAAGAGTGATTCATCATGTGAGTCATTAGATCATTAATGATGCATTAATGATGCATTTAATGATATGATGAATCATATGAATGAGTCACTAAAGCAATTAATGAAAATGCCACCTTAACCCCTCATGTCACATCCTTCTAGAAGCTTCTCGGAAATTACGAGAACGCCCCTCGCATTCGTGAAAACACGGAAAAACTTTAGACTGTATAAATCCAATAACCCGATACTAGAATCTGGCTTAAACCAAAGCCGGCTAGTAAAAACTGTCCGAATGTCGTACGTGCGTTTAAACACGTATGCGTCCGAACCTTTGTCGTAAAACCATACGACCTCTATATCTTTTCGCCTGGGTTTGGGAAATCTCTGTGTGGGACTCTAAAGACTCGACTACTACGCTGGCAGTGGGTTTAACCACAGACCGCAAGCGGCACTAGCTGTACGTAACGGTCCCCAGGTAGTTGTCGATAAGAAAGCCGATGAGGTAACCCATCCGAAATCCTACTGAGCCTGTCCGTGACAATATCCGCGCAGTCCGGTGTGTTCGTTTAAGAGTATCGCATGTATGGTCTAGGGAGGTGGTGGACGTCAGACCCCTAATAACCATACAAGTCGTGTCGGTATGGCTCAAGACCATCCGAGAATCTACTGATCAGTCCATCAGTAATTCTCAATCAGCCCTGGCCAGGGACTTATGGTAATGACCAACCGATCACCGTGCGATATCAACTCTCTATACCGGGAGAGACGAATCCCTAACAGTCACTCACTGCCTCCACATGGCTCGGGACTATGCCCAACTAAAACCTGTTTGCACGACTCCTTTGAGCCATGGTAGGGTAATAATCAAAGCACAGTGGGAACTCACACGAGACAAATGATGACTTTAAGTCAACGGACTATCTGCACACATGTCACCTGAGAACTGCTATCTGACGTTAGGTATAATACCATCCAGTCAGTTCTCGGCGAGTCATGTCCGGTGTACTCACATCCAGTGAGCATCTGTATACAATCTTAGGTGCACTCCACCAATGGCTGCGGGACCAATCCATCGCCCCTCCTCAGGGTCTAGATATGTATACACTAGTCTACTCCGGAGTATCAATGCCCAGTCTCGATACTCCTACGACCAGGGACATCTAAGGGTGTGCCTATTGACTATCCAGCTCCCACTAGTATGACTGCCATCACAACGCCGGTAGTCAGACAAACACCCTATGGGCTTTATCAACATATATATATATATATATATAAACACTAAGTAAAATATATCATACGTTAAGATAAAGACAAACCAAATAGCGTACTATCATATCAAGCAAGACTGTCATGTACATACATATCCCAAGCATCCTATACAATGTAGGCCTCTATGGCATATATATCCAACAATCTCCCACTTGCACTAAGGCCTATAATTGGTGCAATGAGTACCCACTGTCTCTACCAGATCCAGTTGCTGGCGTACCACATGCCCAATATCTCAAACAGCCTCTCGAACTGCACTTGAGGGATGGCCTTGGTGAATGGATCTGCCGTGTTGTCTTTTGTGTCCACTCTCCGTATCTTGATCTCCCGACAATCCACGATCTCCCTGATCAGGTGAAACCGCCTTAAGATATGCCTGGATTTCTGATGGGACCTTGGTTCCTTCGCTAAAGCTACAGCGCCATTGTTATCGCAATACAAAGGTATTGGATTGGCAATGGACGGAACCACCTGAAGTTCAGAAATGAACTTCCTCATCCAGACAGCCTCTTTTGCGGCTTCACTAGCAGCTATATACTCAGCCTCCATAGTTGAGTCTGCGACGGTATCCTGTTTGGAACTCCTCTAACATACCGCCCCTCCATTAAGGGTAAACACAAAACCCGAAATGGATTTAGAATCATCTTTGTTACTTTGGAAGCCGGAGTCGGTAAAAGCCTCTACCTGGAGGTCTTTATTACCGTAAATTAAGAACGTCTCCTTAGTCCTTCTCAGGTACTTGAGAATGTTCTTCACCGCTATCCAATGTTTCTCACCTGGGTCAGACTGATACCTTCTTACCACACTAAGTGTGTAAGCTACATCCGGTCTGATACATAACATCGCATACATTATTGATCCTACCACCGAAACGTAGGGTATAATGCTCATGCGAGCCCTCTCTTCATCAGTCTTTAGAGACATCTCTTTGGAGAGGGTGATTCCGTGACAAGCGGGCATATTGCCGCGCTTGGAATCTTCCATACTAAATCTCTTTAATATAGTGTCTATATATCTGGACTGTGAAAGTCCCAACATTCTATTAGATCTATCACGATAGATCTTAATACCCAGAATGTATGATGCATCTCCCAAGTCTTTCATAGAGAATTTCTGTGACAAGAAGAGCTTTACTGATTGTAGCATAGGGATATCATTCCCTATCAGTAGTATGCCGTCGACGTATAAAACGAGGAAGAGTACTGCTCCTTCTACAATCTTCCTATAAATACATGGTTCATCTACATTTTTGATAAAGTCAAATTATTTGACTGTCTCATCAAAGCAGATGTTCCAACTCCGCGATACTTGCTTTAATCCATAAATGGATTTAAACAACTTGCAGACTCTTCCGCTGCTCCCACTGTCTAAGAAACCTTCTGGTTGATCCATGTAAACACTCTCTTCTAAATGTCCATTTAGAAAAGCTGTTTTTACGTCCATCTGCCAGATTTCATAGTCATGGAAGGTAGCAATCGCAAGCAGGATCCGAATGGATTTAAGCATAGCTACAGGTGAAAAGGTTTCATCATAATCCAATCCTGGTCTTTGACGAAAACCTTTTGCTACGAGTCTAGCTTTATAGGTTTCCACTTGTCCAAATGCATCAATCTTCTTTTTGAAGAACCATTTGCATCCAACTGGTTTTACTCCAAGAGGAGCAACTTCTAAAGTCCATACTTTATTGGTATACATGGATTCCATTTCGGATCTCATAGCATCCAGCCATTTCATCGAATCACTACTCATAATAGCCTGCTGAAAACTAGTAGGCAGATCAGAAAGGATCAACCATGCAGGTACAATATATGGCTCTTGATCCACATTAAAAAAAGGCGACCACACGAAAAATCGATATAGAAAACCTTTAATATATAAGTACTCTTTCAACCGTGTCTTATTAAAATCTTCAGCATTATAAAATCTAAGAAGAAGATGTATTCGATCCAGCACGTTAATCACAAAATCTTCATGAATGAGGAAATATTGTTTGAGAATTCCTTTGGTGTCGAGAATGTTAGGTCTTCCATATAGGAGCATTTGACTATCAAAGTATAAGAAAAAGAAAGATCCAGCCTCTTAATTACATCTTCGGAGAAGAATATAGCAGGATCTCTACCAATGGTTAAATAGATCTCTTTTTTGGATATATTGATCGGAGAAAGATGGAGATTTTGATTTAAAATGGAAGTATAGGAGAGTTTAGACGTGGCTAGGGAGACATGCGTATTAACCATGGA
Organism: Agapanthus africanus; assembly: GCA_030015575.1. Taxonomy (NCBI): domain Eukaryota; kingdom Viridiplantae; phylum Streptophyta; class Magnoliopsida; order Asparagales; family Amaryllidaceae; genus Agapanthus; species Agapanthus africanus. The sequence continues at coordinate 633,574,206 of CM057342.1, forward strand.
GGCCGAAACCCTTGACGGTGACATTTAGAATTTTAAAGTTTTGGAGCTGAAATGTAAAAATAACTAAATTTTGGGTATGATATACGAGGAAAAAACAATTTAATATGAAATTATTTCTACGAAACCTTTTAACTTATTTAGATTAAGTCCCAACATCTTGAGCTTTCATAATTTTTTTCCAACTAAGATTTCATTTAATGGTCATTTGTACATGTATTTCTTTTAAGGAAATAATGAAATCATATTTGTGAGAAGAAATTGGAAGGTGGACAACAATTTAATAGGAAAATAAATAATAATGAAAAATGATAAGTATATAGAAATTCATTTTCTAAAGAAATCAAATGTTAAATAAATTATTATAAACTAATCTTTCAGAAATTTATTTGAGAAATAGAATTTCATGATACAAAAACAGTCATGTATTATCTAAAAATGTACCCTACCGGTAAATTACACTAAAACATCCTTAACTACCTTGTTTTTCACTAAAATATCTTAAAGCATTTTATTACGGTTGAGTACCTTAAACTATTGTTTTAAAGAATTTTTATTTCACTAAAATACCATCAAAAATAATACTTAAGGTAATTTACAACAATAAAAATACTTTAAGATATTTTCGTGAAAAAGGCTATAGTTAAGGATACTTAGTGTAATTTACCCTTTACCTATTTCTGTAAATAAATTTTGGTTTTAATGAAGTTGCGGTATATCTCGGCTCCATAAGCCGCAGGCAGTTCGGATAAAGGAAATGTAAATAGAATGCAGCTTGCATCCTGTTTATCCCCGTGTGGGGCTCCCGCATACACAGGCTCATTAACCTCATAAAATTTGATTTTTATTCCTTATTATTTTGAAATTCAATGCATATATTTATTAATATATAAAAAAAATCATTTTATAGTCAAGAACTAGCAGGTGTAATTAAAATAATTAAACTCTCCTCACTAGCTTTCGAACAAGGCCAAAAATGGGGCTCCTATCTGCGTACCCTAAGCATATACCATCATCAAATGTCACAAACCCCATAATATAAAACCCCAGCTTTGCTTATTCATCCTCAATGCTCAAAATCCCACAACAAAAGCATACTCCTCTCCAAAAGAGGAAAAAAACACTGGCTAGTTAGCAAAAAAAGACAACCCAAAGCCAGCTAGAACCAAAAGAAAAACCACCACCCGCTAGCAATATAACAAACCTCATGAAGCGAAGCGAAGCAAACAAGAGACCTGGCTGAGCTCTCTCTTTCTATGATACACTTCATTAAAATGCCATTCCTTCTCCTCTCCTTTTGAATGGGCCTGCAGATCTCCTTCAATCGCCTATATGACACTAGTACTTCTTCCTTCGAAGCTCCCGAGAGTCATCGTCATCATGGGCGCGACCGGTACGGGCAAGACCAAGCTCTCCATCGACATCGCCACGCGGTTGCGCGCCGAGATCGTCAACTCCGACAAGATCCAAGTGTACCGTGGCCTCGACATCACCACCAACAAGGTCCCCGTGCCGGAGCGGCGCGGGGTCCCGCACCACCTGCTGGGCTCCGTCGACCCCGCTGCTGGTGAGGTTACACCGTCGGCGTTCCGGGCGCTCGCGGGGTCGGTGATAAAGGACGTAACCGGCCGCGGGAAGGTGCCGGTCGTCGCCGGGGGGTCCAACTCGTTCATTCATGCGTTGGTCGCCGACAGGTACGACCCGAGACGCGACGTGTTTGCTGCGGGTGACGTCGACGGGCGCGGCCGGGCGGGGTTCCGATACCGGTGCTGTTTCGTGTGGGTGGACGTGGAGACGGCGGCGCTGAGGGAGTATTTGGACAAGAGGGTGGAGGAGATGGTGGGGTCGGGGATGGTGGAGGAGCTGGAAGGGTATTTTGGGGATGGCGGCAGGGGATGGGAAAGGAACGTGGGGCTCAATAAGGCGATAGGGGTGCCGGAGTTTGGGGGGTATTTTGGGAAGAGGAGGGGGAAGACGACGACGACGTATGGGGAGGCGGTAAGGGCAATCAAGGAGGACACGTGGCGGCTGGCGGTGGAGCAGGTGAGGAAGATCCGACGGCTGGGGGAGCTCGGGTGGGCCCTGCGGAGGGTGGACGCGACGGAGGTGGTGAGGGCCAGGCTGAGTGGGGCCCACAGGACTGAGGTGGCGGTGGAGGAGGAGAGGTGGGGACGGGACGTGGTGGGGCCCGCGATGGGGGTGGTGGGGAAATTCTTGGAGGAGGAGGAGGACCGAGGGGTAATTGTGCACCCAGTTGCTGCTGCTGCTGCTGCTTCTTGTTGTTGTTTAGGGGGGTAAGTGTAATTTTTTTTTTGTGTGTGTGTGCGTGTGTACTTGATAGTAAATTTGGGGAAATACGGGGGGCTAAAAGGGAAGACGGCCGATTTTGGGTGGGTTAGGGCGCCTCTGACACTGGTATGAGGTGGGGAGGCTGCAGGCAGAATACAGAGAGTGGAAAAAGAAAGAAAAAAATCAAGGGAGAAAAAAAAAAAGAAAAGGTTGAATTTTGGTGAGGGTAATTTGGTCACTGTAAGTCTTATTTTGTCATTTTGTAGAGTTTTGTTGTTTTTTTAAATTTGAATTTTCAGTTTCTTTTTGTTTAGGTGATTAAATTTGAAGAGGGGTCATTTTCTTGGTGATGCTGAGTTGTCTGCTTAGAGACGGCTTAATCATGTATTAGGTGTGAGTTAGAGAGAGATAACAGCTGCTTAGCACACACTACATAAGTGTGTTGGCATAGCACAGCAGCACGACTACCACCTGGGCTTGATGCTACTTAAATTACGCATAGCTCTAATGGAAAGATCAACATTTTCATTTTAGCATATGCCTAAAATTTGGGTCACTATAATTATTATATGAATTTGCAAGCCAGTACCCGACCTACCACCAGCACTGACCCCGACTAGGGATCGGTTCAGCTCGGGCGGCCAATCGGGTGTGGGTGCTTGGTAAGTCGGCTATAGCCGAACCCTAAGAGGACTAGGGTTAAGGCTTTGGGTCTAAGCTCGATTGTGCACCTACATCCCTTAAGGCTATATAAAGAGACCTATCGGATGAGATATGAGATATAATGGCATCATTAGGGATTGTAAGCTGCTGCCGTGGTTCTGAATCCCTCCCGCATATTTTTGTGCATATTTTTGTGTTACGAAGGTCCCGAGACCCAGAGAGAGGAAGTACATCCGGTCTGAATCACTATAAATTAATTCCCCTTAGCCTTGAGCCATAAGAGTTTATTTTATTCCGCTACATAAACTGATCCGACATTTTGGATTCATATCCGATAGTGAGATCAAGTTTGATTACTAACATCAGGATTGATTTAAACAAAACCTTTATTTCGTACCATTATGGGTCTGTGCTCCAAACATTATATTGTTAGGCTAAACTGGCAACATTAACTATAAGTTCCATAGGTATAGCCATATAGGGATGTATTTCAATGAAAATATGGGATGATCAGATAATAAGCGCGCAAGCAAAGAGGTTTAGTTGCAACTCTGAAGATTGCGAGGAGAAAAAGAAGCTAGACCTGGATATCTAGCATGCATGTGAGTGATGAAAACTAAGGGGTAAAATAAACTAAAATATCAATATTTCTCACTTAAATACTTTTAACTATGGTTTTCAAAGGTTTTTTGCACTAAAATAACCTAAAAATAGCACTGATGATATTTTATTGTTTAAAAAAACTTGAGGTATTTGTGTAAAAGTCCATGATAGTTAAGGGTATTTTAGTTTAATTTAGCCAAAAATAAAACCATAAAGGGTTTTTTTACAAAATGGCCTCCCAAAAGCTAGCTATTTACAAAAAAGCCTCCCAATTTTAGGGAATTACAAAAAAAAAACCAATTCTCTTACGTTCCACAAAAAATAACCCCTTGGACAGTTTTCATCCATCAGTTTTATTTTTTTCTATTTTAAAATCCTTAAAAAAGTTAATCACTAAAATTTTAATTAACTAAATTCTAAATTCAATTAAGCAAAACATAATTCTAATGACCTTCCCCCCACTCTCCTCTAGACTTCGCCGCCGGCGCCGCGACCTCCTCCCTCGGCCTCCCCCTCCACCATTCACCTAGCCCCCTCCTCTTCTCCATAGTTCATCATCCCCCACCCCTTCTATTCCTTCTTGATCATCATCTGTATCACCATCACCACCATCGTCTTCTTCATTCCCCACCCCTTCCCAAATTACCACCACCAAAACTTCTTCATTCTCCATCTCTCCCTAAATCACCACCACCACCATTAGCATCTTCTTCTTCCTCGACCCTCCTCCCGACCTCTCCCTACCCTCATCGACCTCCTCCTTCTTCTCAAACATTTGCTCGACCTCCTCCTCACTCCAAAGTTTAACCCTAACCCTATCCTCCATGCCAGCGATCTCACCTCACCTTTGATCTTTCCTCCCTTCCCTGCTCCCCCTCCTCCACCATCCCCTCCCCTTTCTCTCCCTTGCTGTCACCTTGCCGGCAACTTCCATCCTCAACATTTTTTTTTTATTTTTATTGATTTTAAATAGTTTAATTATAACCTAAACTATTTTTGAATAAAAAATAAGCAAAAAACGTCAAAATTTAACGAAAATAGCAAAATATTCGAAGAATATTCTTCGCTTGGATTGCTGGGGGCTTTTTTGTGAAACATAAAAGAATTGGGAGGTTTTTTTATAATTCATTAAAATTGGGGGGTTTGGTAAATAGCTAACTTTTGGGGGCCTTTTTGTAAAAACCCAACCATAAAATCTGATGTCGGCTCGAACAGGTTTGGTGCAGACGTGGCTAATGAAACGAATTGAAGCAATTCGCTTTGAAATTCGTTTGCTTCGCCTAGCCGGCGAAGCGGATTTTACTCACTTCGCTGGCGAGACGAGGCGATGGCTGCAGTAGCGGAGCCAGAACCCACTCGTCTCGCCGTCGTCTCGTCGGTTTCCGAGGCGAGGCAAGACAAATTCCGGCTCAAGCTGCTAATTTTTAAAAAAAAATTAAAATTAGACCAAAAATTAGAAAAGTGAACAAATTTTTTTATTAAAATAAATCTTAATTAAATTACAATTTCATAATACAATTTGTTATTTTTTTTACATTAAAAACCGAACATACTTGGGCTGCCTACGTATCCCTCCCAAATATTGATCTTAATGAGAGAGAATCGGGTCTACATAGTTCTTTTTCTACTATTACAGATCATACTCACTACTCGTCGGCGCCGGTTATGGTTCATCCTCCTTCGGTGTTGGTCTTGTCCGATCCTGTAAGCTCCTCAGGTAGATAATCTGAGTCCAAAGTGATTGCATTTTTTTCCTGACGGCTGCTGCCTTTCAATCTTGCAAGCAAACCATGCACTCTATTGTGTCATGCGCCAAGCCGCATCTCTTCTAGCTTAATATCCTGCTGCCTGTACTAAAAACTCTTTCCGACACTACTGTGGACATTGAACTAGTTAGTAAATTACGGGCCATGATAGAAAGACCGGATACAAATGTCCGTGGATTTTCCACCATGCTAAAATATCAAAATTATCTACAATTAAATCTACATCTGACTCGGTTTGTAAAAATATTGATAACTCATTTAAAGATGACGATAATGAGACTACCGGGCATTTTTTCCTTTTATTTTGTTGAATAAGTGCTAAAGCTGGAGTCGAAACACGTGAACTGGGTGAAGACAGTGGTCTACTAGCTCTATCAGAAGAAGATCGTGCAACATACAAATCAAACACTTCATTTAAATTACTTATAACGATACTAACATAAGTATCAATATCTACACTATGCCTCATGGCCGTGTGGAACCCGCTTAAAAGAGCATTCAAACCTTCTAATTTAATTCTAGGGTCAATTACCGAACATAAACAGTAAATAATTGGAACTTCGGAGAAATATTTAGAAATCTTAGCTACCATAGTAAGTATCGGATGGTGAAGTACTAGATTTTCGACATGACTAGCAAAACAATTAGCTATATTATACAATTCAGAGATCAGAATATGTGAAGTGGAGGTATAAGTAACAGAAAATCGTTCAATTACTATTTTAAAAGTCATAAGAAAATTTTTAAAAAGATCTGCAACCGCCCAATGATCGGGTGTTAAGTGGTTTTCTACAGGCATTTATTCATTCCACAAGTTACTAATAATTCCGGCTGTTTTTAATGCAGTACGAAAAATGTCATATGTACTATTCCCCCTAGTAAACACATATTTTTTAAGAAACGGCCTTATTATATTACATACGGTATATGCATCTTGTACATTAAGATTAAGTATATGACATGCGCAGCGAATATGAAAAATCAACCACTGCAAATTGGTTTGCAAAGCCTAATAAGTTCAGTAATAGCAGAATTATTATTGCCAGCATTATCAAAAGAAATAGAAAAAAATTTATTTACATAATGATATTCTTCAAAAATAGATCTAATTTCAGAAGTTACATGAAAAACACTATGTGGGTATGAAAATTGTCTAAAAGTAATAATTATTTTTTGCAAAAACCGGTCAAAATCTATCCAATGTGCAGTAACACAGATTTAGGAAAGTGTAACGACTCCAATTTCAATGTACAGAAAATTGTTTAAAAGTTAATGTACAATTAGGGTAATTGCAATCCTGTGTATGCTATAAGAATTTGTTTTACTTTTGAATAGCAAGAAAGTACTTGTAGCACATTGGTAAAGCCTTGCACTGCTGTGATATAGCCCCTGTGATTGAATCCCCCCAGCCACATTATCTTTTTATTAAATTTTCTTTTAAATTTTTTAGAAGCCCAAGAGTTTGCACGTGCACTACACGTAATATGATAAGTTATAGAATAAATAAACACATGCACTGGGGAAAACCAAGAGACAACAACACGTGGAACAAATCCCACCGTCCACCACCAGTTTTGGACCGGCTACGCTAGCATTGGAGACCGGCACCGCCGGGCCTCCCGTAGGGGATGCTCCCCATCTTTTCACCCGAGCACCCCTTGACCTATCCCACTTCTCTCATATTGTTTATTTTCTCTGCACATTTTCCAGAGAACTTAAATCACCTTTAATCCAATTTTTAATGCAAATTTTAATGCATTCTTTAACCCTCTAAACCCTAATCCTATCCTATAAATACAACCCTATCCTTTGGCACTCCTCATTCTGAAATCAAGTGCTAAAACTCTCAAAAATTCTCAAGTCCTTATAGTATGCAAGTGGAGTTAGCAAAGGGTGAAGTTCCGGTGAAGTTCCGAGGAGATTCCGGTGAAGAAACGATGTCCCGACACCTTCCCTAACTTCCCCTTCTCCCCTATAACCTTGTAGCCAGTAAGTCCCTTCTTCCTCTCTCTTGTTTTATTCTAAAACTTTCATTCTTCAAAACCCGACGGAAACGGAGTTAATCCGACTTCCGATTCGGTTTTTCTTTAAAAACGTTATTTTTCTTAAACAATCAATATCATACTCTCATATAATATTTAACAAACATTAAAAAACACATCAAAACAAGTTTCATCTCAAAATAATCTTTTATGTAATTTTTATCGTATTTTTACGATAAAATACCATATGCTTTACTTTTCGACACAAATCAACATAATACTTGTATTACCTTTAGAAAACTCACGAGGTAATGACCTACCTCATAACAACACACATATTGGATATAGCACGATTTACTTTTGGGCAGTGTTTTTAGGAACATCACGAATTATAATAAAATACCCTTAACTATTATAAAACCGTTTTCTTTAAGAAAAGTATTATCTAATTCCTTACAATTACGTCTCTACAAACTATTTTGGGGAACCCCATCAAGATGGTGCGGCTTATCGTACGTCCTCGGGCCTAGTAGAGCGAGATGCAGTCCTCCGCAAGGAGCATTCGAACTCGATGGAATTTTTAATACTATTTTAAAGAAAATGAGATTTCTAGAAAATAAATAAAATTATTTTTATTAAATATATATATGAATATTATCAAAAGATTTATTTTAAATATATTATACAAATATTTCATGTTTTCTAAATCAAGAATCACAATTACATGAAAGTGCCATTTCAATACAAAACAATTCCAATATTTCAATAAAATACCATATACAATGAAAACTAGGTTCTACTCACTAGAAATTTCATTTTTATAAAATATATATCTATGAAAACCATAAAGACAATAATTAAATACTTGAGGTGTATTTTGAAAATATCTCAAAACTATTTTTACATAAAACCCCTCAAGTTATACTAAATTACAATAAGGACCCTAGTAAACATAGGTTTAAGTGGGACCAATTCTCTCGAGCCTCAGGGAGCCAGAGAATGTAGGTGCTTTCCTATCTAAGGTAGACAATCTAACAAACGGTGTTATCAACACGGTAACTGTCTTGGAAAAAGACACAAAATCTGCCGTCCATGTGCAACAGTTACCGATAATATCAAAACTAATTCAGGATTTCAATTTCTTTTCAAAGTGTCTGATTCGGACTGAGTCTCAATCAAATCAATCTGACTTGAAGATGATTCAAGTATAAACTACAATACAACATGAATCTATGAATCCGTCTATTCAATCTATATCAATCTATATTGACTGAACCGAACCGAACCATGGATATACTCCATCTACAAGACTCTACATTTATATCCATTCCATTTACTGATGTCATAGTTTCGGCAAGTCATCCATCTATAACAAAAATACAATCAATACAAAAGATATCGCAGGGTTTATAAAGGGGTAGATTGATACGGAATGTGTTAGAAGTGGCAGGAGACTGTAACCTTAATACACCTAACCTGAATATCCATTGCCGTTATATCATGGCTTAACGGTTCCTTGTGCTCCGTATACCTTAGTCTCCGGAATAGTGGGACTCCTCTCGTATACACTGGCATATTCTGTACAAAACTACAATCAACTATGTTAACATTATAATCAAACATTACTATTCATATTCTCTTTCTGTCTATTCTATCTCTACTTATCTTTGGGACTTACCGAGAGATTGTTCGCTGACGACATTCCTTTCTTCTTTCTTTGGAATGTTGTCAGATGATTTGGACGGCCTAGAGACCGAGCCCGGTATTAATGATTTAGAGCAACTAGCCTTTGACCCAGAGCTATAAGCACTTGTACATACTTTTCATTTCAGTTATGCCAATGTTTAGGCATTGTTTTCTATTTATGTATTTACATTCCAGTTGTACCTGTAAAAGAATATTTAATAAATAAAGTTGATGTTCATTTATATTTGCCTCTTGTATACATTTACTTTATATTGGTTAGATACACTTAGCGTGTTTACTTCTGAGTAAATACGTCGCGTGACCCATCGCATCTCCTTACCGTACACTGGGAAGCGGGGCGTGACATAAAGTTTCCTTCTATCCATCAGGCCCCGGTCCTTACTCACGAAATAAAATGGCACACGGAACAAAATGCCACACCGAAAGGCGGGGGCCGCCTCTTGAATCTGTGGGGGCCACCTTTTGATCCTGTGGCCACTGTAGAAAAAAAAGGAATTTTCGAAATACATTCCGAAAGAGGGCAAATTTGTACTATAAATAGAATGATACCACTCTTCAATGCAGAGGCGTCTTTTAAGTGAACCGGCACTACAGTAGCTTGAGAACTCTGTATATAAGCATGCTCGGACCAGGGAAATTCTGGGATGGGTGATCTCCTGTGAAGCGGCCCCTAATCGGATCCGGTTCGCTCCGAAGGACTAAACCGTACAGTTTCGACCAGAGCGAACAATAGCATCTGTGTTGGGGAGGATAAACCATTGTTCAAAGGTGGGGAAGATGTCGAGTCCCGTTTCTTGCTCACGGAATAAAATGCCATCCGGAACTAAGTGTCACGCCGAAGGGTAGGGGACACCTCTTGAGTCGTTGGTATCCACTATAGAATAAAGAGGAATTTTCGGAATACATTCCAAAAGAAGGCAAATTTGTGTTATAAATGGAATGATACCACACTTTAATACTAAGGCGCCTTTTAAGTGAACCGGTACTACAGGAACTTGAGAACTCCGTAGTTAAGTGTATCCGGGCCCGAGAAATTCTGGGATGGGTGACCTCCTGGGAAGTGGCCCCTGGTCGGGTCGGGTTCGCTCCGAAAGACAAAACCGTGCGGTTTCGATCAAAGCGGACAATACCGTCTGTGTTGGGGGTAGAGCGTGATACTATCCTTCCAAACATCATAAGTTAATGAAATATTGATATCTAAATAAGGAAGAGTAGCAATTAATACCTGTTTACCGTCGTTGTAAAGGCTAAGAAAACTTTTAAGCGTAGTTCTCGGAACATTTTTGAATGCCGGTTGCAACGCCCTTTGAACATATCGCTCAAAATCCATGCTTTCTCCGAATCCGAGAACCTGTTCATCTGCCATAACATATCTTGTCATTTCTGAAACATTTAAATCATGATTATATTGAAAAAAACCTTAACCGGCAAAACCAATTTGTGTTTGTTCGGAAGAGTAACCGGGCGAGGCATCTAAGTGTTTTTTTTGCATGTTTATTCAAACTACCGGTGCCGGTACTATCCTTGTGTTTATATGCATTACCACAATATTTACAAACGAATTATCAAACACCGTCCTTAAATTCAATTTTATAGTAATCTCAAACATTACTGGTAGTTGCACGTTTTTTAGCTTTTCTAGATGTAAAGGTGGATCCTTCCGCTTGTTCGGGATGAGAAATTTGAGTTTGATGCGTATCAGATGAACCCTTCATATCAATATTTTAACTAATTAAAAAAAAGAGTGTCAGAGTAGAAATAATAAATTAAAAATAAGACATAAGAAAAAGAGAAGAATGGGTCGGTCAGAGGCTCGGACCCTCGAAAACTCGGAGTCAGACTGTCGGAGAATCGGATTGGAGCTTCTATTCTTTATAGAGATGAAAATTACCACAATAGTATGAGAGATTTAGAGTATTTTTTTTTAGAGAGATGAAAAAAAATTCTGGAAGAGAAATAGGTTTGGAATGAGAAGAAATGGGGTTTAAGGGGTATTTATAGGTATTTTGGGTGTTTTTGAGTATTTTTGCCCGTTTATAGCCGTTACGAGGCGAGGCGAGGTGAATCGTCTTGAAATTCGCCTCCCCTAGATCCGACCGTTTATAGCCTTTGGCTGGAATTCCAAGACGAGGCGAAGTGGTTCCGTGACGAGACGAAGTGATTCGTGCAGTAGGCAGCCGCTTATGACCGTTAGGCGACAAGTTCGCGGCGAATCCGAGACAAATCGGTCAACGAGGCTAGGCGAATCATGATTCGTGGCGAATCCCGAGACGAGTAGTGGCGATTCCCAAGACGAAGCAAGGCGAGTTAGGTGAGACGGCCTACAACGAAGGACCACCAGAAAATTGGGGAACCCGCTTGCTTCGCGAATTTGTGGCGAGCCAGGCGAGTCAGTTCGCTAAATTTGCCCATGTCATCCCGAAGCGATACGCTTCAGTAGCCGGGTTTAGGTTTGGTGATAATCAAGTTGTGAATGATAAAAAAAAGATAATTATCATTGTGTTTAATTGCGGTTGTTTAACATTCCAAGAAAATTTAGAGAGAAGCGGTGCCTGAAGAAAAGTGACATATTTTATTTGCCCTCTTATTTCCTATCTGTATTTACCTAAAAGACATAAGGATGGCACTCACATCATTTAGATATCGGTTCCATACGAGGTACATGGCGTTCATCTGTTGGGTAGCATGCGGTAAATTAAAAGCGGATAACAAAAATATTTTTCCGAAAAAGGTTTTCCCTGTCAATTCCGTTTAGATACACAATCACCAAGGAGATGGTTTGATGTGAAATCAATTGTATTGGATCGATGTAAAAGTACTGCTCCGATTAAAACCAGAAGAGACAGAGTTGTGCGCAGTCTCTTCCCCCAACGAACTTTCCATAATTCCAGTAGATGAAATGAGGGTAATGATTGGGCTTTAGTTGGGTTCCCAATGTATATGCTTAATTGCCTACATCCCCACAACTCTATTCTCCTCTCTGAACTCCAAAGCCTCAACTCTCTGCTCTCCCAAAATCCACAACAGACTGCTACTGCTCTTTCTTCCACTTGCATTACTTGAGGCCTTTAAGTGAGAGAGAGAGAGAGAGAGAGACCCCAATTAGTTTTAGTTTATTCTCATTTAGAATTACATGTTATTTGCATGTGCCACGCCAAGTTGAACTTTAGTCATTACTATAGTGAAACCGAAATAAATGATAAAAGGCTCTTCCATTCGGTTTTAATAGTTTCTTTTCCAATAGTATTGCTTATAAAGACTGATGATTGTATGGACATATATCATAGAATTTCATTTTTGTTTAATATTAAAGCGAAGCAAATTATGCACGGGTTCAACAACAGATAAGACGGATTGACAAAGGTTCACGGTTTCATTAATATAGAGGATCGGCTGTGTTCTAAAACCCTAGCCAAAATAACTTCTGGTTTTTTTTTTTTTATGTTTCCTAATTTGGTTGGGACTTCGGATGTAATAAATTGACCGGTTCTGCTATATCTATTCTAAGTTAATATGCTGTCATGGTAAGTTCCACATGCAATTTTTTAGATAGGAAATATTTCTCTTCTTTTGTGCTATCATGAAGAAACCGCTATTAGATTTAAAGAACTGTATTTGTGCTCCTCTAATTTTAGTTACCATTTTATTAGTTTAGTTTCTGTATGTTTTTTTCTTGTCTGTCTATCTGTCTATCGAATATTAATTATGAATTGTTTTTTAAATTGATAGTGAAACATATAATTCGTACGCATTCTTTTGAAAAAATAAAAATAGTTGTTATAGAAATAATAACAATCGTTTAAAATAGGGAGGGGAAGAATACTGATCTATAAACAATAGTAGTTTTATACTTGTTGGGCAAAATAGAAATTTTTTCCCACGATTTATGTATTCGATATAGAAGGTGATTGTATTCTTAGATTCAGGATCCCTACCAATTATCCTGCTATTACAAACTATTAAATCCAGTGATGAATGTTTGGGTAAGACCTGCATGGGAAGCACAGTAGGGAGGAAGATTTGTCTTATTTTGACCAATGATGTGGGCTAGGATCTTATAATAACATGTAAATAGCCGGGAATAATAGCATAATCCCTTATGATTACATGTAAATAGATGGAAAACAATAGCACTGTCCCAAATCCGTTCTCTCTCTTTCATCTTGCTTCCTCACTTGCTCCCGTCTCTCGCCTTCAAAGTGTGCCCCAATCAATCGGAGGTTGAATGAATTCTTATCGTTTGTCCTTTGAAACAATGCATCTTGATGAGTGAAATGTTATTTAGAAGGGACGTGAGGCCTTTTTAGTACCACGGAACTTGCCTTTTTGTTATTCTTCGCATGAACCGGCATCATGGCCCCACCGCACAAATGCCATCAGGTGTGGCCCAAACAGGTGTTGATTTCAAATTGCATGGGCCCAAAAAACATTGCTTTCCTTTATGTCTCACCCTCATTCCCTACCTGTGCTTGTATGTGGAGAATCCTAGTCGATTCTGTAGCCATATCTGACTTCTAACAAAATCGGACATTAAGCTTCACCGTATTTGTATTGTTATCTGCCAACAAATACACCTATATCGATATCTGATGTACTGATATTTATCTTATGAGTTGTGAGATCTGCATTTAATTGAGTTAGTAATTCTTTGATACGAATAGTTATACATCTCTGCTCCAGGGAGAGCTTTTGATAGTAATCGTTTCAGTGGAGGCATTGGATATATGATAGAGCATTAATATCAAGTGGTTGCAAATTGCCATATAACCTTAGATCGAGCAGCAAAAGCACTCTCCTATCAAGTGGGAGATTTATGTTCGAATCCCCCACTTGTAGTGACAAGAGAGAATCTTCGACCAACATGCAGCAACGGAACAAATGGTCCAACTCTAGCCCGTCCCTAAAAGTTTACATGTTGTTGCCCCAAAAAAGAAAAGAAAGAAAGAGACCTGGCTCTAGATAGAGTACTCCTTTAGATACGGCAATTTTAATTTTAAATTTTTTTTAAAAGCCTTTTAGAAGATAATGGATTTCTTGTGTTTGCTACTTACTTTCTCCAAAAACCCCTTTCATTTTTTTTTTTTTATGTAATTTTGAAATTCATTTTACAACAAAAAAATTCAAACAAAAGGATAAAAAGCTATTATCCTATGCTCCATTACAAGATTGTCCACACCATCCATACATAAAAAAAGACAAAAGAATAGCCAATTCATCTTTCTCTCAGGCCTTCCCGGGAAAAAAGGCAAAAGAACATCCAACTCTCTCTCTCTCACATCAAACCCACCCCCTCCTCCATGAGAAAAAGACATGCATCTAAACTAAAAGAAAGTTTCCAAACCCACCCCCTACTCGAAAAAGATATGCATCTAAACTTAGAAAAATGGAACTCTTTTTATTATTACTTTTAACATTATGATTTTCGTCATATATATCATATTTTAACTATTATTTGATAAAAAAATGTGTAATGTATACAATTTATTTATTTCCTTAAAACATATTTTTTTCTATAAAATATCGCATTGATCATTTTCAATTTATAATGTGAACGTACATCATACATGCAAAATACTAGTATATTTATATGTTAAGGGGAAAAAGAAAACTTCAATCGTATATTACTAAAAATGAAAATTTAAAACAAAATTGACAAAAAATTGAGTCATTAATTACTCAATCATCACAATACATATAATTAATCTGTTTTAGTCTTAAACATAGTTCGCTACGATTTTTGAATAAAGAGAAACCATCTTAATAATGCCGTTGTCAAACTTTCTTTCGGCTGTTTCTTTCTCAATATACAAAATCACACAATTTGCATGAAAACAATCCTCTGTCTTGATCCCAAGTATTGTTTTGAGAAGTTTTATAGCACAAAATGATCGGTCAGTAGTTGCCGTTGAAATTCATCCATAAATCCTATTATTTATTCTAATAGATTTATACTCAAATTTTTTGAAATGGGAACAGACTAAACAAAAATGATCAAAATTTAAGTCTAGTCTTTCAAAAAATTGAAACCCTAATTTCTAACAAAAATGATCAAAATTTAAGTCTAGTCTTTCAAAAAATTGAAACCCTAATTTCTAATATCCAAATCTTTGAAAACTTAACCCTAAAATGAAATGGGGATAAAGGAAAAATCAACATAACCACAATTATTGAAATAAATAAAGTTAAAATAATGCTTGGCCAACTAAAAGATGCAAAATTAATTAAAAACCTGAAGTTTTCAACCCTTCAATCTTGTCGGTGATGAGTACTTTCTTTCATTCTCATACTATTTTTGTTAAGCTTGGTAAATGTAGTTTTTTCAAGTGTACAAATTTCTAGAATGAATGATTGGCTCCATTTTTTTTTTAATTCTAAAAATTATTAAGAATGAAAGAAAATTGTTTTCCTTCTTATTTTGTCTTGTTATAATTACATGCTATATAATGACATTCATTGTAAATGTCCATCTTTTTTTCTCTATTTTATTTTTGTGTAAACAGAGGTGAGCTCCAAAATCAATTTTATAATTTGAGATGGGGCATTACAAAAAGGGTTGCATTCGGATTCAGATATCCGGATATTTATCCAGATCCGGATCCGGATATTTTTCAATACGGATATAAAATTTCGGATCCATTTGAATATGAATACGGATATATATTTTCGGATCAAATCGGATATGGATACCGATACGGATATGATTCTTTTCAAAATTTTCGGATACAGATTCAGATATCCGAATACGGATATCCGCAGATACATTAAGTTAAATATAGCATTTTAAATTAAATTTTTAATGTTTTTATAGGTAATTAATTAATACTTTTATACTAAAATTAAAATTAAATAATAGGTTGGTTTGTTTATTTTATATGTATCATAAATTAGGCATTAAATTTTTTTTAACATATTATTTTTTTATTTTTATTGTAAAATATACAAAATAGGACAATATATATGTATAATTGTCTGTCAATATATTTTGTTATGTGCATATTTATCCGTTTCAAATATTTTAAGCACTCGTGTTTAATTTGTACTCAACTTTTGTAATATGTATTGGTTACATGCATATTTTCCCTTCATATTCACTTATTTTATATTTTAAATATTTATTTAAAAATATCTGATTCGTATCTGTATCCGTTTATCTTATATCCGTTTCCGATTTTGCCAAGTATGGATATAAATATATTTTACCGAACTATATTCATATCCGAAACTAGAAAGTGGATAGGAATATGATAATACTCATATCCGATCCGTATCTGCTCCGAATGCAATCCTAACTACAAAGCCTTTTTGTGCCTTTTCACTTTGGTCTCTTAATATTAATATTCCATCAAAAATCATATTCAATATTATATATATATATATTATCAACTGTTGTACAAAGAAAATGATAAAAAAAAATTATCATTTTTTTAACTAGAGGTATGGATTTCAAACCAGTCACTCTAACTCAAGAACAAGACTATTCTTATTTTAAAGAAAAAACTAAATAAGATGGTGGGGTGGGGGTGCGGGGGCGGGGGGGAATAAAAGACGTACCTACAATCAATAGATTTTTATTAACTATGTTAACATGTTCAACATCCTAAGTTTTCATATTTATATTCATATTTTAAATCAAATAAACATGAAATCTAAAATCCAAATTGATTCTCTCCAAACAAATATCACATTTGGGCTTAAGTGCTATTTCTATTTGGGCTAATGGGCTTTGATATTAGAATGCCCACATAAACAACTTACACAATTGGCACACCTGTGAGAAAAACTTATGGGGGCTACCACATATTGTATCTGGTTAAATTGATGCAGAGGAATTTATCTTTAAAATACAACTTCAATAATTGTAATACAACTATATAAGAAAAGGAAGAGAGAACATTGATGTAGATTTCATATGTAGAAATTAAAAAAACTTTGTGTTTGGGTAGAAATAAATTAAATCTTCATTAAGAAAATGTATTTGGATCGAACCGGGTTAGCCATAAAGAATTGATACATCCTGTGAAACCTAATGGAGTTGGAAAAACTGTGGGGTGTTATTATTCCATTTAAAATCAAATTCACTGCTACAACTGCCCGAAGAAAGAAAATTAAAGAAACTAGTAGAGTTGCAATGAATTGGGTTGTGTGTGCCTGAGGAGGAGGATGACTTCTCTCAGGAGGATGACTTCGAATCGGTTCATAGTGAATCGGGTTAAAATCGGTTCAAGCCGAACCAATTGAGAACTACCATGAGGTAGGCCCTTTGCTACCGCAGGCGCGTGCGAACATGTGAAGGTGAAGATAGAAAATAGGCCGGGCGATCCGTTGTCCCACACGGTCCCTCCCGGAAAATGGCCTGGCCCGGCTACCACTTGGCGGGCCGGGCTAATTGCGTGGCCCGCCGAAGGCAGCCTGCAAGCCTGATCCGAGCCTGGTCAACATAATTCAAACAAAATTGAAATGGGATGGGGGTATTTTTTGAACTTTTGGATTCATTTTTTGGGGGGCAATTGGGAGAGTTCCCAATAAGAGGAGGGTTTCCCATGAAGGGGTGGGGATTTTTAGGGTGGGGGTTTGGCCGGCCCGTGTCCCACCCAAGCCGGGCTAAGGGCCGGGCTGGGCTCGGGTTTAGGGAAGTCGGGCCGGGCCAAAGCCCGGTCAGCACAGGTTTGGCCCGGTCCGAAAACTGGTCAAGCCCAAGGGGCTCCTGGCCAGGCCGGCCCGACCCGGCCCGTTTGCCACTATGACATGAAAGCTAAAGAATGGCGTGCTCTGCATGGCCCAGCATGAGCATGCTTTGGGCACATCCAATAGCAACATGACATGTGGCAGGCATAATTTAAATCTCCACGCTCAGAGAAAAGAGATTGAAAAAGCGAGAGGCTTCGGTATTGGAGGCGTGCTTGGGTTCTTGACTGAGCCCAGTTTGTCGGCTATAGGATGTTGGGCCATCGAGACTGGCCTCCAAAACTTTTTATGGCCCTCATAGCAGGCTAAAGAGACGGAACTACGCTTTTCCTTCCTGGGCCAATATTTTCTCTAAAGCCTAATATATAGTGGGATCCATAAAACCTTTGCCATCCCAACATTTGATTTACACCTGTATATCTGGCTAACTGATCTAGGCTTTAATTGATTGATTCCAATCCATTCAGTTAGTATTTAATATATAGAATCATAGCAACATGTGATCTGGATTTTGGAAATAGATTTTACAAACATAATTCAAAACTAATTAGTGTTATAAATAATAGTGTTTAGGTTTGATCAAAATAGGAATTAAAATTATATATCATGCCTAATTATTTTGTTTCTCTCTTTTGTATCTCTCTGCTGCACTTTTCTTTGATAATCTCTCTCTCTCTCTCCCCTCTTTATCTTCGTTCCATTATCTCTCAATCGAAAGAATAACTTAAAGGCTGGATCAATTCAGGCTAGAAAAATATTTGTAAGATCTTTTATACCCGACATAATTGTTTTTTTACAAAAAAAACAATCAATTATAGGAAATTTTTCATCTAACATATTTTTTTTATCCATAATGAGAGCAATCGAGAAGGTGAACCGATGTAGAAAAAAAATGATGCATGTCAGATTATTGTAATCTTGATTATCAATTCTTTTGGATCTTTAATATTAATAAAATGATAAGAGCTTGTCGGGCTCTTAATAAGTGTATTTATTTTTTTGTGCCCCATACCTAATGTCTAGTTCCGACCCTGCTAAAGAATATACAAGATGATTATTGGGCCGATGTGGACGAGAATTTAAAAACACCTAGAGCTCAAGCCATGATACCGACACTTGATGAACATGGTGTGAATGGTGTAAAAGGGATAATTTGATGTATGGATAACAAGAAGAGTGTCCGAATCAAGGTTAGTGATGGAGCTCTTAATCTCCCTCAGACGTTGTCCTCCGTCGATCTTACTGTCAGCGGTGCTGAACGGTTGAGATTTTCTATGATGGCTGAGTGTGTGGGTCTTAATGGGTTGTTGGTTGTCATTGACGCTGAGCTACCTGCAAGGGAAGTCCCGGGATGGGAAACCACCGTGGGACCCTCCAACAATTAAGTGAGTACCGAGAAATAACAGCAGGGTAGCGGCCTATTTGAATGGATTCGAGTTACCTCAGTCGTCTGGAAAAGGAGGTTTATATAGCGCTCGCTTGGAGCGAACCGGCGCGAGATTCTCGCCGTCCGTTACGTCCCTACATCATGTTCACGTTGATGGCGAGGTACGTCCATTAATAGCGCGATTCGCTCATTAATGGAGAGATGCGCTAGCGAAGAACGCGGGACGTGGAGCGGCGGAGATCTCGTTTTGGCGAGATATACGGAGTTGTTACGGGGACGCTTGGGTTCCGGGCTCTCGGTTGAACAGGGAAGACGAGGGACCCCGGCTCAGTGGATACCTCGGAGGAGAGCGAGGAGGCCGAGAAAGCTCAGCTCTGTAATAGCTCGGAGACGAGCAAGGTCGTGACGGAGGCGCTTGGGTTCCGGTCTCTCGGTTGAACAGGGAAGCCGAGGAACTTCAGCTCAGTGGATAGCTCAGAGACGAGTGAGGAGGCTAAGGAAGCTCAGCTCGGAGACAAGCAAGAAGGCTGTGAAAATTCGGCTGTAGGATTGTTTGGGGGCGAACTGTTGGCTATAGTGCCCTCAAGGCAATTATCATAGTCGCGGACTTGTGATTATGATGATTGAGGCAGGACCTATACCGATGAAACAGTCTTACTCAAGATGATAGTATGCTATCTGGTTTGTCTTTATCATCATTTACATGTTGATAGAGCTTATAGGATTCTTGCTTGACTGCCAGCATTATGATGGCGATCGTATATGTGGGAGCTGGGGTCTATAAGCACATCCTTAAATGTCCCTAGTCGTAGGAGTATCGAGACCGGGTATCGATACTCCAGTGTAGACTAGTGTATACTGATCGAGACCCCGACGAGGGGCGGTGGCCAGGTCTCACAAGCCATTGGTGTTAGTTTGTTCACCTAAGATAGTATACAGGTGCTCATTGGGTTATGAGTACACTGGACGGACTCGCCGGGAACCTGCTAGTTGGTATTATACCTATTGTCAGATAGCAGTTCCCTGGTGACATGTGTACAGGTTAGTCTGTCGACCTGAGATCGTCATTTGTCTCGTATGAGTTCCCACTGTGCTTTGATTACTACCCTACCACGGCTCAAAGGAGTCGTGCAAACAGGTTTTAGTTGGGTACAGTCCTGAGCCACATGGAGGCAGTGATCGGATCGTCGGGGATTCGTCTCTCCCGGTATTGGGGGTTGATTTCGCGTTGTGTACGAATGACCATCACCAAAAATCCGTGGCCACGGTGGAGGAGAATTATCGATCCAGGATCGATAGTTTCTCAGGTGGTGATGGGTTTCATACCGACACTGAATATCGCGTTGTTGGGGGTCTGACTTTATCCACCCCCTACACTTGATATGCGATACTCTTAGACAAACAGACCGGACTGTACGGATATTGTCACTGTCAGGCTCAGTAGGGGTTCTGCATGAGTTTGCTCGTCGGCCTCCCTTTCGCTCGATACCTGGGTAGCTATTACGTACAGCTAGTGCCGCTGACGTGCTTATGGTTAAACCCACTGCCAGCGTATTGACGAGTGTTTAGAGTCCCATACAGAGAGTTTCCCTGGTTCTGGCGAAATGATGTAGTAGTCGTATTGGATACGTGCAGGGTTCCGATCGATTGATGTACATTGTACTCGGACTTTCGATTAGACAGTTGATAATGCTAGCCGGCTCAGGATTGAGCCGGATTATTAAATCAGATATTGACTTAATAATTTACGTATATGTATTTCGATACGTATATTCTAGTATTATATTCTTTGTGTTATGCTATCTCTTTGGGTATTCGTATTTCGGTACGAGTGCAGATATATTTACAGTAGAATGCAATCCGTATTTTTTACCGGATAACATTCTAGAAGGTGCCACCTCATTTCTTGATTTAACCATTTTTGGAAGAATGGTAAATGAAGTGGAAATTAGAATGAGGAGGGTATGGTGATGACCATGCTTGCATAGTGAACACAAATGAATTGTTAATTCATTTGTGCTCACTATTCAAGTATGGGAGCTATTTTAAAATGAAAAGAATTGTTTTACAAAACCAAGCTTGCTCATTTTCTCTCTCTAAGGGAGCTCATTATTTTTGGATGCTTCATTCTGTTCTCTTGAGCAAGCTTTGAGCTCCATCACCATTTGTGCTTCACTCTCCTCTAGTTCTCATGTTTTTCTTCCACCTTCATTCTTTCACCTCCTCTCAACCCTCTCATGTGTTGAGAATCATGAGAGGAGGTGAGATGAGATAGATCAACACATGGATTCTACACACTACATCCTAGGCTCTCTAAGATAGCATCCTAGAGACCCTAGTTGCTCCATATGCATCGTGTTGAGGAGCTAGAGCCGGAGCTATCTCTCGGGTGGATCATCGGAGATGAAGGAAGACCGGCAACCAAACATCATCAAAGGATCACTAGGAGCTTGGAATGAAGATCGAAGGACACGGGTCAACTCGGTATAAAGTTTATAACTCTTAGTTACCTTGCTAGTTTAGGGTTTAAGGTCGATCCGGGATTCGGGTAGCGGTAGCACCGGTTTTAGAAATTTTTGTTCCGCATTTTGGCCGCGTTTCGATGGCCGGGGCGCTCCCGTAACCCAACATGGTATCAGAGCCACCCTTTAAACCCCTTACTAGCTTGTTTAAACGTGCTTAAAAGATCGATCGACGGAAATTGCCAAAATCACGATTTCATTTTTCTGTTCGCTGCCGATTTTCAAAAGTGTTCAAAAAATATTTTCCAGTGGCTTAAAAATCCGTGCAGGCGATTTTATGGGTACAGAAAAAATTTGGGCTCCTGATGCCTCCAAAGCACCGTGGATCCGCCGCACTTACCCCCTATTGGCGTCGGTTCCGCGGCCATTTAGTGGCGACGGGTTCTGAAATTTTTCCTATAGCCCTCTGACTTGGAATTGTGATTTTTGACATATTCTGTTTTGGCCCAGATTTCTGTTTCAGTGCTGGTTTTGCTATTGGGGCCAATTTGGAAATTTAGTCGATCGATATTTTAAGTGGGCGTTTAACAGTACATACATTTCTATCTGCGACCGTGAATGTCATTTGATCGGTAAACCTGTCTAACTGCTATATGTTCCTTTAGACGCGTTTGCGAACGTGACATTCATGTTGATATTCTGTGTTGTGCTGTGATGTTGGTTGGATCGTCGTGGTGGATAGCCAGTGGTGCAATGATAGTACAGTTTTAATTTCATTTGTACATTTGATATTGCGGGGCGAGCGTCCGACATGTGGACTGCCGTCACTGCTAGTTTGTATATTATTCTTTTGGGGCACGACCGGGCTGAGGTCGATGTCACCTTTGTATATTATTTTATTTTCTGTACTAGGATTGCCCCAAGGTGGAGTGCACGAATAGCCGGGTTCTAGAGGGCAACTGGTCCGCATCACATGGCGTTGAGACAGAGGGGACCTTACTCTAGAATTGGCGGGTTATTCGCCGCACTCGTAGGGGGTATAGGATGACCCAGGAGGGGTGCTCAAGTTACCGGATTCCGTGAAGTGCTGGGTGGTCCATTCACGTTGCTAAATGGGGCTGCCTCGCTTCTAGGTTTTGCGGGTAACTTGCCGCGCTCGTAGGGGTCTGGGTTTTCATTGCACAGGCTATCCACACGACAGGGAACGTCGGGTCTCACTTACGACTTAAGTGAAACCCGGGGCTCCAGATTATCCACCATTCTGTGTTGTTTCTGTGATGTTTCTGTGATGTTGCTTTTTATCATGCCCGGGACGATTGTTATATATTTATATATATATACCAGTAGATGTTGTATATGTTTTGCACCCGCGCTAGCCCAGTCCCCGCTCTGTCGTTAGTTAAGTAACCTAACGGGTGATGACGGGACCCAGTGGCGAATGCGGATGGCATATACGTACATTTTATTTTCGTTCTTTTCTGGTGTGATTAATTGATGGAATTGCATTGATTCTTATCAATGCAAGGATAAAACAAACCTATATATGATGTTGTTGGAACCAAGTTTTTAAAAACTGACATTACAGATGTTTCCTTTTGCTTTGCATCGTGGTATTCATTTGGAATATCCTGCACCTCATTCGACGAGGCAAGGGCCGAGATCCCTTCATCGGGAGTGACCCCTTGGGTAAAAGTTTGCGTCAACGTAATAACTTCACCATAGTCGTTTCCTTTTATTTTGCATCGTGGTATTCAGTTTAGGATATCCTGCACCTCATTCTACGGGGAAAGAGCCGAGATCCCTTCACCGGGAGTGACCTCTTTAGCAAGAGTTTTCGCCACTATATATTTATAAAACCACTTGGATTCCTTCAACGAGATCAAGTTCATTGCGTTAAAGGTTTTTCGCCAAAAACCAGCCGTAGCCCTCCGTCATTAAGTACTATTTGGTATTCGTGCTATGTTTGTTGGCAAGCGTCAAGGTATAGTGTGCGGTAGCTGAATAATACTTATTTGTAGCATGGATATGCGATTGATCGGGACAGTCGTACAACTTTGTTGGCAAGCATCAAGGGCTTGTGCGGGTGGGTTCGAGTTAATCCAGGACAATGATGGGTTGAACTTGACTAGTGACCTATAATTTGTTGGCAAGCGTCAAGGTTATAGGTCGTTAGGGGTAAAAATCTTATCGGGAGTTTCAAACATACAGGAAACTTGCTAGGCTTGCCCATACCTTCTGGAGTGTAGTGACTTGAGTGGTTTCCATCAAGTTATCATGCGATGATAGTTGGATCCCGATTCCCACTGATGAGTAGGATTACTCCTTGGGTGATTCCGACTAATTCTCCTTTTAGGTTTGGAGGAGAATTCGAGGAAATAGTGGGAGCCATCCAGATTAGATAAAATGATTAACCATTCTGATCTAGGTTAGATTGCACGCTGAGTGTTTCTTCTCTCCCTCTTTCTGGCTGCGATTATGACCCGACCTTTGACTAAAACTCATGAAACCAAGTTAACCGAACCTTCTTAAAACACTTTGACTTTTGGAATGTCACGGTGTCGCATACATCATTGCCACTTCTATATCACCTTTGCATTTCTCCCGAACACCCCGTATTACTACGAACGTCCACTTCCATTGGATAAATCCATCATATGGTTATATACGAACTCGAAGGATCTGATTCGAGGATGGATTCCGGTTCTGGAGAGATTGAATAGGATTATTCTGTTGTCTTTTCTCTTTACCTTCTCTTAGGTTGTGAGGGCTCCTAGGATTAGGAGAGGGTACACCTATTGAGCTTATTAGATAGTCTTCTTCCAAACCATAGGCAGGTGCCGAACGGTAGGGAAGAAAGAAAACCAATTAAGCTTAAGTGTGGTGTACAGAAGGTAATAAGTAAAGACATATAAAGGGATTAGAATAATGGCAAAGGAAATTGCGATCACCATCATTCACGACAAAAACAGTGTATACCCCTGCCACTCCTACATCCACTTTGCTTTTCTCTAGAACACTCTGTATCACTACGGATATCCACTTCCATTGGATAAATCCATCGTATAGTTACATACAAACTCGAAGGAACTTTTTCGAGGATGGATTCTGGTTCTGGAGAGATTGAATAGGATTATTCGGTTGTCTTTTCTCTTTACCTTCTCTCAGGTTGCGAGGGCTCTTAGGATTAGGAGAGTACACCTATTACGCTTATTGGATAGTTTTCTTCCAAACCTTAGGCTGGTGCCGAAAGGTAGGGAATGAAGAAAACCGATTAGCGTAAAAGTAGTGTACAGAAGGTAATAAGTAAAGACATAATAAAGGGATTGCAGAGAGGGCATGCAAGTATATGGTTACTGTCATGATTCAGGATAATGGAAGAGGCGTTACTAGGAATACCAGTTAACCCTTCTGGAACATTTTCATGTTTCAGTTTTACTGTGCGATATTAATTGATAACTGTTTTCCCAATTGGAATCTAACTCCAGGGTATGTATTTACCAGATCATTTTCTCACATCTGTATGTTATTATAGATGGTGAGTGGGAGTAAGATATTGGGAATTGGGTGATTAGATCCTCTTTATATCGGAATTCGTTGTAATTGGTGATATTTGAGGAAATCATCTGGATTTTGCCGGATGGCAAATATTTGGTTTTGAATATCAGTTGTTATGCACCAATTTCAAACTGATATATCTGTACATTTATTTTATAAAGTGAGATATAACTTTTTGATATTGTGTCTATGACATTTACCTATATCAGTTGATGATTAGGTAAGGTGCATTCAACAGCGGTGTAACTCTTCTTAACCAAAGTACAGTTTTCAACCTACGACGCACAGAGTTCGAGTTGTTGAACTCAGGAGACTTGTACAAAGTATTGTATGTTATCCAGTGTCCATTAGGACAAAGGGGTTGGTACTCGTACTATATTCTGTTTACTTGTGTCTTCTCCAGTTCTGGACAAGTATTTCGTTGAAATGCAAAGTCCAGATATTGAGAAGTTATAGATATAAGAATGAAGTAGAGAACCATTTGTTAGAAGTATCGGGATTCTTCGAAGTATTCGAAGATATAGATACTTGTGTTTGGTATTCTGCTAATAGTAATGGTTTTGAGAACTTGCTTCTTTTTCAGGTTACTCATATATGGATGCACTCCTAGATGAGTAATGCTGATTGTCCTCTTTTCTATTTGGTTGATATGCACTGGAGACAGCTGCATGATTTTGAATCTGGTTCAAATTAGATTAGTGCTTTTGTTTCTATATTAGATTTATATAGAATCAATTTATATCTTAACGATGTTAAGGTATAGGGAGTTGTCCGGCTGATGCTTAAAACCAGAATCCGGATAAACTCAAGGCACGTTTCAGTAATGGCTGTTTGTGGGTTATCCCGGGCTTTGACGAAGGTTAACTTTCTACCATCAGGAAGATCAATATTTATATTGTTCTTTACTCGCCACATTTTTAGTAAAATGGATTTTTCAGAAAATAGTAGTGGGAGTATGGTAGAACTGGAAATGATTCCAGAACCACAAATGATTACTAAAGATTTAATAAAACCTGAAGATTCAATTGTTTTCGACGTTCCGTTAGCCACTCCGCAGATTTGGTGGGTAACCTCAGGCACCCGAGAGGTACTTCGGTCGTCTCAGTAACGGTGAAAGGGAGGTTCTTGTTTACCCAGACTTGCCATTGCTGCTGTTCTAGACTATAAGACCCGGCAGGAGGATGAGTATACCGTCATTCTAAACTAGCTTTAGAAGCGCACGTGTATATGACTCTGCCAGAGGGTTGTTGTAGTCAGTGGGAGCAGCGGAAGTATAGTAGGCAAGTAGCTTATGTCTATTTACAGACTAAAGCAGGTATAGCGGAAATAGATGATCTATTTTTGATGTGACAGTCATAGGTCTTGACCTCATCAGAATAGGAAATGGATCTGGTAAGAAGGTAGTAGAGAGTGATGTCCAGGTACTGGGATGACATGCACTTGATAGGAAGAGACATTCTGTCACGACCCGTAAGAGCACGTGACTGGCCCTTGAACCAAATGAAGTCTATAGGACTCCATCTGATCTAAGTAAGCCAAAAGCCCAGAAATCTAAAACCATTTTAAGAGTAAATAAAGAAAACTGGTTTTAAAGAAGTGAAGGAAAACATGTTTGAAGTCAAGGTTTTTAAATAACTAAGCCGAATGTGCATTTTAAAAATGTAAAGTCTTTTCTAAAAATTTCGGCAGAGTTTCTTTTGTAAGTACTGGCCCCGAACGGGGTACAACAAGAACAATATATATATACAAAGATAAAAGGCATCCCCAAGCGGGAGCTAGCTCTTCGTCAATCGACGGTCACAACCACGCAAGCAATATAATATACAACGCCGAATGGCGAGGGTCAAATCCAAAAGAAACTCAAAAGCATGAAAACCGCAATACTACTAAGCGCGACTCTAAGGTCGAATAATACAACACTAATGTCTAAGTCTGAAACAATATACAAGTTTTGGTTGATGGAAATTCTAGATACAATGAATAATACAAGTACAATGGTGGTTCTTGATGCAAAAGAATCCACCTACCAAATGCAATTCACCCGCAAGGAAGCAGTGTGCCAGAAATGCCGCAAAGAAACCTGTACGGCAAAACCTGCAAGAACTGTGGCACAACGGGGGTGAGTTGCCAACTCATGAATAGAGAATATCTACAAGCAGAAACCGAATGCAAGACATAATCCTAGGTCAACAATCAGTATAATATAAACCACAAGAGTACGTCTGAAGTATGATATGGTGGCAAGTAACATCTAAACAAGTATGTAGTGCCAAGTACTCAGGTAATAACATGTCATCAGTATAAGGTATGTCTGCATGAAGTAAATATGAATATCAATACACATATATTAGCATCCCATACCACTAATATTGGTGTAAGGGTATATATAACAGCGCCCTCCTACCCTGTTATATATACAATGAAGTATGATCAATGTAAATCCAGTCTGTATGTGATCAAGTCTGTATAAACGTGGAACCCGTCCACCCGTCACCCAATGACAATAAGCATCATGTATGCAAATATGAGGATATAAATAAAATCATGGAAAAACATCATGAAACCCGTGCCTAGCATCGACACGTAAATCCTCGTCCATATGGGGCTCCGTCTGCGGTATCGGCCCTCGGCCCCGGCAGTACGGGTCATCCCATGTCCTCATCCATATGGGGCTCCGTCTGCGGTATCGGCCCTCGGCCCCGGCAGTACGGGTCATCCCATGTCCATCTCTCAACTCCGGTCGGTATCCTCCAGATATCCGCCTAGCTCCAATACAATCACCGGTAGGTAGTAGTCCCTCCGTCAGGCTCACTGTCTACTACACAGCGAAACCGTTCTCGCCCCGGGGTACCATACCGGGTCCACCATGTACCCGCAATCGGCCTCATCCGCCTCCTCGAATCGGGTTTCACATGTCGCTCTCAGCACCGAGAAAACACATGGTGGACGCACTGAAATATCATATCAAGGGTAACCGGGTTTTTAACACAATTATATATTCTCTTTTGAAATACCCACGGTTCCTAAATCCAGAAATATCATGGAAACAACATATCTCAATGCGTATAATCAAAACATGTTGTATGCGACATGTAAGAAAGGTAAGCATATCATAAGTCATGCAACATGGAATAGTAATGTGCATATGTCGAGGGAAACCGCTCTTTTAAAATGAATCAGTTTTGAAGAACATCATGCGGTTCCCAAATCTCTAATCAAGTCAGAATCATCTATATTTGTGTACAGGTATAAGTGTACAATATGCCATGCAAGAATCATATCATGAATGCAACAGTACTACAGTGTAGTGGCATGGCAATTATCGATGATGAAGTGTGTGAGCCGGCAACTAGTGTACGTGGAACATACGCATCATCGATAATGGTGCTGGTGTCCTAACAGCATGATAACAATATAGAAATAACATATACAAGCAATGCGGATAGCATGAATATGCGGAAATCAAATAATTAACACCACAGTGAAGAAACTACATCAATATTTAAATGTCATGCAGTTATGCCTTTTGAAATAAGACGAATCAGGGTTTTAGTAAAATAAGGGGTACGGTATATTTTAAGAAAGACACGCCCTTTTAAAGTATCCGTAGAATCCCTTTGTTTGTCTTTAAGATATTCCTGATTCGTAGTTTTTGAAATACGTATGACTCGGGTCTAGTCTAACATCTACTATGCAAACTACAGATCTAAGTATCAAGCCAATCGGGAGGGGTATGGAAACCACCTAAATCTTGGTCGATATATATATAGATATAATAGTCGGTGATCCCGCCTCAATAGTATCGCGTACGATACAGTATATCATATGACATCCTCAAGTCATGAGTGCGGATCTATCATCAATGTAAAGCTCGTACGGTAAATCGTCGTACGGCATCCCAAAAGCTGGGTACGGGTCAATATCACACTAGCTCATCACCTCTCAGGTATCACTATCATCTATCACATAATCTGGGGTACTGATATAAGTCTAGTACAACTGATACTATCAATATACTGCGTGTGCAAGCACACGTCCCAAGGCCCGCTAGAGATCACGTATCGTATCCCAAATACGAATCACATCAAATCACCGATCTTGCGGCACAAAACCCAACATCATCGACTCATCTCCAATGTCATCCAATATCATTTACAAAGTGCAAGTATATGGAACATACCAGTGTAGGCGTGTGGGTGCAATTCTATCCTAGGGCTCGCAACTAGGAACTACGCTAGTTACTTCTACCCCTAACTAACCATAGCACACTATAACTATCATATATATATTCTACATAGTATACTAACTACGGACTGCGGGGGTGCTATACGCCATCCACCCGACTTCCCCCTGTAGATATAATCTACTCACCTTGCATCATCATTTGCGGATGTCACCACGCATTTGCTTGTCGTCCCGAAGTCTTCATGGGTACCTACACATCAAAGTGTCGTATATGCGCATTAAAACCAAATCCAAGCTAAAACGGCACATGAAATCCAAAACGATACGATAAGGGCCTATAGGTGAGAACCTATGGCACGCCTTCAAAACCATTAACAATTCCTCTATATCATCGTATAAACGCCAATTAGTCGAGGTAAAACACGACACACAATTGCAGAATCAAAAATACGGAATACGGAAACATGAATCCAAAACAGCAACTTAGGAAATATGTCCCAGATTTCACCCTAGGTCACTTTATACAAATCTATATATACCAGGGGTCTAAACTAAACATGTGGGAGCTACAGAACAAACACGAGACCAAATGGTGGGACCCAGGCCGCAATTGGCGGCCAAAGTGAATAAATTGGCGGCCTGGAAAGGGAATTGGGGGCTAGGGCTTTGGTGGTATCTTCCTGGGTGCCTGCACATATCTCTGTAAACTCAATTTTATTTTAGGATCCCTCGTATGATAGCAGATTCCATAAACACTACACATATTTCATAAATTCTCCGATATCGGTTTCTAAAATCCGTATTCTGGGTTAAGCTTCAGGTTTTGGGTTCCAATTCATACACTAGGGTGTTTGTAAAACCTCTACTGAGCTCAATTTCATATTACAACCCATAATTCATCACAACCCTAACTAGGTTATCCTCAAGTCCATAATATCACACAATATCGATTCAATCTTGACATGGGGGTAAAGGAAATGCTATAACTAAGCTAATGGTTCAGAAAAATACCTCATTTGGCAACTCAAGAATTTTCTTGAGTTGCCCCTAGTGGCCAAAATCCTTGCTTCTTTAGCTCCAAGTGTAGATCTAGGGATTGTGCACACATTTAATGAAATGGAGATTGGGTTTTGGGGTTGTTTTAGAGGTGTTGTGATGGGTTGAAGAGGGGAGGGAAGTGAGGTAGGAGCAGCAGCAGGAGAAAGAAGGAGAGGGAGGAAAATGAGGGAAGGGAAAATTGGCTAAATGTTTAGTCAAATGAGACCATACCTCTCTCTCACCAAACCTCATATTATATTCCCTTTTCTTTTCTTTTTCTTTTCTTATCTCCAAAATTCCTTCTCACATAAATAGTAACCCCAAAACAACCATGGCAATAAAATGTAACACAAGTGTGAAAAAGTGATATGTGCATGTTTTGCACAAAAATGCTAAAAACCGATTAGCGATTTTTAATCGCGATTAGCACTAAATTAGCATATAACTAATCAATTAAACTTATAAATGGCATAATTCTCTAATTTACCCTATTTTATAATTTCCCATAATTTTTCTAACACTTTTCCTATTTATTTGTATTTAAAAATACCAAAATATTAAAATATTCAATAAAATAATATTAAATTATTAAAAATTCCCAAAAATTAATATTTTATCTTTTTGAAATGTTACACATTCCTATACTACGATCGGTTATATTGTGGTTGTCACAAAGTTATTTTCTCCACACAGGATATGGAAATAATATCAGGTTTTTTGGTTACTAGATCTATGGTTTTAGATCTAGATTTGGGAAGTATCCTAATCTGGGTACTTTGACATTAAATGGACGACTCCTGGCATGGTGGTGAACCTGCAGGTGATGGAGTCAACCTCTCTAAAGGTGTCTTACAGACTAAAGGGGAAAGGAATCTACATGATTAACATATCATTTACTTAGGCAATTGAGTTAATCATGAAATGTCAAGTACCACACCAGATATTGCTTTTGTACTAGATGCAATAAGCAGATATATTATTCTAACCCTGGAGAAACATTGGGAAGCAGTTTGTGAACATAAGTGAAAGTTCTTAGGATATGGTAACGGCAGCCTCCTTCTGGAGACGGTTATCATATCAGGCTTCCAAGGTGACCTGGATGACAGAGTGACTGTCAGAGTTATAGTTTTCCCTCTTTTGAGGGACAATATGTTGGACAGGTGGTCCAAGCGGACACTGAGGAAAGGCAAGGTGCATGATACTGATTAAATTCAGTGGACGGTACAGTCTAAGTAATTTGCTGGATTTGGAGTTCATTTGTGAACTGGGTCCCATCAGATATCCAGACAAATTCTAAAACAAGTATTGCTCATTTCGGGAGATAGTTTTCTCCGCGAAATTGAGATTTAGAGAGATACAGAAAGAAACATTGGAGCGGATCCACTCACTGAGGCTATTTCTCGAACGCAATCATTTTCGCAAATGGGCTT
Source organism: Agapanthus africanus (assembly GCA_030015575.1). NCBI lineage: Eukaryota > Viridiplantae > Streptophyta > Magnoliopsida > Asparagales > Amaryllidaceae > Agapanthus > Agapanthus africanus. The sequence continues at coordinate 633,605,955 of CM057342.1, forward strand.
TGCGAAACTGATTAGTAGAGAAGTTGGGTGTTCGGTATCACACGGGCTGTGAGTATGCGACATCGCAATAATTGGCCTTAAGTGCAAGTGGGAGATTGTTGGCTATAGTGCCCTCAAGGCAATTATCATAGTCGCGGACTTGTGATTATGATGATTGAGGCAGGACCTATACCGATGAAACAGTCTTACTCAAGATGACAGTATGCTATCTGGTTTGTCTTTATCATCATTTACATGTTGATAGAGCCTATAGGATTCTTGCTTGACTGCCAGCATTATGATGACGATCATATATGTGGGAGCTGGGGTCTATAAACACATCCTTAAATGTCCCTAGTCGTAGGAGTATCGAGACCGGGCATCGATACTCCAGTGTAGACTAGTGTATACTGATTGAGACCCCGACGAGGGGCGGTGGCCAGGTCTCACAAGCCATTGGTGTTAGTTTGTTCACCTAAGATATTATACATGTGCTCATTGGGTTATGAGTACACTGGATAGACTGGCCGGGAATCTGCTAGTTGGTATTATACCTATTGTCAGATAGCAGTTCCCTGGTGACATGTGTACAGATTAGTCTGTCGACCTGAGATCGTTATTTGTCTCATGTGAGTTCCCACCGTGCTTTGATTACTACCCTACCACGGCTCAAAGGAGTCGTGCAAACAGGTTTTAGTTGGATACAGTCCCGAGCCACATGGAGGCAGTGATCGGATCGTTGGGGATTCGTCTCTCCCGGTATTGGGGGTTGATGTCGCGTTGTGTACGGATGGCCATCACCAACAATCCGTGGCCACGGTGGACGAGAATTATCGATCCAGGATCGATAGTTTCTCAGGTGGTAATGGGTTTCATATTGACACTAAATATCGCGTTGTTGGGGGTCTGACTTTATCCACCCCCCTAGACTTGATATGCGATACTCTTAGACGAACAGACCGGACTGTACGGATATTGTCACTGTCAGGCTCAGTAGGGGTTCTGCATGAGTTTGCTCGTCGGCCTCCCTTTCGCTCAATACCTGGGTAGCCGTTACGTACAGCTAGTGCCGCTGACGTGCTTGTGGTTAAACCTACTGCCAGCGTATTGACGAGTCTTTAGAGTCCCACACAGAGGGTTTTCCTGGTTCTGGCGAAATGATGTAGTGGCCGTATTGGATACGTGCAGGGTTCCGATCGATTGATGTACATTGTACTCGGACTTTCGATTGGACAGTTGATAATGCTAGCCGGCTCAGGATTGAGCCGGATTATTAAATCAGATATTGACTTAATAATTTACGTATATGTATTTCGATACGTATATTCTAGTATTATATTCTTTGTGTTATGCTATCTCTTTGGGTATTCGTATTTCGGTACGAGTGCAGATATATTTACAGTAGAATGCAATCCGTATTTTTTACCGGATAACATTCTAGAAGGTGCCACCTCATTTCTTGATTTAACCATTTTTGGAAGAATGGTAAATGAAGTGGAAATTAGAATGAGGAGGGTATGGTGATGACCATGCTTGCATAGTGAACACAAATGAATTGTTAATTCATTTGTGCTCACTATTCAAGTGTGGGAGCTATTTTAAAATGAAAAGAATTGTTTTACAAAACCAAGCTTGCTCATTTTCTCTCTCTAAGGGAGCTCATTATTTTTGGATGCTTCATTCTTTTCTCTTGAGCAAGCTTTGAGCTCCATCACCATTTGTGCTTCACTCTCCTATAGTTTTCATGTTTTTCTTCCACCTTCATTCTTTCACCTCCTCTCAACCCTCTCATGTGTTGAGAATCATGAGAGGAGGTGAGATGAGATAGATCAACACATGGATTCTACACACTACATCCTAGGCTCTCTAAGGTAGCATCCTAGAGACCCTAGTTGCTCCATATGCATCGTGTTGAGGAGCTAGAGCCGGAGCTATATCTCTCGGGTGGATTATCGGAGATGAAGGAAGACCGGCAACCAAACATCATCAAAGGATCACTAGGAGCTTGGAATGAAGACCAAAGGACACGGATCAACTCGGTATAAAGTTTCTAACTCTTGGTTAGCTTGCTAGTTTAGGGTTTAAGGTCGATCCGGGATTCGGGTAGCGGTAGCGCCGGTTTTAGAAATTTTTGTTTCGCATTTTGGCCACTTTTCGATGGCCGGAGCGCTCCCGTAACCCAACATAAACTGTTGGCTGGCCACTAGGCGCATAGGGAAGGTACTCCGGGGAGTCTCCAAAAGGTCGGATACAGCCTCGGGGACGAGGTCCCGAGAAAAGTCCTCAATGTATCATACTTATTCCAGCTCCGTATCCCCCAAGGAACCTAGCAGGCTTACGTGGACGACACGTCATCTGCTACGTGTCTTGATCTGGAGAATTCCCACTTATGAGCTTCTTAATCTCCCTCAGACGTTGTCCTCAGTCGATCTTACTGCCAGCGGTGCTGAACGGTTGAGATTTTTTGTGAGGGCTGAGTGTGTGGGTCTCAATGGGTTGTTGGTTGCCGTTGACGCCGAGCTACCTGCAAGAGAAGTCCCAGGGTGGGAAACCACCGTGGGACCCTCCGACGATCAAATTAGTACCGAGGAATAACGGCAGGGTAGTGTCCTATTGGAATAGATTCGAGTTACCTCAGTCGTCTGGAAGAAGGGGTTTATATAGCGGTCGTTTGGAGCGAACCGGCATAAGATTCTCTTCGTCCGTTACGTCCCTGCATCACGTTCGCGTTGATGGCGGGGTACGTCCATTAATAGCGGGATACACTCATTAATGGAGAGATGCGCCAGCGTAGGACACATGACGTAGAGCGGCGGAGATCTCGTTTTGGTCAGATATATAGAGTCGTTACGGGGACGCTTGGGTTTCGGGCTCTCGGTTGAACAGGGAAGCCGAGGAACCCCAACTTAGTGGATAGCTCAGAGGCGAGCGAGGAGGCCGAGAAAGCTCAGCTCTGTAACAGCTCGGAGACGAGCAAGGAGGCTATGAAAGTTCGCTGTAGGATTGTTTGGGGACGAGCTGTTGGATGGCCGCTAGACGCATAGGGAAGGTACTCTGGGGATGTCTCCAAAAGGTCGGAAACAGCCTTGAGGACGAGGCCCCGAGGAAAGTCCTCAATGTATCATATTTATTCCAGCTCCGTAGCCCTCCAGGAGCCTAGCGGGCTTACGTGGATGAGTCATCTGCTACGTGTCGTGATATGGGGAATTCCCTCATATAAGCCTCATCACTAGCCTCCTCACTCTCGTTCCGACCTATTTATGGGTCGGGTCGATTGTGGTCTGCTCAGTTTTCTCCGTTCAACTTGGTGCCGAGGATTCTTTGCGGTGGATTTAGAGTTAGGCCGGTTATCGACCGCATGCGAGCTTTCTTTACTTGGACTACGCAGGAGTCTGCCTACTTCGAATATGCGTGTCGGGTAGAGGTCTGCCTGCTGGTTTAATGCGAGGCCTTAGGATCCACCGTTGAGGCCGAGCAGGAAGCTATCTGGCGGTCTTATGATGAGGGTTTTGGATCTGCGGCGTTGTTGGGCAGGAAGCTATCCGCGGTGGATGGGCCAAGCAGAAAGCTACCCGTCTGCTTCGTGATGAAGGCTTTGGATCCATAGCGTTGTTAGGCAGGAAGCTACCCGCTGCGGATGGGCCGAGCAGGAAGCTGCCCGTTCGGCGGTTGTGTCTCCCTGATCTCCGTGCCCACATGGCGATAATTAAGTGCCATAATCTTCAGACACATCTTCGTTGGGCAGGAAGCTACCCACGGTGGACGGGCCGAGAAGGAAGCTACCCGGTCGCTTCATGATAAGGACTTTGGATCCACAACATTGTTGAGAAGGAAGCTACCTTCCGCGGGTGGGCCAAGCATGAAGTTTCCCGATGGCCTCATGATGAGGGTTTTAGATCCACGTCTTCGTTGGGCAAGAAGCTACCCATTGTAGATGGTGTAAGTCTATGGTAGCGCCCCGGCCGTCATTCTGACGCCAAACGCGGAACAAAAACTTTTACAACTGGCGCTATTGCACACTATAACCCGGATCTTGCCATTAACATTAAACTAACAAACTGTAAAGAGGTAGAAAGGCTATACCGATCGATCCGTGTCCTTCGGTCTTTAGCCATCTTCCCACGCTCCTCGCGGCATCTCCGATCTCCTGTCTCCTCGTCAAGGTGGCACCACGTCAACGGATCTTTATACGGGCTCCCGCCTCTATACCGAGATAACTCGGACATGAAGTATGCCAACCGACATGTCCAAGATGAAGTAGAGAATGAGTGGAATACTGTCTCAAACACCATAGGGTTCTCATCACATGAGAGGGATAGGGTGGAGGTTGAAGAAGATGCAAAGAGATGGAAATTGTGAACTCAAGAACAATCTAGTGAGCAAAATAACCAAGCACCAAAAATTGCCTTTGCTATCCAAATATTTTGTGTGTGATATATATAAGGTTTAGGGTTGGAAAAACAAAGAAAATATCATCCCAAAATATCTCCAACTCAACCCTAAAATATCTCACCCAAAACAAACATCATTAATTTTTTTTTGACTCACTAGATGACTCATTACATGAGTCATTAGTGAACATTCTAGAATTAATGAGTCACACCAATGAGTCACACTTTCCAAAAATCCATTTAATCATTTAAACCAAAATGATTAACCCAAAATGATTAACCCAAAAAGAAATGCATCTTCTAAAGTAATCTCGTAACGGATTACAAGAATACCCCTCACCAGTATATACATAGCTGTATCCGTATTCCGACCGAATACGAATACGATGAGACGAAATATTCTAACTCAATATAATACTTGGATCCGGCTTAAACCAAAGCCCACCAGTATTATCTGCCCGAATCATGACATGTGCACAAATGCACGTGCATGTTCGAACCCTGCCATAAAACCATACGGCCTCTACAACGTTTCGCCCGAACTTGGGAAACTATCTGTGGGGGACTCTAAAGACTCGTCAGTATCCTAGCAGTGGGTTTAACCACAAGCACGTCAGCGGCACTAGCTGTGCGTAACGGCTGCCCATGTACTGACCGAAAGGGAAGCCGATGAGCGAACTCATCCTGGAACCCTACTGAGCCTATCAGTGACAATATACGTACAGTCCGGTCCGTTCGTCTATGAGCATCGCATATCCGGTCTAGGGGGCTGGTAACGTCAGACCCCCAATAGCGGTATAAGTCGTGTCGGAGGGTAGCCCTGAACACCCTGAGAAACTACTAGAATGTCTACCAGTAATTCTCACATGCCTTGGCCAAGGACTTGGTGTAATGGTTCTTCTAGACACAGCGCGATCTCACCCCCAATACCGAGAGAGACGAATCCTTTGCCGATTCGCTCACTTGCCTCCATGTGGCTCGGGACTGTACCCAACTAAAACCTGTTTGCACGACTCCTTTGAGCCGTTGTAGGGTAGTAATCAAAGCACAGTGGGAACTCACACGAGACAAATGACGACCTCAGGTCGATGAACTAACCTGTACACATGTCACCAAGGAACTGCTATCTGACGCTAGGTATAAAACCAACTAGCAGGTTCCCGGCGAGTCCTGTCCGGTGTACTCATAACCCAATGAGCACCTGTATACATCTTAGGTGATCCAACTGACACCAGTGGCTTGTGAGACCGGCCACCGCCCCTCATCGGGGTCTTGACTGTATACACCAGTCTACTCCGGAGTATCGATGCCCTGTCTCGAAACTCCCATGACTAGGGATTACTCTTAAGGATGTACTTATAGACTACCCAACTCTTACGTATATGATCACCATCATACTGTTGGTAGTCAAGCAGGATCCTAAGGGCTTTATCAATGTGTAATAGTGAACAGTAATGTCACCTAAAGCTGTACATGACTGATAAAGGCAAACCAGATAGCATACTATCATCTTGAGTAAGACTGTCCTACCGGTATAGGTCCTCCCTCAATCATTGCAATCACGTACTTGCGATCCAATAATTGACTTTGAGGGCACTATATCCAACAATCTCCTACTTGCACTTAAGGCTAATTATTGCGATATAGCATACTCATAGCCCGTGTGATACCGAACACCCAACTCCTCTACTAAACAGTTTCACAAAGCACGTTTGTAAAATTCTTGTGTTCGAGAAATAGCCTCAGTGAGTGGATCCGTCCTGATGTTTCTTTCTATGTCTCTCTTAATCTCAAGTTCGCGGAGAAAGCCATCTCCCGAATTGAGTAATACCTGTCTTAGAATATGTCTGGATATCTGATGGGACCTAGTTCATAAATGAACTCCAAATCTAAACTTCTTAGACTGTATCGTCAACTGAACCTAATCAGTATCCTACACCATGCCTCCCACAGTATCCTCTTGGACCACCTGTCCATAATACTGCCTCTCGTCAGAGGGAAAACTATAACTCTGACAATCACTCTGTCATCCATGTCACCTTTGGAAGCCTGGAATGATAACCGTCTCCGAAGGAGGCTGCCGTCATCAAATCCCTAGAACATCCACTTATGTTCTTAAACTGCTCCCGTATGTTTCTCCAGGATTGGATTAATATAAATTTATTGCATCTAGTGCAAAAACAACATCTGGTGTGGTACTTGATATTTCACGATTGACTCAATTGCCTAAGTAAGTGATATGCCAATCATGCACATCCCTCTCCCCTTTAGTCTGTAAGACACCTTTAGAGAGGGTGACTCCATCACCTGCAGGTACACCACTATGCCAGGAGTCGTCCATTCTAAAATACCTTTAGAATACTGTCAAAGTACCCAGATTGGGAAACTACCCAAATCTAGATCTAAAACCATAGATCTAGTAACCAAAATGTCTGATATTATATCCATATCCTGTAAAGAGAAACAACTGTGTGACAACCACAGTACAACCGATCGTAGTATAGGAATTTTACTTCCTACTCTGTGTATGTCATCCAAATACCAGGACATCACACCCTACTACCTTCTTAACAGATCCATCCCCTATTCTGATGAAGTCAAAGTCATGACTGTCACATCAAAATTAGATGAGCTATCTCCGCTATATCTGCTCTAGTCTATAAATAGACATAAGCTACTTGCCCACTTACTTCCGCTGCTCCCACTGACCACAACAATCCTCTGGCAGAATAATATATACGTGCACTTCTAAAGCTAGTTTAGAACGACGCTATACTTAACCTCCTGCCGGGTCTCATAGTCTGGAACAACAGTAGTGTCAAGTCTGGGTAAACAAGAACCTCCCTGTCACCGTCCTTGAACCTACCGGAGTACCTCTCGGGTGTCTGAGGTTACCCACCATATCTGCGGAGTGGCTAATGGAATGTCAAACCTGATTGAATCTTTAGGTCCTATTAAATTTTCCGTAATCGTTTGCGGTTCTGGAATCACTTCCAGTTCTACCATACTCCCACTATTGTTTTCTGAAAAAATCCATTTTACTAAAACTGTGGTGAGTCAAGAACAATATCACCATTGATATTCCAGATGGTAGAAAGTCAACCCTCGTCATAGCCTGGGCCAACCCACAAACTGCCATTACAGAAACATGCCTTGAGTTATCCAGAGTCTGGTTTTAAGCATAAGCCGGATAACTCCCCATACCTTAACATCGTTAAGATATAAACCTGATTGGTAGAATTTTTGTGTGCTTAGTTAATTACCGCAATCAAGACGGTTTCGCTTGTAGCTAGCCGGTTGAGTACGGGTCGTCCACGGGTAGATGGGAATCTTTTTCTATGTGCTTTAACGAGTTAAGTCTAAATGTCCAGGTTTGTTTTGAGATTAACTATGTGCTAAAATGATATATAAAGAGAGCTTGTTAGGGTTAGGATTAAGTTAGTTTGAGTTAGGAGTCGCTCACTTCTTTCGTTGCCACTCTTAATATCGGTGTTACGGTAATCGGCAACAACGGGGATTAGCACGACTAGGAAGGAACTTGCGAATATAAGCTAGGCTTTTCAACGCTTAAGTTCTTCCTTTTGGTGCTTGTCCGTCCGTTCTTGGCTCTTAGCCTTAATCTCCGGTTAATTCAACTACAACCGGTCTCACTAAGGAATCACCGCTATCATGTAGGATAGGGTGCTGTAGAGAGCGGATTGTGGTTCAATTAACGGGAGTCCGAATTAAGATGTTGGGCAAGGAAAGAGTGAGAGAGATTTCATTCTCTCAAACTTTCCTTATCCTACCCTAACAAGTATGAAAACTACTCACCCATTATAAGGAAAAGGAAAATAAAACAAAAAAAAGGAAGATAGAAAGAAGGAGGTTAGAAGATTACAACTAGCTATTTGAGACCTCACCTTAGTAAGGATCAAGCTTAAGCATCATAGTTGTTAAGGATAAAGAAAAAGAGAACAAGAAAGAAACAAACAACAAATAACAACAATTAGATTAGCAAATAAAAAATACAAGCAATTATAATTAACAATAAGACAAGCATGGTAACAAAAAGAACTCTTTATTCATCCTTCACTCACAAAAGCCCACTACAAGTTTTTAATGGAGAAGAGATGAGAAGAGGAAGAAGAACAACATGTATTCTAAAATCTAAATACAAGAATAAGCACCCTTGGCTTTAGTAAGTTCTGGACTATTTATAGGCAGGGAACTGGAAATCTAGGGCAACAAACTGACTCCATATAGAATGACCAAAATACCCCTGAAACCTCATCCACTGCGGAGCCCGTACGGCCGCGGTTCCGCGGCCTAAGCATGCTTATGCCGCGGAACCGCTGCCCTTTAGTGGAGTTAGGCCATGAAATTTGGTGGTTTTCCCTTCTTTTTAGTACTCTTTAGTGTGGTATATGTTGTTTCTCAGAATCTCTTCACAATATTTCCAGAATTTCAGCAGAACAAAAGGTGATGTAATGTGGATCTTTTGTCATGATTTTTCTTGAGCTCCGCGTAGATATGTTGGATCTTGTATTGCCGTTGAGCTTTGTGCATGAAAATGACATTGATTTGCCATTTTGTCCCTTAAACTGGTGTGCGGCAACATACGGATAGAGAGCGGAGACCCGTGTTTTATCTGTGGTTGGTAGTAATCCGGAATTTGTCGTGCTTTTCCATGAATTTCACTGTTTAGAGCTGAGAACCTGTATCCTGCAGTTGACTAGCAAACACGGCTCAAGAGTACCTACCGATAAGCAATGTGATAAAAATTGGACGGTATAAAAATGCAAAAATCTGATATGAACAAATACCCCCAAACTTATCATTTGCTCGTCCCGAGCAAAGCCAATTTATTCACAAAAAATTCCTAACCTCACTTTCGCAGGGAACGCGATTGCACTGAGCATGTGCAATAAGCCGTTAAACCTCTAGGTGTCCCTAGTAGGAGGAGTGTTGTCTCCTGGGGATTTTCAGCGGATACTACCCACAAAATCCGGTCAAGCTAGTTTTGCAAAATAACTATGATTCAAACCCCTAAAGTTTTGTTTCAGAAAATAACAATTCTATGATCCTAAGTCTAGACTATCGAACCCTTATTTTTCACACTTCGCTTCTTATTTAACTAAAGATTTTATATGTCTTTACATGCAGTGCAAATAGTGTCGTTAAGTTCCAGAAGGATCGGTTAAAGTCATCATGTCACACAATAAAGCTCAGATAACAATTTTAAAAGGATCACATAAGTTTTATAACGAGTTAAGCATTTTTCAAGTTTCGTTTTCCAGTAAGGTTTCAACTTCAGAATTTCTATCTTCTTTAACAGGAAACCAGGTCTTATTTTTCACTCCACCTTTTTCTTGTTTTCATTTCATACACACCTTTGTGAACGTGCAATAGTCTTTATCATAGAATAAAACCTTCATATCTCCGCTAGAAATATTTTTTATAAAAACCTGTCTTTTGTCAAGATTATTCTCACACAAAGAACCGTTAGGAATTTTAACTCGGAGAGAACACTTTCTTGACTTTGTTTTAATCTGGACTTTCTAGGCTTCTTAACGAGCTTTGGGCCAATGCATCCAAACCAGTTGGCTTTAGGGCATTAGGTGTAGAGACACCCCAGCGGACTTAATTACTCAAGTTACCTAGGCCCAAAAACAAAAGACACTTTAGCGTGAAAATCATGATGATTCAATGCGAACGGAGATATAATCGGTAGTTCAGTTATTTTTTTTGGATAAAAGACGTGTTTAGTGGGTTAGGTGTGTAATCATTCCAATCAAGTTTTAGATGGGTTATTTTTCAGAATTAGTTCCAATTAAGGCATCAATAACATTCCTTCATATTCGCTTCACTTCACTTCATAAACTATTCTTGATATTACTTATTTCAGAACAAACCAATTTGATCCTCAGAAAATCATTTATCCATTTAAAAGTTTTTTAGACATAAAAGACTTGTCATCTAATTTCCAAAACTCACGACACGTGTAGTGTGATGTAAAGACGTATATCAGCTATAGCTAACTTCAAAGGAGAGTTATCTTTCAGGTTTTCAAAATCTAAAAATAAGATTTAGTTATTCTTATCTTATCAAACAAAACCGTCGAAATGTTGAATCAGAGTTCTCCCACTAGCTAACTTGACAGAAAAGTTTTTATGTTTTTAGAAAATTTTCTGATTTTTATGGGTTTTATGGATTTTAATATGCAGATGAAAAATATACATATGAATGCGAAGGTTAGAAATGCGTACCGAGCGTACCCCCAAACTTGAACTGGACAGTGTCCTCACTGTCATTGCATGAAGAGATCATTTGAAGGGTCAAAATTGTCGGTTAGATATACACAATTTTTTTTTGTTTATGTTTTTATTTTTAAAGAAAAGAAGAATAGTAAAAATGGAAAAGAATATCCACAAATATATACAAAATGGTATATACATACCCCCAAACTTATTTGGAATAGTGTCCACTGTTCTTGGCTGGATAACCGAAGTTTGGTGGTAGACAGAGGAAGATTTATGTAGGGTAAACCGGCTCCTGTAAGACCAGGAGCTCCTCTGTTGGTTCGACACCAAGGTACGGTTTAAGTCGGTGTCCGTTTACTTTGAAAAATGAACTGTCCTTTGGATTCTCCAAATCCACAGTGCCATGCGGATACACATTCCGCACAAAATACGTCCCTTTCCAGCGAGATCTGAGCTTTCCTGGATGGAAGTGTAGCAGGGTGTCGTAAAGCAGTACCTGTTGACCATATACGAAAGTTTTGCGCAAAAGGTGTTTATCGTGAAACACCTTCGTTCGGTTCTTAACGACAACCGCGTTATCGTTAGCCTCATCCCGAAGCTCGCTTAATTCATTCAACTGCAGCTTCCGATGGCTGCCCGCATCTTCAAGAGACAGATTCAGCTCCTTTATCGCCCAAAATGCGCGATGCTCTATTTCCACAGGGAGGTGGCAAGCCTTTCCGTACACAAGCCGATAGGGAGACATGCCAAGATCGGTCTTATAAGCGGTTCGAAATGCCCAAAGGGCATCAGTGAGTTTCAACGACCAATCCTTACGGTTCTTGGAAACCGTCTTCTCCAGTATCTGCTTGATTTGCCGATTTGAAACTTCGGCCTGCCCACAGGTTTGGGGGTGGTAGGGCGTAGATAGCTTATGATTAATAGAATATTTCCGCATCATGGCCTCGAAAGTCTTATTGCAGAAATGAGTTCCATTGTCGCTAATGATCGCTCGGGGGTGCCCAAAACGGGAGAAAATGTTCTTTAAGAAACCTAACGACAACCTTGTTGTCGTTAGTCTGGCTGGGCACAGCCTCGACCCACTTAGAGACGTAATCAACAGCGAGAAGGATGTACAAGTTCCCGAAAGAGCTGGGAAACGGCCCCATGAAATCTATCCCCCAAACGTCAAAAATCTCCACAACCAAGATTGGTTGGAGCGGCATCTCGTTCCTCCGGGATATCTGGCCCAAGTGTTGGCACCGGGAGCAAGTCTTGCAGTAGTCATGAGCGTCTTTGAAGAGTTGTGGCCAGTAGAAACCACACTGCAAGATCTTCTCAGCTGTCTTTCTGGGGCCAAAATGCCCGCCACATGCTTGATCGTGGCAAAACGACAGCACACTCTTGAATTCATCGTCAGGGATACACCGACGAATAATCTGGTCGGGACAGTACTTGAACAGATAGGGTTCGTCCCAGTAAAAGTGTTTTACTTGGGATAAGAAGCAAAGTCTGTCCTGACTTGACCATTCAGTCGGTAGTAATCCTGTGGCCAAATAGTTCACAATATCTGCGAACCAGGGTTCGCGAGATACCGTCAAGAGCTGTTCATCCGAAAAAACGTCGTTGATCGGAATTTGAAGCGACGACGAAGAAGGAAGTCGTGAGAGATGGTCGGCGACTACGTTTTCACATCCTCTTTTGTCCTTAATGACAAGGTCAAACTCTTGAAGCAAGAGGATCCAACGTATTAGCCGGGATTTTGCATCTTTCTTCGCAAAAAGATGGCGCAGAGCAGAATGGTCTGTGTAGACAATGACTGGAGAGCCGATGAGGTAGGGCCTGAACTTTTCTAAAGAAAATACAACAGCCAAGAATTCCTTCTCAGTTGTTGTATAATTGAGTTAGGCGTCGTTCAGGGTTCGGCTAGCATAATAGATTACGTGCGGCATCTTGTTGATGTGTTGTCCAAGGACAGCACCGATGGCAAAGTCGGATGCATCGCACATAATCTCAAATGGGTGCGTCCAGTCAGGTGAAGAAAGAACGGGAGCAGAAGTGAGTGAGCTTTTTAATGACTCGAACGCAGTCACACAGCTCGAGTTGAAGTTGAATGGCGTGTCCTTGGCCAGTAGAAGAGTCAAGGGCCTAGCAATCTTGCTAAAGTCCTTGATGAAACGTCTATAGAAACCGGCATGGCCAAGGAAAGCTCGGATGTCTCTGACGCATCTGGGAGGAGGGAGATTGGAAATGACTTCAATCTTCGCTTTGTCAACCTCTATGCCATTTTGCGAAATGATATGTCCTAAGACAATACCTTCGCGCACCATGAAGTGGCACTTCTCCCAATTCAAAGTGAGGTTCTTGTCCTTACATCGGGTAAGGACAGCGTCGAGATGCAGCAAACACTCGTTAAAGGAATCGCCGAAGATGGAGAAATCGTCCATGAAGATCTCTAGGAATTTTTCCATCATGTCTGAGAAGATTCCCATCATACACCGCTGGAAGGTAGCGTGCGCATTGCATAACCCAAAAGGCATGCGACGATATGCAAACGTGCTGAAAGGACAAGTGAATGTGGTCTTGTCCTGGTATTTTTCGGCGATGGGAATTTGATTATAGCCGGAGTAGCCATCAAGAAAGCAGTAGTACTCGTGTCCGGCCAATCATTCAAGCATTTGGTCAATGAAAGGTAGCGGAAAGTGGTCCTTCCGCGTTGCGGCGTTGAGTTTTCTGTAATCGATGCATACTCGCCACCCAGTTTGGATGCGAGTAGGGATTAACTCGTTTGCCTCGTTAGTGATGACCGTTATGCCTGATTTCTTGGGGACAACGTGAATGGGGCTAACCCACTGGCTATCAGAGATAGGGTAAATGATACCACTATCCAGACACTTTAAGATTTCCTTTTTCACAGCCTCCTTCATGATTGGGTTGAGTCGCCTTTGTGGATCCCTGGCTGGTTTGGCATCATCCATCAGATGAATGTGATGTTCAACGATCAGGGGACCAATCCCCTTGATGTCCGCCATGGACCAGCCAAAAGCTTGCCTATTGCTGTGCAAGACCGCAAGAAGGGCTTTCTCTTGCTCTGGAGCTAGAGAAGCCGAGATGATAACAGGGAGGGTCTCGTTCTCATCCAAGTAAGCGTACTTAAGGTGAGACGGCAAAGGCTTGAGTTCGAGCGTTGGAGGTGAAACGATTGAAGGCAAGATTAGTGAAAAGGTTTCGAACTCAAAGGATTCCAGTAAAGGTTCAAAACGAGTGTAAGCGACCGAGTTGGATGGTTCAGGTAACTCATCCGGAAATTCGAAGGATTCAAACTCGGGTGGTGAGTGGCTAAGATCGTTCGAAAAAGTGAAACACTCGTAGTCATTGTCGGGCGCAGAAACAGCAGCAGGTTCGAAGAGGAACGCACTAGTGGCGTTAAGGTTATCGTGATCGAACAAAAACTCCTCGAATTCACACTCTTCCGGGGTGATCTCTTGGATTGAGCAAACGTCTAGTATATTAGCATTAGGTTCGGAGGGCTGATTCCCCAACCTAAAAATGTTGAGTTCAATTGTCATGTTTCCAAAAGATAGGTTCATCGAACCATTTCGACAATTGATCACAGCATTTGAGGTTGCAAGGAATGGGCGACCGAGTAATACTGGAATTTGATTCCGGGGGTTCGCTACAGGCTGTGTGTCCAAAACAATGAAGTTAACGGGGAATATGAACTCCCCGACCTTGATTAACACATCCTCTAGCTCACCCCTAGGATGGGTGATTGATCGGTCGGCCATTTAGAGAGTACAGTGTGTGGGTTTCAGCTTTCCTACACCTAGTTGCTCATATACTGAGTACGGATGCAGGTTAACACTGGCACCAAGATCCAATAGTGTGCGGTTGATGTTCTTATCTCCAATGGTAATAGAAATCGTAGGACAGCCAGGGTCCTTCCGTTTTTGCGGTAAAGATTGGGTAAGAGCATCACTCACAGCATTAGCCAAGAAAACTTTCTTGGGTACCTGAGATTTCCTCTTTTTCGTGCACAAGTCCTTTAAGATTTTCGCGTAGGACGGGACTTGTTGGACAGTATCTAAAAGGGGAATGTTGATGTTAACCTGCTTAAACAACTCCAGAATCTTCTCCATTTGTGGATTTTGTTTAGACTTCAACCGGTTTGGAAATGGAACGTTTTTAAAATTGGTTGAATTCAATGCTTGTGGAGGAGATTGTGGAGTTGGAACGGATCCCAGAGCTGGTGTTTTTGTGGAGTGAGAAATGGGTCCGTTTAGAGTAGAAGAAGAGCCTTTTGAAGAATGGAGATTAGGCTCAGAAGACGAGGAAGAAGAAGAAGAAGAAGAAGAAGAAGAAGAAGCGGCCGGGGTGTCATCGTCTATCCGTGTGCCAATATTGTTTTGCAGCATCCTTCCCGATCTCAATGTAGTCACGGCACTCACATTATGGTTTTGTTGTTCAAGAGCAACATGTACATTATGTGGGTGACCGGGATTTGGGAGTGGTTGAGATGGAAGCTTCCCCTTTTCTCGCTCGCTTAGTGCTGCATTCAGCTGTGCAATCTGGGCTTCGATGGTCTTGATGCTTTGCCCGTGTGCAGCAGTGTGTTGCACCAAAGACTGAATAGACGACTGGATGTTGGCGGTGGATTGTGTTGATTGTTTAACGAACGCCTCCAGACTTCGTTCTAGCGAGGAAACCTTATCGCTGTTTGACGGAACAAAGTTGTTTTGCGGAAAAGAATTGTTGGGTGCAAAGTTGTTCGTCTGATTTTGAAAAGGTTGGGGTTGGAAGGGCTGCTGAAACTGATGTTGAGTTTGTTGTTGCGCTTGTTGTTGCGGAGGAGGGGGCCTCTGGAAATTGTTGCCTTGGAATTGATGCTGATTCTGATTTCAGGCGAAATTGGGGTGGTTCCTCCAACCGGGATTGTAGGTAGAAGAGTATGGATCATTTCTTGGTCTTTGCTGAAATGCAGCATTAACCTGATCCCGTCCTTGAGATGGTGGATTGTAAGGACACTCTTCGGTTAAGTGAGAAGGATCGGAACAACAAGCACAAATGGTACGAAGGGGAAGAACAGGGGCAGGAGCAGGAGATGAAAATTTGCTCTCTATCGCTTCAAGTTTTCTCGTTATTGCAGCCATTTCAGCTTTCATCGCAATAGAGACATCAAGTTGGTGAATTCCTACCCTAGACTGACTAGTAGAAGTGGAGGAAGAAGAAGAAGTTGGTCTGGTGCTCTCCTATTGAAGCGTTTGTTCCATAAGGTCGTCGAAGAATTGCTACGCTTCCTCGTTAGATTTCGATAGGAAGTGGCCCTGACAAATGGTTTCCAACAACTGCTTGGTTGCTAGGTTCAGGCCCTCGTATAAGGTTTGGCAAAGTTGCCATTTCTCAATACCATGGTGAGGGCACTGAACAAGAAGGTCTTTATACCGGTCAAAGCACTTCCAGAAGGGTTCAGTAGGAAGTTGGGAGAATTGGTTGATTTCGTTACGGATCCTCGCGGTTTTATGATTCGGATAGAATTTCTTGAGAAACGCTTTCACAAACTCGTCCCAACTGGTTATGGAGTGGGAAGCGGTGCTATACAGCCATTTTTCAGCAAGATCGCACAAAGTGAACGGAATGACCCGTAACCGTATAGCATCGTCCGACAGCTGGGTCGTTTTCATCATGGCACAAACGTTTTGAAATTTGTTGATGAAGATATAGGCATCTTCAGATTCAAGCCTATGAAATTTCGGAAGCATGTTAATGAAGTGGGGCTTAATTTCAAAATTATCCCCATTGGCCGGTGGAAGGGAAAGACAGGTGGGGAGTGCAGAGCGGGTGGGATAGAAACGATCCTGGAGCGCGATTCGCTGTGGCGCTACGACAGGTGGTGGTGGTGGGTTATTCGCATCCATAGGAGGTCGAATCAATCCCGGGGGAGTTGTAGGGATGTTTGGATTAAATCCTGATATGGCGGAAGAAGAGGTTGGTGATGGTGAAGGTGAGGATGTATGAACAGAATTTGGGTCAACGTCGGAGTTGGCCGGCAAAGGTAAGGGTGAAAGAGGCATGGATGGAGTTTCGACATCTGAGTCGATCGCGTAGTCGGTAGCGACTAACGTAACGCGGACTAGACGGGCGCTAGTGTCCCGAGTCCAAGCGGACATACACTAAACGAGTTTAGTATAGTCAAAGCGGAGAATGTGAGGGTAAGAAGACGTCAATGGAGAAATACGATGGGTGGTGGATGAAAAAATGGGATTTTTGGCGACAAAGGGCAAGTTTTTATAAAAGTTTTTGGTTTTTGTGTTTTTTTTTCTTTTTCTTTTTTAAGAAAGAGCTTTACAGAAATATGTACGGACTTACGGCTTCAAACAATCACAAACAAGATATGCACAATCACACCTAAATCTAGGGTCACCTAGGTCAAGTAGACAGCTCCTAACTGTTCCAAAGGGCTAGAAATAGGACCTCAAACCGCCTCTTCTCCGCCAATTGCGGCCAGGTAAGTGCCAGGTAAGTGGGAAGCTCCCCACTACGTAAGTAGTGGTCCTAATTAAGTAACCACTTGCCTTGGACACACTTGCCTAGACACCGTAAAGTCAGGATAGGATAAACGGCCGATGCCTGTAACTAGTCCTCTGTCCTATTGAGAGCGAAGTCCTTAGGGCTGAGTCTAGTATTTTTTAATTTAAGTAATGGTCAATGCATATGCTTTTTATGATTTTTGGGGTCCTGGGAAGGGTGATGAAATCCCCACCCAATCTGGATTGGTTTCAAGCCCCTTAAAGTCCGTATTAATATATGCAAAGCAGTAACAATCAACTGCAATCAATTTTTATTTTTTAGCGCAGCGCAAAGAATCCTGCACAAAAAAAATTTATTGGAAGGGGAAGAGAATTTGCGCAAAGAATGCCGCAGAAAACACAGTTCAGTGGAGTCCAGAGGAGTGGGGGAGAGGCAAGAGACACTTACAGGGAATTTTAGGAATCGACGGCCACAGATGGCCGCGGTTCCGCGGCAATAGAACGCTTATGCCGCGGTTCCGCGGTGTGTAGGTGGAGTTGGCCCTTAAAATTCCTGGACTGTGCTGCCTTGTGTGTCCTCTTCTTTTCTGGGGCTCCTGAATCTTTATTTGCTTACTGGATCTGCTCCAGAATTTTATAGTAGACCGTTGGCTCCGTCTTGATCAAACGCGGTGTAGCCGCGAGATATGAGTCTAACTTCCCACGTCTTTGGCACTGAACTCGACCGTCTTTTATCCTGCACACTTGCACAAAAACTAATCAAAAATAACAAGATGGTTTTTTACAACGTATATTTTTTTTGTTTTGTTTTTCGATTAGATTTATATTCACAAATTAACCCGAAATTACACAAAGAAATAAACTACCATCTCATCGGCAACGGCGTCATTTGATTGGTAGAATTTTTGCGTGCTTAGTTAATTACCGCAATCAAGACGGTTTCGCTTGTAGCTAGCCGGTTGAGTACGGCTCGTCCGCAGGGAGATGGGAATCTTTTTCTATGTGCTTTAACGAGTTAAGTCCAAATGTCCAGGTTTGTTTTGAGATTAACTATGTGCTAAAATGATATATAAAGAGAGCTTGTTAGGGTTAGGATTAGGTTAGTTTGAGTTAGGAGTCGCTCACTTCTTTCATTGCCACTCTTAATATCGGTGTTACGGTAATCGGCAACAACGGGGATTAGCACGACTAAGAAGAAACTTGCGAGTATAAGCTAGGCTTTCCAACGCTTAAGTTCTTCTTTTTGGTGCTTGTCCGTCCGTTCTTGGCTCTTAGCCTTAACCTCCGGTTAATTCAACCACAACCGGTCTCACTAAGGAATCACCGCTATCATGTAGGATAGGGTGCCGTAGGGAGCGGATTGTGGTTTAATTAACGGGAGTCCGAATTAAGATGTTGGGCAAAGAAAGAGTGAGAGAGATTTCCTTCTCTTAAACTTTCCTTATCCTACCCTAACAAGTATGAAAACTACTCACCCATTATAAGGAAAAGGAAAATAAAACAAAAGAAGGAAGATAGAAAGAAGGAGGTTAGAAGATTACAACTAGCTATTTGAGACCTCACCTTGGTAAGGATCAAGCTTAAGCATCATAGTAGTTAAGGATAAAGAAAAAGAGAACAAGAAAGAAACAAACAACAAATAACAACAACTAGATTAGCAAATGAAAAATACAAGCAATTATAATTAACAATAAGACAAGCATGGTAAGAAAAAGAACTCTTTATTCATCCTTCACTCACAAAAGCTCACTACAAGTTTTTAATGGAGAAGAGATGATAAGAGCAAGAAGAACAACAACATGTATTCTAAAATCTAAATACAAGAATAAGCACCCTTGGCTTTGGCAAGTTCTGGACTATTTATAGGCAGGGAACTGGAAATCTAGGGTAACAAACTGACTCCATATAGAATGACCAAAATACCCCTGAAACCTCATCCACTGCGGAGCCCGTACGGCCGTGGTTCTGCGGCCTAAGCATGCTTATGCCGCGGAACCGCTGCCCTTTAGTGGAGTTAGGCCATGAAATTTGGTGGTTTTCCCTTCTTTTTAGTACTCTTTAGTGTGGTATATGTTGTTTCTCAAAATCTCTTCACAATATTTCCAAAATTTCAGCAGAACAAAAGGTGATGTAATGTGGATCTTTTGTCATGATTTTTCTTGAGCTCCGCGTAGATATGTTGGATCTTGTGTTGCCGTTGAGCTTTGTGCATGAAAATGACATTGATTTGCCATTTTGTCCCTTAAACTGGTGTGCGGCAACATACGGATAGAGAGCGGAGACCCGTGTTTTATCTGTGGTTGGTAGTAATCCGGAATTTGTCGTGTTTTTCCATGAATTTCACTGTTTAGAGCTGAGAACTTATATCCTGCAGTTGACTAGCAAACACGGCTCAAGAGTACCTACCGATAAGCAATGTGATAAAAATTGGGCGGTATAAAAATGCAAAAAATCTGATATGAACAGAACCATTCTATATCCTATATAGAAACTTTGGCACTTATTTAATTGGAACCGGATTTAAATCATGCAGCTGTCTCTAGTGCATATCAACTTAATGGAAAGAGGCTAATCAGCATTACTCAACTTAGGAATCCATCCAATTATGAGTAACCTGAAAGAGAAACAAGTTTCTCAAAATCATTACTATCAACTGAATACCAATCACAAGTATCTATATCTTCGATCACCTTGAAGAATCCCGATACTTGCGACACCTGGTTCTCTACTTTATTTCTATACCTATAACTTCTCAAAACTTAGACATTGTATTTCTACGAAACAATTGTCTAAAAACTAGAGAAGTCACAAGTAAACAGAACATAGTACGAGGACCAACCACTTTGTCCTGATGGACACTGGACAGCATACAATACTCTGTATGAGTCCCCCGAGTCGAATAACTCAAAACCTGTACATCGTAGGTTGAAAACTGTACTTATGGTTAAGATCTACTCCGCTGTTCAATGCTCCTTACCCAATCGTCAACTGATATAGGTAAATGTCATGGACATAATTTCAAAAGTTATATCTCACTTTATAAAAATAAACGTACAGATATATCAGTTTGAAATTGGTGCACAACAATGGATACTCAAAACCAAATACTTGCCGTCCGGCAAAAACCCAGGCGATTTCCTCAAATGTCACCAATTACAACGAATTCCAATATAATGAGGATGATCACCTAATTCCCAAAAACTTAATCCCACTCATCATCTGTAAAACCATACAGATGTGAGAATCATACCTGGTAAATACATACCCTGGAGTAAGTATCTAATCGGGAAATCAGTTTTCCTTTAACAATGCACAGTGAAACTGAAATATGAAAATGTTTCGTAGGGGTATCCTGGTATTCCTAGTAATGCCTCTTCCATAATCTAATTCATGACTATAACCGTATATTTCTTTGCCATCTCACCAAATCCCTTTATTTGTCTTTATTCATTACCTTCTGTACACCCCTTTAGGCTAAGTGGTTTTCTTCCTTCCCTACCGTTCGGCACCAGCCTATGGTTTGGAAGAAGACTATCCAGTAAGCATAATAGGTGTACTCTCCTAATCCTAGGAGTACTCGCAACCTGAGAGAAGGTGATGATAAAAGTGTTGGATATAGTGCCCTCTAAGTCAATTATTGGATCGCAGGTACGTGATTGCAATGATTGAGGGAGGACCTATATCGATAGAACAGTTTTACTCGAGATGATAGTGTGTTATCTGGTTTGTCTTTATCACTGTTTTACTTTGATAGAGCCCATAGGATTCTTGCTTGACTGCCAGCAGTATGATGACGATCATATATGTGGGAACTGGGGTCTATAAGCACATCCTTAAAGTGTCCCTAGTCGTGGGAGTTTCGAGACAGGGCATCGATACTCCAGAGTAGACTAGTGTATACATTCGAGACCCCGACGAGGGGCGGTGGCCGGTCTCACAAGCCATTGGTGTTAGTTGGTTCACCTAAGATGTATACAGGTGCTCATTGGGTTATGAGTACACCGGACAGGACTCGCCGGGAACTTGCTGGTTGGTATTATACCAAGCGTCAGATAGCAGTTCCCAGGTGACATGTGTACAGGTTAGTTCATCGACCTGAGGTCGTCATTTGTCTCGTGTGAGTTTCCACTGTACTTTGATTTATACCCTACCACGGGTCAAAGGAGTCGTGCAAACAGGTATATTTTGGGTACAGTCCCGAGCCACATGGAGGCAGTGAGCAGATCGTCGGGGATTCGTCTCTCCCGGTATTGGGGGTGAGATCGCGCTGTGTTTAAGAGAGCCATTACACGAAATTCCTGGCCAGGGTAATCGAGATTTACTAGAAGGTATTCCAGTAGTATCTCAGGGTGTTCTGGGCTGCTCTCTGACACGACTTATACAGCTATTGGGGGTCTGACGTTGACCAGCCCCCTAGGCCCTATATGCGATACTCATAGACGAATGAACCGAACTGTACGGATATTGCCACTGTCAGGCTCAGTAGGGTTTCTGGATGAGTTCGCTCGTCAGCTTCCCTTCCAATCAATACATAGGCAACCATTACGTACAGCCAGTACCTCTGACGTGCTAATGGTTATACCCAGTGCCAGTGTATTGATGAGTCATTAGAGTCCCCCACAGACAGTTTCCCAAGTTCGGGCGAAACGTTGTAGAGGCCGTATGGTTATTATGGCAAGGTTCGGAAAAGGCACATGCGTTTACGCACGTGTCATTTTTCGGGCAGATAATACTGGTGGGCTTTGGTTTAAGCCGGATCCGAGTATTATACTGTGTAGATATAATATCTTTGTCTCAGTTGCATTTGTATTCGGTCGTAATACAAACGCGGGTATGTTTATACTGTTACGGGGTTATCCTGAAATTCGTTTCAGGATCATTTTTGGAAGTTGCCAGTTTCCAGTTTTCTATCACCCGTATTAAACATTCGGTTAAATGCGGATTTATCTTTTCTTCTTATGGGTGAGTCATGGGGTGAGTCATGAGTGGAAACTTCTAGAAATGGTGACTAGGTTAATGAGGTGTTATTGTTTCATTGGTTGCATTAATTAGATGATGACTAGGTTTAGATGATTCATCTTTTACATTAATGTTTTGCAAGGTGTGCATTATGACTCATACTCTTCATTTATCATTATGGTCACTCTCCCCCTCCTACACTCACCCCCTCCCTCCTTAAATATGGCCGGCCCCCTCTTGGAGAAATAAATGGTTGTTCATTTGATAAAAGCATATGAAATTTACTTCATGGAAATTTCATAAGTTCATTTCTCATTTTCACCCGATTCAAATGGAAATTTCATTAACCGTTCGTCCATAGCTTTGGACGTAACGAGACAAAGTGTTCTACTCATTCTCTACATCAATCTTGGTCATCTCTTTTAGCAAACTTGATGATTGAGTTGCCTCGGTTCAGAGGCGGGAGCCCGTTTAAAGATCCGTCGACGTGGTGCCACCTGGACGACGAGACCGGAGATCGAACGAGATTGGACCAGCTGCAACAAAGCGTGGGATGATGGTTGAAGACCGAAGGATTCGGATCGTTCGGTATAACATTTCTACCCACTTTACAATTTGTTAGTTTAGCTTTAATGGCAGATCCGGGTTAAAGTACGCGATAGCGCCAGTCATAAAAGTTTTGTTCTGCATTCTGGCGTCTGTTAGACGGCCGGGGCGCTACCGTGGACTAACATTGGTATCAGAGCCTTACCATTAAGCTATACTAACTTGTGCTAACGCGTTTAAAACATCGATCGAACGGATTTTCGAAAAACTACAATTTTCTGTTCAAAGTTTCTGTCGATTTTAAATCAGGCCTAAAAATTATTTTGATCATTCCAGAAAATTGAGCAGGGTTTTCTAAGTATACTGTAAAAAGTTGGTCACATGATCCTACAGAACCGCCGTGGATCCGCGGTCAAACCTAGGGTTTGACCGCGCATCCGCGACCATTTTGTGGGACCAGTGGTCCAAATTTGTACAGTGGCTTCTTAGGAGGAAATTATGGTTTTTGGTACATTTCTTTTGGGCCAAGATTTTAATACTGTACAGCAGATGTACGTGGGCCCACTTCGGGAAGTTTTGTTGATCGAAATTTTAAACTTGTTAGTTTACAATATTTACATTATATCTCCGACCGGGAATGCCATTTGATCGGTAAACCGCGTCTGAATGCTATAGTTCTTTTAGACGGGTTTGCGAACGTGACATTCGCGTTGATGTTCTGTGTTGTGTTGTGATGTTGCGGATTTGTCATGGTGGATAGCAGTGTGCAATGGTAGTGCTGTTTGAATTTATTTGTACTTTTGATGTTGCGGGGCGAGCGTCCAACTTGTGGACTGCCGTCACTGCCTGTTTGTATAATATTCTTTTGGGGCACGACCGGGATGAGGTCGATGTACCCGTTGTATATATTTTCTTTTCTGTACTAGGTTTATCCCGCGACGGAGTGCACGGATAGCCGGATTCTGGAGGGCAACGGGTCCGTATCTCATGGCTTTGAGAGGCAGAGGGGCCTCACTCTAGAATTGGCAGACTATTCGCCGCACTCATAGTGGGTACAGGTTGACCCAAGGAAGGGAGCTCAAGTTACCGGATTCCGTGAAGTGCCGGGTGGTCTATTCATTTTGCTGTAGGGGGCTGCCTCGCTTCAGGTTTTGGCGGGTAACTTGCCGTACCCGTAGGGGTCTAGGTTTCATTGCACAGGCTATCCACACGACCAGGGGAACATCGGGTTTCAGTAGCGGCTCTGTGAAACCCGGTGATCCCAGATTATCTGTATTGTTCTATGATGCTTATTACTTTTCTGTAATGTTGCATATTATCACGCCTGGAGCGATTATTGTATATTAGTATATATACTATTAGATGTTGTATATGTTTTGCACCCGCGCTAGCCCTGTCCCCGCTCTGTCGTTAGTTAGGTAACCTAACGAGTGATGACGGGACGCAGTGACGAATGCGTATGGCATATACGTACATTTTATTTTTGTTCTTTTCTGGTGTGATTGATTGATGGGACTGCATTGATTCTTATCAATGCAAGGATAAAACAAACCTATATTTGATGTTGTTGGAACAAATTACAAAGATGTTTCCTTTTGTTTTGCACAGTGATATTCAGTTAGAATATCCTGCACCTCATTCGACGAGGCAAGGGCCGAAATTCCTTCACCGGGAGTGACCCTTTGGGCAGAAGTTTACGTCAGGGTAATAACTTCAATATAGTCGATTACAAGTTGCTTTGCATCACGGTATTCAGTTAGAATATCCTGCACCTTATTCCACGAGGAAAGAGCTGAGATCCCTTCACCGGGAGTGACTTCTTTAGCAAAAGGTTTTCGCCACTAAATTTTTTATAAAAAGCTATCAGGTTCCTTCAACGAGATCAAGTTCATTACGTTAAAGGTTTTTCGTCAAAAACCAGCCGTAATCCACCGTCATTTCTTATGGATGGTCAGTAGTATTCAAGCTATGTTTGTTGGCCTACGTCAAGGAATAGTGTTTGGTAGCTGCTGGGGTATTCATTTGTTGCATAGATAGATGCATTAGTTTAGGACAGACGTACAGCCTTGTTGGCCTACGTCAAGGGCATGTATGATGACCTAAATTAATCAGGACAACGACGGGTAGAACTTGGCATGTGGCTTATGATTTGTTGGCCTACGTCAAGGTCATAAGAGCATGGGATAAAAATTACATCGGGTGTTTCAAACATACAGGAAACTTGCAAAACTTGAGCATACCTTCTGGAGTGTGATAACGTGAGTGGATACCGTCACGTTATCATGCGATGAGAGTTGGATCCCGATTCCCACTGATGAGTTGGTTTACTCTTCGGGTGATCCCGACTAATTCTTCTTTCAGGTTAGGAGGAGAATTTGAGATTACAGTGGGAGGTTTCGTAATTAGATAAAGTGATAACCATTCTGATTTAGGTTAGAGTGCATGCAGAGTGTTTCTTTTCTCTCTCTCTTTGGCAGCGACCTTTGACCGACCCTAGACTATGACTCAGTGACCAAGTTGACCGAACCTTCTTAAAATACTGGCTTTTGGATTGTCTGAGTTGCATAAGTCATTGCGCTCCTTCTTTTACCCTTTGTATTTCTCAGAACAACCCGTATCACTACGAACATCCAATTCCATTGGATAAATCCATCGTATGGTTATATACGAACTCGGAGGGATTTCTTCGAGGATGGATCCAGGTTCAGGAGAAATAGAATTGGTTTATTCAGTTGTCTTTTATCATCACCTTCTCTCAGGTTGCGAGGGCTCCTTAGTTTAGGAGAGTACACCTATTATGCTTATTGGATAGTCTTCTTCCAAACCATAGGCAGGTGTCGAAAGGTAGAGAATGATGAAAACCAATTAGCCTAAGTAGGGTGTATAGAAGGTAATAACTAAAGACAAAATAAAGGGATTAGAAAGAGGGCAAAGTAAATTGCGACTACTAACATTCACGACCAAACCACGTATTTCATCACCACTCCTACTTCACCTTTCATTTCTCCAGAACAACCCGTATCACTACGAACATCCAATTCCATTGGATAAATCCATCGTATGGTTATATACGAACTCGAAGGATATTTTTTCGAGGATGGATTCTGGTTCAGGAGAAATAGGAATAATGTTTATTCAGTTGTCTTTTATCATCACCTTCTCTCAAGTTGCGAGTACTCCTAGGTTTAGGAGGGTACACCTATTATGCTTACTGGATATTCTTCTTCCAAACCATAGGCTGATGCCGAACGGTAGGGAAGGATGAAAACCATTTAGCCTAATGATGGTGTACAGAAGGTAACGACTAAAGACAAATAAAGGGAATTGGAAAGATGGCAGGGAAATATACGGTTAAAGTCATGATTTGGATTATGGAAGAGGCATTACTAGGAATAGCAGGATACCCCTACGAAACATTTTCATGTTTCATTCTCACTGTGTATTGTTGATAGAAAACTGATTTCTCAATTAGACACTCACTCCAAGGTATGTATTTACCAGGTAAGATTCTCACATCTGTATGGTTTTACAGATGATGAGTAGGAGTAAGTTATTAAGAATTAGGTGATCATCCTCATTATATCGGAATTCGTTGTAATTGGTGATATTTGAGGAAATCGCCTGAGTACAGTTTTCAACCTACGATGCACAAGTTTTTGAGTTATTCAATTCAGCGGACTTATACAGAGTATTGTATGTAGTCCAGTGTCCATCAGGATAAAGGGGTTGGTCCTCATACTCTGTTCTGTTTACTTATGACTTCTCTAGCTTTTAGACAAGTGTTTCGTAGAAATACAATGTCTAAGTTTTGAGAAGTTGTGAGTATAGGAATAAAGTAGAGAACCAAGTGTCGCAAGTATCGGGATTCTTCAAAGAAATCGAAGATGTAGATACTTGTGATTGGTATTCAGTTGATAGTAATGGTTTTGAGAAACTTGTTTCTTTTTCAGGTTACTCATAATTGGATGGATTCCTAAGTTGAGTAATGCTGATTAGCCTTTCTCCATTAAGTTGA
This sequence comes from Agapanthus africanus, assembly GCA_030015575.1. NCBI lineage: Eukaryota > Viridiplantae > Streptophyta > Magnoliopsida > Asparagales > Amaryllidaceae > Agapanthus > Agapanthus africanus. Next base: position 633,632,593 of record CM057342.1, read on the forward strand.
TATGCACTGGAGACAGCTGCATGATTTGAATCTGGTTCCAATTAAATTAGTGCCTCTATTTCTATATTTTATATAGAATGGTTCATATCTTAACGATGTTAAGATACGGGAAGTTGTCCAGCTTATGCTTAAAACCAGACACTGGATAACTCAAGGCACGTTTCTGTAATGGCAGTTTGTGGGTTGACCCTAGCTTCGACGAGGGTTGATTTTCTACCATCTGGAAGATCAATAGTGATATTGTTCTTGACTCGCCACAGTTTTAGTAAAATGGATTTTTTTTCAGAAAACAATAGTGGGAGTATGGTAGAACAGGAAGTGATTCCATAACCGCAAACGATTACGGAAAATTTAATAGGACCTATATATTCAATCAGGTTTGACATTCCAATAGCCACTCCGCAGATATGGTGGGTAACCTCAGACACCCGAGAGGTACTCCGGTAGGTTCAAGGACGGTGACAGGGAGGTTCTTGTTTACCCAGACTTGACACTACTGTTGTTCCAGACTATGAGACCCGGCAGGAGGATATGTATAGCGTTGTTCTAAACTAGTTTTAGAAGTATACATATATATATTATTCGACCAGAGGGTTGTTGTGGTCAGTGGGAGCAGCGGAAGCATAGTGGGCAAGTAGCTTATGCTATTTATAGGCTTGAGCAGATATAGCAGAGATTAGATCATCTAATTTTGATGTAATAGTCATGGCTTTGACTTCATCAGAATAGGGGATGGATCTGTTAAGAAGGTAGTAGGGTGTGATGTCCTGGTATTTGGATGACATACACAGAGTAGGAAGTAAAATTCCTATACTACGATCGGTTGTACTGTGGTAGTCACACAGTTGTTTCTCCACAAAGGATATGGATATAATATTTGACATTCTGGTTACTAGATCTATGGTTTTAGATTTAGATTTGGGTAGTTTCCCAATGTGGGTACTTTGACAGTATTCTAACAGTATTTTAGAATAGTTGACTCCTGGCATGGTGGTGTACCTGCAGGTGATGGAGTCACCCTCTCTAAAGGTGTCTTACAGACTAAAGGGGAGAAGGACATGCATGATTGGCAGATCACTTGCTTAGGCAATTGAGTCAATCGTGAGATGTCAAGTACCACACCAGATGTTGTTTTCGCACTAGATGCGATAAGTTTATATTAATCCAATCCTGAAGAAACATACGGAAGCAGTTATAGAACATAAGTACATGTTCTACGGATTTGATGACAGCTGCCTCCTTCGGGAGACGGTTATCATTCCAGGCTTCAAAAGTGACTTAGATGACAGAGCGATTGTCAGAGTTATAGTTTTCCATCTGACGAGGGACAGTATTATGGACATGCGGTCCAAGAGGATACTGTGGGAGGCATGGTGCTGGATACCGATTAGGTTCAGTTATCAATACAGTCTAAGAAGTTTGGATTTGTAGTTCATTTATGAACTAGGTCCCATCAGATATCCAGACATATTCTAAGACAGGAATTACTCGATTCGGAAGATGCCTTTCTCCGCGAACTTGAGATTAAGAGAGACATAGAAAGAAACATCAGGGCGGATCCACTCACTGAGGCTATTTCTCGATCACAATAGTTTTGCAAACGAATTTTGTGAAACTGATTAATAGAGGAGTTGGATGTTCGGTATCACACGGACTGTGAGTACGCGACATCGCAATAATAGCCTTAAGTGCAAGTGGGAGATTGTTGGATATAGTGCCCTCTAAGTCAATTATTGGATCGCAGGTACGTGATTGCAATGATTGAGAGATGACCTATACCGATAGAACAGTCTTACTCGAGATGATAGTGTGCTATCTGGTTTGTCTTTATCACTGTTACACTTTGATAGAGCCCATAGGATTATTTCTTGACTGCCAACAGTATGATGGCGATCATATATGTGGGAGGTAGGGTCTATAAGCACATCCTTAAAGTGTCCCTAGTCGTGGGAGTTTCGAGACAGGGCATCGATACTCCAGAGTAGACTAGTGTATACATTCGAGACCCTGACGAGGGGCGGTGGCTGGTCTCATAAGTCATTGGTGTTAGTTGGTTCACCTAAGATGTATACAGGTGCTCATTGGGTTATGAGTACACCGGACAGGACTCGCCGGGAACTTGTTGGTTGGTATTATACCAAGCGTCAGATAGCAGTTCCCAGGTGACATGTGTACATGTTAGTTCATCGACCTGAGGTAGTCATTTGTCTCGTGTGAGTTCCTACTGTACTTTGATTTATACCCTACCACGGGTCAAAGGAGTCGTGCAAACAGGTATATTTTGGGTACAGTCCCGAGCCACATGGAGGCAGTGAGCAGATCGTCGGGGATTCGTCTCTCCCGGTATTGGGGGTGAGATCGCGCTGTGTTTAGGAGTGCCATTACACGAAATCCCTAGCCAGGGTAATCGAGATTTACTGGAAGGTATTCCAGTAGTATCTCAGGGTGTTCTGGGCTGCTCTCTGACACGACTTATACAGCTATTGGGGGTCTGACGTTGACCAGCCCCCTAGGCCCTATATGCGATACTCATAGACGAATGAACCGGACTGTACGGATATTGCCACTGTCAGGCTCAGTAGGGTTTCTGGATGAGTTCGCTCGTCAGCTTCCCTTCCAATCAATACATAGGTAACCGTTACGTACAGCCAGTACCTCTGATGTGCTAATGGTTATACCCAGTGCCAGTGTATTGATGAGTCATTAGAGTCCCCCACAGATAGTTTCTCAAGTTCTAGCGAATTGTTGCAGAGGCCGTATGGTTATTATGGCAAGGTTCGGAAATGGCACATGCGTTTACGCACGTGTCATTTTTCGGGCAGATAATACTGGTGGGCTTTGGTTTAAGCCGGATCCGAGTATTATACTGTGTAGATATAATATCTTTGTCTCAGTTGCATTTGTATTCGGTCGTAATACAAATGCGGGTATGTTTATACTGTTACGGGGTTATCCTGAAATTCGTTTCAGGATCATTTTTGGAAGTTGCCAGTTTCCAGTTTTCTATCACCCGTATTAAACATTCGGTTAAATACGGATTTATCTTTTCTTCTTATGGGTGAGTCATGGGATGAGTCATGAGGTGAGTCATGAGTGGAAACTTCTAGAAGTGGTGACTAGGTTAATGAGGTGTTATTGTTTCATTGGTTGCATTAATTAGATGACGACTAGGTTTAGATGATTCATCTTTTACATTAAAGTTTTGCAAGGTGTGCATTATGACTCATACTCTTCATTTATCATTATGGTCACTCTCCCCCTCCTACACTCACCCCCTCCCTCCTCAAATATGGTCGGCCCCCTCTTGGAGAAATAAATGGTTGTTCATTTGATAAAAGTATATGAAATTTGCTTCATGGAAATTTCATAAGTTCATTTCTCATTTTCACCCGATCCAAATGGCAATTTCATTAACCGTTCGTCCATAGCTTTGGACGTAACGAGACAAAGTGTTCTACTCATTCTCTACATCAATCTTGGTCATCTCTTTTAGCAAACTTGATGATCGAGTTGCCTCGGTTCAGAGGCGGGAGCCCGTTTAAAGATCCGTCGACGTGGTGCCACCTGGACGACGAGACCGGAGATCGAACGAGATTGGACCAGCTGCAACAAAGCGTGGGATGATGGTTAATGACCGAAGGACTCGGATTGTTCGGTATAACATTTCTACCCACTTTACAGTTTGTTAGTTTAGATTTAATGGCAGATCCGGGTTAAAGTACGCGATAGCGCCAGTCATAAAAGTTTTGTTCCGCATTCTGACGTCTGTTAGATGGCTTGGGTGCTACCGTGGACTAACAAAAAGACAACTGAATAATACCTTATTCTATTTCTCCCGAACTGGGGAAAAAAGCAAAGGTGAAGTAGGAGTGGCGATGAAGTATGCAGTTTGGTTGTGAACAATAGCAGTCGCAATTTACTTTGCTCTCTTTCTAATCCTTTTATTTTGTCTTTACTTATTACCTTCTGTACACCTTACTTAGGCTAATTGGTTTTCTTCATTCCCTACCTTTCGGCACCTGCCTATGGTTTGGAAGAAGACTTATCCAATAAGCGTAATAGGTGTACTCTCCTAAACCAAGGAGCCCTCGCAACCTGAGAGAAGGTGATAATAAAAGACAACTGAATAAACCAATTCAATTTCTCCTGAACCTGGATCCATCCTCGAAGAAGTCCCTTCGAGTTCGTATATAACCATACGATGGATTTATCCAATGGAAGTGGATGTTCGTAGTAATACGAGGTGTTCTGGAGAAATGCAAAGGGTAAAAGAAGGAGTGGCAATGACTTATGAAACTCAGACAATCCAAAAGCCAGTATTTTTAATAAGGTTCGGTTAACTTGGTCACTGAGTCATAGTCTAGGGTCGGACAGTGGTCGCTGCAAAAGAGAGAGAGAAAAGAAACACTCTGCCTGCACTCTAACCTATATCAGAATGGTTCTCACTTTATCTAATCAGGAAACCTCCCACTGTACTGTCAAATTCTCCTCCAAACCTGAAAGAGGAATTAGTCGGGATCACTCGAAGAGTAAACCAACTCATCAGTGGGAATCGGGATCCAACTATCATCGTATGATAATGTGAAGGAATCCACTCACGTTATCACACTCCAGAAAGTATGCGCATACTTGGCAAGTTTCAGTTTCTTTAGAAACTCCCGATATGGATTTTTGCCCCATGCTCTTATGACCCCGACGTTGGCCAAATGCCATAAGTCACATGTCAAGTTCTACCCATCATTATCTTGTTAATTTGAACCCACCCGTACATACCCCTGACGTTGGTCAAATGGCAGAACGACTGTCCCAAACTAACTCATCTATCTATGCAACAGATGAATACCCAGCAGCTACCAAACACTATGCCTTGGCATTGGTCAAAATACATAGCTTGAATACTACTGAATACCCAACTGAAATGACGGAAGGCTATGGCTGGTTTTTGGCGAAAAAACCTTTAACGTAACGAACTTGATATCGCTGAAGGAACCTGATAGCTTTTTACAAAAATATAGTGGCGAAAATCTTTGCTAAAGAGCTCACTCCCGGTGAAAGGATCTCGGCTCTTTCCCCGTAGAATGAGGTGCAGGATATTCCATCTGAATACCGCGATGCAAAGCAACAAGTAATCGACTATAGTAAAGTTATTACCCGAAGCAAACTTCTGCCCAAGGGGTCACTCCCGGTGAAGGGATCTCGGCCCTTGCCTTGTCGAATGAGGTGCAGGATATTCCAACCGAATACCACTGTGCAAAACAAAAGAAAACATCCTTGTAATAACACTTTTTGAAAACTGTTCCAACAACGTCAAACAGGTTTGTTTTGCTTGCATTGATCAGAATCAACGCAGTCCCATCAATTAATCACACCAGAAAAGAACGAAAATAAAATGTACGTATATGCCATCCGTATTCGCCACCGGGTCCCGTCATCACCCGTTAGGTTACTTAACTAACGACAGAGCGGGGACTGGACTAGCGCGGGTATAAAACATATACAACTTCTACTAGCATATATATCAATATACAATAATCGCTCCAGGCGTGATAAATGCAACATTACAGAAAAGTAATAAGCATCACAGAACAATACAGATAATCTGGGATCTCCGGGTTTCACAGAGCCGCTACTGAAACCCGACGTTCCCCTGGTCGTATGGATAGCCTGTGCAAAGAAACCTAGACCTCTATGGGTGCGGCAAGTTACCCGCCAAAACCTGAAGCGAGGCAGCCCCTTACAGCAAAGTGAATGGACCACCCTGCACTTCACGGAATCCGGTAACTTGAGCACCCCTCTTTGGGTCAACCTGTACCCCTACGAGTGCGGCGAATAGTCTGCCAATTCTAGAGTGAGGCCCTCTGCCTCTCAAAGCCATGAGATGCGGACCCGTTGCCCTCCAGAACCCGGCTATCCGTGCACTCCGTCACGAGGTAAACCTATTACAGAAATGAAAAATATGTACAACGGGTACATCGACCCCAGCCCGGTCGTGCCCCAAAAGAATATTATACAAACAAGCAGTGACGGCAGTGTTAGTTATATGTATGCCCTAGAGGCCATTACTATACATAGGATGTATATTGTAGTGGATGCTGGGACATATATAGGGAGGACTTTCTTGCTCGACATGATAGTATGCTATCTGGTTGATCTTTACCTTAACGTGTACACTGATTGTCTCTCTGTTACATGTTGGTAAAGCCCTTAGGATGTGTACTTGACTACCTGGACTATGATGCGGATCATACTAGTGGGGACATGGTAGTCCATAAGTACATCCTTCAAAGTCCCTAGTCATGGGTGTATCGAGACGGGGCATCGATATACCAGAGTAGACTAGCGTATACCTTCTCGACCCATACAGATGGGCGATGGATGATCCCATATCCATCGGTGTTTGACATCAGAGATGATATACGGGTGCTCAGTAGAGACTGGGTACACTGGACGGACTCGCCGAGAACTCCCAGATGGTATTATACCTCACGTCAGATGGCAGTTCTCTGGTGACACTGGTACGGAGTAGTCTGTTGACCCGAGATCGTCATAGAGTCTTGTGTGGTTCCCACTGTGCTTTGATTTCCATCTTACCACGTCTAAGAGGGCGTGCAAAACGGTGGTTTTTGGGTACAGTCCCGAGTCACATGGAGGCAATGAGCGATAGGAGGGGATTCGTCTCTCCCGGTATAGGGGGTTGATGTTGCGCTGTGTTCGATTGGCTATAACAGGAAATCCGTGGCCAGGGTTGCTGAGATTTACTGGTAAGTGTTACCTGTAGTTTCTCGAAGTGTTATAGACCTCATATCGACACGACTTATCGAGCTATTGGGGTCTGACGTTTACCACCCCTAGGCGAGATATGCGACATATCAGACGATCAGACCGGACTGTACGGTAGTGTTACTGGTTGGATTCACAGGAGTGTGAGCGGGCTTGCTCGTCGATCTTCTGATCGCTCAATACCCGGGTGGCCGTTACGTTTAGCAGACCGCTTGCGGCTTGTGGGTGCTTGATATGATCATCATCTGCTGCCGGCATATTGACGAGTCTTTAGAGTCCTACACAGAGGTTTCCTGGTTCAAGCGAAACGAAATAGGAGCGCATATGAGATATGTGCGAGACCGAGAATAATGCGTGTATGTGATACCGTATTCTATTCTCGCGATGAATGTATCGAATGGTTGTATGCGATATAACCTAGTTATCGAATCAAGTATTGATTCGATAAGCCGATACATTGAATACTAGTCGGTTGTGTGCGACATGACCGAATCATTGAATCAAGTATTGATTTAATGATTTAATGCATAATTATATATTTGATATATTACTTTGCACTAACTAGTATTGGTTCACTTTAAACGGATTTTCTCACTTGGGGTGTGCGCATTGCATATGCGATATGATTTTGTGCACTTGCTTGTATCATGTTTGATGATACATGCAATACTTGGTTAAATGTATGTTTAAACCATAGTTAGTTAATGGTTAAGGGTTTTAAATGATTTATTTATTGTTTTATTTATTTTTGGCAAAAGGAAAATGGTGGCTTTATTTATTTCTTTTGTTGAAGTTTCTTGAACTTTTGAAAAGTCCACCATTTTTGTTTTATGCCAAACCCTAACCACTCACTAACTTTGGTTAACTCTCTACACTTAACTATGGTAAGTGTTATGATAAGATTGAATTTTCTTTTCCATTCATTTTAACTTATCATAATATTTATCATCTTCTTCCTCTTCTTCTTCTTCATGAAGATACCTTCCTCCATCAATGGTGATTGATGCAAATGAGTGAGAAATCCAATTCTAAAGTCTACCCACTTCCTATTTCTTCATCCTCTACCTCTTGCCAAGTAGTAGAGTGTGTTTCCTTCACAAGTTTTCATGGCTTGGTGAAGGTGGAGCTTGATCTAGCGATGCCTCGACGTAGATCATCTTCGGCATGGACATCGACGACCTAGCTCGCTTATTCTTCGACGAAGCCGACGCTAGAGCCCGGGAACTCATTTGGACAGCAAAGGGACTTCGTTGCGGAGCCGTGGAGGTGGAGGACCGGATCTACAAAGGTTGTATTTCCGTTCCTTTAGTTTAGATGTAAACTAGTTTCATTTTCGCCTAGATTTCTAGCAAACGATCCGTAGTCGGGTTTCTCGGCACCTAGAATTTTAAAAAAATTGGCATGGTTGATGCCTTGTGAGACCTCATTAGGGTGCCTAGGAACCCTACAGTGGTATCAGAGCCTAGCTAGAGCCTTAGGCGAAGTCTAGACAGAATTTGAAACCCGAACGAACCCGAAACCCAACTCAAAAATAGCTCTCTGGACAATTTTCAAAATCATGATTTTTTCCAGATTAAAAATATTCAGAAAAATCAGCAGGAAGATATAAGGTTTACTGCAAAATTCGAGCACGTGATTCCATAAAGGGGGCGCGGATCCGCGGCCTTACAAAAGGCTCATGCGGCGGATCCGCGGCCCGTTTGTCGTTTTGTGCTTCGAAATTTGCACCTTAATTCTTAGTTTTCAGTTCTGGTTTTCCTGGGAATTTTTAATATTTTTTCCAGAGTTTTATTTTCTGAGTTGTTTTGGGGATTCGAATGTTCGGTCGGATTATCAAATTTTGTCTGTGTGGCTTTCCGGATAAATTTTAGAATATGTTAAAAAGTTCGACCGGATATAAATACCCAATTTTTCCCCTGTCGGGAAATTTTCAAGTGTTGGATTTTTCCGTAGTTTAACGACGTTCTAAGTAGTGCAAGTAACTCGATGGACCCTCTAGAAGACAACAAACCTTAACTCGATTATGTGACCGTCTTGAACTGCCCTTTGAACCTTCGGGTTTGGGGCAGTACGGCGTGCCACATGTGAGGCGTTGGCTTGACCCTTCTACGGCTGGACCGTTGGTACCGAGGCACGAACTGAATGCTGTTAGACTTATTTCATGTGTTGATCTGTATCGGGAAAACTTGGGTGTTCAGTTGTTTGATCGGAAAGTTTGACATTTTCTATTTATCCGGAATGTGATACAATAATTGGAATCCACAAATTGTTATGAGATAACGGAATGAATATTATAAACGTAGCAGTTTAGTCTCACTTGATCGGTTGCCACGGAATTTTGATGTGATCAAAAGTTCGTCGCAATCACGTAGCGTACGCGGATACTCGCCGGGTAAACTTGATAGACAGCCTCACTCCATAGCCCCAACCAAGTGACTGTAGGAGAACCCCGTCGCCGAAAGCATCCGTTCGGGTGCTCGCGGCAGCGGTGTTCCGTCTTGGTGCACTTCGTCGACGGCGTCGGGGGTGCGGCCGTCTACTGAAGTTTGCGACGAGCATTCGATCAGGATGTCGGGAATCTTGTTGAATTGCCCGACTCGATATTGAAAAGTGTTTTCGATTTGGAGACTGAAATACGGGGTTTATAATTGTTAGGCATGTGATGTCTAAGTAATTCATTTGTTTAGGCATGTGATGTCTAAAGAGATTGCGGATTCCAACTGTTGTAGTTTTACACTTTCTTTTCTGTGACCGTAAGTGTAATATGTGATATCGCCGGTTTCGTTGCTATATGTCAACGACAATTGGGATGGACATATTTGCTTACGTTGATGACATGTGATGTTATGTGTTGCTGGATATGTTATATTGGATCGTCGTGTTTGAATAGCCGGGGTTTTTTATGTGAGATGAGTGTTTTTCATTTTCATTCATGTAAAAACTTGTATGTAATATTCTTTTATTGGGGCGCTTCCAGGTTGCGGAAGATGTCACCTTTTGTATATTATTTACTTTTCCGCATTAGGATAGACCCGAGGAGGGGAGCACAAGTAACCGAGTTCTGGAGTCCAGTGGGAGACCAACTCGAGGAGTCGAGTCCGGGTCTCCTAACTCCAGAATTGGTAGGGTTTCTTGCCGCTCTCGTAGGGGTCTAGGGGTGTGGATTTGGCTATTCATCACGACCGTGGAATCCGTGTTTTATACTGGCTCGTATTGAAAACACGGACGTCCTAGTATATCCAATATTTCATATGTTTCTTCTGCTGCGATATCTGTGATGTGATCATGTGATGTTCTGTGATAGATACAGTATATAGTATATATGATATATTATATAGGCGTTACTTATGTTTTACACCCGCGCTAGCCCTGCCCCGCTCTGCCGTTAGTTACCTAACCTAACGGTGCACGAGGGGACATCGAGGCGAATGCGGATGGCATAAGTGTACGTCGTATTTATCTGTGATGTTTAGGTACTTAAATGATATGACTTCATTAATGAGATTAATGAAATAAAAGAAACCTAAGATGTTGTAGAATCGAATTTCAAAATTAAAACAGGTAGCTACAGTTCTTGCTTTGCACAGAGGTATATGTGATATATCCTGCACCTTATTCGATGAGGAAAGGACCGAGATCCCTTCACCGGGAGTGACTCCTTTAGCAATAACTGGCAGATGCTACACACTCGGTTTGTCTTTTGATTGCTTTTAAGAGTTTTTGCTTTGCACAGTGATATATATGATATATCCAGCACCTCATTCGACGAGGAAAGGACCGACGATCCCTTCACCGGGAGTGACTCCTTTAGCAAAACTAGAAAAGCCTCAAAAGCACTCCATTTTAAAATCATTTGATTCTACAACGATATCAAGTTCATTACGCAATAGGTTTTCAGAAAAACCTGTCGTAGCCCTCCGTCATTTCAGATAAGTAGTAGTTAGTATTCATGCTACGTTTGTTGGCCTTTGTCAAGGCGTAGTGTGCGGTAGCTGACTGGTGCTTATCTGCTTATGCATATGATGCAGATTGAGTTAGGGTAGTCGTGCGACCTTGTTGGCCTTTGTCAAGGGTCGTGCGGGTGGATTTAATTCAATCAGGAAATGACGGGTTGAACTTAACTAGCATCCTATGGTTTGTTGGCCTTTGTCAAGGTCATAGGAGGTTAGGGGCAAAATATTATCGGGAATTTCAAGTGTTGAAATTTGCAATGAGATTGCATACCTTCTATGAGATAGTTGGATCCCGATACCCACTGCGAGTAAGAGTTACTCCTGGAAGAGTTTTATACATTACAATTAGCCGATCAAGTAGGTGTCTAGAAAGGTGTTAACGAAGTTATGCCTCTGGGAAAACGAGGTTTACATTAATTAGGTTCGTGCGAAAGCACGGGGGACCTCCCTCAAAGTACCGACACTGGCCTGGCTGAAAGATTGGCGAACTTGTAGTGTGTAATTAATCCCGGCTAGTCTTTCCTTTTAGGGTTTGAAGGAAGATTTGATAAAAAGTAGTGGGAGCCATCCTGATTAGATAAAATAATAACCAATCTATTCTTGACAAAGCGCACGCTGAGTGTTTTCTTCTCTCTCTCTCCAGGTAGCGACCATATCACGCCTTAATCAAGATAATAATACGGAATATTGACCGAACCCGCTTGTTATACTGAGCTGGGGAACGTTGGTCCCGCTCCAACTTATAATTTTTATAAGACAGAGCAGGAAATTGGGGATTACCAGAATTCCCGTGCCGCCCAAACGAAGAGAGTGCATGCTGATGCATCATCTTCGGGTATGTTCATTATACAGAACTGAGAACGGGTGATAAGTTTCATAAGGCAGAAAACGGGGCAAGAGTTGCAGCCAAGTCTGTTGGTCACTGTCACCCTGTATTACAATACATTGATTCTGAACGAATGTTATTAGATACCGAACCTGATATACAAAATCATATCAGTCTCTTTATTAGTAAAGAAACGGTAAAATTTTGTATTGTTGGATAATGTTTTGAACATTTCCTATATCAAAAGTTGATCGGTTCAGGCACGTTATCTAAAAGCGTTGATGTTCTAAATCAAACTACAGTTCTTAGTATATGGAACACACATAAGAGGAAGAGTTCAGAAATGAACGGATCCTTCTTAAGGTATTGTAGACTAGGTCAGATCAATGTGACCCGACTAGCTGAAGTTACATGTAGATGCATATTTAAATCAGTTTGAATCTACATCTTGTGAAACTTGCCAGTCATGTCACAAAGATATAATGGCACTAGCTCTGTTTATTGGAAACAGAGAAATAGTTAGTGAACTCTTGGGATGATACATGTTGATGTATGTAGGTCCCCTGTCTACACATGCCAAGACCGGTTCTTTGTACTTCATTACATTCTCTGATAATCTCTCAAGATTCAGACATATGTTCCTGTTGAAACACAAGTCCGAACCTTTTGAGATATTCACAGAATATAAGTTAGAAGTAGAGAACCGATACGGGTATAAGTATTATGTCCTTTGATGAGATCAAGGAGGAGAATACTTGAGCGTGGAATTCCTGGACTATTCTAAAGGAGAATGAGATTCTCTCTCAGAATTACTCCTCCGTATACACCATATCACGATGGTATATCGGGGCGGAGCAATCACACCCTATATGATAAGGTGCGCTCTATGATGAGTATTACTGAGTTACCTATTTCCTTTTAAGGGGGTTATGCACTTGAGAAGCTGCATACCTATTGAATAGGGTTCTAATCAAATCAGTTGCCTACCGCTTCATATGTGATATGGAATGGGAAGAACCCATGTCTTAAGTTAATTAAGATTTGGAGTTGTCCGGCCTATGTCTGAAAGCAAAATCCGGACAAGCTCGAGGCAAGGTCTGTAATGTAGAACTGGAAAGGTTCCAGCTATACAAACTGCAGCTGATGATTTGAAAGAACCAAAGGATTCGATAGTTACCAACGAACCTCAGCCTCTCCGCCGATCTAGTAGGGTTCCTCACCCACCTGAGAGATGCTTCTGTTTCTCTATGACAGTGGGAGCGAGGATTGCATCATGAGATGATGACCCAACTAGTCTCGAGCTGGCCATCAGGAGTAAGACTCTATAAGAATGGTTGGATGCTTAGCGATCTGAGATGGAATCCTTATACACCAACAAAGTGTGGACTTTGGTTGCTATATCTGAAGGGTTAAATCCCCATCAGGAGCAAGGATATCTTGAGAAGATTACTTGGTGTAGATGGAAGAGTTGAGACTTTCAAAGCTAGACTTGTTAAAGGTCTACATCATTGACCAGGTATGGATGATGATGAAACCTTTTCTAAGTAGCTATGCTTAAGTCCATCCAGATCCTACTTGCCACGGCTACATACCATGACTACGATATCTGGTGGTTGGGTGTCATGACAGCTTTTCTAAATGATGTTTAGAAGAGAGTGTCTATAAGTACACAGCCAGAGGGCTTCGTAGACAGTGGGAGCAGCAGAAACGTGTGCAAGATGTTTTATAGGATAAAGCAGGCATCGCGGAGTTGGAACATCTGTTTTGATGGATAAGTCAAAGAGTTTGACATCATCAAAATGGTAGATGAACCTTGTATAAACAAAAAGGTAGTAGGGAGTATGGTGGTGATCCTCGTAGAGTACGTGGATGCCATACTCTTGATAGGGAAGGAGTTTCCTATGCTATGCTCGATCAATCTCCGCTTATCACAATGATTCTCCATATAGGATCAAAGTGATACCTCCTAAATCCTGGGTTTTTTTGGATCTATGAGATAGATCTAATTGGATGTTAGGACTCTCACTAGTTGTAGTGAGACGGTATCAACCGATCCTGGGGAGAATCACTGGAAGGGTTCCAGGGTGATAAAGACGACTGAATGTCAGTCACAGGCATTGTCTTTACCCTCAGTGGAGGGACGGTATGTTGGAAGAGTTCCAAGCTAGATACCGTGACATACTAGACGATAAAGGCTGAATACATCGCTACTTAAGATGCTACCATAGAGGCAGTCTGGGTGTATAATAGTTCATGAGATGAACTTCGTTCCTACCATTGTGAGACAATGGAGTTGTGGCTTATGCCAAGGAACACCCGTCCCATCAGTGACCCAGGCGTATTCTGAGGCCGCATCACCTGATCATGGAGATAGTTGATCTCCAGGGTGATCGAGGTAAGGAGAGTAGATTCTGAGGACAACACAGCGGATCCACTCACAAAGGCCTGTTCCCAAAGAGAGATTTTTTTTATGGGATGGTTGAGTATGAGATACTGCAACCACTGCTACAGATGGCCCTAGTGCAAGTGGGAGATTGTTAGTTATATGTATGCCCTAGAGGCCATTACTATACATAGGATGTATATTGTAGTGGATGCTGGGACATATATAGGGAGGACTTTCTTGCTTGACATGATAGTATGCTATCTGGTTGATCTTTACCTTAACGTGTACACTGATTGTCTCTCTGTTACATGTTGGTAAAGCCCTTAGGATGTGTACTTGACTACCTGGACTATGATGCGGATCATACTAGTGGGGACATGGTAGTCCATAAGTACATCCTTCAAAGTCCCTAGTCGTGGGTGTATCGAGATGGGGCATCGATATACCAGAGTAGACTAGCGTATACCTTCTCGACCCATACAGATGGGCGATGGATGATCCCATATCCATCGGTGTTTGACATCAGAGATGATATACGGGTGCTCAGTAGAGACTGGGTACACTGGACGGACTCGCCGAGAACTCCCAGATGGTATTATACCTCACGTCAGATGGCAGTTCTCTGGTGACACTGGTACGGAGTAGTCTGTTGACCCGAGATCGTCATAGAGTCTTGTGTGGTTCCCACTGTGCTTTGATTTCCATCTTACCACGTCCAAGAGGGTGTGCAAAACGGTGGTTTTTGGGTACAGTCCCGAGTCACATGGAGGCAATGAGCGATAGGAGGGGATTCGTCTCTCCCGGTATAGGGGGTTGATGTTGCGCTGTGTTCGATTGGCTATAACAGGAAATCCGTGGCCAGGGTTGCTGAGATTTACTGGTAAGTGTTACCTGTAGTTTCTCGAAGTGTTATAGACCTCATATCGACACGACTTATCGAGCTATTGGGGTCTGACGTTTACCACCCCTAGGTGAGATATGCGACATATCAGACGATCAGACCGGACTGTACGGTAGTGTTACTGGTTGGATTCACAGGAGTGTGAGCGGGCTTGCTCGTCGATCTTCTGATCGCTCAATACCCGGGTGGCCGTTACGTTTAGCAGACCGCTTGCGGCTTGTGGGTGCTTGATATGATCATCATCTGCTGCAGGCGTATTGACGAGTCTTTAGAGTCCTACACAGAGGTTTCCTGGTTCAAGCGAAACGAAATAGGAGCGCATATGAGATATATGCGGGACCGAGAATAATGCGTGTATATGATACCGTATTCTATTCTCGCGATGAATGTATCGAATGGTTGTATGCGATATAACCTAGTTATCGAATCAAGTATTGATTCGATAAGCCGATACATTGAATACTAGTCGGTTGTGTGCGACATGACCGAATCATTGAATCAAGTATTGATTTAATGATTTAATGCATAATTATATATTTGATATATTACTTTGCACTAACTAGTATTGGTTCACTTTAAACGGATTTTCTCACTTGGGGTGTGCGCATTGCATATGCGATATGATTTTGTGCACTTGCTTGTATCATGTTTGATGATACATGCAATACTTGGTTAAATGTATGTTTAAACCATAGTTAGTTAATGGTTAAGGGTTTTAAATGATTTATTTATTGTTTTATTTATTTTTGGCAAAAGGAAAATGGTGGCTTTATTTATTTCTTTTGTTGAAGTTTCTTGAACTTTTGAAAAGTCCACCATTTTTGTTTTATGCCAAACCCTAACCACTCACTAACTTTGGTTAACTCTCTACACTTAACTATGGTAAGTGTTATAATAAGATTGAATTTTCTTTTCCATTCATTTTAACTTATCATAATATTTATCATCTTCTTCCTCTTCTTCTTCTTCATGAAGATACCTTCCTCCATCAATGGTGATTGATGCAAATGAGTGAGAAATCCAATTCTAAAGTCTACCCACTTCCTATTTCTTCATCCTCTACCTCTTGCCAAGTAGTAGAGTGTGTTTCCTTCACAAGTTTTCATGGTTTGGTGAAGGTGGAGCTTGATCTAGCGATGCCTCGACGTAGATCATCTTCGGCATGGACATCGACGACCTAGCTCGCTTATTCTTCGACGAAGCCGACGCTAGAGCCCGGGAACTCATTTGGACAGCAAAGGGACTTCGTTGCGGAGCCGTGGAGGTGGAGGACCGGATCTACAAAGGTTGTATTTCCGTTCCTTTAGTTTAGATGTAAACTAGTTTCATTTTCGCCTAGATTTCTAGCAAACGATCCGTAGTCGGGTTTCTCGGCACCTAGAATTTTAAAAAAATTGGCATGGTTGATGCCTTGTGAGACCTCATTAGGGTGCCTAGGAACCCTACAGGCAGTCCACATGTTGGACGCTCGCCCCGCAATATCAAATGTACAAATAAATCCAAACTGTACTACCATTGCACACAGCTATTCACCACGACAAATCCGCAATATCACAGCACAACACAGAACATCAACGCGAATATCATGTTCGCAAACCCATCTAAAAGGACTATAGCAATTAGACATGATTTACCGCTCGAATGACATTCACGGTCGGAGATATAATGTAAGTACTGTAAACTAACATGTTTAAAATTCCGATCGACAAAACTTCCCGAAGTGGGTCCCAAGTACAACTCCAGTACTCAAACAAAATCTGGGCCCAAACAAAATATTTCAGAAACCACAATTCCACATGAAAAACACCCAGAAGAAAAAAGGTACACTGTTGCTCCAAAACGGCGGCGGAACCGCGGCCAAAACATGGCTTGTGCGGCGGTTCCGCGGCGTTCTTGAAGCTTCAGTCGACCAAATTTCTTCCAGAGTCTTAAAAAAGCCTGCACGATTTTCTGACATACCCAAAATGATTTTTAGACCAGTTTAAAAATTCGACAGAAACTTTGACATGAAAAATGCGGTTTTGGAAATTTCGTTCGATCGATGTTTTAAACACGTTAGAACAAGCTAGTAAAGGTTAATGGCGTGGCTCTGATACCATGTAAGTCTACGGTAGCGCCCCGGCCGTCATTCTGACGTTAAACGCGGAACAAAAACTTTTACAACTGGCGCTATCGCATACTATAACCCGAATCTTGCCATTAACACTAAACTAACAAACTGTAAAGAGGTAGAAATGCTATACCGATCGATCCGAGTCCTTCGGTCTTTAGCCATCATCCCAAGCTCCTCGCGGCATCTCCGATCTCCTGTCTCCTCGTCAAGGTGGCACCACGTCAACGGATTTTTATACGGGCTCCCGCCTCTATACCGAGGCAACTCGGACATGAAGTATGCCAACCGACATGTCCAAGATGAAGTAGAGAATGAGTGGAATACTTTTTCTCAAACACCTTAGGGTTCTCATCACATGAGAGGGATAGGGTGGAGATTGAAGAAGATGCAAAGAGATGGAAATTATGAACTCAAGAACAATCTAGTGAGCAAAATAACCAAGCACCAAAAATTGCCTTTGCTGTCCAAATATTTTGTGTGTGATATATATAAGGTTTAGTGTTGGAGAAACAAAGAAAATATCATCCCAAAATATCTCCAACTCAACCCTAAAATATCTCACCCAAAACAAACATCATTAATTCTTTAATGACTCACTAGATGACTCATTACATGAGTCATTAGTGAACATTCTAGAATTAATGAGTCACACCAATGAGTCACACTTTCCAAAAATCCATTTAATCATTTAAACCAAAATGATTAACCCAAAAAGAAATGCATCTTCTAAAGTAATCTCGTAACGGATTATGAGAATACCCCTCACCAGTATATACATAGCCGTATCCGTATTCCGACCGAATACGAATACGATGAGACGAAATATTCTAACTCAATATAATACTTGGATCCGGCTTAAACCAAAGCCCACCAGTATTATCTGCCCGAATCATGACACGTGCACAAATGCACGTGCATGTTCGAACCCTGCCATAAAACTATACGGCCTCTTCAACGTTTTGCCCGAACTTGGGAAACTATCTGTGGGGGACTCTAAAGACTCGTCAGTATCCTGGCAGTGGGTTTAACCACAAGCACGTCAGCGGCACTAGCTGTGCGTAACGGCTGCCCATATACTGACCGAAAGGGAAGCCGATGAGCGAACTCATCCTGGAACCCTACTGAGCCTATCAGTGACAATATACGTACAGTCCGGTCCATTTGTCTATGAGCATCGCATATCCGGCCTAGGAGGCTGGTAACGTCAGACTCCCAATAGCGGTATAAGTCGTGTCGGAGGGTAGCCCTGAACACCCTGAGAAACTACTGGAATGTCTACCAGTAATTCTCACATGCCTTGGCCAAGGACTTGGTGTAATGGCTCTCCTAGACACAGCGCGATCTCACCCCCAATACCTGGAGAGACGAATCCCCTGCCGATCCGCTCACTTGCCTCCATGTGGCTCGGGACTGTACCCAACTAAAACCTGTTTGCACGACTCCTTTGAGCCATGGTAGGGTAGTAATCAAAGCACAGTAGGAAATCATACGAGACAAATGACGACCTCAGGTCGATGAACTAACCTGTACACATGTCACCAGGGAACTGCTATCTGACGCTAGGTATAAAACTAACTAGCAGGTTCCCGGCGAGTCCTGTCCGGTGTACTCATAACCCAATGAGCACCTGTATATATCTTAGGTGATCCAACTGACACCGGTGGCTTGTGAGACCGGCCACCGCCCCTCGTCGGGGTCTCGACTGTATACACTAGTCTACTCCGGAGTATCGATGCCCTGTCTCGAAACTCCCACGACTAGGGACTACTCTTAAGGATGTACTTATAGACTACCCAACTCTCACGTATATGATCGCCATCATACTGTTGGTAGTCAAGAAGGATCCTAAGGGCTTTATCAACGTGTAATAGTGAACAGTAATGTCACCTAAAGCTATACACGACTGATAAAGGCAAATCAGATAGCATACTATCATCTTGAGTAAGACTGTCCTACCGGTATAGGTCTTCCCTCAATCATTGCAATCACGTACCTGCGATCCAATAATAGAATTTGAGGGCACTATATCCAACAGATGGACCAAGAAGGAAGCTACCTGGTTGCCTCGTGATGAGGGCTTTAAATCCACGTCTTCGTTGGGTAGGAAGCTACCCGTTGTGGATGGGTCGAGCAAGAAAATGCCCAGTGTCCTCATGATGAGGGCTTTAGATCCACGTCTTCGTTGGGCAGGAAGCTACCCTGCCGCCTCATGAGGAGGGCTTTGGATCCACAATGGCGTTAGGAAAGAATCTACTTGCTGCGGATGGGCCGAGCAGGAAGTTTCCCGGCGGCCTCGTGATAAGGACTTTAGATCTATGTCTTTGTTGGGCAGGAAGCTACCCATTGTGGATAGGCCGAGCAGGAAGTTGCCCGGCGGCTTCATGATGAGAGCTTCAGATCCACGTCTTCGTTGGGCAGTAAGCTACCCATTATGGATGGGCCGAGCAGGAAGCTACCCGGCCGCCTCGTGATGAGGGCTTTGGATCTACAACATTATTGGGCAGGAAGCTACCCACTATGGATGGGCCGAGCAGATAGCTGCCCGGCCGCCTCGTGATGAGGGCTTTGGATCTACAACATTGTTGGGCAGGAAGCTACCCGCTGCAGATGGGTCAAGCAGGAAGCTGCCTGGCGGCTTCATGATGAGGGATTTAAATCCACGTCTGCGTTGGGCAAGAAGCTACCCGCAGTGGATGGGCCGAGCAGGAAACTGCCCGTTCGCCTCGTGATGAAGGTTTTAGATCCACAACATTGTTGAGCAGGAAGCTATCCATTGCGGATGGGTCGAGCAGGAAGCTACCTGTCCGCCTCGTGATGAGGGCTTTGGATCTATAGTATTGTTGGGCAGGAAGCTACCCGCTGTAGATGGGCCAAGCAAGAAGCTGCCCGGCGGTCTCATGATGAAGATTTTAGATCTACGTCTTCGTTAGGCAGGAAGCTACCCGCAGTGGATGGGCCGAGCAGGAAGCTGCCCGGCCGCCTCGTGTTGAGAGCTTTGGATCCACTACATTGTTGGACAGGAAGCTAGTCGTTGCAGATAGGCCGAGCAGGAAGCTGCCCGGCGGCCTCGTGATGAGGGCTTTAGATCCATGTCTTCGTTGGGAAAGAAACTACCCATTGTGATGGGCCGAGTAGGAAGCTACCCGGTCGCCTCATGATGAGGGTTTTGGATCCACAGCGTTGTTAGGCAGAAAGCTACCCATTGTGAATGGGCCGAACAGGAAGCTGCCCAGCGGCCTCATGATGAGGGTTTTAGATCCACGTTTTCGTTGGGCAGGAAGCTACCCATTGTGGATGGGCCGAGCAGGAAGCTACCCGGCCGTCTCGTGATAAGAGCTTTAGATCCACGTCTTCGTTGGGCAGGAAGATACCCATTGTGGATGGGCCGAGCAGGAAGTTACCCCGTCGCTTCGTAATGAGGGCTTTGGATCCACAACATTGTTAGGCAGGAAGCTACCCGCTGCGGATGGGTCGAGCAAGAAGCTGCCTGGCAGCCTCGTGATGAGGGTTTTAGATCCACATCTTCGTTGGGCAGGAAGCTACCCATTGTGGATGGGCCGAGCAGAAAGCTGCCTGGAGGCCTCGTGACAGAATCCGTGGAGTATTTTGCTGATCCTCCGGACGAATGGGTGGTGAGCTGCATGTCCTTAATCTTCTTCTCGAGGATCTCGATTCGTTGTTGGTACCCTGAGGATTCTCCATAGTCGGAGTGCCTGCTGTCTCTGCTTCGGGCTTGCACGATAGAGCGAGTTCAGCTTCGCTCTATCATGTTCCTTAGATTCTCGAGGAGGACCCTTCGTGGTTGGCCCCGACATTCGCTATGTAAGCGGTCTCGTTGAGTGTGGTGACGTCGGTTTTGCCAGGAGTCAGGTAGCATGACCGACGTCTTTTCAGGGGGCGAGAGAGCACGGCGAGTGTTGAAGCGGTAGTCTGGTCACTCCCAAGATCTCGATGTTGAATTGTACGGCGCTCACCGAGTCATCGAATCATTTTTCGTGTGGGAGTCGTGACTGCCGGAATTGGCACGCCGGTGTTCCGTGGCATCGAGATGTCCGTGAGCGAGACCGAAGGCCTGAATACGTCCCTCCGTCGCTCCACACGTGCCGCCATTTCGGGGAGTGGGAACGGCGGTTTGGCGGGCATGGCCAGACTTTTGAACACGAGCGAGCGCGTCCACCATCGCTGTGAGCCTATCGATCCGCATAGATAAGACGTCGACGATGTTGGGAGGTGGAGTAGAACCGCCCCCACCTCCGTTGTGGAGGACGGGACGGCTCGTGCTGGGATCGTTACGATTATCGCTGGCTATCGAATCGAAGGAGGAAGATCAACTTTCTTAGATGGGAAAGCCGAGTTCCTACAGACGGCGCCAACTGATGGAGCTCTTAATCTCCCTTAGAAGTTGTCCTCCGTCGATTTTACTGCCAGCGGTGCTGAACGGTTGAGATTTTCTATGAGGGATGAGTGTGTGGGTCTCAATGGGTTGTTGGTTACCGTTGACGCCGAGCTACCTGCAAGGGAAATCCCAGGGTGGGAAACCACAGTGGGACCCTCCGACGATCAAGTGAGTACCGAGGAATAACGGCAGGGTAGTGGCCTATTGGAATGGATTCGAGTTACCTCAGTCGTCTGGAAGAGGGGGTTTATATTGCGGTCGCTTAGAGCGAACCGGCGCAAGATTCTCGCTGTCCGTTACGTCCCTATGTCATGTTCGCATTGATGGTGAAGTACGTCCATTAATAGCGGGATACGCTCATTAATGGAGAGATGCGCCAGCGTGGGATGCGGGACGTGGAGCGGCGGAGATTTCATTTTGGCTGTAAGGTTCTTATGAACGACAACAAGGTTTCAGGAGGCATCGTCCATACCATTTTCAAAATTTTGCCGTTTTAAAGAACCCTAAACTAGAATCGATAACTAGAGAATCATACGAAACAACATGTAAACTATTTTACATCTAAGTGAACTAGGAATACAACCTTTGTATACCGATCCTTCACTTCATTAGCTCCTTGTAGTAGTCCCTTCGTTGCGATCATGGAACTCCTGGACTCTTGCATAGCTTCTCAAGGCGAAAGGAACGATCTTACCTGAAGTCTTCGAGGCCGAAGATGATCTATGTCGAGGAGACACTAACTCAAGCTACTACTTCACTAATGAGAGATTAGTGAAGTAAACACCCTATACTAAATTGCTAATCTAGTAGAGGATGATGAAATAGGAAGTGGGCTCACTTTAGTTTTATTTTTCTAACAATATTTTCTCTCTTTAGAAAACCCTAGCAAGCCATTTGCTCAAGGAAGAAGAAGATGAGCAAAAGAAATGAGAAAGAACTAATGAGGTGAGAGAAGCAACCATGGGTGAGTTTGTATCATATACCAACTCATGTAGAGACATAACCATGGCTAAATTATAATGGTTAGGTTAATAAATTGTCATGACCTAAAGTTTGGCCCGTGACCGGCACTTAACCACGTAATGTCTACAGGCATAACACTAAGTAAACCGAAAACCCAGAAATCAAACCAGTAAAAGTATAGAGTGATTTAATCATTTAATATATCTAATTACTAAGATGTCAAGAAACCTTAAGTAGACAATCACCAAGATAACAATATACGACGCCGTAGTGAAGAAAATGAGCAACAGGTGTGAAACATCACAGATAGAATAAACTGCATAAGTAGAATCGGCTCACAACGAGCTCGACACCAGAATACAAAATAATATACATTGTCCTCACAACTGGTCTCTAAGTCAATACATAAGTGGTAGATGGAGAGTACTAGATACAACAATGTACATAACTGAAAGATAACCAGATACCGCATAAAACCCACCTATCAGCAAAAGAGCTAGTAGACCAACTGTAGGGGTATCTGTGTCAAAAGATGCAAGAACGCAGCCTGCCGCGACTACTCCAAAGGGCAACCTGCAAACACTGTGGCACAACGGGGGTGAGTTGCCAACTCATGAATAGAAGATAACATATAAAGGTAATCGCGAGTATGCACGTGCAACGATACTCTAACCTATATCAACAGGTAACATCTATATGATGAACTGGATGCTCAAAACATGCAACAAGTGCGATCTAATAACATCTCCATGTGATGAGCAAGAAATGTGATGATCAGGTATAGCAATGCAGTCTAACAACCCTATATAGAATGAACAGGTGATTGATTCGAAAGAGTGTTTGTAGTTAACCGCAATCAATAACGGTATCGCGTGTAGCTAGACCGAGATGAGTACGGGTCGTCCTCAGGGAAACGTGGAACCTTTTACTTTTACTTTAGATGTGTTGAGAAAGAGAGGAGGGATAAAGAATTTTATAGAATGGTTTCTAGATCTACGTTAAGCAAGAATGCAAAAATATAGATCTAGATTATTTTAAAGATGTAATTAATATAATAAGAGGGCTTGTAGGGTTCGTTAGGATTTAGTAGTTATGGACGATTAATTAAAAGTTACCCTTTTTATCCATTAATAGATTTAGAACTAGAACGACGGTGATGCGTGTAGATTAGGGTTTCTGGAGGGAAAAGGAATCCCACTCTTAACCCTTATCTCTACACGGAACTCCGTTCATGTCTAGCCTTTACCAAAACAATCATTAATCTAATCGCTAATCGCGGTCGGAACTATCAAAGAATTGCTAGCGTGCCCGATTAGGATGTTAATGATTCTTTTGATAAAGTTCCTAAACTTTATAGGACTTAAAAAGGGTTTAGGGATTTTTATCGTCCATTAGCCTACCCTAATCCTACAAACCCTAACAAGCGGAGAATTACTCGCACATGTTGGGAAAAGAAGATGAAAAGATAGAGAGGGAAAACATAATGTAAAATGCAAAAGAATAAAACAACTACCTTTATTAATCAACTTGAACAATCTACACTTTGATTCCTTAGAAAATGATTACAAAGACTAGTTTGCTTCTCGATCTCTTCCAAGGAGGTAGACGAACAGTTGATGATCAGCCTGGATGCGTGAGCCGTCTTGGACTTCGTGATCTCTTCGGCTTGATAGCTTTTCCAAGAGGCTCTCGGTGCCTTTTTATAGTGAAAACCCAGAATCTTATTGTTGAAAAGTTGGTAAAATTCAGCAGTAATCAATCTCCCAAAATCTTGCATTCCAACTCATCATTATTGCGGCGGATCCGCGGCCCCAGGGTGGGTTTGGCCGCGGATCCGCGCTCAAGGGTTGGGATCAATTGCTTATTTTTCTTGGGCTTTCATCTGGTGACATGTGGCAATCCTAGGCATCTTCAGAATTCAGAAATCTTCTCTCGGTTGCTTCCAGACTTGGTCTCCAAGTTTTGCTTCTTAATTTGGCAAGTTTTCTTCAACAAATTGATTTGTTTGTTAAATCCTGCATAACAACTTGGAAAATTCTGCACAACAACTCAAATAAGATTTTAGTAGACTTTGTTCTACTAGGATTAGGTCAATAATATTTGCATACATTTTCCTACCAAAATGATATATTAACACATGGAAAATAATGTTTTTACACGTAAACCCTCATATGTATAATATATTATATTAAAGTCCTTTTTTAATATAAAAATGGTAGGAAAAATGTACTACAAATGTGCAGTTTTATCGACTGAACAAATACCCCCAAACTTATCTTTGATCGTCCCGAGCAAACTAGTTTATTTAAGAGGAGAAAAAGAAATAAGAAAACTAAGCACACTTTCGTAGGCAGACACGATTGCACTGAGCACGTGCAACAAGCCGTTAAACCTCTAGGTGTCCCTAGTAGGAGGAGTGTTGTCTCCTGAGGGTTTTCAGCGGATTACACCCACAAAATCCAATAACAAAAGAAAGATGGTGAAATTTACATATAAAGACAAGAACCATAAAAGAAATACTTTGAAAAGAAGAGTTTCCAACTATGCTAGCTTTTCAGTTGTCATGAGCCCTATCTTAATAGTCATGAAAAAATGTTAGAAATCACATTACCCCTCAATAAAATATCATCTTTATTCTTCATTCCTACCTTTCTTCCAAACATTGATCATATAACCCCACGTGTGTGTAAAGAACATCCCTACACTTGGAGAATTCAATTCAAGCTATCATACTCTTGTCCATCTACTTCAGTACTTTTTAATTTGATGAATATTTTGCTCACACATTTTCATGCGACCGTTAATACTTCTTGAGGTACTAACCGACCGATTACTCAAGTGCTTGCTGATTTGGTGATAGTATTTTCCTCGTCTTGCACCACCTAAAGCTTAGCAGTGACACCCAGACCAGTTGGCCTTAGGGCACTAGGTGAAAAGGCACCCTCGCTATATTTTTTTATTGCTGCCTTGGCGATAACAAAACCAGTGTTCATTTTTTCTTTTCACCATTTTTATATTTTCTTCATTTTTTTTTATTTATTTCTTTCATACTTAGGCTTTTAGACAAGAGCATTTCAAGGTATCCTCTACTATCCCGAGTTTCAAGACGTGTGTAAGTGCATATTGTAGGGTATCAACATTCAAATGTTTGGCTTCCAGAATAGAAACTATTTTTCAGACTTATTTTTATCCTCAGATTAGTGACTTCCTTCATTTTACTAACCCTTGGGACAACAGCTCATAATTACTTATTACTAGTTCGTTTAAGAAAACTTCTAATTTTCTTGGTTTTCTTAAACTATTCTTATCTTTTGGATGTAATTTTTCACTTTCTACTCTTTTGTTATAAAATTTTATTTTTTTTTTAATTTTAAAATTTTTGAAAATTTGTGCTTATGCAAAATATGATGCAACTTGATGTGTAAATAAGCACAAACCTCCCCCAAACCTGTTTACAGTAGTGTCCTCACTGATGTCATCTGTTAAACTCAAAAACCTGTAGACTTGGGAGGAAATTATTAATGGGGGCAAGAATATATGAAAGTGAAAATCCTCCCCCAAACTTATTTTAGGCTCATAATTTTGTAAAAATCATTTTCTTTCAAGAGCCAAAATATACCACCCCTCCAAACTTGAGTTAAACAATTTTAATCTTTTAAAATCACATGAGGGGGTCAAGGTTATTGGTCAATGCCAAGCTTTGCAAAGACCGAAGGTCAACACCAACCATTAAAAAATTTTATCGATGAAGCACCAAGGTTGGTGGAAGAACATGTCACCTATTGACGTGAAGAAGTGGGGAGGTGATAAGAGGTGTAATGGAAAAGAATTGCGTCTTAACTTGGAGAGACGACACAGTGATAGTAATGATGGATTACTCGCATTATCATGATTGTCCAAAAGAGAGGGTGGAGGTCCAATTTCATCATCTTGGAATTGATTCATCTCAACACCCGTGTCTTTTAAAAATGCGAGTTCATCAGCGAAAATTTCCTCGAAGCTTTCATCGATACCCCGAAGAATAATGTCATCAGAAAAAATGGGGTTATCGTCAGACTCTATAAAAGGTTTCTCATTAGATGTTGACCCGGACAACTCGGTGGAAGAGTAAATGGTTGGGTCAAACAACAACATATGAAAAGAGTCTGTATCATGAGGTTGATCAAATTCGCTGCTGTCGACATCCATTAATTCGACAGAACACACATGAGCATAGGGTTCGGAGGGTTCACTTCCCAACTTGTAAATATTAAGCTCAATTGACTTCTTTCCAAAGGATAGGGTCATAGAGCCGTTTCTACAATTAATTACTGCGTTGGAAGTGGCCAAAAGGGTCGACCGAGTATCACCGGGATTTGATTGCGTGGGTTCGCTACAGGTTGTGTATCTATAACGATAAAGTCCACAGGGAATATGAATTCCCCGACTTTGATTAACACATCCTCTAGCTCACCCCTTGGTTGGGTGATAGATCGATCGGCCATCTGAAGAGTGCAATGCGCAGGTTTTAACTCTCCGATCCCTAATTGCTCATAAACCGAATACGGAAGCAAGTTAACACTAACACCTAGATCGAGTAGAGCACGATTAATATTTTTACCCCCAATAGAAATAGAAATTATAGGACTTCCGGGGTTCTTTCGTTTCTTGGGTAGTTGTTGTGTAAAAGCAGTGCTCACATTACTCGCAAGGAAAACTTTTTTAGGTACTTGAACTTTTCTCTTCCTAGTGCACAAGTCCTTTAGGATTTTCGCACATGATGGAACTTGTTGAATAGCATCTAGGAGAGGAATGTTTATGTTAACTTGCTTAAAAATTTCCACAATCTTCTCCATTTGTGGACTTGGTCTGTTGCCTCTTAACCTGTTTGGATAAGGTGCTTTATCAATAAGGGTTTGGTCCAACATTGGAGAGGATTGTGGGTACGGATTCGATCCCAAAACTGGAGTGGGAATCGACTTAGATAGATTTGGCGAAATGGGCGAAGGGTTCGAGCCTTGGGGAAAACGGAGAATAGGCTCGGGTGGAGGTGGGAGACTAGACGAGTTAGGGGAAGAAGAAGAAAAAGCTGGGGTATCAAATGTTTCACTAACATCAATTTGCTCACCCTCTCGGTTATTCAGCACTCTCCCCGATCTCAACGTAGTAACAGCACTCACATTATAACTTTGTGAGTGGCCAGGATTAGGTATGGGTTGAGATGGGAGTTTCCCTTTCTCTCTCGCACTCATTGCGGCGTTTAACTGTGCGATTTGGTTTTCTATTGATTTAATACTCTCACCATGGGAGGCGGAGTTTTTCGTTAGGGTATCAATAGAAGACCTCATCTCAGCCGAATTTTGCATGGATTGTTTCATGAACATATCCAAAGTTTTTGCAAGTGAGTTGTCAGTACCGGCCACTTGTGGTGTAGAAATGTTGGCCGGATTTTGGAAATTCTGTGACTGAAAGGGAGGCTGATTCTGTGGTTGTGGTTGCTGTGGAGGAGGTCTTTGATAATTACTTTGTTGGTTTTGATTCCAAGCAAAGTTAGGATGATTCCTCCATCCTTGATTGTATGTGGAAGAATAAGGGTCGTTTCTAGGTCGCTGCTGAAAAGTAGCATTAGCTTGAAACGATGCATTCATAGGACATTTTTCCGTTAAGTGTGAAGGATCCGAACAGCAACCACAGACGGTCTTAGGAAGCGTGACCTGATTTAGGGAGAAAGATGAGAACTTGTTTTCAATAGCGTCGAGTTTCTTTTGTATCGCCGCCATTTCGGCTTTCACTGCGATGGAAACGTCGAGCTGGTGAATACCTCCCTTAGTTGAAAGTGGTCTTACGCTTTCCCACTGCAACGTGCTTTCTGCGAGATCTTCCAGATATTTCCATGCTTCTCCATCATCTTTAGACATGAAATTGCATTGACACATTGTTTCAAGCATCTGCTTTGTCGCTGGATTAATGCCCTCATATATAATCCGACATAAATACCATCTTTGTATTCCGTGATGGGGGTATTGGACAAGCAGATCTTTGAAACGTTCAAAGCACTTCCAAAATGGTTCATTGGGAAGCTGGGTGAACTGGTTAATCTCGCTCCTAACATGTGCAGTCTTATGATTTGGGTAAAACTTCTTAAGAAATGCTACGACGAATTCATCCCAATTAGTGATAGAGTGTGCGGCAGTATTATAAAGCCATTTTTCTGCCAAGTCGCACAATGTGAATGGGAGAAGACGTAAGCGCATAGCATCTAAAGTCAATTGTGAAGTACCCATCATTGCGCATACGTTTTCGAATTTGGTGATGAAAACGTACGCGTCTTCCGACTCAAGCCCGTGAAATTTGGGCAGCAGATTGATGTAGTGGGGTTTAATTTCGAAAGTATTCCCGTTAGATGGTGGAAGAGATAGACAAGTAGGAAGAGGACCACGAATAGGATAGCATCTCTCTTGGAGAGAGATGCGCGGTGGATTCTGCTCACCTGTGGGCAGTGGTAGCGTGGTGTTATAATTAGATGGAGTGCCGTCCATCACGGTCGATGTGGTGTGAGGCGTGGGAAAAGAAGATGAAGAAGTATCGACTTCGGTGTCGATAGCAGGAATGCGGACAAGACGGGCACTAGGATCCCGTGTCCAGCCGAGCATGCACTAAGCGGGTTTAATGCAAGTGGCAGCGTGTGTGTGATTTTAAAATTGGCTTGTTTTGAAAAAGTGGGACTCAAGACAAATCACCCTAAGATGCACAAGCAACCCTAGAACTAAGGTTACCTAGGTCAGTCTCTAGACCGCTCCTAGACTTCCAAAGGACAAGCCGCAGGATAAATCCTCTACCGCCTCCGTACTACCCTTGTAGCCAGGTAAGTGCCAGGTAAGTGGGAAGGAACCACGTCGTGGGCCTAATTAAAAACCACTAGCCTTTGTCACAGTTGCCTAGGCACTACAAAAGTAATGCGGATAAACGATAGATTACCCACGACCTTCCTCTGTCCTTATTGAGCGCGACAGTCCTTAGAGTCTGGTCTAGATATTTTTTAAATTAATGAAGGGTTGATCTATATGCTCGGTTTGTGATTTGTGGGGCTTAGGAAGGGTGATGAAATCCCCACCTAATCTTGATTTGGTCTTTGCCCCTTAAAATCCGTATTAAATATGCAAAACAAAACCAATCACAAAACTTTTGCAAAAAGATTTTTGAGCGGCGCAATTTTGCAAAGAATCCTGCAGAAGATAGATTTTATTGGATTTGAGGAGAGAGAGAAGGAGTTGAGAATCTTACCAGAGAATTCCGTAGCCCTAATCCCTCCAAGCCGCCGCGTTTCTGCCGCAGGAAGCACCTTTGTGCCGCGGTTCCGCCGCGAGGTGGATGGAACAGTTGATGAATTTTTTTCTCAAGCCCTCTGTGCTCCTCTGGATCTCGATGAATGCCTCTGTCTTCTGTTTTCCTCAATTCTGTAACTCCAGATCTCCTTGCAAAATTCACGCACAAATCGTTAAATATGCAATTTGCAATTTTGTGTTAATAATGATATAAATCGTCTAAGAATTCAACACAAATAGTAAAAATAAAAAATTACGCACGTGTCCCCGGCAACGGCGCCATTTGATTGATTCGAAAGAGTGTTTGTAGTTAACCGCAATTAATAACGGTATCGCGTGTAGCTAGACCGAGATGAGTACGGGTCGTCCTCAGGGAAACGTGGAACCTTTTACTTTTACTTTAGATGTGTTGAGAAAGAGAGGAGGGATAAAGAATTTTATAGAATGGTTTCTAGATCTACGTTAAGCAAGAATGCAAAAATATAGATCTTGATTATTTTAAAGATGTAATTAATATAACAAGAGGGCTTGTAGGGTTCGTTAGGATTTAGTAGTTATGGACGATTAATTAAAAGTTACCCTTTTTATCCATTAATAGATTTAGAACTAGAACGACGGTGATGCGTGTAGATTAGGGTTTCTGGAGGGAAAAGGAATCCCACTCTTAACCCTTATCTCTACACGGAACTCCGTTCATGTCTAGCCTTTACCAAAACAATCATTAATCTAATCGCTAATCGCGGTCGGAACTATCAAAGAATTGCTAGCGCGCCCGATTAGGATGTTAATGATTCTTTTGATAAAGTTCCTAAACTTTATAGGACTTAAAAAGGGTTTAGGGATTTTTATCGTCCATTAGCCTACCCTAATCCTACAAACCCTAACAAGCGGAGAATTACTCGCACATGTTGGGAAAAGAAGATGAAAAGATAGAGAGGGAAAACATAATGTAAAATGCAAAAGAATAAAACAACTACCTTTATTAATCAACTTGAACAATCTACACTTTGATTCCTTAGAAAATGATTACAAAGACTATTTTGCTTCTCGATCTCTTCCAAGGAGGTAGACGAACAGTTGATGATCAGCCTGGATGCGTGAGCCGTCTTGGACTTCGTGATCTCTTCGACTTGATAGCTTTTCCAAGAGGCTCTCGGTGCCTTTTTATAGTGAAAACCCAGAATCTTATTGTTGAAAAGTTGGTAAAATTCAGCAGTAATCAATCTCCCAAAATCTTGCATTCCAACTCATCATTATTGCGGCGGATCCGCGGCCCCAGGGTGGGTTTGGCCGCGGATCAGCGCTCAAGGGTTGGGATCAATTGCTTATTTTTCTTGGGCTTTCATTTGGTGACATGTGGCAATCCTAGGCATCTTCAGAATTCAGAAATCTTCTCTCGGTTGCTTCCAGACTTGGTCTCCAAGTTTTGCTTCTTAATTTGGCAAGTTTTCTTCAACAAATTGATTTGTTTGTTAAATCCTACATAACAACTTGGAAAATTCTGCACAACAACTCAAATAAGATATTAGTAGATTTTGTTCTACTAGGATTAGGTCAATAATATTTGCATACATTTTCCTACCAAAATGATATATTAACACATGGAAAATAATGTTTTTACACGTAAACCCTCATATGTATAATATATTATATTAAAGTCCTTTTTTAATATAAAAATGGTAGGAAAAATGTACTACAAATGTGCAGTTTTATCGACTGAACAACAGGGTATGCAATGATCAGGTATAGCAATGCAGTCTAACAACCCTATATAGAATGAACAGGGTATGCAATGATCGTGCAAGCATGTGTACGATATCAGGTATAATAGATACAGGATGAGATATCAATTACTACATACTGAGCATGGGAAATATAACATCTACACGGAATGTCATCGTGGAAAGTATAATCGGTACTCATCAATGCACCCAAATCCCAATACTACTCAGGTGTCGTCATCCTCCTCGGTCCTCCAATCCTGTAAATCTCATATAATCGTGAGTGCCCAACATCGGCACCCAAAATATAAATAAATACTCGTGCCAAGCATCGACACGCAAATCCTCCTGTATAGGGCATCCGTCAGCCCGGATCAGCCCACGGGCTCTGTCTGCGGTATCGGCCCTCGGCCCCGGCAGTACGAGTCGTCCCGTATCCATCCATCGATTCTGGTCGGTATCCTCCGGATAACCGCCAGGTCCAACCAATCACCGGTAGGTAGTAGTCCCTCTGCCAGGCTCACCGTCTACTACACAGCGAAACTGTTCTCGCCCCGGGGTACCATACCGGGTCCATGTACCCGTAATCGGCCTCATCCAACTCCTCGATTCGGGTTCATATATATCACTCTAGTACCGAGAAAACACATGGTGGACGTACCGAAATATCATATCAAGGGAAACCGGGTTTTTAAATAATTAACTATTCTCTTTGAAATATCCACGGTTCCCCAAATCCAGAATTAACATGGAAACAACATATCTCAATGCGTAATCTAAGCAAGTATGAAGATATCAATATATGTGTGCACTGGTATGAATATACAGTGTGCATGTGCGCAGGTATGGAGATATCAATATATGTGTGCACTGGTATGAATATACAGTGTGCATGTGCGCAGGTATGGAGATATCAATATATGTGTGCACTAGTATGAATATATAGTGTGCATGTGCGCAGGTATGGAAATATCAATATATGTGTGCACTGGTATGAATATACAGTGTGTATGTGCGCAGGTATGGAGATATCAATATATGTGTATGTAGTACCAGTAGGGGTATGTGATGCATATGTGCCTAAATATGGATATAACATATGCGGTTATGCGGCAAATCATGACAACATCAATAAGGTAGAATCAGTATGATATATGATTTATAGCAATCCTATAATGTGAGTGTCATGACAATCATTAACGGTGTGAGTGTAGCATATCAATTGTGCTCGTGCGACTTGAACCGTTAGTGACAGTGTAGTGTCCTATGCTATCATTTCTATATGCAACAATAAGGTATGCTACTACAGTCCATATGAACATCTTCAATCTAATATCCTAACACGCCCTGACGTTTAACGCCATACGGGCGATTTCCCTGTAGATGTTAAATCTACTCACCTGGTCGTGCGCTACTCGTAGCCGACCACCTGCTTTCCTTTCTTAGCTTCGTCCGACGTACCCGCCTGCGAATCTGGAATTACACAAGAATCCAAATATAAGCAACTATCTCGCAAAACGCGATATCGAAGTCAAACGATACGCTCGCGTCGCGAACTAAACGCGCGTGTGTACGATACGCTAAACGTGTGCACGCGTCTAAAACTAACCCCGACACGCCGTGATACGCTGAATCATGGAACCCTCTCGCGTATCGCGCGAACCAAACGTACTAGAAATACGATATAACGTTCCAGATTCTACCCAGGCTAACAACTTACAAAACTATACATACCACTGGCCTAGAAATAACAACATACTCCTACCCAAGCAAACATCACCCAAAAATTCCCCTATCTGGCCGCAAATTGCGGCCAGAAAGATTAAACCGGCGGCCTCGCTATAGGGTGGGGGTCTCGGGCTCTGGTGGTGTGGTCTATACCTTGTATACAAGCTCCAGTTAACTCAATTTCAACCTGAACTACTCGGGCCTATAGCAGATCATAGAAATCCAAAAAGTTCACTTAAAAACACTAAATTTTGCACAATTAGAAACCCTATGGTATTTTGGTGTAATCTGTGGTCTAACTAGGTTTACATGGTCTTAATAACACCTAATTAGGCTAGGTTAACCAATACTAATAGCACTAAACCATAAGTCCACACAATTCACCATTTCAAGCACAAAATCTCACTTTTTATACAAACCGAAGCTAAACTACACATACGTTAAACAAACAAGAAGTTGGGCTCAGATTCTATACCTTACAAGACCCTAGGTGCAAGAAGAAAGGGGGTGGAGAAGATGGGAAGTGCTGCTGCAGCTGCTGGGGGCTGCTGTTGATGCTGCTGCTGGTGATGATGCTG
Organism: Agapanthus africanus; assembly: GCA_030015575.1. Classification (NCBI taxonomy): domain Eukaryota; kingdom Viridiplantae; phylum Streptophyta; class Magnoliopsida; order Asparagales; family Amaryllidaceae; genus Agapanthus; species Agapanthus africanus. The sequence goes on from CM057342.1 coordinate 633,666,242, forward strand.
TTGCTGATGCTAGTTGCTGCTGCTGGTGCTTTTTCTGCAGCTGCTGCCTCTCTCTCTCTCTCAGCTGAGTGTGTGTGTGTGTGAGAGTTGGGAGATTGAGAAAGAGGAGAGAAATGAGAGCACAAGTCAAAGACCCCCTCTCTCTCCCTCTCTCTTCATTTAATGAGCATGGCTCATGCCCTTTGCCCATACTCCTTCTCTCTCATCAAGTCAACACGAGAAAAGAAATTCAAATAAACAAAACAACACACAAATAAATAAAACCCAATTAAATCCCAAAACACTTAATACAAATAGGTTAACCCATCATGGTTGCTAATCATGGTTTTAACCCCAAATCTAAACCCTAGTTAACATGCACAAGTGTGTGTGTGTCTAGAAAAATCCTAATAAAATATTCATTAATTAGAATAAAATATCTGAAACTTAATTTGGTAAACTTTTTACCAAAAACTATCTATTAAATATAATTAACCCCTAAACACGACCTAAGGTGTTACAATCTTCCCCCTTAAAGAAAATTCGTCCCCGAATTTTAAAACACAAAGCTACGCATACCTTCAGAGGGATGAGGGAACTTCTTCCGCATCTCGCCCTCCGCCTCCCAAGTGATCTCTTCACCATTTGGGATGCACCAAAATACCTTCACTGATGGCAAGACCTTCGATCGAAGTTTCTTCACCTGCCGGTCCAATATTACGACTGGCTGTTGGGTGAACGAAGGATCACGCTCGAACTAAATGGTCTGGCACTGAATCCAATGAGAAAGGTCATGAAGGTAATTGCAAAGTATCGACATAGGGAATACGGGGTGAATACTCAATAATCTGGGTGGAAGTGCCCAACTTAAGGCAACGAACCAACTCGCCTTAGGGATCCTAAAAAGACTTACTATCCCGGAAAGCTTCCCAAAACTCAACATGTCATTTATCGGAAATTTCCGTGGGAATACATGATCTGCCATTGCAAACTCGAATCTGCGACCTTCTTGGTCAGCATCTGATCTCTATCCGCAATAGACCGTTCTCATCCTGACCCAAAACAACCGGGTCATTTCCGAAATTTCTAAACTAGCTGAGGTCCAATAATCCTATAACACGGAGTTAGGAAAACAGACTGGTGATCGACACGACCTAACCTCTAATCCTAAAGGTTACCAATTGGAGTGTCATCCTGATAACTGCTATCAAAGGAGAACCCTGTCGATGGCAAACGACGATCCCCAACTGCCGACAACAATTTCTATATACACAACTTAACAAGAACAACTGAGTATCACCGGATGACAAGCATCCGAATGGAGTCACATCCTGACAACTCCTGGGTGGACACCATAACAAATTTCGGGGAGATCTGCTCTCGTTCCCTCTTCGGAACGGTTAAAGGTTGCAACTCTCCCGTCAGTCTCAGTTGCTCAACTCAAGCACACAACAAGACAGACACCTTAAAACGAATCCCGAGACTTCTCTTTCTAACCTTGCCCACCCGTTACTACCTTACAAGTCACGTTAACAGTTGGTGGGGCTTGAATGAGTACAGAGAGTTGACCGATGTGCCTGCCCTAGGATTCCATGTCTCTAACCCAGTACACCCTTGCCACAAGTCAAGGATTCCAAATCATTACCCAGCCGAGTAGGCTCCAATATCTTTGACGAACGAGCGTCGGCGGGCAGTGTCTCGCGAAAGCGATTTAAGAAAAGTGGTCGGGCGCGGACATGAGCAAGCTGTCTCCTCAGAAGAGACAAACTTATGCTGTACTCAACGATCGCACAAGAACTGTGAATCTGCGGAGGACCATCACCACAATCAAATTTCGCCACAGGAAGATGTACTTTTAACTCTGGTGGTCCGTGAAAATCTGACACGACTCTCAAACGAGTGGTGTTTTTAAATTTCCAGCGCAAAACCATCACGGCCATCTCCAGATCATGAGTGGGATATCCTTCTAGTACTTCCTCCAAATATAGGGAAGCAAAAGCGATAACTGCAATGTGTCACCTCAGTACCCCTTCGAGCCCTACTCACGAAGCATCACAGTTAAACCACAAAGTCGCCCGAACCAAAAGCAAAGAAGGAGCTGATGCAGTTGTTAACCGAGTCTTCAACTGCGGAAACTTCGTACACAAGCCTCAGTCCAAAGAAAAGGAACCTCCATTCCAGTCAATTTAGTCAACGGGGCAGCATTACACTAGCAATTCTGCATGAGACGGCGGTAACACCTGCTAAGCCAAAAATCTGCGGACCTCCGTCCTGCTCAAGTCTGAGCCTAAGCTGTACGGCCACGATCTTCCTCGAAACTATACCAAATCGTCTCCGTAACTACAAGACCTAGGAGTCAACACAAACAAGCTTGAAGGGAACACTCCGAGAATCTAGTAGACCGCTGGGGCTCTCTTAGTATCCATATAACAGATCCTCAAGTGCTACCCTAACCCTCAAGGCACACTAAAAAGACTAGGATGTCGTAAATAACACAACAATAACTAGTCGAGGAATGGCCCGAAGAAAACCAGTTCATCACACATACGAATGCTGCTAGAGCATTGGTGAGTCCAGTGACACACCCAAAACACACAAAGCCCGTAGCACGCACAAGACAGTCTTCGGAATGTCATCACTCCGGACCCACAACAATGATGACCTAATCCCAAACGAACTTAGACAAAGTCTCGCACTCTGGTGCTGATCGAAGAAATCGTCAATGCGAGGTACAGGATACTTATCCGCACCGTAGGCCGATTCAAGTGACGATCCATCAATACACAACCTCAATCTGTCGTTTTTCTCCTTGACGAACAAAAATGGGAGCTTCCTAAATGCGAAACACTCAGACGCACAAACTCCCTCAACAACAACTCTACAGCAGATCCTTAAGCTCCATAAGCCTTGACGGCTCATCTGGAACAACGTCGGAAAACTCTCCCCACTAAAGAAAACCGGCCCAACACACCAACTGTGGCTACGGTATAACGAAAAATGCCAAGAATCCACGACATCTCCTCAGAGCCGACTAGCGAACAAGGCTGAATTCAAGCTGTAAGAGGTGACACCACTATCCACCTGCACAACAAGAACTGACTTGCCCGGGAAAACAAAACCTAATTGTTTCCTTACGGTAGCCCACAACGCTTAGCACGTAGCTAACCAGTCCGTGCCCAGGAGATCGCCCAAATCCAACATCTTTAGGAGGATCAAAATGACAGACGAATCTCTATCTCCTATCCGATGGGCACACGACCGAAATACGTGTCGCGCAACAAAAGGATTGCTGACAGAAGTTAACACAACAAACGGCTGATCTACCTAGCACGACTCTCGTCCTAAACTCGGCACGAAGTGTGGAAACATACGAGTGCATGAATCCGGATCAAACAATACGTGTGCAACAAAAGGACATACTGAAAGAGTACCTGAAACCACAGCATTGGACGCCTGAGCATCCTGATGAGTCGAAACAAAAACTTGGGCCTGCCCTCCATCTGCGACTGATCGAACTCCTCCTCTACTAGCCTGACCCCTCTGTGCGAACCCTCCGCGTCCACGATGTCTCAGAATACGACCCTGACGTGGTGTGAAGGAACACTGCCTGATGAGGTGTTGAAGGCTTCCGCATCGTAAACACCTACGCGCTGACTGCTGTCCTGCCTGGGGATGAGAGCCAAATGACTGTCCTCGTCCCAAGCCTCTGCTCTGGGTTGGTACACCAGTATGATTCCACAACTGTTCCGGAATTCTCACGGTCTCTGGAAGACGTGTCTCTTAAACTGGGGCCGCCTCCACCGGTGCTATGTAGGGGACGGAATACTGCATGATGATCGCAAGGAACAACTGGGTAACAGGGGTGACAACCACCTGTCGCTGCGCTCGAACGACCTCTACCAATGAGCTCATCGTCTGGCGCAAGCTCTGCATCTCTGCCACTAGTCTAGCAATCTGATCTGTCATAGGAGAAACAATCTGTCCTGGTACAACAGGGGTACTACTCGGATCAGTTCTCGTCTCAGATAAATCAACTTGAACCTCGGCTCTCCCGGCCTCTCTCTGCACCCTCGTAGTCCTTGGGGGCATAATGGCTGAAAAGAAGGTAGGATTCGATAAGGATACGAAAATCGAATCACAAGAATGTATACAATCATGAAGAAAATTCAATCAATAAGTCCTAAGGTCGCTTAGGCGGAGTACCGTGTCGTGAGTATGCCGCGGAACATACGCACGCTACGCCACTCTGCTGCAGCTACCTACTCCATCATACCAGGGTTATCCTACACTCCGAAGGTAAAACCTACGCTCTGATACCAACTTTGTCACGACCCAAAGTTTGGCCCGTGACCGGCACTTAACCACGTAACGTCTACAGGCGTAACGCGACTAAGTAAGCCGAAAACCCAGAAATCAAACCAGTAAAAGTATAGAGTGATTTAATCATTTAATAGAACTAATTACTAAGATGTCAAGAAACCTTAAGTAGACAATCACCAAGATAACAATATACGACGCCGTAGCGAAGAAAATGAGCAACATGTGGGAAACATCACAGATAAAATAAACTGCATAAGTAGAGTCGGCTCACAACGAGCTCGACACCAGAATACAAAATAATATACATCGTCCTCACAACTGGTCTCTAAGTCAATACATAAGTGGTAGATGGAGAGTACTAGATACAACAATGTACATAACTGAAAGATAACCAGATACCGCACAAAACCCACCTATCAGCAAAAGAGCTAGTACACCAACTGTAGGGGTATCTGTGTCAAAAGATGCAAGAACGCAGCCTGCCGCGACTACTCCGAAGGGCAACCTGCAAACACTGTGGCACAACGGGGGTGAGTTGCCAACTCGTGAATAGAAGATAACATATAAAGGTAATCGCGAGTATGCACGTGCAATGATACTCTAACCTATATCAACAGATAACATCTATATGATGAACTGGATGCTCAAAACATGCAACAAGTGCGATCTAATAACATCTCCATGTGATGAGCAAGAAATGTGATGATCAGGTATAGCAATGCAGTCTAACAACCCTATATAGAATGAAAAGGGTATGCAATGATCAGGTATAGCAATACAGTCTAACAACCCTATATAGAATGAACAGGGTATGCAATGATCGTGCAAGCATGTGTACTATATCAGGTATAATAGATACAGGATGAGATATCAATTACTACATACTGAGCATGGGAAATATAACATCTATACGGAATGTCATCGTGGAAAGTATAATCGGTACTCATCAATGCACCCAAATCCCAATACTACTCAGGTGTCGTCATCCTCCTCGGTCCTCCAATCCTGTAAATCTCATATAATCGTGAGTGCCCAACATCGGCACCCAAAACATCAAGAAATACTCGTGCCAAGCATCGACACGCAAATCCTCCTGTATAGGGCATCCGTCAGTCCGGATCAGCCCACAGGCTCTGTCTGCGATATCGGCCCTCGGCCCCGGCAGTACGAGTCATCCCGTATCCATCCATCGACTCTGGTCGGTATCCTCCGGATAACCGCCAGGTCCAACCAATCACCGGTAGGTAGTAGTCCCTCTGCCAGGCTCACCGTCTACTACACAGCGAAACCGTTCTCGCCCCGGGGTACCATACCGGGTCCACCATGAACCCTTAATCGGCCTCATCCAACTCCTCGATTCGGGTTCATATATATCACTCTAGTACCGAGAAAACACATGGTGGACGCACCGAAATATCATATCAAGGGAAACCGGGTTTTTAAATAATTAACTATTCTCTTTGAAATATCCACGGTTCCCCAAATCCAGAATTAACATGGAAACAACATATCTCAATGCGTAATCTAAGCAAGTATGAAGATATCAATTTATGTGTGCACTGGTATGAGTATACAGTGTGCATGTGCACAGGTATAGAGATATCAATATATGTGTGCACTAGTATGAATATACAGTGTGCATGTGCGCAGGTATGGAGATATCAATATATGTGTGCACTGGTATGAATATACAGTGTGCATGTGCGCAGGTATGGAAATATCAATATATGTGTGTACTGGTATGAATATACAGTGTGCATGAGTGCAGGTATGGAAATATCAATATATGTGTGCACTGGTATGAATATACAGTGTGCATGTGTGCAGGTATGGAAATATCAATATATGTGTGCACTGGTATGAATATACAGTGTGCATGTGCGCAGGTATGGAGATATCAATATATGTGTATGTAGTACCAGTAGGGGTATGTGATGCATATGTGCCTAAATATGGATATAACATATGCGGTAATGCGGCAAATCATGACAACATCAATAAGGTAGAATCAGTATGATATATGATTTATAGCAATCCTATAATGTGAGTGTCATGGCAATCATTAACGGTGTGAGTGTAGCATATCAATTGTGCTAGTGCGACTTGAACCATTAGTGACAGTGCAGTGTCCTATACTATCATTTCTATATGCAACAATAAGGTATGCTACTACAGTCCATATGAACATCTTCAATCTAATATCCTAACACGCCCTGACGCTTAACGCCATACGGGCGATTTCCCCGTAGATGTTAAATCTACTCACCTGGTCGTGCGCTACTCGTAGCCGACCACCTGCTTCCCTTTCTTAGCTTCGTCTAACGTACCCGCTTGCAAACCTGGAATTACACAAGAATCCAAATATAAGCAACTATCTCGCAAAACGCGATATCAAAGTCCAACGATACGCTCGCGTCGCGAACTAAACACGCGTGTGTACGATACGCTAAACGTGTGCACGCGTCTAAAACTAACCCCGACACGCCGCGATACGCTGAATCATGGAACCCTCTCGCGTATCGCGTGAACCAAACGTACTAGAAATACGATATAACGTTCCAGATTCTACCCAGGCTAACAACTTACAAAACTATACATACCACTGGCCTAGAAATAACAACAGACTCCTACCCAAGCAAACATCACCCAAAAATTCCTCTATCTGGCCGCAAATTGCGGCCAGAAAGATTAAACCGGCGGCCTCGCTATGGGATGGGGGTCTCGGGCTCTGGTGGTGTGGTCTATACCTTGTATACAAGCTCCAGTTAACTCAATTTCAACCTGAACTACTCGGGCCTATAGCAGATCACAGAAATCCAAAAAGTTCACTTAAAAACACTAAATTTTGCATAATTAGAAACCCTATGGTATTTTGGTGTAATCTGGGGTCTAACTAGGTTTACATGGTCTTAATAACACCTAATTAGGCTAGGTTATCCAATACTAACAGCACTAAACCATAAGTCCACACAATTCACCATTTCAAGCACAAAATCTCACTTTTTATACAAACCGAAGCTAAACTACACATACGTTAAACAAACAAGAAGTTGGGCTCAGTCTATACCTTACAAGACCCTAGGTGCAAGGAGAAAGGGGGTGGAGAAGATGGGAAGTGCTGCTGCAGCTGCTGGGGGCTGCTGTTGATGCTGCTGCTGCTACTGCCTGCTGCTGCTGCTGCTGATGATGATGCTGTTGCTGATGCTAGTTGCTGCTGCTGGTGCTTCTTCTGTAGCTGCTGCCTCTCTCTCTCTCTCTCTCAGCTGAGTGTGTGTGTGTGAGAGAGTTGGGAGATTGAGAAAGAGGAGAGAAATGAGAGCACAAGTCAAAGACCCCCCTCTCTCTCCCTCTCTCTTCATTTAATGAGCATGGCCCATGCCCTTTGCCCATACTCCTTCTCTCTCATCAAGTCAACACAAGAAAAGAAATTCAAATAAACAAAACAACACACAAATAAATAAAACCCAATTAAATCCCAAAACACTTAATACAAATAGGTTAACCCATCATGGTTGCTAATCATGGTTTTAACCCCAAATCTAAACCCTAGTTAACATGCACAAGTGTGTGTGTGTCTAGAAAAATCCTAATAAAATATTCATTAATTAGAATAAAATATCTGAAACTTAATTTGGTAAACTTTTTACCAAAAACTATCTATTAAATATAATTAACCCCTAAACACGACCTAAGGTGTTACATAAATATCTTAAGTAAAACAAACTTAGTGGAATAAGTCAATGCATCCATAAGCTTCTACAAGCTTCATGCATGTGAGCTATTATCCACTAATTTGGATTTACTTTAAATATTTAAATCCTACATTATAATTAGTATGGTGTAAGTCTCATACACCCATGTAGTGTGTATCAACAACCATGATACAAAATAAAACACAATTAATATATATCACATATATATTAAGTGTGCACATGTGAGAATAATAAATGCTTAAGTGAGCTAATATTAGTTAATGTAAACTAGTATATCAAATATACAATTATACACTAAATTATCAAATCAACACTTGATTTAATAATTCTGCTATATCACATATAACCGACTAATATTAAATGTACCATCTTATCGAACCAACACTTGATTCTGTAACCCGGCTATATCACATATAACCATCCGATACAAATATCGCGAGAATAGAATACGGTATCACATACTCGCATTATTCTCGATCCCGCACATATCACATATGTGCTCCTACTTCGTTTTGCCTGAGCTAGTAAAACCTCTATGTAGGACTCTAAAGACTCGTCAATACGCCGGCAGTAGGTGATGATCACATCAAGCACCCACAAGCCGTCAGCAATACTAGATGGACGTAACGGCTACCCGGGTATTGAGCGATCAGAAGATCAGCAAGCAAGCCGACTCTAGCTCCTGTAAAGCTTGTCAGTAACACTACCGTACAGTCCGGTCTCCTCGTCTGATATGTCGCATATCCAGTATAGAGGTGGTAAACGTCAGACCCCAATAACCGATAAGTCATGCCGATATGAGGCTCATAACGGGTCGAGAAACTACTGATAACACTTACCCGTAAATCTCTAAATCAGCCATGGCCAGGGACTTTCCTGTTATGGCCAATCGAGCACGGTGCAACATCAACCCCCAATACCGGGATAGACGAAACCCCTCCTATCGCTCATTGCCTCCATGTGACTCGGGACTGTACCCAAAAACCACCGTTTTGCACATCCTCTTGAACGTGGTAAGGTGGAAATCAAAGCACAGTGGGAATCACACAAGACTCTATGACGATCTCGGGTCTACAGACTAACCTGTACCAGTGTCACCAGAGAACTGCCATCTGACGTAAGGTATAATACCATCTGGGAGTTCTCGGCGAGTCCGTCCAGTGTACCCAGTATCCACTGAGCACCCGTACACCATCTCTGATGTCAAACACCAATGGATATGGGATCATCCATCGCCCATCTTATGGGTCGAAAAGTGTATACGCTAGTCTACTCTGGTATATCGATGCCCTGTCTCGATACACCCACGACTAGGAACATTAAAGAATGAACTTATGGACTAACATGGCCCCACTAGTATGATCTACATCATAATCCTGGTAGTCACACATCCTAAGGGCTTTACCAACATATAACCATAAGACAGTATCAAGAGACAAATATACATGTTAAGATAAAGAGCAACCAGATAGCATACTATCATTCGAGCAAGAAAGTACTCTCTCTATATGTCCAAGAATCCAATATAATATACATAACATGTACAATAATGGTCTCTAGGGCATACATACAACTAACAATCTCCCACTTGCACTAGGGCCAGCTGATGTTGTATCGCATACCCAGCATCCCGAAGAGTCTCTCGAACTGTATCTGGGGAATGGCCTTCGTGAGTGGATCTGCACTGTTATTCTTCGTGTCAATTCTCCTGACCTCGATCTCCCGGCGATCAACTATCTTCCGGATCAGGTGATACCGCCTCAGAATATGCCTAGATCGCTGATGGGACCTGGGTTCCTTGGCCAAAGCCACCGCTCCATTGTTATCACAATACAAAGGTATTGGATACTCAATGGATGGAACCATTCCAAGTTCAGTTATGAACTTCTTCATCCAGACAGCCTCTTTGGCAGCATCGTTGGTAGCGTGTATTCAGCCTCCATCGTCGAGTCTGCAACGGTTTCTTGCTTGGAACTCTTCTAACAAACCGCCCCTCCATTGAGGGTAAAGACAAATCCTGAGTGCGACTTAGAGTCGTCCTTATCACTCTGGAAGCTCGAATCGGTAAAAGACTCCACTTGGAGCTCTCCATTACCATACACCAAGAGCATCTCTTTAGTCCTTCTCAAGTACTTGAGAATGCTCTTCACAGCTGTCCAGTGACTTTCTCCAGGATCTGCTTGATACCTACTCACTACACTTAGTGAGTGTGCTACATCGGGTCTGGTACATAGCATCGCGTACATGATAGAGCCTACTGCCGAAGCATAGGGTATCCCTTGCATGCGAGCTCTCTCCAAATCAGTCTTGGGAGACATCTCTTTGGAGAGAGTGAGTCCTGAGATCGTGGGTAAAAACCCATGCTTGGATTCTTCCATACTAAACCTCTTTAGTATGGTGTCAATGTACCTAGATTGGGACAATCCCAGTATCCTTTTAGATCTATCTTTATAGATCTTAATCTCCAAGATGTAGGAGGCATCCCCTAGATCTTTCATTAAGAATCTTTGTGATAAGAAGAGCTTGACCGATTGCAGCATAGGAACATCATTTCCTATCAAGAGTATGTCATCCACGTACAATACGAGGAAGACAACTTTACTCTCTGCCACCTTCTTGTATATATAAGGTTCATCTACGTTTTTGACGAAATCAAACTCTTTGATAACGACATCAAAACAGATATTCCAACTCCGCGATACTTGCTTTAACCCGTAGATGGATTTAAGCAGCTTGCACACCTTTCCGCTGCTCCCACTGTCTACGAAGCCCTCTGGCTGAGTCATGTACACGCACTCTTCCAAATCACCATTTAGAAAAGCGGTCTTAACATCCATTTGCCAGATTTCGTAGTCATGGTATGCAGCGATGGCAAGCATGATCCGGATGGATTTATGCATAGCCACTGGAGAAAAGGTTTCGTCATAATCCATACCTGGTCGTTGACGAAAACCCTTTGCAACAAGTCTAGCTTTGAAAGTCTCCACTTTCCCATCTACACCAAGTTTTTTCTTGAAGATCCACTTGCCCCCAATGGATTTTACCCCTTCAGGAGCATCTTCCAAAGTCCATACTTTGTTGGTGTACATGGATTCCATCTCGGACCGCATTGCATCCAGCCACCTCACTGAGTCCCCACTCGTGATGGCCTGCTCGAAGCTAGTTGGGTCATCATTTTCCATGATGCAATCCTCACTTCCACCATCAATGAGAAAACCGTAGTATCTCTCAGGTGGATGAGGAACCCTACTAGATCGGCGGAGAGGCTGAGGTTCGTTGGGCACTATCGAATCCTCTGGTTCCACTAAATCTTTTGTTACAGCTCTTGCAGCTGGAACCTCTTCCAGTTCTACCTCATGGCCACTAATCTCTTTTGCAAGAAATTCCTTTTCTAAAAAGGTGGCATGCCGAGAAACAAACACCCTTTGTTCCTCAGTGTGGTAGAAGATATACCCTTGTGAATTTTTTAGATATCCTACAAATTTGCACAGAATAGACCGTGCCTCGAGTTTGTCCGGATTTTGCTGTTTGACATAGGCCGGATAACCCCATATCTTAACATAATTAAGACGTGGTCTCTTCCCCTTCCATATCTCATATGGAGTGGTAGGCACTGATTTGGTGGGGACCATATTCAATAGATGTATGTCTGTCTCCAGCGCATACCCCTAGAAGAAAATAGGTAACTCAGCTGTACTCATCATAGAGCACACCATATCTAATAGGGTGCGGTTCCTCCGTTCCGATACACCGTTGTGCTATGGTGTATATGGAGGAGTTAGCTGAGAGAGAATCCCATTCTCTTTTAGAAAGTCCGGGAACTCCATGCTCAAGTATTCACCTCCTCGATCAGATCGAAGGATTTTAATACTTTTACCCGTTTGGTTCTCGACTTCGGATTTATATTCCTTGAATTTCTCAAAAGCTTCAGACTTGTGTTTCAACAGGAACACATGTCCGAATCTTGAGAGATCGTCAGTGAATGTAATGAAGTACGAGGAACCATTCCTGGCATGTGTAGACATAGGACCATATACATCACTATGTATCAGTCCCAAGAGCTCACTAGCTCTTTCTCCGTGTCCTGTAAATGGAGTTTTGGTCATCTTTCCTTTGAGACATGACTGGCAAGTGTCATAAGATGAAAATTCGAACGGATTCAAATATCCATCCTTATGTAACTTAGCCAGTCGTGTCGCATTGATATGACCTAGTCTACAATACCACAAGAAGGATTCGTTCATTTCTGAACTCTTCCTCTTGTGTGTGTTTTGTACATTAAGAACTGTGGTTTGATCTAGAACGTATATGCCATTATTTAACGAGCCTGATCCAATCAACTTTTGATTCAGAAAGATGTTCATAACATTATCCTGTACTACAAAATTATATCCTTCTTTACTTAATAAAGAAACTGATATAAGATTGTATATCAGGTACGGAATGTAATAGTATTAGTTCAGAATCAATGTATTACCATTTGGTAATACAAGGTGATATTCGCCAACTGCTTTAGCTGCAACATTTGCCGCATTCCTTACTCTTACGGAATGATCACCCATTCCCAGTTCTCTACCTTTCCTTAACCCATATAACATATTACATATGTGGGATCCTGATCCGGTATCTAATACCCAGGACGTAGAGTGAACTGAGAAACAGTTCTCAATAACTAACACACCCGAAAAAGATGCATCATCATGCTTATTCTTCGTTTGGGCGGCGTGGGAATCCAGATATGTCCCTATTCCCTGTTCAGTCTTATAACAATTATAAGAAAGAACGGAACCAACGTTCCCCAGCACAGTATAACATGCGGGTTTGGTCTATACATCCATATTATTATCTTAATTAAGACGTGACATGGTCGCTACCTGGAGAGAGAGAGAGAAGAAAACACTTTAGCGTATGCTCTTGCATGATCAGATTGGTTATTATTTTATCTAATCAGGATGGCTCCCACTGTTTTTATCAAATCTTCCTTCAAACCCTAAAAGGAAAGACTAGCCGGGATTAATTACACCCTACAATTTCGCCAATCTTTCAGCCAGGCCAGTGTTGGTACTTTGAGGGAGGTTCCCCGTGCTTTCGCACGGACCTAATTAAAATAAACCTTGTTTTCCTAGAGGCATAACCCCGTAAACACCTTTCTAGACACCTACTTGATCGGTTAATTGTCTTGTGTAAAACTCTTTCAGGAGTAACTCTTACTCGCAGTGGGTATCGGGATCCAACTATCTCATAGAAGGTATGCAATCTCATTGCAAATTTCAACACTTGAAATTCCCGATAATATTTTACCCCTAGCATGCTATGACCTTGACAGAGGTCAACAAATCATAGTGCACTAGTCAAGTTCAACCCATTATTTCTGATTGAATCAAACCCACCCGCATGACCCTTCACAGATGTCAACAAGGTCGTACGACTACCCTAATCTAATCGCATCATATGCTTTACAAATAAGCACCAATCAGCTACCGCACACTACACCTTGACAGAGGTCAACAAGCGTAGTACGAATACTAAATAATACTTATCTGAAATGACAGAGGGCTATGACAGGTTTTTCAGAGAACCTCTTGCGTAATGAACTTGATATCATTGTAGAATCGAGTGATTTTGAAAAGGAGTGCTTTTGAGGCTTTTACTAGTTTCGCTAAAGAGGTCACTCCCGGTGAAGGGATCTCGGCTCTTTCCTTATCGAATAAGGTGCAGGATATATCACATATATCACTATGCAAAGCAAATACTCCAAAAGCAATCAAAAGACAAACCGTGTGTTGTAGCATCTGCCAGTTATTGCTAAAGAGGTCACTCCCGGTGAAGGGATCTCGGCTTTTTCCTTATCGAATAAGGTGCAGGATATATCACATATATCACTATGCAAAGCAAATACTGTAGCTACCCTTTTTGAAAATTTGATTCCACAACATCTTTTAGATTTCTTTTCTTTCATTAATCACATTAATGAAGTCCCATCATTTAAGCTTCCTAAGCATCACAGAAGAAACGAAAATACAATGTACGCTTATGCCATCCGCATTCGCCACAGTGTCCCGTTATGCACCGTTAGGTTACTTAACTAACGGCATACCGGGACAGGACTAGCGCGGGTGCAAAACATAAGCAACGTCTACTATATATCCATTCGTCTCATATATAATGTATATCCCATATATAATGTATATCCATTCGTCTCAGAATCCACAGTGATCACATCACAGAGCAGCAGAAGAAAAATATATACTAGGAGGTCCGTGTTTTATTTTGAGCCTGTATAAAACATGGATTCCACGGTCGCGATGAATAGCCAAACCCACATTCCTAGACCCCTACGAGAGCGGCAAGGAACCCTACCAATTCTAGAGTTAGGAGACCCAGACTCGACTCCTCGAGTTGGTCTCCCACTGGACTCTAGAACCCGGTTACTTATGCTCCCCTCCTTGGGTCTATCCTAATGCGGAAAAGTAAATAATATACAACAACGGTGACATCTTCCTCAACCCGGAAGTGTCCCAATAAAAGAATATTACATACATTGAATTTTACATGAATGAAAATAAAAACTCTCATCTCACATAAAACCCCCGGCTATTCAAAACACGACGATCCAATATAACATATACAGCAACACATAACATCACATGTCATCAATGTAAGTAAATATGCGTATCCCAATTGTCGTTGACATATAGCAACGAAACCGGCGGTACACCACATATTACATTTACGGTCGCAGAAAAAACTAGACGATGTTAAACATTCCGATCGAATCAACAAACACCCACAATTACCCAAAAAAGCTCAACACTTGAGCGTAGTTTAAAATTATTCAGCACATGCCACAGTACCAATGGACCAGCCGTAGAAGGGTCAACCAATGCCTCACATGTGGCACCGCTGAACCACCACAAACCCAAGGGTTTAGTGGCAGTTCTGATGGTCACATAATCGAGTTAAGGTTTTGTTCTTCTAGAGGGTCCATCGCATAACTTGCATGATATTTGAATGCTTTTTAACTACGGAAAAAATCCAACACTTGAAAAATTTTCCGGCAAGGGTTAAAGCGGGTATTTGATATTCGATTGAACATTTTAATACCGTCTAAAGTAACCCGAAAACAGTTAGAATTACGACCACGAAACACTTCGAGTTGCCATTTCAGTAAGTTAATCATCACATGAAAAAGTAGAAAAATCAAACAACATCCGAAACACAAAAACCCAGAGAACAGAACATGAAAAAAATTTGGGACCAAATTTCCTCTGTTGGGCCGGCCTGCTCGGAGAAACCCTTCATCTGCTCGGCCAAAATCAGAGCAGATGCCCCTAAATTTCTTCCATTTTCTTATTTTCTCTCAAATATGATTCTGGACTTGTTTAAAAATCTTTTAGAGCTCATATAAAAATCAACAGAACCTGGATTTTAGGGTTTCAAGTTTTGGAATTCGTTTCGGTTTTGTAATCTAACAATCCGTCTAATTCTCTAGCTAGGCTCTGATATCACTGTAGGGTTCCTATGAACGACAGCAAGGTTTCGGGAGGTATCGTCCATGCCATTTTCAAAATTTTGCCGTTTTAAAGAACCCTAAACTAGAATCGATAACTAGAGAATCATACGAAACAACATGTAAACTACTTTACATCTAAGTGAACTAGGAATACAACCTTTGTAGACCAGTCCTTCACTTCATTAGCTTCTTGTAGTGGTCCCTTCGCTTCGTTCATGGAACTCCCGGACTCTTGCATGGCTTCTCAAGGCGAAACGAACGATCTTGCTTGAAGTCTTCGAGGCCGAAGATGATCTACGTCGAGGAGACACTAACTCAAGCTACTACTTCACTAATGAGAGATTAGTGAGGTAATCACCCTATACTAAAGTGCTAATCTAGTAGAGGATGATGAAATAGGAAGTGGGCTCACTTTAGTTTTATTTTTCTCACAATATTTTCTCTCTTTAGAAAACCTTAGCAAGCCTTTGCTCAAGGAAGAAGAAGATGAGCAAAAGAAATGAGAATGAACTAATGAGGTGAGAGAAGCAACCATGGGTGAGTTTGTATCATATACTAACTCATGTAGAGACATAACCATTGCTAAATTATAATGGTTAGGTTAATAAATATTTTAAGTAAAACAAACTTAGTGGACTAAGTCAATGCATCCATAAGCTTCAACAAGCTTCATGCATGTGAGCTATTATCCACTAATTTGGATTTACTTTAAATATTTAAATCCTACATTATAATTAGTACGGTATAAGTCTCATACACCCATGTAATGTGTATCAACAACCATGATACAAAATAAAACATAATTAATATATATCATATATATATTAAGTGTGCACATGTGAAAATAATAAATGCTTAAGTGGGCTAATATTAGTTAATGTAAATTAGTGTATCAAATATACAATTGTACACTATATTATCAAATCAACACTTGATTTAATAATCCGGCTATATCACATATAACCGACTAATATTAAATGTACCATCTTATTGAATCAACACTTGATTCGATAACCTGGCTATATCACATATAACCGTCCGATACAAATATCACAAGAATAGAATATGATATCACATACTCGCATTATTCTCGGTTCCGCACATATCACATATGTGCTCCTACTTCGTTTTTCCTGAGCCAGTAAAACCTCTATGTAGGACTCTAAAGACTCGTCAATACGACGGCAGTAGGTGATGATCACATCAAGCACCCACTAGCCGTCAGCGGTACTAGCTGGACGTAACGGCTACCTGAGTATTGAGCGATCAGAAGATCAGCAAGCAAGCCCGCTCTAGCTCCTGTAAATCCTGTCAGTAACACTACCGTACAGTCCGGTCTCCTCGTCTGATATGTCGCATATCCAGTCTAGGGGTGATAAACGTCAGACCCCAATAACCGATAAGTCATGCCGATATGACGCTCATAACGGGTTGAGAAACTGCTGATAACACTTACCAGTAAATCTCTAAATCAGCCCTGACCAGGGACTTCCCTGTTATGGCCAATCGAGCACAGTGCAACATCAACCCCCAATACCGGGAGTGACGAAACCCCTCCTATCGCTTATTGCCTCCATATGACTCGGGACTGTACCCAAAAACCACCGTTTTGCATGTCCTCTTGAACGTGGTAAGGTCGAAATCAAAGCACAGTGGGAATCACACAAGACTCTATAACGATCTCGGGTCTACAGACTAACCTGTACCAGTGTCACCAGAGAACTGCCATCTGACGTGAGGTATAATACCATCTGAGAGTTCTCGGCGAGTCCGTCCAGTGTACCCAGTCTCCACTGAGCACCCGTATACTATCTCTGATGTCAAACACCAATGGATATGGGATCATCCATCGCCCATCTCATGGGTCGAGAAGCGCATACGCTAGTCGACTCTGGTATATCAATGCCCTGTCTCGATACACCCACGACTAGGAACATTAAAGGATGAACTTATGGACTACAATGGCCCCACTAGTATGATCAGCATCATAATCTTAGTAGTCAAGTACACATCCTAAGGGCTTTACCAACATGTAACCATAAGACAGTTTCAAGAGACAAGTATACATGTTTAGATAAAGAGCAACCAGATAGCATACTATCATGTCGAGCAAAAAAGTCCTCTTTATATATGTCCAAGCATCCAATATAATATACATCACATGTACAATAATAGCCTCTAAGGCATACATACAACTAACATTGGCGAGATATACAGAGTCATTACGGGAGCGCTTGAGTTCCGGGCTCTCGGTTGAACAGGGAAGCCGTAGAACCCCAGCTCAGTGGATAGCTCGGAGGCGAGCGAGGAGGCCGAGGAAGCTCATCTCTGTAAAAGCTCGTAGACGAGCATGGAGGCTGTGAAAGTGTGCTGTAGGATTGTTTAGGGGCGAGCTGTTGGCTGGTCGCTAGGTGCATAGGGAAGGTACTCTGGGGAGGTCTCTAAAAAGTCGGATACAGTCTCGGGGATGGGGTCTCGAGGAAAGTCCTCAATGTCTCATACTTATTCCAGCTCCGTAGCCTCCCAGGAACGTAGCGGGCTTACGTGGACGACACGTCATCTGCTACGTGTCATGATCTGGGAAATTCCCACTTATGAGCCTCATCAGTCAGTGAGAACAAAAGGGAAGTTGAGATCACGGACGAAATTCAAAAGATGAAGGAGCCTAAGGAAAATCAAGGAGGAACCTCAAGTGTAACTTCTGTTAGGATGTACAAGAAGGCATGCGTGCATGTACAGAAGCTAATTGGTGATGGATTGCATGTATCCAAGGAGCAACAGACCGGAGGTAGGGGACTAGGCAAGGCCAGGAGTATAACTAGACCGCGGTTTTGTGGGTAGCCGATTACGGGCATGGGCATGGGTTGTCACATTTTGTTTGCTGGGACCGTATATTTCACGCCCCGCTTCCCAAAATATATAAATACGGTACGTAACAGAACCAACCATGCTATCTATGGCTAGGAATAATCCCTCCATAGTCACATTACGGCTGTCAATCAGATTTCAAGAACAGTAAAGAAAATCTAACTAACACATGTCCATCTGCCACAGTAAATAAAAGTCAAGAAATCTATATAGCGGAAACGAATCAAGATCCGATAAATAATAATATCTGAATCACGTCCCTTATAAGATCACATCGATAAAATAAAACTACAGAAATAAATAAACTAAGTATCTCTAAAACTTAATATCTAGCTCCTCATTGTTCGGCTTGCTTGCTAAAATACTCCTGATCTGCTTGCGACAACGTCAGAGAACTGGGCCATGCAAAACCCAGATGTCAGTGCGTCATAAATATCAAAATAATAGTAATAGCCAAGATAGGATGCTATGATTAAACATGAGTATAAATAATAAACACAGGTGTAAAACAGTGAGCTATATGTATGTGATGTGTATCCTAAAGTCTGTGCTTCTAGGTTATCTATGCTACAAGTCTTTGAAATCAATTAAATAGAATCATCGATATAACTCAATAGTATCCCGTGCATGACCGGGACCATGGTCAAGATTCTTGGGGCTGAATCCAAGACGTGCCGCTAAGCAGTAAAAACAGGTATCATGAACAGACGAATGATGTCAGCAGCATCATTCCGGGGCTGAAGCCCGTATCGACTGATCAGTCTCTAGAAGTATCGAACTGTTGAGCTACAAGTCAGGTTTCATTATTGATTTCCCTTTACCCCCAGGTTTTGTGTTCATGTCAGGTATTGATGATATCAATCTAATGCCAACACAGGATCAAGCAGGTACATGTCTTGTCTATGTAGACAACAAGTCACGTCCATCAGGACAACAAGTCAAGATTGTTGACATTAGTGGATGATCCAAGTAACTGGTCTGGTAATGTCTCGTGTACAAGTCAGGCAATATATATTAACCAAAATAGATACCAAATGTAAGACCGTAACCAATATCTAAACTAGGTAAAAATAACTAATGCCCAGGATGTATATGGATCTATCTGTAATAACCGTTTTACGTCTGTCACCAGGTATATGGCAATCTAGATAAAGATTACTGAACTAATATAAAATTATAATAAGATTGTGATGATCCAGCATGCAACTAGATAAAACCATTATTGGTACGGATACAGACTGATACTATACGACTGTACATCGATAATATTTGCTGAATATTAAAACACATGTACTATAATTAATCATATAAATATTGATATAAACAAAATAGCATGTTGCAAGTTTAAAACTTGCCTGATCAAAATCTCACGATGAATAAACGGATATCACGTTCCTAAAACCGAATAACGTCACGAAAACCAAATAACGTCACGATGCAAAACCTACGTACGTAGGACTTCACCTGAACTGAGCAACTGCGTGACGTGGTAACTGGATTAGACAATGACGGTGACTGGGGTCGTCTGGATCGTCGGCGACGTGAGCAACTCCGGCGAACACAAATCGGAGACCAAGAAAAGAAAAGAAGAAGAAGAAGACGATGAGGTTGTTGGGGTTCTGGGGTTTAAGCGTGGACGGGGAAGATGAAAGAGATGGTCGGCAACGAGGTTGAAAGGACGAGGTCGATGGCGAGGTGTCGTAGCCGGTGAGGGGTTAATGGTGATCAGGGAAACAAGAGGGAGAAGAAGGAGAAGGTGCAGTGGTGGTGTGTGGGTGCTCTGGTGATACTGACGAGAAGAGGGAAGGTGATGGAGGGTGATGGTGGCGGTCGGGTCCCGGCGACAAGGTCAACGAAGGAGAAATAGGTGGGTTCTCGGCGTGGGGTCGGCTCGGGTGAGCCTTCAGGGAAGTAGAAGGAGGAGGTGTGGCCGGTGGTGATGATGAGGCGGTGAGGATGAAGAAGTGGGGACGGCGACGAGAGGAGGACGACGATGACATAGGGATGGTGTGGTTTAGGATTCGGGCGCGAGAGGGGAGAGCGCGAGAGGAGAGAGAGATGGTGACGACTTGGGTGAGGAAGCGAGGTGGCGAAGGCGACAATGATGATGATGATGGAGATGAGCGCGGAGATGGTGCGGCGGCGAGATGCAGAGTTGGGAATTGGCGGTGACGACGAGAGAAGAAAGAGAGCAGAAGAGAGAGAAAGACGCGAGGGGGAGAGAGGATGCAGAGAGAGAGGGGGGAGTTTATATAATAATTATATTAATAATATATATATAGGGAGAGAGAGATAGGAACGAGGAGAGAGTGAGATATAAATTAAAGTTTAATAATATATATAAACTGAGATATATATATATATATATATATATATATATATATATATATATATTAGTTATAGGAATATGTATATATATATTGTAGGATTTTTACAGATAATACCATATTGCTCCATATATTACCCATATCCCTTCAAATATATAGTTTTTAGACATAAAGAATATACGAAAGAATATTAGGCACAATGCAACAATCTATTGGTAGATACATATACCCCCAATAAAAACCACCTAAATATTCGTAAGGATCTTAAATTATTTGTTGTTTATCTCTTAGGATATGAACATGATATATAGGCGCAACAACCTGATATGGGGTGATATGCCATGCAAGGCTAGATAGTAAAAGAATATTATTTGTTCTCATCTTGTATTATAAAGAGATATGTAGAGCTTAAAATATATTATATATGTATTTAGTACTCGATTCACATGGATACACCGTACTACCAAATATTCGATATAACTCGCATCATATTGGGTTTCAAACATGCGGGTCGGGTCGGATAATAACTACAACTACTAATTGCATCATTCGCAACCCCATAGCAACAATAGTAAAGAATTACCACAAGATTTAGAATACCAAAATATATAGTATAAATGTACTAGGGTGTTACAGTATAGTTTCTTGATTGTAGGGATTGATTCCCCTAGGCTTAGCTAATGTTTGTTTGCCATTTCTATTTTTCTTTTAGACCTTTTATATTTCGATGTGGTTTCATTAAATTATTTTTCAATGAAACACGGGTTTTCACCTTTCTTTATTTATAAAAAGAAAAGAAATAAAACTCATGACCCAATCATCTATATCCATACCGAACCCATTAAAATTAAATAAGTCTGCCCATTAACTTTACACGCGCGATGCACGTTTATATTATAAATTGAAAATGACCGTCGTGATTTTTTTAATACAAAATATATTTTAAGGAAATAAATGAACCGTATACATTAAATTTTTTTTTATTCTCAAATAATTATGGTGTGTGTGTGTAGTACGGATCCTATGAGGCGGGTTTGCGTTTTTAAAAAGACGAATCTGAATGAGGGCCGTTGGATCTTGTATTTTTAATCAACGATTAAAATTAATTCAGCTTATTAAATCGTTAATAAATGGAAGGTAAATATTCTACTTCTTGATTTTAGAAAAAAAAATCAGGAGAAACATCAAATTCTTTAGTATCACCTACACAATATTTGGTAGTGGAATATTTACCTTCCATTTATTAACGATTTGATAAGCTGAATTAATTTTAACCGTTGATTAAAATACACAAAATCCAACGATCCTCATTCAGGTTCGTTTTTTTAAAAACGCAAACCCGTCTCATAGGACCTGTACTCTCTCTCTCTCTCTCTCTCTATATATATATATATATATATATATATATATATATATATATATATATGAGAATAATGTAAAAAAGAGGCCATAGGAGGGAATTTCCTCGTATGTCGTTGAAAAAATGCGCCCTCCATCATTTTTTACGACGATCGACACGCATCATCTTCATTTTTATTATCTAAGATGTGTATATAATAAATTTCATATGATTTTACCACTTTTCACTATTGATTTAGTGGGTGAAAAATTAACAGTTTACCCACGATAGAACTTCTTACATTATTAATTCAACGATGAAAAGTGTTGGAATCAAATGAAATTTAGTATATCGACGTCTTACATGATTAAGATGAAGATGATGGGTGTCGATCGTCGAATAAAATCGTGGAAGGTGTATTTGAAAATTTTTCAACGCCATAAGAGGAAATTCCTTCTACGATACCTTTCCTCCATTATATATATATATATATATATATATATATATATATATATATATATAAAGAGAGAGAGAGAGAGAAGAGGCTCTAGGAGGTTTTTTTGTCAGGTGGCACCAAAAATTTATATCCTCTATGATTTTTTTCGACAATCGGCACCCATCGTCTTCATCTTTATCATGTAAGACGTGGATACACCAAATTTCATATGATTCACTACTTTTTCACCATTGAATTAGCAATGAAAAAGTTCTATTGTCGGTAAATCGTTGATTTTGCACCCATTAAGTCAACGGTGAAAAAGTGATGAAATCACATGAAATTTGGTTTATCCACATCTTGCATGATAAAGATGATTATAATGGGTGCCGATCGTTGAAAAAAATGGTGGAGGGTGTTCTTTTTCAATGCCATAGGAGGAAATTCACCTTTCCTCCATTATATATATATATATATACATATATATAAAATCAAAATGTTATAAGTGCTAATAAGAAAATTTATTTTTTCTTAGTTTAGGTGCGTGTCTTTTTTTTGAGTGGGTAGACGGGTGGGTTTGATTAATGTGTCAGAGAGAGATAAATTTGGTGTTCTTTTGATTTTTTTCTAGAGAGGTGTGAGAGAAATGAGTTTGATGTTCTTTTGTTTTTTTCCATATAGATGATGTGGACAATCTTATTGTGAAGTATGGGACAATGACTTTTTACCCTTTTTGATTTTTTTCTTTTTTGCAAAATGGTGTCATAATGACATAATCTTCCCAAAAAGTTTGGGTTATTTGAGTAAAGATATATACACCATATAAGTAAATTACATTTAAATACCTTAAACTATCATGATTTTTCACTAAAACACCTTCAAGTTCTTTTATTACATTAAAATACCTTAAGTGTTATTTTGAGAGTATTTTAGTGAAAAAGATTTTTTCCTTGAATACCTTAAACTACCATGTTTTTCACCAAAACACCTTAAAGTTCTTTTATTACAGTAAAAAACCTCAAGTGCTATTTTAAAGGCATTGTAGTAAAAAAGATATACTTAAAAACCATAGTTTAAGGTACATTATTGTAAGAATAAACTGCAGGGTATTTTAGTGGAAAAGTGTGATAGTTGAGGGTTAGTGTAATCTACGTTATACTCTTTTCACCAAAATAAATCCTAACCCATTCCTGCTCACCACCACTACCCTACTGATCGCCACACCTCCGCCTGATCTCTCTTCTTTGTTCGCTTCTTCCTTGCTCAATCTCTCTCCCTTACTCGCTACTTCTCTTGCTTGATGCTCGAACATTGATAAGTCATGAAAATTTCAATTTTTTCCTAAGAAATTTTCAATAATTTGCACAAATGCATTGTGGCATGCAAATGATTGTTGTTGTCCCATCGTTAATATAATACAAAGATTTTTTTTTTTGAGAATATTCCACCAAAATGAGAATATTCTCTCAAAACACCATTTTCTGAAATTCCCATAATGCTTTTTCACTGGTAGAAACTGTACACATTAGGGACGGTTCATTAGGGACCGTATAAATTTATACGGTCGGTATTAAGTTATTAGCGACCGTATTATTTATACGGCCCCTAGTACTCGGTCACTAATGCATTGTTGACCATTCCCAAAGCATTAGCGTTCGTTATAAACGGTCGCTAATATAGCGATCAGATTAACCCCGCGAGCTCCTCATTCTTCCCGTTTCATCCCACGAGAGGTAAATTCCCATGCCCCATTTCATCAATTTTTTAAAAAAATTATCAAATTCATTGCAAATTATTTTTGTAGGTGTTATTGTTGGATTTGTTGTTGTTGGAGCTTGCAATAGGTTTTTTCTTTTCCAAATCCGATCCAAGATAAGTGTTTTCTCATCCTAGCCCTTATTTTTTCAGTTAGATTATTCAATTTTAAAATTAGGTCATTAGTAATTTTAAAGAATTAAATCGGTTGTAGGATGATGGGTTTACGATTATGAAATCATGTAATTATGCAATCAGGGGTTGAAATTTATTGTGATTTTAGGGGTTTATGGGTTTTAGCATTAAAATATAATTGAAGAATTGAAATAGAAATTGAAAATATATGAAGAATTGAAATAGAAATTTGGTAATTTGGTAATTTAGCAATTTAGGATAAAATGGGGTTTAGAATTGAAAATATATGAAAAATTGAAATAGAAATTTAGTAATTTAGGGTAAGATGGATTATAGGATTATATTAGATGAATTAAGGGTAAGAAGAATTATAGATAATTGAGGGTGTGTGTGTGAACAAATATGTGCGTGCGCTCATGTGTGTTTGTGCGTATGTGTAAGTGTGTGTTCGCGCGTACGTATGTGAGCGAGTGTGTGAGCAAGTGTGTGTGAGCGTGTGAGTGAGTGTATGTATGAGTGTTTGAATATGTGCGAGTATGTGTGGGTGTGTAAGAGTGTATATGTGTGTGTACCCGCATATAAAATATTTCAAAAATATATTTATCCTAATTTCTATCTTGTATTTTGTAAATTTAATGATTCGATATCCTGTATTTTGTAAATTTAAAGATTCAATGTCTTGTTGTCTATGATTTATTGTTTAGATTTTTAAATTGTAGCATGATCTATAAACCAAATCAAAATAAAAATCAAATCCTTTAATACCAATTAAACTATACTAGATGCATAAATTAAAAATAAAATCAAACCCATTAAGAAAATTTAATACTAATTAAGTTATAGCATTAATTACACTAATTAAGAAAGCTTAATAAAAACTAGATATAGTGAACCGTGATCCTAATTAAAAATGATTAAATAGAAATTTAAGGGAAACCATAAAATTAAAAATTATGATTAGAAAATTAAGTAAGGTTTTATTTTTCATTTAATTAATAAGTTTAAGATCAAAATGTCTTAAATTTGTTTAGAATCGACTTATAGTTTCCTATCTGACAATTAGTGTATGTCAAATTTTTTAATCGTCGAATACGATCATAAATGTTTGTGAGAGTTGAGCGTCATATTAAATTTTTTCAAATGTATGTATAGTATTCGACGAGGAGATTTGACATATAGTAATTGTTGGATTTGTCCAGTTTGGACATGTTACGAATACAACAAGACTCATATCTCACATCCTCCTGTATTTGCGTCCATTTCGAGAAGTATCGACGGTGCTTTCCACTTGTTTCCCATGTACAGATTTATGTACGAACACGAGGAACATGGGGAAAGTGCTACCAAAATTTTCTTGAAATGAACGGAAAACAGGAAGAAGTGAGATTTGAGTGTTGCATTCGTAATGGGAATTAAGACGTTTAGCACTGACAGCCGTGAAACTAATTATCCGTCCAGAATTTTTGCTCTGCCTTATGCCAACCTTAAATGACATCAAATGTTTTGATGCGTCCACACCATTAAATCTAATTTAAAACTTGAAAATTTATTTAATGATGATCTTGTAATAAACTCATAAGATATGTTAAACTCATATTATTATCTATATGATAACAGATGAGAATTCTTCCAGATTAATCGTCTATGCTCATGGGGAAAAAAGATTGGTATGATTTGAGAGACACCCGATTTAAGGATGGACTTAAAACTTTTTTAGATTACGCAGAGCTGAGCTGAAAGCGTAGTGTTCTGTCCTTATAAGAATAGAGAACGTTTTCGACGTAGAGATAGAAAAACATGTGTATTTGAACGGTTTTGAAGAAGGCTACATACATTGGAATTAACATGGCGAGAGAATACGTGACGAGGAAGTGAGGACGGATAAAGAGACCGTAGCTTCGCAATCTGAGTTGCCGACGGGTGACAAAATAGATAGCACACATGAGATTTTAGAAGATTTATTTGCTAGCGAGGAAATGAATGATGTCGAATCGTTTGAAGACACCAATGGAGTAGAGGAGTTGAAAAAATTTCTAGAGAAAAATGAACAAGATTTATACGAAGGGGGTACGGAATTTAGTAGGCTGTCTTTCGTAATAAGGCTCCTCCATCTGAGGATGATTAGCACGATGGCTAATGAGCACTTTGACATGCTTCTTGATCTCCTACAAGATAGTTCCTAAAGGAACGGAAAGTATTCCAGAAAATCATTATCAGGAAAAAAAGATTGTTAAGATACTTGGTTTCTCGTATGAAAAGATCGATGAATGTCCCAACGAATGTATGTCTCTCGATAAGTGCCCCACTTGCATCTTGTCTAGATGGAAAGTGTTAAAGGAAATTCAATCGCAGAAACGTCCGACGTCAGCAAAAAGAGAAAGAAAACCGCAGCTAAAATCCTTTGTTATTTCCTCATGGCTAAGAGGTTGCAAAATTTATATATTTTAAAGGACACGGCAAGGAGCATATGATGGCATCCGGATCATCGTATCAAAGATGGGAAGTTGAGACACCTGGATGATGTAGAAGTATAGAATCGATTAGTGTCACGCCCCGCTTCCCAAAAGACAGGAGCAAGAAACATGACGTGGCCCACAATGTATTTATTCCGAGAAGGTCCTTTCTCGCAATCAATATGCTTAGCGTAAAATAAGCAGTATAATATTGACAAGAATAGACAAGTGATAATAAAATCCAACACTTTATATATTTATATTCCCAACTTTACAAAGTTTACACCGACGGCCTAAAAGAAAAGTGCAAAGAAAGTGCCTAAACAGCGGTATACTGGAATGAAAAGAAATAACTGCTGAATGACTAGTAGTCGGCCTGGGTTTCAAACTGCGAGTAGTCCTCTGAAGTCAGTTCTATCTCCTTAGCCTC
The DNA here is from genome assembly GCA_030015575.1 of Agapanthus africanus. NCBI lineage: Eukaryota > Viridiplantae > Streptophyta > Magnoliopsida > Asparagales > Amaryllidaceae > Agapanthus > Agapanthus africanus. The sequence continues at coordinate 633,693,510 of CM057342.1, forward strand.
TAGATTATCTGACGAACCTTCCAAGAAAAAAGAAAGATAGGTGGAATACCCGTCATCGAACTTTCACTCGGTAAGTCCCCAATAAGGATGGGTGCTGTATATAAATGAAATGCAACGTGTAATGTGATAAAATATGGATAGAATGAAACATGAACAAGTATGACATGGAAATATTAAAAGAAACTATATAAGCATGGAAATATAACATGAGCATAGCAAACAAGTATAGTATGGCCGTGCAGTGAAGGTATCGTGAACATGAAGTGTACTGTCAATGTGCCCTACGGAGTTCACTAAAAGGTAACTAACTAACGTGAGTTTAAGTGTGAATGTCAACCAATCTCAAGAGTATTCTCAAACTCAAGGGTGGGACCCCGGGAGCAAGGAAACACGGGCCCGATTAGTGAGTTCATGATGTACCGTTTCAGCCCGGCACCACAGCGACGTTATTGTACCATTTCAGCCCGGTACCACAACGACGTTAATTGTATCGTTTCAGCCCAGTACCACAGCGACGTGATGGGACTCCTGAGATTTCGTACTCAAACTACCCCAACAGCCCGTGTATTCTAGATTACAGTTAAAATTACCGGTCTTACTCGAATCCATGAATATATCAAGTTGCAAGATTGAGTTCATGTCAAGATCAAGTGTTCATGTATTCATGTCAAGTTTCATGGTTCGAGTCAAATTGGTTCAAGAGTATATATATTGGGTTCAGGTATTCATATTGGATTCGTGTATTCATATCAAGTTCATATCAAGTTATATTCATGATTCAGTCAAGTCAATTCATATTTGAATATTCAAGTTCAAGTGTGCAAGTTTCAAGATTATGTTCGAGTTTGGGAACGAGTTTGAGTTCAAATCGAGTTCGAGTTTGTATATATGTTCTAGGCATATCTTATTAATAGATTTAATCTTATGAATTCTTGATTTTGGAAAATATCGACAGCCGCTACACATGGATGGCAGGATTTGTGTCTTTTTCAAAAACGATTGTCATTTAATAATTTCCACCATAAGATTACGATCTATATTTAGGGAGAGGTAAGTAGTGCATCATTGTCTTCGGCAACCCTGAGGCAACTGACAAGAGAAGATACCACTCAAAACAATCTGCAACCTAAAATACGTAATCTAGACCAGCCTTTTGATTTCTAGGGTATTTTAGTAAAAATGTCATTTAAAAATTCTCGAGGGTTTTTAATTCCTTCTAAAGCCTCGAATAAGTTTTTAATAAAAATAGATTGTTTAAAAGTCAAGATTTTTGTATAAAAATGTATTTTATATTTTGTGGTATTTTAGTGTAAAAATCTAACTTTTAAAGTTTATAGTATTTTAATAAAAACTACCACTTTTGGAAACCTGATGGTATTTTTGTGTAACTTTAATCTTTCATTTAATAAACATAGTTTTTACCATTTTCTTTCATTGAAAATACGAATTTATGATTTATTTAATTTTCAACTATTTAACTTGTTTTAAAAAGTCGTATTTTCTTTAAAACCGTATTTTATTCCTTTCGAGACCGAATTCTCCGTGAAGAGTTCTGCATCTCACTCTACTATATCAAGAACGTGTGATAACCCACACCATCCACAAACGGGTCCCTTAAAGAGAGTTGTAGAGGTGTATTTGTAAAGGATAAAAATTATGTATTTTACTTGAAGGTATTTTAGAGAAAATCGATTCTTTGTGACAACATACTATCGTGCTATGAATCCATAGTATGCGTGAGTGGGGTAGGTCATTACCCTGTGCATGATATTATCTAAACTCATGTTACGCATAAAAGAAGTTAAATGAACTATATGATGTGTGTGTGTGTGTGTGTGTGTGTGTGTGTGTTACTATATGTTTATCTTGAAAGAAGGTAAAAATGTAAGCTACATGTTATCCCAACATTCGTTATGAATCGGTTCTATGAAAACAATTTATCATAAGTGTATATTGATAACTTTATTTTGTAGATTTAGTATGATGATAGGAAGAGATCATATGAAAATGATTACTTAAATATTGAGTTTAGTTATAAGGTATAAAACATAGGATGATTGATGATATGGCCATATAAGGAATCCAATAAGGAGAGACGGAAAGAGAGGTCGAAGGGACAAAGGGAAGATGACTTTTTCGCGGTGTGAATTGGTATAACAACCAATTCACCGCTTACTAGGAATAAAGTACGCTTCGAGTACACGGAAAGAAGGTTCGGTTGATTGTACGGAAAAGGGTTTGGTACGTTGATGTTACGGTGTACTTGATGGTGATGATGTCGGGTGGCAGCGACGTCGTTGTTGATGACAATGAGAAGCTAAAGTATGCACGTTGGGTAGTTTGTAGCCGTGGTGGTTTTTGAACGGATTTTCAATATCTACAGGCGATGGCTTCACATTAGACTTGTGAGAAAAGTGTTTGAGAGGAATCTTGAGTTGGGATTTCTGTATATTTCAAAGAGGAGAACTGAGGAATAGTTTAGGGTATTTATAGGAGAGGGGTAAAGAAGGATTGTGTAGAAAAGAGACTTAAAGAATATTAAAATTTATTTTAACGATGAAATGAAAGTTCTGAGAGTTTCTGTATTGAATTAAGAGTTTTAGTGTATTGAACAGAGTTGAGGGGAGTCCAAAGATTGCGCATGCAAAGAACAGAGGTGAATGGGGCATGTGGGGCCGCCGAACTCGGCCAAAACTCAACCATGGTAGGGGAAATTTCCTTGGGATTCGTGTCATGTGTTCTAATGGGTTTAATTAGCTCATTTATATACTTCTTTTATATCGCAACTTTTCGTATCACTGTGTAATACTCATGTAATCTCTTGTGCATCCAAAACATTAAAATGAAAATATTAAAAATAATTTGGGCTGATAGGATTCGAACACGCTGGCTAAAGAATAGCAGTGAAGAGTCTTAACCAGTGAGCTGCAATTGCTTTTTGCACTTATTTCACATGAATTTTCTTATAACTTGAAATCAGAATAGAATACCTCTTTTTTTATGAACCGAAATGAAAGGGATGGTATATTGGATTTAGGGTCGTTACATACCCACCTTAGAAAAATTTCGTCCTCGAAATTTATACAAGGAGGATATTGTAACAGACTCAAGGAAAATTTTAGGTTGAAGCAATCGTGAAGTTGGTGCAGTGCATAAAGTACCGAAGTTGCATAGAAAAGAAGGAACAAAAGAATGCAAGAATTTGAAATGGATAAAAATGATAGAAGAAAAATTACCAGTGACAAGCTAACCCCATGGCTTCGACCTCCACGGCCGACATAGGGAAAGCATGGCGTCTCGGCGTGTTCCTCTGTGCCTGATTGTACATTTGTCGCTGATGGGGTAAAGGCTGTTTGCGTTGAGGGGGTGTAGGTAGAGCTAAACGGTGAGCATGGGCTTATATAGCTGGTCTTGGTGCACGGGTTGCATCAGCTCTGTACTGTGGGCATGCTCTTAAAGTATGTATAGGCAACCCACAAATCATACAAAGACCGTTAGCAAGTCTGCAATCCTTTGTCAGATGCCCCAATCTCTTGTAGTAATTGCAGATGTCTGATCCATAATTAGAAAATGACCCTCCTGGTCTCTTGGAAGGTGCTATAGATTCTGGCCGCGAGGAGGCTCCTCCAGTAATCTGGCTAACTAGGCGTTTTTCTCCGGCCAACTAGGGCCTTCCCTTCATCTTGATAACAGCTTTATAGCGACGGGCTGCCTTCAATGCTGCTTCATGAGTAGGAAAATCTCTTGTTGCTAGAGCAGCCTGGATGTCGAAATCTAAGCCCTGCTGAAAATGTATGGAGCGGTTTTCGACGGTAGGAATCAGATGGGCAGCGAACCTGCTGACCATAGTGAAATCAGCATCGTACTCATCCACTGACTTGTCCTATATGGATCATTGTTGTAAATGGACAAATTGTTGCTCCATCTCAAAACGAGCAATCTCAGGAAAGTACTTAGCGTCAAAAAGTTCACGAAACATCTTCCATTCGATAGGCTGGGTAATCCGGCTTTCTTCAGCCTTCCAGCATACCCTGGCATTGTCAGTAAACTGGAGTTTCGCAACTCGAACCCAAGCCACTTCTGGAACTTGAGCTGCTGCCAGGTCATCTTCGATGCCTTGAGCCCACTCTTCAGCTTCTAGCGGGCTATCTTTCCCAGAGAAATTCTTCGGGTGTAGTGCTCGGAATTGTTTCACTCTCGGTGCTTCTGCTTAAGGGCGAACCAATCCTTGATGAAGGAGAGCAGTCTGTCCCTGTTGGCCTTCAAGTAAGCTCTTGATAGTCTCGAGAAACACCATCTATTCAATGATTGGAGTTGCAGCAGTAGGTAGTAGTGGTGTATCGCTGTTGACGTTGATAAGGTCTAAGAAAGACATCATCTTGGATAGAAAAGATGGATTATGATAGATTCAAAGGAATTGAAAGGCAAGGAATGTAAAAGTTGTCGAATGTTATCTTTCTTGTATCATATTGCTTACGTCTTCATGCAGAACTGGCCTGCATAGGCTACCAATAAAACCTATCACGCCCAGCTTCCCAAAAGACAGGAGCAGGAAATGTGACGAGGCCCGTGACGTATTTATTCCGAGAATGTCCTTTCTCACAATAAATACGCTAAGCGTAAAATAAGCAGTTTAACATTGACAAGAATAGACAAGTGATAATAAAATCCAACAGTTTATATATTTACATTCCCAACTTAACAAAGTTTACACTGACAACTTAAAAGAAAAGTGCAAAGAAAGTGCTTAAACAGTGGCATACTGGAATGAAAAGAAATAACTGCTGAATGACTAGTAGTCGGCCTGGGTTTCAAACTGCGAGTAGTCCTCTGAAGTCAGTTCTATCTCCTTAGCCTCTAGATTATCTGACGAACATTCCAAGAAAGAAGAAAGATGGGTGGAATGTCCGTCAGCGAACTTTCGCTCGGTAAGTCCCCAATAAGGATGGGTGATGTATATAAATAAAATGTAAGGTGTAATATGATATAATATGGATGGAATGAAATATGAACAAGTATAACATGACAATATTAAAGGAAACTATGTAAGCATAGAAATGTAACATGAGCATAGCAAACAAGTGTAGCATGGCCATGTATTGAAGGTATCGTGAACATGAAGTGTACTGTCAATGTGTCCTACGGAGGTCACTAAAAGGTAATCTAACTAACGTGAGTTTAAGTGTGAATGTTAACCAATCTTAAAAGTATTCTCAAACTCAATGGTGGGGCCCCAGGAGCTAGGAAACACGGGCTCGAGTAGTGAGTTCATGATGTACCGTTTTAGCCCGGTACCATAACGATGTTATTATACCATTTCAGCCCGGTACCACAACAACGTTAATTGTATCGTTTCAGCACGGTACCACAGCGATGCAATGGGACTCCTGAGATTCCGTTGAATTCATACATAAACTACCCCGACACCCTGTGTATTCTAGATTACAGTTAAAGTTATCGATCCTGTTCGAATCCATGAATACATCAAGTTGCAAGATTAAGTTCATGTCAAGATCAAGTGTTCATGTCAAGTGTTTATGTATTCATATCAAGTTGTATTCATGGTTCAAGTCAAGTCGGTTCAAGAGTATATATATTAGGTTCATGTATTCATATTGGATTCGTGTATTCATTTTAAGTTCATGTTAAGTTATATTCATGGTCCAGTCAAGTCAAGTCATGTTTGAATATTCTAGTTCAAATTCAAGTGTGCAAGTTTCAAGATTAGGTTCGAGTTCGAGTTCGAGTTCAAATCGAGTTTGAGTTTGTATTTATGTTCTAGGCATATCTTATTAATAGATTTAATCTTGTGAATTCTTTAGTGTGGAAAATATCGACAACCGCTGCACATGAATGGAAGAATTTGTATCTTTTTCAAAGACGATCGTCATTTGATAATTTCCACCCTAAAGTTACAATCTATATTTAGGGAGAGACAAATGGTGTATCATTGTCTCTGGCAATCCCGAGACAACTGACAAGAGAAGATGCTACTCAAACCAATCTGCAACCTAAAATACGTAATCTAGACCAGTCTTTTGATTTCCAGGGTATTTTAGTAAAAATGTCATTTAAAAATTCTCGAGGGTTTTTAATTCATCCTAAATCCTCGAATAAGTTTTTAATAAAATATGTTGTTAAAAAGTCAAGATTTATGTATAAAAACGTATTTTATATTTTGTGGTATTTTAGTGTAAAAATCTAATTTTTAAAGCTTATGGTATTTTAATAAAAACTACCACTTTTAGAAACTTGATGGTATTTTTGTGTAACTTTAATCTTTTATTTAAAAAATATAGTTTTTACCATTTTCTTTTATTACAATTACGGATTTAAAATTTATATAATTTTCAACTATTTAACTTGTTTTAAAAAGTCGTATTTTCTTTAAAACCGTATTTTATTCATTTCGATACTGAATTCTCCGTGAAGAATTATGCATCTCGCTCTACTATCTCAAGAACGTGCGATAACCCGCACCATCCACAAACGAGTCCCTTAAAGAGGATTGCAGAAGCGTATTTGTAAAGGATAAAAATTTCGTATTTTACTTGAGCATATTTTAACGAAAATCAATTCTTTGTGACAACATACTTTCGTGCTATGAATCCATAGTATGCGTGAGTGGGGTAGGTCATTACCCTATGCATGATATTATCTAAATTCATGTTAAGCAAAAAAGAAGTTAAATAAACTATTGGGGTGTGTGTGTGTGTGTGTGTGTGTGTGTTATACTATATGTCTATCTTGAAAGAAGGTAAAAATGTAAGCTACATGTTGTCCCAACATTCGATATGAGTCGGTTCTATGAAAACAATTTATCATAAGTGTACTATTGATAACTTTATTTTGTAGATTTAGTATGATGATAGGAAGAGATCATATGAAAGCGATTACGTTTAGTTATAAGGTATAAAACATAAGATGATTGGTGATATGGCCATAAAACGAATCCAACAAGGAGAGACGGAAAGAGAGACGAAAAGAGAGGTCGAAGGGATGAAGGGAAGAGGACTTACTTGTGGTGTGAATTGGTATAACAACTAATTCACTGCTTAGTAAGAATAGGGTACGTTTCGAGTACATGGAAAGAAGGTTCGGTTGATTATACGGAAAAGGGTTTGGTACATTAATGTTGCAGTGTCTTCGATGACGATGATGTCAGGTGGCGGCGACGTCGTTGTTGATGACGAGGAGAAGCTAGAGTATGCACGTTGGGTAGTTTGTAGCCGCGGTGGTTTTTGAACGGAACTTCGATGTTTACAGGTGATGGCTTCACATTAGACTTGGGAGAAAAGTGTTTGAGAGAAATTTTGAGTTGGAATTTCTGTATATTTCAAAAAAGGAACTAAGAAATAGTCTTGGGTATTTATAGAAGAGGGGCAGAGAAGGATTGTGTAGAAAAGAGACTTAAAGAATATTAAAATTGATTTTAATGATGAAATGAAAGATCTGAGAGTTTCTGTATTGAATTAGGAGTTTTAGTGTATTGAACATGGTTGAGGGAAGTCCAAAGATCGCACGTGTAAAGAACGAAAGTGAATGGGGCATGTGGGGCCGTCGAACTTGGCCAAAACTCGGCCATGGTGGGGGCAATTTTCTCAGGGTTCGTGTCATGTGTTTTTATTGGTTTAATTACCTCATTTATATACTTTTTTTATATCGCAACTTTTCGTATCACTGTGTAATACTCGTGCAAACTCTTAGGCTTCCAAAACATTAAAATAAATATATTAAAAATAATTAGGGTTGATGGGATTCAAACACGGAAGCTAAAAACAACAGTGGTGGGTCTTAATCAGTGAGCTACAAGTTGCTTCTTGCACTTATTCCACAAGATTTTTTTTATAACTCGAAATCAGAATAGAATATCTCCTCTTTTATGAACTGAAATGAAAGGGATGGTATATGGGATTTAGGGTCATTACAATTAGACAATATTGATCATTTTGGGGATGAGCCGAGAATTTTATGTCTAAGTTTGGTAACCGACGGGTTCATGCCTTACGGACTCTTGAGCTCTAGTTTGTCCACGTGGCCGGTCTTGCTTATTCCTTACAATCTGCCTCCTTGGATGTGTATGAAGCAAACGTATGTGATCCTTTCCTTATTAATCCATAAAAAATATTCATTTGTCCATAACATCGACATCTATATGGAATCTTTAATTGAAGAGCTGCTAGAACTCTAGGAAAATGGAGTAGGGACATATGATGCGTATGCCGAGGTGAAGTTTAGAATGTGAGCGGCTGTTATTTGGACAATCAACGATTTCTCAGTAAACGACATGTTATTTGGATGGTCTACCTACGCGAAGTATGCATGTCCTGATGGAACTTTTGCACCCTTGCATGTAATTTTAAAACTTTGTCTAATAGGGTTTTCAAAAATCAAGAGAACAATAAGTTCCAAACATAGAATCTTAGCTAAAGAATTGAACTTGCAATAAAGCCATATGAGTTTCTGTACATGAAATAGAGCATGCAACCTTTATATATCTTCATATGCTCCATTGTTGTGCTGAATTCTAGCTAGGCTTCTAGGATGAAGGAACATACTTGGTGAAGACCTCCTTTTGTCATAGATGGATCCACCTTGAGAGCTCCAATCTTTGGCTTCAATCTTCTCACTTGAAGCTAACTTAGATCTAGTAGTGGCTAACTTAAAGAACTAAGGGATGTGGTTTCCTTCATTGTAATATTTTTCTCTTTTAATTTTCTTTTTCTCTTGAAAAAATGAGGAGGAGAAAGAGAGCTTGGAATTTGAGATGAGAGAGAAAGCATACCAAGTTATGAAACATAACTAAATGGTTGGTATTAATTTATCATAAGGAAATATAAATCCAACCATTAGATTTCCATATCATTCCAATTGTCCACCATCTTCTCTCCACTCCACTTGTCCACCATATGAGAGTGGGTAAGCATGTGCTAATTCCATGGCACAACATAATCAAAAGAGAACCAAATAAAAAGAAATAAATAATTACAATATATATATGTTTGTGTGTGTGTGTGTGTGTGTAACATAACATATATTATATATATAATTGTAATTATTTTCCTATATATTTAAAATACATAAAAGAGACATAAATTAATAGTGACAAAATACTAGTAAATATATATATCCAATACATGTATTAATATATTAAATCCAAACTAGATTTAATATCCGTCTTTCCAAAAGCCCGGCTAGTATTTCGACCATACGATTACCGTCAGTGTGTCCAATACACTAGTTTTAATCGGACTCTTGCACGTACCCAGTACTGCTACTACATCGTTTCACCAAAATCAAAAACCCTCTGTGTGGAACTCTAAAGAGTCGACAATACGTTGGCAGTGAGCTACTGGATAATATCCCTAGCTCACATGCACGTCAGTAGCACTAGCTGTACATAATGGCTACCCAGGTATCTGTCGAAAAAAAGATCGATAAGAAAACTCGTCCGAACCCCTACCGAGCTTATAAGTGACATTCACCATATAGTCCGGTCTGTTCATATGAGAGTATCGCATTCCGGGTATAGAGAGGTGGACTAGGTCAGGCCCCTAATAACCCGATAAGTCGTGCTGATATTAAGCTCAATACCAACCGAGAAACTACTGACCTCATGTCAGTAAATCTCATTTGCTATGGGTAGAGACATATGGTATTAGCCAACCACACACAACATGACATCGACTCCGTATACCGGAAGAGACGAATCCTCTCGATTCGCTCACTGCCTCTATATGGCTCAGGACCGTACCCAACTAAAACCCATTTACACGACTCAGTAAAGTTATGGTAGGGTAGTAATCAAAGTACAGTTGGAACTCATACAAGAAAAATGACGATCTTAAGTCAACAGACCATCCTTTACTCATGTCACTAGTGAACAACTATCTGACGATAGGTATAATACCAACTAGATGTTCTTGGCGAGTCCGTCCAGTGTAACTCATACCCTAATGAGACATGTATACAATTTTTTATGCCGTACACCAATGGCTGCGAGACCGGCCACTTCCCTTCTCGAGAATAAGAAACATATACACTAGTCTACTCTGGAGTATTGATACCCAGTCTTGATAATCCAACGACTTGGGACATTTAAGGATGTGCTTATAGACTACTCAGGACTTACTAGTATGATCGCCATCATAAACCTGGTAATCAAGTAAGAATCCTATGGGCTCTATCAACATATAATAGCAATCCGTAATACCACATAAGACATGTACATGATGATAAAGACAAATCAGATAACATACTATCTGTAACGACTCTGTTTTAATGTACAGAAAATTTGTTTAAAAGTTAATGTACAAATGGAGTATTTGAAATATTGTGTATGCTATAAGTATTTAATTTACTTTTGAACAGCAAGAAAGCACTTGCAGCTCATTGGTAAAGCCTTGCACTGCTGTGACATAGCCCCTGTGTTCGAATCCCATCAGCCACATATTATTTTTGTTGATTTTAAAACTTTTAGAAGCTCAAAAGTTTACACGTGCAATACATGTGGAAAATGATAAGTCTCATAAAACAAACATGTGGAAAATGATAATTAAGCGGCATAGGACACGTGGCCCCAATCCAGAGCCCCTCCTCTCGGAATCGATCGGCGAGATTAACATGGGGGCCGGCACCGCAGGGTATATCCGTAGGGAATGCCTAAATTTTTTTACCCGTAGCACTCCTTGGACTCCCTCCACTAACCCTAGTCTGTTTGATTTCCTTGCACATTTCCAGAGAATTAAAATGAGGTATTGATCAAAATTTTAATGCGTATTTTAATTCATTCTTCATTACCTTAAACCCTAATTTCTTCTATAAATACCACACTACACCATAGCCCTCCTCATTTAGAATTCCATTGCCAAAACTCTCTAAAATTTCTAAGTCCAAGAAGTTGTACAAGTGGAGTTAGCTCAAGGCAAAGTTCCGGTGACGTTTCGGGACGAATCCGGCGACGAAACGACTCCACGATGCCTTTGAAATCTTTTTCTACCTACCCCCTCTTTAATCAATCAGTAAGTCCCCTTTTCCCTTTCCTCTTTCTATTAAAAGGAATCCTATTTTTAAAACTTTTCGGAAGCGGAGTTAACCCGACATCCGATTCTTATTTTCTTTAAAAACTTAATTTTTATTAAACAACAAATTAACCTTTTAATTATATATTGTTTAGTAACCATTAAACAACAATTGGACAAAGTTTCATTCAAAATATTATGTTAAAAAATTCTATTTCACTTTTACAGTAAAATACCCTTAAGTTGGCATACGACATTACCTTATCTTTTTGCTCATATTACTTTTAGAAAACTCACGAGGTAATGACCTACCTCATCACAACAATCATTCTTGACATAGCACGATGCCTTTTGGAACTTGTGGGATAAAATACGAAATTACATTTAAATACCATAAACTTTCAAAAACAGTTTTCTTTAAAAGTGTATTATTTGATTCCTTGCAAATGTGCCTCTACAACCCATTTTGGGGACCCCGATCGGGATGGTGCGGGTTATCGCACATCCTTGGGCCTAGTAGAGTGAGATACAGACCTCCTCACGGAGCATTCGATCTCGATGGAATTCTTATTACAATTTTTATGAAAAACATGATTTCTATTTAATAAATAAATTCTATTTTTATAATTATATATATATATATATAAATATTATCAAAATATGTATTTTAAATAGATAATATATTCTATGTTTTCTAATCAAAAGAAAAGAATCACAAAAGATCATGAGTATACCATCACATTTCGATACAAGTCAAATTACAAGAAAATACCATATACTATTCAAGTTAGGTTTATATCCACTAGAATATTTCATTTTATAAAAACTACATCTATTAAAACCCTAAAGACGATAAATAATGTAACGTTTTGAAAATCGTTTCGGTGAAATTTCGGAAAAATCGGTAAAATAAGGGGGTTTTCTGTAAAAAGTCAAAATACAAATATCTTTATTTTAAAATTAAATATATATATTCTAGCTATGTAATTGCTAGTATTTAGTGTTTATTGAGCCACTGGTGAAATTTCAAATTTTCTGAAAATTTTTCCGAAATTAATTATTTTAATATTATTTTAAGCCGTCACTAATACATTTAATTAGGGAAAATTACAAATTGGAATGAGTTGAAACAAATTTTGTGCATCATAACACATTAAACAAAATTTTATCATGTGATTTTTGAAATGAATTGGTTTGCCAAAACGGTGTTAGAAAATATCGAAGAAAAATGTTTAAATAGTGAATTTAGTGTTAATGGATGTTTGGGGGTATAGTATTTATCATTTTCCATCACCCCACACCCATACCCACACTCACACACCCCCATTTATCTTTTTTTCTTGGCTGAATTCAGCAGCCCCTCCCTCAATCTTTTCCCCACTTGTGTTGCAAAAGAAAAGAAAAGAAAAGAAAAAGGAAATGTAGAAATGAGAGTGGACTTCGACTAGGTTGACTAGATATCATTTTCCCCACCTCATTCCCTCTCCTCTTCCCTCAATTCCAACCGAGCCCTCCGATTTCCTGCATCAACAACAGCCCCTCTTTCTCCCTCTCTCATTTTGCATCAAAAATTCATCAAAATACCTAAAAAATCAAGCTAAAATCCAAATCCGATTCCTACCTATTTTCCCTCATCTTCTTTAGCATGGATCTTGGTGCAAGGATTCCAAAGTGGAGGTCTAGATTTGTAGTTTGATTCATGGTTGTGAGGTATAACTTTTGATCCATTGTTCTTTTTGGTTTAAATTCCTTATTGAAGCTTGTTAGGTGCTTAATTTCGGTTTAGTTGAAAGTTGTGGGTTTGCAAGAGAAGGTTTAGATTAGGGTTTGTGAAAAATATAGTTAGGGTTTTGTGTTGTGAGAATATGGTTGTGGGAGGTATTTTCCATATTAATATTTTGCTAAATCAAATTAAGTTGCTAATTTGCTTTTTGTTGATTTAAATTGTGATATTTATATAAATTGTAAACTTGGTTTTTAAAATAATTATATTCTTGTGAGATAAAATTCTAATTAAGGTTCCATGTCATTATAAATATTATATTGAGTGGTTTAATGCTTTTAGTTCATGAAAATCCAAGCTAAATTGTTGTTTATGCATTTTTGCTATAAAATTCTTAAAAATTGGGTATTTTGTAAACTAGAATTTTAGGGTTAATGGAATTTAATGAGATTAAATTATGGAAATTGTTTTTATGACTTATTTAAGATATTTAATAAGTATTATGGTCGCTAGATTTGTTTAAACGTTGAGTTTTGTACTAAAACGGGTAATTTTTGCTTGCTAGATTTTCGGAAAAATGGCTTTTAAGATGAATTTAGGGTTTTTGTGAATTTTAACCTATTTTATATTATAATTAGTGTTCGTGAATGCGCAAATGAGAGTATTTGGGTTTTTCTCGATGGTTTGACATTTGTACATCAACATCGAGGGTTGGTTTGGCTATTCTTGCCTGCGTAGGCGATAGGTTTTGACCTATGCGTGATACGCTTGCCGATTTGATTTTCGTATGCCGTTTCGATTTCGAATTTGGTTTTAATGCGATACGGTGCATTATGATATGTAGGTACCCCATGTGGACTTCGAGACGACAAGCAAGCGCGTGGCGACGTCGGGACCGGCGAGCGAGGACCAGGTGAGTAGATTTATATCTACGGGGAGAAGTCGGGTGGATGGCGTATAGCACTCCCGCAGTTCGTGGTGATGTATACGAATACATATACACACCTATATTTTGAATATATATATTATATTGATATGAGACTTGATGATAAAGGTAGATTCTAGGTGTTCATGGATTAGTTTAGTGTTAGTTGCGAAACCCTAGAGTAATTGTTACACCCACACATGTACACACACACATGCATACATCTATGTTATTACCTGTGCGTATATGGGGAGATGTGTTTATGTGTTCACCTGGGTATGGGACTAGGTGTTCACATACTGGATTTGCGGATGATACTTGGGATTGAGATGAGTCGATAAGATTTGAGTTGAGGCCGTGAGATCGGTGATATGGCAGGATTCGTACTTGAGATACGTCCTGATATTATAGCGGATCTTTGGATGACAATGCCATGTGAATAATGATATTGGTAGTGTACTAGACATAGGTCAGTACCCCAGATGATGATCTTGATAAAAAGGATACCAGATGAACAGTGTGATGAGTATGATATTGACCCGTACCCAGATTTGGGGATGCCGTACGGCGGATTTACGTACGAGCTATATATTGATGATTGATCCGCACTCTTGACTTGGGATGTCTGATTATAGATATGGTATCGGATATGATATTATTGAGGCGGGATCACCGACTAATATATATACAGGTATGTATACGTATCGACTCAGATGTTAGGCGGTTTCCTTACCTGTAGTTCAGCTTGTTAGTTCAGCCGTATAGTTTAGTTTAGTTGTTAGACTAGATTAGACTCTTACCTATTTCAAAACTAACGAATCATGGGTATTTTAAAAGACGGGTCAAGGGATTCTACGGATATTTCAAAAGACGTATTTTTTCTTAAAAACACCGTAGCCCTTATTTTCAAAACACCGCGATTCGTGTTATTTCAAAAGGCACTATTGTAGGACTTATATTAGGGTAATGCAGTTTAGTTATCGTTGTGTCTAGTGTTTAGCTCCCGCATATTATTGTTGTTACTCAGCCTCGCATACTTATTGTAATTCATATTTCATTATTGATATCATGCTGTTAGGACACCATCACCATTACCGATGATGCGTATGTACCACGTACACTTACTTGCCGGCTCACACACATCTTCATCGGTAATTTCGATGTCACGTACACTTAGAAAATACTATTTCATTGACATATGTTGTTAGCTAATAGTTTAGACATGATATTAGTGTACTTGCCTTATATGCCAGTTTAGACATTGTAGTTATTACTTGTCACTTCATGCATACTGTTATTCATTATTATGCCGCATTCATGGATTCTCATGCATATATTCACTATTTTACGTGCTATTGAGGTTTTGGATTCAGATTTCCATGAGATTTTCTGGATTTGGGGGAAAACCGCAAAACTTATACAAACTTCTTCTCTCTTTTTAAATAAAAAGCACGGTTTTCCCATGATGTATGAGTCGTCCACCATGAGTTTGCTGATGGATTTCGTGACCCGATTCGAGGAGACGGATGGACCGTTTCGGGTACATGGTGGACCCGGTAAGGTACCCCGGGGCAAGAAGGTCGTGTTGCTGACGTTGAGCCTGGCAGGGGAGCACTACCGCCCGGTGATATTACCCGACGCGTCGGATATCCGGAGGATACCTTCATAGTCTTGAGATGGATGGTAGGGGCCGGTCTGGACTGACGGCGCCTTAGATATTGAGATTTGATACATTGAGATTTCGAGATATTGAGATACTGAGATTTGATGATCCAAGTCAGTCCGGGTAGCCGGAGCCTGAGATATTGAGATATGTGGATTTATGTTTTTGTGTCGATGCTAGACATGGTTTATACTGATTTCCTTATGATACCTCATTTTCTTAAAAAAATACAGAAATCTCACTGCGTTATGAAAGCAGTTTCTTTAGTACATGTACTCTGTTTTCATGCATTCATACATCATCCATATGATATATTGCTATCTGAGGCACTGATACGAGCACTTGGTATTACTGTTGTTTAGAGGTATACCTTAGCCATTGTTATAGGCTGCTGGTTATATATTTGAGGATATATATTGATCGTATAACTTAGGATTGCGTCATACATGTGATTCCTGTTCGTAGATGTATTCTATTCACGAGTTGGCAACTCACCCCCGTTGTGCCCCAATTTCTTGCAGGTTTTGCCGTACAGGTTTCATTACGGCTTTGCGGGCACTGCTTCTTTCGGGTGACTTGCTAGTAGGTGGGTTTATTTGTATCGTACCCATCATTATACATTGTATATTATTATTCAGTTGTATCTAGAAGTTCCATCAACCAAACATGTATTTATTTTTGAGCTAGAGACAGTGATGTTATTCTTTCGACCTTAGAGTCGCGCGTTATTTTTTTCTGTGGATTTCTTGTTGTTTTGAGTTCCTTTTGAGTTTTGATCCTCGCCCTTGGCGTTGTATATTATATTGCTTGTGTGGTTGTGACCGTCGATTGACGAAGAGCTAGCTCCCGCTTGGGGATGCCTTTTATTGATTTCGTATACTATTCATGTTGTATCCCGTTTGGGGGCCAGTATTTACAAAGGAGACTCTGCCGAAATTTTCAGTAAATATTTGATGTTTTTAAAAACGCATAATTTGGCTTATGCTATTAAAACTACTTGATTTGAATTGGTTTTCCTTCACTCTACTACTTTTCTTGGTTTGGATTTCTGGGTTTTCAGCTTACTTAGATTACGTACGCCTCGAGACATTTCGTAGTTTAAGTGCCGGTCATATTCCGTACTTTCGGGACGTGACAAATAAATACTTGAGATTTATTTTGAAAATATATCAAAACTATTTTTCATAAAACCCCCTCAAGTTATATTGATTTACAATAAGGACCCTAGTAAACATAGGTTTAAGCGGGACCAGTTCTCTTGAGTCTCAGGGAGCCGGAGAATTTGGGTGCTTGCCTATCTATGGTAGACAAACTAAAAACGGTGTTATTAATACGGCAATTATTTTGGAAAAAGACATAAATCCTGCCGTCTATGTGCAGCAGTTACCGATAACATCAAAACTAATTCAGGACTTCAATTCGTTTTAAAGTGTCTAACTCAGACAGAGTCTCGGTCTAATCTGAAATCAATCGATCAATCTATCCTTGAATATGATTCAAGTATAACTCCATTTCAACATGAATCTATTTATACCAGAATTCAATCTATATCAACATGACTCGACCGAACCGAACCATGGATATACTCTGATTACATGACTATCCATTTATATCCATTCCATTTACATGATATCATGGTTTCAGCAAGTCGTACATCTATTAAACAAAACAATACAAATCAATACAAAATACATT
Source organism: Agapanthus africanus (assembly GCA_030015575.1). Classification (NCBI taxonomy): domain Eukaryota; kingdom Viridiplantae; phylum Streptophyta; class Magnoliopsida; order Asparagales; family Amaryllidaceae; genus Agapanthus; species Agapanthus africanus. Next base: position 633,710,537 of record CM057342.1, read on the forward strand.
ACGGGGTTTTAAAGGGGTAGATTGGTACGGAATGTGTTAGAAGTGGCACGAGACGGTCACTTTAATACACCTAACCTGAATATCCATTATTATTGTTCCGTGGATTAACTGTTTCCTTGTGCTCCGTATACCTTAGTCCACGGAATAGTTGGACTCCTCTCGTATACACTGGCATATTCTGTACCAAGCTACAAACAACTGCGTTAACATAACAGTATACAGTTATATTCTTTCTGTCTATTCTATTTCTACCTTCCTTTGGGACTTACCGAGCGATTGTTCGCTGATGACATTCCTTCTCTCTTCTTTCTTTGGAATGTTGTCAGGTGGATCCAACTCACTGGAGATAGAGCCCAGTTCAGAGGACTTGGATCAGTTCAGCAAGGACCCCGAGCTCTAGACTCTTGTATATACTTTACCTTCATGTTTATGCCATTGTTTATGTATTGCTTTCATTATTGTATTTACTTTTCAGTTGTATTGTAAAGAAATATTTAATAAATAAAAGTTGCTGTTCATTTACATTTCATATCTTCTTGTGTATATTTACATTATATTTCTTAGTTACGCTTAGCGTGTTTACTTTTGATTAAATACGTAGTGGGCCTCATCGCGTCTCCTTACCCGTACACTGGGAAGCGGGGCGTGACAGGTTTTGTTGGCGGCCCATGCAGGCCAGTTCTGCATGGAACCCTACAATGCAGGCCAGTTCTGCATGGACATGCGGGTCAATTCTGCATGAAGTCCTAAGCAATATAACACAAGAATCAGCAACTAAAAATGTTCTTTAAATTTTATATTTCTTGAATCTTACAATTTCATATTCTCTGAATCTATCCTAACCCTATTTTTTCTTTCAAGGTTATGGATTCTCCAAACAACACCAGCACAAACTTCAACAACACACCACCATATCTTCCACTTACGCTTACCGTTGTAGCTCCGATCAACAAGCAAACGGTATTACTTGAGGAAATCAGAAGCCTCCTGGAAGGACAGCAGCAGCAGACTGCTATCTTATTGAACCGCCCAGAAATGGAAGCACCCAGAGTGAAGCAATTCCGGGCATTGCACCCGAAGCAATTTACTGGGAAAGAGAGCCCTTTAGAAGCTGAAGAATGTGCTCAGAGCATCGAGGACGATCTGGCAGCAGCAAAAGTGCCAGACATCGCTTGGGTACGGGTTGTGAAGCTGCAACTCACCGACAACGCCCGAGTATGGTGGAAGGCGGAAGAAAGCCGTGTTTCTGAGCCTATCGAATGGAAAACTTTTCATGACATGTTCGACACGAAGTATTTTCCAGAGACTGCCCGATTTGACATGGAGCAACAATTTATCCACCTGCAAGAAGGTTCGATGTGGACCAAATCTGTGGATGAGTATGATGCTGAGTTTACCATGCTCAGTAGGTAAGATATGTCTCAAATATTCGATTTTCTTATATCACATACTACACAGCTAATACAAGACCGTAACAGGTTTGTGGCACACCTCATTCTAACTGCTGAGACCAGGTCTAGACGATTTCAGTAAGGGTTAGATCTGGAGATCCAAGCTGCCTTAGCTAGAGGGGATTTCCTAACCCATGAACTGGCTCTGAAAGCTGCCCGTCGATATGAGGCAGTAGTAAAGATGAATGGCAGACCTCAATCTGCCGGATTGAAGCACCCTGCCACCAAGATGGCCAGAGGAGCCTCTTTAAGGCCACCTTTTGTACCCAGGAGATCGGGAGTACCAATCAACCGGCCCGGCCCAGCCTTTTGCACCTACTGCAGGAGGGATGAACACCTGGCGAAGAATTGTAGGCATGCTAATCGCCTTTGCTTAGTCTGCGGCTCGGCCACAAATGATATTGGGTCTTATCCTCATAGACTCAATCCAAATGCTGCACCCAGACTAGCAATTACCTATCCGCAGCGGCCGGCTATCCAGGCACCTGCTCCACGACTCGCCCTCCCAGCTCCACCTCCTCATAGACCGATTGCACCTCCTCTTCGTCAGTTCCACCAAGTACAAAGGAACTTACCTCAAGTATAGAGGAACAGACAGAGGAATGCTCCTCCAGCAAGGAGGAATGTACCGAGGCGACGGGCTTTCACAATGACTGTGGAAGAAGTTGAAGCCACTGGCTAAGTCATCACTGGTAACTCTTTCCTTTCAAGCTTTCTTTCAGTCTTTATATATACCCATATATCTTTTTCTTATACCTAAAACCTATGCCACATAACTTAGGTACGATCTTAGTAGCCTCACTTCCTGCACTAGCACTCTTCGATACTGTAGCATCTCGTTGCTTTATGTCGCAATGGTTCGTCCGAACTCATGCGATTCTAGTCAAACCACTTGTATCCGGCTGGAATGTCAGTTCAGGGAACGACGTTCTAAAGACAATAATGGGATACGACCTGTGTCCAGTAGTCGTCTGCATCAGAGAATTCTATGCTGACTTCAAGGTGCTGGACATACCGAATTTTGATGTCGTTTTGGGTATGGATTGGTTAGGATCATTTTATGCTACCATTGATTGTCGTCAAAAGAGGGTTTCGAGATTCCAAAACATCCGGTCTTTTATTTCAAAAGTGGAGACCGTACCCTGGAGCCAAGCACATACAAAGCATAACCGAAGAAGGCAGTGATTGTAACACTTCAAGCAGAGGATGGATCGAAGCCAGGGGTAGTTCAAGAGTTTGATGACGTATTTCCTGAAGACATATCAGGTTTGCCTCCCGATCGAGCTCTTGAATTCAACATTGATTTAGTACCTGGAGCACAACCGGTGATCAAAACTCCGTATCGCTTGAGTCCCGAAGGTTTGAAAGAGATCCTAACTTAGTTGGATGAATTATTGAAGAAATGATGGATTCGTTCCAGTACTTCAAGTTACGGATCGCCAGTTCTTCTAATGAAGAAGAAGGAAGGTTCATACAGAATGTGCATTGATTATAGAGCTCTGAACGAAGTAACTATAAAGAACAAGTATCCACTTCCGCGCATCGACGATCTGTTCGATCAGCTAAGTGGGTCTTGCGTTTTCTCCAAGTTAGATCTTCGTTTGAGATATCATTAGGTGAAGGTCAAAGAGTCTGATATTCCGAAGACGGCATTCAGGACTCGCTATGGTCATTATGAGTTTCTTATGATGCCATTTAGAGTGACCAACGCACCAGCTATATTCATGAACCTAATGAATCAAGTTTTTTGAGAGTACCTAGACAGGTTTGTTGTCATCTTCATCGTTGACATCCTGGTGTATTCTAAGAGTCAGGAAGAACATGCCGAGCACCTATGAATTGTCCTGGAGACCTTATGATGGCATCAAATCTATGCCAAGTACAGAAAGTGGGAGTTATGGCTAGATCAAGTCAGTTTTCTCGGACATATTGTATCAGGTGATGGAATCTATGTAGATCCAGCTAAGGTATCAACAATAAGCGAATGGCCGACACCGAAGTCGATGAAGGACATTCGAAGTTTCTTGGGTTTAGCAGGATATTACAGAAAATTCATTGAGAGATTTTCGAAGATTGCAACACCCCTGACCAAGCTCACGCGTAAAGATGAAGAATTCGTGTGGTCAGAAGCATGCGAACAAGCTTTCATAGAACTGAAGTCAAGATTGACATCAGCGCCTATTCTTGTCATACCAGATCAATCTGGAGGTTTTGAAGTGCATTGCGATGCATCCGGTAAGGGATTATGATGTGTTCTACATCAGCACGGTAAAGTTGTAGCTTATGCATCAAGACAGCTGAAGATTCATGAGTGCAACTATCCGACGCATGATTTGGAATTGACAGCCGTTATCTTTGCTCTTAAAATTTGGTGCCATTATCTTCTTGGAGAACGAATGGACATATACATAGACCACAAGAGTCTGAAATATGCGTTTACTCAGAAAGAGTTGAATATGCGATAGAGAAGATGGTTAGAACTTATGGCGGACTTCGACATCAACCTACAATATGATCCAGGGAAAGTGAATGTAGTACCTGATGCACTTAGTCGCCAACCACTATCAATGAATCTCACCGCACAGTGGAAGCTTCAACAAGATTTGCATTAGATAGAGATAGAATTGGTCATGCCAGGTAACGCTTCAAGTTTGATGAACTTACAAGTTCAATCTACCATTGTCAATCAGATCAAAGCAGCTTAAGCAAGTGATGCCAAGTTGCAAAAGATCAGAGAGCAAATAGAAAGTGGATTTAGAACAGACTAAATCATTTATGAAGACAGATCTTTGAGATACAGCAGTAGATTGTGTGTACCACAAGGTCCTGTTCAGAAAGAATTGATGAAAGAAGCTCATCGCTCTCCCTATTCAGTACACCCTGGTGGTACAAAGATGTACAAAGATCTGTGGCAATATTACTGGTGGCATGGAATGAATCGTGAAGTAGCCAGAAGCGTCGCTAAATGTTTGGTGTGTCAGCAAGTGAAAACTGAATATCACAGGATTGTTGGTTTACTTCAACCGTTATCTATTCCAGAATGGAAGTGACAACACATCACTATGGACTTCGTGACTGCTCTTCCTAGCAGCACGAAAGGTAACGATGCGGTATGAGTTATTGTAGATCGACTCACAAAGTCGGCTCACTTCATTTCCTTTCGAGCTGGCCAATCTACCGAGACATTAGCAAAAAAGTACATGGCGGTAAGTTTGAATCTAAGTAAGATTTAACTCTTCAATATTTACTATCTCTGATACCCATGAACTCATGCAGGAGATCGTGAGATTACATGGAGTACCGGTTTGCATTGTCTCTGATCGTGACACCAGATTTCGATCGCAATTTTGGCAGAGTCTGCAAGCTAGCTTGGGAACAAATCTGAACTTTAGCACAGCTTACCATCCACAAACAGATGGACAGTCTGAGCGAACAATTCAGATCTTAGAAGACATGCTAAGAGCTTGTATGCTAGACTTCGGAGGATCGTGGGAAGATCACCTACATCCTGTGGAGTTTTCATACAACAACAGCTACCAAGAAAGTATTAGAATGGCACCCTTTGCAGCTCTATATGGAAGGAAGTGTCGTTCACCATTAAGTTGGGACGACATCGGATATAGAGAAATCCTTGGAACTGAGATGATAGTAGCAACAGTGGATGTGGTTCGCACTATCAGGGAAAGAATGCGCATAGCCCAAGATCGATAGAAGCACTGGGCTGATGCAAAGCGTCGTCACTTAGAGTTCCAACCGGGAGATCATGTATTTTTAAAGATCTCACCAAACCGTGGAGTGATTCGCTTTGGAAGGCGGGGTAAGCTAAGTCCGAGGTATATTGGACCGTTCGACATACCCGAACGAGTTGGAGAAGTGGCTTATCGCTTGGCACTTCCACCCTCATTGGAAGGAGTGCACAATGTGTTCCACATATCCCAACCCAGAAGGTTTGTAAGTGACCCCAGTCATATTCTTGATCACTCCGAACTCAATGTATCTATCTTGTGAGCAACAACCCGTTGAAATCCTGGACAGAAAGGTGAAGTCACTTTGGAACAAGGAAGTAAACTTGGTCCGGATGATGTGGAGAAAAGACACACCATGAGAATCAATGTGGGAAAAAGAAGACGACATCCGTGCAAGATACCCTCACTTGTTTGTAAATTAGTCCTTAAAATAATTGTAAATTTTGAGGACAAAATTTTTGTAAGGAGGGTAGAATGTAATGACTCTGTCTTAATGTACAGAAAATTTGTTTAAAAGTTAATGTACAAATGAAGTATTTGAAACCTGTGTATGCTATAAGTATTTAATTTACTTTTGAACAGCAAGAAAGAACTTGTAGCTCATTGGTAAAACCTTGCACTGCTGTGACATAGCCCCTATATTCGAATCCCATCAGCCACATATTATTTTTGTTGATTTTTCTTTAAAACTTTTAGAAGCTCAAAAGTTTACACGTGCAATACACGTAAAAATGAAAAGTCTCATAAAACAAACTTGTGGAAAATGATAATTAAGCAGCATAGGACATGTGGCCCTAATTCAGAGCCCCTCCCCTCGGAATCGACCGGCGAGATTAACATGGGGGACCGGCACCGCCGGGTATATCCGTAGGGAATGCCCAATTTTTTTTACCCTAGCACCCCTTGGACTCCCCCCACTAACCCTAGTCTGTTTGATTTCCTGCACATTTCCAGAGAATTAAAATGAGGTATTAATCCAAATTTTAATGCATATTTTTAATTCATTCTTCATTACCCTGAACCTTAATTTCTCCTATAAATACCACACTATATCATAGCCCTCCTCATTCAGAATTCCATTGCCAAAACTCTCTAAAATTTCTAAGTCCAAGAAGTTGTACAGGTGGAGTTAGCTCAATGCAAAGTTTCGGCAACGTTTCGGGACGAATCCGGTGACGAAACAACTTCATGACGCCTTCGAAATCTTCCTCTACCCACCCCCTCTTTTATCAATCAATAATTCCCCTCTTCCATCTCCCCTCTCTATTAAAAAGAATCATATTTTCGAAACTTGTCGGAAGCGGAGTTAATCCGACTTCCGATTCTCATTTTCTTTAAAAACTCAATTTTTATTAAACAACAAATTAAACTTTTAATTATATATTGTTTGGTAACCATTAAACAACAATTGGACAAAGTTTCAATTCAAAATATTATGTTAAACAAATTCTATTTTACTTTTACAGTAAAATACTCTTAAGTTGGCATACGACATTACCTTATCTTTTTGCTTATATTACCTTTAGAAAACTCACGAGGTAATGACCTACCTCATCACACCACTCATTCTTGACATAGCACGATAGCTTTTGGAACTTGTGGGATAAAATAAGAAATTACATTTAAATACCATAAACTTTCAAAAACCGTTTTCTTTAAAAGTGTATTATTTAATTTCTTGCAAATGCGTCTCTACAACCCATTTTGGGGACTCCGATTGGGATGGTGCGGGTTATTTCACATCCTTGGGCCTAGTGGAGCGAGATGTAAACCTCCTCACGGAGCATTCGATCTCGATGGAATTCTTATTACAATTTTTTAAGAAAAACGTGATTTCTATTTAATAAATAAATTCTATTTTTATAATTATATATATATAAATATTATCAAAATATCTATTTTAAATAGATAATATATTCCATGTTTTCTAATCAAAAGAAAAGAATCACAAAAGATCATGAATATACCATCATATTTCAATACAAGTCAAATTACAAGAAAATACCATATACTATTCAAGTTAGGTTTATACACTAGAATATTTCATTTTATAAAAACTACATCTATAAAAACCCTAAAGAAGATAAATAAATACTTGAGATTTTTTTTGAAAATATATCAAAACTATTTTTCATAAAACCCCCTCAAGTTATATTAATTTACAATAAGGACCCTAGTAAACATAGGTTTAAGCGGGACCAGTTCTCTTGAGCCTCAGAGAGCCGGAGAATTTGGGTGCTTGCCTATCTAAGGTAGATAAACTAAAAACGGTGTTATCAATACGGTAATTGTCTTGGAAAAAGACACAAATCATGTCGTCCATGTGCAACAGTTATCGATAACAAAACTAATTCAGGACTTCAATTCATTTTAAAGTGTCTGACTCAGACAGAGTATCGGTCTAATCTAAAATCAATTGATCAATCTATCCTTGAATATGATTCAAGTATAACTCCATTTCAATATGAATCCATTTATACCAGAATTCAATCTATATCAACATGACTCGACCGAACCGAACCATGGATATACCCTGATTACATGACTATCTATTTATATCCATTCCGTTTACATGATATCATGGTTTCGGCAAGTCATACATCTATTAAACAAAACAATACAAATCAATACAAAATACATTACGGGGTTTTAAAGGGGTAAACTGGTATGGAATGTGTTAGAAGTGGCACAAGACGGTCAGTTTAATACACCTAACCTGAATATCCATTGCTGTTGTTCCGTGTCTTAACGGTTTCTTGTGCTCCGTATATATTAGTCCACGGAATAGTTGGACTCCTCTCGTATACACTGGCATATTCTGTACCAAACTACAAACAACTGCGTTAACATAACAGTATACAGTTATATTCTTTCTGTCTATTCTATTTCTACCTTCCTTTGGGACTTACCGAGCGATTGTTCGCTGACGACATTCCTTCTCTCTTCTTTCTTTGGAATGTTGTCAGGTGGATCCGACTCACTGGAGATAAAGCCCAATTCAGAGGACTTGGATCAGTTCAGTGAGGACCCCGGGCTCTAGACTCTTGTATATACTTTGGTTTCATGCTCATGCCATTGTTTCGGTATTGCTTTCATCATTGTATTTACTTTTTAGTTGTATTCTAAAGAAATGTTTAAAAAATAAAAGTTGATGCTCATTTACATTTCATGTCTTCTTGTGTATATTTACATTATATTGCTTAGTTACGTTTAGCGTGTTTACTTCTGAGTAAATATGTAGCGGGCCTCGTCGCGTCTCCTTACCCATACACTGGGAAGCGGGGCGTGACACTATCATCTCGAGTAAGACCGTTCTACCCATATAGGTCCTCCCTCAATTATCATACTCGCCTACCTGCAATTACAATAATTTCCTTGAGGGCACTATAGCCAACAATCTCCCACTTGCACTTAAGGCTAATTATTGCAGTATCACATACCTAAAGCTCATGTGTTACCGAATACCCATCTTCTCTACTGATCAGTTTCGTAAACCGAGTTTGAGAAATATCCGTGTTCGAGAAATAGCCTCAGTGAGTGGATCCGCTACAATGTTTATATTTTTATCTCTCTATATCTCAGCTTTGCGAAGATTAGCCATCTGTCGAACTAAACGATACCTGCCTTTGAACTTGTCAGATAGCTGATAGCACCATGTTCATATATGAACATCAAAATCTAACAAACTTCTTAGGCTATATCAACCGTTGACTGTAATCAGCAATCGGCGCCATGTCCACCTCAGTATTCTCTTGGAATTCTTTCCAACATAGTACACCTCAGAAGAGAGTAAACTTTTACATATGACAGTCTCTTTGTCACCTAGGTCACCTTGGAAAAAAGAACCGGTAACCGCCTCCTGTAAGAGACTGGCAATACGCCACACCAAGAACATCCACATATGTTCTTCATTGCTTCCCTTTGTTTCTCCATGATTGGATTATATCCGCTTACTATATCCAATCCAAAAGCATCATTATCCATATCTTATATGGAGAAACTCCTGTGACAACCAAAGTTTGACCGATTGCTGTATATGAACTTCACTTCCTATCCGGAGTATGTCATCCAAATGCCAGGACTCTACTCCCTGCTACCTTCATAATAGGTTCATCTGTTGTTTTGATGAAATCAAACACTATGACAGTTACATCAAAACATATGATTTATCCCCGCTATTCCTGATTTAGTCTATAAATAGATATAAGCATCTTGCCCACCATGCTTCCATTGCTCCCACCGACTACAACAACCTTCTGGCAGAGTCATATATACGTGCACTTCTAAATCCAATTTAGAATGACATTATAGTCATCCACCTGCCAGATCTTATAGTCAAGGATAGCAGAAGTGATAAGTAAGGGTCATCGTCATCATGATGCAAGCCTCCATGTCACAGTCTATGAGGAAACCGAAGTACCTCTCGAGTGGCTGAGGTCACCCTCTAAATCTGTGGAGTGGCTAATGGATCGTCGAATCCAACTACTAAATTTTCAGTAACCTTTTATGGTTCTGGAATCACTTCTAGTTCTACCATACTCCCACTAATGTCTTTTGAAAAGAATCCATTTTACTAAAAATGTGGTGAGTCAAGAACAAAATCACTTTTGATCTTGAAAATGGTAGAAAGTTAAACCCTTGTGAGTGCTTGGGATAACCCACAAACTGCCATTACTGAAACGTGTCTTGAGTACACCCGGATTCTGCTATCAACAAGAACCAGATTACTCTATATATCTTAATAATCTTAATATATGATACCATTCTATATCCAATATAGAATCAGAGGCACTAATTTAGATGGAACCATATTCAATTAGTATGCAGTTGTTTCCAGTGCATATCCACTAAATGGAAGAAAGTTATGCAGCATTACTCATCAAGAAGCATACTTACAGAAGAGTAACTTAACAGAGAATACAATTACATAATACCTAGCATACGTATCCTCATCTTCGATCACTTCGAAGAGTCTTGATATTTCCAACGTCCGGTTCTCTACTTTTTTCTTATACCTATTAACTTCTCAAAAATTTTGACTTACATTTCAACAAAATGCGTGTCTAAAACAAGAGAATTTGCAAGTAAGTGTAATATAGTATGAGTACCAATCCCTTGTCCTATTGGACACTGGACAACATACAATAATTTGTATAAGTCCCCTGAGTTTACCAACTCAAACTCCGTGTGTTTGTAAGTTGAAAACTATATTTTGGTTAAGAAGAATTACACCGTTATTCAATGTACCTTACTTAATCATCAACTGATAAACGTAAATGTTCTAAACATAATTTCAAAAATTTATATCTCACTTTATGAAATAAAGATACAGATATTTCAATTTAAAATTGGTGCACAATAACGGATATTCAAAACCAAATGTTCGCCGGTAGGAAAAACCAGATGATTTGCCCGTAATATCACCAATTACATTGAATTCCGATATTGAGGATCTAATCACCTAATTCCCAATATTCTACTCCCACTCAACATTTTTAACGCCATACAAATGTGAGATTCTAATTCGGTATATACATATCCTGGAGCCAGAATCTAATTGGGAAAACAATTTTCAATTACTATTACACAGAAAAACTGAAACATAAGAACGTTTCATAAGGGGTGGCTGGGTATTCCTAGTAACACCTCTTCCAATACCAGACTCATGACAGTAGTTGCAATTTCTTTTTCCCTCACTTCAAGCCTTTATATGTTTCTACATCCTACCTTCTGTATACCATACTTAGACCAGTTGGTTTTCTTCCTTCCTTACCTTTCAGCACTTGTTTAAGGTTTGGAAGAAGACTATCCAATAAGCGTAACTGGTGTACTTCCTAATAAAAGGAGCTCGCAACTTGAGAGAAGATAACGAGGAGAGACAACAAATTATCCAATTCAATTTCTCCAGAACCGGTAGCCATCCTCGAACTGAATCAACTTTGTTCGAGTTCGTATGTAACTATACGAGATGGTTTTATCCAAATAAAATGGATCTTCGTAGTGTTACAGAGTGTTCTGGAGAAATGCAAAGGGGAAGTGGGTGTGGCAGGGACATTTGTGACTTTGTCGTGAATCGTGACAATTCAAAGCCGGAGGTAAAAAGTTTGATTAACTTGGTTTTGAATTTTAGTGTAAGGCGGGTCATGGTTGCTACCAAAGAGAGAAAAGAAAAACTCAACGTGCACTCTATCAAGATTAGATGGGTTAATCACTTTATCTAATCAGGATGGCTCTTACCGTTTCTTCGAATTCTCCTTCAAAACCTAAAAGGAGAACTAGTTGGGATCATGTACACTTTACAATTTCGCTAACCGTTCAGCTATGTCAGTATCGATACTGCGAGGGAGGTCCCCCATGCTTTCACATGGAACCAATTTAATAACACTGTTTCCGCAGAGACGTAACCTCATTAACACTTTCTAAATACCTAATAAGTTAGCTAATTAAATCTCCCGAAGAGTAATACCTACTCATCGGTAGGAATCAGGACCCAACTATCATCGTATAACAACTTTGACAGAATCTGACCAAAATTACCATACTCCAGAAGGTATGCGCAAACTTATCAAGTTTCCCTTATATTTGAAACTCCCGATTTAGTTTTTGCCCCTAATGGCTTATGCCCTTGATTAGGTCAGCATATCATGAACCGCTAGTCAAGTTCAACTGGTCATTATCTTGATTACCCTAAACCCATCCGCACAATCCCTTGACTAGGTCAACATGGTCGTACGACTTTCCTAATTAATCGCGTCGTATGCTACAAATAAGCACTACTTAGCTACCGTACACTACGTCTTGACTAGGTCAATATACGCAGCACGAATACTAAGCACTACTCGTAGGAAATGACAGGGGGCTATGGCTGGTTTTTGGCGAAAACCTTTAACGTAATGAACTTGATATCGTTGAAAGAACCGAGTAGTTTTGAAAAGGAGTGGTTTAGGCTCTGCTTTTTAAAACGAGTGGTTTTGAAGAAAATCGAGTGGTCATATAAACTTTTGCTTAAGAGCGAAATCCCCATGAAGGGATCAAGGCTCTTTTCTCGTCGAATGAGGTGCTATGTATTCTTGATCGAATACCTCTATGCAAAGCAAACGAATACGCCTATAGTTTCTTTCGAAAATTTGGTTCCCGCGACATTATTTTAGGTTTATTTTCTTGCATTAAATATGTAATGCAGTCCCATCAATTAATCTATTACACCGGAAGAAATTAAAATACAATGCACATATATGTCACTCGCATTTGCCACAGGGTTCCGAGTCTTCACCGTAAGATTACTTAACTTACGGCAGGGCGGGGACAGGACTAACGCGGATGCAAAACATATATAGTGTCTAATATATATATATATATACACACACACAATAGCAGAAGCAAACATAATGAAATAGAGGGTATACTAGGAATTCCGTGTTTCATTTTAGCCATGAATGAAACACGAATTCCATGGTCGTGTGAATAGCCATAACCTTAGCCTCTAAACCCCTACGAGCGCGGCAGGCAGTCCCTCCAATTCTAGAATTAGGTGACCCAATCTCAACTCCTTGAGATAGCCACCCGTTGGATTCTAGAACCCGGCTACTTGAGCACTCCTCCCAGGTCTATCCTAGGTATATGAAAATGAGAAATTATATACATCAATTGGCGACAACATCCTCAGCCCAGAGTGCCCTAATAAAAGAATATTACATTGCGCGGAAACAACGGCTATAATTTGGACGCTCGCCTGAATATGAATATACATATGAAAATATAAAACTTTCATCTCACAAACCCCCCGGCTATTCACCACGACAACCGCAACTATTCCAATCACAACATCACAGAACATGCACTCACAAATGCAAGTATCAAAAGAGTAACCTCTTCTAATTGATACCCGTAACAATTAGATGACATTTTACCATGCAACGATACTCACAATCACAAACACCGATATCAAAGAAACCATGACAATAGAATTCATCGCCCGCGAAGCTACCACTTGAATTTTCGAAACGACGAAAATCAAGTGCACCCCGGCAACCTGAAACCTCACTTTATTGCATAAACCAAGTCCCCAGAGGTGCCCGGGGTCTTCCTCGATGCTCCACAGAGTCCTTATTCCGAAATGAGAAACCCTAGCATCGAAATGGAGCAATAAAATACAGTTTTGGTCCAAAATGGTCGCTGGTTTGGAAAAATCAGCCAAGACCAAAAAATTGTTTTGAAAAGTTTTGGGTGTACAAGAATTTTACAGTCACCAAATCAAGTTGTGGTCTTTGAAATGACTCTTATATAATGTTAGAATGTTAATCTCACCAAACTAGCATTTTTAAAACAAGTGGAATATACACTTTAAAAAATTATGAGAGCTAAACATCCAAACACAAAATTTCCAAAGATCACAACTTGAACCAAAACAAGTTTAATTCTTTTGTTTGTCTCTAATACCATTTTATGGAACTTTTGCACCCTTGCATGCAATTTTAAAACTTTGTTTAATAGGGTTTTCAAAAATCAAGAGAGCAATAAGTTCCAAACATAGAATCTTAGCTAAAAATTGAACTTGCAACAAAACCATAGGAGTTTCCATATAAGGTAGAGAGCATACAACCTTTCTAGCATCTTTGTATGATCCATTGTTGTGTTGAACTCTTGCTAGGCTCCTAGGATGAGAGAACAAGCTTGGTGAAGATATCCCTTTGCTATAGATGGATCCACCTTGAGAGCTCCAATCTTTGGCTTCAATCTTCTCACTTGAAGCTAACTTAGATCTAGTAGTTGCTAAGTAAAAGAACTAAGAGATGTAGTTTCCTTCACTATAATATTTTTCTCTTTTAATTTTCTTTTTCTCTTAGAAAAACGTTGAGGAAGAAGAGAGCTTGGAGCTTGAGATGAGAGAGAAAGCATACTAAGTTATGAAACATAACTAAATTGTTGGTATTTGTTGGATATGTATGCCTTAGAGGTCATTATTGTATATATATACAAGTGGATTGTCACGAACCGTAATTTAGCACGTGACCGGTACTTAAATTACGCAACGTCCAAAGGCGTAAAAATCAAGTAAGCCGAAGCCCAGAAAATCTAAACATTTTTGCGGAAAATAGTGAGGGTGCAGTTTTGAATTAAAGGTATAATGACTCATATTTCGTCTTTTAAAAATTTGGACAGCACCTCCCTTGTATATTTTGATCCAAAAACATATACACAACAATATATAGGCATCCCCAAGCGGGAGCTAGCTCTTCGCCAACTGGCGGAAATCACAACCACGCAATAACATATATATGACGTCCAACGGCGAAGATCAACCTAGAAAGAACAATAAAGAAGCAAGATATCAAAACTCAAGAAAAGCGATCATAAACCCACCACTCTAAGTCTTGCACAAAATCCAAGTCTAATTAGGTCTACCAATATACAATATCTAGTCTCTGATTTGATCTGATCTGATCTGATGGAGTTTATCTAAATACAATAGAATATAACAGTACGAGAGTGGGCACGATCAAATATGTGTCCCACCTACCAATGCAAACACCCTGGATGAAACTGTGTGCCAGCGATACCGCAACTGATCCTAAGCGGTCAAACCTGCAAGAACTGTGGCGCAACGGGGGTGAGTTGCCAACTCATGAGTAGAAAACATCAGCAAGTAGAAATCGAATAAAACAACGATTTCCTTGGTCACTATATCCTGAAGGTAATACTATGATATCTAGGGTGACCATGTATGCATATATGTCAACAATCAAGTCAATGCAATGACATATATAAATAAACATCTGACATCATATGCCTATATGCCTGTGGATATCATCCATGTGTCCATCAACGACACAAACAATATCATGGAACCTGAGTGTCCCACATCGACACTCGAACATCATGAAAACATAATCCTGTATATATATGGGGATATCAACCACGTGTGTCCATCAACGACACATCAAAATCATGGAACCTGAGTGTCCAACACCGACACTCGAAACATCATGAAAACATATGCCTGTATATATGAGGATATCAACCATGTGTGTCCATCAACGACACATCAAAATCATGGAACCCGAGTGTCCAACACTGACACTCGAAACCTCATGAAACACTTGTCCAGCATCGACATGTAAATCCTCATATCTCAGGCGCCGCATACTCAGATCGGCCCTCATATCTATCTCATCTCAGGCGCCGCATCCTCAGATCGGCCCTCATATCTATCTCATATCATAACTCCAAAATGGTATCCTACGGATATCCGCCGAGTTCTATACAATCACCGGTAGGTAGTGCTTCCCTTCCAGGCTCACCGCCTAACAATACGAGTCTTCTTGCCCCAGGGTACCTCACCGGGTCCATCATATACCCGCAGACGGTGCCTACCGCTCCTCGAATCGGGTATAATCACTGCTCAGAACCGAGAAAATTCATGGTGGACACCTCGAAATATCATATCAAGAGAAACCGCATTTTTTAAAACAATACACAATTTCCTTTGAAATTAAACTGCGATTCTCAAATCCAGAGATCTCATAAAAACAATATCTCAATGCATATAACCATAAAATACGATGTCTGCAACATAGAGTAGTAATATGAGCATATTGAGTATATCATGCAAGCATGTCAAGTGATAGTACTGAACAATGAGTGTACTTTTACTTTTAAGATTAATATCATGATATGGCAGTTCTCCTGTATAAGTGACATGTCAATTCTACTGTGTAAGTGACATGGCAATTACCGATGAAGAATGTGTGTGAGCCGGCAAATCTGTGTATGTGTGACATGCGCATCAACGGTAATTGTGCAGGTGTACTAGCAAATGATATCATATAGTATTAAATACCGGCACGTGGTATGTACATCACGAGGGGTAATATTCTACACAACATGAACAATAAATGGGTGTATCTATCTACACAAGAATCATACGGTCACTTTTAAACGATACACATCGTCGTTTTGAAAATAGGTATGGTTCAGGTGGCAATCTTTATATCGGCGATCCCGCCTCATAACATCCGATATGACAATAATCATCGATCATCATCCTGAAATCACTAACTCGGATCAATCATCCGGTACATCTCATCGCGTACGGTAATCCATCGTACGGGGTCATCAAACAGAATAGGGAATATATCGACCTATACAATAATGAGGGTACAGATCTAAAGTCTCGTACGACATATTACTCATTATACTCATAAATAAATAAATACACACACACACACATATCTCAAATCACATTTGTAAAAACAACATATCTTATTAATTCCACAACATCTCTATCTCAATCTCGTGTCGTGCTTATCGATCTCTCTCTCATATCGTACCATTAACAACTAATACTTGTCCTCTTTCAATTCATACTTATCATGACCCACTTTCTCATTTCATATTCTCATATATCAATATATTCATTAGTGTCAACTTTTATCATATCATCTTTTACTAAAACCTATAATCATATTATCTTAAGTTCGTAGCATATTCTTTATCAATGGTTGCGGGGGTGCTATACGCCATCCATCCGACTTCCCCCATAGATATAAATCTACTCACCTGCTAAAATTCTCGCTTAGCTGAAGTCGATGTGCTTCGTCGTATCGGAAGTCCACGCGAAGGTACTTATAATCAATATACATCAAAATGCAATTAAAACCAATATCTGAAAAACCGATACACACACGGTTCGCTCATAGGTTAAAACCTATAGCTTCGCATGCAAAATCAACCAAATAACCCTCGTCCGTTGACGTATAAACGTCCAACGACGGAATTCAAATCAAATATCAAAACCAAGTTTTCAGAATCAGAAAATGAAATTCAGCAACATGAGAAATCATTCCCAGATTTTGATTCGGGTAAAATTAGCCAATTTTGCACATAGGGTTGGTTTAGATATAGGATAAGGGAGCCACAGACCAAAAATCAACACCTTTCACCCTAATGTGGCCGCAATGTGCGGCCAAAATGATTAAATCTGCGGCCTGGGCAAAAGGAAACGGGCTTGGGTTTCTAGGTTAGGTTTCTGGTTGCCTGCACGTCTCTCTGTAATCGCTAAATATTTTTCAGGTCCTTCGGGTTAGAGCAGATCTCAGTATCCCATCACAAATCTCACAAAATACGATATCAGCTGATTTCAAAGTTCGTGTTTTGGTTTCTATTCTCAGGTCTTGGCCAGGTAATCACCTCTAAAGTCTTGCAAACACTCACTACACGTCTATTTACCACTTAACAGCAACTTGGAATTTTCCAAGATCACATAACCTAACTAAATCGAATTCTAAACTAACTAGGATATATATAACACAAACACTAATCTAAAAGTGAAGGGATTACCTCAATTAGCAACTTAGGAAAATTCTTGAGTTGCCTAAAGTCTTCAAAATCCAAACTTGGATGGTTCAAAGGGTTTAGAATAGTCTTGTGCATGTTTATTGTGAAAGGGGCATGAGGTTTAGGGAAGGAAATTGAGATGATGCATGGAGGTGGAGTGAGAATGAAGGAGATGAAGAAAAATATGAAGAAAACAATGGGAGATGAAGATAAACATGAAGAATGGGGCAGCCAAGTCTCTCTCTCCCTCTCTTATGCTCACTCTCTCTTACCCTCACTCTCTCTCAAAATATCAATTTTGCTTTACTCTCTCTTTCTCTTTATCCATGGCATCTATTTCTATTCTTTTCACACTCAACTCTTCTCTTTTCTTTTCTTTCTTTTCCTTTTCTCTTCTTTTCTTTCCCTTTTCTTTTCAAAAAACTCCAAATACAAACACAATAACAATGAATAACATGCATATGACATGATGCACTAGCCATGGAAAAATGATAAAAATACGGATTTGGCTTTATCGCGATTAGTAGTGCACTAATCAAAATTAATTTAAACTTACATATATTTAATTATAAAAATGCCAAAATCCGATAAATATCTTTTTAATGAATAAATCATTTTAATCCCAAATTATATTCCAAATATTGGTATATACTTATACCATTTTACGAAAAACCCCTATTCGCAAATCGAATAGTTTTTGCGAAATATATTATTTTAATATTAAATTTCCAAAAATAATATTTATATTTATGAAATGTTACAGTCTTCCCCCCTTAAATAAATTCGGTCCCCAAATTTAAATTTAAATCCCCAAATACTAAAACATTTCAATAATCAGCTCAAATCAACGGGGCTCTGAAATCACGGAAGATATAGTAATACCACAGCACATCCTGTGCACATGAAAACGAGTACGAAACTCAAAATCAAACTCCGTCAAGCATCTCGCAATCATCGGAGTTATAAAGGAAATACGAATATCGAATTCCACTACTGGAATCCAAATGCACTATAGTCAAATCATAATACGTATATAGCACGCATCTTTGTAAAACAATTTTAAAAAGCTGAATAATTCATGCGAAATCTTTCCAAATCGCCGTGCTATGCGTAACTCACGGCACAAGTGGTGGACGATCATTTGTAAAGTAGTAAATATATACTTATATATGTTTTGCTTAAATTATACGTCCCGCCTTTTTGAAATATCCCAGAAGGCTTTCTTTATAAAATTTTGTGTCACTCGTGGACACGTAGAAAATAGCGAGACTATAGCTCCTTTTTGAAAACCTTTTGGTAACCTTTTCATGCATGCAAAAGTACTCAGGCACTGTCCTCATACCAGTCCTGCTCGGCTATTATACAATATAGTATCCATCATCAAAACGCGATACTCATAAATAAAATCAGCATAAAAAAACGTATCCAACATCACATGCGTCTGGTGCGTACGGAAATCAAATCCAATACAAGTGCCACGAATATGCACAAAAGCAAAACTAAGTGCAACAGTTGTGCACGAAAGCATCTGTCCAGTGCAACGGATGTGCACGACAACAATATCAAGTGCATCTATAGTGCACGAAAATCTCAACCTAGTGCAACTATCATGCACGAATGAAAATCCTAATGAAGTGCAACCAACATGCACGAATAAAAATCCTAATCAAGTGCATTCAATCATGCACGAATAAAAAATCTTTATCGAGTGCACCCAGTGTGCACAAAATCTAATATCATGCGCCCAACATGCGCGAAAATCCAAAACAAGTGCGTCTGGTCCGTATAAAACATCTAGTGCAATAGTATGCACGATAACGAACATTAATTGCAAACGCTCATGAAAACATAAATCTGGCGCAACAAATGCACGAAATACAAATCTGGTGCAACCAATGCACGAAATACAAATCTGGTGCAACGAATGTACGAAATACAAATCTGGTGCAACCAATGCACGAAACACAAATCTGGTTCAACCAATGCACGAAAACTAATCAATATCTCAAATGCTCTTAAAAACAACAACGAGTATATCGAGGTGTATAGAATCATAAACGTGTGCAACTGCGTGCACAAAATCCATCCCATTGCACTGCAAGTGTTAGTTATGTGTATGCCCTAGAGGCCATTACTGTACATGTGATGTATATTATAGTGGATGCTTGGATATATATAGGGAGGACTTTCTTGCTCGACATGATAGTATGTTATCTGGTTGCTCTTGATCTTATCATGTACACTTATTGTCTCTCGATTACTTGTTGATAAATCCCTTAGGATGAGTATTTGACTACCAGAATTATGATTGAGATCATACTAGTGGGGACTAGGGTAGTCGGTAAATACATCCTTCAAATGTTCCTATTCATGGGAGTATCGAGACGAGGTATCGATATTCCAGAGTAGACTAGCATATACGCTTCTCGACCCATATGATGGGCGATGGATGATCCCATATCAATTGGTGTTTGACATCAGAGAAGGTATACGAGTGCTCAGTGGAGACTGGGTACACTGAACGGACTCGCCGAGAACTCTTAGATGGTATTATACCTATCGTCAGATAGCAGTTCTCTGGTGACACTGGTACAGGTTAGTCTGTTGACCCAAGATCGTCATAGGTCTTGTGTGATTTCCACTGTGCTTTGATTTCCACCTTACCACATTCAAGAGATCGTGCAAAACGGTGGTTTTTGGGTACAGTCCCAAGTCACATGGAGGCAATGAGCAATAGGAGAGGATTCGTCTCTCACGGTAGTGGGGGTTGATGTTGCACTATGCTCGATTGGCCATAACAGGAAATCCCTAGCCAGGGTTGCTGAGATCTATTGGTAAGTGTTATCAGTAGTTTCTCGAACCGTTATGGACCTTGCATCGGCATGACTTATCAGGCTATTGGGGTCTGACGTTATACCTTCCCCAGGCTGTGATATGCGACATATCAGACGAAGAGACCGGACTGTACGGTAGTGTTACTTGATAGATTCGCCGGAGTATGAGCAGGCTGGCTTGTTGATCTTCTGATCGCTCAGTACCCGGGTGTCCGTTACGTTTAGCAGACCGCTAGCGGTCTGTGGGTGACTGATATGAACACCACCTACTGCTGGCGCATTGACGAGTCTTTAGAGTCATACACAGAGGTTTTCTGGCTCAAGCGAAACGAAGTAGAAGCACATATGTGATGTGCGGGACCGAGATTAATACACGTATGTGATACCGTATTCTATTTTCGCGATATGTGATATCGGTCGGTTATATGTGATATAACCGGGATGTCGAATCAAGTGTTGATTCGACAAGTTGATACATTTGATATTAGTCGGTTGTATGTGATATAGCTGGATTATTAAATCAAGTGTTGATTTAATAATTTAATATATAATTATATATTTGATATATTATCTTATATTAACTAATATTGTTATTTATATGTGTGCCCTAGAGGCCATTACTGTACATACGATGTATATTGTAGTGGATGCTTGGACATATACATGAAGGACTTTCTTGCTCGACATGATAGTGTGCTATCTGGTTGCTCTTTATCTTAACATGTACACTGATTGTCTCTCTATTACATGTTAGTAAATCCCTTAGAATGAGTACTTGACTACCAGAATTATGATGCAGATCATACTAGTGGGAACGGTATAGTCGCTAAGTACATCCTTCAAATGTTCCTAGTCGTGGGTGTATCGAGACAGGGCATCGACATACCAGAGTAGACTAGCGTATAGCTTCTCGACCCATATAGATGGGTGATGGATGATCCCATATCCATTGGTGTTTGACATCAGAGACAGTATACGGGTGCTCAGTGGAGACTGGGTACACTGAACGGACTCGCTGAGAACTCCCAGATAGTATTATACCTCACGTCAAATGGCAGTTCTCTGGTGACACTGGTACAGGTTAGTCTGTAGACCCGAGATCGTCATAGAGTCTTTTGTGATTCCCACTGTGCTCTGATTTCCACCTTACCACGTTCAAGAGAGCATGCAAAACGATGGCTTTTGGATACAGTCCCGAATCACATGGAGGCAATGAGCGATAGGAGGGGTTTCGTCTCTCCCGGTATTGGGAGTTGATGTTGCGCTGTGCTCAATTGGCTATAACAAGAAGTCCCTGGCCAGGGATGCTTCAGAGATATACTGGTAAGTGTTATCAGTAGTTTCTCGACCCGTTATGAGCCTCATATCGAAATGACTTATCGAGTTACTAGGGTCTGACGTTTACTACCCCTAGACGAGATATGCAACATATCAGATAAAGAGACCAGACTGTACGGTAGTGTTACTGATTGGATTCGCAGGAGTATGAGCTGGCTTGCTTGTTGATCTTCTGATCGCTCAATACCCGGGTGGCCGTTACGTTTAGCAGACCGCTTGCGGCTTGTGGGTGTTTGATATGATCATCACCTACTGCTGGCGTATTGACGAGTCTTTAGAGTCCTACACAGAGGTTTCCTGACTCAAGCGAAACAGAGTAGGAGCACATATATGATATGTGCGGGACCGAGATTGATACGATATGAGATACCGTATTCTATTCTCGCGATTTGTGACATTGGTCGGTTATATGCGATATAGCCGGGTTATCGAATCAAGTGTTGATTCGATAAGTTGTTGCATTTGATATTAGTCGGTTATATGTAATATAGCTGGATTATTAAATCAATTGTTGATTTAATGATTTAATGCATAATTATATATTTGATATATTAAATTACATTAACTAATATTAAGCTCACTTATGATTTCTTTTTCTCACTTTGTGCATAAGTATATATGTGATATATATAAGTGTACATTGTTTTGTGTCATACTTGATGATACATGCAACAAAGGTGTGTGTATGACATACACCATGCTTGGTTTAATTGCTAGGGTTTTATTTATTTTGGTAATTATAAAGGTGGCATTTTTTCATGGATGAAAGCTTGTCGAAGCTTATAGTGATCTTTGACCAAGTCCACTCTTTTGTTTTGGCTAAGATATTTGTTAAGCCAACCAATTAAACCTAACCATGGTTAACTCTCTACAAAGGTTAACATATGATGTTAACTCACCTAAGGTTGCCATTCTTCACTTGGTTAATTCCATATGAGTTCATTCTTCTTCTTCTTCATCAAAGCTTTCTAGCTTCAATGGAGTTGATGGAAAATGAGTGAGAAAATCAAATCTAAAGTGAGCCCACATCCTACTTCATCATCCTCTATTACTTGCCATTTAGTATAGGGCATTTTCTTCACTAATTCCATAATTAGTAAAGAGATAGCTTGGGTTAGTGTCTCCTCGACGTAGATCATCTTCGGCCTCGAAGTCTTTGTAGCAAGCATGTTCGTTTCTTTAAGGGAGCCTCTCTAGAGTCCGGAGTTCACGATCGCAGCGAATGGATTATTACACGGAGCTATTGAAGTGAAGGACCGGTCTACAAAGGTTGTATTCCTCGCTCACTTTACTTGCAAAGTGTTTGCATTTCATTCCGTCGGATTTCTAGTATATGATTCTAGGGTTAAGGTTAGCTAGAACGGAAAAATTTTAATATGGCATGAATGATGCCTCCCGAAACCTTGCTGCCGTCCTAGGGAACCCTGCAGTGGTATCAGAGTCATGCTAGAAATTTAGACGGATTTTGTTAAGATTACGAAACCGAAATACTCCGAAACTTGAAATGCGAAAATGTTGTTTCTGTCGAATTTAAAATGTTGTCAATTTTTTTTAAAACAAGTATAGAGTGTTATATGGGATATATCATGAACACAGTTAAAATTTCAGGGGGTTTTCTCGGTTTTTGGCCGTGATCAATAGGTATGGGGCCGACCACTTTGGTCCAGAATTGCCTGAATTTTTTTTGTGTTCCAGTGACTGGGTTTTGATGTTTCAGGTGTTGTTTGTTTTTGCTAATTTTGCATGTGATGTAATCTTACACTATAAGCAATTCGGAGTGTTTCATATTCGTAGTTTTAACAATATTTCGGGTTATTTACATATTGTCTAGGCGAAGTTAAAAAGTTCGATTGAATGTCAAAAACCCAATTTTCTAAGTTTAACGTATTCGGAAAAATATGCAAGTAATTCTATGAACCCTCTAGAAGAATGAAACCCTAACTCGAATTTTTGGATCACGGAACCACGATCATACCCTAGGGTTTGCCGCGGTTCTATGGCGACATGAGTGAGGCTTGGGTTTGCCCTTCTACGGCTGGTGCATAGGTACTGTGGCATATTCTGGGTATTATTGAACTGTGCTCAAGTGTTGAGCTGTCGGGAAATTGTGGGATTTTGATGAATCAATCGAAAAGTTTAACGTTCATCCGGGTATCCTGTGATTAGATACAATATTTGGAATCCACAAATGTATTTATGAGATAACTAATTTGAATGTCTCTAGCAATTTAGTCTCATTTGATCGGTTGCCACGGGATTTTGATGTGATCAAAACTTCGTCGCAATCACGTAGCGTACGCGGATACTTGCCGGGTAACCTTATTAGATAGCCACGCCCCATAGCCCCGACCAAGTGACTGTAGGAGAACCCCATCGCCAAAAGCATCCGTTCGGGTGCTCGCAGCAGCGGTGTTCCGCCTTAGTGCACTTCGTCGACGGTATCGGAGGGTGCGGCCGTCTACTAAAGTTTCCGACGGGCATTCGATCAGGATGTCGGGAATCTTGTTGAATTGCCCGACTTGATATTGAAAAGTGTTTTCGAGATCCAGACTAAAATGCAGGGTTTATAATTTTTTGGCATGCGATATCTTAGGAATTCATTTGGTTAGGCATGAAATCCAATATATGTGATATATTGGGTTTATGATGTCTAAGGTGGTTGCGGATTCCAACTGTTGTAGTTTTTCACTTTCTTTTTTGCGACCGTAAGTGTAATATGTGGTGTATCACCGGTTTCGTTGCTATACATCAACGACAATTGGGATACGCATATTTACTTACGTTGATGACATGTGATGTTATGTGTTGCTGTGATATGTTATATTGGATCGTCGTGTTTGAATAGCCGGGGGTTTTATGTGAGATGAGAGTTTTTCATTTTCATTCATGTAAAATTCATTGTATGTAATATTCTTTTATTGGGGGCACTTCCGGGTTGAGGATGATGTCACCATTGTATATTATTTACTTTTTCGCATTAGGATAGACCCAAGACGGGGAGCACAAGTAACCGGGTTCTAGGGTCCAGTGGGAGACCATCTCGAGGAGTCGTGACCGGGTCTCCTAACTCTAGAATTGGTAGGGTTGCTTGCCGCTCTCGTAGGGGTCTAGGGATGTGGGTTTGGCTATTCATCGCGACCGTGGAATCCATGTTTTATACTGGCTTAATTTAAAACACGGAAATCCTAGTAGATCCAAAATTTCATATGTTGTGTTCTGCTGCGATATTCTGTGATGTGATCACTGTATATGTTAAGATAGATACTGGATATAGTATATATGATATATTATATAGACGCTGCTTATGTTTTACACCCGCGCTAGCCCTGCCCCGCTCTGCCGTTAGTTACCTAAGCTAACGGTGCACGAGGGGACATCGAGCGAATGCGGATGGCATAAGCGTATGTTGTATTTATCTGTAATGTTTAGGTAACTTAAATGGTGGGACTTCGTTAATGAGATTAATAAAATAAAAGAAACCTAAAAGATGTTGTAGAAACTTGTCTCGAAAATTGGTAGCTCTAGTTCTTGCTTTGCATAGCGGTATTCCTTGTAGAATATCCAGCACATTATTCGATAAGGAAAGAGCCGAGATCTCTTTACCGGGAGTAACCTCTTTAGCAAAACTAGCAGATGTTACACTCTCGGTTTGTCTTTTGATTTCTTCTATAGTTTTTTCTTTACATAGTGGTATTTGTGAAATATCCTGCATCTTATTCAATAAGAAAAGCGCCGAGATCACTTCACCGGGAGTGACCTATTTAGCAAAACTAGTAGAAGCCTAAAAAACACTCCATTTTAAATCACTTGATTCTACGACGATATCAAGTTCATTACGCAAAAGGTTTTCTTAAAAACCTATCGTAGCCCTTTGTCATTTTAGGAACTGGAGTACTTAGTATTCGTGCTGCGTTTGTTGACCATAGTTAAGGCGCAGTGTGCGGTAGCTATGTGATGTCTTCCTACACAGCATATGATGCGATTAATTAGGACATTCATGTGATTTTGTTGACCTTAGTTAAGGGTCATGTGGGTGGGTGTAATTAATCATGAAATGAACGGGTAGAACTTGACTAGTGCTTGTGATTTGTTGACCATAGTTAAGGTCATAAGATGCTAGGGGCAAAACATTATCGGGAATTTCAAGTGTTGAAATTTGCAATGAGATTGCATACCTTTTATGAGATAGTTGGATCCCGATACCCACTGCGAGTAAGAGTTACTCCTGGGAGAGTTTTACACATTACAATTAGTCGATTAAGTAGGTGTGTAGAAAGGTGTCAATGGGGTTACGCCCCTGGGAAAACGAGGTTTATTTTAATTAGGTCTGTGTGAAAGCACGGGGAACTTCCCTCAAAATACCGGCACTGGCCTGGCTGAAAGATTGACGAACTTGTAGCGTGTAATTAATCCCGACTAGTCTTACCTTTTAGGGTTTAAAGGAAGATTTGACTAAAACAGTGGGAGCCATCCTAATTAGATAAAATAATAACCAATCTAATCTTGCAGGAGCATACACTGAGTATTTTATTCTCTCTCTCCAGGTAGTGACCATGTCACACCTTAATAAAGACAATAATATGGATGTATTAACCGAACCCGCTTGTTATACTGAGCTGGGGAACGTTGGTCCCGCTCCAACTTATAATTGTTATAAGACCGAGCAGAAAATAGGGGATTACCAGGATTCCTGTGCCTCCCAAACGAAGAAAGTGCTTGATGATGCATCTTCTTCGGGTGTGTTCATTACCGAGAACTGTTTTTCAGTATCCTCTACGTCCTGGGTATATGATACCGGATCAGGATCCCGCATATGTAATATGTTACATGGGCCACAGAAATGTAGAGAACCGAGAAAGGGTGATAAGTTTCAAGAGTTGGAAACGGTGCAAGTGTTGTAGCCAAGTATGTTGGCAGTTATCATCCTGTATTACCAAATATATTGATTATGAACGAATATTATTAGATACCGAACTTGACATACAATATCATATCAGTCTCTTTATTTAGTAAAAAAGGATATAATTTTGTATTGTTGGATAATGTTTTGAACATTTCCTATATCAAGAGTTGATCGGATCAGGCACGTTATCTAATGGTATATACGTTCTAAATCAAACTATAGTTCTTAACGTACAAAACACACATAAGAGGAAGAGTTCAGAAATGAACGAATCCTTCTTGAGACATTGTAGACTAGGTCATATCAATGCCACCCGACTAAGCGAAGTTACATTTAGATACATATTTAAATCAGTTTGAATTTACATCTTGTGAAACTTGCCAGTCATGTCACAAAGATAAGATGACCATAGCTCCGTTATTGGAAACAGAGAAAGAGTTAGTGAACTCTTGGGATTGATACATGATGATGTATGAAGGTCCCCTGTCTACACATGCCA
Organism: Agapanthus africanus; assembly: GCA_030015575.1. Lineage (NCBI taxonomy): Eukaryota > Viridiplantae > Streptophyta > Magnoliopsida > Asparagales > Amaryllidaceae > Agapanthus > Agapanthus africanus. The sequence goes on from CM057342.1 coordinate 633,737,644, forward strand.
GGACTGGTTCTTTATACTTCATTACATTCACTAATGATCTCTTAAAATTCAGACATATGTTCCTGTTGAAACACAAGTCTGAAGCTTTTGAGAAATTTAATGAATATAAGTCAGAAGTAGAGAACCAAAATGGGTATAAGTATTATGTCCTTTAAAGTGATCAGGGAGGAGAATACTTGAGCACGAAGATCCTGGACTATTCTAAAGGAGAATGAGATTCTCTCTCAGCATTACTCTTCCGTATACACCACAGTACGTTGGTATATCAGGCTGGAGCAATCGCACCCTATGTGATATGGTGTGCTCTATGATGAGTACTACTGAGTTACCTATTTCCTTTTGGAGTTATGCACTTGAGAAGCTGCATATCTATTGAATAGGTTTCCAACCAAATCAGGTGCCTACCATTCCATATGTGATATGGTATGGGAAGAGCCCATCTCTTAAGGATGTTAAGATTTGGGGTTGTCCGGCCTATGTCTAAAAGCAAAATCAGGACAAGCTCGAGGCAAGGTCAGTTCTGTGGAAGTTTGTTGGATATCCCAAGCATTCGCAAGGGAATATCTTCTACCATACCAAGGAACAAAAGGTGTTTTGTTTCTCAGCATGCCATCTTTGGGAAAGGGAATTTCTTGTGAAGAAATTAGTGGTCATGAGGTAGAACTGGAAAGAGTTCCATCTATACAAACTACAGCTGATGATTTGGTAGAACCGGAGGATTCAATAGTTCCTAACAAACCTCAGCCTCTCCGCCGATCTAGTAGGGTTCCTCATCCGCCTGAGAGATACTTCGGTTTTCTCAATGAAAGTGGGAGCGAGGATTGCATCATAAGATGATGACCCAACTAGTTTCGAGTAGGCCATCAAGAGTGGGGACTCTGTAAGAATGGCCGGATGCTAAGCGATCTGAGATGGAATCTATGTACACCAACAAAGTATGGACTTTGGTTGCTTTATTTGAAGGGTTAAATCCCCATCAGGAGCAAGTATATCTTGAGAAGATTACTTGGTGTACATAGAAAAGTTGAGACTTTCAAAGCTAAGGCTTGTTTCAAAAGGTTTTCGTCATCGATCAGATGTGGATAATGATGAAACCTTTTCTAGTGCCTGTGCTTAAGTCCATCCGGATCCTACTTGCCATTGCTACATACCATGACTACGATATTTGGCGGTTGGGTGTCATGACTGCTTTTCTAAATAGTGATTTAGAAGAGAGCGTCTATAAGTACACAGCCAGAGGGCTTCATAGACAGTGGGAGTAGCGGAAACGTGTGCAAGTTGCTTTATGGGTTAAAGCAGGCATCGCGGAGTTAGAACATCTGTTTTGATGTGGTATTCAAAGAGTTTGACTTCATCAAAATGGTAGATGAACCTTGTATATACAAAAAGTTAGTAGGGAGTATGGTGGTGATCCTCGTATTGTACATGGATGACATACTCTTGATAGGAAAGGAGTTTCATATGCTACACTCGGTCAATCTCCTCTTATCACAAGGATTCTCCATATAGGATCAAGGTGATACCTCCTAAATCCTGGTTTTTGGATCTATGAGATATATCTATGTGGATGTTAGGATTCTCACTAGGTGTAGTGAGATAGTATCAATTGATCCTGGGGAGAAACACTGGATAGCTTCCAGGGTGATAAGGTCGACTGAATGTTAGTCACAGGCATTGTCTTTATCCTCATTGGAGGGACGGTATGTTGGAAGAGTTCCAAGCTAGATACCGTGGCAAACTAGACGATAAAGGCTGGATACATCGCTACCAAGGATGCTACCAAAGAGGCAATCTCGATGTACACTAAGTTCATGAGATGAACTTCGTTCCTATCATTGTGTGACAATGGAGTTGTGGCTTATGCCTAGGAACCCCCGTCCCATCAGTAATCCAAACATATTCTTTGGCAGTATCACCTGATCATGGAGATGGATGATCTCCAGGGAGATCTAGGTTAAGGAGAGTAGACATAGAGGACAACACGGCGGATCCACTCACAAAGGCCTATTCCCAGGAGAGACTTTTATGGGATGGTTGAGTATGAGATACTTCAACCACTGCTGATTGTTGGGTATGGGATACTATAACAGATGGCCCTAGTGCAAGTGGGAGACTGTTAGTTATATGTGTGCCCTAGAGGCCATTACTGTATATACAATGTATATTGTAGTGGATGCTTGGACATATACATGGAGGACTTTCTTGCTCGACATGATAGTGTGCTATCTGGTTGCTCTTTATCTTAATATGTACACTGATTGTCTCTCTATTACATGTTGGTAAATCCCTTAGGATGAGTACTTGACTACCAGGATTATGATGCAGATCATACTAGTAGGAACGGTATAGTCGCTAAGTACATCCTTCAAATGTTCCTAGTCGTGGGTGTATTGAGACAGGGCATCGACATACCAGAGTAGACTAGCGTATAGCTTCTCGACCCATGTAGATGGGCGATGGATGATCCCATATCCATTGGTGTTTGACATCAGAGACAGTATACGGGTGCTCAGTGGAGACTGGGTACACTGAACGGACTCGCCGAGAACTCCCAGATGGTATTATACCTCACGTCAGATGGCAGTTCTCTGGTGACACTGGTACAGGTTAGTCTATAGACCCGAGATCGTCATAGATTCTTGTGTGATTCCCACTGTGCTTTGATTTCCACCTTACCACATTCAAGAGAGCGTGCAAAATGGTGGCTTTTGGGTACAGTCCTAAATCACATGGAGGTAATGAGTGATAGGAAGGGTTTCGTCTCTCCCGGTATTGGGAGTTGATGTTGCGCTATGCTCGATTGGCTATAACAGGAAGTCCCTGGCCTGGGCTGCTTTAGAAACATACTGGTAAGTGTTATCAGTAGTTTATCTACCTGTTATGAGCCTCATATCAACATGACTTATCGAGTTACTGGGGTCTGACGTTTACCACCCCTAGATGAGATATGCGACATATCAAATGAAGAGAACAGACTGTACTGTAGTGTTACTGATTGGATTCGCAGGAGTATGAGCATGCTTGCTTGTTGATCTTCTAATCGCTCAATACCCGGGTGGCCGTTACGTTTAGCAGACCGCTCACGGCTTGTGGGTGTTTAATATGATCGTCACCTACTGCTGGCGTATTGACGAGTCTTTAGAGTCCTACACAGAGGTTTCCTGGCTCAAGCGAAACGGAGTAGGAGCATATATATGATATGTGCGGGACCGAGATTGATACGATATGAGATACCATATTCTATTCTCGTGATTTATGACATTGGTCGGTTATATGTGATATAGCCGGGTTATCGAATCAAGTGTTGATTCGATAAGTTGTTGCATTTGATATTAGTCGGTTATATGTAATTGTCACGACCCGCAGGGTACGGAACGTGACTGGCACTTAAGTTACGAAACGTGTCAAGACATCCGTAAAATAAGTAAGCCAAAGCCCAGAAACCAAAACCAAATAAGCAAAAGAATGAAGGAAAACCAATCAATTGGAAGCGAGTTTATCAAATGAGTCACATCAAGCCTTTCTTAAAAACAATATCAATTTTTCCGAAAATTTCGGCAGAGTCTCCTTTGTAAATACTGGCCCCCAAAATGGGTACAACAAGAATATATATGAATCCAAAAAATTTGGCATCCCCAAGCGGGAGCTAGCTCTTCGCCACAAGGCGGTCACAAATCCCACGCAATATAAAACAACAACATGCAAAATAATCATAAAGAAGCATGAGAAAAACAGTATGTCGACTTAAGTGAGCTCGACCCCAAAATACAGCATAAAAAGTCCACAAATCTCACAGTCTCCTCTCTAGGTCAATATACAACAATACTGGTAGAAACAGTAGATGGAGTGCACTAGATACAAAGAATATACAAGGTGGTGCAAAAATAATAATATAACCCACCTAAGAGCAAAACCTCGAGTCCAGGCAAAAGAAGCAAGTGCGCCCGCCGCTACTGTACTGACAGAGCGGACCTGAAAAAGGCTGTGGCACAATGGGGGTGAGTTGCCAACTCGTGAGTAATAAATAACATCTACACAGGCTATCGAATGCATGCACACAAGCATCCTAGCATCTCAAATACAGGTAAGGCAGGACATAATAGCAGGTATGTATGCAATATGAATATACTAGCAGGTATGAATGCAATGCGAATCAACTCATGATCTGAATGTGTAAGTATAAGAATCATGTTTTTCCTTTAGGAATCTCTTTTGAAATACCAGCACAATACCAATAGAATCAACAAGAATCTGTGTCCAGCATCGACACCTCAAAACTGTCTCAAATCTCATATCAATGTATCTCTGGCCTGAGCCGTCCGGCTGACCCATCTCAAATATCAATATCTCATCATCTCGCGGCCACGGTCGGTATCCTCTGGATATCCGCCGTCCCAAACAGTCACCGGTAGGTAATCCGTCCCCTGTCAGGCTCAACGTCAACACCACATTCCTCTTGCCCCGGGGTACCTTACCGGGCCCACCATGTACCCGTGACGGTTCCTCCACTCCTCGACACGGATCTCGAAAACCACAACAAACTCATGGTGGACGACACTTACATCACTAGAAAACTGCAATTTACATATTTTAAAAATATAATAAGTTTAGAAATTTTGCGGCTTTCCCCCGAAATCCAGAAATATCATAAAATCTCAAGAAATGCTCATAAGTGCATATGTCAATGATAATGAATGCATATGGTATCAATAATCAAGTTGCGATGTGTGATTAATAGATTAGGCATGAACAAATAATATGATGAAGTACATGCACATGAATAGCAATCCTGCGATTTCATTTTAAGGAATTAAAGCAATAGCGCAAGTTTAAGTATCAATTATAGTAAAAGGTTTCAATTTAAAGGTTATCTAGTGTGGTGGCATGGCAATTACCAGGGTGTGTGTGTAAGCATGAATAGTGCTCGTGCTGCATATAAAAACCCTGGCAATGGTGCAGGTGTCCTATAGAATGGGTTCGTATATGTATGTCAATATAAGGCATGAATGTAACAAATAATCATACAAGTATTACACCCCTAATTAGTAACATTACTAAGAATCTTATTAAGCTACTAAAACTATCGGGCGACTTGCGCCATCCAACGATAGTTCCCCCGTAGATGTTACATCTACTCACCGGAATCCCTAGCTAGTCACGTCCAATCACCGCTTTCCCCTTTCGTGCCGCGTCTGACGTCTCCGCGACCGAACCTGGAATTACATCAATACCAAACATAAGGTTACATATCAAGAACGACGCAAAACCCAAACGAAGATACTAACGTTCACAAGCTAGGTACAACGTGCACAGGTGCGCGGAACGCACGCGAAAATTGCAAAACTAACTAGAATCGTCGATTTGGTCGCCCGGAAAAACTAAAACCCGAACACTCAAAAATCCGCACTCACACATCCTAAAAGTCATAGGATACGCTAAAAATGTCATCAAGACATCGCAATAATTCATCACAATATTTTATAACACAACTAGTAAGCTAGAATTTGCAATTTGGTGCAAACATCGACAATTTGCGACAAATTTATCACAATCCAACGCAACCATCCAACCACACAACTAGTTAGCCACAATAACACAATTTTAACTCATTTACCATGCTACAAAACCCAATATCCAAACACAACCCCTTCTTGAATTTTGGTAATTAGCAATCTTAATGAAAATTTCACACAAGTTTAACATAGATTAGCATAATATGAAGCCACTTAAGCAAAGTAACCTTAAACATTGGTTTAGTAAACAACTAGATAGCTAATTAGCTTTAATTAACTAAATAATGGTTTAAAAAAAAAACCCTAGTTTAACTCTAACCATAAACCTTTAAAAACTAGATTAGAAACTAATCACTAAATTAACACTAGATTTTAGCCCAATTAGCAAGTTAACCACTTAGATTAAGCTAACAAAATAACTAGATAACAAAATAGCTTAATTAATCTCTTAATGGTGTTCTAAACCCTAAATTAATTTCAAACCACAAACTTTAAAAAAACTAGTATGCAAATAGCACTAAAATTAACACTAAAACAACTAAATTAAAGGAATTAACCAAAAGAATTTAGTTAGGAAGAATTTATACCTCAACTAGAGATCTAGCAAGAACAATTTGCCTCCAAAGAAGCCTCCTTTCTCCAAGATTTAAACTAAAGTGGGTGTGAGAAGAGATAGATTAAGGTTTTGTGTTGAAACAGAGAAGGATTTGTTGATTTTTATTGAATTTTGATGCAATTTTTTGAAGAAAATGAGAGAAAAGAGAAGGAAAAATAATGGAATGGGAGGGGGGAGCTGCTCTCGGCCAGATGAGGGAGAGGGGAGTGGTGTGGGGTGTGTGGAAAAAGTCATGGTCAACCCCTACCAACCCACAAAAGACCCATACCCAATTAACAATTCAAAATCCATTAAAAAAAACTCATTCCCATACAATATAAAAAGTCAAAGGAGCATGGAATTTTTTTCCATGAGCTGCTGGAAATGGGCCGGCCTAGGGTGAGGGAAAAGTGAGAGAGAGTGCACAAAAAAATTTTTGTGCAAAAAGACCCCCTACAAGTCCAAAATTGCAAGTTTAAGCTTAAATTCAATAAATTTCGTTTTCCAATATAAAAATTAGTTAAAACTTGAAATAAAATACTAAAAATTTATGTTACAACTAGATTTTAATTAACATGATTTTAAAGCTTAAATTTAGCCCATTTAAATTTGTATTTATTGCTAATTTAGTGTATTTTCTTACCGGCTTAAAATAATATTAAAAAATTGAAAAATTGGGGAAAATTTTTAAACGACCAGAATTTCATAATTAACTCATTTGCTACTAAAAACTAGCAATTACCTATCCATTTTAGGTATAATTAGTCCTAAACTGCAAAATAACAAAAAGGACGGTTTTCGGAAAAATACCGAATTTTCACCGATTTTCAGGAAAACACCAAAACGACTTTTCAAGGCGTTACAATCTTCCCCCCTTAAAGAAATTCGGTCCCCGAATTTAAAAATATAACTACGCGTACCTTCAAAGAGATGGGGATATTTTTTCCTCATCTCGCCCTCGGTCTCCCAGGTAACCTCCTCGCTGCTCGGGCCACGCCAAAGGACCTTGACGGTCGGTATAACTTTCGATCTCAACTTCTTTACCTGCCAATCCAGGATGGCCACCGGCTGCTCTGCAAAAGAAAGGTCGCGCTCTAGCTGGACTGTCGGGTGCTGAATCGCATGCGAAGGGTCGTGAAGGTACTTGCGGAGCATCGAAACATGGAAGACGGGGTGAACATCGGGAAAGCTGGGTGGAAGGGCCAAATGATATGCAACAGCACCGACACGCTCGAGGATCTCGAAGGGACCTACGAATCTAGGGCTAAGCTTCCCCTTTCGCCCAAAACGCATCACGCCCTTCATCGGAGAGACCCTCAGAAAAACATGATCGCCAACTGCGAACTCTAACCTGCGACGGCGTCTGTCTGCATACGATTTCTGCCTGCTCTGAGCCGCTCTCATCCGGTCTCGGATCAACTGTATCTTCGCTGTCGTCTCCTCAACAAGCTGCGGCCCTAAAATACTGCTCTCGCTGAGCTCTGTCCAACAAACGGGCGATCTGCATCTCCTCCCATACAATGCCTCGAAAGATGCCATCTGAATAGTATCCTGGAAGCTGTTGTTGTAGGAGAACTCCACTAGAGGTAAATGACGATCCCAGCTACCGCCGAAGTCTAAAACGCTCGCTCTGAGCATGTCCTCGAGAGTCTGAATGGTCCGCTCTGACTGTCCGTCGGTCTGCGGATGAAACGCTGTGCTGAAGCTCAAATGAGTGCCCAAAGACTCCTGAAGTCTCTGCCAAAGTCGGCTGGTGAACTGGGTGCCTCGATCTGACACGATACAAGTCGGTACGCCATGCAACCACACGATCTCGTCGATGTAAAGCTGGGCATACTGAGCGAAGCTGAAAGTCGTCTTCACTGGCAGGAAGTGAGCCGCTTTCGTCAATCGATCTACGATCACCCAGATGGAGTCATACCCCCGACTGGTCCTGGGTAGACCCACAACGAAATCCATCGAAATCTGCTCCCATTTCCACTCTGGAATGGGTAACGGCTGTAGCTCTCCCGCGGGCCTCTGGTGCTCAGACTTGACTTGCTGACAAGTCAGGCATCTCGATACAAACTCCTCAATGTCCCTCTTCATCCCGTCCCACCAGTAGGTCTTTCTCATAACATGGTACATCTTGGTGGAACCGGGGTGGACACTATACACTGATCGGTGTGCCTCCTCAAGAATGCCGCGCCGCAATCCATCAGCATCTGGTACGCACAGTCTAGATCCATAGCATAAAATCCCCAGATCGTCAATCACGAACTCGGAAAATCTGCCCTGTCCCATCTGTGCCATGATCTCTGAGCAACAGTCGTCACTGCGCTGTGCCTCATATATACAGTCAAGCAACTGTGGGCATGCACGAACATGCGCGAGCTGTCCCCCTGTCTGAGTGAATTCGAACTCAACTCGGCTGTCACATAACATCTGCCAATCTGCTGACGACTGCCTCTGCACTGCGCGCAAAAAGGATAGACTACCCCCGGGCCTCCTACTCAACGCATCTGCCACCACATTCGCCTTGCCTGGGTGATATAGGATCTCGCAGTCGTAGTCTTTCACCAACTCCATCCAACGACGCTGTCTGAGGTTCAGGTCTCGCTGCTGAAATATGTACTTTAAGCTCTCGTGGTTTGTGAATATTTGGCACGACTCGCCATATAGGTAATGTCGCCAAATCTTCAATGCAAAGACCACTGCAGCCATCTCCAAATCGTGAGTGGGGTAGTTCTGTTCATGCTTCTTCAACTGTCGAGAAGCATAAGCGATCACCCGGCCATGCTGCATCAGTACGCACCCTAATCCCACTCGCGAAGCATCACAGTAGACCATAAATCCGCCTGATCCCGAAGGCAAAGATAATACCGGCGCCGTAGTCAAACAAGTCCGTAGCTGCTGAAAACTGCGCTCGCACTCCTCAGTCCAAACGAAAGGAACTCCCTTCCGGGTCAAACCGGTCAAAGGTGCAGCTATACGGGAGAAGTCCTGAACAAAATGCCTGTAGTAGCCTGCCAGGCCTAGAAAACTACGGATCTCAGTAACCGATGTAGGTCAGGGCCACTGCTGAACAGCCTCAATCTTCTTCGGGTTCACACATATGCCGTCTCTCGTAACCACGTGACCCAAGAATCCGACGCTGTCCAGCCAGAATGCACACTTGGAGAACTTTGCGAACAGCTGGTGCTCCCTCAGAGTCTGTAACGTAATCTGCAAGTGCTGCTCATGCTCCTCTCTGCTCCGGGAGTACACCAAGATATCGTCGATAAACACGATGATGAACAAGTCAAGATACGGCCTGAATGTACGGTTCATCAAATCCATGAATGCTGCTGGGGCGTTGGTGAGTCCGAACGACATCACCAAAAACTCGTAGTGGCCATAGCGTGTACGGAAGGCTGTCTTCGGTATATCCTCCTGTCGGACTCGCAGCTGGTGGTATCCTGATCGTAAGTCGATCCTCGAAAAATACCCCGCACCCTGAAGCTGGTCGAACAAATCATCAATGCGTGGCAACGGATATCTGTTCCGAACGGTAACTTTGTTCAGCTGGCGGTAGTCGATGCATAAGCGCAAACTTCCATCCTTCTTCTTGACAAACAGGACCGGAGCACCCCACGGAGAAACACTAGGTCGAACAAGCCCCTTCTCTAACAAATCCTGCAACTGATCCTTCAGCTCCCGAAGCTCTACCGGGGCCATCCGATAAGGCGGTATAGAAATAGGTCTCGAGCCGGGAATCAAATCAATGCAGAACTCAACATCGCGCTCAGGTGGTAGCCCAGGTAGCTCATCAGGGAAAACATCAGGGAACTCACAAACAACCGGGACCCGGTCCAACGGAACCTCTGCAGCTCGAGTATCACAAATATACGCTAAGAATCCCTGACATCCCTTCCGTAAGAGCTGACCAGCGCGAAGAGACGAAATCAAGCTGGGAAGGGTGACGCTGCGGTCTCCCTGAATAACAAGGACTGGCTCTCCCGGAAAGCTAAATATGACTGCCTTCTCATGGCAGTCCACCGAAGCATAACAAGTGGCTAGCCAATCCATGCCCAGAAGCACATCAAAGTCCAACATATCAAGGAGAATCAAATCAACTGATGAATCCCTCTCCCCGATACGAACGGAACACAATCGAAAAACAAAACGAGCGACAAACGACTCGCCTACCGGAGTACTAACAACAAGCGGATGATCTAACGACGATGACTCACGGCCCAACATCGGTGCAAAGTGTGTAGAGACGTACGAATGTGTGGAACCTGGGTCAAATAATACCCGTGCATCGAAAGAACAAACTGGCAAGGTACCTGTCACAACGGCATTGGATGCCTGCGCATCCTGCGGTGTCAAAGTAAATACTCGGGCCTGTCCTCCACCGATAGTGGGCTGACCTCGACCTCGGCCTCTGCCTCCTCGTCCTCTCTGAACAGGACCGCCGCGTCCACGGCCTCTGGTTGCACCTAACTGGCGTGGAGCATCGCCTGTGGTAGGAAGTAGGGCTCTCTGAGGAGGGGGTGGTGATGGTGGTAGGGTCACATGCGGAACTGTCGCTGCTCCCTGTCGTCTCGCCGGACAGTCTCTGACAAGATGGTGAGGACTCCCGCACCCAAAACACCCTGGCGACGGCTGCTGCCCCTGGGGATAAGAACCATATAACTGTCCCCGCCCAAATCCTCTACCAGGCCTATCTCTCGGAAAGAATCTGGCGCGCTGCCTCTGAGACGGTACATCGGTGCGAATCCTATTCGGCCCAGAAATGGCCGAAGTCTGTGATATGCGTGCCTCCATCCGTAATGCCGTATCCATAGCAGCTGAATAAGTGTCGTAGTGCTGGGCGCCAATGGCAAGATATAGCTAGGCATCTAGTCCCTGTAGGAACCTCTTCACCATCTTCTCTTCGGTATCCACCAAATATGGAGCATATCGGGATAACTGTGTAAACTGGATGTCATACTCAGACACCGTCATCCCAGGTGTCTTGACTAAGGCTTCGAAGCTACGAGCTCTGGCGTCACGAACGCTCTCTGGGAGGAAACGAGCTAGAAAGACCGCTGTAAACTCGGCCCAAGTCATAGGCGGTAGATCTGCAGCTCGACCTCTCAAGACTGACTCCCACCATGTCTGCGCGAGACCCTCTAGTCGGAAACTCGCAAGCTCTACCCATCGATCATCCGAACATCTCAGCGAACGGCAGATCCTGGCTAAACTGTCAAGGAACGTCTGTGGGTCCTCCGCTGCCTCTGTGCCGGAGAATACTGGAGGTCTCAGCCTCATGAAATCCTGTAGTGAAACCGGAATGGCCACGGTAGTAGTAGGAGCAGGTATCATGGTCGTCTGTGATGTAGTAGGTACGTCATCCGGCCTCGGTGTACGACTGGCTGCAACTAGGGATCCTACCATCTGACGTAGCTCCTGCATACTCCCCATCATCTGTCGCAACTCCTCCATACCAGTCTCAAGCCTATCCATACGGCCTGGGGAAGGTGGATCGGTCTGTCCCTGCGGCGTAGGCATACCACCCTGCTCAGTCCTAGTCTCGGACGAGCCAGCTCGAATCTCGTCTCGGGCGGCAGCCCTCTGTGCCCTCGTAGCCTTCGGCGGCATAGTGGCTGGTACAGGAAAAGGGATAATAAGAACAGTGCAATAGAATCATAGGATACACGGAATTGAAGAAGGAATTTTCAAGCAAGTATACCCTAAAGTCACTTAGGCGGAGTATCGTATCGCAAGTATGCCGCGGACATACACACGCTACGTTACCCTACTTAAGTCACTTACTCCATCTACCAAGGGTCGTCCTACACTCAAAAAGGTAAAACCTATCGCTCTGATACCAACTTTGTCACGACCCGCAGGGTACGGAACGTGACTGGCACTTAAGTTACGAAACGTCTCAAGACATCCGTAAAATAAGTAAGCCAAAGCCCAGAAACCAAAACCAAATAAGCAAAAGAATGAAGGAAAACCAATCAATTGAAAGCGAGTTTATCAAATGAGTCACATCAAGCCTTTCTTAAAAACAATATCAATTTTTCCGAAAATTTCGGCAGAGTCTCCTTTGTAAATACAGGCCCCCAAAATGGGTACAACAAGAATATATATGAATCCAACAAATATGGCATCCCCAAGCGGGGGCTAGCTCTTCGCCACAAGGCGGTCACAAATCCCACGCAATATAAAACAACAACATGCAAAATAATCATAAAGAAGCATGAGAAAAACAGTATGTCAACTCAAGTGAGCTCGACCCCAAAATACAGCATAAAAAGTCCACAAATCTCACAGTCTCCTCTCTAGGTCAATATACAACAATACTAGTAGAAACAGTAGATGGAGTACACTAGATACAAAGAATATACAAGGTGGTGCAAAAATAATAATATAACCCACCTAAGAGCAAAACCTCGAGTCCAGGCAAAAGAAGCAAGTGCGTCCGCCGCTACTGTACTGACGGAGCGGACCTGAAAAAGGCTGTGGCACAACGGGGGTGAGTTGCCAACTCGTGAGTAATAAATAACATCTACACAGGCTATCGAATGCATGCACACAAGCATCCTAGCATCTCAAATACAGGTAAGGCAGGACATAATAGCAGGTATGTATGCAATATGAATATACTAGCAGGTATGAATGCAATGCGAATCAACTCATGATCTGAATGTGTAAGTATAAGAATCATGTTTTTCCTTTAGGAATCTCTTTTGAAATACCAGCACAATACCAATAGAATCAACAAGAATCTGTGTCCAGCATCGACACTTCAAAACTGTCTCAAATCTCATATCAATGTATCTCTGGCCTCAGCCGTCTGGCTGACCCATCTCAAATATCAATATCTCATCATCTTGCGGCCACGGTCGGTATCCTCTGGATATCCGCCGTCCCAAACAGTCACCGGTAGGTAATCCGTCCCCTGCCAGGCTCAACGTCAACACCGCATTCCTCTTGCCCCGGGGTACCTTACCGGGCCCACCATGTACCCGTGACGGTTCCTCCACTCCTCGACACGGATCTCGAAAACCACAGCAAACTCATGGTGGACGACACTTACATCACTAGAAAACTGCAATTTACATATTTTAAAAATATAATAAGTTTAGAAATTTTGCGGCTTTCTCCCGAAATCCAGAAATATCATAAAATCTCAAGAAATCCTCATAAGTGCATATGTTAATGATAATGAATGCATATGGTATCAATAATCAAGTTGCGATGTGTGATTAATAGATTAGGCATGAACAAATAATATGATGAAGTACATGCACATGAATAGCAATCCTACGATTTCATTTTAAGGAATTAAAGCAATAGCGCAAGTTTAAGTATCAATTATAGTAAAAGGTTTCAATTTAAAGGTTATCTAGTGTGGTGGCATGGCAATTACCAGGGTGTGTGTGTAAGCATGAATAGTGCTCGTGCTGCATATAAAAACCCTGGCAATGGTGCAGGTGTCCTATAGAATGGGTTCGTATATGTATGTCAATATAAGGCATGAATGTAACAAATAATCATACAAGTATTACACCCCTAATTACTAACATTACTAAGAATCTTATTAAGCTACTAAAACTATCAGGCGACTTGCGCCATCCAACGATAGTTCCCCCGTAGATGTTACATCTACTCACCGGAATCCCTAGCTAGTCACGTCCAATCACCGCTTTCCCCTTTCGTGCCGCGTCTGACGTCTCCGCGACCGAACCTGGAATTACATCAATACCAAATATAAGGTTACATATCAAGAATGACGCAAAACCCAAACGAAAATACTAACGTTCACAAGCTAGGTACAACGTGCACAGGTGCGCGGAACGCACGCGAAAATCGCAAAACTAACTAGAATCGTCGATTTGGTCGCCCGGAAAAACTAAAACCCGAACACTCAAAAATCCGCACTCACACATCCTAAAAGTCATAGGATACGCTAAAAATGTCATCAAGACATCGCAATAATTCATTACAATATTTTATAACACAACTAGTAAACTAGAATTTGCAATTTGGTGCAAACATCGACAATTTGCGACAAAGTTATCACAATCCAACACAACCATCCAACCACACAACTAGTTAGCCACAATAACACAATTTTAACTCATTTACCATGCTACAAAACCCAATATCCAAGCACAACCCTTTCTTGAATTTTGGTAATTAGCAATCTTAATGAAAATTTCACACAAGTTTAACATAGATTAGCATAATATGAAGCCACTTAAGCAAAGTAACCTTAAAGATTGGTTTAGTAAACAACTAGATAGCTAATTAGCTTTAATTAACTAAATAATGGTTTCAAAAAAAAAAACCCTAGTTTAACTCTAACCATAAACCTTTAAAAACTAGATTAGAAACTAATCACTAAATTAACACTAGATTTTAGCCCAATTAGCAAGTTAACCACTTAGATTAAGCTAACAAAATAACTAGATAACAAAATAGCTTAATTAATCTCTTAATGGTGTTCTAAACCCTAAATTAATTTCAAACCACAAACTTTAAAAAAACTAGTATGCAAATAGCACTAAAATTAACACTAAAACAACTAAATTAAAGGAATTAACCAAAAGAATCTAGTTAGGAAGAATTTATACCTCAACTAGAGATCTAGCAAGAACAATTTACCTCCAAAGATGCCTCCTTTCTCCAAGATTTAAACTAAAGTGGGTGTGAGAAGAATGGATTAAGGTTTTGTGTTGAAATAGAGAAGGATTTGTTGATTTTTATTGAATTTTGATGCAATTTTTTGAAGAAAATGAGAGAAAAGAGAAGGAAAAATAATGGAAAGGGGGGGGGGGAGCTGCTCTCGGCCAGATGAGGGAGAGGGGAGTGGTGTGGGGTGTGTGGAAAAAGTCATGGTCAACCCCTACCAACCCACAAAAGACCCTTACCCAATTAACAATTCAAAATCCATTAAAAAAACTCATTCCCATACAATATAAAAAGTCAAAGGAGCATGGAATTTTTTTCCATGAGCTACTGGAAATGTGCCGACCTAGGGTGAGGGAAAAGTGAGAGAGAGTGCACAAAAAAAATTTTGTGCAAAAAGACCCCTTACAAGTCCAAAATTGCAAGTTTAAGCTTAAATTCAATAAATTTCGTTTTTCAATATAAAAATTAGTTAAAACTTGAAATAAAATACTAAAAATTTATGTTACAACTAGATTTTAATTAACATGATTTTAAAGCTTAAATTTAGCCCATTTAAATTTGTATTTATTGCTAATTTAGTGTATTTTCTTACCGGCTTAAAATAATATTAAAAAATTGAAAAATTAGGGAAAATTTTTAAACGACCAGAATTTCATAATTAACTCATTTGCTACTAAAAACTAGCAATTACCTATCCATTTTAGGTATAATTAGTCCTAAACTGCAAAATAACAAAAAGGACGGTTTTCGGAAAAATACTGAATTTTCACCGATTTTCAGGAAAACACCAAAACGACTTTTCAAGGCGTTACAGTAATATAGCCGGATTATTAAATCAATTTTTAATTTAATAATTTAATTTATAATTATATATTTGATATATTAAATTACATTAACTAATATTAAGCTCACTTATGATTTCTTTTTCTCACTTTGTGCATAAGTATATATGTGATATATATAAGCGTACATTATTTTGTGTCATGCTTGATGATACATGCAAAAAAGGTGTGTGTATGACAAACACCATGCTTGGTTTAATTGCTAGGGTTTTATTTATATTGGTAATTACAAAAGGTGGCATTTTGTCATGGATGAAAGCTTGTAGAAGCTTGTAGTGACTTTTGACCAAGTCCACTCTTTTATTTTGGCTAAGATATTTGTTAACCCAACCAATTAAACCTAGCCATGGTTAACTCTCTACAAAGGTTAACATATGATGTTAACTCACCTAAGGTTGCCATTCTTCACTTTGTTAATTCCATATGAGTTCATTCTTCTTCTTCTTCCTCAAAGCTTTCTAGCTTCAATAGAGTTGATGGAAAATGAGTGAGGAAATCAAATCTAAAGTGAGCCCACTTCCTACTTCATCATCCTCTACTACTTGTCATTTAGTATAGGGTGTTTTTTTCACTAATTCCATAATTAGTAAAGAGATAGCTTGGGTTAGTGTCTCCTCGATATAGATCATCTTCGGCCTCGAAGTCTTCGAAGCAAGCATGTTCGTTTCTTCAAGGGAGCCTCTCTAGAGTCCGGAGTTCATGATCGCAGTGAATGGACTACTACACGTAGCTATTGAAGTGAAGGACCGGTCTACAAAGGTTGTATTCCTCGCTCACTTTACTTGCAAAGTGTTTGCATTTCATTCCGTCGGATTTCTAGTATACGATTCTAGGGTTAGGATTAGCTAGAACGGAAAAGTTTTAATATGGCATGAATGATGCCTCCCGAAATCTTGCTGCCATCCTAGGAAACCCTGCAAATATTAGCTCACTTAAGATTTCTTTTTCTCACTTGTGTACACTTAGTATATATGTGATATATATTAATGTACATTATTTTGTGTCATGCTTGATGCCATATGCTACATGGGTGTATGAGACTCACACCATGCATATAATAATGTGAGGTTTTGTTTATTTAAAGTAAATCAAATTAGTTGGAAATTATCACATGATTGAAGCTTGTAGAAGCTTGTGGAACCATTGACCAAGTCCACTCATTTTGTTTTACTTGAAGATATTTATTAACCCAACCATTATTGTTTACCCATGGTTTATTCTCTACATGAGTTAGTGTATGACATAAACTCACCCATGGTTGCTATTCTCACCTCATGAGTTTCATTCCCTTCTCTCTTCATCTTCTTCTTTTTCAAGAGCTTAGCTCTCTAGGTTTATTGGAGATGAAAAAAAATAGTGAGAAAATTATTTCTAAAGTGAGAAAAATTCCTACTTCATCAACCTCTTCTCTACCAGCCATTTAGATTGGGTTGTTTCTTCACTAGTTCATCACTTAGTGAAGAGGTAGCTTGAGTCAGTGTCTCCTCAACGTAGATCATCTTCGGCCTCGAAGAATTCAAACAAGCTTGTTCATTTCACCTTGTGGAGCCTCACTAGAGTCCGGGAGATCACTACTTGGAGCGAAGGGACTACTATACGGAGCTATTGAAGTGAAGGACCGGTCTACAAAAGTTGTATTCCTTGTTCACTTAGATGCAAAGATGTTTGCATGCTTATTCGTCTAATTCTCTAGTTTAGATTCTAGCGTTAGGGTTCTTTAGCGTGTCAATTTTTATAAAAAGGCATGGTCGATGCCTTCCGAAACCCAGCGGTCGTCTAGGGAATCCAGCAGTGGTATCAGAGCCATGCTAGAGAATTAGACGATATTTTAGTATTACGAAACCCAAACAACTCCGAAACACTCGAAATATAAAAACACGGTTTCTTTCGAATTTTTTAAGGTGTCAAATTTTTTTTAAGCAACTGCAGAATGTTGCATGAGATGTAACATGAACACCACAAATATTTGAACCCTCATCGCCGGATTTTGGCCGCCCACATCACCTAAAATTCCAAGCTGGTCGGTTTGTACAGGGTGTTTTGGCTTCAATTTTCTGCTGTGTTCCAGTCTCTGGGTTTTGGTATTTCAGGTGTTGCTTGTTTTTGCTAAATTTGCATGTGATGTTATCTTTGTGCAAAGGCAATTCGGAGTGTTTCGTAATCGTAATTCTAACATCATTTCGAGTTATTTAGACGACGTTAAAAAGTTCGAATGGATATCAATAACCCAATTTTTCCCTCGCTGGAAGTTTTCCAAGAGTTGGATTTTTTCCAAGTTTAAAATCTTCAGAAAATCGTGCAAGTGTTTTCTATGGACTCTCTAGAAAAATGAAACCCTAACTCGATTCTGTAACCGTCGGAACCGCCATAAAATCCTAGGGTTTATGGTAGTTCCGCGGCGCCATAGGTGAGGCAAGGGTTGACCCTTCTACGGTTGGTCCATAAGTGCTGTGGCATGTTCTGGATACTTTTTAAATTCCGCTCAAGTGTTGAACTCTTTGGGAAATTTTAGGTGTTTGTTGATTCGATCGAAAAGTTTAATATCATCTAGCTATCTGTGATTGTGATACAATATTTGGAATCCACAAATTTAGTTATGTGATAACTAGTTTGAATTTTATAAATCTAGCAAGTTAGTCTCATTTGATCGGTTGCCACGGAATTTTGATGAGGATCAAAAGTCCGTCGCAAATACGTAGTGTACGCG
Source organism: Agapanthus africanus (assembly GCA_030015575.1). NCBI lineage: Eukaryota > Viridiplantae > Streptophyta > Magnoliopsida > Asparagales > Amaryllidaceae > Agapanthus > Agapanthus africanus. The sequence continues at coordinate 633,755,950 of CM057342.1, forward strand.
GATACTCACCGGGTAACCTTACTAGATAGCCACGTCCCATAGCCCCGACCAAGTGACTGTAGGAGAACCCCGTCGCCAAAAGCTTCCGTTCGGGTGCTCGCGGTTGCGGTGTTCAGCCTAAATGCACTTCGTCGACGGCATTGGGGGTGCGGCTGTCTACTAAAGTTTCCGACGAGCATTCGATCAGGTTGTCGGGAATCTTGTTGAATTACCCGACTGGTTATTGAAAAGTGTTTTTAATGTCGAGACTAAAATGCGGGGTTTATAATTGTTAGGCATGCGATGTCTAAGGAATTCATTTGTTAGGCATGAAATCCAAAGTATATGATACATTGGGTTTATGATGTCTAAGGTGATTGCGGATTCCAATTATTGTAGTTTTTCACTTTCTTTTCTGCGACTGTAAGTATAATATGTGGTGTATCGCCGGTTTCGTTGCTATATGTCAACAACGATTGGGATACGCATATTTGCTTACGTTGATGACATGTGATGTTATGTGTTGCTATGATATGTAATATTGGATCGTCGTGTTTTGAATAGCCGGGTTTTTCTTTATGTGAGATGAGAGTTTTTCATTTTCATTCATGTAAAAGCTTGTATGTAATATTCTTTTATTAGGGCACTTCCGGATTGAGGATGATGTCACCATTGATGTATATTATTCACTTTTCCGCATTAGGATAGACCCAAGGAGGAGATTACAAGTAACCGAGTTCTAGGGTCCAGTGGGAGACCATCTCGAGGAGTTGAGACCGGGTCTCCTTGTAAGTCGATGTACAACACCCACGACTTGCGGGGAGGCGGAAATATGAAAAGCGATCTTATTCTTTGCTTAAACATTGACTAACCGCAAGAATCGAAGCTAAACGATAACTAACAAGAAACATAGAAGTTCTATACTACTATGTTTAGGGATTATACCTAACGAATCGTGTCCTTCATCTTTGCGAACTCCTCCTCCTCCTCGACCTTCTCGAAGTAGTAGACGATCCACCCGAGAGCTTTACTCCAAGCTTAGCCTCTAAACTTGAGGCAACTAACCTTCTTTAAGTGCTAATCAAAGAAGCTAGGTGATATAGAGTGAGGGTTATGGTTTAATTAGTCTAACTAATCCTTGTACTCAACACATGAGAGGGGAGGATTAGGGTTTGAAGAGGGAGAGCTTGAGGAGAGAGAAGGTGAAGATAATAATGAAGTGAGAAGAAATGAGTTATCATAATATATATCAAGCATTTCTTTTTATCAAGAAAAGAAAAGAAATCATTTTACAACCATGCTTGATAAATATCTTGTGGTGATTCATCTCCATGAGTCATTAAGCAATTATGAAGCATTAATGGCATGGATGAATCATCCATATGACTCACTAATCACATTCATTGTATATGCCACCTAAACCTCCTTAGTCACCATCTTCTAGAAGCTTCTCGCGCAATTACGAGAACGCCCCTCCTTTCCTCAAAAATACGGAAAAACTTTAGACTGAATAAATCCAATAACCGGATACCAGTAACTGGCTTAAACCAAAGCCGACTGGTAAAAACTGTCCGAAAGTCGTACGTGCGTAAACACACGTATGCGTCCGAGCCCTTGTCGTAAAACCATACGACCTCTATATCGTTTCGCCTGGAGTAGGGAAACTCTCTGTGTGGGACTCTAGAGACTCGACTACTACGCTGGCAGTGGGTTTAACCACAGACCGCAAGCGGCACTAGCTGTACGTAACTGTCCCCAGGTAGATGTCGATAAGAAGGCCGATGAGGAAACCCATCCGAACTCCTACTGAGCCTGATGTGACAATCTCCATACAGTCCGGTCCGTTCGTCTTAGACTATCGCATATCGGGCCTAGGGGTCGGCAAGCGTCAGTCCCCTAATAGCGGTATAAGTCGTGTCGGAGGGAAGCCCATTACACCCTGAGAAACTACTGGAACCTACCAGCAAATCTCGCTTGCCCTGGCCAGGGACTTTGCGTAATGGCTCTCTGACACAGCGCGATATCAACTCCCAATACCGGGAGAGACGAATCCTGTCTAACCGCCACTGCCTCCAAGTGCTCGGGACTGCACCCAACTGCTACCTGTTTGCACGACTCCTTTGAGTCGTGGTAGGGTAGCAATCTAAGAACAGTGGGACACACTCGAGGCGAAGTAGCAGTGTCAAGTCTGCGGACTATGCTGTACTCATGTCACCTGGGAACTGTTCACTGACGACTGGTATAAAACCAACCAACAGTTCCCTGTGAGTCCTGTCCGGTGTACCCGTAACCTAACGAGCACCTGCATACTATCTCCAGTACGACGTACTGACGGCTGTGGGACAGACCATCTCCCCAACTGGGATGAGAAGCGTACACACTAGTCTACTCCGGAGTATCGATGCTCTGTCTCGATAATCCAACGACCAGGGAATAAGGATGTGCTAGTAGACTACCCAGCTACCACTAGTGTGACTGCCATCACAACGCTGGTAGTCAAGCAAGATCCTAAGAGCTCTATCAATACGTATACTCACATATTAAGATAGAAAAACCAAGTAGCATACTACCATGTTTAGCAAGACTGTTATATACATGTAAATATCCCAAGCTTTCATTAAGTAATATACAAACTAGTATGATACAGTAATGGCCTTCTAGGGCATAAACACTAACAATCTCCCACTTGCACTAGGGCCATGTACTGGCGTATCGAAGACCGATGATCTCGAGTAGCCTCTCGAACTGAATCTGAGGTAGGGCCTTCGTGAATGGATCAGCAATGTTCTCTTCAGAAGCAACTCTCCGAACCTCGATCTCCTGACGATCAATGATCTCCCTGATCAGGTGATACCGCCTTAAGATGTGTCTGGACTTCTGATGGGACCTTGGTTCCTTCGCTAAAGCTATAGCTCCGTTGTTGTCGCAATACAGAGGTATTGGATCAACTATGGTAGGAACCACTTGAAGTTCTGTTAGGAACTTCTTCATCCAGACTGCTTCTTTTGCGGCATCGCAAGCAGCTATATACTCCGCTTCCATCGTTGAGTCAGCAACGGTGTCCTGCTTGGAGCTCTTCCAGCACACCGCCCCTTCATTGAGGGTAAAGACATAACCCGACATGGACTTGGAATCGTCCTTATCACTCTGGAAGCCGGAATCAGCAAAGGCCTCCAATCTGAGGTCTTTTCCGCCGTAAACCAAGAACATCTCCTTAGTCCTTCTCAGGTACTTGAGAATGTTCTTTACTGCTATCCAGTGCTTTTCCCCTGGGTCTGACTGATACCGGCTTACTACGCTCAGTGCGTAAGCTACATCTGGTCTGGTGCACAACATCGCATACATTATAGAGCCTACCGCAGAAGCGTAGGGTATAATAGACATGCGTTCCCTTTCCAAATCAGTCTTGGGAGACATCTCTTTGGAGAGGGTGATTCCGTGACAAGCCGGTAGATTACCGTGCTTAGAATCTTCCATACTGAATCTTTTCAGTACAGTGTCGATATACCTGGACTGCGAAAGTCCCAACATCCTCTTGGATCTATCACGATAGATCCGGATCCCCAGAATGTAAGAGGCATCACCCAGGTCTTTCATGGAGAACCTGTGTGACAAGAATCCTTTGACAGATTGTAGCATAGGAATGTCATTTCCTATCAATAGAATGTCATCCACGTACAAGACGAGGAATACGACACTTCTGGCTACAGCTTTACTATATATACACGGTTCATCTGGATTTTTGATAAAGTCATATTCTTTGACTGTCTCATCAAAACAGATGTTCCAACTCCGCAATGCCTGCTTTAGTCCATAAATGGACTTAAGCAGCTTGCATACTTTCCCGCTGCTCCCACTCTGATTGAAACCCTCTGGCTGATCCATATAGACGCACTCTTCTAAATTTCCATTTAGAAAAGCCGTCTTTACGTCCATCTGCCAGATTTCATAATCATGGAAGGCAGCAATAGCAAGAAGGACCCGAATGGATTTGAGCATAGCCACTGGAGAAAAAGTTTCGTCATAGTCCAAACCAGGTCTTTGACGAAAACCCTTTGTAACAAGTCTAGCCTTATAGGTTTCCACCTGTCCATCTACACCAATCTTTTTCTTGAAGATCCATTTGCATCCTATGGGTTTTACCCCATCTGGAGCAAAGTCCAACGTCCATACTTTGTTGGTGTACATGGACTCCATTTCGGTCCGCATTGCATCTAGCCATCGTACCGAGTCGCCGCTCTGGATGGCCTGCTGGAAGTCAGTAGGTTCATCATCATTTATGATGCAATCCTTTCTATCCCCATCTATGAGAAAACCGTAGTATCTCTCAGGCGGATGAGACGGCCTACTACTCCTGCGGAGGGGTGAGGGAATGTCCTGTTCTTCTTGAACTACCGGTTCTACCAAACTTTCAGTATTAGTTTGTGGTTCTGGAATTTCTTCCAGTTCTATTTCGCTCCCACTTGATTCCTTTTCTAAAAACTGATGTTCTAGAAAATGGGCATTACGAGAAACAAATACCTTTTGTTCCTCTGCGTAGTAGAATAGATATCCCCTGGAGTTCTTTGGATATCCCACAAACTTACACTTTACTGATCGTGCCTCGAGCTTGTCCACATGCTGCTTTTTAACAAAAGCTGGACATCCCCAAATCTTTATATACTGTAGATGGGGTTTCTTCCCGCTCCACATCTGATATGGAGTGGTAGGCACATTCTTGGTAGAAACCATGTTCAAAAGATATGCCGCTGATTCTAGCGCATAACCTCAGAAAGATCGCGGTAACTCAGCATTACTCATCATGGATCGTACCATATCCAATAGGGTTTTATTCCGTCTCTCCGATACACCGTTATGCTGTGGAGTGTATGGAGGAGTAAGCTGAGAGAGAATTCCTTTCTCTTTTAGGTAACCTAGGAACTCGGCACTCAAGTATTCACCACCTCGATCAGATCTAAGTGTCTTGATACTTTTGCCAGTTTGGTTTTCTACTTCATTCTTATACTTTTGGAATTTCTCAAAAGCCTCGGATTTATGTTTCATCAGATAAATGAATCCGTACCTTGAGTAATCATCCGTGAAAGTAATGAAATAGGAAAAACCACCTCTTGCATGTGTAGACATTGGACCGCATACATCGCTGTGTATGAGTCCTAAGAGCTCGCTCGCTCTTACTCCATGTCCAGTAAATGGAGTCTTTGTCATCTTTCCTTTGAGACAAGATTGACAAATGTCATAAGTTTGATATTCGAACGAGTCCAAATATCCTTCTCTATGCAACTTAGTCAACCTTCTCTCATTGATGTGATCCAGTCTACAATACCATAAGAAAGCTTTATTTAAATCTGGAGACTTTCTTTTTAGTGTGTTCTGGACATTGAAAATTTGGAGTTGGTTTAAAACATATATACCGTTATTTAGTGTACCGGACCCAATCAAACCATGATTAAGGTGGATGTTAACAACATCTCTTACAAACGTGAAATCATAACCTTTATTTGATAACAAGGAAACTGATATGATATTACACGTTAAGCTTGGTACAAAAAAACAGTTATGTAAAACCAAAATGTGTCCACTCGTCAATCCTAGGTGATAATCCCCGACGGACGCAGCTCCCACGCTAGCTCCGTTAGCAACCTTTAGGGTCATATCACCTTCCTTCAATACTCTACGGTTTCTCAGTGCCTGCAAAGAATTGCAAATATGAGATCCTGATCCGGTATCCAATACCCAGGAAGTAGAGTTGATTGACAGACAATTCTCAATTACAAACACACCTGAAGTCGAAGCCACAGCTTGCTTCAGTTCCTGGTTCTTGGCGTTCCACGCCTTGCAATCCTTCTTCCAGTGCCCTTTCCTGTGACAATGGAAGCACTCATCCTGGCCAACTACCGGTACCGCAAACTTTTTCTTTCCCTTCGCTCCCACCTTACTAACACCTCCTCTAGGTTTGTTGGCGGCCTTCTTCTTCCTTCCTTTGGCCTTAGCCTTGGACCCGGAAGAAGATGCACCGCTAACAAACATAGCGGGTGTTTCCCTTGCTTTCTGCAAGGTGCCCTCTGCACTCCTTAACATGTTCAGGAGTTCCAGAAGTTCAACTTCTTTTCTTTGAAGGTTGAAGTTCAGGGTAAACTGGGCGTAGGTGTGAGGAAGGGACTGGAGAATAAGGTCTGTATAGAGCTTATTATCCAAAGTCGTCCCAAGGTCTGCGAGCTCTTCAATATAGCCGATCATCTTTAGGACATGTTCTCCTACTGATGACCCGACAGCCAACCTCGCTCAAAACAAGTTCTTAGAGGTCTCGTATCTTGCTATACGAGATTGCTCTCCATAAAGTTCCTTTGTATGGAGAAATATGCCATCTAGGGTCATATCCTCGTGCCTCCTCTGATGTTCATTGTTCATTGAGGCAAGCACGATTCACTTGGCTTTCGTGCAATCTAAATCCCAGGTTTTGCGGATTTCCTTATCCGCATTGCTGGATTTGGGACCAGGGACAGCAGGTGCCGTAGCGGTGAGGACGTACCCCAATTTGTCATAGGTCAAAGCCATTTTGACATTCCGCAGCCAATCTTTATAGTTTGGCCCTGTCAGTATATTTTTCTCTAAAAGTAACTTAAGTCCAGTCATTTTCAGGGTCGCTGCAATTAGGAGAGAGAGAAGAAAACTCTTTAGCATGATGCTCTTGCAAGTTTAGAGTGGTTTTTAGTTTATCTAAACTGGATGGCTCCCACTGTTTCTCGAATCCTTCCTCAAACCATAAAAGAAGAATTAGCCAGGACTATTCTCACTGTACAATTCTTGCTTAACCGTTCAGCCAGGCTAGTGTCGATACTTCGAGGGAGGTTTTCCAACGCTTTCGCGAAGTTCCTTAATTAAATAACCTCTTTTCTCTGGGGGCGTAACCTCGCTGACACCTTTCTGGACACCTAATTGGTTTATAGCATTGATCGTTAAGTGACGAATCTCCTGATAAGTAGCATATACTCACAGTAGGATCGGGATCCAAATATCATTGTATGATAATGTTGAAGGAATCCTACCAACATTCATCAAACTCCAAATGGTATGCAACTCTTTGCAAATTTCAGTTTCTTTAGAAATTCCCGATATATATTTTTGCCCCATGCTCTTATGACCTTGGCGTTAGGTCAAAATGTCATAAGTCACATGTCAAGTTCTACCCATCATTATCTTGTCAATTTGAATCCATCCGTATATATCCTTGACGTTCGGCCAAAATGATAATACGACTGTCCCAAACTAACTCATCTATCTTATGCAACAAATGAATACCCAGTAGCTACCAAACACTATGCCTTGGCGTTAGGTCAAAATACATAGCTTGAATACTACTGAATACCCAGATGAAATGACGGAGGGCTACGAATGGTTTTGGTGAAACCGTGAACGTAGTGAACTTGATATAACCGAAGGAACCTGATAGCTTTTAAAAGGAGTGGTTAAAGCTCCGCATTTAAAAATATCTGTTTTTAAAATTAACCGAGTGGTTTCTTTTAAATTGTTCCAACGATTAAACTTTTGGTTTATTTTCTTTGCATTATAAATAATGCGTCCCATCATTAACCTATCATTGCAGAAAACAACGAAAATACAACGTCCTCTTATGCCATCCGCATTCGCCACGGGGTCCCGTCATCACCCGTTAGGTTACTTCACTAACGACAGAGCGGGGGCTGGGCTAGCGCGGGTGTAAAACATAAGTGACGTCTAAATAGCTATCATATATAGATATTGTACATTCGTCAGACGCAATAATAGGCATTCCAGATCACAGATGAACTTTATTGGATTTGCAAATAATCCGTGTTTGTTTTGAGCCTGCAACAAAAGACGGATTACACAGTTGTGATGAATAGCCATTACCCCACCCAAGACCCCAACGAGTACGGCAAACTACCCGCCCGACAGTTTGTGCACCCCACCTTGGGTCTGTCCTAGGAGCAAAAACAGTAAAATGAAATAATACAACGGTGGCTACAACCGCAACCTGGATGTGCCCCGCAAAATAATATTACAACAAATTACATTTACATCAAATGAATTAAATAATAACCCATCACATAACCCCGGCTATACATCACAACAGTCCAACACAGTTCATATCCACAAACAGTAAAAACCATTATAGAAATGTGCAACCCCTTGCCAACCGACATACTAGCAGTTAGGGAGGTTTACGAACACATTATACAAACACAGATATAATCCAACAAGCAAATACTGTATAATTTCGATCGATTAAACACTTTTAATTTTGCTCCAATACTTCTCTGTAAATCTGAAACCTGAGCAAAAATAAAAACTTCCAGAAAATACCAAATATCACAGGGAAGCAACACAGGAAATTTGGGTTCCTGAATCGCCAACTCGGCGGCGGAAGCACGGCGGATCGGTGCGATCCGCCGCGGTTCCGCGGCGCTTTAGGCGATTCAGGGGCCCAAATTTCTTGGGTGTTCTTCTACTGTCTTTTTAAGCTTTCTGAACCTCCCTGAAAAATTTTTGGACTTCATTTAAAATTCGACAGAAAACCATGATTTCGGGTTTTTCCGGTTTCGTTTTTTTCGTTCGAAATTCATACAAATTTGCAAGTAAGTTATTTATTGTTTAGCGAGGCTCTGATACCACTGTAAGTCGATGTACAACACCCCACTTCTTGCGGGGAGGCGAAAATATGAAAAACGATCTTGTTCTTTGCTTAAACATCGACTAACCGCAAGAATCGAAGCTAAATGATAACTAACAAGAAACATAGAAGTTCTATACTACTATGTTTAGGGATTATACCTAACGAATCGTGTCCTACGTCTTTGCGAACTCCTCCTCCTCCTCGACCTTCTCGAAGTAGTAGACGATCCACCCGAGAGCTTTATGTAGGGTTCCTAGGCACCCTAATGAGGTCTCACAAGGCATCAACCATGCCAATTTCAAAAAATCTAGGTGCCGAGAAACCTGACTACGGATCGTTGGCTAGAAATCTAGGCGAAACAATAAACTAGTTAACACTTAACTAAGAGATACGGAAATACAACCTTTGTAGATCCGGTTCTCCACCTCCATAGCTCCGCAATGAAGTCTTCTCGCTATCCATAACAAGTCCCGGGCTCTAGCGTCGGCTTCATCGGAGAATGGACGGGCTAGGTCATCGATGTCCATGCCGAAGATGATCTACGTCGAGGCATCGCTAAATCAAGCTCTGACTTCACCAAGTCAAGAAACTTGTGAAGAAAACACACTCTACTACTTGGCAAGAGGTAGAGGATGAAGAAATAGGAAGTGGGTAGACTTTAGAATTGGATTTCTCACTTGTTTTCATCAATCACCATTGATGAAGCAAGCTTCTTCTTGAAGTGAAGAAGAAGAAGATGATGAAAGTTATGATAAGTTCTTTTTGTTAAAAGAAATAAATATGAATACTTATCATTAACCAACCATAGTTTAGTGTAGAGAATAAATCATGGTTAGATTGAAGGGTTAGGGTTAAGCATCAAGACAAAATGGTGACTTAGTCAAAGTATCATGAAGCTTCATAATCCATCCAAAGAAAGCCACCATTTAATCTTTATGCAAATCATTTTCCAAAAAGAATAAATAGATAAATAAATGAATAAGGAAATAGTAAACCCTAACCATTTCATTAACCAAGGTTTAATTCTTTACACTTAACCAAAAGGCATGTATCATCAAACATGATACAAGCAAGTGCACAAAATCATATCGCATATGCAATGCGCACATCCGAGTGAGAAAATCCATTTAAAGTGAACCGATACTAGTTAATGCAAAGTAATATATCAAATATATAATTATGCATTAAATAATTAAATCAACACTTGATTCAATGATCCGGTCATGTCGCACACAACCGACTAGTATACAATGTATCGGCTTATCGAATCAATCCTTGATTCGATAACTAGGTTATATCGCATACAACTATTCGACACATTCAACGCGAGAATGGAATACGGTATCACATACACGTATTATTCTCGGTCCCGCACATATCTCATATGCGCTCCTATTTCGTTTCGCTTGAGCCAGGAAACCTCTGTGTAGGACTCTAAAGACTCGTCAATACGCCGGCAGCAGGTGATGATCATATCAAGCACCCACAAGCCGCAAGCGGTCTGCTAAACGTAACGGCCACCCGGGTATTGAGCGATCAGAAGATTGACGAGCAAGCCCGCTCACACTCCAGTGAATCCAACCAGTAACACTACCGTACAGTCCGGTCTGATCGTCTGATATGTCGCATATCTCGCCTAGGGGTGGTTAACGTCAGACCCCAATAGCTCGATAAGTCGTGTCGATATGAGGTCTATAACAATTCAAGAAACTGCTGGTAACACTTACCAGTAAATCTCAGCAACCCTGGCCAGGGATTTCCTGTTATAGCCAATCGAACACTGCGCAACATCAACCCCCTATACCGGGAGAGACGAATCCCCTCCTATCGCTCATTGCCTCCATGTGACTCGGGACTGTACCCAAAAACCACCGTTTCGCACGCCCTCTTGGACGTGGTAAGATGGAAATCAAAGCACAGTGGGAACCACACAAGACTCTATGACGATCTCGGGTCAACAGACTACTCTGTACCAGTGTCACCAGAGAACTGCCATCTGACGTGAGGTATAATACCATCTGGGAGTTCTCGGCGAGTCCGTCCAGTGTACCCAGTCTCTACTGAGCACCCGTATATCATCTCTGATGTCAAACACCAATGGATATGGGATCATCCATCGCCCATCTGTATGGGTCGAGAAGGTATACGCTAGTCTACTCTGGTATATCGATGCCCCGTCTCGATACACCCTCGACGAGGGACTTTGAAGGATGTACTTATGGACTACGATGTCCCCACTAGTATGATCCGCATCATAGTCCAGGTAGTCAAGCACACATCCTAAGGGCTTTACCAACATGTAACAGAGAGACAATCAGTATACACGTTAAGGTAAAGTTCAACCAGATAGCATACTATCATGTCGAGCAAGAAAGTCCTCCCTATATATGTCCCAGCATCCACTACAATATACATCCTATGTACAGTAATGGCCTCTAGGGCATACATATAACTAACAATCTCCCACTTGCACTTGGGCCATCTGTAGCAGTGGTTGTAGTATCTCATACTCAACCATCCCATAAAAGTCTCTCTCTGGGAACAGGCCTTTGTGAGTGGATCCGCTGTGTTGTCCTCTGAGTCTACTTTCCTAACCTCGATCTCCCTGGAGATCAACCATCTCCATGATCAGGTGATACTGCCTTAGAATATGTCTGGATCACTGATGGGACGGACGTTCCTTGGCATAAGCCACAACTCCATTGTCACACAATGGGAGGAACATGGTTCATCTCATGAACCAATATACACCCAAACAGCCTCTTTGGTAGTATCTTAAGTAGCGATGTATCCAGCCTTTATCGTCTAGTATGTCACGGTATCTAGCTTGGAACTCTTCCAACATACCGTCCCTCCACTGAGGGTAAAGACAATGCCTGTGACTGACATTCAGTCGTCTTTATCACCCTGGAACCCTTCCAGTGATTCTCCCCAGGATCGATTGATACCATCTCACTACAACTAGTGAGAATCCTAACATCCAATTAAATCTATCTCATAGATCCAAAATCCAGGATTTAGTAGGTATCACTTTGATCCTATATGGAGAATCCTAGTGATAAGCGGAGATTGACCGAGCGTAGCATAAGAAACTCTTTTCTTATCAAGAGTATGTCATCCATGTACTCTACGAGGATCGTCACCATACTCCCTACTACCTTTTTGTTTATACAAGGTTCATCTACCATTTTGATGATGTCAACTTCTTTGACTAATTCATCAAAACAGATGTTCCAACTCCGCGATGCCTGCTTTAATCCTATAAAGCATCTTGCACACGTTTCCGCTGCTCCCACTGTCTACGAGGCCCTCTGGCTGTGTACTTATAGACGCACTCTTCTAAAACATCATTTAGAAAAGCAGTCATGACACCCAACCACCAGATATCGTAGTCATGGTATGTAGCCGTGACAAGTAGGATCTGGATGGACTTAAGCATAGTTGCTTGAAAAGGTTTCATCATTATCCACACCTGGTCAATGATGCAAACTTTAACAAGTCTAGCTTTGAAAGTCTCAACTTTTCCATCTACACCAAGTAATCTTCTCAAGATATACTTGCTCCTGATGGGGATTTAACCCTTCAGATATAGCAACCAAAGTCCATACTTTGTTGGTGTATATGGATTCCATCTCAGATCATTAGGCATCCAGCCATTCTTACAGAGTCTTACTCTCGATGGCCTGCTCGAAGCTAGTTGGGTCATCATCTCATGATGCAATCCTCGCTCCCACTGTCATAGAGAAACAGAAGTATCTCTCAGGTGGGTGAGAAACCCTACTAGATCAGCGGAGAGGCTGAGGTTCGTTGGTAACTATCGAATCCTTTGGTTCTTTCAAATCATCAGCTGCAGTTTGTATAGCTGGAACCTTTCCAGTTGTACATAACAGATCTTGCCTCGAGCTTGTCCGGATTTTGCTTTTCAGACATAGGCCGGACAACCCCAAATCTTAACTAGCTTAAGACATGGGCTCTTCCCTTTCCATATCTCATATGGAGTGGTAGGCAACTGATTTGATTCGAACCTATTCAATAGGTATGCAGCTTCTCAAGTGCATAACCCCTAAAAGGAAATAGGTAACTCAGTAATACTCATCATAGAGCACACCTTATTACATAGGGTGTGATTGCTCCACCCCGATATACCATCGTACTATGGTGTATACGGAGGAGTAATGCTGAGAGAGAATCTCATTCTCCTTTAGAATAGTCCAGGATTTCCGTTCTCAAGTATTCTCCTCCTTGATCACATCAAAGGACATAATACTTATACCCGTATTGGTTCTCTACTTCTAACTTATATTCTGTGAATATCTCAAAAAGTTCGGACTTGTGTTTCAACAGGAACATATGTCTGAATCTCGAGAGATTATCAGAGAATGTAATGAAGTACAAAGAACCGGCTTGGCATATGTAGATTGGGGATCTACATACATCAACATGTATCATCCCAAGAGTTCACTAACTCTTTCTCTGTTTCCAATAAACAGAGCTATGGTCATCTTATCTTTGTGACATGACTGGCAAGTTTCACAAGATGTAAATTCAAACTGATTTAAATATACATCTGAATGTAACTTCAGCCAGTCGGGTCGCATTGATCTGACCTAGTCTACAATACCTCAAGAAGAATCCATTCATTTCTGAACTCTTCCTCTTGTGTGTGTTCCATATACTTAGAACTGTGGTTTGATTTAGAACGTCAATACTTTTAGATAACGTGCCTGAACCGATCAACTTTTGATATAGGAAATGTTCAAAACATTATCCATCAATACAAAATTATATCCTTTCTTTTCTAACAAAGAGAGTGATATGATTTGGTATATCAGGTTCGGTATCTAATAACATTCGTTCAGAATCAATGTATTGTAATACAGGGTGACAGTGACCAACAGACTTGGCTGCAACTCTTGCCCCGTTTTCTGCCTCATGAAACTTATCACCCGTTCTCAGTTCTCTACCTATCTGTAGCCCTATGTAACAGATTACATATCTGGGATCCTGATCCGGTATCATATACCCAGGACGTAAAGGATACTGAGAAACAGTTCTGTATAATGAACAAACCCGAAGATGATGCATCAGCATGCACTCTCTTCGTTTGGGTGGCACGGGAAATCTGGTATTCCCCAATTTCCTGCTCTGTCTTATAACAATTATAAGTTGGAGCGGGACCAACGTTCCCCAGCTCAGTATAACAAGCGGGTTCGGTCAATAATCCGTATTATTATCTTGATTAAGGCGTGATATGGTCGCTACCTTGAGAGAGAGAGAAGAAAACACTCAGCGTGCGCTCTTGCAAGAATAGATTGGTTATTATTTTATCTAATCAGGATGGCTCCCACTGCTTTTTATCAAATCTTCCTTCAAACCCTAAAAGGAAAGACTAGCTGGGATTAATTACACACTACAAGTTCGCCAATCTTTCAGCCAGGCCAGTGTCGGTACTTTGAGGGAGGTCCCCCGTGCTTTCGCACGAACCTAATTAATGTAAACCTCGTTGTCCCAGAGGCGTAACCCCGTTAACACCTTTCTAGACACCTACTTGATCGGCTAATTGTAATGTATAAAACTCTCCCAGGAATAACTCTTACTCGCAGCGGGTATCGGGATCCAACTATCTCATAGAAGGTATGCAATCTCATTGCAAATTTCAACACTTGAAATTCCCGATAATATTTTGCTCCTAACGTGCTATGACCTTGACGAAAGCCAACAAACTATAGCCCGCTAGTCAAGTTCAACCTGTACATTTCTTGATCGAATTAAACCCACCCGCACGACCCTTGACGAAAGCCAACAAAGCCGCACGACTACCCTAATCCAATCGCATCGTATGAACAGATAAGCAGCATATAGCTACCGCACACTGCACCTTGACGAAAGCCAACAAATGCAGCACGAATACTATATACAACTTATCTGAAATGACGGAGGGCTACGACAGGTTTTTCTGAAAACCTATTGCGTAATGAACTTGATATCGTTGTAGGATCGAATGAGTTTTGAAATGGAGTGTTTTTGAAGCTTTTCTAGTTTTGCTAAAGGAGTCACTCCCGGAGAAGGGATCGTCGGTCCTTTCCTCGTCGAATGAGGTGCGGGATATATCATATATATCGCTGTGCATAGCAAGAACTGTAGCTACCTGTTTTATTTTGAAATTCGATTCTACAACATCTTTAGGTTTCTTTTACTTTCATTAATCACATTAATGAAGTCCCATCATTTAAATACCTAAACATCACAGATAAATACGACGTACACTTATGCCATCCGCATTCGCCTCGATGTCCCCTCGTGCACCGTTAGGTTAGGTAACTAACGGCAGAGCGGGGCAGGGCTAGCGCGGGTGTAAAACATAAGCAACGCCTATATAATATATCATATATACTATATACTGTATCTATCACAGAACATCACATGATCACATCACAGATATCGCAGCAGAAGAATCATATGAAATATTGGATATACTAGGACGTCCGTGTTTTCAATACGAGCCAGTATAAAACACGGATTCCACGGTCGTGATGAATAGCCAAACCCACACCCCTAAACCCCTACGAGAGCGGCAAGCAACCCTACCAATTCTAGAGTTAGGAGACCCGGACTCGACTCCTCGAGTTGGTCTCCCACTGGACTCCAGAACCCGGTTACTTGTGCTCCCCTCCTTGGGTCTATCCTAGTGCGGAAAAGTAAATAATATACAAACGGTGACATCTTCCGCAACCTGGAAGTGCCCCAATAAAAGAATATTACATACAGATTTTTTACATGAATGAAAATGAAAAACACTCATCTCACATAAAAACCCCCGGCTATTCAAACACGACGATCCAATACAACATATCCAGCAACACATAACATCACATGTCATCAACGTAAGTAAATATGCGCATCCCAATTGTCGTTGACATATAGCAACGAAACCGGCGATATCACATATTACACTTACGGTCACAGAAAAGAAAGTGTAAAACTACAACAGTTGGAATCCGCAACCACCTCAGACATCGCATGCCTGACAAAATGAATACCTTAGACATCGCATGCCTAACAATTATAAACCCCGCATTTTAGTCTCAAAATCGAAAACACTTTTCAATATTAAGTCGGGCAATTCAACAAAATTCCCGACATCCTGATCGAATGCTCGTCGCAAACTTCAGTAGACGGCCGCACCCCCGACGCCGTCGACGAAGTGCACCAAGGCGGAACACCGCTACCGGGAGTACCCTAACGGATGCTTTCGGCGACGGGGTTCTCCTACAGTCACTTGGTCGGGGCTATGGAGTGAGGCTGTCTATTAAGTTTACCCGGCGAGTATCCGCGTACGCTACGTGATTGCGACGGACTTTTGATCACATCAAAATTCCGTGGCAACCGATCAAGTGAGACTAAACTGCTATGTTTATAACATTCATTCAGTTATCACATAACTTTTGTGAATTCCAATTGTTGTATCAGATTCCGGATAAACAGAAAATGTTAAACTTTCCGATTGAACATTCGAACACCCAAGTTTTCCCAATACAGATCAACACATGAAACAAGTCTAAAAACATTCAGTTCGTGCCTCAGTACCAACGGTCCAGCCGTAGAAGGGTCAAGCCAACGCCTCACATGTGGCACGCCGTACTGCCCCAAACCCGAAGGTTCAAAGGGCAGTTCAAGACGGTCACATAATCGAGTTAAGGTTTGTTGTCTTCTAGAGGGTCCATTGCGTTACTTGCACTACTTAGAACGTCGTTAAACCACGGAAAAATCCAACACTTGGAAATTTCCCGACAGGGGAAAAGGTGGGTACTTATATCCGGTCGAATTTTTTAACATATTCAAAAAATTATCCGGAAAGCCACATAGACAAAATCTGATACTTCGATCGAAACACCGAATCCCCAAATCAACCCAGAAAATTCAACTCTGAAAAAAATATTAAAAATTCCCAGGAAAACCAGCACACAAAACTAAGAATTACTGTGCAGAACTAGACGCACAAAACGACAAACCTGCCGCGGATCCGCCGCACGAGCCATGCTCGTGCCGCGGAACCGCGGCGGAATGATGGAATTATGGACTCGTGTTGCACAGTTATTCTTAGGATTCCCTGCTGATTTTTCTGCATATTTTTATTTTCGAAAAATCCCAGATTTTAGAAAAAGGAGAGAGAGCATTTTTCGGGTTGGGTTTTCGGTTCGTTCGGACTTCAAATTCCGTCTAGACTTCGCCTAAGGCTCTAGCTTGGCTCTGATACCACTGTAGGGTTCCTAGGCACCCTAATGAGGTCTCACAAGGCATCAACCATGCCAATTTCAAAAAATCTAGGTGCCGAGAAACCCGACTACGGATCGTTGGATAGAAATCTAGGCGAAACAATAAACTAGTTAACACTTAACTAAGAGATACGGAAATACAACCTTTGTAGATCTGGTTCTCCACCTCCATAGCTCTGCAATGAAGTCTCCTCGCTGTCCATAACAAGTCCCGGGCTCTAGCGTCGGCTTCATCGGAGAATGGACGGGCTAGGTCATCGATGTCCATGCCGAAGATGATCTACGTCGAGGCATCGCTAAATCAAGCTCCGACTTCACCAAGTCAAGAAACTTGTGAAGAAAACACACTCTACTACTTGGCAAGAGGTAGAGGATGAAGAAATAGGAAGTGGGTAGACTTTAGAATTGGATTTCTCACTTGTTTTCATCAATCACCATTGATGAAGCAAGCTTCTTCTTGAAGTGAAGAAGAAGAAGATGATGAAAGTTATGATAAGTTCTTTTTGTAAAAAGAAATAAATATGAATACTTATCATTAACCAACCATAGTTTAGTGTAGAGAATAAATCATGGTTAGATTGAAGGGTTAGGGTTAAGCATCAAGACAAAATGGTGACTTAGTCAAAGTATCATGAAGCTTCATAATCCATCCAAAGAAAGCCACCATTTAATCTTTATGCAAATCATTTTCCAAAAAGAATAAATAGATAAATAAATGAATAAGGAAATAGTAAACCCTAACCATTTCATTAACCAAGGTTTAATTCTTTACACTTAACCAAAAGGCATGTATCATCAAACATGATACAAGCAAGTGCACAAAATCATATCGCATATGCAATGCGCACATCCGAGTGAGAAAATCCATTTAAAGTGAACCGATACTAGTTAATGCAAAGTAATATATCAAATATATAATTATGCATTAAATAATTAAATCAACACTAGATTCAATGATCCGGTCATGTCGCACACAACCGACTAGTATACAATGTATCGGCTTATCGAATCAATCCTTGATTCGATAACTAGGTTATATCGCATCCAACCATTCGACACATTCAACGCGAGAATGGAATACGGTATCACATACACATATTATTCTCGGTCCCGCACATATCTCATATGCGCTCCTATTTCGTTTCGCTTGAGCCAGGAAACCTCTGTGTAGGACTCTAAAGACTCGTCAATACGCCGGCAGCAGGTGATGATCATATCAAGCACCCACAAGCCGCAAGCGGTCTGCTAAACGTAACGGCCACCCGGGTATTGAGCGATCAGAAGATCGACGAGCAAGCCCGCTCACACTCCAGTGAATCCAACCAGTAACACTACCGTACAGTCCGGTCTGATCGTCTGATATGTCGCATATCTCGCCTAGGGGTGGTTAACGTCAGACCCCAATAGCTCGATAAGTCGTGTCGATAAGAGGTCTGTAACAATTCAAGAAACTGCTGGTAACACTTACCAGTAAATCTCAGCAACCCTGGCCAGGGATTTCCTGTTATAGCCAATCGAACACTGCGCAACATCAACCCCCTATACCGGGAGAGACGAATCCCCTCCTATCGCTCATTGCCTCCATGTGACTCGGGACTGTACCCAAAAACCACCGTTTCGCACGCCCTCTTGGACGTGGTAAGATGGAAATCAAAGCACAGTGGGAACCACACAAGACTCTATGACGATCTCGGGTCAACAGACTACTCTGTACCAGTGTCACCAGAGAACTGCCATCTGACGTGAGGTATAATACCATCTGGGAGTTCTCGGCGAGTCCGTCCAGTGTACCCAGTCTCTACTGAGCACCCGTATATCATCTCTGATGTCAAACACCAATGGATATGGGATCATCCATCGCCCATCTGTATGGGTCGAGAAGGTATACGCTAGTCTACTCTGGTATATCGATGCCCCGTCTCGATACACCCTCGACTAGGGACTTTGAAGGATGTACTTATGGACTACGATGTCCCCACTAGTATGATCCGCATCATAGTCCAGGTAGTCAAGCACACATCCTAAGGGCTTTACCAACATGTAACAGAGAGACAATCAGTATACACGTTAAGGTAAAGTTCAACTAGATAGCATACTATCATGTCGAGCAAGAAAGTCCTTCCTATATATGTCCCAGCATCCACTACAATATACATCCTATGTACAGTAATGGCCTCTAGGGCATACATATAACTAACAATCTCCCACTTGCACTTGGGCCATCTGTAGCAGTGGTTGTAGTATCTCATACTCAACCATCCCATAAAAGTCTCTCTCTGGTAACAGGCCTTTGTGAGTGGATCCGCTGTGTTGTCCTCTGAGTCTACTTTCCTAACCTCGATCTCCCTGGAGATCAACCATCTCCATGATCAGGTGATACTGCCTTAGAATATGTCTGGATCACTGATGGGACGGACGTTCCTTGGCATAAGCCACAACTCCATTGTCACACAATGGGAGGAACATGGTTCATCTCATGAACCAATATACACCCAAACAGCCTCTTTGGTAGTATCTTAAGTAGCGATGTATCCAGCCTTTATCGTCTAGTATGTCACGGTATCTAGCTTGGAACTCTTCCAACATACCGTCCTTCCACTGAGGGTAAAGACAATGCCTGTGACTGACATTCAGTCGTCTTTATCACCCTGGAACCCTTCCAGTGATTCTCCCCAGGATCGATTGATACCATCTCACTACAACTAGTGAGAATCCTAACATCCAATTAAATCTATCTCATAGATCCAAAATCCAGGATTTAGTAGGTATCACTTTGATCCTATATGGAGAATCCTAGTGATAAGCGGAGATTGACCGAGCGTAGCATAAGAAACTCTTTTCTTATCAAGAGTATGTCATCCATGTACTCTACGAGGATCGTCACCATACTCCCTACTACCTTTTTGTTTATACAAGGTTCATCTACCATTTTGATGATGTCAACTTCTTTGACTAATTCATCAAAACAGATGTTCCAACTCCGCGATGCCTGCTTTAATCCTATAAAGCATCTTGCACACGTTTCCGCTGCTCCCACTGTCTACGAGGCCCTCTGGCTGTGTACTTATAGACGCAATTTTCTAAAACATCATTTAGAAAAGCAGTCATGACACCCAACCACCAGATATCGTAGTCATGGTATGTAGCCGTGACAAGTAGGATCTGGATGGACTTAAGCATAGTTGCTTGAAAAGGTTTCATCATTATCCACACCTGGTCAATGATGCATACTTTAACAAGTCTAGCTTTGAAAGTCTCAACTTTTCCATCTACACCAAGTAATCTTCTCAAGATATACTTGCTCCTGATGGGGATTTAACCCTTCAGATATAGCAACCAAAGTCCATACTTTGTTGGTGTATATGGATTCCATCTCAGATCATTAGGCATCCAGCCATTCTTACAGAGTCTTACTCTCGATGGCCTGCTCAAAGCTAGTTGGGTCATCATCTCATGATGCAATCCTCGCTCCCACTGTCATAGAGAAACAGAAGTATCTCTCAGGTGGGTGAGAAACCCTACTAGATCAGCGGAGAGGCTGAGGTTCGTTGGTAACTATCGAATCCTTTGGTTCTTTCAAATCATCAGCTGCAGTTTGTATAGCTGGAACCTTTCCAGTTGTACATAACAGATCTTGCCTCGAGCTTGTCCGGATTTTGCTTTTCAGACATAGGCCGGACAACCCCAAATCTTAACTAGCTTAAGACATGGGCTCTTCCCTTTCCATATCTCATATGGAGTGGTAGGCAACTGATTTGATTCGAACCTATTCAATAGGTATGCAGCTTCTCAAGTGCATAACCCCTAAAAGGAAATAGGTAACTCAGTAATACTCATCATAGAGCACACCTTATTACATAGGGTGTGATTGCTCCACCCCGATATACCATCGTACTATGGTGTATACGGAGGAGTAATGCTGAGAGAGAATCTCATTCTCCTTTAGAATAGTCCAGGATTTCCGTTCTCAAGTATTCTCCTCCTTGATCACATCAAAGGACATAATACTTATACCCGTATTGGTTCTCTACTTCTAACTTATATTCTGTGAATATCTCAAAAAGTTCGGACTTGTGTTTCAACAGGAACATATGTCTGAATCTCGAGAGATTATCAGAGAATGTAATGAAGTACAAAGAACCGGCTTGGCATATGTAGATTGGGGATCTACATACATCAACATGTATCATCCCAAGAGTTCACTAACTCTTTCTCTGTTTCCAATAAACAGAGCTATGGTCATCTTATCTTTGTGACATGACTGGCAAGTTTCACAAGATGTAAATTCAAACTGATTTAAATATACATCTGAATGTAACTTCAGCCAGTCGGGTCGCATTGATCTGACCTAGTCTACAATACCTCAAGAAGAATCCATTCATTTCTGAACTCTTCCTCTTGTGTGTGTTCCATATACTTAGAACTGTGGTTTGATTTAGAACGTCAATGCTTTTAGATAACGTGCCTGAACCGATCAACTTTTGATATAGGAAATGTTCAAAACATTATCCATCAATACAAAATTATATCCTTTCTTTTCTAACAAAGAGAGTGATATGATTTGGTATATCAGGTTCGGTATCTAATAACATTCGTTCAGAATCAATGTATTGTAATACAGGGTGACAGTGACCAACAGACTTGGCTGCAACTCTTGCCCCGTTTTCTGCCTCATGAAACTTATCACCCGTTCTCAGTTCTCTACCTATCTGTAGCCCTATGTAACAGATTACATATCTGGGATCCTGATCCGGTATCATATACCCAGGACGTAAAGGATACTGAGAAACAGTTCTGTATAATGAACAAACCCGAAGATGATGCATCAGCATGCACTCTCTTCGTTTGGGTGGCACGGGAAATCTGGTATTCCCCAATTTCCTGCTCTGTCTTATAACAATTATAAGTTGGAGCGGGACCAACGTTCCCCAGCTCAGTATAACAAGCGGGTTCGGTCAATAATCCGTATTATTATCTTGATTAAGGCGTGATATGGTCGCTACCTTGAGAGAGAGAGAAGAAAACACTCAGCGTGCGCTCTTGCAAGAATAGATTGGTTATTATTTTATCTAATCAGGATGGCTCCCACTGCTTTTTATCAAATCTTCCTTCAAACCCTAAAAGGAAAGACTAGCCGGGATTAATTACACACTACAAGTTCGCCAATCTTTCAGCCAGGCCAGTGTCGGTACTTTGAGGGAGGTCCCCCGTGCTTTCGCACGAACCTAATTAATGTAAACCTCGTTGTCCCAGAGGCGTAACCCCGTTAACACCTTTCTAGACACCTACTTGATCGGCTAATTGTAATGTATAAAACTCTCCCAGGAATAACTCTTACTCGCAGCGGGTATCGGGATCCAACTATCTCATAGAAGGTATGCAATCTCATTGCAAATTTCAACACTTGAAATTCCCGATAATATTTTGCCCCTAACGTGCTATGACCTTGACGAAAGCCAACAAACCATAGCCCGCTAGTCAAGTTCAACCTGTACATTTCTTGATCGAATTAAACCCACCCGCACGACCCTTGACAAAAGCCAACAAAGCCGCACGACTACCCTAATCCAATCGCATCGTATGAACAGATAAGCAGCATATAGCTACCGCACACTGCACCTTGACGAAAGCCAACAAATGCAGCACGAATACTATATACAACTTATCTGAAATGACGGAGGGCTACGACAGGTTTTTCTGAAAACCTATTGCGTAATGAACTTGATATCGTTGTAGGATCGAATGAGTTTTGAAATGGAGTGTTTTTTGAAGCTTTTCTAGTTTTGCTAAAGGAGTCACTCCCGGAGAAGGGATCGTCGGTCCTTTCCTCGTCGAATGAGGTGCGGGATATATCATATATATCGCTGTGCATAGCAAGAACTGTAGCTACCTGTTTTATTTTGAAATTCGATTCTACAACATCTTTAGGTTTCTTTTACTTTCATTAATCACATTAATGAAGTCCCATCATTTAAATACCTAAACATCACAGATAAATACGACGTACACTTATGCCATCCGCATTCGCCTCGATGTCCCCTCGTGCACCGTTAGGTTAGGTAACTAACGGCAGAGCGGGGCAGGGCTAGCGCGGGTGTAAAACATAAGCAACGCCTATATAATATATCATATATACTATATACTGTATCTATCACAGAACATCACATGATCACATCACAGATATCGCAGCAGAAGAATCATATGAAATATTGGATATACTAGGACGTCCGTGTTTTCAATACGAGCCAGTATAAAACACGGATTCCACGGTCGTGATGAATAGCCAAACCCACACCCCTAAACCCCTACGAGAGCGGCAAGCAACCCTACCAATTCTAGAGTTAGGAGACCCGGACTCGACTCCTCGAGTTGGTCTCCCACTGGACTCCAGAACCCGGTTACTTGTGCTCCCCTCCTTGGGTCTATCCTAGTGCGGAAAAGTAAATAATATACAAACGGTGACATCTTCCGCAACCTGGAAGTGCCCCAATAAAAGAATATTACATACAGATTTTTTACATGAATGAAAATGAAAAACACTCATCTCACATAAAAACCCCCGGCTATTCAAACACGACGATCCAATACAACATATCCAGCAACACATAACATCACATGTCATCAACGTAAGTAAATATGCGCATCCCAATTGTCGTTGACATATAGCAACGAAACCGGCGATATCACATATTACACTTACGGTCACAGAAAAGAAAGTGTAAAACTACAACAGTTGGAATCCGCAACCACCTCAGACATCGCATGCCTGACAAAATGAATACCTTAGACATCGCATGCCTAACAATTATAAACCCCGCATTTTAGTCTCAAAATCGAAAACACTTTTCAATATTAAGTCGGGCAATTCAACAAAATTCCCGACATCCTGATCGAATGCTCGTCGCAAACTTCAGTAGACGGCCGCACCCCCAACGCCGTCGACGAAGTGCACCAAGGCGGAACACCGCTACCGGGAGCACCCTAACGGATGCTTTCGGCGACGGGGTTCTCCTACAGTCACTTGGTCGGGGCTATGGAGTGAGGCTGTCTATTAAGTTTACCCGGCGAGTATCCGCGTACGCTACGTGATTGCGACGGACTTTTGATCACATCAAAATTCCGTGGCAACCGATCAAGTGAGACTAAACTGCTATGTTTATAACATTCATTCAGTTATCACATAACTTTTGTGAATTCCAATTGTTGTATCAGATTCTGGATAAACAGAAAATGTTAAACTTTCCGATTGAACATTCGAACACCCAAGTTTTCCCAATACAGATCAACACATGAAACAAGTCTAAAAACATTCAGTTCGTGCCTCAGTACCAACGGTCCAGCCGTAGAAGGGTCAAGCCAACGCCTCACATGTGGCACGCCGTACTGCCCCAAACCCGAAGGTTCAAAGGGCAGTTCAAGACGGTCACATAATCGAGTTAAGGTTTGTTGTCTTCTAGAGGGTCCATTGCGTTACTTGCACTACTTAGAACGTCGTTAAACCACGGAAAAATCCAACACTTGGAAATTTCCCGACAGGGGAAAATGTGGGTACTTATATCCGGTCGAATTTTTTAACATATTCAAAAAATTATCCGGAAAGCCACATAGACAAAATCTGATACTCCGATCGAAATACCGAATCCCCAAATCAACCCAGAAAATTCAACTCTGAAAAAAATATTAAAAATTCCCAGGAAAACCAGCACACAAAACTAAGAATTACTGTGCAGAACTAGACGCACAAAACGACAAACCTGCCGCGGATCCGCCGCACGAGCCATGCTCGTGCCGCGGAACCGCGGTGGAATGATGGAATTATGGACTCGTGTTGCACAGTTATTCTTAGGATTCCTTGCTGATTTTTCTGCATATTTTTATTTTCGAAAAATCCCAGATTTTAGAAAAAGGAGAGAGAGCATTTTTCGGGTTGGGTTTTCGGTTCGTTCGGACTTCAAATTCCGTCTAGACTTCGCCTAAGGCTCTAGCTTGGCTCTGATACCACTGTAGGGTTCCTAGGCACCCTAATGAGGTCTCACAAGGCATCAACCATGCCAATTTCAAAAAATCTAGGTGCCGAGAAACCCGACTACGGATCGTTGGCTAGAAATCTAGGCGAAACAATAAACTAGTTAACACTTAACTAAGAGATACGGAAATACAACCTTTGTAGATCTGGTTCTCCACCTCCATAGCTCCGCAATGAAGTCTCCTCGCTGTCCATAACAAGTCCCGGGCTCTAGCGTCGGCTTCATCGGAGAATGGACGGGCTAGGTCATCGATGTCCATGCCGAAGATGATCTACGTCGAGGCATCGCTAAATCAAGCTCCGACTTCACCAAGTCAAGAAACTTGTGAAGAAAACACACTCTACTACTTGGCAAGAGGTAGAGGATGAAGAAATAGGAAGTGGGTAGACTTTAGAATTGGATTTCTCACTTGTTTTCATCAATCACCATTGATGAAGCAAGCTTCTTCTTGAAGTGAAGAAGAAGAAGATGATGAAAGTTATGATAAGTTCTTTTTGTAAAAAGAAATAAATATGAATACTTATCATTAACCAACCATAGTTTAGTGTAGAGAATAAATCATGGTTAGATTGAAGGGTTAGGGTTAAGCATCAAGACAAAATGGTGACTTAGTCAAAGTATCATGAAGCTTCATAATCCATCCAAAGAAAGCCACCATTTAATCTTTATGCAAATCATTTTCCAAAAAGAATAAATAGATAAATAAATGAATAAGGAAATAGTAAACCCTAACCATTTCATTAACCAAGGTTTAATTCTTTACACTTAACCAAAAGGCATGTATCATCAAACATGATACAAGCAAGTGCACAAAATCATATCGCATATGCAATGCGCACATCCGAGTGAGAAAATCCATTTAAAGTGAACCGATACTAGTTAATGCAAAGTAATATATCAAATATATAATTATGCATTAAATAATTAAATCAACACTAGATTCAATGATCCGGTCATGTCGCACACAACCGACTAGTATACAATGTATCGGCTTATCGAATCAATCCTTGATTCGATAACTAGGTTATATCGCATACAACCATTCGACACATTCAACGCGAGAATGGAATACGGTATCACATACACATATTATTCTCGGTCCCGCACATATCTCATATGCGCTCCTATTTCGTTTCGCTTGAGCCAGGAAACCTCTGTGTAGGACTCTAAAGACTCGTCAATACGCCGGCAGCAGGTGATGATCATATCAAGCACCCACAAGCCGCAAGCGGTCTGCTAAACGTAACGGCCACCCGGGTATTGAGCGATCAGAAGATCGACGAGCAAGCCCGCTCACACTCCAGTGAATCCAACCAGTAACACTACCGTACAGTCCGGTCTGATCGTCTGATATGTCGCATATCTCGCCTAGGGGTGGTTAACGTCAGACCCCAATAGCTCGATAAGTCGTGTCGATAAGAGGTCTATAACAATTCAAGAAACTGCTGGTAACACTTACCAGTAAATCTCAGCAACCCTGGCCAGGGATTTCCTGTTATAGCCAATCGAACACTGCGCAACATCAACCCCCTATACCGGGAGAGACGAATCCCCTCCTATCGCTCATTGCCTCCATGTGACTCGGGACTGTACCCAAAAACCACCGTTTCGCACGCCCTCTTGGACGTGGTAAGATGGAAATCAAAGCACAGTGGGAACCACACAAGACTCTATGACGATCTCGGGTCAACAGACTACTCTGTACCAGTGTCACCAGAGAACTGCCATCTGACGTGAGGTATAATACCATCTGGGAGTTCTCGGCGAGTCCGTCCAGTGTACCCAGTCTCTACTGAGCACCCGTATATCATCTCTGATGTCAAACACCAATGGATATGGGATCATCCATCGCCCATCTGTATGGGTCGAGAAGGTATACGCTAGTCTACTCTGGTATATCGATGCCCCGTCTCGATACACCCTCGACTAAGGACTTTGAAGGATGTACTTATGGACTACGATGTCCCCACTAGTATGATCCGCATCATAGTCCAGGTAGTCAAGCACACATCCTAAGGGCTTTACCAACATGTAACAGAGAGACAATCAGTATACACGTTAAGGTAAAGTTCAACCAGATAGCATACTATCATGTCGAGCAAGAAAGTCCTCCCTATATATGTCCCAGCATCCACTACAATATACATCCTATGTACAGTAATGGCCTCTAGGGCATACATATAACTAACACTTTACTCCAAGCTTAGCCTCTAAACTTGAGGCAAATAACCTTCTTTAAGTGCTAATCAAAGAAGCTAGGTGATATAGAGTGAGGGTTATGGTTTAATTAGTCTAACTAATCCTTGTACTCAACACATGAGAGGGGAGGATTAGGGTTTGAAGAGGGAGAGCTTGAGGAGAGAGAAGGTGAAGATAATAATAAAGTGAGAAGAAATGAGTTATCATAATATATATCAAGCATTTCTTTTTATCAAGAAAA
The DNA here is from genome assembly GCA_030015575.1 of Agapanthus africanus. NCBI lineage: Eukaryota > Viridiplantae > Streptophyta > Magnoliopsida > Asparagales > Amaryllidaceae > Agapanthus > Agapanthus africanus. The sequence continues at coordinate 633,783,325 of CM057342.1, forward strand.
GAAAAGAAATCATTTTACAACCATGCTTGATAAATATCTTGTGGTGATTCATCTCCATGAGTCATTAAGCAATTATGAAGCATTAATAACATGGATGAATCATCCATATGACTCACTAATCACATTCATTGTATATGCCACCTAAACCTCCTTAGTCACCATCTTCTAGAAGCTTCTCGCGCAATTACGAGAACACCCCTCCTTTCCGCAAAAATACGGAAAAACTTTAGACTGAATAAATCCAATAACCGGATACCAGTAACTGGCTTAAACCAAAGCCGACTGGTAAAAACTGTCCGAAAGTCGTACGTGCGTAAACACACGTATGCGTCCGAACTCTTGTCGTAAAACCATACGACCTCTATATCGTTTCGCCTGGAGTAGGGAAACTCTCTGTGTGGGACTCTAGAGACTCGACTACTACGCTGGCAGTGGGTTTAACCACAGACCGCAAGCGGCACTAGCTGTACGTAACGGTCCCCAGGTAGATGTCGATAAGAAGGCCGATGAGGAAACCCATCCGAACTCCTACTGAGCCTGATGTGACAATCTCCATACAGTCCGGTCCGTTCGTCTTAGACTATCGCATATCAGGCCTAGGGGGCGGCAAGCGTCAGTCCCCTAATAGCGGTATAAGTCGTGTCGAAGGGAAGCCCATTACACCCTGAGAAACTACTGGAACCTACCAGCAAATCTCGCTTGCCCTGGCCAGGGACTTTGCGTAATGGCTCTCTGACACAGCGCGATATCAACTCCCAATACCAGGAGAGACGAATCCTGTCTAACCGCCACTGCCTCCAAGTGCTCGGGACTGCACCCAACTGCTACCTGTTTGCACGACTCCTTTGAGTCGTGGTAGGATAGCAATCTAAGAACAGTGGGACACATTCGAGGCGAAGTAGCAGTGTCAAGTCTACGGACTATACTGTACTCATGTCACCTGGGAACTGTTCACTGACGACTGGTATAAAACCAACCAAAAGTTCCCTGTGAGTCCTGTCCGGTGTACCCGTAACCTAACGAGCACCTGCATACTATCTCTAGTACGACGTACTGACGGCTGTGGGACAGACCATCTCCCCAACTGGGATGAGAAGCGTACACACTAGTCTACTCCGGAGTATCGATGCTCTGTCTCGATAATCCAACGACCATGGACCTGAATAAGGATGTGCTTGTAGACTACCCAGCCCCCACTAGTGTGACTGCCATCACAACGCTGGTAGTCAAGCAAGATCCTAAGAGCTCTATCAATACGTATACTCACATATTAAGATAGAAAAACCAAGTAGCATACTACCATGTTTAGCAAGACTGTTATATACATGTGAATATCCCAAGCTTCCATTAAGTAATATACAAACTAGTATGATACAGTAATGGCCTTCTAGGGCATAAACACTAACACTCCTAACTCTAGAATTGGGAGGGTTGCTTGCCGCTCTCGTAGGGGTCTACGGATGTGGGTTTGTCTATTCATCGCTACCGTGGAATCCATGTTTTATAATTGGCTTAATTTAAAACACGGAATTCCTAGTATATCCAATATTTCATATATGTTCTTCTGCTGCTGATATTCTGTGATGTTATCACTTTATATGTTGAGACGAATGATTATATTATATATATGATGATATATAGTAAATATTGCTGCTTTCGTTTCTTCTGTGATGCTTCGGAAGCATAATTGATGGGACTTCGTTAATGAGATTAATGAAATAAAAGAAACCTAAAGATGTTGTAGAATATTGTTTTAAAAACTGGTAGCTCCAGTTCTTACTTTGCATAGCGGTATTCCTTGTAGAATATCCAGCACCTTATTCGATAAGGAAAGAGCCGAGATCCCTTCACCGGGAGTGACCTCTTTAGCGAAACTGGCAAATACTACAACCCACTCGGTTTTGTCTTTTGATTGCTTTTTTAGTTCATGCTTTGCATAGTGGTATTTGTGAAATATCCGGCACCTCATTCGATGAGGAAAGAGCCGAGATCCCTTCACCGGGAGTGACCTCCTTAGAAAAACTAGCAAAAGCCTCCAAAACACTCCTTTTTAAAATCACTCGATTCTACAATGATATCAAGTTCATTATGCAAAGAGTTTTCTTAAAAACCTGTCGTAGTCCTCCGTCATTTCAGATAAGTAGTATTTATTATTCGTGCTGCGTCTGTTGACCTTGTCAAGACGTAATGTGCGGTAGCTGATTAGTGCTTATCTACAAAGTATATGACGCGATTGGATTAGGGTAGTCGTACGACCTTGTTGACCTCTGTCAAGGGTCATGTGGGTAGGTTTAATTCAATCATGAAATGGCGGGTTGAACTTGACTAGCGCACTATGGTTTGTTGACCTCTGTCAAGGTCATAGGACGCTAGGGGTAAAATATTATCGGAAACTTCAAGTGTTGAAATTTGCAATGAGATTGCATACTTTCTATGAGATAGTTGGATCCCGATACCCACTGCGAGTAAGAGTTACTCCTGGGAGTGTTTTGGACATTACAATTAGCCGATAAAGTAGGTGTTTAGAAAGGTGTTAACGAGGTCACGCCCCTGGGAAAACGAGGTTTATTTTAATTAGGTCCATGCGAAAGAACGAGGAACCTCCCTCAAAGTACCGACACTGGCCTGGCCGAAAGATTGGCGAACTTGTAGGGTGTAATTAATCCCGGCTAGTCTTACCTTTTAGGGTTTGAAGAAAGATTTGATAAAAACAGTGGGAGCCATCCTGATTAGATAAAATAATAACCTATCTGATCTTGTAAGAGCATACGCTGAGTGTTTTCTTCTCTCTCTCCGGGTAGCGACCATGTCATGCCTTAATTAAGATAATAATATAGATGCATTGACCGAACCTGCTTGTTATACTGAGCTGGGGAACGTTGGTTCCACTCTATCTTATAATTTTTATAAGTCCGAGCAGGAAATAGGAGAATATCCGGATTCCTATGCCACCTAATCGAGGAATGTGCATGTTTATGCATCTTCTTCAGGTGTATTTTTTTTTATTTATCGAAAACTGTTTCTCAGTACACTCTACGTCCTGGGTATGAGATACCGGATCAGGATCCCACATATGTAATCTGTTGCATGGGCAACAGAAAGGTAGAGAACTAGGATTGGGTGATATGTCTCTAAGTGTTAGAGAATGGTGCAATTGTTGCAGCCAAATCAGTTGGCAAATATCACCTTGTATTACCAAATTGTAAATATATTGATTTTGAACAAATGTTATTACATGTCAAACCTGATATACAACATTACATCAGTTTCTTTATTCAGTTAAAGAAGGATATAATTTTGTACTGGAGGATAATGTTGTGACCATTTTCCTGAATCAAGAGTTGATTAGATCAGGCACGTTATGTAATGGCATATATGTTCTAAATCAAACCACAGTTCAAAGTATGTAGAACACACACAGGAGGAATAGTTCACTAATGAACGAATCCTTCTTGTGGAATTATAGACTAGGTCATATCTATGCGACACGACCAGCTAAGTTACATAAGGATGAATGTGAGAATCTGTTCGATTTTTCATCTTATGATACTTGCCAGTCTTGTCACAAAGGTAAAGTGACCAATACTCCGTTTACTAGAAACAGAGAAAGAGTTATTGAACTCTTGGGACGAATACATGATGATGTATGCGGTCCTATGTCTACAAATGCCAGGGTTGGTTCTTTGTACTTCATTACATTCATCGACGATCTCTCAAGATTTGAACATGTGTTCCTGTTGAAACACGAGTCTGAAACTTTTGAGAAATTCAAGGAATATATTCTTAAAGTTAAGAACCAGACAGGTAGAAGTATTAAAATCCTTCGATGAGATCGGGGAGGCGAATACTTAGGCATGGAGTTCCTGGATTTTCTAAACAGAGAATAGGATTCTCTCTCAGCTTACTCTTTCATATACACCACAGCACGACGGTGTATCGGGACAGAGGTATCGCACCCTATGAGTTATGGCGCGCTCTATGATGAGTATTGCTGAGTTGCCTGTTTTCCTTTTGGAAGTTATGCACTTGAGAAGCTGCATACCTATTGAATGGGGTTCCAACTAAATCAGTACCTACCATTCCATATGAGATATGGTATAGGAAAATACCATCTCTTAAATAAGTTATGATATGGGGTTGTCCGGGCTATGTTGAAAAGGAAAATCCGGACAAGCTCAAGGCAGGGTCAGCTCTGTATAAGTTTGTTAGGATATCCCAAACATCTGTGAGGGAATATCTTCTACCACACTGAGAAGCAAAATGTGTTTTGTTTCTCAACATACCACCTTTTTAGAAAAGGAATATCTTATGAAGAAATTAGTGGTCATGAGGTAGAACTGGAAGGAGTTCCAGCTGGACAAACTAATAGCTGATAATTTAGTGGAACCAAAGGATTCAAAAGTCTCCAACAAACCCCAGCCTCTCCGCGAATCTGGTAGGGTTCCTTATCCACCTAAGAGATACTACGGTTTTCTCGGTGACGGTGGGAGCGAGGATTGCATCATGGTAGATGATGACCCAACTAGGTTCAGGCAGGCCATCAAGAGTGGGGACTCTGTGAAATGGTTGGATGCTATGCAATCGGAGATGGAATCCATGTACACCAACAAAGTATGACTTTGAACGTTGCATCTGAAGGGGTAAAACCCATCGGGAGCAAATGGATCTTAAGAAGATTCTTGGTGTAGATGGAAAAGTTGAGACTTTCAAAACTAGACTTGGAGTAAAAGATTTTCGTCAATAACCAGGTGTGGTTTATGATGAAACCTTTTCTCCAGTGCCTATGCTTAAGTCCATCATGATTAAAGCACGCATCGTGAAGTTGGAACATCTGTTTTGATGTGGCAATCAAAGAGTTTGACTTCATCAAAAATGTAGATGAACCTTGTATATACTGTAGGGTTCCTAGGCAAACTCAAGAGGTTCCACAAGGCATCAACCATGCCAAAACCAAATTTTTCTTGTGCCGAGAAACCCTAATGCTATATCGTTAACTAGAGGAAAAGGCGAAACATGCAAGTAAACAACTTTATTGCTAAGTGAATAGAAATACAACCTTTGTAGATCCGGTCCACCACTTCTCTAGCTCCGTGATGACGTCCCTTCGCTGCGATCACCGGGATCCCGGACTCTAGCGATGGTTTCGTCGGGAAAATGAGCGGGCTAGGTCGTTGACTTCGATGCCGAAGATGATCTACGTCGAGGAAACTCTAACTCAAGCTCCATCTTCACTAGCTTATGAAACTTGTGAAGAAAACACCCTATACAACATGGCAAGTGGTAGAGGATGAAGAAATAGGAAGTGGGTTCACTTTGGATTTGGATTTCTCACTTGGATTCATCACTTGACAATTTTCAAGAAAGGGTTTTTCTTTCTTCTTGAAGAAGAAGAAGAAGAAAGAAAAAGAATCAATATCCAAAAATAAAATTCAAGTGATAACTATCATATTGCAACCATGGGTGAATGTAACTCATGTAGAGAATGAACTAGGGTTTAGTTAAATGGTTGGGTTAAGGAAAGAAACAAAATGGTTTTGACTTTCAAAGCTTCATGAAGCTTCAAGTGAAATCCAAATAAAGTCGCCATTTTATTTCTTACCAAAATGAATAAATAAATAAATGAATAAGTAAATAAAGCAAATGAAACCCTAACCATTAACTAAACATGGTTTAAATCAAACATACACCCAAGTTTGCATGTATCATCAAACATGATACAAGCTAGTGCACAAAAATATATCACATATACTACATGTGCACATCAAGTGAGAAAATCCATCTTAAGTGAACAAATACTAGTTAATGTAAAGTAATATATCAAATATATAATTATACATCAAATCATTAAATCAACACTTGATTTAACGATCCGGTCATATCGCATATGACCGACTAATATCCAATGTATCGACTTATCGAATCAATCCTAGATTCGATAACTAGGTTATATAGCATACAACCAATCGATACATTCAACGCGAGAATAGAATACGGTATCACATACACGCATTATTCTCGGTCCCGCACATATCTTATATGCGCTCCTATTTCGTTTCGCTTGAGCCAGGAAACCTCTGTGTAGGACTCTAAAGACTCGTCAATACGCCGGTAGCAGGTGATGATCATATCAAACACCCACAAGCCGCAAGCGGTCTGCTAAACGTAACGGCCACCCGGGTATTGAGCGATCAGAAGATCAACGAGCAAGCCCGCTCACACTCCTGTGAATCCAACCAGTAACACTTATCATACAGTCCGGTCTGATCGTCTGATATGTCGCATATCTCGCCTAAGGGGTGGTAAACGTCAGACCCCAGTAGCTCGATAAGTCGTGTCGATATGAGGTCTATAACAGTTCGAGAAACTACTGGTAACACTTACCAGTAAATCTCCGCAACCCTGGCCAGGGATTTCCGGTTATAGCCAATCGAACACAGCGCAACATCAACTCCATATACCGGGAGAGACGAATCCCGTCCTATCGCTCATTGCCTCCATGTGATTCGGGACTGTACCCAAAAACCACCGTTTTGCATGCCCTCTTGGACGTGGTAAGGTGGAAATCAAAGCACAGTGGGAATCACACAAGACTCTATGACGATCTCGGGTCTACAGACTAACCTGTACCAGTGTCACCAGAGAACTGCCATCTGACGTAAGGTATAATACCATCTGGGAGTTCTCGGCGAGTCCGTCCAGTGTACCCAGTCTCCACTGAGCACCCGTATATCATCTCTGATGTCAAACACCAATGGATATGGGATCATCCATCGCCCATCTGTATGGGTCGAGAAGGTATACGCTAGTCTACTCTGGTATATCGATGCCCCGTCTCGATACACCCACGACTAGGGACCTTGAAGGATGTACTTATAGACTACCATGTCCCCACTAGTATGATCCGCATCATAGTCTAGGTAGTCAAGTACACATCCTAAGGGCTTTACCAACATGTAACAGAGAGACAATCAGTGTACACGTTAAGGTAAAGAGCAACCAGATAGTATACTATCATGTCGAGCAAGAAAGTCCTCCCTATATATGTCCAAGCATCCACTACAATATACATCCTATGTATAGCAATGGCCTCTAGGGCATATATATAACTAACAATCTCCCACTTGCACTAGGGCCATCTTATAGCAGTGGTTGTAGTATCTCATACTCAACCATCCCATAAAAGTCTCTCTCTGGGAAAAGGCCTTTATGAGTGGATCCGCCGTGTCGTCCTCTGAGTCTACTCTCCTGACCTCGATCCCTTGGAGATCAACCATCTCCATGATCAGGTGACACTGCCTCAGAATATGTCTGGATCACTGATGGGACGGACGTTCCTTGGCATAAGCCACAACTCCATTGTCACACAATGGGAGGAACTAAGTTCATCTCATGAACTAATATAAGACAGCCTCTTTGGTAGCATCTTAAGTAGCGATGTATCCTTCCTTTATCATCTAGAATGCCACGGTATCTAGCTTGGTACTCTTCCAACATACCGTTCCTTTACTGAGGGTAAAGACAATGCCTGTGACTGACATTCAGTCGTCCTTATCACCCTGGAACCTTTCCAGTGATTCTCCCCAGGATCGATTGATACCATCTCACTACAACTAGTGAGAATCCTAACATCCAATTAGATCTATCTTATAGGTCCAAAACCCAGGATTTAGGAGGTATCACTTTGACCCTATATGGAGAATCCTTGTGATAAGCGGAGATTGACCGAGCGTAGCATAGGAAACTCCTTCCCTATCAACAGTATGTCATCCACGTACTCTACGAGGATCGCCACCATACTTCCTACTACCTTTTTGTATATACAAGGTTCATCTACCATTTTGATGAAGTCAAACTATTTGACTACTACATCAAAACAGATGTTCCAACTCCGCGATGCCTGCTTTATCATATAAAACATCTTGCTAACGTTTCCGCTGCTCCCACTGTCTACGAAGCCCTCTGGCTGTCTACTTATAGACGCTTTATTCTAAAACATCATTTAGAAAAGCAGTCATGACACCCAACCGCTAGATATCGTAGTCATGGTATGTAGCCGTGGCAAGTAGGATCCGGATGGACTTAAGCATAGCCACTGGAAAAGGTTTTATCATTATCCACGCCTGGTCGATGACGAAAACCTTTAACAAGTCTAGCTTTGAAAGTCTCAACTTTTCCATCTACACCAAGTAATCTTCTCAAGATATACTTGCTCCTGATGGGGATTTAACCCTTCAGATATAGCAACCAAAGTCCATACTTTGTTGGTGTACATGGATTCCACCTAAGATCGCTAAGCATCCAGCCATTCTTACAGAGTCCCTTCTCTCGATGGCCTGCTCGAAACTAGTTGGGTCATCATCTCATGATGCAATCCTCGCTCCCACTGTCATAGAGAAACCAAAGTATCTCTCAGGTGGGTAAGGAACCCTATTAGATCGGCGGAGAGGCTGAGGTTCGTTGGTTGCTATTGAATCCTTTGGTTCTACCAAATCATCAGCTGCAGTTTGTATAGCTGGAACCCTTCCAGTTCTACATAACAGATCTTGCTTCGAGCTTGTCCGGATTTAGCTTTTAGACATAGCCCGGACAACCCCAAATCTTAACCAACTTAAGATATGGGCTCTTCCCTTTCCATATCAGATATGAAGTGGTAGCAACTGATTTGATTCGAACCTTATTCAATAGGTATGCAACTTCTCAAGTGCACAACTCCCAAAAGGAAATAGGAAACTCAATAGTACTCATCATAGAGCACACCATATCACATAGGGTGCTATTGCTCCGCCCCGATATACCATCGTGCTATGGTGTATACAGATGAGTAATGCTGAGAGAGAATCTCATTCTCCTTTAAAATAGTCCAGGATTTCCATGCTCAAGTATTCTCCTCCCTGATCACATCAAAGGACATAATACTTATACCTGTATTTTGGTTCTCTACTTCTAACTTATATTCTGTGAATATCTCAAAAGGTTCGGACTTGTGTTTCAACAGGAACATATGTCTGAATCTTGAGAGATTATCAGAGAATGTAATGAAGTACTAAGAACCGGTCTTGGCATGTGTAGACATGGGACCTTTCATACATCAGCATGTATCAATCCCAAGAGTTCACTAACTCTTTCTCTGTTTCCAATAAACAGAGCTGTGGTCATCTTATCTTTGTGACATGACCGGCAAGTTTTCACAAGATGTAGATTCAAACAGATTTAAATATGCATCTATGTGCAACTTAACTAGTCGGGTCGCATTGATATGACCTAGTCTACAATACCTCAAGAAGGATCCGTTCATTCCTGAACTGTTCCTCTTGTGTGTGTTCCGTATACTAAGAACTGTAGTTTGATTTAGAACATCAATACTTTTAGATAACGTGCCTGAACCGATCAACTTTTGATATAGGAAATGTTCAAAACATTATCCAACAATACAAAATTTTATCATTTCTTTACTAATAAAGAAACTGATATGATTTTGTATATCAGGTTCGGTATCTAATAACATTCATTCAGAATCAATGTATTTGGAATACAGGGTGACAGTGACCAACAGACTTGGCTGCAACACTTGCACCGTTTTCTGTCTCATGAAACTTATCACCCGTTCTCAGTTCTTTACCTATCTGTAGCCCATGTAACAGATTACATATCTGGGATCCTGATCCGGTATCAAATACCTAGGACGTAGAGGATACAGACAAACAGTTCTTTGTAATGAACACACCCGAAGAAGATGCATCATATGTACTTTCTTCGTTTGGGCGGCATAGGAATTCTGGTATTCCCCTATTTCCTGCTCGGTCTTATAACAATTATAAGTTGGAGCGGGACCAACGTTCCACAGCTCAGTATAACAAGTGGGTTCGGTCAATACATCCGTATTATTTTCTTGATTAAGGCGTGACATGGTCGCTACCAGGAGAGAGAGAGAAGAAAACACTCTGCGTGCGCTCTTGCAAGATCAGATTGGTTATTATTTTATCTAATCAGGATGGCTCCCACTGTTTTTATCAAATCTTCCTTCAAACCCTAAAAGGAAAGACTAGCCTGGATTAATTACACACTACAAGTTCGCCAATCTTTCAGCCAGACTAGTGTCGGTACTTTGAGGGAGGTTTCCCGTGCTTTCGCACGAACCTAATTAATGTAAACCTCGTTTTCCCAGAGGTGTAACCTCGTTAACACCTTTCTAGACACCTACTTGATCGGCTAATTATAATGTGTAAAACTTCCCCAGGAGTAACTCTTACTCGCAGCGGGTATCGGGATCCAACTATCCCATAGAAGGTATGAAATCTCATTGCAAATTTCAACACTTGAAATTCCCGATAATATTTTGCCCCTAGCGTCCTATGACCTTGACGGAGGTCAACAAACCATAGGCTACTAGTCAAATTCAACCCGTCATTTCTTGATCGAATTAAACCCACCCGCACGACCCTTGACGGAGGTCAACAAGGCCGCACGACTATCCTAATCCAATCTGCATCATATGCATAAGCAGATAAATACTAGTTAGCTACCGCACACTACGCCTTGATGGAGGTCAACAAACGTAGCACGAACACTAAGTAGGACTTATCTGAAATGACGGAGGGCTACGACAGGTTTTTCTGAAAACCTATTGCGTAATGAACTTGATATCGTTGCAGAATCAAATGATTTTAAAATGGAGTGTTTTCGAGGCTTTTCTAGTTTTGCTAAAGGGGTCACTCCCGGTGAAGGGATCGTCGGCCCTTTCCTCGTCGAATGAGGTGTGGGATATATCATATATATCACTGTGCAAAGCAGAAACTATAGAAGCAATCAAAAGACAAACCGAGTGTGTAGCATCTGCCAGTTATTGCTAAAGGGGTCACTCCCGGTGAAGGGATCTCGGCCCTTTCCTCATCGAATAAGGTGCAGGATGTTTTACAAGGAACACCGCGATGCAAAGCAAGAACTGTAGCTACCTGTTTTTGAAAATTCGATTCCACAACATCTTTAGGTTTCTTTTTCTTTCATTAATCACATTAATGAAGTCCTATCATTTAAGCACCTAAACATCACAGATAAATACGACGTACACTTATGCCATCCGCATTCGCCTCGATGTCCCCTCGTGCACCGTTAGGTTAGGTAACTAACGGCAGAGCGGGGCAGGGCTAGCGCGGGTATAAAACATAAGTAACGTCTATATAATATGTCGTATATACTATATATAGTATTTATCACAGAACATCAAATGATCACATCACAGATATCGCAGCAGCAGAAATATATGAAACATTGGATATAGTAGGACGTCCGTGTTTTTAATACGAGCCAGTATAAAACACGGATTCCACGGTCGCGATGAATAGCCAAACCCACACCCCTAGACCCCTACGAGAGCGGCAAGCAACCCTACCAATTCTAGGGTTAGGAGACCTGGACTCGACTCCTCGAGATGGTCTCCCACTGGACCCTAGAACCCGGTTACTTGTGCTCCCCTCCTTGGGTCTATCCTAGTGCGGAAAAGTAAATAATATACAAAGGGTGATATCTTCCGCAACCTGGAAGTGCCCCAAAAAAAGAATATTACATACAAGTTTTTACATGAATGAAAATGAAAAACACTCATCTCACATAAAAAAACCCCGGCTATTCAAACACGACGATCCAATATAACATATCCAGCAACACATAACATCACATGTCATCAACGTAAGTAAACATGCGTATCCCAATTGTCGTTGACATATAGCAACGAAACCGGCGATATCATATATTACACTTACGGTCGCAAAAAAGAAAGTGTAAAACTACAACAGTTGGAAACCGCAAACTCTTTAGATATCGCATGCCTAACCAAATGAATTCCTTAGACATCGCATGCCTAACAATTATAAACCCCACATTTTAGTCTCATTATCGAAAACGCTTTTCAATATGAAGTCGGGCAATTCAACAGGATTCCCGACATCCTGACCGAATGCTCGTCGCAAACTTAAGTAGACGGCCGCACCCCCGATACCGTCGACGAAGTGCACTAAGGCGGAACACCGCTGCCGCGAACACCCAAACGGATGCTTTCGGCGACGGGGTTCTCCTACAGTCACTTGGTCGGGGCTATGGGGTGTAGCTGTCTATTAAGTTTACCCGGCGAGTATCCGCGTACGCTATGTGATTGCGACGGATTTGTGATCACATCAAAATTCCGTGGCAACCGATCAAGTGAGACTAAAGTGCTATGTTTATAACATTTAAATCAGTTATCTCATAACCCCTTGTGGATTCCAAATATTGTATTACATTCCGGATAAATAGAAAATGTTAAACTTTCCGATCGAACAATCAAAAATCCAAGTTTTCCCGAAACAGCTCAACACATGAAATAAGTTCAGAAACATCCTTTTCATGCCTCAGTACCAACGGTCCAGCCGTAGAAGGGTCAAGCCAACGCCTCACATGTGGCACGCCGTACTGCCCCAAACCCTAAGGTTCAAAGGGCAGTTCAAGACGGTCACATAATCGAGTTAAGGTTTGTTGTCTTCTAGAGGGACCATCGCGTTACTTGCACTACTTCGAACGTTCTTAAACTACGGAAAAAATCCAACAAACTTGGAAATTTTCCGGCAGAGGAAAAATTGGGTATTTATATCCGGTCGAACTTTTTAACATATTCAAAAATTATCCGGAAAAACACATAGACGCAGTTAAAGTTTCCGATCGAAACATCGAATCCCCAATACAACCCAGAAAACTCAACTATTGAGTGCAAATTAAAAATTCCCAGAAAACACAGGAAATTCAGATTAACATTACTGTGCAAAAATTGTTGAAAGAAGCGACCGTACGACCGCGGAACCGCCGCACTAGCCATGCTATTGCCGCGGTTCCGCGGCGCTTTGATTGATTTAGCCGCACGTGTTGCACAGTAACTCCTAGAAAACCCTGCTTAATTTTTTGCATATTTTTAATTTGAAAAAAACCCAGTTTTGAAAAAATGTACAGAGAAGGGTTTTAAACTAGGGTTTCGGGTTTGATCGGACTTCTAACATCGTCTACACATCGCCTAAGGCTCTAGCTAGGCTCTGATACCACTGTAGGGTTCCTAGGCATACTCAAGAGATTCCACAAGGCATCAACCATGCCAAAACCAAATTTTTCTTGTGCCGAGAAACCCTAATGCTATATCGTTAACTAGAGGAAAAGGCGAAACATGCAAGTAAACAACTTTATTGCTAAGTGAATGGAAATACAAGCTTTGTAGATCCGGTCCACCACTTCTCTAGCTCCGTGATGACGTCCCTTCGCTGCGATCACCGGGATCCTGGACTCTAGCGATGGTTTCGTCGGGGAAATGAGCGGGCTAGGTCGTTGACTTCGATGCCGAAGATGATCTATGTCGAGACAACTCTAACTCAAGCTCCATCTTCACTAGCTTATGAAACTTGTGAAGAAAACACCCTATACAACATGGCAAGTGGTAGAGGATGAAGAAATAGGAAGTGGGTTCACTTTGGATTTGGATTTCTCACTTGGATTCATCACTTGACAATTTTCAAGAAAGGGTTTTTCTTTCTTCTTGAAGAAGAAGAAGAAGAAAGAAAAAGAATCAATATCCAAAAATAAAATTCAAGTGATAACTATCATATTGCAACCATGGGTGAATGTAACTCATGTAGAGAATGAACTAGGGTTTAGTTAAATGGTTGGGTTAAGGAAAGAAACAAAATGGTTTTGACTTTCAAAGCTTCATGAAGCTTCAAGTGAAATCCAAATAAAGTCACCATTTTATTTCTTACCAAAATGAATAAATAAATAAATGAATAAGTAAATAAAGCAAATGAAACCCTAACCATTAACTAAACATGGTTTAAATCAAACATACACCCAAGTTTGCATGTGTCATCAAACATGATACAAGCTAGTGCACAAAAATATATCACATATACTACATGTGCACATCAAGTGAGAAAATCCATCTTAAGTGAACAAATACTAGTTAATGTAAAGTAATATATCAAATATATAATTATACATCAAATCATTAAATCAACACTTGATTTAACGATCCGGTTATATCGCATATGACCGACTAATATCCAATGTATCGACTTATCAAATCAATCCTAGATTCGATAACTAGGTTATATCGCATACAACCAATCGATACATTCAACGCGAGAATAGAATACGGTATCACATACACGCATTATTCTCGGTCCCGTACATATCTCATATGCGCTCCTATTTCTTTTCGCTTGAGCCAGGAAACCTCTGTGTAGGACTCTAAAGACTCGTCAATACGCCGGTAGCAAGTGATGATCATATCAAACACCCACAAGCCGCAAGCGGTCTGCTAAACGTAACGGCCACCCGGGTATTGAGCGATCAGAAGATCAACGAGCAAGCCCGCTCACACTCTTGTGAATCCAACCAGTAACACGTACCGTACAGTCCGGTCTGATCGTCTGATATGTCGCATATCTCGCCTAGGGGTGGTAAACGTCAGACCCCAGTAGCTCGATAAGTCGTGTCGATATGAGGTCTATAACAGTTCGAGAAACTACTGGTAACACTTACCAGTAAATCTCAGCAACCCTGGCCAGGGATTTCCGGTTATAGCCAATCGAAAACAGCGCAACATCAACTCCTTATACCGGGAGAGACGAATCCCCTCCTATCGCTCATTGCCTCCATGTGATTCGGGACTGTACCCAAAAACCACCGTTTTGCACGCCCTCTTGGACATGGTAAGGTGGAAATCAAAGCACAGTGGGAATCACACAAGACTCTATGACGATCTCGGGTCTACAGACTAACCTGTACCAGTGTCACCAGAGAACTGCCATCTGACGTAAGGTATAATACCATCTGGGAGTTCTTGGCGAGTCCGTCCAGTGTACCCAGTCTCCACTGAGCACCCGTATATCATCTCTGATGTCAAACACCAATGGATATGGGATCATCCATCGCCCATCTGTATGGGTCGAGAAGGTATACGCTAGTCTACTCTGGCATATCGATGCCCCGTCTCGATACACCCACGACTAGGGACCTTGAAGGATGTACTTATGGACTACCATGTCCCCACTAGTATGATCCACATCATAGTCCAGGTAGTCAAGTACACATCCTAAGGGCTTTACCAACATGTAACAGAGAGACAATCAGTGTACACGTTAAGGTAAAGAGCAACCAGATAGCATACTATCATGTCGAGCAAGAAAGTCCTCCCTATATATGTCCAAGCATCCACTACAATATACATCCTATGTATAGCAATGGCCTCTAGGGCATACATATAACTAACCTATACAAGAAAGTTGTAGAGAGTAAGGTTGTCTTCCACGTATTGTACGTAGATGAAATACTCTTGATAGTAAATGGTTTCCTATGCTACACTCGGTCAAGATCCTCTTTTCACGAGGATTCTCCATGGAAGATCTGGATGATACCTACTACATCTTGTGGATTCTGATCTATGATGATGGATCTAAGAGGATGTTGGGAGTGTCCCAAATCCAGGTACATTAACACCATACTAAAGAGGTTTAGTATGGTAGATTCTAAGCGTGGTGGTTCGCCCACCTACTCAGGAATCACTCCCTCCAAAAAGATGTCTCCCGAGAGTGATTTGGAGAGAGCCCGCGTGCAAGGGATACCCTATGCCTCGGCGGTATGCTCTATCATGTATGTGATGTTATGTACCAGACCGGATGTAGCCAACTCACAAGATGTAGAGATCAGGAATCAATCAGATCTTGGGAGAATCACTGGACAGCTGCGAAGGACATTCTTAAGTACTTGAGAAGCACTAAAGAAATGTTCTTGGGGTTGGTAACGGTGAACTCCAGTGGGAGTCCTTTACCAATTCGAGCTTCCAGAGTGATAAGGTCGACTGAAATTCAATCACAGGATTTGTCTTTACCCTCAGTGGAAGGACGGTATGTTGGAAGAGTCCCAAGCTAGATACCGTGACATACTAGACGATAAAGGCTGAGTACATCGCTACCTATGATGCTGCCAAAGTGGATGTCTAGATAATTCTTGTTCATGAGATAAACATGGTTCCTACCATTGAGCGTCCAATAACTGTTATTGTGACAACAATGGAGTTGTGGCTTTGGCTTAGGAACGCAGGTCCCATAAGTGATTCAGACATATTTTGAGGACAGTATCACCTGATCAGGGAGATGGTTGATCTCCAAGGGATCAAGGTAAGGAGAGTTGACGCGCAGGATAACACGGCGGATCTACTCACAGAGGCCTTTCCCTAGAGAGACTTCTATAGGACGTAGAGTATGAGATACTACAACAAACGGCCTTAGTGCAAGTGGGAGATTGTTAGTTATGTGTATGCCCTAGAGGCCATTACTGTACATGTGATGTATATTATAGTGGATGCTTGGACATATATAGGGAGGACTTTCTTGCTCGACATGATAGTATGCTATCTGGTTGCTCTTTATCTTAACATGTACACTTATTGTCTCTCTATTACATGTTGATAAAGCCCTTATGATAAGTGCTTGACTACCGGGATTATGATGGAGATTATACTAGTGGGGACCAGGGTAGTCGGTAAGTATATCCTTCAAATGTTCCTAGTCGTAGGAGTATCGATACGGGGCATAGATATTCCAGAGTAGACTAGCGTATACGCTTCTCGACCCATATGATGGTCGACGGATGATCCCATATCCATGTTAGTTATATGTATGCCCTAGAGGCCATTATTGTGTTAGTGTATATGCCTTAGAGGCCATTACTGTATCATACTAGTTTGTATATTACTCAATGGAAGCTTGGGATATTCACCATTGTATAGAAATCTTGCACAAAATAGTAGTATGCTACTTGGTTTTTTTCTACTTCAATGTGTGTACATGTGTTTCTTTTAACATATCGCCTATACACATTAGTGGAGTCTTTAGGATATTTGCTTGATTACCAGCGTTGTGAGGGCAGTCACACTCATAGGGGCTGGGTAATCCACAAGCACATCCTTATGCAGGTCCCTAGTCGTAGGATTATCGAAACAGGGCATCGATACTCCGGAGTAGACTAGCGTATGCGCTTTTCATCCCAGCAGGGGAGACGGTCTGTCCCACAACCATCAGTACGTCGCACTTGAGATAGTATGCAGGTGCTCGTTAGGTTACGAGTACACTGGACATGACTCGTCGGGAACTGATTGGTTGGTACTATATCTATCGTCAGTTATCAGTTCCCAGGTGACATGAGTACAGCTTAGTCCGCTGACTTGACACTGTCACTTCGCCTCGAGTGTGTTCCCACTGTACTTTGATTACTACCCTACCACGGCTCAAAGGAGTCGTGCAAACAGGTAGTAGTTGGGTGCAGTCCCGAAGCACTTGGAGGCAGTGACGGTTAGACATGATTCGTCTCTCCCGGTATTGGGAGTTGATATCGCGATGTGTCAAGGAGAGCCATTACACACAGTCATCCCTGGCCAGGGCAAGTGAGATACACTGGTAGGTTTCCAGTGCTATCTCAGGGTGTTCTGGGTTACACTCCGACACGACTTGTACTGCTATTAGGGGACTGACGTTTACCTCCCCCTAGGCCTGCCATGCGATATTCTCAGACGAACAGATCAGACTGTACAGAGACTGTCACATTCAGGCTCAGTAGGAGTTCAGATGGGTTGCACCTTGTCAGTCTTCTTATCGGCATCTACGTGGGGGCCGTTACGCACAGCTAGTGCCGCTTGCGGTCTGTAGTTAAACCCACTGCCAGCGTAGTGTCGAGTCTTTAGAGTCCCACACGGAGAGCTATTCGTCTTTAGGCAAAAGAGTAGAGGTCGCATGGTTTTGCGACAGGGTTCAGTCACATCCGTGCACTTGTGCACTTTTGGTGTCCGGGTAGTTATTACTAACGGGCTTTAGTTTAAGCCAGATCCTAGTATACATTTTGGGATTGGTTTTATCTCAGTTGTATTCATGTTCTCCGGAACGCGGATGCAGGTGTGTATGCACGGTTGACAGAGACAGAGGCAGAGGATTCTCATTAGGGTTGTTGACTGTTGACTTTTGCTAAACCCTAATGAGAATTAGAAATATGATTAACAATAATATTAATTAAGTATTATTGTGACATGGTTGGGTTGAAAGGTTGACTTTGTTGACTTGTTGACTTTGTTGACCGGTTGACTAGGTTGGACTTGTTGACCACCATCATGAAAATGGCTATCATTTCATAGCATTGACCTTTGCTTGCTTATTTGTTCACACATTTAATGCATGAAATGATATTGCCATTTGATATGATAACAACCATCACATAATACTCAATTATTATTATGTGTTATGATGATTTTGGATTATGAGAGCAAGGGTGAGAAAAGTCTTGCTCATTCTTTCATTTCCTTTCTCTCTCATGCTCAAGCTCTCCCTCTTCCTCTTGCTCTCTCTCTAGTTCGTGGTTCTATTGTCTCATGTGTTGAGAAGAAAGAACCATAGAGATAAAAACCATTACACTTCTCTACTCATCCTAGTACACAAGGTCTAGCAAGCCAAGTGTTCTAGTTTTCTTCTAGTTTGAAGTTGAAGCCAAAGGTAGAAGCTTTCGGGTGGATCCATCTTCGGCGCAAGGAGACGACAAGGTGAGGCCGATCCGACCACCGCAAGGAGTTTAAGAAGAAGGAGTTCAAGTTAAGGTATAACCCCCTAACCGAGTAGGTAAAACTCCTAGTTAGGTTGTTAGATAGTTGTTTAATAAAGATCCGTATTTTGAGTCCATGTTACCCCAAAGAAAAAATCGTTTTTCACCATTTCCGCAACCACAAAGAACCGGGGACGGGTAACGTGGACTCACAGTGGTATCAGAGCCTAGTTAAACACTATCTAACATATTACCAAAGCAATTAGAAGTTCGATCGGAGAAAAAGTCGCGAAACATCCCCGAAACATCAAGTTTGTGCCGATTCTGTTTTCTGTTCAAAAATTAATTAATCTTACACTAAAAATCGGCTCAGGCTTTTTAAAACCCACACAAGAAAATTGG
Source organism: Agapanthus africanus (assembly GCA_030015575.1). Classification (NCBI taxonomy): domain Eukaryota; kingdom Viridiplantae; phylum Streptophyta; class Magnoliopsida; order Asparagales; family Amaryllidaceae; genus Agapanthus; species Agapanthus africanus. The sequence goes on from CM057342.1 coordinate 633,802,321, forward strand.
TCCACCAACTCGGTCAAAGAGCCGTGGAACCGCGGCAGGAGCATGCTCCCGCAGCGGATCCGCGGCCGAGTTGACTCGGCCGTGGCACAATTTTCCTGTAGTATTTTTCTGGGGGTGTTTTGGGATTTTTACAATATGATTTTTCTGCCCAGATTTTCCAGAAAGCAAAATTTGTTTTTGGGGTTTAAAAATCCGTATTTTGATCGAATTTCTTAAGACTTAAGCTGACGGGTATATATCTGTGATATGATATATGTATTGAACGTCTGCTAATCGCTATACGTCGATTAGTGGGGGTTATACATTTCTGTGATCTGTAATGTTGATGGTATGTGTATATGAATTCATTGGATTGTCGCGGATGAATAGCCGGGGGGTTGTGAGATGAGAGTTTTCTTTATCTTTCAATTCATGTAAATTTGTAATTGATATAATATTATTTATTTGGCCGCACAACCGGGATGAGGTTGTAGCCGTCATTGTATAATTTCTTTTACTGTTTTTGCTCCTAGGATAGACCCATGGAGGGGGTGCACAAACTACCGGGTATCTCGAAGTGCCGAGTGGCCTACTCACGTTGTTGAGGGAGGTTGCTTCACTTCGGCTATTTGGCGGGTAGTTTGCCGCACCCGTAGGGGTCTAGGGTGGGGTCTTGGCTATTCATCGCGACCGTGTAATCTGCTTTTCGTTACAGGCTCGTATGGAATGCGGATTCCTAGCATATCCAATGTGTTCATCTGTGATCTAGAATGGCTATCATTGCTATATATCTATATATTATATCTATTTAGGCGTTGCTTATGTTTTGCATCCGTGCTAGTCCAGCCCCCGCTCTGTCGTTAGTTAAGTAACCTAACGGGTAATGACGGGGCCCCGTGGCGAATGCGGATGGCATAAGCGTACTTCATATTTTGGTTGTTTTCTGCAATGGTAGGATTAAATGATGGGACGCATTAAAATTAATGCAAGAAAATAAACCAAAGTAAAGTCATTGGAACACTTTCAAAAACCACTCGGTTTCTTTTCAAAAAAACCAACTTTTAAACGCGGAGCTTAAGCCACTCCTTTTAAAGGCTATCTCGTTCCATCGATTATATCAAGTTCACTACGTTCATGGTTTTGCCAAAACCATTCGTAGCCCTCCGTCATTTCACATGGATAGTCAATAGTATTCAAGCTATGTTTGTTGGCCAAAGTCAAGGCATAGTGATTGGTAGCTATTGGGTATTCATGTGTAGCATAGATAGATGCGTTGGTTTGGGACAGTCGTACTGCCTTGTTGGCCAAAGTCAAGGGTAGGTACGGGTGGGTTCAAATTAACCTGGAGAATGACGGGTAGAACTTGACATGTGACTTATGATTTGTGGGCCAAAGTCAAGGTCATAAGAGCATGGGGCAAAAATCCACATCGGGAGTTTCGAAAGAACCAGAAACTTGCTAGCGCTGCATACCATTTGGAGTGATGATTCTGGTAGGATTCCTTCAGTTTTGTCACGCGATGATATTTGGATCCCGATCCTACTGTGAGTATATGCTACTCCTCGGGAAATTTCTCACTTAACGATCAATGCTATTGTTAGTTGTATGTATGCCGTAGAGGCCAGTATTGTACAGATGATGTATATTATATTGGATGCTTGGACATATATAGAGATGACTTTCTTGCTCGATATGATAGTATGCTATCGGGTTACTCTTTATCTTAACATGTACACTAGTCTCTTTAAACTGTCTTATAGTTACATGTTGATAAAGCCCTTAGGATGTGTACTTGACTACCTGGACTATGATGCAGATCATACTAGTGGGGACATGGTAGTCCATAAGTACATCCTTCAAGGTCCCTAGTCGTGGGTGTATCGAGACAGGGCATCGATATACCAGTGTAGACTAGCGTATACGCTTCTCGACCCATGAGATGGGCGATGGATGATCCCATGTCCATTGGTGTTTGACATCAGAGATGGTATATGGGTGCTCAGTGGAGACTGGGTACACTGGATGGACTCTCCGAGAACTCCCAGATGGTATTATACCTCACGTCAGATGGCAGTTCTCAGGTGACACTTGTACAGGTTAGTGTGTAGACCCGAGATCGTCATAGAGTCTTGTGTGATTCCCACTGTGCTTTGATCTCCACCTTAACACGTCCATGAGGGCATGCAAAACGGTGGTCTTTGGGTGCAGTCCCGAGTCACATGGAGACAATGAGCGATAGGAGGGGTTTCGTCTCTCCCGGTATTGGGGGTTGATGTTGCGCTGTGCTCGATTGGCCGTAACAGGGAAGTCCCTGGCCAGGGCTGATCAGAGATTTGCTGGTAAGTGTTACCAGTAGTTTCTCGACCCGTTATGAGCCTCACATCGGCACGACTTATCGGTTATTGGGGTCTGACGTTTACCACCCCTAGACTTGATATGCGACATATCAGACGAACAGACCGGACTGTACGGTAAGTGTTACTGGTTGGATTCACAGGAGTGTGAGCGGGCTAGCTCGTCGATCTTCTGATCGCTCAATACCCGGATGGCCGTTACGTTTAGCAGACCGCTTGCGGCTTGTGGGTGCTTGATATGATCATCATCTGCTACCGGCGTATTGACGAGTCTTTAGAGTCCTACACAGAGGTTTCCTGGCTTAAGCGAAACGAAATAGGAGCGCATATGAGATATGTGCGGGACCGAGAATAATGCATGTATGTGATACCGTAAATGAATGTTTCGATTGGTTGTATGCGATATAACCTAGTTATCGAATCATTGATTCGATAAATCGATACATTGTATACTAGTCGGTTATGTGCGACATGACCGGATCATTGAATCAAGTGTTGATTTAATGATTTAATGTATAATTGTATATTTGATATATTAATTTGCATTAACTAGTATTGGTTCATTTTAAAAGGATTTTCTCACTTGAAGTGCACATTGTATATATGATATGCTTTTGTGTGCACTTGATTGTATCATGTTTGATGATACATACTTACTTGGGTTTGTGCAAAGAATTAAACCATGGTTATGATAATGGTTAGGGTTTGTGTTATTCATCTATTTATTTATCCATTCTTTATTTATTTAAATAGATAAAAGAAAAGAAAATGGTTTCTTTTTATCATGAAGCTTGTTGAAGCTTCATGAAGCTTTGATTAGAGAGACCATTTGTCTTCTTGCTTAACCCTAACCATTCCTACTTACCATGGTCTATTCTCTACACTTAACCTTAGTTAGATTATGATAAGTATTGATTTATTTTCATTTTAATTCAACACTTATCATATTCTTTCTTCTTCTTTATCATCTTCTTCTTCAAGAAAAGCTTAAGCCCATCAATGGCAACTTGAGCTAAAGTGAGAGAAATCCAATTCTAAAGTGAACCCACCTCCTATTTCTTCACCCTCTACCTCTTGCCAAGTTGTTTTGGGTGTTTACTTCACAAGTTTCACAACTTTGTGAAGTCGGAGCTTGAACTTGTGATGCCTCGACGTAGATCATCTTCGGCACGAAGCCGACGACCTAGTCCGCCCATTTCTCCGATCAAGCCGACGATTGAGTCCGGGATTCGAGATGGACAGCGAGAGGACGCCTACGTAGAGCCAAGGAAGTGGATATCCGGATCTACAAAGCTTGTAGCTTCTTATCTTTAGTCAAGTTGTTAACTAGATTCATATATCGCCTAAACTTCTAGTCCACGATCCGTATTAGGGTTTCTCAGCACCCGTAAGCTTTGAAATTGGCATGGTTGATGCCTTGTGAGACCTCTTGAGAGTGCCTAGGAACCCTACAGTGGTATCAGAGCTACTAGGTATTGGATGTCGACCTATGGGGGGTTCTCACTGTGTGACAGTGTGGCGAAGCATAGGCTCTTACCCCCAGGGTGTCCCGAGAACGGAAGGTGTTCCGGCGGGTTGTAGTCCTCGCGAGGGGGCATGCGTAAAAAGTAGCTGCTGAGGGACCCGTTGGTGCCACGGTGACCCCATTGGATGGGGTGGCTGCCTGACCTACAGTGGTATCAGAGCCTAGCTAGAGCCTTAGGCGAAGTCCAGACGAAGTTAGAAGTCCGATCGAACCGAAACCCTAAAACAAAACATGCTCTCTGTACATTTTTGAAAATCTGGGAATTTTGTGAATTAAAAATATGCAGAAAAATCAGCAGGAATTTCTAAGAGTTACTGTGAAATTCGACAACCCAATTCCATCAACCCACCGCGGAACCGCGGCAGAAGCATGGCTTCTGCGGCGGTTCCGCGGCCGTATGGTCACCATGCCCTATAATTTTTGCACAGTAATTCCTCTTTTCTGATGCTGGATTTTCTGGGAATTTTTAAATATCACTCAAGAGTTGAGTTTTCTGGGTTGTATTAGGGACTCGGTATTTCGATCGGATTATCAAACTTTGTCTATGTGTTTTCCGGATATTTTTGAATATGTTAAAAAGTTCGACCGGATATAAATACCCACTTTTTCCCCTGTCGGGAAATTTCTAAGTGTTGGATCTTTCCGTGGTTTAAAGACGTTCTGAGTAGTGCAAGTAACGCGATGGTCCCTCTAGAAGACAACAAACCTTAACTCGATTATGTGACCGTCTTGAACTGCCCTTTGAACCTTCGGATTTGGGGCAGTACGACGTGCCACATGTGAGGCGTTGGCTTGACCCTTCTACGGCTGGACCGTTGGTACTGAGGCATGAAGTGAATGTCTTTGAACCTATTTCATGTGTTGGACGGTTTCGGGAAAACTTGGGTGTTCGAATGTTCGAACGGAATGTTTAATATTTTCTATTTATCCGGAATGGGATACAATAATTGGAATTCACAAACAGTTATGAGATAACTGAATGAATGATATAAATCTAGCGGTTTAGTTTCATTTGATATTGAAAAGAGTTTTCGATAATGAGACTAAAATGCGGGGTTTATAACTGTTAGGCATGTGATGTCTACGTATTTCATTTTGATTAGGCATGCGATGTCTAAAGAGGTTGCGGATTCCAATTGTTGTAGTTTTACACTTTCTTTTCTGTGACCGTAAGTGTAATATGTGATATCGCCGGTTTCGTTGCTATATGTCAACGACAATTGGGATGCGCATATTTACTTACGTTGATGACATGTGATGTTATGTGTTGCTGGATATGTTATATTGGATTGTCGTATTTGAATAGCCGGGGGTTTTTATGTGAGATGAGTGTTTTTCATTTTCTTTCATGTAAAAACTTGTATGTAATATTCTTTTATTTTGGGGCACTTCCAGGTTGCGGAAGATGTCACCTTTTGTATATTATTTACTTTTCCGCATTAGGATAGACCCAAGGAGGGGAGCACAAGTAACCGGGTTCTGGGGTCCAGTGGGAGACCAACTCGAGGAGTCGAGTCCGGGTCTCCTAACCCTAGGATTGGCAGGGTTGCTTGCTGCTCTCGTAGGGGTCTAGGGGTGTGGGATTGGCTATTCATCACGACCGTGGAATCCGTGTTTTATACTGGCTCGTATTGAAAACACGGACGTCCTAGTATATCCAATATTTCATATGTTTCTTCTGCTGCGATATCTGTGATGTGATCATGTGATGTTCTGTGATAGATACAGTATATAGTATATATGATATATTATATAGACGTTACTTATGTTTTGCATCCGCACTAGCCCTGCCCTGCTCTGTCGTTAGTTACCTAACCTAACGGTGCACGAGGGGACATCGAGGCGAATGCGGATGGCATAAGTGTACGTCATATCTATCTGTGATGTTTAGGTACTTAAATGATGGGACTTCATTAATGTGATTAATGAAAGAAAACAAACCTAAGATGTTGTAGAATCAAATTTTAAACAAAACAGGTAGCTACAGTTCTTGCTTTGCACAGCGGTATATGTGATATATCCTGCACCTTATTCGATGAGGAAAGGACCGAGATCCCTTCACCGGGAGTGACTCCTTTAGCAATAACTGGCTGATGCTACACACTCGGTTTGACTTTTGATTGCTTCTATAGTTTCTGCTTTGCACAGTGATATATATGATATATCCCGCACCTCATTCGACGAGGAAAGGGCCGGCGATCCCTTCACCGGGAATGACCCCTTTAGCAAAACTAGAAAAAGCCTCAAAATCATTCCATTTTAAAACTTCATTTGATTCTACAACGATATCAAGTTCATTACGCAATAGGTTTTCAGAAAAAGCTGTCGTAGCCCTCCGTCATTTCAGATAAGTAGTAGTTAGTATTCGTGCTACGTTTGTTGGCCTGCGTCAAGGCGTAGTGTGCGGTAGCTAACTAGTATCTATCTGCTTATGCATATGATGCAGATTGGATTAGGGTAGTCGTGCGACTTTGTTGGCCTGCGTCAAGAGTCGTACGGGTGGGTTTAATTCAATCAGGAAATGACGGGTTGAACTTGACTAGCGCACTATGGTTTGTTGGCCTGCGTTAAGGTCATAGGACGCTAGGGGCAAAATATTATCGGGAATTTCAAGTGTTGAAATTTGCAATGAGATTGCATACCTTCTATGAGATAGTTAGATCTCGATACCCGCTGCGAGTAAGAGTTACTCCTGGGAGAGTTTTACACATTACAATTAGCCGATCAAGTAGGTGTCTAGAAAGGTGTTAACGAGGTTACGCCTCTGGGAAAACGAGGTTTACATTAATTAGGTTCGTGCGAAAGCACGGGGGACCTCCCTCAAAGTACCGACACTGGCCTGGCTGAAAGATTGGCGAACTTGTAGTGTGTAATTAATCCCGGCTAATCTTTCCTTTTAGGGTTTGAAGGAAGATTTGATAAAAAGCAGTGGGAGCCATCCTGATTAGATAAGATAATAACCAATCTGATCTTGCACGAGATTACGCTAAAGTGTTTTCTTCTCTCTCTCTCCAGGTAGCGACCATGTCATGCCCTAATAAAGATAATAATATGGATGTATTGACTGAACCCGCATGTTATACTGTGCTGGGGAACGTTGATCCCGTTCTTTCTTATAAGAGTTATAGGAATGAACAGGATATAGGGGAATACCAGGATTCCCATGCCACCCGAATGAAGAAAGTACATGATGATGCATTTTCTTCGGGTGTGTTCGTTACAGAGAACTGTTTCTCCATTTGCTCTACGTCCTGGGTATTAGATACCGGGTCAGGATACCATATATGTAATCAGTTACATGGGCTTAGGAAAGGTAGAGAACTTGGAGAAGGTGATAAAGACATAAGAGTTGGAAATGGTGCAATAGTTGCAGCTAAGACTGTCGGGGAATATCACCTTGCATTACCAACTGGTAATACATTGGTTCTGAACGAATGCTATTACATGCCGAACCTGATATGCAACATTATATCGGTTTCTTTGTTGAGCAAAGAGGGATATAATTTTGTATTACAGGACAATGTTATGAACATTTTCCGTAACTAAAAGTTGGTTGGATCAGGCATGTTGTGCAATGGCATTTATGTTCTAAATCAATCAATAGTTCTGAGCATAACAAACACACACAAGAGGAAGAGTTCTGAACTGAACGAATCCTTCTTGTGGCATTGTAGACTGGGTCACATCAATGCAACACGACTGGCTAAGTTGCATAAGGATGGATATTTAAATCCGTTTGAATTTTCATCTTATGACATTTGCCAGTCATGTCTCAAAGGCAAGATGACCAAAACTCCGTTTACGGGACACGGAGAAAGAGTTACCGAACTCTTAGGACTGATACATAGTGATGTATGCGGTCCTATGTCTACACATGCCAGGGATGGTTCTTCATACTTCATTACATTCACTGACGATCTCTCTAGGTTCGGGTATGTGTTCCTGATGAAACACAAATCAGAAGCTTTTGAGAAATTTAGAGAATATAAATAAGAAGTTGAGAACCAAACCGGAAAAAGTATTAAAATCCTTCGATCTGATCGAGGAGGAGAATACTTAAGCAATGAATTCCTGGACTTCCTAAAAGAGAATGGGATTCTCTCTCAGCTGACTCCTCCATATACACCACAGCACAACGGTGTATCAGAACGGAGGAATCGCACCCTATTGGATATGGTGCGCTCTATGATGAGCACAGCTGAGTTACCTATTTCCTTCTGGGGATATGCACTGGAAACAGCTGCAGACCTATTGAATATGGTTCCCACCAAAACCGTGCCAACCACTCCATATGAGATATGGAAAGGAAAGAGACCATGTCTTAATTATGTTAAGATATGGGGTTGTCCGGCATATGTAAAAACGCAAAATCCGGACAAACTCGTGGCAAGGTCCATTCTGTGTAAGTTTATTGGATATCCCAAACATTCACGCGGGTATATCTTCTACCACACCGAGGAACAAAAGGTGTTTGTTTCTTGACATGCCACCTTTTTAGAAAAGGAATTTCTTGAAAAAGAGATTAGTGGCAAGGAGGTAGAACTGGAAGAGGTTCCAGCAATACAGACTACAACAGAAGATTTGGTTGAACCAGAGGATTCAGTAGTTCCCGATGAACCTCAGCCTCTCCGCCGATCTAGTAGGGTTCCTCGCCAACCTGAGAGATACTACGGTTTTCTCATGGATGGTGGGAGCGAGGATTGCATCATGGAGGATGATGACCCAACTAGCTTCGAGCAGGCCATCACGAGTAGGGTGAAATGGCTGGATGCTATGCGGTCCGAGATGGAATCCATGTACACCAACAAAGCATGGACTTTGGATGTTGCTCCTGAAGGGGTAAAACCCATCGGGAGCAAGTGGATCTTCAAAAGGAAACTTGGTGTAGATGGGAAAGTGGAGACTTTCAAAGCTAGACTTGTTGCAAAGGGTTTTCGTCAAAGACCAGGTGTGGACTATGACGAAACCTTTTCTCCAGTGGCTATGCTTAAATCCATACGGATCATACTTGCCATCGCTGCATATCATGATTACAAAATCTGGCAAATGGATGTTAAGACCGTCTTTCTAAATGGTGATTTAGAAGAGTGCGTGTACATGACTCAGCCAGAGGGCTTCGTAGACAGTGGGAGTAGAGAGAAGGTGTGCAAGCTGCTTAAATCCATTTATGGATTAAAGCAAGCATCGCGGAGTTGGAACATCTGCTTTGATGTCGTTATCAAAGAGTTTGATTTCGTCAAAAATCCAGATGAACCTTGTATTTACAAGAAGGTGGCAGAGAGTAGGGTTGTTTTCCTCGTATTGTACGTGGACGACATACTCTTGATAGGAAATGATATTCCTATGCTGCAATCGGTCAAGCTCTTCTTATCATAAAGATTCTCAATGAAAGATCTTGGTGATGCCTCCTGCATATTGGGAATTAGGATCTATAGAGATAGATCCAAACAGATATTGGGATTGTCCTAATCCAGGTACATTGACACCATACTAAAGAGGTTTAGTATGGAAGAATCCAAGCGTGGGAACTTGCCCACGATCTCTGGAGTCACTCTCTCCAAAGAGATGTCTCCCAAGACTGATTTGGAGATAGCTCGCATGCAAGGGATACCCTATGCTTCGGCTGTAGGCTCTATCATGTATGCGATGCTATGTACCAGACCCGATGTAGCATACTCACTAAGTATAGTGAGCAGGTATCAAGCTGATCCTGGAGAGAGTCACTGGACAGCTGTGAAGAGCATTCTCAAGTACTTACGAAGGACTAAAGAGATGCTCTTGGTGTATGGTAACGGAGAACTCCAAGTGGAGTCCTTTACCGATTCGAGCTTCCAGAGTGATAAGGACGACTCTAAGTCGCAGTCGGGATTTGTCTTTACCCTTTACGGAGGGGCGGTTAGCTGGAAGAGTTCCAAGCAGGAAACCGTGGCAGACTCGACGATGGAGGCTGAATACATCGCTGCCAACGATGCTGCTAAAGAAGCTGTCTGGATCAAGAAGTTCATTACTGAACTTGGAGTGGTTCCATCCATTGAGCATCCAATACCTTTGTATTGCGATAACAATAGAGCGGTGGCTTTGGCCAAGGAACCCAGGTTCCATCAGCGATCCAGGCATATTCTGAGGCGGTATCACCTGATCCGGGAGATAGTTGATCGCCGGGAGATCGAGGTCAGGAGGGTTGACACGAAGAACAACACGGCGGATCCACTCACGAAGGCTATTCCTCAGATACAGTTTGAGAGACTCTTCGGGATGCTCGGTATGCGATACTACAGCAGCTGGCCCTAGTGCAAGTGGGAGATTGTTAGTTGTATGTATGCCCTAGAGGCCAGTATTGTACAGATGATGTATATTATATTGGATGCTTGGACATATATAGAGATGACTTTCTTGCTCGATATGATAGTATGCTATCTGGTTACTCTTTATCTTAACATGTACACTAGTCTCTTTAAACTGTCTTATAGTTACATGTTGATAAAGCCCTTAGGATGTGTACTTGACTACTTGGACTATGATGCAGATCATACTAATGGGTACATGGTAGTCCATAAGTACATCCTTCAAGATCCCTAGTCGTGGGTGTATCGAGACAGGGCATCGATATACCAGTGTAGACTAGCGTATACGCTTCTCGACCCATGAGATGGGCGATGAATGATCCCATGTCCATTGGTGTTTGACATCAGAGATGGTATACGGGTGCTCAGTAGAGACTGGGTACATTGGACGGACTCACCGAGAACTCCCAGATGGTATTATACCTCACGTCAGATGGCAGTTCTCAGGTGACACTTGTACAGGTTAGTCTGTAGACCCGAGATCGTCATAGTGTCTTGTGTGATTCCCACTGTGCTTTGATCTCCACCTTGCCACGTCCATGAGGGCGTGCAAAATGGTGGTCTTTGGGTACAGTCCCGAGTCACATGGAGACAATGAGCGATAGGAGGGGTTTCGTTTCTCCCGGTATTGGGGGTTGATGTTGCGCTGTGCTCGATTGGCCGTAACAGGGAAGTCCCTGGCCAGGGCTGATCAGAGATTTGCTGGTAAGTGTTACCAGTAGTTTCTCGACCCGTTATGAGCCTCACATCGGCACGACTTATCGGTTATTGGGGTCATGTTTACCACCCCTAGACTTGATATGCGACATATCAGACGAACAGACCGGACTGTACGGTAAGTGTTACTGGTTGGATTCACAGGAGTGTGAGCGGGCTAGCTCGTCGATCTTCTGATCGCTCAATACCCGGATGGCCGTTACGTTTAGCAGACCGCTTGCGGCTTGTGGGTGCTTGATATGATCATCATCTGCTACCGGCGTATTGATGAGTCTTTAGAGTCCTACACAGAGGTTTCCTGGCTTAAGCGAAACGAAATAGGAGCGCATATGAGATATGTGCGGGACCGAGAATAATGCGTGTATGTGATACCGTATTTCATTCTCGCGATGAATGTTTCGATTGGTTGTATGCGATATAACCTAGTTATCGAATCATTGATTCGATAAATCGATACATTGTATACTAGTCGGTTATGTGCGACATGACCGGATCATTGAATCAAGTGTTGATTTAATGATTTAATGTATAATTGTATATTTGATATATTAATTTGCATTAACTAGTATTGGTTCATTTTAAAAGGATTTTCTCACTTGAAGTGCACATTGTATATATGATATGCTTTTGTGTGCACTTGATTGTATCATGTTTGATGATACATACTTACTTGGGTTTGTGCAAAGAATTAAACCATGGTTATGATAATGGTTAGGGTTTTGTGTTATTCATCTATTTATTTATCCATTCTTTATTTATTTAAATAGATAAAAGAAAAGAAAATGGTTTCTTTTTATCATGAAGCTTCATGAAGCTTTGACTAAAGAGACCATTTGTCTTCTTGCTTAACCCTAACCATTCCCACTTACCATGGTCTATTCTCTACACTTAACCTTAGTTAGATTATTATAAGTATTGATTTATTTTCATTTTAATTCAACACTTATCATATTCTTTCTTCTTCTTTATCATCTTCTTCTTCAAGAAAAGCTTAAGCCCATCAATGGCAACTTGAGCTAAAGTGAGAGAAATCCAATTCTAAAGTGAACCCACCTCCTATTTCTTCACCCTCTACCTCTTGCCAAGTTGTTTTGGGTGTTTACTTCACAAGTTTCACAACTTTGTGAAGTCGGAGCTTGAACTTGTGATGCCTCGACGTAGATCATCTTCGGCACGAAGCCGACGACCTAGTCTGTCCATTTCTCCGATCAAGCCGACGAATGAGTCCGGGATTCGAGATGGACAGCGAGAGGACGCCTACGTGGAGCCAAGGAAGTGGATATCCGGATCTACAAAGGTTGTAGCTTCTTATCTTTAGTTAAGTTGTTAACTAGATTCATATATCGCCTAAACTTCTAGTCCACGATCCGTATTAGGGTTTCTCGGCACCCGTAAGCTTTGAAATTGGCATGGTTGATGCCTTGTGAGACCTCTTGAGAGTGCCTAGGAACCCTACAGCTATAAACCAAGTAGGTGTCTAGAAAGGTGTTAGCGGGGTTACGCCCCCAGGGAAAAGAGGTTATTTAATTAAGGAATTTCATGAAAGCGTTGGAAAACCTCCCTCGAAGTACCAACACTGGCCTGGCTGAACGGTTAAGCAAGTATTGTATGGTGAGATTGATCCCGGCTAATTCTTCCTTTTTGGTTTTAGGAGGAATTCGAGAAACAGTGGGAGCCGTCCTGTTTAGACAAACTAAAACCACTCTAAACTTGCAAGAGCATCATGCTGAGTGTTTCTTGTCTCTCTCCTAATTGCAGCGACCAATCGTCATGACCGGACTTAAGTTACTTCTAGATAAGAATATACTGACAGGGCCAAACTACAAAGATTGGCTCAGGAAAGTCAAAATGGCAATCACTTACGACAAGCTGGGGTATCTCCTTACCACCAAAGCTCCCTCTGTCCCAGGTCCCACCTCCAGCGTCGCGAATAAGAAAATCCATAAGTCCTGGGAGATCGATTCCGCGAAGGCCAAGTGCCTCGTGCTTGCCTCTATGGACAATGAACATCAGAGGAGGCACGAGAATATGGACCTGGAATCCATATTTCTTCATACAAAAGAACTGTATGGACAGCAATCCCGTATCGCCGGATACGAAGTCTTGAAAAAGTTATTTTCGACGAGATTGGCCGTTGGATCATCGGTGGCGGAACACGTGCTTAAGATGATTGGCTTCATTGAGGAGCTCGCGGACTTTGGGACCATGTTAGAGAACGAGCTCTATACGGACATGATTCTCCAGTCCTTTCCTTCCACTTACGCCCAGTTTATCCTGAACTTCAACTTGCAAGAAAAAGAAGTTGAACTTGAAGAATTCCTCAACATGCTGAAGAGTGCAAAGGGCACCCTACAGAAAGGTAGGGAAACATCCACTTTGTTTGTAGGAGGATCTTCCTCTTTTAGGTCCAAGACGAAAGCCAAGGGAAAGAAGAAGAAAGCCCCCGCCAAACCAAAGGGCGGTGTTAGTAAAGTGGAAACGAAGGGAAAAGCAAAGGCAACAAAGATAGCGGGGCAGCTTGTGGGAAAGGAAGAATGCTTCTATTGTCATAAGAAGGGACACTGGAAGAAAGATTGCAGGGCTTGGAAGGCCAGAAAGCAAGATCCGAAGCAAGTTACGGCTTCGGCTTCAGGTGTGTATATTATTGAAAACTGTCTATCAATAAACTCAACTTCCTGGGTATTGGATACCGGATCAGGATCTCATATCTGTAATTCTTTGCAGGCACTAAGAAAGCGTAGGGTTTTGAAGGCAGGTAATATGACCCTCAGAGTTGCAAACGGAGCTGACATGGATGCTGAGTCTGTAGGGGACTATCACCTGGGATTGTCAGATGGACACGTTTTGGTTTTGCGTAATTGTTATTTTGTACCCAATGCAACTTGTAATATCATTTCTGTATCTTTATTATCTAAAGAAGGTTATGAATTTGCATTTGTAAGTAATGTTGTGAACATTCACCTTAATCAAGTTTTGATTGGGTCAGGTACATTAAGCAATGGTATATACGTATTAAACCAACCACAGATTTTCAATGTCCAGAATACACACAAAAGAAAGTCTCCGGAAACTAATCAGGCTTTCTTATGGCATTGTAGACTGGGTCACATCAATGAGAGAAGGTTGACGAAATTACATACAGAAGAATATTTGGATCCGTTCCAATATCAATCATATGCAACTTGTCAATCCTGTCTCAAAGGAAAGATGACAAAGACTCCATTCACTGGACACGGAGTAAGAGCGAGTGAGCTCTTGGGACTCGTACACAGCGACGTGTGCGGTCCAATGTCTACGCATGCGCGAAGCGGTTATTCTTACTTCATTACTTTTGCGTATGACTTTTCAAGGTACGGATATGTCTTCTTAATGAAACATAAATCCGAAGCCTTTGGAAAATTCCAGGAATATAAGAATGAAGTGGAAAAACAGACCGGCAAAAGTATCAAGACACTGAGATCTGATCGAGGTGGTGAATACTTGAGTGCCGAGTTCCTGGATTACCTAAAAGAGAATGGTATTCTCTCTCAGCTTACTCCTCCATACACTCCGCAACATAACTGTGTATCGGAGAGACGGAACCGGACCCTATTGGATATGGTACGTTCCATGATGAGTAACGCTGAGTTACCGCGATCATTCTGGGGATATGCACTAGAATCAGCTGCATATCTTTTGAACCGAGTTCCAACTAAGACTGTGCCTACCACACCATATCAGATGTGGTGTGGGAAGAAACCCTATCTTAAGCACATTAAGACATGGGGATGTCCAGCTTTCGTCAAAAAGCAGCATGCGGACAAACTTGAGGCACGCTCAGTACAGTGTAAGTTTGTGGGATATCCAAAGAACTCCAGGGGATTTTTCTTCTATTGCGAAGAGGAACAAAAGGTTTTTGTTTCTCGTCATGCTTGCTTCTTGGAAACCGAGTTCTTGGAAAATCAGATAAGTGGGAACGCAGTAGAACTGGAAGAAATTCCAGAGCTACGAGCTATTACTGAAAGCTTAGTAAAACCAGAGGGTTCGAAAGATCAGGACATTCCAGCGCCGCTCCGCAGGAGTAGTAGGCAGTCTCATCCGCCCGAGAGATACTACGGTTTTCTCATAGATGGGGATAGAGAGGATTGCATCATTGATAGTGATGAGCCGACTAGCTTCCAGTAGGCCATTCGGAGCGTTGACTCGGTAAAATGGCTGGATGCAATGCGAACCGAAATGGAGTCCATGTACACCAACAAAGTATGGACGTTGGACGTTGCTCCAGATGGGGTAAAACCCGTAGGATGCAAGTGGATCTTCAAAAGGAAGATTGGTGTAGATGGACAGGTTGAGATCTATAAGGCTAGACTTGTTGCAAAGGGTTTTCGTTAAAGACCTGGTTTGGACTATGACGAAACCTTTTCTCCATTGGCTATGCTGAAATCCATTCGGATCCTTCTTGCCATTGCTGCCTTCCACGATTATGAGATTTGGCAGATGGACGTAAATACCGCCTTTCTAAATAGAAATTTAGAGGAGTGTGTCTATATGGACCAGCCAGAGGGTTTCATTCAGAGTGGGAGCAGCGGAAAGGTGTGCAAGTTGCTTAAATCCATCTATGGACTAAAGCAGGTATCGCGGAGTTGGAACATCTGCTTTGATGAGACAGTCAAAGAATTTGGCTTTATCAAAAATCCAGATGAACCATGCATCTATAGTAGATTTGTAGCAAGAACTGTCGTATTCCTCGTATTATACGTGGATGACATTCTTTTGATAGGAAATGACATTCCTATGCTACAATCTGTCAAGGGGTTCTTGTCACACAGGTTTTCCATGAAAGACCTGGGTGATGCCACTTACATTCTGGGGATCCGGATCCATCATGATAGATCCAAGAGGATGTTAGGACTCTCGCAGTCCAGGTACATCGACACCATACTGAAAAGATTCAGTAGGGAAGATTCCAAGCGCGGTAATCTACCGGCTTGTCACGGAATCACCCTCTCCAGAGAGATGTCTCCCAAGACTGATTTGGAAAGGGATCGCATGTCTATTATACCCTACGCTTCTGCGGTAGGCTCTATAATGTATGCGATGTTGTGTACTGGACCAGATGTAGCTTATGCACTGAGTGTGGTAAGCCAGTATCAGTCAAACCCTGGGGAGAAGTACTGGATAGCAGTAAAGAACATTCTCAAGTACCTGAGAAGGACTAAGGAAATGTTCTTGATGTATGGTGGAAAAGACCTCCAGTCGAGGCCTTTGCTGACTCCAGCTTCCAGAGTGACAAGGATGATTCCAAGTCCATGTCGGGTTTTGTCTTTACCCTCAATGGAGGGGCGGTGTGTTGGAAGAGTTCCAAACAGGAAACCGTTGCTGACTCGACGATGGAAGCGGAATATATCACTGCTGCTGATGCCATAAAAGAAGCTGTCTGGATGGGGAAGTTCTTAACGGAACTTCAGGTGGTTCCGTCCATTGTTGATCCAATACCTCTGTATTGAGACAACAACGGGGTATAGCTTTAGCAAAGGAACCCAGGTCCCATCAGAAATCCAGACACATCTTGAGGCGGTATCACCTGATCAGGAAGATCGTGGATTGCCAGGAGATCGAGGTTCGGAGGGTTGCTTCAGAAGATAACACTGCAGATCCATTCACCAAGGCCTTGCCCCAGACTCAGTTCGTGCGGCTGATCGAGATGATAGGTCTTCGATACGCCTGTACATGGCCTTAGTGCAAGTGGGAGATTGTTAGTGTATATGCCCTAGAGGCCATTACTGTATCATACTAGTTTGTATATTACTTAATGGAAGCTTGGGATATTCATCATTGTATAGACAATCTTGCTCAAAATAGTAGTATGCTACTTGGTTTGTTTCTACTTCAATGTATGTACATGTGTTTCTTTTAACATATCGCCTATACACATTAGTGGAGCCCTTAGGATCTTTGCTTGATTACCAGCGTTGTGATGGCAGTCACACTCGTGGGGGCTGGGTAATCCACAAGCACATCCTTATGCAGGTCCCTAGTCGTAGGATTATCGAGACAGGGCATCGATACTCCGGAGTAGACTGGCGTATGCGCTTCTCATCCCAGCAGGGGAGACGGTCTGTCCCACAGCCGTCAGTACGTCGCACTTGAGATAGTATGCGGGTGCTCGTTAGGTTACGAGTACACTGGACAGGACTCGTCGGGAACTGATTGGTTGGTACTATACCTATCGTCAGTTATCAGTTACCAGGTGACATGAGTACAGCATAGTCCGCTGACTTGACACTGTCACTTCGCCTCGAGTGTGTTCCCACTGTACTTTGATTACTACCCTACCACGGCTCAAAGGAGTCGTGCAAACAGGTAGTAGTTGGGTGCAGTCCCGAAGCACTTGGAGGCAGTGACGGTTAGACAGGATTCGTCTCTCCCGGTATTGGGAGTTGATATCGTGCTGTGTCAAGGAGAGCCATTACACACAGTCGTCCCTGGCCAGGGCAAGCAAGATACACTGGTAGGTTTCCAGTGCTATCTCAGGGTGTTCTGGGCTACACTCCGACATGACTTGTACCGCTATTAGGGGACTGACGTTTACCGCCCCCTAGGCCCGCCATGCGATATTCTCAGACGAACAGACCGGACTGTACAGAGACTGTCACATTCAGGCTCAGTAGGAGTTCAGATGAGTTTCACCTCGCCAGTCTTCTTATCGGCATCTACCTGAGGGCCGTTACGCACAGCTAGTGCCGCTTGCGGTCTGTGGTTAAACCCACTACCAGCGTAGTGTCGAGTCTTTAGAGTCCCGCACAGAGTGCTATTCGCCTTTAGGCAAAAGAGTAGAGGTCGCATGGTTTTGCGACAGGGTTCGGTCACATCCGCGCACTTGTGCACTTTTGGTGTCCGGGCAGTTATTACTAGCGGGCTTTAGTTTAAGCCAGATCCTAGTATACGTTTTGGGATTGGTTTTATCTCAGTTGTATTCGTGTTCCCCGGAACGCGGATGCGGGTGTGTATGCACGGTTGACAGAGACAGAGGCAGAGGATTCTCATTAGGGTTGTTGACTGTTGACTTTTGCTAAACCCTAATGAGAATTAGAAATATGATTAACAATAATATTAATTAAGTATTATTGTGACATGGTTGGGTTGAAAGGTTGACTTTGTTGACCGGTTGACTAGGTTGGACTTGTTGACCACCATCATGACAATGGCTATCATTTCATGGCATTGACCTTTGCTTGCTTATTTGTTCACACATTGCATTTAATGCATGAAATGATATTGCCATTTGATATGATAACAACCATCACATAATACTCAATTATTATTATGTGTTATGATGATTTTGGATTATGAGAGCAAGGCTGAGAAAAGTCTTGCTCATTCTTTCATTGCCTTTCTCTCTCATGCTCAAGCTCTCCCTCTTCTTCTTGCTCTCTCTCTAGTTCATGGTTCTATTGTCTCATATGTTGAGAAGCAAGAACCATAGATATAAAAACCATTCCACTTCTCTACTCATCCTAGTACACAAGGTTTAGCAAGCCAAGTGTTCTAGTTTTCTTCTAGTTTGAAGTTGAAGCCAAAGCTAGAAGCTTTCGGGTGGATCCATCTTCGGCGCAAGGAGACGACAAGGTGAGGCCGATCCGACCACCGCAAGGAGTTGAAGAAGAAGGAGTTCAAGTTAAGGTATAACCCCCTAACCGAGTAGGTAAAACTCCTAGTTAGGTTGTTAGATAGTTGTTTAACAAAGATCCGTATTTTGAGTCCATGTTACCCCAAAGAAAAAATCGTTTTTCGCCATTTCCGCAACCCCAAAGAACCGGGGACGGGTAGCGTGGACTCACATACTATACATGCGATGTATATTATAGTGGATGCTTGGACATATATAGGGAGGACTTTCTTGCTCGACATGATAGTATGCTATCTGGTTGCACTTTATCTTAACATGTTCACTTATTTTCTCTCTATTACATGTTGATAAAGCCCTTAGGATAAGTACTTGACTACTGAGATTATAATGCAGATCATACTAGTGGAGCAGAGGTAGTCGGTAAGTACATCCTTCAATTGTTCCTAGTTATGGGAGTATCGAGACGGGGCATCGATATTCCACAGTAGACTAGCGTATACGCTTCTTGACCCATATGATAGGCGATCGATGATCCCATATCCATTGGTGTTTGACATCAGAGATGATATACGGGTGCTCAGTGGAGACTGGGTACACTGAACGAACTCGCCGAGAACTCCTAGATGGTATTATACCTATCGTCAGATAGCAGTTCTTTGGTGACACTGGTACAGGTTAGTCTGTCGACCCGAGATCGTCATAGAGTCTTTTGTGATTCCCACCGTGCTTTGATTTCCACCTTACCACGTTCAAGAGATCGTACAAAACGGTGGTTTTTGGGTACATTCCTGAGTCACATGGAGGCAATGAGCGATAGGAGGGGATTCGTCTCTCCTGGTATTGGGGGTTGATGTTACGCTATGCTCGATTGGCCATAACAGGAAATCCATGGCCAGGGTTGCTGAGATCTACTGCTAAGTGTTATTAGTAGTTTCTCGAACCACTATGGACTTTACATCAGCATGACTTATCAGGCTATTGGGGTCTGACGTTATACCACCCCCAGGCTGTGATATGCGACATATCTGACGAAGAGACCGGAATGTACGGTAGTGTTACTGATTGGATTCGCAGGAGTAGGAGCTGGCTTGCTTGTTGATCTTCTGATCGCTCAATACCCGGGTGGCCGTTATGTTTAGCAGACCGCTTGCGGCTTGTGGGTGTTTGATATGATCATCACCTACTGCCGGTGTATTGACGAGTCTTTAGAGTCCTACACAGAGGTTTCCTGGTTCATGCGAAACGAAGTAGGAGCACATATATGATATGTGCGGGACCGAGATTAATGCGCGTATGTGATACCACATTCTATTCTCGCGATATGTAATATCGGTCGGTTATATGTGATATAGCCGAGTTATCGGATCAAGTGTTGATTCGATAAGTTGTTACATTTGATATTAGCCGGTTGTATGTGATATAGCCGGATTATTAAATCAAGTGTTGATTTAATAATTTGATGTATAATTATATATGTGATATATTAATTTACATTAACTAATATTTTGTTAGTTATATGTATGCCCTAGAGGCCATTACTATACATAGGATGTATATTGTAGTGGATGCTGGGACATATATAGGGAGGACTTTCTTGCTCGACATGATAGTATACTATCTGGTTAATCTTTACCTTAACGTGTACACTGATTGTCTCCCTGTTACATGTTGGTAAAGCCCTTAGGATCTGTACTTGACTACCTGGACTATGATGCGGATCATACTAGTGGGGACATGGTGGTCCATAAGTACATCCTTCAAAGTCCCTAGTCGTGGGTGTATCGAGACGGGGCATCGATATACCAGAGTAGACTAGCGTATACCTTCTCGACCCATACAGATGGGCGATGGATGATCCCATATCCATTGGTGTTTGACATGAGAGATGATATACGGGTGCTCAGTGGAGACTGGGTACACTGGACGGACTCGCCGAGAACTCCCAAATGGTATTATACCTTACGTCAGATGGCAGTTCTCTGGTGACACTGGTACAGAGTAGTCTGTTGACCCGAGATCGTCATAGAGTCTTGTGTGGTTCCCACTGTGCTTTGATTTCCATCTTACCACGTCCAAGAGGGCGTGCAAAACGGTGGTTTTTGGGTACAGTCCCGAGTCACATGGAGGCAATGAGCGATAGGAGGGGATTCGTCTCTCCCGGTATAGGGAGTTGATGTTGCGCTGTGTTCGATTGGCTATAACCGGAAATCCCTGGTCAGGGTTGCTGAGATTTACTGGTAAGTGTTACCAGTAGTTTCTCGAATAGTTATAGACCTCATATCGACACGACTTATCGAGCTATTGGGGTCTGACGTTTACCACCCCTAGGCGAGATATGCGACATATCAGACGATCAGACCGGACTTTACGGTAGTGTTACTGGTTGGATTCACTGGAGTGTGAGCGGGCTTGCTCGTCGATCTTCAGATCGCTCAATACCCGGGTGGCCGTTACGTTTAGCAGACCGTTTGCGGCTTGTGGGTGTTTGATATGATCATCGCCTGCTGCCGGCGTATTGACGAGTCTTTAGAGTCCTACACGGAGATATGTGCGGGACCGAGAATAATGCGTGTATGTGATACCGTATTCTATTCTCGCGATGAATGTATCGAATGGTTGTATGCGATATAACCTAGTTATCGAATCGAGGATTGATTCGATAGATCGATACATTGGATATTAGTCGGTTATATGCGATATGACCGGATCGTTAAATCAAGTGTTGATTTAATGATTTAATGCATAATTATATATTTGATATATTACTTTGCAGTAACTAGTATCGGTTCACTTTTAATGGATTTTCTCGCTCGGATGTGCACATTGTATATGTGATATACTTTTTGTGCACTTGATTGTATCATGTTTGATGATACATGCTCACTAGGGTTTGTGTGAAGATTAAACCATGGTTGTATATTAGTTAGGGTTATGGTTTTCTTATTTATTTATTTATTTATTCTTATTGGAAAATATAATGCATAAAGAGGAAATGGTGGCTTTCTTTGTTTGTACATTGAAGCTTCATGAAGCTTTGACCTTGTGACCATTTTGTCTTGATGCTTAACCCTAACCCTTCATTCTAACCATGGTTTATTCTCTACACCAAACTATGGTTGCTAAATGATAAGGATTGATTTATTTTCCTTTTTGAAAAATACTTATGATATTCTATCATCTTCTTCCTCTTCTTCTTCTTCATGAAGAAACCTTGCTACATCAATGGCAACTTGAGCAAATGAGTGAGAAATCCAATTCTAAAGTGAACCCACCTCCTATTTCTTCATCCTCTACCTCTTGCCAAGTAGTAGAGTGTGTTTTCTTCACAAGTTTCTTGACTTGGTGAAGTTGGAGCTTGATCTAGTGATGCCTCGACGTAGATCATCTTCGGCATCGACGTCGACGACCTAGCCCGTCCATTCTCCGATGAAGCCGACGCTAGAGCCCGGGGTTCGACTTGGACAGTGAGGAGACTTCATTGCGGAGCTATGGAGGTGGAGGACCGGATCTACAAAGGTTGTATTTCCGAATTCTTGTAGTTAAGTGTTAACTAGTTTGTTTTTCGCTTAGACATCTAGCCAACGATCCGTAGTTTAGGGTTTCTCGGCACCGTAAATTTTGAAATTGGCATGGTTGATGCCTTGTGAGACCTCATTAGGGTGCCTAGGAACCCTACATATTTGCTCACTTAAACATTTCTTTTTCTCACTTGTGTACATTTAGTATATATGTGATATATATTAATGTACATTTTTGTGTCATGCTTGATGCCACATGCTTCATGGGTGTATGAGACTTACACTATACTTTTGATAATTATAGGTTTTTATTTATTTTAGTAATTCAAAAATTGGTGGAATTATGTCATGGCTAGAAACCTGGAGAAGCTTGTTGTGTCCATTGACTTAGTTCACTAATTTATTTTACTTAAGATATTTATTAACCTAACCATTATCCTTAGCCATAGTTTAGTTTCTACATAAGTTATTGTATGGCACTAACTCACCCATGGTTGCTATTCTTACCTCATGTGTTTCATTCTCATCTCCACTTCATCTTCTTCTCCCTTATGAGAAAGCTTTCTAGCTTTTCAAATGGTGATGAAATATTGTAAGAAAAATTAATCTAAAGTGAGCCCAATTCCTAATTCATCATACTCTACTATATTAGCCATTTAGTTTAGTGTGTTTGCTTCACTAATCTAACATTAGTGAAGAGGTAGCATGAGCTTGAGTCTCCTCGACGTAGATCATCTTCGGCCTCGAAAAATTCGAGCAAGCTTGTTCATTTCTTCATGTGAACCCTTACTAGAGTTCGGGTGTTCACAACTTGGAGCGAAGGGACTACTACACGGAGCTTTAGAAGTGAAGGACCGGTCTACAAAGGTTGTATTTATAGGATTGCTAGGTACGACAGCAAGGTTTCGGAAGGCATTGTCCATGCCATTTTCAAAAATTTGCCGTACAAAGCAATCCTAACCCTAGAATCTTAACTAAAGATTTAGACAATACAATTTGTAAACTACTTTACATCTAAGTGGGTAGGGATTACTACCTTTGTAGTCCGGTCCTTCACTTCTATAGCTCCTTATAGTGGTCCTTTCGCTCCAAGTAGTGATCTTGCGGACTCTAGAGTGGCTCCACAAGAAGAAAGTAACGAGCTTGCATGAAATCTTCGAGGCCGAATATAACACCTTAGGTTGTGTTTAGGGGTTAATTATATTTTAATATATGGTTTTTAATTAAAAGTTTACCAAATTGAGTTCCAAATATTTTATCCTATCTAATGAGTATTTTATTAGAATTTTTCTAGGCATACACACAATTGTGCATGTAAACTAGGGTTTAGATTTGGGGTTAGAACCATGATTAGCAACCATGGTGGACTAACCATTCCCTTAGGCTAGTTTAAAAATTTGTATTAAGTGTTTTGGGTTTTAAATTGGTATGATTATTTTTTTTTTAAATTGGAAAAAGGAGTTGAATTTCTTTTTCCTTTGTTGACCATGAGAGAGAGGGAGTATGTGCTTCATGGCATGAGCCATGCTCATTAAATGAAGAGAGAGGGAGAGAGAGGGGGGTGTTTGACTTGTGCTCTCATTCTCACTCTCACTTCTATCATTCTCTCTCTCACACACACTCACCAGCAGCTCCAGCAGCAGCAGAAGAAGCAACAACAGCAAAAGAAGCAGCAACAAGCAGTAACAGCAGCAGCAGCAAGCAGTAACAACAGCAGCTGCAGCAGCACTTCCCATCCTCTCCTCCTTCCTCTTCCTGCTTCGTAGGGTCTAGTAAGGTATATTTCTTAAACCTACTTCCTAGTTTGATGAGCTTGTGTGTTAAATAGCTTCGGTTTGTGTAAAAAGTGAGACTTTGTGCTTGTAATGGTGATTTATGTAGATTTTTGGTTAGGTGATGTTAGTGTTGGTTAACCTAGCCTAATTAAGTGTTATTAGGGCCAAGTAAACCTAGATAAACCCCAGATTTCACCAAAATACCACAGGGTTTCATTTTGTGCAAAATTTAGCGTTTTTTTGTGAGATTTCACCTTTCTATAATCTGCTATAGACCCGGGCACTTCAGATAAAATCTGAGTTAACTGTAGCCTACTTGAGAGACCCTGACCACACCACCACAGTACGAGACCCCCATTCAACTTCCAGGCCGCCGGAATATTCTTTCTAGCCGCAAATTGCGGCCAGACTTGGGAGATAGGTGTTAGGGTTTTGTCTAGGGTAGTCTGCTACATATTCTAGTGTTTTGGTATATGCAATTTTGTAAGTTTCTCTTCTGGGTAGAATCTGGGACGATATATCGCTTTTCTAGTACGTTTAGTTCGCGCGATACGCGCGATACGTGAGTGGGTTCTGTGATCCAGCGTGTCGCGGCGTGTCGGGATAGTTTTAGACGCATATACACACGTTTTAGCGTATCGTACACACGCGCGTTTAGTTCGCGACGCGAGTGTATCGTTTGACTTCGATATCGCGTTTTGGGAGATATTTGCTTATGTAGATTTTCGTTCTGTGAATTCTAGGTTCGCAGGCGGGTAGTCAGATGAAGTAAGGAAAGGGAAGCAGGTGGTCGGCTACAAGTAGCGCATGACCAGGTGAGTAGATTTAACATCTACGGGGAAATCGCCCGTATGGCGTTAAACGTCAGGGCGTGTTAGGATATTTAGTCATAGATGTTCATATAGACCAGTAGCATACCTTCTTGTTGCATATAGAAATGATAGTATAGAACACTGCATTGTCACTAACGGTTCAAGCTGCACGAGCACTATTCGTATGTCATACTCACACCGTTAGTGATTGCCATGACACTCGCACTATAGGATTGCTACGCACTATACAGATCGTTTGATAGCTGCACCATTGATGATAGTCATGACTTGTCGCATTTTGACACATACATTGATATTTTCATACCTGTGCACATGCACACTGTATATTCATACCAGTGCACACATAGATTGATATTTTCATACCTGCGCACATGCACACTGTATATTCATACCAGTGCACACATATGTTGATATTTTCATACCTGCGCACATGCACACTGTATATTCATACCAGTGCACACATATGTTGATATTTTCATACCTGCGCACATGCACACTGTATATTCATACCAGTGTACACATATGTTGATATTTTCATACCTGCGCACATGCACACTGTATATTCATACCAGTGCACACATACATTGATATTTTCATACCTGCGCATATGCACACTGTATATTCATACCAGTGCACACATACATTGATATTTTCATACCTGCGCATATGCACACTGTATATTCATACCAGTGCACACATATATTGATATTTTCATACCTGCGCACATGCACACTGTATACTCACACCAGTGCACACATATATCGATATCTTCATACTTGTATGGATTTACGCATTGAGTTTTAGATTCATATGATTTCTGGATTTGGGAACCGAGGTAATTCTTTTAGGAAAATACGCATTATTTAAAAACCCGGTTTCCCTTGATATGATATTTCAGTGCGTCCACCATGCGTTTTCTCGGTTCTGAGACGTGTGATATGTGAACCCGAATCAAGGAGTTGGATGAGGCCGGTTGTGGGTACATGGTAGACCCGGTATGGTACCCCGGGGCGAGAACGGATTCGCTGTGTAGTAGACGGTGAGCCTGGCAGAGGGACTACTACCTACCGATGATTGGTTAGATCTGGCGGTTATCCGGAGGATACTGACCAATGATGAGAGATGGATACGGGCCGATCAGTACTGCCGGGGCCGAGGGCCGATTCCGCAGACGGAGCCCGATACTTGAGGATTTGCGTGTCGATGCTAGACATAATGATTCATGATATTTTAGTGTGCCGATGCTAGGCACCCATGATTCTATAAGATTTACAGGATTTGGGCATATGGATGGACACCGATTATTTTTCACGTTGATATTCCGTGTAGATATTATTATTCCCATGCTCAGAATTCAGTATTTTATATCTCATCCTGTATCAGTTGTACCTGATAGAGTACATTTGCTATGCACGATTATTGCATACCCTGCTCATCCTATATAGATGTCATTAGATTGCATTTGCTATGCACGATTATTGCATACCCTGCTCATCCTATATAGATGTCATTAGATTGCATTTGCTATGCACGATTATTGCATACCCTGCTCATCCTATATAGATGTTATTAGATTGCATTTGCTATGAACGATTATTGCATACCTTGCTCATCATATAGATGCTATTAGATTGCATTTGCTATGTACGATTATTGCATATCCTGCTTATCATTTAGAGATGTTGTTAGATCGTACTTGATGTATGATTTCTGCTCATATAGTTCATCATATAGATGTTATCTGTTGGCATAGGTTAGAGTATCGCAGCACGTGCATACTCGCGATTACCTTTATATGTTATCTACTATTCACGAGTTGGCAACTCACCCCCGTTGTGCCACAGTGTTTGTAGGTTTCCCTTCGGAGTAGTCACGGCAGGCTGCTTTCTAGCATCTTTTGACACAGATACCCTATAGTTGGCGTACTAGCTCTTTTGCTGATAGGTGGGTTTTGTGCGGTATCTGTTTATTTTTTAGTTATGTACATCGTTGTATCTAGTACTCTCCATCTACTACTTATGAATTGACTTAGAGACCAGTTGTGAGGACGATGATGTCACGACCCGAAAGTACGGAACATGACCGGCACTTAAACTACGAACGTCTCAAGGCGTACGTATTCTAAGTAAGCCGAAAACCCAGAAATCCAAACCAAGAAGAGTAGTAGAGAGTAGGAAAACCAATTTAAATAAGTAGTTTTAAAAGCATAAGCCGAATTATGCAAGTTTCTAAAAACATTAAAAATTTCCTGAAAATTTCGGCAGAGTCTCCTTTGTAAATACTGTCCCCCAAACGGGATACAACATGAATAGTATACGAAATCAATAAAAATGCATCCCCAAGCGGGAGCTAGCTCTTCGTCAATCGACGGTCACAACCACACAAGCAATATAATATACAACGCCAACGGCGAGGATCAAACTCAAAAGGAAACTCAAAAGCACAAGAAATCTGCAGAAATATAACGCGCGACTCTAAGGTCGAAAGAATAACATCACTGGTCTCTATCTCAAAATAACACATGTTTGGTTGATGGAACTTCTAGATACAACAGAATAATAATATACAAGTTATATAATGGGGGTACGATACAAGTAAACCCACCTACTAGCAACTCACCCGAAGGAAACTATGCCCGCAAAGCCGTAATGAAACCTGTACGGCAAACCTGTAAGAAACTGGGGCACAACGGGGGTGAGTTGCCAACTCGTGAATAGAAAAACATCTACGGAAAGAAATCGCAAAAATAACGCAACCTAGGTCAATGATCATAATATATCCTCAATTATATATATAACATGCAACCTAAAACAAGGCTAGGGTAAACATCTAACCCGAGTGTAATCTCATGTGCCCGTGTCAGTGCCTCAGGTAGCAAAATATCATATGAATGAGGTATGAATGCATGAAAACAGAATACATGTAAGTGAAGAACTGTTTTCATAATTTAGTGAGATTCCTTTTGTATTTTTAAAATGAGGTATCATAATGAAATCAGCATAAAACAGTGCCTAGCATCGGCACAAAACGTAATCCCAATATCTCTATATCTCTGTATCACAGTCTCTGTACCTCAATATCTCGAAATCTCAATGTCTCAATCACAATATCTAGGGCGCCGTCAGTCCAGACCGGCCCCTACCATCCATCTCAAGACCACGACGGTATCCTCCGGATATCCGACGCGTCGGGTAAAATCACCGGTAGGTATTGCTCCCCTGCCAGGCTCACATCATCATCATCACGCGCTTCTTGCCCCGGGGTACCTTACCGGGTCCACCATGTACCCGAAACGGTTCATCCGTCTCCTCGAATCGGGTCTCGAAATCCATCAGCAAACTCATGGTGGACGACTCATACATCATGGGAAAAAACAGCACTTTTTATTTAAGAAAAGAATGAAGAAATTTGTATATGTTTTGCGGTTTTCCCTAAATCCAGAAAATCTCATGGAATCCGAATCCAAAACCTCAATAGCACGTAAAAAGTGAATATATGCATGAGAATCCATGAATGCGGCATAACAATGAATATCAGTATGCATGAAGTAGCAGATAATAACTACAATGTCTAAACTAACATATAAGGCAAGTACACTAATATCATGTCTAAACTATTAGCTAACAGGCTATGTCAAGCAATAATATTTCTAAGGTGTGCGTGACATGGCAATTACCGATGAAGATGTGTGT
The DNA here is from genome assembly GCA_030015575.1 of Agapanthus africanus. Lineage (NCBI taxonomy): Eukaryota > Viridiplantae > Streptophyta > Magnoliopsida > Asparagales > Amaryllidaceae > Agapanthus > Agapanthus africanus. Next base: position 633,830,667 of record CM057342.1, read on the forward strand.
GAGCCGGCAAGTAAGTGTACGTGGAACATACGCATCATCGGTAATGGTGCTGGTGTCCTAACCACAAGATAGCAACAGTAGAATATGAAGCATAATATAAGCATGTGATGCGGAGCGAACAACAATAATGAGCGGGAGCTGAATGCTAGACGCAACTATAACTAATCTGCATTAACCTAATATAAGTCCTACATATGGTGCCTTTTGAAATAACACGAATCATGGGGTTTTGAAAATAGAGGCTACGGTGTTTTTATGAAAAGATACGTCTTTTGAAATATCCGTAGGATCCCTTGGGCTGTCTTTTAAAATACCCATGATTCGTTAGTTTTTGAAATAGGTAAGAATCGAATCTAATCTAACAAGTAAACTAAACTAAAAGGCTAAGCTAACAAGCTGGACTACAGGTAAGGAAACCGCCTAACATCTGAGTCGATACATATACATACCTGTATATATATTAGTCGGTGATCCCGCCTCCATAATATCATATCCGACACCATATCTATAATTAGACATCCCAAGTCAAGAGTGCGGATCAATCATCAAAATATAGCTCGTACGTAAATCCGTCGTACGGCATCCCCAAATCTGGGTATGGGTTAATAACATATTCATTACACTATTCATCTGGTATCCTCTTTATCCAAGATCATAGTCCAGGGTACTGATCTATGTCTAGTACAATACTAAAATCATCAATATAGTCATGATCTGACTACTGATCGACAGTCTCGTACAAACCGATATCACCACCACAAAACAAATCTCATCGACTCAGCTCAATCCCAAGTATCGTCCTCAAATCCATATGTGAACACATAGTCCCATACCCATGTGAACACATAACTATAGAGAATCCCATGAGCACATATAAATAGGAATGTATGTAAGTATGTATGTGTGTATGTGTAGTGCAACACTACTCTAGGGTTCGCAACACTAAAATAATCCAACACACCAATATCCATCCTAAATATCGTTATTAATCCGAAATAACATATAATAATTGTTGGTGTGTATACGCATCCGTATACACCACCACGGACTGCGGGGGTGCTATACGCCATCCACCCGACTTCTCCCCGTAGATATAAATTTACTTATCTGGTCCTCGTTCGCCGGTGCCGACGTCGCCACACGCTTGCTTGTCGTCTCGAAGTCCACATGGGGTACCTACATATCATAACGTACCGTATCGTATTAAAATCCGACTCATGACCAAAACGACGCACGAATCCCACATAGGTCAAAACCTATGGTTGCTTTCACAAATCAACCCAAAAACCCTCGACGTCGGCGTACAAATGCCAAATCATCGAGAAAAACCCAAATACACTCATTTGCACATTCACGAACACTAATTTTAATATAAAATAGGTTAAAATTCATAAAAACCCCAATTTCACTTAAAAAGTCATTTTTCCGAAAATCTAGCAAGCACAATTCGCCGTTTTTGTACAAAACATGATGTTTAAACAAATCTAGTGGCCATAATACTTATTAAATATCTTAAATAAGTCATAAAAACAATTTCCATAATTTAATCTCATTAAATTCCATTAACCCCAAAATTATAGTTTACAAAATACCCAATTTTTTAACAATTTATAGCAAAAATGCACAAACAACAATTTAGCTAGGATTTTCATGAACTAAAAGTATTAAACCACTCAATATATTATCTATAATGACATGAAACCATAATTATAATTTAATCTAAAGGATTTAATAATTTTCCAAAACTCTAGTTAGCAAAATAACTTAATTAGGGCATTTTATAAGTAATGGTTTGGAATTAACAACTAAATTAGCTTTCTATAAAACTTAAGATGTTAATCCACAACACAAAACCATGCAAAATTTATCATAACCCATTTACACAACAAAACCCTAACTTGAAATCTTTAATCATGCAATTAAACTCATCGAAAACCTAATTAAGCACTTAGTTAACTTAGATTAAAGCAACTAGATAACAAATTTTAACAAAAGCATGAGATTATACCTCCCATGATGAGATCAAGCTCAAGATCTAGCCTCCTAAAATGCCATTTTGATCCCTAGATCCATGCTAGAATGGTTAATGAGAAATGGGTAGGAGTTGGATTTTGATTTTGAAATTTTGTGGATTTTTAGGCATTTTTGTGGATTTTTTTGAAGAGAAAGTGAGATGAAGAAGTGAAGGGCTGTTCTAAATGGGGGGGGGGACTCGGCCAAATGCAGGTGGGGAGAGGAGAGAGAGGGTGTGGGGAGTTGGGGAAAGTTTCTCAAAGTCAAAAGACCATACAAATAACAAAAACCCATACTCCAATTACTATATTTTAATCCTTATCATATTGAACTTTTAAAAGAGATGAAAACAAAAATGAGGGGGGGGGGGAGTGGGCTGCTCCATCAGTAGTGGGGCCGGCCATGATGGAGAGGAATGAGTGAGAGAGATTTTACAAAGAAATTCTATGCAAAAAGACCCCCCACAAGCTCAAAATTGCAAGTTTTAGCTTAAATTAATTATTTTTTTGTTCTCCATAATAAAAACCCATTAAAACTTGAAATAAAATACTAAAAATTTATATTACAACTAGATTTTAATTAACATGATTTTAAAGATTAAAATTAGCCCATTTAAATTTGTAATTATCGCTAATTTAATGTATTTTCTTACCGGCTTAAAATAATATTAAAATAATATTTTTTTCAGAAAATTTGAAATTTCACCAGTGGCTCAATAAACACCAACTACTAGTAATTACATAGCTAGAATATGTATATTTAATTTTATAATAAAGATATTTGCATTTTGACTTTTTACAGAAAACCCCCTTTATTTTACCGTTTTTTCGAAATTTCACCGAAACGATTTTCAAAACGTTACAATCTTCCCCACTTAAAGAAATTCGGTCCCCGAATTTAAATTAAAACTTCCCCCAAACACTAAAATATTTCGGCCAAAACCATCAAATCGCCGGGGCTCCGAAAACATAAATACATAAAACAAATCGTAGCGCAACGCATGCGCATGAAAAATGAGCATATAACTCAAATCAGAACTCCGTCAAGCATCCCGCAATCATCGGAGTCATGGGAAAGACATCAATACCAAATCCGAAGAAAAACTAATATGATATAACTCGAAACTATACATGTAAAATATATTCAGGTATTGTCCTCTGACTAGTCCTGCTCAGTTCGAAAACACATAGCAATATCATAAAAACGTACTGCTCTATAAGAAAAATCAATCCCAAAATACGCGTATGAATACTACGCGCGTCTTGTGCGCACGGAAATCAAAATCCAAATATGTGCCATACATATGCACAGAAACAACATCTAAGTGCATCGGGTGTGCACGAAACATCTGTCGTAGGCAACATGTGTGCCTGACAGCAAAATCAGGTGCATCTGACATGCACGAAAAATCTCGATTTAGTGCATCTGGTGTGCACCAAAATCACACTTCAAAACATGCGCCCAACATGCGCGAAAATCCAATCAGGTGCATCCATCGTGCACGAAATCATGAAATCCAATATCAAGTGCCGAACATGCGCAAAATCAAATCAGGTGCACAAGGTGCACAAAACAAATATCGAACATCACCATCGAAATCAAAGTCCAATGCATCTAAGTGCACAAAAGGCGTATCACTGCACTGCAAGCATATATAAACTATACAGAGTGCAGGAACCAAATCGTGTGCGTGCATACGCACAAAATCAACTCAAATGTCTAAAACCGTAAAATCACAAACATGTGAAACCCAAGCACAAAAACGATATCAAGTGAAACACTGTGCAAGGATCGTAAATCCTCAATCATCAAAATCAAATCATTCGAATAAATCACCCAAAACATCGAAATCAATAATGGCGGCATAGTACCGCTCAAGCGCATCCTCTAAGAATCTCGGGCCAACTGTCGCGGTCACTAGTGGGACGTCTCGTCGATGATCATGAACTCTGGCCTGCTAGTGTGCGTAACAATGACCACTCCTGGGTCAAGGTCTTCTTGTAATTCATTCCAGAAAGGTCCTGTCGGGATCTCTCCTAAATCTCGTCTCTGCCGAACTGTCCGGAAGTCATTGTCCCTTACTAGATCTGTTCTCATTCTGGAAGGGCTGCATACTCATCGCGACTCCTTCTGGAAGGTATACCCAAGTACAATGCCTTGGCATACGTATCGCATCCCTGATGTCGGCGGAAGGGAACGTCATCATATCCAGATCTTGTACGAACCTCTTACTCTATTTTTCTAATATCGACTGCTCTGGACTAGTCTCGTCGTGGCTGCATGGACTGAGCTCCAATGACTATCCTCGTATCTGGAGTCTCCCAAGAAATGCATCTCACCACCTAGCATCTGAATTACGTCGAGCCATCCGATCGAGTCGTCAAAACCTCATAATCCCCCAAGAGCTCAACATCTTGGGCACAGTTTAATAGTATCGAGTACATACCACAGCATCGGTGGTCCAGCCGTAGAAGGGCAAACCCAAGCCTCACTAATGGCGCCGTGGAACTGCCGCAAACCCGAAGGTTCAAAGGCTTTCACACGGTCATTAAGTCGAGTTAGGGTTTCATTCTTCTAGAGGGACCATAGAATTGCCTGCATGTCTTTCCGACTACTTTAAACTTGGAATAATAGGTTTCTGACATTCGATCGTCTCTGTCGACTCCCAACGTCTCCGCGTGAAGTCGTCTCTAGCTGGAATCAATCTATCTGATGACCTCGCATCGGGGTAGGCGAACGATCCACATGTCCTAGTCATTCATCCTCGATGACTAGCGACCTTCTATCATCTCTTAGTACAACTCGTTCGGCACTAATTCCAGCATCTGGGGCAATATCTCGTCGTTCGCACCAATAACTGGCTCGCTCGTCTGCACGCTGAACAGTGCCTCGATCATCATGAATAAGCAACACACCAACGGTCATCAAAATCTGGCTGGCCTCTATCATTGGCTCAATCCTCTAGTATCGATCAGCACATCCGAGTAACCTCATAAAGGCGATCCGCCAAACGCTCGTCGCGCAGAAACATAGTAAAAAGACACATCTCTGCAATCGTGTGTTTCCGGAATTTCACCCTGGTCAGTCCTCGTTCGTGACGAGCTCGTGCTGACCGCAACTCTAGCTGTAGCTCTCCCTGCCCGTAATCATTGCAGCAAAACCATAACTGGTACTGATGAGGCTAGATCGGAATGAATATAATACTGAGGAAAGAAATGTACATCCTAAGGCTTCTTAAGTGGAGTAGAGTATCGTAAATATGCCGCGGAACATACCTACGGTACGTCACTCTACTTTAGTCACCTATTCCATCAACCAAGGGTCATCCTATGCTCCAAAGGTAAAACCTAACGCTCTGATACCAACTTTGTCACGACCCGAAAGTACGGAACATGACCGGCACTTAAACTACGAACGTCTCAAGGCGTACGTATTCTAAGTAAGCCGAAAACCCAGAAATCCAAACCAAGAAGAGTAGTAGAGAGTAGGAAAACCAATTTAAATAAGTAGTTTTAAAAGCATAAGCCGAATTATGCGGGTTTCTAAAAACATCAAAAATTTCCTGAAAATTTCGGCAGAGTCTCCTTTGTAAATACTGTCCCCCAAACGGGATACAACATGAATAGTATACGAAATCAATAAAAATGCATCCCCAAGCGGGAGCAAGCTCTTCGTCAATCGACGGTCACAACCACACAAGCAATATAATATACAACGCCAACGGTGAGGATCAAACTCAAAAGGAAACTCAAAACCACAAGAAATCTGCAGACATATAACGCGCGACTCTAAGGTCGAAAGAATAACATCACTGGTCTCTATCTCAAAATAACACATGTTTGGTTGATGGAACTTCTAGATACAACAGAATAATAATATACAAGTTATATAATGGGGGTACGATACAAGTAAACCCACCTACTAGCAACTCACCCGAAGGAAACTATGCCCGCAAAGCCGTAATGAAACCTGTACGGCAAACCTGCAAGAAACTGGGGCACAACGGGGGTGAGTTGCCAACTCGTGAATAGAAAAACATCTACGGAAAGAAATCGCATAAATAACGCAACCTAGGTCAATGATCATAATATATCCTCAATTATATATATAACAGGCAACCTAAAAAAAGGCTAGGGTAAACATCTAACCCGAGTGTAATCTCATATGCCCGTGTCAGTGCCTCAGGTAGCAAAATATCATATGAATGAGGTATGAATGCATGAAAACAGAATACATGTAAGTGAAGAACTGTTTTCATAATTTAGTGAGATTCCCTTTGTATTTTTAAAATGAGGTATCATAATGAAATCAGCATAAAACAGTTCCTAGCATCGGTACAAAACGTAATCCCAATATCTCGATATCTCTGTATCACAGTCTCTGTACCTCAATATCTCGAAATCTCAATGTCTCAATCACAATATCTAGGGCGCCGTCAGTCCAGACCGGCCTCTACCATCCATCTCAAGACCACGACGGTATCCTCCGGATATCCGACGCGTCGGGTAAAATCACCGGTAGGTAGTGCTCCCCTGCCATGCTCACATCGTCATCATCACGCGCTTCTTGCCCCGGGGTACCTTACCGGGTCTACCATGTACCCGAAACGGTTTATCCGTCTCCTCGAATCGGGTCTCGAAATCCATCAGCAAACTCATGGTGGACGACTCATACATCATGGGAAAAAACCGCACTTTCTATTTAAAGAAAGAAAGAAGAAGTTTGTATATGTTTTGCGGTTTTCCCTAAATCCAGAAAATCTCATGGAATCCGAATCCAAAACCTCAATAGCACGTAAAAAGTGAATATATGCATGAGAATCCATGAATGCGGCATAACAATGAATATCAGTATGCATGAAGTAGCAGGTAATAACTACAATGTCTAAACTAACATATAAGGCAAGTACACTAATATCATGTCTAAACTATTAGCTAACAGGCTATGTCAAGCAATAATATTTCTAAGGTGTACGTGACATGGCAATTACCGATGAAGATGTGTGTGAGCCGGCAAGTAAGTGTACATGGAACATACGCATCATCGGTAATGGTGCTGGTGTCCTAACCACAAGATAGCAACAGTAGAATATGAAGCATAATATTAGCATGTGATGCGGAGCGAACAACAATAATGAGCGGGAGCTGAATACTAGACGCAACTATAACTAATCTGCATTAACATATAAGTCCTACAAATGGTGCCTTTTGAAATTACACGAATCATGGGGTTTTGAAAATAGGGGCTACGGTGTTTTTATGAAAAGATACGTCTTTTGAAATATCCGTAGGATCCCTTGGGCTGTCTTTTAAAATACGCACGATTCGTTAGTTTTTGAAATAGGTAAGAATCGAATCTAATCTAACAAGTAAACTAAACTAAAGGGCTAAGCTAACAAGCTGGACTACAGGTAAGGAAACCGCCTAACATCTGAGTCGATACATATACATACCTGTATATATATTAGTCGGTGATCCCGCCTCCATAATATCATATCCGACACCATATCTATAATCAGACATCCCAAGTCAAGAGTGCGGATCAATCATCAAAATATAGCTCGTACGTAAATCCGTCGTACGGCATCCCCAAATCTGGATATGGGTTAATATCATATTCATCACACTATTCATCTGGTATCCTCTTCATCCAAGATCATAGTCCAGGGTACTGACCTATGTCTAGTACAATACTAAAATCATCAATATAGTCATGATCTGACTACTGATCGACAGTCTCGTACAAACCGATATCACCACCACAAAACAAATCTCATCGACTCAGCTCAATCCCAAGTATCGTCCTCAAATCCGTATGTGAACACATAGTCCCATACCCATGTGAACACATAACTATAGAGAATCCCATGAGCACATATAAATAGGAATGTACGCAAGTATGTATGTGTGTATGTGTAGTGCAACACTACTCTAGGGTTCGCAACACTAAAATAATCCAACACACCAATATCCATCCTAAACATCGTTATTAATCCGAAATAACATATAATAATTGTTGGTGTGTATACGCATCCGTATACACCACCACGGACTGCGGGGGTGCTATACGCCATCCACCCGACTTCTCCCCGTAGATATAAATCTACTCATCTGGTCCTCGTTCGCCGGTGCCGACGTCGCCACGCGCTTTCTTGTCGTCTCGAAGTCCACATGGGGTATCTACATATCATAACGCATCGTATCGTATTAAAATCCGACTCATGACCAAAACGACGCACGAATCCCAGATAGGTCAAAACCTATGGTTGCTTTCACAAATCAACCCAAAAACCCTCGACGTCGGCGTACAAACGCCAAATCATCGAGAAAAACCCAAATACACTCATTTGCACATTCACGAACACTAATTTTAATATAAAATAGGTTAAAATTCACAAAAACCCTAATTTCACTTAAAAAGTCATTTTTCCCGAAAATCTAGCAAGCACAATTCGCCGTTTTTGTACAAAACATGATGTTTAAACAAATCTAGTGGCCATAATACTTATTAAATATCTTAAATAAGTCATAAAAACAATTTCCATAATTTAATCTCGTTAAATTCCATTAACCCCAAAATTCTAGTTTACAAAATACCCAATTTTTTAACAATTTATAGCAAAAACGCACAAACAACAATTTAGCTAGGATTTTCATGAACTAAAAGCATTAAACCACTCAATATATTATCTATAATGACATGAAACCATAATTATAATTTAATCTAAAGGATTTAATAATTTTCCAAAACTCTAGTTAGCAAAATAACTTAATTAGGGCATTTTATAAGTAATGGTTTGGAATTAACAATTAAATTAGCTTTCTATAAAACTTAAGATGTTAATCCACAACACAAAACCATGCACAATTTATCATAACCCATTTCCACAACAAAACCCTAACTTGAAATCTTTAATCATGCAATTAAACTCATCGAAAACCTAATTAAGCACTTAGTTAACTTTAGATTAAAGCAACTAGATAACAAATTTTAACAAAAGCATGAGATTATACCTCCCATGATGAGATCAAGCTCAAGATCTAGCCTCCTAAAATGCCATTTTGATCCCTAGATCCATGCTAGAATGGTTAATGAGAAATGGGTAGGAGTTGGATTTTGATTTTGAAATTTTGTGGATTTTTAAGCATTTTTGTGGATTTTTTTGAAGAGAAAGTGAGATGAAGAAGTGAAGGGCTGTTCTAAATGGGGGGGGGGCTCGGCCAAATGCAGGTGGGGAGAGGAGAGAGAGGGTGTGGGGAGTTGGAGAAAGTTTCTCAAAGTCAAAAGACCACACAAACAACAAAAACCCATACTCCAATTACTATATTTTAATCCTTATCATATTGAACTTTTAAAAGAGATGAAAACAAAAATGAGGGGTGGAGTGGGCTGCTCCAGCAGTGGTGGGGCCGGCCATGATGGAGAGGAATGAGTGAGAGAGATTTTACAAAGAAATTCTATGCAAAAAGACCCCCCACAAGCTCAAAATTGCAAGTTTTAGCTTAAATTAATTATTTTTTTGTTCTCCATAATAAAAACCCATTAAAACTTGAAATAAAATACTAAAAATTTATATTACAACTAGATTTTAATTAACATGATTTTAAAGATTAAAATTAGCCCATTTAAATTTGTAATTATCGCTAATTTAATGTATTTTCTTACCGGTTTAAAATAATATTAAAATAATATTTTTTTCAGAAAATTTGAAATTTCACCAGTGGCTCAATAAACACCAAATACTAGTAATTACATAGCTAGAATATGTATATTTAATTTTATAATAAAGATATTTGCATTTTAAATTTTTACAGAAATCCCCTTTTATTTTACCGTTTTTTCGAAATTTCACCGAAACGATTTTCAAAACGTTACAATCTTCCCCACTTAAAGAAATTCGGTCCCCGAATTTAAATTAAAACTTCTCCCAAATACTAAAATATTTCGGCCAAAACCATCAAATCGCCGGGGCTCCGAAAACATAAATACATAAAACAAATCGTAGCGCAACGCATGCGCATGAAAAATGAGCATATAACTCAAATCAGAACTCCGTCAAGCATCCCGCAATCATCGAAGTCATGGGGAAGACATCAATACCAAATCCAAAGCAAAACCAATATGATATAACTCGAAACTATACATGTAAAATATATTCAGGTATTGTCCTCTGACTAGTCCTGCTCAGTTCGAAAACACATAGCAATATCATAAAAACGTACTGCTCTATAAGAAAAATCAATCCCAAAATACGCGTATGAATACTACGCGCGTCTTGTGCGCACGGAAATCAAAATCCAAATATGTGCCATACATATGCACAGAAACAACATCTAAGTGCATCGGGTGTGCACGAAACATCTGTCGTAGGCAACATGTGTGCCTGACAGCAAAATCAGGTGCATCTGACATGCACGAAAAATCTCGATTTAGTGCATCTGGTGTGCACCAAAATCACACTTCAAAACATGCGCCCAACATGCGCGAAAATCCAATCAGGTGCATCCATCGTGCACGAAATCATGAAATCCATTATCAAGTGCCGAACATGCGCAAAATCAAATCAAGTGCACAAGGTGCACAAAACAAATATCGAACATCACCATCGAAATCAAAGTCCAATGCATCTAAGTGCACAAAAGGCGTATCACTGCACTGCAAACATATATAAACTATACAGAGTGCAGGAACCAAATCGTGTGCGTGCATACGCACAAAATCAACTCAAATGTCTAAAACCGTAAAATCACAAACATATGAAACCCAAGCACAAAAACGATATCAAGTGCAACACTGTGCAAGGATCGTAAATTCTCAATCATCAGAATCAAATCATTCGAATAAATCACCCAAAACATCGAAATCAATAATGGCGGCATAGTACCGCTCAAGCGCATCCTCTAAGAATCTCGGGCCAACTGTCGCGGTCACTAGTGGGACGTCTCGTCGATGATCATGAACTCTGGCCTGCTAGTGTGCGTAACAATGACCACTCCTGGGTCAAGGTCTTCTTGTAATTCATTCCAGAAAGGTCCTGTCGGGATCTCTCCCAAATCTCGTCTCTGCCGAACTGTCCGGAAGTCATCGTCCCTTACTAGATCTGTTCTCATTCCGGAAGGGCTGCATACTCATCGCGACTCCTTCTGGAAGGTATACCCAAGTACAATGCCTTGGCATACGTATCGCATCCCTGATGTCGGCGGAAGGGAACGTCATCATATCCAGATCTTGTACGAACCTCTTACTCCATTTTTCTAATGTCGACTGCTCTGGACTAGTCTCGTCGTGGCTGCATGGACTGAGCTCCAATGACTATCCTCGTATCTGGAGTCTCCCAAGAAATGCATCTCACCACCTAGCATCTGAATTACGTAGAGCCATCCGATCGAGTCGTCAAAACCTCATAATCCCCCAAGAGCTCAACATCTTGGGCACAGTTTAATAGTATCGAGTACATACCACAGCATCGGTGGTCCAGCCGTAGAAGGGCAAACCCAAGCCTCACTAATGGCGCCGTGGAACTGCCGGAAACCCGAAGGTTCAAAGGCTTTCACACGGTCATTAAGTCGAGTTAGGGTTTCATTCTTCTAGAGGGACCATAGAATTGCCTGCATGTCTTTCCGACTGCTTTAAACTTGGAATAATAGGTTTCTGACATTCGATCGTCTCTGTCGACTCCCAACGTCTCCACGTGAAGTCGTCTCTAGCCGGAATCAATCTATCTGATGACCTCGCATCGGGGTAGGCGAACGATCCACATGTCCTAGTCATTCATCCTCGATGACTAGCGACCTTCTATCATCTCTTAGTACAACTCGTTCTGCACTAATTCCAGCATCTGGGGCAATATCTCGTCGTTCGCAGCAATAACTGTCTCGCTCGTCTGCACGCTGAACAGTGCCCCGATCATCATGAATAAGCAACACACCAACGGTCATCAAAATCTGGCTGGCCTCTATCATTGGCTCAATCCTCTAGTGTCGATCAGCACATCCGAGTAACCTCATAAAGGCGATCCGCCAAACGCTCGTGGCGTGGAAACACAGTAAAAAGACACATCTCTGCAATCGTGTGTTTCCGGAATTTCGCCCTGGTCAATCCTCGTTCGTGACGAGCTCGTGCTGACCGCAACTCTAGCTGTAGCTCTCCCTGCCCGTAATCGTGGCAGCAAAACCATAACTGGTACTGATGAGGCTAGATCGGAATGAATATAATACTGAGCAAAGAAATATACATCCTAAGGCTTCTTAAGTGGAGTAGCGTATCGTAAATATGCCGCGGAACATACCTACGGTACGTCACTCTAATTTAGTCACCTATTCCATCAACCAAGGGTCATCCTATGCTCCAAAGGTAAAACCTAACGCTCTGATACCAACTTTGTCACGACCAGAAAGTACGGAACATGACCGGCACTTAAACTACGAACGTCTCAAGGCGTACGTATTCTAAGTAAGCCGAAAACCCAGAAATCCAAACCAAGAAGAGTAGTAGAGAGTAGGAAAACCAATTTAAATAAGTAGTTTTAAAAGCATAAGCCGAATTATGCGGGTTTCTAAAAACATCAAAAATTTCCTGAAAATTTCGGCAGAGTCTCCTTTGTAAATACTGTCCCCCAAACGGGATACAACATGAATAGTATACGAAATCAATAAAAATGCATCCCCAAGCGGGAGCTAGCTCTTCGTCAATCGACGGTCACAACCACACAAGCAATATAATATACAACGCCAACGGCGAGGATCAAACTCAAAAGGAAACTCAAAACCACAAGAAATCTGCAGACATATAACGCGCGACTCTAAGGTCGAAAGAATAACATCACTGGTCTCTATCTCAAAATAACACATGTTTGGTTGATGGAACTTCTAGATACAACAGAATAATAATATACAAGTTATATAATGGGGGTACGATACAAGTAAACCCACCTACTAGCAACTCACCCGAAGGAAACTATGCCCGCAAAGCCGTAATGAAACCTGTACGGCAAACCTGCAAGAAACTGGGGCACAACGGGGGTGAGTTGCCAACTCGTGAATAGAAAAACATCTACGGAAAGAAATCGCATAAATAACGCAACCTAGGTCAATGATCATAATATATCCTCAATTATATATATAACAGGCAACCTAAAAAAAGGCTAGGGTAAACATCTAACCCGAGTGTAATCTCATGTGCCCGTGTCAGTGCCTCAGGTAGCAAAATATCATATGAATGAGGTATGAATGCATGAAAACAGAATACATGTAAGTGAAGAACTGTTTTCATAATTTAGTGAGATTCCCTTTGTATTTTTAAAATGAGGTATCATAATGAAATCAGCATAAAACAGTGCCTAGCATCGGTACAAAACGTAATCCCAATATCTCGATATCTCTGTATCACAGTCTCTGTACCTCAATATCTCGAAATCTCAATGTCTCAATCACAATATCTAGGGCGCCGTCAGTCCAGACCGGCCTCTACCATCCATCTCAAGACCACGACGGTATCCTCCGGATATCCGACGCGTCGGGTAAAATCACCGGTAGGTAGTGCTCCCCTGCCATGCTCACATCGTCATCATCACGCGCTTCTTGCCCCGGGGGACCTTACCGGGTCCACCATGTACCCGAAACGGTTCATCCGTCTCCTCGAATCGGGTCTCGAAATCCATCAGCAAACTCATGGTGGACGACTCATACATCATGGGAAAAAACCGCACTTTCTATTTAAAAAAAGAAAGAAGAAGTTTGTATATGTTTTGCGGTTTTCCCTAAATCCAGAAAATCTCATGGAATCCGAATCCAAAACCTCAATAGCACGTAAAAAGTGAATATATGCATGAGAATCCATGAATGCGGCATAACAATGAATATCAGTATGCATGAAGTAGCAGGTAATAACTACAATGTCTAAACTAACATATAAGGCAAGTACACTAATATCATGTCTAAACTATTAGCTAACAGGCTATGTCAAGCAATAATATTTCTAAGGTGTACGTGACATGGCAATTACCGATGAAGATGTGTGTGAGCCGGCAAGTAAGTGTACATGGAACATACGCATCATCGGTAATGGTGCTGGTGTCCTAACCACAAGATAGCAACAGTAGAATATGAAGCATAATATTAGCATGTGATGCGGAGCGAACAACAATAATGAGCGGGAGCTGAATACTAGACGCAACTATAACTAATCTGCATTAACCTAATATAAGTCCTACAAATGGTGCCTTTTGAAATTACACGAATCATGGGGTTTTGAAAATAGGGGCTACGGTGTTTTTATGAAAAGATACGTCTTTTGAAATATCCGTAGGATCCCTTGGGCTGTCTTTTAAAATACGCACGATTCGTTAGTTTTTGAAATAGGTAAGAATCGAATCTAATCTAACAAGTAAACTAAACTAAAGGGTTAAGCTAACAAGCTGGACTACAGGTAAGGAAACCGCCTAACATCTGAGTCGATACATATACATACCTGTATATATATTAGTCGGTGATCCCGCCTCCATAATATCATATCCGACACCATATCTATAATCAGACATCCCAAGTCAAGAGTGCGGATCAATCATCAAAATATAGCTCGTACGTAAATCCGTCGTACGGCATCCCCAAATCTGGATATGGGTTAATATCATATTCATCACACTATTCATCTGGTATCCTCTTCATCCAAGATCATAGTCCAGGGTACTGACCTATGTCTAGTACAATACTAAAATCATCAATATAGTCATGATCTGACTACTGATCGACAGTCTCGTACAAACCGATATCACCACCACAAAACAAATCTCATCGACTCAGCTCAATCCCAAGTATCGTCCTCAAATCCGTATGTGAACACATAGTCCCATACCCATGTGAACACATAACTATAGAGAATCCCATGAGCATATATAAATAGGAATGTACGCAAGTATGTATGTGTGTATGTGTAGTGCAACACTACTCTAGGGTTCGCAACACTAAAATAATCCAACACACCAATATCCATCCTAAACATCGTTATTAATCCGAAATAACATATAATAATTGTTGGTGTGTATACGCATCCGTATACACCACCACGGACTGCGGGGGTGCTATACGCCATCCACCCGACTTCTCCCCGTAGATATAAATCTACTCATCTGGTCCTCGTTCGCCGGTGCCGACGTCGCCACGCGCTTTCTTGTCGTCTCGAAGTCCACATGGGGTATCTACATATCATAACGCACCGTATCGTATTAAAATCCGACTCATGACCAAAACGACGCACGAATCCCAGATAGGTCAAAACCTATGGTTGCTTTCACAAATCAACCCAAAAACCCTCGACGTCGGCGTACAAACGCCAAATCATCAAGAAAAACCCAAATACACTCATTTGCACATTCACGAACACTAATTTTAATATAAAATAGGTTAAAATTCACAAAAACCCTAATTTCACTTAAAAAGTCATTTTTCCGAAAATCTAGCAAGCACAATTCGCCGTTTTTGTACAAAACATGATGTTTAAACAAATCTAGTGGCCATAATACTTATTAAATATCTTAAATAAGTCATAAAAACAATTTCCATAATTTAATCTCGTTAAATTCCATTAACCCCAAAATTCTAGTTTACAAAATACCCAATTTTTTAACAATTTATAGCAAAAACGCACAAACAACAATTTAGCTAGGATTTTCATGAACTAAAAGCATTAAACCACTCAATATATTATCTATAATGACATGAAACCATAATTATAATTTAATCTAAAGGATTTAATAATTTTCCAAAACTCTAGTTAGCAAAATAACTTAATTAGGGCATTTTATAAGTAATGGTTTGGAATTAACAACTAAATTAGCTTTCTATAAAACTTAAGATGTTAATCCACAACACAAAACCATGCACAATTTATCATAACCCATTTCCACAACAAAACCCTAACTTGAAATCTTTAATCATGCAATTAAACTCATCGAAAACCTAATTAAGCACTTAGTTAACTTAGATTAAAGCAACTAGATAACAAATTTTAACAAAAGCATGAGATTATACCTCCCATGATGAGATCAAGCTCAAGATCTAGCCTCCTAAAATGCCATTTTGATCCCTAGATCCATGCTAGAATGGTTAATGAGAAATGGGTAGGAGTTGGATTTTGATTTTGAAATTTTGTGGATTTTTAAGCATTTTTGTGGATTTTTTTGAAGAGAAAGTGAGATGAAGAAGTGAAGGGCTGTTCTAAATGGGGGGGGGGCTCGGCCAAATGCAGGTGGGGAGAGGAGAGAGAGGGTGTGGGGAGTTGGGGAAAGTTTCTCAAAGTCAAAAGACCACACAAACAACAAAAACCCATACTCCAATTACTATATTTTAATCCTTATCATATTGAACTTTTAAAAGAGATGAAAACAAAAATGAGGGGTGGAGTGGACTGCTCCAGCAGTGGTGGGGCCGGCCATGATGGAGAGGAATGAGTGAGAGAGATTTTACAAAGAAATTCTATGCAAAAAGACCCCCCACAAGCTCAAAATTGCAAGTTTTAGCTTAAATTAATTATTTTTTTGTTCTCCATAATAAAAACCCATTATTCTCCATAATAAAAACCCATTAAAACTTGAAATAAAATACTAAAAATTTATATTACAACTAGATTTTAATTAACATGATTTTAAAGATTAAAATTAGCCCATTTAAATTTGTAATTATCGCTAATTTAATGTATTTTCTTACCGGTTTAAAATAATATTAAAATAATATTTTTTTCAGAAAATTTAAAATTTCACCAGTGGCTCAATAAACACCAAATACTAGTAATTACATAGCTAGAATATGTATATTTAATTTTATAATAAAGATATTTGCATTTTGACTTTTTACAGAAATCCCCTTTTATTTTACAGTTTTTTCGAAATTTCACCGAAACGATTTTCAAAACGTTACAATCTTCCCCACTTAAAGAAATTCGGTCCCCGAATTTAAATTAAAACTTCCCCCAAATACTAAAATATTTCGGCCAAAACCATCAAATCGCCGAGGCTCCGAAAACATAAATACATAAAACAAATCGTAGCGCAACGCATGCGCATGAAAAATGAGCATATAACTCAAATGAGAACTCCGTCAAGCATCCCGCAATCATCGAAGTCATGGGGAAGACATCAATACCAAATCCAAAGCAAAACCAATATGATATAACTCGAAACTATACATGTAAAATATATTCAGGTATTGTCCTCTGACTAGTCCTGCTCAGTTCGAAAACACATAGCAATATCATAAAAACGTACTGCTCTATAAGAAAAATCAATCCCAAAATACGCGTATGAATACTACACGTGTCTTGTGCGCACGGAAATCAAAATCCAAATATGTGCCAAACATATGCACAGAAACAACATCTAAGTGCATCGGGTGTGCATGAAACATCTGTCGTAGGCAACATGTGTGCCTGACAGCAAAATCAGGTGCATCTGACATGCACGAAAAATCTCGATTTAGTGCATCTGGTGTGCACCAAAATCACACTTTAAAACATGCGCCCAACATGCGCGAAAATCCAATCAGGTGCATCCATCGTGCACGAAATCATGAAATCCAATATCAAGTGCCGAACATGCGAAAAATCAAATCAGGTGCACAAGGTGCACAAAACAAATATCGAACATCACCATCGAAATCAAAGTCCAATGCATCTAAGTGCACAAAAGGCGTATCACTGCACTGCAAACATATATAAACTATACAGAGTGCAGGAACCAACTCGTGTGCGTGCATACGCACAAAATCAACTCAAATGTCTAAAACCGTAAAATCACAAACATATGAAACCCAAGCACAAAAACGATATCAAGTGCAACACTGTGCAAGGATCGTAAATCCTCAATCATCAGAATCAAATCATTCGAATAAATCATCCAAAACATCGAAATCAATAATGGCGGCATAGTACCGCTCAAGCGCATCCTCTAAGAATCTCGGGCCAACTGTCGCGGTCACTAGTGGGACGTCTCGTCGATGATCATGAACTCTGGCCTGCTAGTGTGCGTAACAATGACCACTCCTGGGTCAAGGTCTTCTTGTAATTCATTCCAGAAAGGTCCTGTCGGGATCTCTCCCAAATCTCGTCTCTGCCGAACTGTCCGGAAGTCATCGTCCCTTACTAGATCTGTTCTCATTCCGGAAGGGCTGCATACTCATCGCGACTCCTTCTGGAAGGTATACCCAAGTACAATGCCTTGGCATACGTATCGCATCCCTGATGTCGGCGGAAGGGAACGTCATCATATCCAGATCTTGTACGAACCTCTTACTCCATTTTTCTAATGTCGACTGCTCTGGACTAGTCTCGTCGTGGCTGCATGGACTGAGCTCCAATGACTATCCTCGTATCTGGAGTCTCCCAAGAAATGCATCTCACCACCTAGCATCTGAATTACGTCGAGCCATCCGATCGAGTCGTCAAAACCTCATAATCCCCCAAGAGCTCAACATCTTAGGCACAGTTTAATAGTATCGAGTACATACCACAGCATCGGTGGTCCAGCCGTAGAAGGGCAAACCCAAGCCTCACTAATGGCGCCGTGGAACTGCCGCAAACCCGAAGGTTCAAAGGCTTTCACACGGTCATTAAGTCAAGTTAGGGTTTCATTCTTCTAGAGGGACCATAGAATTGCCTGCATGTCTTTCCGACTGCTTTAAACTTGGAATAATAGGTTTCTGACATTCGATCGTCTCTGTCGACTCCCAACGTCTCCACGTGAAGTCGTCTCTAGCCGGAATCAATCTATCTGATGACCTCGCATCGGGGTAGGCGAACGATCCACATGTCCTAGTCATTCATCCTCGATGACTAGCGACCTTCTATCATCTCTTAGTACAACTCGTTCTGCACTAATTCCAGCATCTGGGGCAATATCTCGTCGTTCGCAGCAATAACTGGCTCGCTCGTCTGCACGCTGAACAGTGCCCCGATCATCATGAATAAGCAACACACCAACGGTCATCAAAATCTGGCTGGCCTCTATCATTGGCTCAATCCTCTAGTGTCGATCAGCACATCCGAGTAACCTCATAAAGGCGATCCGCCAAACGCTCGTGGCGCGGAAACACAGTAAAAAGACACATCTCTGCAATCGTGTGTTTCCGGAATTTCGCCCTGGTCAATCCTCGTTCGTGACGAGCTCGTGCTGACCGCAACTCTAGCTGTAGCTCTCCCTGCCCGTAATCGTAGCAGCAAAACCATAACTGGTACTGATGAGGCTAGATCGGAATGAATATAATACTGAGCAAAGAAATGTACATCCTAAGGCTTCTTAAGTGGAGTAGCGTATCGTAAATATGCCGCGGAACATACCTACGGTACGTCACTCTAATTTAGTCACCTATTCCATCAACCAAGGGTCATCCTACGCTCCAAAGGTAAAACCTAACGCTCTGATACCGACTTTGTCATGACCCGAAAGTACGGAACATGACCGGCACTTAAACTACGAACGTCTCAAGGCGTACGTATTCTAAGTAAGCCGAAAACCCAGAAATCCAAACCAAGAAGAGTAGTAGAGAGTAGGAAAACTAATTTAAATAAGTAGTTTTAAAAGCATAAGCCGAATTATGCGGGTTTCTAAAAACATCAAAAATTTCCTGAAAATTTCGGCAGAGTCTCCTTTGTAAATACTGTCCCCCAAACGGGATACAACATGAATAGTATACGAAATCAATAAAAATGCATCCTCAAGCGGGAGCTAGCTCTTCGTCAATCGACGGTCACAACCACACAAGCAATATAATATACAACGCCAACGGCGAGGATCAAACTCAAAAGGAAACTCAAAACCACAAGAAATCTGCAGAAATATAACGCGTGACTCTAAGGTCGAAAGAATAACATCACTGGTCTCTATCTCAAAATAACACATGTTTGGTTGATGGAACTTCTAGATACAACAGAATAATAATATACAAGTAAACCCACCTACTAGCAACTCACCCGAAGGAAACTATGCCCGCAAAGCCGTAATGAAACCTGTACGGCAAACCTGCAAGAAACTGGGGCACAACGGGGGTGAGTTGCCAACTCGTGAATAGAAAAACATCTACGGAAAGAAATAGCATAAATAACGCAACCTAGGTCAATGATCATAATATATCCTCAATTATATATATAACATGCAACCTAAAACAAGGCTAGGGTAAACATCTAACCCGAGTGTAATCTCATGTGCCCGTGTCAGTGCCTCAGGTAGCAAAATATCATATGAATGAGGTATGAATGCATGAAAACAGAATACATGTAAGTGAAGAACTGTTTTCATAATTTAGTGAGATTCCTTTTGTATTTTTAAAATGAGGTATCATAATGAAATCAGCATAAAACAGTGCCTAGCATCGGCACAAAACGTAATCCCAATATCTCGATATCTCTGTATCACAGTCTCTGTACCTTATTATCTCGAAATCTCAATGTCTCAATCACAATATCTAGGGCGCCGTCAGTCCAGACCGGCCCCTACCATCCATCTCAAGACCACGACGGTATCCTCCGGATATCCGACGCGTCGGGTAAAATCACCGGTAGGTAGTGCTCCCCTGCCATGCTCACATCGTCATCATCACGCGCTTCTTGCCCCGGGGTACCTTACCGGGTCCACCATGTACCCGAAACGGTTCATCCGTCTCCTCGAATCGGGTCTCGAAATCCATCAGCAAACTCATGGTGGACGACTCATACATCATGGGAAAAAACCGCACTTTTTATTTAAAAGAAGAAAGAAGAAGTTTGTATATGTTTTGCGGTTTTCCCTAAATCCAGAAAATCTTATGGAATCCGAATCCAAAACCTCAATAGCACGTAAAAAGTGAATATATGCATGAGAATCCATGAATGCGGCATAACAATGAATATCAGTATGCATGAAGTAGCAGGTAATAACTACAATGTCTAAACTAACATATAAGGCAAGTACACTAATATCATGTCTAAACTATTAGCTAACAGGCTATGTCAAGCAATAATATTTCTAAGGTGTACGTGACATGGCAATTACCGATGAAGATGTGTGTGAACCGGCAAGTAAGTGTACGTGGAACATACGCATCATCGGTAATGGTGCTGGTGTCCTAACCACAAGATAGCAACATTAGAATATGAAGCATAATATAAGCATGTGATGCGGAGCGAACAACAATAATGAGCGGGAGCTGAATACTAGACGCAACGATAACTAATCTGCATTAACCTAATATAAGTCCTACAAATGGTGCCTTTTGAAATAACACGAATCATGGGGTTTTGAAAATAGGGGCTACGGTGTTTTTATGAAAAGATACGTCTTTTGAAATATCCGTAGGATCCCTTGGGCTGTCTTTTAAAATACCCACGATTCGTTAGTTTTTGAAATAGGTAAGAATCGAATCTAATCTAATAAGTAAACTAAACTAAAGGGCTAAGCTAACAAGCTGGACTACAGGTAAGGAAACCGCCTAACATCTGAGTCGATACATATACATACCTGTATATATATTAGTCGGTGATCCCGCCTCTATAATATCATATCCGACACCATATCTATAATCAGACATCCCAAGTCAAGAGTGCGGATCAATCATCAAAATCTAGCTCGTACGGCATCCCCAAATCTGGATATGGGTTAATATCATATTCATCACACTATTCATCTGGTATCCTCTTTATCCAAGATCATAGTCCAGGGTACTGACCTATGTCTAGTACAATACTAAAATCATCAATATAGTCATGATCTGACTACTGATCGACAGTCTCGTACAAACCGATATCACCACCACAAAACAAATCTCATCGACTCAGCTCAATCCCAAGTATCGTCCTCAAATCCGTATGTGAACACATAGTCCCATACCCATGTGAACACATAACTATAGAGAATCCCATGAGCATATATAAATAGGAATGTATGCAAGTATGTATGTGTGTATGTGTAGTGCAACACTACTCTAGGGTTCGCAACACTAAAATAATCCAACACACCAATATCCATCCTAAATATCGTTATTAATCCGAAATAACATATAATAATTGTTGGTGTGTATACGCATCCGTATACACCACCACGGACTGCGGGGGTGCTATACGCCATCCACCCGACTTCTCCCCGTAGATATAAATCTACTCATCTGGTCCTCGTTCGCCGGTGCCGACGTCGCCACGCGCTTGATTGTCGTCTCGAAGTCCATATGGGGTACCTACATATCATAACACACCGTATCGTATTAAAATCCGACTCATGACTAAAACGACGCACGAATCCCACATAGGTCAAAACCTATGGTTGCTTTCACAAATCAACCCAAAAACCCTCGACGTCGGCGTACAAATGCCAAATCATCGAGAAAAACCCAAATACACTCATTTGCACATTCACGAACACTAATTTTAATATAAAATAGGTTAAAATTCACAAAAACCCCAATTTCACTTAAAAAGTCATTTTTCCGAAAATCTAGCAAGCACAATTCGCCGTTTTTGTACAGAACATGATGTTTAAACAAATCTAGTGGCCATAATACTTATTAAATATCTTAAATAAGTCATAAAAACAATTTCCATAATTTAATCTCGTTAAATTCCATTAACCCCAAAATTCTAGTTTACAAAATACCCAATTTTTTAACAATTTATAGCAAAAACGCACAAACAACAATTTAGCTAGGATTTTCATGAACTAAAAGTATTAAACCACTCAATATATTATCTATAATGACATGAAAACATAATTATAATTTAATCTAAAGGATTTAATAATTTTCCAAAACTCTAGTTAGCAAAATAACTTAATTAGGGCATTTTATAAGTAATGGTTTGGAATTAACAACTAAATTTGCTTTCTATAAAACTTAAGATGTTAATCCACAACACAAAACCATGCACAATTTATCATAACCCATTTCCACAACAAAACCCTAACTTGAAATCTTTAATCATGCAATTAAACTCATCGAAAACCTAATTAAGCACTTAGTTAACTTAGATTAAAGCAACTAGATAACAAATTTTAACAAAAGCATGAGATTATACCTCCCATGATGAGATCAAGCTCAAGATCTAGCCTCCTAAAATGCCATTTTGATCCCTAGATCCATGCTAGAATGGTTAATGAGAAATGGGTAGGAGTTGGATTTTGATTTTGAAATTTTGTGGATTTTAAAGCATTTTTGTGGATTTTTTTGAAGAGAAAGTGAGATGAAGAAGTGAAGGGCTGTTCTAAATGGTGGGGTGGGGGCTCGGCCAAATGCAGGTGGGGAGAGGAGAGAGAGGGTGTGGGGAGTTGGGGAAAGTTTCTCAAAGTCAAAAGACCACACAAACAACAAAAACCCATACTCCAATTACTATATTTTAATCCTTATCATATTGAACTTTTAAAAGAGATGAAAACAAAAATGAGGGGGGGAGTGGGCTGCTCCAGAAGTGGTGGGGCCGGCCATGATGGAGAGGAATGAGTGAGAGAGATTTTACAAAGAAATTCTATGCAAAAAGACCCCCCACAAGCTCAAAATTGCAAGTTTTAGCTTAAATTAATTATTTTTTTGTTCTCCATAATAAAAACCCATTAAAACTTGAAATAAAATACTAAAAATTTATATTACAACTAGATTTTAATTAACATGATTTTAAAGATTAAAATTAGCCCATTTAAATTTGTAATTATCGCTAATTTAATGTATTTTCTTACCGGCTTAAAATAATATTAAAATAATATTTTTTCAGAAAATTTGAAATTTCACCAGTGACTCAATAAACACCAAATACTAGTAATTACATAGATAGAATATGTATATTTAATTTTATAATAAAGATATTTGCATTTTGACTTTTTACAGAAAACCCCCTTATTTTACCGTTTTTTCGAAATTTCACCGAAACGATTTTCAAAACGTTACAGATGATGTATATTATTTTGTACTTTGGTGTCGAGCTCATTGTGAGCAGACTTTACTTATGCAGTTCTTATCATGTGTGATGTTCTCCACTTATTGCTCTTTTCTTCGCTACGGCGTCGTATATTGTTATCTTGGTGATTGTCTAATTGAGGTTTTCTTAACAGTTTAACAAATGTTTCTATTAAATGTTTTAAACACTCTATACTTTTACTGGTTTGATTTCTGGGTTTCGGCTTACTTAGTCGCGTTACGCCTGTAGACGTTACGTGGTTAAGTGCCGGTCATGGGCCAAACTTTGGGTCGTGACAAAGTTGGTATCACAGCGTAGGTTTTACCTTCGGAGTATAGGATGACCCTGGTATGATGGATAGGTAGCTGCAGCAGAGTGGCGTAGCGTGCGTATGTTCCGCGGCATACTCACGACACGGCACTCCGCCTAAGCGACCTTAGGACTTATTGATTGAAATTCCTTCATGATTGTATACATCCTTGTGTTTCGATTTCTGTATCTTCATCGAATCCTACTTTCGTTTCAGCCATTATGCCGCCAAGGACTACGAGGGTGCAGAGAGCAGCCGTGAGAGCCGAGATTCGAGTTGATTCATCTGAGACGAGGACTGATCCGGGTAGTATCCCTGTTGTACCAGAGCAGATTGTTCCTCCTACGACAGCTCAGATCGCTAGACTAGAGACAGAGATGCAGGACTTGCGCCAGACGATGAGCTCACTGGTAGAGGCCGTTCGAGCGCAGCGACAGGAGGTTGTCACCCCTGTTACCCAGTTGTTCCTTGCGATCATCATGCAGTATTCCGTCACCTACATAGCACCAGTAGATGCAGCCCCAGTTTACAAGACACGTCTTCCAAAGACTTTGAGAGTTCCGGAACAGTTGAGGAATCGTACTGGTGTACCAGCCCAAAGCAAAGGCTTAGGACGAGGACAGTCGTTCAGCTCTCATCCCCAGGAAGGTCAGCAGTCAGCGCGTGGATGTTTTCGATGCGGAAGCCTTCAACACTTCGTCGGGCATTGTTCCTTAGCACCACGTCAGGGTCGTATTCTGAGACGTCGTGGACACGGAAGGTTCGCGCAGAGGGGTCAGTCTGGCAGAGGAGGAGTTCGGTCAGTCGCAGGTGAAGGGCAGGCACAAGTTTTCGCTTTGATTCATCGGGACGTGAGGGCGTCCAATGCAGAGTTTTCAGGTATCCTTAATTAGTATGTTCTTTTGATGTATTTGTTTGATCCGGATCCACGCACTCGTACGTTTCCATACTTCGTGCCGAGTTTGGGATGAGAGTCGTGTTAGGTAGATCAGCCGTTTATTGTGTTAACTTCTGTCAGCGATTCTTTTGTTGCACGACACGTAATCCGGTCATGTGCCAATCGGATAGGAGATAGAGACTCGTCTGTCGTTTTGATCCTTCTAGAGATGTTGGACTTGGCGTTCTCCTGGGCACGGACTGGTTAACTACGTGCTTGGCATTGTGGACTACCGTGAGGAAGCAGTTAGGTTTTGTTTTTCCCGGCGAGTCAGTTCTTGTTGTGCAGGTGGATAGTTGTGCCGCCTCTCACAGCTTGAATTCAGCCTTTTTTGCTAGTCGGCTTTCGAGGAGATGTCGTAGATTCTTAGCGTTCGTTCGTGATACCGTAGCCACAGTTGGTTTGTTGGATCGGTTTTCTTTCGTGTGAGAGTTTCCGACGTTGTTCCAGATGAGCCGGCGAAGCTTAAGAAGCTTAAGGATCTGCTGCAGAGTTGTTTGTTGGGGGAGTTTCGTGCATCTGAGTGTTTCGCATTAGAAGCTCCTATTTCTGTTCGTCAAGGAGAAAGACGACAGATTGAGGTTAGGTATTGATGGATCATCATTAAAACCGGCTTACGGTACGGATAGGTATCCTTTACCTCGCATTGACGATTTCTTCGATCAGCTCCAGAGTGCGAGACATTTTTTTAAAGTTTGTTTGGGATCAGGTCATCATTGTTACGGGTTCGGAGTGATGACATTCCGAAGACTGCCTTGTGCGTGCTACGGGCTTTGTGTGTTTTGGGTGTCATTGGATTCACCAATGCCCTAGCAGCATTCGTAGATGCGATGAATCGGATTTCTTCAAGCCGTTCCTCGACCAATTATTGTTGTGTTATTTACGACATCCTGGTCTATTTAATGTGTCTTGAGGGATAGGAGTAGCTCTTGAGGATTTGTTTTGCGGACACTGGGAGAGCCCCAGCAGTTTGCTAGATTTTCGGAGTGTTCCTTCAGGCTCGTTGTGTTGACTCCTTGGTCTTGTAGTTACGAAGACGGTTTTGTATGGTTCCGAGGAAGATCGTGGCCGTACAGCTTAGGCCCAGACTTGTGAGCAGGACGGAGGTCCGCAGATTTTTGGACTTAGCAGGTTTTTACCGCCGTTTCGTGCAGGATTGCTAGTGTAGTGCTGCACCGTTGACTGAATTGACCGGAATGGAGGTTTCTTTTCTTTGGACTGAGACTTGTGTGCGGAGTTTCGGCAGTTGAAGATTTGGTTAACAACTGCATCAGTTCTTTCTTTGCTTTTGGTTCGGGCGACCTTGTGGTTTAACTGTGATGTTTCGTGAGTAGGGCTCGAATGTGTACTGAGGTGACACAATGGAGTTATCGCTTTTGCTTCCCTACATTTGGAGGAAGTACGAGAAGGATATCCCACTCATGATCTGGGGATGGCCGCGGTGGTTTCGCGTTGGAGATTTGGAGACACTACTTGCTCGAGAGTCATGTCAGATTTTCACGGACCACCAGAGCTTAATGTACATCTTCCTGCAGCGGATTTTGATTGTTGTGATAGTCCTCCACAGATTTACAGTTCTTGTGCGGTCATTGAGTACAACTTAAGTTCGTCTCTACTGAGGGGACAGCTTGCTCATGTCCGCGCCCGACCACTTTTCTTTAATCGCTTTCGCGAGACACTGCCGCCGACGCTCATTCATCAGAGATACTTGAACCTGTTCGGCTGGGTAATGATTCGGAGTTCTTGAATTGTGACAAGGGTGTGCTCAGTTTAGGGACGCGTTTGTGTACCTAATATTATCGGGTAGAGACGCGAAATCCTAGTGCAGGCACATCGGTCGACTCTCTGTACTCATTCAAGTCCCACCAACATTTAACGTGACTTATGAGATAGTTACGGGTGGGGAGGAATGGAAAAGGAGAAGTCTCGGGATTCGTTTCAAGGTGTCTGTCTTGTTGTGGGCTTGGGTTGAGCAACTGAGACCGGCTGGAGAGTGCAACCCTTAACCGTTTCGAAGAGGGAACGAGAGCAGGTCTCCACAAATTTTGATATGGCGTCTACCCAGGTTTAGTCAGGGTGTGACTCCATTTAGATGCTTGTCGTCTGGTTATACTCAGGTTGCTCAGTTGTTCTTTGCTAAGTTTGTGCGTACATAGTAATTGTTGTCGGCAGTTGGGGATCGTCACTCGCTATTGTTAGGGTTCTCCTTCGATAGTTATTATCAGGAGACACTCCAATTGGAAACCTTTAGGTTTAGGGATTAGGTCGTGTCGATCACCAGTCTGTTTTTCTAACTCTGCGTTGTAGGATTTTTGGACCCCAGCTTGTCTAGAGACTTCGGAGACGATCCAGTTGTTTTAGGTCAGGATGAAAATTGTCCATTTCGGACAGAGGTCATATGCCGACTAAGATGGTCGCGGATTCGAGTTCGCAGTGGCAGATCATGTAGTCCTACGGATTTTTCCGATAAATGACGTGTTGAGTTTTGGGAAGCTTATCCCAGGATGGCAGGTCTTTTTAAGATCCTTAAAGCAAGTTAGTTCGTTGCTTTTAATTTGGCATTTTCGCCCAGATTATTGAGTATTCACCCTGTATTTTTGTGTCGGTACCATGCAATTACCTTCATGACCTTTCTTACTTGATTCAGCACCAGACCATTTAGTTCGAGCGCGATCTTTCGTTCACCAAGCAGCCAGTCATAATATTGGACCGGCAGGTGAAGAAACTTCGATCGAAGGTCTTGCAATCAGTGAAGGTGCTTTGGCGCAGCCCGAATGGTGAAGAGATTGTTATAAACATAGCACTTTAGTCTCACTTGATGGGTTGCCACGGAATTTTGATGCGATCAAAAGTCCATCGCAATCACGTAGCATACGCGGATACTCGCCGGATAAACTTAATAGACAGCTACACCCCTTAGCCCCGACCAAGTGACTGTAGGAGAACCCCGTCGCCGAAAGCATCCGTCCGGGTGCTCGCGGTAGCGGTGTTCCGCCTTGGTGCACTTCATCGACGGTATCGGGGGTGCGGCCGTCTACTAAAGTTTGCGACGAGCATTCGATCAAAATGTCGGGAATCTTGTAGAATTGCCCGACTTGATATTGAAAAGTGTTTTCGATAATGAGACTAAAATGCAGGGTTTATAATTGTTAGGCATGCGATGTCTAAGGAATTCATTTGATTAGGCATGCGATGTCTATGCAGGTTGCGGATTCCAACCGTTGTAGTTTTACACTTTCTTTTCTGTGACCGTAAGTGTAATATGTGATATCGCCGGTTTCGTTGCTATATGTCAACGACAATTGGGATGCGCATATTTACTTACGTTGATGACATGTGATGTTATGTGTTGCTGGATATGTTATATTGGATCGTCGTGTTTGAATAGCCGGTTTTTTTTATGTGAGATGAGTGTTTTTCCTTTTCATTCATGTAAAAACTTGTATGTAATATTCTTTTATTGGGGCACTTCCAGGTTGCGGAAGATGTCACCTTTTGTATATTATTTACTTTTCCGCACTAGGATAGACCCAAGGAGGAGGGCACAAGTAACCGGGTTCTGGAGTCCAGTGGGAGACCAACTCGAGGAGTCGAGTCCGGATCTCCTAACTCTAGAATTGGTAGGGTTGCTTGCCGCTCTCGTAGGGGTCTAGGGGTGTGGGTTTGGCTATTCATCGCGACCGTGGAATCCGTGTTTTATACTGGCTCGTATTGAAAACACGGACGTCCTAGTATATCCAATATTTCATATGATTCTTCTGCTGCGATATCTGTGATGTGATCATTTGATGTTCTGTGATAGATACAGTATATAGTATATATGATATATTATATAGACGTTACTTATGTTTTACACCTGATTGAAAAGAATTCTTGATGTGTAGTATAAAATGGTAAAGAAATCACAATCAAAAATTATTTGACCGCAATCAACTACGGTGTCGGATTGTAGATTGTAAGTGAGTGCGGATCGTCCACAGGGAAAGTGTAATCGTTCGTCTTTTGAATTTAGATGAGTCGAAACTTTAATGAAAAGAAAACAAAACAATTCATGATTTGAAATTGAAGTTCAAGAAAAAGAAAATATCTAGATCTAAGAAAGCATTAAAAGATAGAATCAAGAATTGATTGTTTAATGATTTTTCCAAACCAAATCTCAAGAATCGAAATGAGGCTCGTAGGAATCGATCGGATCTATAGATGTGATGTAATCTTACAATTACGTATTCTTATCCTTCGATGAATTGATACTAGATCGATGATGATCTACGAGAATTAGGGATTTCTTGTGAAACTAGGGTTTCATCTCATCCCTAATTCTTTCATTGATATCATTCATATTCTAGCCTCTAGTAAATTCAAGAAACGATCGTAGATCCCTAATTTCGAGCGATCACAATCAAGAAAGCATCGCTACGAAACTAGGTCATCGATTCTTGAACTTGCTAGGGTTTACAAAACTCGTAGGACTTAAAAATCGTATTTAGATTTGTTACATCATCATTCTACAATCGTCTCGACTCCTTTACGAGCGGAGTTTTACTCAAACATCACAACAAGAACAACAATTACAAATTGAGATCTAATCATGATGCAAGAATTAAAAGAAAGCAAGATTAAAGAATTTCACCTTTTATTTATATCAACAATTTCATTACATTCGCTCAAGAACTACAAGAGGAAGAATTCGATCGTCGACTTGGCTTCGCTCGTCTCCGTGGATCGCGGATCGGCTTGGATCACTTGCCCGATTGAAGATCGGCTCGGCTCCTAAAAGGTTGAAGGCTTCTTGCTTGATTTGGTACTCAAGATCTTGGAGTTGGAGTGGAATTAGGGTTAGGGTTTCGCACAAGCCTTGTCACGAGACTTGTGGAAGAAAATGGTGTAGAATGAACAACCTCATCCCTTAGATCTAGGTTCCTATTTATAGCCATCAAAACCCTAGATCTAGGATTTGAATTTTTAGTTTCCCTCCAAAAGTTTGTTAGATGAAATTTGAATTTCCCTCCAAAAGTTTGTTAAATGAAATTCAAATTTCCCTCCAAAAGTTAGTTGAGTGAAATTCAAATTTCCCTCCAAAAGTTTGTTGGATGAAATTCGAATTTCCCTCCAAAAGTTTGTTAAATGAAATTCAAATTTCCCTCCAAAAGTTAGTTGAGTGAAATTCAAATTTCCCTCCAAAAGTTTGTTGAGGAAATTTGAATTTCCCTCCAAAAGTTTGTTGGATGAAATTCGAATTTCCCTCCAAAAGTTAGTTAGAGGAGAAACTTCTAGATGTGATTAGTTAGGAGGGAGCTTCTAGAAGAGGTTAGTTAGGAGCTTAATTAGGATTAGCCTTGCTTAATGATCTTTGCTGATCTGGCAGGAGCTTCGAGAGAATTCTGGAATTTAACATATCAGAAATGAATGTGGGCTCAGATATTGTGATTCTGCACCAAAAATTAAGCTCTGATGTGTCCAAAGCGCCGCGGATCCGCAGCCCAAGCAGGCTCCTGCCGCGGATCCGCGGCTACTTGTGGGCCTTGGGCTTTGATCTTTCTGGTACAGTCTTGGGATGATTGTTGGGCCTTTATTGTATATATAGAATTGTATAACTCCTTCTGAATTGCTACCAGATCTGAAATGATTTAGTTGGCATATTTTTGATCAGCTCTTTTGCTTTTCTTCCGTATTTCCTGCACAGACTCAAGACAAGTGTTGCGCAAATACAGAAATGATGCGATGCCATGAAATGCGGTCAATTTCTCTTAAAGTGCCGGTTTAAAAGTCTAACACATGCAATCTGATATTTTATGACTGATTTGCTAATATGTGAAATATGAATACCGAACACTTCTAAATGAGTGCAAATGATAGGGAAATTGCCATGTTAAAAATACATTATTTTCGACTGATCAAATACCCCCAAACTTAATTTCGATCATCTCGAGCGAATTGTTTTATTAAAAAGAGAAGGAGAAAATAAAGAAAGAGAAAAACTAACTAGCACACTTTCGTAGGCAACACGATTGCACTGAGCACGTGCAACAAGCCTTTAAACCTCTAGGTGTCCCTAGTAGGAGGAGTGTTGTCTCCTGAGGGTTTTCAGCGGATTGCACCCACAAAATCCAATAATAAAAGGAAGATCATGAATATTACATTTAAAGAAAAGAATCGTATAAGAAAGACTTTGAAAATTAGGGTTTCCAACTAAGCTAGCTTTTCGGTTGTCATGAGCCCTATCTTAATGGTCATGAAAAGATGTCAGAAATCACGTCCTCCCTCAATAAAACATCATCTTATTCTTCATTCCTATCTTTCTTCCAAACATCGATCATATAACCCTGCGTGTGTGTAAAGACATCCCTACACCCGGAGAATTCAATTCAAGCTATCATACTCTTGCCCATCAGCCTCAGTACTTTTTAATTAATGAATATTTAGATGAGATTGCTCACACACTTTCATGCGACCGTTAATACTTCTTGAGGTACTAACCGACCGATTACTCCTGTGCTTGCTTACTTGGTGTATTTTCCTCGTCTTGCACCACCTCAGGCATAGCAGTGACTCCCAGACCAGTTGGCCTTAGGGCACTAGGTGAAGAAGCACCCTCGCTATACATTTTTCTTGCCTTCGGTGATAACAAAACCAGTGTTCATTTTTCTCACCACTTTATATTTTCTTTATTCATTTTTTCTTTTTATTTCCTTCATACTTTTGGCTTTAAGACAAGAGCATTTCAAGGTATCCTCTACTATCCCAGGCTTCAAGACGTGTGTAAGTGCGAATAGCAGGGTAGCAACGTTCAAAAATGTTTGGCTTTCCAGAATAGAAACTATTTTTCAGACTTATTTTTATCCTCAGATTAGTGACGTCTTTCATCTTACTAACCCTTGGGACAACGGCTCATAACTACTTATTACTAGTTCGTATAAGAAAACTTCTAATTTTCTTGGTTTTCTTAAATTTTTCTAATCTCATGGATGTAATTTTTCACTATCTAAACTTTTATTATCTTATTTATGTACAAAAATCTTTTTATAGTTTTGAAATTTTTTAAATTTTTATGGTTTTTCAAAAAAATGTTTTGTGCTTATGCAATGTATGATGCAAAATGATGCAAAAATAAGCACAAACCTCCCCCGAACTTGTTTTCAACAGTGTCCTCACTGTTGCCATCAGCTAAATCTCGAAAAACCTGTAAGCTTGGGAGGAATTTATTAGTGGGGGCAAAATATTTAAGTGAAGAACCTCCCTCAAACTTATTTTTGGCTCAAAATTTTATAAACTTATTCTTTTCAAGAGCCAGATAATGTACCCCCCCAAACTTGAGTTATGCAATGTTAATCTTTTGAAAATCATATGAGGGGGTCAAAAATCAGTGGTCGATGCCAAGCTTTGCAAAGACCGAATGTTAACACCAACCATTCAAAAAATTTATCAATGCAGTGCTCTGGTTGGTGGAAGAAGAAGTGGGGAAAGGTTAAGTGGTAGAATAGAATGTGTGTGTGTCTCGTTTTGGAGAGACGATGCAGTGAATGTGATGGATTACTCGCATTCTTTTTACAATTCAGAAGAAGGGGTGGAGGTTCAATTTCATTGATTGGGAGATGATTCATCTCAACACCCGTGTCATTTAAAAATGCGAGTTCATCAGCGAAGATCTCCTCGAAAGTTCCATCTATACCCCGGTGAATAATGTCATCACAAAGTGCGGGGTGATCTTCAGACTCTAAAAACAGTTCATAATCAGTGTTAATTGTTGACCCGGACATCTCGGTGGAAGAGTCCGTATGTGTATGATACATAGTTGGGTCAAACAATAACATATGAAAAGAGTCAAGATCGGTATCAGGAGGATCATCAAATTCGCTGCTGTCGACATCCATTAAGTCGACAGAACATACCAGAGCAATAGGCTCGGAGGGTACACTTCCCAACTTGTAAATGTTTAGTTCTATTGACCTATTCCCGAAAGATAGGGTCATAGAACCGTTACGACAGTTGATAATAGCATTGGAAGTGGCCAAAAAGGGGCGACCTAAAATCACCGGAATTTGATTCCGTGGGTTCGCTACAGGCTGTGTATCAATTACAATAAAATCTACCGGGAATATAAATGCTCCGATTTTTATTAACACATCCTCCAGTTCACCCCTGGGTTTGGTGATTGATCGGTCAGCCATCTGGAGAGTGCATTTGGTTGGCTTCAACTCTCCGATCCCTAGTTGCTCATAAACAGAATAAGGAAGCAAGTTAACACTAGCGCCAAGATCTAGTAGAGCACGGTTAATGTGTTTTTCCCCAATAGAAACGGAAATAGTAGGATATCCTGGATCCTTACGTTTCCTCGGTAATTGTTGGGGGAAAGCCGTGTCTATTGTTTTTTCCATAAAAATCTTCTTGGGTACTGGATTCTTCCTCTTCCTAGTGCACAAGTTCTTAAGAGTTTTCGCATAGGACGGAACTTGTTGGATGGCATCTAGGAGAGGGATGTTGGTGTTTACTTGTTTAAAAATGTTCATAATCTTCTCCATATGTGGACTCGGTGTGTTAGCCCTTAACCGATTAGGATAAGGTGCTTTAGCAATAAGCGCTGGATCCATCATAGGAGAAGGAAGTGGGTGTGGAACCGATCCCAAAATAGAAGTGGGGATCGTCCGTGGAGGGGTAAAAGAGGTGGGCTGTAGTGGCGAGCCTTTTGGGAAACGAAGAATAGGCTCGGAAGAAGGTGGGGTAGAAGAACTGGGGTAAGAAGTGTGTGTGTGAAGAAAGGTCTCAGCCGGGGTGTTATTGATTGATTTATCAGTATCATCAAACTCTTCCCCAAGGTGATGGTCAAGCACTCTTCCAGATCTCAACGTGATCTCATCCACATGATGTGAATAGCTAGGATTGGGTAAAGGTTGAGCTAGAAGTTTCCCTTTCTCTCGTGCACTCATTTCGGCTTTTAGTTGTGCAATTTGTTCTTCCATCGATTTGATATTATCATTTTGAGAAATAATGATCTTCATTATATTCTCGACGGAAGATTGCAAACTTGCCGTCCCTTGGATGGATTGTTTCATGAAAGTATCCAAGGTTTGTGCTAGTGCAGAGGTATTATTTGTACCGGTCAATTGCAAAGGACTAGACGGTGCAAAAGTATTGGCCGGATTTTGGAAGTTTTGTGATTGAAAGGGGTGGTGACTCAATTGAAGTGGTGGCTGCTGTTGTGGTGGAGGGATCCCTTGGAAATTGTTTTGGTTTGGAACCGTGTTTTGAAATTGGGATTGGTTCCAATCAAAGTTAGGGTGATTCCTCCAACCCTGATCATATGTGGAGGAAGATGGATTGTTTCTAGGTCTTTGAAATGTGGCATTGGTATGCTCATGACCTTGAAATGGACATTCTTCCGTCAAGTGAGACGGATCAGAACAACAGCCACATACAGTTTTGGAGAGTGATATTTGACTTAGGGCGGCTAAAAATTTGTTTTCCATAGTTTCAAGTTTCTTTTGCATAGCCGAAATGTCAGCTCTAACTCCTATGGAAATATCATTGCCTTCCCTAGACGATTGACTCACACCCTCCCACTGTAAAGATTTTTCAGCGAAATCTTCTAGAAATTTCCAGGCTTCCCCATCATCCTTGGTCATAAAGTTGCCTTGACACATGGATTCAAGGGTCTGTCTTGTGTAAGGAGTAATGCCCTCATAAATGATTCGGCAAAGATCCCATCTCGGGATGCCGTGATGTGGACATTGGATTAACAGATCCTTGAAGCGGTCAAGACATTTTGAAAATGTTTCATTTGGAAGCTGGGTGAATTGATAGATTTCGCTACGGACTCGAGCTGTTTTTTGATGTGGGTAGAATTTCTTAAGGAATGCTTTGACGAATTCGTCCCAATTTGAAATAGAATGTGCGGTAGTGTTATATAGCCACTTCTCGGCTAAATCGCACAAAGTGAATGGGAGAAGACGAAGACGGAAAGCATCCACAGAAAGCTGTGAGGTACCCATCATTGCGCATACATTTTCAAATTTCGTGATAAACACGTATGCGTCCTCAGACTCGAGACCGTGAAATTTTGGTAAAAGGTTGATGTATTGGGGTTTTATTTGAAAATTTTCTCCGTTGGCTGGTGGAATGGAAAGACAGGTGGAAAGTGGGCCTCGTGTAGGATAGCATCTTTCTTGGAGAGAGATGCGAGGTGGATTCTGCGCACCAACGGACGGCGGCAGGGTAGTGGAAAAGAAGTTCGATGGAGGTGGATCCATCGATGTGGGTGTGGTGGTGGGTAAAAGAAAAGGTAAGTGTAGAAATACCGACTTTTGGGTCGATGAGGGAAACGCGGACTAACAGGCACTAGAAACCCGTTGTCCAGCCTATCTTGCACTAAAAAGGGTTAGTACAAGTGGCAGCGTGAATTTATAATTAGGGGAAATGATGTATGCGGTGTTTGTTTTGAAAAGATACGGATTTTTGAAAAAATATGATGCAACAAAACAAATGCAACACACAAACCCTAGAATCTAGTGGTCACCTAGGTCAAACTCTAGACCGCTCCTAACTGCCAAAAGACAAGTCGCAGGATAAATCCTCCACTGCCTCTTTGTCCCCCTGTGGCCGGATAAGTGCCAGGTAAGTGGGAAGGTACTCCACTACGTAAGTAGTGGGCCTAATTAAAAACCACTAGCCTTAGACACACTCGCCTTAGACACCACAAGAAAACGCGGATAAGCAATGAATTACCCACGGCCTTCTCTTGTCCTAATTGAGTGCGACAGTCCTTAGAGTCATCTCTAGATATTTTTTAATTAATGAGGGTCAATGCGGATGCAAGTTTGTGGTTTTCGGGGCCTAGGAAGGGTAATGAACTCCCCACCTAATTTGAATTTGGTCGTGCCCCTTAAATTCCGTATTAATATGCAAACAACCAAGAATCAAAAACACGCACAAATTTTATTTTGCTTTTGCGCGCAGCGATTTATTTGCAAAGAAACCTGCAAGAAAGTGTTAGTTGGAGTAGACAGAGGAGAAGATAAGAAAGTGAGAAAGTTACAGAGCAAAATTGATGCAGAGAGGAGCTAGGGTTGCCGCGGATCAGCCGCAGAAGAGGGGTTCTTGCCGCGGAAACGCGCCTTCAGGTACTGTTCACTCTACCAATTTTTAACAGTAGCTTTCTGTTGAGCTCTACAGCTCTCTGGAATTTTCAGAAATTTTTTTCTCCAACTCCAATGATTCCAGATTTTCTCGCAACAAATCACAACACACGTATTAGTGTTTGCACGAATTTTGATCACAAAATTTAGATGGAATAAATTGTTCAACTCAAATTTCAAAATACGAACTATTAGCGCACTATCCCCGGCAACGGCGCCATTTGATTGTAATATTTTCTTGATTGGATGTAAAAGTATCAATTCAAATGATCCCCGGCAACGGCGCCATTTGATTGAAAAGAATTCTTGATGTGTAGTATAAAATGGTAAAGAAATCACAATCAAAAATTATTTGACCGCAATCAACTACGGTGTCGGATTGTAGATTGTAAGTGAGTGCGGATCGTCCACAGGGAAAGTGTAATCGTTCGTCTTTTGAATTTAGATGAGTCGAAACTTTAATGAAAAGAAAAGAAAACAATTCATGATTTGAAATTGAAGTTCAAGAAAAAGAAAATATCTAGATCTAAGAAAGCATTAAAAGATAGAATCAAGAATTGATTGTTTAATGATTTTTCCAAACCAAATCTCAAGAATCGAAATGAGGCTCGTAGGAATCGATCGGATCTATAGATGTGATGTAATCTTACAATTACGTATTCTTATCCTTCGATGAATTGATACTAGATCGATGATGATCTACGAGAATTAGGGATTTCTTGTGAAACTAGGGTTTCATCTCATCCCTAATTCTTTCATTGATATCATTCATATTCTAGCCTCTAGTAAATTCAAGAAACGATCGTAGATCCCTAATTTCGAGCGATCACAATCAAGAAAGCATCGCTACGAAACTAGGTCATCGATTCTTGAACTTGCTAGGGTTTACAAAACTCGTAGGACTTAAAAATCGTATTTAGATTTGTTACATCATCATTCTACAATCGTCTCGACTCCTTTACGAGCGGAGTTTTACTCAAACATCACAACAAGAACAACAATTACAAATTGAGATCTAATCATGATGCAAGAATTAAAAGAAAGCAAGATTAAAGAATTTCACCTTTTATTTATATCAACAATTTCATTACATTCGCTCAAGAACTACAAGAGGAAGAATTCGATCGTCGACTTGGCTTCGCTCGTCTCCGTGGATCGCGGATCGGCTTGGATCACTTGCCCGATTGAAGATCGGCTCGGCTCCTAAAAGGTTGAAGGCTTCTTGCTTGATTTGGTACTCAAGATCTTGGAGTTGGAGTGGAATTAGGGTTAGGGTTTCGCACAAGCCTTGTCACGAGACTTGTGGAAGAAAATGGTGTAGAATGAACAACCTCATCCCTTAGATCTAGGTTCCTATTTATAGCCATCAAAACCCTAGATCTAGGATTTGAATTTTTAGTTTCCCTCCAAAAGTTTGTTAGATGAAATTTGAATTTCCCTCCAAAAGTTTGTTAAATGAAATTCAAATTTCCCTCTAAAAGTTAGTTGAGTGAAATTCAAATTTCCCTCCAAAAGTTTGTTGGATGAAATTCGAATTTCCCTCCAAAAGTTTGTTAAATGAAATTCAAATTTCCCTCCAAAAGTTAGTTGAGTGAAATTCAAATTTCCCTCCAAAAGTTTGTTGAGGAAATTTGAATTTCCCTCCAAAAGTTTGTTGGATGAAATTCGAATTTCCCTCCAAAAGTTAGTTAGAGGAGAAACTTCTAGATGTGATTAGTTAGGAGGGAGCTTCTAGAAGAGGTTAGTTAGGAGCTTAATTAGGATTAGCCTTGCTTAATGATCTTTGCTGATCTGGCAGGAGCTTCGAGAGAATTCTGGAATTTAACATATCAGAAATGAATGTGGGCTCAGATATTGTGATTCTGCACCAAAAATTAAGCTCTGATGTGTCCAAAGCGCCGCGGATCCGCAGCCCAAGCAGGCTCCTGCCGCGGATCCGCGGCTACTTGTGGGCCTTGGGCTTTGATCTTTCTGGTACAGTCTTGGGATGATTGTTGGTCCTTTATTGTATATATAGAATTGTATAACTCCTTCTGAATTGCTACCAGATCTGAAATGATTTAGTTGGCATATTTTTGATCAGCTCTTTTGCTTTTCTTCCGTATTTCCTGCACAGACTCAAGACAAGTGTTGCGCAAATACAGAAATGATGCGATGCCATGAAATGCGGTCAATTTCTCTTAAAGTGCCGGTTTAAAAGTCTAACACATGCAATCTGATATTTTATGACTGATTTGCTAATATGTGAAATATGAATACCGAACACTTCTAAATGAGTGCAAATGATAGGGAAATTGCCATGTTAAAAATACATTATTTTCGACTGATCAACACTCGCGCTAGCTCTGCCCCGCTCTGCCGTTAGTTACCTAACCTAACGGTGCACGAGGGGACATCGAGGCGAATGCAGATGGCATAAGTGTACATCGTATTTATCTGTGATGTTTAGGTGACTTATATGATGGGACTTCATTAATGAGATTAATGAAATAAAAGAAACCTAAAGATGTTGTAGAATCGAATTTCTAAATAAAACAGGTAGCTACAATTCTTGCTTTGCACAGCGGTATATATGATATATCCTGCACCTTATTCGATGAGGAAAGGGCCGACGATCCCTTCACCGGGAGTGACCCCTTTAGCAATAACTGGCAGATGCTACACACTCGGTTTGTCTTTTGAGGCTTTTCTAGTTTTTCTAAAGGGGTCACTCCCGATGAAAGGATCGTCGGCCCTTTCCTCGTCGAATGAGGTGCGGGATATATCATATATATCACTGTGCAAAGCAGAAACTATAGAAACTATCAAAAGAAAAACCGAGTGTGTAGCATCTACCAGTTATTGCTAAAGGGGTCACTCCCGGTGAAGGGATCGTCGGCCCTTTCCTCATCGAATAAGGTGCAGGATATATCATATATACCGCTGTGCAAAGCAAGAATTGTAGCTACCTGTTTTATTTAGAAATTCGATTCTACAACATCTTTAGATTTCTTTTATTTCATTAATCTCATTAATGAAGTTCCATCATATAAGTCACTTAAACATCACAGATAAATACGACGTACACTTATGCCATCCGCATTCGCCTCGATGTCCCATCGTGCACCGTTAGGTTAGGTAACTAACGGCAGAGCGGGGCAGAGCTAGCGCTGGTGTAAAACATAAGTAACGTCTATATAATATATCATATATACTATATACTGTATCTATCACAGAACATCAAATGATCACATCACAGATATCGCAGCAGAAGAATCATATGAAATATTGGATATACTAGGACGTCCGTGTTTTCAATACGAGCCAGTATAAAACACGGATTCCACGATCGCGATGAATAGCCAAACCCACACCCCTAGACCCCTACGAGAGCGGCAAGCAACCCTACCAATTCTAGAGTTAGGAGACCCGGACTCGACTCCTCGAGTTGGTCTCCCACTGGACTCCAGAACCCGGTTACTTGTGCCCTCCTCCTTGGGTCTATCCTAGTGCGAAAAAGTAAATAATATACAAAAGGTGACATCTTCCGCAACCTGGAAGTGCCCCAATAAAAGAATATTACATACAAGTTTTTACATGAATGAAAAGGAAAAACACTCATCTCACATAAAAACCCCCGGCTATTCAAACACGACGATCCAA
The DNA here is from genome assembly GCA_030015575.1 of Agapanthus africanus. NCBI lineage: Eukaryota > Viridiplantae > Streptophyta > Magnoliopsida > Asparagales > Amaryllidaceae > Agapanthus > Agapanthus africanus. The sequence continues at coordinate 633,870,595 of CM057342.1, forward strand.
TATAACATATCCAGCAACACATAATATCACATGTCATCAACGTAAGTAAATATGCGCATCCCAATTGTCGTTGACATATAGCAACGAAACCGGCGATATCACATATTACACTTACGGTCACAGAAAAGAAAGTGTAAAACTACAACGGTTGGAATCCGCAACCTGCATAGACATCGCATGCCTAATCAAATGAATTCCTTAGACATCGCATGCCTAACAATTATAAACCCCGCATTTTAGTCTCATTATCGAAAACACTTTTCAATATCAAGTCGGGCAATTCAACAAGATTCCCGACATTTTGATCGAATGCTCGTCGCAAACTTTAGTAGACGGCCGCACCCCCGATACCGTCGATGTAGTGTACCAAGGCGGAACACCGCTACCGAGAGCACCCGGACGGATGCTTTCGGCGACGGGGTTCTCCTACAGTCACTTGGTCGGGGCTAAGGGGTGTAGCTGTCTATTAAGTTTATCCGGCGAGTATCCGCGTACGCTACGTGATTGCGACGGACTTTTGATCGCATCAAAATTCCGTGGCAACCGATCTAGTGAGACTAAAGTGCTATGTTTATAACATTCATTCAGTTATCTCATAACTACTTATGAATTCCAATTATTGTGTCCCATTCCAGATAAATAGAAAATGTTAAACTTTCCGATCGAACATTCAAACACCCACGTTTTCCCGATACAGATCAACACATGAAATAAGTTTAAAAACATTCACTTCATGCCTCAGTACCAACGGTCCAGCCGTAGAAGGGTCAAGCCAACGCCTCACATGTGGCACGCCGTACTGCCCCAAACCCGAAGGTTCAAAGGGCAGTTCAAGACGGTCACATAATCGAGTTAAGGTTCGTTGTCTTCTAGAGGGTCCATCGCGTTACTTTCATTACTTAGAATGTCTTTAAACCACGGAAAAATCCAACACTTGGAAATTTCCCAGCAGGGGAAAAAGTGGGTATTTTTATCCGGTCGAACTTTTTAACATATTCAAAAATTATCCGGAAAACAAATAGACAAGATTAGACAATCCGATCGAATCTACGAAGTCCCAATACAACCCCAGAAAACTCAACTGTTGAGTATTAATTAAAAATTCCCATAAAATACAGCACTATCAGAGAGAGATTACTGTGCAAACAGAAACAGAAGAAGTGACAACATGGCCGCGGAACCGCCGCACGAGCCATGCTCGTGCCGCATTTCCGCGGCGCTTTAATCGACTTACGAGCACGTGATTCACAGTAACTCATAAATATACCTGCTGAATTTTTTGGCAATTTTTAATTCACAAAAATCCAAATTTTCAGAAAATTTCCAGAGAGTGGTTTGAGTTAGGGTTTCGGGGTTCGTTCGGATTTCTAGCATCGTCTACTCATCGCCTAAGGCTCTAGCTAGGCTCTGATACCACTGTAGGGTTCCTAGGCACACTAATAAGGTCTCACAAGGCATCAACCATGCCAATTTCAAATTTTTCATGTCACGAGAAACCCTAATACGGATCGTTAACTAGAGATTAGGCGAAACAAATGCGAATAAACGACTTTACTCTAAAAGTGAACGAAAATACAACCTTTGTAGATCCGGTCCTCCACCTCCATAGCTCCATGATGAAGTCCCCTCGCTGCGATCATCGGATCCCGGGCTCTAGCGTCGGCTTCATCGGAGAAATGGGCGGGCTAGGTCGTCGACTTCGATGCCGAAAATGATCTACGTCGAGGCAACACAAGATCAAGCTCCAACTTCACAAAGTCATGAAACTTGTGAAGAAAACACCCTATACAACTTGGCAAGTGGTAGAGGATGAAGAAATAGGAAGTGGGTTCACTTTAGAATTGGATTTCTCACTCTTTTTCTCATTTCACCATTGAAGCTAGCAAGCTTCTTTCTTGAAGAAGAAGAAGAAGAAGAAGAAGATAATATGATAAGAATAATGAAAATAAATGGAAACAAAGTCATTCTTATCATTTTATCAACCATGGTTAAGTGTAGAGAATAAACCAAGGTTTAAGTGAATGGTTAGGGTTAAGGAAAGAAACAAAATGGTCAACCATTTCAAAGCTTCATGAAGCTTCAAAGAAAATCCAAAGTTAGCCACCATTATATTTCTTTCTAAAATGGATAAATAAATAAATAAATGAATAAGCAAATAAAGCAAATGAAACCCTAACCATTAACTAATCATGGTTTAATTCAAAGATACACCCAAGTTTGTATGTATCATCAAACATGATACAAACTTGTGCACAAAAATATATCACATATACAATGTGCACAAACAAGTGAGAAAAACATCTTAAGTGAACCAATATTAGTTAATGTAAAGTGATATATCAAATATATAATTATACATTAAATCATTAAATCAACACTTGACTTAATGATCCGGTCATATCACATATAACCGACTAATATCAATAGTAACAACTTATCGAATCAACACTTGTTCCGATAACCCGGCTATATCGCATATAACCGATCAATGTCACAAATCGCGAGAATCGAATGCAGTATCACATACTGGTATTATTCTCGGTCCCGCACATATCTCATATGCGCTCCTATTTCGTTTCGCTTGAGCCAGGAAACCTCTGTGTAGGACTCTAAAGACTCGTCAATACGCCAGCAGCAGGTGATGATCATATCAAACACCCACAAGCCGCAAGCGGTCTGCTAAACGTAACGGCCACCCGGGTATTGAGCAATCAGAAGATCGACGAGCAAGCCCGCTCACACTCCTGTGAATCCAATTAGTAACACTTACCGTACAGTCCGGTCTCGTCGTCTGATATGTCGCATATCTTGCCTAGGGGTGGTAAACGTCAGACCCCAATAGCTCGATAAGTCATGTCGATATGAGGTCTATAACAGTTCGAGAAACTACTGGTAACACTTACCAGTAAATCTCAGCAACCCTGGCCAGGGATTTCCGGTTATAGCCAATCGAACACAGCGCAACATCAACTCTCTATACCGGGAGAGACGAATCCCGTCCTATCGCTCATTGCCTCCATGTGATTCGGGACTGTACCTAAAAACCACCATTTTGCTCGCCCTCTTGGACGTGGTAAGGTGGAAATCAAAGCACAGTGGGAATCACACAAGACTCTATGACGATCTCGGGTCTACAAACTAACCTGTACCAGTGTCACCAGAGAACTGCCATTTGACGTAAGGTATAATACCATCTGGGAGTTCTCGGCGAGTCCTTCCAATATACCCAGTCTCCAATGAGCACCCGTATATCATCTCTGATGTCAAACACCAATGGATATGGGATCATCCATCGCCCATCTGTATGGGTCGAGAAGGTATACGCTAGTCTACTCTGGTATATCGATGCCCCGTCTCGATACACCCACGACTAGGGACCTTGAAGGATGTACTTATGGACTACCATGTCCCCACTAGTATGATCTGCATCATAGTCCAGGTAGTCAAGTACACATCCTAAGGGCTTTACCAACATGTAACAGAGAGACAATCAGTGTACACGTTAAGGTAAAGATCAACCAGATAGCATACTATCATGTCGAGCAAGAAAGTCCTCCCTATATATGTCCAAGCATCCACTACAATATACATCCTATATATAGTAATGGCCTCTAGGGCATACATATAACTAACAGAGATCACTTGGGAGGCCGAGAACGAGATGCGAAAGAAGTTCCCTCATCTCTTGAAGGTACGCGCAGCAGTATATTATTAAAATTCGGGGACGAATTTCTTTAAGGGGGGAAGATTGTAACACCTTAGGTTGTGTTTAGGGGTTAATTATATTTTAATATATGGTTTTTAATTAAAAGTTTACAAAATTGAGTTCCAAATATTTTATCCTATTTACTGAGTATTTTATTAGAATTTTTCTAGGCATACACACACTTGTGCATGTAAACTAGGGTTCTGTGATCCAGCGTGTCGCGGCGTGTCGGGATAGTTTTAGACGTGTATACACACGTTTTAGCGTATCGTACACACGCGCATTTAGTTCGCGGCGCGAGTGTATTGTTTGACTTCAATATCGCGTTTTGCGAGATATTTGCTTATGTAGATTTTCCTTGTGTGAATTCTAGGTTCGCAGGCGGGTACGTCAGACGAAGCAAGGAAAGGGAAGCAGGTGGTCGGCTACGAGTAGCGCACGACCAGGTGAGTAGATTTAACATTTACGGGAAAATCGCCCGTATGGCGTTAAGTGTCAGGGCGTGTTAGGATATTTAGGCGTGTTTGGGAACCGAGGTAAATCTTTTAGGAAAATATGCATTATTTAAAAACCCGGTTTCCCTTGATATGATATTTCAGTGCGTCCACCATGCGTTTTCTCGGTTCTCGGTTCTGAGACGTGGGATATGTACCGATTGTGGGTACATGGTGGACCCGGTATGGTACCCCGGGACGAGAACGGATTTGCTGTGTAGTAGACGGTGAGCCTGGCAGAGGGACTACTACCTACCGGTGATTGGTTAGATCTGGCGGTTATCCGGAAGATACTGACCAGTGATGAGAGATGGATAGGGGCCGATCCGTACTGCCGGGGCCGAGGGCCGATTCCGCAGACGGAGCCTGATACTTGAGGATTTGCGTGTCGATGCTAGACACGATGATTCATGATATTTTAGTGTGCCGATACTAGGCACCCATGATTCTATAAGATTTACAGGATTTGGGCATATGGATGGACACCGATTATTTTCCACGTTGATATTCCATGTAGATATTATTATTCCCATGCTCAGAATTCAGTATTTTATATCTCATCCTGTATCTGTTGTACCTGATAGAGTACATTTGTTATGCACGATTATTGCATACTCTGCTCATCCAATATAGATGTCATTAGATTGCATTTGCTATGCACGATTATTGCATACCCTGCTCATCCTATATAGATGTCATTAGATTGCATTTGCTATGCACGATTATTGCATACCCTGCTCATCCTATATAGATGTCATTAGATTGCATTTGCTATGCACGATTATTGCATACCCTGCTCATCCTATATAGATATCATTAGATTGCATTTGCTATGCATGATTATTGCATACCCTGCTCATCCTATATAGATGTTATTAGATTGCATTTGCTATGCACGATTATTGCATACCTTGCTCATCATATAGATGCTATTAGATTGCATTTGCTATGCATGATTATTGCATACCCTGCTTATCATTTAGAGATGTTGTTAGATCGTACTTGATGCATGATTTCTGCTCATATAGTTCATCATATAGATGTTATCTGTTGGTATAGGTTAGAGTATCACAGCACGTGCATACTCACGATTACCTTTATATGTTATCTACTATTCACGAGTTGGCAACTCACTTCCGTTGTGCCACAGTGTTTGCAGGTTGCCCTTCGGAGTAGTCGCGGCAGGCTGCTTTCTAGCATCTTTTGACACAGATACCCTATAGTTGGCGTACTAGCTCTTTTGCTGATGGTGGGTTTTGTGCGGTATCTGTTTATTTTTCAGTTATGTACATCGTTGTTTCTAGTACTCTCCATCTACTACTTATGTATTGACTTAGAGACCAGTTGTGAGGACGATGATGTATATTATTTTGTACTCTGGTGTCGAGCTCGTTGTGAGCCAACTTTACTTATGCAGTTCTTATCATGTGTGATGTTCTCCACTTATTGCTCTTTTCTTCGCTACGGCGTCGAATATTGTTATCTTGGTGATTGTCTAATTGAGGTTTTCTTAACAGTTTAAAAAATGTTTCTATTAAATGTTTTAAACACTCTAGACTTTTACCGGTTTGATTTCTAAGTTTCGGCTTACTAAGTCGCGTTACGCCTGTAGACGTTACGTGGTTAAGTGCCGGTCATGGGCCAAACTTTGGGTCATGACACCGAAGATGATCTACGTCGAGGAGTTACTAACCCAAGTTGCCTCTTCACTAATGTGGGATTAATGAAGCTAACACCCCATACTAAAGTTCTAATCTAGTAGAGAATGATGAAGTAGGATTTTTGCTCACTTTAGAATTAATTTTCTCACTATTTTTATCACCTCTCATAAAACCTAGAGAGCTCTCTCTTTTGCTTGAGGAAGATGAAGCAAATAATGGATGAGAGGGTCAATACAACCATGGATGAGAAAATATCTAATATATCTCATGTAGAGACTTATCCTTGAGTTTAGATAATGGTTGGGTTAACAAATATCTAGTATAAGATAAAACTAGTGGACTAGTCAGTGGGTCTCCAAGCTTCTACAAGCTTCATGCCATGTGACCATTATCCAACTAATAATTGATTTACACTAAATATATAAACCCTTTATTATCATTATCATGGTGTAAGTCTCATACACCCATGTTGCATGTATCATCAACCATGACATATAAATAAAACACAATTAATATATATCACATATATATTAAGTGTGCACATATGAGAAAAAGAAATGCTTAAGTGAGCTAATATTAGTTAATGTAAATTAATATATCAAATATATATAATTATACATTAAATCATTAAACCAACACTTGATTTAATAATCCGGTTATATCTCATATGACCGACTAATATTATTTGTATCATTTTATCGAATCAACACTTGATTCGATAACTCGGTTATATGTCTCATATAACCGACCGATACAGTATCGACTTATTGAATCAACATTTGATTCGATAACCCGGCTATATCTCATATAACCGATCGATACTTTATATCGCGAGAATAGAATACGGTATCATATACTCGTATTAATCTCAGTCCAGCACATATCACATATGTGCTCCTACTTCGTTTTTCCTGGGCCAGTGAAACCTCTGTGTAGGACTTTAAAGACTCGTCAATACGCCGGCAGTAGGTGATGATCACATCAAGCACCCATAATCCGTCAGTGGTACTAGCTGGACGTAACGGCTACCCGGGTATTGAACGAACAGAAGATCAACAAGCAAGCCCGCTCTAACTCCTGCAAAAGCCTGTCAGTAACACTACCGTAAAGTCCAGTCTCTTCGTCTGATATGTCGCCAATCTTATATAGGGGTGGTAAACGTCAGACCCCAATAACCGATAAGTTGTGCCGATGTGAGGCTCATAACGGGTTGAGAAACTACTGATAACACTTATCAGTAAATCTCCGTATTATCCCTGGCCAGGGACTTCCTGTTATGGCCAATCGAACATAGCGCAATATCAACCCCCAATACCGGGAGAGACGAATCCCCTCCTATCGCTCATTATCTCCATGTGATTCGGGACTGTACCCAAAAGCCACCGTTTTGCATGTTCTCTTGAACGTGGTAAGGTAGAAATCAAAGCACAGTGGGAATCACGTAAGACTCTATGACGATCTCGGTTCTACAGACTAACATGTACCAGTGTCACCAGAGAACTGCTATCTGACGATAGGTATAATACCAGCTAGAAGTTCTCGGCGAGTCTGTTCAGTGTACCCAGTCTCCACTGAGTACCCGTATACCTTCTTTGATGTCAAACACCAATGGATGTAGGATCATCCATCGCCCATCATATGGGTCAAGATGCATGTACACTAGTCTACTCCGGAATATCGATGCCCTGTCTCGATACACCCTCGACTAGGAACAATTTTAGGGTGTACTTATGGAATACCCTTGGCCCCCACTAGTATGATCTCCATCATAGTCCTGGTAGTCAAGTACACATCCTAAGGGCTTTATCAACATGTGAGAGCAAGACAACATCACATATACAAGTCAACATGTTAAGATAAAGAGCAACCAAATAGAATACTATCATGTCAAGCAAGAATGTCCTCTCTCTATATATCCAAGCATCCACTATAATATACATCACATGTACAATAATGGCCTCTAGGGCATACATATAACTAACAGTATTCCTCATTCACTTAGATGTAAAGTTGTTTGCATTCTTGTTTCGTCTAAATCTCTAGTTAAGATTCTAGGGTTAGGGTTCTTTAGTATGGCAATTTTTGAAATTGGCATGGACGATGCCTCCCGAAACCTTGTTGTCGTGCGAGGTAACCCTGCAATCCATTAGTGTTTGACATCAGAGAAAGTATACGGGTGCTCAGTGGAGACTGGGTACACTGAACGGACTAGCCAAGAACTCCTAGATGGTATTATACCTATCGTCTGATAGCAGTTCTTTGGTGACACTGGTACAAGTTAGCCTGTCGACCCGAGATCGTCATAGAGTCTTGTGTGATTCCCACTGTGTTTTGATTTCCACCTTACCACGTTCAAGAGATCATGCAAAACGGTGGTTTTTGGGTATAGTCCCGAGTCACATGGAGGCAATGAGCGATAGGAGGGGATTCGTCTCTCCCGGTATTGGGGGTTAATGTTGCGCTATGCTCGATTGGCCATAACAGAAAATCCCTGGCCAGGGTTGCTGAGATCTACTGGTAAGTGTTATCAGTAGTTTCTCGAACCGTTATGGACCTTGCATCGGCATGACTTATCAGGCTATTGGGGTCTGACGTTATACCACCCCCAGGCTATGATATACGACATATCAGACGAAAAGACCAGACTGTACGGTAGTGTTACTTGATGGATTCACAGGAGTATGAGCAGGCTTGCTTGTTGATCTTCTGATCACTCAATACCTGGGTGGCCGTTACGTTTAGCAGACCGCTTGCGGCTTGTGGGCGACTGATATGATCACCACCTATTGCCGGCATATTGACGGGTCTTTAGAGTCCTACACAGAGGTTTCCTGGCTCAAGCGAAACGAAGTAGGAGCACATATGTGATATGTGCGGGACCGAGATTAATACACGTATGTGATACCGTATTCTATTCTCACGATATGTGATATCGGTCGGTTATATGTGATATAACCGGGATGACAAATCAAGTGTTGATTCGACAAGTTGATACATTTGATATTAGTTGGTTGTATGTGATATTGCCGGATTATTAATTCAAGTGTTGATTTAATAATTTAATGTATAATTATATATTTGATATATTATCTTATATTAACTAATATTAGCTCACTTAAGATTTCTTTTTCTCACTTGTGTACACTTAGTATATATGTGATATATATTAATGTACATTATTTTGTGTCATGCTTGATGCTTCATGCTATATGGGTGTATGAGACTCACACCATGGATATAATAATGTGAGGTTTTGTTTATTTAATGTAAATCAAATTAGTTGGAAATTGTCACATGGTTGAAGCCTGTAGAAGCTTGTGGAACCATTGACCAAGTCCACTCATTTTGTTTTACTTGAAGATATTTATTAACCCAACCATTATTGTTTACCCATGGTTTATTCTCTACATGAGTTAGTGTATGACATAAACTCACCCATGCTTGCTATTCTCACCTCATGAGTTTCATTCTCTTCTCTCTTCATCTTCTTCTTCATCAAGAGCTTAGCTCTCTATGTCTATGGGAGATGAAGAAAAATAGTGAGAAAATTATTTCTAAAGTGAGCAAAATTCTTACTTCATCAACCTCTTCTCTACCAGCCATTTAGATTGGGTTGTTTCTTCACTAGTTCATCACTTAGTGAAGAGGTAGCTTGAGTTAGTGTCTTCTCGACGTAGATCATCTTCGGCCTCGAAGACTTCAAGCAAGCTTGTTTATTTTACCTTGTGGATCCTCACTAGAGTCCGGGAGATCACTACTTGGAGCGAAGGGACTACTACACGGAGTTATTGAAGTGAAGGACCGGTCTAAAAATGTTGTATTCCTTGTTCACTTAGATGTAAAGATGTTTACATGCTTGTTCGTCTAATTCTCTAGTTTAGATTCAAGCGTTAGGGTTCTTTAGCGCGCCAAATTTTATAAAAAGGAATGGTCGATGCCTCCCGAAACCCAGCGGCCGCCTAAGGAATCCAGCATCAAGCACATATAAGCTATACCGAGTGCATAAGTAAAGGCAAGTGCATATAATATGCACGAAATCAAATCGACAGTATCGAATCCACGAAACCATAAATACGTGCTATGAAGGCACCAATCGATACCAAGTGCAATAGATATGCACAAATCATAAACCAATGTAGTGGTGTATATAACATATATCGAGTGCAATAACTGTGCAGAAAATATAAATCTCCAGTAGGTGCAACCATGGCGCACAAAAAACATAAATCACGAAACCTAATCATCGAAACTCAAGTCCAAGCGATAAAAGTGTGATACTCGGATCAAAAAACGTAATCGCAATAACTGACATTGAGGTACACCTACAATGTCGAAAAATATGCTGGTGCATCCAAACTGGCAGAGCAAGATCATCTACTTGCCTCCCGCGCACGGTCTGGCATCTCCGATCACTGGGTTCCCTGTTCCTCTCTGGATTACCAATCTCGCAATCCTTCTGCTCGTCGGCCCGGTCAGGTGTATTAACGGAACAGCCCCGCTCTGGAACTCTTCTGCTCATCGTCTGGCCAATCAACATGACCACTCTTAAATGGCACATTACTGACGGCGGCATCTGGCCCTCTGAATACGCACGCTATAACTGATCCTGGGTGCAAATCTCTATCGCTGCGGTGTCCTGGAAAGAACCTGCTCACAGCTTCTTCCGATCTCACCTATGCCGAACTATACGATGGTTGGCACTCTTACTTAACTCTTTTCTCCTAACCGAACAGCTGTGTCCTCAGCATGACGTTCCTCTGAAATTTGGCTGTATCTAACGTCTCTACACGCATATCAATCCTCTGGCATCAACGGAAAGTAACAACCGCTCGCTAACTTCTCACACGAACCTCTTGTTCTACTCGTCTTTATTATCGTCCACTTCGATGTCATCTCTTGCTGTCTGCATATTGCAATTCATTCTCGGCTACGGTCAATCCGGAGTCTCTCACACGGACTCGAAATTACGAACTCGGTATCTTCATCACTCAATAGAAGATATCTAGCCGAACACATCCTCGGGAGCTCGTCCAAATCATCAGAGGAATACACTTTATTCGTCCATTCTCGATTAACTCACAACACATCTGGTGAGGTCCTTCTATCTGAAACTAGTCAACTGACCGATCTCACATCGGAGCATCCAACGAACAACGTCCTCTCTTGATCGATCTACTCTAGATCTGAATAAGATCCTTCAACTGGAATTCTTCAACTCAACTGAGCCTGCATCAGCACATCAAATCAGAAAAATTATATCAGTCGCTCAACTCGAGATAGACTAGCTATCTTTTGTCACATCTCTGTCTGGAAGCTCCCGCGGTTTCAGCTCATAAACTCTGAAAACGACATCTCATCAATCTCAGCAACAACTGGGTCATCTATCTACACGGTAGACAACATCACGATCTCTGAGATAGGCTGTACATCAACAGTCCTCTCAATCTAGTAGCCTCTATCAATGGCCCGATCATCTGGTGCAAAACCGAACACTTGCCTCAAACGAGAGATCACAACACAACACTATACCTACACGTTCATGTGTGACCAGAAACAACATGGTCAGTCCTCGTCCATGACGAGCTCGCCCTGACCGCAACACTAGCAGGAACTCAATCCGCGCTCAAACCATGGTGACAGGAACTTCAAGCAGGTATCGAAGATGATAGATCAAATGAATGAAAGAAATCAACAGATTCCAAATAGATATATGATCATAAGAACGAATAGTATCACAGATCTCAAGATAAGTACATCCTAAGATTTCTTAAGCGGAGTATCGTATCATAAATATGCCGCGGAACATACGTACGATACGTCACTCTACTCAAGCTACCTACTCCATCAATCAAGGTCAACCTATGAAATGAAAGTTCAGGTCTAATACCCCCTCCCCCCTCGTCAAGTCTAAGCTCCGTAAGGTCAAGCCTAGGTTCCGAAATATAAACGCCCTAGACTCCGCATTGTCAAACCCAAACTCAAACCAAGGTTAAACCTAACGCTCTGATACCAACTTTGTCACGACCCATAATTTAGCTGTTAATTATATATATGCCCTAGAGGCCATTGTTGTACATATGATGTATATTACAATGGATGCTTGGATATATATAGAGAGGAATTTCTTGCTCGACATGATAGTATGCTATTTGGTTTCACTTTGTCTTAACATGTTGACTTGTATTAGTTTACTGTCTTTCTCTCACATGTTGATAAAGCCCTTAGGATATGTACTCGACTACTGGGACTATGATGAGATCATACTAGTGGGGCCAGGGTAGTCAACGAGTACATCCTATAACTATTCCTAGTGAGGGTGTATCGAGACAGGGCATCGATACACAAGAGTAGACTAGCGTATATGTATCTTGACCCATATGATGGGCGACGGATGATCCCATATCCATCGGTGTTCTGACATCAAAGATGGTGTACGGGTGCTCAGTGGAGACTGGGTACACTGAACGGACTCACCGAGAACTCACAGATGGTATTATACCTCACGTCAGATGGCAGTTCTCCAGTGACACTAGTATAGGTTAGTCTGTTGACCCAAGATCGTCATAGAGTCTTGTGTTATTCCCATTGTGCTTTGATTTCCACCTTACCACGTCCAAGAGGGTGTGCAAAACGGTGGCTTTTGGGTGCAGTCCCGAATCACATGGAATCACATGGAGGCAATGAGCGATAGGAGGGGATTCGTCTCTCCCGGTATAGGGAGTTGATGTTGTGCTGTGTTCGATTGGCTATAACTGGAAGTCCCTGGCCAGGGCTGATATGGAGATTTACTGGTAAGAGTTATCAGTAGTTTTTTGACCCGTTATGAGCCTCACATCGACACGACTTGTCGGTTACTGGGGTCTGACGTTTTTACCACCCCTAGACTAGATATGCGACATATCAGATGAAAAGACCGGACTGTACGGTAGTGTTACTGATTGGATTCACAGGAGAATGTACAGGCTTGCTTGTTGATCTTCTGATCGCTCAATACCTAGGTGGCTGTCACGTTTCGCTGACCGCTTGCAGCTTGTGGGTGTTTGATATGATCATCACCTACTGCCGGCGTATTGACGATTCTTTAGAGTCCTACACAGAGGTTTCCTGACTCAGGTAAAACGAAGTAGGAGCACATATGTGATATGTGCGGGACCGAGACTAATATGATATGAGATACCGTATTCTATTCTCGCATTACATGATATCGGCCGGGTATATATGATATAGCCGGGTCATCGGATCAAGTGTTGATTCGATGTATCGGTACATGTTATATTAGTCGGTTATATGCGATATAGCCGGATTGTCGGATCAAGTATTGATTCGATAATTTAATGTATAATTATATATGCGATATATTACATTACATTAACTGATATAAGCTCACTTTATTGATTTATTTTCTCACCTGATAATACATTGATATATATGCGATATATGTTAATTGTATTATTTTCTTTTGTTACAAAAATATATTATATGTGATATATAATATTGTAACAAGTTATGATTACAAATGTAACATGATTTGTGGAGAATAAACTAGTTAGGGTTTGATTTTGGTTAGCATTTGGGTTAGCTTTTTCAAGAAACTTCAAGAAGCTTTCTTTGTTTTTAGCTAAGATATTTTGTTATGATATTTTGTGTAGATATTTCTTAACCCAATCCAAACCCTGTACCTTAAGTTTATTCTCTACATGAGTTAATCCATTCATTCTTAACTCAAGGTTGGATTTGTAACCACAACACAATAATTCTTTATTCATCACATATACTTTTCTTCTTCTTCCTCCTTGAGAAAAGCTTTCTAGCTTTTGGGTTAGTGATGAATAAGTGTGAGAAATTGAAAACAAAAGAGAGCTAAATTCCTACTTCATCATCTTCATCTATTCTAGCCACTTAGATTAGGGTGTTAACTTCTCTAATACTTGATTAGAGAAGTGAGAGCTTGAGTTAAAGATTCTTCAAGGTAGATCATCTTCGAAAAGGAAGACTTCAAGCAAGCATGGATCATTCGGCTTGTGGAGCCTCTCTAGAGTTCGGAAGTTCATGGATCGCGGCGAAAGGACTACTACTCGGAGCTTATGAAGCGAAGGAACGGACTACAAAGGTTGTAATCCCTCTCTTTTAGATGTAAAGTTGTTTACATGCTATGTTTACCCTAATTATCTAGCAAGGATCCTCGCTTTAGGTTGTTCGGCACTTGAAAATTTTAAATTCGGCATGGTTGATGCCTTATAGACCCTTGTGATAGTGCCTTGTAACCCTACAGTGGTATCAGAGCCTAGCTAGAGCTTTAGGCGACGTGTATACGAAGTTAAAAGTCCGATCGAACCGCGAAACGTCGTATTTGACCCCCTCTCTAGAAATTTTATAAAAAGGTGGTTTTTTCCGTATTAAAAATACTCAGAAAATTAAGCAGGTGATTCTATGGATAACTGTGAAATACGGACCCCTAATACCCTCAAGTCGCCGTGGAACCGCGCTAATACCATGCTTTGCGCGGCGGTTCCGTGGCCGTACTTGGGTATAGGGATAGATGTTTCTGGGTAATATCCGTAGGTATTACTACATGCTTCTGGGAATTTTTAATATTACTCAAGTGTTGAGTCTTCTGGAGATCTTATGAATTCGTTGATTCGATCAGAAAGTTTAACATCGTTTGTTTCTCAGGATAATTTAGAACGTGTTAAAATGTTCGAACGGATATCAATAACTCATTTTTTCCCCTGTCGGAAAACTTTCAAGTGTTGGATTTTTTCACGAGTTTAAAATTTTTGGAAAATCATGCAAGCGTATCTGTAGACCCTCTAGAAGAACGTAACCTTAACTCGATTATGTGACCGTCAAAACTGCCACTGAACCCTAGGGTTTGTTGTAGTTTAGCGTTGCCACATGTGAGGCGTTGGTTTGACCCTTCTACGGCTGGTTCATTGGGGCTGTGACATGTTCTGGGATTTTTGAACTCCGCTCAAGTGTTGAGCTATTTGGGAAATCTTAGGTATTTGTTTATTTGATCGGAAAGTTTAACATTGTCTATTTATCTGGAATGTGATACAATATATGGAATTCATATAGTTAGGCATGAAATGCGAAGTATGTGATATTTCGGATTTATGATGTCTAAAGTGATTGTGGATTCCAAATGTTATAGTTTTACACCTTCTTTTCTGTGACCGTAAGCGTAGTATGTGGTGTATCGCTGGCTTCGTTGCTATACATCAACGACAATCGGGATACGCATACTTGCTTACGTTGATGATATGAGATATTATGTGTTGCTGTGATATGTTATATTGGATCGTCGTGTTCTGAATAGTCGGGGGTTTTATGTGAGATGAGGGTTTTTATTTTCATTCATGTAAAATTCATTGTATGTAATAATCTTTTATTGGGGCACTTCCAGGTTGAGAATGATGTCACCATTGTATATTATTTACTTTTCTACATTAGGATAGACCCAAGACGGGGAGCACAAGTAACCGGGTTCTAGGGTCCAGTTGGAGGCCGTCTCGAGGAGTCGAGACCGGGTCTCCTAACCCTAGAATTGGCAGTGTTACTTGCCGCTCTCGTAGGGGTCTAGGGGTGTGGGTTTGGCTATTCATCGCGACCGTGGAATCCGTGTTTTATATAGGCTCGATATAAAACACGGACGTCCTAGTATATCCAATATTTCATATGTTATCTTCTGCTGCAATGTTCTATGATGAGATCATATTACTGCCTGAGATGAATGCTTATACTATATATATATATGATCATATATAAATATTACTGCTTTCGTTTCTTCTGTGATGCTTAGGAAGCATAACTGATGGGATTTATTAATGAGATTAATAAAAGAAAAGAAACCTAAAAGATGTTGTAGAATCAAAACTTTATAAAAAGGGTGGCTACAGTTTTGCTTTGCATAGTGGTATATATGATATACCCTGCACCTTATTCGATAAGGAAAGAGCCGAGATCCCTTCACCGGGAATGACCTCTTTAGCAAAACTGGCAGATACTACAAACTCACGGTTTAGTTTTTGATTGCTTCTATAGTTCTTGCTTTGCACCGCGGTATTTGTGAAATATCCTGCACCTTATTCAATAAGGAAAGAGCCGAGATCCCTTCACCGGGAGTGACCTCTTTAGCGAAACTGGAAAAGCCTCAAAAACTATTCTTTTTCAAAATCACTTGTTTCTACAACGATATCAAGTTCATTACGCTCATGGTTTTCTGAAAAACCTGCGTAGCCCTTCGACATTTCAGATAGATACTACTTAGTATTCGTGCTACGTTTGTTGGCCTACGTCAAGGCGTAGTGTGCGGTAGCTAACTAGTGCTTATCTGTAACATGAGATGTGATTGGATTAGGGTAGTCGTACGACTTTGTTGGCCTGCGTCAAGGGTCGTGCGGGTGGGTTTAATTCAATCAAGAAATGTACGGGTTGAACTTGACTAGCGGACTATGGTTTGTTGGCCTGCGTCAAGGTCATGGGACGCTAGAGGTAAAAGCATTATCGGGAATTTCAAGTGTTGAAATTTGCAATGAGATTGCATACCTCCTATGAGATAGTTGGATCCCGATACCCACTGCGAGTAAGAGTTACTCCTGGGAGAATTTTACACGGGACAATTAGCCGTTCAAGTAGGTGTCTAGAAAGGTGTTAACGGGATTATGCCTCTGGGAAAACGAGGTTTATTTTAGAGTTTGAAGGAAGATTTGATCAAAACAGTGGGAGACATCCTGATTAGATAAGATTATAACCAATCTAATCTTGCAAGAGCATACGCTAAAGTGTTTTCTTCTCTCTCTCTCCAGGTAGCGACCATGTCAGGCCTTAATCAAGATAATAATATGGATGTATTGACTGAACCCGCTTATTATACTGAGCAAGGGAACGTTGGTCCCGTTCTTTCTTATAAATGTTATAAGACTGAGCAGAGAATAGGAGAATATTTGGATTCTCACGCCACCCAAACGAAGAATAAGCATGCTAATGCATCTTCTACAGGTGTGTTTGTTATCGAGAATTGTTTCTCAGTTCTCTCTACGTCTTGGGTATTAGATACCAGATCTGGATCCCATATATGTAATATGTTACATGGGCTACGTAAAGATAGAGAACTGGGAATGGGTGATCATTCCGTAAGAGTAGGGAATGGTGCAGATGTTGCAGCCAAGGCTGTTGGCGAATATCACCTTGTATTACCAAATAGTAATACATTGGTTCTGAACCAGTGCTATTACATTCTGACCCTGATATGCAATATTATATCAGTTTCTTTATTGAATAAAGAAGGATATAATTTTGTAGTACAGGATAATGTTATGAACATATTCCTGAATCAAAAGTTGATAGGATCAGGATCGTTAAATAATGGCATATACGTTCTCAACCAAACTACAGTACTTAATATACAAAACACACACAAGAGGAAGAGTTCAGAAATGAACGAATCCTTCTTGTGGCATTGTAGACTAGGTCATATCAATGTGACACGGCTAGCTAAATTGCATAAGGATGGATATTTGAATCCGTTTGAATTTTTATCTTATGACACTTGCCGGTCATGTCTCAAAGGCAAAATGACCAAAACTCCGTTTAGTGGATACGGAGTAAGAGTTACAGAACTCTTAGGGCTGATACATAGTGATGTATGTGGCCCAATGTCTACACATGCCAGGAACGTTCTTCCTACTTCATTACATTCACTGACGATCTCTCGAGATACGAACATGTGTTCCTAATGAAACAGAAGTCTGAAGCATTTGAGAAATTCAGAGAATATAAGAACGAAGTAGAGAACCAAACGGGCAAAGTATTAAGATCCTTCGATCTGATCGAGAAGGAGAATACTTAAGTAATGAGTTCCTGGACTATCTAAAAGAGAATGTGATTCTCTCTCAGCTTACTCCTCCCTATACACCACAGCACAACGGTGTATCGGAGCGGAGGAATCGCACCCTGTTAGATATGATGCGCTCTATGATGAGCACTGCTGAGTTGCCTATTTCCTTTTAGGGATATGCACTGGAAACAGCTGCAGACCTATTGAATATGGTTCCCACCAAATTTGTGCCAACTCCATATGAGATATGGAAAGGAAAGAGACCATATCTTAATTATGTTAAGATATGGGGTTGTCCGGCATATATGAAAACACAGAATCCGGACAAGCTCAGCGCAAGGTTTTTTCTGTGTAAGTTTATTGGATATCCCAAACATTTGCACGGGTATATCTTCTACCGCACCGAGGAACAAAAGGTGGTTGTTTCTCGACATGCCACCTTTTTAGAAAAGGAATTTCTTGCAAAGGAAATTAGTGGCAAGGAGGTAGAACTGGAAGAAGTTCCAGCAACACAAACTGCAACAGAAGATTTGATAGAACCAGAGGATTCAGTAGTTCCCGACGAACCTCAGCCTCTCCGCCGATCTAGCAGGGTTTCTCATCCACCTAAGAGATACTACGGTTTTCTCATTGATGGTGGGAGCGAGAATTGCATCATGGAAGATGATGACCCGACTAGCTTCGAGCAAGCCATCACGAGTGGGGACTCTGTGAAATGGATGGATGCAATGCGATCTGAGATGGAATCCATGTACACCAACAAAGTATAGACTTTGAATGTTGCTTCTGAAGGGGTAAAACCCATTGGGAGCAAGTGGATCTTTAAGAAGAAATTTGGTGTAGATGGAAAAGTTGAGACTTTAAAAGCTAGACTTGTTGCAAAAGGTTTTCGTCAACGACAAGGTGTGGATTATGATGAAACCTTATCTCCAGTGTCTATACTTAAGTCCATCCGGATCCTACTTGCCATTGCTGCATACCATGACTAGGAAATCTGGCAGATGGATGTTAAGACCATTTTTCTAAATGGTGATTTAGAAGAGTGCGTGTACATGACTCAGCCAGAGGGCTTTGTAGATAGTGGGAGCAGCGGAAAGGTGTGCAAGCTGCTTAAATCCATTTACGGGTTAAAGCAAGCATCGCGGAGTTGGAACATCTGTTTTGATGTTGTAGTCAAAGAGTTTGACTTCATCAAAAACGTAGATGAACCTTGTATTTATAAGAAGGTTGCAGAGAGTAAGGTAGTCTTCCTCGTATTGTACGTGGATGACATACTCTTGATAGGAAATGATGTTCCTTTGCTGCAATCGGTCAAGCTCTTCTTATCACAAAGATTCTCAATGAAAGATCTAGGTGTTGCCTCCTGCATTTTGGGAATTATGATCTATAAAGATAGATCTAAACGGATACTGGGATTGTCCCAATCCAGGTACATTGACACCATACTAAAGAGGTTTAGTATGGAAGAATCCAAGCGTGGGAACCAACCCACAATCTCTGGACTCACTCTCTCCAAAGAGATGTCTCCGAAGACTGATTTGGAAAGAGCTCGCATGCAAGGGATACCCTATGCTTCGGCAGTAGGCTCTATCATGTATGCGATGCTATGTACCAGACCCGATGTAGCATGCTCACTAAGTATAGTGAGTCGGTAGCAAGCAAATCCTGGAGAGAGTCACTGGACAGCTGTGAAGAACATTCTCAAGTACTTGAGAAGGACTAAAGAGATGTTCTTGGTGTATGGTAACGGAGAACTCCAGGTGGAGTCCTTTACCGATTCAAGCTTCCAAAGTGATAAGGACGACTCTAAGTCACACTCGGGATTTGTCTTCACCCTCAATGGAGGGGCGGTGTGTTGGAAGAGTTCCAAACAGGAAACCGTTGCAGACTCGACGATGGAGGCTGAATACATTGCTGCCAACGATGCTGCCAAAGAGGCTGTCTGGATGAAGAAGTTCATCACTGAACTTGGTGGGGTTCCGTCTATTGAGCATCCAATACCTTTGTATTGTGATAACAATGGAGCTGTGGCTTTGGCCAAGGAACCCAGGTCCCATTAGAATTCTAAACATATTCTGAGGCGGTATCACCTGATCCGGAAGATAGTTGATCGCCGGGAGATCGAGGTCGGGAGAGTTGATACGAAGGACAACACTGCGGATCTACTCACGAAGGCCATTCCCCAGACACAGTTTGAGAGACTCTTCGGGATGTTGGGTATGAGATACTACAACAGCTGGCCTTAGAGCAAGTTGGAGATTGTTAGTTATATATATGCCCTAGAGGCCATTGTTGTACATATGATGTATATTATAATGGATACTTGGATATATATATAGAGGACTTTCTTGCTCGACATGATAGTATGCTATTTGGTTTCACTTTGTCTTAACATGTTGACTTGTATTAGTTTACTGTCTTGCTCTCACATGTTGATAAAACCCTTAGGATATGTACTCGACTACTGGGACTATGATGAGATCATACTAGTGGGGCCAGGGTAGTCAACGAGTACATCCTATAGCTGTTCCTAGTCGAGGGTGTATTGAGACAGGGCATCGATACACCAGAGTAGACTAGCGTATACGCATCTTGACCCACATGATGGGCGATGGATGATCCCATATCCATCGGTGTCCTGACATCAAAGATGGTGTACGGGTGCTCGGTGGAGACTGGGTACATTGAACGGACTCACCGAGAACTCCCAGATGGTATTATACCTCACGTCAGATGGCAGTTCTCCGGTGACACTAGTACAGGTTAGTCTGTTGACCCGAGATCGTCATAGAGTCTTGTGTGATTCCCACTGTGCTTTGATTTCCACCTTACCACGTCCAAGAAGGCGTGCAAAACGGTGGCTTTTGGGTGCAGTCCCAAATCATATGGAGGCAATGAGCGATAGGAGGGGATTCGTCTCTCCCGGTATAGGGAGTTGATGTTGTGCTGTGTTCGATTGGCTATAATTGGAAGTCCCTGGCCAGGGCTGATATGGAGATTTACTGGTAAGGGTTATCAGTAGTTTCTAGACCCGTTATGAGCCTCACATCGACACGACTTATCGGTTACTGGGGTCTGATGTTTTTACCACCCCTAGACTAGATATGCGACATATCAGACGAAGAGACCGGATTGTACGGTAGTGTTACTGATTGGATTCACAGGAGAATGTACAGGCTTGCCTGTTGATCTTCTGATCGCTCAATACCTGGGTGGCTGTTACGTTTAGCTGACCGCTTGCAGCTTGTGGGTGTTTGATATGATCATCACCTACTGCCGGCGTATTGGCGATTCTTTAGAGTCTTACACAGAGGTTTCCAGACTCAGGCAAAACGGAGTAGGAGCACATATGTGATATGTGCGGGACCGAGACTAATACGATATGAGATACCGTATTATATTCTTGCGATATATGATATCGGCCGGGTATATGTGATATAGCTGGGTCATCGGATCAAGTGTTGATTCGATGAATCGGTACATGTTATATTAGTCGGTTATATGCGATATAGCCGGATTGTCGGATCAAGTGTTGATTCGATAATTTAATGTATAATTATATATGTGATATATTACATTACATTAACTGATATAAGCTCACTTTATTGATTCATTTTCTCACCGGATAATACATTGATATATATGCGATATATGTTAATTGTATTATTTTCTTTTGTTACAAAAATATATTATATATGTGATATATAATATTGTAATAAGTTATGATTACAAATGCAACATGATTTGTAGAGATTAAACTAGTTAGGGTTTGATTTGGGTTAGCTTTTTCAAGAAGCTTCAAGAAGCTTTCTTTGTTTTTAGCTAAGATATTTTGTTATGATATTTTGTGTTGATATTTCTTAACCCAACCCAAACCCTTTACCTTAGGTTTATTCTCTACATGAGTTAAGCCATTCATTCTTAACTCAAGGTTGGATTTATAACCACAACACAATAATTCATTATTCATCACATATATTTTTCTTCTTCTTCTTCCTCCTTGAAAAAAGCTTTCTAGCTTTTGGGTTAGTGATGAATAAGTGTGAGAAATTGAAAATAAAAGAGAGCTAAATTCCTACTTCATCATCCTCATCTATTCTAGACACTTACATTAGGGTGTTCACTTCTCTAATACTTGATTAGAGAACTGAGAGCTTGAGTTAAAGATTCTTCAAGGTAGATCATCTTCGAAAAGGAAGACTTCAAGCAAGTATGGATCATTCGGCTTGTGGAGCCTCTCTAGACTTCGGAAGTACATGGATCACGGCGAAAGGACTATTACTCGGAGCTTATGAAGCGAAGGAACGGACTACAAAGGTTGTAATCCCTCTCTCTTAGATGTAAAGTTGTTTACATTCTATGTTTACCCTAATTATCTAGCAAAGATCCTCGCTTTAGGTTGTTCGGCACTTGAAAATTTTAAATTTGGCATGGTTGATGCCTTATAGACCCTTGTGATAGTGCCTTGTAACCCTACATTAGCACGTGACCGGCACTTAAATTACACAACGTCTAAAGGCGTAACGTAAATCAAGTAAGCCGAAGCCCGGAAAATCTAAACCTTTTTTGCGGAAAATATTGGGGGTGCAGTTCTGAATTAAAGGTATAATGAATCATGTTGCGTCTTTTAAAAATTTGGGCAGCACCTCCCTTGTATATTTTGATCCAAAAACATATACACAACAATATATAGGCATCCCCAAGCGGGAGCTAGCTCTTCGCCAACCGGCGGAAATCACAACCACGCAATAACATATATACGACGCCCAACGGCGAAGATCAACCCAGAAAGAACAATAAAGAAGCAGGACATCAAAACTCAAGAAAAGCGATCGTAAACGCACCGCTCAAAGTCTCGCACAAAACCCAAGTCTGACTAGGTCTACCAATATACAATGTCTAGTCTTTGATTTGATTTGATCTGATCTGATGGAGATTATCTAGATACAATAGATTATAATAGTACGAGAGTGGCCCCGATCAAATATGTGTCCCACCTACCAATGCAAACACCCTGGATGAAGCTGTGTGCCAGCAATACCGCAACTGATCCCAAGCGGTCAAACCTGCAAAAACTGTGGCACAACAGGGGTAAGTTGCCAACTCGTGAGTAGAAAACATCAGCAAGTAGAAATCGAATAAAACAACGATTTCCTAGGTCACTATATCCTGAAGGTAATACTATAATATCTACGATGACCATGTATGCATATATGTCAACAATCAAGTCAATGCAATGACATATATAAATAAACATCTGACATCATATGCCTATATGCCTGTGGATATCATCCACGTGACCATCAATGACATAAACAATATCATGGAACCTGAGTTTCCCACACCGACACTCGAACATCATGAAAACATAAGCATGTATATATATGAGGATATCAACCACGTGTGTCCATCAACGACACATAAAAATCATAGAACCTGAGTGTCCAACATCGACACTCGAAACATCATGAAAACATATGCCTGTATATATGAAGATATCAACTACGTGTGTCCATCAACGACACATCAAAATCATGGAACCTGAGTGTCCAACACCGACACTCGAAACCTCATAAAACCCGTGTCCAGCATCGACACATAAATCCTCATATCTCAAGCGCCGCATACTCAGATCGGTCCTCATATCTATCTCATCTCAGGTGCCGCATCCTCAGATTGGCCCTCATATCCATCTCATATCATAACTCCAAAACGGTATCTTCCAGATATCCGTCGAGTTCTATACATTCACCGGTAGGTAGTGCTCCCCTACCAGGCTCACCGCCTAACAATACGGGTTTTCTTACCCCGGGCTACCTCACCGGGTCCACCATGTACCCACAGACGGTGACTACCGCTCCTCGAATCGGGTATAATCACTGCTCAAAACCGAGAAAACTCATGGTGGACATCTTGAAATATCATATCAAGAGAAACCGCATTTTTTAAAATAATACACAATTTCGTTTGAAATTAAACTGCAGTTCTCAAATCCAAAGATGTCATAAAAACATCATCTCAATGCATATAACCATAAAGTATGATGTATGCAACATAGAATAGTAATATGAGCATATCGAGTATATCATGCAAGCATGTCAAGTGATAATACTGAACAATGAGTGTACTTTTACTTTTAAAATTAATATCATGATAGGGCAGTTCTCCTGTATAAATGGCATGACAATTCTACTGTATAAGTGACATGGCAATTCCACTGTGTAAGTGACATGGCAATTCTACTGTGTAAGTGACATGGCAATTACCGATGAAGAATGTGTGTGAGCCGGCAAATCTGTGTATGTGTGACAAGCGCATCAATGGTAATTGTGCAGGTGTACTAGCAAATGATATCATATAGAATTAAATACCTCCATATGATATGTACATCACGAGGGGTAGTATCCTATACAACATGAACAATAAATAGGTGTATCTATCTACACAAGAATCATACGGTCACTTTTAAACGATACACTTCGTCATTTTGAAAATAAATATGGTTCAGGTGGCAATCTTTATATCGGCGATCCCGCCTCATAACGTTCGATATGACAATAATCATCGATCATCATCCTCAAATCACTAGCGCGAATCAATCATCCGGTACATCTCATCGCGTACGGTAATCCATCATACGGGGTCATCAAACAGAATAGGGAATCTATCGACCTATACAATAATGAGAGTACAGATCTAAAGTCTCGTACGGCATATTACTCATTATACTCATATATATATATATATACACACACACGCATATATCTCAAATCACATTTATATAAACGTCATATCTTATTAATTCCACAACACCTCTATCTCAATCTCGTGTCGTGCTTATCGATCTCGCTCTCATATCATATCATTAACAACTCATACTTGTCCTCTTTCAATTCACACTTATCATGATTCACTTTCTCATTTCATATTCTCATATATCAATATATTCATTAGTGTCAACTTTTATCATATCATCTTTTACTAAAACCTATAATCATATTATCTTAAGCTCGTAGCATATCCTTTATCAATGGTTGCGGGGGTGCTATACACCATCCACCCGACTTCCCCCGTAGATATAAATCTACTCACCTGCTAAACTCCTTGCTTAGCTGAAGTCAATATGCTTCGTGTTAGTTGTATGTATGCCTTAGAGGCCAGTATTGTACAGATGATGTATATTATATTGGATGCTTGGACATATATAGAGATGACTTTCTTGCTCGATATGATAGTATGCTATCTGGTTGCACTTTATCTTAACATGTACACTAGTCTCTTTAAACTGTCTTATAGTTACATGTTGGTAAAGCCCTTAGGATTTGTACTTGACTAGCTGGACTGTGATACGGATCATACTAGTGGGGACATGGTAGTCTATAGGTACATCCTTCAAGGTCCCTAGTCGTGGGTGTATCGAGACGGGGCATCGATATACCAGTGTAGACTAGCGTATACGCTTCTCGACCCATGAGATATGGGATGGATGATCCCATATCCATTGGTTTTTGACATCAGAGATGGTATACGGGTGCTCAGTGGAGACTGGGTACACTGGACGGACTCGCCGAGAACTCCCAGATGGTATTATACCTCACGTCAGATGGCAGTTCTCAGGTGACACTTGTACAGGTTAGTCTGTAGACCCGAGATCGTCATAGAATCTTGTGTGATTCCCACTGTGCATTGATCTCCACCTTACCACGTCCATGAGGGCGTGCAAAACGGTGGTCTTTGGGTACAGTCCCGAGTCACATGGAGGCAATGAGCAATAGGAGGGGTTTCGTCTCTCCCGGTATTGGGGGTTGATGTTGCGCTGTGCTCGATTGGCCGTAACAGGGAAGTCCCTGGCCAGGGCTGATCAGAGATTTGCTGGTAAGGGTTACCAGTAGTTTCTCGACCCGTTATGAGCCTCACATCGGCACGACTTATCGGTTACTGGGGTCTGACGCTTACCACCCCTAGACTTGATATGCGACATATCAGACGAACAGACCGGACTGTACGGTAAGTGTTACTGGTTGGATTCACAGGAGTATGAGCGGGCTAGCTCGTCGATCTTCTGATCGCTCAATACCCGGATGGCCGTTACGTTTAGCAGACCGCTTGCGGCTTGTGGGTGCTTGATATGATCATCATCTGCTGCCGGCGTATTGACGAGTCTTTAGAGTCCTATACGGAGGTTTCCTGGCTCAAGCGAAACGAAATAGGAGCGCATATGAGATATGTGCAGGACCGAGAATAATGCGTGTATGTGATACCGTATTCCATTCTCGCGATGAATGTTTCGATTGGTTGTATGCGATATAACCTAGTTATCGAATCATTGATTCGATAAATCGATACATTGTATACTAGTCGGTTATGTGCGACATGACCGGATCATTGAATCAAGTGTTGATTTAATGATTTAATGTATAATTATATATTTGATATATTACTTTGCATTAACTAGTATTGGTTCACTTTAAATGGATTTTCTCACTTGATGTGCAAGTTGTATATGTGATATACTTTTGTGCACATGTTTGTATCATGTTTGATGATGCTTGCTCATTTGGTTAAGTGTAAAGAATTAAACCTTGGTTAAGTAAATGATTAGGGTTTTTATTTATTTATTCTTTTATCCTTTTACTTTGGATTAAAAAGAAATGGCAAAAGAAAACAAAAGGGTTGCTTTCATTCTTGAAGCTTGTTGAAGCTTCATGAAGCTTTGACCAAAGTGACCATTTTGTCTTCATGCTTAACCCTAACCATTCATCTAACCTTAGTCAATTCTCTACACCTAATCATGGTTTACATTATGATAAGTATTCAATTTCTTTTTCATTTTAAAAAGACTTATCATATTCTTCATCTTCTCCTTCTTTTTCTTCAAGAAAAACCTTGCCTTCATCAATGGCAACTTGAGCAAATAAGTGAGAAATCCAATTCTAAAGTGAACCCACCTTCTATTTCTTCATCCTCTACCTCTTGCCAAGTAGTATAGGGTGTTTACTTCACAAGTTTCACAACTTGGTGCAGTTGGAGCTTGATCTTGTGTAACCTCGACGTAGATCATCTTCGGCACGAACCCGACGACCTTGCCCGCCCATTTCTTCGATGAAGCCGATGCTTGAGTCCGGGATTCGAGATGGATAGCGAGAGGACGTCTACGTGGAGCTAAGGAAGTGGAGAACCGGATCTACAAAGGTTGTAGCATCTTTCTTTTAGTTAAGTAGTTAACTAGTTTCACTTTGTCGCCTAAAATTCTAGTTAACGATCTAGTCTAGGGTTTCTCGGCACCGTAAAATTTGAAATTGGCATGGTTGATGCCTTGTGAGACCTCTTGAGAGTGCCTAGGAACCCTACACTTCGTCGTATCGGAAGTCCACGCGAAGGTACCTATAATCAATATACATCGAAATGCAATTAAAACCAATATCCGAAAAACCGATACGGCACAGGGTTCGCTCATAGATTAAAACCTATAGCTTCGCATTCAAAATCAACCAAATAACCCTCGTCCGTTGACGTACAAATGTCCAACGACGGGATTCAAATCAAATATCAAAACCAAGTTTTCAGAATCAGAAAACGAAATTTAGCAACATGAGAAATCACTCCCAGATTTTGACTCAAGTAAAATTAGCCAATTTTGCACATAGGATTGGTCTAGATATAGGATAAGGGAGCCACAGACCAAAAATCAACACCTTTCACCCTAATGTGGCCGCAATTTGCGGCCAAAATGATTAAATCTGCAGCCTGGGCAAAAGGAAACGGGCTCGGGTTTCTAGGTTAGGTTTCTGGTTGCCTGCACGTCTCTCTGTAATCGCTAAATATTTTTCAGGTCTTCCGGGTTAGAGCAGATCTCAGTATCCCATCACAAATCTCACAAAATACGATATCGGCCGATTTCAAAGTTCGTGTTTTGGTTTCTATTCTCGGGTCTTGGCCAGGTAATCACCTCTAAAGTCTTGCAAACACTCACTACACGTCTATTTACCACTTAACAGCAACTTGGAATTTTCCAAGATCACATAACCTAACTAAATCGAATTCTAAACTAACTAGGATATATATAACACAAACACTAATCTAAAAGTGAAGGGATTAACTCAATTGGCAACTTAGGAAAATTCTTGAGTTGCCCAAAATCTTCAAAATCCAAACTTGGATGGTTCAAAGGGTTTAGAATAGTCTTGTGCATGTTTATTGTGAAGGGGGAATAAGGTTTAGAGGAGGAAATTGAGATGATGCATGGAGGTGGAGTGAGAATGAAGGAGATGAAGAAAAATATGAAGAAAACAAAGGGAAATGAAGATTGGGGCAGCCAAGTCTCTCTCTCCCACTCTTATGCTCACTCTCTCTTACCCTCACTCTCTCTCAAAATATCAATTTTGTTTTACTCTCTCTCTCTTTTTATCTATGGCATCTATTTCTATTCTTTTCACACTCAACCCTTCTCTTTTCTTTTCTTTCTTTTCCTTCTCTTCTTTTCTTTCCCTTTTCTTTTCACAAAACTCCAAATACAAATACAATAACAATGAATAACACGCACATGACATAGTGCACTAGCCATGGAAAAATGATAAAAATACGGATTTGGCTTAATCGCGATTAGTAGTGCACTAATCAAAATTAATTTAAACTTGCATATATTTAATTATAAATATGCCAAAATCCGATAAATATCTTTTTAATGAATAAATCATTTTAATCCCAAATTATATTCCAAATATTGGTATATACTTATACCATTTTACGAAAAAACCTTATTCGCAAATCGAATAGTTTTCATGAAATATATTATTTTAATATTAAGTTTCCAAAAATAATATTTATATTTCTGAAATGTTACATGGATGCTTGGACATATGTATGTACAGGACAATCATGCTTGATATAATAGTATACTATTTGGTTTATCTTTATCTTAACATGTGTATATGTATTACTTGTTATTACGTATCATTAATACATGTTGATAAAGCCCATAAGATCATTGCTTGACTACCAGTGTTGTGAGGGCAATCATACTTATGGGAGTTGGGTAGTCGATAAGCACATCCTTAAATATTCGTAGTCGAGGGAGTGTCTGTAAGGTCGGGCGCGCTTCGAACGGAAAACAAAAATTCCGTAGAAGCACGATCGAACGTATGCTAGAAATCGTCCAAACACTAGTATCTAGCAAAATATAAAGAGCAATTAGAAAGAGTAGAGAGGTGCTATAACCTTTGTAGTGTGTCCGGCTGATCCCAGAAGACACCGTCTAGACTTCGTGAGCTCCCGAACGCGTCTGAACGCCGACCGCCTGCCGTAAATGATCCGCATTGAAAGCGGGCTGCGCGAACTCCAACTCCGTTACCGGGCGGAGAAACTTCCTCCAGAGGCTCGCTGGACGTGGAGGAAGGCGATGCAAATGCTGGATACTCTATCTTTTTCTCACTCCATCACCATGGCAATATGTTCCATTAACCTAGAGAGCTCAAGCTCTTGTGTGACGAAGAAGAAGATGAAAAATGATGGCTAGTGAAAAAAATGAATTATCTCTCTACTAATTTTTCCACCCATGTCATGTAAATATATGACACCTCTTCTCTCTCACTCTTTCTTTCATGTGTGTGTCACACACACAAGAGAAAAGGTGGACCCCACCATTAACTAAGTATAACAAATATATATATATATATATATATAAAGATATACACACACACACACACACACACACACACATTTACATACATACATACATATATGTATGTATGTATATTTATCTACATATAATATTTAATGGTGGGAATATATATATCAAATATATATATTAAATAAGTATTAGTACATGTATCCTATACTCATACATATCATGTATCGCATACACAAAATGCCATCAATATTTTCTCAGTATCATATACTGTAGAGAGTGTGTGTATCATATACACTATACTAGAAACCACATCATAAATACGGTTATGAAGTCAACACTTGACTTGATATTCCGGTTTTTAAACCGGCTAGTATAACAGTCATCCGATTAAACATGTATATCCAATATACATGTTTTATCGAACTCATGCATGTATCCCTATACGTACGTCACATCGCGTTTTGCCCGGGCAGGCACTTTCGTTGCGGGGCTCTAAAGGCCGGTCAATACGCTGGCAGTAAATTATATACGATCGTTTCTGATTGAATCTAAAACGCTTTCGGATTCAACCCCTTTCGGGTTAACCCACAAGCTTGTCAGTGGCACTATCTGTACGTAATGGCTACCCAGGTATGAGCAAGATAAAGGTAAGTCGACGAGCGAACTCATCCGGACCCGACAAAGTCTATAAGTGACAGTCATCGTATAGTCCGGTCTTTTCATCAAGGAGTATCGCATACCGGGTCTGGAGAGTAGAAACTGTCAGACCCCCAATAACCCGATAAGTCATGCTGATAGAGGACTCATAACCAAAGAGATACAACTAGTAACACTTACTAGTTTATCTCTACTGCCATTGCTATGGACATCTGGTTATAGTCGTGTCTTGCACAGTGCGATATCGACTCCCAATACCGGGAGTGACGAATTCTCTCGACCGCTCACTGCCTCCATGTGCTTCGAGACTGTACCCAACTAAAACCCGTTTGCACGACTAGTATAGTCATAATAAAGTAGTAATCTAAGTACAGTGGGAACACACACAAGACACTATGGTGATCTCAGGTTTGGATACTATCATGTACTCATGTCACTAGAGAACTGCTATCTGATATTGGTATAATCCCATTTAGGAGTTCTTAGCAAGTCCGTCCAGTGTAACTTATCCAATGAGCACCTGTAAATAATCATCGGTGTCAAACACCAATGGCTATGGGATCAGCCATCGCCCAGTACAGGGTCATGAAACGTATACACTAGTCTAAACTGGAGTACCGATGCCCAGTCTCGATACTCCTACGACTAGGGACATTTAATGATGTGCTTGTAAACTACCAAGCCCTACTAGTATGATCCTTATCACAATCCCGGTAGTTAAGCAAAGATCATATAGGCTTTATCTTATGTATTATCGATACATGATAACTAGTAACATGTATACACATGACAGATAAAGAAAAACCATATAGCATACTATCATCTCGAGTAAGATTGTTCTCTGTATAGGTCCTCATGAATTCAGTAATTGCATTCCTACAACTACGATAATTGCCTTGAGGGCACCTATATCCAACAGTATCGAGACAATGCATCGATACTCTGGAGTAGACTGGTGTATGCGTTTCTAGACCCCGACGAGGGGCGATGGTTGGTCCCATAGCCATTGTTCTTTGGCACCTATGATCGTATACAGGTACACACTGGGTGAGTACACTAGACAGACTCGCCGAGAACTGGCTAGATGGTATTATAGAAATCGTCAGATAGTAGTTCTCTGGTGACATGAGTGCAAATAGTCGGTCGACCTGTGGTCGTCATTTGTCTCGTGTGAGTTCTCACGGTGCTTTGATTACTACCCTACCATGGCTCTACTGAGTCGTGCAAACAGGTTTTAGTTGGGTACGGTCCCGAGCCACATAGAGGAAGTGAGTGATTGTTGGGGATTCGTCTCTCCCGGTATATGGAGTCGATGTCACGTTGTGTTCGGTTGGCCAACATCATAAGTCCCTAGCCAGGACGGATTGAGAATTACTGATAATTAGATCAGTAGATTCTCGGATGGTCTTGAGCCATATCAGCACGACTTTTCAGGTTATTAGGGGTCTGACTTTTTCCACCCCTTAGACCCGGCATGTGATACACTCAAACAAACAGACTGGACTGTACAGAGATTCTCATAGATAGGTTCAGTAGGAGTTCGGATGAGTTTGCTCGTTGGCCTTCTTTTTGACAGGTACCTGGGTAGCCGTTACGTACAGCTAGTGCCGCTGACGTGCTTGTGGTTAAACCCACTGCAAGTGTACTGTCGAGTCTTTAGAGCCACACAGAGGGTTTCTCTGGTTCAAGCGAAACGATGTGGAGGCCGTATAGTTTTACATGCAGAGTTTCGATCATATACGTGTACTGGCTACACGGATTTTGTTCGGATGGATAATACTAGCAGGCTTATGATTAAGCCGCATTCTAGTATTATACTATTGGATTATTTTATCTCTTGGTATTCGTATTTTTGTAGTACGAATATGGGTATGTATATACGGTGGGGGTATTCTAGTAATTTCACTAGAATGCTTCTAGAAGAAGACACGTAATTTTGTTTTAATCTATTTGTTTAAATAGATAATGAGGTGGAAGGATGAGGTGCATTAAAGCATGCTTGAAGTATGGATACTTGTTTTTATTTATTCATTTGTTCTAACTATTCAAGAATGATTGCATCATTTCTATTGGAAATAATATGCTTGATATTATCTAGACTTGGTCATTCTTCACTTGATGCTTGATCATTCTACACTTGCTTTTCTCTTTCCTCCTTTGTGCTCTTCTTCTTCCTCAAACCCTAACCCTCTCATGAATTGAGAAGCCTAGGGTTTATGAGATAAACTAATCCATTAACACACTCTACATCCACTAAACCATCTAGATTAGCAAACTAGGTGCTTTAGTTACTTCATGTTTGAGGTTGGAGCTTGAACTATAGACTCTTGGGTAGATCGTCTTTGACGTGAGAAGGACGACGACCAAGCTCGATCCCAACAGACAAGGAGCCTAAGAAGGAGATTAAGAAGACTCAAAGGACTTAATCATATAGTTATAATCAGTTTCACAGTAGATTAATACCTTTGCAAGTTTTGTTATTTAAGACTTACGGTAGATCTTGAGATTAGTCAGTGTTGCCCGCTTAAAAATTGTTTTTTGAAAATTCTGCCTCTCTACAAACCCAGTAGAGTGTGTGACACTGCCTAACATGGTATCAAAGACACTCCATAAGCCTTAGATAGCTCGTAGCGACGTCAGAAATCCGTTGTTTTTGTCGCGCACGAACTACCGACGAAAACAGACCCTAAAAATGATATTTTAGCAAGTTTGCATAGCCCGCGGGCTCACGGTTTGAACCGAGAATCCACGGGGTGAAGCATGAGCACCCCGAGGATACCCCACAGGGACCGAAGGTCGAGCCCACCCCCCAAGACCACCATAAGATGGCCTTGGGGGTGCTGACCCGAGAAATAGAAAAATACAATGAACATAATACTAGAATATACATATAGAAATATGTATATATATATATATATATATATGTAAATTATTAAATAAAAACTTGATTTAATAATTCGGCTTAATCCAAAGCTGGCTAGTATTATCATCCGTCCGATTGAAGTCCGTGTGCTAGCACACATATCTAATCGGAACCCTGCATGTATCAATATACGACTACTACACCATTTTGCCTGAACCGGGAAAAACCCTCTGTGTGAGATTCTAAAGACTCGTCAATATGCTGGTAGTGGGTTTAACCACAAGCATATCGGCGGAACTGGTTGTACATAACGGCTACCCGGGTAATGAGCAAAGGAAGGCTGACGAGCAAACTCATCTGTACCCTACTGAGCCTGTCTGTGACAATCTCCGTATAGTCCGGTCTCTTCATCTGAGATAATTGCATATCGAGTCTAGGGGTAGATAACTTCATACCCCTACTAACCCGATAAGTCATGCCGGTCTGAATCTCATCACCCACTGAAAAACTACTGATATCACATCAGTAAATCTCATCCACCTTAGCCAAGGATTTCTGGTGATAGCTGACCTAACACGGCGCGATATCGACTCCCAATACCGGGAGAGACGAATCCCAGACGATTGTTCACTGCTGACATGTGGCTCGGAACTGTACCCAACTAAAACCTGTTTGCACGCCTCCTTTGAGCCGTGTTAGGGTAGTAATCTAAGTATAATGGGAACTCATACGAGACAAATGAAAATCTCAGGTCAAAGGACTAATCTGTACTTATGCCATAAGAGAACTTCCATTTGACAATAGGTATAATACCATCTAAAAGTTCTTGGTGAGTCCGTCAGGTGTACTCACCGCCAGTGAGCACCTGTATACTATCTTAGGTGACTCAACACCAATGGCTTATGAGACCGGCCACCGCCCATCGTCGCGGTCTCGAAAAATATACATTGGTCTACTCTGGAGTGTCGATGCGCTCAATACTCCCTCTGTAAGACTACGGTAGCGCCCTGGCCGTCTTTCCGAGGCCAAAATGCGGAAACGAAACTATTTCAAACTAGAAATCGGCGCTATCGTATGCTTAAATCCCGGATCGAACCATTAACCTACAACTAGCTATCTAGAGAAGGGATAGAAAGGCTATACCAATCGATCCGTGTCCTTCGGTCTTTGGCCACCAACCCAAGCTCCTCGCGGCATCTCCGGTCTCGATCTCCTCGTCGGAAAGGGCACCATATCATCGATTCCTTTTACGGGCTCCCGCTTCATCCGAAGCAACTCGGGCACGAAGTGTGCTAGCCGACGTGTCCAAGGTGATGTAGAGAATGTTTGTGATCACTTTGTCTCTTGCATCCATGAAATGGATGGAGGTTGAAGGTGTTGCCATTGATGGAGATTATGAGCTAGAGAAGAAAGAGGAAGAAGAAGAAGTTTTTCTCTCTCTTTTCTTTTGTGATGTGTGTGATAAAAATGAGAGTGAGAGAGCTAGCATGAAAAATACAAGACCAAAACTTATCATATGGCAGCCCTTCTCTCTCTCTCCTTCTCATTTCAACACTCAAATCCATCATATAATGTGACATGTGCATAATAAAAGAGACCATGAGTCACTAACCTTGCACATGCCACATTAAATGCATAAAATGATTATTTCTAGCTCATAATTTCCATATGCAAACATTAATCCAAATGTTTGCAACAAAAAAAAGATACGGCAACATCTAAAGTAAACTCGTGACGGATCACAAGGGTACCCCTCACCTGTATATACATACCTGCACCCGTATTCCGACTGAATGCGAATGCGGAGACTAAACTAATCCAACAAATCTAATACTAGGATCCGGCTTAAACCAAAGCCCACTAGTATGATACGTCGGATCATGATCCGTGCACTACCGGACGTATATGATCGAACCCTGCCATATATCATACGGCCTCTACAACGTTTCGCCCGAATCTTGAGAAACTGTCTGTGAGGGACTCTAAAGACTCGTCAATACATTGGCTGTGGATTTAACTACTAGCACGTCAGAGGTACTAGCCGTACGTAACGGGCTACCAGGTATTGACCAAAAGGGAGGTCGATGAGCGAACTCATCCTGACACCATACTGAGCCTGTCAGTGACAATATCCGTACAGTCCGGTCCGTTCGTCTATGAGCATCGCATGTCGGGCCTAGGGGGTTGGTAAAAGTCAGACTCCCAAAAGCGGTACAAGTCGTGTCGGAGTGTAGCCCAGAACACCCTGAGATACTACTGGAATACCTACCAGTAAATCTCCTGCCTTGGCCAAGGACTTCGTGTAATGGCTCTCCTAGACACAGCGCGATCTCACCCCCAATACCGGGAGAGACGAAACCCCTGCCGATCCGCTCACTGCCTCCATATGGCTCGAGACTGTACTCAACTAAAACCTGTTTGCACGACTCCTTTGACCCGTGGTAGGGTAGTAATCAAAGCACAGTGGGAACTCACACGAGACAAATGACGATCTCAGGTCGATGAACTAACCTGTACACATGTCACCAGGGAACTGCTATCTGACGTCAGGTATAATACCAATTAGCATGTTCCCGGCGAGTCATGTCCGGTGTACTCATAACCCAATGAGCACCTGTATACATCTTAGGTGAACCAACTGACACCAATGGCTTATGAGACCAGCCACCGCCCCTCGTCGGGGTCTCGACTGTATACACTAGTCTACTAATGGAGTATCGATGCCCAGTCTCGAAACTCCCACGATTAGGGACCTTTTAAGGATGTGCCTGTAGACCCCAGCTCCCACGTATATGATCGCCATCATACTGCTGATAGTCAAGCAAGAATCCTAAGGGCTCTATCAACGTGTAATAGCGACATGTAAGGTCACATAAAGCGGTACACGATGATAAAGACAAACCATAGTAGCATACTATTCTCTATCAACGTGTAATAGTGAACCAAAATGTCACCTAAAACATGCACACGATGATAAAGACAAACCAGATAGTATACAATCATCCTGAGTAAGATTGTCCTACCGGCATAGGACCTCCCTCGAACATTGCAATCACGTGCCTGCGATCCAATAATTGACTCTGAAGGCACTATATCCAACACCCTCGACTAGGGACATTTAAGGATGTGCTTATGGAGCACCCAGCTCCCACATATATGATCGCCATCATAATACTGGTAGTCAAGCAATAATCAAACGGGCATTATCAATGTTAGTTATATGTATGCCCTAGAGGCCATTACTATACATAGGATGTATATTGTAGTGGATGCTTGGACATATATAGGGAGGACTTTCTTGCTCGACATGATAGTAGGCTATCTGGTTGCTCTTTACCTTAACGTGTATACTGATTGTCTCTCTGTTACATGTTGGTAAAGCCCTTAGGATGTGTACTTGACTACCTGGACTATGATACGGATCATACTAGTGGGGACAGGGTAGTCCATAAGTACATCCTTCAAGGTCCCTAGTCGTGGGTGTATCGAGACAGGGCATCGATATACCATAGTAGACTAGCGTATATCTTCTTGACCCATACAGATGGGCGATGGATGATCCCATATCCATTGGCGTTTGACATCAGAGATGATATACGGGTGCTCGGTGGAGACTGGATACACTGGACGGACTCGCCGAGAACTCCCAGATGGTATTATACCTTACGTCAGATGGCAGTTCTCTGGTGACACTGGTACAGAGTAGTCTGTTGACCCGAAATCGTCATAGAGTCTTGTGTGGTTCCCACTGTGCTTTGATTTCCACCTTACCACGTCCAAGAGGGCGTGCAAAACGGTGGCTTTTGGGTACAGTCCCGAATCACATGGAGGCAATGAGCGATAGGAGGGGATTCATCTCTCCCGGTATAGGGAGTTGATGTTGCGCTGTGTTCGATTGGCTATAACCGGAAATCCCTGGCCAGGGTTGCTGAGATTTACTGATAAGTGTTATCAGTAGTTTCTCGAACTGTTATAGACCTCATATCGACACGACTTATCGAGCTATTAGGGTCTGACGTTTACCACCCCTAGGCGAGATATGCGACATATTAGACGACGAGACCGGACTGTACGGTAAGTGTTACTGGTTGGATTCACAGGAGTATGAGCGGGCTTGCTCGTCGATCTTCTGATCGCTTAATACCCGGGTGGCCGTTACGTTTAGCAGACCGCTTGCGGCTTGCGGGTGTTTGATATGATCATCATCTGCTGCCGGCGTATTGACGAGTCTTTAGAGTCCTACACAGAAGTTTCCTGGCTCAAGCGAAACGAAATAGGAGCGCATATGAGATATGTACGGGACCGAGAATAGTGCGTGTATGTGATACCGTATTTCATTCTCACGATGAATGTGTCGAATGGTTGTATGCGATATAACCTAGTTATCGAATCAAGGATTGATTCGATAAGCCGATACATTGAATACTAGCCGGTTATATGCGACGTGACCGGATCATTGAATCAAGTGTTGATTTAATAATTTAATGTATAATTATATATTTGATATATTACTTTGCATTAACTAGTATTGGTTCACTTTAAATAGATTTTCTCACTTGAAATGCACATTGTATATGTGATATATTTTAGTGCACTAGATTGTATCATATTTGATGATACATGCTCACTTGGGTTAGTGTAAAGAATTAAACCATGGTTATATGAGTGGTTAGGGTTTTGTTTATTTACTTATTCATTTATTTATTTATTATTCTTTTTGAAATGATAAAGAAAAGAATGGTGGCTTATTTTGTTTTTTTGTTGAAACTTCTTGAAGCTTTGAACAAGTCCACCATTCTTGTCTCATGCTTAACCCTAACCATTCAACTAACCTTAGTTTATTCTCTACACCTAACTATGGTTGCTATATGATAAGTATTCATATGATTTTCTAATTTAGAGAGAGATATCATAATTCTTTTTCTTCTTCTTCTTCATCATCAACATGAAGAAACCTTGCTCCATCAATGGCAACTTGAGCAAATGAGTGAGAAATCCAATTCTAAAGTGAACCCACCTCCTATTTCTTTATCCTCTACCTCTTGCCAAGTAGTATAGGGTGTTTCCTTCACAAGTTTTCATGGCTTGGTGAAGTTGGAGCTTGATCTAGTGATGCCTCGACGTAGATCATCTTCGGCGTCGTAGTCGATGACCTAGCCCGCCCATTTCTCCGATGAAGCCGATGCTAGAGTCTGGGATCCGATTTGTACAGCGAGGGGACTTCATCACGGAGCTATGGAGGTGGAGGACCGGATCTACAAAGGTTGTATTTCCGTTCACTTAGTTAAGTTGTTAACTAGTTGCATGTTTCGCCTAAAATTCTAGTTGACGATCCGTATTAGGGTTTCTCGGCACTTGTAAAATTTGAAATTGGCATAGTTGATGCCTTGTGAGACCTCATTAGTGTTCCTAGGAACCCTACAGTGGTATCAGAGCCTAGCTAGAGCCTTAGGCGACGCGTAGACGGAGTTAGAAGTCCGATCGAACCAAAACTTAACCCGGAAAATGCTCTCTGGACTTTTTTCAAAAACTGGGTTTTTTCCAGATTAAAAATTCTTAAAAAATTCAGCAGGAAAAACTAAGAATTATGATGCAAAATTTATCGAGTGAAGATGCTACAGTGCGGCGGAACCGCGGCAGAAGCTTGGCTTCTGCGGCGGTTCCGCGGCCAATAAATGTGATCACTGTTTAATTTTTGCACAGTAATTCATGTTTTCAGGTGTTGAGTTTTCTGGGAATTTTTAATATTTATTCAAGAGTTGAATTTTCTGGGGTTGTTTTGGGGATTTGATGATTCGATCGGATTATCTGATTTTGTCTATGTGGCTTCCGGATAATTTTTGAATATGTTAAAAAGTTCGATCGGATATAAATACCCAATCTTTCCCCTACCGGAAAATTTCCAAGTGTTGGATTTTTCCGTGGTTTAAAGACGTTCTAAGTAGTGCAAGTAACGCGATGGTCCCTCTAGAAGACAACAAACCTTAACTCGATTATGTGACCGTCTTGAACTGCCCTTTGAACCTTCGGGTTTGGGGCAGTACGGCGTGCCACATGTGAGGCGTTGGCTTGACCCTTCTACGGCTGGACCGTTGGTACTGAGGTACGAAGTGAATGTCTTTGAACTTATTTCATGAGTTGAGCTGTTTCGGGAAAACTTGGGTGTTCGATTGTTCGATCGGAAAGTTTAACATTTTCTATTTTATTCGGAATGTGATACAATAATTGGAATTCACAAGAAGTTATGAGATAACTGAATGAATGTTATAAACATAGCACTTTAGTCTCACTTGATCGGTTGCCACGGAATTTTGATGTGATCAAAAGTCCGTCGCAATCACGTAGGGTACGCGGATACTCGCCGGGTAAACTTAATAGACAGCCTCACTCCATAGCCCCGACCAAGTGACTGTAGGAGAACCCCGTCGCCGAAAGCATCCATTCGGGTGCTCGCGGTAGCGGTGTTCCGCCTTGGTGCACTTCGTCGACGGCTCGGGGGTGCGGCCGCCTACTAAAGTTTGCGACGAGCATTCGATCAAAATTATCGGGAATCTTGTTGAATTGCCCGACTTGATATTGGAAAGAGTTTTCGATAATGAGACTAAAATGCGGGGTTTATAATTGTTAGGCATGCGATGTCTAAGGAATTCATTTAGTCA
Organism: Agapanthus africanus; assembly: GCA_030015575.1. NCBI lineage: Eukaryota > Viridiplantae > Streptophyta > Magnoliopsida > Asparagales > Amaryllidaceae > Agapanthus > Agapanthus africanus. The sequence continues at coordinate 633,910,103 of CM057342.1, forward strand.
GGCATGCGATGTCTGAGGATGTTGCGGATTCCAACTGTTGTAGTTTTACACTTTCTTTTCTGTGACCGTAAGTGTAATATGTGATATCGCCGGTTTCGTTGCTATATGTCAACGACAATTGGGATGGACATATTTACTTACGTTGATGACATGTGATGTTATGTGTTGCTGGATATGTTATATTGGATCGTCGTGTTTGAATAGCCGGGGGTTTTTTTTTGTGAGATGAGTGTTTTTAATTTTCATTCATGTAAAAACTTGTATGTAATATTCTTTTATTGGGGCACTTCCAGGTTGCGGAAGCTGTCACCGTTTGTATATTATTTACTTTTTCGCACTAGGATAGACCCAAGGAGGGGAGCACAAGTGACAGGGTTCTAGGGTCCAGTGGGAGACCAACTCGAGGAGTCGAGTCCGGGTCTCCTAACTCCAGAATTGGTAGGGTTGCTTGCCGCTCTCGTAGGGGTCTAAGGGTGTGGGTTTGGCTATTCATCACGATCATGGAATCCGTGTTTTATACTGGCTCGTATTGAAAACACGGACATCCTAGTATATCCAATATTTCATATGTTTCTTCTGCTGCGATATCTGTGATGTGATCATGTGATATGTTCTGTGATGGATACTGTATATAGTATATTTGATATATTATATAGGCGTTACTTATGTTTTACACCCGCGCTAGCCCTGCCCCGCTCTGCCGTTAGTTACCTAACCTAACGGTGCACGAGGGGACATCGAGGCGAATGCGGATGGCATAAGTGTACGTCGTATTTATCTGTGATGTTTAGGTACTTAAATGATGGGACTTCATTAATGTGATTAATGAAAGAAAAAGAAACCTAAAGATGTTGCAGAATCGAATTTCAAAATAAAAAAGGTAGCAACAGTTGTTGCTTTGCACAGAGGTATATTTGATATATCCTGCACCTTATTCGATGAGGAAAGGACCGAGATCCCTTCACAGGAAGTGACTCCTTTAGCAATAACTGGCAGATGCTACACACTCGGTTTGTCTTTTGATTGCTTCTATAGTTTCTGCTTTGCACAGTGATATATATGATATATCCCGCACCTCATTCGACGAGGAAAGGACCGACGATACCTTCACCGGGAATGACTTCTTTAGCAAAACTAGAAAAGCCTCAAAAACACTCCATTTTTAAAATCATTTGATTCTACAACGATATAAAGTTCATTACGCAAAAGGTTTTCTTAAAAACCTGTCGTAGCCCTCCGTCATTTCAGATAAGTACTAGTTAGTATTCGTGCTGCGGTAGTTTGGCATTCATCAAGGCGTAGTGTGCGGTAGCTAACTAGTATTTATCTGCTTATGATGCAGATTGGATTAGGGTATTCGTACGGTGTTGTTTGGCATTCGTCAAGGGTCGTGCGGGTGGGTTTAATTCAATCAAGAAATGTACGGGTTGAACTTGACTAGTGGACTATGGGTTGTTTGGCATTCGTCAAGGTCATAGAACGCTGGGGGCAAAATATTATCGGGAATTTCAAGTGTTGAAATTTGCAATGAGATTGCATACCTTCTATGAGATAGTTGGATCCCGATACCCGCTGCGAGTAAGAGTTACTCCTGGGAGAGTTTTATACATTACAATTAGCCGATCAAGTAGGTGTCTAGAAATGTGTTAACGAGGTTACGCCTCTGGGAAAACGAGGTTTACATTAATTAGGTTCGTGCGAAAGCACGGGGGACCTCCCTCAAAGTACCGACACTGGCCTGGCTGAAAGATTGGCGAACTTATAGTGTGTAATTAATCCCGGCTAGTCTTTCCATTTAGGGTTTGAAGGAAGATTTGATAAAAAAAGCAGTGGGAGCCATCCTGATTAGATAAAATAATAACCAATCTGATCTTGCAAGAGTGCACGCTGAGTGTTTTCTTCTCTCTCTCCAGGTAGCGACCATATCACGCCTTAATCAAGATAATAATACGGATTATTGACCGAACCCGCTTGTTATACTGAGCTGGGGAACGTTGGTCCCGCTCCAACTTATAATTGTTATAAGACAGAGCAGGAAATTGGGGATTACCAGAATTCCCGTGCCGCCCAAACGAAGAAAGTGCATGCTGATGCATCATCTTCGGGTGTGTTCTTTATACAGAACTGTTTCTCTATTCTCTACGTCCTGGGTATCTGATACCGGATCAGGATCCTGCATATGTAATTTGTTACATGGGCTACAGATAGGTAAAGAACTGAGAATGGGTGATAAGTTTCATGAGACAGAAAACGGGGCAAGTGTTGCAGCCAAGTCTGTTGGTCACTGTCACCCTGTATTACCAATACATTGATTCTGAACGAATGTTATTAGATACCGAACCTGATATACAAAATCATATCAGTCTCTTTATTAGTAAAGAAAGGATATAATTTTGTATTGTCGGATAATGTTTTGAACATTTCCTATATCAAAAGTTGATCGGTTCAGGCACGTTATCTAAAAGCATTGATGTTCTAAATCACCCTACAGTTCATAGTATACGGAACACACACAAGAGGAAGAGTTCAGAAATGAACGAATCCTTCTTGAGGCATTGTAGACTAGGTCATATCAATGCGACCCGACTAGCTGAAGTTACTTGTAGATGCATATTTAAATCAGTTTGAATTTACATCTTGTGAAACTTGCCAGTCATGTCACAAAGATATAATGACACCAGCTCTGTTTATTGGAAACAGAGAAAGAGTTAGTGAACTCTTGGGATGATACATGTTGATGTATAAAGGTCCCCTGTCTACACATGCCAAGACCGGTTCTTTGTATTTCATTACATTCTCTGATAATCTCTCAAGATTCAGACATATGTTCCTGTTGAAACACAAGTCCGAACCTTTTGAGATATTCATAGAATATAAGTTAGAAGTAGAGAACCAAAATAAGGGTATAAGTATTATGTCCTTTGATGAGATCAAGGAGGAGAATACTTGAGCACGAAATTCTTGGACTTTTCTAAAGGAGAATGAGATTCTCTCTCAGTATTACTCCTCCGTATACACCATAGCAAGATGGTATATCAGGGTGGAGCAATCACACCCTATATGATAAGGTGTGCTCTATGATGAGTACTACTGAGTTACCTATTTCCTTTTTGGGAGTTATGCACTTAAGAAGCTGCATACCTATTGAATAGGGTTCAAATCAAATCAGTTGCCTACCACTTCATATTTGATATGATAAGGGAAGAGCCCATCTCTTAAGTTAGTTAAGATTTGGGGTTGTCCAGCCTATGTCTGAAAAGCAAAATCCGGACAAGCTCGAGGCAAGGTCAGTTATGTAGAACTGGAAATGTTCCAGCTATACAAACTGCAGCTGATGATTTGAAATAACCAAAGGACTCAATAGTTACCAACGAACCTCAGCCTCTCCGCCGATCTAGTAGGGTTTCTCATCCACCTGAGAGATACTTCTATTTCTCTATGACAGTGGGAGCGAGGATTGCATCATGAGATGATGACCCAACTAGTTTCGAGCTGGCCATCAGGAGTGGGACTCTGTAAGAATGGCTGGATGCTTAGCGATCCAAGATGGAATCCATGTACACCAACAAAATATGGACTTTGGTTGCTATATCTGAAGGGTTAAATCCCCATCAGGAGCAAGTATATCTTGAGAAGATTACTTGGTGTAGATGGAAAGGTTGAGACTTTCAAAGCTAGACTTGTTAAAGGTTTTCGTCATCGACCAGGCGTGGATAATGATGAAACCTTTTCTACGGAGCTATGCTTAAGTCCATCCAAATCCTACTTGCCACGGCTACATACCATGACTACGATATCTGGCGGTTGGGTGTCATGACTGCTTTTCTAAAATGATGTTTTAGAAGAGAGTATCTGTAAGTACACAGCCAGAGGGCTTCGTAAAAAGTGGGAGCAGCGGAAACGTGTACAAGATGCTTTATAGGATAAAGCAGGTATCGCGGAGTTGGAACATCTGTTTTGATGAAGTAGTCAAACAGTTTGACGTCATCAAAATGGTAGATGAACCTTGTATATACAAAAAAGGTAGTAGGGAGTATGGTGATGATCCTCGTAGAGTACGTGGATCACATACTCTAGATAGGGAAGGAGTTTCCTATGCTACGCTCGGTCAATCTCCGCTTATCACAATGATTCTCCATATAGGATCAAAGTGATGCCTTCTAAATCCTGGGTTTTGGATCTGTGAGATAGATCTAATTGGATGTTAGGATTCTCACTAGTTGTAGTGAGATGGTATCAATTGGTTCTGAGGAGAATCACTGAAAGTGTTCCAAGGTGATAAGGACGACTGAATGTCAGTCACAGGCATTGTCTTTACCCTCAGTAAAGGGACGGTATGCTGGAAGAGTTCCAAGCTAGATACCGTGGCATACTAGACGATAAAGGCTGGATACATCGCTACTTAAGATGCTACCAAAGAGGAAGTCTGGGTGTATATTAGTTCATGAGATGAATTTAGTTCCTCCCATTGTGTGACAATGGAGTTGTGGCTTATGCCAAGGAACGTCCGTCCCATCAGTGATCCAGACATATTCTAAGGCAGTATCACCTGATCATGGAGATGCTTGATCTCCAAGGGATCGAGGTTAGGAGAGTAGACTCAGAGGACAACACGGCGGATCCACTCACAAAGGCCTTTTCCCAGAGAGAGACTTTTATGGGATGGTTGAGTATGAGATACTACAACCACTGCTATCAGATGGCCCTAGTGCAAGTGGGAGATTGTTAGTTATATGTATGCCCTAGAGGCCATTACTATACATAGGATGTATATTGTAGTGGATGCTTGGACATATATAGGGAGGACTTTCTTGCTCGACATGATAGTAGGCTATCTGGTTGCTCTTTACCTTAACGTGTATACTGATTGTTTCTCTGTTACATGTTGGTAAAGCCCTTAGGATGTGTACTTGACTACCTGGACTATGATGCGGATCATACTAGTGGGGACAGGGTAGTCCATAAGTACATCCTTCAAGGTCCCTAGTCGTGGGTGTATCGAGACAGGGCATCGATATACCATAGTAGACTAGCGTATATCTTCTTGACCCATACAGATGGGCGATGGATGATCCCATATCCATTGGTGTTTGACATCAGAGATGATATACGGGTGCTCGGTGGAGACTGGGTACACTGGACGGACTCGCCGAGAACTCCCAGATGGTATTATACCTTACGTCAGATGGCAGTTCTCTGGTGACACTGGTACAGAGTAGTCTGTTGACCCGAGATCGTCATAGAGTCTTGTGTGGTTCCCACTGTGCTTTGATTTCCACCTTACCACGTCCAAGAGGGCGTGCAAAACTGTAGCTTTTGGGTACAGTCCCGAATCACATGGAGGCAATGAGCGATAGGAGGGATTTGTCTCTCCCGGTATAGGGAGTTGATGTTGTGCTGTGTTCGATTGGCTATAACTGGAAATCCCTAGCCAGGGTTGCTGAGATTTACTGATAAGTGTTATCAGTAGTTTCTCGAACTGTTATAGACCTCATATCGACATGACTTATCGAGCTATTGGGGTCTGACGTTTACCACCCCTAGGCGAGATATGCGACATATCAGACGACGAGACCGGACTGTACGGTAAGTGTTACTGGTTGGATTCACAGGAGTATGAGCGGGCTTGCTCGTCGATCTTCTGATCGCTCAATACCCGGGTGGCCGTTACGTTTAGCAGACCGCTTGCGGCTTGTGGGTGTTTGATATGATCATCATCTGCTGCCGGCGTATTAACGAGTCTTTAGAGTCCTACACAGAGGTTTCCTGGCTCAAGCGAAACGAAATAGGAGCGCATATGAGATATGTGCGGGACCGAGTATAATGCATGTATGTGATACCGTATTCATTCTCACGATGAATGTGTCGAATGGTTGTATGCGATATAACCTAGTTATCGAATCAAGGATTGATTCGATAAGCCGATACATTGAATACTGGCCGGTTATATGCGACATGACCGGATCATTGAATCAAGTATTGATTTAATGATTTAATGTATAATTATATATTTGATATATTACTTTGCATTAACTAGTATTGGTTCACTTTAAATGGATTTTCTCACTTGAAATGCACATTGTATATGTGATATATTTTAGTGCACTAGATTGTATCATGTTTGATGATACATGCTCACTTGGGTTAGTGTAAAGAATTAAACCATGGTTATATGAGTGGTTAGGGTTTTGTTTATTTACTTATTCATTTATTTATTTATTATTCTTTTTGAAATGATAAAGAAAAGAATGGTGGCTTATTTTGTTTGTTTGTTGAAACTTCTTGAAGCTTTGAACAAGTCCACCATTCTTGTCTCATGCTTAACCCTAACCATTCAACTAACCTTAGTTTATTCTCTACACCTAACTATGGTTGCTATATGATAAGTATTCATATGATTTTCTATTTTAGAGAGAGATATCATAATTCTTTTTCTTCTTCTTCTTCATCATCAACATGAAGAAACCTTGCTCCATCAATGGCAACTTGAGCAAATGAGTGAGAAATCCAATTCTAAAGTGAACCCACCTCCTATTTCTTCATCCTCTACCTCTTGCCAAGTAGTATAGGGTGTTTCCTTCATAAGTTTTCATGGCTTGGTGAAGTTGGAGCTTGATCTAGTGATGCCTCGACGTAGATCATCTTCGGCGTCGTAGTCGATGACCTAGCCCGCCCATTTCTCCGATGAAGCCGATGCTAGAGTCTGGGATCCGATTTGTACAGCGAGGGGACTTCATCACGGAGCTATGGAGGTGGAGGACCGGATCTACGAAGGTTGTATTTCCGTTCACTTAGTTAAGTTGTTAACTAGTTGCATGTTTCGCCTAAAATTCTAGTTGACGATCCGTATTAGGGTTTCTCGGCACTTGTAAAATTTGAAATTGGCATGGTTGATGCCTTGTGAGACCTCATTAGTGTGCCTAGGAACCCTACAATCAAAACGTATATACATAATGATAAAGACAAACCAGATAGTATACTATCGTCTCGAATAAGACTGTTGATCGCACGCTTTTGGCGTGTCGCGTATTCAAAATTCTAAAGTTAACCGTGATCAAGGACGGTGTCGCTTTGCAGCTAGCCGGTTGAGCACGGGTCAATCCGCAGGGAGATGGTAGTATGTCTGTTCGAGTTTTAGACGAGTCAATAAAGAATGTTTGTATGTTTGTTCAGTTCTATCCTAAGTGTTAGTATTTATGTTCAAGTAAGCTTGTTAAGGTTAAGGTTGGTTAGTAGACTTAGGATTAGTCTTGTGCTTATCTTTTGCCATTCTTAAAATGATGTTGGGATAATCGAAAATAGCGGGGATTCGGAGGACATAAGAATTGTTAGTTATGTATATGCCCTAGAGGCCATTGTTGTACATATGATGCATATTATAGTGGATGCTTGGATATATAGAGAGGACTTTCTTGCTCGATATGATAATATACTATCTGGTTGCTCTTTGTCTTAACATGTTGACTTGTATTGGGTTACTGTCTTGCTCTCATATGTTGATAAAGCCCTTAGGATATGTACTTGACTACTAGGACTATAATGCAGATCATACTAGTGGGGCCAGGGTAGTCTACAAGTACATCCTATAACTGTTCCTAGTCGAGGGGGTATCGAGATAGGGCATCGATACTCCAAAGTAGACTAGCGTATACGCATCATGACCCATATGATGGGCGATGGATGATCCTACATCCATTGGTGTTTGACATCAAAGATGGTATACGGGTGCTCAGTGGAGACTGGGTACACTGAACGGACTCGCCGAGAACTCCTTGTTGGTATTATACCTATCGTCAGATAGCAGTTCTCTGGTGACACTGGTACAGGTTAGTATGTAGACCCGAGATCATCATAGAGTCTTATGTGATTCCCACTGTGCTTTGATTTCCACCTTACCACGTTCAGGAGACATGCAAAACGGTGGCTTTTGGGTACAATCCTGAATCATATGGAGGCAATGAGAGATAGGAGGGGTTTCGTCTCTCCCGGTATTGGGGGTTGATGTTGCGCTGTGTTCGATTGGCTAAAACTGGAAGTCCCTGGCCAGGGCTGATATGGAGATATACTGGTAAGTGTTATCAGTAGTTTCTTGACCCGTTATGAGCCTCACATCGACACGACTTATCGGTTACTGGGGTCTGACGTTTACCACCCCTAGACTGGATATGCGACATATTAGATGAAGAGACCGGACTGTACGGTAGTGTTACTGATTGGATTTACAGGAGTTAGAGAAGACTTGCTTATTGATCTTCTGATCGCTCAATACCCGGGTGGCCACTACGTTTAGCTTACCGCTTGCGGCTTGTTGGTATTTGATGTGATCATCACCTACTGCCGGCGTATTGACGAGTCTTTAGAGTCCTACATAGAGGTTTCCTGGCTCAGGAAAAATGGAGTAAGAGCACATATGTGATATGTGCAGGATCGAGATTGATACGGGTATATGATACCGTATTCTATTCTCGCGATATGTGATATCGGCCGGTTATATGTGATATAGTCGGGTTATCGGATCAAGTGTTGATTCGATGAAATAATTTATAATATATATGTATATATATATATATATATATATATATATATATATATATCCTATATGCTCACTTAAATATTTATTATTCTCACTTATGATGCATTTAACATATTTATTATACAGAGCAGGGAAACGTTGGTTCCGTTTTTTCTTATAATTGTTATAAGACTGAACAGGAAATAGGGAAATATCCGGCTTCACACGCCGCCCAAACGAAGAATAAGCATAATGATGCATCTTCTTCGGGTGTGTTTATTATCGAGAACTGTTTCTCAGTTCACTCTACGTCCTGGGCATTAGATACCGGATCAGGATTCCACATATGCAATATGTTGCATGGGCTAAGGAAAGGTAGAGAACTGGGAATAGGTGATCATTTCGTAAGAGTAGGGAATGGTGTAAATGTTGCAGCCAAAGCAGTTGGCGAATATCTCCTTGTATTACCAAATGGTAATACATTGATTCTGAATGAATGCTATTACATACCAAACCTGATATGCAATCTTATATCAGTTTCTTTATTAAGTAAAGAAGGATATAATTTTGTAATTCAGGATGATGTTATGAACATCTTTCTAAATCAAAAGTTGATTGGATCAGGCTCGTTACATAATGGCATATACATTCTAAATCAAACCACAGTTCTTAATGTACAAAACACTCACAAGAGGAAGAGTTCAGAAATGAACGAATCCTTCTTGTGGTATTGTAGACTAGGTCATATCAATGCGACACGACTAGCTAAATTACATAAAAATGGATATTTGAATCCGTTCGAATTATCATCTTATGAAACTTGCCATTCATGTCTCAAAGGCAAAATGACCAAAACTCCGTTTAGTGGACACGGAGAAAGAGTTACGGAACTCTTGGGACTGATACATAGTGATGTATGTGGTCCCATGTCTACACATGCCAGGAATGGTTCCTTATACTTCATTACATTCACTGACGATCTCTCAAGATACGGACATGTGTTCCTATTGAAACACAAGTCTGAAGCTTTTGAGAAATTCAAAGAATATAAGAATGAAGTCGAGAACCAAACGGGTAAAAGTATTAAGATCCTTCGATTTGATCGAGGAGGAGAATACTTAAGCAATGAGTTCTTGGATTATTTAAAAGAGAATGGGATTCTCTCTCAGCTTACTCCTCCGTATACACCACAGCACAACGGTGTATCGGAACGGAGGAACCACACCTTATTAGATATGGTACGCTCTATGATGAGCACTGCTGAGTTACCTATTTCCTTTTGGGGGTATGCGCTTGAGACAGCCATATACCTATTGAATAGAGTTACAACCAAATCGGTGCCTACCACTCCATATGAGATATGGAATGGGAAAAGACCATCTCTTAAACGAGTTAAGATATGGGGTTGTCCGGCCTATGTTAAAAAGCAAAATCCGGACAAGCTCGAGGCAAGATCAGTTCTTTGCAAGTTTGTGGGATATCCAAGCAATTCGTATGGATATCTATTCTACCACAGTGAACAACAAAAGGTGTTTGTTGCTCAACATGCCATCTTTTTAGAAAAGGAATTTCTTACAAAAGAAATTAGTGGCGAAGAGGTAGACCTAGAAGAAGTTCCAGCAGCACAGGCTATAACTGACGATTTGGTGGAACCAGAGGATTCGATAGTTCCCAACGAACCTCAGCCTCTCCGCCGATCTAGTAGAGTTCCTCATCCACCTGAGAGATACTACGGTTTTCTCATTGATGATGGAAGCGAGGACTGCATCATGGAAGATGATGACCCAACTAGCTTCGAGCAGGCCATCACGAGTGGGGACTCTGTGAAATGGCTGGATGCAATGCGATCTGAGATGGAATCCATGTACACCAACAAAGATTGGACTTTAGAAGTTGCTCCTGAAGGGGTAAAACCCATTGGGAGCAAATGAATCTTTAAGAAGAAACTTAGTGTAGATGGAAAAGTTGAGACTTTCAAAGCTAGACTTGTTGCAAAGGGTTTTCTTCAACGACCAGGTGTGGATTATGACGAAACCTTTTCTCCAGTGGCTATGCTCAAGTCCATTCGGATCTTACTTGCTATTGCTGCATACCATGACTACAAAATCTGGCAAATGGATGTTAAAACCGCCTTTCTAGATGGTGATTTAGAGGAGTGCGTGTACATGACTCAGCCAGAGGGTTTCGTAGACAGTGGGAGCAGCGGAAAAGTGTGCAAGCTGCTTAAATCCATTTACGGGTTAAAGCAAGCATCGCAGAGTTGGAACATCTGTTTTGATGTTGTAGTCAAAGAGTTTGACTTCATCAAGAACATAGATGAACCTTGTATATACAAGAAGGTAGCAGAGAGTAAGGTTGTCTTCCTCGTATTGTACGTGGATGACATACTCTTGATAGGAAATGATGTTCCTATGCTGCACTCGGTCAAGCTCTTCTTATCAAAAATATTCTCAATGAAAGATCTAGGTGATGCCTCCTGCATTTTAGGGATTAAGATCTATAGAGATAGATCTAGATGGATACTGGGATTGTCCCAATCCAGGTATATTGACACCATTCTAAAGAGGTTTAGTATGGAAGAATCCAAGCGTGGGAACTTACCCACGATCTCTGGACTCACTCTCTCCAAAGAGATGTCTCCTAAGACTGATTTGGAGAGAGCTCGCATGCAAGGGATACCCTATGCTTCGGCAGTAGGCTCTACCATGTACGCGATTCTATGTACCAGACCCGATGTAGCATACTCACTAAGTGTAGTGAGTAGGTATCAAGCAGATCCAGGTGAGAGTCACTGGACAGCTGTAAAGAACATTCTCAAGTACTTGAGAAGGACTAAAGAGATGTTCTTGGTATATGGTAACGGAGAACTCCAGGTGGAGTCCATTACCGATTCAAGCTTCCAAAGTGATAAGGACGACTCTAAGTCGCACTCGGGATTTGTCTTCACCCTCAATGGAGGGGCGGTGTGTTGGAAGAGTTCCAAACAGGAAACCGTTGCAGACTCGACAAAGGAGGCTGAATACATCGCTGCCACTGATGCTGCCAAAGAGGCTGTCTGTATAAAGTAGTTCATTACAGAACTTGGAGTGGTTCCATCCATCGAGCATCCAATACCTTTGTATTGTGATAACAATGGAGTTGTGGCTTTGGCCAAGGAACCCAGGTCCTATCAGAGATCCAGGCATATTCTGAGGCGGTATCACCTGATCCGGAAGATAGTTGATCGCCGGGAGATCGAGGTCAGGAGAGTAGACACAAAGGATAACACTGCGGATCCATTCACGAAGTATTAGTTATATGTATGCCCTAGAGGCCATTACTGTACATTGGATGTATATTGTAGTGGATGCTGGGACATATATAGGTAGGACTTTCTTGCTCGACATGATAGTACGCTATCTGGTTGCTCTTTATCTTAACATGTATACTTTATGTCTCTCTGATTACATGTTGATAAAGCCCTTAGGATGTGTACTCGACTTCCAGGACTATGATGAAGATCATACTAGTGGGGCCTGGGTAGTCAATGAGTACATCCTTCATTGTTCCTAGTCGTGGGAATATCGAGACGGGGCATCGATATTCCAGAGTAGACTAGCGTATATCTTCTCGACCCATGTGATGGGCGATGGATGATCCCATATCCATTGGTGTTTGACATCAGAGATGGTATACGGGTGCTCAGTGGAGACTGGGTACACTGAACGGACTCGCCGAGAACTCCCAGATGGTATTATACCTCACATCAGATGGCAATTCTCTGGTGACACTGGTACAGCTTAGTCTGTTGACCCGAGATCGTCATAGAGTCTTGTGTGTCTCCCACTGTGCTTTGATTTCCACCCTACCACGGCTCTACTGAGTTGTGCAAACAGGTGGTTTTTGGGTACAGTCCCGATTCACATGGAGGCAATGAGCGATAGGAGGGGATTCGTCTCTCCCGGTATTGGGGGTTGATGTTGCGCTATGCTCGACTGGCCATAACAGGAAATCCCTGGCCAGGGTTGCAGTGACCTACTGGTAAGTGTTATCAGTAGTTTCACACATGTCATGGACTTCACGTCGGCATGACTTATCAAGCTATTGGGGTCTGACGATTACCACCCCTAGGCGAGATATGCGACATATCAGACGAACAGACCGGACTGTACGGTAAGTGTTACTGGTTTGATTCATAGGAGTGTGAGCGGGCTTGCTTGTCGATCTTCTGATCGCTCAATACTCGGGTGGCCGTTACGTTTAGCAGACCACTTGCGGCTTGTGGGTGTTTGATATGATCATCATCTGCTGCCGGCGTATTGACGAGTCTTTAGAGTCCTACACAGAGGTTTCCTGGCTCAAGCGAAACGAAATAGGAGCGCATATGAGATATGTGCGGGACCGAGAATAATGCGTGTATGTGACACCGTATTTCATTCTCGCGATGAATGTGTCGAATGGTTGTATGCGATATAACCTAGTTATCGAATCAAGGATTGATTCGATAAGCCGATACATTGGATACTAGCCGGTTATATGTGACATGACCGGATCATTGAATCAAGTGTTGATTCAATGATTTAATGTATAATTATATATTTGATATATTACTTTACATCAACTAGTATTGGTTCACTTTAAATGGATTTTCTCACTTGAATTGTGCAAGTTGTATATGTGATATACATTTGTGCACATGATTGTATCATGTTTGATGATACATGTTTACTTGGTTAAGTGTAAAGAATTAAACCATGGTTAAGTTTATGATTAGGGTTTTCTTTTTTCTTACTTATTTATTTATTTATTTATTTTTGGAAAAGATGAGAAAAGAATGGTTGCTATTTTTGTTTTTAGTTGAAGATTCTTGAAGCTTTGAATTAGTCCACCATTCTTGTCTTATACTTAACCCTAACCATTCAAGTTAACCATGGTCCATTCTCTACAATTAACCAAGGGTTAATATATGATAAGTATTGATTTATTTATCTTATTTTAATTCAAGACTTATTATATCTTCTTCTTCTTCTTCATATTCTTCTTCCATGAAGAAAGCTTGCTACTCCAATGGCAAGTGATGAAAACTAGTGAGAAATCCAATTCTAAAGTCTACCCACTTCCTATTTCTTCATCCTCTACCTCTTGCCAAGTAGTATAGGGTGTTTCCTTCACAAGTTTTCTTGACTTGGTGAAGGTGGAGCTTGATCTAGTGATGCCTCGACGTAGATCATTTTCGGCACGTTGTCGACGACCTAGCCCGTCTTTTTCTCCGATGAAACCACCGTGAGAGTCATGGTTCGATTTGGACAGCGGAGAGGACTTCATCACGGAGCCTAGGAGGTGGAGAACCGGATCTACAAAGGTTGTAGCCCCTTCCCTTTAGCTATATTTCCGTTTACTTGCTTGCATCGCCTATATATCTAGTTGACGATCCGTATTAGGGTTTGTGGGCACCCGTAAAATTTGATTTGTGCATGTTTGATCACTTGTGAGACTCCATTAGAGTGCCTAGGAACCCTACAGTGGTATCAGAGACTAGCTAGAGCCTTAGGCGATGCGTAGACGGAGTTAGAAGTCCGATCGACCCGAAACCCCGACTTTAAACGGCTCTCTGGACATTTTTGAAAATCGTGGTTTTTTGAGAATTAAAAATATGCAGAAAACTCAGTAGAAGATTCTAAGAATTACTGTATAAAACGGGGCCCCTGAATCCATCAAAGCGCGGCGGAACCGCGGCATTAGCGTGCTAATGCGGCGGTTCCGCGCCCCTTTTGTCTCTTCTTGCAATAAATTTTACACAGTAATTCCTAGTTTGCAGTGCTGGTTTTCCTGGGAATTTTTAATATTTTTTCAAGAGTTGAATTTTCTGGGTTGTATTGGGGACTCGATGTATCGATCGGATTGTCTAATTTTGTCAGTGTGTTTTTCCGGGTATTTTTAGAATATGTTAAAAAATTCGACCGGATATAAATACCCACTTTTTCCACTGCCGGGAAATTTCCAAGTGTTGGATTTTTCCGTGGTTTAAAGACGTTCTAAGTAGTGCAAGTAACGCGATGGACCCTCTAGAAGACAACAAACTTTAACTCGATTATGTGACCGTCTTGAACTGCCCTTTGAACCTTCGGGTTTGGGGCAGTACGGCGTGCCACATGTGAGGCGTTGGCTTGACCCTTCTACGGCTGGACCGTTGGTACTGAGGCAGAATGTTGTTAGACTTATTTCATGTGTTGAGCTGTTTCGGGAAAACTTAGGTGTTCGAATGTTCGATCGGAAAGTTTAACATTTTCTATCTTATCCGGAATGTGATACAACAATTGGAATTCACAAGAAGTTATGAGATAACTGAATGAATGTTATAAACATAGCAGTTTAGTCTCAATTGATCGGTTGCCACGAAATTTTGATGTGATCAAAAGTCCGTCGCAATCACGTAGCGTACGCGGATACTCGCCGGGTAAACTTAATAGACAGCCTCACTCCATAGCCCCGACCAAGTGACTGTAGTAGAACCCCGTCGCCGAAAGCATCCGTTCGGGTGCTCGCGGTAGCGGTGTTCCACCTTGGTGCACTTCGTCGACGGTATCAGGGGTGCGGTCGTCTACTGAAGTTTGCGACGAGCATTCGATCAGGATATCGGGAATCTCGTTGAATTGCCCGACTTGATATTGAAAAGAGTTTTCGATAATGAGACTGAAATGCGGGGTTTATAATTGTTAGGCATGCGATGTCTAAAGAATTCATTTGGTCAGGCATGCGATGTCTGAGGTGGTTGCGGATTCCAACTGTTGTAGTTTTACACTTTCTTTTCTGTGACCGTAAGTGTAATATGTGATATCGCCGGTTTCGTTGCTATATGTCAACGACAATTGGGATACGCATGTTTGCTTACGTTGATGACATGTGTTGTTATGTGTTGCTGGATATGTTATATTGGATCGTCGTGTTTGAATAGCCGGGGGGTTTTTATGTGAGATGAGTGTTTTTCATTTTCATTCATGTAAAAACTTGTATGTAATATTCTTTTATTGGGGCACTTCCAGGTTGCGGATGTTGTCACCATTTGTATATTATTTACTTTTCTGCACTAGGATAGACCCAAGGAGGGGAGCACAAGTAACCGGGTTCTGGGGTCCAGTGGGAGACCATCTCGAGGAGTCGAGTCCGGGTCTCCTAACCCTAGAATTGGTAGGGTTGCTTGCCGCTCTCATAGGGGTCTAGGGGTGTGGGATAGGCTATTCATCACGACCGTGGAATCCGTGTTTTATACTGGCTCGTATTGAAAACACGGACGTCCTAGTATATCCAATATTTCATATGTTTTTTCTGCTGTGATTTATCTGTGATGTGATCATGTGATGTTCTGTGACAGATATTATATATATAGTATATATGATATATTATATAAACGTTGCTTATGTTTTACACCCGCGCTAGCCCTGTCCCGCTCTGCCGTTAGTTACCTAACCTAACGGTGCAGACGGGACATCGAGGCGAATGCGGATGGCATAAGCGTACGTTATACTTATCTGTGATGTTTAGGTGGACTTAAATGATGGGATATTCATTAATGAGATTAATGAAAGAAAATAAACCTAATTGATGTTGTGGAATCGAATTTCAAAATAAAAACAGGTAGCTACAGTTCTTGCTCTGCATCGTGGTGTTCATTATAGAACATCCTGCATCTTATTCAATGAGGAAAGGACCGAGATCCCTTCACCGGGAGTGACTCCTTTAGCAATAACTGGCAGATACTACAACCCTCGGTTTGTCTTTGATCGCTTCTATAGTTTCTGCTTTGCACAGTGATATATATGATATATCCCGCACCTCATTCGACGAGGAAAGGGCCGACGATCCCTTCACCGGGAGTGACCCCTTTAGCAAAACTAGAAAAGCTTCAAAAACATTCCATTTAAAAACCATTTGATTCCACAACGGGATCAAGTTCAAAGCGTTAAAGGTTTTCACAAAAACCATTCGCAACCCTCCGTCATTTTAGGAAGTAGAGTACTTAGTATTCGTGCTGTGTTTGTTGACCATAGTCAAGGCACAGTGTACGGTAGCTAAGTGATGTCTTCCTACACCGCATATGATGCGATTAGTTAGGACAGTCGCGTGACTTTGTTGACCTTAGTTAAGGGTCATGTGGGTGGGTCTAATTAATCACGAAATGACGGGTAGAACTTGACTAGTGCTTATGATTTGTTGACCATAGTTAAGGTCATAAGTGCTAGGGGTAAAAATCTTTATCGGGAGTTTCAAGTGTTGAAATTTGCAATGAGATTGCATATCTTCTATATGATAGTTGGATCCCGATACCCACTGCGAGTAATTGTTACTCCTGGGAGAGTTTTGCACTTTGCAATTAGCCGATCAAGTAGGTGTCTAGAAAGGTGTCAACGGGGTTACGTCTCTGGGAAAACGAGGTTTACTGTAATTAGGTCCGTGCGAAAGCACGGGAAACCTCCCTCAAAATACCGACACTGGCCTGGCTGAAAGATTGGCGAACTTGTAGAGTGTAATTAATCCCGGCTAGTCTTTCCTTTTAAGGTTTGAAGGAAGATTTGATAAAAACAGTGAGAGCCATCCTGATTAGATAAAATATATAACCGATCTAATCTTGCAAGAGCGCACGCAGAGTGTTTTCTTCTCTCTCTCTCCTGGTAGCGACCATATCACGCCTTAATCAAGATAATAAAATGGATGTATTGACCGAACCCGCTTGTTATACTGAACTGGGGAACGTTGGTCCCGCTCCAACTTATAATTGTTATAAGACAGAGCAGGAAATAGGGGAATACCAGAATTCCTATGCCGCCCAAACGAAGAAAGTGCATATGATGCATCTCATTCGGGTGTGTTCATTACAAAGAACTGTTTCTCAGTATCCTCTGCATCCTGGGTATATGATACCGGATCAGGATCCCAGATATGTAATCTGTTACATAGGGCTACAAAAAGGTAGAAAAACTGAGGACGGGTGATAAGTTTCATGAGACAGAAAACGGGGCAAGTGTTGCAGCCAAGTCTGTTGGTCACTGTCACCCTGTATTACCAATACATTGATTCTGAACAAATGTTATTAGATACCGAACCTGATATACAAAATCATATCCATCTCTTTATTTATTAAAGAAATGATAAAATTTTGTATTGATGGATAATGTTTTGAACATTTCCTATATCAAAAGTTGATCGGTTCAGGCATGTTATCTAAAAGCATTGACGTTCTAAATCAAACTACAGTTCCTTGTATACAGAACACACACAAGAAGAAGAGTTCAGAAATGAACGAATTCTTCTTGAGGCATTGTAGACTAGGTCATATCAATGCGACCCGACTGGCTGAAGTTACATTTAGATGTATATTTAAATCAGTTTGAATTTACATCTTGTGAAACTTGCCAGTCATGTCACAAAGATAAGATGACCATAGCTCCGTTTACTGAAAACAGAAAAAGAGTTAATGAACTCTTGGGACTGATACATGATGATGTATGTAAGGTCTCCTGTCTACACATGCCAGGACTGGTTCTTTATACTTCATTATATTCTCTGATAATCTCTCAAGATTCAGTCATATGTTCATGTTGAAACATAAGTCCGAACCTTTTGAGATACTCACAGAATATAAGCGAGAAGTAGAGAACCAAAATACGGGTATAAGTATTATGTCCTTTGATGTGATCGAGGAGGAGAATACTTGAGCACGGAAATCCTGGTCTATTCTAAAGGAGAATGAGATTCTCTCTCAGCATTACTCCTCCGTATACACCATAGCACGATGGTATATCGGGGCGGAGCAATCACACCCTATATGATATGGTGTGCTCTATGATGAGTACTACTGAGTTACCTGTTTCCTTTTAAGGGGTTATGCACTTGAGAAGATGCATACCTATTGAATAGGTTCGAATCAAATCAGTTACCTACCACTTCATATGTGATATGGAAAGGGAAGAGCCCATATCTTAAGTTTTTTAAGATTTGGGGTTGTCTGGCCTATGTCGAAAGCAAAATCCGGACAAGATCGAGGTAAAGTCAGTTGTGTAGAACTGGAAAGGTTCCAGCTGTACAAAACTGCAGCTGATGATTTGACAAAGCCAAAGGATTCAATAGTTCCCGACGAACCTCAGCCTCTCCGCTGATCTAGCAGGGTTCCTCACCTGCTTGAGAGATACTTCGGTTTCTCGATGACAGTGGGAGCAAGGATTGCATCATGAGATGATGACCCAACTAGATTCGAGCAGGCCATCAAGAGTAGGGTCTCTCTAAGAATGGCTGGATGCTTAGCATTCTGAGATGGAATCCATATACACCAACAAAGTATGGACTTTGGTTGCGATATCTGAAGGGTTAAATCCCCATCAGGAGAAAGTATATCTTGAGAAGATTACTTGGTGTAGATGGACAAGTTGAGACTTTCAAAGCTAGACTTGTTAAAGGTTTTCGTCATCGACCAGGCATGAATAATGATGAAACCTTTTCCAGGGACTATGCTTAAGTCCATCCAGATCCTACTTACCACGGCTACATACCATGACTACGATATCTGGTGGTTGGGTGCCATGACTACTTTTCTAAATAATGATTTGGAAGAGAACGTCTATAAGAACACAGCCAGAGGGCTACGTAAACAGTGGGAGCAGCGGAAACGTGTGCAAGATGTTTTATGTGATGAAGCAGGCATCGCGGAGTTGGAACATCTGTTTTGATGAGTTAGTCAAACAATTTGTCATCATCAAAATGGTAGATGAACCTTGTATATACAAAATGGTAGTAGAGAGTGAAGTGGTCATCCTCGTATTGTACGTGGACAACATACTCTTGATAGGAAAGGAATTTCCTATGCTACGATCGGTCGATCTCCTCTTATCACATAGATTCTCCATAAAGGATCAAAGTGATACCTCCTAAATCCTGGGATTTGGATCTATGAGATAGATCTAAATAGATTTTAGGATTCTCACTAGATGTAGTGAGATGGTATCAATCGATCCTGGGGAGAATCACTGGAAGGGTTCCAGGGTGATAAAGACGACTGAATGTCAGTCACAGGCATTGTCTTTACCCTCAGTAAAGGGACAGTATGTTGGAAGAGTTCCAAGCTAGATACCGTGGCAAACTAGACGATAAAGGCTGGTAACATCGCTATTAAAGATACTGCCAAAGAGGCAGTTTGGGTGTATATTGGTTCATAGGATGAACTAGGTTCCTACCATTGTGTGACAATAGAACTGTGGCTTTGGCCCTGGAACCCTGGTCCCATCAGTGACCCAGACATATTCTGAGGCAGCATCACCTGATCATGGAGATAGTTGATCTCCAGGGTGATCAAGGTTAGGAGAGTAGACTCAGAGGACAACACGGCGGATCCACTCACGAAGGCCTTTTCCCAAAGAGAGACTTTTAAGGGGATGGTTGAGTATTAAATACTACAACTACTGCTACAGATGGCCCTAGTGCAAGTGGGAGATTGTTAGTTATATGTATGCCCTAGAGGCCATTACTGTACATTGGATGTATATTGTAGTGGATGCTGGGACATATATAGGTAGGACTTTCTTGCTCGATATGATAGTACGCTATCTGGTTGCTCTTTATCTTAACATGTATACTTTATGTCTCTCTGATTACATGTTGATAAAGCCCTTAGGATGTATACTCGACTTCCAGGACTATGATGAAGATCATACTAGTGGGGCCTGGGTAGTCAATGAGTACATCCTTCATTGTTCCTAATCGTGGGAATATCGAGACGGGGCATCGATATTCCAGAGTAGACTAGCGTATATCTTCTCGACCCATGTGATGGGCGATGGATGATCCCATATCTATTGGTGTTTGACATCAGAGATGGTATACGGGTGCTCAGTGGAGACTAGGTACACTGAACGGACTCGCCGAGAACTCCCAGATGGTATTATACCTCACGTCAGATGGAAGTTCTCTGGTGACACTGGTACAGCTTAGTCTGTTGACCCGAGATCGTCATAGAGTCTTGTGTGTCTCCCACTGTGCTTTGATTTCCACCCTACCACGGCTCTACTGAGTCGTGCAAACAGGTGGTTTTTGGGTACAGTCCCGATTCATATGGAGGCAATGAGCGATAGGAGGGGATTCGTCTCTCCCGGTATTGGGGATTGATGTTGCGCTATGCTCGACTGGCCATAACAGGAAATCCCTGGCCAGGGTTGCAGTGACCTACTGGTAAGTGTTATCAGTAGTTTCACACATGTCATGGACTTCACGTCGGCATGACTTATCAAGCTATTGGGGTCTGACGATTACCACCCCTAGGCGAGATATGCGACATATCAGACGAACAGACCGGACTGTACGGTAAGTGTTACTGGTTTGATTCACAGGAGTGTGAGCGGACTTGCTTGTCGGTCTTCTGATCGCTCAATACCCGGGTGGCCGTTACGTTTAGCAGACCGCTTGCGGCTTGTGGGTGTTTGATATGATCATCATCTGCTGCCGGCGTATTGACGAGTCTTTAGAGTCCTACACAGAGGTTTCCTGGCTCAAGCGAAACGAAATAGGAGCGCATATGAGATATGTGCGGGACCGAGAATAATGCGTGTATGTGATACCGTATTTCATTCTCGCGATGAATGTGTCGAATGGTTGTATGCGATATAACCTAGTTATCGAATCAAGGATTGATTCGATAAGCCGATACATTGGATACTAGCCGGTTATTTGTGACATGACCGGATCATTGAATCAAGTGTTGATTCAATGATTTAATGTATAATTATATATTTGATATATTACTTTACATCAACTAGTATTGGTTCACTTTAAATGGATTTTCTCACTTGAATTGTGCAAGTTGTATATGTGATATACATTTGTGCACATGATTGTATCATGTTTAATGATACATGTTTACTTGGTTAAGTGTAAAGAATTAAACCATGGTTAAGTTTATGATTAGGGTTTTCTTTTTTCTTACTTATTTATTTATTTATTTATTTTTGGAAAAGATGAGAAAAGAATGGTTGCTATTTTTGTTTTTAGTTGAAGATTCTTGAAGCTTTGAATTAGTCCACCATTCTTGTCTTATACTTAACCCTAACCATTCAAGTTAACCATGGTCCATTCTCTACAATTAACCAAGGGTTAATATATGATAAGTATTGATTTATTTATCTTATTTTAATTCAAGACTTATTATATCTTCTTCTTCTTCTTCATCTTCTTCTTCCATGAAGAAAGCTTGCTACTCCAATGGCAAGTGATGAAAACTAGTGAGAAATCCAATTCTAAAGTCTACCCACTTCCTATTTCTTCATCCTCTACCTCTTGCCAAGTAGTATAGGGTGTTTCCTTCACAAGTTTTCTTGACTTGGTGAAGGTGAAGCTTGATCTAGTGATGCCTCGACGTAGATCATCTTCGGCACGTTGTCGACGACCTAGCCCGTCTTTTTCTCCGATGAAACCACCGTGAGAGTCATGGTTCGATTTGGACAGCGGAGAGGACTTCATCACGGAGCCTAGGAGGTGGAGGACCGGATCTACAAAGGTTGTAGCCCCTTCCCTTTAGCTATATTTCCGTTTACTTGCTTGCATCACCTATATATCTAGTTGACGATCCGGATTAGGGTTTGTGGGCACCCGTAAAATTTGATTTGTGCATGTTTGATCACTTGTGAGACTCCATTAGAGTGCCTAGGAACCCTACAGAAGGCCATTCCCCAGATACAATTTGAGAGACTCTTCGGGATGTTGGGTATGAGATACTACAACAGCTGGCCTTAGTGCAAGTGGGAGATTGTTAGTTATGTATATGCCCTAGTGGCCATTGTTGTACATATGATGTATATTATAGTGGATGCTTGGATATATATAGAGAGGACTTTCTTGCTCGATATGATAATATGCTATCTGGTTGCTCTTTGTCTTAACATGTTAACTTGTATTGGGTTACTGTCTTGCTCTCACATGTTGATAAAGCCCTTAGGATATGTACTTGACTACTGGGACTATGATGCAGATCATACTAGTGGGGCCAGGGTAGTCCACAAGTACATCCTATAACTGTTCCTAGTCGAGGGGGTATCGAGATAGGGCATCGATACTCCAGAGTAGACTAGCGTATACGCATCATGATCCATATGATGGGCGATGGATGATCCCACATCCATTGGTGTTTGACATCAAAGATGGTATACGGGTGCTCAGTGGAGACTGGGTATACTGAACGGACTCGCCGAGAACTCCTTGTTGGTATTATACCTATCGTCAGATAGCAGTTCTCTGGTGACACTGGTACAGGTTAGTCTGTAGACCCGAGATCGTCATAGAGTCTTGTGTGATTCCCACTGTGCTTTGATTTCCACCTTACCATGTTCATGAGAACGTGCAAAACGGTGGCTTTTGGGTACAGTCCCGAATCACATGGAGGCAATGAGCGATAGGAGGGGTTTCGTCTCTCCCAGTATTGGGGGTTGATGTTGCGCTGTGTTCGATTGGCTATAACTGGAAGTCCCTGGCCAGGGCTGATATGGAGATATACTGGTTAGTGTTATCAGTAGTTTCTCGACCCGTTATGAGCCTCACATCGACACGACTTATCGGTTACTGGGGTCTGACGTTTACCACCTCTAGACTGGATATGCGACATATTAGACGAAGAGACCGGACTGTGCGGTAGTGTTACTGATTAGATTTACAGGAGTTAGAGCAGACTTTCTTGTTGATCTTCTGATCGCTCAATACCCGGGTTGCCGTTACGTTTAGCTGACCGCTTGCGGCTTGTTTGTGTTTGATGTGATCATCACCTACTGCCAGCGTATTGACGAGTCTTTAGAGTCCTACATAGAGGTTTCCTGGCTCAGGTAAAATGGAGTAGGAGCACATATGTGATATGTGCGGGATCGAGATTGATACGAGTATATGATACCGTATTCTATTCTCGCGATATGTGATATCGGCCGGTTATATGTGATATAGCCGGGTTATCGGATCAAGTGTTGATTCGATGAAATAATATATAATATATATGTATATATATATTATATGCTCACTTAAATATTTATTATTCTCACTTATGATGCATTTAACATATATGTGATATATGTTTATTGTATTGTTTTCTTTTGTTACATAAATACTATATATGTGATATATAATATTGTGACATGCTAGGCTATACATGCAACAAGGATGTTTGAGAATTATACCATGCTACATATAATGTTTGGGTTTAAATTCTTAAGTAATTCAAAAATGTGGAAATGAGTCATGGGGGAAGCTTCATGAAGCTTGTTGATTACCATTGACAAAGTCCACCCTTTTTGTTTTGCTTAAGATATTTTCTAATCCAACCATGACACATAGCCATGGTTAACTCTCTACAAGGGTTAGGTATTCACATATACTAACCAAGGGTTGCATTTCTAACCTCATCTCATTCATTCATCTTCTTCTTTCTCATCTCATTTTTACTCTTTAGATTTTGAGATCAAGAAGAAAAATAGTGAGAAATAAAATACTAAAGTGAGCTAAATTCGTACTTCATCATCCTCTTCTATACCAGATATATAGATTAGTGTGTTAGCTTCACTAATTCCGAATTAGTGAAGTGTGAGCTTGAGTCCGTGTTTCCTCGACGTAGATCATTACAAACTTTGAAGACTTCAAGCAAGGATGCATCGTACATCTTGTGGAGCCTCTCAAGAGTTCGGGAGCTCATGGATTGCAGTGAAGGGACCACTACTCGGAGCTTTTGAAGCGAAGGAACGGACTACAAAGGTTGTAATCCCTATCACTTAGATGTAAAGTTGTTTACATGCAAAGTTAACCCTAATTCTCTAGTTCAATTACTTGATTGGTTTGTTTAGCACCCCAAAATTTTAATATAGCATGTTTGATGCTTGCCAAAACCTTCACAAGGTGCTAAGCTAACCCTACAGGAATGGGATTTGCGAGTTTAAGCGAGCTTTCCAACACTAAATCCATTCCTAGTGCCCCTTGTCCGTCTGCTAAATACGCTTATTTCCAACCCTCGGCCAAACACCCGCAACCATGTATCCAATTAAGACACAACTACATGTCACGTTGCATTGCGCTTAAAGGACTTCTCGACTTAGGTCGCTGCTACATGTCACGTATAGTGCGTCTAAGTGAGGGGGTTGCGTTTGTTTGGTCGGGGTTCGTTTCAAGATGTTTGACGAAGAAAAGCATAAGAGATTTTGTAAGTCGACGTTACACACCCCACATGATGCGGGGAAGCAGAATAAGCAAAAACAATCATTTTAAGCAAGGTAACATCGACTAAGTTTATGGATCTTTGCTAAACCCTAACTAACAAACTATCTAGAAGTAGTTAACTACTATGATAGATGATTATACCTCAAAATACTAGTCCTTCTTGTTCTTGTTGTTCACCTCCTCGCCGGCCTCCTCAATGTAATAGAAAATCCACCCGAGAGTTCCTTCTTCAAG
Source organism: Agapanthus africanus (assembly GCA_030015575.1). Lineage (NCBI taxonomy): Eukaryota > Viridiplantae > Streptophyta > Magnoliopsida > Asparagales > Amaryllidaceae > Agapanthus > Agapanthus africanus. The sequence continues at coordinate 633,935,055 of CM057342.1, forward strand.
CTTTAACCTCTAACTTGAGGTAACTAAGTGGCTAGGATTGCCAATCCAAGTGACCTAGAGGATATAGAGATAGATTAAGGAACTATTAGTCTTGCTAACCCTAGGGTTCTCAACACATGAGGGAATTAGGGTTAAGATGAAGAAAATGAGAGCTTGAGGAAAGAGAATGTGTTTGTTGTTAGGTTAGTATAGCACCCTATGAAGAGTTTTGAAGCATCACATGACCCAAAGTTTTAATTTTTAAGGTGCTAAACTAACATGCAAAGGATAGATCCTAGAAAATTAGGGTTTGCTAAACATTAAGCTAACAAAAGTTAGGGTTTGAAGGCTACAACCTTTGTAGCTCCCATTTTTGCTTCGCTCCTTAGGCTCTTTGGTGTTGAATCAAGGTCCTCTTGAACTCCCCTTGTGTCCACGATGATCCACCGCGGAGATCTCCGTCCAAGCTCGCTACTTTGTGAAATCGAAGTAAACACTCTAATCAAGTTGGCTAGACTTGAATAGAATGGTGTTGTGGCTTTGGATCTCACTTCAAAAACCTTTCTTTTGTTGTATTTCACTCACTAGAAAAGAACTAGAGAGGAGAAGATGAAGGAGGATGAAAATGGTGGCTATTTTCTTCAAGAGATAAAATGATAACCATAAGGTTAACTTGCAAAAGAAAATAAATATCACTATATATATTTAATCCTTCTTGACTCTAACCATGATTAAATGATGGATGATTAATTTAACTTGGGTTTAGAATGATAAAGGAAAAGATAACCATGGTTTAGTGGTGGGTGAGAATGGTTAGGTTAAAAGAAGCATGTAGAAACTAGCATAATTATCCTTTCCTTTTCATTTTCTTTTTAAAACCAAAATTAAATAATTATCCATTGTATAATCAATGGTGTGAGGCTTATATTGCCACCATTTCCATATATAATCAACCATGATAGTTTGATGTATGTATGTGTACATGTATGCACATCTATATGTGCATAAAACTAGAAAAGAAGAAAGAAACACATGCATGCATGCATACATCCATCAAACCCTAGAAAGGTTTCAAGTGAGATAACTTTTGGTTAGATGATAAATCAACACTTGATTTATCAATCCGGTCATATCTCATATGACCCCACCAAAAGCAATACACCCGATCAATGTTCGGTATCATATACGCATATTTCAATCGGGTGCATGCGCATATCGCATATGCGCACCACAACGTTTCGCCTGGACTGGGTAACTCCTCTGTGGGACTCTAAGACTCGTCAATATGCCGGCAGAGGGTAATGATCATATCAAGTGCCCTCAAGCCGCAAGCGGTCAGCTAAACGTAACGGCCACCCGGGTATTGAGCGATCAGAAGACAACAAGTGAACCTGTTACAACTCCCGTCGAGCCATCCGGCAACACTACCGTACAGTCCGGTCTCTTCGTCAGATATGCTGCATATCGAGCCTAGGGATGGTCACGTCGACCCCAATAACTCAATAAGTCGTGTCGGTGAATGGTCTATAACAGATCGAGAAACTACTGATAACACTTATCAGCAAATCTCAGCAGCCCTGGCCAGGGACTTGCTGTTATAACCAGTCGAGCACAGCACAGCATCAACTCCCAATACCGGGAGAGACGAAACCCCTCCTATTGCTCATTGCCTTCGTGTGTCTCGGGACTGTACCCAACGGCCACCTGTTTGCTCGACTCAGTAGAGCCGTGGTAGGGTGGCAATCAAAGTACAGTGGGAGAACATACAAGACTCCATGACGATCTCGGGTCTACAGACTAACCTGTACCAGTGTCACCTGAGAACTGCTATCCGACGATAGATATAATTCCATATAGGAGTTCTCGGCGAGTTCGTCCAGTGTACCCAGTCACCACTGAGCACCCGTATATGATCTTGATGTCAAACATCGATGAATGTGGGAACATCCATCGCCCATCACATGGGTCTAGTATCATATACGCTAGTCTACTCTGGTATATCGACACCCCGTCTCGATACACCTACGACTAGGGACATTTCAGGATGTGCTTATAGACTACAGATGTCCCACTAGTACGATCTCCATCATGTTGGAGATAGTGCCCTCAGAGTCAATTATTGGATCACAGGCACGTGATTGCAATGATTGAGGGAGGACCTATCCCGGTAGAACAGTCTTACTCGAGATGATAGTTTGCTATCTGGTTTACCTTTATCATCGTGTACTGCTTTAGGTGACCTGACAGGTCACTATTGCACGTTGATAGAGCCCTTAGGATTCTTGCTTGACTGCCAGCAGTATGAGGGCGATCATATAAGTGAGAGCTGGAGTCTATAAGCACATCCTTAAAAGGTCCCTAGTCGTGGGAGTTTCGAGACAGGGCATCGATTCTCCAGAGTAGACTAGTGTATACAGTCGAGACCCCGACGAGGGGCGGTGGCCGGTCTCACAGGCCACTGGTGTCAGTTGGTTCACCTAAGATGTATACAGGTGCTCATTGGGTTATGAGTACACCGGACAGGACTCGCCGGGAACATGCTAGTTGGTCTTATACCTGACGTCAGATAGCAGTTCCCTGGTGACATGTGTACAGGTTAGTTCATCGACCTGGGGATCGTCATTTGTCTCGTGTGAGTTCCCACTGTGCTTTGATTATTACCCTACCACGGCTCAAAGGAGTCGTGCAAACAGGTTTTAGTTGGGTACAGTCCCGAGCCACATGGAGGCAGTGAGCGGATCTTCGGGGGTTCGTCTCTCCCGGTATTGGGGGTGAGGTCGCGCTGTGTCTAGGAGAGCCATTACACGAAGTCCTTGGCCAAGGCAGGAGATTTACTGGTAGGTATTCCAGTAGTATCTCAGGGTGTTCTGGGCTACACTCCGACACGACTTGTACCGCTTTTGGGGGTCTGACTTTTACCCACCCCCTAGGCCCGACATGCGATGCTCATAGACGAACGGACCGGACTGTACGGATATTGTCACTGACAGGCTCAGTAGGGTGTCAGGATGAGTTCGCTCATCGACGTCCCTTTTAGTCAATAGCTGGTGGCCCGTTACGTATTGGCTTATACCTCTGACGTGCTAGTGGTTAAATCCACAGCCATTGTATTGACGAGTCTTTAGAGTCTACCACACTTTCAGTTACTCAGCTTTCGGGCGAAACGCTGTAGAGGCCGTATGGAGATATGGCAGGGTCCGATCAGATACGTGCGGTATTGCACGGATCAGGATCGGACGGTTTGTACTAGTAGCCGTATAGGTATATGGCAGGGTTCGATCAGATACGTGCGGTATTGCACGGATCAGGATCGAACGGATATTACTAGCCGGCTTTGGTTTAAGCCGGTCCTAGTTTAGTACAGTGTAGATTTTGTCTTTTTGCATTTGTATCCGGACGGAATACAGATGCGGGTGTGTATGCACAGTATTGGGGTTTTTCCTGTAATTTATTACGGGACCAGTTTTCTGGAGTTGCCAGTTTGCATTCCGTTCCGGCCGGTTTTCCTTTGTTCTTTCCCGGCCGGACTTTTCCGATGGAGGGGGTTATTTGCAAGTTTGCAAATAACACTTTGTGGAGGGTTTTATTGCATAAGGATTTATTATGATAGCATCATTTCTTTTGCTCCATGCTTTGGCATTAAATGAGATTAGAAAGGGTATGGTTGGATTTAAATGAAGCATGGTGTATGTTTTGTTTATGGTCACCCTTGCTTTCTACTACACTTACCTCCCTCTTGCAATTTGTTCACAACTCCACCACCATTTCCAAAATGATATGGCCGGCCACACATTTTTGAGAGGAGGGGAGAAAAATGAGAGAGATTCATTTTGTGTATAGCATTCTTCATCTCATTCCCTTTTGCTAGAAAATTGAAAGCACCAATTTTCTTTAGACCATTCCTCCATCAAGGCAACTATAAACCCCATTGAGACAAAGCGTATTCTACACTACTTTCTACAGCAAATCTTGGACGTGTCGATTCGCCAGCTTCGCGCCCGAGTTGCCTCGGTATTGAGGTGGGAGCCCGTAAAAGCTACAGGCGATGTGGTGCCCTTTCCGACGAGGAGGAGACGGACGGAGATCCCGCGAGGAGATCGGAGTGGGGATGAAGACCGGAGGACTCGGATCAGTCGGTACATCTCTAACCCATCTTCTAGTTTGCTTAGACTTGTTAATGGTTACGATCCGGATGTTTAGTGCGCGGTGGTGCCGGTTTGCAAAGTCCGCAAAAATTAAAGTTTTTCACCGCTTCCGCATTTGGCCGTCGGGTTGACGGCCGGGGCGCCGCCGTGCACTTACAGTGGTATCAGAGCCTCGCCATTAACTTCGTCTAGCTTCGTTTGATGTGTTTTACGTTTCCGATCGAACAAAATCCCGAAACCGCGTTTTCTTGCACAATCAGTTTCTGTCGAAATTTTTTGAAGTCCAAAAATTTTTCAGGTTGTCTCAGAATGATGTGCAGGGAGTTCTAAGAACACTGGAAAAATTGGGTGACACGATCCATCCGTACGACCGCGGAACCGCGGCCATAACCCCCTTTTGGCCGCGGTTCCGCCGCAGGAGTGTGGGTTCGTGTGATCATTTTTTTGCAGTGGGCTTGTGGGCTAAAAATACGGGTTTTGGAATATTAAATTTGGGCCCAGTATTTCTTGATGTGCTACAGTATTGCTTGGGGGCCCACTTGTTAATTTTTGGTCAATCGGAAAATTTTAAACACATTTTTCACAGTATTTACATTATATCTGCGACCGTGAATGTCACTCGATCGGTAAATCCGGTCTAACTGCTATAGCCTGGTTAGATGGATTTGCGAACGTGATTTTCACGTTGATGTTCTATGTTTATGCTGTGTTGTTGCGGATCGGTCGTGGGGGATAGCCTGGATGCAATGCTAGTACAGTTGTGATTGTATTATGTACATTTGATATTGCGGGGCGAGCGTCCGACATGTGGACTGCCGTCACTGCCTGTTTGTATTATTTTTTTTTGGGGCACGACCTGGTTGCGGTCGATGTACCCGGTGTATGTATATTTTACTTTCTGTACTAGGGTTACCCCGCGGAGGGGTGCACGGATAGCCGGGTTCTGGAGGGCAACAAGCCCGCATCTCGTGGCATTGGGACGGAAGGGGGATTCACTCCAGGATTGGCGGGCTATTCGACGCACTCGTAGGGGGTACAGGTTGACCCAGGAGGGGTGCCCAAGTGACCGGATTCCGTGAAGTGCTGGGTGGTCCATTCACGGTGCTGAAGGGGGCTGCCTCGCTTCAGGTTTTGGCGGGTGACTTGCCGCGCCCGTAGGGGTCTAGGATTTCATTGCACAGGCTATCCACACGACCAGGGGAACGTCGGGTTTCAGTAGTGGCTCTGTGAAACCCGGGGATCCCAGATATCTGTATTGTTCTGTGATGCTGTACATTTCTGTGATGTTGCATTTTATTCACGCCTTGAGCGAAATACTATATATTGGTATATATATTAGTAGATGTTGTATATGTTTTTCATCCGCGCTAGTCCAGTCCCCGCTCTGCCGTTAGTTAGCTAACCTAACGGGTGATGACGGGACCCAGTGGCGAATGCGGATGGCATATACGTACGTCAGTATATTTTCGTTCTTTGTGGTGTGATCAATTAATGGGACTGCATTGATTCGGATCAATGCAAGTTAAACAAACCTATTCTGATGTTGTTGGAACACTTTTCAAAAAGCTGTTATTGCAAGGACGTTCACTTTTGTTTTGCATCGTGGTATTCATTTAGAATATCCTGCTCCTCAGTCGACGAGGCAAGGGCCGAGATCCCTTCACCGGGAGTGACCCCTTGGACAGAAGTTTGCGTCAGGGCATTAACTTCACTATAGCCGATTACTTTTGCTTTGCACAGTGATATTCGGTTATGAATATCCAGCACCCCATTCTACGGGGAAAGAGCCGAGATCCCTTCACCGGGAGTGACCTCTTTAGTAAAGGTTTTCGTCACTATATTTTCTAAAAAGCTTTCCGTTCCTTCAACGATATCAAGTTCATTGCGTTAAAGGTTTTCGCCAGAAACCATTCGTAGCCCTCCGTCGTTTCATATGGGTAGTCAATAGTATTCAAGCTGTGTTTGTTGGCCAAAGTCAAGGCACAGTGTTTGGTAGCTATTGGTTATTCATATGCAGCATAGATAGATGCGTTGGTTTGGGGCAGTCGTATAGCCTTGTTGGCCAAAGTGAAGGGCTTGTACGGGTGGGCTCAAATTAACCTGGAGAATGACGGGCAGAACTTGACATGTGACTTATGATTTGTTGGCCAAAGTCAAGGTCATAAGAGCATGGGGCAGAAATCACATCGGGAGTTTCAAAAGAACTGAAACTTGCCAGATATGCGCATACCTTCTGGAGTGTTATAGCGTGAGCGGATTCCGTCACGTTATCATATGATGATAGTTGGATCCCGATTCCCACTGATGAGTTAGTTTACTCCTCGGGTGACCCCGACTAATTCTTCTTTTAGGTTTGGAGGAGAATTTGAGGTACAGAGGGAGGTTTCCAGATTAGATAAATTGGTAACCATTCTGATCTAGGATAGAGTGCACGCTGAGTGTTTCTTTTCTCTCTCTCTTTGGCAGCGACCATTGACCCGACCCTAAGACTATGACTCAGTGACCAAGTTGACCGAACCTTCTTAACACTGGCTTTTGGATTGTCAGAGTTGCAGACCTCATTGCCACTCCTACTTTTACCCTTTTCTCCAGGACACCCCGTATTACTACGAACGTCCACTTCCATTGGACAAAACCATCGTATGGTTATATACGAACTCGAAGGAATTCGAGGATGGTTTCCGGTTCTGGAGAAAACGGATAGGACTATTCAGTTGTCTTTTCTTTTCGCCTTCTCTCAGGTTGCGAGTACTCCTTGGTTTAGGAGTAGTACACCTATTACGCAAATTGGATAGTCTTCTTCCAAACCATAGGCAGGTGCCGACCGGTAGGGAATGAAGAAAACCAATTAGCATAACGATGGTGTGCAGAAGGTATTAAGATTAAGACAAAGCAAGGGATTAGTAAGAGGGCAAAGTAAATTGCGACTGCTATTCACGACCAAACCAAGTAATTCTTCGCCAATCCTAAATCACCTTTGTATTTCTCCAGGACACTCCGTATCACTACGAAGATCCACAGTTTATTGGATACTCCATCGTATGATTATATACGAACTCGAAAGGAACTTGTTCCAGTTCGGGGATGGATTCTGGTCCAGGAGAAATAAGAATAAGTTTTATTCGGTTGTCTTTTATCTTCACCTTCTCTCGCATTGTGAGTGCTCCTAGGATTAGGACAGTACACCCATTATGCTTATTGGATAGTCTTCTTCCAAACCATAGGCTGGAGCCGAACGGTAGGGAAGGAAGAAAACCATTTGGCCTAAGGGGTGTGCAGAAGGTAACGACTAAAGACATATAAAGGGATTTGGAGAGGTGGCAAAGAATTATGCGGTTATAGTTGTGAATCTGGATAATGGTAGAGGCATTACTAGGAATACCAGGATACCCCATCGAAACATTTCAATGTTTCAGTTCAACTGTGTACTGTTAAAAGAAAACTGATTTCCCGATTAGATAGTTACTCCAGGGTATGTATTTACCAGGTATGATTCTCACATCTGTATGGTTTTACAGATGATGAGTGGGAGTAAGTCATTGGGAATTGGGTGATCATCCTCATTATATCGGGATTCGTTGTAATCGGTGATATTTGAGGAGATCACCTGGGCTGTTTGCCGGTCGGCGAATATTTGGTTTTGAATATCCGCTGTTATGCACCAATTTCAAATTGACATATCTGTACGTCTATTTTCATAGAGTGAGATATACCTTTTGATATTATGTCGATGACATTTACCTATATCAGTGGATGGTTAGGTAAGGAGCATTAAACGACGGTGTAATTCTTCTTAACCATAAGTACAGTTTTCAACCTACGACACACAGTGAAAGAGTTGTCAGACTCAGCGGACTTATACAGAGTATTGTATGTTGTCCAGTGTCCATAAGGACAGAGGGGTTGGTCCTCATACTATATTCTGTTTACTTTTAACTTCTCTAGTTCTTAGACATGTGTTTCATAGAAACACAGGGTCTAAGTTTTGAGGAGTTATAGGTATTTGAATAGAGTAGAGAACCAGGTGTAGCAAGTATCGGGATTCTTCAAAGTGATCGAAGATGTAGATACTTGTGTATGGTATTCAGTTGATAGTAATGATAAAGAGAAATTACTTCTCTTTCAGATTACTCATAATTGGAAGCATTCCTAAGTTGAGTAACGCTGATCGGCCTCCTTCCATTTGGTTGACATGCACTGGAGATATATGCATGATTTGAATCTGGTTCAATTAAATCAGTGTCTCTGGTTCTATATTGGATATAGTACAGTTCGTATCTTGACATTGTTAAGGTACGGGGAGTTGTCCGGCTTATGATTAAAACCAGACTCTGGATAACTCAAGGCACGTTTCTGTAATGGTTGTTTGTGGGTTGACCCAGGCTATGACGAGGGTTGATTTTCTACCATCTGGCAGATCAATAGAAATATTGTTCTAGACTCGCCACAGTTTTATTAAAAATGGATTTTTTCAAAAACAGTAGTGGGAGTATGGTAGAACTGGAAGTGATTCCAGAACCGCAAACGATTACTGAAGATTTGATAAGGAACCTGAAGATTCAATCTGATTTGACATTCCATTGGCAACTCCGCAGATAAGGTGGGTAACTTCAGGCACCCGAGAGGTACTCCGGTAGCCTCAAGGACGGTGACAGGGAAGTTCTTGTTTACCCATACTTGCCATTGTTGTTGTTCCAGACTGTGAGACCCGGCAGGAGGATGAGTATAGCGTCGTTCTAAACTAGCTTTAGAAGTGCACGTCTATATGACTCTGCCAGAGGGTTGTCGTAGTCAGTGGGAGCAGCGGAAGCATTGGTGGACATCAGGCTTATATCTATTTATAGACTAAAGAAGATGTAGCGGAGATAGATCATCTATTTCTGATGTGACAGTCATAGGTTTGACGTCATCAGAATAGGGGATGGATCTGTTGAGAAGATAGTAAGGTGTGACATCCGGGTTTTGGATGACATACACAAAGTAGGAAGTGACATTCTTATACTACGATCGGTTATACTTTGGTCGTCACACAGTGGTTTCTCCACAAGGGACTTGGACATTATATCAGACTTACTGGTTACTAGATCTATGGTTTTAGATCTAGATTTGGGTGGTTTCCCAATCAGGGTACTTTGACAGCATTCTAAGAGTATTTAGAATGGACGACTCCTGGTACGGTAGTGTACCTGCAGGTGATGGAATCACCCTCTCTAAAGGTGTCTTATAGACTAAAGTAGAGAGGGATGCGCATGATTGGCAGATCACTTGCTTAGGCAATTGAGTCAATCATGAGAGGTCAAGTACCACACCAGATGTTGTTCTTGCACTAGATGAAATAAGTTGACATTGATCCAATCCTCGAGAAACAGTCGGAAGCAGTTTTAGAACATAAGTGAATGTTCTAGGGATATGATAACGGCTGCCTCCTTTAGGAGACGGTTATCACTCCAGGCTTCCAAGGTGACATGGACGACAAGGAGGTTGTCAGAGTTATAGTTTTCCTTCTGACGAGGGGCAGTATTTTGGACAGGTGGTCCAAGGAAATACTGAGGGTGGCATGGCGCAGGATACTGATTAAGTTCAGTTGACGATACAGTCTAAGAAGTTTGGATTTGGAGTTCATTTATGAGCTAGGTCCCATCAGATATCCAGACATTCTAAGACAGGTATTGCTCATTTCGGGAGATGGCATTCTCTGCGAACTTGAGATTTAGAGAGAGACATAGAAAGAAACATCAGAGCGGATCCACTCACTGAGGCTATTCCTCGAACGCAATAGTCTCGCAAACGAGCTTTGTGAGACTGACTAGTAGAGGAGTTAGGTGTTCGGTATCACACGGGCTGTGAGTATGCGACATCGCAATAATTAGCCTTGAGTGCAAGTGGGAGATTGTTGGAGATAGTGCCCTCAGAGTCAATTATTGGATCACAGGCACGTGATTGCAATGATTGAGGGGGGACCTATCCCGGTAGAACAGTCTTACTCGAGATGATAGTTTGCTATCTGGTTTACCTTTATCATCGTGTACTGCTTTAGGTGACCTGACAGGTCACTATTGCACGTTGATAGAGCCCCTAGGATTCTTGCTTGACTGCCAGCAGTATGAGGGCGATCATATAAGTGAGAGCTGGAGTCTATAAGCATATCCTTAAAAGGTCCCTAGTCGTGGGAGTTTCGAGACAGGGCATCGATTCTCCAGAGTAGACTAGTGTATACAGTCGAGACCCCGACGAGGGGCGGTGGCCGGTCTCACAGGCCACTGGTGTCAGTTGGTTCACCTAAGATGTATACAGGTGCTCATTGGGTTATGAGTACACCGGACAGGACTCGCCGGGAACATGCTAGTTGGTCTTATACCTGACGTCAGATAGCAGTTCCCTGGTGACATGTGTACAGGTTAGTTCATCGACCTGGGGATCGTCATTTGTCTCGTGTGAGTTCCCACTGTGCTTTGATTATTACCCTACCACGGCTCAAAGGAGTCGTGCAAACAGGTTTTAGTTGGGTACAGTCCCGAGCCACATGGAGGCAGTGAGCGGATCTTCGGGGGTTCGTCTCTCCCGGTATTGGGGGTGAGGTCGCGCTGTGTCTAGGAGAGCCATTATACGAAGTCCTTGGCCAAGGCAGGAGATTTACTGGTAGGTATTCCAGTAGTATCTCAGGGTGTTCTGGGCTACACTCCGACACGACTTGTACCGCTTTTGGGGGTCTGACTTTTACCCACCCCCTAGGCCCGACATGCGATGCTCATAGACGAACGGACCGGACTGTACGGATATTGTCACTGACAGGCTCAGTAGGGTGTCAGGATGAGTTCGCTCATCGACGTCCCTTTTAGTCAATAGCTGGTGGCCCGTTACGTATTGGCTTATACCTCTGACGTGCTAGTGGTTAAATCCACAGCCATTGTATTGACGAGTCTTTAGAGTCTACCACACTTTCAGTTACTCAGCTTTCGGACGAAACGCTGTAGAGGCCGTATGGAGATATGGCAGGGTCCGATCAGATACGTGCGGTATTGCACGGATCAGGATCGGACGGTTTGTACTAGTAGCCGTATAGGTATATGGCAGGGTTCGATCAGATACGTGCGGTATTGCACGGATCAGGATCGAACGGATATTACTAGCCGGCTTTGGTTTAAGCCGGTCCTAGTTTAGTACAGTGTAGATTTTGTCTTTTTGCATTTGTATCCGGACGGAATACAGATGCGGGTGTGTATGCACAGTATTGGGGTTTTTCCTGTAATTTATTACGGGACCAGTTTTCTGGAGTTGCCAGTTTGCTTTCCGTTTCGGCCGGTTTTCCTTTGTTCTTTCCCGGCCGGACTTTTCCGATGGAGGGGGTTATTTGCAAGTTTGCAAATAACACTTTGTGGAGGGTTTTATTGCATAAGGATTTATTATGATAGCATCATTTCTTTTGCTCCATGCTTTGGCATTAAATGAGATTAGAAAGGGTATGGTTGGATTTAAATGAAGCATGGTGTATGTTTTGTTTATGGTCACCCTTGCTTTCTACTACACTTACCTCCCTCTTGCAATTTGTTCACAACTCCACCACCATTTCCAAAATGATATGGCCGGCCACACATTTTTGAGAGGAGGGGAGAAAAATGAGAGAGATTCATTTTGTGTATAGCATTCTTCATCTCATTCCCTTTTGCTAGAAAATTGAAAGCACCAATTTTCTTTAGACCATTCCTCCATCAAGGCAACTATAAACCCCATTGAGACAAAGCGTATTCTACACTACTTCCTACAGCAAATCTTGGACGCGTCGATTCGCCAGCTTCGCGCCCGAGTTGCCTCGGTATTGAGGTGGGAGCCCGTAAAAGCTACAGGCGATGTGGTGCCCTTTTCGACGAGGAGGAGACGGACGGAGATCCCGCGAGGAGATCGGAGTGGGGATGAAGACCGGAGGACTCGGATCAGTCGGTACATCTCTAACCCATCTTCTAGTTTTCTTAGACTTGTTAATGGTTACGATCCGGATGTTTAGTGCGCGGTGGTGCCGGTTTGCAAAGTCCGCAAAAATTAAAGTTTTTCACCGCTTCCGCATTTGGCCGTCGGGTTGACGGCCGGGGCGCCGCCGTGCACTTACACATCATAATCAGAGTAGTCAAGCAGATATCCTTGGGGCTTTATCAGTATGTATGAATGAATAAAAGCATGATCAAATCAACATGTCAGATAAAGAAGAACCAGATAGCATACTATCATGTCGAGCAAGAATGCAAACTGAATATATATACATGTATAAATACATCAACTATCACATAATGGCCTTTAGGGCATACATATATCCAACAATCTCCCACTTGCACTAAGGCCAGTTATTGGCGTATCTCATACCCAACATCTCAAAAAGTCGCTCATGCTGCGGCTGAGGGAGGGCCTTGGTGAATGGATCCGCGGCGTTGTTCTTTGTGTCAACTCTCTTAATCTCGATCTCGCGGCGATCTACAATCTCCCGGATCAAATGAAAGCGCCTCAGGATGTGTCTGGACCGCTGATGGGATCTGGGTTCCTTGGCTAACGCCATCGCCCCATTATTGTCACAATACAAAGGTATTGGATCAATAATGGTTGGAACTACTCCTAGCTCCGAGACGAACTTCTTCATCCAGACGACTTCCTTGGCGGCATCATTTGCAGCAATGTACTCAGCTTCCATCGTAGAGTCTGCAACGGTATCTTGTTTGGAACTCTTTCAACTTACCGCCCCTCCATTGAGGGTAAATACAAACCCTGAGATAGATTTGCTGTCATCCTTATCGCTCTGGAAGCTCGAATCGGTAAAGGCCTCCATTTGGAGATCTTTATTACCATACACCAAGAACAATTCTTTAGTCCTTCGTAAGTACTTAAGAATGTTCTTCACAGCTGTCCAGTGGTTCTCCCCTGGGTTGGATTCATACCTGCTTACAACACTAAGTGCATAAGCTACATCTGGGCGTGTACATAACATCGCATACATTATAGACCCTACTGCCGAAGCATAAGGTATAATGCTCATGCGAGCTCTCTCTTCATCGGTCTTTGGACAAGAATCCTTGGAGAGAGTGACTCCATGGCAAGCGGGTAAGGCACCCCGCTTGGAGTCTTCCATACTAAACCTCTTTAGGATGGTGTTGATGTACCTGGTTTGGGACAATCCCAATAACTTTTTGGATCTATCCCTATAGATCCTTATGCCCAGGATGTATGTGGCATCACCCAGGTCCTTCATGGAGAACCTCAGTGATAAGAATGATTTGACCGACTGTAGCATAGGAATATCATTTCCTATCAGAAGAATGTCATCCACGTACAATACGAGGAATGTGACAGCTCTTCCTACAGCCTTCCTATAAACACAAGGTTCATCTGGATTTTTGATGAAATCAAACTCTTTGATAACATCATCGAAACAGATGTTCCAACTTCGAGATGCCTGCTTTAACCCATATATGGATTTAAGCAATCTACATGCTTTCTCGCTGCTCCCACTGTCAATGAAGCCCTCTGGCTGATCCATATAAACACATTCTTCTAAATCTCCATTTAGAAATGCTGTTTTAACGTCCATCTGCCAGATTTCATAATCGTAGTGAGCAGCAATAGCAAGTAGGATCCGAATAGATTTAAGCATGGCTACGGGCGAAAAAGTTTCGTCATAGTCCAAACCTGGTCTTTGACGAAAACCTTTCGCCACAAGTCTTGCCTTATAGGTCTCTACCTGCCCATCCACACCAATCTTTCTTTTAAAGATCCATTTGCACCCTACAGGTTTTACCCCAGGGGGTACAACGTCCAAAGTCCATACTTTGTTGGTGTACATAGACTCCATTTCGGATCTCATGGCATCCAGCCACTTCACAGAGTCACCACTCGTGATAGCTTGCTGAAAACTGGTAGGATCATCATCTTCCATGATACAGTCTTCTCTGTCACCATCAATGAGGAAACCGTAGTACCTCTCCGGTGGGCGAGAAGTCCTACCAGACCTACGGAGTTGCCGAGGTTCTTCAGTTTCTGTTGCAACAGCCGGTTCAACCAAATCGTCATTTGTAGTTTGTGTCTCCAGAACCTCTTCTAGATCTACCACCTTGCCATCATCTCTATCCGTGAAAAACTCTTTTTCCAAGAATGTGGCATACTGAGAAACAAACACTTTTTGTTCCTCTTTGTGGTAGAACAGATATCCATAAGAATTCTTTGGATATCCCACAAAGTTACACATGACTGACCGTGTCTCGAGTTTGTCCGGATTCTGCTTTTTAACATAGGCCGGGCAACCCCAAATCTTAAATCTTTTAAGAGATGGTCTCTTCCCATTCCATATCTCATATGGCGTGGTAGATACGGCTTTGGTTGGAACCCTGTTTAGCAGAAACGCCGCAGTCTCCAATGCATGCCCCCAAAACGAGACTGGTAACTCAGCGTCACTTATCATGGACCGGACCATATCTAATAGGGTCCTATTCCGTCGTTCTGACACACCGTTGTGCTGTGGTGTGTAAGGAGGAGTGAGCTGAGAGAGAATCCCATTCTCTTTTAGGAAGTTTGCAAATTCTGTACTGAGATACTCTCCACCTCGATCTGATCGAAGTATCTTAATACTCAAGCCGGTTTGTTTTTCTACTTCTTGTTTATATTCAACGAACTTCTCGAAAGCGTCGGACTTGTGCTTTAATAAAAATACATGACCGAATCTTGAGAAATCATCGGTGAATGTAATGAAGTATGAAAAACCGCCTCTAGCCTGTGTAGACATAGGCCCACATACATCACTATGTATGAGGCCCAGGAGCTGAGTAGCTCTTTCTCCGTGTCCGGTAAACGGAGTTTTGGTCATTTTACCCTTGATACAAGACTGGCAAGTCGCATAAGATTTATATTCAAAAGAATTTAAATATCCATCTTTGTGTAACTTGTTTAGTCTTGTTTCGTTAATATGACCAAGTCTACAGTGCCAAAGAAAAGCTTCATTTAATTCTGAAAGTTTTCTTTTATTAGTGTGTTGTATACTGAAAACTGTGTGTTGATTTAGGACATATATTCCGTTGTTAAGTGTACCATACCCAACCAACATTTGATTTAGGTGAATGTTCATAACATTATTCTGCAATACAAAATTATACCCTTCATTGTCTAACAAAGAAACGGATATTATATTACATAGCATAGTTGGTACAAAATAACATGGATTCAAAATCAAAATACATCCAGATGGCAACCCCAAGTGATACTCTCCCACTGCGACTGTATGTACATTGGAACCATTTCCAACGCGGAGAGTATGGTCACCTGTCCTCAAAACCTTGCTATTTCTCAGCCCCTGCATAGAATTGCAAATGTGAGAACCTGAACCGGTATCCAATACCCAGGAAGCAGAGTTTATAGAAAAACAGTTTTCAGTCACAAACGCACCTGAAGCAGAAGCATCACCATGCTTCTTCTTGAGACTTAGGTACTCCGTGCAGTTGCGCTTCCAATGTCCTGTCTTGTGGCAATGAAAACACTCGCCTTTCCCTGGGTCTCCAGCCGTGGACTTTCCCTTTCCCTTCACCTTTTTGACTCCGCCCTTAGGATTAGTGGGTTTCTTCTTTTTCTTTCCCTTGGCCTTAGCTTTTGGGCGAGAAGAAGAAGACTGTC
This sequence comes from Agapanthus africanus, assembly GCA_030015575.1. Lineage (NCBI taxonomy): Eukaryota > Viridiplantae > Streptophyta > Magnoliopsida > Asparagales > Amaryllidaceae > Agapanthus > Agapanthus africanus. Next base: position 633,950,819 of record CM057342.1, read on the forward strand.
CAATGGTCATAACGGGAGTCTTTGCTGACTTCATAGTGCTCTCTGCACTCCTTAACATATTAAGGAGTTCAGGGAGGTCCTTCTCCATGCCATGCATGTTGAAGTTCACTATGAACTGAGCAAAGGTGGAGGGGAGGGACTGCAGAATAATATCTATATATTGTTCATTGTCCATTGTCCATCCAAGGTCATCAAGCTCTTCTATAAGAGCTATCATCTTCAACACATGGTCTCCTACTGGTGTGCCAGGGGCCATTCGCATGTGAAACAGTTTCCTCGATGCTTCGTATCGTAATACGCGGGACTTTCCCCATACAACTCCTTTGTATGGAGCAGTATCCCGTGAATGTCCATGTCCTCGTGCTGCTTTTGATGTGTGTTGTCCATCGATGCAAGCGCGAGGCATTTTGCCGTGGCACAGTCAGCGTCCCATGTCTTGCAGACTTCTATGTCCGCAACTGAAGATTTTGGGCCTGGGACGGGCGGGGCTGAAGCCGTGAGGACATATGATACTTTATCATAAGTCAAGGCGGTCTTCAGATTCCTTAGCCAGTCTTTATAGTTGGTCCCGTTCAGTTTGTTTTTATCTAGTAGAAGCTTAAGTCCAGTCATTGGTATCTGCCATTAAGAGAGAGAAAAGAATACACTCAGCGAAAGCTCTTGCATAGATTAGATTGGTTTATTATCTTGTCTAATCGATGTTTCCCACTGCTTTTTATCAAGTTTTTCTTTCAAACCTTAAAAAGAAAAACTAGCCAGGATTAATTACAGTCTACAACTTCGCTAACCGTTCAGCCAGGCCAGTGTCGGTACTTTGAGGGAGGTTCCCCGTGCTTTCGCACGGACCTAATTAGAGTAAACCTCGTTTTCCCAGAGGCGGAGCCCCGTTAACACCTTTCTAGACACCTAATGAGTTAGCTAATTGTAAACTGTAAAACTCTCCTAGGAGCAACTATTGCCCACAGTGGGATCGGGATCCAACCATCACATGGAAGGTATGCAATCTCATTGCAAATTTCAACACTTGAAATTCCCGATGTAATTTTTACCCCTAGCACTTATGACCTTAACTATGGTCAACAAATCATAAGTACCAGTCAAGTTCTACCCGTCATTTCTTGATCAATTAGACCCACCCATATGACCCTTAACTATGGTTAACAAAGTCGTATGAATGTCCTAATTAATCTGCATCATATGCAGTGTAGGAAGACATCACTTAGCTACCGTACACTACGCCTTAACTAAAGTCAACAAACGTAGCACGAATACTAAGTACTCTACTTCCTAAAATGACGGAGGGTTGCGAATGATTTTTAAGAAAATCTTTAACGCTTTGAACTTGATATCGTTGTAGAATCAAACAGTTTTCAAAAGGAGTGGCTTAAGCTCCGCAGTTTTGAAATGTAGCTTTTTCATAAATAGCCGAGTAGTTTTTAAATCCGATTCTACAACATCTTTTAGGTTTATTTTCTTTACATTAATCACATTAATGTAATCCCATCATTTAAGTCCTTAAGCCAATCACAGAAAAGAAACGAAAATAACACGTACGCTTATGCCATCCGCATTCGCCGCAATGTTCCGTTATGCACCGTTTGGTTACTTAACTAACGGCATACCGGGACGGGACTAGCGCGGGTGTAAAACATAAGCAACGTCTACTATATATCATATATATAATAAGCCATTCGTCTCAGATATCACAGAACACAGGCAGCAGAAATATAGATATAACGTGGGATATACTAGGACGTCCGTATTTAGTATTTAGCCAGAATAGAAAATACGGATTCCATAGTCGCGATGAATAGCCAAGCCCACACCCTGGACCCCTACGAGAGCGGCAAGTGACCCTACCAATCCTGGAGTTTAGGAGACACCGGTCTCGACTCCTCGAGATGGCCTCCCACTGAACCCCAGAACCCGGTCACCTGTGCTCCCCTCCTTGGGTCCATCCTAATGCGGAAAAGTAAATAATATACAACACTGGTGACACAACCGCAACCTGGAAGTGCCCCAAATAAAAGAATATTACATTACATTTGAATTTACATGAATGAAAATATAAAACTCTCATCTCACAAAAACCCCCCGGCTATTCGATCGCGACAATCCTGCACATCATATCTCAGCAACACATAATATCACATATCATCAACGTAAGTAAGTATGCGTACCCCGATTGTCGTTGATGTATAGCAACGAAACCGGCGATATCTAACATACTACACTTACGGTCGCAGAAAAGAAAGTGTAAAACTACAATATTTGGAATCCAGATTCTCTTTAGACATCATAAATGCGAAATATCACATATTTCGTATTTCATGTCTACACTATATGAATTCCACATATTGTATCACATTCCAGATAAACAGACAGTATTAAAGTTTTCGAACGAACTGTCAAGCACCCAAGATTCACTAAAGCTCAACACTTAAGCAGGGTTCAAAAAATCCGGAGTGTGGCACAGTAGCGGCGGTCCAGCCGTAGAAGGGTCAAGCCAACGCCTCACATGTGGCACGCCGTACTGCCCCAAACCCTAGGGTTCAAAGGGCAGTTCGAGACGGTCACATAATCGAGTTAAGGTTTGTTGTCTTCTAGAGGGACCACCGCAAAAAGACTTGCACACATCTCCAAACTATTTAAACCCCGTGAATATTGAGTAAATGATATTCGTTCAAACACTTCAATACTTTCTAGTTTACCCGGAAAAGAAATACGAAATGAAAATTCCGATCGAAACGACGAGTTCAAAACCACCTCCAGAATTTTCAACAGCAGATTCAGATTAAATACTCTCAAAATGTACTGTAGCAGGTAAAGAAAATTACTGTGCAAAAAATTGTTAAAGAGCCCCTTATACGGCCGCGGATGCGCGGCCTAAGCTTGCTTATGCCGCGCTTCCGCGGCCAAAGTAACTGTTCACGGCCACGAATTTTCCAGATTGTCTAATTTTTACCTGCTCTATTTTTTGAGAATTTTTAATTCTGAAAAATGTCAGTTTTTAAAAAATTTCCAGAGAGCATCCCATAAATCCGTATTTTGTTTCGATCGGACTTTTCACTTCGCAAAAAGGTCGCCTAACGTTCTAGGTCGGCTCTGATACCAATGTTAGGTTAGTATAGCACCCTATGAAGAGTTTTGAAGCATCACATGACCCAAAGTTTTAATTTTTAAGGTGCTAAACTAACATGCAAAGGATAGATCCTAGAAAATTAGGGTTTGCTAAACATTAAGCTAACAAAAGTTAGGGTTTGAAGGCTACAACCTTTGTAGCTCCCGTTTTTGCTTCGCTCCTTAGGCTCTTTGGTGTTGAATCAAGGTCCTCTTGAACTCCCCTTGTGTCCACGATGATCCACCGCGGAGATCTCCGTCCAAGCTCGCTACTTTGTGAAATCGAAGTAAACACTCTAATCAAGTTGGCTAGACTTGAATAGAATGGTGTTGTGGCTTTGGATCTCACTTCAAAAACCTTTCTTTTGTTGTATTTCACTCACTAGAAAAGAACTAGAGAGGAGAAGATGAAGGAGGATGAAAATGGTGGCTATTTTCTTCAAGAGATAAAATGATAACCATAAGGTTAACTTGCAAAAGAAAATAAATATCACTATATATATTTAATCCTTCTTGACTCTAACCATGATTAAATGATGGATGATTAATTTAACTTGGGTTTAGAATGATAAAGGAAAAGATAACCATGGTTTAACGGTGGGTGAGAATGGTTAGGTTAAAAGAAGCATGTAGAAACTAGCATAATTATCCTTTCCTTTTCATTTTCTTTTTAAAACCAAAATTAAATAATTATCCATTGTATAATCAATGGTGTGAGGCTTATATTGCCACCATTTCCATATATAATCAACCATGATAGTTTGATGTATGTATGTGTACATGTATGCACATCTATATGTGCATAAAACTAGAAAAGAAGAAAGAAACACATGCATGCATGCATACATCCATCAAACCCTAGAAAGGTTTCAAGTGAGATAACTTTTGGTTAGATGATAAATCAACACTTGATTTATCAATCCGGTCATATCTCATATGACCCCACCAAAAGCAATACACCCGATCAATGTTCGGTATCATATACGCATATTTCAATCGGGTGCATGCGCATATCGCATATGCGCACCACAACGTTTCGCCTGGACTGGGTAACTCCTCTGTGGGACTCTAAGACTCGTCAATACGCCGGCAGAGGGTAATGATCATATCAAGTGCCCTCAAGCCGCAAGCGGTCAGCTAAACGTAACGGCCACCCGGGTATTGAGCGATCAGAAGACAACAAGCGAACCTGTTACAACTCCCGTCGAGCCATCCGGCAACACTACCGTACAGTCCGGTCTCTTCGTCAGATATGCTGCATATCGAGCCTAGGGATGGTCACGTCGACCCCAATAACTCAATAAGTCGTGTCGGTGAATGGTCTATAACAGATCGAGAAACTACTGATAACACTTATCAGCAAATCTTAGCAGCCCTGGCCAGGGACTTGCTGTTATAACCAGTCGAGCACAGCACAGCATCAACTCCCAATACCGGGAGAGACGAAACCCCTCCTATCGCTCATTGCCTTCGTGTGTCTCGGGACTGTACCCAACGGCCACCTGTTTGCACGACTCAGTAGAGCCGTGGTAGGGTGGCAATTAAAGTACAGTGGGAGAACATACAAGACTCCATGACGATCTCGGGTCTACAGACTAACCTGTACCAGTGTCACCTGAGAACTGCTATCCGACGATAGATATAATTCCATATAGGAGTTCTCGGCGAGTCCGTCCAGTGTACCCAGTCACCACTGAGCACCCGTATATGATCTTGATGTCAAACATCGATGAATGTGGGAACATCCATCGCCCATCACATGGGTCTAGTATCATATACGCTAGTCTACTCTGGTATATCGACACCCCGTCTCGATACACCTACACTAGGGACATTTCAGGATGTGCTTATAGACTACAGATGTCCCACTAGTACGATCTCCATCATAATCAGAGTAGTCAAGCAGATATCCTTGGGGCTTTATCAGCATGTATGAATGAATAAAAGCATGATCAAATCAACATGTCAGATAAAGAAGAACCAGATAGCATACTATCATGTCGAGCAAGAATGCAAACTGAATATATATACATGTATAAATACATCAACTATCACATAATGGCCTTTAGGGCATACATATATCCAACATTTGTGATAATGAATTAAATCTTGAGTCTCTTAGATAATTATGAAGCATGAAAAATATCTAAACAATAATAAATATAATCAACAACCATGCTTCATTAATTATCTTGAGGTGAATCACCTCATGACTCATGGTGCAATTAATGAAAATTACACATCACCTCTCCACCTCATTAAGTTTAATTCACAAATGAATTAAAACTAAATGAGTCGCCTTTCTTCTAGAAGCTTCTCGACTAATTACGAGAATGCCCCTCCCATCCATATTCACGAAAAACACGGATATACTGCGACTGCATAAATCCAATAATCCAATACTAGAATCTGGCTTAAACCAAAGCCTGCTAGTATAATCTGTCCGAACATCATACGTGCACAAGTACACGTATATGTCCGAACCCTGTCGTAAAACCATATGACCTCTATATCGTTTCACCTGAAGCAGGAAAACCCACTGTGTGGGACTCTAAAGACTCGATACTACGCTGGCAGTAGGTTTAACCACAGGACGCAAACGGTACTAGCTGTACGTAACGGTCCCCAGGTAGATTTCGATAAGAAGGTCGATGAGGAAACCCATCCGAACTCCTACTGAGCCTGATGTGACAATCTCCGTACAATCCGGTCTGTTCGTCTAAGACTATCGCATATCGGGCCTAGGGGCGTCAAGCGTCAGTCCTCTAAAAGCAGTATAAGTCGTGTCGGAGTGAAGCCCATTACACCTTGAGAAATTACTGGATCACTTACCAGTAAATCTCGCTTTCCCTGGCCAGGGACTTTGCGTAATGGCTCTCCAAACACAGTGCGATATCAACTCCCAATATCGGGAGAGACGAATCCTATCTAACCGCCACTGCCTCCAAGTGCTTCGGGACTGCACCCAACTGCTACCTGTTTGCACGACTCAGTCGAGCCATGGTAGGGTAGCAATCTAAGAACAGTGGGAACACACTCGAGGCGAAGCAGTAGTGTCAAGTCAACGGACTATGATGTACTCATGTCACCTGGGAACTGTTAACTGACGACGGGTATAATATCAACCAACAGTTCCCTGTGAGTCCTGTCCGGTGTACCCGTAACCCAACGAGCACCTGCATACTATCTCCAGTACAATGTACTGATGGCTGTGGGACAGACCATCTCCCCTGCTGGGACAAAAAGCGTATACACTAGTCTACTCCGGAGTATCGATACCCTGTCTCGATAATCCTACGACTAGGGACCTGAAAAAAAGGATGTGCTTGTAGACTACCCAGCCCTACTAGTGTGACTGCAATCACAACGCTGGTAGTCAAGCAAGATCCTAAGGGCTCTATCAATATGTATTCGTGATATGCTAAAAGAAACATTTACACATATTAAGATAGATACAAACCAAGTAGCATACTACTATATTGAACAAGACTGTTAATATAACTGTGAATATCCCAAGCTTCCATTAAGTAATATACAAGCTAGTATGATACAATAATAGTCCCTAGGGCATATACACTAACAATCTCCCACTTGCACTAGGGCCATGTACTGGCGTATCGTAGACCTATCATCTTGAATAGCCTCTTGAACTGTGCCTGAGGTAAGGCCTTTGTGAATGGATCTGCAGTGTTCTCCTCTGTAGCAACTCTCCGGACCTCGATCTCCCGGCGATCTATGATCTCCCTGAACAGGTGATACCGCCTCAAGATGTGTCTGGACTTTTGATGGGACCTGGGTTCCTTCACTAAAGCTATAGCGCTGTTGTTGTCGCAATACAGCGGTATTGGATCAACAATGGTAAGAACCACCTGAATTTCTGTGAGAAACTTCTTCATCCAGATAGCTTCTTTTGCGGTATCGCAAGCAGTGATATACTCCGCTTCCATCGTTGAGTCAGCAACGGTGTCCTGCTTGGAACTCTTCCAGCATACCGCCCCTCCATTGAGGGTAAAGACATAACCTGACATGGACTTGGAGTCATCCTTGTCACTCTGGAAGCTTGAGTCAGCAAAAGCCTCGATCTGAAGGTCTTTTCCACCGTAAATCAAGAACATATCCTTAGTCCTTCTCAGGTACTTGAGAATGTTCTTTACTGCTATCCAGTGCTTCTTCCCTGGGTCTAACTGATACCGGCTTACCATGCTTAGTGTGTAAGCTACATCTGGTCTGGTGCACAACATCGCATACATTATAGTGCCTACCGCAGAAGCGTAGGGTATAATCGACATGCGATCCCTTTCCAAATCAGTCTTCGGAGACATCTCTTTGGAGAGGGTGATTCCATGACAAGCCGGTAAATTACCGCGCTTAGAATCTTCCATACTGAATCTTTTCAGTATAGTGTTGATATACCTGGACTGTGAAAGTCCCAACATCCTTTTAGATCTATCACGATAGATCTGGATCCCCAGAATGTAAGAGGCATCACCCAGGTCTTTCATGGAGAACCTGTGTGACAAGAATCCTTTGACAGATTGTAGCATAGGAATATCATTTCCTATCAAAAGAATGTCATCCACGTATAAGACGAGGAATACGACAGTTCATGCTACAATCTTACTATATATACATGGCTTATCTGGATTTTTGATAAAGTCATATTCTTTGACCATTTCATCAAAATAGATGTTCCGACTCCGCGATGCCTGCTTTAGTCCATAAATGGACTTAAGCAACTTGCACACATTCCCGCTGCTCCCACTCTGATTGAAACCTTCTGACTGATCCATATAGACACACTCATCCAAATTTCCATTTAGAAAAGCCGTCTTTATGTCCATCTGCCAGATCTCATAATCATGGAAGACAGCAATGGTAAGAAGGATCCGAATGGATTTGAGCATAGCCACTGGAGAAAAGGTTTCGTCATAGTCCAAACCAGGCTTTTGACGAAAACCCTTTGCAACAAGTCTAGCCTTATAGGTTTCCACCTGTCCATCTACACCAATCTTCTTTCTGAAGATCCACTTGCATCCTATGGGTTTTACCCTATCTGGAGCAAAGTCCAAAATCCATACTTTGTTGGTGTACATGGACTCCATCTCGGTCCGCATTGCATCCAGCCATCTTACCGAGTCGTCGCTCTGAATGGCTTGCTGGAAGCTAGTAGGTTCATCATTATCAATGACACAATCCTCTCTATCCCCGTCTATGAGAAAACCGTAGTATCTCTCAGGCGGATGAGATGGCCTACTACTCCTATGAAGGGGTATAGGAATGTCCTGTTCTTCTGGAACCTCTGGTTCTACCAAGCTTTCAGTAGTAGCTTGTGGTTCTGGAATTTCTTCCAGTTCTATTGCGTTCCCATTTGTTTCCTTTTCTAAAAACCGCTGTTCTAGAAAATGGGCATTACGAGAAACAAAAACCTTTTGTTCCTCTGCGTAATAGAAAAAATACCCCTTTGATTTCTTTGGATATCCCACAAACTTACACTGCACTGAGCGTGCCTCGAGTTTGTCCGCATGCTGCTTTTTAACAAAAGCTGGACATTTCCATATCTTCAGATACTGAAGATAGGGTTTCTTCCCACTCCACATCTGATATGGTGTGGTAGGCACAGTCTTGGTAGGAACCCTGTTCAAAAGATATGCAGCTGATTCTAGTGCATAACCCCAGAAAGATCACGGTAACTCAGCATTACTCATCATGGAACGTACCATATCCAATAGGGTTCGGTTCCGTCTTTCCGATACACCGTTATGTTGTGGAGTGTATGGAGGAGTAAGCCGAGAGAGAATTCCATTCTCTTTCAGGTAACCCAGGAACTCGGCACTTAAGTATTCACCACCTCGATCAGATCTCAGTGTCTTGATACTTTTGCCTGTTTGGTTTTCTACTTCATTCTTATATTCTCGGAATTTCTCAAAGGCCTCGGATTTATGTTTCATTAAGAAAATGAATCCATACCTAGAGTAATCATCCATAAAAGTAATGAAATATAAAAAACCGCTTCTTGCATGTGTAGACATTAGACCACATACATCGCTGTGTATGGGTCCTAAGAGCTTGCTCGCTCTTACTCCGTGTCCAGTGAACGGAGTCTTTGTTATCTTTCCTTTGAGACATGATTGACAAGTGGAATAAGATTGATATTCGAACGGATTCAAATATTCTTCTTTATGTAACTTAGTTAACCTTTTCTCGTTGATGTGACCCGGTCTACAATGCCATAAGAAAGCATGATTTATATCTAGAGACTTTCTTTTTAGTGTGTTCTGGACATTGAAAATCTGTAATTGGTTTAACACGTATATACCGTTATTTAGTGTACCGGACCCAATCAAACCATGATTAAGGTGGATGTTAACAACATCGCTTACAAACGTGAAATCATAACCTTCTTTTGATAACAACGATTCTGATATGATATTACACGTTAAACTAGGTACACAAAAACAGTTGCACAAAACCAAAATATATCCACTTGTCAATCCAATGTGATAATCCCCTACGGACACAACATCCACGCTCGCTCCGTTAGCAAACTGGAAGGTCATATCACCAGCCTTTAGTACTCTACGGCTTCTCGGTGCCTGCAATGAATTGCATATATGAGATCCTGATCCGGTATCCAAAACCCAGGAAGTAGAGTTGATTGACAGACAATTTTCAATTACAAACACACCTGAAGCCGAAGCCACAACTTGCCTCGGGTCCTGGTTCTTGGCAATCCAAGCTTTGTAATCCTTCTTCCAATGGCCTTTCCTACGACAGTGGAAGCACTCGTCTTTTGCTACTACCGGCATCGCAACCTTTGCCTTTTCCTTGACTCCTACCTTACCAACACCACCTCTTGGTTTGGTAGCGGCCTTCTTCTTCCTTCCTTTAGTCCTAGCCTTGGACCTGGAAGAGGAAGCACCACGAACAAACATAGCGGGTGTTTCCCTTGCTTTCTGCAAGGTGCCCTCTGCACTCCTCAACATGTTAAGGAGTTCTAGAAGTTCAACTTCTTTATCTCGAATATTAAAATTCAAGATAAACTGGGCGTAGGTGGAAGGAAGGGACTGAAGAACCAAGTCTGTATACAGCTCGTTCTCTAATGTTGTCCCGAGGTCCGCGAGCTCCTCAATGTAGCCAATCATCTTAAGGACATGTTCCCCTACAGATGATCCGACGGCCAGCCTCGACTGAAACAAGTTCTTCGAGGTCTCGTATCTAGCTATACGAGATTGCTCTCCATACAGTTCCTTGGTGTGGAGAAATGTGGCTTCAAGATCCATATTCTCGTGCCTCCTCTGATGTTCAGTATCCATAGAGGAAAGCACGATGCATTTGGCCTTCACGCAGTCTAACTCCCACGTCTTGCGGATTTCCTTATCCGCTACACTGGATTCTGGACCTGGGATGGAAGGGGCCTTAGTAGTAAGGACATACCCCAATTTTTCATAGGTTATTGCCATCTTGACATTCCAGAACCAATCTTTATACTTTGGCCCTGTCAAAATATTTTTATCTAATAATAACTTAAAGCCCGTCATGTTCAGGGTCGCTGCAATTAGGAGAGAGAGAAGAAACACTTTAGCATGATGCTCTTGCAAGTTTAGAGTGGATTTTAGTTTATCTAAACAGGATGGCTCCCACTGTTTCTCAAAACCTTCCTCAAACCAAAAAAGAAGAACTAGTCAGGACTATTCTCACCGTACAATACTAGCTTAACCGTTCAGCCAGGCCGGTGTCGGTACTTCGAGGGAGGTTTTACGACGCTTTTGCGAAGTTCCTTAATTAAATAACCTCTTTTCCCTGGGGGCGTAGCCCCACTGACACCTTTCTCGACACCTACTTGGTTTACAGCATTGATCGTTAAATGAAAGAATCTCCTGATGAGTAGCATATATTCACAGTAGGATCGGGATCCAAATATCATCGTGTGATAAAGCTGAAGGAATCCTACCAAAATTATCACACTCCAAATGGTATGCAACACTAGCAAGTTTCAGTTTCTTTAGAAACTCCCGATGTGGATTTTTGCCCCATGCTCTTATAACCTTGACGTTGGCCAAAATATCATAAGTCACATGTCAAGTTCTACCCGTCATTATCTTGTTAATTTGAACCCACCCATATATACCCCTGACGTTGGCCAAATGGCAGTACGACTGTCCCAAACTAACTCATCTATCTATGCAACAGATGAATACCCAGCAGCTACCAAACACTATGCCTTGGCGTTGGTCAAAATACATAGCTTGAATACTACTGAATACCCAAATGAAATGACGGAGGGCTACGAATGGTTTTGGCGAAACCGTGAACGTAGTGAACTTGATATGATTGAAAGAACCTGATAGCTTTTAAAAAGAGTGGTTTAAGCTCCGCAATTAAAAATCTGCTGTTTTTAAAATTAACCGAGTGGTTTTTTTTAAATTGTTCCAACGATTCAACTTTGGTTTATTTTCTTTGCATTAATATAATGCGTCCCATCAATTAACATATCATTACAGAATACAACGAAAATACAACGTCCGCTTGTGCCATACGCATTCGCCACTGGGCCCCGTCATTCACCCGTTAGGTTAGTTAACTAACGACAGAGCGGGGGCTGGGCTAGCGCGGATGCAAAACATAAGCAACGCCTACTAGATATCATATATAGATATTGTACATTTATCAGACGCAATAATAGGCATTCAAGATCACAGATGAACATATTGGATATTCTAGGAATCCGCATTTCCTTTAAGCCTGCAAAGAAAGACGGATTACATAGTCGTGATGAATAGCCAACCCCACCCTAGACCCCTACGAGTACGGGAAACTACCCGCCAAGTACTCGAAGTGAAGCGGTCTCCCTCAACAACGTGAGTAGGCTACTAAGCACTTCTAAGTACCCGGTAGTTTGTGCACCCCACCTTGGGTCTATCCTAGGAGCAGAAAACAGTAAATGAAATAATACAACGGTGGCTACAACCTCAACTAGGATGTGCCCCGCAAAAGAATATTACAACAAATTACAATTTACATTTGAATGAAAGAAACACTCGTCTCATATCCCCGGCTATCCATTCATGACAATCCAACAAGTTCATATCCACAAACATAAAGTAACCATTACAGAAATGTGCAACCCCCTGCTTACCGACATACTAGCAATTAGGGGAGGTTTACGAACACATTAAACACAACACAGATATAATCCAGTTAGCCAGAGTTCTTAGAATTTCGATCAATCACCACATATGAATCTACTCCAAATAATTCTCTGTGCACATAAAACCTGAGCAGAAACAAAACATCCCAGAAAACACAACATCAACACAGAAGAATAACTGAGCAAATTTGGGTTGACCCGGTCTCAACTCGGCCGTGGATCCGCGGCGGTTTGGCCGAGTCACGAACCCAAATTTCTTCACAATTCTTAAAACACCCTGCTTGTGTTTTTAAGGTCCCTGAAAAATTTTTAGACCCCAATTTAAAATCGGCAAAAACTTGGTGAAAATGTCGTTTTTTCGGGATTAAATTGCGATCGAATTTCTAAAGAATTTGCTAACATGTTAGTTATGGTTTAGCCAGGCTCTGATACCACTGTAAGTCGACGTTACACACCCCACATAATGCGGGGAGGTGGAATAAGCAAAAACAATCATTTTTGTTGGATATAGTGCCCTTAGAGTCAATTATTGGATCGCAGGCACGTGATTGCAATGATTGCGGAGGACCTATACCGGTAGGACAGTCTTACTCGAGATGATAGTATGCTATCTGGTTTGCCTTTATCAGTCGTGTACAAGTTCAGATGACTGATCACTATTACACTTTGATAGAGCCCTTAGGATCTTGCTTTACTACCAACAGTATGATGGCGATCATATACATGAGAGTTGGGTGATTTATAAGCATATCCTTAATTGTGGTCCCTAGTCGTGGGAGTTTCGAGACAGGGCATCGATACTCCAGAGTAGACTAGTGTATACAGTCGAGACCCCGACGAGGAGCGGTGGCCGGTCTCACAAGCCACTGGTGCCAGTTGGATCACCTAAGATGTATACAGGTGCTCATTGGGTTATGAGTACACCGGACAGGACTCGCCGGGAACCTGCTAGTTGGTATTTTACCTATCGTCAGATAGCAGTTCCGTGGTGACATGTGTACAGGTTAGTTCATCGACCTGAGGTCGTCATTTGTCTCGTGTGAGTTCCCACTGTGCTTTGATTTCTACCCTACCACGGCTCAAAGGAGTCGTGCAAACAGGTAGTTTTTGGGTACAGTCCCGAGCCACATGGAGGCACGTGAGCGGATCGGCAGGGGATTCGTCTCTCCCGGTATTGGGGGTGAAATCTTGCTGTGTCTAGGAGAGCCATTACACAAAGCCCACGGCCGTGGCAGGAGATTTACTGGTAGGTACTCCAGTAGTATCTCAGGGTGTTATTAGGCTACACTCCGACACGACTTATACTGCTATTGGGGGTCTGACGTTACTAGCCCCTAGGCAGATATACGATACTCATAAACGAACGGACCGGACTGTATATACATTGTCACTGTTAGGCTCAGTAGGGTTTCCGGATGAATTCGCTCATCGGCCTCCCTTGAGGTCAGTGCATGGGCAGCCGTTACGCACAGCTAGTGCCACTGACGGCTTGTGGTTAAACCTACTGCCAGGGTACTGACGAGTCATTAGAGTCCCCCACAGACAGTTTCCCAAGTTCGGGCGAAACGTTGTAGAGGCCGTATGGTTTTATGGCAGGGTTCGAAAAATGCACGTGCGTTTACGCACGTGTCATATTTCGGGCAGATAATACTGGTGAGCTTTGGTTTAAGCCGGATCCGAGTATTATTTTGAGTAGATATAATATATTTGTATCAGTTGCATTTGTATTCGGTCGTAATACAAATGCGGGTATATTTATACAGTTACGGGATTGTCCTGAAATTCGTTTCAGGATCACTTTTGGAAGTTGCCAGTTTCCAGTTTTCTATCGCCCGTATTTAACATTTGGTTAAATACGGATTTATCTTTTCTTGAGTTGAGTGTGGAAGTTTTTAGAAGGTTCTAGAAATGATGATAAGGCTAGTGAGTCATTAATGCATTTAATGATTCAATTAATGCATGATGACTAGGTTAAGTGATTCATCCTTTGCTTTTAATGAGTTCATACTAGGTGTTGTATGACTCATTCTTTCTTTAAATGCTATGGTCACTCTCCCCTCTCCTTCACTCACCCCCCTCCTTAAAGTGGCCGGCCCCTCCCCTCTCACTCATTCACTTGATAGATTCATTTTTGAGAGAAGAAGACTATGTTTTTGGATGTATGGAAATTTGATAACTCATTTCTCATTCCATTTCATTTCGAGTGGCAACTTCATTAACCGATCGTCCATGGCTTTGGACGAAGTGAGACAAACTATTCTACTCATTCTCTACATCAATCTTGGTCATCTCTTTTAGCAAACTTGATGACCGAGTTGCCTCGAGTCAGAGGCGTGAGCCCATTTAAAGATCCGTGGACATGGTGCCACCTGGACGAGCAAATCGGAAATCGACGAGATCGGAGTAGCCGCAACAAAGCGTGGGATGATGGTTAAAGAACGAAGGACTCGGATTGTTCGGTATAACCTTTCTACCCTATTTGTAGTTTGTTAGTTTAGCAATAATGGAAGATCCGGGTTATAGTATACGATAGCGCCAGTTAAAATGTTTTTGTTCCGCATTTGGCGTCAGTTAGACGGCCGGGACGCTACCATAGACTTACAGTTTTAAGCAAGGTAACATCGACTAAGTTTACGGATCTTTGCTAAACCCTAACTAACAAACTATCTAGAAGTAGTTAACTACTATGATAGATGATTATACCTCAAGATACTAGTCATTCTTGTTCTTGTTGTTCACCTCCTCGTCGGCCTCCTCGATGTAATAGAAAATCCACCCGAGAGTTCCTTCTTCAAGCTTTAACCTCTAACTTGAGGTAACTAAGTGGCTAGAATTGCTAATCCAAGTGACCTAGAGGATATAGAGATAGATTAAGGATATATTAGTCTTGCTAACCCTAGGGTTCTCAACACATGAGAGGATTAGTGTTAGGATGAAGAAGATGAGAGCTTGAGGAGAGAGAATGTGTTTGTGATAATGAATTAAATCTTGAGTCTCTTAGATAATTATGAAGCATGAAAAATATCTAAACAATAATAAATATAATCAACAACCATGCTTCATTAATTACCTTGAGGTGAATCACCTCATGACTCATGGTGCAATTAATGAAAATTACACATCACCTCTCCACCTCATTAAGTTTAATTCACAAATGAATTAAAACTAAATGAGTCGCCTTTCTTCTAGAAACTTCTCGACTAATTACGAGAATGCCCCTTCCATCCGTATTCACGAAAAACACGGATATACTGAGACTGCATAAATCCAATAATCCAATACTAGAATCTGGATTATACCAAAGCCTGCTAATATAATCTGTCCGAACATCATACGTGCACAAGTACACGTATATGTCCGAACCCTGTCGTAAAACCATACGACCTCTATATCGTTTCGCCTAAAGCAGGGAAACCCTCTGTGTGGGACTTTAAAGACTCGACACTACGCTGGCAGTGGGTTTAACCACAGGCCGCAAGCGGTACTAGCTGTACGTAACGGTCCCCAGGTAGATATCGATAAGAAGGTCGATGAGGAAACCCATCCGAACTCCTACTGAGCCTGATGTGACAATCTTTGTACAGTCCGGTCTGTTAGTCTAAGACTATCGCATATCGGGCCTAGGGGGCGGCAAGCGTCAGTCCCCTAAAAGCGGTATAAGTCGTGTCGGAGTGAAGCCTATTACACCTTGAGAAATTACTGGATCACTTACCAGTAAATCTCGCTTGCCCTGTCAAGGGACTTTGCGTAATGGCTCTCCAAACACAGAGCGATATTAACTCCCAATACCGGGAGAGACGAATCCTATCTAACCGCCACTGCCTCTAAGTGCTTCAGGACTGCACCCAACTGCTACCTGTTTGCACGACTCAGTCGAGCCATGGTAGGGTAGAAATCTAAGAACAGTGGGAACACACTCGAGGCGAAGCAGCAGTGTCAAGT
Source organism: Agapanthus africanus (assembly GCA_030015575.1). Classification (NCBI taxonomy): domain Eukaryota; kingdom Viridiplantae; phylum Streptophyta; class Magnoliopsida; order Asparagales; family Amaryllidaceae; genus Agapanthus; species Agapanthus africanus. The sequence continues at coordinate 633,967,029 of CM057342.1, forward strand.
CAACGGACTATGCTGTACTCATGTCACCTGGGAACTATTAACTGACGACGGGTATAATACCAACCAACAGTTCCCTGCGAGTCATGTCCGGTGTACCCATAACCCAACGAGCACCTGCATACTATCTCTAATACAACGTACTGATGGTTGTGGGACAGACCATCTCCCCTGCTGGGACGAGAAGTGTATACACTAGTCTGCTCCGGAGTATCGATGCCCTTTCTCGATAATCCTACGACTAGGGACCTGAAAAAAAGGATGTGCTTGTAGACTACCCAGCCCCCACTAGTGTGACTGCCATCATAACGTTGGTAGTCAAGCAAGATCCTAAGGGCTCTATCAATATGTATTCGTGATATGCTAAAAGAAACATATACACATATTAAGATAGATATAAACCAAGTAGCATACTACTATGTTGAGCAAGACTGTTAATATAACTGTGAATATCCCAAGTTTCCATTAAGTAATATACAAGTTAGTATGATACAATAATGGCCCCTAGGGCATATATACTAACAGATTTTTCCGTCCTTCATACCACCTTCCTTAGCTTTAACAAGTGTGCAATTATTCACACATGGTAAAAGAAAATAAAAACAAAACAAGAAGGAAGAAGAGAATGAAAAGGAAAAAAATACGGTTTTACAAGCTAACTACTTGGGTCCTCATCTAACCAAGGAATTCCGTCGAGTATCACGGCTTGAAAAATACGGATAAGAGAAGAAAAGAAAAGAGAACAAGCTAAAAAATAACAACAACTAATTAACAACAAGAATTGAAATTACATTACAAGATAATAAAATTACAAGACAAGAAATTAAAAAGACAAGATAATAAAAACCCCCATCATCCACTCAATGCTCTCACTACATTTTAATGGAGGAAGACATGAAGAATAAGAAGAAGAACTCAAGCTCAACTAAAATCCTAACAAAAAGAAGCATTGAAAAAAAGACTCTTGGCTTGGCAAAAAACTGGGCTATTTATAGGCTGAGTGCTGAAACCCTATGGCAAGATTCTGAGCCCAAATGAAATGATCAAACTGCCCCAAAATTCCGAGTTGACACTGAGTCAACTCGGCCGCGGATCCGCGGCCGAGTCGCCACTTTGGCCACGGTTCCGCGGCTATTTTGAGGAGTTGGCTTGTCGTTTTTTGTGGGGTTTCTTGTGCTGCTCTCTTCTGTTGTTCTATATGTTCCAAATTGCAAATTGCATCCACAATTTCTTCAGATCTGCAACAGTCCAAAATGGCATCAAAAATAATTCTTTTGACCTCATCTCCCTCGAGCTCCGCGCACCTATTGAGTTTTGTGCTGCCCCTTTCGTACTCTGTGCTTGTTCCAGACATGAATGACCATTGTCATTTGTCTTGTCTCTGGAACTGGTACGCGGCACTGGACGGATACGGATGACCGGAACCCGGCTTTTATCTGTTAGCAACAGATGTTCTGCATTTTGAAGTAACAGTAAAGATTTTATATTATTTGCGTTATTTTGGACTAGGAACTTGTAGCCTGTAAATATGTAACAAACACGAATTAAAAGCACCTGCCTATAAATAAACGAGTATAAGAATAGGCGGTATTAAATGCAATATTCTGGTGTGAACAACTGTTCTACCTGTATAGGTCCTCGTTCAATTATCATAATCGCCTACATGAAATTACAATAATTACCTTGAAGGCGCTATATCTAACAGTGGGTACCCCCTTAGGCCCCCAGATCGATAGTTAATTTTGGCCCCTTCACCTCCGTGAAGATTCGACGGGTTTTGAGTTCGTTTCGACCCCCGGATTGGCTTAAAACGATTTTTTGGGGGACTTTAGCTCACTGGATTTTCAAGTCTTGGAAAATCGGTTTCGTTTGCTGATTGTGTACGGAATTCTAACGTCTTGGTTTTCTTTACATGCTTCTATGATGCATATTTGTGTTGTTTAACGTCTTCTAATCGCTGTACGTCAATTAGAAGGGGTTGCATGCATCTTGTTTTATCTGTGGTGTTGCTTATGATATCTTTGAGATGGTTTCGATGGATTGTCATGATGGATAGCTTTAAGTTCAATGTTTGTTGTACAGTTTCGATTCATTTGTATATTCATTATTGCAAGGCGAGCGTCCGACATGTGGACTGTCGTTTCTGCCTGATTGTATATTCTTTTATTGAGGCACGGCCGAGTTGAGTTCGATGCCACCACTGTATATATATTTATTTTCTGTACTAGGATTACCCCACGGCGGAGTGGTCGAATAGCCGGGTTCTAGAGGGCAACGGGCCTCCATGTCATGGCGTTGAGACCGGGGTGCCTTACTTTAGAATTGGCGGGCTATTTTCCGCACTCGTGGTGGGTATAGGATGACCCACGGTGGAGCGCTCAAGTTACCGGATTCCATGAAGTGTTGGGTGGCCCATTCACTTTGTTGATTGGGGTTGCCTCTCTTCAGGAATTGATGGGTCACTTGCCGCGCTCGTAGGGGTCTTGGTTATACATTGTACAGGCTATCCATATGACCGGGGAACGTCAGGTTTCATTTGCGGCTCGAATGAAACCCGGGGCTCCTAGATTATCCGCTATTCGGTTATTGCTTATCGCTTTACCTGTGATGTTGCTTATATCATGCCTGGGACGAATGGTTATATATATATATATATATATATATATATATATATATATATATATATATATATTAGTAGATGTTGTATATATTTTGCATCCGCGCTAGTCTAGCCCCCACTCTGCCGTTAGTTAAGTAACTTAACGGTGCATGACGGGGCCCCGTGGCGAATGCGGACGGTATATACGTACATTGTATTTTCGTTCTTTTCTGGTGTGATAGGTTTTAATTGATGGGACCGCGTTATTTTTTATTAATGTAAGGAAAATTAAACCTAAAAGATGTTGTTGGAACAAATTTCAAAAAACTATAGTCGTATTCTTTCACTTTGCATAGCGGTATTCGGTTGTGAATATCCCGCACCTCATTCGAGGAAGCAAGAGTCTAGATCTCTTCACGGGGAGTGATCCCTTGAGCAAAAGTTTATATTACTATAGATTACTTGGTTTTCTTCAAAACCACTAGTTTTCAAAAGCGGAGCCTAAACCACTCCTTTTCAAAACTACCCGGTTCCTTCAACGATATCAAGTTAATTACGTTAAAGGTTTTTTGCCAAAAATCAATCGTAGCCCTCCGTCATTTTCTATGAGTAATACTTGGTATTCGTGCTACTTTTGTTGACTGTATCAAGACGTAGTGTGTGGTAGCTGAGTACTGCTTATTTGTAGCATACGATGCGATTGGTTAGGACAGTCGTGTAACCTTGTTGACTGTGTCAAGGGTTATACGATTGGGTTTAATGCAATCAAGATAATGACGGGTTGAACTTGACTAGGACCTTTTGATTTGTTGACTGTGTCAAGGTCACTAGGATCTTAGGGGCAAAAACCACATCGAGAGTTTCAAATATACAAGAAACTTGCTGGTGTTGCATACCTTCTGGAGTGGGGTGACTAGAGTGGCTTACATCTAGGTTATCACGCGATGATAGTTGGATCCCGATCTCACTGATCAGTAGGTTTACTCTTGGGAAATATTTTTCACTTCACAATTAGCTAACCTATTAGGTGTCTAGAAAAGTGTTAACAGGGCTACGCATCTGTGGAAACGAGGTTTATTCTAATTAGGTTCGTGCGAGAGCACGGGGAATTTCCCTCGGAGTACCAACACCTACCTGGCTGAACGGTTAGCGAACTTGTAAGGTGTTAATGATCCCGGCTAGTTCTCCTTTTAAGGTTTGAAGGAGAATTCGAGAAAACAGTGGAAGACAGCCTGTTTAGATAAAATAATAACCAATTTAAACTTGCAAGAGCGCACGATGAGTGTTTTTTCTCTCTCTCTCTCTAGGTAGCAACCATATCACGCCTTAATCAACATAATAATATGTATGACTTGACCGACCCAGATTCTTATTCAAGGCTGGGGAACGTTGGTTTGGCTAAAACTTATGACAACTGTCACGAGTATGAGTAAGGGAAAGAGGATTACATGAATTCTTTGATGACCCTAACGAAGAAGAAGCATACTATTGCATCTCTTTCAGGTGTTTTTGTTATTGAGAACTGTTTTTCGGTCAGTCTGCCTTATGGGTACTAGATACCAGATTAGGATCTCATATCTGTAATTTATTGCAGGGACTGAGAAAAAGTAGGATGGTTGGACCTGGTGATATGTCCCTCAGAGTAGGGAACGGAGTACAAATTGATACTGCTGCCATCGGTGAATATCACCTAGTATTGCCAAGCGGCAATATTATGATTTTGAACAACTGCTACTATATACCTTTCATGCTTTGCAACATCATATCAGTTTCCTTACTTGATAAAAATGGATATAATTTTGTTTTAGATAGAAATATCATGAACATTTACCTTAATCAGGTAATGGTTGCAGAAAGTACACTGTGTAATAGTATCTACGTTCTAAATAAAACACGGTTTTCAATATACAAAACACACGCAAGAGGAATAGTTCGGATATAAATGAAGCCTACTTGTTGCATTGTAGACTTGGTCATATCAATCAGAAAAGACTATCTAAGTTACATAAGGATGGATATCTGAATCCGTTCGAATTTTCATCCTATGAAACTTGTCAGTCTTGTCTCAAAGGAAAGATGATCAAATCTCCATTCATCGGACACGGAGAAAGAGTAACAGAGCTCTTTGCACTCATACACAGTGATGTATGTGGTCCAATGCCTATACATGCAAGGGGTGGGTTCTCATACTTCATCACATTCGCTGACGATCTCTCTAGGTTCGGATATGTGTATATTTTGAAACACAAATCTGAAACTTTTGAGAAATTTAGAGAATACAGAAATGAAGTAGAGAGCCAGACTGACAAAAGTATCAAGATCCTCTGATCTGATAGAAGAAGGCGGTAGTTAAGCACGAAATTCCTAGAACACCTAAAAGAGAATGGCATTCTCTCTCAGCTTACTTTTTCATATACACCACAACACAACGGTGTATCGGAACGGAGGAACCGTACCCTATTGGATATGGTTCATTCCATGATGAGTAGTGTCGATCTGCCTCTTTCATTTTGGGGGCATGGACTTCAAACATCTGCATATCTTTTGAATCAAGTTCCATCTAAATTCGTGCCTAAAACTCCATATGAAATATGGAGTGGTAAGAGTTTGTATCTTAAATGTGTTAAGATATGGGATTGCCCTACCTATGTCAAAAAGCAGAATCTAGACAAACTCGAGGCACGATCAGTTTTGTGTAAATTTGTGGGATATCCAAAGAATTCTTATGGATATCTATTCTACCATGCAAGGGAACAAAGAATTATTGTTTCTCGGAATGCCACATTTTTAGAAAAAGAATTTCTTGCAAAAAATATTAGTGAGAGCGTGATAGAACTGTATGAAGTTCCAGAAACACAAACTATAACTGAAAATTTGGTAGAACCGCTAGATTCAATAGTACCCGACGAACATCAGCCACCCCACAGATCTAGTAGGATTTCTCATCCGCCCGAGAGATACTGCGGTTTTCTCATAGATGGGGATCGAGAGGATTGCATCTTGGAAGAAGATGATCCTACTAGTTTCAAGCAGGCCATTACCAATAGGGAATCTGATAAATGGCTAGATACTATATGATCCGAAATGGAGTCCATGTACACCAATAAATTTTGGACCTTGGATATTGCTCCTCCTTGAGTAAAACCCATTGGATGCAAAAAGATATTCAAAAAGAAAATTGGTGTAGATAGACAGGTGGAAATCTATAAGGCTAAACTTGTTGCAAAAGGTTTTCGTCAAAGACCCGGTGTGGACTATAACGAAATCTTTTCTCCAGTGGCTATGCTCAAATCCATTCGGATCCTACTTGCCATTACCTCCTTCCATGATTATGAAATCTGGCAGATGGACGTAAAAACGGCTTTTCTGAATGGAAGTTTGGAATAGTGCGTTTATATGGATCAGCCGGAGGGATTCATAGATAGTGGGAGTAGCGGGAAAGTGTGCAAGTTGATTAAATCTATTTATGAATTAAAGCAGGTATCGCGGAGCTGGAACATCTGTTTTGATGAAACAGTCAAGGAATTTGAATTCATCAAAAATGAGGATAAGCCTTGTATATATAAGAAGACTGTAGGAAGAACTGTCGTATTTCTAGTCTTTTACGTAGACGACATTCTCTTTATAGGAAATGACATTCCTATGTTACAATCGGTCAAGCTGTTTTTGTCACAAAGGTTCTCCATAAAAGATCTGGGTGATGACTCTTACATTCTGGAGATTAAGATCAACAAAGATAGATCCAAAAGATTGTTGGGACTTTCACAGTTCAGATACATAGATGCCATACTAAAGAGATTTAGTATGGAAGATTCCAAGCGCGGTAATATACCCACATTGCACGGAATCACACTCTCCAAAGAGGTGTCTCCCAAGACTGATGAGAAGAGGGTTCGCATAAGCATTATACCCTACGCTTCGGCAGTAGGATCTATAATATATGTGATGCCATGTACCAGACCAGATGGAGCTTACGCACTTAAAGTGGTAAGCCGGTATTAGTCGAACCCAGAAGAGAATCACTGGACAGCAGTGAAGAACATTCTTAAATACCTGAGAAGGACTAAGGAACTGTTCTTAGCGTACAGTAATGGGGAACTCCGGGTGGAGTCCTTTACCGACTCGAGCTTCCAGAGTGACAAGGATGACAGTAAGTTTGTATTGGGTTTTGTGTTTACTCTCAACGGAGGGGCGGTCTGTTAGAAGAGCTTCAAACAGGACACCGTTGTAGTCTCAACGATGGAGGCTGAATACATTGCTGCCAATGATGCCGCAAAAGAAGCAGTCTGGAAAAAGAAGTTCATTACTGAACTTGAGGTGGTTCTGTCCGTTGTTGAACTAATACCTTTGTATTGAGACAACAATTGGGCTATAGTTTTAGCAAAGGAGCCACGGTCCCATCAGAAATCCAGACACATCTTGAAATGATATCACCTGATCAGGGAGATCGTTGATCGCCGGGAGATTGAGGTACGGAGAGTAGACACAAAAGAGAGCACGACGGATCCATTCACCAAGGCCTTCCATCAAGCACGGTTCGAGAGACTATTTGAGATGTTGGGTATGCGATACGCCAACAACTGGCCCTAGAGCAGACGTTGGGTACTTGATACGCCAATATATGACCTTAGTGCAAGTGGGAGATTGTTGGATATGTATACCATAGAGGCCGTTATTGTATATATATACAAGTGGATGCTTGGACATATGTATGTACAGGACAATCTTGCTCGATATGATAATATGCTATTTGGTTTGTCTTTATCTTAACATGTGTATATGTATTACTTATTATTATGTATCATTAATACATATTGATAAACCCCGTAGGATCATTGCTTGACTACCAGTATTGTGACGGCAATCATACTTGTAGGAGCTAGGTAGTTGATAAGCATATCCTTAAATTTCCCTAGTTGTGGGAGTATCGAGACAGGGTATCGATACTCTGGAGTAGTCTGGTGTATACATTTCTAGACCCCGACGAGGGGCGATGGTTGATCCCGCAGCCATTGGTCTTTGGAACCTATGATCGTATACATATTCTCACTGGGGTGAGTATACTTGTAACGTTTTAAAAATAATTAAATAAATAATTAAATGAATAAAATTGTTTAAGTGAATTTTATGATTTTCGGTAAAGCAAAATGTATTTTTCGTAAAATCAAACCGCAATTGTTTTTCATTATAAATTCAAAAATACCTATTTAATTATGTAATTACTAGTAAATAGTGTTTATTTAGCCACTTATAAATTTTTAGTTTAATTAAAAAAATTTCCTAAATTAATTATTTTAAATATTAACATAAGCTTTATTTTTACACTAAATTAGTGTAAATTACAAATTTAAATGGTTTTAATTTGTAAAAATTAACCATGGCATGTCAGAATTTAGTATGTATCATGCAAAAATTATTTGCAAATTTTTGCTATTTTCTAGAGTTTTCTTGAGTTGCTATAGTGAAGAAATAAATAAATAAATAATTAAAAGCATGAAAAGACTTTAAATGATGATTCTTTTCTTGAAACTTCAACACTTTTCTTCACTCTTTTCTCTTGCTCCCTCTCTCTCATACAATGGCCGGCCTCAACCATGGCAGCCCCCCCCCCCCATTTACCACTTCATTTTATTTCAAAATTCATCAAAAATACTTCAAAAATCCAATTAAAATTCCACAAAATCCTAATTTCTTCATACCCTTTATTCTCTACTCTTCTTTACATGGATTTTGTAGTGGGAAAGCATGTATTTTTGAGGCTCATTTTCAAGTTTGGACATGAGGTTGTGGAGGTATAAATCTTTCTCTTTTGTTTTATTTCCATTAGATGTTTCTTTTAAAGCATAATTAGATTAATTAGATTAATTCTATTTGCAATTTTAAAAATTCAAGTTAGGGTTTGCAAATTCAAGAGGTGGTTTTTATTAATTAATTAGGGTTATAATAGCTAGTTTAACATCTTTTAGAGTGGAAAATTCTTGCATGGTGGTGGTATAATAAATTGTTTATCGAAATTGTTTTAATTAAACTATTTAGCTAACTAGATTTTTCTAAAATATGTTTGTGGGTAAAATAAAATTTTTATTAAGGTTGTTATCATTAGATGGTAGTTTTAATAAGAATATTAGCATATTAATTGAATGAAAAACTTAGTTTGATCACTAGATTACTTTGATAATTGGAAAAATAGTAATAAAATGCTATTATTTTGTAAACTAGATTTTAGGAACATCTAAATAAATGTGATTAAAAATATAATTTATGGTTTCATTGAATCATTATCATTATGAATTGTGGTTTAATACATTAATTCGTGCAAATCATGTTTTGTGGTGGAATTGTGGTGTTTTGCTTGAAAAATGTTGAAAATTATTAAATGTTGCAAACTAGAAATTTCAAATTAATATAAATTTGTGTAATAAAAATATAGTAATGGTTTGTATAGTCTAGTTATGCTATATAATGAGTTTTATAACTATTGGTTTCATTTAAATGTTAAGTTTTGATGAAAAACGGTAAATTGGCAATTTCGGTTTTTACGAAATTGGACGGTTTGATGGATTTTAGGGTTTCGATGGATTTAATCATGTTTTATAATACAAGTAATGTGTTTTAAAACTACGAGTTATTTGTTAATGTTTATCTCGATCCATCGGAGTTTGTACGCCGATATCGAGCGATATTTGGTTCTTTTGCGAGGACGGGACATAGGCTTTAACCTATGCTGTTCATTGCGTCGTTTTGATTTTTGTATGTGATTCAGTTTACGATGCTATTTATATTTTTGCATTTAGGTACCCCTCACGTGGACTGCGGGCGATGAAGAGGAGGATGGCGACACCGTCTTCGGCAGACATGGACCAGGTGAGTACATGTATATCTACGGGGGGAAGTCGGGTGGATGGCGTTTAGCACCCCCGCAACGTAGAATAGGAATAGTGCTTATTGACATTAGGAAACCAGATGTGACCCTAGATTCTTAATCAGGAGGACCCTACTATTGACCCTAGGCTGGACTAGACTGATTTAGGAAAACCATACCTAAGGATGAATACTTTGGGAGAGGTTCGTAGGTTTCTGATAGAAACACGCACGCACACACTGAAACTCGACATGGCGTGTACGTATGTGTGTGTATATATATAAAACTAGGTATAGGTGTATATATATACACAACACGTATATGGGATTCATTGATGTGATATGATATCTGAGGTATGATGAAACAGTATAACTGAGCTTGATGACGTGATTCTTGACTATACAGTCGTATTAAAGTGTTAGCGGATCATTAGAGAATGAGATAATGAACATGAACATATAAATTATAAAGGGTGATGGTGATATTGAGGTACATGGGACGCTAAAATAGTACCTGGGCTGTAGCTTGTGACTGATCACGATATGATATAAATTACGACATCATATAGGTGTGACCTGATGTCGATATCATATAGGTGTGACTTGAGGACGATAAGATATCGGTATGATTTAATCACAATATTACACATATGACATGATATTTCTATGGATAAACTAATGATGCTTATCATGATGGCAATGATATATGATTGATGTATGCGATCACAGTTTAGCACCTTGATCATGAGATGTGTTGATGATGACATTATACGAATGAGGAGACACCTAGGAGATACTTGACCGTACCCCGATATTGGGATGCCGTACGATGGATTTTACCGTACGAGGCTTAGATTTGATGATTGATCCGCACTCTTGATTCGAGGAAGCCGTACTACGTACGTGACGCTATTGAGGCGGGATCGCCGACTATTAGAGATATTGATTTAGACCTTAGGTAGACTCTAGTTTCTTACTGACTAGTCTATTAGGTTTAGTTCCTTAGGATGTTAGATGGACACTGGTTTAGGTTCGACTCACATAGTGGTAGTTGTACTCGTATCTCGCAGAGGAGTGGGTAATGCACACCTGTACTTACATTCATACTGTAATCATCATGGTGCATGTTCTTTTATATGTTGCTATAATCAGTATAAACTTTACCTGTTAGGACACCAGCACTATTACCGATGATGCGCATATTCCACGCACACTTATTTGCCGGCTCACACACATCATCATCGGTAATTGCTATGTCACGTACACTTTAGATCATATTGTCTTTTATGGATAGAATCAGTTAACAACTAGACAGATATAATATTGTGATTATTCTCTGACATTAGTACAGACATGATATTCATTGCTTAGACATTCATGCATTCATATTTTCATGTTATCATGCAGTATTATGGGCATATGCCGACACTTATCATATAGTTACTCATGATTTTGAGATTTGGATTTTTATGAGATTTCTGGATTTTGGGGAAAACCGCAAGAATATGTAAACACTTCTCTCTCTCCTCCTCCTCTCTTTTTAAAAACATAAGATGCGGTTTTCTCATGATGTATGTGTCGTCCACCATGAGATTTCATGTTTTCTGATGGATTTCGAGACCCGATTCGAGGAGTGGATGAACCGTCTCGGGTACATGGTGGGCCCGGTATGGTACCCCGGGGCAAGAAGATCGAGTTGTAGACGATGAGCCTGGCAGGGGAAGGCTACCTACCGGTGATGTCTGGCGCGGCGGATATCCGGAGGATACCGACCGTTGTCGTGAGATTTGATGATATGGGCCGATCCGGACTGACGGAGCCCGAGATATTGAGACTTGAGATTACATGTGTTGTGTCGATACTTGACACGGATTTCTATGAATTTCATTGTAGAGATTTCAGATTCTTATACACATTTTACTATGATAATAGCTAAAGATTTCTTATACATATATATCTGGATTTCAGGATTTGTTACTTTACATTCATGGTGCATGCATTTCATTTCATATGACATAGTATTATATGAGGCACTGACACGAACACGGAGTATCTGCACTTGCACGTAGTATTACCCTGCTATTACTAGATGTTTGGGATTTAGTAGTGTATTATTATGACCTAGGATAGCGTCGTGCATTCAATTTCTTTTCATAGATATCTTCTACTCACGAGTTGGCAACTCACCCCCGTTGTGCCAAATTTTATTACAGGTTCGATGTACAGGTTTCCCTGGCAGCTTGCTGGCACATCTATTCTTCAGGATGATTTGCACGGTAGGTTGGTTCACTTGTATCCGAACCACCATTGTATTTTTATTCTTTCATTTGTATCTAGTAAGCTCCATCAACCATACTTGTATTACTTGATAATTTTATTGGACCAGTCTTTTATTTCGACCTTAGAGTCGCGCATGTATTATTCTGATCTGGTGGTTTTGTTTTCTTTTGAGTTTTGAGCCTCGCCTATTGGCGTTGTATATTATTGTGCTTGTTGTGGTTGTTTCCGCCTGTTGGCGTTGATGCTAGCTCCCGTTTGGGGATGCTTTTTATTGTTTATGTATATTATACTTGTTGTACCCGTTTGGGGCCAGTTTTTACAGAGGAGACTCTGCCGAAATTTTTGGTAAAAATTTGCTGATGTTTTTATACTTGTTTTCTTTTCTTTTCTTCTTTTTCTTCTTTTATGGTTTAGATTTCTGGGCTTCGGCTTACTTAGGTTACGTGGCGCCTCTAGACGCTTCGTAATCTAAGTGCCGGTCACGTTCCGTACTTTCGGGTCGTGACAAAGTTGGTATCAGAGCGCTAGGTTTAACCCTGTATAAGTCTAGGTAACCCTTGGTTGATGGAGTAGGCGATTTAGGGAGAGTAACGTACCGTGGGTATGGTCCGCGGCATACCTACGATACGCTACTCTGCTTAAGGAGCCTTAGGATGTACATTTGTTTGCACCGTATTTCATTCGTTCCTTTGATCTATCTTCGTCGATGTCGGAGGGTGATTCTGTTACCACGGGCGCACGGGAAGAGGGAGCTGCGGCTCGAATGCGATAACCATTAGAGTATTAGTTATTCTTGAGGATTGAAGCATTGCTTAGCGTGCGGACGAAGGGTATTCACATGCCGTCCGGATGAAGTTAAAGGGTTCGAACGATTATCAGAAAACCATTTTCCCAAGTTTAAGGTATTCGGAAGAACATGCAGGTATTTCGATGGACCCTCTAGAAGAATGAAACCCTAACTCGACATAATGACCACGAGAACGCCCTTGAACCTTAGGGTTTACGGCAGTTCCGCGGTGCCATTAGTGAGGCTTGGGTTTGCCCTTCTACGGCTGGATCATCGATGCTGGGGTATGTACCGGATATTTTTAAACTGTACTTGAGTGTTGAGCTCTCGGGGAATTATGGGATTTTGATGGATCGATCGAAAAGTTTAATGTAGTCCGGATATCAAGTGAAGGGATCGACTATGTGGGAGACTCTAGACATGAGGATTGCCGTTGGTAGCGCAGTCAGCACACCTATGAAAGAACGAGTTCGAAGCAGTCGACATCATAGGAAAGAGGCGCACATTGACAATAGTGTTTACGATTGTGATTTAGTGATTTGAATTTCCTATTTTCGTTGATTGGATTTTTGTATTTTGAGGACTTTGTTCTACGATTGGTATTTCCTGTGTGTACCTTCATTCTATCTGTGTTTCATATATCAGTTGTATTGATGTGGTTTAGTACGCACCCAGTACACTTGATTTGGTTTTATATATTTTGAGATTTTTGATTTGATTTCGTGCATATGGGTTACACATGATTTTGATATATGCTTCGACCTAGTTTTTATCCATTTTTCGTACTGTGATTCGAGTCTGATATTCGATGTATGTTTTCGTGCTCCATGTGCACCTGATTAGGATTCTTGCGCATACTTGGCGCACTTGATGCGATTTTGTGCACACCAGATGCACTAAATCGGGGTTTTGTGCAGATTAGATGCACCTGATTTTGAGTCGTGCACGCCCGTTGCACTTGACAGATGTTTTTGGTGCACACCTGTTGCACTTAGTTTTGTTTTGTGGGTATTCATGGTTTCTGCATTTGGTTTCGATTTCAGTGCGCACCGGACGCACATGACATTTTATTGATGTGATTGGGATTGATTTTAGTTTGAGCAATATGTTTTCATAATCATTATTATTTGATTTAGTAACCAGGCGGGACGTGTATGTTAAATAAAATATATATATATAGCTATTTTTTTAAATTAAACGTCCGCTACTTAGACCGTGACACGTGCATTGCAGGGCGATTTTCAAGAAGGGGTTTTTGTATGCTTCTTTATTATGATGATTCGGCGATTTTACTAGGATGCGAACTATATATAAGTTATAGATTGATGTATATTATGATGGTTTTCACATTTGGTTATGATATTCTATTATCGCCATAACTCCGATGATTGCGTCATGCTTGACGGAGTCGATTTTTGTTATGTATTGATGATTTCGGAGCCCCGACGATTTGAGTGTTTTGCTAAATGTTTTAGTATTTTGAAGGGGAGTTTTAATTTAAATTCGGGGACCGAATTTCCTAAAGGGGGGAAGATTGTAACGTTTTAAAAATAATTAAATAAATAATTAAATGAATAAAATTGTTTAAGTGAATTTTATGATTTTCGGTAAAGCAAAATGTATTTTTCGTAAAATCAAACCGCAATTGTTTTTCATTATAAATTTAAAAATACCTATTTAATTATGTAATTACTAGTAAATAGTGTTTATTTAGCCACTTATAAATTTTTAGTTTAATTAAAAAAAATTCCTAAATTAATTATTTTAAATATTAACATAAGCTTTATTTTTACACTAAATTAGTGTAAATTACAAATTTAAATGGTTTTAATTTGTAAAAATGAACCATGGCATGTTAGAATTTAGTATGTATCATGCAAAAATTATTTGCAAATTTTTGCTATTTTCTAGAGTTTTCTTGAGTTGCTATAGTGAAGAAATAAATAAATAAATAATTAAAAGCATGAAAAGACTTTAAATGATGATTCTTTTCTTGAAACTTCCACACTTTTCTTCACTCTTTTCTCTTGCTCCCTCTCTGTCATACAATGGCCGGCCTCAACCATGACAGCCCCCCCCCCATTTACCACTTCATTTTATTTCAAAATTCATCAAAAATACTTCAAAAATCCAATTAAAATTCCACAAAATCCTAATTTCTTCATACCCTTTATTCTCTACTCTTCTTTACATGGATTTTGTAGTGGGAAAGCATGTATTTTTGAGGCTCATTTTCAAGTTTGGACATGAGGTTGTGGAGGTATAAATCTTTCTCTTTTGTTTTATTTCCATTAGATGTTTCTTTTAAAGCATAATTAGATTAATTAGATTAATTCTAGCTGCAATTTTAAAAATTCAAGTTAGGGTTTGCAAATTCAAGAGGTGGTTTTTATTAATTAATTATGGTTGTAATAGCTAGTTTAACATCTTTTAGAGTGGAAAATTCTTGCATGGTGGTGGTATAATAAATTGTTTATCGAAATTGTTTTAATTAAACTATTTAGCTAACTAGATTTTTCTAAAATGTGGTTGTGGGTAAAATAAAAATTTAATTAAGGTTGTTATCATTAGATGGTAGTTTTAATAAGAATATTAGCATATTAATTGAATGAAAAACTCAGTTTGATCACTAGATTACTTTGATAATTGGAAAAATAGTAATAAAATGCTATTATTTTGTAAACTAGATTTTAGGAACTTCTAAATAAATGTGATTAAAAATATAATTTATGGTTTCATTGAATCATTATCATTATGAATTGTGGTTTAATACATTAATTCGTGCAAATCATGTTTTGTGGTGGAATTGTGGTGTTTTGCTTGAAAAATGTTGAAAATTGTTAAATGTTGCAAACTAGAAATTTCAAATTAATATAAATTTGTGTAATAAAAATATAGTAATGGTTTGTATAGTCTAGTTATGCTATATAATGAGTTTTATAACTATTGGTTTCATTTAAATGTTAAGTTTTGATGAAAAACGGTAAATTGGCAATTTCGGTTTTTACGAAATTGGACGGTTTGATGGATTTTAGGGTTTCGATGGATTTAATCATGTTTTATAATACAAGTAATGTGTTTTAAAACTACGAGTTATTTGTTAATGTTTATCTCGATCCATCGGAGTTTGTACGCCGATATAGAGCGATATTTGGTTCTTTTGCGAGGACGGGACATAGGCTTTAACCTATGCTGTTCATTGCGTCGTTTTGACTTTTGTATGTGATTCAGTTTACGATGCTATTTATATGTTTGCATTTAGGTACCCCTCACGTGGACTGCGGGCGATGAAGAGGAGGATGGCGACACCGTCTTCGGCAGACATGGACCAGGTGAGTACATGTATATCTACGGGAGGAAGTCGGGTGGATGGCGTTTAGCACCCCCGCAACGTAGAATAGGAATAGTGCTTATTGACATTAGGAAACCAGATGTGACCCTAGATTCTTAATCAGTAGGACCCTACTATTGACCTTAGGCTGGACTAGACTGATTTAGGAAAACCATACCTAAGGATGAATACTTTGGGAGAGGTTCGTAGGTTTCTGATAGAAACACGCACGCACACACTGAAACTCGACATGGCGTGTACGTATGTGTGTGTATATATATAAAACTAGGTATAGGTGTATATATATACACAACACGTATATGGGATTCATTGATGTGATATGATATCTGAGGTATGATGAAACAGTATAACTGGGCTTGATGCCGTGATTCTTGACTATACAGTCGTATTAAAGTGTTAGCGGATCATTAGAGAATGAGATAATGAACATGAACATATAAATTATAAAGGGTGATGGTGATATTGAGGTATATGGGACGCTAAAATAGTACCTGGGCTGTAGCTTGTGACTGATCACGATATGATATAGATTACGACATCATATAGGTGTGACCTGATGTCGATATCATATAGGTGTGACTTGAGGACGATAAGATATCGGTATGATTTAATCACAATATTACACATATGACATGATATTTCTGTGGATAAACTAATGATGCTTATCATGATGGCAATGATATATGATTGATGTATGCGATCACAGTTTAGCACCTTGATCATGAGATGTGTTGATGATGACATTATACGAATGAGGAGACACCTAGGAGATACTTGACCGTACCCCGATATTGGGATGCCGTACGATGGATTTTACCGTACGAGGCTTAGATTTGATGATTGATCCGCACTCTTGATTCGAGGAAGCCGTATTACGTACGTGACGCTATTGAGGCGGGATCGCCGACTATTAGAGATATTGATTTAGACCTTAGGTAGACTCTAGTTTCTTACTGACTAGTCTATTAGGTTTAGTTCCTTAGGATGTTAGATGGACACTGGTTTAGGTTCGACTCACATAGTGGTAGTTGTACTCGTATCTCGCAGAGGAGTGGGTAATGCACACCTGTACTTACATTCATACTGTAATCATCATGGTGCATGTTCTTTTATATGTTGCTATAATCAGTATAAACTTTACCTGTTAGGACACCAGCACTATTACCGATGATGCGCATATTCTACGCACACTTATTTGCCGGCTCACACACATCATCATCGGTAATTGCTATGTCACGTACACTTTAGATCATATTATCTTTTATGGATAGAATCAGTTAACAACTAGACAGATATAATATTGTGATTATTCTCTGACATTAGTACAGACATGATATTCATTGCTTAGACATTCATGCATTCATATTTTCATGTTATCATGCAGTATTATGGGCATATGCCGACACTTATCATATAGTTACTCATGATTTTGAGATTTGGATTTCTATGAGATTTCTGGATTTTGGGGAAAACCGCAAGAATATGTAAACACTTCTCTCTCTCCTCCTCCTCTCTTTTTAAAAACATAAGATGTGGTTTTCTCGTGATGTATGTGTCGTCCACCATGAGATTTCATGTTTTCTGATGGATTTCGAGACCCGATTCAAGGAGTGGATGAACCGTCTCGGGTATATGGTGGGCCCGGTATGGTACCCCGGGGCAAGAAGATCGAGTTGTAGACGATGAGCCTGGCAGGGGAAGGCTACCTACCGGTGATGTCTGGCGCGGCGGATATCCGGAGGATACCGACCGTTGTCGTGAGATTTGATGATATGGGCCGATCCGGACTGACGGAGCCCGAGATATTGAGACTTGAGATTACATGTGTTGTGTCGATGCTTGACACGGATTTTTATGGATTTCATTGTAGAGTTTTCAGATTCTTATACACATTTTACTATGATAATAGCTAAAGATTTCTTATACATATATATCTGGATTTCAGGATTTGTTACTTTACATTCATGGTGCATGCATTTCATTTCATATGACATAGTATTATATGAGGCACTGACACGAACACGGAGTATCTGCACTTGCACGTAGTATTACCCTGCTATTACTAGATGTTTGGGATTTAGTAGTGTATTATTATGACCTAGGATAGTGTCGTGCATTCGATTTCTTTTCGTAGATATCTTCTACTCACGAGTTGGCAACTCACCCCCGTTGTGCCAAATTTTATTACAGGTTCGATGTACAGGTTTCCCTGGCAGCTTGCTGGCACATCTATTCTTCAGGGTGATTTGCACGGTAGGTTGGTTCACTTGTATCCGAACCACCATTGTATTTTTATTCTTTCATTTGTATCTAGTAAGCTCCATCAACCATACTTGTATTACTTGATAATTCTATTGGACCAGTCTTTTATTTCGACCTTAGAGTCGCGCATGTATTATTCTAATCTGGTGGTTTTGTTTTCTTTTGAGTTTTGAGCCTCGCCTATTGGCGTTGTATATTATTGTGCTTGTTGTGGTTGTTTCCGCCTGTTGGCGTTGATGCTAGCTCCCGTTTGGGGATGCTTTTTATTGTTTATGTATATTATACTTGTTGTACCCGTTTGGGGCCAGTTTTTACAGAGGAGACTCTGCCGAAATTTTTGGTAAAAATTTGCTGATGTTTTTATACTTGTTTTCTTTTCTTTTCTTCTTTTTCTTCTTTTATGGTTTAAATTTCTGGGCTTCGGCTTACTTAGGTTACGTGGCGCCTCTAGACGCTTCATAATCTAAGTGCCGGTCACGTTCCGTACTTTCGGGTCGTGACAAAGTTGGTATCAGAGCGCTAGGTTTAACCCTGTATAAGTCTAGGTAACCCTTGGTTGATGGAGTAGGCGATTTAGGTAGAGTAACGTACCGTGGGTATGGTCCGCGGCATACCTACGAGGTTTTCATTTGTTTGCATACGCTAACGAGTTCCCCAAAGGTGGGTTGTAGTGGCGCTTTGCAAAGATTTAATAAATACTAGTCATTTAGAAAATGGTTTTATAAAGATAAGGTATTTATTTGTAAAAGGTGTAAATTTCCGTACTTTAGATTCTAGGGTTTTCTAAGCCAACTAGCCTATTTCTAAATGGTCTAAACGACAAGTCATTAGAAGCCTCAAATCGCCTCTTCACCGCCAATTGTGTCCAGGTAAGTACAAATGAGAAAAGGAGGGATCCACTCACGAATCGTGAGACGGGCCTTTTAAAGTTACCTTTTCTCACTTGCCTAGCCTAGACACCACAAAGTCAGGTTTAGATAAACGATCGATATCCACAACTTATCGTATTTTTCATATTAAAGATATTGGTTTAAGAATGTATTAACCTAAAACTTTTAGAATATGTTTTATAAAGAAAATGGTATCTTAATGTAAAATCTTGTATTATCGTATTCTAAGTTTTGATGATATTAATTAGGGTTGTATTTTCGTGTGTGTGGAGGTAGGTCATTACCTCGTAATCTATTTTAAGGTATAGTAATGTTAAAGGGGTAAATGTGATAAACTAAACATGGTGTATTTAAGTGCAAAAATACGGTATATTACAAAAGCTATCATTTCATGTGTGAAAGCTTGTTCAAATTATTTTTTAAGTGATTAGTAGTCAACATGAAGATGTTTAAGCATTATGGAATTGGTGATAAGTGAGTTTTGATAGGAAACCGAATCGGAAATCGGTTTGTTCCGATTTCCGTCGGGTTTGAAAAGTCGTATTTTTATGAAATAATAGAAAGGTAGAAAAGAGGGACTTACGGGTTTGGACAATGCTAGAGAGTGAGAGGGAGGTAGAGGGTTTGCCGGCGCGTCGAAACATCGTCGAGAGCTCCTAGCACGATCACCGGAAAGGCGCCGTCGATTTCGTCAGCGCTTCGCCTTTTGCTCGTTTTCCGACGTACCAAGTTCTCTTGAGATTTTGGGAAAGTGGACTTAGAAAAAGTGATGAGAGGGTAGAGGGTATGGGGGTTTTATATAGGGTTAGGCTAAGGTTAGGGTTTTAATAAAAAAATATTAAAAATATATAAAATCATTAAAAATTCATTAAACATAGGAGTAAAAGGGATTTATTGGGCAATTTAAAACCGATCCAGGTATAATAAGTGTGCAGGAGGGTTGATCAAGTCATAACACAACTTTTCTCTGTTGGTGACTCGGCCGTCCGGCCAAGTCCGGCCGGCGGCGCCGGACCGAATCGGCCGAGTCGCCGGCCGGCGGCGCCGAGTCGGGCCGAGTTAGACCACCAGAGGCCAGGGAAACTTCGGGGGTACAATTTTGTATATTTATTTTTTCATGTCCAGTACATATTTTGTGAGTTATGGCCTTTTGACCGTTGACTTCAAAAAAAAATTAAAACAAAATAAATACAAAAATAATGTGGGGCATGGGATTTGAACTCTGGTGGCTTGGTTCAGCAGTGCAAGATATTACCAATGAGCTACAAGCTCCTTCTTGTAATTATTGTGGAAAAATAACTATTTAAAGTGGTAACAGCAACATTAAATACCCCAAGTACACTTTACTTTTAAAACAATTTTATGTACACTAAAAATGGAGTTATTTAAAAACAAAATAATTACTTATATATATTGTGCTCAGGTTAAAATACTCCTTTATGGATTTTTAAAATTTTTAAAATTTTGTATAGAAAAGTGTATAGAAAAATTAGGGTTATTACAGAATTCGGCTCTCCCGATATAAGAAGTCGGTGTCGTGCTGTGTTCGATTGGCCAACACCATAAGTCCGTGGCCAGAGCGGATTGAGAATTACTGATAGTTAGATCAGTAGATTCTCGGATGGTCTTGAGCCACATCAGCACGACTTGTCAGGTTATTAGGGGTCTGACATTTTCCATCCCCTAGACCTGGCATACGATACTCCCAGATGAACAAACTGGACTATACGGAGATTGTCACGGATAGGCTCAGTAGGAATTCGGATGAGTTTGCTCGTCGGCTTTCTTTTCGATAGGTACCTGGGTAGCCGTTACGTACAGCTAGTGCCACTGACATGCTTGTGATTAAACCCACTGCAAGCGTACTGTCGAGTCATTAGAGTCCTACACAGAGGGTTTTGCTGGTTCAGGCGAAACGATATAGAGGCCGTATGGTTTTACATGCAGAGTTTTGATCATATACGTGTACTAGCTACACGGATTTTGTTCGGACGGATAATACTAGCGGGCTTAGGATTAAACCGCATTCTAGTATTATACTATTGGATTATTTTATCTCTTGGTATTCGTATTTTTTAAGTACAAATACGGGTATGTATATACGGTGGGGGTATTCTAGTAATTTCACTAGAATGCTTCTAGAAGAAGACACCTCATTTTATTTTAATCTATTTATTTAAATAGATAGTGAGGTGGAGGGATGATGTGTATTAAAGCATGGTTGAAGTATGGCTACATGTTTTTATTTTTTCATTTGTTCTAACTATTCATGCATGGTTGCATTATTTCTATTGGAAATAATATTCTTGATATTATCTAGACTTGGCCATTCTTCAATTGATACTTGATCATTCTACACTTGCTTTTCTCTTTCCTCCTTTGCTATCTTCTTATTCGTTAAACCCTAACCCTCTTATGAGTTGAGAAATCTAGGGTTTATGAGATAAACTAATCCATTAACACACTCTACATCTATTAAACCATCTAGATTAGCAAACTAGGTGCTTTAGTTATCTCAAGTTTAAGGTTGGAACTTGAACTATAGAATCTCGAGTGGATCATCTTCGATGTGAGGAGGCCAACGACCAAGCTCGATTCCGACAAATAAAGAGCCTAAGAAGAAGATTAAGAAGACCCGAAGGACTTGTTCATATAGGTATAATCACTTTCACAGTAGATTAGTACCTTTGCAAGTTTTGTTATCTAGGGTTTACGGTAGATCTTGGGATTAGTCGGTGTTGCCCGCTTAAAAATTGTGCTTTGAAAATTTCGCCCCTTTACGAACCTAGTAGAGTGTGCGACACCGCCTAACAGTATTAATTTATTATAAGGAAATATTAATCCAACCATTATATTTCCATCTCATTCCAAGTGTCCACTCTCTTCTCTCCTCTGTACTTGTCCACCATATGAGAGTGGGCAAGCATGTGCTAATTCCATTACACAACATAACCAAAAGAGAACCAAAGAAAAAGAAATAAATAATTACAATATATATGTATATGTAACATAACATATATTATATATATACTTGTAATTATTTTAATATGTATTTAAAATACATAAAAGAGACATATATAAATAGTGACAAAATACTAGTAAATACATATATCCAATATATATTAATATATTAAATCCAAACTAGATTTAATATCCATCTTCCAAAAGACCGGCTAGTATTTCGACTGTCCGATTACCGTCGGTGTATCCAATACACCAGTTTTAATCGGACTCCTGCACGTACCCAGTGCTGCTACTGCATCGTTTCTCCAAAGCAAGAAACCCTCTGTATAGGATTCTAAAGGGTCGACAATACGCTAGCAGTGAGCTACTGGATA
Source organism: Agapanthus africanus (assembly GCA_030015575.1). Taxonomy (NCBI): domain Eukaryota; kingdom Viridiplantae; phylum Streptophyta; class Magnoliopsida; order Asparagales; family Amaryllidaceae; genus Agapanthus; species Agapanthus africanus. The sequence continues at coordinate 633,989,395 of CM057342.1, forward strand.
ATATCCTAGCTCACATACACGTCAGTGGCACTAGCTGTACATAACGGCTGCCTAGGTATCTGTCTAAAAAAAGATCGACAAGAAAACTCGTCCGAGCCCCTACTGAGCCTATAAGTGATATTCACCATACAATCTGGTATGTTCATCTGAGAGTATCGCATACCGGGTCTAGGGAGGTAGACTAGGTCAGACCCCTAATAAACCGATAAGTCATGCTGATATTAAGCTCAATACTAACCGAGAAACTACTGATATCATATCAGTAAATCTCATCTGCCCTGGGCAGGGACTTATGGTATTATCCAACCGCACACAACGCGACATCGACTCCCTATACCGGGAGAGATGAATTCCCTCAATCCGCTCACGGCTTCTTTATGGCTCGGGACTATACCCAACTAAATGTTGTTTGCACGACTCAGTAGAGCCGTGGTAGGGTAGTAATCAAAGTACAGTGGGAACTCATACAAGACAAATGATGATCTTAGGACAACACACTGCCCTGTACTCATGTCATCAGAGAATAACCATCTGACGATAGGTATAATACCAACTAACTGTTCTTGGCGAGCCCGTCCAGTGTAACTCATACCTTGGTAAGCATATGTATAAAATCTTTGGGGCTGTACACTAATGGCTGCGAGACCGGCCACCTCCCTTCTCGGGAATAAGAAATGTATATACTAGTCTACTCCATAGTAATTATCACGCCCCCTTCCCAGTGTACAAAGAAGTAGGTGTGACGGGCCGCGACGTATTTACTCGGAAGTAAACACGTTAAGCGTAAATAAGCAATATAAATGAATACACAAGAATAACAAGAGATGTAATAATAACAACAACTTTTATTAATATTCTTTCTTTACATCATAACTGATTTGAAAAGAAATGTACAATGATAAAAGCAATGCCTAAACAGTGGCATACGAATGAAAAGGAAATAAGTACAAGTAGTCTAGAAGTCTGGCTCCTCTATGAACTGATCCAAGTCATTCTGGCGAACATTCCAAAGAAAGAATGAAACAGGAATGTCGTCAGCGAACTAGCGCTCGGTAAGTCCCTAAAGAAATAATAGAATAGAACAAGTAGATAGGTTAGAACTGATAATTTATACAGGTATATGTTTGTTAAACTAACGTCGTTGTTTGTATCTTGGTACAGAAGGTGTCAGTGTATACGAGAGGAGTCCAACTTTCCCCGTGGACTAAGGTAACTCGATAGTACAAGGCCCCGTCAAGACCCACGGGACAATAGCAAAGGATGTTTATCTACGTCTTTGAGTGTCCATCATTGTGCTACTTTTAAAACATTCCGTACCAGTCTACCCCATTAAAACCCCGTAATGTATATTATATAGATTGTAGTTATCAGACTTACCGAGACTATAGATATAAGCTGTTCATGTAAATGGTTTCAGGATGCATCAAGTAGTCATGTAATGAAGTCAAGTCATAGCCATGGTTCGGTCAGGTCAAGTCATGTTTGCATGTTTGGTATTGTTCTGGTATTCAAGTTCATGTTTAGTATATTGGATTCATGTTGAATTGGATTCATGTTTGGATTGGATTCAAATTGATTTGGACTTAGACTTGAGTCAGACACTTAGAACAGAATTTGGATCCTGAATTAGGTTTAGGAGTTATCGGTAACTGCTGCACATGGACGACAGAATTTGTGTCTTTTTCCAAGACAATTACCATTGATAATACCGTTTTAGTTTTCTACCTTAAATAGGCAAACACCCACTTTCTCCGACTTCCTTAGACTCAAGAGAATTGATCCCGATTAAACCTATATTTACTAGGGTTCTTAATGTAATTTTATATATTTCGAGGGGTTTTATAAAAAATATTTCATGTACTTTCAAAATAAATCTTGAATAATTATTTATTTTCTTTAGGGTTTCCATGGATGTGAATTTTAAAGAGTGGGGTATATTAGTGAAAATTAACTTAGCTTGAATAGTTCAAGGTATTTTGATGAAAAGTCGTATTTTGCCACAAATGTTATATCTCAAGAGAATCGTGCTATGTCAATATGTGTGTATGTGAGAGGTAGGTCATTATCTCGTGAAGTTTTCTAAAGGTATGCTAAGCAAAATGTTTAAAAGATAACGTATATAAACTTCATGGTATTTAAAAGTAAAAGCTTAATTAAAGTTAAGTAACAAGGAGTTTTAGAGTGAAAGTTGTTTCTAAACCTTTATAATAGTGTTACAAATATTGTATAAAATTTTATTGAACAATATGTAAATGAAAAGTGAGATTATAAAGTTTAGAAGATTTACATCGGTAATAACTTCACTTACCGATACTTTGTTTTGAAAAGAGAATTTAGCGAAGAGAGGGAGGAAATAGATGAATCTTACAAGCTAGGAGGAGAGAGGAGAGGTAAAGGAAGATGTCGTATCCTTCGTGACGTCGTGGGGTTGCCGGAATCGCTTTTAATCCTCACCGGAATTTGACCTTGGGCTAACTCCACTTCAACTCCACTTGTATTTAGAAAATTTTGATATTTTTGACTGGAATTTTCAGAATGACGAGGGGCTAGGGTATGGGGTTATATTTATAATGTGGAATTAGGATTTTGGAATTGAAATATTGAATTAAAAAGCATTAAAAATAAGTTTAAAGATGAATTTTAATTGTCTGTTAAATTGCAGAAAAAACAAACAGAACAGAGGTAACGGGGTAGGCCAAAGGGTGTTGTGTGCAAAGCACGGGCCTCATCCCCTACGGATGGCCTGGCATCGCTGACCCCAAGCAAGATTTTGCTGGCCAAGTGTGGGTGTTGGGGGGTTGGATTCTTGCCATGTGTCCCTGTAGCTGTATATAACATTTTACAAATGTTTATTTTTCTGTCTTTTCATTTTTACGTGCAACCTTTTGGGCTTCCAAAAAGTTTAAAAGAAAATCAGTAAAAAAATAATATGTGGCTGATGGGATTCAAATACAGGGGCTATGTCACAACAGTGCAAGGCTTTACCAATGAGCTACAAGCTATTTCTTGCTGTTCTTAAATAAGAATAACTTTTAAATTGTGCTCAGGCATGCAAACTCTTTTTTGTACTTTAAAAAGAAAAAAAATGTACAGAAAATTCAGGATCGTTACATTCTACCCTCCTTATAAAAATTTCGTTCTCGAAATTTATAGAAGGAAGTTGTAACAGATTCAAGAAAAATTTGATTACAGTGGTGGTGAAAAGAACTACTGATATGGTACTGAAAGTATATGAAAAATAAGTTTGAAAAAACAAAAAGATGCAAGGGTTTTGAAAGGATGAACATATGGGAAAGGATATAAGTTAACAAAGAAAATATGGTTCGATAATATACGGTAAAACTAAATTAAGAGGAAAGAGAATCAAAGGCAGAATTCTAAGTCACTCAAGTAGAGTACCGCATTGTAATTATGCTGCAGTTCATAGTTACAATCACATAACTCCATTTAAATCACCCAAATCCTACCTTCAGAGTCAAGATGATAAGGTTTAAGAAACAATCAAGAAAAAAATCAAAGGAAGATCAAAAGTTTGTAGTTTCGTATTACGTCGAGACAAGATTATCAGGAAAAACAAGAAAAGATTTAAAGGAATGCAATCATGTTGTAGGCGTTACAGTCTACCCTCCTTAAAAGAATTTCGTCCGTGAAATTATCTCAAGTTATGACATGAAGCATGATGACGCTCCAGTGTCGAACAATGCAAGTGCAGGAATAGTGGCTACTCGTATAGTGCTTAAGTTGTGTGGAGTTAGTTTTAGATACAAGGAAAAATATAGAGGTATACAAGGATTTGAAAAGATGAAAGGATTGGGAATTACCTATAATAACTTGGCCGGTGGTTTTGGCTTCTCCAACCAGTATTGTGGATGTCTGGCCTCCTGGCACTTTTCTCTGTGCATGCTGGTACATTTCGGACTGACGGGGTAAAGGTGGTCCTCTCGAAGGTGGTGGAGGAGTAGGAGTTTGTATAGTCAGCTTTGGCGTGGGGTTTTTGTTTGCTTTGTACTTTGAGCAAGCCCTCAGAGTGTGTTCAGGCAATCCGCAAATTATACAAAGACTATTAGCTCTCCTGCAGTCCTTTAATTCACGTTTACAATAATAGCAAGTCTTTGCTGGCGGTGTCATTTCCTTCTTCTTGATATAACCATGAGCTGCCCTCAAGTCTGCCTTAGTGCGAACTAGTCCATGGTAAAGGAGAGCAGCCTGCTCCTGCTGTCCCTTAACTAGACTTCTGGTTGCTTCAAGAAACGCCATTGATCTTATCATTAAGTTCTCAACGGTAAAGGATGGCATTGTAGGTGGTGGCGTGTTGCCATTCACGTTGGTGCTCATGTTGTTGGTGTAAGTCTACGGTAGCGCCCCGGCCGTCAATCTAAGGCCAAACACGGAACAAAAACTTTTACAATGGGCGCTATCGCATACTATAACCCGGATCTTGCCATTAACGCTAAACTAGCTAACTACAAAGATGATAGAATGGATATACCGATCGATCCGTGTCCTTCGGTCTTTAGCCATCATCCCACGCTCCTCGCGGCATCTCCGATCTCCTGTCTTCTCGTCGCGGTGGCACCACGTCAACGGATCTTTATACAGGCTCCCGCCACTATACCGAGGCAATTCGGACATCAAGTCTGCTAAAAGAGATGACCAAGATGAAGTAGAGAATGAGTAGAATAGTTTATCTCAATACACTCTTTGGTTCTCATCACATGAGAGGGTAAGAGTGGAGGTTGAAGAAGATGCTAAGATTTGGAGAGTGTGAGCTCAAGAAATGAATCAAGTGAGCAAAAGAAAACCAAGCACAAAACTTGTGATGGCTGTCCAAATTTTCAAGTGAGGGGATATCATGAGGTTTTGTGTCTTTAAACATAGAAAAGTTCTCACAAAAATATCCCACACAAACCCTCAAAAATATCTTACCAAAACAAAACACCATTAATTCTATCATGACTCACTTAGTGACTCATTAACATGAGTCACTGAACATGCTAGAAGAAATGTGTCATCCAAATGAGTCACACTTTCCAAATCCAATAATCATTTAAACCAAAATGATTAACCCAAAAAGAAATGCATCTTCTAAAGTAATCTCGTAACGGATTACGAGAATACCCATCACCTGTATAAACATACCTGTATCCATATTCCGACCGAATACGAATACGATGAGACTAAAATATTCCGACTCAATATAATACTTGGATCCGGTTTAAACCAAAACCCACCAGTATTATCTGTCCGAAATATGACACGTGCACAAGTGCATGTGCATGTTTGAGCCCTGCCATAAAACCATACGGCCTCTACAACGTTTCGCCCGAACTTGGGAAACTATCTGTGGGGGACTCTAAAGACTCGTCAGTACCCTGGCAGTGGGTTTAACCATAAGCACGTCAACGGCACTAGCTGTGCGTAACGGTTGCCCATGTACTGACCGAAAGGGAAGCCGATGAACGAACTCATCTTGGAACCCTACTGAGCCTATCAGTGACAATATAAGTACAGTCCGGTCCGTTCGTCTATGAGCATCGCATATCCGGCCTAGGGGGCTGGTTACGTCAGACCTCCAATAGCGGTATAAGTCGTGTCGGAGGGTAGCCCTGAACACCCTGAGAAACTACTGGAATACCAACCAGTAATTCTCATCTGCCTTGGCCAAGGACTTGGTGTAATGGCACTCCTAGACACAGCGCGATCTCACCCCCAATACCGGGAGAGACGAATCCCCTGCCGATCCGCTCACTGCCCCTATATGGCTCGGGACTATATCCAACTAAAACCTGTTTGCATGACTCCTTTGAGCCGTGGTAGGGTAGTAATCAAAGCACAGTGGAAACTCACACGAGACAAATGACGACCTCAGGTCGATGAACTAACCTGTACACATGTCACCAGGAAACTGCTATCTGACGCTAGGTATAAATACCAACTAGCAGGTTGCCGGCGAGTCCTGTCGGGTGCATTCATAACCCAATGAGCACCTGTATGCATCTTAGGTGATCCAACTGACACCAATGGCTTGTGAGACCGGCCACCGCCCCTCGTCGGGGTCTCGACTGTATACACTAGTCTACTCTGGAGTATCAATGCCCTGTCTCGAAACTTCCACGACTAGGGACCACTCTTAAGGAAGTGCTTATAGACTACCCAACTCTCACGTATATGATCGCCATCATACTGTTGGTAGTCAAGCAGGATCCTAAGGGCTCTATCAACATGTAATAGTGAACATGTCACCTAAAACTGTACACGATGATAAAGACAAACCAGATAGCATACTATCATCTCAAGTGAGACTATCCTACCGGTATAGGTCCTCCCTCAATCATTGCAATCACGTACCTGCGATCCAATAATTGACTTTGAGGGCACTATATCCAACAATCTCCTACTTGCACTTATGGCTAATTATTGCGATGTCACATACTTACAGCCCATGTGATACCGAACATCCAACTCCTCTACTAATCAGTTTCACAAAGCCCGTTTGTAAAACTATTGTGTTCGAGAAATAGCCTTAATGAGCGGATCCACCCTGATGTTTCTTTCTATGTCTCTCTTAATGTCAAGTTCGCGGAGAAAGCCATCTCCCGAATTGAGTAATACATGTCTTAGAATATATCTGGATATCTGATAGGACCTAGTTCATAAATGAACTCCAAATCCAAACTTCTTAGACTGTATCGTCAACTGAACCTAATCAGTATCCTGCGTCATGCCTTCCTCAGTATCCGCCTGGACCACCTGTCCAAACTACTGCCCCTCGTCAGATTAAAAACTATAACTCTGTCAATCACTCTGTCATCCATGTCACCTTTGGAAGCCTGGAATGATAACCGTCTCCCGAGGGAGGCTGCTGTCATCAAATCCCTAGAACATCCACTTATGTTCTAAAACTGCTTCCGTATGTTTCTCCAGGATTGGATTAATATAAACTAATTGCATCTAGTGCAAAAACAACATCTGGTGTGGTACTTGACATCTTATGATCAACTCAATTGCCTAAGCAAGTGATATGTTAATCATGCACATCCCTCTCCCCTTTAGTCTGTAAGACACCTTTAGAGAGGGAGACTCCATCACCTGCAGGTACACCACCATGCCAGGAGTCATTTATTCTAAATACCTTTAGAATACTGTCTAAGTACCCAAATTGGGAAACTACCTAAATCTAGATCTAAAACCATAGATCTAGTAACCAGAATGTCTGATATTATATCCATATCCTTTGTGGAGAAACAACTGTGTGACAACCAAAGTATAACCGATCGTAGTATAGGAATTTTACTTCCTACTCTGTGTATGTCATCCAAATACCGGGACATCACACCCTACTACCTTCTTAACATATCCATCCCCTATTCTGATGAAGTCAAACCCATAACTGTCACATCAAAATTAGATGATCTCTCTCTGCTATATCTGCTCGAGTCTATAAATAGACATAAGCTACTTACCCACTATGCTTCCGCTGCTCCCACTTACCACAAAAACCCTCTGGCAGAATAATATATACGTGCACTTCTAAAGCTAGTTTAGAACGACGCTATACTTAACCTCCTGCCGGGTCTCATAGCCTGGAACAACAGTAGTGTCAAATCTGGGTAAACAAGAACCTCCCTGTTACCGTCCTTGAGGCTACCGGAGTACCTCTCGGGTGTCTGAGGTTACCTACCATATCTGCGGAGTGGCTAATGGAATGTCAAACCTGATTGAATCTTTAGGTCCTATTAAATTTTCCGTAATCGTTTGCGGTTCTGGAATCACTTCCAGTTCTACCATACTCGCACTACTGTTTTCTGAAAAAGTCCATTTTACTAAAACTGTAGCGAGTCAAGAACAATATCACCATTGATCTTCCAGATGGTAGAAAATCAACCCTCGTCATAACCTGGGCCAACCCACAAACTGCCATTACAGAAATGTGCCATGAGTTATCCAGAGTCTTGTTTTAAGCATAAGCCGGACAACTCCCCGTACCTTAACATCGTTAAGATATGAACCATTCTATATCCAATATAGAAACTTTGGCACTTATTTAATTGGAACCAGATTCAAATCATGCAGCTGTCTCCAGTGCATATCAACTAAATGGAGAGAGGCTAATCAGCATTACTCAACTTATGCATCAAATTATGAGTAACCCGAAAGAGAAACAAGTTTCTCAAAACCATTACTATCAACTGAATACCATTCACAAGTATCTACATCTTCGATCACCTTGAAGAATCCCGATACTTGCAACACCTGGTTTTCTACTTTATTCCTATACCCACAACTTCTCAAAACTTAGACCTTGTATTTCTATGAAACACTTGTCTATAAACTAGAGAAGTCACAAGTAAACAGAACATAGTATGAGGACCAACCCCTTTGTCCTAATGGACACTGGACAACATACAATACTCTGTATGAGTCCCCTGAGTTGAATAACTCAAAACCTGTGTATCGTAGGTTGAAAACTGTACTTATGGTTAAGAACTACTCCGCTATTCGATGCTCCTTACCCAATCGTCAACTGATATAGGTAAATGTCACGGACATAATTTCAAAAAGTTATATCTCACTTTATAAAAATAAACGTACAGATATATCAGTTTGAAATTGGTGCACAACAACGGATACTCAAAACCAAATACTTGCCGTCCGGCAAAAACTCAGGCGATTTCCTCAAATGTCACCAATTACAACGAATTCCAATATAATGAGAATGATCACCTTATTCCCAATAACTTACTCCCACTCATCATCTATAAAACCATACAGATGTGAGAATCATACCTGGTAAATACATACCCTGGAGTAAGTATCTAATCGGGAAATCAGTTTTCCTTTAACAATGCACAGTGAAACTGAAACATGAAAATGTTTCATAGGGGTATCCTGGTATTTCTAGTAATGCCTCTTCCATAATCCAATTCATGACTATAACCGTATATTTCTTTGCCATCTCTCCAACTCCCTTTATTTGTCTTTATTCATTACCTTCTGTACACCCCTTTAGGCTAAGTGGTTTTCTTCCTTCCCTACCGTTCGGCACCAGCCTATGGTTTGGAAGAAAACTATCCAGTAAGCATAATAGGTGTGCTCTCCTAATCGTAAGAGTACTCATAACCTGAGAGAAGGTGATGATAAAAGACAACTGAATAATACCTTATTCTATTTCTCCCAAACTGGGAAAAAAAGCAAAGGTGAAATAGAAGTGGCGTTGAAGTACGCGGTTTGGTCGTGAAAGATAGCAGTCGCAATTTACTTTGCCCTCTTTCTTATCCCTTCATATGTCTTTACTTATTACCTTCTGTACACCCTACTTAGGCTAATTGGTTTTCTCCTTTCCCTACCTTTCGGCACCTGCCTATGGTTTGGAAGAAGACTTTCCAATAAGCGTAATAGGTGTACTCTCCTAAACTAAGGAGCTCTCGCAACCTGAGAGAAGGTTATAATAAAAGACAACTGAATAAACCAATTCAATTTCTCCTGAACCTGAATCCATCCTCGAAGAAGTCCCTTCGAGTTCGTATATAACCATACGATGGATTTATCCAATGGAAGTGGATGTTCGTAGTAATACGAGGTGTTCTGGAGAAATGCAAAGGGTAAAAGAAGGAGCGGCAATGACTTATGCAACTCAGACAATCCAAAAGCCCGTATTTATAAGAAGGTTCGGTCAACTTGGTAACTGAGTCATAGTCTAGGGTCGGTCAATGGTCGCTGCCAAAGAGAGAGAGAAAAGAAACACTCTGCGTGCACTCTAACCTAGATCAGAATGGTTATCACTTTATCTAATCAGGAAACCTCCCACTATACCTTCAAATACTCCTCCAAACCTGAAAGAAGAATTAGTCGGGATGACCCGAAGAGTAAACCAACTCATCAGTGGGAATCGGGATCCAACTATCATCGCATGATAACGTGAAGGAATCCACTCACGTTATCACACTCCAGAAGGTATGCGCATGCCTAACAAGTTTCAGTTTCTTTAGAAACTCCCGATATGGATTTTTGCCCCATGCTCTTATGACCTTGACGTTGGTCAAAATGCCATAAGTCACATGTCAAGTTCTACCCATAATTATCTTGTTAATTTGAACCCACCCATACATACCCCTGACGTTGGCCAAATGGCAGAACGACTGTCCCAAACCAACTCATCTATCTATGCAACAGATGAATACTCAGCAGCTACCAAATACTATGCCTTGGCGTTGGTCAAAATACATAGCTTGAATACTACTGAATACCCAACTGAAATGACGAAGAGCTACGGCTGGTTTTTGGCGAAAAACCTTTAACGTAACAAACTTGATATAGCTGAAGGAACCTGATAGCTTTTTACAAAAATATAGTGGCGAAAACATTTTCTAAAGAGGTCACTCCCGGTGAAGGGATCTCGGCACTTTCCCCATAGAATGAGGTGCAGGATATTCCAACTGAATACCGCGATGGTAAGCAACAAGTAATCGACTATAGTGAAGTTATTATCCTGACTCAAACTTCTGCCCAAGGGGTCACTCCCGGTGAAGGGATCTCGGACCTTGCCTCGTCGAATGAGGTGCAGGATATTCCAACAGAATACCACTGTGCAAAAAAAAAAAGAAAACGTCCTTGTAATAGCACTCTTTGAAAATTGTTCCAACAACGTCAAACGGGTTTGTTTTCCTTTGCATTGATCAAAATCAACGCAGTCCCATCAACTAATCACACTAGAAAAGAATGAAAATAAAATGTATGTATATGCCATCCGCATTCACCACTGGGTCCCGTCATCACCCGTTAGGTTACTTAACCAACGACAGAGCGGGGACTGGACTAGCGCGGGTGCAAAACATATACAACATCTACTAGTATATATACCAATATACAATAATCGCTCCAGGCATGATAAATGCAACATTACAGAAAAGTAATAAGCATCACAAACAATACAGAAAATCTGGGATCCCCGGGTTTCACAGAGCCGCTACTGAAACCTGACGTTCCTCTAGTCGTGTGGATAGCCTGTGCAATGAAACCTAGACCCCTACGGGTGCGGCAAGTTACCCGCCAAAACCTGAAGCGAGGCAGCCCCTACAGCAAAGTGAATGGCCCACACAGCACTTCACGGAATCCGGTAACTTGAGCACCCCTCCTTGGGTCAACCTGTACCCCTACGAGTGCGGCGAATAGTCTGCCTATTCTAGAGTGAGGCCCCCTGCCTCTCAAAGCCATAAGATGCGGACCCGTTGCCCTCCAGAACCCGGCTATCCGTGCACTCCGTCGTGGGGTAACCCTAGTACAGAAATGAAAAATATGTACAACGGGTACATCGACCTCAACCCGGTCGTGCCCTAAAAGAATAATATACAAACAGAAAGTGACGGCAGTCCACATGTTGGACGCTCGCCCCACAATATCAAATGTACAAATAAATCCAAACTGTACTACCATTGCACACAGCTATCCACCACGACAAATCCGCAACATCACAGCACAACATAGAACATCAACGTGAATGTCACGTTCGCAAACCCGTCTAAAAGGACTATAGCAATTAGATACAATTTACCGCTCGAATGACATTCACGGTCGGAGATATAATGTAAGTACTGTAAACTAATACATTTAAAATTCCGATCGACAAAACTTCCCGAAGTGGGCCCCAAGTACAAATCCATTACTCAAACAAAATCTGGGCCCAAACAAAATATTCCAGAAACCACAATTCCACATGAAAGACACCTAGAAGAAAAATGGTGCACTGAAGCCCCAAAACGGCAGCGGAACTGCGGCCAATACAAGGCTTGTGTGGCGATTCCGCGGCAGTCTTGAAGGTTCAGTCGACCAAATTTCTTCCAGAATCTTAAAAAAGCCTGCACGATTTTCTGACATACTCAAAATAATTTTTAGACCAGTTTAAAATTTCGACAAAAACGTTATCATGAAAAATGCGGTTTTGGAAATTTCATTCAATCGATGTTTTAAATACGTTAGAACAAGCTAGTAAAGGTTAATGGCGTGGCTCTGATACCATGTAAGTCTACGGTAGCGCCCCGGCCGTCAATCTAAGGCTGAACGCGGAACAAAAACTTTTACAACTGGCGCTATCGCATACTATAACCCGGATCTTGCCATTAACGCTAAACTAGCTAACTACAAAGATGATAGAATGGCTATACCGATCGATCCATGTCTTTCGGTCTTTAGCCATCATCCACGCTCCTCGCAGCATCTCCGATCTCCTGTCTTCTCGTCGAGGTGGCACCACGTCAACGGATCTTTATACGGGCTCCCGCCTCTATACCGAGGCAACTCGGACATCAAGTCTGCTAAATGAGATGTCGAAGATGAAGTAGAGAATGAGTAGAATACGTTGTCTCAATACACTCTTTGGTTCTCATCACATGAGTGGGTAAGAGTGGAGGTTGAAGAAGATGCTAAGGTTTGGAGAGTGTGAGCTCAAGAAATGAATCAAGTGAACAAAAGAAAACCAAGCACAAAACTTGTGATGGCTGTCCAAATTTTCAAGTGAGGGAATATCATGAGGTTTTGTGTCTTTAAATATAGAAAAGATCTCACAAAAATATCCCACACAAAACCTCAAAAATATCTTACCAAAACAAAACACCATTAATTCTATCATGACTCACTTAGTGACTCATTAGCATGAGTCACTAGTGAACATGCTAGAAGAAATGTGTCATCCAAATGAGTCACACTTTCCAAATCCAATAATCATTTAAACCAAAATGATTAACCCAAAAAGAAATGCATCTTCTAAAGTAATCTCGTAACGGATTACGAGAATACCCCTCACCTGTATATACATACCTGTATCCGTATTCCGATCGAATATGAATACGATGAGACTAAAATATTCCGACTCAATATAATACTTGGATCCGGCTTAAACCAAAGCCCACCAGTATTATCTGTCCGAAATATGACACGTGCACAAGTGCACGTGCATGTTCAAACCCTGCCATAAAACCATACGGCCTCTTCAACATTCCGCCCAAACTTGGGAAACTATCTGTGGGGGACTCTAAAGAATCGTCAGTACCCTGGCAGTGGGTTTAACTACAAGCACGTCAGAGGCACTAGCTGTGCGTAACGGCTGCCCATGTACTGACCGAAAGGGAAGCCGATGAGCGAACTCATCTTGGAACCCTACTGAGCCTATCAGTAACAATATACGTACAGTCCGGTCCGTTCGTCTATGAGCATCGCATATCCGGCCTAGGGGGCTGGTTACGTCAGACCCCCAATAGTGGTATAAGTCGTGTCGGAGGGTAGCCCTGAACACCCTGAGAAACTACTGGAATACCTACCAGTAATTCTCACCTGCCTTGGCCAAGGACTTGGTGTAATGGCTCTTCTAGACACAGCGCGTTCTCATCCCCAATACCGGGAGAGACGAATCCCCTGCCGATCCGCTCACTGCCCCTATATGGCTCGGGACTGTACCCAACTAAAACCTGTTTGCATGACTCCTTTGAGCTGTGGTAGGGTAGTAATCAAAGCACAGTGGGAATTCACACGAGACAAATGACGATATCAGGTCGATGAACTAACCTGTACACATGTCACTAGGGAACTGCTATCTGACGCTAGGTATAAATACCAACTAGCAGGTTCCCGGCGAGTCCTGTCCGGTGCACTCATAACCCAATGAGCACCTGTATACATCTTAGGTGATCCAACTAACACCAATGGCTTGTGAGACCGTCCACCGCCCCTTGTCGGGGTCTCGACTGTATACACTAGTCTACTCCGGAGTATCGATGCCCTGTCTCGAAACTCCCACGACTAGGTGTTAGTGTATATGCCCTAGAGGCCATTACTGTATCATACTAGTTTGTATATTACTTAATGGATGCTTGGGATATTCACCTTGTATATACAATCTTGCTCAAAATAGTAGTATGCTACTTGGTTTGTTTCTACTTCAATGTGTACTTGTGTTTATTTCAGTATATCACTTATACGCATTAGTGGAGCCCTTAGGATCTTTGCTTGATTACCAGCGTTGTGATGGCAGTCACACTAGTGAGGGCTGGGTAATCTATAAGCACATCCTTATTCAGGTCCCTGGTCGCAGGACTATCGAGACAGGGCATCGATACTCCGGAGTAGACCAGCGCATGCGCTTCTCATCCCAGTGTGGGAGACGGTCTGTCCCACAGCCGTCAGTACGTCGTACTTGAGATAGTATGCGGGTGCTCGTTAGGTTACGGGTACACTGGACAGGACTCGTAGGGAACTGACTAGTTGGTATTATACCTATCGTCAGTTATCAGTTCCCAGGTGACATGAGTACAGCTTAGTCCGCTGACTTAACACTGTCACTTCGCCTCGGGTGTGTTCCCACTGTACTTTGATCACTACCCTACCACGGCTCAAAGGAGTCGTGCAAACAGGTGGTGGTTGGGTGCAGTCCCGAAGCACTTGGAGGCAGTGACGGTTAGACAGGATTCGTCTCTCCCGGTATTGGGGGTTGACATCGCGCTGTGTCTAGGAGAGCCATTACACGAGTAGTCCCTGGCCAGGGCAAACGAGATATACTGGTAGGTTTCCAGTGTTATCTCAGGGTGTATTGGGCTTCACTCCGGCACGACTTGTACCGCTATTGGGGGACTGACGTTTACCGCCCCCTAGGCCCGCCATGCGATGTATCAGACGAACAGACCGGACTGTATGGAGAATGTCACACTCAGGCTCAGTAGGAGTTCAGATGGGTTTCGCCTCGTCGGTCTTCTTGTCGGCATTACCTGGGGACCGTTACGCACAGCTAGTGCCGCTTGCGGTCTGTGGTTAAACCCACTGCCAGCGTAGTGTCGAGTCTTTAGAGTCCCACACAGAAAGCTTTTCGCCTTTAGGCAAAAGAGTAGAGGTCGCATGGTATTGCGACAGGTCGCATGGTTTTGCGACAGGGTTCGGTCACATCCGTGCACTTGTGCACGTACAGTGTCCGGACAGTTTACACTAGCGAGCTTTGGTTTAAGCCAGATCCTAGTGTACCTTATGGGATTGGATTTATCCAGTTTGCATTCGTGTTCCTCGGAACGCGGATGCGGGTGTGTATGCACAGTTGACAGGGAGGCAGAGGCAGAGGATTCTCATTAGGGTTGTTGACAGTTGACCGTTGACTTTTTGACTTTATGCTCAACCCTAATGAGAATATGATATGTGATTAACTATTATATTAATTAAGTATTATGGTGATATGGTTGTTGACTTGTTGACTTTTGTTGACTTGTTGACTTTGGTGACTTGTTGACTTTTGTTGACTTGTTGACCGGTTGACTAGGCTTGACTAGTTGACCATCATGATAACCATGGTTATCATTTCATGCCAAAGACTTTTTCTTGCTTGTTCATTTGAGTAAAATGAGTGCATGACATGATAAGGTTATGGTTACTTCAACCATCACATAAGACTTTTGTTGATATGATGAGTTATCATTGCTTTGGATTATGAGAGGGTGAGAGACAAAATACTTGCTCATTCTTTCTTGCTCATTCTCTCTCTTGTTCTTGAGCTCTCCTCTTGCTCTCATCCTCAACCTCTTGCTCCCTCTCTTGATCTATGGTTCTCTTGTCTCATGAGTTGAGAATCAAGAACCATAGATAAAATCCCATTCTAAATCATCTCTACTCATTCTAGTTCACTAGGTTTGGCAAACCAAGTGAACTAGTTTCTTCAAAGAACGAAGAAGGAGCTAAAGGTTGGAGCTTTCAAGTGGATCTATCTTCGGCGTACGGAGACAACGAGAAGGAGCCATCGAACCACCATCGGAGCTTGAAGAGAAGGAGTTCAAGTTTAGGTATAACCATCTTCATCCGAGTAGCTAACTCTCTTTAGCATAGTTTGCTAGTTTTAGTTTAGACAACGATC
Source organism: Agapanthus africanus (assembly GCA_030015575.1). Classification (NCBI taxonomy): domain Eukaryota; kingdom Viridiplantae; phylum Streptophyta; class Magnoliopsida; order Asparagales; family Amaryllidaceae; genus Agapanthus; species Agapanthus africanus. The sequence goes on from CM057342.1 coordinate 634,005,275, forward strand.
CCGACCATAGTTTAGTCCATGTTGCCTCTTGCGATAAAAATTCGTTTTTTATACCGTTTCCGCCTCCCCGTAAGAACCGGGGGTCGCAATATGGACTTACAGTGGTATCAGAGCCTAACTAAACTTAAACTAGCTTGGTAGTGAAGTGTAACGAAGTTCGGAACCGGAAAAATCCAAAAACCAAACTTTACAAAAACCTGAGTTTCTGTTGAAATATTTTCTGATCAAAATGAAAAACTTTATACTTGTAAATTCGGCTCAGGGTTTTGTGTGAACACCCAAGAAAAACGATACAGTGACTCGTCTAAACTGCCGCCCTTCCACCGCGTGAGCCTTCTTAGCCGCCGCGGAACCGCCGCGAGTTGTTGTCTTCTCTGCATCGTTTTTCGTGCAGTGTGTTTGTGTGTTGGTTTTGGGATTTTTAAAATATATTATATGTGCCCAGATTGTCCAGAAAAGAAATTTCCTTTTGGGGTCCTATAATTCCGTATTTTTTCCGAACTTCACTGCACTTTGACTATGATGGTTATATCTGTGATGCTTGCATGTATTGAACGTCGGCTAATCGCTATAAGTCGATTAGTCGGGGTTATACATGATCTGTAATGTGCTGGAATGTGTATATGAATGTGTTGGACTGTCGCGGGTGAATAGCCGGGGTGGATGTGAGATGAGCTTTTGTTTTTCTTTCATTCATTGTAAATGTAAATTGATGTAATAATATTATTTGTTTGGCCGCACAACCGGGTCGGGGTTGTAGCCGTCATTGTATAATTCTTTTTACTGTTTTTGCTCCTAGGATAGACCCATGGAGGGGTGCACAAACTACCGAGTACTTGGCGGGTAGTTTGCCGCACCCGTAGGGGTCTTGGGTGGGGTATTTGGCTATTCACCGCGACCGTGTTATCCGCTTTTCGTTTCAGGCTCGAAAGGATTGCGGATTGCTAGTATATCCAATGCATTCATCTGTGATCTGTAATGTCTATCATTGCTTACTATTTAGGCGTTGCTTATGTTTTACAGACGCGCTAGCCCAGCCCCCGCTCTGTCGTTAGTTAAGTAACCTAACGGGTAATGACGGGGCCCAGTGGCGAATGCGAATGGCATAAGCGTACGTCATATTTTGGTTGTTTTCTGCAATGGTAGGGTTAAATGATGGGACGCATTAAAAGTACTAATGCAAGAATATCACGCATTAAAAGAACTAATGCAAGATAATAAACCAAGTTAAAGTCGTTGGAACACTTTCGAAAAACCACTCGGTTCTTTTCAAAATAACTTTTAAATGCGGAGCTTGAGCCACTCCTTCTAAAAGCTATCTCGTTCCATCGATTAAATCAAGTTCACTACGTTCACGGTTTCGCCAAAACCATTCGTAGCCCTCCGTCGTTTCGTATGAATATTCAATAAGTATTCAAGCTGTGTTTGTTGACCTTCGTCAAAGCATAGTGATTGGTAGCTATTGGGTATTCATATGTAGCATAGATAGATGCGTTGGTTTGGGACATTCGCATTACCTTGTTGACCTTCGTCAAGGGTACATACGGGTGGATTCAAATTAACCTGGATAATGACGGGCAGAACTTGACATGTGACTTATGATTTGTTGACCTTCGTCAAGGTCATAAGAGCATGGGGCAAAAATCCACATCGGGAGTTTCATAAGTACTGAAACTTGCTAGATTTGCATACCATTTGGAATGTGATGATTCTGGTAGGATTCCTTCAGTTTCGTCACGCGATGATATTTGGATCCCGATCCTACTGTGAGTATATGCTACTCCTCGGGAAATTTCTCACTTAACGATCAATGCTATAAACCTAGTAGGTGCCTAGAAAGGTGTTAGCGGGGCTACGCCCCCAGGGAAAAGAGGTTCTCTAATTAAGGAACTTCGCGAAAGCGTTGGAAAACCTCCCTCGAAGTACCGACACCGGCCTGGCTGAACGGTTAAGCAAGTATTGTACGGTGGGATTGATCCTGACTAATTCTTCCTTTATGGTTTGAGGAGGGATTCGAGAAACAGTGGGAGCCATCCTGTTTAGACAAACTAAAAACCACTCTAAACTTGCAAGAGCATCATGCTGAGTGTTTCTTCTTCTCTCTCCTAATTGCAGCGACCAATCAACATGACTGGACTTAAGTTACTCCTAGATAAAAACAAACTGACAGGGCCAAACTACAAAGATTGGCTCAGGAATGTCAAGATAGCAATCACTTATGACAAGCTGGGGTATCTTCTTACCACCAAAGCTCCCCCTGTCCCTGGTCCAACTTCCAGCGTCGCGGATAAGGAAATCCGCAAGACTTGGGAGATTGATAGCGCGAAGGCCAAGTGCCTCCTGCTTGCCTCGATGGACAACGAACATCAGAGGAGGCATGAGAATATGGACATGGAGTCCATATTGCTCCATACAAAAGAACTGTATGGAGAGCAATCACGTATCGCAAGATACGAAGCGTCGAAAAAGTTATTTTCGACAAGAATGGCCGTCGGATCATCAGTAGCCGAGCATGTGCTAAAGATGATCGGCTTCATTGAGGAGCTCGCTGACCTAGGGATCACATTGGAGAGTGAGCTATATACGGATATAGTTCTCCAGTCCCTTCCTTCCACTTACGCCCAGTTTATACTGAACTTCAACCTACAAGAAAAAGAGGTTGAACTATCAGAGCTCCTCAACATGCTGAGGAGCGCAGAGGGCACCCTACAGAAAGGTAGGGAAACATCCACTTTGTTTGTAGGAGGATCATCTTCTTCTAGGTCCAAGGCGAAAGCCAAGGGAAAGAAGAAGAAGGCCCCCGCCAAACCAAGGGGTGGTGTTGGTAAAGTGGATACGAAGGGAAAAGGCAAAGCAACAAAGATAGCGGGGAAGCTTGTGGATAAGGAAGAATGCTTCTATTGTCATAAGAAAGGACACTGGAAGAATGATTGCAGGGCCTGGAAGGCCAGAACACAGGAATTGAAGCAGGTTGCAGCTTCAGCTTCAGGTGTGTATGTTATTGAAAACTGTCTTTCAATAAACTCTACTTCCTGGGTATTGGATACCGGATCAGGATCTCATATCTGTAATTCTTTGCAGGCGTTGAGAAACCGTAGTGTTTTGAAGGCAGGTGACATGACCCTCAAAGTTGCGAACGGAGCTAGCATGGATGCTAAAGCCGTGGGGGACTATCACCTGGGAATGTCAGATGGACATGTTTTGGTTTTGCGTAATTGCTTTTTTTGTACCCAACGCAACTTGTAATATCATTTCTGTATCTTTAGTTTCTAAAGAAGGTTATGAATTTGCGTTTGTAAGTAATGTTGTAAACATTCACCTTAATCAAGTTTTGATTGGGTCAGGTACATTGAGTAATGGTATATACGTGTTAAACCAACCACAGATTTTCAACGTCCAGAATACACACAAAAGAAAGTCTCTGGAAATGAATCAGACTTCTTATGGCATTGTAGATTGGGTCACATCAATGAGAGAAGGTTGACTAAGTTACATACAGAAGGATATTTGAATGCGTTCGAATATCAATCGTATGCCACTTGTCAATCTTGTCTCAAAGGAAAGATGACAAAGACTCCGTTTACTGGACAAGGAGTAAGAGCGAGCGAGCTCTTAGGACTCGTACACAGTGACGTGTGCGGTCCAATGTCTACACATGCCCGAAGCGGACATTCTTACTTCATTACTTTTACGGATGACTTCTCAAGGTACGGTTATGTCTTCTTAATGAAACATAAGTCCGAGACCTTTGGAAAATTCCAGGAGTATAAGAATGAAGTAGAGAAACAGACCGGCAAAAGTATTAAGATTCTAAGATCGGATCGAGGTGGAGAATACTTAAGTGCCGAATTCCTGAATTACTTAAAAGAGAATGGTATTCTCTCTCAGCTTACTCCTCCATACACTCCGCAACATAACGGTGTATCGGAGAGACGGAACCGAACCCTATTGGATATGGTTCGGTCCATGATGAGTAACGCTGAGTTACCGCGATCATTCTGGGGATATGCACTAGAAGCAGCTGCGTATCTCTTGAACAAGGCTCCTACCAAGACTGTGCCCACCACCCCATATGAGATGTGGACTGGGAAGAAACCCTGTCTTAATTATCTTAAGGTATGGGGATGTCCAGCTTTTGTAAAAAAGCAGCATGCGGACAAGCTTGAGGCACGTTCAGTACAGTGTAAGTTTGTGGGATACCCAAGGAACTCCAGGGGGTATCTTTTCTATTCCGCTGAGGAACAAAAGGTTTTTGTTTCTCAGCATGCCCGCTTCTTGGAAACTGAGTTTTTGGAAACCCAGATAAGTGGGAACACAATAGAACTGGAAGAAATTCCAGAACCACAGACTGTTACTGAAAGCTTAGTGGAACCAGAGGGTTCAACAGAACAGGACATTCCTACGCCGCTCCGCAGGAGTAGTAGGCAGTCTCATCCGCCCGAGAGATACTGCGGTTTTCTCATAGACGGGGATAGAGAGGATTGCATTATAGATTATGATGAGCCTACTAGCTTCCAGCAGGCCGTTCAGAGCGTTGACTCAGTGAAATGGCTGGATGCAATGCGGACCGAAATGGAGTCCATGTACACCAACAAGGTATGGACGTTGGACATTGCTCCAGACGGGGTAAAACCCGTAGGATGCAAGTGGATCTTCAAAAGGAAGATTGGTGTAGATGGACAGGTTGAGACCTATAAAGCTAGGCTGGTAGCAAAGGGTTTTCGTCAAAGACCTGGCTTGGACTACGACGAAACCTTTTCTCCAGTAGCCATGCTGAAATCCATTCGGATCCTTCTCGCCATTGCTGCCTTCCACGATTATGAGATTTGGCAGATGGACGTAAAAACCGCTTTTCTAAATGGAAATTTAGAGGAGTGTGTCTATATGGATCAGCCAGAGGGTTTCATTCAGAGTGGGAGCAGCGGAAAGGTGTGCAAGTTGCTTAAGTCCATCTATGGACTAAAGCAGGCATCGCGGAGTTGGAACATCTGTTTTGATGAGACGGTCAAGGAATTTGGCTTTATCAAAAATCCAGATGAACCATGCATCTATAGTAGATTTGTAGCGAGAACTGTAGTATTCCTCGTTTTATACGTGGATGACATTCTCTTAATAGGAAATGATATTCCTATGCTACAATCTGTCAAGGGGTTCTTGTCACAAAGGTTCTCCATGAAAGACCTGGGTGATGCCTCATACATCCTGGGGATCCGGATCCATCGTGATAGATCCAAGAGGATATTGGGACTTTCTCAGTCCAGGTACATCGACACCGTACTGAAAAGATTCAGTATGGAAGATTCCAAGCGCGGTAACCTACCGGCTTGTCACGGGATCACCCTCTCTAAAGAGATGTCTCCCAAGACTGATTTGGAGAGGGATCGCATGTCTATTATACCCTACGCTTCTGCGGTAGGCTCTATAATGTATGCGATGTTGTGTACCAGACCGGATGTAGCTTATGCACTGAGTGTAGTAAGCCGGTATCAGTCAAACCCTGGGGAGAAACATTGGATAGCGGTAAAGAACATTCTCAAGTACCTGAGGAGGACTAAGGAGATGTTTTTGGTGTATGGCGGAAAAGACCTCCAGATTGAGGCCTTTGCTGACTCCAGCTTCCAGAGTGACAAGGATGATTCCAAGTCCATGTCGGGTTTTGTCTTTACCCTCAATGGAGGGGCGGTGTGTTGGAAGAGTTCCAAACAAGAAACCGTTGCAGACTCGACGATGGAAGCGGAATACATCGCTGCATCTGATGCCGCAAAAGAAGCTGTCTGGATAAGGAAGTTCTTGAAAGAACTTCAGGTGGTTCCGTCCATTGTTGATCCAATACCTCTGTATTGCGACAACAACGGGGCTATAGCTTTAGCGAAGGAACCCAGGTCCCATCAGAGATCCAGGCACATCTTGAGGCGGTATCACCTGATCAGGGAGATCGTAGATCGCCAGGAGATCGAGGTTCGGAGAGTCGCTTCAGAAGATAACACTGCTGATCCATTCACCAAGGCCCTGCCCCAGACTCAGTTCGAGCGGCTGATCGAGATGATAGGTCTTCGATACGCCAGTACATGGCCTTAGTGCAAGTGGGAGATTGTTAGTGTATATGCCCTAGAGGCCATTACTGTATCATACTAGTTTGTATATTACTTAATGGATGCTTGGGATATTCACCTTGTATATACAATCTTGCTCAAAATAGTAGTATGCTACTTGGTTTGTTTCTACTTCAATGTGTACTTGTGTTTATTTCAGTATATCACTTATACGCATTAGTGGAGCCCTTAGGATCTTTGCTTGATTACCAGCGTTGTGATGGCAGTCACACTAGTGGGGGCTGGGTAATCTATAAGCACATCCTTATTCAGGTCCCTGGTCGCAGGACTATCGAGACAGGGCATCGATACTCCGGAGTAGACCAGCGCATGCGCTTCTCATCCCAGTGTGGGAGACGGTCTGTCCCACAGCCGTCAGTACGTCGTACTTGAGATAGTATGCGGGTGCTCGTTAGGTTACGGGTATACTGGACAGGACTCGTAGGGAACTGACTAGTTGGTATTATACCTATCGTCAGTTATCAGTTCCCAGGTGACATGAGTACAGCTTAGTCCGCTGACTTGACACTGTCACTTCGCCTCGGGTGTGTTCCCACTGTACTTTGATCACTACCCTACCACGGCTCAAAGGAGTCGTGCAAACAGGTGGTGGTTGGGTGCAGTCCCGAAGCACTTGGAGGCAGTGACGGTTAGACAGGATTCGTCTCTCCCGGTATTGGGGGTTGACATCGCGCTGTGTCTAGGAGAGCCATTACACGAGTAGTCCCTGGCCAGGGCAAACGAGATATACTGGTAGGTTTCCAGTGTTATCTCAGGGTGTATTGGGCTTCACTCCGGCACGACTTGTACCGCTATTGGGGGACTGACGTTTACCGCCCCCTAGGCCCGCCATGCGATGTATCAGACGAACAGACCGGACTGTATGGAGAATGTCACACTCAGGCTCAGTAGGAGTTCAGATGGGTTTCGCCTCATCGGTCTTCTTGTCGGCATTACCTGGGGACCGTTACGCACAGCTAGTGCCGCTTGCGGTCTGTGGTTAAACCCACTGCCAGCGTAGTGTCGAGTCTTTAGAGTCCCACACAGAAAGCTTTTCGCCTTTAGGCAAAAGAGTAGAGGTCGCATGGTATTGCGACAGGTCGCATGGTTTTGCGACAGGGTTCGGTCACATCCGTGCACTTGTGCACGTACAGTGTCCGGACAGTTTACACTAGCGGGCTTTGGTTTAAGCCAGATCCTAGTGTACCTTATGGGATTGGATTTATCCAGTTTGCATTCGTGTTCCTCGGAACGCGGATGCGGGTGTGTATGCACAGTTGACAGGGAGGCAGAGGCAGCGGATTCTCATTAGGGTTGTTGACAGTTGACCGTTGACTTTTTGACTTTATGCTCAACCCTAATGAGAATATGATATGTGATTAACTATTATATTAATTAAGTATTATGGTGATATGGTTGTTGACTTGTTGACTTTTGTTGACTTGTTGACTTTGGTGACTTGTTGACTTTTGTTGACTTGTTGACCGGTTGACTAGGCTTGACTAGTTGACCATCATGATAACCATGGTTATCATTTCATGCCAAAGACTTTTTCTTGCTTGTTCATTTGAGTAAAATGAGTGCATGACATGATAAGGTTATGGTTACTTCAACCATCACATAAGACTTTTGTTGATATGATGAGTTATCATTGCTTTGGATTATGAGAGGGTGAGAGACAAAATACTTGCTCATTCTTTCTTGCTCATTCTCTCTCTTGTTCTTGAGCTCTCCTCTTGCTCTCATCCTCAACCTCTTGCTCCCTCTCTTGATCTATGGTTCTCTTGTCTCATGAGTTGAGAATCAAGAACCATAGATAAAATCCCATTCTAAATCATCTCTACTCATTCTAGTTCACTAGGTTTGGCAAACCAAGTGAACTAGTTTCTTCAAAGAACGAAGAAGGAGCTAAAGGTTGGAGCTTTCAAGTGGATCTATCTTCGGCGTACGGAGACAACGAGAAGGAGCCATCGAACCACCATCGGAGCTTGAAGAGAAGGAGTTCAAGTTTAGGTATAACCATCTTCATCCGAGTAGCTAACTCTCTTTAGCATAGTTTGCTAGTTTTAGTTTAGACAACGATCCCGACCATAGTTTAGTCCATGTTGCCTCTTGCGATAAAAATTCGTTTTTTATACCGTTTCCGCCTCCCCGTAAGAACCGGGGGTCGCAATATGGACTTACACTAGGGACCACTCTTAAGGAAGTGCTTATAGACTACCCAACTCCCACGTATATGATCGCCATCATACTGTTGGTAGTCAAGCAGGATCCTAAGGGCTCTATCAATATGTAATAGCGAACATGTCACCTAAAGCTGTACACGATGATAAAGACAAACCAGATAGCATACTATCATCTCGAGTGAGACTGTCCTACCTGTATAGGTCCTCCCTCAATCATTGCAATCACGTACCTGCGATCCAATAATTGACTTTGAAGGCACTATATCCAACAATTGGAAAGATCCATAATCTTGATAGAAAAGAAAGTTTAGGATAGATTTAAGGAATTTGAAATGTAAAGAATGTATAGTTGGTGAATCTTATAATTCTTGTAATATATATTGCTTAGGATTCAATGCAGAACTGACCTGCGTGGGCCGCCATCAAAACCTATCACACCCCGCTTCCCAGTATACGGAGAAGTAGACGTGACTGGCCGCGACGTATTTACTCAGAAGTAAACACGTTAAGCATAAATAAACAATATAAATGAATACACAAGAATAACAAAAGATGTAATAATAACAGCAACTTTTATTAACATTCTTTCTTTACATTACAACTGATTTGAAAAAAAATGTACGATGATAAAAGCAATACCTAAACAGTGGCATACGAATAAAAAGGAAATAAGTACAAGTAGTCTAGAAGTCTGGCTCCTCTGTGAACTGATCCAAGTCCTCCTGGCTGGGCTCGGTCTCCTGAGAGTCGGGTCCTCCTGACGAACATTCCAAAGAAAGAAAGAAACGGGAATGCCGTCAGCAAACTAGCGCTCGGTAAGTCCCAAAAGAAAGAATAGAATAGAACAAGTAGATAGGGAAGAACTGATAATTTATACAGGTATATGTTTGTTAAACTAACGTAGTTGTTTGTAGCTTTGTACAGAAGGTGTCAGTGTATACGAGAGGAGTCCAACTTTCCCTGTGGACTAAGGTAACCCGGTAGCACAAGGCCCCGTCAAGACCCACGGGACAACAGCAATGGATGTTTATCTACGTCTTTTAGTGTCCATCATCGTGCCACTTTTAACACATTCCGTACCAGTCTACCCTATTAAAATCCCGTAATGTATATTATATAGATTATAGTTATCAGACTTGCCGAGACCATAGATATAAGTTGTTCATGTAAACGGTTTCAGGATGTATCAAGTAGTCATGTAATGAAGTCAAGTAATAGCCATGGTTCGGTCAAGTCAAGTCATGTTTGCATGTTTAGTATTGTTCCAGTATTCAAGTTTATGTTTTGTATATTGGATTCATGTTTGGATTGGATTCAGATTGATTTGGACTCAGACTTGAGACAGACACTTAGAACAGAATTTGGATCCTGAATTAGGTTTAGGAGTTATCGATAACTGCTGCACATAGACGACAGAATTTGTATCCTTTTCCAAGACAATTACCATTGATAACACCGTTTTAGTTTTCTACCTTAAATAGGAAAACACCACTTTCTCCGGCTCCTTGAGGCTCAAGAGAATTGATCCCGCTTAAACCTATATTTACTAGGGTCCTTAATGTAATTTTATATATCTCGAGGGGGTTTTATGAAAAATATTTTATATACATTCAAAATAAACCTCGAGTAATTATTTATGTTCTTTAGGGCTTCCATGGATATGAATTTTAAAGAGTGAGGTATATTAGTGAAAATTAACTTAGCTTGAATAGTTCAAGGTATTTTGATGAAAAGTCGTATTTTGCCACAAAAGTTATATCTCAAGAGAATCGTGCTATGTCAATATGTGTGTATGTGAGAGGTAGGTCATTACCTCGTGAAGTTTTCTAAAGGTATGTTAAGCAAAATGTTTAAAAGATGACATATATAAATTTCATGGTATTTAAAAGTAAAAGCTTAATTAAAGTTAATTAATACGGAGTTTTAGAGTGAAAATTGTTTCTAAACCTTTATAATAGTGTTATAAATTTTGTGTAAAAGTTTATTGAACAATATGTAAATGAAAAGTGAGATTATAAAGTTTAGAAGATTTACATCGGTAATAACTCCACTTACCGATATTTTGTTTTGAAAAGAGAATTTAGCGAAGAGAGGGAGGAAATAGAAGGAACTTACAAGCTAGGAGGAGAGAGGAGAGGTAGAGGAAGATGTCGTATCCTTCGTGACGTCGTGGGGTTGCCGGAATCGCTTCTAATCCTCACCGGAATTTGACCTTGGGCTAACTCTACTTCAACTCCATTTGTACTTAGAAAATTTTGATATTTTTTACTAGAATTTTCAGAATGAGGAGGGGTTAAAGTATGGGGTTGTATTTATAGTGTGGAATTAGGGTTTTGGAATTGAAAAATTGAATTAAAAAGCATTAAAAATGAGATTAAAAATGAATTTTAATTCTCTGTTAAATTGCAGGGAAAACAAACAGAACAGGGGTAATGGGGTAGGCCAAAGGGTGTTGTGTGCAAAGCACGAGCCTTATCCCCTATGGATGGCCCGACGTCACCGGCCCCAAGCAAGATCTCGCCGGCCAAGTGTGGGTGTTGGGGGGTTGGATTCTTACCACGTGTCCCTGTCGCTGTATATAACATTTAACACGTGTTTATTTTTTTCTGTCTTTTCATTTTTACGTGTATTGCACGTGTAACCTTTTGGACTTCCAAAAAGTTTAAAAGAAAATCAGTAAAAAATAATATGTGGCTGATGGGATTCGAACACAGAGGCTATATCATAGTAGTGCAAGGCTTTACCAATGAGCTACAAGCTATTTCTTGCTGTTCTTAAACAAGAATAGCTTTTAAATTGTGCTCAGGCTTGCAAACTCTTTTCTGTACTTTAAGGAAAAAAAATTTATACAGAAAATTCAGGGTCATTACATTCTACCCTCCTTATATAAATTTCGTCCTCGAAATTTATAGAAGAAAGTTGTAACAGATTCAAGAAAAATTTGATTACAGTGGTGGTGAAAAGAACTACGTACTGAAAGTGTATGAAAAATATGTTTGAAAGAACGAAAGGATGCAAGGGTTTTGAAAGCTGAACAGATGGGAAAGGATATAAGTTAACAAAGAAAATATGGTTCGATAATATATGGTAAAACTAAATTAAGAGTAAAGAGAATCAAAGACAGAATTCTAAGTCACTCAAGTAGAGTACCGCATTGTAATTATGCTGCAGTTCTATCACGACCCGAAAGGTACGGAACGTGACTGGCACTTAAATTACGAACGTCTCAAGGCGGACGTAATCTAAGTAAGCCAAAGCCCAGAAATCAAAACCAAATAAGCAGTAGAGTGAAGGAAAACCAATCAATTGAAAGCGAGTTTATCAAATAAGTCATATCGAGCCTTTTTAAAAGCAATATCAATTTTTCCGAAAATTTCGGCAGAGTCTCCTTTGTAAATACCGGCCCCCAAAACGGGTACAACAAGAATATATATGAATAACATGAAATACGGCATCCCCAAGCGGGAGCTAGCTCTTCGCCCCAAGGCGGTCACAAATCCTACGCAATATAAATCAGCAATGTGCAAATAAGCAAAAGAAAGCACAAGTAATAAGCAACATGTCGGCTCAAGTGAGCGCGACCCAAAGAACCAATATACATGCCCACAAATCTCACTGTCTCGCCTCTAAGTCAATAAACAACAATACTGGTAGATGATACAGTAGATGGAGTACACTAGATACAATGAATGTACAAGGTGGAAAACAAAATAAACATATAACCCACCTACGAGCAAAAATCCTCAAATCCACGCAAAAGGAGGATGTGTGTCCGTCGGTACAGTGCTGACGGATCGGACTTGCAAAAAGTCTGTGGCATAACGGGGGTGAGTTGCCAACTCGTGAGTAATATGTATCATCTATAAAGACTATCGTAATCATGTACGCAAAGTGTCACAATTCTACAATATTGCTATAATATGAAGTACTAGCATGTATGCGACATGAGTGCAATATAACACAAGATCAGAATATGGTGATATGAGGAAATCATTATTTTCATCTTAAGAAAATTTCTGTGAAATATCTGAGGAAATATCATATGAAATCAACAGAAAACCGTGCCCAGCATCGGCACCTCAAATACATATCTCAATGTCCCCAAAGTATCTGTATCCAATATCCCGGCCCCAGCCATCCGACTGGTCCATCACAAAATATCAATAACTCAACATCTCACGGCCACGTCGGTATCCTCTGGATATCCGCCGCGCCAACAATCACCGGTAGGTGGTCTGCCCCTGCCAGGCTCATCGTCTACTACTCGAACTTCTTGCCACGGGGTACCTTACCGGGCCCACCATGTACCCGAGACGGTTCATCCAACTCCTCGAAACGGGTCTCAAAAACCAACAGAAAACTCATGGTGGACGACACAAATATCATGTTCCAAGAAAACCGCAACTTGCCATATTTAAAGTGATATCAGTTTTATTAAATCTTTGCGGTTTTTCCAAAATCTCATAAATCTCAATACTGAAATCCTCCAGAAGAAAGTACCATAAGTATGCATGTCAATGATGATGAATGTCTATGTATGATCGAATGATGTAATGAAGTACATGCACATGACTGGCAATTTTACATGATCATTTTGAGGAATTTACTATATTAGCACTGGTTTATATGTCTTATATGGTGAAATTATTCTAAATTCCGTTTTAAACAAGTTATCTAGTGTTTGCGGCATAGCAATTACCAAGGGCGTGTGTGTTCGCATGAATAGTGCTCGTGCAGCATAAAACCCTGGTAATGGTGCAAGTGTCCTATGAGATGAATTTGCACAATTATATAAAATGAATTAAGCAAGCCAATTATTTCGTGTGTCGCATATTTTATTTAATGGTTTCAATGGTTTTTATACGATGAAATTAGCACAATATGGATATACATGTCATGCAGTGCAGTAAAATAGGTAACTAGAACTACATGCAATAAGCTGGTATTACTAGAATTCTAAATTATCGGGCGCCTCGCGCCATCCAAACGATTCTCCCCGTAGATGTATACATCTACTCACCGTAAATCCCCAGCTAGCTATGTCCAATGACCGCTTTCCCTTTTCGTGCCGCGTCCGAAGTCTCCGCGACCGGTCCTAGAATTTGCACCATACAAAACACAAGGTTACATATCATGAAACGACGCAACCCACCAAACGAAAATATCAACGTTCACAAGCTAGGCACAACGTGCACAAGGTGCGCGGAACACACGTGAAAATCACAAAAACCCTAACTAGAATCGTCGTTTTGGAGCGCCCGGCAAAACTAAAACCCGATCACACAAAATTCCGCATTCACATACCCTACAAGTCGTAGGAGATGCTAAAAATATCATCAAGGCATACAAATAATTCACCACTTAATTTTTATAAAAACCTAGCAAGCACAAAGGATTTCCAAATTCGTGCAAACTTCGCGGATTTGCGAAAAAGTGCTCACATTATCACACAAACATCCAAGTTAAACCATTAGAAGGCCACTACAATTAAATTAACCCATTTACCATGCATCAAAACCCACTTTCCATACACAAACCTTTTCTTGATTTTTCATAATTAGCAAAATCCAAACCAAACTATACATGAAACACTAAATTAACACTAATTTGAAGCTCAATAAGCAAGTTAACCTCTTAGATTTAGGTTAGCAAAACACTAGATAGCAAAATAGAATTAATTAACTTAATAATGGTTTTCTAAAACCCTAGTTAAACTCAAGCCATTATCTTTAAAAACCTACAATGAAAATAGCACTAAAATTTAACACTAAAACAACTTAATTAAAGGAATTAAACCATAAGAATTAAAATGGGTCAAGATTATACCTCAATATCTAGAGATCTAGCAAGAAGATTTGCCTCCAAAGATGGCCTCCTAGCACCATGATTTAAACTAGAATTGGCTTAAGAAAAAGGATGGAGAAATGGGCTTGAAATTGTGAGGTTTAATTTGATTTTTGAAGCATTTGTGATGAATTTTGAAGGAAAAGAGAAGGGGAAAATGAGGGGGGGTAGCAACAGGTTGCTCTCGGCCTTACGGGAGATGGGGAAAAGTGAGAGAGTGTTGTGGGAAATTTCCGAAGTCAAACCATCCCATACCTCACTAAAAACCACCTCAAATTAATATATTTTAATCCTACACTTTTAATTCTATTCCCACTTAACAAATGAGTTGAAGAAAATTATTGAGGAGGGGGGAATTCCTGCAGTGGGCTCGGCCCATGTGAGGGTGAGGAAATTGTGAGAGGTTGCAAAAAAAAATCCAAGCAAAAAGACCCCCCACAAGTTCATATTTGCAAGATAAAGCTTAAATTAATTAAATTTTTGTTTTCCAAAATTAAAACCATTAGAACTTGAAATAAAATACTAAAAATTTATATTACTAACTAGATTTTAGTTGTCATGGTTCTATAGATTAAAATTAGCCCATTCAAATTTGTATTTATCGCTAATTTAATATATTTTTTTAACAGCTTAAAATAATATTAAAAATAGTAAAATAGGGGGAAAATTTAAATGACCAGAAATTTATAAGTAACTCATTAGCTACTAAAAACTAGCAATTACTTATCCAAATTAGGTATAAATAGGCCTATAATGCAAAATAACAATAATGACGATTTACGGAAAAATACCAAATATTTACCGATTTTCGGGAAAACACCAAAATGACTTTTCAAGGCGTTACAAGTTCATAGTTACAATCACATAACTCCATTTAAATCACCCAAATCCTACCATCAGAGTCAAGGTGATAAGGTTTAAGAAACAACCAAGAAAAAAAAATCAAAGGAAGATCAAAAGTTTGTAGTTTCGTGTTACGTCAAGACAAGATTATCAGGGAAAATAATAAAAGATTCAAAGGAATGCAATCATGTTGTAGGCGTTACAATCTACCCTCCTTAAAAGAATTTTGTTCGTGAAATTCTCTCAAGTTGCGACATGAAACATGGTGACGCTCTAGTGTCGAACCGTGCAAGTGCATGAATAGTGGCTACTAGTATAGTGCTTATGTTGTGTGGGGTTGGTTTTAGATACAAAGAAAAATATAGAGGTATACAAGGATTTGAAAAGATGAAAGGATTGGGAATTACCAATAATAACTTAGCCAGTGGTTTCGACTTCTCCAACCGGCATTTTGGATGTCTGGCCTTCCTGGCATTTTTCTCTGTGCCTACTGGTACATTTTGGACTGACGAGGTAAAGGTGGTCCTCGCGAAAGTGGTGCAGGAGTAGAAGTTTATATAGTCGGGTTTGGCGTGGGGTTTGTGTTTGCTCTCTTCTTTGAGCAAGCCCTCAAAATGGGTTCAGGCAATCCATAAATCATACAAAGACCATTAGCTCGCCTGTAGCCCTTTAATTCATGTCCGAGTTTCTTACAATAATAGCAAGTCTTTGCTGGCGGTGTCTTTTCCTTCTTCTTGATATAACCATGAGCTGCCCTCAAGGCTGCCTTAGTGCGAACTAATCCTTGGTGAAGGAGAGCAGCCTGCTCCTGCTGTCCCTCAACTAGACTCCTGGTTGCTTCAAGGAACACCATTGATCTTATCAGTAAGTCCTCAACGGTAATGGATGGCGGTGTAGGTGGTGGCGTGTTGCCATTCACGTTGGTGCTCATGTTGTTGGAAGGATCCATAAACTTGATAGAAAAGAAAGGTTAGGATAGAATTAAGGAATTTTAAATGTAAAAAATGTATCGTTTCCGAATCTTATAATTCTTCTGATATATATTGCTTAGGACTCCACGCAGAAAGGACCTGCGTAGGCCGCCAACAAAACCCGTCACGCCCCGTTTCCCAGTGTACGGAGAAGTTGACGTGACGGGCCGTGACGTATTTACTCAGAAGTAAACACATTAAGCGTAAATAAGCAATATAAATGAATACACAAGAATAACAAGAGATGTAATAATAACAGCAACTTTTATTAACATTCTTTTTTTACATTACAACTGATTTGAAAAGAAATGTACAATGATAAAAGCAATGCCTAAGCAGTGGCATACGAATGAAAAGGAAATAAGTACAAGTAGTCTAGAAGTCTGGCTCCTCTGTGAACTGATCTAAGTCCTCCGAGCTGGGCTCGGTCTCTTAAGAGTCGGATCCTCCTGACGAATATATCAAAGAAAGAAAGAAACAGGAATGTCGTCAGCGAACTAGCGCTCGGTAAGTCCCAAAAGAAAGAATAGAATAGAACAAGTATATAGGTTAGAACTGATAATTTATACAGGTATATTTTGTTAAACTAACGTAGTTGTTTGTAGCTTTGTACAGAAGGTGTCAGTGTATACGAGAGGAGTCCAACTTTCCCTGTGGACTAAGGTAACCAGGTAGTACAAGGCCCCGTCAAGACCGACGGGACAACAGCAATGGATGTTTATCTACGTCTTTTAGTGTCCATTATCATGCCACTTTTAACACATTCCGTACCAGTCTACCCCATTAAAACCCCGTAATGTATATTATATAGATTGTAGTTATCAGACTTGCCGAGACCATGGATATAAGTTGTTCATGTAAACGGTTTCAGCATGTATCAAGTAGTCATATAATGAAGTCAAGTCATAGCCATGGTTCGGTCAAGTCAAGTCATGTTTGCATGTTTGGTATTGTTCTGGTATTCAAGTTCATGTTTGGTATATTGGATTCATGTTGAATTGAATTCATGTTTGGATTGGATTCAGATTGATTTAGACTCAGACTTGAGTCAGACATATAGAACAGAATTTGGATCCTGATTTAGGTTTAGGAGTTATCGGTAACTGCTCCACATGGACGACAGGATTTGTGTCTTTTTCCAAAACAATCGATCCATTCTATTTTAGAGTGTGTAGTAACCGCAATCAATAACAGTGTCGCGTGTAGCTAGCCGAGATGAGTACGGGTCGTCCTCAGGGATATGTGGAACCTTTTAATCTTGCTTTAGACGAGTTGATTAGAAAAGAGAAAGGAGAATAAAGAATAGTGAAGAATAGTTTCTATATCTACGTCGAAATACGGATGTAGAATACAGATCTAGTTTAAATACGGATGTAGATTTTATAAGGATTGGGCTTGTAGGGTTCGTTAGGATTTAGTAGTCATGGATGACTAATAAAGATTACTCCTTTTATCTATTGATAGATTTAAAACTAGATAGATAGTGATGAATGAGAATTAGGGTTCTTGGAAGAAACTATGGTTTCCACACTATTGACCATTGCCCTTTCATTGATCTCTATTCATGTCTAGCCCTTAACAAAACAATTGTTAATCTGATCTCAAATCGCGGTCGAGACTAGCAATAAATTGGCAGCGCGCCCGATTAGGATGTTAACGATTCTTTTACTAAAGTTTATAAACTTCATAAGACTTAAAAGAAGTTAAAGTATTTTCTCATCCATTATTCTACCTTAATCCTATGAACCCTATCAGGCGGAGAATTACTCGCGTATGATTGAGATAGAAGAAGAAATAATAGAGAAGGAATTCATAATGCAAATACATAAATTAAATACTAAATAATTAATCTAATGATCTACCTTTATTAATTAACTTCATAAGTACAAAGCCTTCAAGTTTAGATTACAAGAGAAATAAGAATTTGCTCTCGATCTCTGCCTTGTAGGAAGTAGATACTCCATCGAATCTCACGTCGCCTTATCACGTCAAATCGCGGACCTGTCTTGGATCACTTGTTCTTTTACGGTGATTTGCTTCATGTAAAAGGTTGATCTCTAAGTTTAGCCCTCGGTCCTTTATATAGCCCTAAAGACAGAAACTGTAGATCCCAAGAATCAGGGGTTGTTGTGAAGATCCAAATCTAAAAATCCCAAACCCTAACTCATTGACTCGGCAGCGGATCCGCCGCATATTGCATGGTTTGGTCGCGGAACCGCGGCAGGTTGGTGAGATCTTGGCTTCAAAATTCTGGGTATGCTTCGATGTGACACATGGAGATTTATTTGATATCTGGAACTTGAAAATATTTCCTGGGTCTCTGCCAGTATTGATTCTTTGATTTTTTTTAACTTCATCGGCAGATTTTTGATTCCCGACATCTCAATATCCAGATCTCCTGACCTGAGCTAAAGCTTGCACCATATCTCAATGAATATTATTAGTAATATTTGGTATTTTTGAGATATTATCCTAACCATTTTATATGATATTATATTTTAAGAATATTGATTAAGGATATTTGATATGATATGCATAATAAAAATATTATATAAATAGTATATGCATATATTTTCCTTTATAATGTTAATTATAATATATAAACTTATGACAATAGATATTTTTACAGATAAACCCTCATATGTGTCATATTTATAATAAACACCTTTAAATATTTATCAAAAGTAAGGAAAATGTAATATCAAAAGTGCGATATTTTCAACTAAACAAATACTCCCAAACTTAACTTGATCGTCCCGAGCAACTTATTTAATCAAGAGAGGGAGAAAAAGAAAAAGAAAAACCTAAGTAGCACACTTTCGTAGGCAACACGATTGCACTGTGCACGTGCAACAAGTCGTTAAACCTCTAGGTGTCCCTAGTAGGAGGAGTGTTGTCTCCTGAGGGTTTTCAGCGGATTACACCCACAAAATCCTATAATAAAAGAAAGAAAGTGAAAGTTACGTACAAAGATAAGAACTATAAAAGAAAGAACTTGAAAATAAGAGTTTCCAACTACACCATCTTTTCAGTTGCTATGAGCCCTATCTTAATGGTCATGAAAAAATGTTAGAAACCACATCACCCCTCAATAAAACATCGCCTTTAGCCTTCTTCCCTACCATTCATCCAAACATCGATCATATACCCCTACGTGTGTGTAAAAGACATCCCTACACTTAGAGAATTCAATTCAAACTATCATACTCTTGTCCATCTTCCAAAGTACTTTATAGTCGGTGAATATTATCAGATGAAATTGCTAACACATCCTTCATGCAACCGTTAATACTTTTTGAGTTACTAACCAACCGATTACAAAATGTGCTCGCTCATTTAGACGTAATTCCTCGTTTCGCAACACCTAAGACTTAGCAGTAGCTCCCAAACCAGTTGTTCTAAGGCACTAGGTGATAAAACACCCTCGCTATATTTTTTCTTATGTTGCTTTAAGCAATTACAAAACTCGTGTTCATTTTTTTCTTCACCACTTATACTTTTTTATTTTATTTCATACCAAGGCTTTTAGACAAGAGCAATTCAAGGTATCCTCTACTATCCTAAGTTTCAAGATGTGTGCAAGTGCGTATAGTAGGGTATCAACGTTCAAATGTTTGGCTCAAGAATAGGGACTATTTTTCAGACTTATTTTTATCCTCAGATTAGTAATTTCCTTCATCTTACTAACCCTTGGGACAACGGCTCATAACTACTTATCACTAGCTTCATTTAAGAAAACATCTAACTTTCTTGCTTTTCTCAAACTATTCATATGTTTCATATGTAATTTTTCACTTTCAAACTTTCATTATCAAAAAAATTTGTGTTTATATATAGTATAATGCAATGATGCATGAATAAGCACAAAGCTCCCCCAAACCTGTTTACAGCAGTGTCCTCACTGATATCATCTGTTGAGCTTAAAAAACTGTAGACTTAGAAGGAAAAGTTATCAAAGGGGACAAGAAATAATGAAAGTGAAATTCTCCCCCAAACTTATTTTTGGCTCATAATTTTGTAAAAAATTTCTTTCAAGAGACAAAATATATCCCCCACAAACTTAAGTAAAACCATATTAAGCATTTAAAATTAGAAGGGGGGTTAAAGTTATTGATCAAAATAAAGCCTTACAAAGACCAAAAGTCAACACCAACCAATCAAAATTTTTATCAATGTAGCGCACAGGTTGGTAGAAAATCATGTCACCAATAGACGTGAAGAAGTGGGGAGGGGATAAGAGGTGGAATAGAACGGGTTTACATCTCGGTTTATAGAGACGAAACAATGATGGTGGATTACTCGCATTCTCATTATGGATAAAAAGAAGGGGTGGTGGTTCAACTTCTTTGGGTTGGGATTGATTCATCACAACGCCCATAATTTCTAAGAATGCGAGTTCTTCAGCGAAGATTTCTTCAAAACTTTCATCGATATCCCGAATAATAATCGCATCGGAAAGAACGGGACGATACTCGGACTCCATAAAAGGTTCATATTCGGCGTTAGATGTTGACCCAGACAGCTCGATAAAATGGTCTGTATGTGTATAATAAAAAGCAGGGTCAAACAACAACGTAATATCGGAGTCGAGATCAGTATCGTGAAGCTGTTCAAATTCGCTGCTGTCGGAATCTATCGCTTCGACAGAAAATACTTGAGTATAGGATTCGGAGGGTTCACTTTCCAACTTGTAAATGTTAAGCTCAATAGACATATTCCCGAAGGATAGGGTCATGGAGCTGTTTCGACAATTGATTATTGCGTTGGAAGTCGCAAGAAAAGGTCGACCTAAAATCACCGGAATTTGGTTTCGTGGGTTCGCTACAGGTTGTGTATCAATAACTATGAATTCCACGGGGAATATAAATTCCCCGACTTTGATTAACACATCCTCTAGCTCACCCCTAGGTTGGATGATAGATCGATCGTCCATCTGAAGAGTGCAGTGCGCAGGTTTTAACTCTCCGACTCCTAATTGCTCATACACAGAATACGGAAGCAAGTTAACACTAGCGCCTAAATCGAGTAGAGCACGATTGATATTTTTACCCCTAATAGAAATAGATATTGTAGGACTTCCGGGGTCCTTTCGTTTCTTGGGTAGTTGTTGGGTAAAAGCTGTGCTTACATTACTCGTCATGAATACCTTTTTAGGCACTTGAGTTTTTCTCTTCCTAGTGCAAAAGTCCTTTAGAATTTTTGCATAAGACGGAACTTGTTGAATAGCATCTAGGAGAGGAATGTTTATATTAACTTTCTTAAAAATTTCCACAATCTTCTCCATTTGTGGACTTGATCTGTTGCCCCTTAACCTGTTTGGATAAGGTGCTTTATCAGTAAGGGTTAGGTCCAACATTGGAGAAGTTTGTGGAGATGGAATCGATCCCAGAATTGGTATTTGGATCGTTTTAGGTAGACTCAAGGAAGTGGGCGGAGGGTTCGAGCCTAAGGGAACACGGAGAATAGGCTCGGAAGAATGTAGACTAGACGTAATAGGAGATGAAGTAGAAGTCGGGGTGTTATTAATATCATCAACGTCATCAACATGTTCACCCACTTGGTTATCCAGCACTCTTCCCAATCTCAACGTGATAACGGCACTCACATTATAACTTTGTGAGTGGCCAGGATTATGTATAGGTTGAGATGGAAGTTGCTCTTTCTCTTTCGCACTCATCGCGGCGTTTAACTGTGCAAGTTCTGCTTCTATCGATTTTATGCTTTCATTGTGTGAAGCAGTGTTCTGCAGTAACGTTTGGATAGAAGAAATTAAAATGTCAGTCGTTTGCATAGAATGTTTAATGAACGTGTCGAGTGCAGAGGGTTTATCGGTATCGGCAAAAGAAGGATCAAAGTTGTTGGCCGGGTTTTGCAAGGGTTGCGGTTGAAAGGGGGGCTGACTCGTTTGTGGTGGTTAATTGTTGCTGTAGAGGAAGTCTTTGATAATTGCTTTGGAACTGGTTTTGATTTTGGGTTTGGTTTTGGTTCCAAGAAAAATTAGGATGATTCCTCCATCCCTGATTATATGTGGAAGAATAAGGATCGTTTCTAGGTCGCTGCTGAAAAGTAACATTAATTTATTCTTGACCTTGAAACGGTGGATTCAAAGGACATTCTTCCGTCAAATGTGATGGGTTGGAACAACAACCACACACGGTTTTGGGGAGTGTAAATTGGTTTAGGAGGGCTGAAGGGACTTTGTTTTCTATAGCATCAAGTTTCCTTTGTATCGCGGCCATTTCGGCTTTCACTGTGATGGAAATATCGAGCTGATGGATACCTCCTCTAGACAATGTAGGTCTAACGCTTTCCCACTGTAAAGTTTGTTCAGCGAGATCTTCCAGAAATTGCTAAGCTTCACCAATATCTTTAGACAGAAAATGACATTGACACATGGTTTCAAGCATCTGTTTTGTTGCAGGATCAACACCCTCATATATAATGCGACAAAGGTCCCATCTATTGATTCCGTGATGAGGGCATTATAGAAGAAGATCCTTAAACCGTTCAAAGCATTTCCGAAATGGTTCATTAGGAGTTGGGTAAACTAGTTAATCTCGCTTCGAACGTGGGTGGTCTTATGATTGGGATAAAATTTCTTAAGGAATGCTACAACGAATTCGTCCTATTTTGCGATGGAATGTGCAACAGTGTTATAAAGCCATTTTTCTGCTAGATCGCACAAAGTAAAAGGGAGAAGACGTAATCTCATAGCATCCACAGAAAGTTGTGACGTGCCCATCATTGCGCATACGTTTTCGAATTTGTTTATAAAAACGTATGCGTCTTCGGATTCAAGCCCGTGAAATTTGGGCAACAGTTTGATGAAGTGGGGTTTAATTTCAAATTATCCCCATTGGCTGGTGGAATAGATAGACAGGTGGGTAGCATCTTTCTTGGAGAGAGATGAGCGGTGGACTCTACGCACCTACGGGTGGTAGCAGGGTGGTGTTATTGAAATCTGATAGAAAACCTTCCATCTCGGTAGATGTGGTGGGTGGAGGGAAAAAAGAAGATGAAGAAGCACCGACTTCGGAGTCGATAGCAGAAACGCGGACAAGACGGGCACTAGAATCCCGTG
Source organism: Agapanthus africanus (assembly GCA_030015575.1). NCBI lineage: Eukaryota > Viridiplantae > Streptophyta > Magnoliopsida > Asparagales > Amaryllidaceae > Agapanthus > Agapanthus africanus. The sequence goes on from CM057342.1 coordinate 634,028,292, forward strand.
TCCAGCCGAGTGTTCATCACAGAATACTGCATTTTATACCGCCCATTCTTAAGCTCGGTTGTTTATAGGGAGGTGCTTTTAATCCGTGTTTGTTACATATTTACAGAATACAGGTTTCCAGTACAAATATTGCAATTCAAGACAAAATCTCCACAGTTACGTCAAAATACAGAACATCTGTCACAGCAGATAAAAGCCGGGTTCCGGTCATCCATATCCGTCCAGTGCCGAGTACCAGTTCCAGAGACAAGACATATGACAATGGTCATTCGTGTCTGGGACAAGCACAGAGCACGAGGGGGGCTGCACAAGAATCAATGGGTGCGCGGAGCTCGAGGGAGATAAAGTCAAAAGTGAAGAAAAGAAAGCAATCTTGGACTAAGAATTCTGCAGATATTCTGGAAGACTTTTGTGCAGTTTAAAGATTTCAAACACGAGGAAAAGCCAAACCAGGGATACCCAGAAAAGCACACAACCCAACTCGCCAATATGGCCGCGGAACCGCGGCCAACATGGGGTTCAGGCCGCGGATCCGCGGCCTTATATGCTCCTCTTTCTGTCGTTTTTCAGGGGCTTTTTGGTAATCTTATTTGGGGGCAGATTGTTGCCCTAGGTTTCCATTTTCCCGCCTATAAATACCCCAGAACTTTCCAAGCTTTAGGTGTTCATTCTTTGTTCTTCTTTTTGTTAGGATTTAGTCTTTTTCTTCTTCTTCTTCATTCTTTTTCCATGAAAATTGTAGTGAGAGCTTTTTGAGTGGGAGATCAATGAAGATGAGGGCTTTTTGTATCATTCTCTTTTGTTTCTTCTTCCCCTTGAGATTCTTGCTTTCTCTTGATCATTCAACCTCTTCATTGAGCTTGAATGGTTAAGGGTTAGTTATTGATCTCAAGGGTCGTATTTTCTTATGGAATTAGCGCTTCATTTCACATGCGTTCTCTACCCTTCCCTTGATCTTGCAACCTCTTGATTGAGCTTGCAAGTTTAAGAGTTGGCTATTGATCACATGCTTGTCTTGAGTTCTAGTTTCTTGTTTTTTTTATCGCTTTTTATTACTTGCTTATTATTATCTTGCTTTGCTTTCTTGCAATTTATATTCATGCACTTAATTACTTGTAATCTTTTCTTTTCTCTTTTCTTTTCTTTGTTCTTTTCTTTTGCTCTTTTTGGTTCTTTTTGTGAATGTTGTATTTATTGTTGTTGTTAAGAATCCATATGATATTGTAAGTTAACATTTCTTTGCTCATTTCCTTTTCCCGTTATTTTCCATTGAACTCCGCCCAAACCATACGCAAGCGCTCCGTTAGGCACCCTACCCTAACAAGGTAACGGTGATTCCTAACCGCGACCGGTTGCGTTCGGTTTAGCCGGAGGCGAAAGCAAGAGACAAGAACGGACGGACAAAGGTAAATAAGCCGGATTCCACGAATACCGCGCTTAAATCCCCTAATCCACGTTGTTGCCGATTGCTCTAGCTTCAATTGGTCAAGACTCGGCTCAAAGGTTTTAAGTACGGATTTCTTTAGCTTACATTATCGTATCTTTTCTTAACAACTTTATACTTGCAAATAATACATATAGGTTAGATTGAACAAACTCATACAGATTCTTTATTGACTCGTCTAAAATAAGAAAGGACATACAACCATCTCCCTGTGGATCGACCCGTGCTCAACCGGCTAGCTGCATAGCGACACCGTCTTGATTGTGGTTAACTCAAATTCTTTCAATCAAATGGCGCCGTTGCCGGGGAGACGGTAGCGTATTTTCTTTCTCGTTATTCGGGTTAATATTCTTTTTGTATATATTTATAAAAAAAAAATTAAAAAAAATCTTTTTGTTATTTTTGATCATTTTTGTGGGCAAGAGTGCAGATTTTTGTGGATTTGCAAACTGTGATTGTGGGGAGCAAAGTGTACGTTCAAAGTTAGGCTGATTGCAAAGTACAGTGCCAAACATCCGGGTAGTTTGACCCGCGCAAGCGAACCTTTTCAAGCTTACCGGATTTGATTCAACGGGGGTTTCCTAACCCAAAAACTTAACGGTACGTACTTTACTAACACCTTCTTCTCAAATCCGACGCATCCAATATACTATTCTTTGCAGGATTCTTTGCAAGTTCGCTAGCAAACGCTACAAAAATTGACTAACCCGTATTTGTTGCAGTGCCGCGCTTAAACTAAAAAACGATTTTTTGATTCTTTATAGAATTTTTATTGAATTGCGCATTGCATCAATTAATACGGACTTAAGGGCAAGCGAACCCCACAATATACGGTAAAGGATTTCATCACCTTTTCCGTGGCCCACAAATCACGAACTTGAGCATAACGTTTACCCGCACAAAATTTAAAAGAAACTAGACTTTAAGCCTTAAGGATTTCGCGCTCACTAGGAGAAGTTAACTGTGTTTAGAACCTTGCTTAACGGTATATTGTTTACGGGGTGTCTAGGAAAGTGTTAACGGCGCAACCGCCAAAAGAGAAAGGGTTATTTAATTAAGGAACTTCGCGAAAGCGTTGGAAAACCTCCCCTTATCTCTGCACTTACCTGGCCTCGTGATCAGTGTATCTTGAGCCCGTTTCTCGACACAAGTTTTACTTCGACAATCAAGTTCTGGAGCAGGTCTAGTTGACCTAGGTGAACCCTAGAACGATTAGGTGTGTGGTATTTTTGTGTCGTGATTGTTTTGTCCATATTCTTTTTTTTATTCTTTTGTTAATATCTAAAAAAAAAAATATAAATATCACATCCTTTTTCCCCTCCTTTTCTCTACCTTTCTCTCTCTCTCTTCATATCATGGGTACCCCACCTCGAAAAACTCTTGCAGAACTTTGGTACCCACAACCAGACATTACTTCTTACGGTTCTTGCTTTGGCCGAACTTCGAACGACCCCTCCATGCCTAAAATTTCATTGAAAGATCGGATAGACGCGTCTAGGACAAACAATTTGACTCCGCAATCCACTTCGTATCAACCATTTCACACATTCACCCCTTCTTACATTGATACCCCTTCCTCGAGTCATGTTGCAACTCCAAGACCTATGTCTATTGCAGAACGTATAGAACAATCCCGTAGCCGATCTTTCACTCCTTTCACCACTTCAAATTCTTGGGATCAACAATTCCATTCACCTTCCTATCCAAGTGTTGATCCTGCTCCTGTCCAGCCATTCAATTCCTGCCAATCCTACCCTACCTTTGCACATTCCCTAGACATTGCTTCAGAACCGCCATTTGGGAGTTTTCAGTATCCAAACAACTTTGAATCTTTTACTGAAACCCCTTCACAACCTATGTCTAGTCTGGAACAGTCGTTGGAAGACTTTAGGGTAGCGTCAAGACAACAGATGATGGATTTGAATGTGTCCATGGCCGCTCTCATACAACCTACTGACCCGGTAGCTAGTTTCCAACTAGCTCCTAATTTTCCAATGTATGATGAGGCGGCAGGACAGGCTGAGAATTTGAGTGGAGAGAGTGAGATGTACCCCCTTCCAAATCAAACCTATCCATTCCAAATTGAAACCCACAACTCCTGTTTTGAAAGTCTATCGAGTATCCCACATGATTTAGCAATTGAAGATAGAATGATTAATGAGTTGTGCGACTTTGTAGTGTTTGATTTGCCAGATTGTGAAGGGACCTTGCCAAGTGAAACCACACACAATCCTTTTGACCTCTACACCTCCATCTTAGAACCTGAATTGATTGAAATCCATGCTTTTGATGAGGTGTCTGAGAATATTGATTTTCACTTGATTGAGGATATTGACGCTGGGGATATTTTGGATGATGAACCCGTAGATTTGGCTGAGTTTGTCGCTTCAAATCATCATCCCGAGTCATTAAATGTTTTTCCCGAACCCTATATGCGTCTGGATTTTGATGAAATATGCATGGATGAGCTAAATTTTGAGGAGAATATTGAGGATAGCACTGAGGATGAAACAGTTTTAATTGATGAGTCGGATTTTCCAATTCATCCTGTTCCTTTCATTGACTGTGTGCACCCTCCCGAAACCTTAACCGATACCCCTCCTCGATCACTTTCCTCCATCCTTTCCATCGTTCCGACCTTGCAAGAACCCGTCTCACTTACATTTCATATGTCTGGTTTACCGAGTTCGGCGTACCCATGGTTTCTCACGAATCTTGAGGGATTTGACCCCATTTCTCGACGGGTAAATATATTGGCAAAATCGCTTTTCACACATCGATCATCACAAATTGTGCTAATCTATTTACTCCATTTGCACCCTCAAGTTCGTATTCCACTTCTTTTTCCCTTCCGCCATTCTTCTTCCTCTCATATACCGAGACCGTATACCACTTCTATCTCCATACGGTCTCGCGTATTCTCCATTTCTTTTCTCTACGCCTTCTTTCACCAGCCACTACTTTATCACGATTAGATCTTTGAATGGTTGGTACTAACTTTTGGCCTGTGTAAGGCCTTGTATAGCTTGATACTGTTCTCTTTCCCCCCTAATCCTGAACTTCAACGCTTAACAGTGAAAACACTGTTTTACTTAAGTTTGGGGGGGACTCCTTTTTTGTATATATTTTTTGTTTTCCTTTTTTGTTTGTATATAATTTGTTTCTAGGGAGCGCCGACAATTTTGACCCTCTTGGTGTAGCCTGACAGTGAGGGCACTGTCAAGTTTAAGTTTGGGGGTGTGCTCGGTAAGCTTTCTTCCTTCGCATTCATTTGTATATTTTGCATTTGCATACCTTATTAAAAACCCACAAAAATTGAAAATTTTCCAAAAATATAAAAACTTTGTCGTCAAGTTAGCTAATAGGGTAACTTAGATTTTTATTCTGAAAGTTTAGTTAATATATTAGAAATAACTAAATTCTAGGCTTAGGGATTGAAAACCCTAAAAATAACCCTCATTCTGTCTAACTTTGGTAAGTATACGTCCTTACAGTTTTTTTTGAGAAATAGGTAATCTTGAGTTCAGTTCTTGAGTTAAGTCAAGATGAAGGGAATGTATTGATGCTTTACTGAAGGATAAGTCTGAAAAATAGTTTCTTTTCTCGAGTTCAAATTTAGAAAGTATATACCCTACAAACTGCACTTACACGCACCTTGAAACTTGGGATAGTAGAGGATACCTTGAAATACTCTTGCCTGAAAGCCTAGTATGAAAGAAAAAACGGTATTTAAAGCTAAACACCAAAAGAGCATGTTGAAAAATATATCCGGTCTTGAAAAAGAAAAAGAAAAAGAAAAAGAAAAAGAAAAATAGAATAAAGTCAAGACCTGGAAACTGCTATTTACGCTTTAAGCTCACACATTCAGTAATCGGCCGTTAGTGCCTCAAGAAGCATTAATAGTCGCATAAAAGGTGTGTGAGCAAATCCGTCCATCCTTAATGAAAAGAAGTAGTATTAGGTATTAAGGGAAAGGGTTTTATAGCTTGAATTGAATTCTTGAGTGTAGGGGTGCAAATATACACACACGTAGGGGTATACAATCGATGTTTGGATAAAAGATAGAAATAAAGAATAAGACTTATGTTTTCTGTAAAGTTGATAAAAATCCCTAATTTGAGGCCGCACTTTAGAAGGAAAACTCAGGGAAACCAACATCTTTCTAAACTTTTTTGGAACGTATATGATCTAAGGCTAAATAGATTAGAGGTGTGAAGCATAAGGGTTGGATATTTCTAACTTAGGATGATAGAATTTCTAACGTAAATACTAAACTGTAGGAGTAGAATCGATGTTAACTTATGACACTAGCTTGACGGGATTTTGTGGGTAGTATCCGCTGAAAACCCTCAGGAGACAACACTCCTCCTACTAGGGACATCTAAAGGTTTAACGGCTTGTTGCACGTGCTCAGTGCAATCGCGTTCCCTGCGAAAGTGCGGTTAGGATTTTATTTTTATGAATAATTGGTTTTGCTCGGGACGAGCAAAAGTTAAGTTTGGGGGTATTTGTTCATCACAGAATACTGCATTTTATACCGCCCATTCTTACGCTCGGTTGTTTATAGGGAGGTGCTTTTAATCCGTGTTTGTTATATATTTACAGAATACAGGTTTCCAGTACAAGTATTGCAATTCAAGACAAAATCTCCACAGTTACGTCAAAATACAGAACATCTGTCACAGCAGATAAAAGCCGGGTTCCGGTCATCCATATCCGTCCAGTGCCGAGTACCAGTTCCAGAGACAAGACATATGACAATGGTCATTCGTGTCTGGGACAAGCACAGAGCACGAGGGGGGCTGCACAAGAATCAATGGGTGCGCGGAGCTCGAGGGAGATAAAGTCAAAAGTGAAGAAAAGAAAGCAATCTTGGACTAAGAATTCTGCAGATATTCTGGAAGACTTTTGTGCAGTTTAAAGATTTCAAACACGAGGAAAAGCCAAACCAGGGATACCCAGAAAAGCACACAACCCAACTCGCCAATATGGCCGTGGATCCGCAGCCAACATGGGGTTCAGGCCGCGGATCCGCGGCCTTATATGCTCCTCTTTCTGTCGTTTTTCAGGGGCTTTTTGGTAATCTTATTTGGGGGCAGATTGTTGCCCTAAGTTTCCATTTCCCCGCCTATAAATACCCCAGAACTTGCCAAGCTTTAGGTGTTCATTCTTTGTTCTTCTTTTTGTTAGGATTTAGTCTTTTTCTTCTTCTTCTTCATTCTTTTTCCATGAAAATTGTAGTGAGAGCTTTTTGAGTGGGAGATCAATGAAGATGAGGGCTTTTTGTATCATTCTCTTTTGTTTCTTCTTCCCCTTGAGATTCTTGCTTTCTCTTGATCATTCAACCTCTTCATTGAGCTTGAATGGTTAAGGGTTAGTTATTGATCTCAAGGGTCGTATTTTCTTATGGAATTAGCGCTTCATTTCACATGCGTTCTCTACCCTTCCCTTGATCTTGCAACATCTTGATTGAGCTTGCAAGTTTAAGGGTTGGCTATTGATCACATGCTTGTCTTGAGTTCTAGTTTCTTGTTCTTTTTATCGCTTTTTATTACTTGCTTATTATTATCTTGCTTTGCTTTCTTGCAATTTATATTCATGCACTTAATTACTTGTAATCTTTTCTTTTCTCTTTTCTTTTCTTTGTTCTTTTCTTTTACTCTTTTTGGTTCTTTTTGTGAATGTTGTATTTATTGTTGTTGTTAAGAATCCATATGATATTGTAAGTTAACATTTCTTTGCTCATTTCCTTTTCCCGTTATTTTCCATTGAACTCTGCCCAAACCATACGCAAGCGCTCCGTTAGGCATCCTACCCTAACAAGGTAACGGTGATTCCTAACCGCGACCGGTTGCGTTCGGTTTACCCGGAGGCGAAAGCAAGAGACAAGAACGGACGGACAAAGGTAAATAAGCCGGATTCCACGAATACCGCGCTTAAATCCCCTAATCCACGTTGTTGCCGATTGCTCTAGCTTCAATTGGTCAAGACTCGGCTCAAAGGTTTTGAGTATGGATTTCTTTAGCTTACATTATCGTATCTTTTCTTAACAACTTTATACTTGCAAATAATACACATAGGTTAGATTGAACAAACTCATACAGATTCTTTATTGACTCGTCTAAAACAAGAAAGGACATACAACCATCTCCCTGTGGATCGACCCGTGCTCAACCGGCTAGCTGCATAGCGACACCGTCTTGATTGCGGTTAACTCAAATTCTTTCAATCACCGAGCATGCACTAAGCGGGTTTAATGCAAGCGGCAGCGTGTGTGTGATTTAAAATTTGTTTGTTTTGAAAAAGTGTCGGATGTGAGACAAATAAAAAAAATGCATAAACAATCCTAGAACTAAGGTTACCTAAGTCAAATCTCTAGATCGCTCCTAGACTTCCAAATGACAAGTCGCAGGATCAATCCTCTACCGCCTCTTTATAACTCTTGTGGCCAGGTCAGTGGCAGGTACCTGTTAGTGTATATGCCCTAGAGGCCATTACTGTATCATACTAGTTTGTATATTACTTAATGGAAGCTTGGGATATTCACCTTGTATATACAATCTTGCTCAAATAGTAGTATGCTACTTGGTTTGTTTCTACTTCAATGTGTACATGTGTTTATTTTAGTATATCGCCTATACACATTAGTAGAGCCCTTAGGATCTTTGCTTGATTACCAGCGTTGTGATGGCAGTCACACTAGTGGGGCTGGGTAATCTATAAGCACATCCTTATGCAGGTCCCTGGTCGCAGGACTATCGAGACAGGGCATCGATACTCCGGAGTAGACTAGCGCATGCGCTTCTCATCCCAGTGTGGGAGACGGTCTGTCCCACAGCCGTCGGTACGTCGTACTTGAGATAGTATGCGGGTGCTCATTGAGTTACGAGTACACTGGACAGGACTCGTCGGGAACTGACTAGTTGGTATTATGCCTATCGTCAGTTATCAGTTCCCAGGTGACATGAGTACAGCTTAGTCCGCTGACTTGACACTGTCACTTCGCCTCGAGTGTGTTCCCACTGTACTTTGATTACTACCCTACCACGGCTCAAAGGAGTCGTGCAAACAGGTGGTAGTTGGGTGCAGTCCCGAAGCACTTAGAGGCAGTGACGGTTAGACAAGATTCGTCTCTCCCGGTATTGGGGGTTGACATCGCGCTGTGTCTAGGAGAGCCATTACACGAGTAGTCCCTGGCCAGGGCAAACGAGATATACTGGTAGGCTTCCAGTGTTATCTCAGGGTGTTTTGGGCTTCACTCCGACACGACTTGTACCGCTATTGGGGGACTGACGTTTACCGCCCCCTAGGCCCGCCATGCGATGTATCAGACGAACAGACCGGACTGTACGGAGAATGTCACATTCAGGCTCAGTAGGAGTTCAGATGGGTTTCGCCTCGTCAGTCTTCTTATCGGCATCTACCTGGGGACCGTTACGCACAGCTTGTGCCGCTTGCGGTCTGTGGTTAAACCCACTGCCAGCGTAGTGTCGAGTCTTTAGAGTCCCACACAGAAAGCTATTCGCCTTTAGGCAAAAGAGTAGAGGTCGCATGGTTTTGCGACAAGTCGCATGGTTTTGCGACAGGGTTCGGTCACATCCGTGCACTTGTGCACATACAGTGTCCGGACAGTTCACACTAGCGGGCTTTGTTTTAAGCCAGATCCTAGTGTACCTTTTGGGATTGGTTTTATCCAGTATGCATTCGTGTTCCTCGGAACGCGGATGCGGGTGTGTATGCACAGTTGACGGAGAGACAGAGGCAGATGATTCTCATTAGGGTTGTTGACCGTTGACAGTTGACTATTGACTTTTTGCTCAACCCTAATGAGAATATGATATGTGATTAACAATTATATTAATTAAGTATTATGGTGACATGGTTGTTGAGGGATTGACTTTGTTGACTTGTTGACTTTTGTTGACTTGTTGACTTTGTTGACCGGTTGACTAGGCTTGACTAGTTGACCATCATGATAACTATAGCTATCATTTCATGGCAAAGACTTTTGCTTGCTTGCTCTTTTGTGCAAAATGAGTGCATGAAATGATATGGCTATGGTTGCTTAAACCATCACATAATACTTGATTGATATGAGGTGTTATGATTGTTATGGATTATGAGAGCCAAATGAGAAAAGTCTTCTCTCATTTTTTTTTCATGCTCATTCTCTCTCTTGTTCTTGAGCTCTCATCTCCTCCTCTTGCTCTCCCTCTCTTGACTCTATGGTTCACTTGTCTCATGAGTTGAGAACCAAGAACCATAGATAAAATCCCATACAAACTCTTCTCTACTCACTCTAGTTCATAAGGTTTAGCAAACCGAGTGAACTAGTTTCTTCAAAGTTCGAAGAAGGAGCCAAAGGTTGAAGCTTTCAGGTGGATCTATCTTCGGCGCAAGGAGACGACGGGGAGAAGCCAATTCGGATGACCATCGAAGCTTGAAGACGAAGGAGTTCGAGGAAAAGAAAGGTATAACCCCCTAACCGAGTAGTTAGCAACTCGTAGTTAGGTTGTTAGTTAGATGTTTAACAAAGATCCGGGTCTTTAAGTCCATGTTACCACCTCTAAGAAAATCGTTTTTTATCAAATTCCGCTTGCCCGAAAGTACCGGGAGAGGTAGCATGGACTTACAGTACCCACTATACGAATCACCAAAAATAGCGGGCCTAATTAAGTAACCACTTACCTTACTCACGCTTGTCTAGACACCACAAAAGAAATGCGGATAAGCGATAGATTACCCATGACCTTCCTCTGTCCTTATTGAGCGCGACGGTCCTTAGAGTCTTGGTCTAGATATTTTTTAATTAATGTAGGGTCATGCGGATGCTCGTTTTGTGATTTGTGGGGCCTAGGAAGGATGATGAAATCCCCACCTGATCTGAATTTGGTCTTTACCCCTTAAAGTCCGTATTACAATATGCACAAACAAACCAATTACAAAACACGCAAAAATATTTTTTTTTGAGCGGCGATATTTTGCAAAGAATTCTGCAGAAAAATATTTTATTGGATTTCAAAGGAGAGAGAAAGAGATAGGAAAGTTACCAGAGAAGTTTGGAACCCTAAGTCCCCAACTTTGCCGCGGTTCCGCCGCCAAAATGGTCTTCTTGCCGCGCTTCCGCCACGGAGTTGAGAGCTCGCTTAAATTTTTTTATTACGGTGGCCTCCCTTGCTTCTCTGGGTCTTTATGAATGTCTCTGAATCTTTATCTCCTTGCTATAGTGAGTCCAGATTCCCTCGCAAAAATCACACACTAATCGTTAAATATGCAGGATGTAGTTTTGTTTTGTTTTATGATATAGATCGAATAAGAATTCAACATGAATAGTAAAAATAAAAAATTACACACGTATCCCCGGCAACGGCACCATTTGATTGATTCTATTTTAGAGTGTGTAGCAACCGCAATCAATAACGGTGTCGCGTGTAGCTAGCTGAGATGAATACGGGTCGTCCTCAGGGATATGTGGAACCTTTTAAGCTTTCTTTAGACGTGTTGATTAGAAAAGAGGAAGGAGAATAAAGAATAGTTTCTAGATCTACGTCGAAATACGGATGTAGAATACAGATCTAGTTTAAATACGGATGCAGATTTTATAAGGAGAGGGCTTGTAGGGTTCGTTAGGATTTAGTAGTCATGGATGACTAATAAAGATTACTCCTTTTATCTATTGATAGATTTAAAACTAGATAGATAGTGATGAATGAGAATTAGGGTTCTTGGAAGAAACTAGGGTTTCCACACTATTGACCCTTGTCCTTTCATTGATCTCTATTCATGTCTAGCCCTTAACAAAATAATTGTTAATCTGATCTCAAATCGCGGTCGAGACTAGTAATAAATTGGTAGCGCGCCCGATTAGGATGTTAACGATTCTTTTGCTAAAGTTTATAAACATCATAAGAATTAAAAGAAGTTAAAGTATTTTCTCATCCATTGTTCTACCCTAATCCTATGAACCCTATCAAGCGGAGAATTACTCACGCATGATTGAGATAGAAGAAGGAATTCATAATGCAAATGCAGAAATTAAATACTAAATAATTAATCTAATGATCTACCTTTATTAATCAACTTCACAAGTACAAAGCCTTCAAGTTTAGATTACAATAGGAGGAGGAAGTTGCTTTCGATCTCTGCCTTATAGGAAGTAGATGCTCCGTCGAATCTCACGTCGCCTTATCACGTCGAATTGCGGACCTGTCTTGAATCACTTGTTCTTTGATGGTGATTTACTTCGTGTAAAAGGTTGATCTCTAAATTTAGCCATCGGTCCTTTATACAGCCCCAAAGCCAGGAACTATAGATCCCAAGAATCAGGGCTTGTTGTGAAGATCCAAACCTAAAAATCCAAAACCCTAACTCGTTGACTCGGCCGCGGATCCGCCGCATATTACATGGTTTAGCCGTGGAACCACGGCCGTTTGGTGGGATCTTGGGTTCAAAATTCTGGGTATACTTCTATAAGTCAATGTCGCGCACCCCACGTGTTCGCGGGGAGGCGGAAATTGCAAAAAATGATTTTTACGGGCTTCGCAACACCGACTAGAACCAAGGATCGAACATAAACCATAACCAGCAAACTACTTGAGGTTTAACTACTCGGATACAAAGTTATACCTCACGATACATGTCCTTCGGGGCTTCATCGCTATCCTCCTCGTCTTCGTAGGCTCTATGGATCGGAATGGATCGACGCAACCTCGACGGCCTCCTCGAGTCAAAGACGATCCACCCGAGAGTCTATAGTCCGAGCTCCTATCTCAAATCCGAGGTAACTACGGCTTCTAGTTCGCTAAACTAGAAGTCCTAGATGGTGTAGAGAGTGAAGATAGGTTACTTTGTCTCTTGGAACCCTAGGATTCTCAACTCATGAGAGTTCTAGGGTTATGAGGAAGAAGAAGAGGCTTGAGGAAATGAGAAAGGAGAAGTGAGCTTGGATGAAGCTTGAGTTTTCATTTGTGATGAATAGTTGAACAAAATGAATTATTATTGAGATAAATATCTCAAAACAATTAACCATGGTTCAAAAATATCTATTTTGTCAAGTGATGACTCATAGCTATCCAAAGAAAATATCTCCACCTCATTTATCCACCTCATTATTCTTTAATCCATAAAAGAAAAAAGAAACCCTAATGAGGTGTCCCTTCTAGAAGCTTTCCCGCAAAATTACGAGAACGCCCCTCATCCGTATATACTGTTAGTTATATGTATGCCCTAGAGGTCATTACTGTACATATGATGTATATTGTAGTGGATGCTTAGATATATATAGGGAGGACTTTCTTGCTCGACATGATAATATACTATCTGGTTACTCTTTATCTTAACGTGTACAATGATTGTCTCTATATTGCATGTTGATAAAGCCCTTAGATGAGTACTTGACTAACAGGATTATGATGCAGATCATACTAGTGGGGACATGGTAGTCGTTAAGTGCATCCTTCAAATATTCCTAGTCGTGGGTGTATCGAGATAGGGCATCGATATACCAGAGTAGACTAGCGTATAGCTTCTCGACCCATGTAGATGGGCGATGGATGATCCCATATCCATTGGTGTTTGACATTAGAGATAGTATATGGGTGCTCAATGGAGACTGGGTACACTGGACGGACTCGCCGAGAACTCCCAGATGGCATTATACCTCACGTCAGATGGCAGTTCTCTGGTGACACTGGTACAGGTTAGTCTGTAGACCCGAGATCGTCATAGAGTCTTGTGTGATTCCCACTGTGCTTTGATTTCCACCTTACTACGTTCAAGAGAACATGCAAAACGGTGGCTTTTGGGTACAGTCCTGAATCACATGGAGGCAATGAGTGATAGGAGGGGTTTTGTCTCTCCCGGTATTGGGGGTTGATGTTGCGCTGTGCTCGATTGGCTATAACAGGAAGTCCTTAGCCAAGGCTGCTTCAGAGATATACTGGTAAGTGTTATCAGTAGTTTCTCGACCAGTTATGAGCCTCATATCGACACGACTTATCGAGTTACTGGGGTCTGACGTTTATCACCCCTAAACGAGATGTGCGACATATCAGACGAAGAGACCGGACTGTACGGTAGTGTTACTGATTGGATTCGCAGGAGTACGAGCAGAATTGCCTGTTGATCTTCTGATCGCTCAATACCCGGGTGGCCGTTACGATTAGCAGACCGCTTGCGGCTTGTGGGTGTTTGATATGATCATCACCTACTGTCGACGTATTGACGAGTCTTTAGAGTCCTACACAGGGGTTTCCTGGCTCAAGCGAAACGGAGTAGGAGCACATATGGGATATGTGCGGGACCGAGATTAATACGATATGTGATACCGTATTCTATTCTCGTGATTTGTGACATTGGTCAGTTATATGCGATATAGCCGGGTTATCGGATCAAGTGTTGATTCGAAAAGTTGTTACATATGATATTAGTCGGTTATATGTGATATTGCCGGATTATTAAATCAAGAGTTGATTTGATAATCTAATGTATAATTATATATTTGATATATTAATTTACATTAACTAGTATTAGCTCATTTATGATTTCTTTTCTCACTTTTGATATACTTTACATATATGTGATATATGTATTGTTTTCTTCTTGGCACAAAATATATATGTGATATATATAAGTGTGTCGTGCTAGGTTATATAAGTCCACGGTAGCGCCCCGGCCGTCTAACAGACGCCAAATGCGGAACAAAAACTTTTTACAACTGGCGCTATCGCGTACTATAACCCGGATCTACCATTAAAGCTAAACTAACAAACTACATAGTGGGTAGAAATGTTATACCGAACGATCCGAGTCCTTCGGTCTTCAACCATCATCCCACGCTTGTTGCGGCTGCTCCGATCTCCTGAATCTCCAATCTTCTCGTCCAGGTGGCACAACGTCGACGGATCTTTAAACGGGCTCCCGCCTCTGAACCGAGACAACTCGGTCGTCAAGTTTGCTAAAAGAGACGACCATGATGATGTAGAGAATGAGTAGAACACTTTGTCTCGTTACGTCCAAAGCTATGGACGAACGGTTAATGAAGTTTCCATTTGAATCGGGTGAAATGAGAATTGTAGCTATCTAATTTCTATACACCAAAACACTATCAAAATCTTTTTCTCTCAAATGAACAACCATAACCATAGCCAAGTGAATGGCTGGCCATATATGAAGAGGTGGGGGTGAGTGTAGGAGAGGGGGAAGGTGACCTTAGCTATTAATGATATGAATGATTCATCATACACCTTGTATGAACACATTAAATGAAAACTATGATTCATAACCCTTAGTCATCATCTAATTAATGCACCATTAATGAACAAATGAGTCACAAGCCACCTCATCATCCTAGTCACCATCTAGAAGCTTCCACACTCATCTCAAGAAAAGATAAATCCGTCTTTAACCAAATTTTAAAGACAGGCGATAGAAAACTGAAAACTGGCAACTTTCAAAAGTGATCCTGAAACGAATTTCAGGATAACCCCGTATCAGTATAAACATACCCAAATTGTATTACGACCGAATACAAATGCAACTGAGACAAAGATATTATATCTACACAGTATAATACTCGGATCTGGCTTAAACCAAAGCCGACCAGTATTATCTGCCCGAAAAATGACACGTGCGAACGCACGTGCATTTTCCGAACCTTGCCATAAAACCATACGGCCTCTACAACGTTTCGCCCGAACTTGGGAAATGGTCTGTGGGAGACTCTAATGACTCATCAACACACTGGCACTGGGTATAACCTCTAGCACGTCAGAGGTACAAGCTGTACGTAACGTTTGCCTATGTATTGAAGGAAGGGGAAGCTAATGAGCGAACTCATCCATAAACCCTACTGAGCCTAACAGTGACAATATCCGTACAGTCTGGTCCGTTCGTCTAAAGAGTATCGCATATCGAGTCTAGTGGGGTGGATAACGTCAGACCCCTAATAACGTGATAATTCGTGTCGGTATGAAGCCCATCACCTCGTTAGAAACTACTGATCCAAATCAGTAATTCTCCACTACCTCAGCCGAGAATTTCTAGTGATGGCCACCCATGCATGGTGCGACATCAACCCCCAATACCGGGAGAGACAAATCCCCGACGATCCGCTCACCGCCTCCATGTGGCTCGAGACTGTACCCAAAAAAGACCTATTTGCACGACTCCTTTGAGGAGTGGTAGGGTAGAAATCAAAGCACAGTGGGAACTCACACGAGACAAATGACGATCTCAGGTCGACAAACTAACCTATACACATATCACCAGGGAACTGCTATCTGACATATGTATAATACCAACTAGCATGTTCCCGGCGAGTCATGTCCGGTGTACTCATAACCTAATGAGCACCTGTATGCATCTTAGGTGAACCAACTAGCACCAATGTCTTGTGAGACCGGCCACCGCCCCTCGTCGGGGTCTCGACTGTATACACTAGTCTACTCTGGAGTATCGATGCCCTGTCTCGAAACTCCCACAACTAGGGACACTTTAAGGATGTGCTTACAAACCCCAGCTCCCACGTATATGATCGCCATCATACTGCTGGTAGTCTAGCAAGAATCCTATGGGCTCTATCATCATGCAATAGTGAACTAAAGAATATATACGATGATAAAGACAAACCAGATAGCATACTATCATCTCGAGCAAGACTGTCATATCGGTATAGGTCCTGCCTCAATCATTGCAATCACGTACCTGCGATCCAATAATTGACTTTGAGGGCACTATCTCCAACAATCTCCCACTTGCACTTAAGGCTAATTATTGCAATGTCGCATACTCACAGCCAGTGTGATACCGAACATCCAACTCCTCTACTAATCAGTTTCACAAAGCTAGTTTGTAAAACTCTTGTGTTCGAGAAATAGCCTCAGTGAGTGGATCCGCCCTGATGTTTCTTTCTATGTCTCTCTTAATCTCAAGTTCGCGGAGAAAGCCATCTCCCGAATCGAGTAATACCTGTTTTAGAATATGTCTGGATATCTGATGAGACTTAGTTCATGAATGAACTCCAAATCCAAACTTCTTAGACTATATCGATAACTGAACCTAATCAGTATCCAGCACCATGCCTCCCACAGTATCCTCTTGGACCAACTGTCCATAATACTGTCCCTCGTCAGAGGGAAAACTATAACTCTGACAATCACTCTGTCATCCATGTCACCTTTGAAGCCTGGAATGATAACCGTCTCCCGAAGGAGGCTGCCGTCATCAAATCCGTAGAACATGCACTTATGTTCTTAAATTGCTTCCTTATGTTTTTCCAGGATTGGATTAATATAAACTTATCGCATCTAGTGCAAAAACAACATCTGGTGTGGTACTTGACATCTCATGATTGACTCAATTGCCTAAGCAAGTGATCTGTCAATCATGCACATTCCTCTCTCTTTTAGTCTCTAAGACACCTTTAGAGAGGGTAACTCCATCACCTGCAGGTATACCACCATGCCAGGAGCCATCTATTCTAAAATACTATTAGAATATTGTCAAAGTACCCATATTGGGAAACTACCCAAATCTAGATCTAAAACCATAGATCTAGTAACCAGAATGTCTGATATTATATCCATATCCTTGTGAAGAAACAACTGTGTGACGACCACAGTACAACCGATCGTAGTATAGGAATTTTACTTCCTACTCTGTATATGTCATCCAAATACCAGGACATCACACCCTACTACCTTCTTTAACAGATCCATCCGCTATTCTGATGAAGTCAAACCCATGACTGTCACATCAAAAAATTAGATGATCTTATCTCCGCTATATTTGCTCAAGTCTATAAATAGACATAAGTATCTTGTCCACTATGCTTCCGCTGCTCCCACTGACTACGACAACCCTCTGGCAGAATAATATATACGTGCATTTCTAAAGCTAGTTTAGAACGACGCTATACATATCCTCCTGCCGGGTCTCATAGTCTGGAACAACAGTAGTGTTAAGTTTGGGTAAACAAGAACCTCTCTGTCACCGTCCTTGAGGCTACTGGAGTACCTCTCGGGTGTCTGAGGTTACCCACCATATCTGCGGAGTGGCAAATGGAATGTCGAACCTGATTGAATATATAGGTCCTATTAAATTTTCCGTGATCATTTGCGGTTCTGGAATCACTTCCAGTTCTACCATACTCCCACTACTGTTTTCTGAAAAAATCCATTTTTACTAAAACTGTGGCGAGTCAAGAACAATATCACTATTGATCTTCCAGATGGTAGAAAGTCAACCCTCGTCAAAGCCAGGGTCAACCCACAAACTGCCATTACAGAAATGTGCCTTGAGTTATCCAGTGTCTGGTTTTAAGCATAAGCTGGACAACTCCCCTTACCTTAACATCATTAAGATCTGAAGCATTCTATATCCAATATAGAAACTTTGCCACTTATTTAATTGGAACCAGATTCAAATCATGCAGCTGTCTCCAGTGCATATCAACTTTTTGGAGAGAGGCTAATTAGCATTACTCAACTTAGAAATGCATCCAATTATGAGTAACCTGAAAGAGAAACAAGTTTCTCAAAACCATTACTATCATCTGAATACCAATCACAAGAATCTACATCTTCAATCTCTTTGAAGAATCCCGATACTTGTGATACCTGGTTCTCTACTTTATTCTTATACCCACAACTTCTCAAAACTTAGACATTGTATTTCTACGAAACACTTGTCTAAAAACTAGAGAAGTCATAAGTAAACAGAACATAGTATGAGGACGAACCCCTTTGTCCTGATTGACACTGGATAACATACAATACTCTGTATAAGTCCGCTGAGTTGAATAACTCAAAACCTGTGCGTCGTAGATTGAAAACTGTACCCGGGCGATTTCCTCAAATATCACCAATTACAATGAATTCCGATATAATGAGGATGATCACCTAATTCCCAATAACTTACTCCCACTTATCATCTATACAACCATACAGATATAAGAATGAAACCTGGTAAATACATACCCTGGAGTAAGTATCTAATCGGGAAATCAGTTTTCCATTAACAATGCACTGAAACAAAATAATGTTTCGTAGGGGTATCCTGGTATTCATAGTAATGCCTCTTCCATAATCCAATTCATGATTATAACCGTATATTTCTTTGCCATCTCTCCAAATCCCTTTATTTGTCTTTAGTCGTTACCTTCTGTACACCTTCGTTAGGCTAAATGGTTTTCTTCCTTCCCTACCGTTCGGCACCAGCCTATGTTTTGGAAGAAGACTATCCAGTAAGCATAATAGGTGTACTCTCCTAATCCTAGGAGTACTCGCAACTTGAGAGAAGGTGATGATAAAAGACAACTGAATAATACCTTATTCTATTTCTTCCGAACTGGGAAAAATCAAAGGTGAAATAGGAGTGGCGATGAAGTACGCGGTTTGGTCGTGAATGATAACAGTCGCAATTTACTTTGCCCTCTTTCCAATCCCTTTATTTTGTCTTTACATATTACCTTCTGCACACCCTACTTAGGCTAATTGGTTTTCTTCATTCCCTACCTTTCGGCACCAGCCTATGGTTTGGAATAAGACTATCCAATAAGCGTAATAGGTGTACTCTCCTAAACTAAGGAGCCCTCGCAACCTGAGAGAAAGTGATAATAAAAGACAACTGAATAAACCAATTCTATTTCTCCTGAACCTGGATCCATCCTCGAAGAAGTCCCTTCGAGTTCGTATATAACCATACGATGGATCTATCCAATGGAAGTAGATGTTCGTAGTAATACAGGGTGTTCTGAGAAATACAAAGGGTAAAAGGAGTGGCAATGACTTATGCAACATAGACAATCCAAAAGCCAGTATTTTAAGAAGGTTCGGTCAACTTGGTCACTGAGTCATAGTCTAGGGTCGGTCAAAGGTCGCTGCCAAAGAAAGAGAGAGAAAAGAAACACTCTGCGTGCACTCTAATCTAGATCAGAATGGTTATCACTTTATCTAATCAGGAAACCTCCCACTGTAATCTCAAATTCTCCTCCAAACCTGTAATGCCTATAAAATTCGTTTTGGTGTTTTCCCAAAAATCGGTAAAAATTTGGTATTTTTCCGTAAATCGTCTTTTTTGTTATTTTGCAGTTTAGGCCTAATTATACCTAATTTGGATAGATAATTGCTAGTTTTTAATAGCTAATAAGTTACTTATGAAATTCTAGTCGTTTAAAATTTTTCCCTAATTTTTCCATTTTTAATATTATTTTAAGCCGGTAAAATAAAATACATTAAATTAGCGATAAATACAAATTTAAATGGACTAATTTTAATCTTTAAAATAATTTTAATTAAAATCTAGTTGTAATATAATTTGTTTGTATTTTATTTCAAGTTTTAATGGGTTTTTATTATGGAAAACAAAAATATAATTATTTTGAACTAAAACTTGCAAATATGGCATTGTGGGGGGTCTTTTTGCATAGAATTTCTTTGTAAAATGTCTCTCACTCACACCTCACTCCCTTGGCCGGCCCAAATGCAGAAATTTCTCACCCTCTCAAATTTTTTTCGTTAACTCATTTGTTAAGTGAGGAATTGAGTTAAAAGTGTAGGTTTTAATATATATTATTTTGGGGTATGGTGTACTTGACTTGAGGGGGGTTTGACTTGTTAAAATTCCCACAACACCACACCACTTCCCCCTTCCTCCTTCAGGTCGAAATTCTGCAGCCCCCTCCCCCTCATTTTTTCCTTCTCTTTTGGTTCAAAAATCCCTCTCAAAATCCATATAAATCCACAAATTTCTTCACAAAACCAAAACAAATCCTTGTGCTACCTCTTCTCAAGTCTAATTTAGTTGAAAACATGTGTAAAGGAGGCAATTTTAGAGGCAAATCATCATGCTAGATCCATAGATCTTGAGGTATATTTCTACCCATTTAAATTCCTATGGTTATATTTCTTTAATCGAGTTATTTTAGTGTTAATATTGGTGCTATTTTGATCTAGGATTTTCAAGAGAATGGTTTGAGTTAAACTAGGGTTTTTAGCACACCTTTTTTTTAAGTTAATTATTCTATTTTGCTATTTAGTGTTTTATACAAACCAAATCTAAGAGGTTACTTTGCTTAGTGGGCTCAAATTAGTGTTAATTTAGTGTTTTCATGTATAGTTTGGATTGGAATTGCTCATTTTGAAAAAAATCAAGAAAGGGTGTGTATGGAAAATGGGTTTTGAAGCATGGTAATTGGGCTAATTTAATTGTAGTGGCTTTCTAATGGTTAACTTGGGTGTTTGCGCGATATTGTGTGCACTTTATCGCAAATCCGCAATGTTTGCACAAATTTGGAATTTTTTTGTGCTTACTAGGTTTTTAAAATATTTATAAATTGATAAGTTTAATATATGAAAGTGATTTGTATGACCTAATTATGTTATTTAGTGAGCATGTTGGCCACAAAAATTGTTGAAATGTTTTTATTGGTTAAAATATCATGTTTTGAACAAAAAGGGTATTTGTGCTAACTAGGTTTTGATTTAAGGGAATTTTGGCAAGATTAAAAATATAATAAATGTTTATGTGGCCTATTTAAGCTAATTAGTGAATATTGTAACCACTAGTTTTGCTAAACATTAAGATTTGTAGTAAAAACGGTTAACGACCGCTAACTAGGTTTCCGGGAAATAAAACGATTTGTTTAATTTGATGGTTTTGATGAATTAAAACCTATTTCTTATATAATTAATGAGTTTTGAAACCACGATTGGTGCGTTTGAGTTTTTCGCGACCACTCGGCGTTTGTACGCCGATGTCGAGGGTTTTTGGGTTGATTTGAGAAAGCAAACCATAGGTTTTGACCTATGTGGGATTCACGTGTCGTTTTGGGTCATGAGTCGGATTTTAATACGACACGGTACGTTATGATATGTAGGTAACCCATGTGGACTTCGAGACGACAAGCAAGCGCGTGGCGACGTCGGCACCGACCAGCGAGGACCAGGTGAGTAGATCTATATCTACGGGGATGTAGGGGTTCCTAGGCACTCTCAAGAGGTCTCACAAGGCATCAACCATGCCAATTTCAAATTTTACGAGTGCCGAGAAACCCTAATACGGATCGTTAACTAGATGTCTAGGCGAAAGATGCAACTAGTAAACTACTTTACTAAGAGAACGGAAATACAACCTTTGTAGATCCGGTGCTCGACCTCCATAGCTCCGCAATCATGTCACTCCGCTGTCCAAATCGGATCCCGGGCTCTAGCGTCGGTTTCATCGGAGAAACGGGCGGGCTTGGTCGTCGGCTTCGATGTCGAAGATGATCTACGTCGAGGCATCACTAGATCAAGCTCCCACTTCACCAAGTCATGAAACTTGTGAAGAGAACACCCTATACTACTTGGCAAGAGGTAGAGGATGAAGAAATAGGAGGTGGGTTCACTTTAGAATTTGATTTCTCACTCATTTGCTTAAGTTTCCATTGATGGAGCAAGGTTCTTCATCTTGAAGATGAAGAAGAAGAAGAAGAAAATGTTATGATAAGTATATCTCAAAAAGGAATTAAAATGAATACTTATCATAATCAAACCATGGTCAAGTGTAGAGAATAAACTAGGGTTAGGTCAATGGTTAGGGTTAAGCATGAAGACAAAAATAGTGACTTAGTCAAAGCTTCATGAAGCTTCAACATGCATCCAAATAAAGCCACCATTTTTCTTTTCTTTTTCCAAAAAGAAATAAATAAATGAATGAATAAATAGATATGAAAAACAAAACCCTAACCACTAAAATAACCGTGGTTTAATCTTTACACAAACTCAAGTAAGCATGTATCATCAAACATGATACAATCAAGTGCACAAAAGTATATCACATATACAACTTGTGAACTTCAAGTGAGAAAATCCATTTAAAGTGAACCAATACTAGTTAATGCAAAGTAATATATCAAATATATAATTATGCATTAAATCATTAAATCAACACTTGATTCAATGATCCGGTCATGTCGCACACAACCGACTAGTATACTATGTATCGATTTATCGAATCAATCCTTGATTCGATAACTAGGTTATATCGCATACAACCATTCGATACATTCATCGCGAGAATGAAATACGGTATCACATACACGCATTATTCTCGGTCCCGCACATATCTCATATGCGCTCCTATTTCGTTTCGCTTGAGCCAGGAAACCTCTGTGTAGGACTCTAAAGACTCGTCAATACGCCGGCAGCATGTGATGATCATATCAAACACCCACAAGCCGCAAGCGGTCTGCTAAACGTAACGGCCACCCGGGTATTGAGCGATGAGAAGTTCGATGAGCAAGCCCGCTCACACTCCTGTGAATCCAACCAGTAACATTTACCGTACAGTCCGGTCTGATCGTCTGATATGTCGCATATCTCGCCTAGGGGTGGTAAACGTCAGACCCCAATAGCTCGATAAGTCGTGTCGATATGAGGTCTATAACAATTCGAGAAACTACTGGTAACACTTACCAGTAAATCTCAGCAACCCTGGCCAGGGATTTCCGGTTATAGCCAATCGAACACAGCGCAACATCAATCCCCTATACCGGGAGAGACGAATCCCCTCCTATCGCTCATTGCCTCCATGTGATTCGGGACTGTACCCAAAAACCACCGTTTTGCACGCCCTCTTGGACGTGGTAAGGTGGAAATCAAAGCACAGTGGGAACCACACAAGACTCTATGACGATCTCGGGTCAACAGACTACTCTGTACCAGTGTCACCAGAGAACTGCCATCTGACGTAAGGTATAATACCATCTGGGAGTTCTCGGCGAGTCCGTCCAGTGTACCCAGTCTCCACTGAGCACCCGTATATCATCTCTGATGTCAAACACCAACGGATATGGGATCATCCATCGCCCATCTGTATGGGTCGAGAAGGTATACGCTAGTCTACTCTGGTATATCGATGCCCCGTCTCGATACACCCACGACTAGGGACCTTGAAGGATGTACTTATGGACTACCATGTTCCCACTAGTATGATCCGCATCATAGTCCAGGTAGTCAAGCACACATCCTAAGGGCTTTACCAACGTGTAACAGAGAGACAAACAGTATACACGTTAAGGTAAAGAGTAACCAGATAGCATACTATCATGTCGAGCGAGAAAGTCCTCCCTATATATATCCCAGCATCCACTACAATGCACATCCAATGTACAGTAATGGCCTCTAGGGCATACATATAACTAACAATCTCCCACTTGCACTAGGGCCATCTGATAGCAGTGGTTGTAGTATCTCATACTCAACCATCCCATAAAAGTCTCTCTCTGGGAAAAGGCCTTCGTGAGTGGATCCGCCGTGTTGTCCTCTGAGTCTGCTCTCCTGACCTTGATCCCCTGGAGATCAACCATCTCCACGATCAGGTGACACTGCCTTAGAATATGTCTGGATCACTGATGGGACCGGGGTTCCCGGGCCAAAGCCACACTTCTATTGTCACACAATGGTAGGAACCTAGTTCATCTCATGAACCAATATACACCCAAACAGCCTCTTTGGTAGCATCTTGAGTAGCGATGTATCCTGCCTTTATCGTCTAGTATGTCACGGTATCTAGCTTGGAACTCTTCCAACATACCGTCTCTTTACTGAGGGTAAAGACAATGCCTGTGACTGACACTCAGTCATCATTATCACCCTGGAACACTTCCAGTGATTCTTCCCAGGATCAATTGATACCATCTCACTACAGCTAGTGAGTATTCTAACATCCATTTAGATCTATCTCATAGGTCCAAAACCCAGGATTTAGGAGGTATCATTATGATCCTATATGGAGAATCATTGTGATAAGCGGAGATTGACCGAGCGTAGCATAGGAAACTTCTTTCTTATCAAGAGTATGTCATCCACGTACTCTACGAGGATCGCCACCATACTCCCTACTACCTTTTTGTTTATACAAGGTTCATCTACCATTTTGATGATGTCAAACTCTTTGACTAACACATCAAAACAGATATTCCAACTCCGCGATGCCTGCTTTATCCTATAAAGCATCTTGCACACGTTTCCGCTGCTCCCACTGTCTACGAGGCCCTCTGGCTGTGTACTTATAGACGCTCTCTTCTAAAACATCATTTAGAAAAGCAGTCATGGCACCCAACCGCCAGATATCGTAGTCAAGGTACGTAGCCGTGGCAAGTAGGATCTGGATAGACTTAAGCATAGCTACTTGAAAAGGTTTCATCATTATCCACGCCTGGTTGATGACGAAAACCTTCAACAAGTCTAGCTTTGAAAGTCTCAACTTTTCCATCTACACCAAGTAATCTTCTCAAGATATACTTGCTCCTGATGGGGATTTAACCCTTCAGATATAGCAACCAAAGTCCATACTTTGTTGGTGTATGAGGATTCCATCTCAGTTCACTAAGCATCCAGCCATTCTTACAGAGTCCCACTCCTGATGGCCAGCTCGAAACTAGTTGGGTCATCATCTTATGATGCAATCCTCGCTCCCACTGTCATAGAGAAATCGAAGTATCTCTCAGGTGGGTGAGAAACCCTACTAGATCGGTGGAGAGGCTGAGGTTCGTTGGTATCTACTGAATCCTTTGGTTCTTTCAAATCATCAACTGCAGTTTGTATAGCTGGAACATTTCCAGTTCTACATAACAGATCTTGCCTCGAGCTTGTCCAGATTTTGCTTTTAAACATAGCCCGGACAACCCCAAATCTTAACTAACTTAAGATATGGGCTCTTCCCTTTCCATATCACATATGAAGCGGTAGGCAACTGATTTGATTTGAACCCTATTCAATAGGTATGCAACTTCTCAAGTGCATAACTCCCAAAAAGGAAATAGATAACTCAGTAGTACTCATCATAGAGCACACCTTATCATATAGGGTGTGATTGCTCCGTCCCGATATACCATCGTGCTATGGTGTATACGGAGGAGTAATGCTGAGAGAGAATCTCATTCTCCTTTAGAATAATCCAGGAATTCCGTGCTCAAGTATTCTCCTCCTTGATCTCATCAAAGGACATAATACTTATACCCGTATTGGTTCTCTACTTCTAACTTATATTCTGTGAATATCTCAAAAGGTTCAGACTTGTGTTTCAACAGGAACATATGTCTGAATCTTGAGAGATTATCAGAGAACGTAATGAAGTATAAAGAACCGGTCCTGGCATATGTAGACAGGGGACCTTACATACATCAACATGTATCAATCCCAAGAGTTCATTAACTCTTTCTCTGTTTCCAGTGAACGGAGCTATGGTCATCTTATCTTTGTGACATGACTGGCGAGTTTCATAAGATGTAAATTCAAACTGATTTAAATATGCATCTAAATGTAACTTCAGCTAGTCGGGTCGCATTGATATGACCTAGTCTACAATACCTCAAGAAGGATTCGTTCATTTCTGAACTCTTCCTCTTGTGTGTGTTCCATATATTAAGAACTGTAGTTTGATTTAGAACGTCAATGCTTTTAGATAACGTGCCTGAACCGATCAACTTTTGATATAGGAAATGTTCAAAACATTATCCAACAATACAAAATTTTATCATTTCTTTACTAATAAAGAGATAGATACGATTTTGTATATCAGGTTCGGTATCTAATAACAATCGTTCAGAATCAATGTATTTGTAATACAGGGTGACAGTGACCAACAGACTTGGCTGCAACACTTGCCCCATTTTCTGCCTCATGAAACTTATCACCCGTTCTCAGTTCTCTACCTTTCTGTAGCCCTATGTAACAGATTACATATCTGGGATCCTGATCTGGTATCACATACCCAGGACGTAAAGAATACTGAGAAACGGTTCTCTGTAATGAACACACCCGAAGATGATGCATCAGCATGCACTCTCTTCGTTTGGGCGGCATGGGAATTCTGGTAATCCCCAATTTCCTGCTCTGTCTTATAACAATTATAAGTTGGAGCGGGACCAACGTTCCCCAGCTCAGTATAACAAGCGGGTTCGGTCAAATATCCGTTTTATTATCTTGATTAAGGCGTGATATGGTCGCTACCTGGAGAGAGAGAGAAGAAAACACTCTGCGTGCGCTCTTGCAAGAATAGATTGGTTATTATTTTATCTAATCAGGATGGCTCCCACTGCTTTTTATCAAATCTTCCTTCAAACCCTAAAAGGAAAGACTAGCCGGGATTAATTACACACTACAAGTTCGCCAATCTTTCAGCCAGGCCAGTGTCGGTACTTTGAGGGAGGTCCCCCGTGCTTTCGCACGAACCTAATTAATGTAAACCTCGTTTTCCCAGAGGCGTAACCCCGTTGACACCTTTCTAGACACCTACTTGATCAGCTAATTGCAATGTGTAAAACTCTCCCAGGTGCAACTCTTACTCGCAGCAGGTATCGGGATCCAACTATCTCATAGAAGGTATGCAATCTCATTGCAAATTTCAACACTTGAAATTCCCGATAATATTTTGCCCCTAACCTCCTATGACCTTGACAAAGGCCAACAAACCATAGGATGCTAGTCAAGTTCAACCCGTCATTTCCTGATTGAATTAAACCCACCCGCACGGCCCTTGACAAAGGCCAACAAGGTCGCACGACTAGCCTAATCCAATCTGCATCATATGCATAAGCAGATAAGCACCAATTAGCTATCGCACACTGCGCCTTGACAAAGGCCAACAAACGCAGCACGAATACTAACTACTACTTATCTGAAATGACGGAGGGCTACGACAGGTTTTTTTTTGAAAACCTATTGCGTAATGAACTTGATATCGTTGTAGGATCGAATGATTTTAAAATGGAGTGTTTTTGAGGCTTTTCTAGTTTTGCTAAAGGAGTCACTCCCGGTGAAGGGATCGTCGGTCCTTTCCTCGTCGAATGAGGTGCGGGATATATCATATATATCATTGTGCAAAGCAAAAACTCTTAAAAGCAATCAAAAGACAAACCGAGTGTGTAGCATCTGCCAGTTATTGCTAAAGGAGTCACTCCCTGTGAAGGGATCTCGGTCCTTTCCTCATCGAATAAGGTGCAGGATATATCATATATACCGCTGTGCAAAGCAAGAACTGTAGCTACATGTTTTATTTTGAAATTCGATTCTACAACATCTTAGGTTTCTTTTTCTTTCATTAATCTTATTAATGAAGTCCCATCATTTAAGTACCTAAACATCACAGATAAATACGACGTACACTTATGCCATCCGCATTCGCCTCGATGTCCCCTCGTGCACCGTTAGGTTAGGTAACTAACGGCAGAGCGGGGCAGGGCTAGCGCGGGTGTAAAACATAAGTAACGCCTATATAATATATCATATATACTATATACAGTATCTATCACAGAACATATCACAGATATCGCAGCAGAAGAAACATATGAAATATTGGATATACTAGGACGTCCGTGTTTTCAATACGAGCCAGTATAAAACACGGATTCCACGGTCGCGATGAATAGCCAAACCCACACCCCTAGACCCCTACGAGAGCGGCAAGCAAACCTACCAATTCTAGAGTTAGAAGACCTGGACTCGACTCCTCGAGTTGGTCTCCCACTGGACTCTAAAACCCGGTTACTTGTGCTCCCCTCCTTGGGTCTATCCTAGTGCGGAAAAGTAAATAATATACAGAGTGTGACATCTTCCGCAACCTGGAAGTGCCCCAATAAAAGAATATTACATACAAGTTTTTACATGAATGAAAATGAAAAACACTCATCTCACATAAAAAAAAACCCCGGCTATTCAAACACGACGATCCAATATAACATATCCAGCAACACATAACATCACATGTCATCAACGTAAGTAAATATGCGCATCCCAATTGTCGTTGACATATAGCAACGAAACCGGCAATATCACATATTACACTTACGGTCACAGAAAAGAAAGTGTAAAACTACAACAGTTGGAATCCGCAACCACCTCAGACATCGCATGCCTGACCAAATGAATTCTTTAGACATCGCATGCCTAACAATTATAAACCCCACATTTTAGTCTCAAAATCGAAAACACTTTTCAATACCAAGCCGGGCAATTCAACAGGATTCCCGACAATTTGATCGAATGCTCGTCGCAAACTTCAGTAGACGGCCGCACTCCCGACGCCGTCGACAAAGTGCACCAAGGCGGAACACCGCTGCCGCGAGCACCCGAACGGATGCTTTCGGCGACGGGGTTTTCCTACAGTCACTTGGTCGGGGCTATGGAGCGAGGTTGTCTATTAAGTTTAC
This sequence comes from Agapanthus africanus, assembly GCA_030015575.1. Lineage (NCBI taxonomy): Eukaryota > Viridiplantae > Streptophyta > Magnoliopsida > Asparagales > Amaryllidaceae > Agapanthus > Agapanthus africanus. Next base: position 634,056,929 of record CM057342.1, read on the forward strand.
CCGGCGAGTATCCGCGTACGCTACGTGATTGCGACGGACTTTTGATCATATCAAAATTCCGTGGCAACCGATCAAGTGAGACTAAACTGCTATGTTTATAACATTCATTCAGTTATCTCATAACTAATTGTGAATTCCAATTATTGTAGCCCATTCCAGATAAACAGAAAATGTTAAACTTTCCGATCGAACAGTCGAACACCCAAGTTTTCCCGATACAGCTCAACACATGAAACAAGTCTAAAAACATTCAGTTCGTGCCTCAGTACCAACGGTCCAACCGTAGAAGGGTCAAGCCAACGCCTCAGATGTGGCACGCCGTACTGCCCCAAACCCAAAGGTTCAAAGGGCAGTTCAAGACGGTCACATAATCGAGTTAAGGTTTGTTGTCTTCTAGAGGGACCATCGCGTTACTTGCACTACTTAGAACGTCGTTAAACCACGTAAAAATCCAACACTTGGAAATTTTCCGGCAGGGGAAAAGTTGGGTATTTATATCCGGTCGAACTTTTTAACATATTCAAAAATTATCCGGAAAGCCACACAGACAAAATTTGATAATCCGATCGAATCATCGAATCCCCAAAACAACCCCAGAAAATTCAACTCTTGAATAATATTTAAAAATACCCAGAGAACTCAGCACTGAATAAAGGAAGTTACTGTGCAAAATAGGGTGGGTGACGTCATCATGCGGCCGCGGAACCGCCGCAGAGGCCAGGCTTCTGCCGCGGTTCCGCCGCACTTTGAAGGAATCATGCACACGTGTTGCACAGTAATTCTTAGGATTCCCTGCTGATTTTTCTGCATATTTTTAATTTGGAAAAATCCCAGTTTTTAGAAAAAGTCCAGAGAGCTATTTTGGGGTTAGGGTTTTGGTTCGATCGGGTTTCAAACGTCGTCTAGACTTCGTCTAAGGCTCTAGCTAGGCTCTGATACCACTGTAGGGGTTCCTAGGCACTCTCAAGAGGTCTCACAAGGCATCAACCATGCCAATTTCAAATTTTACGGGTGCCAAGAAACCATAATACGGATCGTTAACTAGATGTCTAGGCGAAAGATGCAACTAGTAAACTACTTTACTAAGAGAACGGAAATACAACCTTTGTAGATCCGGTGCTCCACCTCCATAGCTCCGCAATCATGTCACTCCGCTGTCCAAATCGGATCCCGGGCTCTAGCGTCGGCTTCATCGGAGAAACGGGCGGGCTTGGTCGTCGGCTTCGATGCCGAAGATGATCTACGTCGAGGCATCATTAGATCAAGCTCCCACTTCACCAAGTCATGAAACTTATGAAGAGAACACCCTATACTACTTGGCAAGAGGTAGAGGATGAAGAAATAGGAGGTGGGTTCACTTTAGAATTTGATTTCTCACTCATTTGCTCAAGTTGGCTTTGATGGAGCAAGGTTCTTCATCTTGAAGATGAAGAAGAAGAAGAAGAAAATGTTATGATAAGTATATCTCAAAAAGAAATTAAAATGAATACTTATCATAATCAAACCATGGTCAAGTGTAGAGAATAAACTAGGGTTAGGTCAATGGTTAGGGTTAAGCATGAAGACAAAAATGGTGACTTAGTCAAAGCTTCATGAAGCTTCAACATGCATCCAAATAAAGCCAACATTTTTCTTTTCTTTTTCCAAAAAGAAATAAATAAATGAATGAATAAATAGATATGAAAAACAAAACCCTAACCACTTAAATAACCATGGTTTAATCTTTACACAAACTCAAGTAAGCATGTATCATCAAACATGATACAATCAAGTGCACAAAAGTATATCACATATACAACTTGTGAACTTCAAGTGAGAAAATCCATTTAAAGTGAACCAATACTAGTTAATGCAAAGTAATATATCAAATATATAATTATGCATTAAATCATTAAATCAACACTTGATTCAATGATCCGGTAATGTCGCACACAACCGACTAGTATACTATGTATCGATTTATCGAATCAATCCTTGATTCGATAACTAGGTTATATCGCATACAACCATTCGATACATTCATCGCGAGAATGAAATACGGTATCACATACACGCATTATTCTCGGTCCCGCACATATCTCATATGCGCTCCTATTTCGTTTCGCTTGAGCCAGGAAACCTCTGTGTAGGACTCTAAAGACTCGTCAATACGCCGGCAGCAGGTGATGATCATATCAAACACCCACAAGCCGCAAGCGGTCTGCTAAACGTAACGGCCACCCGGGTATTGAGCGATGAGAAGATCGACGAGCAAGCCCGCTCACACTCCTGTGAATCCAACCAGTAACACTTACCGTACATTCCGGTCTGATCGTCTGATATGTCGCATATCTCGCCTAGGGGTGGTAAACGTCAGACCCCAATAGCTCGATAAGTCGTATCGATATGAGGTCTATAATAATTCGAGAAACTACTGGTAACACTTACCAGTAAATCTCAGCAACCCTGGCCAGGGATTTCCGGTTATAGCCAATCGAACACAGCGCAACATCAACCCCCTATACCGGGAGAGACGAATCCCCTCCTATCGCTTATTGCCTCCATGTGATTCGGGACTGTACCCAAAAACCACCGTTTTGCATGCCCTCTTGGACGTGGTAAGGTGAAAATCAAAGCACAGTGGGAACCACACAAGACTCTATGACGATCTCAGGTCAACAGACTACTCTGTACCAGTGTCACCAGAGAACTGCCATCTGACGTAAGGTATAATACCATCTGGGAGTTCTCGGCGAGTCCGTCCAGTGTACCCAGTCTCCACTGAGCACCCGTATATCATCTCTGATGTCAAACACCAACGGATATGGGATCATCCATCGCCCATCTGTATGGGTCGAGAAGGTATACGCTAGTCTACTCTGGTATATCGATGCCCCGTCTCGATACACCCACGACTAGGGACCTTGAAGGATGTACTTATGGACTACCATGTTCCCACTAGTATGATCTGCATCATAGTCCAGGTAGTCAAGTACACATCCTAAGGGCTTTACCAACGTGTAACAGAGAGACAAACAGTATACACGTTAAGGTAAAGAGTAACCAGATAGCATACTATCATGTCGAGCGAGAAAGTTCTCCCTATATATATCCCAGCATCCACTACAATGCACATCCAATGTACAGTAATGGCCTCTAGGGCATACATATAACTAACAATCTCCCACTTGCACTAGGGCTATCTGATAGCAGTGGTTGTAGTATCTCATACTCAACCATCCCATAAAAGTCTCTCTCTGGGAAAAGGCCTTCGTGAGTGGATCCGCCGTGTTGTCCTCTGAGTCTGCTCTCCTGACCTTGATCCCCTGGAGATCAACCATCTCCACGATCAGGTGATACTGCCTTAGAATATGTCTGGATCACTGATAGGACCGGGGTTCCCGGGCCAAAGCCACACTTCCATTGTCACACAATGGTAGGAACCTAGTTCATCTCATGAACCAATATACACCCAAACAGCCTCTTTGGTAGCATCTTGAGTAGCGATGTATCCTGCCTTTATCGTCTAGTATGTCACGGTATCTAGCTTGGAACTCTTCCAACATACCGTCCCTTTACTGAGGGTAAAGACAATGCCTATGACTGACACTCAGTCGTCAGGGGAGAAGTCGGGTGGATGGCGTATAGCACCCCCGCAGTCCGTAGTGTAGCTCATATATATATGTTTATATAGGTGTTTTATGATACGAGAATGTTTATTCATGTTATGATTATGTGTTCATGGATTAGCTTTGGGTTAGTTGCGAAACCCTAGAGTAGTTGTTATACCTACATACGCACACACAGACTTGCATACATTACTTTCTTGTGCACCGATTGGGATGTGTATATATGTATATATGCGTGGGTATGGGACTATGCATATGTACATTCATGTACACATGCATGGATAATGAGGATAGTACTTGGGATTTAAGATGAGTCGATGAGATTTGATTTGAGGCTGTGAGATCGGTGATATAGCAGGGTTCGTATTTGAGATACGACATGACGTTGTAACGGGTCTTGACATAGTGTTTCACACATGTGCATGCATACTTAGGCGGTATCAGTATTGTACTAGACGTAGATCAGTACGCCGATCATGATATTTGATAAAGAGGATACCAGGCAAATAGTATGATGAATGTGATATTGACCCGTACCCAGATTTGGGATGCCGTACGACGGATTTACGTACGAGCTATATTGATGATTGATCCGCACTCTTGACTTGGGATGCCTGCTTATAGATATGGTATCGGATATGATATTATTGAGGCGGGATCACCGACTGTATATATATATATAGGTATGTATATGTATCGACTAAGATGATAGGCGGTTTCCTTACCTGTAGTTCAGCTTGCTAGTTCAGCCGTATAGTTTAGTGTAGTTGTTAGATTAGATTAGACTCCTACCTATTTCAAAACTACCGGATCGTGGGTATTTTAAAAGACGGGTCAAGGGATCTACGGATATTTCAAAAGACGTATCCTTTCTTAAAAACCACCGTAGCCCCTATTTTCAAAACCCCGCGATTCGTGTTATTTCAAATGGCACCATTGTTTAATATTTAGCTCCCGCTCATATTGGTTGCTCGCTCCGCATCGCATATTTACATTGTTATTTCATATTGCATTGTTGACATTATGCTGTTAGGACACCAGCACCATTACCGATGATGCGTATGTACCACATACACTTACTTGCCGGCTCACACACATCTTCATCGGTAATTGCCATGTCACGTACACCTTAGAAAATATTATTGCTTAACTTAGCTTGATAGCCAGTAGTTTGACATAATATTAGTGTACATACCTTATATGCCAGCTTAGATATTGTAGTTATTACTTGTCGCTTCATGCATACTGTTATTCATTCTCATGCTTATATTCATGGTTTTACATGCTATTGATGATTCGGATTTCCATGATATTTTCTGGATTTGGAGGAAAACCGAAAAACATATATAAACTGCTTTCTCTCTTTTTAAATAAAAATGCGATTTTCCCATGATGTATGAGTCGTCCACCATGAGTTTGCTGATGGATTTCGAGACCCGATTCGAGGAGTTGGATGAACCGTTTCGGGTACATGGTGGGCCCGGTGCGGTACCCCGGGGCGAGAAGGCCGTGTTGTTGACGTTGAGCCTGGCAGGGGAGCACTACCGACCGGTGATATTACCCGACGCGTCGGATATCCGGAGGATACCGTCGTGGTCTTGAGATGGATGGTAGGGGCCGGTCTGGACTAACGGCACCCTAGATATTGAGGTACTGAGATTTGATGATACAGGCCAGTCCGGATAGCCGGAGCCTGAGGTTTCGAGACTTTGAGATTTATGTTTTGTGTCGATGCTAGACACTGTTGATACTGATTTCATTTATGATATCTCATTTTAAAAATACAAAGGAAATCTCACTAAATTATGAAAACAGTTTCTTCATTTACATGTAATATGTTTTCATGCATTCATACCTCATTCATGATATATTGCTACGTGAGGCACTGACACGGGCACATGAGATTATACTCGGCTTAGATATTTACCCTAGTCATTATTATAGACTGCTGGTTTTATTTGAGGATTATATATATTGATCGTATGACCTAGGATTGCGTCATACATGCGATTTCTATTCGTAGATGTTTTTCTATTCACGAGTTGGCAACTCACCCCCGTTGTGCCCCAGTTTCTTGCAGGTTTCACCATACAGGTTTCTTTACGGCTTTGCGGGTACAGTTTCGTTCGGGTGACTTGCTAGTAGGTGGGTTTATTTGTATCATACCCATCATTATACATTGTATATTAGTATTCAGTTGTATCTAGAAGTTCCATCAACCAAACTTGTATTTATCTCAGATAGAGACCAGTGATGTTTATTCTTTCGACCTTAGAGTCGCGCGTTGTATTTCTGTGGATTTCTTGCTGTTTTGAGTTTCCTTTTGAGTTTTGATCCTCGCCCTTAGCGTTGTATATTATTTTGCTTGTGTGGTTGTGACCGTCGATTGACGAAGAGCTAGCTCCCGCTTGGGGATGCCTTTTTATTGATTTCGTATACTATTCATGTTGTATCCCGTTTGGGAGCCAGTATTTACAAAGGAGACTCTGCCGAAATTTTCAGGAAATACTTGATGTTTTTAAAACCGCATAACTCGGCTTATGCTGTTAAAACTACTTGATTTTAAATTGGTTTTCCTTTACTCTACTACTTTTCTTGGTTTGGATTTCTGGGTTTTCGGCTTACTTAGATTACGTACGCCTCGAGACGTTTCGTAGTTTAAGTGCCGGTCATGTTCCGTACTTTTGGGGCGTGACAAAGTTGGTATCAGAGCGTTAGGTTTTACCTTCGGAGCGTAGGATGACCCTTGGTTGATGGAATATGTGACTAAAGTAGAGTGGCGTATCGTGGGTATGTTCCGCGGCATATTTACGATACGCCACTCTACTTAAGGAGCCTTAGGATGTACATTTCTTTGCTCAGTATTATATTCATTCCGATCTAGCCTCATCAGTACCAGTTCTAGTTTTGCTGCCACGGTTACGGGCAGAGAGAGCTACAGCCAGAGTTGCGGTCAGCACGAGCTCGTTACGAACGAGGACTGACCAGAGCATAATTCCGGCGGCACACGATTGTAAAGATGTGTCTTTTGATTGTGCTTTCGCACCACGAGCGTTGGATGGATCGCTGTATGAGATTACTTGGACGTGACAATCAGCACTAGAGGATTGAGCCACTGACAGAAGCCAGCCAGATTTTGATGACCGTTGGTGTATTGCTTGCTCATGATAATTGAAGCACTGTTCAGCGTGTGGACGAGTGAGCCAATTGTTGCTGCGGACGACGGGATATCGCCCCAGATGTTGGAGCTATTGCAGTATGAGATTATACTAAGAAATGATAGAAGGTCGCTAGTCACCGAGGATGAATGACTAGGACATGTGATTCGTTCGCCTACCCCGATGAGAGGTCATCAGATAGATTAATTCCAGCTAGAGACGACTTCACGCGGAGACGTTGAGAGTCGACAGAGACGATCGAATGTCAGAAACCTACTATTCCAAGTTTAAAGTAATCGGAAGGTCATGCAGGCAATTCTATGGTCTCTCTAGAAGAATGAAACCCTAACTCGACTTAATGACCGTGTGAAAGCCTTTGAACCTTCGGGTTTGCGGCAGTTCTGCGGCACCATTAGTGAGGCTTGGGTTTGCCCTTCTACGGCTGGACCACCGATGCTGTGGTATGTACTCGATACTATTATACTGTACCCAAGATGTTGAGCTCTTGGGGACTATGAGGTTTCGACGAATCGATCGGATGGATCGACTTAATTCGGATGCTAGGTGGTGAGATGCATTTCTTGGGAGACTCCAGGTACGAGGATAGCCGTTGGAGCTCAGTCCATGCAGCCGCGACGAGACGAGTCCGAAGAAGTCGACATTAGAGAAAAGTGGAGTAAGAAGTTCGTATAAGATCTGGATATGATGACGTTCCACTCCGCCGACATCAGAGAGGCGATGCGCATGCCGAAGCATTGTACTTGGATATACCTCCCAGAAGCAGTCGTGATGAGTATGCAGCCGTTCCGGTGCAAGAAGCAGATGTAGTAAAGGGCGATGACTTCCGGACAGTTAGGCAGAGATGAGACTTGGAAGAGACCTTGAGCAGGAATCCTTCCAGGCCACTGCTGCAATGATATTTGCACCCAGGATCAGATATGCCACGTGCATTCAGAGAGCCAGAGGCCGACGCCAGTGATATGCTGCCTTACGAGTGGTCACGATGATTGACCGAGAGATGACCAGAGAAGTGCCAGAACAAGATCGTCCATGTTAGCACACCTGACCAGGCCGATGAGCCGATGGATCGTGAGATTGGTAATCCACGGAGAAGACTTGGACCCAGGAGTGGTCATGTTACGTACACCAGCGGGCCAGAGTATAGGATCGCCGCCGATATACGTTATGAGTGATCACGACAGTTGGCCAGAGATTCTTAGAGGGTGGACTTGAGCGGGACTATTCCGCCATACTTGATTTCGATGTTTTGGGTGATCTATTCACATGACTGATTTTGATGATTGAGTTTCGTGGTATTTGTTTTCATAGACCATGGTTGCACCTATTGAGTATTTACGATTTTGCACAGTTGTTTCACTTGATATCGCTTTCGTGACTTGGATTCTCATGTTTATGATTTTATGGGTTTCATACGGTTGAGTTGATTCCGTGCATATGCACGCACCCGATTTGGTTTTTGCACTCGGTATAGTTCACGTATGATGCAGTGCAGTGATTCGTATTCTGTGCACTTGGATGCACTGGACTTCGATTTCGAGGGTGATGCTCGATATTTGTTTTGTGCATTTTATTCACCTGATTGGATTTTGCGCGTGTTCGACGCTTGATATTGGATTTCATGATTTCGTGCATGATGAATGCACCGGATTTGGATTTTTAGCACATGTCGGGCGCATGTTATGAGATGCGATTTTGGTGCACACTAGATGCACTAAATCGAGATTTTTCGTGCATATCAGATGCACCTGATTTTGCTGTCAGGCACACACGTTGCCTATGACCGATGTTGTGTGCACACCCGTTGCACCTTGATGTTGTTTCTGTGCACATGTATGGCATATTCATGGATTTTGATTTCCGTGCGCACCGGACGCACAGGGTTTTCATATGCACTTTTGGGATTGATCCTTATGGAGCAGTATATTTTCATGATACTGTGATTTGTTTCATACTGAGCAGGACTAGTCAGAGGACAGTACCTGAGTGTGTTTTGCACGCATTTCCTTCAAATATTTACATGTATAGTTCCAAATTATACCATATCGGTTTTGCTTTGGATTTGGTATTCGTGTCTTCACCTTGACTCCGATGATTGCATGATGCTTGACGGAGTTTTGATTTTGAGTTATATGCTCATTTTTCATGCGCATACGCTGCCCTACGATTTGTTTTATGTACTTATGATTTCGGAGCCCCGACGACTTGATGGTTTGGCTTGGATGTTTTAGTATTTAGGGGGGAGTTTTAATTTAAATTCAGGGACCGAATTTCTTTAAGGGAGGAAGATTGTAATGCCTATAAAAGTCGTTTTGGTGTTTTCCCAAAAATCGGTGAAAATTTGGTATTTTTCCGTAAATCGTCTTTTTTGTTATTTTGCAGTTTAGGCCTGATTATACCTAATTTGGATAGGTAATTGCTAGTTTTTAATAGCTAATGAGTTACTTATGAAATTCTGGTCGTTTAAAATTTTTCCCTAATTTTTCCATTTTTAATATTATTTTAAGCCGGTAAAAAAATATACATTAAATTAGCGATAAATACAAATTTAAATGGACTAATTTTAATCTTTAAAATAATGTTAATTAAAATCTAGTTGTAATATAATTTGTTTGTATTTTATTTCAAGTTTTAATAGGTTTTTATTATGGAAAACAAAAATATAATTATTTTGAACTAAAACTTGCAAATATGGCATTGTGGGGGGTCTTTTTGCATAGAATTTCTTTGTAAAATCTCTCTCACTCACTCCTCACTCCCTTGGCCGGCCCAAATGCAGAAATTTCTCACCCTCTCAAATTTTTTTCTTTAACTCATTTGTTAGGTGAGGAATTGAGTTAAAAGTGTAGGTTTTAATATATATTATTTTGGGGTATGGTGTACTTGACTTGAGGGGGGTTTGACTTGTGAAAATTCCCACAACACCACACCACTTCCCCCTTCCTCCTTCAGGTCGAAATTCTGCAGCCCCCTCCCCCTCATTTTTTCCTTCTCTTTTGGTTCAAAAATCCCTCTCAAAATCCATATAAATCCACAAATTTCTTCACAAAACCAAAACAAATCCTTGTGCTACCTCTTCTCAAGTCTAATTTAGTTGAAAACATGTGTAAAGGAGGCAATTTTAGAGGCAAATCATCATGCTAGATCCATAGATCTTGAGGTATATTTCTACCCATTTAAATTCCTATGGTTATATTTCTTTAATCGAGTTGTTTTAGTGTTAATATTGGTGCTATTTTGATCTAGGATTTTCAAGAGAATGGTTTGAGTTAAACTAGGGTTTTTAGCACACCTTTTTTTTAAGTTAATTATTCTATTTTGCTATCTAGTGTTTTATACAAACCAAATCTAAGATGTTACTTTGCTTAGTGGGCTCAAATTAGTGTTAATTTAGTGTTTTCATGTATAGTTTGGATTGGAATTGCTCATTTTGAAAAAAATCAAGAAAGGGTGTGTATGGAAAATGGGTTTTGAAGCATGGTAATTGGGCTAATTTAATTGTAGTGGCTTTCTAATGGTTAACTTGGGTGTTTGCGCGATATTGTGTGCACTTTATCGCAAATCCGCAATGTTTGCACAAATTTGGAATTTTATTGTGCTTACTAGGTTTTTAAAATATTTATAAATTGATAAGTTTAATATATGAAAATGATTTGTATGACCTAATTATGTTATTTAGTGAGCATGTTGGCCACAAAAATTGTTGAAATGTTTTTATTGGTTAAAACATCATGTTTTGAACAAAAAGGGTATTTGTGCTAACTAGGTTTTGGTTTAAGGGAATTTTGGCAAGATTAAAAATATAATAAATGTTTATGTGGCCTATTTAAGCTAATTAGTGAATATTGTAACCACTAGTTTTGCTAAAACATTAAGATTTGTAGTAAAAATGGTTAACGACCGCTAACTAGGTTTTCGGGAAATAAAACGATTTGTTTAATTTGATGGTTTTGATGAATTAAAACATATTTCTTATATAATTAATGAGTTTTGAAACCACGATTGGTGCGTTTGAGTTTTTCGCGACCACTCGGCGTTTGTACGCCGATGTCGAGGGTTTTTGGGTTGATTTGAGAAAGCAAACCATAGGTTTTGACCTATGTGGGATTCACGTGTCGTTTTGGGTCATGAGTCGGATTTTAATACGACACGGTACGTTATGATATGTAGGTAACCCATATGGACTTCGAGACGACAAGCAAGCGCGTGGCGACGTCAGCACCGACCAGCGAGGACCAGGTGAGTAGATCTATATCTACGGGGAGAAGTCGGGTGGATGGCGTATAGCACCCCCGCAGTCCGTAGTGTAGCTCATATATATATGTTTATATAGGTGTTTTATGATACGAGAATGTTTATTCATGTTATGATTATGTGTTCATGGATTAGCTTTGGGTTAGTTGCGAAACCCTAGAGTAGTTGTTATACCCACATACGCACACACAGACTTGCATACATTACTTTCTTGTGCGCCGATTGGGATGTGTATATATGTATATATGCGTGGGTATGGGACTATGCATATGTACATTCATGTACACATGCATGGATAATGAGGATAGTACTTGGGATTTAAGATGAGTCGATGAGATTTGATTTGAGGCCGTGAGATCGGTGATATAGCAGGGTTCGTATTTGAGATACGACATGACGTTGTAACGGGTCTTGACATAGTATTTCACACATGTGCATGCATACTTAGGCGGTATCAGTATTGTACTAGACGTAGATCAGTACCCCGATCATGATATTTGATAAAGAGGATACCAGGCGAATAGTATGATGAATGTGATATTGACCCGTACCCAGATTTGGGATGCCGTACGAGTACGAGCTATATTGATGATTGATCCGCACTCTTGACTTGGGATGCCTGCTTATAGATATGGTATCGGATATGATATTATTGAGGCGGGATCACCGACTGTATATATATATATAGGTATGTATATGTATCGACTCAGATGATAGGCGGTTTCCTTACCTATAGTTCAGCTTGCTAGTTCAGCCGTATAGTTTAGTGTAGTTGTTAGATTAGATTAAACTCCTACCTATTTCAAAACTAGCGGATCGTGGGTATTTTAAAAGACAGGTCAAGGGATCTACGGATATTTCAAAAGACGTATCCTTTCTTAAAAACCACCGTAGCCCCTATTTTCAAAACCCCGCGATTCGTGTTATTTCAAATGGCACCATTGTTTAATATTTAGCTCCCGCTCATATTGGTTGCTCGCTCCGCATCGCATATTTACATTGTTATTTCATATTGCATTGTTGACATTATGCTGTTAGGACACCAGCACCATTACCGATGATGCGTATGTACCACATACACTTACTTGCCGGCTCACACACATCTTCATCGGTAATTGCCATGTCACGTACACCTTAGAAAATATTATTGCTTAACTTAGCTTGATAGCCAGTAGTTTGACATAATATTAGTGTGCATACCTTATATGCCAGCTTAGATATTATAGTTATTACTTGTCGCTTCATGCATACTGTTATTCATTCTCATGCTTATATTCATGGTTTTACATGCTATTGATGATTCGTATTTCCATGATATTTTCTGGATTTGGAGGAAAACCGCAAAACATATATAAACTGCTTTCTCTCTTTTTAAATAAAAATGCGATTTTCCCATGATGTATGAGTCGCCCACCATGAGTTTGCTGATGGATTTCGAGACCCGATTCGAGGAGTTGGATGAACCGTTTAGGGTACATGGTGGGCCCGGTGCGGTACCCCGGGACGAGAAGGCTGTATTGTTGACGTTGAGCCTGGCAGGGGAGTACTACCGACCGGTGATATTACCCGACACGTCAGATATCCGGAGGATACCGTCGTGGTCTTGAGATGGATGGTAGGGGCCGGTCTGGACTAACGGCGCCCTAGATATTGAGGTACTGAGATTTGATGATACAGGCCAGTCCGGATAGCCGGAGCTTGAGGTTTCGAGACTTTGAGCTTTATGTTTTGTGTCGATGCTAGACACTGTTGATGCTGATTTCATTTATGATATCTCATTTTAAAAATACAAAGGAAATCTCACTAAATTATGAAAACAGTTTCTTCATTTACATGTAATCTGTTTTCATGCATTCATACCTCATTCATGATATATTGCTACCTGAGGCACTGACACAGGCACATGAGATTATACTCGGCTTAGATATTTACCCTAGTCATTATTATAGACTGCTGGTTTTATTTGAGGATTATATATATTGATCGTATGACCTAGGATTGCGTCATACATGCGATTTCTATTCGTAGATGTTTTTCTATTCACGAGTTGGCAACTCACCCCCGTTGTGCCCCAGTTTCTTGCAGGTTTCACCGTACAGGTTTCTTTACGGCTTTGCGGGTACAGTTTCGTTCGGGTGACTTGCTAGTAGGTGGGTTTATTTGTATCATACCCATCATTATACATTGTATATTAGTATTCAGTTGTATCTAGAAGTTCCATCAACCAAACTTGTATTTATCTCAGATAGAGACCAGTGATGTTTATTCTTTCGACCTTAGAGTCGCGCGTTGTATTTATGTGGATTTCTTGCTGTTTTGAGTTTCCTTTTGAGTTTTGATCCTCGCCCTTAGCGTTGTATATTATTTTGCTTGTGTGGTTGTGACCGTCGATTGACGAAGAGCTAGCTCCCGCTTGGGGATGCCTTTTTATTGATTTCGTATACTATTAATGTTGTATCCCGTTTGGGAGCCAGTATTTATAAAGGAGACTCTGCCGAAATTTTCAGGAAATACTTGATGTTTTTAAAACCGCATAACTCGGCTTATGCTGTTAAAACTACTTGATTTTAAATTGGTTTTCCTTTACTCTACTACTTTTCTTGGTTTGGATTTCTGGGTTTTCGGCTTACTTAGATTACGTACGCCTCGAGACGTTTCGTAGTTTAAGTGCCGGTCATGTTCCGTACTTTTGGGGCGTGACAAAACCTGAAAGAAGAATTAGTCGGGATCACCCGAAGAGTAAACCAACTCATCGGTGAGAATCGGGATCCAACTATCATCGCATGATAACTTGATGGAAGCCACTCAAGTTATCACACTCCAGAAGGTATGCGCATATTTGGCAAGTTTCAGTTTCTTTAGAAACTCCCGATATTAATTTATGCCCCATGCTCTTATGATCGTGACTTTGGCCAACCCATCATAAGTCACATGCCAAGTTCTACCCGTCATTATCCAGGTTAATTTGAACCCACCCGTACATACCCTTGACTTTGGCCAACAAGGTAATACGACTGTCCCAAACCAACGCATCTATCTACGCAACAGATGAATACCCAGCAACTACAAAACACTATGCCTTGACTTTGGCCAAACAAACATAGCTTGAATACTACTGACCATCCATAAGATATGACGGAGGGCTACGGCTGGTTTTTGGCGAAAAACCTTTAACGTAATGAACTTGATATCGCTGAAGGAACCTGATAGCTTTTTATAAAAATATAGTGGCGAAAACCTTTTGCTAAAGAGGTCACTCCCGGTGAAGGGATCTCGTCTCTTTCCTCGTGGAATGAGGTGCAGGATATTCTAACTGAATACCGCTATGCAAAGCAACTTGTAATCGACTATAGTGAAGTTATTATCCTGACGTAAACTTCTGCCCAAGGGGTCACTCCCGGTGAAGGGATCTCGGCCCTTGCCTCGTGGAATGAGGTGCAGGATATTCCAACTGAATATCACTATGCAAAACAAAAGGAAACGTCTTTGTAATAACACTTTTTAAATTGGTTCCAACAACATCAAATATAGGTTTGTTTTATCCTTGCATTGATAAGAATCAATGCAGTCCCATCAGTCAATCACACCAGAAAAGAACGAAAAATAAAATGTACGTATATGCCATCCGCATTCGCCATTGGGTCCCGTCATCACCCGTTAGGTTACTTAACTAACGACAGAGCGGGGACTGGACTAGCGCGGGTGCAAAACATATACAACATCTAATAGTATATATACCAATATACAATATGTTAGTTATATGTATGCCCTAGAGGCCATTACTGTACATTGGATGTATATTGTAGTGGATGCTGGGACATATATAGGGAGGACTTTCTTGCTCGACATGATAGTATGCTATCTGGTTACCCTTTACCTTAACGTGTATGCTGATTGTCTCTCTGTTACATGTTGGTAAAGCCCTTAGGATCTGTACTTGACTACCTGGACTATGATGCGGATCATACTAGTGGGGACATGGTAGTCCATAAGTACATCCTTCAATGTCCCTAGTCGTGGGTGTATCGAAACGGGGCATCGATATACCAGAGTAGACTAGCGTATACCTTCTCGACCCATACAGATGGGCGATGGATGATCCCATATCCATTGGTGTTTGACATCAGAGATGATATACGAGTGCTCAGTAGAGACTGGGTACACTGGACGGACTCGCCGAGAACTCCTAGATGGTATTATACCTCACGTCAGATGGCAGTTCTCTGGTGACACTGGTACAGAGTAGTCTGTTGACCCGAGATCGTCATAGAGTCTTGTGTGGTTCCCACTGTGCTTTGATTTCCATCTTACCACGTCCAAGAAGGCGTGCAAAACGGTGGTTTTTGGGTACAGTCCCGAGTCACATGGAGGCAATGAGCGATAGGAGGGGATTCGTCTCTCCCGGTATAGGGGGTTGATGTTGCGCTGTGTTCGATTGGCTATAACAAGAAATCCCTGGCCAGGGTTGCTTAGATTTACTGGTAAGTGTTACCAGTAGTTTCTCGAATTGTTATAGACCTCATATCGACACGACTTATCGAGCTATTGGGGTCTGACGTTTACCACCCCTAGGCGAGATATGCGACATATCAGACGATCAGACCGGACTGTACGGTAGTGTTACTGGTCGGATTCACCGGAGAATGGGCAAGCTAGGTCGTCGATGTCCATGCCGAAGATGATCTACGTCGAGGCATCGCTAAATCAAGCTCCAACTTCACCAAGTCAAGAAACTTGTGAAGAAAACACACTCTACTACTTGGCAAGAGGTAGAGGATAAAGAAATAGGAAGTGGGTAGACTTTAGAATTGGATTTATCACTCTTTATCATCAATCACCATTGATGACCTCAAGGTTTTCTTCTCGAGTTCAAGGAAGAAGAAGAAGAAAATGATATGATAAGTTATTAAAAATGAAAAGAAAAAAAAAACTTATCATAATCCAAACCATGGTCAAGTGTAGAGAATTGATCATGGTTAAGGGAATGGTTAGGGTTAAGGATGGGATAAGAATGGTTACAAAGTCAAAGCTTCATGAAGCTTCAACTAAACTCCAAAACTAGCAACCATTCTTTTCTCATCTATTCAAAATAAATGAATAAATAAATAAGTAAGAAAAGAAAACCCTAATCATTAGTTTAACCATGGCTTAATTCATTACACTTAACTATAGTTAAACATGCATCATCAAACATGATACAATCAAGTGCACGAAAATATATCGAATATACAATGTGCACATCCGAGCGAGAAAATCCATTTAAAGTGAACCAATATTAGTTAATGCAAAGTAATATATCAAATATATAATTATACATTAAATCATTAAATCAACACTTGATTTAACGATCCGGTCATATCATATATAACCGACTAATATCCAATGTATCGATTTATCGAATCAATCCTTGATTCGATAACTAGGTTATATCGCATACAACCATTCGACACATTCATGCGAGAATAGAATACGGTATCACATACACGCATTATTCTCGGTCCCACACATATCTCATATGCGCTCCTATTTCGTTTCGCTTGAGTCAGGAAACCTCTGTGTAGGACTCTAAAGACTAGTCAATACGCCGGCAGCAGGTGATGATCATATCAACCACCCACAAGCCGCAAGCGGTCTGCTAAACGTAACGGCCACCCGGGTATTGAGCGATCTGAAGATCGATGAGCAAGCCCGCTCACACTCCAGTGAATCCGACCAGTAACACTACCGTACAGTCCGGTCTGATCGTCTGATATGTCGCATATCTCGCCTAGGGGTGGTAAACGTCAGACCCCAATAGCTCGATAAGTCGTGTCGATATGAGGTCTATAACAATTCGAGAAACTACTGGTAACACTTACCAGTAAATCTAAGCAACCCTGGCCAGGGATTTCCTGTTATAGCCAATCGAACACAGCGCAACATCAACCCCCTATACCGGGAGAGACGAATCCCCTCCTATCGCTCATTGCCTCCATGTGACTCGGGACTGTACCCAAAAACCACCGTTTTGCACGCCCTCTTAGACGTGGTAAGATGGAAATCAAAGCACAGTGGGAACCACACAAGACTCTATGACGATCTCGGGTCAACAGACTACTCTGTACCAGTGTCACCAGAGAACTGCCATCTGACGTGAGGTATAATACCATCTGGGAGTTCTCGGCGAGTCCGTCCAGTGTACCCAGTCTCTACTGAGCACTCGTATATCATCTCTGATGTCAAACACCAATGGATATGGGATCATCCATCGCCCATCTGTATGGGTCGAGAAGGTATACGCTAGTCTACTCTGGTATATCGATGCCCCGTCTCGATACACCCACGACTAGGGACATTGAAGGATGTACTTATGGACTACCATGTCCCCACTAGTATGATCCGCATCATAGTCCAGGTAGTCAAGTACAGATCCTAAGGGCTTTACCAACATGTAACAGAGAGACAATCAGCATACACGTTAAGGTAAAGGGTAACCAGATAGCATACTATCATGTCGAGCAAGAAAGTCCTCCCTATATATGTCCCAGCATCCACTACAATATACATCCAATGTATAGTAATGGCCTCTAGGGCATACATATAACTAACAATCTCCCACTTGCACTAGGGCCATCTGTAGCAGTGGTTGTAGTATCTCATACTCAACCATCCCATAAAAATCTCTCTCTGGGAACAGGCCTTTGTGAGTGGATCCGCTGTGTTGTCCTCTGAGTCTACTCTCCTAACCTCGATCTCCTTGGAGATCAACCATCTCCATGATCAGGTGATACTGCCTTAGAATATGTCTGGATCACTGATGGGACCGGCGTTCCTCGGCATAAGCCATAACTCCATTGTCACACAATGGGAGGAACATAGTTCATCTCATGAACCAATATACACCCAAACAGCCTCTTTGGTAGCATCTTAAGTAGTGATGTATCCAACCTTTATCGTCTAGTATGTCACGGTATCTAGCTTGGAACTCTTCCAACATACCATCCCTTTACTGAGGGTAAAGACAATGCCTGCGACTGACATTCAGTCGTCTTTATCACCCTGGAACACTTCCAGTGATTCTCCCCAGGATCGGTTGATACTATCTCACTACAACTAGTGAGAATCCTAACATCCAATTAGATCTATCTCATAGATCCAAAATCCAGGATTTATGAGGTATCACTTTGATCCTATATGGAGAATCATGGTGATAAGCGGAGATTGACCGAGCGTAGCATAGGAAACTCCTTCCCCATCAAGAGTATGTCATCCACGTACTCTACGAGGATCATCACCATACTCCCTACTACCTTTTTGTTTATACAAGGTTCATCTACCATTTTGATGATGTCAACTTCTTTGACTAATCCATCAAAATAGATGTTCCAACTCCGCGATGCCTGCTTTATCCTATAAAACATCTTGCACACGTTTCCGCTGCTCCCACTGTCTACGAAGCCCTCTGGCTGTGTACTTATAGACGCTTTCTTCCAAATCATCATTTAGAAAAGCAGTCATGACACCCAACCACCAGATATCATAGTCATGGTATGTAGCCGTGGCAAGTAGGATCTGGATGGACTTAAGCATAGCTACTTGAAAAGGTTTCATCATTATCCACACCTGGTCAATGATGCAAACTTTTAACAAGTCTAGCTTTGAAAGTCTCAACTTTTCCATGCACACCAAGTAATCTTCTCAAGATTTACTTGCTCCTGATGGGGATTTAACCCTTCAGATATAGCAACCAAAGTCCATACTTTGTTGGTGTATAAGGATTCCATCTCAGATCACTAAGCATCCAGCCATTCTTATAGAGTCTTACTCCTGATGGCCAGCTCGAAACTAGTTGGGTCATCATCTCATGATGCAATCCTCGCTCCCACTGTCATAGAGAAACAGAAGTATCTCTCAGGTGGGTGAGGAACCCTACTAGATCGGCGGAGAGGCTGAGGTTCATTGGAATCTACTGAATCCTTTGGCTCTATCAAATCATCATTTGTAGTTTGTATAGCTGGAACCTTTCCAGTTCTACATAACAGACTTTGCCTCGAGCTTGTCCAGATTTTGCTTTTAGACATAGGCCGGACAACCCTAAATCTTAACTAGCTTAAGACATGGGCTCTTCCCTTTCCATATCTCATATGGAGTGGTAGGCAACTGATTTGATTCGAACCCTATTCAATAAGTATGCAGCTTCTCAAGTGCATATCACCCAAAAGGAAATAGGTAACTCAGTATTACTCATCATAGAGCACACCTTATCACATAGGGTGTAATTGCTCCGCCCCGATATACCATCGTGCTATGGTGTATTCAGAGGAGTAATGCTGAGAGAGAATCTCATTCTCCTTTAGAATAATCCAGGATTTCCGTGCACAAGTATTCTCCTCCTTGATCTCATCATAGGACATAATACTTATACCCGTATTGGTTCTCTACTTCTAACTTATATTCTGTGAATATCTCAAAAGGTTCGGACTTGTGTTTAAACAGGAACATTGGTCTGAATCTTGAGAGATTATCAGATAATGTAACGAAGTACAAAGAACCAGTCTTGGCATGTGTAGACAGGGGACCTTACATACATCAACATGTATCAATCCCAAGAGTTCACTAACTCTTTCTCTATTTCCAGTAAACGGAGCTATGGTCATCTTATCTTTGTGACATGACTGGCGAGTTTCACAAGATGTAAATTCAAACTGATTTAAATATGCATCTACATGTAACTTCAGCTAGTCGGGTCGCATTGATATGACCTAGTCTACAATACCTCAAGAAGGATTCGTTCATTTCTGAACTCTTCCTCTTGTGTGTGTTCTGTATACTAAAGAACTGTAGTTTGATTTAGAACATCAATGCTTTTAGATAACGTGCCTGAACCGATCAACTTTTGATATAGGAAATGTTCAAAACATTATCCAACTATACAAAATTTTATCATTTCTTTACTGATAAAGAGACTGATATGATTTTGTATATCAGGTTCGGTATCTAATAGCATTTGTTCAGAATCAATGTATTGTAATACAGGGTGACAGTGACCAACAGACTTGGCTGCAACACTTGCCCCGTTTTCTGCCTCATGAAACTTATCACCCGTTCTCAGTTCTCTACCTTTCTGCAGCCCTATGTAACAGATTACATATCTGGGATCCTGATCTGGTATCACATACCCAGGACGTAAAGGATACTGAGAAACAGTTCTGTGTAATGAACACACCCGAAGATGATGCATCAGCATGCACTCTCTTCGTTTGGGCGGCACGGGAAATGTGGTATTCCCCAATTTCCTGCTCTGTCTTATAACAATTATAAGTTGGAGCGGGATCAACGTTCCCCAGCTCAGTATAACAAGCGGGTTCGGTCAAATATCCGTATTATTATCTTGATTAAGGCGTGATATGGTCGCTACCTGGAGAGAGAAAGAAGAAAACACTCAGCGTGCGCTCTTGCAAGAATAGATTGGTTATAATTTTATCTAATCAGGATGGCTCCCACTGCTTTTTATCAAATCTTCCTTCAAACCCTAAAAGGAAAGACTAGCCGGGATTAATTACACACTACAAGTTCGCCAATCTTTCAGCCAGGCCAGTGTCGGTACTTTGAGGGAGGTCCCCCGTGCTTTCGCACGAACCTAATTAATGTAAACCTCGTTTTCCCAGAGGCGTAACCCCGTTGACACCTTTCTAGACACCTACTTGATCGGCTAATTGTAATGTATAAAACTCTACCAGGAGTAACTCTTACTCGCAGCGGGTATCGGGATCCAACTATCTCATAGAAGGTATGCAATCTCATTGCAAATTTCAACACTTGAAATTCCCGATAATATTTTTCCCCTAGCTCGCTATGACCTTGACGAATGCCAAACAACCCATAGTCCACTAGTCAAGTTCAACCCGTACATTTCTTGATCGAATTAAACCCACCCGCACGACCCTTGACGAATGCCAAACAACGCCGTACGAATACCCTAATCCAATCTCATCATATGCACAAGCAGATAAATACTAGTTAGCTACCGTACACTACGCCTTGACGAATGCCAAACTACCGCAGCACGAATACTAACTAGTACATATCTGAAATAACAGAGGGCTACGACAGGTTTTTCTGAAAACCTATTGCGTAATGAACTTGATATCGTTGTAGAATCAAATGATTTTAAAATGGAGTGCTTTTGAGGCTTTTCTAGTTTTGCTAAAGGAGTCACTCCCGGTGAAGGGATCGTCGGTCCTTTCCTCGTCGAATGAGGTGCGGGATATATCATATATATCACTGTGCAAAGCAAAAACTCTTAAAAGCAATCAAAAGACAAATCGAGTGTGTAGCATCTGCCAGTTATTGCTAAAGGAGTCACTCCCGGTGAAGGGATCTCGGTCCTTTCCTCATCGAATAAGGTGCAGGATATATCACATATACCGCTGTGCAAAGCAAGAACTGTAGCTACCTGTTTTATTTTTGAAATTCGATTCTACAACATCTTAGGTTTCTTTTATTTCATTAATCTCATTAATGAAGTCCCATCATTTAAATACCTAAACATCACAGATAAATACGACGTACACTTATGCCATCCGCATTCGCCTCGATGTCCCCTCGTGCACCGTTAGGTTAGGTAACTAACGGCAGAGCGGGGCAGGGCTAGCACGGGTGTAAAACATAAGTAACGTCTACATAATATATCATATATACTATATACTGTATCTATCACAGAACATCACATGATCACATCACAGATATCGCAGCAGAAGAAACATATGAAATATTGGATATACTAGGACGTCCGTGTTTTCAATACGAGCCAGTATAAAACACGGATTCCACGGTCGTGATGAATAGCCAAACCCACACCCCTAGACCCCTATGAGAGCGGCAAGCAACCCTACCAATTCTAGAGTTAGGAGACCCGGACTCAACTCCTCGAGTTGGTCTCCCACTGGACTCCAGAACCCGGTTACTTGTGCTCCCCTCCTTGGGTCTATCCTAGTGCGGAAAAGTAAATAATATACAAACGGTGACAACTTCCGCAACCTGGAAGCGCCCCAATAAAAGAATATTACATACAAGTTTTTACATGAATGAAAATGAAAAACACTCATCTCACATAAAAACCCCCGGCTATTCAAACACGACGATCCAATATAACATATCCAGCAACACATAACATCACATGTCATCAACGTAAGTAAATATGCGCATCCCAATTGTCGTTGACATATAGCAACGAAACCGGCGATATCACATATTACACTTACGGTCACAGAAAAGAAAGTGTAAAACTACAACAGTTGGAATCCGCAATCTGCATAGACATCGCATGCCTAATCAAATGAATACCTTAGACATCGCATGCCTAACTATTATAAACCCCGTATTTTAGTCTCAAAATCGAAAACACTTTTCAATATCAAGTCGGGCAATTCAACAGGATTCCCGACATCCTGATCGAATGCTCGTCGCAAACTTCAGTAGGCGGCCGCACCCCTGATACCGTCGACGAAGTGCACCAAGGCGGAACACCGCTACCGCGAGCACCCGGACGGATGCTTTCGGCGACGGGGTTCTCCTACAGTCACTTGGTCGGGGCTATGGAGTGAGGCTGTCTATTAAGTTTACCCGGCGAGTATCCGCGTACGCTACGTGATTGCGACGGACTTTTGATCACATCAAAATTCCGTGGCAACCGATCAAGTGAGACTAAACTGCAACGTTTATAATATTCATTCCGTTATCTCATAACAATTTGTGAATTCCAATTATTGTATCACATTCTGGATAAATAGAAAATGTTAAACTTTCCGATCGAACAATCGAACACCCAAGTTTTCCCGATACAGCTCAACACATGAAATAAGTCTAACAACATTCAGTTCGTGCCTCAGTACCAACGGTCCAGCCGTAGAAGGGTCAAGCCAACGCCTCACATGTGGCACGCCGTACTCCCCCAAACCCAAAGGTTCAAAGGGCAGTTCAAGACGGTCACATAATCGAGTTAAGGTTTGTTGTCTTCTAGAGGGTCCATCGAGTTACTTGCACTACTTAGAACGTCGTTAAACTACGGAAAAATCCAACACTTGGAAATTTCCCGACAGGGGAAAAATTGGGTATTTATATCCGGTCGAACTTTTTTAACATATTCTAAAATATATCCGGAAAGCCACACAGACAAAATTTGATACCCCGATCGAAACACCGAATCCCCAAATCAATCCCAGAAAATTCAACTCTATAATAAATATTAAAAATTCCCAGAAAATCCAGCATATTAAAATAGGAGTTACTGTGCAAACAGGGAAGGGTGACGTCATCAAATTGCGGCGGAACCGCGGCATAAGCCTTCGACGAAGCCGACGCTAGAGCCCGGGAACTCATTTGGACAGCGAGGGGACTTCGTTGCGAAGCTATGGAGGTGGAGCACCGGATCTACAAAGGTTGTATTTCCGTATTCTCTTAGTTAAGTGTTAACTAGTTTCATTTTCGCCTAGATTTCTAGCCAACGATCCGTACACTAGGGTTTCTCGGCACCGTATTTTTTGAAATTGGCATGGTTGATGCCTTGTGAGACCTCATTAGGGTGCCTAGGAATCCTACACAATAATCACTCCAGGCGTGATAATATGCAACATTATAGAAAAGTAATAAGCATCACAGAACAATACAGATAATCTGGGATCCCCGGGTTTCATAGAGCCGCTACTGAAACCCGACGTTCCCCTGATCATGTGGATAGCCGGTGCAATGAAACCTAGACCCCTACGGATGTGGCAAGTTACCCGCCAAAACCTGAAGCGAGACAGCCCCCTACAGCAAAATGAATGGACCACCCGGTACTTCACGGAATCCGGTAATTTGAGCACCCCTCCTTGGGTCAACCTGTACCCCCTACGAGTGCGGCGAATAGTCTGCCAATTCTAGAGTGAAGTCCCTTTGCCTCTCAAAGCCATGAGATACGGACCCGTTGCCCTCCAGAACCCGGCTATCCGTGCATTCCTTCGCGGGATAAACCTAGTACAGAAATAATATGTACAACGGGTACATCGACCTCAACCCGGTCGTGCCCCAAAAGAATAATATACAAATAGGCAGTGACGGCAGTCCACATGTTGGACGCTCGCCCCGCAATATCAAATGTACAAATAAATCCAAACTGCACTACCATTACACACTGCTATCCACCACGACATATCCGCAACATCACAGTACAATATAGAACATCAACGCGAATGTCACGTTCGCAAATCCGTCTAAAAGAGCTATAGCAATTAGACGCAATTTACCGCTCAAATGACATTCCCGGTCGGAGATATAATATAAGTACTGTAAACTAACACGTTTAAATTTCGATCGACAAAATATCCCAAAGTGGGCCCCACATACATCTGCTGTACAGTAACAAAATATGGGCCCAAAAGAAATATTCCAAAAACCACAATTTTACAAGAAGAACCTACTGTAGAAAAATAGTTTACTGTAGCTCCAAAACGGCGGCGGAACCGCGGCCAAACTAGGGTTTGCGCGGTGGTTCCGCGGCGCTTTAGAAGCTTCAGTTGACCAAATTTCTCCAGAATTCTTAAAAAAGCCTGCTCTCTTTTCTGTGATATGCAAAATAATTTTTAGACCCGTTTAAAAAACGACAGAAACTTTAACCCAGAAAATTGCAGTTTTCGAAATTCCGTTCGATCGATATTTTAAACGCGTTAGCACAAGTTAGTAAAGCTTAATGGTGAGGCTCTGATACCACTATAAGTCCACGATAGCGCCCTGGCCGTCTAACAGACGCCAAATGCGGAACAAAAACTTTTTACAACTGGCGCTATCGCGTACTATAACCCGGATCTGCCATTAAAGCTAAACTAACAAACTACAAAGTGGGTAGAAATGTTATACCAAACGATCCGAGTCCTTCGGTCTTCAACCATCATCCCACGCTTGTTGCGGCTGCTCCGATCTCCTGAATCTCCAGTCTTCTCGTCCAGGTGGCACCACGTCGACGGATCTTTTAACGGGCTCCCGCCTCTGAACCGAGATAACTCGATCATCAAGTTTGCTAAAAGAGATGACCAAGATGATGTAGAGAATGAGTAGAACACTTTGTCTCGTTACGTCCAAAGCTATGGACGAACGGTTAATGAAGTTGCCATTTGAATCGGGTGAAATGAGAATTGTAGCTATCTAATTTCCATTCACGAAAACACTATCATAATCTTTTTCCCTCAAATGAACAACAATAACCATAGCCAAGTGAATGGCCGGCCTTATATGAAGAGGTGGGGGTGAGTGTAGGAGAGAGGGGGAGGTGACCTTAGCCATTAATGATATGAATGATTCATCATACACCTTGTATGAACACATTAAATGAAAACTATGATTCATAACCCTTAGTCATCATCTAATTAATGCACCATTAATGAACAAATGAGTCACAAGCCACCTCATCATCCTAGTCACCATCTAGAAGCTTCCACACTCATCTCAAGAAAAGATAAATCTGTCTTTAACCAAATGTTAAAGACGGGTGATAAAAAACTGGAAACTGGCAACTTCCAAAAGTGATCCTGAAACGAATTTCAGGATAACCCCGTATCAGTATAAACATACCCGCATTTTTATTACGACCGAATACAAATGCAACTGAGACAAAGATATTATATCTACACAGTATAATACTCGGATCCGGCTTAAACCAAAGCCGACCAGTATTATCTGCCCGAAAAATGACACGTGCGAAAACGCATGTGCATTTTCCGAATCTTGCCATAAAACTATACGGCCTCTACAACGTTTCGCCCGAACTTGGGAAATGGTCTATGGGGGACTCTAATGACTCATCAACACACTGGCACTGGGTATAACCTCTAGCACGTCAGAGGTACAAGCTGTACGTAACGTTTGCTTATGTATTGAAGGAAGGGGAAGCTGATGAGCGAACTCATCCATAAACCCTACTGAGCCTAACAGTGACAATATCCGTACAGTCCGGTCCGTTCGTCTAAAGAGTATCGCATATCGAGTCTAGGGGGTGGATAAAGTCAGACCCCTAATAACGCGATAATTAGTGTCGGTCCCATCACCTCCTGAGAAACTACTGATCCAAATCAGCAATTCTCCACTACCTCGGCTGAGGATTTCTAGTGATGGCCACCCGTGCACTGTGCAACATCAACCCCCAATACAGGGAGAGACTAATCCCCGACGATCCGCTCACCGCCTCCATATGGCTCGGGACTGTACCCAAAAAAAAACCTGTTTGCAAGACTCCTTTGAGCCGTGGTAGGGTAGAAATCAAAGCACAGTGGGAACTCACACGAGATAAATGACGATCTCAGGTCGACAAACTAACCTGTACACATGTCACCAGGGAACTGCTATCTGACGATATGTATAATACCAACTAGCATGTTCCCGGCGAGTCATGTCCGGTGTATTCATAACCTAATGAGCACCTGTATACATTTTAGGTGAACCAACTAACACCAATGGCTTATGAGACCGGCCACCGCCCCTCGTCGGGGTCTCGACTGTATACACTAGTCTACTCTGGAGTATCGATGCCCTGTCTCGAAACTCCCACGACTAGGGACACTTTAAGGATGTGCTTACAAACCCCAGCTCCCACGTATATGATCGCCATCATACTGCTGGTAGTCTAGCAAGAATCCTATGGGCTCTATCATCATGCAATAGTGAACTAAAGAATATATACGATGATAAAGACAAATCAGATAGCATACTATCATCTCGAGCAAGACTGTCATATCGGTATAGGTCCTGCCTCAATCATTGCAATCACGTACCTGCGATCCAATAATTAACTTTGAGGGCACTATCTCCAACAGGTTACACTTGCAACTTAATTTGTATGAGACACAAACCATGCTAGGTTAAGTTAGGGTTTTATTTGTCTTAAGGATTATTTCCCCCAATCAGAGCAAAGCTCTGTTCTGAATTTCAAAATTCAAAAATCGAAGCAACGCTTCAGATCCCGTGTGCTGCGCACCACATGTCAAAAGTAGACACGCCGGCGCCAGGAGCGCTGCGCCCTAGGCAGCGCACCCCTATCAGAGCGAAGCTCTGTTTTAAAATTCAAATTTTAAAAGTTGAAGTAACGCTTCAGATCCAGCGCTCTGCGCTGCGCGCCACGTGTCAAGCACGGGCACGCTAGCGCAGCTGCGCTGCGCTCTGCGCTGCGCGCCACGTGTCAAGCACGGGCGCGCTAGCGCAGTTGCTCTGCGCTGCACGCCACGTGTCAAACGTAGATGCGCTAGCGCAAGGTGCGCCAGCGCTGGAATTAAAAGAATTCCCCACCGTTAGATCAAAAGATCTAATAATAATAAATTATTAATTAATCAGAATTAAAATTCTGTTATAGAAAGATCTTTCCAATCTTATTAAAACAAGAAAATTATCTTCTGTAAAACAGAAGCCTTAGGATCAAAAATCCAACGGTGGAAATATTCCCAAATCAATCAGAGAAAAATCTCTTCAACTGATTCAACAAATCATTTGGACCTATATAAAGGCCCCTAGACTTCAAGTCTAAGAATACACAGAAGAGAGAGAGAAAAACCCTCTGCAAGCTTTGAGAAAAAACTCAAAGTGAAAGAAAGGCAAGCCTTTGAAAGAAAGAAGATCATTTCTTCATCTTTAAAGGTAAAGAATTAATTCTTGAACAAGAGGGATGAAATCATCTCGTAAAAAGAAGAACCATCTTCTAAAGAGATCTTAGATCTATAAAAAGACTAAGGTCTTTGATTAAAAAAAAAGAAAAGATCAAAAGATCCCATCATAAAAATATAAAAAGAAGTACTTTACTTCATTCACAGATCGTTTGATCTATAAAGGCAGAGCCTTTTATAAAAACAAGAACTTTTGTTCTTGATCTTGAGGCAAAGCCTCCTCTGAAGAATATAAATTTGTTCTTTGATCTTAAAATTGATCAAAATGCACTTTGTGCTATTAAAAAGTGCCTTGCACCTATGAACTGCGCCTTTGCGCTCTTTGCACTGGCGCTCAGCGCCATAGCATGCCACGTGTCAACCCATAGACACGATCTGTGCTTTGCGCTCCTGAAAACAGCGCACTGCGCTCTTGGGTTGGCGCTCAGCGCCAAGCGCGCCACGTGTCACTCACTGGCGCACCCATAAACTAGCGCAGCGCGCTCATAAATTAAAAGCATAGCGCGCTAACAAACTAGCGCTTAGCGCTAAGTAACACGTGTCCTCCTCGTTTGCGCTAACCGACAGAAGCGCAATGCGCTCTTTGACTGGCGCAAAGCGCCTAGTGCGCCACGTGGCGCGCTGTCAGAACATACTTTGTTCTGATAAATACTATGCATTCAATATAAGACAAAAAATGTCAGAGCCCAATGCTTAGCATTATTAAAAGGGTAGAGCCCAAACAAAGGGCCCAACAGGCAGAACAAAAATAAAATGTTAAACATTTTTAACTGGACTTAGCCCAATTCTGGCCATAAGTCCTCAATTTAAATTGAACTGAGCTCATCTGCTCTTCCAATCAATTTACACCCGGTTCGAGGGTACATCTCTTTACTCCTCTGATATCTGTCGTTGTAATCCTTCAACGTCGTCGGAGAGGTGACGGGTCCCGACAACCATACATTACTACAGACTGTGGGGTCCTTAAACTCATGGACTATAATGTCCTTAACCTCGACCGTGATGTCTTAAAACTAACAACGGACTGTGGAGTCCTTAAAACCACGGACTATGATGTCCTTAACCTCGACCGTGATGTCTTAAAACTAATATCGGATTGTGGAGTCCTTAAATCCACGGACTATGATGTCCTTAACCTCGACCGTGATGTCTTAAAACTAACACCGGACTGTGAGGTCCTTAAACTCACGGACTATGATGTCCTTAACCTTGACCGCAATGTTTTAAAACTAACAATGGACCGCAATGTCCTCAAACTAATTGTCGACCGCAACGTCATTAACTAAATAATAGAGCCCTATTGCTCTTTTGTTGGATCTAAATGATCCCGTTAAGTTGATCTTAGTCTAAAATTAGACTAGCGTGTCCTTAACAAACATTTAAGTTGATCTTAGCCTCAAATAAGGCTAACGTATCCTTAAACACAACCCCTCCAAACCCAAATCTAAGAAAGATACGGATTTAGACTAGTCCACGCCCTACGGACGACAACATAAATTAGTCTCCGTATACAATTCACGGGCAACCACAAACAAAACAAACACCCATGACACGAAGTGACCATCTAGAGAAGGAGAAAGTTGTTACCGCGATGCAGTAGCGTAATTAACTGCAGGGGCTTGTGCCTGCAGGGAAGAGCGTCCCCACAATCAAAACACCCCTCAAACGAGGGGGAATCTGACAAAGTCTGCTACATCGGCCGCATTTGTTTAAACCTTCGATATATTGTGCCATAAATCAACTTGGCATCTTCAGAGAGGTGGACGGATAGCACCAATTAGCATCTGCCCCGAATTTCAGGCGAGACGTACATCGCGTCTCCGCCGCGTCTTTCGGAGGGGAACAGATTCTGGCACACCCGGTGGGACCTTTTCCTCTTTCCACTCCACACTTCGTGTGTCGTGTTCGCGAACCAATCGCAGTTTGCTAACAGTTGCCCTTGGGTTTCGAGGTACTAAGATTTGGCGTTTTGCTTGCTGCAAAAAGCAAAGAATCAATGGCGTCCACTTGTGCAAGATGTTCCAACTGCAACTGCAACCTACGCTCCGCCTCACCTGGAGGTGTAGCTTACGGACCTCAAGCGGCGTCCCTGTTCACGATGCCGGTGGAACAGGTCACCCAGGCTACTACTGGATTGTTTTTTGGGAATATGCTCCCCCCGATGAGCTTCAGCACCCCTGTACCAGCACCGGAAGCTCCCAAGAAGTCAGTCTTCGATCGGCTTGCTACTACCACGGCCCCTCTCAACGGGTCGTCCAGCTCCAGCTCTTCGGTCTTCGCCAGACTGGGCCAAAATTCCTGTGGGCCCACAATGAAGCCTGCAATCCCAGAGAAGGTTGTTCCGAAGAGGATAGCCATCCCTGCTCCTGAAGTTGTCAAGGCGGCTTCTCCTACTAAAGGGTCGGTCTTTACAAGACTGACTGTTCCGGCTCCTGTTCCTGCTCGAAGGTCCGTCTTTGACAGATTGGATACCACTACTCAAAAGACGTCAGTTTTCAAGAGGCTGGTACCAGCGGCGTCTCATCTGGACAGGGGGCAAGACAAAGCCATCCCCATTACTGAACCAACACCAACGGCTTGACACGCTCGACGTCGCCACTGGCGCCGAGTAAGGAAGGCTGGGGGCAACTCCCCCTCTGGGCTAACTCCACCGGCTCCAACGGTGGAAGTTAATGCTGATGTTCCAACCGGGAACAGCTTTGAGCTGCTGAATAAGGTGCGCAGGAATTCGCCTACCGCCGTACTAAAAAGATCTCCGCCCCCGGTGGAGACCGTCATAGAAATGAAGTCGGAACAGTCCCCTCAACGACTGTCTTCTAAAGTTTATAAAATCTGGCAACAAGTCCGAGAGTTGGTGGTTGATCAAGACTACCTCCGCCAACAGAAGAAGCCGAAGGTTCAGCCGGAAGGGAACCGTCCCAGAAAGCCGCAAAAGACAACAACCACTTTGGTGCTCGCTACAACGGCCCCCTCCACGTCGACTACTCAAAAGAAAAAGAGGCCAGAGAAAGCCCCTGTAAACGTGGCAGACCACAAAAACACCGAGCCCAAACGCCCTAAGTCTGGAGGCATGGTGGTGCATTCCGTCTACATGGCATCCCGGAAAGAGGATAGCCGCGCTTCGACGGGCCACCGACCGCTCACCCGATCAATAACAAGGGCTCAGGAATAACAACAACAAAAGCTTCAAGAGATGCTGGCTGCAATGGCCGCACTTACCGGGCCAAAAGAAAGCCCGGAGGCGTCATCGGAACAACGTCACGAACACGAGACTGATGCTGAATTCCTTCGAAGAATGCTCGAAAAGAAGGACAAAGAAGCTTCGGAGCAAGCGGCTAACATAAAGCGAATGGCACTTCTCTTCCAAGACATGGTCGGGATGATGATACAGCCAGATCCTCCAGCCGAAGACCCTCCGATCATTATTGAAGATGACAGAGGAGAAACATCGAATCCCCTGCCGGCTCTTTCAACAGCCAAGGAGGAAACCATTTCTAAGGCAGTCCTGGATAATTATATTGCTCAACAAATACGAGTTCACCAGGCAAATGAAGCGGCCGGCCAAGTCGTCAAAACTGGGCGACCGTATCCATGCTGGTATGATCAGATAAAGTACCCGCCAGGCTACACGATCCCGAAATTCCATGTGTACAAGGGGACAGGCAATCCCCATCAACATGTCGCTCAGTTCAGGGCTCTGTGTGGCAATACTGGTGGTGATGACAAGCTTTTGCTCCGCCAATTCGTCGGCAGCTTATCGGAAACGGCGTTTGAGTGGTACTCCGAACTTCTAAACGACTCCATCAAAACTTTCGCAGAAATGGAGTTATTGTTCACCCAGTGATTTGCATGTGCCAGTGAACGCACCCCAATAACAGCATTGATCAATGCCAGGGTGAAGCCGGGCGAAACTTGGGTTCAATACGCAATCCGATGGGGAAATCTGTGGTCGAGGTAACTATTTCACAGTTCATGATGTTCTTCAAACCGACCACGTTCCAGGCTTTAATTGATAAGCTAGCCCAGATAGATCAGATGGGTCATAGACCATCTCCCCCGAAGCCGGAACCGCGGAACGAAAAGAGTAAAGGGAAGGCGATCTTCGTTGCGAACACCCAACATCAGCCCAGTGCCTCAAAGCTAACGGATCAGTTGGAAGAGAGACGGCGCTATTACAATGGGAAAATGAAATGCCCTTACTCATTCCCGCGGGACAAAACGAAGAGGCTGTTCGAGCTGGCTATGCGCAACAGGCTTATCAATTTGCCGAATCTGAGGCGACCACCGCAACCCAGCGAAGTGAATAATCCTAATTATTGCTCTTACCACCAAACGGTAAGCCATACGATCGAAGATTGCTTTGTCTTTAAGGGATGGATCGAGGATCAGTACCAACAAGGCAAGTTCACGCTGTCCAAAAAGTGGAAAGTGAGCCCACCACAACCGCACACTCCTAAGAAGATGGACACACCAGGGGAAACGTGCTCTTTTGTTGAAGAATCTTCATGGGAGGTCGTGCTTTCGGCCAAAACCAAAAGGATGCTGAATGAACTCCAGACATGCCCGGCGATCAGGTGGAAGAATCCGCTGGAACCCCAGGTCATTGAAGGGATGCTGAAGCCGCGCCCAACTCCAAAGATTGGTGCTGATATTCAAAGTGCTCACTGTAGGGTTCCTAGGCACACTAATGAGGTCTCACAAGGCATCAACCATGCCAAATTCAAAAATTTCCGGTGCCGAGAAACCCTAATGCGATCGTTGACTAGAGTTTAAGGCGAAACTACAACTAGTTAACAACTTAACTGCAAAGTGAAAGAGGCTACAACCTTTGTAGATCCGGTCCTCCACTTACTAAGCTCCATGATGATGTCCCTCCGCTGCGATCATCGGATCTCGGACTCTAGCGATGGTTTCGTCGAAGAAATGATCGGGCTAGGTCGTCGACTTCGATACCGAAGATGATCTACGTCGGGGCAACTCAAGATCAAGCTCCACCTTCACCAAATCATGAAACTTGTGAAGAAAACACCATATACTACATGGGAAGTGGTAGAGGATGAAGAAATAGGAAGTGGGTTCACTTTGGTTTTGGATTTCTCACTTGATTTCAACACTTGATATTTTTCAAGCAAAGCTTTTCTTTTTCTCTTGAAGAAGAAGAAGAAAAAGAATGAAAAAGAATAAATGAATTAAAACAAAATCAAGTGATGGTTTCCATTTTGTAACCATGGGTGAGTGTAGAGAATAAACTAGGGTTAAGTTGAATGGTTAGGTTAAAGGAAAGAAACAAAATGGTTACTTCTTCAAAGCTTCATGAAGCTTCAACAAAAGACAAAGCAAGCCACCATTTCATTTTCCTTTGCCAAAATGAATAAAAAGAATAAATAAATAAGTAAATCAAAACCCTAATCATTAACATAACCATGGTTTAATCATACACACCCAAGTTTACATGTATCATCAAACATGATACAATCTAGTGCACAAAACTATATCATATATACAATGTGCACAATCAAGTGAGATAATCAATCTTAAGTGAACCAATACTAGTTAATGTAAAGTAATATATCAAATATATAATTATACATTAAATCAACACTTGATTTAATGATCCGGTCATATCGCATATAACCGACTAATATCAAGTGTATCAATGTATCGAATCAACACTTGATTCGGTATCCCGGCTATATCATATATAACCGTCTAATGATACAAATCGCAAGAATAGAATACAGTATCACATACTGGTATTATTCTCGGTCCCGCACATATCTCATATGCGCTCCTATTTCGTTTTGCTTGAGCCAGGAAACCTCTATGTAGGACTCTAAAGACTCGTCAATACGCCGGCAGCAGGTAATGATCATATCAAACACCCACAAGCCGCAAGCGATCTGCTAAACGTAACGGCCACCCGGGTATTGAGCGATCAGAAGATCGACGAGCAAGCCCGCTCACACTCCTGTGAATCCAACCAGTAACACTTACCGTACAGTCCGGTCTCGTCGTCTGATATGTCCCATATCTTGCCTAGGGGTGGTAAACGTCAGACCCCAATAGCTCGATAAGTCGTGTCGATATGAGGTCTATAACAGTTCGAGAAACTACTGGTAACACTTACCAGTAAATCTCAGCAACCCTGGCCAGGGAATTCCGGTTATAGCCAATCGAACACAGCGCAACATCAACTCCCTATACCGGGAGAGACGAATCCCCTCCTATCGCTCATTGCCTCCATGTGATTCGAGACTGTACCCAAAAACCACCGTTTTGCACGCCCTCTTAGACGCGGTAAGGTGGAAATCAAAGCACAGTGGGAATCACACAAGACTCTATGATGATCTCGGGTCTACAGACTAACCTGTACCAGTGTCACCAGAGAACTGCCATCTGACGTAAGGTATAATACCATCTGGGAGTTCTCGGCGAGTCCGTCCAGTGTACCCAGTCTCCACTGAGCACCCGTATATCATCTCTGATGTCAAACACCAATGGATATGGGATCATCCATCCCCCATCTGTATGGGTCGAGAAGGTATACACTAGTCTACACTGGTATATCGATGCCCCGTCTCGATACACCCACGACTAGGGACCTTGAAGGATGTACTTATGGACTACCATGTCCCCACTAGTATGATCCGCATCATAGTCCAGGTAGTCAAGTACACATCCTAAGGGCTTTACCAACATGTAACAGAGAGACAATCAGTGTACACGTTAAGGTAAAGAGTAACCAGATAGCATACTATCATATCGAGTAAGAAAGTCCTCCCTATATATGTCCAAGCCTCCACTACAATATACATCCTATGTATAGTAATGGCCTCTAGGGCATACATATAACTAACACTCACACCTTGCCGTCGAAATCTTCGAAAAAGAAGAAGAAATCCAAAAAGCCTGTGAAGCCTGGCAACAAGCGCATGGACCTGCAGAAACAGATCGACGCGTTGGAAGAGTATAACCAAAAGGCGCGGACTCCGATCACGCTCCAAGAGTTCCTCAGTCACGTCCTTGAGGACGAAGATGATGGAGAAGACTCGTCGAATGGATCTGAGGATTACGTAGCAAGTTGCCATATGATCTCTCATTCGTCGACAGACAATAAAGAAGCTCCTTGCATCGAAAGACTAGGGGCAGGTCCTGAACCGGAGCTTCTAGGGCTATCAGGTGACATGATCGAAGCATTCCTAAATGAAGCTCTACTGAAAAGTAAAGCTGATCGAGAGCGCGAGATGGCTATATTTGAAAGAGCCAAACGCCGGCGACTAGACGAAAGAATTGAGACATTCCCGCCGAATCAAGGAACATCCGTCGTGGATAAAAACAAGTTCAAGACGAGAAAAAGGTTTGCTAAAGCCATATCAAAGGGAATGAAGCTACCACCCTCTGAAGGAAACACTCCCGGTGAAGCAGAAACACATCCTAGCTACTGCTTATATCATCAAAAGATTTCGCACCCTACCGAAGAGTGTGACGCTTTTAAAAGATGGTGGTAGGGATATGTTGCTCATCGGTAACATTTTAAGCGAATGAAACGCAAAACTCGTCAGGGGCAAGGAAGTGCGACCGGGGAGCATAAAAGAACTACCGGTAACTGTCGCATGGTCAACACCGGAGGATCGCAGGTTCTCACTTTCGGAAGCGACTCTGACGAAGAGATGGCTCTTAGCCCTCTCTTTAAAGAATCCACCTTGGGGAAGGAGGAAGAACCGAAGGCCTGTGAAAACATTCAGCTGCGCAATCGCACGCTTCCAAAAAAGAATCTCGGACCCACGAGTAGAAAAGATAAGGGAAAGGAAAAAGTCTCTAAGGATATCACCCTGGATGACCAAGTCATGAAAGAGCTGACTACCAAGGATCCGCCAAAGAAGAACAAGGTGGACTACAACGTTCTAGCACACTTAAGGAAGTTACCTTCATAACTCAGCGTTCTCGACGCCCTTTTACTATCTAAAGAAGCGAGAGATTCATTGATCAAGGCGCTACAAGAGCTAGAGCAATTCCAAGCCTTCCTTGCCGAAGAAAAGATGAAGGACGAGCTGGAGGAAGTACATACAGCCGATATCACCTTCGGCGACGATGACCTCCTCTTTAGGACGTGCGAGCATAACCATCCCCTCTATGTCTTAGGGTACTGCCACAATATAAAGATAGGCAAAATCCTGGTTGACAATGGGTCTTCCATCAATCTCCTCAACGTGCGAGTGTTGAAGGAAATCTGCATGAGCGTCCAGCATCTTGCTCGTGATAAGATCACCATCTCCGGTTTTGACTCACAGTCATCGCGGACTCTCGGGTCTGTGATATTTGTTGCGCCACGGCAGCGCCCCGGCCTCGTACTCGAGTCCAAAATGCGGAATCAAAAATTTTCCTTACTCGGAAACCGGCGCTACCGCGGACAAAGAAAACCCGGATCGTTAACCATTAACCTAATGCTAGCAATCAAGAGATAGGGTGAGAAGTATACCGAGTGATCCGAGTCCTCCGGTCTTCTCTTCATCGTCCCGATCTCCCGCGGAAAGTCTTGTCTCCATATCGTCGCCTCCTCGCCGGAAAGGGCACCACATCGCCTGCGTCTTTTACGGGCTCCCGCCTCAATACCGAGGGAACTCGAGCATGAAGCCGGCAACTCGACATGCTCAAGATATGCTGTAGAATGTGTAGTGTAGTGTCTCACTTGGGGTTTGTTGCCATTTGAAGATGATGGAGAAAAATGAGATAAGAAAAATGGTGCTTGCATTTTTCTAGCAAGAATGAGATCAAGAAATGAAACTCTCAAGAATGAAGCTCTTTTCTTCTTCTTCTCTCTTTCTTTTTCCTCTCAAGAAAAACTTATCATCTAAGAAAAAAGGTGGAGGAAAAGAATATGAAAACCATCACCTTAGAAGGAAGGTGAGTGTAGGAAAAGGTAATGGGTGACCACAACCAAAAAACATCAACCATGCTTATTCTTCTATTCACTCCATAACCTTTCATATCTCATTAATGCAAAAGCATGGATGAAAGATATCATAATCCTACATATGCAAGAAACCCCCTCCACAAATGTAATTTGCAAAACTGCAAATTACCCCCTCCATCGGAAAAGTCCGGCCGGGAAAGAACAAAGGAAAACCGGCCGGAACGGAATGCAAACTGGCAACTCCAGAAAACTGGTCCCGTAATAAATTACAGGAAAACCCCGATACTGTGCATACACACCCGCATCTGTATTCCGTCCGGATACAAATGCAATGAGACAAAATCTACACTGTACTAAACTAGTACCGGCTTAAACCAAAGCCAGCTAGTAAAAAACCGTTCGATCCTGATCCGTGCAATACCGCACGTATCTGATCGAACCCTGCCATATATATCCATACGGCCACTAGTACAAAACTGTCCGATCCTGATCCGTGCAATACCGCACGTATCTGATCGGACCCTGCCATATCTCCATACGGCCTCTACAGCGTTTCGCCCGAAAGCTGAGTAACTGAAAGTGTGGTGGACTCTAAAGACTCGTCAATACAATGGCTGTGGATTTAACCACTAGCACGTCAGAGGTATAAGCCAATACGTAACGGACCACCAGCTATTGACCAAAAGAGACGTCGATGAGCGAACTCATCCTGACACCCTACTGAGCCTGTCAGTGACAATATCCGTACAGTCCGGTCCGTTCGTCTATAAGCATCGCATGTCGGGCCTAGAGGGTTGGTAAAAGTCAGACCCCCAAAGGCGGTACAAGTCGTGTCGGAGCGTAGCCCAGAACGCCCTGAGATACTACTGGAATACCTACCAGTAAATCTCCTTCCTCGGCCGAGGGCTTTGCGTAATGGCTCTCCTAGACACAGCGCGACCTCACCCCCAATACCGGGAGAGACGAACCCCTGAAAATCCGCTCACTGCCTCCATGTGGCTCGGGACTATACCCAACTAAAACCTGTTTGCACGACTCCTTTGAGCCGTGGTAGGGTAGTAATCAAAGCACAGTGGGAACTCACACGAGACAAATGACGATCTCAGGTCGATGAACTAACCTGTACACATGTCGTCTGGGAACTGCTATCTGACGTCTGGTATAATCCCAACTAGCAGGTTCCCGGCGAGTCCTGTCCGGTGTACTCATAACCCAATGAGCACCTGTATACATCTTAGGTGAACCAACTGACACCAGTGGCTTGTGAGACCGGCCACTGCCCCTCGTCGGGGTCTCGACTGTATACACTAGTCTACTAATGGAGTATCGATGCCCAGTCTCGAAACTCCCACGACTAGGGACCTTTTAAGGATGTGCTTATAGACCCCAGCTCCCACGTATATGATCGCCATCATACTGCCGGCAGTCAAGCAAGAATCCTAGGGGCTCTATCAGCGTGTAATAGCGACCTGTCAGGTCACTTAAAGCAGTACACGATGATAAAGATAAACCAGATAGCATACTATCATCTCGAGTAAGACTGTCCTACCGGGATAGGTCCTCCCTCAATCATTGCAATCACGTGCCTGTGATCCAATAATTGACTCTGAGGGCACTATCTCCAACAATCTCCCACTTGCACTCAAAGCTAATTATTACGATGCCGCATACTCACAGCCCGTGTGATACCGAACACCCAACTCCACTACTAGTCAGTCTCACAAAGCTCGTTTACGAAACTATTGCGTTCGAGGAATAGCCTCAGTGACTGGATCCGCTGTGATGTTTCTTTCTATGTCTCTCTATATCTCAAGTTCGCGGAGAAAACCATCTCCCGAAATGAGCAATACCTGTCTTAGAATATGTCTGGATATCTGATGGGACCTAGCTCATAAATGAACTCCAAATCCAAACTTCTTAGACTGTATCGTCAACCGAACTTAATCAGTATCCTGCGCCAAGCCTCCCTCAGTATTGCCTTGGACCACCTGTCCAAAATACTGCCCCTCGTCAGAGGGAGAACTATAACTCTGACAACCTCCTTGTCGTCCATGTCACCTTGGAAGCCTGGAATGATAACCGTCTCCTAAAGGAGGCAGCCGTTATCATATCCATATCCCTAGAACATTCACTTATGTTCTAAAACTGCTTCCGACTGTTTCTCCAGGATTGGATCAATATCAACTTATTGCATCTAGTGCAAGAACGACATCTGGTGTGGTACTTGACATCTCATGATTGACTCAATTGCCTAAGCAAGTGATCTGCCAATCATGAGTATCCCTCTCCCCTTTAGTCTATAAGACACCTTTAGAGAGGGTGACTCCATCAACTGCAGGTATACTACCGTGCCTGGAGTCGTCCATTCTAAATACTCATAGAATGCTGTCAAGGTACCCAGATTGGGAAACTACCCGAATCTAGATCCAAAACCATAGATCTAGTAACCAGTATGTCTGATATAATGTCCAAGTCCTTTGTGGAGAAACCACTGTGTGACGACCAAAGTATAACCGATCGTAGTATAGGAATATCACTTCCTACTACCTGCTCAACAGATCCATCCCCTATTCTGATGACGTCAAACCCATGACTGTCACATCAGAAACAGATGATCTAACTCCGCTATATCTGCTTTAGTCTATAAATAGACATAAGCCTGATGTCCACCAATGCTTCCGCTGCTCCCACTGACTACGACAACCCTCTGGCAGAGTCATATAGACGTGCACTTCTAAAGCTAGTTTAGAACGACGCTATACTCATCCTCCCACCGGGTCTCGCAGCCTGGAACAACAACAATGGCAAGTGTGGGTAAACAAGAACTTCCCTGTCACCGTCCTTGAGGCTACCGGAGTACCTCTCGGGTGCCTGAAGTTACCCACCGTATCTGCGGAGTGGCCAATGGAATGTCAAATCAGATTGAATCTTTAGGTTCCTTATTAAATCTTCAGTAATCATTTGCGGTTCTGGAATCACTTCCAGTTCTACCATACTCCCACTACTTTTTCTGAAAAATCCATTTTTAATAAAATGTGGCGAGTCAAGAACAATATCACTATTGATCTTCCAGATGGTAGAAAATCAACCCTCGTCATAGCCTGGGTCAACCCACAAACAGCCATTACAGAAACGTGCCTTGAGTTGTCCAGTGTCTGGTTTTAAGCATAAGCCGGACAACTCCCCGTACCTTAACATAGTTAAGATATGAACTGTTCTATATCCAATATAGAACCAGAGGCACTGATTTAATTGAACCAGATTCAAATCATGCAGCTATCTCCAGTGCATGTAAACTAAATGGAGAGAGGCCGACCAGCGTCACTCAACTTAGGAATGCTTCCAATTATGAGTAACCTGAAAGAGAAGCAATTTCTCTTAATCATTACTATCAACTGAATACCATACACAAGTATCTACATCTTCGATCACCTTGAAGAATCCCGATACTTGCTACACCTGGTTCTCTACTCTATTCAAATACCTATAACTCCTCAAAACTTAGACCCTGTGTTCCTACGAAACACATGTCTAAGAACTAGAGAAGTTAAAAGTAAACAGAATATAGTATGAGGACCAACCCCTCTGTCCTAATGGACACTGGACAACATACAATACTCTGTATAAGTCCGCTAAGTCTAACAACTCTTTCACTGTATGTCGTAGGTTGAAAACTGTACTTATGGTTAAGAAGAATTACACCGCTGTTTGATGCTCCTTACCTAACCATCCACTGATATAGGTAAATGTCATCGACATAATATCAAAAGGTATATCTCACTCTATGAAAATAGACGTACAGATATATCAATTTGAAATTGGTGCACAACAGCGGATATTCAAAACCAAATATTTGCCGACCGGCAAACAGCCCAGATGATCTCCTCAAATATCACCGATTACAACGAATCCTGATATAATGAGGATGGTCACCTAATTCCCAATAACTTACTCCCACTCAGCATCTGTAAAACCATACAGATGTGAGAATCCAACCTGGTAAATACATACCCTGGAGCAAGTGTCTAATCGGGAAATCAGTTTTCTTTTAACATCACACAGTGAAACTGAAACATTGAAATGTTTCGTCGGGTATCCTGGTATTCTTAGTAATGCCTCTACTATTATCCAGATTCACAACTATAGCCGTATAATTCTTTGCCACCTCCCCAAATCCCTTCATATGTCTTTAGTCATTACCTTCTGCACACCCCTTTAGGCCAAATGGTTTTCTTCCTTCCCTACCGTTCGGCACCAGCCTATGGTTTGGAAGAAGACTATCCAATAAGCATAAAGGGTGTACCGTCCTAATCCTAGGAGCACTCGCAAAGCGAGAGAAGGTGAAGATAAAAGACAACCGAATAAACCTTATTCCTATTTCTCCTGGACCAGAATCCATCCCCGAACTGGAACATGTTCCTTTCGAGTTCGTATATAACCATACGATGGAGTATCCAATAAACTGTGGATCTTCGTAGTGATACGGAGTGTCCTGGAGAAATACAAAGGTGATTTAGGATTGGCGAAGAAATACTTGGTTTGGTCGTGAATAGCAGTCGCAATTTACTTTGCCCTCTTACTAATCCCTTGCTTTGTCTTAACTTAATACCTTCTGCACACCATCTTTATGCTAATTGGTTTTCTTCATTCCCTACCGGTCGGCACCAGCCTAAGGTTTGGAAGAAGACTATCCAATTTGCGTAATAGGTGTACTACTCCTAAACCAAGGAGTACTCGCAACCTGAGAGAAGGTGAAAAGAAAAGACAACTGAATAATCCTATCCTTTTTCTCCAGAACCAGAAACCATCCTCGAAGTCCTTCGAGTTCGTATATAACCATACGATGGTTTTGTCCAATGGAAGTGGACGTTCGTAGTAATACGGGGTGTCCTGGAGAAAAGGGTAAAAGTAGGAGTGGCAATGAGGTCTGCAACTCTGACAATCCAAAAGCCAGTGTTAAGAAGGTTCGGTCAACTTGGTCACTGAGTCAAAGTCCAGGGTCGGGTCAATGGTCGCTGCCAAAGAGAGAGAGAAAAGAAACACTCAGCGTGCACTCTAACCTAGATCAGAATGGTTATCACTTTGTCTAATCTGGAAACCTCCCACTGTACCTCAAATTCTCCTCCAAACCTGAAAGAAGAATTAGTCGGGATCACCCGAGGAGTAAACCAACTCATCAATGGGAATCGGGATCCAACTCTCATCGCATGATAACGTGACGGAATCCACTCACGTCACCACACTCCAGAAGGTATGCGCATGCCTGGCAAGTTTCAGTTCTTTTGAAACTCCCGATGTGATGTTTTTACCCCTAGGACTCAAGTGACCTTGACGGAGTCAACAAATCAAAGAGTCCTAGTCAAGTTCATCCCGTCATTATCTGGATTGCATTAAACCCACCCGTACGTGCCCTTGACGGAGTCAACAAGGCCGCACGACTGTCCTAACCAATCCCATTTATGCAACAAACAAGCACTACTTAGCTACCGTACACTACGCCTTGACGGAGTCAACAAACGCAGCACGAATACTAAATAATACTCATAAGAAATGACGGAGGGCTACGAATGGTTTTTGGCGAAAAACCTTTAACGTAAAGAACTTGATATCGTTGAAGGAACTGCATAGCCTTTTATAAAATACAGTGACGAAAACCTTTACTAAAGAGGTCACTCCCGGTGAAGGGATCTCGGCTCTTTCCCCGTAGAATGAGGTGCAGGATATTCCAAATGAATACCACGATGCAAAGCAAAAGTAATCGGCTATAGTGAAGTTAATGCCCTGACGCAAACTTCTGTCTAAGGGGTCACTCCCGTTGAAGGGATCTCGGCCCTTGCCTCGTCGACTGAGGAGCAGGATATTCCAAATGAATACCACGATGCAAAACAAAAGCGAACGTCCTTGCAATAATAGCTTTTTGAAAAAGTGTTCCAACAACATCAGATTAGGTTTGTTTATCTTGCATTGATCCGAATCAATGCAGTCCCATCAATTGATCACACCACAAAGAACGAAAATATACTGACGTACGTATATGCCATCCGCATTCGCCACTGGGTCCCGTCATCACCCGTTAGGTTAGCTAACTAACGGCAGAGCGGGGACTGGACTAGCGCGGATGAAAAACATATATAACATCTACTAATATATATACCAATATATAGTATTTCGCTCAAGGCGTGAATAAAATGCAACATCACAGAAATGTACAGCATCACAGAACAATACAGATATCTGGAAGCCCCGGGTTTCACAGAGCCGCTGCTGAAACCCGACGTTCCCCTGGTCGTGTGGATAGCCTGTGCAATGAAATCCTATACCCCCTACGAGTGCGGCGAATAGCCAGCCAATCCTGGAGTGAAGCCCCCTTCCGTCCCAATGCCATGAGATGCGGGCTTGTTGCCTTCTAGAACCCGGCTATCCGTGCACCCCTCCACGGGGTAACCCTAGTACAGAAAGTAAAATATACATACACCGGGTACATCGACCGCAACCAGGTCGTGCCCCAAAAGAATAATACCAACAGGCAGTGACGGCAGTCCACATGTCGGACGCTCGCCCCGCAATATCAAATGTACATAATACAACAAAACTGTACTAGCATTGCATCCAGGCTATCCTCCAGGACCGATCCACAACATCACAGCATAAACATAGAACATCAACGTGAAAGTCACGTTCGCAAATCCGTCTAACCGGGCTATAGCAGCTAGACCGGATTTACCGATCGAGTGACATTCACGGTCGCAGATATAATGTAAATACTGTGAAAAATGTGTTTAAAATTTTCCGATTGACCAAAAATTAACAAGTGGGCCCCCAATCAAAACTGTAGCACTCACAGAAAACCTGGGCCCAATTTTAATATTCCAAAACCCCTAATTTTAGCCCATAAGCCCACTGAAAAAAGTTGGTGAAGTGAAGCCTACTTACTGCGGCGGAAGCGCGGCCAAAATGGGGTTTTGGCCGCCCTTCCGCGGTCGTACGGAGTGATCGCTTTACCAAATTTTTGCAGTATTCTTAGAACTCCCTGCACATCATTCTGAGACCACCTGAAAAATTTTTAGACTCCAAAAAATTTCGACAGAAACTGATTGTGCTTTAAAAATACGGTTTTTGGAAATTTTGGTTGATCGGAAACGCAAACACATCAAACGAAGCTAGGTAAGGTTAATGGCGTGGCTCTGATACCATGTTGCGCCACGGCAGCGCCCCGGCCTCGTACTCGAGTCCAAAATGCGGAATCAAAAATTTTCCTTACTCGGAAACCGGCGCTACCGCGGACAAAGAAAACCCGGATCGTTAACCATTAACCTAATGCTAGCAATCAAGAGATAGGGTGAGAAGTATACCGAGTGATCCGAGTCCTCCGGTCTTCTCTTCATCGTCCCGATCTCCCGCGGAAAGTCTTGTCTCCATATCGTCGCCTCCTCGCCGGAAAGGGCACCACATCGCCTGCGTCTTTTACGGGCTCCCGCCTCAATACCGAGGGAACTCGAGCATGAAGCCGGCAACTCGACATGCTCAAGATATGCTGTAGAATGTGTAGTGTAGTGTCTCACTTGGGGTTTGTTGCCATTTGAAGATGATGGAGAAAAATGAGATAAGAAAAATGGTGCTTGCATTTTTCTAGCAAGAATGAGATCAAGAAATGAAACTCTCAAGAATGAAGCTCTTTTCTTCTTCTTCTCTCTTTCTTTTTCCTCTCAAGAAAAACTTATCATCTAAGAAAAAAGGTGGAGGAAAAGAATATGAAAACCATCACCTTAGAAGGAAGGTGAGTGTAGGAAAAGGTAATGGGTGACCACAACCAAAAAACATCAACCATGCTTATTCTTCTATTCACTCCATAACCTTTCATATCTCATTAATGCAAAAGCATGGATGAAAGATATCATAATCCTACATATGCAAGAAACCCCCTCCACAAATGTAATTTGCAAAACTGCAAATTACCCCCTCCATCGGAAAAGTCCGGCCGGGAAAGAACAAAGGAAAACCGGCCGGAACGGAATGCAAACTGGCAACTCCAGAAAACTGGTCCCGTAATAAATTACAGGAAAACCCCGATACTGTGCATACACACCCGCATCTGTATTCCGTCCGGATACAAATGCAATGAGACAAAATCTACACTGTACTAAACTAGTACCGGCTTAAACCAAAGCCGGCTAGTAAAAAACCGTTCGATCCTGATCCGTGCAATACCGCACGTATCTGA
Source organism: Agapanthus africanus (assembly GCA_030015575.1). NCBI lineage: Eukaryota > Viridiplantae > Streptophyta > Magnoliopsida > Asparagales > Amaryllidaceae > Agapanthus > Agapanthus africanus. Next base: position 634,101,766 of record CM057342.1, read on the forward strand.
TCGAACCCTGCCATATATATCCATACGGCCACTAGTACAAAACTGTCCGATCCTGATCCGTGCAATACCGCACGTATCTGATCGGACCCTGCCATATCTCCATACGGCCTCTACAGCGTTTCGCCCGAAAGCTGAGTAACTGAAAGTGTGGTGGACTCTAAAGACTCGTCAATACAATGGCTGTGGATTTAACCACTAGCACGTCAGAGGTATAAGCCAATACGTAACGGGCCACCAGCTATTGACCAAAAGAGACGTCGATGAGCGAACTCATCCTGACACCCTACTGAGCCTGTCAGTGACAATATCCGTACAGTCCGGTCCGTTCGTCTATGAGCATCGCATGTCGGGCCTAGAGGGTTGGTAAAAGTCAGACCCCCAAAGGCGGTACAAGTCGTGTCGGAGCGTAGCCCAGAACGCCCTGAGATACTACTGGAATACCTACCAGTAAATCTCCTTCCTCGGCCGAGGGCTTTGCGTAATGGCTCTCCTAGACACAGCGCGACCTCACCCCCAATACCGGGAGAGACGAACCCCTAAAAATCCGCTCACTGCCTCCATGTGGCTCGGGACTGTACCCAACTAAAACCTGTTTGCACGACTCCTTTGAGCCGTGGTAGGGTAGTAATCAAAGCACAGTGGGAACTCACACGAGACAAATGACGATCTCAGGTCGATGAACTAACCTGTACACATGTCGTCTGGGAACTGCTATCTGACGTCTGGTATAATCCCAACTAGCAGGTTCCCGGCGAGTCCTGTCCGGTGTACTCATAACCCAATGAGCACCTGTATACATCTTAGGTGAACCAACTGACACCAGTGGCTTGTGAGACCGGCCATAGCCCCTCGTCGGGGTCTCGACTGTATACACTAGTCTACTAATGGAGTATCGATGCCCAGTCTCGAAACTCCCACGACTAGGGACCTTTTAAGGATGTGCTTATAGACCCCAGCTCCCACGTATATGATCGCCATCATACTGCCGGCAGTCAAGCAAGAATCCTAGGGGCTCTATCAGCGTGTAATAGCGACCTGTCAGGTCACTTAAAGCAGTACACGATGATAAAGATAAACCAGATAGCATACTATCATCTCGAGTAAGACTGTCCTACCAGGATAGGTCCTCCCTCAATCATTGCAATCACGTGCCTGTGATCCAATAATTGACTCTGAGGGCACTATCTCCAATAATATTGACATTACGATTCGGGCTACTTGTCACGGATATTAAATTTCATATCATTGACGCCAAGACATGCTATAACGCTTTGCTCGGTCGGCCCTGGTTACACGAGTACAACATCATCCCCTCTACACAAAATCAGTGTTTGAATACTTCAAGGATGGTCTCGAGTATACTGTGACAGGAGAGTTAAACCCATTCTCCGTGAACGAAGTCCGCAAGTACGAAGATGCAAAATACTTCTTGCCAGATTTCGAGGACACGGAGAGATGTCACAAACCGAAGAACAAAGTTATCACCACCATTCCGGTCTTCGGGAGTGATACTGAAGAAGAGGAAGAGATAGTTTACACAGGTCCACCCCAGTACAACAAGCGGGGACCGTCCTCTCTTATGTTGATCTTTGGCAGCGACTCGGAAGATGAGGTCCATGCTATATTCTCTGCTCGGCCTTCAATACAAACATTCGCTGATGAAGAGCAAAGTCTGCAAGTTGCCATGGTGCCACCCAAGCATCATAAAGAGCTAGACGCACTTAATACTTAAAATGTGGAAGAACTGCAGACGTTCTATGTCCCTCCCAGGCGAGAAGGTGAAAAGGCGATCCTATTCTACCAATCCGGGGAAACCAAAGGGGAGAAGGAAATATGGCACGGCGTGGATCCCACACTTGACAGGATCCAGCCCATCCGTTTGCCCAGTTATTACACGAGCGGACTAAAAAGGCTGTTAAGACGCCAAGGCGTACCTTTCAAACAGACCGCTCGAAAAGCTAAGTTCTATGACAGGATCTGGAATGTTCCCGGAACTCGGCGCAAGTTACCCAACGGGAAAATGGAAACGACCGGGCTTGGATATGTTCAATCCAAGAAACGGGAGTTACTCCGCGACTGCTACGTCATACATGACTTTGATGAAGAAGGAGATGCTCAATGGGAGAATGCTAACCCTGAACCAGAAAGAGCCCCCGACGTGAAAATGCCCAGTCCGTCGTTCGAAGAACAAATGGACAAGCTTATCAAGGAAGCGGGTAAAAAGGTTCGAGACGACCACAATCGCGAAATGGCCATCTATGAGAAAGCCAGGACGCAACGCCTTCTTCAACAGGCTGCGAAAGATGAAAATGCTCCTCCCTGTCAACCCGTTATTCAAAAGGTTCGACGCAAAGGCAGAAACAAGTCAAAGAGTGGAAAAGGCGTTCGACAGCGACAAAGCGAGACCAAGAAGTCACGCGATCATGAATCGAGCAGCCCGGATTTGTCCCTTATGAAGAAGATGAGTCGAGCATACTCTTATCCTCAAGACAAGACAAAGAAGATACTTGATCTTGCCATAAGACATCAGATGCTTACATTCCCGGAGTCCAAGCACCCCGAGCAAGCCAATGAGATCTACCCAGATTATTGCTCTTATCACCGAGCGATAGGACATCCTCTCGAAGACTGCTTCACCTTCAAGAACTGGATTGAAGACCAATATCAGCTCGGCAAGTTCGTTCTATCCATCAGTTAGAGGATAACTCCGCCGCAGAAGTACGAACCAAAAGCCACGCATATAGCAAGAATAGAACCAGATCAATATCGGTCTTGGAAGCGAGCTCGTACTTGTCATATGATAACGCTATCAAAAGAAGAGCCCGAGGATATGGATGACCTCCCCTAGTGCTTCGAAAACAGTGATGATGAGATAATCTCAGAGTTTCCACCAGCGCCAAAAGAGCTGGAAGATGGGATACATACTACTGCGGATAACCTCAAGAAAATTGATTTGGGGACAGCAAGTGACCCACGGCCGACGTTCGTCAGTGAGCTGTTGTCTGAAGAAAGGGTGGCTACGCTAAAAGACGTGCTCATGCAGCATAAAGATTGCTTCGCATGGAACTATTCCGAGATGCCGGGATTAGATTCAGAGATTGCTGTACACAAGTTGGCAATATCCCCGGACGTCAAGCCGATCAAACAAGCACCGAGAAGGATGCGGCTCAAGCTTGAGATGAGCATCAACACCGAAGTCAAGAAGCTAATCGACTCCGGCTTCATCCAGGAGGTCCAATATCCTGACTGGATCGCCAACATCGTCCCAGTGATGAAGAAAAATGGGACGGTGCGCATATGTGTGGACTTTTGGGATCTCAATAAAGCCTGCCCGAAAGACGACTTCCCAGTACCAGTCACTGAGCTGATGATAGATAACACGTCCACTCATGAAGTTTTCTCCTTCATGGACGGCTCGTCGGGATACAATCAGATAAAAATGCATCCCGAGGACCAGAAGCATACCGCTTTCCGGACCCCTTTGGGCATATTCTGCTACAAGGTGATGCATTTCGGTCTAAAGAACACCGGTGCCACCTATCAGAGGGCCATGACGAAGATCTTCGATGACCTTATACATGAAATCGTTGAATGCTATATCGACGACCTCGTGGTGAAAAGCAAATCATATGAGGAACATCTAGAGCATCTGAAGATCGTATTTCAACGCCTTCGGCAATACAACTTGAAGATGAACCCTCTCAAATGCGCGTTCGGGGTGTCCTCAGGTAAATTCTTAGGATTCATCGTCCAACACCGAGTTATCGAGATAGATCAGTCAAAGATCAAGACGATCATGGAAATACCTCCGCCAAAGACTCTCAAGCAATTGCGGTCTCTCCAAGGTAAGCTCGCGTATATCCGGCCATTTATAGCCAATCTCTGTGGCAAGTGCCGGCCATATAGTCACTTGATGAAGAAGGGAACCCCGTTCGTCTGGGATCACAAATGCCAAGGCGCGCTGGACAAAATCAAGCAGTATCTGCAGAACCCGCCAGTGCTGGCCACTCCGGTCAAGGGGAAGCCCCTTATTCTTTATACAACAGCCCTCGAAGGTTCTTTAGGCGCGTTGTGGGCACAAGAGAACGACCAAGGGAAAGAAAGATCTCTCTATTACTTGAGTCGAGTTCTCCTGAGGGCAGAAAGCAATTATTCTCCCATCAAAAAACACTGCCTGGCGTTGATCTTCGCGATAACGAAACTCCGGCACTATGCATTGGCGCATGAAATCCATCTCATATCGAAGGTGGACCCTCTCAAATATCTGATATCAAAGGCCATATTGACAAGTCAGCTCGCTAAATAGTCCTTTCTCTTAATGGAGTTCTCGATAACTTATCAACCTCTTAAGGCAATGAAAGGCCAGGCCATCGCCGACTTCCTCGCTGAGCATCCGATACCTGCCGATTCTCCCTTGAATTATGAACTGCCAGACGAACATGCGTTTGATACGATCGACGGTGATGATACCCGATGGGAACTTTACTTCGATGGAGCGTCTTCCATGAAGAAGCGCAAGCAAAGCACCCCCATAATCAAATCAGGGATAGGCCTCATTTTCGTAACTCCACAAGGAGGGATAATGCGCTTTGCCTTCTCCTTGACAGAGCCGAGGACAAACAATGATGCCGAATACGAAGCTTTGATAGCAGGTCTCGAGATCACCATTGACATGGGGATTGAAAACCTCTTCATATACGGAGATTCCCAACTGGTCGTTAGTCAAGTAAACGGCGACTACCAAACGTGCAAGCCAAAGTTGGTGAAGTACGGCGAGAAAGTACAACAACTGCTGACTCAGATCCCTTCCTACACCCTGTTAGTTATATGTATGCCCTAGAGGCCATTACTATACATAGGATGTATATTGTAGTGGATGCTTGGACATATATAGGGAGGACTTTCTTTCTCGACATGATAGTATGCTATCTGGTTGCTCTTTACCTTAACGTGTACACTGATTGTCTCTCTGTTACATGTTGGTAAAGCCCTTAGGATGTGTACTTGACTACCTGGACTATGATGCAGATCATACTAGTGGGGACATGGTAGTCCATAAGTACATCCTTCAAGGTCCCTAGTCGTGGGTATATCGAGACGGGGCATCGATATACCAGAGTAGACTAGCGTATACCTTCTCGACCCATACAGATGGGCGATGGATGATCCCATATCCATTGGTGTTTGACATCAGAGATGATATACGGGTGCTCAGTGGAGACTGGGTACACTGGACGGACTCGCCGAGAACTCCCAAATGGTATTATACCTTACGTCAGATGGCAGTTCTCTGGTGACACTGGTACAGGTTAGTCTGTAGACCCGAGATCGTCATAGAGTCTTGTGTGATTCCCACTTTGCTTTGATTTCCACCTTACCACGTCCAAGAGGGCGTGCAAAACGGTGGTTTTTAGGTACAGTCCCGAATCACATGGAGGCAATGAGCGATAGGAGGGGATTCGTCTCTCCCGGTATAGGGAGTTGATGTTGCGCTGTGTTCGATTGGCTATAACCGGAAATCCCTGGCCAGGGTTGCTGAGATTTACTGGTAAGTTGTCAAGACCCATAGGGTACGGAACATGACTGGCACTTAAGTTACGAAACGTCTCAAGGCGTCCGTAAAATAAGTAAGCCAAAACCCAGAAATCAAACCAAAAGCAGACGAGTGAAAGAAAACCAATCAATTGAAAGCGAGTTTATCAAATAAGTCACATCAAGCCCTTTTAAAAACAATATCAATTTTTCCGAAAATTTCGGCAGAGTCTCTTTTGTAAATACTGGCCCCCAAAATGAGTACAACAAGAATATATATAAATACAACAAAAAGGGCATCCCCAAGCGGGAGCTAGCTCTTCGCCACAAGGCGGTCACAAATCCCACGCAATGTAAATCAGCAATGTGCATAATAAACATAAAAAGCACAAGTAAAATATCATGTCGACTCAAGTGAGCTCGACCCCAAAATACAGCATAAAAAGCCCACAAATCTCACAGTCTCGTCTCTAAGTCAATATACAACAATACTGGTAGATACAGTAAATGGAGTACTCTAGATACAAAGAATATATAAGGTGGTACAAAAATAATAATACAACCCACCTACGAGCAAAAGCCTCGAGTCCAGGCAAAAGAGGCAAAAGAAGCGGTGCGCCCGCCGCTACTGTGCTGACGGAGCGGACCTGCAAAAGACTGTGGCACAACGGGGGTGAGTTGCCAACTCGTGAGTAATAAATAACATCTATAGAGGCTATCGCAAGCATGCACACAAGTATCCTAGCATCTATAATACAGGTATGGCAGGATATAATAGCAGGTATGTATGCAATATGAATGTACTAACAGGTATGAATGCAATATGAATCAACTCGTGATCTGAATGTGTAAGTATAAGAAATCATATTTTTCCTTTAGGAATCTCTTTTGAAATATCAGCACAATACCAATAGAATCAACAAGAATCTGTGTCCAGCATCGACACCTCAAAACTGTCTCAATCTCATGTATCCATATCATAGTATCTCTGGCCTCAGCCGTCCGGCTGACCCATCTCAAATATCAATATCTGATCATCTCGCGGCCACGGTCGGTATCCTCTGGATATCCGCCGTGCCAAAACAGTCACCGGTAGGTAGTCTATCCCCTGCCAGGCTCAACGTCAACAACACGACCTTCTCGCCCCGGGGTACCTTACCGGGCCCACCATGTACCCGAGACGGTCCATCCAACTCCTCGAATCAGGTCTCGAAAACCACAGCAAACTCATGGTGGACGACACTTACATCACTAGAAAACCGCAATTTACATATTTAAAAAAAAGTAATAAGTTTAGAAATTTTGCGGCTTTCCCCCGAAATATCATAAAATCTCAAGAAATCCTCATAAGTGCATATGTCAATGATAATGGATGCATATGGTATCAATAATCAAGTTGCGATGTATGATTAATAGACTAGGCATGAACAAATGATATGATGAGGTACATGCACACGAATAACAATCCTACGATTTCATTTTAAGGATTTAAAGGCAATAGCACAGGTTTAAGCATCAATTATAGTAAAAGGTTTCAAATTATAGGTTATCTAGTATGGTGGCATGGCAATTACCAGGGCGTATGTGTACGCATGAATAGTGCTCGTGCTGCATATAAAAACCCTGGCAATGGTGCAGTGTCCTATAGAATGGGTTCGCATATGTATGTCAAATAAAGCATGGATGCAGTTACTAATATTACTAGAAATCTTTAACTACTTAAACTATCGGGCGACTTGCGCCATCCAAACGATAGTCCCCCGTAGATGTTAAATCTACTCACCGAAATTCTCAGCTAGCTACGTCCAATCACCGCTTTCCTTTTTTCGTGCCGCGTCCGAAGTCTCCGCGACCGAACCTGGAATTTGCATCAATACAAAACATAAGGTTACATATCATGAAACGACGCAAATCCTAAATGAAAATATCCACGTTCACAAGCTAGGCACATCGTGCACCAGGTGTGCGGAACGCACACGAAAATCGCAAAAACTAACTATAATCGTCGTTTTGGGATGCCCGGCAAAACTAAAACCCGATCACACAAAATTCCGTACTCACACATCCTAAATGTCATAGGATATGCTAAAAATATAATCAAGTTATCACAAATAATTTATCACATAATTTTATATAAAAACTAGTAAGCATTTACATTCCATAATCGGTGCAAACATCGCCGATTTGCGACAAAAAGACTACAACCTAGCATAAACATCCAACCGCATAACGAGTTAGCCACAATCACTTTGATTATAACACATTACAATGCTTCAAATCCTCTTTTTCCATAAACAACCCTTTCTTGATTTTTATAACCATCAATTTAAATCCAATTTCACACTTGAAAAACCTAAATTAACACATATCGAAGCCCACTTAAGCAAAGTAATCTCTTAAATTAGGTTTGTATAATAACTAGATAACAAAATAACTTAATTAATCTCATAATGGTGTTTCTAAACCCTAGTTCAACTCAAGCCATTATCATGAAAAACCTAGAATGAGATTATCACTAAAATTTAACACTAAAACAATTTAATTAAAGGAATTTAACCATAAGTATTAATTGGTTGAAGATTCTACCTCAAATTTAAGAGATCTAGCATGTGAATTTGCCTCCTCAAAAAGGTCTCCTTGCTCCAAGATTCTTGCAAGATTTGGCTAAGGAGAAAGGATGAAGAATTGGCTTGAATTTGTGAGGTTTTATTTGGATTTTTGAAGCATTTTAGGGATTTTTTTTGAGTTGGAAAAGAGATGGAATCAATAGAGAGGGGCTGCTGATCAGTTTCTGCTGTGAGGGGAAATGGGGAGGAATGGTGTGGGTATTTTGGATTTTTTCAAAGTCAAACCCATCTATGCCTCAATATAACCCATATCTAAATTAATGTATTATATTCACCTTATAAAGTTTTAATTCAAATGAGTTGAAAGGAATAATTGGAGTGGGGATTTTTCTTGAGGTGGGCTCAGCCTAGGATGAGGGGTGAGGAAGTGTGAGTGTTTGCAAAAAAATTCTATGCAAAAAGACCCCCCACAAGTCCAAAATTGCAAGTTTTAGTTCAAAATAATTATTTTTTTGTTTTCCATAATAAAAACCCATTAAAACTTGAAATAAAATACTAAAAATTTATATTACAACTATATTTTAATTAACATGATTTTAAAGATTAAAATTAGCCCATTTAAATTTGTATTTATCACTAATTTAATGTATTTTTTTACCGGCTTAAAATAATATTAAAAATTGAAAAATTAGGGGAAAATTTTAAATGACCAGAAATTTATAAGTTACTCATTAGCTACTAAAAACTACCAATTATCTATCCAAATTACGTATAATTAGGCCTAAACTGCCAAATAACAAAAAAGACGATTTACGGAAAAATACCAAATTTTCACCGATTTTCGGGAAAACACCAAAACGACTTTTCAAGGCGCTACATAAGTGTTACCAGTAGTTTCTCGAACTGTTATAGACCTCATATCGACATGACTTATCGAGCTATTAGGGTCTGACGTTTACCACCCCTAGACAAGATATGCGATATATCAGACGACGAGACCGGACTGTACGGTAAGTGTTACTGGTCGGATTCACAGGAGTGTGAGCGGGCTTGCTCGTTGATCTTCTGATCGCTCAATACCCGGGTGGCCGTTACGTTTAGCAGACCGCTTGCGGCTTGTGGGTGTTTGATATGATCATCATCTGCTGCCGGCGTATTGACGAGTCTTTAGAGTCCTACACAGAGGTTTCCTGGCTCAAGCGAAACGAAATAGGAGCGCATATAAGATATGTGCGGGACCGAGAATAATACCAGTATGTGATACTGTATTCGATTCTCGCGATTTGTGACATTGATCGATTATATGCGATATAGCTGGGTTATTGGATCGAGTGTTGATTCGATAAGTTGTTACTATTGATATTAGTCAGTTATATGCAGTATGACCGGATCATTAAATCAAGTGTTGATTTAATGATTTAATGTATAATTATATATTTGATATATTACTTTACATTAACTAGTATTGGTTCACTTAAGATTATTTTCTCACTTGATTGTGCACATTGTATATGTGATATATTTTTGTGCACAAGATTATATCATGTTTGATGATACATGCAAACTTGGGTGTGTGTATGCTATACACCATGTTTAGATAATGGTTAAGGTTTCATTTGTTTTATTTCATTTATTTTTGAAAATTAAAATGAAATGGTGGCTTTCTTTTCTTTCTTTTGCTTGAAGCTTCTTGAAGTTTCAAAGCATCTTTGAAAAAGTCTTCCATTTTGTTTTATCCTAAACCTAACCATTACTTAAACCCTAGTTTATTCTCTACATGAGTTTATCTAACCCATGGTTGCATTATGATAAGGCATCACTTGATTTTCTATTTTGATTATTCATTCATAATTCTTTTTCTTTCTTCTTCTTCATCTTCTTCATGAAGAAAAAGCAAAGCTTTCTTGAAAATTCTAAGTGATGATTCCAAGTGGGAAACCTAAATCCAAAGTGAACCCACTTCCTATTTCTTCATCCTCTACCACTTGCCATGTTGTATAGGGTGTTTTCTTCACAAGGTTCATGACCAAGTGAAGATGGAGCTTGAGTTAGAGTCGCCTCGACGTAGATCATCTTCGGCACCGAAGTCAACGACCTAGTCCGATCATTTCTCCGACGAAACCATCGCTAGAGTCCGGGATTCCGATGATCGCAGCGGAGGGACGTCTTCACGGAGCATTGGAAGTGGAGGACCGGATCTACAAAGGTTGTATTTCCATTCACTTAGAAATAAAGTTGTTTACTTGCTTGCTTTTCGCCTAATCTCTAGTTAACGATCTAGCATTAGGGTTTCTCGGCATATAATTTTTTAATTTGGCATGGTTGATACCTTGTGGAACCTCTTGCGTGTGCCTAGGAACCCTGCAGTGGTATCAGAGCCTAGCTAGAGGTTTAGGCGAAGTGTAGTCGATGTTTTAAGTCCGATCGAAACACGAAACCCTAATCCGACCCCTTCTCTGTACATTTTTTTAAAATAGTAGATTTTTCCAGATTAAAAATTTCCAAAAAATTCAGCAGGGAAATGTAGGAGTTACTATGCAGCACATGCACTTAACTCGACAGAAGCGCCGCGGAACCGCGGCCCCACCCTGGTTTGTGCGGCGGTTCCGCGGCCAGTTTGTTGAATTAGTGCATGTGATTTGCACAGTAATTTGTTTCTGTTAGTGCTGTGTTTTATGGGAATTTTTAATATTTACTCAAGAGTTGAGTTTTCTGGGTTGTATTGGGGACTCGATGTTTCGATCGGGATGTTTAACTTCGTCTATGGGTTTTTCCGGATAATTTTAGAAAATGTTGAAAAGTTCGACCGGATATAAATACCCACTTTTTCCCCTGTCGGGAAATTTCCAATTGTTGGATCTTTCCGTAGTTTAAGAACGTTCGAAGTAGTGCAAGTAACGCAATGGATCCTCTAGAAGACAACAAACCTTAACTCGATTATGTGACCATCTTGAACTGCCCTTTGAACCTTAGGGTTTAGGGCAGTACGGCGTGCCACATGTGAGGCGTTGGCTTGACCCTTCTACGGCTGGACTGTTGGTACTGTGGCACGAAGTGAATGTTCTTAAACTTATTTCATGTGTTGAGCTGTTTCGGGAAAACTTGGGTGTTTGACTGTTCGATCGGAAAGTTTAACATTTTCTGTTTATCTGGAATGTGATACAATATTTGGAATCCACAAATAGTTATGAGATAACTGAATGAATGTTATAAACATAGAAGTTTAGTCTCACTTGATCGGTTGCCACGGAATTTTGATGCGATCAAAAGTCCGTCGCAATCGCGTAGCGTACGCGGATACTCGCCGGTAAACTTAATAGACAGCTACGCCCCATAGCCCCGACCAAGTGACTGTAGGAGAACTCCGTCGCCGAAAGCATCCGTTCGGGTGCTCGCGGCAGCGGTGTTCCGCCTTAGTGCACTTCGTCGACGGTATCGGGGGTGCGGCCGTCTACTAAAGTTTGCAATGAGCATTCGGTCAGGATGCCGGGAATCTTGTTGAATTGCCCGACTAGATATTGAAAAGAGTTTTCGATAAATGAGACTAAAATACGGGGTTTATAATTGTTAGGCATGTGATGTCCAAGGAATTCATTTGATTAGGCATGCGATGTCTAAGGAGGTTGCGGATTCCAACTGTTGTAGTTTTACACTTTCTTTTCTGCGACCGTAAGTGTAATCTGTGATATCGCCGGTTTCGTTGCTATATATCAACGACAATTGGGATGGGCATATTTACTTACGTTGATGACATGTGATGTTATGTGTTGCTGGATATGTTATATTGGATCGTCGTGTTTGAATAGCCGGGTTTTTTTTTATGTGAGATGAGTGTTTTTCATTTTCATTCATGTAAAAACTTGTATGTAATATTCTTTTATTGGGGCACTTCCAGGTTGCGGAAGATATCACCATTGTATATTATTTACTTTTCTGCACTAGGATAGACCCAAGGAGGAGGGCACAAGTAACCGGGTTCTGGAGTCCAGTGGGAGACCAACTCGAGGAGTCGAGTCCGGGTCTCCTAACTCTAGAATTGGTAGGGTTGCTTGCCGCTCTCGTAGGGGTCTAGGGATGTGGGTTTGGCTATTCATCGCGACCGTGGAATCCGTGTTTTATACTGGCTCGTATTGAAAACACGGACGTCCTAGTATATCCAATATTTCATATGATATTTTCTGCTGCATTATCTGTGATGTGATCATGTGATATGTTCAGATAGATACTGTATATAGTATATATGATATATTATATAGACGTTACTTATGTTTTACACCCGTGCTAGCCCTGCCCTGCTTTGCCGTTAGTCACCTAACCTAACGGTGCACGAGGGGACATCGAGGCGAATGCGGATGGCATAAGTGTACGTCGTATTTATCTGTGATGTTTAGGTAATTTAAATGATGGGACTTCATTAATATGATTAATGAAAGAAAAAGAAACCTAAAAGATGTTGTGGAATCGAATTTCAAAAATAAAACTGGCAGCTACAGTTCTTGCTTTGCATCGCGGTGTTCCTTGTAGAACATCCTGCACCTTATTCGATAAGGAAAGGACCGAGATCCCTTCACCGGGAGTGACTCCTTTAGCAATAACTGGCAGATGCTACACCCCTCGGTTTGTCTTTTGATTGCTTCTATAGTTTTTGCTTTGCACAGCGGTATATATGATATATCCTGCACCTTATTCAATGAGGAAAGGGCCGACGATCCCTTCACCGGGAGTGACCCCTTTAGCAAAACTAGAAAAGCCTCAAAAGCACTCCATTTTAAAATCATTTGATTCTACAACGATATCAAGTTCATTACGCAATAAGTTTTCAGAAAAACCTGTTGTAGCCCTCCGTCATTTCAGATAAGTCCTACTTAGTATTCGTGCTACGTTTGTTGACCTCCGTCAAGGCGTAGTGTGCGGTAGCTAACTAGTATTTATCTGCTTATGCATATGATGCAGATTGGGTTAGGGTAGTCGTACGGCCTTGTTGACCTCCGTCAAGGGTCGTGCCGGTGGGTTTGATTCAATCAAGAAATGACGGGTTGAACTTGACTAGTAGCCTATGGTTTGTTGACCTCCGTCAAGGTCATAGGGTGCTAGGGGCAAAATTATCGGGAATTTCAAGTGTTGAATACCTTCTATGAGATAGTTGGATCCCGATACCCACTGCGAGTAATTGTTACTCCTGGGAGAGTTTTACACATTACAATTAGCCGATCAAGTAGGCGTCTAGAAAGGTGTCAACGGGGTTACGCCTCTGGGAAAACGAGGTTTACATTAATTAGGGTCGTGCGAAAGCACGGGGGACCTCCCTCAAAGTACCGACACTAGCCTGGCTGAAAGATTGGCAAACTTGTAGCGTGTAATTAATCCCGGCTAGTCTTTCCTTTTAGGGTTTGAAGGAAGATTTGATAAAAACAGTGGGAGCCATCCTGATTAGATAAAATAATAACCAATCTGATCTTGCAAGAGCATACGCTGAGTGTTTTCTTCTCTCTCTCTCTCCAGGTAGCGACCATATAACGCCTTAATCAAGATAATAATATGGATGTATTGACCGAACCCGCTTGTTATACTGAGCTGGGGAACGTTGGTCCCACTCCAACTTATAATTGTTATAAGACAGAGCAGGAAATAGGGGAATACCAAGATTCCCTTGCCGTCCAAACGAAGAAATTGCATGCTGATGCATCATCTTCGGGTGTGTTCATTACAGAGAACTATTTCTCAGTATCCTTTACGTCCTGGGTATATGATACCGGATCAGGATCCCGCATATGTAATCTGTTACATGGGCTACAGAAAGGTAGAGAACTGAGAACGGGTGATAAGTTTCATGAGACAGAAAACGGTGCAAATGTTGCAGCCAAGTCTGTTGGTCACTGTCACCCTATATTCCAAATACATTGATTCTGAACAAATGTTATTAGATACCGAACCTGATATACAAAATCATATCAGTCTCTTTATTAGTAAAGAAATGGTAAAATTTTGTATTGTTGGATAATGTTTTGAACATTTCCTATATCAAAAGTTGATCGGTTCAGGCACGTTATCTAAAAGTATTGACGTTCTAAATCAAACTACAGTTCTTAGTATACAGAACACACACAAGAGGAAGAGTTCAGAAATGAACGGATCCTTCTTGAGGTATTGTAGACTAGGTCATATCAATGCGACCCGACTAGCTGAAGTTACATTTAGATGCATATTTAAATCTGTTTGAATTTACATCTTATGAAACTTGCCAGTCATGTCACAAAGATTAGATGACCATAGCTCCGTTTATTGGAAACAGAGAAAGAGTTGGTGAACTCTTGGGATTGATACATACTGATGTATGAAGGTCCCCTGTCTATACATACCAAGACCGGTTCTCTGTACTTCATTACATTCTCTGATGATCTCTCAAGATTCAGTCATATGTTCCTGTTGAAACACAAGTCCGAACCTTTTGAGATATTCACAGAATATAAGCTAGAAGTAGAGAACCAATACGGGTATAAGTATTATGTCCTATGATAAGATCAGGGAGGAGAATACTTGAGCATGGAAATCCTGGACTATTCTAAAGGAGAATGAGATTCTCTCTCAGCATTACTCCTCCGTATACACCATAGCACGATGGTATATCGGCATTACTCCTCCGTATACACCATAGCACGATGGTATATCGGGGTGGAGCAATAGCACCCTATGTGATATGGTGTGCTCTATGATGAGTACTACTGAGTTTCCTATTTCCTTTTGGGAGTTATGCACTTATGAAGTTGCATACCTATTGAATAGGTTCGAACCAAATCAGTGCCTACCACTCCATATAAGATATGGTATGGGAAGAGCCTATCTCTTAAGTAAGTTAAGATTTGGGATTGTCCGGCCTATGTCAAAAGCAAAATCCGGACAAGATCGAGGCAAGGTCAGTTCTGTAGAACTGGAAAGGTTCCAGCTATACAAACTGCAGCTGATGATTTGGTAGAACCAAAGGATTCAATTGTTTCCAACGAACCTCAGCCTCTCCGCCGATCTAGTAGGGTTCCTCACCCACCTGAGAGTTGCTACGGTTTCTCTATGACAGTGGGAGCGAGGATTTCATCATGAGATGATGACCCAACTAGTTTCGAGCTGGCCATCAGGAGTGGGACTCTATAAGAATGGCTGGATGCTTAGCGATCTGAAATGGAATCCTTATACACCAACAAAGTATGGACTTTGGTTGCTTTATCTGAAGGGTTAAATCCCCATCAGGAGCAAGTATATCTTGAAAAGATTACTTGGTGTACATGGAAAAGTTGAGACTTTCAAAGCTAGACTTGTTAAAGCTTTGCATCATTAACCAGGTATGGATTATAATGAAATCTTTTCTAAGTATCTATGCTTAAGTCCATCCAGATCCTACTTGCCACGGCTACATACCATGACTATGATATCTGGAGGTTGGGTGTCATGACTGCTTTTCTAAATGATGATTTGGAAGAGAGCGTCTATAAGTACACAGCCAGAGGGCTTCGTAGACAGTGGGAGCAGCGGAAACGTGTGCAAGATGTTTTATCTGATAAAGCAGGCGTCGCGGAGTTGGAACGTCTGTTTTGATGTGTTATTCAAAGAGTTTGACATCATCAAAATGGTAGATGAACCTTGTATAAACAAAAGGGTAGTAGGGAGTATGGTGGTGATCCTCGTAGAGTACGTGGATGACATACTCTTGATAAGAAAGGAGTTTCCAATGCTACGCTTGGTCAATCTCCGCTTATCACAATGATTCTCCATATAGGATCAAAGTGATACCTGCTAAATCCTGGGTTTTGGATCTATGAGATAGATCTAATTGGATGTTAGGATACTCACTAGTTGTAGTGAGATGGTATCAGATGATCCTGGGGAGAATCACTGGAAGGGTTCCAGGGTGATAAGGACGACTGAATGTCAGTCACAGGCATTGTCTTTACCCTCAGTAAAGAGACGGTATGTTGGAAGAGTTCCAAGGTAGATACCGTGGCATACTAGACGATAAAGGCTGGATACATCGCTACCAAAGATGCTACCAAAGAGGAAGTCTGGGTGTATATTGGTTCATGAGTTGAACTTCGTTCCTACCATTGTGAGACAATGGAGTTGTGGCTTATGCCAAGGAACGCCCATCCCATCAGTGATCCAGACATATTCTAAGGCAGTATCACCTGATCATGGAGATGGTTGATCTCCAAGGAGATCGAGATTAGGAGAGTAGACTCAGAGGACAACACGGCGGATCCACTCACAAAGGCCTTTTCCTAGAGAGAGACTTTTATGGGATAGTTGAGTATGAGATACTACAACCACTGCTATCAGATGGCCCTAGTGCAAGTGGGAGATTGTTAGTTATATGTATGCCCTAGAGGCCATTACTATACATAGGATGTATATTGTAGTGGATGCTTGGACATATATAGGGAGGACTTTCTTGCTCGACATGATAGTATGCTATCTGGTTGCTCTTTACCTTAACGTGTACACTGATTGTCTCTCTGTTACATGTTGGTAAAGCCCTTAGGATGTGTACTTGACAACCTGGACTATGATGCAGATCATACTAGTGGCGACATGGTGGTCCATAAGTACATCCTTCAAGGTCCCTAGTCGTGGGTATATCGAGACGGGGCATCGATATACCAGAGTAGACTAGCGTATACCTTCTCGACCCATACAGATGGGCGATGGATTATCCCATATCCATTGGTGTTTGACATCAGAGATGATATACGGATGCTCAGTGGAGACTGGATACACTGGACGGACTCGCCGAGAACTCCTAAATGGTATTATACCTTACGTCAGATGGCAGTTCTCTGGTGACACTGGTACAGGTTAGTCTGTAGACCCGAGGTGATTCCCACTTTGCTTTGATTTCCACCTTACCACGTCCAAGAGGGCGTGCAAAATGGTGGTTTTTGGGTACAGTCCCGAATCACATGGAGGCAATGAGCGATAGGAGGGGATTCGTCTCTCCCGGTATAGGGAGTTGATGTTGCGCTGTGTTCGATTGGCTATAACCGGAAATCCCTGGCCAGGGTTGCTGAGATTTACTGGTAAGTGTTACCAGTAGTTTTTCGAACTGTTATAGACCTCATATCGACATGACTTATCGAGCTATTGGGGTCTGACGTTTACCACCCTTAGGCAAGATATGCGACATATCAGACGACGAGACCGGACTGTACGGTAAGTGTTACTGGTCGGATTCACAGGAGTGTGAGCGGGCTTGCTCGTTGATCTTCTGATCGCTCAATACCCGGATGGCCGTTACGTTTAGCAGACCGCTTGCGGCTTGTGGGTGTTTGATATGATCATCACCTGCTGCCGGCGTATTGACGAGTCTTTAGAGTCCTACACAGAGGTTTCCTGGCTCAAGCGAAACGAAATAGGAGCGCATATGAGATATGTGCGGGACCGAGAATAATACCAGTATGTGATACTGTATTCGATTCTCGCGATTTGTGACATTGATCGGTTATATGCGATATAGCCGGGTTATTGGATCAAGTGTCGATTCGATATGTTGTTACTATTGATATTAGTCGGTTATATGCAGTATAACCGGATCATTAAATCAAGTGTTGATTTAATGATTTAATGTATAATTATATATTTGATATATTACTTTACATTAACTAGTATTGGTTCACTTAAGATTATTTTCTCACTTGATTGTGCACATTGTATATGTGATATATTTTGTGCACAAGATTGTATCATGTTTGATGATACATGCAAACTTGGGTATGTGTATGCTATACACCATGTTTAGATAATGGTTAAGGTTTCATTTGTTTTATTTCATTTATTTTTGAAAATTAAAATGAAATGGTGGCTTTCTTTTCTTTCTTTTGCTTGAAGCTTCTTGAAGTTTCAAAGCATCTTTGAAAAAGTCTTCCATTTTGTTTTATCCTGAACCTAACCATTACCTAAACCCTAGTTTATTCTCTACATGAGTTTATCTAACCCATGGTTGCATTATGATAAGGCATCACTTGATTTTCTATTTTGATTATTCATTCATAATTCTTTTTCTTTCTTCTTCTTCGTCTTCTTCATGAAGAAAAAGCAAAGCTTTCTTGAAAATTCTAAGTGATGATTCCAAGTGAGAAACCCAAATCCAAAGTGAACCCACTTCCTATTTCTTCATCCTCTACCACTTGCCATGTTGTATAGGGTGTTTTCTTCACAAGGTTCATGACCAAGTGAAGATGGAGCTTGAGTTAGAGTCGCCTCGACGTAGATCATCTTCGGCACCAAAGTCAACGACCTAGCCCGATCATTTCTCCGACGAAACCATCGCTAGAGTCCGGGATTCCGATGATCGCAGCGGAGGGACATCTTCATGGAGCTTTGGAAGTGGAGGACCGGATCTACAAAGGTTGTATTTCCATTCACTTAGCAATAAAGTTGTTTACTTGCTTGCTTTTCTCCTAATCTCTAGTTAACGATCTAGCATTAGGGTTTCTCGGCATTTAATTTTTTAATTTGGCATGGTTGATGCCTTGTGGAACCTCTTGCGTGTGCCTAGGAACCCTGCACACCCTGGAAAGCATACCGCGTACGGAAAATAGCAAAGCGGATGCATTGGCCAAGCTTGCTAAAGAATTAGCCGACGAGAACCTCGATGACGTAAGAATCGTGATACAAAGCCGTCATGTTTTTGCACCGGCAGAAATATCTCCGGAGTCGTCCAAGGAAAAGGGAGCGACCGAACAAAAGGCTCTACAAATAAAAGACCAATAGACGGTTAAGGATTGGAAAGAAGTCTTTATAGACTACTTCAAATCCCGTCGAACGCCTGAAGATGCGTCCTCAAAACATCAGCTCATGAAGCGAGCCCTATCTTTCGCATTCGTCAATGATACCCTGTATAAGAGATCATTTGACTCTTTATGGCTAAAATTCCTGGGACCTGAAGAGGCAAAGAGAGTCATCCAAGAAACTCACGACGGACTCTGTGGTTCTCACCAAGCTGGGCCGAAGATGAAGATGAAGATCAAACGGATGGGTTATTATTGGCCCATGATGATCCAAGACTGCCTCGAATACGTGAAGCAGTGCCACTCGTGCCAGATTCATGGGGACTTCATCCATCAGCATCTGAATCCGCTACATCCGACAGTGGCTAGCTGGCCGTTCGAAATGTGGGGGACTGACATAATCGGCCCCATCGAACCAGCATCGTCCAGAGGACATCGGTTCATTTTGGCGACAACTGATTACTTCTCCAAATGGGCAGAAGCAGTACCGCTGAGGGAAGTGAAGATGGAGAATATCTTCCATTTCTTCAAGACACACGTCATCTATCGGTTTGACACTCCGCGACGGATTATCTCCGATAACGGACCAACCTACAGAAGCCACAAGATCAGCCGCTTCGCACAACAGCATAACATAGACTGGAGATACTCCGCAGTCTATAATCTTCGAGCTAACGGTCTGGCTGAGGCTTTTAACAAGACATTGACGAAGATTGTAAAAAAAGACGATGGCCCGGAATAAGAAGGACTGGCACGAGAGACTGCATGAAGCTCTCTGGGCGTACCGAACGACGTTCAAAACAGCCACGAGCACAACCCTGTACACATTGGTATTCGATACAGAAGCGGTACTCCCCCTCGAGATAGAGTTACCCTCCCTACGAGTGGCAGTTCATTACGAGCTAACGGACGAAGAGAACGCTCACCTTCGCCTCGAGGAGCTCGATGCCCTTGATGAAACCCGGCTCATAGCGCAAGAAAATCTGGAGGCTTATAAAGCAAAGATGACACGCTCATACGAGAGATTGACTAGGCCGAGAGCATTCCGCCAAGGCAAACTCGTGCTAGTGGTCAAGAGACCTATGATCCCCAATCGCGCTAAGCGGGGAAAATTCGAGCCGAACTATGAAGGCCCGTATATCATAGACAAGGTCTACCATGGTGGAGCCTATCTACTCATGGACATGCATGGCGAAAGGCCCTTCAGGCCAATAAATGGTCGCTTCCTGAAGAAGTACCACGCCTAACGAGTCACGGCCTAGGTCAATGATAGATAACAACGACTATGTTTGCTCGCTATCTTCCTAAGCCCAAACTCTATAAGTAGTAACCGGCTTCCTTTACAACGGACCGAAACGT
The DNA here is from genome assembly GCA_030015575.1 of Agapanthus africanus. Classification (NCBI taxonomy): domain Eukaryota; kingdom Viridiplantae; phylum Streptophyta; class Magnoliopsida; order Asparagales; family Amaryllidaceae; genus Agapanthus; species Agapanthus africanus. Next base: position 634,121,996 of record CM057342.1, read on the forward strand.
CCTTAAACTAATAACGGACCGAAGCGTCCTTAAACTAACAGCGGACCGAAACGTGCTTAAACTAACGACGGACCGAAACGTCCTTAAACTAACGATGGACCACTATGTCTTAAAATTAGCCGTTGACCGAGATGTCGATAAACTATGGTGGATTGCAGCATCCCAAAGCTAATACAAAAAAAGAATAAAAAAAAGAGAGAGAAAAAAGAGAAAAAAAAAAAGAAAAGAGAGAGAAAACGGTATGTCCATAAGCAAGATGGGCATGGATGAAAACCTGAAAGGGCTCCGTAAGTAAAAACAGCAGGGCTACCGGCGAGTTTTGTGAAAACCCGAGAGGGCGCAACCTCGTTAAAAAGACACTTGCAAGGTCCTCTCGACTTTGTAAGGAGAAACCACCTGCGTGAGATCCTTACGACTCACAAGGGAGCAACACACTTAGGGATCCCCACGATTCCTAAGGAGAAACACACTTGCGAGATCCTCACGACTCGTAAAGATAACCCTCTTATGGGACCCTCACGGCTCATAAGATTTGAAAGTCTTAAACTACAGGGATCTGAACCTGTTCTTAAGCAACCTCCACAACCTTCGATACCGCCCTACAAGCGGCTCAATGCTGACCCTTGTATACAATCCACGGGCGCGAATAAACATTTCCCTAACAAAGTCCCATCCGTGACTAGAGATATGTCCATACGGTGAGCAACCCTTGTGAATCCTCTCGACTTATAAGGGGAAAACACTCTTGTAAGATCCTTACGACTTATAAGAGAACATACACTTAGGAGTCCTCACGATTCCTAAGGAGAAAACGCGCCTACGAGATCCTCATGACTCACAGGGATCCTAACCCTATTCGCTAAGCCATCTTTGTTCGATATCGACAGAGGCAAATGATGATTCGCTCCTGGCAAAATGCCAGTTGTAGCGGTGCTGATGCCGAAATCAGTGTCTAATCCCAAGCTTGCAGCGAAAAGCTAGCAAGCCACATATGCATACGAAATAGCCGAAATGATGGGGCAACTTGCAACAGAAGCAGCAAGTAAAAAAAATGTATGCACGCAAAATAGCCGAAATGATTGGGCAACTCACAATAAAAAGCAGTGAGTAAAAAATAAAACAAATAGCCGAAATGATTGGGCACTGCGAAAATAGCCAAAATAATTGGGCAATCGCGACCTTCGCGATATAAAAACTGAAATGATAGAGCATCGTGGAAAGAATTGAAAAATAAAAATGAAATTTATGCCCTATAGGTGATATCACATCAATCCCTGTATACAATCCAGGGGCGCAAACAAAGAAGGAATCACACTCCTCCTCCCAAGATTTCATCATCAGAAGAAGCCAAATCTCGACGGTTCACAGATAGCCTGGAGATCATCTCAACATTCGTCTCATTACAACAGACATAATATCAAGCAAAGCGGAACAGCGGAAATTCCCAGTTCCATGACTCGGCGGTGTACAGATGACCGAGAGTCAAACTCCGACACCATGAAATGCGGATAAAGTCAAAATTCCTGGCTACGTGGAACACGGATTATGTCACTTCTGACCCCGTGGAAAACATCCAGAGCGGATCCCGGTCCTCGCACAGCACGGCAGTGAACCCGTGTGAAGCATCCAGAGCGGAGCCTAGTCCTCGCCGAACACGGCAGTGAACTCGTGGGAAGCATCTAGAGCAAAATTCCTGGCTGCGTGGAACGCGGATTATGTCACTTCTGACCCCGTGGAAAACGTCCAGAGCGGATCCTGGTCCTCGCAGAGCACGGCAATGACCCCGTGTGAAGCATCTAGAGCGGAGCCTGGTCCTCGCCGAACACGGCAGTGAACCCGTGGGAAGCATCCAGAGAAAAATTCCTGGCTACGTGGAACGCGGATTATGTCACTTCTGATCCCGTGGAAAACGTCCAGAGCGGATCCTGGTCCTCGCAGAGCACGGCAGTGAACCCATGTGAAGCATCCAGAGCGGAGCCTAGTCCTCGCCGAACACGGCAGTGAACCCGTGGGAAGCATCTAGAGCAAAATTCCTGGCTACGTGGAACACGGATTATGTCACTTCTGACCCCGTGGAAAACGTCCAGAGCAGATCCTGGTCCTCGCAGAGCATGGCAGTGAACCCGTGTGAAGCATCCAGAGCAGAGCCTAGTCCTCGCCGAACACGGCAGTGAACTCGTGGGAAGCATCTAGAGCAAAATTCCTGGCTACGTGGAACATGGATTATGTCACTTCTGACCCCGTGGAAAACGTCCAGAGCGGATCCTGGTCCTCGCAGAGCACGGCAGTGAACCCGTGTGAAGCATCCAGAGTGGAGCCTAGTCCTCGCCGAACACTGCAGTGAACCCGTGGGAAGCATCTAGAGCAAAATTCCTGGCTACATGGAACGCGGATTATGTCACTTCTGACCCCGTGGAAAACGTCCAGAGCGGATCCTGGTCCTCGCAGAGCACGGCAGTGAACCCGTGTGAAGCATCCAGAGCGGAGCCTGGTCCTCGCCGAACACGGCAGTGAACCCGTAGGAAGCATCCAGAGCAAACGACGGACTGTGGAGTCCTTAAATCCACGGACTATGATGTCCTTAACCTCGACCGTGATGTCTTCAAACTAACATCGGACTGTGAAGTCCTTAAGCTCACGAACTATGATGTCCTTAACCTCAACCGTGATGTCTTAAAACTAACAATAGACCGTAATGTCCTTAAAATAATTTTACCTTGGTTCAAGGGTACATCTCTTCACTCCTTTGATATTTGTCGTTGTAATTCCTCAACGTCTTCAAAGAGGTGACGGGTCCCGACAACCACACATTTCACGGACTGTGGGGTCCTTAAATCCATGGATTATGATGTCCTTAACCTCGACCGTGATGTCTTAAAACTAACATCGGACTGTGAGGTCCTTAAACTCATGGACTATGATGTCCTTAACCTCGACCGTAATGTCTTAAAACTAACATTGGACTATGGAGTCCTTAAATCCACGGACTATGATGTCCTTAACCTCGACCGTGATGTCTTAAAACTAACATTGGACTATGAGGTCCTTAAACTCATGGACTATGATTAACCTCGACCGTGATGTCTTAAAACTAACGACGGACTGCCGAGTCCTTAAATCCACGGACTATGATGTCCTTAACCTCGACCGTGATGTCTTAAAACTAACATCGGACTGTGAGGTCCTTAAACTCATGGACTATAATGTCCTTAACCTCGGCTACGATGTCTTTATACTACGGTATCCTGGAAAACGTCCAGAGCGGAGCCTGGTCCTCGCCAAACACGGCAGTGAACCCGTGGGAAGCATCCAGAGCAACCCTTAACTCCGTGAAATGCGGATAAGGACAAATTCACCCATCACTTGCGGGTCCTCACAACTCGTAAGGAAGTAAATTCTCTTGTGAGATCCTTACGACTTTCAAGAGAAAACGCCATTGGGAATCCTCACGATTCTTAAGGAGAAATTACACCTACGGGATCCTCCCGACCGGTAGGGAGAAAACTCTTTATGAGACCCTCACGGCTCATAAAGTTGAAAAGTCTTAGATGACAGATTCTAACCCTGTCTTCTAAGCCACCACCTCCCTACAAAGAATCCAAGATTGATAGCTATATGCTACCTACAGATCGCACTCGCTAAAATCACATGGCAACAACACAGCAAGAAAAAAGAAAGAAAGTAGAGAGATGACACAAGACATTACGAAGAACGTGTATCTTTTATTCATGAATGCGATTGGGTACAAAATACATCATATAAAAGAATAAAAGAACAAATACATTTCATTCAAAATTACAAATGGTACAAAATTGTTATTGAGAAGAAAGCGCTTTCAATAATCCAGTCAGCCGCTCGCGCAGTTCCCTCAGCCCCTCTTCCTGATCAGCTGCCGCGGCCAACTCCGCTTCGACCTGGGCTCGCTGCTGCAAGTAAGACGAGAGTTTTTCTACGACGGCCCGCTGAGCTGCTTCACGATCTCGTGCATCCCGCTCGACGACGTCGAGCTTCTGCCTCAATGTTAGCCCATCAGAGATACATCGCAGAAGACCTTCGAAAATAACTTTTAACTGGGCGGCGTTAGCGTCAACCTCAGCATGCAGTCGAGTGGACTCGCTCAAAGTCTCTTTACATTCTCTTTGCTTTAAAGCCACTTCTTGTTCAAGATGGCGGAAATAAGAAGCGCTCTGCCCGATCCATGCAGCCCGTTGAGCGCTCATAGCCAGAATCTCAGGTGCGGGACGCCTAAGCTCAAGCTCATGCAAACAAGCATCGATCTCCCTGCAGCGACTAACCCAAGACTCAACGACGGCCTCACCATGAAAGTTCATGAGCGTCGCCAGCATAGGGTTAACCTCTGCCGCAAAATCCGCAGCAAAAGTGGGAATCTCTGCATCAAACTCCTCGATATACTCGCTCAGCATGCGTAGACTGGTCACAGCACCTTTGGATGAGGGACGCCTGGAAAAAGGCCCTGCCGGCATTATAATATGGGACTCGAACGGGGCTGCAGTCAATGTGATTGCTGCAAAATAGATCATAATCAGATGTCGGCTTAGAAAATAAAGAAAATACACAAAAAGTAGAGTCTACTATACCGGCTGCAGCAGGGGGCAGAGCTGGGAGTACTGGGGGCGCAACGACAGCATCGTTTCCCCCTTCAATTCGTAAGGCTGCAAGAAATATGAAGAAGAGTTAGCGGTAATGCGACTACCCATTGAAGAAAAGGACGTCATTTAGAAAAAATACTCACCTATACCAGCAGGGGGACTAATCTTCGACAAGAAGGAGAAATGTGGGTGCAGCACCTGGTACAGGTGGTCAAAAAGGACTCCTGCAAAAATGTGATGACGCAATGTCAGTACAGGAATTATACAGCCGAGAGACAAGACTGATGGGTCACAAATCCATACCTTCCAGCATCTGCGACGGTACGAGAGAAGGCAGAGAGGTGGTCACCGTCAAAGCGGTAACTGACGGTGCTGCCTCGAGTAGCGCGACATCAGCACTAGCCGTACCTGCATTAGAAACAAGATAAACCTTATTAGGAAAGATTGCAGAATAAAAAAAAAGAAGGGCGGTGACCCAAAATTTACCTGATGAGTCGCCAGCCGGAGCCGTGACGAGAGCGTCACTTGATACAACGGTGGCGTCTCCCTCCTCCATCGGGGTGGTCGCACCTCCCGTCGCCTCATCCCCTAACTCCATAGGAACCGTCGTCACGCTCGCGACGCAGGGAGACGATATAGAACCGTAGGCAGGGAGAGCGATGATCGGAGCGGTGCCCGACTCTTGAGAAAGAGCGGCCATCTCGTGCCCAGCGATCATACCCGTTTCGCCCGCTACCACCTCAGGCTCAGTGGTCGCAGCCGTCTCGTCCACCGCTGCCTTAGGCTTGTCCGTAGCAGCCGTTTCGTCCACCACTGCCTTAGGCTCAGCCGTGGTAGCCATCTCACCCGCCACCGCCACGGGCTCGGCAGTGGTAGATATCTCGGGCATAGCAGTCGTGACTGTCTCGTCAGCCACCATCTCGGGCCCGGCAACTATGGTTACATCGTTTACCGTCGCCTCGGGTTCAGCAGCTACCTCCTCCACCACCCCCTCAGGCTCAACGGTCGCCACCACTCCTTCAGTAAGGCTCGGCCCTGCAGGACAAGATATATAAGAACTGATAGTTTAAAGTTTTGACAACGAAGTCTCAAAACACATTACCTGAGGTTGATTTACCGTTGGCTTCCCGAGCTGCACGTGCCGCCCATCTATGAGCAGTAGACAAGGCAACCGGGAGCTCCTCTGAAGGAGTAGCAGCGGGAGTAACGGTGCTTGAACCTGCTCCCGCAGCCAAAGCAGCACTACGCTCCCTTGCTGCACGCCTCAGGCGCTTCATTTCCTCCCGGGCCGTCACGACAGACCTTTTAGAAGCCTTCTTCAGCAAGGCGGCGTCGTCCGCATTCAGGGTTACCTCCAGAGCCGTCAAGGCTTCCATCATCGGTTTTTTAAGCAAGGCCTCTTGCGGCTATGCCGAAGAGGCCGGGACTTCGGTATCTGGCCCGGGGAGAATTCCCACATCAGCTTGCGGGATAGGCCTTGTAGTCCCTGTGATAAGACAAAGAGAGGGTCAGATTACTCATAAGAAATGGAAGCAGAAACATAGCGAACCGAAATGTACCAAGGCCTAAGGATACTCTAAGTCGTTCCTCCTCCTCAAAAGTCTTGAGAGAAGCAGCGAGAGCTTCTTCGGTAGAAATGCCTATTAAAGAAGGAAAAGCGTTAGTCAAAAACAATGATGGAGGTATGATGCAATGATGAAAAATACAACTAATGATTACCTGATCGCGCGAGTTTTGCCAACCACTCATCGTGCCTTTCCAATCGCTCGGAAGCTGCGATGGCAGCCGCCAGATCAGTGTCATCTGGCGGCATAAATAGGCTGCCGTTGGTCCCGTACTCACTCAAGCCCTCGCTATAAGGAGCATGAGGTTCTTGACCAAATACAACGTCAGCAGAGAGGATCGACTTCTTCTTCCTCTTCTGCGCGCGAACTCCGGTCGCAGCCAAAATCAGCTTATGCTTCGTGGGCACTTTGGGACGGCGGGTCCCGATATCCGAGCCCATGCCGGATTCGGGTGAAACCACGTTTACCGTCTCTACGGGAGCACGGGGCGCTGATGGCACGTCCACAGGATCACGGGGCAATCCACGCATGGGGCATAGCACACGTGGAGGATCAACTACAGCATCTCCTCTTAGTGGAGGAGGGACAGGGGTCCTTCGCTTTAAAGGGACGTTGCAATCGCTGGCGGGGGGCGCACTCTTGCGATCGAGCAGCAGCCGCTTCTCTTCCCTGATGACAGCGCCCATCGCATGTTGATACCAGATCCCGTATACGTTGAGGGCCCTTGGAATGCAACTCGGCTCGCTAATGAAGAAGTGGGAGCCCGTATTTAACCGCATAAAGTGATGCAGTGCACTCCGTATTCCCTCTCTGGTGGCCGCAGGCTCTTCCAAAAACGCCTCCAGTGGGACCCCCTGGTTATAACTTAGCTGCTGGGCAAAATGATGGGGGTTGTATCTCATAAAAAGTGCCGCATCATTTTGCCTGAATACGAGGAAGCCCGGCTTGATGGAGTATAGATATAGAATCTCTCGAGCATTCAATACGGAGGCCCCGTCCTTAAAATTATCGCGCAGCGCCAACACCGTTTTGGAAGTTTCCTGGCCGATTATCAGGACTTTGTCCGTGAAAGACATACCCGCTCCGACCGTGCGCGGATGAAGAAGCAACCCCCTAGCCTCCCACAGAGACGGATTCACAACGGAAGCGTCAACCAGCCGCCTAATTCTGGGGAATTTGCACTTCTCAAAAAACGAGGGTCTTTTATGAATACCAAACACCCCGAGCACGTGCACTTCCATCCAAGAAGTGAAGTAGTGCATCAGGAAGTTAGCAGCTTGCACCCCCGGTTCCGTTGTATCCGCCACCACGCTAAGACCATGCTACAGGTGGGCCAGCCCGGCGATCCCAATGGCCACTTGTATGCCAGCCACCATTCGATGTGCTGGGTAGAAGACGAACGGCCTCATATAGCGAGGGTACATGGGGAGCGCGAACCAGTACAACCATAGCCCGAGAAACCCGAGAAAGAAAGTCTCCTCGTCGATGCCCGGAGCAGCGATTTCTGATAGAGGGATGATCGCGGCATCGGGGAGATAAAAGCCTTTTTGATCATCTTCCAGTACTGGTCGACGATCTAAGCCGAAGCCGAAGGGATCGTCGAGCTTGGCAAATTTTTCTCCCCGTTGCGATAGAATCTCCGGTCGAAGAAAACGGGCAATGAATTCTGCGAAACTAACTCCCCGGCCTCCGGATTCCAAGAAAAGACTTTCATACATATTCAGCACCTTTATCAAACTCGGAAACTGGTGCTGAATAGCGTTCTCTGGCGTTAGGTCCATCACCAATGGCTTGGTGGCAAAAACGTATTCATCCGGAGGAAGCAACTCCTCATAGTGCTCCCCCCTCACCGGCAGACCGAAAATCTCAGCAAATTCTTCTAGAGAGATGGAAACTTCTCTGTCCATTAGAAGAAAGGTATGGGTGGGGATGTTCCATTGCTCCATGAACGCCTTAATCCACCATGTCGGAGGAGCAGAATACTGGAACAGCGAAGCGTAAACCGCAGGGTATAGACCGATCTTTAGCAGGTGTGCCTTCTTCGCTGACAAAATGTACCTGGCCCACTGCAAATACCCGGCCGAATGTCGAGGGGTCAACCCGATGTTGTAGGGTTGTCCCCAAGGGCATGACTCGCCCTGGCATATGCGCCGCCCTAAAATATCCAAAGCTGCCGGCAGCTGCATGGGTATGGCGGCAATCGAAGGTTGAAGAAGACCCTCCGAAGTCCAATTAACGACCTCCACGGCATAGTTCACCGGGGGTACATATGCATACGAGATCGATGAGATCGGCTCTGACGGCATCGCACAAGAGAAGCTTCGGCGACCTTTGATAATTTGGTCGTACCACCTACCCCATAGGTGAAGGTTTTTGTATTCCGGGTCATAGTCTCTAATGAGCGTAAGAACCTCCCGGTCCACCGGTGCTTCAGGGAACCCTCCCTCTGAGCAGAAAAATGGGAAAGAAAGATCAGAAGACATGTCGCCTGCAAGAAAGAACGAAATTCAATTATCAATGTCATAATTTAATTTTAAAAATCCCGACGCTCGGTACTTTAAAAATTTGTACCACGCTGCAATGCAGTGGAGAGGAGACCAAAAGGGGACCCATAAAATCCAGATGACAATGCATCAATTAATAAGACAGACTCATCATTGGATGAGACTGTCAATTAATGAGGAAATCCTCAAAGAATATTCTTATTGAATGAGAAATCCCTCGGGAGAAGGAGAAAATCTCCCTTTCAGAGCAAAGCTCTATAACAGAGTGACACTTGTCAAACTCTGGTCACGAGGGAATAAAATTCCTTAAAGATCCTAGCTCTGTAATGATGATGGAAAACCCATCAAAGATTAATGAAAATTAATCCTTGAGAATTAAAATTCTGGGATCTTAAAGATCCATGAAAAAACTCTTAAGAGTTCTTCATCAAAAGATCAAAAGATCTACATATTTTCAAAAGAGCAGAGCTCTGACTCATGGGCTAAGAAACCCTAAGAAAAGATCTGTTTAGATCTATGGATTTTTGAAGAGCAAGGCTCTGTTTATGAAACCCTAAAGGGGTTTTCTTTAGATCAAAAGATCTATGAAGAGCAAGGCTCTGTTAATGGGTAAAACCCCTAATTTATTAGAATTAATTAATTTAATTTTACCTAAATTTAATAGAGTTTTAACTCTTGAAAGTTCTTGAACAAAAGAGCAAGGCTCAGAATAAAATTCTTAAAAAGAGATGAAAATCATCTGAGGACCAAAAGGTCCTATTTATAGGCGCTGAACCGCCTCCTTAACTTCTGAGTTGATCCAAAGGCTCAGATGTTGCCACCGCTGCACTCATGTGTGCGCTACGTGAGCGCAACGGTGGGGGGGCATTTGTTTCCCCCAATCAGAGCAAAGCTCTGTTCTGAATTCCAAAATTCAAAAATCGAAGAAATGCTTCAGATCCCGTGCGCTGCGCGCCACGTGTCAAAAGCAGACACGCCAGCGCCAGGAGCGCTGCGCCCTAGGCAGCGCACCCCAATCAGAGCAAAGCTTTGTTTCAAAATTCAAATTTTAAAAGTTGAAGCAACGTTTTAGATCCAGCGCTCTGCGCTGTGCGCCACGTGTCAAGCACGGGCACGCTAGCGCAGTTGCGCTGCGCTCTGCGCTGCGCGCCACGTGTCAAGCACGGACGCGCTAGCGCAGATGCGCTGCGCGGCACGTGTCAAACGTAGGTGCGCTAGTGCAAGGTGCACCAACGCAAGAATTAAAAGAATTCCCCACCGTTAGATCAAAACATCTAATAATAATAAATTATTAATTAATCAGAATTAAAATTCTGTTATAGAAAGATCTTTCCAATCTTATTAAAACAAGAAGATTATCTTCTGTAAAACAGAAACCTTAGGATCAAAGATCCAACGGTGGAAAATATTCCCAAATCAATCAGAGAAAGATCTCTTCAACTGATTCAACAAATCATTTGGCCCTATATAAAGGCCCGTAGACTTCAAGTCTAAGAATACACAGAAGAGAGAGGAAAAAACCCTCTGCAAGCTTTGAGAAAAAACTCAAAGAGAAAGAAAAGCAAGCCTTTGAAAGAAAGAAGATCATTTCTTCATCTTTAAAGGTAAAGAATTAATTCTTGAACAAGAGGGATGAAATCATCTCGTAAAAAGAAGAACCATCTTCTAAAGAGATCTTAGATCTATAAAAAGACTAAGGTCTTTGATTATAAAAAAAAAAAAAAGATCAAAAGATCCCATCATAAAAATATAAAAAGATGTACTTTACTTCATTCACAGATCGTTTGATCTATGAAGGCAGAGCCTTTTATAAAAACAAGAACTTTTGTTCTTGATCTTGAGGCAAAGCCTCCTCTGAAGAATATAAATTTGTTCTTTGATCTTAAAATTGATCAAAATGCACTTTGCGCTATTAAAAAGTGTCTTGCACTCATGAACTGCGCCTTTGCGCTCTTTGGACTGGCGCTCAGCGCCATAACATGCCACGTGTCAACCCATAGACACGATCTGCGCTTTGCGCTCCTGAAAACAGCGCACTGCGCTCTTGGGTTGGCGCTCAGCGCCAAGCGCACCACGTCACTCACTGGCGCACCCATAAACTAGTGCAGCGCGCTCATAAATTAAAAGCGCAGCGCGCTAACAAACTAGCGCTTAGCGCTAAGTGACACGTGTCCTCCTCGTGTGCGCTAACCGACAGAAGCGCAATGCGCTCTTTGACTGGCGCAAAACGCCTAGTGCGCCACGTGGCGCGCTGTCGGAACATACTTTGTTCTGATAAATGCTATGCATTCAATATAAGACAAAAAATGTCAGAGCCCAATGGTTAGCATTATTAAAAGGGCAGAGCCCAAACAAAAGGCCCAACAGGCAGAACAAAAATAAAATGTTAAATATTTTTAACTGGACTTAGCCCAATTCTGGCCATAAGTCCTCAATTTAAATTGAACTGAGCTCATCTGCTCTTCCAATCAATTTACACCCGGTTTGAGGGTACATCTCTTTACTCCTCTGATATCTGTCGTTGTAATCCTTCAACGTCGTCGGAGAGGTGACGGGTCCCGACAACCACACATTACGGACTGTGGGGTCCTTAAACTCATAGACTATGATGTCCTTAACCTCGACCGTGATGTCTTAAAACTAACAACGAACTGTAGAGTCCTTAAATCCAAAGACTATGATGTCCTTAACCTCGACCGTGATGTCTTAAAACTAATATCGGATTGTGGAGTCCTTAAATCCACGGACTATGATGTCCTTAATCTCGACCGTGATGTCTTAAAACTAACACCGGACTGTGAGGTCCTTAAACTCACGGACTATGATGTCCTTAACCTTGTCCGCAATGTCCTCAAACTAAATCTAACGTGTCCTTAATGACGTTAAATTTAAATCCAACAAAATAGCAATTGGGCTCTATTGTTTAGTTTAATGACGTTGCGGTAGGCAATTAGTTTGAGGACATTGCGGCCCCCCAAACCCAAATCTAAGAAAGATACGGATTTAGACTAGTCCACGCCCTACGGGCGACAACATAAATTAGTCTCCGTATACAATCCACAGGCAACCACAAACAAAACAAACACCCACGACACGAAGTGACCATCTGGAGAAGGAGAAAGTTGTTACTGTGATGCGATAGCGTAATTAACTGCACGGGCTTGCGCCTGCAGGGAAGAGCGTCCCCACAATCAAAAAACCCCTCAAACGAGAGGGAATCTGACAAAGTCTGCTACATCGGCCGCATCCGTTTAAACCTTCGATATATGGTGCCATAAATCAACTTGGCATCTTCGGAGAGGTGGATGGATAGCACCAATTAGCATCTGCCCCGAATTTCAGGCGAGACGTACATCACGTCTCCGCCGGGTCTTTCGGAGGGGAACAAGGATTTTAAACATTTGGATAATGAGTCATGGTTCAAAGCTTGCAGAAGCTTGTAGGTTTCATTGACTAAGTCCACTTGTTTGTCCTCCTTAAGATATTTGTTAACCCAACCCTTAACTCATAGCTATGGTTTATTCTCTACATGAGTTAGGCATGACACTAACTCACCATGGTTCCAATTCTAACCTCACTCTCATTCTCACTTGATGAGTTCATTCTTCTTCTTCCTCAAAGATTTCTAGTTTCAATTGAGGTATGAGAAAAAATGTGAGAAAATCAAATCTAAAGTGAGCCCACTTCCTACTTCTTCATCCTCTACTACTTGCCATTTAGTATAGGGTGTTTGCTTCACTAATTCCACAATTAGTGAAGAGATAGCTTGGGTTAGTGTCTCCTCGACGTAGATCATCTTCGGCCTCGAAGACATCGAAGCAAGCATGTTTGTTTCTTCATGGGAGCCTCTCTAGAGTCCGGAGTTCACGATCGCAGCGAAGGAACTACTACACGAAGCTATTGAAGTGAAGGACCGGTCTATGAAGGTTGTATTCCCTGCTCACTAGACTTGCAAAGTGTTTGCATTTACTTTTCCGTCGATTTCTAGTTAACGATTCTTAGTTAGGGTTAGCTAGAACGACAAATTTTTGAAATTGGCATGGACGATGCCTCCCGAAACCTTGCTGATGTGCTAGGTAACCCTTTAGTGGTATCAGAGCCATGCTAGAAATTAATACAGATTTTGTTAGAATTACGAAACCGAAATACTCCGAAACTTGAAACGGAAAATTCAAGTTTCTGTCGATTTTAAAAACCTTTCAGAAAAATTTTTAAACAAGTGCAGAATGTTGTATGTGATACACCATGAACACACAAGAAATTTCACCCCCCTCCGCCGGAAAATGGCCGGCGACAAGCACTGAAATTCCGGCGACCTCGGATGAACAGTGTCGTTTGGGGTTAAATTTTTGGGTGTGTTCAGGTACTTGGGTTTGGTGTTTCAGGTGTTGTTTGTTACTGCTAATTTTGCATGTGATGTAATCTTACACTATAAGCAATTCGGAGTGTTTCGTATTCGTAGTTTTAACAATGTTTCGGGTTATTCACATATTGTCTAGGCGAAGTTAAAAAGTTCGATCGAATGTCAAAAACCCATTTTTCCAAGTTTAACGTATTCGGAAAAACATGCAAGTGATTCTATGAACCCTCTAGAAGAATGAAACCCTAACTCAACTTTTTGGATCGCGGAACCACGTTCAAACCCTAGGGTTTGCCATAGTTCCGTAGCGACATGAGTGAGACTTGGGTTTGCTCTTCTACGACTGGTGCATAGGTACTGTGGCATATTCTGGGTATTATTAAAACTGTGCTCAAGTATTGAGTCATCGGGAAATTGTGGGATGTTCATATCAGATTTTTGCATTTTTATACCGCCCAATTTTTATCACATTGCTTATCGGTAGGTACTCTTGAGCCGTGTTTGCTAGTCAATTGCAGGATACATGTTCTCGGCTCTAAACGGTGAAATTCATGGAAAAGCACGACAAAATCCGGATTACTGCCAACCACAGATAAAACACGGGTCTCCGCTCTCTATCCGTATATTGGCGCACACCAGTTTAAGAGACAAAATGGCAAATCAATGTTATTTTCATGCACAAAGCTCAATGGCAACACAAGATCCAACATATCTACGCGGAGCTCGAGAAAATCATAACAAAAAGATCCACATCAAATCACCTTTTGGTCTGCTGGAATTCTGGAAAAATTGTGAAGAGTTTCTGAGAAAAAACATATACCAAACAGCAGACAACATCAAACCAGGGAACCCCAAAAAATCCGATGGCCCAACTCCCTATTACTGCCGCGGAACCGCGGCCTGACAATGTCTTCAGGGTGTCGTATTTTAGGGGTAGTTTGGACTTTTTATGAAGAGGCAGAATTTTGCCCTAGGTTTCCAGTTTCCTGCCTATAAATAGTCCAGAACTTGCCAAAGCCAAGGGGTCCTCATTCTTGTATTTAGATTTTAGAATACATGTGTTGTTCTTCTTCCTCCTCTCATCTCTTCTCCATTAAAAACTTGTAGTGAGCTTTTGTGAGTGAAGAATGAATAAAGGAGTTCTTGTTCTTACCATGCTTATCTTGTTATAATTGTTAATTATATTTGCTTGTAATCTTCAATTGCTAATTTGGTTGTTGTTATTTGTTATTTGTTTCTTTCTTGTTCTCTTTTTCTTTATCCTTAAACAATAATGATGCTTACGCTTGATCCTTGCCGAGGTGAGGTCGCAGATAGCTAGTTGTAATCTTCTAACCTCTTTCTTTCTATCTTTCTCCTTTGTTTTATTTTCATTTTTCTTGTAATGGGTGAGTAGTTTCCATACTTGTTAGGATAGGATAAGGAAAGTTTGAGAGAAGGAAATCTCTCTCTCTTTCCTTGCCCAACATCTTAATTCGAACTCCCGTTAATTGAACCACAATCCGCTCCCTACGGCACCCTATCCTACATGATAGCGGTGATTCCTTAGTGAGACCGGTTGTGGTTGAATTAACCGGAGGTTAAGGCTAAGAGCCAAGAACGGACGGACAAGCACCAAAAGGAAGAACTTAAGCGTTGGAAAGCCTATCTTATACTCGCAAGTTCCTTCCTAGCCGTGCTAATCCCCGTTGTTGCCGATTACCGTAACACCGATATTAAGAATGGCAACGAAAGAAGTGAGCGACTCCTAACTCAAACTAACCTAATCCCAACCCTAACAAGCTCTCTTTACATATTATTTTAGCACTTAGTTAATCTCAAAACAAACCTGGACCTTTGGACTTAACTCGTTAAAACACATAGAAATAGATTCCCATCTCCCTGCGGACGACCCGTACTCAACCGGCTAGCCACAAGCGAAACCGTCTTGATTGCGGTAACAAACTTAGCACGCAAAAACCATACCAATCAAATGGCGCCGTTGCCGGGGAGACGGTAGTTTATTTCTTTGTGTAATTTCGGGTTAATTTGTGAATATAAATCTAACCGAAAAACCAAAACAAAATATATATATATATATATACATTGTAAAAAAAACCATCTTGTTATTTTTGATTATTTTTTGTGCAAGTGTGCAGGATAAAAAGACGGTCAAGTTCAGTGCCAAAGACGTGGGAAGTTAGACCCATATCTCGCGGCTACACCGCGACGGATTAAGACGGAGCCAACGGTCTACTGTAAAAATCTGGAGCAGATACAGTAAGCAAATCAAGATTCAGGAAATCAAGACAAGAAGAGGACAGCCAAAGAAGGATCCACAAAATTTTTGAAGGCCCAATCCTACCTTACTGCCACGGAACCGCGGCATAAGCAAGCTTAGGCCGCGGAACCGCGGCCGTTTGGTGCCATCAGGGTGCCAAATTCCCTGTAAGTGTCTCTTGTCTCTCCCCCACTCCTCTGGACTCCTCTGAACTGTGTTTTCTGCAGCATTCTTTACGCAAACTCTCTTCCCCCTTCCAAAAAATTGTTTTTGTGCAGGATTCTTTGCGCCGCGCTAAAAAATAAAAATTGATTGCAGTTGATTGTTACTGCTTTGCATTTATTAATACGGACTTTAAGGGGCTTGAAACCAATTAAGATTGGGTGGGGATTTCATCACCCTTCCCAGGACCCCAGAAATCATAAAAAGCATATGCATTGACCATTGCTTAAATTAAAAAAATACTAGACTCAACTCTAAGGACTTCGCGCTCAATAGGACAGAGGACTAGTTACAGGCATCGGCCATTTATCCTATCCTGACTTTGCGGTGTCTAGGCAAGTATGTCCAAGGAAAGTGGTTACTTAATTAGGACCGCTACTTACGTAGTGGGGAGCCTCCCACTTACCTGGCACTTACATGGACGCAATTGGCGGAGAAGAGGCGGTTTAAGGTCCTATTTCTAGCCCTTTGGAACAGTTGGGAGCTGTCTAACTGACTTAGGTGACCCTAGATCTAGGTGTGATTGTGCATATCTTGTTTGTGATTGCTTGAAGCCGTAAGTCCGTACATATTTCTGTAAAGCTCTTTCTAAAAAAAAACACAAAAATCAAAAACTTTTATAAAAACTTGCCCTTTGTCGCCAGAATCCATTTTTTCACCCGCCACCCATCGTATTTCTCCATTGACGTTTTCTTACCTTCACCTTCTCCGCTTTGACTATACTAAACTCGTTTAGTATATGTCCGCTTGGACTCGGGACACTAGCGCCCGCCTAGTCCGTGTTACGTTAGTCGCTACCGACTACGCGATCGACTCAGACGTCGAAACTCCGTCCACGCCTCATTCACCCTTACCTTTGCCGGCCAACTCTGACGTTGACCGGAATTCTGTTCATACATCCTCACCTTCACCATCACCAACCTCTTCTTCCGCGATGTCAGGATTTAATCCAAACATCCCTACAACTCCCCGGGATTGATTCGACCTCCTATGGATACGAATAACCCACCACCACCGCCTGTCGTAGCGCCGCAGCGAATCGCGCTCCAGGACCATTTCTATCCAACCCGCTCTGCACTCCCCACCTGTCTTTCCCTTCTACCGGCCAATGGGGATAATTTTGAAATTAAGCCCCACTTCATTAACATGCTTCCGAAATTTCATGGGCTTGAATCTAAAGATGCCTATATCTTCATCAACAAGTTCCAAAATGTTTGTGCCATGATGAAAACTACCCAGCTGTCGGACGATGCTATACGGCTACGGGTCATTCCGTTCACTTTGTGCGATCTTGCTGAAAAATGGCTGTATAGCACCGCTTCCCACTCCATAACCAGTTGGGACGAGTTTGTGAAAGCGTTTCTTAAGAAATTCTATCCGAATCATAAAACCGCAAGGATCCGTAATGAAATCAACCAATTCTCTCAGCTTCCTACTGAACCCTTCTGGAAGTGCTTTGACCGGTATAAAAACCTTCTTGTTCAGTGCCCTCACCATGGTATCGAGAAATGGCAACTTTGCCAAACCTTATACGAGGGCCTGAACCCAGCAACCAAGCAGTTGTTGGAAACCATTTGTCAGGGCCACTTCCTATCGAAATCTGACGAGGAAGCGTGGCAATTCTTCGACGACCTTGCGGAACAAACGCTTCAATGGGAGAGCACCAGACCAACTTCTTCTTCTTCCTCCTCCGCTTCTACTGGTCAGTCTAGGGTAGGAATTCATCAACTCGATGTCTCTATTGCGATGAAAGCTGAAATGGCTGCAATAACGAGAAAACTTGAAGCGATAGAGAGCAAATTTTCATCTCCTGCTCCTGCCCCTGTTCTTCCCCTTCGTACCATTTGTGCTTGTTGTTCCGATCCTTCTCACTTAACCGAAGAGTGTCCTTACAATCCACCATCTCAAGGACAGGATCAGGTTAATGCTGCATTTCAGCAAAGACCGAGAAATGATCCATACTCTTCCACCTACAATCCCGGTTGGAGGAACCACCCCAATTTCGCCTGGAATCAAAATCAGCATCAATTCCAAGGCAACAATTTCCAGAGGCCCCCTCCTCCGCAACAACAAGCGCAACAACAAACTCAACATCAGTTTCAGCAGCCCTTCCAACCCCAACCTTTTCAAAATCAGATGAACAACTTTGCACCCAACTATTCTTTTCCGCAAAACAACTTTGTTCCGTCAAACAACGATAAGGTTTCCTCGCTAGAACGAAGTCTGGAGGCGTTCGTTAAACAATCGACACAATCCACCGCAAACATCCAGTCTTCCATTCAGTCGTTGGTGCAACACACTGCTGCACACGGGCAAAGCATCAAGACCATCGAAGCCTAGATAGCACAACTGAATGCAGCCTTAAGCGAGCGAGAGAAGGGGAAGCTTCCATCTCAACCACTCCCAAATCCCGGTCACCCACATAATGTACATGTTGCTCTTGAACAACAGAACCATAATGTGAGTGCCGTGACTACGTTGAGATCGGGAAGGATGCTGCACAACAACATCGGCACAACAATTGAGGATAATGACACCCCGGCCGCTTCTTCTTCTTCTTCTTCTTCTTCTTCTTCTTCTCCTTCCTCATCTTCTGAGCCTATTCTTCATTCTTCAAAAGGCTCTCCTTCTTCTTCTTCTGTTCTGAACGGACCCACTTCTCACTCCATGAAAACACCAGCTCTGGGATCCGTTCCAACTCCATAGTCTTCTCCACAAGTATTGGACTCAACCAATTTTAAAAACGTTCCATTTCCAAACCGGTTGAGATCTAATAAACAAAATCCACAAATGGAAAAAATTCTGGAGTTGTTTAAGCAGGTTAACATCAACATTCCCCTTTTAGATGCTGTCCAACAAGTCCCGTCCTACGCGAAAATCTTAAAGGACTTGTGCACGAAAAAGAGGAAGTCTCAGGTACCCAAGAAAGTTTTCTTGGCTAGTGCTGTGAGTGATGCTCTTACCCAATCTTTACCGCAAAAACGGAAGGACCCTGGCTGTCCTACGATTTCTATTACCATTGGGGATAAGAACATCAACCGTGCACTATTAGATCTTGGTGTCAGTGTTAACCTGCTTCCGTACTCAGTATATGAGCAATTAGGTGTAGGAGAGCTGAAACCCACACACTGTACTCTCCAAATGGCCGACCGATCAATCACCCATCCTAGGGGTGAGCTAGAGGATGTGTTAATCAAGGTTGGGGACTTCATATTCCCCGTTGACTTCATTGTTTTAGACACACAGCCTGTAGCTAACCCCCGGAATCAAATTCCGGTGATACTCGGTCTCCCATTCCTTGCAACCTCAAATGCTGTGATCAATTGTCGAAATGGTTCGATGAACCTATCGTTTGGAAACATGACAATTGAACTCAACATTTTTAGGTTGGGGAATCAGCCCTCCGAACCTAATGCTCATATACTAGACGTTTGCTCAATCCAGGAGATCACCCCAGAGGAGTGTGAATTCGAGGAGTTTTTGTTCGATCACGATAACCTTAACGCCACTAGTGCGTTCCTCTTCGAACCTGCTACTGTTTCTGCCCCCGACAATGACTACGAGTGTTTCACTTTCTCGAACGATCTTAGCCACTCACCACCCGAGTTTGAATCCTTCGAATTTCCGGATGAGTTACCTGAACCATCCAACTCGGTCGCTTACACTCGTTTTAAACCTTTGCTGGAATCCTTTGAGTTCGAGACATTTTCACCAATCTTGCCTTCAATCGTTTCACCTCCAACGCTCGAACTCAAGCCTTTGCCGTCTCACCTTAATTACGCTTACTTGGGTGAAAACGAGACCCTCCCTATTATCATCTCGGCTTCTCTAGCTCCCGAGCAAGAGAGAGCCCTTCTTGCGGTCTTGCACAGCAATAGGCAAGCTTTTGGCTGGTCCATGGCGGACATCAAGGGGATTAGTCCCCTGATCGTTGAACATCACATTCATCTGATGGATGATGCCAAACCAGCCAGGGATCCACAAAGGCGACTCAACCCAGTCATGAAGAAGGCTGTGAAAAAGGAAATCGTGAAGTGTCTGGATAGTGGTATCATTTACCCTATCTCTGATAGCCAGTGGATTAGCCCCATTCACGTTGTCCCCAAGAAATCAGGCATAACGGTCATCACTAACGAGGCGAACGAGTTAATCCCTACTCGCACCCAAACTGGGTGGCGAGTATGCATCGATTACAGAAAAATCAACGCCGCAACGCGGAAAGACCACTTTCCGCTACCCTTCATTGACCAAATGCTTGAACGATTGGCCGGACACGAGTACTACTTCTTTCTTGATGGCTACTCCAGCTATAATCAGATTCCCATCGCCGAAAAAGACCAGTACAAGACCACATTCACTTGTCCTTTCGGCACGTTCACATATCGTCGCATGCCCTTTCGGTTATGCAATGCGCCCGCTACCTTCCAGCGGTGTATGATGGGAATCTTCTCAGACATGGTGGAGAAATTCCTAGAGATCTTCATGGACGATTTCTCCATCTTCGGCGATTCCTTTAACGAGTGTTTGCTGCATCTTGACGATGTCCTTACCCGATGTAAGGACAAGAACCTCACTTTGAATTGGGAGAAGTGCCACTTCATGGTGCGCGAAGGTATTGTCTTAGGACATATCATTTCGCAAAATGGCATAGAGGTTGACAAAGCGAAGATTGAGGTCATTTCCAATCTCCCTCCTCCCAGATGCGTCCGAGACATCCGAGCCTTCCTTGGCCATGCCGGTTTCTATAGACGGTTCATCAAGGACTTTAGCAAGATTGCTAGACCCTTGACTCTTCTACTGGCCAAGGACACGCCATTCGACTTCAACTCGAGCCGTGTGACTGTGTTCGAGTCATTAAAAAGCTCACTCACTTCTGCTCCCGTTCTTTCTTCTCCTGACTGGACGCACCCATTTAAGATTATGTGCGATGCATCCGACTTTGCCATCGGTGCTGTCCTTAGACAACACATCAACAAGATGCCGCACGTAATTTATTATGCTAGCCGAACCCAGAATGATGCCCAACTGAATTATACAACAACTGAGAAGGAATTCTTGGCTGTTGTATTTGCTCTAAAAAAGTTCAGGCCCCACCTCATCGGCTCTCCAGTCATTGTCTACACAGACCATTCTGCTCTGCGCCATCTTTTTGCGAAGAAAGATGCAAAATCTCGGCTGATACGTTGGATCCTCTTGCTTCAAGAGTTTGACCTTGTCATCAAGGACAAAAAAGGATGTGAAAACGTAGTCGCCGACCATCTCTCACGACTTCCTTCTTCGCCTTCGCTTCATATTCCGATCAACGACGTTTTTCCGGATGAACAACTCTTGACAGTATCTTGCGAACCCTGGTTCGCAGATATTGTGAACTATTTGGCCACAGGATTACTACCGACTGAATGGTCACGTCAGGACAGACTTCGATTCTTATCCCAAGTAAAACACTTTTACTGGGACGAACCCTATCTGTTCAAGTACTGTCCCGACCAGATTATTCGTCGGTGTGTCCCTGACGAGGAATTCAAGAGTGTGCTGTCATTTTACCACGATCAAGCATGTGGCTGGCATTTTGGCCCCAGAAAGACAGCTGAGAAGATCTTGCATTATGGTTTCTACTGGCCACAACTCTTCAAAGACGCTCATGACTATTGCAAGACTTGCTCCCGGTGCCAACACTTGGGCCGGATATCCCGGAGGAACAAGATGCCGCTCCAACCAATCTTGGTTGTGGAGATTTTCGACGTTTAGGGGATAGATTTCATGGGGCCGTTTCCCAGCTCTTTCGGGAACTTGTACATCCTTCTCGCTGTTGATTACGTCTCTAAGTGGGTCAAGGCTGTGCCCAGCCGGACTAACGACAACAAGGTTGTCGTTAGGTTTCTTAAAGAAAACATTTTCTCCCATTTTGGGCACCCCCGAGCGATCATTAGCGACAATGGAACTCATTTCTGCAATAAGACTTTCGAAGCCTTGATGCGGAAATATTCCATTAATCATAAGCTATCTACGCCCTACCACCCCCAAACCTATGAGCAAGCCAAAGTTTCAAATCGGCAAATCAAGCAGATACTGGAGAAAACGGTTTCCAAGAACCGACAGGATTGGTCGTTGAAACTCACTGATGCCCTTTGGGCATTTCGAACCGCTTATAAAACCGATCTTGGCATGTCTCCCTATCGGCTTGTGTACGGAAAGGCTTGCCATCTCCCTATCGAAATAGAGCATCACGCATTTTGGGCGATAAAAGAACTGAATCTGCCTCTCGAAGATGCGGGCAGCCATCGGAAGCTGCAGTTGAACGAATTGAGCGAGCTTAGGGATGAGGCTTACGACAACGCGGTTGTCGTTAAGAACCGAACGAAGGTGTTTCACGATAAACACCTTTTGCGCAAAACTTTCGTACCTGGTCAACAGGTACTGCTTTACGACACCCGACTACATTTCCATCCAGGTAAGCTCAGATCTCGCTGGAAGGGGCCGTATTTTGTGCGGAATGTGTATCCGCATGGCGCTGTGGATTTGGAGAATCCAAAGGACGGTTCATTTTTCAAAGTCAACGGACACAGACTAAAACCGTACCTTAGTGCCGAACCAACAGAGGAGCTCCTGGTCTTACAGGAGCCGGTTTACCCTGCATAATCTTCCTCTGCCTACCACCAAACTTCGGTTATCCAGCCAAGAACAGTGGACAATGTTCCAAATAAGTTTGGGGGTATGTATATACCATTTTGTATATATTTATGGATATTCTTTTCCATTTTTGCTATTTTTCTTTTCTTTAAAAACAAAAACAAAAAAAATTGTGTATATCTAACCGACAATTTTGACCCTTCAAATAATCTCTTCATGCAATGACAGTGAGGACACTGTCCAGTTTAAGTTTGGGGGTACGCTCGGTACACATTTCTAAACTTCGCATTCATATGTATATTTTGCATCTACGTATTAAAATCCATAAAATCCATAAAAATCCGAAAATTTTCTAAAAAGATAAAAACTTTTCTGTCAAGTTAGCTAATGGGAGAACTCTGATTCAACATTTCGACGGTTTTGTTTGATAAGATAAGAATAACTAAATCTTATTTTCAGATTTTGAAAACCTGAAATATAACTCTCCTTTGAAGTTAACTATAGCTGATATACGTCTTTACATCACACTACACGTGTCGTGAGTTTTGGAAATTAGATGACGAGTCTTTTATGTCTAAAAACTTTTAAATGGATCAATGATTTTCTGAGGATCAAATAGGTTTGTTCTGAAATAAGTAATACAAAGAATAGTTTATGAAGTGAAGCGAATATGAAGGAATGTTATTGATGCCTTAATTGGAACTAAGTCTGAAAAATAACCCATCTGGAACTTGATTGGAATGATTGCACACCTAACCCACTAAACACGTCTTTTATCCAAAAAAAATAACTGAACTGCCGGTTATATCTCCGTTCGCATTGAATCATCATGATTTTCACGCTAAATTGTCTTTTGTTTTTGGGCCTAGGTAACTTGAGTAATTAAGTCCGCTGGGGTGTCTCTACACCTAATGCCCTAAAGCCAACTGGTTTGGGTGCATTGGCCCAAAGCTCGTTAAGAAGCCTAGAAAGTCCAGATTAAAACAAAGTCAAGCAAGTGTTCTCTCCGAGTTAAAATTCCTAACGGTTCTTTGTGTGAGAATAATCTTGATAAAAGACAGTTTTTTATAAAAAAAATTCTAGCGGAGATATGAAGGTTTTATTCTATGATAAAGACTATTGCACGTTCACAGAGGTGTGTATGAAATGACAACAAGAAAAAGGTGGAGTGAAAAATAAGACTTAGTTTCCTGTTAAGGAAGATAGAAATTCTGAAGTTGAAACCTTACTGGAAAACGAAACTTGAAAAATGCTTAACTCTTTATAAAACTTATGTGATCCTTTTAAAAAAAATTATCTGGGCTTTATTGTATGACATGATGACTTTATTCGACCCTTCTGGAACTTAACGACACTATTTGCACTGCACGTAAAGACATATAAAATCTTAAGTTAAATAAGAAGCGAGATGTGAAAAATAAAGGTTCGATAGTCTAGACTTAGAATAATAGAATTGTTATTTTCTGAAACAAAACTTTAGGGTTTGAATTATAGTTATTTTGCAAAGCTAGCTTGACAGGATTTTGTGGGTAGTATCCGCTAAAAACCCTCAAGAGACAACACTCCTCCTACTAGGGACACCTAGAGGTTTAACGGCTTGTTGCACGTGCTCAGTGCAATCGCGTTCCCTGCGAAAGTGAGGTTAGAAAATTTTTTGTGAATAAATTGGCTTTGCTCGGGACGAGGAAATGATAAGTTTGGGGGTATTTGTTCATATCAGATTTTTGCATTTTTATACCGCCCAATTTTTATCACATTGCTTATCGGTAGGTACTCTTGAGTCGTGTTTGCTAACCAATTGCAGGATACATGTTCTCGGCTCTAAACGGTGAAATTCATGGAAAAGCACGACAAAATCCGGATTACTGCCAACCACAGATAAAACACGGGTCTCCGCTCTCTATCCGTATATTGCCGCACACCAGTTTAAGAAGCAAAATGGCAAATCAATGTCATTTTCATGCACAAAGCTCAATGGCAACACAAGATCCAACATATCTACGCGGAGCTCGAGGAAATCATGACAAAAAGATCCACATCAAATCACCTTTTGGTCTGCTGGAATTTTGGAAAAATTGTGAAGAGTTTCTGAGAAAAAACATATACCAAACAGCAGACAACATCAAACCAGGGAACCCCAAAAAATCCGATGGCCCAACTCCCTATTACTGCCGCGGAACCGCGGCATTAGCAGGCTTATACCGTGGAACCGCGGCCTGATAATGTCTTCAGGGTGTCGTATTTCAGGGGTAGTTTGGACTTTTTATGAAGAGGCAGAATTTTGCCCTAAGTTTCCAGTTTCCTGCCTATAAATAGTCCAGAACTTGCCAAAGCCAAGGGGTCCTCATTCTTGTATTTAGATTTTAGAATACATGTGTTGTTCTTCTTCCTCCTCTCATCTCTTCTCCATTAAAAACTTGTAGTGAGCTTTTGTGAGTGAAGAATGAATAAAGGAGTTCTTGTTCTTACCATGCTTATCTTGTTATAATTGTTAATTATATTTGCTTGTAATCTTCAATTGCTAATTTAGTTGTTGTTATTTGTTATTTGTTTCTTTCTTGTTCTCTTTTTCTTTATCCTTAAACAACAATGATGCTTACGCTTGATCCTTGCCGAGGTGAGGTCGCAAATAGCTAGTTGTAATCTTCTAACCTCTTTCTTTCTATCTTTCTCCTTTGTTTTATTTTCATTTTTCTTGTAATGGGTGAGTAGTTTCCATACTTGTTAGGATAGGATAAGGAAAGTTTGAGAGAAGGAAATCTCTCTCACTCTTTCCTTGTCCAACATCTTAATTCGGACTCCCGTTAATTGAAACACAATCCGCTCCCTACGGCACCCTATCCTATATGATAGCGGTGATTCTTTAATGAGACCGGTTGTGGTTGAATTAACCGGAGGTTAAGGCTAAGAGCCAAGAACGGACGGACAAGCACCAAAAGGAAGAACTTAAGCGTTGGAAAGCCTAGCTTATACTCGCAAGTTCCTTCCTAGCCGTGCTAATCCCCGTTGTTGCCGATTACCGTAACACCGATATTAAGAGTGGCAACGAAAGAAGTGAGCGACTCCTAACTCAAACTAACCTAATCCCAACCCTAACAAGCTCTCTTTACATATCATTTTAGCACTTAGTTAATCTCAAAACAAACCTGGACCTTTGGATTTAACTCGTTAAAGCACATAGAAAAAGATTCCCATCTCCCTGCGGACGACCCGTACTCAACCGGCTAGCCACAAGCGAAACCGTCTTGATTGCAGTAACAAACTTAGCACGCAAAAACCATACCAATCATAGGACTTTGAGGAATCGATCGAAAAGTTTAACGTCGTCTGGATATTATGTGATGGGATACAATACTTGGAATCAAAACTAATTTGAATTTTATAAATCTAGCAGTTTAGTCTCATTTGATCGGTTGCCACGGAATTTTGATATGATCAAAAGTTCGTCGCAAGCACGTAGCGTACGCGGATACTCGCCGGGTAACCTTATTAGATAGCCACGCCCCATAGCCCCGACCAAGTGACTGTAGGAGAACCCCGTCGCCAAAAGCATCCATTCGGGTGCTCGCGACAGCGGTGTTCCACCTTAGTGCACTTCATCGACGGCATCGGGGGGTGCGGCCGTCTGCTAAAGTTTCCGACGAGCATTCAATCAGGATGTCGAGAATCTTGTTGAATTGCCCGACTAGATATTGAAAAGTGTTTTCGAGATCAAGACTAAAATGCGGGGTTTATAATTGTTAAGCATGTGATGTCAAAGGAATTCATTTGGTTAGGCATGAAATACAAAGTATGAGATACGTTGGGTTTATGATGTCTAAGGTGGTTGCGGATTCCAACTGTTGTAGTTTTTCACTTTCTTTTCTACGACCATAAGTGTAATATGTGGTGTATCGCCGGTTTCGGTGCTATATGTCAACGACAATTGGGATACGCATATTTACTTACGTTGATGACATGTTATGTTATGTGTTGCTGTGATATGTTATATTGGATCATCGTGTTTTGAATAGCCGGGGGTTTTATGTGAGATGAGAGTTTTTCATTTTCATTCATGTAAAATTCATTGTATGTAATATTCTTTTATTGGGGCACTTCCGGGTTGAGGATGATGTCACCATTGTATATTATTTACTTTTTCGCATTAGGATGGACCCAAGGCGGGGAGCACAAGTAACCGGGTTCTAAAGTCCAGTAGGAGACCATCTCGAGGAGTCGAGACTGGGTCTCCTAACTCTAGAATTGGTAGGGTTGCTTGCCGCTCTCGTGGGGTCTAGGGGTGTGGGATTGGCTATTCATCATGACCGTGGAATCCGTGTTTTATACAGGCTTAATTTAAAACCCGGAAATCCTAGTATATCCAATATTTCATATGTTTTATTCTGCTGTGATATTCTATGATGTGATCATTGATTATATTCTGAGAAGAATGCTTATATTATATATATATGATATATATTATATATCGTTGCTTTCGTTTCATATGTGATGCTTGGGAAGCATAATAAATATGACTTCATTAATGAGATTAATGAAATAAAAGAAACCTAAAGATGTTGTAGAAACTTGTCTCGAAAATGGTAGCTCTAGTTCTTGCTTTGCATAGCGGTATTCCTTGTAGAATATCCAGCACCTTATTCGATAAGGAAAGAGACGAGATCCCTTCACCGGGAGTGACCTCTTTAGCGAAACTAGCAGATGCTACAAACTCGGTTTGTCTTTTGATTGCTTCTATAGTTTTTTCTTTGTATAGTGGTATTTGTGAAATATCCTGCACCTTATTCGATAAAGAAAGAACCGAAATCCCTTCACCGGGAGTGACCTCTTTAGCAAAACTAGTAAGAGCCTCAAAAACACTCCATTTTAAATCACTCGATTCTACGACGATATCAAGTTCATTACGCAAAAGGTTTTCTTAAAAACCTGTCGTAGCCCTCCATCATTTCAGATAAGTACTTCATAGTATTCATGCTATGTTTGTTGGCTTTTGTCAAGACGTAGTGTGTGGTAGCTATTTATGCTTATCTGCATAAGCATATGATGCGATTGAGTTAGGGTAGTCGTGCGACTTTGTTGGCTTTCGTCAAGGGTCATGCGGATGGGTTTAATTCAATCAGGAAATGTACGGGTTGAACTTGACTAGCAGCCTATGGTTTGTTGGCTTTCGTCAAGGTCATAGGATGCTAGGGGTAAAATATTATTGGGAATTTCAAGTGTTGAAATTTGCAATGAGATTGCATACCTCCTATAAGATAGTTGGATCCCGATACCCACTGCGAGTAAGAGTTACTCCTGGGAGAGTTTTACACATTACAATTAGCCGATCAAGTAGGTGTCTAGAAAGGTGTCAACGGGGTTACGCCCCTGGGAAAACGAGGTTTATATTAATTAAATCTGTGCGAAAGCACGGGGAACCTCCCTCAAAGTACCGGCACTGGCCTGGCTGAAAAATTGGCGAACTTGTAGGGTGTGATTAATCCCGGCTAGTCTTTCCTTTTAAGGTTTGAAGGAAGATTTGACTAAAACAGTGGGAGCCGTCCTGATTAGATAAATTAATAACCAATCTAATCTTGCAAGAGCATACGCTGAGTGTTTTCTTCTCTCTCTCTCTCCAGGTAGCGACCATGTCACACCTTAATCAAGATAATAATACGGATGTATTGACCGAACCCGCTTGTTATACTGAGCTAAGGAACGTTGGTCCCGCTCCAACTTATAATTGTTATAAAACCGAGCAGGAAATAGGGGATTACCAGGATTCCCGTGCCACCCAATCGAAGAAAGTGCATGATGATGCATCTTCTTCGGGTATGTTCATTACAGAGAACTGTTTCTCAGTATCCTTTACGTCTTGGGTATGAGATACCGGATCAGGATCCCGTATATGTAATATGTTACATGGGCTACAGAAAGGTAGAGAACTGGGAACGGGTGATAGGTTTCAAAGAGTTAGAAACGGTGCAAGTGTTGCAGCCAAGTATGTTGGCAGTTATCACCCGGTATTACCAAATACATTGATTCTGAACGAATGTTATTAGATACCGAACCTGATATACAACATCATATCAGTCTCTTTATTTAGTAAAGAAGGATATAATTTTGTATTGTTGGATAATGTTTTGAACATTTCCTATATCAAGAGTTGATCGGTTCAGGCACGTTATCTAAAAGCATATACGTTCTAAATCAAACTACAGTTCTTAACGTACAAAATACACACAAGAGGAAGAGTTCAGAAATGAACGAATCCTTCTTGAGGCATTGTAGACTAGGTCATATCAAGGCGACCCGACTAGCTGAAGTTACATAAAGATGCATATTTAAATCAGTTTGAATTCACATCCTGTGAAACTTGCCAGTCATGTCCCAAAGATAAGATGACCATAGCTCCGTTTATTGGAAACAGAGAAAGAGTTAGTGAACTCTTGGGATTGATACATGATAATATATGTAGGTCCCCTGTCTACACATGCCAGGACTGGTTCTTTGTACTTCATTGCATTCACTGATAATCTCTCAAGATTCGCACATGTGTTCCTGTTGAAATACAAGTCTGAAGCTTTTGAGAAATTCATAGAATATAAGTTACAAGTAGAGAACCAAAAACGGGTAAAAGTATTCCTTTGATGAGATCGGGGAGGAGAATACTTGAGCACGGAATTCCTGGATTATTCTAAAGGAGAATGAGATTCTCTCTCAGCATTACCCCTCCGTATACACCACGGCACGTTGGAATATCGGGGAGGAGCAATCGCATCCTATGTGATATGGTGTGATCTATGATGAGTACTACTGAGTTGCCTATTTCTTTTTGGGAGTTATGCACTTGAGAAGCTGCATACCTATTGAATAGGGTTCTAACCAAATCAGGTGCCTACCACTCCATATGTGATATAGTATGGGAAGAGCCCATCTCTTAAGGTTGTTAAGATTTGGGTTATCTGGCCTATGTCTAAAAGCAACATCCGGACAAGCTCGAAGCAAGGTCAGTTCTGTGGAAGTTTGTTGGATATCCCAAGCATTCGTAAGAGAATATCTTCTACCACACTGAGGAGCAAAAGGTGTTTTGTTTCTCAGCATGCCACCTTTGGGAAAGGGAATTTCTTGTGAAGAAATTAGTGGTCATGAGGTAGAACTGGAAGGAGTTCCAGCTATACAAACTACAGTTGATGATTTGGTAGAACCGGAGGATTCAATAGTTCCCAACGAATCTCAACCTCTCCGCCGATCTAGTAGGGTTCCTCACCCACCTGAGAGATATTTCGGTTTTCTCTATAACAATGGGAACGAGGATTGCATCATAAGATGATGACCCAACTAGTTTCAAGCAGGCCATCAGGAGTGGGGACTCTGTGAGAATGGCTGGATGCTAAGCGATCTGAGATGGGATCCATATACACCAACAAAGTATGGACTTTGGTTGGTTTTTCTGAAGGGTTAAATCCCCGTCAGTAGCAAGTATATCTTGAGAAGATTACTTGGTGTACATGGAAAAGTTGAGACTTTCAAAGCTAAGGCTTGTTGCAAAAGGTTTTCGTCATCGACCAGGTGTGGATAATGATGAACCTTTTCTAGTACCTATGCTTAAGTCCATCCGGATCCTACTTGCCATTACTACATACCATGACTATGATATTTAGCGGTTGGGTGTCATGACTGCTTTTCTAAATAGTGATTTAGAAGAGAGCGTCTATAAGTACATAGCCAGAGGGCTTCGTAGACAGTGGAAGCAGCGGAAACGTGTGCAAGTTGCTTTATGGGTTAAAGCAGGCATCACGGAGTTGGAACATCTGTTTTGATGTGGTGGTCAAAGCGTTTGACTTCATCAAAATGGTAAATGAACCTTGTATATACAAAAAGGTGGTAGGGAGTATGGTGGCGTTCCTTGTATTGTACATGGAAGACATACTCTTGATAGGAAAGGAGTTTCCTATACTACACTCGGTCAATCTCCTCTTATCACAAGGATTCTCCATATAGGATCAAGGTAATACCTCCTAAATCCTGGATTTTGGATCTATGAGATAGATCTAAATGGATGTTAGGATTCTCACTAGGTGTAGTGGGATGGTATCAATCGATCCTGGGGAGAATCACTGAATAGATTCCAGGTGGTAAGGACGACTGAATGTCAGTCACAGGCATTATCTTTACCTTCAGTAGAAGGACGGTTGTTGGAAGAGTTCCAAGCTAGATATCGTGGCATACTAGACGATAAAGGCTGGATACATCGCTACCAAGGATACTACCAAAGAGATAGTCTGGATGTACACTAGTTCATGAGATGAACTTCGTTCCTACCATTGTGTGACAATGGAGTTGTGGTTTAGGCCTAGGAACCCCCGTCCCATCATAGATCCGACATATTCTTAGGCAGTATCACCTGATCATGGAGATGGATGATCTCCAGGGAGATCGAGGTTAGGAGAGTAGACACAGAGGACAACAGGGCGGATCCACTCACAAAGACCTATTCCCAGGAGAGACTTTTATGGGATGGTTGATTATGTGATACTACAACCACTGCTGATTGTTGGGTATGAGATACAACAACAGATGGCCCTAGTGCAAGTGGGAGATTGTTAGTTATATGTATGCCCTGGAGGCCATTACTGTACATATTATGTATATTGTAGTGGATGCTTGGACATATATAGGGAGGACTTTCTTGCTCGACATGATAGTATGCTATCTGGTTGCTCTTTATCTTAACGTGTACAATGATTGTCTCTATGTTACATATTGATAAAGCCCTTAGGATGAGTGCTTGACTACCAGGATTATGATGCAGATCATACTAGTGGGGACATGGTAGTCGTTAAGTACATCCTTCAAATGTTTTTAGTCATGGGTGTATCGAGACAGGGCATCGATATACCAAAGTAGACTAGCGTATAGCTTCTCGACCCATGTAGATGGGCGATGGATGATCCCATATCCATTGGTGTTTGACATCAGAGACAGTATACGGGTGCTCAGTGGAGACTGGGTATACTGGACGGACTCGCCGAGAACTCCCAGATGGTATTATACCTCACGTCAGATGGCAGTTCTCTGGTGACACTGGTACAGGTTAGTCTGTAGACCCGAGATCATCATAGAGTCTTGTGTGATTCCCACTGTGCTTTGATTTCCACCTTACCACATTCAAGAGAACGTGCAAAATGGTGGCTTTTGGGTACAGTCCCGAATCACATGGAAGCAATGAGCGATAGGAGGGGTTTCGTCTCTCCCGGTATTAGGGGTTGATGTTGCGCTGTGCTCGATTGGCTATAACAGGAAGTCCTTGGCCAAGGCTGCTTCAGAGATATACCGGTAAGTGTTCTCAGTAGTTTCTTGACCAGTTATGAGCCTGATATCAACATGACTTATCGAGTTACTGGGGTCTGACGTTTACAACCCCTAGACGAGATATGCGACATATCAGACGAAGAGACCGGACTGTACGTAGTGTTACTGATTGGATTCGCAGGAGTACAAGCAGGCTTGCCTGTTGATCTTCTGATCGCTCAATACCCGGGTGACCGTTACGTTTAGCAGAACGCTTGCGGCTTGTGGGTGTTTGATATGATCATCACCTACTGCCGGCGTATTGACGAGTCTTTAGAGTCCTACATATGGGTTTCCTGGCTCAAGCGAAACGGAGTAGGAGCACATATGGGATATGTGCGGGACCGAGATTAATACGATATGTGATACCGTATTCTATTCTCGCGATTTGTGATATTGGTCGGTTATATGCGATATAGCCGGGTTATCGGATCAAGTTGATTCGATAAGTTGTTACATATGATATTAGTCGGTTATATATGATATAGCCGGATTATTAAATCAAGAGTTGATTTGATAATCTAATGTATAATTATATATTTGATATATTAATTTACATTAACTAGTATTAGCTCACTTATGATTTCTTTTCTCACTTTTGATATACTTTACATATATATGATATATGTATTGTTTTCTTCTTGGCACAAAATATATATGTGATATATATAAGTGTGTCATGCTAGGTTACACTTGCAACTTAGTTTGTATGAGACACAAACCATGCTAGGTTAAGTTAGGGTTTTATTTGTCTTAAGGATTTTAAATATTTGGATAATGAGTTATAGTTCAAAGCTTATAGAAGCTTGTAGGTTTCATTGACTAAGTCCACTTGTTTGTCCTCCTTAAGATATTTGTTAACCCAACCCTTAACTCATAGCTATGGTTTATTCTCTACATGAGTTAGGCATGATACTAACTCACCGTGGTTGCAATTCTAATCTCACTCTCATTCTCACTTGATGAGTTCATTCTTCTTCTTCCTCAAAGCTTTCTAGCTTCAATGGAGGTATGAGAAAAAATGTGAGAAAATTAAATCTAAAGTGAGCCCACTTCCTACTTCATCATCCTCCACTACTTGCCATTTAGTATAGGGTGTTTGCTTCGCTAATTCCACAATTAGTGAAAAGATAGGTTGGGTTAGTGTCTCGTCGACGTAGATCATCTTCGGCCTCGAAGACATCGAAGCAAGCATGTTCGTTTCTTCATGGGAGCCTCTCTAGGGTCCGGAGTTCACGATCGCAGCGAAGGGACTACTACACGGAGCTATTGAAGTGAAGGACCGGTCTACAAAGGTTGTATTCTCTGCTCACTAGACTTGTAAAGTGTTTGCATTTACTTTTCCGTCGATTTCTAGTTAACGATTCTTAGTTAGGGTTAGCTAGAACGGCAAATTTTTGAATTTGGCATGGACGATGCCTCCCGAAACCTTGCTGTCGTGCTAGGTAACCCTTAATATACATACCCGCATCCGCATTCCGAAGAATACGAACACAAAGAGATGAAAATAATCCATCAATATAATACTAGGATCCAGCTTAAACCAAAGCCCACTAGTATTGTCCGCCCGATCATCATACGTGCATACGTACACGTAAGTGATCGAAGCCCTGCCGTAAAACCATACGACCTCTGCACATTTTGCCCGGTGCAGGGAAACTCTCTATGTGGGACTCTAAAGACTCGACACTACGCTAGCAGTGGGTTTAATCACAAGCCGCAAGCGGTACTAGCTGCACGTAACGGCTATCCAGGTATGTGTCGATAAGAAGGCCGATGAGCTAACTCATCCGAACTCCGACTGAGCCTGTATGTGACAATCTGTGTACAGTCCGGTCTGTTCGTCTAAGAGTATTGCATATCGGGCCTATGGGGCGG
The DNA here is from genome assembly GCA_030015575.1 of Agapanthus africanus. Lineage (NCBI taxonomy): Eukaryota > Viridiplantae > Streptophyta > Magnoliopsida > Asparagales > Amaryllidaceae > Agapanthus > Agapanthus africanus. Next base: position 634,155,355 of record CM057342.1, read on the forward strand.
TAATCGTCAGACCCCTGATAGCGCAATAAGTCGTGTCGGAGAGTAGCCCAAAACACTCTGAGAAACTACTGGAGTACCTACCAGTAAATCTCGCTTGCCTTGGCTAAGGACTTTGTGTAACGGCCTTCCGAACACAGCGCGATATCAACCCCCAATAACGGGAGAGACAAATCCTATCTAACCGCTACTACCTCCAAGCGCTTCGGGACTGCACCCAACTACTACCTGTTTGCATGACTCCTTTGAGTCGTGGTAGGGTAGTAATCAAAGTACAGTGGGAACACACTCGAGGCAAAATAGCAGTGTCAAGTCGACAGACTAAGCTGTACTCAAGTCACCTGGGAACTGCTACCCGACGATAGGTATAATACCCACAAACAGTTCCCAACGAGTCCTGTCCAGTGTACTCATAACCTAATGAGCACCTGCATACTATCTCCAGTACGACATACCAATGGCTGTGGGACAGACCATCTCCCCTGCTGGGATGAGAAGCGTATACACTAGTCTACTGTGGAGTATCGATGCCCTGTCTCGATAATCCTACGACTAGGGACCTATATAGGATGTGCTTATAGACTATCCAGCCCCCTCTAGTGTGACTGCCATCACAACGCTGGTAATCAAGCAAATATCCTAAGGGCTCTACCAATATGTATAAGCGATATGCTAAGAAAACACATGCACATATTGAGGTAGAAACAAACTAGGTAGCATACTACCATTTCGAGCAAGACTGTTACTATATCCGTGTATATCCCAAGCTCACATTAAGTAATATATAATCCAGTATGATACAATAATGGCCTCTAGGGCATATATCACTAACAATCTCCCACTTGCACTAAGGCCATATACTGCCATATCACAGACCGAAGATCTCGAATAGCCTCTCGAACACTGTCTGAGGGATGGCCTCTGTGAGTGGATCTGCAGTGTTGTTCTCCGTATCTACTCTCCTCACCTTGATTTTCTAGGGATCAACGATCTCCCTGATCAGGTGGTACCGACTCAAGATATGTCTAGATCTCTGATGGGACCTGGGATCCTTCCCTAAAGCTATAGCGCCGTATGTTGTCATAATACTAAAGTATTGGACCAACAATGGAAGGAACCTCCTGAAGTTCAATTAAGAACTTCCTCATCCATACAGCCTCTTTTGCGGCGTATCATGAAGCGAACTACTCTGTTTCCATCGTCGAGTTTGCAACAGTGTCCTGCTTGGAGCTCTTCCAACAGACCGTCCTTGCACTGAGGGTAAAGCCATAACCCAATATGGACTAGGAGACATTCTTATCGCTCTGGAAGTTGGAGTCAGTAAAGGCCTCGATCTGGAGGTCTTTTCCACCATACACCAAGAACATCTCCTTAGTCTTTCTCAAGTATTTGAGAATGTCCTTTACTGCTATCCAGTGTTTCTCCCCTGGGTTTGACAGATACCGACTTACCACGCTGAGAGCATAAGAAACATCTGGTCTAGTACACAACATCGCATACATTATAGAGTCTACCGTAGAAGCGTAGGGTATATATGTGATGCGAGCCCTTTCTAAATCAGTCTTTGGAGACATCTCTTTGGAGAGGGTGATTCCGTGACAAGCCGATAGACTATCGCGCTTAGAATCGTCCATACTAACTGTTTTCAGCATGGTGTTGATTTATCTTGACTTTAAAAGTCCCACTATCCACTTTGATCTATCACGATAGATCTGGATCCCCCGAATGTAGTTGGTATCACCCAGGTCTTTCATGGAGAACTTCTGTGACAAGAATCATTTGACTGATAGTAGCATAAGAATGCCATTTCCTATCAAGAGAATGTAATCCACGTACTCAACGAGGAATTCCACAGTTCTTGCTACAATCTTACTATAAATCATAGTTCATCTGGATTTTTGATAAAGTCGAATTCTTTGACTGTCTCAATAAAAACAGATGTTCCACCGTGATGCCTGCTTTAGTCCATAAATGGACTAAAGCAACTTGCACACTGTCCCGCTACTCCCACTCTAATTGAAACCCTATGGCTGATCCATATAGACGCACTTTTCCAAATTACCATTTAGAAAAGCCGTCTCTACGCCCATCTGCCGGATCTCAAAATCTGGAAGGCAACAATGGCAAGAAGGATCCGAATAGATTTGAGCATAGACACTGGAGAAAAGGTTTCATTATGGTCCAAACCAGGTTTTGATGAAAACCTTTTACAACAAGTCTAACCTTATAGGTTTCAAGCTATCCATCTACACCAATCTTCTTTCTGAAGATCCTTTGCAGCCTACGTGTTTTACCCCTTCTGGAGCAATGTTCAAAGTGCATACTTTGTTGGTGTACATGGACTCCATTTCGGTCCGCATTGCATCCAGACATTTTACCAAGTCTCCGCTCTGAATGGCTTACTGGAAGATAGTTGGCTCATCATTGTCAATGATGCAATCCTCTCGATCCCCGTCTATGAGAAAACCGCAGTATCTCTCGGGCAGATGAGACTGCCTACTAGTCCTGCAAATTGGTGTAGGGATGTCCGATTCTTTTGAAACCTCTGGTTCTACTATACTTTCAGTAATAGTTTATGGTTCTAGAATTTCTTCCAGTTCTATTGCGCTCCCACTATTTCCTTATAAAAAATTGATTTTCTAAAAAGTGGGCATGACGAGGAACAAAATCCTTTTGTTCTTCTGCGTAATAGGAAAGATACCCCTTGGAGTTCTTTGGGTATCCCACAAACCTATACAGTACTGAGCGTGCCTCGAGCTTGTCCGCATACTGCTTTTCAACAAAAGTTGGACATCCCTATATTTTCAGATATCGAAGATAGGGTTTCTTCCCACTCCACATCTGATATGGTGTGGTAGGCACAGTCTTGGTAGGAACCTTATTCAAAAGATATGCAGCTGATTCTAGTGCATAACTTCAGAAGGATCGCGCCAACTCAGCGTTACTCATCATGGAATGAACAATATCCAATAGGGTTCTGTTCCACCTTTCCTATACACCGTTGTGTTGTGGTCTGTATGGAGGAGTAAGCTGAGAGAAAATTTCATTCTCTTTTTGAGTAATCCAGGAACTCGGCAATTTAAGTATTCACCACGTCGATCAGATCTCAGTGTCTTGATACTTTTGCCTGTTTGTTTTTCCACTTCATTCTTATATTCCCGAGATTTTTTCAAAGGGTTCGGATTTATGCTTTCACAAGAAGACATGTCCTAACCTAGAGAAATTATCCCTAAAAGTAATGAAATAGGAATAACCGCTTCGTGCATCTGTAGATATTGGAGTACACATGTCGTTGTGTATGAGTCCTAAGAGCTCGCTCACTCTTACTCCGTGTCCAGTGAACGGAGTCTTTGTCATCTTTTCTATAAGATAAGATTTGACAAGTTACATAAGACTGATATTCGAACAGATCCAAATATCCCTTTCTATGTAACTTCGACAACCGTGTTTTATTGTTGTGACCCAGTCTACAATGCCATAAGAAAGTCCTATTTAATTCTAGAGACTTTCTTTTAAATGTGTTCTCGACGTTGAAAACCTGAGCTTGATTTAATATATATTGTCCTCTAGTATACCTGACCTAATCAAACTTTGATTTAGGTGGATGTGAACCACATCGCTTACAAACTAGACTTGGTACACACAAACAGTTATGTAGAATCAATATCTGCCCACTTGTCAATTCTAGATGATATACCTTACGGATACAGCGTCCACGCTCATTCCGTTAGCAACCCTGAAAGTCATATCACCTGCCCTGATAACTCTACGGTTTCTCAAAGCCTGTAATGAATTACAGATATGAGATCCCGATCCGGTATTTTGTACCCAGGAAGTAGAGTTAATTGACAGACTGTTTTCAATCACAAACACACCCGAAGTCGAAGCCACAACATGCTTCGGATCCTGGATTCGGGCTTTCCAAGTCCTGCATCTCTTCTGCCAATGCCCTTTCCCGTAACAATAGGAACATCCCTCCTTCCCTACAGTTAACTCCTAAACTTTTGCCCTTCCCTTTTCTTCTACCTTACCGACACCGCCTATCGGCTTTGTGGAGGTCTTCTTCTTCTCACCCTTGGCATCCGCCGTAGATCCAGAAAAGGAAGATTCCCAAATAAGCAGAGCGGGTGTCTCCCTGGTTTCCTTCAGGGTGCTCTCAACTGGAAGTATAACTTTCTTTCCCTGGGCGTAAGTAGGAGGTATGGACTGTAGAATCAAGTCAGCATATGACTCGTTCTCCAACGTGGTATCCAGGTCCGTGAGCTTTTTAATATAGCTAATCATTGTAAGGACGTGGTCCCCTACAAATGATCCGACAGCCAACCTCGCTTGAAGCAATTCCTTCGAGGTATCATACCTTGCGATACGAGATTGCTCTCCATATAAAACTTTGTTATGGAGAAAGATAGAAACTAAGTCCATCTTCTCGTGCTGTCTCTGGTATACACCATCAACTAAGGCCAACACGAAGCACTTGGCAATCGCACAGTCTTTTTCCCTTGTCTTACAGATATCAACATCCGCGACGGTAGAAACTGGACCTGGGACGGCGGGGGCTATAAGTAGTAATAAGGTGGTCCAGCTTGTCATAGGTAATGGACATCTGGACAAACCTTTGCCAGTCACTATAGTATAACTCAGTCATTTTATTATCTATCTATAACCTAATCTGGTCACCTGGTCGCTGCAATTAGGGGAGAGAGAAGAAAACACTCAGCATGATGCTCTTACAAGTTTAGATTGGTTTTTAATTTATCTAAACAAGATGGCTCCCACTGTTTCTCGAATCCTTTCTCAAACCATAAAAGAAGAATTAGTCAGGATTGATCTCACCGTACAATACTTGCTTAACCGTTCGGCCAGGCTAGTGTCGGTACTTCGAGGGAGGTTTTACGACGCTTTCGCGAAGTTCCTTAATTAAAAAACCTCTTTTCCCTGGAGGCGTACCCCCGCTAACACTGTTCTAGACACGTACTTGCTTTATAGCATTGATCGTTAAGTGAAGAATCTCCTGAGGAGTAGCAGATACTCACAGTAGGACCGGGATCCAAATATCATTGTGTGATAATCCTGAAGGAATCCTACCAAGATTATCACACTCCAAATGGTATGCAGCACTAGCAAGTTTCAGTTTCTTTAGAAACCCCCGATGTGGATTTTTGCCCCATGCTCTTATGACCTTGACGAAGGCCAACATATCATAAGTCACATGTCAAGTTCTATCCGTCATTGTCCAGGTTAATTTGAACCCACCTGTACATACCCTTGATGAAGGCCAAAATAGTAGTACGACTATCTTAAACCAACGCATCTATCTATGCTACAGATGAATATCCAGCAACTACCGAACACTAAGCCTTGGCGAAGGTCAAAATACATAGCTTGAATACTACTGAATATTCAACTGAAATGACGGAGGGCTACGAATGGTTTTGGAGAAACCGTGAACGTAGTAAACTTGATATAATCGAAGGAACCTGATAGCTTTTAAAAGGAGTGGTTTAAGCTCCGCAATTAAAAGTCTCCTATTTTAAAATAACCGAGTGGTTTTAAAATTGTTCCAACGATTCAGCTTTGGTTTGTTTGCTCTGCATTAATGTAATGCAGTCCCATCAATTACACCTATCATCATAGAAAAAGACGAAAATACCATGTCCACTTATGCCATCCGCATTCGCCACTAGGCCCGTCATCACTTGTTAGGTTACATAACTAACGACAGAGCGGGCACTAGACTAGCGCGGATGCAAAACACAAGTAACGTCTACTAGATATCATATATAGATATATACATTCGTCTCACATAATAATACGCATTCCAGATCACAAATGAACATATTGGATATACTAGGAATTCTGCGTTTCGTTTGATCCTATAACGAAAGAAGGATTCCACGGTCGTGATGAATGTTGGCTATAGTGCCCTTAAGGCAATTATCGTAGTCGCAGGTAGGTGATTATGATGATTGAGGGAGGACCTATACCGGTAGAACAGTCTTACTCGAGATGATAGTATGCTATCTGGTTTGTCTTTATCATCATGTACATACTTTAGGTGATATTACAGATCACTATTACATGTTGATAGAGCCCATAGGATTCTTGCTTGACCACCAACATTATGATGGCGATCATATATGTGGGAGCTGGGGGTCTATAAGCAAATCCTTAAATGTCCCTAGTCGTGGGAGTTTCGAGACTGGGCATCGATACTCCAGTGTAGACTAGTGTATACTGATCGAGACCCCGACGAGGGACGGTGGCAAAGTCTCATAAGCCATTGGTGTTAGTTTGTTCACCTAAGATAGTATATAGGTGCTCATTGCGTTATGAGTACACTGGACGGACTCGTCGGGAACCTGCTAGTTGGTGTTATACCTATTGTCAGATAGCAGTTCTCAGGTGACATGTGTACAGGTTAGTCTGTCGACCTGAGATCGTCATTTGTCTCGTGTGAGTTCTCACTGTGCATTGATTACTACCCTACCACGGCTCAAAGGAGTCGTGCAAACAGGTTTTAGTTGGGCACAGTCCCGAGCCATATGGAGGCAGTGATCGGATCGTCGGGGATTCGTCTCTCCCGGTATTGGGGGTTGATGTCATGCAGTGCACGGGTGGCCATCACCAGAAATCCTTAGCCAAGGTAGACGAGAATTACTGATCCAGGATCGATAGTTTCTCAGGTGGTGATGGGTTTCATACCGACACTAAATGTCGCGTTGTTAGGGGTCTGACTTTATCCACCCCCTAGACTCGATATGCGATACTCTTAGAAGAACAAACCGGACTGTACGGATATTGTCACTGTCAGGCTCAGTAGGGGTTCAGGATGCGTTTGCTCGTCGACCTCCCTTTCGCTCAATACCTGAGTAGCCGTTACGTACAGCTAGTGCCGCTGACGTGCTTGTGGTTAAACCCACTGCCAGCGTATTGACGAGTCTTTAGAGTCCCACACAGAGGGTTTCCCTGGTTCTGGCGAAATGATGTAGTAGCCGTATTGGATACGTGCAGGGTTCCGATCGATTGATGTATTTTGTACCCGGACTTTCGATCGGACAGTTGATAATACTAGCCATCTCGGGTTTAAGCCGGATTATTAAATCAGGTATTGATTTAATAATTTACGTATATGTATTTCGATACGTATATTCTAGTATTATGTTCTTTGTATTATTCTATCTCTTTGGATATTCGTATTTCGATACGAATGCAGGTATGTATATACAGTTGAATGTAATCCGTATTTTATCCAGAAAATATTCTAGAAGGTGGCCACCTCATTTTTGGATTTGACCATTTTTTAGAAAATGGTAAATGAGGTGGAGATTGGAAAATGGGGAGTATGGTGGTGACCATGCTTGCGTAGTGTGCACAAATGAATTTTTAATTCATTTGTGCATACTATTCAAGTATGGGTGTATTTTAAAATAAAAGATATTGTTTTACAAAACCTAGCATGCTTGATTTTCTCTCTAATGAGAGCTTCATTATTTTGAGATGGTTGGTTTTCTCTTGAGCATGTTTTGTTCTCATCACCATTTGTGCTTCACTCCTCTCTTGATTTTCCATGGTTGCCTCCACCTTCAATCACCACCTCCTCTCAACCCTCTCATGTGTTGAGAATCATGAGAGGAGGTGAGATGAGATAGACCAACACTTGGATTACATACACAACATCCTAGGCGTTCTATAGTAGCATCCTAGAAACTCTAGTTGCTTCACTTACATCTATTATGTGAAGCCAGAGCCACAACTACATCTCTCGGGTAGATCATCATCGATGGAGGGAGACCGGCGACCAAGCTGGATCAAGGAGCCTCTAGGAGCTTGGGAAGATGGTTGAAGACCGAAGGACACGGATCAACTTGGCATAACCATTCCTAACTCCTTTTATTTGCTTGCTAGTATAGGGTTTAGGGTAGATCCGGGTATCGGGTAATGGTAGCGCCAGTTTAGAAAATTTTTGTTTCGCATTTAGCAACGGTTTGATGGTCGGGGCACTGCCGTAACCCAACAATGAATAGCCAAACCCCACCCTAGACCCCTACGAGTGCGGCAAACTACTCGCCAAATTCCTGAAGTGAAGCAACCTCCCTCAACAAAGTGGGTAGGCCACTCGGCACTTCAAGAACCCGGTAGTTTGTGCACCCCACCTTGGGTCTATCCAAAGAACAGAAAACAGTAAAAGAAATAATACAACGGTGGCTGATCAGTCGAAAATATTGCATTTTTAACACGACAATTTCCCTACCATTTGCATTCATCTAGAGGTGTTCGGTATTAATATAGCACATATTAGCAAAACAGTCGTAAAATACCAAATATCTTGTGTTATGTATTAAAACCGACATTTCTGAGGGAAATTGAGTGTTTATCATTGCATCGCATAATCTTTGTATGGCGCAACAATTGTCTCAAGAATCTGTGCAGGAAATTGCAGGAAAAGAGCCGAATTGTCAAAAGTGCTGAGAAAAATACGTCAAGTTAAAGACTTGAGATCTGGCAGTGAACTAAAGAGAATTATAAGATTCCACATATAAGAAAGTACACCTACAGTCAACACCAAGAATCACAGAAAGTTCCATGCACAGAGCCTTCTATTGGGCCGCGGATCCGCGGCCAATAGCCCCTTCCCGCCGCGGATCCGCGGCTCATTGATGACATCATCGCCTCAGATTTCCTCCACGTGGCTTCCTTGTAATGGCCAAAGCTTCCAGAAGGCTCCAGAACACCACGTGGCTTTATCTAGAAGGCTCGGCCTAACAAACTCACCCAAGAATATTCCTCATTCTAGAATATTCCCTCCAACAAACTTCTTCTAGAAGCCTCTCTCTAACAAACTTTTGGAGGGAAATTTGAAATTTGAATTCTAGATCTAGGGTTGAGGGGCTTATAAAGGAAACCTAGATCTAGGGTTTTGGGTGGTTCAAGAGGTTGTTCAACAATTCACCCACAAGTTGAGTGACACAACTTATGCATTCAAACCCTAACCCTAATCCAATCACCAAAGCCAAATTCAAGATCCCCGAGTACAAATCAAGCAAGAAGCCATCAACCTTTTAGGAGCGAAGCCGATCTTCAACCGAGCAAGAGATCCAAGACGATCCGCGACTCACGAAGACGTGCGACGCCAAATCGACGATCGAGTTCTTTCCTCATTGTAGATCTTGAGAGAATTGTAACAAAATTGTTGATAAATAAAAGGTGAAATTCTTTATCTTGCTTCCTTTACATTCTTGCATCATGATTAGATCTCGATTCTTGATTGTGTTCTTTGATATGATGTTTGAGTAAAAATTCCGCTCGTGGAGGAGTCGAGAGAATCAATAGATGATGATGTTTACAATTCTTAAAACGATTCTTAATTCCTATAAGTTTTGTAAACTCTTGTAAATTGAATCATCGATAACCTAGTTTCGAGCGAGATGCTTTCTTGAATGTTTTCGCTCGTAACTAGAGATCGACGATTGGTGATTCAATTTACTAAAGGCTAGCTTTTTGAATGAGATTCATCGAAAGGACAAAGGATGAGATGAAGAAACCCTAGTTTCTTCGAAAGATCCTTAAATCTCGATTGATCGTCATCGATCTAGTATCAAATCATTAATGGATAAGAAAACGTAATCAATAGTTTTCATCACGTATATAGATTCGATCGATTCCTACGAGCCTCACTTCGATTCTTGAAACCTAATTCGATTGGAAATCATCAATTCTTGATTCTTGATTTTAATGTTTTCTTGTTATTAGATCTAGATTTTAATAATTCTTGAAATTCACTTTTAAATCTTGAATTGAATGGTCTTTTCTCTTTTCTTTAATTTTCAATTCATCTAATTCAAATTCGAACGGATCTCACTTTCCCTGTGGACGATCCGCACTCGCTAACGCGCTACAATCGACACCGTTATTGATTGCGGTCAAAAATTTCGTTGGTTGTGATTTCTATACATTTTCTACTTACACACCGAGATTTCATTCAATCAAATGGCGTCGTTGCCGGGGATCGTGTGCTAATTTGTTCATTTTTGAAATTTGAGTTGAAAAGTTTATTCCATCAGAATTTTTAGATCAAAATTCGCGCAAACACTAAACGATTCGTTGTGATTTGTTGCAAGGAAATCTGGAGTCTGCTGTGCAATTGGAAAAATATTTGGAATATTCCAGAGAGCTCAGGGAGTGAACAGAGGCTTTCTGTAAAAATTTTGTGCAGTGATCTTGTTGACTCGCGGCGGATCCGCGGCATAAGAAGCTTCCCGCGGCGGAACCGCGGTGGGAATAGCTGTTCGTTGTTTGAAACTTCTCTGGTATTTTCTTGACTTTCTTATCTCCTTCTCTGTCTGCTCCAATAACAATTTGCTGCAGGTTTCTTTGCAAAATTCGCAGCGCCGCAAAAATAAAAATTGTGCATGTTTGATCTTGGTTGTTTACATTTTTTAATACAGAATTTAAGGGGCACGGCCAAATTCAGATTAGGTGGGGAGTTCATTACCCTTCCTAAGCCCCGAAAATCACAAAATTTGCATCCGCATTACCCTCATTAACTAAAAGAAATCTAGACATGACTCTAAGGACCGTCGCGCTCACTTAGGACAGGAGAAGGCCGTGGGTAATCTATTGCTTATCCGCGTTTCTTTTGTGGTGTCTAAAGCAAGTGTGTCTAAGGCAAGTGATTACTTACTTAGGCCCACTACTTACGTAGTGGAGAACCTCCCACTTACCTGGCACTTACCTGGCCATAGGAGAGACAAAGAGGCAGTGGAGGATTGATCATGCGACTTGTCTTTTGGCAGTTAGGAGCGGTCTAGAGCCTTGACCTAGGTGACCACTAGACTTAGGGTTGCTTGTTGCATATGTTGTGATTTGCATCATTTTTTCAAAAATCCGTATTCTTTTTCAAAACAAACACCACTTCATTCATTTCCCCTAATTATATTAACGCTGCCACTTGTACTAAACCCTTTAGTGCAAGATAGGCTGGACACGGGATTCTAGTGCCCGACTTGTCCACGCTCCCCCGATCGACTCCGAAGTCGGTATTTCTACATTTACTTCTTCTTTACCCACCACCACACCCACATCGATGGACGCTTCTCCATCGAACTTCTTTACCACTACTTTGCCGCCGTCCGCAGGTGCGCAGAATCCACCCCGCATCTCTCTCCAAGAGAGGTGCTATCTTATGCGAGGTCCTCTTTCGACCTGTCTCTCCATTCCACCAGCTAACGGGGACAATTTTGAGATTAAACCTCAATACATCAACCTTCTACCCAAATATCACGGTCTCGAGTCTGAAGACGCATATGTCTTTATTACAAAATTTGAAAATGTATGCGCAATGATGGGTACCTCACAGCTTTCTGTGGATGCTATGCGTCTTCATCTTCTCCCATTTACTTTGTGCGATATAGCCAAGAAGTGGCTGTATAACACAACCGCACATTCCATTTCAAATTGGGAAGAATTCGTAAAAGCATTCCTAAAGAAATTCTACCCCAATCATAAAACAGCTCGAGTCCGTAGCGAAATCAATCAATTCACCCAGCTTCCAAATGAAACATTTTCAAAATGTCTTGAACGCTTTAAGGATCTGTTAGTTCAATGTCCACATCACGGAATCCCTAGATGGGATCTGTGCAGAATCATATATGAGGGCATTAATCCTAACACAAAACAGACCCTTGAATCCATGTGTCAAGGCAACTTCATGACCAAAGATGATGGGGAAGCCTGGAAATTCCTAGAAGATTTCGCTGAAAAATCTTTACAGTGGGAGGGTGGGAGTCAATCGTCTAGGAGTGGCAATAACCAATCGGATGTTTCCATAGGAGTTAGAGCTGAAATTTCAGTTATACATAAGAAACTCGAGACTATGGAAAACAAATTTTTAGCTACCGCCCTAAATCAAATGTCACTCTCCAAAACTGTATGTGGATGCTGTTCTGATCCTTCTCATTTGACGGAAGAATATCCACTAAATTCTCCGTTTCAAGGTCACGAGCATACCAATGCTGCTTTTCAAAGACCTAGAAACGATCCTTTTTCTTCCACTTATAATCAGGATTGGAGGAATCACCCTAACCTTGCTTGGAACCAACAACAAAATCAAAATACGGTTCCAACCCAAAACAATTTCCAAAGGATCCCTCCACCACAACAGCAACCACTTCAATTGAGTCAACACCTCTTCCAAGCACAAAACTTCCAAAATCCCGTCAACACTCCTGCACCTTCTAATCCTTTGCAGTTGACCTGTTCTGATGAATTATCTGCATTCACACAGACCATGAAATCACTTTTGTCAAATTTCATGGAAGTGTCGGCTGAGGTTAATGTTAGTTATATGTATGCCCTAGAGGCCATTACTGTACATGAGATGTATATTGTAGTGGATGCTGGGACATATATAGGTAGGACTTTCTTGCTTGACATGATAGTACGCTATCTGGTTGCACTTTATCTTAACATGTATACTTACTGTCTCTCTGTTATATGTTGATAAAGCCCTTAGGATGTGTGCTCGACTTGCAGGACTATGATGTAGATCATACTAGAGGGGCCTGGGAAATCCATGAGTACATCCTACAATGTTCCTAGTCGTGGGAATATCGAGACGGGGCATCGATATTCCAGAGTAGACTAGCGTATATCTTCTCGACCCATGTGATGGGCGATGGATAATCCCATATCCATTGGTGTTTGACATCAGAGATGGTATGCGGGTGCTCAGTGGAGACTGGGTACACTGAACGGACTCGCCGAGAACTCCCAGATGGTATTATACCTCACGTCAGATGGCAGTTCTCTGGTGACACTGGTACAGCTTAGTCAGTTGACTCGAGATCGTCATAGAGTCTTATGTGTCTCCCACTGTGCTTTGATTTCCACCCTACCGCGGCTCTACTGAGTCGTGCAAACAGGTGGTTTTTGGGTACAGTCCCGATTCACATGGAGGCAATGAGCGATAGGAGGGGATTCGTCTCTCCCGGTATTGGGGGTTGATGTTGCGCTATGCTCGACTGGCCATAACTGGAAATCCCTGGCCAGGGTTGCACTGATTTACTGGTAAGTGTTATCAGTAGTTTCATGCTTGTTATGGACCTTACATCGGCATGACTTAGCAAGCTACTGGGGTCTGACGTTTACCACCCCTAGGCGAGATATGCGACATATCAGACGAACAGACCGGACTGTGCGGTAAGTGTTACTGGTTGGATTCGCAGGAGTATGAGAAGGCTTGCTCGTTGATTTTCTGATCGTTCAATACCCGGGTGGCCGTTACGTTTAGCAGACCGCTTGCGGTTTGTGGGTGATTGATATGATCACCACCTACTGCCGGCGTATTGACGAGTCTTTAGAGTCCCACACAGAGGTTTCCTGGCTCAAGCGAAACGAAATAGGAGCGCATATGAGATATGTGCGGGACCGAGAATAATACCAGTATGTGATACTGAATTCTATTCTCGCGATTTGTATCATCGGACGGTTATATGAGATATAGCCGGGTTACCGAATCAAATGTTGATTCGATATATTGATACACTTGATATTAGTCGGTTATATGCAATATGACCGGATCATTAAATCAAGTATTGATTTAATGATTTAATGTATAATTATATATTTGATATATTACTTTACATTAACTAGTATTTGTTCACTTAAGATTGATTTTCTCACTTGATGTGCACAAGTTGTATATGTGATATATGTTTGTGTACTAGTTTGTATCATGATTGATGATACATGCAAACTTGGATGTGTGTATGACTTACACCATGTTTAGGTTAATGGTTTAGGTTTTTTATTTGTTTTGGTAAAACAAAATGGTGGATTTCTTTGTCTTTGCTTGAAGCTTCATGAAGCTTTCAAGCATCTTTGACAAAGTCTAACCATTTTGTTTTGCATGAGATTTTCATTAACCTAACCATTAACTTAAACTCTAGTTTAGTCTCTACAAAAGTTAACTCACCCATGTTTGCATTATGATAGACTTCACTTGATTATTCCTTTTAATTAATTCATATTCTTTTCTTCTTCTTCTTCTTCTTCAAGAAGAAGAAAGCATGCTAGAAAAAATTTCAAGTGAAGAAACAAAGTGAGAAATCCAAATCCAAAGTGAACCCACTTCCTATTTTATCATTCTCTACTACTTGCCATTTAGTTTAGGGTGTTCTCTTCACAAAGTTTTTGACCTAGTGAAGATGGAGCTTGAGTTTGAGTCTCCTCGACGTAGATCATCTTCGGTCTCGAAGTCAACGACCTAGCCCGCTCATTTCTCCGAAGAAACCATCGCTAGAGTCCGGGATCCCGATGATCGCAGCGAAGGGACGTCAACACGGAGCTTTAGAAGTGAAGGACCGGATCTACAAAGGTTGTAATCCCTTTCACTTGTAGTTAAAATGTTTAACTTGCTTGTTTTCGCATAATCTCAAGTATACGATCTTGGTTAGGGTTGTTCGGCACGGCTAATTTTTTTTTAATCAGGCATGGTTGATGCCTTGTATAACCTTGTTAGAGTGCCTAGGAACCCTACAGTGGTATCAGAGCCAAGCTAGAGCTTTACGCGAAGTCTAGACGAAGTTTGAAGTCCGATCGAACCCGTAAACCCCGACGAATACCCTTCTCTGTACATTTTTTTTGAAATCGTGATTTTTTATGAATTAAAAATGCTCAGAAAATTAAGCAGGAAAAACTAAGAATTACTGTGAAGTACGGACCACTGATTCATCTATAGGACCGCGGAACTGCGGCCAAACCAAGGGTTGGGCGGCGGTTCCGCGGCCCAAATTATGACTTAGTCTCTCATACTTCATATATTTATTCTTAGGTCCTTTCTTGTCAATTTGTTCTGGGAATTTTTTAATTCCACTCAAGTGTTGAGTTTTTTTAGGGTTGTATTAGGGACTCGTTGATTCGATCGGATAATTTAACTTTGTTTAGTTTGTCCGGGTAATTTTTAGATCGTGTTAAAAAGTTCGACCGGATATCAATAACTCACTTTTTCCCCTGCCGGAAAATTTCCAAGTGTTGGATTTTTCCGAAGTTTAAGAACGTTCTAAGTCGTGCAAGTAACGCAATGGACCCTCTAGAAGACAACAAACCTTAACTCAATTATGTGACCGTCTTGAACTACCTTTTGAACCTTAGGGTTTGGGGGAGTACGGCATGCTACATGTGAGGCGTTGACTTGACCCTTCTACGGCTGGACCGTTAGTATTGTAGCATGAAATGGATGTTTTTAAACTTATTTCAAGTGTTGATCTATTTGGGAAATCTTGGGTGCTTGTTTATTCGATCGGAAAGTTTAACATTGTCTATTTATCTGGAATGTGATACAATAATTGGAATCAACAACATTTGAATTTTATAAGTCTAGCAGTTTAGTCTCAGATGATCGGTTGCCACGGAATTTTGATGTGATCAAAAGTCCGTCGCAATCGCGTAGCGTACGCGGATACTCGCCGGGTAAACTTAATAGACATCTACATCCCATAGCCCCGACCAAGTAACTGTAGGAGAACCCCGTCACCAAAAGCATCCGTTTGGGTGCTCGCGGCAGCGGTGTTCCGCCTTATTGCACTTCGTCGATGGCATCCGGGGGTGCGGCCGTCTACTAAAGTTTGCGACGAGCATTCGATCAGGATGTCGGGAATCTTGTTGAATTGCCCGACATGATATTGAAAAGGGTTTTCGATAATGAGACTAAAATGCGGGGTTTATAAAAGTTAGGCATGCGATGTCTAAGGAATTCATTTGGTTAGGCATGAGATGTCTAAGGAGATTGCGGATTCTAACTGTTGTAGTTTTACACTTTCTTTTCTGTGACCGTAAGCGTAGTATGTTGTGTATCGCCGGCTTCGTTGCTATACATCAACGACAATCGGGATACGCATACTTGCTTACGTTGATGATATGAGATATTATGTGTTGCTGGATATGTTATATTAGATCGTCGTGTTTGAATAGCCAGGGTTTTTATGTGAGATGAGAGTTTTTCATTTTCATTCATGTAAAATTCATTGTATGTAATATTCTTTTGTTGGGGCACTTCCGGGCTGAGGATGATGTCACCATTGTATATTATTTATTTTTCCGCATTAGGATAGACCCAAGGAGGGGAGCACAAGTAACCGGGTTCTAGGGTCCAGTGGGAGACCACCTCGAGGAGTCGAGTCCGGGTCTCCTAACTCTAGAATTGGTAGGGTTGCTTGCCGCTCTCGTAGGGGTCTACGGGTATGGGATTGGCTATTCATCACGACCGTGGAATCCGTGTTTTATATAGGCTCAAAATAAAACACGGACGTCCTAGTATATCCAATATTTCATATGATATTTTCTGCTGCGTTATCTGTGATGTGATCATGTGATATGTTCTGATAGATACTGCATATAGTATATATGATATATTATATAGACGTTGCTTATGTTTTACACCCGCGCTAGCCCTGCCCCGCTCTGCCGTTAGTTACCTAACCTAACGGTGCAGACGGGACATCGAGGCGAATGCGGATGGCATAAGTGTACGTTGTATTTATTTGTGATATTTAGATGGACTTAAATGATGGGACATTCATTAATGAGATTAATGAAAGAAAATAAACCTAAATGATGTTGTGGAATTGAATTTCAAAAATCAGGTAGCTCTAGTTGTTGCTTTGAATAGCGGTGTTCCTTGTAGAACATCCAGCACCTTATTCGATAAGGAAAGAGCCGAGATCTCTTCACCGGGAGTGACCTCTTTAGCAATAACTAGCAGATGCTGCAACCTTCGGTTTGTCTTTTGATTGCTTTTCTAGTTCTTGCTTTGCATAGCGGTATTGTGAAAATCCTGCACCTCATTCGACGAGGAAAGAGACGAGATCCCTTCACCGGGAGTGACCTCTTTAGTGAAACTAGGAAAAGCCTCAAAAACACTCCATTTTAAACCATTTGATTCCGCAACGAGATTAAGTTCAAAGCGTTAAAGGTTTTCTTAAAAATCATCTGCAACCCTCCGTCATTTTAGGAAGTAGAGTACTTAGTATTCATGCTGTGTTTATTGACCTTAGTTAAGGCACAGTGTACGGTAGCTAAGTGATGTCTTCCTACACCGCATATGATGCGATTAGTTAGGACAGTCGCGTGACTTTGTTGACCTTAGTTAAGGGTCATGTGGGTGGGTCTAATTAATCACGAAATGACAGGTAGAACTTGACTAGTACTTATGATTTGTTGACCATAATTAAGGTCATAAGTGCTAGGGGTAAAAACCTTTATCGGGAGTTTCAAGTGTTGAAATTTGCAATGAGATTGCATACCTTCTATATGATAGTTGGATCCTGATACCCACTACGAGTAATTGTTACTCCTGGGAGAGTTTTGCACTTTACAATTAGCCGATCAAGTAGGTGTCTAGAAAAGTGTCAACGGGGTTACGTCCCTGGGAAAACGAGGTTTATTTTAATTAGGTCCGTGCAAAAGCACGGGGAACCTCCCTCAAAGTACAGGCACTGGCCTGGCTGAAAGATTGGCGAACTTGTAGTGTGTAATTAATCCCGGCTAGTCTTTCCTTTTAGGGTTTGAAGGAGGATTTGATAAAAACAGTGGGAGCCATCCTGATTAGATAAAATATATTACCAATCCAATCTTGAAAGAGCGCACGCAGAGTGTTTTCTTCTCTCTCTCTCCAGGTAGCGACCATGTCACGCCTTAATCAAGATAATAATATAGATGTATTGACCGAACCCGCTTGTTATACTTGTTGGAGATAGTGCCCTCAGAGTCAATTATTGGATCACAGGAACGTGATTGCAATGATTAAGGGAGGACCTGTCCCAGTAGGACAGTCTTACTCGAGATGATGGTATGATATCTGGTTTATCTTTATCATCGTGTACTACTTTAGGTGACCTGACATGTCGCTATTACACGTTGATAGAGCCCCTAGGATTCTTGCTTGACCACCAGCAGTATGAGGGCGATCATATAAGTGGGAGCTGGGGTCTATAAGCACATCCTTAAAAGGTCCCTAGTCGTGGGAGTTTCGAGACAGGGCATCGATACTCCAGAGTAGACTAGTGTATACAGTCGAGACCCCGACGAGGGGCGGTGGCCGGTCTCACAAGCCACTGGTATCAGTTGGTTCACCTAAGATGTATACAGGTGCTCATTGGGTTATGAGTACACCGGACATGACTCGCCGGGAACATGCTAATTGGTCTTATACCTGACGTCAGATAGCAGTTCCCTGGTGACATGTGTACGGTTAGTTCATCGACCTGGGGATCGTCATTTGTGTCGTGTGAGTTCCCACTGTACTTTGATTACTACCCTACCACGCTCAAAGGAGACGTGCAAACAGGTTTTAGTTGGGTACAGTCCCGAGCCACATGGAGGCAGTGAGCGGATCTTCAGGAGTTCGTCTCTCCCGGTATTGGGGGTGAGGTCGCGCTGTGTCTAGGAGAGCCATTACACGAAGCCCTCGGCCAAGGCAGGAGATTTACTGGTAGGTATTCCAGTAGTATCTCAGGGTGTTCTGGGCTGCACTCCGACACGACTTGTACCGCTTTTGGGGGTCTGACTTTTACCAACCCCCTAGGCCCGCCATGCGATGCTCATAGACGAACGGACCGGACTGTGCGGATATTGTCACTGACAGGCTCAGTAGGGTGTCAGGATGAGTTCGCTCATCGACGTCCCTTTTGGTCAATAGCTGGTGGCCCGTCACGTATTGGCTTATACCTCTGACGTGCTAGTGGTTAAATCCACAACCAAGGTGTTGACGAGTCCTTAGAGTCCCCCACATTCAGTTGCTCAAGTTTTCGGGCGAAATGTTGTAGAGGCCGTATGGAGATATGGCAGGGTTCGATCAGATACGTGCGATATTGCACGGATCAGGATCGGACGGATAATACTAGCAGGCTTTGGTTTAAGCCGGATACTAGTATAGTACTGTGTAGATTTTGTCTCATTGCATTTGTATTTCGGTCGGAATACAAATGCGGGTGTGTATACACAGTATCGGGGTTTTCCTGTAATTTATTACGGGACCAGTTTTCTGGAGTTGCCAGTTTGCTTTCCGTTTCGCCCATATTTCTTTATATCTTTCAATGGCCGAAGTTTGGTGGAGGAGGGCTTATTTGCATTTGTGCAAATAAGCATTAGTGGAGGGTGGTCTTTGCATATTGTGACACCATGATTGTTGCTCCGTTGACTTCATAACCTCATGATTGCTTGACTTTCTTTATCATCATGGTTTTGATGATGGTTGTTGGTGGAGTATGGATTTGTTTGTGATGATTGTTTTTATCACCATTCTTTTCTCTCTTGCATTATGATAGTGGTTCCATCATCCATACACCACACTCTCCATTCTCACTCTCCCCTCACCATGGCATGGCCGGCCATTCCCTCTTGGGGGCTGTCCCAAATTTTTGGGTGGGGTTTTTGGTTCATTTGTATTGCACAAAATCCATTTAGCTCCATCTCCAAAACTCCATTCCTCCACCATCTCAAAAGGCAACTCCATACAAACCCCAAATGAGATATAGATCTCTACACTATTCTACAGCAAATCTTGAGTATGTTGACTCGCCAACTTCGTGTCCGAGTTGCCTCGGTATAGAGGTGGGAGCCCGTAAAAGAAGCAGGCGACGTGGTGCCCTTTCCGGCGAGGAGGTGGAGACCGGACATTCCGCGGGAGATCGGGACGACGGCGAGAAGATCGGAGGACACGGATCGCTCGGTATATCTCTCTTCCCCATCTTGTAGTTAGCTAGAACTAGTTAATGGCCCGATCCGGGTTTTAGTGCGCGGTGGTGCCGGTTTGAAAAATCAAAGTTAACCATCGCTTCCGCATTTGGCCTCAGGATGGAGGCCGGGGCGCCGCCGTGCACTTACAGTGGTATCAGAGCCTCGCCATTAACATAATCTAGCTTTGTCTAATGTTTTTTACATTTTCGATCGAACAATTTTCCAAAAACCGTATTTTTCTTCACATCAGTTTCTGTCAAAATTTTTTGAAGTCCAAAAATTTTTCAGGTTGTCACAGAATGATGTGCAGGGAATTATAAGAGTTCTGTGAAAATTTGGGCTCGTGAACAGTCCAAACCACCGCGGAACCGCGGCCAAACCCATGCTTGGGCCGCGGTTCCGCCGCGACTTGAACTGTTCAGTCCCCCAAAATTCTACAGAATGCTCCTGAGTGGAAAATAGGTTTTCTGGAATGTTATTTTTGGGCCCAGATTTCTTGATGTGCTACAGTAGTACTTGGGGGCCCACTTGGCAAAATTTGATCGATCGGATATTTTAAACACATTATTTCACAGTATTTACATTATATCTGCGACCGTGAATGTCACTTGATCGGTAAATCCTGTCTAACTGCTATAGCCCGGTTAGACGGATTTGCGAACGTGACCTTCACGTTGATGTTCTGTGTTATGCTGTGATGTTGCGGATTGGTCGTGGGGGATAGCCTGGTTGCAGTGGTAGTACAGTTTTTGTTGTATTATGTACATTTGATATTGCGGGGCGAGCGTCCGACATGTGGACTGCCGTCACTGCCTGTTTGTATTATTCTTTTGGGGCACGACCAGGTTGCGGTCGATGTACCCGTTGTATGTATATTTTACTTTCTGTACTAGGATTGCCCCGCGGAGGGGTGTACGGATAGCCGGGTTCTAGAGGGCAACAAGACCGCATCTCATGGCATTGAGACGGAGGGGGTTTCACTCTAGAATTGGCAGGCAATTCGCCGCACTCGTAGGGGGTATAGGTTGACCCAGGAGGGGTGCCCAAGTTACCGGATTCCGTGAAGTGATGTGTGCTCCATTCACGTTGCTGAAGGGGGCTGCCTCGCTTCAGGTTTTGGCGGGTAACTTGCCGCGCCCGTAGGGGTCTAGGATTTCATTGCACAGGCTATCCACACGACCAGGGAAACGTCGGGTTTCAGTAGTGGCTCTGTGAAACCCGGGGATCCCAGATATCTGTATTGTTCTGTGATGCTGTACATTTCTGTGATGTTGCATTTTATCACGCCTTGAGCGAAATATAATATATTGGTATATATATTAGTAGATGTTGTATATGTTTTGCATCCGCGCTAGTCCAGTCCCCGCTCTGTCGTTAGTTAGCTAACCTAACGGGTAATGACGGGACCCAGTAGCGAAGGCGGATGGCATATACGTATATCAGTATATTTTCGTTCTTTGTGGTGTGATCAATTGATGGGACTGCATTGATTCGGATCAATGCAAGTAAAACAAACCTAATCTGATGTTGTTGGAACACTTTTCAAAAAGCTGTTATTGCAAGAACGTTCACTTTTGTTTTGCATCGTGGTATTCAGTTGGAATATCCTGCTCCTCAGTCGACGAGGCAAGGGCCGAGATCCCTTCACCGAGAGTGACCCCTTGGACAAAAAGTTTGCGTAAGGGCAATAACTTCACTATAACCGATTACTTTTGCTTTGCATCATGGTATTCAGTTGGAATATCCTGCACCTCATTCTACGGGGAAAGAGCCGAGATCCCTTCACCGGGAGTGACCTCTTTAGCAAAGGTTTTCGTCACTATATTTTTAAAAGCTATCAGTTCCTTCAACGATATCAAGTTCATTACGTTAAAGGTTTTCGCCAGAAACCATTCGTAGCCCTCCATCATTTCAGTTAAATATTCGGTAGTATTCAAGCTATGTATTTTGACCTCACGCCAAGGCATAGTGATTGGTAGCTACCGGATATTTAGCTGTTGCATAGATAGATGCGTTGGTTTGGGACAGTCGTACTTCTATTTTGGCCTACGTCAAGGGTATGTACGGGTGGGTTCAAATTAACCTGGACAATGATGGGTAGAACTTGACATGTGACTTATGATATTTTGACCTCACGCCAAGGTCATAAGAGCATGGGGTAAAAATCACATCGGGAGTTTCTAAAGAAACTGAAACTTGCCAGATATGCGCATACCTTCTGGAGTGTGATAGCGTGAGCGGATTCCGTCACGTTATCATGCGATGATAGTTGGATCCCGATTCCCACTGATGAGTTGGTTTACTCCTCGGGTGATCCCGACTAATTCTTCTTTCAGGTTTGGAGGAGAATTTGAGGTTACAGTGGGAGGTTTCCAGATTAAATAAATTGGTAACCATTCTGATCTAGGTTAGAGTGCACGCTGAGTGTTTCTTTTCTCTCTCTCTTTGGCAGCGACCATTGACCCGACCCTAAGACTATGACTCAGTGACCAAAATTAACCGAACCTTCTTAAACACTGGCTTTTGGATTGTCAGAGTTGCAGACCTCATTGCCACTCCTACTTTTACCCTTTTCTCCAGGACACCCCGTATTACTACGAACGTCCACTTCCATTGGACAAAACCATCGTATGGTTATATACGAACTCGAAGGAATTTATTCGAGGATGGTTTCCGGTTCTGGAGAAAACGAATAGGACTATTCAGTTGTTTTCATTTTACCTTCTCTCAGGTTGCGAGTACCCTTTAGATTAGGGGATAGTACACCTATTACGCAAATTGGATTGTCTTCTTCCAAACCGTAGGCAGGTGCCGACCGGTAAGGAATGAAGAAAACCAATTAGCCTAACGATGGTGTACAGAAGGTATTATGTAAAGACAAAGAAAGGGATTAGAAGGAGGGCAAAGTAAATTGCAACAGATATTCACGACCAAACCAGGTATTTCATTACCACTCCCACTTCACCTTTGTATTTCTCCAGGACACTCCGTATCACTACGAAGATCCACAGTTTATTGGATACTCCATCGTATGGTTATATACGAACTCGAAAGGAACTTGTTCCAGTTCGGGGATGGATTCTGGTTCAGGAGAAATAGGAATAAGGTTCATTCGGTTGTCTTTTATCTTCACCTTCTCTCGCATTGCGAGTGCTCCTTGGATTAGGACAGTACACCCATTATGCTTATTGGATAGTCTTCTTCCAAACCATAGGCTGGTGTCGAACGGTAGGGAAGGAAGAAAACCATTTGGCCTAAAGAGGTGTGCAGAAGGTAATGACTAAAGACATATAAAGGGATTTGGAGAGGTGGCAAAGAATTATGCGGTTACAGTCGTGAATCTGGAAGAGGCATTACTAAGATTACCGGATACCCCATCGAAACATCTCAATGTTTCAGTTTCACTGTGTACTGTTAAAAGAAAACTGATTTCCCAGTTAGACACTTGCTCCAGGGTATGTATTTACCAGGTATGATTCTCACATCTGTATGGTTTTACAGATGATGAGTGGGAGTAAGTTATTGGGAATTAGGTGATCATCCTCATTATATCGGAATTCGTTGTAATTGGTGATATTTGAGGAAATCACCTGGGCTATTTGCCGGTCGGCAAATATTTGGTTTTGAATATCCGCTGTTATACACCAATTTCAAATTGATATATCTGTACGTCTATTTTTATAGAGTGAGACATATCTTTTTGAAATTATGTCAGTGACATTTACCTATATCAGTGGATGGTTAGGTAAGGAGCATTAAACAGCGGTGTAATTCTTCATAACCACAGTACAGTTTTCAACCTACGACACATAGAAAATGAGTTATTAGACTCAAGGGACTTATACAGAGTATTGTATGTTGTCCAGGGTCCATCAGGACAGAGGGGTTGGTCCTCGTACTATATTCGGTTTACTTATGACTTCTCTAGTTTTTAGACAGGTGTTTCGTGGATACACAGGATCCGAATTTTGAGAAGTTATAGGTATTTGAATAAAGTAGAAAACCAGGTATTGCAAGTATCGGGATTCTTCAAAGTGATCGAAGATGTAGATACTTGTGTATGGTATTCAGTTGATAGTAATGATCAAGAGAACTTGCTTCTCTTTTAGGTACTCATAATTGGAAGCATTCCTAAGTTAAGTAACGCTGATCGGCCTCTTTCCATTTAGTTGACATGCACTGGGGACAGCTGCGTGATTTGAATCTGTTTCAATTAAATCAGTGCCTCTGGTCCTATATTGGATATAGAACAGTTCGTATCTTAACGATGTTAAGGTACGGGGAGTTGTCCGGCTTATGATTAAAACCAGACTCTGGATAACTCAAGGCACGTTTCTGTAATGGCTATTTGTGGGTTAACCCAGGCTATGACGAGGGTTGACTTTTTACCATCTGGAAGATCAATAGTGATATTGTTCTAGACTCGCCACAGTTTTAATAAAAATGGATTTTTCAGAAAACAGAAGTGGGAGTATGGTAGAACTGGAAGTGATTCCAGAACCACAAACGATTACTGAAGATTTGATAGGAACCTAAAGATTCAATCTGATTTGACATTCCATTGGCCACTCCGCAGATATGGTGGGTAACTTCAGGCACCCGAGAGGTACTTCGTACCTCAAGGACGGTGACAGGGAAGTTCTTGTTTACCAAGACTTGCCATTGCTGTTGTTCCAGACTATGAGACCCGGCAGGAGGATGAGTATAGCGTCGTTCTAAACTAGCTTTAGAAGTGTACGTCTATATGACTCTGCCAGAGGGTTGTCGTAGTCAGTGGGAATTGCGGAAGCATTGGTGGACAAGTGGCTTATGTCTATTTATAGACTAAAGCAGATATAGCGGAGATAGATCATCAATTTCTGATGTGACAGTCATAGTTTTGACTTCATCAGAATAGGGGATGGATCTGTTGAGAAGGTAGTAGGGTGTGATGTCATGGTATTTGGATGACATACACAGAGTAGGAAAAGAAACTCCTATACTATGATCGGTTATACTTTGGTCGTCACACAGTGGTTTCTCCACACGGGACTTGGACATTATATCAGACATACTGGTTACTAGATCTATAGTTTTAGTTCTAGATTTGGGTGGTTTCCCAATTATGGGTACTTAGACAGCATTCTAAGAGTATTTAGAATGGATGACTCCTGGCACGGTGGTGTACCTGCAGGTGATGGAGTCACCCTCTCTAAAGGTGTCTTACAGACTAAAGGGGAGAGGGATGTGCATGATTGGCAGATCACTTGCTCAGACAATTGAGTCAATCATGAGATGTCAAGTACCACACCAGATGTTGTTCTTGCACTAGATGCAATAAGTTGACACTGATCCTATCCTGGAGAAACAGTCGGAAGCAGTTTTAGAACATAAGTGGATGTTCTAGGGATATGATAACGACAGCCTCATTCGGGAGACAGTTATCATTTCAGGCTTCCAAGGTGACCTGGACGACAAGGAGGTTGTCGGAGTTATAGTTTTTCCTTCTGACGAGGGGCAGTATTTTGGACAGGTGGTCCAAGGCAATACTGAAAGAGGCATGGCGCAGAATACTGATTAAGTTCGGTTGACGATACAGTCTAAGAAGTTTGGATTTGGAGTTCATTTATGAGCTAGGTCCCATCAGACATCCAGACACATTCTAAGACAGGTATTGCTCATTTCGGGAGATGGCTTTCTCCGCGAACTTGAGATTATAGAGAGACATAGAAAGAAACATCAAGGCGGATCCACTCACTGAGGCTATTCCTCGAACGCAATAGTTTCGCAAACGAGCTTTATGAGACTGACAAGTAGAGGAGTTGGGTGTTCGGTATCACACGGGCTGTGAGTATGCGACATCGCAATAATTAGCCTTGAGTGCAAGTGGGAGATTGTTGGAGATAGTGCCTTCAGAGTCAATTATTGGATCACAGGCACGTGATTGCAATGATTGAGGGAGGACCTGTCCCAGTAGGACAGTCTTACTCGAGATGATAGTATGCTATCTGGTTTATCTTTATCATCGTGTACTGCTTTAGGTGACCTGACATGTCGCTATTACACGTTGATAGAGCCCCTAGGATTCTTGCTTGACCACCAGCAGTATGAGGGCGATCATATAAGTGGGAGCTGGGGTCTATAAGCACATCCTTAAAAGGTCCCTAGTCATGGGAGTTTCGAGACAGGGCATCGATACTCCAGAGTAGACTAGTGTATACAGTCGAGACCCCGACGAGGGGCGGTGGCCGGTCTCACAAGCCACTGGTGTCAGTTGGTTCACCTAAGATGTATACAGGTGCTCATTGGGTTATGAGTACACCGGACAGGACTCGCCGGGAACATGCTAATTGGTCTTATACCTGACGTCAGATAGCAGTTCCCTGGTGACATGTGTACAGGTTAGTTCATCGACCTGGGGATCGTCATTTGTCTCGTGTGAGTTCCCACTGTACTTTGATTACTACCCTACCACGCTCAAAGGAGACGTGCAAACAGGTTTTAGTTGGGTACAGTCCCGAGCCACATAGAGGCAGTGAGCGGATCTTCAGGGGTTCGTCTCTCCCGGTATTGGGGGTGAGGTCGCGCTGTGTCTAGGAGAGCCATTACACGAAGCCCTCGGCCGAGGCAGGAGATTTACTGGTAGGTATTCCAGTAATATCTCAGGGTGTTCTGGGCTGCACTCCGACACGACTTGTGCCGCTTTTGGGGGTCTGACTTTTACCAACCCCCTAGGCCCGCCATGCAATGCTCATAGACGAACGGACCGGACTGTGCGGATATTGTCACTGACAGGCTCAGTAGGGTGTCAGGATGAGTTCGCTCATCGACGTCCCTTTTGGTCAATAGCTGGTGGCCCGTCACGTATTGGCTTATACCTCTGACGTGCTAGTGGTTAAATCCACAACCAAGGTGTTGACGAGTCTTTAGAGTCCCCCACATTCAGTTGCTCAAGTTTTCGGGCGAAACGTTGTAGAGGCCGTATAGAGATATAGCAGGGTTCGATCAGATACGTGCGATATTGCACGGATCAGGATCGGACGGATAATACTAGCAGGCTTTGGTTTAAGCCGGATACTAGTATAGTACTGTATAGATTTTGTCTCATTGCATTTGTATTTCGGTCGGAATACAAATGCGGGTGTGTATACACAGTATCGGGGTTTTCCTGTAATTTATTACGGGACCAGTTTTCTGGAGTTGCCAGTTTGCTTTCCGTTTCGGCCATATTTCTTTGTATCTTTCAATGGCCGAAGTTTGGTGGAGGAGGGCTTATTTGCATTTGTGCAAATAAGCATTAGTGGAGGGTGGTCTTTGCATATTGTGACACCATGATTGTTGCTCCGTTGACTTCATAACCTCATGATTGCTTGACTTTCTTTATCATCATGGTTTTGATGATGGTTGTTGGTGGAGTATGGATTTGTTTGTGATGATTGTTTTTATCACCATTCTTTTCTCTCTTGCATTATGATAGTGGTTCCATCATCCATACACCACACTCTCCATTCTCACTCTCCCCTCACCATGGCATGGCCGGCCATTCCCTCTTGGGGGCTGTCCCAAATTTTTGGGTGGGGTTTTTGGTTCATTTGTATTGCACAAAATCCATTTAGCTCCTTCTCCAAAACTCCATTCCTCCACCATCTCAAAAGGCAACTCCATACAAACTCCAAATGAGATATAGATCTCTACACTATTCTACAGCAAATCTTGGGCACGTCGACTCACCAACTTCGTGCCCGAGTTGCCTCGGTATAGAGGTGGGAGCCCGTAAAAGAAGCAGGCGACGTGGTGCCCTTTCCGGCGAGGAGGTGGAGACCGGACATTCCGCGGGAGATCGGGACGACGGCGAGAAGACCGGAGGACACGGATCGCTCGGTATATCTCTCTTCCCCATCTTGTAGTTAGCTAGAACTAGTTAATGGCCCGATCCGGGTTTTAGTGCGCGGTGGTGCCGGTTTGAAAAATCAAAGTTAACCATCGCTTCCGCATTTGGCCTCGGGATGGAGGCCGGGGTGCCGCCGTGCACTTACAATACTGAGCTGGGGAACGTTGGTCCCGCTCCAACTTATAATTGTTATAAGACAGAGCAGGAAATTGGGGATTACCAGAATTCCCGTGCCGCCCAAACGAAGAAAGTGCATGATGATGCATCCAAACTACCGAAAAATTGAAAAAAAACTTCTTCGGGTATGTTCATTACAAAGAACTGTTTCTCTGTATCCTCTATGTCCTGGGTATTAGATACCGGATCAGGATCCTGCAAATGTAATCCGTTACATAGGCTACAGATAGGTAGAGAACTGAGAACGGGTGATAAGTTTCATGAGACAGAAAACGGTGCAAGTGTTGCAGCCAAGTCTGTTGGTCACTATCACCTTGTATTACCAGAATACATTGATTCTGAACGATTGTTATTAGATAACGAACCTGATATACAACATCATATCAGTCTCTTTATTAGTAAAGAAAGGATATAATTTTGTATTGTTGGATAATGTTTTGAACATTTCCTATATCAAAAGTTGATCGGTTCAGGCACGTTATCTAGAAGCATATACATTTTAAATCAAACCACAGTTCTTAATGTACAGAACACACACAAGAGGAAGAGTTCAGAAATGAACGAATCCTTCTTGAGGCATTGTAGACTAGGTCATATCAATGAGACCCGACTGGTTAAGTTACATTTAGATGCATATTTAAATCAGTTTGAATTTACATCTTGTGAAACTTGCCAGTCATGTCACAAAGATAAGATGACCATAGCTCTGTTTACTGGAAACAGAGAAAGAGTTAGTGAACTCTTGGGACTGATACATAGTGATGTATGAAGGTCCCCAGTCTACATATGCTAGAACTGCTTCTTTGTACTTTCTTACATTCACTGATGATCTCTCAAGATTCGGACACATGTTCATGTTAAAACACATGTCTGAAGCTTTTGAGAAATTCAAAGAATATAAGTCAGAAGTAGAAAACCAAAACGGGTATAAGTATTTTGTCCTATGATGAGATCAGGGAGGAGAATACTTGTGCATGGAATTCTTGAACTATTCTAAAGGAGAATAAGATTCTCTCTCAGCATTACTCCTCCGTATACACCACAGCACAACGGTGTATCAGGGTGGAGCAATTGCACCCTATGTGATATGATGCGCTCTATGATGAGTACTACTGAGTTACCCGTTTCCTTTTGGGGGTTATGCACTTGAGAAGCTGCATACCTATTGAATTGGGTTCGAATCAAATCAGTGTCTACCACTCCATATGAGATATATGGGAAGAGCCCATCTCTTAAGCAAGTTAAGATTTGGGGTTGTCCAGCCTATGTCAAAAGCAAAATCCGGACAAGATTGAGGCAAGGTCAGTTCTGTAGAACTGGAAGGATTTCCAGCTATACAAACTACAGCTGATGATTTGACAGAACCAAAGGATTCAATAGTCCCCGACGAACCTCAGCCTCTCCGCCGATCTAGCAGGGTTCCTCATCCGCCTGAGAGATACTTCGGTTTCTCGATGACAATGGGAGCGAGGAATGCATCATGAGATGATGACCCAACTAGTTTCGAGCAGGCCATCAAGAGTAGGGACTCTGTAAAAATGGCTGGATGCTTAGCGATCTGAGATGGAATCCATGTACACCAACAAAGTATGGACTTTGGTTGCTATATCTGAGGGGTTAAATCCTCATCAGGAGCAAGTATATCTTGAGAAGATTACTTGGTGTAGATGGAAAAGTTGAGACTTTCAAAGCTAGACTTGTTAAAGGTTTTCATCATCGACCAGGCGTGGATAATGATGAAACCTTTTCCAGTGGCTATGCTTAAGTCCATCCGGATCCTACTTGTCATTGCTACATGCCATGACTACGAGATCTGGTGGTTGGGTGTCATGACTGCTTTTCTAAATATTGATTTAGAAGAAAGCGTCTATAAGAACACAGCCAGATGGCTTCGTAAACAGTGGGAGCAGCGGAAACGTGTGCAAGATGTTTTATGGGATAAAGCAGGCATCGCGGAGTTGGAACATCTGTTTTGATGTAGTAGTCAAAGAGTTTAACTTCATCAAAATAGTAGATGAACCTTGTACATACAAAAAGGTAGTAGGGAGTAAGGTGGTCATCCTCGTATTGTACGTGAACAACATACTCTTGATAGGAAAAGAGTTTCCTATGCTGCGCACTGTCAATCTCCGCTTATCACAAGGATTCTCCGTATAGGATAAAGGTGATACCTCCTAAATCCTGGGTTTTGGATCTATGAGATATATCAAATGGATATTAGGATTCTCACTAGATGTAGTGAGATGGTATCAATCGATCCTGGGGAGAATCACTGGAAAGGTTCCAGGGTGATAAGGTTGACTGAATGTCAGTCACAGGCATTGTCTTTACCCTCAGTGGAGGGATGGTATGTTGGAAGAGTTCCAAGCTAGATACCGTGGCAGACTAGACGATAAAGGCTGGTGACATCGCTATCAAAGATACTACCAAAGAGTCAGTTTGGGTGTATATTAGTTCATGAGATGAACTAGGTTCCTACCATTGTGTGACAATGGAAGTGTGGCTTTGGCCCAGGAACCCCGGTCCCATCAGTGACCCAGACATATTCCAAGGCAGTATCACCTGATCATGGAGATAGTTGATCTCCAGGGTGATCGAGGTTAGGAGAGTAGACACAGAGGAAAACACGGCGGATCCACTCACAAAGACCTTTTCCCAGAGAGAGACTTTTATGGGATGGTTGAGTATGAGATACTACAACCACTGCTACAGATGGCCCTAGTGCAAGTGGGAGATTGTTAGTTATATGTATGCCCTGGAGGCCATTACTGTACATGAGATGTATATTGTAGTGGATGCTGGGACATATATAGGTAGGACTTTCTTGCTCGACATGATAGTACGCTATCTGGTTGCTTTTTATCTTAACATGTATACTTACTGTCTCTCTGTTACATGTTGATAAAGCCCTTAGAATGTGTACTCGACTTACAGGACTATGATGTAGATCATACTAGTGGGGCCTGGGTAGTCCATGAGTACATCCTATAATGTTCCTAGTCGTGGGAATATCGAGACGGGGCATCGATATTCCAGAGTAGACTAGCGTATATCTTCTCGACCCATGTGATGGGCGATGGATGATCCCATATCCATTGGTGTTTGACATCAGAGATGGTATGCGGGTGCTCAGTGGAGACTGGGTACACTGAACGGACTCGCCAAGAACTCTCAGATGGTATTATACCTCACGTCAGATGGCAGTTCTCTAGTGACACTGGTACGGCTTAGTCTGTTGACCCGAGATCGTCATAGAGTCTTGTGTGTCTCCCACTGTGCTTTGATTTCCACCCTACCGCGGCTCTACTGAGTCGTGCAAACAGGTGGTTTTTGGGTACAGTCCCGATTCACATGGATGCAATGAGCGATAGGAGGGGATTCGTCTCTCCCGGTATTGGGGCTTGATGTTGCGCTATGCTCGACTGGCCATAACTGGAAATCCCTGGCCAGGGTTGCACTGATTTACTGGTAAGTATTATCAGTAGTTTCATACTTGTTATGGACCTTACATCGGCATGACTTATCAAGCTACTGGGGTCTGACGTTTTACCACCCCTAGGCGAGATATGCGACATATCAGACGAACAGACCGGACTGTGCGGTAAGTGTTACTGGTTGGATTCGCAGGAGTGTAAGCAGGCTTGCTCGTTGATCTTCTGATCGCTCAATACCCAGGTGGCCGTTATGTTTAGCAGACCGCTTGCGGTTTGTGGGTAATTGATATGATCACCACCTACTGCCGGCGTATTGACGAGTCTTTAGAGTCCCACACAGAGGTTTCCTGGCTCAACCGAAACGAAATAGGAGCGCATATGTGATATGTGCGGGACCGAGAATAATACCAGTATGTGATACTGAATTCTATTCTCGCGATTTGTATCATCGGACGGTTATATGAGATATAGCCGGGTTACCGAATTAAATGTTGATTCGATATATTGATACACTTGATATTAGTCGGTTATATGCGATATGACCGGATCATTAAATCAAGTATTGATTTAATGATTTAATGTATAATTATATATTTGATATATTACTTTACATTAACTAGTATTTGTTCACTTAAGATTGATTTTCTCACTTGATGTGCACAAGTTGTATATGTGATATATGTTTGTGCACTAGTTTGTATCATGATTGATGATACATGCAAACTTGGGTGTGTGTATGACCTACACCATGTTTAGGTTAATGGTTTAGGTTTTTTATTTGTTTTGGTAAAACAAAATGGTGGATTTCTTTGTCTTTGCTTGAAGCTTCATGAAGCTTTCAAGCATCTTTGACAAAGTCTAACTATTTTGTTTTGCATGAGATTTTCATTAACCTAACCATTAACTTAAACTCTAGTTTAGTCTCTACAAAGGTTAACTCACCCATGTTTGCATTATGATAGACTTCACTTGATTATTCCTTTTAATTAATTCATATTCTTTTCTTCTTCTTCTTCTTCTTCTTCTTCTTCAAGAAGAAGAAAGCTTGCTAGAAAAAATTTCAAGTGAAGAAACAAAGTGAGAAATCCAAATCCAAAGTGAACCCAATTCCTATTTTATCATTCTCTACTACTTGCCATTTAGTTTAGGGTGTTCTCTTCACAAAGTTTTTGACCTAGTGAAGATGGAGCTTGAGTTTCAGTCTCCTCGACATAGATCATCTTCGGCCTCGAAGTCAACGACCTAGCCCGCTCATTTCTCCGAAGAAACCATCGCTAGAGTCCGGGATCCCGATGATCGCAGCGAAGGGATGTCAACACGGAGCTTTAGAAGTGAAGCACCGGATCTATAAAGGTTGTAATCCCTTTCACTTGTAGTTAAAATGTTTAACTTTCTTGTTTTCGCATAATCTCTAGTATACGATCTTGGTTAGGGTTGTTCGGCACGGCTAATTTTTTTTTTAATCGGGCATGGTTGATGCCTTGTATAACCTTGTTAGAGTGCCTAGGAACCCTACAATTAAGTCTTCTGTCAATGATATAAAGAAAAACTCAGTTTCCCAAGCTGGGAGTATAAAATCGATGGAAGCAGAAATTGCACAATTAAAAGCCGAAATGAGTGCAAGAGAGAAAGGGAAACTTCCAGCTCAACCTTTACCCAATCCTGGGCATTACAATGTAAATGCAATCACCACGTTGAGATCTGGAAGAGTGCTTGACAATCATATTGGGGAAGAGATTGATGACACTGAAAAATCTATCGATGATACCCCGGCTGAGACCTTTCCTTCCACTTCTACTTCTAATTCTGACCCCGGTTCTTCTACCCCACCATTTTCTTCCGAGCCTATTCTCCGTTTTCCCCAAGCCTCGACTCCTTAGCGCATCTCTTCTAGTCCACCGAAAACGATCCCCACTCCTATTCTTAGATCGTTCCCACCCATACTATCTTCTCCAATGTTGGACCCCGACCTTATTGCTCAAGCTCCTTATCCGAATCGGTTAAGGGGAAATACATTGAGTCCACAAACGGAGAAGATCACTGAAATGTTTAAACAGGTTAACATCAACATCCCTCTTCTAGATGCAATACAATAAGTCCCCGTATATGCGAAAGTTCTTAAAGACTTGTGCACTAGAAAGAGGAAGACTCAAGTGCCCAAGAAGATATTCATGGCAAAGACAGTAGACACGGCTTTCCCCCAACAACTACCGAGGAAACGTAAGGATCCTGGCTATCCTACTATTTCCATTTCTATCGGGGAAAAACACATTAACCGTGCTCTACTTGACCTTGGCGCAAGTGTTAACCTGCTTCCTTTCTCGATTTACGAGCAGTTAGGGATCGGAGAGTTGAAACCAGCCCACTGCACTCTCCAGATGGCTGACCGATCAATCACAAAACATAGGGGGTGAACTGGAGGATGTGTTAATAAAAATCGGGGAATTTGTATTCCCTGTTGACTTTATTGTAATTGATACACAGGCTGTAGCGAACCCAAGGAATCAAATTCCGGTGATTTTAGGTCGCCCCTTTTTGGCCACTTCCAACGCTATCATCAACTGTCGTAATGGTTCTATGACCCTATCCTTCGGGAATAGGACAATTGAGCTGAACATTTACAAGTTGGGAAGTGTACCCTCCGAATCTACTGCTAAGGTCTGTTCTGTCGAATTAATGGATGTCGACAGCAGCGAATTTGATGATCCTCATGATACTTATCTTGACTCTTTTCATACGTTGTTGTTTGACCCAACTATGTATCATACACATACGGACTCTTCCACCGAGTTGTCCGGGTCGACAACTAACACTGATTATGAACCGTTTTTGGAGTCTGAAGATCACCCCGCGCTTTGTGATGACATTATTCTTCGGGGTATTGATGAGACTTTTGAGGAGATCTTCGCTGATGAACTCGCATTTTTGAATGACACGGGTGTTGAGATGAATCCACATCAAAACAATGAAATTGAACCTCCACCCCTTCTTCTGGACTATAAAAAGAATGCGGGCAATCCATCACATTCACTGCATCGTCTCTCCAAAATGAGACGCACACACATTCTATTCCACCACTTACTTTGTCCCCATTTCTTCTTCCACCAACCTATGCACTATATTGATAAAATCTTCGAACGGTTGGTGTTGACCTTCGGTCTTTGCAAAGCTTGGCATCGACCAATGATTCTTGACCCCCTCTTATGATTTTTAAAAGCTTAATATGATTTAACTCAAGTTTGGGGGGGTATAATCTGGCTCCTGAAAAGAAAATTTTTACAAAATGATGAGCCAAAAATAAGTTTGGGGGAGGTTTTTCACTTAAATATTTTGCCCCCGTTAATAAATTTCCTCCCAGGCTTACAGGTTTTCGAGATATAGCGGATGGCAACAGTGAGGACACTGTTGAAAACAAGTTTGGGGGAGGTTTGTGCTTATTTGCGCATCATTTGCATCATACTTTGCATAAGCACAAAACATTTTCTAAAAACCTATAAAAATTTATTAAAAAAATTCAAAAAATAAAAATATTTTGTACATAAATAAGATAATAAAAGATTAGATAGTGAAAAATTACATCCAAAAGATTGGAAAAATTTAAGAAAACCAAGAAAATTAGAAGTTTTCTTATACGAACTAGTAATAAGTAGTTATGAGCCGTTGTCCCAAGGGTTAGTAAGATGAAGGAAGTCACTAATCTGAGGATAAAAATAAGTCTGAAAAATAGTTCTTATTCTGGAAGCCAGACATTTGAACGTTGATACCCTACTATTCGCACTTACACACGTCTTGAAGCTCGGGATAGTAGAGGATACCTTGAAATGCTCTTGTCTAAAAGCCAAAAGTATGAAGGAAATAAAAAAAATGAATAAAATACAAAATTGGTAAGAAAAATGAACACTGGTTTTGTTATCGCCAAGGCAGCAATAAAAAAATATAGCGAGGGTGCTTCTTTACCTGGTGCCTTAGACCAACTGGTCTGGGAGTCACTGCTAAGCCTTAGGTGGTGCAAGACGAGGAAAATACACCTAATAAGCAAGCACATGAGTAATCGGTCGGTTAGTACCTCAAGAAGTATTAACGGTCGCATGAAAATGTATGAGCAATTCCATCTAAATATTCATTAATTAAAAAGTACTGAGGTGGATGGACAAGAGTATGATAGCTTGAATTGAATTCTCCGGGTGTAGGGATGTATATTACACACACATAGGGTTATATGATCGATGTTTGGAAGAAAGATAGGAATGAAGAATAAAGACGATATTTTATTGAGGGATGATGTGATTTCTAACATTTTTTCATGACTATTAAAATAGGGCTCATGACAACCGAAAAGCTAGCATAGTTGGAAACCCTAATTTTCAAAGTCTTTCTTTTATAATTCTTATCTTTAAATGTAACTTTCATGGTCTTCCTTTTATTATTGGATTTTGTGGGTGCAATCCGCTGAAAACCCTCAGGAGACAACACTCCTCCTACTAGGGACACCTAGAGGTTTAAAGGCTTGTTGCACGTGCTCAGTGCAATCGTGTTGCCTACGAAAGTATGCTAGTTAGTTTTTCTCTTTCTTTATTTTCTCCTTCTCTTTTTAATAAAACAGTTCGCTCGAGACGACCGAAAATAAGTTTGGGGGAATTTGATCAGTCGAAAATATTGCATTTTTAACACGACAATTTCCCTACCATTTGCAGTCATCTAGAGGTGTTCGGTATTAATATAGCACATATTAGCAAAACAGTCGTAAAATACCAAATATCTTGTGTTATGTATTAAAACCGACATTTCTGAGGGAAATTGAGTGTTTATCATTGCATCGCATAATCTTTGTATAGCGCAATACTTGTCTCGAGAATCTGTGCAGGAAATTGCAGGAAAAGAGCCGAATTGTCAAAAGTGCTGAGAAAAATACGCCAAGTCAAAGACTTGAGATCTGGCAGTGAACTAAAGAGAATTATAAGATTCCACATATAAGAAAGTACACCTACAGTCAGCACCAAGAATCACAGAAAGTTCCATGCACAGAGCCTTCTATTGGGCCGTGGATCCACGGCCAATAGCCCCTTCCCGCCGCGGATCCGCGGCTCATTGATGACATCATCGCCTCAGATTTCCTCCACGTGGCTTCCTTGTAACGGCCAAAGCTTCCAGAAGGCTCTAGAACACCACGTGGCTTTATCTAGAAGGCTCGGCCTAACAAACTCACCCAAGAATATTCCTCATTCTAAAATATTCTCTCCAACAAACTTCTTCTAGAAGCCTCTCTCTAACAAACTTTTGGAGGGAAATTTGAAATTTGAATTCTAGATCTAGGGTTAAGGGGCTTATAAAAAGAAACCTAGATCTAGGGTTTTGGGTGGTTCAAGAGGTTGTTCAACAATTCACCCACAAGTTGAGTGACACAACTTGTGCATTCAAACCCTAACCCTAATCCAATCACCAAAACCAAATTCAAGATCCCCGAGTACAAATCAAGCAAGAAGCCATCAACCTTTTAGGAGCGAAGCCGATCTTCAACCGAGCAAGGGATCCAAAACGATTCGCGACTCACGAAGACGTGCGACGCCAAATCGACGATCGAGTTCTTTCCTCATTGTAGATCTTGAGAGAAATGTAACAAAATTGTTGATAAATAAAAGGTGAAATTGTTTATCTTGCTTTCTTTACATTCTTGCATCATGATTAGATCTCGATTCTTGATTGTGTTCTTTGATATGATGTTTGAGTAAAAACTCCGCTCGTGGAGGAGTCGAGAGAATCAATAGATGATGATGTTTACAATTCTTGAAACGATTCTTAATTCCTATAAGTTTTGTAAACTCTTGAAAATTGAATCATCGACAACCTAGTTTCGAGCGAGATGCTTTCTTGAATGTTTTCGCTCGTAACTAGAGATCGACGATTGGTGATTCAATTTACTAGAGGCTAGCTTTTTGAATGAGATTCATCGAAAGGATAAAGGATGAGATGAAGAAACCCTAGTTTCTTCGAAAGATCCTTAAACCTCGATTGATCGTCATCGATCTAGTATCAAATCATTAATAGATAAGAAAACGTAATCAATAGTTTTCATCACGTCTATAGATTCGATCGATTCCTACGAGCCTCACTTCGATTCTTGAAACCTAATTCGATTGAAAATCATCAATTCTTGATTCTTGATTTTAATGTTTTCTTGTTATTAGATCTAGATTTTAATAATTCTTGAAATTCACTTTTAAATCTTGAATTGAATGGTCTTTTCTCTTTTCTTTAATTTTCAATTCATCTAATTCAAATTCGAACGGATCTCACTTTCCCTGTGGACGATCTGCACTCGCTAACGCGCTACAATCGACACCGTTATTGATTGCGGTCAAAAATTTCTTTGGTTGTGATTTCTATACATTTTCTACCTACACACCGAGATTTCATTCAATCAGTGGCTACAACCTCAACCCGGATGTGCCCCCCAAAAATAATATTACATCACTTTACAAATTTACATTGAATGAAAGAATGAAAACCCTCATCTCACATCTCCGGCTATTCATCCACGACGGTCCAATATAGTTCATATACACAAACTATCATAACAACATCACAGATATGTGCAACCCCGACTAATCGACGTATAGCAATTAGTTGACATTTCCAAACACATATATACATCATAAAGCTTGTAAAGTAACTGCGACATTAGAATTCCGCACGCAATTAGCAAACTTAACCAATTTTCCAAAACATGAAAATCTAGTGAGCTAAAGTTCCAAAAACGATCATTTTAAGCCTATCCGGGAGTCGAAACGAACTTGAAACCCGCCCGAATCTTCGCGAAGGCGAAGATACCAAAATTAACTGTCGAATAGGTGGACTCGGGGGGTATCCACCCCCGGGGGCCACCACGAGGTGGCCCCCAAGGGGAGGCAGACCCGAGAGCACCAATCTTTGGTGCTCTCGGGTCACCAGCCCCCAAGGCCACCTTGTGGTGGTCTCCGGCCGGTGGTCCCGGCCGGTGGTGTTGGATATAGTGCCCTCTAAGTCAATTATTGGATCGCAGGTACGTGATTGCAATGATTGAGGGAGGACCTATACCGACATGACTGTCTTACTCGAGATGATAGTATGCTATCTGGTTTGTCTTTATCATCGTATACATACTTTAGTTCACTATTGCATGTTGATAGAGCCTATAGGATTCTTGCATGACTGCCAGCAGTATGATGGCGATCATATACGTGGGAGCTGGGGTCTATAAGCACATCCTTAAAGTGTCCCTAGTCGTGGGAGTTTCGAGACAGGGCATCGATACTCCAGAGTAGACTAGTATATACAGTCGAGACCCCGACGAGGGGCGGTGGCTGGTCTCACAAGCCATTGGTGTCAGTTGGATCACCTAAGATGTATACAAGTGCTCATTGAGTACACCGGACAGGACTCGCCGGAAACATGCTAGTTGGTATTATATATATTGTTAGTTATATGTATGCCCTAGAGGCCATTACTGTACATGAGATGTATATTGTAGTGGATGCTGGGACATATATAGGTAGGACTTTCTTGCTCGACATGATAGTACGCTATCTGGTTGCACTTTATCTTAACATGTATACATGCTGTCTCTCTATTACATGTTGATAAAGCCCTTAGGATGTGTACTCGACTTCCAGGACTATGATGAAGATCATACTAGTGGGGCCTGGGTAGTCAATGAGTACATCCTTCAATGTTCCTAGTCGTGGGAATATCGAGACGGGGCATCGATATTCCAGAGTAGACTAGCGTATATCTTCTCGACCCATGTGATGAGCGATGGATGATCCCATATCCATTGGTGTTTGACATCAGAGATGGTATGCGGGTGCTCAGTGGTGACTGGGTACACTGAACGGACTCGCCGAGAACTCCCAGATGGTATTATACCTCACGTCAGATGGCAGTTCTCTGGTGACACTGGTACAGCTTAGTCTGTTGACCCGAGATCGTCATAGAGTCTTGTGTGTCTCCCACTGTGCTTTGATTTCCACCCTACCACGGCTCTACTGAGTCGTGCAAACAGGTGGTTTTTGGGTACAGTCCCGATTCACATGGAGGCAATGAGCGATAGGAGGGGATTCGTCTCTCCCGGTATTGGGGGTTGATGTTGTGCTATGCTCGACTGGCCATAACTGGAAATCCCTGGCCAGGGTCGCACTGATTTACTGGTAAGTGTTATCAATAGTTTTATGCTTGTTATGGACCTTACATCGGCATGATTTATCAAGCTACTGGGGTCTGACGTTTTACCACCCCTAGGCGAGATATGCAACATATCAGACGAACAGACCGGACTGTGCGGTAAGTGTTACTGGTTGGATTCGCAGGAGTGTGAGCAGGCTTGCTCGTTGATCTTCTGATCGCTCAATACTGGGGTGGCCGTTACGTTTAGCAGACCGCTTGCGGCTTGTGGGTGTTTGATATGATCATCACCTACTGCCGGCATATTGACGAGTCTTTAGAGTCCTACACAGGGGTTTCCTGGCTCAAGCGAAACGAAATGGGAGCGCATATGAGATATGTGCGGGACCGAGAATAATACCAGTATGTGATGCTCTATTCTCGCGATTTGTATCATTGGACGGTTATATGAGATATAGCCGGGTTACCGAATCAAGTGTTGATTCGATACATTGATACACTTGATATTAGTCGGTTATATGCGATATGACCGGATCATTAAATCAAGTATCGATTTAATGATTTAATGTATAATTATATATTTGATATATTACTTTACATTAACTAGTATTTGTTCACTTAAGATTGATTTTCTCACTTGATGTGCACAAGTTGTATATATGATATATGTTTGTGCACTAGTTTGTATCATGTTTGATGATACATGCAAACTTGGGTGTGTGTATGACTTACACCAAGTTTAGGTTAATGGTTAGGGTTTTATTTATTTTTATTTATTTTGGCAAATACAAAATAGTGGCTTTCTTTGTTTTGAGCTTGAAGCTTCATGAAGCTTTCAAGCATCTTTGACAAAGCCCACCATTTTTGTTTTGCATGAGATTTTTGCTAACCTAACCATTAACATAAACTCTAGTTTAGTCTCTACAATGGTTTACTCACCCATGGTTGCATCATGATAGACTTCACTTGATTATTCATTTTGGTTATTCTATTTATTCATATTCTCTTCTTCTTCATCTTCTTCAAGTGAAGAAAACCTTGCTAGAAATTTTCAAGTGAAGATTTAGAGTGAGAAATCCAAATCCAAAGTGAACCCACTTCCTATTTCTTCATCCTCTACCACTTGCCATGTAGTATAGGGTGTTCTCTTCACAAAGTTTATGACCAAGTGAAGATGGAGCTTGAGTTTGAGTCTCCTCGACGTAGATCATTTTCGGCCTCGAAGTCAACGACCTAGCCCGCTCATTTCTCCGATGAAACCAACGCTAGGGTCTGGGATCCCGATGATCGCAGCGAAGGGACGTCAACACGGAGCTTTAGAAGTGAAGGACCGGATCTACAAAGGTTGTAATCCTTTTCACTTATTAGTAAAGTTGTTTGCTTGCTTATATTTTCGCCATACCTCTAGTAAACGATCTAGATTAGGGTTGTTAGGCACAAAAAAATTTGATTTCGGCATGGTAGATGCCTTGTGGAACCTTATGAGTGTGCCTAGGAACCGTACAGTGGTATCAGAGCCTAGCTAGAGCTTTAGGCGAAGTGTAGACGAAGTTAGAAATCCGATCGAACCCCTAAACCCTAAATTATACCCTTCTCTGTACATTTTTTAAAACTGTGGATTTTTCCAAATTAAAAATGCTCCGAAAATTAAGCAGGAAAAACTAAGAATTACTTTGAAGTACGGACCTGTAACTCAAAAATTTGATCGCGGAACCGCGGCCAAACCAAGGATTTGGCGCGGCCAAAATTGTGAATTAGTCCCTGGAACTTCATATATTTATTCTTAGGTCCTTTCTTGTCATTTTTTCTGGGAATTTTTTAATTCCACTCAAGTGTTGAGTTTTCTAGGGTTGTATTGGGGACTCGTTGATTCGATCGGATAATTTAACTTTGTTTAGAATGTCCAGGTAATTTATAGAATGTGTTAAAAAGTTCGGACGGATATCAATAACTCACTTTTTCCCCTGCCGGAAAATTTCCAAGCGTTGGATTTTTCCGTAGTTTAAGAACGTTCTAAGTCGTGCAAGTAACGCGATGGACCCTCTAGAAGACAACAAACCTTAACTCAATAATGTGACCGTCTTGAACTGCCTTTTGAACCTTAGGGTTTGGGGCAGTACGGCGTGCCGCATGTGAGGCGTTGGCTTGACCCTTCTACGGCTGGATCGTTGGTACTGTGGCATGAAATGGATGCTTTTGAACTTATTTCAAGTGTTGAGCTGTTTGGGAAAACTTGAGCGTTTGATCATTCGATCGGAAAGTTTAACATTGTCTAATTATCTGGAATGTGATACAATATTTGGAATCCACATGTAGTTATGAGATAACTAATTTGAATGCTATAAATCTAGCACTTTAGTCTCACTTGATTGGTTGCCACGGAATTTTGATGTGATCGAAAGTCCGTCGCAATCACGTTGCGTACGCGGATACTCGCCGGGTAAACTTAATAGATAGCCATGCCCCATAGCCCCGACCAAGTGACTGTAGGAGAACCCCCGTCGCCAAAAAGCATCCGTTCGGGTGCTCGCGGCAGCGGTGTTCCGCCTTAGTGCACTTCGTCGACGGTATCGGGGGTGCGGCCGTCTACTAAAGTTTGCGACGAGCATTCGTTCAGAATGTCGGGAATCTTGTTGAATTGCCCGACTTGATATTGAAAAGAGTTTTCGATAATGAGACTAAAATGCGGGGTTTGTAATTGTTAGGCATGCGATGTCTAAGAAGGTTGCGGATTCCAACTGTTGTAGTTTTACACTTTCTTTTCTACGACCGTAAATGTAATATGTGATATCGCCGGTTTCGTTGCTATATGTCAACGACAATTGGGATGGGCATATTTACTTACGTCGATGACATGTGATATTATGTGTTGCTGGATTTGTTATATTGGATCGTCGTGTTTGAATAGCCGGGGGGGTTTTATGTGAGATGAGTGTTTTTCATTTTCATTCATGTAAAAACTTGTATGTAATATTCTTTTATTGGGGCACTTCCGGGCTGAGGATGATATCACCATTGTATATTATTTACTTTTCCGCATTAGGATAGACCCAGGAGGGGAGCACAAGTAACCAGGTTCTAGGTCCAGTGGGAGACCATCTCGAGGAGTTGAGTCCGGGTCTCGTAACTCTAGAATTGGTAGGGTTGCTTGCCGCTCTCGTAGGGGTCTAGGGCTGTGGGATTGGCTATTCATCACGACTGTGGAATCCGTGTTTTATACAGGCTCAAAATAAAACACGGACGTCCTAGTATATCCAATATTTCATATGATATTTTCTGCTGCGTTATCTGTGATGTGATCATGTGATATGTTCAGATTGATACTGTATATAGTATATATGATATATTATATAGACGTTGCTTATATTTTACACCCGCGCTAGCCCTGCCCCGCTCTGCCGTTAGTTACCTAACCTAACGGTGCAAACGGGACATCGAGGCGAATGCGGATGGCATAAGTGTACGTTGTATTTATCTGTGATGTTTAGGTGGACTTAAATGATGGGACATTCATTAATGAGATTAATGAAAGAAAATAAACCTAAAAGATGTTGTGAAATCGAATTTCAAAATTAAAATTAGGTAGCTCTAGTTGTTGCTTTACATAGCGGTGTTCCTTGTAGAACATCCAGCACCTTATTCGATGAGGAAAGAGCCGACGATCCCTTCACCGGGAGTGACCCCTTTAGCAAAACTAGAAAAGCCTCAAAAACACTCCATTTAAAAACCATTTAATTCCGCAACGAGATCAAGTTCAAAGCGTTAAAGGTTTTCTTAAAAATCATCCGCAACCCTCCGTCATTTTAGAAAGTAGAGTACTTAGTATTCGTGCTGTGTTTGTTGACCATAGTCAAGGCACAGTGTACGGTAGCTAAGTGATGTCTTCCTACACCGCATATGATGCGATTAGTTAGGACAGTCACGTGACTTTGTTGACCTTAGTTAAGGGTCATGTGGGTGGGTCTAATTAATCACGAAATGACGGGTAGAACTTGACTAGTGCTTATGATTTGTTGACCATAGTTAA
This sequence comes from Agapanthus africanus, assembly GCA_030015575.1. Taxonomy (NCBI): domain Eukaryota; kingdom Viridiplantae; phylum Streptophyta; class Magnoliopsida; order Asparagales; family Amaryllidaceae; genus Agapanthus; species Agapanthus africanus. Next base: position 634,198,751 of record CM057342.1, read on the forward strand.
GGTCATAAGTGCTAGGGGTAAAAAACCTTTATCGGGAGTTTCAAGTGTTGAAATTTGCAATGAGATTGCATACCTTCTATATGATAGTTGGATCCCGATACCCACTGCGAGTAATTGTTACTCCTGGGAGAGTTTTGCACTTTACAATTAGCCGATCAAGTAGGTGTCAAGAAAGGTGTCAACGGGGTTACGCCCCTTGGAAAATGAGGTTTATTTTAATTAGGTCCGTGCGAAAGCACGGGGAACCTCCCTCAAAGTACCGGCACTGGCCTGGCTGAAAGATTGGCGAACTTGTAGAGTGTAATTAATCCCGGCTAGTCTTTCGTTTTAGGGTTTGAAGGAGAATTTGATAAAAACAGTGGGAGTCGTCCTGATTAGATAAAATATATAACCAATCTAATCTTGCAAGAGCGCACGCAGAGTGTTTTCTTCTCTCTCTCTCCAGGTAGCGACCATGTCACGCCTTAATCAAGATAATAATATGGATGTATTGACCGAACCCGCTTGTTATACTGAGCTGGGGAACGTTGATCCCGCTCCAACTTATAATTGTTATAAGACAGAGCAGGAATTAGGGGAATGCCAGGATTCCCATGCCGCCCAAACGAAGAAAGTGCATAATGATGCATCTTCTTCGGGTGTGTTCATTACAAAGAACTATTTCTCTGTATCCTCTACGTCCTGGGTATTTGATACCGGATCAGGATCCCAGATATGTAATCTGTTACATGGGCTACAGAAAACTAGAGAACTGAGAACGGGTGATAAGTTTCATGAGACAGAAAACGGTACAAGTGTTGCAGCCAAGTCTGTTGGTCACTATCACCCTGTATTACCAAAATACACTGATTCTGAATGAATGTTATTAGATACCGAACCTGATATACAAAATCATATCAGTCTCTTTATTACTAAAGAAGGATATAATTTTGTATTGTTGGATAATGTTTTGAACATTTCCTATATCAAGAGTTGATCGGTTCAAGCGCGTTATCTAAAAGCATTGACGTTCTAAATCAAACTACAGTTCTTAGTATACAGAACATACACGAGAAGAAGAGTTCAGAAATGAACGAATTCTTCTTGAGGCATTGTAGACTAGGTCATATCAATGCGACCCGACTAGCTGAGTTACATTTAGATGCATATTTAAATCAGTTTAAATTTACATCTTATGAAACTTGCCAGTCATGTTACAAAGATAAGATGACCACAGCTCTGTTTACTGGAAACAGAGAAAGAGTTAGTGAACTCTTGGGACTGATACATAGTGATGTATAAAGGTCCCCGGTCTACATATGCCACGATCGGTTCTTTGTACTTCCTTACATTCATTGATGATCTCTCAAGATTCGGACACATGTTCCTGTTGAAACACATGTCTGAAGCTTTTGAGAAATTCAAAGAATATAAGTTAGAAGTAGAGAACCAATACAGGTATAAGTATTATGTCCTATGATGAGATCAGGGAGGAGAATACTTGTGCATGGAGTTCTTGGACTATTCTAAAGGAGAATGAGATTCTCTCTCAGTATTACTCCTCTATATACACCACAGTACAACGGTGTATCGGGGAGGAGCAATCATACCCTATATGATATGGTGCGCTCTATGATGAGTACTACTGAGTTACCTGTTTCCTTTTGGGGGTTATGCACTTAAGAAGCTGCATACCTATTGAATTAGATTCGAATCAGATCACTGCCTACCACTCCATATGAGATATGGTATGGGTAGAGCCTATCTCTTAAGTAAATTAAGATTTGGGATTGTCTGGCCTATGTCAAAAGCAAAATCTAGACAAGATCGAGGCAAGGTTAGTTATGTAGAACTGGAAGAAGTTCCAGCTATACAAACTACAGCTGATGATTTGATAGAACCAAAGGATTCAATCGTCCCCGACGAACCTCAGCCTCTCCGCCGATCTAGCAGGGTTCCTCATCCGCCTGAGAGATACTTCGGTTTCTCGATGACAGTGGGAGCGAGGATTGCATCATGAGATGATGACCCAACTAGTTTCGAGCAGGCCATCAAGAGTAGGGACTCTGTAAGAATGGCTGGATGCTTAGCGATCTGAGATGGAATCCATGTACACCAACAAAGTATGGACTTTGGATGCTATATCTGAAGGGTTAAATCCCCATCAGGAGCGAGTATACCTTGAGAAGATTACTTGGTGTAGATGGAAAAGTTGAGACTTTCAAAGCTAGACTTGTTAAAGGTTTTCGTCATCGACCAGGCGTGGAAAATGATGAAACCTTTTCCGGTGGCTATGCTTAAGTCCATCCGGATCCTACTTGCCACGGCCACATACCATGACTACGATATCTGGTTGGTGGGTGTCATGACTGCTTTTCTAAATACTGATTTAGAAGAGAACGTCTATAAGTATACAGCCAGTGGGCTTCGTAAACAGTGGGAGCAGCGGAAACGTGTGCAAGTTGCTTTACAGATTAAAGCAGGCATCGCGGAGTTGGAACGTCTGTTTTGATGCGATAGTCAAAGAGTTTGACTTCATCAAAATGGTAGATGAACCTTGTGTATACAAAAAGGTAGTAGAGAGTAAGATGGTGATCCTCGTAGAGTACGTGGATAAT